>JAUDYJ010000002.1:57374402-62374402 GCA_030761175.1 Masticophis lateralis | reverse complement strand
AAAAAACATAAATCAAAGCAAGTATGTCATTCACTAGAATCCAAAATAATATGTTTGTTGGATGTGGAAACATAACTTTAAGAAAATTTGCAATTAAAGCTTTATCTATTCCATTTGATCTTGAGAAACTTGCTATGATATCTGGGGATCACAAATTCTAATTATAGCAGACTAAGCTATGGCTGAACTTTAGAAACGTTTTGAGCCATATAGCTGCATAATGGATTAGTATAACTAGAATAACAAATACTGTGTTTCCCCGAAAATAAGACCCTGTCTTATACTTATTTGAACCCTGAAATAAGTGCTTGGCCTTTTTACCATGCACTCAAAAGCCCGATTGCGCATATTATCAGGGGATGTCTTATTTTAGAGGAAACAGGGTATTAAAACAACAGCTTTAAAACAATACAACATTGAACATTACTGCGTCGTAAATCCCCCCCCCCCAAAAAATCCCTCCTTGATTGATTAGGTGACATCCAGGTAGCATCAGCCTTTAACAGCCAGATAAATATGTCCCCCCCCCCCCCACAATGATCCACTTGTTTTTCAGGTTTTTTGAAGATGCATCCATTACCAATGAATCTGCCCACTTTGTTACTGTTCATCTTTTTTCCTTCCACCTTTCCCAGTATTAGAGCCTTTCCAGAGACTTTGGTCTTTGCATAAAGTATCTGAAGTAAGATAATTTATGCTTATAACAGAATTACAGAATAACAGAGTTGGAAGGGGACTTGGAGGTCATCTAGTCCAAGCCCCTGCTCAAGCAGGACACACTATACCATTTCAGACAAATGACTGTCTGGTCTCTTCTTGAAAACCTCCATGTTGGGGCACCCACAACTTCTGAAGGCAAGCCATTCCACTGGTTGATTGTTCTCATCATTAGCCTGGTTATTTGTTCTTTGAGTGACCACTCTAGGTTGATTTGTTCAGTTTTTTTCTTGGCTGTCCAAGATAATATTAGGAAATCTTCTTCAATACTAAAGTTCAAAAATGTCAATACCCTTCCTATCCTGCTTCTTTAAAGCCCAACTTCAGTTTAAGTGGGAATTCCATAGCTTACACAATTCTGATCTTCGTAGGTGTAGACGTGACGTAGCATTTTTCTTTTCCAGGGCATTCATGGCTACTCTGTCAGGTACTAGTCTGCAGGATATTTCTTGACTGTTGGTTCCTTTATTGTTGATGCATTCATCCTTTTTGTATTTCTTTCCATGTGGTTTTCTTGTAAAAATACAGGAGTGATTTAACATTGCCTTTTCCTGTGCAGTATGAATTGATACCTTTGCTATTGTCACTAAAATGATCAACTGCTTGTGGCATCTTCCTATATCACTGTTGCCCATTGTAAGTGCCTGCTTTGTTTTACTGGAAGCTGGGTTGATCTTCTTGCCTTGGATGATCCCAGGATTATGGCATTCTTTTCAATGTTCTTTTCTCATCCCTTGGGGAATGGGAACAATGGGAGAGCACAGCAGGATCTGGGGAAGAAGAATCCTATTATTTGCAAGATCCTCAACAGTATGCCTTCCATACATTTTAATAATTGGCAGATTATTGATAAGACCAACGTCTTAAGGAAATCAAAGTTTTAAAAATTTAAACTTTGAAGATGAGCAAAAAAGTATTCCATTGCTACTCTTCACATAATAGTGTTGCATTATTTTGTTATTGTGCTCAGGTTTACTACTCTTACTGGCACATTTTGAATTGTTTAGACAATATGCATACTAACTATGTGCTAAATCAGTTTAAACCCAGAAAATATATTTAGGAAAGAACTTTAGCAATATACAAAACATGCTATGGTAAGGCATGTGCAGTTATTGCCATTACAAATATTTGATTATTACAGATAATATTGAGCCAAGCAGTATTTTAGGTCTATGTCTGATCTTTTAGAAGTAAGGTTATTTGCTGTTTATCTTAATGAAGTGATATTATCATAATAATATTATAAAACAGTAATCTTATCTAACTTTTGAAAACATTTCCTTTCACTATCAAGGATAATTTTGGAGAGAATGCACTGATAGATACATAATGCTGATATCATTTTTTATTGCTATGTGACAGGCAGATAATGTCTTTAATGTTAATCAGATAAAGATTGTCTTTTGGTAAGAATAGTAGCAACTATGGTCACAGTGTATGGTTGGCAATGAAGTTTTAACAAGAATATTGTAGATTTTATATCTCTTGTTAGCATTGGGTCACATACTGTTCACATAGTTAATTAATCATTAGAATTCTGCAATTATTTCTGATAAAAACATATCCCAGATAAAATGTTTGATTATTATAGCTCTTCTCAAATAAATTGAAGTTACATTGTATCAATACATAGTGCATTGTGCCCTGCTTTTTTACATCTGCAGAAATGTGAAGATTAAAAAAAAATACATTGCATTTCTTTTAATTAAACATGATTATTAACAATGCTGCTTTTGTTAGAAAAATGGAAGTTACTGTTCATTTCTATATTCCATTCCAGAACTATTCAAGCATTCCCTTCTTAATTCAATTAATATATTTGAAAGTAAATAAGTTAATTAAATAAGCAGTTTTTTATTCTGAAATTTACATAAAACATACATTAATTATTCCTCCATGTATGTTCTTTTTAAGGATAGTATCCCATCTGAGAAATAGAGAGAAAAAAAACATACATTCTGAAACAAGGCAAAAGAAATGAGAGAAAATGTTGAATCACTGAAAAAGGGCAGAGTATTCTTCAGGGAATATATATGTATACCAGAAGTGGGTTTCAGCAGGATCTGACCAGTTCTGGAGAACCAGTAGTGGAAATTTTGAGTAGTTCAGAGAACTGGTAATAAAAATTCTGACTGGCCCTGCCCCCATCTATTCTCTGCCTCCCAAGTCCCAGCTGATCGTGAGGAAATGGGGATTTTGCATAACCTTCCCCTGGAGTGGGGTGGGAATGGATATCCTTCCCCTGTCATGCCTACCAGTCCATGGCACACCCACCAAGCCACACCCACAGAACCGGTAGTAAAAATTTTTGAAACCACCACTGATGTATACATATACTTACATGTATATATACCAGTGGTGAAATCTAAAATTTGTTACTACCGGTTCTGTGGGCGTGGCTTGGTGGTAGTGGGGTGTAATGTGACCAGGTGGGCGTGGTCAATTTTTTTTAACTTTTAAAACCATTTATTCTATAACCTCTTCGGCGAAATGCTTTCAAAAGGCTCTGACGATCCCAGCTGAGTTGCCTGATTGTCAGAGGCTTTTTAAAGAAAGAAAGGGGTTTTTTTTCTTTTAAAATCCTTTGACGTTCCCAGCTGAGCTGCACGATCATCAGAGGCTTTTTTTTTACTTTTAAAAGCATTTTTTCTGCCAAAGAGGTTGTAGAAAAAATGCTTTTAAAAGTAAAAAAAAAAAAGCTTCTGATGGTTGTGCGGCTCAGCTGGGCATGGCTGTGTGTGTGTGTGAGCAAAGATTTTTGCTACCGGTTCTCTGAACCACCCGCTTCCATTGCTATTGGATTGGGTGATCTGGTCTGAACCAGGAGCATTTCACCCATGATACACACACACACACACACACACACACACACACACACACACACACACACACTCTGAAGAATCCTGTGCCCCTTTTCAGTGATTCAGCATTTTCTCTCATTTCTTTTGACTTGTTTTAGAATATATGTTCTTTTTTCTCTGTTTCTCAGATGGGACACTATCCTTAAAAAGAACATAGAAGAATAATTAATGTGTGCTTTATGTAAATTACATAAAATTATACATAAAATTTAACTTCCAAATAATTCATACAAATCAATAGAATGAACTTTTTTTATAGACAGAAAGCATTGATAATTTTGAAGCATATCTTCGGATCTACATATTCCCTGTTGAGAGGAACTTTTCAAACCCTCTTTTTGATTCTTGATTTGATCTGTGAACTCTGAGAGTTTTACTATCCTTCTTTAAAATCTGCATCTGCAGAGTTTTGAAGGGGAAGATCTGTTTATTTAATTAACACATTTGTATGACTGCCCATCTCACACAAAGCAACTCTGGGCAGCGTACAACAACTGAATAAAGCAGCAAATAAATAAAAACAATCCTTAAGAAAAGTTGGAAAAACGTTCAGATAAAAGTATTATAAAACATTATTTTAAACATACAAACCCCACAAAAGGAGTAAGAATATCAATCACAGTGGAGTCATCTAAAAATGTTTGAAGCCTGATCACATAACCAGATGTGAGGACAGGGAAGGGGCATGTCTAACTTCAGTGAGGCGAATGTTCCATAAGAAGGGTTCCTCAGCAGAGAAGGCCCAACTTCTGGGACCCACCAAATGCAAGTCCGTGGCTCATGGCCTCTGCAACATGCATTCCCTGCCAGATCAAATGTGATGGGCTCATGTAAGATTCTTATTTGCAGGGTTGATCCTAAGCATGTTCTGCCAAATGAACAAATTCCCCTCTTAATCTTTCTTCAACTTCAACATCACAAACAACGTGAATTTAACCACAGTGTGAAAGTTGGATTCACCATTCAGGTGGAGGTCTTTCAATTAATACACAGGGTTTTTTGTTTTTGTTTTTAATGTGTTTGTTTTTTATGGTTTTAATATGGCTATTATGTTGTTTTATTTTTCATTGGTAGCCACCCAGAGTTTGTTATAAGATGGGCAGCTTTATAAATGTTTCCCCATGCCTTTCACCGTAAACATGCTTCTTAAGAGGTCCCTAAGGGGGCATACATAAGCACACCAGCATGCCTACCGTCCCTGTCCTACTGTTCCCAATTACAATAATTGTAATCATTCTATGTGTGTATGGCTATGTTTTGCCAATTTATATACTTTTTTGTGCCATTTTTTTTTCATGTGTCCATGTCTATATCTGTTCTGTTACTTGTTTTCTTGTACTTGTTGAAAGGCAAATAAATAAATAAATAAATAAATAAATAATTTAAAAATGACATTTGATATACTGAAGAACTAGCTGGTGTCATAAAACCATGGTAGTTGTACTGATCTTGAAAAAAGCTAAACATTTGTTTAAGAGATATCAAATTTTTAAGCTGAAAAAAAAAACTCTGCAAGAACATACATACATACATACATACATACATACATACATACCGTATTTTTCGGTGTATAAGACACACCAGAGTATAAGATGCACCTTAATTTTGGGGGAGGAAAACAAGGAAAAAAGTATTTTACCTCTGCCTACCAGCATTTAAGGTGGCACCGCCCTCCTCCTCCTCCTGCAAGCGAGAGTGCAGGGACTACTCCTTGCTTTCCCCCAAAGAGACCCCTGGCATGCTCTGGGGGGAGGGACAGAGCACAGCCTGAGGAACAAACCTCTTTGGGATGGCCTGGGGGTGGAATCTGCCCTGCAGCTTCGGGGAACATGGCAGGTGCCACAATTTGCAGCTGGTCACCCCTCTGGCTGCGCTGACTTCACTCCCCAGCAATGTGAGGAGCTGCTGCCACCGCTGCCTAAGCTCTGCCGCCTGAACCCGCGATCCCCTTCCTGATTCTAAACATGGGGTCTGTGCAGAGACAAAAAAACCCTCTACTGTGTTTCAGGTGGAGGATCTGGCCAGGAGGAAAGAGAAGTTGAGTCTGCTGAGAAGGAGGACAGGGTGCATGGTTTTGCAAACTGCAGAAAAACACTTTCAGGCAGCCGAGCTACAATCTCCTCCCCGAATCCAAAGCACTTCCCAGTTCCCCACTGCACATTGCAGGGGAACTGGCCGCCACCTGAAGTGCGACTCCTGGGGAATCTGGGCAGCGATGGCTGGAAAGGAGGAATGTTTCCTTTTAGGGGCTCCCATTCAGCTCGGCTTGGCTCCTGGGTGCAGAAAGGGCATTCTGATTACCACCTTTAGAGCGCTCCATGGCATAGGACCAGGGTATTTACGAGACCATCTTCTGCCACCAGTAATCTCTCACCGACCAGTACGTTCCCATAGAGAGGGGCTTCTCGGGGTGCCGTTGGTCAAACAATGTCGACTGGTGGCCCCCAGGGGGAAAGCCTTCTCTATGAGGGCACGTACCATCTGGAACGAGCTCCCACTGGAATTACAGAGGATCCTGGATCTGTGCACTTTCCGCCGTGCCCTTAAAACATTCTTATTTAAACAGGCGGGCCTGGCCTAATCTTCCCTTTTTAAACTGTTTCAAATCTATCCTAAATTGGGTGTTTTAAATTATTGGGCCAAAATATTTATTATATTCTAAATGGTTTTTTAACATTGCACTTCATATGCACTTCATCTGACTGTTCACTGCCTTGAGTCCTTCGGGAGTAGGGCGGTATATAAATTTAATAAAATAAAAAATAAAAATAAAATAAAATAAAATGTAATAATTATATGTAGCACAAAAAATGAGACTTAGAAAATAGCAAATATGTTAACATACTGCATTACAAGAATACCTGTCTTTTTCTCAGCTTATATCAACTTTATTAATGTATACATTTCAAGGAATCTTAATTTAACACTGAATATTTAACATATATGTGATTTTTTGTTTGTTTGTTGTAGAGAAAGAATTGTTTCTATAGCTTCTTTCCTGAAGCTCCTGAACTTTGAAACAGCAAATATAAATCAGTGTGTTGACTTTCTACTTTTTCTCCTAAAATATTAAACAGTGCCTTAGTGCAAATTAATATTGCAATCACAGTTTTCTGTATTTCAGTAGAAATCAGAAACCTTAACAGTAATTAAAATTACAGACAGCCACTGTAATTCACATTTTTTTCATGCATATCTTAACTGCTAATATTAATAAAGTCCTTTCGCTGTTCGTTGACAATTGATGTAATTATATAGTCATAAATACTAATGCCAATTAACATGTTGCCTGTGATGATAGATCTTTAATGGAATGAATGTAGCTGAAATATCATTACCATCATTAGTGGAAGAGCATCATCATAATAAAAATGTGAATTGTAAACAAAAAAAAAAAATTCCAACCATGTTATTTAATAGCCTTGAGTTACTTATCATCCCTGCTGTTATTTAATATTGATTAAGTGGCATCTTTATATTATGTGTTGTATGACACCATTTCCCCCCAAAGTGATTATCATTACGAATGACTTTCTGAAGGTCCTTTCATACAGAATGCAGTTGTATGACACCTTCCTCTCTATGGCTGTTAGAGTTAGGGTTAGGATTAATGTCTACAGGTACTAGAGGTGATGGTGGTATCCTTAGTGTTTGTCTTGCTTGGTTGTGTTACTTGCTGTCCCAGGTTTGGTAAATGGTTATTCATTCATACACACACAGCCTGTTGAGGTCCATGAATATTTTAGCTCCTTTTTGCTTTCTATCTGGGTTTTCCAGTTAGGTGCAAGTAGTGCATATAAGACACTGGTCAACAATGAAGAAATAATTCGGAACAAAGACCCAATAATTCAAAGTGGCAGCAAAACTTTACTGGTTACAATGTACATTTGCTGCCCCCCCCACCCCCCATTTACACACATCCCCATTTACTCATATCCATTTACGCTAGCCTCCCAAGCATTAGCTAGAACTGTTTTTCAGTCTTTTGAACTTTAAGGTGTGTGGAATTCAGTTTCCAGAATTCCCTAGCCAGCTTCCTCAGTGCATCTTAAAGTTGCTAAACGTCAGAAAAATTGAGCTACAGGATGGGAGCTACCAAGTCTGGATCTAGGATCACTCAAAGATTGGGTGGATTTAAAGAATCCTTTTATTCCCCAGAAGTTCTTTCCTTGTGGATTCACAAGTCTGGTAGCTGTCAATGGCATTGAAGGGATTTGTGTGCCTTCCTTGCAAGGCGTCCTTTGTCTGTCTTTTAGTAACATTTGTCCTTTGATCTTTAACAAGTTGTTTCCTTCTTATCTACCTCCCACAAGGTTCTTTTGGACAAGATTCTTGGTTTTTGTCTTCTCTGTAGATGTCTTTGCTGTATTTTCAGATTATGGGGTCGTCAGAGTCTCACAGTTGCAGACTTCCTTGTCTTTGCATTGCACTTGTCTACTTCTCAGAAAGCTTTAAGGTTTGGTATTATGGGATTATTTTTCAGCCAGCTTGTCACAGCTGCTGAAACTGTTAAGGCTGAGAGGGAGTCACTGGCCCAAGGTCACCTAGCTAGTTTCCATGTCTAAAAGCAGACAGGTCCTAGGTCTTCCTGCTGTAGTCCAGCTCCTAAAATCACATCATCATGCTGTCTCTTTATGCCTGTAATACTATGCTTACCTTTTCATGCCAATATTTATTTTCCTCTGGAAACTCACCCATGCAAGAGATGATCTTCATTTATTTTATCAACTCAGCTAAGGAGATATTTGATTTACAGGATTGCCCAATTCAGAAATTACAAAACAAATCCAAAAATTCAAGTAGACATAATGATATACAGTAAGGAAGAATAATTAATTTATAATAGCATCATCATCATTAGTAAAAGTAAATTTTCCAGTATTGAACTACAATAATATTATTTACATATATAACAATCATGCTTCTATAAGGCAGAGCATAGATATTCAGATAAAAATGGTACTTCTTGTGACGTAGGAACTATAAAACAATGCTAAAACAATACTGAAATGTTTATATAAATACTGTAATATTTTTTATAATATTCATCACAATAATATTGATAATATAATAATATAATAACAATAACATTATCTTCTTTAACAACTCTCCACTTTAACATTTCCCCTTTTTATATCTCTTCCTTTCTAACTTCTGTATCTATTGTCTACCCATTGATAGAGTACGTCCCATATCAAAAAATATTCAGTTTCTTCTTTATCTTTAATAGTAAGCAGTAATCTATCCATTTCTGCACATTCTAGTATTTTCTTAATTACATTCTCATCTAACATAATCTCATAATTTTTCATTGCTGTGCAAATACAATTCTGGCTGTGGTTAGTATATGTAAAACCACATATATAACCCTAACCCTAACCCTAACCCTAACACTAACCCTTTTATCATATTTTTCCAATAGAATGCCCAACAAAAAAGTCTCTGGTTCCAAGTCTATATGCTGCTTTATCATTTTTTCCAACCAAGTATGTATTTTTGTCCAGTATTTTTTAGCTTTTGGACATGTCCACCATACATGGTAATACGAACCAGATGATTGATCACACTTCCAGCATTTAGTGGATCTATCTTTATACATTTTTGCCAGTCTTTCTGGTACAAAATGACATCTATAAAACATTTTATAGAGATTTTCTTTATATGCAGTTGACATAGTCAATTTAATAGTTCTATCCCAGAGTTTCTGCCATTTATCTAATTGTATTGCATGTCCAAAGTTTTTAGGCCAAGCAATCATTGCCTCCTTTACCTGCTCACTTTCAAGTTTAATACTTAATAAATAATAATATAATTTCTTTATTAGTTTTTCATCTGTTCCAGTTAATATCTGGTCTAATTCTGTTAACTCTTTGTTAAAACGATGTGTTTTAGCATGTTTCTCATAACAAGATTGTATCTGCATATGTAGCCACCATGCAATGTCTATCCCTTAGTTATTAAGTTCCTACTTAGTTTTTAATTCCCCCTTTTCATTCAAAATATTTTTGTATCTTACAATTTTTTCCATGTTTAATAACATTAGGATGCACCAATGCTTCCATACTGAAAAGCCAGACTGGTATTTTCAAATAGTATTGTTCTTTTATTTTAAACCAAACTAATAACAATGCATTTCTAACATAGTACCCTTGAAAATAACTATGTATCTTATTCATCCCCTACCATAAAAAAGCATGCCAACCTAGTTGGAGGTCATGACCTTCTAAAGTTAATAATCTTGTATGTCTCAAGCTGATCCATTCTTTCACCCATGTGAGTACCGAGGCCTGTTAGTAAAATTCCCAGTCTGGTAGTCCAAAGCCCTCTCGTTTTTTGGCTTCCTGCAATATTTTCAAGCGTATTCTTCATTTTTTTCCCCTAACCAAATATATCTTGATGTTATTTTATTTAATTCTTCAAATTAGTTTTTCTCCAGTTTTATTGGTATTGTTTGGATTAGATATAATAATCTTGGTAAAATATTCATTTTTATAGTAACTTCTTCCTGTTAATGACAGTTGCAGATCTTTCCACTTCTTCAGGTCTAGTTTAATTTGCCTCATCAGTTTCATATAGTTATCCTCTTTAATTGTTGCACATTTTGCTGTTAGTTGTATTCCTAAGTACCTCACTTTTTAAACTATCTGTATGTTAATTCTTTCCATCAACACTCTTTTTTGTGTATCTAAGATTCTTAACTAAAATCTTTCTCTTATCCCTATCTATTTTCAGTCCTGCTACTTCCCCATATTCTTCTATTTTTCTAATCAGCTTCGGTCCAGCGTCTAAGGAGTCTTCTAGTATAAAGAACAAGTCATCTGCAAATGCCTATTGCTTGTATTTCTCTTTTTTTCTTTCCATTCCTTTTATTTCTTCATCTTGCCAAATGTTCCTTATTAACACTTCCAAAATCAATATAAATAGCAGAAAAATCTATTTGATTTTTCAATTCCATTTTTTGTGTCCTCTCTGTAGTTCTGATTCTAATCTTTTGTATTCTTCTATTTTTTTCTTATTTTGTTTCTTTTTCATATTTTTCTTTCTCATATATGTTATAGCTAATCCCTGGGTATATGCTTTAACAGTATCCCATACAATTTCCAGGGAGGTCTGTTCCTTCCTATTCTCCTTGAAAAAAAATTCCGATTCTTTTGCCATCTTTTGTATGAATTCTTTATCTTGCAGTATTGCTTGATTTAATGTCTATCTCCATTTTCTTTTTTGTCCTTTCCATACAACTTTCATTGGATTGTGATCTGCCCAGACATTGGGTTCTATTTCTATCTCTTGTACATATGCTTTCAGTTCTGATGTCATCCATACCATATCTATTCTGGACCAGGATTTATGCCTGTTTGAATAGAATAAATATTGATTTTTCTTAGGGTATGTTTCTCTCCATACATCTTGAGTTCTTATTTCTTCCATCATTTTAAAGAAGGTTTTTCTAGGTTTTTTATATATTTTAGTGCTCTTTTGTCTTTAGTGTGGACAAGTTCTGTGTCTACAATTGCATTTGCAATTGAAGTCTCCTATTTTCATATTCCAATTCTATGATTTTCTTATGGAGTTTTCCATAAAACTCAACTTGTTTGTTATTAGATGCATATATCACTATCAACAATATCTGTTTTTGATTTATTGTTACTTCCACCATCAATATTCTCCCCTCTTCATCTGCAAAAATTTGTCTAGCCTTTATTGTTTCTTTAATATATAGAGCCACCCCACTTTTCTTTTTCTGTGCTAATGAAAAATATAGTTTCCCAGTTTTAGAGTACTTTAGTAGTTTACTATATTGCTTTTTAATGTGGACTTCTTGAAGACAGATTAAATTTAATTTTCTAGTTTGTTAAAAAGTTCTTTTTCTTTTTGTTGGTGAGTTCATTCCGTTTATGTTAATTGATAGTAATTTTATTTCTTCTTCTATTGTTTACTTATAGATAGGTTTTATTGTTCTAGCTGATCTTAATTATCTCTGTTCTTTCTGTTCCTTCTCTTTTCTTTCTCTCTTTTTTCTCTGTTTTGGTTTCTTCTTGTTGTGTGTTTCCTTCTGCTGTTGCTTCCAACATCTCTGATTGCTCCCCTTTTTCTTCTCTCATGTGCTGTAAAGTACTAATAATAGAATTGTTCTGCTCTATCTACCATGTCTAATCTATGTCTTTTTTCTATCCAATATTCCCTCAGGTATTAGCTATCTAAAGTTTACCTCGTATTTTATGAATTATCTTGTCAGAAATTGGTACTGTTTTCTTGTGTCTCTTAGCCTTCTGGTTATTTGATTCAGAACTACTATTTTTCTTCCTTTATATTTCAGTGGTGCATCTCTTGCTCTTTGGAGTATTTCCTCTCTCATTGCCTTCTTTGAAAATCTCATGTGTACATCTCTGGGAAACTTGTATCTTTTCACATAACTTGTATGTACTCCAAATATTTCTTCCATCCCAGAGGGGACTTCCTGTTTGTTCTTTTCCAACGACTCTGCCAGTAATTCTGCCAATTTCTCTGCAAGATCTTTTTCCTCCTCAATATTCTGGAATCTTAAGAAGTTTTCTGCCTTATCCATCTCCAACATAATTATGGATCATTCAAGATTATTATCTACCTTAGTTAGTCTATTCTCCACTTTGGGACAATGTAAATCACCTTACCATAGGGATGTGCAAGGATCATAATTGTGAAAAATGGACACAAGTCACTTTTTTCAGGGCTGTTGTAACCTTGAATGGTCACTAAATGAACTGTTGCAAGTTGAGGACTAGCTGTAAAGCTGAAGGTCATTGGCATACGGATAGCATTTTGTTTAAAATCTCCAGATGACCTCTTCAGATTTAATTGTTTCATCTGTACATAATTATCATTGATTCAAAAAACTGAATCACATTAGTTATTCAGATTGATTTGAATGATCACATCTATCATTTTCTAGGTGGTGCCCAAAAAATTCTGTGTCTATAGAAAAAGATGGTGGTAAACTAATGAATAAGAAGTGATGGGGCTGTCTTTTTATGATATTTGGGATTTTGCAGAAAGGTTTGAAAAAGTGTATGGTTTCCTTTAATTAAAAAAAGTTAGGCAAACCAGTTTGTTATTGATAACTGTAACATATAACAACAGTAGATACAGATTAACAGAGTTGGAAGGGAACTTGTAGGTCATCTAGTCCAACCCCTCCAGCCAAGCAAACCCTACACCATTTTTGACAGATAGCAGTCCAGTCTCTTTGAAGCTTCCAGTGATGAAGCTCCCACAACTTCCAAAGGCAAGCTTTTCCATTGGTTGATTGTTCTCACAGTCAGCAAATTTCTCCTTATTTCCAGGTTGAATCTCTCCTTGATCAGTGTCCATCCATTATTCCTTGTCTGGCCTTCAGGTGCTTTGGAAAACAGATTGACCCCTCCTCTCTGAGACAGTCCTTCAAATATTGGAGCACTGTATCATGTCTCCCCTGGTCCTTCTCTTCTCTTCACTAGACTAGCCATGCCCAGTTCCTGCAACCATTTATCATATGTTTTAGCCTCAAATGTTCTATATTTGTCTGTTTTTTCATAGTGCCCACTTTGAAATTTATTTTATTGAGCTGCTCATCTCACAAGCATAATCCTGGGTGGCATAAAAAAAATTAAAATTAGCATAATAACGTATAAGGACACCTTAATTAAAACAATAGCGCTCCAAACAAAAAGGAGCATCATCTAATTTTCCAGTCAGAATGCTGGGGAGAACAGCCAGGGAAATAGCTCTCAAATACATTTTAAAATTATTTTATATTTATTTATTGATTGATTTTTACTCAGTCTTTATAGTCACTTAAGGCAGAGTTACCCTGCAATACTGCATGCTAATCGCTGTGCCACCAGCGTTCCTTATAACAACAATCCTGTAAGGTAGGTTGGACTAAGAGACAGAGACTGACCCAAAGTCATTAAATTCGCTTTCATGCCAATTTTGATTAATTTTTGGGATTCAAGCCCTCTGAAAGGTTTATTCAAGGACAGGGGGACGGCATGTGGATATTAACCTTTTTCTGGTGATTCTGTTTAATATCTCAGTACAAGTAATATGGTAATGTTGTTCTCATAACATTAAATCTGTGCATATAACAGAGACAACACTTTTATACTGTGCTGAAACAATTCTGGGTTGTATTAAGTTCACATTAAAGCAAAATATAACATTTTTTTCTTCCACATTTTGTGAGCATAGGAATGACCAAATGCTAAAATATAATTTACAAAATTCACTTACATTTTTCTAGAAGATTGTTAAAAAGTAATATTACTAGCCACTAGATGCCACTGTTGTTTTATACCAATACAATGAATTTTTATGGTACTTTTAAAGAAATAATTTAAGAAAATATGAGCATCTGGAATATTTTGTTTTTATATTGTGTTATTGTTGCTTTACCTTTCTATTCTTTCAAACCCATTTCCCTTGACATTTTGTACATTTTATATGTATTATTTATGTTGTACTATATCTATTTTGAATTTTGTTTTGTAATTTTTCTTGTTTAGAAATTACAGATGTCTTCACAAGTATATTGTCATGATTTCTAAGTAATGTATTGTTGTATTTGTTTTTTTTTTTTAATCCTTTTATCTGGATTTTTAGCTCTGTTAGTAAACAAATATTTCCTCAGATTGTCATAACAGCCTGCAATAAAAGAAAAACATTATTCTGAGAACAGAACTACTGTTAAAGTTCCTATACGTTTAAAGGAAAATATATATATTGAATACTTTACCAAAAGTTGGGATTTTTTAAGGATCATAGATACATCTTCTTTTTGATTTTTTTAAGCAGTTTGCATACCAGTTTATTTATGTTTATAATGCAGGCTGAAGGTTAATTTTAATACTAAAGAAGAATTCACAAATTAAGTGAGGTATATTTACTTTCTCCTGTCTTATCTCCATACAAAAGACATTTTTTTGACTTTTGATCTGTTTCTGGAATCAGAGCTGTACTAGGGAATCCTACAGAAAAGCAACAGAGTATGGAAGTATTGGTAAAACTTTATCACACACTCTTCAAGGGAAAGAAGTTAATCTGGGCCAAGATTTGTTAGTTAAACCAATAGGCATGTCTTTCCTTAAATATTCACATATGAAAAATTCCATGTAAATACATAGTACAGCAAATACTTGGATAGTGGTTTTTGTAAACCTTTGTCTATACCTATTTTTCAGGAATTTACAATTTACTAACACAATTTTTCCTATTCTTAACTCCTAGATTTTAGAGTTAAAGGAATATAATAAATACATGTTGTCAGATCCTGTAGACAAGGGGTGTCAAACTCACATCATGGCAGCGTCACGTGACATATTGGGACTTTTTCCCCCTTTGCTAAACTGGGCACGGATGTGGCGAGCATGTGATCCATCTGGCCGGGAGTTTGACAGCCCTGCTGTAGACAAAAAGAAAATGCACTATTAAATTAGGTTTCCCCAACTGGTGCCCTCCAGATATCAGCCATATTTCTAGGAGTTTTAGCAATTAGGAGGTTGTAATAAAGGCTGAAATTCTTTGGGGCTAAATTACAGGCTTTTAAGTATTATTTTTTCAATAATATTTTTATTTTCCATTTGTGTCATACAATAAAAACTCCTAACAATTACTCTGAATGCTTGTCTGAGGATGGTTGTCTGCTCAGCCAATTAAGTGTATGTTTCTGATGTCTTCAAACAAATAATACAATTTAGTGTTAGGCATTCCACTACTGTTAGGACACAGTGCAAATAGCACCTTCCTATAGATTACTTGGACTTATTTATCAGAAATAATGCTGAAGCATTTGTTTTTTAAAGGAATACTGCCTTTTGATAAAATTAGTTAACTGGAAAAGATGGTACTTATTATTTCAATTTATTAAGTGTATCAGCTACCCATTTTACCACAGGGTAACTTTTCTACCAGGTTCCTTCTGATTTTTGGCTATCATAGACTAATATAGCTGTCCACCTATAATTCATTATTGAGCAGTGAATATTTTGATTTTCTTTTCAAAACATGTAGTCACAGTTGGCAATCCTTACATAATTAAGATAATCAGCTTTGGGTTGCTACAATAATGAATTCTAGCAGAGGTGAAATATAAAATTCGTTACTACCGGTTCTGTGGGCATGGCTTGGTGGTGGTGGTGGGTCTTCATGTGACTGGGAGGGCGTGGCCAACTTTTTTTAAAAAAAACTTTTCAAAGCATTTTTTCTAATGCTTTGAAAAGCCTCTGCCGATCAGGCAACTCAGCTGGGATCGTCAGAGAGGCTTTAAAAAAAAATATCTCTCTGACGATCCCAGCTGAGTTGCCTGATAGGCAGAGAGGTATTTTTTTAAAAGCCTCTCTGACGATCCCAGCAGAGTTGGGATCAGGTAACTCAGCTGGGATCATCAGAGACTTTTCAAAACATTTTTTTTAACCACCTCTTCGGCCAAGAGGTTGCAGAAAAAAATGCTTTGAAAAGCCTCTGATGATCCCAGCTGAGCCGCGCGATCATCAGAGGCTTTTTTTTACTTTTAAAAGCATTTTTTCATTGGAAGAGGTTGTAGAAAAAATGTTTTTAAAAGTTAAAAAAAAGCCTCTGATGATTGTGTGGCTCAGCTGGGCATGGGGGGTGACACGGGGATTTTTGCTACCAGTTCTCCAAACCATCTGCTGCCATCACTACCGGATTGAGAGATCCGGTCCGAACCGGGAGCATTTCACCCCTGAATTCTAGTCAATAAAAAGGAAATTCTTTCGAAGTCTTTCCCCCAGCTTTCCAAGGAACAGAAGAATTTAAGGCCCATACACACTGACATAGTTTGTTTATTTATTGAAAAATACTATTATTTTGCTTTTCATCTGAAAAGGCTCCAGATCTATTTATGAAGATTAATAATAAGATAATCTCTCCACAGAGGATTACAATTTTTTTAAATGACACAATTTAGTCTTATGTCTATTTCCTGGAGATGGGTGGTCATATTTGCAATGGGGCAGAAAGAGATGTAATTGAATCATCATTCTTGCTTGTTTGGTGATATATTTATTGCTGGTTTCTCTCTTTATGCTTTTAAAGAGTTGCCAATCTCCCTTTGAAGACATTATTTCAAATATGATTTTTTCTTCATTACTGTATATGTAATATTGAATATTTCTAGTCTGGTCTTTAGTACTTTAAAGCTGCTTTTGCTTTAGTGTTGTTTTAATTTGATGGTATCTTTATCTGTAAGGCATTCTGGTTATTTTATACAGACCATAAACTCAATACATTTATAATAAAAACAATAGCATACAGGAAATAGTTCAACAGCAAATTTTGGTTTGATTTTTATTTTCTGGAAAGCTTCCCTATCATGCAGAGAGGTTCATTTGTAAATCCTGTTACCATAGTAACATGCTTCTTCATACAATATCATTGTATTATAAAGTACACAGGATAGATGCCTCTGTGTTCAGCAGTGAAGAGAGAGAAATAGCTCTCTCTAGGCATGTATTAAAATAATAGTAAAGCATGAGTAATCTATATAAAATTGGATTGGCCTCATATCATCCTTACCCAGAGATTCTTTGACAAGAGAGAGAGGGAAGGTGGGGGGAGAGCGAGAGAGAGAGACACACACACAGAGACAGACAGACGGATGGATGGAGGGAGGGAGGGAGGGAGAGAGACCATCCTCAGCATTTAAAATATATTAGGGGTCCACTCAAGTTGATGACTTGCTATCCCTTTATCCTCATGCCTCGTGTCCTTTGTGCCTCCACTCTGGTGCTTCAGCTTTTCTCAGTGTTGTACTTTCCATGTGACCATACTTAGAGCTGTCTAGTGATATTTTGACTCCTGAATTCTTTCAAATGTGCCAAGACCGAGTGGAAAAGGAGACAGCAGTTCCAAGGCTGGAGAGCAAGAGTTTAGAATGAGGTATTAGAAGGCTTACGGAGGAGAATTGTGCATAGAATTGCAATTTTGATCTCCAGCTAAATGGAGGTCAGGCCTGGAAGTCATCTTTTTTGTTGGATCTTCAGGCCTGCCACATTTACTACTGTGGGAGAGTCGGAGGGGGGATTATATGGAGCTAGGGTGATATATAGTCATAATAACATTCCTTTCTCAGAGAGTCAAGGACATCTTGCTATGCACTTGGACGGCTAGAACTGGGAGCTTTGGGTGGGGAAAACCTGCAAACTTTCAGATTCGGGTTTTCCCAGATGTGCCAATATGACATCTTTAATAAAATGGAACTTTGAGGGAACTCAAGCCTTAGAGTTTTCTTTCGTTGGGTATGTTACTTGGAATCCTGACATGGAGATCAGAACATAAAAAAAAGCATAAGAAGAAAATGCCATTCAGAGAAGTGGTTCAGGAAGTAAGGTGAAGTAATGATGACAGAGAAGCCAATGAAATGCATTTTTAAGATGAACAGTATCTGGCCATTCGGAAAGTATATAGGTCATTTCTCCCAACCTAAGAGTTTGTTTACATTTTCCCACATGTGTAATACAGTAAATCCTCATTACAACCACTAAAAGTATGTGCGCTAGTAATCTGTTTGTTAATGGTCTTCCACTCAGTCAGTGAGAGGTTTCTGTGGTCATCAGCAAATGAGACCTCTTAATTTTGTATATATCTTCTCTGCTGCACCATGGCAGTGAAACAAATATCTGGCATGTATTATGTATTTCCACTCTTAATTGACTAGACCCTGTTTCTCAACATGTTATTAATTCACAATGTGTTTCTCAAGTTTAAATGGAAAATGATGTTTTGAAGGAATGCCATGTAATCAAATAAAATGAATTTGTTGAAAAAGTTGCCAGACAATATTTTGAAAAAGAAATCTCCTGTTCCATGTTGAATGCAACAGCCACAAAAACAACTTCTCTATCATCACCAGTAAAGATATAAAATGGTTTTCCCCAACTTATGTGCTGAAATCAGCTTCCTGTTATTGCCAGCCAGCCAAGGTATCTGAAGGACAATACCTTGGGGAAACATACAGGCTGAAATTTAGATGCTAGTAGGATAATTATGCATAATTCCATTCCTTTACTGCATACTTAAATATATCTGTATGTATCTCACTTTTCCTTATGCAGTTTAATGTAACGAATAAAATAAACAAATAAAACAAATAAATGGTATAGAGCAGTGATGGAGAACCTATGGCACGTGTGCCAGAAGTGGCACGCAGAACCATTTCTCTGGGCACGACAGCCATCGCCCATTGCTCTTCTGGGTTCCAGCCAGCTGGTCTATGTGTGTACAAGAGCATTGGAAACAGGAAGAGCAACTCCCTGGTGCGCATGTGTGCATAGGGAAGCTGAGCTTGCACACCAGAAGAAACTGGAAGACCAGGTGATCGGCACGCATGCACACACAGGAAACCAGAAGCTGAGCTTCCCAGTGCGTGCATGCATACTGGGGAGGTGCTCTTCCGGTTTCTGGTGCTCCCCCCTCCAGTAAGCACTCCCATTTTGGCCAAAAAAGTTCACCAACACTGGTATATGGTCTCCTGCTTGAGCAGGGAGTTGGACTAGAAGACTTCCAAGGTCCCTTCCAGCTCTATTCTGAATTGGAATGAACAAATGAATGAACGAATGAACGAACGAACGAATGAATACATACATACATACATACATACATTCAGACAAATCTCCCAAATAACAAAATATTTCCCCAAACTGACAAACTAATAAATAAAAGCATTTAAAAATCACAGGAGTTCTTGTTCTAACCAGGTGCAGGAAGAAGCAATTTGTCATTGATCTTAATGCTATAAAGGTTCAATATTTACATCTCATCACAGTAACAAAGAAGGAGCCCAGTTTAGTTATTCTAGCAGGGACTGTTAGATTCTCTGGTCAAGAATTTAAACATGTTCTAATGAGTTGAAGATTCCTTCCTTCAAAAGTAAAAGTATGGCTGTAGATGTGGTATATATGTTCCAGCATTCTTTTCAGAAATGTTCTTTGAGATGAGATGAGATAAGATAACCTTTATTTTCAATTTTTCTGCGAACACACTGGCACCCATTAAAAAATGAAATCCTGATGCCTGATCTCTCTCTCTCTCTCCCTCTCTACACCCATACACATACATATACATATTCTCTCTCCCTCCCCCCTCTCTCTCTGTGTATACACACACACACACACACACAAACATGGACAGACAGACACACACACAAATCACAGCCCATTTTGAATATATAGTAGACAAAAAAGTCTTCAGAATGAACAAGGTTGATATTATATGGTATAAAACTATTAAATAATCTAGTTTTTCTGCTCTGGATACTGTGAAGCCTCCTCCCAGAAGGTGGTAATAATAATAATAATAATAATAATAATAATAATAATAATAATAATAATAATAATAATAATAATAATAATAATAATAATAATAATAATAAAAACACTTGTCATGGAGAGGATTTGTAATTAAATCCTCTCATCATAATCATAAAATCATAAAATACAACAAGAATTGATTATCATGGATACCAATAGGAGAAGTAGAAAAGATGAGAAAATGAGAAGTTGAGGAAGATAATAGCAATACAGCTACTATATGGGTAGATATCTTTAGGGCTAAGGCAGTGCTGTGGGAATTAGGTGTTCAGCAGAGTGATGGCACAGGGGGAGAAAACTATCTTTGTATATATTGTAACTGTTTTGGCATGCAATGTCCTATAGTGGCTTCCAGAGGGGAGAAGCTGAAATAGTTTATAAACCTCCTTAGGCAGTTTGGGCTTTCTGAGTTGACGCAGAAAGAACATTCTTTGTTGTGCTTTTTTGATGTTTTTGACATTTTTGATGTTAGGTGTCCATTTTAGGTCTTGAGATATGATAGAATCCAGAAACTTGAAAGTCTCTACAATTGATGCTGTGTTGTTTAGTATTGTAAGAGGTGGTAGTACAGGAGGGTTTCTTCAAAAATCTACCTCCATTTTTCTGAATATTATACATACTTCAGGCTCAACAGGATAGGCTCAGCTAAAAACTATGGAGGGCACCTGAGGATTTTGTAACAGTTCTGGGCTGCCAAAATTGTATCAAAGCACAGATAGATCCATCAAGTATTTCAAGTCAGTGAAACCTAGCTTACCCACTTTTTTCAAATTATCACCTCTCAACGGTGCCATTATCTGTAATCCAGAATTTTTTTTTAATCAAATGATGAAAACATCCAAAAGATAGCTCAATGTTCATGGTTTTATAGAAAATTTCAGATTGCAATTTCCCACAGCTTTTATTTCCTTTTATTTTATTTGCTTTTATTACCTCCTACAAGATTTTGTGGGAGGGCAGTAAGAAAGGAAGGGAGGGAAGGAGGGAAGGAGGGAGGGGAAAAGAAGGGAAGGGAAGAAATATGACTGCACTGAATTGGCATGAGCACCCGACTAAAAACCTGAGAATGGAATGGGAAGAATGAGATGCAGGAACACTGGGAATGATATCAGGGTAAGTCAGCTAACCCCAATAACTGTGCTGTGAAATGATACGACTCAAATAAAGGACCCTTAGAACTGATTCTGACAGTGAAAAATGGGACTTACATTACTTGAACTAGGAGAGAAAAAAGCCAGATTCCATGATTGTGATCTGGCTTTGTTTGGATTTTCAGGGAGACAAATATGTACACGCTTGATTGCATTTTCAATGGGGAGAAGGGGAGGGAATCCACCAAGTTATCTTTCAGTTCTTTCTACATTTTCTCACAGTATGAATTAATCACATTTAATAATACTAATTATATACTTTGTGCATACCAAATTCCACTATAAACTTTGGAAAAATATGAAGACATTTCCAGGCCTGGAGCTAGTTTAACAATGAGTCTGTGTATATGAGTGTGTAATTGCTTGTCATATGTCATAGTTGGATCTAATTATTCTTTGTAGATTTGTTCATTTGCTTTGCTGGTAATTTACACTTCCAGGAAAACTGTTGTGCAATACTGTGACATGAATATGGGGTGTTTGACTCTGCAAAATTAAACTCAAACCAGTGGTACAAACAAATCTAAAGTCTGTGATTTGCAACAAGGTTTTGATGCAAAAACCTTGATTCATGAGATGGCCTAAGGTTCCAACTTGGTAGAAAGCATAAGAAGACCACCAGGCAAATGAGGTTCAGTATCTTTTCATTATCCAGACAATTGTTTTATCATTGTAAGATCCAAACTGAGTAGGTCATTGAAATCAGAATTTTACTTCCAAGCTTTTCGACTCTTGATGGAGCTTATCCTCAGGGAACCTCTCTCTCTCTCCAGAATGTGGAGAGAAGTTCTCTGAGGATGGGCTCCAGCACAAGTCCAAAAGCCTGGAAGAATAGACCCCTGGTCTCCTTGACTGACTCACATTATCCTGAGACATGTATATTTGCCTTCATTTATATTTTATCATTCTTTGATTCTCCGCTGATAGGTTTGGGTGTGATTGAAATTTTGTGTCTATCCCGGAGCACTTTTGCTGATGTCTTCGTCTATAATCATCTATGAATTTATCACACCTTTATTACTTTTATAAATAACTCAACATACCTAATATTTCTTCCTCATATATTCCATACAATAAGACTGTGAGGTGAATTGGCCTGAGAGAAAGGAACAATGTCATCCTGCAAACCGGGGAAGGCTCAGCAAAAACTGTGGGAAGTCCAGCCAGCAGTTATGTGCTATGTGCTATGCAGCAGTCAGGATAGAGATCAGTGGGCTTTGTGCAAATTTGATTAGGAATTTAAGGCAGACCCTAAGAATTCAGTATTCTCCATTCAAGTCAACATGCAGTTCCAGTTCCACGAGTGATGGCAGCATTAAGGCCCTGCACTCACCATCTGCCGTTTTAATTTTCACACAATACATCTGCAGCCCTGACCACATATTTCACTGTCTTAAAATGGTGGAGGACCTGATGTGGAACATGGGGGTGCATTCCTCACTTGTAGGAAGGTTTCTCTTTGTTCATGCGGTTTTGCTGTTATTAGTACTTGCTTTCACTAAAGGAAGAGGAAATGGCACAAAAGGCTTGGATTTCTGAAAAAATTAACAGTACCAACCTAATGCCACAAGAAGTATCCCTTAGCGGACAGAGTGATGTATGTTCTTGCTGCTGCTGAGTTCATTAGACCCATTTTTGCTATTGCCAGGCAGTTAGATAGAATAGTTTTCAGAAGCACAGGCATTAAGATGCTTCTTTCTAATGGTTAAAGCAAACCCAGAAACATACCTTCCAGCTCAGAGAACAGAAAAGCATTTAGTTTCTACAAGACCTAGAGACCTATTGATGGAGAATAAAATAAAGGTGTGAAGATCAATTTAATGTGGTAAGCATTTCTGCCTCTAAGAGATTTACTAATCTCCGTGTAACAAACTGATGTGAAAGATTTCTCAACGGCAAACACACTAGTCATTCTGGCATTTATTGGCCAGCAGCATATACTGAAAGAGCAAGATAAAATGAAAATTAATTTTACTTTCATGTCCCTATAGACGTGATGCTCAAGGCATTGCTATTAAACTACAAGTTTTGGAGGCTTCAGATAAGCTATTGCCTCCTCAAAATCTTGAAGCAAGTTTTCTTTGTGTCTTTAAAGGCAGGAAAAATAGAAACAAACCCTTGTGGCTTCCATTATGAGGCATGAATATCAAAATTCAGAATGTTTCCATGATAAGGAATGGTTAAAAGTGTCTTTTTTATCAAGGCATACAAGATAATGAAGACATAATCAAGAGGAAACTGAACTGAAAGCAGAAGGAATGGCATTGCTGATTAGGAGAGGGGTGGTAGTGTCAAAAAACAGCACATTTTATTGGAACGATTGCATCAAGGCAACGAAGAAAGACAGGAAGATTCATTTTATAGATCAGTGCCAGGTCTCATTTAAATGTTTGTGTGTGTGTGTGTATATATATATATGTATGTACCATATTTTTCGGACTATAAGACGCACCGGAGTATAAGATGCACCTTAGTTTTTGGAGAGGAAAATAAGAAAAAAGCTGATTGGTGGGTGGATTGGCCTCCCAGAATACCCCCGATTAGCTGTTCCCAGAGGTGAACTTTAGCAACAGGTTCGTTGGTTGTGAGCTCTGCGCCTTGCTTTTTTTTTCAGCCTCTCAAACGAAGGTTTCAGAGGCTTTTTTCAGCCTCTCAAATGGAGGTTTCAGGGGCTTTTTTCAGCCTCTCAAATGGAGGTTTCAGAGGCTTTTTTCATTTCAGAGGCTGGGCGGGGCTTTGCACCCAGATTTTCACCCTCTTTTTGGGGGTAAAAAGATGTGTCTTATACTACAAAAAATACAGAGTGTGTGTGTGTGTGTGTGTGTGTGTGTGTGCATGAGTATATATGTTTTCTTTTCTTTTCGTAGGCTTTATGTGTATTTCTCTTTAGCCAGGTTCTTCTTATGTAAACCAAGATTTTTATGCAGCCCTAGTTCAGTGAAATCCCAATCCACTAGTTTCTAGGCTTTTTTTCTGGCAGCCAGCAGACCCTCTGCTGCCCATTGGGAGACTAAGATAGATCTATTTTGGGTTTATAAGCCCTCATCAGTTAGCCACACCCTCATACCGTGTATCCTCCCTGTAAAGGTACAGTATTTGAGAAATACCCATAAAGCCTACGAAAAGGAAAGAAAACAAATACTGTACCTTTACAGGGAGGATACATGGGATGAGGGTGTGCCTAACTGATGAGAGCTTATAAACCCGAAATAGATCTATCTTAGTCTCCCAATGGGCAGCAGAGGGTTTGCTGGCTGCCAGAAGAAAAAAAAAGCCTAGAAACTAGTGGATTGGGACTTCACTGAATTAGGGCTGCATAAAAATCTTGGTTTACGTAGGAAGAACCTGGCTAAAGAGAAATACATGTGTATATATGTATATATACAGTGGGGCAAAAAAGTATTTAGTCAGCCACCAATTGTGCAAGTTATCCCACTTAAAAAGATGAGAGAGGCCTGTAATTGTCATCATAGGTAGACCTCAACTATGAGGGACAAAATGAGAAAACAAATCCAGACAATCACATTGTCTGATTTGGAAATAATTTATTTGCAAATTATGGTGGAAAATAAGTATTTGGTCAATATCAAAAGTATTGATACTCTAGGGCTGCAATTCTCAATGGAAAATAAAGCATGCCAAACTTTGGATTGTGCTTTAAGCTATAAAAAGGATTGTGCTTTAAGCTATAAAAAGAACCATAATTTATGCTTTGTATGCAAAATAGCAGCCAGACAGAACTCAGAAACAGTCTGTCTGACACACTGGAGAGGCTTTGCTAACTATGGAACAGGAATATGCAGTCTTGGTATGCCTGAGTCTCTAGGTTTTGTGGAATAGGCACATTGACACCATGTTATGCTCCTCGCTATATATATATATATAATACTGGGTTAGATCAGTAATTTTTGAGCTTGGCAACTTTAAGAAGTGTGAACTTCCAGAATTTCAAGTTTGAAAAAGACTAAGTTAGATAGACAGAATTTCTTTGTCTATATACATTACATCTTGGAAATTTTATTCTATGTACAAAAAAGTAGGGAAAAACAACCAAAAGAAGTGGAGAGTTTGATATATGGGGTGGAAAATGAGTTCTTCCAGGTTGATTTTGTTATAAAGAGCTTTAAATAACCTAAGCTCTTAAAGCTAACGATGGAAAACAAAGTTATTGTGCTTTCTGAAGTAAAGCAAGGGAGAATGATCCAAAAAATATTTCACATGGTCTGGAAAACAAGAGAAGAGATAGTAAGGTCATCTTATTACTATTTATGAAAATGATATTAAGCTGGCAATAATGATCAAGAGGATATTATGTTTTTCACATATTGATTCATCTTAGAGAGATGAAAGCTAAACTTGTCTAATAATTGATAAGGTTGGTTAAAAAAAGGTGATGTTGCTTATATTAGGTATTTCTTTAAAGGGCTCAATGGCTCTCAGCAAAAACTGGTGAAAGTGCACATGTTTCTATTTCTTATTAAAATATATAGGATATTTTCTTTTTTCTTTTTATAATGCCCTGGGAGCAATTAGAAAGCGCAAGAGCAAGGTATAAGCTGGAAACTATTTGCCAAGACATAAACATACACGTACGCACATATGCACAACCAAAACACAGCTTTTGGATTTCACATTTGGATGTAGAAGTCTTTCCCCACTTTTTGTATGATTTTCCTCTCTTTGCTTCTTTGCCTCCAGTTTGGCTCAGAGGGTTTGTGCATTAGATATAAAACAGTTTCTTTTTAGACACTCTTTGTCATCACCAATCTAACTCCCCAATACTTGGATAAATGTGGACTCAATTTTTCTTTATCTTATACACTTAGGAACAGTTCCAAATCTTTTGCATTTCGTATTATTGCCAATTCTAAAGCCATATTTCCCCCAAATCCAGTTTGAAGATTTTAACATGATTGCTTCTCATTTCCTGAGGTTATGCTAGTGCTAAATTCTTCCCATGTCAGTATCTATATAGTGTAGATGCATCCATATATATACACATTCCTTCAGACGCATCCACTCAGATAAAGTCCTATGGAAATTGGAAATAAGGAGTATACAGATGTGGAGTATAGAGTTCTCTCAAGTGTTCTGGAAAGAAAATTAGAGCAGCTTTGTTTGACATATGAGCCTAGTTTGTTCAATTAGTCTGAACAGAATCAAGAAAGGTCACTCTCTTCTCGGCAGTAAGAGCAGAAAAATTAACACAATGTCAAACATTTTGCTGAATCATTCAATTAACATTTGGTGCATTCAATCTGACCACCATTTCTTGGCTGTACAAATAGAAGTAATCCTTAGGATTACTTTTTTTCTACACAGATTTCCACTTTGCAAATGTGAATATTTATATTTATACATCAGTATTTCCAAATTTACTTTTTGTTCTTTCTCTGGTTTTTCCTCCTCCCTTATTATCTTTTCTTTTTTAACTGTTAATAAGTTTCCCGGAGGGGTCAGTGGGGAATGGCAAAAAAATGGTCAAAATGGTGGCTGTGATGGTTTAACTGAAGCTTTGATTGTGTTTTATATGCACTGCATATAAAAATTGGAAGAGCTTCGATTGCACCATGATGGCCACTGACTTGTGTCGACCCTGAAGATGGCTTAAGTGTAGCCATATTTTATTGTAGCCTTTGTATGTTTTTTTTAAAATTAGCTTTTAGGTTTGTAAGTAAATGTATTTAACAATACTTCACCTCGCCACTTTCTAACTGTTGAAAGAGGGTTTGTAAAGATAAAGGGGGAATGTTGTGTCTAGGTTGCATTCCTTTCCTGTGGGTACAGAGAAGATGCCTTCAGCTGAACAAAGGTGGAGTTTGGAATCACTGGACTGTTGGACTGAGGATTGATTGGAGATTATGACTCAGGGAGGGAAGTTTCTTATTGCTTTTATTGGGTGTAATTCCGGAGCCTGTCCAGAGTCGGAATTAACCAAGCCCTTGCCAATTTGATATGTACCTAATAAATAGACTTTGGAAAGAAGATGGATTCCTTGGGCCTTATTTTTTGGGACATGTTACTTGGAGGCTTGACAACTTGATTTTTTTGGCACTCTGTGATCAGTGCTTTTACATAATTCTTCATTTAAAAAAAATGAGGAGAGGGAGGAAGAAAGGCAGCTCAAGCAGAAGTATTCTTCTTCCCTTGCCTCAATTCCATGTCATCTTCTCTAGTGCCAATGTGTATGGATGTTCTCAAGATGTTGTCATCACATATTCCTGGAAAGAGGGACTGAAAGCCAGCTAGTATCTCTGTTTTTATAAATAGGATCTCTCAATCTAATTTTGCCCTCACTTGCTTTATAGGACAGATTCTGACTTTTTTAGTATTTTTTTAAAAAAATATTTCTGGTCATTCTTTGCCTTGTTAGGTTCTGTTGTAAATAAACTTTTGTTTATTTTGCTGTTGTATCACCAACTTGATCAATCTAATATTAGGTTTTGTAACCTCTTTGCCAAGTTTAGTTGTGTGAGTTGTTAATCTATATTGTTGCTGCCCTCTGCTTCTGTTTTCATAATTACTAGCATCTAGCAGAAGTTATTTAGAAAGATGAAAGACTGCCATTTCTAGAGTTGCTACCAAAATGCATCTAAAATAAGGACTGAGATGAATTTTGATCTTGTTCTCAAGTGACATTTCACAAAAAGTCCAAGATAGCACCCTAATTTGAATAACATGCCTTGGTTGTTCATAGTCAATTAGCATGTTGGCACAGTAAAAGCTACTATGAATTGTAGCAAAAGTTTACTTTGAGAACTGGAGCACAAAATGACCTGAATGTTCAATTTAATTGATGCCTTGGCTTGACTCCAATTTTTATTATAAGATCTTCTTGAGCATTTGCTTGGCTATTGTATTATTTCCACAGTCCTAGAACACATTTGAGAATGGCCTGCCAAGCTGAATAAAACAAAATTTTGCATTCTTTGTTAATAAATTATAAAACCTGCTTTAAATATCTGTATGGATTTAAATTTCTGGAAAGTGTATTTGGCCACTAGGTGTGAATCTTCATTGCAACTATTGTATCTGTGGAGCCCTTGGAGATGATAGCCCTTGGAGGTGATAGCATCCCATGATAGCCCTTGGAGATGATAGCATCATAAAGAAGGAAATTAGAAAAAGAAGGAAATCATAAAGTCCTTGGAGATGATAGCATCCCATCTGCATCCAGTATCATAAAGAAGGAAATTAGAAGGAAATTTGATTGTGGGTAAGGGTTAACCAAAGTGTCATAAAACCCGGGGAGAATGGGAATGAGGGCAATCTGGCTGTAACGTCTGTCACTCCAATAAATGCCATGGTTGATGTAACTGATCTGCCTGGCTTAGGTGGCTATCCCTTTTTTCCCTTGGTGCTATGTGTAATTCCTCTGAAGTGCCAAATTCAGTGGAAGACGGTGACTACCTCAGACAGAAGGTGTGTACATTTACTAGAACCATCGAACAATCTCAAAAGGCAAAAATATGAAAACCTGGCCATTGCAGGTTGGAAAGAAAGATTCTTCAGTTCAGTATCATGGTTTTATTGCTAGATCAGTTCAAATTAAATTTATCCAGGTTTTAATCTTAAATGAAAGAAATGACATACATATCGCAGTAGCAATAGCACTTAGAGTTATATACTGCTTCATGGAGCTTTATAGCCCATTCTGAGCAGTTAACAGAGTCAGCATATTGCCCCCAACATTTTACATCCTCTAACCTGCACAGCTTCAATCTTAAACTGTCTACTGTGGACCTCACCCTATTCCTAAGAGGTCCGTAAAGGGGGCATACATAAGTGCACCATTATGCCTACCGTTTCTGTCCTACTATCCCCATTTAGTATTCTCTCTAAGTGGCCAATAGATGATGTGCAAAAATGGTGGTTAGCTAGACTTTGTCTTAATTAACTCACTATAAATGAAGGTTGGAAATTCCTGTATCCAGACTGTACCAATTAAAGATACTTTTTTCTAAATTTGGTGTAATTGTTGCTTGTTCATGTCCATGTTTATACCTGTTTTCTAGTACATGTTCGACAAATTAAATAAATAAATAAACAAACATACAGACAGATAGACAGACAGACATAAAGACATAGATACATAAATTTTACTCACTTCAGAAGGATGGAAGGCTGAATCAACCTTGAGTCTGGTGAGATTCGATTTGTCAAATCACAGCCAGTGATCAGCAGAAATAGCCTGCAATACTGCATTCTAACCACTGCACCACCACGGCTCTTGTCACTTTTCATGGCTCAGAGAAGGGAAAGTTCATCCTCTCCCGCTCTGTCCTTTGGTGGAAAGACAGAATGTAATTTCCAGAAATATCTAGGTGTATTGTTCTGTCCCTGGTCCAGCAAGATTGCAGATTCTTTTGGATTTCAGTGCAATATCTACTAGTATGAGAAGGTAGGCCTTTCTTCCAAGAGTTCATAAGAAAATAGCAAAATAATTCAATTCAATTTACCCCAAGCTATAATGTAAGAGAAAATTGGTACAGAATGCTTTAAGGATGGATAAAAATAGATAACATGTGTAATAAAAATGCTGTAAATGATGTGATGTATAAAAAATATCATACATGAGAAGCATTTCATGGGAGTTTCTGAACAGCATATATAGGCTCTGAACTATGATTACTCATACCTGTCTTCAATGACCTTATATCACTGGATTTTATCAATGATAATGATGAGTTATATACATACATATTTATTTAGTTGACAGTATGTAGCCATCCATCTCACATTTATGACTCTGGGTGGCTTACAATTAAAACAAACAGTACCAAAAGCATCCAAGCACAAAGCAGCCATACAAACAATAGAAACTTTAAAAACACGTAAACACATAGAAGCCATATAATACAATCACTGGATAGGCACTCAAGAACAGTACAGCTATTTTATGGACTCAGCATCACTCTGATCCCCAGGTCAGATGGTGGAGCCAAGTCTTCAGGCCCTTCCAAAAAGCCAGCAAGATCTTGGAATGTGTTGTCTGCTCCTGCCAAAAATGAAACCTTTGAGGTTCAAGGTTATGGTTTTCTGCCAAGGATAAGATCATCACACTTAAGGAGCATTGTTTGCAACAGGTGGTGAGATTATTTCACAATTAAGGAACATCTGCTTCTCTTGGTTTTGGAATGAAGATGAGAGAGATCATCTTATTCTATGCAGAGATCCCACAAAGGATAGGGCAAAACAAAGTATGACCCAACTATAACTCTTCAGTGATTAAAAAAATGCTTTCCTAATTCTGTATTACATACTCAACCATTACATTGAAACGTAAAATCCTGTATGATATGTGCTTAAGAAAAGGAAGTATGTACCACTGTCCAATTCTGTCTCACAAATCTAGTAAAATCCTCAGAATTACACATTGTAAGTAACTGGTCAGATGAAGGGATGGATGGATATAGATAAATAGATAAGCAGTCAGAATATATCAAATAGATATAATGAATAGATAATCTCTATGTTTACCAATGTTGCAAAATCCCCCAAATCTAATCTTGCACAGTTACCATCATAATCTATATTATTGGCTAGCATCACTGCAATCTGGTCTACTCTTCAGTATCTTCCTTGTGCTTGTTAATGAACATGGTAGTGGCATTCAACATTATTTATATCATAACTGTCTGATGCTAGCAGAATATGAAGATACTCCAGTCAAGACTTCTTAAATTATAGGGCTTAGCCTGATATACTCTTGGTTACTATATAGAAGCTTTGTCTTGTGGGAAGCTGGATAAGGTATTGAAACCTATTTCTTGGTGATGGGATAAGAATTAAATCTAATGAGTTGTTGAATAAAAATACGTATAATGACTCATATGCTTTATAGTGAGGACTTGGAGTAGTAATGCTTTATAGTGAGGATTTGGAGTAGTAATTGTATAAAAATGCCAAATCATCATCTAAATAAAATAAAATAAAATAAAATAATAAACAAACTGATTACAAAGCTAGACATGACCGAGTTGCTAAATTAATCCACTGCTCATTATGTAAAAAATATGATTTACCTGTATCCAAAAAGTCATGGGAGCACAAAGTGGAAAAAGTTACCAAAAATGAAAGGTGAAGATCTTGTGGGACTTTTGAATACAAATTGATCATCAGTGGGAACACAACACACCAGACCTCACGGTTGTAGAGGGCCAAAGCATACAGTTTATTGACAGCGCTGTACCTGGAGATGCCAGAATCGAAGAAAAAGTACTGGAAAAAATCACAAAATATTGTGACCTGGCCATCGAAACTACAAGGCTATTGGAAGAAACATGTAACCGTGATACCAATTGTCATCGGGGCACTTGGTTCCATGTCCAAGAATTTTACAAAACACATCAAGAAATTGAAGCTTCCTGCAATAACACCAGTGGAACTGCAAAAAACTGCAGTTCTACTACTTGGAACATCATATATTTTAAGAAGATACTTGGTTGATACCTAGGATACTGGCAGCAACATGTATCAACCATTAGCACCAGTCAGTGGTATTTATGACATATCTTTAAATGTTCAGTTGACTGAACAGTTGAATAATAATAATAATAATAATAATAATAATAATAATAATAATAATATACAATTTACTTGTATCCAAAAAATCATGGGAACATAAAATGGAAAAAGTTATAGAAAATGAGAAGGTGAAGATCTTATGGGACTTTCGAATATAGACGGATCATCATTTGGAACACAACATGCCAGATATCACAGTTGTCAAAAACCGAAACGTACAATTTATTGACATCACAGTACCAGGAGATGCCAGAGTCGAAGAAAAAGAACTGGGAAAAAAATCACGAAATATCATGACCTGGCCATCAAAACTACGCAATTATGGATGAAACATGTAACACTTGGTACCATGTCCAAGAATTTTATAAAATACATCAACAAATTCATGCAACAACACCAGCAGAACTGCAAAAAACTGTGCTACTTGGAACATGTACATCTTAAGAGGGTACTTGATTGATACCTAGGTACTTGAAATGCCGGCAGCAGCTCGTATCAACCATTAGCACCAATCAATGGTATTTGTGATGCATTTTTGAATGTTTAATTGACTGAGTTTCATGTTTAATTAATAAAGTAAATAATAATAAGAATAATTCTGCTAAACAATATATTAGTTCTGCTCATTTCATTAAATAGGGGATGTGCTTGTGACCAACTTGACCAATTAGTAATTACTCTCCAAGCAGATGAAGCAGCGATTTTCTTTGACAGCCATTTATGGTCCTTCTTCCCTTACATCTGATAATCTCAGGTCCTGGGAACAAAGTCCCTTCCACAACCTTCCAAAAAATAGATCCCTAGTGATTTATTCCTCCTACACTTGTTTTCTGGAAACTGCTATATATGGAAGCTTGCCAAATAATTGAATATAAGTTTGGGTGCATGAATTGTAAACAAATGACATGATTTGTGAGCTCTACTTGCATGTATATTGAAGAAGATTAATTGATATGGTTGATCAATCAATCATATAAGAGAAGGACCTCTGTGGGAAAGAAATTAGCAGGATTTGCTAATCACCAAAATTGTCTTTTCTCTATGCAGAAATATAAAATCTGGGCTTTTGAATGGTATCATGAATGTGGCTAAGTTCTGAAGAAAAGCTGAACTTTTGCAGTATGAAAAATAATAGAAGAAAGGTGCAAAGAAATAGGAATAACTGCAGGCATTTTATGGTATTATCGGGGAGGACATTATGGCAGTATGGTAAGACATCCATCTGGAAGACTTCATTGAGAGAAGTATTGCAGGATAGGAGAAACTACACCAGACAGGATTGTATTTTTTTACCTATCATATTGAAGAGAGAGATGCATTCGACTTATATCAGCTCAATAGCTAAAACAATGCATTGCTTTCCAAAATAATACCACATTGCTTATGTGAATCATTTGGAGTTCTTTTCTATAATTCCAACAACTCAGAGTTTATAAAACTTCTTAACAAAAGACAGAAAAAGATTGCTTTCATTGTAAGACAATCACTATTTATGGAACTTTGCTAATTACAGGTAGACCTCTATTTACAACAGTTCACTTAGTGACCATTTGAAATCACAATGACACTGAAAAAATAATTTAAGATGATTTTTCACACTTACAACCATTGTAGCATTCCATGATTTACATTAGGATGTTTGACAACTGACTCACATTTATGATGGTTGCAGTGTCCTGTGATTCATCTTTTGTGAACTGAAGTGATTCACTTAACAAATATGGTGAGAAAAGTCACAAAATGGAGCAAAACTCACTTAACAAATTCTCACTTAGCAATATAAATGTTGGGTTCAGTTGTGGTCATTAGTTGAGAACTACCCACACTTTGCTGTAACTACCTTGAGATATTTTATTATAATGCAAGCGCCAGAAATTCCTTTAATCTGTACATTTGTAAACCTCCATTTCCATTTATCTTTCACAGTTCTTTCTCCTCCTCAGATTGAAAAAAATCTAGATAGCCTTTTCCACAACTCCAGCAGCAATTCAGATTATAACTCAGGTTCAATTTATATAGTGCTAAGTACCAACAATGACATATTTTGGGTAGATCCCTCCCTCCAAATTTGAAACTAGTAGATTGCTAAAAGCATATTTTCCCCCAAATCCACTGCCAAATACATAAGAGAAATAAGATCCTTATGTATTTCTCATGTTTTTTTGAAAAAATCTATAATTTTAATGTTTTTAGAGACTGAATGTTGGGGTGGGATGTACTAAATATTCAGACTGAAACTGTCTCTGATCACGTATATCCCAAACCTATAGATGGGGTGCCTGGTTTTGCTAGTGACTGGAACTATGCCATTTATTAGCATGGTATTAATCAGAGATTTTAATCTTCATAATTAAGTGTAACTAGGCTTTTTTATTAGAAATATTTAATGGTTTTGTGTTGTTCTTGTATAATGCTTTTAGTCTTAAGCCATGTTATTATGAATAATAACTATCTAATAATCAGCAAACTTGAATTAAAAAAAAAGTCTGAAATCATTCTTTCATTTGTAGATAGATATGTTCTGGATTGCTTTGTTTTATTTTGCCAGTGATAAGAACAGTCTTGTGTTTGGCTGAGGGTAGTTCATTTGATGACATTCTATACCGAAAGTCCATCTAGTTCAGTATAAAGATAAAAGACTGTGAAAAGTGGGATCAGAAATCTTGAAATTGCCTATAACAGAAGCTGAGTAGCAACACTGGTCTCCTGCCCAAAAGGATTCCAAATCCGAAATAGATGAACAGAATGGACAGAATTTAAAGGATAGGGAATTTTTTCCCCAAGCATTTTCATGTATACATTTAGTTTATAAGATGCAAAATGTATGTATGCAGATCTGCATTGGTTTTTCCTAAGATGATACATACGTTATTCGTTGATGGAAAAATACAAATGTGCTGGTGGATATGCAGTCAAAGCAACACTAAGAAATGGCTTTTAAACTTTTTTTCTTGGCATGATTGTGTATTGCTTGTCATGTGAGTTGCTTATTTGTAGACAATAAATAAAACAGCTGTATTTCATCACTTACGTTGTTTTTAGAGTAAATCTTCATGCTTTGAGCTAGACTACAGCTTTGATTTCAAATAAATGAAAATGTCACATAAATCTTATTGGATAGTAAATGCTATTAATCTGTGTGGGGAAAAAATTCTTCATTTAAGAAGTTATATGATCTGATATATTCTTAAATGTAGGCTGTCTAATCGTTCTAAATATATTTAGATTAGAATGGCTCTTTGTCAGTAGTCATACTAGCATATTGTTTCATAAATATTTCAGATTATTTTATCAAGTGGGGAACATGCACATTCTTTGCAACAAAAATATTACTCTGTCAACTTTTCTTGTATATAATATTGTAAAAGTTAATTGATTTCTGGCTGTGAATTGATGCTAGTGCTGTTACATCTCTTGCATCTTGTATTTTTATTTTGACAAACAAAATTTAATTCCCACTTTTCAAAATAAACTAATAACCAAACTAAACTAATAATTTTTTAAAGGAAGGAAGGATTCTGTTCCATGGGGATTTCTCATGTTGCTGAGAAAAGTGTTTTTCAAAGGTGCCAACTTAAGTTGTGTACACTTCAACTCCCAGAATTCCTCAGCCAATGTGAAGTCCACAAAACTTAAAGTTGTCAACTTTGAAAAACACTGTTCTAGAAGAAGTCTTTTTTGCTAGTTAAAGTATATATTCCTTGAAGATATGGTTTCAAATGATACTAGATGTTCTTGAGCTGGTGACACAGAGCACTGTGGTATGCATGATGTCATAGAAATGCCAGCATGTTTAAGGAATCTTTCATTGTAGTTGATAGTTGTAGATTTTCCTTTAATATTTAGATTGCATTCTAAACAAATGCAGGCCCAATTATAATCTTTACACCCTCCCAAGTTTGAAACATGGGTGGTGGAATTTGCTGATTTGCACTATCATCATTATTGCATTCCTTTTGCTGAGAGTCAAATGCGTTATGTTTCATACATCTGAGAGCGCGGGAGGATCCCTTGCAGGGACGTGCTGAGGACTTTGTTCAATATCTGGATGATAAAATAACTCAGATTCGGGATGATTTGGCCACTGACTGGGTTAGTTCAGGCGAGGTGACTGAGCCCGGTCTTGAGAGTGTTATCTGGGCTGAGTTCGATCCTGTGGCTCCCGAGGACGTGGACAGGATCCTGGGAAGACTGAACGCTACCACATGTTTATTGGACCCATGTCCCTCCTGGTTGGTGCTGGCCTCCCGGGAGGTTACACGAGGCTGGCTCCAGGAGATTATAAATGCTTCTCTGAGTGAGGGTGCCCTACCGACCGCTTTGAAGGAGGCGGTGGTGAGGCCCCTCCTCAAGAAGCCCTCCCTGGACCCAGCTGTTTTGGCAAATTCTCCAACCTTCCCTTTCTAGCGAAGGTTGTTGAGAGTGTGGTGGCGTGGCAGCTCCCCTGGTACCTGGATGAAGCTGTCTATTTAGACCCGCTCCACTCCGGCTTCAGGTCTGGTTACAGCACCGAAATGGCATTGGTCGCGTTGGTGGATGATCTCTGGAAGGCCCGGGGTAGGGGGTACTCCTCTATCCTGGTGCTGTTAGACCTCTCAGCGGCTTTTGATACCATCGACCATGGTATCATGTTGCGCTGGTTGGAGGGATTGGGGGTGGGGGGGCACCGTTTTACGGTGGTTCTCCTCCTACCTCTCCGACCGGTCGCAATCTGTGTTGACAGGGGGGGCAGTGGTCGACCCCGAGGCGCCTAGTGCCACAAGGTTCGGTCCTCTCGCCCCTTCTGTTCAACATTTATGTAAAGCCCTGGGTGAGATCATCCGTGGTTTTGGGGTGGAATTCCATCAGTACGCTGATGACACTCAGCTGTATATCTCCACCCCAGACCACCCCAACGATGCCGTGGAAATGATGTCCCAGTGCCTTGAAGCTGTGCGGGTCTGGATGGGGAGAAACAGGCTTCGACTCAACCCCTCCAAGACCGAGTGGCTGTGGCTGCCGGCGTCCTGATATAGCCAACTGACTCCATCGTTGGTTATTGGGGGCGAATCATTGGCCCCCACGGAAAGGGTGCGCAACTTGGGCATCCTCCTGGACCCACGGCTGTCTTTAGAGGATCATACGACAGCTGTGACCAGGGGGGCTTTCTATCAGGTTCGCCTGATACGCCAGTGGCGGCCCTTTCTAGATCGGGACTCCCTACGCACAGTCACTCAGGCGCTCGTCACGTCTCGCTTGGACTACTGCAATGCTCTCTACATGGGGCTCCCCTTGGGATGCACCCGGAGGCTCCAGCTGGTACAGAATGCGGCCGCGCGGGGGATTATGGGAGCGACGGGGCGCTCCCACGTGACACCTCTCCTGTGTGAGCTGCATTGGTTGCTGGTTGACTTCCGGGTGCGTTTCAAGGTGTTGGTAATCACCTTTAAAGCGCTCCATAGCTTAGGACCAGGGTACTTACGGGACCGCCTTCTGCCACCAATTGCCTCCCACCGGCCGGTTCACTCCCACAGAGAGGGCCTCCTCAGGGTGCCGTCAGCCAGACAATGCCGGCTGGCGACCTCCAGGGGGAGAGCGTTCTCTGTGGTAGCCCCTACCCTCTGGAACGATCTTCCTCCAGAACTGAGAACAATTTCTGACCTCCGGACTTTTCGTCGGGCTCTGAAGACTTATTTCTTCCAACTTGCCGGACTTGCCTGATCCCTTCTACTTTTTAAATTTTTTAGAGTTTTATTCTGTTTTATACTCTCAGCCTAATTTATATTGGTTTTAGTACGTTTTAAACTTTTTTGTATTGGTTTTTAATTGGCTGTTCACCTCCCTGAGTCCGGGAGGAGAAGGGCGGTATAGAAATCTAATTAATAAATAATAAATAAATAAATAAATACACTTAAATCTGAACATCTAAAGCAAGAGGTCTGCTAGATTTCAATAGTCTTCCCAAATAATGTAGTTTATTCATTTAATCGGAACATTTATCAGCAATCCAACTCAAAAAAGTAATTTTGGGCAGTGTCCAAAATCATTAAACAAAAATATAAAATTAAAATATAACATACCACTACGCAAACTAAAGCCCTTAAATGAAGATAGGGATTGAAATCACTTTATTTCACCAACTGGAAACTCTGTGTTTTTTGGTACCACCTGATCTGACACAACTGCTTTAAAAAATTGCAGATACTTTATTTGGATTCTCACATACTTTGAAACATCTTTTCCAAATTATTTCTTTAATGCTGCATAGCCTCTTCAGTATGACATTGCAATGTTTTTACCCAGGTTAGTACCATAACATACTGCATTATGAAAAAAAGATTTATATGATATACTGCTTTATGGATTTCTTTGAATGAATTCTATATGAATATACTACATAAATGCTAATTGTTATTTTTCAGTTACTACAACTTATTCCAGATTTTCTTATTATTATTCTTTTAGCTGTGTAAATTGATCTCATCTTATGGTCATGTCATAGTGAGCCCCCAAAGTTATCCTAGTAGGATTGCCTTAATATAAATATTAGGTTTATATGTTTATTAACCTAATACATTTTGGATGTGACATATCGTGCTGTCTTTAGAATCACCTTCTTAAGGTTGTATTAAAGGTTGACCTCTATTGACAAGATTAAACTGAAGTCATTTTCTCTTAGAGCTTAGTGGTTTGAGTGTTCGTTGTCAGCAAATAAACCTTTAGCACTTTCTTCCAGGGCATTATCTCAAATGTAGTTTTGGTGTGCCGGATGGATTTGTTTTTCATGTTTTTCAATCATTTTTATTTTTTAATTTTCCTTCTACCACCTTTCAACTGTCACACACAATCTGTTTCCTAGAAATCAATTGCAGATGGTCACAACATGCTGTAGAACCAAGCTTCTTCTGCTTAAATGGAAAGCTTTCCATAACCTCTCCCCTCAGACATCCTTCTCAACATTATTCTAGAAGTTTTAGTGAACCCAGGTTGTGGTCTGCCTGATTAAGCTCTTTCCAAAATGGAACAGACAGATTTTCACCTGAAACCCCCTCTAAAAACATATAAAGCAGAGTCTGGTATATTAGCTTCCCTTAGTATAGCTTTTCCTTTCCTACTTACATACTGTCCTCCTTTCTCACAGTAAGTAATGAAGTGTGTGTGTGAAAGAGAAAGAAGGAATTAAACTGTATGAACCCTTCATGTGAGATCTTTATGCTATCCTTGCTTTATTTATTTATTTATTTTTCAAATTTATATGCCGCCCTTCTCCCATAGGACTCGGGGCAGCTCACAAGATAAAAACAACACAATAATCCAAATGCTAATATTAGACAATTAAAAATCCCCAGACAATTAAAAAACCTCAAGACAGATCAGGGAATTTGCTGAAAAAGCCATGTCTTCAGCTCAGCGCGGAAAGTGTGGAGGTCAGGGGCTGTCCAGAGCTCGGTGGTTAACCCATTCCAAAGGGTTGGTGCAGCCACAGAGAACACCCTCATCCTGAGGGCCGCCTGCCGACATTGTCTGGCCAATGGCACCCAGAGGCAGGCAGTCCTATGTGAGTGCACTGGGCGGTGGGAGGCCGGTAGGAGGTGGTCCTGCAAGTACCCCGGGCCCATGCCATGAAGGGTTTTATAGGTGCGTACCAGCACCTTGAAGTGGATCTGAAAGGCCACCAGCAGCCAGTGCAGCTCGCACAGGAGAGGTGTTAAACGGGAGTAGTGGGAAGCTCCTGTAACAACTTGCGCGGCCGCATTTTGAACCAGCTGGAGCCTCTGGGTGCACCCCAAGGGCAGCCCCATGTAGAGGGCATTGCAGTAATCCAACCGAGAAATGATGAGAGCATGGGTGACTGTACGGAGGGCATCTCTGTCTAGGAAAGGGCGTAACTGGTGCATGAGGCGTACCTGTGCAAAGCCCCCCCCCTTGTCATGGCCGTCAGATGATTCACCAAGGATAGCCATGAGTCAAGGTGGACGCCAAGATTACAAACCCTTTCAGAGGGAGTAAGCAACTCCCTCCCCATTCTAAGTGATGGGGATACTAGATCACGAGATTCTGGTAGCCACAACCACTCAGTCTTGGAGGAGTTGAGTCTGAGCCTATTCCTGCCCATCCAGACCCGTACCACCTCCAGACACTTAGACATCACAGAAAGGGCATCCCTGGGTTGATCCAGGGTGGAGTTGTACAGTTGGGTATCATCAACATATTGATATCTCACCCCGAAGCTGCAAATAATCTCACCCAGTGGTTTCATGTAGATGTTAAAGAAGAGCCTAGATAGCTAAACAGACTAAAAAAAGCCTGTTATTAACATTCAGCTGTCTGCAATTATTGCAAGTTCGAATCTCACCAGGCTCAAGGTTGACTAGCCTTCCATCCTTTCTAAGGTAGGTAAATTGAGGACCCAGTTTGTGGGGGCAGTAAGCTGACTTTGTATAAAATATACAAAAGTATGAAGACTATTGCTTAATGCATTGTAAGCTGCCCTGAGTCTCCGGAGAAGGGCGGCATATAAATCTAATTAAAAAAAAAGAGCAGGGGGGAGAGAACCGATCCCTGCGGCACCCCACAAGTGAGGGGCCTCGGGGAGGATCTCTGAACCCCACCCAAACAAACTGCATACGGCCCAAGAGGTAGGAGGAGAACCACTGTAAAACAGTGCCCCCCACCCCCAATCCCCGGAGCCGTCACAGCAGAATACCACGGTCGATGGTATCGAAAGCCGCTGAGAGGTCAAGTAGCACGAGAATGAAGGAATAACCCCCATCCTGGGCCTGCCAGAGATCATTCACCAGGGCGACCCATGCTGTCTCCGTGCTTTGTCCGCGCCTGAAACCCAGTTGGTACGGATTTAGGTAATCTTGAGCTTTAGTTCAGAACCCATGTTCCCATTGCACTGGTTTGCTTAAAACACTAAGGGCAGATGTGTATGTTTCCTTGGCCTGTCACTGGAATGGACCGTTCAAGGCTTCTTGTGTTCAGGAACAGATCCCCTTGTGATCATCGGAAGTTACAAATGGTGATCACATGACCATGAGATGCTGCAACATCATAATAATTAATAAAATCATAATAAAAATAAAAATAAAAACCATAATAAAAAAGGGAAGGCACTGTTTGAATTCAATTTTGCACAAGTCTTCTACTGGTCAGTTGGAAGATAAATGTTTGGCTGATGATTTTCCCTGCTTTTCCTTTAGCATTAAAGCCATAGAAATGAAGGTGATTGAAGATTGGTTTTAACCTGATTTGTGAAGGATTGGAAGATGGAAAACAAATTTTAAGAAATGCTGCATCTGAATGTTCTATGAGATTAAAGATCTTTAAAGATTAAAAGGCAACTATGTCCGACTGCATAGGAATAGATAACAAAAAACATAAATGGGGCTGTGCAGTATGCACATATATGGATTGAAGTGAGAGGAAGAGCAAGAAAGTGATAATGTAGTTCTGTGTTATCTTCCTTATATAGGAAGATAACTTCCTTATATAGAGTTCTGCTTATACTAAAATGCTTGCATTGAAAATTATACTCAGTGCATCAGCATCTACCATCCGACAAAGAAGGCTTGTCTAGAAAGCTAGACAGATTTATCATCCAGCATCTGAATATTTACAGCACAACTGCTTTAATGAAGATAAAATGATAATGAATGAATACAGGAAGGCTTTATCTAGGAAAGATAATGGATCAATACCAACTTGAGTTCAAGAAATATTATGCTGACCACTCCTGGAATTTGTTCTCTTTACAGCAAAATGTACTTTAGATTTCAAAGGGCTGCTATATAATAAGGACAAATCAATCAGCAATCATCTGTGAATAAAATGAAAGAATTGAGATATGTATATATAAACTGATTATACCAATGTATTACAGCTAAAATATCGTACTAAGATTTATTAACAGAATAAATCTTTTGGTTCAGTAGGATGTAACAAAGTTGTAGTATTAGGAATGGCATTACATTACTATTGGATTTCACAGCTGCTCAAATTTGAACAAAACATATTTGAGGAATGTACCCTGTATTTAAAATATTTGAAATAACATATGCAAATAGTAATTGCTAGACTTTTTTTAAAGTGCTAATGTTAAATATTTTAAAGAAACTTGTGTTGGGTAAGCTAGAATGATTTTGGTTAGAATTAGTTCTTGAACAATTTATCTCCAGTCACACATATTAGGGGAAATAGAAAAGGAGCTGAGTATCTCCTAACTGATTGTGAATTGACTCTAGAAGGGAACAAAAGAGTTCACAGAAGTTCAAGTTTGCAATATAATCCTACATGAATCAATGGCATGGATTGCTGAAGTAGATGAACTCCTGCTGTTGAGAATATGCTAACATTTCTCAGGGCTGAAATATCTGTTAAGTCAACCAGTATTCACTTAGCTCCAAGGATAAAGAGAATAAGGCAATGTTCATTAAGTTGTGGAAGATGGGAAGAAGAAGTGTTATAGTTAAACCCTGTGGATATTAAGTGTATCCACTTAATATCCACTTAATATCCACAGGGGACAATCAGTTATTTCAAGTGAATTCATCCCAGCAAACATTGATATCTTTATTGGTCATATCATACTTTGTCTGAGCAACGTTTTTTGAATTCAGTCTTAGAGCTGATGTTTGGTCCAGTCCAGTTGGTCTCTCTGATAATTTGTTCTTAAAGAAAGTCAAGGTGGGTGCTTGAGGAATCACTATAGATAATATTTTTAGGCACAGAAAGCCACAATTATGAATGTGCTTCCCTTTTTCTCCAGTTGTCAGTTGATTTAACTCAGATTCTCCTGACATTTGAAAGAGATTTTGAATTCAATGAAATTGTATAGCAAAACTGCACCATAATCTCTGTAAAAGATTTTTAAGAAGATCTTGCCTTAACATAGTTAGAACATTACCAATCAGTGTTGGATCTGATGACCCAAAAATCTGATTTGGTATAGGACACTCAATATTCTTAAATGGTTTTAAATATTTTTTTTTTAAAAAGAGTGCAGTGCCTGAAACTATATTATGCCTAAAGCTCTGAGGATTTATGCCATTGGAGACAAAAGTATTGAGTTAGATTGACAGTATAAGTAGTTTCCTAAATTTAAAGACAGGGTAATTATCATCAAACAGTTGAATTATCATTATTTAACTGCTGCCTGTAATGAATTATTGTGTGAAGTCTTGCAAATATGATTAAGATCAATTGTTAGGAAAAATATTCAGCTGGTTGGGTGAAGAATTTATATAGATCTTTGTTATGCAGCTAAATCAGGGAACTATAGAAAATTGTATGAAGATCTTGGTTGAGTTTTGTATCTATGATTACAAAGCACTTAATATTTGAGGTAAAGGTAAAACAATGCTATAACAACAAAACACATGACATATTTAATACCATATTCTCTCTTCTGTTTTGTTTCACTGTTTAAAATCCTTGGTTACCAGAGACTTCACTTGTTCCAAGAGCTTGATGTAGTCTCTGTTTGACCTAGGTCATGCTAAAAATAATCAATATTATTATCTAAATTGCTTTTTGCTTATCTGTTATTTAATGTTGGAAGAAAAATTAAATCTATCCTGTAATCTGTAAATCTTTCTCCTTTAAATGTCATAGAAACATATATAAAAAAACCCCTGTCTCATTCTGAGAGCAGCTTAATACCATGGGGAATTCAAAAGGAATATATGTGTGCAAAACTTTCTCCCACAAGTAGTCTCCAACAGCTGATTTCAAACACATGTTTCCTCTAAATCTACATAATTGGTAGCTATTGATATTCCTGGCTATTCTCTAAGAATTAATTCAAGCCTTCTGAAGGCCTCACACAAGCAGGGCATGTTGGACTTGTCAGGAATGGGAAGATGAAGACCATGAAGATCAACTGGGGGCAGCAGTGGTGGTAGAGTACTGGGAAGCAGATGTCATGGGCAACAGAGCAGTAGGAGCAGCAGGGCAGCAAAACATAGGGCTACAGTGTTGGCAAGATGGCCAGAAGACTAGAGATGAGAAGGTAGGTGAGGGGAGCTAAAGCATAGGTGTGCACAGCAGGCAGAAGAAGCATTGAATAAGAGAAGAACCCACATAGAATGTCCATCTCTTGAATCCTGTCACATTTACTAATAAATGGGGACTGATCTAATCACTACACTCATGACTACCACAACTGCCCTCACTAAGGAGGACAAGATGAAAGGCTGAGTAAACCTTGAGCAGATAAGGATCAAACTCCTGGCTGTGGCAAGAGTTAGCCTGCAATACTGCATTCTAACCACTGTACCACCAGAATGGTTCCAGAATGCAGCTGCTTGTGTGCTGCTCTCATGTAACATCATGTTCCAAGAGCTGTCTGGTTGTTAGTTTATTTCTATGTGTAATTTAAATTGGCTATAAAGTCATTTTTTATTTTGGACCTAGTATCCTTAGGGTTGTCTGTTTGATGTGAAATCTGCTGCCTCAGTGCCTACAAGCAAGTATTGACTCCTTAGAGTCCCCATTTATTAGTAAATATGAGAGGATTCAAGAGATGGACATTCTTTGTGGGTACTCCTCCTCTTATTGAATAGTCTCTCCCAGGATCAAGGGTAGCCAATTCCTTTCCAGTGTTGCAGAACGTTCTCATTTCAGACTATATTGGTTAAGTGTGGTGCTTTGAATATATGCAGATAGGTTATTATGTTGTAATTACAGTTATATTATGACTATAATATTGTTTTAGACTGCTAATAATAATGATATCTATTTCAAACTGTGAGTTTCTTGGGATTATCTTTAAGTGAATGGTAAAAAATGTCAACCAACCAACCAATCAAATATATACATAACTTTCAGGTTCAGTGATGATTTACTTCTATGTAATAATTTATGAAATTGTTCTTCTTGTGCATCAGATTGGACATTGTGGGACCCATGCCATATTAGACAGACTTTTGGTTTTATTTAAGTATATTAACAAAGCAGTTTATAGATATATCATCACTGGTTTTCTATTTCAGTATGAATATTTCAATGCTGTTCTCATTAATGAACGAGATGAAGATGGAAACTTCTTAGAACTGGGAAAGGAATTCATCCTTGAACCAAATGACCATTTCAATAATTTGCCTGTGAATGTCACTTTGAGTGATGTCCAAGTGCCAACAAATATGTACAATAAAGGTAAGGAAAACATTTTCTATTATATCATACTTTTGATGATAGCAACTTTCATTGATGTCACGTTCACCAGCGAATGGAGATGAATGCATTTTCCCAAAAACTAAAGCTAAAGCTTCTATATCTTTAAAATAAAGCTTAATCAAATATTTATTTAATAGTTTCAATCATAAGAAAAATAATGTGTGCATAATTTCCCATTTTAGTATTGCATCTTTATTTGGGTTCTATAGGATAAATGTCTTATTGTTGGGTGACCAATTCTGTGATTAAGTTGGAACATCAATGGTGAGCAGTCCTGTTTCTCAATTGTAACAGATCATCGAAATTCAGTTGTATGTGTATGTGTGTGAATAATCTCTTCTCTGTTTAAAAATTATATTGAGTTATGCTCATTTGACACAGTATAACATGGCAAGTTATGTATCAATGACATCTGAAAAGGACCTTTTTTACTTACTTTTCTTTTTTGGAAGCACAAACATGGTCCTTTATTTTTTTAATCAAGTTTTATCAATTTTCCCCGCCACATTTACCCTCATATTTTATGAACAGAGTATTAGCCATATCATAATTTATATAATTTATCTTACTCAAATACGTTTTACTCAGCTACAATTTTTGCCAAAATCTTCTTTTTCCATTTTTTGATCATATCTTAAAATTTCTATGTTTATTTGTATAAACAACTTTATTCACCCTCAAATTCTAATTTCTCTGTTTTTACTCATATTTGTTCTCTTTTATTTTTTAATAATTCATTCTTTATCCTAGTGCATTTGCCCGTGTTCAGAGTTGTCTTTCTTCCATTTCATCTTTTTTATTGTACAGCAATCTTTCTTCACAATCTCTTCCATCTCCCTTCCTTTTTTCCTTCCTACTTTCTTCTTCCCTCCTCTCCTACTCCTTCCCTTCTCCCTTTCCTCCTCTCTTTCTCCCTATCTAACCCTTTCTCCTACTCTTATTTCCCCTCCCTTCCTTACTCCCCTTTCCTTTCTTCCCATTCCTCTCCGCTTCTACCTCCTTTCCATCCCTCTATTCCTCTTTCCTCTCTCTCTATTGCTGTATTCATTTTCAGTTTACTATTTTCCACTGTGGTGTCCAGGCAACCCTGACTTTTCTTTAAATATATTTCTCAAAATTCCTTTTATCTTTTTAATTATTAACAATGTATTTCAACTTACTCCATTTTTATCTTAAATCCTTTGCTAGGATAGCCTTTTAACCCTTAATCTGTTTTACTTTTAACAATATCTTTCTTCTATTTTACTTCTTACGTATATAGCTTTATTCTTACTTATGTCATTTACTAACATTTCAATTTTATATTTCAATTTTCCACCTTAATTTCAATTAATTCTTTTGTTGCTATTATTTCTCTTGAATTTGTACATCCTCTGACAACAAAATATATAATCCATTCTGTCTTTCACATTGCATCTACTGATCTATTTTACATTAAATAGCGTATTTCTTCTTTTTTACTTACATTTCATTTTATCCTTACTTATATCCGTTTTACAATAATTTGTATCTTCCTTCTAAATTACTTCTTTTAATCTCTCCACAATTCCATTTCTTAATGCTTTCCTCCCTTTCTCCCATTCCCTTGCCGCCTTCTTTTTCTTTTTCTTATATCTCCCTTTCTGCCTCTTTTCTTTAATTTTAACTCTTTTAATTTTCCCTCTCAATATTTCCCCATTTTTTGCTCTTCTCTTCCTTTTTGAGATGTATTCCCCCTTATCCATTTTTATTCTGTCACTGTTAATCCCAGTGTAATCATCTGTATCTTTATTTTCATTTATTTCCTTTTCAATATTGTCTCCTTATTTCTCTTGCTTCTTATTCATATTTTCTCTTTCCTTTTTTTGCATTCTAACCAATCCTCTGCTTCTTTATTTCCCTTAAACGCTTCTCTTATCTTTTGAAACACCTCCCTTTAATATCTCATACTCATCCTCCCAATTCTCCGTGTTATCTATTTAAAAGGCAAGGATTTTAAAATTTATTATTTTCCTTTGCATATAATTGCATATAATTATATGAAACATGATCCTTTTTGTCAGCAATGTACATCTGCAAAAGTAGCCGTTTTTCACTGTCCTTGTCCTTCATGTCATGAATTCTTTAACCTGAATATAAAATCCACCTTGGAACTGAAGTTTGTAAGAAATAATATATGTTTCTATAACCCAGTTACACATCTTACTTAATTTGTTTTCAACATACTTCTGAAATTAGTTTAAAGGGTCTATTCCATCATTAAATTCTGGGGAGAACTTTTCACTCAGTTGCACCTGAGCCTCAGTTGCACCTATTTACTCTATTGGATAAAAGTAATGAAAGAGCAGCCGGAACAAAAACCACCCCATTTGCATTGAGTGAATGCAGTGAATACCATGACTTGAACTTCTCTTCTTTCACAGGTAACTTTTGGAGATGATAAATTGAAAGTTGATTTATAAGTACTTAGAATCCTAAATCTTAAAAACCTGTTACAATGTTTACTTGGGCTATGTGTTACTCAATAGGCCTACAAAATACTTCTCAATGTTGGTACAGTAAACATTTCTAGAATACAGATGATCGATGGGAAAGGGACTTGTGTATCCTTTATTTCAAGCCACAATCCTGATGTTGCTGTGTTGAAAGACTAGTTGCTGCTTTGTTTAGGTTTATATTATAGGTGGGATTGGAATTTTAGCCTTCTTCTGTTGGTGTATGAAAATGGAAATGTACTCAAGTTTTTTTTTAAAATGTAGAATTTATTTTCTTGGTTTCCTGACTTCTTTTCTTTTTGTTGCCATTTCTGTTTTACTTTAATAAAAGATGCAATTTTATACAGTGAGAATATCACGTATATGTCTCCTTAAGTTTTATACTGGAATTGCTTTTTTAAATCTCAAATTAACTAATCAGTTGTTATTCTTGCATGAGAGAGCTATCAAAAATCAGAAAACAGAATTCTTAACCTAAGAGACAGTTGATGTTTGAAAATTGCTAATGTTAGTATACAGAGGTCAGAGTTGAGGCATTATCTCCATGTACTAATCAGAGAGAATAATCAACTTATCCATGCTGTGATTTGGATGAGTAGAAAATAGAAATGATAGCTAGGATGTGAAGTATTTAAATTGTTGGATTTAGAAAGCTCATCAGATGATTTTGGACAGATGCTATCTACTAAGACAAAAAGTTATAAAGCAAAATTTAAACTACATTACATACACACACACACACACACACACACACACACAAGGTCTGAAGAACTTTTGAATGAATGTTTGTATGTAGGTCTTTGGTTATTTGGGTTTTCTCCCACATAAAATTGGAAGCGACGTTTTGACGAAGTCTCATTCGTCATCTTCAGGCTGGTGTCTTCGGCTTCGTGCTTCCAGGAGCAATGTGGGATCGCAGCTGTTTCTTCCTTTTAACTGCTAGTGGGGGTGTGAACTAATTGGGTGGGAGCTTGGCTGAGTTCTGATTGGTGTGGTGATTGGTGTGGTGTCACCACCACACATCCACACAGAAAGCAGACTCAAACCCACACTGATGATGAAGCATGACCACGGACCAGAAGCCAGACCGCAGCTGCATCATTAGCCACTTTAAACCCTCTAATCCATACATGAAGCAGACTGACACCCACCATGAAGAGGTAGCGTAGCCACGAACATGAAGTCAAACAACAGCAACGCAGCTCACCAGCTCAAATCCCCCTGCAACTCAGACTAACCCGAGCACAACCAAGGCCCCACCGAAACAGAACACACACCCATCCAATCAGAGCACAGCCAACCTCACATCCAATCAGAGCACAGCCAAGCCCCCAAACAATCAGAACACACCTGCACCCAATTATAATCCTATAATCATATGTAACCTCAACTAGTAATCCAGTTCATAATAAGCAATTATGAACACACCTCCACCCAATTATGAACACACCTGCACCCAATTATAATCCTATAATCATATGTAACCTCAACTAGTAATCCAGTTCATAATAAGCAATTTATATATTAAATGACTCTCGATTAAAGGTACTTTGGAATGACTCTGTCTTGTGCTTTCTAGAAAATTCCTAGTTACCAACCTGTGTAGGTCAAAGATTGTATTGAAGTCTACTGGAAAGTACACTGAAGTACACTGAGAGCATATGCACCAAAGACAAATTCCTTGTGTGTCCAATCACACTTGGCCAATAAAGAATTCTACTGTGAAAGCAGAGCAGATGTTAATACCTGCCAGCTTTCATATAGTTTAATCATTTCATGATCACAGCCAAATAATACAGTAATAAAAAGTTTTTGCAGGTATAACATAAAATTAAAGCTTGGCAGAAAGTAGAAAAGAAATATATGTTAAGTGCAGTAAACTGAGAGTCTAGATAGTTCTCCCTACAAGAATCTGAACTACTAATGGTCAAAGCAAATTGGTAATAGATAAGTCAGCAGAATTCAAGTTGGAAAAACAGACAAGTGAGCTGGTTATACATTATTATTGAATTCCATTTGTGTATGTATGTATGTATGTATGTATGTATGTATGTATGTATGTATGTATGATTTTATCTTAATAGACTAGATAGAAAAGACCTTGCATGTCTTCTAATCCAACTCCCTGCTCAAGCTGGAAACCCTAAAAAATTTCAGATCAATGGTTGTCCAATCTTGTCTTAAAAACCTCTAGTGTTGGAGCACCCACAATTTCTGGAGTCAAGTTGTTTCACTGATCAATTACAAATAAATCACTGTTAGGAAATTTCTCCTTAGTTCTAAGTTGCTTCTTTCCTTGATTAGTTTCCATCCATTCCTTTTCGTTTTGCCTTCAGGTGCTTTGGAGAATAGGTTGATCCCTCTTCTTTGTGGCAGCTCCCTAGATATTGGAACATTGCTACAATGTCACCCCTGGTCTTTTCATTAAAGTGTTCTTTGTATGCTTTAGCCTTAATCATTTTTGTTGCTTTTCTCTGCACTATTTCTAGAACCTCAACATCTTTTTTATATTATGTTGATTAAAACTGGATGCATATTCCAAGAGTGGTCTTACCAAGGCTTGATAAAGTGTCCAGCTGCAATAATCAATATTTTTGTATATGTAGTAGTTGATGAGTTAGAGATTAAACACTGGAATGATTGGCAATGAGGAAAATGACTGAAATCTTGCAAATAAACTTTGCAGGACTAGAGTTTATAAATTTGTAAGAGTTCAAAGGAATATAGAGCAATACGTATAGGAAGGAAAATTATCTTTTAGATAATTTTAGAGATCATGGGAGCATAACCTTTTTTACCCATTAATCATTCTATGTCCAATATGGCTAATTATTTATTTATTTGATCAATCCAAATTGGCAACAGTGTCATTATACAAAACAAGAATATTTCTCACACTCTCCCTTTAGAATTTTGGCTTAAGGTTTTATTCAATGGAATAGAAACTATCTCAGAGTAAATAAAGAATATCTCTAAATCCGAAATAGAAAGATGGAATTCCATCCAGTCATATTATTTTTGTACGTTATATACACTTAAGTAATTGGCTTTTGAAAAAGAATACTTTTCCAGGTTTTTTTTCCCCCAGTTCAGATCTCTGTGGAATTTGTATCTATAGTTTGAACAATTTGTTTGCTTTTCCCAATGTAAGGGTTATGCTGGAAGAAATTAGAGTTAAAATGTCTCCTGATCTGTTCATCTTGGTGAAAGTAAAAGAAGATTGGGGAGTGTGGGGCGGGGGGGGGGGAGAAGGTCATTCCATTATGAGGTTTATACTGGCTTGCTTTGTCTTAAGAGCTGAGTTGCTAAAAATTGATAAATGCATTCTGTATTCAAAGCTCTGATTGCTCTGGAGAAGAAATGATTCTGAGTGTATGAGCCTTGTCGAAAATATATTGAAATGTGATGATCTACAGCTACTTCAGATAAAGCAGGTTGGGTTATTTTTTTTTAACCATTTAAAAAGAGCAATGAATATCATTCAGTTACCATTCCAGCAGCTTCTTCCAAGTGACTGTCAAACTAAGATGATCCATTGTTCTTGAATATTATAACCAGAGCCTTTTTCATCTTTCAAATGCTATACTCTGATTATAAAATACAAATTGGCAGTTAGACAGAAATTACTTCCTCAAGGCACTAAAAATAGGAAAATAAAATCTTAGCAGTCAATTACAGAGTATAATTTGTTGGCTTTCATGCTTCATAATCCTTCAGGATACTGAAAATTCATATATGCTAGACAGACAATTAGAGAAGGGGAGGGAAAAACAGTCCACCACTGTAAACTTGTCTTAATCTGTGAAACACCAAAATGTCAGTGGGTGGTACATTGATTATTTGCTAGTTGGAATTGCTTTCTGTTTTCAATTGTTTAGTCCTTGTACTTTCTGTAAAAATATTACCTGTAGTAGTAGTAGTAGTAGTAGTAGTAGTAGTAGTAGACGACCGCATAACGGGGTGAGCTCCCATTACTTGTCCCAGCTTCTGCCAACCCAGCAGTTCGAAAGTACGTAAAAATGCAAGTAGAAAAATAGGGACCACCTTTGGTGGGAAGGTAACAGCGTTCCTTGAACCTCTGGCATTTAGTCATGCTGGCCACATAACCACAGAGACATCTTCAGAAAGTGCTGGCTCTTTGGCTTTGAAACGGAGATGAGCGCTGCCCCCTAGAGTTGGGAACAATTAGCACATATGTGCGAGGGGAACCTTTACCTTTTAGTAGGGTGAGGAGCTTTGAAGCCACCTTTTCAGCAACCATAATGGGTTGGAATATGGAAAGAGACAAGGGTAAGTGAAGATAGAATGGAATGGATGGGAAATCTTCCAGTCTTGCAGTTGCCTATTTCTGGCTAACTTGTATTAGAGGCAATTTGTAACAGTTTATTCAACTAGAAGCGGTAAAAATAACTCACTTGAAACAGAGGTAATTATGATAATATGGGCAATATCACTCAAAAATCATTTGGGGATCATTCTGGATATTGGCACATCCTTCATCTGGAAGTAGAAGAAAATTCCATCCCCAACATCAACCCTTTTATAAATAAAGTGCTTTGTACCTTAAAGGGCACAGTTGCAATGTGTGGCTATAAAAGCATGAGAGCTTTGAAATGAGAATATCTACTGGATCAGATAAAGCTGCGTGGTTGTACTTGCCAACATCTAATATGCTGCAAATTTGTTCACCTTCAGGGGAGGAACAAATCCTAACAATATAACAAGAAGTTAGAATAAGGCAGTAAAGAAGTGCAGGCAACTTTATGTACCATCACCATCATACATATTGGGAGGCCAGGTTTTGGAGGTTTTTGAAGGATTGGAGACTTAAGAAGCAGGATTTAATTAGGGCACATGAAGTCACCTGCATCTTATTTCTATGACATCATCTCTTTCTCCCAATATTATAATTTATTACTTCATAAAGTATTAAAAAATAAGCTCAAATATGAGCTAAGATCAGCTGGAAAAATGTGGTCCAAGAAATAGCATGATGTATTGATTTAGGTGTAGTGATTCAGAGAGACCTGAATTCAATTCCACTCTCAGCCACGGAAGCTTACTTTGGTCCAGTCATTCTTTCTTATCTGATCTTATCTCAGAGAATTGTGTTGTAGGGATAAAATGAAAGGATATCCTCACAGAAGCTGTCCTAGGTCCTAAAAGAAAAGAGAGATATCCGTCACACACACACATATATATAGACACATATGATTTTCTCCATTCCCATAAACATTTTGTTCAGTAAGTTTCTTAAATAGTTTGCTTTTCCTACACAGTTTATGTTATGTAAGACCTGCACATCATGTGTGCAGTGAGCAAATATCAGTTATTTTATTCTGCATTCTCAGAACAATCAACTGTGCAGGTCTATGCGATTAAATCCAAAATCTGCATCTGTGCCTATATCTGAGACAATGTAGAAACTGTTCCAGGTATTACATTGCTTCATTCCCAGAGTTCCATGGAGGTTGCACGTCAATAAAGTATAACAGTAAAAATACAGACATTGCAAACTTCAACACACATCACACACTCATGTTGATGTACACACTCACCTCTAAAGGTACTTTCCACAAGCCTTTTAGCCATAGTAACCTCCTTCATTCCTATCCAGCCTCTTTCTGGTTGTGGGTCTATTTATGTAAATCTGTCTATGATTGGCTAGATCTGTTGGGAAGTTGAAGAATAATAGAAATGTATTCTCTTTAATAGAAATGGGGACTTACCATAATAGCAATATGAAGAATTGTAGAAATATAAAGAAGAAATCCTAACCAGAACACTATTCTAAAAATATGGTCACGTACAGAATAGTATCATCATTTTTTAAAAAATGAAAAGATAGGCAGGGAAGTCGATTAATTAAACCTCTCAGAGCAGATCTAAAGGGCCAAAGAGCACTCCATTGAGGACTTGTGTGCCTATTGGAGATAAGAACAGAAGATGCAAAGCTTTCCCCAGAAACTTATACATGCGGGTATTATTTCTTTGTTTATTTAGGAGATACACAGTATACCATATTTTTCGGAGTATAAGACATACCGGAGTATAAGACGCAGCTTAGTTTTGGGGGAGGAAAATAGGGGGGGGGGTGGAATCTGCTACCAGGTATTCATCTGGCTAGCGTCTTTAGTCTGGTCAGCTTTAGCACATCAGTTTGCTGGTTTTTATCCCCCTCTTGGGGATAAAGAGCAGCTTCTAAAGCACAACTGATCTTTTGAGAGAGAAGCAATGAAAAAAGGAGGCAAACCATGGAGATTGCTTCACTCGCTAGTGCCTCGTTAGGGCTGAAAAAAAACTTCACAGCTGAGAGTCGGAGGGAGCAGGCAAAACAGGGAAGATTGCTTCACTGAAAAAGCTTCTAAAACACAGCTGAGAGTCAGAGGTAGATCGCTTCACTTGCTAGCGCCTTGTTAGGGCTGAAAAAAAGCTTTGAAAAAGCTACATTCGGAGTATAAGGCGCACCCAAATTTTCAGCCTCTTTTGGGGGGAGTGGGAAGTGCATCTTATACTCTGAAAAATACAGTAGGCCGTATGTGAAAAATAGGCATTCTTTTCAGCCTCTTTTGGGGGGAGGGGGAAGTGCATCTTATACTCTGAAAAATACAGTAGGCCATATGTGAAAAATAGGCATTCTTTTGTAGGATGGTCTGGCCATGGGCATAGCATGTAATGGGCTGTACGAGTAATCTTGATGAACAAGAGGAACAGTCACAGCCAAGGCAATGGTTAGACAAAAGAAATTGGAGTCTAAGATAGAAATGTAATTTGACCCTTGCTAGTTTTCTTGAACGTAAAGGAGAAGGAGGGAAAGGAGGTACAGTCAGACATGCAGGACTCTGTTACCTTAAACTAAAAGGAGCATTAACACTGGTTTCCTAGTCTAGTCTATTTCGAAGGCCTGACATCTATCCTGTGCATCTCTTTATTTAAAGTTGCCTTAAAATGGGAGCAGGGAGGCTAAAAAAAGTTTAAAAATGCACTAAAGAAATAAAATAAGTCTATAGCTCTCTTCCTCAGTATCATATCCTAGCTTACTTTTCCTGGTGTACTGAAATGGGTGGTATATGTAATAGCTTTAATCCTTGGCATCAGTTTCAGTGACCAGCAGCAGTTTGCAGATATGACCTATAATGTAAATTATATTGATGTTTCCTGCAGCAGCTTTCTTTCAAGGAGTGATCTAATCTTATCACAAGTAGAAATAGATTTTTATTTGTATTCTGCAGAGTTATTTTCTTTGGGGCACCATTACTTATAATAGCTTCCTACCAAATCTACTTTCCTACAAAACTGCTCCATTGTTTAAATTAATAGCCTGCTTGTTCACAGTTCACTGCTGTGAATTTTTCAGCTGCACTCCCTTTTCCAGTGATAAAGTGGCTGAGCTTTGGAGATTTGTTTAGCCAAGTCAGGATTGCTTGCATTATATATTTTCAGGTTTCCAGTATAGAGAATTCCTGATATGAAAAAAAAATAACCTTAGAAAAATAATTATGCATTACCCTGAAAAAAAAAATTACAATAAAAGATGCTTTGAGAAATGAGAAGCCTACTGCTGGTTTGTGTTTCACATTTCTCATTCAGGTTGCCTGTTTCTAGATTTGTATTGTTATTGTTATTATTTCTATATACATAATATTGCCTAACATGTGTAAAGTGCCACATACAGAAATTCAGCAGAGTTCGTAAATGTATTTATTTTGACACAAGAACAGTTTTTCCCCGAATGCCATCACTCTGCTAAACAAATAATTCCCTCAACACTGTCAAACTATTTACTAAGTCTGCACTACTATTAATCTTCTCATCATTCCCACCACCCATCTCCTTCCACTTATGACAGTATGACTGTAACTTTGTTGCTTGTATCTTTACAATATATATTGATATTGTTTCCTGATTGCTTATTTATTCCCTATGACCATCATTAAGTGTTGTACCTTATGACTGTTGATGAATGTATCTTTTCTTTTATGTACACTGAGAGCATATGCACCAAAGACAAATTCCCTGTGTGTCCAATCACATTTGACCAATAAAGAATTCTCTTCTCTTCTCTTCTCTTCTCTTCTCTTCTCTTCTCTTCTCTTCTCTTCTCTTCTCTTCTCTTCTCTTCTCTTCTCTTCTCTTCTCTTCCCTTCTTCCCTTCCCTTCTTTTTGTTGAGATTGTACGTTGTTGTTCTAATTATTTTTTCTTTAGTTTAATTTGTATTTTTTAAAAAAGAAAGAAATCCATGACCTGAGCATTAGACAGCACCAGACCTTGGTTTTTCCTGACAGAAAGAGCTTCTTCATCTCTAGTCAATTAAATTTCACTCCAGTTTCTTTGATGATGGCCTTGTTTTGTTTTTCCCTTTAAGTATAGGCATTGAACTGTCCTGTCAGGTCTGTTACTTTGTTTATTTCCTTCACTAAGTTGAACTTTTCTCATTATTCCAGATGCTATTTTATTTCTATCTTTAGCATTCCAAGCACCTATAAGTAGTATAATATCCTTTTGTTGTTGTTATTTGGATAAGCTGTGGTGAATTACTGTTTGGAGCATAGACTTGTTAGAATATACAGAGCTCTATAATATTTTTTGAATTGACTAGGATTGAAATTAAGACCATTCCGATGTTTATACTTATTCAAGTATTGTTTTGTTAATAAAAATTCCAGTTGAAGGATTATATCCAAGACCTTTTGTTAATAATGTCTATGCTATTTCTTTTGTGCAAAAAGAAGATCTGATGCTCCTCTAGTGTGAACTGACCCATTTCAGTCTGTTTTAGTTGGCTGACTCTCAGAATGTCAGCAAAAGTCAGTTTTGACTTTTGTTCTTTGATAACATGAAGTTAATAGTTATTTTTCACAAGTTACCAAACAATGAGCAGGTGGAAACTGCCCCCTTTTATATAGGAAGAATGTGAAAAAACAGAAAAGAGTTTTGCCAGCTTAAGTCTCTCTATAGAAGTGTCTTATTTTAGAAGTAACCATTGTTAATCTTGTTTTATAACTTTATAGTGCATATAATAAAGACTAATTAGAAAGTTCAAATTCTTATTCATTTGACTAATTCTTTTCAGTCATGGCTGTCTGGGGAAGATCTGATGTTCACCTTGGTCCTTGATTCTGACATTCGTTCATCAATAACCAGATGTCCTTTGTCTTTATTCAAATACGTAATGAACAACAGTTTTACTTAAATTTGCTCACTGCTCTTTGCCAGTAATCACTGAATACCTTCCAGTTCCAGGAAGTTCATATTCTAGTATCATGTTGACATTGTCCTGGTTGTGAATGTCCACTTGTTTTTCTTGACAGAATAGCAATAGCACCTAAACTAATATATCGTATCACAGTGCTTTATAGCTTGTTTAAGCAGTTTACAGGGTCAGCATATTGTCCCCAACAATCTGGGTCCTTATTTTACTGACTTTGGAAGTTTGCAAGGCTGAGTCAACCTTGAGCCACTCAGAATCAAATTCCTGGAGTGAGCAATGAGTTAGCCTGCAGTACTGCATTCTAACCACTGTGCTATCATGGCTCTTTCATACTTTCATTTTTTCAGGGACAATATTTAGTTACTTGTCTCATAGTTGACTTGTTTGGCATGGGTGACTCATGTGGGTGAGTACTCTCATAGCGTTATTAGGATGGACAAGCCTCTTCACAATGGCAGTGGTCCATGACAGGGAAATCTAATATATATATATATATATATATATATATATATATATATATATATATATATATATATATATATATATATATATGTGTGTGTGTGTGTGTGTGTGTGTGTGTGTGTGTGTGTGTGTGTGTGTATATATTTTAATATTTTTGCTGATAATACTATAAATAAAGGGAGGCTGTTATAGATCTATTTCGAGCTTATTTGCTCTCATCAGACAGACATACCCTTACTGGGATTTGAACCTGGGCTGTCTGCCTACAAGGGTAAATCCCAGTAAGAGTATGTCTGTCTAATGAGAGCAAATAAGCTCGAAATAGATCTATAACAGCCTCCCTTTATTTATAGTATTATCAGCAAAAATATTAAAAACATAGAAAAATAGCTTGTCGGCTATATGATACTGTCTGGATGGCCCATGAGATTGGGCTGAAAGGCAAAAATTGGAGATTTGTGATATCTCCTCCATTCGTGGTAATCCAGGATGACTTAATACAAAAAAAAAAAACATACATACATACATACATACATACATACATACATACATACATATATATATATGTGTGTGTGTGTGTGTGTGTGTGTGTGTGTGTGTGTATTAGATTTCCCTGTCATGGACCACTGCCATTGTGAAGAGGCTTGGTATGACTGTCTGATGAGAGCAAATAAGCTCGAAATAGATCTATAACAGCCTCCCTTTATTTATAGTATTATCAGCAAAAATATTAAAAACATATATATATTTATTTATTTATTTATTTATTTATTTATTTATTTATTTATTATTGTGATTTATATGCCGCCATTCTCGCTGAGGACTCAGGGCAACTTACATACAACAATCATCAATACAAATCACAGTAAAGCAATTAAAATAAAATTAAAACCCCCATTAAAACCATATTAAAATTATAAAATTATACAATCCCTCGATCAGATTATTGCTGGAACAGCGACATCTTTAGTCCACAGCAAAAGGAGAGGAGGTCGGGGGCCATCCTGAGTTCGATAGGCAGACTATTCCAGAGGGTCGGCGCTCCGACAGAGAAAGCTCTCCCCCTGGGGGCGACCAGCCGACATTGTTTGGCCGATGGCACTCAGAGGAGGCCCACTCTGTGGCAGCGCATAGGACAATGGGAGGAAGGCAAGAGATGGTCCTGTAAGTACCCTGGGCCTAAGCTATGTAGCCATATATTTGTATTTATGCATATTCATACAGACAGACATTTCCAGGACAGTTTTAAAGAACAGAATAATATAAGCTGAAAATGCAATAACATAAAAAATCCATACACAAAAATCACCCACAGAAATTAGAATTTTTAAAATTTATTTACAGTGGTACCTTGTTACTCAAAATTTAAAACTTTTAAAAACTTTTTCAAGCTTTGATGTATTAGATGCTATATTTTGATGACTGACCATGTTTTGTTTATATGCTTATATGCTTACATGTTTGCATGTTGATTAGGAAATAAAAAAATTGTTAATAAAAAAAGAAAAAAAAAGAAAAGAAAAAAAGAAAAGAAAAAAAGAAAAAAGAAATTAGAATTTTTAAAATTTATTTACAGTGGTACCTTGTTACTCAACTGCTTTAAAATTCATTGCATTTGGTACTCAAACTTATTCTGATGTGAAAATTTTGTCCCAGTACTCATTGTTTGTTTAGTACTCCATGTACAAGCTAACTTGTTAGTGTTGGCTGCCTTGTGACTCACTCTATTATTCCTTATGGAAAAGAAATTGTTTGGTAGTCATCATTTTTGGTACTCATCATGCCTCCTGGAACCAATTAAGGATAATTACTCAGGTATCATTGTATTTTATTTCCCATCTATCTCACCATCATCTGACTCCAGGTGGTTTATAACACGGTAAAAAACTGTATTTTATTTCCCATCTATCTCACCATCATCTGACTCCAGGTGGTTTATAACATGGTAAAAAACTGTATTTTATTTCCCATCTATCTCACCATCATCTGACTCCAGGTGGTTTATAACATGGTAAAAAAAAACATGTGAAAGACAGGATCTCATCTCATCAACAAAGTTCCAGAGGCTGGGGGTCATGGCAGAAAGGCCTCTTCTCCTGGACCCACCAGGCAGAATTCCTTAACCCAACAAGTTTCCACTAAATGCATCCAACTCATATAAAAGTTTTATATAGTGTTCAGAAAAATAGACTAGACTAGACTAGACTAGAACAGAACAGAACAGAACAGAACAGCATTCTTTATTGGCCAAGTAAGATTGGATACACAAGAAATTTGTCTCTCAGTCTACATGCAACAAAGTAGTATAATCATAAGATACCAAAAGGAGAAGGTAATAGAGAAGATGAGAAGGATGATGGTCATACAGGCATACTACATGGGTAAATTTTCTTAGACATAAGACAATATTGTGGTAATTAAGTGTTCAGCCAAGTGATGGCACAAAGGGAAAAGATAAGGCCTTGCTTTGTAAAATCCAGTTGTATTGTATGTTCAACTTTTTCACTTGTGCGTGAAGTTTGAGATAAATAAATAATTCCCCTGTGTTTTGTTTTGGTCTTTAATATATGTACAGAAACAAGCAAACAAACACACACACACACACACACACACACACACACACACACAGAGAGAGAGAGAGAGAGAGAGAGAGAGAGAGAGAGAGAGCGCATTATCAATAAGTCCAGAATGTATAGTGAATCCCTCACATTTTTATAACACACTTCAGTGAAAGAGTGCACTGTATTCCTGCTATAGAAAAAAAGTGCACATTTATGAATGCCATTTCTATCATACTGGCTGAGGATGTGAAAAGTTTCTGCATCATGAGCACAGCTTTCATGGTAAATAAAGAAATGTCAAGTTGCCCTTTAAACCTAAAATAGGATGACTTGGTATATTAAGATTTATAACAATAATTTTATAACTTTCTGAAATTTATAGCGATGACATTTAAAAGACTCAACAACTGGAGCAAAAGTCATAAAATACAATAGCTGCCACAAAAACATCTATTGGGCTACTAATCCACCCTGTTTCTCCCAAAATAAGACATCCCCTGATAATAAGCCCAATCAGCAGAAGAAGCTTGGAAAAATAAATGCAAAAAGGGAGACATGCCTGGGTAGGATTCTATGACAATTTCAAGCAAAATGAAAAGTATGTCAATCTAATAAAATAATCTGGAACACAAGATGCCGTTGCATTATGAATCTATATATACATACATGCAAACATACTCATCATACTGTTTCCTTTCATAATAATCCTTCAGGGTACTGAAAATTCACATATGCTGGATAGACAATTTTGGAAGGGGATGGGAGAGCAGTCTCCCCACTGTACACTGTACATCTGTAAAATAGTAAAATTTCATTAAGTGGCACATCGGTAATTTGCTGTTTAGGATTGCATGCTGCCTACAATGCACTTGCACTTTCTGTAAAAGTATTTACCTGTACTGAAGTATTTCATTCCTGCTAGTACATATTACAGTTGTTTATTATGTAGGAACAAGTGGATCAATTTTCAAGCAGAGAAATATCAACTAGGAACCAAGTACAGTCCATTAATAAATCGGGATCCCTATATCACATCATGTACATTTTAAGATACTATTTTTCTTAGACTCAATATTGTTTCACTATGGCCTAGATTTGTCCTTCTCGAAGAATAGACTTATTTAGGTAAATTTAACCTATATCTAATTTATCATCTTTTCTAATGATGGGAATAGAACTGGCACGTACAATGCTGCCAACCATATCTAAGGTGATGGTAAGGCTTTTTGAGTGTTTGAAGTCAGTCAGGCTGCTGGAGACTGTCTGAACGAATCCCTGAAGTTTACTTGATAAACATTTTTAGAGGTGGTTTGCCGCAACTTTTTTCCTAAGGCTGAGAGAAAGTGACTGCTCTAAAGTTACCCAGCTGTCTTCGTGTTTAAGGCAGGACTAAAATTACAGTCTCCTGATTTGTAGCCTGGTGCCTTCAACCATCACAGCAGATTCTCAAGGTGTTATTACTGCATGTCATAATGAGTTCTGTAATAATTTTACGAACTATTAACATTACAAATTACTTTCAGATTAAAAAAAACCTAATTGTAATTGTTTTTTGACAGCCAAGGACCACAGGGAATGCCACCTAAATAAAAATGGGGGAGGGGAGTGGAGGGGACACCATTCCTTATGAGTTTTGAGAGAACGTTGCTACATTCTTGCTACTTCATTTTTTTCTTCCATGACCGTATTGACATGAATGTGAAAATCACCAGATGAAAACAAAAGAACCAAATAAATCACATAATGATGAACAGAAGTTAGAGAAGTGCAGTCCTGATGCAGATTGTAGAAAAGACCATACCTTATCGGTGGGAAATATTAAGCTTAAATTTAGAAAAATAAAGGAAAAAAGGTTTGCTAGAAAGATTTGACTTGGAGAAGATTCAGTCAAAACATAACAGTTGTGTAAGGGAATAAATTCCATATGCTCACATATATGAAACAGATACTGAGGAGCTATGAGAAGAGATAAGAGGATGAAAAATGTTATGCCATAAACTGCAACTCCCTGCTCCATGGAAGCATTCAAATTAAAATATCCCTGACAGCATCTATTTGAATATATCCATTAGAAAGGGAAACCATAAAATCTCTGATCAGTTAGTGCCATTATCATACTTCTCCTACTGTTAAAAAATTATTCCTAATATTCAGTCAGAATCTCTTTACTCATAATTAAAACCTATTGTAATACAGCCTGTACTTTGGAACAATGAGTATTCAGAAGGAAAAAAAAACATGTTGACCTTTCACATAATTGGGAAATTATATCTTAAACACCTTGATCTTTTCATTACTAGGAAACATTTCAGTTTCTTAAGATAGGACTTAGTTTCTAGTTCCTTCATCAACTTCACTGCCTTTTTCTGAAGAATTTTGGTAAAACTGCCATTGATCAAAATTTTTCTTAAGCGTAGATTCCAGTATACTCTGGGTAAAGCTTGAAAAATGTAGAAAAAAATGAAACTATTTCCCTTAATTAGAAAGGACTGTACTTAGAAAACAAAATAATGTTTCTGCACATCAAACTAACCTGAACTGAGATGCCATTATTTAAACTATTTTGTTTTCACACATTGCCTTTTGTAATTTTGTAAAGTTGCAAATATCTGATTGAAGTACTTTCATTCTGAACATTCTTCAGTTGTTTTATTTCAGACTAAATTCAACTCTTCGCATCATTTCTTTCACCTTCGTTTCTTAGAGCCAAGACTATTATGACAGATCTTTAATTGCTACATGCCTTTGGACTATTCTTTGGGAATTATATTTCAGATTCCTGACAGTGTACTTGTTTGTCCACAACTCCTGTTTCATAAAATATCAACAATACAGCAACAGACATAGCAGGGAAACAAATATGTGCCTTACCAAAACGATAGAAGAAAGATTCTAATTTTATTTGAAACGTTGTTGTGGGGAAACCTCTCTGGAAAATGCAATTTATGATCACTTTTAAGAAAAACTAGAAAAGCTAAAGTTATTAAGTCTGGAATATAACAAAAGGAAGGGTGAGACTAGTTTTTCTTTTTCACTGCTTGCCCCTTTTCTAATAAGTTACATTTTCATTTTACAAAAGAAAGATACTTTTTCAAATGTAGTTTATAGAAGAAGATTATAGCAAGGACAATCGACTCCTTAAACATAGTCTTCAATATTTCTTTGAGGGATTTTATAGCTAGGAGATTTTGCTATCTAAGCACAACACAGTACAACTAAAGATGATTTGTTAATCAGTCATAATTAAATTCACAACATGGTAAAATGCCTATTCTAAACCAGAAAATATTAACATTAAGCATTAAATATTAAATATTTTGAGGCATTCAGGGTCCATTAAAAGAGAAGGCATATCACGAGGCTTAATGTTTTCAAGGGACATAGATATTGGCATTGCCCATATCCAATGTGAAGATGGAGCCTCATGTGTATGAGTTGAATTTGCATGGTTAGATTAAGTCAAATTGGGCCTGTTAAACTGACGTCATAAAGATCAAGATTATCTCTGGCTGAAACTTTCTATATTGTTATGGCTGTAGAAGAATTGAGACAACTAAAACTTAGATAGAGTATCTCTTCCATGTGTCAGTGATAATATTTTTAAAAAGCCCTTGCCTATTTATATTCAATAACTTACAAGCAGTTGGGGAGGTAAAACTCTGTGTTGGGGATTCATTTTGTGAGTTTGCACATATTTTCTAACAGAAGGATAAAGGAAAATATACAACAATTCTCAGCATGTAGAGGTTTGGAACTCGTCTTTCTCCATGTTTTATTTGGCAGTAGACCAGTGGTCACAGTAGCTCTTCCTGGCCTCTGCATCAAACCAGAACAGTGCCATACTGTTCAGTTCTTGGCACAGAATTTTAGCTACTCTGAAATGAAGAGCAAAAAGATTAGCTCCTAACTGTAGAACATCTGGAATTGTTGTTCATATATCAAATATCTGCTTCCAGTGCTGGTAGAACATATGTGGGAAGATAGATACAAGAACTGTGTATATGAAAATGTCATTTGTGCATTGTGCATAAGATTAGAAATTTGGCAGTTAGAAATTTGGCAAACATCAATAGTTTTTTTTTCTTTTCCTTCCAAATGATACATATTTTTTTTCTTTTCCTTCCTTAATGATACATATCCATGTTGGAAATGTACGGAGACATTATACATTTTGAGTCAGAACTATGGTTGGGACACATGTAGGATTCTGCCTTGATGTCTCAAGTATTGGCAGCTTCAATTTTTCATGTCCTCTCTTAATTATAAAGTCATTTCTCTCCAAGAGAAATGTTTCCTTATAGTCTTTATGTGCTTGTAAATATAAATATTTAGATAAAAGTTTAGTTCAAAGGCAGACAGCTGAGACATTTCATTGTGCCCTCATCCCCAGTATTTCTGTGATGAATGTTCTCATACAAAACAATTCACCTCTTTCCACTTCATTAAAATGATGTCACTAAATATAAGTAATTTGAAACCAGCCATTAGTTTATAAGTAAATGAAGCTACTGCATCAAATGATGGGGCAAGCCACATTTCTCTGCTCCACATGTTAATATTAAGGATTATCTCTGGCACAGAAGAGAATCAGGTTTCTTCTGTGCTTATAACACAGATAGATAAAATTGCCAGTTGATCCATTGTGGCAATGTAGGGTTGTAAGCATTTTGTAACTCCATGGGCAACCAGAATTCTATGCATCTGAGGCCTCTTTCATGTATTTCTTTGAGAAGATAAGGCTAGAATTAATGAGCTGGTAATGAAAATCACGAAGTCTTGAAATGTCAATGTCATGGGATTTAATTCAAGATGGTATTGCCACAAGGCATTCTAGGCATTGTGTGGTCATTATTTTGCTCTTACTTCAATAAGTGTGCAGGATGTTTTTCAGAAAAGGAAAAACAAATGCTCCAGCCAGATCATTCTTTTAGTGAAGTAACTCCTATTCAGTTGCAATCCTCAGTCCTTAAAAAATATTTTAAGGAAAAGACATTTCTGTTAGTATTCATCCCTTCATGAATTCCAGTGGAGAGTAATACTGAAATTTGCTTCCAGCTGAAATTTTTCCAGGGTAAAATTCCTTTTCCTGATGGAGTTAGCAACTAATGAAATAGAAGTAATAAGTTAACTCTCATTCCAGTAAAGTTATATTTCTTCTCTTTATTCATTCCAGTAAAATCTCTGAATGGTTTACAAGAAAATCAAAATATTGCATGCATACATTTACAATGGTAATTTCAGAGCATTTCCACACAAGCAATTTAATGACATCATTCAGTCATTGCTGAATGAAGAGTCTTCATATCACCACAACAATGCCAAGGTAATAAATCGCTAATAAAGAAATGCTCTCAATAAAAGCCTGAATAGAATGGCAAATATTGGAAGGCAATATTCAATTCAATTCAATTCAATTCAATTAAAAATCAGAAGGTGAAGGGAGAGATGGATTCAGAGAAGTCCCTCAAAATAAATACTCATTGCATTCATGCTAAAGAAGACTTTTCTTTTGGTTTTTGGTATCATTTGAAGTCTATGACTTGCCATACAAAGTACTTTCAGATCCTAATTTAAAACATCTAATGTCCAGAACTAATTTACACTAGAACTTCTGTTTCTGTTTCTTTTCTTTTTTCCAGATCCTGCAATTGTGAATGGCGTTTATTGGTCTGAATCATTAAACAAAGTGTTTGTTGACAACTTTGGCCATGATCCTTCCCTTATATGGCAGTATTTTGGAAGCGCAAAGGGATTTTTCAGGCAGTATCCAGGTAAGACAAAAAATGCATGTGCTGCTTTTCTGTCCTCCTTTTATTACATGCATTTATTTATTGTTCCTAAAAGAGTAGCAGCAATCAGTTACTTATGGCATGGGGCAATATAAGCAGAATTGGTGGAAGTATTTCACCATTATAATAAATCAATTCTGTTTGGAAAAGAGAAAAAAACTTCAACAAGTCAAGGAGTTTTAATATCAGTCTTTCATTGCCCCTTTTTTGACTTTTTGTTTCTTTTACTACCAAGTCTGTCTGAAGCAGCAAACTTCCTTATTTTTCTTGGTGGAAACAGCTGAAACCCTTAGGACAGATCCCCTGCTGTAATAGTATTTGAATGTTTAATAGAAAGGAAGTTTTAATTTTGCTTAGGAGTTTAGAAAACATGACTTAAGGCTGCAGTAGTGCTGATTCCACAGCTGTGACAATAAAAGCTCATAACTAAAAATAATATTTTAAAGGGAGCATTTAGAAGGGCTTAACTGTTTCCTAGTTTTTATACATAACCTTAAACATTACCATGCCATTTCTTTTCTGCTGCCAAATAATGATTTTGCTAACTAGTTAAATCAGTCTCTGATTCCCCCGTCTGATGATTTCTGCTGGAAGCTTTGGCAGCCTGAGAATACTGTAATATGGGTAGAAGAACTCTGTCCATAAGTAGCTTGAATGTAACTTTTACCTCCTTCTGCTTCTAGTAGTAATGTCAGAGGAGGGAATGTCATAAATGAAGGACATATTAGTAAAATATTGTTTTGTTTTTATTCAGAATAATATACTGTATGTCCTGTGAACATCTAGGTTTCTTGGAACGGGAACACAATCTTTTAAGTTGAAAACGTGGGCAATCACTGTATTTTAGTACAATTACTAATGCATTACTGAAGTATAATTAGGCTTGTTCATAATTTAAGGAGAACAAATGAAACAAATAGATACAATACCATGCAAATTGAAATACCATCTAAATATGGTATAAATAATAATTATTAGCAATGGAAATGATCGAGTCAAAGATAAAAATATTTCATATGATTGGTGCTCCCAGGCTAGCTTTCTTAGGTAAAGCATTGAATTCTCCTTGCATCCTATTAGAAAAAAATATTTTGATTCTTATCCTATTTTAAATTTTGATTAAAACTAGGTTGATCAACTATACAATGAGAATAAAGAGAAATTTAAGAATTAAAAAAATCAGAAAGTATATAGCACACAAAACAACAATTCTCACATAGTTTGTGAATAGAATTTTATGGAGTGATACAACATTTTAAATGTATGTATTCCCAAAGAAAGATGTATGTATGTATGTCCCAAAGAAAGACTTTTGTATATATGGCGATAATCTATTAGGAGTTGGGTACTTATTAATTGAAGCTTAAATGTGAATAAAATAGTCTTTAAATAATACTTTAGACCTTTTTTATTTAAATATACTTTAGACCTTTTTTAAAAAACTAATAATTTTTCAGGAAATAATGTTTCTTACACTTTTAAACAATATTGATCTAGCGCAAGACATACTTTTCACAATGGTAGAGTAACTATAATAGCTGATAAGAAATAAATTGATTTCTTGTATTGCATTATTTTCTAGCTCCCTTAATGGAGAGTAAAGCTGTAACAGCATTAATTATTAAAGACTTGTGTACTTGTTCTTGTTTTAAAACAATTCAACCAAAATCAAAATTAGTTATTGCCAGCAGACATGATAATATGGGTACCAATTTGATTTGATTTTACTGGCTTTTCCATCATGCTCTAGAAAATATTTTATTAGTATAACACAGTTTTAAGATGGCATAATGCTTTTGATTTACTCCCAATTAATCTGTATATAGTGTTAGTTATGAAACTGATAACATATTTATTTGTCAACAAATGGGTGGGTTGATGAAAGGAGAGAAATTCCTCTTCTCTTTGATTCTTGCCCTGGCAGGATTTAAGCAATCTTAGAAACATCAGTATCAGAGCTGTTGGATAAGGATAGAAGGACAGCCCTGGTGATTAAATTAAATATCTTTGAAAACAACAGGGTTTACTTTCGATTGGGTTTGCCAATCTGGTCAATAAATTAAAAAAAAAAAGCAATTTCAAGGATGAAAACATACATTGGGAGCTCTAATGGTATAATATTGTTTTCCACTCCAGGAATTAAATGGGAGCCAGATGAAAATGGAGTCATTGCATTTGATTGCAGAAATCGAAAATGGTAGGTCATGATTATGAATTTCAGAAAAGTTAAGGTGATAGAAAGGGCCACTGTTGCATAGTCGTTCAAGCTGTGCCCTGCACTGGGATGACACAACTAGCAAAAGGCAGGGAGTCAGTGCCACTTGTGTTTCTGGGCAAAAGAACAAAAAGTGAATAATCTGCTGGTAGGCGAGATCTTGACAACAGGCATAGCTGACTTGTAACTGGAGAAAGGTTGTCACATAGACTTCTCCCTTCTTCCATTGCAGGGATGCCTTTTCCTAATTTCCTAATGTCCTGTATTGTTTAGCAGTGGCCCTGAATGTGGATTCCAATAAATTCAATTTACATTCTTCCCTATTGCTCTTCTCCTGTCATCCAGGTATATTCAGGCAGCCACTTCTCCTAAAGATGTTGTCATTTTAGTTGATGTTAGCGGCAGTATGAAAGGACTTCGCTTGACTATTGCAAAACAAACAGTATCTTCCATTTTGGATACCCTTGGAGATGATGACTTTTTTAATATAATTGCTGTGAGTATTTCTATGTTCTTTTTCTTATTAAGTTGTTCTTTTTTCATTAATGTTGTTCTGGGGTTCTTTATATATACACAAGGACATTCTTGAACTCAGGGTAACTTGTAACACTGCACAATTATGGTGTCCACCAAAATAATAATTAAAAGTTTAATATACAACATGCAATTTATATATATCAAAATATTTCAGAGTTAGAAGAATAAATATGTCATTGCCTGGAGCTTAACAGATAAATAAAGAAATATCTTAGCAAATTTAATTCACCAAGGAAACTGAAGATTCAAAATATTATTTTATTAGTCCAAAACTGGCAGATTATTGTGAGTCTCTTGTGTCCAGGTGAGCCAAAAGCAAAAACCAGATCTTCTGTATCATAGTAATCAAAGGCAGTTTGAGCATTATACCCACTAGTGGAAGACCTTAACTACAGAACAGTGAATTGCTTTACATCTGATAATCATGAAAAGGGAGACATGGGATCTTTTCATAATTGTTGTGGTCCACCAGCAGCCTGCGGAGCTGGCAGCAGAGTCAGACAGTGAGGAGGCTGGGGAGGAACATGGGCCATTTCTGGAGTCTGGGGAAGGCTCGGACAAGGGCTCTGCGTCAGACGCAGAGATGGGGCCAGGGCCATCTGGGAGTTGTGTGCTGACTCCGGAGCCTCCAGAGTCTGACATCAGTGAGACAGGAACAGGGAGAACCTTTTCCCAGTGCGCGCATGCGCAGAGCTGCCAGAAGGCAAAAATAGTTAAGACAATAGGGTTAACTCAGGAGTAAGGCTTGTAGATGATTGGCCTCTCCCATAAGACATAAAGGAGGAGCAAAGGGATATGAACCTTTGCAGGAAGCAACTTTGTTCATTCTGGTCAGTTTAAACTCTGAAACTCCATTTTGACTTTGTGCTCCGTTTGGCCGTGCAAAGCAATTAGGTATTTGGTAATGTTTCAAGGGAGATAAAGTGGGTGCTTATCAGTCTTATCCCAAAAGACTGTGGCAGACTTCTGTTGGACTATTCACAAACTGCTTGGGACTCATTACGGGCTGTGAATGAACATAATTGACAGCCGTTGAAATAAAAAAAGGGTTTTTGGGGCTAAGCATGTGATTGTTACTGTCTCAGGAAGCCTTGGTCAGAACAATAATATGAAATCACTACAGATAGATTTCTAGGAAGAAACACAACACTGTAGCTTTGTATATGAGGTGAGTAAAGGTCTTAACTCTTACTCTAAGAGACTGACTCTGCACTTAAAACAGGAAGAGATAAGTAACATAAATCCTTGCAAATGTGACAATACTGCATATGCATGGTCACATTGTGTTTGATATACATATGTAAATTATAATAAATATATATATATAAAAGGAGTAACATAAATCCTTGTGTGAATTCTACTGTCAATTAGTCATTAAAAGGTACCGATTGGCCCAATAATAAACATTCCACTTTTAAGGATAGTACATGAGAGATACAAGGAACATCTCTGCTCATAAACAAACATATCCAGAACACTACCATAAATTGCTGAACTGTTAATCTTATAATAATGCCTTGGAAACTTGATCTGTGGATAGTCAAGTGTTCCAAGGAGCTAATGCCATCTCTAAGGTCAAAGGCAAGGTTCAGTGCCTTTCTGAGTGATGAAGCTTTCAAAATTGTTGTGGGCTCAATGTAGGCAAGGTCAGAAGGAATCACTTATGAGAATCGTCACCTGAGGTTGTGCAGTTCCACTTCCATCAGTACTTGGTCACCGAGACCGAGAAGGTCAAAGAGAGAATTGAACATCAAATATTCTCCAAGGCTAGAATCTTTAGTTCAGTTTATGAGGAATAATCTTATGGCCACAGTATTTAGGATTGCTATGTAACAAATTAATAAAAAATTAAAAAGCAACATATTTTTTCATAATACTTTTTTGAACTATTTGTTTAGATTGGAAGCTCTTATTAAAATAAGTTTTAATTCTTGGTCCACAATGAAACATTTTCTTAATTATATGTTTCTACAATCTTAAATTGATTATGCATGATATGGAGTAACTTAAGAATCCAAATATTTAGAGATAGTAAGCAGTTAAATATATATTATTACTCTATAATTACTGGAAATTTACTTTCAGAAGCCTGTAGAGCACATCTACTTTCTCAGATAGGAAACATTAAAATTTATGTCACATATATCATTATAGTGCCCTTATTCATCTATAGCTAATAATTATATTTTTATATATTTTATAATTATATGTAAGTTCACAATTTAGGAAATCACAATATCTCTGAAATAAATTTCTCAATCCACAGTATCCAGTTTTGGTTTTAACAACAGCCTATCAATTATCTGTGAATTCAGATGGACTAACAATTTCCAATTTCTGTCATAGAAATCCATTTGCAAGCTGGTTCCAGTTCTTTCATGTTCAGTCATAAACTAAATGACATGTTATTAGATAGACATCAGTTCAAATATAATCTTCATTTAAGAAAACCATGGTTAGTTTACCCCTAAACTCAGTTACATTCGGTTTACATTCTTGCTATATATGTCTTAATAATATGCTGCCATCCAAAACATTCTGGGGATTTTATCGGACCCAATTTAGAGTGGTTATAAGCATAGCCAAATTAATATTAGAAGTAAAACTGTAGTGAAAGATTGATGATTTAATAGTGCAAAGAAGACATTTTTGCACATCTCTAAGGAACTGCTAGACAAAGGTGTGGTGTGGGTTACGGAATTGTTTCTGTCATTTCTGCATGAAATTGGGACCAGCAACTTTGTACCATCTGACACTGTAGTAAAGTGTGACACCACATGTTTGCATTTATGCAATAGTTTAGTTACCTAACAGAGGTAACTGGGACTGCTGAGCAGTTGCAGTAGTCCCAGTTACCTCCATTAGGCAAACCCTACACAGTTGAAGTGGCATGTAATCAGATAATTGCCATTTGAGGCTTCCTGCTTTCTTCTCCATTGCCTGGCAAAGAAGAGTATGAATGGCAATCATGGGACTGCAGGATGATGAAATTGCAAGCCAGCTGCCAAGTGTCCAAATTGCGATTACATGACTATGGGCACACTGCAGTGGCTACATTGTACCCACTATAAACACCCATTGCTCAGCACCATTGTAATTCTGAATGGTTGCTGGATGAGTGGTCTTTCAACAAGGATTACCTATATATATATGCTTAATACATGTGTTTATCACTCTCCTGGTGGACGATTTTATGTCACATTTTTGAGAGCTGAAACAGATAACAGATTTCTATAATCTATTTACTGTACTGCTAAAATTCTCATTGTCATGTCCTTTAATTGGATGACACAGTGCACCATATGGTGACACTTTTTGAACCAAATGGTTTAACTCAGGAGTGTCAAACTGGCAGCCTGCAGGCCAGATGTGTCAAGGGGAGGCCACGCCTACCCCAGCTCCACAAATTGGAAAACATCACAAAATGTCACTTGACAGCAAGGTGACACTGCAAGTTTGAAACCCTTGGACTAACTGGAATGTGTCCAAAATCTGGCGGCCATGATTCCTGAGGAAATAAAATTTGGGAAAGTTGTTCTTGTTTCAGTGTTACTGGCTGCTACTGTGCTTTTGCTGTGGTCACATGATCTTCATTTTTCAACATTCTGTGATGATTTCCCTGCCTATCTGGGATTGCAGGGAATAAGGGATTCCCTGCAATCCCTTATTCCCTCCTCTACTTAGAAGCAGCCATTCACTTGTCTGATGAAAAGGGAAGGGAAGGATGGAGGGAGGAAGAAATCCCTGCATGCTTTTCCTGACCCACGGCACTCCCCACATTCTCCCTCAACCTGTGTCACTTCACTGCATGTCTTCTCCAACCCACACCTACGTGCCTTCCCTGACCCATGCAATATCTCTTGTGCATCCCTACACATCTTGCCTGACCTGTGCTTCTACTGCAGGCCTTCCCTGTGGCACCTCTTTCATTTTCCACATGCATTCTTCCCAACTTTTGCAGCACCTCTCAAGCACCTCCATGTACCATTTCTGATCAGTACCCCTGCATAATCCTCACTTCCTCCCCTACAAAGGAGGGAAGGGGAGGGGAGGGGGAGGGAGGGAGGGAGGGAGGAAGGAATTAATTTGGAAGTTTATTTTTAAATAGAGAGTGGAAATAGTGGTGGAAACAAGATTTATCTGCTCAGTATCTCCATATTATTAGTCCAAAATGAAAATAGCAAAATATCTGTACCATTTCACAAGAAAATAGGAAGGAAGGAAGGAAAGAAGGAAGGAAGGAAGGAAGGAAGGAAGGAAGGAAGGAAGGAAGGAAGGAAGGAAGATTTGTGATGCTTCTTGCCAGTTTCCCACAAGGAAATTCAATGGGGAAACTGGCGGGAAGTCTGAAGTTGCTCCTGCTCCCACCAGAATTTTACCTAAATGTGGTCATTCTCTTTCTCTGTTTAGATAAGGAAATATATTTGAAATAATGACCCAACAGGTCACAAGTTGTCTAGGTCTCACTAATTCTCATTAATTATAAAGGAAAATGAACATGATTGTCACTGCAAATTTAATTGAATATGGAGGTGGTATTGAATACTATTCCAGTCCTATAGTTAAACAGTTCTGTTGTCTTACGTGTACTGGATTGATTTCATTTCATCTGCCAATAATTTTTCTTCTAAGAAGATCCATTAATAAAGTTACCAAAAAGTCCAGTGCATAAAATAACCATAAAAAGATAATACAACAAAAAATGAGGTGTGCCTTTCAGGGATAACTTATTGCATAAGCTATATAAAATTGATGGACTGTTGTAGATGATTGCATTACCAAAGGAACTGTTAAAGTATGCATTTGCTTTTCTATAGTTTAAGTTAAGTATAAGATCAGATCGGCAGTGCATGAACTGAAATGTCTGCAGTGATGAAAAAGAAATGTTTGCTTTGAAGTGAAATTCTAAGTGAAGCATTAAATTAACAATGTTATCATAAAACAGAGTGCTAATTCTGCCTGGGGAAAACATTTTTATAGAAAAGTAAGCTATCTCTTAAATGACCAATGATCTCAGAATTCTTCTAAATTTAAGTTTTTCATAGAAAACATTTCAGAAGAAAAATAAATGCAGCAGAAGCAAGCCTATTGATTCTTATTGAATTTGTATGCAGTAAATGTTTGCTGCCCACTTGCTCAAGGTAGACAGCTATAAGATATTGAATAAACAAGCAAACAAATAAAATGAAATAAAATAAAATAATATGGCAGAACTCTTGAGAGGCATAGTCTTAGCTCAGCTGAGAATAATTCGTAGGATTCATTCAACTACGAAATAAGAATAAGAATTCATCTTATTTCAGGAATGAATGACTAGAAAATGGTTATAATTAATTAATAGTACAACCTGCCAGAGAAAAGGTTTCTATTTCAATTCTTCGTACCTCTAAAAATTATTGAGAGAGAAAGGTCCTTCCTGAAACATGTAAATTAGCCACTACGCAGGGTAAAACAATACTGTAGTGAAATGGATAGCTTGAGAGACATGCAACATAGTTGTGACAAAGAGAGAAGACTTTATGACAAGGAGAAAACTGACACTGGAACTCTCTCCTTTCAGCTTTGAAATTGCTTCTGACATTAAATACCCCAGGGAAGGGGATGTGTTATGAGTTGAAATAGAGCAGGTACAAGGTGCATTAGAAAAAAACATCCTTGAAATGAAGATAAGGAAGGGAAGGGAAGGGAAGGGAAGGGAAGGGAAGGGAAGGGAAGGGAGGGAGGGAGGGAGGGAGGGAGGGAGGAAGGAAGGAAGGAAGGAAGGAAGGAAGGACAATGCCACATCACAAGAAGAAAATTTAGCTCTTAGGTAATTATAGCTTTAAAAAACTAAAGAATGAATGGTAAAAGTGCAGTGAAGAATGTCAGAGTGTTCAAAGTGAAATTTTCATTTTCATTACGGATAAGATATTAAAGTGGCTTAAACTGTATTCAGACTTGGATTTCTCATTTTGAATGACATACAATTGGATCATCTGAGTTCACAGACTGCCTTTAAACAATCTTAAAACAAAAATCAAGTTGAATTGGTGCAAGAAGAACAAATGTATCATTTCCTCTCAAATGCCATCAGACTTGATTGGAAAAAGTATTTTGAGAATTTTGTGCTTCTCAACATTCACTTGAGCATGCTCTGCTGGGAATCATGGCTATGATCTCTTAATTGCAGCTATAAAATATTTTAAATGGTATAAATATAGAACATTGTTTTCTAGAGTTATTTCTGGAATGAGGAGCATTTGTCAGTCTTCTGAGAACAAATGTCATCTTCATAGAGAATGCACAGAGAAGAATTATATTATATTATATTATGGGAGCTGAATGAGCACAGGGTCTATCAGAACTAAAATGTGTTCATATACTGACCCTCCATAAGAGATCATTTTGAAACTAAGTCGTCTTTCAAAATAAATTTTATTGAAGTAAGTGGACTTCTATAAAAATAATGATTAGTATTCAGTAATGTTTGACATAGAGAGTTAGTTTGATTTAATGGTTAAAAGACCTTATCTAGAAAGAAGGAGATTGTTTATTTTAATCCTGCCTTTGAGCCAGTCACTTTCTTTCAGCCCTAGGAAGAAGGCATTGGCAAAATTCTTTTAAAAAAATATGTTGCCAAAAAAAGTCTACGAACTCAGGTAGTCACCAAGAGTTAAGGCAGCCCAAAAGTACTAAGAGATATGCTTTTGGTACAAAAGGAAATGTCATCTCCAGGCTCCTATTTTGTACATGGTTTGTGATGTCACAGTGATTGGGATACCACTAAGTGGAGGGCTATTTGTAGTTCATTTGAAGCAGGGGTGTCAAACTCGTATCATCACGGCGGTGTCATGTTATGTATGTACTTTTTGCCCCTTCACTAAAGCTGATAATGGGCATAGCCAGCACATGACGCATCTGGCATGCAGGCTGCACATTTGACAGCCCTGATTAAAGTATGTGAATAAAAGCAATGAATTAAATAATAGATTCTTAGGGGGTTTTTTTTCATGTTTCCTCTCATTATCTTAAATTATATTTTTCAGATGTTTATGTTAAATGTCTCTTCTGTTATCTGCAGTATAATGAAGAACTCCATTATGTAGAACCGTGCTTGAATGGAACTTTAGTACAAGCAGATAGAGCTAACAAAGAGGTAAGAGAAAATGATAATAATTTAAAGCAGAAAATATTTTGCATAGGAGGCATATTACTGGATTTCATTTGAAGTAATTAAAGCATATACATTTAACTGAATTGTTCCATCTGCTCATTCAAAAAATGGTTGTCTGGTGAGTTGTCACTGGTTTGTTTGACTCAGGTCTGGAAACAAGATTTAAAAGCTTTCTAATGCTCATTCTGGTAATTATTGACTTAAAGGAAAGGCAAATTTGAGAAGCCATAAAATTCTTCTCCAGGTCCTGATTAAAATCCAAACTGTACAAATGTTCTCAGCCTCCCTATGAAAATCTCCCCAGTAAGCATCAAAATGGTAGAAAATAAAATAAAACAACCAGCCACCATTCATTTCCCAGTGATTCTCTTTGATCCTGAATTTCTGATGTTTTCCCATTTTATTTTGGGAAATATGTCATTTTCTTCAACTCCTAACAAAGCAGTATAAGTGTTCTCAAATGGTTTAGCTAATGATTTGCCTTTATTCTAAAATAAGCTGTGGGATAATGCTCCCAAACTGATTTTTCACGGGAGACTTTTGGAAATTTATCTCTTCTTGGTAATGAACTGCCTTAATTAGTCAGTTTGAGAAAACTCAGTCTGTAGGCTAGAAATTTGCTATAATGTGAATCTTTGGGTAAAGCAATCATTTTTCTCTTCACATAATCTATTTTAACAAATCTTAAGTTTGCCGTTATTGCCTTTATTTTTGGAATTAATGATACTATTTACCAGTTTGGCCATAAGTAGCTCAGCTTATTTATGAACTAGCTTGATGGTAAGTAAGACCAATACAATTATCTTTTCGACAAGCTTTGAATTCTTACAAGGATGGGTAGTGGATTTTTTTGGCTAAACATAAAATAACAGTATTGGTGTCAGATTTCCAAGTAATTTGCCCATAGCAAACACAACTCCGAGGCAGGTAGGTTCCTCAAAGAATAGTCCCTGATCATCCCTGATTCCCCCCATTCCTCCCCCAGGGATGAAAAATTTCAGACTATCCTTACCTTGAATTGCTTTTTATGTACCTGCTGGAATTGCTCCAGCTTTTAAAAATCTAGCTTTTTGTGGATTTAGGGAGAATGCTGATTCATGGATATAAACCGGTGTTTTCAGCTATCCTTGAAATGTTGCGAAATAGCTGAATAATTGAGTATCAAAGTTTTGCTCTGAGTTTTTAATGGGTTGGTTGCTTGTCTATTTCAATAAGCCTGAACATTCAGATGAAGGTATCATGGAATTCATAGGTCAGTTGAATAGACTATAAAATGTCTGTCTCTTGGAAGCATAGAAGCACATAACAGTGATAAGTGATAGAAGAATGCTGTTTAAAATGTAATTTCCAGACGGAAGCTATAATATAGTCTGTGGATGTCAGTTGATTCGCACCATTCTTAGCTTTGAATTATTTTATTCTAATATTTTTTATAAAATTTGCAAATGTTCTTGTTAATCAATTTGCTGTATATTTCCAGAAACAGCTTTGCCCTATGCTCATTGCTGTCTGCCAGAAGATAATTGCTTTCAGTATCAGAATGTAAGCAAAGTAAAGGGTGGTGCAAGCAATCAGATACACATGAACTGGTCTGGAATATTTGGCAGAAACAGAACATTGCAGCCAATGCCTTTACAGCTGCAGCTAATAAGAGTAAGGAATGGGTTTAAGGCCTTTACTGAGCTAAGTAACTGTACTAAAGTGGGGTGGAATGAACATGTTGAGATTTATACAAATGTTCAAACAAATAAATTCCTTTCTTTATACATGGAGTATAAAAAGGCCTAAAGATTTAGGATATCTAAATATAGGATTTCTGACAAATGAGCAAGGTCTTGATAGTATAAGTAGGTATTCATGCTTGAAAACTTTTTTTTTTGGTCAAGAATGTTGTACTGCAAAAGGGTTAGACAGAAGTGGGATGCCAATTTTTTCCTTGGTGATTGAAATAATGAATTCTATTTAATCCATTACTCTCCTATAATTCACAAGAGACATTAACTTCTCTTTAGGTGATCTTTTGGAGCCATTGTGGAGGTTTAGATGCAGTGGTTGAAATCTTCCAAGTTATGTTATGCAAAGAGCTTTCTACTATATATTTCTTTTTGAAATGACCACCCCTGTGGCAGGTCTGGTCTATAAACTGATCCCCAATTGAAATAACTCTTTTTACAGAAAGTTGTCATCTTACACCTAAGTGCATAAGTTTTAGTGTGTAAGAATGTCAACCAGCCACTTTAGGTGAATTAACTGTTAAATAGGCTGGGGAACCCTTACTGATTCTCTATGAAGCAGGTAAATAGTTTTGTCCAAAGGCAGATGGCCTCTGTCTTTGGCCCATTGTTGTCTGTTCTAACTGTGGTTTACCAAATTCTTATATAGAGACTTTTCTTATTTATCTCTCCATGATTTTCTAACTGCAGAAGCAGCTGAACCTATGGCCTTCCGCATGTAAACATTGAGCTATGTTTCCTTCCTCTTTCACATTATGGGCAAACAAGTCATTTTTAGTTTGTTACATTTTTGGCCTGTGAGGTAGCTAGAGCTAATTGTGGCAAGTTCTCATTGAAAGATTTAAGTGATGTAATTAATTTTCCAATTGTATATATGGGAGGGAGAAGCCATTATTAATATTAATCAGATTGAATGTTAAATTATATATTAGTTTTCTTTTTGCCTTGAATAGATTAAAAATAGATGCCACATACTAATAAATGTTAAATAAAACAAATTTAAAACTTCTAAAATAATGCAATCGGTAGATTTGAAGAATATAGTGCAGATAGATAATGGATGTATATCTTTTCTGATACCACAAGAAAATAAAGGAGAATATTTGTAGCTCAGGGTTGAAATGAAGGCTTCTTGATACTCTCTGAGCTTGGCTGTTTTCTTGCAGATATTTCATTACTCAAATCAAGTAATATCAGTACACTGATATTACCTAGTTTGGGGAATGAAACATCTTCAAGAAAACAGCCAAGCTCAGAGAGCACCAAGGACTCCTCACCGTAAGGGAAAAAAAGAGAGCCAGTTTGCTCTAGTGCAGTGATGGCTAATCTTTTTGCCATCGTGTGCCAAAAGCGGGGGGAGAGCGGTGGGGTCACATGCAAGCGTGCCCACATCTATAATTCTATGCACCCCGTCTCCCCGTGCTCTCCCCACTTTTCGCACGTGATAGACGGTGGGCCCGGTAGACCCGTTTTTTGCTCTCCCCAGCTCCAGAGCCTTCTAGGAGCCTGGGGAGGGCAAAAATGACCTTCCCCACCCTCTCAGAGGCCCTCCGGAGACCGGAAACAGTGTGTTTCCTGAGTTCTGATGGGCCCAGAAGGTCCGAAAACTAGCTGGCTGGCACACGCATGTGTGCCGGAGCTGAGCTCGCGTGCTCACCGATATGGCTGCATGTGCCACCTGTGGCACCCGTGCCATAGGTTCGCCATCATGGGTCTCGTGGTTAAGAAGGTGTTAAAATGGAGAAACACTCTCCCCCCTTCCTCTGACAAGTTTTTGTAGATGAGCATCTATAAAATTTGCATGTGTTTCACTGTAATTGTAAGGCATTTTCTGTTTTAATTTGACATCAACTTTCTGGCATTGTGATTTTTAAGAAAGCTTTCATTATTGAATTGATACAACCTGCTTAGAGTGTTTATAATTTGTGAGTTTGTAAATTCTGTCCAATAAATGTATATGTAAATGAGTAGATTTGCCATGAAAATATATCAGCTCAGGGAAAACTGGTTCTCTCATTCTGGAGTTGAGTAGAAATGTAGTGAAGAAACATTCATGAATTTGATTTTTTTGAAAAAAAGTTTTTTATTTTATTTCTTATAAATATATTGTATATGGATAAGAGAATATCCATTTACAATATATTTACTGGTGTAAGAAATAAAATAAAAAACGTTTTTCAAAAAATGAAGTTTTTTTCTTTGCTATAGCAGACACTGCAATCTCAAGGTAAACAGAGACCTGTATTGCAGAGTTCGGAATATATTCCATAGGAAAAGCATCTAATTGAGCTGTAAAAGTCACTGAAATAGGTGCTTCAAAACATGCAGGAAAGTAAGACAACCACACATGCATTCACACGTTGAGCCAAGTGGGAACAGTTTCCAAAACAGCTTTGTGAAAAAAATGCAACTGCTTTTATTGTTTAAAAACAGGTCTGTGGGTTGAATGCATTGCAAAGCTGTTCATTGGGAGTTGTTTGAGAGATCTAGTATCAAATTAAGTCTCCAAGACAGTTTTATTTGAGTTGGCTTTTAATAGCCAACGTTAAAATGAGGCTTCTGTTTTTATTGTCTCATTGCATGTCCACTTATTCCTGCTCTTCACATCTTTGTGTACATCTACCAAAATAAAATGTATTTTTGAAAATCAGTGGGTCAAAAATGCACCCAATGCTTCTAGTAGAGAGTGGCTAGCTTTTCAAAGTTATAATTTGACTTAGGAGCCCCATCATTACACCTTTTAAGGCTACTTCACTTGGGGCAGTAAAAATCCAGATAATTATTAAATGGTAGAAAGCAGCTAAACTGTTCTCCTTTTCTTTCCTGCCATCTAGTAAGCACTCATATATTTGCAGCCCAGATATATTAGTCTTAAAATATTCCTTCTCCTGCCCACATGTTTTAAATGAATGTCAACCATTATTTGAATTGGGGCTACGGCCCAGGTAACCAAAGTTTACTATTATATTCTTGTTGTGGCTCCGTTGCCTGAGCCCATGTCATCAGCAGGAGAGGACTCTGAGAGTGAGGGAGAGGAGTTGGCAAGGCCTCCTTCTCCAGGACTCTCCTCTCTGGCAATGCCTCCGGAGGATACCGAAGGGCAAGAGATAGGCCCAGAGCCAAGCACATCCCCGCAGCCACAGGTGGACAGTGATGAGGGTAATGAGTCTTGGCTGGACCCTCGCCAGCGTCGCAGAGACAGGCGCGTGCAACAGAAGAAAAGGCGTGCCCGTGATTAGCTGACTCACTGGACCACACCCGACAGGCTATAAAAGGGGGGGAGTTAAGCATTCAGGCTCTGTGTCGGACAAAACTAAGTAATCCCTTGGAGTTACTTTGCATCTCGGCTTCAGATTTATTCCTGGACAATTGTTGTGGTGTGTATTTTCTTCTACGTTGATAAAGGTCTTGGCAAGCAGCTGCTGGGATTGCTGCCAAGCGTCTTATCGGACTATTTGGTTGCCTGCCAGTTTATTTAACCCCTGACTGTCTGAGTGTGTGTGTGTGTGGCGAGGACAGAACAATTCTGCCCAATTTCCTTATCCTAATTTGTTCTTTGTTATTGGTCACATATCATTGAAATTGAAACTGGGGGGGGGGGGACGTTAGATGTCTCACTTCCCTTAATTTGTTAGTAATGATCCAACAGTATAGAAATATGTCAAGAATATATAGGATATCAGATAATAGGTTATCATATGATATTGCTTTCCTCACGGGTGCAGGGTTTATATGCACCTTTGTTGTGCTTTTCTTGTGTACCATATAATACAAGTTTAAATTGTATTCATTTTATCAGTGAGTACTGTCAATTTATTGGCAGTAGGCAGTTTTGCAAAGAAAGCTTTTAAGTAACATCTGAATCAAATGAACTGTTGTAATGAAATGAGCTCAATGGCAAGTTTAGTGTCAGATATGACAGGGAAAAGTTAAAGTATTTGATATGTTTATATGAACAGCTTGTATGTGTATAAATTTAGAAAATAAGCAGGGCACCTAGTCTCATAATGTTTGATTAATATATTTTGTTTCTTTTGTAGTTTGAAATTTCTATTTTTTTAAAAAAAATGCAATTTATGTTGTATCAGAGGAATTTCCAACTGAGGTTAAATACTATAATTTCATATACATTTCTTTTAACTCTTTATGCCAGTGTCTCAGTCCCATTCAAGGTGTAGTGCACAAATGAAAAAAAAGTATTGATCAATTTTCTTTGGTAGGATGGGATGCTCATGTCCTTCTGCCTGTGCGATTGTAATTAAAACTATCTATAGAAACAAACACCTTCTTCTCATTATTCTTATAGACCAGTACTAGTCTTGTTTATGGTTTTGTTATTAAGCTGGTCTTGCCTTTCAGTATGCCAATTTGTAAAACATTCCTTTTTCCCCCTTTTCAAAGTGGGAAATAGAGCAGACAGTATTTTATCATTGTCTGTGCTTTTTCAGCAAAATTACAAACATGTGCAACAGCCTAGGTTAATACAAGTTTACTCAGGCCAAGAAGTTCTCATGTTTGAGAAACTCCATATTACATGTTTCTTACCTCTTAGGAATTATATGACTATATGATTTAATGCAACTCTACATTTAAGGCAACAGTACCACAATTTGCATTTTATACATTAAACCACATTCAGATACACACTTAAATATTTCCAGATGAAATTAAGAAGACAGTGTACCTAAACAATGGGTACCATAATGGAATCAGAAGCTTACCTGTGTCTACATATTTAATTCTTGGAACAATGAAACCTCAGATTGTGTTTGGTTGAATGTGGTTACAATTCTCCATGAAGCCTACCATATAGCTCAAATATCTGGATTGTGTCTTCTTTTTGAGATGGATGAGTTGCTCATTTTTGACAAGATCATGATGCCAGGCCTATGCCAGAAATTACTTCTACTTTTCTAAAGTGGTCTCACTCCATTTGCTTTTTTTCAAATTGCTTTCATATTTAAATGGTATTCTAATGGGTGAGATGCAGGACCCTTATACATACTATAGTTAAAAAGTACCCCACCTTTCTTTGTATTGCTCTTTCTCCAAGCCTCCCTGACTTCCCATTGTTCAGTGATATAACCAGGGAGGCATTTCTAGCAACCTTTTATGATGGAACTTTTAAAAAATAACAGCATTAGTGATCACTACTATTTTAATATCTTCTGTTTTGTACAGTGTTCTGGCTTGATTATTCCTCCATCCAAAGTAGTTAGGAGATCATGCTTAGACAGAACCTATCCTGAGTTTCCAAGATTATTCCATCCTTTCTTCTAGCATTCATTGCTTAATTAAGTATTTGGTGAAATAGATAGTTTGAATTGTGAAAGTTGAGATTTGGAAATCAGCTTTGGAGATCAGTGTCACCAAATCTGAGCGAAGATTTTCCAGTGTTGTCTTAATCTTTGGGTCCAACAACAATAATTGTCACTTGTATCTTATTCATATATATATATATATATATATATATGTATATGTATATGTATATGTATATGTATATGTATATGTATATGTATATGTATATGTATATGTATATGTATATATATACACATACATACATACATACACACACACACACACACACACGTGTGTGTGTGTGTGTTTTCTGAGGTTTTCGCAGGTGTTTGTATGTAGGTCTTTGGTTATTCGGGTCTTCTCCCGTGTAGAATTGGAAGTATCTTGGCGACGTTTTGACGAAGTCTCATTCATCATCTTCAGGCTGGTGTTCTTGGCTTCGTGCTTCCAATTGCTCCAATTCTACGCGGGAGAAGACCCGAATAACCAAAGACCTACATACATACATACATACATACATACATATATATATGTTTTTTTTAATTTTTTTACAAACATATCAAAACAATGTGTGAACACTGTGGCACCTGGGTGTCAAACATTCTAATACAAATAAAACTAGTAAAATTAATCATAATTATTAGAATCAATCAACATATATTTCTAATAATGATACACAATTATAATAATTTGCAATCTGTCATTATTCAAGTATTCCATGTTTTCTCTTATTGTTACTTTTGTTTTTTATATAAAAGTGTATACACTAACATTCCTCCATATCACTTATTCTAACCTTTAATCATATCACCTTTTACTAAAAAATATTTTCTTTCTATCCTACCTAACTTCTAGTCATGTCACCCACTTAAAAAAAAGAAAAAGAGAGAGAAATGGAAAAGCAAATCAAAACAACAACAGAAGAAAAATCATCTATCCATCATCTCTTGCCCACTTCAATACTTTAATTTCTATGCTTTTTTTTAACTTGCTTCCCAAATTCTTCTCTTGGATCTCTATCTCTTAGATAATCCCAAAAATTGTCAAAACTTTACATCCCCTTTACAGATTCAGTCTTCTAGGATAACATTCAGGGGTCTCTTTAGTTAAGAAAACTTTCTTATTTTCATACTTGGGTTTCCAGTAGTCGTAGGGTAGTTAAAAGTAATCCAATAGATATTTTAACAGTCCTTCATGTAGATATTCCCAGGCTTTTAATTTTTCCTTTCATCAGCAGGTGGCACTCTCAGCTTAAATTTCAGTATTGCCACTAATCAAGCATTCATTTAGTCATAGAACAATTATAAAAGCAGAATAAGTTTTGTAAGTAAATGATTCCAGCATTTTAAAATGCCTTCCCAGTACCACATCTTCTCAGTTTAAGAGTCTGAATATATTTTCCATATATTTCAAAATTTATTATTTTTCTTTCCTATGTTCCTCACTTCTGGTCTGGTAGTTTCTCAGAATGCTTAGACATTGCTTTTACAAATAATTCTGAGCAAACAATTCTAAATTGTTCCTTGGGGTTGAATTTAAAGCAAAAGGAAATCCTCTCCCCCATTTCCAGTCACTCTTCCCTATTTCGCTCCAGCAGCAGTCTTAGTTGTTCATCAGTTGTCCCAGCTTTGCGGCAGCCATCTTTAGCTGCCTCTTCTTGCCATGGCTGAAAGGGTAAAGAAACCCTGGGTCAGGCAGGAGAGCTACAACTCTCTTTGACCTCACAGGATGCCCCTCTTTGTTTCACTGCCCCTACAGGATGGCTTTGGCTCCTCTTGGAGCCCACAAACAGAAAGGCGTCAGCACAGTGAACACGGAGACCCATTCACTGTGTCTGAGAGCACCGTGACATCAATTGGAAGTCACTTTTATCTTATTCTTATGAACCTGTCATTTTACTAATCACACATCAGGATATAATTTCCCCAGTAGCCCATTTCATTTGCATAATGTTACCATTATGCTATATGTAGATCCTATACATTTGAAGATTTTGTGATTATAAATGAAGATGAAGCATGCACATCAAAATTAGTTTCAGAAAGTTGCATTGTTTTCCCAGGATTCAGATTCATGAAATCTAATCCAGTTCTGGTTCCTTTTATTCTTTGTTATAATTGAGCACAAAACTTTTTGTTGCTGTGGCTGAAATAGTGATCATATTTTCAGAGAGCCTTCCTTTCGTAATCTGGCAAGCCATACTTCTTGACTGTACTTCAATTTCAGAAAGGTAACTTATCATCTGTATCTGCAAGCTGCTGTTGTGACCATAACAATAAACAGAGATAAAATTATTCTGTATTATCTTGATTTACTGTGAAGAGCACAATAATAAAAGTAGTTAAACTAATCAGAAATTGAAAGCATATTGAGCTACCCAATGTATGTATACTCATTAGCTTCTCTTGGTTTATGTTTCTTCTCATGTTTGCAGGCAACAAGTTCTGATACGAATAATGCTTTGTAGTTTTGTTTTGTTTTTTAAATTCTTGGTTATATGAGTTCCACTCAGGGTAAAGGACTAAGAAAGACAACATTGGATTTGAAGGGTGCATGTATTTCTTTTATTATCAAATCTAAGTTTCTCTCAAAGCAAGGAACACTTTGTGGGAATTCTTTATAACCCTAAATGGGGGAGGGAGAGACTTTGCACCGAGTTATGTCCAAGGTGGGGATAAAAGAGAAAGTTTCAAACTTCACATGATTATCTTTCACAGAACATGCAATAGACTGTTATCCAAGTGAGAGACAATGAAGAACAGAGTTTGTTTTAGAAAAGGTATTTCCATTTATAGAACGAGGAAGTTAAATTTTCATATCTTTACTGCTTTATTTTATTAAAGGCATAGGAAAGGCATATAAGTACTGTTTCCTAAGATGATAACTCTTTGAAGCTAAAACCTGGAGTGACCCAAATGATTGACAATAATAGTCATCTCATAATTATGTTTTTGAATGTCCAATAAGTCAAATTTGATTATGGGCCATTAAGCTGGTAAGAAATCACACAGACAGATTTTCTCAAAATGATCTGATTCTTCAGATCTTCCAACAGTATAAATATAGTGATGCCACTATATTTATCCACTTTGCTCCTGGCCATCCTTTTTCCCCTTCTTTCCTTCCACCTTCCTTTATAAAATTTTCATGAGACTAAAAAAAAAAAAAAAAAAAGGTCTGGATGCAATTAAAAATAGTAAATACTGTAAGTTAGAAGAGTTGCTTTCATCAACATACTTTTTACACAGCATCTCCTAGCAGCCTCTGCTTAATAGAAGCCTTGAAAACAGTAAACCTGATTTCTTTGCATATGAACTTTTTCCAGTATATTAATATTTGGCATGATGTCTGTGTTGCATTTATACACATTACAGAAACATTATTTTCCCCAAACATGGTTGCATAAGTCCCAAATGTTGTTAATGTAGGAAAAGCAGCTTTATTCTTTGCTTTCTTCCCGGCCAAGTGAAATGGCTATGCCTGTAGCTGTATGCAGAGACAGCTGAGAACAGCTCTGCAAGCAGCTGCTTGGATTTTGCCAGTAACACATGTTTGAATTGTTTGAAAAGAGGTCCTTTGAGTTGCTGTGAAGTTCCTCTTTTTCATGCTTTGTTCAAATCTTCTACTAACGTAAGTTTTTTGTGTGGCCTTATGCTCCATTTAGAAACACTTTGTCAATTCCTTAAATTTCTTCCCAAAGCCTTATGGACTTGCACTCCTAATGTGGGGGCTTTCATTTTTCTTTTTTACAAAAATGTTGTCATGAAAAACTTAAGACAACATATGAATTAAAGAGGATAGATAGAGACTTGTCCGCAAGAAGAACAGAGTACTTGTTTCCACAGCTATACAGCTACATTCAGAGCAATCTATTTAATTTATTGGTTTCTTAAATTTGTATCCCATTTCTTTCTGAAGTTCAAGATAGCCTTCTCCAAATTTTCCTCACAGCAAGATGTCCGTGAAGTAGGCTGGAATGTAGAGTTAAATAGTAAGCTTCTAGGTTAAATGTGGACTTGAATTTGAGTCTCCTTTGCTTTTAGTTATAACCACTTAGTTTACTTAGCTTTCTACTCACATATCTGGTGTCAGAGTTCCAAGTAACACCCCCAATGAAAGAAAACTCTGAAGCTTGGATTTCCTCAAAGTTACATTTTATTAGAGATGTCATATTGGCACATCTGGGAAAACCTAAATCAGAAAGTTCCCAGGTTTTACCTACCCAAGTGAAAGTTCACGTCCCTGCCCAGCACCCTCATGTCCATCACATGGTCCAATCATCCACCATCCAAATTGGAGAAACCTCCCAGTCATCTGACTCCATGTGCCAGGACAGTGTGTCCTTGACTATCTGAGAAAGGAATGTTATTTTGATTATATATCACCCATACTCTATGCAATCCCCCCTCCCATTTTTCCACAGAAGAATATGTGGCAGGCCTGAAGGCCCAAATGTAAAAGATGGCTTCCAGGTCTGACATTTGGTTTACTTTGGCCATGTTATACGTGCAAATTCATTGGAGAAGGCAATGTTGCTAGAATGCTTAGTGGAGCAAGAAGAAGAGACAACCAAAGAAAATGTTGGCTTGATAGTATCAAAACTGATACAAAATTAAACTTCCAAATGATTTAAGCTGTACTCATCACAGTAGCATGGAGAGAACTTGCCTATATTAAGTCCCTAAGAGTCAGACCAGTGGTAGGTTTCTACCAGTTCGCCCCGGTTTGGGTGAACTGGTTGTGGTGTCAGAGGAGGCTCTGCCCACATTTGTATGTCATCATGGACGCTCTGTGCATGCCCAGAAGGTTCTGCACATGCCCAGAAGCATATGTGTGAGTGAAACAAGTGCACACACACACACACACACTCACAGTTCCGAAACAGTAGCGAAGGTAAGTGGAACCCACTACTGAGTCAGACATAATTAAATGGTTAAAACAACTTCTACTCCAGCAGACTTGACCTTATAAAGATACAAAAAACAAACCTTTGGGATCATTGAGTTAAGATGAGATAATTGGATTCCCTTGGTTTTATTTCAATTCTGTTAGGGCAGCTCACAAATATATGCTATATCAGGATGAGTACCAGAAGTCTATTGGTAAGGACATTCCTCTAAAACTGTGCATACGTTGCTTCCCAAATTTCATGTTCTACATGCTTCAGACTGAAAGAGAAAATATCATTAACATTTTCCAAATGATGAAATATATTTTCATTGATTAATTTGAGCAAAATATAAAATCCATTCCATAGCATCTGAGTCCATTGTAGCTTAAATGCTTATTGAGCTGAACAAAACTTGGAATGTTTTGAAATACTGAGATGAACAAACCAAATTTACTGGGTCGACATGAACATTAAGTTACACTAATTGCTTTGGAAAATCAGCCCCAGTTTGTGGGAGTAACATATGCTTCAAAATGGCCTTAAGCTGATTCCCCTCTCCTCTAAACGTATGAAAATTTTATCATTCACTGAACTGTATGAATCCATTATTTCAATACAAAAAATGTTCTTTATAGGAAATTTACAAAAACAATTTATATTAGGCATAGCAGCATATATTTTTTTTCATATATTTCATAATCAATTTTCCCTTGCTAAATCTAAACAATGCATGGATTTGGACAAGAAAGAACAATTTGTATTATTTATTTAAAAGATGATGTGGTGTGGGATGGATTTTATCCTGAGATGTTTCTTTGTTGATAGCAAATTCAAGAATGAGGTTATATTAATCTGTGATAACATAAATAATGAAACTATGATCAATGAAAAATATCATGTACTTAGGTTGATAGTGGACAGATAGACAATATTAGGGTGGAACTGAACATTCAAAATACTTTCTGGGCTAGATGAAATTGTAGAATTGCTTTCTTTGATTTGCATTTAAAGGCAAGATGGAAATAATTTCTGAAACTGAGCAAACTGATGACTGTTTGAATGATCATTATAGAATGGATAAGAAATTATCGTAACATGAATAAGCCTTTCTAAATACTTATTTTCTTCCAAACATTTGTGGGATTTTTGTTCAGTGTAAGGAACAGTTATGCCTAGTAAAATCAAATAACTCAACTTGACAGCTTTTTATTTTCATACAAAATTTAGCATGTTTTGGATTCTTTTTCACCTGGTGATCAAGTCATCACCTTCTTCTTTTCTTGGATTTGTTCATTTGAGTTTGTTAGTTTGAAACTAAGATCAAGCAGCTAAATCTATTATATACATACATACATACATACATACATACATACATACATACATACACACACACACATATAGTTATCTATATCTATATCTATATATCTGTATGTATATATATGCATGTGTGTGTGCATATATATATATATATATGTATATGTGTGTGTGTGTGTGTACATATATATACACACACACACACACACACACACACACACAGTATGTACGTATATGTGTGTGTGTGTATGTATATGTATGTGTATGTGTATAAATATATGTATATGTAGGTCTTTGGTTATTCAGGTTTTCTCCCGCGTAAAATTGGAAGTGTCTTGGTGACATTTTGACGAAGTCTCATTCGTCATCCTCTGGCTGGTGTTCTTGGCTTCGTGCTTCCAGGAGCAATGTGTGATCACAGCTGTTTCTTCCTTTTAACTGCTAGAGGGGGTGTAAACTGATTGGGTGGGAGCTTGGCTGTGTTCTGAATAACCAAAGACCTACATACAAACACCCGCGAAAACTTCAGAAAACATATATGTGTGTGTGTGTGTGTGTGTGTATTTCAAAAGTGTAACATTTTTTTCTAAAAACAGGAGAAGCAAGACTCTTTAAAATAAATTTTAAAAATGAGTTTGTTTCTTTACAAATGTGAAAAACTCCTTGACTTTAATAAATAGATTGTTTTAAAATGAACTCTTCCCAAACAACTTGCTTGAAATCCTCTTTCTGTTTCTTCTGCAGCACTTCAGGGAACACCTTGACAAACTTTTTGCAAAAGGGATCGGAATGCTGGACATTGCCTTAGTTGAAGCTTTCAATATGCTCAGTGATGTAAGTTCATCAATTTTGCCTCGCCTTTTGTTTTCGATTTCATTAGCTGGTACACAATTTACTGATATTTCTTTTCCATTTTAGAATTTGTATTAGTTATGCAATGAGTTTATATGGACAATGTAGCATTTTTAAAAATTGAATGTAGCAGTATTGCATCCTGCAGATTCTGAAATGATAGGTCAGAACTCATATGATTATCTGTTGGGTCTCACTTTTAGATTGGTTTGTGGGTTAGAATAACTAAGCCTCACATTCCCTAGTGTTTTCCAAAGAGCTAACTGTCCTCATGATTCTCCAAATTGTATTCATAGCTAAGTCTAAATTCATTATTTATGCTATTACCACAAGTTTCTCCTGCAGGATTACTGTGTGAATTATATCATGTGACAGATGCAATTACCTCCTTTGCCAATAAAGTTAATTTTTGTTATGATTTTATATATATATATATATATATATATATATATATATATATATATATATATATATATATATATACACGTATATTATAAGTCTTAACCAATAATTAAAATTCTGTGACATTTTGAAGAGAATCATAAACAAATGCTCCAAATGTCAGGATGAGTTGAAATTTTCCCTGCTAAATAATGAATCACTGAGTTAATTGTAGTTCATAATAAGATCCCTTATTACTGCTATTACTCTGGAAAAGATGTTAATCATTTCTGTTATTCAATAAAAATGTTTAAATACACACGAGAGAACTTTACCCATCCAAGCTAATATGATTTACAGTAAAATAAATAGATGAAAAGACCCAGTTCCAAATTATTTTAATATGCTGTATATTTTTTTAATCTATAGTTCTTACTTTAGTTTTAAAATAAAGAAGAGTCACTGATGCAAATAGATTTTCTGGTTTTATTCGTCATATAATAATCTCAGTGTTGGCTGGTTTTATCTTGGCACAGCAAAAATAAAATTTATACGTGCCCGTGTGTTCACATATACTATTACTTGTGTCTGCTACAGTCTACATTTCCCTCCTTCCTTAAACTACCAAGCACCAATTATCAACAGCAAGTATTAATATCTTAAACTACCGAGCACCAATTATCAACAGCAGAGCAGCAGCAGAGCAACAGCAGTTTCAACTCTGTATTTTGTCTGGGCAGAAAATACTCACCTGCTCCCCTGCCCAAATATGCATGTATGTTTGTGTCAAAAATAGAGGTGATGGGAGAAATTTTAAAAATGGCCGCCTACTAAATGGACATTTTTAGATTGCATACACCTACAGTATATGGCAGCTTTTTTATGAGACTGAGATGACAAGCTATTGAAATCCTAAATGTGCCACCAATTCCAAAAGTTTGCACCCCAGTGCTGAAAGAGAATGCAGTGTCTTTTAAACCATTCCTCCCATCATTCTGTTTGTCCCCTTTATTTTCTATTATTTTCTCAACTTAACCTTTAGCAGGTAGAATCTGTTCACTATTACCTGGTTACCTGGTTATCTTTCTAACAAAAAGTCCATTCATGCACTGTTGAATGGAGACCACAGAAAACCTTATCCTGTAAAAGAAAAATAAAGAAAGAAAAGTCTTCTCCTCTAATCCAAGGAGCACTGAAAATATTAGGAAGCACTATGTATGTCCTGTATGCACACATGTACATATGTACCCTATTTTTCGCACTATAAGACACATCTGACCATAAGATTTAGGTTTAGAGGAAGAAAACAAGAAAAAAAAATGAGGCGGAGCTTGAGAGTAGCACAGATAGGTGTCCTCTCATGTGTCAGCTCTGCCTATTGACTCCTGCACTGCAGAAAAGAGATAGAAGATGTGGGCAATGGCAAAAGAGACAGAAGAGGCAGTGTTCAGCATTGTAAAAGAACCCTGCCACTGCGGCCTAGCAGCTATTCACCAAAGGACTGTCACCGACACACAGACATTTCCACTTACTTTTGGGGGGAAAATAGTGTATTATGGAGCAAAAAAACCGGTATTTATGTATACACATACTGTAAATAAAAATGGGAGTAAGACCATAAAGTAAGCAAACAACCTTGATAATGAGATGATATATAAAATTGGTTTTATATTCCCTCTCACTTGATCATTAAAAATGATTGCTAATATTTTGACAGATTTCAAGCAGAAATATTAAATATTTCATGCCCTGGGGTTTGCAATTTCCAGACTTGACTTGTTGATGGAATGGATGCTCCTCTATAAAAAATATTCCATTTGACATTGTATTGATCAAAGTATATCACTCTAAACGTGGAATATGTTTGACTACTGTACTCCATCAAAATAAGAAATGAAATATACTTTTTCTAGATGGAAATTCTAAGTGAAGCACAAGTATCTTGTAGCAAAAGCCTAACTAAGTTTGTCAAAAGCCAAATAATATTTTATTTTGTTTCCTAGTTCAACCACACAGGACAAGGAAGTATCTGCAGTCAAGCCATAATGCTGATTACTGATGGTGCGGTGGATACATATGATGCAATATTTGAAAAATATAATTGGCCGGATAGGAAGGTAAATTTTACTATGCATATCCATGAAATAACTGGATCAAATGTTGATCAAGATTTGCATTCTCATAGGTATTTTGTTATGGAGGGATCTATATTGTCAGGCATTGCTTTGTAAATGAAGTTTTTTTTAAAAAAGTCTTCTAAAAATGGTTTTATTATTTCATGACTTTTTGCCAAACTGTTTAAAAGTGGGATGTTCATTTCTCTAGTGGATGAATTTGGTAAAAGGATATCTGAAGCATGTGGACAGTGGGATATTGAATGGTTGGATGCAATACCTTCTGATTTTCAATAGATCAGTTGAAAAATAGAACAATTATTACCCTTCCCCAAAAGGTAGAAAAATGAGCATCACAAAATAGTGTAATAGCTAAGATCAATTTGTTTAAATATGGCGATGAACATTTGAGCCCATTTAAAAATAGCTGGTATAATTGCATTTATATCCTGCTGCAGTCTCAAAACTCTGCACTGAGATATAATATATATCAATTTACATATAGAAATACTTGTAAATATTAGGATAATAATAGAAAAATATGCTACAATAATCTGTATGCATGATCAATTTGGGGCCTACAGAAGTAATTTCTAGGAACTTTATGGCTGTGCTCTCCTGTTTCTTAATCTCTGAATTGAAATAGGCAGCTCTTCAAGTGGAAGTTGTATGTGAAATTAAGCACAAGGGGATCTTAAAATTGAAGCATTTATCTAGTCAACATCTGAGGCCTTATCATTTACGAAATAGAATTTATTTTTCTTCATGTATGATCTGTGATTGCTGAAAAAGACAGCTAGGTCTAGTTAAACTGAAATGAGGGTGCATGTGCTATTTTCTGTGATTGATTTGTATATCAGCTCCCTTGTATGGTTAACTACTGAAACAACTGTGCAATGCTTGAATGAAAATACATTATGGGGTAGTATGAAAGAAATATCATTTTTCATTGCTTGTGTGCTGTGTGGTTAGGCATGATAGACTTTGCCAGTTAATGCCTATCTGGTTAATTTATTTTTGTATCAGTCATATTTTCAGATTTTGAGAAAAGACGTCTACTCATAGTAAACACTTTGATAGAATTACCATTGTTCATATTTGTTTATGGATGAGTCAATAAAACAAACTCTTAAATATCTTAAATATTCCCTTTACTATAGCCAATGAAAACAAATATTTAAAATTTTATGAAACTTTCATTTAGAGAAATTATGTAGTTGGAAGATAATTTCTTATATAATAATTGGATCTGAATATTGCAATAGGAGGTTTGACAAAGTTTTGAATTATTAATTGTTAATAACTAGAAACTAAAATAGTAGAGTCTGGCTATTATGTGTACCTAGCATTTCTGAATCATAATTATATTGCCATTAAATAATAGAAATATTATTAATATTTAAAACAACCAGAGCAAATAAATAAATAAATAAATAAATAAATAAGATCACACATACAAGTAAATGATTTGATTTGGATTACTAATCACTTTCTCTAAAAAGAATCAGAAGGATGACCATGTGATATTTAATGCATCATCTAGTTTGCTCTGTTATATTTGTTTGAGTGGAAAGTTAGATCTATACATATTTTCTAGGCTTCATTGTGCTATGCCAGGGGTTTCAAACTCATGGTGTCACATTGTCATCATATGATGTATTGTGACTTTTTCCCCCTTCGCTAAACTAAGGCTGGGCATGCCCAATGCACGATGCATTTTGGCCCGCAGGCCACAAGTTTAATACCTCTATGCTATACAGTGATTTATGTTTGATTCAAAGAGGTATTTTTGAGTGCATGGAAGTGCAACTACAATACTGGTTTGCATCTCACTAAACCAGTTTCATCTGTTTTATCTTGATTTTCACAAATGGAAGACTGTGCATTTTTGGAAAAATTACATTTCTGACGGCATGTATTCCAATTGGATCTGCAGCATTACTCAACCCAAGTAGAGAGAACCCTTCAGGATCACTCCTTTAACTGTCTTGAACTTGCCAGAAGCTACCTGCATGTTTGAATATAACACGATTAGCTAAATATATTTAATACATACTAGATAAAGACATATAAATTAGCTGATTGCTCTCTGTAAACATGAAGAGAAATAAACCCTTTACAGTTTAAATTTTCACTTCTTCCTGGCTTTTCCCAAGTTTAACAGATAACTTTGATTTGTATCTTTTACTTTTGTACAAAATGCAACATCATTAGTTATTGATATTAATTGGCATTCCTGCTTTGAAATACCCAATATTTCTCCCTCAGTATCATGTATATTTATGGAAACATGCACATAAAAACTCCCACCCACTATTTTGATCTCAGACAGTGCACTGATAATATAATTGTCAATAACGATAATTTGGAATCGTGATTGGAAAAATAAGACATGACATATTTTTATTTTCCTTAAATGTTAGGGATTTCTCCACATTCCCAGGGGCATAAACATAGTATGGTAGCTGTAGGTCTTCAAACACAATCAGGATAATTAAAACTGGCACATTTCTTCACCTGGCACTGATGCTCTTGTCACTTAGTGGTTTTGTTATTAGCCACTCAATGAAAGCTGGGAAAACAGAATTCCTGGCTATTTTCTGGTAGGGTATACAGTGAATATAACACAATCCTTTTATGACTCAAACTATATTATTTATATTTACACTTTCCTTTGTTTTTGGTAATACAACACTATTTCAAAGTAAGGGTTTGGTTAACAGAGTTATATTTAAAATTCTATTAAAAAAACTAAAAAAATGTTTATGTGTCCCCTCACCATAATTAGAATGGTGCTTCACACGTGTCATGAATGAGTTGTTCTGTTCCAAGCAGTTCATTCATATGTAAGTGTCATGTGAAAACAAGATCTATTGTAGTAATATTTAATTAGCTAATTAATTATGTTTTGCTATTCCATCTGAAATTGACCGGTATGATTAATAACTTATTTAAAAAGCAATTTAAAATGAGTACTGAGATCAGAGAGACCCAGGTTCAAGCCTACATTCAACCATGAAAACTCATGGCTCAGTTATTATCTTCCATATTGCCTCCTCTGCCTGCAAAATGTCTTCTCCTGAATAGTAGCTATTATTAAATTAATCAAGGGCGTTTGGTCAGATGCATTTGACAGTCTTTTATGATTAGCAGAACTATCTTTTTGTCTTTGGGTGTTCTTCCTTAAAAATGCTAGTTTGCTGAAGTATTGTTTTCTTCTCTGTGCACAGCAATCCCTGTGCTGAGATTCCATCATTCAGGAACTTACGTATTTAGATCTCTCCATCTTGTTCTTTCCTTTTTTTAGGCCAACCAAAACTCCATCTGCATAATGAATGGGAGAACTTGCCACAGCCAACTTGCTGTGGCAAACTCACTGCGGCCAACTCGCTACGGCCAACTCACCACTTGCAGCATAGTGCCAACTTGCAACTTGCAGCAGGTGAACTCACCACAGCCAAGTCACTGCAAGACAACCCATTGCAAGACAATTTAACAATTCTATTGAATTATTTAAAATAAATAAAACTATTTTAATTTTTGCCATTCAAATTTTATTCTGCCCCTCCTTTTGTACCCTTTCTTTAATGATTCTGTTCTACCAGTTCTTTGATATTAGTGTAACTCTTTTCCCGCAGTGAGTTTCCTGTAGCAAGATGGCCATGGCAAGTTGTCCTGCACCTAGTGGCCCATGGCACTAGGCTATGGTGATTTGTCTGTGGCAGGTTACCATCTCTAAATGCATTCTGTATGTTTGGAAGATCACACAATTGAATGGCACGCACACTGTGTTTATCTTCTATCACAGAATTATTCCTTCAATTGTTCAGGTTGTAATGATTGGCTTTTCTTCTAGCTAAACCCAATATATTGTGGCATTACTTAACTGCATGATCTAGTTTTAAGAAAAGATGTAAAAGAAGCTATACTTGGAGGGATACTTTCAAAAAGATATATCCTCTCTTTCTCAGCCTTCTGTACCTAGATCTTCACCGGAGCAGTGAAGGAGAAGTGGTGTTCTTTTGTTCTGAGGTAACTGGGCAGGGTGTCAATTATAATTGAAAAGGGAGAAATTCCTTTACTGAAACTTACATTGTTTTTCTGCATACTGAGTGTCTCACAACTGCAGTCTTTTCAAAAAGACATCCTCATTCTACCTGAACTATTGGGGACGTATGCAAAATATAAGGCAATTAGAGAGAGAACAAATATGATTTTTTGGTTCCGTACCATTGCTATCGATAAACTAGATTTGTATTTCTTAAGATGGGGAGCCATATACATTTTTAAAATGAATACATGGCAAGAATAAAATGTATAAAGAAACAAATAAATAAATGTCCACATTCTAAGTCATACTAAGCTCCAAGTCATCACTTATACTTTGAATATCGTGTGATAGTATAGATACAAGTGGAATTAGAACAATGTGTGAACCTTTCCTAAATGTTCATCATTTCAACAATGATCATTTATTTCTGTTAAATAATCAAAGACTGATAATACAGTCCATGCAATTAGTAAGCTTTGCCTAGACAAAAGTTCTGTAGTCTCATTGTTGGAAATGTCTTCCTGGCAGCTTTTTGTTGCTAAATGCTGCAATCAAGTATGCAGGTGCCTCAGAAGTCGGAACTATTATATCTAAGGTGCTTTTTCAAGAGGCCACTGGACTTTCTGGTTTTTCTTTGAAGATGTTTTGCTTCTTCAGCTTCTTGGGACAACCATGACCCAAGACTGAGAATTTCCATAGATATTTAGGGAATTGCTTAACGCATTGTAAGCCGCCCTGAGTCTCCGGAGAAGGGCGGCATATAAATCAAATTAAAAAAAAATTTTGGTTCCCCAATGGGGTGGTCCTCTACACTTTAATCTTGTAAATCCCAATTCAACACATCATATATACTGTATTCGAAGTGTTCCCAGAGCTTGGTTTATTGATAATGCTAATGCTGGTGTGGTCATTACTAACATTTTCATTTTCAGAAGCCTTCTTTTTAAATTCCACCTGGTCATCTTGGTTTGAGCAATCCCTCTATACCGTCTTTGTCATGTCATCCTCTTTCCAATGTTATAATCTTCTCTGTTGTAATCTTCTCTTGGCAGTAGAATATAAACAGTTCTTGTCCAATTGTTTGAAGATTAGTCTTTATACAGTTATGCACAGGGACTGATAATTAAATGGGGATTAATCTGATAATATAAAACAAAAATAGAAATTTGCCAGTGCTCTTTGATAACAAGATGTTTTCACTTTGCTGTCTTGGATCTTCCCCCTTTGCAATCCATCTTGCATGACTGATTATTTTTATTTGCATTAACTGTAAACGATTAAGCTAAACTTATTTCTCTAAACATAGCAAAATTTTGCTACATTATTTATAAGCCTCACCCACACATGGCTCCAATAGTTCTTGTTGTTAGGGGTTGGTTTTACGTTGTTCATTTTATTGAATGTACTTTTATAGATTAATGACCATACTAAAGTTTATGTTTGTCTTATCAAATACTTGTATTTGATGTTGTGTCTTCTACCTACATTTCATGAGGTATAGATTGGCTTATTTTACCCTATCAGAAAACATGTTTGAATACCTCATTCTCCCCTTTATAACATGCTATAATTTGATTTTCCATAGCTGGCTCTAAAATCTATTATGAAATAATTTATACTTCAAAGTAAACACATTTTGTTTGTATGGAATAATCGTAAAGTACCATTTTTGTTATTATGTTTCCTGGTTTTAACATAGAATATTAATTGAATCCATTGCTAGGACTCTTCAGTATAGTTTTTGTTTTATCACATTTAGTTCTTGAAAATAGACCTAAAAGAATAAAGACTTACTAGGGTCTATGTGCTAAAATGCAGATTACAATGCATTGTGGTGGTGGTGGTGGTGGTGTTTTTTTGAAGTACTACCATCTGCTGTTCAACATGTTCCTTAGAAAAACAGACTTGTGAGAGCCTAGATAATAAAAATGTAAAGATGAGATTATATAAAATAAGTCAACTCTGTATCAGAACTAACAAAAACAATTGTTAAATATAGACTATTTGTACAGAAAAAATATGTTAATTTGTTTTATCCTAGTTATATTAGTTAGGTGTTTTGTTAGATAGTTATCAAGTTCAACTCCTAATGATCACATGGACAAATGCTTCCAATACATATCTATTCCAAGGAGATTACAGTAATCTCTTTCATGCTTCATTTTTAACACTTGTTTAAAAAACATTTACATTTAATTTATAGATTGCCCAACTCCCAAACAACTCTGGGTAGCCGACAGCTGGAAAACGAATTAAAACCAACATTATCTAACTTAAACCAGCCATTTTATCTGCTACATAATATGCTTATTAAAACCATATTAATATGATTTTATTTATCCTATATATGTGATTTTATTAAATATGCTCTATGACTGCATATTGTCTTTGTTTTGTTTTTATCCTGACTTGTGAGGGAGAATTGTATGCTATTCCGAGGTGGTTTTGATTGGAATGACCTATAAATCCCTTAAAATAAACAAACAAACAAAAAATCTATCCATCTTAATTTACCTGTTTTCAGCTCCCTGATCCTTGTCAAACATAAACATTTTTTCCAGATGTAGTGTCTGTTGGCACAACGTGCCCCAAATATGCAAATTTCTGTTGCTGATCACAACTGCAAGGGACCAGTCAACCTTTATTTGATACTTGATTCTTCCAAGGTACTCTTAGCAACTGTATCCAGGTCTATAAACCCTGTCTGTTTTCTTTTTCTTGTTTATCGGTTTCCAGCCTTCATAGCCATACATAATCATTGAAGCTCCAGTTCTTTAACTGGCTTAATTTTTATTGTCATTGAAATATTTGTTAGCCTTTATGAGCCTGTTTACATTTGTCATTTTCTTCCTTCATAAAATTAATCCTCTCTTTGGTTTACCACATTGTCCACATTGTGGTTTTTAATCTGATGGTGGTGCATCACCCAGAATTGCTTTTGATGAGATACAAATTTGATTAATAAATACAAATTCACCATCTTTTTTTTCCCCTTGAGTCCGGAAAAATAAAATTGTCTATCACTTTCATTTTTAAAGTTCAGTTTCAGGTATAAATTCACTATGCATGCTGGTTGATATTAGGTTCTTAATATTAAATGATTTTTGCCCTATTTTCCTATTTACTTTTATAATTGATTTTTTCAAATAAAGTGTCATTCTCCAAATGTTGCTGTGCATATTTTGTCTTCCAATTTTCATTCTAATTGTCATCCCTTTTAGTCCTGCCATTCCTTTAATGGGCTAGCATTTATAAATAAATATTAGGACAATAGGTCTCCTTGATTCACTTCCTTTCCTATTTGGAATTACTCAGCTAGTCCAAATTCAGTTATTATTTATTGTAAAGTTTTCTCAGAAGAGTAATCAAATATTTGGGCTCATCTATTATCACTTAATATATTCATTATTCTGGCATGATTTAAATACTTAAAAGCCTTGGTGTAATCAATGAAGCAATCGTAAGTCTTTTTCTTAAATCTCTTAGCAGACAGTGTTTTGCTCTTTCGAGTATCCATCTTATTTTGGCATTGTGATTTTTTGACTTTTTACTTTTTCTAAAATCTGATTGACCATTTGACTTTTCTTTCTCTTATGTGAGGAATTAATTGCCGTGCTTCAATAAATGCACATTTTGTGCAAGTCCCTTCCTTGGATAATCTCTATTATCTTGTTCCATATTTATTGACAGAGTTGATAGCACTTGATTGCCTCTTTTGCAGTTTTAAACAGTTCAGTGAATATTTCAGTCTGCTCAGTCGTCTCAGTCTACTTCTCCTTTGTTTACTTATTATTTGTACTGTCACTCTTTCTGGTACAATTATATATTTCTGTTATTTTATCATCTCTTTTATAGAAGATGTCAGCACAGTCCACCACAGTTCTTCCATCTTCTTTAATGTGATTAACATCTATTACACAACTTCCATGCTTCTTTGTTGTATTTCTGCCGTAACTATAATTTTTCCTGGGATTTTGCTCAATATACCTTTCATTTTTCATTTGTTTTATTCCATTACTTGTTGATATTTTCACTTGAAATATGTTTCCTTATCATTTCTTGCTTAACTCTGGAAGATTGCCTTTAATAGTCATATTGCTTCTTATTTCCAATCTTTATCTATTCTTTTCTTTCATGGTAACGCAGTCCAATGTGATCCTTTGCTTTTTCAAATATTGTGAATATCTTTTTCTCTGCTTTGGTTTTCATAATGTCTTTTACCTCTCCCCATTCTTTTGCACATACATTTTACCTCTCCCCATTCTTTTGCACATACGTTAAGGGTATTGAATCTGCCCATTATATTCATTTGCCTAGTTCCTATTTTCTTTAATCATCGAAGTTTAACCTATATATTTGACACCAATAATGCATGATCTATTTTGCAACCTGCACCTGAAAAATCCAGGTTGGCTTGATTGTGCTTCTCTATCCTTTCCTTTCTTACAATCTATGTGATTCTGAAGTTGTACTAGTAATGTTCATTAATAGTCTCTGCATTTATGCTTCTAAAATCAATATTTGTGAAGGAGAAAATGAAGCATACCTATGGGTCTCTTGCCCATCTTAAACTATATTGTCTTTACGCTTTGGTGCTAATTCTACTCTATAAATGGCAAAAAGTGAAATATTTTATCCTTCCTGTGCAAATTCCCAAAAGCATCTGTTTGGTTATTATTAAAATAAAATGTGGGACTTTAAATTGGCCTTTGGTTTGATCTTTGAAGAGATATGTTATATTCTCATGAACTTACTTTTAAATTTCCTCTATATTTCAGGAATTTTACACTTCTCATTTCTCTTATATTTAGCAATGGAAGCCTCATATTCTATCAGAATAATTTCAGTCTTCTTCTACAAATAACTTGGCAAAATTGTAATTGAAAAGTAACTTGGCAAAATGAGAAAGCAAATTCATTCTTCTGAATCCTGGCGAGATATTTTAAAGTACCAGTCAGTTGGAAAGACTATTAAAGGAGGGGTAGGTTTAGGTAGAACTTCATCCAGGAGACTGTCAGAGCACATAAAGTCATGTTTTAACTAGAAACAACTAAATTGTTTTATGTCATGTTGGGCTGAGTCAATTCAAGTTCATAATAATAAAACAACCAGGCATGCAACAGACCACATGCTAATTTACATGCCTGGGCTTCACATTACATGCTATCTTTTATGTCTACCTTAATTTTTTTCCCCCCCAAAAAAAATTCCCCCAAAAAGTTGCTAATTAAACAGACTGTTCTGCAGAATCTAATTTACATCATTTGTGACATAATGACATGACACCAATGTTGTAAATCACAGCAGAAATTGGGTCTTTTATATGTGAAATCCATTGCCTCAAGATCTGATAAATAGAAGTTTCACTGTATTTTATAAATGTGCTTGTTAATTTTACTTCAGAACAGAAGAATCCCAAGGAACAAGAAGAATAAATTAAACCCTATTTACTTTTATTCTGCTGTGAGAATATCTGTAAAAACAGTTAATCATTACTTTAAGTAAATGATCATGCTAGCTAAATTATACCAGCTGAAACTTCTGTGACAGAAATAAATGGAATACTATAAACATTGCCCAAATATTTAAATATATTTGCTTTCATTAAATTCACATCCCAATTTAAAAAAATGTATCTATAACTATGGAAGGAAAAAGGATGTGATTATGGGCCTGGAATTTAGTTGCATAGCAAAATTACACATATACAAAGTCTGCAGCATAGTGCAAAAACAGACTTAATTTTGTTTTTTTGCAGTGGTCCACATATTAGAAAAGTGGGAAGACTGCTACAGCTATTGCTAAATAATAAAGATTTAATCTCAGCAGTGAATACTACAAAGGGATACTATGCTGCAAACCAACAGGGGACATGGGTAGCTTCCACATTTCTTACCAAGCTAATTTAGTGTTGCAGAAGAACCACCAAGGTTTGTACTCTCATCATCCAAGAAAGTAAAGGCATATAATAGATTTAGGTTACAGAAAGAGCAGTTCAAGAATAGAGTCTAATACCAAAAGAAGCAGTGACTCCCTTTATTGGATTTGCTCAATTGAAGGCTGGATAGTCATATTTGGCTGGATAGTCATGTTTGGAGGTTTTGAATTTGCATTTCAGCATTAGTTTAATGAACAGAAGTTTTAGTTTAATGAAAAGAAGGACAAGGGGTGATATAATAGCGGTGTTCCAATATCTCAGAGGCTGTCACAAAGGAGTCAAACTATTCTCCAGAGCATCTGAACGCAGGACAAGAAGCATTGGGTGGAAACTAATCAAGGAGAGAAGCAACCTAGAACTAAGGAGAAATTTCCTGTCAGTTAGAACAAATTAATCAGTGGAACAACTTGCCTCCTGAAGTTGTGAATACTCCAACACGGGAAGTTTTTAAGAAGAGATTGGAAAAACATGTGTCTGAAATTATATACAATTTCCTGTCTGAGCAGGGAGCTGGACTAGAAGACTTCAAGGTCCTTTCCCAACTTGCTTATTCTGCTATTAGGCAGAGGGTTGGACTTGGAAATGTGTAGATGTATTATATCTGAATAGCATTGACCATTTGGGGAGGGGGAAATCCAAGGGCCATAGTGAGCATGATACAGAATAAATAGGACTGTTTTTTCTTTGTTTTTAAAAAATCTGTTTTAAACCTCAATTTGTTTCTTCTTTAGCAAGCTGAGCAATTCTTTAGCAAGCTGAGCAATTTGTAAGAGTGACCAAAAGATGGTTCAGGACAGAAAGAGGAGATTTGGGGCCAAAAGGTTGCTCACCCCGGTTTGGTAGGCTTATTACTTTTTTAAAAAGAATCTTAACCCATTATATACATTTCAGTTAATAAAATATTGCAAGTAAAATGTTTAAACAAACAAACTTGCCATGTGGTATCACACAATTCACCCAACCTATTTCAAAGCAACTTTGTGACAATTGTTATTTACATTGAGATTTGGAATGGATAAGAATGGTAAGAGAAAGAGATTTGGTATATCCAGTCTATTGATACTTGGAGATTTCTTTTAAACAAATCCAAGCAGATGCTTTCTTTGATTTGCCAGTGCTGTTTCCAGTTCTTAGATATCAAATTTAGAAACTGTAAACTGTAATCCATGAAGTGGGTAGACCAGATGTAGACCAGAGATATAACAATAGCTTTCCAGTTGATCTACAGAAGGGGTGTCAAACTCAATTTCATCAAGGTTACCTTTGACCTCGGGGGCCGGAGTGGGTGTGGCCAGCTTGATGTCACTCGTGCTGGGAGTGCTGCAGGAGGCAGCACAGAGCTCGGGGCTGTGTGCACCCTGGGCCCCATTTTCAGCCATGATGGTCTCCTGCAGCCCCTTGCCAGCAAAAATGGAATTGGTGGCCATGCACAGCTCTCCCGAGCTCCGTTTTCACTGGCAGAGGCACCATGGGCCAGTCCTTCACTGTTTCCAGGGTGATCACATGGGCCAGATCTAAGCACCCCGTAGTCCTTGAGTTCGACACCCTGAACTATAGTGTGTATTTATTTGCATATTTACTGAGCTTGTATGCCACCTATTCCTGAAGGCTCTAAATGGCTAACAATGCCAACATATAAAATAATGCCCCTCGCAAACCCAAGCCAAGATAAAAATAAAACAAATGAAGGAAAATGAAAATGAATGGAGTAGGGTGCTAGCTGGTTCTGCCTCCTTTTTATTTTCTTCCCATATTAGGTGGAATAGCTTGAAGTAACCATAAATGCTTTTTTCTTGTTTTAAAGGAGCTATGAGCACAGAAGTTTTGGTTCTGGAAATAAATTCCTACATTATGAATATGTTCAGAGAAACATTTGTTTTAAAACCTGAAATTTATGCTATTTGTAAGGCTGGCAGAAGTTGGAGTTTTAATCAGGTGCATAAAATAATTTTAAAATGTGAAGATTGTCCTAACCTAACCTCACCTAAAAGATGCCCTTTGTCTGGTGTTTTAAAAAAAACTAAGAAAATTGATTCTTCAAATATCCGAATAACATATTGCCTTGTTTTCCTTATCTATTGTCTACATAGTTTTAACCCTCTTTATTATTGTTTTTTAACATTCTCCAAAAGTTTGAGTGCTTTTTCTTTTAGACACGCTTTAACTTTTTGAATATTGTAAATATAAGCCTTCTTTCTTTAATCCTTTAGTTCAGCCTTCCACAGTGAATGGAAAAGTTTTCTTTGTAGGCCAAGCCTCATGCCCCTGCTTCCTCTTATCGGTGTTTTTTTCCATCCTGTTAGCTTCAAAAAATGTTGTGCCACATCTTCATCCTTTGTAGTTATGTTTAATGTAGTGTCTCCTTTTGCTCCATTCTAGAAACAGGATCACAAAGGGGGATCAGTTATGATTGATTCATCATGAACAAAACACCAAGAACAAATGCAACATAAATTATTGCATTTTTCATGGACAGCTATGTGTTAGTTTTATTTGTTTCCATTTTTAAAAATTATTATTATTTACTTTATTCATTAAACATGAAATTCAAGTCAACTGAACATTCAGAAATGCATCACATTGACTGGTGCTAATGATACGGGTTGCTACCAGCATCCTAGGTATCAACCAAGTATCTTTTTAAGATGTACGATGTTCCAAGTAGCACAGTTTTTTGCAGTTCCGCTGGTGTTATTGCAGGAAGCTGCAATTTGGTGATGTATCTTATAAAATTCTTGGACATGGTACCAAGTGCCCTGATGACAATGGATATCATTGTTACATGTTTCATCCATAATCACGTAGTTTCAATGGCCACATCGCGATATTTTGTGATTTTTTTTCCAGTTCTTTTTCTTCGACTCTGGCATCTCCTGGTACTGCAATGTCAATAAATTGTATGTTTCGGTTTTCAACATTTGTGATATCTGCGTGTTGTATTCCAAATGACGATCCGTCTGTATTCAAAAGTCTCACAAAATCTTCACTTTCTCATTTTCTATAAGTACTACTACTTCCTCTTCTTCTTCTTCTTCTTCTTCTTCTTCTTCTTCTTCTTCTTCTTCTTCTTCTTCTTCTTCTTCTTCTTCTTCTTCTTCTTCTTCTTCTTCTCCTCCTCCTCCTCCTCCTCCTCCTCCTCCTCCTCCTCCTCCTCCTCCTTCTCCTCCTCCTTCCTATTCCTGTTCAATTTATATTGCCGCCTATTCACCCATAGCGACTTCTGAGAAAGAGCCATAAGAAAGTCTGAAATCAAAGGAAGGGGTAGAAACAGAGAAGTAAATTGGCAGTTTAAATTGTCCAGCTATTAGCCTTTTGCAATTAAACAGTCCAGAGTTCTGATAACTTTTCTTTTTAAACAAAATTCTCCAGTATCCACGGCATATTCACATATAGATGAGAGTTATACAGATCGTTTTTCCTATTTTCAGAGATCAAACACCTGTTTTCTGTTGTTCCTAAAAATAGTTTCAACTTCCCAATCATTTTTTCATTTCTGTGCAATTTTGAAATTCTCTTTTTTTCATGTCTGTTAATTATCTTTTATATTTAGTTTAGTTTACATTGTTTAAAACAATCACTAGGCTTTCTGTAACATGGAAGTACTTTCTCTTTTCTCTGAAATTGGACATTTATGAATCCTTCAATAAGTTAGTAAAAATGCCTGAAGTTTTCATGCTAGGTAATAAAATATCCTGATACTTCAGGCAACAGAATTTTCAATTGAAAGCAGTGTGTCAAATATGTCTTATTAAATTCCATAGGATAGGAAAAATTCTTTTTTTTTATCTGTGTGAAATGTGACATGTCTCATTTCTTTGTAGGTGGGTGCTAGTAGAATGCCTGAAAATTTGTGCCAATTTGAGTGGGAAAATAGAAAAATTAAAGGCAGAAAATTGCAACTAAGGCTGTCATTAAAATGGGGTGGTAAAGTAAGCTCCAGGACAAAAGGAAAGCTAATGGAAGAAGCTAAATTAATACAGTTTTAACAAATGAAGCAAATCAAATAAAGCTGTCAGTAGCCAAGATGGTTGGTGAGATGAGATGAAATTAACTGTCTTGCATTTTTCCAGGTTGCTGTAGGATGTGCCTTTGAAAGGCATTCAGTGGTTGATTTGCTGGCTTGTCAAACATAATTTATTATCTATAGAACCCATATTTGACCAGCTTGTTAAAATCTTCTGTTGTAAAGTACACATCTAAAATTCAATATAGGAATTTGCAAATTATATCTTGAATAGATAAGCTGGAAGAACCTTTCCTGGATCATGCATATGCATACAAGAATTGCATATATAAACCATTGTATCACCCTATCATATTTCTCAGAAAATAAGACCAAGTCTTATTTTCTTTTAGACTTGAAAATAAGCACTTGGGATTATTTTTGAGGTGGTCTTACTCTTTTTGAGGTGCAGCAGGCCAGACTTGGTGAGGTGGATGTGCTGTGAATGCACCGTTGCCTCCATTCTGAACCTTCAGTGTTCAGAATGGAAGCATTTTGGTGAACCATTTGTGCTGGCCACACCCATCCCTCCAGGCTTATTTTTGGGGTAGAGGTAATATTAGCCCCCCCCCCCAAAAAAAAAATTAGGGTTGGGCTTATTGGGGTGGCTCTTGTTTTCAGAGAAACACAATACTATTTCAAGTTTTTAAAGTAACATTCTTTGCTCTCCAAGTGAATAGAAGATTCACAAGAAATAATGAATAAAGATATGCAATGAGTAAAAATATGCAATCCAGAATTTGCAAAGAGCCCACTGATGACTGCACAGAAAGCACGAAGTGAGAATTTCCTTTGTCACAGCCTACCAAACAATGATGGGATTTTGCATAAAGTGGCAAGAGTTCCATATGGCATTTTTAAAAATTGTAAATCATAGTAGAAGGAAATGTTGGCCACCAAGACCAGCCAAACGTTATGATTCTGTACACAGTATGCATGTCGTGTCCGTCACATCTCTAGAGCTCTGGGTTAGTCTGTGAGTCTAAAACCTGAAATTTGTACCAGTTTAAATTTTGCTCTTTTCATTTAATGTTCCATGCATAACTTTTTGTTGTGCCTGTCTTTTCAACAGTAAAGTAAAATTACAGTAAAACATAAAATGGACTTTTTAATATACATAACTTAATGAGAAAGCACCTGGTTTTTCTAGAGTTCATTTCAGAGCATTGTAAAAGAGAAACTATTTATGAGCCATGAGGGACTCTTAAGTTAAAGTGAGTACTGTATAAAATGGAGCTAACAAACTAACTTTTTCCACCAAGTTATCAGACTACATTTACCCAAGTAAAATGATACAACAAACATCTGTTTTTGAACTAGATTGTTTTGTGCTCCAGAAGATTTATTAATGAATTGTTGAGTGGCAAAAGAAACTGTAACTTATTCCCATCTTACTAGTTAATCAAGTGCTAAGAGAACTTTGGTCTCGACAAGACCCCAAAGTTCTAATAGATGTTATGCTGGTATAAATTATTACAGATCTCTGAGGAATACTGCATAATTAAAATTATAGCTGGGGTTCCTGAACTATAAGAGTATATGGCCTCCCGGTACTTTCCTTCATTATTTCTACCTTTTTTTTCAGAAGATTGGACTTCAGCCACAGCAACACGAATTTGCTTGAAGCTAAATGTCATAATGATCAGGTCTTTGCATATTTATTCAGGTGTAAGTTCCACACTATGCTCCATAGGCCTTGTGCATATGGACACAGACACAGAGCTTCAGTATTTTCCTTCTTGTATTTGCGTATAAGGCCTTGAAGAAGAGCACATTTTTTGAATGTTTTAGATAGCAATGCTGAATGATATTTCAAGATTTTTAAAAGACAAAAAAGGAAGCTACCTTGTGTCAGGAAGACTTAAGGAAAGACTAAAGAAAAGTCTGTATCTGAGATTTAGATATTTTCTAATATGCCTGAAAATTATAGTTAATTCATCTAGGCTGGGGAAAGACTTTATTTTAGTAATAAGTCATAGGCATTTTTATTCAGTGTCTGTTTCTGCCTTGATCTCACAAAATGTGAATATTTGACACAGCTTAGGGCTCATCTTACAGTGCTTTTGGCACACGATGGCAAAAAGGTTAGACATCACTGGGTTAGGTGGAAGCAACTGGGGAGAGATTTTCTTGTAGCTGGTCATAAGCCATGGTGGGCTTTAAAGTTGACAGCCAGCACCCAAATGCACACTGTATGTCAATACCAGTTCATGGAGTAAAGGTGTTCCATACAAATACTCACTACCCATACTGCTGCATTCAGCACCAGCTGAAGTTTTCAAATACTCTTCATTCTTTATAGAATAGGAGAATTCAAGTATGAAATTGACAACTTGCTTTGAAGGATTTTTTTTTCTTGGAATGCACATACTGTGCAGTTTTTTTTTCAACTGCATGGATCATTTATTAGCTCCTTCATCTTAACATTTTGGATAAAACTACAAGGCATTTAAGTCTGGTGCCAGCATATCATTTATGCACCAAAATAGGAGTATAAAATCAGGGCTGCCAAAGTTTTCTACTGTCTAACAAACAGTAGAAAAATAGTTTCATGCTTTCTTTACCTTTTCATTGCTCATTATTATGATTCATATTAATGGCTGCCACTGAGTATTCTTTAAGAATAAGAAAGAGAATATTTCTAGCATGTTAGTAAAGTGAGAATAGGGTTAGTATAATTTGAATGGGCTATTTCATAGAAATAGCCAAAGATAAAATGGTATCATATATATAGTCAAAACATATTTAGTTCTTTGATGTGGGCCTTGTTTCTGTCCCCACCTCAAAATATAGCCTAGAAATCTAATATGCTAACAAATAATATTAATCCTAAATAGACACAGATTTATTTTTATTTGTATTCTGCCTTTATTGTTTTTACAAATAACTCAAAGCAACATATCCAACATTCTCCTCTTATTTTCCCCACAACAATAACAAAGTCACCCAGCTGCTTTCATGGCTAAAACAGGACTTGAACTCAGAGTCTCCTGCTTTTTAATCTGACACCAGATTGGGTCTCCTCCATATCTCCAGGACCTATACTCCATGTTCAGTTCAATTTTATCCTGAAAAAATAGCAAGAAATTATGCTTCCTTATATTTTATGACACAGTTCCTGAGGGTTTGGAACTATATATAAAAACTCCAGTAAAACAAGATAAATTTTACATACATACATACATACATACATACATACATACATACATACATACATACATATTAGAGTTTAAATCTATAGGTATTAAGTTATAGGATGAAAGGAAGAGGAAGTTTTTTCAAAAATGAATGAAGCTCAAATATAACTTGGTCTTGGTCTTCATATAGAGAAGTCAAACGCTGTTAGTTTTCAGCCCTGTTTTCTGTTTCTCTGACAGATTATTTTATCAGTACTATTATACATATATAATTATAACTCTGTAGAAATGCATTTTTCATGATGTCAGTAGATTGGCCTTGAATGCCATCACACGTATACTCTGTCATGTATAAAAAGGTAAAGGTAAAGGTTCCCTTTGCACATATATGCTAGTTGTTCCCGACTTTAGGGGGTGGTGCTCATCTCTGTTTCAAAGCTGAAGAGCCAGCACTGTCTGAAGACGTCTCCATGGTCATGTGGCCGGCATGACTAAACGCCAAAGGCTCACAGAACGCTGTTACCATCCCACCAAAGGTGGTCCCTATTTTTCTACTTGCATTTTTACATGTTTTCGAACTGCTAGGTTAGCAGAAGCTGGGACAAGTAATAGGAACTCACCCTGTTACGCAGCACTAGGGATTCAAACCTCTGAACTGCTGACCTTTCAATCTACAAGCTCAGCATCTTAGCCAGTGAGCCACCATGTCCCTTTTTTTACCTGTCATGTATAAGGTTGGACTAAGCTGTCATGTGGCATAAACAACAAGTGCTTAAAGTGATTAAATCTGATAAATATCAATTCATGTTGCCCCAAAAGTGCTTTTTCAAGAGGCAACTGGATTTTCTGGGGGTTTTTTTGAAGACGTTTCACTTCTCATCCAAGAAGCTTTTTCAGCTCTGACTGGATGGTAGGGAGTGGAAGGATTTATACTTCCTGCAGACAGCTGTTCATTTGCATTCTTTTAGTGAGTCATTAAGGCCACCTGGAGATTTATCTGTGTCATCAGGGTCACCTGAGTGGTGCAAATGGGTGTGGAGCCTTCTTGAAACTGTTGAAAGAACTGTGCTGTAGACTGGAGATAGATGTCTTATCCCTCCCCCTCTGTTGAGAGAGCACTGTTCAATTTTGACACAGATGGACTCTTTGACCCTCTTTCAAATAAGCAGTCTTCTCTGTCCAAAATGTAGACTTTGTTGTCTTCAAAAGAGTGGCCTTTGTCATTTAAATGTGGGTGGATTGCTGAATCTAGGCCTGATGGGTTTATTCTCCTATGTTGTGTCATGCCTTTATGATATGGTTGTTTTGTTTTCCCAATGTACAGATTTGCGCATGACTCACTGCATTGCATTGCATATACCGCATTGCTCAGTTTGTGTCTGGGTGTTTTATCCTTGGGGTGGATAAGCTTCTGCCTTTAGTATATTCTTGGGTTTGAAGTATGCACATATGTTGTGTTGGCTGAAGATCTTCTGAGCTTTTCTGATATTCCTGCAATGTATGGAATGACCAGCTGTCTGCAAGGAGTATAAATCCTTCCATTCCTCACCATCCAGTCAGAGCTGAAGAAGCTTCTTGGATGAGAAGTGAAATGTCTACAAAGAACAATCAGAAAGTCCAGTTGCCTCTTGAAAAAGCACCTTTGAGACAACCATGACCTGGCTGACTGAGAATCTCCAAATCAAATCCTTCTTACTTTGCAGGGATTTTGTATTAAACGTTACAATACACAGTTCTTCCATTAAGATCCTGATCTTGGATAAAGTTGACTCTTAAAAATCAAAGTGTTGAAGAAGCTAGCTATTTCTGCCTTCTGTTACTATATAATGTATTTTTTAAACTAAATTAGGCAAACTCTAGCCTCTTGATGGCAGTGCATTTCCTTCTTGAGTTCATAGGCCTTGTAGAACATTTATGTCTCATTACATCCAGTACTGCGGTTGTGCCCTAATAAATCAGTGGAGTTTTGTGGAGATAGTCTTGACAGTAATGAATCTTTCTGTTGGCGTTTCCACTTCACAGACACAAATAATGAAGCAAAACTGCCCCATCTGGTCACTCAGTAAGAATCAAATAGCAGCGGGGAGCTATTTTCTCAAGCAAGACAAAGGTCATTTTGCAAAGCAGAAGCAGTGAGCAATCGGAGGCTGGGTTGTGAGTGACAGTGCAAAATGAAGCCATTTGGGGGGCTTTTATCATAATTACATTTATTAGCTGTGCTGCCTGGTTTTCTGCCTCCCACTCACATTGGCTTTGTGCTATAGTGTCAAGGGCTTGCATAGTTGGATGCTGTTCTTGAGCTTCCTAGTTTAAGCACCTAGAAACAAATAAAACCTGTTCCAATGCTGAAATGCATAACAAAAATCTACCTTGTAACATATTGCTGGGAAGGGATGGCAATGCCTAAATGGCTTGGGCAGCAAATAAATATACAAATTAATGCAAAAATGACATTAAAGTGAAGGTATTGTTATCAGACAGCTCTTGGGATTGCTCTCTCTCTCTTTTCCCTTGAAATTACTTAAAATTCACATTAAGGTGGAGTTTAAATGAATCTTACGCATTTCATCTGTAAACAGTAATTATAAGTGATCATACAACCTGAGAATAAATAGTACATTAATAGGGATCTTAGTTTTGAATCTGCTTTTTGCATTTGAGTTTCATGCCATGGCCCTCCACTTCAAAAAATGGATGAAGAGCAGAATAAGGGAGAAAATTGATTGCTTTAAAACCAATATATTAATTACCATGAGTGTTACAACTGTAGGCCTCTTACATTTTTATTTCCTCTTCTTCATAATAAATATACTTTAGAAGCAACTTGTGCAGAGCCTTTTGGCTTCATTCAAAATTTAAGCAGGATAGGCTTGTGGTTTTCATTCTGCTGGTTATTCACCTTTGCTTTTTATTTATTTATTTATTTTATTTCAATTTATACACCGCCCTTCTCTCCGGGAGGGGGACTCAGGGCAGTGAATAGCCAGATTAAAACACATATAATACAAATATTAAAAAATTTAAAATTAGATTAAATCGTCGGCGTTCCAATATAAAAAGTCTCAAAAACCAGTTAAAATACCCAATTTAAAACCCCAAAAATTAATAATACCAAAATTTAAAAACCCCATTAAAATGAAGCAAGCAAGGCCGGCTTGTTGGAATAAATAGTCTTAAGAGCCTTTCAGAAAGCGCAGAGGTCCGGGATCAAACGAATTTCAGGAGGTAGCTCGTTCCACAAGGCGGGTGCCCCCACAGAGAAGGCTCTCCCCCTGGGGCCGCCAGCCGACATTGCTTGGCTGATGGCACCTTGAGGAGGCCCTCTCTGTGTGAGCGTACTGGCCGGTGGGAGGTTATCGGTAGCAGCAGGCGGTCCCGCAGGTACCCCGGTCCCATGCCATGGAGCGCTTTAAAGGTCAAAACTAACACCTTGAAGCGCACCCAGTGCAGGAGAGGTGTCAGTGGGAGCGCCCTGTCGCTCCCATAATCACCCGCGCATTCTGGACCAGTTGGAGTCTCCGGGTATATCCCAAGGGGAGCCCCATGTAGAGAGCATTACAGTAGTCCAGGCGAGACGTGACGAGTGCATGAGTGACCGTGCACATGGAGTCCCGATCCAGAAAGGGGCGCAACTAGCACATTAGGCAAACCTGATAAAATGCCCCCCTGGCCACGGCCGCCATATGCCCTTCCAAGGACAGCCGTGAATCCAGGAGGACACCCAAGTTGCGAATCCCCTCTGTGGGGGTCAATGACTCACCCCCAATAGCCAGCGATGGCACCAGCTGGCTATACCGGGACGCCGGCATCCACAGCCACTCGGTCTTGGAAGAGTTGAGACGAAGCCTGTTCCTCCCCATCCAGACCCGCACGGCTTCAAGGCACTGGGACATTACTTCGAGGGCATCATTGGGGTGGTCAGGGGTGGAGATGTACAGCTGAGTATCCAAATTTGTTCCAAATGTCTGATGCATTCAGAATCCACAGCAAAATTATGATTTATTTTATTTTTTTCAGAGGGTCTCTGACACCTAATTGATTCTGGGTGGCTTACATTTAAAGATAGAAAACAGTAAGAAAAACAAGCACTCATATCTATACAAACTAGACCCCATATGCCACGAACATAACCAACAGGCCCTGGGAGATTACCCAAGCTTTTAAAGACTTCCAGAGCATCATCAAATAACTTGTCAAGGGTGAAAGTGACATCACATCCACCCTTGACAAGTTATTTGGTATTTCTACATATGAAGATAATACTTGTGAATTCTGAAATCAAAGAGCATTGTTGCTTTTGATTTTAAAATGATGGTCAAAGATATTAGGTCTAAGGAAAAACAAAAGGTGATCATGGAGAAAAGCTATGGTGGCAAAACTAGAAAAGATAATGTCAACATTAACACTTCCTTCTTTTCTTAATGTGTGGCAGCTCTCACACTTAACCAAATATTTTTGACTTTTGACAAATATAGGAGAAGGAATAAAATTAATTAAAGCCATGCTGCCATGTACTGCTGTTACTTGCTAGCTTTATCTAAAGGATAGGATTAAAAATATTTTTATTATCAGCAAGTTTTTGTTTTAAATTATTTTGAATATCATTCATGGCACTGCATCTTTGTTCATTGAATGTCACCTTATCAAATGATAGATGTAATTTAATAATTCACAATCAAATAAACCAAATAAGCCTGAACAACAAAGCCTACTTTCCTGAACTGGAAAGTAGAGGAAAGTATGTAAGGAAAGTACAAAAAGACATAAAGGAAAAAGTAAAAGTAGAGGAAAAAGGAAAAGTAGAGGAAAAAGGAAAGGAAAAAGGAAAAGAAGAAAGAAGAAAGTACAAAATATAACAGATGTATACCCATCCTCACCAAACTTAGTAGGATTTAAGTTAATTATGTGTAACTTACACAAAACTTACAGTATCTTCCTTGAATGTTAAAACAATGAAAGTACAGATGATATGAACATTCAGTTTAGTACAGTATCTTATATTTTAAGACAAAACCTAAATTTGTCTATTGATTTTAATGAAGTACAGAAAATATTTAGATCTACATTAATGCCTTCTTTTGAGGTCTAAGAGCAGCTCATCACTGTAATTATACCGAAAGGAGTCTAAAATACTCACTTTGGAGAAGGTTCAGGAAGATGACAAACATTGCCTTAGATATCAGGAGAGAAGAGGCATTTCCACCTCATTCCACTAACTCAAACTCATGCTATAAAACCTACACGAAAAAATGTGCTGTGAATAATTCTTTCAGCGCAGTTTTCTAACGGCATTCAAAAAACTTCAGGTTCTTATTTCTACGCTCTGAAACATTTTCTTCTTGGGAGAACTAAATAATTTCCTTCATGTCTGTGTTCGTGACATAGAACAAAACCATACATAATACACAACAGTACAAACATTTCAGAGACACTAAGAACAACAAATAATAGAATCAGTGCAGGCTTTAGAAACAAGAGAGAACAAATTCTCCCAAGGTTCAGTGGCAAAACAGCCGTAAACTGCCATCTGAAAAAGGATGACATTATTCTCATTCATTTTGTTATCCTCCACTCCGCTGAAATCATTGCTATGCTTTTGGTGTTTTATTGTGGCTACTTCCAGGAGATTGTTGTTATGGGTTAGGAAAACACACATGTTTCATAAACGTTTGTAATATATAGCCTACATGCATAATGTTTCAAAATGAGGTTACAGTTGGGCTGCTTTGTAGGTTCCTGAATGTTCTACACCATCATTCTAGTGATGGGGACCAGGCTTGGAGGAGACCCCATCTGAGCCCTTGGTTACACCCTCTGTCGACCCTCATTAAAAGATATGGTTGTCCCTAGTTTGTTCAATAAGTCCCTTCCCAATAAGGGAATAGGGCATTCTGGAATATATAAGAATTCGTGCTGGATCTTAGCTCCTTTGAAATCACAAGAGATAAGTTTCAATATTTGGTGCCCAATAATTTGTCCTGAGACACCTTGGACCTCATACACTAGAGCAGAGGTCTTCAAACTTGGCAGCTTTAAAACTTGTGGACTTCAACTCCCAGAATTCTCCAGCTAGCTATGATGGCTGGAGAATTCTGGGAGTTGATGTCCACAAGTCTTAAAGCTGCCAAGTTTGGGGACCCCTGTATCTAGCGTGTGGGAAGGATATTTTCTTTGATCCATGGACTCAGTAGCTCAATAGTAATAGTCTGTTTCCTGGATTGGGCCTGTGTCCTCAGCTGCTCTCAACAAAAAGCCCTGAACTGGGAGCAATTCACTCAGAGCAGGCAAGATCAAGTGTTTTCTCAGCTTCTGATCGCTTCTCCGCAATGTTTGGGACAGCTTCCAGTTCAAGTGGTGCAATTTGTCTCGTTCTGTTCCACCGCTGCCTAACAAACAACGTCTTGTATTATTTATACTGGCTTTCTGTCCCAGTCCTAAAATAGGACTAAATCCTCTACTTTTGGCCTGCCGCAGAATCTGAAAATTGAGCAGTGATTCTGAGCATTGATACGAGACCTTACAAAATGAATGAATCTTGTTCACTGTACTTGATCCAGTCTAGCTTCTCTTGCTCTTCTTTCTTCCTCTCTTATCTGGAAACTTCTTTTTCTAGTCCCATTTCTCTACCCAATGATGCAGAATGGGGAAAATTAGCCTCTAGAGGGAGGAAAGACAGAGAGAGAAAAGAGAAAAGAGTTTCTGTTGCAACCACTCAGCTCTCAAATCAATTTGGGAAAAGGAGTTTAAAAAAATAACAATTTTGGTAGAAGTCATAGGGATGTCAAATATAGCACCACTTTGTTACACCAATAATGTCATGACCTCCATAATACTATTTGCCTCTCTTGCTATCATGTTAAGAGCCCATACTAAGGAAAGACAGGTATTATGTAGTGGTGATGGGCAAATATAGAAAGGCCCAGACTTGTGACATGTAGGAATAAATTAATCTGAACTGAGGAACATCTGAACTCTTCCATCAGGAATATGATTCTTCCTCTGCATTAAGAATATATCTATAGCTTAAGTAATGGGTGTTCTTGTTAATATGATAAGTTTGCATCCAATCATATTTTGTCTGTAATTGGGGCATGTATATGATAGAATACAGGTTGCATAAAAAGTAATCAACTTATCAATGAATACACAGTTCCTTGGTAGCTTGTTAATAAAACTTCTACCCAATACATTCCCTTTTGAAAAGGGGCCAGACAGAGAAGGATGGATTGGACACTTCAAGAGAGAATTTATAATTAATTATATCAAGAAAAAATAGTTATATCATAGCTTGGCTATTAACAAGGGAGACTTTCACTTTCTGCATTTGCATTGCTTAGAGCATCTCATTGCAAACATTTGCCCTCATTGACATGCACTCAGAACAAATGGAAATATAATATTAAGAAGGCAAGATTTTTAAGTGAAAATGAGTGAAAATATATTTAGTGATAGATGTTCTTCTACCCCAGCATTCCAAGTGATTAGTGTCACATTTTATTTATTTTCATTCACTAAAGGCAAATAGTTTAATATTTGTATTTAAATATATGCATTTAATCTTGTGTTATTATTTACTGCTATTCTATTCTTACCACCCACCAAAAATAGTTGAGGAAAAAATATCATTAAAAAATTAAATTTGTTTCAAAAGCCGTACTACCGAGGCTTTTCTGACAGAGAAAAAAAAGAGAGAGAGAGAGTGGGCTGCCACAAATGCCATTTACCTGACTGGTCCCATAACAAAATGAGGCAAAAGCTTCAATTAATTATGAAAAGCTGCTCACCTGAGACCAAACCACCTACTCTCAGTCCTTCCCAACTCACTAATCATTCACAATGAATACTGCATGATGGAGAAGAGTGAATCTAGCCACATAAAATTAAAGCAGTTCAAATTAGGAATAGGCAAAATATCCTACTATGAACATTATGCAAATCCTGGTCCATGCTGTGATTGAATTTCTTGAGAGGCAAACAAATTTAATAGAAGTCAGCCTTTTCTTTCTTTCTTTTTTTTAGAAAGCTCTATTGAAAAATGAAAGGATGAGCTTAGTAGCCCTTCTACCATCATGAATAAAAAGTCTAATATGAAATATCAGCTATTGTTCCAATGAGGATTTGAATAACCATAGGTAATTTGCATTCCACTTCAGAAAATTTGGGATGTCCAAAAAGAAGAAAAGGTGGTTTTACTTTTTCTTTCATCACTAACTTCTTCTAAATTGGACAGAAACCCAATTTTAGTTCAGATGAAGATAGCTGAATTTGAATATTGCAATTGCATGCTGATTTAACTTTTTAATAAAAGTTACCTTGTACATTTGATTGTATTACTAAGAGTTTTCCACAGTCAAGTAAGATTTCAATGCAAACTTCTTTCTTAAACAGAAATATTTTAAGTGGATTTGTGAAATTAATGCATGCTGCTTTTTATTTTATGAAAAGTGGTTAAGCAGGATTCCACTCCTGCAGATGCCTGATTTGTGGCAAGACAGCTTATGTCTGGGACAGAAATCAACAGCAATTAAAGTTTAAATAGTTTGTGCTGAAACACAAATCGCATTTTCTCATTGTCTGGTGCTAATACTAACATGCATCCATTTAGAAATATGACTTCACATAAAGCAGTTAACTGCTTTCACTCAGTACTTTTAGCAATTCTCCTAATATTTAGATTTAAAAGGGGGAAGAAAAGGATCTGCCATCCCAAAAATCCACATCCTGATTTAGCCTAAACTGCATCCAATATACAAACAATAGTCAAAAATTGGGTGTTTGTCAACTTCTTTTCACATTTTCAAAACACCATTAATTGCCTGGGACTACAAAACTTGGAAAGAAAAATCCACAATTGTTTTTTTGAGAAGATTGGGAGAATTATGGTAAATATGTTTCCCTAAGAAAGTATACTGAAGTAATTTTAGGTCTACTATTCAATATGTACATTTAAGTTCTAAAATGGAAATTGAAATGTGTCATTTGCCCCTTAAAGGCTTTCAGTGATCAGCAGCAACTTCTCAAAATAACCACAAATGAAAACGCAATGAAGCACTTCAAGAAAAATTATTCTGAAATAAATAGCAAAGGGCACTCTTTTTCTTTTAGATGCAGGCACTATTGTTATCTTATGCATACATTACTTTTGTACAGTATTTATCTTTTCCAAACATACACTTGTATATAGAAAAAGATTTATTTCAATCTTCAGTGCTAAATCTGACAATGTATTAAAGAGATTAAGTTGACAAACATAAGCGCTTTGTGGAGTTACTTCTATTGTTCTCATGATTAAAAAAAAGTATTTCAATAGAAGTATAGTTAAATTACTTTTCTCATTTGTATAGTTAAATTATTCTTTTTATTTTCGTTTTTTTAGCTTTAGTCCAGGATTATATATTTGGAGAAAACCAACTGAAAGTCTGCCAAACAAAACTCAATCACATTTGGCAGCCCAACTGGAAGTTGATAAACTTCCTGTTTGTGCTGCATGCCTAAAGCATCAAAATACCCAACATCCTGAAAAATGACTATTTCTGCTTTTGGCTTGGCGGGTCCCAAATTATACAGCCCTTTTCTTATTTAATCAGATAACCAATACATTAAGGAAAGGAAATAGGAAGTCTGTTTTAGTATACTTTTTATTAAAGGAACTACTCAGACAGCTTCCAAGATAGTATACACATCATGAGTTTCTTCAATTTAGTGAGAATATCAACAAAGAGCAAATGGAATATATTACATGCTGCATATTCTATCTACTTCACTTCATTCCAGCCCTATCTCCAGCATCCAAATCATATTTGTCCTTACATTATTGAAACTTGTTGATTTGATTTATATTGCTTTCCATCCCTCACATGTGACTCTTAAATGGATTACAATTAAATTAATGCACGATACATGATATTTTATATCATGTAAAATACATGATATAAAAATAAAAACACATAGCAACCGAATACCATAACCAATAAAGGGGAATATTTGTAACTCAGGGTTGACATGAGGGGTCCTTGGTACTGTCTGAGCTTGCTTGTTTTGGTGCAGAAGTTCCATTACCCAAACTAGATAATATCATCAGTGCTAGTAAGGAGTGCAGTTTGCTATCAGTTTATATTCTGGTGACTTGCCTCTCAGTGTTGGTAGGAGTGGTCTTAGAGATTCTTTGGTTGGTATGTTTACTGTTGGCTCTTTGGCAGTTTTTTTGAGTGCTGATTGCTGGTTAGTTCCTTGGGCTGGTTGATTGTCTCTTTTGCATAATCTATAGATGTTGTTAATGTCTATGTGTCTATTGATGGTTAATTTGTCAGAGTGCCAGTCTTCTAGAAATTCCCTGGTGTTTTTGAACTTGGCCTGGTTTAGGATTGTCACATTTTCCCAAGTGAAACTATGATTAAATCAGTCTATATGTTGTGAAATAAGGAATTTTCATCGTGGCTTCTAACTGATACAGTAGTTGGTGTTCATAGATGCGTTCTGCCAGTCTTCTTCCTGTTTGTCCTACACAATGGTTGTTGCAGTTCTTACATTGTATGTTGTAGATGACTCCTACTTTTTCTTCTGGTGTTGCTCGGTCTTTTGCTTGCTTTAGCTGGCTTGTGTCCTAAGTTGATTCCATATGGTTGTAAGATTTACAGAATAACAGAGTTAGAAGGGACTTACTTGTAGGTCATCTACTCCAACTCTCTGCTCAAGCAGGAGACCCTATATTATTTCTGACAGATGGCTGTCCAGTCTCTTCGTGAAAGTTTCCAGTGGTGAAGCATGCCCAGCTCTTGAAGGCAAACTGTTCCATTGATTGATTGTTCTTGCCGTCAGAAAATTTCTCCTGATTTCTAGGTTGAATGTCTCCTGCTTGATCAGTTGTTCTGACCTAGGCCTCCTGATACAGTAAAAGCACACAATGAGTCCCCCAAACCCTCTTTTTATTTCAACAGCTGTGAATTCTGCTCATTAGGAGCCTTTTGATCTGTCCCCCCCTAGAGACCCACAAAAACACAGCCAGTCGAGGGTTAAGAAGCACTTGGCACACTCCACAGTTCTTATCTCAAACTTGGCAGCGATATGCACACCGTCTGCCAAGGGCTTTAATAGTTCACAAAAAGAAAATCACCTACGTAGCTTTGCCAAAATCCGTTCTTTTAGCTCCAAAGACTACTAGATTGCGTTATTGTTCGTCACAGAGATCCTGAACCACCCTCCTGTCTTATATAGGCTCTGGGTGTGGTCCAGTGACTCATTGATCCTGTGACTCCAGTCCAGTGACTCAGGTCTATTCCCTCATGCGTCTCCGCAGCTGCTGTAAGCGTTTATCTCGCCTTCTTTGGCGTGCGTCCAGGAATGACGTCTCTCCCTCACTCTCATCTGAGACACCTGTTTCCCCACTACTTGGCTCTCTTTCAGGTGGCACCTGAGACTGTGCCAGGGGAGGGGGGCTGGGAGATCTGGCTGGCTCCTCTTCCTCCTGCTCAGAGCTTCCTTCCTCCAATGGGATAGGCTCAGAGGATGGGGCCACAACACCTTTCATTCTCAATCTGTTTATTAACAAATGAGTCCCAAATAGTTGTAAAGAGTCCGACAGAGGTCTGCCACAGTTCTTCTGATAGGGCTGATAAACACCCATCTTTATCTCCCTTGACATGCTGCTAAGACCTACTTGGCAATTAGCTTTGCAAGGCCACATGGAACACAGAGTCAACATGGAGCTGCAGTCTTGAAACCAGCCAGCACAAACAACAGTTGCTTCCTGCAAAGGCCCATGTGCCTTTGCTCCTCCTTTATGTCTTATGGGAGAAGCCAATCATATCCAAGCCCTACTCCCGAGCTGAGTCTTTTGTTTTAACCATTCTTGCCTTTTAGCAGCTCTGCGCATGCACACATTGGGAACAGGCTCCCCTTGTTTTTTTGCCTCGCTGATGTTCAACTCTGGAGGCTCCGGAGTCTGCACATAACTCCCAGATGGCCCTGGCCCCATCGCTGCCTCTGATGCAGAGCCCTTCTCTGAGCCTTTCCCAGACTCCAGGACTGGCTCATGTACCTCCCCAGCCTCGTCACTGTCCAACTCTGCTGCCAGCTCCACAGGCCACCGGCAGACCACAAAATCAATTTCTATCCATTGTTCCTTGTCTGGCCTTCATGTGCTTTGGAAAATAGATTGACCTCTTCCTCTTAGTGATAGCCCCTCAAATATTGGAACACTGCTATCATGTCACCCTGGTCCTTCTCTTCACCAGACTAGCCATGCCTAGTTCTTGCAACCATTCTTTGTATGTTTTGCCTCCAGGTCCCTTTGTTGCTTTTCTCTGCATTCTTTCTAGAGTTTCAACAACTTTTTTATAATGTGGTGACCAAAACTGGACGCAGTATTCTAACTGCTCCTGTCTCAGGTCCTAATCCTAATGCCCTGGACAGACATTTATATAATATGGCTTCTGACATTTCTTCTATTTTACAGATTCCCGCTGTGGATCCACTGGTAGTGGCCCTCTCTTTCCCTTTTGTACTCACAGGTCCACCTGAGGAGGGTCTTCACCCTGAGGACAAGAGACTGGAACACTCTCTTACCAAAGCTCATCAGGCGGCTGCCTGGTCCATTAGGGCTTCGTCAGCAGCCTCTTTTTTTAATAGAGCTACTCTTGTGGGTAAAACAGCTACAAGATAGATTACCAGCCTCTGATACCAGGGCCCATCAGGATGTAAACAAGATTTTGGCTGCCTTGGAGTATTTGGCTGATGCCATGCTTAATGCCTCTAGATTCGTGGCTAAGGTGATAGGCTCTAATGTCACATCTTGCCGCCTTCTCTGGCTTCGCCAGTGGCAGGCAGATGCCAAAAACAAGTGGAGGTTGGCGTCATCTCCTTACTCTGGGGGCTTGAGCCCCTACTTATTGAATCCAAGGATAAAGGTAAAATCCTTCCCAGTTTATCTCGAAGAATGGACTCCCTTCCCTCTTCTTCTTCTTCCTTTCATCCCTTTTGGGGCTCCAGTTCCAGATATTCCTCTTTCAGGAATTACAGGTTCTCTTCCACCCGTAGAGATAGGTTCCAAAACAGGCAACCTGGCACAGGAAACAGGGGCCAGGCTTGTAGACCCTTCCGAGTGGGGACGGGTCACCCTTCTGGTAAATTCTGATGACTCTTTGCCCGACCCTCCCATCGGAGGCTGCCTGACTTTGTCAGCCAGTGGGAGGTGTCGTCCTTGAACTCTTGGGTCAGGGAGATGGTAGGCTCTGGCCTTTCCCTAGAATTTCTCTCCCAATTTCTCCAATGTCCCCTTTCAAGGGACCTGTCCCAGAGACTTCTGGTGGAATCGGCAATCAGCCATCTTTTGCAGATTCAGGCCATAGAACCGGTTCCACCGGAACAAAGGGGACAGGGTTTTTATTCATGCCTATTCCTGGTCCAGAAATCTTCAGGGGGATGGAGACCCATTCTCAACCTGAAGTCCTTGAACCATCGAATTCCTTATTGATGGTTCAAAATGCAATCCCTACAGACCATTCTAGAGTCAATCAGGGAGGGGGATGTCCTCACATCAATTGACCTGACTGAGGCCTATCTCCACGTTCCCATACATTTGGCCTCCCGTATATTTCTTCACTTCTGCCATGCTACTCACCACTATCAGTATTGGGCTCTCCCTTTCGGCCTCTCCTCAGCTCCATGAATGTTTACCAAACTGATGGCGGTGCTGGCAGGCCACCTCCAGACACTTCCTGTCAGGCTTCAATTCTATCTGGATGATCTTCTGATCCAGTACTGTTCAAAGAGGTCAGCGTGACAGGACCTGGAGATCACGATTCAGATCCTGCATAGCCACAGGTTCTCCATCAACAAGGCCAAGACCCACCTGATACCGACAACTTGCATTCGGCATATTGGGGCAGTGATAGATATGGTAAAGTGCAACGTCTATCTCTCCAAGGGGCATCTGACCAGCTTGCGGTCACTGGTCAGGACTGTGACATCAGGACAACCTGTTCCTATTCGGCTGCTTTCCCAGGTCCTCAGGAAAATGGTGTCGTGCATAGGCATAGTCCCTTGGGCGCAACTCCACTGCAGGGCTCTGCAGTGGTTCCTCCTTCCATAACAACGAGCTCTCAAGAGCTGTTCCACCCAATTGATTCGGCTTCCCCCCAGAGTCTGCCTCTCTCTTCATTGGTGCTCCTCCCCAGCTGTGGGCAGGGGTCAGGAATTCATGGAACCCCATTGTCTCATCCTCACGACAGATGCCAGCCTTTACAGCTGGTGAGCCCATCTGGGCTCAGACTTCGCTCAAGGACGATGGTCCCCAGCTGATCTGACGAACGGCATAAACTGGCTGGAGCTGAGAGCCATTCATCTGGCCCTTCAGGCTTTTCAGGACACAGTACAGAACTGCCATGTCCTAGAAAGGACAGACAACATGGCCGCCAAGGCACACATGAACTGCCTGGGGGAACCCACTCCAAACATCTGATGAAGGAAGCCGAAAGCCGGGTTTCTGGGTGGAACAACATTGCGGTCCATCAGAGCATTTCCGGCACAGCAAACAGACGTGCAGATCTGCTCAGCAGGACCACGGTGGACCAAGGAGAGTGGTATCTCCATCCCTCCATCTTCAGAGAGATAGCTTGTTGGTTCGGCTCCCCGGTGGTCAATCTCTTCACCACCAACTCCAACAACAGAAACACAGGTTCTTCTCCCGCTTTCCATCTCCAGGCGCAGAGGGTGTGGATGCTCTGAGGATTCCTTGGCCCCCGGGCCTTCTGTATGCCTTTCCACCTTGAGCGGTCATCTCCAAGGTCATCCGGAAGATGCTAGATGAGGAGGCCAAACTGATATTGATCACCTCCCCCATTGTCCCTATTGTCTCTGGTTTGCGGACCTGGTGTCTTTGTCGGTGTCACCCCCATGGTAGCTGCCACAGGATCGGCTGACCCTAAGTCAAGGAGACCTACTCCATCCAGACATCGAATGGTTCAAGCTGACCACATGGCGGCAGATGAGCAGCAGATCTTACAGTCCCACAACCTCTCATCCAGAGTCATAGCCACCTTGTAGGCTTCCCGACATGACTCCACCAACTGTATTTATGACTCGACCTGGTCATCCTTCTGCAGCTGGTGTGCCTGGCGGAATCTGATTCCCACAGAGACTTTGATAGAACAGGTTTTGGAGTTCCTGCAGGTCGGTCTGATGTACATGCCAAAAACTGGAAGAACATCTTCCTGGCACGCGCATGCTTATGTGCACCTGGCAGCTGCTCTTCAGGCTTCCGGCACACACGTGTGTGCTCCCATTTCGGTACTTGGTGCCGAAAAGGTTCACCAACACTGGTATAGAAGTTCCATTTCTTTTTTCTGCTGTTCTGAGTTGCTGCAATGACTTTATAGAAATAGAAATTGAATGAATGAATGAATGATGCAAACAAGGATGATACCCTTTCATGCATGTCTAAACTTCTATATCTGATCTATCTTGCAACTGGGAAATGTTGTCTCCAGTTGCCACCAACTTCAGTCTCAATTAGTGAGATTTTAGATGCTGGGAAACACATTCTTAACTTCACTGAGGAAATTGATGATGATGATGATGATGTGAGTATTGACAGAAGGTCATTAGTCCTCTCCCCTTTCCTGAGAATATTTTGGTCAGTTGACATTTTAGTGTGTTTAATACTGCCTGTCTTTTTCTTAAGGACTTTGTAGTCTCATTTCTGAACAGATGTCAAGACCTATATGCCTTCTGGTCAGCCTTGCTACCAAGCCTTTTAAAAACAGAAAGTTGAATGTCCTTTCCTTTCCATAATGCCTTAGGACACAATTTTCTTAGATTTTATTTCTTATATATTACCCATAAAGCTTCTGCATGTCATACTAGTTTTCAATAACATTTTGTCAAAGACGTCTCATTTTGTTCCTTGTGGAATAATTTTCTCCACACCAGAGACTGGTCATTTATTTATTTGTGGATCCACCTTACTGCTGGCCATCCTTTTCTCTTTTCTTCCACTTTTCCCAGCATTAGAAACTTTTTCAGAGAGCTGGATCTTTACCTAATGTGTGCCTAAATAAATTGTATCGCTATGATTTATATTGTTTTATTTAGTTTGCAAATATGGTTTATGTTGATTGCTTATTTAGTAACCTATGAGTATCACTAAGTGCTGTATCTTATGATTCATGATGAATGTATTTATGATGACTATGATCATGATTTATCACTTGTATCTTTTATTTATACTGAGAGCTTTTGCGCTGAAGACAAATTCCTTGTGTGTCCAATCAAACTTGGCCAATAAAGAATCCTATCCTATCCTATCCTATCCTATCCTATCCTATCCTATCCTATCCTATCCTATCCTATCCTATCCTATCCGGATAATTTGATCCTAGTTGACACTCATACATACCCAATCTATTTTTAACCTGAAAATAGATGTTCAATTCATGCCCTATTTTTGAAGACTTTTTTTTTCAATTATGAAAATCTCAACATTTATTTACTTATTATTTATTTATTTATTGGCACATCATCTACTGTTTGATAGTGAGGGATAGACAACAAATGCTACCCTGGAGGAATATCTTATGTGAACTACCAGCCAGACATTCCATTGAAGTACAAACAGCCCACACAAATATGGAACATCGACTTCCGGTGGCGCCTTCCTCGTCGTCGGCGGGCTCCTCCATGCCCGCCGGCATCCCGCCGCGTTAGAGCCGCCTCACAGCTGGCAGGCGGCTCGAACAACCTGCTCCTCAGTGGGAGGAGCAGGCAGAGCTCCTGGGGGTGAGGCAGGGCCCCCTGAGTCGCCCCAGGATCGTTTCGTTTGTCCTGGGGAGGGCTCAGAAGGATGGCCCCCTCCATACCTCCAGAGAAGCTCCGCGACGGGACTGTCCTCCGCTAAGCAATTAGCGGAGCCAGACGCTGGAAGCAACACCACAGCGTCTATGGAGTAAGCTGAATAAGAAAGAAGCAAAAGAAAAGAAAAGAAAGAAGCAAAGATGAAGCAAGTATGGATTTTTAAAACTGATTTTTTTACTGATTTTTTGGAAGAGTAACGAGAGGAGGGGGGAAGGAGAGGAAGAGAAGTGAAAGTTCCTAAGAAAGTTTTTTTTTAAAATGGCGACTGGTCTTAATTGAAAGAATGCCAGAGCGATTGAAAACGGAAGCTTTGAAATGAATGCCTTCCTATGGGAGAGTCACTTAAAGTAAACAGAATTTTTTTTTTCTCTCTTCCCTTTTTTCTTGGATATCTTTTTTAAAGTAAAGTATGGCAAAGTGAAGTAGTATACTAAAGCCATTTAAAGTAAAATAAAGATGACTAAAGGAAGGGGGGGCTCCCCCTTGAGCCAGTTAAAGAATAAAGCTGAGATGATGCAATTGTCTGGATTGGCAGAAGGGGACTTAAAAGAACTTATAACAACTCCTTTATTGAGTGTAGTTGACAAAATTAAAAACTCACAGAAGAATCTTGTGGATTTGATTGCTGGAAAGCATGACCAATTAAGTCAAACTATTGTTAAAGTAATTTCAGACCTTTCAAATGTGGTGATTGAAATGGAGGAGAAAGTAATTGAAATTAGCAGTGAAATTGGCTCCCAGATTCAAGAAATACAAGAAAGGTTTGTGAAAGCTGAGATTAGTAATCAGACTACACAGAATGATATTATCATGCTTCAAATTAAAACTATGGCCTCTGCTATCAGAGTAAGAGGTATTAAAGAAAACCAGAGAGATTTAAAAGCAACTATTGCAAAGGTTCTTGCTGAACTACTAGAGCTTGAGGATGAGATAATTCTTGGTTGTATAGAGAAAGCTTACAGAGTCAACTCACGAGTAGCCAAACAAAGGAACTTATCCAGAGATGTTGTTGTCTACTTTACTGATAAAAGGTTGAGAGATGACATCTTACAAAGGTCCTACTCTGCCAGAGTGCAAGTAGAAGGTGAACAAATTAATATTTTTAAAGAATTACCATCGAAGGTTTTAAAGAAAAGGAAAGAATTTGCTTTCTTAACTAAAGAATTGAAGAAAAGTAATATCCCATTTAGATGGGACTTACCAGCCGGTATAATTTTTAGATATCACGGAGTGAGATATTGCTTGAATACTATTGAAAAAGCGGAACATTTTTATAAAAATATTTTTAAGGGAGCTTCGAAAGACCTTAAGAATAAGAAACAAGAAAGAGAGCTTGTAAAAGGTAAACAGAAGGATGAGACTCAAAGAATGAATCAAAGAATGTTAAAAGAACAAGGAGCGCAATCTGGTTTCTTGGAGGATCTTACTATGGACTTCTCAGATGGGAAAATAAACTACATCAGTGAACCTAATCTAGGAGCACTGGACCTTGAACTGCTGGAGCAAGATTCAAGAAATACTATTATTCAAGATGATCAGCAGCAGAGGTCCAATGCTCCGCAAGAAAAGGATGGTGATATCGAACAGCAGGAACCAGATTCCAACGAGGAAATTCGAGAGTTAACTAATGAGTGTCTTAAAGTCCTTCATCAGATGCAGTTGTTATCAGAAAGCTTGGACAATCTTGGATACCGGTTATAAAATTCCTAAAGTTTATATGGATTTGGATTTATGGATTATAAAGTCTTCATCCTGACTTGGAGTTTCTTTTTTTATTCTGAATTGGATTTAACATCTTGAGCAAGTTTAACAGAGGGCTGCAATGGTAGCAGCGTTCTGTGATTATCCGATTATAGTTTTTCTTTTGGAACTAGCAGCGTTCTGTGATTATCCTATCATAGTTTTTTTTGGAACTTACAATCTAAGAGGAAGGAATGGAAATGAAAATATCTCACAACCAGAAGGAGTGAATAATAACGGGTGGCAGGATTTGAAATAGTTGTTATAAGAACATCTGGGAATGCAGCTGCTAGGACTTTTTTTTCTTTTTGATTTTTTTGTCATTAAGGTTTGGTGGAGCTGCATTGGGTTTTTTTTTTTTTTTTATGTTGTAATAGAATACGTTAGTTTGAATGTTTCTACCTGGAGGAGTGAATATCTTCGTGGTTGGATGTTATCTATATAGTAGCAGTGTTTTGTGATTACCCTATCATGGTTTTTTTTTGGAAATTATTATCTAAGAGGAAAGAATGGAAATGAAAACGTCTTACAACCAAGAGTGGATAACAAAGGGTGGCAGGATTTGAAACAGTTTTTACAAGAACATTTGGATGCAGTCTCAAGGATTTCTATTTCCCTTTTTTTCTTATTCTTTTGTTAAGGCTTGGTGGAGCTGCATTGGGGTTTTTCTTTTTTGCTGAAATAGAATACGTTAGCCTGAATGATTCTACCTACAGGAGTGAACATCTTCTTGGTTGGATGTTATTCATATAAAGTCACACGGGGGGTTTATATGGAATGTTTTGTTTTACTGATGGGGGCAGACAGAAGATGAAGAGTATCGCAATTGGATATAGGTGAAGAAAGAAGAATTAACTTCAATCAGGAAGAAGAGAAGACTGTAATTCGAGTTATGGAAAATTATAATAATATATGTATGATTATATTATATTGCATGTTTTTTCCCTGAAGGGGGGATTTTAGTGTTTTTGAATTAGGGGGAGTAGTTCGGATTAAACTAGCTGGCATTATCTAATATGAATAAGTAAGGTATAGAATTTTGGAGTGATCGAGTATGGTATAGGATTAGTAATGTTAGTAATGTTTTTCTTATTTTATTTTATTTTTTTCTTCTTTTTGTTTCTAAATTGGCTTAAATATTATAATGGCTATTCTTTTTTGGTGCCTTCTTTTATTATAATATTGTTAATTTTAGACAGATATTCATGTTTATAGGTTTCTCTTTGTATTATTTCATTTTATTTTATTTTTTTCTTTCATCTTTTTTTTTTTTAATTCTTTTCTTTCTCTCTTTTCTCTTCCTCTCAACTTAGATCAGAATAGAATTGAGTATATAATAGTATTTGTTTTTCTGGCTGTTAAAAATTTTCGTTGTTGTTTTTCTTTTTAAGAAATATGCAGCGGAAGTCAGGGGTGGGATGGGGAGGGAGGGGTTGGGGTTGGGGGGAGGTTGGAGGGGATGGGAGGGGGGGGGTGGGGGCAGGGGTGAAAAAAGGGGGGAAAATTTTTTTATTGTAAAACTTTTTCAATAAAAAAAAAAAACAAATATGGAACATCTACTTCTCAGAAATGCATGCATGCAGAAATGCATGCAATTCAAAATCAGGGTGAACTACCAGAAAGCCAGTTAGCTTGATCTACTGACTATGTAAGAGTTAGCAAATATACTGTTGACAATCATACTACCTTAGGTAGTCTGTCTGATTGCTGTGTAGGATTGTATTGCATATTGCTCTCTATCAATTTTTACTCCTCCAAATGTCCCTTCAAGACAGAGGATAACAATTTATTGAGTTCTTCACTGATCTTCAGTTTAACATGGATCTCTCCCACCTGTCACGCATCCCACCATAATTTTGGGAATGAATTCTGATCTGGAGAAAGTGTCTGATCAGGAGATGACACCATTGACTTACCTTCCATGCAATTTTTGCTAGCATATTTTTCTGCCCACCCAAGATCTAGATGCAGGCATGCTAATATGTCTCTGGAAAAAAAGCCTTTAGTCTAGTTAATTTTAACATTGTTTTGCTTTTATGGCTTAGTGCATTATGCAAATATTAACTCTTTGTTATTTATTGCATGGTACAAACCCAGGAAATGACTTAATTCATAACCTGATTAAATGATACACACAGGGTGTTTTCACACAATGCATTTGATGAAGTCAAAGGATAGATCATTTTTCTTTCAAACATACTGTGTGAACAGATACATAAGGATGATCATTTCATAAGAACAGAAGGACAAACTTTCTACTTTGGGAGTTACTAATGAATAAATATACCATATGAATTGCACTTAAATTGCATACTATTGAAGTAAACGTGTTCCTAAAACTAATGCAAATAATTGTGTGATTTTCATATATGACAAATGTAGTTTAAATTTAGATATTTTTGGTATTGTATTTTTTAAAATACAATACCAAATATTACCTGCTGTGGGTCTGGAAATGCAATGATGGTCTTTTATGCCCTTTGGTTTTATATTTATTTCTGTATATTTTCATGATTGTATAGTTAGTTTGTATTTATTTTTATTGAGTGAGAAATGAGGTAGTGTATGTCTGTGTGTATTTATTACATCTGGTTCCTAACAGCTGAATTTTGCATGGTGTAAGAATAAAAGCACTCTATATAACCCAAGTGACACATACAGCAAATTAATATGTTGAATTATACATTAACCTTGCCTCTTTCCTTTGGCCTTTAGAGACTTAATGCGTCCCCAAAGATTGAACCCTTAGTAGAGTTGGAGCCAAAGATGTTCCTTCAGGAATACAAACTTTATCTGTTAAAGAAAATGCATTCATTATATTTGCTTTCTTCTCATTATTGAAATTTGAAGATTGCTTCCCTGGGAAATGTAATTATAAAAACTAATCTTAAGTCAAGGGAAAAAGTTTTAAATTCTTTTCCCATGATCACATGCTGCTATGAAGCATTTAAATACTAATAAATCTACAGATTGTATGCACATTTTCCTTGAGCATCTAGTATCTCTTTTGGAGATTGGCTTAAGTTTCAGAAAGTTTAATTATCCTCTACTTGAGTCGTCTTTTTAAATATTTTTAAATATTTTTTTCACTTTACAAAACAAGCTACTGCAAATAAAGTATAAAGAAATAGCACAACTAATACTACTTACAGTAATATTAAGGCGAAACATATATTCAAATAAAATAGAATATTATTTTGACAAAATAATAGAACAAATATCAGAATTCCTGTCATTTTAAAGGGAAGCAACATTATCATGATTAATACCTGCCTTCAACAGAGTGAGTCTTAATTTTTATGGTCTTAATGTTTATAATTTGGAATTTGGAGCCAAATCAGAGGAAGTTGTTTATCTATGATTAGACGAAAATATTTGTCTATGATCTCATCATGGCTTTTGAATAAAGTGCAGTAAAATCCATAAATAAAATGCATAAAAGTCATTGTGGGATTATTTTATTCTTTTAAATTATTGTTATTCTTTTAATTGGTCACAACATTGACTATGAAAAATTGATATGGCTGCCTTTCACCAACTTTAAAATTTGCTACAGATTTTTCATACAGAATGAAAAGTGCACAGTGGACTTTTCCTCCCAATTCTGGCTATTCAGAGAACCTTTTATGACATAATTATTTGGTAGACAGACAAATATTTTATTCATGCATATAATATTTAAGGCTTGTTCTCACAAACAGCACAACTTAACATTCACATATGTTACATTTGTCTGAAGGGAAGTAGTAACAGGAAAAGGACTAGACAATTGCTAATTAGCTATCATTATTTTATGAGCTTTTGGACCTACTGAGGAATGAGTAGCTGACATAGCTTGTATTCAGGTGTTTTGATAGATTTGTTTTGCATCATTGTAGATAAGTGGACAAAGGACAGATTGTGAACACTGAAGTTGAGAAATATTTTTTTGTTGTTGGAGGTATTTCTATATTTTTTGTATTGCAATTCATGTCACAAAATGTTTACAGATTGTCCAGTTCCATTTTGTGTTTTCGGTATTAGGCAGGTCTAAAATCAGCATGTTTCTCTAATATAAATATATTAGAGAATTTGTGTGTGTATGTGTGTGTGTGTGTGTTTGTGTATATATACCATTGTGAAAACAGTAGATAATTATGCTGATTTGCTGCTTGGTTTGAAAAATTCTTTGACATAAACCAAAGGCTGTAGATAGAACCTTTAGTCCATATGAAATGTTGAGTTGGGTATGGACAATTACAGATATCCATGCAATGAAAAATCAGTGGGCTGTCACCATTTACCATTTTGTTTTTATGTATTTAATTTATTTTTATTTATTTATCTGTATCCTGCTTTTATTATTTTTACAAATAACTCAAGGCAGTGAAAATATCCAACATACTTTCTTCCTCTTATTTTCCCTCCACCAACAACCTAGTGAAGTGAGTTGGGCTGAGAGAGAGAGAGAGAGGCTGGCCCAAGGTCACCCATTTTCTTTCTGGGATTTATACAAGTCATGCTGATTATGTTTCACAATAATGCTTTGCTCTGTAGCATATCGGCATTCCCTTCATCTTTGTAATTTAAAACTGTATTGATTGATTTAGTGATTCATTGATCAGATTTCACTGCATTCACAGGACAAATGAAGTTAGGAGCTTGGCAGGTGCCAAGGAATGTGGCAGTGAACATATTGTATTCCACAGAGGGAGTGAAAGAAAATATAAGCAGAGAGGGAAAGAGAATGGTTAATGCAAAAATGCAAAAATAAAGGATGCAAATATGTACTTTAAATTGTTTCTAAAAGTGGCAGATTAAATGGATTAAGGAAAAGCAAAACAGAAGAGAGTAACAAGTAACTGTGAAGTTTTGCCAAGACTATTTTATTAGATTTATAGCAACCATACAACATACAACTTGAAGATTAATTTTGTCAGCGCAGGAATTGCGTTTGGGATACTACCCTGAATATTACTGCTAATATAAATGGTTCGTTTTTCAGGAGGACTCTTTATGCTTTCCTTTTCAGAGGTAACCTTTTTCCCTTTGCCTCGCTCAACACATCCTTCCTGCGCCAGCATGAGCAGCACAGATTTTACTTATTTTCTATGCATTCCAAAGAAGGGAGGGTGGTGTGTAGCCAGTTATTTCTCTCAAACTGCTTTCCATGGATGCAGACCTCCCAAGTGAGTGGCACAAAACAACAGAGGGCAAAAGAGAAATGAAGATGTTTGGTTGAATGCATAGGTGGTTTAATCTCTACTTCCCCTTCACTTCGCCCCTGCCATACACATCTCCTTCCAACTCATAGGCAGCATCAGGTTGGAACTTAAATGATATTGTTGTCTCTCTCTAAGCCCTTCAATGATAGCTTGCTTAGGAAAATTATGTTATATTCAAATAGGCAAAGGTATTGCATCTTAAGGAGGGTCTATGACAATTCACCATGGCCAACTCACCATGGTCATCTCACCAAGGCCAGTGCACCATAGGCAGCTAATCACAGCCAACTTGCCATGGCCAGCTTGCCAAAGAACACCTCGTTGTGGGACAATAATTATACTAATATCAAAGAAATGGTGGAATAGAATCATTAAAGAAAGAATGCAAATGGAGGACAGAATGAAATTTAAGTGACAAAAATTAAAGTATTTTTTTATTTAATTTAAATAGTGAAATTGAATTGTTAAATTGTCCTGCAGCGAGTTGTCTTGTGGCAAGTTGGCCATGGCAAGTTGTCCTGTGGTGAGTTGGCCATGGTGGATTGGTTGTGGTGAGGTGGCTGCAGCAAGTTGTCTATGACAAGTTGTCCCATTATATTTTAAGGATGTCTCAAATGAGCTTTCTGAAAATACTTTACCAAGAATTCCAAAGAAATGAAGCAGCTAATATTTGCAATAAAGTACTCTAACTTTAATATGTGGAATAGGACCTGGGTTACAACTCATGCACACACCAAATCTCAGAGCTTTAAAAGAAGGGGAAGACAAAGTTGAGAACTTCTCAAGTCTTTTACTTCCTACCTTTTAAAGCACAAATATTGCATGTGGCTCTTGTTATATATAAATAAACAATTCTTAGTTGAAGGAATCATAGAGAGATTCTTTTGACTGAGAAAACCTGTGAATGAAGGCTGCGGTTATTAAAATTTAACTGACTAGTTTAATGACCTGACTTGGCATGATAAAGCTTTGTATACAATTATATGGTTAGGTTACAATGTGACCTGGGCCTTGAAAAGATCTCTTGGGATTTTTGTGAATACATTCATCCCCGTAAATGATCTGAAGTAAAATGCAATAAATTACATAGGGCCTGGAGTTCTCAAGTCACCTTAGACTAACCAAATCCTAGTGTATTTCTTAATTCTTCTTATTTGGTGTCCTTCACTTTCCATGGGAAAAGTATCAATGAACTGTACAAGAATGTTAGCATTGCTAATGGAACCTCCTTCAGGTTTACCTGAAATGTCATTATCGGGAATCTATTTAAGAGGATATAAAGCATCTAGCTGTGAACAAAAATAGAGAGGAGGACTGGCAGTGACAAGGTTCATACATCTTTTGTTTGTGTGCTTCTTTTTTGTGCCTATCAGTCAGCTTTTGATTTCTGTTTCATCTAATCCCTGTAATTTTCTTGGCAAGGTTTTCAGAAATGGCTTGCCCTTGCTACTCTTCTAGGGCTGACAGATGCTGACTGGCCCAAGGTTGTCCAAATAGCTTTGTGCCTAAGGTGGGACTAGAACACACAGTTTCTCAATTTCTAGCCTGGTACCTTAGTCAGTACAGCAGATTGGTTCTCTGAAACCTGATAGTGTAATGAGGTTGTTTACTTTGGATTAAGTCAATTAATTTTGTTAACTTTGCTCTGTGGTTTATCACAGTGTATGAATGAAGTCTGTGGTGGGTTAGGAAACAAACCAACGTTAAGCAACCCAAGTAGCATAATATGCAAATCCAATGACTATGATTTGCCAATCAAGATTTATAATTTAGTACATCCAATTGTGTTTTATTAAGCAAGGCAGGGCATAGCAAAATGTGTGATTCTAGCCAACGTTTTTATATAAATTCCTGAGTCTCTTTTAACATTTTAATAGTTGTCTGACATGTTTGCTCCATCTGGACATGGAAACAAATTCCAGTTTTTCATACTTTTGTACATCTGTGGTAGAACATAGTTAGTAGGTACCGATATTAATTTGTCTATCATATGAATTATAGTGATCCCTATGAAGAAGCAGGCTGGATATATGATGAGAATAATTTGAAGTTGTGATAGTTTGTTTAAGATGGGTAGATTACAAAGATAATGTGAACCAGAGGTGTGGTGATTGGTTTGAAAGAAATGCCTTCCTGTTTTCATAAGATAGCTGGGACTCAGTTCTTTATGAAAGAGTCCCACAATACATTTTCTTCTTCTTTGTTAGTGCATAATGTTGCTATTATTTTCAGGGCCAACATATGCTTCACTTGGCGATCCTCACTGTTTACTCTGTTGCTGCTAAGCACATGTTTTGATATTTTCTCATTCTATTATATAAAGAGAGACAGATTGTGAGATGTGCTCTGATATCAAAGCCTAGTAGAAAATGCATTTAAAAATATAAAGGAAAAATAGACGATAGCAGTAATAACAAATTATGCTTAAATTCAAGACGACAGCTAAAAAAAGATACCAGGTCTTGAAAAGTCTGTCCAATAAAAACATATTGCTTCACCTCTGAAAGATGATGTTCGTATCCTATCTTAATCTTCCTCGTCAGGGATTAAAGAGCTAGATTTAATGAATAGCTGTAGAAAACGTACCGCCACTTGTTCCCTCCCATTTGAATTTGTTATTGTTCTTTTGCTTTCCCAAAACACAACTATCGATATCAGAGATAGACATCCCTCAGCCCATGAGAATATCTAAAATGCATCATAAAAATTGGTGGCAAATTGATTATATCTTCCTGATATGTTGTAGAAAGAATATATTACAATATAAACAAGGATTTAAAGGATATACAGTATTTATCCTTTAAATCTTCCAAATACCCCACCCCCCGAAAAACTGAAAATGTTTACTCTCATCCCCCGGTGATAATCTATCTATCTATCTATCTATCTATCTATCTATCTATCTATCTATCTATCTATCTATCTATCTTCTAAAAGACTGGAAAAAAATTGTATGTGTGTGGAATGGGTGATGGTGTGTGTATATTTGCTTCCTTCATCCACATGTTATCTGTCTCTTCTCCAAATACTATCCCACTACATTCCATGCTTAGGGAATAATCTACTTGGGAACTAGTGAATTTTATCTTCCTTTGCAGCCTGCTACGGGAATATTAGACAAGAGTTTATTTATATTATTTTTACTAGCACATAATCACTTTGTTTTTGTAATGGTTTATGTTATATTTAAACTAAATATATACCCAGGGGGAAAAAAGAGACCATTACACGGTAATTATCCTTTGGGATAAATTATGTCTGAGATGGAGGGTGAGTGAGAAATTAAAAATCTATATACTCAACTATTTATCCCTTGATGGTATTTACATTGATTCCTAAGATACGGTTGGAAGAATTTCTCTTTTTTAGCTTTTGTAGGCGGACAAGAAATAAGTATTATAAGATTAAACATTAAAACCATGAATATTAATTTCTAGGGAATATAGTATTGCATATTTTCTGGAAATGGAATTTGAGCAATAAATGCTGTTTCTTCAGAGGTGATAATTTATTAGGCACCAGGAAAGAGACCACAATTCAGCCTAAAAGCCACCCTACTGTAAGTGTTCCACTGACCCATTTGTCCTTCAATTTTCTCAAATTCTAAATTGCTCCATACACTTGAGTGTATTGTTCAGAAGATCCCTGTCCTCCCAGTTGAAATATTATGTTCTGGATATGCATGCTGAAAGCCATTAGTACTCTGCTCTTTAGCAGAAGAAACCTAAGGATCTTCTCCCTTCACTTTAGAGCATCATCCATTCCTTCCTACAATTGATGTAGCTGATACACTGATTCATTAATAACTTCTGGAAACATAAATGTTTTACACCTATAGCAACATCTAATCCAGTCAATACGCTTAAAGATCCATTCAATCCAACAGAAGGTACAATACCTCCTTAAGATGCTTTCCCAACCCAGAAATCCCTGTATCAATTTCTTCTGTAGAGATTTCCTGTCTCAAACATGATACAGCACACCAATGGTTAGACAGCAGTATTTCAGACTGACTCTACTCAATGCCAGCAGTTAGATTCTGTTAGGCTAAAGGTTGACTCAAACTTCCATTCTTCATTGGTAAAATGAGGACCCAATATGCTGACTCTGTAAATCACTTAGAAAGTGTTGTAAAGCACTATGAAGCAGTATAGAAGTTTAAACGCTATTGCTAAGTGTTACTGCATCCTTGTGAGGTCTACATCCACATTTTCTAAGTCTGTAGACACAGTTCTAAGCTGTTTGGCACATTAATTGTACTGTGATGGTTCTGTGCGATGATGGCCAAGTCTAATATTCTTTGTCTTAACCATAATGATTGGTTCTGTTTGCTTTTTTTCTCTCATTGGGTTAATTCATTGGGAGAAAACTAATCCACTGGATCTGACTCCAGTGACATCTTGATGGAATGTGATTGGCAGGATGCTTGTCACCAGTACATCACCAATCTGCTCACAATTCAACCTTGATTTGTATTTTATGGTGTATTTGGAATTCCATTATTCTGGAATTTTCACCGTACTTGCATAATTTAATTACAGAATTTGTGATTAATAATTGTACATAAAGAATTCTGGTAGTAAATTCTGTTAATCACAAAGGAGTTTATCTTTTAGTAAATATAATCAGGAACATACTGTAACATGAAATTATGTTTTTGATATTTTTTTTTTAATAGAACCTTCAGGTTTCTAGAAACTCTTGTCTTGCCTCAACTTTTTTAATACGTTGATAGATCTGCTGCCAGTAAGATTTCCTGGAAAAATATAGAGTATTTTCACCAAGCTTGAATGTTATATGAAAAGAGGCATGCCTACACCACAATATATACACTTGTCTGTCAGTGGGAACCTCAATCAACAGCTCTGACCTACTAAATTATATGTTGAATTACTCTGAAGACTTTGAAAGACCAGCCTTGGGGATTTGGTGCTAGAACTGCTGATCAGAAAAGTATTTCTTTGTGTGTTTGTGCACGTGTATTTATCGGGTGGTATTTTTTTTCTCAGTAAGCTCTTTAAAATACTGTTCTCTAGGCTGGTGCCCTCTAGAAGTGCTGAATTTAACTTCAACATCCGCAGTTGGCAAGAAACATTGCTTTTTGGTTTATACCCTAAGGGAGAGTGGCCGAGGGAGAAACTCCTCGAAATGACAGTTGTGGGTGTGTAATTTTTGATAGCAAAACTTGTTCCTTTGTAAATGATACCTCGCTTTATCTTAGGAGAAAGACTGAGAAGTTGATAACAGGTTTAATTAAGACTCCAAAAAGGATCCCTAAAATGACTTTCCCTTCAGTTGAATTTAGTAGTTATTATTTGGTAGCAGGAGGAAAATTTGTGACTTACTCAAGTAACAGTTGAAACCATGATTATATTTCTAATCGACAGCAAATTATCCCTAAGAGAGTGGGAAATAAAGTTTTTTCTAAAGAAGGGGGGGAAAAATAGAAGAATTTTTCTGCAGAGTCTCACATCACCATCTTCCAGCTATTTTTCTTGATATTTTACCATTTTCACTAGTCTTTATCATCTTACCTTTATATGTGTGAATTTTATTTCCATGTTTGAAATTCATTGCTAGACTAAGCTAATTTTATAGTTAATTTAATAGTAGTAGTAGTAGTAGTAGTAGTAGTAATAATAATAATAATAATAATAATAATAATAATGTAAAGCAGACTGTGGAAGAAGAAAAATGCAGCTTGAATGATTACATCCAGAAAAGTGAAGAACCAATGATTAAGGAAATAAATAAAGGAGGCCTTTTAAAGACAACTAAAACAAAAGCAGAATATAAGAAAGAAGTAATTGAGCAGCGAGCGGAAAATTGGAAAAGCAAAGCTCTGCATGGCCAATACTTGAAAAGTATTGAAGGCAAAGGTGACCAGAAACTAACTTGGAACTGGTTAAGATCAGGAGTACTGAAAAAAGAAACAGAAAGCTTTATTTTGGCAGCTCAAGAACAAGCCCTAGCCACAAACTGCATGAAGGCAAAAATTCAACATGTTATCACCAACAGCAAATGCTGCCTCTGTAATGAGAAAGCTGAGACAGTCGACCACCTGATCAGTGGATGCAGCAAAATTTCACAAACCGACTACCTACAACGCCATGACCGTGTTGCTAAGATCATTCACTGGAAATTGTGCCAGAAGTTTGGATTTGAGTACAGCAAAAACCACTGGGAACATCAGGTTGAGAAAGTTCTAGAGAATGAGAAACTCAAGATCTTGTGGGACTTTAGGATTCAGACTGATAGGCACTTGGTCCACAACACACCTGACATAACGGTAGTTGAAGAGAAAAAAGTATGGTTCATTGACATTGCAATATCTGGTGATGCACAGATTGAAGATAAGCAGCAAGAAAAAATCACAAAGTACCGGGACTTGCAAATCGAAGTTGAGCGACTATGGAAAAAGAAATCATATGTTGTTCCGATTGTAATTGGAGCCCTTGGAGCAATACCCAAAGGGCTACCCCGCTATTTAGAAATTCTAAATTTACCGGACTTGAACATTTTGACTCTACAAAAAACCACCTTACTCGGAACAGCTTACATCCTCCGACGATATCTTAACAGTTCCTAGGTCCTTGGTTAGGACTCGAGCTGCTGAGCTATTAACCAGCCTCAAAGACTGTGAATCTCACTACAGATTAAAGAATAATAATAATAATAATAATAATAATAATAATAATAATAATAATAATAATAATAATACATGAAGCTCAGTCAACTGAACATTTAAAAATGTGCCACAAATACAGTTGAATAGTGCTGATGGTTGATATGGGTTGGTGCCAGCGTCCTAGGTATCAACCAAGTATCTTCTTAAAATATATGATCCGAGTAGCGCAGTTTTTTGCAGTTCTGCTGGTGTTATTTCAGGAAGCTGCAATTACTTGATGTGTTTTGTAAAATTCTTGGACATGGTACCAAGTGCCCCGATGACAGTGGGTATCACTGTTACATGTTTCATCCATAGCCGTGTAGTTTCGATGGCCAGGTTGCGATGTTTCATGATTTTTTTCCAGTTCTTTTTCTTCAACTCTGGTGTCTCCTGGTACAGCGATATCAATAAACTATATGCTTCAGCCCTCAACAACCGTGATATCTGGCATGTTAAGTTCCAAATGACGATCCGTTTGTATTCAAAAGTCCCACAAGATCTTCACCATCTCATTTTTGATAACTTTTTCCACTTTATGCTCCCATAACTTTTCTAATATAGGTATGTCGTATTTATAACATAATGACCAGTGGACTAATTTAGCAACTCAATCATGTCTATTATTATTGTCTTTTATTCATTAAAAATGAAACTCAGTCAACTGGACATTTAAAAATGTGTCACAAATACCATTGACTGGTGCTAATGGTTGATATGGGTTGCTGTTGTTGCTGCTGCTGCTGCTATGATGGTGATGATGATGATGATGATGATGATGATGATGATGATGATGTTGACGACGACTGTATATACAGCAAACAAGATGATCATGCTGGATTTCATATCCCAAATCACTAGTTGAATACTTCCCAAGCATTTAGGACTGTGTGATGTATCGGCAGATTATGCAAGAAGATCCCAGTAAGGTGGCCTTCCGCAGCTGACCAATAATGATCTTGTCAGCGCCAATTGTTTTTAAGTGTCTTTAGGCACAGCACCCAGTGTGCCAAGTACCACTGGAACCACCTGTACTGGTTTATGCCAGAGTCTCTGCAGTTCAATTCTCAAGTCCTGATATCTGGTGACTTTTTCCAGTTGTTTCTCATTGATTCTGCTGTCATCAGGTATTGCAATGTGGACGATCCACACTTTTTTCTTCTCCACAATTGTGATATCCGGGATATTGTGTTCCAAGACGTTGTCAATCTGTATTCAGAAATCCCACCGTAGTTTTGCATGCTCATTTTCGACCACTTTTTCAGACTTATGATCCCACCAGTTCTTTGCTAAAGGCAGATGGTAGTTGTGACACAAGTTCCAGTGGACCATCTGAACGACTGTGTTATGACGTTGTTTGTAGTCAGTGTGAGCTATTGTCTTGCAACAGCTCAGTATATGATCAATGGTTTCATCCACTTCTTTGCAGAGTTTGCATTTGGGGTCATCAGCAGATTTTTCTATTCTGGCTTTGATTACATTCGTTCTGATGGCTTGTTCCTGGGCTGCAAGAATCAAGCCTTCTGTCTCTTTCTTCAGTGTTACGTTGGTCAGCCATAACCAGATCTTTTCTTTATCTACTTTTCCCTGGATCTTCTCAAGGAACTGTCCATGCAGTGCTTTGTTACACCAGCTATCAGACCAAATTTGCATCAGTTTTCTTATATTGAGTCTTGGTTTGATGCATTTTGAGCAGCTTCCTCTTGTTGACCTCCAGCAAAGCTGGTTCAATACTGTCTTTCACATAATCTGCCAGAGCATGCTTCTCTTCTTCGACTGTCTGACTAATAATAATAATAGTTGTTGTTGTTGTTATCATCATCATCATCATCATCAGTGTGTTACAGCTCAGGACAGTCTGGCATATTCCTTTACAGGAATCGCACAGTGGAATTTGAAGGACTATCTATTATCCATAGTTTATGCCTATCCAGTAATATTGGGCAGAGACGTGTGCTTTAGAACTTCAAGTATACAGTGTCATCTATCAGAACCTATTACATTATAACTATCATGTTATCCTGGAATAAATAAAGTATTGTTCTTTGGGGAAAACAATGTACACTCCAGATGTGTTTTACTTCAATTCCCATAACTCTTAGAAAAGTTGCCGAGAATAATGAGAGATGGTCCAACACATCTGGAGGGCACCAGGCTTTGAAAGGCTGATTTAGGACAAATAATATTTAGGGAATTAGCTTGTTTACGTTCACAAGCAAGGACTCATTTTGTGGTTGCTAACTGGAACTGAGATTATTTTTCAGCATGTCTTTATGTATATGTCTGTAGACTTTATAACGTACAGTATGTCTACGGTTTATTCGAGTAGATTAACTCAGAATTAGTCATAAGCCTCTGAATGCTTTTTTCCAATTATTTGTAAGGCCAAGATTTTGTTTTAAACTTCTTTCTTTGCTTCATATTTATCTTGTCAAAGACAAGATTGTTGCTTAATCCCTTGGATGCATTTTCTCACTCCCTCTAAAATCTTCTAACATCCTCCAGACTTTGAAATATCTAACAGTTTCTTCATCCTTCCACATGCAAGAACTGTGTTGACCTAAGATTGGTGGAATATCTCTGGGTCCCCAGGATGATCTTGCAGAAATATCCTGGCTTGCTAGCCTCCTCCATTCCGTTGCTTCCCCATAGTGGTCAGTTAATCTTGTCCATCATTTTGAAAAAAAAGTATGGTAAGGAAAGGACAAAGATGTGGGAGTGGAATACTGGTTGGATCCCTTCCCTTCCCTTCCCTTCCCTTCCCTTCCCTTCCCTTCCCTTCCCTTCCCTTCCCTTCCCTTCCCACTAGAACACAGGAATATCACAGAAAACTGAGAACAGTTTAATGTAGTACAAGTGCATGTGGCATAAAGAGGATTGAAGATGCTTTCCCTAGCCTTCCTAAATAGCTCCCTCCATAAATATTCTGTATAAGTACAATCTGGAATGAGTCCAAACAAAGTCTTCTTACTTATCTTTTAGAATGATAAAGGCAAGGCTTATTGCAGCTTGTAGATTCAAGATCTAGGAATCCTGGCCTGCCATTAGAACTTAATCATATTTGCGTGTTACTATACATTTGTTTATACTTATTCTATACAAGATTTCAAAACCAAGCTTTTTTAGGGCTGTATTCTAGACAATTTGAGGAATTGTTTCATTGTAGGATGCAAATCTTGGGCACAAAGGCAGAATAAGCTGTAAAAGTTAAAATTATCTAACCTCTATTACCTAAATGTACTGTATGGACCTGAAATATGAATGAGAGTACAAAAAATGTTTAAAAGAAGAATTAAAAATTAATATTATAATTAAATTATAAAGGAACTACAATATTTTTTAAAACTCATCTAGGCATTTACCTTCTCTTGTCCTCATTTTTATTGCCTTTAACTGCTTCAATTACTGGGATCTTCTACCTTTGCATTATGTGTCCAAGATATTTAAGCTTTTAGCTTCAGGGAACAGACTGCTTGAACTTCATCTGGGGCTGAAGATTTGTTGTTGTTCTTTTCTCATTCAAGGATTCAAAAAATCTATCAGTTCTAAGTCTAACCCTAGTTCAAAGCATTAACCTTTCATAATTCAGGATCACAAAACTATATTAAATCATATAGATATCAGAATCTGATATCTATCAGAATCTTCATTCTGATATCACAGAAAAGGTGTGATTAAATAAACCAGGGAAAGTTGTTCTGCAGTCAGCCATGAAAGAAGAGGTGAAACGGGTAGGGATTGTTGAAGCTGATTGGTGTTTCAGTCTTTAAACCACATCTTTCTTTAAGGAAAAAAAAACTTAATGACACAATAATTGAATTACAATATTTAGTCTTAGAAATAAGTTCTAAAACAATATCAAAACCAGTTTTGTAATTTTGTGATTGTTCGGTCATGATTCAAATTTAACTAGTAGCCTTAATATATTTCTGGGTATGGAATTAGAATTTTTCTTTTAAACCACTTAATCTACCTAAAATGATAAAACAGAACCTGAGGTTTTAATGGTTTTTAAAAAATCATATGTTTCCATCTACCCTGGCAGATGTTTTCAAGACCTCCATATTTGGCACTGTTTTTTATTTTAATGTAAATGGGATGAAGATGTTCAGGTTTTTTTCTGGCCAGTCTGGGAAAACATTTCTTTGAAGGAAACAATCTAGAATTTGGCTCTGCCTCTTGTCCCAGAGGGAAGAATTCCCTGAAGAATGTCCATTATGGAGAAGAGGAATTTACAGTTGGAAGTTTTCTACCTTAAAAAATATTTATCTGTAGCATGCCTGAATACAAAAAGCACAGATTGGGATTTTATGCTCTGTTTCCCTGATTGCAAATGTCAGGTATTCTCAAAGAACATTTGTAAATAGCTGCAAAATATGTGCTGATATGCTTTCCAATTGGTTTTGCATGGTTGAGGGGTCTATAAAAAAGAACTAGACAGTGTGTCTTCTTGTCTGTCAGTAAAAACACTTGCTCACCAGTGCTATTAGGATGGGGACTGTGTGCAAATTTAGATTATGAATTACAAATCAAATCATCATTCAAATCAAATAACAATGTCATTTCAGAAGAAACCAGATAAAAGACCAACCAAAATGAATTAAAAAGACATTGCCACAAAAACATTCAGCCTATCCTTATTTATGCTTTATGCCAAATAGTCAATTCTTCTTTGGTTTAAGCAGACAAAGCATTTATACATTTCAGTATAATAATATATGCTCATTTTAGCTCTATCATGAAACTGTAATTCCTTCAGAGTAGAAGGAATAGAATAACAGAGTTAGAAGGGACCTTGTAGGTCATCTAGTGTAACTCCCTTCTCAAACAGGAGACCCTATACCATTTCTGACAGATGGCTGTCCAGTCTCTTCTTGAAAGTTTCCAGTGATGAAGCACACACAACTTCTGAGGACATTAATTCTGAAGTACATTAATTTCAGTCCTTCTTGGAAAGAATTTACTTTCATGTTAATAATTGACACAAATATATTAACTGTAATCATTGTTACTTGTTACTGCATATCTCAGTACTTAGATGTAAATGGCTTAGAGGTACGATTGGCCAAAACTACATTAAATAGTTCTATATAAAATCAGTAGATACATGATATGCAGAATTCAGTTAACGAAATGTCACGATTATGTCCAAATTATGTCTTTTACATTTGCATTGATTTTGGTTGGTGAATTAAATGCTCTCACCAATATAAATAGGTAAGACTTTGTAGCACACAAACGCCATGACAAGGGATCACATATGATTTTTCCCTGAATTGGGAAGAAGTTAGAGGAGGCGTTGCTTGTTTTTTTTAAGTAAGTCAAAATGGCACTGCATTCTTTTTAGTGTTCCCCAATTTCATGAATGATTGGGAATCTACTGGTAGTCCTTGACTTATGACCACAAATGAACCTAACATTTCTGTTGCTAAATGAAACATTTATTAAGTGAGTTTTGCCTCATTTTAAGACTTTTCTTGCCACAATTGTTAAGTGAATCATTGCAGTTGTTAAGTTACTAACCTGGTTGAATCTGGCTTCTCCTATTGACTTCGCTTGTCAGAAAGTCGCAAGGGGTGATCACATGACTTCACGATGCTGCTACAGTCATAAGTATGAACCAGTTGGCAAGCATCCAAATTTGGATCATGTGACCATGGAGATATTGCAAAGGTCGTAAGTGTGAAACATAGTCATAAGTCACTTTTTCCAGTGTCCTTGTAACTGAATGGCCACTAAATGAACGATTGTAAATGAAGGACTACTTATAAACTGATTTTAAATAGCTGTGTTTGAAAGGAGCTGCAAATGCCCCAAAGAAAATGAGTGCCAGTGCAGCACTCAGACCTCAAATTGTCCACCCTTGCTGTAAGATCAACCCTGGAAAGCAGCTTAACTCTAGCTGTCTGCTCCTAATCATTGCAGTATGTTTCTAAAAGATACCTTGCAGTGTGTGGTTGCTCTATATTTTAAGGATGTCAGCAATTTAAACAATGTTTTCTTTATGCATTCCATCGTTTTGTGTGTATTAATTTGCATTGTTATAACGTTACTTAAACGATCTGATGGCTATCTGGCCACAACATGGGGTTGTATTTTTCCAGTTTGATCCCAATAATTCTAAAGACTGCATATTAAAATGGAGGTCATGGGTGGAAGAGGGAATTATTATTCTCTTTCTTCCTTGCTAAAAAGCCAAACATTATGGAACTGTTTAATTCCCCCAGAGGTTTGCAATTCTTGGCTCTAATAAATGAGGGATAAATAAACCCACCATTTTCAAGAGTCCTGCCTGTGTACTCCATTCCATTCCACTGACTTGTAACTGACTCAAATAAGAATTACCTGGAGGGGCTAACCTGTTATAGATTTAATGGTACTTCCAACAAGAGACAGAGGGAGGATTTGATGGTAGACAGGAGGAAGAGAAGGAGAAGAAGGAAAGAACCTGAATGGTAATAAAGCAGAAATATCTCAATTCTGAGGTGGATAAGTTGAAGCTTTCCATTGCTATATTGAAAGTTTGCTGAGGATGTTATGGTTACAAAGGGGCTGGAGGTAGGGGAGAGACCATATGACATCTGATGGATGAAACTGAACAAAATCTCTTTGAGTGGAACAAATTGGAGATCTGCCAAAATGGAATTTTGGATATTTATAATAGGCATGTGTTGAAAGAGGAGAGAGGCACGAAAGGTAGAACTTTAGCAGCGTTATGCCCCAAACATGACCAAAATGCCTTATAAAAGTAGGAAACATTATTTGTACAGGCATCTGATTAATTAAATCTTGTAGGCTGAGATCCTTTTACAAAATTTAAACACACAACTCTATTGCAACTCCGTATCTAACCACCTGCATTCTTGAGAGGAAAAAAGCTCTACAAAGATTTTCTTACATCTTCAATGTTTATTTTTAGCCATCAAGAATAGAATTTTGCTTTTTTTATCTAAGTCTGGATTCCTTTTCCAATGGATGAAAAACACTGTCATTTGCACCGACTATAGATTCCCATATATTCAGATTTTATTGAAAGTTAAATGTTTTATTTCACATATGCACACAACTAATGATAAGATTTTGGTCGCCATGATGTAAAAAAGATATTGAGATGCTAGAAAGAGTGCAGAGAAGAGCAACAAAGATGATTAGGGGACTCGAGGATATAACATATGAAGAACGATTACTGGAACTGGGTATGTCTAGTCTTATGAAGAGAAGGACTAGGGGAGACATGATAGCAATGTTCCAATATCTCAGGGGCTGCCACAAAGAAGAGGGAGTCAAGCTATTCTCCAAAGCCCCTGAAGGCAGGACAAGAAGTAATGGGTGGAAGCTAATCAAAGAGAGAAGGAACTTAGAACTAAAGAGAAATTTCCTGACAATTAGAACAATTAATCAGTGGAACAACTTGCCTCCAGAAGTTGTGAATGCTCCAACACTGGAAGTTTTTAAGAAGATATTGGATAACTATTTGTCTGAAGTGGTGTAGGGTTACCTGCCTAAGCAGGGGGTTGGACTAGAAGGCCTCCACGGTCCCTTTCAACTCTGTTATTCTATTCTATTCTAAGATTGCATACCATTCAACTTTAGAACAGAACAGAATTGGAAGGGGCCTTGGAGATCTTCTAGTCCAACCCCCTGCTCAAGTAGAAAACCATATACTATTTCAGAAAAAAATGTTGTCCAATCTCTTTTTAAAAACCACTAACGTCTGAAAGCAAGTTGCTCCACTGATTCTGTCAGGAAATTTCTCCTTATGATAAGATTACATATAATTTAATTTACAATAATATTACATATCATTCAAAAGAGACAATCAAAAAGCCAAAAAGGAAACAAAAAGATCAAAATACCTCCTCACCAGCAACCAACACCCAGATGAGCAGTGATTAGCACCAAGATTAATATTACAACAACAACCAAGAAGTAAACCCCAATCAAGGAACTACTAATTCAGACAAACAAGCTAACAGTAAGCAACAGCTTGAAACCACCAAGATTACTTCCATCCACACTTACAGAGCAAGCCACTAATATATAAAATGGGAGCAAATACAGACTACCTTCTGCTGTTACCTACCTTGGTAGTGAAATATCTGCAAGAAAACAATCAAGCTCAAAGAATATCAGTGATAAGATTGTAAAGCTGTGATTTGTATCCAAATCTCCACAAGCATAGAACCTGCTATAAGAGAAACCTTAATACATTATGAGTATCGATCTTTTGAGTGTTAGTTAGGATATGCATCTGCCAGTTTGTTTCATGTAGTAAGAGCCACAGAGTTATGGAAATAGTAACCATATGGACACCAAAATCTTGAAGACAATCAGAATTTACAGAGTAACAATAAATTACTGTATACCATAAAAACTCAGCTCGCCTGATTCAAGGAGAACAGAAGGTTTGGGGCTGCTATTCATTTTAAATAGTTCCTCTGTTAATTATGTGTTATGAAGTTGACCTTGACTCTTAGTAACCACATGGGTAGACTTTCCCCAGGATGAAGCTGTTCAACGTAGGCAGAGGTGGGTTTCAGCAGGTTCTGACCAGTTCTGGAGAACCGGTAGCAGAAATTTTGAGTAGTTCGGAGAACCGGTAGTAAAAATTCTGACCTCCCATCTATTCTCTGCCTCCCAAGTCCCAGCTGATTGGGAGGAAATGGGGATTTTGCAGTAATCTTCCCCTGGAGTGGGGAGGGAATGGAGATTTTACAGTATCCTTCCCCTGCTATGCCCACCAAGCCATGCCACACCCACCAAGCCACGCCCACAAAAACAGTTGTAAAAATTTTTTGAAACCCACCACTGAACCTAGGGCAAACAAATTGCTTTCCAATACGTAATATTTTTCAATATGCCATTGTTTATAGCCTAACTTCAAAAGGTTCATGTTTCAAATATATAGCCCTGAAGTAGTATAACCATCCAGTTTTTGGAGTGTTAAATAACAAGTCAAATGTGGATTTTAAACATTTGCATCGTCATAAACTGCTTTGTTAAGCAAGGAAGGCCCTCAGGAACATTCTTCTGCAGGTGCAGATCTCAGGAGGGAGGAGGGGTGGCAGGATGTTGAGTCTGTATATACACAGAACTAACTTGGTAACTTTAAATCTGTTTCCCTCAATCCAATCTACAGGGTTGCAGGGTTATTGCTGCAGTGATACAGTGAGGGGAGATCCTTGGCATATAATTGTGAAGATGCAAGCCAATTCTAACAAACAACGGCCATGAATCAAGAATACAACCTTATAGCAAAATCTATTCAGAAGTAAATAGGATCTTTTTCCCCCTAACTCTAATGCGCTGACTGTAAACTGATGATCCAAACTTTGCTTTTGAGGATATAAGATTATTGCCTTACATTAAATAGGTAGAGTATTAAAAGCAGAGAAAGTAATGGTTCCTATTATAATACACATTTTAGGCTTAGAGATTTTGGCATAATTTATTATCCAGTAATTCAGACCCTGGAGTGCCTTTTCCTCTCTATTGTCATACATAAAAATGCTTCATAATATAATAGCATTCTCCTGTTGTTGCTTTTAAAATCAGAACACCTGCATTTTAAAGTCAGAGTTGTTCTTCTCCGAGCAAAGAATCATTTATTATTTTAAATGACTTGGCCTTCATACACATGGAGAATTGAGGAACATAATACCTATGAGTCAGGCATAAACATGATCATGTGTTGTACTAACTTTCTTATTTAGGATTTGGTTAGTGTTCTTTGCTGCTTTTCTATATGTCAGTGCTCAAGGTTAGACTAAGGCAAGGGAAGCAAGCTTGGAGCATATTCCAGGTGATTCTGGCAGCAGGGATTATTTCTGTTCATGGTTGTCTCAAAATACCGGGATGCATCACCAGTGAATGAAGGCTTCATTGGTATCCATGTTCATTGATCTCCATGTGACAGAATTAATCACATTATAGAAAAAGTCAGAAATAGACTTATTTTCATGAACTTTGCACCAGTCCACCACTCATGCAAGGGCTGTGTGGATGTACATGCACTGGCCTGCTGCTCACACAGCCCATTTCGCTCCCCCCCCCACAGCTGTGCCACCAAGCCCGAAAGGTTGGGGACCGTGGCTCTAATTCATCCTTTTCTATTGTAGTGAAGATGTCATCTGCATATCTGATTCATATTTTGTCAAGTCAAAGTCAAAGCCTTTATTGTCTTGTACATCATGTATACAACAAAATTGGTTTAGCCTCTACTGGTGCAGTCCAAAAAAGAATACAAGACAACATGAATAATATAAAGAAAAATTCTTACACAAGTAATTAGGCGGGGAAAAAAACTAGTCATACATTGCCATGTGTACGTCATATTCTGTGCAGCATGTATATTGCTCTGATGTATGAGCTTATATCATGGTATATACATATTACACACTACACTGGCACCAGTGAAATTTGTCATATTCATCTGTTTGTGGTGCTATATTGTGTTTAGGAGTCTGGCAGTCCATGGATAAAAGCTGTTTTTAAATCTGTTTGTCCGTCTGACTATACTTTTGTGTCTTCTGCCTGATGGGAAAAGTGAAAAGAGACACTGGCCAGGGTGTGAATCATCCCTAAGTATCTTCCTTAGTCTGCTGAAAATGCGAGACCTGTCAATGTCATTCAGTGGTGTTAGGGGCAACCAATCTGCCGAATTAATCACTCTTGTGCCGAATTAATCACTCTCTGTAGTGCCTTCTTTTCTGCGGCTGTTCAATTGGATTGTATTTGTGAAAGTGCTATAATTTTGCATAATGACGTCCACCATAAATCCTTAGAGAGGTAAACCCAGAGGTGTACCTTGGATTTCTTGGTAAGTTTGTCTATCATATTGGGAGCATGTGGTTAGACAAAGGTTTATGAGATCCATAATCCTGGGTGTTTCAGTCATCATGTATTTAGTTAAATCAGGTTTGCTGTGAAGCAATATGGTCATAGATTCTTTGGCTAATTCTGGATCTAGTTTGGTTAATGAACCATCTGCAAGAAAACAACTAAGCTCAGAAATTAACATAAACCCACATATCCTATATCTATCCTGTTTCCCTACATGAAAATAGTGTGTTTGTTTAGAAGCATTTTAGTCATCATTAGTCTCTTTATCCAGTCATGAATCCATCTATTCCTTAGATTTTCTTTTTTGTCTGGGCCCTCAGGATAGAAAAGAGCACCAGTCATTTGCAATAAAGCTCTTGATAGGTGTGCTAAGAACATTGCTACCTATTAAAATGCCCTCAAGCTCTGATTCATTGCTGTTATTTTAAACTTTGTAACTAGAGTAGCCATGCAAGTGATTAAAAAAAAAAAATCAGGAAAGAAGCTCTTCGAGTAGATTCAATTATTTTTTCTAAAACTTTGCCATAAGGAGAATGTCTATAATAATAGAGTGGGTCAAAAATGTTTTAAATAATCAGATATTTAAATAATCATATTATCCTTCATCTTAACATCTCATGCTAGTATAATTCCCTTTTTCTTTTCCCTCCTTAAAATTTGAACCCCTAAATTTAAATTCACAGAACATAATACAATCTCCAATTATTTCCTTAAATTCTCTTATTCTACTCACCATTTTATCAACTATTCCAAATAATACTTTCAACAGTTAAACATATTCAATAAAGAAAAAAAATCAATTAAATGTCAATCTTACTTCAAACCCCTATATTTAAATTCATATAACATAATACAATTCCCAACTATTTTCTTAAATTCTCTTATTCCAATCTCAGATAGTTTTTTCTTTACTAATTATTCCAAATAGTACATTTCAACATTTTTATCAAGACCAATTAAATATAAGTAATTCATAATCCAATATCATTTCAACTTTCTTTTCTTATTTAGTTAAGTTCCAAATATATAATTAAAAATATTCCATTTGTTACAGTATCCTTCATTAATTAAAAATATTCCAATTCTTACATTCATCATATATCAATATATTTTATACTTTCTTAAAGATACAGTTCATTTCTTCATATTAACTTAACTGGTTTATTATTTACCATTCTATTATTTCATCAATTATTTATATTTTTGTCTCTTATACTCCAGACATCATAGTTTCACTAAAGAACCAATTTAATATCAATCTTACTGCAATGCCCTGATTTTAAATTCAAATAACATAATACAATTCTGAACTATTTTCTTAAATTCTCTTATTCCAATCTCAAATAGTTTCTTTATCAACTATTCCAAATAATACACTTGAACCTTTTTATAACATTTTTATAAGGACCAGTTAAATATATCTAATTAATCCATAATCCAATACTCTACTAGTCATTTCCTTTACCCCATATTCCTCTTCCATTTATTTCTCCCTTCCCATCTTTATATTTTATTTTATTTTTCTTTCCCCTTCTTCTTTTTTGTATTTTAAAATCCTGAACTCCCTTTCCCCTTTTTCTTACCTTTCCATGTTAGTCCCAATGTAATAATTTTGTTTTTTAAAATCATAAACTCTTTTATTTTGCTGTATCTTTCCTGTTATTTTCCATCTCTATCCCCTTCTTCTTATTTTCTCACTGATAATGCCAGTGTAATCATTTAAGTTTTTTATATTCTTTCTATTCCACCCTCCTTTCTTTCTTTTTTGTTTCTTTCCCCTTTTTCTATTTTTTCCATTGTTAAGCCCCATGTAATTTTTAAAGTTCTCCTTTTTATTATTGCTACCGAAATAATCATTTAATTTTCCATAATCAGTCTCCTTGTCTTTGTCTTCTTCTTTACTATCCCCCGCTGCAAAGTCAGAGAGAAAAACCTCTGACTTCCGAGGAAGATTCTTGGTCTGTGATGCCTCTCTTTCTTCTCTGTCCAAAGACCCCTCTGCAGTGATTCGTCAGCCCGGGATTTTGCGGGGCTCATCAGAGCCCACTAATCCCTGACTATCTCACCGGGATGCTTCCGGTCAACATGCACAGATCAACTTTGATGACGTCCTGGTCAGTGGGCGGAGCCTCCTGCCAGTTTTACTACTAGTTCTTGCAAACTGGTCTGAATTGGGAGCAATCCACCACTGCATCCATCCATCCATCCACCCATCCATCCATCATCTTGATTTACAGAGCAAACTTGTATTCTGACATTGCTTTTCTTGATATTTAAGACTCTATAAGCACTCCTGTGATACAAATATAGTGAAAGCAAGTCAGTCTTCTACATCATTGAAACAGAGAGTGTTCCTGACCTTCTCAGACATATAAGAGCTTTTCATGTTCTCTGTGTTAGGGCAAAAACATCTGCTCCCCATTGGTGTGTTTGCTAATATCTCTGTAGCTGCCTGCCACACTAGGATTTATTGTATTTCTACAGGGTTATTTCCAATTCTAAGGGGCCAGGTTAAGGTGTTTCTAAGAATATTGTTGGGGTCCACATAGCCACTCTTTAGTAATAAAAATGGCTTCTGGAGTCCAGGACTTTGCTTGAAAATATGTCTACCTTCCCAGAAAAAAAGACAACCAGCTGAGATAAACTATCCTAGGAAGCTAAAAATGGTACTTCAGAGCAGTCTTATTTTTTTTCTGCCTAAGAAATGGATATTTTTGGAGTAGCCATGCCCTTGATTTCTTTGAGTGAAAGAAATTTCTTTCTTGGAGAGCATCCATCCACAAAATTTCAGATGTAACTACCACCCCAAAATGGCTGCCTGTTTTCAGAAGCATCATGAAGAAAAAAATCATTTGTTCCATTTAGTTATACAAATGGGTGGCTTTCTATTACATTGCTGTGACCACCCTCTTATTCTTTTTTTTAGCACCCACCCCAATATCAGTGCCTATTCTCCTTGAACTGGTAGAACAAGTTGCTTATTATGAAAACAAAAAACTTTTTTTTTTACTAATAATGGCTGCAAAAGTAACCTCTAATGCTTAATGCAGTAGATACATGTACTTTTCTTCTTGGGCTAACACGGGGGCGTGGATGGTGGGTGGAGGGGAGGGGGAGTTTCTTTTTCTGCTTCAAGGTTAGAAAATTCAGTTATATGACTGCCCATGCATACTGTATTTGGCAATAGTCTCAGGTATAGATTTTCCAAAATCCATCATTTTGAGATTAAGTCAAAATGTCAGGAACAAATTTTGGACCTCCTACATGCTTCAACTGAATATGAAAATCACTTTAATTGCTATCAACTGTTGAAATTCCTGTGTCCTCATCTTGTTTTTCTGTTTTTTCATTTTTCTTATTACAAATAGAGATGGAATTCTTTTGTTTAGGCTGCGTTTCAATGCCCCACGCCCCCAGTCAGAATATTCATCTGCTTTTTCCTGTGGCTAATATATTAATTGACATTTAGGCTTTAGGTCTATGTTTTAATCAGGAAAAATATTTATACAGTTAAACATAATGAGAAGTATACATAATGATGCCCATTGAAAAGTATTTTAGCAATTCTGTATACAATATGTACCAAAAAATAATTACCGTATATTTCCAGTGCATATTACCACCAAGGATAATCTTAAAATATACACTGTGTATTTCTTGGCTGCAATTCTACATATAATAACTAAATGTAATAATACATTTAAACTACATTTAATTTTCAATAGACCCATTTTCAGAAACTATTTTTCCTCTCCAAGAAAACTTTCCTGGTATATGGATAGATGGATGGATGGATGGATGGTTGGTTGGTTGGCTAAATCATCAAATCACTGTTGTCTCTTAGTAACCACACAGATTTTATTTGTCACTATCTGTTCCTAACTTGATCTTTAAAGAACTTCTAATGGTTCACTCATTGCCAATGTATCTGAGTCTGTCCATCCACCTCCCTCCCTTCCTTTCCCTCGTTTTCGCTCCTCGTTTTCCAACATTGGAAGGAGGGAAGCTAGTCAATCTTGAGCCGCTCAGGATCAAACTACTGACAGTGGGCAGAATTAGTCTGTAATACTTCATTCTAACCACTGTGCCACCGTGGCTCTACAGTCATGGCCAGTCTATTTGGATGCATAGGAAAGAGCATCTCTGAGAACATCTGCTCCATGGAGAAACACCTCATCGCGGGTCTTAAACATCTAAGCAGAAGGGATAAGAAATGTTATGTATTGTGATACTGGAAGAATCAAGGAGTACAATTTGACCACTGGGACATCTACCATTTGTGACTGCTACCATTTTCATTACCATATAAACTTTTGATTGATTCTTTCTCATTTTTTTAATCTGTAACATGGATTTGACTTAAGACAGTGGGTATGGCTTTGTCTTTTTCTTTTTCTTGCTTCCATTTTAACTCTCTGTAGGTTTAAACTGCATAACCTGTCCATATCTCATATGTAGTTGGAGGTCATAAACCATTGTCTTACATAGCAGAAATTGCCAGTCTATCAAATATTTTTCTCTTACATTGCATAGTATGTTTCCACTAGAAAAAAATAATTTATTTATTTACAATTTAGGTTGCCTCATTCAGCACAGACTCTGTGCAACATGCAATGAAATCGTTGAAGTATATATATTTTTGAAATTGACTGTCCAACCTAAGTTTCTGGGGATCTTCCTTTTGACATAAACTTTGAAATATCCCCTATTATATAATAATAACATGATTATCATGATTTACATACTTTTATTGTTAGTACAAACAATCCAAGACTTTCCAGGAAGTGCTAGGCAAATGATAAATAATGGCTGCTTTCTCTACCAAATTCTTCAGAACTCTCTGCATGGCCTAAAAAAAAAAAGAAGAAGAAGAAGCCAAAGCCTTCACTGAAAGTTGATCTAATGAAACACTTAACCACAGTGGTGTTATTTGTTTTGGGCTGGGTTTTTTTTTTAATGTCTTCAGGCATTTATTCTGTATTCATGGACTTGATTAGTTTAATGTCAACAGGCACCTCAACAGCTGTGTCCCCTTAAGCTATTTTTTTAATTTAGCAGCTGGCTTGGACACTTAGTAGCCATGGTTTTTCTTCTTTTTTCTTCCACAGCACCAAGGGGCAGCTGGACCAACATGGCTGTTGATTAATTTGAGAGAAATATGAGCTGTGTAAATCAGACAACATGAATTTTCTGCATGGTGTTGTACAAGAATAAGCTGCCGATCATAGTGGAAGCAATTTGTCCTGTCCCAAGGGTGCCTTAGACTTTTAATAAGCTAGTTATGAAAATTCTATTTCTTTGCAATTTAAAGAGTCTAATTAGCACCTATAACACAAGTGGATGAAGGTTAACATTAAGCCTCCAGACACTTTTCAAATTCGGTTACAGATAAAAATCAGGTAACAGTTTGTATCTAATTAGAATAATGTGTTAAATATTTATAGATGCTGTGAAGCTACTAAAACATAAAGCTAAAGGGGAGTTAAATTTGAATCAAGTATAAAGACAAAATACTGATTTTATTCTCGAATACAGTACTCTGGTTGGCCACAGGACACTTGCCTGGAGACTGCTCAGCTTTATATATAAAGTGAGGAAACTTGCTTGAGTTGTTGACATTCTTACCACTATCTAATTAGCACATAGATTCTCAATATTTAGTACTGAACTTATTGAAGTAAAGCCAGTTGCAGTAACTGCCTGAGTGATATAAATAGTCCAATCTGTGAACATTCAAGATACTTGGGAATCAAACTTTGATTCCTAAGGACCATATAATCATTTGGGTTGAAGGCTTCTGTATAGATTCTGTATTGAATTTAGTAACAGTTATGTCAGACCAGTTCTGAAGAGATCCAGATTCAAATATTTCTACGATTATGAAAGACTCGCCACTCTTCTCTAATAGATTTCCCTGAGGCTTTTTGAGACTAAGTAGACAATGTATGCAAGGGGTGGCGGCTGCGCGGGGGGGATGAATTTTGAATTAGAATAGAGTAGAGTAGAGTAGAGTAGAGTAGAGTAGAGTAGAGTAGAGTAGAGTAGAATAGAATAGAATAGAATAGAATAGAATAGAATAGAATAGAATAGAATAGAATAGAATTCTTTATTGGCCAAGTGTGATTGGACATACAAGGAATTTGTTTTAGGTGTATATGTTCTCAGTGTACATAAAGAGAATAAAAATAAATTACAAGATTTTCTTCCAGAATTTGAGATACTTGCATGCAAATTGAGGATGAAAAACCAATTCGTGTTACTTATTGCTGGTTTTGGTTGTCAGTTTTTGCAGAAATATTTATAGATGTAGTAATCTGAAAATCACTTTTTACTTCATTGTGAATGAATATTTAAGGAAAAAAAACTCAATTAAGCTAAACCTATCAGGTATATTAAGTTATACTTTGAATACAGAGATTTCTGTGATGGACATGAGCATCCACAGAAAATAACAGCAATTGCCAAACTCATTACCGGGTAAGGTTGCAGCCTGGACAAAATCCTAGGGTCAGGATTTCATCCATTGTGTCACCTGTCTAATCTCTGTCTGCTCTGTGAAGAGTGCAATATATTGTGAATGTTTGCCTACCCTACAGCCATTAAATGTCTACTAGAAATAAAGGAGCCGATAATGTAGGCTTAGTGAGGATGCAGCATGATTTAATCATTTGGTTAGATCAAAAATAAAATTTAAAAGGGCAATTTAATTCACGTGTGTTATAGTTGCTGGAACTGTTCCTGTTTTCAACACCGGATCAATATGAAACATGGTGTATCTAAATTCTTTGCCCCCCCCCCCCAATAAAATTCACAGGAGCTTGCTATGATTTGTAAAGAGAGAGTAGCAATATCTCACTAAGAAATTGAAAGAAAAGAAAAAAAATGCCATATGCAATTTAGATTAACAGATATAATTTAAACAGGAATAGAACCTGTCTTCTGAATTGTTTTTAGCATTTTTATATTATTGTTTTTAAAACATTTTTCAACTTAATATTCTCATAATTTTTCTCATTTAGTTTTATGTTCCACGGATTGTCAACCTGACTGTCTTTGACAGTAGAAATACGGAGTACACCTCTAATAAAAAAGTTTCATGAACCAGATGCTTTCATGCGCAACATTTCTAATATTTACCATAATATAAGGTCCAGTTTTATATTACACACACACACACAGACACACACACATACACACACACACACACACACATATGTTTTCTGAGGTTTTCGCGGGTGTTTGTATTAGCACGAAGTCGAGAATACCAGCCTGAAGATGACGAATGAGACTTCGTCGAAACGTCGCCAAGACACTTCCAATTTTACACGGGAGACCTGAATAACCAAACACACACACACACACACACACACACACACACATATAAAATAAGAATTATATGGGACGTGGTGGCTCAGTGGCTAAGATGCTGACCTTGTCGATCAAAAAGTCGGCAGTTCAACGGTTCACATCCCTAATGCTGCGTAACAGGGTGAGCTCCCGTTACTTGTCCCAGCTTCTGCCAACCTAGCAGTTCGAAAGTATGTAAAAAATTCAAGTAGAAAAATAGGGACCGCCTTTGGTGGGAAGGTAACAGTGTTCCATGTGCCTTTGGCATTTAGTCATGCCAGGCACATGACCTCGGAGATGTCTTCGGACAGCACTGGCTCTTCGGCTTTGAAAGGGAGATGAGCACCACCCCCTAGAGTTGGGAACGACTAGCACATATGTGAGGGGAACCTTTAGCTTTACCTTTATGAACAGAAAACATTTATTCAATGAACAGTCCTATCTTTGCCATTTTATTTCAGAAAATAGTATTCAATCAAAAATCAAAATGCCTTTATTGCTTCAATATAATCCAAGCAAATGAAGCATTATTTTTAATATTGATAACCTGCCATCTTTGATTTTTATAATTACATACTTTATTTGCCTGACACATCACTGGATAGCTGAGCATGAAAAGTATATTTTTCCATTTATCTCTTTTTCAACTCAGTATGAACATGGACAATTCTTCCATGTAGGTTCAACCAAGTCTCCCTTTATCTAATACCACTGGGTTTCATTTAGCTAAATAGAGTGAAGAATGTATTGAAAGAATATATTGAAGAATGTATTTGAAAAAGACAGGGATATCCAAAGTTAGCAATATTTTTTTTAATTTTAATTTTTTAATGGTAGATTTTCCAGAATATTTGCCTCTCCTCTGCATTCCAGCTATATTTTCACTATTTGGAGGAAACATGGAAAGGATTTAGATTGTTATTTTAGTGATTGAGGAAAATAAATCCAGCCAGCCTCCCCTCCTCTCCTCCTTCCCTATAAAGGTAACAGCAATTTCTGAGGAGCACAAAGAAACAGGAAAAATATCTAGCCTGGGTTAGATAAGTTTCACCCCACAGTTATTTTTGTTGGGTATTATCCCAGATTGTACTGTCATTGAAATTAAATTGATGTTAAATTTAATAACGGCAGCAAGACTCTTAGTGGCGCAATATTGGAAGAAAGAAGATTTACCTACTATAGAAGAATGGATATTAAAAGTAGCGAACTTAGCAGAAATGGCGAAAATCTCAGCATATTCGAAAGATCAGTCACAAGATATATTGCGGACTGGAGAAGATGGATTGATTATATTCAAAGCAAATATGGGACTAAAAAGTTCCAAACAGTATATGAATGATTATTTGGATTTAATGATGATATGTTATTATTTAGCTACGTAAATAGGGAGTTAAAGTGAAAAATAGATGAAAAGAGTCTATAGATAGTATCTGTTAGATTAAGATTGCTAAATGAAATACCCTGTATTTCTCTCTTGGAAGTCGGGCAGGGGGGAGAAGGGGGAAAGGAGGGAGGGAGGTGGGGCTCCCCTCAGTAAAATGTTTGTAAAAACTTTTAAATAAAAAAAAATGGCTTTCAGCTGTGAGCAACCCCACCCTCTCTCTTTCCTGGCAGCTGAGAGCCCAAAGCCCTCCTTCCCCTCATGTAAACCGAGGTAGTTAAGATTATTACTTGGACAGCTGTTGAACATCAAGCAAAGACTTGGGGGCCCCAAAATCATGCAATAGGGAATAATGAACCTTCCACTGTCAGCAGTTAGACGAAGCATCCCGTAATATTGCCTCTAATTAAAGCTGCAGTTCTAAACCCACTTTCAAGAAGGACTTTTAGACTTTAGCAGGACATGCTTAGGATCATCTGAGCTAATGTTCTGTGCTAAAACAAAATGACAAAAGAAAGAGAAAGAGGAGGAGGAGAAGTTCTCAAAGAGGGAGAATGGGAGAAGAAAAATGATCTACTCTCAAGAAACCTCCTGAACAACTTACGGTCAAGTACTGAAGAGGTTGATTAGCTGTAAACAACAGGCATAATCATGATTAGTGAATTCCTGGAGTAAGAGCCCAGGCATTCAGTGAAACCCTGCCTTATCTTAATGAGCTGTGACCAGTCCCTGGAGAATTGCTGCAGAGAAACTTGAGTGGCAGAAAATTGCTTTAATTGTAATTTGCTCCATGCTGGGTGTATAAATTATATTTCACATAAATCTTGTTTGGTAAATGCATTTCAAATGATAACTTCACATCTTAATTTTTCAGTAGTCAAAACTTAACCAACAACTAGAGGGTTCTGTCGGTAGAAGGCCGTTGCTTTCACTAACACAGGACGATGATAGTCCTATTCAAATATTACTTAAAGTAACTTAAAGTTTGGAAAAACTAAGCTTTGAATCATGCAACACAAATTTTCAAAATAAACAATTATTGCTGATGTCCTACAGTTCTTATTCCCCAAACAGCCCACATATTTATTGAATATTTAAATATCTACTAATATTTAATATCAGGTCATAAATATTTGATATTTAAACAAGGAGTGGCAGTCCATGAGTACTACATAGAATATAAGTGTTGGAAGGAATCTTAAGAGATCTTCAATCCCAATGCCTGCCCCCTGTGCAACTGCATTACTGCAAAATTTCTAATGGATGGCCATTCAGCCCCTATTTAAGCAGCTCCAATGAAGGCAAGTCCACCACTTCCCAAGGCAGTTCTTTCTGATGTCCAGTCAAAATTTTGTTATTTAAATCTATTTATTGTTATTCTTTCTTCTGGAAAAACTTCAAACAATTCTACCCCATAGTCCAACAGCCTTTCATATGCTGAAATAATTATTACATCTTCTATAAGCTAAATATGCCCATGGCTTCCAATCATTCCTCATGAGCATTTTCTTCCGGGATCTGCAGTATACATGACACAAAGAGCTTCTGAAGTACCTATACACGGTGTGAATATCTGCAGAGAAGGATCTTATTCTGGGTTGGAGAATAAGAAACCTCCAACAACCTCCATACAACAGGTACCAAAGCTGCTCCTTTCTAGTACTCATTTCTGTGTGCAAAGCTATTAAGAGGGGAATTAAATAGAGGCCAAATGAGGTATAGAAGACAGTACCCATTCACACAATCCTACACTTGGGTTATAAATTTGAGCACATTCTTCTTAATGACCTCTGAAAAGGGCTGCACTCAGAATACTAAATCAAAAAATATCCAACGAAGTGGAGAATTAATGTGATAAAATTAATAGAGAAGATTTGGATTTAAACACTCCCAACTTAGACGTGAAGCTACTATGGAAGAATAAACTCATAACTGTCTTTCATCTTAAGTTATTTCATAGACATGTTATGAAACTCACACTACGTGGGGTGTGGGATCAGAGGAAGGGTGATATGCAGCCTAAGCCCCCTGGAGGATGGCCGCAATTAAAACTATATAGTAATAAATAATTTCTGTCTTTTCAGCTGCTGTTCTTTTTTTTCCCGGAATTTATTCCCAAATGTAGCAATCAGACTTCTAATTTATAATGGTAATTTATAATCTTCAAATCTTTCAAACCTGTATGGGTAGCAAATTAGCTGAAAAGACGTGGCTAGGATTTGGATAGGAGCCTATGCAATTAAATCTGTCATTTAATTTCAGGCAAGGTGCAACAATAAAAATGTCTTGTGGAGAGAATATTCAGTGAAAAAAATAAAACAATTACTAATTAATTGAACTTCCTTTTAATGCCAAATTGTAGCAAGCCAGTAAAAGTTACAGAGCACAGATATGGATGTAAAATATGATATATGAAATTGAAATAAAGCCAACTTTTATTTAATGCTTGCTTTTGTTACATGATTTGCTTGTGGTCCAGTATATCAAAGTTACATAAAACAGCATTCATGATGGAAAACTAATGTTTCTTCCTGTAAATACACTGTATTTTTCACAAGAGAATAAATTGTACAAGCCATAGTAGTCTTTAAATGTTCTTAGGTTTAAGGTTGAAAATTAAGGTATTTCATTTTTGGCGTCTCTCCCAAGCACCTGAGATCCATATAATTCTCATTCTGGGTCATGCATTAAATATGGAAAATTGGTTGGCTGTGGCAATTTTATATGGCTCATTAAAGTGGACAACTAAGCCCCCTTTGCTGGACCAAGAAGAGTGGGAAACAGGTGTGATTAATGGCTTGTTAATGTTGAAGATTGATAGACCTTATATCTTACCTTTCTGCCAAAATGGTGCTCAAGAGGATGAACAAGAAGCACAATGATAACTATACGGTCTGTTTAACTATGCTAATTAATTATTAGTTAATAAGAATGCTAACTAATTATAATATATACTAGTTAACTAAAAGAGAGTTAAAACACACCATGGCCTTTCAAAATATCAAATGGGATAAGGTTAATCTAATTTTGGAGGGAATGATGTTCCATCAGGCAAGCATGTCTCTTAGGACCCAGCCAGTTGTAGACTCCTACCTAATACACCTACAGCCCTTTTCTGCAAGATCTAAAGGGCTGGGTTGATTATTATTATTATTTGTTCATGTCACAAGCTTCATTATTAAAATTTTATGCATAGGTATAAATACAGACGTAAGAACATAGACTTTGAAATATGTAAAATTGAGGTGATGTCTGCCCAGAAGCATGCAACATTAATTGCAATCTGTTGTGAGGTCAAAAGGTCCTCAAGAGTGCAGTGGGCAGAGCACAGAGAGCACATGTACATAAGCAGAAGTCACCAAGTATTTCCATTTATTCAAAGTATCTCTTGATCTTCCTGTTCCTGTGCACAGTCTATTTAACAATTTCTAAACTTTCCAGTTTTATTTGTGGGCAGGTGTCAGCTTCTCTGCAGGTTCCATCCAATGTTTCCATAAGTCCAGTCTACTTTTAAATTTATCAAAGTCTTACGTTGACCTATGGAAACTTTCTTAGATTTTAATCTCTGGGGAACTAATCAGAAGTTGTGGAGATGGTGATGTTGGGAAGTTAGTGATTTAAGCCTCTCTTTGTATGTTGCTGCTTCTGTATGAATGGGGTAGGGGGAGGGGAGAGAGGCAATACTGTTTAAATGGTGGTCTTACCTAGGGAAGTATATTTCAGACACTCAGTGATTATTCTACTGGTTTCATTTAAGGTGGGAGTGGGGAACTTTGGCTCTTTTATGACCTGTGGACTTCAGCTCAGGAATTATGGGAGTTGAAGTCCACAAATCATAAAAGGGGCATAGTTATTTAAGGCAACATCTACTAGCCCAGAGTGTACCAATTTGTAAGTGGGTAGAGACTGTGCCTCATATAGCCCAGTCTCATACCATGAAAGTCTTGCTTAGAAAAGATTAGCCCATCTATCCCAAAGGTGCTTTTTCAAGAGGCAACTGGACTTTCTGGTTTTTCTTTGAAGATGTTTCGCTTCTCATCGCTTCAGAGCTGAAGAAGCTTCTTGGATAAGAAGCAAAACGTATTTAAAGAAAAACCAGAAAGTCCAGTTGCCTCTTGAAAAAGCACCGTTGGGACAACCAGGACATGGATGACTGAGAAACTCCATAGACATTAGCCCATCTAGATAATGATATTTATTTATTTATTTATTTATTTATTTATTTATTTATTTATTTATTTATTTATTTCAATTTATATACCGCCCTTCTCCCCGGGAGGGGGACTCAGGGCGGTGAACAACCAAATTTAAAACACATATAATACAAACATTAAAAGAATTTTAAAATTGAATTAAATCATTGGCGTTCCACATAAAAGTCTCAACCCCATTAAAATACCCAATTTAAAACCCCAGAAAATCAATAATAGCGAAAAAGAAATTTAGTTAAAACCCCATTAAAATCAATCAAGTAAGACTGGCTTGTTGGAATAAATAGGTCTTAAGGGCCTTTCGGAAAGTGCGGAGGTCCGGGATCAAACAAATTTCTGGAGGCAGCTCGTTCCATAGGGTGGGTGCCCCCACAGAGAAGGCTCTCCCCCTGGGGGCCACCAGCCGACATTGCTTGGCTGATGGCACCCTGAGAAGGCCCTCTCTGTGTGAGCGTACTGGCCGGTGGGAGGTTATCGGTAGCAGCAGGCGGTCCCGCAGGTACCCCGGTCCCATGCCATGGAGCGCTTTAAAGGTCAAAACTAACACCTTGAAGCGCACCCGAAAGACCACCAGAAGCCAGTGCAGCTCGCGCAGGAGAGGTGTCACATGGGAGCGCCCTGTCGCTCCCATAATCACCCGCGCGGCCGCATTCTGGACCAGTTGGAGCCTCCGGGTGCACCCCAAGGGGAGCCCCATGTAGAGAGCGTTACAGTAGTCCAGGCGAGACGTGACGAGTGCATGAGTGACTGTGCACATGGAGTCCCGATCCAGAAAGGGGCGCAACCGGCGCATCAGGCGAACCTGATAAAAGGCCCCCCTGGCCACGGCCGCCAGATGCCCTTCCAAGGACAGCCGTGAATCCAGGAGGACACCCAAGTTGCGAGCCCCCTCTGTGTGGGCCAATGACTCACCCCCAATAGCCAGCGATGGCACCAGCTGCTATGCCGGGACGCCGGCATCCACAGCCACTCGGTCTTGAAGGGTTGAGACGAAGCCTGTTCCTCCCCATTCAGACCTGCACGGCTTCAAGGCACTGGGACATCACTTCGAGGGCATCATTGGGGTGGTCAGGGGTGGAGATGTACAGCTGCGTGTCATCAGCGTACAGTTGGCAACTCACCCCAAAACCACGGATGATCTCACCCAGCGGCTTCACATAAATGTTGAACAGGAGCGGCGAGAGGACCGACCCTTGCGGCACCCCGCAAACGAGGCGCCTCGAGGTCGACCTCTGCCCCCCTGCCAACACAGACTGCGATCGGTTGGAGAGATAGGAGGAGAACCACCGTAGCACGGTGCCTCCCACCCCCAAAACCCCCAACCGACACAGCATGATACCATGGTCGATGGTATAAAAAGCCGCTGAGAGATCTAACAGGACCAGGACAGAGGAGCAACCCCTGTCCCGACCCCTCCAGAGATCATCCACCAACGCGACCAATGCCGTCTCCGTGCTGTACCCAGGTCTGAAACCGGACTGGCACGGATCTAGATAGACGGTTTCATCCAGGTACTGTGGGAGCTGGCGCGCAACCACACTCTCAACAACCTTCGCAATAAAGCGAAGGTTGGAGACAGGACGAAAATTTGCCAAAACAGCCAGGTCCATAGAAGGCTTCTTGAGGAGGGGCCTCACCACCGCCTCTTTCAAGGCGGCAGGCAAGAAACCCTCACTCAAAGAAGCATTTATAATCCCCTGGAGCCAGCCTCGTGTAACTTCTTGAGTGGCCAGTACCAGCCAGGAAGGACACGGGTCCAATAAACATGTGGTTGCGTTTAAACTCCTCAAAGTCCTGTCCACGTCCTCGGAAGTCACAGGATCGAACTCATCCCAGATAACGTTCTCAAGACCAGCCTCAGTCACCTCGCCGGAATCTACCCAGTCAGAGTCCAAGCCTTCCCGAATCTGAGTGACTTTATCGTGCAGATACTGTGCAAAATCCTCAGCCCGCCCTTGCAAGAGGTCCTCCCGCGCTCCCTGATGTAGGAGGGAGCGGGTCACTCTGAACAAGGCGGCTGGGCGGTTATCTGCTGATGCAATAAGAGCGGAAAAGTAATTACGCTTTGCCGCTTTTATCGCCACCAAATAGGTCCTAAGATGGGACCTAGCTAGTGTTCGGTCGGATTCAGATCGACTCACCCTCCAACCACTCTCTAGGTGTCTTTTCCGGCGCTTCATCTCCCTCAACTCCTCAGAGAACCAAGGAGCCGGGCAGATTCGGTGCCGGGTCAGAGGCCGCAAAGGCACGACTCGGTCCAGGGCACTGGCGGCCGCCCTATCCCAGGCGGCCACCAGGTCCTCCGCCGAGTCGTGAGCCAGAGTTTTGGGCATTGGCCCAAGCTCCCTCTGGAACCCATCAGGGTCCATCAGGCTCCGCCTCCCTGTGGCGGGGTTCGGCGGTCAGAAAGTCTAGCCTCAGGAGAGAATGGTCCAACCATGACAGGGGTTCAATAACTATATCCCCTACATCTAGGCCATTCAACCACTGACCAGAGACAAAAACCAGGTCCAGAGTGTGTCCTCCTGTGTGAGTGGGGCCAAGAATTAATTGTGTCAGGTCCATTGGATATTGTCCAATGCTTTTCATATAGCCTACCGGTATTTATTGCTTCCATACATAAGTAACTTACTAGTAGAATCATTCAGAAGTGACATTAATTGTGGCAAGCATGTCCTTTAAAATGTGCTGATTGCCCTGTGTAAAATGTGCCAGTGATAGAGTGATAGATTTTACTTCTGAATTGTCCAAGAATTAATTATATTGATTAGCTTATCAGTCTGGCCTATAATTAAAGGTGACCAATGAACCGATTTATATCTTGGTTTATTCTAAAATGAAAGGCAAGGATAAAATGATCCTCAACTGTGCTTTATTAATGCTATCATTTATGGATAAGGTCAAAGGATATAGAATAGAATAGAATATTCTTTATTGGCCAAGTGTGCTTGGACACACAAGAAATTTATGAAATATGAAATATAAGAATACATATTATACTGAAAAAATGGTACTGGTAAATAACTAAGTTACTTGCTTAATACTTGCTTAGTAGATTACATTTCTTAGGGGTTTTTTTCTCTTTTCTTTTTACATGTTCTTTTCTGTTTGAAATAATGAAAGTTCCAGCAGTGAAATCCAGCCAGATTTATCCGGCTCATACGAGCCGGTAGGGCCGGTGGCAGGAGGCTCCGCCCACCCCCCAGGACATCATTACATCCCGTTATTGACCCTCTGCACATGCACAGAAGACTCTGTGCATGTGCAGAAGAGGCACATGCGAGCGTAGTGAGCGCGCTCACATTTCCGATCCAGTAGCAAAGGTAAGTGCATTTTACCCCTGGAAAGTTCCCATCCTAATAGCAGATGTATCTATAAGGTTTGCTTGTAAATCAGAGTAGGCAAAGAGCCCTGTTAGCCTAAATTCTTTTCAAGGAATCTATTAAATTCAAATAGAAGACCAGTAAGCAATACAAAAACTTATCCAGAAAAAAAACATTTATGTCGTGATGGGAGCAATAACGGCAATTCATGTTGTAGTTTCTACTTTGAAAAGTGGCTTAGTGAAAGTTTGTAATTCTGGGAAGTTGGCATGTTGCCTCCAAAGGCTTAATTCTGAAAAATGATTAAGAAATCATTGTACAATGTGCTGCCTATAGTAAGCCTGGGAATTCTGACGTGTGTTGTTTTCTAAATCACAAATAATATGCAAGAAGTGCAATATACTTGTGATAAATAAGAAATGTCACATCTTTTCTGGAATTCAATATTTGCACGTACCCACAATATTTGTGGGTACAGACACAGGTACACATACATGCATATTTTTGATAGAAAGAGAAAATGGTTTTCTTTGCCCTTTTTTTCATAGTGATCTTCAGTAGACTGTTGTTCAAAGTTAATGACTTGAATTTTGTTTCTCTGGTAGTTCTGCACGATGCCACATTAGGCCATCTTTCTCTGTGTTACAGCTCAGCGTATTCTACTTCTATTATGGACATGGTTGTTTGATTATGTGTAAGTTAAAGAAGACCATTAGACATAAATCTCCCCGATTGATTTGTTTTCTATTTAGAATGTATTTCGGCACATTCTTTTCTGAGATAAGCACTGGTGACAATTTACGTATTGGGGTTGGATATAAATCTGATGGTACTATTTCCTTCTCTTTTTGAGATTAAACATTTTGCTTACAATAGTGCAGTTGTACTTAGGTGAGCAGTTAAGCTGAATCAAACCGAATATAGAGCAAATACATGTGGATTACTCTGAAAGGATATAAAAAGGAAACAGATCTCTCGGGGTAGGTCAGAGTTCCCCAACTTTTCCAGCTTTGTGGACCGGCAAGGGGTGAGAGGGAGAGGGGATGGGTTCTACGCGAGTGGCAGGTAAATGCATTTATACGTACAACTCCATTTGCACAAGCGACAGGCACGCGCACCTGCCACTCATGCAAATGCAGTGCGAGTAAATGTGCTTACTCACTGCTTGTTCAAGTGGATATGGGTTCATATGTGTGCTCACCCGCCACTTCCACAGCCCAGTTCTGAATGGCTTAAAATCCCATAGTGATCCACAGCCTGGTGGTTGGAGACCTCTGTGGTATATAATTCTGTAAAGAGGTTTGCATTATTGTTGATTTATTCCTGCTATGCTGTTGGTCACTTCTGAGGTAAAACGGTATGTTTCTTCTCTTCCTAGAGGCCCTATAAAACCCAGAATAACTATTACGGCCATCTATGTTGCCCATCAATATGAGATATGATTTCGAGAAACAAGAAATGGGACTATATATTGTATATATGCCACCGTTTATGTATGGACTAGGCAGATCACTTCTTTAGCTCAATATGATGGATGTTTCTAGTGAGCCTCATTGCTTTTTAAAACCAGAAATAGAGGAAGAAGTTTTCATGCCCATCTGGCTGCTGTTGGGCAAGATTTTCAGCTCTCTTAAAGCACCTCTTGATTTGACATTGGTTGATTAGGTTGCTGATTCTTTGTAACAGCTGTGGTAAGTAATGAAAAACTGACTCATAGGCCAGGAAAAGCACTTCAGATTTTAATTGGCTGCAGGAAATAATATACTAGTCTGTAACCTGGGACAGGATGCTACCTCAGTGGCAGCACCCAAATTGATGTTGCATAATGCTCTGCGCATGGAATATTTATGTTAGTCATGTTAATAAGCCTGCTGATCAGAAGAACTAAGAACTAATTCTCCTCATCACAGGACATTTGTTTTGACTTCTATTTGATACGTTTCAAAAGTAATAAGACAAACATCTACTGTATTTTATCTCTACGGGGCTACCTTTTTCTTGCCATCCTCATCATTTTTTCTTCTGTTTAAATTTAAACCTGGCCAGTGATTAGAGTACATGGATGGAGACTCTGAAGAAGTCTAGAATGTCCCTAGACAGTTAGTTTCAGCAGCACAGAAGTAGGAAAAACAATATTAGTCCCACCCGATTTTCTTCTTTTATTTTTATTATAAACAACAACAACAACAGTCTTTCCCACTTGGAGTAATGGATTGGGAACAATACAGGGGTTTGGAGGGTATACCAACGGGGTGGAGAGCTTTTTAAGTTTAGGATTTTCCAGGCTGAAAAACAGCTAGAAAGAGTTAGGATTGAAGTCAGTGTTGGATTCCTATCTTTAAGGGCAGAACCCAGTTTCAGAAGACAGGGTATTGTTTGGTAATGTGGGTCAATAAGGAACTGTGAGGGTCTTAAGGCTATGCAAGAGGTGACACATGGGCCAGGGAAGGGAGAGAGGGTATAATGCCACTGGATAAGGGTACCTGACCATCACAGATAAGTGCAAGAGGTGCCACATGAGTTAGGAATGGTGTATAGGAGGTAATGAGGGTTGGGAAGGGGGCCTGGGAGTGCTTGGCCCTGTGTGAAAGCTGCCATACAGGTTTTGGATGGTCCACAAGAGGTGGTGTGATCAAGAATGGCATGTGGGGGTGCACAAGAATTGCCAGTGAGGCAGGAAAGGCATGTGGGGGGACAGGAAGAGTCAGGGAGACTATCTCCTTCAAGATGAAAGTCCAGAGCAGAATTGGTTATTGCTGTTGGAAATCTTTTGCCCAATTTAGCTATCGCTGCTGAATTTATGCATAGTTCTTAGACTAAAGTGACTAAGATATCTTTGCCTTCTTTATTGGGGGGGGGGAAATCTGTTGTTGACTCATACTCATTTTGTAAAATCAAGATGATTTGGCTCACAGTTCTTTTCATTTTTTCAAATGGGTTTTAGGACACTTGCTTTTTAAAAAAATTAATTAAAACTGCATGGAAAAAGTAAAATAAAATAATCAACTCAAGTAAGAAAATTGTCTCTGGTGATGGTTTTCCTGCTTTCCTTGGGAAGTTAGAGTTAGAAGGCTCTGGTTGAATACTCTTTGAGTATTTTCCCAAGTAAATGATTGTCAGGGATAAGCAAAAATATGTCATTTTTAATGGACTGAAATACTTACAACCTGAATTTTCCTTGGACTGCAAATTGAACTTTATGTTTCCAACTATTTTCTCACGTAATTGGGAGTGGAGGAACTAAGCTTTGACTTTATGAACCTCAAAGAAACAGTCAGTGTTGGATAGCTCTTTTGGTTGAAAAAAATTATCATTATTGTGGGAATAATATTACTGTATTTATTGCATTTGAGAGATAGAAACTTTGCCAGTAGCTTATCTCATGTTTCTACATAGGCAGTAGACTTTTGTGACAGTACAGTAATTAAATGCAAACTTGGGATCAGAGCAAAGTACTACCTTTTCAATCATGTGATTTCACATTAAACTTCCAAAATGACACCTTTTCATTTTAAATTTGTTTATAATTCTAGAAAATGCCAAAAGTGTGTGTGTGTGTGTGAGAGAGAGAGAGACCAAAATCTGTAGATGTATGAAATTATTGCTCATTCAGCTCAGAAGAAAATTCCAATAAAATGTGTTTGCAATTCTTCGGTATTTTTATCTGGTGCTATAACTTACTTAACACAAAGTTTATATAAAGTGTATCCTGTAAATGAAGCTCTGTTATAATAATACACAATTATATTTTCAGGTTCGCATTTTCACCTACCTGATAGGAAGAGAAGCTGCCTTTGCAGACAATCTCAAATGGATGGCTTGTGCCAACAAAGGTGGGTATCATGCAGTGGTGAAATCTAAAATTTGTTACTACCGGTTCTGTGGGCGTGGCTTGGTGGTGGTGGGTAATGTGACTGGGTGGGCGTGGCCAATTTTTTTTTTTTACTTTTAAAACCATTTTTTACATGTAAAACCATGTTAAAAAATGCTTTCAAAAGGCCTGATTAGCAGGCAACTCAGCTGGGATCGTCAGAGCTTGGATCGTCAAAGCTTGGCTCATCAGAGGCATTTAAAAGAAAAAAAAGCCTCTGATGATCGCGTGGCTCAGCTGGGCATTGGGGGCGGGGGCAGGGATTTTTGCTACTGGTTCTCCGAATTGCCCGCCACCATCGCTACCTACTTGCCCGAGCCGGTCCAAACCGGGAGCATTTCACCCCTAGTATCAAGTCTGTGCAAAATATGCTTATCCCTTCTCCTCTGATTGGTTCTTCTTGGACCTTTAATGACCTGGCAAAATGCATCTGCGTCCTTGTTATGGTTTAATAGATTGACACATGGCCTCTGGCAATTGGAAATGGAATTGCTTTGTAAAATACAATGTCACATGATTGCAGCACTTAGCGGTAGTAGCCCCAGTTGCATGGTTATGCACGAAATGTGGTGAGTTGTTAAGCGAGAGTCTTGTGTAACTATGATTTCCTGTTGGCTTTCCCATTGACTTCGCTTATGGAATAGTGTCAGAAATTGCTATCAATGCAATGTCATAATCAGAAGTCAGGCACAAGTAACTGGGCTATAATTATATGGCTGCAAGAATTGTACAGTGGCCAGATTTTCAAGGGTAAGTAACTTTGGAACCAGGTTTTTCATTCCAGTCCAATTAACTCTGTACTCACAATATTATGCAGAATCTATATATCACTGATTCTTTCTGGACAGGAAAAACAAAATAATTGCAGGCATTTCAGTAAAATGCAACTGTTTGAATCAAATGCACTTGGTGTCCAAGGGAAATGGAGTTATTCTATCAACATCATTCAATTGTCATTACTCACACTAACTTTCTAGATTTAATGAAAAATACTGGGTTTTAGCTTGCAATGTAATATGCCACTTTGATTCTGCTGCCTAAAAGCATAGCCTAGTATGAACTCTTTGCATTGCCAATATTTCTCAATCTCAGAAACTTTAAGACGTCTGGATTTCAAATCCCTAGAATTCTGCAAGAAGCATTGTGCCTTGAGAATTCTGAAAGTTGAAGTCCACACATTTTAAAATTGCTGAGGTTGATAAACACTGAAATAAACATCCATATGATTATATGCTGGAGAGGTTCTGGTGATCCCAGATATCTGGAAGCAGAATTGGTATATAGGAGAAAAAAAGCAGAAATATATTCTGTTTTGTGCCAGTTCTATAGAACATCTTGCCAAATAAAATCTTCCCTAGGCAACTAAAGAGTTGACAAAAGCTTTTCTCCTAGGTGGTTGAGTGGATAAAATTTCTAAGTGTTTAGAACATAATTTATATCCTGATGTTAGTTGATAATTTTGTTTGTCTTTTGCCTATATTGAATAATGTAAATATTCCATTTTGGCAGTTTTCTTGTTTAAAATTGAATAATGTAGCTTTGCCAAATGCAAACATCCCCTGTAATAATTGTGACCACAAGAAAATAACTGCTGTGTATCAATTCACTCCTAAATATAAAATGAAACTCATAGTCTGTGTCCCGGTAAGGCATTGTTTGTGCCTCTGAACTGCAGGGAAGTAGAGATAAGTAATATAAAATAATTAAATGAAATTTTGGAAGGGAAGGAAGGAAGGAAGGAAGTTCTTGATTTACATAGAGAAACCAAAGAATCCTACCAATAAAAATAGAGATTTTGCATACTAAAGAGAGAAATGGGCCAAATTCATGTGACATGATTTTTTTTTCTTGGTCTGTCTCTCTTTGAGATATAATCACACATGTATTATATGATGTACTTAACTCCACAAATTGAAATGCCTGGATATTTACTGCAAAGAGATAGTAGGTGAAAATTGTCTTGCTTAACATTATTTCATCAGGTTTTACTGCAGCTTTGGGGGTTTCTAGTTGATTTTAAAATAATAGGAAATTCTTGACCATGAAGTATCTGTGTTTGGTGTAGTTCATCCTTTTGTTTCTAAAGATTATGGAGCCATAACAAATCCCACTATTGCATAGAACAGTCATCAGGCAACACTAAAGCAGATGTATCTCTTGATAAATAATGACAGAAGTGTGATTCCAAAACACATAATACGGTGCCATGAAGTAAAAATAATAAAAATGCTTTGCTTATTCTGCAGCTCCATTACATGTGTGCTAAGGTTTTCTCACTTATGTATGTGTGCACGCCACATGAGATTTAAATGACTCATATGCATTTAGTTATGCATTACTGCATTAACCACTCTTGGTGCCCATCTGATGGAAATTATCCTTTTAAAGATTTGTCTTAATCAACTAATATTGCACACTAGGATTTAGACTTCGTCACTGTACAAGAATCCTTTGAAACAAGTTTTTCAAAGGCAGTTTAGTTAATCCCAAAGTATGTTCACTTTTCAGACAATGCATTACCCATGCTTGATAAAGATCTAAGGACATCTGTTCACGGAAAGGCACTTCCTTTCATAATGGTTGTTTTCAAGAGTCTTGCCCAATCACTAGTCATACATTATTGGTCATCAAGCCAAAAGATCATATATTGTTCTATAATTTTGTAGCCTTGGAAGGCAGTTTGTTTTTGGGTTCTGATTTTTAATTGTCTTACTGTAAAAGTCCCATATAAGGCTTTGAAAATTACAATTAAATAATAGTGGGAAGAAATTGGAAATATATCAGAAGGTTACTAACCTATTTTCTTAGTATTCACACTTTGTGATGACCCAGCAAAATCCTTTAGTTTGGGATTTTGAACACAATGCTTTCTGGCATTTCCTCTCCTTCAACCACATCTTTTGACTACCCTCCAGATATTTTTTTCTACCCGGGAGTCAGTGGTATCTATAATAAGCTCTACTATCATCACGACCTCACATACTCATTGCATACTCCACCCCAAAATTTGATACCAGTATGTAAATTGAAGCATTTGCTTGATGAAGACATTTTGTCACTTGCATGCCTGCTCCCAATGACTATCTGGTGCTTATCTTGTATCAAGCAGAGTAAGTAGCAATTGTGATTTAGAGACTATCCATTGTAGTGTGGTAATAACTAAGCAGAGGAGCCATGTGAATTGGACCAGAGTGAAATGAAACTTCTCCTTGTCCAATTTGGCTTCCCAAAATCTTTTGGTGTGGCCTCCCAAAAGGTGCTTGAAAATTGATTTCTTTTGTTAAGATGACAAAGCTAAGTTGGAATAAGACAAAATTACCAAAAACATTGAATTAAGAATTATATTAACTGTATTTAAATACTATAATTTAAATTAAATTGAAATAAATTATACCTCTAAGACATAGCATCTGATTAAGTTTTTCTCTTCTACTTTTTTCTTTCTTTCTTTATTTTTGCCAAATTTAATTTTTTTCTTGGTTATCTGAGGAGAGCTGCATTTTGTTCCTGTTCTATATCCATGTAAATATGAATTGTTTCTTTTGATACTTTTAAAACAAAAGTACATGCTTCTAATACTCTGTATGTGTGTGTGTGTGTGTGTGTGTGTGTGTGTGTGAATAAATCAGCATCTTCTAAAATTGTAAAATAACAAATAGGCAACATTTGCCTGAAGAAGAAGCTGGCATCCTTCATGGGACATCAGTTGAACTGATATCTTTGGATTCTATACAATGTCTTTCTAGCATTTTTTTTTTCACTCATGGAATTATATTTTTAAGAGTTTACCCTAATCAATTACAGCATTGCTAAATTCTGGGGTGTTTGGGGAGTGAAGGATAATAGTTGCAAAAAAACCCCAACAGGGCCTGGCAGCATTGGACTGCAGAATGGGAGGAGTGGAAAACACTTCTAATTCCTGCACAGATGGATAAGTCAAACCATGTAGCTGTCACAGAGGTCATTGACCCCAAAATCAATTTTCCTTGTGGTGATTTTCCCCTTGGAAGCACCTAGCAGAGATGAAAGATTTGTACAAGATTTCCAAGTGAGTGGATTGTATGGTACGAAGTTATTTCCCCAGAACTGGATCACTAGAAATTTACACCATGCTGTATGAGACCTCCACCTCCTATCTTGACTCCAACTTTCCGAAGCTGTAAAAAGTAGGGCATATCTTGAGGGAGTGTGATCTTAATGAGGCAGAGCGACAACTCATTTGAAATACATTAAAACAGTCAAGATCCCAACACTGCTGTAGAATAGCTAATGAACCTACAGTGATCTCCCCAATAGCCTGGAGGAGAATGAGCCTGAAGGGAGAAGAAATTGCAGATATTACCAGGACCATCCAATGTTCAATAAAGTTTTGCAGAGGTTCAGCATACCAGGTTTGAAGGGAATAGATTAGCAGTCAAATACAACTGAAAATTTACCAGCTGTAAAAACAGAGGCAAACTATAATTTTTTAGCTTGGCACAAACAAAAGAACCACTATTAAGTGTTACCTTAATTTAAAAAAAGTGTACCTCAGTACAGTCATTTGGCAGACCTGTTTTATTTGACATTAGTTTGTCTAATTATGGATTATATATGAAGCATTTTTGATAACTCAGGAAAAGGGGCTCAGAAAAATGCATCATGTCACAGTATGGTGTCTGGAAATGAACTAATCTTGACAAATGGTCTTTTGAGATATTATTGAACATCACTATTAACACACATACTAGCAACACGGTTCTTGTGCTGGTAGTATCCCACCCTGACCACTATAACATGTTGTGTATAGGGTGACCTGTGAGTTGTGTTTGTCTCTGAAAGAACCAGAGAAGCATCATAGTACATAGAAGCATTGCCATTGCTATAAAAAAAAATCTGTATGAAATAAAAAATGTACAATTATATTTTACAAAAACCTTTAAACCCTATATTGTTGTTGTTAGTTGTGAAGTCATGTCCGACCCATCACGACACCATGGACAACATTCCTCCAGGCCTTCCTGTCCTCTACTATCCTCTGGAGTCCATTTAAGTTCACGCCTACTGTTTCAATGACTCCATCCAGTCACCTCGTTCTCTGTCGTCCCATTCTTCTTTTGCCCTCAATCTTTCCCAGTTAAACCCTATATAGCTCTGGTTTAAGTTATTTAAGAAAGCACCTCTCTATATATGATTCTCTGACTTCCCTTCCTGACATTAAAGAAGTTCACCTACACTTGCCATAGATTTGTCTTGAAGTGACTCTGAGCTAAGAAGATGCCCCCATTCTTTGCTGTGCTTCCTGCTGAGTTGAGGGTCTATTGTTGGCTTTTTAAAAGACCTTAAAAATACATTCTGAAAACAGACTACTAATATTGTTGGCTTTGATTGTTTATGATTTTATTATTGGTGTTTATGTATTATTCAAAATTGCTGAGAGTCCTTGTAGTCCATGTTAGTTTAAATTAATGCATTAACATCTTCAGATTAGAAGGAGTTGAATGCCACCTGAGAAAAAGCAGCTGTTTGAATTTTTGACTCTGTTTGAAAAATGCAGATAACTTTTAAGTTGCATTGTATCTACCGTATGATTCCCAAGTTTGAGCATCAGTTTTTCAGGAAAGTCCAAATGTAGACAATCCATTCTATGGCAGAAAACTAAACTTGGGAAATGAATAAAATGCTTGAATCTGCAAAAGACACAGATTATCCGATAATTTTAAATTGGACGTTTTGCCTCTTTCGTTTCATACTAAAGCACTTTCAGTAATGTGAAACATTATTTGTTGAAGCAAATTTCTTTTATTCTTGATATATCAAGTCGTCATAAAATAAGTCATGAATTGTTTTCCAATAGTTTATAATGGCCTGAGGAATGAAGTGTGTGGTTATGTGGATGTGTACATAGGACTTTATGCTGCCATAGATGAGGTTCTTGCATGGATAATTGGACTATGTAAGAAATAGATTATAACACTCTTGTAGATGAGGTTCTTGCATGGATAACTGGACTATGTAAGAAATACATTAGAACACTCTGCCGGGAAGCATTAAAACTCTGATTCAGGTATAGAATGAAGGATAGAATTTGATAAAGCTAAAAATATCGCCCTCATATTTGTGGTACTTGGCAGTTGCAAAAGTTGTGGAGTAAAAGTTAATAGAACTCTGCCATAAGCATTTATCTTTAAGAACAAACTCCTTCCTTTTTTACTTTCTCCTGAGGCTGAAAAAATTGACTTGGAACTGAAGGAAAAAAAGTCAGGACAGCTGTGCAATGGGGTAGAACACTCAGAGGAATGGAGCTGTTCTGGACTGACATATCATTTCACAGACTAGTGCTTTCACAAATTAAAACTTGACAGGGCTTCTTCCTTGGTCAATTTTTTTCCCTCTTTAGGTTTCCCCCCCACCTACACCCCGTTCCTTTTAACACCAAGAGAAAAGATATTTGTAACTTTTATGTGTATTTCTCATTTGATTATGTCTGAATGACCACATTTTTTCTCTCTCTGCTCAAATATATCCAGGGTTTTTCACTCAGATCTCTACTCTAGCTGATGTTCAAGAAAATGTTATGGAATATCTCCATGTGCTCAGTCGACCTAAAGTGATTGATCAAGAACATGATGTAGTGTGGACTGAAGCCTATGTCGACAGTACTGTAAGTCTGCAAGAGGCAATGTTTGATAAATCCTGTTTATATGTAAAGTATCAAATAATTTTGCTCCAGTGTTGTAATACATTTTCTTCTCCTTTTTTAAAATGAGGGTTATGCAAATGCTGCTAATATTTACATATGTTAAATGAGCTTAATTCTGCATCTGAAGCACTTGATGTTCATTTTAAATAAATATTAAATCCCTGTATCAGAGACTATTAAAGCTGCCATGTTGCCCAACAAACATGCAGAGGAAGTATGTGTGGTATCAACTGGTTTTTCAATTATAAACAATTCTATAGGGCAAATAGCAGGATCATGCTTGTTATGATGTAAAACAAAAATTGGTGACTGTTTAATTGCTGACAAGGATACAAGAATCCTTTGACAGTCTTCTAGTCTACATATTTTATGCAAGAACGAATAATGTAATGTGTTCAGAGTCAAGGCAGACTTGATGAATGTTTGGCAGCACCAGAATTGTACCAGTAAAAATGAGATTGTTCAAAATGAACTGGACCTTAACTTTCATATTCCCTAACATAATTAGCTTTGGCCAAGAAGTAGAAGAGTTGAAATGAATCTGTTGTTTATAAGAGAGAGAAAGAACATAAGACTGTCACTTTGAGGCCTAGTCTCAAAAAGTTGTCTATGAAAGAAAATGGGAGGAAGTACCCTGAGCTCTTGAAGGAACATAGCATTTATATATATAACAAATACATAAACAAACAAACCAATTCTAACTGAAAATGCTGGATGAATAACAGAAAAATTAATAACTGAAAGGAAAAGCTAAAAAATGCAAGAAATGGGGCAGAGCGTAAAAGCAAAATAAGAAAGAATGAAAAATAGATACAAATAAGTAGCTTCTAATCTTCTTTTTTCAGCAGTTATAAGTAAGTATAATTTTACCTTTTACTCTATGGTTACACCACAACTATTTTCCTTCTTTAATCTATCCTATCTAATCAAAACCATAAGATTATTTTTTCTGCTTCATGCAAAAAAAAAAAAAAAAATCCACAAGGGGTTTCCAATCAGCAATAAACACAGAGAGCAACTTTTCTCTGATCAAAAAGTCTATTTAGCCACCTTAGTATGTTCCGTCAATTTAACCAATCATTCTTCCATTGTGGATAGTGCTGAATCTTTTTTTTTTTTTATGTTTGTGGAATCTAATTATAATCCTGCTCCAGATAGTATGTAGAAAAATGAAATCTCATGATTTTTTCCCCACTATTTGTCTATCAAAACTCAGGTTTCAATTGTATAATTAATCATTAAAATCCTCTGAATTGATGTTATGTATTTAAATCCAGAAATTTATAAGGGCTTTTTTTAGATACATCTACCAAACATGATATGTTCTTTTATGTTTCTTCTTGCTTACATTTTCAACATAAATTTAAATTTGAAGTGCTTTTATAAATTCTAGACAATTTCTCTGGTGACAAATTCTCTTTATGATTATACATAGTATTCATTCAATATATAACATTAATCTTTACATATACTGTATGTACATACATACTCCTGTTTTTCCATTTCAGGGATGCAACAATATACATAATGTGAAAAAGAATTTTTAAAAATAAGCAAATTAAATTAAGGGCATATGACAAAAAGTGTATAGCTAATACTAATATCACTACAGCTATCCATCCCTTTTTATCTATTTTTTATCTATTTTATGTGGGGAGGGGAGGGTAATCCTTAAGTCAGTATTTACTCCTGGTGGCTGCTTGGAATAGTCTCTGTAATTCCGGCAATATTTTGGAAGTGGTTTGCCATGGCCTACTTCCCAGGACTGATATGCCCAAAATCATCCAGTTGACTGTCATATCTAAGGGAGGATTAAAATTCACAATCCCCAATCTGACTCTCCTTTTTCTCATTTTTTTGTTTCCACTATGTCTATGCCTCATCTCACAATTGTCTTTTGCTCTCTATTTTCCCTTTGTGAAGATCTCATCAACTCTGTTGAACCACATTCTGTTTTGGACTTGCTCCTTTTTTCATTTAACTCACTCTTAACTCACTCAAATATTATTTTGCAGTTTGAACCTCTATCATTATTTATATATAAATAGATCTCAATATATTTCCAATTTGTCATCCACATTTATTTAGCACATTTTCATTCCTGACTTTATATTTTTTTTTAACCACAAACACTTTTTAGTGCTTCATTCCAACATTCCTGATATATAAAACTCTCATTTCTGTTTAGCAAAATGGAGAAAAAAACCCACTCATTTTCACAACCTTTTGTGTTCCTTCTTGCATTTGTTCCTCATAACAGATCACATAGGACCCATTTTATTACTATGAACATTTGTATGTCTTACAAATTTTGTATGTTTTGTCTTACCTTTAGCAAATATTTTACTAAGGATTTTAATTTATTTAACATCTTTACTTTCTTCTTTACTTTCATTTTCTCTTTTTACAAGTGTATCATGAATACATACAAAATCAAGTTAAATGCCTGAACTTCACACACTTGAACTTTATGCTATAGCACTATATCAGTTGAGAGCATATTATTCTGATCTACTTGTACAGTGGCGACAAAATGAGTTTTCAGAATTTAAATCCACTAAAATGTGAACAGTTTATAAAACGGTTTATAATTTGCTTCTTGAGTTATTGAGATTTGGAATTCAAGTCACCCTTCCTTATTTTTTGTCTGTCTCACGGAGAATGAAAGATAAATGATTTCTCTGACTCTCTACTGTTTATTGAACTTTATTGACAGAAAATCTAATCTTTTTCTTGCTGGAGAATTCATCCCAAATTGGTTATTGACTCTGTAGTGGATAATTATTGAGCATTTGGTGAAGACGAAGAGAAAATAATTGTTATCTCTTCAGCAGTACATGAACATGTTTGCTAGGGAGTTTGTAAGAGTGAGTCAGAAACAGGCCCTTGTAATATATTCTAGAGCATGTAAGTTTGATATAGAGGCAAAATCATTCATTCATTTTCTGTGTGTTGCCAGAAAAAAAAGTGAAAATATTGGTATCTAATTAGAGGAGGGAAAGCAACAGGTTCACTTCTAGATCATTGAGAAGAGCCTGCCCGGCCTTTTTGACTTCTTATGATCCTCTGCAATACGTTGCACTGCTAAGGGGGAAAGAAGAGTTATTTTATTTACTACTTGTTATTTTGATTTTCTAAAGAAGTTGATATTCTGCTGTATTCATACTTTCCCACCCTCTGGTACCTCCCACAAGTGATAAGGACTCCCTGTTTTCCGAGGCTCTGAGAAGCCCTTTTAGGTCTTTGTCCCATGACTATGATTAATGTATTGGGAGGGAGGTGCTGACATGCTTAAATGCTTGTTTTTAATTAGGGCTGTCTTGATTCATTGTATGCTTTTAATTGTTGTTTAATGTTTATAATTGTTTCAATTTCTATTATATTTTGTAAATATTAAATCTAAATATTAACTGCTTCGTAAATATTAAATATGAATAGTGTCGAAATGAGCAGCATCATAATGTATAGTCCTAATTTTCTTACAGGTCTCTTTCTTTACAATGTAATTGCTCTGACAATTTTGGTACTTTATTTGCCCACCTGAAAAACATTTTTTTTTCCAAGTAGTGTTGGAATTTTGAGCTCACTTATCATATGTTCCGCTGAAATGTTTGCTGCCGCCATCAATAACTGCTTACTACCTCAAATTTTGTGCAAAGCTGGAAGAGAGCTGATAATTTTTAAAAATTCTGTTTTATTGCACCTCTCATTCTTACTTGATTTAAAGCACCATGAGTGCTATTTTCTGGTCTGGGAGCTGAGTACTTAGTTGTGTGAAATGATTACTGCATATCAGCCTTCCTGGTTTCTGGCTGTTTATCATGTGAATAAAGCAACTGGCAGTAGAAGTCTAGCTGGAAAAAGATCCATTTAGCATTTTGAATTCAAATGCTTAAAGAAACTATTCTTAACCCCTTGTTGTTTCCAGGTTTTTCTTTCCCTTTTCTAGTCCATATGAGAAACACTTCATTACCGGTATGATTTTGATTAAACATGTGAGCTAGCGTCCACAGAAATGGCTAACGAAATTAAGCACTTTGAAGTCCTACTGATTTTAATGAATTTAAATTAAATATTTTGCATTAATATCAGCAAGATAAAAATTAGTTAGTTTTGTCTAAAATATACCTGTGGTATTAACAGGCATTTAACAGACAATTCTATTTATGGTAGAATAAGTATGATAAAGAAGTATAAAACTACAATTGAAAATCCAGAAATCCAATATTTTGAACAATTCTCAAGATGCTGCTATTGTTTTTGCAAACAAACTGATGTCAACTACAGTTTCACACTCCATAGTAAAAGGACAAGTGTTCTCCACATTATTGTACTTTCTTAGAAGCAGCCACCATTCACAAAGTCAAGGCTCAACAGTGAGTATTCTGGAATTGGACTATCCCACAAGTGGATTCTGCAAGTGGACTTCACTAATTTAAATTATTGCCATTCAGATTTGCAAATGAAATTATATAAGACAAACCAAGTGTCATCCATATACAAATTACTTATGCATGAGAATATTTCTTGGGTTGTACTAGTGTCTCTAGCACTGGCACAGATTTATCAGAATCTAATCCTTAGCTCTTGCAATACAATATGAGTAATGTATGTAGGTGCACTTGTATTCTGCTAAAGAAATCCCTCTGTATTATTTGTCCATATTCCACTCATTGTATTTAACATACAGTAATGCTTTTTTCCCTTACAAAACAAAAGCAAAGTTGATTATTTCAAATCAAGGCATCACATTGTTTTCTGCCTTTTCTGTCCTATAGTTCACTGACCATCTTGGTCCACAGTTGCTATCAATTCTAACGATCAGTTTCTCTGTATCATGTTTTATACCCACCTTTGGTTGTCACTGCACTTAGAAAAGACAGGCTCCCCTTGGCTGGCTCAAACTTGGCTGATGTTACCAGCTTGTGACCCAACTACTGTAGCCAAGGATCTTCAGTGCATTGGAGGATTCAGATTACTTCAGAGGACTGATTGCCTCCTGATAGCGTCGGCTGCTGCTCCCATCTTCTATCCTGTTGAGTTTAGATTTGGTGCCCTTTTCTCCTGAAACTTCTATAATGTAATACAAACCTTCCTTAACACTTCTCACACACTGTGCTAGTCATGTGTAGCATTTTTACCTCAGGAATGCTTAGCTCTTGATGCATTTCACCTTTTCTAGTCTTTCCTTTATTCATATTTATCAACACTCCCCTTTTCATTCAGCCCTCCTACCCTATGTTGGACCCATAACTCGACCCTCGCCTCCTGTATTGTTTGGCTGATAGATTTCTAAATAGAATCTGCAGATTATAACTTCATATGAACTGGCCAGAAAGTTTTTTAAACATCTGCATTCCTTCTAGGTCTCTGTAACTGGCCATAAGAATAACTTTGGGAGGTAGTAGTGGTATTCATGGTTTTAGTTTCCTGGTCTGGACTACCTCAAAGGACTGTCATCAGTCTTGCAAGTCTGAATGTGCTTCTTCCCTCATCTGCTTTTATGTTCCAGAGAATTAAAAAGGGTCAATTCTGAGATGCATTCTCCATCCTCCTGCCTTTTTTGGACAAGGTTTCTTTACTGCAGTTCTTCCTCCTCTTTCTCAAGGTTATTCTCATAGCCCATTCCACCTCCTCTTAGAAAGCACCCTATTATTTAGAAGGACATGCCTATCTTTTAAGCATCTCTTTGGGAATTTTTGTTTCAAATGCTGTCATTTCCACCTTCCTTACAAGTTGTTTTTCTCTCTCCAAGATCTCTTCATGCATTCTAGAAAGAGAACCAGTGGTTTCTTTTCTCAGTAAACCTGGGGGGATGGAAGGAGGGCAGAGGTTCACATTTTCTTTTTACTTTTCTTGGGTCTGTTCTTTTTCCATTTTCCTTATTTTGCCTCTTGCAGTTCTCTACATCTGAATTGCTACAACTAGGTTTTATCATCTTTATCCTGATGTTTTCTTTTTTTTTTTTGTATATGCCTTGTAAATTAGTCCTTGTTAAATGCATTTAATAATATTTTTTCAATTGTATTTTCAAATATCAGCGTTTGACCTCAAATTCAGCATATTTATTGAACGATACCAAGTCTTCTTTTCATAAGGTATATAAAAATTATTATTCTCAATTAAATGAATTTATTAATTTGTGATACGGTGAGACGATACAATATGGTAATACAAACAGATCCAGTCTAATAAAATATTGGCTTAGCATGTACTGTTTGCTCTTTTTATAATATCAAATGCAGTACAATTCAAAATAACTAACTATTTACTTACTCTTCCATTTATTCTGAATATTTACAGTGGAAAATAAGGTAATACTGGGAGAGTACAATATTTTCAGGACAAAAGCACCAGCTCTTCTGTGTAAATCAGAAAGGATCTAGATGCAGCATTGAGCAGTTTTGTTCACAGATTTGCAGCTGACAGAAATTGTTCTGGATTTTTTAAAACACCTTTATATTCTGATGACCTTCACAAGCATCTCACTAAATTAATTGACAAGATCCCAGTAAGTAATTTCACTATGATAGAAAGTAATTCTCATAGACAGACAGTCCTAAGAGTACTGAATATTGATGAGGATTAAATTAAATGTAATTTACAGAAAAAAGTTTTCAGTTTGGTTAAAAAAAGATTAATAAAAAGTGTGTAAATAAAAAGTTAGAATGAATTCTGATGTAAGTATTATTGATCTTAAAGTGATCTGTTGTAAAATCACAAGCCAAATCCCCATTGGTAGAGATTTCTTCTGGTAAATTAGCCTGGTAGCCATCACAATATATTCCTGAATTATTTGTCTATCTGCAGCCAGAAGATGTGAATATATGATACAGATTTTCACATAATTCTGGCTTATGCTCATTAATTTCTGTTGAATTTTCTGCCATTCTGTTGCAAGTTTATTTTTTTTAATAAAATAGATCTATATAGTATTAAAATACATTACAATTTTTTTTTGTATTTTGTATTTCATTAGTATTTTCCCCTCCTTTTTATTCCTTTTTTTCAACTTCAGACTAGAACGTTTCCTTTGTAGAGAAGCTTTGTAGATATATTGCTTTCTGACAAGGAAACGATGACTAACCTGACATAACTATGTTTGTAGGTGTTATTTTCTAACATAAATTGGTTGCATGAACTCAATGCTATGCTTTAAATTTTATATCTGTTCTCATAAAAATCTAAAAATAGCTAATGTGTTACATTAACATTGACTAATATCATCCTCAGGTGATTTTTGAAATAAACTGGCTAACATATTTTTTCACAGAAGATACTATTTTGAATATTGATTTTGGCAGTCGTGATAGTTTTCCAATCACTTTTTCTCTTCCTAACATGAGAGAGTTCTTTCAGTTCAAATTTATTTCCTGCCATTGTTTTTTGGGCCTGCTGATTCTTTGATGTTATTTTTTAAGACTGTGATTAGCTGTGGTGGTATGCTATATGGCTATTTCTAAAAAGATTAGAGGACAAATAAAACAGCTTGAATATCATTTAAACATTTTCAAATATTCTCCAAAGTTTGTTACATTGGGGAAAATAAAATTATGTACTTTTTCCAGCTCTACTGTGTTTGCCTATCTGGTCTTGCTGATAGTCACATTCTGTGCTCAAGAAATAGCTGGCAATATTTAAGCTCCATGCTGCTGGGGGATATATTAACCTCTACAAATTTCTCACCCAGAACATGTCAGCATGGAGGCAAAGACCATTATTGCACTTACTGGTCTGTGTATGCATGTATTTATTTATTCATTTATTCATTTAATTTGTAAGACTGTCTATCTCACCAAGTGTCTCTGGACAGTGAACTAAACTAAAACTGAACTAAACTAATTGTAATTTGGGTGCCCAATGGCATTACTAAATTAGGGTGACACACACACACACACACACACACACACACACACACACACACACTTATATTATACAGAAATTACAGTAATTTTTAATTTCATTTTATAAAAATTTGAATTATTCTGGTTATAGTTATGAATTATTACATAATGATTATACTGACTAAAAATGAAAATCTTTAAGGTGAATATTATAGTATGCTTATTTATATGAATGTTATTTTTATTTTTTTCTAATTTTAGAATGTCTTTACATCTCTTTTTAATAGTTTTTTTTTCTTTTTCTTTGTTTTATTTTTATTGTGAAGAGCCGAGGTGGCGCAGTGGTTAGAGTGCAGTACTGCAGGCTACTTCAGCTGACTGCTAGCTGCAGTTCAGCAGTTCAAATCTTATCGGCTCAAGGTTGACTCAGCCTCCCATCCTTCTGAGGTGGGTAAAATGAGGATCCAGATTGTTGGGGGCAATTTGCTGGCTCTGTAAACTGCTTAGAGAGGACTGTAAAGCACTATGAAGTGGTATATAAGTCTAAGTGATATTGCGATTGTTATTGTATCAAAATAGCAAATAAATCCATTTTTAAAATGGTTGAACAGCACTTACCTTGTTTCCCTTGCAAATTAGAGAAATAATATTTCAATAGAAGTAAACAATGGAGCCCTCAAACTTTATAAATTGATTTGAATTCACGATTTGCTTTTGCATGGCAGGAATCTATTCCTTAAATAAATAATAGAAAAACCATGAACTTGGTTAATTTCTGGACGAAAGAGATAAATATGGTTCAGGAATACTGCCTATTCCTGAGCAGTAATACTTCTATATGCAGATCATGACACATTCTATTTGCAAAATAAACAGTGTGGATTATAAAGATCTCTCGACCATCAAACAAAATAGGAAGGAGGAACACACCTAAAGGGGACCATTACAAAAATCTATCTAAGCTTTTAGATTGTGGAGTGCCATCTGCATTATATGGCACTGAGAAAACTTATTATGTTGGACCTCTATTTCATAGCAGATGGGTTCATTAAATTTAATAGCCTCTAGAGCTTTTAGAAACAGTGTTAAAAACATGTGGAACATGCTGTGATACTTCACATCTAGCCCTAGAGTCATTATAATTCTGGCACAGACTATAAATATTACAGTACTTTTGTTCTATTGAAACAAATGACTATTCTAATTATCACTTGTTGTTGTTGCTGTTCATGTACTGTGATTTTAAAAAATATTGGAGCCTTTCCTCATTTTTATTTTTTTCCCCCTAGAATGCATTACAGTTTTTTTAATCCATTGCTACTGAACTTCAAATATATTCATCTCCGTGTTAAATTGAGTTCTAATTGTTATTTAACTTGCAAGCTCGTATTAGAAATTTAAAATGCAGCCAAGAAGATTAAGAAAATTAGCCACTTTACCTCCTATGGTGGCAAGGAAACTAGAAGATACGCTATTTTATCTCAAAACCCACAGCTGAAATTCGAAGGGATGTTAGTTACAATTATATACCTTTATTTTCCTCTGTAGAACAATATAACATGCTGGGATGCTGTTACACATTCTGTTATATATAAAGACCAGTCGGCTTTTGATTTTAAGATTTTACAAAGTTATCACATAGGAACAGGTTTTAGGTTTGAAGAGCACTCCTTTTGTTTATAGGGCAGATTTTTTTCCCTCTTATGTTACTCTTTAAACAGGTTATAAAAAGAAATAAATGGCAATAGAGGTGAATATCTAAATAAATGGATTGGAAGTTACTGGTACATCTCTTCTAACTCCATAGCATGTCTTCCACATATAAATCAAAACAATTGAATGTTAAGAGAACTGGTAGATTTCAGATAAATATCTTTTGAAATACGAAAGAACAAAAAGGCCTTAATTAAAACATATTGAGTGTTACATTTGATTGTGCAATTTGATTCTTTCAAATAATCTTTATCTTTTTTGACATTCACACTTTAAAGTCTGTCTCTTATTGCGTGATCTCTACTATTTATAGTTTATTATATGGAGCACTGGATCTAATTGTGTCATCAAAATCAGTGAAATGAAGAAACCCGAACATACAGGTAGACTTAAAAGATACATACATCCTCATTTGTCAGTAAATATAGTCTGTATGTGTATTTCTCCTTACCATATCTATATTTCTGGAATCAGCTCTCAAATTCTCATCTTCCCACATTATTCAGCCATATGCAGAAATGAAGGAAGTTACTATTATTCCTATGTTATTAGCACAGTTTTGTTTTGTTTTTAAAAAATCTTGAAAGCCCCATAATGGCTTCATTTTTTTATACAAACCTTGCCACAAGCTAGTATTTCAAATAATCTCTGGTTTTAAAAGATTATTTTGATGTAAGTGAATATCTTGTAATACTAGAAACTTTGAAGGGTGCAATGATCTCAGTCCCTTAAAATATTGCCAGAAATTTTCTGGGATTGTTCCACCTTTGCTATACTTTAGTTGCTTTTTAATGAAGTCACTTTATTAAACAAGGGTAAGAAAAATATGCAGAACATGGATCCTGAGTGCTTTTTAGCCCCTTTAATAGTATCTCCATTCTAGGTCATGTGATCAGGAGGTAAACAAAGTGGGGCTTAGCATGGAGGACTTACCTGCATTCTGAGTTGTTGTCCCACAGTGATGTAATGAATTATTTTTCTGGATGGGTTTTTGTTTGTTTGTTTGTTTTTGGTTCTCTGTAACCCCAAGGTAGATCCAATCTACTTTAAAACTTTTTCCCCCAGACTATACAAAATTAGATCCTATTCAGTTCGTTTTTATGAGAATTATCCTGCTGACATGCAGATTCCTGAGCCATGGTATATAAATTCTTTCCCATATTCCATAGGATTGGAAAGAATAAAACAGCATTGGACTGGATCTTTTAGAGACATGATGGCAAACCTATGACATAAGTGCCCGAAGTGGCACGCAGAGCCATGTCAGCTGGCACTTGCAGCATCGCCTGTTCCTCTTCCAGGTTCCTGATGCGTATGTGTACACGCCGATCAGCTGTGCTTTCTGCATACAGCAGTGCCAGGAACCAGAAGACCTGGACTATGAGCCAGGAATGGGGCTTCCTCAAACTTCAGAATTGGGAGTGTCCAGAAAGAAGGAGGACCAATGGGAATTCTCCCTTCTGTAGCATCATTGGTCTCTGGGCAGAATCTCCCTTGACTTTACCCACTGGAGGAGAGAGTTCCACACAGAGAAGAAGCCCAAGTTAGTTATTCAGGCCAAGATCCCCCCTCCCACTTTCTCTGTTTCTCACTCTCTGCAGAATTGTCTCTTCTCCTTCCAGAGACTCTGCCCCGAGAACGATGATGTTCAAGCAGGGAGAATTCTCATTGGTGCTGCCTCTTGTTCTGGCCCTCCCATCTCAAAAGTCTGAGATAAACACTTCCTCCCCCAACCCACATGTGGGTGCCATCTGATTGGCTCATGCAGATGCGCAGAAATAATTGGAAGACTTGCTGGCCAGTGTGCATGCATGCACCGGAAACCGGAATTACCTTATCCAGCACATGAATGCACCCTGGGTAGCTCTTCTTCCTGGTCATGGCCCTGACAAGCGTGTGCGCAAAGTGTGCACAACTCCCTTTTCAGCACTTGGTGCCACGCGCACATGCCAAGGTTTGCCATCACTGTTAGAGTAATGTTTATTGGCTCTCAAATGTTTTGACTCTATAAAACCATATTTTCCATTATATATTTTCTACATAAGTTCAAGGAAGCAAGCTTGGTGTTGTGTTCTGACTTTTCCAGATTATTCCATTCGAACTATGCATGCCTTTTGTACCTATTTTCAGAGATATGGCAGGTTAGAAAATATTTCAATGTATATTGTTATATAACACCTTTCTCTGAGAAGATGACAAATGCTTTAGGTTTCTCTGTCTTGTTTATTATGGAAACCATCTATGTTTATCATGACAGTTTCAAAAATCAACAGGCAAAAGATTAATTAAAGAAAGATGTTCCTGAATGTTTAATATACATTTAAGTTAGATCAAACAAGATCTCATATTTTCTTTAAAAGAAATCTTTACATAATGCTTGTTTAAAAATGAAATAAAATTAAAATGTAAACATTTCTTAGGAGTTCCTCTACCTGTCTTGTTCTCCAGTATTCAATAAATATACATTTCCAATAGTTTTCCTGCACCTTAACTTGATCCTTTAGTTCTTCCAATGGTTCCTGCATTGCCACTGTAATGGAGTCCATCCATCCTGCTGTTGGCTATCCTCTTCTTTTTCTCTTTCCTTCCATTCCTAATATTGTATTTCACAATTTGCTGCAAATTGCTACATTTGATTTGTATAGTGGAAATTAATTGTACTGTTAAATATATAGGGCATCTATGCTTGTTTGTTTTTTTTCTGTACAAGGATGGAATTAAGAGACTTTGTTTATCATGCCAACCAATTTCTGTCACTATAATGTGACTCTGTCATTGTTGCATTTCACATCCCTATCAATCTTCATAAAAGGCTCATTAAAAATCATTAAAGCTGGCAGAAAGTAGAAGTATACTATTTTTTAGCAAACACAATACCTGCTAAGAGTAAGGGCACTAACCAGGAAAAAGCCACATAGCTACCTGTAAATTGGGTAGCTCATTGTAGAGCAGGGATCCCCAAACTTGGCAGCTTTAAGACTTGTGGACTTCAACTCCCAGAATTTTCCAGCCAGCTAAAGCTGCCAAGTTTGGGGACCTCTGTTGTAGAAGAACAAGAATGTATAAGTTGGAGTTGGATGTAATTAGGCATTAAGCCCAAATGATTGCTAAATTATTTCACTTTCAAGTTGTTGCAATATGTGAAAGGGTCATAAGGGATAGTGAAATTTGGGTTAATACAATCAGCCTCATACCACTTGAATGGAGAACTAAATTAGGCTGGCTGAGAGGCCAGTTGAATTCCAAATATCTCCGAGGGAACTTTTCTAAAATCTGATTGGCCATAATTCAGTATCTAGTGAAGAATTGAAATAAGGTGATATATGTTATGTTTTATGAGCTATTCCGTGGAGCTAAAAGTATGGTAAAGAATCGAACTTATTGGATCATTTTGCAATTAGTACATTTAACTGGTCTCAGCTCTACTTATTAATCTCTGTTTCTCTCTTCCTTCTTAAGCCAATTATCCCTCTTCAAGAAAAACTGCTTGTATAATCATATATATTTACAGTTCAGACAATACCAATGTTGACAAAAAATAGAGAAAATAGAGTTTTTTACATAATCATACCATGAAGTGTGGGGAAAGAACAGTAAAATGAATAACAAACAGGGCAAAGTTTAAGTTTCAAAAAAATATTCTCTTCCGTGTGTCAAAGTTATATTCCATGATACAGAAAATTGTTCTGATATTGTGATACAATAGGTACAAATTTTATTCAATATTGAATCATTTTAAATCCTATGCAAAAATGATCAATTGTGGAAACAGTAGAAAGATTAAAATCTCGGGTTGAAGGAATTATATAAACTTGCTTTTTCATTTGCAGATGAAAATTTATTAGCTGCCTAGGTAACATTTTCAGTCCTGTGATCTAGAAGAAGTTGATCATTTAGTTGTGGAATATATTTGTCTATGTGGAATCTTATACATGATTAGGTGGGCTATGCTGTTGGATCTTATTTCTTTTATGATTGGAATGCAATTATCTTTTTTTGTTGTTATGTTGATGTTCCATTTCCTTTTCATCTGGATGTTGGTTAATAATTATGTGATAAAGACGGATGTTTTTGATATCTGCACTCCCCTCCTCCCTACTTGACCTTTAGGTAGTTATTTTCAGTGAACCATTCAAAAGTATCTGTGTATACTTAGTGCTAATTTTGCCAGAATGCCAGGTTTCTAAGTATTAAAGGAAAGGAATCCCTGTGGATTTTATTCCACTACTCGTTCCAATTATAGGGGGCAGTTTCAAGGCCATTGAGTCAATGCTGGCCAGCATGATGTCACAGAGAGCTGTTCTCTCCCTATCATCTACTCATATTTGCTTGCTTTTGAACTTCTTGGTGGGCAAGAACAAAGTGAAGGCGAAAGCTCACCCCATTGCACAACACTCAGGTTTTGAACCCAGGTTGTTGGCTTTCCAGCTGACAAGTTCAGTGACTTAACCACTGAGCCATCATGCTGCCGTTCTAGGCATTAGCTGAAACCATGATTATCTGAGCATGAAATAAAAGTTTAAATATGTTTTCTAACAGTCAGTTGGTACTCATAGATATGTGCTGTTTTGTATGTATGTTCTATGATGCGTGTCCTATGCAGTGGGTTTACAGTCCAGGTAATTTATTTTGTAAAAGACTCCTTTTATTTTCCTCCTTCTCTTATTTTCCTCTCTTATTTAATACCCTTCATAGGGTATTTGCTGGTTTTGTGCTATAATTATTCCAAATGGTTGTAAATAGCATACATGCAGATTTATTTATTTATTTATTTATTTATTTATTTATTTATTTATTTATTTATTTATTTATTTATTTATTTATTATATTTCTATACCGCCCTTCTCCCGTAGGACTCAGGGTGGTGCACAGCCAAGATAAAAATAGAAACATACAAACATCATAAAATTAAAAATGAAAATTATTGAACAATTTGGCCCAATTGAATTATAAACCCAGAATTAAAATACCTAATTAAAAATCGTTTAAATGGTCAGCCCCGCCTGTTGGAACAGCAGGGTCTTGAAGGCACAGCGGAAGGTACGAAGGTCCAGGATCTTACGTATCTCTGGGGACAATTCATTCCAAAGGGCAGGACCCTCACAGAGAAGGCCCTCCACCTGAGGGTCGCCAGTTGGCATAATTTGACTGACGGCACCCTGAGGAGTCCCTCTCTGTGAGAGCGAACTGGTCGGTGGGAGGCTATTGGTGGTAGAAGGCGGTCTCATAGATACCCCGGTCCTAAGCCATGATTCACTTTATTAGCCATTGTTGTGATTTGTTTGGTGGATGGTTGATGTGTTCAATGTCTATGGTTGCCCATTCAACAAACAATTTTGACAGCTAACATTATTAGATATAGAACAAATGATAAACTACTAAAATATAATGTATTGTGATAAAGGCCTGATTTAGACACACAATTTATATAACTACAATATGCTGATGTACAAGCTGGCCCAGGAGCTGGAGGAAGAATCAAGTCTTCATTCTTAAAGAGAGTAAAATATGGGCCAAGCAAAATGCAGGGGTTTCAGGTTGTTCTATTTTATTAAATCATTAAATGTTTCTATGTTGGGTTAATGCTCTGATGTCATTCAGTAATTCTCTGGTTTGGGGTATATATTGTGACCTGTTTAGATTGAAAATAGTTAACCCAAGAAACGAACTTCTAATAGGTCTGATTAATAATATTTATTAAAAGAAATATATGGTTGCAGTATGAGAATTCCAGTGAGACCTCTGTTTCCAAATGAGATTCTTTTATAGGCAGTTTACAGACCTATAAATCCAGTCAATTTACCCCCAGTTTTCTGATGTAGACGACTGGAAACTTAATTTATTTGTGAAGATGGGCTAAGCTAAATCTGCTCCATGTTCTCATAACTGAAAATTCTGTTGATATGAGAAGTAACTCTCAAATTATCATCTAGACAAAAATTGGTGACAAGGGAGGCTTTTTATTTTATAAACGAGGTATATCAATTTCTAAGGAAAGAGATGTGACAGTGGATCACTCTTCCCTTTAAACTATAGTTAGCTCAAATCTTGAGATACAAAGCCTAGAACTAATCCAAGGCCCTGTAACAACATCACCCCAGATATGAATTATTTTTAAATTGAGTTTAAAATCTCTATCCAGAAAAGTGGCAAGGTATTGGTTAGATAGTTGACCATTTTTGCATGCAAGCTTCATGCGAATATTGTGAAAATATGCAGCTATATAGAAGATTATTGTTATGGCGCATTTAATTTCAGACTGATATCCCGGTTGCTTTCTGTGGAGTGATATGCTGCAGGTTAGTCAAATAAATTTGAAACCTAACTTGTGAATATGAACAGAGAAATAAATTTTCATTATGCTAAATTAAATACTGCAGCTAAAAATTCCAGCAGAACAGTGGTGGGAAGAAGATAGAAAGGGAACACCAGCAAGCTGGATAAAATTTATAAAGGTTGAAGTGTTTCATTAAAAGGTGAAGCCTCATTAAACATAATGATACAAAGGCTCTCAGATTCTGAAGTCTCATTTTAATTCACTGAAATAAAGCTGCTCAGCTAACCAGCTAATTATTTGAGTTTGATGACATCTTTTTGTTGCTTAAGTAGTACAGAATTATTGAACTATTGCATTCATGATGTTTTATTTTAGCACAAACTCAAAAGCTTATGGGCTAATTTGTTTTAAAATACAGTTCCTAGCACTGTTATAATACTCCCCCTCCTCCTCCTCAAAGATTTTTTCACATCTGTACCAAACAGGATGCAGGTAAAGTCAGAGCTGTGCCTCCTGCTAGAAGGAGGTAGGAGGGGATCAGATGAGAGGAGGGCAATTACACCTTGGGTACATTTCTGTCTGTGTAAATTTGCCATCAGGATGGAAGTCTTCCTAGGGAGGGGGAGGGGGAGGAGAGAGGGGGGGATCTAATTGCAGCAAGCAAAGAAGAAGTGACTTGAGTTCTGCTGGATCCCTTGTAAAAGGGGCCCAGATTGAAACTTTCATTTGCAAAGGCAACTACATTGAAAAACAAAATTTTGTTCACCACCCAGAGTTTCCTATAGAAGTTTAATAAACTATATAAGTTTAGTGATGAACAGTCATCCATTCAATCAACAGAAAATTTCAAAATTTTCAGTGGTGTTGTTTCCCTTGGTAAATATGCTTAGGAAATGCACATAGAAATTTTTATATGAAAGAAATAAACTTCAGATTAACAATTAAGTTAAATTTGAAGAGTAGAGGTGATATTGTGGTTTGAAAATAATTCTGTTGTTTTCTCAACTAGTAACCCTTTGATATTGATGTTGTTGGGAATAACAGCTGAGTTTTTCAATACTTCTAGAATGTTAAATGTTACAGCAACCTGTTTAAATATTTAGTTCTGATGCTTCTAATCATTGATAATTAAAGTAGGTAAAATACAGTGATGTTAGAAATAGTACAAAATCTGACCAAGACTTGTTTAATTTGCATGGTATACAATACAGTGGTGAAATTTTTCTACTGGTTCTGTGGGCATGGCTTGGTGGGCATGGCTTGGTTGTCATGTGATTGGGTGGGCATGGCTTAGTGGTCATGTGACTGGGTGGGCATAGTTTAGTGGTCATGTGACTGGATGGGCATGTATTGCTGGTCATGTGACCAAGAAAACCAACTATCACACTTTATACAAAAATAACACAAAAACTACACAACCGACTCACACACAATGCAAAAGCAGCTGGACTTCACACAAAATGGCCCTTGCAACAAGCAGGAACCTCACAGAGTCCCGGACAGCTCAAAAACAAACTATTACACTTTACACAAAAATACTGGCTCGGGCAATAGGTAGTAAAAAATGCTTTTAAAAAGTAAAAAAAAAAAAAAGTTCAGATGATCAGCTGTGCCACGGGATTGTTGGAACTACTTCTTTTTTTTTAGTTTTTAAAGCATTTTTTTCACTACCAGTTCGGGCGAACTGTCCCGAACTAGTTGCATTTCACCCCTGATACAATAGTCTTAAGGGGTCCTTGGTGCTCTCTAAACTTGGTTATTTTCTTGCAGATATTTCATTACCTAAACCAGGTAACATCATCAGTGCTAGCATGAATGAAATGCCTACAAGAAAATAACTAAACTCAGAGATCACCAAGAACTCGTCATTTCAACCTTGAGCTACAAATATTCTCCTTCATTGCTAAGTATAGCCTTGCTAAGCAGTGTATGTGTCCATAATAACAAATTTTCCTGCATGACTATAACATACTTGGATCATAAGATCAAATATGTTGACAGTTGAGAACTATTTTTCTGGAAAACATTGGTTGTCATGGTACACTACAAGTTAAATATGTGGGTTGTCATAGAAAATAAAGTGGAAAAATGTGAATGGCAAACGTTTGGGTGTGTGGCACTCCTCGTGTGCTGTTTCTGGATAATGGCAAGATATGAATCCCAGGAGACTGCAGAGTTCCTCTGAAAATAATTATTATCTTTGCCATAAAGTTGGCAATGGAAGAATGTCCTGAAGCCTTTCCCAAGATTTATAAAGCTATGCTTGTTTTTGATATAATTCTGTGCCAAACAAGTTCTTTGGGACAAACAACCCACTGCCACATTAAATTTAATGATAGTGATTTTCACTGGTTATGCAATAGCCTGGGTTCCTAATTGAATCACTGTCTTGATTCTCAGACAGTGTTGTAAGTTATGACCTTCTATTAATATAACAGTTCTTAGGAACTTAAGGTCTTCCCTTTAAATGCCCCTTTCATTTATAGATAAATGAGCATCATATTTAAGGAACCAGCATTGTAGCCTGTAACTAAAAATTAGGTATACCATATCTGCTCTGTAAAACTCTGGATAATCACAAAATGACAACAAAGGGTTAAAGTATTTTGTATCTTCTTACTGCTATCACTGATGATATTACCTGCCAAGTAACAAAGCATCTTTGTTACCTGCCAAACTTAGAGCATCAAGGATTCCATAATTCAACCCTGAGTTAAATTATTCTCTTCTTTTGAAATGTATTTTATCATTCTCTTTACTACTCTGAAATCCTTTGTTACAAAAGCAATATATACAAAAATCAACATCAGTAAATAAAAAGCTGTATTCCAATTTATTTAGAAAGTTGTAAGTTGAAGAAAAACCAATTTAGTATTGAAAATAAATGGACAACTTTCTGGTTTTTGGCTGAAAACCAGGGCATACTTAATGATTTGATTAATGATTTCTTAATAGAGAATGATTGATATGTCCTACTTTAGAGAATTCATGAATATGACTATGCTTTATGAGAATGTGTATAAGCAAACATATTATACCGTATTTTTCGGAATATAAGACGCACCTTTTTATCCCCAAAAAGGAGGTGAAAATCTGGGTGCATTTTATAATCTGAATGTGGCCCCGCCCACCCACCGGCCCCCACCCTTCAGCCATTTTCAGGCAGTTCCAGGTGGCAGGGATCTGGGTCGGGGCACAGCTTGAGGAACAACCCTCTTTGGGACGGTCGGGGGAGGGGGGGAATCTGCCTGGCAGCTTCAAGGAACAAGTCGGGCCCCACGGTTTGCAGCTAGTCATCCCTCTGGTTGTCCAGCGGGCAGCTTAGGGCAGGCAATTGTCACAATGACTTCACTCCCCAGTAATGTGAGGCGCCGTCACTTAAGCCCTCTCCACGCCCAGGAGCCAAGCCGAGCTGAACAGGAGCTCCTAAAGTAAAACATCCCTCGTTTCCAGCCACCGTTGCCCAGATTCCCCAAGGCAATTTTCAGAACCGTGTTTCAGATGGCAGGCGGCCAGTTCCCCTGCAGCGGGGAACTGGGAACCGTTTTGGATTCGGGGAGGGGATTGCAGCACTGCCGCCTGAAAGTGCTTTTCTTCCCATTGCACATTCCCATTGCTGCGCAGATTACCCCCCTGACCATTTCAAAGAGGTTTGTTTCTCAGGCTCTGCTCTGTCCCTCCCTCCACAGTATGCGAGGGGTCTCTTTGGGGGAAAGCGAGTAGTCCCTGCATATCACAGGAACACCCTGATACGCTTTCTGAAAAAGAACTTATCAGTAATCAATGCCCTCTTTCCCAGCCAAGTTTCTAAGGCACCTCTCGCTTGCAGGAAGAGGAGGAGGGTGGCGCTACCTTAATGCCTGTAGACAGAGGTAGAATTTTTGTTTTCCTCCCCCCAAATTAAGGTGCGTCTTATACTCCGAAAAATATGGTACATATCTGTAATATGATATGTAACCTTTTTATCTTCTAAGGACTTTCAATAGTTCGAAATAACAAATATTAAAAAAAAATAGTAATAAGTAAGGTATTTGAAGTAAGGTATTTATTACACTAAAAATGCTTCTGTCATTTTACAATGTTGTATAACTCCAGAAATGATTAATCTATAAATGGAAAAATATAACAAAGAGTTAGAATACTCATGTTTTTTTAAAGACTAGACCAAAAACAGCCAAATTTATAAGCCTGCCTAATATATTGCCTTTCCCATCATTCATATTATATTTAAGTGTAATTTCCACTAGAATTTTTGTTAAAGCCTAATCTCCCATACATTTCCTCAGCATAAGGTCTTCAGAGCTGTTTTAGGCAGCCATTGGAAGCATATACATAAAAGCCTAAGATACATATCCAATTCCAATTCTAAAATTAAAAAAGAGGAGACAAAACTTTGAAGTTGGTCTTCGGTGTTTTCCATTTTGATAAAATATAATTATTTCTAAATATACATCTATACATTAGCAAAAGTAAATTTGTTGAAATGTTTTTCTTTAACAGCCATCCTCTAAATTTTATTTCAGAAATAAGTGAACTACTGATTAAGGTAGCTAAAGTATAAAACCAGAACTTTGTATAGGTACCGTACAGCCATATGAAATATTCAGTCAAGAAACAGAACTTTCTATGATAATGTATCTGAGTTCATTTTAATTCTCCAATACTTAATCTCCAGTATAGTATTCACAGCTATTCACAGTTTTCCATAAGTGTTTATCTTGCATTATTTGGGAAAGAGAGTGGTATTATCCCAAATACAGTTCTCCACATCTCTCATTAAAAACTATGTAACTTCCAAGATATTCTTTAGCTTCAGCCCTATAAATCACTTTTGGTGAATATTTATGTAGTTTAATAATGGTAATTATCAAAGAAATTATTTAAAAACAATGATTGTAACAGATGGAGATATGACCTGAGTGACATTATGTTAATGTGAACTGCAGACTATCCTTTATGTAAGATAATGAAATCTGAGTTAAAAATGATGCAGACAAGAGAAATAGATGACTTTAAATACTTTGGCCTCTGTAAAAATATGAAAAGAAATTTTCATTACATAGAAAGAAAAGAGGAAATGGGTCATTTACAGCTTTGATTATTTAATTTGCAGCTACTTGTATCCTGCCAAGCTGAGCCATGGGGACAGCTGATGAATTAATCAGCACTGTAACAGGATGTAAAAACATTTGGGTGATATCACCAATTGTACATATAGTCATTATGACATGACATTTGATATGACAGTTTCAAAACTAAATAATGAATTATATGAGCCCTGATGGCGCAGTGGTTGGAATGCAGTATTGCAGGCTAACTCTACCCACAGCCTGGAGTTTAATCCTGATGGGACTCATGGTGGACTCAGCCCTCCATCTTTCCAAGTGAGCCAGATTGTTGGGGGCAATATGCTGGCACTGTAAACCACTCAGAAGGTGCTATAAAACATTATGGAGCAGTAAATAAGTGCTTAACTGCTATTCCTATTCCTATTGTTTTATGTGTTTATTTACTGTAATTACTACTGTTGTAAATAACCCTTAATTTTAAAGCAAAATTTATAAAAGCCCACTCAATTCTATAAAATATATTTCATTTCTAAGAAAGGCATGTAGGGAGATGTGCATATCTCTTTTTTTCATCTGGTTTGGGTAGAAACAAAGTATTAGTAATCTCTTTCAGCTCGCCGGCCTAGCCTGATTCCTACAACATTTTAGTATTTTAGAGTTGTATTTTAAATATGTTAATTTTTAAATTTTATGGCCATTTATATTATTATTTTAAGAAATTTTAACTTGTGTATGTTTGTATGTTTGTTCTTAATTGGCTGTACACCGCCCTGAGTCCGCAAGGAGAAGGGCGGTATATAAATCCAAATAAACTAAACTAAACTAGCAGGTAGTGGTGATAAAGGAAGACAATAAATCCTGATGAATCTCCGGTGATATCGAAAGCTATAGAGAGTCATAGAGATGAACTTGAAGAAGTTATACAGTAGTAGGTTATATTGTACATTGCCCAGAGCCCCTAAGAAAGATGGGCAGTTAAGAAATATGAAATTAGACAGATAGACAGACAGACAATGATAGATAGATAGATAGATAGATAGATAGATAGATAGATAGATAGATAGATAGATAGATAGATAGAGCCGAGGTGGCGCAGTGGTTAGAGTGCAGTACTGCAGCTACCTCAGTGGACTGCTAGCTCAGCAGATCAGCAGATCAAATCTCACCGGCTCAAGGTTGACTCAGCCTTCCATCCTTCCGAGGTGGGTAAAATGAGGACCTGATTGTTGGGGGCAATATGCTATTTAGTATACTGTCGATTGTTGTAAGCCGCCCAGAGTCCTCGGAGAGTGGGAGGCATAGAAATATGATTAATAAAATAAATAAATAATAATAAAATAATAATAATTAGATAGATAGATGGATGGATGGATGGATGGATGGATGGATGGATGGATGGATGGATGGATGGATGGATGGATGGATGGATGGATGGATGGATGGATGGATGGATGGATGGTGGGTGGGTGGATGGATGGATAGGCTTTAAGACCCATGGACCTCACTTTCCAGTGTTCATGGAACTGAAGTCCATGCATCTTCAAGCAGCCAAGGATGAGAAATGCTAACTGTCATCACCATAGCTGCAAAATCAACCTTATGACTCTGTTTCCTGCCATAGATTATTTCCAAGGTCTAACAAAAAACTCTTTTTTTGCATCCAAATATTTAAAGACTAAATTCTTGTTACAATTTATAGAGCCTCCAGAATGTCTCTGTTGCTTGTGAATTCTAGAGCTGAAGTGCAAAATAACAGTAGAGAAATTCATGTTCTCAAATGAAAAACTGAGTCAAATTCAATTAATTTCTATTCTGATATGTGCTGAAATAGGCACCCTTAATGAATGTTTAGCAAACAGGAGCAAATTGTACTAACATATATATTTCTTCCCTTTTCCTTCAAGCATTGGATATGAATCACAGCTAAAATGTATACAAAAGCTGAAATTGCTTTTTTCAAACCCCAAGGGGAGACTTTGTGGCCAGATTTGGAAATTGAATATTCCAGAATACCTTTTCAATGAAAGTCTTGAATCTTTCCTGCTGCACATCTAAATGGGAACTAAATTGTCCTCTGTCTTTGTCAGGACTCATCTAACATTACTAAAATATTTTTTAAAAAAATTGATGGCTTAAATCTTGTTTAGTTTTGTTACTAGTATCATTGGGAAGGAAATCAGGATGGAAATATGCTCCCCCATATTGTGCAGAGGGATTTAAATCCTGTGAAATAGAAAAGATATCTCATTGAGTCTTACAGCTGAGCTTTAAAGTTGGTCAGCGCTCAAAAGGTTTTTTTTTCTTGATATCCTCCAGTAAGAAAACTGATTCTTTTTTATTATGGGTTTTTAGTCCAGGATTAAGGAAGGTATCCACCAGCTTAGATTCTAAACTGTACTATTGTCATATTTCCACAAAGTATCCAAGGAGAAGCATTTTTGTACACGTAGTCCAACATAGGCAGATATCAAACAAATGCAGTCCTGCTCTTTTATAATGTGACCATCCACATTATTGACTACCTTGGGGACTCTAAAGCTGAATGTGTAGACTCTTTCAAGGGAAGGGCAAATATATTTCTTTATACAAGTTTTCAAATGGCTGCTCTTATTTTGTTGTCTTTTAAAATTATAAAGAAATTTTAGACTGTCAGACTATCTAGGTCTCAGGCCAAGGTGAAGTTGTATGGCTTTTGGTTCAGATTAATGTTGTAAATTTAGAAAGACCTCCACATTTCATTTTATTTTATTTACTTTGCTTTATATATTACTCCGGATTCTGCTATATTGAATAGCCTGCAACAAATTCAGCAATTAAAACTAGTTATATGATGACTAATAATGCCCAATCTTTCAGGAATAGGACGGTCTTTATTTATCCTTGAATAATTTTTACAGCTCTTTGAAACCTTAGAAAAAAGAGGTTAGTCCAAATATCTGAGGATAGATATTTTAAAATATCTGTTTTAAAAGAGAGAGTGGTTCCTTTATGCTTGTACAATATATAACATATTATACTACTGTTCTAAAATGAGGGTATGATAAATTCACTACTGCTACTACTACTACTACTACTATTACTACTACTACTACTACTACTACTACTACTGTCCCAAAGGTGCTTTTTCAAGAGGCAACTAGACTTTCTGTTTTTCATTGAAGTCGTTTTGCTTCTCATCCAATCTATGAAAAGCAAAACATCTTCAAAGAAAAACCAGAAAGTCCAGTTGCCTCTTGAAAAAGCACCTTTGGGACAACCATGACCTGGATGACTGAGAATCTCCAGAGACATACTGCTATTACTCTATAACAGATCGTAGTGAAAAGAATTTTTCAAAAAGTCATAACTACAATGCAGTGTAGATGTCTAATAATTTCTTTTTTTTTCCTTTGGGTAAATGTATATTTCTAGTGACTGGTAATTGATCCCAATAAAATTGTACTGTACAATATTGTAAATTTCTTCTTACACTATCCATGATATAGCAGCTATTTCATGGTTGGGAACTGAGTTCTAAGGAAAACTGAAGGTGGGAGCAGGGAATAGTAGATTATTGCTTTATGTTGTCAGTTCTGTTGAAGATAGAGAAATGCCATTTTTCATAGGTTTTATGAAATGTAATATGACTTTTTAAGGTAATAGTATGTACTTTTAATGTTCCATTTTTAGATTTTTTAAGAGTTCCTGATACAATGAAAATGCCTGGAAGAATCCATTTTTCAGTTATGTATATATATTCTAACAAAACGATCTAGTCAAAGTCAAACGTTTCAAAGGGATTCAGTAGTTCCAACAGAACAGTCAGATATAATAGGATGCTAAGCTTCCACAGCTTCCACTGACAAAACCATTCTTGTGTCACACCTATGCAGCACATACTTGTGTTTAAACATCACAGACCATTATACCTAAGCAAATTAAAGGATACATTGATCAGAACGAATTTTCCTAAGGATTTTATAAAAGGCTGGCTTCAGGGGATCTGTGCCGGATTGTTTGTGTGAATGTACATTTCCCCATTCTTTGGGGAAAGTTCTTCCTTATAGCATGAAAGCATTTTCACAAACAGCATGACTGGAATGCCACAGAGAATAGTCATCTTGACTTCCTGTAATCCCACTGTCATGCATTGAACTAACGTAGAAATATTTCTCATGCTAGCTCCTTTTCTCATTATTACTTTGGTGTTTTCTTTTAATTAAGCAGCTAAAGTGGCTTAAATATATTATATTCATTATATAATGATGGCCTCTTCTATTCTGTTCTTGTTCCCTTCTTCCCCAGCTTCCTCAGGCTCAAAAGGTAAACTATTTTCAGTCAATACTTGAAGAAATCACCAACTCCTCACGCTTCTACATCATGAAATTACTTTACAATGATGATCAGTGAAATGCTTAACAATGTCACCACTAGTGAACTAGAGAGCATGACATTGTTTAAATTAGAGCAGGACTCTATGTATAGGCATATCACCCACTGAGTTACAATTGAGACACAACATGAGAGTAATTTAAACCAAATGGAGACAGGGTGGACTACTGCTTTGTGCAAATAAAGGATGCATTTTGTTTTGACTTAGAAAAAAATGGGTAGCCTTAATCTTTGAGACAACCATGACCTGGATGACTGAGAAACTCTACTGAATCTCTACAGACTGGTAGTCTTAATCATTACAGAGAAGTCATTCAAAGGTATTTATTCTAGAGAAACGAACTATATACACAGCTATATTCTTTCACTGGTCCCCATTGTATTGTCTTCTCAAAAGCCTCTGAGTGCATCTAACATACATGTTGTGCAGAAAAGTTTCCATGCAATGTGCTGGTATTATTAGTGTACAGCTTCTGCTTTGATATGGTCTGTCCAGAGCTATTTCATAGCATTTCATGATCTCACAAATAATAATGGCGGCTGCTACAACATATCACTTGGTGCCCATTGCAATTTCATGTATAATTTACAAATGTAATTGAGATAAAAGTATAACAACAAATGCCTCAAAGTGGAATGCCATCATATAATTAGGGACACCATTTTTAGCTTCCAAGGATGTCCACTAATATGGGTAATACAGTAATCTCTATTTTTTGAACTTATTCTTGAAGGATCTGATTTCAGTTGTAGGAGTCTGAAGGCCTTTCGGTCTATGTGATTTCTTTTTTCTCCATTTTTGAACTACAGCCTCTCACCCCACCCATTCTTCTTTCCTGCTCTTGCTATCTCCTTTCCATGAATGTGGACAATAAAACACACACACTGTCTGGACAAATAGATTTAGCAATAACATGTTTAACCTAGACAGAACCAAGAATGGTTTTATTTGGGTATTATTATTCCTTAAAGCATCTATAATTAGGGAAGAGCCTTAATTTGATGGGAATTGTATTTAATAATGTTTAATATTTTCTTTACTGGCTGTTTTTGTTACAAATAGTTTCTGACTATTCTTCTCATTGTATGAAAAAGAAAACCTCTACTTTTTTACAGAGGAAATAGCCATGGCTGGGCAAATTTTAATGAAAAAACCCTATGTTATTGAGAATTATTCAGCATCTTATCCTTTTCTTTAAAAAATCGCAGTCTCTTGAAAATTATAATCGCCATTTAAACTAGCCTCACTCACAGTCATTTGCTATGAAACTGAATAATGACAAAGCAAAAGTTTGCTAAATATTTTCTTTCATGTTGCAAGTAAGATATCTTTCATGATCACAATTTTGAAATAGCTATGGTGGTAGACTCGAGGGACAATGTTCCTAAAGTTCTCCTGGTATGAAATCTTACTACATATGATAGATGCAACATTGTCCGTTGAAAGATTTGCACAAGAGTTTTATAGTTTTTAAGCATACTACCACAGGTTCAGGAATTCTGGCTTAGAATTCTAAAACCAAAGAGATACATCTATTTCCTATTTGAATCCTTTATGTTCAGTTCTTTAATGATCTAGCTAAATGCCAGGATCACCACTAGAAAATCTGAAATAAGTTTTAAGCATACATATGATCTCTTTTGCAAAATATTAAGAAAATATAACTGTGCCTTCATTTTGTGAAATGATCTCCAAATCACTGAATACAATTTGTAGGCAGAGATATTCCTCACTTTTGGTAAGAAACAAATAAAGGGCAAAATGAAAAATGAAATAAATTACAGCAGCATGGGCTTTCTTACAATATCACAAAATGTTAAGGGACTGCAAGGTTTAATACATTTGCCTCATCAGTCAGGTTTCTTTTCTTGGACTTGCTACAGTCTTTACACTTCTAAAGAATTTTTATCAATTATTTTCCATATTAATTTTTTTGATTTTGCAACAGTCATTTTTAATTTTCAGCACATTCTTTGGGCTTCAAATATAATGTTGATTCTAATCATCTTAAGTTAGCTGCCACTCTTCCTTATGCTACATTTAAGAGCAGGTAATTTGTGACCCTCCAAATACTAATGAATTTCAGCTTCCCACAGCTCTCATCAGGGTTGCTAGAAGATTTAATGGAATCATATTTGAAGGGTCAGAAGCTTCCTTATCTGCATTAACTAAACAAACAAAATGATTTGTTAGTATTAATATATGCACATTTTTCAAAGCATTAATATTTCCTCTGTGCATTAGCAGAAATGTATTTCTTAATTAAGAATATATTTCTATGCATACTATTTAGAACTGCATCGAACTTCCATGGCTTTTACTGTCTCAAAAATGTCCATACTGATAAATCTCTGACAATAGAACCATTTAATGCAAGATTCCTACAAATATTTTTTGAAAACTAAAAAAAACTTGCTGGAACTAACCCAACATTATTGAATTGCGCACTTAGTGTGGGCAAGGTGAACAGCTTCTTTGGATCAAGAGTTACAGTCCTCAGAAAGAAAGATTTGATTGCGCTACATTGTCACCATCAGATCTATTATCAAGGAAAAGTAACCGTTGGGTAGCTGAGATGAACATGATATAAAACCCTGAATGGAAATGGTTGGTTGGATAAGAAGACATTTTCTTCATTTTTAATCCTTACAAATATAACATTCAGATTTTTGCCGAACCAAGTGGAGCTTGATGAGAAGCTTTCAAATCCATCTGGCATTTTGAAGAAGTTCACTGCACAGGTTGATGCATTCTTTATGAATGAGTGAATCAACACAAGTGCACTTTTTCCCATATGGTGACTGAATATGGGCTGCATTTTGTTTGAATCTATATAGGCAGTGTTTCTCAATCTTGGCAACTTTAAGCTATGTGGACTTCAGCTCCCAGAATTCCCCAGCCAACTATGCTGTGATTCATTTTGCATATAAGTAGTCATTATTGCAAGAAGCAGTATTTTTTTTTTCTATTACTATTAGCCATAGTCACCAAAATTATCAGGCGTACAATGGTAAAGAGAATGGTGGTTTAAATCACTTATATTTTCTGACCTTTAATTGCTGTATATTCATTCTGAAGAATATTTAAAGTTGCCATATTAAACTTTTTGTAGTTGCATATGTATCACAAACATACATTGCAATGATGAAATATTAGTGCTTCTCAGTTGAAAGCAAGGCAAAATAGAAAGACTTGTATGATAAAATCAAATATAAAACCTGCAGCAAAAATAACTATAAAGCTATGAAAATCCTGAAAACTAGCAATGTGCAAATCACCCAGGATCTGATTTTGATTAGTGAATTGATTCAAAGGGTTGATTCAATTTGAAGAGCAAAGTCTACAGTATTTGATTTGAATTAATGGTAAGAAAAATACATGTGTACATGTGCAAAAGTCCATTAAATCATGAAATTGGTTCCAAGCCACCTGATTTGATTTAATGCATTCAACTGATTCAGTTCTTTGATCTAAAGGTTTGATTCAAAGCAGCAATTCAGTCCCTTTGCCTTTGAACGGTTTTCACAATCCTACTAAAATGGTTTCCACTTTTTTTTTGGTGGCACTCAATTGCTCAATTGCTCTTCAAATATTTTATGCCTCAGATTAACTCAACTGGGGACAATCTACTGCAGACTGAATCATAATTAAAATGGTCAGTATTTCTGTGGCCATCCCCTTACTTTGTTTACTTGTTTGTTGCAAGGGCATTTGGAGATTACATCCTTGAGTTTAAAATTCAGGCTGATAAATATGGAAGGAGACATTACTTCATCTAACTTGCCTCCAAGTCATTTATGGTTCTGTAGGCTAAAACCTGCATTTCAAATAAAATCCTTTGGAAACGGAAAAACTGGTAATGGAGATGACAAAAAATATACAATGTGATTAAAACAGACATCTAGCAACCATATTGTGGACTCGATGGGATTTTTAAAGGCAGAACCACATTGTTTTGGCCTGTCAGCTGCTGGCCCATCCAGCAGCCGAATCAGAGGAGGAGGAGGAGGAGGAAGACGCATGGGAATCTAGGTCAGCATCAGGGCAATCTGGGAGCTCCGAGGGGGAAGAGGAAATGGAGCTGGCAGAGAGAGAAGCAGAGTCAGCCCTCAGATGGAGAGTCAATAGGTCTGGAGGTGTTTGATGAAGAAGAGGAGAGGCAGCTGGGTCCAGTGCCTGATGCACGGCTGCGCAGAAGGCAGAGAAGAGGAGAACAGTGGAAAGCCATGGGCCAATCCTGGGGAAGGAAGAGCCACCCCTACTAGTGAGGCCCCACCCTAGCTCTGGGGATAAAAGGCAGGGGGTGGTGATGAATAGATGTGACAGACAACTATTCATCTTCTGGGCGGATGGACTTGTTAGCCTGTGAGAGAAACTTTTTGCCAGGGCTGCCAGCATTCCTAATAAAGGAATCTTTTGAGTTCACGTCAGAGGGTTTGTCGTGTTTGGGGAACTGGGTCAGTACACACATATACCTTGACATGGCATGGCAGTCATCCAGATAGGAAATTTTCAGAACATAAATAGTTAAATAGTTGCTTCTGTTCGGGAACAGTCATTATACAACTAAAACTATCTTTCACTGCTCATCTTGTAACCGAACTAGATCCAAAAAGCATCCTCAGCTACATATCTAAAAGTGTATTAGAAGTTCACTACTTCAAAGCAATAATCACTACTTAGGAGGATAGCTGAACCACTTACATTCAATTATTTTCATCTGGTTTGGATTAAGTTGTTTTCAGAAATCTAGAACTCTCTTCCTTTTATACATCTGTCGGTTTCTTCCTGATTCAGATAGTTCCCTATTAGTGATCAACCAAGAAAGGAAGAATTAAGTCAAACTTGTTTGGTTATAAATGATCAAAGAAACTTTATGATTCAATTTTGTATACTGGTCAATAGAACATCTAAAAAAACCTCCCATAATATGTCAGCTTTGTTAGTCTGTATCAAATTTATTTTCACTTTAGCTATCTTTGTGATCATGTCAATCACTCTATTTGGATTGCCAATTTTTCGGTGGACACACACACACACACACACATGTTCACATATGACATGTAAATATTCTGGTATCATTTAAATATAATTAAAGAAATAGCAGTGCAATTGTTACTTTTTAAAATTATGACTATCAATTATCATTCAGAATATTTTCATGAATTTGGAGCATTAATTTGGGGCAATCTTAGAATTACCAGTTATTAGATAGATAGATAGATAGATAGATAGATAGATAGATAGATAGATAGATAGATAGATAGATAGATAGATAGATAGATAGATAGCTAGCTAGCTAGATAGATAGATAGATAGATAGATAGATAGATAGATAGATAGATAGATAGATAGATAGATTTTAGAAATAGTTCATAAAATACATAAGCAATCTTTTTTGTAGTACAAAAGATACCAAAAAAAAAAAAAAAGCAGTCACCAGTTTTCTTTCTTTAAATGGGTGTTAGAATATAGAATGAAACAATGCACACAGGATTTGTAAATAGAGGGAACATGTTAATACAGTTTTGCATGTGAAATGTTATGTTTTAAAATGGTTATTATATTAATCATGAACCATCCAAATTAGGAATTATGCCCAGGTCAATTTAAAATATAATAAGGAATTAGCAAGGTATGAAATATAGATTTATTTATTTAGAGTAAATAAATAATTTTATTTGTTCGTAGAGTTTGTGAGTATGAATTAGCACACTTGATTCCTCTTCTGCCGTGTCTCTCAGTCATAAGTATTCTTCTATAACAGCCCACTGTGGTATTGTTTTACATGATTTGTGGAAACAGCAGGCTTCAAGGTGGGTTAACCTATTCCTATTGTGAGGTATTTTGTGCTGATCCTCTAAAACCAGAGATACTACTGTATCTATTAACATCTTAATGAAAGAGAGCTCACCTTAAGAAAATTATTTTGCTCTGTTTGAAAATATTGGATTTTTTTTTTCCTTTCTCAAATGTTTTAAGAACATGACTTGGACAATAACTGTTCATTTATAGTTTCCAGAAGTTCCCGTTCTCTTTTCTTTGAGCACAGAATGCTGTCCTTTTATCCTAATACAATTTTGAAAAATCTAGGCACACCATTCATCATTCTTTGCTTCATTTTTTTTTTCATTCTTCAAAGTGTTGGATTAAATAAAGAATGGAAAATTTGCAGTCTTGATCTTGTCGTGAAACTGGACTGGGAGAAACATTAGAGATTAACTAAGAAGCTAAATGGAATCAAATGAAGTTCAGAAGAAAAAAAATGCTACAATACAGTGATTGGTGTATGCTTTTCCCCCCCTTTTTGAAGTACCACTTATTTATATCTCTTGGTTGTACATGAAAATTTTCTTTGAGCATTCAAGGTAAATACGTTGTGGCGCACTGCATCTTCATTATGCCTTCTAGTTTCACCCTTGACTGCAATGTGTATAGATGCAGACCTGCAACATTGAATGAACAGTTTATGATTTAAGAACACTGACTTCCCCTCTGAACATTCCTTGGATCAACACAACAATGTTGGATTCATTCAGAGGCCAGCCCATTTTATGCAAGTGGCATTAACATATGACCACAATTGTGATTCGGATTGTCATTGTAGATCATAAAGCAAAACATCATGTGACTGCACTGATTTACAACAGCAATCCTGGCACTCACTTTTATGGTTCCTAACCAGGACTCAAAGCTTATTAATAAGTACCCATTCCAGTCCAAGCCATTCCGGGTTTAGTCTTACCCATCCCTGAGCCTCAATAAAATAAACTGTCTCCAACCCTCCCCCCAGGGGTGGGCTTCAAAAACTTTAGCAAGGGGTTCTCTGTCCAGTTGCTGGATGGGTGTGGCCATGGTGGGTGTGACCTAGTTCCTCCTGCACCACAGTGGAGTTTGTTTTTGCCCTCCCCGGGTTCCGGAGGCTTTTTTTCGAACCTCCAGCAAAAACAGCCTCCCAGGCTCCGGAGGCCCTCTGGAGGCCCATTTCCAGCCTTCCCAAACTTCCAAAAAGGCCAATTTTCACCCTCCCTGAGCCTCCATGTGCGCCCTGTACTTACCTACATCCAAAATGGGCCATGTAGGGACTCCTGGGAGGGGTGGGTGGGACCAGCCAGGAGTGGGTTTTGGGGGTTCTCTGAACTGCACAAAATCTTAGCTAGAGGTTCTCCTGAACCCCTGCGAACCCCCTGCAGCCCACCCCTGCCTCCACCCACCTATAATCCTAACTCTACCTTTTGCCCTGCACCCTGCCCTATGGGGCAGCAAGCAGCCCCAGAATCCTGCTGTATGCTTGCACTGATTTATGATGGCAATCCCGGTCACAATTATGAGTGTAAGTCAAATGGGGGGAGTTGAAGTGTCCCTCCAGTTGTAAGTGCAGGAAGGTTGCCAAGGACCTGAATATTGATCATGTGACTGCAGGGCTACTGGCATTCCCAGTACCTTTGGATGTAGGTTGTAAGTTTATTTTTTCAGCACTGTCATAACTTTGAACGGCTGTCAAATGAATGATCATAAACTGAGGACTACCTGTATGATCAGACTTGCCCATTCTTAGGAACAATAGGTATTTACTCTGAAGCCATTCTGATAGCTCTAAACTTAACCCAATGCTAAGATGTCAGTTTCTAAGAATGATGAGAAAGGTTTGGATTAATTACATTTTTCTGGGTGGTTCCGCAGAATTTTTCATAGCTATAAAAACTGTATTTTTTTTTACTACTTGTACTCTTTTAAAATAATTTTTTAATGTTCCTATTTCTAATGTATTTCCATTCTGGCTTTTTTTTTCTGGTTCTTACATATTCCAGAAATTAGTTGGAGAATAACAAGTGACCAATGACATGTTGCTGTAAAAGAACATAGCCCTGGCAAATTGACACAACTTGTTTACACATGGAATAGCTCTTCTCTAGTGCAAATTCTGGAGTACTTCAAGGGTGTACTTGAAGTCTTGCTCATGGGTTCTTAGGTTACTAATTACAAAACGTTTTCATCACAAGGTCAGATCTGAAGTTTGATTAAGCAATACTTAATGTAGGCTAATTTAGCTTGGACAGATTTATAAGTTGGCTAATCAAACTTGGGGCTGAATCCAAAATGAGTTTCAAGAATCCAGTGTTTTGCCTTTCATATTCAGTTTCCTTTGTATTATTATTTTGAATAGATTTGGCTAAATGTTTGCTAGCACTGAAGAATTTTTAAGATTTAAAACCTGCCAAATGTCAAAAACATAGGTGAAGATTTTCTGGTGTTTGCTTTTTAATCTTTTAATCTTATAAAAAAGAGGGGAATGTCTACTGGTTTGTTTCTTTATTAAAATAGAAATGTAAAATATTTCTTGTTAGAGGATTTTTTTTTTCCTTTCAAGAGGGTACATTTCAGACAGATAGGAGCAGAGAGCTCCTACAAATTATTCTGCAATACCACTATTGATTGCTTGGGAATTTCTATAGACATTCTAGAGGTGCCCCTAAGTCTCAGGTTCTTATGATGCTGCTTTGGGTGTTGGAATGGAACATTTTCCCACCATTGCCTCCTGAGATTATGTAACACTTGAATGATTGTCATATATACAATCATTATGTACACCCAGAATGCTAAATAGATTACTATGGAAATGGTAAAAACTAGAAACTGACCAGGTGGCTGAAATATAAGCCAAGGATTCTTGCTGAGTAACAACTTTGGAGGAATCTTAAATGTACTTGAGCCCAGACATGCACAACAAAAGTTTTCAGGCTATGAACAATTTTTAAGGTCTAATAGATTTTTGATGAGTAACAAAGACAAGGAAAAAGTACCTAAAATCTATTTCAGACTTAAAAAAATAATGTTAATGTCATGGATGAAATTTAGACCTTGATTTGGGAGGGGGGAAAAAAGAAGGAAACAGAGAAGGAATCCTAAACCGGATCTACATAAACAGTGAAAGTGACTTTTCTCAGGATAAATGATTACAAATAGATCCTAAACTAGTGGGGAAAGTAAGGGACTTTCTGTGCACAATTAGGTTCTAAGAAGACCCGAATCAGACAAGAAATAGCTTCCTTAAAGGAAATCTAAATACTGTTTTTAAAAAAGTATAAAGACGTAAAGAAATGATTTAAGAATGGAACATGTTATGGAAACATTGAAAATAGGCAGGAATTAGTTTCAAAAGTAAAGATTAATTAGAAGAATTAAGAAACCAGGAAGGTTCATAAGTTACAGAAAATTCCTGTCACTTAGTCAATTCATACGTTTTGGCTGTAGCACAAAGCTCACGCTTTATATTGAAATAGCCAACAACACAAGAGGCAAAATCCATATAATAAACCCCAGCACTGGATCCCATAATCTGCTACTAGAGAATAGACACATCTGTTATCCCCCCCCCCCCCCGCTCCCAACTTCCTTTCCTCCACTATCCCTGTCCCTGCATTGTTGCTTTCCTGCTATGGACAAAGCCAAACAGTTTTTTGTAGGTGTAGATACGTCAGACTTTTTCTGAATGGACATAGACACATCTGAAGACTAATCATATTTTGCCCACTAAAAGTGGACAGTATCCTTAAAGGGTAAGGCTCCTTTCATATTTGAGACTATGTGTGAATACCAAGACATGCTCCCCTTTGATCCATCCCAGCTTTCAGTTTTTCAAGAGACGGAGGGCAAGTCCTGACATTCCACCACTGTCAGTGGGAAGAGAGAAGTGAGCAATTAGGGAAGGTGTCCCCAGGAGAAGGACAGGTACCAAAGGCAATGGCATCTCTAAGGATGAGTACATGGGACAATAATTGATAAGTTCGGAGAAGGTACTACCAGGGTTTTAGTACTTTAGTGCTAAATCTTTACTCCATTTTGAGGAAAATTTTCCAAATTCAAGATTTCTCTTCCTTCCCACTGAATCCTGGCTTCAGAACAGAAGGAGGAAGTTCTTCAAGAATGCAGCAAGGAAGGGAACAAAGAACTTTCCCTGGAGTCTTATGAATCTAAAAAGTTTTATTATTATTTAAATCTGATTTTCATCTTTTAAAGTGTGCGTGTGTGTGTTATTTGACTTAAACAGTGATTCTACAATAATACACCCACACATGTACACCCACACATAGAGAAAAGGAATGTAATAGTAGAATATATAAAATGCTTCCCCTCTAAAAAAATCATTATCTCTTTCTGTCTGCTTAAATGTTTTACGTGCACCATTTACACATGGAAATGGAAGCGCCTCATGAAATGTAAGAAAATACCCTTTCATGAAAGCACTTAAGATGAAGCAGCAATATGTTTGCCTTTAAAAATAAAGCAATAGGGTGGAAGAATCTGGACTGTGTTAGTATGTTTAATCTAATTATTCTTCCATTTCAAAGGACAAACACACATCCTTCCATTTGAGGTTGGAATGCAGAAGACCTCAAAATAAAAATAAAATTGTATTGACAATGACACAAACAAATTGCATTAAATATTATGTTAATATTTGAAATCAGGTGATTCACAATTACTAGAAATATTGATGTTTATGGCCCATTGCAGACAGAGACCATGTGAAAGATCATTTTGCTTCAATTTATGTAGGAATGGATCATAAATTGCTCAGGCAATAGATTTTGCAAATCTTGAACTTTTAAGAAGGTGAGCAAGCAAAAGTGAAACCATCCTTCTCCCAGCCCATGGAAAAATTGTCTTCCCACAGATCCTTCTCCCGGTCCGTGGAAAAATTGCCAAAAAGGTTGGGGACTCTGTGCTATATGACTAATGTAATAACATTAATTCTGCCAAATATATAACCTGGGGGGTGGGGGGGGAATCCCTATATTTGAGTGGTATAAATCATTTTTTCATGTTACCAAATCAGGTGTCCATATTTTCCATAGTTATCATACATTTTCTAAGTGCATAACAATGTGCATGGCTCTGGGTGGCCGGGGTGGGGGGGGAGGCATTGTGTTCTCCTGGTTAACTTCCTTCCTCAGGCTATTTTCAGTTAGTGATGATCGGGGGTGGGGGGAGGGGGGAGGGGGGAGGTCTGACATATGACTCCCGTTTTGCAGGATTGCTCAAGGATCAGTACTTTTTCTGCTCCTATTTGTCATTTATTTCAAACCGCTGTGTAAAATCATCCAGAATCATGGGGTGAGTTATCATCAGTGTGCAGATGATACTCAGTTGGGTACCACTGCCTGTTTTGAATTAAGTGATGCTGCAACCATCTTTTCTTGGTCCTTGGAGAATTGCCATCTTTGATCGTGAATGAGATTGCCCTGTCCCAGACAGACCCAGTGTGTAATTTGAGGATTCTCCTGGACTTAGAACTTCTACTCAAGGTGTGACCATGAGAGCTTTCACACAACTGTGAGAGGTGGGCCAGTTACACCCCTATCTGGACCAACACCTTGTCACAGTCATCCATGTCTTCATTCACCTCTCATTTGGACTATTGTAATGTGCTCTACATGGGGCTGTACTTGAATAGTATCCAGAAGCTTCAGTTGGTTCAAAATACATCAGCCTGCATAATTTTGTGGAAGCCAAGATTTGTTCAGGCAAGAATTGTGCTGGTTATCATGTTTAAATCCCTACATGACTCGGAGCCAGGGTATTTGAAGGACTCCAGTTAGATCTAGTGATGCACCAGGGGGAGGGGGGAGGCAGGATATGTTGCAGGTCCCATATACTAAGGAAATACATCTGGTGAGACCAAGAAAAAGGGTCTTTCCAGTGGTAGCTCTCTTTCCCTATGAAATATTCCTCCAGAAAGAAGATTGGTTCCCACTTATTTTTATTTTTCCAGAAGGCCTTGAAAACATGGTTCTGTGTGCAGGCCAGCCCCTCCACTCCCCCAGGGCCATGTGGAGCCAATCAGGTATTTGGTATGATTCAGTTATCACTGTGAGTGGGTAGGATTTTATGGGTTTTATGATTTGGATTTTTTTTTAATGTCATAAACCTTGTGTCCTAGTGTCAACATATGTGAGTTGGGCAGTTATATAAATTTCTTTGATTACTTAGTTAACTATAGCAATAGAAGCAATAGCAATATAACAGGATCTACTTCTATTGGGTGCAGAACATTGGAATGTTCTGTTAAGTTTCATTATTTTATTTTCAACTCATTCCTCAACTGTGGAATTCAACTCATTTTTATTCTGATTTTTATTTTTAGGGTATTAACTGTCCCACTCAGTTTTGTATTGCCTGCAGGTTGGATGGGCATGCCTTCACTTTTTTCCTCTAGGTACTTAATAAAAATAGCGAAGAGTAAAAAGATCCAAGACTGCACCTTTATTTGAAATCGAATTTCTAATTTGATGAGATCTCTTTAATACAATTTTCTGCTTCTTTTTTATTCACTTAATTGTGGTGCCATCCATCCCAAACTGGATTAGTTTGGTATGTACGGTTTCAGGAGGTACTTTCTTGAACGTTTTGCTGCAATCAAGATATATTGTAGTTACAACATTCCTAAAGTCTATTAAGAAAATTCCCTGATCAAAAAATGAGATAAAGCTATTCAAGCAAAATGTGTTCCTGACAAACCAATTCTAATTACTTGCAATTATGCATTGTTTTCAAATGCTTAAAAGTTATCTCTTGAGGATCAACCCTAGAATCCTTTCTGTTACTGGTATTATGTGAGACTGACTGGTGCACAGCTTACTGGATCTTCTTTTTTAAAAAAACATTGCTCGGAATTGGGCCAAACCACCAGCCAATTTTTATTGCTATTTGAATAAATAGGAATAATAAACACCAGCAACAGAATTGTTTTTGTTTGAACCTCTGCAACATTGTCAAGTTCTTTCATTTTGATTTTTGAACATTTTCTAGGCAATTTCAACATTTATCACAACTCTTCTTTTTCTGTTTCTTCTCATTTTTTTTAAACAAATTGTATCCTTCAAGTCCTATATTAAATCAAGGGAATCATCTTAGTGAATCTCTTAAAATAATTAAGTCACATTTAATTTTCCATACTCAAAGCTTAGGGTTTCTCGTTACTCCCAGATGCTGAACCTCGCTGTTTAGATACTGAAAACTACAAGGTTTAAGAGCCAGTATTCTTCTGATATTTCACTGAGTGACCCATTTGTGTAATGACACTACTTTCTACTATGTGCAAATGTTCATCAGAGGTCCTGTTTTTTGTTTCTTTATTTCCAGAACTCACAGGATTTGATGTCCCTTTAAATCAAACTAGCACGACTGTAACTAAGTATTTGTTTTAATCATTTTTTGTGAAATTTTATGTATCTCATGCCCACAGACCGTCATGTGGATAACTCAAACTGTGGTCCCAGGAGTCATTTTTTTTTCACCCGACAATATCATTTGTGTAGATAGTCATTGATTTGCAGTATTCCTCTTTCTTTTTTTCAGGTCTCTTCCATAAACTGAGAATCACCTGAGCCCCCAGGGCTTAACCTTTCTTTCAATGTTTTGTTAAAATCTTTGGTGATATATCAGTAGTTGCGGCTGCTCTCTGAAATATTACTGGTTCCCACATTTATTAACAGGAAGGGGATAATTATACTTGAGAATTCCTGGAAGTCATTCTATTACATCCTGATTTTAGCTCCTTGCAGATAGCACATTTGACAGTGAATCTAGTATCCAGCGGCATAGTGTATATTGTATTTTATACATTCCTTATAGGAGTGACTCACCAACCACTGTGACTCTTCTTTCTTATAAGGCATCTTCTCTGGCATTTAGACAGCCACCAACTCTCCTTCTCTTCTGTAGTGTCTCTTTATTAAATGTTTATTAAAACTCTTTCTGGGTTGCTACAGTGAAGAATATTTTCTGCACCAGATTTATTCTCTTCTTGTTTTATGGAGAATTGCATCAACTATTACATTTTGTATAATACCTCTTTTCTTCTTTTCTTTAAGGGAAATATTTTATCCCTTGTCATCAGCTAAACTATAGCCACTTGCTGCTGCAGTCCTTTAACTTTTTCTTTGAAGATTGCTACCGGTTTGCATTTACTACAAATATATGTCAGGTGTTCTTTTTGCTAGTTGAAAAAGGAACATATCACAAGTATTGAAACTTCCAGTTGAGAACTCATGTCCATTCATCCTCATGTTCACCTTTTAGAGGATCACAGTTGGAACTGCATTTATTCTTCCCTGAAGTTGGCCAAGTAGAAAGTAGCTACTCAAGACACAACCTCTGCAGTTAGCAGCTATTCAGATGTCTTCAGTTGTAGCTCAACATAAAAATTAAAAAATGTCTCAGAACATGAACTTTGCTCCTTCCTTCTTCCTGCGAAACTCCAATGTTCAACTTGTTCTTTAAAAAGGATTTGAAGGGCAGCCCAGGCAGTTTTAAATTGTCATGAGCCAAGGTAGGGAGAACAGGATAACTTTGGAATTGCTGTTGATGTAACCCCAATAAGGTAGATCTGAATAAAAAACCATTGCCATATAGATCTAAAACTAATTTTATTAGTATAGCTATAGTAACAGAATCTTGAACATGAGAATACGCTTTTCCTTCTCTTACTTTATCTTCATGTGAATTACAATGGTTATTAGTTTCTTGGAATGAGCTGAAGACCTCATGTTTCTCTGGATTAGGTCACCTAATCCAAGCCATTCCCAACATGGTTAAACTTACTTACATTCACATTGCAGCAATTATTTTAAGAGCATCATTTGTACTTATAAACAACTGTATGGAAATATTTTGTGAATTGGCAATTTTTGTTTTGGGATGCCCAAGTACAACTTTATGCTTCTAGTTGGAATAATACAAGCAACAAAACCTGCTGATTTTACAGCTGGGGATGTAATAAAAATGGATGGAATTGGTGGAAGAAGCTGTAGAAGACCTATGTAGGAATTGTGTGTGAAAGAAATTCTTGAGGCAATAAAAATTCCGAAAGAAATGTTTCCCACCACAGTCCATTTTTGTTCATACTGTATGTGAAGGCTTTAATTTTACTCTTCTACTACCAGCAATACAATAGTATTGATTAATGAGTAAACAAATTTTCTTACATATGTATTTTATAGGCAAATATCTAATATCTAGTCATGGGTTTTTAGTTTTGTGCTTGTCTCATACAATATACAGTAGTTTACATTTGCAATACTAAATCATACTAAGGCCAGAAAAAAACCCTGGAACTTGGAAAATCATATACGAAAAACTTTATCTTATATTTTAGGAACAGTTTCAGAAAAGTTCATCAATCATTAATTCTGTAAAGAAAAGATTCCCCCCCCCCCTTTTTATATCAACCACTTGCAATTTTATATCAACTACTGGATGTTTAATTACAATTTATATCTTAAATGGGTCCAACTGACTGACTTAAATGGGTTAGACTGACTGACAGTGGAAACCAAATTGGAGTTGGGTTCAGTCACTATGCGGAAATGCTTTTCTATTTATCCGGAATTCGCCTGACATTTGTGTTCGCCTGAATAATGCAATCTGTGAGCCAGGAGTTTGCCGAGTTTAGCAAGATTATCATCTACTCGTTTTAACATTGCTCATTTTGAGAATTCAAGGTTACCAAAATTACAGTGATTTCTCTGTGGTCATGCTGTTCATCAATAACAGAATGCAGAAACCAGCTGAAGACTGATGTCATTAATGCCCCATGGTTTTTTATTGCAATGGTGTGATTATTAGGGGAGGGGGGAAGGTGTGGTTTCCTATGAGAAACCAAATGTCCAGAAAATGAATACAAAATTTTCATCTTATATTTAACAGATGAATGAACAATCACCAAGTGTTTTCTTTCTTTAAAGAGAAGACTTTTTATTAGAGCCTTAGCCCGTGCTTTTGAAATGCCCCAGAACAATGCAACCTAGGTTTATACTTAAATGCTATTATTTTAGTAAATCAGAAGTCTCTTCCTTTGAATGTCTTCATTGCTGTGGCTTGATCGTGACCTTAGTTTGTGTTCTCTTGATCTTTTTTTTTTTTTAAAACATAGCTTGCTGACGATCAGGGATTGGTTTTGATGACCACTGTTGCCATGCCAGTATTTAGTAAGCAAAATGAGACTGTAAGTATTCCCACAGTCATCGGCTGGAAAATGAAAGCTTTTAAACTAGCACATACAGTATTTGAATGGCTTGATGAAATCATGGGTATTTCTGTTCGATTCTGCTGTTTCCCCATATATTTGCTGTTGAAATAAAAGCACACATTGTAAATACGAATGAGCATTAAATACTTTTTGAAATATAGTGTCATGAATTCATGAAGCACAAAATTGAGAATGCCAAGCTCTTTATTTGCATGTTTATTGAAGCTTGTAAAAGGGAAAGGGAATATATCAAACAGAATATAAAACCTAAAAATTGTTATAAAAGTTTGAAAATTATTTGTTTCAATTACATGTAAGCATGTTAACTGCTCCTAGATTATTTGCATTATGTCTCAAATATCTGAACTCGTTATACAGTACCTGGCTGTATAAAACTGTTGCCTGTAGTAGTACCCTGCACATATACACAATCAACTATACATATATACATAAACACAAATGCATGCACTTTTATGTTTGTTCCTATAGAATTCTTGATTAGAACAAACGTCTGCACTTATGGTATAAAGTTACCTAAGGAAAAAATAAGTTCAACAAAGTTTTAATATGTTTTTAACATTCTGCTTCATTTCTAACTTTTTAAACTGCTTTTTACTTAATACTTCCCTTTGAGGCATCAATTAGCTGGATCAGAAGGCTAGGGAAGTAAATTGCACATTTCCTTAAAAGGTGAAAGAGTTATACGATCAGAAGAGAAACCAAAGTAAATTGCATAGTTCCATGCAACGTTTTTCCATGATTCACTTCCAGACTCAAAGAGTTTAACAGAAAGCGTCCTTGTCAGCTGAAATGTTGCACATCATCTACGGTTCTCCAGTGTAGCTGCGGAATAGTCCAGGAATGGGTTGCTACAGTTGGATCCACCCAGAGACTGAGTTGTAAATTCTTAGACACGCCCCCTTGCCCCCCCCTCTCTCCAGTTTTTCAGCTCAATCAGCCTGATAGAGACATTCTTTTTATGTATTCCTTGGTGCAGTTTTAATCCATGTGGGATTAAACTGATTGGTTGAAACCTCTGATTTTAATTGTTTATTGACCCAATATTAAATATATATTTATTTTAAAATAGAGATCAAAAGGCATTCTCCTGGGAGTTGTGGGCACAGATGTTCCAGTGAAAGAACTTCTGAAGGCTATTCCAAAATACAAGGTAATTTATCCATTTGTAAACTGCTACTCAGTCAAAGTTAATTGTATTTGTAGAATTGTAAATATAAAAATGCATAGAGCTAGGTCCAAAGAAACACGTCTATGAAAAGAATTGCTTTTATCACAAAAGAAAACTGGTAGAAGCAAACAAGTCCATTCTACTTGTAGAAGCCACTGTACAATGTCTTACACAAGACTGACATGATTACTGCTGGGCTGTGATCTTATATACTCTCTGAAGACATGCACTCACTCTATAATGGTGCATCAAATTCTATTAAATTTCAGCAGCATCAACTTCACTTTTCCAACTGACATATTGTTAGATCCAGTTCTTTGCCAGTCACTGTAATAGATGCTACCTTCTTATGAAAAATAAAGCACAAATGTTGTCTGAGAAAGTTACATTTAGAATCAGAAAATTCTTTTCGTACCTTAGATATGAAATCACATTGTAGTTTACTGCATGGAAATGATTACTCATATCTTTAAAAGGAGTTTTGTTTTTAACGTTAACTCTTTCACATTTGGGCAATTTTTCTTAATAATTTTTTCAGTTTCTCCAAAGATCAGTTTTATTAAGACTTCTATACTCTGGCAGCTTACCAGAATTCCAGCTGTTTGGTATAAATGGCAATAAAATAAGAATGCCTTTACGTAGCTTTGGACCTCATTCTGTGGACACTCCTGACATCACTATTTTAAAATGTGCCTGGACATTTTAAGGGACAGGTGGGTTAGCTTAAAATCATCGAGCTAAACATTGTTTTGAAACATTTTATCACTTTTATGCTTAATCAGAGAGTTTTAGAACAGAGCTGTATTCTCATTGTATAAAAATCCACAACAAAATAATTTACAAGGTGGGGGGTGGGGGTGGGGACTCCTCTCAGCAGGTTTTAGATCATTTCTGCATCCTGGGGGTAAAGCTGGGTTATGCAGAACATCTGTGAAAGCTATTAACAGTAAGTTTTCCACCAAGGGATGTTTTAATGACTGCACATCATTGATCTGAAGGTACATTTATTGCAATCAATGAGTGCATTCAGCTGTGAAAGAGAAGCATTGTCAAATAGAATGGGATTTTTAGTGAAATAAGTATAGTGCTAAATTTGATTATGCGTAAACTTCTAGGACGAATATAACACCATATCATTTTAGATTATTTCCCATAGCTCTCTTAGGTCTGAAATTGGAAATTTATTTTTATTCATATCAGATTATTTCCTTATAACATGAAGTGGAAGAACTCAGAGGGGAAAAAAGTAAAAGTTTTCATATAAATCATACAGTATTCCAATGGGAATATGGTCTAAAAGTGATTGCCTTGTCACCCAGAACAAGCTCCATTGTTCATTTGTGATGTTGCATTCTGGAGATCTATGGAATGCAGTCCAGATATCAAGTCTTCTTTGTCTTAACCCCAATATATATATATATATATATATATATATATATATATATATATATATATATATATATATATATATATACATATATTTAAACTTACTTTAAATTAATGTTTTATATTAATTATGCACTGGTAACTATCATTGAATTTAATGGCAAAGATCCCAAAACTAAACTTCTGATCTGTGTTTATTATCCAATGTCAATAAATTGTGTAGCAGCCCAGCTAGGCCACAGCTAGAATAAAACATTGGAGATTCCAGAGCTTCTATTCCAGAAGCCTACTAGGTCTAAATAACCAGACTCTACCATCCTTCCTCTGCTTAATATTTATTATTGCCACTGCCCGTCTTCCAAGAAGTGCAAGAGATAGATAAATCCAAATAACAATAGCACTTATATACCACTGCGCAGTGCTTTTACAGCCCTCTCTTAAGCAGTTTACAGAGTCAAAATATTGCCACCAATAATCTGGGTCCTTATTTTACCGACTTTGGAAGGATGGAAGGCTGAGTTAACCTTGAGGCTAGTGAGATTTGTACTGCCAAATTTCAGGCAGCCAGCAGTAGTCTGCAGTACTGCATTGTAACCACTGTGCCACTGCAGCTCAATTGTTGTTAGGAAAATAAGAGAGAAAGGAAGAGTTAAAATATACCAAACCTGGTTTACAAAAATGCATGCAACTTTTTCAGCTCATAAAATCAAATGAAAATAAATCTTCTGGGAAACAACCTCAGGTTATATAGAGTGACCTACCTGTACCACAAAAGATCAAGAGGCAATAAGGCTTAATTAAAATACAGGTAAAAGAAGTTAAAACTTATTACTTCTTTTGACAAAAAGCATTTCTTTGAGATAAGCTTATTTCCCAGTATAATGGAAATCATAGTAGACCTGTTTTTAAATTAATCTTCTCTTAATAGAGCACTAACCTTTGGATATATCTGTATACATAAGTTGGGTGCAATCAGCTGTTTCCTATGCTCCATCTTCAGACTGACTGAGAAAGGCTGCAGATAACAGTGCACCCTCTTTTTTTAATTAAGCTGCTGTAAATGTTAAGAGTACTCTTTAAAGAAACAATGGAACTAATTTTGTCTTTGATGTTTGGAGAGATAACAAGCTTTAGAAGAAGCCATGAACTTGGGCTTCTGCTTCTCTGCAGCTCTAGGAGCCAAATGACTTGGGTCCCTCCTGACTGCTTGTCAGAAGCTACATTTTCTTTCCTGTAGGGCTTTAAGGGAGAAATTAGGAAGCCTGGTTGCCTCTGTTCTTACCGCACCTCACAATTGTTCTTCTGGATCCTCCACACACTCTCAGCTAGTGATTCTTGGTGAGATGGAAATTGCTTGGTAAAGCAGGAAATTCTCAACCCATTTTTCCCTTCTTCCGCTCTTTCTCAGGCTTTTAGCATCAAAGGTGTAGTTCTAATTGGGTTAAGTTTTGGCCTTTTGTTTTTCTCATTCTCTCAATTTACTGAAGCAAATTATTCATAAAAGCATCTGTTACCTCACCAAATGTCAGTTCATTCTTTAAATATTTCCCACCACTTCTGATTAGCCCACCCACACTGTTTTGTGGGACATAAAGCAAAAGTAACTAAGTGTCCCCTCTTCCTGAAATGTTGAGATGTCTTTTAAAGAGTTGTCTCTGGCGAGATGGGCGGAATACAAATTTAAAAAAATAATAAAATAAAATAAAATAAGATGGGTGTAGAGTATTTTGTAGATGGTCCCCCACCCAGACTGCTGATATTTGGGGGAAAAATAAATCAGAGGGTTCCACTAGTTGCTTCCTTTGTTGTGCATTCAGTTTTTAAAGGCAGAGACATTTACCTGCCATGTTACTGAGCAAGAATGAAGTCCAGCCTTTGGACAGTAAATGTTAAACTAGCATACTTTTATGCCACTTTAAGAACTGGTAGATGGCATTTTAATGAAGTCATGAGGAGTCCTAATCTACTTTAATCCAGGGCCACTCAGTATATGTATTATTTCAGGCCTCTCTAGCTTTGCAAACCATCCTTTGCTTCCAACCTATTCCTCCATGATTCATGCATTGCTCTTTAAAAAAAGAATAAAACCTTCATATGCTACCCAATAATAACTTTTTTTTTATTTTCTCTTTCCTCTCAACTATTTTTAAATTATTATTATTTAATTATTCACTCTTTTTCTGCAGATCTCTAATTTAGACTACCACAGGCAGCTCTCTTTTTCTGTGAGGTGGACAAAATGCTTTCTAGGACTTTTCTGAGCTTCAGTATCAATGGACACTAATAAATTCACTCAGAATGTAGAGTGTTGTATGGTGACATGTAGTGGTTGTCACCTGTTAGGGTCTAGTTAAATATTTCTCCTTTTCTTTGTATAGGATTCATTTTCAAAGGTAGCTGGCCACTCTGGATGTCTCTGCATTGATCCTTGTGAGTGGGAATGATAAAACAAAAAAAAAAAGCAATTTGTATAATCAAAATATTTCTAGGTCACCATCAGGGACAAAAATCTCAGAATTCATCCTGTTGGTTTTCAGGAAAGGAATAAAATTTAGATGGCAGAAGGAAGCAACCTTAAAAATAGAATATTAAAAAAAAATTCAGACCACTTTCTAGGAGGAGGCTGAGAGTTAGAAAATACAAGCAACTATCCGGTGCAACAAAGAAACCATATGTTTGAAGTTAAAACAATAAAAGGTCCAATTTTCAGGGAACTTTTCTCAGAAAATCCGAGTGGGAAGCCAGACAAGATAATCTCCTGCTGGGATTGTGTTGCAGTACTTCACCTGTTGCTTTTCAAAGGACATACTTATTCTATGTGTTCTTGTTTTTATTCTTCCTTGCAGCTAGGCATTCACGGATATGCATTTGCAATTACAAATAATGGATATATTCTGACTCATCCTGAACTGAGGCCTCTGGTAAGATCATGAAATACTTGATAAAGGTGGTTTTTTTAATATTATTTTTACACTTTCTCAACATACAGCCAATGTAGCATTTAATTTTTTTTAAAAAGGACATATTATTGCTTCTACAGGAAACTGTTTCAAAAAATAGTTGGTTAACGTAAATACTAAAGGGATTTCAGTATGAGATCCAGCATAAATGACAATGGGAATTGTCTGATGATTCAGACAAGTGCAAGTTGCAGAGTTAAGGACTCAGACGCCTAAAAATGCAGAAAGGCAAAGCCATAAATTGCAGCAATTATGTACACTTACATAGAAATGGAATGCTGTACTTCTAGCTAAAAGCCCCTATTTGTCATGTTTAAGTAGACTCTAATTTATAAATTGTAGAACTGTTATACAAGCCCTCTCACTCCCTTCCTTTAAAAAAACAGAATAAGGATCTTTCCTGGGTTTAAAATAAAAATAGCAATACAGGTAGTCCTCAACTTACAACCTAAATTGAGCCCAACATTTCTGTTGCTAAGTGAAATACTTGTTAAGTGAATTTTGTCTCATTTTACAACCTTTCTTGCTATAGTTGGTAGCCTGGTTATTAAGCAAATTAGGCTTCCCCATTGACTTTGCTTGTCAGCGGGACCCAAAAGGGGATCACATGACCCAGGACACTGCAACTGTCATAAATATGAGTCAGTGGCCATGCGTCCGAATTTTAATCCCATGATCGTGGGGATGCTGAACAGTTATAAGTGTGAAAAACAGTCATAAGGCCCTTTTTTCAATGCCGTTGTAACTTTGAATGGTCACTAAATGAACTGTTGTAAATCAAGGATTACCTGTATTCACTTCTTTTACTATTACTTCTATGTCTTAGTTAACTGATATAGGAACAGTTTTTGTGATGTGTATGTTCTTTTGATATTTATTTAATAGTATCATACGTTTTAGTTTGGTGTGTGTACACGCACACAAACACAGAGAGTTATTTCTTAAGGGTTTCAACACCACCAAATGTTACTAAAAGAATGGCATTAAAGGATTTAATAAAATATTAGCTTCTTAGGATGAACACATAATGTAACATCAGAATTTAATAATAAATCAACAGAAGCAATAATAATATTTATCAGAAAGATGCTTGCATATCATAAATTTGGAATCATTTGATTCTGTTGTATATGAAGCTATGATTGCAGCCTTATCCCTCCAAACATTTGGATTTGACTTAGTTAATATTAAACATTTTAGCAGATTCAGTCACGGGATTAAAAGATGTTATTGGGACACCCCAAAAAAATCTGCCAAGATTTCCCTCCTGTACCCCTAGGTTCTATTTTAAAATGCAGCAACACTGAAGAAAAATATTATATGCTTTTGTACCAGCTTCTAGTTAAAAAAAAAAACAACCTTTCTCTCGTACCATTTCTTGGACATGAAGGACTTCAGTTGTTGCATCCATATCATGGAGGTTAAAGGTGAAGATTCCCAGCTGAAACCAACTAAGGATCCCATGCAGTCGCTTTATTAGCACAATTCTTCTCTCTACCTGTGTTCAATACAGTCTCGGTAAAAAATTGCTGAATTCATCAACCCTACTGACAAGTAAAGGAACATACGTTAAAGAGGGAGGAAGCAGCCAATCACACATGAACTCCATCTTCAGTTAGTCCTTTAAGAGAATGATACTGGTGGCCGCAAGGGGCCACGTCATCTTCTTCTGACTTTGAGGCTGAGTAGCTACTGGATAGCCATGGAGGACAAACACACCAAAGCAGGGCTGCCAAACTCCCAACCCCCAGGCTGGATGTGTGATGCACATGCCTACACCCAGTTTACTTAAGGGAGGAAAGTCCCGATACATCACCTGACGATGCTGTGATGCCATGAGTTTTGACACCACTGCACTAGAGCAATCGTCTGGATGTACATGATTGTAGTGGCAACAGTCATTACTATGACATGATTCCTGTCAACAAAGCAGCATGAAAGAAACAAAACAGAAAATATTGGTGAGCATTATGCAGACAGATGTCTCTGCAGAAACAAAATGTGATTCCTCCAGGTGAAGCCGGCGGTAGTGATATGGCTGGATCATGGATGAGTCAAAAGAAATATGAAGAAATAGCAGGAAAAAAAATGGTTACCAAATTGGAGCCATGGTTAGAGCCGGGTGCAGAATTAACAGAAAAGCAGAGTTGGAAGGGAACTGGAAGATCAATCTAGTCCAACCCTGATCAGGCAGGAAACCCTATGCCAGTGATGGCTAACCTTTTCGGCATTGAGTGTCAAAACTGGAGCGCATGCGTGCATGCGTGCGTGCCAGAAGCCGGAAAAGAGCAGCTGCTCTTCTGGGTTCTGTCGCGCTTGCGCTCCAGCCAGCTGCTCTCTTCCGGGTTCTGACATGTGCACTCCAGTTTCAGCACTTTGGCACGCGCACTCCAGAACCTAGAAGAGCAGCTGGCAATGGCACGCATGCCCACAGAGAGGACTCTGTGTGCCACCTCTGGCACGCGTGCTATAGGTTCGCCATCACAACCCTATCCCATTTCAGACAAATGGTTGTCCAGTCTCTTCTTTAAAACTTCCAGTGTTGGAGCACCCACAACTTCTGGAGGCAAGTCATTCCACTGATTAATTACTCTAATTGTCAGGAAGTTTCTCCTTAGTTCTAGGTTGCTACTTTCTCTCCTTGATAGAAGCTGCTGTAGTAGAAGAGAGAATGGTTCTGAAACATTTTAGTTCAGGAGACTTTCAGTATATTTCTGCAGCTTGGTATACCATTATGAGTAATAGATCAAGAGCCTGTTGCAACACTGTTATGCTCCGTGTATCTCAAGTAAGTTCTATTTTTTTATTTGACAATTTGGCCAGGCTACAAAGTTTCTTGTTAAGCAAGCTTTTGACCAGTGTTCTTCTTTTAAAAAAAAAAACAAAATGTCATAAAAGAGTAGGAAATGAAAAATGGAATTTGAAGGAGGAAAGTTATGTTGTTTCTTAAAATAATGTCCGCTATGGAGATCCATTCTTTGATGCTTTTGAGATGCTCACAAAACCTTCAATCCAATACTAGGTTGTATGTCCTTAAGTCTATTGAAATATGCAAATATAAATTTGAATTGGATCATTGCCATGATAAATTGGAGTTACAACAGAGACAGGGGTTTCTATTCTGTCATCTTCTCTTTATTTATGGTTTTGCCATTATACAAATTAAATCGCATAAATTCCCTGTTTCAGAGGGATCTATGTAATGTATTCTAACAATAATAAATGATCCAGGACTAGCTGGCAAATGATGTAATTCGTGACAGCCGGTTTTTAAAAAATGGGAAAAAGTGGTTATGTTTTCTATCCTCACATCACTGACATTTCTGGCTGATTACCATACACAATCATTCCACCAGAAAGATAACAGATAAAGTTATGAACTTGGAATTGGGAACTTTGAATTCACTATCTAAATCTAATTAATTCTAATTCTAATTAAATCTAATTCTAAATCTAATTGTAATGTTATTTCTACTTGCCTAGATAAATTGACCCATAAGTTGAAAATACACCCTATAAACATCATCTTAGGTGCAGTGTCTACACTGGTGCCTTCCTAATAGATTGAGAGTAACTCTCCCTTTCCCAACTCATACTTGCTGGGAATTCTGGGAATTGTAATTCCAGACCATCTGGAGACTTTCATGCTAAAGAAGGTTCCAGTAAGTTATGTTGCCCAGAGATGCTTCTGGCATGAAGAGCAGTTGGCGAAATGAACTCCAATGATCAAACTGTTACTAGTGATAACTAATGATGGGAAATTCCCATTTGATGACCAACAATTTGTTTGTTTGTTTAAAGTGGTGCTGTGATTACTAGAATTGTTTATTTCATGGGAAATTGAATTTCTTTTGGCTCAGAAGACATTATATGTACGAAGTAATTGCGTCACAAAAATTGCCCTCACATCAGTTCGGTGTCTAGGATTCAGAGGACTGGATTTGTTTATGTTCCTTGCTTAATAAAATATTAACAAGAAAGAAATGAAGAAGAAGAAAAATAACATGGTAAGGGTAGCCAAATACCTGATTCATTTTTTTCCCTCTGAAAACACAATACTAGTTCAGTGATTGACCTACAATTCCATTTTAATTTGGGGGGGAGGGGGGAAACCAATAGATGCTAAATTGTGGAGCTCATGAAAGCAATTTAACAATGCTCCTGTTTAATTATTTGGACACTAATGTGATATGATATGCTCAGGTCTAAAACAAACATCCTGCCTCATGACTTCCACATATATTAACTTCCATCATTGTTTGCTGGTGGCCATACTGGCTGGCTTCTAGTCAAACACCAGACGTGAATTTGAGAAAAATCCTTGATTTTCCAATATAAACATTTATGGTCCATTGAGAGATGATATAATCTTTGGTACAAATGGCTGGAATAAAATTATTTTAGTAAAAGTATCTTTCTTTTTCAAACTGATGTTTTCCAAAACCCATGTTGGCTATGGATTACTATAAGTGTTAGAATACAAGACAGCTGGAGGACACCAGATGGAGAAAGACTGCGGTTTTATATGCAGAAATCAAGTGACATTTTGAACAAACTTTCTGTTTATTTTATACCTGAGTAACCCTGTTGAAGATTTGGTCTCTGTTACGATTATAAACTGTATCTTTATATAATTATTCAATGGAATCAATGTTCTGTGGATTACGTTCTGTAATGAGAACGCATCCCAGATTAATGAAATTTAGTTAATTCACCTGTATTAATCATTACGCATCTGTATCTTCTAATGTTGAAAAGAGGTAGACATTAACTGAATGAATCCCTGTTCTCCATAAAGAGGATTATTAGTGCCAGGGATGAACTGTATAGAATATGACATTAGAGGGCAGCATAACACTGCCATCTATAACCATCTAGTGAGTCTGGCAGAGCCTTCACCGGAATCCAAACAGACAGAGCCATTATTCAAAACACACACACACACACACAAAACTTTAAATCATACATGTTTTGAATATATTGTGTTTATGTAAAAAGTGAAAGCTAAGACTTGAATAGAATGTGTTTCTCTTTACTGCAAAATACAGTATTATTAAAATGCAGAAACAAAACCCCACTGGCATTTTTTTTAAAAAAAAAAACATAGCAATAAGGAAACAGAAACTCTATATGTTTCACTTTCTGCTACATTTAAAAGCTCTGCTTGGATGTTGTATGGAAATATTAACAGGAAATGTTTCCACGGTCCAAAGAAGTAGCCTTGGAAAAAAAGATATATATTTAACACACACACGAAGCCATTCCGCACCCCACCCCACACACATACATATATATATAAGAGGAAAGCAGAGTCAGAAGCTCAGTGATACAGTAGGCAGCCAACAATTTTATCGCAGTTATAGGTCTGTTCTTGTATTACAAATCTGAATATAATAATGTAATATAATATGGAGCACAGCTAGAAAAAAAAAAGGCATCTTTCCTTTTTCTTTCCTGCAAACTTTTTTTGGCCTTGAAAGCTGATCTGGAGGTTTGAGGTCCTCACTGGAAAAAGTCTTGGGTAGGATTTGAGTGCTGCAGGAGTCAGTAGGATGTTCATCTCTCTGTCTCATAAGTGGTGAACTTTTACCTTACTAGCAGCTAGGTATTTAAGTTGGTATCTGAATACATTCTGTCACTTTTTTCTCATGTCTTAAAAAGCATAATAGGCATGCCTCAATAAATGATTATTTTTTGTGAAAAGCAATATCATTCAATCTCCATTTCCAAACAAATTACACGAACATATATTTCACTGAAGCATGTAATTTAAAGGGTAGATTCACTATTGGGGTATCTGTATGTTGTGGGTCTTAGGTCAACTCTGTTTGAAAAGAGTGCCTTGGATAAAACCCACATCAAGTTCAACTATAGCTGCCGAGCAACATTTCTCAACCTTGAAGATGTGTTATTTTGCCCCTACCTTGTGGTATGCTGATAAATGTTGAAGAATTGGCCCTGCTGTTATAGAGTTTCCTGATTGAGCAGGGGGTTGGACTAGAAGACCTCCGAGGTACCTTCCAACTCTGTTAGTCTGTTGTTGCTACCCTGCCACTAGCTGCAGAACAGCTGATCAGTGTGTATGACATAGTGGCTGTCAAATGCCAGGGAAATCAGGAGATCCAGGCAGTTCAGATATAAAGATTTAAGTTCTGTACAAGAATCTGAACTACTAATGGTCAAAGCAGTTTGGTGGTAGATAAGGCATTCACAGACTTACATCTTTTGTGAAAATGAAAGGACTCATGACTTATGATGCATTTGACCCCTCCCTCACACTCAGCCTGATCATCTCCTATAGTGATTCAGCTCTGCTCTCAATCAGTTTGCAAAATTTCAGAAACTTTTTAAATCGGTTCTTGTGAGCTACTGCCCCCAGCCCTATTCTGCTTTATCTACTTGGGGAAAATATTGGAGTGAAAATTAATCTGAGAAAGAATATTTGTTTCAAATAACTGTTCTGTTTTTATTTTAAAGCCTTATAGCATTTAGGGTTTTATATATCAACATCAGCAATTTGAGGTAATCAGTATATTCTTAAGCTTATGGAACCAGCTGACATTTTCTGACTCGTGTTGAAATTTTGCAACATTCCTCAGTAACGTTGGCTGTTCTTTTTAAAATATTCCCCTTAGCTCCCTGACTTTACTTTGTTTCAGAAGTGGGATCAGGCAGAAAGATGAAAAACCCAGCAAGAGGATTCAGAATTGTTTTCCTCTATTAATAACAAGCACAGGCCAGTGACACTAGTGGGACACATTTTTCCCTGGCAGCTGAGAACCAGTTTGGGCAATTATCAAAGAGAGGATCAATGATAGTCTTCCACATTTCCACTCGAAAAATTTCACTCCTATTTAAATGAACATAAAATGTTTGTTCGCAGAGTGGGCATTTTAGAGCCAATCCATTGACTTTTAATACAAAAATTATTAGGACTGAAGAGAGGCATCTGTACAACCTAGGTCAGAAAAACATATAAAATGATGCTTCAGGTTCAGAACTTGCCATTTCACAACAGGTTCTGCAAGTGAGGCACATGCGTCAGACGGTCAGGATATAATTAAAATTACGCACAGTTTCAGAATAGAGCTTCATCTGTTGTCCTGTTTTTGTTTATTTTTTTGGCATCAGTGCTGGAATGAATAACCTCATAGATTAGGCAAAATGTACTTTAGCTACATGATGTTGGCACACTATCCCAGGCCAAAAAAAAAAAAAAAGATAGCACATTAGATTCCACCCACCTCCTCCTCTCTCCAGGAAATGTGAGCCATTCTGTAGAACCAAAATCCCACCTGGTTTTCAGTGCATGGTTATGTTCCATACTGCTGGCCATATCAAAAGGACGGTATGCAAGAAATTCACTACTTCAAAACTCTTGATTGGTTCCATCCTTGCTGTACTTAAACAGAGTTCTTTCTACTATTCTTCATTCTATTATTAACCATTTCTTCAATACTAAAAATCATTTCTTTACATGACATTCCTTCCACCCCACTATCATGAATTAAATTTATCTATTGGTGGATTATGAAGTTGCCTCTTTTTGTAATATTAGGCTCTTTTGCTGTTTCCCTGATTGCCTCTCCTAGGCTAGGAAAGGAAAGGTAGAAGCGGGAGCAACATTGTATCCTGCATATCATATTTCCTGGACGGCAGTGGTGGGTTGTGGATTGGGTGAACCGGTAGCGGCGGCAGCGGGAGGCTTTGACCACCCGCCTGGATTGCGCACTCACGAGCAAACCGGTAGGAACGGGATTTCAACCCACTCCTGCTGAGCAGGAATTTATATCCTACTTATTCCATGAATCAGTGTGGTTCTTTTGAGATATCCAGTTGATAACTTTTTGGAAGTAGAGTAGAGTAGAGTAGAGTAGAGTAGAGTAGAACAGAACAGAACAGAACAGAACAGAACAGAACAGAACAGAACAGAACAGAATAGAATAGAATTCTTTATTGTCCAAGTGTGATTAGACAAACAAGGAATTTGTCTTGGTGTATACAATCTCGGTGTATATAAAAGAAAAGATACATTCGTCAAGAATCATAAGGTACAACACTTAATGATGGTCATAGGGAAACAGTCAATATAAATCTTGTTGCTTATAAAGCAACAAGGTTACAGTCATTCAGTCATAAGTGGGGGGAGATGGGTGATAGGAAATAGGAAATACAGTATAACCATTATTACTGTAAATTACAGTGTACCTTCTGTATTTTTAAAATCTATGGTTATCTGTGGGCATTTAATTCATGCTGTTTTCCCCAAGACTCTATTTCTTCTATCTCAGAAGCTCTCATTAACCTATTTTAACTTTAGGATTTGCTTATTATTGTTTTGATATGCAAACAGTTCTGATTAGTCTTTTTCCTATGATCACTGGGAACTTCTATCATATCGACTTTTCCAAATAAATCTAAGAACATCCAGATATCGTACCCAAGGAATAAAAATTCTTTTCTTTGATCATCTTCAGCATTCATTAAAGCTATATCCAATGTGTATTTACCTGGATGTAAGCCTATCAAAATATGGTTTTATTTCAAGAATATAAATATAGGATCATGCTGCATAAATTAGCCTTAGCCATATTTCATGCCTTCTCAGAAGCAAGTCGTATTTAATCTCAGATAGTTGAAACAAGGATAGTTTGAAGATTGTTAGATTATAATTGCTATTGCTGATATCACCGCCACCACGATGATGCATTTTCTTTAAGAAAAAAAAATTGTTTCATTTTTAAAAAGCTTTAACCAAGTTGAGCTCAGTGCCTGATAATTTCCATGGATACATTTATGTGTAGGGGAAATGGAGGTGGCAACAGCATGGACTAAGTGCTTCCAAATCCTAAATCTTTGGCAGGAATTTCATAAATCCTTCCCCAAAATCAAAATATATCAAGCTTAGAAGCCATCCATTCCAAACCCTATCAGCTACAACACCTTTATTCAACTCCCAATATGTACATTTCACTAAAACTAGGTGTGCTACCTTTGGTCTCATCTGAGACTTTGTCACCTTACATTTTGGTCATTTGGGGAATTTTCTTTGTCCAACATACATTGTAGAATAGGTTCATTTCTATTCTATTCTAAATTACCATATTTTTCGGACTCTAAGATGCTATGGACTATAAGATGCACCTAGCTTTTGGGAAGGAAACCAAGAAAAAAAAATCTGCCTCTGCCTCTCAGCAATTTGCCTCCTTACAGCAAACAGCCATTTTTGGTCACTTTTCAGAATACATATTATTCTTATTTTTATTTTTTTCTAATATTTTACAGGAGAGTTGCAATAGATAATTTTTAAGGAGTGTGTTTTAAATAGCGTGAAAAATCATCACTTGTTATTATTTAATAAATATGGTGATCTTTAGACTGAGATCTTGAAACTGTAAAAATGTAAATTGTTAACATTTGGTACAAAGTAGTTCAAGTTTCCTATGTATTGTTTCTTGTAAAAGGTAGTTGAAACAAATAATTTTTCAAGAGTTATATTGGTTTATATTGTTTTACATCTGTCTTTTCAAAATAACAAAAAATGTCCCTGGATATGAAAAACAGAATGTGTGTGTGCACGCTAAGATGACAGCTATTTTGCTTTCATAATAAACTCCTGAGTTTAAATTAAATATATGAACTGTCACAATACATTGTACATAGCAAAAAAGCCCAACATATTTAAAGATTGTTGAATCAGTATTAACATAGCAGTAAATTCTGGGAAAAATTGTTTCTCCTAATATAGAAAAACAGGAATCCAAGTCTCAGAGGAAACATTAATGCCCACTTAAGTGGTGTTAGCCTTTCATAAGCAGCAAATCTCATTTTTCTCTGGGGAAGCCTGCTGGAAACTAAGATAACCTACACTTACCCTTGCTAATTCAGAGGCTCTATAAAACTCTACAGCTGTAGCTGTCAAACAAATATTTAAATAAACTGAGTAGTGAAAATGCCTTGTGTTCATTTAAATAACTGAAGAGCCCAATCATTTGGATATCAACAATTATTTTTGTTGATATTTCCATCTTAAAAAGAGCATCTGAGCAAAAATTGCCATTCATTGGCAATCCAAAATTATATATGCTAAAAAAGACAATTAGCTGTTTGATGGCTTTGCTGATAAAACCAGTTGTAAATACAAATGAAATACAAAAAGTTTGGTAGCAACACTTACAGTTTGTTGTTTCTTTCAACTTTGACTTTAGGTAAAAAGACATTCACTGAGTTGAAGTCTGCAAATGTTGAAATAAGGGCAGATGTTTTAAATTATTTCCACACTAAAAAGATATAATTATAAGCAGCTGTCAGTTTTATATAATCCTGAATGATAACTTCTTAAGAATGCAAATGAAATATTAAATATAGAGGATCTGATATAGAAAGAATCATATGCAGTATAAGTCACACAACTAATTTACTTCTTTGTAACTGATTTGAATGAAGATATTTTTTACCCCATGTTTATAGGTGCATAGAAAGGTGTTCCTCATTTTTCTTATCTATTTAGATGAAGACTTATTAAACTGCCTTGTAGACAAATATTAATTGAGTTTCAATAGTTGCCTCTCAAGTATAAAAGGTCAGATTCTATGTTTCATGTGTCTATGAGCCATTTTGTCACAAGGTCCAGATGGTGAACTATGAAATCAATCTGTTTTCCTCCAATTTTGAATGGTGCTGTTGACCATGAAAGAGAAATCAAATGACTGCTAGAGACCTTCTTAATATGGTATATCTCAACTATTTCAGAAACTGCTTTTGTTTGTATAATGTAACATTAAAAAATACAAAGTAAAGAACTACATCAAAGCCAGATATTTCCCCAAAAGAAATGGGAATGCGGCCATGAGAACCATTTAATGTATGAAATTGGAAACCACTACACAAAGTACAATTTTCCTAACTGTCCACCTTCAGTATATATTGAACTGCCATCATTCCAAATAATATGTTGTTAGACAATCCCAGGATGACCAGAGAGCATCAAGCTGGGAATGTGACATGATCTATCTGTAATTTACAAGAGTCCTCAGTATTATCATCCATAGAAGTGATATAATTATTTGCAAAATTATATGTGTGCACTCACACACTTGCCTGGTAAAGAACAGCTCACTTCTGTAGAAATAGTTTAATGGTTTAAGATACCTTAAGAAACTAGGTTTTCAAGATCCAGAGATTTAGACTTTGCCTATTATCATATGTAATTGTGCACATAGATCTGTCATTTATCATCCCTCTTTATATGACACAATTAACTGGTTTTTCATTGTAATAAAGGTTGGAAATTTTACTGCATGTCAGTTTATAATTGCCAGCTGGCAAGAAACCCTAATCAAAAATAACTGGTCTCTATTGCCAACTATAATCTAAGAATTTCTGGATTATAAATCTTAAATTATACCTTCTTCTAAATGTCTTTATTGGGGGGTAATCTCATTTTTTTATTCAACTCTATCTTAATCTTGGAAATTTGCCTTTAAGATCCCTTTCTAGGAGATAATATGCTTCATGTCCATCACAAATTCAATATTTCTGAGTAAAGGACTTTTTAAAGTTAAAAATGACTCTATTTTATAAAACCCCCAGATTTTAGAAAATCAATTAGAATTGTGCCAATGATAACACAATCAATCAATTGATTAATCCCTTAAAAGTCAGGAAATTAAATTAAGAATCTGAACTGGTGCCAGATAGATCCCAAGGTGAAAATCATAGGCATGCCAATTTAATGGGGACTTCAGCTCAAATAAATGTAGCAGAAAACTATACTTTTAGGTCCGAAAGTTGATCTCTCCTTCCTATTCCAATAGTGAATAAAGTTATTTTAGAAAAATTCTCAGGGTTTCTCAGATGCTACATCTAGCTTGCTTTGTAAGTGACCACAACTAGGTAAACGTTTTATCTATTAAAAAATGCCCAAGAATACTACCATTCTGGTTTTATGTATTTAATGATTATTTCCACTGCCTTACTGCTACATTCTGGAATTTTTTAAATAAACCTTTCTTGCAGATAATTCTTTTTACTGGCTTCTCTAGCATTTTGCACATAATCTGCATTATTTTAATATACTTGATTTACAAGGTATGTTGCATTACAAGTGTTTTACACTATACACTGCATGAACAAAAAACTGAGATAGTAAACCAGATGTATGTTGCATTACAAGTGTTTTACACTATACACTGCATGAACAAAAAACTGAGATAGTAAACCAGATGTAAATTTAAAGCAGAAATAATTAAAATAAATAAGAAGAAAAGTATCCTTAGCAAACAATTTAAATTGTTGGAAGTATCATGTTATTATATACTGCATTTTATTTCATCTTTCTTCCATAAATATGGCATAATATACAATTCTCTGTATCTCTTTTACCTTCATTTTGATTAAAGCAGGGTACTATAAAACAAGAGGTTTCTGACTGAATGGGGCTATGAACCTGGGTTTAGTCTGACACTCTATTATAAAAACAGATTTCAGGTGATTCAGAAAGGATTGTCATGGTTGTCACTGAGGAATGCAAAAGATGCATTTCAAAGTTGACTGTGATAAAAATGATCAGACAGGCTTTCCCTCACAAATCTGTGCAATGCTATTTCCAGAATTTATGGTGCAATATTGTAAGCTATGGGCATAGATGTGAATAATGAGAACAGAGCTTGGTAGGCTTTGTATTCTAACAGGAATCATAAATAATGTTCCTCTAATCTTGATGAAAGGAAGGAGTTGGGAAAAGATATTTCTTTTGGCTCTAGAAGTTGAGGGAACATCAGTAGAACTACCTCAAGCTAGATGGCATTGACTGCCAGTACTTAGCTGCTCATTGGATTCTGAACATGGCAGCTTACCTCTAGTAAGCGGAGCAACTTGGACCATTTTTGTAGGTGAGAAGCTGACAGCATATAGTACTCCTTATTTTGAAAGGCTTTCAGTTTCTGTAGGTCAGGACTAGAACTGGTAAGGGAGAAATCAAAGTATCTGCTATGTTTCAGTTGATTTGGACTGTATCAAAGTTTTTTTGGGTTGAAGCCTATGGTTTTGATGCATTCTTATGCTCATAAAAGATAAAGATTTTATTTTTTCTCTTTCACATGGGAGAAAAAAGAAGTTAAACATTTACAAGGTTCAGATAAGAGAAGGAGCAAAGTAGGAAAATGGCCAAGGGAGGAATATCTATTTGACTTGACCATTCATCTTCTTTCTTTAATTTTGGTAAAACTATGCACAAGTTGCAGCATTTTCTGGAAATGGTCAGGTAACCATGCAATATTTCAAGGTCACATGACCAATATTATATCCTGAACAAGCTATAAGGAGATCCCCAATGATGCTAAAAATAAGTGCACCACATCTTTTTGAAAAGCTAAAGATATAAAAAGACCAAAGAGAAGGAATGTGGACAGATGTATACCCAGCCTAGCAATTACTATGAAGTTGGCAATTTCCTCTCTCGCCAGGTTCCCTACTGAGAATGACCACACCTTAACCATTTCAGTTTTTTTCCATATTTCAGTTGCCACTAGCCTTCCTGAAGGGATTGAATTAAAAAGGGGGAAAATTGACTGAGTACTAGCTAGGCTTTTCATTGTTGGGAACATTATGCCATTCTTGACAGGGAAAGAATGCATGTCGTATGTCTCTGCAACCTCTGAATCTCACAACTTCCAGTAGCATCACTTTGATCCTTACCAATCCACATTGCAGGCAAACAGATTGCAAATCCAGAACAAATCACAATGTTGTGTTCAGGGAGTGTAAGGCTGAAAATTAAAGAGCTTTTGGGGTGGGGTTTCTTTGCCTTTTGTCAGGTTCATTTTTTTTAATCAGAATACAACAGACATCAAATAAAAGGGATAGCTCTGTTCTGATTTCATCCAGAAAAAGTGGAACATGCATAGACTTATGTGTGAAAAGGAAGCAGATTGGTATCCAGTGAAGTTCATGGAACAGAGATGCAATATGGCCATTCTAGGTATCCCAAATATTGCCCTCATTGCCGTATTTTGCTGCCAGTTGCTGCAAAATGGGCTCAGAAAAATTTTAAGTCTGACAGAGAACTACTAGCTGGCCTTCTTGACTCTCAGAATGTCTGTATGAAAGATCAGTATAATGAAATCAGCCTGTGATTCTGACTTTAACCATTGCGCCCATAGGACTCCTTCATTGCCCCCAGTCCCTTCTGTCTTCCTGCAATGTTCCATTTAGCTATGAATACATTGAGTGTATTTAACATGGTCAGAAGCCATGTTGGATACACTCAATGTGTTGCTCCTAAATTCCCTCTTTCTCTTCCTCCAGCCCTACATCACTAACCCTTCTGGCTCATCATTTCCTTGCTCAGCTAGCTGTATGAGTCAATTATGGCACTAGGTATATAATTAGTTCTTAAATGTCCATGATGACACTATTCCCTAGCACCAGTTGATTGCAAGCTCACCATGCTTTTTGTTAAACAAGGGATAGAAGATGGTACTATGATGAAACACAACTGCTCTTGACTGATGCAGGAACATCTTTGCACGAAGAATTTAAGTCCCTCAGAAATAACAAGTGTGAATATTTTGTGTGTTGCAACTTTAAGATTATAAACTTGATTTTGAAGCCTAATTGCAACTAATGGATTCAAAAGGGCTTTTGAACAGTGTTAAGTTTAATAATAAATAACAATCTTTAAAATATATCCTTTGATTTATTTTCTTGGAAAGCTAGCAAATTCCATTTTAGACATCAGACTTAACCTACACATTGGAAAATTACCGTAGTTATTTTTAGTAAGATCTCTTTACTGTTGCATGCAGCAGGGGGCAGGATTTTTCTACATTATGAAAACACCACCAATGTCAACTCATTTGTAACTGTGAAGTTTATTTTTTTTTAAAGTGAGATTTATAGTATAACAATACCAGTGTTTATTGTTACATTTCCTTATTGCTGTGTTTCTTGCATTTTTCTCCATGAAAGAACAGATAAAATGTAATATCAAGCAGATACTAACACCAAGTTTCCCAGGAGTAGTCTCTTATCTTGTTTAAATAGAAATATATAAACAATTTGTTGATAACACTCTAGGAAATATAACTTCCTGCTGTTCTGGAAGAGAAGGTTCAAGATGTCTTTTGTAAATTTTGCAAGTATGACCAAGGTCTTGCATATTTTCCATCTGCTGTAGTGTGAAGTGGTTTGCAGCAGATTGTAGCTTGAATTTTATGCATAAATTGTGTGGCACAAAGTTTTGTAAGAAAATGAATCACTATTTTTTTTATTCTATGTTTAAACTGTTGCAAGGATGCATTGCCAATAAAATACAATACATAGGGACAATAATGGAAAAGACATAGTCTGATTAACAGGATACCTTTTAAATGTGCTGCCTCTAACTACCACAGTCATGCTGGCTGGATGAGATGGGTTTGTATTCCAGCATGGAAAGTTGTTGAAAAAAGCATATTCCAAAAGAACAGTTTTTAATGCATTTATGCAAAATTGAACATAATAAGGGGAGAAAGTTGATTATGCCTGTATTGATTTACTAGAAAAATAGAAGTGCCAGGATTTTTTTCACCCAGCATCTCATCTCATTTCTCTCTCTCCCTCTCTCTTTTAAATGACCCTAGTATGAAGAAGGGAAAAAGAGAAGAAAACCCAATTACAGCAGCGTTGACCTCTCTGAGGTTGAATGGGAAGACAGAGATGATGTGGTAAGTGATAGTTCAGTCACTGCTTGACAGAAAAGTCAGTTGCACTCACTGCCAGCTTGCCTGAGCAGAAGGAAGAGAAGAAAAGAAAATGATAAGCTACTTTTAAAAAAATGAGTACGTTTTATTTTTATCTCATTTTGTTTTAGCCCGTTCCCAACAAATATAGTTCGGTTTGTACTTGATTAATGGGAGTTTCCAAGATGCTTCAGTTGTGTTTTAAATTTGTGTTTGTGTGTCTATATAAGTGTGAGTGTGTAGTTATTACTTTACTTGTTGCATTTACCAGCCTGTCTTCCTCTGGTAATTCAAAGCAGCTGAAGGGGGAAGGGTCTCCCTTCATTTCATTCCTATATAACTCTGCTAACTTGAGCTGGAACATTAAGAGAAAAAAGGGATCTTCAGTGCAACTGATGAGTGTAACAGGATCAGAGTCTTTCTGTATCGATACAGTCCCTGAGTTTTCAGGTCTATTGTGCAGAGCCTCCCTTGTTTTTAACTATCTATTCTGCTAGCAAAATCAGTAAGTCACTAAGAGTGTAGATAAATAAATAAAATCTCTTTTTCCCTCACTTACTTTCTTTTCTCAATATATGCTATAAGAATCCTTTTACATCATTCATTATCCTCAAGTCAACCTTTTGTGAGCAGAACATACACAAAACCGTGCTTTCCTAGAGGTATTGATCAAAGAGGCAGTGTCTTTGATCATGGAGGAGGCATATGGAATCCTTCACAGCTGTTCACGTCTTAAGTTCATCTGATGTCTTCTCAAGTTCCCCAAGTTCCTCATGGCAGCATATTTGCATAATGTAACTTTATCCTGTGACATGGAACCAATGGCAAGAAGCACTTTCTTTTACTAGTTCCTGATGTCCATATAAAGCCCAATTTCTATTATTGTGGAAGAGAAATGGCTTCTTTTTCCCTATTTTCAGTTCTGGCTTTCAGTCCTAGGATGGAAGCGGCCTAACCGATGGAAGCAGATTCTTACTAGATTGGTGTAGTCCCAGTCAACTCAAGGACTGCACTAGGCTTGAATGGCCTGTGGAGAGTACTCTTCAGGGCCCATTGGGGAAGGAGGCCTCAGGAGTTCCAAAGGGATGAAAGAGTGGCCATAAATATCTGCAAACTGGAAGAAAAAAGGGCCAAGGGAAAGGCCAAACATTGATCTCACAGAAATAATGGTAGATCTCATATTTGCCCGGAACTACTGATACTAATACATTGTAGATGTAGGTAGGGTTGTTTTTCAACATGGAAAAAAAGGGGGAATGAATGTTCTAAAGTAAATGTGGGAAAGATATATTGTTTTATGATAAACACTGCCCAGAGTCACTTATTGAGATGGGAAGCTGTAGAAAATATAGAATGAATGAATGAATGAATGAATGAATGAATGAATGAATGAATGAATGAATGAATGAATGAATGATGAATATAAAAAGTTAACTGCGTGGCTGACTCCATCATTTCCTGTTGCAATCCCATAGGATTCTTGGTGGCTTTAACTAATATTAAAACAGCTAAGAGTACAATAAAAAGGATAAAAACCTAACAACCTAAAAACAACAAAAAGCAATCCAAATCCTATTTATTTATTACATTTATACCACACTGCAATTCCTACATGATTCTTGATGATTTTACAGAATGTGAAAACCATTAAAACATCCACTGTACCATACAAATAATAAAAAACCCTACCAATTTTAAAATAAATCAAAAATGTAAATCCAAGTGACAATACTCAGATGTTCTCTGGAAGATTTCCATCTTCCAGCTGCTTTCAGAAGATCACCAGGGTCAGAATTGACTTTAGTCCTAATGGGAGGCATCCCAGAGGGTCAGCACTCCTAATAAGAAATAGCAGCCTCTTGAAGCCCTTCTTTAAATGGAAAACCTTCTCCCATCTTAACTGAATTGGCTGGTCAATTCTAAGGGAGAAACATGGTCCTTCCAAAATGAGGGTGGTGCTGCCATGGTTAGATGAATATAGATGAAATAGGAAGCAAAAGTTTAATAAGCCATATGGATTCCCAGATTTCTTTACTTTGGTCTCTTTAGTAACATTCAGACATTAGATCAAATAACAGCACCACAGCAACAAAAATCTGAACCAAATTTTGCCAAGACAGTTCTACCTTTCCTATGCTATAGTCTGAAATAGCAGAAGCTTGCTACTTTTTATAAGATGAAATGCATTTAGTTCTATATGCAGACAGATATAGTGACAGATTCACTATGTTCATGTTGTCCATCTAATGTCTTATCTGTTAACCTTTGCAGTTTTATTCTTTTTGTTCTAATCAAACTCCATATTGCTTCTTTCTAGTCATTCTGCAGTTCCCTCAAATGCCATTCTGTCTTTACAAGTCAATTTTCTGCTGTACTGTATCAAAAGTTTTCCTTATGTCCATGACTTAACCTTTGTCTATTTTTCTGTTACTTCCTCCATAAATCTGATATTTTAGGCATGTTTCATTTTGTGTGAATCCATGCTGACTGTCCTTAATTAAATCGTAACTTTCCAGGTGTTCTCCTTTTGGTTTCTGTTATTTAGCTTTTCCCATAACGTCTGTACCAACTAAAGTCATGCCTTCATGTCTGCCTTTTCACAAATCTTTCCTTGCACCCTTCTCATATATCAGCAGTACATTAACAGCTCCTATATCCTTCCAAACTCCAATCATTTCTGAGAGGTTTTGAATATATCAACAGAAGTTTCCCATATTTACAGTGTCACGTCTTTCTGAAATCTGGGATTCATCACGTATCTCTGCCTCTGGAGTATTGTCAGTATTCAAATGTAGACATTTCTTGATCACTTTGCTCTGACTCAAGTTTCTGTCTGCCGACTTCTCATGTGTGTGTCTGTGTCTGTGTGTATACACACATTTCTGCCTTGTCCACCTTCCTTACTCGGGGTTTAAATCACAATATTATTTATGAATCATAATAACCTAAGCAATGTCTGCCTTTACTGTTAACTAATTTCTCCCATCTTCTGTGCCTCCTCAGGTCATACTGCCTGTAGTATTTTGACACTTGTGGTCTCAATTCATAGAGATACATTTTGAATGCTTTCCATGTTTGTTCCTGCAGTTTCAACTTGAATAGTCTTCACTAAGAGTATATCATTTTCTATTTAAAAAAAAATGGCTTATTTTTATTTTTAAGATTATAATTGAAAATTAAATTGTCCAGGTCAAAATGTCTACTTTTCACAACCATTGGTGTTTCCTGATATTTCAACAAAGCAATCAGTGTACTTCTCCTCTGTACATACTGGAACTATCTGAGGAGTTAGTTAACAGAGTGAGGTATTGAGTAGATGCTCTAGGGCAAGGGTGTCAAACTCACGTTGTCATGGTGGCATCATGTGATGTATTGGGACTTTTTTCCCCTTTGCTAAACTGGGTGTGGCTAGCACGTGATGCATTCGGCCCGTAGGCCGGGAGTTTCACAGCCCTGCTTTAGGGTGACTGAAACAACATTAAAAGATCTGTAAATAAATATATACAAATAGAATTCATGTCAGACTGGGACTCAGACTTTGCTGTGTTGAAGTGTCCTTCAGAATGCTGAATCAGTCAAATGATCTCTAGAGGAACCTACCCAATGCCTCATTCTAAAGAAGGATCACCAATACTAGCCTCTGTTAATTGCACTAGAGACCCCTCCTGAACTCTTTAGTTGTTGTTATGGTGGTCTATGCCACAACACAAAAGTGACCAAAGTACCTGTCCAAGACAACCAGATATCATAGCAACCTTCTGAATGCCTCTCCTGCCAAGTAAAAATAACTTCCTATTGTCCTAATCTATTTCCATTATTGAAATTGTTCTGGATACATTACATTTATCTTATTGGTTAGTATGAAACAAGCAGAAGAGCAGTTCAGTAATCTACTGAAGGAAAACTATTCTGTATTTTGAATCCTATTTCTGGAAGATATTTGGATGAGAATAGCTATATTCAATATGCTTTGGAGGTTCTTTCTTCCAAAGAAATAACACTAGAAAACATTTTTTTCTGGGAAAATTCAAGGCAAATCTTGAACATTGTTATTAAAGCAACCAGGAGTAATAGGCAGATACAAAGAGTATTCCCAACTTGAAGAAATTAGATATGTTGGCTGGGATCAATACGTTGTAGTCCAACCCCACATGGGAGCACCAAATTGTGGAAGACCAGATAATAAAATAAATTGGATATTGTCAAATAGAATCACCCTAACTATACTCTTAGTTCTCATTAAATTGATAACTCCGTTTTCTTAACTACACTGCTTCTGATTTGTAGATGAGGCATATATAAAAAAAAGTCAAACCATATATAAAAGAGACACTTTTTAGTTCTAAAATGGAGACATATTTTATATTTTTATTTCATTATGTGAGGATTGTTTTATGCCAAAGCATGAAATAATCTGTGTCCCAAATACCCACTAATACATTTAAACTGATTTAATCTAGCTATACCTTTACTACCTCAGTTGGAACTAGGCTGCAGATACATTTGAATCTATGTTGTTATTCTTTAAAACTCTCTAATAGAATGCAAATGACCAGCGGTCTGCAAGGAGTATAAATCCTTCCATTCCTCACCATGCAGTCAGAGCTGAAGAAGCTTCTTGGATAAGAATTGAAACATCTTCAAAGAAAAAAACAAGAAGGTCCAATTGCCTCCTTAAAAAACACCTTTGAGATAGTGAATTGTTACAATATAACTGTGGAAACTTCTTCATCTGCATATCAAATGAAGACGATCTATCCTAATTTCATTCTATTGCTTGTCTACAATGAAATGTTGTTGTCATATCTCAAAATAGATGCTAATGTACCTTTTATGTAATATGTAAAATTGAGCCTTACTGCTTTCTCCAAGCTACTTTTGTACAGGCTGATTCATTCACTGGCAGTTCTTGTTCTACAAACTTGCTTACCAGTAGCACATAGAGTGTTATCTCTGGAGGGAAGGCTTCTACTCAGCAAGTAAGGTAGAAGCACTTTTCTGCCATCCCCATGGGCCATACTGAAGGACATGGGAAGGGATGTAACCTGTCCTGAGATGTTGGACTGTTATGATGTAAATTGCTCTAAAAATTAGCCAGCGAACTTCCCATCAGTTATATTATTTTCTAGGCATATTCTCATAACTGGGAAGGGAATTAGCAATGATGGTTTTAATTACTGTAGGAAATCGTAACTACAGTAGATGGGTATCCATCCCTGAAACTTATGCCATCCAGAATGCCGTAACTGTTCTGCAAAACCTAACATATGTTGTTTATAACAGGGACCATAGGTATAACTTGCAAGAACCTGAAATCCTAAAATAGTGCCAGGGACATGTTATTGGAATGTCCCAAAAGAGAGGGATTAGAGGAGGGCCAAATGACATTCTATTAAATCAGTGCTTAGGAAATGTCTATATTGCCTTGGCATCATTTTGTTAATGTGGAACTCTGTAATAGCCATTTTGTGAGAGTTCTCACAATACATGATCCCAAATTTATCCACCCTAAAAGACTGGGGACTTGAAGCACAGTATGCTAGCTCACATTCTCATATATTAATCCAGAAGCAGGCAACAGGATGTCCATATACTCAGGTGTGCCCAGAGATTATTCTTTTCATGTCCCCTAAACTCTCCTGGTTTAAAAAAACCCACCAAAATAAGCTGGTCTGATGCAAAGCAGAATAGCAGCGTCTAATTTCATTTTTTACAATTGACTCTAGACCAGGGTGTCCAACCTTGGAACTTTCAGACCTGTGGACTTCAAATCCCAGAAATCTCTAGCCAATTCTGGAGTTGAAGTCCACAAGTCTGAAAGTTCCAAGGTTGGACACCCCTGCCTAGACCCTACACCGACCCACGGAAATTCCAAACAATACTTTCTTTGGAACTGTGCCCACCAGCCACCATAAAGAGTAAAATAGGTTGAGGTGGCAGAAAACATCACAGTCAGGAGTGTTCCTTTGTAAGAGGACCCATAGCATCCTTTCAAAATTACTAATGGCTGCATAAGATTTCCTGCCCTAAATGAAGCTGTCTATCTGTGTTCTTATTCTCTAAATGGCTAACACTTTATCATTTATTAAAATAATTGCTTTTAATTAAATTAATGGAAAGTCATTTACTGACATTAACTATTTCTTTTATAATGATCTTTTTAAAGAGCTTTATACATGGAAGTTGATGTTTTATTATTTTACAACAATGCTAATGTGGTAAGAAAGATGTCCCTCATTCATATGACTGGACACCAATTTAATCCCCGTAGAGGTAGCAAAAGAAAAGTCTACAGAACAGATGAAAAACTTGTTATCCCAAGCCAAAAACTATATTCAGGGGATTAAAAAAAGAGATCTTATTCCCATATGCATACTTGATCTTAAAAGCTATGAGAGTTTTAGAGGCCCTTTTTGTAAATTTGCGACTTGCCTCAGGGTTGTGTGGGAGTGGAATACTGCAGGCTCTGAGATGGAGAAAAATGAGAAACATGTTAAAGATAAATGGAACAGTTCTTTAAACATTAGAAAGTAGATTGGTAATTAAGACCAGCTCTCCAAGTCCAAAACCACAAAAGTTAAAAAGGGAAAATACTTCCAGAATTGCATATTACACATTACATTTTACATTTAAAAAATTGTCAGTAAAATATATTTTATTCGATAAAGCCTATAGCCAAAAACTTTTAATTTTTTTTACACTTGTTGTCTGTAGAAGATAGTGGGCTCAAATCAGGATGCACCAAAATTGGGGGGGGGGGGATGCTAACAATGCAGCTTTAATTTGGTCAGCCATACTCAGATTTTTCACAAGAATAAAACAGTTATTTTACTGACAAGCAAGCTTTGCTCCCCTGTGTTTTTCAGCCTTGAAAGACAGCCTTTGACTGTCTTTGACTTGAAAATGATCACTGTAAATTGTCCAGAGCAAAGAAATGTCACGTGGCCCTATCAAGTATCTGTAGAATTAGAGTACCAGAGAATTAGAAGGCCACTAAAGTCCAACTGCCCCATTCAATAGAGGAAACTGAACTTAAGCATCTCCCCAAAGATGGTTGTCTAGCCACCTCTGCAATAGATAGGTCCACTTTTTAAACCAAAATAAAAGCTGCAAGGAGCAGAGTGTGATGAATATGATTCATTTTTTTCATATGATTGGATATGATCCTCTGGTTCTGATTTAATGTGGGAGCTCTGGACTGGACCTATCTCTCTGAAAACACATTAACACTTTTTTTTTGTTTTGTTTTTGTGAGACAGGCTACACTTACTTTAACTGATATTTAAACTTAAATTTTTATCCTGCTTTGTAAATTAATACAAACACAAGTTGTAGAGGCAGTGTGATCTAGTTTTAGCTTCATGACAGCTCACCTTTGAGTCAATGATGAGCTGAAGTACAACATGCTTGGGAGAGGCTCTTTACCACAGCAACATATACTGTACTTGGTCTGAATTAGATATTATACCATGCAGGAATCTACAGTACCTATATACTACTAAAATTCTTGTTGTCATGTCTTTAATTGGGCAAAATGCTGCATCATAGAGCAACAGTTTTTGAACTGAGGTACTTTAGATGGGCTAATTTACAGAATGTGGCCTAAATCTGGGACCCATGACTCCTGAGGAAATCGAATTTGAGGAAAATTTTGGCTGCTTCAGTGCTACTGGCTTCTGCTGAATTTACTGGACTGCTGCTGTGGTCATGTGGTCTTCATTTTCATTGTTGCCTGACAGCCAGTCTCACAATGTTCCCAGCCAGTCTCACAATCCCTTGCTTCCCCCCCCCCCACCCTGCAGCAGCCAGTTACCATTCCTGGAAGGGAAGGGAAGGAAGGGAAGGGAAGGGAAGGGAAGGGAAGGGAAAGGAAGGGAAAAGAGAGTGTTTCTGATACTCCCTGCCAGTTTTTCACAAGGAAACTCAAGGGGAAAGCTGGTAGGAAGTAAAAAGTTGTTTCCACTCCCACTGCCTTCTTTTTTTTTTCTTTTTTTGCCACACATGCTCTTTCTGTTTAGGTAAGGCAATATCTCTAAAATGATGACCTAACAAAAGGCACAGATTGTCTGATTCAGATTAAAGTGGGGCTGGGATGAGAATGGTTCAGAGCTCACAAGAGGATTAATGTAGCAGTGTAGACAGCTCTTTAAAGCAGTTACATCTTCTCTTTGGGATCACCTGCCTGTTCTGTATCTGTGGTATGATCCAGGAGAAAGATAGCCTTGATCTCAGTTATTGCTGGCAAGTACTACTTATGTGTACCTACACATTCTTTTAAGTACCTTCATATTCAAAGCACTGAAAGGCACTAATATGTGCTATACATCAATACTATCCAACCTAATGACCTCCAGATGTGTTGAACTCAGGGCCAAATGATTTTGTGTATGTCACACCATCATGAAGCAAAAGATGTACTTTATATAATTAGCATTTATGTAATTTAATTAACATTACTTGCATGATGATATTATGGCAAACTTGATATCACTGTGGCTTCTACCAAAGACCTAGAATGATTGGGCTTTAGTTCATGTAATCTGTAAATCAAGACTACATAAAAATAGATTTTAAATTAATTTACCTAATTTGTCCATAAAAAAATCTTGGAAGTTTCTGAGGATGGAACATCTTTGGACTTCTTTATTTGGCTGCTTAATTTCAAAGTTTAAAGGGGCAGGATAACCATATTTAGAGAGAAATACGAGAATGTTTTGTATGAGAGAGAAAGAGAAAGAAAGCACAACCATATCCTGTACCATATTTAAGGAATCGCTTGGGTTATGAATTCATGTATTGACTCCAAACTTATACATGGCTCACGATGATTTTTCTCTTATAGCCTGCAACTAACTTTCATTTTAACCTTTACTTGCCCGCTGGTAAATATTACCAGTTTTAACTTCCTTTCAAAACTAAGCTTTCCAAGCAGTGCTATGGTGGCACAGTGGTTAAAATGCAGTACTGTGGACTACTTCTGCTGACTGCTGGCTACCAGCATTTCAGCAGTTCGATACTCACCGGCTCAAGGTTGACTCAGCCTTCCATCCTTCCGTGGTCTGTAAAATGAGGACCCAGATTGTTGGTGGCAAGATGCTGACTCTCTAAGCCACTTAGAAGTTGTTTCTGTAAACTGTGAAGTGGTATATAAGTCTAAATGCTAAGTTTATAATATAACTGGAGTGGTACCTTCAGTCTTAGACTACTACACTTGGGACCCAGGCTCAAATCCCATTTCAGCCATGTTTTATTTTATAATCTATTTTTCAACACGACGAACCTCTTAGACTAAATTCCCAGCATTTTCAGCCAAATAATTTTTGGCTGTGGAAGTTGTGATGCAGGAATATATAACGACCATGTCTGGTAGCTAAACAAATTAGAGTGGAAAGAATGCACATGTACCTATTCTTCCTTTGGTCCAAATATCTTTTAAAATGATTACATATATAAAAAGAAAAACAATATGTTGTCTTAATTCTTTTTTAAAATTTCTTTTTATATTCTCCTCTCCCCCCCCCCTTTTTTTTTCTTTTCTATTTAAGCTTCGAAATGCAATGGTGAATCGGAAAACAGGAAAATTCTCCATGGAAGTGAAGAAAACAGTGGACAAAGGGGTATTTTGTATAGGCAATTCTTTTCCAACAAAATGTAAAAATAAAATTATATACTTGTGTTTATTACATGTAGATGAATTTTGAATGTTTGCATGTCTCTCTGTTATGCTATTATTAATCTTGCCCTAGATTAAATGTTTGCTTTTTTTTAAATTCAGACCTGCCAAACTTTTCATATTAAGCTTTTTTTTCCTCTCTTAAATCTAGAAGCGAGTGTTGGTGATGACAAATGACTACTATTATACGGATATCAAGGGGACCCCTTTCAGGTAAAGCAGCTCACAATAAATGGAATATTTCATCGGGCTTATTGCAATCACATTTCTACAGGACTCATGAGCTCATTAAAAGCTCATCAGAAGAGGCTGACAATAAAATGTCCCTGAATGATGCTGAAAAGAGCAAGGGAAATAGCTTTCCAGTGTGCTTTTTTCAGGTTTTATTCAGAGACTGAAAATTTTTGAAAGATAAATTGCCTGGCCATATCCCAGACCTGTCATTCAGAAGGCGCTCCATTCTGTGCTCTGTTAAGAAACTTGCTTCCTATCTCCAACTGAATTTTCCCTGCCATTGATGAAAACCTGCATGGGTTTTTGTATAGGGCTAAAAGAAATGCATTGGTATGCATGCTGTAGATTAGGTGTGGCTAAAAGAATATTACAAATACACACTTCTAGGACACTGGCACCTTCGTTATAAATCTGTAGTCCCCATCACTATCTACAAGCAGTTCCTTTTGCCTCAGTCACACATACTCAAAGGCTCAGAGAGTCACGCACACACTCAGAAATGTTATTCATTTGTTATAAGCAATTACATGAAGCATAAACACATCTTGTACTCAAAAGAAGGAAGAATGACTGCAGTGTTTCACTAAAACGTTTCCCATCCACAAAATAATTAAACAATATCCAGACTAGTAACACTGATCCAATGATGCAACACTTAGTGATCGTAGATGCACTAGCAAATAAAATGATTAGAATTTATTTATACAGAGCTTAGTTTTACATATTCATGGAATGCCTGTTCCGGTAACTGAACCACAAATCAAATCCAAAGCACGACACAGTCCATATGCAGTTCTTTTCATAGTGTAATTCTGCCTTTAGTGAGCAGGCTGGAGTTCATTTCTGGCTGCGACACTGACAGGCACCCAAGACTGTCTACTTCTGCAATAAACCAGGACCACTCAACCAGACATTAGAGCTCAAACATATGCACCAATCAGGGATTAGTCAGGTGGTAGGATTGATGCCAAGAGGACCATACTAACTTACACTGGAGACAATACTACATTGTTTAGGCAATGTCCATAGGACGCCTCAGTAATCCATCAGGTGAACATAGCCCAATATCTAAAACTCCTTTACTATCTAGGGAGATTCCATAAACTACCATTTTGGAAACTTTCTGTATGAAGTAATTGCACAGAAAACTCAAGGCTCTTTCAGTTCAAGCATGAATTCTCCTGATGCTTTGGGGCTATCATCCCACAAGGCAGATATTCATGAAATAGATGTGAGTCCAGATGCAGAAAACTGTTGAACCGTCAGTGCAATTTCTTCTCTTTTCTCTTCTTCTTTGTCAGTTCTCCTGTCAAGTGTCTAGCTTTCTCATGTTGTCTTTGTTTGAGAGCAGTAGATGTGATTTAAAATTCCACACAAACTTTTGTAGCATATCTCCAGATTGAAGAATATGCTGAACCTTACTTACATAAAATTGGTATCCAATTCACAAATTGGATCAGATTCCAAAATGAGAACAATGTGCTTTTACTTTATTGTTCTCTTCTAGTCACCTGCACTACAGGTAGTCCTCAATTTACAATGGTTCATTTAGTGACCATTCAAGTGGTCACTTATGATGATTTTTCGCACTTACAACCGTTGCAGCATTCCCTTGGTCAGATTCAGGCACTTGGCAGCTGACTCATATTTATGACAGTTGGAATGTCCCCGGATCACATTATTCCATCTTGCGACAAGCAAAATCATTGGGGAAGCCAGATTCGCTTAACAACTGGGTTACTAACTTAACAGCAGCAGTCATTAATTTAACAACTGTGGCAAGAAAGTTCATAAAATGGGGCAAAACTCACTTAGCAAATGTATCACTTAACAACAGAAATGCTGGGTTCAATTGTGGTTATAAGTTGAGGACAACTTATACAGTTAAATCAGTACTTTCAAAAATGTAAGAACCATTTTAAAAATGCAACAATTATTGCAACCTTCCATAGTGCTGCCCTTAGTATTTTACGGGAAAGAGCCCATGGCAATACTGTTTCCATCACAACAATATTAAGCAAGGTTAACACATGTAACCAAGAAATTACACCAAGTGTGTCATTAAGCTCCAATTTTCACATTCTTGGATTTCCTTGCTCTCAGCAGCTCTGCTAGCTCTTAATACTATCAGTAAGGATTATTTTCCATACAGATGATTTTCATTTGTATGAAAACGGCCTCCTCCTCTACAAGCCTATGGGCAGATTCTACTCTTGGCTGAATAACACTGACCTTGGTGAGTGTTCATTTTCGTTTGCCAGAGCGAGCAGGGGTTATTGCTCCCCTAATAAATATACAAAGTCCGTTGCTGCTGGCACAACAAACATAAAATGGCATCAAAGTGGATGGTTGGCCAAGACGTGCAACCACCAAGGTCTTAGAAACAAAACAAAATTGTTTCTAGAGCAGGAATTAAAACCTTAGGGAGTAATTATCTTTTCCTGTATTTTTCTAGCTTTGTTTATGCCACAGTTTTTATGGTCTGCTTTTTGTTTATCTGCACAGTTTAGGTGTGGCTCTGTCTAGAGGACATGGCAAATATTTTTTCAGAGGGAACGTGACAATAGAAGAAGGTAATGCTTGATTGACTCAATCAAATTCCCATAAACCATATTATTGGGCTAATAATAATGAACTCTGAGTACACAAATCAACAAATTTGACATCTGTGTGCATGAATGTATATTTGTGTGCAAATGGTAAAAATGCTTTCAGTGTGAGTATAATAACCTTTGCATTTTCTTGGCAATTATAAGGATTTTCCAGCTGCCTTTTTCAAAAACACCTGTTTGACTTCTGAGTCTAGCATGCAGCCCAAAAAATTCCCATTAGAATACTGATGGAATCCATTTTAGGTTCCTTATTTTTCTTTTACAATTGCACATAAATACTGACAAAAATCTATGGTGTCAATAATACTAGGGCTGAAGCACTGATTTGATCCTTTAGATCAGGGGTGTCAAACACACGTTGTCACGGCGGCATCACATGACATATTGGAACTTTTTCCCCCTTCGCTAAACTGGGCATGGGCGTGGCCAGAGAGTGACGCATCTGGCCTGCGGGCCACTAGTTTGACTGCCCTGCTTTAGACAGCATTGCAAATTGAGAGGAAGAGCTTTCATTCTCTTGTGGTCCTGGAGTTTTGAAATCTGCAGCTCCTGAGTTTAGCTGGTGCATGCAAAAATCATTCATTTACCCCAGAGTCTCCAGTTAAAGACAACCCAATAGCAAGTGATGAGAAAGACAGCTTCTTGGTACACAGGAAAACCTTTTCCACTTCTTGTGAAGAGGACTAGATTAGAACGTGGGGGGAGCAATCTTCCATGCCACTCTTGGTAACTTTTGCTGCCATTTATAAATTCCCAGGAACCTCACTTGCAATTAATGCTCTGCCTAAAGTGATTCTGCTGCCATTATCATTAGGCTTCTGATTTGTCTTCAGATTGTACAAATTTTTCCATTTTTTTTATCAACGAACCAGCTCTCAATAGCCATTTTCCAGCTGTTGGAAAATGCAGATCACTGATGCTCCCATATTATTAACAGTAATGAAACAGTAATATAAATCAGGGTTGCCGATCTTTTAGCTTGCATTCTGAGGTGGAATGAATTGAACTTAAAGCTGGAAAAATAGCAAACTGGGAAGGGGGGGTGTCAAACTTGGGAGATTGTTTATCCCTAACTATATAATTAAATCTAAGCAAGAAAAGATAAAGAAAAGATAAAGAAAAGTACACAAAATGACAGAAGCTAGGCAGCTGCAAGACACCTGCATAATCTGTTGTTCCCTATATTTTATGTGACAATAGATGCTTCAATCTCTAAATAAAAGATAGGAGGACATTAGGAGGGAAAGCCACAAAAAGGCAAAGAGAAGAAGATTGGAGTAGAAAGATGAAATAGATGAATTAGAATTTTCTACATATTTGTGAGTCACTGATTGAAGTATAACTTACCATCATTCATTAAAGTATATTGAGGAGGTTTTATTGCATATTTTTTTTTAAAGGAGAAAGGCTTTTTGACTTCTATGAATGTTATACAAAGATTGAACTAGTACTGGTGTATGCCCCAGAGTAACTCTTTATCATTCATTCTTCTTTCAGGATTACATGATTTAGAACAGCCTGATGTCTCTTTGGCAGATGAATGGTAAATCTGCATGCAATTGGCTTGTGATGTTCTTTCTGTCTGTACTGTCTGCTCCCTACTTATGGAAAGACAAAGGGAGGTCAGGCTTACTAACATTTGTTACTGTTATTTTTAACCACACTTTGTCCTCAGGTCATATTGCAACACAGACTTGCATCCGGAACACCGCCAAATGACTCAACTGAAGGCAATTAAAAACTATCTCACAGGGAAAGAGCCATTGCTTCCTTGTGAGTATATTTCTGATCACAATTGAATTTAGATGAATCTGGAAAGTTCCTCAAATAAATATATTGTGTTAAGAAAGATGTAGCATTTTTATTTTTAATGGAATATGGCATCCAGGATAAACAATATAGCTCCTGTATCTTTAAGCTGTACCTGCCTTTGTCTATGGAAATTATCAGTCAATCAGGTAATGGTTGTCCCAAAGATGGTTTTTCAAAAGGACTTTCTTTGTTTTTCCTTGAAGGTATTTTGCTTCTCATCCAAGAAGCTTCACTAAATGGTGGGGTGTATATGTGTGTGTGGGTGGATGGATTAGTTCCACCCCATCCAATCAGCTTTGAGGAAGCTTCTTGGATAAGAAACGAAATATCTTGAAGGAAGAACAAAGAAAGTCCAGTTGCCTTTTGAAAATCCATCTTTGAGACTGTACCTGTCTTCTTCAAGTCAACTATTAAGGGTAATAGAAGTCCAATCTTCTTTTTACTTGGCACACTTTGCTATAAAATCCAGTGTAGCAGCACCCATGAAAGTAAATCATTAACTTCACTGTGGAGTTGTACAGGGTCACAACCACAAAGATTGACTATGTGGGTTCCAGTAGTTTAAGTTCAAATCTTCCATATGCACAACACAAATAATAATAATGGCTAACCTTACTCTGCAATCAAAAGGTAAACAATAAATAACTGATTTGCTTATGCAAACATTGGCTTTTAAAGTAGGCAGTGGGGGAGGGTGCAGTAGTATAGAACTTCCTAATGAGCATAATACAGGCAAGATGAATTTTATACTAGTTTTGAAATTGAAAAGGAGATATTTGAAATGTAAGTTTTGATATGCAAAAGAGAGATAAAAATATTGCTACCCTTCCCTATCTCAAAAATAAATAGGGGAATTGCTCTTCATTTCCAACTTTTTCTGAAATTAAGTTTTAAATAATAAACCTGGAAAATTCCTATCAATATCTGGTGAAATCAGATTTAGTGTCATAAGGAGATTCCGTACATGCTTTTCATGAATGTTTTAAAACATTACAGGTGACAAAGAATTGATTCAGGAAGTCTTATTTGATGCAGTAGTGAGCGCCCCAATTGAAGCTTATTGGACCAGCCTAGCACTAAATAAATCAGAGTGAGTGAACAGACTTTTCTTCCTTCTTCTTGTATTAATTTAGATATGAATATAACCTAGGACTGTATCAATTTTTTGTTAAGATGCTTCACTCATGATCAAAGAAAATTGAGGCACATAGGTGTAAAAGTGCCACAGGTAATCCAGAGTTTGACATGACAGTTTTGTTCACCATGTATCCTGATGGGATTTCACAATGAATATCCATGTGCATATCCCAAAGATCTTGGAAGGACCACAGGGCAATTTTGTTGAGCTCCAGGCTTTCATGAGATGAATCCAAGCATCTCATGAAAGATTGTGTAAGCTTCTTATTCAAATGTATACATTTATGTGTATCAAAAAGCACTCCAGTCAAAGTAATTGAATATTTATTCAGGAAATTTGTATAACTTCTTAGTTTAAGCAAATAACTCTGGGCAGCTTACAAAACAAAACAATACGCCAGAGATATGGAATACAGACAAATAGATAAATGTAAAGTATAATATATATAAAAGATCTTGCAAGTATGCCATTAATCAGTGAAGCCATATCCCTTGTGACTAAGAAAGCAAATATACCAAGTCTCTGAAACAAAAATGGATTGATTTTTGGCTTATTCAGTATCTGTTCTATCATCTCAGTATAGGCGTGTAAGAGAGAGAGAGAGAGATGTGGCAGGCACACACACAAAATCTACCGCTCTCAAAGTCTGCTTCATTTATTGGAGAGGAAGATCCATATCTCATCATTTAATTATCCAGATAAAGGCTTGAGGGTTTGTAATCCATAAGTGGATTACATGTGAATCTTTTTTTTTTTCCCCTATGTTATTCTGAGATTCGTGCTGCCCCAACATTGGAAACTTCACCCCTTCATTCAGGAAACGATACATCTATGTCATTTGCAGAACGTAATATCCTTTCAGTCACGTCCTCATTTGGACATTGGGGGCATGTTTTAATCTTCATTAAAAGCTTAAGTCGACTATTGAATTTGGTAAACTGATTACAGTTGCAGTCCTGGTTTCTACATGTTTTGTGACCTTGAAATAGGCATGAACTGTTTACTTTGTAGAAATAGGCTGCTTTAATGCTGCTGCTGCTTTTCAGAAATTCAGACAAGGGCGTAGAAGTTGCTTTCCTTGGAACTCGGACGGGCCTTTCTCGGATCAATCTTTTTGTTGGGCCAGAACAACTAACTAATCAGTAAGTACTAAAACTAGGTATAGTAATTTACACTGTACTGAGAAGAGGAAGGATGTTTACTATGGGAAGACGTTCAACCTTTTCTCTCCATCTAGTGGTGGTATCAGGGAAAAAAAATCAGGGTGTTAAATAAATTGCAAGTTAGGTGGGCTTAGCTGTCTTTTGCAATTTTTTGGAAACTAAATAAACTAAATATGTATTCATATGTATTTCAAGAGATTCATAATGGGAAGGGGAGGGAGGCACCTGGAGCTATGCCCCAGAACATAGCAAACAAAACTGCTTTGTTTCTAGAATAACTAGAAGTGCCATGAAAGTTACCACATTGTAAATCTTGCATGTGCATGTTTGATTCGGATATCAGACATATTCTTCAGCTTGTTTTCTTTTTTTCTGCTCAAAGTCTGGCAAATAAGGAAGCAAAATGCATGGACAGGATATCTATCACATATTTAAAAAACAACTGTGGGATTTTTGTTTCGAAATATTTTATATCCAAATCCTGGATCCTCAGGACTGGAACATTAAGTCCACCTGGCATTTTCCCTATTGAAATAACACACATGCAAACTTACCTACAGAGGATAAATTAAATCCAATTTCATTGGCTTCTGCTGGAGCAAATCAGGTTTTGCAATACTTCTCTACGTAGGAGCAACATGGTGCCACCCAAAACTGCTCCAGAGAATCCACAGGCAAAAGGAGGAGGATTTGATCCCTGGTAACACTGGATATACTGGAAGAAACACACACCGGATATTACCATACATTTTCTCTCATTCACTCTCCCTCCCTCCCTCCCTCCCTCCTTTCCCTCTCACTGAAGTGAAATTCTTGAGTTTAGTTTCAAGCAACTGCCTAGTGGCTACTTCAAATTGCAAAAAGTCCAACCAACCAACAAAACAGCCTCTTTTCCCCTCCTGTTCTGTTTGTCTGTATTTTAATTGGTTATTGATTCAGAATACGATTCCCCTTCAATGCCTATGCCTTTATTTTCTTTCTATTTGTATTTCTTGTAACAGAACAAAGGGAAGTAGCAGAAGAGAAAGACTCTCCCTGGCCCCCACACCAAATGTCTTTTTTTCTGGGATTACAAATCCTAGAACGTGCAAAATGGTGTTCACCACCTTATTTACACTGGGGATAAAATAAGCCAAACTTTACAATATCGGATTTATTTATTGAAGCAGTCAATTTATATGGCCACCCATCAATCAAAAATAGCTCTGAGCAACAAACAAAAGAATAAAACACAATATAGTTATTTTTTTTAAAGTAGGTAACTTAGAGGATAAGTGAAAAATGAAATGAAAAAGAGCATTTTTTTTTATTTCCTTCTGTTTCAAGAGACTTTTTGACAGCTGAAGACAAGGAGAATATTTTTAATGCGGATCATTTCCCACTTTGGTATAGAAGAGCTGCTGAACAGATTCCAGGAAGTTTTGTCTACTCCATTCCATTCAGTACAGGTTTGTTATGAAATTACATTTTATCCTGCTGCTAATTCTTAACCAAAATAATCTGGTTCAGTTTGGGACTTAATATCACTTTGCATGTCAAAACATGACAGGGAATGACAATTTGCAAGGGTAACGCAACAGAGATGGTTTGTCACAGTCTTTTTTCAGGAGTGCCTTTCCAATGTACCACTCTAGCCTATATCCTTTGAATTTCATTGGCTTTCAATCCATCTAAACCTGAACCTGCTTATTTGTTCAAGATCAACCAAGCTTGATTAGGGATTACAAGTTGTATACAGAATTACTTTAAGGCTGTTTTTATTTGTCATGGCAGTCTTTAGAAATGATCAGATCTAAAACAGAAAAAGAAATTTTACCCGATGTATATTATACATCGATTCCTGTGTATCCTTGTTTGGCTTTGGTGGGTTTTATTCAGATCCAAATGCTGGCATCTGGAGAGAGGTGACATCTGGATTACTGGCATCTGGAGAGACAAGGCCTATTTTTTCTCTCCCTTATGCAACCCTCTTTTTTCATGGAATAGGAAGGTTGGACCCCCCGCTTTCTCCACATTTTTTTTTTTCAAGAAGAAACAAAAAGGGAAGCTGATTTCAAAAAGTTCATGGCCAGGAGACAAAGGAGACGTTCCATGTTAGCAGCTACGTTTTCTTTCATGTAGGCATGTCCAATCTGCAGCTCATGGTCCATGTGTGACCCTGGACAGCTAGTAATGTAGCCCCACAAGATCATTATTATGTGATTTATGTACATTAACTATGTTATATATCTTATATGTGGCCCAAGACAATTCCTTTTCATTCAATGTGATCCAGGCAAACCAAAAGGTTAGATATCCATGCTTTAATGTAAAACAAGAAAAGAAAGGGAGCCACATATTACATATCCAGTTTAATGTATCCAATCATAATACAAGATACCAGAATTGGGTAGCCCATAGATAATATGTATCTCCCACCTAGTCCCCTATTTCTAGCCCCCAGGTCATTGGCAGATTGTGCTGTTTGAAACAGGGGCAAAAAATGTCTACTTCCCTAGCTATGTGAGACCTTTACCTGAAGGTCTTAGAATTAATGGTAAAGCATGCCCGAACTTCAAAGCAATGGTGTGACCCTGATTTATCATGTCAGCCCCTGTTGTTAGGGACAATGCTATGGCTCTTGCCACGCAGAGAGAGAATTTGGACCTGAATATCTATTCCTTTTCAATTTATAGAAACAGCAAACAAGAGCAATGTGGTGACAGCAAGTACCGCCATACAGCTGCTGGATGACCGAAAGTCACCTGTGGTAGCAGGTAAAAGCGCAACTCCATTTATATAACAATGCTTTAAATGGGATTTGTTGGTTCATAGGAATTCTCCCTTAAAGACTATTTTGGAAGAAAGTTCAGTAATTCACAGTTTTGGAACCTAATATTTGGAAGGCTTTTTTAAAACATTTGCTCCTCAGTGAGAGAAGATACGTTGGGGACCCAACCAGATTATAATCATTATTATCAATAAACATTGACCTGGGAAACTCTACAGTATCTCAGGTATTTTCTCCTCTATAAAAAGTTAAATAAATCACAGCAGCAAGCTATTCCAAAAGAGAAGACCTTCAGTTGTGCTACCTCCTCACATCCCTCTTTATAGATGGAAGAGGCATTCTCTGCTCACCTGGATTGATGGCCAAAAGGCAATCTTGCAGATATCCAGGCCCAAACTATCTAGATCTTTATAGGTGATAACCAGCATCTTGAACTGCAATTGGAAACAGAGCAGTAGCCAATGCAGCTACTTTGCAGTGGTGTATATTGAAATTTTCAGTAAGTACAGTATATGGACTACTGCATTTTATACCAGCTGAAGAGCCACATAGTCTTCAAGGGCAGCCTTATGTAAACTGAATTATAGTAATCTATATGAGACAAATAAATGAATATGTGATCATCCTCAAGGCATCACATTCCTATCCACAACTGGCACATTAACTGGATAATGGATTTTCTGGCCACAGCTCCTGTACTTCCAAGAGAAGATGTATGTCCAGGAGGTCCCCTACCTTGCCTTTTCAGGAGACAACTATTATCAAAAGTCGGATTTGATACTGTCCCAGAATTAGTGGTCTTCTAAATTAATGGCCCTCCTCTCCTGTGGCTTGGATTGTTTCTCCCCAGGTAGACCTGACAGTCCCCGTTGAACCAGGCCAGGATTTCTACCATATCTCCTCCAAGGTGGAACTACATTGAAAATATTTCACCCCAAACTGTTGGATGACTTCCCATATTAGCTAATGTAATATAAACATTGCAGTGTATGCAGTTGGCATGCAAGAGGATGACCAGTGCTATAAATAAGGAATGTTATTTTTTAGTGTATTATTTGTTCATTAAAATGAGATACTTAAATCAATGTAATTGATTTAGCTATGTATACACAGAGAGAGATTAAGGGGGAAAAACTTTCATCCACACACTTTCTTCTTTCTTTCCATTATTCCTAATCACTAACCTCTGTTCGAAGTTTATACTTTTCTTTCAATATCTTTTGCTTGAAGATTACTAATTATTGCTTACATCTGTTTAAATAATTGCATCTTTATCTTTACTCAGCCTCATGTAGCTCCTTTTTTAGAAGTTGTCTTCTAAATTTGCCTTGCTTTATAATATGGTAAATACAAGGTAGCCATTACTGCTTAGTTAAACTTCTGTTATACTGCTGCATATTCTCCAATTTTAGATTCCCATTCTGGTGTTGTCGACAAGGTTTCACTTTTCCAATGTTGTGCCAAACTGGTTCTTGCCGCTATCAGCATGTATCTCAGTAAATTATGGTACTTTTTGTTTATACTCTCTGGAATTATTCCTAATAAAAATCTCTGTGGTTTCAATTCAAATTTATTTTAATTTTTTTAAAAAATATGCATTTCCTTCCAATGGTTTTGGGTTTCTTTACAAGAACACCACATATGATAAAACAGCATTTCCAGCATTTGTTATTTTATGACTTGTCCAGCCTGGTAATCACTGAAAGAATTATATACTGTCTATAAAACATCTTGTACCAATTTTCTCTCACATTGTAGCTTAGGGTGAATTTTCTGATTTTTTCCCCCCATGGCTATTCCTATTGTTCCATTAGAATTCTTTCTTTGAAATGTTGCAGCCATTTTATCAAGTAGTTTTTAATTCGTTCTGCTTCCATATAATATTTCAATAACAAGTTATAGATGCACCCCAATAAATAATCTTGGTTTTGTTTAAGTGTTTCAAATTCTTTCTCAAGCCTTTTTTAAGATCACTTCTTGTTTTTCCAGTAATTTGCACGTCCTTAACTATGATAAGTTCCTTTCTTCATTGAGCAGATCTTATTTATTTATCCTGTTTTCTGGATCTAAATGTACCATACTGACATATGTGATTAAATACTTCTTGCAATACAATACTTTATCCTTAAAGCAAAAAGCATTTGACAGGGATGTGAATGATGACATTGTTGATCTTAATCTAATTTCACTGGATTCAATTTTTTTAACAGACTTTGTCTTATACTATTTTTTTTCTTTCCATTTAATCAGGTCCAATTTACTGCTTGGTAAAGTCCCTGCAGTTTTCTTGGCAAGGTTTTTTATAAGTGGTTGCCCATATCTCTTTCCTAGGGTTGAGAGAATGTGACTACTTCAAGGTGATCAACCAGCTTGGTGCCTAAGGTGGGACTAGAAATTTACAGTCATCTGGTTTCTAACTTGATACCTTAACCACTACACCAAATTGGCTCTCTTATTTTATAGATTAACTAGGTTAGTTTAACAGAGTTGGAAGGGACCTTGTAGGTCATCTAGTCCAACCCCCCGCCGCCCAAGCAGGAGACCCTACACCATTTCTGACAAATGGCAGTCCAATCTCTTCTTGAAAGCTTCCAGTGATTAAGCTCCTACAAGCTGTTCCATTGGTTGATTGTTCTCTCTGTCAGAAAATTTCTCCTTATTTCTAGGTTGAATCTCTCCTTGATCAGTTTCCATCTATTATGCCTTGTCTGGCCTTGGGAAATAGCTCAACCTCTTCCTCTCTGTGGCAACCCCTCAAATATTGGAACACTGCTATCATGTCTCCCCTGGTCCTTCTCTTCACTTGGGTAGCCATGCCCAGTTCCTGTAACCTGTAACATATGTCCCTTCAAAATATTTTGTTCTTTTCTTTTTTATGAGTTCATTACCTAAATCAGTTTCTCCTATGATGTATGTTTTGTTATTAGAAATTTAATCCATTCCATTATCCATAACACACAATTTGTTTAATAATATTGTTTTAAGATTAGGAAGAGTATATACACCACTTTCTTTGGAGTCTTGTAAATCGTATTCTCATTTTTCTCCATTCTTGCTACTAATTGTCTTGTGCCAATCTACAAGGTTTGATCTGAGATGGATAGTGGTGCCATTTAAAATAAAATGCTCATCATGATTAGTATATTCATTTTTATTATTGCAGTAAGTCCCAGATAAGAGAGTTTTAAATTCTTCCACTTTTGAGATATTGTTTTACTTCTTTACATAATTTGCTATAATCTAAATATATCTTTATTTCATAATATCAAATAACTTCAAGTATTTCATAGGTCTTAGGGGATCTTACAGCTAGTTTTTTTTTTAAAAAAATCAAGTCAATTTCTCCAGAAATTAAATACCTTGTTATTATCTTCATTTTCTTTTCATTAACTTTGTATCCAGAACCAAAGCCAAAATCAAGTATTTTATTAACTGCTTTATAGACCTTTGTGGATGCATAATTGTTAGTATTACATTATCTACTGTAATGGTTTGTAAGAAATACTTTGAGAGACATGCTGCCCAAGGAGCCATCAGATAAGAGAAGAGGTAGGTACAGCTCCATAATGGGCAGAGAAGAAACTCAGAAAGGACTTTCCGTAATTTCTCAAGCTGTTAAGGAAAGTAGCAGGAGATTTATTTTTTTAGACATGCAAGATTCTTTTAATATAGTTTTACCATAAAGTAGAATTGGCTGATCTGATTGTATTTCCTGTCTGATTAACTAGAAAGACTGACATGTATATAGCATTTCAATTTGTATTTATTTATGTTTTTGTATCTCATCCACCACGACCTCCAATGCAATTATAGCAGTAAGTGAGAAAGTAGACAACTTTGTCTTGTTGTTTTTACATATTAAGAAGCTTGCAGAGAGTGTTCTACTCTCTGAACACTCAGAAAGTGTGATATTAGTGGTTGTCATTGATACGTTCTCTCCTTCAAGTATAGAATTCTCTCCCTGGTTTCATTTTATTTAAGCCCTTTAATAGAAAAGTCTATTCTAAATTGACAGATTATTTTTCCGTATCTAAAAATATTACTACCACCTTCTTTTTAAAAATTATTGAATGTTTCCTAATGTCTTTATTGTAAATCCCATTCTTAGCTTTTAGCCTCCTCTTTAGAATGTAAACTGTTGCACCTTTGTATGATTTTGGAAATGTACTTCCTCATGCATTCAGATAATATTGTAGTGAATGCCTTATCTCAACATCAATAAAGAAATTGGTCTGCATGACAGAGGTTTCACTTCTTTGTGTTATGAGAGTTACAGTATACATACATCTTCCCCCTGTCTTTGGTATTGTTTTTGTTACTTGGATTTCATTTAACCTTCCCAGGAGTAATTCTACCAGTTTTTATTCTTCCTTTTTTTTTTTTTGGAATTGTGCTGGACCTGACACTTTTTCAGTTTTGATATTTTTTTTCTTGCTTCTTTGGCCTCCTGAATTGTAATGGGTTTGCTTAATGTTTGCTTGTGTTCTTGAGTTAATTTTTTTTATTCTATCTCTTCAATCTTTGTTTTCAAGCCTTCTTTGTCGATTTTATATTTAGAATATACACTTTGTTGATCCAAAAACAAGTAGAACCTGCACTTATGGGAAAACATTGAAAAGAATCTGTCTGTCTGTCTGTCTGCATATACATTTGTTTGTTTCTTTGTTTTATTGGCTTTATTTCCTGCCTATCTCATAATTAACAACTCTGGGCACATACCACATACTGGACACATACTATATACACACACTCTCATACATTACCTCCCCCCCCTTTTTTTGATTTGATATATCAAGAATTTTCCAAGTTTATTTGAGCTCTCCAAATAGTTTTGTTTGACCTATTTTATCTTTTAGAGTTCTTCCGTTTCATTGATGCAACATTGTTAACTTGATTAAAGATGGAAATCAGGCTTACTGTTCTAAGTTTCTAACTTTCACAGGTTATTTTTTGACATTCAAAGCAAATAGCCATAGTTTGTACAAGACACAAACAACTGGTTCTGGGTGTTCATGAAAAACAAAACCTCATCCTGAAAGGTGTATGCAATTTTTTTCTCTCCTTTACTAGGCAATAATTGCTATGTAATTTACAAGCTAGCATAGTTGCACAGACTTTTAACGGATGTATGTAGATACACTTAGTATACCTTTCAGAGAGAACAAAAGTAACAGTATATTTTGTGACAGTGAGATCTTTTAAAGAACAGGAGAGCCAGTTGAGTATATTAATAGATGTTCCAGGTATCTATTTCCCTGTGAGACCATACTGATCATCTGGTATGAGTGTATTCAAACACTTTCCTTTCACAATGGAAAATAGCATATAATTAGATAAACTGGCTTATGAGAACAACAGGTGTTTTCATTACAGACTTAGTGACTACAACTATCTATCTTGTTCTTTGAAACCAGTATAGTCTGCTAGACTACAGTGATCTAAAATTAGACTTAAAATCCCAGTGGGTGCTTCATTTATTGATTAATCATTGATAAGAGACTTTGTAAAATGCCTTTTTTTAAAAAAATAGAATTGTGCAAAATTACCTAACAATTATCTCCCCATCTCCATTCTCTTTGTAATAGATTTAAATACTGATCCTGAATTTTCCATCACAGTCTTGGTGTGATTCTTGATTTTTCATCCCAGGAGGCTGAAATTTTTTGGTGGGAAATCCGATTTCTTCTTCCTTATGAAGCTTTGTTGAACAGCATGAGGAGATATTTATTTCCATGGCTTATTAGTGATTAAATGAATCAACAAATGCATTTTCAAGAATGCATTGGTACAACTAATTATGAATGCCCATAGTGTCCCCAACATTGTTGAAGTTGTCCTTTGTATACAGGGGCATGCAAGTGATCTCTCATAACAATTTGTCCTGTTAGAAACTGGGAAGGAACCATTTTGTAATTGGTCCTGGAAAAGGATTGTAGTGGTAATAGCACAGCTGCTTTCTTCTGCCCTAAGGTTTGTCTAGGTGACTCCCCTGCCCCCAATATTGCAATTGGAAGTAAAAACAGTTGTGCTGGCAAATTGGCTAGAATGTTTAGCAGTAGGAAATAATTGGTGATGCTCACAGAATTAACAACTAGTTGCAACTTTCAAAGTCACTGTCTCTATTGAAGCATTAAGTATCTCATGGTACAGCATAGTAGCGTTCCATCTGTTAATGTTAATTGACATTAAAAGATTGAAATGTTAGTAAATATTTTTGCAAAATTATTTATTTATTATAAAATGTACAGGCTGAATGTTCCATTTGGTAATATCCAGTTAACAGTAGTATGAACAAAATTTATACTGTAATAATTATCAACAACAATAAAATAAGTTATTAATTCAAATCCCCATATAATATTTTTGCAATTATGCATAAACTAGTAAAGATTAGCAAGATATAGTGATTAAAGTATATTTAGGATTATAGAATTCAAAGTTTCTTGGAGAGAATAAATAAAAATGCAGATAAATAAACCTATTTAATCCATCACATATTCCTTAGGCAAGTTCCTTAGAATATTTCTATTCTTCATATCCCATCAGAGTTGTATTTGTGGTACAGGGTATTTACAATAATCTACATTGAATTTTTATTTTAGGATTCATTTATGCTTATTATCATGTCTCTCTTCTAGGCTGTGATTTGGCGATTAAACTAGAAGTTTGATGGAAGATCTCAAGCAGAACCTCAAACACTTTTCAAACTTCTTTATGAAAGGCTTTAGAAAAGCAGTTGAAAGGAACCGAGAGGATTTCATCTTTTCTTTCAATAGGGTTTTTTTTTTAGAGGTCAAGAGCAAAGGTTTCAAAGACCATTTATGGGAAGGGAGAGAACATCTAATATTTCTGTCTCTATTGCTATCTATCTGTTAACCCCATTTTTATATAATATATAGTTGATCTAGCATAGTCCCTTTTCTTCCCATTTCAAAAGATATTTTATGAAAACAGACTTATGTGAAAACACTCTGGAATACCGGGGGGGGAGGGGGGGAATCAAGCCAGGGTAAATTTCCTTATTTATTTTGCTAAGCATATACATTGCTCCAATTGGTTAATCAACTTTTACAATCCTACCATATGTAAGCAGCATTAAATTATACAAATGAACCAGGTAAATATAAAACATCACATATTACAATATTTCTACACTGAAAAAAATGTTTCTGTACCAAGGAAATCAATCCTCAGGATACATTAGACCTATTTCAATACTCTTCTTGTTTCTAGAGAAAAGAGGAACCACAACTAACCAAAGAATTTCCTTCAGGCAGTTCAGAGCCATCAGAAACTCAAGCCAATGAATTCTCAAATGGCTCTTTTTCCTCATGGCTCCCCTTCTCTTTGCCAGGATATGAATTTTCCTGGTGATACTTTGCTGTAATTACTGCATAGGCACAGCCATATACTGCAGCAGCCAACATCATGAGGCATATGATCCCACAGACAACACCAGTTATAGCCACAGTGACAACTGAATGACGCAAGTTAACGGGCCGTGGCTTTGATTTACGTTCACAGTTTATGTGGGTGCTGTTTCCTCCATATTCACTGGGATGGGTGTGCTTTGCAGAACCTTTTTGCCTAGAATTGTGATGCCAAAAGACTTGGTGACCCTGAGAAGCTGTAGGAAAACAGGTCCCATACAACTCATAGGGAATTTTCAGCAGGTTTTTTCCCTTCCGATTTTCAGGAATTGAACAGACGATTTCATCGCTAATTCCTCCTGGTGCAGATAAAAAAAAAAAAGATGTATCTTAACTCTTGGTATTTCAGAAAATTTTGAAACTACTGATTGGCTAAACTAAGGTAGAAACTGATTTTTCTCCCTCCATTAGATATTATAAGTATGTATTGATAAAAAGAAAAACAGTTTTAAAAACAATTAGTCAACTATTTAATGTCATCTTCTTTTATCAGCTACTTTGAAAAAGAGCCAATGATAGAAAAATTATATAACGAAGCATTAAATAATTTAAAATTGTAATACATTATGATTATGATCAGTCATACCATTATAATTTGTAATAAAAAACTTAAACCAAAGCAACCAAAGTCCAACTCATCACATATTATAATTGGATTCACACTATCACACATTTACAGTAATCCATGGTCAACAATGTAGCACCCCTGAAAACATCTATGCCATAAATGGTAACAGCAGTCTCCCTAAATTAGTTTTATAAACAATATTCAAAATCTTGTAAGATTTCATATGAAAGATTACATAATTCTATAAGCAAAATCACAAAATCCCTTTGATATAGCTGGCCTGTATCCCTGGATTTCCACAGGGGAGATCAAAAAGTCAGTAGACACAAAATGTTAACAAAATTCTGCCCTATGCATGCAAACATGCACACATGGAAACGTGCATAACACATGTAAACAAACAATGAAGCTTTAATAGTACATATCACAGCTGCCATCTTCTCTTTTTTTGATCCTTTCACTGTGTCAACTCTGCAGGCAGTTAATGTAAAATGTCTACTGAGTACAAATGGTGAATCTCAAGCCGACTATCATTCTCTGGGAGCTTTTCCTTGAAATCTTATTATCTATGCATTTTCAACTTATTTTACTATCACAATTGTAGGCCTCCTGTCTCCCTGAGAAATTCTGGCCCCAACAATCAAGTTACAGCTGATCAATTCTTTCCTAAGTGCTGAACTCTAACTCAATAAATTCCATTGGTTTTCATGTTTTCTATTCTCCAAAACTGATACCTTGAGAGCTATGTCCTAAATACTTAATATGCATTCACATTTGCAGAAAGGTTTCGTGTTAAACTGGATGCCCCATCAAAACTTTTACTCTTAAGATTTGTACACACCCTGGCTGGCTATATAGTCCCCCCCCCCCATGATTGTCCTCCTTACAACTCTAGACTAGACTAGACTAGACTAGACTAGACTAGACTAGACTAGACGAATAGAATAGAATAGAATAGAATAGAATAGAATAGAATAGAATAGAATAGAATAGAATAGTATAGAATAGAATAGAATAGAATAGAATAGAATAGGTTTATTAGCTAAATGTGACTGAACACACAAGGAATTTGTCTTTGAGCTCTCAGTATACATACAAACCGCAAAGTAATATAATCATAATAATGATATCAATAAGAGAAAGTGGTAGAAAAAGATGAGAAGGATAACTTTATAACTGTAATCTGCAGATTCTATAAAGTTTGCACCCAGGGCAGAATGTGCAGATGCTATGTAAATCAGGAAATCGAAAGTGCCCACAACCATTAGAAAAAACAACTTTGCGTGTTTAGATCTTTCCTTGAAATACCATTAAGTGAAGCTAATGTTGCTGGACATACAATATATGTGTTATGAGAAGGAAGACTCACCGTTGTACAGAAAGGTTTCCAGCCATAATTTAAGACCAAAGGCTTGACAATTACATTGCCAGAAATTACCCTTGAAAAAAATCGTTTTCAGATTTGGAAGTGATTCTAACAGAAGTCTGTCAACTTCCTGAAGATGATTATATTTCAGAGACAATAAAGTAATGTTCTCTGTCTTGTTTCCTAAAGTTTTAGGAAGCCTCGATATATTGTTTGATGATAAATCCAGCGCTCTTAGGTGGGGTAGAGAGCTAAAAGTCTTATTATCTACATATTCAATGAAATTGTTTGTTAGGTTTAGAATCTGCAAATATTCTAGTTCTCTGAATGTTTCAGGTAGTAAACCTGAAATAGAATTGTTCGATAAATCCAGAATTTTGAGAGTCTGGGTGCCCCTAAAAGTCCTTTGACTGAGTTTCTGAATGCCATTGTTTGACAAAAGTAATATTTGAGTTTCAGCAGGTAAATAGGAAGGAACTCTGGCAAGGCCTTGGTTTCTGCAGTCCACTATCCTTGAATTTGGATGACACAGACATTTGAAGGGACAACTTGTCACCATGTCTACCAGTATGATAATGCTTGAAACAAAAAGCAACGAACCTAAAAATAAGAAAATAATTGTTAATGGCACATTTAGCTTATTGTTGCAATACTTAATTGGAGTTTTCTAGGAATCGGGAGTTGTATGCCTAAGTAGAAAGCTGAATAATCACAATATTGTTTAGTTCGCAATGCCCTATTCCTAGGATATGAAATTTCTTTTAGATAAGATTAAGAATTTAAACATAATTACTTTTCATTCTCTATCAGATGTGTAATTAACTTTTAGGATGTTTACGTCTGGATAAAAATACATATGAAGGAGCTCACATGATTATAAATAATTATATTGATAACATATGCAAAACTAGAAAATATTCAGAGGGAAATTCAGGTGTATGCTTTTTCTTGTAATAAAACTTCTGGTCAAAATGATTGAGGAGTTTAAAATTCTACTTTGCTTAGCATTGTGTAGACCCTGAAAGTCACCTTGAAGTGCTCAATAGGATTATGAAAAGCATTTAAACAAATTTAGCTTAATCATAAGAGTGCTTTCATTTTCTACACAACATCTTATTCCATTTTGTCTTATGATCTGTAGGATTATTTTGTCATCTCCATCTCTGTGTGTGTGCTAGGTATGTGCCTTCAAACTGATATTTGATTTCTGGTGATGGCTGAACTAGTCTGTGCAATTTTCTTGGAAAGGTTTTTCGAAAGGGGTTTATCCTTGCCTTCTTCCTAGAGATGAGTATGTGTCATTGGCTCAAGACCACTCACTGGCTTTGGGTGGGTCTAGAACTCATAGTCTCCTGGGGCCTTTAACCACTACAACAAACTGGCTCAGTTCATCCCCATGACAAAATAGTTTTGTTATTTACCTAATACCAAAGGTACCTAGCTACTTGGAAATCTCTACATTGACAGCTAAATATATCAACCTTCAAATGAAGTTCTTCACTTTCTGCTCCTTCATTAAATATACTGCTCAAAAAAATAAAGGGAACACAAGCAGAAGACATCCGAGATCTGAATGAATGAAATAGCCTTATTAAATACTTTGTTCTTTACATACAGTAGTTTATACACTGCTCAAACAACTAAAGGGAACACAAAACTACTGTATGTAACGAACGAAGTATTTAATAAGGCTATTTCATTCATTCAGATCTCGGATGTTCTCTGCTTGTGTTCCCTTTATTTGTTTGAGCAGTGTATAATTCAGAAAGTTTGAATGGCTCATCGAAATTCAGAAATATTTGAGTGGTTCACCCAAAGATTTTCTTAGTGTTTCTGAACCCTGAAGCTATATAAGAAAAGGGATTCATTCTGTATCAATAAGCCTAGGATACAACTATTTGCTAAGGTACAAATGAAGCAAGCTGTTTCAAGATATATCATGGATTGCTAAGAAGTTAAGACAATGTTTCTTTGCTAGACAAAATCTTTTCACAATAGCTCCAAATAAAAACATGTCTTACCATTCATGGTTCTTCAAGTTTGCGGAAGATTCAGATACTTTTTATGAGAAGCAGTAATTCTGTCTGAGCTGCCGTTGCCGTTTGGACTGGTTTTGTGTATCCATTGATGCTTTAATTCATAAATTACTATTCTTACTACCACAGGACCAGTTAAGTAAATCCATATAAAATGCTGTCTCTATTTTCCATTCGATTATGCTCCTTTCTCCATTTCAAGTGTGCTTTGCTGTGCACAGAGATTTTCTCTGCCTCTTATTCAATCAACAGGATTTACAGTGTCTGTCAATTTGTGCTGGACAGCTGCAGTACAGAAATCATGACCTAATAGCCTAGCCTTTTCAATTATTTAATCTATCTCAAATCCAAGATACAGAGACAAAGTGGATTTTTAAAATCCAGAGCAGTTTATGATTTTTGTTGAGTAGTTAGACCCACATTGTCAGTCCTTGCAAAATAAGATGATTCTAAATTTGTGTTCCTGTCATCTTTGGTTGTGATTGGAGGCAATGGAGTGTGTAATCTCAGTATGAAGAGGCCTTCATCTTGATTACATGGTTTTGACCATGCACTTGTTGCTGTTCTGGAGCTTATACTTTTGATTTCTCTAGGGATTAGCTGTGCTGACAGGATTTCATTGCATAGGAAAAAAAAACATTGTGTATATGTGCATGTGCGTGCATAGCTTTATTCTTTTTTCTTATTCATTTTTTTAAAAAGAACGCCAAGCATTCCAAATATGAGTTCTGCTTTTGCCAAACAGAAAGGAACTTCAGCTGATACGTGGGTTTTCTTATACTGCAGATGTGGATCAGTTTATTGGTGCCCTGAAAATAAATCTATTTTATAATCACTTTCACACAAAAACCATGGGTCACCAATTTGAAGATAGAGAGAAGTGATCTCTTTCATTCTATGACCTCCTACTTAAATTCTTTTAAATCTCATAATGTATAAAAATAGAAAATCCTGACAAATGAACCAGATAGAAATATACTCAAGAGTCTTCTCCTATGGATGACAGATTGGGATTAAGGTTTCTTGGTACACTTTCATGCTGGATCAAAAAATGCCAAGGGTTCATTGGACTCAGCAGTTCTTAGTATGTGTCACCTACCAAGCACTACAGTATTTCACTTAACTGATGAGAGAAATCCATTAAGCAGGCTCATGTATCACAATAGCAGATGCTGGGAGCACATCTGATGGCTTCCTGCTAAATGTCTCTTCTTCGCCTAGTTTCATTGAATACTTCTAATAAAAGGTCTTACTAAAGTTCAAGGAATGATAACATTTTTTGTGACTGGGAGCTATATGTTTTGTATTATTTATTTCTCTACTGAAGACTTCAATGGTCTATATCTGATTCTCAGGACTGTCTCATTTTCCAATTTTGTAGAAAGGAGTGGTTGGCTATATTTTATAACACCTCTTTTATTATATTTCCAAGCAAAGCAATCTGAGGAATTTATGTTCCTTATGTAATCCTGGAGGTGATTGTTGGTTACTTTTGCCAGCTTTGACAAAAGATCTGTGTATCAACAATTTATTGTCTGAGAATAAGAAAAATGCTTCTGGACCTAAGGAGAACTATAAATTGAACAAGGAATGTGTAATCCATTAAAAACTAGTCCTTTTGTGTATAACATGTTCTTACAGATTATTCCATCTCATTCCAATTTTGAGCAAAATACAGAAAAGCATCATTTACCCATTTTTTCAATATATCTTATCAGGTCTTTTAAAAAAAATGATACTTTTTTCCTATTCAACTACCCTATATATATATATATATATATATATATATATATATATATATATATATATATATATATATTACACAACCTTTAGTAATACAGTCAATTTTTAATAAATACAATTCCTTTTATTCGATGCAAATTAGTCTTTACACAGCTCTTTTTAAATTTATACTGGTATTTATTTCTACTGACAGTGTTTGAAAACATGGAGATTAATAGCTGTGAATGATTATTGGCCATAGATATCACTAACGTGGTTGTCAAGAGTAAAATAAATCAGGAAACTATTGATTTAAATGTGTTTTAATTGCTCTAAGATTATGGGTTATATTCCTTTTAAAATTGAAATACAGAATTTATCAAAAAGGAGAACTTAATATATAATAATTATTATAGCGAACTTTACTGAATGAAAGTCAAATAAGAAAGAGAGATCAGTATAATATGAACTACCCCAAGCCTTTACATGTTATTACATGTATACTATATAGAAACACTGAGGGCCAGTTTGGTGAAATGGTTAAGGCACCAGGTTAAAAACTGGAAAATCATGAGTTCTAGTCCTGACTTAGACACAAAGCCAGCTGAGTGATTGTGGACCAGTCATTCTCTGTCAGCTGTACTCTCTCAGCTGTAGGAAGGAGTCAGAGGCAAATCAGTTCTGAAAATATTGCCAACAAAAGTTGCCAGGATTCAACAGGGACACACACACACAGACAGAAACATTCCTTCAGCTTCTCATTTTTTACAATATTAAGACATACAGAAAAAAAACCAATCTTTATTTTTAAACATTAGATTTCTTTTGTTCCTATAAATATTTAAAATATGTTTATTTTCTTTAAAAATGCATTTTTCTACATTTCATTGTATTGCATGCGTTTTCATTATATATCTTCATATATGTTTTCTAGTGGGCCAACCATTTTCTGAAAACAAAATAAATAGGAAAACACAACAGCTAGCCATAATACCATGCATTGTATTTGGCTAAGTTGCTAATGTTCGTTATGGTGAATTCACTTCCTTCAGAAAAAGAGTTTTCTCATGGTTTTCTGCTGCAGTTCTTCTTTTTCAAAAAGCTAGTGAGACCTGCATCCCAAGGACATAAATTTTTTGTTGTGTTGTAGCTAATTTTGGCTGAGGAAAACTAATTTGAACAAGGATGTGACATTGCACTGAGTGGCTACCCTTTTCTCTTCCCTTGTTTGTGCTGCTATTTCAGCATTGCTTAGTTTCAGCTCATAATGGTCTTGATGACTGATATATTGCGAAGACAGAAGACTGGCTAAAACTCTTGTACAAATGCATCCTGTGAATTTAGATTGGTTATGTGGTTCTTCAGGACTGCTTGAAAACCCCAAATGGGTATACACTTCAAGGTCATGAACAGAATTGCTGACGTTGGCATTCTCTGATTTCTAGTCCTGTTGGCTGGAGCTTTCTCAAATAAGTACACATAATAAGTGGTTATCAGCTCATGAAACTCAAGCATGAAAATTTCAGCAGAATTTTCTGTGAATGCTTTGGCAGTGATAACAATAGTGAGGTCTCTTTACCATTTAAGGTGATGTTTTATGACAAATAATAGAAATAAATCAACACATATTGATGGGAATAAAGCAGTTATTAATAATTTATCAATAGCAGATAGCAGAACAATTAAAGTACAGAGAATATTAATATAAAGAGAGGCATTTCAGATCCAAAATAATTGCTCACTTCTGTTCAGGACATAGCCATCATTTTGTACGGAACTTAGAAAATGATGAAAGAAGAAACAAGAAAAGCCACTCAATAGGAAGGAAGAACTTGAATTTTCCACATCATTGGACCCATGAAGAAGAGTTGAATACTTATTGCCATGTGCCCAACCGACTACAGAACATACCTTTGCAAATCACTGCTCTATCAATTTTTTGGCAGCATTTTGGTTAATGAGACTTGAAGTGCAGGCCTAAGTCTACTTTGGAGAAAAGTGTGAGCTCAAATACTTCTATATTTTTGAAAAGCCATGAAGGAGATCTGAGACTTTGCTACATTGCATGAATTCTTACAAGTAAAATTCTTCACATTCATGACTTAGGCAGTGCCTTTGTTTCACGATGACTGACACCAGGCTGTACCCGTGATTCCTGACCTTGTGGAATGGTAATATAGAAATTATTGCTTCCTGCTGTGGCATTTATGGTTTTTCTCAGCTCATAATTCTCCATGGACTTCAGTAAATATTTCCTTTGGCTCACATATTGGATTAGTTGACACATTATTTTTATAACCATTGTCTTTAAAAGGAGGCTTGCTAGCCAGGTGCTGTTCTCAAGATGGTGCAGTTCTTATGCGCGTCAGAGGATAGAATTTGTAAAGTGTGCCTCCCGACTGCCTCTTATAGTTAGGTAATCCTCAACAGCTACAATTGTGTTATTTTTAGCATTAACAAATTGAGAAGATGTTCACAGGGAAAGGTCACCGAAAAGTTAAGCACTGTGTGAGGTTCATTTCCAACAACAACACGGGCCTTGTTTAATATGCTTCATGATGTGGTAGAAGAAATTTTTACCCTTCAGAGCTTTTCATTTCTTTCTTAGTCAAACATTCATGCTCGGTCTATCTTTTGGCAACATATGATTTGAATTGTCAAGTTAGTGTTCTGGCATGTGTGACTATTTTCACATTCCTCTTGAGGGATTTGGCAAGAAGATTCTCCTCTACTTTGTACTTTCCCTTTTTTTCCTCCCACCCTGTCTATTAATAATAAACAAAGAGTAAGAAGACAGGCATCAACAGGAACAAATGGATAAATCCCTTTGAAAGTAGCCTGACACAGGCGAAGGACCTGCTCTGGTTGATTATGCAATAAAGATTACTTTGAGAGCCATTTGTATATTCATACCTTATTCCTAATAAAAGACAGCCAGTTTGGTGCAGTGTTTAGGCTGAAAATTGGAATTCAGTGGATTCTAGTTTCTCCCCCCGCCCTTAGACACAAAGCCAGGTGGGTGACCTTGGGTCTGTCACTCTTTCTCTCAGCCTTAGGAAGAAGGTAAGGGCAAGCCATTTCCAAAAACCTTCAGAGTCAACACTGATTCAAAGGCACAAAACAAAACATTGTAATATATGGTTATACAATAAAATAATATGAAATTTCTCAAGATTAATATCAGCACTTTTTTAATTTTTATGATCTAGCTGTCAATCCTAACATGTTCAAAGATAAGACTATTACTCAGCTTTTCTGAGATGCTAGAAAGATAAGCGTTAAAACTGAGAAGCCCTATTATATTATAATTGAGATTTTCAAATTTAAAACCTTGCTGATCAGTCTTCTTAATTTCTCTTTGGTATCTTGCAGATTCCATGAGGAAATATAGCTAGTTTGCCAAAAAATATATATTTTAAAAAAGAATACTGCTGAGTGAAGTAAGGGAATTGATGTTTTTTGACAAAACACTGACTAAATTCAGTTATAAAGAAGATCCAAGATATTTAACAATAATATTTGCAATAGAAATCAAAATTGGCTAATTCGTATCCTCTTTCCAAGAAAAGCTGATTGGAGTAAGAAAGTAATGTGGTACTGTTGGCAGATAACTTTTAATATATCTTTCAATTCTTCATTTCAAATAGCTTCTCCAAATTACATTTTTCTTTGCTGGTTTCCATACACAGCTTGAGGTTTGGAAACTAATAGCAGAAAGAAAATTTTGTGAATGACTTGAAATTGAGTAACGGTAGGCAGGAAAAGGGTTAAGCCCAGTTCATTAAAAGCATCTCTAAATGGCAGATTCTGATCTGAATTTTGTATTACTGTTCTAATATAGGTAATTTTCAATAAATGTTCAGTTATATATGAGTGTGTAGCATGCCAGTTTCTTTTGCCTGCTGACTGAAGTTGAAGATGGTGATTTGTAAAAGGGAAAAAAAACCATTGCTGCCAGAGGGTTCACAGGATATCGTATTATATTATATTGAATCTGGTTCAAAACTTTGATTCTTGTCTCTGACATTGTCTCAGATTTCCTCAATAGCTACTGATACATAAAAGAATATGTTCGCCCCCTTCAAAAGTTAGCTACTAGAAGGAAAATTAGGTCCAGGGTCATTTGATCTTTCCAATGTTAGGCAAAGGTATTCTATGCTGGACGTACCATAGTTTAATGCACCTTATCTTTTGCTTACATTTTGAATTCCATCAGAGAATCAGCTTGACTTTATTTACTTTTTAACATAAGCACCAGTCTTGCAAAAAGTAATTTATTGGCATGGTAGTTATGATGTGTGGGCTTCACTGTAGGACAAGAAGAGACAGAAGTCTTTTAAGGTGGAGAATAAAATGTTTTGGCAACCTGGCCCAGGTCTAGGAATTGCTTTCTGCACTCCATCTATCCTGTGAAACAGTATTTTGGTTTGCGGAAGGGGGCCTTACGAGTCTAGTGCTATTCTAGGGATCTAAGAAGGCTGGTTAAGCTTACATTTAATTGCAAGTTAAATAAAGAAGTAGCCAAGAGTCTTTAAATCAAATTTCATGTGTCTGCCTATTTCGTGATGGCAGCCACAAAGGCTTCAATCAATCAATTCCCAGCTTGCATAGAGCACTGTGCGCAATGTACATCTTTGTAGATATGGAAAAAAGCTGGGGAGATAAGCATGATTAAAGTTAATTAGTAAGTTCATATAGTTGTTACCATAAATGAAAACAGATGAAACTTGACATAAAAGTAATAGCAACAAAAGGGATCAAGAAAAAGGAGAATTAGAAAAACATGTCTGAGATTAAATATAGGATTTACATGTTGTTTATTTAGATCATTTCTGGTCTCTTCTTAAAAGCTATGCATTTAACTTAATTTCATTTTTAGACATGATAGATCACCCAATTTACATCAAAGGAGACTCCAGCTTTGACTTCATTATTCATGTTTGTTTGTTTGTTTGTTTTTTCAGCTTAGTGGCTACCAGGGTACTCTAACTTATAGCACTTCTTACATGTATTTATCTATTTTTGATAGATATTAGGATATGATTATGAATTTATTTATCCTGTACATTATGTTTTATTACTATGAAAATAATGACTTGTTTTGAAGCATTTCACCTTAAAAACTATAATTTTATGAGAGACTTCAACAGTCATATTGGTTTTTAGTAAGAAATAGACAGAATAGAGCACTGATAGGAAGCAGGAAGGTGAAATGTAGGGTTGAAAAATTTGACAAGAAGTAAAAGAATTTATGTAGGGTATTTAGAGTAGTTTAATATAAAAGAGAGGGAAAGTGTAGCAAGTTTTCAGAAGATGTCCCTCAGTGTGTAAATGAATATCACTAAGCTGACTTTTCAGGTTTTCTTGAAAGTTTTTTCTTCTTCTTAACTCATTCTTTAATTTTCCAAAACAGTGTGTATTATTTTTACTATGCCCTTGAAGTCTATCATTGCAATATTTATTCCTTTTTTTCTAGCAAATATGTTCTAAATGGCTGTTTCACAAATGTACCCCTTTTTTGTAAATGGGCAGTGGGCAGTTTCTATTGTAGAGCTATATAGCATGTGGTCAGTGAGAACAATGAATAAGTGGAATGGCTTACCCATAACTTGAGAAGTTATGGGTGCTCCATTACTGTAGGTTTTCAAGAAGAGACTAGACAACTATTTGTCCAAGATGGTATAGGGTCTCCTGCTTGAGTAGGGGGTTGTATTAGAAGACCTCCAAAGTTCTTTTCTGTGTCCTGTGTCTTTTCTATTGTTCTCTGTTCTATGATACGTCAGATATGGTGAAACCACGATTCCCATTAACCTGAGTCCCATTAGTACAATCATTGGCAAAACATAATCAAAGCTGCTATCCAGAATCGTCTGGAAAAAAATCTCATCCATACTTTTTTAACATATATAACTGAGTCTCCACTATGTAATATTTGGCTTTAGCAATCTATAATGGTTTAATCAACAGTATATATAAATTTGATCACCAGATAGAAAATTCAATATCCATGTTACCACTTTATGTGGCATTTCTCAGGACATTAACGTATGAATCTGTTGAACAATTTCTGTGTGATAATGATCAACATGAATGATATTTTGGATATTTCTGCTTACTGATGATTGGTTGTTTCTAGAGATATTTCTATATCTGTATCTTTTATATTTATCGATATCTATCATCTATCATGCTTTTCTTTCTAAATACTTGCCAAAGGGAAAACCCTCCCTTTTTATCAACTGGTGTACTAAGCAATTGTGTATTTTTTAGATCTACTATAATATCATATAAAATGTTTGGGGTTTTTTTCTTAACTGCAAGCAGATTTCTTTAGACTGTATAAACCATTTTTCTACCCACATATGAAGATGGAGAGGGAAACAAGGTATGTGTAAGTGAACCCTTGTTATTCACCACACATACCACAGTTGTGCTGTTGTCAGAAGTATTAAATCTTTGGAACACTCAGTTGAGTAGGAATTATACTGATTTTACTGCTGGATATTTCCAAAATTGGCCACGTTTATTTATAAAATCTACTACAAACCTACATGCTGTTTATGAAAATGGCAGAATGCTGTTAAATAAGATGTTCTTTAAGCATAGGCATGTCTATAGTGTTACACCAGTGAAAATGTCAGATATGGCTAGTCTCATCCTAGTATGCTTGGATTATCGTAATCCAATATTACGATATTGAAATATTTTTCAATATCGTAATATTGAAAAATATTTCTTGCTTGACTTTTGATGAAAAGCCTTCTATGGTATTTGCAGCTATTTGATCATTGAAATTGTATTTTATTTTAACTGTATTGCTTTCATTTTTCAAGAGCTGTTGTATGATTTTATACCACCTGTTGATTGTTTTAGATTACCTACTTTGAAAAGGCTGAAATCTTAAAAGTGGTCTGAGAATTATGTCAAAGAAAACGAACACATAATAAAAATACCTTAGAGTTTATGCCAGGTGGAAGAGAATATCCAGACTAGAGTGTGAGTTGCAAAGAATCCGATTTTGTCTGGGTATGTTTATAGTTTTTTGCTTGCTCATTTTGTTAATTTTGAAAGACAAGCGCTGATGTTACTTGCCCTTGGGGTGAGGATGATGCATAGGGTTCTGCTCAAATTGTTTTAATTTTAACTGAAATCTGTAATATTATTATTTTCCCATATCAACCTATGGAGTTTCCTCACCCACCCCCCCAAAAAAAGTTCTCACATTTTTTAAATTCATATTAAATGGATTCTTTATTTTGCTTGAACATAAATGGGAATAAATACATTTTTAGTGAAAAAAGGAAGTTTTGTTCATTTGAGGGGGGAAAAAACCTGCTATAGATTAAAATAGTCACAACATGATTTATGGATGCCTAACAATTGCAAGAATTTTCTGCTGTCTAATCTTGTTCATGATCTCAAGGATAACGAATTATATTGGATTCTATTATAAACATCATGGTCAGGACTCCTCTGTAATAGAATATTAAACCCTAAAGGACAGTTGTTTGCATTTCAGGAGTGCCTTGAGTTGCTGTATACTTAAGGCCACTGCCTCATTTTATTATGCATGCTTCAAGGTTGTTGGTTTGGGGGGTTTTTTGGTAATGTTTGTTGTTTATGATATATTAACTGTTTAACACTCTGGGTTCTATTGGAAGAACAGAGATATGTGATTATTTTAAGAAAAAAGGAGCCTGAATAGCTCTGCAGACTAAGCACCCTAATTAACATCCAGCTATCTGCAATTACACCATGTTCGAATCTCACCAGGCTCAAGGTTGACTCAGCCTTCCATTCTTTCTAAGGTAGGTAAATTGAGGACCCAGTTTGTGGGGACAATAAGCTAACTTTGTATAAATATACAAAAGTATGAAGGCTATTGCTTAACACATTGTAAGCCGCCCTGAGTCTTCAGAGAAGGGCAGCATATAAATCAAATCAAAAAAATAAATAAATAAAAATAAAAATAATAAATAGTATTGAAATATATCTACATTAAATATTGACAGTATGAAAACAGTCTACATTTGGCTGCATAGACACAGAAGAGAGATTTATGCATCACATTAAGCCAAAATCAAGCAAACTAAATTATGGTTTAGCAGTTTATATAAGGCAGCCCTAAAAATTGCCCAAGATTTTGGGGAAAAAATTCCTTCACAAAGTTTGCAGAGTATTTGATATAACCATTAAAATAAGTGTTGCAGCTTGTGGGAATAACATGTATTTCCAAGTATTCCATGTATATTTATTTATAAAAGTAACTTTTATTTCCTAATTGTTGAAGATAATTAGGACTGATCATTTAGCATTGGGGTTTTTTTTAATTTCTGAAAGACACCTAGATTAAAAATTAGGTATTCTCTCTTTATTAGATAGATATATATAGATATATAGATATATAGATATAGATATAGATATAGATATAGATATATATCTCAATCAATCCCTTACATTGGAGCGGTACTTTCTAATGATGTTAATCAGATCTCCCTGAACTGTATCCATAATTTCAGTGGCAGTGTGAATCCCAGAGTAGCTGTTCTTAAAGAACATTTTATAGATATCAGTGAAGCAGGGGTGAAATTCAGCAGGTTCTGAGAACCGGACCCGGCAAATACCACCTCTGGCTGGCCCCAGAGTGGGGTGGGAATGGAGATTTTGAAATATCCTTTCCCCAGGAGTGAGGAGGGAATGGGTATTTTGCAGTATCCTTTCCCTGGAGTGGGGTGGGAATGGAGATTTTGCAGTATCTTTCTCCTGCCACATCCACCAAGTCACAGCACGCCCACCAAGCCACGTCCAAAGAACCGGTAGTAGAAAAAAAATTAATTCCACCACTGCAGTGAAACCTTTAAAGCAGGAGTGCCAAACTCGCATTGTCACGGCATCATCACATGATGTATCACAACTTTTTTCCCCTTCGCTAAATTGGGCATGGGCGTGGCTAGCACATGACACATCCAGCCCGCGGGCTGCGAGTTTGACAACCTTGCTTTAAAAATTTCAATTACATAAAATTTCAATTACTTAAATATTTATAGTATAACTTAATTACTTAACATGTAATTAACATCTATGTATGTATGTATGTATGTATTTGAATTTATTAGTTACCCAGCTCCAATGGTCTATCTTGAAAGGTTCTGCTCTATATACTATATACTTATATGATACGTTATGGTTTTCAGAGGTAATAGTGGTGGCATAACTCTGATAATTTACTCATTCAAGCCTTCAAAAAATATGTAGAAGCGGAGTTCCTTGATTGTTCTATTCTGGATGCTTCAGTCAACCAACTCCTTACCTTTTTTTAGTGCAAAATCCATAGGTAAGAGAAGTGAGACTCAGACGTTTGTGTTGGGGTGTGTGTTTGGGGGTATTTGGGTTATAAGTGATTATGTATTTCAGATTCCTGATTTTTGAAATGAATGCATCTTCTATGCCACACATCTATATTTCAGCAGATTTTCTATGCCTCTGTCTGTGGACCACCCTGGTTCCATAGTGGCTTTTCCTACGGGTAGGCATTTTTAAGAACTCCAGATGCAGCATGCCTGCAAAAATTGTACTAAAGAAAGATGGGTTTTGTCAATTAGTAAAGGAGATTACAGTATTGTTGTAAGAGTAGTAAGTGCAGGCTTTGTTAGATAAGAAATGGCAGCGCTGATGGTTCCTGTTCTTTGGTGATTAAAAGGGATGAAAGTGAGGATTATTTTTTGAAGGTCTGTTGGAATAAAAGCATTGCTGCAGATGTGTTTTTTTCTCCTGGTAAGGCTGTTAGGAAATAGTGGCCTCAGTTAATATCCCTTAAACAAAACAGTCTATCATCAAATGTATTGCGTTTATTAAACAGACAGGCCATTGTCCATATACTTTAAGAAGATAGGAACAGAGAAACACTGTTGAAATGTTGATTTGATGATTTTATTGCCACAGCCAGTAAGCACAGTCTGAAATAGGTCCATTTCAAAAGCCAACAATTAGAACTCAAGAATATGATTTTACTACATTATTATGAACCTTCTCTGCTATACTGTATCTTTAAATACAGCAACTCTGCAGTCAGAAAATAAAATTCTGTATATATCAATTTTGTATTTTTATGATACGCAAGCAATGGAGCACTGGAAAGTTATGTACACGAGGATCAGCAAGCAAGCTCAAATCTTTGACTCAATTAAAGATAGGAAAAGATAGGAATTACTAGATTCCCTCCTAATCTCCTAATTTTATTTGTAATTGGTTTCTGGTCTTTTTGAATCTTAAGAGGCATTACAGATTGCTTCTTACTGAGTCAGTGCAAGCAGTTTCAGAAAAGCTTTAGGAATCACGCTCCACAGAAAAAGCTCACTAAGCAAGTGAACAGGGAGACCAAATAGAGGTTTTGCAGAGGAGAGTAGCATTGCTTTCTTTATGGGACATAGGGATGAAAAGAACTGCTCTTGTAAAGAATATATGCCACTTTTCTTTTCTTCCTAGAAGATGTTATGAGTTACATATGCTTTAAGTGCAGATTGATTGCCCTCCTGGCAAACAAAGTGAAACCCACCTTCCATTGTATTAAAGATGATGAAGAACAGTTGGTTCAAATACAGGAAATATTTGTGAAGGTTGGGGAGAAGGACCATACCTACAAAATAAAACCCGTCTTCTTTGGAGCTTCAGAATAGATTCTAGAATTTTCCCATTGATGATTTTTTTTTTAAATGAAGCTGCTTTTTTAAAAAAATGCTGCTATAACCCCCAGGGACTGGAAGAAAACTATACAAAGGGAAGGATTTCAACCTCTACACTGAATTTAAACCAAGTGATGGTGATCAGTCCTACAAAGAGAGAATAAAGCAGTCTAGAAAACAGTGCAATGCCAAACTCTGGGCTTTGAAGGTATCCAGTAATGTAGGAAAAACAATATCTTGGTAAGATATCTGAAATCTTAACTATTCTCTTTCTTCTGAGAAGAATCTTGCTTTTTGTGGAGGTGGATTAATTAATCCTATTTGAAGAACTGCTTTGTAGAAGATGTAGCTGATTTGTGCTTCTAAAATAATGATGACAAAAATATGTCACACATGTCAAAGGTGACATGTCACAATATTTTAGATCACATGCCAGTGATCATCAACACCCAACAACAACTATTCTCCCTGTTCGCATTACCAAAGAAACTGAATGAACACAAATACAAGAAAACAATGGATGGAAACTGATCAAGGAAAGAAGCAACCTAGAACTAAGAAGAAATTTCCTGACAGGTAGAACAATTAATCAGTGGAACAACTTGCCTCCAGATGTTGTGAATGCTCCAACACTGGAAATTTTAAAGAAAAGGTTCTAAATATGTGACCCCCACACACACCACTTGAAGCTTAAAATGGGTTTTCACCATTTTTCACTGATCTGTCATCTTTAAAATTGTGATTGGCGGTGACATGAAAGAGAAAGCAACTTGCAAAATGTGATAGGAACATGGCAGCCGCACAGTTCAATGGCCTTCCAATCACTGCACAGTGTGATTGTTTGTGCAGTGAAGCTCATTTTCAAGGAGTAAGGGCAATGGATATTTGTGACTGCAGTCTCCAAAATGAGCATACTTTCAGAAATCATATGAAATTGGCTTTTGTTTTTGTGTACATTGAATTATAAATGAATATGTAAATAATTGTTTCTCTTCTGTTGGGGGAGAGAGTACCCACCAGCAGAATCAGGCTTTCCAAATTTTTGAAACACCAAGGCGAAAAGATTCACCAGAATTCTAGAAAGCTAATAATGGGATTAATTGACAGGTCTGTACATTTCAGTAGAACATCAGGTAAAATATTCAACTGTGGAACCAACTGCTTATGAAAGATTAGTCCAAAATGTTTAAACAAAGATTAAATGACCATTTTGCAGACATGACATAGTAGTGGGTACCTCCAGCAGGTGGAGCTGGATTAATGATCTCCATATTCTCTTCCAACCCTTACATTCTACAATATGATCCTATAAAGAAGATTGCAATGTCAAAAAAAAAAAAAGGAATGTGTGAATTAATAAATGAAATGAAAGAAAAATAGTTACGATGTCACTCTAAATCAAAGAAAAACTGAAAGATAAAATAGAATCTATTTATGGAAATAAAGGTATGTGTTTAATTATAAATGAAGAGGCTAAAATGTATGCTAGAATGTACAAATACTGTGGAAAGCTTATGAAAGTATGAATTCATAAATTGGTACTATTATAATTACACGATACACTCCAGTGAATGGTGAAAGTGCAAAAAGCCAGGTGGGTTTTAGGGAAGCTCTCTTTAAACCCCTGCAACAGAGAGGCAACGGGCATGTTTTCTTGGCATCAGAGTTCCCAGTGTTCATTATCTGAATTTAAAACTCTCTTTCTTTACATCTTTCTGCTTAATCCAGAAAGAGATTGGATCTCCATTTATGGAAACATGGTCCTTTTTTCCTTGTACAAATATACCAAATTAATAACACTTGAAAAAGAAGCCAAAAACATTCACTGTAGTAACACACAACATACTGCATTTTTGTTGATGACTTCAAATGATTGAAGCTTAGCAGGTGCCACCCCCTCTAACAGCTCTCAGGATGAGGCCTTATGCTTCTCTGTTCTTAATGCTTCAGTGAAATACTGTAAAAAGCAATTTCAAAATCAGGAGCTTTTCTGGGATCTGGTGATTATCATTTAACTTCTGAAGTTAATGTCAAAGGAACCTTACCTGGCACACCTGCAATTAATTACAAATACAACTGCCCTAATCTTTAAAAAATGTTGAAGGGCCATAAATGAATGCAGATTACAAAAAGGAAAATCCTAACATTTCCATTTACATCAACATCTTTCTGGGATTTAATTAATGACTTTGTATTTTAACATGGCTTAAAATGAAAGAGCAGAGTACTTCAGGCTAGCAGGCTCTCAGCCAACATAGTAAGTACTTTATGTTTATATTGAGCACTAAAGATCATTGTACAAAATAGAGTTCTACTATCCTTTGCAGAGATTAGAAAATGCCACATATTTTGTACAAATATTAAATAAAGAAATGCCTAACAGTGGATAATGATAACAAATGGATAAGCTGCTTTTAAGGAATTTAGCCTGTATATCTCTTAACAGGTAATCTCCTCCATAAATGTCTGCATGTCAACATCCTTATTAAAAATACAGGACAAATGTTCCGTCATTTTTGTACACAGAAGATGTGGGGCCCATATCTGTGACTGATTTGTGTTTGTATGTGTGACTGTAATAAATGTGTCCTCCCTCTCGCGGTGCCTAAAGGCTGTTAGGGGCTGGATGGAGAGCAACGGGTTGAAATTGAATCTTCATAAGAACAAGTAGCTCTGGGTTTGGGGTTTGTTGGCTCAGGGAGAATTGCCAACTTTGGCCTTGGATGGGGTGACATTACTCCAAACAGACCCAGAGGTTTTCCTGGTCTCACGACTCCTGCTCAAAGAGTGGATGGTGGTCATGCCCAGGAGGGCCTTTGCGCAACTGCGGGTTTTGCACCTGTTACACCCTTTCCTGGACCAACAGTCCCTACTCACAGTTGCACATGCCTTAAGTCACTTCCCATCTTGACTATAGCAATGTGCTCTACATGAGGCTGCTGCCCTTGAAGAGCATCCGGAAGCTCCAGTTGATGCAAAATGCAGCGGCCCACATGGTTTTGTGCAGACCCTAGTGTGCACATGTATCATCTTTCCTGTGGGAGCTGCATTGATTGCCAATTTGTTTCCATGTGCAATTCAAGGTGCTGGTTGTCATCTTTAAACCCTTCATGGCTTGGGACCAGGTTATCTGAGGGACTGTCTCTTGCCAGTCACATCTTCCCGACCCATCAGAGCAGGGAGACAGGGAATGTTGCAGGTCCCATCCCCAAGGGAGATACACAACCCAGAAGAAGGGCCTTCTCTGTGGTGGCTCCCTCTGTCTGGAACATCATTTCCCCAGAGATTAGAATGGCCCCCACTCTAATATTCTTCTGGAAGGCACTGAAGATCTGACTCTGTCAGCAGGCCTAGGGAACCCAGAGTGGGATGGAATCCATTAAATGGCTCGTGTGATCTGCTGTCGCCACAGCGTGGGGTGGGAAGTCGGGGTGATTTTGTTCTATTGTACTATATTAATTTATTTGATTCTTTTTGTTAGTTTTTATTGTTTTAAATGTGGTTTTATATTCTGTAAGCCGCCTTGAGTTGCCATGTGTGAATAGGCTGCAATATAAATAAATAAATTAAATAAATAAATGTGTGTTTATCTTTTTAACTACTCTCTGATTCCCTTCTGAGGAAATGCATTGGAGACGGCATTCGGGATTTTTTTTTAACCCTCTGTATTGCAGACCAACTGTATAATGACATTTGATGCAAAACTATGCAAATGGCTTTTTTATCATTTGAATAAAGCTGTAGTTATAGATGCCTTACTCCCTTGTTTAGTGGATCACTAGAATAATAGGTACCTCTGTGTAAGAGAAGAGCAACCAGAGCTGGGAAGGGGCAGAATTAATTGCACCCTCAGCTTAGAGTTGTTGTGTTCCCACAAATGGTCCAAATCCAATCCCTCTTGAATTACCTGGTGGGTCAACAATTTAGTGTTGAATTTTAATTGACCAGATTCTTGTGTATTGGCTTGAATAAATCCTCTATGATGCAATTTAACAGATGGCCCTGAATCTTTGAACCTGACACCGTGTCCCACGGTGACAGGTCACACTGTACCAGGTTTCTAAACTGCAGAAAGGCAGCTTAATTGTTGTAAAATATCCTTTGTAGCTCTCTATTTTGATAGGTTATTTTAACCTTTGTTCTAAGAACTCAGTATGATGAGGTGATTGTAATATTGGTTAGGAATGGAGGGAATCAGTTCATCCTCAGCTCTGGAAACTGACAAGGTGATTTTGGGCCAGCCATTTGAAGCTTAACCTACCTCACAGGATTATTATTATAGGGAATAAAATACATGGAGAATCCCCTGTAAGTGTTTCAAGTTCCTAGAGGAAAGACAGGAACATAAACTCTTAATTCATTATTATTTAGATTCCAGAGTGTTGCGGAGTGTTTACTTCAGATGCTAATTTCAAAAAGATTGAAATATATACCATTCCTTGTCTGGAATGGTATAGCATCTGCTGCTCAATCAAGAAACGCTATACCATTCCAGACAAGTGGCTGTCCAATCTCTTCTTAAAAGCCTCCAGTGATGATTCACCTACAACTTCTGAAGGAAACCTAATTTTAGATATATAGAATTCTTTATTGGCCAAGTGTGTTTGGACACACACAAGGAATTTGTCTTCAGTGCATTACATCTTTTTTATAATATGGCGTCCAAAACTGGATGCAGTATTCTAAGTGTGGTCTTACTAAGGCTTTATAAAGTGGTACTAATACTTCACATAATTTGATTCTAAGCTTCTGTTAATGCAGCCTAGGATTGTGTTGGCTTTTTTGCATGCTGCTGCTGCACACTGCTGGCTCATAATTTAACGACATCAAGATCCTTCTCATAGTTACTGCTATTGAGCAAGGTTTCAGCTAATCTGTACCTGCACATTTGATTTTTCTTGTGTATGAATAAAATTGTATTTTTCTTTCCATTGATTTTCATTTTGGTCCAGTGTTCATGTTTGTTGAGAATATATTTGATTAGTCCTTAGAATATGATATCATCTAAACATTTATTGTAGAGAACAAAAAGATACACTAATCCAAGTAGTTCAACTCTTTATATAAATTTCTTATGTGACATTTACAATATGTTTACCTCTGAGATTTGAAAAAAAAAATAGTATTACATCCCAGGATGGCTATTTGAATTAAAAATCAATTCTCTTTCTTTAAAGAAAAGTTCTTCACTGACCCCATGAAATTCATGTGGGAGAACTTTCCCCCCCTATTTTCCACCATCAAAGTATCATGTAAGACGTTTATTTGATCATGCTATTGTTTTGACTCCATAGTCTCAGTTTTACATCCCAAATACTAGAGTTAAGTTGATGGTATCTGTGTCCAATGTGCCAAAAGTGTAAGATATCATAGTGGATTGCACACCTGGGAAAACAGAGATAAATCTAGTCATGCTATTTTAAACAAGAAAAATTCCCACTGAAAATGACAGGTGTTTTGCCTGAATAATAGTAAACTGGAACAGATCAAAAGACTCTACCTGATATTTGATTTCATACATAATCCATTTAAAACAGCACCAGCCAATCATTAAAGTAAAACTGAGACCAATAAAAGTAAATCAATAGTTCTCATTTTCCCCCATTCTCATGAAGTAACAGTTTTGCACAGTCCAATCCAGGATTTTAACTTTTTTTCAGTGGTAAATATTATATAAGCTCATTAGTTAGTCTCAGCAAGTGACAATTCCTACTGAATCTTAGCTTGGCAGCTAAGTAGGATCAGGCCTAGTTAATACTTAGATGGGAGACTGCATTACTAGAACTCAAAAGGACCTGCAACCAAGGTGACCATGGGCCAGGATGGCTGATACAAATGTGTAACGGATGATCTGCCCCTTTATATGTTTCTGCAATATTCTTGCTAGCAAGGCAAGGCAAGCATAGCATAGGCAAGATAAAGAGTTCTTAAAATTCCAAGAGAACAAACTGCTTCCATATTTCTGAAGAGAAAAAAGCACGGATGTATCCATAAAATAACTAAGAGTCCAGCACACATAAAGGGAATGTTTTTTTACAGTAGTTAAACATAATTAGAAATGTAATTAAAATGCTTTTCTATTTTTATTCCTTAGAACACTTATACTTCAGTCATTGTTCTTAATCTATATATTTGCATGAATAAGATGACCCTCAAATTTTTAACCAAAACACCATGAAAATTGGTTTTTCTGCAGGTGGCATATTTTCATGGTATTTTGGTTTGGCTCGTCAAGTATATATACATACATACGTTAATGATAAATATTACAGCTGATGCTATACATGGATAAACCAATCTAGTTTTGGAGCTGCATTTTGGAGCCTAAAATTATCCATGAGTAAATACAGTACATATGTACACTAAGTCAAGGTTCCCCAATCCCTGGGCCACAAGCCACTACTGGACCATGGCCTATTTGGAACCAGGCCACTCGAGAGGTGGGCCACTGCACATGCTCACCTGTTGAGTTGCATGTGTGCCAACCCGCTGCTCACATGGTACAGTTCCCCTCTCCCCCCACCGAGCCACCAAGCCTTAAAGATTGGGTACCGCTGAACTAAGTTATAGTAGAAAATAATGAAGACCTTTTCTTAGATAATGAAATATAAACCACTTTAGGATCAAACCTTGACTCCAAGATATTGTCACACTTGCTCAGAGCTATGCAGGAATCTAGATTCATACCTGGACACATTAGGATTAATATAAAGTTATTTAGGGGCTCTTTAATATTAGATTTGCTAAAGAAGCCGAGCCAGGTTCCAAAATGAGGTTAGAATGAATCAGAGATGTTTAACATCAAATAAAGAATTTTGTGTGTATCCAAATCCTTGCTTACATATCTAAAACCCTCAGTTTGAAAATCTATTTGTTAAATTTTACTTGCTGCCCACTTTGTTTTCCTATTTTATTTGATGTAGAATTGTATAGTTATATGCTCTTGTTTTACACTTTTCAGATTATAAAAAATGGACTTGTAAATCTCTGTATCAAAACAGCTTTTAAAATACCTGTTGTTCATCATTTCAATCAGCTGTAGGTATCCAGATGAAACTGGAGTTTTTCCAAAGGAAATTTTGGACTGCCAGTAGACAGGTATGTTATTACTATATATTTAAAAAACTTGAGTCAATGGCTAACATTAAAGCTGGAGAGGATCAGGAAAACATCTGACAAAATCTGTTATTTCTGCAAGTTAAATATAACTGGCAGAAAATGTTTTGGTAAATAAATTCCATCATGTGGTCACCATCATCATTTAAAGATGAAGCTAGGTTTAAATAGCCAATGAGCCAGAATTTTTTTTTTTTTTTGAGTTGAATTTAACACAAGTGCCAAGAGAAATCACTCAAAATGTGGGGCACAAGTCACCAAATGTAGATGACTCAAATTTATTTCTCATTTCCAATAGTTCTTCCAAATGTCTGAAGACATTTTTGGATCAGAGAGATATTTATTGCGTTCAAATATAGTGCACTTTTGTGTTGACTCAGTTTTTTTATTTTGCAACAGTCAATTAATTGTTGCTTGTTACCATATAGTTTTATGAACCCAATACAAAAAAATAAATATTCATTTATTTTATTGCACACCATATCTTATCTAAAAGTTACATATTTTTCTGCACCAGAAGGTGCAAATTCTAAACTTGTTTTAATACTATCAATCTTCTCCTTTTACAGTGCACATCTCTTGATGGTCGGTGTTCTATAAGCTGTGATGATGAGGTAAGCAAGATATTTCATACATGCACTACCAATTTTTCTTAGCACTGAAACTGTAGACAATTATGCAAAGCATATATTCATACTAACATGAAACAAACAAGTGTGTGTTTAGAAAAGATATTCTATCTCCTAGGTAATACTTACGCCTGACTGAAACGTAATTTTAGAAGACGACATGGAGAATTAGCCTTGAGTATTTGCTTGTTCAAAACTAAGGTCTCATTTACCATGGATGTAGTAGTAAATATGGGCTGTGCTATATCACATCTGAATGTTTCCAAAAGGAAAATATTTTGTGTAAAAAAAATCATTGACATTTGAAAAATAATCTATTCCAGTTTTCTCCCTGACGTGATATTTTTATTGACTCTGTGTATATGTGTTTGATGGCAAAATATTTAACTATGCCACCACAATTTAACTATAACCTGAAGCAGCATAGTTTAGGAAATGACTTACTGTTTAGTCTTGCTGAATGACTAACCTGCCCTTTAATGTGGCAGCCAATATCTTTTCAATGAGTAGCATTTTTAACATAAAGTTCTTTTTATTCAAACTTCCAAGTCTGAGTGTTGGCCTGAAAAACGTTTGAGAGGGTGCTTTTATTCTGATTTTTCAGACAACATATATACAAGTTTTCTTGTGAATATTCTGTTAACTGCACTTATGCCTATCTTTTGAGAAACACTTCGATATGTCAGTATAAACTTAAAATGTACCGATTAAATGTAAATGTGAAAAATTCTGAAACTGAATTTCAATATCAGTTTTCATTTCTTGGTTTAGAAAAATGTAGAAGTATAGGTTATTTATTGTTTAAGTTACATTTTGGGCTCTTTTCAGAAACCTCTTATATATCTATTCTAGTATATACTGGTATCTAAAGTTTTTAATCCCATAAATGTGCTTCTCTGTATATAGTTCTCCTTTCTCGAATGGTCACTTCATGAAACAAGTAGACAAACAGGGGTGTCAAACTCGGTTTCATTGAGGGCCCCATCATGGTTGTGTTTGACCTTGGTGGGCCAAGAGGACATGGCAGGGGAGCGTGAGGCCGGGGTGGGTGTGGCCAGCTCAACATCCTGCAGCCTTTTGCCAGTGGAAACGGAGCCCAGGTGGGCCATGAGCTTCCCTCCCAGGCTCCGTTTTCTCTGGCAGAGGCACCACAGGCCAGTCCTTCGCTTTTTCCAGGGCAGCCCCGCAGGCCAGATCTAAGGACCCTACAGGCTGGATCTGGCCCGTGGGCCTTGAGTTTGACACCCCTGCCCTATAGTATCTGTGTTTGGCTCTTGCAGTTTGCCAAACGTTTCTCCAGTTCCCCTTTTCCAAGATCATTACATTGATAGTCACTTGAGTCTCAGTGAAGTTAATCTGCACTACAGATTAATTTTTAAAACCAAAACAGGAATATTATTTCCGCTTGAGTGAAAAATACAATATTGAAATGAAAGAATTTAACACGTTTTTTGTTACTTTACAGAATATTAACTGTTACCTCATCGATAATAATGGGTTTATATTAGTTTCAGAAGACTACACGCAAGTACGTAGAAATCTGTTTCTTTCCTTCTCAAAAATCCAGTGCTATGCAATGCCTTTTGCTGGTGGTATACAGAAATAATGAATAGCATGAGATGAAAAGAATTTTAAAAAGACGCCTTGCCCCAAAGCACGCAGTTTTCTTTTCAGAGGCTCTGAAATAATTTTCTTTCTGATAGTCTGTAATAATGAATTTTCATTGGGTGGGTCTGCTTTTAACTTCATAAAACTTTAAGTTATAGAACCCCTTTTTCAGACATGTCTACCATGCCTGAAGACACTTATGTTAAATATGGATTTCAGCTTAAGCCTTTTGCCCAGTTTAGAAATGTTTGTGTTTAGATTTTGAACATTTTGGCAATTTTATATGAGCAAGTTACAGCAATTGATAATTGCATAGGATTTTACAGGATAAATTAAGTTATTAGAAAAGGAAATAAAAGTAGAAAACTGTACATGATCTGGGTTTTAGCCAAACCTGATGCAGCAGCTGAAGTCTTTGATTCAGCAATAAAAATTATATAGAACTTGTGAAATATAAGAAGTCTGATAGCACCTTTTCTGACTAACAACTTTTATTAAAAGTCATAAGCATTTGTAAATGTTTACAATAAGCCATTTAACAAAATGTCACAGCCAGAACAGATGTTACCAAATGACTCCTTAGTGTCAGACTTCCAGCTAACTAAATAACAATGTTTATACTGTAATGGCTTCTATCTCCTCCATGATAACTTTAAAGATGATAAATGTAACATTTAATCTTTTTGAAGTAAACAGAGCCATAAGACAATGGTCCTTGCAATAGTAACTAAAAAAAATCAGATATTTTCAGATGCAGGGCACAATCAAATGCTAATGAGCAGATATCTTATTTCTTCTTCTCTGCTGAATTTATCCTGTTTACCCCAGATTTATTTTAAAAAGTTATGTAACTCAACTGAGTTTGAGGGTCGATGAAGGGGATTCTGTAATTGAAAAGTTCTGTCAGTGGAAAAAACTACATTTGGATTCCACTAATGAATATAATTTATGGAAACAGGACTATAACTTGAAAAATAATGGAATATGCTTCCATTTCCCTTTTATGGGAATTTTATAAACATCCTCTTTCATGGGTTACTGAAAAAGCAGTACAATTGTATACTCTACAAAATTAGTCATATTGTGTATACAGTAATTGAGCAGATCAAATTAACTTCTGTAGAAGAGAAAATTCTAGGACGTAATCTAGCTAAAGTTAAGCAGAAAATTACATTCCACAATTTCATTATAAACAAATCACAGTTTTTAATATTTCCAAATAATGGGAATTAAAACAGATTATACCCTTTGTTTCAAATTATTTAACCCATATTATGTTGAAAGTTAACTTTTAAAGTTGATTAAAATTTGTATATTTTAAGCATAAATTTCATTCTTTTTCCGGTAACTTGGATATGTTCTTCTGAAACTGAGGCATGTTTAAATATATTTGCTGACTGACATCCCCAGACAGGCTTTCAGAACTGAATGTGTTCAAGCTATAAAAGGCAAATGCTCGTATGAATTTTACCCACTCAAATAATTTGGATATAAAAAGGGAGCTCTTACTATATTAACAAAAAAAAAATCTTCCATTTTGGGCCTCACTTGTAATTTCTTTGCCAGCGAACTCCCAGGTGCATATTTGAAGCCAAGTCTATCACTTACAGGATTATAGAATTCTTTATTGGCCAAGTGTGATTGGACACACAAGGAATTTGTCTCTGGTGCATATGCTCTCAGTGTACATAAAAGGAAAGAAAAAAGAAAAAAAATACATTCATCAAGAATCATAAGATACAACATTTAGTGATAATCATAGGTTACTAATAACCTATCATACTAAGAAACAGAGCAATATAAATCGTTAAAATACAAGCATCGTGGTTATAGTCATGAGTGGGAGGAGATATGTATTAGTATGAATGATAGGAGATAGGGAAGATATAGATATATCAACATTTTGTTAAAGCAAACTTCATAGAATTCATACAAATTCTTTTTCCCCTGTTGAAATGCTGGGATTACTTCCTTAAGGAATAAACAAAAGTTGTTCCTGTACTGCAAAATGACATATGCTGCATATATGGGGGATTTGAATGTCAAGGGGAAAAGCCTAGCCAAATCTCTTTGGGATTGGCCAGAAAATCCACAACCTAAGACTTTGAATTCTTATCTCAAACTTATCTTTGTTAATTCCTTCTTAGTGTAGTAAATAGAGTCTAAATAGCTCATTTCGTAATATAAAACTAAATATTTATGTGTGTGATTAAAACGCAGAGCATTAAATAAGTCATGTAGGAATTATTAAAGAAAACACTTTTTATTATTTGTTTAGAATTTTCTTTCTAACCCTATTTATACTTTTGTGAAATAGAACTTTGATCAAATGGGTTTATGTTCAGATTAGAGCATTTTCTTTATAAGTTTGAGTTCAGCACATTTTTAATATATATATATATATTTACAGCATCAGATGTTACACAATAAACTGCAATCTATTATGTAAACTATCACAACTTTCAAGGAATTAGTTTGTAAGCTTTATAATTCATCATGATATTTAAACCCTTTTAAACTTTTACAACAGTAAAGGACTTCATTTCATGCTTTTTAAAAATTTTCTGATCGTTTTATAGGAATAAAATTGTAACCAGTGTTGATTTGCATTTATCTGAAATTTCTGGACATTTTCTTTTGGCTTCAGACTGGAAACTTCTTTGGTGAGATTGAAGGTGCGGTGATGAACAAATTGCTAATAATGGACTCATTTAAAAGGTAAGGATGTACATACCTATTTATTCTTGCTAAAATGAGAATATGTATATACGTCCAACAAATGCAAAGATTGGTTTGTGTATCTATTTTATATATCTATCTTGATCTTAGTGTCTTGTATAAGTGACATCCTAAAATGAAGTTCATCTTTGTACCAAAATGCAATCATAAACTGTTATTCGTAATTCCTTTATCATGCTTATTCTCCAGGATGATAGCCAACTCGATATCCTCACCACACACAAATTAATAATCAAAATGCAATTTCAATAAATCTTTGTGATTGTTCCCATGAATGGTGTGGTGGCCTAATGGGAGAGCTCTTGCCTAACAATCAGAAGGCTGTGAGTTCAATATTAGGTACTAGCAGGTTTTTCTCTCTCAGAAAATATCTGCTGTGAGCTTCGCATAGGCATCAGGAAGGGTATCTGGCCGGTAAATGCTCAGCCCCATTCAATTGCCCTGAATCCATCCCAATGCAAGGGATTAAAGCAGGGGTGTCAAATTCACATGACGCATCAGGACTTTTTTCCCCTTTGCTAAACCGGGCGTGGGTGTGGCCAGCACGTGACACATCCGGCCCGTGGACCGGGAATTTGACAGCCCTGGATTACAGGGTCGTTAAAAGAAAAAAAAATGTGGTTATTCCCATATATCTCCTCCTTGTTTCAGTGCTGGGAAAGGATAGTCACATATTGAGACAGCTTTTGTCTTTTATAGGAATGCAAGTGTGCATTAAAGTCATCTGAAAGACTAGGCCAATTCAAAAGAAACAAACTATTTGGCATTATACAGTAGTGAAGTAACTCTGTCTGATTTCATTCCTCATCTTTTCTCTACTATAAAATTATTTCCCCTCCCCTCTCAATTTTATTCCCAAAACATCTTCCAAGATGGATTAGGCTAGGAAATAATTTGTGTGCAAGACTATCCAGTGATAGTTTAAGTGCTTCCAGAGCTCAAGTATCATTTTTAAATAGTACATTTTTAAACAAGTAACCAAGATTTCAACCATATTGAAGAAGAGCAACACTTACAGATGAGGCCTTGGGCTGGTGATTCAGTACAAGAAAATGACTTATTCTAATTTAATACTGCTTCTAATAGATTGCAACAAATCTCACAAGATTGGAACACTGCCTAGTGAAGGAAGGAACTTATATAGTGAAGGAAAGAAACTAAATTAAAAGTGGAATGATGGCTGTAAGAAAAAGTAACTATCCTGTATTAAAATATATTAAAAGTATAAATTAAGCTTCCAAAAGAATGGATGGAATGTAAGGGGATGTAAAAAAAAAAAGAGGATAAGCTTCCTATTACGACACTGGACAATACACAGTTTAAGTCATGATCTTACAAACAATATAAAAACAGAATCAAAGCATTAAAAAAGCAGAAGTCTGGAAAAATTACACTATTTCTAATAAACTGCTCATCTAGTTATGGGCTGTGTCATTCAATCTAGCCCAAGGCTTGGAGGAACTGGGATATAAAAGCTTGTTTAAATAAGGACAGGGTAGGAACAATGCAGATTTCAGAGGTTGCGGGGGAGAGGAGTGTGATTCTGATGATATTAGAGATACGTTGGCTGGCGACTTAAATGTGCATGTATAATTGCAAGATATACTTATGTATAAAACAGTATTGCTGACATGTCTTCCATAATGATAAGCTACACAATTCATGCTATTTATGCTGATGCAAAGGGGCTTTGAGGGAATGGATGTGCTTAAAAGGCAGATCCACCATCACTTAAGAAAACCACACCTGGTAGGGACCCAAAAATTTGATCTATACTTGGAAAGGCTTCCGTGGGCAAAGAATGAGATTTCCAGAACAATATATTCTTCCCCCACTGGATATTCTCTCTGCCAGTGGAGGAAATATATAAAGCCAATCCAAATATCCTCCAATCAACAAACTGAGGGAAGGAGAAGGAGGGTGAGGATTAAGAGCAATGATTCGTATTTACAAAATATCTCATGCTTTTTGTTAAATGTTCTATCTGACAGGAATAAAGCAAAGAGATTATGGATAAAGTGCTGGTACCCATTTTTATAATTCTGATAGCTAATTTGGAATGGCTCATGGATTAAGCATTAATACTTATAAAATTCCCAATATCAAAGTCAGCTGAGAACAGCCAAGCTCCATGTTGAAAACCCCTTATAAAAATGAGCTGGTGTTTTAAATACAAGGAGCTGGTTATTGCCAAAAAAACTGAATTGTCAAATTATATAATTAGACATAAAGCTTCCCAGAGATACTTGGGACAGTGAAACAGGTATAAGTTTAATAAATAAAATAATTCATCTTTCTTTTCCTCTGTAAAACTGATAGTGGCTGTTATGAAATAGAAAGTCAACTTTTTGTTTTATTTTCCATTCAGGTGAGGGAATATTTCAACCTAACTCAATTAAAGATGAGTCATATCAAATTAGACTGTAGGATTAGTCATATTAATAATATTAATAATTAATATTAATTATTATTAATTAATATTATTAATATTAATATTAATAATAGATTAGCTATTTTGGCTAATTACCGTCCAGTCTCCAACCTTCCCTTTTTAGCGAAGGTTGTTGAGAGTGTGGTTGCATGGCAGCTCCCTCGGTACCTGGATGAAGCTGTCTATTTAGACCCGCTCCAGTCCGGCTTCAGGCCTGGATACAGCACTGAAACGGCATTGGTCGCGTTGGTGGATGATCTCTGGCGGGCCCGGGGTAGGGGTTATTCCTCTATCCTGGTGTTATTAGACCTCTCAGCAGCTTTTGATACCATCGACCATGGTATCATGTTGCGCCGATTGGAGGGACTGGGGGTGGGAGGCACCGTTTTACAGTGGTTCTCCTCCTACCTCTCCGACCGGTCGCAATCTGTGTTGACAGGGGGGCAGCGGTCGACCCCGAGGCGCCTAGTGTGTGGGGTGCCGCAGGGATCGGTCCTCTCGCCCCTCCTGTTCAACATTTATGTAAAGCCGCTGGGTGAGATCATCCGTGGTTTTGGGGTGGAGTTCCATCAGTACGCTGATGATACGCAGCTGTACATTTCCACCCCAGACCACCCCAACGATGCCGTGGAAGTGATGTCCCAGTGCCTTGAAGCCGTGCGGGCATGGATGGGGAGAAACAGGCTTCGACTCAACCCCTCCAAGACCGAGTGGCTGTGGCTGCCGGCGTCCCGATATAGCCAGCTGACACCATCGCTGGTTATTGGGGGCGAATCATTGGCCCCCACGGAAAGGGTGCGCAACTTGGGCGTCCTCCTGGACCCACGGCTGTCTTTGGAAGATCACACGACAGCTGTGGCCAGGGGAGCTTTCTATCAGGTTCGCCTGATACGCCAGTTGCGGCCCTTTCTAGATTGGGACTCCCTACGCACAGTCACTCAGGCACTCGTCACCTATCGCCTGGACTACTGCAATGCTCTCTACATGGGGCTCCCCTTGGGATGCACCCGGAGGCTCCAACTAGTGCAGAATGCGGCCGAGCGGGGGATTATGGGAGCGATGGGACGCTCCCATGTGACACCTCTCCTGCGCGAGCTGCATTGGCTACCTGTGGACTTCCGAGTGCGTTTCAAGGTGTTGGTGACCACCTTTAAAGCGCTCCATGGCTTAGGACCAGGGTACTTACGGGACCGCCTTCTGCCGCCAATAGCCTCCCACCGGCCGGTGCGTTCCCACAGAGAGGGTCTCCTCAGGGTGCCGTCAGCCAGACAATGCCGGCTGGCGACCCCCAGGGGGAGGGCCTTCTCTGTGGCAGCCCCTACCCTCTGGAATGATCTTCCTCCAAAACTGAGAACAATTGCTGACCTCCGGACTTTTCGTCGGGCCCTGAAAACTCATCTCTTTCAGCTTGCTGGTCTAGCCTGACCCTGCTGAATTTTTAAGATCTGTATTATAGGGTTGGGTATTTTAAATATTTAATGGTTAATGGTTTTAATTTTTAGCCAAAGTTATATGCTTTTTTTAAAGAAATTGTTTAACTTTTGTGTACTATTTTTATTTGGCTGTTCACCGCCCTGAGTCCGCAAGGAGAAGGGCGGTATACAAATCTAAACAAATAAATAAATAAATAAATATAGGAATTGTTCTAGAGATGTGCATTAGGGAAATATGGGAAAGAAGGGAAGACATTGAGAAGATCAGAGAAGTGATGGACTAACGAGCCTGTCAGGCTTCCAAGTAATAGATCCATTGCAAGGAAAACTCCGAGGCAAGTAGATTCCTCAAGGAATAGCTTTATTGGAAATATCATATTGACACATATCTGGTGAAAACCAACTCTGAAGGTTTCCTCGGTTTTCACCTAATTAAAAGTGAAAGTTTTGCGCCCCCCCATCCCAAATAATCAGTCACATGACCCAATCAAGGCAACATCCGCTGATCTGGTGACATCACTCCTCCTTCCTCTGGCCAGGTGTGATAATGTACTTGGTTTCCAAGAGAAAGTATTTTATTTTATTTATCCCAGCTATCTCTAATCCCCCATCCCTATCCCTTAGCTCCATTGACACTCCAAGATTGCTTTGGCCAGGCCAGTTTCAGGGTTGACAGGGTCATGCTATTCTGGAACATCGGTAGCACCGGTGGTTGAAAAGATGGAGAGATAGAGGGAGATAGAGGATACTAGAAGTTAGGGATGGGAGCAAGCCAGAGAGCTAGACACTGTCTGGACTTTGTTCCTTACTGCTGAAGCTACTTTGACGATGAAGGGAAGGGATGATCAAAGTTGGGCAGTTTGGTAGAATAGGCCCTATACTGGGTGATGCTGAGGTAAGCAGAGAGGTGATAAGATCCCATTAAATTAGTCCAGAATCCATCCAGGTTTTAATCCTCAGCCAATCCAAACTGGTTTGGTAGAACTATTGGTTCTGCCAAACTATAGGTACCAAACAGACTGTATCAAGTAAGTGTGCTAATTTTTCAAGCTGAACTGTGAACTCCAGAAAATTATATTGAGAAGTAATTACATCATTCCACTTGGCATTCATGGTACATGATTGTTGATGTATGGAATTCAGTATGTAAGCAACCATAATGGTACAACAGATTATTAAGAATTGGCCAATTTGCTTTTTTTCCCCATATAGAATCATTGCTTTAGAAGAAGACTTTTTGATCATTACATAGAACATTTTGTTCCATGCAGGAATTCACGTTAAAGACTCTGTGATAGATTGTTGCCCATTATCTGCCTGGATAAATGCCTGATATCATTCCATGCAGTTCTTACTGTTAGGATTGGGTTTTTTTAAAAAAATCCTTTCAATGTGATTTTAAAATAATTTACTTGAAACTTGTTCTGGGTCTTCTTTTTCTGCAGCAAAAGAAGTCCTAAAAGCTCTATAGCAATATACAAAGTTTATAAATTTTAGGGACTTAGAATTTTCCCATAACTACCACTGAGTAATCTTAGTCAGTATCTATATAGTTAGGAATAGTTTTTCCAGGAAGTTCCATCAGCTTTGACTGCAGAAAATGTAATATATACTTTGTATAATAACTAGATTTTTAACTTTACATAAAAACACGAATTACCGTGCTTTATCAGACCAAGATGTATCTATCTGAACTAAAGTTTTCCTGAATTTTCCTGAATTAGAGTACTCAGCAGTGGTAACCATTGTCCATGCTGGCTAGGCTGTTTGTGGTTGAAATTTAAAACTATTTGGAGAGCCAGATGTCTACTCACTATTTACAGTGATAAACTCATTGTCCCTATAATAATTGTAGGATTGATGTTAAACTACAAAGGCAAACACAAATTTGATTCCTTCTAAAATATTTCTCTTTCATTTACAATTGCTTTAACATTTTTTATTTTTATTTTATTTTGACGCCTTCATCTGTCTCTATGGTTTATATAAAAGCACCATGTTCTCAGTGTGTGTGTGAGAGAGAGAGGGTGGGGGGCAAGAGGGAGATTTGTCCCTGTAATAGTGTATTGGAGTCAAAGAACAGATCGTAGATGCAGCCAAGAGGGCCTTTGCACAGCTTGATCTAGTGCTCCAGTTGAGTCCTGTCCTGGATTGGAAGTCCCTTCAAATTGTTACTAAAGTCCTACCTAGACATAGACTTGTGCACTATTCCTCTAAAAAGCCACTCAAAGCTGAGTGACATTACTTCATGAGTGACATTGGTTGCCAGATTGCTTTGGGGTATACTTCAAGCTATTGGTCATCACTTTCAGAGCAATGTATGGCCTAAGGCTAGGTTATTGCCTGTCTGCATAGCCAGAAATGCCAGAATTATTAATGCACTCTGGGTTCCTTTGATTAAATAAGGCTCTATCTGGACCAGCAATGATGCCTTTTCTATCCCTGGACCTGCCCTCTAGAATGAAATCACCATTGAAATCCATGTGCCCATCCTGTTAGTTTTTGGCTAAGTCCTGAAGACCTGGTTATTTCGCAGGCATTGAGTTAGCAGGGATGGAGCCACTTTTCAGATGTGTTTTCTTTTTGTTTTTATATAGAGTGACTGGATTCCATTTTGTTTTGTTTTGCATTTTTATTGTTTATCATATTGTGAGCTGCCCAAGGCTAGTCTGGAATTGAGTGGTGCTAACATTGAGTGAAGTAAATGCATAAAACAATTACAACAGAATACATATTTCCACTTGAACTCATGCGCAAACAAAGTACCTTCTGCATTTTTAACTTGAGTTGCCACTAGGTGACATGGGCGACATGCAAGTCTAATAAATAAATAGGCAAATAAACAAAATCAAGAATCAGACTTGACTCTTACAAACCTAATCCCAAACAAATTTCAGAATCAAAAATATTTATATCCCTGAATCACATCTTAGGTTTCCTTTCAGGAAGTTAAATCCGACTCGATCCTAGTGCTGTGGGTTTTTGGACTTCCTAGATTTCATATCTGACTTTGGATTGGGGGAGGGGGCAGTTCTCCATTCAAGGGTGTGATGCAACTTGGAGATCCTACAGGAGTCACAGCTCCTGCAAAATGAATGGTGGCAGCTATGACCCTTAAGGCCTTTATACAACTTCATCTGGGACTAATTCTGATTGTACAAGACCAAGCCTTAAGAACAAATGCATACAAAGCCAGAATTGAGATGAGCAAATGTTGTCTGTGCAAAAAAGATGAAGAAACAGCAGATTCGCTAGTTAGTTGCTCCAAGAAGATCACACATTATAGCTACAGAAAATGACGTTCAAATAACAACAATGGTGCGCTGCAAGAAATACCATGTGCCTGAAAGCAAGAAAAGGTGGGACCACAAAATGGTCAAAGTAATAGAAAATGAAGACGTTAAAGCAGTGGGGAAATCCAATTTTTTTTTACTACAAGTTTTGTGGGCATGGTTTGGTGGACGTGGTGTGGCTTGGTGGGCGTGGCTTGGTGGGCATGGCAGGGGAAGGATATTTCAAAATCCCCATTCCCACCCCACTCTGGGGCCAGCCAGAGGTGGTATTTTCTGGTTCTCAAAACTTCCGCTACCGGTTCTCCAGAACCTGTCAGAACCTGCTGGATTTCACCCCTGTGTTAAAGTGCTCTGGGACTTGAGAATTCAAACAAACAAACACCTGACATACAACACTGCAAACTTAAAAATTGGTGACAAGAAAAACAAAAAAAAAAGGTCTGGATAGTGGATGTGGCAGTATTTATGGAAACAGCAGAATAAAAAAAGAAGGAATTGAAGAAAATTACAAAATGAAAACCCTGCAAATATGAATAGAACAACTGCACCAAAAGAAAGTGAAGATAGTCTCAATAGTAATAAGCATCTTGGATGCAATCCCAAAACATCTGGAGCACCATTTGAACACCATCAGCACTGATAAAATCACCATCAGTCAATTGCAAATGGCAGCTTTACTCGGAACAGCTTACAGGTGAAACTCAAAAAATTAGAATATCATGCAAAAGTTCATTTATTTCAGTAATGCATCTTAAAAGGTGAAACTAATATATGAGATAGACTCATTACATGCAAAGCGAGATAGTTCAAGCCTTGATTTGCCATACTTTTATGGCTTACAACTCATGAAAACCCCAAATTCACAATCTCAGAAAATTAGAATTAGAATATTGTGAAAAGATTCAATATTCTAGGCTCAAAGTGTTCCACTCTAATCAGCTAATTAAGCCACAACACCTGCAAAGGGTTCCTGAGCCTTTAAATGGTCTCCCAGTCTGGTTCAGTAGGAATCACAATCATGGAAAAGACTGCTGACCTGACAGTTGTGCAGAAAACCATCATTGACACCCTCCATAATGAGGGAAAGCTTCAAAAGGTAATTGCAAAAGAAGTTGGATGTTCCCAAAGTGCTGTATCAAAGCACTTTTAATAGAAAGTTATGTGGAAGGGAAAAGAGTGGAAGAAAAAGGTACACAAGCAGCAGGGGTGACCACAGCCTGGAAAGGATTGTCAGGAAAAGGCCATTCAAAAGTGTTGGGGACTTTCACAAGGAGTGGACTAAGGCTAGAGTCAGTGCATCAAGAGCCACCACACACAGACGGATCCTCGACATGGGCTTCAAATGTAATATTCCTCTTGTCAATCCGCTCCTGAACAACAAACAATGTCAGAAATGTCTTACCTGGGCTAAAGAGAAAAAGAACTGGTCTGTTGCTCAGTGGTCCAAAGTTCTCTTTTCTGATGAGAGCAACTTTTGCATCTCATTTGGAAACCAAGGACCAAGAGTATGGAGGAAGAATGGAGAGGCACACACTGCAAGATGCATGAAGTCCAGGGTGAAGTTTCCACAGTCTGTGTTGATTTGGGGAGCCATGTCATCTGTTGGTGTTGGTCCACTGTGCTTCATTAAGTCCAGGGTCAACGTAGCCGTCTACTAGGAGATTTTGAAGTACTTCATGCTTCCTTCCACAGACGAGCTTTATGGGGATGCTGACTTCATTTTCCAGCAGGACTTGGCACCTGCCCACACTGCCAAAAGTACCAAAACCTAAATTCAATGACCATGGGATTACTGTACTTGATTGGCCAGCAACCTCGCCTAACCTGAACCCCATAGAGAATCTATGGGGCGTTGCCAAGAGAAAAATGAGAGACATGAGACCGAATAATGCAGAAGAGCTGAAGGCCGCTATTGAAGCATCCTGGTTTTCCATAACATCTCAGCAGTGCCACAGGCTGTTAGCATCCATACTACACCGCATTGAGGCAGTAATTGATGCAAAAGGGGCCGAAACCAAGTACTGAGTACATATGCATGCTTATACTTTTCAGAGGTCCAATATTGTTCTATGTACAATCCTTGCTTTATTGTTTTCATGTAATATTCTAATTTTCTGAGATTGTGAATTTGGGGTTTTCATGAGCTGTAAGCCATAATCATCAAAAGTATGACAAATCAAGGCTTGAACTATCTCGTTTTGCATGTAATGAGTCTATCTCATATATTAGTTTTACCTTTTAAGTTGCGTTACTGAAATAAATGAACTTTTGCACAATATTCTAATTTTTCGAGTTTCATCTGTATATCCTGCAACTGCACTTTTAATACACCACATTTGCCTATCCCAGGTCCTTGGGAAAGACTCAATAGATGGATAAAAATGCCAATCCAGTAAAAACATCTGGCTGACTGTGCAACCAGCCACTGCTCAAAGCAGTGGGCTATTCTTAAAATATAAGGCACATAGACATTTTAAATGAAAAATAAATATATTGCAGGGCATTTTCTAAATTTAATTACAATTAGTTCTGACAATAATTGTTCAATAGCCCTTCAAAAGGAAATGAGGTAATGAAGCTTTTTTTTTTTTTTAAAAAAAAACTGCACTTTTTCATGAAAGATTTTTTAAAAGTGGCACATAGGCTACCTGGCCCAGAGCAAAATCCTTTTTTTTTTTTTTCCCTTCCCATCTAAGGACAGACTTGGGCTTTTCTTGGCAGCACAGATCTAGGAACCAGGTACATTCAGGCATTTGAGGATACAGATGACAGGAGAATTTATGACAGGCAGAAAGGAAGGGGGAAAAAAACTAATGACAGAAAAAAAGCACTCCACCTTTTCATGCATCAGACTCAAACCTTTTTTATAATGATATCCAGTTTTAAATTCTCAGTTTTGCCCACCCCCCACCCCCGCAGGCAGTGCTTGAAACCACTTTATTTGTGGTAGGCAGATTTTTCCCTCTATTCTTTTGATAATGGAGTAATCTAATTTCAGGCTGTTTTCTTCTGATCCTTTAAGACCAGACTTCTTCTTGGGGCTGAAGCTGGGTCTTCACTCCTGATCCTACTGGCCAGTGGTGGAATTCAAATTTTTTTTACTACCAGTTCTGTGGGCATGTTGTGGCTTGGTGGCGTGGCAGGGGAAGGATATTGCAAAATCCCCATTCCCTCCCCCTCCTGGGGGAAGGATATTGCAAAATCTCCATTCCCATCCCATTCTGGGGCCAGCCAGAGGTGGTATTCGCCGGTTCTCCGAACTATCCAAAATTTCTGCTACCGGTTCTCCAGAACCTGCTGAATTTCATTCCTGCTACTGGCCTCCTGTCATGCAATGTCCTTCTCCAAGAAATCAAAAAGGAGCACTTATTTAATTTCTTGGAGCAGAGATGTCATCTCACTGCCAGGTGGCAGCAGGATATGTCACAGGAAGAAACCCAGGAGAAAAATACAACAATCCTTTTTAATGACCCAGATTGATTGCTATAATAATAGATGGATTCCTTTCAAACTTAACCATTTTAATTTAATACATTGATGAAAATTTTAGTGAAGTCAAAATATTAAGAATAGTTGTTCATTAAGAGAATAACTAGCATTCATACTGTCTCATGTAAAACGAGCTTTATTAATATAGCCTAATAGGTAAGAATACAGCGTGCAAATTAAAGGAATTTGTGCTTTAAAAAACCACAGAAGCTATGTAGATTTATTCTCTCTCTCACTCTCCCCCCCCCCTCCATTGAATCATTTCTTAAAAGTGTTTTTGGAGGCCAAATCTCTGCCTATTTGTTTAAACACTTTCATGTAATAGTTTTCCAGGAAAAGAATATTTTTAGAAACTTGTATGAAGAAGTCCCATTATGTGCTTCCAGACATTATCTAAACTAAAGATAGATAACAGTCAGATTGTATTATCTTGCATATGTTCTACCAGTCTCATCCCCAGATATTGGCAGCAAAATTATAGCATTTCAGTGACACCTTTTTAATTGGTATTTAATTAGCTCTATGTATTCAAAATTAAGACTGGAAATGGAGACACACATCTCCCATTCTTATTCTTAAATCCATATCCCAAACCCCCAAATGAAAAGGGTTTTTTTTTTTAGCCAATTTCAGATCATTTTCCATGGTTTGGAAAGGTTTAAGGGTCAGGATTGCAGCAGAAAGCCTGTGGAAGGCAAACAGCTCCTTTTTCTGTCTTTAACCCTTTATCCAACCAAAAGCTGTCTAAAATCAGCCTAGAAAATGGAGGGTTAAGGGTAGGGATTGGAATAGTTTGTATTGCAGAGGTCTCCTGTTCCTATTCTACCCTTCAACCCTTTAAAACATATAAACTTTCTGGGGAAAAGTTGACCCACTTCTTTTGGAAAGTTAGGAAGCTGGTGAGCAAAATTGAGAGACTACACATGGAGTTGTGTAGTCAATATTGGACAAAGCTTATGTTTATAAACTCCATGTTAGCACTGCTGGATTAGGTTATGACAAATACTAAACATATATACTATCCAACAATAAAGTTGATGCTTTACTGAATGTCTTTTATTCAAATAAGTCTTGTGAATTTTATAGAATTTAGCAACCTAACTAGGCATTCAATGGAATATAAACTAGTAGTAGCTATTTTGACTAAAATACTGCTTCCCGGTGATTTATAGCCCTCTCTAGGCAGTTTACAGAGTCAGCATATTGCCCCCAACAATCTGGCTCTCATTTTACTGACCTTGAAAGATGGAAGGCTGGGTCAATGTTGAACCAGTGAGAATTGAACTGCTGACAATTGGCAGTCATCAGAATTAGCCTGCAATACTGCATTCTAACCCCTACAACACCACAGCTCTAACAAATTATCTAAATGCCTAACAAATGCCAATAAACTATCTTTAATATCTAACAAGCTTTACAAATATTGTTGTGATTTGTTGAGTTGCTAACAGAAGGGGAACTCATCAGATTTGCAGATGACACCAAGTTGGAAGGAATAGTCAATACTCCAGAAGATAGGTTTAAGATACAGAAGAATTTCAACAGATTGGAACATTGGGTCCTATCTAACAAAATGAAATTCAATTGGGAGAAAAGTAAGATTCTACATTTAGGAAAGTAAAACCAAATGCACAGATATAGAATAGATGGCACCTAACTCAATAGTAGTAATTGTGAGAGGGATCTTGGAGTCCTAGTGGACAATCACTTAAATATGAGCCAGCAGTGTTTTGCAGCTGCCGAAACAGCCAATGCAGTCCCAGACTGCATTAAGAGAAGGATAAAATCAAATTACGTGAAGTAGCACTTGAAATCAGTGCATCCACTTTTGATCACCACAACGTTAAAAAAATGTTGAGACTCTGGAAGTGCAGAGAAGAACAACAAAGATTATTAGGGGACTGGAGGATAAAATATATGATGAACAGTTTCAGTAATTGGGTATGTCTAGTCTAATGAAAAGAAATACCAAAGGGGGGGGGGATATATGATAGTGTTCCAATATTTGAGGGGCTGCCCCAAATTGGTCAACCTATTTTCCAAGGCACCAGAAGAGAAGACAAGTGGTTGCAAAATTAACCAAGGAGAGAAGCAACCTAGAACTAAGGAGAAATTTCCTGACAGTGAGAACAATTAATCACTGGAACAACTTTCCTCCAGGCATTATGGGTATCAGTAATTCAAAACAACGAACATACTCTACATAATTGTACTCTATATACAATTCTTTCTCCTCCTATTTTCGGCACAATCACATTGTGAGGTGGGTTGGGCTGAGAGAGAGTAACTGGCCTAAAGTCACCGAGCCAGCTTTATTTCTTTTTCTATTGATTGTTGTGAACTACCTGGGGTAATTATCTGAGATGTGGCCATATAAGTCTTGAAAATAAAATAAATGTTTCTGATTTTAACTACCATATTTTTTGGAGTATAAGACACACTTTTTTCCCTCCTAAAAGAAGGGGGAAATGTTGGTGCATCTTATACACCGAATACAGCCATTTTTGACCTCCTGAAGCTCAGCCCCACTCATCCATTTTTCGTAAAAACAGGGTTTGCAGAGGGTTTGGGAGGCCTGCAGAGTGCTCCTGATGGCTGGTGAGGGCAAAACCCTTCTTTTTCTTACTTACCTCTTCAAAATCTTGGTGCATTTTATACACCGGTGCATTTTATAATCTGAAAAATACCATAATTTTTCAACTATCCAGGAAAACTGAATATAAAATGTGCATTTTATAAACTACATCACTTCAGCTATTCAGTTTCAATGTTATTTGCTTTAAAAGTTGGGTACCTAATCATGACACAAATATGAATTGCAATATCTTTTTTTCTGCCATAATTCTTCACCTTCTGCCCAGCCCATATGTGAGACAGTTCTTAGGTCTTCTAATATTAAAACAGAATCTTGCTCCTTATGTCGACACTGTTCAAAGACAATCTCAAGATGGGTAAAATCGAACCTGAATAATGTATACCTGTACATGAGGTACATCAAGTTTAATCCTTCTGTATTTTAATTCTCATGAAAGCATGTGAGCCAATGAAATAATAAGCTGTTTTTGTGAACAATTTTGCTTATTCAGGGCAATTGAACTAAATATAGTTCTGTTTAAAAGATTATGTCTTACAGCAACAAAATGCTGTCATTTTTGTTACCTCGTGCCAAGCCAGTTTATTTCTGCATTAAGTTCCCTTCATCTGATGTAGGCAAACAAAGCCCAACGCTACTCAATGCATTTAAATTACACATTCATTTTGTTAGTGTTCAGATACTTTAGCTAAAACATTATAGTTAATTTGCATAGAATAAATATAATGTCATGACTGAATTGTTTTTGGTAACTGACCAAAGAGCAACTATGAGATTTGGAAAGCCGGATCTTTTTCATGGATTGCAAAGATACAAAACAGGTATGTTGGGGATGGGGATGATCAGATGATGCTGGATTCTCGCTAGCTTCAGATAAACATAAAATAGCTAGGAAAAGATGGCACCAAAAGGCAGTCCAACTCAGCTCTGCTCCGCATTAGCCAGTTTGAATTTCTAAGTCTGAATGTACTGAACGTTTTTAGTATTCAACAGCTAATAGTGCCTGAGTCATCCCATACATTTGTCTGCAATGCACCTCTTTTTGATTGATACAACGCCATCTTGCTGAAAAAATGCTAGTAAGGTGGAGAAACGCATCATCTATGCGAAGATGTAAATAAAAATAAAATAAAAAGGAAACAACCTGTAGAGAAGCAGCATTTCTCCTTGCTAAATGCTTTGGGACCAATTTCATAAATTGCTAAAAGATGTTTGTCAGCAGTTGGGTTTTCTTTAGGGATAAAGATATAAAGATTATATAATATATAATATAAATATATTGAGACTGAAACAGGCATTGCAACATTTTTTCCTCACACTGCAGCCATAACATCATTGTTGCATTGCTTGGGAGAAGCCTGACAGAAATTAACAGTGGTTTCAAGGAGAGCTAGTTTGGTATAGTGGTTAAGGCATCAGGCTAAAAACCAGAAGACTCTGAGTTCCAATCCCACCTTAGGCACAAGGTCAACTTGGTGGCCTTGAAGTAGTCATGTTCTCTCAGCCATAGGAAAGAGGCAATTGCAAACCATTTCTGAAAAACCTTGCCAAAAAACTGCAAGGACTTGTCCAGACAGTCTTTGAGAAGCATATATGGTTTAACAGGGGGGGGGGGGAAGGGTTACAAGAGCCTTAGCCAGGACTGACTTTTTCCAAAGAATTTAGAATCGCAGCCTTCTAGGTTGATCGATCAAAAAAAAAAATTCCTATTTTCTTAATTATTCTTCAGTCCATAGTATTTTAGGATCTCAATATAATCCTCAGGATACCGGTAGAGTTCTTTGTTCTTTGAGATTACCCAGAGCTTTTTAGGCAATCAATATGACAAACCAATTCAAAGAAGAGAAAACTATTTGAGATAATTTAGTGCCTTAACATTTAGCAGCATAAAATTAAGAATAAACCACAGGCAAGGTTGTTGCTGTTTTCATATTATGTATTTTCTGGAAACAAATTTTGGTTAGCCATTCTTGCTTGCTTATTCATTCATTCATTCAATTTGTGTTACCACACATCTCAAATTTGTAACTCTGGGCAGTTCATGTAATTAAAACAAACACAAAGAACAATAAACAAAATGCAGATAACAGTAAAAACAAAAATAACCCAATTAAACCAAATTGAAACCACTATCCCCATTAAAATCCCATAAAAATCAAATGGGCTACACTCTACAATAATGCAAAACATATGAAATGTGCTTTCTGATTCAGTTTTAATCTGGAATTAGCTATCAGAGAGCATCAAAGAGAGCAGTGTTTCACAAGCACAGCCACATGACTCTGGGGAAAGGGGAAAGAAAAGAGGGAGAAAGAATAAGTCTTCACCATTCCATTCTTTCTTTCCCATTCTTTCTTCAAACATCTGAGAATAGATTAAAATCATCATACCACAGTGGAAGAGGGCTTGTCAAAATTGGGGAAGATCTATTGTAAGTAATCTAAACCAAGGGTCTCTATCCGCAAACACTGGTATCCAGGTAGCACACAAAACCATGACCAATCTGTGGAAAAAAAAATGTCCTTCATGGAACTGGTCCCGACACCCAAAAGGTTGGGGGCTGCTGATCTAAGTAACAGTTTCACCAGCCTCCTCTGTTTTTATTTAATATTTATTTAATATAATTCATTTAATATAAATTTTTGGACATCAAATAGGCTTTTGGTTCATTCAATTCACTGAAAAAAAACCACTGTCTTTCATACTTACAAAGAGTATCCTGGATATCCATGGATCTAAACATATATAACCTTAGCTGTTGGGTTTTTTTTCATATTTGCAATCAAGAGTTGGGTTTTATAATCATTTTTTTAAATTCACATTTAAATTACATTGTTTTCTTTTACTATCCTGTATCTCATTTGTTTCTTCCCTTTTACATAAGCATATAGAGAGGCTCTGCATGTGGATGTGTGACAGACTATTTTGAGGCATCAGATAGTACAAAATATATATTTTTTAATCCCAGGAAAAAATCAGATAACACCATTAGACATTCTAATGTTCTTTAAATTATTTATAAGCACAATTTAGTACTTTGGTACTTCAGTGTTGCTGTTTTTAGAATTGCTAAAGGAGCAGAAACCAATACTTTAATTTTTAAATGCATATTTCTATTTTGTGAATCAGTTTATTAGTCACACGTTCCTGAAAGTTTTATTCAATCCTTAGATTTAGACACATTTTTTCTTTACATTTTAGTTTTTTAATCTGAGTATGTATTAATTCTATAATATAAACACTTCCTTTAAAAACGCTGTTGTTATTTTTGCCTTGAGAGCAAGTCTTGTTGCATTTCACATTATTTTTCGGTTTATTTTTTTCCTTCCAGTCAAGCAGTTTTCTATTCTTCTCTATAGAATTACACTGTATGACTATCAAGCCATGTGTAAAACAACCAAAGAGAGTAGTGATAGTGCCCACACCTTATTGGATGTAAGTATTCTTTTACCGCTTATTATTACATTGTCATTTATTTTTAACCCTATAAATCCTTATCAAAGTATATGTGTTTACGGTGTGTTTATGGTGGTCAACAAAACATTATGGTAATTTTTTGAACTATTAGCTCACATGAATGTTGAAGACTTTTCAACATGTTTGTCCCAGTGGTGGGTTGCCCCCGGTTCGGACTGGTTTGCAAGAACCGGTAGTAAAACCAGCAGGAGGCCCTGTCCACCCCGGATGTTGTCATTGGTGATCTGCGCATGCGCAGAAGCTTCTGCGCATACGCTTGCTTCGCATGCGTGATCCCATTGCGAACCGGTAGTAAAGGTAAGTAGAACCCACCCCTGGTTTGTCCCTAATGTATGCTTGCCTGCTGGATTTGTAAATTGCCTGTAAATACATAATTTAGTATAAGCACGGTAAGCATTTCATATATTGTGTGAATACATTGCCTACCTTTGATCACAATAGGATGTACTTTGGAATATATGCATAAAATTGTACCATAATCCTCATTTAGCTGAAAAATCAGGAATTTTAAAGACACTATTATATTTGTTTCTGGACAACTTATAAAACATGAATATTTGCTTGTATTATAACACTAAATCATCAGTATAATCATTGTTGGATCAAAATTAGAATGATTTAAAAAAAAACCCAAAAAGTGTTATAAAGTAAGAACAATTACTACTAATTCATTTGATTTATATCCTACTTCTCTAGGACCTCAAGAAGGCTTATGTACCACTATCTTCCTTATTTCCTCACAAAAGTGTTATGTTGGGCTGAGAGTTAGGTTGTGCTGACAAATAATGACAAGAGCTTTCATGATCTTGAACCAGTGTCTCCCCAGTTGTAATCCACATATCACACTATTGATCTATAGATTTTACATTTATGAATTAAATAAAGTAGTGGCCTAACTCTAATTTTCAAGCATTCTAATCAGGAGTTTGTGATAAGAAACATGATTCATATAAAATGAAAAATCACTAGTATGAATAGTAAGATGCACATACATAAATTCATCGAGGGAGGGGAGGGGAAGGGGAGGGGGGGAGGGAGGGAAGAAGGAAGGAAGGAAGGAAGGAAGGAAGGAAGGAAGGAAGGAAGGAAGGAAGGAAGGAAGGAAGGAAGTTTGTATTTATGTAATTTTAGTCCCGTGTCATTCTTGCAATCTTCTGAGAAACATTTGATTAAGTACTGTTAGATATACTGTTAGTGCGATTCAGCAAATTTGTTCAAGCATTCACTAAATGCTTCTTAAATTTTCTAGTAGTGAACAAGTCAATTTACAATATGAGTTATATCTCATATAAAACAATATGGTTTATATCTCTCTCGTCTATAGAAGTTTTTGAAACTTTCTAACCATTCTTGAAGTGATATCATGTCTGTCCTCATTTATTGTTATTTTGAGCATTATGATTTTTGAATGATACTAGAAGACGCTGTAAATGAATGGTGGGGGAAATAGTTGTAGAATAAATTAGTCTGGGAAGTAATAGAAGTGATAACAATTCAAGCAACATGTTATTATTTTTCCAATAATTATATCACACATAAACATCACAATAATAACTGTGCTAAAATCATAGTGTTTTAGTCATTTGTAGAAATGTTAATGTATTTAAAACATGATATACATCTATCACTTAATATATAAATATTATACATTCTGACTTTTTGATTAAGTAATTTGTTTGTCTTCAGCCTTACAAAGCTTTCTTTGCTGCAGTCAAATGGATTGTGACTGAACTTGTCTTGTAAGTAAAACTTGTTCTGATTTGAAGATCATACTTCTCCATCTTTCATTCTTCTTGTTGTACCAGTTGAGTAATTTATGTACACTTTCAAATCCTTAGTGTATAATTTTAGCAGTTTAAAAAGTACTTAAAGCCTTATGGATTTCACAGTAATCATTTCCAAAATATAAACTAATAATGCAATTCAATACATGCCTACTCAAAAGTAGAATCCTATTATTTTCAGTGGAGCTAACTCCTGGGTAATTCAAATATAGGATTGCAGCCTAAATTTATTACTGTGGTTGCACTTAGATGTAATATAAATATTTGGCTGATTCCAGTTCTGCTTGGGTGGGCTACTAATGTGTGTATTTTCTCAGAGGATCTTCTGTTGTTCTCTAATTTCTTAAGTGATTGCAGCCCTATGATTGGCATATTTGAAGTTCATGCAAGATCTAGTGGTGTTTTCCACATGATATAGAGCTGCTGTCAATTCATAACAGTTTTAAAGTAAAAATGGATTATACACTTGAGTGGTAATTACTTTTGAATAACTGGACCACACCAATAAAAGACAAAGGAGCTTTAACACTTTTGTTAAGATCTGTTTGGTGGAGAGTAGGAATGGCGGGAGACATTGAACAGTCTGTAATTGGCCAGGCTTATTGCTTTACAGATATTCAGGACGTAGATTTAAATGAGATTTCTCATAGTGGGTGGAAAGGAATGTGTGCGTATGATTTATTGCAAACTAAATCTGCCAAATTAAAAATAAAATTGAACCTTGATGATGACTGTAGAAAACAATATGGGTATTACAAGGTAAAGTTCAGAAAAATTATTGCTTCTCGGTTGATTGTTTATGATAACTGTTTTTCCTTTCAATCTGAACATTTAAAAGCTACTGCCATTGACTTTAGCCTTCACATAAGCATGACTTGAAGCTAACACATTTTGATAGGGAAGATGAATTTTTGTATCAGAAGGCTTTATCATTTCTGATAAAATCAGAAATAATATTTTACTGTTTATGAGCCTTTTGTGGAATCTTGGGAGTACCCAAGATTGAATGTATGCATCATGGGTAAATTTTAATCCCACAAAATATTTTCTTTACTGGCAAAATAGCTACTGCAACTTGTCATACTCCAGAACGTGCAATAAGGCATTTTTAAAATAAAATTCTTGGCTACAGAACAGTCCAGCAGCGATACCAATTTCAGAATTTGAAATTGTAAAATAAATTCAGCTGGGAGAAAATGTACAACTATTGCAGACTATATCTCATCATAAGCTTAGCTGGATGTCTGTTTTTGAACATGCTGGAAAAAAAGTATTACTGACAGTTAATGGTATGAACATGCCAGATGTAATCAAATGATATATTTTTGTGGCTTAGGTTTCTGGTGGAATTTAACCTATGCAATTGGTGGCATTCAGATCTTATAGCAAAGGGTAAGAATAATTTATATTAACAGATATATATTAACACCAGTGTTATTTGCTTTTATAAGAAGTCAATATTCCACAAAGCTTGATGTACGACGAGAACCTCGAGTTTTCCTAAGGGTATGCACAAAACAGAAAATTTTATTTAACAATAGTTTTTGGACTTAAAGGGCTTTTCTAACATTACCTTAGTGATGCGATCATTACTGCACTGTGTTTGTTTATTTATTTTTTCAAACACTGGGATTGAAGTAAACCAATTAAAGTTTCTTAGAGATGACATTGCTGGAAAAGCATGGGAGAGACAGTCATTACATTAGTCTTGCAAGCAGGGCCGGATTTTCCTATAGGCTAACTAGGCTTCAGCCTAGGGCCTCAAGATCAAGAGGGGCCTACATTCAGTGATGTATTATATTATCTCTCATGTTATTTACAAACTTAAAAATGGGAGGTGAAAGGGCCTCATAAGTGGAATAGCCTAGGGCCTCTTTTCATCTAAATCCGGCCCCGCTTGCAAGAATCAGTTCCAGTGCAAAAGTCTGTATTTCCACCCTGAGTTTTGCAGCTGCTGTGTAAATCCTATGCACCAATAAATACATAATCTGGGCAGAAGTTGTGAAAGAGAAAAAAATGAATACCTACTCCCTACTGGTGGGTTTGTCCAATACAAGAAGCAAATTAAATACATCCATTGGGTTTTGTGGTTTAGGTTTCTGGTGGAATTTAATGTATGCAATTGGTGACATTCATAAGTAAATGGCTAATATGGCTTTTGGATAGAGAATTTTTTAGGCACGCTGTACTAAAAAAAGAAATAATCTTGGTGGCTTGTCAAACAGCTACCCCCAAAGCAACGCAAGGCACACTCAGAGGTGCTAATCAGCCGGTTCTATCTAGTTTGAGCAAACCAGTAGCAGCGGCTGTGGGAGGCTCCGCCCACCTGCCCGGACATCATCACTTCCCGTTTTTGATATTCTGCACATGTGCAGACAGTCCTGCGCATGTGCAGAGGTGGCACATGCGAGCAAAGTGAGCTGAAATGCGTGCACGCTCCCATTTGTGAACTGGTAGCAAAGGTAAGTGAATACCACCCCTGGGGACACTGTATCATCCGGCTCTCTCCCCAGAGCCACTTTGTTGAGAGAGACAGTTATAGGAATTAAATAAGTATATATATTTTTAAGTCCTATGTAACCACTGTAATATTCTTGCATCATTTACCAGCCTTAAAAAAGAAGGAACGGAAGCATTCCTCAGGCCCAGCTGAAATTTTGCTTCCCTAGTGCCTGAGATGTAAATCATTTGCAGTATAATCATATATGGGGAGCCAATTTGGTGTAGTGATTAAGGCACCAGACTTCAAACTGGGAAACTATGAGTTCTAGTTCCACGCTAGATACAATGCCAGCTGGGTAACCTTGGGCCAGTCTCAGTCAATCTGACTGACTCAGTCAATCTCAGTCAACCCCCCCCCTCTCTATCTGTCCCCCTCCCTCCCTCCCTCCCTCCCTCTCTCCCCCCAGAAGCAGGCAATGGCTAACCTCTGCAAAGAAAATAGCATCTTTATTTGACTATTGCAAATTATACTCTCTCACACTGTCCAATAAAACGGTTTCTTATGCACAACTCTTTGTCTTGGAAGAATTAGGAATAAATATGTGTTGCGGCTATATAATTAACTTGCATCCTTCTTTCCTTAAGGACACAGGTTTTCCATTACCTCAGTAGATAACGATACTGCCCTTTAGAATTTACTTTACACTGGAAGTTGAGCATATAATTATACACGTCACCTGCTCCCTTTCGTTAATTACTAGGAGGCTGCAAAGTACCCCCTCATCCTGATCATAAGAAAGGCATCATTTTAATGTAGTTGATGTTTATAGTCGATTACATAAGCTGGCAGTCATAGGAGAGATGATTACCAGCACAGATCCAAAAAACTAGACAGCAAGATGTTTTATCCCATCCTAATGAGATTTATGAAATCAGCAGCTAATACACCTTGCATCTTTTCTTTTCCTTTTTCTTTTTTGGCTGGGTTGGAGGAGGATGGTAGTTCCTGACTATATCTTGCAAAACGGAAAGAAAATATTCAGTCATTTGCATCCTATTTTTACTTTGAAAAATTCAGTAAAGAATATATGGCATTGTTTAAACCTGCTGATCATAGGAATCCCAGATGTTAAGTTCAATAATTCTATGGCATCAGGTATCCCTTATCACTATACAAATAGACACAATTTGCAGGCATGGATATATGTTGGTTTTAAAGAAAACCTAAAATAAAACTTGAGGATGTGGAATTTTCTTTTAATTTTTCACCTTGACTTCAACTGAAAGAAATTTGGAGTGGATCCAAACTTAAGTCATATTTAATATAGACCCACTGCAGTTAGTGAATGTTAAACTGGTTGGCACCAACCTGTACCATTGATTTTCATGTGTCTCCTCTGACAGAATTGTCATAATTGGTCATCAATATTTTAAATAATAGCTAACTAGGTAAGGGATGTGGCAGTAGATGGAATATATATTTGCATACTCTGTAGCCTTGTCATGGACACCAAAGTAATGATAGTAACAATATATTATAAGTAACTGGATATCAAAACCACACACATTTAAACTAATAATATTAAAATAACCGGACAAAGTGGTGGGCAAAATGCAAAACTGCAGACCCGGCAATACGATGAGAATAACACAAAGAAAAACAATAAGAAAATATTAAAAATAATTGATTTAAAGCTTCTCCAAACAGTTTTAAAATAGGGAAGGGTAAGGTTAAGCAATTAAATAAGTTTGGCTTTTCAAAACAGCATTCAGTAAACAATGAAGTTGTATTGCAAATACAACGTATGGTATTAATACCATTGTCAGTGGCATGAATTTTACCAATGAGAACAATACTGCCATAATTTCCCATGGCTAACCAGGTTTTTTTTTAAGAAGTAAGGGTGGGAATGAATGAAATACCCTTCAGTTCTATTAAGTACATCTATATTGTTGGTGATACGTTCACAAATATTAAATTTACTCATGTATGCAGTTACCACTGAATCAGTATCCCATGTCTTTCTTATGGCCAAACTATCATTAGAGTAAAGTCATGTATTATAAGAATATCCTTTAGTATATTGTGTCTTCTTATAAATGTCTTCTTTAATTATAAAATAAATCTTATGCATTACCAGCATAAATCACAGGGTGGCAGGAGCACTGTAATGATTTCACAAGGTCCAACATATTGATACAGCATCTCACACCGAAGAACTGTAAATGAAGTCATTATCAAAACCCTTCAGTCTCTCTTATTTTCTTTAGCTCAGCGATTGAAGCAAACCCTAGAGCCTTGTGACACCGAATATCCAGCTTTTGTTTCTGAACGCACAATCAAGGAGACCACAGGAAATATTTATTGCGACAATTGCTTCAAGTAAGTACTTAATTCTTTTTCCATGGAGTTGGTTGAAAAATTCTGAACTTCATGCTCTTCTCATGGAAAACTGGCTTATTCTAATCCCATCAGAATGCATAATATTTAGATGATACTCATAAATGTAATAAGTAAATCAGGTAAAACCATGTGACCTTAATACTTCATAGGAGCCTTTCCTTGGGATTCTGTCTGCTGCACTTCTATAATCCCAAGAGTAAACAATGGTAAGACATACAAACTGAGTCACTGTTTTATCTGTTACATTAGCTGATCTTTTATTCAAACTCTACAACCACAAATTTAGACCCAAGAGAAAACACAGTCCAAGTCAAGGGGGAAGATACATGAGGCCCAGTTGATTATACTATATAGGAGGCATATCATCCAAATTTTATGCATTCCTATTTCCTGATACAGTAGAATTATAATATCTGTGGTCAAGGAAATGTCATTTTGAGGTACTAAAACTGTTTCCAAAATTAGCAATATGTTACTAATTTATGTTGGAATGACCTGGAAACTTAGCTCAGCCTTTGTTCCAGGTTTGTAACCCAGCATAGACACATGTGTCATGATTAGAAAAAGGAACTAAAATGCAGAATTATTGGTATGTCACGTTAGATGTCAAGGCAACAGACGTTCAACACCATAATAAGTAGGAAAGTTTTGAGATGTTTTATGCAATCCTTCTTTTGCACAGTTTCCTCTCAAAACTGAGAATATTGATACAACAAGAGACAGATATTCACAAATCTATGCACAGAACTACATGGAGCTTAGGAGAAGAAAAACACTAGCTATTTATTTCCTTTTCTGGTTTGGAAGAGAAGAAAGGAATATTTTAGATATGGACACAATGAAAACCGAACCAGGAGGCAGGTTTAAGCTAGACGTAACTGGTTGCTAATTCTCTGCATTTAGGTATTAGCCAAAAAGACCAAGGGGATGATCTCTGTAAGCTCTAAACTCTCAACACTATGAACATAACCATGTTTATAGTATCTTGATACTTAAATAGACTGCAAATCAGTCTCAAATTTTAAATGAGGTAGGCAGAGACTGGTCACCTGAACACCCTGTAGTAACTCCTCCTAGTTTAGTCAGAAGCAGATGACATTTATTAGCTAGTTTCTCCAGCAGTCAATTTTTCAGTCCCTTGGTAGATAAATTAGCTGCTGATGTAGTTACCAGGTGTAGATACTTCTATCAGATTTTTGTTCTTCTGTGTTTCAGAGCTGCACAGTGAATACATGAATCTTTGTGAAACTTTACACTTAGAGAATTTCCTTACTAGATGATGTTTAATACATCCTAGTATCTTCTTTATTATTGGTTTCTGTCTTCCCCATTACATTTTGTACCTGTTAAGTTTAGTAATATTATAATACTTGAAAATAAGAATAAGTTAATTTGACTGGCCATCTCCTCAAAAAAAGAAAAAGAAAAAGAAAAAGAAAGAAAGTTGGTGAAAATTTGAAGTAGCAATAATCAACCCACAGATTTTTATACTGTAGGATTTGGTACAAAATAAGGCATTCCCTTTTTTTTAATTTACAAAGTTAAGAACAGGGGAAACATTTCAAATGTGATATCCTCATCATTTAATGCTTTGTGTATGATTATATAAAAAGGAACTATAATTCAACATGGCCAGCTTTTCCTTATGTGAAATAAAAATATACCATTGATATTTTCAGTAGTATTTTCAGGTCAGGAAGTATACTTGGATTGAATCAGTAGGAAAAAGGACTTTACTTAAAATTATGTGGTTTAAGAATAATAAATTGTGATAAAATTTCTCAGAAAATCATTTCATATTCCGTGGTAGAAATAAATCTTCTATGCTAATAATATGTTGATCTCAAGGCAGCCATGATTTTTTTCACAGCAAGAAGTAGTAAACCAAAGAAATGAGTGCTAAAGACTCATGGGAACATTCTTCATGGTATAATTTATACAATTATTGTCATTTGCAATCAGCAAATGGTGATATAGGGCAGATTCTTAATGTTCTGCTTCTGACATCACAGTGTTTTTGCATAGCTTTGCTGGTTCTTTGTGGGATGGGAAGCTACTTCCATTGAAAGAAAGATAGAGAGAAGGAAGGAAGGAAGGAGGGAGGGAGGGAGGGAGGGAGAGAGAGAGAGAAAGAAGGAAGGAAGGAAGGAAGGAAGGAAGGAAGAAAGAAAGAAAGAAAGAAAGAAAGAAAGAAAGAAAGAAAGAAAGAAAGAAAGAAAGAAAGAAAGAAAGAAAGAAAGAAAGAAAGAAAGAAAGCTCAAAGCACTGTACCCAACAGTTAGGCTTCTCTGTAAACATAAAATGTGGGAAATAGTGTTGATGGAGGAGTTTATTCATAAAAGAGATTCCATAAATGGATCCTGAGGAGATACAGTTACTGTTTGAGACTATACCACATCAGAGAGAATATGTTTAAATTGGCTCTGTGATTCAGATGTCACTTTTTTCTAAGTGTGTCTCACACCATGTTTTAATAATATAATCTGAAAGCCTTTGCAGATTTCTTTCTGCCTGTTCCAGCCTGAAAACTAATTTAAATAATATACATGTGGTAGATAAAGGAGGGGTGTGCAATAGCAAGCCCCTACCCAATTTCCTGTAGGGACCTATTGCCCTATTAAATCTATGTAAGTGTGGTATTCCCTTTTTGCGATGATCTTGAACTTGAATCACTGCAAGTCACTGCATGCAGAGCTGCCCTCGAAAGTGATGCAAGAAGCTGAAGCTGGCAGAAATGCTTACCAGGAAAAAGCAAGCTACCATTTTGGGAACAGCTGTATTGGCTCCTGGAAAGCTTATGGCTCCAGCTGGGAGTGCTAGTTATAAAGCTTTTTAAAATTTACTTTTTTATTACTTTCTAACTCCCTGCCACTGATAGATTTACCTATCTAATATTGTCAGTTCTACGATGTAGATCAGGTCAGGAAACTGACTCCACAAGAAAGCTAGACATATACTTTTGTGAGATAGTCTGTAGTAGCAGAATTTCACAAGTTTTCTTCAGCAGTTAAAGACACTTAAGCTTGTTAGCTGGAAAGTTGAAAGCCCAGGTTTGAGACCTAAGAGCTGCACAATAGGGTGAGCTCCTGTTCCTGCCTCAGCTCCTGCCCACCTAGCAGTTTGGAAGCACGCAAATGCAAGTAGATAAATAGGTACCACATTGGTGGGAAGCAGTGGTTAGTAATTTTTTTTACTACCAGTTCTGTGGGCGTGGCTTATTTTATGGGTGTGGCTTGATGGTCATGTGACAATTCTTTAGGATTTAGCAGAGGTATTGGTCTACCAGACTTTTAACTGCTTGCAGAGCTGTACCGGTTTACCCATTTATTTTTGCAGGCACTGGTCTATCCATTTATTTTTGCAGGCTCTGGTCTACCCATTTATTTTTGCAGGCATTGGTCTACCACCAAACTGCCTTTTACCACTGATCAGCTGTAGGGCAGCCCTTTGAAGTTTAAACAGTTTTTCCTTATAGCCCATCAGCTGGGACTCAGGAGGCAGCAATAGATTGGGGGTGGGGCCAAATAAAAGATAAGAATAACGCTGTGAGGGGGGGGCGAGTGGGCAGAACCGGTTCGGTGATGTCATATCATCACCGTTGCAGGCTCAGCGGAAGCAGGTCAAACCGGGAGTAACCCACCTGTTGGGAAGGTAACAGTGTTCCAATGTGCCTTTGGTGTTTAGCCATGCTGGTCACATGATCACAGAAAATGTCTTCAGGGGACTCTGGATCCCTCGGCCAAAAAAAAAAAAAAAAAGAGATGAGCACTGCACCTTAGAGTCGGACATGACATGGAAAACTTTACCTTTACTCTTTAGGGTTTTTTTTGTTTTGTTTTGTTTTTTTTTGTCCATTCAGTTGGGGAAGAACCAACCTGAATCTCTTCCTAGCATATGTCCTTTTCCAGGGTTTAAGGAATACTTCTGCCCTTCATGAACCCATCTCCATGGCTCTCTACAAATGTGTCCTGACTGGGACAGCATTCAATGAGTTTCCAACTTTGAAATGAGAAATGGATGGGGATCCAAAAGCAGATCCTCTTGGGCACATAGCCTTTGATATGGAATAACCTTCCCACCTCAATGGTCACTTTGATCCCTTCCTAGCTGCCATCCCAACACAATATTCAGGCAGTGTTCAGGCTTCAATGAAGGGGGAGATGCTAGGTGATTGGAACCAGCTGCAAGCAGAACCTGGTTATCCAGGGGTGAGATGATATTTAAGTTAGTCAATCATTTTCATTTGTATTTTATTCTGTTGATTGTAAGCCACCTTAAAATACATAGGAACTAGATAAGTCAGAGGTTTATCCAAACATCCGAACTGTAAATAAGTCCTTTGAGGAGGCATTGAAATTAATTTACATAGAAGCCATTGTTAACCTTCTACAAGTTCTCTTGCCATGTTTATATTATATGAATATCACTATTTTCTGTTCTTGGCTACAAACCTATATCAAAAAGCCATTTGTACAAGATATAAAATGACCTCATCTTAATAAGCGTGATGAGTTGTAAGATTCTTCAGTGTGGAAGTAGACGACACACATAATTAAATCCTGGAAATAATGAATCCACTTTTGAATGTATAACACATGTGAGTTGGTTTCTTTCTTCTCTTTCTACTTGACAAAAGTGCATTATTTGTACTTCATGAATTGCAGTGTTTACATTATTTTCCAAAATATAGGGGCCTTGGAGAATGTAGGAGCCTAAAAGAAAATAAGAATTATGTAGGAATGCCGTTTTGGTTATGATTTGGCAGGCATAATCAATAATTTTTGACATCCTATATCCCACTGATTATGAAATTAATCTTCTAGTTAAAAAGCAATTCAGAAGAAGTCAGGCTATATTTTTTGAACCTCTGGGCCTGTCAACAAGAATTAGAAAATTGGGTATTGTTACAGTGCTTTTCACATTTTCCAGGAAGTGATTATTGACTCATTCATTTCAATTTTTAAAGATAGAAGCGTCTACAATAAACTGAAGAAGATAATGGTCCAAATCTTATTAATGAATTATGAAATCCTAAACAGATTTACTTAGTAGTAAATTCAAGTGAGCTCCATGAAATGTACTGCTTGGTTACAGTTTCAAGATTGCAGCATCAGTCCACCTGAAACTCCCAATAAGTTTCTTTTCATTTTTATTCAGGTTCATTGGATTTAACTTTAGGTGAATAGCATTTTGCTGTTCAAAGAATTTCCAGTTCCTTTTGTAGCCTGATTGATGAAGGTTTGTTTGTTTTTTTAATGTGCTTTTTTTTAGAAGAAAAGAAAACATGCAGTTTAAATAAATACATAACTGATTTAAAAATAGAGGAAGAAAAGAAAAGGAAGGGGCAATTTGGCAGTTTTCCTATCATGTTGAATATAGGTATAAAAAAGAAAACATCAAAGAAAAAAAAGGGAGTGAATATAACTACTTCAACTATGTGAGAGGTTAGAAGTTAATTGTGAAATATTTTATATATTCAGTCCAGTGAGAATGCTTTGATTTACAAGCCTTTAAATCCCAGGGCCAAATTTTGCATTGCGTTAGCTCACTTTTCTGGAGGGAAATGTTTTTGGCTGTTGCCTTTAAAGATAAGATTTGTGAGGTTCCATCTCAGGCCTTTGATTATCTATGCTTTTTTATAAGTTCAGGGTCCTTCAAAGGATTTGTGTTTAATTATTTCAAAATAATTCATCTTTAGTGTTATACAGTATTCCAGTATTCTGACAATATGCTTATATGGTGAAACTGTAAATGTAAAGGCAATACTTTCACAAAAATAAAAATTCACCTTATTTTAAATCATCGATCAGAGCAATTTAATTATTTCATTACCTGTTTAAGCCCTACATGCAATGGTGGGTTGCGAACCAGTAGTGGAAATTTTGAGTAGTTCAGAGAACCAGTAAATACCACCTCTGCCTGGCCCCGCCCCCAATCTAATCACTATCTCCCGAGTCCCAGCTGATGGGCAAAAGGGAAAAAATCAGGGTTCACTTGACAAAGAAGAGGGGAAAAAAACAAGACACCTTAGCTCTAAATTAAGAAACCAAGAAGCCTCCCAACTGATCGGTTAGAACCGATCCACTCCTTGTAAACAGCTCGGTGGTGGTAAATTGGCAATTGAGGCCAAACTGCCTGAAAGCTGTTTCCGATGCTCTCGGTGGTGGCAGAGCAGCAAAAAACTGTTTAAACTCTTGTCACGGCGCTTCGAAGGGCTGCCCTACAGCTGATCAGTGGTAAAAGGCACTCTAGGGCACTCCAGAAACAAATGGGTAAACCGGTGCGCTCCAAAAACAAATACATAGACTGGAACCGTCCAAAAACCAATGGGTAGACCAGTATGGCTCTGCAAGCAGTTAAAAGCCTGGTAGACCAGTACCTCTGCTAAATCTTAAAGAATTGATTGTCACATGACCATCAAACCACACTCACAAAATAAGCCATGCCCACAGAACCGGTAGTAAAAAAAAATTAGAACCCACCCCTGCCTACCTGGAATGGAATCAGGTCAGTCTGAAGGACAACCTCCCCCTAAAGGTACCTGCCCAGCCCACCAGAGCAGGTAGCAGGTACTGGCTCCAGATCCCTTTCGTTAAACATTGCGACTTTGCAGGTCTTTGGAAGTGTAACTTTTCCATTGCAGCTCCTGACCTATGGAGCACCATCCTCCTTCAGCTCCAACAAACCTCCCACCCTTTTAACCTTTCAGAGAGTATTTAAGACCTGGCTCCACTCCCAAGCATTGGGATAGGGTGAGGTCAGAGCAGAATGAGAATATTTTGGTCTGCATCAAGAAGTGTGGTTGTGGCACCAGATTTTTCTGTTCTTGGATGTATTCTTTCTTTTGCTTTATTGTTGCATACATTGTTTCATTCGTGGGTTGTAAGCCACCCAGAGTTTGCTTTTAAGATGGGCAGCTATATAAATGTTTTTTTAAAAAATAAATTCAACATTTCCCTCACTAATCCTCCAGCCCTTGGGCTAGCAGCTGCCACAATACTTACTCAATCTCCTACTCCCAAAGTAGGGCAAACCCAGGGCGCTAGCAGTCCAGCAGGCAGATCTCCAGAAAGTCAAATCTGATAGCCAGCTAGTGGATCATCTTCCAAAATAAACTGGGCAGGCTCGAAGCACTGTCAAAATAGTACTAGAAAATATTCCTATAATTTCTATTTTCTTAGTGTCTACTTATGATCTCTAGTATTAAGTTTATAGTAACATGGCATCTTGGTGTCAACAAGATATTTTCTTTGTCATTTCTTCATCTGAAATTCCCTCATGAGTTGTCAAACCTGTACAGATCTATCTGTATATGCTTGGATTTTTCTTTGATCAGTTGAGTCTGGATGGTTTCTTAAAACCTACGACTTAAGTAAGCTTTGCAGTTCAAAGAAAACAGAAAAAAGTTCTTAAATGTATTTGTCTTAACATACAAATAAGAATCTGAAATTTGATAGATTCTTTAAAGGAACACTGTATGAAATTCAAAAACATCCACTCTGATTTGTAGGAAGAGGAAGGGAAGTTCCCCTCCCCTTTCCTAATCGTAACTGTTTCTATCCCATAATAATTGTTGTCAAAACTACGCCAATCCTCAAAGCGCTATCATATTTGCCCCTACAATTTGAACAAGATCATTTGTATTAACATTTGTCCAGCTCACCTATTGGTACCCAATGGGAATTTTTAAAGAAATGTAGAAACATTAATTTTTCATTATTATGTATTTTGATATGCACTTAAACTTCACATCAATATAATGGACGGTTGTAGCTAATGAAGTCATATGCTGTCAGCTTTTGATTAAATTGAGTAATCTGGTAAGCAATCAATGTTGAAAGGAAAATTTGAAGAGATTTGAAGATATTCACAGGGACTTGACAGATTAGTGCAGCTGATTGATTTTTGACTAGTTGTTCCTGAGGTCTGTTGATAGCCCATTGTTTGTAAATGAAGCATTACTTCCTGTCTAGCTAGTTGAGGCAGCTTCAGGTCAAACATAAAGGAGCCACTTTTCAGAAAGTAAACTGGATGTTTGGTAGAGAAAGTCGGTGATGCTCCTCCTCCTAGGAGATGGAGAGAACTACTATAGTATTATGGCTATAGATTGTGCAATCTTTGCTTTTAAAGACAGCAAGAACGACACCTGTTGCAAGAGCAGGTAGGTTATCCTTCTTGAAAAGAAAAAGAAATGGCTAGAGGTAAACCTATCTACATTCCAATTTATCAATGGAAGTAAGAAATTCTTGGATTGAACATAGAATGTAGTTCTTACAAGGAAACAGCAATATCAAGACATCTTCCTGGATGAATACATGAAGGAATGTGTCCCAAAAGTCAAAAGAGCTGTTTTCCTTTGAAGCCCCAAACAGATGCAGAAACGTATTGTACATAATGTTTCTTGACTCCTAAACAAAGAAAGGATACCACAAGCCTCATAGATTGAGGAGAAGACTGTTTAGGTTTTGTGGAAAGAGCAACTCCTAACTCTGCCCAAAAAAAGGAAAGCCATACATTGGTTGGTAGTAATTCCCTATTAAAACAGATCGATGCAGTAATCTTTTGAACTCACGTTCAGGATACTATGGAAAGTCTTCTAACCACAAGGAAATAAATAACCTGGATGAGAGGTTAGAAAATATGAAGGTCAATTTTGTGAACATCACAAAGTTAAGGGATTAGCAAAGTCCTTCATTTAGTAGAGAAAATGCAAAGGCATGAGTGTGTGATAAAGGAGGCTACAATAGGTCGGATTATACACAGAGAAAAGATCTGAAACTCTTGTGGCTAAAGTTGTAATACAGATTTTTAAAAACTAAATGAAGTTCTAGGCTGCATTAACAGAAATAAAGTATCAGAACCAAGAGGGGTTGTTTCCCCTCTCTATTCTGCATTGATCAGGCCACATTTGGAATATTACATCCGGTTTTTGACTCCTCACATAGATAAAGTGGTGAATGCCATTGAATTGCATTCAAAATCAACTGTTAATTGATTCAGCTTGCAAAGCAGCAATGATCCATGAATATAACACAAGGCACCCATTACTGTGTACACCTCTGCACTTTGGACCAGCTGTAGCTTACAGATGGTCTTCAAAAGTAGTCCCATGTAATATGCATTAAGTAGTCCAGTTGTGAAGTGACTAGGAAATAAATTACCAACTGAAGAGCCTCCCAATCAAGAAACATACAGCTGAGACCTGTGTAAAACAATATCTACAAATCCAGATGCAAGAGCTCTTCAAGCTATGAATCCAGAAGGGCCTTCAAATTGCATACTGGTTTGAATGGGGAAATGCAACACATCAAGACCATCTCAAAAGTCAGGGACCCAAGCACTCAGTCTAGTAGATATTTAACAGGAGGGGTAAAACAGCACTCCTCAGGAAAGAGGCAGAAGGCTTTTTTGGGGGGACCACAGCCACTGACTGAATCCAATTTATGAGGGAGGAGGTGAACCACTGCGATCCAATGCAGTCAGGATGGATAATGGGATTGATGGTATTGAAAATTGCTAAGTAATCAAAGCAAACTACGATGGATGTACCACCCCCATCCTATCCTGCCAAATGCCATCAACAAGCACGACTAATGCTGGTTCAGTTGTATGCCCTAACCTGCCAGTACCTGACTGAAAAGGGCTGCCTTGGTTTAGAAGATATTCAATGTCTTTTCCAACCTATGATCTAATCAAAGGGTGTCCAATCTTGGCAACTTTAAGACTTGTGGACCTCAAGTCCCAAAATTCCTCAGCCAGCATGGGAATTGAAGTCCATAATCTTAAAGTCGCCAAGTTGGACATCCCTGATTTAATCCGTTACATAAACTGATTGCTGGAGTGGCCTGCAGAACGTACTCTTGCTGTAAATCAGGGCGCTAATTTCCTGCATCTTTATTTCTAAGACTTGCATAGCCATAGGCATTGTCATCTTGGAAAATAAAAATGACAAATAGCTATGGCTCAATACTTTGCTGAAAATGCACCCATGCATCCAGAAAAATAGGGAAAAATAAATGAAAAATTAAACTGTAAAGCTAGGGAGCTTCCTCACTAGTTTGCTTTCTGTTAAAGGGATATCATTAACCATAATAGCCTCATTTTGAGGATGTGCCTAAAGTATTCTGCACGTTTACATTTCTAAATATGAATTGTTCCTTTTATAGAGATGCTATTGAGTACTGAACACTCAGTTGGGAGCTGGATTCAAGTCCATCTGATTTGTGTCCACCATTCTAAACTTTTTGTGTCTACCATTCTAAACTTTTCCTTGCACCCCCCATCATCCCACAGATATAAAGTTTAGCCTTACAGACATCAGTCAGTGGAAATATTGGACATTAAACAGGAGCCATAAAAAGTTATAAAGTCTATTAATTTTAGCAGAGAATGGGCGTGTTGGTGGGCACATGCCCAAGGAAGTATTTGGCCCAATAAAGAAGATACCTAAGTTGCTTCTTTATTTTTGGTGAGCTTCCTTTAAAATCAGGGATCTCTTGTGACCTATCGTGTCACAAGGAGCTTCCTGCTTAGTAAGTAAAAATAATTGCCAAATAATTTTGCAGAAATTTCCTTGTCATTTTATTTCCTGAGCTTTACTGGAATCAGATTAGAAAAATCTGTCCTCCCCCCTCCCCCCAAGACTCACTTGGAAAAAATAGATAATTTCTGAACCAAGTACAAGGGAGCTCACCCATGACTAGCCCTGTTTCTCTTCCATCCAAAATCCATGACTAACTATTCCTTCTTGAAAAATACTACTAAAATGGAATTGCTGGAAAGTCTAATGTTTTCATTTGTAACACACCACAGAAAGGGTTTAAGTTAAAGATTATAGTTTACATAGGGAGGGGATCATTTTTAAACACAAGGTGACTATTATTGTCATAATATTTTCAGCTAAGTTGTTAGAAATACATGGGAGGAATTATTTGGATTAAGAAAACCGATTAAAATTGGAGTACATTTCAGCCAAATTTAGGAAGTCAAATGTTATTGTAAATTGGCTCTTATTTGGGCAAGGATTTAAACCAGGTAATAAATCTTTTCATCTATTAGCAGTGTTGAATTGACAAAATGCAAGAACACATAATTTTACAGCTTTTGCAATAATAATAGTGTTGCATGGCAAAGAGTATAAGGTTTCAATAAGCACGTAACAGGCTTTGAACTATAAAACTACAAAATCTTAATTTTGGGGGGGAAAAAATCTGGCCTGGTTAATTTGGGTTTGAAAACCTATTTGTTTCCACATATACTAAAGTTCTATTTTTTAACATCTGTAATTATAGTTTTGTAAGAATTTTATGGAGAAATCCTAACAGTAGACAAAATAAAATTTGTGCTACTGTCAGTGCATGGGGAAGTCTTAAAGCATGGAGAAGTCTTAGCTGTTTGGATTGATCGCTAGATCCATTTTTTTTCCAAGGAAATGATAGGATACTATATTTTCCCTGTGACCGACATCTAATTTGTTCCCAGTGAATGCAGTGGAAAGGATAAAAATAGCAAACTCTCATTGTACTGCATAGCAGTAGAGTACTAGAGTAATTTTGCCAGCAGATAGTACAATATTGACTTTGTGTTCTAAAATATTTTTTAATTAGAAATTACTCTGAAATCCTAGCTCAAATCTACCTTTTCTTTTGTAAAAGGCAATTTAACCAGGATACATTGATAGAAAAGTATAGGATAAAAAGCAGAAATTAATTTTGATCATGTACTATATAATTCTGCTGCTCTATGAATTGAGGAAAGATTCACGTATTTTAAAACCAGTTATATAATTTACTAAAAGGAATCCCAAATATCACTATTATTCCCATGGAAACTCCACAATATTCTTTTCTGCATTGCCTCACAGCAGTTTCATCTTTCATCAAATGTTTTATTACTTTTATTTTTAAATTTATTCACCCTTCTGAACGCCCCTTGTTTAGCCAAGTTTACCTACTTCCAAAATACTTTAAAATGTCCATAAAAATTACTTTGCATTATATTTGTTTTAACCATTCCTTATTCTTCTTAACTACATTGTTTGCAACTATATTTTTACTGTATACATAACATGCAGTATCATTCTCTCATTCTCACTTTTTGCTCCAATCTTTTCCTTATATACATTTCTTTTTTATTCACAATCACAATCAAATATATAAAGAAGTGACTTAAAATTTGCATCACAAGTATAAAGAAATTTAGTAACTCTTCACCCTCTGTAAAGTTATTCTTACCTATAAACAAATCAATTAAGCATCATCTTTTCAGTCCTGGTGGCATCAGAAAATTCATTAAAAAGTTACTAGAAATAACAACACATCTTATTTTAACTTTGATCAAATAAACTAGCTTTGCATTCTTTCCTTTTATTTCTAACAGGATTTATATTTAATTCATTCAAATGTTATCATAGGATTTGACTTCATTTCTCTTTTTTCCTATTGCACAGAGTTCTTCAAGGCTTTAATATCCCTCTTTTTGTAAACCCAATAAGAAAAAAAAAATCCAGGTCATTCTCTTGGTTTGTTATTTGTATTTTCATTTTAAATTTATATTCTCTAGGACTGTCAGTTATAAATCCATTTTCAATGCCATCTGTAACTATCCTATTTTTTTTTCTTTTACACCTGACATTTCTTTAATAACAACTTTTGGACATAGTCCATCCATAGAGGCAGACGTCATTACTGACATTGTTAATATTATGGCTACTGTTTTCTGATTTCATTCTTCGAAAATTTCTTTCAATATTTTAATTGTTAAAACATATGCAGTACATCTTGTAGACTTGTATATTTTTCTTCTACCTAAATCTGTAGTCCTCTCTAGTGTCCATTTTTGAAATCATGAAATTATTTGTGTAATTTTTTGTAAAAACCAAAACACGATCTATTTCCCATTAGAAGCTTTTAACTTTATAATTAATTTGAAAGTCTTATTTTAAAAGTTTAAATAATTCCAATTTTGTCTGAATGCTTAGTCCATTTATAACTTTCTAGAATCAAAATCTTATTTAGCTTTTTGTTGTTTATTTCAGATTTCAATTATTTTAAGGCAGTCTCACCTAGCTTTTATAAAGTTATCATTCCAAAGCACTCTGTTAGCTTAAAATGAGAATTTCCAAAAGTGCTTTGCTAGAAAAGTTTGCAAGCTTAGTACCTTTTAAAAGACTCTGCCATGATTGAAAGCAAAATGACTAACCTCATTGTCTCTCTGCACTTAAACACCATGGAAAGCTGCTGTCTGTTTACAAAGAGCAGCTGTCTGGAGCGCAGGTAGATGATCTGCCCTCTCTTAATCCAGAGGGGTTCCAAGGAATCACTTTATTCACCAGGTCCTTGGTTTTTGTTGTGGTTATCAACTCCACTTTGATAGAGCCATCTTTGGTTCCACTAAAGTCCATAACAACAGCCTCATTCAGACCTATTATCTTTCTCTAACCCTCACAGATATACAAGTATATCTTTTTTTTAAAGATTTCTTTTCTCTCATTGCAAACTGCAGGACATGGAATAGCGAATTTAAATTACAGGAAGGCAGATTCCAATTAAACATTGGAAGGGGAAAAAAACCTGCCCGACTGTGGAACCAATTACCTAGAAAGGTAGGGGTTTCCTACTTCATGAGAGGTGTTCAAATAAAGGCTAGAAAACCATTTAAGGAAGATATTTTCACTTGGATTCCTGACCGAGGCCCCTTCCAATATATGACTGGGTAATTATTATTGAACTGTTCAATTCCAGTTCCAGCCCCTGGTTGGCAGATAATGATCAGACTAGAAATTGCTTCTTCTTTCCCAGTTAAAACAAGCAAATTCAGTGCTCAGCAAAGCTGGGCCAGCTGGCTAAAAATGTGCTTTCACTGCCTATTTCAAACACGAATTGTCCATAAGATATACCCTGTTTCCTCCAAAATAAGACATCCCCTGATAATCAGCCCAAACAGGCTTTTGAGTACATGGCAATAAGGCCAAACACTTATTTCAGGGTTCAAAAAAATATAAGACAGGGTCTTATTTTCAGGGAAACATGGTATCTATTCACTGAATTATGCTGAATTTCAGCTACTGTCTTAATAATTTCTTTTGTTTTTAATTGCTTAAAACTGATTCCCTCTTCTATTTGTTTTGGTTTTAATAGCCTAGCAATGTAGATGTAACATTCAATCAGGGTTTTTTTAAAAATGTGAATTAGAAATCTACCCAGAAGTCTGGAAAATACATTAGGAGGATTGGAAACCAAAACAACAGATATCTGCATGTTGAACGGTTGAAGTTTGTTCCACTCCATTACGGTTTGGGTTTTGCAACTGATAATTATGTGAGTAACAGATATTTGAATAGAGACTGTACATCATTTTCCACATTATGAATTGTGAATAAATGTGTGCACATTTTGTTTTGTGACTTAAACCAATAGAAGAAAATTCAGAATGAGACAGCTGTGAGATGAAATCCCAGCATAACCACTAAAACTGCCGGAGAAAATAGAATGCTTGAGGTTAGTTACCTATCTAGATTATACTAGGGAAGGATTATTTCAACAGGTGCGAAAGAAATCTAACTAAACCAAATATATATATATGACCCTGGCAGTTGTTCAGCCATTATAGCCATGATTCCAACAAGTACTTTGAGTTATTTGATGGTTTAGGTTCATGTCTGGGAGTTGCTTTACAAACTTGTTTTGCAATAGCATACTTCTTCCTCCCTTACATCAATATAGTACCAAAACTCATGTTGCCATGACCTTTAACTCTCTGAAATGGTGCATCATGGGGCAACAGTTTTTAAACCAAGGTTCCTTCAGAATGGAGTAACTTATAGAATGTGTCTAAAATCTGGATGTAGCTCCTGTTCCACCGCTCTTTTGCCCACTCATGGTCATTCTGTTTCTCTGTTTAGGTAAGGAAATATTTCTGAAATGATCCAAACAAGCATGGATTGTCTAATGATGCAATGAATTGCTTTTGTAATACATATCCTTGAAGGTACTCATCATGCGTAAAAACCCAGAAGATTGAGCATATGTACAGATTGTCCACCATACACTTCTTTATTATTGCTCAAAAGAGAATAGATCTATTTATATAATTTGTTGTCAAATATTATGGAAATCTCTGTCCTTTTCCTGCTGACATCTTTCCTCTTATTTTGAATTCCTTGAACTAGTATTAGAATGACCTTGATTAACCCACATTTTACTTGGTAAAATGGTATATTCAGACAGTGAAGATAATTATCAGTTTTTACGACTTCCAAAGTGTCAATCTGAATCCTGAAGGATCTACTGTAAATCATTGCTATTTTCCAAGGACTATTTGTTCTTGTTTAGAATTGCTCCATGATGGTTTCGATGATTTAAAACTGTGACAGTCTCCCTTTTTAATAAGGTGATATAGATGGATACAAGAGATTCTCTACCACATCATACTTGAGTGGATCATTTCTCTAGTGCAGCAAGAAGTTTCTAAAAAGATTTTTTATCTATTTTTTCAGAATTGATTTTCTGTGATGACATTATGTGAAAACCTAGCTGTCTGGAGGAGACTGTAATGCTGGGAAAGGTGAAAGGTTAGGGACAGATCATCATGAAGTGAATCTATTTGGTCACTTAGAGCCAGCAGTGCCTTAGTGGCATATAATCAATCTATAAATCAATTTGGTGTAGTGATGAAGATGGTAGACTAGAAACTGGAAGACTAGGCCTTCTTTTGACTGGTAATTTCTCAGTCCAACTCATCTCACAGGAAAGTTATTGTGGAGAAAATGGGAAGGAAGAGGTATATTCTCCACCTTGAGTTGACCAGCACCCACAATATTGACCATGCTGAAAAAGTTGAAGTTCAGAAACATATTGTAGACTGCATGTTTTCCATCCATCCTCTCTTAATTTAAATCCTTTGCATATTATTGAAAATATCTGTGATAATAACCTGGAGAAAAGGAGAACTTTCTTTATACAGGGGTGTCAAACTCAAGGCCCGGGAACCAGATCCAGCCCACAGGGTGCTTAGATCTGGCCTGTGGGGCTGTCCTGGAAATAGCAAGGACTGGCCCGCAGTGACATTGAGCTGGCCGGGCCCCTGAGGTCAAACATAACCCTAATGCGGCCCTCAATGAATTTGATTTTGATAACCATGAATTACACAATGGAGACTGTAGACATCACTACACTAACTATATCTTTCTTATACAAATGATAGTGAAAATTACTATGAACGAACATGGAATTGACTTTGTACATAACTTAGACATTGACATGACATTTTTGTGCCTAATTAGGCTACAGGAATGGAGAAGCAGCCAGCACTTCATTCAATTATGCACAGATGGAATCTAAGATAAGAATGTCTGAAATTGCACTACCGGTACTATATTCATTCAGAGAAGGCCTGAACGATCTGTGTGTGGTCTTTTTACATTGTAATGCCAAAAAAGTTCTCTCATCCTCAAATTTATTAGCGTTGGGCAAATAAACATATTATTATTGTAATAGGGGTGTTCATAGTATGCTATATTTGATTTATTTTATAGTTGCCAGCATATACCAGTAATTTCACCTATTTCTCCCCATTGATCGTTGTAATTGTTGTCTTTATTTCCCTTTTTATTATTTTATGTTGCTAATCATTGACCAAATAAATAAATAAGTAAAGCTATCCTAGGAAGGAATAAGTGAATAAACCTAAGCTAAGATGCTGATGACTTGTCAGGATAATGGTGGGAATCAGTGGTGGGTTGCCCCCGGCTCAGACTGGTTCACAAGAACTGGTAGTAAAACTGGTGGGAGGCCCCGCCCACTGCCCTGGATGTCATCATCAGTGATCTGCGCATGCGCAGAAGCTTCTGTGCATGCACAGAAGCAAGGCGCACGCATGAGTGAAGCGATATGCACATGCAATCCCATTGCAAACCGGTAGTAAAGGTAAGTAGAACCCACCACTGGTGGGAATCCAATTCATTGGGTTTGTGACCCTAGATTGTTACCTGGGATCGATTGTATCCAGATGCATAATGACTAATGGGTCAGGGAAGATATATGCACCTTACTGGAGCAAACCATATTAGACAGGGGTGTGAGTTGTTCCTGTCTATGTGCTGATGTTTGTTGTTTGTCTTTGTATATATGAAACTTTGGAGAGTAAAACTCAGTTGAACAACTCTGGGGTTAAGGATCAAAAATCCATATATTTCTCTTTTGAGTCCTTATTCTCATACAAAACATAGATTTTAAATCAACATGTGCAAAAAAAACCTCTTTTTTTTTTTTTGAAAGATTGCTAAACCTTAATGTTAAACTGTGAGATAAATTGTCATGTATTTTTTGTTTCTTTAAAACAATCACAGATATTTAAGGAAATGGAATGCAATTAATTCTTGAATGAACCCAGGTGAAACTGATGTGGACCAGAAACAACATGAGCCATCCCTCCCTGTCTTTAAAACTTACAAGTCAGGAATCTGGCTTGAGTAATAAGTGATTTTGTAGGCGATTTAGAAGATTTTTAAAATGGGTTTCTTATAAGCCGAATAGCTTACTGAGATGCCCTTTTGAAAAGGAATACCCAGTAAAACCACATTCTCACTAAGATTGCCAGGATCAGATTCTTTCTAGAGCACTATACACATACAATTGAAAATAAGATTCCAAGAAAGCAAGATTCCCCGATGTACCTTATATATTTTGACAAAGCAGGATGCTGCTTAAAACCATATCCCACAAGCTGGAAGAGCTTGTACCCCTTCTGGTTCCTTCAAAGTCAGCTTTGCCTTATCTGGTGCCTTCCAGGAGTTGGCTTGTTCTGATAGGCATTGGATCTGTTATCCCATATATAATTTTAACATAATATATTATTAAGTCATTATAGTTCATCCACAGCACAGGCAGTTTGGGACAAAATGTCTCCTGATCAGTGTCATTTATGTTAGATTTCCTCCTATGCTTAAATGTCCCTGGGAACACTTCCAAATATGGGGCAGTCCACATCATTTAAGAGTCCAGCCAAAACTCTGGTGTTTAATCCCTTTTTATTCCCCCTCCCAAATTAACCTTCTTCAAACACCATGTGTAGTTCCAGCAAATGGTAACTCTGTCAATTGCTGGATACTGTCCCTTTCCAGGCATCTTACGAGCTAATTTTACACGCAAACTTGCTGTTGAAAATGCTGCAACCTATGTGATTGGCCGATGGCCCTTCCTGAAAGGGCTACCCTGGAACCGTATTTTATTCCCCTGCAGATCAGATAAATATTTATAACTTTCTGAGATGTCTTCATATTTAAAACAAAACTCTAATACTGTGTTAAGGAATATTCCTCTTTTCCTTTTATTGGCCCCTTTCTCTTCCCTCCCCACAAATCCACAAAGCCACAGATGCTTCATTACACTGATGTCAGTTGTGCTACAAGGTCCAGCTGTTTGTAGACGTTGCTAGAAAGTTCAAACCTAGTGTGTTAGACTGTAAATGCACATTGTGTTTATCATCATCATATTACAGATCCCAGTAAGTGTAATTTTAATGGGGGTTCAGTAAGTTTAAAAACCCCAAGAGCATTTAATCTTCCTCTTAGTGCTCTTTTAATTGCAGTTTCCCCTGTTGTTTCTTTCCCAGAGCCAGTTCAAAGGATTCTGCCTCCCTTACAAATCTTCCCCCTCCTTCAGTTTTCTGTGATTTTTGGAAAAAGCAGAGCATTTTCTTAGTAAGACAATATGTATTTTAAGTAAAGACGTCTGAGTGGAAATATGCCTTTGTCCACATCTACACATCGTCAAGTCCTCATTTAACTTCATGCTTCCCTGCCAGACCACTGAAATCGTCTGTTCTGGATTCAGTGGTGTTATATGTCATGACATGTTACATGGAACCAATTTAAAGATTAATACAAAAATAGAGTCTTTTACTACATGCATAGGGAAGAGTCAGAACAGTAGCGTAAAAGAATATTGAACTACACTTCTGAAACATGTCATTGCCTGCAAGGACATCTCCTTTTCAACCTGGAAAAGAATGGCCTCAGAGGAGCTTTAGATATCAGATGAAGTGACTCAACTAATGATATAGTCAACTTATCAGTGTGTGTGTGTGTGGGGGGATCTGTTTCAGCCTATTTATTTTATGTAATGAAACCACAGATAGTAAGAGCTTGTGGGGAAACAAAGTCACTTAAGGAAGAAGCACATCTGCTATCTTGGCCATTTATAAAGCATTCAAAAAGTACTAAAGATGTGCTCCTTCAAATGGAACCCCTCACACAAACTTGTGGATGCATGGAACGCTTTCAGTAATGATGTTTAGTTTGTAATTTACCCACTGCAAATGTGGAAAACATGGGCTTGGAACTTGAATAATAAGGGCCACCTATTGTGCCAAAAAAAAAAAACTTATTCCAGAAATATGAAAATAATTACTGTATTTCAAAAATATGTTTGTGATTAAACATCCTTATGGGTCAACACAGAGACTAACAATGCAGTTGTCTGCTTCAGATACATTCTAAAGGATCCCATTCCCTATCTTCTTGCCCTAAACCATCCTTACTAAGAGAAGAGGAGGAATGTCTTTGGAGATACTTAGCCATCCAGGCAGTGGTGGGATTCAGCCTGTTTGCACCACTTCGGGAGAACCGGTTGTTAACTTTCTGAGCAGTTTGGCAAACTGGTTGATGGAAGTAATCATTAGGGCAGAGAACTAGTGGTTAAATTATTTGAATCCCACCACTGCATCAAGATCATGGTTGTTCCAAGGTGCTTTCAAAAAGGTTTATACCACTTCCAAAGTGCTAATCTGAATCTTGAAAGATCTAAATCAGGGGTGTCAAACTCACATCATCATGGTGGCATGTGATGTATTGGGACTTTTCTCCCCTTTGCTAAACCGGCCTGGGCATGGCCAGTGCGTGATGCCAGCCAGGAGCTTGTCAGCCTTGATCTAAATTATTACTGTTTTCCAAGGACTATTTGTTCTTGTTTAGAATTGCTCACCTGCTGGTTACAAGAGGGTTTTAAAAAAAAGAAACTTGTGGACAGACTCCCCTTTTTTCTACAGTGATGCAGATGGATACAAGAGATTCTCCACCACATCATTCAAAATATTCAAGTGGACCATTTTTCTACTACAATCAGAAGTTTCTAATAAGATTTTCTATCCACTGATTATTATTTTTTCTTTCTTTCTGGGATTTCTTAAAATTGATGACATCATATGAAGACCTAGCTTTTTGAAAGCACCTATAGGAGAAGAGGAGGAACAAATCCTGTTCTGCAAAGCAAAGTTAATTCAAATAACATTGAAATGAACCCATGCTTGTATATCTGCATCAGGGGCTGGTAGAAGTCAATCTTGGCTGGATTGTGCTCAAATTTTAATATGAAGGATGTTATATGAAATTTTGCTGAATAAAATTTACTTCATATTTAATTAGTAAAGAGGAAAAAAGATAGTAAGTAACTATCTAAATTGAGTTAAATCAATCCATGCAGTATCAGGTTGCCACAAATAATTTTATTGTATTATTCTACAAATAATTATCTCAGAGGATGATGGAAATCAAAATACAGTAATAAGAACAGGTGAAGAATGAATCTTCCTATATTTACTTCTTCTTCCAAGTTCTATAGGAGCATGACATTTTGGCCCATGTTTGATTCTTTGTTAGTTTTTCTTAGTGATTATTATATTAATTATTTATTCTTTGCCAACAGGTCCTTTGTTATTCAGCAAATTCAAAATAGCAATCTCTTCATGGTAGTAGTAAGTAATGAATGTGACTGTGAGTCAGTTTTACCAATTACCATGGAACCAATAGAAATAAGGTATATCCTTTTCTTCTGCAATGGTGTTAATGTCATACATTTGGATACAAACATTTAGCAGATAGTTAACTAACACTTAGTGAAACAATTTGAAATTAGTTAAATCAAGTGATGCTTTAACCCAACCTAGTGTTTGTTCAATTATTGCAAATAAAATGAAAATACAAATATTGGATGTTAGTTAATTATGTAAACAAAGAGAATATCTTCAGGAGAAGTGAAGACATTAGAACATGGAGATGGAAAATTAGATAATCTTTCACAATAGCACCACACCAAGAATATATATTTTTAGGAAATAACTTGCTTTCTTAGTTTAACAATGCTTGTTTTATTAATGTCCAGATGATTATGCTAGCATGCCAGAGGCAGAGTACAGGAGTGGATTGGTGGGGTGATACAACTATTCTCAGATAATACAAGTGTCAAATGTTGGCCTAAATGACTTTTTAAATCACTTTGAATGTGGCAAAATTCAGGATTTAAGCTATATCTTTAACTTCTGTGAACATAACGAATCCCTAAAATGTGAACGCTTAAAATCTCACAAGATTAGGAGACGTCCAGAATCTTGTCACGGATTTCATCCTGAGGTAAGTGCTTTATCCTAAGAACAAAACAAGTGCTTTCTTTCACTGGTCACACTTGTCTAATTACATTCATTTGCATCAGTTTTTCATATCTTATTTTTTCTATTTTTCCATTATCTCTTGGATAATGGAATACTTGGTTTGAATCTTGGTCTGAATACTATATATTCAGAATTAGATGGCCAAAATTATTTATTTTGCCTTTGCTGTGAACATATGGTGTTTTTTTTTCAAATTCTTGCTGTATTTATATCTCTGCTGATATTTCTTGGCCCATAGTCTTCATTTGCCAGCTACATCAATTCTGGTATCCAAAAGTAATCTACTACTACAATACATTCTAGCATTTTTACCTATTCTACATGCCTATTCTACATGCCCCCCAAAACATGTCTGGTGCCACATCTCTTCCTCACTTCCATCCTGCTTCAAAACCACTATTTTTTTTCCCTGTGAAACATTTCACACAACTCCTTAGTTCTCATGAGCTATCACAACAAAATTAGCAACTAAATCTAAACATGTGTATGTTAATAAGCTAAATTCAGGTTTTCCTGTAAACTTCAATACTGTTTTCTTCAGCTTCTGACTCTACTCCTTTCACTTAGATTCCAATTGTAATGATGATAATTAGCAGACTGCCCATTTTATACACAAATTTGTTCTCTATATCTAATGCACTTAACACAGTTAGAACACTTGAATATTTCAGAGTAAATCAGAAATACAGGGCAAGTAAGAATAAACAAGTGTAATGATAATATTGTAATTTAACAAGATGGGGCATGATAAACCATGTACTCTTATAAATTGAATTCAAATTTTCCTAAAGTCTTAGCTAGGTTTAGATCACGGGTGTCAAACTCACATCGTCATGGCGTCATCGTGATGTATCATGACTTTTTTCCCCTTTGCTAAAAAGGGTGTGGGCGTGGCCAGCAATTGACGCATCTGGCTCGTGGGCTGCGAGTTCAACACCCCTGGTTTAGATTGACTGCCCTTGCTCTCCTGTTTCCTTGGAAACTAGGTGGGTGGGGGATCAGGAAAAAAGGAAAACTGGATGGAAAGCATCAACAATAGGACAATTCTCTATAGTTACGATTGGACAATTATTGATTGGGCAGCAGGATTCCAAATGAATGGAAAACCTGACCAGTGAAACATAACCTCTAGCTAAAAGATGAGATCAGTGCTTCTGCTACAGTTCTTCCATCTGTACAGATTGCTATAGTTCCATTTTGCAAACCTACAAAAGAGGTATTGATGTGGCAAATCCTTAAGGAATGAGAAGATTTTCCCTTCAGAGGTTTGAGAAGGAACATGAAGCACATTGGAGAAATGGTTTTCTACTCCCAGCTTCTCACCAGCCTCTGCAGCTGTCTTTTTTTTAAAAAAAGAAAAACTGGGAAGTTCCAAACTTAGAAAGTTCCATATGATATGATTAGGCATCAGAGGAATATCATTGGATTCAGTGTTATTTTGGGCTATAGGTAATCCATGAAGCTGAATTAAGTCTTTCCCACAATGCTGTAATTCAAGGTTTGTGGCTTTCATTTGTCTTGAATAGGCACATACTGTATTGTACAAGTCTTGATATCGTATCCTATCTAAGCAACTGATGATTTCTAAAATGTCCCTGTATTTGAATTTTGTATCCACATCTGTTATATTTCCTCTGACTCTTGTCTATTGTTAAATGTCTATGGAGATTGTCCATCATCCATGTCATGGTTGTCCCAAAGGTGCTTTTTCAAAAGGCAACTGGACTTTGTTTTTCCTTGATAATGTTTTGCTTCTCATCCAACAAGCTTCTTCGATTCTGACTGAATGGTGGAGGATGGAAGATTTATATTCTTATTGCTAATGACCAGGTGACTGCAAGGGTTATAAATCCTTCCATCCTCCACCATTCAGTCAGAACCGAAGAAGCTACTTATTTGGATATCACTTCTGGATTTTGTGCTTGTGAAGAAAAAAAATGAAACTTTGGTTTTGGTTTTGTTGATTCGAAAGATTTGATGTTATAGAAATGGCTAGCTATATATTAATATGTAAAAGCAAAAAGTTGAGGTTGGAGTGTATTTATCTTGTACTGTGCTAGGAAGAGTTGGACCCTTTTCTTTTCTTTTTCTCTTTCCCCTTGTATTTCACACTTCCTTTTCCCATTCCATTTCCTTCCCTTAATTTCCTATTTTCTTTTTTTGTATTTTATACAATAAAAATAAAAAATGATTGGGGGGAAAAAAGAACTGGAGAAGCTTCTTGGATGAGAAGCGAAACATTTTCAAGGAAAAACAAAGTCCAGTTGCCTTTTGAAAAAGTACCTTTGGTTCTGTTGGTTGATTTATTTATTGAAATACAATTATTTTTTCCCCTTCATCTGTATTTATTTTATCTCTAGGAGAATGCTAGAGAATGTGGTGGTGTTTCAGGCCTGAGTGCTAAGCCTACCCTTCTTGTGCTATCTCTGCTGTGGGTCATTTTCTCAAGGTGACACTGGCTGATCCACAACGGCCTGTTAAAATCTATGGATAAACTGTGAACTGAGAAATGGTGCAACTAGAAGACATGAAATAAGTCAAAACATCAGCATTTCATGATTTTAAACAATGGGATGATATAAACTCTAAATTATGTAAATAAAAGACATTTTTCTTTTTCTTTTTTTGCACATCATGCAAATATGGATTTGCCATACAATAATCACCCTTCATCAAGAACAGAGCCTCTTCAGTAGATAGATACAAATGGTCATTACTTTCCGCTTTACCCCATGGAAACAATTTAAAAAGCTGTACTTTTTAAATAAAGTATATTAAAATTGAAATGTTTTAGTGGATGATTTATCTGACATGGCCATTAATTGTATTTAACTATAAATAAATATTTTATTTATACTTATTTAAATATGTATGTGTTTATTTATGGAATCAGAGAAAGATATTAAGAGAAGATAACACCGAATATAAATAAATGGGTTTCAACTAGGTTTTAAGAAAGATAAGTGGGATTCCATAGCAGAAGAAGTGGATGGGAAAAGAAGTTCATGATGGGAGAGAATTCCTAAAGAAAGAGATGCTAATTGCAAACTATTCTAGTGAGGAGGGCAAAAAATGGAGAATATGTCATCCAGTGATGATACAGGGAAAGATGGAAAGGAAGTGGTGAGAATGTTAGGCTGTAAAGGAGAATTATAGGCACACAGTCCAGGGTTTTAGAAGTGCTGTTTAGAAAGTAAAAGTTCAGAATAAGGCCAGGTGAGTGAATAATGATTTTAAAAAGGGTTCTTTTTTAAAAAAAAAAAAAGCTAATAAAAAGAAAAGAAAAGGTAGAAAAACATCAATCTATTAGCTCTTCACTGAGGACAGCAAAATACAAAAAGATAAATGTAGTATCAGAAGCCAGAATAGACTTTTCAAGAATACTTGCCACTCCAAAGGTATCCCAATTTTTGATGGAGCGACTCTTTTTATTATATTGTGGGAACACTGGGCATGTACTTTTAGCAAAGCTCTAATATCCCCATGACATTCTGATTAGCAAGCTAATTACATGTGGCTGGATGACATGACAAGTAAATGAATACCAACCTGGTTTTATTATTTTTATTTTATTTTATTATTAAAATTTATATGCCACCCTTCTTCTGTGGGACTCAGGGCAGCTCACATAGTTAATACTCAAAGGATACTCATTAAATTGGACAGAGGTATCAAATAAGGTGCCATAAGAATCACTCTTTGGTTTTCTGCTCTTCAATATTTTTATTAATAGTTTGAATAAAAAGGTGAAAGGACTGCTCAAAGTTCCAAAAATCACAAAAATGGTTGGCATAATAGCTGAAAAGACAAGAATTAAACTTCAAAACAGTCATGAAAGGAACAGAGGAACAGAATGAAATATAATAGAAAAAGTGCAAAATTATTACTTACGAACCAAAAATCAAATGAACAGATATATAGGATGCATGACTTAATAACAATGGTTGCCACAAAACAAAAGAGAGAGAGGGAGAGAGGGAGGGAGAGAGATTGGTGTGGTATGGCTGCATAGAAAAGAAATGCAAATTTAGGGAGCATTGACAATTGTACAGTTTCTAAATCTTGGAAAATAATTATTCAGAGAACCAAGTTGAGGTAAAGTCAATAAAGACAATCAAGAGACCAGAAATTAAGTCTAATGAAGAGTGACTGAATCAGCTACATTGATTATATGATAACACTTTTCCGATACTTACTAGGAACTGTTCTTTCTGGTTTCAGAGGGAAAGATCCAAAGTAATAGAACTTACAAATTAACAACGGGCAGATAGAAAAAGTTAAAATTCTGCTTTTTTTTTAAGCTTGGGATAGCAACATATCTAGGTGTACATATATTTTTCCTCTCCAGATTAGTAATTTGTATTCTTAAAGTACAAACGAAATGATTTTTTTAATATATTTCTAATATGCAGTCTTGTTCAACAAGTTACACATTTGTATACCAAGCTTTTTGTAGGTTTTTTTTTTTGTCGCTTAAATCTTTTCTCTCTTATCTTACTGTACATGGATGCTATCCTCAATCACTGTTTTATTATGTTAACTCTTCCTTTAGGCACATTAGCAGTACTTTCATCTTCTCCTCTTACCTTACAGAAACGGAAGGAGAATTTTTTCCTTTTTCTGAACCTTGTGGGAAGACATCACTTTGGTCATGTTTTCCTGGTCTGTCTTCTCCAGTTTAGGCCCAGTTCTTTCAGCATGGAGTTTGTTCTGGAGATCTTCCTTTCTGATTCTGCTTGTTCCTTCTGAGTTCCTCAGTCATTTTTCCTTCTTTCTCCAGTGACCTTCTCCCCCTATGTCTTGTCTGCTTTCCACCAATGATTTAAGTCCTCACTTCTTGATATATACAGCACTCCAGGTCACACAGAAATATGCAGCAAAAACACAACTTTGCTTGACAAATCTGTTCCATATAAATATGCAGTAGGAGACAGATGTTCATGCTCAAAGTTGTCTTAATTAATTAAGAACCTTCTAGCTGAGTACATCACTCTCTTCATGCAAAATGCAAACAGGCAAAAATCCTAACCTTGAAATCAATTACAATCCAGTCCAAGTACAGCAATTCAAACCCTTTGTCAACTTAACATTATGATTCTGCGACGTCTGCTAAATTCTTCAGTACTTCACGTAGGTAAGACAATAGCTACTATAGATGTAAGCTCTCTAAATATGTCACATTGCTTATGGCCTCTGTCTTCTATTTTCTCATATCCTGAACTAAGATAACCTTCAGCCATGTCTCTTTTCAGTTGCCAGGCGTTATGTTCTTTCTTATTTTCAGACTTTTACTGAGTAGCCCAAATGTCTTTTGCAGCTGTCTCCCCACACACACACTCACATACATGCATGCACACTCATTCAAAGATCTTCCAATGACCAACTCTGATTTATGATCATCAAAACAAGTAGGATAATAAATGGTAGCATACACAAAACAACTTTCCCAAACTCATATATTCCAATGAAACATTCTGTACTTTACTCTCAGTGTGCCTCAAAACATTGTAAATCAAAGCATCTCATTCTCAGAAGAGGGTTGTGCAATTTTGATGGCAAAGGAAGGGGGGGGGGACACTAAAACTCCAAACAATAAAGCTGATCTGCTTTATTGTCACTTGAATATTCAGCATTTTGGCATTTTCTTGTAATTTAGGGGGAAGGAGGTGATTATAAGGAAGGAAAGGGTAAAGAAAATGCCACCCAACTCCAGCATTCTGCCCCTAAAGCATTCACAACATTGACATGATACTGAAAGAGGACCCCTTAAGCTACTGGAAAGAGCAGAGGGCCAGTATGAGAGAAGTGGCATTTTTGACTGCTGATGTGGCCAGAAGCAAAAGCAAAATTTGATACTGTGACATTACCCATACCACTGGTACATGGGAAGCCAGAAGCAGGAACCAAGGCAAGATTAAAACAGAGGCTAACAGAAGTTGAGGTGAGTAGAGAGTACTACTGATGACAAAAGCAGGAGAATATAAGGGAAAGGAGCTATACTTGCCATTTTGGGAATACATCTTAATAAAACAGAATCCTGAATGTTATCTTAAGAACTTTGCTGAATGCATAAAATTAATAAGAGAAAATAAGTAGCATTGGTATGCATGCTCCATTGTTTGCTGGTCTCAAAATGTTCATTTGAAATCCGGAAAAGAGGTTACATTTCAGGGGATAAGAGCATTTTTGCCCCATACTTCCTTAAAAAAATTCCCCTCATGACAGAAAGCTTTTATCTAGTTAGAGTTATAAAATCTTAGAACTGGAAGGGATATTAAAGGTCATCTATTCAAATAATCCTCTCAGTGCAGAACCAACTAGAAGATTTCTGACAGATGATCATTCTCTGTCTGATGACCACTAAGAAAGGAGAAAGGCTATCTCAGGGGCTGCCACAAAGAAGAGGGAGTCCAACTATTCTCCAAGGTACCTGGGGGCAGGAGAAGTAATGGATGGAAACTAATGAAGGAGAGAAGCAACCTAGAACTAAAGAGAAATTTCCTAACCGAACAATCAGTGGAACAACTTGCCTCCAGAAATTGTGAATGCTCCAACACTGAAAGTTTTTAAGAAGAGTTTGGACAATCATTTGTCTGAAATGATACAAGGTTTCCTGCTTGAGCAGAGAATTGGACTTGAAGACCTCCAAGATCCCTTCCAACTCTGTTATTCTATTCTACTTTAACTCACCACTACCTTTGGCAGCTGGCTGGCAGTTCATACAGTAAGATGTCACTCCTCAGCTCTAGACAAATCTAATAGAGTTTAGTAATAACATAATAAGCTTATTCCTTCTTCTGTATGATGATCCTTCCGTTTTTTGGAGATATGCTATGATATTTCCTCTCAGTCTTCTCTAGGCTAACCATATCCAGACCCTTGAATCATTCTCTCCAGGGAGTTGCTTCTGGATCCTTTACCACTTTGATAGCCCTCTCCTGAAGGTGCCCCAATTTGTCACTATCTTTTCTGAACTCTGGTGCCCAGATCTTATAAGGAGCAGAGTAGAGTGAAATCTACCAGAGATCTGGCTTCTATGCTTCTGTTAGCCTTTGCTTTTCAGCAGCTACATCACCCTATTGGCTCCTGATTATTTTGTGGCTGACAAGAGCATCCAGATTCCTTTCATGTGTATTATTGCCAAGTTGGATGTCCCCCATCCTATACTTCTGCCTTACATTTTTCTTACCCAGTTACAGAACTTAAAATTTCTCCCTCTTAAAATTTTATCCTCTTCATTTTAGCCAGCTCCTAAAAAACAAAATGTTGAGTAATTGTCTAGAATTGTCCTGACTGATAATCACATTATGAGAGATTTAAAGGTCAAGATTATGATTCCAGTTGATCCATTTGCATTGGAAGGAATACTGAAATATAGTGCCCAGTTTTCAATCATTGTAAACCTTTAAAAAAGCCCATATTGGTTTGCATGTGCATGTGCTTTTAAAAAGATATTGATGTCTGTGGAATTCTACAGAAGTCTCTTGCTAAATTATTATGATAAAGTGCTATTAACAAACTAAAATGAAAGATGGCATGCATATGTGAATTGAAATTGAAAGGCATTTAAATTCTTAATCAGATGGAGATGGAGATAAGTAGAGATGGAAACAAGAAGTATTTTTCAGTAAAATGACAGCTAGTATTTTAGTACATTAAAATCATTGAGAGAATACAGATCATCACAAAAAAGAACCATATAAAGCAAAAAGCTAAAGACAACATTTAAATTCATATAAAAGTGCCATAAAAGCTTTTAGTAATGGTTCACTTTAGATTCCTAAAGACGGGTTTTAGAGAATTATTGGAGGAATAGAAATGAGTATATTGTGATAAATGCAGAAGGATAGAAATGAGACTATTCAAATTCCCCCCCATGAAAGAGTAAACTTTTATCAAGCAATGCAAAAGGGTAGTTCTAAGGTATTTTCCAAAAAGGGTGAACTAAACTCTCTGTAGAGGACCACCTGAGTTACATTAAATGTTTGTCATATTCCCTTCTAATTCATTGCCCATATGCTTCAGTGCCACTTTCTTGAGAATGACATCGCTAGGCACTAATGGTTGGTTGCTACCGGTTCGCGCTGGTTCGGGAGAACCGGTAGTAAAAATTTTTAGTTGTTCGGAGAACTGGTAGCAATGGCTGGCTAGCCACGCCCGCTAACCAGTCACCCGGTTGCCACTTCATCACCCAGCCGCCATGTTCGCCACTGCCAGTCAAATGGGATGTGCAAGTCAAATGGGATGTGTGCATACATGAAGAACATGGCGGCGATGGCAGTAGCTTGCCTTCAGAGAAAGCAGCTGGCAAAGAAGCCTTTTCAGAGGCTACTTTCCCAGCCACTTTCCAGCAGTGGCGGCTGGCTGGGGACTGCCAAAAACTCTGATTAGCTTGCCTTCCCGACTCCAGACCAGCCCCAGCGGAAGGTAAGCAGCCGAACAAAGAAGCGGTGGTGGGGGAGGAAAGCAGGCAAGTGGGCCTGGCCACTGGACCACAGGGAAGGGTGCATGGAAGGCAGGTAAGCATGCCAGGGAGGGGAGCTATCAGCTCCCCTCCCTTACCTGTGGCCTGGCATGCTTGCCTGCCTTCCAAGTGGCCTTCCCATGCCTTTGCCTTCTGAGGTTGGGTCACACATGCAGCCTGTGATGGGAGATGTGCTGCTTTTGGCCCGGCCTGGCCTGGCCTAGCCAGTGGGTGGGTGGGCGGCCCTTCGGGGAGACAGAGCCGTTGCTGGGCTGAGAGGGGTGGCGACAGCGGTGGTTTTGTGGGAGGGCGAGCAGATTTCCGACTGCTGTTGCACATGTGCACCATATATGAAGGGTGACAGACACCAGAAAAGCCACGCAGGAAAATGTCCCTGACATTTTGGGACACTCTGCCGCCGATGCCTGCTGCAGCAAAAGCCACACAGGAAAACTTCCTGGGTGTTCCGGGATGCCCTGCAGCCGCCGCCGCCACCTACCATTGCAAAAGCAGCACAGGAAAACTTCCCAGGCATTCCAGGGTGCCCCGCAGCCACTGCTTATGCCTTCCATGGCAAAAGCCACACAGGAAAAGTTCCCTGACTGTCCGGAATGCCCTGCCGCTGCCGCCTGAAACTCCATTTCAGCCCCCACCCCTACCTGCCACAGCCTGAAGCTCTTGTTTTGGGTGCTGCTGGCTGCTGCTGTTGTTGTCACCGCCACCGCCAAGTGTTTTCTCTTGAGCCTCCCAGTCTCACTCTCCTAGACTTTGAAGGAGAGAGAGAGGGAGAGAGAGAGAGGGAGAGAGAGAGAGAGAGAGAGGGAGAGGGAGAGGGAGTGGGAGAGAGAGAAAGACACAAAGAAAAAGACACAAAGAAAATGAGAGAAAGAGAAAAAAGAAAGTGGAAGAGAGAGACAAGAAAGAAAAAGACAAAGAAAGAAAGAGAAAGAAAGAAGGAAAGAGGAAGGAAGAGAGGGAGAGAACAGAATGAATGAAAGAAAAAGAGGAAGGAAGGAAGGGAGAGACAGAGAGAGCAAAAAGAAAGAAAGAAAGAAAGAAAGAAAGAAAGAAAGAAAGAAAGAAAGAAAGAAAGAAAGAAAGAAGAAGGGAGAGACAAGAAAGAGAGAAAGAAGGAAGGAAGAAGGGAGGGAGAGAGAGAGAGAGAGAGAGAGAGAGAGAGAGAGAGAGAAAGAAAGAAAGAAAGAAAGAAAGAAAGAAAAAGAAAGAAAGAAAGAAAGAGAAAGAAAGAAAGACGGACGGATCACAAATCCTGGCATTAGATGTGGCTTCAGAAGATGCTTTGAAACAGGACAGCAATTTAGGGCTGGAAGGGACTTTAGAGGCCATCTAGTCCAACACCCTGCTCCAGCAGGAAACCTTACATCGCCTGGCCTCTAACAGAGGAAAATTGCCAGAAAGCAGCAGGAGTTTACTAGGACAAGGCTGCCATGCAGAGGAAGGCAGAGATAGTCCTTGACTTATGACCAGAATTGAGCCCAAAATTTTAGTTGCTAAGCAAGAGCGTTGTTAAGTGAGTTTCACCACATTTTACTCAATCCATGATCTCTCCTGGCTCTAACAGTCATGTTCAGGCTAGGGAAGTAAATCTGAAGGCATGTGTAATGTTCTAAACATACAGAAGTTATAGTTAAATGTGTGGCAGAAAGTGGACTCTGGGTGTGTTTTTCCAAATGTAGTAAGTGAGGTTGAATGTGTATAGTTTTAGAAGAGATGTGTGTACAAACATATACAGTATATATAGTAAATAATGTATCTTTTTGTGTACCTATACACACTCTATACTATGTAATACGTATGAACACATATGGCATATGTACATAGGATTAAACAGTATATTTTGGATGTTCAGTAGTAGTAAATAAATAGACAGGGAAATTGTATCTCGTTGAGGCCTTTGAGGCAAGGAGAGGCCAGGCACCCTAACCATAACCCTTGACATGAGTGATGTCAAGTTGGCCACGCCCACCCAGTCACATGATCACCCAACTATGCCCACCCAGTCACATGATGACCAAGCTATGCCCACACAGTCACGTGGCCACCAAGCCATGCCCACTAAACAAGAACCGGTAGTAAAAAATTTTGGAACCTACCACTGCTAGGCACATTGTCTGAGGAAAGGCACATTGGTGTATGTAAAAATGGGATAGCATTGTAAGTATGGTAGAAATGGGCAGAAAGAAAAGAAAAACAATGAAGATTGTTCCTTCCTGACTTAGCAGATCACTGAGAACATCAGGGCACTCTAAGATAAAGAGCACTATAGCAGATAGTCTAATGTCTACTTGGAAAAGAGAACCTTGTAAGAAATAAAGGTAAGTTATTTACCTGACTTCAAAATGTGCTATGCATGCTTGATTGCCTTGCTTGGCTCAAAGGACCATCAAATCCACACAGAAAGTCCAGGGTGTCCACGGACAAAGTCAGGAGGGCAGTTATGACAATATAGCCAAACACCCTTTTGCAGCCAAGGTAAAAAGGGGATTTTGATTGCACAATCACAGATTCCACCTTTACTTTCTTTAGAACCCCATTTCCCCCTCTGAAAGCCTCTGAACATAAAGAGTACTGTACTCACACAGTACAGAAGAATATTCTAAGTTGAGTTGATGAAGTGAATTGTTCTCATCAGGAGAACTGATGCGAGCGCTGAGCTGTTTTTAAAAATCAGTTTAGGAAAATCCCCTGAACTCTGATACTGTAGACATATCTCAGACATGCTCTGCTCATTTTATTATTTATTACTCATTGCTTTGCAAAACATAACAACTACTAGCAGCTTTCAACACCACACAATGAAAAAAGAATTGTGCAAGTAGGAGAGCAAAAAGAGTGATTTCAATACTACAAATACATGGAAAACTTAAGAAGCACTTCATACAGTCTTTCCTGATAGGTTTGTCAATACCTGGGTCAAACAGAGTGGAAGGAACACTTGCCAGGGTGCTGCAAGACAGAACTGAATTAAACAATGAAATGCTATGAACACACCTTGCTCACCGATCCACAGAGAATGTTTTCTCACCTGCTTCCTTCCAATCACTCTCTCCTTGGAGCGTGACATTTTGCCTGTTCTTTGCACTGGGTGTGCCGGCATCATTCAATCACACTCCAGCTAGAACCATCTGTCTTCAGAGAACACAGGACACACCGCAAAGGGTGAAGATTCTCTCACAGCTCAGGAGCCACATCTGGGTCAGAGAATTTTGAAGAAACCCAAAAGGCAGCTAAACAAAGGCTAGTGATTTTGATGCATGATTTACCAGCAGCAATTCTACTTCCTTAAGGAGGCTCCATAAATACCAAAGAAAGGAAAGGTATTAGCCAGCTGGGGAAAACTCCAGAATTTATAGACACAGAAAAATGGTAACCAAAGAAAACTAAAAGTTGAGTCACTGTGGACAGTGCTTGCTTGTTGAATGCAAAATGTTGATAAACTGCTGACAAAGACAATAATCTTTTGGGCGGTTGCGGGGGGGGGGGAGGGAAGACATATGGGCTAGGGAAATGGAGTGAAGCACCCTAGAAAAGCATATGGATTCCTGGCAGATGATACACTGAAACATATTCCATAAATATCAATCTTCCTCACATCCCCCCTCACATCCTGGACATAAACTGTTTCAACTCCTACCCTCAAAACGACACTATAGAGCACTGCACACCAGAACAACTAGACACAAGAACAGTTTTTTTCCTGAACGCCATCACTCTGCTAAACAAATAATTCCTTCAACATTGTCAAACTAGTTTTAAGTCTGCACTACGATTAATCTTCTCATCATTCCTAGCACCCATCTCCTCTCACTTATGACTGTATGACTGTAACCTTGTTGCTTGTATCCTTACGATTTATACTGACTGTTTTCTAATATGATTTGATTGCTTATTTGTACCCTATGACTATCATTAAGTGTTGTACCTTATGATTCTTGTATCTTTTCTTTTATGTACTCTAAGAGCGTATGCACCAAGACAAATTCCTTGTGTGTCTAATCACACTTGGCCAATAAAGAATTCTATTCTATTCTATTCTATTCTATTCTATTCTATTCTATTCTATTCTATTCTATTCTATTCTATTCTATTCTATTCTATTCTATCCATGCATATTTAAATTTTATGTATTTAAAGGATGGGGAATAGGGGAGAGAAATGAAATGGAGACAAAAAAAATGTGCATTTTCTATCCAATTTAATACTGACTCATATGCTGTCAATATGCTGAGGATTTTAGGGCCCAACTACAAAGACCCCAGGCCAGGTCCCCTGCTTCCTTCCCACCTCAACCCCCAACCCCTATTATATGAATGGTAGGAAGAAAATTTGTTTCTTGTGCTGCAGAGTTTTCCTACTTTTGCAGAAAGGATTTAGGGGAGCCCAACACTGCTATGACATGTATTCTTTCAAGCTGTATCCCTGAGCTTTTTACTACCAATTTCAGGTTTTTTTCTGAATTGCTCCAGAATAGAGATCACCTGGGACAAACTGAGCCAAGGAAAGCAATAATGGTTTCATTGTTAAGAAACTAGAAATTTTTGTTTTCGGAATAGAAATCCAACAAGGTCTTAGCATTTTTACTCTCCCACTATTCTGATTTGGAGATTAAGTAGAAGGCAGAATAAGAAAATACTTAAGAGAGTTATATTTCATTGGTTTTGCTTACATCTCTCCAAAAGACAGTTTTAAATATCTTCATTCAGAATTATTTCCTATACAACTTGATCCCTGTATAGGTGTATATGCATAAACAATGCACACATTTCATTTATTTTATTACCTTTATAAGACATCATAATCACCAGAAACGTATATCATGAAAGAAGAGAACAGAAACCAAAGCTATTTTTTTCTTGGGGAATTTCAAAAAATAAATTGGCAAATGTTCATGTTTGTTCATAAATTACCATGACGTATGCACAGCTCTTAAAGTTTTCCTAAAGACCAGCAGGTTGAAGACCACATGGTCCATGATAGGTTGTGGGTAGTGGTAGTGGTATACTCTTCCAGATAATAGGGGCAGAGAATACAGGTTCCTGGAGTCCCTAAGATGACACAAATTTGTTGAGAGGATCTGGAGCATGTTAGTCCTTCTCAATCAGGTTCTGCATATTTTTTTCCATGGTGTCCCTTTACAATATGTGATGTTTTACTAACAACATAATACACAGGCTTACTTACAGTATAAGTGTTCATTAAAGAAAAAAAAATAAGAATAATATCAGAAGACCTTACAATGTTACTTTTCGGCTGTTTTATCACCAGATAAGCCCAGCTTGCTTATAAAAGAAAATGTGACATGGACGACTTAAAAATAAGATAATGCACAAGCTCCAGTTTTGGAACTGATAAAAAAGGCCATTTTGTTTTCTTCAGGAAAGTCAATAAAATGACTTTATAGAAGGCAGTCAAAATTAGAGCCACTCACATTTATATGCAACATTATTCTGCATGGCTTGCAAATTCAATTTGCAAATTTAATTTATATTCTATTCTTAAGTTTTCCAAAAGATCCTTTAGATCTTACAATCAATTAATTAAAGAACCAGCCATTATGTGGAGATTTTAAAAGACCTAAAGTGACGAAGAGATGCTTGTTCTGGAAAATAGCTAAAATTTGTAAATAAGTAACTTTAAGTATCCATAATTTATTTTTTAAAGAAAAGATTTTCTATTTTTGCTCTTCTGTGCAATCCATGTTGTTGCAGTTTGGTGGAACAGGCTCCAAGATAAAATATTTTGTGAGTAGTAATAATTCTCCCACTCCTCAAATACATGCACATATACACTCCCCCTGTTCTAGCGGGAAAATTGTAATAGCCTAGGAAAGTGTTGAATTTGTAGGAAATGAAAAAAATAACATTTTCCAAGTCTTACCCCTGAGAATCCTCATCACAGACTCTTTTTCCTAAAAAAAATAAAATAAAATAATAATTTAATTTTTTTTTTACATATGGCAGTTATTACATCGCTGAGTCTGTCTGTCTTTGAAAGGAAAGACATATACTGAACATATTTAGCACTAATCACTTATGGTCTCCTTAAAGAGTAAACAAGAATCTTAAATAGCCTTATGAAGGATGTAAATGATCTGCAGTTCAGGCACCTTACTTCCAGCTTCGTCTTTGAGGCCTCCAGGCAATTCTGTTTCAGATTAGAACTGAGCAGGAGCCTCCAAGATGCATTTCACTTGACTGGGGAAAGTCTGAAACTCATAGCCATGAAGTCAGAAATGTGCCTGTTCAGTCTTTTTCCTTCTCGTTGGAAAGATCTGGCAGATTTAAGGTTAATATAGACAGGATACCCTAAGGAGATGCTAATGGCCTCAAAGGAAAAATGAAGGGACCACCCCCATCCTAGGCTGGCTACCAATTACATGATATAGGTACAGAGGAAGCTTAGGTTACAATTCAGCCCAACAGAGAAGCAGTGCAGTCTGATGGCTTTTCTTTTTAATTATTTATTTTCTTCCCTTCGGTCTTAAATGGCTAATGTAGTGGCTTGTATCTCCGGAAGAAAACAAGCTGGTCCTTTCAGACAGGATTAGATGTAAGAAATCCAAAACAAAACAAAACAACAAAAAAAGCTTTTATGGAAACAGGGAGTGGGGGTGGTGGGGGAAGCAATGTCTTGAAATAAGGTTCCGGTTCCTCAGGGAGCAGCTGGAATGGATACAACCTGAAGAACAGAAACAGCCTTTTCAGCAGAGCTTTCTTGACTCCACAGCATCCCTTTTGTGGGGCCAAGAAACAGACACGGCACTTTGATTGACTTTATTAACCAAAGTGAGCAAATCTGTACACCTGTGGGACTACGGGAGCACGTTATCGAGCAAGTCAAATATTATATCAACACCAAATATGGCGCAACAGGATGTGTTTTGAAATTGTTTAATATTATAGTCTACTTGAAAATGAATTATTAATATGCCTTGTCCATATTTTACTATGCAAGATGGAACACTACCTGAAGTAGTAACTAAGGTTCTCAACTGATACTCATGCCCGTTAAAGATGGCTTTTAGGGGAAGGAGGTGGTGGGGTGTTGTCTTATTGTCAAACAGCTTTCACTCTTGCAAAACCCTTATTCTCTCCTTATAACTTATATGTCTAGAAGAATACCATATCCTCTCCTTTCTGTCTGTTTAAATGGTCTGAGACGCGGTTATACTATAATTTATTAAACTTGTATGCCTTCTGACTCCTAACAACTCTGGGTGGCTCACAATGAAAGTATAATTAAATTAATATAAGATTTAAAAAAGGCAAGTGTGAAAGACCAGAATGAAGCAGAGGGTCTCTCTTTCACTGGCAGCTGGGGAGAAGATCCAGGTTTTCACGATTCTTCTGAATAACAGCAGAGTGGAGACCATTTGAATCTTGGGGGTACATCATTCCAAAGGGAAAGTGCTACTAAGTGCTGTTTCCTGGATCCCAATAGGTAACAAGGTTTAAATGAAGAAACCTGAAGAGTGCCAAACCTGCAAGTTCAAATTGTCCTGGCAGATATTATGGGAGTCAGTGGTCCCTGAAATAACCAGGCTTTTTGCCATGAAGGGATTTAGATGATCAGCACCATGACTTGCATCCAGAAGCAAACTGGAAACCACTGAAGTCCATGAAGAAGAGTGTTACTTGGGCATACTGAACCATACCCATCACCGCATGTATTGCTGCATTTTGGACCAGTTGAAGCTTCTGGATGTTCTTCAAGGACAGATCCATATAAAGCATGTTTCAATAGTCAAACTATATTTGTGTTGTATTGTGTTATGTGTCATCTTTAAAGTCCTGCAATATTTATCTATCTGGTCATAGTAATCTACCTATTCCATATCTACTATCTGCCACAAGAATATCATATGTATCCATGCAAGCTTCCTTTCCTCTGATTGGTTCTCAGTGAGCTATCAGCATTTCTTCAGAAACATTGTGTTTGTCTCAATAGTGCTCAATAGTGCTCTCACAATTATGAGTAACCCATGGGTTATGTGGGTTATTTTACACCATGTCATCATCATCATTATCATTGTCATCATCATCATTATCATTGTCATCATCATGTTATCGAAAATGAGAAGGTGAAAATCTTGTGGGACTTTTGAATACCAACGGATCATCATTTGGAACAGAACACGCCAGATATCACAGTTGTCAAAAATGGAAATGTACAATTTATTGATATCGTGGTACCAGGAGATGCCAGAGTCAAAGAAAAAGTACTGGGAAAAAATCACAAAATATCGTGACCTGACCATCAGAAGTATGCGATTATGGATGAAACATGTAACAGTAATATCCATTGTCATCAAGGCACTTGGTACCATGTCCAAGAATTTTATAAAATACATCAAGAAATTGCAGCTTCCTGTAATAACACCAGCGGAACTGCGAAAAACTCAGAACATCGTACATCTTAAGAAGGTACTTGGTTGATACCTAGGACGCTGGCAGCAACTCCAGTGGTGGGTTGCCCCCAGTTCACACCAGTTCTATAGAACTTGCAGTAAAATTGGTGGGAGGTTCTGCCCACCGACCCTGATGTCATCAAATGCTTCTGCACATGCGCAGAAGAGCGCACGTGGCCCCGTTGCAAACTGGTAGTAAAGGTAAGTAGAACCCACCCGTGAGCAACCCATATAACCATTAGCACTAGTCACTGATATTTGTGATGCATTTTTGAATGTTCAGTTGACTTAGTTTCATGTTTAATGAATAAAGTAAATAACTACAACAACAACAACAGTGTTTATTGTCATTGTACATCATGTATACAACGAAATTGGTTTAGCCTTTACTGGTGCAATCTATAAGAGAAAATACAAAACAACATGAATAGTGTAGAGAATGATCCTTATACAAATAATTGGGGTGGGGGACTAGTCATACATTTCCATATGTACATGGAGTGATTCGTAATTGTGTTTAGGAGTCTGACAGTCCAAGGGTAGAAGCTGTTTTTAAACCTGTTTGTCCAGCTGGCTCTACTTCAATGCCTTCTGCCCGATGGTAAAAATGGAAAGAGACACTGGCCAGGGTGTGAATCATCCCTAAGTATCTTTCTTAGTCTGCTGAAACAGCGATGTCATCCAGTGGTGTTAGAGGGCAATGAATTGATCAATCTCTGTAGTACCTTCCTGTCCTCAGCTGTTGAACCAGGGTACCATACTGTTATTCTTATCTCCAGTTCTTATCCATTCTCCTTGTCTATCAATATCTATGTTCTTGCTTCAATTTATTTCAAAAATTTCATGCATTCTTCCATGCATCAAATAAAATAGCTACCCATAACCCATACTTAGTATAATATATGCTAAATTATAAGTTTCCCTCTAATTAATCTGATAATATTTGCTACTGGCATCCATGATACATAAAGAAACTCTGATTATATAGGAGAATTTTTGTAATAACCCAGTCAGGGGTTTTTTTTTTTACACATGTTAATAAAATATAAATAGCATATAAATTAATTTCATCTCAGTTGGAAAATAAGAAGAATTTGATATTAACTACATTATGTAGTTAATACTGTAGTACTGTAATACTACAGTATTAACTACATAATTTCTCTGCCATTGGAAAATAAGAAGAATTTGATATTAACTACATTTTCCACTAGTGGAAAAAAAAATAAGAGTGTTTATTTTATAGCCTAGTCTCCATTAAGAAATAAAATACTAAGCTCTCTTTTCTGCAAAATTGCTATATAATTTCCTGCTGCTGTTGATGTTGTTGTTTAGTTTTTAGTTGTTTCTGACTCTTCATGACCTAAGAGATACCAGTTCACCAGGATTGTCTGTCAGTAATAAAAAGCTCATGCTTGTGTCTCAGTGATGATATCTAGCCACTTTATCTTCTACTGGCCTCTTTTCCAATTGCCTTGGAATTTTTCAAGCATCACAATCTCCTCCAATGACTTTTTCTGATGTCAATTTTGCCATAATATTCAGGTGATGGAAATGTTACCTAAAAGTACCCAGAAACTGTAGGGAAGGATGCCACTCTTATCTAAACAGTAGGCTTATTGTTTGTTCAGCTAATCCATATTGAATTCCCTACTCATATCTTCTCAAAACAACAAGAAAGAGACCTTAGTACCCAGAAAGAGGAATTACATATCACTAAGAAGGAGGCATTTGTACAAGGTTGTAACTAAAAGTAGAATTACAGTAGTTGCGCAGAGTCATTTGAGTTCTGAGACAGTAGATATTTTATGCTCTAAAACAGATTTGTTACTGAAATTTTTAGCTGGAAAAGCAGGCCAATGAATGGTTTCCAATTCCACTGAAGATAGGATTTCTTTTGTGGAGGTTGGCATGGGATGGGCATTCTTTTGATACAGGTTTCAGTGCAATCCCTGTAAGAATTTGAAAGCTGCCTTCGGAAATCAGTATAATAACCAGAATGACTTTTCTCCCAAAATGACTTTTTAAAATAATCCAAAAAGCTCAACATGATGCACAGAGGCATCTCCAAACAGTTACTAACAGTATTAGGCAGAATATATAAAATATGGAGACATTGTGGAAAATGTGATACTTCCTTCTGCTACTGCATCCTTTCCTGTCCCTGGCATGGGAGCTTGGTTCTTTCCTAGTTTTATGCCCTGATGCTCTGTAAACCGAAGGGCTTTAGCTTTCCTGGAGTGCTCCAAATTCAAAGAGTTTGGCGTTGTTTGGCCAAATGACGATCCACTACCGGTATTCAAGCTGTATTTGAAACTTTTCTTTCCCATAATTTTTGCCATCTCCCTTACATCTTCCCCTCTTGCTCTCAGCTAATCAAAGGTTGCTAAAAGGCAGATAAGATCATCTTTGGGTAGCAGAAATCAAATGCTGCTTAGACATTGCCTCTTTTTCAGCAGTTGTTGAAATGAAAAAAGGTAAGAAAGGAGAAGAAATAAATTTCCTTTTTGTCTAGATCAGTGTTTCTCAACCTTAACCTCTAAAATAGATGTCTGGGCTTCAGCTAGCATGTTGGCTGGGGAATTCCAAGATTGCCAAGGTTGACTAACATGGTTGAGACAATTAACTGTCTTAATACAACGGTTAATACAATGGTTTCATGGTTTACTGTGATGAAAGAAAATCATGTATGTTTGTATGGATTACACAAATTAAAATATTTTTTTCATTTAACATTTTCATTTTTAGCTAGGGATGGGGAAGAAAGAAATTTGCTTTGCATCTGAATATCTAAAAACACAAATTTCTTGTCAAAGAAACAGTTATAAAATTTTCAACATTTTTCAATTCACTTTTCTAATATATATATATATATTTCATATAAGTCATATATTATATAATTATAAAATATAATCTATTCATGAAAATATTATACAAAAAGTACTTTATTGATGAAAATTGATTGCAAAATCTATTTTCATTTAGGAAAAATATTAATAAACATGCTAATATGGGAGAAATATTTATTCAAAATATACATGCAGGTTTACCCTGGTTGAATTAAAAAAATAAAACCTCAGAAACAATTTTATTTTATTTGCAAAAAAAATAGCTACAAGTATAACACCTAACTGAGCAAAATACATTGATATATTGTTTTATTATATAAGTGTACATTCAGGATACTTTTGTCTCTCCTTGTTTAATTTTCTTCCCATTGAAAATTTATTTTCTTTTGAAATAACTGGAATCGGAGCTAACCATTAGTGAATTCAATATTTGTTAGTTTTTCCAGCATTTTAATGCAGTATTTTCAGCCCTCAGCATGAAAGATCAGATTTGCTATTCCAGAAAGCACATTTTTAGTCTTAGATAACGGATGTTGCAAAGAGGGATTCTGTGTAAAATTGTTTTTGTTAATGATAAGCAAAACATAAACATATTTTCTGTTTCTAATTACTCCTCATTATTTCAGACAGCAGCAGTTTGGCACAATAATTTACAGAATAAAGAGTTTCCTGATGGCAAAATCTCTTTCAATCTTCTGCAACCATTTTCAGCAGAAAATATTGTGCTTTTCTTTTTTGCATTTTGTTGTTATATTTTAGAAGGCATTTAATCATGTTACTTTAGGAATTATCAAAGTTTTTCATCACTGAAACAGTGAGGAAAGTAATCAGTAACATGATTTTGCTAGGAAAGTGGTGGAAAAAATGGAAGAGAATTGTCATGGGGGCATGAAAACATTTCCTGCCATTTGTAGAAATTTCTTTGCAGTTAGCATTCTTGTCCATTGTCCACCTTTGTTCTTATTTTATTTATTGCATTTATGTAATTTCTTTGCACCATAAAACAGGTTAAAGTGATAATCCCCAGAATCTAGAAACAAACAAATAAAGCAACAAAGAAAATTAAGCAATCATACAGAAGCAGAGATTTAGCAAACAAAAAGATCACAGGAAGAAACCATAAGTGTAACTACGGAAGAAAACTTACCTCAAAATCTATCCAAGATCCTGATTGATATGTGTTTGATGGCATCTTCAGTGATAATCCTGTACTTTATAACTTTTTTAAAAATTGGGTATATTTAATTATAAATTAGCTATATTCAACTATATATTTACAGAGGACTGTATGATATTGAAAAACTGATTGATACTTACTAATCTTCAAAGCTTTTGCAAATTCTTGCTGCTCCAGTAGCTGTTTTAATTACTTTATGTTCTCATTTGAAAGGATACAAAAATCAAATGTTTCTTAAAAGCCGGGCAAATCTTGATTTGCTTTTTTAAATCCCCTTCTTCCTGATTCCAACTTGGTCTGATGTTTTATCTTCCGCAGCATCCACCTAATTTGGAACAGATTCTGATTTACTCAAGGCAATGCTGTAAAAACTTTACCAGAAAGAAAAGGTTTTGATTGTTTATGTCAAACATCATGGGAGCAAGGAAGAGAAAATATTAGACTCTATGATTTACAAGAACTGACCCCAAAATATGATGCTTTTTTTTCAATCTGGTCACCACTGATAACCAACTTCTTTAGAGGTAAATTTTCAAAAGTCAAATGGATCCTTAGTGATTTCTATTATTCCACCTTTCTGAGTATAAGGGATCCACAGTTTTAATTGTTCAATCCACCTTCTTGTGGGTGAGAAATCGAATAACCCGACTATCTACCTAGAATTTTAAAAATGAATGGCAATGTATGAAACCACGTCTCGTTTAGAATTTAGAAGACATCCAAGGATTGGAATTCTTCTTAAAAGGCTGTTAACCAACTTATATAGAATAGGGGTGCATAGTTTACTTTGACCCAGATCAAGAATCTTTTGAGAGATTGTAATTTGGATGCAAAGAGAGGCCAACTGAGACTGCATGTGCTAAGCGCATGCAAACTAAGTACAAACATGAGCATTACTAGATGTGTGTCCAAAGGTTCTCTTAATGGTGGGATGATATGCACAGTTCGGATTGTTAATTTAAGTCAGTGGCTTGGTTTTGTACTTAACCATAAACTAACCATGCTGGCTGAATTCACAAAACACCCTGAGCCGCAAAACCTCCATAATGCATTTAAGCCTAACGTTTTGTATAAGCCCAGCCTCTCTTAAGTTTTGTTATTTGAGAAATAGGAATTCCTGCTTCACTAATTTGGAAAAAAATAGCTCAAAGTTATACTCAGAATCACTAAAAGGGGGAGTAGAAAGAGCTGAACAAGCATACCACAATCATTTATTTTTAGAAAGGAAAAAGATTTATATGATCTGAAGAAAAACCACAGTGATTGTTGCCGAGTTTCCTGTAATAGGTTTTTAGCACCCCTTATTAAAACTTTTCCTGGGTTACCAAATGAATTCTGTGTTTGTTATCTTTTATCTGAGCAGCACTCAAATAGTTTTAATGTAGCCAATATTTCTGTGATAGCTTGAAGATTCTGCCTGCAGACAGTTAACAGCTGATTAATTTAACTTTGGTTATTCTAGCTTAATATTTGACACTTTGGAGGTATGCTAAATAATGCACGTACTTTGGCTTGATATCAATTTTTAGTGTTTTTATTCTTCTTTCCTCCCCCTCTTTTTTGACTGCGCAAACACGGTCAAACACACAGTTTATTCTTCTTTAGTATGGTTTATCTGCATATTGAATAGTATAATTGCAGTAACCATAATGAAAAGTTGAAGTGAATTTTAAAAAGAAAGAAAATGGTATGACTAGCATGCCAGACTGTAATTCTTCAGCCACACTGCTTCATCACATACTTTGAAACCCAGGACTCCAAGTCATATCAGAAAAATACATACAAATGAAAATGAAAAATGAAGATAGTAGTAAATCTTAAGGATCTGAAATCATAGATCTAGCATTTCCAAAGAGATTAATTCCATTCCATATTAGTGGAATCCCTCTGAAGGGTATCTTCAGGACCGCCTTCTGCCACCAATAGCCTCTTACCGACCAGTCTGTTCCCACAGAGAGGGGCTCCTCAGGGTGCCGTCAGTCAAACAGTGTCGACTGGTGGCCCCCAGGGGGAGAGCCTTCTGTGTGGTGGCACCGGCCATCTGGAACGAGCTCCCCCCTGAGATAAGGAGGATACAGGACCTACATACCTTCCGCCGGCCCTGAAAACGTTCCTATTTTATCAGGCTGGCCTGGCTTAAACCTCCCTTTATAAATGGGTTTTATATTGGGTTTTAAATGTTTTTAAAATTGGATTTTAATTATTTCAGCCTAATTGTATAATTTATTTTAAATTTTTAACTTTTGCATTATATTGTATTTTTAATTGGCTGTTCACCGCCCTGAGTCCCTTCGGGGAGTAGGGCGGTATATAAATCTGAATAAACTTAAACTTAAACTATATTTGAAGATTTGGGACTTCTGTCTTGGTTTTTGTTTTGTTTTGTTTTTTAGTATATTCAACCCCATCTATCCCCTATATCTTCAACTATATTTGAAGATTCGGGACTTCTGTCTTGGTTTTTGTTTTGTTTTGTTTTTTAGTATATTCAACCCCATCTATCCCCTTGGATGAGGGGATAGATAGGGAACTCATCAAATTTGCAGATGATACCAAGCTGGCAGGAATAGCCAACACTCCAGAAGACAGGCTCAAGATAGAGAAGGATCTTGACAGACTTGAACATCGGGTACCATCTAACAAAATGAAATTCAACAGTGAAAAAAGCAAGGTTCTACATTTAGGGTAGAAAAATAAAATGCACAGGTACCGTATATGTGGTACCTTGCTCAACAGTAGTAACTGTGAGAGGGATCTTGGAGTCCTAGTGGACAACCATTTAGATATGAGTCAGCAGTGTGTAGCAGCTGCCAAAAAAGCCAACACAGTTCTGGGCTGCATAAACAGAGGGATAGAATCAAGATCACGTGAAGTGTTAATACCACTTTATAATGCCTTGATAAGGCCACACTTGGAATATTGCATTCAGTTTTGGTCGCCATGATGTAAAAAAGATGTTGAGACCCTAGAAAGAGTGCAGAGAAGAGCAACAAAGATGATTAGGGGACTGGAGGTTAAAACATATGAAGAACGGTTGCAGGAACTGGTTATGTCTAGTTTAATGAAGAGAAGGACTAGGGGGGGCATGATAGCAGTGTTCCAATATCTCAGGGGTTGCCACAAAGAAGAGGGAGTCAAGCTATTCTTCAAAGCACCTGAGGGTAGAACAAGAAGCAATGGGTGGAAACTAATCAAGGAGAGAAGCAATTTAGAACTAAGGAGAAATTTCCTGACAGTTAAAATAATTAATAAGTGGAACAACTTGCTTGCAGAAGTTGTGAATGTCCCAACACTGGAAATTTTTAAGAAGATGTTGGATAACCATTTGTCTGAACTAGTATAGGGTTTCCTGCCTGGGCAGGGGGTTGGACTAGAAGACCTTCAAGGTCCCTTCCAACTCCTATTCTATTCTATTCTATTCTATTCTATTCTATTCTATTCTATTCTATTCTATTCTATTCTATTCTATTCTATTCTATTCTAAATTCCTCCATTTTGCCACAGTCATCAATCACCTAACACTGAAGTTCAACTGGGATTAGTATCACGAAAACCAATAGTAGAATGGCATTGTCTACTTTTATCTATTGGTAACATTGAAGACCAAACAACTTATTCCATTGGATTTATTACAAATGTCCTAATTTTCTGTAGTCTTGATATTCCCAGTGTACTCTAGTTCAACAAGTTAGCAGGCCCATCCCTGCTTATCTTTTGAACCCAGGTAAGGTTGGCCAGCTGCTGCCATCTGTTGGTTCCCAAATCCAATTATCTGAACATAAATCTCTCTCTCTCTCTCTCTCTCCCTCCCTCCCTCCCTCTCTCTCTCTCTCTCTTTCTTTCTCTCTCTCTTTCTCTCTCACTCTCTCACACACATGGGTTTTATAGGTTTTATACCCAGAGAAGTGTGCATAGTGCTGTAGCCTAAGTGCTTTCCTGGATTGCAGCCTAATTGCTGATGAGAACAGATAAGTTCCTAGTTTTATAAATGTTTTCATGTATTTTCTTCTAAGATTAAATCATGGCAGATTGTTTCTGTTTTGATTTGGTTTGACTGGGTACTTTTTTTTTTAAAGGAATTTTATGAATGGAGCAAAAGGCTTTTACAATAAACTAATTTTGTTATCAAGCTGGTTTCTAAAAAGGATACTAAAATATTTTGAGCCTACATTGGAAGGCATTTATCAATACCATCAGCTTATCATGCTGAACATAGGGCATTTCAGATCTTAAGTGCAATTCAGCCAAGGAGGGAAAAAAATAAAGGAGAGCCTTAACTGTAAAGTTTAGCAGCAGGGCTCGTAGAGTACTCTTTCCCAAATAAAAGCAACAGCAGCATCAAAGTCTGCATTGCCTACAATTCCATTTCAGTGGGAAAGCAAATGTATTTGTTGAGGGAGAGATGGAAACTCCATGACAGACGATCCCTTCCACAGTCAAAAGCTCCATCTGCTCACAACAGCTAGGAAAAGAAGGTTAGTGGGACTTCAGTATTTTGCGAGCAGGAATAACAAAGAAGTCCTTGTTGAGAATCATGTCTGGAAATAACAGTAAGGTTTTGGATCTTGATCATTTAAAGCTTCCCTCCTCTGCCTTTAACAGTTCGAACACCCACCTTCCTGGCTATCAAATCTATCAAGATCAGAGGATTATTTGCAATGGGAGGGTTTCCAATTCTGCAGCAAGGCAGATTTCTGGATATACAGACATCTGTAGTGTTTAATAGTCCCGGTCACCCTTCAAGTGACCCAAAGGCATTCCAACAGAGCCATCAGAATCACCTCTCAAACGATCAGAATCACCTCTCAAACGGAATGAGCCTCTGCCTCATTGCCATACTCATTGGTACAGACCTCTCTACCCAGTGGACAGGAGCCTCTCCAGGTGGCCAAGGCTGAGGCAAAAAAACTTAGAAGTGGCCAAAGCCCTAAATTCTGCCCCCATTCTTATCATGCTCCATCAATTCTGATATGGGCCAGGGTAGAAGAGGACCTGCTCTGCTTGATAGAGATTCAAGGAAAACAAGAATGTTCTGATTCTCAAGAAGAGAATTTGAAGGGGACGGGGGGGGGGAGGGAGGGAGGGAGAGAACAACTTTCCACCACTAGATAATTATTTTTCTCACAACTCTGGAAGGAAAGCTGCAATGCGGCTTTTGCTTTGTTTCTTCTGGAGCAGTAGATGTGGTGCATAATGTGCCATCTGGGAACAGTTTGCCACAGCTCCAGTTCATTTGCTTCTTTTTGCTCCTTGTGTGTTACCAAAGGTATTGGTAGGACTTTACAAAAACAACCCCCCCACCAAAAAAACCAGTTTTCCCACCCTAGCCTCAAAAATTACTATTCTTTTGTATTATTTACTGATATGTAAATCCTGAGCAAGTGATCTCAAAGTTATAATATTTTTGTTCCTTCTTATCTATAAAAGGTTGGGAAAGTTAGAAAAGTTGCAATAAATCTTTAGGTGACCTATTAAAATATTTATATCTGGAACAGGGAATCTTACTTTTATACATGGAAAGTTTTTCATCTCCCCCCCCCCCCCCTCTTTCCTTCCCACTTCATGGGAGGCAAATAGGACTCTTACAATTGTCAATTTCCTCTTTACCTGGTGATGTCTCTCAGTATAGCTCTATAGACAGCCATGTTTTAAAATGGAGAGGGGCAAAGAAAAGAGAATTCTCTTCCTTTTAACTCTCCTCAGGAGTTTCAAAATTTTCACCACTCTGTCTGCCCATAATAGCTAAAGTGTCTTACCCATTTCAAAGCCAGAAATAAAATAACTACAAAATGGATTAAGAATGCATGGAAAAAATGATGGAGCAGGGAGAGAAGGCAAAATTAGCTGCTCTAATTAAAGAAAAGAACATACCCAGTTTTGTTTCTACTTGGAAACAGCTTCTGGACTTTATATTCAAGGCAGAATAAAAAAAATGAAACTTTGATCTTAGTTTTTGATAATTAGATTAATTTGTTGTTATAGAAAGAGCTAGAATTTACTAAATATGGAACGCAAAAAGTTGATGTTGAAACTGTATTATATATTCCACTACACCCCCAAAGTTGGAAGTCACTACTTTTTTTCTTTTCCTTTTATCTTGAACCCCCTTTCCCTTAGTTTCCATCCCCTAGTCCATTAATATCTTTGTTTCTATCTGTATTTTATATTATAGTAAACTTTAATTAAAAAATGTAAACGGAATGGATTTTGGTCCATTCTATAGAGAAAAGGCACTGCAGTACTTAATCAAGACAAGTCACTCATTTGGGGAAGTAGTAAAGGCAAGTGCATATACTATGTGCAACTAAGCAGAGTTGTAGAATGCGGTACACAAAAGACAATAAAAAAAAATCAAATCAGGAGAGAACTTCCAATGCTTTAATTCTATTGTACTTTGGAACAATAGTCTTGTCCCAGGATGGGTTCTACTTATCTTTACTACTGGTTTGCAATGGGATCACGCACACGTGCTTGTATCACTCACTCATGCACCTTGCTTCTGTGCATGTGCAGATTGCCGATGATAACATCCAGGGTGGTGGGTGGGGCCTCCCGCTGGTTTTACTACCGGTTCTTGCAAACCGGTCTGAACCAGGGGCAACCCACCACTGGTCCTGTCTCAGCAGGCTGAAGTTCATTCAGCAGGTATCCAAAATGACCAACAAATAGAGCAGGGCTGGCCTACTGTTTGTGCCTGAAATTAAACAGAGAAAAGTGAAATTCAGAGAAAAAAAGTATACACATCTTCAATCAAGACACAGTCTTCCAGTTACAAAGGTTGAATGAAATGCATTTTGTCAGCGGTTTCAAGTAGAGATCATGCAAAGACAAAATATTTTGGATAGGAGAACTGCACAGTCAGTGTTCAGTAGATTGTAATGGCAGATTTTGCAGTTTATTTAGAAACATTTACATAAGGAAGTGAGTTACACTCCACAGATCATGTCTCTCACAGTCCTAGGCTACCTCCTCTCCCTGGAGCTACGTTCATGCTACCTAAGTGGCCAACATTTGGTCAAGGGGATATTATTGTTCCCCAAGGATATCTCAGTTGGCATTTTGTAATAATATCAAGCTTTCCTTGCTAACATATACCATCAAGCAACAAAATATTTTGACCCACTTCTATTCATGGTACTCAAAAATAAGACGGATTGGGGTTTGTCTGTCTTGGAATGTCTATAAATAGCCATTTAAAAATTATTGGGAAAATATTTTAGAATTACAGTTGCTTGAGCATGTGGGATTAATTACTTCTCCAAATCATGTGAACTACTGTATTACTAGCTGCTTTAGCTTCCCTGTAGCTAATGAACCATATCATTAATTACAGGCTTTCCAAACAGGGGAAATATGCTGCAGGGCATGTCCAATACTGTCAATAAATGGAGGGGTCAAGAAACTACAAAGTAGCCCCTTCATTCTAACCCAATTGTGGTTAATATTTACCCTCATCTTTCTTTATACTTAACTGGAAACAGATGGGATGATTTGATACATCAGGTGTGACAGCTTCACACAATTTCCTGATTTTATTGGCACTTGGTAGTTTTCTGCAAATGGATACTTTTTCTCTGGATTTAAACCAGTTAACTCACAAGACCCTGGTAGTCCCCTGGTTTTGACCAGGTTTGGATCAATGTTATATGATTATTACTCAAGATGTTTTGACTTTTTAAAATTGCTGTTATTAATATCCCACCAGTTTGGAACCCTGCCCCTGTAAAGTTAGTATCTGAAAGGATCAGGTAAATGATTATATTTAGTACTAGCTGACTATGTGATCGGGCTTGATAAATTAACACTTAACAGCTTGAAAATTAATGAGTAGTTACATTTGGCCTCTCCTTTCCCCTTCTCTCCTCAGGCTTGCCCCACAGAAGCCTCTCCTCTCCCCTTCTCTCCCTCAGGCTTGCTGCACAGAGGCCTCTCTTATCCTATCCCCTTCTCTCCCTCAGCCTTGCCCCATAGAAGCCTCCCCTATCCTATCCCCTTCTCTCCCTCAGCCTTGCCCCAAAGAAGCCTCCCCCATCCTATCCTCTTCTCTCCCTCAGCCTTGCCCCACAGAAGCCTTCCCTATCCTATCCCATTCTCTCCCTCAGGCTTGCCCCACAAAAACTTCCTCTATCCTATCCCCTTCTTTCCCTCAGGCTTGCCCCACAGAAGACTCCCCTATCCTATCCCGTTCTCTCCAGAGTTATTTTCAGGTTGGGAAGGGGAGTAGAACGTATAACTAATTAGCATCAGAGCGTGTTAATAATAATATAAGAAATGCTAATGATCTGATGGTCACTTTGAAAAATCCTTTCTTAGCGAGCATCTAGAAGCCAAGAGGAACATACGTGCCAAATTTCAAGTATGCAGGCTTTACAATTCTGGAGATTTTGTGATCACAGCATGAGTGGTTTTTGCTTTTATATATAAAGATTTAAGAAAGCTTATATCAAGTAAGTTGTAGTGCATGATAAATTTTACCTCCACAGTAGAATGCTCTAATCAGTGGTGGGAAACATCTGGATCCTTGCATGCTCTAGTTCTGAGTACTTCTTTTCTTCTTCCACTTGACCCACCAAGTCCTTTTCAACTTTGTGCATAGAGAGGACACCAGTGCTATTATTTGGTTTAATAAGCCTCATGTTGGATAAACTTAAAAAAACAAATGGAAGATCTTTCCTTAAGGAAGGGAAAAAAATCAAGAAAATATGAGGATCATACAGAGGTGTAAGATAGACCTCCAAGGTCCCTTCCAACTCTGTTATTCTATTCTATTCTAAGTCCAAAACACAAGTGCAAATTATTCTATTTTATCCACTGATTAATTGCATTTATTTAACATATACAATATCCCACCACCTTTTAAAGAGCCTATTCCCATAAGGCTAGCCAACATCCTTAATTAAGCATCTCCTTTCCTTCCACCAATAATTCAAATGTTGATTTTTTTTAAGATTACCTAAACCTAATCAAAGTAGGATGTTTTGTGATTGAAGTCAGTGTGAAATTACAGAATAACAACTAAGCATAAGAAGCCAAATATGCAAGTACTATGGAAACAGTTCTTTACAATTAAAATATATTCTACAAATTGTTCATTTTTCTTTGTTCCCATATTGAAAACAAATATTTTAAATTTTTTGCAAAATTGGTAAAGCATTTTTGTCATGATATGAGTCAGAAAGCAGAGCAAGCAGAGAATGCTCAGTTAACATATGGCGGAGAGGATTAGCACTGTATTTTTTTACTGATATTCTTTTGGTGCACGCACTATAGTTTGGTAATGGCATTCAACTGGGACTTGGCATTTCTCCTTTCTTGGCAGCTGTGTGCATAGCAGGAATTTACATAATTATAGTTCTGTCTATTGTATGCACAAGCTTTTCTTTTTTTTTTTGAAAAAAAAACCCTACCAAAATGTGTGTGCATGTTTAATGGAGTTCAAAGGATCTGTTCTTGTACAATAATCCAAATATAGACCAGACATTCAAATATATTCTAAGGCAGGGGTCTCCAATCTTGGCAGCTTTAAGACTTGTGGACTTCAACTACCAGAGTTCCTCAGCCAGGAAAGTTAGCTGAGGAACTCTGGGAGTTGAAGTCCACAAGTCTTAAAGTTGCCAAGGTTGGAGATCCCTGTTCTAAGGGTTAACACGTCTTTTGCTGTCTGTTTGGCTGTGCCTGAATATACACATAGATATCTTTGGATACTTTCTTACTGATGGTCATACCCAAGTGAAATTTGCTGCCCCACTCTTTTCTGACTCATTGCTGAACAGTGCTATCTTGATTTTGCATATTCAGTATGTTTTAGCCCAAACAATTGAATATTCTAGATTTACTTTCCTGCTTTCCTCCGTTGGTGGGAGAAGCATCTACCAATCACAGCACTGCAACAGGAAGTGGATAGGTCTTTATTGGGTTCAGTCCTCTCATCCCTGGGTTATATCTGGTGTCCCACTTCCTACTCCCTATTTTATCTGAATTGAATAAAGTTTTCTCCACCCATCGGCTAACAGATTGGTATCCCAAAGAAATCTGAGTCACAAGCAGAATTCTTTGTTACAATTTATTTTTCTTTCTTTTATTCAAGCAACAAATACCAACTTCCAGATTTGTCTTTATTCTGTTTGGAAGACAAGGAACATGGAGTGGTTCTATCATTCCATTATTTGTTTTTTCAGTCTTGCACTAAATGTTGATGTCCATGGAGTTGAAGCCTTTATAGTTCTTTGGCTGATAGCTCACTGGAATTGTCTGCTGTATCCAACTCTTTCAAAGAATGATGAAAGATGAGCCTAACCACAGACTTGATGGGGAGAGAACATACCACTAATGAGCACGGCTTTGATCACATCCTTTTGCTTCTGATATAATGGGTGGAGAAGTGTAACAAATTGTACACGTTTTGTGGCTATCATTGGCCTAAGGAGGAACACACTACCTTAATACTGGACAGATAAGGACAGCTGTTTGAAGAAAAAACATTGTTCAGAATACAAAAAGAGAGTATGACAAGGATGTATGATGTCCTTGTATCTGTTTCACTTATGCACCATTTACTGTATATCTATATATATATATATATAAGAATTGCACAAGAAGAAGAGATAGGAGACTCAAAATAGGAAGTCAAAACATTAGCCATTTGAGATATGCATGCAAGACCACTTTGTTAGCTAAAGCAATATTAAAATAACTTGTTACAAAAGTAAAAATACAAAGTGGGGGAAAAAAATCTGGGTTTGTGTCAGGGGTGAAATCCAGCAGGCTCTGACAGGTTCTGGTAGCAGAACTGGTAGTGGAAATTTTGAGTAGTTTGGAGAACCAGCAAATACCACCTCTGGCTGGCCCCAGAGTGGGCTGGGAATGGAGATTTTTCAATATCCTTCCCCCAGGAGTGGGGAGGGAATGGGGATTTTGCAGTATCCTTCCCCTGGAGTGGGGTGGGAATGGGGATTTTGCAGTATTCTTCCCCTGCCACACCCACCAACCCACACAATGCCCACCAAGCCACGCCCACAGAACCAGCAGTAAAAAAATTTGGATTTCACCACTGGTTTGTGTTAAATATTAAGTCAGAAATAATATCAACAAAAATGCTTAGTGAATTTGCAGTTGATGGTGAAGAAGTGGAAGTGGAAGACAGTTTGGTTTTCTTCTCTGAAGAGTAGATAAAAGCTAATGTAACAGAGTAATAAAGAAGAGATTAATTCTAGAAAGGAAGACAATGACAAATTTAAAGTCATGAAGAATAAGTCTACCTCTATGACAACAAAGATCAAAATAGTTAGTCTTTCCCCTAGTAATGGATGGCTGTGAAAGCTTCACATTGAGAAGGATATATATTATGGAATTTGGGACAGTTACTTGTGAACTGCAAGAAGAATGAATTAGCCAGCCCTAGATGAAATAAAGACTGACTGTACCCTTGAGGCAATGATCAAACAGCAGAATTTCATGTACTTTGGACATGTAATGTAAGCAGACAATGGATTTTTTTTAAAAAAAGCATCAATGCTGAAGTTATTGCTTGGAGACAAGTCAAGATGGCAAGCATTGGTCCATGCAGAACAGATCATGAAATCAGCTCCACAGGAAGACTAAAACTACTTTTATTGAGATTGGCTATAACAGAATCTCACAAGCGTGATTGTGCTGTACCTCTTCCTCCTCATAATTCAGCAAATTAGGAAGCCACTTAACTTGAGCTGCTTCCACATATTATCTGGATTTTCCTGTCTTTATCCCAAATGTGCTTTTTCCAAAAGGCAACTAGATATTCTTGGGTTTTTTTTTTTCTTTGAAAACATTTTTCTTCTTGTTCAAAGAAGCTTTTTCAGTTCTGAAATACCTTTGGGACAACTATGACCTGGATGACTGTGAATCTCTGTAGACCTTCTGGTCTTTAAAAATTGCTTCAGTGCCTTTTGTCTAGGCAACCATTTCGCATATCTCCAACAAGGTCGCCTTTCTTACTCTCTACAGTTTTTCCCCCCTATTTTGATACTACTGAATCAACCACTTATGGTGGTTTAAAAAACATTGCCAAACAGTATGGCCCTAAATAGTTCAATGTCCTTAGAAAATATAGATTAAAACAACTAATACTTACAAGTATAAATTATAGTAAGAGCAATAATGAACATAATACAAGGTCAAATGAAATAATATCAATACTTCATTAAAAACAAAAAATTCAAGGAGATGAAATTGAAGTTGATAAGAAGTTCTGTCTTCAGTGGCTACCATAACTATCCAGTGCAAGTTTATAAAAGCTATCCCTAGCAGGTTTGTGATGCAACAAGAATGCATTTTGGGATTAGAGGCAGATTTGGTCTGCATGGCTACCAGTTCCTGTTACTATCTCATTAATTTTTGGTTAAAATTATTTTTTTTACCCTTGTGAGTCTGACCCCACTGGTTTTCATGGACCATTATAACTCAGTTTATGCTGTTACCTTCCCACCAAAGGTGGTCCCTATTTTTCTACTTGCAGTTTTTATGTGCTTTTGAACTGCTTAGGTTGGCAGAAGCTGGGACAAGTAACAGGAACTCACCCCGTTACGCGGCACTAGGGATTCGAACTGCTGAACTGCTGACCTTTTGATCGACAAGCTCAGCGTCTTAGCCACTGAACTACCATGCCATTGTGTCCCTTGGATGGACTACTCAGATCATTAAAAAATATCTCCCTCTACATAAGCATAAATGCCCTTGTGGAGAAATCTCCGGGGAGTGTATGAGCCACATGCTTCTCTGCTTGCTTTTTAGGGAATCTCAGATGAGAGTAATCCATTCCATTTGGAAGAAATACCCTGACAAAGAATAAGAACCATATTTCTCACTTCTTCTGTCTGACCAGGAGCCTGATTTACTTTCCCAGGCTGATTGATTCTTGTCTATATTGTTTTACTTGCCCCATTTATGACTGAATAATAATATTAATCGTGGTAATCACCAGGGTTATATGCATTATTTGTTTTATTACTTTATATAATTTTATCTTTGGGATATAACTATATATTATAGATGCACATGATTCTTTATATATTTAATATACATATTGGATATATATTGTGTTTTCTGCCTTTAAAGCTATAATAAAGATTAAGAGCTTCCAGAATGATAGAAGAGATAGAGCAAGTATTAATTATAAAGGGAGGGTATTCCATGAGGTTGAGACAGCAGCAGCAGTTCTGGCTTCTATTCCCCTTACTTCATAAAATATGATATGACCAAAAGTTTCTTCTGGGAAGAATGTGCTAAATGAGCTGATTCAGATAGGAGAAAGCAGTTCTGTAGGTGCCTAGGCACTAAGCCATACAGGCTTTTAAAGGTCTAAATCAATCTATTGTTGACTAATATAAGGCCAAAAGCATACAATACCTACAATGTGCTTTTGGTAGGTAACATCTCCTACTACCTGGGTCCAGTGGTGGGTTGCTACTGGTTCACCTTGGATCAGGAGAACCGGTAGCGGTGGCAGCAGGAGGCTCTGTTCACCTGGCCAGACAAATTCCTTAATTTACATGTGCACGCCCACAAGCAAACCAGTAGCGATGGGATTGGCAACCCACTATTGCCTGGGTTGCTGTGTTTTCCATCAATTACAGTTTCCAGGAGGTCTTCAAAGACAGCCCCATGCTGAATGCATTGCAGTAGTCTAGTCAATAATGTGATAGGTTCTGTTGCATTTGGAAAATTATTTTACGACTACTTCCTACTCCTCTCTTTTAACACTTCACAAATTTCAGATACTATCTGAAAGAGAAATAAAAATAATTATAAGCAATTTCTTACATTGGTTTTAACGTTCTTATTTAAGCCAAAAGGGGAGGTTGTTATAAGCCAATTTTACAATGAGTAAGCATTTGTGTTTGTATGCATATATTTGTATGTTGTTTTCACCTGGAGTTCTTGTTTTAATTTCTCAGTTCTATTTGTTTGATTGGACTTGTATGGTCTTATTTTTCAGAGTTTGAATTGGAAAGAGGAAAACCCCAGCACTTGAAGCATAGGAATAGTTTTGTCATTCCAAATATATCCTGTTAATGTCACCAGAAGTGGTTACTAAAAGTTTCTGTTTCATTGATTGAAACTGAATGCGTTGTCACATTTGCACGGTAAATCATTTATTTCCTAAATCCAATGAATTTTCCGGAACTGAGAATTTGGTTTTCTTTTAATTTAATTTCCTAAATTCCCCAGAGAATAAGTGAAAAGAGTAGAAAATACTTTCCCCCCCCCCCTTCTTTCTTCTAGAAAGAAGATCCAGGAAGGTCTGTCATAAGTCTGTTGCTGTTCAACAGACACATCCCACCTCCTTTCTCAATCTCTGCTTCTTTCCTTCTTTAGGATAAATTAAGGCAGCTTTCCATGATACCCTAGCCAACAGGGCAGTTACAGTTTTGTCCTAAATTAGTGCATAAATCAATTAATCTCTTTTCCATATGTCTTTTCTTATTTTTTCACAATGGGCACAACATTTGCAAAGCCTCCCACATTTTATCCAACTAACTACACTTAGTTAAACTGGATCTCAGTTCTGTTGTTTTTTTTTTTAATTTGATTTATATGCCGCCCTTCTCCGGAGACTCAGGGCGGCTTACAATGCATTAAGCAATAGCCTTCATACTTTTGTATATTTATACAAAGTCAGCTTATTGCCCCCACAAACTACCTACCTTAGAAAGGATGGAAGATTGAGTCAATCTTGAGCCTTGTGAGATTCGAACTTACAGTAATTTCAGGCAGCTGGTGTTAATCACAATGCTTTTAGTCTGCTGAGCTACCAGGCTCAGCAGACTAAAGTTTTAAGTTGTTAGCTTTCTTTTTTCCCATTGTATGTCTCAAAAGCTAGACAATCCTTAGTTTTATTTCTAATTTCTCTCTTTTGTATAACTTTTCAAAAAGCGATGTTTTGAAATCATCGCCACCACTGCAAACTATTTTAATCTAGCAAGATTCACACTTTCCTAGAAATTTTGTAGATTTAATTTTTAAATCAATTTTAAATCAGCAAATACAAACATTGTCACCAAAGATTTCCTCTTTCAACTTATTATTTTTTCTTTTTGATTCTAATTCCTCAGATCAGTTACTATCCTTAGTTTAATATGTAAATTTACTTTCCTTTGTCGATCGAAAGATCGGCAGTTCAGCAGTTCGAATCCCTAGTGCTGTGTAACGGGGTGAGCTCCCATTACTTGTCCCATCTCTGCCAACCTAGCAGTTCAAAAGCACATAAAAAATGCAAGTAAAGAAATAGAGACCACCTTTGGCAGGAAAGTAACAGCGTTCCTTGCACCTTTATCATTTAGTTATGCCGGCCACATGACCATGGAGACATCTTCGGACAGCGCTGGCTCTTTGGCTTTGAAACGGAAATGAACAGCGCCCCCTAGAATCAGGAACGACTAGCACATATGTGCGAGGGGAACCTTTACCTTTATCTTACTTTCCCCAATGGGTGTTTTGAATTTGCTTCAGTTTTTCTTCAGTGAATAATCACTATTTCCCATAACTTTGTTTAAGATCTTTGGGGGGAGGGCAGAAGACATTTTAAGTGACCATGGTTTAAGAGTCTGCATGTTATTCTGTTATGTGTGCATTCAATTTACAAACACATAGATATGATGTAACAGATACTGCCACACCTTCCAAAAATCTGACTGAACCCCATAATTCTGGACCATCAGCTATCAATTGGACTTGTTTTAAAGAATTTAGTAAGATCTTGAGGAAATGATAATCTAGCATTTCTACAGCCCTTTTGAACCTTCAGTCATCCTGATTGCTATTCTGCTGTAATTAATCAATCTTTGCTTATATATGTTTGCCACTTTTTCTTTGGTTATACTGATGGGATTCATTCATTACATCAAGGAATTTCATTCATAATGATTGCATGACTTTCTAATAGTATTATTCTCATTCCTGTATACACTGTTTCACATATTGTCTTTCTTCACCATAGCCACCTCTCTGAAAGGCAGATCGTTTGAGATATTGAACATATGGATACCAAGCTAGTGCCTTTTCTCAATGGAAATAAAAACATAAAAGCATTATATGCTTCCTTCGTTGCATTTGTAACTTTTTAGTGGTTGAAATGATGGAGATAGTAGGACAGATAAGTGTACACACTACATTTATTTCAGAAGATAAAAACAGCCAAAGAGATAAAATATTATGGCTATCAGAAAACAAAGCAAAATGCTTTTTACTATGAGTTCAAAACATTTTCATTTCATTCCTTATTATGGTTAGGGCTATTTATCCAAAGTTCGAAATTATTCATATACATGGAGAGAGGGAGGGAGGGAGGGAGAGTGAGTGAGGGAGTGAGGGAGGGAGGGAGGGAGGGAGAGAGAGCGCTGATATTTCAAATAGGCTTCTAAGTCAATGGCCAGCATCCAGAAGAGGGTTAGGCATGCTTAATATCATTGAAATAAAAGCATTTAAGCATGCCTAACTCTCTACTGGATGCAGGCCAATGTATTAAAGATGCTAAGTGCTGAATTAAATCCAAACGTTTCTTTCCTGTGATTCTTACAATAGGAGGCGGCATAGTTTTAAATAAAGCTGTGATTCTGTTTAATTTTATACTCCGAGCTGCAATGCTCCCTTCATGAGTGAGATCTGTTTTAATGCAGACACATCAGACGATGGTGTACCAAAGGTGAGGGTATCCATTTCAATTGCAGGCAAAGAGGGGATGCTGCCAGTGACAACAAGTATGGAGTTGGTTGTTATTGCTGGTATCTCAATCTGCTTTATGGTCAGCATAAAACATTTATGTCTTCAAATCAGTTTTGACTCATGCTAACTATCTTTGCAATCTTCTTGGCAAGATATTTCAAAAGTGACTTGCCACTGCTTTCTTCATAGGGCTGGGAGAGAGTATCTGGCCCCAAGATCTCCCCCCACCCAGCTGGCTTTGCGCCTATGGAAGGACTAGAATTTACAATCCTATTTTTTTTTAGCCTGGTGCCTTAACCACTACACCAAACAGTATCTTGATTGTGGAGAAGGGGGTGTTAAAAAATGAACTGATTGAGTGTCAGATATGCTAGCACCCCACTTAGTTCACCACTGAGTTTTGAGTGGGGCAGAGCAGCTCCTTCTGATATAGGTTCTTCTAAGACCCTACCTTTTTAACTCTTCTTGGCAGTACTGGAATGGCAAAGAACCCAAGCCTAGGCCAAGACACATTGCTATAGCAACTCAACCTCTAACTTAGTCTAAATTGAATTGACCTAATTGAATTGACAAGATAGCAGTGTTCCAATATTTCAGAGGTTGCCACAAAGAAGAGGGAGTCAAACTATTCTCCAAAGGACCTGAGCGTAGAACGAGAAGCAATGAGTGGAAACTAATCAAGGAGGGAAGCAACTTAGAACTAAGGAGGAATTTCCTGACAGGTAGAACAATTAATAGGTGGAACAACTTGCCTGAAGAAGATGTGAATGCTCCAACACTGGAAATTTTTAAGATGTTGGATAACCATTTGTCTGAAGTGGTATAGGGTTTCCTGCCTGGGCAGGGGGGTTGGACTAGAAGACTCCCAAGGTCCCTTCCAACTCTGTTATTCTATTCTAATTTCTGAAATTGGTCCCAGACTACCTCCTATGATCTGTACTCTAATATTACCACAGCTGCAAAATTCAACCATTAGACAAGATTATCTGAATAAACTGGCCAAATCCAATTGTTTAATGAGAATCCAAGAACAATGCACATTGATCTTGTCCGTGCATAGTGCTTATATTGTTTGTAAAAATATGCAAAACTAACAAACAAGCAAACCCCTGTGATTTCCCCCAGTTCTCTTTATTCTGATGATAGAATGGTCATCTTGGAAATTTCATTTCCCAAAAGGAGAAGTTAGTTAATTTTTTTAAAAAGAACCTAAATAGGTTTCAGCTTCCTTGTCTTCTCTCATTTCTATTAAATCTCAGGAGCAGATATTGCAAGAAAACTTTTCTCATGGAGGTTTGTTCGCTTGTTTGCTGGTTTGATACCAAAAATATGGGCAGCTAGCAAAATTTCAGAGAGCTGGCAATACTTATGTAGGGCTGCCAGATGTAGGCTGTAATAATCTAACTTGTTGTGGTCATGTGTTGATAGTCCAGATTTTTATAGTCTGGATCTGTTGTTGAGAGAATATTGTAGGAAAACAGAAGCCTCTTTCACATTTTTGAAAAACTGAATGACAGATTTCAGCACAATTATTTGCGTTTTTTCTTGGTGTTTTGTTTAATCCCAACAATCACTATTTAGCCTGATGTTTGAACTAGTATGTGATGGCTTAGGGTTGCTTCTAATACAAACTAATGTATAACCCCTATTATAATAGATGCTCAAGGCAAATTTTCTTATTTCTAGCCAATTGTTATGCAATGTAATAATATAGGCCCCGAACAAGTCTGCACTCTGAGTGAACTCTCTTATTATATTTAAAAGGCAATGTGAAAAATTATCTTTAAGTTTGCTCCTTCTTGCAGCCATGCTATTGTTGGAAGAAACATCCTTCTGGGTTCTGCTCCAAGTGGGGAAAAAGACACTGGAAACATGGAGACTGCTTGGAAAGATGGTTTAATGGTGGACAGGATCACATGGCTTGAGTTCCTGAACAGAAAAGGGCAGATACAGCAAATCCTCGGGTTTTTATGTTCTCTCTGGCTTTGCATTTCCTGGGGCCCTGAAAGAGTATCCTGATTGGTTGACAGACTCCCAGGGGGTTAGGGTCTTAGTTAGCCTTGCTGGCTGATGGTCACATGTGCTTCCCAGGTCACATGCTTCCCAGATCACATATGGTGAGTTTCTGCTGCTATTTTGTAGAGGGCTAATCCTATCTTTGTTGGATCTTTGGCAATTCCTACTATGGCTCTGCCTGAAGGAGGTAGATCTTTGTTATGTAGAATAGACTGGCCCAGGCCTTAATGGCCCATTGACAAAGGGTGGGGGCAGAAAGATGGGAGCTGCTTCAAAACATGCTTATCCATTTCTCATCCAGGGAAATATAATATTCTGCCTTTTTTTAATATTTCCTAAAAATATTTCATTCCTCTAGGAAAGGGGTGGGTGCTAACTTCCTACATTATGTTATAATAGCAACTTCCTAGCAAGAGATCCTCTTTAGGGGTTACTAAATATGTTTTGCAATCCAGAAAAAAGGAGATCCAATGAAGTGTGGAGGCTGATATTCTCTCCCCCACCCCCCACCCCAAATTCTGGCTTCTGCTTTGTTAGGAGATTCATTTCATTTTGGTATGCAAGCCACTGCGTGGTCTTGCCAGTAATAATGATAAATGATAAAACAAGATACCACACCGATTTTCACTGTTACTATCACATATTAACATCTGTTACTGGTACTTTTTTAAAAAAAAAATTCACATCAGTTTAAAATGTCTTCCTAATTGTATTAGGAAAAAGAAATAAGAAAAATGTCCATGGCATGCATTAGATTTATTTATTAAATTTATGTGCCACCGTTATCACTGGTAAGGCAACCCATGTTGAAAATTATTACTATAATCCTTATTTCAGTTAAAGAAATATGATTTTTAGGGTATTTTTTCCCTTCAGTTAAAGAAATAATTTCTACAAATTCTACTGGAAAGACTGTGTATTCCTAGCTGTTGATATTTTTCTCACTGTCTATGCATAAAACTTACTTCATAGAAAGGGCTAAATGAATGGGTCAAATGACAAAATTGGTGATTTTCCCCACTGAGAATTTTAAATAGCTGAGGGAAGGGTTTTTCTCACCAGGAAGGGAAATTACTGGAGACCTAATTGATGTTTTGCAGTATTTGAAAAGGGCTGATAGCATTGATCTAGACATTTTCCCCACTGGCAAAAACTCAGAAATGAGATGACATTATGCACGACATAGGAAATTAGGAGCAGATAGAAATCTAACACAAAACTACTGTCTCCTATCCAAGGAGAAGTTCACATATTGAATGGATTACAAAAAAGTCACCACTAAAGCTGGCAAAATCAATTCATTAAAGAGATAGCTAAAGAGTTGTAGACAGAGGGCACAGTCCACAGCACACTCCTGCTGAACATCTGCAACGAATTTAAAACTTGCTGGCGCTGGTCTCATACGCCACATCTGTTCAAATGAAAGAGGGCAGGATTGGTGGCTGTGAGTCTATTCTTTATTAGTGTTACCATGGAGGAAATAGTAATAACCTTTTGAACGTTCCTTCAGGAGTAAAAACCTTCTATTTTATTTTTCAGTCTTTCGCAATACCATAGAGGGACGAATCTGGAATTTCTGTAAATTTTCTAGTGACGCTAATCTACTTATGACACTAATCTCCAAATCAATTACAGCTACAGAAGTTATGGCACTTTAAAGAAAACAGTCTTCAGAGTTATTCATGACTATACAAGTGTTTATCTCCATAGATTTTAAATATGAAGCCAAGGTACCTGGAAGTTGAAGAGCTAACCCCATCCAAAGCCTGATTTCAATCACTGCCAATGGGAATAAATGCTTGGCTGACCATAATTATGTGCTGTCCAGGCAAAGGAGGATCGGAATAAACAAATTGCATTGCTTCTCATCAGATCATCTGCACTATCACACACACAAAAATTGGAAGCATCTAGCTGGACTGGTAACAAGTTTGACATAAAATAATTCATGCTTTCTGGAGACACCAGCAAGAAACAGAGCAATTTGGTGTTACAAGTTTTCACAAACCACATCTGCAAAGTGCTTTTAAATGGACAACCGCCATATCCTGTTTTGTTCTAAAGAAATAAATACTCCTTCCTCTGTGAGAGCAAAATCTTGGATTCATCTCATCACTAATAGAAGTTCAAGGTGGGCATATTAGGGAATTCTTTGACTTTGATCCAACATCTAACCAGTAAAGCAGCTTTGCCTATGGACAAAATTCATGTTGCATGTTTCCCTTTGCCAAAACTCTGAAATTCAACATAGTACCTATCATTTTTTTGGATAATAATAATTTATTTAATGGATTCATTGTGTTATTTTTGCTCCATATTTAGTACCCCTTTTAAAGGCTTGACATTAATAGAAAATGCAAAAAGCTTGCTTTCCCTGGCACTTTAACCCTTTTATATCAATATAAAAACATACCAGATTAATATTTCAAGTCTTCCTGATATATGATTTGATAGAGTGAGCTATAGCCTTCTGGTAGTAATCTGTGATTAAATATTTGAAATTGCAATATTACATTGTATCTGTTTCCTTTTCCTTTTTGCGGTTTGGGGCTGGGGTGTGGGCAAAGTAGCACAGTACAATAAATGGTTATGAAACTAAATACCAAATCTTAAAAATGCTGAGGGTCTTTCTTTTCTTATTATTTTCACATGCTGGCTGGGGAATTCTGGGAATTGAAGCCCATACATCTTAAGGTTGTTAAATTTGAAAAACACTGCTTTATAAAAAATGTTTCTTCAGAGTGGTTCCCTTTGGAAATGCAAAATTGACTTTGTTTTGTCACCCTGTTTTTTGCTATTAAAGAACAAATTAAAAAGACCAAAAACAAAAAGTCCAGGTCTCTTACCACCAGTTCCTGCCCCACCAAGCCAGAACTGCCCAAGTTTATCATAGTTTCTTTTTTATTCCCCCAAAGACAATTGCAGGAGAAATACCAAAAGAAAAAATGGAAAGCATTCCTGGATTAACCATTAAGAAAAATAAGCATGTGCTTGGGGCACTAAGTGAAAAGGGGCATCCCAGAGCTATTATGACCTTAACCATTTCACCTCTACTTTTCAGCATTAAGAGTTTTACAGTCATGTCCGTTAAACAATGTAAGGGCTGAGGGATATCGGCAGGTCTTATTCTTTCTACTACATGAGAAATCCTAAAATAGTATCCCATAAGCAATATAATCTGCCTGGAGAAGTCTTGGTAATGAGAGGTGGATTATCAGGTTCCAACCCTTTCAGCAGACAAACTGGAGCCAAAAATGACTGCTTGAAAGTTTAATAGAAACCCAAATAGATAATAGGCTCAGGGCAAATCTTCTGACCTTAGCATGACTCGAGTACATCTTTCAAGGACACGTAGCTACTCTATCTTCCTCTATGCATCCTCAGACAAACAGGAAGGAAGTCTTTGGGTGTCTTTTTCTGTTGTATGTTGGGTATCTTTTTCTGTTTTTCTGTTGTATATAAAAAGTCTTATTTTCTGTCTTTGGCTAGCTCAAATGAGCTTTTTTTTTTTTTAAATTAATTTATATGCCGCCCTTCTCCGGAGACTCAGGGTGGCTTACAATGCGTTAAGCAATAGCCTTCATACTTTTGTATATACCTGCATAGTAGGGCTTTCGGCCCGCCCAAGCGGTGTTCTTTTTTATACAAAGTCAGTTTATTGCCCTCACAATCTGGGTCCTCATTTTACCTACCTTGAAAGGATGGAAAGCTGAGTCAACCTTGAGCCTGGTGAAATTCGAACTTGCAGTAATTGCAGGCAGCTGGTGTCACTTTAACACCACTTTAAGCTGCTGTGCCATCAAAGCTCTTCATTTTGTTATAAGTGAATAGCTTCACTCCAATTAGTTACTGTCATGCCAAATAATCCTCCCTTCCAGTCATAATCAACCCTATGCTCTCCAACCCTTAATTTACAAGTTCACCAATTGAAGGTGTAAACCTGGGCTTTTTTTTAAAAAAAAAAAATCATTCTGTTGAGATAGTGAAATAAGACCCTTGCATTTTGGTTTTTACTACTGGTGGAATAGTGGATTGATGAAAAATTAATATGCCCTTTTTCTTCCCCACCCAACTATGAAACATTGACAAGATGTTTCCCCTTTCTAGCCCAAGTGACAGGAAAAATGGTGAAACTATGCACTTTTCTTTTCCTGATCCATGAGGGATGGATAATAAAAAGAATTCAGCAACCAAGGGCCATGTAAAAATAAGGTCTGGACCAGGAAAAACATCAGGCCATCAACATGGCCAAAGTGGAGAAGAGACTGACATCCAGAAAGAAAGTTCTTAAGGCAGATTTACTTCCAGACAGTTTGCAATGTGGAAAAATCCTTAGAGGAAAAGGATCAGGATTTAAAAAAAAACAATAGGATTAAAATAAAGGCAAAGAAAAAAAGGTTGAGATAATTCAGATAAGATTTTGAGCATGTCCAAAAAATTTAAAAACAAAACAAAAAACAACCTTCTGCCACTTGATAGCTGGTTATTCCTGCATCTAGAAGTCTGAAAGCATTGGATTTCTTTTGCCGTCCTTGAAGATTTAACTCCACAATGAATGAAGTAAAATGAATGAATCTAAATTCCTTCCATCCCTTGCAACCAACTGCTGCTCTCCCAGGAAGATTTAAAGAATAAAAGCATCCAGGAAATTCTTCCAATAATTTAAGGGAGGTATTTATCTAACTAGAAATGGAGGGTATCAATCCCTCTAGGTCAAATGTAGCTGTGCTGCTGCTTTAACAGAAATATCTGTAGCTTCCACTATTAGTAGAGTGAAATTTTTCACTGAACAGGATCTGTAGGTAAATAAAAATTTAAAAAAAAACCCTTTCCAATATCATCTGAAGTGAATTAATGTGCTCAATATTTTTGAATTTGTGTTCATATGGTACAATTTTTTTTTGGTCCACATAATCTAGCAGCATTGGTTTACACATATAAAATAGGATAGATCAGGGGTGTCAAACTGACAGCCCATGGGCCAGATGCATCATGTGCAGGTCACACTCACCCCAGCTCCGTGAAGGGAAAAAATATTACAAAACATCACATGATGGCAACATGATACTGCAAGTTTGATTACCTGTGGGATAGATGGATAGATAGTGTGGTGTGTGTGTGTGTGTGTGTGTGTGTGTGTGTGTGTTTATACCTATTTGTCATGGATCTGCCCCGGACCCTCTCCAGATGCAAATTCAGAGTCCAGATTGGGAGTAGCTGCTGTCTGTTAGTGTTTGGCTTTGGCTTAGCATGATCCACCAATCCAGTCATGTGTATATTATTGTTCAGAGATTTCCATGTTTTATGTAATTCCAGCCCAGGGGTCTGCAACCTTAAATACTCAAAGAGCCATTTGGACCCATTTCCCACAGAAAAGAAAACTCTGGGAGCCATAAAACATGGGTGGGTATGACCAACTCGATGTCATTCACTTCCACCAGTCACGTGGTGGGATCACCTGACAGGGAGCCACAGCAAAGGTCCCAAAGAGCCACATGTGGCTCCGGGACCGCAGGTTGCTGACTCCTGTTCCAACCAATGGTGACTTATTAAAAAAAAAAACATGGTTGAGAAATTATGTCATTATATTGTATGAACACAGCCTTCAGGAACTATCCTTCCTTTAAGGTGCCCACAGTCTAAGAGCTCATTACGTTCTGTATCTCTGGATGGTTGCCTTCGGAACCCCTGAAGATGCAGAGTGGATATACTGAAACATACAATGGCATAACTGCAGGAATTTGCTAAATTTAAATTTGTTCTCTATTTGCAACACAACAGAGAGAAAGTGTGTATTGGAAAGATCTTCATATCCTACCCACGTTACTACCGTTTATGAACTCTTTTTCAGAACAAGGCAACAGAAATCTGGCTTTTGAATAGCTTTGCAAACATCAGACCACAAAAGTGAAACCATTCAGGTTTAAGGTTAACAATCCACATAGTTTGCACACCACGGTGGTTTCTTTTTTTCCATCATGGTATGAGTTAGGGATGATTTGTCAGGCATTCTGTGGCTTTGGGATGGGGGTAGGAGATTGTATAGCTATATGGGATATGAATGAAATCTTTTTTTTTAATGTTTTATTAGGAACATTATTTGCCATCTTTCCATTCAACCTTGAAAGTATTGGCTAAAATTCAAAACCCTCCAGTTAAAACAAGATCTATAGTTTGCAGGGAGAAGGGAAATTATGATATCATTTTAGCTTATATATATTGAAGTCTTTAGTCATGTTTCTACATTTGATATTTGGCCAATTCAAATGAAACCAAAAGTTTATGTGTTGGAATCCAGATTTGGAGATGGTAGTAGTTCTGGGGAATGATAAAAATTGAAGGAGATGAGCAATGCCAAACAGTGTGAATAGGCAAAAGCCTTGAATTGAAAGTGAGAGGTATTGGTGTATGGATATTTTGATAGATGCCAGAAGATGGAAGTAAAGAGTAAAGAGGATGGCTTTAAGGGAGAGAGAGGAAAATCATTAAAAAAGACAGAAGGGAGAAAATAGATTAAAGCTGGGACATATAGAAAAGTATGCAGAGACACATCCCTAAATTCACACAGTTCTAAAAGAGAAAGAAAAAGGAGTACAGTCAGTCTTGCAAGATTTAGCCAATCTAAATAAAAATAGATTTTAATCTAAATAGTCTAAACTAGAAATAAACTTTCATTTATTTAACCTAAATAAAAATAATATTTAGACCAAGTTTATTTCATGGTCTGTTCTGCCTCATAGGGATGCCAATGGCTGCCTGTAATCTGCCAACTTTATTATTATTTTTAATTTTTAATAAGTCTGCCTCTTCCCAGAATCAACAAAGAATTCTGCACACATTGGAATTTGGATCTGATTTTAACACTGGAGGCAACCAAATAACTTCTGAGCAAAAAGTCTATGCGATGGTACTTCCTCTTCCCTCCACTAATACATGACCCTAAGTTATCTTCAGTCACTCCAGAATCTTTGACAAGGCTCCAGAGGAACAAGAAATCTATTCCATTAATGAAATTTGATTTGATTATTCCTAGACTCTATTCATTGTCACTAAAACGGATGATATAGATTTGTAAAGAATTACAAATTTTGTAAATAAATTTGTAAATTTATATTGATTCTGTGACAATACTCATTTCTGCAGTACATTGAAATCAATTTTATCTCCAATAAGGCCCATGGAACTCTGAGGGGAAAAAAAGAATCTGAGAAGAAAATGAAATGTTCTCAGCCAAGCAATGGTAATTCTTTCATCTTAAAACAACATGCCAACAAGATGTACTTTTCAGCAGTTTGTAATAGTCTGTAGAGATTCTCAGCCATCCAGGTCATGGTTGTCCCAAATATGCTTTTTCAGGAGGCAATTGGACTTGTTTTTTCTTTGAAGAAAAAGTTTGCTTCTTATCCAAAAAGCTTCTTCACTCTGACAGGATAGTGGGGAATGGAAGGATTTATATTCCTTGCAGACAGCTAGTAATTTGCATCCTTTTAGAAGGTTATTGAAGAACTTGGAGGTTTATCTGTGTTCTCAGGGTCACCTGAATAGTGCTCCTGATTCCTGTAGTCTGCAATTTTTCCTCTAGCTATACAATTTGGGATGAATACCCTTTGAATGGTGTAGGAGTAGGAATGGATTTCCAGAGGAAAAATTGCAGACTACAGGAACCAGGAGCACTACTCAAGTGACCCTGAGAACACAGATAACTCTCCAAGTGCTTCAACAAGCCTCTAAAACATGGGAGCCAAACTAACAGCATCATGTTGCCATCACGTGACGTATTGCGATGTTTTTCCCCCTTCACGGAGCAGGGGTGGGAGTGGTCTGTGCATGACGCATGTGGCCCATGGGCCTCCAGTTTGACACCCCTGCTCTAAAAAGATGCAAATGACCAGCTGTCTGCAAGAAATATAAATCCTTCCATTCCTCACTATCCTATCAGAGCTGCAGAAGTTTCTTGGATGAGAAGCAAAATGTCTTCAAAGGAAAAACAAGAAAGTCCAGTTGCTTCCTGAAAAAGCACCTTTGGGACAACCAGTTTGTAATATTTACAAAATTAGATGGATTGATAAAATGTTTCCATTGTCCAGAAAATTTATACTCTTGCTGACTTTAAAGAAAGTGAAAATATAGATTTTAGGACAAAATAGCTGAGTTACAAATGATCAAAAAGACTCTTATTTGTGGCTTGAACAAAATAAAGTCTTTTAAAAAGCATGAAAGCAAACTTTTCCAATATAGGTATAATCAATTTGGAAGCTACAGCAGTGTAATAAAAATTCTGCCTGTTTATACCTAGTGCACAATAATAATGATGATAATAATAAAAAAAGAAAACAGAGCTTCAGTTGCACTATTATGGTCAACATCTTGAATTTATTGATCATACCCTGTGGACATTTTTTAGTATAAATCAGGAAGTGATAATTGCATTGTGTGATTTTCTACCCATCCTGCCTAAATCCATTTCTCTACTTATTAGCCAGTGATGAAATCCAGCCAGATCTATCTGGCTAGCATGAACCAGTACCTCGGGCAGCAGGAGGCTCCGCCCACCCACCAGGACATCATTATGTCCTGTTTTTGACCCTCCAGAAGAGATGCGTGCACTCACATTCCCGAACTGGTAGTGAAGCTAAGTGCATTTCACCGCTGTTATTAGTTGTACTCCAAAGAAGAGTTTATACCATGTTAACTGGATCATTATTTAGGTGCCATCAATGACCACCTGCTTGTAAGTTTACCTCCAGATAATGGGGATAATTCTTCATTAGGAAGAATTATCCCCAAAAGGAAAAAAATGATTTCCTTCCTCCCTCCCTCCCTATAAAAAACAAATCCTTATAAAGGTAATAACTTTTTGATGCCATCTCCAAACTGAGGTTTACAAAAACAGTTACAATTTTTGCAAATTCTTCATCATGTAAGATAGTAATACATAAATACTTAGAGAGTAAAAAGGAAGAAAGGGCAGCTGGAAAAGGAATATAAAACTGGGGAAGGTACTGTCAATGACAATGAATTGTATAAAATCTATGAACCTTTTGGAAGTTTATTTGCACCTTAAAGGGAAAGCTAATAAGCCTGTAAACAATCTGGAAATATTTATGGAAACAGCACATAGAGGGAATGGTAGTGGAAGCCTCACTTCTTCCTGTACGACTGCTTTTCTGTTTGTTTTTGGACTTGTTTGCTTTGGCTAGTTTGAGATGAAATCTTGCTGATAGAATTACTTTGACATGGAGATAATTCCATTTCCTGTGTCTCCTTCTGTTCTCCTTTTCACTAAAGCCTGCTGGGCTTCTTTAGATTGCAAATGTATATTTGCACATGGACATCTGCCAAAGTAAGTTACAACCTTGAGATTTGCTGGTAAGCAGCAAATGCTAATAGACTGATCTTCTGCTTCAAAAATAAGCTCCTCGTCCCCACCCATTGTTGTTACATGTTGTCAGTCTGGAGTTGAAAGGCTGTGCAATGGGAAATTTGCTTCAGTACTCCTTTTGATAATCCAATAGACTGACATAAACCACCTGGTCTGCTACCAGGGAATAGTTAAGTTTCAATTTTTTCTGCATTGGAATTTCTTCTGCCTAGACAATATGTAGTACTACTTTCTTGCATTTATATTAAATTCATAAAATTGATTGATTAATCTTTGTTATAGCTTTATGCCCAGAACACCATATTTGCACAAAAAATTGTCAACTGTCCATAGATTATTTGTTTCTGTAGGATTTGGAGGATATGTTTTAGTTTTAAGTAAATAACTAGCCATTCCTGGGAATTTTAATTTATACCCCAAAACATGTATCCCAATCTTTGGAATATAAAATGAAGAAGAAAAAATATGTAAACCTCACAATTTAAAATATTATCTATATGTATCTGTTGCCTCTATTTTCTCCCCACAGATAGAGTTGTATAAATTTCTCTTCTCTTTATCTAGACATCTAAAGATCCTTCTGTGTATGGTCAGAGAGAGCAGTTGAATAGATGTAACATGTAAGATCTAAAGACATGTAAAATTTGCAAAATATAGTCAGGTTTAAGAATTCAACCTTGGAACTGTGTAATTTCAAGCCATCGACTTCTGAGCTTTCTTGACTTTTAAAATCTTTCATGGCTAGAGTAAGATTTCTTTTCAACACCAACCTGTTGTTCATTAAGAGCTTCATCAGATAGTCTTCTCCAGGTTCTCCTTCTATCTGGAATAGGGTGGATGGCTCTTAAGTAAAAAAGCTTATTACATCAAAAGGCCCATTGAATCTCTTGCCCATTTTAATTATTTTTGCTGTTTATTTTTTATTATTTTATTTTTTGTCTTCAAGTCACTATCAACTTCTGGTCTAGTCCCTGCATTTTTCTTGGCAAGATTTTCATTAGTGTTTTCCATTGCCTCCTTCCTGCTTTGTATCTAAGAGAGGACTAGAATTCATGGCCTTCCAGTACACCAAACTCTTGAAACATTTTTGACGTCAAAGAGATACAGTCTTCCACTCTCTCTATTTTGAAGATGAATATATATATTCAATATATATATCAATATTATGCAAAGAACAAAACAAAAATAACAATAAAAAGAAATATTACATTATCAAAGCTTTTTAGCTTGCTTTAGGTTTAAATTAATGATACATATGTATCATATGCCACTGTCTTAGCAACTTGATTATGAAGGAATCAACATTGGTTCATAGATTCTGGATATCAGGGGAAAAAATAAAGAAAAGATTGCTATCCTTACCAGTTCATTCTCTTGGAGGAAGACACACAAACAAAGATAGGCAGAAAAAGCCAGAAGTGGGAATAGGGTAGTCTTTGCTCTTAAATAACAGGAAATCTCTACCAATTGATGTTATGGACAACTATCAAGTCAGAAAATGAATTCTTAAGCGCTCTTTTGACAGCAGAATAGTATCCCAATGATAATAAGAGATTCTGGGAATCTCTTATTATCAAGAAATATTATTACCAAAAAAGATCTTTGTCCAATGCTCAACATTTTTCTCTCAAGGATGCATAGTTAAGGACACAAACATGAAATCTGTCTCCTTTATGATGAAAGAAGGGAACAAATTCCTGGCTATCTCTGAAGAAAGACCAGCTGCATCATTGCATTAAGGAGAGAACACTCACCAGAATGGGGAAAAATTACCTTTCAACTTTGCTAATATTATTTAAATTGCTTTCTTCTTTTAAAATGAATGGCGTATAGTCAGGAATGTGAGAGCTAGATGAGGAAGAAAGCCATAAACATGGGATAGTAGCAGCTGAAAACTGTCACTAATATTTTTGAGACTAAATCAGATGCAAAACATTTGGAAAAGGGATAGAGCGCTAACGAAAAACAACCTTAACTAAAACTAAAATGGTTTCCTCAGCAGGAAGTTATGCCATTTATGTTTCAAGATATGCTTACTAATAAAGGTCTTATCTGGTTTATCTACTATGATTTAGAATACATTTGATAAAACATACATTAGACTTTTCTGATGTGTTCTTCTTTAAGCTATTAGGGCAGGGGTGTCAAACTGGCGGCCTACGGGTCCTTTGTGCGTCATGCACAGACCATGCCTTCCCCTGCTCTGCAAAGGGGAAAAATGTCACATGATGATAACTTGTTGTGGCGAGTTTGACACCCATGTATTGGGTTATATAAAGTACAGATAGTCCTCAATTTACAACAGTTCATTCAGCGACTGTTCAGAGTTACAACACTGAAAAAAGTGACTTATGACCATTTTTCACACTTACGACTGTTGCAGCATGCTTGGGAACTGATTCGTATTTATGACGGTTGCAGTGTTCCAATGTCATGTGATTCCCCTTTTGCAATCCCCTCTGGCAAGCAAAGTCAATGGGGAATCCAGATTCACTTAACAACCATGTTATTAACTGAACAAGTGCAGTGATTGCCTTAACAACCATGGCAGGAAAGTAGGGCAAAACCCACAAAACAAATATCTCACTTAGAAACAGAAATATTGGGCTCAATTGTGGTCGTAAACCAAGGACTACTTGTATATCGCTCTATGTTAAGGACACATCTGGAGAAGCCGGAAACCATTTAGAAAATGCAACACTTGAGTTAATCTGAAGCACTAGAGTATTTTTTCAGTAGGCAACACTTATCCTTAACTGCCACATCCTTCGGTAGTTCCACCAGTTGACTCACCTTTTAGCCTCCAACCTTATTTCATAGGGGATGGTGGTGGCATGTACTGCTGATCTTGATTGTGTAGCCAAGCATCTCCAGGATGACCTGGTGGCACAGTGGTTAGAGTGCAATACTGCAGGCTACTATTGCTGATTGCCAGCTGTTTGGCACTTCAAGTCCCACTGGCTCAATTGACTCATCCTTCCATCCTTCTGAGGTCGGTAAAATGAGGACCCAGATTGTTGGGGGCAATATGCTGACTCTGTAAACTGCTTAGAGAGAGCTGTAAAAGCACTGTGAAGCGGTATATAAGTCTAAGTGCTATTGCTATTGCTATTACAGCACACAGCAGCTGTAGAGTATACTAGTTCATTGGCTTGAGTTATGGTGATAATAGTGATTGTTGTGAGGGATCTATTGGTACCTTTTAGGATACTATCTGATGGTAATCTCCATTGAGCCTTGGTGATCAATTTTGATGGTTGAATGTAGCTGGTTTAGGCATGATCTCATGTCTCATATCAGCTGCTGTGCTCTGTTATGGAAGGGATGACAGTGATGTTCCACCGTCAGTTGTGGGCTTACATCCAGTTGTGCTTCCAGATCTTTTTGAGTCCACAATATAATGTGTACTTGTACTTAAATCAAATTGGAGAGCAGCTTCCTCTTCACAATGTTGAAAAGTGGAGTAACTAGCTGTTCTTCAGTTAGTATAGATGAAGGTCTTCTGTCCATGCATATGTTTCGGTCATATGTTTTGTATATCCCCTCTCACTGGTCTATTGTTATAATAGCAATCCCAGGTTCTCGTATCTCTTCCATATATAATTTGTTCCAGTAGCTGATGTCCCATCAGATTGTCCTGGTTGTCCAACATCAGATGTGGACCTTGTTAATCTGGGTGACGTCTGAATTGGCATGACTCTTAGTTTGTATCCCTCTCATATCTGAGGTAAATAAGCAAGTGAAGAATTAGGAGGTCTTTGCCCAAGGAGAAAATTGGTAAGGCAGATATCAGTTCAGGATTTGAACTCTGGTTTCCTGAATCAAAGGGCAATGCTCCAACTACTATGCTATCCAGGTCCCCCTTTCTCTTAAATATACATACATATACATGCACACTCACATAATGGTAAATTAAGTTTTCTCTATCTTCTATTCTCAAATTCAGGAATAACACAAATTGCCCTAAAAAAAACATTTAGTGAAATAAAATGTATCTTGGTCTACATGAAAATATTCTTTCTAACACTCTGGTACTTATAAATCTGGATCACCAGAACAACTTATAATGACTTAAACAGTATACCAAACAAGAAATTCTGTGGGGTGAGGATTGGGAATATAATGTCAACAGGTTTATTATTACTCTTCATATGGCTTAACCATCTGCTTTAGCTGCTGCAATAATCTGGTAAAACATCTGTAGTGATAATGAGTAAAACTGTATTACACTACAGTCAAACAAAAACTGAGGCAGAATAAATATGATTTGATTGCTAGGAGAAACATTGACTTTCTTGACAGTCAAAAAACTTTTTAAAAAAAACTTTTAAAAAGAGTGTTGGATATCTACCTGTAGATCTGGCAACCAGCTGTTCTCCTATTACCAGAGAGGGTCTATATACAATTTTTTTTCTTTAAGATGCTCTGGACTATAAGACACACATTAGCTTTAGAGGAGGAAAACAAGAAAAAAAAATCTGCCTTTGCAGATTGTTCTTCACTGCCGCCCATTCTCCGCCACCACCTGTTCTCTCCGGCCCATTCGTCGCAGCTGTGGTCTGTTCGCCACCACTGCTGTGGCTTGTTTGCCATGGCCCATTCTCCATCAATTGCCGCAAATGGGCGGCAGTCGCAATCCCTGCTGCCTAGAACAGCTGATCAGCACCGCACCAATCCCCTTCTTAGCTGGAGAAGCATATCCTTATACAAATGTGCATGGAGTTTTGTTTAGTAATGATGATGATAAAATGTGTTTGTTGTAGTACATTAATATGTTTAACATATGAATAACTTTAACAAAATAGAGTAATATACTCAGAGCTTTTCTGGTAGCACATACAAGACTTTTTGCCTATATAAAATGAAAAAGCAGCTACCATACAGCTACCAGCTTTCTACTCAACGTGCCAGAAACAGTTTTGTGTTGCTATGAATATCCTCAACGTTGTTGTCCTTATGTTGCGTCTGAATCCCACAAGCTGACTAGAGCTCCATCCAAGTGGCCAATGGGAGAGTGCCAAAGACAGCTTCCGGACAGCATCCCTCTCTCTCTCTCTTCATCATTGCTCCACTGTCATTTTTGCAGCCAGTAAAAACAAAAGTCACTATACTGGGGGAAAAAAAGGAACACTGAAATAGTGGGTCAGCTTTATGGTGTCTTAGTGTTGAGCAGGAAAAAAGGCCAAGAAGCCAAGAAGTTGGGCAGTGTTACTCACCAAAGGAAAACAGTTTGCCTAACAACTTCAGAACAGTTGTCACAGCACAGTTGTGCTCTTGTGCAGCTACAGAGCTCAGATGCAGAAAGCCAACAACATTGCGGGAAAGAAGCAGCATGGCACAGGGGTTAGACTGGGCAAGTATGATCTGTGGAGGATGTCCTGAGACAGCTGCCTTGTGCTTCATGCTACTTTGTGCTAGGCAAATACATTATTTATTGCACTCAGATCACCCTGCTAACAACTTGCACACACACTATCCTTCTTGCTCTTTGTTTTATCAACACTCAGTAATCTGCCATTTTTTCTTTATGTTTGTCAGCTGCTATGTAAGTAGGGAAGAAGGAAGGAAGGAAGGAGGGAGGGAAGGAAGGAGGGAAGGTCTAGGTACTGAAAGAACACATTAGTATTACATGGCCACCAACGTATTGTACATTTCAATGACATGAAGAATAAGTGTATCGAATCTGCTTCTGTCTGTTTCTTTTATTCTCATTACTGTATTTGCTTCTCTGTTGCTGAAGTATCAGTATAAGTAGGACAGGAAGAAAATTGGCTCTGTATCTGTACCACAATGGTAATGGTAGTAAAGAAGAGGCAGAAAGGAGAAATAAATGACAAAAGAACTGCCTCTTGATCTTCCAAATATCTCCTGGAAGAGATGTTGGAGATGTTGGAGAAGAAAGAATGGGATTAAATAGAGTAAAGAAAATAATTGGGAAACCAAGCAAAGCCACATGAAACCTATTTTAGCACTAGACTCAATCATCAGTCTGTGGAAGCTTTTTCTTGCAGAAAGGTAGTAGAATGTTAGGATGCTATTCTGAAAATAAATGTTTCCTGAATTATTTCAAAGGCAGGAGGAAGCTGAGCAAAGAGAAGTATGGAATGACAAAAATGAGGGGAAGAGGGAGGGGCAAACTAGAGTAGCTTCAACTGACAAAGGAAGATCCGGGTTTTGAGAGAAGTCTATGTCTCATGGTCATTGTCAGCCATTCAGTCATGTCTGACCCATGGCACTCTATAGATCAGCACTCTCCATGCTCTTCTGTCTCACCACCTCCTTCGGATCTGCCATGGTCATCCTGGTATCATGCTTTATAGCAATGGTCCCCAACCTTTCTGGCTTGGTGGCCCAATGGTGGTGGGGGGGAGAAGGGGTGGTTCTGTGTAAGCAGTAGTCCAGTGGTGAAATCCATTTTTTTACAACCAGTTCTGTGCGCGTGGCTTGGTGGGCGTGGTGTGGCTTGATGGGTGTGGCTTGGTGGGCGTGGAAGGGGGAGGATACTGCAAAATCTCCATTCCCACTCCACTCCTGGGGGGGAAGGATGTTGCAAAATCTCCATTCCAGCCAGAGGTGGTATTTGCCAGTTCTCCGAACTACTCAAAATTTCCGCTACCGGTTCTCCAGAACCTGCTGGATTTCACCCCTGCAGTAAATGCATACACACATGCACATCTCCACTTGCATGAGAGGGAAGTATGGACGCCTGCTGCTTGCACAAATGGAGCTTCACACATGAGCGAAAGCTCCTGCCACTCATGCAAGTGGAGCTGGGCAAATGCACATGCGTATACCCACCACTCATGCAGCCTGGTTCCAAATGGGCCATGGCCCACTAGTGGACTCCAGCCCAGAGGTTGGAGACCCCTGCTTTATACTGTCCAGTCGGCAAGTATTACGGTGGCCCCTTCTCTTTTTTTCAATGATCACTCCTAGCATAATTGACTTTTTGAATGAGTCAGCTCTCATGACAAAACCAAAGTATGACAGCCTCTGTTTGGTGATCTTGACTTCAGGTGGTATTTTTGGTGAAGTTTGGTCTAGATCGTTGATATCTGTGCTTTGTTTGTTCTTATCTCTGCCTAGCAGGATGCATTTTAAATCCCCTGCCTACTAATCATTCCAGCATTCCCAGTTGACCCTCCTCTGGCTTTAATTGGCCTTGGTTTAATATCTTCCATCTTCCATGTATCTTCCTTTGTAAGGTATTCAAAACCTTCTTGCTTCTCCACTGAGGTGTTCAAGTCAGGAGCAACTTTTGGCCTCTGCTCCAACTCTTCTTTTTTTTGGCTTGCACAAAGATAACACTCTGCAATTGCTCCAAGAAGTGTTTTAAGTGCCTCCCATCTTCCATTTCTCTTCTGTTGTTTCTGATTCTGCCTGATGTCAGGGGTTCCCTCCCCCTCCCCATTTTCTTTTTCTTTTTACTTTAAATCTGTTCCTGTTTCTGCATTATGATTCCCCTTCCTCCCCCCGCCCCCCCCCGCCTCATCAAGCTGTTTTCTTTAACAAGCCCATCAACTGCAACAGTCTGCATTCTTCAATTCTAAGTCACACATAAACTTTAAAGATGTAGTTTGTTCAGTGTTGACAGAAGCAGTCGTCTATCCTAATTTACCTTTTTTCTTTGTTTTTATTAGAGCTGTGAGAGCGTGCATAAACCAAGTGGGAGGACAGTCTCACCAATCTCTTCCTTCCCCTCCCCCCCTTCACAGAATTTGGAGTAGGATGATCTGTTATATTGGGGGAGGGGGGAGCTGCAAATGAGAAGATATAGTAAATTCCATGGGACATTTTCCGTAATACCATTGGGAAATTTCTGCCCATCTATCATTCTAGTTTGTGTTACATTTTATCCTCTTGCTTGAAAGTTTTAATAAAATTATATATGGAAGAAAAAAAAGAAAGAAATATTTCTATTTGAAATGGGAAACGCGATTGAGACAAATCTCTTCAGAATAGAATAAAATAGTCCTAGGAGAAACATTGTGAACTATTTAGAATTATTCATAATCCTATAGTACTGTAATTATACAATGCAATGTGAGCTTTGTTCTCTGCTCACATTGAAGTCATAGTCCTGTATAGTTCTGAAGCAAGGGTGGAGAACTATAGTCCCTTTATTATTTGTGAACTTCAACTCCCAGAGTTCAACTCCCTAGCCTAGGTGGCTCAGGAATTCTGGGAGTTGAAGTCCACAGGTCATACAGAGGCCATAATTCCCCACCCCTTTTCTAAAGGATTCAGAAGCTGGATCTCACCACGGTAGTCATGAAACTAAATTTTCACAATCAGCCAATAACTTAACATAGCACATGTTAGAAAAAATACTGAAAAAACCTATCCATCATTCCATTTTCACAAGTAAAGAAAAAATATAATGTAAGTAATATGTTCAGAAACTTATTATAAAGAAAAACTGTAAAGGGAAAAGGAAACTGAGATAGTCAGAATTGTAAGTATATACTGTCTTGAACATCTAGAATAGAATAGAATAGAATAGAATAGAATAGAATAGAATAGAATAGAATAGAATAGAATAGAATAGAATAGAATAGAATAGAATAGAATAGAATAGAATTTTTTATTGGCCAAGTATGATTGGACACACAAGGAATTTGTCTTGGTGCATATGCTCTCAGTGTACATAAAAGAAAAGATACATTCATCAAGGATCATAAGGTACAACATTTAATGATAGTCATAGGGTACAAATGAGCAATCAAATCATATTAGGAAACAGTCAGTATAAATCGTAAGGATACCAGCAACAAGGTTACAGTCATACACTCATAAGTGGAAGGAGGTGGGTGATAGGAACGTTGACAAGATTAATAGTAGTGCAGACTTAGTACATAGTTTGACAGTGTTGAGGACATTATTTGTTTAGCAGAGTGATAGCGTTTGGGAAAAAAACTGTTCTTGTGTCTAGTTGTTCTGATGTGCAGTGCCCTATAGTGTCGCTTTAAGGGTAGGAGTTGAAACAGTTTATGTCTAGGATAAAATATCTGTAGATATTTTCACAGCCCTCATTTTGACTCGTGCAGTATACAGGTCCCAATGGAAGGAAACAGCAAGGCCTGGCAAAGACCTGAACAGAATTGGACAACAGGGTCCTTGTATCCTGCTGTTCAGTCAGCATTTCATCCAGAGAAAGGTTTGCATTTTTGAGACTGCTGGGAAGAAGACTGTGGATTTTCCCAAAACCATCTAATTCATTGTTACAAAACAGAATGCTGGACTGTATTAACCTTTAGCCTGGTTCAACAGGTCTCGTCTTTGGTTCTTCAGTTATTTTGCTAAGATGATAGGTGCATGGGTCAAATGGACTACATATGTGATGAATGCCCAGCTTTCCCAATCTAGCAATCGAGAGCAAAGTATCCAAATAAATAAAGTAAGGCATTGTAGTTTTGATGTAGTGGCTAAGGCACCAGGTCAAGTTCAGTGATTGGGACCAGTCCTTCTCACCTTCAATCCTAGCAAGCAAGCATGGGCAAACCACTTCCGAAAATTTTGCTAAGAAAAACCACAGGGATTAGTCCAAGCAGTTGTCAGGAGTCAACACTGACTCAAAAGCACCAAAATAAATAAATAAATAAAATAACATTTTAAAAAGTTTACTCATTACATAGATTTTAAAAAACCAAAAAAAACCTAAAAGGGCAAATGAAACTTCCAATGCTGGATGAGGGAGTGAGGCAAGAAGACATTAAAATAATAACTGCAAAAGTTATTATGATGAGTAATGCCTCCCATCCCAGGTCATACCACATTGGTGTCTCTCCCTGGAATCTCCTTTCACCATGTCAGCTGCAATAACAACGACTGTGCTTTCTTGGAAGGGAATCAAACAATTCCCTTTTTCCCCCTTTAGTATATAATAAGAAAGCTTTGCTATCCTAGACCAGTTTTTCTGGAATCAAAGTCTGGATTCCGAGCTTTGGTTTTCAATTTGCTGCCATTATATGACATTTTATGAAAAATGTTCCAACCTGTAATTATTTGTAAATATCATCATTTATGACTATTTTATTCATTATGCTTCTTACCTTTTAAAAAGGGTAACAAAGAAGTAATTATATCTCAGTCCCAACACAACCCCACAAATGCCAAAGAGTAATAAGTCCATTTTCACACATAATTTGCTTGTGGAGCAGTCAGCCAAACTGATTCATACCTTGGTGGGCTTCATTGGGATGGGGAGAGGGAAGTCCCCTCTTGGATCTGTGCCTGCCTGAGTTCTGGTTTGGCATCAGCCACAAAACCCCAGATGAAACAGAAGAGTGGCAATTGTCATCTGGACAGCTTTGATGACTTTCAGAGGCTCTATACCACAGGTAACCAGATACGAGATCTTCTGGTCAACGTTGAGCTCTGGAGACCTATCTTCTTGCTATGCAGTGGTTTCCTGCTTCATTTGCTTGATTCCATCATTGGGTCAGCAGATGACTATCTGATTAGCTTTCCCCTGGGTGTGTTGAGTCTGGGAAACCTCAGATGTTCATGGCCACCATGACAACTATGGATCTATCTCAAATAACTGACGGTCTGACACATACCAGAAGGTTGCATATCAATTCTAGCTTTTTTCTCAGAGCAGTTGAGAATATGATCTGAAGATGGAGAATATTACTATTACTCTGTTGCAGTGGTGAGTTGACCATGGTTCGCACCGGTTCTATAGAATCGGTAGTAAAACCAGTAGGAGGCTCCGCCCACTGACTCCAATGTCATCAAAACACTACTGCGCATGCACAGAAGCTTCTGTGCTTGTGCAGTAGAGCGTGCACACGGGCCCGCTGTGAACCAGTAGTAAAGGTAACTAGAACCCACCCCTGCTCTGTTGTCATTGTTATATACCTTTTTGATAGCTTCTCACTTGCTAATGTTGCCTTTGTTCCTGTCAGACTCAGCCTAATATAGAATAATCCAGCAAAATTCAATTCTTTATTTGCATATATCCAATGGACAGAATCTTGCCAAACTAAACCCTTATTACTTTCATCTTAATGGATATAACCTAAGGAGTGGCCATCCTAACTCTCTTCCTCTATCTCCTGTCCAGACCCAAGCTGTGCTGCCTCTAAACTGCTGCTTCCTTGTAGTCCACCACATCACATCCTCCTCCAGGGGCGCCTTCTCTCAGAGTTTCCCTATGCTCTTCCCAGCAATGAGATTTCTCTGCATCAGGAGCTTGAACTCAAGAGATTCCAGAGAAATTTTGGAGGTCTTCCTGAGGATCTGACAGGCTTCACCCTTGAGGCCATAGTTTCTCCCTTGAATGGGTAGTGACAAGGATCTTGGACTAGACTGCTCTAAAGTAGCCTCTCATTGTATATCAGTCCTTTAGGGGCTGCTTGGTTTTTCAAAGAACTCCAAGAGATGGAATGCCAGAATAGATGTTTAGAACATTATTGGAGGAAGATAAAGTGTCAATCTGACCTATCATATGTAAGAACCCAAAGTAGAGGTTATAACAAGAGCAGTGGTTATTTCCTATTTCATCTGTTGACAGCCAACTAATGACCACTCTTTCTTGGGGATGCATAGGCCTCAAAATTATCTTCTGGGCTGCTGTGAAGGCACTTTAGTAGATGATGTCACTCAGATTCACTCAGATTGGACTTAATTGGGCTAGGCTGGTTGAGGTAAGAGAGACAGACTATTATTTGGTTAACTGGGAAGACTTCAATCAGATTAACAGATTAGCAGAGTTGGAAGGGACCTTATAGGTCATCTAGTCCAACTCCCCACTCAAGCAGGAGACCATATACCATTTCTGTCAAATGGCAGTCCAATCTTTTCTTGAAAGTCTCAAGTGATGAAGCTCCCACAACTTCCGAAGGCAAGCTGTTCCATTAGTTGATTGTTCTCACTGTCAGAAAATTCCTCCTCATTTCTAGGTTGAAACTCTCCTTGGTCAGGAATCCTGTAACTGCTGAGGAAGTGAGCATGATCCTGAGCAGTATTAACTCAGCCATCTGTTTATCAGGCCCTCCTGGGTGGTGAAACCATCTGGATAGGTAAAATGCAGCAGGAAGTATCAAGGGACAGAGTGCTTCCATCAGCTTTGAAGGAGGTGGTATGACCTGCCTCAAAATAATGATACCTGAATCCAATTGTCCTGCACAATTTTCCTCCCATCTTGAATCTCCTCTTCCTGAGGAAGGTTGTTAAGAAGGAATTTGGGCTGCATCGGCATAATGTCCTGGAAGAAGTGGGAATTTTTCAGTTGAGTTTCATACCAGAACATAATATGGAGATGATTATACTTGTTAATGGCTTTGGTGGAACCAACATGAACCAACATCAATCCTGGTCCCTTTTGACCTCTCAGTGGCTTTTGAGCAAATATTGAGCAAATGTTGTATGGTTCCGACCAGATATGGGAAACATAGCATGTTCTAGTTAGTGTGGTACTATGGTACATCAAGTTCATAGGCTCTGATGGATGAGATGTCACAGGACATAACACTTTTGCTTCTCTTTAACATAGACTGCACATATCTATTGGTTTGGCACCATAAATATAGGGATGATAGTCAGCGGTGGGATTCAAGTAATTTAACAACCGGTTCTCTGCCCTAATGATTTCCTCCAACAATCAGTTTGCCAAACTGCTCAGAAAGTTAACAACCGGTTCTCCCGAAGTGGTGTGAACTGGCTGAATCCCACCACTGATGATAGTCACAAATTAAGATAAATATATGTGCCCCATAATAATATTGTAGATTTAGTCTAAGTTGGTCACCAAAACCAAAGATTTATTCTTCTAAGCTTTCTAGCTCATGCTCATCAGACCTCTGGTTGACTGACTAAGCAATGTTCTCAAAGTCTTGTTTCAGTGCTGGAGGCTGTGAATGTCTGTCTGGGAAGGATTAGGCTCAGGTCCCAACCTAACAAGTGCTTGGGAATCCTTTGCTCTTCTAATTCTAGCCCCACTCGAGTTGCCTTTAGGCCAAGCTTTGAAAACTCAGGCCTTGATTTAGAGTGTTTGGGGGACTTCTTCAAGCTGGGGAAATTGTAGGGGACTGGGTTTTTTCCCCCCTCAAGGTGACTATTGCTCTTTTAATTTTTTTCCTTTTAATCTCTGAAGCCTCCCAAAGTCATTTTAGACTTGGGTGGCCTACACACTTGATAGACAGTTAGACAGGCAAATAAGCAAACATTGCCCCACCCCATGGAAAAAGTTAGTTTCATTTGCTCGTGTCTTTTTCCGCCCAATGAGATGCAAATATCATACAGCCCTATAACAGGCGTTTCTAGAACATAATTGTAGAGAGTCCCAATGGATCGGTAATGTTATAACAGTTTCTCTAAGGCTACCTGTGTTCTTCTATGACACTGTGGGTTTTCTAATCTAGTGAATGCTATTTTAAATAGACATCTTTGCTTGTGTATTGTGTGTTGGAGACAGTAATCTCAGAAACTAGGCCTTTGCAAATTACCTATCCATTATTGTGCTTAAACTGACCATTTATTAATGAAGTAAAAGGAAAAAGTGTTTTTCACCCTTTTAGCCTTGATTGTTCTTAATCTCTGGTTCAAGGAGCGGAAAAGAAGTGGTCCCAGTGAAAGCAATCACTGACTGCATCCACTGGAGCTGGCCCAGCTGAATGGGTGAGGTCTGATACTCAGGGAATGAGACCCTTTACAAGCCCTAATTCACAGATTCTGAAATAATAAGCTGTTGTTTGAGATTTGCCCACTTCCTTCTATGCATTTTAGTAAATTGGATTAGAGCAGAGCTGAATATCTGGCACATGCCACTGCAGATATCACAATGAAATGATCAGTGTTTTCATTATGACTGAAGCATGCTTTGCAAAAATGGAGAATTCATACAGTCTCATGTAGTGGCTCTTTAATTTTTATGCCAATGAAGCCTAGATTTAGGGAGAAATGCATAGCGGATTAGCATGTATTTCACTGATGCCATTATTTGGAACAATACAAAAAAGGTCCTGTTTGGTTGTGTGGGCTTGTTGGTTATTTACTAATTGTGGTTCCCCCTCCCCTCCACAGGTCAGGAATGTAACACTACCAGAATTGTTTTATGAATAATCTAATGAACAGCTTGCTTCTTTGTGCAGTTTATAACAACTCTAAAGACTAGAAGAGGAATGAAAATTTCCTTTAAAAAAAGGTAGTTAGAACTCAACATAATACTTACAGTTCTCCATGGGCTGCCAGCCACTCTTAATGGCACCTGTCAGTTGGGACAAAGACTGTCAGCAATAAGCTTCAATGGAAAATATACATGGAGACTTAATGAGCTGAAACAGCACTCCTATTTCATAGAGTGGGTGGGAGTTCGGTGTTTAACCACTCCAAATCCTTCCTAATGCAAGAGATCAGCTGTTTAAATTCTGTTTAAGGGCTTCTAATGAAGGACAAACCACTGCCCTCCAAACAGTTGTCTTGAGTATCTTATACTATTATGTTTGTTGGTTTGTTTGTTTAATTTCAACATTGTCCACCTCACTTAAGTGACTCTGGGCAGTTTGCAATACTAGGACATCCTTCTATAAGAATGTTCAATATATATAGTGTAGGGCATGAAGCTAGCCTTCGCATTATTCATATGTAATTCTCTTCTAATGTGAATTAATTGCTTCCGATCTTGCTCTAAGGAGTAGCAGAAAACCAGTTTTCTCCTTCACTTTGTGACAACCTTTGAGATATTTGAATGTCAATATGATGTATCTTTTCCATCAACACGTATCAAGAACTTCAACTTTTTGGGATGGTATGAGGATTCTGGGTTGGTAGGGGGTTAAAATAGAAAAGTCCCAATTTTTATAAGGTTTGGTAGGTTATTAGATCATCTTTATCATTTTTTGCTGCATGTGTTCTAATTTGTCAATATTTTTCTTATTTCAGCCAAACCAGAATAACATGGTACCATCAGTCCCTGTAATCTTAATACTGTATTTCTCTGATGCAAACTACATAAAATTACGTTTAGGTTTTTTTAAAAAATTATGTTATTATGTCATGTCTGACTGCTTAGATTAGGAACTTACTGAACACTTTGTGAGCTCTATGTGGTCTCCAGCCCATTTTTGTGGCTCATGAACCCTCAGGACCTCAGTTTTGAAACAGTGGCAAACTGCAATTTTTCTGCAGCAATTTTTGCCTTTTCTTTTTAAAGAGTTGCAATGCAGATTGGCATATTACATTTCCTCTTGGATTAATGAACTGATTCAGAGTATTGTTGATATCCTAATATTCTCCAAATTTAAACTCTAGCGATCTCCACAGCATCAGCCAAGGCCATCAACCAAATGCCAATAGCTAGAACTAATTGGATGTACTCTATTGAGTTATATAAGTATTGGGCTTGGTTGAAGAGACCTGGATTTATATAAAATCCTTATATATGCTGACATTCAGTAGGATAACCTTGGATCAGTTGCTACTTTCACTCTATCCTACATCAGGGGCGGGTTTCAAAACCTGTCACTCCCGGTGGGCACTCGTGCACACATGTGACACTTCTGTGCATGTGCAGAAGCATCCGGGTTGAACCGGTAACAATCCACCACTGTCCTACATCATGCTGTTGTTATAAAGAGACTAAGGGCAATGGCAACTGCTGGGTGCATTGGATATTTCTTCATAATTATGATTTAAATGATTTCAAATTCCATATTTTTAAGAATTTCTAGAGGAAAATAATATTTGGGAGGTTTCTGAATGAAGCAACTGGATGATATGGTGGAGAGAAAGAGACCCTGTAGGTCAGGGCTGTCAAACTTGGGGCCCATGGGCCAGATGGGTCACGTGTTGTCCATGCCCATACCCCGTTTGGCAAAGGAGAAAAACGTCCTGATACATCATGTGACAATGTGAGTTTGACACTCCTGCTGTAGGTGCTTCAAAGCCTTTATTATTTATATCTCATTATTTCTAGACCATCCATTTCTCTTAAGGAAGGGCCCTAAATGAGATGTTTTGGAAAAATACATGAGATAACAGCAAATCAAGCAAAGGGAAACTACTGCAAAGATAGTGCTTAAGCAAAGTACCTGGACTACAGACACTCAGCTCAGCTCAGGGGTGAAATGCTACTGCTTTGCTCCGGTTCGGGCAAACCGGAAGCGATAAAAACTATCTCATGCACAGTACACACCAAAAGGAGGCTTGAAAAGGTAAGTAGAACAGTGAGGGGGGATCTGTGTGTGCTGTGGCGCACTGTTTAGCTTCTCTAGAAAGCAGGAAATCTTATTTTCTAGCAGCGCTAAACCGCGCGGCACAGGTGATTGTCAGATCGTAGCTTTTTTAAACTACTGGTTTGCCCGAACTGGTAGCTTTTTAAATGCGCAGTGCATGTTTGGCACGCATTTGGTGTGCATGCACGCACACAGCACACACTTGGTGCAGCACTCATGTACAGCCAGCGAACCGGTAGCAAATGGATTCAGATTTCACCCCTGAAGAAATCCATCTTCAGTTATAGAATCAATTACACTCTTTCAGTCCAATTTGCGTCAAGGGCCGTTGGGGAGAAACTGGAAAGAGAAATGATAAATACACTGCCCAGAGCCTCAGAGAAAAATCAGAACATCAATTCATAAACCATTCTGCTCAAAATTTGTATTAAAAAAAAACTGAATGGAGCTCATTGTCTTTGCATGGAAACATACACTACGTGAATGTACATATGTTATGCAAGCAACATATAAAGGAAGCATGGAGTTACTTCTGTTGTTAAAAGTGACTTACTGGAAGAGACATCTTGTATAAACATTTCATTTAGTGCCTGAGAGAGGGAAGGAAAGCTAAATAATGAATTAAAAATGAATATCAATGTTTATTTGATTGAGTTGCATTGCTTCCTAGAGGGAATAGGTCTATTAATTTTTTTCATTGCCCATAGATGCTGTTGCATGTGCCTCACATGTCAAGTGGTTACACTAAATGACTAATTCCCAAAAACTCCCTTTCAACATTTCTTGGCATTTGAATAAGTTCTTGTAGATAAGATCCATAAACTGTACACATTACATCAGCAGGCAGGAGAAACAGTAGCATATAAGTCAGTCAAACTCTTCTCCCTTTTTCCTACTTCTGCCTAACCTAAACAACCCAGGCATTTGTAACAAGACAAATGCCTGGGTTTCTATGTATTTGAAATGCCCATGGAGATTCTGTGAGATCCAAACATGATTCAACACAGGAATCCTTGAAATTCAGACCAATTGATGGAAACTGGAGATAGTACCTGGCTTTTCTCTATATTAGTCAACAGTCAAGAATAATATTGTGTTGGGAGGAACAGTGGTCAGATATGATTTGCAGATCCAATGTCTGAATTTTGGCAGGGAATTTATAGTTGAAATAATCTTGAAAACTGAGCTTTTAATAAGTGTATGTGAAAGAGATCAGCTGTCAGATTTGGGTTTGTCTCTGCTGAAACCAGCTGTGCTAATATCATTGAAAATATTAGGCAACTGTTGTGAGTTGTCCAAACCTCAGCTAAAAGTGGTTTTCTCCCAATAGACATAGTGTGAGAGTAATCACTGCCACCTTCGCAGCATTAGGATGAAATATCTTGACTTTTCTGTCATCCACTTTCCAACACGTAACAAGAAAATAGGTTAACTCTTCTAAGTGAAAACATAAGCGGAATCTGTGACATTTCATAGAGTCACATAAATAAGAAATCAAATATTTCATGAGGAAACCTGTTCAAAATGAGCAGATGGATACAAAGTAAATGGAACCAAGATGGATCACTTCTGCATTTGTGTATTCTTGAAATGTTTTGTTTTGTTTTCCATTTTAGATGGAGTAATACAGCCTTCCTTGACTGGTCTTATGCTTTCATATGATGCCGTACAACCTTCCAGATGTTGATCTACAACTGGCAGTGTTCCCAATGGTCATGCTAGCTAAACATTGTGGAAGTTATAACGTAACACATTAGAAGGACACATATTTGAATTTAGGCATGGATATCAGATAGCCAATGCTTGCAAGGCAGATCCAAGACTGATAGAAGGCGAAATGTTGCTAGTTTAGCCTATAGTAGTGGTTCAGCACCATCCAGATAAGTGAAGGATTAGATGAGAAAAGAGACAAATTCTTCTTTTGCTCAACTACAATTCAAACAGTAGAAGCATCATAGTAGAACCACTCTATAATTCAATCATCACTGTATTTTCAGCAACATATCTAGCTGAAATATATACTTACAGAATTGCCAGGGAAAATACATATATATTTTCTGGCAGTTTGATGGGAAGACTGCTATTGATGCTGTAATCATTTTCTCAGCACACCTCAACATTTCTGCACCTGGGAGGTACAGAAATACAATAGCTGACAAGCTAATTGATGCTGGTGTCCAAGCTAAAATCATATTTTAATTACCCAGTAAGTGGTAACTGATTAGGACTGAAAAAGTGATACCTGGAAATATGGGCAATGCCAGAAGTCTCAGCAACTTCTGACTATAGAAAACAACAGACAAAATATTGATCATTTAAACTATGACTTTCAGAGAAAAATAAAAATAGCAAGAAGTTGATTGACTATGTGTCCTTGTTGATGTTGACTCTTAGCAACCACATAAACTTACTCCAGAATGATCTGTTCCCAATCTGGAACTTCAGATCTTCCAGTTGTGCATATATTACCACTGTAATCAAGTCCATCCCTATTGTTGCTGGTCATCTTCTCTCTTCTACATTTCCTTCTACATTTCCCAGAATTATAGACTTCTCTAGAGAACTAGGTCTTTGCATAATGTGTTTAGAATATGATACTTTGAGCTTGGCCATTTGTTCTCCAAGTGAGAACTCAGGATTAATTTGTTCTACCAGTATGATTTATTAGTTTGTTTTCTTGGCTACACATGGTATTCTCAGGAGTTGTCTCAAACATAAATTGGATCAATTCTATTTCTATCCTTCAAAGTCCAACTTTAATTTCCATAGATGGTCGCAGAGATAAACAGTGTCTAAATGACGCTGATCTTTGTAGATATGGAGATACATCGCCAGATGTGTGCGTGTGTATCTTTCCCAAAGTCTCCACTGCTGTCCTATCAATTGTTAGTCTATGGAATATGTCTTGATTGCTAGTCTTTTTATTGTTGAAAGCCAATCCTAAAAAGACAAATATATCTGCCATGAAGGGAAAATGCCAGCCTGCTTTTGAATAAACTGGAGTAGCAAAGTATGAATATCTGAAGACTTTTTACCTTTTGAGCATAAAGGCCACTCTGAAGAAGTTGAAGAAGAGGGAGATGCCAGAGGATAACAAAAAGAAGTCTATAGAGAAAACACTTGCTAGATTATTCTTGTCAGGCTTGTACAAACAAAGACTTCTACTCTTCTCTGCAGGTGGTCTTGATACATTTTATTGTCTAGGAAGAGAAAAGACTTGGTTCCTTAAACTGGAGACCTTCCTCATGGGGAAGGAAGGAGGTCAGAGATTACACAAGTAAGGAGTTGCTTCTATGCTCAGAATTGAAGTTGGAAGGTTGGTTGAGATTGTTGGTATACATTGTAAAAGAAGGAGAATAAGTCTCAAACTGCTACCGCTGGATCAGTTTACCTCCTTGGTTAGGCATTTTAGTTTGAATGTTACCTAGAGATGTTCTGAGATTTTCATTTTCCTAAGCACAGTTTGACTCGATTGATAGAATTTAAAGACCTTTCAAATAAACCCTGAATTGATTTCTTGTTGGCATTATTTAGTGTGCATCAAAAATAATTTTTCTTCTTTCTTTTCTAAAACCAGTTTGAACATCGGGCAACTCCCTTTCTATGTAAGACCTAATATGCATTTGATAATTTCAAGCAATTTTTTTTTTGCTAGTGTAATTAAGGATATTGTATAATAGCTTGTAGACTTATCAAGGTTCCTTTTTAACCTGATATTTAAACTGATTTCTTCCAATCTTTGGGCCACTATATCATTCTTCAGATTTGCTGGCATAGTTTTATTACAACCTTTTCTGATTTGGATTCTGTGACTTGCCTTAATTATGTAACTATACCATCAATACCTTTAGCCTTCTGATTTGGTGTTGATTTATTCATTTTCTTCATTTTCTTCATTTTCTAATACTAGACATTTTTATAAATAGAGACTATCTTCAAGGTATCTTGGAAGTTGTACAGACTTACTCCTTCCATTATCATTAATATTTGAAATCAGTTACTAGTACACTAGCTTAAGTTGTAAAAATAAAGATGGGATATAATCAAAATAATAATAATCATCACTACCTGTCCCCTGGTATACTTTAATATACCAATTTCAGGTTCTTATTTTAGAGATTTTAGAAGACTTCTCTTGTTTTATGTCAGTTTTCATCTTTTATATCTTTACAATATCACAGTAATATTGCTTCTTCCTTTTCTGTACATTATCTGAAATTCTTCATTAAGTTTCTTCCTGAGATCTTTGTCTTTCTTAGCTTTGGCTTCTCTTCTTGGCAATTTCCACTATCTGTTTTGACATCCAGTTTGTTTTCTTCTGTTTCTTGGTCTCTGACAATCTCTTTTCACATTCTTCCTTAACAACTTCTTTGATATCATTCCATGATTCCTCTGGTTCCCTATCTATAAGGTTCAGGACTTATTAAAGTGATTGTTAGTGTTAACCTTGAAGAGATAAGTATATGTTCATGAACTATTATGGAAACTGATTGGCTGATTTGGCTTTTTAGTTTGACTTGGAACTTACAAATGAGTAGCGCATGGTCTGTTCCATAGTTGATCACTGGCCATATCTTTGTTATTAGAATTGAGCTGTTCCGTGCCCTTCTACCCAGTATATAGTCAGTTTAATTTCTGTGTACTCTTTCTGGTAATGTTCATGTATATAGGCATTGTTTTGATCGAAGGCTGTGTTAGCACTAGATTGGCAGAAACTAATAAATCATCATTCCCCTTCATTTCTGTTTGCTAGGCCTGCCAAATGCATTTCTCTCCTTAACATTTCCAACTTGTGATCCACAAACAGCACATCTTGCTTGCCTGCTATGCTGATTTCAGATTGAGTTTGATTGCAAAACTTGTCAATGTCTTCTCCTTCTACAACAGTGATTGGATCATAAACCTGAATTGGATAATAAAGTTTTGTCCATGACATCTAACTTACATTATTTGATCATTGGCTGCAAACACTTTCTTTACAATATATTTCATGACTATGGAAGTAACACTACTTTTTCATGTTCTAAGAAGTAAACAAGAAGATTGTCTGACTGCCCATCCAATTCTGGTCCATTTCAATCCCCTAATGTCAACGTGCAGTCAATTCATTTCATCTTTCGCTATGTTAAAGTTTCCTATGTTGGCAAGGAGAAAATAAATAAACAATGCAAAGAAGACAAGAATAATAATCAAATGACTGGAACAAGAGATGTATTAAAGAAAATTACAGAAATCAAAGAAAACGTTTATGCAAACGTGAGCATGAAAAATTCAAGGAAAGACATACTGGGGAAAGAAAATATAAATAGGAGGTAGTAAGCATGTAGAGAAAAACTGTGCATAATTATTTCCAAATCAAGGCTATGTACAAAGGTTTGATCACCGAACTAGAACCAGGCATTCTGGAAAGTGACGCTCTTGAAAATATTGCTAACAACAAAGCCACAGGAATTGATGAAATATCTGTTTGAGACCTGTTTCAAATTTTAAAAAGGATGCAGTCAAAATGCGTGTATATTTTGTAAGCAAAAATGGAAAACACATCAGTGACCTACAGACTAGAAAAATCCATCTATATTTCAAAAAGAAAAGAGACTTGGGCAATTGTAAAGAATACTACTGAAGAGTTACACTTATCTCATATGCCCATAAGATAATTTTGCATTTTAGGACTTTAATGATACATGGAATGAGGACTACCAGATGTATAGATTGAACTCAGGGTATTCCAAGACGCCTGCAGTCACATCATTTATATGTGATGGATTATGGTAAAAGTCAGGGTATTCCAAAAGGAACTGTATTTTAACTTTATGGGTTATATGAAGACTTGATTGTGCAGATATAACAAATGATCAATAGCCCTTCTCAGGTCACCTAATCTGCCCACTTGCATAATGATCAAGAAGGCACATAACAGAATACAGAGCAATTAAGGTTACTTTGGAAAGGAGCGTACCAAGATTGTAAATAGTACAAATTAAATTAAATGTATCTCTTTGTGAGGCATTGTGAATAATATACGTTAAATTACTACATCTTTGTACATTTTATTCATTTATGATTTATAGAGGTTTGGTTGTACATGAGCCAGAAATTCTGGAAGTATGCATGTGTTTATTATATATATATATATATTATATATATAAAATTTCACAGACAAACCAAATCCATGGTAGAATAAATCTCTGAGACTATAAATGAAGAGTATGGGAAAAATTCTTTGTCCATAGCTGTGGGACTTACAGGTCAACAGTGCATTGTCATCAATCACAGCATTGTTCCTCAACTCTATCCTTTCAGATTTGCAGGGATTCAATCCCAATTAGTACTGCCACACTGGCTGACAATGATGAAGCAATCATCCATTACATTTAGAGAAGATCAGGTTAGAGAAGCCTTACATAGAAGAGTAAATATTGTTCATAATATCAATTTATTTACTGGAAAGATTGCTGGATCCACTAAGCAATTTGGGGGGAGCCTATGGAAACTTGCCTTGAACTTAAAATTTATGTAGTAGCAATACTTGGCAACTCTCAGCTTTTCCTATTTCTAATATTAATTAGTTCTCAAAGAAATTGCATTGAACATAAGAGCATCCCATAGTGTGCCTTAAAAGGAAAGTAGCTGTTTCTATGCAGAAACTAAATTCATAATGGCCCTTATGATATAGAATTCTGAAATATTTAATACAGCTTTAATCCATGCCATAAAAAAATAAGAGTGACCTCTTGTGGCCAGCTCAAGAAGATGTCAGTTCTACTTTATCTCATGAATCAGGTTGCTTACATGGTAAAATGTTCTTTTATGGTTTCTGCTTTATTGATTTTATAAATACGTTATATATTATTACTCTCTTTACATGTTTGTTATCTTACTTAGATGCCTTTTCCATCAAAACTCAAGTCTACAGAGCTAAAAAGAATAGTATTAAGTGTGAGGCAATTTAAACTGTTTTCATATAGGACGAAGTAATAGAGGAAATACATTCAGGGACGACTCAGAGACGACTCACACCCAGGGTAGCCCTTTTTTATTCTCTTACGATCTGGAAGGAGGTATAGAAGCATAGGCAGCCACACAAACAGGCTGAAGAACAGTTTTTAGCCGTGGGCTGTCAGACTCCTGAATGAAAAATAACTCTACAACAACATAGCACGATTGACTTGAGGGGTTCACATGGTGCAATAGGACTGAGTGTTTGTTAGTAGAATTCACTGGGTTAGGAATTTTCTTTTTGTCTTTCACTGTGAGTTGTATTGTGTTGGGGGGGGTGCACGAAGGGAGGCTCAGCCAATCTCATTGTACACATATTGTGCATTGACAATAAAGGTTTGAATTTTATTTATTTATTTATTTATTTATTGGTTCGATTTATATGCCGCCCTTCTCCGGAGACTCAGGAAGACTTACAATGCATTAAGCAATAACCTTCATACTTTTTGTATATACCTGCTTAGTATATACCTGCTTAGTTTTGTATATACCTGCTTAGCTTTTGGCCCCGCCTCCTAAGCGGAGTTCTTTCTTTTATTCAAAGTCAGCTTATTGCCCCCACAATCCGGGTCCTCATTTTACCTACCTTGGAAGGATGGAAGGCTGAGTCAACCTTGAACTGAATTGAACTGAAGGAAACAAATGCAATAGAGGTAGTTCAGTTTCCCCATCCCCTTAAATCACATAATAAGAAATGTAGGATTGTTTTTTTTCCCCTTAAAACATCTTCATTGAAGTTATATTTATGAGAATAAAAAAGGTAAGGAGGTGGCCAATTTGTTTGTCCCCCTTATTATTGTCCATTCTGACTGGTAGACAGTTTTCCAAAGATTCAGAGAAAAGGTTCTCCCAGCACCTGCGATCTGTTCTTCTACTTGGAAAGGTCAGGAGGTTTGACTTGGGATTTTCTGATTACCAGCATTCTCCAAATAATAGATGGTTTTAGACTAAATCCCACATTTCTGGGACTTTAAAATGAAGACATATTCAAGAGACTTAATTTTTTTTTCATTGTATACTATGAACAGGTGCTGATTTTTCTTGACCTTGGTAAGAAATTGTGTAGATCAATAGTTTCAGCCAGCTTGGCATTTTCTTTGCCTCGTTTAACAGTTGGGGTAGGAAAAATACTACTTAAGCATTATTGGATCATAATTAAGTGTTAACTATAATTAATTAACCAAGAGTACACATCTGTGGATTTAGGCTGCTGTCTATCAAAATAATAGCAATAGCAATTAGACTTATATACAGCTTTACAGCCCTCTCTAAGCGGTTTACAGAGTCAGCATATTGTCCCCAACAATCTGAGGTCCTCATTTTACCGAAATGGAAGGATGAAATCCGAAGGATGGAAGGCTGAGTCAACCTTGAGCTGGTGAGATTTGAACTGCCAAACTGCTGGCAGCCAGCAGAAGTAGCCTGTACTACTGCATTCTAACCACTATGCCACCACGGCTCATAATGCTTATAGTTTGATTTATTATTATATTACAGTTCTTCTTTTTTTTTATAATTCTGTAATCCCTTAATTTGGGGTAGAGCCAGGGTGACTGAATGGAGCTGAACATTTACTGGCCAGATGCCCTTCCTAATAATAATTGTTTAATGCATTGTAAGCCGCCCTGAATCTCTGGAGAAGGGCGGGATATAAATTGAACCAATAAATAAATAATACCTACATGGAGTTTGTAGCAGATATTTTCTGTTTATACTCTGAGAGACAAACATCTGCCACTACCTAGAATTGAACTCTCAACCTTCTGAGTGGGAAGTGAGTGTTTTCACCACTAGGCCACCACACTGCTCATTATACTATAGTTCATTTGTGCTACACCATTCTATGAAAAATATGAGTTCTAGGAATGTTAGTAAAGAAAGAAGTAAACATCCTGCGAACTCCGGAACTTAAAAGTTTAAAATTTTAAAATAATTAAAATTTTATTTTACTAAGCTTTCGTCAGCCATCTGCTGACATCATCAGAGTATTAAACTACCATTACAGAGATCTCTGCCTTTATAGGCCATTAATCAATTTGACCCTTGCACATGTAATAGACACTTCCAGCCATCTCCTACTTGTAATCAGCTGTGTTGTTTTTGCTGTCGTCATGCTGGATGATGGAGGCTTAATTCCTACTGTTTCCTCCCTCCTAGCTTGCTTATCAGTGGGGGATGATGTTAGCCTATCAACCATTGTGATTTTAAAAATGTTTTAAACTTTTAAGTTCCGGAGCTTGCAGGATGTCTGCTTCTTTCTTTACACACACACACACACACACACACACACACACACACACACACACACACACACAATGTGTGTGTGTATGCATATGTATGTGTGTGTGTGTGTGTGTGTGTGTATGTATATGTATATATGTGTGTGTGTGTATAGACACACACACAATAAACTTTCCTGTCTTTCCATTTCTGTCCTTTCCAGGTGAGACAGAATAAACAGAATAAATAAACAAACAAATAGCAAAATCATAGATCCAGCAATACAATCTAATCCTCAGCAGTAGTTACCTGCTATAACTATTTCATTTCTTCCAATTTAACTTTTGTATCCCTCAACTGCATCAAAACTTAGTTTCAGTTAATATTTCCTATCTGGGATTTCAATGCATTCTTTAAGTCAAATGTTCAAGATCAGAAGGGTTCATTTAGCTTCACTAACATCTAGCATGAAATTACTACAATGCTGAAAAATAGCCACATGTCCACTGAACCTCAGTCTTCCCAAAGGGGAAAAGCACAAGTGGATCATATTTTGATGAAGTTTCTGTTCGAATTCTAAAGAGAATAAATGAAAAAAGAAAGCAGGTATTTTGGAACATATGATCATAAATGGCTAATTTGAGAGACAGAGGAGTGGACTGAATAAATATAGAAGGGATTTATTATAAAATTCTTTAGTGTTGTTGGCAACAGAATCAAATTGCTGGGCAACCTTATATCACCAAAATCCAGGAAATAGCACAAACACCAAACCACGATATTTTCAATGACAATAATGAGAGATGCTTTAGCATTTGGTTGGCATAGCCACAAACAGCACATGTTGGCATGTTCAGGAGCCCGAATGATAGATTTGCTGTTCGACACTTATAATTATTTAATCAACTCCAGATTGTGGAACCTGGAGGAATATCAGGCATCTTTGTAAAAGAAGCAAAAAAGGAAAACGAAACCAGAATATCTTCATAAGGATGGAGTATATTGTTCCCCTGGGTGTTCTCTGTCCTGCATGTGAAATTCTGCATTTTATTTTCTTTCTTTGGGTGATCTTTAGGGTTTGACACGGTAATGTATGTTAAGTGTTAATGAAAAAAGGGGTGAAAAAATAAAGAAAGCTTGGCAACTGTTGCTGTATCTAGATGTTGTTGGTTTTTTTGCAGAGTAAATGAAACACTCCAAAAGAACATTACTCTTTTTAAACAAGGAGCTTGTAAGTCTCACAAGAAAAAACAAAACGCAAGCAAGTTGTTTCAGATTTCCCAGGCTTATATTTCATTATCGCAGTGGTGTATTATAGCACTTTTCATCCTCTCTCTTTAAATACAACAGATATGTACTTTCGGAAATAAATAATGACGGTACTGTATATTTTCCATTTTATAACAAACAGGAGAATATGCACATCTGTTCTGCTGTGAAGCCAGGCTTCTCATCGCCATGATATTCCATTTAAGAACACTTCGATGGAGAACAGTAGGATTTGTTTTTTTCTTAAGAAAAGGCAAATATATTTTTAAAATGTCAATAATATTGTATGAAAAGCAAAAACAAATTGGCAAATTACATTAATGCTGGATATATTCCCAGAATTTTAGAGAAACAGATAATGATTGCTTTGTCTATATTCTCAATCAGTATTAATATTAGTACATAATCCACCAAACATTAAGCATTTTTATTATGAATCTCCAGCACGTATTAAAATTACTGAGGTTTCAAAATACATAAAAATCTGTGAATGTAATGATCTTTCAGATAAAATCCTAAAAATAATGAACTGTATAGTATAGTTAACAAAATATATTTACAAAATATTTTCTGCCAAGTTCTCAAAATTTAGTTTTTATGAATTAAATATAATTTATGTGTCCATATTTAACTTCATACTTGAAATTTAGTTAAGTAACAGTTAATGATAGCTGATCATGATCAATTTTGGATACTTATTTTTTTATGGATGGAATTAGGAATAAGACTTTCGGCAAATGCTGAAAATAAGCATACTGCTAATGCATTTATCTTTTATTTATTGTTTTGTTTTAAATAATGACAAAAATAAATGTAAAATAAAAATAAAAATTCATATATTGGCAAAGAAAAGAAATTTTAAAGAGGGCTTTTAAAAGAAAGGAAAAAACAAAGGAAAAAGAAAAAATAATATATAATTTTAACAATAGGTATAATTATTTTACATTAAATTATCTGTAAAAATGTAAGTATTTAACTTTTTAACAGTTTAATATTGTATGCAATTAAAAAAATTAGTCCAAGTAGGTTTTTTGGTTTAATAAATAATTTGCAAGCATTATCTTTTTAATAGATCTCATTCTACATTCATTTACAGCTGTTTCACAAGACTGCATATTTCTCTAATAGTTATTTCCATTTGCAGTTTTTAATTATAATATCATATAAGTCACAGACTAATTCCAGATATTAAACGAAAGCAGTGAAACACTGGTCATTGTAATTCATGTTAAAAACTGATCTGGAAATTTAGGGATTTCATACTTAAATGCTCTAATTGGAGTTTCCCACAAGAACATAATATTAATTTTGTACGGTAGTTATAATATTTCGTATGGTAGTTTAAATATTTGGATAATGAAAATGTTCTGGCAAAATGTACAAAATCAAGTATAATTTTGCAGTTACATAAATCAGTGAGCCGTTCACTAGCATACAATTGACATGTAGTCACACAATAAGATCAAATTTTGCCCATTCACACAGAAAATAATTGACAATATACACTTATAGCACATGTTTTAAACAAGCCTATACAAGAATGCATTCCATATCTGAGTGAAACTAATTACCAAATAAATTTTTTGGTAGAATGCTTTTTCAGCTAAATCTGTTTTTTAATGATATCCTTGCATCTGAATATAATTATGTATAGACAGATATAATTATATATAGATAGTTCACTTAATTGTGGAAAAGAACACTATTTAAATAAATAATGATCTTTAGTGAGTGGTTCTGATCTTGTTATTTGGAAGTTCTTATTAACTCTTTATTCTCCTTGAACCTAATTTCTTACATTTTCCCTATTCATTTCCAAGTTTTAATAACTCCGGTTCAAATGTACAGGTTCAAGCTGGTTTGTTTATGCTCAGTGCTAGGAATATTCTCAATATTTATATTCGGGATATTTCCCCTAGGTTTTAATGCAAATTTTGTTTCTGCTTCTGAAAAGGATTTCATCTCAAACGATTTAGAACTTCTTTCTATAGCACTAAATCTGATTAGTATTCTGTATCTGAGCATGTTCAGAAAATAATAGGGTTTTTTTTACAACATACTATTTGAAATAAATGAATGATGTAAGAAGAAATCCTCAAAGAATATGGTTAATTCATAAAGTTATCTAATAACCAGCCTACATCTATCTAATTATCAAGACCAATCAACTTTAGTCAGGATGACTAGCAGAGATGACTAGCACTGATAGCGAATTATAAAACATCAACATCTGGAGAGTTTCAGGTTGCTCATCCTGTTCTTGAAAAATGCAAATAGGAAGGGAAAAAAAGAAAAGCAGACCAAAAACCCCAAACACCAAGTCTACTAATGTGGACTAAGGATCTTTTTTAAAGTAATGATTCTTCACATTGTCTCTGAAATAATATCTCCAACCTATGCCAGAAGGACATTTACCTCACTGTTTTTTGGAACATCTCTTTTTGGGACTAAAAAAGTATGCTGCCCAATAGTGCCAGCATTAGTTACGCTACTTTCTGTGAAGACTTAGTCAATGCCAAACAAAGCTGCCTTTGCTATCTGAGCATGCGTTAGTTTATGGATCTTTGTAAAGATGATGACCTTCCTTTAACCCCAAGTTCTCATATACAAAATGATAATCCTTGATTATATTTGTGGGATATCTCTGAATGTCTCTTTGTCAGCCAACAATTGACTCCCCCACCCCACCCCCCAAAAAATTAGGCAAGGTAGGCAATGATTGAAGCACATTAATCCTCCTTTAGTTATGGCTTGTGCTGGTTATTGAAGCAGGAATCCTGAGTGGTTCAGTTACAACCATCCAGATTGGCAAGGTGAACTCATTATATCTGGAAGGTCTTCCAACTTGGAAAGGGTTTTTAGAAATCAGCCTCATCTATTGTTTTGCTCAGGTAGCATTTAAAGAAGGGAACTGAGAGCACAGCAACTGGAGGCAGAGGCACAAAGCTAAATAATGCTCCCCTTTCAACAACATCATTAGCAAAACAGCAGCAATTTCAAGATGGATGAATCATCTCAGTTGTCTCCAATCTGACAAAAGCTAGCAAACAAAAGACATGTTCAGCCTAAAAGCTCTGCCCAAACTTGTTGATGGGTAAATAAATAATTGTTAGATACCTCTCAATAAAATGAAAACCTGTTTTGGGAACTGCTGCTAAAAATGAAAGATATTTCCACTGGGAAAACTTAGGTAATAAGAATTAATTTTACTGAGGATTCTGTTGATCAGTTTTTCCATAGCTTGTTTAAAAGGAAGAGAGTTTGAGTCATTCAAAGATGCTGATGCCACACTCAAGAAACCACTAACGATCAATTTCTTTTGTTATGGCCATTTGATTTGATCCGTTTTTTTTTCGTATAGATAATTTAAAATAGTGTGTGTGTGTGTGTGTGTGTGTGTGTAAGAGAGAGAGGTGTGTGTGTGTGTGTGTTTTCAGATTTTAAAATTGAACAATACAATGGAAATCTGGTTTGAGCACTATTCTAAAAAATAAGACATTGGCATAAATCAGGATTAATGTTCTGGAAACAAATGGATTCATTTTAAGAACATATTTGGTCAAAGACCCTGTTAATGTTTGCCCTTCAAAGTAATATAGACCAGGAAGCCAAAGTTACGAATGCTAATACTATTTTTATTATAATGTTATAGTAACAGAATCTTGTATGCTTGAATAGGCTTCTTCCTTCCCTGCTTTTATATTCAAGAGAACTAGGAAGGATCAAATCTGAATTCTCCCCCCTCCCCCAATTACATTACTACTTTGGACTCAGATTTCTCTTATCTGGCCATTCATTTTAGCTGTGGCTCTTCCTTCTGTTCCTCCAGCTTGTACTTAATCTAACCTGCCTCCAGCCCTGTTTTATTAGAGCCCCAATATTATAGATAATAATTCTAAAATTTAAACAAATCTTAGTATCTTTGTATTTCATCCTTAAGGAGGCTATTCTTCAGCTCAAGAATAAGGCGGAAGATAGGTAGGACACAGAATTCTATATATACAGGTACCATAATTAAACTCATCCCTTCTTCCCAGAAAAGACCAAGAAAAGCTGGAACAACAAAGGTAACTGTTGATAAGTAGTACAGGCAACTAACCTATTGATAAAAGCAGAAAGTCAAGCTCCCAGAGAGATTCGTGCGATAGGGACATTTGTGGGTTAAGACCCACTAGACAGTTTAAATTAATTTTTGTACATGCCAATTACAAAGTAGTTTTGTGTTTTCTTTTAATTAATAAAATAAAACAATAATAATTAGTATAATTTAGTGGTATGCTTTTTCAAAGAACAATAACATTGGAAGATAGACCCAGTAATAGAACAGGGAGTATGTTCTGAGTAGAACTACTGTAGCCAGTTATATATGTTCATTCTTGAAGCTTTTCTTCTCTAGAACCATAGAAAATACAGAATTGGCAGACTCCCAAGAATCTTGGGAATAAATGTCTATATTAAAAGTATAATATTATATTAGCTGCAGAAAAATATTCATGCTCTTCAAATCAATGTAGTTTTAAGAAGCCTTGATTTTTAAAAATCTTCTATAGAACTGTATGGAGAAAAGATATAAGGGACACTGTTCATTTTATATAAAAAACATGTCTCTACGCATCCTTTGCCATTTTTGCTCATCAAAGCTTTAGAAGGAAGAAATGTGAATAGGCCAATAAAAATGATTGATTTGTCCAATTCAGAAATGGGCTAATCATGATTTAATTATGTAATAGTACTGTTCAAAATTCAAACTGTAATACATACAAATAAATGCTATTAAAATATTACTTAATTATGAGTCTGTATTACAAGAGCATTATATTATTTTCAACATCCACAGTCCTCAACATGATACTTCAAATAAAAATAGGAACTACTTATCCCAGTTCCTGGTATCTCTCACCCTTGCTACTCTTAAATTGTAGATCATCAAGATCAGAAGAGCATTAAGTGCCCACTTCTCTTTTAGACTTTTTACAGCAAATTGTTTGTGAGCTCTGATTAATGTCACTGTTATTAGCAAAATATCTAAGTTATCTATTTTGTATTACAGAGCAATTTGGAATGTTTATGAATAAAGTGACAGAAACGGAGGCCAAATGAATTAGATCATTCATAAACAACTGCAAAAGATGATAAATATTTTAGAAGTGTAACAGTTGGGTGATTAGAAGCAAATACTAAAGTCCCATAGCAGAGATATTTATGGAATTGATTTTCATATCAACTGCCGTCTTCTGGAAACTATTTTGCAATCATTAGAAAAGCCATTGGGAAAGTTTAATTACTAATTTTTGAGACCACCATGTGAATAACATTTAATCAACATCTTCAATAAAGTTTTATCATGCAAAATTATCTCTTGCCTCCTGATAAATTCCTACCTGCCCTGATCTTTGGTCTTGTGAAGAAAGGCTTGTAAAGCTTGTGTTGCTGAAATATAGATTTTCTGTAACTTGTCTATTGCCTTGAATGTGCTAACCTCCTATTATGTTGGGGGTCAGTTGTGAAAGCTGAGAAAGATGACAATGAACCATGCAAGGTTGCTTGCTTGCTTGTTTTCTTTTCTTTTAGAGAAATCAGAGAGCGAGATTAATTCCAGACTGGAAGGAAGAGACCAAGGAAAGCCCAGTGAATGCAAGGGAATGAAGCCAGGGTCTTAGTAGAAGAATAATGATTTAAAAGTTTTAAAACTTCTGACACCTTTGTAGCTCATAAAGAGTGCATCTCATAAAGATGTATGAAAGAATGTCCACACATAAAATATTTTCCTATTGCTCCTGTTTTATGAAAGCTATATTCAAGATCTTGTCATTTGTCTATTGATGTTCACTCCCAAAGTGTGTAAGAGTGACAGACCAAAGTCATAGGAGAAAGAATTCCATGCAAGGAGTTACAAGAAAAGCTTGGTGGAGCAAGGAAGCTTGGTGGAGCAGTTAAGGCTCAGAGCTTGGTAAAGGGCCTTTGTGTGTCACCATCATGATCTCATACAGTAGTAGCTAGCCTTATGCACATTTGTCTGCTATTCATGTTCTCCGGGAAAAGAATGCCCCATTTTTGTATCCATACTTGTTTCCATAGATTTTCATCTGTTTTGGGCAAGAAGGAAACTAAAATCTGTATTTTTTTTTTTCAGAGTAAACAAATATTATTTTTGTTCTTGGTTTATAGCATTTTGACTCAGACTGATTAAGCAAGGCACTCACATGATCATATTAGAATTTATCAGCTTGAATCTCAACCATAATTCTACCAAGTCACAAATTGCTCTAAGGAACACTTTGGTTAACCACAGATTATTCAAACAGTTGGCTGGGTTCACACATAGCACTAAGCATAAACTATGGCTTACAAAACATAATTATGCTCAAAGCAAGCAAACTATATTCTGGTTTAACACAAGTATAAAACTAGTCATAGTATCTGGTTGCTTAAGTTGATGTTTAGGAGATCTTACAAATGTTAGGTATTCTTATCATATTTGTTCTTTTATTATCAATAGTCTGCACTAATTGGAAAATGAGACAAATATCCTACATTGGATATAATTAGATTTCTGGAACTGATTCTTTATATCAGTGGTGGGAATTTTAAGAGACATCTCTATAGTGTTTGTTTGTTTATTATTTTCCTTCCATTTATTATTTTGCTAAATAACTCAAGGGAATGAATATACTTCAATACTCCTTCTTCCTCCTAACCATATTTAATCTATTGTGTTAAATACATATAATGAGTCAGTTTAATTATTGGATGAATTTCATTTTTTGTCTGGTTTTCTAAGACAATTACAATAATTTTATTAAAGATTATAATTACAACAGTTAAAAAACTAATACACAATGAAAAAATAGAGTAGAATAGAAGGTACAGAAAAAAGAACAGAGAAAAAATAGAAAAAGAAAGAAAAAATAAGAGAAATAAAGAAATATATACAGAAGTGACTTTGCACCGTCATCACAAATACAACATCATTTTCTCATAAAATATAAGAAATGATCTCCCCAGATCTCATCATTTATCTATTTACAAAATCCACAAAGTGTCATCATTTCACTCCTGATATCAGCAAAAGTTCATTAAGGGTTTCCAATTTTAAAAGCTTCTTTTGTAAATCCAATTTAGGAAAATTATCTTGGTTTTCTGTTTTCATATCTCTTTTAATTATTAAGGTGTTATTAAGAAGTTAGGTTTTTTTTTTGTATGTCATGTCAGCTCCGGTGTGCCGGTCGGTCCGGAGCTGCCATTCAGAGGGGGAGTGACCACTCAGGTGTACGAGGAGCTAAGGGGGATGCACACGCTGACTGGTACCTGTGGGAGCAACGGCAGGGCTCCGAAGATATAACATCCTTTCCCATGCCATTCTCATATTTAACACACAACTCAGGCTCACTCGTCAGGAAAAACTTGCTCCTCTTCTATATAATCTTTTAGACACTGTCTATCTGTAGAAGTGGACAATATTAAAATTAAATCTGAATCTACCTTTCAAAAATATCATTCAATATATCCAAGGTTAATTTTTTATGCTTCAATCCAAACTTTTAGTTCAAATTTATCTGAACCTGTTTGTAAGTTTTTAAAATCAAAGGTTTTTTTGCTGTTCACTAAAAAAAATAAAGTTCTTAAACTTGTAGTTAAAACTTCTTTTACTAAAGATTGAAGGAAATTCATCCACTGTTTTCAAACTTGTCAAGCCAAAGATTTTGCATAACAATTTTAGAAATTTATTAGAAAAAGATGTATGTAAATTTAGTGTCTTTTCAAAGACATAGACCATGGTTTAAACAAGATGGATATTCCCCCATCTCCCAAAGCATTAAATCCACCAGAGATCACTATTTTGCAGTCTCCTCATCTCCAGAAGCAACTGTCTGGAGTACTTTTGGGCAAACTCAAATTATTTCCTTATTCAGAGAAGAATTATGAAAAGCTGGCCTACTTGCCAGTTTTTATTTGCTGGTTCTGCTTTTCATGAAGTTGTCTTCAGTCTTCCCCAGAAGTTCCAACTAGCAGGACAATTGTAAATGCATTGTTATTAGTCTATAAAGATAAGCAACAACAAAATGCCATAGATTCAAATCTATCTGACTCTTTTTATCAGGGGAGAAAAAAGATGGAGTCTAGGACAACTCACCACAAGACAATTTGCCATTTGCCACAGGACAACTTGCTGCTGGATAAAAGTTACATAATATTGAAAAAAATGGTAAAATAGAATCATTAAAGAAAGGATGAAAAACGAGGGACAAAATGAAATGTGAATAACAAAAATTAAAGTAGTTTTTAAAAATTATTTTAAAGAATTAAATAAAATTGTTGAATTGTCCTGCAGCAAAGTTTTCCTGTAGCAAATTGGCCACAGCAAATTGTCCCATGGTGAGTTGGCCATGGCGAATTGTCAGCATTGAGTTGTTTGCAGCAAATCGGCTGTGGTGAGTTGTCCAATTCTGAGGAAGATGAATAAAAAGTAGGGTGAAGAAGGATTAGGATGCCCATTAGTTTTATTAAATGTGATTTGCCATTATTTAAATAGAATCCTGTATTCTATATTATATTATAAAATAATTATGGACTTGGACCTACTTGTTCTGATTTCTACACATTTCCTTTGATGTAATAGGAGTATGTATTTATTATCATTATTAGTCATTCCCTTTTCTTTAGAGAAGTTTCATTTGATTAAGTCCTGCTGCATTATAATTATATTTTTTCATTACAAATTTAAATCAATTTTTTTTTCAGCTCCTCATTTGTGTTTTGTTTATCATTGATTTTAATAGAAAACCCCACTCGTCTTCAAATGCCTGCTGGGTTAACATGGCATCATTTCAGAATTCCTAATCTTCATTGATGCGTCAGATTTGCCAGATGACCTAAGAACAGCACAACCATTGCCCATTTTATAAGCTGTCTTGGAAAATTATTCTCTTTGTAAACCATACCTGCTGTTCCAGGAGGTTTGTAATAGAATTAAATGACGAATGAATAGGATTTCATTTAGCACTGATGTGATTGAATTCAATCAGTTCCACAGGAATGAAATGAATGAGTTTATGTTTAATTTTGCATTCATTAACAAAAATAGAAGAGACATATTCTGTACCAGTTGCAGCTGGGCATTTTAGAATACCTTTTCCATTCTTGAAAACAGTCTAGGGATTTTTCATGAATTTAAGTCTTCTTGTGGAAACCTTGATTGCAGTAAACAGTTGTTTCTCCAGAATTAGCGTAATATCAACATTTCACAAGAATAGAAGCTAGACTGAACCTTTTTGTAGCTACTTCAATCAATCAATGTTTGAAAAACATCAATATATTTTTATTGATTTAAGAGATACATTTAAGAGTTGTAACATGGTTGGATCAAAGCTTATAGAATCTCCAAATGATTACCTGGCCCATCAACATCTAGGTTGACATGAACATGCTAGGGCTGATAAGTATTCATTACACATTACACCATGTAAGTTGGAACGTAATCAACCAGGTTCTTACTAATGCTCATTATTTGCACATACACACATATAGTTTGCCCCAAGTAAATGTGTTTATCACAGGTCCAGGAGAAGTCAGTTCCTTTTCAAATGCAGATCATGACAGAGGCAGCTCCATTTCATAAATATGATCATGACAATGACATAAGTTGGCTTGAAACACAAGCCTCATGTCTGGCCAGAAAGAAGACTTATTATTTGCCTCTATCCCTACAATTCAAGTACAGGTGGTATCTTCTGTCCAAGAAAGTTCCCTTGTGGGAGTTCATGTACTAGAAACACGATGGCGAACTTATGGCATGCGTGCCAGAGATGGCATACAGTGCCCTCTCTGTGGCACATTAACTGATGCCCCAGTTCAGCTTCGCCATGCATGCGCCTCCTGCCAGCCAACTGGTCTTTGGGTCTCTGCTGCGCATGCACGGGTGCGGGGTTTGTGCAGGGGGGTGCGGGGTGCATGTAGGAGGCCTGCGCAAGCATGCATGGGGGTGGGGGTGCATGCATGGGGGCCGCATGCACATTGCATTTTGGGGGTTCAAGTGTGCGTGAACATTTGCATATGTGCGTTTTGGGCACTTGGTCCGGAAAAAATTAGCCATCACTGTACTAGAATGTGCAGAATTTGGGGAGAAGAATGTCTTTGGAATTCAGTGTAATCAATATACACCATAATAATGCTAAGTAATCATTCAACTTTTTTTAGTAGTGTTAAAGATTTGAAGTCACTACTTTATTTATTTTTCTTTCTTTATCATAGTCTTACTTTTTCTCTTTTTTTTTTGTTGTTCCCCCACCCTCCTTCCTGCACTTATGCACAGCTTGTATCAGACCTCTCAGGAGCCTCTGTTGCTCCCCCCACCCCATGATACCTTCATGCTCTTAACCTGGAACTTCCAGTGCTTCCCAAGTAATGACTTGCTCATCTTGGTGTTATGACAGCCAATGGGATTGCCAGAATTGTTGTTGCTAAGCAATGCAGTCACATGATATCTCACTTTATAACTGCATTCCTTATTGATGGCAATCCTGGTCCCCACTGTAACTCAAGACTACCTGTATAGCATTTTTCTAGTCAAGAAGCTTGATTTCTGAAATTTCTATCTGAACAAGTCAGATGGTTGAATAAACAGAAGAAATGTACTGTATTACATAAATGTAAATTCCAAAGCATCTCTTCTGCATCCTTTTGAAAGCATATCCATCAATAACAGTTCCTTTCTTTGCCATATGGGAGATTAGCAGACTACTTGTGGGGCAAAGAACAATATAACAATGGCCTTTAGGCTAATTTACAGCTCCATATTGCTTTACAGCACTCTCTGGGTGGTTTTCAATATTGAAGCATTACTTGCATTACTTGCCCCCAACAATCTGGGTCTTCATTTTATTGACCTCAGAAAAATGGAAAGCTAAATCAACTCTTGAGCCCCATCAGAATCAAACTCTAGGTTGTGGGCAAAGTTTGCATGCAAAACTGCACTTTTAACCACTGTGCTATCAAAATTTCTCTAAGGATTATCTGTTAATGTAAACATATTAATCTTGATGCTAATATGCTCTTTTTACAGTTGAATAATAATTAGTAAGGTACTGCTGGGAGGTTTTTTTATAAAAACCTTGAATAGAAAACAAATTTAATTGCAGATAAAGTAGATAGATAAAGTAGATCATGTACTCTAATATATGTGATGTTCAATATTTCAATATTGTATTATGAGCAGTGTCTTATTTTTCATGGGATAAGTTTCAGATATCCAGTCCTGCTCTTGAAGGACTGCTATGAAAAATAATAAGCTGTTTTCTTCTTGATTGAAGAAATAGTAGCTAATTCTGAATCTGTTTCCCAGTGTAGAGATCACATTATCTAAAAAGTTCCAAAGTTTCATATAAACAGCTCTGTATAATATCCATCCAAGTTGGATAAGGATTGGAAAATAGTTATAAAGCTATTTGTGTAATTGCCACAATTGCTCACAAAGACTGACAGAAAGAAATCTCCAGCAAAACAGGAATTGGTATTTTTGTCCTTTTTTTTGGTGCAATTGCTGGGGAGAAGTGGGGGGGGGGTTGTAAGATTTGGGATATTTGTGTCATGAGCCTTGTTTGCTAACGCAAGTGAAAAGGAAAAAAAGAATTGGAAACTAAGTGTAGCAGCTGAGAAATGCAGGCAAATGGTTTATGGCATTCAGAGTAAAATGTACTCAGTATCTCAGAGAATAAATTACATTTCAGAAGAAAGAACAAATCTTATGCACATACAAGCTAGCTAATTCTGCCAGCATTTATATCACAGTTAATTTCCTTCTTAGCATGGCAAAGTTCTAAATGTGTAAGGTCTTAGACATTTTTTTTCATAGTTCTCTTTTGGCATTTCTTTCTCCATAGTATATGAGAATGGAAATATCTCTCTCTCTCTCTCTCTCTTTCTCTCTCTCTTTCTTCCCCCTCTCCCTCTCCCTCTTTCAATTCAACAGATCTCTGTTCTTTATTGGTTTCAACCTAGCCTCCTTTTTACATTTGTCATTTAAATATCAGAATAGGAAACCCCTTCTTATGGAAAAGCCTCTGGTAACATTAAAGCGTTTTATACTGAACATTTGATTAAGAGAAAGATGGGGTTTGATGTTTTACAAGTGGACTGGAAGTCAGGGAAACATTAAAATACAGGAGGAATATTGAACGAATGAAAAACAGACTTATTTTGGAAGATGCCTGAAAGCACTGTTTCATCCCTAGCAATCACTCAGCACCATGTAGGGAAGTTTACTTCCCTAGTGTACATGTGCTCCTGTAGGACAGACTTATCTTTTTTTTTTCTGTTTAAGTGACAAAAATCCTTCTGATTTCTATAGCTCATTCATTTTCTTCTAAGGGAATAGCTGCATTTTAACAGTCATTTATCTTTCTAATGTTGGTACTCGTGGGACATAGGGTAAAATTTTCTTAGCTAATAGGAGCATGTGGGGCAAGGATATATACTCATCAATTTTTTAAAAAAATGACTGGAACATCTGAACTGGATCTGTATATGAGTTATCACAGGCTAACTCTTTACTTTCTAAGGAAATATATAATGTGGAGCTCAAAAAAAACCCTTGTCCACAATCCAAGTCCTAGTGATTTCACAAAGTTATCCACATAGTTTTCTTGGTAAGTATATGGAAATGGGTGTCAGTGCTGCCTCATCAGCTGGTTTTAGACTAACCTACAGCAGTGGTCATCTCCCATTCAAGTAGTAACCTGGTCTGATCCTGCTTAGCTTTTTGAGATTAGCCATTGCGCTTATATTCTGCAAGTGCTTATAAATATTATATACAGGAGTCCTTGAGTTACTGTAATTGAGCTCCACAATTATGGTCGTGACAGTCATAAAGCAAGTCATCTCATCATTTTTTTGCAAAGGTTGTTAAGCAAACATGGCATTCATTAAGCAAATGTTTGCTATCGGTGGGCTTTGCCGGAAGTCAAAACTAAATGCCAAAGCATGACAAAAACATCATAAATTGTGGTTATATGACCACGATTTGCTGAAAATAGCTATAAATGCAGGTCATAAATTGAGGACCACCTGATATGTACTATATTCCAAAATGCTGAACCTACATGCATACATACATTTGTTTGCACTGGAGCAGTTGAGTATGAAAAGCTCTCATTCAGGTAGGAAAAATATTTCTATTTTCTCCAGCTGATGCTGTTTAGGTATGCTGCGGTTACAAATCCCATTATTCTCAGGAACATAGCCATCCCTGATATGTTGGTTTGCAATTCTGGAGTCAACAAATTTGCAAGGCAACAGGTTGGGAAAAGTTGGCTTAACTTTGACAGCATGGCTGAAAGTAGCTCCTGGAAGAGGAATTCTTCTGCATTTTCCCACTGCCAATTCTCATACAATTTGATGAATTGCTTTAGAAAGGAGAAGAGTATTTTAGACAAATTCCTGTGGGCAGAATGCGGTCTACTTGCACCTATTTAGTTAAGAAGTGGTCAAAGGGTGTGTCTTGGATGATATAATTATCTCTCCAGCAGTCTACAGCCTTTCTGACTTCCTAGGCTTCAATTATATCCCAAGGAAAGACCTCATGAGGAAACTCCTCTCAAGGGCCTTTTTCTCAGTAGTGGTGCTGCTCTCGTGGCTATGGAAGAGGCTGCCCATGAGAAATTGTTGAAGAATATATTCAGCCAATGGAAACTTTCAGAGCAATCACCCATCCGATTCACAGTTCTGGCATGGCAGAAGAACTGAAAAGAATCAACCAAACCTCAGCCAGCGCTAGATAATTTGAGATCCTAGAATGGAACTTGTTTCTTCCTTTTCATTCTAGATAGCCACTTCTGTCATTTCTTCTGCCAGAATGATCCAGCTCTTCCTCTTTTCCCTCTTCTCTTCCCAGTAGATAAAATATTTTCTCTATCATTTTCTCCGTCTTTCTTCTCCCAACCCAGTTGGGATGAAAGAGCACATGGCTTCTGATATTACTACCATCATGACTTTGTCCACTGTTGATTTCTCACGGGTGTCCAACTTGCATCATCACATTGCCGTCACATGATGTTTTGTGACATTTTTCCCCATCACGAAGCTGCGGTGGACATTTCCTGTGTGTGACACATCCAGGCCACTGGCCGCCAGTTTAACACCCCTGTGGACTGAACAATGGAATGATGACCAGATGTCACACAGCTGTGCTTCCCTACACAGTATTCATTGGTGTTGAAACTGTTGGGAAGAGTGGAGAGAGCAGAGAATATTTCTTGTAAGCTCAGGATTTGTCACTAAGAAGTGACAATAATAAAAGGAAGAAGCCAGCAAAAGCAATAATAACAAACGTTAGAAGATGGTGAAGAGGCAAAGCTTTGGTTTCTTAAAAATACTGACTCCTAATGCTTAACACAGGTTGGCCAGCCTAACACCATCTTGCACACATCTTTAGGTTAAATCAGCATTGATGCAGTGAAAGAGTCCACTTGCATGGCAGCTTATCCTAATGTTTTAAATAAGACAGATGTATTTTGCTCAGACATTGATTAACAAGTACCATATTGCTAAATAATCACCAAGTCCATGAATGAACTCTAGGGATATTATCTGTGCAATGGGAGCTGGTGGAATGTTTGGCCATTGATGAGCTATGATGATGGTTGCTGACCTTTTCATCCAGACACAACAAAAACCTTCCAGCTAACCAAGCAATGGATAAGCAAGCTGGACAAATTGTGGAATCTATCTCCCTTGAAATATGCCAGGCAGGTTAGTGAAATAGTTTACTGACATAATGGAGTAGGCATCTTTTCTCAACTTCTCGGATCTGTTCTAACTTACTTCTGATTCTGATTCTGTGTGAACAGTGTTATACTATAGTCTGGATGCCCTGGCAGTACAGAATTTTGAATTCTGCTATTTATCTGAATTAGGTATGATTGATGGCGGATTCTGTTAAGTGAGTCCAATTAGCCTCTGGCATTCTGTTTTGAATACCGAGGTTATATATTAGTGTTACAATACAGCCTCCATATTGTCATCGTCATAGATGTGTTAAGACTCAATGTCCTTCCAGATTTTCAGCCTTCAACCTGAGCACGTAATAAAGCTTTATTCCCAAGTATTTTAGCTGCTCCAGACAAGAATATCAGCATTCTGCTCAGCCAATTGGAACAAAAGATCATGTGTGTGGCTAACTCTGTAGCCAATGCTCGGTCCAGATGTTCTTCCTAAATAATATATTGATGTGAGCAGACAACTAGGGGAAAAAACAGTTCCTAGTCTGTGGTCAAACTCAAAATGACTTTTTGGTGTCCGGAGCTGGAAGCCTGCCTTGGACAATAAAAAGGAGCAAAAGAATCTTGAGGATGTGTGTGGCTACTTGTGAGGAACAAGTAGGCACTAATTGCACAAAGATGTTTGCTTTTATACTTTAGTCTCTCACCGAAGCACATGGCATTTCCTTTCGGAACTCTCCAAACTGTTTTCAGGGCATAATTATAGACCTACCATTCTACATGCAAAAGGACATGTTTATATAGATGTGCATGTCTGCAGCCAAATAAACCTATAAGGAAAGTTTATGAATGAAGCAGTTTACACACTTTTAACAGAATGCTGGCCCATTGCTGCAGCAAGGAATACACTTCTTTGTAGTACAGAATCTCCATTTATGGAAACAGGCAAGTGCCGTGATATAGCTTTATAGCACATTAAGGTCAGGATAGATATCAATTAAGTTCCAAGCAGGCAGACTCTTGTCTCAAGGATTAAGTTTACTTTTCCACATCCTGTTAAGCCATAGTTTAGTTAGCAAGGAAACGGTTGGATTGCTAAGCTTCATTCATGGTTTTCAAACTGCAGTAGCCTGGGTTAGTACAAGATACAAAGCCAAGCCAAACCAATCATATTATAGCTTGGTGTGATGTGAAGTTTGGAGTGGTTAGAAAATCCCTGATGTAGCATTATGAGAGTTATTTAAGGGGACCAGAGCACTGCTCGAGTTGAAGGTCGAAAAGAAACTTGCTGAACTTGTTTCGAAGAAAGAGCAGGATACTAAGTCAGCAATAACAGAGATTGATATCAAGGGAATTTTCAGGACAATTTGGTCTGCTAGCTGCCATATGTGTTTGGTCTCTCTTTTTTTTTTTTGACAAAAGTGCCTTTGAGGCAGATAATCATTCAAGGGGATGATCATTGCATCTTTGTCGACAGTAGCTCTGTTTTTTCTGAACCTTTCTGAGCAGACTCTTCTCCAGCACTTATTCCAATTTACATACCTTGGAAACAATAAGACAAGTAGAGTGAGCAGTTCAATTTCAAAAACCCCAAAAGCGTAGAAAGATAAGAAAGTGTGTTAAACACAATCACCCTGAACAGAAGAAATGAGCAAATGAACTTGCATTGTCTTTAGTTTGGTTCAATGACCCTAATAATATTAGACTAATTTTTTTAAAAAAATTAATATTAGGAGTTGAAAGCTTTTCTTTCTTTTATGACATAACTTCCCTCCCTGATATATACACATGGAAAAGGACTATGCACATGATCAGATTTACCTGACATTGTTTTGACAGAAAATGATGAATGGCATCATTAGTAAATCACGTTATAGAAGCAAAATGAATCTAGCACCTTTTTTTCTTTAAAGGTGCAGTTACAGCAATTACTGCCAAATTATTTTTAAATTATAGCACCAACAGCCACAATTGCTGGTGAATAATTGAAAGCAATGATTTTCTGGAGCCCTTTTCAGTTGTCTCCATGCCCAGGGCCTTCCCTCTACCCACGAATGCCTTGACTTCTAAAACTCCTTCCAAAAGCCAGTGATCAGATCCCAACACTGGGGAACAGGACACAAATGTTCCTTACAGCTCAGCATTGCTGCTCTCTGGTGTATGGAAGCTGATCAGCTAGATAATAAAATGGATCTTAGCCCTGCTGAGATTGAAACTGATCAGCTTTTGGTAGATGATCACTACTTTTATGGTCATACTGTTTTATCTTGGCCTTATTTGAAAATAAAGGGCAAGGGGGCAAATAGAAGCCACTCAAGGGATATATAAATGCCTACCAGCATCAAAATCTTGTTTCTCCTTGCAGCTGGCCTTTTAATTAATAGTTTCCTCCTAGAGGTTTTTTCCCCTTCTTTTTAAAGTAAGTGGTCTCTTCTTAGATACTGTTCCTTTAATGATGGTTTTCTTCCCATTCATTTGCAGAGCCATCACATGCTTGGATTGCAAGAGTCAGGGTTAATTATTATTTCCCTTTTTGTCTCCAAAAACAACTGCCTGTTAATTAATTTTATTTTATTTATTTATTTTTAAAAAAATGCATTGCCACATTGCCTTTCAGCTCTCTTTTCCATTTAAAAAAATGAACAAAAATATGAATGATCCATTGCTCTGGCTGCAAAGAGAAAACAATCTGTGTATGACCAAGGAGCTGTCACTCCCTTGGTCAACCTTGGGTGAAGAAAATACTGTGCAGCAGAAAATGTCCTTTGACTTCACAGAGAATGTCAGATGAGAAAAAGTCTTGGTCATTTCCTCCTTTTCCACCTCTGCTATGTATACAGTGAGATACCAGAGAGCTTGATGTTTGCCTTCATCTTGATATCTGATCATCAAAGAGAAGGACAAGGATAAATAAAGCAAAGCCAGTCTTTGGACAATACTTCTATCCCAGGAAGCAAAGAAAAAGCTAAACAGACTTCTTCTGTTACAGTGAAAAAAGTTTGTTGGTTTCCTTCTTTTCTGTCATTCAGTGGGTGGAAACATCAAAAATGTCATCAAAAAAGCACAACAAAGAATATTCTTTCTGCACCAACTCAGAAAGCTCAAACTTCCCAAGGAGCTGCTGATACAGTTCTACAGAGGAATTATTGAGTCTGTCATCTGCACCTCTATAACTGTCTGGTTTGGTTTTGCAACCCAACAAGACAGACTCAGACTTCAGAGGATAATTAGAACTGCAGAACAAACAATTGCTTCCAACCTGCCTTCCATTGAGGACCTGTATTCTGCACTAGTCAAAAAGAGGGCTGTGAAAATATTCACAGCGTCAAAACAACGCTATAAAGTACTGCACACCAGAACAATTAAACACAAGAACAATTTTTTTCCCTGAATGCCATCATTCTGCTAAATAAATAATTCCCCCAACACTGTCAAACTAGTTACTGCATTACTATTAATTACTATTAATCTTCCCATAGTTCCTATCACCCATCTCCTTCCACTTGTGACTGTATGACTGTAACCTTGTTGCTGGTATCCTTAAGATTTATATTGACTGTTTCCCTATGACTATCATTAAGTGTTGTACCTTATGATTCTTGATGAACGTATCCTTTCTTTTATGTACATTGAGAACATAAGCACCAAGACAAATTCCTTGTGTGTCCAATCACACTTGGCCAATAAAAAATTCTTTTCTATTCTATTCTAATGAAACACCTGCAAGCCAACAAGCCAGAAAGCAGTTGGTATTCTTGGATTGTCTGAATGGAAACCCAGACAAAAAGATTCAGCTCAATTTCTCATTGTTTGTTTATTTTGAATCCTTTTTCATCCATTAGGAAAAGAGGCGATGAAGAAGGTTGCAGAGGGATGAGGGGACGGGTGTCAAACAAACCAATGCTTCAACCCAGGAAGCCTTGTGTGTACATGAAGGCTCCTAGAACTGATTTTGGATTGTGTAGATTTTGGATTGTATAGATGGATGTTCGATTCTTTGCTGATGCCACAGTACCACTTGCTCAGACTGATCATTGTTCTTGAGAGGTTGGGCTCTACATATACAATTATGATTTGGGCAAAGGCTGCACATGGCTCATTTTTGCATCTAGACATGCATGTGAACTTTAAAGTATAATAATCTGCTTTGAAGTGCACATAATTCTATCTAGTTTAAAGGGTTAAAAAAAATCAGCCTCACTAGAATTTCTCTTATGTAGTCTTAAAAATACATCCTATTATTTAGCCAACATATACTGTTCTCTCTACTGTAGAGTTACTATGTTTGCAGACCATCTTCCTGGTGGAGAAATGTTCTATTCTACCCCAGCAGCCTTTTTATCTCTTGTCCTCTCTGGTTTCACAAGGGTATGATATTTCATAAGCACCTGGTGATTCAGTTAAAATAAGGAACCGGGTGCTTTTTACAGGCTAACATTCTTAAAAGCTTGGCATTCAGATACAAAACAGATGTTTAGTGTGCATCTTGGGGAGGGCAGGCTGTCTTTCCAGGAAATCTTACTGGTGCAGTCCTGCACATTCAATATTTTATGTAAAATGGCAGATAATTTTTTAAAAAAATACAGTAGCAGTTTGCCTCTTACATAAATACATTTCTTCTTGAAGAACAGATCTGGATAGGGATGCTAAGGTTTGAGTGTTTAGAAGTGTTTGAATCAGACTTCTGCTGGAGGCTTATTCCTTATTAACAAATTTAATAAAGGAATTGCCGATTGATGCAAAACATCTGTCATGCAGAGATCATTTTAGATTTACCTGTGCCTTCTGGAGCCTAGATTTACCAATGCCCAGTGTGTATCAGGCATGCAGCCCTCCAGAGCTCCATTTTCACTGGCAGAGGCACTGCGGGCTGGTTCTTCACTAATTCCAGAGCAGCCCCGAGGGCCAGATCTAAGTACCCTGTGGATGATGCAGCCCCCCGGGCCTTGAGTTTGACACCCCTGGGTTAGCTGAAAAGGAAAGATCATCCATGTATTTATTTGAAATGTGTCTGGACCAGGGGTGGGTTCTACTTACCTTTACTACTGGTTCATATTGTGCCCATGTGAGCTCTTCTGCGCATGCGCAGATCACTTCTGATGATGTCCGGGTCAGTGGGCGGAGCCTCCCGCCGGTCTTACTACCAGTTCTGTACAACTGGTCCAAACCAGGGGCAACCCACCACTGGTCTGGACCTGATTAATTCCACTTTAATATTTAGGAGTATTTTTAGCTAGACAATTAATATGAATGGTCCAATAACTTATTAAGCAATTTTACATAGGAAGCTATCAGTCTTTTAAGGTAGATCAGGTGAAGAGCAGGCGCTGTATGGCATCCAGGAATGCTATTTTATTTTTACAGGGTACATTAGTAAAATCTTCAGGGCCTACCCAAAAGTGCCATTGAACTTAGACAGTCACTAAATGAATGGTTATAAGTTGAGGAGTAACTGTAGATAAATACAAAGTATATTAAACGTTTGTCTTTAAGAACAAATTAAACTAATAATTATGGTTGCATTTATATATATGCTTAAAAAATCTTTTAAAACTAAATTTATACCAGAAAAAGCAATTCTAAATTTAAAAATTATTTGGTACTTGAATTATTTAATGTCCATTGTACAACAAAAGCAACGTTCTTGTGCCAGCTAGCTTGCCAGTAATGTTCTTTAGTAGAAATCTCTACTAAAGCAGAGGGCTTAAGGGGTAAAGAGAGTTTCATCTTAATTAGATCCAATTTTAGATATTCTTCATCCTATTTTCTATCCATACTTTTTTCTATCCATACTTGTGTGTAATCACAGTTCCATTAAACCCAGGATATGTACCTTACATCCACAAATGCACTTCAGATCTGTATCTCTAGGTTTAGAATATTCATTTTGCTGCTTATATTATCACTTGCATTTGTCAGTGAACTACTGTTTCCCCTAAAATAAGACTCAACTGGAAAATAAGCCCTAGTATGTTTTTTTTCAGGATGGTCATAATATAAGCCCTACCCCAAAAATAAGCCCCAGTTAAGATTGTCAGCCAGACAGATGCATTTAGTACCGTATTTTCCTAAAAGTAAGACTTAACTGGAAAATAAGCCGTAATGTGTCTTTTGGAGCAAAAATTAATATAAGACCCAGTCTTATTTTGTGGGAAACATGGTAGTATCCAGCCACTGACTTATTCACATATTCCTGTTGATTAATTGAACATGGGGACAGCCAAAACCAAGTGATGAATGGGTTCCTTCTGATGGTGCAGATGGGGACATGATAACTATGGTGGCAAGCAGACTCTTAGTACATTCTGGGAAGTGGCAGGTGGGCTCAAACACACACAAAGAAATGGACTGAGAGTTAAGCAGGCTCTCACCAACTAAAGGCTGGCACATAGGAAGAGGTTATTTTAAGGGGCAAGCAGGCTCTGATCCATGAACGTGAGGAGGCTGCAGTTCATCAATCATCCATGACTGCACTTGAGGATCACTAAAATAGCTAGTTTCAGTGGCTAAGGCTGCATTTAGTTGGAGTTGAGAGATCAGCAAAGGAGAACCACATAGACTCCAGGAATGTTTGAGGAGGATTTTTTTTATTTTGTTTGTTTCTTTTTTACACTGTTAAAACTATTTGGAAATTCACTGTGGGTTTGTGTATTTAACCTCTCGAACCAACAGGAAGTTGTGATGCAATATTCTTGAATTTGATGTGGTTCCAACGATCATAAAAAGTAGTTTGGATCCACATATAAATTAAGTATCTGTCTCTTAACTAAATGTAGCATGCGGTTAATGTTGCTTCTTTTGGCAAAGTGAACACTTGGACAGCATGGGCAATCAGTTACTCACCTTGTTGACTGACAGTGATTTTCAGGAGTTGAACTGTTGCTCTATGGGCTTTCAGCAGCCCGTGTCACAATCTGGCATTCTGACAAAATTCTAAAACTGTTGAGAATCTTCTGATCTACAATTGTTAGTTGACTTAATGCAACTCTTACTCAATAAGTCATTAAAAGTTTTTCTTTTTTTTTAAATAGTGCCTCAAGGCAACAGTTGAATAGCTTTTTAGTACTGCATACTTACAAGCTGTAGAACATACAATCAAGTTCTTTGTATAAGGTGGCTTTCCCTGCTCTTATATATTATCTATTTTCTTTCCCAGTTTAGCATCTCCAAAAGCACTTGATTTGGGTAAACCAGCTTAAAGGGAAAAGGTGGATCTATCTAGGTTTTGTTCTACAGCAGAGGTGGGGAATGGTGGCCCTTTTATGATTTGTGGACTCTACCTCCCAGAATTCCTGAGCCAACCATTCTGGCTTAGGAATTCTGGGAGTTGAAGTCATAAAGGGACCATCATTCCCCACCTCTGTACTAGAGGAAGGGGATGTCTTACTCTGCCTTACCCAGATTCCAGATGTGAAGGACAACTGCCTATTCAAGAATAGGGTTATCTATCATTCTAGCTCTCTGAGTTAATGTACAATTTTCACCTGGGAAAATTGAGCTCCTAAGAACTCAAGTAGAGGAGATGTTAGGATAGAGATCCCAGGGAGGGTTTTGGTAGGCTGGTGTGAGTGTTGATGATGGACAATCCAGCTATACATTTTCCCTGCAGTGTGAGGTATTTTTTTTTGCATTCAGCTGCAGACTTTCAGTTTTTCTAAGTGGTAGGTGATACAAGAAGGGGAAAAAAGATACCTCCTTAAAACTAACTACTTTTCTACATGCAGAAACCAATACTAAACATCACCTTAAAGTATCTGCCTGAACACACGAAAAGGTATCCATTCCTATAATGATGGCTCTCAAAACAATGTTGAAAATATTACATATAAAATTGGAGAATATAGTTGGATTTGAACAATATTCTTAATATTGGAACGATTAGAGTTTCCCTGCAAACATAAATTCCATTCAGTGAAGCAGGAGTCGTTTTAGGCTTAACCTTGAAAAGCCTGGCATAGCAATAGCACTTATATATCACTTCACTGTGCTTTAACGCCCTCTCTGAGCAGTTTACAGAGTCAGCATGTTGCCCCTTACCAATATGGGTCCTCATTTTACTGACCTCAGAAGGATGGAAGACTGAGTCAACCTTGAGCCAGTGAAAATTGAATTGCTAGGAGGTGGCAGAATTAGCCTGCAATAGTGCATTCTAACCACTGCATCACCAGGGCATTGTTGTTGGTTCATCTGTCCCTATGTGTTTGTGTGTACCAGTGGTGAAATCTAAAATTTGTTACTACTGGTTCTGTGGGCATGGCTTGGTGTGGAGGGGGGGTACTGCAGGGGTGAAATGCTCCCAGTTCGGACCAGATTCTCAATCTGATAGCGATGGAGGCGGGTGGTTTGGAGAACTGGTAGGAAAAATTCCTGCTCCCCACCTCCATGCCCAGCTGAGCCGCACAATCATTAGAGGCTTTTTTTTTTTTTACTTTTAAAAGCATTTTTTCTACAACCTATTTGGCCGAAAAAAATGCTTTTAAAAGTAAAAAAAAAAAGCCTCTGATGATCGTGCGGCTCAGTTGGGATCATCAAAGGCTTTTAAAAGAAAAAAACCCTTTTTTTTCTTTTAAGTGCCTCTGACGATCAGGCAACGATCCAAGCTGAGTTGCTTGATCGGCAGAGGCATTTAAAAGAAAAAAAAAAGTCTCTGCCGATCAGGCAACTCAGCTGGGATCGTCAGAGCCTTTTGAAAGCATTTTTTTACAACCTCTTTGCCGAAAAAATGGTTTTAAAAGTTAAAAAAAAATTGGCCATGCCCACCCAGTCACATTACCCCAGTGGTGAAATCCAATTTTTTTTACTACAGGTTCTGTGGGCATGGCTTGGTGGGCATGGCAGGGGAAGGATACTGCAAAATTTCCATTTCCTCTCCACTCCTGGGGATAGGATATTGCAAAAACTCAATTTCCACCCCACTTTGGGACCAGCCAGAGGTGGTATTTTCCGGTTCTCCAAACTACTCAAAATGTCCACTATTGGTTCTCTGAACTGCTCAAAATTTCCGCTACCAGTTCTCCAGAACCTTGTCACAAACTCTATGTTTCTTTGTCTACCTTTCCAAGACAGTAGACATGTAATAGTATAAGATACTGAGCTAGACAATGGGATTCCCTTCATTGTATCTTTCCTTGCAGAGAGTATCAGGATTCCTACATTGAACAGGAAGGGGGTTTGATAATCCCTTCCAACACCGGCCTTTTTCTGATGCCAGCTATGGCATGACCAAGATTTCTTTGTTCCCTTAAATGGCAATTCAAGGTTGTGAGACTGTATGCACCTGAGCATCCAAAGCTATATGACTAGGTTATTTTTATTATTATAACATACCTACACATACCAACTGAAGACTTTAAAAAATGCAAAACACATTGAGCATAGACTGGAGCCTAAGAGAAAATAATTTTGTTTGTGCTATATGATTGACTCAAAATGTTTTATATAAAAAGAAAATGGTGTACAGCCTGTTTTCTGCCAATGTGGAGCTGATTCCATGTTGGAAGTTCTGCTGTCAATTAAGCTTCACTAGTATATTTATGAATATGCAGAGCAGTAGGATTGTGTACATTTTTATATATTATTTACAGAAGATTGCCATGCCTGCTGAAGAATTGCTGAGTGGAAGCAGTAACTGGCATATGTTCTGGATTGAGCGATGTCAGCCTCTCCCCACACGCCAGTCACCACCAGAGGCATTGAAATTTAGTCTGCATGTCCTTTACTTTAGAGTTGTTCTACTCTTTTGAATCCTCTGACTCCAGAGTTGGGAATGTGAGGATCAGAGTCCTACATTCTCTTGATGCAACCCATTTAAAGTTTACAAGTATAACTGCTCTATCTCTTCCAGGAAGGGAAATTAAAGAGCAAAGGAAGAATGTGACTGTTCACTTCTTTTAGTTTATGATGTACAATAAGATGCAGGCTTCTCCTAGTCCCTTGGGGCAAGTCACAAACACAGATTAGCAAAGCATTGATTTAATTGTCTCTTCCCCCAGGAAAACTGCAGCATGCCTGTTTAAAGTTAACCTTAACAAGGATTCTTATATCAAAGGAGCATCACCCCTACATTTACAGAGTACTTTTGAAATATTTTACAGATGGATCAAAAAGGGCAAACTAATGTTGTTTAATCAGCTTTCTGACTTTTGAAGTTTCTTTCACACAACAGAGATTGTAGTTAGATTTTGTCTCAAATGTCAGAGTCTGTAGTATGCTTTTCAGAAATAGTGTTATTTGTGCACAATATTTGGTATTTGTGATAACAGTCATTCTCATAGGAGGTGGCAGGGGATGGGTGGGCTAGCCAAGTGGTGAAATGTGTGTTGGGATATTGCAGTGCAAACTTTGTCCCTTATATTTGTGTGTATACACAGTGCAGGTACAAAAAGCTAAAGTTTGCATCACAACATCATGACATATCTTTCTACATTTTTGTCATTGTGGTTAGGAACAGACACCGATGAGTCTACATTCTTGGAAAGGCTCAGAAGCTCAGCATAATAGCCCATTTGGTACTGTGGATGAATATCGTTTAACTCCAATGCCTTTTCTCAATCTGATCAATTCTCTTTTTAAATACTATGAAATTCAGCACTCTAAACTCTGGAATTATACTACTATCCCGGTTTGGTTGATAGCCATAATAGGCCAGATCAATAGCATATATTATTCCTGTAATGGAACAAAATCTTTGGACCAGATTTAGATTAATCCAAAGGAGAACTGGGTTGTAGCAGCAGATTCTTAAACTTTTTAAAATACTCATGCTAATGGAATGCAACTGTATTTTTTAAAAGTATCTCACACAAATATACATGCATATCAAGGGTGGGGTATTGGGGCTAACTAGTTGTTGGAATGGTTGTTTATTCTGGGACTAGTAAACTTTTATATTAATTTTTAAGGTGGATTTATCTTTGATAGAAGTTGTTAATGAGAGGCAGAGAGTCACCTATCAGGAATGTTGCATCAATTAAATTCCTGTATCAGCATGTTGATTGCAGGACCTTTAAAATACTTTTTAAAAAGATGATCTTATAACTAACTTCCACCTTAGTTCCATTTTTGTACCCACAATTCATTCTCATTTGGATTCTTATGATCTGCATTTCTTTAAAAAAAACCCCAAAACTTTATTTCCTTCCTAAAGAATATTATATTGTAAACATTTTGCTCTCCTTTCTGGGTATTGTAAGCCACCCTGAGTCTCCGGAGAAGGGCAGCATATAAATTGAACCAATAAATAAATAAATACATAATTTTTTAAAACTCAATTAAAATTGACTTTGGAAGGGAGGCTTTCTCCTCTACTTTTATTAATCTTGAATTAGGCCAGGATAATTTTAGAGTATTTTATTTATTTTTATTCTACCATTATTATTATTAAAATAATTTAAGGCAGCAAAACATACTTAATAGTCCTTCCTCCTCCAATTTTCTCCACTATAACAATCCTGTGAGGTGGAATAGAATAGAATAGAATAGAATTTTTTATTGGCCAAGTGTGATCCGACACACAAGGAATTTGTCTTGGTGCATATGCTCTCAGTGTACATAAAAGAAAAGATACGTTCATCAAGAATCATAAGATACAACACTTAATGATAGTCATAGGGTACAAATAAGCAATCAGGAAACAATATCAATATAAATTGGGCTGTGGCCAATCAGTTTTCATGCCAAAGGCAGGACTAGAAGTCGCAGTCTCCCAGTTTCTAGCCTGGTGTCTTAATAACTGGGTGAAGTAGAAAAGATATTGCTAGATGCTAGAGTGGTCAGTGTACCCAAAACACAATGTAATTATTCTCTTCTGTTGGTACTACAGTACGTACGGACATCAAACATGTAATTATTTAGTGAAAGGGTATGATATCTGATCGGCTTGGAAATTTTTTCAGTTATGTGCAATGCATATGCATATATTTTTGTGTTGCAGTTATGTAATTCTTAATATTTTTACTAATTTGCAAATTTATTAATTTGCTTAATAAATGCACCACACTCAAAATTGCTCCTGCTCCAAAGAATATTTTTAAAACTTTAAAAATTTAAGACTAAACATTATTTCTGACTTTTTAGAAACCCTTGGGAATTAGGAAATCTATTCTTCAAATCGCACTAAAACAGTACATAAATCTACCGTGTGGATGCTAAATTTCAGTTACATGATTGTTCTGCATACATATACAGTAATATATGTTTTGAGGTTGGAGGAAGCATGTTAAGACTTCCATCATGATGATACATTATTTTACACTATGGTGTAAAATAATGTGGACAGCATGCTACAAATTATATAGTCCTGTCATTTTTATGACATCAAGACACATGTGTCGCTTTAATGTTATCATGCCTACAGTATATACATCTATGGCAACTGTTGCAGTAATTTATTCACAGTGTAAATAAAATTTAGTTCAATAAACAGTAAAATAAGTCTGCTATTTCTGGGCACCCATTATTTTTGAAGAATTGGCAAACTCTTTATTATAAAAACAAATGAAATATTATCCTTGATCTGACAAACAAATGTATAGAAACTGCAATGCATTGAGCTATACTTAGGCAAAATGCTACACATAAGATTTCTGGAAGATACCTTTGATATGTTCCTGTTTATATTGTGCAGGTCTTGACAGATCAGCAGTCAAGCCACCCATTTTTCAATCCCAGGATTTAGATTCTTCTTACTAGTGTTGGATTTAGAGCATCAAAGGCTTCACTGTACTGAGGAACAGTTTGGATTACTTAAAACATGCACACAGATGCATTTTATATAGTTGTACTAGTGTAATAGGTCCAAAATAGCAGGCAAAACTTTCATATTTTAGTCACACTCAGATCTATTTAAACTGTGCAGACCTGAAAAAACATTTTCATAACTTGGATGGGCAAAACTGATTTTTAAAACGTTAGAACATAATGGAGCCTGAAGTCCAAAGTATGCTATATTTATCAGTTGATCCATTATAATTTGAGGAAATTAATAATAAGAAGTGCAAATAACGGCACAATTACATACAACTAAAGATGTACAGTTGTGATTGTAAGTCATTTGTTCCTCAAGATTCCAATAAATAGAAATCTTGGACTCAATTTTTTTGGATCTGTAAGAAATCAATACTCAAAGACTTATTATTCCCCCAGATATATGGGTACTTGGAATTATACTTAGTAGCAATTATAAGAGATACATTGGCTTAATGCAACCCATAGAATATTTGTTCTAAAATACATTCCATTATATTATAAATCGGAAATATTTATTCAATAGTACCCACATTGCATTGGACATCTATAGAAGATCTATTATTACACTTGTTGCAAGAAGATCGGATCATGCAACAAGTGACATGGAAAGCAACATAAATTTATCTAATCCAAATATTTTAAATTCACTGCCTTATCAGTATGTGCACTTAAATCCAATATGATACTTATTTATATACCATGATATATAATCTGACCATCCAGTATAATAATATGGAGTGAGTCCCCAAGCTTTCTTTGTGCCTGTGGATATTTTTGGATTATTAAAAATACTGTGCATGCTATTACAAAAAGGAGTGAAAGCAAAATTATAAGGTTAAAAAAGGAATAACCAATTTTAGAAATTAAACACAAGGGCTCTGAGCCCCAGAATACAAAACTATCCCATTGGCTTTGCCAGAAAACCTATTTTGCAAACTTGGGCATGAATGAGACTAAAAGATCATTTGATCGTACACTGGGGAAAAAATAAAATCATGCACATATACAAATCAATTTTGCTGTATCAGAGGAATTATTCCCTACAGAGAATATGGATCTATATACAGAAGTCACTCTGTGTGTGTGCACATATTGCATGAAGTATAACAAAGAAAACAGAGACCCCCCAAATCCTCTTATACCAATTTCTTCCTATCCATCCATCACACTAGCCTTCACATTCACTCCTCATCCCTAGTTGGCATCCCTGAACACTCAAACTTTCATTACAATTGGTATCCTCTCCCTACTTTTCTAGAAGGTTGGTGTTTGAGGGTTTCTTTTGCCTTCATTCCCACTCACTTTCTCTTTTCTGGCACTTGGAAGGTTTTGCTTCCAATCAAAGTTACACCTAAAGAAACTCATCTTGATGTGAAAAGCATCAAAATGAAAGGTAGAGGATTTGGCTGCATTTAGAAAATATCACTGCTCATTGAAACACATTGAAATACTATGTGTTTTTTTTTCCTTTATACAATTTGAAAACTTAAAAAGGAAAAAGGACCCAATGACTATTCAGGTACTCCTACCTATAAAGCATATGTGCTGCGTATTTCAAAGGCTTCAGTGTATCATATACAGCAAGCAATGCATGTAGAGAGCTACACGAGGCCCAGCTTTCTTGATCCAAAGAATTTTCTGACTATATAAGATTCAGATGTTGTACAATCCCCATGTTCAGTATTGAAAAGAGAGCTTTCAAATAATGATCCATATTTGTAACAAGATCTCTTGAGACATTAGGACACAGTTGTAGGGTATTCAAGGGCATTCATAAACCCTGTTCTGAATCATCCAGTACTTTCTGAAGCAATGTAACTAATAATGGGGAGGGAGAATCCTGTCCTCCATTTCTCTTTTATTAGCTGCCAAATACCTTAGCCTGTGGGTCTCATTTGCTTTTGTTTGTGTAATCATTAAGTGGTGGCCTTTTTAGTCCTTCTTTAATTAACATGGCAGAAGTATCTTCATGCTACATGTGGTACTCATGTGCTTTTCCTTTCCCTCTTCCATTAAATGGAACAAAACAAAATGCCAGCCAGATAATGGAACCAATTCAAATTCAGCTGCACAAGTTCACCAATAAACTGTTTTAACTCCTACCCTCAAAACGAAGCTATAGAGCACTGCACACCAGAACAACTAGACACAAGAACAGTTTTTTTCCTGAATGCCATCACTCTGCTAAACAAATAATTCCTTCAACACTGTCAAACTACTTACTAACTCTGCATTACTATTAATCTTCTCATCATTCCATCACTCATCTCCTCCCACTTAAGACTATATGACTGTAACTTTGTTGGTAGTATCCTTATGATTTATATTGATATTATTTACTGATTGCTTATTTGTAACCTATGACTATCATTAAGTGTTGTACCTTATGATTCTTGATAAACATATCTTTTATTTTATGCACACTGAGAACATATGCACCAAGACAAATTCCTTGTGTGTCCAATCACACTTGGCCAATAAAAATTCTATTCTATCCTATCCTGTCCTATCCTATCCTATCCTATCCTATCCTATCCTATCCTATCCTATCCTATCCTATCCTATCCTATCCTACCCTACCCTACCCTACCCTACCCTACCCTACTCTACTCTACTCTATTATGTCGTCTATACACTATCACTTTCTGTATCAGTGCTTCAGTGCTTCTCAAATTTGGCAACTTTCAGATCTATAGAGTTCAACTCCCCGATTTCTGGGACCAAAAATATATCCTCATTCAACTATATTACCATACCTTTAACCTGAATGCAGAAGATCCCACCTTAAATAAAAGCAGCTGATTTCTTTAACTACTTTAATTCCTTGTGTGGGCATTAATGTATTGAGATGTTCATCAAAAATGATGATCATTAGTTGACAGTGGTTTATTTGCTTAGCAGCCCCGATAATCAATCATCAGATTTCACCACTTGTCTTGTGGCATTTTATTTCATCACTAGGTACACTATGTAATAGTATAATTTCTTACACAAGTTTATTAATGGCATATTTATTTGAGTGAGTTCCACTATAAATAGAATCTATATATTTTTTAGCAAGAGGGTTTATTATTCCATTAGCTGTTTGCTTTGCTTTCCAAAAATCTCAGTCAAAGAAAAACTAAGATTGGGGAATCATGAAAACAGTATTCTTTCTTTCTTCCCTAGAATAGCTGATCTTTCAAGGTCAAATAAAGGGCTTTGGATGAGATGTTGCATCTGTCTTTCTAATCCAAGAGAATTTGTTTACCTCTGGCCTCATCTGACTTATGCACAGAGATACTGAAACTATTAAAATGCCACCACATTAAATAAATATTTGATACTCGGTATACTCGTAATCTCCACATATTTGATTATTTAGGGGGTAGGGTGGAAAAGAAGAGTCATCATCAGTATTTGATAATTCATTCAATGGTTGCGGTGGCCAAAATAATAGAAAATCCTTTGACAGTGCCATTTTGCTAAATCAAGATAATGTTATCCATCTACCCATATAATTTTTAATCTATTAATTGATTTCATTTCTATCATTCAACTTTTCTGTCTTCATATTGCCTCCTTCTTTAAATACTTTACTACCATACCTTATTTTTTTGTTTTCTTTCTCAATAAAAAACCCCTTTCCTGAAAAAAAAATATTGATTTTTAGTACAGTACACAATGTACTAATCCTAAATCCATTTTAACAAAATGGGACTTTTAAATTCACATAACGTGTTATGTCCAAGCAATATGACTTATTAAGATTAATATGATTAAATCATGTTCCTTGGGCACAACATGGTTGATGGTGTGATAATCTTTGGGTTCACATAGCATGCAGAACCAAACACTGCCCAACCCATTTTAGCCTAAGCCTGAGCCAGGTCATTGTGTGTTTTTCTCTTTCTCCCTCTCTGGCTCCCTCCTGTACATCTTACTAGAGCTTCCACTTTTTTTGATAAAATTACCAGAGTTGCATTCCTTAACTTTTGATTTTCCTCCCAGGTTTAATACTGAAATATCAGGACAACAACATCCTCTGTTATTATGAGCAAAGCCAGCTCAAGAGAAGTGAAAGCATCACCCAGATTCATATACCATATTTTTCGGAGTATAAGACGCACCGGAGTATAAGACACACCTTAGTTTTTGTGGGGCTCTCAAGCTCTGTTTGGGGGCTTTTTTTTCTGAAGCTCTGTTTGGAGGCTTTTTTTCGGAAGCTTCGTTTCTGATGCTTTTTTCAGCCTCTGAAACTTCCATTTGAGAAGCTAGATGGGTCTACCTTCAGAGTATAAGACACACCCAAATTTTCACCCTCTGTTTTGGGGGGGAAAGGTGCATTTTATACTCTGAAAAATACAGTAAGTAGCTTTCAGAGACCTGTTTTCCCAGTAGGTGTGAGGATCTTGGTGAAGGAAGCCTTGGGATGTGACCAAAGACGCAAACCATACTAGTCTGTATTGTGCTTGCCTGGCATGGATAGTGGCATTTATATTCTCAGCAGTGAGACTATAATTTCTGGTGGAAGTCTTTCCCTTCCTGTGATTGAATTAAGCTCAGATCACAAAGGAAAAGAGATGCATTAACAACTAAAAAAGAACATATGTTTGGAAGCACAAGGCCCATTTACAGCTGAATTCTCCTTCACATATTTTAATAATCCCAAGATTAGAAATGGAGGAATTCCACTGGCAGCTAAGAACAAATATCTGCTTGTAGAATACAAGAATATGTTATATGCATACTAAATAGAACATAGCTGCTAAGGGCAGTGTAAAGTTTTGTGGATATCGTTAGCATGCCTCGGCTCTATATTTTCTTTATCTAATTTTGTCATTTCAGATTTTACATTCAAATGTTGGGGAGGAAAAAATTGGTGACTTATTAGTTCTTAATATGATCCTATATGCCTTCTGGCATATTTTCAAAATGTAAATTTCTATGCTTTTTAATTCTGAGCCTAAAACCTTTTTCCAAAACAAATGGTGTAGCTATTGATTGCCCTGAGTCAACCACATACTGTATACTTGTGATTAAACTAGGGTTTGGACTTTTAAAAATGCAAAATTTAGTCCATGAATAAACAATAATCATGTACTTTTCTTCACTAGAGTAGTTTCATTTACAGCACAGCAAAATAAATTAAGACAGAAAACCTAAGTTGGAGAAATGTTATTATTAAGCTAATTTCTTAACTTTGTGTGAAATGTTGTACGGTAAGACAGCCTTCCATTACCTCAGCAGGAGCTGTTCCAGAATTTCCGAAACAAGTAAGAGACCATTAAGGTCATAGTTTGTTTACCTGAAATTTTGCTTGGCTGGAAATATGACAATTTCCACAGTTTTATTATGATAGCTATAACATTACAATGTGCAACAAGTCTATCTTGTGGAAATGTAGAGGTCTCCTTTATTAAACTCTTCTTCAAGTCAGGTTCTTATTCTTGAGAAAACACTAACTGGATTAAAAGTGTTTTTAAGTCAGATATGACTGATTCTGTATAATCACACTACTTTCACATAGCAAAAAAGGTCTATCACTTTATTTGGCACAGTGATTAAAGTGCAATATGGAAGACACCATACTAAAAAGCAGAGACATCACCCTGCCAACAAAAGTGTATATCATCAAGGCTATGGTTTTCTCAGTTGCAATGTATGGTTGTGAAAGCTGGACCATAAGAAAGGCTGAGTGCCAAAGAATTGAGGCCTTTGAACTATGGTGCTGGAGAAGACTCCTGAGAGTCCCTTGGACTGCAAGGCAATCCAACCAGTCAATCCTAGAGGAGATCAATCCTGACTTCTCTTTAGAAGGCCAGATCCTGAAGATGAAACTGAAATACTTTGGCCACCTAATGAGAAGGAAGGGCTAACTGTAAAAGAGCCTAATGCTGGGAAAGATTTAGGGCAAAAGAAGAAGGGAACGACAGAGAACTAGATGGCTGGATGGAGTCACTGAAGCAGTAGGCATGGGCTTAAATGGACTTAAATGGAGGATGGTAGAGGACAGGAAGGCCTGAAGGAACATTGTCCATGGGATCACGATGGGTCGGACATGACTTTGCAACTAATGGCAGACAACAAATGGCAGACAATATCTACCCACAACCTGGAATTCAATCCCGACTGGGCTCAAGGTTGATTAAGCTTTCTATTCTTCCAAGATTGGTAAAACAAGGCCTAAGTTTGTGGGGGGAAATATGCAACTAATGCTTCTACATTGCAAACCGCCCAGACAGTGCTGTAAAGAGCTAAGGGATGGTATATTTGCCTAAATGCTATTGTCAGTGCTATATCAAATTGCTGATCCAGCTTTAGTGGAGTTAACTCATATTGTTATGATGAACTGGGTTTACTTACAGCCAGGATGGTTTCTTCAGATTGTCTTTTCTGGCTGGAACTGCCAAAACTGTAGTTCAGGAAGAACTTGAAGGCCATATCTGAGTTACTGAAGTGGCAGATGAACATTATTATGACAGACTATGAATTACAGTTCATTTTCACCACTCAGCTCAGCCTTAGATCCTACTATTTGAGATCTCTGGACAATATCAACTAATGTAAAAATGATACTTCTTGCATATGTACAAAAGCTTCCCATCATTTCTTTCCTCTTTTATCCAGACTTGAGTTTAGATTTAAGATTTCCAGAGACATTGGTTTAACTTTAAGATGGCCTTAGGCAGTAATAGATATATCATACCAAAAACACATTTACTGGGTCAGGAATGTGAGGGATTTGCCTGCTATGATGGAATCAAATAGTAAAATAAACAGGAGTGGGCTGCTGAAAATGGCTGCCCTGCATCACATTTCTCTTCCATTTGATGCTTGCCATAATATACAGTACCTCACATTCTGGCAATATTCCAATGTTCCAGTTGTCAACAGCAGCCAATTATATGGACATGTGCACAGTTAACACTGCAATAATGTCATCTGGGGAAAGTTGTCCTAGACCACTTCAAGCCTACATCTGAAAAGTTACAGATATGGTTGTGGAAAGCTGTCCTAGATATTAGAGAAGAAAGAAGACAATTTAGCACAGCTTCAGCATCATATAGGAGAGGAGGCAACAAACACATACTCTTTGAAGCACATGTACTTCAGGAGTAAAAGATAGTTCAGTATTGAAGGAAAACATTGCAGTTAATACATGCCATAATGTTTATTTCCATCTGATTGAAGTATAGTATGTTCAATTCCCCCTCCTCTTCTTAATCAATTTATTTAGGCAAGCATTACATAATTATCTTTACCTTCCAACAAGAATCATATACAGTCTTTCATTAGATTATGACTTCTGAGACAATGACTTGCTCTTCATAATGACCTGTGGGATGTTATAAATCTGGCTATAGTTATACAGTCACCTTGTCTGACTGAATTTAAATTTTGAAAAGGCTGGCTCCAGTTAATCATATTGACTGCCTCTGTTTCCTATCTGTTTTCATCATAAGGCAGCACCTGTTCTCAATAAATTATACACAGAGTAACTCCTTGAAAACAGCTCTCTCCCCCCACATCCCTGTCAAACATCCCCCTCTCTCCCCCCCTCTCTCTTACACAGAGAGAGAGAGAGAGAGAGAGCAAAATGCTATCATCTGAAGCACTCTTTATCATTTGGAATCTGATCAGCAAACTAATTTAGAGTATTAATATACATGCACCTAAGAGTAGAATAGAAACACTGTAAGAGGGAAACAGTTCATGCTAAATATTATGGAAGGCAGTTTTCCTTCTATATTCCAATCAGATTTGGTTATGTGACAGGCTAATATAAACAATTAATACCCTTTAGATTTGCTAGCCATTTGAGATAGACCAAGTGAAGAAACAGACACCGCAGGGAATCCTGGAATGCTTGATTGATCAATTAATGCTATCAAGTCATTTCTGGCTCTTAGCAACCATATAAATAAATGTTTAATATTTTCTATCCATATGGTTTTCTTGTTAAAAATAGCATGATCATTTGCCATTGCTTTCTTTGTGTATGAATATATGTTTTTGCCGTTATCATTAAAGTGATCACACCCCTCCCCTCCCCAGCATCTTCTTATAACATAGGTCTCTGTTTGCTTTAGCTGGGCAGCTGCTTATGACCTTCATATTGTGGGTGAGGTTATTTTGTGGTGAAGTTATTTTGAGTTTCTTTCTCAAGCTTCATTCACTTCTTAATATCCCCTTTTAACAGCTTATTCCTTTCCTTTTTTGCCCATTAATCTTTCGTACATGCCCCAAGGTAATCTTTAAATTTCTTTACAAGATTGATCTAATTTCCATTCGAAGGTTATGATTCTATACCACACAGACAAGCAGATGGTGTCTAGAGAGACTACCTATGTTTAATCAGAACTTCGGGAGTGGGCCATTCTTGCTATGTATGATTGATGGTGGAATGGTGTAGTCATTTAATCAGGGTAGAATCAAAGTTGGGAGCCTTAGGAAGAGAGGAAACTAATGACAGGTTGCCTGAAGAAGTGGGTGGTTGGTTCCATTTACCTTGAAAGAGACAGTAGTGCCTTCTCAAAGAGATGGTAGTGCCTTCCCAATTAGACTTTGCTGAATCCAATGATTCTCAACAACTGTTGAAGGGCTTCAACTTTCCTTGCTGAGGAAGGTGACTGGGAAGGTAGCTGGGTTGCAGTTTCAGAGGATCCTGCATTATCTAGAACTTTTTTTATTTGAGTTTCAAGCTAGGAGGTAGTTACAGAGCCTGCACTAATTGCATTTATTTATGATCATGGAGGAGCTGAGATGGAGCCATGCAGCCACGCTCGCCTTCCTTGAATTCTCAGTAGATTTTTGATATCATAAATCATGGTACACTTATGGACTAGTGGGAAGTCAGAGTGGGAGACCCTGAGGACTTTTCTTTTGATTTTTGGTGGTGGTGATTTTCATCCTGTCTCCAACTGTGCTTTGAGTCTTTGATGATAGGAGGAGAAAGATCAAGTCTAAAGTTCTTGATTCTTCACACTCTTCCTATTTAACATCAACCTGAGGCTGCTGGTCAAAATCATTTCTTGGTTCAGACTCAGGTATCATCAGTATGTAGAAAATACTCACTTGTATATCTCAACTTCAAGATGGTGAAGTGATGCTTATCAAGATCAATTCTAGTAAGACTGAATGGGTATTGGGGATCCCACATCTGGAGAACTTTCAGCTTTAGTATTGGATGGGAATGGGATCATATTTCCCTGTTCAGTATTGTTCAATGAGCAGGTGCTAACTGTAGCCAGAAAGTCTGCACACATCTTCTGTATGCTAGTTATGTCTATTCCTCATAATCACTGTGCCCCAGTTCCTCCCAGTACGGTCTGGTTCTATAGAACCAGTAGTAAAACCACTGGGAGGCTCTGCCCACCCATCACAATATCATCATGGGTGATCTGCGCATGCGCAGAAGCACGTGCGCTCCCGCTGCAAACTGATAGTAAAGGTAAGTGGAATCCACCCTTGCTGTACATTATAATGCCTTATAATGTACAGAGAAGAGCGACAAAGATGATCAGGGGACTGGAGGCTAAAAGAATGAAGCACATGAAGAATGGTTGCTGGAATTGGGTATGTCTAGTTTGATGAAAAGAAGGAGTAGAGGTGACATGACAGTAGTGTTCCAATATCTCAGGGCCTGCTATGAAGAAGAGGGAGTCAATCTCCAAAGCATCTGAAGGCAGTACAAGAAGCAATGGATGGAAACTCTTCTTTTTAAGAAGAGATCAGACAATCCTTTGTCTGAAATGGTATAAGGTTTCCTGCTTATAGAGGGTTGGATTAGAAGATCTCCAAGGTCCCTTCCTACTCTGTAATTCTGCATTCTGTATGTGGACTACTGCAATGCGCTCTACATGGAGTTCCTCTTGAAGACTTTGACCTGAGGTGAGTTAAGGGATCTTTTGAAATGAAAATAATTGTGGGCTTAGTCCTTCCAAATACATTTTTCTTGATTTATAGTTTCATGCTTTTTTATTGTTGTTCATTATTCATAGGAGATAGACAGCATCATAAAAACGATAAATAAATAAATAAAACAAAACAAATTAAAAAAATAGTAATGAAATAAAGGATTTTTTTTTTCTAAAAATACTGAAACTGTTTTCTACGTTGCTTGACATATGTGTATGCTTTGTCTTGCTGCCAGATAAAGCCAGGCCCTTTAATTGGTTATTTGTATGTGTTTGTACTAAAAGTTATGCACAAATATGTTTCTTTGGACATCAATACAGAAAAGCAAAAGAAAAGACAAGGCTTTGGAATGTAAGCCTAATCTTTCTTTGCCCCTTTTCAAAAGGTTTTCATTCAGTTTGCTTTTTAATTTATATTTTATTGAGGAAAAATACACACCTGTAAATTAGCACTTGTGGTAAAGACGTTTTATTAGCAAAGGAATGTCTGACTACTTACTGGAACACCATATGAATTTCACCATGTTTTTGTGTTAAAATTCCCCCCTCTCTGTGGTATTAAATCTCATCAAATTGCTTGATTGTGGGGCAAGGAGGGAGAGCTGAGAGAGAACAATGACACTGGTGTAAAGAGCCAGTTAAAATATTCCTAGGGTTTGTTTGCTAATTTCACGGAGAGTGAGTGTTAAAAAAGAAAGTAAAGTAGATTTATTAGGGATGTGACTTTGAAATATTGAGTCTGCTTCTGTTCTCTGTATGACAATCTGGTTCCTTACTGTGAGAAAAGAGGAATGAGCCTTGATTGTATCACTCAGGGAGAAGAACAAAGAATCAGAATTTGCTGGGACACATCCACATGGCATGTTTACGGTGAAATGATCATGGGTCCCTCATTCATTCTTACTGGGCATCTTCACAACTTTATTAGAAAACCGTTTTTCTCTTTGTAGATTTTGCTATCTCCTTCCAAAGTGCAGATAATGAGACTTGGGTGTGTGTGTGGGAATGAACACTAACACAATCACCACTACTATAGATTGCCTTATTCCAACCTTTCCTTCATTTAAGCATATTAATTTTTCTTTTATGTATTTCTGATAGACGAGTTCACTGTTTCTCTTGAAACTTTAGCACACTTTCACAATCAGCTTCTTGTCTTTATTTATTAAACCTCTTATTTTGTACCCATTTTTTCCTACATTTTTACCAATGAAAACTTTTAAGAACTGTTCCTTTGATGAGTCATTAATCAAGAACACATTTGTAAACTAATATTTTCTTTTCGAAAAAAGATTATTACTGATATATGTGCGTGTATAATATATATAATATATATACAATCTGTATATGATTGTGTGTGTGTATACTAATTACATAAGTGTATGTGTGGGTATGTATGTATGTATCTATGTGTATACCCACATACAAATACATACATCCCCTTCTATGATCGGGCTTTGACCAGGGGAAGGGACTTGTGTGGGTAAATGAATTTGTGGCCTATGTTGTTAAACATGTATATATCCAGAAGGGTAAACAGGCCATGATGGATTCCCCAGACTAACACCAATCACATCTGCCAACCTGCATTGACCAGTATGGCAGATTATAATCTATTCCTTCAACATGTCAATATAACCTCAAAAATGGCCCTAATTTCTTTTTATTATTTATGGTAGTAAAGCAAAGAAATTTTGGAGTAAGATTCATATTTTAATACAGAAAATTATTAAAACAAAGATAAAAATGAAACCAGAAACTATTCTTTTGGATTTAATTGGAAAAAAATCAGAAACTTTGATTTTATATATCTTGACAGCAGCAAATACTCTGCGCACAAAAATGGAAGGACATTTTGATTCCCACCATAGATGAATGGCTGCAGAAGCTGATGGAGTTGGCAGAAATGGCTAAACTGACTGTTTTGATTAAAAAAAAGAATATAAGTACCTTTGTTGCCACATGGAGACTGCTTCTGGACTTTGTGCTTGAGGTGGAAAAAAAATAAAAAATTGGTTCTGGGTTTTACTGATTAGATTGATAAGTGTTTATAGAAATGGCTAGTCTATACTACTATGGAAAAGCAAAAAGTGGTGGTTTGATGTTAATGCTTTATTTTACTGCAACAGAGGGAGTTGGAAATCAATGCTATTTTTTTTCTTTTCCCCAGCCCTTCCTCACTTCCCTTTCCCCCTTCCCCTCCCCCCACTGTCTTCCTATTTACTTTTGTATTTTGAATCTTATTTGATAACCTAATAATTTTTTTTAATGACCATCATTCCTCAGAGGCCCTAGGGCAGTGATGGCTAACCTTTTGCCATTGTGTGCCAGGAGGGGGGTGGGGGAGGTTTGCGTGTGTGCATGCCCACACCCATAATTCTATGCACTCCACCCTGCACAAGTGCGTGCACCCCACCCCCCGCTGCTCCTGGCACGCGATAGCTCGGTAGGCCTGTTTTTCTTTCTCACCTGGCTCCAGATCCTCTCTATGCATCTAGGAAGGGCGAAAACAGCCTTTCCATCCCCTCAGAGGCCCTCCGGAGGCCTGAAATGGCCCATTTCCCAACTCTCAGTTGGACAGGAAATGACTGTTTTGCTGTCCCCAGCCTCCAGAGCCTCGAATGGGCCATGGTGAAGGGCCTGGATGGAGGGGTCGAGGCCCATTGGCCAGGGCGAAAGAATGGGAGTGGGCCAGCTGAGGAGAAAAGCTGGTGGATAATGGAGGAGAAGCAGGCGTGACCAATGGTAGGTGCTTAAAAGTCCTAGACCCATATGTATGTATATTTGTGCATTACATATATAGAAGGTGGAGATGCTGGATTTTGGTTGTTTGGCTGTTTTTTCCCCTTTAGAGCAGAGATCCTTTTAAGGACAGGGTTCTCAGGTAGAGACAGCATAGGTAGTCTTCGCTTAACAATAGGTCACTTAGCAACCAAACCTCCCCAGAGCTACTTATGACCCACTTTCAAAGTTTTAGCAGCCACAAATACCTCCTGTGGTCACATGATTGCATTTGGTTTCAGTATTTTATTAGTTAATCAAAATATAAGATACAAAGAAAAATGAAAATAATGGGAAAACAGAAGGAAAGGGGAAGGAGGAAAAAGTGTAGGATAAAGGGGAAAAGGAAAAAAAAAAGCATTGACTTCCAACTCCTTTTGGTGCACTAGAATAACCTCAACTTTTTACTTTTACATAATAATATACACTAGCTATTTCTATAACAACAAATCTATCTAATCAGCAAAACCCAAAATCAAAGTTTCATTTTTTTCCACCTCAACCACAAAGTCCCAAAGTGGTTTCCAAGTAGAAACAAAATTGATTGTATTCTTTTCTTTAATCAAAGCAGTCAATTTAGCCATCTCTGCTAAGTCTATCAACTTTTGCAGCCACTCATCCATTGTAGGAATCAAGCATTCTTCCTTTTTCATGCATAAGGTATTCTTGCTGCTAGTCAGCATATATAGCATCAAAGTTCCACCCCCCCCCCCCCAGGTTCTTTATCCATTAAGCCTAAAAGAAAAGTTTCTGGTTTTATCTTTATATTCACTTTAAGAATCTTCTGTACTAAGTTGTGAATACTACTTCAGTATTTCTTTGCTTTGTCACACGTCCACCATAAATGGTAAAAAGTTCCTTCTTTACATTTACATTTCCAACTTACATTTGAAGTACCTTTATACACTCTTGACAATTTATCCAGTGTTAAATACCAGCTATACATCATCTTATACAATTTTTCTTTTAAATTATAATTTAATATAAATTTTAAACCTTTCTTTCACATGTTTTTCCATTGTTCAACAACGTTATACCCAAAGTTGTTTGCCTGCTGAGTCAAACAGTTCTTTACATACTCATTTTCCAAGTTTAATTTCAATAAAGGTAAAGATTCCCCTCGCACATATGTGTTAGTCATTCCCAACTCTAGAGGGCAGAGCTCATCTCTGTTTCAAAGCCAAAGAGCCAGTGCTGTCCAAAGACATCTCCATGGTCATGTGGCCAGCATGACTAAATGCCAAAGGTACACAAAATGCTGTTACCTTCCCACCAAAGGTGGTTCCTATTTTTCTACTTGCATTTTTTACGTGCTTTCAAACTGCTAGATTGGCAGAAGCTAGGACAAGTAACGGGAACTCACCCTGTTACAGGGCACTAGGGATTCAAACCGCTGAACTGCCGAACTTTTGATCAACAAGCTCAGCATCTCAGCCACTGAGCCACCACTCAATAGCAACTGATAAATCTTTGCAATAATACTTTCATCACTACCACACCATAAAATTTCCAGTTCATTTTTTACAAAATCAAATCCATAGGGTTTTTAAAAATCTAGTTTACTTTAAATCTTTCTTTCATTTGTAAATATGGTGAATACGTCCTTTAATTCCAACTCCTCTTAGATTTGAGGATAAAGTCACCATAATTGAAAACTATTATTTCACCATAAATCCACCAATCTGGCCTTGCCATGCTTATTTTTCTAAAGAAAAGCTTTCAAGGGGTGACACCCAAAGAGGCATCTTCACAGAGAAACTTACTTTGCATTTATTCCAAACTCTTAGGATCTAACAAAGTAGTTGTCAAATTCAGCAATTACTTTAATCTTGTCATACCATAAATAGGCATGCCATTTGAATCTTAATTCATTGCCCTCCAGCTCAGGTAACCTCTTATTTTGGAGTCACCCATAGTGGTGGGATTCAAAATGGTGGGATTTTTTACTGTCAGTTCTGTGGGCATGGTTTGGTGGGTGTGGCCTGGCTTGGCTTGGTGGGCATAGCATGGCTTGGTGGGCATGGTTTGGTGGCCGTGGCAAGGGAAGGATACTGTAAAATCTCCATTCCCTCCCAACTCCTGGGGAAAGTTATTGCAAAATTTCCATTTCCTCCTAGTCAGCTGGGACTTGGGAGGCAGAGAATAGATGGGGGCGGGGCCAGTCAGAGATGGTATTTACCGGTTCTCTGAACTACTCAAAATTTCCGCTACCGGTTCTCCAGAACTGTTCAGAACCTGCTGAATACCACCTCCAGTCAACCACTATTTTAGCCAGGCCAAACAATGGGCATCAAAATACAATTTCAAATCTGGCAAACCCAAACCTCCTCTTTCTTTAGCACACAACTGCATTTTGGGAACATGGCAACTGGCTCGCATTTACTGCCATTTGCATCATGTTGCTGTCACATGGTTTTGCCAGAGACCACTATTGACTCCCAATTTCCAGCTCCCCCCTCAAAAAAAATCCATTGCATGGAAGGGGTTGCTTAACAACCACCACAAAAAAAGGTCATAAGATTGGGTGCAGTCATGTGGTGACCCACTTAATGACCAGCATAACTTTTAATTGTAATTCTGGGCTCAATTATACATTGAGGGATACCTCTCTTTTCTCACTCAAGTCTCAGCAGTGATGCCATTTGCCCCTATTGAATCACTCAGCCTTGTTTTTGGAGGGTTTTCCAGACAGCCAATCTGGGCATCTGCGTGTGAGTTAAAAATGCAACAAATTCTGTACATGCCAGAACAACCCAAAGGGAAGCAAATGATGGGGGAAGTTGTGTTGCTTTGTGAAAGTTGCTGGTAGGGCCACTTTGCTCAAAGCATCATTGAAACAAAGCAGCCCGTCAAGACTTTGCGCAGATGTAATCCTGAATCTCCTTGTGTGGCATCTCTCCAGTTGTCTGCAGCCTCCCTAGCTTGAAGGGCTTCAATTAAATCCCAGGGGAAGACATGGCCTTTTAAAAATTAAAAATGGGAAACAGTGTCAGCCAAGAGGGCTGTAGGATAAGGAAATGTATTGTAATAGGGGAAAAAAACCAGCCATGCCTTCCAGTCCCTTGAGACAAAAACAGAACAAAACAAAACAGGTAAACACAGTTAAAAGTCATTATCAAACATCCTGAGGAGAAGGTAGAAAACAGAAAGCTTTTTTTTTTTTTTTTTTTTTTTTGCAGTGGAACAAAATTGCAAAGAAGTTGAAAGATTTCAGTACAAGAATAGATTGTTGTAGACCTGTGTGAACCAGAGTTAATACTTTGTTTTCTATGCCTTTAAATATTACATGAATTACAGACGGTATGTTTAAATATTTGCTTATCACATTCAAAAGTAGAATATCCTGACTGGAAGACTGTGGTGGTTCCTTATGTTTCCATTTTGAGTCAAAAATAATCTCCCTTTTTAAGTCTGGCCTCTCACAGGATTGCATGACAAAGAATAATTTCCTGTGTATGAGCTGATTAGTATTTTATCTCGATAACATTTTGCCTCCTAGTACCACTTTGAGGTTCCACTTACTCCCTTGGTTAATCACCTTTTTTGGCTTTTATTTTAAACCAAGTGCCCCCGAGTCAGGAATGTTCAAATGAGATCCAGTGTATTTTGTTGCTCTTGAAACCTGGTAAATTAATTATGGGAAGTATTTATTTTTTTTAAATCAAATCCTCCTGTACAGTAGTTCTCAGACAACTGCACAACAACTAAAGCTTCTGTTTGGACAATATATCAAAGAGCCAAGATGGAAAAATTGACAGAATTTAAAAAGCCAAGTACAGATTGAAGAAAAAAACCTTCATACATATGACCGAATTGAGGAAGGAGAATTAAAACAAGTTAAAAAAAACCATATCCATAAGAGTCTCAGTTCTTGTCTTTGCTTGAACTTCCAGTGAAGGGACAGTGAAAATTCCTGCATTGTTTGTGAACTTCTCCCACATGTTGCAAAAAAGTTGGGTGCTTCCAAAATATTTCCCAATATGTTTTCCACCAGCCTCCCATTCCTGATTTTGCTGATGGCTTCCTATTACTGCCACAGACCTTTCTGCCAGCCTCCCTCCCTGAAACACATAACAACAAAACAAATTTTCACTAGGCTCAACCTATTCCCCAGTTCTGATGCCATGATCATGCACAAGCCTGGGCTTAGAAAATTTGCAAAGAAATGGTCTTGAGACAATAATGAGCAGATCAGATCCAATTGTGTATCTTGACTCCTATAGCTGATTTAATTGAAGTTCTATCTCAGTTTTGGGAACATTTATGATCTGAGTGGGCTCTATCTCAAATCTAGCAAGACTGATAGCTGTGGATTCATGGGACCTCTGCTTCCAGGAACTTTTCTGACTTTAGTTCTGGAAAGGATTGCACTTCTCCAGATGGAACTGGTATGTAATTTGAGGATCCTCTTGGACTCATGGTTCTATCTCACTGCAGCTTTGAAGAATAGAGCGAAGGCAACAAATATATCCTCTTGAGAGGAGAGGATAGGTAGCAATCAGTGGTGGGTTTCGCCTGATTAGGTCCGGTTTGCAAGAACCAGTTGTAAAACCAGCAGGAGGCTCCGCCCACCGACTTTGACGTCATCAGGAAGCTTCTGCGCATGTGCAGAAGCAAGCACGCACAGCCCCGTTGCAAACCAGTAGTAAAGGTAAGTAGAACCTACCCCTGGTAGCAATGTTCCTAATCTAGCCATGTCAACAAAGTAAGAGCTACCTCCAGGGGCTTGTGCCTCCAATGCTAATAATTCTTCAACAACTCTGAAACTGCATTCCTGTTACTCTTATCCTAAGCTTGGCATTTGAATTGGCTCATGGAAATGCCTAGTGCTTCAATCTGGATCATTACAAGACAGCTCTGCCTCTGCTTCTCTCTGGCTAACAGGTCACTAATTAAATTACAAAGCAAGTTATAGACTGTGAACTTTTGAAATCTTAGTCATTCTATTATCAGGAAGTTTATGACATGGCTATAAAGGCTGCATTTGCCTGGATTTCTGAGTTGCCTTAACTGGTACAGGACAGATTTCTTCTAACCCATATAAGAAGGGGCTTTCTTCCTCTCTGCCTTTAAATCCTAAACAGAGACTCTACAGGCTGAACATGCGCAGTTAACTAAGAGCTTTTTCAAGCTGCCCAGTCATATTGATGGCTTTGTATTCTAGGAAAGCAACTCCATTGTTTTACCCCTCTTCTTCCCATCCATTATACGAAGAGAAATTAAATGGATTTTTACCTAGTTTCTAGCATTCCTGGACATGTTTATATGAGTCTTTTGCTTGAAGATTTTAACACTGATTAAAATAAGCTGCATAATTAATCTGCTATCTGGGTCAGCAATGTAGTAGGCTCCTGTTCTGCCGCTACAACAAAATGCTCTGCAGAATAATTTTAATGAGCTTATAAAATAATTAAAATTAATGTGTGAAAATCCCATCAAGACTGCTTCTACCAATCATCATATCAATAGCTACATTATGGGCCTATTATCTATCATCTGTGTGTGTGTGTGTGTGTGTGTGCGCGCGCCAGTGATGGGTTGCCCCTGGTTCACACCAGTTCTATAGAACTGGTAGTAAAACCTGCGGGAGGCTCCGCCCACTGACCCTGATGTCATCAAAGCGCTTCTGTGCATGTGCAGAAGTTTCTGCGCTGTGCGCGCATGGCCCCATTGCGAACCGGTAGTAAAGCTAAGTAGAACCCACCTCTGGTGTGTGCGCATGCGTGCACGTTTCTGTGTGTGTGCGTGTCTGTGTGTGTATGTCTTTCATCTACCATATACTTTTACTAACTGGACTTTGGTGTATCAAAAACCAACACAAGTGTGTGTGTGTGAGGGGAGGAAGTTACTGCTTCCTATTTATTTATTTACTTATATAATCTGTTGACCTGTCTAAAATCTTGCTCTAAAAAAATCTATTACTAACCATAATGTATTGGTTCTAATTATCTTCCTTCCTCCCACATTAGTCTCCTTTTAAAAGATCAGTGATCACAATAACCAAAACCAGATACAGAGGATGTATCAAATATTTATCTTTCATTGTGGAATCCAGTTTGCTCACCCTCTTCTACTCATATTTTGCTTTTGTTCTCCCTTTTGAACTCTTCTGGATATTCTTACATTTTACTAGATTATTTAGGTGACCTTTCCACATGAAAGTCCCATAATCTAGCTGTTACCTTGCCTGCTAAGTTTATATAATCTTTCATAGCTCTAATAAAAATACCATACATGTGGGTATCGCAAAACAACAGTATTTTTGCTGTAAAAATGCCATGTATATGCTTTTAGGTACGGGGGTGTGACGGAACATCTTCTCATATGTGAGGAATCATTTGTATGCCGGGAATATTTCAGTGCAACAAAGGAGTCAAAGAAAATGCTTGCACGATCCAACAGTTCCATAATCTACTTCTCTGGTTACACATCCTGATTCCATAAACACTGGAATTGCAGTTGTTTGTGCTTGCAAAGCTCATTTGGCATTATTTATCTGTCTGCTTCAATGGATACAGTTGTTGAATTTTAAATTTTTAAAATCCTTTGGTAGGTTTTCCTTGTCAGTCTCCATAAGCATTTTGGATTTTTTAAAAAAAGGAAATCTAATTGCTCATTCCAATTTGTCACTATGCACTTCTTAACAGAACTCTATTTTGTGTGACTTGCATACTGAAAAAAATCCTAAATGGTGCCATCACAGTAGGACATAGAAAGTCAGTGAAAAGATACAGTGCTCTACTGGTTGAAAAATAATGTGCATTTTCAGTTCAACTAAGATACTCCTGTTTAGCAACTATCTTGGTTAACAACCATTTGCAAATATGACGATAATTAAAAAAAAAACATTTTTCAAGCAATCCATACATTTACTGCCAAAATTTGTGTACCTGACAACAACACTCACTGAAATAAGAGCAACCCTGGCATAGCTGTATCAGAGGGCTTTAACTGAATAGCTAGCAACCACTGATCTTTACAGCATCTCTCTGTCACTTTCTCAGTCACATGTTCACCTAATGACCATTTGGTTTAATAACCTGGTTGTTGGAAGAGAACTTTGGTTGCTAAACAAGGAGCAGGCAAACTTAGATTTAAGTTTTGCAGCAATACCAAATCAAGGTTCTACATCTACATGTGGTCTAATAACACAGTACAACATGGCACACACGGGCTACAATCCCTTGTTTTTATTATATTTCTAGGAAAGCAAAAAAACTAGAGAATTCATCAACTAGAGAGCCACTTGGCATCATTAGCATCAATGGACCAAGCTGAACATTCCTACAAGCAGGTAATCCAACAGCCAAGCCATGAGCAGTTCATCTAAATATGCCAGAAGCAGTGGTGGGATTCAAGTAATTTAACAACCGGTTCTCTGCCCTAATGATTTCTTCCAACAACCAGTTTGCCAAACTGCTCAAAGTTATCAACCAGTTCTCCTGAAGTGGTGCGAACTGGCTGAATCCCACCACTGGCCAGAAGTCAAGCAATGCCTTGTGGACAAAAAGAATAGTGCAAATATCCAAAATATGAGTTATGGCATAAATGTATGTGATAGCTTTCTCTGGATGCCTTTCCAGATGCCAGCATGGAGGAGGATGAGCTGGTCCCAGACATATCAGGTGGCGGAGGTGGCAGCATGCTCGGAGGTGGCCAGTGGCTTCAAGCCAGGATCAGCAAGACCAAGAACGGTGGAGTGATTGCAGGGGGAGCAACTGGATGAGCAGCCTGCTGAGTGTGGGACAGTCAAATCACAGCTGCAGAAGAACAGCTTGGATGAGGAGGAACTGCCTCCTTTGCCTGATCCAAGAGTACACAAAGTAGCAAAAAGGCAAAATGGCGTTCAGCCCTGCTACTTGTAAGGCAACAACCTCACCCCTCTTCATGTACTGTATTGGGCAATGGCTATTTAGTGCAGCAAGAGAGGGGAAAAACACTGGGAACAATGTGTCTGTTTTGGTACCTAGTGTTTGCCAAATTCTTGCCAGTTGATGTACCTGACCCAGACTGTGGACTTAGACCCTGGATTTGACTCTTGGACCTACTTCTCAAACTTGCCTTTGCCTTGGTCCTTGGACCTTGATGGTGGACTTTGGTGTGCATGTGTCTTGCTTGCCTGTACTTTGTCCTTGCCATGTGGATCGTTCCAGCTACGTGGATTAGTGTGGGAATCATTTTGGAACTGAATTGGGAAACACATTGGGCGCTGCCTTGTCACTGGACTGGGATTCCCTGAGGAAGATTTTTAGAGGCATCGAAAGCCTCAATAAACCCCTTGAATCCTCCACGGTGTGTGCATTGTGTGAGCAGAACAATGTTTTTGTTGTTGTTGTTGTTGTTGTTTTTTTTGCTTCAAAGAGCTGAACATCAGGCATTATTTTTATGGCACTCTTTATCAACATCAGGAATGAGTCCACATTATCTGAGGAACTGTCTCACTGCAATGGGATTGGCCAACTTTGCCTGCACCAACAAAAGGGGTGTGCTATGGACCCTGTCAGTCAAGGAATTCTGGTTGGTGGAATCCAAGAGAAGAAACTTTTCTGCCATGGCTCTCGCCCAAGAAGCAATGGGTGGAAACTAATCAAGGAGAGAAGCAATTTAGAACTAAGGAGAAATTGCCTGACAGTTAGAACAATTAATCAGTGGAACAACTTGCCTCTAGAAATTGTGAATGCTCCAACACTGGAAGTTTTTAAGAAGAAGTTGGATAACCATTTGTCTGAAGTGGTGTACGGTTTCCTGCCTGAGCAGGGTGTTGGACTAGAAGACCTCCAAGGTCCCTTCCAACGAATAGAATAACATTCTATTTTCTGGAATATCATGCCTTCCAAGGTAAGATCCACACCCACCCTTTTGGCATGAAAGGGTCTGCCAAATGGCCTGGGGCCCCAGTGGGAGCCTGTTTTTCTGAAGGTGATTAATGGATTAGGATAAGATCGGACCTCCTCCCTGTGTTCATCTGCCTTCCTTTGTCCATTTTAAATAGATTTTTGTTTAACTATTTATTGTTTTAATGTTTCATATCGTTACTTCTATTGATTGTAAGCTGCCTAAAGTTGCTTCTAAGAGAGATGGGCAGCATATAAATGTAATAAATAAATAAATAAATAAATAAATAAATAAATAAATAAATAAATAAATAAATAAATAAATAAATAAATAAATAAATAAATAAATAAATAAATAAATAAAGCCTTCTCACAGACTGGGAAAAATGGAAACTCCACCCAATTATTCTAATTATCTTTATGGTGTGTAACACCCACTCCTGGATGAGGCAAGGGAATCTCTTTTTGTATCATAAGGTCTCAAATAAAAAGGTGTATGTGTATGTGGGGGGGGGGGAGCCAGATCATTTATTTATTCATTTGTACAAGTTGGGAGAGTTTGATGCCATGGATACATCAATCTGTTAAAGGTTACATTTATTTCCTTTTTGCTAAAAGGCAAAAAATTATGCCCACATTCAAATGTTTGTCAATAAATTCAGAGATGGAATCTGGGACCATTCCAGGGTACCGTAAAAGTACAGTATGTTGTATGAAAGGAAGAGCTATATGAATGGTAATAAATATGAATGGGATGTGCAGTTATACATAGCTATTTGATTTCTTTTTTTTTTTTTTACAGGAGCTTGATATTTATCCAATCTTCAGATTCTGGTCTTTTAAATAAAATGAACATTTAAGTTCCCTAGATAAAGAATTGACATTTATTTTGGCCTCATGATTTGTTTGCATGTCTTGCCCATTCACCCCTAAGAAACAGCTCATGAGTGATTCAAAATGTTATTTTTTAAAAGAAAAAATGAAACCAGATGAAAAGTGATAACAAGTACAAGTTTCTCACTTCATTCTTCCATCAAATGTCACCAAATGTCAGCCAAGATGAAAATAAAAGAAACATTAAAATCTTTTACTGTTCCAAAAACCTACTTAGACTAAGTCACACACTAACCATTCTGGTGAGTTCTTCTCATGTGCGTTATGCCATGTGTGAGATAAGCAAAGCGTGCAATCCCCTTTGGAATAGTGACCCAATTAAAATTCTAGAACAGCAGAAATTAGGATTCTTGAGTCTCATTTTGTTTCTATCCATGGAACAGGATCAAATGGAACATTTTCCACAAAGCTACTATTTTAGATGGATACAATTAAACATCAGTGCGGCTCTCCACAACAATATTTAGTGATCATATCTTGGAACCCTAATGGTTCCACACCACAACCCCACAACAAATGTAAAATGTAAAATGTTAGCGGCAGCATGGAGTATCACTTCCCACACACTTCAGGTCCTTGGAAGAAAACTATGATATGAAAGTGGCATGTCGCTAAGTATATAATTTGGTAAACATGCATGTTGTCAAGGTAAATGCCAGGCCGTAGACTTCATTTCGATATGCTGGATTCCTAGGGGGAGAGGGGATATGGTAAATATTGTACCAATAAAGGAGAATATTTGTAGCTCAGGGTTGCAATGAAGGGGGTGCTCTCTGCTTGTATTCTTGCGGACGTCTCATTACCTTAACTAGGTAACATCATCAGTATTAGTAAGGAGTGTGGGTTACTATCAGTTTATAGTCTGGTATCTTGCCTGTCTGTCAGGGTGGGGGTGGTCTTAGAGATTCTTTGGTTGGATTGTTTTCTGATGGCTCTTGACTGGGGTATTGCTTACTTGATTGTTGGTCTAAAATTAACCCGGAAATTAATCTATGCTGATCTGAGTGCTGTTTGCTGGCGGAAATGTGCTTTTTCTCTTTTGGGTTAGTTGATTATCTCTTTTGCATGGTCTATAGATGTTGTTAATGTCTATGTGTCTATGGATGGCTGATTGTCAGCGTGCCAGTCTTCTAGAAATTCCCTGGCATTTTTGTACTTGGCCTGGTCTAGGATTGTCACATTTTCCCAATTGAAACTATGGTTAAATATGTTGTGGGGAAAAAAAGAATATTCATCATGTCTTCTGACTGCTAGTTGGTGTTCATCAATGTGCCCTGCCAGTCTCCTGCCTTTTTGTCCTACATAGTGGTTGGTGCAGTTCTTACATTGTATGCAATATTTACCATTGTATTTCTTACATGTAAATATTGTGTATAAGATATATATTGGAAGACCTGAAGAGCCTGATTGGGGACAGATCGTTCTGGAGAAAATTCACTTAGTCACTGAGGGCTGACACTGGTTTGATTACACATAGTAATCATCATATTGTTATTAAATCAGTATTCTTATTAAACAATAAAATTATAAAAACCTATACAGAGAAAAGCTGTACTGGATAAACATACTGTATATAATAGCATAATGTATTTATATAACTCACATTTTCCAATACGGTGTATGGTATAGTTAATTTCAAAGAGACTCTTGCCATCCAGATAGCAAAGAAAAGAAGTAGAAATAGCAGCAGCAGCAACAACAACAACAACAATAATAATGAAGGAAGTTGTCATTATAGTTTCATGGTACTCAAAACACTGAAAGATACTGTATCAAAGAAAGTGTAATGTGCACTGGTGATTGATTAAAGGGCTGGAAGAGCATAGAGATTTTTCACAAGAGAGAGGTGAGTAAAGTAGGTTTCTCTAAGCAATTTTGCTTGTTTATAAATAACTTCCAATTAGGGGTAAGCAGTGAGATGGACAGGTCTGCTAATAACTCCACTGGCAAAATAAAATATAGAGAATCAGTCCAGATTGTATGAATGGCCTTTAAAAGGAGAAATAGGTTTCAATGTAAACAAGTGGTAGTTAAGAAATATTGGAGCAAGAAAAGAAAATAATTTTACAAATATATTAATGGAACCCAAACAATATATTTACTGAGGATCAAGTTATAAATGGCTAGCTATCAAGATGGCTGCATTGTAAATCTAAAAGCAAGACAATACATATTTGTATTCATCTGCTTGTTTAAAAGACTGATATAGCTGCCCTCCTGAAAGCATCTGGGTGACAAACAGTAACAAACCAAGGTAATAAAAGCCAAAACTACACCTCACTCTTCTTTCTTCTACGCATGCAGCAAAATCGTATCTGGACTGTGATCATCCCTAACCATTTTACAATTCCCTAGGTGTTCAAGAGCAGCAAAAGACAGACCATAAAAAAGAGTAATCCTCCTCCTCCTCTGCTTCTGAACATCCTGGGTGCAAATGGCTGGCCACCTTGTGACACAACATTAGACCACATGGGAGCCTAATTTGGTCAGAATGACCCATTTTTAAATTGGGAAAGGATATGATTTTTTTATGCCTTATTGAATCTGATGGAAGTTAAAGTTCTGAATGTCAAAGGATTATGATATAAGCAACCCCAGCACTTTCTGTAAAGTTATTCGGGAATTAAAGATTTATTAAAAGTTTGTTCAGTTTACATGGTAGCCTGTTTGCCAAATGATTCTGTCCTTTGGAGCAGATGAGACTGTTTGCCACCCACATTTTCCCATTGTTAGCTTGTCTTTTCATGGCATCAGTCAGCCTTTTTTGAAGTCATATTAAGCCTGTACCATTACTGTACCATTATTTTGGCAAAACAATTGCTGGATGATTCTAAAAGATGCTATAAATGGGGAAATGGCCAAAGATAAGCAGTCCTCTTAGGGATTAATAAGTGAATGCAGGAAGAAAATCCAATGATGAGACAAGACTCAAAGGAAAATCTTCCCTGTTGATAGAAAGCAGCAGATCTATTAATTCCAGATCCTTCTGTCTTCTTAAAAACTATCCATTCTTGCTTGGACTGAACATTTTTGAATATCTCCGGATCTGAAAAAGCCTAAAATGTTTGAAGAGAACTATTAGCATGCATGTTTTAGTTTAATGTCTTTTTCATGTTTAGCTCTTAAGAGGGAAAGAAACATCATATTTTGATATAAACATCTGTTTTATGTTTCCCTAAATGCTCACTTAGCATGATGAGCATTAACTCTAGAGGATTCTGACTGTGCAAGACTTTTTAGCCCAATCCAGATAGATCTGGATTTGGGACTGCCCAAATACATTATTATGGCACCAACTGAACAGATGACTTATGCACATTGAAACTCATATCTATATATTTGTAATGGGGAAGGAGGGGAGTAGAATGATAATGAAAAGGCTGGAGAATCCTCAGACATTTGATTACATGACCTCCCTGAACATGCTCAAAAGGCCAATTTCCTGCACTCTCAAACATTTAAAAAAGAAGATGGGAACTGAATCAGATATGTCCCATCTACACCCACAGCCTCTCCTTCTCATAAAAATCAGTTCTGCAGAGTTAATATCTTTTTCTTTGTGTTGTTGTTGTTCTGTCTGCCATACTCAACGGTTTAAGCTAACCAAGCAACTTCTTTTTTATATACTGGAACTCATTAATACAGGGAGTCACCCCATGCCCAATCATTATTGCTCAGTTAATGAATAAATCATCTTCTTCTTTGGGCCAGAGACATTTTTTGCACATAATATACATTCATATTGTTGACTGAGATACCAGAGGATGGAAGTTAAGAATACCTGTTTTTCTAAAGCATACATCCAAGAGCAAACTCAAGAATTGAGAGTTGAAATCCACAGGTCATAAAGAGGCCTAGCTGTCCACCCCTGTCCAAGAGGTCCAACTTATTCTTTTTTTTTTTTTTTTGGCTAAGAATATCCTCCCTGGTATCACAGCAGTTATGATGCTTAGACCAATGCAACCTCCAGATGCACTAAATCATCAATTACCAATTTCATTGTCATATTACCATCAAGTGATGAAAACCACCAGAACTGTATCCCCAGTACAGCTGGAAGATGCCAGATTGGCTTTCAATGGCTTCCCAAACTATATAGAAGGGTGGTGAAAAAAGCTTCTTGGTTTATCTTGGCATCTGAAGAATGCCAAGATAAAGAGCATCTTGGCAGCTAAAGCTAAGAAAGCTGTGAAACAGAAGCCAGTTTTGGTTGAGGCTAAAAAGTAGAATAAAGAATACAAAGCAATTTCATTTACAATGAATAAAACAAGTTTTGGTTGATATGATTATTTTGTTCATATTTTTTCCTCTTTCTCCCAAATTGCAAGTTACAATTTGGTGACAAACTGAGGAAGATGCAGCATGTTCAAAGCAAACTTTCTGATGCATCTGTGCAAGTCTCAGGTTTCACACCTGTAAATGTACTGTCTTATCCAACTTGCTCAATAATTGCCTAATACAATTGTCAGAAACTCTATCAGGTCTCTAAAAAAAAAGTCAGTTATATTACCTGCTATCTGATTGTTTTAATCAAGCCCTTCTGCACGGCATAGGGAAAATCCAGAGGTTCTTCATTTCCATCCATATTCTTCTTTTTCTGATAGCCTTGTCCCAGTTGCTTCTTTACAGTATTTTAGATCTTTAGATTTCAAATTAATATTTGAACTGCATATATTCTTTTAGTAAACTGCCATCAATGGCAATGCAGCATCTACTGATTAGATGAACCACAGTCTTCTGTGGAGGCAATATTTCCTTTCCTGATGGCCCTGATTTTCTACTCCATACTTATTTCTGTCCTTGATGTTGTCTTCATATGTGTTTTAGGTTCTTTATGTCATTGTGCCATTAAATCTTATAACAGGACGAGCCCCAAAATAATTTTCCTGACTAGTCCTCACAGGGGGTAGCTTTGCACTTCATTTATTTTTGCATTTGGCCCCATCAGAACAGCTGCCAGCTTTACTACTGAACCTGCCAGCAAGTAATTTTTTTGTAGTAAAGTGTAGCATTCTACAACTCATGATCTTCCCATTGAGTAAACCAAAATTAACTCTAGAGGGGGACAGCCAGAAATGGCATCTAGCCACTTCTCTGTCCCCTTCTTTATTCTTTTGTTCCTGCACTGGCTTTTCAAAGTGTTTTTTTTAAAGGGGGATATGAAAAAGACTCCCCTCCAAGTGGCCAGAAAACCATGACAGAATGGTAGCAAAGCATAGAGCATTTTGCTTCAAACAGGTAGGGACATTCCAGGAGACTAGGCAGGGTGGGATTCCTGCCGACAGCCTCAGAGTCATAGAGAAAAGATTGCAAATCTCTTTGCTGCCTGTTCTTTGGAACAGCAAATTAATAGAGTCAGCATACAAAGATTGACATAAAAACCATGGTATCATAGGGATCAGTACTGCTCTGGCATGCAGAAGAGGAATAATAACATTAATGGTGTGAAATAAAAATTCTCAGTCTCCTTTTTAATACAACATGCTGTGTTGAGCATTTGGAAATGAAAGAAACTACATTCCAAATGTGCAGATTAACACTCCTCGTATCAGCAGTGTTTTATTTTGAAGTAGTCTTTCTTTCTTTCTCTTTCTTTCTTTCTTTCTTTCTTTCTTTCATTCATTCTTTCTTTCTTTCTTTTTCTTTCTCCTTCCTTCCTTCCTCTCTCTCTCTCTCTCTTTCTCTCTCTCCTTCCTTCCTTCCTTCCTTCCTTCCTCCTTCCATCCCTCCCTCCCTCTCTCTTTCTTTCTTAAAAACAGGTAACATAGTTTGTCTTTAAAAACTTTAAGAGAAAAGTCTTTTTTAACAAACAGAACTGAACTGCCATTCAGTCTTTGGGCAGAGTGTAAGTGTGATTGTGATTTGTTATCATTGTTGCTGTTCTGGCATTACAGTGATCACAAACAACATATTTCTACTTGGTTTCACCCCTCTTTCCCTCGTGATAAATTGAATTTGTGTGCCTTCTGGGGTACAGAAGATTTTGAAATGATTTTCAATAAGTCGTCCAGTGGCTGCCTGCCAGCCTGAAAAACTCCGTGAATGTAAAGCAAACCTCAGTGGTCTCTATAACAGACAAGGCAGAATCCAAAAAGCATTTTGTAATATTTATTTATACAGTCTGAATGAGAAAAACATTCCATAATGTGGTGATGGGGCCCTAATTCTCCATCTCCATCAAGCAGATAGATATTCAGGACTCCTTTCTTCCCTCCCTCCCGGTGTGGTCCTATTGTGCCAAAATAGTCAAGGGGAAAAGAAAAGAGTCTATGGTTTATGCACCATGTAAATTATAGGAAATGTCTCTGTTTAATTTGCATTATGTAATGGCTTTTGGGAAAGTGATATTAGCTTTATGTCACAATGTAACATTTTAATTTAATTATTAGCAGGCCTAAATTAAAATGTAATGAAAAAAGGACTGAGAGTTACCCACAATTCTTGGTTTGGGCCCTTCCGTTGGCCAGAAGAACACATTGAGCCAAAAATGAATTTAGCCTGTGGCTTGAGGGAAGTTCAAATATCTGTATGTTGTTGAAGAACAGTGAGGACAAAGGTTGTTGAGTTTGGCTTGCAGATTTTTCCAGTTGAAAAGAACTGGAAGGGGTGAGAAAAGGGGGAAGGGGTGGAAAGTCTAGTCAGAGAGACTACTCCTGAAAGAAAGTAGAATGACAGCCTTCCAAACTTTTGAGTAAAGGCTTATAAGGAGAGCAAGAGAAGCCAAGAAGCCATTTTAGGGCAAGCAATAGAGGTGCAACAAGAAAGATCTCTTCCTGTACTGTAAGGATTTAAAAAAATTTTTTTAAATGTTAAGGCACAACTTGCATATAGAATGAAGTGGAAAGAGATGGTCTGCCATGTCTTTGGAGTTTTCAGGTTTATCTGTTCTTCATATATTTCTGGCTAAACTTTTACCATTCTTTAACTACAAAACAGACACTTAAATCTTCAGAAAAGCTGCTTCTCATCTGCTATAAATCTGAATAAACTTAAACTATTGCAACAACAATATTTCACTGGATACACAAAGGTCCTTCTGAAGAAAATGAAGCTTGTTTAATCAAGAAGACAGACTGGGCACAAAGTCTAATAGACCTTCCATTCTGAATCTGTGGATATTTCATCAACGGGAGAAAAGAAACCATGGACACTTGGTCCTGAGCTTTTCAACTATATCTAGAAGTTATACTGCAACCCACCTCCACATAGTGATTCTGGGTGGCTGACAACCATGTCATATCTTTATCTCCTGAAGTAATTCTATCTTGACTTTTTCTAAGAAGCTCGAGGCTGCATAAAAGATTCTTCCCTCCCCCCAATTCCCTCATTTTAGCTCTTCAAGGCAGGTTTGATTACACTATAGTGGATACCATAATAATGACTTGCTTGACCCTCCTTCTATGAATGTCCCTGTACATAAATTTTTCCAGTGAACAGCATACTGTATGATGCTTTGAATCTAAAGTTGTACAAGTCCTGCTCTGGCATTATGATACCCACACTCAGAAAATCTGATTTCAGTGATTTTGTTACAGAAATATTATAAAGATTTTTATAATCTTTTTCTTTATAATTATAAAGAAATGGAGAGTGAGGCATCAAGGCCTTAAAAAAGGCCTTGATGCCTCCCCTTGATATGGGACAACAGGATTAAAAAAAAATCCTGTTGTCCCATATTATTGTCACTGGGTAATATTTTCACAAAATTAACAGTGAGTATGAAACAAAGGACATTGAATACTACTGAGTGCAAATTTACTACTTATTTGTAATGCTGGCAGGTATTCAACATTTTTATACTAGCATAAATGACTAGACAGAGACTTCAATAAAACAGACATGAATTGTGTTTTATTTTGTGCTTATGGAGCAAATACACTTTAAAAGCAAATTACTCATTACACCAATTTTATTAGACCCCATAGGCATAACATTTATTATGTTAATCATTTTCTTTCAGAATGGGAAATGCTGGTTCTAGTTTCTCTATATATTTGGGTTTTTATGAGTGTTGTACTTCATTAGAGTTTATCTGGAAAAAAAAACTTTTCATTCTAAGTATATTTCTTTTAAACAGAGTAATGAAAATGAGTGGCTTGTAATAAAATTCCCAGTGATGATTTCCCATAAATTAGGTTCAGATGAACAAAAAAAAAAAAATTATAATACGTACCTATCCACAAGCAACCCAACTGCAGTAAAATTAACAAATAAAGATTAAACACCAGTTCAAATTGCTTATGAAGAATAAAAGCAGTACATTTACTATTATAGCTATTGTACCCTAAATGTGCTTAAGATCTCCCTTTATTCATGCAACATACAGTAAACCATCCTACTGCCATCCTGGGGCAATCCTAAATCCTGGCAGCCAAAGATCCTTAGGAACCATGGAGGAAATTCTGCCTCTCTGTGTTCCACACTTCTGACCCAGATTAGTTGAAGAGATAGTCTCACTTAGTCAATATAATACTTCTGCTAGATACTATAAAATATTTGATATAACAAATGTCATTTAGACTTCACAGTGAGTATCAGTGTATTAAGTTGTAAGATAAGGAAAATGCACAAATGCTGTCGGCTTGTGGTTTTTACACTTCTCCCTAATACAATAACCAAACAGCTGCTGGTGCAGAGTTGCTGGTAGGCAGTATTCCAAGACCACACTTGGAATACTGCATCCAGTTATGGTCACCACAATATAAAAAAGATGTTGAGACTCTGGAAAGAGTGTGGAGAAGAGCAATAAGAATAATTGGAGGCTGGAGGTTAAAACATACGAAGAACAGTTACAGGAATTGGGTATGTCTAGTCTTATGAAAAGAAGAAGGACTAGGGGAGACATGATAACAGTGTTCTAATATTTGAGGGGCTCCTCCAAAGACAAAAAGATCAAACTATTTTCCAAAACACCAAGAGGCAAGATGAGAAACAATGGATGGAAAGAACCAAGGAGAGAAGCAACCTAGAACTAAGGAGACATTTCCTAACGGTGAGAGCAATCAACCAATGGGACAGTTTGCCTTTAGAAGTTGTGGGTGCTCTGTCACTGGACACTTTCAAAAAGAAACTGGACAACCATTTATCTGAAATGGTATTGGGTCTCCTGCTTCAGAAGGGGATTGAACTAAAAGACTTCCAAGATCCCTTCCAATTCTATTATTCTATGTTTTATGTATAACCTTTCTGAATATGATGGCATCCACAATGGCAGCTTGGCTTGGTTTGGGATTTCCTGAAAAGCCAGGAGCGCCTTTATTCAATTTCAGCTACTACACCAACTAAGTCCAATTCTGGGAAACTTATTTGATCCCAGTAATTATCTCTCAATTTGCCTCTGGTGCTGTTTTATAAACCTTTGAGATTTCTTTTCTTTTATTGGGAAGCTAGCGCAAAACTCAATGACTGCACTGCTATATGGTGTACCATTTATAAAACCTGCAGTGTCTGCTTTTAATCCATTATCCTGACTTACCACCTGACTCCAAGTCTAGTTCACTAATATGCCCAGTGTGGCTCTGGATTTAGATCATTTCCTCTCTTTGAGTCTTTCCAAAATGCAACTTAACCAAAGAACCTGTTGCTTGTCTCACCTATGAAGAGGAATTAGAGAGTAAAATACTAGAGATGGATATATCTTTTTTATATCTGTACCCTTCCGCTTTGCTAATCGCACCAGATCTTTGAAAGATTTGAATACAGCTTTCTAAATTATCTGTAAAGAGATTCAGTTTTGGTTTCATCTTGTTATTGAGATGTTGTAATTATTATACTCCTTTGTGTTTTTCATTGACCAAAGACTCCTGGAGGTACAAAAATGATTTCTAGATGTTATTCATTCTTGCATATATGTCTGTGATGGAAACATTGCATCATCTGGTCACACTGAACCTTTATAAAGTAGCACACTTAGGAAGGCAGCAAATATTTAGTCTGCTGCAGCCTGTGAGTGTTCTTTTTTATTTCCTAACATCAAAAACTGTGCTTTAACTAGTCTTTGTCCTTTGAATACATACACTGCATGAGATCATAGCAAGACGCCTTCTTAAATGTTTTCTCAACAAAAATAATTTTAATCGCTGTTTGATTCCAAGGTATTGTCGTGAATTCTAAATGGGTTGCTGCTAAACAATAAATCTATTTTCGCCTTATAAATTCCCTCTGAATTTATTTTTGGCAACTCAAATCTAGCATTTTCAACTCAGGGGAAGCTTGCTTGTTTAAAAGGAGGCAGCCAAGTTAAACTGAATAGTTAGGATTTTTTTAAAGAAACCCTTTCCTTCTGTTTGCAAGTAGGGGGTTGGTTCCTTTGTGGATATTGTGTGAAACATATAGAGAAGTGCAGTGAAGTCTAACTTTTTCAATAAAAAAGAGGAGGGGACCATCCACACAGATTATAGAAGTCAGCAGGCTTCTTAGCAGCTAGACATTCTCCTCGGAGAAGTTGATAATGCCCAAATGCTCTTGATTCAGTAATGCCAAATCATAATCACAGAACAGACTTCTATGGGATGATTTGAATGGATCCACAGGAGCCTATTCCCTGCTGGATAGGAGAAAAAGAGGAAGGAGACGGGAATGCAGGGGAGAGAGCTTTTTTTTAAAACATTCATTCTGGATTCAAGAATTAAACATTGTCTCTGTTATTTGAGATTCCAAAATGAAAAAGACAACTATTGAGTTCACCCAAATTCCAAAGAGGTTCTCTAAAGAGTTATCTGCATGGTTTGGCACAAGCACATACCCACTTTTCTGGGCTATGTAGCATAGCCCAGAAAAAGCACTATAGCCAGAGTTGGTGAAATAGTGTTGCACCCTCCTTTCTGTTAACCAACACAAGCCATCTGTGGCTACAGTTTGGGATGCCCCACTACATGACATTTGTGATTTATGTGGTGACTATTTATCCTAGGGAATACATGACACCTATTTTTACAGCAGCTGGGGTAGCCTACAGGGTGTTCTGTGGTAAAGTGATAGAACAAACTGTTGCCATAAGGAACTGTCCAGGTTTAGTCTCTGGCTGGAAAAACTTCTGCCTACAATCCTGGAAAGCAGCTGTCAATCCATGTTACCCATAGCAGACAAATGGACAAATGGTCTCTCACCCCAATATAAAACAAAACCCTAATCAGCATGCTGGTCATTAATGATAATGGACTGAGATCTTCCATTCTCATCTGAGCCTCCCTGCTCTTTAAACTCTCTCCAGAAGATGCTGTTCCAGAGGCTGCACTTAAATGAAGGAAATTCATATCACAGAATTACAGCTGACCTTCCATTGGGCCTTCTGCCCTTGTGTGAAAATTCAGCAGGTTTTGAAAGCAGCCTTTCAATGGATGTCTATGGAGGTTCTCATTCATTCATGTCATCATTGTCCCAAAAGGGCTTTTATTCCAGTCCAGTTGCCTTTAAAATCAAAGTACCTTTGGGGCCATTCAATGGATGTTTCTTTATATTTTAAACTTCTGTAATTGAGTTGTGCAATTCTCTCCTTATCAAAACTTGATTTTTGGATTCCTTGTCGTCGTCGTCATCATCATCATCATCATCATCATCATCATCATCATCATCTCTCCTTCCAACAAAAATATACATTCTGTCTCCCTGAGTAATATGTTGAGAATAGAAGAGTAGATTGTGAGCCCGCTTTACGTATAAATGGTAAATGGCATTCCCCTCCTCCCAATCTGCAAAATGAATTTACCACCAGTTGCTTTGAAGAAAGGCTCTTAGAAAGGAGAAGGAAGCAAGCTGAGATGTCTGAGGAAAATGGTGGACTTGAAAAGCAAAAACAATGTGATTGGTAAATACAAGAAACATGCCTTCATTTCGCATAGCCTGGGGTTAATCCCAACATTTCTTGTATAGCTGTGGATCTGTCACAAGGAAACTCTATTTGTCAAATGCTTTGTTTCAAAGCTTTTGAACTAAGGACCATGTAATAGCTACCACATAGGGATGCAGTGGCTCAGTGGCTAAGACTCTGAGCTTGTCGATCGAAGGGTCAGCAATTCAGCGGTTTGAATCCCTAGTGCCACATAACGGGGTAGCTCCCATTACTTGTCCCAGCTTCTGCCAACCTAGCAGTTCGAAAGCACATAAAAAACGTAAGTAGAAAAATAGGGACCACCTTTCTTAATAGTGTTCCATGCGCCTTTAGTGTTTAGCCATGCCGGCCACATGACCACAGAGACATCTTCGGACAGTGCTGGCTCTTCAGCTTTGAAACAGAGATGAGCACCACCTCCTAAAGTCGGAACGACTAGCACATATGTGTGAGGGGAATCTTTACTTTTAATAGTTATTGCATAGACTGAAGTTTGGACAGAAGCTATGTATGGCTTTACACCTCCTGTAGTTTCATACGCCACCTTAAAATATTTTGTGCTGACAACACAGAGACACTCAGTAGCCATTGAAGAACTATTGATGGACTAGCCTGCCCAGAGCAGATAAAACTGCCTCCATCACTGCCAAATAACTTTGGTAACGTACCCATCCATTACTCTATTTTATTTCGGTACAAACAATGTTATGTAAAAAACAGAAAAGGAGCAGACTATATTTCCCTTAATTTTTAAGGAAATATAGTTAGACTAGCTATATATCAATATATTCATTATACTTTTCATAGCTTTTTATCCTTTCAAGATATTACTGCTTCTTCCACATTCATACATTTCTTCACATGTTGCCTCTATCATGAACTTTAAACTTTTCATCACTTTCTTTTTCAGGATTTTAACAACTCCACCCAATCAGTCTTCCCTTTCCTTTCAACCCATTCATATATTTGTTATGCAATTCCGCTTCCTTTATTTTGTCCATATGACCTAACCACTTCAACATACTTCTTTTATACAGATTATACATCTTTGTATTCAGTCCACATTCATTCTTAAACCAGTTTCTTGTTTGACTACACACACCTTAGTTATTCATTCCACTGCATTCAACTTACTTTTAAGCTGACACGCTCAATTCTTATTTCCATATAAGGAAAAAAATCATGCTGTTATATGCAGTCATTTTCATTTCTTTCTACAAACATTCATTCCTTGCAATAGCTCACATACAATTCATTATGTTCTATCAGAATTTGGGCATCTTAAGATTCCTATGTACATTTCCTCATCTTAAGGAAACATTCTACTAGATATATAAATTCATATATAATACATGCTTTTTACAAATATTTATGTATTTATTTCTTTCCTTCATTTTAGGTTAAACAAAGTTGCCTTGCTTTTTGGTACAGCAATTGTCAGAATTTTACTTTGTCTAGGATAATCAGATTCTGCCCAATGTTTGTTGCCAATCATTTGTGTTCTCAGCCAATAGCATGGAATCACCTGCATACAAAATTATACACAACATTGCATCAATCTTCCTTTTTACAATTATCAATAAATGTATTAAATAACCAGGGGGACATTCTTCTCTCTTAAGTGTTTATCCATTTAAGCAATCCAAATATTCAGTTTATTTATATCACACATTTATTGCATTTAGCAATCAAACTTTATCTCCATATATCCAAAATCAGGCCTCATAGATAAAGTCAGGACCATAGGGAATCTTTTGTATAAATTAAATTAAAAATCTGAATTGCTTGCATTTCTTCTAAGCTTTTTCTTACTTGATGCATGACCTTTGAACTTTTCTAAGTGCACTATTATTTTCCCTGAAAAAAAAATGAAATGAAATCTATTCTGATTGGCCTAGGGTATATACTCTTTGAGTATTCCCTGTTTAAAATGCTTTGCCAATATGTACAATAAACTTGCTTCTCATATTCATCATTTCCCATTCATCTCCTGAAGAGCAAAAATGTGGCATACACATGCCATGCCTAGCATAAAGCCAAACTTTCCACATTTTGCTTATTGTTAGCTATTGTCCCCTATACAGAATACAGAGTACAGAGAAGAGCAACAAAGATGATTAGGAAACTGGAGGCTAAAACATATGAAGAACGGTAGCAGGAATTGAATATGGCTTGTCTAGTAAAAAGAAGGACTAGGGGAGACATGATAGCAATGTTCCAGTATTTGAGGGGCTGCCACAAAGAAGAGGGGAGTCAACCTATTTTCCAAAGCACCTGAAGGCAGGACAAGATGCAATGGATGGAAGCTAATCAAGGAAAGATCCAATCTAAAACTAAGGAGAAACTTCCTGACAGTGAGAACAATTTATCAGTGGAATGCCCCAGAAGTTGTGTGTGCTCCAATACTGGAAGTTTTTAAGAAGAGATTAGACAACCATTTTTTCTGAAATGGTCTATGGTTTCCTGTCTGAGCAGGGGACTAAAAGACTTCCAAGGTCCCTTCCAGTGGTGGGTTGCTCCCGGTTCACACCGGTTCGCAAGAACTGGTAGTAAAAATTTGTAGTAGTTCGGAGAACCGGTAATCACATTGGCTGGCTACGCCCCCGAACCGGTCCCCGGCCCAGTCGCCACTCACTTACCTGCCCACCACATCAGAGGCTTTTTTTTTTTACTTTTAAAAGCATTTTTTCTACAACTTCTTCGGCCAAAAAAATGCTTTTAAAAGTAAAAAAACTTACGCGCGGCTCAGCTGGGATCATCAAAGGCTTCTGAAAGCATTTTTTTGGCCAAAGAGATTGTAGGAAAAAAAATGCCTTTAAAAGCCTCTGGCGATCCCAACTGAGTTGCCTGATCGTCAGAGGCTCCTGAAAGCATTTTTTTCTGCAACCTCTTAAGGTTGTAGAAAAAATGCTTCTAAAAGTAAAAAAAAAAAAAAAAGTTGACCACACCTACCCAGTCACATTACCCCCAAGCCATGCCCACAAAATAAACCACGCCCACAGAACCAGTAGTAAAAAAATTTAGAACCCACCCATGGTCCCTTCCAATTCTGTCATTCTGTTATTCTGTTATTCAGTCATAATCAGAGGTGGGTTTCAGTAGGTTCTGACCAGTTCTAGAGAACCAGTAGCAGAAATTTTGAGTAGTTCGGAGAACCTGTAATACCACCTCTGACTGGCCCCGCCCCCATCTATTCTCTGCCTCCTGAGTCCCAGCTGATCAGGAGGAAATGGGGATTTTGCAATAACCTTCCCCTGGATTGGGGAGGGAATGGAGATTTTACAGTATCGTTCCCCTGCCATGCCCACCAAGTCACGCCCACCAAGCCACACCCACAGAACTGGTAGTAAAAAAATTTGAAACCCACTACTGGTCAGAATTATGCCATACACATTCCTAGGCACACTCACTAAAGTAATCTTTTTTTATTTATATCCCATTTTTCTCATTTACTTAATTAATCTTTCCTCATGCTACCATTCCTTTTAACTAAAAGGGCATTCTTTCAATCATCTCTGGTGTCTGAAGACTAGGTGAGGTCTTCAGACACCATCAAAAATCACACACTTACAATTGCAGCCTTACCATTGTTCAGCATTTTCTTCAGTATTTATTGCTTCCTTTTCATTATTTCTTTCCTCGAATAGTAACATTTACTGTATTTATTTCAATCCTACTTTTCAACATATAATCCCCATACAAATTTCTAAAATATTTCCTCTGGTCTTCCCTCACTTCAGTTTCATCTCAAATAATTTCATTGCTTTTGTTTTTAATCCCATTCATTTTCCTGGAAGCTCTTTTTCACCCTCTTTCAGAACATTTTTTTTTAAATTTTCATCAAAATTCCTTTCTAGTTTCTCTGTCTCTTTGAATTTTAACCATTCCCTGCTCTCTGTGACTATATACTTTTCTCCATAAATTTATTATACAATATTTATGGTCATCTTTTTTTTTTTTTTTTTGCAGGAATTGTTTTCCTACACAGGTAGTCTTAGATTTCAGATCATTCATTTTCTGATTCATTATGATGGCCTTGGAAAGATAGATGTACAATTTCTCCTTGCACTTATGAGCATGTAACCCCACACAGAGTCACATGACTGCAATTTGGGCACTTATCAACGGTCCCACGTTCAGGAGTGGTTGTCGCATCCTGTGATCACATGATTGTGATGTTTTTACTTTTTCTGGTGAAAAATGCCCATTAGGGAAGCTGGGTTCACTTAACAACTATGTGATTTGTTTAAGGTTGGCATGATTCAACTTTAAATAACTAAACTTCAACTAAATTTGTTTTAATTGTTGGCATGAACAATTGCTTTAAAAACTGTCACAAAATCAGATTTGAGTCCCAGTAGCATATTTGCATGCTTGGTGCTCTCTAACATATTTGTTTTTACTCTGATCCAAGCAACATTTGCATCCGTTTTCCTCACATGTATCTTCCATTAATTCCATCTTCTAATATTTTTCATATGGGTTTTATGCTTTTTGTGACTACAGCTGTTCTGTTTTTCACTCTAATTTCTTTCTCTTGTTTCATTGTCTTTTGCATCTTTTTTGTAAAATAGTCTGTTGACATATTATGGTCTGTCCTGTAGTCAGAAACTCTCATCAGCCTTATCTCCTTCACTAATTTTTTCCAACCTTCCATCATACATAATCAAATTAATCATATATTTAGTTTTAAATTTATTCCTTTGCCATGTTCGCATATAAATAGATTTACCCTTAATCTATATATTTGAAACAAATGCTGTTTTGGGACTTCTTTTCTCTTCACTTTTCTTAACATTTAAGTTATTTTAAGCAACCCTCCCCCTCTTTTTTTAAAATTCACATTGAGCAAAAGGAGATCCTTTCAAACACAATGTGTGTGTGTGTGTGTGTGTGAAAAATAAACTACACATGGGCAAAATGTAAATCTCTTTAAAAAACAACAACATTATTTTACTTTCTGTTGCATGGATGGTGCATTCTTGGTCTACATTTTCTGTCTGAATTTACCTAAAACCGTGGCTGGTCTATACGAAGTCTGAGTAAAAATCTATGCCCTTGCTTTTACAATCTTCCATACATTAGTCCTCCTACCTTTATTTGTAAAGAGCCATGTTGAAACGTTCCGTTTGCAACAGTTATGCAAAATGCAAACACCTGGATTCAGCGTTTCCTCAAGGAATCTTCTGAAATGGGGTGATTTCTGCCAAAATGTCATGAAGATTTATGGCTTAACATTTGTGGATTAAATTGAGGACAGGTGGGAGAACATTCAAGCATGCAAAAGAATGATAGCAAAGCTATATGTAAGAAAAGAGTAGTTATTCTGTTAGATAAATGGATACATGTCTTCCCTGGGAAAGGGAAAACACCATGTTCAAAAAACAAGGCTTCAACAGACAGATAATTACCAGTGAGACAGTCTTTCACCAAAGCAAAACTAAAAAGACACACTGGATCTGAAGGCACAGTCTGTATTCCATATAACCGCAAACTCTAAAAAAGCCACTCAGATGGCTTTTGGCTTAGCTGCACAGACGTTTCAAGGTAAATGAGCCACTGACATATTGCATCCCCAGAACTCTGGTACCATGCCACTATGCCGGCAAATACTGATGCTCAACTGATATCCCAGTTCTCAAGGAAATCTGAAATATGGAGACAAAAAATTGCATTTTCTTTGGAATTGTATTTACAGGGTATTTGTTTTTAATGTACTTTTTTAAAGAAAAACTGAACTTTTTATGCTGCATTAGTATAGAAGCCTGCTTTTGCTTGTCCTCTGCATGGGTTAATTCAGTGTTCCCTGAATTGAAATGAAAAGGTTTGAAATGTCCATTTCCTATGTGGCTTAAAATTTCCTATGTGGCTTTCTTTGCTCTTAGTTGCCCTTTGATCTTTTATGCCTATGATGGATGATGGATTTCTTATGAACTCTCCCCAACATGGCATTCACTGGATGTTCTGGACTACAGCACCTATCATCCTCAGACAGCATTAGCTACTGTAGACCAATAAACCCAGAGAACATCAAATGATAAATTAATGGCTTTTCTCCTCTAGTCTCTGCAATTATTTATTTGTCTCTATTTTAAAGAAGGATATTTAGATTGATCTCCCCACATCTTTATCTTTATTTGTAAAAGAGCTATACATCAGACCAAATAAGGGCAAAGAGTATTCATTAGTACAATGTATTCATTTACACATTTATTTATATGGCTTCCCTTCCCACCATAGAAATTCTGGCTGGTGAACAGCATGTAAAATTAAAACAATACTAGAAAAATGCAACATATCATCAAAGAAAAGAAAAGAAATAAGAGCCAAGAACAAAAGTAGAACCTTAGAATAATAACAAATCACACAGATCTTCCTAACTTTCTGGCTTCCCGCAACAAGCCTTAAGTGCTTTTTTTCTGAAGGACCAGGAGGTTTGGGACCAATATACATCTCAGGTGGTATGGTATTCCCTCAGTAAATCAAGGACATGATGATGGTCCCTCAGCAGCTGGAACCCCATCTCAGAAAATGTTTGGTTTTTGTTTTTGTTTTTCCATCTACATGTCCTACAGAATTATCAGCACCATATGGAGATTATGCATAGGAATATGCAGTAGCATAGAGACTACTGATGTACATAGATTAATTAAGAAAAAAATTATTTTTTTTCATGTTTTATTTGTTTTATTTATCAAACGGTGTGTGGTGGGTACAGTTATTTTTAAACAGTCATAATCCACATATTTGTTGTAGTATTCATTACAATAATATTAATAATATAATAATATAATAACAATAATACTTAACATCATCATCTTTTCCACATTATCTTTTTATATTCTAACCTGTTTCTATTTTCTAGCCATTGATAAAATACATCCCACAGCAAAAAAATATTCAGTTTCTTCTTCTATCCTTAATAGTGAGCATTAATTTATCCATTTCTGCACATTCTAGTATTTTCTTAATTACATTCTTTTCTGGCAGGATCTTAGAATTAGGGAAAAAAATTCTATTAGCCTTCTCCAATAATCCCAAAATAACCATAGAATCCTTGGGTTGAAAAGGAGCTTGGAAGTCTTCTAGTTCCACCACCTACCTAGGGCAGAATCTCTCAGAGTAGACGGATGGCTGCTCAACTTTGCTTGAAAACCTCTATTGATGGAGCACTGATGACTCCACAGGCAGGCAGTTCCCCTGCTTAACAATTGTCACAATCAGGAAATTATTTTCTATTTCAAATTTGAGTTTCCCTCTGTAAAGATTCCACCCATTGGTTTTTGTCCTACCGTACTATAGGGTAGTCCAGAAAATAAATCTACTTTTTAATCCTATATGATAATCCTTCAGATATTGGAAGATTGCTATCAGGACTCATCTTAGCCATCTCTTCTTTAAGTTAAAAATGTACCCAATTCCTTCAATGATCAATTTCAACCTTTCAAGCCTCTCACCATCTTCATTGCTTTTCCCTGCATTCTTTCTACTTCCTCAGCATCAATGTTTTATTGATTGAAACTTGTCACAGCATTCCAGGTACAGTGTGACCAGTACAATATAGATCACAGCAACCACTTCTCAACATTGTTTCTTTGTAAATTCAACCCAGGATTGCATCAGCTTTTTTTCCTTTCTTTTGGAAGCTGCAGACACTGCTGGCTCATGCTTAATCTATGGTCTACCGGGACAGTCAGATCCTTCTTCAAGTACCCACTGCTGAGCTTTTTTTTTTTTTTACCTGTACATCTGTTTTCTCTTACCACTAAACAGGTTTTTGCTGGATAGAGTCCAGTGCTGATGTTTATCAATATCCTTGGTTAAGTTCATTAAATATCTTACCAATTTCTAGGTACAGTACATCTGCAGCATTACTTGGTCTATGATTCTGGTTGCTTTGTAAAAAAAAAATGAATGTGATTTGTCTGATATGACCTATTTTTAACCAAGCCATAGTAATCACATTGTTCCTTTCTAAAAACTTGTAAATGCATTGCTTGATTGTCTGTTCTAGGATTTTTCCAGGTAGCTATGTCAAGCTAATTGGTCTGTAGTTTTATGGTTAGAATAGAATAGAATAGAATAGAATAGAATAGAATAGAATAGAATAGAATAGAATAGAATAGAATAGAATAGAATTCTTTATTGGCCAAGTGTGATTGGATACAATTTGTCTTTGGTGTACACTGCTCCTCAGTGTACCTAAGGAGAATAAAATACATTCATTGAGAATAAAAAGATACAACACTTAGTGATAGTCAAGGTTACTAATAAGCTATCAAATCGTATTAGGAGACAAATAAAAACAATATAAATTGAAAGATACAAGCAACATGGTTATAGTAATAAGTCGAAAGAGATAGATACTAGTAAGGAAGAGAAGAATAATAGTATTACAGTCTTAGTAAATTATTTGACAGTGTTGTGGGAATTAGTTGTTAAGCAGAGTGATGGCAATTGGGAAAAAACTGTCCTTGTGTCTAGTTGTTCTGGTGTGCAGTGCCCTATAGCATTGTTTTGAGGGTAGGAGTTGAAACAATTTATGTCCAGGATGTGAAGTATTATTTCTCCAAATCTCAGAAAACTCTCCAAATAACCAAATCTCAGAAAACTCTAATTTTCTGATACTTCTCCTGTAGGCCAGGAGTTTTCAAAATTATACTGAAATCACATCTGCCAGTTCCTTTAGCACCCTGGGATGTAGTCTGTCCAGAGTTGTTCTCTCATCCCTGTCTCTTTTGACCTGCGTTTTCCTTCTGTCCTCTATGGCCGACATCTGCCTTCTGCATTTTCTGGTATATTACTGAGAAACCCCTTCCTTCTTACCACTTACTTCTGTGTTCCAAAGCTTTCTACCTTTGAACTTATGCTTTGAATATGGTTTTCCTTACTATCCAGATTGAGTTTAAAATTGCCAGTTGACCTAAGCAGGAAGTCTTCCAAACACACTATTTCCAATACTTATGAGATACATTCCATTGCTTGCCAGAATCCCTTCCTTTAAATAGGGTAGTCCAACAGTGGTGGGTTGCCCCTGGTTCGCACTGGTTCTATAGAACCGGTAGTAAAACCAGTGGGAGGCTCCGCCCACCAACCCCGACATCAGCAAAATGCTTCTGCGCATGTGTGCACGGCCCCACTGCAAACCGGTAGTAAGGGTAAGTAAAACCCACTCCTGTAGTCCAAGGTCCAGAACTGAATGATTCTTTTACAACACCATCCTTTGAGCCAATGGTTCACCTACAATTACTTCATGTTGAGGTAAGTAGAAAAACATCACCAGTGTTCCAAACACTTTTGCCTCATTCCTAAATATTCTTTCCAGGCTTTTTCTGGTAATATTGTTTTTCACTAGAGGAAACACAATATTACCCAGGGGAAATGATCAGTAGGTTTGCTTCTCCTTCATATCCTGGATCTTTGTGGCTGGGAAACAACACACTTCCCTTGATATCATATCTAGCCTGCAAATTGGTGGTTCTTTTGGCCACAGGTCACTTATCAAAACCACATATATTTTGGAGCAGCCATTTGTTTCCCCACTTCATGGAAGTTCATGTTTTCTTCCTTATTTCACTGTATCACTGAGCAAAAACTTTTCTCTTTAAGTCTATTAATTACCGTATTTTTTGAAGTATAAGACGCACCAGAGTGTAAGATGCAGTTTAATTTTTGGGGAGGAAAATGGGGGGGGGGGAAATCTGCCTACCAGGTATTCATCTGGCTAACCTCCTTACTCTGGTCAGCTTCAGCACATTAGTTTGCTGGTTTTTATCTTCTGCTTGGGGATAAAAAGCAGCTTCTAAGGCAAAGCTGATCTTTGGAGAGAAAAACAATGAGTAAAGTAGGCAAACGACAGAGATCACTGCACTCACTAGCGCCTCGTTAGAGCTGGGAAAAAAACTTCACAGCTGAGAGCAGGAGGGAGCTAGGCAAAGCACGAGATCGCTTCACTCGCTAGCACTCCTTAGGGCTGAAAAATAGCAAATGTATTGGTCAGGGTGCCATGAGGTAAGTTAGCAATGTTGAGCAATGTTATGGAAACAGGCTGAAATCAACAAAATGGATAGGAAAACCTTGGTCTAGAAAAACAGATTTTTTTAAAAAAAATAATTCCATCAATAGCAGGGAGATATGCTCTGCCTCTTGTACATTAAGATAGAAAGACTGACTGCTTGTACACATCTATGTGTATTCATGTGCACAGATATAAACAGCCCCTGATCCACAGTCCAATGTGTTCTGTGCCACTTGAGAAAAAATGATTGCAATATTTGTAATTGCAACCAAGTGACTTAAAGTGAGAAAAGAATTCTAATTCTTCATTTCAATACATTATTTTAAACCCAGATTAATTCTGAAGTGTTATGTGTGGTACCAATTTCTGACTCCTGGCAAGTGCCTGGACTAGTTCCTGAAGATTTCTTGTCAAGGTTTCTCAGAAGCATAGTATTTTGCCATTGCCTCCTTTCTAGAGCCAAGAGGGAACAATTGGCACAAGGTCACCCAGTTGGCTTAATGCTAAGGGGAGAGTAGAATTCATGTTCTTTTATTTTCTAGCCTGATAGATCTTAACCACTACACCGAACTGGTTCTCAATTCTGAAATAAGCTGAATTTTATTCTTTCCTGTATTTTTTTTTTTTGCAAAAAGTTTTTTATTTTTATTTTTTCCAACACACAAATTACATCTTTTTGGAACAGAGCCTGATCCAGTCATCAATTTATAAAATTCCCCCCCCCCCATCTTTAACAAAATTTTGTATATTCTATTTTGCCATAACACTTATTTCTTAATCTTAACTCACCTTTCTCAACTAATACCATCTTTAAAAAAATTAAGTCAAGTTTACTTAATCAAAACAATTACCCTTCTATTAACCCCCCCTTAAATCTTAATTCAGTTAATACTTCATAATACATTTCACAATTCTTACCCTAAATCCTCACTATTAACAATACTTAATCTTAACTCACCTATCTCCCCTATTACCATCTTATAAAAAGTTTATTCTTATTTTTTTAATCAAAACAATTACTCTTAATCCATTTTAAATCTCAATTCAATTAATACCTCATAATACATTTCACAATTCTTAGCCTAAATTCTCACTATTAAGAATACAAACATGTTTATGTTTCAAAATCTTATTTCCCTTTCTAAAACTTTCTCACATTTTTTACTTCGTATAATGCTCGATAAATCTTTACTTCCTCATTACTTCACCAAATTTAGATCCTATCTCTAATCCCAAAAATATAGCAATTTAAAATTGAAACATAGTTCTTAATTCAAATAAAACTACAATACAATTTTCCAATTATTTCCCACAATTCTATCTCTTTAACCATACCTTTTGTATAAAAACAAGTTTGAGTAATTCTTATTTGTAATTCATAGTCCTATATCAGTGATGGCTAACCTTTTTGCCATCGCATGCCAGGAGAGGGGGGGGCGGGGGAGGGTCGTGCACGCACAAGCCCATGTGCATGCATGTGCAACCCCCCCCCCCCGCTCCTGGCACATGATGGCCTGGTAGGCCCATTTTTCTTTCTTACCTAGTTCCAGATCCTCTCTATTTATCTGGGAAGGACAAAAACATCCTTTCCCACTCCCTCAGAGGCCCTCCAAAGTTCTGAAACCGCCCATTTCCCAACTCCCGGTGGGACAGGAAGTGACATTTTTTGCTGTCCCCAGCCTCCAGAGTCTCTCCTAGAGAGACTCTGGAGGCTGGGGACAGCAAAAAATGTCTCTAGGAGCCTCTCTAGGAGTCTAGAGGCCCCAGGCCCTCCAGAGGCAGGACATAGCCTGTTTCCCTACTTCTGGTGGGCCCAGAAGGCCCGAAAATCAGCTGGCCAGCACGCACATGCACCCCAGAGCTGAGCTGGTGGGCCCACTAATATGGCTCCGCGTGCCACCTGTGGCACACATGCCATAGGTTCGCCATCACGGTCCTATATTATTTCAATCTTCTTTTCTTTTTTGCTTAAATAGAAATATTATTAAAAATATTAAAAATATTAAAGTTATTGAAGATATTCAAATTATTGCAATTGTTATAGGTATTTAAACAATATCCCAGTTTTTATAGTCATCAATTATTCTCAAGTAATACCATGTAACATGTTAATAAAAATTGATTCATTATATCCATTGATATATTTTCTTTTAACATAATCTATTTCTCATATATTATAGCTTCCATCCATATTTCAATTTTAAGTATCCGTAACACATTTTTCTCATATTTCTGTTAACCATTATTAATCTCAATATAGTTATTTTATAAATCAAAGTCCTGGACTTTTCTATTTTACCCCATATTCCCCAATTCTTTCAAAATTAATCCCAGTGTAATCATCTTTATAACTATTGTTTTTCACAATATAGTCTCTAAAAACCTCCTTTTTATTATTACTATCCACCTGTGCATTACTTATTCATATTTAATCACATTGTGTTTGTCTTCTTTATTTCCAGCCATTATGTCTTGTTTCTACATTTTCTTGTCTGCTTGCATATACTTCATTTCAGCTTCAATGTCCTCAAATTTTGTCCTCTATGTGGCATTTTAATTATTTTTCTTATTTCCTTTCCAAGTCAAATACATCAATTTGTTCCTTCTCTAATTCCTGCACCATTTTATTCTTTTTAAGTTGATGTTATCCCAATTATAAGAGTTCCATTGTGGTTCCTCTTTTCTTCCCCCCCACCCCAAAGTCAAGCTGCCTGCAGACAAAGAAATCATCCTCTATAAATTCTCATGGTTGTTATCTGTAAAGTTCATGATTTTCCAAAACAAAAACTAAGTTGCAATGTTCCTTTTTACTCCAGAAGGTGTCTCTCTGAAATCCACAATTTCCAATTGTTTAACAAGTATCCATCTTGTTTCAGTTACATAACAATCTTACTTGGCTTCTCTTTTTCTTTTTAGTTTTAAAAGTATCAAATCTTTTTTTAAAGTCCAGGCCACATTTAAACTCTTCCAATCCTTTGACCATGTCTCAATGTTTAACATTTCCAATTAGTTTTATTCAAAAGTCAATTTTCTATCAGGTTTTTTGTCTCTTTAAAGTTACATTTCAAAATCTTCTTTGCCCTATGTTCTTTAGCTGCTATTTTATTGCTAGGGGTCTTGTAGTTAAAAGATGTTTCCCTTGATGTTATTACAAGTCTGGGTTGGCTGTCACTTACCTGGCTTTGAAAAACTCCATTCCATTCCACTTTCCTCCTGCTCAATACTTGCCCAGCTTCGTGGCAGCTGCCATGGCTGCTGCCTCCCGCCGCCAATTCACAGAGAGTTCCCTCCACCCTCCGAGGAACTTGCCTGTTCCTCTTGATCATCCAAGGTGCCTCTCTTTCTTCCCTGTCCCTGCAAGATGGTTCTGGTCCGAAGACCCATCGGCGGCGGTTCGTCAGCCGGGGTTTTCGTGAAGCCTACTTATTCCCCGACTGTCTCGCCATGACCCCGAACCGGAAGTCATCTATTCTTTTCTTTATTGATAATAATTGTAGTTGTAAGCATTCTAATATAGTAAAATATTATACAGTTGATTGTGACTGATGTCTTCAGAGAAAATGTTAATGAGTTCTTTCAATTTTAGGTCAGTTTCTTCTGCAGATGGACAAAGAGCAACAAATTGATGGAGGGTCCTTTATAAATAGGGTTTGTAGGGAATTAATGATTTGTTTAGATAAGTTAAAGGCAGAAAGCCAAGAGGAATTATAATATAACTAAGGATTTAAACAAAATTCTGTTGAAGAAAAAAAAATACAAATCAGACTTCCAAACTCATATTCTGATATTGCATTTGGGTGTTATCATATTCAGTTTTCCAGATCTCAAGGCATCAGTAGAGACTCAGAAGAAAATGTTTGCTTCAGAATGTGATCTTGATCACTTACTCTACTTTGTTCTAATTCTGTGGAGTGCAGTATTATAGTCTTCCTTACCCCAGAGCTGTTCGGATTATATCCCATTATTTCCAGCCACAAATCTGGAAGACATTAACTTGGGGAAAAATAGCCTTAGAGAATGTTCCATAGGCTTTACTTGCATTTCTGTTCAGATGCTGTGTGTGACAAGTACCTATGGCAGGATAGGCACCTCTTTCTGTCATCCCCACTTGATGCTGACAGAGCTATATTAGAGGAAATTGTTGAGAAGGGAGATTATAGTTGCCCATCTTAATGCATTTATCTGCCTTCCATACACCTCTGAGCCAAATGAGCCACACCAAATAAGACTCCACATGAGGGGGTACAGTGACCAAGGTTTCTTTTGTTAACTACAATGGTCAAGCAGTGCTGTACCTGAGAAGGTATTCTCCCAAGTATCCTAGCCCCACAATTTTATATATATGTTAGGGACAGTGGTAGGTTGCTCCCAGTTCGGTCCGGTTCTTGCAAACTGGTAGTAATGGCGGCAGGAGGCTCTGCCCACCCACCTGGACATCATCGTGGATGATCTGTCAATAAAAAAAAATTCAATAAAAAATGTGCAGAAGCTTGCATGTGCAGAAGTGCGCTCATGCTCCCATTACGAACCGGTAGTAAAGGTAAGTGGGACCCAGCCCTGGTTAGGGATCAAAGGCAACATGCTACCAAGAGCAGTTCTTTTAAGATATGGTAGCAGTTCAACAACTTTGCACATGTATTTTATATATAACTACCATGCTTAAAGGCAGCTCCACATAGAGCACTGTAGCAAATGAAGTTTGGCATTCCAAAAAATTGGTCACAGTAACCATCCTACTGCTCTAGTCAAGTTGTTAAAAAGTGTGACTTAGGACTGCAGTCACTGTTATAGTTCTATGAATGCTACTAAGCAATACATTTTTTCCTTCAGGTAAATGCAATCCAGGCTACTGTCTACAACTAGAACTAAGTGATCAAATGCTACTGATGGCACAAACCTCCAAAAGCTATAAATAATATTCAGGTCCAAGTGATACCTTGTGATAGTTTTTGGCACACTTATTTTTGGCTGTATGATTTAGCTGAGTCTTTAATATATTTACTCCATTTCTATTGTGATTATTCATTCTTTAGAAAAGATAGAGCTATAGGTTGTATTTGCCTACAAAAGCTTACAGGATCCATGGCAAATTAAATGATGTGTCTCCTATTATTGTGTAATTTTTACACATCTATCATTTTTGTCCAAACATTCTTATATATCACTAACATACTTTTATTCTAATATATAGATTCCTAAAATCTATCTTACTTATAGGTTTTATATCTTATAATGTAACTTCTTATTTGTAGCATGAATTTCCTTCATCTGTATATTTTTCCTATCTCATCCTTACACCTACTGGAACTAGTACAGTGATACTTGTGCTGTGGTTAGGAATTCCAATTAGTCATTTTTCTCTTTTATCATAAATAACATAAAGTATAGACTTTGTTTCTTAAATACAGTTTTTTGAGCTAATTCATCATCATTCTAGGCATTGTCTATCAACTGCAGGACGAAGGCCCCTTCCTCATGTTTCCAACCAATACAGTCTTGAGTTTTCCTTTGCCAGTTGGGCCCACAATACTTCCTAGGTCCACAGGCAACCTGATCTAGGCCAGCAATTCCTCACATCCTGGACATAATTGTTTCAACTTCTACCCTCAAACAACACTATAGGGCACTGCACACCAGAACAACTAGACACAAAGACAGTTTTTCCCTGAATGCCATCACTTTGTTAAACCCAACTAATTCCCACAACACTGTCAAACTATTTACTAAGACTGTATTACTATTATTCTTCTCATCCTTCCTATTACCTATCTCCTCCCATTTATGACTATAACCATGTTGCTTGTATTTTTACGATTTATATTGTCCTGTTTGTTTCCTAGTATGATTTGATCACTTATTAGTAAGCTATGACTATCACTAAGTGTTGTATCTTATGATTCTTGATTATGATAATGTATTTTTTTCTTTTTCCCCCTTTCCTTTTATGTACACTGAGAGCATATGCATGAAAGACAAATTCCTCATGTTGTCATAAAGAGTTGTTCTGTTCTATTCTATTCTATTCTATTCTATTCTATTCTATTCTATTCTATTCTATTCTATTCTATTCTATTCTATTCTATTCTATTCTATTCTATTCTATTCTATTCTATTCTATTCTATTCTATTCTATTCTATTCTATTCTTTCTTGCAGGTCTTCCCACTGCCTTGGGTAGTTGCCCTAGGGCCTCCAGGGAATGAGGGCTGGTATTGACAAGTGAAAAGAGAATGGTGAGGTGCATAGTGGTGGAGCTTTCACCTCACAATCAGGAGGCTGTAAGTCCGATCCTAGGTAGAGGCTGATATTTCTCTCTCTCTAGACACAGTGAGAATATATCTGCTGAAAAAAACTCCACATTGGTGACAGGAAGGGAATCTGGCCAGTAAACACTCAGCTCCATTGAGTTGCCCAGACTCCACCCCGCAAGGGAGTATGGGGTCATTAAAAGAAGATAGACATGTGGAAGGGATAGACTATAATCTGCCATACTGCCCAATGCAGGTTGGCAGATGTGATCAGTGTTAGCCTGGCCATATACATGTCCAACCTCATAGCCCATGATTTCATTTACCCACACAAGCTCCTTTGCGTCAATAAGGCCCTGATTATAGAAGGGTTTTTTGAGCGAATTATCTCACTTGAATTAACTATCCCCCATTCTACTGAAATACACGTTATAAATCCATTGCATATATGCCCCATCTCGTGGAAAATATTCTCTCTTCCTATATTCAACATGATTGGTTGGTTGGTTTATGTATTTACATGTGGATTAGGATCTACAGCAATAGCACCCAGCAACATCCAGAAGCCCATGTGGACTGCATAGATTTGTAATCTCCCAGTTCATTTATTAAGGACATGATAGAGAATGAGCTGTAAAATTCCTTGACTGAAAGTAGAGGTTTTGGGTTTTGGAGTGGTCCCCTAATTTCATTTCATTGTCAGCACTTCTTGGAGACAGCATTCTGAGCATTAGCTGTGAACTGAAGACTGCCTGCAGGCACCATATGCCTTTATTTCACTTTCTGGTCATTACTTTCACTTAGTAATAGTTCCAGGCCAATTCTCACTCACTAGGCAGCAAACATAAATTATGGTGTCTGCTGGCTGCTGAAATACAGATAAACTTTCTACTTGGGCTAATACAAACAGAACCCTTGTTATACTACTGAAGAATTAGTGTTCATTGCTCTTACAACTGAATTCTTTTTGCAAATATTTACCGGTATTCTCATATCAGTCAAGTACATGCAAATTACGTAGAGAAATAATTGGCATAAATTTCAATTGCCTGGGTTTATCTGAATTCAGTGAATGTGGAGCAGCCTGCCAAGACACTCCAGGAAATGTACTCTATGTAGTTTAAAATTTAATACAGAGTTATGCAGATTTAAACCACCTGATATTGGTCAATTTAAGATCACATAATTCTATGCTGGCTTGTGGCCATAATGTTTCTACACAGATCATTTATAACTTCTTTTTCTTTGGTATGTGGGGCATGGTTCTCTCCCCACAGCTCAACTAGCAGAAAGGCTTTTTTTCCCCATAATTAACCTCACTTCCTTCTAACTCCTAATGTTGCACAACCAGAACGGCAACTTATTTGTCTTCTGTAGACAAAAAAAAAAAAAAAAAAGAGTGAAGTGTTTGAAGATAATGAACATTTTTTAAAAATGTACCTTTTTTTTTTTGCAAGGTTTTTTTTTTCCCTTAAGGAACTATTTTGATCATTCTTATAAGAAATGCTTGATAATGACACTAGTTTAACTTTAGACAGATACACATTTTGACTTTCATGCGGTGCCCATTAAATTTAATGGATGTATTTAATTTGGATAGAGAGATACATTCCGTTCTGGAGTTGAACACCGAGCATCATATCGGTTCAATATAAAAATATAGCAAAGTCCAGCTGTAAATGTGATGCATTATATTACATTTCATTGTAAAAATATATTTTGTCAAACATATTTGACAGAAGTTGTCTTTCAAATAAGTTATACAGTGCTGGAGAAGATCTTAACTCTTTATCATCTGTCTGTCTGTCTGTCTATCTGTTTATCTATCTCTCATCTAGCTATCTAGCTATCATCTATCTATCTATCTATCTATCTATCTATCTATCTATCTATCTATCTATCTATCTATATCTATCTCTATCATCTATCTGTCTGTCTGTCTACCATCTATCACAGGGTGTCAAAGTCAATTTCATTGAGGGCCACATCAGGGTTGTGTTTGACCTCAGGGGGCTGGGGTGGGTGTAGCCAGCTCAATATCACTCATGTTGGAGGCACCTGTGGTGCCCCAAGCACTTTGCCAGAAAAAATGGGCTCCCGAACTTTGTTTTGGCCTGCAATGGCCTCCTGCAACCCTCTGCCAGTGATAACAGAGCTTGGGAGGGCCACCTGCAGCCCTCACGAGCTCCATTTTCTCTTGCAGAGGTGCCAGTCCTTCACTGTTTCCAGGGTGGCCCACAGGCCAGAACTAAACACCCCTCCCAGGACAGATCCGGCCGCTGGCCCTTGAGTTTGACACCCCTGATCTATCACATCTACCTATCACCTTACAGTCAAAAGATGGTGTCTCAAAAATGTGAGCTCTTGCTCTTCCATGGATAACCATGTCTTTTTTAAAAAATATATATGCATGTGCATATATTCTGCAACTATATATGCCTAGTATTAGTTGCTCGTACCAATATATCAGAGATTTATTTCTGGTAAACTCTTTGAAATGTGGTTACATACAAAGCATCTATAGCCTCTCTAAACTTCAAGAAGATATCATATTCCTGTTCTGTTTAGATGTTAGAGTCAAATTCTGTTCATGTTTAATATCTGTGAATGTTTAGAAAAATCAGGAAAATTGTACATAAATGATAATAAAAACATATATTTCAATGAGTCTTTTTAATCCCCATGGATATAAAGGATATAATGGTTCAACATTTATGATGACAGAATAATAAACAATGTGAATATATTTGCTTTATATTTTACTGAGATGAGTAATGTGTAACTCCAGGGCTTTATAGTTTGGATGCCAAAGATTTTTCACTATTATTTAATTACTTTGTTTTTCTTGCAAAATCTACCAAATTCTGTTGTGTGGAACCAGACATTATAGCTGGATCAATGTCTTGAACTCCAAAGCAAATACCTTTTGGGATTGTTTTTACACACATAATTGCATGTGATTTATAGTTGTATACATACATTTATGATAAAACCTCATTAATCACAAATTCATCAATGCAGAGAGAAAAAAATGGGATAATGTTACAAACTTTAAGCACAAATGAAAATGGAAAGAAGCCAGGATCCCCATCTTCATCTGGCCTCTAAAGTTACATAAATGACCAAGTTGTCACATCAATGGTTTTGGATGGAAATATAAACACTACTGTAATCTCATACGCCATCAATGGGTGCAGCTCTGGAGTACTTAAAATTACCAAGAATTGTATATGAGCACTGCAAATCCATGAACAGAACAAAACCAGTGGTACAATTTGTGCAACAAACACTGAAGGTTAAAATAGTGAGTAGTTCAAGATGAAAATCTTCATCTTAATAAAATGTGCATTTTGGAATCTTTAAATGCACCTGTACTGATCTGTTCTTTAATACAACCTAAAATAGCCCAAATGGTAATGATCAATCTAAAAACAGAGTAATGTGTCAGCTTAGAAGTTATCACATCTATAATGTCATAAATATGGATTGGCACTGTATTATCATCACAACCAAATTGATTGTACCCAATTGGATATTCAGCACAGATCAGAAGTCAGATAATAGCAGTCCTATTGTTATACTCAAAAGGAATTGTTAATCTCTCTCAGGTTCCTGTCTATCTATAGTGCTTGTAGTTGGTGTTGTGTATTCAAAATAGACCAGGGATTATGTTAGGTAAATGCGCCCACACCATTGCTCCGTGGTTTCCCCATCAAGGCTTCTTGCTTAGGTTCCCCCAAATAGTGAATCTGGGATTTCAGCATCTACCCTGAAAACTCTTAGGATCCTTTTTTTTTTTTTTGTAGAGGAAGATGTTCACAGTTATTCTCTTGTCATGAACAGGTTTTAGAACAGCTACTAATCTATATGTTAAGATTCTGTTCTGGGTAAACAAATCAAGAACTGAATTCTGAATGAATTGTTCTTCACCATCCTTGAGCTTAGCCTGATGATCCTGCATATGCACTATATTAGATCACTATTTGAATTTTTTGTAAACTGCTCAAGTTCTAAGATGGGAGCACTACAGAAATCATGTAATTAAATAAATACATAAATAAAATCTCTAATGCTCTGCATAGAGCGGAAATTTAGAAAAATGTGTGTTTCACTGGCAGATGAATAATTACATTGCTGAAATTCAAAGTAGTTACTAGATTAGATGGACAAAGATCCCTACCTAATTAAATCATTTTTGAACATGTGCTTTTGTGCTTGCTGCTTTCCATTCCATCAGTTTCCTTATCTTGAACAGCTCCACATCTTGCATCATTCTCAGCCTTGTCTATTCGAAATGCTTAGGAATGCTACTGTTATAATAATAATGAGTAAACTCTGGAGATTTCCTTGCTCTGCCTTCCCTTCCTCAGATATTTGTGAAAAGGAACAGGGCAGCCAACAGGCTTCAGGGGGGTGAAACTAATTCATTAGAATCAGCCCACCCAGGGAGAAAGATCTATGACATTTGTTATTTGTTCCCACCATTTTCAAACTTCATTCATTATTGTATTGGAGATAGGACAAACACAAATATACCAGAAACTGCTATTTTAGCTGTGGTAAGATACACTAGCAGAAAAAAGATGAATCTCTCAAAGAGAAAACTTTAATTTCTTTAATTTATCCACATTTTTCTTCAGTGGAGATGTAACAACTTACTTGGCACACAGGAAAGATCTGGAAGGCATTTGAATAGGACACTCTGCAGTTTCTACTTCAATCTTTCATGCATTAGGAAGGAAGAAGAACCCAGAGGGTTGGGTGGAGTAGAGAGTCAAAAACATCAAGATGATGACCGTGCCGATGCAACTGAAGATCATTTTTGCTTTTCTTTTAACATCATCAGTGCCGATTGGCAAGTCCATGTCTTTTGAAAAGAGTGACAAACTGACCAGAATGACATCCTTTGATTTCAATTTCCCTTCATTCTTAGAGAATCGCCAACAATGTTGTACCAATAAAGCAATTCCTACCTGCATGAATAACCATTGAGGAGGAACTTATTGGCTTACTAATGTAAACTCCTGGACCCGAGAGCGGAGGTCTTTTCTATACATTTAGATCCATCCAGGGATACCTCAATGACCCTGTTTTGGAGGGCAATATCACAGCAAGACTCCAACCTGGTGCTGCTATTGACTGTCTCTGTTTCCTGTCATAATGTAAAGTAACCAATACATTAAGCACATGGACTCAGGTTGATCAAATATTTGGATGACTCTCTATGGCTGGTACACTTCCTTGGAAGGGTCCTGCTCAAAGCAGTGGAGCACATTCAACAAAATACAGAGTAGGAGGGCATCCAGATCCAGGACTCCATTCCCACATTCCATGGATGGACCTGATGGATAGGCATTTGAACTGAAGAGGAATCATAAAGGCCTTGGAGACCATCTAAAGAACTTTGTCCCTCTGACTAAATTTATATGCAGTTTTAATCACAATTCACAGGATTACTAAATAGGATTGAAGTTGTGACTCAGTGACAGTGTTAGCACAACACTGGGCAAAGATCAATCCCCATAGAATTCAATTCAGCCTTTATCACAGCTTGAAAGTAGTAACACATATGTTCTCTTTGTCTAAAATAATGCATAAAAAGACTGGTATTTTTTCCACTTGCAGTCAGGTAAATGTCTTTTTTTATTTATACACCTATAAATGCTTAGTCATGATGAGGGATTATGAGAAATATTCCTATAAATAATTACTCATGTTTAAGATAATGCAGGCAGGAATGTGCTTCCATGGCACATCTGTGACAATCTACCACTTTTAATTATAGCTTATACAGACATAAAAAAGATAGGATTTTGTGACTACTCCTCACACAAGCTCTTGATAATCCCTGTGAACTTTTCAATGTCAAATAATGGGCTACTCCCTTTCCAGCACAATTATATTCCCTTGTCAAGGAAATAGATCTTTAAAGAAATTATGTTCCTATCCCTTTTGTAATAGCTCTTGTGGTTCTAGGTTTTATACCAGGACGCTTGTAGGTGGGAAAAAGAGAAAGACTTGGGAGTTGTATACTGTTTTCAGAACAGGAATACAGCCAAAATATTTTGCTATGCTGTCTTATTTTATCAGGGTTGAACTCAGATGAAGAGTAAAACTATTTTATGGACAGATGTACCTATAAAAATGTCAGATTATGCTATCAAGGAACACAACTGTAATCATTTGGAGTGTGTTTGCAGATTCAGCGTTATCTCATTTAATAAACAGCACAGTCCGACTTATCAACAACTTTGTGTGAATAATATTTCCACAAAAGCTCCATGGATAATGCTGCATTGAAAGACAAAAGTAAAAACTATTTCAGAATATATGTGTTCTGAGCCCCTAAAGCTATTCCTGTCCCATGCTGATGCTGGCCTAACCTTAAGCCATTTTATGAAAAAACCTGTGCAGAGTCAGAGGCTTTGGCAGCATTGATAGTACTGTTGTCCTACCTTCTTGCTAAACAACCATACGCACAAAGTGCAAACACAATACCATTTTTTTAAAAAAATAAAACTGTTTTTCTTGCATTTCCTAACTTTTCTTCAAGAAGGTCTGCAGCTGTCTGTTAGAACCATCAAACTATCTAGAAAGATCTCTAACACTTACCCAACAGACTGAACACTGAAAATCATGCAACAACTTTTCCCAATTGCTATTTTTTCTTTCCTAAGCTATCCACTGTTGCACTGGGATCCTTAAAAAAAACTGTCTACTGAGGTAATGTTCCATTTTTTTCCAGTGATGTCAGAGGAGCCCTTGCATAATCATAATAGCTTACATAGCTAGCATAGGCAGTTGGATCTGCATCTGAAAAACAAATAGATGAAATAACAAGGAGGTTATTCCTTTCTACCTGCCAGTGCTTTCTGATATCAAAGGCATGCTTAATTAAAATCACCATCATCCAATTAAAACAAAATGCCACACTGTTTCAATCATGGATTTGATCTGAAATATGTTTCCCCCTTAAAAAAATTCCCTGGATTTGAAAATTCCATATGATTCAGTAAAGTGTGCAGATATGCATGAACAAAAGTCCACCGGACTTTCTAAATTTGATCTAAATTTGATTCTAAATTTGATCTAAATTTGATTCTAAATTTGATCTAAATTTGATTCTAAATTTGATCTAAATCTGATTCTAAGGTGCCTGATGTGATTGGATGTGCTTTGAAGATTTGACTCAAGGGACTGATTGGCTTTTTCAAACAAAGCCTTGGCTGTCAGCCAGCATCCATTATTTATTTGGAACATAACATTATTATGTTCCAAAGATTTCTATAGGCTTCAGGTAACGCCCTAAAACATTCTTGTGCGTAGAGACGATAGCTACTGCTGTGATTTGGAAAATGGCAACATCCATTTGTATCTGTTTGAAAGATTAATATAGGAATTAAAATCAGTTGAGAGGTTGGAACCTGGGAGGAAGCAAGAGAAATGTCTACAGGCATATTTAGGCAGATGGGCACCACATTGCCTACATGAGCTATAGAAGGATCGACTTTTAAGCCCCTCCAATCAGAACGTATAAACCTGGCTGCAAACCTGCAGTTCATCCGGCTAGTAGGCAAGATCTATGGAGGTTGCTTCCAAGCACATATTTGTGATTGATTAGCGTTCACACAAGCAGTCCAAGCTGCCAGGAACTTTTCATCAGCCTTTTGCAGAAAAGCCCGTCAGCTTGATTTGTTGGGCCTTGAGCCAAGTTGTCAGGTTTTGGGCCCCCAGCCAGACTGTCATGGTCTCAGGCTGGTAGCCAAGCAGTAACTTTGAAGTTGAAAGGGTTAGCCAACTGGTATGTGAGGGTGGCCTATCTGCTTAGAAGTAATATACCACACTCAGAGGTTACAAATCTGGAAATGAATCTGCCTCTTGCATGTCCTGAAAATTAAGGTGTGCAAGTTAAATTGTTTTTTGCTTTTGTTTTTAATATTCAAATCATTCCAGTTTGGCTTTGTTTATGGTTTCTATGACACCTGCTTTTCATTAGGTAGTTCAATTAGCGCATAAAAGATTTGCTGTTTCAGAATGTTCAAATGAGCATAATTGTTCAATTTATGAGATTACAATGCTTTTATTTAATGAATACTGCAATAAATACCACTCCCTAATGAGACCCATACTTGGGGGCCATTAGCTATTCCATAAATTTACAGCATGAAGGATTTTTTTGTGTGATCAAGAAGATAAATACAACTATTTAAACGATTATGCTACAGTTATGATGGGAAGCAGCAAAGTAGTTTTTTTCTTCTCATTCACTACAGTTGTAGTTACAATTATGAACATCTGGAAACTTAATAAACCCTATTTGTTTCAATTACTGCGTTCAGTGTGAATCTGTGAAGTTTGAATCCCCATAATGCATCTTGCATTCTGAGAAAAATACATTTGGGAGCAGAAGGCAAACATCAAGCTCCCATCCCTTCCGATGTGACGTCATATTGGGCACTCATACAGATTTCACTTTGATTTATAGGACTGTGGTCTTTTGCAAACAATCATAAGGCGAGGGAAATTATCCCAATGAGATCAAGATAACTTCTCATGTGGAAGTCAGTGGAGGTCATTTAATTCTATGGCAAATGGATGCTCATTGCAGACATCTATATGGAATCCAAGTGTCAAGGGATTCTTAGTGCAGACCTCCACATGATAGTCATAGATGTCATAGGCAACATGCCAGGAGGAATTTGTTGTTGTTGCAAAGTTGCAAAGTCATGTTCGACCCATCATGACCACATGGACAATGTTCCTCCAGGCCTTCTTGTCCTCTACCTTCCTCTGGAGTCCATTTAAGCTCACACTTACTACTTCAGTGACTCCATCCAGCCACCTCTTTCTCTGCCATCCCCTTCTTCTTTTGCCCTCAATCTTTCCCAACATTAGGCTCTTCTCCAGTGAGTCCTTCCTTCTCATTAGGTGGTCAAAGTATTTGAGTTTCATCTTCAGGATCTGGCCTTCTAAAGAGCAGTCAGAATTGATCTCCTCTAGGACTGACCGGTTTGATCGCCTTGCCAGGAGAAATGAACCTATCTTATAAATTCTGAATAGGAGAGGAAAGTGGAGGGAAAGAGAGAGAGAGAGAGAGAGAGAGAGAGAGAGAGAGAGAGAGAGAGAGAGAGAGAGAGAGAGAGAGAGAGAGAGAGAGAGAGAGAAAGGGAAAAGGGAAAAGGGAGTGAGAAAGAGAAAGACTTCAAATAGCATTTTTCTGCTGTACTATTATGTTGGTTAACATTAACAGACCTTTTTTTTTTTTGCCTTCTTTTTTCTTTCATACATATTGGTGGTCCTCAAAGAAGGTTACTTATTAGCTCTTGATTCATTGGGTTATGCATTGAGGGAATCAGAATGTTGTTACTTCATCAACTGCATTGACAAAACGAAGATTCATCTTGATATCAGCAGCTCATTGAAAGAAAAATTCCTGAATTTGCCTGTCCTGACTTTGCACTTTTACTCTAATTAATGTTATTCTAATTAGTGTTATTCTAATTAATGATCAGAGTTCCATCAGAATAACCAGGAGTTCAGAAGTGCTTTCTTATTTGAATGTATAAATTTGATTAAATGTTTCAGCTACAATTATACAGCTTTCTTGACAAAAATTTTGTTGGCAAAAAAAAAGTGGTTTCAGTCATGTCTGTATACTTTAAAACCTTGCCAAGAATATATAAATTTGCCATTGTCTTATTCTAGATTTGATTTTGGAAGTCATTTTTCTTAGTTCCCTGTCTGAAGAGTCTCATTTGTCCTCAGAATAGTTGCAGATTATCCTTAGTTTCATCCCCTTAAAAGCTCAAAAGAAAACCAAAGAAGTTGTCAGTGTTGTTGTCAAGTTTATTGAAGCCATCCTTGCCCTATATCAGAAGGGTCATCCCTGGGAAGATCTTAATTTTTTTAAAATTGTAAGGCCAAAAAAAAAAAAACATTTGGTAACCCATATTCAGTGTATATGAAGAAATGAAAAGTACACCGCATTTCTTCCACAAATGAAGAAATGTACACCACGTATCCATAGGTAGGTGGTGTACATTTCTCCTCAAATTCTTACTAAGGACTGCAAAGATTTAGCATTCTGTTGTTAGGTTGATGTGATTGAAATGTTTCAGAGGTGGAATTTGCTTTGTTCAAACTTGGTATCATCACAATGTCATATCCAATGATATCAATTTTGGTGGCAAAATTCATTTCATAACTGCAGAAATTCCAACTTCACAGATGAATAATCCGCCCAAAAGACAACAAAACCACACATTAAATCTAATTAGAGCTCTCCATAGGAATGGGGTAGGCTTGAGGGGAATGGACAATACTAAAGTATATAAAGCTGATGTACAGCATTTTATACACTAAATAACATTTCTTAATCATATGCATCATTTGAAAGTTTTCTTAAAAATAAATAAATATATATACATGATTCGAGCTTGAAATTATTTCTTTACTTTTTTTAAAATTTGATTTATATGCCACCCTTCTCCGGAGACTCAGGGCGGCTTACAATGCATTAAGCAATAGCCTTCATACTTTTGTATATTTTATACAAAGTCAGCTTATTGCCCCCACAACTGGGTCCTCAATTTACCCAATTTAGAAAGGATGGAAGGCTGAGTTGACCTTGGGCCTGGTGAGAATTGAACTTGCAGTAATTGCAGGCAGCTGGATGTTAAATGCTGCCTTTAGTAGGAGTCAACTGTTTTGGCTCTGGAAATTCTCTGAAATAAAGTCAACTCTTGGAATAAATGGTGTCTAAGTCCCTTCCCCCCTCCCATGCACCATTTTGACCAGCAAAGTGCTGCAGGAGACCGTCCAGGCCGAAAACGCGGCACATGCCCTCCCCTATTATGACTGCCAGAGGCACCGTGGGCTGATCCTTTGCTTTTTCCAAGTAGCCCCATGAGCCAGAATTAACACATTGTAAGCTGTTCTGAGTCTCCGGAGAAGGGCGGCATATAAATCTAACAAACAAACAAACAAACAAACAAATAAATAATAAATAAATAAATTAACCACCCCACGGGCCAGATCCAGCCAAGGGCTTTGAATTTGACACTGCTGCTTTAGACCCTCTTTATCTCTTGGGACAAATTTAATCTTAGAGAAAACTGTTTTATAGACCCCATTCATATTTATTTCAATGAAGTAAGTTGCTTATTCATTTATTTCCCAGAAATAATTCCATCATTATTTATATAAAAGTCTATGAAATAATACCCATCAAATTATATTACTATAGATTGCAATTTATTTGTTTTGTAAATCATGGTTCACATTTCTCTTTGAAAGGAAAATATATACTTCAGATTTTATATTGTAACATGACTTTGTAGTCAGGACTTTTATCACTTGAAAAGGTATTGACTCAATATAATTAAATTTTTCTGTAATTTGATCTTGAAATTAAAAAGAATATTAGCAAGTGCTAAGAAGAAGCTTCTGTTACTTTTTTTTAAAGAAACCAATCCTTTGGCAGTCTGTATGACTAACTATAGAGTTCTTAGACTGTTCCACATTCCTAAGTACACCTGAAAAAAATGTTTAAAATGAAATTCCTCAGGAGGTCCAGCCACCTGTTTTTATAAATACGCAGAAAAGGAGGAGGGGAAACAGACTCCTGTTGTGCAAAACTGAATTGTGCCGTCGGTTGGTGTTTTATTAAAGATGAGTAATATAACTGCAGTGTCACATAAATGTTTTAACACCAGTATCCCTCCCTTCCTCTTCTCTTTCTTTTCTGAAGGATGTTGAATAACAACACGCTTGGTTTCAAACTCTGTTGATTTACCCCAGGAAAAGGAGTAGAGCAGGTTTGAAATATCTACCTTATGAGCTGGCTGATGAAAACATTAAAGATGAGATAAAAAGCCAACAAGCAAACTTCTTTGGGGAAGCTAGTTATTGCTTTGTTATGTCTGATTAGTCCAACTAAGGCTTGCTGTAGAATGTGTCTCTGAATTCATTGCAGGTAGTTTAGGAAGTTAGATATGACCCTCCTAATTTGAGTAATTTACTTAAATCTTTCCTGCCACATTTAAATGTCCAATAAAAGCCCCTCAGCTTCCATTTTGAGAGGTCTTCATTTTCAGATATTCAGCAATTTGCTGCACCCACATCCATTTTCTATGATATTTCGGTCATAATGATATAGCTTTATTTAAATTGTTAAATAAGAAATATAAAAGCTAACAAGAACTAATATTTAGAATAAAGCAAAAAGAGGAAAATAAAGAACTAAAAAGATAAAGTCAAAAGTTTGAAAGTTCAAAAGTTAGAAAGAAAGAAAGAAAGAAAGAAAGAAAGAAAGAAAGAAAGAAAGAAAGAAAGAAGAAAGAAGAAAGGGAAGTCGCTTCTTATTTTTTCTACAACAGCTATAGATAAAAATGTAAATTAACCTCTTACTCTATGGTTACAACATAATTTACATTTTTTTCTACAATCTACTTTTTTCTAATTATCAAAACCATATCTCAAATTTTATTTTTTTTCTTTTAGACTACACAAAAAGTCTATAAGGGATTTCATTCAGCATTAAACTTAGATAATGTCTTTTCTCTGATCAAAGCTGTCAGTTTAGCCATTTCAGTAAGTTTGTTTGTGTTGGTTTGTTGGTTTGTTTATATCCCACCTTTATTATGTTTACCAAAAAAAACTCAAGGTGGCAAACATAGCTAACACTTCCTGCTCTTATTTTCCCCATGACAAACCTGTGAGGTGAGAGAGAGTGACTGTCCCAACTGTGCCCAGTTGGTGCTCATAGCTAAGGCAGGACTAGAACTCACAGGCTCCCACTTTCTAGCCTGGTACTTACTGTAACCACTAGACCAAACTAGCTCTCCATCATGTAACCATCTGTTCATCCATTGAGAGTAATGACAGATCTTTCTACCTTTGTGTGTATGAGTCTCACTGCAGTTATTGTGTATAAAAACAAAGTACAATGCCTTTTTTCCAACTGTTTATTGTAAGTCCCAAAAGAAAATCCACTGATTGTAACTAATTTTAAAATCTTCTGAATTAATATATGTAATTAAGTCCAAAATTTCTAATTTTTTTGCATATCTACTAAGCATGGTAATATGTCCCCTCATGCTAATTATACTAGTACTTCCACAAAACTGAAGTACCTTTGTACATTCTAGACAATTTTTCTGGTGGGGTTTATCAGCAGCATACCTTTAATAAAAAATTATCTTTAAAATTATAGCATATAAATTTCAATCCTTTCAATCATATATTCTCCCACTTTTACATTTCTATATTGTAGCTAAACATTTAACCAGTTTTATCATACATCCTTTGATTTTTTCTGTTTCAAAGTTTAGTAGATGTTTATACATTTTAGTGATGACACGTTCATCATTTCCACAGTTCTGTTTCAAACTCATCATATTCAACATCAAAAGTTATTTTATCTAATTTAAATCTTTCTAATAATTATACATTAGAAAACCACTGACAAGTGTGTCCTTTTGACATCAGATCTTCTCTTGATTTTATTTTGCCTTCTCCTTGACAAGTTCTAATATGTCACCATAAGTGATACATTTGTGTTTACTTATCACTTCTGTCCTATAGTATGCTTTTTATGCTGAGAGCTATAAATGCATTTTGGGGCACAAGCTGTGATTTGGTAAGTAGTAGCTTCTAGTCAACCTTGGCTGATTCAGAAAAAAGTAAGTAAGATTGGAGCTGGTCACTGCTTGATGGAGAACTGCTAGGAAATGTTGCTGTTGGGTTTTTTTGTTTTGTTTTGTTTTGTTTTTTTAGGAAAGACTTCCAGTCAGGCATCTTCTTCTCCTTGGTACTGGCTGCCATTTCTTGTTTAGGAAGTTTCCAGTAACTTGTGGAAAACACTGCTTTCCTCAGACATACACCTTTTTAGTATATATGCCATTGTCACAGACTAAACAGCTCTGGCTATTACCCATTTCTGAGACAAGTTCCTTCTGAGCGTCATTTCCAAATGGTTTGCATAGGACACTTATAGGCAACATGTATCATCCATGAATACTTTTGAGTTCAATAAAACACAAATCAGGCAGATATCCATTCCGTAGAAAATATACTGATTATTATTTCAGTTACTTTATGGTAGGATTTCACTCATATTTCTACTGGTTAACAATGACCATTCTGATGAGCATAACATATTATAAGCACAGACATAAAAACAAAAAACTAGATCCTTCCTTTATCGCTCTTCAACTACTTTTGTTTTCTCATCCAAAAGATGACTAAGGTAGAAATATCACCAGAATAGAGTTCATTGTGGGATATGCTAGAATTACCCTTTAATCAGGGGTACAAAATCTACTTGTGTTCCCTTAGCATCACTTTTATTTCTCCAGAACTCTGTTTCTTAATGGGTGAGCAAACAATTTCATCATTTATTATGTTTTGGAATAGGAGATGGTTAAAGAGAAAACTTGTCCTATATCTTGCAGAGATTTAACACACTCATTTCATTCTGAAGCACCTAAAAAAATATTGTTGGCTCTGCCAACTTCTGGGGTACAGCCTTTGACATGCTGCACAAGGCCTGGTGTGCACCTCATGCTGACTGAAATTGCACATTCCTGCTGTAAATCCTGTTCTGGTTATATATTTGAACTAGTCAGGTCAACTTCATTCTATTTAATTTCTAGGCATTTTGACCTTGAAACTTGAAAAAAAGATATATTACATTTTTGGTGCAACAAAATTCAACATAATTTGAGAAGTTATTTTTGCTTCAGTCTTCTGTACTGCAAGGAAAAATGAAAGGATGTCATTAATTATACTAAGTTATGGAAGATGATTTGAAGGACCATTGTCTCTTAGGTATGTATTTCTTTTTTCAGAAGATGTTTTAGAAACTTCATAAATGTCTTACTTCCTCTAGATTCTTCCTACCTTATGTGCTTGTGTAACATTCTTACTGATTGGAAGACATCCAACTCCCAGGGGTGGTGACACTGCTTCTATGCATGATCAGCTCTTCTCTCACATTGCAAAGAGTATCAGTTTTGGAGTGATTTATAATTCAATCCTTTCATGTTCTTTTAGAAGTAAGCTCTGGTGGAAATCCATAGGACTTGTTCCGAAGTCAGTTTGAATAACACTGCAGCCTGGGGCGGCTAATCTTCAAAGTCAACACCTTATACCATATCACAAATGATAACCCTAGAGCAATGTTGTGTTAGTTTCTAAACTTCTTAATAAAGAAAACAAATTTGTTGGCAGCTCTTAAAAACAAAATTAAAAGCTAGGGTGATAAATCCAAAGGGCGGGTGGCTGGGGGAAGGGAAGTAGTACAGATAATGACACTATTTTCCCTGAAGTTAGATCAGTTCATCTATTTATCTTTCTCTGCGGTTTAATTTCAATTATTAAGTCAAAGTAGGGAGATCTGAAAAACCATGTGAGTCTCACATAACAAACTCTCAGAAATGAGCAACAAAGCCAAGTGAATTAAGATGGGAAAATAATTTGTAGTGTCTGTTCAACTTACTCCAATGAATTGAAGAACACTGAGGAATTAGGGAAAATGTCTCCTCTTCACTCTGCTACAAATTATTCTTCAGAAACAAACAAGTAAGTGTTTTCCTTTTTTTCTGGACACCATCACATACATTAGAAAGAACATCCACCCCCTGAAGGAAGTGAAGTAAAGCTCCTCCATTCCTCAAACCATTTCATATGCAGAGATCTTCTTCCTAGCTGGTGGATTCCAGGCATACACTGTACAATCCAAGCTATTGCACAATTTGGCAGAGGGGACCGATTGAAAAGTCACGTTTTGCCCAGTGCCCTGAAGGGCAGCAAGTTTAGGGTTCTTCTTCAACTTAGGTGGTAAGAAAATTCTAGAGCCAAAAGGCCTATTTAAAAATGTGTGCATGTTAAATCTTGTTATGGCATTAAAGATCAAGTTTCCGTATACATGAACACATACGCACACCCATATTATTAAAAAATGAATTATTAGATGTATGATTTACTTCAACTGATTTGAGATGGACAGTCCTGGATTTGGGATAGATTGTATTCCAGTTGTTATGACAGCTCTTCTCAACTTGAACAACTTGACCCCATTTTCTTAAAATTATCAGCAATAGTTATTACAGAATGACAGATTTGGAAGAGACCTTGGAGATCTTCTAGTCCAACCCACTGCTCAAGCAGGAGACCCTATAATATTCCAGACAAATGGCTATCCAATCTCTTCTTAAAAACCTCTAGTGGCATTCCCAGATGCCCTCTCACAGCAATAGGAAAATAACAGGCGATGGTAATCCTCACCGCCCTCTCACCACAGCAAGGTTCCTAGGCTAGGAAATCATCTGGGTGGGATCCACTGGTTGTTGATGCTCTCCCACAGCAACACGACTTGGTCACACAGTGTGTGTGAGCCTGAGTAGTGTAGGGGGCTAATGCCTCCTACTAAAGGCAGCAATTAACATCCAGCTGCCCGTAATTCTGCGAGTTCAATCCTAGCCAGGCTCAAGTCGACTCAGCCTTCCATCCTTTCTAAGGTGGGTAAATTGAGGACCCAGTTTGTGGGGGCAATAAGCTGACTTTGTACAAAATATATACAAAAGTATGAAGGCTATTGCTTAATGCATTGTAAGTCGCCCTGAGTCTCCGGAGAAGGGCAGCATATAAATCAAATTAAAAAAAAAAGTCCACAGCCACCCTCTCACGGTGATGGGCAACCATACCCAAGAGACTGACCATTATAGGCCTGGAGAAAAAAGAAGGGCAAGGGCTCTTGATGCCATAACCATATTATTAAGAACCCCAAACTTGCTGCCCTTCAGGGCATTGGGAAAAACCATACTCAGGTGGTTGCAGCAGTGACAGTCAGGGGGCTAAGGCAGCAGAGATGGACCATCCAGGCAAAGTCTTCAACTGCCTGAGTCCCCCAGCCCGGCCCAACCAGCTCAAATGGTATAAACAGGCCTCCGGAATACCTTCACTCCACAGGTGGGCCAGCAAACTCCGGTCTGCAACTCCCCAAGGCATACAGTCCCATGGCGAGGGGGGGAGACTCCCCTAGCTGCAGGCAAGTGGAACCTGGCCTCGGTGCGTAGCTCCCCTCATCTCCCTTGGCTCAGCTGCTCCTCCACCAAGCCACATCTGGGACAGGGTCACCCCATCGCTGACAGTCCTCCATACATGTCACCGGCAGCCTCCTCACATTCGGTGGCCCACCAACTGACTCCAGGCAGACCATCGCCTGAGCAGCTCCCCAGCCATACAACTGGACCTCACTGAATTGAGGTCCATGGGGGGGGCTCTACCTCACCTCACCACTGCGCCACCCAGCTGACCCACGGCAAAGACCGCAGTGAAGAAAAACCGCTGTCTGAGTGGCCTTGTGGAGCAGCGACTCCGGATTGTTTGGCATCTCCCAGGAGCCTCCGAAGGCATTTTTGGACCTGCCAAGCCCCAGGTGCTCCCCTTATCAGCCCATACCGGGGGACATAGCCAAAGTCCCCCTAGAGCCTCTGCATTCAATCAGGATGCTCTATCCCCAGCGGAGCTCAAAAAATCACGGCTGCCATTTAGGCATCATTCTTAATGCATAATGCATTGTTGGGGGTAATTGGCTGGCTTGTAAACCAATTAGAGACACAGTGCTGTAAAGCACTGTAAAGTGGTATATAAGTCTAAGTACTATTGCTATTGTTATCTTTGTTGCTCTTCTCTGCATTTTTTCTAAAGTCTCAACTACTTTTTATGTTGGCGGAAGATGCTCATACTGGAGAAGACTGCAAAATATTATATCTCCACTTTACCACATATAATAAAGCAATAATGGTGTTACAACCCAAAATGCTTTTATATAGATGGGAACAGAATAATTCAGAAGTTACCTTTATAAGATATCATTAATCAATTCTGTGCAGCTAAAAAATTAAAACAACCAAAACCATATGCATAGCATAAAATTAAAAAAAAGCAATGAAAACAGTTGAAAGCAAATTACAGAAAATATACAAAGTGCAAGAGAGTGCCAACCTATAGTTCACAAACAATATGGCGATTTTTCAGGCTCTCAATGTCCACATGATCCTCATGACTGATGGCACAGCCATGTCTTCAGGGATTCCCTAAAGGCCAACAAGGTCGGGGCCAATCTAACACCAGGCAGGATAATGTTCCAGAGGGCAATGTCACAGCAAATCATTCTCTCCTCCTGGATTCTGCCATATGGAACTTCCTTTTATCTGGGACCCACAATATCCTCCTTCTGGTGGACGCAACCCAGCCCCATGATCAATAGGATTCTAGAGATCATAATTAACACCTTGAAGTGAGCCTAGAAGCAAACTGGTAACCAAAGTAAATCTGGAACAGAGATGTAACATGCACTAATCTAAGAATACACATAAATGCCCAGCCCAGCCTATTGCATTTTGTACCACATGTAGCTTCCAGATACTCTTATTGAATGTAAGGATTTCATCCAAGTCCTAGATGATAAAATACTGTATTTGTTATGAGCCAACACACATAAAAACCTTATTCAAACTACCTACTTCTATCCAGTTTAAACCATTCATGGAATTGAGCAAATCCCTAAACAGATCCAGAAATTTATTCCCCTTCTTCACCAAAGCTGGCTTTGAACATTTGGATTTCCATTTGCAGAATGAGAACTTTCAGTGTAAATGGATAGCAAAGGAAGATTGAAAAGCTATTTTAAAGGGCATCTCAATTAATGGGAGATGTGTATTTAGCACACATTTAAAAATGGGTGGGAACTAAATAATTACCCCAAAAATATAAATTAAAAAAACAGAAACAACATGCAAACAGACAATCCTGCTCTTCAAAGATTCTGTCACACATGTGGTATTATTCTTCCCTCGGTTTGCTTGTCTGCATCCTATCACCTGGGAAAGCAAATATCTCTGACTAAAGGGATGGTATGTTCATAATTTGGTTGCATGTAGAATTGAAGGAAGCCTAGAAGGAAAGGAAAAGGCAAAAAGCAAAAATTATTCTGAACTTTTTAAAGCAAATAATTTAAATGGTCAGGCTCAGGTGCACTTTGGTTCTGTATCTTTCTACAAAGAAACCCAGATAATTGGCTTGTTTCAGTATTCAGCAGCTGCAAGGACTGGCCCCTTACATAGAAAAGCAGCCTGATGAAATGATAAGGACAGGAATGTTTCATAAGAGAAAAAAATGGGCACTGGCAACAGGTGTGCATTAATACTGAAAAAGAGCTTGGATTCCAACATCATCTCAACACTTCTGAGACCTCCTCCAGTTTCTCACATTTCAGTCCTCCCTCCTCCTTGCCATTTATCTCAATGCCTCTCAGTCGTGAGGTCCATGTATCCGTGCAAAGTGTTGATGATACAACACCACATTTGCTAAGGAATCTCAATACCTCTTGAGTCCAGTAAAGTCTTTCTTGAACTCCATGTTGTACATTTCACTGTACAAAACCTGGATAATTCAGCAATAGATTACATACAAATTATTATATTTCAGATCTGGGTTGTATATGAATGATGCACATGTATGTGAAGAAATACCTAGTGAAGGATGACTTTTCATAAAGCACCCAAATATATTACATAATTTCATGACTTCTGCATGACCACAATGTTAATGAAGATTTGAGTGGAAATATATCCCAGACTAGTGATCATAGCAAATTAATATAAATAAACATACATCTTCTGGATCTACTCACAAGAACTACACACTGAACTCTGTACACAAGATTGGTTAGGCAGATAAATGCCATGGGTTCTAAACTATGCATAAAGTTAGGATCTGGTGTTAAGGAATCATTGTGTCCATCTGAATTGCATTATTATGACAAGAGTTGTGATGCTCTTACAGCATGTGAGAATAAAAATGTAGGCATGCCACAAATACGTAAGTTGAATTTCATGATGCTCTCAAATCACATAGGAAAATAAATACTTTTGTCCTTGGTTTTGATTCATTACCACATGTTCCGGAAAAAAATGTGTGATGCAAAAGGTTGCTTAGTTTAGCTGATCCATGATGTCATATTGTCAAGAATGCTAAGAATTTAAATGATTCATATGTTGCAGATATTTCCATCTTTTAAGGATGTACTGTTTTCCCAACAATAAGACCCAACTGGAAAATAAGCCCTAGCAATTTTTCAGGATGCTTGTAATATATGCCCTAACTCCCCAAAATAAGGTCCAGTTAAGACTGTCAGCCAGATGGATGCATTTAGTACCATATTTCCCCCCAAAAATAAGACATCACTTGAAAATAAGCTCTAATATGTCTTTTGGAACAAAAATTAATACAAGGCCCAGTTTTATTTTCAGGGAAACACAAGTAGTAGTTAACTATGTCATTATAAATGTTGATAGCAGGTTATGGATTAGAGCAAAAAGCTTCATAAATTTCTCTACTACTGTACCACTAGTGTAACAAAAGTAGTTTATGTATTCTCTTATCATTATTTATTTTAGTACTACTTATTATGTGTTTTCATCTTTGCTTGATTTTGATATCATAATATTGGACAATTTTTTTTGGCAACATGTCACATCTCTTCAGGTGCCAAAAGATTCTTTTAATTTCCCAAACTATTCATAAACTCTTTTTTAGGGAGTTTCTGTTAGTTGAAGGATATTTAATAGTTCTCTCATGCTACTTCAAACCTCCTAACTGAAGGGGCAGCAGTATTTCCTCACAAGATAAAAAGTAATAGCAGTTTCCGGTGACTTACTTCACAGGCAATATTGTTTTCCAGACAACATTATGGAAGTGATTTTTACTGCATTAATTATGCTCAAGCCACTTCAATAAATCTTCCTCTAGGAACTTTAAATATATTTAAGGGCTTTTGTCAAAAATTAAGGACACAGACCGAATAGATAAGCAACTTAATCGGTGATACAAGCAGTTCTAATAATGATGAAAATCAGTTTCTATATACTAAGCATCTAGCATATATATAGAGATGTAAGTTCAGAGCTTCTTTTTCTCATCCTTTCATTGAAGCAAATGTTTGCAGCCCATTTCTCTACCTGGATCATTGAAATCATCAGAGAAGGCCTTAAATTTTCTCAGTTGTTTGTTCCCTGCCTTGATAGTTCCATCCCTTACACAGAATGGTTTTGCAACTTCCCAGTTTAGCTCATTACTAAAGCTCACTTTCTGAATCATTGGCCATTCCTGTATGAAAAAGAGAGAAAATTGTAAAAAATTGCTCTTTTCTTAAACTAAAAATCCTAGAGATTTTGAATTAAAACCACTATAATTTCCAGCTGTTAAGGCCAATAGGTAGGGATGTGGGTAGCTGTGGTTTATCATTTTGAGAAGTACTAGCTTGGGGATGCAACACACAACTGTCATCTAATTTCCCTGAACCAAAAGTTAAAAATTTAGTGCCCACCTGTTGTTTCTTTTCAATTGAAGGATAGGAAAACATCATTTTCAGAGCTAACCTTGAATCTTTGTTTTCTCCTGTGAGATCATTCCCGTGATTCAAACAGTACAATCTTAAAATTAATACCGGGTGAAGCATGTTATGCTTTTCAGATACACAAACATATATTTGGCATGAAAATAACAAAGAGCAAACACTGAAAGTTCATGGTACAGGGATTATGTAGAAACAAAGTATTAAAAATATACAGTGCCCCAGAATTTTCTATATAATTGCTTTTAAACAATGTTCTCCCCTTACAGGACAAGAGAGAAAAAGTTACAGCTGGTAAAAAAAAAATCTTCCATTTTATGTCTCTTGGAGTCCTAACATAGTCATCACAGTAAAGGATTTTACTGAATGTCCCATTAAGTAAAACTTGATTATTTGTAGAGTCCCATCCTGTCCCACCTATTCTAGGCTGCACCATGAGGTTTTCCAGTACACCTTCTTAAATTTGAATGCTAGCTTTCTCCAACATGGAATTAATACAAGCAATTTAAATAATCTTAACAGTAACTAGAGAGAATAAATGCTTCAGTAGATATGCAGTAACAGAATAGGGCTTAACTCTCTGGTTATGCAGGTAGGTTATGATTAATGTGAGCTTGAGTCGCGATATTTGATTTAGTGCAAGTTATAAATTGATACCAGGTTTTGTTTATTGCCAACCAAAATTCAGTTAATGCGAGGTTAGCCAATGTGTGGTCCAGGCCAGCACTTGCATGGTTGTGCTTTTAAACACTAATTGTCATGTGTGCAAAATGGAAAAAAGGAAAGCTCTGCGTGAAGAAAGCTGAAAAAAAGAACAGGTTCAGTTTGAAGAACTACAGCGAAATACAGTGGAATGCAAGACACGGCAGGTACACTTTGGATATGGGTTTATAACCTGTTTTACTTTCATTTCATTAATAAATGTATAAAAAAACATGTGTTTAAAATTTTTAATTGACTATTTCCATCAAGCTGCAACCAACAACCCTATTTTCCATGGAAATATCACATTAAATAATGCACATTCAAATAATGTGACCATTTCATGGGATTCATTAACCAGACTAATTGAGACCTGCCTGTATACAGGATCTCAACAATTATAGCATTTTTGGTAGGAAGGGATTTTTTGTCTTCTAGGCAAAAATCATTAAAACGCTAATTACAAGCTACTCCAATTCCGTGAGAAGTTCCCCATCTGCTTCTGTTCTTAAAACACATTATTCCTTTAAGACCAGTCATATACCACTGTTTTTATTGTATGTGGGAAGTCTAACAAAGTATATTTATCAGTCCATCAAACCCAGCTTTAGATTGAAAGATTGAGAGTTTAATTATCATTAAGAACTATACATTATAATTCAATTAATACTTTCCCAGACAATGTTTACAGCTTAATTACAGCAGAAATATTTGTCTGAGGCCAAAATACAGGTTCTGTCTAAAAAAAAATTAAGAAGCTACATTATTTTTAATGATTTCTCAATTATTTCTTCACAAATAAAAAATATTTAACCTCTTTTAAAGTAAAAATTCCCTCAAGACAGTTTCCAAATTAAATTAACCATAAATTCCAAACATGAATATGAATCAGTGGGTGGGGGAAAAAAGTGAAACTAATGCATAACCCAGCAATTTTATCCACTCATGAAAACCTCTCCTATGTAAAAGGGACAGAAAACAGGTTTTCAAGATTTTTACAAAGCCTATAAGATGAAGGTCAACCCAGCACAGGTGATGTTGCATTCCACAAATGGAACTGTCGCAAAGACAACCATTTCTTTATGCCCTTCAACCAGGTGCTCTTTCTGGCAGACCAAGAAGAAGGTTCTCACCTGTTGATCTTACAAATGTGGACAGAGTCATATGAAGAAGGGGAATGAGGGCAGTTATTTGATCTGAAACCACAGAAGATTTTAAAGGTTAAAGTTGGCACATTGTTGTGCTGAATGGTATCTCACAACTGATTAACTGTCTTCTACCAATGAGTAGTCAGCTAACTTCTCTGCCAGTTATGACTTCTCAAACATCCTTGATGACTAACCCGCAACAAGTGTCACTAGTGGAAAGATAAAATTAATCCTAACCATTAAAAAGTGTTCTCTGTTCTCTGTTATGAAAACCACTGGATCTTCCCCACTGCCCTGAGTCCTATGGGAGAAGGACTCCCGTATAGAAATATAATAAATAAATAAATAAATTTTCATGGGAAGAATCTGCATGGCACAGTAAAAAAAAAAAAAGTAAAATAAGCAGGCAAAGATTTTATTGCAGATGCCATGTTGAGTTTCTGTACCTTGAGAACCTCTCTGCCCAATTGGCTTAGGGTAATGATGGTTAACCTTTTCAGCACCGAGTGCCAAAACTGGAGCATGCGCAGGAACCCGAAAGAGAGCAGCTGGCATGCAACACAGCGGCCAGCTGCTGTTCGGGGATCCATTGCACGCATGCACGCCAGATAGCTAGCCCTGAAGATGGGGAAGAAATGATTATAAAAGCCAAAGCCATATCTTCCAAAAACACACACACACAAAACCCATACAATTTCCTTACTCTGTCTTTCACAATTGTAATATAATTGTTCTATGATTCTCAAAAGGTCCAGTATGGACCTCACCGATTTTGTGACTTTCACTTGGAATTAAATATTCATATAATCCAAAACCCAGAGGATGATAGGTTGGAGGAGGTTCGTTTAAACTATGGTTTTAAATCTAGACACACAAAATTAAATGCCAAATTTCTCTAAATTGCTTACAAGCAGTTTTGAAGTAATCTGTTTCCTTCCTTTTATTTAAAACTTACACTACAATCTTATACTGGTACTGTACAAATATGGTTTCCAGATTCTGATAATAAGAAAGAGGTACTGTATGCAAAAAACAATGGCCAAAAAAAGAGAATCCATTCTTGCTAAGAACCAGATGAATGTATTTTTTTTCCTGTAATAAAATTACACCAAACTGAAGTCATCTTAACACACTTAATACTTTAATGCTTTACTAGTATTTAACTTTTCACTTTAAGTAATAGAACCTAAATCTCTTTTAGTGGAAAATAGGGGATGGCCTGCATTTTGGATCTAAAGCTATGAAACTGATTGTGTGCACCATGGCAATGACAGACACAACATGTGTGGTCATACCCATTCTAAGCCATCTTTTCAGTTGTGGGTCCAAAGAACATATATTCAAGTACGTATACCTACGTACTTGAATATATGATAAACCCTCGCTGCTTTTCTGATTTTTCTTATCGTTCTGTGAGAAGGTTATTTAGCCAATGCATTTTTGTATGGCCAGTACTCATATACACATGGTGGTGTACATGATTTTCTTCAACACACATCCAGTCAACTATACAATAAAGATTTGAATAGTCTCTTTTTCACACTCCTATCAGATTAATGATTTTGATCAAAATGAATGCTTTCAACTAGAATACCTAATGTGCACCATCATAATAAATGAATAGAATCATCAAAAAAGAATACTATTCTGGGTGAAAGGTACAGTGTAAAAAAAATATTTTAAAATAGGGATATTGACTTCAGAGCTCAACACAGTTGTGTCAGACCTGGCAGCCATCTTTTGCCTTTGAATAATTGGCTAAATTATTGGCTCCCTATGACCCTGGGCAGCTCCCAACAATCAAAATAAAACTAATTAAAAGAAAGGAAAAAAGCAAAAGATGGCAAGAATGACAGGCCATATGGAAATCAAGCAACAGGTTTCAATCCCCTTCATCAAAAGTCTGGAGGAAGATCAAGTCTTCATGGCTCTTGTAAGCAACAGCAGTGTAGACCCCATCTGGATTTCAAGAATAACCTCATTCCAGAGGGGGTAAGGCTAGTATGGCCTCCTATTTGAATTCCCATTATTTCTGTCTACTTCTACCTTACTGAATTGTATTAGGAAATGGATCTGGGCTTTTCTAAATGCACCTCTCCTTAGAATATTTTGAAAAAATGTTTTTCTGTAAAGCTGTATTACAAAAATGCTGTTGGCTTAAGACCATTTTCAGAAGAGGAAAAGCTATAGTGAGATATTTTTCTTCAAGATGGCCCCATAAACCTTAAGTGAGACATGCCTATTAGCAACATTTGAAATAATGGAAAACGCTTACTGGGAAATACTGACTGGTGCCCACTGCTTAATTCTTAGGGGTCCACACATTTTCTGCTTGCTTTTGCTGCTGAATTTAAATCGATATTGATCTACCAGGTACCTCTGGAAACTTTTCACTTTGTTTCGCTGCAACCGCTCCCTAATCTGCTCCAAAGATTTAATCCCTTCTGACAGCAAATATCAAGCTGGGCTCAGTGCAGCGATGGTGGTCTGCAAAGCTTTGTTAAACTCCTCCACAGTTCTTACTTTCCTCAACCAGCTCTGCTGAAAAGCAAAGCTGACATGCAATACTTCACCTCTTTAGAATGATCTCCCTTCATCATCTTATGCCTTATACAATAGACATTAGGCAATAATCATCATTTAAAATAACAACAACACTTATCATACCTTCCCAATACAAACATGACATCAAGCAATAATGTTTTCTGACATAACTTTAATCCTAAATTAACCTCATGTTATATGAACTGTTCAGTCCTTACCAGAATCTACAATATTATTTTACAGTATTTCCTTCTCTCTCTCTCTCTCTCTCTCTCTCTCTCTCTCTCTCTCTCTCTCTCTCTCTCTCTCTCTCTCTCTAAAGGAAATCAACCCCAACTATTTATTATTTATTTATTGGTTTGATTTATATGACGCCCTTCTCCGGAGACTCAGGGTGGCTTACAATGCATTAAGCAATAGCCTTCACATTTTTGTATATACCTGCTTAGTAGGGCTTTCAGTCCCTCCTAAGCAGTGTTCTTTTTTTATACAAAGTCAGTTTATTGCCCCCACAATCCAGGTCCTCATTTTACCTACCTCGGCAGGATGGAAGGTTGAGTCGACCTTGTTTGTTGAAAGGACAGATACTGAAGCTGAAGTTCATATTTTGGCTCCCTAATAAGAAAAGAGGACTCATTGGAAAAGGTCTTTACATTGGGAAAGGAGATGGAGACAGCAAAGAATGAAATGGTTAGAGAGTCCCATCAATGCAATGAACATGAATTTGGGTAAACTCCAGGAGAGAGCGGAGGACAGGAAAGCCTGGCATGCTATGATCCATGGGATTGCAACGAGTCAGACATGACTTAGTGAATGAACAACAACAACAACAATTTCCTTTTTTTTTACACTATTACAGTATATAAAGAACAACATAACAACTAGAAAATATGTGGACCCCTAAGAAATCTCTGAGACAGTAGAAAGGTATAGAAACATTGTTGATCATATAAGACAAAAACTTGAGGGTCTCAGCTATGGAATGTAACCCAATAGGGAAAAAAAGTTAAGACAATCATTCCATAAACTAGAGTCATCCCAAAGTTTCCACAATCAGGTCCTCTTTTTCCAACACATATATTCCACATTTTCGATATTGGCTTTGGCGCAAAGTTTTTGTAATTGGACTAAATATATTTTTCCTAAAACCTATGGAAGTCAGCAAGAACTACTTTGCAAGGATTATGCTACCGCAGTTAGGTATGTCCACTGTTATTTCTAAATGAATGGAGAGTATAGAGTGATTATCTGACCTACATTATGGAGAAGAATACTGAGTTTGAAAGCATAGTAGCACCAGGTAGCTGATCTTTTATTTTTATTCATTTATTATTATATTTCTATACCGCCTTTCTCCCGCAGGACTCAAGACAGTGTACAGTCAAGAAAAAATAAAAGATACATAAACATCATAAAATTGATAATTACAATTATAGCATAGTTTAGCCCAAATAAATAAAACCCAGAATTATATAATATTTTAATCATTCCCAGTTAATGTGCTTAGCCCTGCCTGATTGAACATCAGGGTCTTGAGGGCACAGCGGAAAGCACGGAGATTAGGGATGTTTCGTATATCAGGGGGCAGTTCATTCCAAAGGATTGGAGCCCTTACAGAGAAGGCCCTCCCCCTGGGAGTCGCCAGTCGCCACAATTTGACTGATGGTACTCTGAGTAGTCCCTCCCTATGAGAACGAACTGGTCGGTGGGAAGCTATTGGTGGCAAAAGACGGTCTCGTAAGTACTTGGCTAAGATCACTGTAAAATTGGGAAAAATTATGCTTATCTGGAAGTCTTTAGAACCTTAGGAAATCCCAGTAATTTAACTTGGACTGGGAAGTCAAAATAATCTTCTGGAATGCTGCCTCTATTGCTGCTGCCTTCATTGGATTGTCTGATCTCTGAGGGCAAATGGCATAGCTTCGAGCTATGATATGTTCTGAAAGATCTATTTGTTGTTTGTTGTTAGTTGCGGAGTCATGTCCAACCTATCATGACCCCATGGACTATGTTCCTCTAGGCATTCCTGTCCTCTACCATCCCCCGGAGTCCATTTAAGCTCACACCGACTGCTTCAGTTACTCCATCCAGCCACCGCATTCTCTGTCATCCCCTTCTTCTTTTGCCCTCAATCTTTCCCAGCATTAGGCTCTTCTCCAGTGAGTCTGATTGTCTGATCTCTGAGGGCAAATGGCATAGCTTCGAGCTATGATATGTTCTGAAAGATCTATTTGTTGTTTGTTGTTAGTTGTGGAGTCATGTCCAACCTATCATGACCCCATGGACTATGTTCCTCTAGGCATTCCTGTCCTCTACCATCCCTCAGAGTCCATTTAAGCTCACACCGACTGCTTCAGTTACTCCATCCAGCCACCACAGTCTCTGTCATCCCCTTCTTCTTTTGCCCTCAATCTTTCCCAGCATTAGGCTCTTCTCCAGTGAGTCTGATTGTCTGATCTCTGAGGGCAAATGGCATAGCTTCAAGCTATGATATGTTCTGAAAGATCTACTACTTGTGTACAATTCATGTTATGAAATATTTAACAGAGTAATGTTTAATTCTCATATAAATGGATGATTTGGGTAGCTTTTAGTGTAAAAATCAGCTTTCTATGTATCTTGCAAAGTGCTTTTATCACCAAATTGGAGTTTTAGAAAGTAAAAGATTCTTATGCATTATTTTAAAATAAGGAAATATGATTTCTAGACCTTAAATCTAATTCTTGACAAAATTTTAATTGAATCAGAGTTGCTATTATCCATCACTGAAAATTGTACAATTTTTCACTCATATTTTCCAAATCATTTTCTCGCTCTTAAAAACATCCAAAGAAAGTACAAGAGAAATATATGAGTAATATATTAACTTGTTTTTATTAAATAAAAACCTTTTGTAGCAAAAAACCTTTCCATTAATCTTATCTCTGATTTAAAAAATGTGTTTGCAGTGGATAAAACTGCTTCACTTTGCATCTGTTTCACATACACAAATGTGTCAGGTTTACATAAACTATCCTGATAAAAATGAAAAATAAGGGAAGAAAATGATAAAAATTGCACATACTGTTTCAGTAACACGTATTTTATTATAATCATCTGTGATACAGTTTCATCCCTTCTCATTATTTTTCTTGTCTATTTAACACTCTTAGGTTAAAGTAGAAAGGCTCAGCAGCAAAAATCAATGCAAAACAGAGATGGATAGCATTTTTTTAAAGGAAAAACACATTTTAATAGAAGTGAACTAATGAAAGTTGCAAAAATGTGCAATGTAACACTAAAATGTTTGCAGAATCTGATACTACAGTTGTACATATGTTTGCTGAATTAACTGAATATAATAGATTCCACTTTTGTTAATTATTTTGTAATTGCTTACAAAATAATTAACAGAGTCTAATTATTTCTATTTTATTTTTCCTCCTTTACTAGTTCTCTTTTTCATTTTACTATTCACACTTTAAATCCTCTCCCCCCACCAAAAAACAACAAAAAAACAAAAACAAAAAACTATTTCTGTTGTTGTCCTTGAGAACTATTAGGTTTGGAAATTGGCATAAAGATCAGTTGGAAAGTAATAGGCTTTTTATGATTTGAACCAAATTTCTTTTGAACTTTATTAATAAGAGCAGTCCATTGTGATTTGGTCTACATCTACCCATCCCAGTATCCCACGTTTTGTAGTTAACACTTTGGAAGTGTGGAAAGAGGCTTAAAAACACTATTGCTTTTAAAGCCATGGGTGATTCTAAATAATTATTGTCCAGTTTGTTAATGGCTCTCCTCTCTCTTACCTGATTCATCAAAAAGGAACAAAAAGAAGAAGCAAAGAGTAACTCCACCTTCATCATTGCATTGAAGTTTCTGTGGGATTTTTAAAAAGCAGCCTTTATCATAATGATCTCCCCATTCTTCCTGCTGGAAAAAAAATATTTTAGATTCAGCAGTCAATTTTGAGTCCCGCTGAAGGCTTATCCCAAAGGTGCTTTTTCACAAGGCAAATGGACTTCCTTGTTTTTTTGTTTTTCTTTGAAGACCTTTCGCTTCTCATCCAAGAAGCTTCTTCAGCTCTGACAGGGTAGTGGGGAATGGAAGGATCTCTACAGACTTTTAGCTCTTTGTGTTGAACACCCTTTGAATGGTGTGGAAGTAGGAATGGATTTCCAGAGAAAAATTGCAGACTACAGGAACCAGGAGAATTACTCAGGTGACCCCGAGGACACAGATAAACCTCCAAGTGCTTCAACGACCCTGTAAAATGATGCAAATGACCAGCTGTCTACAAAGAATATAAATTCTTTCAATCCCTACCATCCAGAGGATTCTGATTCTGATTCTTCAGAGCTGAAGAAGCTTCTTGGATGAGAAGCAAAATGTCTTAAAACCAAGTCCAGATGCCTCCTGAAAAAGCACATTTGGGACAACCATGATCTGGGTGCCTGAGGATCTCTACAAACGCTGAAGGCTTAATGCAGAAAACTCAGAATAGATTCTTTTCCTATTTTATATTTGTGCATCCTCATTTGCCTGTCTTGTTGCTGAATTGCAAGTTTCGGCAGACACGTTGAGGTATTTCAAAGCTCAAAATTACTTTCCTTCCTGCAAGGTCCCTAATAATAAATCCTTCCCACTTCATTAGTTACCACTAAGGTGGATGGGAGTCAAAGTAAGTACTTCTTAATGTTACCGCAACCACAAGATCAGGATTAGCAATGGGCAATCTTTTAGCACACCTAATGAATAACAATTACTCTTACTTTTTTTATTTTGATTTTATCTAAGATTCCTTTGATCTTATGCATGGCATTGTATTCCTTATGTTGTTCCCATGAGAGAGATTCTATCAGCAGATCTTGAATTTTCTTTTTAAGACAATTTAAATTTATCTTAATCTTTTTGCTCTTTCATCTTTGTCCATCTTTTATTAATTCCGCATTATATTTTATATCCCAGGCAACATATCCTTTATCTTAAAACTTTAATTTCTGGCCAGTTTTATATAATATCTGTTCACAGTTTTGTCCACATTATATTATTTTCCCATTGCTTTATGCAATTATGTAGTAATTCCTAACATAATGTCACATAGATCTCCAACCATTGTGGCCAGTTTAATTGTGCTGATTGGGAATTACAAGAATTAAATACAACAAGTGGGAGAAAATCACCTCACTGTTCAGGCTATATGTATTAGCAACTTTTATTTCACATATTCAAGGGTTCTACATTATAGATTTGCAGACTTCTGCAAGATTTTGTATCTCCAAACTTATATAATGTTGCAGTCTTAAGTGTTCCTTTACTATACATTATACAGTACTCTATCAGCAAATAACAGTAACAACCACAGAAAAGTTTGCCATGATAACCATTTATGAAATACAATGTGCTACTCTGTGAATGATTATAATTAAATAGCATGTGTTCAGAACATATCATTCTCCTTTGTCAAAGGTCTGCAAAGTGTTATAAATAAATTAGTATCTACACCAATGTTTTTCTGAATAGCATTTTAATTAAAACATTTTTACTATATTACATGCTTCTGGATGCCAGTACAAAAACTTGGCACAAGCAACAAATATAAGAGGACACAGATAAAATGAGATATTAATATTTTGGTAGCAAAGTCATGTCTACTATGTTATTGATTGTGTGTGGCTTAATGGTTGCTCCCCATTTTTATAATGCTTTGAGTATCTGGCATAGTAAAAAGCTGTTTATATCCAACATTTGCAAATACAAATTATTTCATACTGAGGCATGGTGGCCAATGGTTAGAATGCAGTACTATAGACTACTTCTGCTGATCACCAGCTGCCAGCAGTTTGGCAGATCAAATCTCACCAGACTCAAGGTTGACTCATCCGTCCATCCTTCTGAGGTCAGTAAAATGAGGATTGCCCCCAGATTGTTGGGGGCAATATGCTGACTCTGTAAACCATTTAGAGAAGGCTGCAAAGTGCTGTGAAGTGGTATATAAGTCTAAGTGCTATTGCTATTTATTGATGTGCTGTTTAAGAAACATACTTGTTCTCATGAGAAAATCTTGTATTATTCCATGTATTATTGAAGAGAAATAGATGCAGAAATCATTTTCAAAAATCTAGGTATCGCCTGTTTCAGATATTAATAAGAATAGTATTTGTGCATTGTTTTGGTTATCACCTTATTCTCTTAAATTTTAAAAGAACATTAGATTCTAAATTAATATTCAATAAAAAATAATGAATAAATTATGAATCAAATCTATGTAATATGTGCATGCAATTGCAATCAAGATATTTATAAGTTGCCATATGCCACCAATTGTGACATACAAGCAGTATCCCAATTCAGACTTAGAAAGTGCTCATCCTGATGTAATGGAGTGTTATTATAACAGTAATGATAGTCAAAAGTAGTACATAACTTATTTGTCCACTGGGATTGCCCCAAGAAGTTTTGCTGCCCAAATCATCAGTCAGTGATTTCCCATTCTCCCATTACTATCCAAAGTTAATGAAATTAATTTATTATCTCATGCAAAATGTATCATGGATAGCCAAGGCCCAACAAATTATATATTTATATAATTAGTATAATTACTATTATTTATATAATTAGTATATAATTAGATAACCAGTATTTTGTTGCTTATTTATGATACCAAAAATTAGCAACTTCAGATGTTGACTCATATTGCCTCATGGTAGGAACATCTCGCATATCTGTCCTATGTATCAAGCCTGTGAAAATAATTTGATGAGGCACATCAGTCTTCGGGTTGTCTGCTCAAACTGAAGTAGCCACAATTGCTTAAAGACTCAGTATAGCTACCTTGAGGTCATTTGGGTATAAAAAGATTTTGTTTCTTTTCCCAATGTGTACAGTGGCTTCCTCTTGATGCTACAAGGATTAAATCTAATAGATGTGATATAATTAGTTCTCTAGAATTTCTACTCTATTTTGAGTAGAAATGAAACACGAGGCAACAGTGAAAAGACATTGAGGGAAAGGTATTACCTGCTACCAAGGTAATGGTTATTACAGCTTCAGATTTCCACTTCCTACTTCAATTTATTGGCCATCACACCTCTTTCAGAAAAGATATCTTCCAAGTAATGAAAATGAGAGTCCAATGAAACCAATAGTCAGAAACCAGGCCATGGCTCTGAAACCCAGGATAATCACTTTTTTCTACCACTGCCATCCTCAGTTCAGATTCTGAAACAAGTGCACAGTCACTAAGCTAGTCAGAGCACTGCTGCCTCCAACTCCAGCACCACAGACCAAAGACACAGAATGCCAAATAGCTGGGAAGACTGCCTTGGAAGAAGTGGTTAACTTGGAAATAGCCTATTGCTGCTGAGTAGGCTGTGGGACCAAAGTAGCCCAACAACGTCCATCCAATCTAACCAGCAGCAGCTGTGCTTGGATGGAGATCAGAAGCTTCTGGGATAAAAGTCTTTGTCTGGGCTCATTCAAATACTGAAATAACATTTGCAATGGCTTGATTCAGACTATTTGATTCTTAAAGCCAGCCCTCGCTTTTACTGCCAGAACTTGGACAATGTGTCCTTCTTAACCTTCTAAATGTTACTATATGTACTGGAACTATTTTCCTTGAACTCTTCCTCAATGTTTCCAGTTGTGTTTTTGATGTTTCAGGAGCTGCCCTTGCCAACATTCATTTAAAAATATATAATCATAAAATAAAATCAGAGTATTGATGTTGTCCTTCTATAATGGCCCTGTTCTCATATCCAGGACCTAGTTAGTTCCTGACCCAATCAACTTTTTTTATTGTTGGAGTCTCCCTTTATCATCCCAAAAGGAAGTGAGCAGGGAAAAGGTACAATTAATATCAGGGGAAGTCTCTCAGTTGCCCTCTCTGCAGAAATCTAATGGCCAAGACCAAGTAGCACAAGTGTGGACTAAGGAGTTGGCACAGTTGCTGTATTCAGACTTTGCTTAATGTAGCATTGCTGTAGTAGTACTCAGGAGTCCTGACATTTCTTATCTCAGAATGGGAAGTTCACTCTTTAGTCCATCTCTCTCTGGTGTCAGCATGGCATCCCGTCAGCAGTTAAGGGCATCCCTTAACTGCTGACTTTTGCTAAGGCCTTGCCATTGATATCTTCCTTGGATGAAGGTCATGTACAAGTCCGAGGTGGGTTTTACTGCTACTGGTTCGCAACGGGAGCATGCGGGAAGCTGCTGCGCATGTGCAGATTGTTTATGATGACATCTGGGCAGGTGGGCAGAGCCTCCCACTGCCATTTCTACCAGTTCGCAAGAACTGGACCAAACCGGGAGCAACCCACCATTGGTACAAGTCCATACAATATGCAAAAGAATGAGAGGAGGAATGCTTCTAGAGGTCTTACAATATATTTAAACACCTGAGAGAATTCTCACTCTAAAGGCCAGCTGTAGCAGCAGCCACCATCTCTTCTCTTTCTCACAATCATAGGAGTATGCAGCCTGTACAATGGGGCTTAGATATTGGTATTAGATAGATGGCACTTATCTCTTTTTTCTTCAGAAACCTTTCCAAGCTCTCTTTTTTATGAAAATGTAAACTCAAACTGGCAATGGATTCTGTCCTGAATTAATCTTTTCAAGTGCTGCTGCCCCACGGGGTCCCCTGTGTTGCTCAGTTGAGGCTGCCTCATTCAATATTGCTTCAGACAGTATATTCTGTTATTCAGGCTCTAACTTCTGTGTTTCTGTCAGGCTGCTACATGATCTAGATCAGGAATGTCTAACCTGTGGACTGTGAGTGACATATGGTTCTGGACAGCTAATAATGCGGCCATGCAAAATTGTAGACTTTTTACATTAGTATAAGAATTATATACATTAACTATATTTTATATGTGGCCCAAGATAATTCCTCTACACTCAATGTGGCCCAAGGGAGCCAAAAGTTTGATCTAGACAGATAACAACACTATTCCTTATGTTAAGTTTACTATATGAGAGATGGAAACATTTGGTCCTACCAACTATGGAGGAATGACTGGTGAAGTTAACAGATTTTGCTGAAAGGATAAATTGACTTCTTTATTAGAGAAAAGATATTATCCTCATTTATTGATGACTGGAAGTCTCTTGTAAGCTTTTTGAGGAAAAGTAAAAAAAATGAACTTGTGATCTATGGTTTTGATAATTAGTAAGGACAGATTAGAAATAGACAAGTAATATGATGTAACTTTAGCGAAGGTGGCTAAAATATTTTTGTATTTATAATGCTGCGAAGATTATCGGAAGCTACCTTTTCTTTCCTTTCTATTTTTCTACAACTTCTTTCTTTCCTTGCAGTTTTTACTTTTCCTTTTATTTCTTTTTTCTTTTCATTTTTCTTTTCCTCCTTTACGTTAGTTGACATTCGGTATTAATCTTGCTTAATAATTTTAGATTAATAATAATATTAATATTCTATTAATAAGAGAAAGAAACAAGTCAAACTGTTGTTGGTGAATAATGTTCTCTGTTAAGCCAAGATGTACACAAAGTTTTCCAAGGCAAATCGTCGATAGCAGAAACCAAGGTGACTTTGCAGGGGGGTCTTGAAAGAAAGAAAACTAAAGCCAAGTTCAGCTAAATGTGTACCTTGGGTATCCCAAATGGAAAATAGATAGTTTCAATAGGTTAGCAAAATGGACAGAATATAACAGAAAGAAATTTAACATAGATAAACCCAAATAAATTAAATGCATACCGACTTTGCAATTATACTCATGAAAGAGAAGGCTAACTGATTACAAACAGAATATGATTCAACTGGGTAATGTAGATGCACAAAAGGCAAATATAGTTCAGGCTGCTTCAACAAGAACATGCTTCGCAAATCCCAGTAAGTCATATTTCTATTTTATTCTACCTTGATCAGACACCACCATAAGCAATGTGTAGAGTGGAAAGAATTCTCTGAAAAGATTCTGTGGGATGCAATAGTACTTTTCAAATGCCTGAAGGGCTGTAACACAGAAAAAAAACCAAGATTTGTTTGATATTGTTCCAAAGCATTATTATCCGTGGGTGGGTTGTCATGAAACGGCATGGTATGGAATGGAAATACTCCTAGCGATCTTGGTTTGGATTCTTATGAACATTGATTTATCTGTCTCTCAAGTATTGTTTAGGAGCATCTGGGAATTGTGTGATTATTTCAGAGAGTTAGGCCTGACAGGTTCCACTGAGAGATTTTCTTTTTTAATTTCACTGCTGGTTGTAAGTCTCTGTAAGAGCTTCACTGACGAAGGCTTGGTTGTTCCTGCAGGCACTGGGCATTTTGGCAAGATATTCAGTGGTTGCAGCTATGTAATTCTAAAGAATGGCTGGGGCTTTTTCAGTCACTCTATCTCCTTAGCTTTTTTTTTTTTCTTGGAAGACTATGTAGGCAAAATTGATTAATTGATTAGTGTTTCAAAAATTGACTGGTGTGAGTTGGTTAAACTGTATAATGGGTCTGTGTTCATTTTGGGTTAAATTTAATCCCCTAGGTCAGTGTTGGCGAACCTTTTCAGCACCAAGTGCCGAAATGGGAGCGTGTGTGCATGTCCGTGTACGTGTGTGCCAGAAACCAGAAGATCAGTTGCCCGGTACGCACACGCACATGCGTGCCAGAAACTGGCAGACCAGTGGCATCGGGCAGCTGATCTTCCAGTTTACGGCGCTCCTGTACACATCACCGAACCAGTTCTCTTTGTTCGGGAGCTGGGTCCTCCCGCCCCCTCATGTTATTCTTACCTTTCATTTGGCCCCGCCCCCAATTTTTTGCTACCTTCCGAGTTCCAGCTGATCGGCTGGAAGGAAAAAAACTGTTTAAACTCTTGCCGCCAGCCTTCAAAGGGCCGCCCTACAGCTGATCAGTGTTAAAAGACAGTGTGGTGGTAGATCAGTGCACTCCAAGAACAAATGGAGCTCTGGTGGCTCAGCAGACTAAAAGCATTATAATTAAACAACAGCTGTCCGCAATTACTGTGTTCGAATCTTGCCAGGCTCAAGGCTGACTCAGCCTTCCATCCTATCTAAGGTAAATTGAGGACCCAGTTTGTGGGGGCAATAAGCTGACTTTGTATAAATATACAAAAGTATGAAGGCTATTGCTTAACACATTGTAAGCTGCCCTGAGTCTCCGGAGAAGGGCAGCATATAAATCAAATTTAAAAAAATGGGTAGACCAGGACGCTTGAAAAACAAATGGGTAGACCGGTACAGCTCTACAAGCAGTTAAAAGCCTGGTAGACCAGTACCTCTGCTAAATCCTAAAGAATTGGCACATGACCATCAAACCACACCCACAAAATAAGCCACTCCCACAGAAGTGGTAGTAAAAAAATTTAGAACCCACCCCTGCTTGAAAACATCTTACCGAGAGTACATATACTGCATTGCTATATAACAGTAGAATGTTACTCAGATCTGTGCCTGTTACATAGTTTGTTGGTCACTACAGTGATCATTATAGTAGTCATATGAGATTCTAAAGACTGATAGTTACAGAGAATCAGCACTGCATGAAAGATATACATTAGAGTTCCTCTTATAACTACATAAGTTATGGTTGGAGCCCCTTCAGAGGCTGACCTTGCCTAACTCTTAGAAAATGCTGTACTTCTATAATGAAACTGCCAAAATTACAACTTCAACGTCTTCCGTAGCAGAAAAAAATCTCAGCAGATCTTGAGGTTTTTGCTACTTTGAGCTTTACTGATATATCTTTTTATCTAGCATGTTTCAAGGACCTACAATATTTTTCAGTAAAAAGGATTTAAGCACTCTGCAAATGTTGCTAAACTGAAGATAGTTTGGATAGTGTAATCCAAAATCCAACAAAGAAATAACATGAAACCAGCTAAAGAAAGGATATGAAGATGGAGAAGGGAAGAATGGGAATACGAACAAGTAAAATCCAGCAAAAGAAACCACACAAGCTGCAGGGCAAAACTGACAAACAACTAATTCGTTGACAGTTGGCACAGGGATAGAGTGCATTCATGTCAGTGGGATGCATTCAGATGGATTTGGGGATGCCTTTTAAGTTGGAGCCCAGACAGGCAGTTAACTGTCAACCTGTCATAAATGACAGAACTCTGAAGAGAAAAAATGTTTAAATGATAAAGAAATTAGCTCCATCTCAAAGGAGGTAGGGTGGAGCCAGTAGGTTTATTAAAAGTCTCCCTTCCTTGTCCCTTATTATTCAAGCACTGACAGGAAATCAACAGCTCCCTATATAGAAGCTTTCACCAACCTGTGTTGTCCCATTGTCATCAAGCTACAAACCTCGGCCCCACCTGCGCCACCCCCATTAGCAAAAAGGAACTAACAATACAGTGTTTGTCTTATTGTATAGTTTCTTCATCTTTAGCGGCAACAGTATTTAATTGGGGAAAATAACTCATTCTTGCAGAATTTAAATAGAAACTATAGGAGTGCAACCTATCTGAATTGGGAGCACAGTGAAGGCCAAATCTAGATCAAGCCCTCTGCTATTTTTGAAGTGATGGGAAACAAATTAATGTTGTTTTAAAGGTTTAAAATAATTAATGGGTTGTCTCTCACTGTGGAAAAACTTTAGATTGGAATTTGAGATTTTAGGAAAGCACTGAGATCGTCCACAATTACCTAATCTCATTTGGCTAATCCATTAAGAGAATTGCTAATAATTGCCTTAGAAAAAATCTAGATCAGTAACAACTTCAACTCTTATACCCTTGTGAATAATACCTAGATTATCATTTTCTCTATGGTATTTATTGCTAAAAAATCTCAACTGTATTTATTCTTTCAAAATAGATATGTAATTTTTCTTCATGGGGAAGAAAAATTTTTAAAAATGGGAGAAACCATGAGAAACCATCCATATAGATGCCCATATTTTTCTCTTCTAAGATGGTATTTTCCAGTACAAAGTTTTGACATCCAGATATTTTTCCCCTTTCCCAATTATTTAAGTAAGTTGAAAATGTCTGTTATTTCCCAGTGTTTCTCAATGTTGGCAATTTTAAGATGTGTGGACTCAAGTCTGAAAATCCCCCAGGCAGCATGCTGGCTGAGGAATTCTGGGAGTTGATGTCCACACATCTTAAAGTTGCCAAGATTGACAAACCCTGCTCTAGAATCAATATGTCAACTGCCAAATAATGAGTGCTTTTTCAGATATTATTAAGTTATGTCACTTGTCAAATGATGCAAAGTACTATAAACATTGATAGGCAATTTCCTAAATAAATAAAATATTAGATATCAAAGAATGTTGACTGCAAATGTCAGATAAAGGATATATTGCCAGTAAGTGGGAAAATATTCCCAAAGTCACTGAGTGGGGTGGGATGTAACATAAGGTCACATTCACATTCCGTTTTACTTTGGATTATAATTACAATTAATTTCAATTTGAAGGGAAGTTAGAAAACAATGTAATAAAATACTAACCTGGTACATGAATTGGGCACAAGCAGAGCTTGTGGAATATTCTTTGGCAAACTTAGAATGGAAATAGATGTTCTCCTGATCTCACATATCAGTCTGCTAAAAATATGAGTGCTGAAATTTTTCCTGATCTAGTTCAGAGGTGGGCTTCAGCAGGTTCTGACTAGTTCTGGAGAAAGGGGAGTGGAAATTTTGAGTAGTTTGGAGAACTGGTAGTAAAAATTCTGATTGGCCCCACCCCCATCTATTCATTGCCTCCCAGCTGATTGGGAGGAAATGGGGATTTTTCAGTAACCTTCCCCTGGATTGGGGAGGGAATGGAGATTTTATAGTATCCTTCCCCTGCCACACCCACCAAGCCACACCCACAGAACCGATAGTAAAAAAATTTTGAAACCCACCACTGATCTAGTTGTATAATATAATGAAATTAATGTCAGTTGCTAAAGGGCTGCACAGAAAGAAAGACCTAGTTTGATTTGCTGTGACCTTCTCAGAACCATTTGGCTGACCACTATTAGAAAAAAAAAGCATGATGGACAGAAGCAGGAGTTGCTTTAATAAAGCAAAGGGGCTGGGGCTGTTCTTTTTCTTTGACAGACTGATTGTTACCATACTCCACTCATAAAGCATAGCTTTACTCTGTTCACAAAACATACCTTTATATTGCATAGAATGGCGGGGAGAGATGATTTAGCACCGTGATAGCAAATCTATGGCATGCGTGCCACAGGTGGCATGCCAGCTCAGCTCTGGAGCACATGAACATACCGGCCAACTGATTTTCGGGCCTTCTGGGCCACCAGAAGTAGGGAAACAGACTGTTTCCTGCCTCCAGAGGGCCTGAGGAGATGGGGTGGGGAAGGCCTGTTTTTCTTTCTTACCTGGCTCCAGTTCCTCCCTATGCATCTGCAGAGGGCGAATACAGCCTTACCCACTCCCTCAGAGGCTCTCCGGAGCCCCGGTGGGACAGGAAGTGACAGGATGCATAGGGCAGGGCGCATAGAATTATGGGTGTGGGCACGCGCATGTGTGAACCTCCACCACCCACCCCCGCTCCTGGCGTGCGATGGCAAAAAAGTTAGGCATCCCTGATTTAGCATATTAGTATATATAAAGTCCACTATCTGTTATACTTTAATTTCCACCTAAAATATTGTGGTGCAGATCTTCAGCAAAAAGTATATATGTAGAGAGAATGTACATGATTCTATAACGAAAAGACACATGCTAGAAAAATATGTGTTTGTTGAAAGAAATCACAAATCGATGCAGAAACAAGAGCATTAACTTAAGACTGGAGAAATAAGAAACCCTGACAAAATCTGACAGATTTATCCACCTTCAAATGAGACATGAGGCAAACTCACCCAGGGAAAAGTGGTTTTCCTCATGCAGTCTATCATCTTGGAGATAGAGGTTGAATCTTGGAGAATTTCTTAACTTTTCCAGAACTCCTTTAACATCTCACCCTGCATTTTACAATTTAAGAGTTGATATTTGAGGCACCCTTCAGCTACGGGACAGCTGGTTCTTGCCAAAACCTGTCAAACTAAGTTGCTTATTCACAAAGTGATTATACAATGGCAACTTGAAGCAATTTATTCCAAGTTGTTCACTCCAAAATGTGCTGTCAGTAATGCAACCTGATTCTCCTCTAAACATCCTTGTTCACTTGCCGCTAGTCGTCTTTCACCTTTATACTATATGGCGCTGAACAGATCATTCTCGTTCATAAGTTTTTCACTTCTGAACTGTTCCTCTTCCATCCCTCAAGCCTATAATGGTAAAATAGTTTGATATAAGGGCAAAGTAACTTCTCTTTTAAAAAATGTAAATTAAGTCAGGAGAAAGAGACTATCAAATACCCAACAGAAAATAATGTTTTGGGTGTTAAAGTATAACAGATAGTATTAAAATCTAGCCTTTAACAATAGTTTAACTTATCACATTCTCTTTTCTACATTCTCTAAATCTTTTCTCTGATAGACACAAATTCTTTTTCCAGACAGTCCTCTTGTTGACTTCCCAACCAAGATTTTGGCTTATTTTGTACATCAGTTCTCATAATAAAAAGATCTACAGGGATTTCTTATACATGGTCACCGACCGAGAAGAGGTCTGCATTTATCATCATTCGTTTTTGTGTAGTTTGAGCGTCTCTAAAAGGGGGTTTGTATTTCTTTAAAGGGAAGTGCTGACAGCTGCCTTAACCATAACCAGATAAAGTGCAGGAAGGAAGGAGGGAGTCATAGAGGTGGCTAACAACTGCTACATGAGAACTATTTTTGCCAAAATAATAGTTCTTGGATTCTGGCAGGTTCCATAAATTGGATGATCTACTCCTTGTCTTGATGGGCATTTCCCAACACAATGTCAGCAATTTTAATATGTGTAAACAGCAGGTCTCAGTATTCCCCAGCCAGCAAGTTGGAATCCACACATCCTTAAGTTGCTGAGGTTGAGTGTAGTGGGCACATCATCATCAAGATCAACTCTCAATCCTCCCAATACTACTTAAGATAATATTTCCTATTGTGGCAGATTTTCCTTTAACAATAGGCTTTTTCCCCACTTTTGCAAATTGTATTTTAAAATGTTAGCTTATAAACACAAAGTGAGATACAGCCATGCAACTGATGTAAAACTTAACTAATTAAGAACATACAATATTAAAAGAGAACCATGTAAGTAGCAAATGGAATGCATAGTGGGTTTGTGATAAAATTAGCTTGTAATTGGTACCAAAAACTCATAAAGTTTGGTTTCAACCACAACGAAACAGAAAGCCAATTCTACAATTTTGCTATGCATATCAAAAATAACTTTATTTTGATTGATTACCATACAGCAAATTTCCGAGACAAGAAATATTGTTTAGCATCACTTTCATTCATTTTTAATAAATAGATATGTGCATAACAGAAAGGATACTCTCCCAAAAATCACATTCTGTTGGTTTATATGTATGTCCATATATGGATCATTCAGTGTTGTAGCATCCACATCATATTGAATAATTGCATGTAACAGGTAGTCCTCACTTAATAACCACAACTGGAACAGGCAACTCCACCCTAAGTGATGTGGTTGTTAAGTGAGACTGTGTAACTTGCTATTTTAATGCGAAGTTCTCCATTGACTCTGCTTCTTGAAAGCTACCTGTGAAGATCATAAATGCTAGTCACAGGGCTACAGAGATGCAACAACAGTCATTAGTGCAATTGTATTGTATTGACCAGAGTTGGAATTAAACAGGTTTCTTTGAGGACCTCTGAAAGGACAATAGAAGAGAAGCCTATGGAGGTTTCACAGTATCAAAAATATAATATTTTTGTTTGTCCCAGTTATTTGGAGCATTTATAGAATTCCTCTCCAATGAACTGTATTTACAGAGATCAAACATTTTCAAACAACCTCAAAAGGCTGAACAAAAACAATGGGATTTTAACCCATTTTAACTGAAAACTACTGTCTCCTTTTTCTGTTCCCCCTTTCCCTCTCCTCTCCCCAGTCCATATCCCTATGCATTTTAATCCGACCTCACAACAGTGAAGCCATTTTGTGCATTTCAGGGTGTTATTTCAGAAAACCTTGCAATTTAACATAAGAGTCAGTCGTCTAAAGAGTGCTACAAGGCCCTTTCTATTGTTTCTGTTCAGAGGAGAAATGTTTTTCACCTTATACAGAAGCAGTATACACAGACATCTGTTTCTACACATTAGTTGCTCTTATTGTTCTACGGATATTATGGGAAAACTGGTGTTATTAAATGTTATAGGCGCGTACTGTATACTTAGCTCTGTGTATAATTATAGTTTACAGTGTACAAAAGAAGAATGTAAATTCAAGTGTTACAGTTTCTCCAGATACAATGGAACTGAACTACCCACATCTAACTTACTTTAGATTTTAACAGATAAGATGATGTTCAATTATCATCACGTCTATACTTCTCCAGTTTTGCCAGTTAGTGTTATCAATTACCAAATTTTTGGCTCAGCTTGAAATATTGTAATGTATTCCCACTGTGGCTCCCATTTTAACAAAAATGCAAAACTTACTTAAAAATAGAGGCCTGCAGATGGTCAAAAGAATTCAGAAATATTGTAAAATGACACTGGAAAGTGAAAATGGTACACCTTTCCCATTAGCTCTGATGCTGCTGTCACTATCACCTTGTCTTAGTAGTGGATCATACGATAGTCCTAAAAATCAAAATTATTACATCTGAAACATTGGAAAAGAAATAACCAGTTCAAAGTCAACCCCTGACCCTGGTCAAAAGTCCAACCTCCTGGAAATGATCCATCATTAATTTTGGTCATGAGTATCAAACTTTAGACAAGTTCTAATCAAGTTAAATACTTTCCTGCAACATTAATTTTTGGGGGGGAGGGGGGAGAAGAAAGTTAAATTCGACTTAAAACAACTGGGTGTATCACCTGTATCACCAGGAAAAATTATGGAGGCAAAAATTGCAGACTATAAACGTAAGGAATAAGAACCCTTTCACTTTTATGACCTAATCTCCAAAATTTACTAAACTCATCTCACTTATAGTTTACAGTGTAGAAAATGTAAATTCAAGTGTTAAAGTTTCTCCAGATATGATGGAACTGGAATAATAATAATTAATAATAATTCAAATAATGTTGCACTGTTGTCAGTATATGATAGAATTCAGCCTGCTTATCTATTTAGTTTTTAAAATAATCTTGAGTAGTAGAAAAAGGAAAAGAATATTTTGACGTATGCTGGCATATATTTTACTAAATGTAAGAACATATGCATAAGATTAAGTAATGTAGCATTTTACATTATAGAGAAAAATTGTGGAATGATATGGTGTCTACATAAAAATTATTTTTCTTCATTTATTGAGTTACAGCAGCCACATTTCTGCATCACTGAAATTCTGCTTGAAATGGTGCAAGGACTTGTTCTCCAAGTATGGAGAGAATTTCAGGATGTTCATGGGAATATTCATCATAACATTAATGCTTGCTGAGCTGTTTGATGGACAAACTATAGACTTGCATATTGTCATATGGTACTTTCTAGCAATCTGTCCTATCACTTTAGCAATATGCATCATCTGATTTTGTGCAGAGAAATCTGGACTGAATCACATGAAAGGAAAACAAATCTATTGTAGCATGAAATACTTTTAAAAGACTGTGTCCTGGCAGAAAACATTCATTTTTGCTTCCACCGAATCTGTTAAATATAATTCAGTGTAACTATTATGAGCTGTGAATGGGCAGATAAGTGTCTCTGCTCTGATTAATTTGTTTAGATTTAACTTGGAATCTCAAAGCTAGAGGCATCCTAAACTCAGTCTTCTTCCATAATTTACATGTTGGCCAGGTTTCCAATCTAAATCTAGCTAGAAGAAGAAGTCTTTATTGGGTTCATGCATTGTGGCAGGCTGTTTTTGTCCCCGGCTGCTCTAAGCCTTGAACGGGACTTTCCAAGGAATGAAATTAGACTTTTAACATATGCACACATGTGTTTCCTACCACTGAATTTCCATATACCAGGTTTGTATAGGGGAATTCTTCCACTTGTAGAGTTCTGTTGCTCTACAAGATTTCCTTCCCTTTGGGCTTTCAAAATTTGAACCTTTCTTGCAAGCATTAGCGATTCATCTCTTTGGTAGAGATATCTGATCTGGGTATAAAAAAAATACACTAGAGAGCAAAAAGTTAGTTGCCTGAATCTCTTTGCTGCCATCTAATGATTATCTGGATTTGTGCACCCCATATCTGCTTTTCAGAGTCGCTTATAATAAGTCAAAGTTGAGCAAGCCAAGGGGATCCCTAATTTATATCTTGAGTTCCACTTCATTCCACCTCAATTAATAAGACTGAGAGGCAAGAAAAGAGTTATAAATTTAAATGCCTAAATATTCATTAAACATAACAGCAACCTGTTCTTTTGAACTGTCTGAGGCCAGGAAAACCTAAGCACCACAGGTGTTTTCCTCTTCATTCCAACTTTGTTGCAGGAGAAAAAGAAATCTGCACCTGTGAAATGCTTGCATTCCTAAGAGGACCGAAGACATTTCTTGCTTGGATCACTGTCTTCTTAATTGGCCAAGCAGAAAACAGCTTGTCTGAACTGCCTTGGAAATGCTTATCTAGAACAGAGAGGTTAGCCAATTATCTGGAGGAAATTAAGGATGTTTTCTTAAAAAATAAAAATCCTACTGTTGAAAAAGAGTTGTCCAACACTACTTGGCCCCTTTCTAAACAGCCGTCTCAGTTCCACGTTCAAAAATAGGATTGCCTTTGCTACTGTGGTTTTAGTTGCGGCTTGGAGAGAGATTGTTGATCCAGGCTTTGGTCTTTGGTATTTGGCCTGCAGGTGTGTGGGGAGCAATCCTTGCTTAGATCACTAGACTCTGCGAAGTAGTGGGTGGCAATGACCATGTCTTATTTGATCTCAAGCAACCACCTTATTTTAGTCTGAAAAACCACCTCTTTGTGGTTTTCAAATTACGGAATAGGCTTAATTAAACTTTAAAACATTAAGCAGCAAGAAAAAAGAGGATATCTGTGTGGGAATAGAGGGGAACAGACAGTGGCTTTCATGACTTGGACAAAATAAATATAAACTGGTAGTAAAAATAAACTAGCTATTTTTAGTTCCACCCGGTGACCTTCTGGTTGACATAGGTACAAATTCTCCCCCCGCCCCCAGAAAAGATTCATCTTAAGGCCACATGAAAGTTAGTGTACATAACCGTCTACAAAAACAGTTATGCTCCCTTTTCCAAATGAAATGTACTTATCTGTACTGTACTGTATACATTCAACCCTGTTTTGATCCTTTCAAAATAAAACCTGATCATCTAAGATATTAGCAATTGTAAACATAGAATTATTAGTTGGTCACACAACTAGATGTTTAGACTACATTTGGCATTTTTGTCCACCTATCAAGTCCCTCCAAGAACCTGGGATACAATGATGTTGTTTGATCCAGTAAAGCACTAAAGCTGTCCAGTCGTCTCCACAAGGAAGGAAAGTATCCTAGCCCTGGAATTGGCACATGTTTATGTTTATTTCCTAACAGCGTAAACAGAACTTTAGATCTGAAACCTGGATTCTCCTTTTCCATTCCTATAGGACTAACTACCGTACTTCATCCATAATTAGTCTATGTGAGATTATTCTCAGTACGCACACTTAAAGGGATAGATGCAGTACCTTCTGGGTTAAATCAAGACACATCTAAATCAATCATCTTTGTATGAATCCAACCAGCAGCCAGAGGTGGCATTCAGCCGGTTCGGACCAGTTCTCCCAAACCGGTAATGGAAATTGTGGGTTGGCCTGCCCCTCGCTGCCCCGGCTGTATGCCATCCTATTTAGGCACGTTTTTGAGGCCAGGCGTACCAGCAAAGCACATGCACGGAAGGCTGGGTGCATGCATGCATGCTAACATTTGCGAACCGGTAGGGACACCCCTGCCAGCAGCATACTGCTATATAATTCTCTAAATTAGTTACTGGTTCATCAGAGCATCTCATCTACTGCAATCATAATATTCAATCTGTTATGTTAATGTAGGCATAATGTCCTAGGTAAAATGGGTTCATATTACAAAACCATAATGTCTTTTTAAACTCTGTTTCCAAAAGAAAATTAAACAGTATTCCTTTTAATATTGCTTGGGACTCTGCATGTTGTAACAAGTGGAACATAAATCACATTTCTGGATTAGTTCTTTAATTGCTGAAGCATAGATTCTAAAGACTTTCACATCACGCATAAACTCACCATATGAATTGGCCAAATAGTTCCAAAGTTCTGAGCAGAGGCTCTGCATAAATTAGATTCGCAAAAAATGTGCATATTAATTTCAGATGAAAATAGTTTAGAAAGTATTTAAATCAGAAAGCAGTTAACATGTCTTCAGAGTAATTTCTTTAGTCTCTACTACAAGACACCTAAAAGATTAGCTTTTTCATTCCCAAGTGGACAGATGAAATTTGGTAATATTGTTGCATTGCTTGAAAGTCTAGGTTCTAAGCTATTCAAAAATAAATAGGGATAGAATAATTAACTAACAATTATTTAAATATTTAATTAATTAATAATTAAAGTCTATACTTTCTAACAATATGCCTGTAGATATATTTAGTTAATTAATTAATGTCAATATTTGAATCTGGGCATCCATTTCTAATCATAATAATGTCAAGACATCATGTCAAGATGACATTGCCATAACATTGTGCACAATACTGCATTTCAGAGCTGAAGTCAGGTGTATGGTTTGTTATTTGCTATCTTCCACCCTGTGGGCACCTCTGATTGACGGCTACAACTAGTTTGTATGGTTAACTTGACATTTTTAAAGCCCAATAAATAAATAAATAAATAAATAATATAGTTAGGCACACTTTGATAACGTGTGAAGCCCATTTCAGCTTCAGCACAACCTAATTAGCACAAGTTGATTGTCCCTTGGATTGGTCTCTTGACTCTCAGCTGTTTTGTGTGAGCCTCTGCTGCTTGCTTCAAGGAGGTAAGTTGCTGGGAGCATTTTTTTGTGTGTGTGCTAATCAAGCTATGCTCAAAACAAAAATGAAAGTAAAGCAGGCTATTTGCTGCAACGAAGCAAAATTGCTGGAAGGCAGAGGCAGAGGCAGAGGCAGAGGCAGATTTCTTTTTCTCATTTTCCTCACCAAAAAAGGTAGGTGTCTCTTATAGTCTGGAGCGTCTTATATTCCAAAAAATATGGTATATCCAAAATTGGATTGTATTGACACAATTTCATTGGTTATAGCAAGTGCAAGGTTTAATCATCCTAAAACCAGATTCAAATTCAAATTTGGCAGGTATTTTGTTCCTTAATGCATGCAAAATCTGATCTCGGTCTCATGGCATTTTTTGTGTTCCTTAGCATTCTTCCTGGGCAAGCAAATCTGAGTATGTGGTGTACAATTTTGCAAATGCAGCTCTCACCTCTCAAAGGTCTAGTGTTACTACAGCTTTAATGTTGGGGATTGAAGCATTCTGTAATGTGTGTTAGAGAGAGAGCGCAATAATTAGTGATTATTATAACTATAATAAAAAGGAGATTTGTTTACAGTAAATACATGTTAGGTATAGGCAAAACCTACTACTTAACAAAATACATCTAACCAAAAGGGGAGCCCAACAGCACATGTTCCATGAATGTGTGCCTCAGAAGAAAGGCAGAAAGAAATGAAGATAGATTATAGATAAGAGCAGCAGAGTGATAGACAAACAGTAGATACAGAGTAAATCCATAATGGTCTAGCCCTTTTATGATCACAGTTCAGTGTCACCGAATTTCGGCTTTCAACATTTAATATTTATATCCTTCTGCTTACTTAGGTGAACCACCAATGTGTTAGAAGTGCCTTAAACAGGATTGATTGCCCAATCCAGATCTGTAATTTCACCTAACAAACTATATATGTCAATCACATAACCCCCAGTGCAGTCCATCTAACAGTTGGCCTGCAAGCCCAACAGAAAATGCTATAGCCACATTTCAAACTCTAGACAGATCATGCCTAGGGATACCAGCAAGGGGGTGGAAAACAATGTTAGCAGTAAATGATTAGAATTGGTTGCTGTGAGTTACCATCTGAGCTCTTACGTAACTTCCAAGCAACACAGAGATTCGATGTGAACACAGAGATAGCTGTCCCCTTCTAAAAGCATGAATATCAGAGTTTTGCCTCAAAACCATTTGGTTGCTATGCCAGCCTGAAAAATTATCCTAAACTAGAATCCAGTGAAGGAATAAACATGTTGGTGGACTATGAAGGGACCACATAGAATAGGCAATTTGAAATGAATGTTCTGGTCACCTGAATAAAGCAAGGCTTTCAGATGAAAATGAAATAATTATGATGTACATTCTTTACCCTCTATGTGTTATCTTAGAATGGAACATCTGTCTGTCCCATTTTAATTATACATCCTAAGCTTCTAAGGCCTAAAATTGCCTTAAATAAAAAAAAAAGTAATTCAAGAGCTTGTTTCCCTGGTTTTAAGTTTTATTTCTAAAACTGAGATAGTGAGTGAAAAATACTTTATATAGAGTAATAAAATTATAGAAAAGATGTAAGCATAAGAGAGGAACCCCATTCTTTCTATGGTAAACATTAAATCATGAAATAATGAGTTGCAGCTGACCAAGAATTTGACAATGGTGAATAGTGAAATAGTTCAGAGCTTCATAATAGCTTACAAACAAAAGCAATCTTAGAACCATTTGATTAATAGCCAGGGTCATTTTCCCTTTTAAGTACATTAAACACATATGTGTCATAGGAAACATAGAATTTGTATTTTGCTGAAACTGTTAAGACCACAGCTTTCTGAACCTAAACACATATACTGCTCAAAAAAATAAAGGGAACACAAACAGAAGACATCCGAGATCTGAATGAAATAGCCTTATTAAATACTTTGTTCTTTACATACAGTAGTTTATACACTGCTCAAACAAATGAAGGGAACACAAACTACTGTATGAAATGAACAAAGTATTTAATAAAGTTATTTCATTCATTCAGATCTAGGATGTCTTCTGCTTATGTTCTCTTTTTTTTTTTTTTTTTTTTTTTGAGCAGTATACATAGTCATCCTTACAAGTAGCTTCAGTGTGCTTCTTATAATTTCATCCTTACCTCCATGAAGGTAGATGATTTAATAAGAAATTTACAGGAGTAGTTTATCAAATTGCACCCTTGAAAGAATGAAAAATAATGCAATTAGAATAATAATTGAGTCTTTTGAGTCTTCAGCAAAGCCCCCTTTGCAGATTCTATCAAGGATCCAACAGTCAATTTTCAAACAATGGGTTTGCAAGCATTGAAAACAAACAACGTGATTACCAGAAGCCGGCATAGATTTGTTTAAAGCAAAAGTCATGCAAAATAAATCTCATTGTTTCACTGACAGTGTGACTAGGATAAGGGCAAGGAAATGCTGTGGATTTGATATACTTAGACTTCAATAAGGCATTTGATAAAGTAGATAACAGCCTCTGATAAATTGGAACAATGTGTATAGATAGACTCACTACCAGATGGATTCACTGTTGGATGAACAACCATCTTCACATAGGGTTCTACTACATCCACATGGAAGGATCTATGTAGTAGGGTACCTACTAGCATTCAGTGTTGGGCTCAGCACTCTTCAACATCTTCATAAATTACTTAATTAAGGAATACAAGGGGTAGTCATAAAATCTGCAGGTTACACAAAGCTTGTATGCGAGATAGATTTCTAATATCTCAGAAGATAAGCTCAAGATTCAGAAGATCTTGGTAAATGTTAATGTTGAGGCATTTCCCCTCCTCCACAAATGTTGTTCAAAGGTGAAGAATGTAAAATCAGGGCTTAAGTAAGAAAAATCAGCTGTATAGGTACAAAATAGATATATACAGCAGTATATATCTATATATTTACAAGAGAATCTGGGTGCCTTGGGAGACCACAAATTAGGCATGAGCCAGGCATATAACACAGCTGCCAAAACAGCCAATGCAGTTTTGAGCTACGTCAGTAATGATAGAGTATAAAGACCTTGGAAATTGATAGTATGTATGTCAGATCAGACTTACAATACTATGACTAGTTCTGCCACCAGAATACAAAAAAGGATGCAAAATATGAAGAATGCAAACGGTGAAAGGGATAATAAGAGAGTTGTCTGACTGATTGTACTGTATTGTATTATAATAAATTTCAATAAAAATAAAAAAAAATAAGAGAGTTGAAGGCTAAATGATACAAAGAAAGTTTAAAGGAATGTTTAACCTAAAGAAAAGACTCAGAAGATAACTATTTTGATAGCAGTTACTCTATGATAGCAGTGTTCCAATACATGAAGGAATGTAGAGAAGAGAATGTGGATTTATTCTCCACAGCGATCAAGATAAAGCCAATAGAGGAAAGCTTTACAGGAAATGATCCAAAGCTGAAATAAGGAGAAATTTCATGAGTGAGGGCTATTAAGCAGTGGAACACCTTGTATTCTGAAGTTATGAGTGCCCCATCACTGGATGTTTTCAGGAGAAGATTGGACAGAAATATATCTGAGATGATACAAGGGTATCTGCTGTGAGTACAGGATTGGACTAAAAGATTTTCAAAGTCCTTCCAACCCTAGGTTTCTATGATTCTAGTACTTTTTTCTAAAGTAATTTGCCTGTATTGTGGATAAACTGTTGCTGCAGCTGAAGCTTGCTGCAAGTTAGAGAGAAGCTCAACACATTTTTATTCAACTTTCTAAAATTTTAGAAAGTTAAATGTTGCTATGTAATTTTAACAGTTATATTTTTATAAATTCCCCAGATCCTTTCATCATATATATATTTACAAGCACTAATCATCTTCTGCTATCTGTCCTTGTAATTCTTTGCCAACACATGTTCTTTTATACTACAGCTACACCCTTATAGGGACATAAGGAAGAAGCTTATAGATCCACTATTTCTGAGGTTTTCAGGAAGAAATGACTTTTTTTTTAAATGTAACCTGCTGTTTTCCAGATGTGAGCCTGGATATAACTAAAGAAGTTGCAACGGGTTTTTTTTTCATACTGCTATTAAAAAGATAACCCAGTTCTGTTGAACCAGCCACACAGACACTGTTAAGCTAATTTTATTTATTTTAAGAACAACACTCTGATTGTGGTATTTATTATATTTGCTGATTGGCCAGAGGCCATAATAAAAATTCATTCACAGTCATAGATTTGTAATAAATAAATAAATAAAATCTCCTCTATGCCCATTCATGCAGTATGATTTTTAAAATAATAGTTCAAAAATACATCTAATTAAATTCAACATTGCTTCCTCCAAGCTAAACATGAACATGATTGAAGTCTTAAAATATTAATGTGCGTTCACAAATAATGGATAAAAGCTGTACCATTTCTATTTCTGAATATTTGTATAAACTTGCAAGAATGCTTCAGCAGACTATTTTCTTTTAGTGTTACTGAGCACTGGAAGAAACAAGTGTGGATAACAATAGTGATAAATAATATTTGTATTTAGCACAATTCTCCAATCTTACACTTTTTAAAGATCAGGTTAACAACTGAAACAAACCTGGCGCCATCCTGCATTTCCCGCATATAGTGTAATTAACGTTTAATGTTTCATAGTACCCAATCTTTTATATACAGGCCATATACAGTGATCCAGATCTTGCTAAATTGTAGTTTCCATTATGCAGCTGATAAGTGCTGATGGGATCTGAACTTCAACATCTTAGTATTAACAGAATGAATGTTATTGAATTTCAAAAATTATTTATACACCTGGAAGAGGCAGAGCTGTGGAAACTAAAAGCATACATAATCTATTTTATATCACAAATATTTTTTTACAGTTATGCAAATACTGTGTAGAACGATTTATGTACAGCATATAGAAAGTTGTCATTGTTAAACAGATGGTTTGTACTTTCTTTCATACTGTGTGATTATATATTGAAGGATTGAATTTCATTGAAGGCCTAAGTTCCTAGTTTTACAAAGTTTGAGTGCAGTCTACAAGATAAAAACACTGAATGTTTGTGCAGTGATTGGGAATTAGCATTCTCTTGATAGTCATCAAGATTAATAGGAAGACACAGGTAGGTTTTAGAGGCAAGTAAAGTAGGTGGATAGAGAGAGAATGAATGCTAAGAAGGAAATTGAAAAAATAACATTTGAGGTGGTGATGAATATTAATTTCATTGGATGAAGAATATCATTTTTCTTAATATCATTTTCATTTCTAGATTTTGTGCCATCATAACAGTTTGTGTGGTTTTCAAAAGCCAGTTTATTTTTTTTTTCTAAGTTAAAGAGCCTCAGATAGCTCGACCGGCTAGATAGCCTGTTATTAACACCCAGCTGTCTGCAATTATGCGAGTTCGAGGCTCAAGGTTGACTCAGCCTTCCATCCTTTCTAAGGTGGGTAAATTGAGGACCCAGTTTGTGGGGGCAATAAGCTGACTTTGTATAAATATACAAAAGTATGAAGGCTATTGCTTAAAGTAATGTAAGAGTAGAACCGGATAGATGATCTTTGGATAACTTTATATATTCATTATAAAATATATTAAAGGCAACTATATTCTGAAGACAAGAAATATGTGCAGCTGCAGAGAGTACAATGCCAACATGTTATTTCCTTTGATATTCTAAAGAGGCCTCCCTGACCTGTCATAAGAAAGGAGCATCCTTAACTTGTCAGAAGACAGATGGCTAAAGGTGGTTAGGTCATGGGCATCCATATGGGCTAAAACTTGTCCTTCAACAAGAAGAAATTTGTACTTCAGCCAAAATACAAGAAGAATTATGAGATAATGTAAAACTTTAATAATTAAGAAAATGACAATTAAAAATGACAAATGTATGTTAACCATATATGGAAAAGTTGCTGTGTTAGCAGAATCCTTTGTTTAGAAAAGTATATAATGTGTCATACAAGCATGGAGACTTTACTCTAAGCCAAGATTGGAACCTGGCTTACGAGTCTTTGCGCAAATAAACTCTCTCTCTGATTGACCCAGGAATGTTGCTTGGTCACTTCATTCCATAACAAACTCAATGGTTCTGACTCCTGGAAAGCAAAGAAACTTGAAGTAGGGGTAATATCTATGTCCCAGGAATTGTTCACTGCCAATAACTTTTTTCACTGCCAATAACTTTTGTGGCTGATGAAAACACTTTGGGAGCTGGAAGAGAGGAAGACAAAGAATATTTTGTTCAAGGTGAAACAAGATGTTTGGTATAATCAGTCCCAAATAATATAACTAGGCCCAAATATTATGTCAGAAGTCATGCCAAACCAATGCAAAAAGGAAGAGAAGGGGTTAAAGTAGAGACAGACCTTATCATCCTAAGTTCAAACATTCACAAACATTCAAATGTTGATGAAAGCAGTCTCACTGTACAGTAGCACAATCTCCCCCTTTTGAGCAAGACACAGTGAGATGACTCATCTAAAATAAGATGGGATTCTTTTGAGATGGTGGAGATTAAGGAACTTGAAGGGTCTTCTCTGGCCTGAGCCTTGACACCTGTCAAGACCCAAGCTCTGTCTGGGTGATTTGTGTAGCTTGGAAGGGTGTGCATAACCTGGATTAAGGAGGTAGTTAATGTTTCTCTGAGGTGAGACATGTCCAACAATCTTGAAAGAGGCTGTGGTGCACTTCCTTTTAAACAGACACATCTAAGTCAAACAAACCTGAACAAATGTCAATCAATGTGACTTTTTAAGGATGGTTTTGGAGAAGTTGCAATGGGTCTTAGAGGAAACCAATTTTCTGAACTCCCCCACCCCCCAGTCTTGGTTTCCAGACCCTCCACAGAACCTTTTCTCCTATCAAGATCTGGTCTGCCCTCTGCTTTCTTGCAGGGTTGGGCTATCAGAGATCCCTATCTCATCTGATCTCAAAAAAGAAAGAAAGAAAGAAAGAAAGAAAGAAAGAAAGAAAGAAAGAAAGAAAGAAAGAAAGAAAGAAAGAAAGAAAGAAAGAACCAACAATGGGACATCTCTACAGCTACCCCCAAGTTATGGGACCACTTGCTTATAAAAACACAGAATGTTCCAATCCTCTTGTCTTTCATTAATTGCTTAAAACCTGGTTATTCCACCAATATGTTTGGGGCTGAATAATATGTGAGCTGCTTTTTTGTTACTTTGCTAAATACTGTGTGGTTTGCTCCTACTTTATCATATGTACCAGTTTGCTTTATAAATTGCTTTTCAATCCATCAGAAGTGAATGGTATATAAAACCATGAATATAAAGAGAAAACAAGCAAACATATTTTGCTGTAGTAAGAGTACTATAGTACTTTACATAATTAAACCAACCAGAGACATGGCAGGCTCTTCTTCATTGGATATGGTCAAAGGGAGGCGAGACAGCCATCTTTGATGCTTTAATTTTGATCCTGTACTGAGCAAGGAAGTAAGTTCAATGGCCTTCTAATTCTATGATTTTTGTGATTGCTCAATCGGATTTATAGCCAAATAGCCACAGGAGAACTTCATTGTCCATTCCTACCAACATGCCATTTTTGCTGTGATCAAATATGATTGAGCCAAATGACTATTGTAAGGAAGTAAAAGCCAGTTATTCAATTTCACTTAAGCAGAAGCAAATGTATCAAGTTGAAAATAAACAGATCCCCTTATTCTCACCAGGACAATTTGGAATAGGTCAATAAAGGAAGAAGAATTTAACAGGAAGTTAGATTGTATTTCCAGATGGGTGATCAATGGTGGAAATGTGTTTTATTGCGTTCTCTTGGAATTAGACCAGCAGTCGCTGGCCCAAAGAGTTGATCTGATATAGATATATTGCAGAATGAATTAGTTGTGAAACACATAATAAAAAAGAGGATATGCTTGAAAAAAAATAGAAATGTACATTGTTTCAAATTGAATTAACCTACTATATATATATATAGTATATAATGTGCATTGCTCCTAGAAGAACGAAGACAAAAACACCAGCCTGAAGATGAGGAATGAGACTTCGTCGAAACGTCACCAAGACACTTCCAATTTTACACGGGAGAAGACCCGAATAACCAAAGACCTACATACAAACACCCGCGAAAACCTCAGAAAACATATATATATATATATATATATATATATATATATATATATATATATATATATATATATATATATATATATATATATATATATATAATTGAAATAATTAATTTTACAAAAGCAATCTAAAAGATTGTCACTGAAGCAATTGCTACCCTTCAAATGCCTGGTGAACAAGTATATTATCCATTGTTATTTAAAATAATAAAACATGGTGGCCAACCATATTTCCCTGTAGAAATAATCATACCTGGAATGCGGCCATCAAAAATTTCTTGCTCTTACAAATTGAATCTATTGGTGGGACCACAAGCAAGATTTTTACAATTAAGTGGAGTAAGGACACAAAGCATTGTGATTTTATTATTTTTAAAACATTGTATATAATAATTGAAAGCATAATGGAGGTTTTACCATCTTAGAATACTTCCGTCATCCACAGCTTATGAAGGACATGCAACTGCTGAAAGAAGATTTTTTGTAGTTAGAGTTTCTGATGTTCTCAAAGTGATGTTTGTTTTACTTTAAGGTTGTTTTTTTTTAATGTTGGCATTTTGCACAACCTCATGTGTGTATTATGCTTTCCAGTGACATTTCTGTATCAAATATAAATGATTTGGGGGAGAACTATGAAATCAAAAGGTTCCATGTCATTACTAAGTTAATCTTTCCTGACAATCTGAAGACAACAATGATATTGTACAGATACAATTCTACTTTAGTCCCAACATACAAATTGGCCTCAGAAGTCATTGAGAGAGTCAAGATACCCTACAATATTCCATGAACAAAGAGGATAGAATTGTTAACTCTGCCTCCGTAAGAACTTTTAGCTAAAGCTACCTAGTTTAAAATGTAGATAATAGAACTTCAATTCTATTTCTGAACTGGAAATAATAAAAGATGGTTTGGAATCAGAAATGAAACTTGCAAACCATTTTCTCTGAATCATACTTCCTTTTGAAATTTTGAATCCTCTTAAAAATTATGAAGATTAGTACAAAACCAAAGTTTCTTTTCTATGAATGCTTTCCCAGCAGACATCCAAATCTAAAAATGTTATGCAGGCCATTCATTGCAATTCAAACAGTTCTAAATATAGTAAAGTTCTTTGGTCTCTTTCAGAAAAAGAAAGATGCGAGGGAGAGCCATGGGGTGGGGGTGGGGGGACAAAACACCTCACAAAGCCAAAAAAGGCATTAAGAAATATTGTGATCTCATACCTCAAAAATACAGCAAAGTCTCCACATGGACAACATTGTAAAGAAAAGGCAGAATGGACTGATATTACTTTTGAAGGGATATACTTTTGTTGATCTCCTCCATATATCTCCCACAAATGATCTCCTCAAAGTCAACATCTTACTAAAGTCATAGCAACAAACCTCCAGTCAGGTTTAAATCCCTTCTGATTGAAGAAAAGTTATTCTTATGCAGTTGAGTGTGCACTGTTGTTAATTTTATTATTAGTCTTCTGTTCTTCTTATTAAACCATTCGGAAAAAGTGTATACATGAATAAGAATTCTTTCTATGTCAAAATGGTATCTTAGTATTTGATATTACTCATCTGCTGTTTTTACTATTATTATTATTATTTTTTAGTATAATGAGCCATGATGGCACAGTGGTTAGAATGCATGCAGTATTGCAGGCTAATTTAGCTCTCTGTCAGGAGTTCGATCCTCACTGGCTTAAGGTTGACTAAGCTTCCTTCCTTCTGAGGTTGGCAGAATGAGGACCCAGATTGTTGGGGACAATATTCTGGTTCCACTTGGATTGCTTTCTTCTCTCTTTTCTCTTCCAGCTGGCTTTGTTCTTAAGGTGGGACTAGAACAGTCTCCCATTTTCTAGCCTGGTGCCTTAACTATTATACCAAACTGCTTTTCATATTATCATTTACAGGAATGAAAAAGATGAGATAGGTTCAGGTGTGGTCAGTTTAACAGTTGATTTCCATTAACAGAAATGCTTTCTTTATATAAGGCTGGCTGTTAATGAAACCACCACCCATTTACACTGATGTTAGAATATAGCGGCCAGCTCACCATACTAGGTAGAATATTCCCTGATGCTTTCCTTCAAAATGATGTATCTACGTACCTTCTCATACAGTCATTTCTGTTTTGTCAGCCATTGTGGGAATAATAAGTCACCTAATAACAGAATTGTCAGTAGGTCTTATCTTAGCACGTATAGGGAATTAGGATGTCAAAGTACAACATGCCATCTGAAGGTCCCAATGCTCAGGAAATGCCTACATGATTATTCTCACAATGGCACAGGAGTTGCCTACGTGACTACCCTCACCTCTATGCAACCCAATCATGTAACCACCCCCAACCGCACCTTATTATGATGCTGTATAATGAATTAAGAGTGTTCCCAATAAAAAGGGGTTGCGGAGTTTGTTCCTGGCTCCCATCCCGAGATACCTGCTTGCGTGTCTTATTTCTCATGGGAGACCACCACAAGCCATCACAATGTGTGCAGTTATTTTTCACAACCATATGAAAATGTCTCTTTCCCGATAGGTTTGAAACTTGTCTTCTTAGTAGTCCAAACTATATTTCCTCTCCTCCCACAAAAAACTATGGTAGGGTAAGATGTTATCTTTAATATCTTATTCAATGTATTATTCCAACTTCTCAATGAAAAATGGGCTGCTAATTCAATTTTCTAGCATTACAAATCACTTACCTTTTGTAATGAAAATAAAATCCAAAGCAAATTGAGTTTTTTCCCACAAGGCCCCAAGAACCTCTAACATCCTGAGATATGAGAAACACAGCAGGAACTGAGGCAAATTATGAAGGCTGACAGAATTTCACCAGAAATGATTAATGATAAAAATAATATGTCCATGCAAGTAAATTATAGCCTGAAATGACACTAAGACATGGAGCTATTCTAAATATTTCTTTTGCTAATTAAATATTTTCATGTTGCAATAGAAAACGCTACATAAAGACAGTTTTTTAAAAAAAGAAGCCACGTAGACTGAGATTCAAAGAGTTACACAGTGCTTCAACGTACAGAATACTTTAGAGGCGTTCTCCGTAAGATTTGATAACTGCGTCAGAAAACCCCAAGGGATTTTCTGGGTGGCCTGAAGACTTCTAGCTGAGAAATACTTGTACAAAGATGGGATGTCTTCAGATCCCAGCCATTGTTAGCCATCAAGTGAGTGCGTTTGAGCCCAGCAACCAGAATTAAAATCAATAGCACACAGTGCACACAATTATTTTTGAAGATCCTATTGTACAGCAAATCTTGCAAGGATCCAAGGGAAATTTTAAATCTAATTAAATACATTCAGTTTGAGTAGCTGATATCATGGTCAAGGCCAGGACTATTTCAAAAGGAAAGTCTGGAGATTTTTTCAAAGATACTAGCCCATTCTAGTGTGTTTAGGTGTTCTAGTTATGGAATTCTCTTTCTGTCCAGTTACTGTTGGCATTTAGTCTAGCTGAGTACTCACTACTGGTTCCCCCCAGGTAGTATTTATGGCTTTAATTCATGCTGATATTACACTGTGAGTTTCTGGTGTTATAGATAGGATTTGTTTTCAAGTTTGCACTTTAGGATCAATCACCAATAGTTATGCAACAAACCCTCAAGAAATATGAATATCCCTCAGTAGAATAGCCATAAAAACATGGAAAAGATATTCAAATCTGGTGATTTATCTATAGCTGCAAAAATCAGAAATGTTCAGGCAATGGTATTCACTTTGACACCCTATGGAAGCAGAAGTTGGACCCTGAAGAAACAGAATAGGAAGAATATTGATGGTTTTGAACTTTAGTGTTGGAGAAGACTGTTAAGAATACTACCAATAGTCAAAAAAATCAAACAAATGGCTGTTCGGACAAATTAACCAAGACTTCTCACTTGAGGCAAAAATAACCAAACACAAATAGATTACTTTGGATACATTGTGTAAAATATCTCTCTGAAAAAGTCCAGTTTGCTAGGGATGGTGGAAGAAAAGAGAACAAGAAGATGTCCCGTAACATGGTGGATGGACTCAGTTACAGAAATAAAGGTTGCACTGGGGACCAGGCTAGGAATAGATTGTCATGAGAAAAGAAAATGTATGGCTGAAAGATTGGGCTACTTTACAAAATAAAAGACTCCTAACTCTGGAAGGACATGACCTCCAGAAGGGCTGGCATGCATATCTCTGGGAACCTGGAAAAAAAACCAAAACATACTTCCATAGACATAAAATAAGGGAGATCCTCATACAAACATGGGGAGAGATAAGACAGAGGCAATACACAAAAATTCCGAGATGGCTTTCCACCATGGAGGCATTAATATACCCAAATGTACTGGAAATAGGAAAGATGTTCAGATATAAGGAGATATTGGATGGGGGAGGGAACCTTAAAACTAGGGAAGAATTGAGGGAGCAAGGCATTATTATAGATTGGTGGCCATATACTCAAATTACTTCACGACATAAAAAGAATAAGGAGGAATTCGGCATAGAGACAGGTATAAATGGATTCGATAAGATTTGGATGGGTTCAGACGAGAAAATTTTAGCTAAACTATATAATTATCTATTGGAATATGACACTGTAAAGGAGGTGGTTAAGGAGCCGATGTTGGCATGGGCTAAAAATATGGGTCAAAATATAAATCTGGACGAATGGGATTCGATTTGGAATAAAAACCTTAAAATGACCAGGGCAGTGACTTACAAAGAGAACCACTATAAGATGTTTTATAGGTGGCACATGGCCCCTGCAAGGATAGCGAAGATATATCCCAACTTGAGAGCAAACTGTTGGAAATGCGACCATCAACAGGGCACCTTCTACCACTGTTGGTGGACCTGTAACTACGCACAAAAATATTGGAAGACGATATCAAAGTGGATTATGGAAATTATAGGAGAGGATTTTGATTTCGACCCCAAAGCATTTCTCCTGGGAATCTTAAAAACAGAGTATGTTAAAGAGAAAAAGTATGTAATTATTCACATAGTGACTGCCACAAGGATTTCTTTTGCCCAGTACTGGAAGGAAAAACAGCTACCTTCAGAAGAACTTGTTATAAAGAAAATATTGGAATGTGCAGAAATGAATAAATTGTCCCTAGAAATCAATGACAGAATAGATTCGGAGTATTATGGTGTGTGGGGCATGTGGTACGAGTGGCTGGAGAGAAGAAAAAAATGAGATAGTATATATATATTACTGTGTATTATTATGTGCAATAATTATTAAGATAAAATCTAGCACTATTACGTCCACTTATTTACTTATAAGAAGTAATAGCATATGTATATGTATGACAAGATAAAAGTTTATGTATCTATTTATGCACCATGGAACCGAAAATGTTTCTTATTGTACTGTTGATTTGTATAAATAAAAATTAAAAAAGAGAAAAGAAAAAAGAAAAAATATTCACATGGGCGCTAACAGTCAATGTCAATTTGATGGCACATAATAAATTAATCAATTATTATACATGAAGCAATATTGTTTAACCAAGGTATTTGTTATCTATCCTTTCTTCAGCAAGTCATGAAGTGACCAGCCATTTGTATCATCAAGTTCTTTTTTCTTGATTTGCTATATTCGGGGGGGGGGGGGGGGGAACCCAGTACATTTACAATGAAGGTAAAAGTATAATATATATTGGAACTTTACCGATATATAGCACAATCCTAAACTTGTCTCCTTATAAGCAATTTCTGTTTTTTTTAAGGTTTTGCCCCCTTCTGAATTAAAGTGCTTTCCATCCATTTTTGAGTCAGCAGAAAATTACACTGGGATGAATTTTGCCATTCCCATTGCAGTACCTATCCTATGACTGTTGCTTTCATTCTTGGGCAGTCTTGATTTTACATGTGCACAGTTAAGGGTTTACTTGATCTCTGGGATTGTGTTGTCCTTTTTCTTCTGTGGAACAATTACTAATAGAAAAAATCCATCAACGATAGCAGCAGAAACAGGGCAAGTCTAACCGTAGGAATCAGTCAATCTATCTATCTGTTTGTCATTGATAGACTGCTTCTTCTGCCCTTCCTCTTCTGCCCCATCTTGTTGTAATCCAAGCTAAAGTTGTTGAAAAACAAAAGGAAAGTTATGGAAGTTTTGTATCGGGTGCCATATGAACTAGCCCAGGAGAATTCTGAATGCTGTGAAATGCAGAAAGAATCAGTGTTATCGAGGCAGACGGTTGTTTCAGCTGCAATTATATATGGAAAAGGATGACATTTCCAAACATCATGTTGTGGGAAAGCAAAATTATTCAGATAAAGCCTTTCCCATAGGAAATCTAATCTGCTTATGGAACACACCCATGTGTCCCAGCAGCTTTTTCTTCCATGATGCATCTACCTGGAAGCAGTTTGTTGAAAAAAGTTAAAACATTTGTGAACTGCTTTCTCTTTAGATTTAGATGGTTTAGAATTGCCTTAGGCCTGGAGAAACATATTTTTGGAAAGCTTTTAAAGAACAGGGGAAGCTTTGAACTTTCCATCTATATGCAAAGCCTAAATTAAAGCAAACCAGTAATGATAGTTTGCAAGACTTAGTGTACTTTGTTTTGACAACTATACTTCCTGAGCAGGCATATTAATATTAATATAATATAGCAGTTTAAAGTTGCAATCCTGTGCTTGCTTAGCTAGGAGTAAGCCCCCTGAATACTGTTGATCTAGCTTCTGAATAAAATGCATAATATGCGTAAGATTGGGTGTTCAGCAGACTTCAACTCCAAATTTAAAGCCATCCACCCCCACCCCCACACCCCATCTCCAGAATCTGATTGGAGCTGATGGAAGATGAAGCTCAGCTAAAGGGCTCCAAATTCGGAACAGCTGATGTAAGAAGAGTATAGAATGATTTACTATGAATATTCACATTTCAAACTCTTTTATTTTACTATGTTAAGACTCTGTCAATAACATCTGTGTAATTCAGCCATACTGAAAGTGGGGGTATTATTGATAATAATATCAAGATCACCAATTAAGAGGAAGATGTGTTAGTACAATTTAAAGTCATAAAAAGGTCTCATATTCATTCATTCAGTGCTGTAATGAATTATTATATGTGTACTTATCCTTGTAATTTACTGAGGCATTCAAACCATTGCTGTGATTTATTGCTGTGGTAACACTGAAGATCATATTAGTTAGAATTTAGTATCCTGAATAAACCATCAGCTGCACCGTGATAATGTTGCCAGTTCAGATTTCCCTGCTATTATTTTGCTGCCTTCTGCCTGTAAGCTATCTAATTGGAATAGGCCCAATGAACCTGAAGGGACTTTTCATGGGCACTATATTCTGATGCTCAAGAATTGAAAGAAGGGAGCATGAGGGGAAGCAATCAAGATCCAAGCAAAAAATAACAAGTTTTGTAGGAGAAAGAGTAGATAGATGAGGCCTCCAGATAAACTAGTTTAGTGAAGAGTCCCATTTAACTTCTGGGAATCTAGTAGCTATTTGCTGAGGGTGGTGATTCCCCGAGATGAGCAAATGGAAACCGAAGAACAAATTTACCACTTGGGTTCAGTGCATATTATACCATGTCATGGAGATCAGGAGGAGACTTCAACAAGGAACCATGCCCCCAATGTCCCATCACCTAAGTAAAGTGAAACAGGGTGTCACAGGTTCTTCTATGTCTGCCCAGGTTAATGGGCTCCAAAACCTCAGAAAATCAATATCACCCCCATCTGGCCTCTACACCCACAAGTACTCAAATGCTACGACTCCTAGTTTACTATACATCTTTCCTTAATCTACTTCAACTCCTGTTCCTTCACTATTTCATTCTGTGAGTCCTACTTTTAGTCAGCTTTTATAGCCACCAGTTGCTGGGCTGGCTAGGGAGAGATCTTAAAGGGATATGACATCAGCACCCAGGTGTTGGCCGTTTCTCGGGCAGCCTGTCCTCTCACACAGTGCTTGTTTCAGTTTATTCCATAAAGCAGTCAAGTTTTATTTGATAATTGTTTGGGTTTGTTTTTTTTTTTTGCCAAGATCTTTCCATTGAAATAGCTTCCCATGCAAATCCGTGAGATTTATTTATTTATTTATTTATTGGTTCAAATTATATGCCGCCCTTCTCCAGAGACTCAGGGCGGCTTACAATGTGTTAAGCAATAGCCTTCATACTTTTGTATATACCTGCTTAGTAGGGCTTTTGCCCACCCCCCTAAGCAGTGTTCTTTTTTATACAAAGTCAGCTTATTGCCCCCACAATCTGGGTCCTCATTTTACCTACCCAGAAGGATGGAAGGCTGAGTCAACCTTGAGCCTGGTGAGATTTGAACTCACAGTAATTGCAGGCAGCTGGCAGCTAAGTGCTACTTTAACAGCACTTTAGTCCTCTGCACTGCCAAGGCTTATTTTGCTTAAAAATAAGCATGTGTCTTAAAAAGTAAGACAAGTTCCTTTTTTTTTTTAACCTCTACAAAAAGGCAATGCTGGAATGCTCACCCTGCTTTGAGGTGCTGGTACGTACAGAATTCTATCAATTCCTAACTGGCAAATAATTGTATTTAGTAGAATGGAAAACTACTAAGAAACAACTCCCAACTATTTATCATTTGCTTTGACTTGTATCTGTGAAAATGGACAAATAGTTATATTCCTTCCGAATATACTGCTGTAGATAAACAGCTATTAGTGAAAGGAATATTTGTCTACCGCAAGTTACATTTGTTTTGTTCACAAAAGCTTTCCTCTCCATCTTTTTATTTTCTTTTAGTTGTACTTCCAGTTTGTGAATCTGTATGTTCATTGTATAGATTTTTAAAAAGATCTTTTACTTATTGGTGTATTGGAAATTAGAAGAGGGGGTGTATTTTTTCCCATTTTTGCAGCACAACCAAAAAGACTCACAAGCAAGTCACTGTGAAGATATAACCACCAAAATAGTCAAGAACAGCACAGGTAATGTGACTGAAAGAGAAACCTCTCTTGATCCAGAGCAAGCTAATTTCCCTTCCTGGAAATTTCTTCACATAAGGATTCCTTATATAAGGAACAGTATAATAGCATCTAGCTTAGAGATTTTATAGGATCATTCCCTTCATGATTCAAAGTTACCAATATTATATATTGCTGAAAAAAAAAGACCTGACCTATAGTAGGTCTCAATCGTTAGTTCAGACATTTTTAATACCAGCTGCTGTTTTAATAATACATTTCATGACTCTTGTGTGATAAAATTATTCTTGCCCCTTAAATTAGAGGTGGGTGATATCATGGATCAGCATTATCAACAGAAAACACAGTGTTGTGATTAGTTTCATTTAAGTAAATAAAGATGTCAACTACTAAAACAAGCAATGGATATCTTAAAATTATGAAGTAAGATCGTCGCTTTCTTCATCATGAGAACATTGAAAATTCTGTTTTTGTCCAGATTCATAATTTACAATATTCAATAGTTCAATCATATACATGTGATTAATTAAAGCTGTCATTTTTATTTACCAATAAATCTAACTTCTCTAGCCTTTCTCATGCATTATGAAATAAGAAACTTCTCCTTCCCTCCCTCCCTCTCTCTCTCTCTCTCTCTCTCTCTCTCTCTGCTGTTACAGCTTACGAAAGAAATGCATGACAGAAAAAAAAGATCTTGGATTGCTAAATCTAGCCTCTGAACTTCTGCCTTACTAGCAGTCAGTTCACATTTGATCAAAGATTTATTGAAGCCTGCCAGTTCACCTTAAGGAAACTAAGATATCCAAATACTATTTGTTTAGCTAGTAATATCTTTGTTGAGGTTAGGATCCAATGAAAGCAAAATCTGCAAAGAGGAAAATGAGACTAAGCAGTTTTTCAGTGGGAAGAAGGGAAAGAGATGCATTTACCCAGTCATAAAGGATCAGAGCCAAAGCCCCAGGACTTTAGCATTGCCAGAATTTAAAAAAAAAAACTGTATCAAAATAACATACTGAGGGGGGAAAAAGAGGCAGGAACATTACAGTAGGGACATGGAAACTCAGCCAGATGTGCACAGGGTCACATGCTTTGGTGTACGGCTCACTTCCTAATCTGAGACAACACCATAAAATGAGGCACTGGGCAATACAACATTCACAATTAAAAAGAGAAAAATATTAAACTGCAATATCCAAGAATTCTAGTAGAATAGCAAGGCCTTAATTCTTTTGGCCACCTTCCCTTTTATTATTTACTTTTTTCAAAAACATTTCACACATGAACAACAGCAAGTTCAAAAAATAATTGAAGAAGCTAGTATGTCTGTAGATCTTGCTGTGTAACTTGCTTAATTTGAATGTTAACTCCTATTTTAATTGGATGGAATTTAGCTTTGCTTTTTTCTATCTGAGAAAAGCATTTGTAGTTGAGCCCAAGTACTCTAATTAATTTTACATGACTGCCTTGAAACCTGTCCAAAAGCTGCATCAGTTTTTCTGTCTGGAGAATAGAATATGGGTCTTCTGAAACCATCCAGAGCATGGAATGATAACATCAAGCAGGTTGGTTAGGATATTCAAGATTTTTTTTTTCCTGAGGCAAAGATTGTGGTACTTCCACTTCATATACAAAAATGGTCTAGGGCAGGTAAACCACTGATAATGAGACAGCATCTTCTGCTATTGAAGGCAGCATAGAGACCCAGGACATGTCTAATAGCTAAAAGACTGTATCTTCCAACATCCTGCTCTATCCATTTTCTATCTCCTAGCCTTTGCCAAGTGAAACAAGCATCTCACTTTGTATAATGATGGAGTCAGTTTAGGCAGCAATGCTTCCTCAGAAAGCCTCAATTCTCACTTCCATAGAATTCAGGGGAAAAAAACATTTTCCCAGATTTGTTCCTCTTTAGCAATTTCATGAACACATCAATCTTGTCTGCCATACTTTGAGGAATACTTAACTACAATATGCTTTTTGGTGGCCCTTCCAAAATACCCATCCTTCCAGTGATATTCAGAAACAGTGGATAAAGGTATTCTTCAAATGCAGTGTCTTATCTGATTGTCCATCCATTTATAGTTGCCCATGAGGCTATTGAAATAAATGAAGGCACTTGGTCCCCTTTCAAACCTTCTGAAGCAATTTTCGATCACTGCTGGGTCCTGTCTTCAGTATTCCTGCCAGCCAGGGGTGGGTTCTACTTACCGTTACTACCAGTTCACAACAGGGTCGCGTGTGCTCCATTCTGATGATGTCAGGGTCAGTGGGCGGAGCCTCCTGCCAGTTTTACTGCCGGTTCTATAGAACCGGTGTGAACCAGGGGCAACCCACCACTGCTACCAGCTCGCCAGTAGCCCTTCTTCTTTGCTGACATTATCTGTAAAAGAAAAAAAAAAAGAACCCTTCCACCTAGCCACTGTGAATGGGGAACAATAAATCTCCTCCTGGGAATTGCTGAAAAGAAGGCATAATGGTGACAAGACAGCATGGCCCAGCAAAGGGGTGGGAGGGACTTGGAGGAGAAACAAAGTAGAACAAGGTAAGAGTTCCTTCCCATGGGAAGCCACCCACCTGCAGATCTAGAGGAAAATTATCTTCACAGCATTTATTCTGGAACAGGAGTGGGCTGGTATTCAAATGACTCAGTTTTCTAAGTTGAAAGACATTATGGGAACCCAGGGACATAACAGTGAGCTCAGACCATCCCATCATTAAGTATAGAAATAAACCAATGCAATACTGTAATCCTTTTGTTTTCAATGGCTATGGTAACAGTTTTCAGCACCTATAATGATGATATAATCACATCATTTTGCAAACTTACCTAGGATTGCCAAAAAACTGCAAAGAGAATTCTAACATAATTGCCTTTATAGCATCTAGAATTGAGGATTTCCCAAATCCTACATGTTACAATTCTGTGCATTTAGATCAGATCCATAACTTTTTCCCTCATAAAATAGCATATGAACATCCAATAACAATAACATTACTTAGCTAATACAATTCAATCCAACTTTTTCTGAACCAGAAAATATGGTTTTGTGCCTCACAATGCATGTTTAAGGGAAGCCCATAGCTTGGTGTTTATTCTTTTCATGAAGAAAATCATACTCTCGTTATCTAGTATACTAAGTTCAAGAACAGACTTTCTATCAAAATTGTGACAGTACAAAGCAATGGATTCCAGAGTAACAGTGTTCCATCACTGAAACTATTATCAATCCAAAAACTGAATTCTTCCCCAAGATATTTTCTGAGATACAGGAAAAGTAAGAGAAACAAGGGATGCCTCCTCCCACTTGCAATCCTTCCTTTTCTTAAGCCTTAGCCCCTCATGAAAGTAGCACCCTGGAAGTCTATGGAGATTCTCAGTCAGCCAGGTCAGGGTTGTCTCAAAAGTGTAGAACCTTACAGGAACCATTTGCGCTTCAGTTTGAGATGCAGACAACACAGACTCATCTTCAACAGCCCAAGCCTGTGTTCAACAGTGAAGGGACAGAGGGCAGAAAACATTCTGCAGAAAGCACAGTTCTACAACAGTCCTTTCAGCAGTTCCAAGAAGGCTGTTGTGACCTAGGCTTCCTGAGTCATTAAAACACATGACTAGTCCCAAAAACCTCTTTTATTGCAACAGCTGTGAATTACGTTCATTCACAGCTGTGTCCCAATTAGTTGCAGAAAGTCCTTCAGAAGTTCTTCGGGATAATCACCAACCTTTATCTCCCTTGACGCTCTGCCAAAGACCTACTTGGCAAAGCCACACAGATATCAGAATCAAACAGAGATGCTGACTGGGAACAGAATTAACAATGTTGCTTTCCTGCAAAGTGCCCACATGCCTTTGCTCCTCTTTTAAGCCTTATGGGAAGGGCCAATCATCTCTTGGCCTTACTCCTGAGTCATCCCTTTTGTTTTAACTGTTCCTGTCTTCTGGCAGCTCTGTGCATGTGAGTACTAGGAACAGGCTCCCCCTATTCCTCTGCCTCTCTGATGTCCAACTCTGGAGGCTCCCGAGTCCACGCATCACTCCCAGATGGCCCTAGCCCCATCTCTGCCGCTGACGCAGAGCCCTCATCCGAATCTTCTGCAGACTCCAGAACGAGCCCATGTTCCTCTCCAGCCTCGTCACTGTCTGACTCTGCAGGCTGCTGGTGGACCACAACAAACAGTCCTTTCAGCATTTTCAAGAAGGCTCCACAGCCATTTGCAGTAGTCAGGTAACCCTGAGGACACAGACAAACCTCCAAGTGGCTTCAACAACTCTCTAAAACAGGGGTCTCCAAACTTGGCAACTTTAAGACTTGTGAAGCAAAGCTGGCTGAGGAATTCTGGGAATTGAAGTCCACAAGTCTTAAAGTTTGGAGACCCCTGCTCTAAAAGAATGCAAATGATCAGCTGTCTGCAAGGAATATAAATCCTTCCATTCCCCACCATCCATCAGTGATGAAATAGCTTTTTGGATGAGAAGCGAAACATCTTCAAAGAAAAACCAGAAAGTCCAGTTGCCTCTTGAAAAAGCACCTTTGGGACTAGCATGCCGGGAAAAATTGGCCCGAATTCTGGTACTGCAAGGCCATGAAGTCCAACCATTTTCTCAATGCACCAATCCACGTTGAAGCATTCGTGATAAACAGCTGTCTAATCCAGGGGTGAAATGCTCCCAGTTCGGACTGGATCGCCCAATCTGGTAGTGATGGCAGCAGTAGTTCGGAGAACTGGTAGCAAAAATCCCTGCCCCCCCCCCAACATGCCCAGCTGAGCTGCACGATTATCAGAGGCTTCTTTTTTTACTTTTAAAAGTATTTTTTCTACAACTTCCTCCGAAAAAATGTTTTTAAAAGTAAAAAAAAGCCTCTGATGATTGCACAGTTCAGCTGAGATGTCAGATATTTTTTTAAAAGCCTATCTAACAGGCAACTCAGCTGGGATCGTCAGAGTCTTTTTAAAAAAGAAGTCAGAGAGGCTTTTAAAGCATTTTTTTCTGCAACCTCTTCAGTGGAAGAGGTGGTAAAAAAATGCTTTAAAAGTCTCTGATGATCCCAGCTGTGTTGCCTGATCAGCAGAGGCTTTTCAAAGCATTTTTTTGCATTTGCAGAAAAAATGCTTTGAACAGTTTTTTTAAAAGAAAAGTTGGCCATACCCACCCAGTCACATTACTCCACCACCAACCCACGCCCACAGAACCGGTAGTAACAAATTTTACATTTCACCCCTGATCTAATCTAATTTGAAGATATCCAGTGAGGGGGACTGTGTAATTGGCTGGCAATCCTTCTCCTACCCCAAGAAAATTAGGCAACATTCTCACCCTCTCAGAAAAACATTTGCCAAAATGGTAAGATACTGTGGAAGATTTCAAAGGTTCAGAAGGGGAAGATTTCAGAGCAGGGGAGAATACTCCAAAAAATATCACTCAGTAGGGATCATTCCTTTCCAAAAGGCTTTTAAAAGGGAGTTTCTATAAGTGAAATGGCACGGTATCTTTTCCTGAACCAGTTGGTTTTTGAAAATTATTTCAGGCTTCCTAACTGCCTATTCTTTATCGAGCTTTGGCTTAACTAGCCACAGTGTTGATTTCAAACTAATTTAAGGGCAATTCCCATAGTTATTTTTAACATAGCGGTTTTAGGATGAAATCAACATAAATTGAGTTTTTCCAAAGGATTTTGCCACAATGAACTAAGCCTGTGGTTGAATACAACACTTCACATCTTTCAAAAAAATGTTTGAGGCCAGAGATGAGCTGTATTGTTATACACCAAAGACTTGTTTGCTGTACTGAGAGAAAAAGAGAAAAACCCTTTGATAAAAATGAATGAATGAAGTTACAATTATTCAGCAAATCTAATTTTGGGTTTATTCTCTATTAATCAATGTTATCTAATTCACACCCTTATCAGTATAATAGTACGATATATATACCAAATCAGCCAGGGGTCTGTTATAGTCATCTTTGGTATCTCCTACTAGGTAGTTGCATACCACAAGAGGTAATTGACACTGATAGCCATCACTATTGATGTAAACTGGAGGAATGGAATCTTTATGTGAGAAGATGCAGCAACTCCAGGCTCACTGCTTCTGTCAAAAACCCCTCTAGAACGGAAACTCCCATCATAGCAGGGACCATGAGAGTTTCCTGGGACAGTTAGAATTGTAAAGATGAAAATTTCTGCCTTAGATCATATACCTACCAGCACAAATGCATTAGAAAAAGGCTAAGTCAACTTTGAACATATTATATTGTATACAGAACCATACACTCATTATTCAATTTTTCAAGCAACTAATCATACCCATGAGAGGAAGTATAATACCATATTGATCTTCTGTAACAAAGGCAGGATGTTAATTAAAAATATATAAATACACTCAGTGGAATTTACTGACAGGGGATAATAAATTCTGTAGTAGAGCTATCAGATTTGGGATGCAAAATTCTGGGTGATCCATAGATTGCAACAAAAGGATACAAAAACCTCTCACTCTTTGGTGCCATCTAGAGGCAGCCTAGATATAGTAAGTCTGATTTATAAACTTCCAAGCCTGGTAGTTAGTGGGGAGGGGAGGAGAGATCTTATGTTCATTGAGAATGAAAGAAGGTGTTGAAATTTGAGGAATTATTAAAAGGTGTAAATGGCCAAGAACATTACTGTTACATGAAGATGGAAGTTTAGCTGCTCTTTGGGAGATAATGGCCTAGTACATTTTTGTCATACCTATAGAGAAGTGGTGGGTTGCCCCCAGTTCGGACTGGTTCACAAGAACCAGTAGTAAAACTGGTGGGAGGCCCCGCCCACCACCCCAGATGTTGTCATCAGGGATCTGCGCATGCGCAGAAGATTCCGCGCATGTGCAGAAGCAAGGTGTGTGCGCGAGCGAAGCAAGCACACGCGCAATCCCGTTGCAAACCGGTAGTAAAAGTAAGTAGAACCCAACCCTGCTATACAGACAGTCCTCGACTTATGACCACAATTGTGCCCAAAATTTGTGTTACTAAGTGAGATATTTAAGTGAGTTTTGCCCCATTTTACAACAGTTGTCAAGTGAATCTGGATTCCCCATACACCTCCCTTGTCAGAAGGCCACAAAAGGCTTCACAGGTTCTTCACATGATCCTGGGACACTGCAACCATCATAAATATGAGTCCATTGCCAACTATCTGAATTTTTATCGTGTGACCTTGGAGATGCTGCAATGATGGTAAGTGTGAAAAATGGTCATAAGTCACTTTTTTTCAGTGATGTGGTGACTTTGAACGGTCCCTAAATGAACTGCTGTAAGTCAAGGACTACCTATACAGCTCCCCCCCCCCTTTAGCCAGTTTCTACTTTGTGTCTCTTCTTCTCCATTTTATTCTAAATTTCCACGTAGATACTCCTCTTCTTTATCCCACTCCCCACCTCTTTTTTCTTCCAACGGCTTGTACTTTAAGGGAGACAATGTGCTCGTATGTATTTATATAGTTATATACTCTGATGTGAGACAATGGTGAGTATATGCAAATAAGAGATTTTTTTTTTAAGAAATGTAAATTGGGAACCTTTTATAGACAGCCCTAGATGTGCATGTATTACATGGAGAATTTGGGGAATGGGACATAATGATCTCCAGGACTGGCTTCAGGTTATTTTCTACACAGAAGTAAGGATGTTAGTAACAAGGTGAGCAAACTGGGGATTCCACAGGATTATGACCTGTTCCCCCAATTTCACCTTTTTGGGGGAGGGAGTCATGTAAAATTCAGGATTATTTTATTTTACAGTAAATACGGTAAATATTTTTTAACTTCCCTATTATTGGAAAAAAATTCACCATATTCCACTCCAGAGAAATGCTGACCTATACAAGTGGAGGTCAGAGTTTTTGCAATAAAGAATACTGGTCAATATACAAGTAAAGGAAAATGAAACCATATGTGAGTAATTAGACCACAGAAATTGCATTTACCCAGAAGTGCTATTTTAAAGCATGCTCTATGTTGATCTTCTACTTTTGTGGCATATTACATTCTTGGCACCTAAGAAGAGATTCAGTACATTAAGCTGGCCTCTCAAATGAAAGAGAGCGTGCAAATAAGCAATCTATTACATTTGCTGATGTTGCAAAGTTTTCTTTGATCAGATGCGATTAGCCCAAATTTCTCCTGGTATATTTTATTACACGCATTGTTCAATAAAATCCACTTTGTTTCCTGACTGTATTCTGTCCAAAAGGGGGAAAAAATCTCTTATGTTGTCAGAAATGCTGCTTTCCAAAATATAAAAATTGGCTCAATACTCAGAGGTGTACTTCTTCGTTCAGAGCATGGAGTTTAGTTGGAGAGAACACAAACCAATACCAAAACATGAGCCACTTTGATTTATGATATTTGATCAACTGAGTTGCTTCTGTCTTTTTCCCTCACAAAGGGCATTATTCTCAAATGCCGTGAGGTTATAGCAGCCAAATCAACTATCATTTCCTGTTGCCGTTCTGCTCTTACTAGCTGGAGATTCCCTTTTGTCTTCCCTGCCGGGTGATTTTGCGAGACCATCTGTTCAAATCACCTGGGTAGGTAGGAAACAGCATGATTTGAGTGACCAAGTGGCAAGCAAAGTCCAGCTACACCAGAGAAGTCAATCGTCCAGGTTTAAGGAAATCTGGATCTCCAGACTGGCCACCAAACTTAACAGGACTCTTGTCAGCAATCCATTTCTGTCCCACAAGATGGAAACCCTAAGAACTAGCATCTGAACTAGCTTTTCTTTGCTCTTCTAGCCCTGGGCATGCAGTTTGAGCCAGGTGAGTAGCCGCTGCCCTTTTTAAAGTCAGGTTGCTTCCGAACTTCATGTATTTGGCTCTTCTGTCTGGGTCTATAGGAAAAATCCTGGCTGACGTCAGGTTGTACAGCATAGAGGGGGCAGCTGCTTGGCATTATTGGTGAGGTGAGAACAGCACGTAACTGAACAATATGAACACATTTTCTGGATTTTGTTTCTCTAGGCCAAAGTCTGAAACATTTCTGAGGGTTTTGAGCAGAATTACAGGGTTGCATGTATTTCAGAAAGTTAGAAGTGATTCAGAACTGAACTGTTAAAATTAATGAACATTTAAGCATTTTTATGAAAACCCGTACTGATTTTTCTCTTCTATAACATTCAAAGTTACAACCGGGTGAGAACTTTTTCAGGCTCCTTCCAACTACAGTTTTGGGAGGAAGAAAAGGTTCTCAATTATATGTTGAGCACTAAGACAATTATATACTTGTTTCTATCTTATAAGCCACAGTGCTAGCTTTTTAAAGAGGTCCTTCCATGAGGAAGTTAAATAACTCAAGATGACAGCAAGATTTTAATTGCATTAAGGCTACATCAACTTTTTTGATCCTATCCTCATGGACCCCTCTGTTAACAATACTCCTAGTTAATAAGTGTAATGGAGCCCTAGTGGATACTCTTGATTTCAAAGCAAATGCATTATGATCTTTCCCCTTTTATATTTTAAAATATGGCTGTTATGGCAGTGTGGCCTTCCTTTTAACAAAATGATAGCAACAGCACCTATCACAAATCAGAAACACATTTAATTGAAACATGTATGTTTTCCAGATGAGTAAGAGGTATTAGTGACAAAATACGTCACACTGCAAATACTGTTTCTTTCATGCTTCCAAGTGAAGCTACAATGCAAATATTAAATAATAAAAAATAGTTAGGGATGATCTCTGGTACTTTTGTCTTATCCCTGGCTTCAGTCATTCATCAATTATTTTCTAAGGACACCTGTAAGACCTATGTGTAATGTTATATATTGTTATACTGATAAAGAATCCATCTGAGAACATTGTCTGTTTTACAATAAAACTCTCAGCCCAAGCCACCTCACAGGGTTGTTGTAGAAAAAAATAGGAGGAGGAAGGAGCATTAAAAGTAGATTTGCTGCCTTGATTTATTTATAAAAATAGCAGAGGCAGAATAAAAATAAGTGTTTCTTTTTAAAAAATACCTTTCCTGAAAGAATTAAAATCATCTCCCAATATATAACCAACATTTTATTTTATAGTCTATCTTCCAATATGGCATAAGCCTTTAAAAAAACCCAAAGAAATATACAAATCACACGAGACAAAATTATGTACATTAAATGTACAGAACGAAGAGGAAAACATAGTAGATTTACATAGTATCTGAAGAATAAAGTGAAGTATTTTACATTAAATAGCATTTTTAATAGCTAGGATCATTTGACCTTTCTGCTCATAGGCAGAAGTCATGATAAAGGATAAGTGTTCAACATAATTTTAAAATGTGGTTTTTGTATAATAAAAACCAAAAGTGACGTATTCAAGGAACTAGTGCTTTATTTATTTATGAAAGTTATTGTTGCCATTGGTTTGCAAATACTAGGAACCATGGAAGTAAATATTTCCTTGCACAATAAATTAAGAGCAATCATCATTGAAAAAGCTGATAATCATGATGGCATTAATGAGAAAGCTCACAGCCTGTGAGAAATGAAACTTCTGGTATGTTAATGAAAGGTGGAAGTCTGGCATTAATTCCAATCTGCTTATATTTATTGGGGTGGGTTAATTTGGGTGAGGTCTTGGAAGCTGAAGAATGCATTAAATTTCTGTCAAGGGAAAAAAGATTCTCTTCTTACATGAAAACTGGCATGTTATCCCTGTACAAGGGGCCATGCTAATTTTCTCTATATTGTTCCAATTCTACTAAATGTCTTGCCAAAACATGCTTCAACAGCACATGTACTAAAATTGAAACAATACAGAGATTTACTATGGCTTCTGAGCCTGTATAATATGCTAGTTTAACCACAGAATTTATTTATTTATAAAAAAGGAGAAGGTATAATTTGCCTATGAAAACTTGTTTCCATTACTAGCAACAATGAACTTGCAATAAATTTGTTTCAGCTCATCCCAGCTAAGTGTTGGGACATTAAGGACAGCAGAGTGTCGGACATTAGGTGGAGAACCAGGTTGAGCCACGCTGTTCTAAACCGTAAGTTAAACTCCCTGGAATTCTGAGCTCAAGTGCACAACCAACAATTCAGATCATGCCAAATCTTTCACTAAACCAAGTTGAAAAATCCAATACTTTCTGAAAGGAAAAAGAGAAAGTTAAATTGTGACTGACTTCAACAATTATCAAATCCTAGAAAAAGGGAGGCCAGCGTCCAACCCAAATAAAGCCCCTTAAGTGAATTGACAGTGTTTTTTAAAATGGGGGAGGATAATAATATGCTTAGTCTAAACAAAGAAACTGTCTGGTAACTTGAACAGACTTTATGTTCTTTTTTTCTTAAAGAAATCATTGGTTTGTAGTTTGTACTGACAACATATATGCATGAGAAAAGGTTTGAGATATAGACACCAACAGACCAGAGTTTTCCCATATACAAGTAACTGCTCAAATATAGTCTGAGCAATTTGTGCATAGCCACAATATATTTTTAAAGCATTGTGCAATAAAACAAAAAAAAAGTAGCACAGATGAAGAAGGTACTGCTTGCCACACTGTCCATTTTTAGATTATCAAGATGCTTTACAGGACAGCCAAGAGTTCTCAATTCCACAATGCTATCAGCCAACTTCCATTTCTGAAAAGAAGCAAACTACTACCCATAACACTTTAAAAATAAAGAATCTTGTTTTTGTAATGCACAATAGATTCAGTTTCCAGCATTATTTAGAACACGCACTTCAAGAAATCCTGATGTTAATTCATTAATATTCTTTTAAACTAAGGCAGAAAGGGTGTCTAAACATGCATGAGACGTGCTTATTTCACTGCAACTTGCAGTATTCCAAATATTGCTTTGATCTACAATGAGTAGTTAAAGTCACGTTTTCTTCCTCTTGATTTTATTTGTAATCTTTAAGAAACAGTATTTGCTAATTCAAATCCTATGTCCTCTAAGAAATGCATTATGTAAATGATGGTGAAAGAAATGCATGTCTCCTTCCTAGCATCTTTACTTGCCCAGTCCTCACTCAGTGCATGTTCATATGTAGGCCAAGAATAAATGAACAAACTCAAATTCCTAGCAGCACAACAGTAGTTTAGAGACCTTATGCTTTTACCTATCCCTGCAGGTGGTCATGCAAATAAGTTTGAAGAATGTTGTGCTAAAATTTTATAGATCAAGTAATCATTACCATTAAAATGTTTTTATTTTTATTATTTTTTGGTCACTAAAGTTATGAACAAAGGCCATGTCCAGATTTTTTTTATATTACCAAGTCCAGCCATGCTCTGATCTAAAGCATGTGACACAAATACCTCATCTACTGCATTTATACCATGTTTCTTGTGACTGTTTTGGGATAGAATGAATATCCTTTTAAGCTATCCTATTTTCATTGCTATTGTTAAATCTTAATCCCAAATATGCAAATAAATATTCTGTCAATTCCCCTCCCCCCACCCCCAATTATTGCAAAAAATATAAAACTATGCACAATCAGAGCTGGATGTAACAAGATTTCCCCATCATTTCTCTTTGCAAAAGATTTAACATATAAACAAGGAAAGCAACCCATTGGGCACTATAAATAAGAACTGAGATCATTTAGGGCAATTCCCCTGCTGGTGGACTGGAAGAGGTTCTCTCACCCAACCCACTTATTTGCAGACGAATTGGTCCACAATCTCTGTGCATTTCTTGCATTTCACGTAGCAGCACCAATGGAACTTGCAATGGCAGCGTTCTGTCTGCACAGTCTTGAACTGGTCATAACCCCGGCCACAGCACATAAGTTCACAGCCATCCATGCCTTCTGAAGTCTTATTGCAGAGTCGGCCCTGGGTGCCCAGAGACCCAGTGCTCTCATTGCGCACGCAGTAATCAGGACTAGGGTCAATGTACACCAGGTCATAAATAGTTGGTGCATTGAAGCGGCTGTTAACTTGAACCAGTTTTCCACGGCCATTGAGTTTCATAGCGGCAGCACTGTCGTATTTTTCCTTCAGAGCATCGCCCACCTTGCGAAAGTCAGCCAACTGCAGCCAACAGGTCTTTAAGCTGCATGATCCGGACACACCGTGACATTTGCAGGCTGCGTCTGCCAAGTTATACACTGTCTGTAGGAGTCAGAAAAAGCAAAGTGAGTCCTATTGTCGCAAAATATAAACAGGTGTAAAATAAACAAAACAACTACTTTTATATGCACTACCCACTGGGGAAAGAACAGCAAATGATAGCATCTCTTCACCAGTCTATTCTACCTTCCAGAATGCCCACCTGCTTTGAAATCTCCTATTAGACTACTGCTAAGTAACAATTTTTTTATTAATATTGTTTATTCAATTTCTAAAGCAGCCCATCTCAAACAAGTGACTCTGGGCAGCTTACAATTCTAAAACTGTAGAACAGTTAAAACTATTTAAAACAATAAAAGTTAAAACATACAGAAAACGCTTATTTGGAAAGCTGATTCAAATTTCATTTACCTTGTTTCATTTGGGTTTTTTTACAAAAACTCCTCCAGTCTTAACTGTTGGTTGTCACATCATACCCAATATAATAAGAGTTTTTGACAGGTCTGTCTGACAACATATTTGATCTGCTTCTTTATTATTATTTGCCCAAACTCATATTCATTGCATTGATGACACTATCTAACCATCTTATTCTCTGCTGTTCCCCTTTTCCTTTTGCTTTCAAACTTTCCCAACATTAGGATCTTTTCCAATAAGCCCTTCTTCTCACTTGGTGGCCAAGGTATATATGCAATAGTTCATTGCACGATGTTCCCCCTATCTCTGGAGGTTTTTCTTCTTCGCCTTTTTGATTAACATTGAAAACATGGAAATCACTCACTCACAAATTTGGCATGTAAACTGGAACTTTTTTTAATGTGTAAATGGTCTCACAAAGCAACAACACTGGAATAAATTATCATGGTCATCTGTTTATGTCATCTCCAACTTGTCTGCAAACGATTCACCATATGCTGATGGTCAGGATTAAAGAATACCCCAAAATATGCTACAAAATTATACTAAGCTGGCAGGATCAGAAAGTATGAGAAAATGCTAATAAAGTTGATTGGCCCACTTACACCTGTGGGTATTAATGAACTTAAGAAATCATGGAAAACTCATTGTGTTTGTTCAAGAATATTATGTAAGATTAAATATTGTTTTATACTTCCTAGGCATGCTGGATGGGACGGGGGGGGGGGGGGGGGGGGAAGGATTCCAGGCATTATTAGATGCCCTAGAAAAGGAATGGGACAAACTTCTGATCAATCTTGAGATATGCAATCTGATCACTTTTCCAATCAATACCCTTCTGTGGCTGCTGAATAGCCACAAATGTCTTAGAATTACACAAATTATGCCAGTCTAAAGTCTCATATGCTCATATCTGGTCCAAGCTTACACAGACCTTCAATTCCAGTACAATAATATACAATATCAGTTTTATCTCAGTTCTCCTACAAAACTGCATGAAGCAGATTTCTGGATATTCACATTTTTTTCAGTAGGCTAACCTAGATAAATAGCTTTCTCTCTTTCAACAATGGGTGTCCAGCTGTTAAATCTTAGAATTCCATCTTATTTTATTTGAACCACAGTTAGTAGCTTAGCCATCTAATATTGGCTGATTCCAAAAAAGCTGAGAAGAAAGAGACCTAGTTTTGATGAGAGACTACCCAAAAATTCCAAAGCTGTTAGCCAGAAGAAGGGAATGGCAAACTTATTTCCAGGAATTGAGCTTTATTTGAGGGCATCTTTGCCTTTATTTTATTATTATTGGAAACCATTTCAAAAACCAGTACAATAGGCAACAACATGAAGAGTGAAAGGATGTATCTGAGCAATTACGTTTCAGGTGCACAGATTTTGTTTTTCTTCTCTTTTCCACTTCCTGATTTGCAACAACCAAACAATGCAGCAATAACAGAAAATTAACAGGATCAGAGACCACTTATTCACAAGCTCACTCCTTGCATAAACACTAACTGGTGTCACCTATCTGCACCACTGCCTCCTGGTTCACCAAGATGACAAGGTATCCAGTCCCTCCCTTCTCTTATTCAGTTTGAAGTTGCTTGGTGCAGCTCAGCAATCTGCAGATTTGTGATGTCAACTTTCCCAATAACAAAAAGAAAGAACAGTAGAAAGAAGGTAATCAACTTTGGCAGGTAACATTTTAAGAAGGAAAACTGGAAATAATTGAACCTATGAAAATCCAGATTTCCAGCAAAAATAAAGCTTACAAGTTGGTTTTACCTATCACCTTTAGACTGGGAAAAAAAATCCATGATACTTGACCAAACAGTTGACTGGCTCATTGATAGTAGAATTGCATCAGATTTTTCTTTTTAACCCCCCGTTTTCATACTAGAAAGATGTGCTGCTCCTAAAGCAGATTTTCCATTCCAGTTTACCATCTCCCTCCCACACTAGTCTCCATGCACAGCCAAGTGACTCCATCCAAAAGAGAAAACCCCAGAACACCTCTGGGTGGGGGACAAGCCGACACCGCAATATCCTCTTTGTAAAGTCTTGGCAAGGAGACCTTGATAATTTACCCTGTATAAATAGACATGAGTCAGTGTTGACACAGCCCCAAAAATCCTGGGGTCTGACACATTAGGTAGATGCTGAATGCCATTTCCACCCAGCATTAAAAAGGGGGGAGTTCAAACCCTGCCAAATGGCAAGGCAAGAAGGCGGCTCAAAAGGGGTGGTAGCAGGGAACCACTCAAAGCCGACACAGGCCACTGTGAAAAGTCATTTTTCTTCTTTCTAGCAACAAGTTGGCCTTCCCAAGGCTTTCAGATGCCTTCTTGTCACATTTAAATGTTATTAATTTTCAATTATCCTTCATCTTAATTCACCTTGAAACACAAGTGTAAAGTCTCTAGCTGACTTCTCCTGGCACCGTCAGTTGTAGAAAAAATAATGATTTTGGCTCCTTCCACTTCAGGGCAATAAAATGAAGTTTACGCTCATTCGTTTAAAAGATTTTGAAGATTAAAAAAGCCATAAAAACCAACTTTCACCACAGAAAAGCCTTTTCTCTCATAATACAGAGAGAGTGGCACTTTTTTTTTTCACAGCCTTATAAGGGAGACTGAAAATAGAGAACATTTCGCTCTAGTAAATATGCTTCTTCTTTCATTCCTTCCAAAGAAAACTGGATGGGTAGGAAATATAAGCTAATAAAACTCTATTCTGCAGAAAATTTACTGTGACTTGCACAATTTTACCAGAAGAATCTGGGCGGGGAAAAAGTGTAATTTCAGCCCCATGCACAGGAAGGAAATCAAGCATTAGCTGTTGCAGTGCCACTCAGATTGTAAACTTTTTGTTGTTGTTGTTATTATTATTATTATTATTTAAAATAGGCCATTTGTCTTTATCTAAATTCCTGTCTAGTCTACCTCTAGTAATAGTAGTATTAATAAAGATTATAATAATCATTTCTGCACTTATTCATCAGGTCTGTTCAAGAAAACAACTTATGGGGGAAAAAACCAAACGTGTGAATGAATTAATGAAAAGTCAGCCTTTCTGTAAATTACACAGCAGCATAAACCTTTACAATATCAGTTAAGAACAAATAGATGAAAAGAATCCCTTTTTTGAGCTACTTACTCTTCTTCCTGCCTCATTGTTATGCATGTTCATCAAATTTCTAGCGCTCTCATAAGATCCTTTCTGATAGATCCGCTCTCGCTCACGGGCATCCACAAACTCCTTGGCAAAACGGTAGCCATATTCAATGTTATCTCCACAGCCCCCCCACAGCCAGTCCCGAGGTAGATCTTTTGGCCGGGCAGACCTGCTGCAGCCACAGGAAGAGAGCTCTCCCTCTCGGCAGGCCCGGCTCATGGCATTCACCACGCCAGCAGCACTGACAGCATAGGTAAAAGCAGTTTCCCGGCTACCTACAAAAGAAGAAAGAAGAAAGAGAAGCTGCTCAGCATTGGAGACTGGAGTGCATGTATTTATTTGTCAAAGAATATATATTACTTTTACAATGGAAGAACTTTCCCCAACGGATTAATGTACTTTTGAAAAATAGGGTATATCAAGTGAACGTTAAGTATAATATTTGACCAAACTTGTTGGTATTGGATGAAGTTCCTATTTAAAAAAAAAAAAAATGGGAAAATCCTCTTGACTTGTTCCAAAATTCATCCTTTTGGGGTATCTGATAAACTAACAACAATTTTATACTGGAAAAGAAGGTTCTGATCTAATGATAAGGTTCACAAACTGATCAAGAAATAATTGACGTGTTTTCTAGATATGTACTCTATACAAAATATCCTGCGTGAAAAATGTAAAAAGCATTTTAAGAGATGCTTTCACGGTGAGCAAGAGATCCAGGCTACCAAAATGGACTAGTTATTTGAATAACCTGAAGGAAAATTCATTAGTTAACAGGTTACACAAATCCAGGTTTAATAAAATTGGCTAGTCCCATGCCAATTTCTTTCAATTTTAGCCATATTGGGCAATTGTCTATAGCTTTTTAAAATTGTAACTAAGGGGACTGTCACAAAAGATAAAACATAGCCTTATGCAATGATTTGACTGTGAATCCTTTACCATGCTGTGTTCTAAGTTCTAAAATCCTCTCATTCCAGGTTTTTCAAAATGCAAAACAGATTAATTCGTTTAAAAATATATAGCTACATTTTGAAAAGCCAAAGAATTGTATTATTATCTCAAAGAAATTTGCTGTCAGTTTTGTGCCAGTCAGGAATTTATTCCAAATTAATTTTTGTAGTATGCTAAAATCTGATTTATTCTAATACAACTATATGAATAATGGAGAAGCCCTATGACTTTTACACTAGTATGATTCAGATTAAGTTCATAAACACTTTACTTCCTTTTGCATACATATGGCAATTATATATATTTTAGTAGCATTTAGGTTTTATGTTTTCCTCCAAAAGTATATTTTAAAAGAAAATTTCTGACTATGGCATGGAGAAAAAAAAGGCAGAGATAGTATACTTTTAAGAAAAACAACAGATGGAATAAATTTATTTGTGGCATGTTTAAGACAAATATCATCAACTTTGACAATATTAGAAGTCTCTCTGCCAGCAAGAGAGTGTTGGTTTGTTTGGAAGTTCTCTATCCTGTGCTAAGCATAAACACAATACCTTTACATCAGAAAAAGATGACATGTTAATCTTTGTCCATTTCAAACAAGAAAAATCCTTTCCTCCATATACATAATTTTGAAAGAAAGACTTCAGAACAAGTAAGAGCATTTGCTTATATGGCTCAGAAGTTAGTTTAAAATGTAATCTTACTCAGAGTTTAGCTTTTTAAATACCACTGATTTAGTGGTTTCCATGATTTAAGTGAATACCAAGTACAGGATTTTTTTTTTAATCATATACTTTTATTCAAGTATATGGTAGGATACTAACCTATATTGATTTCGACGAGTATTCTTGGCTCCCAACCCAAAGACTGCTTTTCAACTTTTGGAGATCAAGTCATAGACAAAATTTTCAGAAAATGTTTGGTTTGTTATCATCTACTGTTTCATCTAGCCAGAGTGAAAGTACCCAAATATTACACAGCCAACTTTCCAGGATTGTTCCGAAAACAAAGAAATACTTGTGCCAGCAGCAATGTATGCTGATTCATATCTCACTGCACTTAATGCCAAAGCTTGTGCTATTTCACAAATAAAAATCATAACTGTAAGAGATATTCTACCTTGAGAGTCAGCTCTTAAAGCAACATCAATATACTTCATCGATATCTGATTTGTTCATTTCAGCAATGAAGATATAAATCTAATCATTAGACTTTTACTCTTTACTTAAATTTAGATGAAGAAATTGTACAACCTTGCAATATTTTAATACATTGAACAAAATATTTCAAGTATTCTTTCAAGTCAAATCAACAAGAATTTCTCACAAAAATTCTGAGAAACGCAAAGACAAAGAGCCAATAGGCTCTATCCTTTGTAACAAGTACACGCGTTGTAGCTGGATTTATAGTAAGGTAGAACAGTGTTTAAGCAAGAAACAGATGCCTGGGTAAAGAGAAACAACAACCTATCTTATAATTCACTTAAAGTAGGCTGAAATATGAAATGACAATTTCTCACTGCTTTGGAGAAATTTCTCACACTACTTGTTCTCACTAGCATTTTTATGATCTGAAAAGTTGGATGCACACATCCTGACTTGTAATTAACTTAAACAGTTATTGCCATTTTAAATCAAATGAAATAAATGCAGATATATTATGAGCAGGAATCGAAGGCCTGAAACTAAAATGGGAAGAAGTTCTAGCACTGATAGCTGCTAACTTTGTATAAAGAGGTTGTGTTAACTCAGATATTATAAAACCAATCTTCAAGTCCTAGACACATACATCTATGCTAATATCTGAAATAGTTTCAGGCTTTTAGCACTCCATATCTATGGAATACATACCATACTAAAAATTAACAATTTTTTTCAAAGCCTCCCTCAACAGCAATTATAATGCAAAGCTGCAGGAGAACATTTAAGTCTTCAAAAGGCAAGTGTTTCCACTTACTTCATTAAAAAGGGCATGGAAAATGTTTGAGATTTTGTAAAGGTTATTTTACATAAAATTAACTTTTAGAGTAAATGTGACTTAACAGCATCCCTTCAAGCAAAGCAGAAGCCTACTCAATTCTTAAATGAAGTTATTTTTAATCTAATTTTAAAGTCATTCCAATCCTTTCCTATCCTGTTTCAAAAAGAGGAATGTAAAATTAGATTTAGATCTCAGTATTCTGAAATGATATTATACACAAGCTGTGAGTTAAATTGGGGGAAGGGCTAGACCGGAGGTTCAGAGTTAGATATTCAGATGTCATTACTGCAAGCGGGTAAGAGGAGAAAACAATAATCCACCAGTCAACCGACAGAAACCTATAATGATGCTGTGAGCTGAGCCCATCAAATTCAATGGGGTTATCAGAGATAAGACCTCTGTAAAGCATAAAATGAAATTCTGCTGGTGTAAGTTCGTCAGCAAAAAAAAAAATATTCCTACTAACAAAATCTTTTATGAAAAATAGCAATTGCTTAAGTATATGTATCATCTATGTATCTATGGGTGCATATGCACGCATAGACACACACTTGGCCTTATTCAAAGTATTCTGTCTGCAAACACCAACGTAATTCACATGATAGCTTAAATTTCTTTAATGAAAATTAGCTTGTTTTCAGAAAGCTATAATCCTGAACTTGCTTTTCCTGTTGAATCCCATTACATTTTCCTTTAAACGTAATGAGATTTCAATATTGGGATATATACAAGTTTGGGCTGAGAAATTATGTATTAAAATAACAGTCCAGAATAGACTTGATATAATGGTATGAAAAATTAAGGTGATTAATCTAAAGACACAATTCAACTGCAGCATGGTTTTGCTATGAAAATGATCCTAGGCCAGCCAAATCTGCTTCCAATCTCCTGTCCTAAAAACAGATTTGGGGGATGGGATGAGAACTTCAGAATTATTCTTCTCTTTTCTATATAACCGTCAGTCTCACAATGGCTGCTTGCTCACCAAAAGGATTTTGGTTTTTTGCCAAAAGCATTTTAACATTTCCATTCTTGATGATCTTCAGTGGCACATAAAGGACCTGGAAAAGTTTTCTAGCACATAACATACAGAAATACTTCATGTAGATTCTAAAGTACTTCCTACCTATCTGCATGACTCTGCCAAAGACAGAGTTATTATCCACAGTACTACAATTCCATCTTCTGTGGCGGAACTGATACTGGCATTCTTTGATCCCTGTCTTTGCACCCTCTCCAATGTATTGCATGTGATCCTGGTACAAATGGCAGAGTTTCTTTTGTCCTTGAGACAGCCCTGCCAATTGGCTACAGAGAGGTTGGGCTCCAATTATATACACCTCTGGCATCTGGACAGGGTTCATAGGATTCATATGGTTCATACCTAGAGACCTGTAAAAGGAGAAGAGTTATATTAATAAGAGACAGTTCAAATACAGAAACTGAATGCACATGCAGGCATGGACCCCAGTCCTATAGCAGATTTACTTGGAAGTAAGGTTCAGTGATGTTCTAGGCATAGTGGCCAAAATGGGAAGAAAGATTTGTTGAATATTTGAAATAATAAAGTAAAACCATCTGCATGAAATTAGGAAGACAAAAATCAAGTTATGCATTTATCTAAATACATTTGTCCCCTTAGCTTTAAATTATTGCACGCTCCCTACATTTTTGAGAACACACACACACACAAGATATTTAAATCCTAACCTACCACATACTTTTTAAAAAAAACCCTGTAATATCAGCGTATTACTACCTAAAACATATTGAACACCAATAAAATTAACAAAGTTAAATAACACAAGATATATAGTTTGTATGTAAACTAGTGAACTATGTAAACATATATCTGAACAAGACAATTTCTAGAGGCATCATGAAATAAATGCCTTCATTTAACAACCACAACTAACAACTTCAACCAAATATTTTTCTAACTCAAATATGTGTTTTAATGATAAATGTCTGTTAATCAGACAGCAGAACTGTTTCCAGAAATTAAATTCCATTAAGATCAATAGGGTTTACCCTTATATGTATACAGAATCTATAGCCTTATATTCTTTCAGAGAAAAAAATAACAGAAAGTTACTAAATCCATTATTTTAAAGTAGCTCCCATGATTCACTGTTGTGTATGTGTGCTTATGTGGAAAGCTCAATACGCTCATTTCAACTTCACATTTTATTTAGTTTCTAGTATTTCAGTTGGTTCCATAGAGAATTCAAATTATTACATATATGTGGCAGAGAGTTCACTAAAGGAACAGAATGAAAAAAATGGTTAGGGATTCATAAATCAAGTAATTACATTTTCCAGGAATTATCTGGGCCTTCCTTCTTCATTTTATCTGGAAACTGGAGACAGACAGACAGACCTATATTGTGTGTGGGTGATTAGAAAGTGATAAAAATAGAATTAAAAAGCTTACCACCAAGAGCTGGCTTCTATCATGATTTGGAGAAGTGAAGAGAAGATGGTCAGACCCAACAAAAGATACTTGGAAGTCATTGCCCCTGTCCACAAAGTTCCACTTTGCATTATTGCTCCCATGGACTTCTGTAGGGGAGGGAAGAGGAAAGAGACTGATTTGACTGTTATTGCGTGGCTCAGACCATTTCAAAAATGAACAAAGTCCAGCCTGAAAAGGGGGGGGGGGGGCGATTCTCTGCAAAGCGGCAGCGGCCCTTTTCCCCAATGAGTTCTTACAGTGCAATGGCCAAGCCACTGCCTGCTGCTCCAAGTGCATTCATCCACCCAACTGCCCCACTGTTGGATCTCAGTGTTTGACTAGCTCTCAAAGCAGCCCAGATACTGAAGGGAAGCTGAGCAGTACCCAGCCCACGGTCCTCCCTCTGCCTCCTCCTCCTTCTCCTCCCAGACTGCAGTAGACAAAACCTTGGCTTTGGGGCAAAACCCAGCCCTGGTGCAGCAACCTGGGTGCTGATGGGTTCCACGGCTGGCCACCCTGTCAGGAGAAGCAGGTGGACTGAGACAGGAAAGAGATTAAGCAGTGAACACACACACACACACACACACCCCACAGGGTTTTTGAGCACCAATCCATCAAAGAAGCCAAGAAGGGGAAGGATGGGGGGGGGGGGGAGCTAGCGCAGGGCAAGCAATGGCCTATCATTTTGGGGAAGAATCTCTTCAAGTGAATCCTGGAGTGATGAGCTAGAGATTGGGCTCAAGGGTTGTGACAAGCCTTCTCAATGGAAAGAGATGAGCTCTTCCCATTTCTGCATCACTGGCGGGAACCAGAGACAATTTAATAAACCTCCGACGGCCTAAACCCAGAGCAATTAGCATCCCTTTCCCCATTTAAAGGAATGTCACGAATGCTTCTACCCAGATTTTCGTGATTCATTGGCGGCTAGAAGGGACTCGCTCTCGTTTTCATGGGTAGCCTTGGAGCACCTTAAATCATTTATACCGTAGCAATTACAGCGAGCCCGGATTTGAGAACCGGAGTTTCAGAGCTGCTCCCCCGATGAAGCAGAAAGCTCCCGGAACCACCACAGACCGCCGCGGCCTGATTCGCCCGCGGAGGGCGGGTCTGCCTTTCAGGCGCAACCCGGGCTTCCCCGCGCGCAAACGCCGCGAATTAGTCGGAGGGCGCCGAGCGAGCAACTTTCCAGCTGCGCGCTCGCTCGCCGCCTAGGCATGGCTGGGTTGGGAAGGTTCCTTCCGCGAGTAGAGGAGTAGCCTAGGAGGAAGTCCAGAGGCATACCAGGCGGTTTGAAGACGGAAAAAGATAGCCCTGCGACAGGCATTTCCATTTGCAAGTTTTAAAAAGAGAAAGCAGCACAATCCAGTATGCTTTCTCTGCACTCCCGTGCCGACGGACATTGATGTTTCAACCTGGTCGGTATGGTTGCAGTATTACTGTCCTCACCAGAACATAATTCACCACTTAATCTTAACCGCGTCTACTAGGACGCCCATTCTGCAGATTTCCAATGGGATTACTCCCCCCTCCCAAAAAAAATCAAGTCTGCCCTTAACAACTACCCAAGAGATAGGGGGTGGGGGGGTGATACAGCTGAAGGTACAGGGTGCTCCGGCAAGGAAGGCGGGATCGCGCTTGTCCCGTCTCCGACTGCAAATCGCCTTCCAGGTTTGACTTGCAAAAAACTCTTGGGGAAGTTTGCTTTATTTCCCTGGAAAGCCCCCCACCCCCATCCCACCCGCTCGTATTGCTCGGCTGGCTCTTCCACGCAGGGATTCTCCTCGGCCTCGTGCTGGGTAAAAAGGAAAATGGCTTTCCAGGCGAGCGGGCCAGAACGGCTCCTACAAGCTTCAAGAAGCGGGGAAATGGAGCTGGCTCGCGAGTCACATTTTAACATGCTTGAACTCTCGCCGACGGGAGACTTGGCCCCGGGAATGCTCCCGAAGGACTTAATCTGGCCTACTCCGAGCCCCTTCCATCTTGCGCTCGCGCCGCTTTGTTTTGGTTCAATCCCTCGGAAAACAAGGCGCGGTCGCGCCCAGCTAAACGGTCTCCCCAAATGCAACGTGACCGGCACCCGATTTATTTCTCCATCAGACTGAAGCGCAGAGTTCATGCCCCATAAAGCCGTCCACGTTCGAGCAAAAGAAGAGAGGGAAAAGGGGGCCGGGGAGACCGCGAAAGCCACTGCAGCCACCCCTCGTCGAAGGCGAACAGTGTGCGGACGAACCGGAAGATGGAACGGAAGGAAGGCTCCGTTAGCCATTGCCCATCGGGGCGATTCAATCGCTTCCCCTACCTCCGACCTAAGCTTCCCGTGTGGCCCTAGGCCCGTTCCCTTCGTCTCGGGTGACCTTTCGCTATGGTACATCCATGCAGTTCGCAGCTCAGGATTTCAGGCCGCAGTTTCAGTTTGCCGCTCGAGAGCAGTGGGCTTTGCAAGGTGCAATTTGGTGATGCTGATCCAAGAACAAACCACTCGCGAGAAAGTTGAATCTAAGGGTCACAGAGGTCAGGATCTAGGACGGGACGTTTTCCCCTCTGGGAAAGTAGGGAGAGTAGGGAGGGTCAAACAAGGGCTTTTGGGGAAAGGGGATAAAATGCCAAAGGAGAAAATCCCAGAGCACGGACGGTCCGGTGGAGCGGCTTTTCCTGATGCAAACTTTCAATTGTACTATTTTGCTGACACCGGGAGAAACCTTATTACGATATCCTGCGTCTCTGAATGCTCGGAATATGCTTCATGCAAACTCCGCCTACAGAATCCGAAGTTTTACTGCATTTTATATACAAAACCCCTTTTCTGCTCAAAAATAAGCAGAAGGGACGAAGGGATTCCACAGGCTGAAGAGACAGGAGAGCTTTAAATACCTTATGCACAGAAGTCAGTCTCCTGGCTAAAACTCCGTCGGGTTGCTCTAAGGAGGCATTCTCCTCCTTCCCCGATAGAGGGCAATCGCAACCGCGAAACGTTAGGTCCAGACGAAAGCCGGCGGATCTGGAGTTGTCGCCTTCCTCTCGGCTTTTGGTGACATTCATTACTTTTGAGTTTATTCAGTGCATCCTAGCGCAGAGCAGAAACGACCTCGGAGGCGAAACCCCTCCCCATTCCGTACTGGGCACCCAAGGAAAGAGCACCGCGCTCAAGCAGATCCCTCCACTCATTCGGGACGGAACCGTTTTCTGTATCTGCAGAAGGTCGTTTTGGGGGCACTGACGAAGATGAACTTTTTAATACATTTTCCCTGCTCTGCAACGGAGCGCGGGTTTCTCCGCTTGCGAAGTCGTTTTTTTGTTTTGTTTTTTTAAATGCAAGGAGTCTGGAAAGTCTGTTTGTACATCTGGTTTTATGGCCGCTGTTTTAAGGCTCAGTCCTACTGGGGTTAAGTAGGTATACAGACTGCGAGCCCTTTCTAATCTGCTGGGTTGCAAAACGCAGCCAGAATTGCTGCAAGAGGCCGGGCTCGGATTTTGGGAGCCGATACCTGCCAACCCAGCAATTGTCCCGCAGGTTCGGTGGGGCTATAAAAGGGGCAAGGCGTCCCGAAGTTTCATTACAGTAGCCTCCAGGTTTTCAACAAAGAGAGTAAGTCAAAACTAGGTGGTGGGCTGAAGCGACCAACAGGCTCACCCCACGATTAACCCAAATGCAAGAAAATCGCCGGATCTTCTGTCCGTTTATGCAATTTGCCTACCCCACCCGCCGAGAGAAAAGCTGAACTTTCCTGGCTGAAGCTGAACTTTCACTGACCCCACGACTGTAACTAATTTAGCATACAATTGACAATTAAAAACAAACACACACTACTTTTTGAACACGGAACATTTGGAGCATCAAAAGCCCTGGGGGAGCGAGTGGAGACAAAACCCTTCCATGCTCCCTCGCGAGTAAAAGCGGGACCCTTTACAGATGCAAAGTGACAACATACAGAACCCGAGAACAAAAACTGAGGGCTCGAGATGGAGGAGAAAGTCGTCCAGGGATTTTTTTCCCCACTGGCCACCAGCCAAAACCCCTTAAAGGTACAGGCCTTTCCAAGGCTGCCATTACTCCCGTTTCTTCAATCCCCACGAGTTAAAGTGGCAGTTAAAGTTGTCCTTTTAAAACCCACTGGATAGGCGAGGTAAAGCATGTGGATTTAGGGAGGAATTAAAACAGCTTTCCGAGGAAATCGATCACTCACTCCAAAAGCAAAGGACGACTAAGCAGAAATCCTTTGGAACAACAGGTTTCTGAGAAAACTAGGGAGTTTCGATTGGGGCGCGTGCGTGCCCTAATGCATAACCGAAATTTAATATTATGAGACCAATAGAGGAAAATATGGTTTACCCTTTCTCATCAGCTCCACAATAAACCTAATATCGGGGGGAGGGGGTGCCAAGTAGCTCTGGCTAAGCTCTTCCAAGAAGGAAAAAAAAAAGTTTTGTTTTCGTCTCAGATTTTCCTGACTCAAAACTAGGATGGTTGGGAAGAAACGCCAACCATCGCCCCCCCCCTCCTCCCCGTGTCTGGAGCAAGCGGCTTTCAAGCACACCCACCCTTCTCATTTCCAAGTACTACTCACCTCCATTGTGGGGAGGAGGGGGAGGGAGGAAGAGACGACGGCCGAAGGGACCAGAAGAGAATCAGGAAACCGTCTAGCTTAGCAGCCAAGTAATCCAATCGAGGAAGCCCAAAACCCAACTTCTCGTAATCTTCTCCGGCGACAAATGACAGGGTTGTTCTGGTCGGGGGGCGGCGAGGGGAGACCCGCTCCAGCGCTGGAGCGAAGAAGCCTCCTTCGCAAGGTCCATCCGCGATCGAACCGAGACAATCGCAGATCAGCCCAGCCAGGTACCGCTGCCACGGCGCCGCCGCCGCCGCCGCCGCCTCCCGCGCGAGGCTCGACGCCTCCCGAAGACGCCTGCAGACTTCCTTCCCCGCCGTCTACCTACCCGCTGCCACGGGTGCCCGGCACCGGCAAGCTTTGCCCCAGCGGAGTCCCTCCATTGCGAGAGAACGAGCGAGAGACGGGAAAGGGGCGAACTCCTCCGGCATCAAAGCGCAGAACGGCGGTGGTGGCGGCGGAGGAGGCTACGGCAGCTGCTCCAATCCATGTCCCGCGGTGGCGCAAAAACAAAAAACAAAACAAAACACACACACAAAAGTGCCGCTCTCCCTTCCCTCACAGTCCCGACTTCATTCTACGCCGCGCGGGCGCAAGGCAGCCCCTTCTCTTTTCCTCCGCGCTAGTTGCTGGCGCGGCCGACGCGGGCGCGCTTCTGCTCCCCTCGCCTGGCGCGAAGTGCGAGAAAAGTTGCAAAGGCGGCGGTGTCTGCAGGGAAAGAACCGGGAGGGGAGGGAGAGGGAGGAGGAGGAGGAGGAGGAGGCGACGACGAAGCAAGAGCTCGCGGAGACGCGCGTGCGCCGTGTGTCAACCTATTGCAACCCAGAGCGAGCTTTTAAGCTGCACCTCAGGCGGCAGCCTCTGGACTCTGCGCCGAGCTGCTGGCTGGCTGGGTGGGTGGGATAACGCCGCAGCGCCAATGCCAGCCAGCCAGCGGAGAGGGCGGCATTCTTGGAATTTACACCCGCGTGAAAGGACGATGTTAATCTGGAATTGCTCATCGCCCCGACATCTGTTCATTGTTTTCCACGCCTGTAGGGTGGGGGGTGGGGGTGGAGTCAGGTTTGTACTTAGTTAGACGAAGCCTGAGTTCGAATCTTTCGCTCGGCCTTGATGTTCACTTGTATGCTCTCGGCCAAGTCTGTCTTACACGAGCTATTGTTGGGAGAGGAAACTGTCTTGACCTTCTTACAGAAAACACTAGGAATGAAACTCTACACACACACACACACACACACACCCGGCTGGTCAGTCTTCAGGTGCTGCACTTTTACTTTCTGTTGTCCTGTCATGAATAGAGATTACCACGGTTCGGTCACTTTCAGCACAAATTCATTTTAGAGCTGGAAATCACTCTATTCAATTTCAATTCCTCCTATATATTTTTTAAAATTAACTTTTGGACAACATCGGTTGATTTAGAACCCGTTTTACCACGGAAATTAGCAGTAGCTGTAACTTGTGCAAAACTTGCAACTTGTGCAAGTTTTTTTCAGAGGGAGTCTTCGTTTTTAAATTCCAGCTTGCGACGTGGCTATCGGGTTTTGATTTTAGTGAAAGGCAGAAAGATGGCTTTCTCTTAAAACGGAGTTTTGCACGAGATACCAATCTTAGGTCAGGGTAGACCAGCTGTGCAGACTAGTCTATTCCTGTGTATGTTTACTCGGGCTGGCAATGGCTCAATAGACTTTATTCCCAAATAAAGGAGTGTGCATATGATTTCAACCCTACAGGCAAAATTGGAGTTAGTGTATGGGCTCAGCTCCATGGTTTCATTAATGCCAAAACTCAGCGCTGCAACGCACGGAATTAATAAAACAACCCTCTGCGCATGACCACAGTGGTTTTATCTCAATATATAACGATGGCTGTGATCAACAGAGGCATGACGTTTGCAGGTTAAGTTTAGAGCTTAATCCTGTTTCTGCGCACAATCAAATGGACGGGGCTGGCCGGGAGCTTCACGTGGCTATCTCCGATCTAATAATACTGTAGTTGGGATACTAAACTGACGAACGGCTCCAAACAGCTCGCCTGCAAACATTTAAACGTGTGCAAATGAACACCCATTCCCTCATGAGCGGGCAAAAGAAGTGACAATCTACACCGTATTCCTGCAAGGGAAAATATCTCTGGACAACTCGCAAAGAAAACGCAATGCAGGAATGCAAAATTTTCAATAACTCATTCTCCGTATTTAGTCCCCCTTACAGTTGCCTGGGGATCAGTGAGTGAGGTTCCGTTGGGTAGTCCGCCCCATTAATAACCCATCAATGTGTCCAAGTTTAAAAACGGCTGCGGAATCATACGATTACTTTATAATTACTGTCAGACATAAAAGGTTATTCAAGGCACCTACTCAGATGACGCCTGCCCCATTCTGCCAGAAATGATACTACTCTGTTGCATAGAGAGAAGAAAAACTTTGTGGATAGTTTATGAAGTCTTTCGGGAAACCTGTCAATTTTTCCCGATTTCAGAACGATGGTAAATACATCTAACTCCCTAACCGGTCTTTAATTCCATGCAGAGCGCTCGGTCCTAAAACACGTATGTGCTGAAGTCCGAGCCTCCGAGATACAAGAAAGTCCAAACCTCCGTAATTTATTTTGTTTATGAGTTCCTAACTTGATGTCTTCTCAGTGAATTGGGATTCCCGGAATCAGCCGAATAATAATGGTAATTATACTATAATCCCAAAACATCTGGAAAAATACTAGATTGGAAATGTATCATAATCCAAACAGCATTCGGAGAACGGCCAATAGCGAGGTTGGAAATTTATAGCATTGCAGACATTGCTGGCCAACGATATTGGGATTGATGGTTTAGCAACATCGGATTGTTCCCTCTACCCATCGTATAGGCTCATGTCAATAATTGGAGGTTATCACAAGCTACGAGGAGCAGCTGGGTTTTTTATAATAATTTTAAATTAAATAATTAAAATAATATCTTTTAGCCGCTCATTAAAAAAAAAAGAGGTTTAAAGGAGGGAGAGAAAGGAAGCAGGAAAGACATATCAGAACTGGATTAATTTAGCAAATGAGGAAATGGGGGAAATCGCTTATTCAAAGCATTACTTAGGTGCCCATTCATGCTGCTTGCATAGAAAAAAAATATTTCGTACGGCGCGAATCCATCAAGGTTAGCTTAGCGGGCTGCGCTCCTAAACACACTTGCGAAAAAGTCAAGTTACAAGTCCCAGCCTTGAACTCCCTGGGCCTGCGGAGCCAAAGTGCCGGAGAGCTATTCCCCACCGCCGCCACCCGCCTGAGCTGGAGATCCTTTTTTTCCGTCTGGCGATATTATTTCAACTCAAACTTACTTCGATTTCAACGTGCAGTCCCCTCCCCCATCTCTTACTCGATCTTCCTTCTCCTTCGAGTCCAGCGAAAAGGAGCTAGCGGGCCTGCGAAGATCGCTCTTGGCAGAGGCGGCTGATTCAGGACCCGGGCAGTTGTGCGGGGGGGGGGGCGGGGGGGAGGGAGGAGATTTTCCTTCCCTTCGGGCAGGGATGCTTGCCGGCTGGCAGTGGCTACTTGCCTGCTCAGACTCAGCTGGCTTCCGATGTCAATTTGGCAGAATTGTTGACGGAGGATCTGGACGCAGGATCCTTTTGTCCCCCTCGACCTTCAGTAAGGCTCTCCCAAAGTCATTGCCAGCTCTTTCTCCCACATGGTGCCAGCAACTCAGAGGATCAACAGGCCTTGAGAGCACAATCTGCTTTGAGTCTCTGGGAATCCAACCCATCTGGATCCTGCTCTTCAACCCTGCCAAAACGGGAATTACAGAGCACTGTCTCCTTCCCCAGCCAGATGCTCTTCAAACGGTTGGATCCCAATTCCCATCCTCCCCCAAACTATGGCCGTTCAACAATTAGGGGATTATTGCCCCCTAATGCAACTGGTTTACTGCAGGTGGGGAAAAGTGGGGCTATCTAGATCCAGTGGTCCCTTTTCAGGAAATAATGTGATCTGCTGCCAAGTAAGTGTGAATGGCAGCCATTTAGGTTGAGTTTGCAAACTAAACAGTGATGGGTTCACCAATGGACAGCATAATTCTAACATAATCTAACAAAGAAGCAATCCCAATTTAGGGCCTTTTCCCACTGCAGAGTTAGTACTATTCAACCATGGAAGAGAGGAGAAATGCACTGTCTTTATTTCCACTTCCTTACCTGCCTTGGACCTTTTGGTCTGACCTGCTGATGAATTGTAGGGCCAAGATTTTAAATGTGTACCATTTGAATGTGTAAAGGAGGGGAAAAAACCATTTGATGAATTCCCCATCTTTGCTGCCCTTCATATCACTAACCAGAAGGGCAAACATTTGCCAATCACGAAGTTGTGACAAAAAATAAAATGGACCAGGCTTAGGAAGTTGAGACACAAGCAACAACTAAAGATTTTTCCCTCCTATTTTCCTTTCTCTGCATAGGTCAAATAAATGCTGACTTTCAGGCTTCTTTGTAAGGGTTGAGGGGTATCCTATCAATTTTGCCATTTTGCTCTATTATCCTTGCTGATCCAAAAAAAAAGTTCCTACTGATAAAGCACTTACAATTCCACTGGCTGAGTAGTCTTATATTACAAAATTTTGATAGCTATTTTGACTCTTTAAGAGACGACAGAGTATTACTATTATCTTTGGTTGCATAGTCAGACAGATACTTAGACTGGATTTGGCATTTTATCCCCCTATTGATTTCTTTCCAAAGACCTGGGATAAGCAGATATTGTTGTTCCATGGTGTTAAAAGTATCCTCACTGCCTTTTACAATTGACTTGTGATTTTTGTCAATGCCAATGGTGTGTAAGCAGTGTTCCAGATGTTTTTAAATTGCACTCAAGGGATTGCTGCACCTATTGCTATTGGTACTATTGTTCTTATTATTAAAACATCAAATAAAAGTAACAAGAGACTATATGTATTAGATTGCATCTGAGTGAAATTTAATATATTGCTTTGATTTTGCTTGCCACTTTAGCTCCCATACAATTATGGGACATAACATCATCTATCTTACTGTACATACATTGTGATGAGGCTATGGATGAGATAACATTGTAATCGGGACATGACAGAAAAAAAGGTGTTGCTAGGTCATCTTGGTGTTATGGTTAGATAGTAGGGTAGGGGACAGGAAAGATTTTGGATGTAAACCAAAGAAAATGTTGAGTGGATTATTGCCTTCTCATCCATTGTTTAGATAAGATGAATCTTACCCCACCAGCAAGAAAAGTTACTTTTGTGTTTTTAAAAACATTTTAAGTCAAAATGCAAATCCTTTAATGTTAACAGCTATGCTTGTAAAGCAAAGTTACTGTTTTATAAATGTACATTCCTGTGTGACATTAACCAGTAAAAACAATTAAAGCCTGTTGGCACAGAGACACAGAGAAGTGCTTTGGTCTAAACTGAAGCAGATTAGCATCCATTTCATCAGGTTCAAGCCGATGGATCTGTAAATACATTAAATATGTTTAAGATTCTTGAGCCATTTATTAAGAGCAACTATTGGTCCTCCTGATGTTGATAAAATTGCTTACAAATTGAAAAAGGCTGAAGCCTATCTAAAATTCAATCCAAACCAATTTGAATTATTCTGATGGAGACTCTGTACCTGACCATATTCTTGATGTGGACATCATCAGAGACTGTGATACAGAGAAATCATGTGCATGGTTCCATGCCTGCCCTTTCCTTTCCAATTATAAAAAAAATCTTTAGCAGTGTTGGGAAAGACCTTTGCTTGAGACTTAGAAGAGCCACTGCAATCATAGTAGCCAATATCAGGCTCAATGGGAAAATAACCTCACACTGACTAACAAATAGTCTTTGACTTAAGACCATTTGTTTAGTAACCATTCAAAGTTACCATGGTGCTGAAAAAAGTGATTTAAAACCAGTCCTCCCACTTATGACCATTGCAGCATTCCCAGAGTTATATGCGTAATCAAAATTTGGGAGCTTGCCAACAGGCATGTATTTATGACAGTTGCAGTATCCTGGGGTCATGGGATCACCATTTGTGTCTTCTCAGGAGACTTTTGACAAAGTCAATGGGCAAAACTGAATTTGCTTAACCATCAAGGCAAAAAAATCATAAAATTGGTCTGATTCACTTAATAGCCATATTGCTTAGCAACAGGAGTTCCAATCTTAATTACGATTGTAGGCCAAGGATTACCTGACCCATACATCTAATTGTATTTATTTATAACATCTACATAATGAATATATAATCTTTATGTATTAATCTTAAATACAAGCAACAAAACACTCCTGTATCACTTCTCTGTTTATTCCTGCTTCTACTTCCTCCTACTCTCTTTGTCATTTTTCTGCCTTGAATTTTTGTCTGCAAGCTCTTTGTTTGCAGGAGGCAGAGGCCTGCTATCTTATATTTGGTGCTGTTCCCAGCATACTTACTTGGAAATATCCATAGGCCTCTTTGCACGTCAGGCAGCTGGTTGTGTCTCCCACAGCTTTTTCTCTTTGTGCCCTGTTGCCATGAACAGAGTTTTCCTGGTTTGAAATCCAGGAAAAGCAGTTGGCCCACTACTGGCACAAGGCAGATTTAGAGGGAAAATTCAAACAGCCAAGATCCCACGGCCCACCAGTTTTCCCACCTCTTTCTTTAGTTTTCCAAACAGGTGTGGCTGTCTGAGAATCTAGAAAAGTGTATTGGGTGGGTGGCCCTGACTTTGAGTAGGCACTAGTACCTTTCTACTTCGTGAGCTGCTTGAAATGTGATCGCAAAGATTAGCTTTTGCAGTTCTACAATGGGCCTCTCTCTTTTGTGTCATGTTCAAAGGGACTGTGCAGAACTACAATAAACATCTCCACAAAACCAGGGATTGGCTGAGTCTCTAGCCTGATTCCTACAAAGAGCAGATGTAGTTGGGAAAAGAAATATTTGCAAATTGTGCCATTTTGGACTATAGGGCTAAAGCATTAGAAAGATATTTTTCAGTTTTCTCAAAATTGCAAGGAACTCTGCAAATTTTACAAAATCCCAATTTCTTTCACAAGTGTACTTCTTTTCCATTTATGGTTTTCAGGGCTCTGGACATTTTCTGACATGGTGGAATTTACAAAACCAGTATCTTTGTTTGGGCAGGTTGGTCCAGATGTGCTGTAGACATCTGGAAAATAATTTGTTAAATTGTTTTTACAACAGCAATAACACTTTTTCCCCTCCCCAAATAGGAGGGGAAAATGAAGAGAGGTAACTTCGGATAAACATTTGTGAGAAAAATCAACAAACCAAACTCATTTAAGTTTAGTATTGAATTCCTGAGTCATTCCTGAACTGCGAATGGATTCAGAAGGCACCCTGCTCCTTAATTTTATATACAGGTCCCTCACACCCAGCCTTTGTTAATAGGTTTTGGATTCTAGTAAAATAGAAAAAAAAAGTTGACAAGCCTGGAGCTCACACCTTCCCTATCCTAGTTTATTCAGTTCTCCTGGCTCAAACTAAGCGGGTCTTCTGCCAAAGATAGGAACACACCTGCACCCAAGGAAATTCTTCACCTGCAATCTGAATTGGAATTTTGGTCCTGAAAATAAAGAGAAAGGCAACCTCCTGGAATCATCCAAGAAAAATGGGAATTGCCAACCCTCAAAGAAGAGAGTGGAGGGTGTACGGAAAAGACCCCTCGATATGTGTTTAAATCCCCTGCCCACTCCCCGTAGGACTCTTAAGTACAGCGCGAGCGCCCTTCCTGTTTGCATTCGCCTCTTAAGTGCAGGATCAAACGATGCCCGCGCAATGGGTCAAACCGCACAGCTCGTGCATTCCTCGCTGGATGAGGCTCCAGGGACAATAAAATCTTCCCGATTGCCCTTCCCCGCCTTAAACTCTTATCTCAGCCCCAGAGCGGCTTGTTATCGGGACATTTTATGTATTTAGCAATCCTCCCCCGGGGTGGGGTGCGTGTATGTGTGTTGGAAACGGAGGAGGATCTTCTCAATCCCACAACAAAGAGCCCGCAAAGCCGACCAATTTGCATCCAAGAGGAGAGCCAGGGTGTTCCGAGCAGGCTTCTCTTCTCTTCCCTTCCCCTCCCTTCCCTTCCTCCACACCCCCCACACCCCACCGGGCTTTCCCAGCGCTACAACAGTGACGGTCAACAGGCAACGGCGAAAGCTGGCGAGCGAATCAATCAAAGGGAAGATGCGAGTCCTTCCGTGATGCCGTGGAACAATTCCACGGCATCACGGATGGGGGACGGAGGGTGGGAGGAGGTGAGGTGCGGGGCAAACTCCGATCACAGATGCCTGCTCTTTGCTCGGTTCCGTCGCGAAACCGGTGGAGCTGTGCCATTTGATTGTTCAGGTGAAGGCAACCAGAAACTGAAGCCACCATCCAGCCAAAGTTGGGCATTTCAAGGTCAGCTACAGACATTCCGGCACCAGAAGTATAAAATCCAAATGGTTCTTTTAAAAATCATATACGTGAAAGATCATTGGCCATTTGCAAACCTTTGAGGGCACTAGAATTATCCTGCTTGGGGGTGCTGGTTTCAGTGTCCCTTTGAGAGTTACTTCAATCTAGTTCAGATGGACGGATTTTGGATGACTCAGTCAACAAATATCATTACGGATCAGCCAGGAGAACTTGCTGCCTTCACCAGAGAATAAAATAAGAGGCTTGGAAGGGATCTTGGAGATCTGCTAGTCCAACCCCCTGCTCCAATCTCTTCTTAAAAGCCTCCAATGATGAAGTATCCACAACTTCTGAAAGCAAGCTCTTCCACTGGTTAATTGTTCTTACTCTTAGGAAATGTCTCCTTAGTTCCAGGATGCTTCTCTCTTTGATTAATTTCCATCCATACTTTCTTGTCCTGCCTTCTGGTGCTTTGAAAAATAGGTTGACTTCCTCTCTTTTGTGACTTTTTTCAGTTCTCAGAGGGGGGGGGGGGAGCCCATCAATCCAATCCAAGACCCTATCTCCAATCCAAGATACAAAGCAAATCTTGAGAACCAGTTGATGGCTACACATGGCCAAGTGATCTGTAAGTGCTAAAGTGATCACACCTAATCTCCAGGGTGTATGAGCTTGCCAAATGGAATTGGAACCCAATTCAATACAACAGCTAAATATATGCATTTATCACAAGCACAAATGACTCTGCTATTAAATGTTGCTTCCAAGGAGCTGCTGGATTCAAGAATCAAATTGTCCATTGCTCTGTCATGATGGGATTTGATTTGCTTATGGGCTCTGCTGTTCCAGCTTCATGCCTGAATTTCAGATGCGTTTGGAGTGCACCCAGGTTGTGTGAATTTATAAAGTTTAAATGCTTTCCCAGGCAGCTTTCATTTCTCATATAAGCACTGTATTTATTTACCAGTTATTTCATTTTAAATCCTGCCTTTCTAACTACAGGGCAGACAAGATAGTAGTCATAAACCAAAATATGAAATACTTAAAATCTAATAGAAGCTAAAATCATTGTTCATTTGTATCCATTTGCAGTATAATATCTGCACATCTGTGAGATCCACACCATACACTGTACAAATAGAACACAATGAGACATCTCTACTGAAGTCATGTTGAAATAACCTCTCATGTCTTTTGTGATTACAGACAGATCTACATTAATTGGGATGAATCTACCTTTGATGCCTGAGTGAGACACACATTGCAGCTGGGAAGAGGAAGATCCTATTCCATCCTTCACTGCATTTTAATACTGTAGCAATCAGTGTATAACCATCTACCAGAATCATCAAACCAACTAAAACTGAAATATTTGTGGAGCAATTCTTTTTCTGTCACAATCACAACTGACACAGCCTCCTAATGTTACAAGTTTGGACAGAAAGGACATAGTTTGAGAAGAATTCAGAGGCAACCAGTTTCTTTTATGGCTAAACTACTGTTTGAACTCCATGAACTCCATCCCACATGTACAAGACTCTGCTGTGTGAGTGTCAAAAATTAGAAGGAGTTTGGTAGCATCTTTTCAGAATAACTACTTTTATTAAATCTTGTTGGTCTTTTAATAAAATTGGCTAGTTTGAAGAAGTCCTACCAGATTCCTTTAGATGTTTGACTACCATAAAATACACAATTACCTGTGTGTGTGTGTGTGTGTGTGTGAGAGAGAGAGAGAGAGAGAGAGAGAGATCTCCAGTTAACTTTGCAGCGTGGAGAAAATATGGGCCTAAAATTATAAATTGGAAGAGGCTACTTGCCCATCAAATCAAATCCAATACAAGAGATTCTTCAATGTCTGCTTAAAGGTATCCTCTTCTCTAGATAATTAGGTCTATTGTTTCACTCTGTTATTATAAGGAAGGTTTTTTCTAAGATCCATTATAACTAATAATTATTAATAGGAGCACAATAAATCCTACTTTTGCAAACAGAGTTCTTCTAGGATCTGTCCTACAGCACCCTAGAAGGGTACAGCACAGAGTACAGGACAGTCTAGCTGAAACAAGCTTCTGGGGTGGTCTTCTACCTTTTCCCTCCCAGTCTTATTCTTTGCTTCAATAGCAAAGAGGTCGTGGCCTCCTTCTGTGAGACTCCCTTCAGATATATAGAATAGGGCACCAACATCCTCTCTTGGTCTTCTCATTGCAGCATAACCAGTTCAGCACTGCACTACCCTTACAACAATTTTAATTTTAGATCATGTGAAAGGAATTCCAAAGGGTTAATTATTTAATTTATTAATAGTGCATTTTTTATTGTTAGAGACAAGTACTTCTGTGCAATCCAAAAACAAAACTGCCTTGAATTCCAGCGGAGATTCAAAATAGAGAGGTGTCATTTGCCTTGGCTATCAAAATAGCTCACCATAGAGACTTGCAACTACAAAATTTTCATATTTTACCAGCATTATTTGAAGTTTTTCTTACTTCTACTTTTTTTTTAAAAAAAGTTCATCAGAAATAGATATAGATGATCCTGAAGAACAATCAGTTACAGTTTGAAACAATACTTTTCCTACTGCAGCTCAGATGTGGCCTCTAGCATACCCATATATATGCATATGAGAAATATACTAAATTATAATGTGTGAGATTTCTGTAAGGCAGAAAGTTAGGTACAGATTGTCTTGCTGAATTGTATGTCATATATATATGACATGCAATTATACATACACACACACACATACATATACACACATATACACATACACATACATATACATATGTACACACACACACACATATATATATCTGTTTTCTGAGATTTTTGCGGGTGTTTGTATGTAGGTCTTTGGTTATTCGGGTCTTCTCCTGTGTAAAATTGGAAGTGTCTTGGCGATGTTTCGACGAAGTCTCATTCATCATCTTCAGGCTGGTGTTCTCGGCTTCGTGCTTCGCTCCTGGAAGCACGAAGCCGAGAACACCAGCCTGAAGATGATGAATGAGACTTCATCAAAACGTCGCCAAGACACTTCCAACTTTACGTGGGAGAAGACCCGAATAACCAAAGACCTACATATATATATACATATATATATATTTATTATTTTATTTTCGTAGGTCTTTATGTGTATCTTTCTTTATGCCAGGGATTTTCCTACGTATATTAAGATGTTTCATGGCCTAATTTTCAGTGAAATCTCAATTCACCAGCTTTTAGGCCTTTTTAAATATTACAGCAGCTATATGCTATCTGTTTGAGTTTATGTGGGAGACTAGAATGGTCTTATTTTAATATTTAAAAAGGCCTAAAAACTGGTGAATTGAGATTTCACCGAAAATTAGGCCATGAAACATCTTAATATACGTAGGAAAATCCCTGGCATAAAGAAAGATACACATAAAGACCTACGAAAATAAAATAATAAATATTTGACTGTTACAGGGCAGAATTAAGAAAAGTGGGTGTGGCTAGTTGACAAAGCCTAACGAGGCAGAAATGGGTCCATTCTAGTCTCCCACATAAACTCAAACAGATAGCATATAGCTGCTGTAATATTTAAAAAGGCCTAAAAGCTGGTGAATTGAGATTTCACCGAAAATTAGGCCATGAAACATCTTAATATACGTAGGAAAATCCCTGGCATAAAGAAAGAAAGAAAGAAAGAAAGAAATATATATATATATATATATATATATATATATATATATATATATATATATATATATATATATATATATACATACACACACACACACACATATATATATCAAAAAAATAAAGGGAACACAAGCAGAAGACATCCGAGATCTGAATGAATGAAATAGCCTTATTAAATACTTTGTCCTTTACATACAGTAGTTTATACACTGCTCAAACACCTAAAGGGAACACAAAATTACTGTATGTAACAAACAAAGTATTTAATAAGGCTATTCCATTCATTCAGATCTCGGATGTCTTCTGCTTGTGTTCCCTTTATTTTTTTTGAGCAGTGTATATACATATATATACATATATATACATACATATACATACACATACACATACACATACACATACACATACACACACACATAAATACACACACACACACACACACACACACACACACACAACATTGTGGGTAAGATGGAAAAATTCTCTGGTTATGTGCTCCATGGGGAATAAATTGAGCCCTATATGAAACTTGTATTCATTAGAAATCATGATAAAAATGCATAAAGTTATGTTTAAAAGAGGGAGAGTAATTTTTCTTTTCTTTTTCTTTTCTTTTCCTTTTTCCTTTTCTTTTTTTGGAGCAACCCAGGTTTAATGCCCAGTAAATGATATTTTATTGTCTTTCCTTTACTGTGGCATTTCAATGATCCCCTTTAGGAGCCTGCAAATGGCACAGGTTAAAGGTCATTTCTCAAATCACTGGAATTAGTAAAGAATCGCAAAAAAAAAAAAAAAAACCTGTAAAGAGGGGGAAGGGTGGTGCAATAAAACAAGCCAGCCTGCCTGAAATAAACCCATAAAGAGTCTGTTTGCTTGGATGTTTCTCAGGGTGTAATTGACCAATGTCATGGGGGGAAAGGAAAACACCTGGGGGGGGGGAGCAGTCAACAGGCAAGAGGAAGGAGGCCAGCAGGCGCAGGATATATATATAAAAATAAGCCCAGGTTGTATCTTAAGGGGCCATTGCAAGCTGCTCCTCTTCCTGTTTCAGAAATTTTAAAAAAATTTAAAAAAGGAAAGAAATCCCATTTTAAAAAAACGGGTCTTTTGAAAACAAGGTTCAGGCATGAGAACTGCAAGAGAGGCCGCAGGATTGGGACTGTTTCCTTAACAATCCCACCCCCACTGCCCCCAATGTCCCCTCCCCATTAAAACAACTGGGGAAGCAAAAGGGGTGGGGAGAAAGGGGTCAATAATGCTTCAAGCACTCAGGTTTCCATAGCTTTTGTTTTCTACCCCTTTTCTTTTATTAAAAGGGATGGGTGGAGTGGGGAGGGGGGGGGGAGGAACTGAGATCTGGAGTAACAGAGAACTCATTTTCCAAGCTTTAACTGCAAAGCTTTCAAAGAGGCTCAAACAGCAAAAGTGCTAATTAAGGCACCAGGACAAAGAACTGCCAATAAAGGGCTGCATTTCATTCTTTTGATATCATTTATTGTCTAAATAACAATAAAGCAAAAACCCTAATATATTTTTTGGATCCTGGTCAATGTTGATCACCTGATCACTAAAGCCACTCAGGGCTGATTGTTGGTGCTGATCAGACCACAAATAAGAGTGCCAAATGATACCACACCACACCAGTGAGATTAGGATTCAGCTGATTTAACAGCCAAAGGCTACCCACAAGGAACTAAACTAGTCCTTGACTTACAGCGGTTGACTTAGTGACTGTTCAAAGTTACAACATCACTGAAAAAAGTGACCTATGAGTTATGACCATTTTTCACACTTGCAATTATTGTAGCATCCCCATGGTTACATGTTCAAAATTAAGATGCTTGGCAACTGGCTCATATTTATGATGGTTGCAATGTCCCAGGGTCATGTGATCACTTTTCCCAACTTTCTGACAAGCAAAGTCAATGGGGAAATCAGTTTCACTTAACAACTGCATGACTAATTTACTAACTGCAATGATTTAGCAACTGGGCACAAAAAGTTGTAAAATGGGGCAAAACTCACTTAACAAATGTTTCACTTAGCAACAGAACTTTTGGGATCAGTTGTGGTCATAAGTCGAGAACTATCTGTACTAGATTTATTAATTGATCTACCAAAGCTTTTGTGTCTTGGTAACAATAAAACAGGTCAGCTGAGAAATAAAGTCCATTTCTTATTATTTTACCTATTTGTCTCTCATCTTCTCTCTCTCTCTCTATCACTCTTTTCCTCTATAAAGATCAACATATGATTTATCCACCATGAGCCCACCTTGTGGGACAAACTGATATAAGCAATATAATGGTTGTCCAGGGAATGTCACAGAAGATGTGTGAAGCAAAGTCAGCCTTTCCTGGCCACTGTATTTACTTGAGTTTTCCTCCTTTTTTTAACCTATGGTCAAAGAGATGGTAAAAACAACATTCAAACATACCTTGGTGTATCTTTCCTGGCAGAGGTGAATAACATTGGAAGGAATAAAATGTGCTTTATTTTCTTGACTTTAAAACTCATTACTTATTGTATAATTGATTCACTGTCCGTAAAGGTGTCCATAAAGAAATGTGACTGTAACATTATAACATAGAAAAGTATTAAAGCTAAAGCAATTAATGAATAGATTATAATTTTCCATTAAAAATCTAGTTTATATTTGTTCATATGTTTGTTAGATTTCTATCTCACTTTTCCTCCTTGATAAAGTATATTGTCACCCTTCCCCATAATATTTATCCCTTGAATAATAACTCTGTGAAGTGTTCAGTTTGAGAGAAAGTGACTTAGGTCAAGTCTCCCAATATCAGTATATCCACTTATTTTTCTGTTTAGAAAAATTTTTCTGTTTAGAAAAATTTGGTCTCAGTTGCCAAAGCAGCTCAAAGCAGTGCACAATATGGAATAGAAATAGGTTAAAAAACAACCCATTAGAAAAACAACAACCAACAAAGGGTGGGTGTGATAGGGGAGAAGAAATAACTGTTTATACATTGTATACCATTTCAATCTTTGGTTTAATATTGATTTATTGTTTACACATTTACTTTTATCATACTGTTGAATATCCTGTGAATATTTACATTAAGGAGCAGCATATAAATACTATTATCTGCTTTAATCATTTCATTACTTAGTCTAGGACCATAGAATGTTGTTGTTGCCTGTTATTCCAATTGTGTTATTCAATACTCACAGCGAACAAACCAATGGACATCCTTGAGCCTTAGCACTTCCTGTTAATTTGTCATTGGATTAAAGGGTGTTTTCAGAACTTGGGTGGGGAAGAAAAAACCCAGCCATTATTCTTTATCTCCAAAAGCTAGGTATTATCTGCCAATGACAACACCTATTACTGACTAATGCATTTATTCTACCATCGCCATCTTGAATCTGACTTTGAACTAGATATGACATGGCTGATAATTCTTGCCTAGGCTTTTGACTCTTGCTTCTTCCCACCCAGTATCTTGGGAGATAAAGAGATCTGGAAGAGATCTTTGAAAACCTAGGACTATTTTCTTAGCCTTAAGAAAGTTATTACCTTACTATGGAATTTTGTGTGTGTGTGTGTGTGTGTTCTTTTTCATGGCTATTTTTTAAAAAATTATAATGTTTGCATTAATTACAAATCTGGCATTTGTGATGGCTTCAGTCCAGAATAAGTCATACCAAGGTCCACTGAAAACAATGAGATTTAAGTCCCAATTAACTTAATTTTTTAAATGATTTTAGTGAATAAAATTAAGCTTGGATATATTCCCATGTTTGGTCACTGATTTAGAAAGGCTCCTTTACCAATGGCAATGTTCCCTCTGTTTTCAATAGCTAGTCCTGGAACCACACCATCTAGTAGCCCATTATTATTCAACATGCAACAGCCTTTTGCATTCACTGAATCCTCTTGGATGCACCTTACTATAAAGGAGAGCAATGCATGGACACTGCTCCCCTTTGCACTAACTCCTATTGATATCTGTTTGAGACAGGAGTGGAAGTCAAGACCAAAAGATCCACATGGCTGATGGTTAAGACTACTTACAGAAAACATACAATGCAGCAGTCTTGCTGAAGCTACATATTCTGTATTTGGGAAGTACTGCATTGTATCATCATCATCAACAACATCATTCATCATTCTAGCCATTATCTATCCACTGCAGGATGAAGGCCTCTTCTGCATGTTTTCAACCAAAATGGTCTTGAGCTTTCCTTTGCCAATTGGGCCTGCAATATTTGCTGATGTCATTGCTCCATACTGCATTGTATGCATGGGAAGAAAGGACAGGCCAGAAATGTGATAAATAATAATGTATATATAAAAAAGACAACAGTTTAAAAGTACTTTTATAAGCCGATATACAATGTATTTTCTGAAAGTTGGACTAGATGGTCATTTGGGTATCTTCTATTCTAGGGTGCCAAAATAAGTATGCAAATATGTAATTGTTCAGGTACTGCAGTCTTAGGGAAAAACTAAAATTACATTCCTAGAAACATAATTAAATATCTTTTTCCATTCTGTCTCCCTCCCTTCCTCCCCCTCCCAACCCTTTCCTCCTTTATGTGTGTTTTATTGGCACAGATTCCACAAGGAATAAAATACTGATGATGAATAATTTTCTAGCAAACATACAGGTTTTTTGTATTGAGTATATTTAACAGCCTTGGGGATTGGCTGTTTCTCATTTCTTTTGTCAAATTGCTTACAAATCCATTAATAATATCAAATCCCATGTAACATTTTAGCTGTGACAGCACTACAAGTAATGTGTTCTGTTATCATGGTTTAGCTAAAGCAGAATCCCAAGACTTTGACAGACAAAAGCAAGGTGAATGTCTGTGCTCTAATAAATAGTGCAGTTTTCTCTCGATAGTATAAAAATGCTGGATCAGGATAATATTTGGTAGTTATGTAATATGAAGTTCATATAATGTGAAACCATCTTAGGTCTCAATAAAGGTATATAACAGAATTCACACAATGCCCCAAATATTTTCTTTTTAAATTATTTTTTATATATACAAATAAAAACTGATGAGTATCAGAGTATTCCCTTTTGGAGTAAGCAGTATGTGCCAAAGGCCCCATTTCCTGACTGTGTTGCTAACAGTTCAAATGTTCTTGTGTATCTTGAATTGGATGTTTTTGATATTTTTTACTGGTTTTGCTGTTTTTATTGTTTTTAAATGTTTTTTTTTAAATAATTGTAATATATTTTATGAACTATAAGCAGCCCAAGTCATTGATTGAGATGGGCGGCCATAGACATTGAATAAATAAAAAATAAACAAACTTCATCCAACCCTGCCATTTTGGTCTTTTCCTTCCTCTCAGCCCATTCACTTTTCCTTCATATATTTGTTTTGGAATCCACTTCTTATTTTGTATGACCAAACCACTTCAACGACCAGTTACTCTTTTTGGTATTTAATTTGCATTCACTCAGCACTGATTTCTTGATTATATATTTTCTCTCTGTCTCTGTCTGTCTCTCCCTCTCTTTCTCTTATCCCCTCCCATACACAAATCCCATACTTCTTAATGTCTCTACTACATTTAATTTTTTTGTATGTTTCTCTTCACCTATCCAATTCCTACTTCCATGTAGAAAAGTGGGGAGAAGCATGCTTCAGAATTGGCTTCTTTGAACAGATCAGATATTGCTTACTAGCTTTCTGTCAGAAATAAGTCTAAAGTGTCCAGCCATTTTCCTCATCTTTAATAGATATTTTCCATTATGTATTATTTATTTATATCCTGCCTTATTATTTTTACAAATAACTCAAAGTAGTGAACATATGCAATACAGCTTCTTCCGTTTGTTTTCACCACAACAATGCTGTGAGATAGGGTGGGCTGAGAGAAAGGCCCAGAGTCATCCAGTATATCCTAGATAAGTAGAATTCAATTTTTAAAAAAGAATTTAGCTCTTTGAGCAAATTGCTTCCTTATTTAAGAATTTCTGCTGTATATATTCCATACTTTTAGAAATGATTCCACATTCTTGTATCTGCTTAGAGACATGCAGATATGCAGAACTGGACCCAATATGCACTTCATCCTTCAATATGCACACATCCTTGTCACCATACAAAAGGCTTTATGGCTTTTCAAAGATATGGATGCTTGCTGGACAAAAATATTCTTGTTACAATTATCTACTTGGATTACTGTAATGAATGATAAACAAATCGATCTTTGAAGAATCTGGAGCTTTAATATACTCAAACCAAAGTAATAAGGTCACTAAGTGGAACACAATGTTGTAAGCTGCACAGAATTGCATGATGGGTGGCATATAAATTTAACAAACTTAACAAATAAATAAATAACCCACTGTTTTCATTGCATCATGTCAGTGTTTTAGTCAATGTAGGCTGCTTTAAATCCACTTCAAAATGGTGATTTCAGCTTATAAATTTTAACGAGATTATAGGAAGTCTTCATTTTATTATCATATAATAATCAATTTCTTTCGTGTTGATCCAACTTGACCATATCATTATCTTAAGGGTTTTTTCTCTGAATGAAGTTTGTGTGGTAGCAGAACAAGATTAGACAAAAGGCTTTTTTTGCAATTTTAACTATGATACTTATAGTCTTTTAGCACTAAGCAAATATCTTTCATATAGTGTATTTAAAGAGCTATTAAAGATCATTCTGAAATCTGCAAAGCTCAGAAGTTTTAATTTTCTGGTAGAGATACTGTTTCATTTTTGTATTTTAAAAGAAAAGCTGTATTGTCTTTGGCTGTCCTAAGGTTAGGGCTTTAAATTCTGTGAGGGCTATATAAAGTGCATAATGTATGTGTTGAGAATAAGTATATGAATATACAAATATGAATACATGATTTCATAAATAAAAAATGCAAAGGTGGAAATAAATATACTTATGGGAGATATGTTGGTTGGGTGGAAAGCATGTTGGAAATGATCTCATGCAGGTTACACAATCCAGAATTTCTTACCAAAGATTTATCATTCAGAGTACCATATTTCAAGGCCTGAGAAGAAGCAGGAAGAGACAAGATAGAGTAATTACATGCCAATTGCAGCAGGACTCAACAAAACCAGTGCTCTTCTTCTTCTTCATCATCATCATCTCTCACCCCCAGGGATGCAGCGTGGTAAGCTATACATGACTCCATCTAGTCTGGGCTTCATCCTCCCTTATCCCCTGGCCAAGTAAGTGATTGCCTAGGGTTACACCATATAGTTGTAATTCCTGGCTTACATTAAAATAGAATAGATCAAACCAGACTGGTGCTTCTTAATTCTACAATTCAGTGTAAAAAGGGCTGGGAGGAAATACCCTAGAAATAATGCATACATCTAATCCAGATGTTAAATCAAAAGTAAGCCATGTCATGTGTGCATATATATCCTTTTATTCCAGTGGGGAGATCACAGTCTATGGGATTCGTTCTATTCATTGGAGTATCTTTTTTTTATATGAAATTGCTAGATCAATTATAAAGGTAGTTAACAATCAATATGGTGCTCATGCTTGGGCATTTCACAAGTATTTCGCCAGTTGCTCTCTGCTTGCTATTTTTATACGTTGGTGCCTTTGACTCAGTCCCTGACTAGTCCCTGCAGTTTTCTTGACAAGGTTTGTTGGAGGTGGTTTGCCTTTGCCTCCTGCCTAGGATTGAGAAGGTGTCATCAGCCCAAGGTCACCCAGCTGGCTTTGTGCCTAAGGCAGGACTAGAATTCATGATCTCCTGTATCTAGCCTGGTATTTTTAACCATTACACCAAACTAGTCCTCTTCTTCCTCTCTGCTTCAGTGTATAGTGATTTGGTAAGCATCTGCCTTCACAGACAAAATGTGGTGGACATGACCAGCTTTTGAATGATATTTGGAGGCACTTTTCTTTCTTTCTTTTTTTAAAGGAAGACAAAGCAAGAAAGCAGGAAAGCAATCAAACTGAAACTGATTGAGTGGTATTTAAAAAACAGCCAGTAATGTATCATTTTCTTCCATTGCTCAGCTACTTAAAAATGACATAAAAATCTGCAGGGTTCTATTGCATTCCCCTGCACCCCTCTGCATGCCCCCCACCCTTCCCAGACTGGAATCTAAAAGCTAACCTAAAGTGAAATCAGATTGCTTGAAACATTGGTTAAAGTTTCTTCCTACCAATGTGGTATTCATTTGGACTTGGTCTCCTGTATTTAATCATAGCTGTTAAGCTGCCCTTTGTAGTGTAATTGCAAAATTGTACTAAGAATCTCTACTGGGAGGGAGGGGGAGGAGGGAAGTTAAGTGTACCTTGCATTTCAATTCCTGCAGTGTAAATCAAAATGTGTGTAAGATCAAAACTGTCTCATTGGCTATTGACTTTCGGCTAACATATGGGTTATGCAAGCTACTTCCAAATATCTTGAATATGCAGATAGGACAGAAGTTAGCAAAACACTTGAGTCTTTAGAGTCTTTCTTTCAAAACTTGAGATACTTCCTAACTGTACATATGGCTGAGCTGCATAAAAACATGAGGCTTTTATCATAGCACCAAGGCATGATGCTTGATTGGTTTCATCTGTTTTACCTAAATTGAAATCGAATAAGCAATTATTTATCTTATTCGTCTGTATTTTCAGTGTCTTTGATTTGGAAATAAGCTGCACTTTTACTAAGATTGGGAATGCAGTCTTAAATTCAACAAGTCACTATCAAGAGGGAAAAATGCCTTCCCAGAGCAGTCAGTTTCTCCTTAATTCCTCTTTAGGGATTTCTAGTTGAACAAATGGATGAGGTCATGTGTGTCACAGGGAGCGTTTAGAAGAAGTAAGGACGAAGAAAGGGGAATGTAATCCTCAGAACCAACTGATTAGAAAATGAAATCCTTTGAAGAATGGCTCTTTCAGAATAATCTTCTTGGAATCCTGTGATGTGCTTCCATCATTTTAGACACCTTAACAAATAGAACATAATCCCTTTGTCCAGAACATCAAACAGGCACAGTACTTAGAGACCAGCCTTGGGAAGTGTTAAGGACCCTTTGCTACTACTGCAGATAGTTGGAGCAGGGGGCGCTCCCTCAACAAAAAACCCTAAAGCAATTAGACAATTTTTTAATGCAATAGCTTATCAGCTTAATATAACTATCACCACCTTGTTTTACCAAAATGTTCCAGATTACCATTATGAATATATTCAGTTTATGTAACCTTGTTTTCATTACTGAGGACCGATGTAGGGATAGAAAATAAGCTTCCAAAGTATTGGTTAATTTGGCCCAAATTCATTTGGAAGCCTTCTGTATATGTGTTTTCTTATAAATGCTTAAAATGCCTAAAATTTTTATAGAGGCAGGAGAGAGAGAGAGAGAGAGAGAGAGAGAGAGAGAGATAGGCAGGCTCAGAGGAGGGGACAAGCTTCCAACTGATGCCCCTCCATCTTTTGTAACCACCCACAAGATGTCTCCCAACCATCTTAGACTTGGTGCATTGCTATCAGATTCTGCTTACTCCGTTCCTCTCCTATAAGGCCCCAAACTACAGTATATCTCTAGTATACTGTGTAGTCCTGTGGATGCACAGGACATATACAACTCCAATCTAATGTACATATATAAGTCTAATCCAAGCCATTAAAACATAGGCCACATTCCCCTTACTACACTTCAATTTTGCTGAATTGGAAACCTGATCAAGTCATTCTAGCTCATGCACCAGTCCTTCAAAACAGGAAGCATGTAATGTTCATCTCTTACATTTATTAGATTTTTTAAATCTCATTTTTTATTATTTTATAAGGAATTCGAGGTGACAAACATGCATAATTCTCTTTTTTTCTCTTCTTTCTTTCTCCACAACAAAAGCGCTGTGAAGTGGGCTGAGAGAGTAGGACTGGCCCAGAAATCACCCCACCAGTTTTATGCAGGATTAGAACTCTTAATCTCAAGCATCTGAACCTCTAACTAAACTAGCTCTCTTACACTTATGCTGCAGGTGACCTCATAGGATTCACTTGGTTTGCTTGACTATTGATGAAATGACCGTTCTTTAATCCAGTGGTTGCTACTAATGTTGGCTGGGTTTGGGAGGCAGAAAAATATGTTCAGACTACTTGTAGAAAAGCAATCAAGGGAGGGGACTGTTGCATCATGAATGCTAATAGCACTATTCAATATTTTTCATTTGATTAATTCCTTTGCTCATTGATCTCAGTTTTGGAGACTGCTAATTTACTGGGAGGAAATGTTATATGCTAATTGTTGTTGGTAGCTGATTTTTTTTTCAATGAAATACCGCTCTTAATGCACCATTAACAAATACCTGTAAATTAAAAACTCATTTTTCTATTAGGTCCCTCTTATTTCTTAATATTTCATATAAAGTATTAGACACAATGACACTGTCTTTTCTTTTACAGTGGCATCATTGTTAAAGTATGCCATGTTATTAAGGTACGGTGACATAGCATCTATTGTTTACATATCCAGGGAATTATATATCACAGCACACTGATTTGTAGCTTGATGGTTTCAAATTTATAATTCTGAAGCACCTGATTTAAGAACGAAAAGATTAAAAATTGAAATCTTTATGAAAAGCAATGCTAAAATATAGTAATCTAGGCTACCTTTCATTCCTATATTCTATTCTACCATTGTTTAGCATCTTCCTCCCCATTAAAAATTTCAATTCTAATAACTACGTATTGTTCCTATTCTCTCTGTTTAGTTGTGAATTTGTTGAGAAGATCTGTGTTCTTCTCCTCAATAACAAAATCTCTCTCTTTTTTTTTTTTTTGATGCTACGCCTCACGGTCTTCCACAAACACCTCATGGTTCCTGACTTTTAACTGATGTTTGGAGAAACTCCTGGCTTCTGCAATTCCTGAGAAGGCAATGACAAATCACTTCCAGGTTGTTGCCAAAAATACTTCATGATCATGTCCATGAAACCGTCAGGAGCCAAGCCCAATATAAACTCTTGCTTAGGGTTATTTTGTGTGGCTCCCTCAACAGTAGCCAGAGCTAAAAGCCAAACAAACCAAGTTGAACTTTCATACTGTGGTTTTTGCACCAGAGTTTCCGTATTTCATCTGTTTTACTATGTATGTTATATAAAGTCTGAGTGAGATGTCCTCACTTCACCTTGAGATACTTCACCGCATGACAGTGCCATTATTCACATAATGAAGACATAAGGCTGCAATTCATTTCATCGAAATATTTTGTGTTGCTTTGAGATCTCACCCTCAGGCATTTGCATCGGCATATATGGAAACCTATTCCAACTTTAGGAAGTGCTGGAAAGTCCCCAGAAGCTTTGCTGGATTCTTTAGAAGCAGAGAGACACATGTGCTTCATAAGGCAGCTTCAAAGCCATGCTTCACTTGAAGCTGCATTGAAATGATGAACTCCAATGAAGCTACTTTGTAAAGCAATCCCCCCCCCCCACTCCCCAGTTGTTAAAAACAAAGGAAACTGCCAGCTTGCTTTGCTTTGCATTGCTTAGGTATTGTCTGGCTGTTCAGCTGCGCCCTTCCTTTCCCTCCCGGGAGCAGAATGTAATTCATTGCCAAGGTGTTTGTCTTGGCTGCTGGCTGCAATTGAAGTCACAGTGATATATGTGAGCAAGGGTCATCATCATGCCACAGGTAGTCTCTGCTACTATGGCAGAATGTAGCATACCAACAAAAGGGCAGGAACATGCTCATAGCAGTCACGTACAATTTGCTTTTCAGGAAAAATAAAAGACCCATAAAAATGTGCCAGCTCAGGCCTTTCCGTTGCCTAGCAAGATGGAGCCTGCCTCCCAGGCTCCAAACAAAAGCTGACTAGACTGGCAGTTGACTCTTTCTTTAACACTGAAGATGAGTCAGAATCCTCAAGAATACCTGAAGGAAAACAGGCTCTGAGTGACACACGCAAGAAACAGGTGTGTGACCTGTTTCTTGTGACAGCCATCTTGACTTTCTTTTAACCCATTCCCCATTGGCACCCATGAAGCTGGTGTGCCACAAACTAATTCATTACACTTTTGGCTGAATTGGTGCAAGCTCATCTTCTGGGTTTGCAACTATTGATTGGATAATTTAGAATTACTGCTTTCAAGCAGGCAGAGGGACAAGAGTACAGAATCTCACCTCACGAAGGTACAAATTACTGTGTTCTTTCCTGGTCTGTGAGGAAAGACCGGTCAATCCTCTTTAATTCAACAGCATTGCATGGAGGTTTGCAAGAGCGGCCTCTTTATCACCTGCTGTTTTGTTAACCTGGAACACACTTCTTATCACCTGGGCCAAGCAGGTCTTTCTTGAATTTTTCAAAACCTAGTGTTGTGTATATGTGTGTGTGTTTTTTTAATCAGGTTCTTTGTTTCCTGCTGGGCTGGTTTAGGAAGTACAATCGATAGCTATTCAGGGTTTTCCTTCTTTCTTTGACAACATTCACTGAGGAAATGTATAGAGTTCAGCTTTCAGATATAAAGGGGAAAATGCTATTTAGCTTGACAGAGAATAAATTCTAACATGGGAAAGCAGCCCAAATTTAAACAGAGGTTTTCAGAGCTGGCCATCTATCCTGTGATTTAATAATTACAATGTCACCTTTGGAATTCCATGTTATGATTAGCTGGTGGCATACCGAACTTGAGAAATTCTACTTCTACTTCTAATTCTACTTCTACTTCTACTTCTACTTGGTAGGGAAGTTGTCATGATATCACCATGGCTCTCATATCACTGCTACTGTAAGTGAATTTTCAGACAAAAGTATCTGGTGCTTTATTATTTAATATTAATCATTTCCCTTCTCAACATATTCATATAGTGATATTAAGAACACATCACTCTTAATGTTAGTGAGAACAATTATTCAGTGGAATGGCTTACCTCCAGAAGTTGTGAATTCTCCATCAGTGGAGATTTTAAAGAGAAGACTGGACAGTCATTTCCCTGGAATCATATAGGATCTCCTGCTTAAGCAGAGATTTGGACTTAGAAAACCTTCAAGGTTCCTTCCAACTTTGTTATTCTGTTTCTGTTATTTTATTTATTATTTATTATGAAATTCATTTGCCGCCATCTTGTATCAACAACTCTGGGCAGGTTATTCTTGACTGCCCTATCAGAGGAATCAATTCCTACCTCCAAATCCAGCAAGCATGAAGAAAGAATTAAAGGGCAAAATTGGGATTTATCATTAATAGTTTTACTTTCCCCCAATACAGACTATCTTACAAGACTCGCTATACTGTGATATGAAGTTTATCAATGAAAACCTGATAAGGCCTATAAGATGTTCATTGAATGGCCACATTTTCCATTTTTCAGAACTCAGTTTCAAATTCCCAGCCTTCAAATTTACTTTGTATTTCAGCTTCAGATTTAAACTTCCACAGATTAAGTGGATGGCATTAGCGGCTGGTAAAGCATCACTGCAATAACCTCCTGGCATTGGGAGACATTCTTATCTGACAGGCAAAGCAGCCATATCCTTATCTTGTAAATATCAATCTGCATCTTTCTTGAGTTTGAAGGTCATGGGCAATCATGCTCATTAACTGATATGAATTAACATAAACTCACTCAATTAAAAACAAAATTTAATTTATACAGAAAATATTCCTCTTGAATAATTTTACAGTTGGAAACATAAAGTAAGTCCCATTTTGTTGGAATCTTTATAATTGTCTGGAAATGGGTAGGCATTCTGTTTTTACAATCATATGTTCAAAATGTGGAAAGGAACCAAAATCTGTCAAAAATTGTGTAAAACAAACAACAATAATTTGTAATGGGCTTACTCTTTGGTAACCTCCTGCTTATAGAACTATGTCCTAAGAAAAATCTGACTGTTCCAGTCTTGAACTGGTTTCAAACAGGCAGCGGAGATCTTTGTTTTGCCCACTTTTCATGCTTGTTAAAGGGAAAAAAAATCCCTTCAAATTAAACACATTTTAAACCCTTTCTTGACTTTAGGCTTTGCTGTATATATTTAACAGGGGTATTTAAAAAAATGAACGAAAAATAAAATCTGAACCATTCAGCTATACATTATATTTATTGAGTCCTTCGGGAGTAGGGCGGTATATAAATTTAAATAATAATAATAATAATAATAATAATAATAATAATAATAATAATAAAAATTCCCAGCATTCAAGGTTTAAAGTATTTTTGGACAGACATAGATGAACAGCTTTCTGTAATTTTTATATAGCTTCCCACACAGAATGAAATGAAACTAGGGGAGAATTTTAAAAAAGCAAAATGGTGTCTGCAAGTGTGGTTAAACCCCTGCTCCCTTTTTCAGATGAGGTCAGAAATGTGAAAGTAAGGGCCAGATTGAATCATATGGTTATGGATGCCATCTTGATTCTTTTGTCCACCCTCCCATCTCTTGTGAAGCCATGTCTAGTCAATCTACTGTCTTCCAGAGTTTTTCAAACATTCTGAAATCAGAAGGCTAGAGCATTAATAAAGGCCCCTTTCTGTCTCCTTTTCTCTTCTCTTCCTGCATCTTATACAAATGCCATTTTTTCCTCCACTTTCTTTTCCATTGAAATAAGCAGTCCAGCATGTAAGAGTTCTTGGAAATATCTTAAAGAGAACATTGACAGTTTACTTAATTCATTAGTTGTACTAGTTTGAATTAAAGATATCAGTCCAATTGTTGAATCTCATTTTGAATGCCCCTCCTTTGCCCTCTACATGTAGCAGACCATTTGTTCCTATTGGTACCCCTACTCTTGGAAAAGTCCCTGGAGCTTTCTCCAAGTTGCTAACTGTTTCCTTCCCATGCATTCATTTTTACATCTGGAATTGCCAGATTGCTCATCTTTACATCACGAGGAGAATGAAGACCTAGTATGACTATTCTTGCCAGAACATCTGGAGACCACTTACTTCTTTGGGATGGGAACCTGGAACAGTTTTTAAGCAGCTGGCCTTATGGCTTCATTGCTCAAAACTGTGTTTATCCAGTTGTTATGTTTTTCACACAAGAGCTTTCGATGTAGCTGAAAAGGGACTATGCACTCCTCCATTCCAAATTTACACATCATGGGCATTGACCTTATATCACCTTTAAAGATCTCATAAACAAATTTCTAAACAAGTGGTTGGAAGACTTTAAGACTACAGGATCATATTGCTGTTTGAGTTACTAGAATACTGTCTTGTCACTCCCATGGGAACTAAATGTTACACCATGTCATTTAGAAGAAAGAAATGAATAAGGGAGGAAAAAGAAATGTGTAAAGCTATGCTTGATGTGGAAAGATTGGGCAAAGGCAAAACCTTTCTCCCTGTCTCACAATATTAACACTATGGGTCATCCAATCAAAATAATTTGTGAGTGCTGTGATGGATAAAAGGTATAGCTTTTCACACAGCATACAGTATAAACTATTGATTTCACTACCATGAAAGATTGTTAGCAGTGACCAACAATTTAGACAGCTTTAAATGGGGAGTAAAGAAATTAATGATCATCATGGTAATAAGGATTCTATGGGACTTTCAGTACTGAATAAATTATAGCACAGAAATTCCATATTCATTTTGGATGTAACACTGTGCCCTCTTTTAACTATCAGTGGTGTGAATTTTACAAATTTCATAGAAAATCTAAGTGGGAAGTTGCCAACAGCATCTGGCTGAACTCTGTGACAATAAAGAGCTGGACTGGCTATCGTTTGGTCTGACCCAGCAGGTTTCTTCTTATGTACTTAACTGATGCTGCCATTTGTTTCAATGTCTCACATATTTCTCTCTCAAAGATATTTATCTACCCTTAAATTATCCTTTCCTCTCTCTTTTTTTTTTTTTTTGCTATTCATCAATTTAATCCTTTCCTCCCGCATAGATCAATTATAAGCAGAAAAAGAGTTTTATGGCATCCACTCAGTAAATTTTTAATCTGCTTTCACAACTTGCTTTTTTGCAGAATTAGAAAGCATTTCTTTCTCTGCCAGGAATTCTGGGAAAATGAGAGAGAGCTATTGAATTTTGTGGTGAGAATAAGAGCAATCCTGTTGGATCACATCAGAAACCCAATTAATCTGGCATCCAGCAGTGGTCAAATGGGTTCTTCTGGAAAGCACTGGAGGCAGCAGTGTTGTGCAACTGAATAGAGATCACCTACATAGGACAAAAGATGTTAGGAGGAGGTGGGGTTCCCAGTTTTCCAATGACAAGGGAAACAACCCTCCATATTTCTACATGATTGGAAAGGCTAATCATGCGCAACCAGGGGTCTTTTTGAAGTACGAGAACCAGAAATAATAAGTATCTGTTTGTGATTTCTCACTTTCTTCTTGCAAAATCCTTTTCTGGGAAACTCTGAATAATTCATAAACACAGAGAATTTCATGTGGTTGTTTTTTTTAGGAAAAAATACTTGATATTTTTCTATAATTCTGAAGGATCAACTTATTTATATAAAAATTACTCAGAAATTCATCACTGTGAGTGGAACATCCAATGACCAAAACAGAATTGTATCTTAGCCAGGAAGCTGGACCTTGTTTTAGTATAACATACACATACAATATTTTCAGGCTTGAATAATGTGACCAAAATAAAGTCCATATCCTGTGACTATGATCTGTACACATGTATCTGTAAAAATGCTTCTCTTATGTGTTATGGACTTGCACAGAAGATTCAGAATTCCTTATTGTGGTATCAGGCTCTTTGACCTCTTTGAGTTAATGTTGCATATTCATATGTATATTTTCTTCAAATTATTATGTCGAGTATTTTGGAAGACATTCTGAAATGGCTAGCATATTCTGGTAAGAAGAATTCTGGGACTTCTGGTATGGAAAACAATGAGGAGCAGGGTAGAAAATTATTCTCCTTTTTTCAATGTAAGAATCTTCAAAGATCATTGTTTGAAGATAATCTTCCTTCCACTCCGCCATGAATTAAAATGTTCTGGTCAGATTACAATTGTTACATGTAGGAAGACTGGGGCTGTTTAAAATTTCACATCCATGAAATTTGCTGTATATGGAGGTGGCCAGCAATTAAGAATCTTTATATTAAGCCATGGCTGCTGGCTACAAACAGCCATTAAGCACCTGTTTTGCAGTTTCCTAAAAGATATCCAGCTTTTGCCACCAACATTTAGAAGAAAAATTGCTGAGTTTCACCCACAGGATTTTTTCATTTTTTTTTAAAGAAAGCAAATGTTTGCCTTAAATATATGAGACATGGGCTATGCTTCTTCTGCTCTTTAAAGACAAAATTATTGTTGTGTTAAGGTGCACTGTGCTTGTAGGAAGTGATCCAACTGTCCAACACTTTTGAACTATTCAGACAGTACTCTGCATGGCTACAAATATTCAGAGCTATAGATAGTCTTAATAGGGATGCAGTGGCTCAGTGGCTAAGATGCTGAGCTTGTCAATTAAAAGATCAGCAGTTCAGTGGTTTGAATCCCTAGTGATGTGTAACGGGGTGAGCTCCCGTTACTTGTCCCGGCTTCTGCCAACCTAGCAGTTCGAAAGCACGTAAAAAATTCAAGTAGAAAAATAGGGACCACCTTTGGTGGGAAGGTAACAGTGTTCTGTATGCCTTTGGTGTTTCGTCATGCCGGCCACATGATCATGGAGATGTCTTTGGACGTTCAGCGCTGGCTCTTCGGCTTTGAAATGGAGATGGGCACTGCCCCCTAGAGTTGGGAATGACTAGCATATAAGCACAAGCGGAACCTTTACTTTTACCTTTATAGATGGTCTTCAGGACCAAAAGTCATAGACCATGACTAGCATTTCCTATTGAGTAAGACAGGAAAAATAAATAATTTGAAATGATATTGCACATTGTTCAGAAAGAAACCAGATTTATTTGATGAATATAAACAAGCCAATCAACATCAAGCACTTCTCATACACATGATAACAGTGTTATACCGTAGTACTTAACACTTCTACAAGACATTAATATTACAATGACTGTTCTAATACATGCCCACTGATAATTTCTAAGGATTCCTTAGTTTCATATCAATATCCTTAACCACATGTCAAGTTCACAATCCAGAACATGCCACTCACTTGAAGAAAATTATTACAAGAAGCACTATCAAATGAGGATCAAAGATAAATAGGGAACACGGACCCCTTGTTGCATAACATTACATTCAAACAACCACTCTACACCAAAGGAAAATACAGGTACATGTTGTGACACATCTGAAGTCTTTTAAGAATACTACTTCAAAAGAAAATCAAAACCCACTTTCAAATAAAGGTCAATGTGCATTTACATGCATACTGGTTACATAAAATTCATTTAAATACAAAATTCATTCTGTACATGTAAATGAAAGAATGTGCAGTACAAGCTTGATCCTACAATAAAACAAGACTACTCTTAAATATTAACCAAAAGGTTTATTTGATTTTTTAAAACATTTTAAGGGGGAAGTAAACTACCAAACATTGCTCAAATAAAATCTCTGTCCAGTGTCACAGTGTTTATTGTAAACCCAGAGATTCTTTTTATATATATTTATATATATTTGAAAAGAGCCCTCCACCCCCCCACATTGTAGAATTCCATGACAAATGGAAAGAAAAACAAAACAATACTAGACAAAAAATTTTTATACAGGGTCTAAGTCTTAGGCCTTGATAAAAGTTAGGAACAATAACCCCAAATAATATTTGAGACAAATTTGGCACACACACACACATACATACATATATGTATATATAAATATTTATCTATACAGTTTTGTTTTTAAGGACCCTATGTTTTCCTAGTTTATTTCCTACTTCAAGTATTCAGTTGCAGAATTAAGGTAAAGACCTGAAGTAAAAGACCCAGAAGGCACAATTTTCCTTAAAGCTCTTTGTGCACACGGCATAGAAATAAATATTCTACTTCATAGCCTTTTTTTTTCTTCATTTACTTGGTGCAGATACCAAAGAACATTGCAGAAGATTGTGTCCAGACCCTGGTCCCTTACTAGGACAACAACTTTGTTAAAAGAAACATGTTGAGTTGTCCAAGTTCACAAGTGCAACGTTTGTCATATGTGCTAAAGAAACTCCCAGGAGTTTTGTTTTTTGAACAAACAAACAAACAAACAAACTCAAATGGTTGAAAATTTCATTGGTAGTTAAAGGACAAACTTTTAAATCATATATGAACATGGATTATCTACGCTATACAGATTTTGTACAGATTTATTATTCCATGTTATTAAATGGAATGAAAATCAAGCAGAGATTCTACTTGCATTCAGTGGCTCCTTAATTTCATCAAGAATGATGGTGCAACCAACTAATAGCTTACTGTTTTCTTGAGAAATCATAACATCTAGAAGGATTGTTAGTATGTATGGCTCATACAGGATACGTAGATTTAATTGCACCAACCATTCAAAAATAATGCCAACATATTTTCTAAATTCAGTGCAAGGTTTTAGGAATATCCGGTTCAGAAACTGTATTTCCTCAAAGAAGCAGAGCGAGAGAGAAAGAAAATAAACCACTAAGATTTAAGGCCACACATGTTTAATTTCATGGGGAAACAGCCTACCAAGCATGACTGCTGCATGACTTCCATTCATTTTAACAAAGCCCAGCACATATCACATGAAATGAATGGAAGTTTCACAACAGATGTGACTGGTGGATTGCACGCTTTTTAAAAAAGTATCTGCAGATAGTCATTGTTCACTTACATGAGCCAGGAAATGTTCTTCCCACTGGCAAAAAAATGTGCCAGCCAATGAACTAAATGTTTGCCTGCACATATGTGCTAGAGAGAAGGAATACGCTCATTAAGAAAGAGCCTTACTTTGGGGATTCAGCACTTACTTAACCATAAATAATAATCTCTCACTACACAAAATAGTTTCAAGGTGGGTCTTTCTGCCCACCTTATTTCTCCCTCCTGGCATGTGCTTTAACATGTTCACATCTATCAAAACCTGTTTAATGATGGAGATCAACTTTAAGTTAACAATACTCTTTTTTTTTTGTCAATATTGAAAATGCAATATCAGTTATGAAAAGCATTGCTTCCCTTTTCAGGAAACAATGTGGAATGCTCCTTTCCGGTAAAGGAGACTCACTGCATATATTGAATAATCATGACATCTTATTTCAATTATAAAAAGTAAGAGTCCCAGCTTTTATATAAAAGACTGTTGTGCTGTGCCTTTGGATGACTAAGGGTTGATGTATCTTAGATGCTTGTGCATAAAAGTATGCACACATGCTCCCTTCAAGCTTTTATCATCCAGGTATACAATGACCCCTGCATAAATAATTTTTCACCAGCTTAACTGACAATCCTATACATGATTCTCTGGAAGTAAGCTCCATTCAGTTAAATGGAAATTACTTCTAAATACTTATGTATAAGGTTTCGTTGTTAGATGCTCCATGCATTGTAAGAGACACATACCATGTTTGCATATGCCAATATATATATATATTGATTTCATTTCCAACCTGGCCCAGAGCTTAATACTGGCGGTTACAGTATCAGAATGGGTAACTACAATAAGAAAGAAGAGGAAAATAAAGGTATAGTTTTTGTTACCCTGAAAACCAATATTACTGGGCACATGATATTCTGGACATCATTATGCAACAGTTTTCTAATACTTATAATAACTGAATGCTAAATGATACTCGAGAAGAAATCAGCTCAAGATTTCAACAAATGAAATTTGTTACATAACAAATTTCATTACAACAAATGAAATTTCAACTGCATATTAAAAATAATAGAAATCAAATGAAATATCACATCTCAATGAACTGTTTTAGTAATGTTCAGAGCAGATAGTAACTAAGTTAAAAATAGTGAAATAATTCATGTGACCCCCATGAAAGGAAATGAAGTTCTTCTGGTTTCCGATCAAGTCCCCTTAATTGTTTTCCAAAGTATCTGACTTCATAGTAGATTGCAAGAAATAATGGAGAAGACACTTATTTATGCAGCATATTTTTAAGGGTAACCTTTTTGGCTCCCTCCCCACATCTGTAGTCTTGCTGGGACAGTGTTCCAAGAGTGGCATTCACATCCAGAATCTGGTAAATCACATTTTTTTTCTTCTCATCTTTCAGTGCTGCATATGCTTCTTTCTCCAGCTCCTCTGATAACTGCAGGAAAACAAGAAATCATCTAAAATGTTAGTTTTCATGGTGTTGAACGATTTAGTTCAGCATAGGGAAGGCTATTTGAAGCTGCAACTTTACATAACTTACATTTGCTTCTGAGTCAGATGGGATTTGACCATTATGATCATGTAGGAATGTATAATGAATATGAGCAACACCCATAATAGAATTACAGAATAACAGAAGGAGGCAGTGGCGGTATTCAGCTGGTTTGCACCAGTTTGGGCAAACAGGTTGTTAAATTACCACCCCCCACCCAATCAAAGTGGATGCTGGACTCTGCGCTGGACTTCTATGGAAAAATGGGCAATGGAGCAGCCAGCACGAGGGAAGGAGAAGGCCGCTTTTCCTCTTTCTTTTCCCTGCTGCTCCTCCTTCCCTTGTCCTGGTCGCTTCATTGCCCATTTCTCCATAGTAGTGCAGTGCAGCATCCAGGATCCACTTTAATTGGGTGGGGGTAATTTAACAACTGGTTCGTCAGGTCATTGCAGGAAGTTCATCCCGTATGGCGGAGCTGGAGGACAGGGATGGGCCATGCCTCCCACAACAGCCAACCTGGCCCTGGCTGAACTGGTTGTTAAATTATTTGAATACCACTACTGCTTGGAGGTCCTCTAGTCTAACCCCTGCTCAAGCAGGAAACCCTATCCCATTTCATACAAATGTTGTTCAATCTCTTCTTAAAAACCTCCAGTGTTGGAGCATCTACAACTTCTGAAAGCAATTCGTTCCACTGATTAATAGTTCTAACTGTCAGGAATTTTCTCCTTAGTTCTAGATTGGTTCTCTCCTTGATTAGTTTCTATCCATTGCTTCTTGTCTTGCCTTCAAGGCCTGTGCTTTGGACAATAGGTTCTTTTCCTTGTGGCAGCCCCTTAGATATTGGAACACTGCTATCATGTCATCCCTAATCCTTCTTTACATTCAACTAGACATACCCAATTCCTGCAACTGTACTCCATATATTTTAGCCTCCAGTGTCCTATTCACCTTTGTTGCTCTTCTCTGCATTCAACATCTCAACATCTTTTTTATATCATGTTGTGGTCCACCAGTGGCCTGCAGAGCTGGCAGCAGAGTTGGACAGTGAGGAGGCTGGGGAGGAACATGGGCAAGTCCTGGAGTCTGAGGAAGGCGTCAGAGGCAGAGATGGGGCCAGGACCATCTGGGAGTTATGTGAGGACTCCGGAGCCCCCAGAGTCAGACATCAGTGAGGCAGAGGAACAGGGGGACCCTGTTCCCAGTGCTCACATGCGCAGAGCTGCCAGAAGACAAGAACAGTTAAAACAAAAGGGATGACTTGGGAGTAGGGCTTGGAGATGATTGGCCCCTCCCATAAGACATAAAGGAGGAGCAAAGGCACGTGGGCCTTTACAGGAAGCAACGTTGTTCGTGCTGGCTGATTTCACTTCTGCAGCTCCATTTTGACTCTGTGTTCCAGGTGGCCTTGCAAAGTTAATTGCCAATTAGGTCTTGGCAGCATGTCAAGAGAGATAAAGATGGGTGCTTATCAGCTTTATCCAGAAGGATTGTGGCAGATTTCTGTTGAACTCTTTACAACTATTTGGGACTCATCTGTGAAAGAACAGAATTCGCAGCAATTGAAATAAAAGAAGGTATTTGGGACTCATGCGCTTTTACTGTATCAGGAAGCCTAGGTCAGAACATATCATGGTGACCAAAACTGGATGCAATATTCCAAGTGTGGTCTTATCAAGACATTATAAAATGATATGAACATTTTAGGCTGTTCTTAGAAAACATGTTCATATTGCAGAATACATTTTCAAGGGAGATCTTATATATTCTCTTGTTTTATTTTATTTAAATATAGACAATGCATTTTTTCTAAGATTTTGAAGTCAGTGATATTATTAATCTTAAGAAAGACATATTTTGTTGCTATTTACCTGAATTATTTATAAAACTATATGGGCTTATTTACTGGTCTGTTCTTCTGTTTGAATTTTTTAAATATATATTGTCATGGAAAAGTGATGGATTAGGAGAAAAAAGGAGGGAGGGAGGGAGGGAGGGAGGGAGGGAGGAAGGAAGGAAGGAAGGAAGGAAGGAAGGAAGAATGGTTCACTTTGTATTTTGAAAATATGCATCCTAGAATGTAGGAAATGAATGACAATACCATTTTCCACCATACTTCTGATCTTCCCTGCGATATTGTTTTTTCTGTTTATCCATATTTTTATTTTTTCTGCCAACAAAATAAACCTTCAATTGGAAATGATTCTCTTAGAAGAAGAATCTGTAAAGCACTCTCTAACAAAAAGAAAGCTAACTTTAAGCCTAATCTTCACAATGATATTCACTGATAACTGGAGAATTTTATATAAATTAACATAAAAAGTATTTTAATAAATTGTTAATCTGTCTCAAGAAAAAGTTCAGCCGCATCATGTTCAACAGTAGCAAAATAGCTGTAATTCTTTGTTTCATTTGTTTGTTCGTTTAAGACAGAAGGAATATGTGCTCCTTTTACAATTTCAGGAACTGCTTTGTAAAATACAGAATATGCATGACTAAATAATAGTTTAAGACTATATCTAAAAGTAAAGAATTAGGCTGAAGACACAAACTTCAGTAGAACCTGTTGATAATTTTCTCACTAATAATTCCAACACATACTATGTAACAGATTGCACAGGCTTTATTCAAAGAGCCCAGTGGCGCAGGGGACTAAGTGCTGTTAAAGTAGCACTTATTTGCCAGTTGCCAGCTGCCTACAATTACTGCAAGTTCAAATCACACCAGGCTCAAGGTTGACTCAGCCTTCCATCCTTTCAAGGTAGGTAAAATGAGGACCCAGATTGTGGGGGCAATAAGCTGACTTTGTATAAAAAAGAACACCGCTTAGGGGGGGCCGAAAGCCCTACTAAGCAGGTATATACAAAAGTATGAAGGCTATTGCTTAATGCATTGTAAGCCACCCTGAGTCTCCGGAGAAGGGCAGCATATAAATCAATCAATCAATCAATCAATCAAACAAATAAATAAATAAAACATATCTACATATCACTAATCTCTCGTTGTCACAACCTTTATTTGAGTGAAAAGGTGCATCACAGAGCAACATTTTTTGAATCAAGGTACCTCACATGAGGTAATTTACATAATGTATCCAAAATAGATACCCATAAGCCGTGAGGGAATGAGATTTGGGATGTGGCTGTTTCAGTGCGACTGGCTGCTGCTGATTACCTGGTCATCATTTTTAGTGTTGCTGGCAGTTTCTCACAACACCTCACTCCTTTCCCTACCCAACAGCAAGAAATTAACTTGTGTGGCTCTTAAAGAAGGAACAACTTTAACATGCATGAAGGATGGTCTGGATATTTGTATTGCTTTATGTACCCCTTATCTGGTACACAAACATGCACATGTATCTATATCCCAACCTTGTTCAGAACTCCAGGCCCACACATAGGGCTCCATTCTCCTATATTTCTTCACAACAATCCTGTGAGGTGGATTGAGGTGGATCCTGTTTCATTTTTCAAGTGCTTCCTACTCTGAATTACCTCTCCATCAGCCACCATCCTAGCCCTCAGCAGACCGTGTGAACCTATTTTTAAATTGCTTCCTACAACTCAGTTGAGAAGTTGGCAGGGATTCTAAATTGTTCTGAGTTGAGAACGGCAACATACAAGATTGTAGTAAAAAAAAATTCGATTAAATTAAAATATCATTAGCATAATTGTGCCATAGGGGGAGAGAGGAGAGAGGTCATGAGCTGATACCATCAAGAGATGATACCAACTTCATTGGGATGTAGCAAAAAGGAGGAGAGATGAAGAAATGGAGGATGAAAAGGGTGTATGATTCCAGAATCAAAAAGGAAATGTACAGAATGAGGAGACAAGAAAAGATGGAGGAAGAAAGGGAAGTTATGTGGCAAACGCTAACCATTGCAGCAATTCCTCAACATTTATTTATTTATTTTATTTGCCAAGAATGTATTAGGTAATATATATAAGTATAAGCATGGATTGGTACATAAAATAGATACAAATAGAGGAAACATAAGGCAGAGACAGGAGGCATGCTGGTGCGCTTATGCACGCACCCTACAAACCTCTTAGGAATGGGGTGAGGTCATCAGTAGACAGATATTGATAGATAGATATTGAAGGCAATATCTGCCTTCAACAACAAAACTTCAACAGAGAAAGAGTTGCAAAACGTAATGTTTCTGATGATGTAGGTGCCATGGTCGAAGTTTGCCTTCACTATTGTGTGTTCCTATTCCCTAGAGAAGCCACCAATTTTTCCTGTATGAAGGCAAAGTCAGAATAGGCAGTTTGCAACCTCTACCTAATGAACTCTTCAATTTTGATAGCAATGATGAACCTGTTGCAAATGAGGAAAGGATAGAATCCTTCTGGGATTGTCCCAGGGCAAATTCAACATTACATCAGACATTTAATGCCAGATCCCCAACCTGCAAACCAAATTTATTTAAATTTACTTCATGGATCCTCAAGACAGTGCAGAATTGAGAATTTGGTATGCTCTGCAATGATGGAATTTGTGAAATTGTTGAAATATTGGAGGAACTACTATGACAACAAAACCATACCTTTGACTTGCAAAATAACAAATTTGACACATGCCAGAGGTTAGCATTTAAATATTAGAGAAGATTTAATGCACAAATTGCCAGTGGAATCATCACCACTATACCAAACGACACCAAAACTGACCCAATATCATAGCACAGTATGCTGAAAAAATATTGTTTCTATGATATCTTTCAATATGCTTTTCTTTCCTCTTGGAGCTTATGCTGGCATCATCAGCTTCGAATGTGGGATAATAAAAAAGTAACAGCAATACCCACAGTACACACTTACATTAATTAGTCTTTCCATGGAGAGGTTGTATGTGTACATAGACCCTTATCTTTTGTTCCTGATCCATCCAAGTCCATAGTTTATAATATCTGGGCCTATACTGATGTTAATTGCTTTTGTTGGAGTTTCAGATAGGTTGGGAGTTTCTAAAGTAGATCGGATTACTAGTTCTGGCACATAAAAACTTTTCAGGCTTTTTATGAAAACTGTAAGTCATGCCTTGCAGTTTGTGAAGGCTACATAGCTCCCATTCCTTTCTGTGCTGTGTATTGCTCAAAGAGATATATAGACACAGGAAGCCCTCACGTGAAATAACAAGAAGCACATGTTCCAACTATAAGAAGGATCTATGAGCCAGTCCCTGACATTTTGGCACAGGTTGGGAACTAAATAAAACTGGTTTACAATTCCCTGATGTTCTTGATATTTTACAAGGTGGAGTAATGCAATAACTTACACTCCGATACTGTTAAAATTAACTTTCTTCTCAGCTAAACAATCAATGAGGTTGTATAGTTGCAATTGAAATATAAAATACAGATTTGTACTTTGGCATTCTCATTAGCCTCAAGAACAGTGGCAAAATTGCTGTTGTTGTTATTGTTGTTTTGCAAAACTCTCCATCATTTGATTCATTAATCAGAGCATAGCATAAAGGTTTTTCTTTTTATTTTTAAACAAAAGAAAAAAATTCTTAGAGAAATGAAGGAGAAAATGTTTTCCACCTGCTAAAGTTGAATGACACATGTTTCTTTTTTTGAAAGTACAGTATAAAGAACCTACAGAATACCTATACATAGCCATAAACACAATCATAGCTATAAACAACCTCTATCTATATTGATCTCAGAGACCGCATTCGTCTGAAAAGTAACTGCAACTCTAAGTGCAGTATTATCTAAGCGACCATACAAAAGCAGATTATGGGAGCCTGGATAGCTCAACAGGCTAAAAGCAGACTAAAGCCTGTTATTAACATCCAGCTGTCTGCAATTACACGAGTTTGAATCTCACCAGGCTCAAGGTTGACTCAGCCTTCCATCCTTTCTAAGGTAGGTAAATTGAGGACCCAGTTTGTGGGGGCAATAAGCTGACTTTGTATAAAATATACAAAAGTATGAAGGCTATTGCTTAACGCATTGTAAGCCGCCCTGAGTCTTCGGAGAAAGGCGGCATATAAATCTAATAATAATTAAAAAAAAGCTGAATCAAGAAAATGATTATGGCACAAGGACTTTAAAAAATTCTCTTTCGCACCTAGATCACATTTTCATGGATAGCCAAGAGATCCTCATATTGGCTAGGATTCTGAATTTTATTTATTTATTAAATATATATGCTGCCATATCACAATGGAGCGATTCTAACTAAGTAGCCACTATAACTCTAGTGGCTAAGAATCCAAAAAATAAATTCCACAAGAGGTCCTAAAGGTGCAAAAGATTCAGTAGTTTATAACTATTCTTTGGGTTGTTTTTCTTTTGAGTGAAGGCATTGCCTGCTCAACAGACTTTGACTTCCTGCCCTTCTCCTTTCCAGAGTGATTTGCAGAAAGACACTGAGAGAGAGAGAGAGAATCAACAGAAAGGGCAAATGGGGAAACTGTTTAATAACGGTAGTAAAATGCAAGCTATTTTTGACATCTGTGTTCATGTCCATTTGGTTCCAGATGCTTTCCAAATGTTTGCAGCAAGCACACGGGCTCAGAAACATATCCACTCACCAAATCTTAAAGTGCTCCTTTTTAAAAAATAGGTTTCGCATGGACATGCAATACAGGCAAAATAACTGACATAATATGATGAATGTGTGAGAGAAGAAAAGCAAGAGAAGAATGAGGAAAAAAAGAAAGTGGCTGCATTCAGAAGATAATATCTCCCCTTTATAAACGGAACTATGAATGAGATCTAGGCAGTAGTGGGTTTCAAATATTTTTACTAATGGTTCTGTGGGTGTGGCGTGGTGGGTGTGGCAGGCGAAGGATACTGTAAAATCTCCATTCCCACAGCACTTCAGGGGAAGGTTACTGCAAAATCCCCATTTCCTCCCAATCAGCTGGGATTTGGGAGACAGAGAATAGATGGGGGTAGGGCCAGTCAGAATTTTTACTACCGGTTCTCCTAACTACTCAAAATTTCTGCTACCGTTTCTCCAGAACTGGTCAGAACCTGCTGAAACCTACCTTTGGATCTAGGCCAAAGTATGCAACCTTCTTATTTTGCCCTTAAAACTTCTTTTTCTTCTTTACTTCCTCTTAATCACTTCAGGTATCGAAAGTGATACAAAGTTCTGATTCTTGTTCCTTTCCTTTAAAACACCATGATTAAAAAAAGAAAAAAGAAAAAAGAAAAGAAATATCTAAAGATCCTTACGCTCATCTTTATCAAAGTGGGTAAATAATAATTTCCAGCCAGCTAATAGGCCACAGTTGCTCTAATTTGGTCAACAGAGTTTCCAGCTTGGAAATCTCTAGATTTAATTGAATATAATATTATTCGTTCTTATGTTTAAATCATAAAATCATTGTGTTCAAGATCTGTCTCTGAAAGACATGGAAATAGAACAGGGTCTTATTTATCTAATAGACTGTGTATCTACAGTTTGATCTCTTACCCGGGTCCCAATCTTCTTTTATTTCCTTCTACCAACTTCTTCTAAGGCTTGACCTGATATAATAGTGTGGAATATATTCCAGTTGAACCTCAATATTGTCATTTTAAACTTCCTGCAAGTATTAGGCAGAAAAATGTTTCTCTTGGTTTTTTTCTCCCCCACCAATTCCTTTGTTTTTTAAAGTTTCTCTTTTTGTAATCAAATGGGAATGTGTTGAACCTGGCTGGTAGTTTTGCACCAGGCCTTAATTCTGTCAACATTTATGGTTAAAACTCTGGTTGTCCCCCTTCAGTCAGCTCCGAAGCCATCTGTTTGTTGGCCAATCATTTAAAGTACCTAGAAAATTTGGTTTTCTTTGTTATGACCTGGGCATTAATGTCTCAGTCTAAGAGTAATTGAAGTCCTCTATTATTAGAAGAGCCTCTTCTTTATATGCTACCCTAAATGCATTCACCTCAAATTGTATCCAGTGTTTCCTTAGAACATCAAATTAAGGAGAGCTGACCACCTCCCTTGCTAATTGTTTCTAACTTATAGGGCATTTTTTTAAACAGTCAAACAGAATCTACCTTCATGTAAGTCCATTATTTCATCCCTTGATGGGGGAATGTGCCTTTCTTATATGTGATATCTCTTCACTTTCTTGAAAAAGTTTATCATTCCCTTCATCAGTCATCATTTCTTGAAGTTTACCATACCTAACTCCTCTGATCTCTGTTCATGGGATTTAGTGTCTGGTGTCCAATCATCCTTCTGGCCTTTTCTTGATACTGTTTCCAATTTCTCTGAATTTTAAAATGTGGTATCCCAATCTTGATACAGTTCTCAGGATAGTACAGATGGTCCTCAACTTACAACAGTACATTTATTGACTGTTGCAAGTTAAAATGGCACAGGAAAAAAAAACTGAGTTATGATCGTTTTTCACACTTAACGACCGTTGAAGCATCCCCATGGTCACATGATAGAAATTCTGACAAGCAAAAGTCAATGGGGAAGCCAGATTCACTTAACAACCATTTTACTAACTTAACAATTGCAGTGGTTCGTTTAGCAACGGTGGCAAGAAAAGTCGTAAATGAGGCAAAACTCTTCTAACAAATGTTTCATTTTGCAACAGAAATGTTGGGCTTAATTGTGCTCATAAATTGAGGACTACCTGTACTAGATAATTTGTAAAATGTATTTATATTAATAATGCAACCCAAACTTGCATTTGACTTTTATCAGCCATGTAATATTTCTGACTCGTATCTAGCTTGTGAGCAATTACAGTTTCAATATTCTACTGACCCAAACTGTTTCAAAGCCAACGGTCAACATCATATTATCTATGCCTTTCATTTCTCCTTTGAACTTCCTTACTAAAGGAGATTTGAGGGGTATGAATTTCAGGCCCAAACTTTATCATACTTGACACGTACTTCTAATATGATGAAGAGGTCTAGTGGAGCACTTCTAAGTGCAGTTTTCAATTGTGAATTCACCCAATGTAGCAAATAGGCTATTCTGCTCAATGCTTAATAAAAACAGTATGTTACCGGTTTAGCAAATGCTGTGCTGAAACCAGTATAAGTCTACAGAATTCTCACAATCTGTTAAGGAGCTTGCTTTTTAAAAATGTGCAAAAGCTAGTTTGCTAGCACAGGTATTCCTCAGGTTGCAATGGCAATTGACCAGGATTTCTGTCATCAACTGATTTAAAAAAAAAATAGTTTAAAAATTCCAGTTTCAAACTAAGCACAACTTTTGGTTATTCTGTCAGATATTTACAGAGTTGCTGAGCCACCATAGTTACGCACCACATACTTCATAGTATTCTTAAAAATAGTTAATGAACATTTTTTTGCCTTCATTGTACCAATTTTATTGTCCTAAATCAGAGTTCCCCAATGTTTCTGCTTTGTGGATGGGGGGGGGGAGGGGATTGTTCCGTGCGAGTGGCTGGCATGTGTGTGTGTGTGTGTGTGTGTGTGCGTGCGTGAAGTTCATGCAAGTGGAGTGCACATACATGCACTCACCCACTGCTTGTGCAAGTGGGGATATGTGTGTGTGCACATGCAGTCACCGGCCATTTCTGCGGCCCAGCTGCAAACCCCTCATGGATGACTGGTGGGCTATGGCCCACAGATTGGGGACCTTTGCCTTAAATCGGGGGTGTCAAACTCAAGGCCCGTGGGCTGGATCCAGCTCACGGGGTGCTTAGATGTGGCCCGCAGACTGCCCTGGAAACAGTAAAGGACTGACCCATGGTGTCTCAGCTAGTGAAAATGGAGCTTGGGTGGGCTGCGTGGAGCCTTCCCGAGTTCTGTTTTTGTCTGCGATGGCCTCCTGCAGCCCTCTGTTGGGAAAAACAGAGTTTGGAAGGACTGCACAGAGTCCTCCCAAGCTCCATTTTTGCTGACAGAGCGCTTGGGCCACCACAGGCACCCCCGACACAAGTGACATTGAGCTGGTCATGCCCACCCTGGCCACAGCCCCCTGCCCCCCCAAGGTCAAACGCAACCCTGATGTGGCCCTCAATGAAATTGAGTTTGACAGCCCTGCCTTAAATGAATGCCTCCCATTAGAATTTGTAACGAATGAGGAAAATTGTAACAAATTCATGCCAAATATATTTAACAAATTTTTAACAAGGAACACTGGCAAGAAGCCAAACTCCTAGAGGGACACTGAAAGAATGCTATACATTTAAAATGGATCTTACCTTTTTACTTAGCTCACCAAGTGTTTTAGAAGTCTTTGGCATCTTGGTATTTTGCAGTTTCTCCATTACAGTGCAGTTGCAAATTTTATATATTTTCACATTCTTATTTATGGCTTACTCAATATTTTTAAATGTCTGTGACCTGACAATGAGCTCTAATAATTCATTAGAATTTTGATTACACTCTCACTTTCTGTTTTACATATATTTTAGAAAACTACCACAGCAATTGAAAAGTTCTGGCTATAGCAAGCAAAAAGTTCATTGTGACCTATTGTGTTATATCATAAATTGGTATTATAAAATTAAAGTATATTTGTAAATATTATCATTACATTATTATAATCATTATATTATTAAATAGTAATTTTTCTGGGGTGTTCACAGCAATACAATTCTTTTATTGAATCTTCAATGGCTGAAAGTATTTAAACATTATAGTGTTAATAATTTTAACCAGCACTGTATAAATAGCACTACGTCAAACTAATATTTAATTTTTTTCAGAAAGTATTTTTTAAAAGTAGAGTTTGCTTTGGTGGGAGAACTTCACTACTCATTAATGATAATGACGGTTCAAATATGGCAACTTTTATTCTTCAACATTAATTGACAATTTGGATGAAAAACTGCATCTCAGATTTTCTTGTAATATAAATTTAGATGGGACAGAAGACAGATATAAAATTCCCCAGTGAGGAATTAAATAAATGAATGAAGCAAAAATAAAATAAATTTTAAATAAAATTCAGATAGGTAAACACAAAGTTATGCATCTCAGACATACACATGAAATGCACAGGTACAGAATGAAGAAATCCAGCTTGACAATACCATGGCCATATAAGAAAAAATATACTGCAAGAGTGGCTAATCACAAACCGAATATGAATCATATAAACTGTGTCTAGTTCTAGGCATGACACTTTAAGCAGGATTCAGATAAGGATGATTCAAAGACCACAAGGATAATCAGTGAATTAGAAGCTAAGTCCAATGAAGACAGACAAATGAATAAAGGAATGTTTACCTTCGGAATGCAGAGAATGAATGAAGATATGACAGTGCCTGAAAGGATGTCACACAGAAAATGGCCAAGATTTATTGTTTATTATTCCAGAAGACAGGATACAACATAATGAATGTGAGTTGCAAAAAGGGCAGGCTGACTGAATGTTAGGGAAGTTCCCATCTGTAAGGGAGTAGTTTGACAGTAGAATTAATTACCAAGTAAGTTGGTAAGTTTTCTTCCTCTGGATGTGTTCAAGTACAGACCAGGTAGCCACTCTAAACTCTGTATGTCTATAAAATATGGAACCAGTAATAACTAGCTATGTAGCTTTTCATTTTCTTTTTCATTCATCTGTATAGACTTGCAATTGACTTCTGAGACTTGCAATTGACTGCTGAGTATCAGATTGGTCCACAAATCTATTGGATGGGTCAGTGGTATCTCAAATGTTTCACGAACTTTTGTGGAATTAAAATAAAAAGTGTTGTCAAAATATATTTTGTGAATGGAAATTGGTAATTCATCTTCTGGTTTTGTTATAACAGATGGCAGACAAAGGATACCTGACATGGCTTATATAGGGATATAAAAAAGAAGGAATTCCTAAATCCTAGTTTGAAAATTGAAACTCATTATAAATACATGTGGGAGATAAACCATATCTTTCTAAATATCTGGATTAACAAATGATCATAGTTACACAAACCCAATCTGGACATACACTATCCCGTTTTGTTATTTTTGTTTTGTTTTATTAAACTACGTGGTGCAATAATGTTTGTCTCCACAAAATATCTAAAACTGAAACTGCAGCTGGTGTCTCAATTACTGCATAGATTTGATGAACTTCCCAGCTTGCCAAAAGGGCTAGAATCACTACATAGACTTACTTATAACAGCAAATACCCCAAGGATTCATAAAAGGAAATGGATGAACCCTTGGAGTAATGAGTGTCCTTGAAAGTTACCATACAACACCGTGACAGGCCTAGATGAAAATGCTAACTCTTGTCTATCTAGACAGGATGCTTCCCCCACTGAGAATGGCTGTAGATCAAACCTGCAAAATGAATACCCATTTATTTTATCTCTTATATTTATATGTATACATCAAGGGCCTGAACACAAGTCATGGAAATGTAAGCTGTCTCAATGCATATTTTTCAAGATGTCATTTCCATGTTGAATTCCAAATGGAACAAAACCCATAGATGGGTCAGAAGGAGCATGAATCTGATCCCATGACTGCTAATGAAATGTCTCTCCTGGTTTTCCTGTTTGCAGGGCAGAATGAGGAACAAACTGTGTAAACAAGCAATCATTTATATTTCTCCCTTTGACCATATGGCTTGTTTATCAATGCATCAACCTCTCCTCTCAAGTGTTAGTCGATGAAGGGTCTCAGAATATATTCCTAAGCGTGGAGCTCAAAATGAGTCAAATAACAAAGCAATCCCTTCAGGTTTCTAAAAAACAAGTCAACATTACTAATCACTTAATGAAATCTGAAGGAGGCTCTTCCCTCCCACCCCATCCCCTGTTGGTGTGGAATGCCATTTATTCTCATACTAGGAGTTAATTATGGAGCCTTATGAGAACATCAAAGTTTTGTGATCTCTGCTTCTCAATAACATGGTTGGCCTGGGTGCCACCTGGGATATAAGTAAGGAAATTCTTTTTCACTCCTAAACAGCAGGCACCAGTGCTGTAGGCCAAGGCAAGTGAAGGGAAACCAGCAATATTCAAGTCTGTTAACCACTTCAGGGCTGACATTCCATCACCAGAAGCTGTGCCCTGAGCTAGCCACAAGGCAACTCTAGGAGCAAATTCTTTCCCTGTGTAGCAAGGATACTATGACTAGAAAATCACAAGGGTCACTAGCAGACTTTCCTTGAAGTAATAAAAGGCTCTTTTGTTTGGAGTCAATTTTGGAATTACAAGCCATAGCTATATCTGGGATCTTGAGAAGGGAAGAGATTAGATCAATACCTGTGTGGAGCCCTGCTCCATTCTTACCCACTTCCATCTAGTAAGTTTTATTAGGAAGTGGTGATGCCCTCTTTGCCCTGGATTCAGGCTTGTCTCTTCCAGTAAAGAGATCCTGCTGGGCTCTTTGCGGTAAAACTGGAGGTAGGGAAGGCTGCTATACTATAGTCATACTATATAAGCCTTGGCTTGGAGCAGCCAAAACAGCAGGAGAACTGAATTGCAAAGAATTAGACATATAACAACTTAGTAAAAGCACAGGCAGTGATGGAGGTTGGCCCTTTTTTGCTGTTGACACATGCTGGCCCCTGTAGGTTGTGGTCAGTAAGCCCATTAGAGCTGCAGTGTGGCAACAGCTTACAACACGAGCACCATGTGTTTCTGTTTTATTTCCAAATACTGGGCAAGAACAGAATGACACAAGTCTGAAGAAATGCATCACAAACACAGCGGTGATTATCAGTGAAGCACAGTTAATTCTCAAATTATTTTTGGCAGATGGGGGGCAGAATTCGCAATGCACACTGTGTGTGTCTAATTCAAAAAAAAAAAAAAAAAAAAGGAGAACAGCAGCTCAAGTATAAGGTTTCCTTTTGTAAGACAGAAAAAGTATTCAGTTTAAAGTGATCCTAAAGTTACTGGAAAACAAAAACAGAGAGCAGGATCCCACTCAGTTCTCATTTACAGTCAATTCCTGCCACTGGCAAATGCGGTAATAAAATCCACACTGTTCAACGACAGGGAATTTTGCAGAAAAATTCTCTATGGGGGAAGGGAAACAAATGTAGGAGAAATAAAAGAAGCAGTTAAAAAGACAAAGGAGACAATCAAATTAATCCAGACTGATGAAGTTAAACTTCCCTCACCCCCAGGTCTCTCTCACTTTTTATTTCAAGAATGAGCCCACTCTTGAAAGCAGACACTACATTTAATTTTTTTACTTAAAACTATTTATTTTCAAGCTTCTTAAGGATCACACAGATTGGGAGTGGCAGCAGTTTCCTCTTACCTGCCAGTTAGGGCAGTCATTCCTATAAAGAGGGAGCATTCTGTGCATTTTGTAGGTGTGTGAGATATATATGCTCGATATTTGGCCCCATATTCTGAATGTATTTACCATGGAGAACTATTAGCCAATTCATCTATGCAAACCAATCTATGCTTCAGAAACTTCTTTGCATATATTAGCTTGTCTTGTGAGTTTCTTGTTTTTGCTCCAAAGCTACTTCAAAAGGACTCCTAATCACGATCCTAAATATGCATTGAATTACAGGGCTCATCGTCCTTTGAGATTGTTGGTACCCTTTGAATGACAGGCATTCTAGGCCAAAATATCAGGAGGAGTAAGATTAAGAAAGGCTGCATTTGGAGTTCTTAGTCCCTATACCCAGAATTATGTGTAATTATTCCTGAACTTTTGATGTTCACACTTTAATTTCTTGATCCTGTAACATGCTATTTTTAGTTTAAAGGCCCCAATCATTCACTTTTCTCTTTTTGCTTTTTGCTGTTTTGACTGCTATTATTATTTAGCTTTGGAAATAACTCACACTATTACCATACATTTATTGTACATTTATAACATTTATTGTAATATATGCATTTGTTGGTTACCTACATCAGCATCCACATGTCTGTCTCTCCCCCTCCCTCCCTTCCTCTCTCTCACACACAATATGTGTGTGTGTGTGTGTGTGGGAATAGGAACCAGGAATTTATGGTTGGCCAAAGTAGTTGATTTATCAAAGGAAAGGCCTAAAATATACCATACCTGCTTATGGACTGAGAACACTGAGAGTCTGAAACTCAAAAGAAACATGAGCAATCCAAATCAGATCAAGGAACTCCTAATGCTTAGACATTTTTGTAGTCTTTCTCAACCCTACTCCTGGGAAACTTTAATTAACAAAAACAAGAATGACATATGCCACTGAATATGTCCACTGTTCTTAGCATTAAAAGATAAGAATGAGAAAACCAAACATGTACAGATACCATAGTAGAATGAGTGGAAGCATTATATGCAGTCTAACGCTATATCTTGTTTTGAAATGTGTTAATCCATCTAAATGACTTCACTATGATCGAAGACAAGTTGTCCTTAGTAATGAATATGCCTGCAGTAATATGAAAGATGTGATGATCCTGGAAATGATTTTGCAATGATTTATATGACTGAAAAAATCTATGTGGAATTGCTATGGCTGTACCAATGCAAAGAAAAAGTCACAAGTTAGATGCTAAGGAAATCCAGGGATGAAAGATTAGGGATCTGAAGTCATATCCATCTGCAGAATTGTTTGTTTGTTTGTTTGTTTCTCCAGGCTATTCTTCAGCCAGGATTGCTGAAGATCTGTCATACATCTCCTTGCCATTTTGAAATGTACAAAAATTGTAGGACAAGCTCTAAAACAGGTTTAACAGTTTAAAAAAAAACTCAGTCTTTTTCATGTTTGCAATATAGTCTTATGTCACAAGCATAATTATATATTCTACTCATCCTGATATAATTACATTTTTGGAGATAACCAGAATACATTGTATGAGTGTACTTCTGGGAGGATAAGAAGGTATTTACATGGTTAGAGTTTCAACAAGCACCCGATCTGTTAGTATAAAGTAGCAAAATTGGCTAAGACTCTTGTGGTCAACTCACTTTTGCCTATTTTGAACTAAAGTTAAAATGCTTGTGAAGCTTTTATTATGGAGATCTATATATGCAGATTCTAAAAGTAAAAAAGTAAGGTAAAGTTAACTTTGAATCTAGTTTGACCCCTGCTGACATGCAGACATGTCCAAAGCTGTTTTCTTGGCAATGATGTTGAAGATGTTTCCATTGCTTTCTGCCAGAACATTCATGCAACTATGCAATATAGTCTACACCCCTGTAATTCCTAAGTGGTTCCTCACCAAAGTACTGCTGAACATTTCTTAATGTTTTCAAGTTCTGCCAAGGTCAGCTAGGTAAACTTCCTGGCAGATCACATTTGCATCTTCACCTACGTCTGCTGAATTGCCCTTAAGACCTCAAATAAGGTCCAAGCTTCATTAATTTTCTGCAAGATTCTTTTAATGGTGACTACCGTATAGAAATAAAAATGGATTTTCTTTTCTTGGTTTAATGCCAAGTAAAAGGGATCTTGGAGTCCTAGTGGACAATCACTTAAATATGACCCAATTGTGAAATCAATACCCACCCCCCAAAAAGTGCCAAAAAGGTCAATGTAGTCCTAGGCTGCATTAATAGAGGATTAGAATCAAGCTCACATGAAGTTCTAGTACTGCTTTACAAAGCCTTAGTAAGACCACACTTGGAATACTGTATCCAGTTGTGGTCACCACAATGTAAGAAAAATGTCGAGACTCTGGAAAGAATGCAGAGAAGTGCAACAAAAAATAATTAGGGGGCTGGAAGCTAAAACATACGAAGGGCATACAAGAATTTGGTATGTCTAGTCAAATGAAAAGAAGGACTAGGGGTGACGGGACATGATAGCAGTGTTCCAATGTTCCAACCTCTACAAAGATGAGAAGGTCAAACTAGTTTCCAAAGCATCAAAAGGCAAGATAAGAAACAATTGGTTGGAACTAAGGAGAAATTTCTTAACCTGAGAGCAAATAAACTAATGGAATAGCTTGGCTTCAGAAGTTGTGGATGCTCCATCACTTTCAAAAAGAGACTGGACAACCATTTGTCTGAAATTGTAGAGGGTATGCTGCTTGAGCAGAGGTTGAACTAGAAGACCTCTAAGGTCCCTTCCACCTCCATTATTCTATGTTCTATATCTCTCTTCTGGAATTCAAAAGAACCTTTCTTAACATGCTTTCTATTATTATTCAATGATCATTTTAATAAAGAATGTGTTAATTTTAAATAACATACATATACATATTCATCTTTTCCTTCCTTCCTTCCTTCCTTCCTTCCTTCCTTCCTTCCTTCCTTCCTTCCTTCCTTCCTTCCTTCCTTCCTTCCTTCCTTCCTTCCGTTTGTTTTAAATAGCCAGGTGTTTTTTTATTTGAAAATTCTTTGGTTATGGGTTTCTATTAACCTAATAGTTTACCTAACATTTGGTGCTCCAAATGTTAGGTAAACTTTCAAGGATATTTTTGTGACATTTTTATCTATACAGAAAACCTTAAAACAAAATCCTAAATTATTTATATGACAACCAGTGGTGGGATTCAGCCAGTTCATACCACTTCGGGAGAACCGGTTGTTAACTTTCTGAGCAGTTTAGTGAACTTGTTGTTGGAAGAAATCATTAGGGCAGAGAACAAGTTGTTAAATTATTTGAATCCCACCACTGATGACAACAATAAAATCAGAAGAAGTCATAAATTTTTAATTATTAGAAATCAGTTTTAATCCTAGGGAATCTGCCCCTCCAATCTACTGACTCACTTCCAAACTGGTGCCAATAAAACATATATTCTTGAACAGTTTGCTTTGGCTAAGCACAGGGAAAGATATTATGATTTCTCTTCTTCAGAAAAAATGAATCATATAAAATAACCAATGGTAACTTAGAATATGCCACATTCTATAAGGTAATATTACAGGGACCTTTGTGTCAGCTCGAACACTTTAAGGACAAGACTGCATAAATATTACCCATTTTAATTCTAGCTGACATAAGGAACGCTTCACAGAGTTTTTTCTAGCCTTTCGTGGACATTGCATGGGCAGATCCTGGATCTTGGGTTCCTTTTCTTGCTGATTTGTTTGTTTCAATGCTGTAGGAAAAGATGTTCCTTCAGGCTTGGTGGTCTTCCTCATGAGATGCATCACAAGTCCATCAAATAGAACTTTTATATAGCAATATATTATACTCTGTCCATATCTCAAAAATGTTCCATGTGTGCTTATTTTTATAATATAAAAAAGGTAATTATAAAATATAAGCCGTGTGTGTGTGTGTGTGTGTCTGTGTGTGTGTGTGTAGGCAAATATTAGTGGAACAGTAGACAATATCAGCTGACCAAAGCATTGGGGAATGAAATAAAGGAATAAAGAATGCTGTTTTAAGAATTTATGCCCCTGTAGTAGAATGTTTATATTGATTTAAACTTTGAACTCCTTGTGATACATTTACACAAATGCTTGAAAAAGGAACAGAGCAATGAGAAGTCAACCAATGAAACGTATTTGTGAATGGGGAAAAAAAACTGAGTAAAAATTAAAGTTGAGATACAAGCCAGAATATAGTAAATGTTGTGTCCCGCCAGCTGCCAATGGAGCAGAGTTAGAGCCAGGTTAGAGCCAGAGTTAGAGCCAGGGCCGTCTAACATTTCCCAGCCACCGGAGAGGCAGCTGCCTTTGGAGGCTGAGATAAGTGAGGAGAAGAACAGCTGGGGCCTGTTCCAGATGCACATATGCGCAGAGCAGTTAGGAGAGGAGAACAACGGAGGACAAGGAGTCAACTTGGGAAGCAAAGCATATATGGATGCTGAATGCCCACTCCCTGGCTGGGGAAAAGATAGAAGGAAAGGAGAGTGGTTGTCGTAGGAGACAACAGTTCGTATTTCTGAAGATTTTAGCTCATTGCGTTTTGTGCCACAAAGACTGCTTGCCAGAACATAATTTGCAGTCTTTTGTCTGCAAATTATTTCAAGGCCATTGCAGCTCATGGCCTTGAAATTATCACAAGGAACTGATAGATTCTGAACTACGGTTAACTCCTTGAGGGACTAATGCCTGGACTTTTCGGTGCAATTAAATGCAATTTATTCACAAGAGGAAAATAAAGAGGGGGTTTTCGTGACAAGGAGTCTGTTTCTTGTTTCTGCTAAGGCTGGGTCAGCACAGTAAGAGAGATGGGTTAGATTGATGTGATGCAAAACAGAAATACTTGGCTTTTCAGGTCATGTGTTGGAGGTTATGGAATAATTATGGTTTGTGATGAAACTTGTGAACAATCTCATATTATCTCTCTCTCTCTCTAATATATATCCAGTAGGTTTGTCAAGATTCTTGACCTCTATAGGATTTCTACCTTTGCAGGAGAGGAAGACTAACATAGCCAACAGGAGGATGGAGACCATGGAGAACTGGAGAGGATTATATTTAATACTTGTTCATTGAATAACAGTAACTTGGTCAATGAATTATTTCCTTTTATAGAAATGTGCCTGTCCTTGTTTTGCATGCTACTGAGTTGAAAAACCTTTAAGGCAGAATATTTTTCACAATTCAGAAGGCCTATTTTTATATTTTTTATATTTTATATTTTTTGTGGAATTTATTTTCTAGGAGAAGACTACGAAATTGAAAATATCCTATAACCCGAAGGATTGAATTGCAAAGGGTGGCAGGATTTGAAATAATTTTGAAGGAACATCTGGGAATGCAGCTCTTAGTTGGTTTTTTTTTTCTCTTTTTTTTTCTTCAAGGCTTGAATGTCAAGACTGCAAAAGCCTATTTTTAGGTATAGTATAAGTTAGCTTGAATGAATCTTCCTAGAGGTGTGAATATCTTCGTGGTTGGATATTATTCATATAAAGTCACTCGGGGGGTTGTGTGGGGAAATGTTTTACTTTGCTGATAGGGGCAGCGGCAAGATGAAGATTATTGAAGCAGGATTTATGTAAGGAAATATGTTTGACTTCAATCAAGTTGAAGAGAAGATTGAAATTTGGATTATACAGACTGAGGAATGAATTAAACAAAAGATAATTTTCTTAATGATATAACTGCGTGATTATAAATATATATGCATATATATGTTTTATGTTTTTGGGGGTTTTTTTTTTAGTTAAGGGGTGTAGTTAGGATAGAATTATAATGGTGTTCTTAATTATAATGGTTATTAATGGTTTTTTTATTATAACATTGTTTAAATATATTAAGGTTTGGTTTTTTGTTTTTTTTTTACTTTTTTTCCTTCTTTCCTTCTTTCTCTTTCTTTTCCCCTTTTGAAATTTGTTTAATTTAGAATTTGAATATTTAATAATCTTTTCTTTTTCCCTTGTTCTAAATTTTGTTTTTTTTTTAACTTGTAGCGGAAGTCGGGGGGGATGAGGAGGGAAGGGGTTGGGGTTGAGGGAGGATGGGAGGGGTTGGGTAGGGGGACTGGGGAGGGGGGGTGAAAATGAAAAAAATTCTGTATTGTAAAACTTTTTCAATAAAAAAAAAAGAAGGCCTATTGATCATTTGCAGTTCTTGGAAGGAACACTGGCTGAACAAAGTGAAAAAGCAAGACAGGCATTACCTATAACTGATAAAATAACATCGCTAGCTAAGGAAGCAAGTCCAAAGAAAATGAAGGCTATTTTTCCTCCCCCCAAGTAGTTCACTATTCATTGATTATTCATTTAATTTAAGAGATGCCTCTGCTTAGCCTGTAGATGGCTAGACAGATAGATATAGATTGACATGCCTCAGTAGCTTACTGTGGTAGGTCAACATCAGACTGACATAAATTCAGCAGGAAGAAACATCTGGAACCACTACGCAAATTTTACTGAAAAGATTTGGGGCATATTTTTCAGAAACGTTGTAGATATGTTTTATAATATTATTTAGATTTATATTCCACACTGGCGATTTATTTATTTATTTTCTCTCATAGCTGGGAATTCATAATCTAAGTAATATGGTTTGTAGTGTGTTCTTTCAATTGTCTTCAGGCACCCTTTTGACAATGTTTCTATTGTGTAAAGGGTTTTGTGCCTTTGTTCTTGTATATGAAGCTTAAGTTAAAAGTAGATCTCTTGAAATCCTTAAAGGTTGGCTCATATACTTCCTTATTCCATGAATTAGAAGGGACCTAGACATGCTTAATGTGGCTGGATTAAGAGAAATACTGGCACAGTGAACACTGGACATGATGTAGAACATTTGATCAGTAAAGCTTCCAGCTGTTCATTGGAACTTATGTAATTAATTGCTGAGAAAAGCTCTTAACTTTATAAAGCTTTTTATCCATTCAAGATGTATCACAAAATGTGCCAAGATCTTTTAAGATTTATGATTGTCCTTTCTTTTGTCACAAACTTTGCAGACAATTGCCACTTTTCCCTATTTTTTTTTTTTTTTTTGCGAAACTTTTCTAAGAGAGTGGCACTGATGTTCTGTAGAAACATTTGCTTTTGATCTATGATCCATTAATTAGTATTTTTTGAGTAGGGAAACAATGAAGTTGAGCCTCCCTTTCCCATTTTTAAAATGTGGTTGACATTTCAGAATCATTATTTCCACTTCTAGTATGGTTGAATGAACAGGTTATGAAACAACAAGAAGTGACATCTCTTTTATTAGTTATCAATTTTTCCAAATATACGACTCTCCAACCCCCTGTGAGAGATTTTGTTTCCTGATTCCAGAGCTCCTGAGTTAGGTCAAAACATACATTTTTTTCCAGATATTTAAACCTAATGTATGCTTTATATATTTATAAGTGTCTAAATTAATATATTGAGTATAAATTCACTACAATGTTCTCCATATGATAATTCTAACAATTTCACCTAAAATAGCCCTCCTGGGTGATGTCAGCTCAGATCAGTTTTGTTCATCCTATTATCACCAAAAAATAAAATAAAAAATACTTCCCTTATAAGTGCAGGGTGGAGATGGAATTTTGCAATTATTTTATTAAATAAGAGAGCAATTGTCCATCATGACCATTTTAATGCAGAATGGCCTACGAGCTATATGCAATAAAAAAGGATTACAGAATAAAATTGTGAAAATAGGAGTTGAAGTTAAAACAATAGGTCAATAGACATGGTATGAAATCTTTCCTCCCTCCCCTCCCCCCTCCCTCTCTCCCTCTCTCTTTCCAACACAACACAAAGTCTATATGCCTCGGCACATCTTAAATCTGTATGCATAATTTAGGGCTATGACCCATGAAAACGTTCAGGGTGATAGAATGAATTTTAGAAGAGGGGGAAGCCATACATCTGTTCTTATTTATAGATTGTGGTCCTAGCCAATCAGGAATCACATAGGCACTGCCATGTAATAATCAAAACCATTCATTTTTGGCTATGTGACAATATTTTAAAAAAAAACTAAACAAGAAGGATGGTAATGCTTCCTGCCCTTTCTTTGAACAGGTAAATATTTTCAACCTGTTTTTAGTTTCATTTCTCTAGTGTAGTAAAATAAATATATGCGATTTTAGGAACAACCCTGCTTTTACACTATAACCTATGTTTTAATTCAAGCCAAAGCATCCCCTATTCATCAAGAGGTTATATTTGTTAATATGAAGATTTTAATTCATTAGTCAAGATAAGATAATTTTGCTAAGAAGGTATGACACCAGTAAATTAAGGATTAATTTGGTCATAGAGCCTTTAAAACGTTTTAAAGGAAGGGTCCCACAAGTTAAAGACTTAACTTAGCTTACTGCATGAATGTTGTCATTTGGGTCGTGACACCTGATTGTTTGGCATTGTATATTATATGGTATTTAGTCTTTCTTATATTTCTGTATTTTGCTTTATGTTTTGCTTTATTTTAATCCACCAAGAGTCTGGGGGATTGTGGGAGTGTAACTCTAATAAATAACCTAATTATCTGGGAAGCTCAGCAAATTCTGGACTTCTTGTGAAATGTTACATTTATAGTATAGAATATAAATATTATTAATTGATCTGAATTCTGTCTGCTGGAATGTCTTTAAAAGGTTTTGTTTTGTTTTGAATCTACTGAAAATATTAAACTTCTGATTCAAATAAATTTTGGCAAAAAATTTACTAGGTTTACACCACAACACATATGAGTCCTTTGGGAGAAGGGCGGTATAAAAATTAAAATAAATAAATAAATAAATAAATTCAAGTCAGGCATTAAACAAGTTAACATTTTTTCTCAGTGGTTCTAGAAATATACAGCTTGCCTAACTCAGTGTCAAAAATTACAATTGCGGTGGAGAAAAAAAATCCTTACTCATTTTTTCCAGAAATGTCTGGTATCCTGGTTTGTTGTTGCACCAGAAACATTCTGGTAAGGTTTTATGACACATGCTATTCCATTTCCAACTGGCCAAGCATGGAGCTGTAGTCATAGTTGCTGCCTTAGTACAGCCAAGCAAGGTACTGTTTGGAGATGTATTCTAAGTAGCCAAACCTGAAAGCTCCTGATAAAAAGCTTGCTTTTTTCAGCTCATCCTTCTTATAATTTCCTTTTCCAGGAAAATTAAGTGTGCAAAATGGGTAGATTCAACAGATGAGAAAGGAAGAGTAGAAATAGATATTAATAATATTAACAAAATAAACTGCCTGCCTGAGATTCGTATTCTAGGAGTTGACTAAATTAGTGGAATTAGCAGAATCCTGTGCATAAAACTTTATGGTTTGAGTTGCAAAGCTGCATGCAACCATTAGATGGCAGCATTAAGATACAGAAATATCTAACCACCATCTAGCACTTATCCCAGCAGCCCCCAATCTTTTGGGCACTAGGGACTGATTCCATGGAGAGAGGTTTTTCCACAGACCGGAGGGGGTGTGATTTGGAGTGCTGCCTGCATCCCGTGGATGGGGCTTTGCTTGTTTATATGATCTGGTTGATGGCGCTCCACAGACCAGTGCCTCAACCCCTGGTCTGTGGACCCCTGACTTATCCAGATTTTTGTACCCCGGATCTGATAACTCTGTGGATGGCTGAGTCAATTTGGGTTTATTTATTTGCTTTATATAATGCATGCATGCACAAATACACCCATATCTATAAAATTCAGAACCAAGTTCAAATCTTTAAACTATGAAAGCATATTAACAAACCTGTGGACATTCAACAAAGTGGAACAATAACACAAGGCAACACTACATGCATATGTATCTTCTGCATCATTTTATATTTCTAGTGTTAACGAAGGTCCAGAAAGATCTTGACAAACTTGAACAATGGGCCCTATCCAACAAAATGAATTTTAATGTGGAGAAAAGCCAAGTTTTACATTTAGGCAGGAAAAATCAAAGGTATAAGTACAGATTAGGCAAAAACAGTAACTGTGAGAAGGACCTTGGAGTCCTAATGGATGATCACTTGAATATGAGCCAGTAGTATGCAATGGCAGCCAAAAAAGCTAATACAATCCTGGGTTGTATAAACAGAGGCATAGAATCAAGATCACGTGAAGTATTACTACCACTTTATAAAACCCTAGTAAGACCACACCTGGAATACTGCAACCAATTTTGGTCACCAAAAAAGATATTGAGACTTTGTAAAAAGTTCAAAGAAGAGCAACTAAGATGATCAAAGGCCTGGAGACTAAAATATATGAAGAACAGCTGCAGGATTTGGGTTTGGCTAATCTAAAGAAAAGAAGAATTAGGGGTGACATGATAGCAGTATTCCAGTATTTGAGGAGCTGCCACAAAGAAGAGGGGTCATATTATTCTCCAAAGCACCAGAGGGCAGGACAAGAAACAATAGTTGGAAATTAATCAAAGAGAAAAGTAACCTGGAATTAAAGAGAAACTTCCTAACAGTTAGGACCAATTAACTCTGGTTAATTAACCAGCGGAACAGCTTGCCTTCAGAAATCGTGAGTGGTTTCAATGGAGGTTTTTTAAGAAGAGACTAGACAGTCACTTATCTGAAATGGTATACTGTAGGTTCTCCTGCTTGAAAAGGGGGCTGTACTAGATGACCTCTAAGGTCCCTTCCAGCTCCTCTCCTCTCCTCTCCTCTCCTCTCCTCTCCTCTCCTCTCCTCTCCTCTCCTATCCTATCCTATCCTATCCTATCCTATGGTTGACCACAATGCCTTTGTAAACTTTTTCCAAGATGCTCAATTGAAAAAAATATAGTTTACTGAATTATTCTCATTTTAAGATGATAGGAAATATATGTGATGTTTTAAGTCCTGTGTTAATATGGAGAAATCCAATTTTTTTAAAAAAAAATTATTGCAAATCACTGATACCAAGCTTAACAATATGTTTTAATTGCCCATAAAAGGACACTATGGATTTCCAACTGTCCAGAACACATTTGGATGCTGAGAGTATCTCCTGAGTTTTAGATATGGCTAGTATATCTGGGAGAATCAGTTTGGTGGTATGATTAAGACATCGGGCTGGAAAAAAGGAGAGCATGAGTTCTAGTCCCATTTTAGGCATAAAACCATCTGGATAACCTTAGGCTAGTCATTCTCTCGCAGCCTTAGGAATAAGGCAACCCGTACCACCAAACTTTGCCCACAAAACTGTAAGGACAAATGTCTCCAGGAGTTAAGCCTAACTCTGAAGCATTAAAAAAAAACAAAAAAACCAACAGATCTCAGGCCACTTTCTTTTGATATTTTCCCCCTCAAATACATATGCATAGAACACATGATTTTTTATTTTTCTGGGTAGTTACAGTAAATTGATATTAGACTTTGCTTATTCCTATAATGCATTTTTTGGTAATTACATGTTCTTGGTTATAGTTATTAAAAATGTGTCACCATTCACTGTTCAGACTAGATTTCCACTCAAGAAAACTCATAATCATCTGCAAATGTTTTCCCTCCAACAGTAGGAATACGACAGTCATCTTCTCATTCAGAGAGTTTTCTAACATTCCTAGCAGAGTCAGTGAATGTATCTTCCAATCCTCTGCAGGAAGTTCCAGAAAAGGCTTCTTCCACATGGTGATTGGAAGCACTATAAAAGGTATCAATCCCTTTTTTTGGCTTCTGAACTGCTAGACGAGATTTCAAGGTGACAAAGATACTAGCAACCCTCTAGGGTTTTGGATAGTTGAGCAGCTACCTTTGGTGAATATAGTCTTGACAATAGACCATTTTAGTCTCTCTACATATCAAGCAAAAAACGTTATCAGGATCATGAGGTGTGAAACTCCATGATTAATGCTATTCCGAGGAAGTCAGCCCTCCCCCACACAAGAAAAAAGCAGGACAAGAGGGCTAATATTAGTCCAACTGCTATAATTGCCATTCAGTGCCCTACCCATAAAAAGACCTAGAGCTTCACTGACAAGTTTATTCAAGGATAGATGTGAAAGATTTTTCTTTTTTCTTTCTGACCTAATCAAATCTCACTCAAGGGAGGGAAGATAAGAATCGCCATTCCTTTTAGGGAAGTTTGCAGCAAAATCCGAGCAGTCCTCAGTAAAGGCTAATACATGCAGTTTGTACTTTTGATCTTTGTCTCCTTTGGCAAGAGAAAAGAATTTAGGAGGTGCAGTTCTGAAGTTTCAAGCTCAGATCAACGGCAGAACAGAGGGTTTTGCAAGGAAGCGTTCAAAGATTAGCCATGTGAATGAAAATTAATGAAAACAGCAGCAGCATGTGATCATATTTTTCTTTTTCTAAAGAGTTAAATCTGCTCTTAAACTGATGATCATTCTAACACAAAGGAATAGTTTTCTTCCCTTTCTTCTCCTCTGCACATTAAAAAAAATAGTGACATAACCTAACCATTTCAAAACTACTATAAGAATTATGTTTGCACTCAAACAAAATTCTAGCGTCCACCCCCTCCTCAAACCTTTCTCTTCATAGCTAATAATAAAAACTTGAGGGAAATCCCCCTACAGCTGCTTTCAGTTCATCTAAGTCAATGAAACCTATATAATCCTGCAATATAGTCAATTGTTTCTTTTCTTCTCAGCTTTAAGGACTCCAGGCTTAGAAAGAGAAGAATTACTGTTTTTCTTTTACAGACCTATTAATATTTTGCCCCTCTGGCATTTCATATTTTCTTCTCTTTCCTTTGAAGGTTTCACCTCCCCCCACAACATTAAGTTTTAACAATTAAATCAAGCTGAAAGAGATTTGAGGCGATCGAGGCAATTACTTATTGGGTAGAAGAACAGGCCTTTAATGTAAATGGGAAACATCTCTGAGTGATGGCAAGAGACCCCACAACTAATTACATAATGTTTTGCATCTGAGAAAATAGATGAGAGAATGCAAATAAAGACACTTGTGATACCAGCAAGAAAAGCTGGGTCTCTAATATCAGCCTTTTATCCAGGAAAACAGGGGAACATAGGGATCCTGGGTCATTGCTACTAAATTTTCATTGCGTGAAAGACTTACTTTGGCCACACCTAGTTTTAGAATCTCCAAAACCAATCTCCAGAATAGGTGACAAAAATACAATTGCTGTGTGGAGGCGATTATGCTGGGGCTTTGTCAGATACAACTTGCACAAATTTCACAACATACATCAGCTTCCCATAACCTAGTATCAGTGGTGGGTTTCAAAAATTTTTACTACCGGTTCTGTGGGTGTGGCTTGGTGGGCGTGGCATGGCTTGGCGGGCAATGCTTGGTGGGCATGGCAGGGGGAGGATACTATAAAATCTCCATTCCACCCTACTCCAGGGGAAGGATACTGTAAAATCTCCATTCCGTTCCCACTCCTGGGGAAAGGTTACTGCAAAATCTCCATTTCCTCCCAATCAGCTGGGACTTGGGAGGCAGAGAATAGTCAGAATTTTTACTACCGGTTCTCTGAGCTACTCAAAATTTCCGCTACCAGTTCTCCAGAACTGGTCAGAACCTGCTGCCTTCTGCCTAGTATCCTAGAGATATTGTATATTGGAGTATGACTAAGATAAGCAAAATCAACATTGTGTAGAGCACAGAAAAATATTATGAAATTGTATATCAAAGGAAATAAGAGAATGAGAAAGGACACATGGCTAATATTTATTAATACTATTTATGATTACTTTCCCATGCCTTTGTAGTCTTGCAAACTATCCTTGCTTTCATCTCATCCATATATGGTTTCATATATGCTCTTTAAACCTCACCTCTCTTTTTGAAGACTACATTAACTCCATCCAACTGCGCCTTTTCAGTTTTCCTCTTTCCTCTGAACTTTTGACTTCCTTCGTATATATGCATACAGAGATGGGATTCACATACTCAACCGCACCGGAAACGTGAGTGTGCACACTCGCTTCACTCATGTGAGCACCTTCCGTGCCCGCATGCGGCATCACAAAACACGGCAATTTGCTCACGTGTGCTGCCCACACATGTGTGCAACATCAAACAATATGGCAATTCACTTGAATGCACTGTCCACACATGTGTGTGGCATCAAAAACACAGCAATATAGGACGGGATTGCACCCGGGCAGGTGGGTGGGGGTGGGCCACCCGCAGGTCGCCACTACCAGTTTACTCAAACCGGTCCAAACCGGCTGAATACCACCTCTGCAAGTATATACCTATATATATATATGTATTCATAATCAGATACTCCTTGACTTTCGACCACAACTGAGCCCAAAATTTCTGTGGCCAAGTGAGAGTTGTTAAAATTTTGTCCCATTTTACGACCTTTCTTGACACAATTGTTAAGTGAATCACTGTAGTTGTTAATGAAGTAACATGGTTGTTAAATAAATCTGACTTCCTCATTGATTTTACTTCTCAGAAGGTCGCAAAAAGTGGTCACATGACCTCAGGACACCACAACCATCATAAATACGAGTCAGTTGTCAAGTGTCTGAATTTCAATCACTTGGCAATGGATCTGCAATGATCATAAGGGTGAAAAACAAATCATTTCTTTCAATGCTGTTGCAACTTTGAACGGTCACTAAATGAACTGTTGTAAGTTGATTGTATATTTGCTACTATATATACTATATACCATATACAGTACATATTATTCAGTATGTAGTAATGTATGTATGTATATATGTATATATATATATTCTGTGTATGTACATATACATAAACACACACACACCTCTATATCTATCTATCATCTATCTATCTATCTATCTATCTATCTATCTATCTATCTATCTATCTATCTATCTATCCATCCATCCATCCATCCATCCATCCATCCATCCATCTATCTTCTATCATCTATCTATATTCTTTTATACAATTAACCTGCAGTTGAACCATTCAATCTCTTTATATCAAAAGCACTGCAATATACTCACTTTTGTATTCTATCTAAATTCATTTATCACACACACCCACTCTTGAATAGGTCACTTCCTTATCCATCAACTAAATCCCACTTCTATGTTTTTCCTGACATTTGGGTTTCTGCTAAAAATTAATGATAGCATAAAATTATGAAAATTATACTCTCTCCATTTCTCAGTTCCACTCTACTAAGAGTATTTATTCCCTTCTGCTTCAAATTTAAAATATATATTTCTATCTAGAACATTTATTACATAGGAATACCAATAGAAATATTCTTTATTAGCCAAGTGTGATTGAACACACAAGTAATATATGGATACATAAGGATATCCAAAGATTTCATCAAATTTTTACACAAATGTTTGTCTTTCATTCTTAAAATACCAATGTCTGCCCATCTGTTATACCAGCACTGCCAGTCTGTAAATTATTTTTTAAAAAACCCACTCCATTCTTTCTGTGCCAATGAATACTGACATCTGCTGGTATCAGAATATCTTGGAGGGGGGAGGGTTTCTATATTCAGGTTTTTGGGTTTTGAGGATGTCAAAATAATTGAAGCAAAATTCCTGTGTCAGTTTCCAAACAAGTGACATTTTCTACAGAGATGTTTTGTTTGTGTTAAAAATGTGTGATTGGGCAATTTAACAATTCTAATACTTTGGAAGTTTGGACATGTTATTAGCCTTTCCAGAAGAAAAGCAAACAAATGAAATATGGTAAAACTACATGTAAAAGATATAAAAAACAAATTATACTTTGCCAAACATCAGAAATTAATTTGAACTCAGGAAGAGAATATTAGATGTGAAAAAGTCATTATGTTGTTGAATATCACTTAGCTGTTTCATCATGTGAGCTGGAAATGAAACACCCCAGCATTACATAATCATATTTTTAATATGATGAAAAATGGTTTTGGCTAGAAATTTGAATTCCATCAACTGAGAAAACAAATCACTAAGAAGACAAACATACAATAGATATTTAGCCAAATAAAAATTAGTATCACACATCCTAGAATGAAAATCCCTTGGTATATCTAGAAGACAACAGTAATATAAAGGTCCTGTGCAGTGGTGGGTTGCTCCCGGTTCTGTCCGGTTCTATAGAACCAGTAGTAAAATCACCAAGAGGCCCATCCGCCGGGATGTCATAAATGGCAATCTGCACATGTGCAAAAGCTTCTGCACAAGCACAGAAGCACGTGTGTGCTAGTGAAGCATGTGTGTGTGCACCCCCCCCCCCCGTTGCAGACCAGTAGTAAAGGTAAGTAGAATCCACCCTTGGTCCTGTGCTTTCAGTATTTTTGTATGATTATCTTTACTACATGAGCGTTTCCTATCAATGTTAACCGAGTTACTGTGATGTCACAGAATACTCTAAGTATCTTAACTGCTAAGAGGTACAATAATAATAATAATAATAATAATAATAATAATAATAATAATAATAATAATTTTATTTCTATACTGCCCCTCTCCCGAAGGACTCAGGGCAGTGTACAGCCTGATTAAAAGCACAAAGATAGACAAAATTTAAAAATAATTAAAAATATTAAATAATTTGGCTCAAATATAAAACCCCAATTTAAAATCCCACATTTAAAACCAATTTAAAATCTTTACATTGATAGCATGGCCTGGTGGAACAGCAAGGTTTTATTAATTAGATTTATTAATTAGATTTATATACCGCCCTTCTCCTTACGGACTTTTGAGGGCACAGCGAAATACACGGAGGTCAGAGATCTTACGCATTTCTGGGGGTAGTTCATTCCAAAGGGCAGGGGCCCCCACAGAGAAGACCCTCCCCTTGGGTGTCACCAGCCGACATAATTTGGCCAATGGCACCCTGAGGAGACTCTCTCTGTGGGAGCGGGCTGGCCAGTGGGAGGCTATTGGTGGCAGAAGACGGTCTCAAAGGTACCCAGGTCCAATGCCATGGAGTGCTTTAAAGGTGGTAACCAACACCTTGAATTGCACCCGGAAGACCACTGGGAGCCAGTGCAGCTCGCGCAGGAGGGGTGTCACATGGGCACAACGAGTTGTGCCCATGACCACCCGCGCGGCCACATTCTGGGCCAGCTGGAGCCTCCGGGTGCTTTTCAAGGGGAGCCCCATGTAGAGTGCATTACAGTAGTCCAGTCGAGAGGAGACAAGGGCGTGAGTGACCGTGCGCAAGGCGTCACGATCCAGAAAGAGCTGCAACTGGTGAATCAGGCAAACCTGATAAAAAGCCCCCCTGGCCACGGCAGTCATATGCTCTTCTAAAGACAGCCATGCATCCAGGAGGACGCATAGATTGCGAGCCCTCTCTGGGGGGGGGAGGCAAAGATTCGCCCTCAATAGTCAGCGATGGCACCGGCTGACTATATTGCGACGCCGGGAACCACAGCCACTCAGTCTTGGAAGGGTTGAGTCTGAGCCTATTTCTCCCCATCCAGACCTGTATGGCCTCCGGGCAGCGAGACATCACAGCAAGGGCATCGTTGGGGTGGTCTGGGGTGGAGATGTACAGCTGAGTATCATCAGTGTAGAAGTTAAAAGTTAGAACCCACCTCTCTCCTAGAAAATGAAATATTTTAGGAAATATTAAAAGGGCAGACAATTTCCCCTAAAAGGGAGGCAGAAACTCAGCCCCACCCCCCCTATCTTTGTTAATGGGTTATTAAGGAGTCTGGATAGCTCAGCAGACTAATGCATTGTAATTAACTCCAGCTGTCTGCAATTACTGTAAATTCGAATCTCACCAGGCTCAAGGTTGACTCAGCCTTCCATCCTTTCTAAGGTAGGTAAATTGAGGACCCAGTTTGTGGGGGCAATAAGATGACTTTGTATAAAATATACAAAAGTATGAAGGCTATTGCTTAACGCATTGTAAGCCGCCCTGAGTGTCCGGAGAAGGGCGGCATATAAATCAAATTTAAAAAAAAAAAGGCCTGGGCCAGTCTATTCTACATAACAATATCTACCTCCTTCAGGCAGAGACATTTAATTGACCTTCATTACATCATCCAGCAAGATTCAACCAAATTTAACACAGAGACAACCTAAAAAGCTAGCTATGACCTCTGGCAGCAACCAATCAGGATACTCTTCCTGTGCCCCCAAGAAGTTCAAAGCCAGAGAGGGTATAAAACCCAGGGACTGCCAGTATCTCTTCACTTTTTTCACCCAAGATCTCCAAGGCATGGGATCCTGATCATCAATAAACCTTCTTTCCAAGCAACTTTCATGAATCCAGTGTCTTTTTCCCCACTTGGAACTGAACCCAGAAAGATATTTCTTCCAACAGAGGGAAGCCTTTTAGGATAGAAAAAAAGTCATCGAATAAGCTTAGTTTAGTTATGGGTGTCTTAAATTATATGAAAGTTCCAAGCATCGTAGTTCTTTAACACTTAGAACTTTCCTCTATCTTATATTTTCCTATAACTATAAGAATCGTTTTGAAGTTTGGCTGATTTTAGGATTTCTGGCCAGACAAAAAACACAGAAATTAAGCAGAAAGACTATGGAAGAAGTAAAAAAAAATGTCTGCAAATAGTAAACTTGAAAGTGGGATGACAAAAAAAAATGGCACATCCCACAGGTGATAAAGAAAAAATTCTTTCTTTTAAAAGTGAAGAGCAAAATGAAAAAAAAAAAGTATGGGAGAAATAGGGGGGTATTTGGGTGTGTGTGTGGGGGGGGGGGGAGAAAGGTACAGGCAAGCAGAAAATATTTTTGGTGAATCCCAAAACCTTTGCTGGAGCAGAAGGATTTTAAACAAAATATATATGTATTCATGTGCTTTTCTGAACATCTTTAACAAATAAAAGCCAACTCAGTGTTGAATTTGATGCTGCTGCCAAACTCTTCTACAGTAACAGTGTATTGCAGTGCTCATAGATAACAGGTAGTATTTATCCTTGTTAATGAGGACGCCAACAAGGCTGTGATAAATCTTAGCTGGCAGATATATTTCCCTCTCAGTCCCTTATGCAATATCTGGAAATGTCTTAACAAAACATTATTAAAAAGATACAGCAGCCAAACCATTCCTATTTTATACTGCGTATCAATACTGCGTATTTCTTCTCTTTTTTGTAACAATAAACTAAACTAAATAGATGAATTAATTCCATATTTTACATTGAGTTGATTTGGAATTCATTTTGTTCTCTGGAATGATCTAAAGTGATCTGTCTAGGTCTTCGATTGAACTAAATCACTAGAATAGAAAGAAAGATTAAATATCAGATTTTGGATATCATGGAAAAAACAATACATTTTTAATGATCAATGTATTATTCTTACATATATGAAAACATATGCGTTATTTTTATTCTTTATTGTCTGGGTGAGAAAGAGATTCTTGTGAAATTCTTTTCCTGATGTCAAAATAACTAGTTTTAACCTTGGGTGCTATAGACAACGATTTTGTGTATGGCAGGAATGAGAATGGGGAAAAGTACCATTTGCTATTCCATTTTAGGAAGCAAAATATCTGTTCCTGGCTTTATACCAATTATTATTACTTTCAGTTTTGGATTTTGGCTGCACAGAGCATCCTTCTGTAACCTAGGTACCTCCCAGGTGTGTAGATTTCAACACTCAGAATCCCTATTCAACATGGCAATTGTGAATTCTAGGACTTAAATTTTAGACATCTGCAGGGCACTCAGGTTGACAATAATAAATGCAGGAAGATGCAGCACTGCGGGCCATCTGCTTCCAAGTGACTTGAGGTATTTTTCCTAGAAACTGAGCTTGTGGATTGCTCACCTATCACTACTGTACTAGACTTGAACTCTGCAATTGTGCTGGATGGTACTTGTTAGAAACTAGCTTTCATTAACATCTGGCACTGCTGGAAAATCTAAGGAGGAAATATTAATCTAGCAATAAATTATTGCCTGGTCAGAATAAACCAGAGTGGTATAGTGATAAATAAACCACAAATTGAAAAAGCAAAGTGCCTGTATTCTAGCTGAAAAATATAGTGGGAGCAGCATTTTAAACATTTTCAGCTATTATTTACTTAACCTATTGCTTAACGCATTGTAAGCCATCCTGAGTCTCCGGAGAAGGGCGGCCTTTTTTTTAAAAAAATTTGATTTATATGCTGCCCTGAGTCCCCGGAGAAGGGTGGCATATAAATCAAATTTAAAAAAAATAGTGAAGAAAAAAAAATATACAAAACTAAATGCTGACTCTGATCTCAAGTTAGGGTACTTTGTACCACCAACCAGAAGAATACAATATTACCTGCCAGGCAGAAGCCCAAAATTTTTTTTGTAGGGAGAGGGGAGGAAATATGATATTTCAGCCCTATTCTTAGCTGAATATTTAAATCAGACTGTGGTATTTAACAATTCACAATAATAAATAAATAATAAATCCACAATAATGGATCCTTGACCCTGGGAATCATGCCACTAAAATTCTGTGGTAAACCATCAAACCACAGAGAAAGTTCTCAAGCTTTTTAAAGAAGAAAATCAAGGTATGTAAAGCTTTGGATTGGCTCACCAGACTTCTTTTAACATAGTCCTCAACACCACCATTAAAAGTTGACATCATTGTATGACTTTTCTGCTTCTTATTATAGCTGTCATATATATCTCAGCAATGCTGACTTAAAAAAGAGGTTCCTTTCACATTTTAGTACTAAAGATTGCAGTACTCCAGGGTCCCTTTTCTTTCTTTTCTTATTTTGTGGAAAGCTAATCTAGTTTTCACTCTTCTACTTTAAGGATGGGATAATTCCCCCTCTTTCATTAGCAGAATTTACATATAAATTTACCTCCTGCGCTTTCCCACTGTGCAATGCTTCATGGATGCAACTGGGCAAAAAGTCCCAAAGGTGCTTTTCAAATGGCAACTGATTTTCTTAGTTTTTTTTTCTTGAAAACATTTCGCTTCTCGTCCAAGAAGCTTCTTCAGTTCAGGACTGAAGAAGCTTCTTGGACGAGAAGTGAGGATTTTTAAGAAACAAACTAAGGAAGTCCAGTTGCCAGAAAAAGCACCTTTGGGACAGCCATCACCTGGATGGTTGAAAATCTCCATAGTCATTGAACAAAAAGTGTAGTAAGATTTAACTGAATCCTTTGTTGTTCTACTTCTGCCATTTCTGTTAGTGCCTCAATTAATACAGCAAGAAGAGAACAACAAAGCTATGGAGCCCTCATTACTTCTTTAAAATGGCCACCATGTTACTTCCTGGATCCCAAGACTTAGGTAGGAAGAAGAAGCCAAGAAGATGAAAACCAAATATTAGCTTTAAATAAATCCGAAAGGTGGGGGAGAGTAGTGATACTGGGAAGAAGAGGCCCAGGTGAGTCAAAACCATGCCAAGTAGCATATATTGGCTTGGTTCACACAATAAACCTGCATTGACAAACAGCAGTTACTTGTCCTCATAGCACCCATCTCCCAAATCAACCAAATTTGTCAGATGTAAATTATAAATATGAGTGCGTTGTGCATATTTATATATTGTATATTTTGAAATACTGTGTATTTTGAAAATACATAAGATGTATTCCTAAGAACTCAGATAGGTTTAGAATGTGCTTGAGGGTTGCTTACTCAGCTGCAGTCTCTTGCACCATGTGTAATTTAGCTTTGGGAGATTTCATAACCTTTGCCGATAGTTTATCAGAGAGAAAAAGGCATGAAGAACAATCTTCCATAGGGAAAGTCATTAAAGCCTCAGAGACAAACTTTCCAGTGTGTTACCCTTTGGCTCTCTGCCAGATATTTCAATCTACTTAATAGCAAGGGATCAAAAAAGAGGTGGACCTGAAGTGGATAAAAAATGATCTGGGCTCAGCATCGTAGAATAGTCCACTATTGAAGATATACACCCAAAGCATTACCTAATTTTTATCATTAAATAAACATTGGATTGAGATTAAAACTGCAAAAACACTTTTGGAGTATATTAGGTTGTCATCATAATTAAAAAGTCAAAATTTGGCTGGCTCTGATGAACTTTGGCAGTACAGTAAGGAAAATGTTGGACTCAGACACATGCATTTCACACTGCCAGATTATAACAACTTTTGGCAAGAAGGATGTAGATGTTTTAATTTGCTGTTACAGACCACCTGCTCCTTTACAAGCTTTTCTAGGCACTTTTCCTAGAACATGGGGTTTGCTGGAAGATGAACTTCAGTTTCACAGATATTTTTGTTGCAAAAAAAAAAAACAAACCCACCCTAATATGATGTTGTTAGAAATTTAGTTTCTCCACATATAAACGTCATGCAGCCCGAATTGATGAATGCTAAATTTAATACTACTCAAATTCTGTGGGATGTCTTATCAACTAAATGTTTATAGACTGAAATGAGCACATTTAGCATGCTACAAAAATAGAAATCTTGGGTTTTAATTAAAATTATTTGAATAAACATTGGCATTAAAAAAAACAGTTTTGCTTTACTAGTAGCCTCTGCTTGTGAAGTAGTAAAGTCTCCTCTGAGTCAGGAGGAACTTTTAATGATTTCATAGACGTGACCATATAGCTTCAATACCTAAATTAGTTTGTCACTGTTTTCTTTTGGATGGTCTTGTTAACATTTCCTAGTCTAGTCTATTTCCTGGTGTATTTTTATGCAAGTAAGAAACAAGTCTGCCCCTGCTCAACTTTTTCAAGATTAGTCAAAATCCTCTAGGTATTGCCAAATGCTGTGACTAAGCAGAAAAAGAAGATTGTTATTGTGGGGCAGAGAGAGAGAGAGAGAGAGAGAGAGAGAGAGAGAGAGAGAGAGAGGGAGGGAGGGAGGGAGGGAGGGAGGGAGGGAGAGAGAGAGAGAGAGAGAGAGAGAGAGAGAGAGAGAGAGAGATATTCTAATATATTTTGTGTATTCCAAAACATTTCTAACAATTAAACTGAAAATTAATTTACATTCTTTTTATGTGAGTGAAGGTTACTTTTTAAAATTTCTATGACATTCCTACTAAAGAAGCAGCAATGAGAAGCTATGATCTTAATACACTACTGTACAGGTGTAGGGTAGAAATCTGGAGGTTTTCATACCCTGATCCTGCCTCTTGCTTTGTCATAGCAGTTAAGTACTTCCTGTTGCCACAAAGTTACCTCAAGGCTTTTAAGAGTGATATTGTCCCAACAACTGAATTAATGAGACTTAGCTGGGGAGCTATTGAGAAGAATAGAAGAAGATAGTCTTGGTATATAAGTAATATATTTTTTCATTTTGATTAGAGTACCATTACAGCTTGACATTCTTGGCATGGTTAGCATGGTCTACAATGTGGATTTATCTCTGTTCATCAGATCTTTAGAGTTCTGTCTCTTTATTTGATATTTGTTCATGTTTGGCTGCACCAACTAAGTGCCCAGTAACAGACGAGAAACATGAGGGATAATGATGGAGAGGAATTGCCATAATTATTCTCTAAAATATTTCACAATCCAGACACCATTCACAATCTGTTCAAGGGATTCTAGTAGTCAGAATAAAACACAAGAGAAAATAAACTCAAATATAAATCATGTCTGTTGTTTTTGGACAAGTTGGCCTGTAAACATTGCCAGTATCTGATTTTATTTCACTATCTAAGCAACGAAGAAAAAGCAAAGGAACATTTGACACTCAGCAAACACAAACTTTAAAGAAACTTTGGCTGTCTTTTTATATTTTGTTACACCTCTTTTGGCATCAACATTCAAAGTACACTATTTTCTCCAAGTAGCAAAAAATATCTGTATCAACAGAACTTAAATGAGAGCTTTTTGTCTTATGTGTTTTTTTAAAGAATTTCCAGTTTATATTTATAATTTATACTTTCTCAACCATTTGCAAACTTTTATTTGCCCTTATCTCTAGGATGGATGTGTGCCACTTTCAGTAAGAAGACACTGAAGTATGCATCTGCCTAGCAATGAAACAGCCCTTACTAGAACTATAGCATCATGCTCCTATTTTCCAATTGTTGGAAACTCTTAATTTTAGAGAATAGATTCACTTCACAGATTATGATTCACTTCCTAATGAGCATACCTATGTTAATTTGCTCCAACTTTGTATTCTTCTTATGAGAATATCCATCTCAGGTGCCTGCCAGTTTGTCCATCTGATAAAGGAACCTGATTGGTTCCTTAGCTTCCAGTAACTAAAGTTCTTTGACTTTGTTACAGGCTTTAATTCATCTCTGCTTAATGCCATCTCTGCTTTTATTTCTATAGACTGTTATAATTGCTTTTTCCCTTTATGGCTTGGCTTATATCCCTTTTGGATTATTTTTATTTAGATTTAAGACTATGCGTAAGAGTTTTGTATTCCATTGTCTTTGTGGTTGTTAGTCTACATTTCTAGTGGTCCTTGCAATCAATGTTCATATATTCTTGTGATGAAGATTAATATCCTGAGCATATTGTGGTTGTGTTTGGCAGCCCGGCAATTTATTCAGTCTCACTGGTTTCCATGTGGATATTAAGCTCTGGTTTGTAAGCCTGATTTTATCAAATCTGCACGTTAGGTTATGTCTATCCAGCTTTTGGATAGCAATCATTTTTATGTTTTATGAAATAAAATATAAAAGTATCCTTATACTGGTCTATGACCATAATAAAGATTTGATTGGAAATTATCCTGTTATTTTCTATTAAAATTAGATAAATCAAAAAGTATCCTTTTGTTCTGCTGACTGCCTGCAGCTTGGCAGTTCGAGTCTCATTGGCTCTCATCGACTCAGCCTTCCATTCTTCCGAGGTTGGTAAAATGAGGACCCAGATTCTTGGGGGCAACATGCTAACTCTGTAAACCGCTTAGAGAGGGCTGCAAAGCCCTGTGAAGTGGCATATAAGTCTAAGTGCTATTGCTATTAATCCTTTCTCTTATATTATTAGAATAAATTTGTGCTTCTGTGTTTCCTTTCTTCTAATAGAAATTCTTTTATTTCTTCTAATTTGCTTTCCTAGGTGGGAAGCAAAACCTTCTGGTGTCTTCTATAGATCTACATGTTCTTTTGCATCAAAACAGGAACCATTTTCTTGTGCATGTTCCAGATTAATTTTAACAGTTTTAATTTTTAAAGTCATTCCAAACATTCCAGCAACAGGACCATGTTTAACAATGTTATGGGGTGGGACTTAGATATGCTAATCAGTTTATATTCTGTAGATAAATGCTGCGGGAATATGTTTGAGACCTGAATCATTTGTTTCCATGTCCTAGAGACCTTGAATGGAGCTCTCTGAATGCACATTCTATGTTTTTTATCTGGAACTATTTGCAACAAGGAAATGTAACAGAGCATGTTATCTTATAAAAAGCTTTTCTACATTGTTCGTAAGTGTAATTTTAATTAATTGACTTGTATGGTTCATTTATGTTTGTGTGTCTCCTGTTTAAGTATGTCAACATTCAATGAGCCTATACCATACTCACATACATTTCCTAAATTGGAGGAGGGGACTGACTCCTTTAATTCCCCCCACCTCACAGCACTAGGGACACAATCCCTTCTACCTGCTCCTGTTTGTAGCCCACCAATCATTAGAGTGCAGAGTGATTTAATCCATGGCGGTATAACTCTAATGGATGCTAGTACACAATCCCTTCTACCTGCTCCTGTTTGTAGCCAACCAATCATTAGAGTGCAGAGTGATTTAGTCCACGGTGGTATAACTCTAATGGATGCTAGTCAATCCAGGGGTTACATTTAGCCTGCAGGTTTTTGAATGCCTGTTAAAGACTATAAGCCAAATTCCCAAGTCTCTTTCATGGCAGGCATCCACATAATATAACTGGGAATTGGTTTAGTCTGAAGCCCGGAAAGGCTACTGCCTGTTTAGATGGACAAGGCAATGCTCTCCAGATGTTCAGAACCACACTTCTTAGGTCTGGAATTGGTCATGCTGTCTGAGGCTCTTGGAAGGGATGATCCAAACTTTAGATTATTTTGAAGGTCCCAACTGTTGAGTATGCAGAGCAGTATGTATCAACTTTCTTCAGCTGAAGCTGCACAAATAAAATGATGAACATAAAAGAATGCATCCTCTGAGCTCATAAGCAAAGTTCAAACATTTGAGGTCTGAACCAGCTACTATCTCTGGAGCAGTAACTCATTTTCATTCATTGCAGATGCTGCATAATACACAACAGAATACTGTGGGAGCTTTCAGTGTCTTTCCTTCACACAATGTCCATCTTAAAAGTACTAATTAAGACATATCATGCAGTATGATACACTTTAGACAATTAATATATTTTAATAGGAGGCCTGAAACCAACTTTTAATCCTTTAAAAAAAAAATTCCTTGTTTCAACTGCTGAATGCAGCCAGGCATTTCATATGACACAAGCAGTGGGAAGCATGACTTCAATAACATGAAATGTGCAAGACTTTAAAAGTTTTGCTTCTTTGTTTCATTGCAGACCGTTTATTTTTATAGCTTATTGTTGCTGAAGAGTTTCTTTGAAACAATGCCTCTGGCTCCCACGGCATCTTCATTCAAGTTCCCTCAAGTAGGACATAATGAGAAACATTTTCAAATCTTTCCCATTACAAAAGAGATCTGCCTCAAAATAATTAAGAGTGCCTAATCCCACCTAGACTAGAAACAGCACCACCCTGAAAGTTTGTTTTAAATGATAAAATGAAAGGCAGAATAGAAAAGAGTAGCAATTCAGAAGAGCCTTCCTCAGTCTATTCCCTCAATTCATGTTACAATATCAGCCCCTACAGTATGTGCCTAGCCAATTCTTGGAGATGCAGTGCCAATATTTCGGAAGTCTACTAGGGTCAAGAAGGCTTGCCTTGAGGTACAAGGGAAACTGTTTTTCCATATTTGGAGAGAGCTCACCCATTGTCATGGTAATGATTTAAGAGCTAACCAGCTGCTATGACGATGTAATGCTAGGAATGAGTCAGCAAGGTTTTTGGGCTGATATCACTTTAAGAGCCTGTCATAAGAAGAGACCTTGTTGGGCGTATCTTTCTCTCCATGTATGCTTCTGTGTTCTAATTGCTGTTTGCTGTTTGTTTGAGGTCTGACTAAAGTATGTGTGTGTGTGTGTGTGTATGTATGTGTGTGTGTGTATATATATGTGTGTGTGTATATATATATATATATATATATATATATATATATATATATATATATATATATATATATATATATATATATATATATACAATGAATATATATATTCATTGCAGATAAAACCACTGTTTAAATACAAACCTCTGTTTACTGTATTTGCTCCTGGGTTGTCTCGCATAGTCACATTGTGTGCACGCTGACACCCATTCTATCAGCAGATTTTAGATTTGCTCCTAGGTGTTTAAGAAGTTTCTTTTTTGCAAAACAAGGAAGCTTTTTAAATTCACAGTTAGGTTATTCAGAGACTAATATAGCCAGAATTAAATTTTTAAAAATAGCCAAAACAACAAACAGGGAAACAAGTAATTGCCTGTGTGCTTACAAAGGGGATCTCTGTGCAGCGTGACCAACAATCATGTTATTATTATTTTCTTGCCCTTATATCTGTTCCCATTCAAGACAGTGCCAACATTTTCTGGGACATATCTGAGGAAAACAGCCAATGCAGGACTTACTCTAAAAGAAGCTGTACTTGCTTGAAGGGAAGAAACAGGAACAGGAAGAAGAATTGACAATAACAACATGATTGTTAAATAGAGATTCTGAAATAAGAGAAGAAACAAGAGAATAGTTGGAGACAGTCTCAAAAGGTCAAGGAAGAAGCAGACAAAACATTCTGAGGAAAAATGTACTGGATTGATGGGAGAAATATTTCTGTTGTAATCATTATAAATTTTAATAACATAAGAAATATAGTACGGTTTAGTAGAACAAAACTGTGGAAAGTCACTCTTTCTCAGACCTAGGATGGAGGCAATGGCAAACCACTTCTGAAAAACCTTTCCAAGAAAATTGCAGAAAATTGTTTCCGAGAATCAAACATAATTGAACAGAAAGAAAATCTTGATTTTAGATATTCTACATAGTCACATTTTCCTTTCAACTGTTCAGAATGGAAGACACAGGAAATATTTAATATTAATATTTAATATTTAATATTAATATTAAATAGATTTAAACCAAATCTATCTAGTTCAATATTGATTAGCAGTTGCCCTCCAAAGTTTCAAAAAGGGGTTCCAGCCTTAACTGGAGAAGCTTCAGAGTGAATTTATGTTATAGCAAACCTGTGTTGCACCATTTATCCTGTTCAACATATTAACTGAGGGGCTACATATAGGTAAGAAACTACAGTAGGATCAAGAGAAGCAATCGATAGATGGAAATGTCCTCTTGAAGTTGGTAAAATCCAACAAAATTAATTGTGTAGTGTAGAAGGTAACTGAAACCAGGACCAAGGACAGCTCCAACTGTTAACTACTGGTTGGTGGTTGAAGTCTTCGTCTTGCTCCCTCCCACAAGAAATAAGAGGAAGTTGTCTCAGCAGCCAGCTAAGCTGTTTATATAAACATTATGGTTAGTATCGCCTATGCAATCAAAGCTTCTAGTTATAGTCTTTAAAAAACCCTTTGCAGGATTTGCAGATTCCTATACAGTCAAAGAGATCAAGATTCTACTGACGATTTATCCTTTGACCTAACAAAAAATAGCAAGGCCATATCTTATGGTGAAAAAGATGTGATAATGGAGCTCACCAATTTTCCATGAATGGGAATTGCCTGATCCTCATATAGGTTCAGGTAATTTGGCTGACCAGAAAAGTCCATGAGTCGTCATACATTTCAGCTACAAAACTTCCTTTAGAAATATTGAGCATCCAATTCTCCTCTTTAAAACATAGTGAAATTGGAAAGTCAGATAGGGACCTTATCCTAACGGCACAGCTGTTCATTTTTCTAGAATAACAATATTTAAATAGTCCAATAATGTGGTTGAAGTGTATTAATATTAATTACAGGAAGGAAAGACTGCTATGGCAATGGATTGGGTTGAATAATTTAGTAATTAAATTCTTTTTAGAAATATAATGCATCCAACCAAATTTTTCACATTCCTATTTTGCTTGCTTCCGTTTATGTCAAAAGGAACCAAAATAGTGGGCAAAAAGAGCAAAGAGAAAAACAGAGATACTCTCTATGCAGGGGGACAGATAATGTATTCCAAACAATGTTTTATAAAAAAAGATGAACTGTAGTGACACATCCACATTCACAATCTTTGCTGGAGTATTTTGCATTTGTAAAGCTTTAGTCAATCAATTATATCAAGAAACTGTGGGCGTCAGCCTCAATAAAAAATAAAATAAGATAGGGTAAGGTGAATGAAGTCAGATAAGATAAGATAAGATAAGATAAGATAAGATAAGATACACTAAAAGATAAAAGAGTGAGATAAATTAGTATGAGTAGATAAAATGAAGGTGTGAGATAAACTAGTGTAAGAAAAATATACTTGAAAAGTATAACATAAAATGAGTATTAAATACAAAACTGTGTGCTTAGATGAATGCATCACCTTTACATGCTCCCCACTGGATTCTATAAATATATATTTTCAGGTGAACAAGCATGACTATAAATTTAGAAGCTCTAATAACATATAAATACATATATGGTGTGCCCTGATGAAAATAATAGTGTTTTATTTCATTCTTTTGTATGGTTCTGTTAAGTATTAACTGTAAATCCTGGGCCATTGCTGGCACATATAACTGGCACATATAGTTGCTTCCAACATATAACTGGAAAACGTACAATGTCTTCAATGTTTGGTGTTCCACATATACAGCTCCTCTCAGAATATAACACTTGGTAGAATTATTTAACCACTTGCTCAAATCTTGCTCTGGTAAAGGCTATTGCACGGTCTTCTGTAAAATCCATTGTCAGGTATTTTTCTGTTTCAAAAGATTGGTTTTGCCCAACCATTCCAGTCATCTGAAGTTTGCAAATGATTCAAAACTGGCTTGGGCACTAACATCCAAGATTCTTTTTTTAAATATTCCCTTGGCCTGATGTCTACCCGAGCATAGGCATTATGTTGATAGGTCAAACAGTGAGTTGCTTGTGAGAAATAGATATATTCACCGCCCTGAGTCCTTCGGGAGAAGGGCAGTATAAATATCTAATAAATACAAATACAAATATAAATGTGGTAGGTTGAAAGTGATTCCAGATTTCGTCTTGATTACCAAAGATTGAATGAAGTTGCCTCCCAACCAAGCCACAGCTTCATAGCATTCCTATTATCTTTAGCAATAACTCTATAACTTCTGTTCATTTGTCTTTTCTGCTTGTGGAGGATGAGACTCCATTTCAAAGTGCTTGGAGCATGGGTGAAATCCAACCGGTTTGGACTGGTTCGGGTGAATCGCTAGGGATTATTGGCCTTGGTTCACTGAACCAGTAGTAATCACCCCTTGTTGGCCCCACCCATGGCCAGCCAGTCGTCACTCATCTCTTCTGGCCACTCGATGTTCCACAGAATTCAATGTTAAATGCAGCAGAGAGAATGCTAACTTTTCTCCCTTCATTCAGAATGGAGCTGCTGCAGCCTGTCCCTTTAAAGTAGTCCCCAGGAGGGAGGGGGAAAGGGGGAGCAGCTGGAATGGAGCTGTTTTCGTGAAAGGCAGGAAAATGGGGAAGGGGATTTTCCTGCCTGTCATCCATTCCTCAATCTCAACATAGACTGAGGGAAGGATGGTAAGCAAGAATACTCCCCTCCCCATTTTCCTGCCATTCGCAACAAGGAGTGGCTGGGAGGGAAGGGGCTGGTGAGGAGCTCCTTGATGTGAGTGAAGTCAAGTTTGCCATGCCCACCCAGTCACATGACCTCCCCCAACAAGCCACACCCACAGAACCGGTAGGGAATTTTTTTTTAATTTCACCACTGGCTTGGAGCCCTCTGGGGTGGCAGCAGAGGCGGAAAAGAACAGAATGGCTTCTCCCATTTGGATATATGTTGGTACCACAGAGTTGTTAATATGCTGAATGTGGATCTCAGAATATCCTCCTTCCTTTTGAAAAAAAAAAAGCAAAATAGAGGCTGCACTTGAAAGATTCTTGAGAATAATTTAAAAATATCATATTAAGCAGAAAAAGGAACTGCAAAGTATGTCTGAATGATAAGATGATTTGACTTGGCAATGAATCAAGGGGCTGAAAAGCAGTTCCGAATGGACAGTACAATGTACAGTATATAAAAACCTAATGCAGGAATTTTTAAACATCCATCCTCCTCCACAAACAGCTTTGAAACACGGTGAGTGCAGAAAGTGATAGTGAGGAAAAAGCTCCAAGAATGTTTGTAAAAAAAAAAAAAAGGAAAAGGCAAAAGAATTCCTGCATTCTTAGCTGGAAGATGGAAGTCCTCCCTTCTAAACAATTAATCTTAGTTGATGAAGGAAGAGTGGAATGAGGAGTATCCAAAGAGCCAGTAGTCAGCCAAAGATATGTTTGCTTAAGTTTTATTTGTATGGGAGACTTCATAAGATATACTATAGTGCTAATATGAATTCTTCCAAAATATGTTTCTGTTCTTCAGGGAATAGAGCAGGGAGAACTGTTTAAAAGGGAGGATTACAACACTGAAGACTATTTCTCTTCATTACAATATCTTTTGCAGAACAAAGTTTCACATGGGACTCTATTGTGTTAAGTGCTGCAAGGAGCTGTTCTTACTCCCCAAATTATATTAATTCAGAAAGATGGAGCAAATAGTGCATGAAGAAGGATAGGGAAGACCACATAAACAAGGGTCTGGAGAACAGTTCTTAGGGGAAACTAGTGGAAACGTGGCTTCTTTGGGCAGCTGTCCATTCTGGGTTAAGAGATGGGGTTCTATAACTTTTGCTTTAGTAAAGAAAACTTAACAGTGATAAGTTTTCATTTCATGCAGACAGTGACAAATTATATCATTTGAATTAGGAATTAACAGTATAAATTAGCTTTATGTAATAGTGGTATTTTTAAAAATGAGGAGGTGTAGTCTGGAAATATTAGAAAATTTGATTCTTCTGCCAAAAATCGTCCCCCCCCCGCCCCCCATGTTACTGTCTCAGAAGTTCCTAATACTGCCTTTGGAACTATTTTAATCAACAACTATTGTGGGGAGGGGAGATTTAATGTTCTGGTCCAAACTGTTCTCCTCGTGTGTATGATAGCCCTGTGGTTCAACCTTCCAAATATTATTAGAACAAGATGTCATCCAGAAAAGCAGGAGCTGGACTGTTTTGGCAATTTTCCAGTTGGATCAGTGGGCTTGAGAATTTCAGAACTAAAAAACTTGCCTGTGACATTAGCTCAAAATGTTTAGCATTTTTTAGACAAAAATGAAAAATATTAACAGAATAGAATAGAATTTTAGAAGTCCTGTTAAACTGAGACCTTTGAAATATGTGTTTGATCACTTCCCCATTGCATCCAATGCCAATGTCATAATTTCGTTTATTGAATTTGGTAACCTAGTAAGTAAGAATGTGTGGGAAATCCAAAATACTGAAATTTATATTTTAAATGATTAATTTTGCTTTCTTTTATGAAAAATAAAAATACATCTGATTGCTTCATTTCTCAAATATGTTCTAGGTAGAGTCTCTGTTGCTCTATTGTCCTCCTTCAAAAAGCTGTAGATTTACAATTCACATTATCTGAAAGTGCTAGTTATGTAGAAGCTATTAAATTTTAACATGGCTTTCTCACACAGCATGACGCTATCCCTACATAAATGGTCTGATCATTTATTCCTAACCCTTGTCTTCCTGATCAATATTTCTGAAATTGGTGATGATCAGAGAAGTGAAATCAGGAACCGGTTCTTTATAGATTTACTAACAGTCACAGCCAATGTGTATATGCAGAAATGTTTTCCTTTTACGTCATCAGTGAAGCACATTTACCAAATTAATTTTGAGTGATAAAGAGGTAACTTTGGGAGAGAAGAATTTTGTAAGCTGTGCCCTCCAAATGTATTAGCCCTACAATTCTCTGAATTGTCAGTCTATGAGAATTAGATTAGAAGTTATAGTTCCATTATGTCCGGAGATTGCCAGATTGGGGACAATTTATTTAATTGTATGTTTTGGGAGAGTGCAGTTCCTATGAACGTTAAAGTGGTGATTGAAGCCACTTCTTTATTTGTTGTTGTGTGAAGTGTTAGAAGCACAGTGTGTGTGAAGTAGAGTATGACATATGCCCTGGAGACGGAAGTGCCACTATATTGATGAACGCGAATGATTCTCCAGTAAGTTTGAATAGAAATATCAGCAATCTTGTCAATGCAGATCATTTCCCTCCAATATAAAAATTACTAACAAATTTGCAAGTCCAAATTATGCTGTTCCCCTGATTAGTATTAAAAATGTCTTTCTGAATCCATGTGGTTCTGACATTTTTTGATTTTCCAGCCATGTGAATCTCAACAAACATCTTGAAATCTGTAAATGCAAAATCTCAGGGATAGATAGAGGAAATTGTTTAAGGTGGAAATATTTCCTTCTTGCAACCTCCATCTCTGAGCTGTGCTGCCTCTTCTCACACCAAGCAAACCCCACCCTGGTTCCCAGTGTCTCACATGGTTTTTATATGCCATTAAGGGATATTACAGGTGTCCCTGAATTCAAAGGCAGCATTTGTTGATTTTGGTGCATAGGTCTATGGCATCTGCAATATAATTTCCTCAAAGTACATACATTCTCTTTGAGTCTTTTGTTCTCTTTCAGGAAGAATGTTACTGATTTTCATGGTGGAGGAGGTGGGAGAGGGGCTCATAAGCTAAACTGCCCCCACCTTCAAGAATAAGCTTGCTCCTGAGATCACAATGACTTTAGAAAAGCTATTAGGAATTTATTTTTCTTGCTAAAGATGGAAAAATCTTACAATCTGCATGGCCACTTGCATTTGGTTTTCAGTTCTAAATTAAAATATAGTATGTTAAATTGGGTGGGACTATCACATATTAATTTATTGTGCTTTAGAATTTTAGAGATATATGCATTGGAAAGGAAAAATCTTGCACGAACTAGAATCAAGTGCTTACACTATATCAACTGCCCAAGTTATTATTTGTTAAATTTTATTATTTAGTTTCATATAAGTATAATATACAACTGGAAGAATGTTTAACCCTTAGCTTATGATTTAACTGAACTTCATCAATATCTTATTCATGCAACTTGGATTTTATGAATTCTTTCAGATTCCTGTTCCTAAAGTTCAGCCTGTGTCTGTTATGTTAAGAAGACTGTCACTAAAAGACATCACTTGCATTATTCTATAGAAAATAAGAGACCAACCAAACTATAAAACTGATTGTTAAAAAAAAGTCCACAGAACCAGATTATGGAAGAGTGTTAAAACTGCAATGCATTTCATGCAGCCATGCCTGAGAAACTATGAGCCAGAATGTAATTTCTCTTCCATTATATTGACTTATCAAAGAATTCTAGCAGTGTTCTAAAGAAAAGAATCAGAGGTCTCTGAAATCAGTCTGAAATCAACAGTTTCTGTGTAGATTCTCATACTGCTTGTATTTAGAAGAGAGTCATATGAAATTCTTTCCATTTTTTCAGGCAATTAAGCATGAACAGTTTACTGAAATTGAATCCACATCATTTTCTCCAGCTAGCTAACTGATAGAGATGTAGTAAGCACAAAATGCATCAAGACTGCATTTTGCAATGAAAAAAAAATTCAAACACTGAGTTCATATACTGGAATGTTGTTGATGATGCATATGATAGTTTTAGAATATTGCACTATAAAAATGCATTCATTTTAAAAGAAAAATGTCTGTCCACCTGATGGGCCCCATTCATAACTATGGAAGAAGATCCTCCCAGATCTGATTTCTTTAGCATTTCGTTTCCATAGTAGACAACCACATGCCTATGTGAACTTTAGGAACAGAGTTAACCTGTCCAAATAAGCGATCCCAAGAGATAATATACCCCCTTTTGTTGGAGGTAATTTACAATGATGATTGTTGCATATATTTATTGTTTTACTTAATTGTTGTGCACCATGCAGATTCATGTTTTGTGAGATGGGTGGCCCTATAAATTTGATAAATATAATCATTCTTCTCCGTAGTCACTGGTTTACCATGAATTGTCTAATCCTCCTTTAAAGCCATCCAAACTGATGCCATCATTGCATCTGGTGATAATGAATTCCATAAGGTAATTATAGGCAGGGTGGAAAAGTGCTCCCTTTTACTTATCCTGAATTACTCACAGTACAACTTTACTGGGATAATTCTGGAAAATTAGGTTGCCAGTAGATGCAATGATGTTCTTCTGGATCAGCTCAATTGGGAGCAGGTTGGGAGCGGGTGGGACAGTACTGTGCTGGTTCTCTTATTTCCTAAGGAGCAACAGTACCAGTCAGTGTTGACTGAGAGCGAGAAGTCCCATCCTCAAATGCTACAATGTGGGATTCTGCAAGGTTTGGAATGGTATTCTTTCCATTCTGATTCTACATGAAACTGTTCAGTGAGATCATTCATAGCCATGGTGTGAGGTTTCAGAGCCTGGAGGCAGTGGTGTGTGTGTGTGTGTGTGTGTGTGTGTGTGTGTGTCTGGATGGGGAACAACAGGCTTTACTTGGCAAGACTGAGCGGCTCTGGGCTTTCTGGATCTGGGACTTTACCATCTTCACACTGGATGGAGTTGCACTACCTCAGAAACACCAGGTGTGCAATCTGGTGGTGTGTATCAGCTGTGTAATTCTATACTTGCACCTTCTTGAGAAACAGATGGCAGACAAGACTAGGAAGACCTTTGCACAGCTTCTTGTTGTAGGCTAGTTGCGCCCTCTCCTGGATCATGAGGCCGTGCTCACAGTTACCTAGTCACCTCCAGAGGAGATTACTGTAACAGGCTCTACATGGGGCTGCCCTTGAAGAGTATCTGGAAACTTCCATTGATGAAGACTGTGGCTGCATTAACAGTCTTGTGCCCACCCAGGATGGCAGACATTACACATTTGCTCCAAGAGCTGCAATGTTTTTCATCTGCTTCCAGGTGCAATTCAAAGTGCTGGTTTTGACCCATAAAGCCCTGCACGGCATCGGTCCATCTTACTTCAGGAACTGCCTTTTCCCAATGACATCTACCTGTCCCATCAATCAAGCAGGAGAGATATGCTATAGGTACTGCCTGCTATAAGGAATCCCCTCTGGTGAGACCCAGAAGTCATGCCGAGTCCACTGTGATTTTCACCATGTAAAACATCATTCCCCTGAGATGAGTTTGGCCCCATCCCTGGTACCATTCTAGAAAATCTTTAAAGCTTGATTTTTTTTCCCCCAGCAACCTTGGGGATCCCATGAAAATGCTGCAAAGTGGCTGTATGATGTCAGGTGATTGTTATTTTCCTGAGGATTTGGTTTGGCTTTTTCATGTTTTTATTTTGATTCAGTGTTTTACGATTGGTCACATTGTTGTAATGTACACAGCTCAGAGTCATGTTATGTGAGGTGGGCAGCCATATATATTTGCTAAATAAATAAGAAGGGGAAACAACTTGGGCACATCCACTTTCTTCAAATGATACATCATATTATATATTTTTAGCATGCCTCTGCTTTTTTACCTCCTAAATTAATTAAAAATAACCTTGAATTCTATAATCTTTCTTTTTAAGAATTGTTCAGGTCCCTTATTGTTTTGGTTGCCATTTCAATATTTCATGTTATAATATAAATGATTTATCTATAGAAAAAACTTGGGAATTGATACTGGAAATATTGCTGATTAGTTGCAAGCTTGCTCCTACTATTCCTCCCTATAGTTACTTAGTTAATTCTACTTAAAATGTATTACAGATTTGCATGTTACAATTATTCTAATCTCTACATACTTATTAAAGAATAATACAATCCTGGATCTGCATTGTTATTCATGTCTCTGCAATCTCATAGCACTTTGTATGATACAAAAATGCTTTAGATATATTCCAGCACAAAAACTATCTAGCTAAATGTGCTATAAATTCCAGTTCTTGATTCAATAAGTTACCCATTAGCTGTGCATTACTGCTGTATATGATTAGTGAGCAGCTTTGGTATTAAAATGGTAAGAGATATGTTTGTGATTGTAGCATACCACTTTGGAAAAAAAATATTTTCGTGTACAGTAGAAACAAACACTTTATTGCTACTAAATGATGCCTGCATTAGGTAACTAATAACTGGACATAGTTTCTTCAGCCACCTATATTTCATAAAAGGCAGAGGATGAACACAGCTCCTCCCGACCTTTCCAGTAATCATTAGTCTAGCTGTGCTTCAGAAAGCTAAAATTTTAATCTTGTAATGATCTCTTTAGGACACCCTAAAGAGACCATTACACCCTGTCTAATTTTTTTTTCCATTAAGCAGGGTTTCTGTTTCACACATCATTTACAAGCTCAAGGGTTAAGCGACATGATAAAAGTTTTCATTTTTAAAAGCACATTAATTGTTGTCTGGAAACTTTCTGCATGCAACACATCCTCACCCATGGATCAGTTTTTGGCATTTACTTTACAAACAGACAGTGACTAAACTGCAAGAAGGCAGTGTCAATACGAAGCATTGACACTGCCTTCTTGCAACAGCCTAGCAACAGCCAACAATGTGTACAAACTTGAGAAACCTGCTATCATCAGAAAAACGCTGTGCCAAATTCAGATTTTGAAGATCACCACATGCAATATCCTGCCTGGGCTTTGTTTTATTTGTTTTTGGGGTTTTTTTTTTCAGTCAAACCCCACAAATATTGAGAAATAATGCTTATTTAGAAGATTCTTGCAAAGTGATAAACATTTTTGAACACCAGCATAAGGCTATAAATTATGTTGCTCTCTTTGAATTCCATTGTTCTGTTCTTTTTCTTCTGATGTTGGATGTCTCCATTTAAATTTTGCAAAAGTACAAGCATAATTCATTATGTTTGGGGGTTTTTTTGCCTTTCTTTATAAAAAAAACCCTAATAAGTAGCAGACTTGTTTGCTCCTTTTCTTTCAGACACATTTATTTTTCATGCCTTGCATGTCATTACTTGTGACAGATAAGCCTTAAGAGTTATTTAAGTTCAGCTAAGCTCTTAAAGATCTGGACAAATAAATATGGATTATCTGAAGCTTGCACGTTTACCAATTATTTATTTTTCATTTGCCTTCCTTTTTATAACATCAGCTTTGTTTAGTTGCTTTCTCAATCCAAAAAGTACAAGTTGATATTAGGAGCCAACTGTGTTTATTCATCCATAACTGAAAAAAGTGATTCATAATAGTCCTGATCCATAATGTCATTACAGCATCAACTGGTTTCATAGTTATTGCTGCTATTTTCAAAGACAGTAAGCCCTGAGCTAATATTCTTGTTTCATCATATAGTTTATGGTGACTTTGTTCAGCTTTGGAATCCAGTCCAACAACCAATGTAAATCCAGCTCCTGGCTGGACTGGAGTTGAACCTATACCTCTGTCACAATACAGATTTATCAAAATAGGGAAGCTATAGAATTCTAATAGTATAGTATAATAATCCTGAGCATAATATCATCTCCCTCTCCTGTTGGGCATCTAAAAGATTAAGACGTGACTCTTGGAATGATTCCTTTTGATAAAAATCAGACTATGCTGAATGACAGAACCAGATTTCATTATGTTCATATTACTAACCATTTTTCTGAGGAAGGACAGAAGGATCCATATGCAATAAACCCCAGGCCATAGACCCATATTTTTATACTTTCCTTGGGATGCAACTGTGATCACAGATCTGTTAATAATGGCTGTAAAGGATACATTCTGTGCTTTTCAACTGTTTACCAAGTTACAAAGGTAGCAACAAAGAACATCAAATTTATCCAAATCATGTATTTGGTTGAGGAACCCATATCTGCCCTAATTACACTGGATCCAGGCAGTGTGCAGTTATTCTCATAAGGAGTGATATTTTTCCGTGAGAGGGTAATTAAGGGAGAGGTGCACCTGCTTTCAACAAAGCCTGAATACCAACTGAAAGCAGAAAACTAGATTATTCAGACTTCGTCCTAAACGATCTAAAGTGAAGTGAGCCGTTCCCCAAATTACAGAGGAATCCGCTTAAAGGAGATACATTTGATCCTTTATGATGCAAGCTGCCAATAAACATGTTGAATTTCCATCAAAAAATACAAAGTGGTAGAAAAGAAATGATAATAGCAGGTGAATGTGAGCCTCTCTTAAACACAGAGGGAAAAAAGAAAACTGCTTAGAAGGATAATTTTAATCAGAGATCATTATAATTTTCTTCCAGTATAGACCTTATTAAAGCAAAAGGACAGATCTTAGATAGTGCTTGCTCTCTCCTTTCAATTAACAATTTAGGTTACTATGGTAACCTAAAGCCCATTTCAATTATTCCTAATTTTCAACATTTTAATGTCATTTTGTTTTTTGGGTGAAGCTAGAATTTCACTATGCTGAAATTTCCACACAATAGCCAACACAATGGAAACCAGCTTTCTTTCTTTCTTTCTTTCTTTCTTTTCTTTCTTTCTTTCTTTCTTTCTTTCTTTCTTTCTTTCTTTCTTTCTTTCTTTCTTTCTTTCTTTCTTTCTTTCTTTCCTTCCTTCCTTCCTTCCTTCCTTCCTTCCTTCCTTCCTTCCTTCCTTTTATAAATTGTATTAAGGGTTTAAAGTTTTAAAAAGAAAACTTTTCAGATCTAATCCAAAGTAATAAGGAATAAAGAGGAGAGGAGAGGAGAGGAGAGGAGAGAGAGAGAGAGAGAGAGAATAAAAACAAATAAAAAGAAGAAGCTTCTGATTTTCTTTGCAGCAAGTGCAAGCCAGCTTTCTCTGCAGTGATGAAAAAAACCTTCTCTTGTAATAATATCTTGTCATGATTCTCTTGCTATTTTCTGTATTTTGTGGATGGAGGGTATTTTGTCCTGCCTAAATCATTGGCCAGAGAACGAGATAAAGTCAGCATTGTGAGGACACTATGTAATATTAGAATTGCCAAGACTTGACTAAAAAAACTCCTAATTGTTAGGTGAATACCAGAAAATGTCCTGTTTCATCAATATGGATGCAGCATCAATAGAGTGAATTTTAGAGCTGTAGTGCCTAAAACACTGAACTTATTGATCAGAAAGGTCGGCATTTTTTTTTGTTTTTTTTTAAATTAGATTTATATGCCACCCTTCTCTGGAGACTCAGGGCGGCTTACAATGCATTAAGCAATAGCCTTCATACTTTTGTATATATTTATACAAAGTCAGCTTATTGCCCCCTCAAACTGGGTCCTCAATTTACCTACCTTAGAAAGGATGGAAGGCTGAGTCAACCTTGAGCCTGATGAGATTCGAACTTGCAATAATTGCAGACAGCTGAATGTTAATAACAGGCTTTTAGTCAGTTGAACTATGCAGGCTCTCAGTGGTTTGAATCCCTAGTGCCGCGTAACGGGGTGAGCTCCCATTACTTGTCCCAGCTTCTGCCAACCTAGCAGTTCAAAAGGACATAAAAAATGCAAATAGAAAAATAGGGACCACCTTTGGTGAGAAGGTAACAGCATTCCATGCGCCTTTAGTGTTTAGCCATGCCGGTCACATGACCACGGAGACGTCTTCAGACAGTGCTGGTTCTTCAGCTTTGAAACAGAGATGAGCACCACCCCCTAGAGTTAGGAACGACTAGCACATACAGTATGTGTGAGGGGAACCTTTACCTTTACCTTTTAGTTTCTTCTCATGATCTTCATCATTGGTTTGTCTAATGATTATAAAATGAAGTAATTAAGGCTTCCTCCCTGCTGTTTATCCTTAAAATGAGGGTGTTTTTTTTCCATTTCCAGCTTTGTTTACAATTTGCTGAGAATGTTCCTCAACTGGACTTTATACCCTAACTAATATGCCTTTATAGCCAGGATAGTAAAGAAAAAACGGGAGACTATTAGCTTTCTTGTCCTGTTCAATTTTCCTGTTAAAAACAGGATGGAAGAGGAAGAGATCAGTCACATAAGTTCTGCCCCTAATTGCTTCACATATGTTTGGTCATATTGTGCATCAATATTCATTATAACGCATGTGAAAATTACCTTATTGCCTATGTTCATATAAGTCTGTCTCTCTCTCTCTGTGCATGCACGTGCTTATGTATTTTCTCAAGTTATTTTTTCTACAACTACATGCATTACCCTAAAATCCATACCTTTACATATATTTTGGTACTTTTAAAAGCAAAATTTAGAAGACGTATGACTCCTATAGGGAAGCTATTTTCTAGTGATTTTGGATCAATCTGGAAAGTCTAACTCATTTAATACTACTATTGGTCTTGGACTTTAAACAAACACACCCCATATATTTTATTTCAGTAAAATGTTATCTTCTTCTGACTGCCTGATTTTTATTATATTTGATGTATTTTTACTTTGTTTTATTCTGGAATAAGTTTATGGCAGCTGAAATTGCTTTATGTTTATCTGTGGTAAGAAATCGTATAGGAATATTTTAGTAGATAAATAATAAATAGCTAAAAAATCCAAACTTCGCAAAATGCGTGTGTTCCTCTAGAAGATGCAAGCTGCAGCTGCTTTCCTATGCTAATGCCACAGGAAAAACAATAATTAGGTACTGATGTCCTAAAAAGCATCAACAGTCAAAAACTTCCAACCAGATCTTCAAGGGGGACAATTTAAATTAGTGATTAAAAAAAAAGCCCCCAATCCAACTCCTATAAATAATCTTAGAAAATATTTTTAAAAATTGAGAAGTTTTACAAAAGAGAATGGGAGAAATGTAATGCACCAACTTTGAAAAGAGGAACCATCCTAAAGCATCCATTTCTTCTCGTCCTACACTTTTAGTTCATGATTAATTTCTTTGCTAGATTTGCTAAAAGAGATTTGACCACTGTGTCTATCTTTTTAAAGAAAAACAGATGTGCCTGAGAAAGCCATTAGCGCTCTGTAAGTATCCTATGTCCAATAAGCAAACTGACCACAATAGGCTTCTAACTATTCTGATTAAACAAATAACACAGAAGCACAGACCTATGGTTTTCGGTACTAACGGGTTTAAAAGCCTTCTACAGAGATCATTATCTTGGGCTAGATTTGTAAAGAAAATCTTTGCCGAGCCTAATAATGCAATAGAAGTAAGCACTTAAGATATTCATAGTTTCAAAGAAGATCTTGGAATGGATGGAATCTTTTGTCAAGAAAAGTACTTTAATTTGAGGATTGAGGGAGAGAAGAAGAGAGAGAGAGCCCAAAACCCCCTGGAAGAATTTCTTCTTCGATTTCTTTAAAACTATATACATATACAAATTAGATAAGAATAATTATCTAGATATTAAGATAATCAATTATTCTTCAAAGTTATCAAATTAACAATAGAATTTTGTCAGGGGAAAAGTAAAATAAAATCAAGAGAAGAAGTGGTGGAGACGGATATAATTGACTATGGTTCTCTTATTTACAATTATTAGAAAGATTTAAAATAGACAAAAGACTTTATGATTTTAAAGATGGTAAGACTGATTTTGAAATAGAATTGTGTACAAATGATGAACGTAATTGCTAAAATGTACAAATGTTATTGAAATTTGAAACAAGAAGAAAAACAAGTGAAAAGGTGTGTGCTAAAGCAGACTAAAATTTTGATTGCAATACACAGATGCAACAATGGAAAGATATATGGCTAAAAGAATTAAAATTTATGTTATATTATAATGAACAACAAGAAAGGACATTGTACCACATTTGGTGCTTGTGTAAAAGCTAGATATTCTGGATTCAAATATATACACTGATTTAGAGGATTGTAAAGATTAGCATAAAATTGAAACCAGAGGTTTTTCTTTTGGGATTGATGGACAAATAAGTGGGAAACAGTTGTGGACCTTTGTTTTTATACATGGTAACTCCAGCAAGTTTTGTACAAAGATGGAAAAATTCAGCACTACCCACAATGAAGGAATGGTTGAGGAAGATGATGGAATTTGCTGATATGGCTAAATTGACTTCTTTGATCAAAGAAAAGACAATATCTACTTCTATTGCTGACTGGAAACCCCTTAGAGACATTTAACATGAAACAAAAAATGAGCTTATAATTCATGTTTTTTGATGATTAGACAGAAAAAAAAAGAGTAATAAAAAAGAGTTATGAAAAAGTTACGTTGTAAGAAGAAAGAAATAAATTTACAATTGTACTTATAATTGCTATAAAAAGGATTGAAATTACTTTTTGTACCCTTTTTCTATTCTATTTTTCTTTTCCCTTTTTCCTTTCTAGTACTTCTTTCTCTTTGATTTCTTACCTTATATTAGTTTCTATTAGTTTTTAGCATCTTTTTCTTAAAAAAAAAAAACTTGAAAATTGGAAGAGGTTGATAATTCATGTTATTTACCTCCCCAAACAACTTCAATGAAGTTTTTTTCTGACACTTTTAGTTTATTGTAGTCCTTTCTTATTTTGGCATGTTACATAAATACTGATTTCAATTAAGTCAAATAATTTTTTTTAAAAAAAACAGCCTATTCATTATTCTCTGCATCACACACTCTTTTAAAAACATGGAAAAATATTAAGTGCTATGATTGTGGTTTCTTGTTTTCAAATACTGTTTTGCATACTGAAAAGGAAATGCTGCCAGCATTTTGTTGCTTTTCTGTTGCTTTTTCCCTAAATCTCCTTTGGGTTCCTGTGCTGCTCTGTTCACACTATAACAATAAAATTTAAAAAGTGTGCACAACTAATACACAACTTTCTATGTATCCATAGAAAAGGGATACAAATTTAAAAAGTGTGCACAACTAATAAACAACTTTCTATGTACCCATAGAAAAGGGATACATATTGTTAATATTATTTTTATTGACTTTAGTCTAGGGTTAGGGTTTAGCAAAAACTTGTTTGGTAGAAATTCTGGAGTCCACCTAAGGATAAACCAACTTCTATTATTCATTATTCTGCATAGCCTAAGAAATGTGTATTAATCTATGCTTTGGTGCTTTATTAAAGTTTTGGAGCTTGCTGTTCTGAAGTACTGATTCTCACATTCTTCCTCTTAGCTCAGAAAATAAACTCTACACATTTTAACAGTTGAAAATAATTATCTTACACTAATCTATTGGCCAATATTTTGCCACATGGATAAGAAAGTATGGCCGTTAAATTACATTCAGTAAATATGGGATTGAACTCATGGGTTGGTTTTAAAAAAAGTCAATTTGTCTGAAAGTCTAAATTCCAATGAATCAAGAAAACTTAACAGACTTCTTCTCCACAAAAGAATTTATTACACTGTCTTGAATCCTAAATGTATCTGGGAAAAAGTGGGGAAATGATTTTTTCTCAGACCTAGCCAAACTGAAGTGTTAAACAATATATACTTTCCCCATTTTTCTAGAGCTCCTGGTAATGTTTTAAATTGCAATTCTCAAAATCCAGGCTCTTTTGGGGTCAACTATTCTTTAAAAGTAACTACATCCACTCAAAAAAACTTGAAGAAACTCTTCATTTTCACTTCAATCATGAAAAAATGGATAAAAGATTCCTTAAAACTGAGCTGAAGATCTAGATCACTGTCTTCATCCTACCTCATTGACAGAATAGAAGGTGGTTTATTATTATTACTATTATTATTGTTGTTGTTGTTATCTCTTTTATTCATTAAACATGAAACTCAGTCACGTGAACATTTAAAAATGTGTCACAAATACGATTGACTGATGCTAATGGTTGATATGGGTTGCTGCTGTCTTAGGTATCAAACAAGTATCTTCTTAAAATATATGATTTTCTGAGTAGCACAGTTTTTTGAAGTTCCATTGTAGTATTATTATTATTATTATTATTATTATTATTATTTCAAAAAAGAAAAAGAAAGGGAGGGAAAATTCATTTAATCCTTCTCTTCCATTGCAAGGCAGAGTGTGATGTGATTTGTATTGTCTCCCAAGTTTAGGATTTGGTTGAATTCCACCACCACCCCCAAACTGAGTGAATCTCAGAATGGAGGTAAAAATAGCCCCCCAACATGCACAAAACGTACAAACAATTTTCTACAAGAGGTTGGAGAAGAAGCTGGAAAGCACTCTGGAAGGAAGAATTAGAAAATGAGAGGTGAAAAGTGAAAAGGACAGAAGCACTTCTTTCTTGATCTCCACCCTGTATCATTCCAAACAAGTAGTCCCCAGAACATAAAGGTTTTGCTTGCAAAAAATCACCCTGTTTGAATTTAGAGAAATACAAACAAAAACAACAACAAAAACAATAACCCTGAATGTACATTAGATGCAAAGAGTACAATATATGGAATAAGTCACTCCATCATTTCCATATCAATCAATCAGTTTAGAAAAACTAAGCTATCTATAGTATTCTTTTTAAATTACAAACATTTCGATTTTCTCATAAATGCTATGTACATATAAAGAAATGTCCCTACTTAAGCAAAATGGAATGTAATATCAGTGCTCCATTTCTTAAGTGTTCTACAGACCTTTCCTGTTCAAAATTTACTGGATTTAATGACTTAAGAGGGTTTTGGAAAAAGATATTTGTTTTTACATTTTAACAGAATAGTGTTCCAAATGGGGGAAAAAAACCCCCTGTGTGATAAAATGGGCAGTGATATTATCGAAGTCCTCAACTAGGGTTTCACATCCCTTTTATCTTCTCTTATTGCATATCTAGGTGGTTGGGCAGAAAGTTTCTTCAAAGAAATAATGCAGCAAATAATCAAATTGTTGGAGATTATCTCATTTACATTGCAAGCCAAAGTAATTGGTTTTGATCAGCTTTAGGAAATATCCAATTCCATTTTTGCTTATGCAAATGAGAGAATGACTACCAGAATGTACAAATTAAGTTTTTGTGCAGTAACTGCTGGATAATTTGAATGGCAATATTTGAGATTTATCTATCTCCATTATAAAGAAATGAATGTTTTTGATAAATAGGTACTTGAAACAATCCATTAAAGAAATAGTCACACAGACAAACTGTTAAAACTTTTATTCTATTTTTTTCTTTTATATTTAATTGTTTACAAATAAATGAGTGCTTTATTGTCAAACTGGTTGAGAATTCTATGCGCTACAACTTCAACATACTGGTCTCAGATGAATTCTGTAGATCAGGTCTACTGGAGGCTAAAATATATGGCACCTGCATAGAGGGTAACCTTGATCGTTTCGTATATACTATTACAAAACATGAATTCCTGGTTCAGGATGGAAGGACCTCAACTGCACAAACTGTGAAACTCACTGGGTGGCCTTAAGAAAATTATCTCATAATCTAAACCTTGCAGGATTGTTATTGTATTGTGAGACTGTAAGATTGTTTTGATTCTTATGATCATCTTCATAAGAATTTGTGTCACAGATTCTCTGTAACAGTCTTTGATATTCAAAAGAAGATCGTGTGCTAGAAAGATTAATTCTAACATTATTCTGATGTCTAGTGAAGATATAATATTATATGGATATAAAATCAACCTGTCTTTCAATTCTTGTCTTCACAGCCACACATTTCATGTTAAACTCCAGTACTTAATTTAATAATGGGTATAGCATTTTCTGTTGTATTACAATAAAAGAGATGTCTCACTTCCTATGACTGATAAGATACAAATGTACATACTTTCTAATCATTCTATGTTTTCTGATTGTGGATAACTGAATTGTGGATAATTCCCCCAAAATAAGCATCCCCTGATAATAAGCCCAATCGGGCTTTTGAGCTCATGGCAATAAGGCCAAGCGCTTATTTCAGGGTTCAAAAAATATAAGACAGGGTCTTATTTTCAGGTATATAAACACGGTATTATTTTATATTTTAATTGGACAGCATTATGGGAAGAATTACCATCACACTAAGCAATCTCCTTTTCAAGAATGTGAAGAAATGTAGGTGCTATAAATCAATAGTTGCCCATTTGGAGGGGACCCAAGTTCTACCATGAAGGAATTTGTGCCCATTTTATTTCTTGTTCATTTCTAATAAAGGGAGCAAGGAAGGGCCAATTTCATCCTCATATCCTCCACACACAGTTATGGTACATCATATACAAAGCCAACTCTGGTACTCTGAGGCAGAAAATCCTACAAATATTTATGTCTGTTCCTGAGCATAACATTACAACTACAATTTCAACCAATTGTTGAATAGTCATCAACTAAACTGATGATGATGATGATGATGATGATAATGATGATGATTGGAAAAAGTGCAAAGATGTAGACCTCTAGACTAAAGGCCTACAGACTAAAACATATGAAGAATGGTTGCAGGAACTGTATATGATTGTCTAAAGAAAAGAAGAACTAGGGATGGCATGATAGTAGTATTCCAGTATTTGAAGGGCTGCCACAAAGAAGAGGAGGCCAACATATTTTCCAAAGCACCAGAAGGCAAGACAAGAAACAATGGATGGAAATTAATCAAGGAGAGAAGCAACCTGACATTAAGGAGAAACTCTCTAACAGTGAGAACAATTAACCAGTGGAACAGTTTGCCTTCAAAAGTTGTGAGTGCTTCATCACTGGAGGTTTTAAGAAGAGCCACTTGTCTGAAATTGTATAGTGTCTCTTGCTTGAGCAGGGAGTTGGATTAAAAGACCTCCAATCAGATATGTTCTGATTAATTGGTTAGTTGCTGATGTTTTCGCCACTTCCTTCCACTATCAAGCAAAGGGGAGCCAATAAGTGAACAAGGACCACAGTGAGCTTTTGCTAGACAGACTGAATGACTTGGTGGGTGAGCAAGATAGAAGGACTCCCTTTTGTTGTTTTCTCCTCTGTTTTCCCTTTTTCCCTCATGAAAGACTAATTAATGTTTTTGCTGATGATTTGCATATTGATGTAACAAATGTAAATGTATATTAAAATTGTGAAATGAATTCAATATTTCCCTGTTCTTGTTTGTAATTTGTTTCCTGTAACATTTAACAAATATGGCTTCTATTTGAAAGAAACCAAATCAATCAATCTCTTTGGTTTAATATCCTCTCTTCTTTAGACCCCAGCGAAGCAGTCACAACACAGATTTACATGACTTTTGTATTTTAGTAAAGATACTTTGTTTTTGCCACGCTATTTGATTTCAGCATCTCCTCACCTCTTACCAGACCAAAACACACATCATAGTACGTGTAATATAACAAGTACGTGTAATATAAAATTGATGGATATTCAGAGTAAATTAGAGGGGTTTGGTGTTGATTCCCACCCACCCCACCCCTTAGATCCATCTCAACTATTCTATCAGGAAACAGGATTTAGTACTGACACAGATTGCTAAAACATTTAAAATGCACATGTGTTTTATTTAAAAGTGCCGAATTTCTGGCCAAGCCTTCCAAATTCCTTCAGTTTGCTTTGCAATTAGAATCAGATTTGGCACATTTCTGTAGCAATACTAGGAAAAAAATGAAACAACAAACCATATGTATATCAAATGAATGTAAGGCTTACTCCAAGTCTGGGTTAGTTAAAGAAATGTATGCTGCAAATGATAATGTGTTTGTTTTTTACAGGCAGCTTGGTGACAAGTAACCTCAGATAGATCTAATGTCAGTCCATTCCATTGAAGGGCTGCACTTAGTAATGTTTATGCCATTAACAGCTTTCCTAAGGATATCTGTAGAAGTAAAATGTGCTTTATTTGTCTATAAAAAAGGAAGATAGTAGAATAGTTTTGCTGAACAATAAGAATCCAAAGCTTGAGGTATATTTTTCAGACAAACCACCAGAAAATCCAGAGTTGGAAAATGTCTGCCAGTTTCATTTTTTTTAACCAAATAATGTCAATATTTAAATTCTAACATTTACACAGTATTTTTTTTCTGAAGCAATTAACCTTGCAGCTTGATAGCAGTCTGAAATGGCAATTGAACTTTGAGTTAACAGAAAACATGACAAGATAAAGTGAACAGCATTCAGTCAGAATGTTGACCTGGCCAAACGTTAGCAGAAGAATTTCTCTGTTGCATTAAGAAGTATTACATCTTATTTTATTTATTGATTTATCAAATTTATATGCCACTCATCTCACAATCTAAGGGGACCCTGAATGGCTTACAACATAATAAAACATAAAGAATTAAAAACAATTATAAAATGTAAAAACAGATTAAAATTACAGATTAACACAAAGATTGGCCAGAAATTCGGCACTATTAAATAAAACAGATATTAAGAAACACAGATTTAGAGAGGAGAGATGGTGTTGGCTTCTTTGTTATTACACTAACCACCTCTAGCCAACAGCTTTCCCTTCAGGCCCCATGATAACTGGCATAGCCAAGTTTTAAGGTATTTCCTGAAGGCCAGAAAGGTGGTGGCAGATCTCATTTTCTGTGGTAAAATATTCCAAAGGGCCATGGGTGAAAAGGCTCTTCTCCTGGATCTCACCGGCCACAATTCTTTGGCTGATGGGATCCATTGTAGGTCTTCTCTGCCAGCATGAGTGAGGTGGATCAATCCCATTGGGGCAAGACACCTCTTCAGATATCCTGGATCCATCGCATAAAGGATTTTAAAGATAATGACCAGCACCTTGGATTGGATCTGGAAGCAAAGTGGTAGCCAATGCAGCTCATGTAACAGTAGTGTTACATGTGCTACCCTAGAGGCCTGGAAAGCTATACTGTACATGCTACTACATTCTGGACCAACTGTAGCTTCAAAATACTCTTGAAGGGTAGCCCATGTAGAGCACATTGCAAGGATACAAGTGAGCAATGACCAGGGCATGAGTGACTGAGCCTTTAGAATCCAGAAAAGGACAGAGTTGGCGCACAATTGAATTTGTGGTCTCCCAGCCATGATTGCCACTTGCTCTTTGAGCAGGAGTTGTGACTCAAAGAGAACCCCCAAGTTGTGCATTAGATCTGTCTGGGATTAGTTCCAACCCATCCAGAATTAAAGATGATAAATTTCTGGATCTTGAAATTTCATGTATCCACAGCCAATCCATCTTACAAGGGTTCAGTTGAAGCTTGTTGTTTCTCATCCAGGCCCGTAAAGCCTCCAGGCATTGCAAAAGGGCATTACCCCCATTCCAGTCTTGGCAGAGATCATCCACAAGTGTGACCAATGCCATTTCTGTCCCATAATTCAGGACTGAAACCTTGTGATTGTGAAAATCAGAAGCAACTGTGAGCATTCAAACATTTCATCAGTAAAATAAGCTTTTCAACTCAAGTGACAATTGTTACCATAATGATCATTTGCTATTTAATTGGAATATGATAGAAAGGGGAAATGGATTATTAAATTTCTTAGTTTGAAATTTGTACCGAAACATGATATTTTATATTTATTAAAAAAATCTGACCTACTAATTAAAATCAGTCTGATGTGAATCTCAGTTTCAAACATTTAGCTTTTCTCCTGATAAATAATGAACACAATGGAGTACCTGGTAGTTCACAATAATTTAAATTTGTGTAAAAATACACAGCAAGGACATCTTATTTACTTAGAAAACTATACTGTATTTTGATCAATATTTAAATTCAATCCAGCCATTAAAAGGAGATATTAACTACTCAATGGAAAATTTTAAATTTCTAATGGGATTTAAATACTAAATCTGGAGAAGGAGGAACATGAGGGAAATGATTCATAAATGATATGAAGGCTCTTTCTGTCTTGCATCTGATTCACCTATTTTATATAGATTTATATAATATAAATACAATTTGTATTTATTTATATTTTATTTAATATAAACTTTCTAATATCTGTAATTTTTGTATAATAAAATTTAGAATTACATAATTGTGGAAAGATTTCAAAATGCAATTCAGCTCCAGGCTTTAGACATTAAGTTTTAAAAAATAGTGATTCAACAGCAAAAGAATGAATTGTATGAAATGAAGTCAACTGCTGTGACACTTTCAGATCTGAAGAAGCAACTTGCTTCAAATTTTGACACTAAGGATTTTGAAATATTTTACATTTTGCCCTTTCTCAATTGTGCTCAACTATTATCTTAATTTTCAATTGATTGGAGGAAACCAATATTAAAGCAAATACATAATTTAAGAATTATTTCAAAAGCCTAATGGTGAAAGAACTATGGAGGCTTGAAGGAATCAGGTTTGGTCTAGTAAACAAATAATAAAGTTCAAAATCAAATTCCACAGACGAATCCAACAATCGCAGTTATGATACACACATTTGCTAAGTGCTCAGTGAAGAGGAATGCTTTCAATCTCTAAGAAAAGATCAGGATTTCTGATGATGGCCTGCTTTAGGAGGAGTTGAGCTTTGGATGTTCTTCCTCTCTCCACAATAGGGCCAAAATTTTGTCTGCTGAATGTAACAGTTGCACAACATCACTGAAGACTTTGGTTGGTGATTGAGTAGGGTGAAAGTATTATTCTAAGGCCATTCATAAATAACAGATCACCAAATATTCCTTACCATAGAAATATGGTTTCCGAGTCAAAAACACACCACAGCAAGTTCTGTAATTGGAAAAATCAAATAGTCCTGGATGTTGTTAGTGTGGTCTTCTGTGTATAGTGGCATCCAATAATATTTTGCACAAATGCCAAACTCCCCCCCCCCCCAAAAATCACAGAAAGAAGATTTCCACTTGATCATCATGGCAATTGTTCTATCCTTTAACATTCTTTATCTGTTTACACTACTGGCTGTTAGCAAGTGCTGGCAATGAAATGGGCCGCTAGTGTTTTTTCTTCTTTTAAAAAATGTGGCATTTTATGACTTCAATGCACTACACACTAAACTTGCTCAATCTGATGATTTCCAGATGTGTTGGATTTCAACTCCCGTCATCCTCCAGCCAACACTGGTTGGTCAAATCCATTTTGGAAGGCAACAATCTGAAAAAGGGTAGTCAGAATAGATAAAGACTCTTTTAAAAAAAAACCTTCTCCTTTTTTCACCAGCCAAAAATATGTAAATTGCTTTGGCAATGTTTGGATTTATCACTAATAGTTGCTTTTTCTCCTTTCTGTCCATTGAGGAAAATAATTAAACTTATTAAGCTCAGCAGGGGAAAAAAGAGAAATATTAATCTAATAAACATCACAAAAGATTATCCAAAGCAGCTGTTTTTCTTTTCTGTTCATTTGGCAATATTTCCTTCTTTGTGGAGAGATGTCTGCCATTGGGTGTTACTTCAACACTGCAAGCAATTTGAGTGTTTGTTCTTTGCACAGGAATCCTTTTCTTATGCTTTTTCTTTGATTCCCATGTAGAAAATTATGGTCCACAGTTGTGTGCAATCTTCTCAATTTTCTCTTTCCCTTTATTGCTTAAGAGTCGTTCAAAGTGTCATAAAAGAAAAGACAGCAAGGTAATGTCTGGGGTTAAGCCAAAGCAAATAATTTCCCTATCTTTTATGGGCTTCCTTGTACCCTTGGCAAAGAAGGTAAGCAGTCACTAACAGCTCGTGCTAAAGGAGATTCTTGGCTGAATGTTAGGAAAAACTTGGGAAGAGCACTTGCACAAAGGAATCAGACAATTACTGAGCAGCATGGCCAGCTCTCTTGATTAAGATCCTTTCCATGTTACCACCATTGGACTTCACAGAAACACCCTGAAACCAAACCATTGTTGTCCTTGATGGAGCCAATTGCAAAGTATTGAGGCCATCCATGACCCAATCATTGCTTCTACCATTGCCTGAAGGAAAAACATTTTATTTTACTTTATTTTCTTTGGTTCACTTTATCTTATTCCCTTTCTGTACTGGTTGTCATGAAAAGGAGAAGCACTATGTCTGCACTATCCAGTGTTAGTCATTCTTAAGCTTGGTTCAAATATAAAATAAGATGTCAGCAGTCCAAGTAATGCATCCATTGAAAGCAGAACTCTGAGGCAGGTACATTCCTCAAAGAACAGTTTATTGGATACATCATATTGGCACAACTGGTGAAAACCGACTCTGAAAGTTCCTGCAGTTTTCACCTAACTAAAAAGTGAAACTTCCCCTTTCTCCACTCCTCAGGCATCAGTCACATTGTCCAATGAAAGTGCCAGCTGGTTGCATGGTTACTCTACTCCTCCTCTTCCCCACCACCTATTGAAATGTCCTTGGCTCCCACAGGAAAACTTTTTGTTTTGACCACACAACCCCAACTAACTATTTTCTCCCCCTCCCTCTCTTGTGACAACCCTGAAGCCATAAAGATGGACTCAGCCATCTTCAGGGTTGACAGAAGATGGCACCATGAGTTAGGTTTACACAATAAGCCAAGACATAAACTATGACTTAAATTTCAAAAATAACAACATTGTGCTTTAGTTTGATATGTGAAATTTATAATTATCAAAGAGCATGGCATTCTAACTAAAGTCATATGTAGCTTAACTGTTATTGTTTTTAATGGACTCTTTCATATAATAAAGGCTGCAACCCTATAAGGATTTTTTGGGGGCTGCTATAAACCTGAGATGAAATAAAAGAGAGCTGTCTGCTTAAATAAGATAAGAGTTCTTGTCAGACAGGCAATCCTACGATTTTAACCAACTGAAAAAGTAAAGAGAGCTTATTGGTCTCTGGTAAATAATTAATAACTGTTAATAATGAATAATTAATATACATAAATGAGAACTCTTAAAAATTCCCAAATACATAACTTGCATTATTCCCTATATTTTATCTTCTTGATTTATAGAACAAAGGGCATAGTTGCATATAAGCCACTTCAAATTGTTTACTAATGGATTAAACTTCATGCACTGTTCAAAAGAACTTGTGCACTATTCTATCTCAGCAGATAGTGAAATAAAACAAAGAAAATGGGTTTTTATCTAAGATTGCTGTTTAGAATATTAGTTTAATGCATGATTCTCTCACAAAGATCCTTCAAAAGAGTCTTCTTGGTATATATGGTGTCCTGTTGACTTCAAGCTGCTCTCATTGTTAAAAAGAAAAAGGGGATAGGAAAGATAAATGTAAAAGGCAAAGAAAAGATAATACATCTTCCCCTCAAAAAAAAAAAAAACTGTTAAAAAGATTTTTCTATTTCAAAAGCAGGTGAGGCTATCGCCCCAAACAGTGTTATTTTGTTTATATAACTTATTAAATCTTAATGATGACAGTGGATGTACTTCACGCTGTGGATATAATGAAATCACTAGCACTGGGTAAAGTCTGTAGACTCCCAGTTGTACTTGAATCAGTTAACTTTAATCCTCACTTTTGGAAAGTGAATTCCAAACAACAGGAACAGTTTTCAAAAGCCAGCCATTACCGCCCAGTTGTACCTTCCTGAGGAGATCTGTTTTTAATTATTATTATTTTTATTATTTGTAAAACTGTATAATTGGTTTCCATTATTTCCAAAGGAAAAGAACTCAAAGAATGGAAAAAGTTTGGCCTTCTCATTGTAGGTTGCTCTGCTTTCCCCATTCCTCTTTCATTTCCTCTCTTTGTGCAACAGTTCCATTTTCCTATTCTTTCCAGGTGTTCCTTTCACTTATTTGTGCCTAAATTCCTCACCCCCCTTAGATTTGGGCAGAACATAGCTGGCTTGGTTCAGATATCACACAAAGCCATAATGTGGTTTGGGTTTTTAAATTGTGTCTCTTGTGTGACTGTGCTCTTGTAGGGTATGGTTCTGTGGACTGCACAAACCAGGCATTGTGACATATACAACTATCTGTGGTTGAAAAATGGCTTAGGATAATGTATGAACTCAAATTAGCATCATGGAGGAGAAGGGGTTAAGAATATACATTATGACTTTATTCCCAACCCCTACCTTTTCAAAATTATTACTTTCATGTCCCATTTGCAATCAAAGTGGACTTTGAATAGATACAATCTGAACACAACCACAACTGCTGTTCATTTACATCCTGAATGTTTTGGATCAAAATTAAACCTCTTGCCAATCAAAGAATGTTTTGCGGAACAAGAAGTTTCAAGCTCTAGTAAAAAATATCCTACTAATAGAAAGAGAGGTATGTTTACTGAATCTTCAAGGCATATTGAAAATCTGCTCCTGTTCTTTTCCAGGAAACCAGACAAAAGGAGAAGACAGGGTCCATGGAAATCTCTATGGGGAAGGAAAAAATCAGCCAAGGTTATTTTTCACCCCAAGTAACATTTAGAATTGGATTCCCTTTAGGAGCTGGTGGAGCAAAAAGATGAATTTAGCACTGAAGATGAATTTAGCTGACTTGGCTGACTATCTCAGAAATCTATATTTTTCCCTCTTTTGCTATCACTCCTGCATCTACATCTGTTGCTCAGCATTTAAGTGACACCGATAATATGCTAAACAATGTGCACACTCAAAAACAGCCATAAAAAAGAATGTCTAAGGACAAGAGTATAACTGATTTTTGTCATCAATCTCTGCTTCCCATCATCATACCAAGTAAGGTTTTGAGGGGGATCAGTGTGTGTAGGTGAATGGCGGATCTGAGAACATGCTATTCCTCTTTTTTTTTTAATCCTTGCTTTCTGGTTTGACCCCTTCTCCCCCGACTCCTCACACTAGTATAAATGTTTACCTAAGTTTCTTGAGAGCTTATAATAGCCAAAGGAGAAAGTGGATATTAGAAATCTAAAGATGGATTGGGAGCTAACAAAGGGTAGCAGGAATGACTAAAACCAAGCAAACATTAGTGCTAGTACAGGAAGTTAAAGAGGGTGAGAAGAACAGATCGATGGAAACAGGAAAGGCTGCGTCAGATCTCATTTTCATATAGAATTATGATTATTCTAGATGCGCTGGTCCCATTCTGTTCTTTTCAAACAAAACTAGTAAAGATTGCTATTTAAAAAAAAAAAAATCAAATCCACTGAAATAAAAATGAAATTAAAACAGCATGTCTCCAACTAAAAATTACATGAAAAATATAGTAAATCATTTCTAGAAATATAAAAGGGGCCTTCCAATGAAAAACAATTCTTGAATGCCTAACAGGAAGGGAAGTACCGAAAAGATTTTTGCCCATTTTCCTGAAAGTAAACTCTATGGACATTTGTTCATTTTGAACATTTATTCATTCATTCAGTTCATAAACTGCTGCACTTGTGTAAATGACTAAGCAATCAGAAAAGCAAGTTTTTTTTAAAAAAATACATCTTGTAATAAATGAGAGAGAAAAAGGAAGGATACATCAAGAATGAGGTAATAAAGGGTGGATATCAGCACAGAGCCACAAATTGTCTTGCCTCAGGGCCTGCTAGGCAAGTCAGTTGTTGTTTTAGGTTTTTCCCTAAATGAACTCAGGCTCAGGACGTGCAACTTGGGAGGGGTGTTGAAAATATATATATATATATATATATATATATATATATATATATATATATATATATATATATATATATATATATATATAAAATCTATCTATCTATTTATCTATATCTATCTGTCTGTCTGTCTGTCTATCTATCTATCTATCTAGATATCTATCTAGATATAGACAGACAGACAGACCAATCTATCTACCTATCTACTTATCTACTTATCTATATCTATCTATCTATCTATCTATCTATCTATCTATCTATCTATCTATCTATCTATCTATCTATCTATAGACAGACAGACAGACAGACAGATCTATCTATCTATCTATCTATCTATCTATCTATCTATCTATCTATCTATCTATCTATCTATCTATCTATCTATCTATCTATCTATAGACAGACAGACAGACAGACAGATCTATCTATCTATCTATCTATCTATCTATCTATCTATCTATCTATCTATCTATCTATCTATCTATCGACAGACAAACAGACAGATCTATCTATCTATCTATCTATCTATCTATCTATCTATCTATCTATCTATCTATCTATCTATCTATCTATCTATCTATAGACAGAGAGACAGACAGACAGACCTATCTATCTATCTATCTATCTATCTATCTATCTATCTATCTATCTATCTATCTATCTATCTATCTATCTATCTATCTATCTATCTATCTATATTATATTGCCTTGTGGTACCTTGATTTACAACAGTGAAGTTGTAATTGTTCCAAGTTAAAACAGCACTGAAAAAAGTAATTTATGACCAATCCTTGCATTGTCATGTGATTACAATTCAGGAGTTTGGCAACCAGCATTTACTGATGATGGTTAATTCAACAACAATAATAATAATCCACCTTACTCAGAACTGCCTGTATTCTCTAATGTTACCGTAACAGTTCTTAGGTTTTGATTAGGATTTGAATTGTTAAGTTTTTAATAATAACAACAACAACAATAGAAAGTCATAGAAAATGAAGAAGTTAAATTGCTCTGGGACTTTAGAATTCAAACGGAAAGACTCCACCAAGCACCCCAAACTTAACAATTGTCGATAAGAAAGGCAAAAAAGTCTGGATAGTGGATGTGGCAGCGCCTGGAGACAGCAGAAGAGAAGAGAAATAACTAGAAAAAAAAAAACCAAAATGCAAAGACCTACAAATAAAAATGGAACAACTGTGGCAAAGACAAGCAAGAATAGTACAAATAGTAATAGGTGCCTTGGTGCAATCCCAAAACAATAGGAGCACCACTTGAACACTATTGGCATTGACAAACTCATCATCAGTCAATTGCAAAAGGTGGCTTTAGTCAGAACAGCTTTCATCCTGCGATGATATCTGAAACACCATCAAACATCCAGATCTGTCTATCCCAGGTCCTTGGTAAGGACTCCATAGGTAGAGAAAAATGCCAAACCTAGTCTGAACATCTGGCTGACTGTGTGATGATCACTAGTAATAGTAACAACAACAACAACAGCAACAACAACCAGTTTCCCAGCCAGCTTCCGACAAGCAAAGTCAATGGGGAAAACTGGATTTGCTTAATAACCATGTGATTCATTTAACAACTACAGTGATTTGCTAAACAACCATGGCAAAAAAGTCATAAAATCAAGCATGATTCACTGAACAACAGCCTTACTTAGCAACTGAAATTCTGGTCCCAATTCTGGTCATATCTCAAGGATTGCTGTACAACTCAACCATTCAACTGCACCAACAAGAGAGATAAGTTAATATACTATTGTATATTATTCCAAGGTTTATCTTCATGACCAAAGTGATACTTTGTCATAGAAAAAAATATCCTCTAATAAATTGTGACAAAATTATTTAGAGATTTGAAAAGAAAAGCAGCTTCTGGAATTCAGCTTAGAAACAAATACAGTAGCAAATGAAGTCAACATTCTTTGGCTGACTCGTATTCTTCCCTGCAAGCAAGTCATTGCTAGTAAGATGGTATTCTTGATTACTGTAATTGCTGTTCTTAGAGTGATTTTTACAGATAAAGAATATTGCATGCCAGAACACAGACTTCTCTAGACCCTTTTTTTTTACAGTACCAAAAGTGTCTTTGTCACATCATTGGCAGCAGCAAAGCAACAACTAGAACAAGCCTTCGCAAATTCCAGAGTGGATTCCCGATATGATATGTCCAAAAATAAGACTGGAAGAAGCAGCTCCCTCTCCAGAGCTGTCAGCAAGGAGTGCTTTATGCCTACCTGAATAGGCATCCCTTCATATGCATATAGTGTAGCTCCATCCAATTCATCCTGCTACCCGCTGGAGGCAAAATCAATTTCAACTTCAGCACTAATTTAATCATTGACTTTTTCCGAGTGGCCAGCAAACAGCTGCTTATGTGCTTATGTGAATACGGCAGTGTTGCAGGGAAGTTGAAATTAAGCTCACAGAATTCCTAGCCATTAAATCTAGGGAATACAACTGCCCAGGGAGAGAAGCTGGGATGACAGAAATACTATAATATTTGATTACTGCAGGGCCTAGAGAGACATCATATTGTTACAATCTATTGCCTGGCTGATATTTAGAGCCCTTCTATGAGGCAGATTGGCAGTTAAGAAGTTTGATATGAATGAATAAATAAATAAGTAAATGAATAAATACATACTTTATAACCATTTGTCTCTGAATTTTGGAGAAAAGCTTTCTGGAACCAGAAAAGAGATGGAAGTGGAAAGTTGAAGGACAGTGACAGAAATGGTGAGTGATGTTCCTGGATTTTTGCAAGCACATGATGGGATTGTTGATCTAAGTACATTCGAAGAAACGGATAGGCCCACACTTCTATTAATTCTATTTTCAGCCCTTAAGAACAAAGATATTAGAATGCAAGTACAAAGTCTCATCAGGTTGCCTGCACATTTTGCAGGACAATGAAATGATTCTCAGAGCAGATGGAAAAAATGACTTCAGAACAGAGTTGTAGAAATATACGTTAATCCATTTAGTTGAATTCCTGCCCTTCCTCATGCCTTTTGTTTCTTAATGCTGGCTTTGATTGAAAAATGTTAATGTACTGAATGAATTATTATACAAAAAGGCAGATCTCCACAAGCCCTTTTGCAAAACATTACTTCCAGAAGGGAAGCTTGTTGTCATTAAGTACATTTTAAATCTTTATGCCTGCATCATGCATTCATGAATGTATAATTCACTTCCCTTTCTCTAATCACTCATTATTATGGAATTCTGCCTTCATGAGAAAAAGCAGATCTGCACAGAGATTTACCAGTGTAGCACTCAATTAGAATCTTAAATATAAAACTGGTGGTGAAGCATCCTGAAAACTTAATAGTGGCTTGACAACTACATCTGGGCACAATCAAGAGTGGCAAAAATTTTCTTTCACATAAGGGTATTTGAAGCACAATATTTTCCAATAGGAGATGACTTATGTACAGTATCTGGCTGTCAACCATTGACTGCTTATAGATGACTTGGATTCCCATCCTATCCAACTTGTTGGAATAGCTTAGGATGAGATATTGTAAATGCCTTTCACCAGCAAGCCATCAACAGGAGATGGTTCCTGCAGTTCCACACAGATATGGACAAAGACACGGGTGTTAATCTTGCTGCATCATGTTGCCCTCATGACATTTTGTAATGTTTTTCCCATTTGGGGAGCTGGATGGGCATGGCCTGTGTATGACTCATCCAGCCCGCATGCCGCCAGTTTGACACCCCTAGACTAAGAGCCATATTGGCGCAGTGGTTAGAATGCAGTACTGCAGGCTACTTCTGCTAACTGCCGGCTGCCAGCAGTTTGGCAGTTTGAGTCTCACTCAACCTTCCACCCTTCCGAGTTTGGTAAAATGAGGACTCAAATTGTTGGGGGCTGTTGATTCTGTAAACCATTTAGAGAGGGCTGTAAAGCACTGTGAAGCAATATATAAATCTCAATGCTATTGTTATTGCTAGTTGATAATATTCTTACAGATAGCACTAGATAGAAGTCTCCAAAAACTGAGTGTTCCAATTGTAAAATGATAGCAACTTAGAGAATGCTCAAGAAATGGATTCCTCATACATAAATTTATCCTCCAGTTGTACTCAACAGAAGAGAAACTTCTTAAAAGTTTTGTTTTTGTAACTGGTCCAAGCCAATGTGACCTTGGATGAGACAGCAGATCTGTTTACCCCATTTCTTCCTTGTCCCTTCTGGATCTCATAAGTTATGCCCAAATAAGCATAAATCAACTCCAAAGTGATTTAAAAACAGGTTTTTTTGTATTGTCTGTAGAAACACTTTCCCCTGGTTAATGCCAGCCTTGCTGACTCTGATGGACTTAAATGCTTGTGTAATATATTTATTTATAGAATTTATAAACATACTGCCACAGGCTGGGTTGGGCTAGAGTTCGCAAGTTAGAAATATAACAAATAAATGCACAAATTTAATTACACGAATCTAAAGGACTCTGTCCTTAGATCTGCAAAAGGATAGGCTTATTTAAGACCCAAATAGTAAGTGTGGTTGAGTTTAATATTATTGGCAAAAAAACGTTGATTTTTTAATACTTTCTTTTAAAATGATGAATTGGTGTAATAACAAACATATTTAGAGGTACACATATGCAGTTAAAGTGTGAAATCATTGCCAGTCTGAAGATTTAAAAGAAAACTTTTGCTGTTTATTGCTCTTAGGAAGCTTTGTGAGAGGAATCTATAGTGTATTTTTCAAAGATCCAGTCTGACTATTCAGTAATATTTCTTTATGGAAAATGTCTCTACTGACAATCATTTTTATTAACAGCAAAGCAATAAACTAATATATCATATGACTTCCCTTATTCCCCAGTTACTTCCATTTAGGAACAATCTCATCATACTTCCCCATAAACCAATTACTATTTATTCTATTGCTTGAAAGCGCAATTGAAAGTGCAATTCATTGAAGCAAAAAAAAGGAAATTAGCCCCAGATTCTCCTGAGCAGATTCTGTTATTTCTGAAAGGGCAGTCCACTAACTTCTGTCATCTCCAGGTCATTAGAGATATAAAATATGAAAATCAAGAGCTAATCTGGAGCAGCAGGCAAAATATATATTGTATTTTGGCTTACATATTTCTCCCTCAAAGGGCAACATTTGGCTAATGAATAGAATATTCTAAAAGCCCCTCCCACCCCCAGTTTAAAATGAAAGCTTTTCCATGTTTGAGGTACTATATTGACTTAGTTTAAATATTTATGGGTGCAATGTATATACAATATTGAACAAAACCAGATTCATTCCTTAATGAGTGAGTGAGAAGAAATGGACTACTTACAGAACTAAATATACCATAGTGTGAAGGGGGCAGGGAGGAACCAGCTAATACATTGAAAGAAGCTTCATAGCTACTGAGCTGAAGAAAGTAAATTGTGAGTAGTTTTTGTTCATTTATTTTTGTTCAATGTTTATATTCACATTTTTTAAAAAAATATGATCTTAAAATGGAGAGAACATCTTCAGTGTCTTCAGCTACTTTACAGTTTTATGTTTCACCAGTTACTGCTAACACATCTGCATTTCCATATGTCTAGGTTCAAGCTGTTTGATGGAAGTTTGTAGGTTATTAGGGCCACACTGAAGTGCTTCTTCAAGTCATACATTTATTCACCAACAAGAGTTGCATGCTAGGAAAATATCTTGGTTTTTTGAACAAATAACAGTATAGAATAGAATAGAATAACAGAGTTGGAAGGGACCTTGGAGGTCTTCTAATCCAACCCACTGTGAGAATATCACCACCTATAAATTAAAAAATTAAGAGCATTATCAAATATTATCGTTGCATTCTGCAACATATAAAAGTGGCTTTGATTAAACTATTGGGGACCAGCATTTCACTTTTTAAAATCATACCCTATAAATCTTCTAGTTGTATTTGTTCTGCTGTACTTTCACCAGAGATGAATCTGTGTTTTTAGCTCCATGGTCATCCTGAGAGGCAAATGGATCTGAGATATCAAGATGACTTAATGAGTTTAGTGCTAAGTAAGAACATGAATTTAGAACATAGGACATAGACTCATATAGCTGGAAGGAGCCTTGGAAGGCTTCTAGTCTAATCCCCTGCTCAAGGCAGGAGTCTTACACTATCCCAATCAAATAGTTGTCTGGTCTATTTTTGAAAACCTCCAGTGATGGAGCACCCACAATCCAGGAAGACTAGCTATTTCATTGATTACCTGTTTTCACTGTCAGAAAATTTCTTTTTACATCTAGGTTGGATCTCTCTTTAACATGTCATGCACTCTGATGCTATACAGAATAAACCAACCCCCTTTTCTCTGTGATAGCCCCTCAAGAACTAAACAGTTATTATGTTACCCTTAATCCTTCTCTTTGATAGGCTAGACATACCTACAGTAGCCTCCTCAACCATTCATCAACCAATTTAGCCTCGAGTTCCTTTATAATTTTTGTTGTTCTTCTCTATACACTTTCCAGCATCTCAACATCTTTTTTGCATCATGGTGACCAGACTTGGATATATATTAGTGGTACTATCACTTCCTGTGGTCTTGATGTTATCCCTGTCTTGATGCAGCCAAGGACTGCATTGGCTTTTGTTTGATAGCTACCACACATGCTGACTCATACTTAAGTGGTAGTCCACGAGCATACTTAGATTCCTCTCACTGACACTGCTGTTGAGCCAGGTACTACCTATTCTCTACTTATATATCTGGTTTTTCCAGCTACGTTAGGCCCTTACTTCTCTCACTATTGAAGTACATCTCATTGGATAGAGCCCAATGCTCAAGTCTGTTAAGATCCTTCCAAATCTTGAGTCTATATTCTAAAGTATTAGTAATTTCCCCCAGCTTGGGGTCATCTGCAAACTTGATGAGTGCCTCTTCAATCCACTCATTTAGATCATTTATGAAGATGTTGAAGAACACTAGGCCCAAGATAGACCCTCAGGGTACCCCACTGCAGGCTTCCCTCCATGTAGATGTAGCTGAGGACTACACACTGGGTGAGGTTCTTCAGCCAATTGTGGATCCATCAGGATTTGAGCACAAAAGACTTCAGCCCAAAGTTATCATTTTAAATATTCAAAATCACCTTAGCTCTTTATGATTTACAATACCTTTGTCAAAAACATGTTTGCCACTTGAAAAGAAAAAAGAAAATAAATTGGCTTAACCACAGGAGCTAGAATACTGGAACATGCGCACACAGATCTAAACGATGCTTGCAAAAGACATATGTCTGTCTTCAAAAAATGAATATTCTAGCTTTCCAATATTTCCTATGGAAGAGCAGCTAAAACACCACAAAGCAATTTGGTATTCTCTGGGCACCTTGGACTAAATCTCAAAAGCCTAAGTAACATGGCCAATGGGAATAGATTATAGAAATACTAATCTAAAATATCTGAAGGGCACCAAGTTGCCTAACCCATAAAGAAATGGACAAAACAGTAGGCAAAATGCTTGTTCCTCAGGCAGGTAAGTTATGAAGCAGGAGAAAAGAAAAAAAAAACCCTCTTCAACCCCCACCTGGAGTGCAACATCTGTTACTGTTTGTGACATCAATTCAAAATTCATAATAGATTCCAGAAGCCTTCTAGTGGAGAAATGAACATGTCAAAATTACCTTGCAAATGGCCTCTTTGTAGATAATCTCAAGAGAACTATGGACAGAGGCAGTGTAAGGACAAGCTGAAGCCTAACTACAAGATTTTATCCTCACCCTTCTGACAACTCTATCGTCTGAAAAGTACACTCTATACTGTCATTATTAGTATTAGATATTTGTGTCATTTTTATATAACGTGCATCTGCACTTTAACTCCCCAATTAATAGGTAGCATTATGGAGAATAAAAATCACAATATGTTGTCATCATTGTCTCCCTTCTGAACAGCACAATTCATGCAAATCTCACACAGTGGTGGGATTCAAAAATTCTTACTACCAGATTTGTGGGTGTGGCTTGGTGGGTGTGACAGGGAAAGGATACTGTAAAATCTCTGTTCCCTCCCCACTCCAGGGGAAGGTTACTGCAAAATCCCCATTTCCTCCCGATCAGCTGGGAGGCAGAGAATAGATGGGGGGGGGGGGGCAGTCAGAGATGATATTTACCGGTTCTCCGAACTAATCAAAATTTCTGCTACCGGTTCTCCAGAACTGATCATAACCTGCTGAATACCACCTCTGATCTCACATTATTTTTATCAGAATGTATTATGGATATGTGGTTGATAGGATGCATCAGTACTTAGGACCACAAAATGCCCCAGGAGATCTTAGCAATGACAAGCTCCAGCATAAGCCCAAAATCTTGGAAGAATAAAACTTTTGTCCCAAGGACTGAGTCAGATTGGATCCTGCAACATTATCCCAGGACACATATATTTACCTTCATTCAAAAGCTTAAGAAATATTTGAAGCTATATTCAGACTATATTGTAAGGAAGTGGAGACTTGGGTTTCATATAAATCATTCCCAGCCACATACACATTGGCATCCAAGACTAGTGGGCTCAGTTTTCTAGGGTTGCTTATAATAGTGCAGAAAGTATTTAAGCACTGTTGAATACTGATATAACCACAACAGGCAAAACATATACAATTACCTGTCCACAACAGCACATCAAAAATATTAGTATATTCTACAGAAACTAGTGATAATACTACTTTTAGTTCCTTATCTTAATACCATTTTTCTCTTCCAAAAATAAAACAAAGTTATTGCAGTATGCAGCATAAGTTAGTGTGATGAAAGTACTCCATGATTATTGGGGTAGCAAAATGTCTTAACACATTGCTTGTCTCATGTTATAAGATTAATTTTGATATTACTGCCATATGTAAATAAATGAAATAATCTGCAAACTAACAATTTTACAGAGCAAAATGATGCTGTGTTCTATTAAGATAAATTTATTTGTTTATAAAATGTATATAGCATATTTTTACTTGTTTCTTAACTATCTCAAAGCAAGGTCTGAGGTGTGTTCAGCTCCTTATGGGAAGGGGATAAACTGACTCACACATTTCCTAATGTTGTAAATCATACTATATAGAGGTAATAAAGAGCTACAATTGGCCATTGTTTTGTCATGTGTAAACATGTCGGCAAAGTTTATAACGTTGTCAAGCGGCCATAATCATATTATCTTTAAAAAAAACCCTATATGATTATTAATTTGTCAACAATTTCAGCACTGAAAATAAATTAAATTAGCTTTCATTTAAAAAATATTAAGGGTGTGTGTGTGTCTCTGAATCTGCTTAGTCCTATTGAAAATAGTGGAATTTGCCAGTTGTGACTATTTCCTTGATTTCATTATATGGCTAAAGCTGAATTGGATCCAGATCCAGTATATGAGTTTTCTGCGGCTACTGAATAGGAAGCTACCTACAGTAAAGGATTAGCTAAAAAGATTATCCAGAAATTTTGAAGATTATATACACTGCCATAAAAATAGAAAAAACTGCAGGACACTTTTATCAAGATTTATAGTGCAATTCTACCTGTGTTTACTCCGAATTAAAACTCATTGAGATCATTACACTTATATTCAAATAAGCGTGTACAGCGCGCTAACACCGATTCACTAAAACAAAAACTCAGAATTATCAAAATGTTCATTTTCTTGTCCAAAATTCATTGTTTTTGTTCTTGAGAAATCATTAGTGTAATTTTTAATATTAATACACACACACACACACACACACGCATGTATTCAACATAACCATTTTGTCATGCCATCTGTGTGAACTGTAAAGAACAATTCTTTACACATTGAAATAATTAACTCTCTGAAGTCTGCAGCTGGTCTTTCAACTTGCTGATGGCATGGTATCAGTGGCTCAGTAGGCAGCACTGTTGCCTTGGGCTGCCAGGGTCAGGGGTTCACCTTCTGCTAAGAGAAAAAACTGGACATATTCCAGATTGTGGGTGGGCTCTGCTAGTCTCTTAGGGGGCAGTCCTTAAATCAGTAAGTGAAACTCCAAATCCCTTGTCCATATCAAATCTGGCTTCCTTGTGGTGAAGGACAAAATGTGCAAGGGAACGACATTTCATATGCTTCTAGAAGCTTGAGAGAAATCAAACTTTCCAGCTGTCCCAAAGGTGCTTTTTCAAGAGGTAACTGGACTTTCTACTTTTTTTCTTTGAAGACATTTCAATTCTCATTCAAGAAGCTTCTTTAGCTCTGGATGAGAAGCGTAACATCTTCAAATAAAAAATCCCCAGAAAATCCAGTTGCCTCTTGAAAAAGCATCCTCTTGACCTGGATGATTGAAAATCTCCATATAACTTTCCAGTCGCAATCACAGATTTGGGGACTTCCTAGGAAATGAATGTATATGATTACAAGGATCACCTGCAAATAAAAGTCATTATGTAGGATATTTATAAATTTGGATTGAACCTGCTCTGGTGTTAAAGCTCTGATGCTTGGTTATTTCAGATGACTCCTTCTTCCTCTTCTTTAAGACAGATAAAGTTGGATCTCTTGAAGGAACTGGGGATCACATTCTAGGCAAAGGTTGGACTGGTGATCAATGTACTGCATGTGATTTTGCCGTGGCCATGTGCCTCCAACAGTGACTGGATCATCTAGTCAAGAAAAACAAAGCTGACATGTAACATTTTACCGGAGCATGAAACTAAGCAAAACCAATGCATAAAAGCAGAAATAGTATCGAATACACAGATCTGAACATAAACTTGAGCAGGGGTGTCAAACTGGATGTAACATGCACAGTCTGCGCCCATCCCAGCTTCACAAAGGCAAAAAACGTTGTGAAACATCACAATACATCAAGTGAAGCAATTGAGTTTGACACCCGTGAGCTAGGGGTTCCTATATTCATTGTTTCATTGGTTGGCAAATGATTTTAAGGATTCTACATATGCTTTCTGACCACATAGCAAATAAGATAAAATATCAGGAATAAATATCAGTCTATCCAAAACTTGAGCAAAGTTTGCATGAGTCTGTACTTTCACATTGAAGCTCTTTATTTCCAAGGGATTTCTTTACTTTGCCTGAGGAGAAATATATTCTACATCCCAAGGCTCTTTTGCACACACCCACAAAAGTGTTTTAACTGTTCTTTCTCAAGGAAAAAAAAACTACTCTTGGAGGAATTATATCAAAGAAAACCATTGAGGAAAAAGGAATAAACCAGTTTTCCAGGAGGAAACAAGTCCTTTCCAAGTCCAGCTGTCCCTAACACTACATTTCCCAGAGTGCTCTTAGCAGCAGAAACACTGTCATGAGTGGGGAAGACTGCAATTTAGTCACATCTGAGACTTGGAGCTTCTTCGCTTATTTGGCTCCAGGGTTCTTCTGTGTGATAATGAGAAGATGGCTTAACTTGCCATTGTTGATGCTACAAGAAGAGATATACTTTGTACTTTTAAGATTTAAGAAAGAAAACCAGTTGTCTTACTGATGAGGGACTGTTAATACTGATAGGAAAACACTTGTGAGTGATGACTGCATGTGTTATACGTGTCTACATGTCTCTGTGTGTGCATGTCTGTGTGTGTGTGTGTGTGTGTGTGCAAGAGAGAGAGAGGGAAGGAGGGAGGGAGAGAGAGAGACAGGGAGAGAGGGAGAGAGAGAGACTCCCTGCTCTTCCAAATAAAATTTAACAACTGCTTTGTAAGAACTGGACCAAGCGAGCTAGAAAACACCCCTGGGAAACCATTCTTAAAACTATTACATTTGTTTGGCCAAATTATACATTGTATGGGAGTTCCTTGAGTTGAGAAATCTCTCCCACAAAACAGGCTCTGAGCTGGAAAAGAATTACTGAAGTTTCCAATAAGAGAAAAGTGTCAACAACACTGTGCATTTCAAAAGTGGGGTGGGGTTGTGGGGGGGGGGGAGCTTCTCCTTTGATAGGAATATGCTGAGAAGGACTGAAAATACCTACAGTACTTAGAAATGGGGTAGCTTTGACATAATCAAATTGGCCAGTAGATGGAGCATTTTGCTGGGAGACTAAAATGATGTCTGAAAGGACTCAAGTAACTGAATGGTCTGGTGAGTTTTATACTGAAATCAGCAACTAATCACAATTCCATATATAACAATACAAAGAAAACTATGAAATATAGGAAGCAAAACAACCATGGAAATGGTGGCTTGGGACACAGCAACATTACATGGAGGAGTCCTTAAAATATCATTATTCAGTCTATAATCTAAAATTCATCCAAATATCTTCTGGATCATCTAAAAGCCATTTCTATTGAGATCTGCTTAAGTTTCAAAACCTGGCTATATTTACATAACAGTCTACTTTATATGGTTTTAAAACAAAATAGAAAATCAAAACCACTAAATAAATATATTTCTTAAACAAGTAGAGCATATCCTCTTAACCTGTGACAACAAACTATTTATTTAGCTTCCTTCTTAGTATGAAAGCAATTAGTTTTTTTCCCCTCAATAAAAATATCCTTCTGCATTTATAAACACTACTGCTAATTATGCAATTACCTTCCCCAATCATGTTAAATTGCTGTCAGTTAAGTTCCCACCACTGATTAGCTACACAGCACACTACATCTAAATTAAACCTTTACTAAACTGCACATAAAGGTATCTCTGTGATTTGAAAAACTGAAACAGCACTATATTATTTGGTATAATCATTCAGTGTCCAAGGTCAAGGATAGCTCTCACTAAACATATTGTATAAAATTCCAAAGAAACACAGCCTTATTTTTTAGTTTTCTTATACATCGAATAATAACCTTTCATTTTCATAAAATACCATAATTATACCATTAAAATGAACTGTGGAACATATAGATTTTGATTCTGCAGGATCTAGCTCAATTTGTTCAGCAGCTTTGGGAGATTTCATATTACAAACTGAAAGAGCAAAGCTTAAAATCAAGGAATAGAAGAACTAAATGTTAATTAAATTAATGCTGTCAAGGGATCATTGACATGTAATTTAATATAAAATAAATCCAGTGATGATTATCTTTTCAGTCATTGATAAAATGCTGTATATGAGGCTATATAATATAATAAATAACAATATGTCACAAAAACTGTACATTAGAAAAGAAAGATTCTGGATTATTTTAGTACATATATTTAATTTTCATTTTTAAAATAAAACCTGCATAGTTCATGTCATGTGACATCTCAATCATAATATATTTTACTGTGTTATAAGTTATACCAAAAAGGAAATATATTATATAGATAGAGAAAATCCTGTTTGGATCAGTAGAATTAGTATCACAAGTTATTGTTTCAGTTCTTTGGATAATGTATATAGTACACTTCATTTATATGGACAAATTAATATTTCTTTCTTTTCTAATCAATTTGTTTCATTTCATTAAACATCCTTGTGCAGTTATATTTAAAATCAGTTCAGAAAAAACATATATTGAAGAATTTTGTTATGTTTCTTTAGTTTAATTCTTTATGTACATTTGCAAGGGATTATTTTTAATAAAATGCTTTGTTTCTTATACATTCCCCATATGTACATACTGTATTCTTAAATATAGTTCTTGAGGTGCAAACCTCATCCTACTTTGTAGAGTGGAAACAAAAATTGGGCAAGTCAACATTAATAGGTAAACCAGACCAAATTGTTCAGCTCCATCACATCATTATTTTCTTTCAGCAGGCTGACATCAATCTTGAAAGTTTAAAGGATTTCCCCTTCTCTCTTCATATACCAAAGATAATCAAAGTGGAACAATGTTGATTAGGATTAGGATTTAGGATTTATTGGATTTATATACCGCCCTACTCCCGAAGGACTCAGGGCGGTGTACAGCCAACAATAAAAATACATACATACAAAATTTAAAAACCAACTAAAAACAGATTAAATGAATTTGGCCCAGACAGAATTAAAACACCCCAATATAATTTAAAATTTTTTTAAAAAAATTTAACACTAAAAACGGGGAGTGGTTAGGCCAGGCCCGCCTGGCGAAATAGAAAAGTCTTAAGAGCGCGGCGGAAGGTGGGCAGATCCGGGATCCTCCGTATCTCTGGGGGGAGCTCATTCCAGATAGTAGGTGCCCCCACAGAGAAAGGTCTCCCCCTGGGGCCTGCCAGCCGACATTGTTCGGCTGACGGCACCCGGAGGAGACCCTCTCTATGAGAGCGTACTGGCCGGTGGGAGGCTATTGGTGGTAGTAGGCAGTCCTGCAAGTACCCAGGTCCTAAGCCATGGAGCGCTTTAAAGGTAGTAACCAGGACCTTGAAGCGCACCCGGAAGACCACCGGGAGCCAGTGCAGCTCGCGCAGGAGAGGTGTCACATGGGAACGCCATGTCGCTCCCATCACCACCCGCGCGGCCGCACTCTGCGCCAGTTGGAGTCTCCGGGTGCTCCTCAAGGGGAGCCCCATGTAGAGAGCATTACAGTAGTCTAGACGGGAAGTGACAAGGGCATGAGTGACCGTGAGCAAGGAGTCCCGATCCAGAAAGGGACGTAACTGGTGGATCAGGCGGACCTGATAGAAAATCCTCCCGGCCACGGCCGTCAGATGCCCTTCCAAGGACAGCCGTGAATCCAGGAGGACGCCCAAGTTACAAACCCTCTCCATGGGGGCCAGTGATTCGCCCCCAATAGTCAGTGATGGCGCCAACTGACTATATCGGGACTTCGGAAACCGCAGCCACTCGGTCTTGGATGGGTTGAGCCTGAGCCTGTTCCTCCCCATCCAGATCCACACGGCCTCCAGGCACCGGGACATCACTTCAAGGGCATCGTTGGGGTGGTCTGGGGTGGAGATGTACAGCTGAGTGTCATCAGCGTACTGATGGTACTTCACCCCAAAACCAAAACCACGGATGATCTCACCCGGTGGCTTCACATAAATGTTGAACAGGAGGGGTGAGTTTCTTTCTCACCCTTTCTTGTTTTTCCAAGAAGAACATATGTATCACTTCTCAACCTTTTGGTTAAAATCAATTGTGTGTTTTTTCAGGTTGACTTCATGTTTTATTATCAATCCCCACATATCTTCTCCAAGGTCATCTCTGGGTTCCTCTACAAAAAGCCCACTGAATTAAAATTATTTTCAGAATCTGCCTCTAGGTTCCAATCCTGACCCTTTTACCTTTCATATGCACAGAACTTCAAGCATTTCTTCTTTTAACTTTTGACAGAGTGTCCGAAAGACATGTGGAACCTGAACAATACAGGGCTCAGATGAAAAATCATTCTTCTGTTTGAACTTGGAAATCTTTGGGCAAATCTACCCAAAGATCTGATATTTTGCTGCTAAAATATTTTATGTCCATTAGCATCAGGGATGTTGTATTTTTGACCAACTATTGTTTCCGAGTTATTTCCTGAGCCAGCCTCATGTACAGTGCATTATAGCAACTTAAATGTGTGATTAGGTGTGAATCATTCACCAGTTACTTTATCAGATTTTAACCTCTTCATTTTAATTTTCAGTGTACAGAAAATTATTTATATTGGTAACTTTTTATGATATGAAAACTCAATAAACCCTTCCTCAAGGGAAAAAAAACAAGGAAAAGGTGATTTATTTAAAAGTCACCTCAAAGAGACAAACAATGTTGTAATACTGGTGGCCCGCCAAATGTTTCTGAACTACAATTCTCAGTAGTCTTATCCTGTAAGTCCAATAGGGAGACATGCTAGGAAATGTAATTCAGCAATGTCTGAAATGATACTCATGTTTTTTCAACCTGCTTTATTCAATGTAAAAAAGGTAAAGGAGTCCCTGGGGATTTTACTCCGCTAATCATTGCTGACTATAGGGAAAATGCTCATTTCCATTTTAAGGCCATTAAGCCAACGCTGTTCAAAGACATTTCCACAGTCATGTGGAACTGCATGACATCATGGAGCACTGTTACCTTTATACTGAAGTGGTACAAGGGTGGGTTCTACTTCTACTTACACAACTCGCCTATGATGACATCTGGGATGGTGGGCAGAGCCTCCCACTGGTTTTACTACTGGTTCTTGCGAACCAGTCTGAACCTGGGACAACCACTGAAGTGGTACCTATTTATCTACTTACGTTTGCATGTTTTTGAATTGCTAGATTGGCAGGAGCTGGGCAAGGATGGGAGCTCACCCCTTCATGTGGTGCTCAGGTCTCAAATGTCAGCTGCCAGCTTGCCAGCCAACAAGCCCAGCATCTTAACTGCTGAGCCACCAGACCACCCGGTATTCTACGTAGCAAATGAAATCAAACTTAAATGAGACATAAAAGACATCTATATCACAGATTAAAGGTCATGCCTGCAAATGGTAAGGAGGAGGGAAGAACAAAATCAAATACCCTGTTTCTCTGAAAATAAGACATCCCCTGATAATAAGCCCAATCAGGCTTTTGAGTGCATAGCAATAAGGCCAAGCACTCATTTCAAGGTTAAAAAAATATAAGACAGGGTCTTATTTTCAGGGAAACATGGTACAATGCAGGTACTAAAATGTTTTGACTACACAGGACTAAATGGAGTAATGAGTGAAAGAACAGGACGAGAACCAAAAATATAGTTATTCCTCTCTGGATTAGAAATACTTGAGAAATTACATTTTTGTATATCCCAATGCAAACAAAACATTCTGTTTTTCATGAACCAGAAACCACATTAAAACTTAATCATTTCTTTTTTGTACTTTTCATTCCCAGAATTCCCAGCCAACAATTCCTGTTAGATATATTGTTTAGGAAACGCTGGAGAGTATAATCACCAGGAGATTACTGATCTAGAACAGAATACACGAGTCTCAACAGCTTAAACTTGCTGCTGCTTGTCCTCTGAAATTTATCCTATATCAGACCTGGACATTTAACAGCCCCTGGGTCCTTTGGTTGTTCCTATCCAGCCACATGGATTGTTTATATTTTGAAGGTGACTTTATTTTTTCAATTTATGTACGTATGTGCATACATACCTATGCATCTTCACAGCCTATCGGTTTAGCCCTCAAAAGCAATCCCAGTTTCTCATATGGTCCCTTGGGAAAATTAATTGCCCACCTCAGCTTGATATTTCTTCTTTAAGATTACATTATTCTTCATTCATTCCAAATTAGGAAGAATGAATCTTTCAAAATATATGCCTGTAGGATTAATCCAATACATTCACAGAGTTTTTAAATCAAATCCTTTTGGAATATAAAGCATGCATTTATCAGCTAAACATCCTACCTCATCTCCCATTTTGCTTGCAATATGTCACTCATGCCTGCAAAGAACAAGATCCTGCTGTTTTTAAAGTTGAACGCCTGCTGCTATTCTGTCGCAGTTCATCTAATCTAGTATTTTTCAATATCTCTATATTTGGATTCCTGTGCAAATTCTTCTTCTGCTCTATGTGTGAGGTTTTGTAAGCTGGAAATTAAAGATGTAATGGGTTCTTTCAAAACCAAAAAGGGATTTATCCTTAAAAGAAAGTTAAAGGAATCATCTACAGCTCCTCTGATATGAAATTCTTGCATGGCATGCTGTTCTGTTTATGGTCTGTGGATTCAGCGTGTAACGTTAATTATTTCTTTGCTCGTAAAACAAAGTCAGATTGTGCTGAGAATTTGTTATTAATTAGTCCACAGCTCACTGGGTTTTCAGTTCTGTTTTGTCAGATCTTGAGCTTTGTCTCACTATCTTCATATACAAAGCATTTGGAAAAGATGTTCTAAGAAACAGTAAAAAAAACCAAAAACCATAGCCATTATTCCCTCAACTTTCTTCTTGATTTTGCATATGTTGCAATCTCTATATAAAGATTAATCCGTGAGCTAGGTAATAAGACCTGCAGACTTCCTTTATAGACATGTTTCAACTTAAACTGAGAAACTGATTAAGTTTGTTGACCTACAATGATCAGGGCAGGGCCTCTAGTTCTGATCTTGCAGTGTGTATGTATGAGTGTGAGTGTGTGTGATTGTGAATGTGAGTGTGTGTGTGTGTGTGTGTGTGTGTACATGAATTCCTTTAACAAAGGCCTCAAAAACCAATGATATGGACCAACTATATTGGCCTTTCAAGATCCTTTCACTCAGATCCCCACCTGTTTCTCTCTATTCAATATCAGAGACTGCTAAGAGTTAGCATACCTCTGAAGGGAATCAGAGATAGGTAGCGTGAAATGGAGAATCAGAAGCAATATGCAGTGAAACTGGTGTATAAATGTTTATGTGCAAAGACAGAATATGTTTCACAGATGAGCATCTGCACTGGACAAGTCAGAAGAAAGTAGAGGAACTGGCAGAAGGAGATTGATAGGCATTGTCTCGAATTTTAGGGAGATGTCCTATTTGTAGTTTGCATCACATATCTCTAGGCACAGGTGTCAAACTCGTGGTGTCACATTGCTGTCACGTGATGTATTGTAACATTTTTCCCTTCACGGAGCTGGGGTGGGTGTGGCCTGCGTGTGACGCATCTGGCCCACAAACCCCCTGCAGTCTAGAAGAAGAAACTGTTAAGGTTAACTGTTAATTGTTTCTGATACTTGTTCCTGTTTGTTTTGGGACAGAGACAGACAGACAGACAGACAAATATCAGAAACAAAACAGGATTATATTATTTTGCTTATTGGGGAGAGTGAGGGAACATAAGCGGGTAAGAAGAGCTGAAGAATGGCAGACAAATCGGACACAAGATATGGCAGATGGTATCATATTCCTACCCACTGGTTAGCCTATTGGCAAGCAACATTTAAAGAATAAATCAGTAAAATAAAGGAGACACTCTATTTTTTTCCCCTTTCCAGGCAGCCCTACTTAAACGAACTGTAACAAAAGAATGAGACACAAAGAATGAGACACAAAGAGCAACACTGCTGTCGTCCCCTCCACATTATTGACTGGTAGGTTTTGCAGAGGTACTAAAATTCATTAGCACCTCTGCAAAACCTACAGTTATTCATGTCACTATTAGAGAACTTATACTGTAATTTCATTCATACATACACACAGACACACAGACACACACACACTGATAAATATATGTAAGGAAAATTGCAACATTCCTTGCAATCCCACAAAAACTGACTTATGAAACATTTAAAACCTTTTCAAAATCATTGATTATTGACTCAGTGCCTCTGAAATTTAATCTGAAGGTGTATGTCATGGAATCGCCTTTGAATCTAATCATCTTTTTGAATTTCATGCACTTTGCATGCATTTTGTGGAGTATCAGCAAGAGTAAGCAGTCTTTTCTCTTCTGTAGGGCTCCTCAAAGGTATTCTGTTTAGCTATATGGTAAATGAAACTAAAGCAAACTATGGCTGAGACTAGAGCCAACAGTATATGAGAGATCCATTATTTTTCAAAAATGTTTTGTTTTTTCCTTTCCTAATTAACAGACTTCAGGAGAGGTTTTGAAACTGAGCTAAGGGCTACATGAAATTGGACCATGAGTTGCCCACCATGCAATAAAAAGATGCCCTTTTAACAATCCAATCTTTTGCATGACAACATAAAAGCAAGTCCCACTGAATTGTATACATTGCAAAAGTGCAATTCCTATTTGCCTGTAAATCATGTATGGATTTTGAAAATAAAAATATACATTATATGCAGAAGTGCACAAACGGAATGTTTTTCCAAAAGATATATTTTGACCTTCCTTTAGTCTTTTTTAAATTGGCCCTCAAGGGAGGACAGTTGAAGTGAGATAGACTAACCTTACAAAATCCAGAAGAGTTTTTCTTACTCTGTCTTCAAAAGTATTGCTTATAATTTTGTACAGATCCATCGCTTTTTGCCTTATATAGTATTCTCCCCTCAATTTTTGGATTCTGTATAATTAACTCCTTGACTTACAAAACACAAAACAGAGTTATCCTCATTCTTATTAGAGTTGTCTTTACTGTGAACTGAGGCAAATTATTTTTGTTTGGTCTACTCTATGCTGACAGCAATTAATTCTAAGGCTTCAAATATAAAGGGATACAGCTGACACATGTTTTTAATCTGTAAGCAAGTTATCCAATTATTTTAGGTAAACTTTATGATTGCAACCATTCTATCTACTCTGATATAATGAATTATTTTCTTGCAAACAGTCTTAGGAACTCTATATGAAGTTTTCTAGCAGATATCTATGGTGCCCCATTTGCTTACCAATCATTGCATTATTTAATGAGTTTGCATAATATTTTTGGATGTTGGAAAGAACATACACAGAACATGAATGGAGACAGTCTGTAATGTATTGGAAGTATAATTTCTCCTTATAAATTGAAGTTATGCAACTCTTATGCAATGGTGACTAATATGGTTGATTGGCCACAAAGAAATACAAGGGGAAAATAAAATCAGACTTTCAAACATAAGTTTCAAAGAACTTTTGATCTAATGGCCAAAAGCACATAAACTCATAGGACTGAGAATTAACATTTAACGTCGCCATTCTGCAATGAAAGCTACACCCACATTTTATGGTTCTGCCAGAAAATAATTGGCTGAGACTTGAAGACAATGCTTCAAACCATATGATTTCCCAGGGCTTTATATAGATACACATTAGAGAGTATGCCAATTGCTGAAGAAGAAGAATCCTGTTTTGACAATACACATCTAGTGAGATTTTGCCAAATTTATTGTATATATCTGCTCAGCTTTACACAAAGCAACTCAAGGTAGTCGAGAGATTAAGACACCCAGAAACAACTGGCAAATAAATTGATGAGTTAGTTTAGATTACTTTTTATTGAAAGATAAGTAGATCTAGTTTGTGTAGTCTAGAACTCTGCTGGAACACAGATTGACTAATTTTTCATAGTCTTCTTCAAAAAACAAGTTACAAAAAAGGTATCGTGAAAATAATATATTCACATATCTACAGTATAACCAACCACAATGATTTTTAAGCAATGTATGTCATGATGTAATTGTGCAAACACCACAATTATGTGCTAAATTTGCATGTTTTGAGTGGTCTTGGGAGTAGAATAGAAATCACTGTGAGCCACAGACTTCATGTGATGTATTTCATATGATCAGGTCATGCAAATATGATATTATAGGATTAGAAATACGAAGTGGGATAACTCTCACCAATCAAGCATTGATGTTTTTGTATACCTTGCTTCCCAGAAACAGGCAACACAAAAGAAGCAGTCATGGAATATTATATATCAGGAATGTACTTATCTATATAGAGGTATGTTGGACTGGTGGTAATACAAGTATTGAAAGCCTCTGGTTTAAGATAAAGGGGCAACCTAACAGAAGATATAACTCAAAAAGAGTTTGCTAAACCCCACCATCATCAGAAGTGGTAGATGACAAAGGCCTCAAAAACAACAACAACAATAATAACAACAACAACCATGAAGTGATAGTGATGGAGACACCTGTTTGAATACTTTTGCCAGACAAAAGATATGAATTACTGGCTTGTGTTGGTGATGATTATCTCTTTCAAGAGGCTGAGGTGGGCTCCAGGCAATCCATTACTTTGCATTTAGAAAAAGTGGTAACTGGAAAAAGTTGCTTGAAGGCATTAAATGATAGAAACATGAGCATAAGTAATCCCATGTTGTTAAAGTTCTTTTTAACAAAAATCTTGGTAATAAAAATAGTCAAACATGATTATGGAGTTTAGAAAGGTCATTTTTAATAAACCAAGGTAATTAGTAAGGAAGATATCATTTAAAAAAACCCATAAAGGCAAAAATGTTGTAGCCATCTGGACATCTTAAAAAGGAAACTAAGGATGGTTCAATCTCAAAGATTTCCAATGAGAAAGAAAGGACACATTTACAGAAGCCTAAGAGGTTAAATCAGAGGAACTCAGGTCAAATGCCATTTAACTGTAAATTTCTTCAAGATAGATCAATTCAATGGGGAACCTATTAGGAATCAGCTTTCTTCTGTGATATAAACCAGTAGCATAGCACTCATATCAGAAACACCGAGGCGCTTCGGGGTTGAAAAGATTAGCCAGTGACATCACAGTTGCCTGGGGGGACACCCAGTTTTTCATGTTCCCAGTAGAAGCTAGAGCAAAGGACAGGAGCTCTACCTCGCCCCATGGCAGCACTTGGGTCTCGAACGTGGGCTTGCTAACCTTCTACCCAACATCCTAATCACACAAGCCACTGTGCTCCTTATATAAACCAATGAGAAATTAACTTGTCAGATTCAAATATGAGAGCCCAGTTTAGTTGCCTCTGAGCTGTCGAGAGGTACACAAAGCAGCTGACTTTATTTTTGAAGGTGTCAGCCACAGCTGCTGGTGAAACATCAGAATCAAAGAAAAATAGTCTATTCCCATTCAGGGCAAAAGCTCATCATTACTTCTTTGATGTAAATTGTGAACGTCTACATCAATATATAGCTCATAATTAGTCAACCCCTGGCCATGTCTTGGCTGTTATGACTAAGCCCTTCCACTACCTGGTACCATTAATATAGGATTATCTGATTTCTGTATTTGCCATCTAGTAATGTCCATGTATATAGGCAATGTTTCAGTTGTTTGAAGAATGTGTCAGCAATGAAAAAAAAATAGAATTAATAGAAACAGATAAATTGTTCTTTTGTTTCATTTCTGTTTCTTTGACTGTACAAATTCAATATTTTCCTCTTTACTATTTCCAACTTTGGCATTTTACTCTCCCTCCCACAGGCAGCACATCTTGCTTGCCTGTTCTGCCAATTTCAGCTTGAACTTGACAATAAAACTCATCAACTTCAACTTCTTTTGCATCAATAAAACTCATCAATTTCAACTTCTTTTGCATCAGTGGTTGTAGCATAAATTTGGATAACCATCATACATGATTGATATTATTCAGTCATTCTGCATTGTACCCAAGTTATGTTTCTTCTACGGCCTTCCTGATTATGAAAGCAGCCCTGTCCCTTCTTTGTTTTTACCTCCTTAGTAGCAAACAGTAAGAACTTCTGATAGAGATATCCAATTCCTGTCCATTTTTATTTGCTGAAACTATGTAAAGTTTTCCCATTTTCATGTTTCTTATGTTCCGTGTTCCCAAAGTTTTGTAGATACTTGAGAGCTTTAGTCTAGTCTCACATCATAAACATAATTAGTTCTCATGAATGGCAAATATAGGTGTCCCAAGATAATGTTGCAAGATCCAATCTAGGTCAATCACCAGGACCAGAGGTCTACTCTTCTGAACATTAGGATACATGCTGGAGGTCATTTTCAGATAACTTCTCTCTACTGGAATATACGGACTATTCTATGAGTCGTATTTATGTAGTACCTTCCTATTGGTTGATAATTAGTTCTCCCAAAGGTTCTCAACCCTTCTGCAGTAGCATGACTGCAGAACTGAGGGGCAACATGAATGATATCAGTGTTCAGGTATGTAAAAAGCTGCCACAGGTAGGAAGAATTTTCCATGTCAGAGAAACTGAAATAACAGGTACAATTTGCAGTTACCTGGATTTCATATAAATCAGTAAAACTTCCTGCCAGTGAGATCTTTACAACAAGGGAAAAGTTTACCTAGGGGAGGTGAAAGCACTCCATTTTGGGGAGCTTTTAAGTGGAGATTAGACAGCCATCTCTTGAGAATGATTTAAGAGCTATGATATTGCAGAAGATTGGACTAGATGATCCTTGTTTGTGATCCTTCCAGTTTCACAATTCTGTGATTCTATTGTTGCGGATATGTAAATCAGGATGCATATGTTCTGACCTCATAATACATGCATTGTCATCCCCCTCTGCCTGCACTTTGACACCCGTGTGATAAATTGTCTTACTTTGGGAGGGTATATATCAATGCATGAATTTAATTTATTTGTCCATTGAGCTGGGGGAAAATCTGTGTAGGATAACTTACAAAGAATATATTATATTCTACAGAAAATTCTAGGTTTAAGTTTAAATATAACTTCAGCTCAGTTTAGACATCCTAAAATTAGCTAGTAAATTTGGCAGGGGCTTTCAACCACCATTGTTTGCAATCACTTCATAATCAGCCAGGAATGCTGAAAAAAAAGATTCCTTTATTTGAACTAGACTGCTTCTATTATCTTATTTGGTGGGTCCCTCCTCAGACCAAATATGGGGACTTCATGGACTGATGCTTTGGGAGACTAATTCTTTTCTCTACTCTGACTTTTTTTCCCTCCAAGTCCATGGCTGCTTGCCATGACAGTGAGATATGCTGGTCTGAAAAAAATTGGCAGCAGTTGGTTCAGACCTAGCCAGTCACCTTGATGGATTAATAGGGATCTGAACTTGGATCTTAGTGTTTTTCCCAGATTCCAGACTGTGCACTAAAATTGCTGTATTTGCTAACTGAATCAGGCTTTTAATTATGTAGAATTATTTTAATATACCCTCATCAGGTGGCAGCATCTGGCTGGGTCTAGATGCTAAATTAGATCTGACAAGGTTAGTACTTGGATGGAAGACCGCTGAGAAATCTCAGGGCAATAGGTTAAACTGGGGTATCAAAAAACCACTCTGGAATAGCAAACCATTTCCATAATTTTGTCAAAAAAACCTATACAAATTCATTCATTTCTGTACTTTTATTCCAAGATGACATAACTCTTGACATTTACATCCATTCACTTGTCTTTTAAAGAATAACCTTGATTGTGTGTGTGTGTGTGTGTGTGTGTGTGTGTGTTTCTATCGAGGCATCTGGTCTATCCCAACATGTGGGAGGGAGCATTCTGCTTCCCTTTCACCTTTCAGCTCCAATCCAGGAGCCTCAAGCAGTCACAAGTTCGAATCTGAGTAAGGGTATGGTTAGCTGATGAGAGCTAAATAGCTTAAAATAGATCTATACTAGTGTCCCTTTATTTCTTTATCAGCAAAATATAAATTTGGTGTACATATATATATTTTCTCAAGTTTTCATGGGTGTGTGTATGTAAAAAGTTAAAATCTTGGATGTTTTCCCACGTCATTAAAAGAATCTTGGCTAATGAGAAATACACATAAAGCCTACGAAAAGGAAAGAAAACAAATACTGTACCTTTACAGGGAGGGTGTGGCTAACTGATGAGAGTTTATAAGCCCGAAATATATCTATGTTAGTCTCCCAATGGGCAGCAGAGGGTCTGCTGGCTGCCAGAAAAAAAAGCCTAGAAACTAGTGGATTGTGATTTCATTGAACTAGGGCTGCATAAAAATCTTGGTTTACGTAGGAAGAACCTGGCTAATGAGAAATACACATAAAGCCTACGAAAAAGAAAGAAAACAAATACTGTACCTTTACAGGGAGGATACATGGGATGAGAGTGTGTATGTATGTATGTATGTATGTATGTATGTATGTATGTATGTATCCTGGTTATCAAATATTTGAACTAGGGAGTCAAAATTCATATGTCTCAGTTTTGTACCCTTTTCAAATAATCTTCCTGAGTGTTATAGGATGCTCTTAATCAGAAGCACATTATTCAGCAGAGAAAGTCTTTGAGCAGACTTTACAAAGCAGCATGGCAAATTAGTTGCAGAACAGAGAAGGTCATCTTGAAAAGAAAAGCTGATGAATTACTGTGAGGTCTTGAAGCTAATGCGGTACGTTGTTCCTACATGAGTTTGTATAATCATTTGTCCAGAACCAAGGGCAGGTTTCAAGAAATAGAGATGTCTTCTGAGAGTTGGATTTACCTGCTCAGGTATCATTTCAGCACTATGCCACTATGTACAACTTCTCCACCTATACATCTGGGAGAGGCAACTGACACATTCAAAAGTTTGTATGAGAAAAACAAGGATATATGTCATCATATGCCCACACAGAATAAAACTGGTTGTCTTCAAAGATATTTTTTTCAATGGGAGAACTGTTTCCATTGGACAGAGCTGCTTCATCAAATGGAAGAAGCCTTTATCTGATCCAGAGATTCAGTGGAAAAAATTCTTTGGATTTAACATGAAAATGAAAACCTGGCTGCCCTTTGAACTCCCAAGAAATAGTTGACCCAAAAGTTAATGCACAAAAGCAAAAGTTTATGTCTATGAGATGTTCTCTTATTTCTTTTGACAAAAAACAGCACACTTTACAAATGGACAACTTCAAACTGAGTATTGCTTTGGGGGAGGTTGCCATGTGAGGCCCCTCTGTTCTGAAGTACACAAGGTGACCATAGCAGTAGTCCATTTCAAGATGACTTTAACAATAGCATCTGCTACGTACCAAGAATACTGCATGGCAGGATTATTATTATTATTATTTTTTAAATGGTTAGAGTGCAGTACTGCAGGCTATTTCTGCTGACTGCCGATTGTTTGCAATTTGGCAGTTCAAATCTCACAAAGCTCAAGGTTGACTCAGCCTTCCATCCTTCTGAGGTCGGTAAAGTGAGGACCCAAATTTTTGGGGGTGATATGCTGACTCTGTAAACTGCTTAGAGAGGGCTGTAAAGCACTGGGAAGCAGTATATAAGTCTAAGTCCTAGTGCTATATCCCTGATACATAGCTATGCATATTAATAAGCAGGAGGGAATAAGAAAGAGTCCTATGACTCAAAGGCAAGCATTATATTTTAAAGATGCCCATCCAGTTATGAACAGAATCAATGCTTATATCCATACTAGAACAATAGATGGTAAAGGGAATGAAAAGAAGGAATCTTGTCTTTCTCTCCTGTTCAGCAAGAGTAATCCTGCAAAGCAAAATGGGTTAAACAATGCCAAGGACTGACTGGTGAGTCTGAATTTCTCTCTTTGGAAATTATCTCCTTTCCCAGAAATCTCTTCAAGTTGGCCACAAAGACAAGAGGCAAAATTAGGCTACATACAGTACTTAGTTCCAATGAGACCCTGGAGCTGTAGAATGTGATACTGAAAAAAACGAATTTATTTATTCTAGAAGAGCAACCACTCATTTCAGATTTTCCTTTGCTTTAATCAATAATATTCAGTTAGGAACAGGCTAAATTTTTTTGGCTACCTGAGATAGTAACCTTATTACCTATGTGAGTGAACTTGGTTCACTTGGTTTTTAAGACCATCAATGGAGACTATCAGCCTGGATTGTCATTGGATCTGGCTGAAAACTGTTAGACAGTAGCAATAATCCAAGTAGTAAAAGTGTATCTACATCTCCAATTAAAGAGAAGGGCTATCTTCCTTCTTTGCAAGTTTTAACTTTTTTAGACAATCCCATTCCTTTCCCGGTGCAATAGATTTTGCCAATATTGTCCCTCTGACTCTGCTTTAGACATCTATTCTAACAGAAGAAACATATAACAAGTGGGGAAAAACTAGAGCGGTTTACAGGCAGAATCTCAAGGTTTATGGGAACTTTTTTTTTTGTGCCAAAATAAAGTTATATTAAGAAAAGAATATATATGTAGGCAACCAGCCTTAGATGAGAACCCACTACTGTCAAATTTTCATAATTAGTATCTAATTTCTTATGCTGGTTTTCTATTCCTAACCTAGATAAAGTGCATGCTCAGAAAACAATTGGTTTCTATTCCTAACCTAACCTAGATAAACTACATGTATATGTTCAGAAAACCAATGCTTTACTGCAGAAAAGAATATCCCTAGCACCAAAATCCAAAAGCTGTATCTCATTGCAGAGAAACTTAACAGAAGGTCAAACTAAACATGATGTGTCCTTCACAACAGATTTCACGTGCATCAGAACTTGTGCATTCAATTACTTGCTTCCACTGGATTCTACATTTGCCTATGCCATAGTTTTGTAATTTGCTCCAGATTTATTTTTATTTTTTTAAAAAAAGAACCTGAAGGCACAATCTTGGACAATTGGTGTAAGGAAAGCTGAACTAGAAGAATATTTTAAAAAGGGCAAAATAAAAGCTAAAACAAAACTGAAAACATGGTTTCCACCAAATCATATCTGATCATATGAAAGATTCTGATCATATAACTTTTGAAAATGTATCAATTGGCTCTGTGGTGAAATCCATTTTTTTTTTACTACCGGTTCTGGTGGGCGTGGCTTAGTGGGCCTGGCAGGGGAAGGGTACTGCAAAATCTCCATTCCCACTCCACTCCAGGGGAAGGATACTACAAAATCCTCATTCCCACCCCACTCTGGGGTTAGCCAGAGGTGGTATTTGCCGGTTCTCCGAACTACTCAAAATTTCCACTATCAGTTCTCTGAACTGCTCAAAATTTCCATTACCAGTTCTCCAGAACCTGTCAAAACCTACTGGATTTCACCCCTGAATTGGCTCTTCTATGACATTAAAAAAAAACATACCTAAAATGCAGTCTTATAGTTTTAAAGATAGTATCCCAGATGAGATAGGAATTTTCTTCTTTAAATTATAGTGAAACCTCCAGGCTTGGAGGAGCATCAACACGGAACTTCCATTTCTGCCTATCACACTTTCTGCTAGCCTTTTCTGAGATCTTATTATTAGAAAACTCCAAAAGAAGATATATTGTTTGGTGAGAACAAGGCAAGTACAGGTCTGGATTGAAAAATCACCTCCAGATGAGATGGGTGGCACACAAATAGAATGAAGGAAGAAACAAATGACCCTGCACCTTAACTACAATGATAGGGATGGGGTGGGGTGGCAGGTATAAACTACTTTCTTGAGCTAGCCATGAGTTAACAGAAATATTAAAATAGGAATTCCTTTGTCTCCCCCACTATATAATTTGGCTACAGGCTGATACAAAAAAATAATAATCTGCTCCTAAGTGAACATATACAAGATTTTGCTATTAGCCTTCCAGATCAGGTGTCTCCAACCTTGGAAACTTTAAGCCTGGCGGACTTCAACTCGCAGAATTCTCCAGCCAGCTTTGCTTCTGGAAATTGAAGTCTGCCAGGCTTAAAGTTGCCAAGGTTGGAGACCCCTGTTCCAGATGAAATATTCCACAAAAGAAATTGAGATGTAAAGATTAGATGTTCTAAGAAACACTAATTTAATGATAGTGTGAGATTAAGCAAATGGGAAAAAAATCATATTAATATAATTTGGAATAATTTAGTTTGCAAGCAGGTAATACTTTTGAAACTTTTCTGAGTATATTCTATTTATTCAGAATATCTTTTTTATGATTAAAAAGGTTGCGGGAAAACCAATATTCTCTCCTCTTTTCATCAATAATTACACTGATAAAAAAACCAACTGCCTCTTTCTTTACTTTAGTTCTAGGATTCTCTTCATTTTTTCTAAGCAATGATTTAGATAATTCTCTAATGTAATTAGAGAATTAGCATTTCCTTCATTAACATGTAAAATAAGAAGTGTAAGGAACAAAATATAGTTTCTGATTTAACTATAGCCATTAATGGCAGTTGAGGAAAAAAGAAACAAACCTGCTGAAGAAAAATAGTTTAAAAAAAAAAAGCAACTGTATTTTTTTCAATGCTTCAAAAACTCCAGCAGAGATATCTAACCTTTGTATAAACGTATCTAAAAAGAACAAGAGAAAAAGTTATGTATCCTTTTTACATATCAGTCTTCCAAAACCTGAAGGCAATTGAAGATGATGGTTGCAAGCCATAAGCCAAAGCAACAAGATTCAGTCCTATTTAGGTCATTCAAACTGTTTTTGTCATCATCCATGATTTACAAAACTTCCCTGCTCATACTGCAAGAACTCTTGTTCACAAGCAGTCATTCTATCAAACCCCTCTCCATCTTAGACATGCTATCATCATAGGCATGCTATGATCACTGAACACATGACATGAATAGGCTTTCTCCTGGAGTTAGTAGCAGGCTACAAAATAAAAAATTGTAAACACTCCTAGGAACAATTTTCAAGGGATCAAGTGTATTAAAACTGCAATATTTCAAACACTTCTTTAAAACAAAAAAACCATGCACTGTTTAACAAGTAGAAATCTTAAGAAAGATTTTGTTAGTGTTATAACCATGAGTTAGGAACAACCACAAAAAAGAGCCAATATGGTGCAGTTGTTAAAGTGTTGGACAGGCACCCCATGAATTGCAATTCACAAGCATCTGAGCAACTGTAATTTCTCCATCTTTCAATCACAGGATTGTAGCCTAAATGGTGAAGATGAAATGGTTAACTGAAAGAACGAAAGACACTTTACATTAAAAAAGCAGAAAAAAGATGGCATTTTCTTCCAGTGCCTGTATGGTCAGCAACATACGGTATTAATATGTATTAAGGATGCATTATTTTATTAAACTACTGAATTAAATTTAAAAGTTTGTATGGATGCCTCGCAGTTGCTTTTACAGAACATTCCTGTGGCCTAGTTATAGAAGTTCAGTCCCTTTTACATTTTGCACCGTATACCTCAGTGGAGTCTATAACTGTATGCATCTGAGTTCACTTTATTTATTAAAGAATGTTTAAAATAATCTCATTTGTAGCAGGTTTTCTTACTCAATATAAACAGATGCAGAAATGCACAATATTCAACTGAGGTCTGTATAGACACGGAAAATGAAACGCAATTAAGAATGAGCCAGAATCAAATTCTTTCTAGGTATTAATTCCAGCCTTCCATTCTCCACTTGCATTCTTGCCCCCTTTTAAAACAGTCCTTGATGTTTAGGAGCTGAAAATCATATGTCCATCTGTTAAGACACTGAATATGTGGGAACAGAATTTCTGGGCAAGTCATAGAATTAAAAAAGAAAAAAGATCAGATTAAATTCCGGCTGCTGAATTATGGTTTTATTTATTTATTTATTTTATTTAGCCTAGTCAATGACCAGCTGAAAATGTCTGGACTAATGTGACCCATAGCTGTGTCATGAAGCAGTTTATGCATTATTTTACAAATTAAGAAAGACAGACACATTTCACTAAGTATCATCCCTGGGGGAAAAGAACAGCATTTCTAATCTTCTCTGTATATTTATTTGTGCTAGAAAAGAAAAGAAAAATAATAGAAGTGGGAACTTTCACAGCATTTTGCAAAATGTACAAGAACAATGTAGCTGGAGTTTGAAGGACTTGGGGTTGTGGGAAGTTAAATTGGAGGAAAAGAAGAAAATACAGCATTTTTCTTCTTTTTTGCCCTTTAGAATAATCTTTCTATTCGCATATGAACAATGGAAGGTTTAGCTTTGGCTCCGCCCCACATGGAAAAGAAGGAAGGCTTTGATCATGTGGTCAAAACCACCATCTTGATTTTTTTTCACCACTTGCAGAACCTCATGATTTAAAATTTCTAATAATCCCTACAAGCTTTTTAAAAATGTAACTGCCAATCTTCACAGCAGCCAAAATGCCCCTCCAAAGCACATTGACAAAGACATGACACAAGTGAAAATCCATGTCTTTTGATCTACCCACAAATTTAGTGATAATTTTCGGAAGTCCCTAAAGCTCCCTCCCTCAGAATTTTTTTTTTAGCAATCGATTTGACACGGGTAAAATTAACATTCAACTTTATATTAGCCCTGCTTGTGTGATTTTTTCCCCTCTTCACTTACACCTAGCAATACTAACACCAGGTATGTTCCTTGGTCCAAAATATGATGTGCATTCCCCGACTCCCCAATCAATGGTAGTAATTGCTTTTTATTCATAGTAATACATGATGGCTTCCCTTGGAAGACTTAATAATTCCATTGTCATAAGTCCAACTTTTAAGACAATCCAATTGAAGAAATGAAGATAAATGACTAAGGGATGATTGAATCCCACCCTTTAAAAGAAAAAAAAAAGCTGAAGATCTGGTTCCCAGAACAATATTCTTTGTGTATGCATGGATTCACATCTATAGATAACAATTGTTAATAGGCATAAAGTACGCAGGAGAGGGATAGTCACTTCTTTCCACAGAGTGCAGCAAAAATCATTCACTCTTGATTGTTATAAGACACTAATACGCAAAATACTAAGTGATGCCTTTTGCCCACCCAACAAGCACAATGGGGGCCACATGGACAGCATTTTATTATGCCATTTTATTATAACAGCTAAAGACCAACCGCAGAGAACTCTGCATCAGTGTTTATTGTCACCAGATCCTAATAGTTTGGCTGGTGCTTCCTTCTCTTTGTCTTTAGGCTTCAGTCTTTGAGTCCTTGCGTTACTTCCTGTAAGGAAATAATTCAATCATGATGATTGCCAGCATGAATGGGGAATGGGGTGATGAGAATGTGCAAAGAAGTCTTGTAGCACAAGCCCCACCTCTTTATACGCACATTAAGATGTTGATTCACTTATGCAAGGGGTGCTTATAGTCTTGATTAAATGCTCATTCTGATTAAATCCCTAAGTGAAATTATAACGTTGCCACTAAAGCTTGTTTCTGAAATGCCACCAGACCAGGGGTGGCTTCTACTTACCTTTACTACCGGTTCACAATGTAAGCGCATGCGCAGAAGCTTCTACACATGTGCAGATCATTATTTATGATATCCGGGCGGGTGGGTGGAGCCTCCCACTGCTTTTATTACTGGTTCTAAAGAACCGTTCAGAACCGGGAGCAACCCACCACTGCACCAGACCTTTGAGCATGCAGTATATAAATGGTTATATTCAGTAGTTTATTTTTCCTTTTGGAATATTTAGGCTATACCTTCTGCACTATCTGAATGAATCAGCTCATTTAACCTCAACGTACTGCCTCATAGACTTGTTTTCAATGTGTAATAGCCAGATATCAGCTTTGTGGACATTTCAAAAAAGGCAGGAATGAAAGGCATAGGTGTCAGTCTTGATATCTGCAACCTGATACCGCAAAGCTAGTGCTGTTTTTACATGTGTGTGTTTTGTCTACACATGTAATTCTGCCTCCATGCTTTTAATGAAAGCGCACGTATTCAACAGAGGAACACCCAATGGATCAGCACTCTGATGACTCGTAGCAGAGACTGTAATGCAGTATCTAGAGACCATAGCACTCTGACACAATTCAAAGTATGGGTCCAGTATATAGACAACACTTTTGTCATAATAAAAAAGGAACAATTAGAGAAGATGCCTGAAACCAATCTTCAAAGAAATAAAATGCAAAAGGGAAGAAGAGAAGAGCAACATTCTACTCTTCCTGGAAATCCTCATCCCACACTAACCAAGTAACAACTCAACCTCCCACAAATGTATGTAAGAACATTATTCAGACAAGTACAAAACCACTGCAAAACCACCGCAGCAACCCGGAACACTAGCAAAAAGAATGGATACAGATGTGGCTTTATTAAAAAAGGGCTTGACCGCTCAGTCCAATACAGTACAATCAACACAAGCTATGAAAAAGATAATACTACCATACATCAAAAACATTTCAGAAACAACCCAACTTAAGCTCAAGGCAAAATACCCAAACATTCTATTTATTTTTTTTTTCCTGTAACTTTTCCTCAGGAACTACGATTTTTTTTTAACAAGTTCGTTTTGTATGAATAAAAGCAGCTTTGCTTTTTCCACATTTCTATCATATGTTATTAATACTGAAGATGAAATGGGAGCCTTTCCCCCTCTTTTTTTGATTTATTAAAGTGGGAATTTTGGGGTCCGTTATCAAATATAGATTTTAATGGATCCTCTGAGGGTCTTAGGCATATCTTAGACAGATATTTTTTATATTATCAAAATTACTTATCTTTGTTCAAGCATGAACCATATCTTTGTTGGATTGACTCCTTCCTTAGGATTGAGAGAATGTGACTGGCCCAATGTCACTCAGCTGGCTTTGAGTGAGGCAGAACTAGGATTTTTAACTCTCCTGGTTTCTAGCCTAATGTCTTAACCACTACACTAAACTGCTTCTCAAATTCTTCCTTAATTCAGGCATAATACCTGCAACATGTTGTTAATGATTTTCCCAATTTCCTCCCCCTTTATAGAATTCCTGAAGCACTGATATGAGAAAAGAAGCTTTTTAGCTATTCCACCCTTCAAATCAATCTTAGCAGTGTCTTATGGAAAGATAAGGATATATAAAAGACCCTCATATGATTTTCCATCAGGTGGGTCAACAGACAGGAAATGGCAAAGTAATGACTGAACAGCCTCTTTTCTCCATATGTGTAAAAACAAAAGCTTAAAGACTTCCCTACTTACAGAAGCTCTGCATCAAATATCTCCTTAACAATAAATCAAGTGGCACAAATCTTTCAATATATAGATAAACCATTAAACCTCTGCTGTTTTAAGTTAAAACAAAGCAATAAGTTGACTTTCTTCCCAGATCCTAAAACAGAATGATAAATCACTTCTTCAAATGGAAACTCAGACCTATCTAGATTGCCTATCTAAATTGTTGTTTTTTCTCCTCTTTGAAAGTACCAGCATAGTTAAGGACATCTTGGATGGGGAAATGAAAAGAATTTAAGCCTCGGCTCTGAATCTGCACTATGCAGGCACTAAGTCTGCTCACTGTCCTGCCACACTTATTCAGCTATGTGAGGTGCAACAGACCTGCCCGGGAGTATAACAGGCAAATAATGCTAAGAGTACTGTCCTTCACTTGGACTACATCATTCTTGGTAAGGATATGGGATCTTTTCCTCTTGATTTTATTCATTAACCAGCTTCAGGTCTTGTTAGTTAAACTGGCAACTTTAAAGAACTCTGACAAGGCTAACTATTCAGTTTTGGTATCACTATGCCAGAGAGCCTTGTGAATTATTCTTAAAGGTCACCACAGATTATATAAAGAAAAGTTATATCATTGTGACCCCAACCTGAAGACGGAAAACTAAACAACCAAATTAATAACTTGAATGTTGAAATAAAGAATGTGAGACAAAACACAGAAGCAAATATTCCTCTGCTTATTCTGCTGGAGTTCTCCAACTAGATGGAGATTCTAGAATATTTTTCAAAAGCAACTGGGCAGGTGGACAGTCCCACCTTCCCTCCATACTTATTCCATTCTCCATAAACTTCTGTTAAGTTAAGCCTTTTCTATAGCCAATAAAGAAAGGTTGGGCTAGCTCATTCTGTTTACTTGACAAAGGGCCATCTTTCAGTTACAGGAATGTGGGTTATGAGTCTGAGCCCAAAGACTGGGATGCAAACTATGTTCATAACATGTATCGATTTCCACACTTTTCCTTTGTCCAATGCAACTATTTTCATGTCTACACCTAGGTTTCATTGGACTTATATTTTCTTATTTAAAACATCTCTATTAATATGCATATTTATACAACTAAACCTTGTGCTTCAGGACTCTCATAAAGGTCATGAAGTATTTCTGAGTATTTTTGAGAAGAGCCAAAAAGAATGTCCTGTGTAGAAGAAATGGGCTTTCCAGATAGATAGACCAGGGAATTGTTGTGAGGTTCATAGTTATCTATTTTTGGAGGGAGTCTGATAAGAATTATTTAAATTATATTGCCTTTTCAGGTTAAAAGAACTCTCCCCCCCCCTCTCTCTCACACACACCAGAGGTGGTATTCAGCAAGTTCTGACCAGTTCTGGAAAACCAATAGCAGAAATTTTGAGTAGTTCTGAGAACTGGTAAATATCACCACTGACTGGCCCCACCCCCATCTATTCTCTGCCTCCCAAGTCCCAGCTGATTGGAAAGAAATAGGGATTTTGCAGTAACCTTCCCCTGGATTGGAATAGAGATTTTACAGTATCCTTCCCATGCCCGCCCATCATGCCACGCCCACCAGGCCATGCCACGCCCACAAAGCCATGCCCACAGAACCAGTAGTAAAAAATTTTGAATTCCATCACTCACTCACTCACACACACACACACACACACAAAATATGCTCCATAATTTCTTATCCAATAAAGTGATTGTACATTCACACACATGTAAAACAGCAAGGAGCAATTTTGCAAACAATTGTGCCCCTGTTTTAATAATTCAGAAGGTGCCTCATACTAAAACACATTTTTTTCAAATGTTTCCCAGAGGTCTTGTATGTATGATTGTCTATTTGAGTTTTCTATGTTTATAAAATTTCTACATTTTGATTCAACCCCATTTGACCCTGTTACTCATTGAGTGACTTTGAGGCATTTTCACACACTCTCTGAAGCCTGACTGCCACGATTATTGGTGATGCACTGGAAGAAATTACTGACATGCTTTGTAATGGAAAAAAACACCATCAGTCAAAGAAAACTGTTGCCAGAAAAGTATGTTGCAAGTGAGCTTATTTGACCTCTGTCCTGAAGAGCACATTAGAATGGACAAAACCTACCTCCTTCAGTTTTACAAGTTTGATCACAAAATGAAAACTCTATTCTATGTTCATGTCAAATCCAGGATTAAGTTTATTCATTGACAAAAATAATTAAAAAGGGATCGTAGAGAAATAGTTACTAGACCAAGCCCAATTTTAAAGCAAGTGATCGGTGGCAAATCGAAAAGGAAAGACTTTCTCAAGCTAGTAATAAATGCCTACTTTTCCCCTTCCAAATCTTGGTCAATTTGCTATCATGAAGTGAAAAAGATCAGCATGAACATGTGAGAAATAAAGACAGCTGAAATTTCATTTAGGATTTAGCCTTAAATACAAGGCTTGAAATATTATTGCCCTAACAGAAGCATTTTCAACTTTATCTAGTCTGGAGAAGGATACTCAGAACGTTTTTCTTCATTAATTTACTACCCTAGCTACCTTGCTGGATTGCAGGATAACAAACATAACTCCATCAGGAAATGAGATTACAGGAAAGAATAAGACAGTACATCTATCAAACTGTAGTCACATAACTAGAAGAGGAAGATGTTTTATAGAATTGAACCGATTAGACACCCAGTGGCAAAAAATGGAAAATCTATTTTGCACCTGTATCTCCTAGATTATAATCAAGCTATTTATATTGTGAATTCTTCAGTTAAAAGCAAACTTGTGAAATTTTGTTGTGCTCAACAGAGATAAGCTATTCAAAGAACTGCTGGCCTTAGTATAGAATCTGTTTTATTTTTATTCGAATTTTCAAGCCTCAAGGGACACAATGGAATTGCCTGTCTAACAATTAATTTGCAACGTTTTATACCCTTACATGGGAGTAAATACCATTAACCCCATGGAACTCCCTTCTGAAAACAGGATATAAAGCAATCAAATTGTAAAATATGCTTTAATATTCCAGAATTTTTTCTTTTCTTCCAGTCAAAAGTTTCAGTAGCGCACAATACATTTCTACCTCAAAGGTCCATGGAATTCATCCATTAAAATAAGTTCTCATAACAAAAATGCTTATACACATTAAAATGACTTGAATATATATATAAACAATGCAGAAGACTGATTGGCAATCAAGCCCAAATAACTTAATTAATTATAAGTAGAAAAGGTAGAATCTAAGTAGAATCTTTGGCTCATTTCTTTAATCCGATCTTCGCCAACATGGGGCCCTCCATATGTGTAAGGCTACTGCTATTAATGTTGGTTGATATTATAGGAATTGATGTCCAGCACATCTGGTAAGCATTGGGGAGGAAGACTGCTACTGCTTGTGACTGTGGTCTTAGTGACTGATTACCTTTCTAACCAATAGGTAACTAGTGAGCTAAATGGCAATACATGTGCAAAACAAATTAGAAGGCTCCTTTCAGATCTTCTGTCTGACCTTCAAACAAATGAAGAGGCTTCATGCAGAGGCAATTTCCCCTTGCTACTAAACAGTTACTGAATGGAACTTCTTACTTCCTGTCCTTGACTCTGATGACTGCTTTTTGCCTCATATTTAGTCTTTCATCTTCTTTTCCAACAAACACAGCAGACAACAGAACAAGGTATAGGTTACTACTCAAGAGGTTTCCTTCTCTGATATGTCAAAAAATGGCACAATTAATGTTCTTCAGTTCTCTGTATGGCTCACTCTCTTGCTCACAACACCTTGGTTCAGCCAGTGCAGACAAGAATGTGAAAAGAAAAGGAGAACCAATGGCTTCTAAGAGTTGAAGCAAGTCCTTGGCAAGAATTGCATCTCAAACAGTGCCAACCTTTACTGAAAAAGAAATATTGTTTGAAGTACTCCTCATTTATGACATTTCATAAATGAAATTATCACCATATGAAGAATAATCTTATCCTAATATTTAAAAATAAGAGTTATCCATTATGTCACCCATAATTGCGCAATTACATATGATTCCTAAATATCAGCATCCTTGGAAACTCAGTCCAGAGCTCACAGCTCTAGGGACCCTGTTCACTTCCTCAAGAGGAACTGACTCACACTCCTCTCAGATAACAAGGGTCGGACATGCTTCTGTCTTCTCCAAAGGGCTTGCCCACTTGTGTTCTGGACCCATGCCCCTCCTGGTTGGTCAAGGTTTCTTGGGATGGGGCATATGGCTGAGTCCAAATAATGATTAACAATTAACAATCCTGAAGAAGGCAGTGGCATCCTTGGGCTGCATAGTATTAGAAAACTTTTGTTCAGTCTCAAATCTTCCTTTTTTAGGAAATGCTGTTGAGAGGATGGTTAGCCTATAGCTACAAAGGGCTCTATATGAAACACATTATTTGGAACCTATTCGGTCTAGATTCAGGATGAGGCACAGCACTGAAATTGCATTAGTCACACTCGTCAATGACCTTTGTAGGATTTGGGATGGGTGTTGTGGCCCTACTGGAACTTTCAACAGTTTTTGATATCATTGACCATGGTATCCTTCTCGACTAGCTTTGAGGGTTGGGAGTGGAAGGCTCTGTGTCACTGTAGAAAGGTTCTGCTTCTTCCACCATGGCCAGTTTCAGTGGTAGGAGAGGAGAGGTCAGGCGTAAGGCCCTCCAATATGGGTGCCTCAGGATTCAAGCCTTTCATCTCTCCTTTTTAACATCTACATGAAACTACTGGGGGAGGCAATCCATCAATATGGGGTCTAATATCATTAGTGACAACTCAGACAGGTGATGCTGAGTCAATGCAGACCAAGTGCTTGGAGGCTGTAAGAGTCTGGATATGGAGGAACTGGCTTTGTTTCAATCCTGCCAAGACAGAGTGGCTCTAGGTTTTTGTCTTCTTAAGCCAACTTGCTATTCATATTTGACTCTGGACATGCATAGGGGGAGGTGTTAGGTTGTATTTTGGGGGGTTTGTGTGCACACATGCATTTGTGCACCTGTGCGCTTTGGACACTCAGTTCGGAAAAGGTTCACCATCACTGGTATAGGACCATTTGAGGGACCTCGTTACTGAATGTTTAGGTATATCCTATGAAGTCAGGCAGAGTGGCCATGCTTTAATTCCCAATCATCAAACAATATCATATTGCAGAAGCCAGGAGATGTTCTTTGTTGGTGGTGGCCCTATTGTATGGATTGATGTTCACCCAGATTCTGTATTGTTCCACCTTGAAAATTTGGATGTCCTCCAAGTCCTTCGACAGTTGTCAAGTCTCTATTTGTGTATGTGTGTGGGCGCATGTGTGTGTGAGAGATGGAGATAGAATGGGTCTTTCAGTTAGATATGACATTTCCTATTAATTGTAAAGTGCCCAGAGTCATTGATGGATTAAAGTGAATTAAATAGACAAAAATAAAATAATAGAGTTATTGCCATTTTTTTCTTGGTCATGAGTGCAGAGCCAACCTGCACTGTGTTTTGAAAATGGTCCGATCTGATCTTAGGCTCTTTGCAGCGTAATGGCTTTAAAACAGGCATAGTGGCCTTTCAACCAATTTCTAAATATACACATACTAATTAACCCACATAGAAAGAGACATTATTAGGATTTGTTGGTTTGCTTTGTCTTCCACTGTCTGAAATACCAATATTACAAAATTGTCAGGCTCCACTGTAACATAACCCCGGCTGAATTTCAAGTGCAAGATGTAATCTGGATGAGCTATTTGGAATCATTTCGAAAAAATGTAAAAGGTGACATTCTTCCAGAGGAATGAATAAATATGATAAAAATGTCCAAAATAAGAGCTTAATTTGTGCATAGGAGGAACTGTCAGTAGAGCATTCACTTACACAGCAAAATTAAGTTATCTTTATCAATCATCATTAGCAAGACCAGTGAGTAACCATTCAGTAAAAGTATCATATGTCAGAGTGCACTTTAAAATCTTTAGGTGGAGGAAAAAATATATGGAAATCTTTTTTTCCTCTCTTGGCAATCAAATGTTGCTTCCGATTCACCATACTGCTGCTGCATGCAATATACTTAAATAAGTACAATTGATTCCCTCTTTAGTTGTGTTATTGAAATATAAATATCAGACTTGGGCAGCTAGAATTATAACAAAACCAATAGAATAAATTAACTGAAAACTCAGTAAGAACTAAGAATTCAATCTAATGTACACCCTCAGGTAGGCAAGGCCCATTTGTTCAATAGGAATTCCTTCCTATTGCCTTCATCCCAACATCAGTTTGGATTTATGTAATTTAATCGGATTTGCCTTGGTGGATCATTCAAATGTCTTTTTGATCAACAACTATGGTTGATGGTCAAATGGTGCCAGGGGTGGTAATCACTTACCTTCGCTACTGGTTCACAAATGTGAGCATGTGCGTGCACTTCCTAGCTTTGCTCACCACCTCTCCGCTGCACACCTCCGTGCATGCGCAGAGCTTTCTGTGGATACGCAGAGCCTTCTGCACATGCACAGAGCATCAAAAACAGGATGCAATTATGTCCGGGTGGGTGGGCGGAGCCTCCCACAGCCACTGCTATTGGTTCTCCCGAACTGGATAGAACTGGCTGAATACCACCACTGAATGGTGCCTGGTAAAGTTGGCACAAATCAAACACAAAGAACTGTTGTGAGGATGCAAATCACATCCATTGGGATAGGGCAAATGAATGAAGGACTGGTCTGAAAAAAAAATTGCATAAATTTGTCTTTTGCAGCTATTCCTATATATATATATATATATTTGTTTTCTGAGGTTTTTGCGGGTGTTTGTATGTAGGTCTTTGGTTATTCGGGTCTTCCCCCATGTAGAATTGGAAGTATCTTGGCGACGTTTTGACGAAGTCTCATTCGTCATCTTCAGGCTGGTGTTCTCGGCTTCGTTGCTCCTGGAAGCACGAAGCCGAGAACACCAATCTGAAGATGACGAATGAGACTTCGTCAAAATGTCGCCAAGATACTTCCAATTCTACGCAGGAGAAGACCCGAATAACCAAAGACCTATATATATATATATATATATATATATATATATATATATATATATATACACATACGTCTTTCACTCTCACACCACCACCCAGTCCATATCAACTCTGTAGCCAAGACAGAGGGAGGAGGGCTTTGCCATTTTCTTGTTCTCTGTCTTGAATTTTAGTGGGGGTTTCTTTTTGGATTAGGTTGGTAATCTTATCTCTTTGGAATCCATTGGACGTTAATACGTTAGTGAGAGTGTGTAGTTCAGTTTTTAGGTGTTGTTCGTCAGCTAAGTGTTTTGTTCTCGAGATGAGTGTCTTGGCTACAGAGTTGATCTGGACTGGGTGGTGGTGTGAGAGTGCATGCAGATAGCGGTTTGTGTGTGTTTTCTTCTGGTAGATAGTGTGTCCTATCCAATAGAAGAATAAGTGCATGCATTGAAGAACACAAAAACTCAGTCAAAAAAGAGGAACCAACTTCTTCCCTGGTCCAACACTTTAAAGCCACAGGACATGAAATTGACTTTAAAAACACCAGAACTATCGCCAAAACTGAACACTTTAATAACAGAATAATCAGAGAAGCCATCGAGATAGAAAAACGCCCACACAGCATGAACAAACGAGACGATACCTCCCACCTACCATCCATTTGGAAACCCGCCCTTATTGACAAACGAGTCCCTAACACGATGAATGACACTAGACCCACACTCACAAGAGCCACCCAGGATGTCACCACCACACATCCACGCAGAAAGCGGACTCAAACCCACACTGATAATGAGGCACGACCAAGGACCAGAAGCCAGACCGCAGCTGCATCATTAGCCACTTTAAACCCCTGCAATCCATACATGAAGCAGATTGACACCCAGCATGAAGAGCTCTCACGGCCACAAACACAAAGCCAAACAACAACAACGCAACTCACCAGCTCAAATCCCCCTGCAACTCAGACTAAGCCGAGCACAACCAAACCCCCACCCAAACAGAACACACCCCCAGCCAATCAGAGCACAACCAACCCTCCATCCAATCAGAGCACAGCCAAGCCCCTAACCAATCAGAACATACCTCCACCCAATCAGAACACAGCCAAGCTCCCACCCAATCAGCTCACACCCCCACTAGCAGTTAAAAGGAAGAGACAGCTGCGATCTCACATTGCTCCTGGAAGCACGAAGCCGAGAACACCAGCCTGAAGATGATGAATGAGACTTTGTGTGTGTGTGTGTATATATATATATATATATATATATATATATATATATATATATATATATATATATAGAGAGAGAGAGAGAGAGAGAGAGAGAGAGAGAGAGAGAGAGAGAGAGAGAGAGAGAGAGAGAGAGAGAGAGAGAGGGAGAGACAGACTATATTCTCAATTCAGCAAAATTAAAGATACATTTACTTCTTAAATTAGAGCTGATTTTGATTTTGAAATAACAAATCATCTCACGCTTTTGAGATATTGTCTCTTTTAGAATCCATAATACTTCACATATACAGTATTATAGCTACCAAATTCTCTATTGGTTAGAATTCTAGCCATCCAAAACACATATTCTACATTTTAAACTTGAATTTTAAGGACATAATGATTTGATAGCTATGAATCTTCCATTTTTTTCTCAACTGATGAATTCTAAACTAAAAGTCTACTGACCCCTATGTACCATAGAGGTTGCTAAATCTATACCTCCTGTGAGAAGCAACTGGAAAAATCTCATTATACTCTTTAATAGCAATCAAGATCCTTTCTTTTCTTTGCTAGTCAGGTCCACCCTATGAGCTGATTAGCTTTTATTGCACCACATTTACTTATTTAAAACATGGCCAAAGATTTTGTAAATGATTTGAATGAATTTGTACAAAGAGATGGAATATTATGATCTTTTGAATATAGGAAAGGATTATTGTTTCTAAATAAATCTCTGTGAAAGAAAGAAAAACTAAGACATGTAATATGGAAGAAGTAGTACTTATTTATTTATTTACATACCACCTTAAATAATCCTATAAATAACTCTGAAGTGGTGAATGCACACAATAACCCTTCCTGCTCCTATTTTTCCCACAACAATAACCCTGTAAGGTAAATTGGGCTGAGAAAGAGTGACTGGCCTAAAGTCACCCAACCAGCTTTCATGCCTAAGACAGGCCTAGCTCTCACAGTCTCTCAGTTTCTAGCCTGATCCCTTAACTACTAGACCAACCTGGCAATGGATCTCTTCATTCACAGACTTCAACAGATATTGTGAACTGCAGAAAAAACAATTGCTACCAACCTGCCTTCCTTTGAGGGCCGTGAAAATATCTACAGACCCCTCACATCCTGGACATAAATTGTTTCAACTTCTACCCTCAAAACGATGCTATAGTGCACTGCACACTAGAACAACTAGATACAAGGACAGTTTTTTCCTGAATGCTATCACTCTGCTAAACAACTAATTCCCACAACACTGTCAAATTATTTACTAAGACTGTATTACTATTATTCTTCTCATCCTTCCTATTACCTATCTCCTCCTACTTATGACTATAACCATGTTGCTTGTATTTTTACGATTTATATTCTGTTGTTTCCTAGTATGATTTGATTGCTTAACCTATGACTATCAATAAGTGTTGTATCTTATGATTCTTGATGAATGTATTTTTTCCCTCTCTTTTTTTCTTTTTTCTTTTATGTACACTGGGAGGATACGCACCAAAGACAAATTCCTTCTGTGTCCAATCACACTTGGCCAATAAAGAATTCTCTTCTCTTCTCTTCTCTTCTCTTCTCTTCTCTTCTCTTCTCTTCTCTTCTCTTCTCTTCTCTTCGCTTCGCTTCGCTTCGCTTCGCTTCTTTGTTTTCTAGATTCTAGTCTTTTTAAATATATCATCAACATGTACTTCTAACAAATGTAAAGAAAGCCCCTTCTTAAGATTCTATAATATATGGACTGGATCTATATTTTTATTCTAGACCATTTGCTTTTTCTATCCAGCATATGTCAAAATGAATTGTTTAGAGAATTAAGAAGGGCCAGGAGCACACAGGTCAAATTGTTCCCATCTCAGATTGTTTATTGAATATTAAACATTGCTCACAATTCCTTGTCACTTCTCAATGCACCCAACAATCATCTGTTTTCAAAACCTAAGTTTAAAGAAGCTAGGAGATATAGCAATAGTTTTAGATATTGTTTATCCACTTTATAATGCCCCCCTATGTTTTATTAATTTCATAATAATTTCATAGTTCTATTCTTCTGTTTCTTCAATTCACCTTCATATACAACTTCAGCATCTTAGTTCTACATGGATACAGCCCCTCTACCTTCTCCCTCAGCCCAAGATTCAATTTCTTATTTATGGACCTGCGAAGTTTAAAATTTTATGTTTGTATTTTTATATTCACTCTTTCCCCTCCCTAATATACTCTCTTTAAATGAGAGTTTAATGCCATATTTCTAAAGTCCTAAGCACCTGGAAATCTATGGAAGTCATATTTATTGCCACAGTTATATTACTGTACACCTGCCACTTGAAGTGCATTTCTTTACATTTTTCTTTACATTTTTACCTTTAATCTTCCCTTGTCACCAGTTCTCAAAAGCATTTTTATTTCAAATCACTATAGACAAATGCTGGCAAATGTATGGATCACAGGAGTGTAGAAACTGAATAAGTTACTTTTGTTCTTGTTGTTTTTTTTAATGGAGAGGTATGAATATATAACAAACACTAACTGACTTGGCCATGATTATATTGCTTTGAATATCAGCATAGATCAGAAAAGAGTTTTTTAAAAAAAGCTTACAAACATTCTGAAATCATTTAAATGCATTCTATAAATGCTTGAGGGACAAACATACCAATCTTCTGGAAAATCTTATAAGTGTTCCCTCTCTGGGGGAAAAAAATCACTTATTTGATTACCTAACTTGCAACAGCTTTTCTTCACATCTCTGTCTTTCATTGTTCTTTGTTCTTTTCCCTCTAAACAGTTGTTTTCCTTTGTTTTTGTACAGAAAGGGCGAGGGTGACAAAGTAGTCAACTAGATCTGGAGGATGAAGAAATATGCAGAAGTAACAATGTTGAAGAAAGTAAAAAAAAAAACAAACCCTGACTTGAAATTGTTCTTTAATTTCCTCCATCTATTCAATGTATCCATTGTAATTAAAACACATACTTGCACTGAATGAAATGAATTTAGAAGGAATAAATTCTCAGAATTAAGAGTTTTGGCTGACGCTGAGGCTGCATCTATGAAGACAGTGCTGAGTCTGTTGATTTATGTTAAGCATGGTTTGTTGAACATGATACCAGTGGCTTGGTTCAAAGATAATGTAAAGACGTAAGCTATGGTTACACACCACAAAGTCTGGGTTCACATATCATGCTAAGCCAAATACAAACCAACCACATTATGGCTTAAAATGATGTATGAGCCTAACCACCAAGTGGGAAGCAGCTCTGCATATGGAAAGGAACAGAAACTGAACAGAAGTTTTAATACCGATTAAAAAAAAACCTGATATTTTTGTGGCTGCCCATTCATAAATCAGAACTGCAATATTCACAGAAAAGGAAGGGAGGGGGGATTCAAAGGGTAAACCTTGTCAATATCCTACAAAACTGCAAGACAGAGTCTCTCTAAAGATCAGTTCCAAGTTTTACTTGCAATCTAACGCCTTCCTCCCTGGGCATTCTTTTTCCCTTAGATCAAAGACTTTTCAGACCCTGACAAATGAATTTGTTGAAGGCTGAGCCGAGACATCCATCCAAGAGTCTCCTTACTATAATGGAACTGAGAAGAAAAACTGGCTACCTATAATAGGGCAGTTTCTATGACCCCCCCCCCCCACACATACACAAGTGTTGCTTTCTAATTTGTGGGTTGTCCTGTATATACAAAAAAGCTAAATGTAGGCAATTTTTAAAACGTTTTCTTTTAAGCCTCCCTTGAGAATATGGCTTATCATACAAACATATATAATTAAAATACCTTCCCAATATAGTATCCTATCATTAATTCTTGATTGTTACAATGCATATTAACAAGATTCCATTTAAAAAAATAATGTTGGGAGTTAAAAAAGGAAAAATACCTATTAAAGCTTGTCCTCGATTTATATCAGTTCATTTAGTGACCATTACAATGGCATTGAAAAAAATGACTTGTGGACCATTTTTCACAGTTATGATCATTGCAACATTCCTGTGATCACATGATCAAAATCCAGATGTCTGTGAACTGACTCGTATTTATGACGGTTGCACTGTCCTGGGGTCATGTGACCATCTTTTGTGACCTTCCAACAAGCAACATCAATGGGGAAGTCCAATTCACTTAACAACCATGTTACTAACTTAACAACTGCAGTGATTCACTTAACAACTGTGGCAAGAAAGGTCGTAAAATGGGGCAAAACTCACTTAATAAATGCCTCCCTTAGCAACAGAAATTTTGGGCTCAGTTGTGGTCGTAAGTCAAGGACTACCTTTATAAAGATTTTTCATAGCTAATACTTTAAGTCTTACAAATGATTAAAAAGACTGTGAGAGAAGGCCCACTTGGCAGCAGCTGTGAAAACTGAACCAAGCTACTTGGGGATTAATTTGCTGCTGAATGTAGTCTTGTAAGTGCAGCTTTGGATATGAAGATAAAAGCAAGCCATGTTGTTCAATTACTTCAGATAAAAAAGGAGGAAAATGGGGGGAACACCTCATAAAGCATCAAAAAAGAAAATTATAATAAAGGATGACAATTAGAGGCATTATAGTACGATAATAATCAAAGGTCAGATGTTTTCCCTGTTTATAATTTCAGTTTGCAGAGCTGTACAAGTATTTTGTTGGGTGACAAGCACAACGGCAACCGAAACATGCTAAAGTCAGGATTAAATATATCTCACGAGATTGCAATTCAAATCGAGCATAGGGCTCAGTTACAGCATTCCATAAGGGCTCATAGGACTACAAAGGCAAGCAAATGTTGAGGTAAACCTGCTTTGGAAGTAATGCTTATCTGATTCCATCACATCTTTCTTCATGTTTCAATCACTGAACAGCTGCTTTCTTTCCAGTGAGAAATTAGACAGTCTAAACATTTTTTTAAAAAAATAGCTATTGATTTAGGTCTTGGTCAATGAAGGATAATGAATCTTTACTGATGGTATGTTGCCTCTCTGTGACTTTTTTAAAAAAGTGCTTTATTACGCAAAGAAAACTAACCCCCACCCAAAATGGCTTCAGTATACTTTCTAGGTTCTTATGTGTTGTTTTTATTGAATGTATATACAAACACACATGTGTAATGGTAGAACACAAAAATACTAGGGTCTTTTGCTGAACTTGCAGACAGCAACAAAATTAATTGTTCAACTAAACTAGGAATGGAAATTTAAAGCTACGGGCAGGGGGGGGGGTGACTGTATAATCCAAATCAAGTGCAGTCTTTATCAGATTACTTATACTTAATTCCAATCATTTGTTTTGTGTTTTTGTTTTTTGTCCTATGGTTTATTTCCCTCTTTTCCCTTCTTTTTCATCTAATAGATAACATGCCCTTATATCAAAGTTCTTCTGCAATGATTTTTTTAAAAATAAATATTGTTGACAAGGACAGTTAACTACATAATAACACCTGTTCTTCTGATAAATGTTTCAGATTTGCTTTTGCTAGTAGTAGCTGGCACAGAAAGTAAGTAGGCAAACTGAAGGTAACAATTTCTTTTCATTTTTCATTATGGGATCCTTACAATATTCTAGGTGCAACACACAATTGGTAAAATGGGAGGCTATCCTATTTAAACATCTTCTTTATCATGAAGATAATTCTACGTTACTTATGACTAAGCTTCAACCGTAGTTTCAGATCTTCTATATAAAAATTTATGTGATTTGAAGAGGTGCTTTCATGACCAAAGCTTTCAAATTTGGTTTTTCTGATTTCCTCACTCTGGTTTTGTCTTTATAGCAGATAATAGTGCTGATTACATTACTTACATCACTTAAATCTGCCTTCCAATCTTTAATGTGAATTATCATATTGCCAGAAAGCAATCTCACCCAATATTCTATTTTAAAATTTGAAATACAATAAAAGAATACTGGAAAAGTGTGGGAAATCAATGGAAAATAAATGAGAAAAAACAGTTCCTGTGAAAGATTTTTATCTGAAAACCAGCTTCTGTCATTCCCCCCTCCCCCCCCCTTTTTTATCAAATTCAAGTTGAAACATTTTACAATTGTTCCTAATTGTTATAACAGTCAAGGCAAGAGGTTAAGGCACTCGCTGCAAAACCAATTATAATGGCATTGAATACAAAATAAAGTGGGTGGATGAGGAGTAGTGGGAATATCCTTGAAAGCAAAGATTAAACAATAAGCAAATTAATATTTATTGACTTGACATGTCAAACATTGTAATTTGTTTCTGTGTTCTTAGCAGATGCTAGTAGTTTTACAAAACTTGTTTTCAATTTAGTTTGAAGGAGGGGCCCTCTTCTAAACAGAGGTTGGAATTGCACTATTTCCTGAAGACTGTTCTTTCTTTGCTCTGATTATTCATACCAGTCTAAAAGCCAGTCTTGTTGCACTAATTTGCTTGCAAGAAACATTTTCCAGAGTCTAAACTATGATTCAGCTGCAGCTGGTGAATTAATTAAAGTAGTTTTACATGCTTTTTAAAAATAAATCACTAGTTGTTTGTGACAAAACAGATTATATTTGCTCGATTTTAGTGCATTTCTGTTTCAACAAAACCTTCCCATAAAAAGTCTCTACAGTTTATGGCTCCTCAAGACCATAGACAGTGATCTTATGGACCAGAAGTTTAATATGGATGTGCATTCCTTGACAGGGGTATTTTCTTGCTTCTGAAGTGGTGGTTTCTTACTTATATAGAGTGGTGGCTTTGATTTACTAGGCGAAACTTGTAAAATGGTTCAATAAGAAATGACAGCAATTTACTTTGGATGAAGTCAGGATGTCACACTGATGTTTGGACCAGTGAAAAATACCACCATTCACTTTAAGATAAAGGTCCTTCAGAAAAGCAATCTGAAGTGTGAGAGTTGAGATTATTCTTGTTCACCTCTCACTGTAACAGTCAAGTCTGCATGGCAAATCCATAACACACAGAGAGAGAGATTTTTTGGGGAGGGCAAGGAGCAAAAGAGCGGTATTAAATGAGGGGTCAATGTCAGGAGAGGCTGGCAGGTGTAATAACAGTGCAAGTTTTTCTGTAATAAAAATGCAAACAAGAAATGGGTTCCGGGAGAGATCTTTGGGATTGCCCAGCTACTTAGGCCAGCAAATGATTGACAACTGTGTCATCATGTCAAGGGGCAAATGTCTGGGCCTTTAACAGGGTCTGAGAAAGTGTATGGTAAAAAGGAAATGGAAAACCTGTTATAATGGAAACAATCCCTTAGCAGCCTGATCCCACAAAAAGCTACCGAATCTTCCCAATATTGTCAATAAGACTGAAGACTGGTTTAATGGGCACCCCATCCTGAGCCTTAGCGCTTCTTTTGTTATGAAGTGACAGGCCCTAATTTGCTACTTCCTCTTTTCCAATGTGGAAATAGTCACAAGGTGAGCAAGAGGAACCCACAGGGGAATTATCACTTTACTGAGAGATAGTTCTTTGAGAGGATTTAGCTTCCTTTATAACCCTGAACTTGGAAAAGAAATCCCTTCCTCTCCGCTCCTCCTTTCTTTTAAAACTGCATTCCGGATAAGTGAAGTTTGCTTTCTAGGTGTTAAGCAGATACTTGCTTTTTTTCCCAGTCAGTGGCTTTTACAAGAGAATTTACTTATGTGTTAATCGCCTGCTGGGTGGTGGGAGAATCTGTCCTTTGATCAAAAAGAAAAATACTGGTTTTACTTTACATCCTGTCTCTTTTTCTCTCTCTCTGTCTCTCAACTGGGCAATAGCTGGAGGGATATATATTCCAGGACTTCTATTTTATTCTCAGTATTTTGTTACTTATTGCATGCTACCACCCAAGGCATCAAGGCAAAAATCAAATACGCTTTGTGGTGCACCCACATGACAGGCTTCAAAATGGAAATAATATTTAAGTTAAACCTGTAAGATCAGATTTTTGCCACCCCCCCAAAACCTGGCAACATAGGCAGCTTTTGAAAACTTCAAAATAAGATCAAAGTTTGCCCAGCAAACTGAAGTAGTATGACCAAAAAAAAAATAAAAATTGAATCACTTGTGTATTTTGTTTTAGAACACGTGACTCTTTTAGTGGCTGTGGAGGTAAAAAAATAATCCTGGACAGCAATTATTTAGTTTTCCAGGTGTGAAACTTTATTGAACATTTTAGTTGATAGTTGCTTGTCAGTTTTTTGTTACTCTACTTTGCTGACATCAGAGAGACAGGAAAATGGAAACGCTTCTTTATCCTCAACCCTGCTTAAAGTTTTCTTTCATCATGCTTACATTTAGCAACAAATTTTTCCTTTTGCTGAGTTGATGATTCTTGCTTAGCTGACAGTATTTCAAAGTGAGGCATTCTGAAAGGACCTTAATAAAGTCCTTCCAACATGGAAAAAAAATCCTTAACCAAAAGACCTAGCGAAAGATTGTATACTCAAGAGATACTACTAATCAGCTAGGTGGACGTCAGGTTGCAGGATCCCCTTCCAGCATTGCCATTGCTACAATTCTAAAAGCTGCAAAATCTTATTTTTCTGACACTGAATTCTCTTGTGTTCCCCTTCATGAGGACAGTTCCTATACAGACTTGGTAGGTTGCACTTGCTTCAGAGTCTGAATCCAGGCTGCAGAATAAGTACAGTAGAAGTGGATTCTGCCAGAACCTTAAAACTAAACCTTTAGTTCCTCAGGTTAATCTTGCCAGATTCTTTGTGTGCATCAAATTCCTTTTCCAGCTGGGAAATTGGCATGATAGTGAGAATGTTCCTCAGTTTACAGGCTGGAAGGGTATTCTATCTAAAACACAGTCTAGCAATGAAAATAATCACATGGGTGTGTTTCCTTTTTTTTCCTTTTTTTTTTGAGGCTGCAAAACTAAACAGCTAAAATCCATTCTAAGGTTTACTTCATATTTTGCCAAGCAACACTGTTCCTTCTGCAAGTTCCCATCCTTTCTGTGGTTACAGATGAGAAACTAAGCATAACATCCACTGGAAAAGGCAGAAATAGACTAAACACTGTTTATATGTAAAACAAGTTCAAAATTATAACACAAAGGACAATTCTAGATGATGCCTACCAAAGACTTCTACCAGCTGAAATTGCTTTTAGATAATGATAAGTTTCATTTGCATAAAAGGTAAATATAAATCCCAACTGGATAATCCCACAAGGACCTAATTTTTTGTTTTGTTTAATAACCAACACATATACATATGCAGTTGTGAATTTCCAAGCACTTCTTACTTGGCAGCATCACCCTCTAAATGGCAAAAATAAAGCAATTAATGAAACTTTAGTAAATCCTTACAAAACAAAATATTTGGCTATGTGAGAAGGAAAAAAATTCAAGCTATTTTGTTGGGCTTTGCCATCTAAGGATTTTGTTCACGGTTTCAAAGATCTGAATGTGTAATTGAACTGAGTGCGGTTTCTATCATCTAATGAATCAAATCAAATGAATCAAGCCCAAGTTTGATTCTTAGGATTAAAAAAATCTAGGATTGTCCTTATTGTTCAGTATTAAGAGAAGATGCTATGATATCCTCTGTTAACCTCTAGACTGCTCAATATTGTGTGTATGGAGATTCTCAGTCATCCAGGTCATGGTTGTCCCAAAGGTGCTTTTTAAAGAGGCAACTGGACTTCCTTTGTTTTTCTTTGAAGACAGTTTGCTTCTCATCCAAGAAGCTTCTTCAGCTCATTCTTTGAAACATCTTCAAAGAAAAACCAGAAAGTCCAGTTGCCTCTTGAAAAAGCACCTTTGGGATGCAAGATATATATGCTACTGTGTTTCAGTAGCATATATCTTGCTACTCAACAACTCCTTGTCCTAAATTGACTGCCAATTTACAAAGTTTGTACCAAAAAGTTTGAAATGTGCCTAATGAAGAAGGGCAATAGAAAGAAACTTTTAGTAGCTAATACTACGGTATCAGTTCCAGAGTGACATTTTGCAGTATTAGCAAGAAGGTTGTTGCAATGTCTTGGAAAGTAGCTGCAGTTGCATTCTGGAGTATCTGATTTTATTTCATTGACCACAACTAAGTACTGTTCTGTAGTTTGTATCTCTTCTAATATTTTTTAGATATTTTAGAACAATTGTATTTTTTCCGTTTTTATCCAAATTAGTTGTTATTTTTGTGTTTTATTTGCTGACCAAATAAAAATTGATTGATTGATTGATGATTGATGTTGTGTTTCATTTCTAAACTCCAGAGGCATCATTTTGGATTCAAATAAGAAAATGCTATGAAAATGAGATTCCAATTGGAGTAGGAAAAATCAAAGTAACATAATGTTTAAATGCAGTTAGGCCGCCAAAACAATTTTTTTTTTTTAGGCAGTAGGATTTAGATGGAGTTTGTTTCAGCCATTTCTGGCATCACTTTTTAAAATTTGTAGCAGAAAATTTTATATATGGCACTTTTGGAAGGGAAACATCAAAGACATTTTTGATGGTTACTTAAGCAGTGCTTTTTGTCAAATCTTTGTGAAAATAATTGGGAAAATCAATCTTTTATAAAGAATCCTATGATTGTCTGTGTCTGTTGCCTTAATTTAAATTGAGGTAATATAACAATGTTTCAATTTTTCATGTTAGTGGCAAGATTTTTCATTGTTATTAACACTTACCATATCTTGAATTAATGATATCTAGAAATGTAGGAAATTGCTTTATCTGAAAAATTAACAGAAGAGCTCTGAAAAACTCTAAAATAAAAGTCAAATTCAAAAACCACTGATTAGCTACATTAATAAAAATTGTCTAAATAAGTTTAAAATTAGGAAAGAAATGTTGGCATTCTCAGATCTGTCAGAGATCCTAGCAGAAGAATTAATAGATACATTTTGCCCTGAAAATCTTTTCAATCAGAATTTCACTATAATCTAGATTAAACAAATTTTGTAATTTTCAGGTAATGAAAATGTACATTCAGAGTTGGTGCCAAAAGATCACAGCATGATCAAAATAAAACCATGAAAAGTAAATTTTATGTACAAGAGAAACACTTATAAAACAAAGTCTATTAGTAATTGTAATAACAATAAATGCTTTCAGATTGCAGTATCTCAATAATAAATTATCAATATTAAAAATTGCATAATATTTGAAAGTTACACACTCTAAAAAGACTTCGGACTCCGACAATGAAACACTATTCTGGCTAGCTTTTCTATAAATTTAACAGGCCTCATATGCTATATAAGAAAACTAAATCAAACAGTTGACATAGAATCCTCTGATCTGTTTCTTTTTATCTTCCAAATTCTCATTCTAATTTGGTCTTATTTTTTTCTTAAGCATGAGCTAAACAAAAGTTTCAGATAATAAACTTTATTCATTTTAAATAGTGGCTAAAGCAATTAGCTTTCTTCTTTCCTTTTCATACGATGGGTTATTATGTACAAATTGATATGCATGGTTTCATTTTAAGGCAAAATCACTTTTAAAATTTTAGAAACACCTATGTCTCATATAACTGGGGCTGCAGCCTCTGATGATTTCCTTAGAAGTTTATTCAACTCAGTGTGTCTGATTCTCCATTCAGTAAGCAGAGGATCACAGTCCATGCATCATTTTAAGAGTGTGGGCTACCTGTTGCACACGTAGTATCCCACCTTCTGAATCATACCTTTTAAAAAAAAAAACACCTCCCTTGAAGAAAGAGGATTCCCAAAATTTAACTAAACTTCAGAAATCTCTCTCACTGCAGTAAAAGTGCGGTGCTTAAAAAGAGAGTCAGAGAGAGTCTCCTGTGTAAACATGGGAGCACTTAAGCCTACAAGATTTCTTTGGGAACCACAACCAACGACAGCTTAATCGAAAACACAGAGCTAGCAAAAAAACAACACATGCCTAAAATCCTTGCACACCTTTGTACTTTATCATCAAAGGCAGCACCCTCCCTGCAAGCCTCTTGCTGATAGCATCACACTAATTCCAGAAATTGCACAGGTGGCTTTCCCTGTAGCTGTGGTTGCAACTAGTCTCTGTCCCAATTTATCCCCGTTTCCCAAGGCCAATATTCTAACACACTTCACATTTTCAGGGTCAAAGAGAAGATTTCATTTTCTGTATTGCTTTGTAATGCATGACTTGTAAATAGGATATTTATTTCACTTTTTCCATGTCTTATTTCTGGCTGCTGGCAGCACTGGTAAAGGTGGGGGTTTTCTTTCTTTTTATTTAGAAATAAGATAAGCTGCAATGCACATCTTCATTCTCCTATCTGGAAACTAGATGGTTTTAGCTCTCAACAGGTAACATTACAAGCTCATTGAATGATTATTGAAGCTAAAAAAAACCCCAAACCCTACAAAATATTAGAATTACAGTAGAGCTAAAACTTCTTTATATATTTTTAATTTAATTCTAATCATGTTCTGCATCAAAAATATTAATTTTTGATGACTAATCTCAGGCATTCCATTTCAAAACATTTGGAATAGAACAAAATATGAAATGAATAAGGTTTTAATGCTTATGTTATATTAATGGATCAAATGTACATAGTTCACAATAGCAGAAAAATGCAATCATTATGTAGTATTTCTCCAACACTGAAATTAACTCTTGTCTGCTATTATTACCGCATTAAAAAATAAGCTTGAAATGCTATAATAATGTGCAGAGTTTCCAAAATCCAGATCTGTAATTTTTAGCCTTTAGAAAACATACTGTAAATTGACTGGATAGTTGAGATGTTGCCTCAAAAGAGAGTATTGAAAATATAATTATATATATTTCCTCTAAAAAATCTCATTAAAATAATTTTTAATAGGAGGGTAGAAAGCACAATGAACTTAAATAAAATCTAATATCAATAAAATGAAAATCAATTAACTATATGTTTATTTTCTAGTTTGCATTGGACGAATGATGGGTATTCTGCATTTGGAAAGGGTATAATTTTAAATAATTCAAGAAGTGGCAAATCTATAGGACAAATAAGGAAATAATTCCATGCCAACTTCAATTAGTAAAAATATGATTTCAATTTCAACTGAGTTTTACTGAAACGTGGTTAACAAAAGGGTTAACCACAGTTTGACAACACTCAAGAGGTGAATTCTTCTATAGGACAGTCCCCTGGTTGGCTGTGTTCCTGCCACCCCTATAGGAATGCACAGGATACCTGGAGAATGGTGAGTTGTGAATTTTTACTGTTACTAAAAGATGGGAGATCTGTAGATTACAGGCAGTTATGCTGGTTTAGAATTTCTAACCAACCCCTATGAATCAGAATCTGTAGTCTAAAATAGAAAGAAGAGAACTGAAATTGTGAAGAAACAGATTGCCCTTGAAAATCATATGGAAGTTTCAACTAGTCCAGAATGAAACTGAGTAAGCAGCTTGCTCTATCCATCCATTCATGCATCCATCCATCCATGCATCCATCCATCTTCTATCCAATATATTAGATGCCCATTGTACCCTCTATAGACATGCCTTTGTATGTCTATGTGACACTTCTGTTTCATGAGTTGTACTGATTGTCAATTTGCTTCCAGATGTATTTCAAGGGACTTGTTACTATCTTTAAAGGCGAAAATGGCATAAGGCCTGGCTATGTGAGGAACTACCTATCTTGTGTCTAGCTCATTTCATCTGACATATTGGCATGCTCAAGATTCTTTGATTAAGGAGTACTATCTTGCAGGATTCATAATAATGTCCTCTCTGTAGTCTTCTGATGAGATTCCTCCTGAGATTTGAGTGACTCCCAACCTGGTTGCATTTCAGAGAGCCTTAACTCCAGACTCTGGACTTGGATAGCTTAAAAGCCATGGTGGTGCAGTGGTTAGAATGCAGTATTGTAGACTAACTCTGCCCACAGCCAGGAGTTCAATCCTGACTGGCTCAAGATTGACTAAGCCTTCCATCCTTCTGAAGTCAGTAAAATGATGACCCAGATTGTTGGGGACAATAGCTTGACTCTGTAAACCACATAGAGAGTCCTGCACTATGGAGCAGTATATAAATCTAAATGCTATTGCTATAGGATGGATGGGGCAACTTCTCTGATATATGTTTGGCATTATTGACTGAATTCAAATATAATAGATAGATAGATAGATAGATAGATAGATAGATAGATAGATAGACAGACAGACAGACAGACAGAAAGACAGACAGATCGCTCTGCTCTGACTGGCTCCCAGAATGCAGACCTAACATGGTCCTCTAGGATAGCCAACCATTGACAACTTAATGACAGAGTTCATTAATATTCCTTTTTACTTACCCTTTTCATGTATTCAAATTTACCTGTTATCTTATACATGCTTGACAAATAAACTTATGAAACTTACAAAACTTATGAGTTAGGTGACTCTAATGAATTTGAATAAAGAAAAAAAATTAAGATGACACATTACCAGCAGCCACTATGCCTGGCTAAAAGCAAGGTCTAAAGTCCTAGGATATTGTGACTTGGTGGCCAGCAAAAAGTTGAAAACAAGTTCTTGGCAATGATGAACTTTCCCCCCCTTATTTTTCTCTAGAATAACCTGAACCAGGTTGAGATAGACACAGGAAATAGAAACCATAGTTTTGCTACTAGAAGAAAAAAGAAAGAAAAAGCTATTAGAGCTACAAAAGAAGTAAATTTAGTGATCCATCTTTGCTTTTGTCTGTAATTTACAACATAAAATTCTCCTTAGTGAAACTATAACCTGTTTTAATTTCTTTTCCATGGGAAGGTCATTTATTGTATACCCATTACTATCCGGAGAGATGGGAAGCATTATCCAGTCTGAACACAAAACTCAAATGGATTACATCTCAAAACACCATTCCAAACTGAATACGCCACACCATATAATTTAAGAGGCCAAACTGGTGGAAGCATTATAAAATGTATCCTCCTTATCCAAACAGCTCCTTCAGATGTATAGTCTACATGAAGCTTTAAACATTGTGCTCTACTTCAAAAGCAAAACCAGTCACCTCTGAAACAGCATTTGTGCAGCTTATGTGCCGGCAGCAAACAACATATGGCAAATGGGAAACACCCTTTGTAATCACAAAGATTTTCATGGCAGGAGTTTGTAAAGAACATTGTTCTCAGACATGCAATCACATCGGAGTTCAAGGTGAATGAAAAACAAAGCAGAACAAGGAACACCAAATGCAGGACTTAATTCCAGTGCATCCGGAGATTCACAACATAGCTGGAGCGGTCCCCACACTGCTATTTTCCTTAGCTGAATATCAAAATAAGGAAATAAATAATATGGGCAAAAGAGTTTAAACATAAGCTTAGAAGTTAGCCCTGTTAATTTTGATCCTTTAACCTTCAAAAAGTTAAAAAGAGGCAGTTCTTATAAGACAAGAAAAATAGTAAAAATATTTGCAACCTGTTTTACAATTTTGACAAACATGCACGCTGCAAGAAGTAAACACAATATCCAGGGCTTCACAGAATTAATTCTCTATATTGCAAAGAGCCAAAACAATACAAAATTACAGAGATTTACCAAAACAGGCTTATAAGTGACTGGTGAAAGGATTAAAATGTGAAATGTATGAATGACAAGTTGAAAAAACACAGTGTGGCTGTGACCCCTATTAGCAACAGTTATATACCCTCTAGAGCAAATCAAAGTAACTATAATATTACCGTGCCAAATTATCTCAAAGTTGTTAATATTGGGGTGAAATGGAGTTGCAGAGGCTGCTTTAAAAGCCATCCCTGCACTATTACACATTGTTGCAAACCACCCAAAGTCACTTTGGTGAGACGAGCAGTGTAGAAATTTAATAAACAAATGAACAAGCAAACAATTACATTATCCAGGAGGCATTCCAGAGATTTATCAATTGAAGGGGGGAAAAATACAATCGCAGTCAGCATCAGCCCAAGTGGGCAGATTTAATTTAAGTCCATTGAAAGTAGCATTTTTATGGAAAGCAAATTCATTTCCACAGGATTTATTATCTAAATTCAATTGGAAGCAGGATGCTGCACCTTTCAAAGCAATCCAGTCATTGTTGTGCTAATGTGACATTAACAAGTACAAGCTTTGCAACCTTACAACCATAACTAGAAGATAGTAGAAGATGTTGTAGGTTACTACTGAGTTCTAGTTACTGAAAAAAATGACAGAATTCATCTGGGTATGAAGCTGTCATCTAACCAAACCTTGGTTGTGTTAAAGGAATGGCAGGGCAATGCTAAACAGATATAACAAAGTCTGATTCTTAATAAATCAAATATCTAAGTTAGAAATGAAAGTTTAGCCCCAATCTGTTGAAAAATGCTCCTTTTCAACTTATCCCATAAAAAAGAATGATTGCCTATTGCCCTTATGGAGAACTGCACTGTTAAGAAAGGGAATTTCCCCTTTCCATACAAACATAGAAGCACATCTGGATTTAAACTAACTAGAATTTCCCTTTACCCTAAAATCTGAGGGAATTATTTAAAAGATAGGGATTTTAACATGCAGTTTGGTCCTGCTTGATACATACTAAGACTGTGAAAATCCCTTGAAAGGGTGGTATTGAAGCACCTCTTTTTCATTTGTTAAAGCAGCCATGTCTTTTTCTAGACTGATGTTACAATGTGTCAGAAGCCACATTGGCATGGAGACAGAACCAGGATCAGTTTTCATAAATAGTTGGGCGAATCTGGACAATTTGTAAATGCCTCATAACTCTTTGAAAACATTTGCATAGCCAATACAGACCAATAAATGCATTTTGCTCAGTTTTGACCTAGCATGCTGTGTGAGAATTGTGATTTACTCAGTAAGCCTGAATAGGTTTAGTGCTCTATGTAAACCCAATGACTGTTGTTTCATTTGAACTAAGCAATTGATGCCATTGTTCTATTGAAAGTAGAAAACAAGGAATACAGAGAAGGAGAGTCCAGAGTTTTTCATATCAGATTAACCAGTGGTTTGGCATTACAGAACAAATAAGATTGCATAGCTGCCTCCATTTTCACAGTTATTTAGAAGAAAATAGCTTGCATTGATTTTCAATTAGTTATAGTACCTGCAAAGCCATTTATAGAAATGTACATTGGGTCTTAGAATCTTCTACGACGACTCAAGAAATGTCATTCCTTCAGGATAGACCAGATAGGAAACTAATGCCATGTAGCTGGCCCATCTGCTGGTATATTGGCTACTACCAGAAATATGTACCGATAATGATTTTTTTTTGGCCAATGACAAAGCCAAGAAGGTGACTTCATTCTGCCAGTTTAAAGTTTAATCTAGGCATAAAGAAGAAGAAGCAAACAAAGCTATAAGATAGCTACCAAGAAATAATGGCTGGAAATAGAGGACCAAGTGTATTTTTTGTCCTCTTCTCATCCAACTCTTATTGAATTCAAACTTGGGAAAGATGCTGTTTGAGGAATATGTCATTATCTGCAGCATTCATCTAGATTCTTCTTGTATCCATCAAGATGAACCTTTTGACTTTTTAAGGGACTCAGGAGGTCAGGATCTAGACCAGACTATTTATCTGTATGATTTCCATGTGGAAAGTTTATTGAATGTTTGAAGAAGGAAAGGCATAATGGAGTTTTGCAATGTAGCAACGAACAGCCAAGAATCAAGAAAGTGTTATTTTATAAGGAAATTCCATTTTTATAATAATAGTTTAACAATTCCATTTCAGCTTCTTTCCCTTTGTTTTAAATTCCTTTCTGAACTAGATGAAAATGAAAATGATAGCCTCCACACTTTATGTTAATCCATCATTTATTAAATAAACTATTGATGGATTTCTGAATTACAACTGGCTGGACTCAGATATTGTCTTAAGTAATAGTTAATTAATTAATACTTATACAATATACTATTACAATATTCAATTTTCTGAACTCAGAACCAAATGGTTCAGCAACCCTAAATGGATAACTGTTATTGCACAACACTGTATAGCCACAATCTGGTAGGAAAAAGAAGTATAACTTATTTGAACTACATTTTCTTCAAGGTTAAATTACTGTACTTTAGATGTAAATGTTCCATTATTTAATGCAGTAATGTGAGTGGGTAGGGGAATAGTAAAAATCTATTGTTTTTCTTTCTTTCCCATTACTCTTTTTAATGTAAACTTATCCCTGCAGTCAGATAAAAAAATTCTGTCATTCAGATAATATGAACTGAATTTAATTATACACAAGACACATTCATTTCTCAGAGTCTTGTTCTATTCATTGGATTGGAGAAGTCTGTGGAAGATCATGTCCAATATATTCATGAATCCTTTGAGAGATTTCACATTTTAGAAGCTGAAACCATCTGTTTAATTTAATACTCAGTATAGAATGAGATCCAGAAAGGAACACACACACACACACACACACACACACACACAGAGTTTGTGGATGCATACCTATGTTTCCATCAAAATTCACTATTAGAAATTTACTTCAAAGAAACAGTGCCCTGATCTTTGAACTTTGACAGAAAAATGCCATTATGTTTGTCTCCCTCCGTGTTTGACTGCCTGCCTGCTTGCCTGTCTATCATCTATCTCTACCTACCTACCTACCTACCTACCTACCTACTTATCAACTCTCTCTCTCTCTCCTACCTGTCTATCTAACCATCTGTTTATCTATCATTTATCATCTAGCTATCATCTTCCCCTACTGCCTCAGTTTCTGTGAAAACTCAATTTGCTCCTTGACCTTGGACAAAGTTAAAAATTATTTTGAGGGATTTTTAGGGGAGATCTGAAAAAGTAAGTGAAGTTAGTTATAGGAATAAAAAATAGATTTTGGGAAAGACTTGAAAGTTGGGTTCTTGACTGCCTTTGGTGTATGTTTCTGATCAAAAAGATACCTCTGTACTGTAGGTTTTTATTCATTAGCTTGGGGAAACATTTGAACAGGGATACATATCATATGCAGCCATCACTCTGCCATGCCAGCTTTCACTTTCATAAAATAAGATTCAGTTCATATCTCATGTGACATTTGTTTTAGCATTACACCTCAGTGTCCAGTCAATCAACATTTTATGACTACTATTAGAAAATCTTTCCTAAATAAAAAATAGTTTTAAAGGCTTATGTTTAAAAATCAACTAAAACTGAATTTCTTTGTCTATCTATGTATCTATCATCTAGACAATTCAACAATCACAGTTTCCTGGGAACTGAATAAAAGAAAGCACTGAATAAAAAACATCCCTAATTAACAAAAAGAACAACATCAGACGGGGAAAAAATGAAGAGTAACAACAATGATGTTGCCGGTTCTCAAGGGTCATTTCTCTGGAAGCCACTATTTGTTTTGCCTTTAGCATTCTATTAAAAGCGTGTTTTGTTAAAACAAGTAGTTCTCAACTTAACCGCTTCATTTAGTGACCATTCAAAGTTACAGCAGCACTGAAAAAAGTGTCTTATGACCATTCGTCACACTTACAACCATTACGGCATCCCCATAGTCACGTGATCAAAATTCAGATTCTTGGCAACCGGTTCATATTTATGACAGTTGCGGTATTCCAGGATAACAAGATCACCTTTTGCAACCTTCTGACAAGCAAAGTCAATGGGGAAGCCAGATACGCTTAAAAACTGTGTTACAAACTTAACAACTGCAGCGACTCACTTAACAACTGGGCCAAGAAAAACCATAAAATGCGACAAAATTCACGTTCAAATTTTGTCTTGCTTAGCGAGCGTCTTGCTTAGCAACAGAAATTTTGGGCATAAATCAAGGATTACCTGTATTCTGGTTTGTGTCTTAAGCCTTTGTATATTAAAATGAGAAAAAAAATGCATTGATCTAAAATAGGTGATTAAAATTAATCCAGTATTAGCCACACTGATGTTTACCACTTTTACATCCAGTGGGTCTGGAAGCTAAGCTGAGTCAGTGCTCATTAGTATTCAGATGGAAAACTACTGTATTGAAGAACTAAAGAGGAATAAGGCTTGATTGGGAAATGAAAAAAAATCCCCAAATAAGGCAAATGCTAATTTAAAGCCTGTATTACATTTAAAGCCAAATCTTCAAATATTGATTTCACCTGAAATATGAACAATGGCCAGTCATGGCATATAATCAACTACTGACAGCAGGAACTATGTCCAATATTAATAAAAATAACTTTGAGGACATATGCTACTTAATTTATACTTTAGCAATAAATGCATTTTAGTCTATGTTTTGAACAGAAAAGAATGCCAATGTCCTAGCTCAAATGAAAAATGTCTTATATTGCTACCTGGCTGGGGGAAACACATTTTGATCTACATTTCAGAAGAACTGGAAAAGGAATGCTGAGAGGAGGAGGAGCGGGGAGGGGAGGTTCTGGAATAAACAACAAGGTATACTGTAAATTACATTGGAAACTACTGGCAAAACTGGTGGCAGTTTTGCTTGAATGTGTTGTAAAGGTAATCAAAATTAAAATGTGTTTCTGTCTATGCATGCAGAGATGCTGTAGATGCTGATCCTCACTCTCTTAGTCTTGAGAAAATCTGTACACGCACAACATAAATTCCTTTAGTATCATTTTTAGCATTAATTAAAAGAGCTGAGGTGGTGCAGTGGTTAGAGTGCAGTACTGCAGGCTACTTCAGCAGACTGCTAGCTGCAGTTCAGCAGTTCAAATCTCACCGGCTCAAGGTTGACCCAGCCTTCCATCCTTCCAAGGTGGGTAAAATGAGGATCCAGATTGTTGGGGACAAGATGCTGACTCTGTAAACCACTTAGAGAGAGCTATAAAAGGACTATGAAACAGTATATAAGTCTAAGTGCTATTGCTATTGCTAATTTTAATTCATGCTTTTCAAAAACTTTCCAAAAACTACTGTGCCAATCGTCCCTGTCATTGTACTTTTATAATATTCCTGTTTTTGTTTCTGTTTGACAAATTATAGTAAATAAAATAAAATAAATAAAATAAACTTACATTGTGTTTTACTTTTTAAAATAGGCTAGCTGTCCTGTCCTGTTTTCAGCAGATGAAAAAAGCAAATATATGTTAACGTACACAACAGTTTAGAACGGCAGCATGGAAAAGAAATTCTTAATATGTTGTAATCCTTGAGAAAGAATAGTTTTATCATTATCATCAGTGTGATATAAAAACAAATTAAAACAAAGCAATAAAAACATGAAATACATACATAAACAAATATTAAAACCCGTTAAAATAATCAAAAACTCCCTCAGTCCAGGCTAGGCGCCGCGAACAGCCATGTTTTTAGTTCGCGATGGAAGGTCTGGAGGTCAGGGGCCAGTCAGAGTCCCAGGGGGAGTTGATTCCAATTGGTGGGTGCACCCACAGAGAAAGCTCTACCCCTGGGGGCCGCCAGCTGACATTGTCTAGCTGACGGTACCCGGAGCAGGCCCTCCCTGTGGGAACGTACCAGGAGATGGAAAGTTGTTGCTGGTTGCAGATTGTCTGTCAAGTATCCTGCTGGCGAAAACAGAGCCCAGGCAGGCCATGCACAGCCTCCCCAAGCTCTATTTTTGCTTGCAGAGGCACCATGGGCCAGTCCTTTGCTGTTTCCAAGGCCGCCCCACAGGCCAAATCTAAGACCCTGCAGACCGGATCTGGTGCCTGGGCCTTGAGTTTGACACCCTTGATATAGAAGTATTTTGCAGTTGCCTTCTTTTAGCCTCAGAATTTTCTGGTGGTCTCTTATCCAAGTATTAATCATATACAATCCTGTACAGCTTTTAGCTCAATGAAGTCCAGGTAGATCCATGTAACTGAACATCACCATAATATTTTTCAACTCTGTAGAATTGCATAGGATATGTTACAATGGGAAAGATTGCCATCCTTTAGTGGTAATAGAAAATTGATCAGTGGAAATCACTATCTCAATTTGCTTGTTTCTCATTCACAAGATGTACCCATTACCACAGTTAGAAATTACAATAATCAAGCACTGCATCCAAATATAAAATAAAATAGTATCTCACCCTTCAAAACAAAACTGGAACTTTGGTTTATAGGAACCGGTTATGCCCATATGCCTTCCTCATCATCCTGCCAGCCAGCCAGTAGGAGGTAGAATGGAGTTTTAACATCGGAAAAAAAGAAGAAACAATTAGTTACCTCAGTGCAGTTGAAGATCTATTAATCTTTGTTGATGAAAGTTCAGGTTCTCAAACACATTGGAATGAAATGTAAGCAACAACTATTTTTCTTCCTAGAATTTTTCCTGCACAGGCAAGTTCCATGATCAATCAAGTGTTGATCATTTCAAAAGGCACAAATCCAAAAACGTAGTGAAACATAGCTTGAACAGAGTTGTAATTTTGCATCCAAAAGAAATTATGAACCCGAATAGCTAATAACAAGAAGATAATTTCATAGCTCTTTCGGAAAGCACATTACTAACTATACCTATCAGTATTATGATTTTCCATTGGTCTTATTTCTGAGGAGGATATAATTTTTTTTTACTTAACATGACTATTTAAATAAATATATCAGTAAGTATTTTAATGAATCATTTTAGTTTTGTATAGCACAGAAATATAGTAATGACCAAAAGAGACAATTTATTGAGGCAATAAACAAATATAAATAAAATCTTCAAGCTGGAAGGGACCTTGGAGGTCTTCTAGTCCAACCCACTGTTCAAGGCAGGAGTCCTTATTCTATTACAGATAGGTAGTTGTCCAATCTTTTCTTGAAAATCTCCAACGATGGAGCATCCGCGACTCTGGGAGGTAAGCTGTTCTATTGATTAATTGTTCAACAATTGTTAATTGTTGTCATTGTTAAGAAATTTCTTCTTAATTCCAGATAGAGTCTCCCCCTGACAAGCTTCCACCCATGCTCCTCAGATGCTTTTGAGAATAAATCAACCCCCTTTTCCCATGATAGCCGTTCCAAGTATTGGAAGATGGCTATCATGTTTCCTTCTCTTTGTTAGACTAAACATACCTAGTTCCCTTAGACTCATTCTACAATTTAGTATCCAGATCCTGCACTCTTTCTAGGGCCTCAGCTTCTTTTTTGTATCAAGGTGGCTAGCTGGCTTCCTGCTACAGCTGTATGTATCCTCCCTCACACATATCCTTTGACTCCAAATGCTTCCTATGTCTAAAGATGAGAGGGAACAAGTGAGGGACAGAGCAGAGGCAGCAAGGGTGGTCAAGCCCTAAGGAGTGTACTTTTATAGAAAATGTGAATCTAAAGGGACTTTGCCTGATACAAAAGATGCCACATTTCTCTCAAGATGCCAATAATTTTCTGCTCCAAGTGCAATTTTATGAGCTTCCTTGTATGTAGTTCCAGAATTTTACATAACCATTTAGAATTTATTCAGAATGTATTTATTTAGAATAAATTCTGTTCCAAACTACCCTAACATGAATGGGATCCTGATTATTATTATTTTTTGCTTAATTTAATTTGAAAATTTACTTCCATGTTTATTTATTTATTTATTTATTTATTTATTTATTTATTTATTTATTTATTTATTTAATGTAATTTATATGCCGCCATATCTCCATAGGACTCAGGGCGGCTCACAACAATGAAAACAAACCAATAAAAACATGAAATACATTCATAATCAAATATTAAAACCCGTTAAAATAATCAAAAACTCCCTCAATCCAGGCTGGGCACCACAAACAGCCATGTTTTTAGTTCGCGGGGGAAGATGCGGAGGTCAGGGGCCAACCAGAGTCCCAGGGGGAGTTGATATCAATCGATGGGCATGCCCACAGAGAAAGCTCTACCCCTGGGGGCTGCTAGACAACATTGTCTAGCTGATGGTTCCCAGAGCAGGCCCTCCCTGTGGGAACACACCAGGTGATGGGAAACTGTTGCTAGTTGCAGATGGTTCGCCAAATATCCTAGGCCTAAGCCATGTAGAGCTTTATAGATCATTATCAGCACCTTGAATCTCACCCGGAGGGCAAGCAGCAACCAATGCAAGCCGCACAGGAGAGGTGTTACATGGGGGTATCGGGATTCTCCCATCACAACCCACGCGGCTACATTCTGTACCAGCTGAAGACTCCGAGTGGTCTTCAAGGACAGCCCCATGTAGAGAGCATTACAGTAGTCAATACAGGAGGTGACTAGCACATGAGTAACTGTGCATAGAGCATCTCGATCCAAATAGGGGCGCAACTGGCACACCAGACGAATCTGGGCATATGCCCCCCTGGTCACAGTTGTTATATGATCTTCTAAACTCAACCGTGAATCCAGAAGGACACCCAAGTTGCATACCCTGTCTACGGGGGGCAAGACTTCACCCCCTATAACCAATGATGGAACCTCTCCTTCGGACCGAGATGCCGGTATCCAGAGCTACTCAGCCTTGGCAGTGTTGAGCCGAAGCCTGTTCTTCCCCATCCAGATCTGCACTGCTTCCAAGCACCAGGACATCACATCGAGGGCATCACTGGGTTGATTCAGGGTGGATATAAAAATCTGAGTATCATCAGCATACTGATGGTACCTCACCCTGAAACCACGGATGATCTTCCCCAGCAGTTTCATATAAATGTTGAACAGAAAGGGATGAGAGAACTGACCCCTGGGGCACCCACAAGTCAGGGGCCTCATGGTCGATCTCTGCCCCCCTGCCAACACCACTTGCATCTGCCCCAAGAGGTAGGAGGAGAACCACCGTAAAACAGTGCATTCCACTCCCAACCCCTTGAGGCACCGCAGCAAGATACTATGGTTGATGGTATTGAAAGCCACCAAAAGATCCAACAGGACCAGAACAGAGGAATAACCTCTGTCCCGAGTCCTCCAGAGATCATCCACCAGCACGACCAATGCTGTCTCTGTGCTGTACCGGGTCTGAAACCCGATTGGTTTCAGGCCCGGAACAATTACCTTGCTTTTTCACTTTTTGTAAGGATTTTATTCTTATGTGTGTAACATAAAATAGAAACTGCCAGAATAGTATTAATGGGTAGAATTAAATTAGTGTGGTTTTGAGAACAAAGAATTTTCTGGCTAAGAGATTACTTAATTTAAAAAGAAAAGGAAAGAGAAAAGAAAGATGGCTTGAAAATGCCTGCTTTTCCAGGATAAATCTGTTGAACACATTTAGATAAAGGAATTACTGTGTTCAATATTAATGATCATGGATTCTACTGAATTTTTCTCAGGCAGATGGTAATTGTTCTATTCTAATTCTCCTGTCTGGATTACAAGTGCAGTCAGATGTTGAATAATTTCCCAGGATGGGATCAAGTCTTTCTAAGCTGTGAATACTCTCTTTCTGGAATGTTTGCCATGCAACATCATGTTGCTTCTTCTCATTGAAAACAGGTGGAGTATGTTTTCTCTGAGGAAATGGTTAAATGCTCTATTCTTGTTCACCTGTTCAAGTAATTCTTCAGAAAACAGTTAGCGTAAGCTGCTGGTAAAAATATTAGATGATGAAAATGTTGTTCTTCAAGCATTGTTCAGTAAGAAAAGTGATAAAGATTCCCTCTAGATTAGGTCAACTTCATGCTGTTTTGTTGACTATCATTATCTATCTATCTATCTATCTATCTATCTATCTATCTATCTATCTATCTATCTATCTATCTATCATCTATCTATCATCTCTCTCTCTCTGTGTGTGTGTGTGTGTGTGTGTGTGTGAATCATAGCATAATTTAGCATAGTGTAGCATATCATAATATTATTTTATATTTATAAAAGCAAAATAAATTTAAAGGTAAAGGTTTCCCTGTCCCTCTCTGACTCTAAGGCATCATGCTCATCTCCATTTCTTGGCTGAGAGAGCCAGCATTGTCTGAAGACATTTTCTGTGATCATATGCGAACATGACTATATGCCAAAAGTGTATGGAATACTGTTAACTTTCCACCAAAGTGGTACTTATTAATTTACTTACAGTTGCGTGCTTTTGAACTGCTAAATGGGCAGGAGCTGAGGCAAGTAATGGGAACTCACCCCATTGTGCAGCATTCGGGTCTCAAACCCAGGCTGACAAGTTCAGCATCTTTAACTGCTGAGCCTTATATTATTAGCATAGCATAGCATAGCGTAGCGTAGCGTAGCGTAGCGTAGCGTAGCGTAGCGTAGCGTAGCATAGCAAATAGTATAGTAATATATAATATATTCTAATTATACTATATATACTTCCTAATGAGCACTGATATGTCTTGATGTTTACCTATCCAAACAATAATCAAGTCCAACCCTGTTTAGCTTTCTGAGATCAGCTAAGGTCATCTAGAGGCAGCTCCCTTGCTGAGCAGGACAGAGTAGAAAACAAATAAATTTAGATGATATGTTAGGACAGAAAGAAGATTCCCTTTCGAAAAATATTTGAAGAATTTCTTGTCCTTTGGAAAACTTCAGTAAAATGTCCATATCTTCAGTGTCTCTGGTCACAAATAGGATACAGAATCTGCCCACATTATTAGATGTTTTTCAAATAAAATACTTCTGGAATATTTACTAGGACCTAAGATTAATTAAAAATGCCTTACAACACAATCATTACAAGTTTAAGAGTTCTGCTTCTCCTTCTTCAGTAAAAAAAAGCTTGCCTGATCAGACTTGTAATAGATGACTTTTATGTCCTTAAGCACAAAGAATTAACATCTCAACTTAAAGTAAATCTAGTGAAAATAATGTACTCATCTTATGAAATAGTGTTTATTTTTTTTCTCCCCAAAAGCATGGTGTAAGGGAACTAGAATAAGGCATCCTATTCTTGTCTTCTTGTCTGCTGCCTATAACTGGTGGTTTGAGCTGTCAGACATGTTACTACTGGCCCCAGGCCTGTGAAAGCTTTTCTATCATTTGCAGACAAATTTACTTTTTTTTAACACAGTGATTGCCACACAAGGGATTTCATTTCTCACCCACTGTGACCTGAAAAGACTCCAATTTTCTATCATATATAGGACTTTTAAAAACAAAACCTCAGAAGGTGTTAATCTTCAATCTACAAGAAACAATAATGTCTAACAGAATGAAGTAAAAAATCTCTCATTCATTTGGTTTATATCCATCTTTTCTCAAGCCAGTTTACATACAGAGGATGCTTCGTTTTATTCCCACAAAGTCTACCTTATGAAATAAGTTGTGTCGCGAGAGAATGACCACCCAATCTCACCAGTAGCTAAGCTTGGGTCTTCCCAGTTCTAGTCCAGTATCTTAACTACTCTATTCTACTGGCTCTAACTATGGGTTTTATGAATCTCCTGGAATTTTATGTGATTTTATACCAGTGTCAGGGATTAAATCAGTCCAGAGATTTTAGTATGACACAGACAAGTATAATAAAACTATGGCACAATCCAGGGGTGGGTTTCAAAACCCGTTGCTACCGGTTTGCTCGTGGGCACTTCTGCGCATGTGCAATGCTTCTGCGCATGCGCAACATTTCTGCCCAAGCGCAACACTTCTGGTCATGCGCAGAAGCTTCTGCTTATGCACAGAAGCATCCGGATGGGTGGGCGGAGCTTCCCGCTGACACAGCTACCGGTTTGCCCAATCCAGCGCGAATTGGTAGCAACCCACCACTGGTACAATCAGTTGACAATAGGTGTAAAAAAAAAGATATAAAATTTGGCATGCCAAAGGTTAATTTGAAGTTTGCTTGATTCCATTTGCTAGTGGTCAGGCTCTGGCTGACTGTATATTTTTCCAGTGGCATAACTAATCTCAGTTTATTTCTTCATTAATCAGATACTGCTGTATATTCCACTCCCTCTGTCAGTTGTTATTCTGCTCTTTGTCTCCACAATGTTCTTACTATTTAAGTATCACTTGTATTATTTACTTAAAACTACGTTTTTGCTATCAACTTGATTGCCAATGGTTAATGTAGTCAGTTTTTAATTAAATAAAAAGTCCCAAAGATTTGCAAATATTACCTTGGGCAAAGCAAGACATTCTGGAAATATGTCCTTATAAGAGACTAATTTAGTCTAGAATATTCACATATTACCCTTTCTGTATACAACCTCCTGAAACATTACCTAATATCCTCTAATAAAATTCATCCACTTTTTAACTAGCTAATAAAAAAAGCCCTGAAATACACAAACTCTTTCTTTTCTTTTTAGAAATAAATCTAATTCTACTATGAAGCGGTACCCTCTTTGAGTTTATATCTATGCTGATCCACTTGTCATTTCCTCCACCTCCTCATTAGATCTCTATTTTCAACAGCATTCATTTCTCTTCAAACAAAAATATTTTGTCTTATCTTTATGTGCATTGGACCAAGGAAATCTGAAGGACAATTTATATAGCTGTAGCTGTTATTCTTTCCTCCTAGTTTCCTCTAATGAACACTTCGTTAGCAAATTTGTATGTTATATATATTTTTAAACATGCATTTTGTATTCATTTTTAAAAGATATATGCAATGTTCTCGACACTCCACATGCAATCCTTCAAGCCTAAATTGACACAATTTTAAAAAGGATCTATCTGGATTCCAATTCATAATTTTGCTTGGGGAGTGTTAATTAGACCAGTTGCCATTAACATGTGCATTCAACACATTTTCCAAACCAAGCCCTTCCTCAGATGAATGGAATGGTGAGCTCATCTTGTAGTTCTGTTAAAGGAACTTTGGACTGTTTGTTCAAAAGTGAGATATCAACATTGACCAATAATCAAAGATGAATAAGAAGAAAATTCTTGCCAAGAACTCTTTGAAAAGTGTGTTCAGAGCGTGGGTGGGGTATTACAGAATGAAGTGTGGAAAGTCATTCAGTGCACCAGTAACAAAAGTTTTATTTCATGTTGGCCGAGATGAGGAAATGACTTTTTCATGAAAGAATCTCTCTCTTTCAACACCTATCACCTTTCTTTGTTCAGTACTTGGTTCTTTCTTCTTTTGAACAGACTGCAGGGAATAAAATAAGGAACCAACATGATGTAGTGGTTAAGGTGCTGGATAAGACCTGGGAGACTCAGATTTAAGGAAAATCCCAGTCATCCTTAAAATCATTCTTTCTTCACTTAGTTTAACCCCACAGTGTCATTGTTTGGGGTACAGTTCTTCAATCATTAAGGCAGTATACAGTTATATACTGCCTTAATTGCTTAGAAAAAAGTCTAACTAATAAAGCAAGGTGTTTTTTTTTTAAAAAAAAAAAATCTCCCTCACCAGATTGCAAGGAGCACAGTGGCTCACTGGGTTAACAATCAGCAAGCCCACGTTCGAGACCTGAGTGCTACTGTGTGATAGAGCAAGTTCCTGTGATTTGTTCCAGCTCCTGTTGGCCTAGCAGTTTGAAAGCATGCAAGCTCAGGTGGATGGATAGGTACCATTTTGGTGGGCACATTAATGGGGACATGAAAGGAGCTTCCAAACAGGTGCCCCTCCCCCACAATGGTGATATCACCAGCTAATCCTTTCTATCCAGAAGAAAGGATTAGCTTCCGGCATGAATATGAGTGACCTGATGCCATGGATATAAGTCTTTTCACCTCTTTTTTGCAGAATTTGGATTCTTCCACAAACTCAGCTTCTCACTGTTTTTTTCCTTATCTATTTGTGAAAAAGCTAGACATTTTATGAATAATATAAAAACCTATCCTAGAAATCTTCGATATTTGACATTTTTCTAATATGAAAAACAAATACCATCGTTTTGTTAATTTAACATAAAAGGACATAACTTAAAGAGACAAACCTTTTGTTAATACTGATTCAAAGTTGAATTCAACACATTCAACTCATTTAATTGTTTTTAGCAAGATGAGCTCAAAAAACAAAATAATAATAGATTATATTTGTGTGGATCAGCTATCTAAACAACCAAACCCCTCTTCTCCATCAAAAAGCAATTATTCAAAAATATTTTTAATAGTTACACTGTGATCCATTATAAGTGCTATGAAAATAAGAGGTAAGAGAACCATAATAAAAGGAAGGGGAGGGGGAATCAAAGGAGGAAAGAGAAAGAAAAATGTTTGGCTTGTCTAAGTGATGGAAACAAATAAAGCCATTCATTTCAGTTCATAGAGCAGATAATTTATATTGGTTTTTTCCCCCTCTTTGAACGTTTATTTTATCTTGAAAATTGCCTTGGTAAGAGGGTAAAGTATGAAATTAAAGCAAGAAGAGTACTGTCTTACCTGTTCTGGAGAGGGTCTATGATTGGAGTGTGTCCTTCCAGGAGATCTGTGGTGGTGATGGTGATGATGGTGGTGATAGTGATGATGGTCATCGTCATAGTTGTCTGCCATCAGTTTCATTCTATTCTGAGTCTGAAGGAAATAAAAAACCCCACTAAATTCTAGAATGCAGAGACAACATTAGACAATATCTCTACTGTATGAGACCAATATTTCTCCCTACAACAAAGTATATTATATGAAATATGTGACAGCTGATATCAAGGATTACAGAAGAAGTGCTGACATTTTTGTGCTTAATAACTTGTTATGGATCCACCAATGAATCGACTTTCAGAATTATCTCTGTCATCATTATCTGTTAATCCCAAAAGCATATTGGTTGACCATGTTCAGCAACACTTTTAACTTTTTAGCTGAAAAATAAACTTTGTTCCATGGTAACTAACAATAGGCAACTATTACAACCCATCCAGAGCAGCCCTCAAGAACTGAACATGAGAGAGAGAGAGAGAGAGAGAGAGAGAGATATGATAGACAGAAGATAGATAGATAGACAGACAGAGGATGGATGGAGGGATGGAGGGATGGAGGGATAGATGGATGGATGGATGGGTGGATGGAATCAGTCACCCATAGAATCAGCAGAAACCTTCAAGGACTGAAGATGCACACTTTTCTACAAGTTTCACATTCATCCATCAATTTTAATACTGCACCATAAAACATAAATTAAGATAGACGTGCTTCAATAAAGACTTAGAACAAATGGACCTAGTAGATAAGCATGGGAATCAGAACTTTCTAGCTCAGGGCTGTCAAACTGGTGCCTCACAGGCAGAATGCGTCACATGTAGGCCATGCCCACCACAGCTCCGTGGATGGAAAAAAATGTCATGAAACATCATGTGATGGCAATGTAATGCAGTGAGTTTGACACCTGTGTTATAGCTCTACACATATCACCTAAATAGTTGATGAGTCCTCCAGGCCAATAATCTAGAACATGCAGCATGTGTGGGGTAATAAAATAAAAATATAACACACTTATTAAACTTAAACCCCCTTTTAATATGAATTGGTGAATGACATCCTAAAGTTGTGCATTTATTGGGGGAATTGTTTTTACAGATTTTCAGTCATAAGCTTTTATATAGTCTGAAACATAGCTCCCAATCATACAGTGAGAAAATCCCTTTTCAATCTACACAACTTCTAGTAGATTTCAAGGATTGGCCTTCTCAAATAAATTGTCTTTGTCTAACAAAGCAAAGCAAAACAAAAAATTCTAGAAAAGGAAGAAGGGAAAAGATGATCTTACATTTTTAGCAATCAGCTTTCTAAGAAAGAGCAACTCTAATCCTTACCCTATTTCTTCTTTGAATTTTTAAAACATTTTATTTGTTTATTTTCTTATTAGTGAACAGCCTTAAATGTCCTACCTTTCAACTGTATCCTATAAAAATGCATAAGTTAAACAAGAAGATATATGCAATCCTGAAAGTGTTTCCTGTAATGAGGCGTTGGGGATTAAACTTGTCATGGAATAAGAACTGTGAATGAATGATGCCATATTCTTAATATAGTGCTGAAACATAAATAAAACACCTTCAATATTGATTCCTGCTGAATCCAAACTGTTGGCAAAGCAAACACAAAGCTACAGCTAATACCAAGTGTGGTACTCTGAGTAGGGCATCTATATAAATTGATTAAATGAATAAATATTAAAATATTTCACAGTATAATTATCCTTCTGAAGCCTTTTGCAGTGTAACTGTATCCTGTCTTTTGATTAATACCAAATTATCTCAGAACTTTCTGAAGAAAAGATCATTGTTTTGCTGACTTACACATTGGCTAGAATAATAGGAACATACACAATTTAAGATCACCTTTTGGCTTCTCTTATGGCATTCTTATAAAAAATATACGTTTATACTCACGATGCTTAACTTGGACATTGCATTTTCAATGGTTTCAAGCTTCCAAGTGACACACTCAGATGTCTTATTTTAGGGGATGAAATAGGAAGAATAAAAGTGTCTAGAAAATATGGGCTAAATATATATATATTTTCCAATCATTTAAATTAAATACTGTGAAATATTGCAGCCCTGACTAATTCCTTTTAAGAGTCAGAAGGCTTTATAATGCCAGGTATAGTTTTATTTCAGGAAGAAATTAATTAACTAGATTGGAATTTGTCCAGGACCTCAAGGGCTCTACATTTGAGAAACAAAAAAGCAATGGAACTTTTATTGACCCCATATGTTTAAAAGCTTGGCCAGGGGAATAAGCATGTACTGGGTCTCTTGGCAATGTGATGAAAATATTGATCTGGAGGGAAGAGTGCCACCTACTGATTTCTTTCTGCCACCATTTCCTATCGTTTCATGAATTTCTTTAAAATTTGTTGAAGTTCATTGTTTCCAATTAGCATTGGAAGGAATAAACTGAATTTGTTTCCAGTTAGCATTGGACAGAATAAAATTAAGCATTCTATCAATCTTGAGTTGGTAATATATCTATGAACATATACTTTAGTATCGCTTCGCTTGTATATTTTGGAAAATATGGTTAATCAAGATTAGTTTAACTTTTTAAATTAGTTTCCTAACTAATATTCAGTAAACTCAATGATAGATGGTTCAGGAACACTGTGTTTTTCTTCAAGACGTTTGGACTTCAGCTTGTAAAATTTTATTTCAGTTGCTTTAAGTATAATGACAGTTTAAATTCTAAAGTTAACTTCATATTTTGTTTTTGAATTTCAGTATTAGATATTTCACTTGCATGATCAGGAAGCGACAACAATATTTCACAGAATGAAAAGTCTTGGGATACATTATTTCCTTATTATGGAAAACCTTTAGGAACCATGTCTGACCAAATGCTTATGCAAACTTGCAGTAGGAAGTTTTTTTGTCGGGCCCTGAAAACTCATCTCTTTCAGCTTGCTGGTCTAGCCTGACCCCGCTGAATTTTTAAGATCTGTATTATAGGGTTGGGTATTTTAAATATTTAATGGTTAATGGTTTTAATTTTTAGCCAAAGTTATATGCTTTTTTTTAAAGAAATTGTTTAACTTTTGTGTACTATTTTTATTTGGCTGTTCACCGCCCTCAGTCCGCAAGGAGAAGGGTGGTATACAAATCTAAACAAATAAATAAATAAATAAAGTAACTATGCTCATATAGGAAGAGGAATAGGGGATCAGATACATAAGCAATTATACTATGGAAAAATATGCTTTTAAATAAATAATTCCTCCTTGGCAACATATTCTCCTGGCTATATTTAATCTGATATTTCACTAAGCAAAGCCAAATTATAATAAAGAGATTGATCCTTAAGGATTATCACTTTATGGAACAAGTCCGTGGATAATACATTCTGCAATTATCCTGTTAGCAACCAAACAATGAAAATCATACTGTAATGTAAGCTTGGCTCTGAAGGCCATCTTCAGGCGTCATGTGTTTAGTTCAGCTCCCAGTAGAAAAAGGTCTGAACTAAAAGTCTTTGATGAATAAGCTAATATTCTTTAAATATCAGATATGTTGAAAACTTTATTGCAGAATCTTTGCTTAAGAACGTATCCACACAGCATTTATTAAAAATTATGTTTTGAGATATTAATTCAAAATAATGTAGCCTAGTCAACTTATGATAGTCTAGCCGTTCAACATCTCTTGCAGGTTCATAGTTAGAGTGGGAGTACAGGCTAAAAGCAGAGTGTAATTAATTTCAAAAGAACATGCAACTGGACAATATTGGCACTGGCATAGCATTTTTCTTTCTAACAAATCTCACTGAGTAAGTAGCCTTATATACTCCAAAAACAGCCTTATATATCGCAGAAACAGGAGTAAAACTTCTATGTTTTTTTTTAAGTATTGTATCAGATTCGACCAAGATCCTGAGGGTTGCAGAATGCTAATGAAAAATAGATCCATAAGAACCATGGGAAACAGTTTGTTTCAGATTCTCCTTTTCGTTTTTCATAACTGCCTGCTGAAAGCATGTCAGTTTCACTTCAGTTACTAAAATATATTGTTTGCTGGGTTGGCCATTCAGCTTTATAGAGAAAAAGAAGCAATGGTTGTTTCAATGGTTGTTTATTACAGTATCTACAATAAATTATCCTTTCCACACATTCTGGTGAGAGAGAAGTTCCCTGAGGATGGGCTCCAGTACGAGTCCAAAAGCTCAGAAGATTAAACCTTTGGGTCCGGTGACCGACCCAGATTGGATCTTTCAACATTATCCTAGACATGTATATTTGCGTTCATTCACTCAAGTATTTGTCTAAATAATCTGTCCCTAAATTTGGGGCTTTCAGTGTGAATAGAATTCCTCGCAAATATTACTACAGGTTTTTTTGTTTTGTTTTGTAGAGAGGATATTTCTCAAAATCCTGTTGCATATAGAAAACAGATAAGGAAACAAGCCCAACTAGTTACTCATATCCAAGGTCTTATCCTTCCTATACACAAACACACCTTAATTTTTTTCTCCTTCTTCTGCTCTCACTGTTGCCTTACAGAAGAGTCTGAAAACTTGGCTCTATTGCTTGGCCTGGAGCCCTGACAGAGGTGTACTATGTTGGAGGTGGCTGATGGGTAGAGAAGATCTCCACTCCCAGACCACCAATCATTTTGGGTTTTAGCTTTCCTATTTAACTCTCCTAATTTTAATTGTCTTGTATTGCCTTTTTTTAACTTGTCATTCTATTGTAAGCTGTTCAGAGATGCTGTTTCAGTGAGATGGGTGGCACAACATTTAATAAATTTTTTTTGTTTCACTTTTAGTTGCTTGAATTAATGAAAAATTCCCTTTGTGTGGCAATTATACTGGTGAGAAAGACACCCCTATTGACATAAAAGGACTACTGTAATGCTCTCTACATGGGGCTCCCCTTGGGATGCATCCGGAGGCTTCAGCTGGTACAGAATGCGGCCGCGCGGGGGATTATGGGAGCGACAGGGCGCTCCCATGTGACACCTCTCCTGCGTGAGCTGCATTGGTTGCCGGTTGATTTCCGGGTGCGTTTCAAGGTGTTGGTAATCACCTTTAAAGCGCTCCATGGCTTAGGACCAGGGTACTTACGGGACCGCCTTCTGCCACCTATTGCCTCCCACCGGCCGGTTCGCTCCCACAGAGAGGGCCTCCTCAGGGTGCCGTCAGCCAGACAGTGCCGGCTGGCGACCCCCAGGGGGAGAGCGTTCTCTGTGGTAGCTCCCACCCTCTGGAACGATCTCCCTCCAGATCTGAGGACTATCGCTGACCTCCGGACCTTTCGTCGGGCTTTGAAGACTCATCTCTTCCAACTTGCCGGACTTGCCTGATCCCTCCTATTTTTAAACTATTTTTAAACTTTTTAGAGTTTTAGTTTACTTGGTTTTACATTTTCAGCCTAAATTTATATTGATTTTAGTACGTCTTAACTTTTGTATTTTTATTGGTTTTAAATTGGCTGTTCACCGCCCTGAGTCCGGAAGGAGAAGGGCGGTATAGAAATTTAATAAATAAATAAATAAATAAATAAATAAATAAATAAATAAATAAATAAATAAAAGGAGGGAGTATTTTTTTTCTATGTGGCAAGAAGGCAAAATCATTGTATAGATTATGAGTGTTAAACACAATGCCCACAGGCCGCATCTGGCCTGCAGGATGCTTAGATCTGTCCCACGGGGCTGCCCTGGAAACAATGAAGGACCAGCCCTCAGTGCCTCTGCCAATCTGTTTTTATACTGTGACAGACTCCTGCAACTGTGAAAATGGAGTTCAGCAGGGCCGCGTGCAGCCCTCTCAAGCTCCAGTTTTGCTTGCAGAGTTCTTGGGCCACCACAGGCACTCCCAACATGACTGATATTGAGCTAGCCATGCCTGGGCCACCCCACATGCACACGATATCAAACACAACCCTGATGTGGCCCTCAATGAAATCAAGTTTGACACCCCTGATTTAGATAGACAAATGACATGGGTTGCATTTAAAGTAGCTGTGGCCTGGATTAGGTGGGCAAATTGGTAATTTCACTTTCAAGCCATAAAATGATCTACACAACGAATTCAGGAGTTCTTTCTGTAATCCAAAATGGGAATCCAAATTCAAAGAAAATCCAGTGTCCAATGGAGCACAAATGACAAGAAACTTAAATTTAACATATACTAAGGTCAGCCATGCTAAAAATAGCCATGACATTTCACATTTTGGTTTTCAATTTGTAATTTTTTTCTGCTTTCATTATCAGTAAGGGTGCAATTTCTTTTTTAAAACACTGAATGTAGCAGTGATAAAGTATAGGGAAGTATTTGCATGAATAATAGAAGTATTTGTATTCATAAAAACTGCAGCAAGAAGTATGTTTATACAGGGCAACTGTCATTTCATTTGTAAATTGGGCAGAAGTTATATAATCCTGGAAACTTATCTTTTCCCTTATTGCTATTATCTTGAGACGACAGTGAAGCATAATACAAAGAACAAAATCCTTTTCTTCATCTAGCAATTGTAGAATTTTGTTAATTGTTGAGAATGCCAACCCTTGAGCTTTTTTCATAATATGTTTACAAGATAGTTGGGGATTATTTATAAAATAAAATATTGGATCATCTTCTTTTGCAAATAAAGCTTTTAGGTAGGGCTCCAAATCCCATCACTACCAGTTTGCTTATGTGTATGCAGGCATGTGGCGCTTCTGTGTGTGCACAGAGGCGTCTGGGTGGCTGGGCGGAGCCTCCCACCACTACCCCTACTGGTTTGCCCAATCCAGTGTGAACCGGGAGCAACCCACCACTGCACTTAGGCATCTACATAAAATCTTAGTAAAACTGCATGCTGAATCTTGACATGGACTGGGATTAATCATGGTTAAATTACCCGACTGATTTCAAAGGGAATTATTGTTAACCAATCTAAGATATACTCTTAGGCTTAGTCTTTGTGTAAACCTTATTGAATTCAGCAATGCTTACATGAAGATAGAATACAATTTGCTATTAAATTCCAACCATATGAAAAACACTTCCAACTTGCTAATATTGTTTATGAAAGAATCTGTAGGACTAGAAAAGGCTCGATGCTTCTTCCTAGGAAGACACTAAAGGCATTTATTTTACCTAAAAATGAAACAAATAGTGAAATTATTTCTATATGATCAGAAATTCCCAATTGATTGCATTCAAAGAATCATTCTATCATCTACTGAGATAAAACTTTAGAAAAAAAATAGATTATGCTAGTTTTTTTTTAAAGGTATCATTACTAGTGAAACCGTATTTGTAGGAGATGACTAGACTGAGCCTGAGGGAGGGGTCAAATGTATTATAAGTCATGAGTCCCTGTATGCCGAGTGATCTAAGTCCACTCCACCTTGAAAGCCTCTCTTACCTCCTACACATTTCCCTTAACTGGTTAGATTCTTGTAGAAAGCTTAGGCTTGCAATAAATCTTTATACTCATTTGAACTGTGTGAATCTCCTGATTTTCCTGGTGGTTGACAGTATTAGGTTCATGTTTATTATATATGTATTTATGTGACTTCCATATATCTGCTTTTGTGGATGTGGACCAAATAAACCTTCCTAGATTGGGCCCAGGGCAAAATGTAAAGGCAGGCTTTGCTCAGATCTTTCCTAATCCAGGCATAGTCTCTTTTCTGCAACCTCAAACTAAAGGCATCTTGCAGCATTTGCAAGAGAAGAAAGATGCCTCCAAAACAGGGGTGAAATGTTACCAGTTCGGGCCAGTTCGCCCGAACTGGTAGTAAAAAATGTTTTAAAAAGGTTTTTAAAAAGTTCCAAGGATAGCACAGCACAGCTGATTGTTGCACAGCTGATCGTCAGAACTTTTTTTTTTACTTTTAAAGCATTTTTTTATTACCCGTTTGCCAGAACCGGTAGTAAAAAAAATGCTTTAAAAAGTAAAAATAAATTTCCGACGATCAGGCAGCACAGCTGTTGTTGCACAGCTTATCGTTGGAACTTTGTTTTTTACTTTTTAAGCATTTTTTTACTACCAGTTCTGGCGCATGTGTGCAAAGTTCGCATACACGCATGAAGCAAACCAGTAGCAGACTTCAGACTTCAGAGCATTTCACCCCTGCACCAAAATACAGCAAATAAATTCATACAATAATGCAAGGAGCCTAAAGAAATCAGGATGGCCCTTAAAAACTGCATTCTACTTCAGTATGAAATGTGCCCAAAGTAACACAATCAAAGCCTTCCAGATTGCTGGAAATGATTTTTAGAAATACACTTTGGCAATTGCCTTGTCAACTCCTTTAGTTGGCTAATTTCAACAGTAGCAGACAGGCAGTGCATTTATTTTAATGGTTTTAGAATTAAATTGCCATTTAATTAATGGCAACAACTTTGACACCTGTCATTGTACAGTATTACAAAATGGGCTTGGTTATTTCAAGTACATAATACAGCTCCTTCTTTCAAACCCTGATGGGTAATTGTCCTTTCGCAAACACCAGCTGGAATATTAGACACTTAACAGACTGGCAAGCACGATATTTTAACTGCCAAAAAGACCCTTATCTAAACTATTACAACCAAATTTCAATTTCCATGGCATCTGTGATTGAGTAGATTTATGCTGACAATTGACATTTCTCTTATGATCATCACACATTTGGGATTTCTGTTTCCTAAATGTCTGTGACCTCTGGGGGTTTAAAAAAATGTAGCAGAACATACAGGAGAGATGGTGTAGAACAGTGAAATCAGTAATGTATAGGCTGCACTCATGCTAAAAGTATTTGTCTCTGTTCTAAATAATAAAAGTGGTAATTATATGGAAGGATGTAAGAACACAAATACAAAGAAAGGGGCTTAGCTATATAATTAGCACTTTGAAAAGGGAGATGTCTGGACTCTGAAAACATTTTAGACCAATATATATGGGCCATATAAAATAGATTGCTTTTTTTTCCTGCAGAAAAAAAAAAACTAATTGAATGGATAACTTTCTGGAATAACTATTTAAGAAAACAGATCCGGGAACTATTATTATACTATATTAAGATAGTTAACAGAGAATATATACAACAATAACCAATACTACTTTTTTTGTCAAATCTTGAAATGTAAGAAGTACAAGATATGCTTTTTATTTTTTCCCCGTCTGATTAATGGACTGTAATATGAGCCATAATTTTCCTATTACTAAATACTTTATAGCAAGATTGGAGAAATGTCATTTTTATCGAGAGTGATAAAGAAGATTCTGTTTTGTAATGAAGTTAATAAAAATGAATAACGGATCTTTAGTGGGTTTTTTTGAGGGGGGGAATTGTAAGAATCAGAGCTTACAAGTATTGCAGAAAACTTCTTCAAGAAGTTAGGCAGTATTCAGTCAATACTGATTGATCTTAAAAAGCTAAGCAAAAGAGGACATGGTTAGGAATTGGGTGTTGGAAACCACTACAAAATCCTAAAGCTATAGATTAGTATATCAAGTAAAAAAAAAAATCCATGAAGAAGGCAGTGGTAACAACTTCCATACCAATTGTCAAGAAAGCAATGTATGTCCATGTAGCCACCTGAAGTCAAGCTTGATCTGAGGGGATGAACAATTGATATATTCCATAGGAGCATTTGGACTCCAGCACACATTATAAATGTGTTTTTCCTTGTTTCTGTCTGAATCACGGCAACAGAATCATTACATCATAATCTCTCAACGAAATTAACAGAGAGAAAATCATAAAAACCACACCGTAGCTCACATCATATCATAGATGAGGAAAATTATTGTAATCTTTTATGCAGGTGATCTTTCAAAGAAAAATTATACTTGAGTATAAAACAGTCCAGTTTCACTTTCTAAATTGAATGGGACTGAGGTAAAGTCCCCAATCCATTTGCATATGGGAAGACATAATAAAGAAACAGGGCTGCCACAAAGACTGTAAGCAAGATTGGCTAACAATTATTAGAAACGGGATGTTCAATATTGTATTTCAGAAATCAGCATCCCAAGTAGTGAACCAAGACTGATCCCAAAACGTTTTGCTGCTTGACTGAAAGGCTCCATAAGTCCACTTGCAGAAGCTGACTGAGCAGCGAATAGATTTTTCCTTCAGCGCTACTCATGAGACCAACTTCAGCCAAAGAAAGCAGTTTGCTAAAAGTTTCTGGCAGGTCATTGGAAACAGAGCCTTATCCTCCCACATCTGCCTCTGCTTACGCCCTACTCCACCTTTTTCCATTCTTGTTTCTTGACCACTGACACACATTCTGTAATGCCAATGGGGACCATTTGTGTGGTGTCTTCTAAACTAGCCTGCTACTTGTGGGGCTTACCTGGGCTTTCAGTATGCTGGTTGAGGTTTCTCTTGCAGGCCAGGTATTATCAAGTGACTTACGAAATCAGAAGAGCAGCCATGATCAGAGATTGTGACAGTGGTGCGTTGCTGATCATCCTGCCAGCTGCAAGCTCTCCATGTCTAAATCTAATAAAGCTGTTGAGCTGTACAAAGTACTGAAAATGCTTCCCTCCCCACTACAAATTCTTATAGTCTTCAGGTTCTTGTTGCAGTCATGGAAGACTTATGAGTTCAATTATTTGTTCCCGCTCTCCATTATTAATTACTCCTTTCCTGGGACTGTATACAGCATAACTGAATTAAAGGAAAAGATCCCAAAAGACAACATTTCCTGATCTTTCACATGCTAGCTTTTCCTTAGACTTCTATTAATCAATAGTTCTGTGGCTGAGTTAGGTCCCTGCAGAATGTGTGTCTGCTACTTTTGGATTCATTTCCTGGATACAGTTGATGAAAGAATGTTGAAATAAAAAAGAAAAGAGTAAGTTTTTTCTTACTTTTTTATGCACTTCCAGTGTTGTAAGATTTCAATGTCACCTTACTGATTCCTAAAACTTTTACAAAATAGCGAGCTAATGAGTAGTGAAGATTGCCAAACACTAACATTGTCTCTGGCTGATATATTATGGACACCTGTGGTATTGAAGTAGCTGGAACGCTTCTACATTGAAATTCTTGCAAGCAGTTTTTGGCCAATTCTGTTTACATTTTTGGCTGGCCATCCTAATAATGAAAAAGGACAATTGGGAAATTCATCAGTTATTCTTAACAATCCTTGGGGAATTTTTAATTATAGCTCTCAGGCAAGTTATTTCAGAGAGGAAATCTGACATCATTGTAAATATTTCACTAACAGCATTTATCTTTGATTTTTTTTTCTAACTAGAAATATTAACTTGTTCAACTGCAAGCAAAGCATTGGATTTCTTTTAATACAGCACTGACATATTCTATTTTTTATTTATATCAGATACTTCAACATGAAACAAATTTGCTAAACAATTAATGATTCTAAACATCCACATATTGTGTGCATTGCAGTTATGTTTTTCTTCTCTTTAATGTGTAGTATTTTGTCTTCTAAAAATAACCATTCTGAAAATAGCCTCAGATTTAAAGATGGTTGCATTGTCTCCAATCTATCTCCCAATGCAAGATTTTATAAAAAAACAACCTTCTGCAACTTGATGCTGTTCAGATATGCCAGAAGGCCAATTCCACCTGTGTCCCAACCAAATTTCAAACTTAGGTAGGATTTCAAACTTAGATAGGATGACTTTTGAGATGCATTTAGGGATCAATTACCATGGCTGCTGATGTCGCAAAGGGACTTCCTGGTAATGGAGGGGAAAGCATTGAGGTTCAAGCCACTTTTTAAGAAAATGCAAATTTGAGCCTTTGTGAAAGAGTATAGGGAGTCCTCAACTTACAACAGTTTGTTTAGTGACCACTCGACATTACCACTGAAAAAAGGGACTTATGACCATTTCTCACACTTACAACCATTGCAACATCTCCATAGTCATCTGATCAAAATTCAGACAATTGGCAACTGACTCATATTTATGATGGTTTCAGTGTCCCGGGATCACGTGATCACCTTGGCGACCTTCTGACAAGTAAAATCGATGAGGAAGCCAGATTCACTTAAACACTATGTTACTAACTTAACAACTGCAGTGATTCCCTTTGCAACTCTGGCAAGAAAGTTCATAAAATGGGGCAAAACTCACTTAACAAATGTCTCCTTAGCAACAGAAATTTTGGGCTACCTGTACAGCTCTGAAGGTGAAACGTAGCCCATCTCTCTGATTCTTGGCTTTCTAGCATCAGCATTCTTAGTTGAGAGAAAAAAATATTTCTGCAGTTCTTTCAAAGTAAAACATTTAAACTACAGCAGGGATGGGTTGCTACCGGTTCGGTCCAGTTCTTGTGAACTGGTAGTAACGGCAATAGGAGACTCCGCCCACCTGCCCAGACGTTATCACAGACGTCTGCACATGTGCATAAGCTTCTGCGTATGGGCACGCAAACGCGCTCCAATTGTGAACCAGTAGCAAAGGTAAATGGAACCCACCCCTGAACTACAGTAATGGTCAAAAGTGTGGAAACCTTTTGGGAAAAGTGTATTTTTGAGGTTTGATGGCTAATAACACCTCTTATTTTGGGGCGGGGGGGGAGTTTCAAGATAATCATATTCCACTGCTGGAATGCCTGGGAATAGCCCAGACCTTAACCCAATTGAAAATCTATGGAGCCGACTAAAGAAATTTATTAGTCAGAAGCAACCCAGCAATAAAACCCAGTTAATAGAAGCAATCATTCAATCTTGGTTTCACATTATAAGAGCTGCAGAACTAAAAGACTTGGTTCACTCCATGGGAAGAGGTTGTAAGGCCGTAATTCATGCTAAAGGTTACACAACTAAGTATTATACTTAGATTGAATAAATATTTTGTATATCTCATTTTTTCTATGGTAATAATTTTTGTATATCTCATTTTTTCTGTTTCACTTTTTATTCTTTATACTATAACTGCTATTCTAATAGCAAATCCTTCATTAAAGTTAGTGCATTACATTCTTGATTAAATTATCTTTTCATTGATATATAATTTTATGGTACTACTCCAAAAAAAAAAAAGTGATGTTATTAGCTAGTTTTAGAAAATTCTCAAAAGATTTCCACAATTTTGGCCACTACTGTACTTTAAAGATTTATTTCAAAGATTGTAATTGCATTAGTCAAGAGCCTAACCCTTGAGTTGCCTACTTTAACTCAAGACTATCATTGCGATCATGAGTATATTTAATGGTGGTCCTCAAGCTAAACGTCCATAAAGCTTGTCCAAAACCAGTTCTTGCTCACCTTGGTTGACTGCCAGACTGCTACTTCAATGAAAATGGGTGCCTCAGTATTTTGGCCACAACTACATTAACCACTCTAATACATGGGATTCTGGAAAGGTTTTGACTTTGGCTGCAACATTTCAGAATAACTCTTTTATTGATGCACAGCAACAATATATTTGATTTATGTCATCTTTCAACCTGCTCTCTTCAGACACATTCCGTAAGACACCCTCTGCTTTCTTCATTACATTTTTCCTGTGGTTAAAAGAACAGACTTAATGCTGACAGGCCTATGATTTAAAGAGTCTTAAATACGTCACATTTAAAAGTATCCTCCAGTCACATTGAGGTCTATCAGACCTCCCCGGTTAAGTTTACCTAGAATATTTTGGGTTGTAGAGTTTCCCCCATGTTTCCTATACATGATGCAATATTGAAACTAAGGATTTAAGTATAAGAAAGGGCCTTTATTAACTAAAAGTGGACTTTCAATTTGATTGCAATAATTTCTGAATAGTAAATTTTTGCAGAATCTTCAATTTAGCTTTTCATACTACCAATGCTCCCTCCTCAGTTGTGCTATCCTGAACACATTTATTGGGCAGCAAATCTCACCTTCTGCTCTGAATCTGAAAGATAACGCACAGTAGAAATGCAAATAAATTTCAGTAAAACAGAAGGACATCTATCCACGCGAAATGGTAGGGGAATTTAAAAAGCAGTTTTATATAATGAATGGAATGTCTAACTTGGATTCTTGTCTTTCTTGGAAATGGAACTGGTTGTTATTTTTCTTGGCAAAGCATGTATGCTAACTCAAACCTCTTGGAGGAAGGTCAGATTTAAAATATAACAGACTTATAAACATGCAATAAACAAAAGAGACCTGTACGTATTTGCTGAACATTTATTCCAAAGTTCTATCAAAGAACGGCACTCAAGGTGGCTATTATAATAAGATTAAAAAGAGTAAAAACAGTAAGTGCAGTGACAACTCACTTTGCTTGCCCAACTAAAAGCTAAACTAGCTTAGCAGCCAACTCACTGATCTGCCAAAGGTCTGCTGGAATAAAAAGAAAATGCATACATAAAATAAGACAAAGTACATTTGCCTATCAATAGGAGGAGAAAAGGATGGAGCTAGCTTAGCTAGCTCCACTGGCAAAATGAAGAATAGCAATGAAAGGAAGGATTGCAAGAAATATATCTAGTATTAGTGGGATTGAGGGTGGGGACTCACCCAGTGGTCGGAATTAATTTTTTTTACTACCAGTTCTGTGGGTGTGGCTTGGTGGGCATGGCATGGCTTGATGGGCATGGCTTGGTGGGCATGGCAGGGGAAGGATACTATACAATCCCCATTTCCTCCCCACTCCAGTGGAAGGATACTGCAAAATACCCATTTCCTCGTCATCAGCTGGACTCGGGAGGCAGAGAATAGATGGGGGCAGGGCCAGTCAGAGGTGGTATTTACTAGTTCTCCAAACTACTCAAAATTTGCTCTACCAGTTCTCCAGAACTGGTCAGAACCTGCTGAATACCACCTCTGGACTCACCCACAGAATCTAAAACCCACCCAGGCTCATAAAGAAGAATGGAGTAATGTAAGTAGCATGGTCTCAAGTCCTGCAGCAGGCCTGAATGAGTTGCTAAGACCCCCAGAGCTTTTTTTCTGAAGGAAAAGTGAATGTTGGACTTATAGCCCAATGTAGAGTGTGCTACAGCAGTCTGCATGGGAAATAATTGTGTCTCAGGATATCTACTGTTTAAGCTCCTGTCCTACTTATGCTTATACCAACTTGATTTTGGGCCAGTTTTAGAAATTCTGTCCCTACGTGCATGCACATACAGAGACGAAGCATCAATATGCACATACTATACCTGTAGGTTCAGTCAAGGCTAATTTAAATCTCTTGTACTGTAGGTACTGGACACATTTATTTTTGTAGTCCCTTCTGGGGGTTTAATCAACCAGATATTTTAAGTTTATAAAGATATTCCTGGACCCAGGTTTTTCAAACTGTTTGCAGGTTTAAAGACCAGCAGACTTTTTAAAAAAGTACTATCTTTCTTTCTTTTCCTGAGCTAATTAATACATTAGGCTAAATTAGATGCACCATTTTGTTATTTTTCCTGGCATTTGAATCAAGTTAACTCTAAATGGGACCGGAGAGCATGATGCTATTCCTGCCTCTGCAAAATAACCAATGAATTACTGTGATTAGCTTGCAACAAACTAAGTGCATTGCTGTATCCAGGAGCCCTGGAGGTGACATAACGTGAAAAGTATGCCTTGGGAGTGGCCAATTTAATAGTGAGTGGGAGGATTAATAGAGGATGATGCCCATTTTTGCCCTTCAGAAAAAGTTGGTGGCTCAACCTGGCAATGAGCAACCGAACAATGTAAACAAGATCAATATTGATTTTTTTATTAATTGTGGTCATTATGGGTTAACACTGATTTGATGACACATAATTAATCTAAAGAAGGCATTTCAGAAATATAAGGGAAATCAATGTATAATTTGGCACCTGGAATATGTACTATACTTCTTTCCTTCTCATAATAAAAGCCATTGTTCTCGGGAACTTTAACTAGTGTTTAACCTTGGAAATACCTTTAAAGAAGCATGTAGAAACACAATACAGAGGGAATTAAGATCTACCTAATAGACAATCCTTAACAGCCTACCCAATATTATATGAATGACACAAACTTAGACATATTTGGTTTTTGGTAATTCAACCTCAGTATATTGCTGTGATGCATTACACATTCTGATGGAATCAATCCATTTGGCATTAATCCAATCACAACAAAATGCTTTGAATCAATTTGTTATATTGAGGTAATCCACAAGGTGTAATAGCATTGCCTCATGTTTTAAGTCCATCTATGCTTCACTATATCCTGTAGATATAAAGTCAAGAAAGACAGAATGAATATTGCATAAAGAAATCTTGATTTGTAGCATAACGGTAAGATAGTTCTTCTTCCCTCTGATTTAAATAATATTTTCAAATGACAACAGTTTATGGTTTTTCTATTAGTAAAACTCAATATCTATACATTCTAGTCTCCAGTTTAATACACTTTAACATACAACTGAACAAAATTTGCATGTCAAATAATTTGCTGGTTGACATATTATTTTGGAAACTGACTAAAGGATGCATCAACCTGATTTTCTTTTTAATCTTCCCACTTTTCCCTATTTGTAAAGCACATTTTATTTTAAAAATGTGTGTGCATTACTCAAGCATTATTTTTGTACATTTCTATATAATGGAATAAAAGAGTTGGAAGTGACCTTGGGGGTCTTCTACTCCAATCTCCTGGTCAGGTAGGAAACCTATACAATACAGATAAATATATGCTTGTCTATCAGCAAGTAGCTTTATGTATTTTTCAGTGCATGCAGTTTTATACATATATTTTTATTGAAAATTTTTATTTCAAAAAATAAATAACTGCCAAAAATGGAGATAATTCCATGTCAGTTGCATGACCTCTGAAAAATGTTAATTCAGTCATTTTGCCTTTCAGTAATATAGCAACAAAACAAAATTCCTAAATTAACTGCTACAAAGCTGATTTAGATGTATATGACAAAAGTAGTTCCATGTTCTTTTCCATAAACATGTTTATGGAAAGTTTAAAATTCCAGCTGGGTATGGTGAGACACCTGGAAATCCCTAAAACAGCTCATTCAATTACTTTACTATATAAACAATTTAATGTAAGGGTGATAATTTTTTTTTTAAAAAATTAGATATCACATTAAAATTATACAAAATTATACAGTATGCCACTAGATACTGTTTCTCCTTCCTAAATAAATAATACATGAATTTATTACAATTATTAACAAGTGTATGTTATTTTGTTGACAATTACTCTAGCATTATTTTGATTTTTCTTGGATTTACTCTTACAATGTCCATATAGGTTTCTTGGTTAATCTTGGCTGGACATTGTAGCATTTGAAAGAATACATTTTCTTTTAGGCAATCATTTTTGAAATGTTGGGTGATCCATAAATATAAATTCCACCCATCATGAATCAGGATTTGGTTCCTGACATCAGCAGTTACCTTCATAATAAGAATACTTTTATTTTTTTAAAGGAAAAGAATTAAGAGCATTAGGAAAAGGAAGCATAATTAAATACAGCCTGTCATCCTAGACTTTTTCTAATCAGAGAGAGACCAACATTTTTATGGCTTTCTTCAGTATGATTTGCAATGCAAACAAAAGCAAGTCCCTCTGAGATCTGTTTCATCGATAAGTGGATAAACAGAAGTATTCAAGTCACCAAATCCTTCAAAGAAGGACATTGCATTGCTCCTAAAGAGTAATACATACTAACCATTTACAGAATTATGATATTTCAGCAACATTATTCTAAGTCACTAATATATCCATATGTTACAGGACATGTATTTCAATCTCAAATATCACTCAAGTGGATATATTAACAAAAAGCCTACCACTTTCTGTTTGAAGATTTAAAGTATTTGATACGACATTTAAATTATGGGTTACAAGCTTTGCAAATAAAAAGAGTAAGAAACTTCCTGATAATAACGATTGAACAATCTTCTATTTGTCATTTCAGAGAGAGGTAAGTGACTGAATTCTGATGAGTATCCAAGGAGGAAGGGGAAGGAAAATCCATTTATCTTGTACTTTCTTTCTCTAGAAAAGTACCTGCAGATGCTTGCAGACAATGTGGCTCTGTGTAAGGATACCCCTAATCCCTTCTTCCCACAAGTGTAGTTGGATGAACATGCTTTGGGAAATAGGAGTAGGAGAGCCCTTAAAATGACACAGCACTTTAAAAAGATATAGATGAAAATGGGTTCTTCTACCCTTCCCTTTCCTCTTCTGAATCTTCCGTCCTGTATGGAGGAAAGTCAGCTTTACTTGGTCTTCTATATATGTATTCACAAGTGACAAGTCACAATTCAGGTGATCACAGTTTGCAAGAGAATGGAAGAAAACTAGTAAAGCCTGATCCTGATCCACAAGTCCAAAATTATTTTTCAGAAATTTTGTGATATGTTCCAAAGCTGATCTGGGAGTAATGGCTCTAAACTGAGCAGCAGGTGCAGTGGTTAGAGTGAAGTACTGGAGGCTACTCCTGCTGACTGCCGGCTGACTGCAATTTGGCAGTTAAAATCTCACCAGGATCAAGGTTGCCTCAGTCTCCCATCCTTCCGAAGTGAGTAAAATTGCTGGGAGCAATATGCTGACTCTGTAAACTGCTTAGAGAGGACTGTAGAAGCACTGTAAAGCAGTATATAAGTCTAAGTGCTATTGCTATTGCTTGTATTACAAAATACAAACCTTCAGTTTTGGTAAGTCTGAGTTTGCTAATCATTAAAATAAATGATTGTTCCTTTTCACACTTTCTCAGAAAGAAAAATGAGACCTGCCCTTTATATGGCATTCAAGGCCATCGAATTTTCATAAAGGAAGCTTTTCAACAATAGGGATTTTGGTGACTACTCAGGAAGATAGACAATTCCCAGAAAGTTAAATGTCTAGAAGATAAAGTGATTGATGGAAAGTTATGTAGCATAAGGAAACAGATAAAAGTGGGGAAATGGTATGTGTCTTGTTTAACAAAGGATAGGGCTTTTTGGAGGGGTTTATCGTTGTTTTTAATTTCAGGCTTTCTATATTTTTTAAATAGCTGGGACAAATCTGTATAATTCAGCAATGGGCTTTCTTGCACACAAAGATCACATTTCTATCCATACCTTTGTGGGATCAATATCAGTAAAAGCTAGGCCAAATAGTCAACAGGTTGATTTTAGGATTTGCTTTCTATTTACTGGTATTCTAGCAATAGCACTTAACACTTAGACTTATATACCACTTCACAGTGGTTTAAAGTCAGCATATTGCTCCCAATAACCTGGCTCCTCATTTTACCCACTTCAGAAGGATTGAAGGTTGAGTCAACCTTGACCGGTGAGAATTAAACTGCCAAACTGCAGTACTGCATTCTAACCACTGCGCCACCATGGCTCTAAAAAGTAGGGTTATATATTTTGCTTCTAAATGACAACTTGTCATTCATGAGAGATATTCTGAAAGATATTGTAGGGTGAGAGCAGCAACAAAGCAGATAACTTCAGCATGGGTATGAACCTTCTCTTATTTGATACAAATAAAGAGAAGTGGAGTACTAGAGAATAATTTCTGAAATCTATATTAGACTCTTGGGACAACTGTAAATGAAGAAAAGTCATTATCTCAGGCATTTAAGAAATTTCTGGTAATTTCTTTTTTTATCTAATTCTGGTAAAGATAACTGGGATGAATCCATGCCTTTAACCTGCAGACTACCTGAACAAAGTACCAGTAGGTAAGGTCCCAGGAACATCCTTCTTGCAGTAATACATTTATCACTGCCTGAACCAACCTAGAGGTCTCCATCCTGGAGGCTTTCATCAACTAGGCTGGACATGGATCTAATTGACAAGTAGTTGTGCTGATAGCACTGAGGACCCTGTCCACTTCATCAAGTCCAATAGGATCAAACTGTTTCAAAGAACCTGGGTAAAACCATCTTACCAGGCATCTCTAATAACCTGATGCTGTCAGCCCAGGTACCTGTCAATAGATCCATGTCTCTCCTGGTTGGTGAAAGCTAATAATTATAACATGGGGAGCAGGGGTGAAATGCTTCCGACCGGACCGGATCACCTGGTCAGGTAGCGATCTTGGATGTTGGTTCGGCAATCTGGTAGCGATGGTGGAGTGAAGCTCCGCCCACCCGCTCGGATGTCATTGCTTCCTGGTTTTAACCAGGAAGTAATGTGTTTTTTACCTTCTGCGCATTCACAGAAGGTCTGCGCACGCATGTGACGTGTGTGCAAGAGAGCAAAGTGAGCACGTGCATGGCATGTGCGCTTCCAAATTGGTAAGGAAGGTAAGTAGTTTTCACCCCTGATGGAGAGTAGCTGAAAAATATACAATGTATTCCCAACAAAAATTGAAAAATGACATGATAAATTTGATTGTTTGAAATGAATAAATAGTTCTTATATTTTTATCCCGAGGCATAAATATTCATTTTATTTATTAATTTGATTAGCAGTTAATTTGTTTTGAGGTCTCACTTGTATAAGCTGGTAAGGTTATGACATCCTAAATTCAGGTTCCTCTAGTTCAAATCAAATATTGAAAACAACAAATCATACTGCACAGTGGGTTATAATATTTTTTAAACAGTAAGGGGAAAAACACAAACATATTTTGTTAATTAATTGTAAACAAACTTTGGGGACAAGAATGTGTGTACATGTGTATTCACACACACACACACACACACACAAACACACACACAAATGTACAACTGGTAATTATAACTGAAGCAAATTATAGCTAGGTTTATGCTGAAATTCAGTTACATATATAACTTCCAGAAAAACCTGGAAAAGGTTCACAATTGGACCATCCAAATAAGCAAATAATGCAATAATATACAAGAAATAAAGTTAGTTAGGAACATATCTCAAAAGCTTACTGTCTACTATTGTATAATTAGTAGTTAGATGTGAAGAAAAAGGGAAAACAAGATATATATGGAATAAGCTAAAATAGTAGAGAGATGACATGTATTTTGATCCTCACTTTTCCTCCAGCTGTCACAAGGTTTGTTTTAAGGCTTAACTTAAAGTCAGAAGAAAACAGAAAATAATGTCGGAGTCCCTAGAAAAAAATGGGGAGAAAAGATTCCCAACCTGTTGTTTTAGCTGATGGACCAATCTGTCTTTTTCTCTTTTCAAAGCCATCACTTCTTCCTGCGTTTTCTTTTTCTTTGAAGCAGACAGCTCAAGCAAGGCAATGTTTGCATCTTTTTCACTAATGGCAGCAAGCAATGCTTCCTGTCTGAAAAAAGAAAGAAAGAAAGAGAGAGAGAGAGAGAGAGGGAGGGAGGGAGGGAGGAGAGAGAGAGAGAGAGAGAGAGAGAGAGAGAGAGAGAGAGAGAGAGAGAAAGAAAGAAAGAAAGAAAGAAAGAAAGAAAGAAAGAAAGAAAGAAAGAAAGAAGAAAGAAAGAAAAAGAAAGAAAGAAAGAAAGAAAGAAAGAAAGAAAGAGAAAGAAAGAAAGAAATCAAACCTCTGGGCAAACATTTTTTAGAACAAAGAATAGTTTATAAAATGTAGAACCAAGAAGAAAATCACATTAAGCTTCTTCAATACATGTTGAGTTTTAGCTTGTATGTACTGTACATGGTACCCCCAAACATATTTTTTCTGGGTTGGTTTGTATAATATTCTTGTAATTTAATTTGTGACATCATTGGCAAGTGAATATCCGATATTTTATAAATAATGGTGCATGAATACTACTATTTACATGTATACCTGGTGCATATATGGAATGTGGTATAAATTAAGACCATCACTGCAAAACCATATGTGAACTGTAAGTTTTCTTGGAACAGCAGAATTCAAGTTAACTAATGTTCATAATTGATATATTACCCTGATCTAATAAAGAATCTAAGGAACTCAGTTTAACTCTTGCTACTTTCCATATTATGTTAGAAAACTCTACGGCATACCTCAAGTTGCTTAGGCAGTTACCAGTTTTTTATTGTTAAAATGTGATTTTTGAAGCCTGTTTTTTACAAGTTTAACTACAAACATATTCATCCATCCCTCAGTTGCCAGTTTTACCATTTTACATTAGGTGATTACACTTTTTACAAATTATTTTACAATGGTACTCATCAACTGTGCATAAAACATGATCAACAAGATGTGAACTCTGCCATCTTTTTCAATGGTCTTCTTGATTCAGTACTGACTAAATTGCAAAGTTAGTCCTCATTAATCACTGAGGTTTGAGAGCAAAAAAGTGTTTCAAGAAAGATTGGTTCCAATTCATTGCTGCCAATCTCCCAAACCATGAATAATCGTAGCTATGATGAAAACAAAATTTATCATGGTCTTTTGAAGGCAACCAGATTTCTTATTTAATAAATCTTAGTAATCAAAACCACACCAGAATACTAATTGTTTCCTTTCACAGGTCCACCCCTCACCAATTCCTAATAACAATTTATATGTATGAGAATATAAATTTAAAGACATTATTCCATTTCTAGTAATACTAGTAATACTCTAGTAATGAGATATAGTAAATATAGCCCCCAAAGAAGCAGCGTCTTAAATTCACTACTCAAATTCTATAATCAGTAATAGTTTCTCTATCAGAAGAGGTTTCATCAATATAGGATGGTGATGATGATTGATTGATACTATTATTGATACCCACACTCAGACCAAGGAATTTTATCAGAATCTTGAATTCTGGGGAATGTTATAGCAAGGTACAATGCCAAAAGCATAAATGAGTACAGAAATGCACTTGAAAGTACAATATATAAAATTCAAGAAATCCTCACATATTACATATCATTGCTTTTTCATTTTTGCAAATCTTTAACTTTTTGCTACTGATAACTCTAAGAGAAGGAAAACCCATCATTATCTTGACAGTAACTTTATTGTTACATTTCCCCACATATTCAGAAATTCAGTGTGACAAAGTTTGTGTGTATGTGATGTATGCACCCATACATATGTTTAATGTATTGGGTTCTATTTTATAAATTCATGGCTGAAATAAACACAATACACTCAAACCCTAAAACAGTTTTAGTCAATATACTGTAATTATAAGATATATACAGCTTTCAGCAGAACCCTACGCTAGCTTTATATAAATATGAAGAGTCAGTAGACAGTGATATGATCAAAATTCAGAAAATGTGTGCACTCAGCTCTATGAAAACCTATGAATACCAACAGCAATGATAGAAAAAGCAGGTTTCTGATGAGATTTTGAAGAATATGTTAAGGGCTAAATCATACATTTCTACTGGTTTAGAAAAAATTATGAAATGGTCACGAGACCACTATAAAGACATAGCAATAGAGTCCCAAGAAAATTTATTCTATTTCCTGTCAAACACACAATGTATGCCTTTTATTAGAGCCATTAAAGGGATTTTGGTTCCAAACCAGGATGAAAGCTTGTCTAGAAGTTATTGCAAAGATTTGATGTCATTTAGGACTATCTGGAGCTGTGAAGCAACCACAGGCTCTTGGTATTAGTCCTCAAGCAATGAATACACACATATTCACATTTCTGTCACCTAAAAGAAACAGAACATGGGAAATAATATATTTATAGGTAATTATAAATAAGTTTCTATATGTTAATAGATATTAGTCTCAAAATAAGGGTTAAAATGTTAAAAAACAAAACAAAAATAAATAAGAGACATTTAACATATACTTGAACCTAATTAACAACAGATCAAAACATGCACTAAAACAGATTTAATAACCTTACACTGTGGTCAGTTTTTAGCAAATGTTTACGACAGAGCTAATGAAATAGACAAAAACGATTTTAGCTTGCACTGAAAAAAATATGCTTAGAATTAAACAAATGTTCGGTGTTGATTGCTTTCAAGCAGTTTAACCCTCTTGAACAGTCTCCCAGAAGCCTTTAAGAATAATCCATTGCCATGGTACCTCACAGTCTATTTAAAAGGGAATAATGTAAACACTTTGGCTTCATTCCCCAGCTTGATTAATCAGAGCACAGTCTTCTAAGCTTTATCAATAGTAAATAAGTTGAGTAAATGGAAGAGTGAAGCAATGCAATATGAAGACTTCAATATTTCTGAAAGCAAGTTTTCCCCATGTAAAATTGCCACCAATATAATCCTACAAATATACTTACAATAGACATTGTCGCTGTCTATTGACATTGTCATAAAATATATAATTAATTGCAAAATAACAACATATAATTAATACCATTTGAATTGGAACATATATCCCATCTTTTATGTTCTGATCATAAGTGAATGGAAAATAAACTACTCAATCATCCTGTCACCTTAACTGTTGTTTTCTTTCGCTTCTGACCCTGAGCATTCAACTTTAGGTTCCGTAGGAGGTGATTTCAGGAAAACTGTGCTGAGAGATCCCATTTGAAGCAGCTTCTTTCTTTCATTCACCTTCTGCCCCCAACCAAACATGCTCTTAATCTACTATGGATATAGATGTAGATGATTGTTTAAATAAACAATCAGAGCTCTATTATCTGCACTGAATGCATATTTCCTTTTTAAAAGAATATATTATGCCACATCTGCACAATTGCCCCAAAATCATAAATTGTGGAAAAATTCAATACCACATTTGACATTCTAGATTTACCGGTATGTATTGTGGCACTGACTGACAAAAGAATTTCTCAGGAATGGATTCTAGATGCCAATCCATAAAAGGAAATAGTTACAGCTCCTGGAACTAGCACTTCCCCACAGATTCTTCCCAAGTATATAACAATATCACACTGTACTCTCTTCTCCAAGCGGGCTCCTACTCCTAATCTTTCTACAGATTACCTATGGTGTGTAAGGACCTCATATACCATGATATTTTCCCAACATACACTATTGCACAAAAGTCAGGGAAATCTGATCCAATGCTACTACATGCACAGGGAAGTAAATCCAGAGAGGGTACAGCCATAGAACCACACACTGAGAGATTGCTTTACTTAGTTTCAGATACTGTGTTGTGACATAGAAATATAGCTGGGCACCACATTGGCTCTCTTAGTCCTGTTTAGTCATATTTTAAAAGCTGGACAAGCTGAAGGGTCATGAGTTAAAAGATCGAAGGTAACACTAGAGGAGGGGTATCAAACTGGTGGCCTATGGGCCAGATGTGTCACACACAGGCCACACCCACCCCAGCTCTGTGAAGGGGGAAAATGTCACAATACATCACATGATGGCAACGTGACACTGTGAGTTAGACACCAGTGCACAAAAGAAATGTTATTATTGAAGGTCTGTTGTAATGTGCTTTTTAATCTCTTAACTAGACAGGTAGTGCTTACTTGTTTACTGCTTACTTTGCTTAGCAACTGCTCAAAGTTACAAACATGCAAAAAAAAAAAAGCCAACTTTGTGACCAATAAATTTACATTTCCATCTTTGCAACATCCCATGGTCGGGTGATCACCATGTGGTCACGTGGTCATTTCATAACTGGTTTGTGACATGTAGAGTTAATAAAGAAGGGCTTGGTCACATGGTTTTCTGTTTAGCCATTAAGTTACCAATCCCAATTGTGGTCACTAAGTAAGAACTTCCTCCTTATCAAAAATTAATCCATATATTTGATATATGGATATATATATATACTTGCCACTGACTCAAGAACAGTACCACGTGGTCAATAGGTTCTACTGAGAGGTTGGGAATGCATTGGCAACAGATCAGCACTATAAATGAGTTAGCAATTCAGTTGAATTTAATGAAAGTACTCTTGGCCCAAGTTAAAACATTTTTGCACATAGATTTAGAGCACAAAACCATATGTACTCACAAATACACATGGGATAATAATTGAAAAAGCAGATACAGAAATTCATGGATAATAAAACCATTATTTATTCTCAATTTCAATGATCAAAGAATATAATTGCATGGAATAGTCTTCATTAAGACGTGTTCCCAGAAAAATTATCCAGAAATGAATAATTTTGGCAATTCCCATTCCAACACATAAAGAAGATGCCATATTGAAAATGATGAATGTGAAGTATTTGGATTTGGCTAGGAATTGTATGTATTACACTAATTGAATTTGAATGAGAACCACAACAAAATAATGGTTTTGAAATCATTGTTTTGAAATCATTTGTCAAAAGGAATCCTTTTAATTTAAGAAGAGATTGGATAACTATTTATCTGAAATGGTATAGGATTTCCTACTTGAACAGGGGGTTGGACTAGAAGACATCTAAGATCCCTTCCAACCCTGTTAGTCTGTTAATTCCGATCAAGTATTATCAGTACAATGGAAGTTAAGAACTTCCATTGTACAAAATAAACTAAGCTTAGATTTCCATGGTAAAGAAAAATAAAAATTTAAAAATAGCTTTATTAGATGTGACAAATGTTGAAACAGCTATATCTAATTATGATACCAAAGGCATGACAAAAGTTAATTTCATCAGGGTTATAATACATGCCTGTGAAAGTATGAATTAATAAACGAGTTATAGTTGCATGCTATATATGAGGAATGGCAGTAATGGAAGAACCAGAATGAGCTTTGGGAAACAGTCACCTAGACGCAGCATGGAGATGGGCAGCATATAAAATAATTAAATTTTGCAATGAAAATTGCAGAGCGCAATATTTTGAATGAATGGAATCGGAGGGAGGGGAGAGAGATAAAAACATGATAGATTTAAGTCTTTATGGTAGAATACTGAGGAAACTCGTGAAGGATACAAAAGTTGCCAAAAGGTTATGATGGAAAGAGGCCATTTCTTGGTTGGACAGGAATGGGCCTTGAAGAAAAAAAAATACATGGAAGAAAGTGAAGAAGGCACAGTGAAAGGAAATCTAATGCAGGAAGAGAAACTACATGATCTGTATGAAGAAGTATTAGAACAGAGGTGTCAAACTCAATTTTATTGAGGGCTGCATCAGGTTGTGTTTTACCTTGGGGGCAGCGGGGTGTGTGTGGCCCTCGACATCACTCATGTTGGGGGGCACCTGTGGTGGCCCGGGGCACTTTGCCAGCTCCATTGTCAGCGCCATTATCAGCTGCATTCAGCTCCTGCCATTTTCAGCTCCATTCAGCTTCTGCCAACTCCATTTTCAGCTACAATGGCCTCCTGCAACCCTCTGCCAGCAAAAACGGAGTTGGGAGTGCCGCCAATGACCCTCACAAGCTGTTTTTGGCTGTAACAGCCTCCTTCAGAAAACGGAGTTGTGAGGGCTGCACACAGCCAATCCTTCACTGTTTCCAGGTGGCTTCATGGGCCAGATCTAAGCAGCCCGTGAGCCAGATCCGGCCCCCAGTTCTTGAGTTTGACACCCTTGTAGTAGAATATAGAACAATCTTGCATCAAAATAAATCGAAAATGGACTAAGAAAAGAGGATGAGTAAGCTGAGCAAACAAAAATGAAATAATTTGTAACTTTTTATTCATGGAAGTTTTACTAATGGAAAATATGAAAAAAGAATGTTTTGTAGGAGTAATAATTGGGATGAAAAATGCATGTAAGAGAACTACTGCAAAAACTGAGAATGAGAGAAAAATATTGCATAAGGTAGAAACAGGCCAAAAAAACCCCCAACCCTCAGCAAAAATTAAGATTTTTGATAGCCCTACTAGAGTACTTGTTATTCTGGGGAATTAACAAGACTTTCAAAAAAAATATCCATGACACCATTACTTTAAAAAATCCGATCTTATACAGGATTAGAGAGTAGGGATAAGAATAAAAAGATTTGAGGTAGAAAATTGATAAAACATACCATAAAGAATCAAAGAAGGTAATCTGAATCACCAGCATGTGACTTACTTGCCTGCCTGCCTTCCTTCCCTCTCTCCTTTTTACTTTGCATCTTTCCTTCCCTTTCCTTCCCTTATTTACTGAAAAACATATACTTCTGAATCTCTTCAATTTTAACTTTAATTAAATCATCCTCATTTCAATAAGTATCTTGGAGTTTGGGTTTTCTTTCCATGGTAGCAAGCGAAGTATTTTCAAAATAGCAAACCAAATTCAGCAGGAAATAATCGCACACCTTATACTGTTATTTGCAGCCATCATGCCAGATTTTAAACTGCTTTTTACTCTTAGGCTGAAGAGTACTAATGAAGTTACTATACAAACAGAACTGTGGGGAGAGGGGGGGGGGAATCTTTTTAAAACTCCTCACTAACTTCTTAAGGCAACTGGCCCAGCTTTAATTTAAAAGCTGTATGGTGTCAAACTGCAGCAAATCTGAAGGCAGAACATTGCTGGGAGGTGAGGGAAATATGGAACCGATCCAAGTTATTTCAAGATTTCGAGGAGAGGAGAAGTTCAGACAACAGCACACAAATATTTCCTTAATTAGCAGTTTAAAGATAGGCATGAAAAGAAGTCAGATACCAGATTCATGTCGACTAATTATGACTTCCTTGTTAAAAGAACCGCTGCAGGCATTTCCAGGAGCAGGAATGTCAAATTTGAGCAGGGCAACTGACTCATTGATCTTCTTTGGTGGGTAAATGTTTCCCAAATTTGTTACAGACAAGAAACCAGTCTTTACAAAAGGCAGATGAAAATATTTAGAAAGAGGAGGTGCACTGATCACAAACTCCAGAAAGTTAATAGACTGGCCCTGGTTTCAAACAGGCAGAAACACACACAAGGAAACGGATCTTCTCAAATGTAACTGTGAGAGAATACTTTCCTTGTATTAACTAGACTAGGAAATTATTTAATGTTTACTAAAGTTCTTTTGGATACTGTCCAAAAATGACATTAAACTCCAAGTATTTTTAACTTTTCTTCAATAATAAATAGATACGGTAAAATTACCTTCCTGTTTTCATTGTAACCTTCTTATTGCTAATGAACATGGGGCTCCCCAAAATGTAAGAAGTAGACACAAGCTTTATGAACTAGGAATAACTTTAATTTGGCCTATGGAACCAACTGAATTTTCGGCTACTTATAGCCAGAGCATTAAAAAGGATCACAATTGTAACCTAACATGCTAGGGATGCAATACAAGAGATACCGGTATTTAAAACAAATGTAATTCCGCTTTGGCAGCTGAAACTGAATTGTGTGAAATGAATTTGCTCTGAACTCACTGTGTGCTACACAATCAATAAAGAGGTGAGATCATATATATTGAGCTTTGCTAAACAAATTAATATTATCATTGTTTTGGACAATGTTTAGATTGTAAAAACTCTAAAAATGAAGTTTCCCAAAGGTATACTGAACTGAGAACTTTATCTAAGTTTAAATTAAATTAAAATTTAAAAATAAGGTTTTTACACTTAGGCAAAAAACCCCAAATGAACAGGTAAAATAGGTGGCACATACTCAACAGCACTAAGTATGAGAGGAATCTAGGCATCTTAGTGGTCAACCACTTAACTTGTTTTGCCCCAGCTATGGACCACAAAGAACGCAGCATGCACAAAGTCCATACAAACCTTAGTTTATTAATTAAGGACTACTAATGAGCTTTCTTAGTAGTTGTTCAAACACAAGTACAGTTTAAATCAGTCTTTTCTGAACAAGGGCTGTTAATTTAACTTCATTAACAGCTGACAAGAGTTCAAGGAATAATAATTCAATTCTGAGAGACAGTCTTTCAGATAGCCATAAGCTTATTGTGGTTGACAGAATGCCCAGAAGCAATTTGCAGGAAAAATGACAAGAAAGAAGCAAGAGCCGATCAGACGTTTTTGGAGACAATACGCAAAGTTGTTTTCTGCAAATTGCCTCAGTCGTCATCATTCCTTAAATAGGCTAGGGGAGTGGCCAATTAGCCCCAAGCCTTACTCTCAAGGAGACCTCCTCCTGAGGAGCCATTCCTGCCTTTTGGCAGCTCTACGTGCCCGTGCATTGAGAAGAGGCTCCTCCTCTTCTTCACTTATGGGAGCTTCTGGATGTTCTGAAGGCCCTGGCTGAATCCCCGCCTCTGGCACCAAATCTTCTCCAGCCTCCTCATTGTCTGACTTGGGTGCCAGCTGCACAAGCTGCTGGTGAATCACCACACCAGCCTCCTCGCTGTTGGAATCAGCTACCAGCTGCATAGGCCGCTGGTGGGCCACAACATAAGTATGAGCCAGCAATGTGCTGCAGTTGCCAAAATGCAGTCATAGGCTGCATCAGTAGACGAACAGTATCAAAATCACATGAAGTATTAGTACCATTATTATATACTGCCTTGGTAATACTGTATTGAAATACTGCATCCAGTTCTGGATACTTCAATACAAAAAAGAGTGCAGAGAAGAGTAACAAAGATGATTAGGGGGCTGGAAGTCAAAACATATGATGAACGGTTGCAGGAACTGGTTATGTCTAGCTAGAGGTGGTCTTCAGCAGGTTCAGACTGGTTCATATGAACCGGTTCTTAAGATTATGCACAGTTTGGTGAACCAGCAAATCCCACCACTGGTTGGCCCCCCTCCGCGCCCCCCCCCTTACAGCCACACTTTTGGCCCAGTTGCACTCTGACTTCCTTGCTCTCAAGCCATCGCCGGTCCCTAGTTTTAGGTAAGTAAGTTGCTGTTCTACATGGTGTGAGTCAACATGGGGCCATTGAATGAATTCCTCTGGGAAATCTATGCTCACTGCCCATGCTCGCCTAGAACCCCTGCCTAAAACTACGCCCCTCCCCGCACAGGCTGAAACAATTTATCCAGCCACCTGGTCAGGTTGTGGGACGGCCTGGTCTCCAGCTGCCCTCTGGCCTCTGGAACGGCGGCAGCAGCACGCTCCCATCATACCAGAAACACTATAAAGCCTCTGCGACCTCATGTAGTGGTACCAGGGTGCCTTGGGAGTGAGTGGGAATAAAGAGGCCAGCCAGCAGGCTGAAGCATCACTTGCTTTGCTCTCCTGGCTCTGCTCTTGCAAGTTTCACTGCCTTTTCTCTTGCTGCGTGGCCCCTTCCCTAATCTTTGAGACTGCAGCAGCTCCCTAAATGAGAAAGCTGGCTGCGAGACAAGGGGAGCCAGGAAGAGAAAAGGCAGCGGACATTAGAGTGCAAGGCAAGCAAGTAAACCTTTGCCTGCTGGCTGGCCTCTTTATTCCCCCTCACTTTGGAGGCAGCCATCTGGAACAGCAGCAGCACCACCTGAGGATGACTTTTGTCTCGCCGCGTGACCTTTGAGACGAGCAAGGTAATGGTGCTGTGGCTGCAAGGGAGGGTGGCACAGACAAGCTGAAGTGGTGGTAGCAATGGCTGAAGCCTTAGTGTGCAGCAGGACCAAAGTGCAACTTGCCTTTGCACTGCCCATTCTGCCTTCATCATTGCGCCAGCTGGTGGTGCCCAAGGCAGCCCTCGGTTCCCACCGTTTCAGCTTAGAGCTGGAAGCCATGGCCGGGGTCAGTCCTAGCTTTGCTATCCATTGCAGCTAGGAATCTCAAATAAAGCCAAGAATGAATGCTTGTGTTGTTAGCAATCTGGGCACTAGATAGGCAGGTGCAGGTCCCTGCAAACTCTGTTGTCTGCCCGGCCGAAGTTTCACTCACTGAGGCACCAGGAGTCCTGATGACAGGATGGAGTCCTTTGGACACTTATCTTGGCCACCTATTAGCTCCAGCCCATCCCTCCACCTCAGCATGGGGCATGCAAAGCTTCAGCCGGGCTCCTCAAGAGATGGAGTTTGCAGGGAGCTGATCTAGCACCCAGGCTGGCTACAAGACAAATGTTCATCCTGAGTTTTGAGATTCCTAGCTGCAATGGGCAGCAAAGCTAGGTTTGTCCCCCTGTGCCTATCCAGCAGACAAAACAGGAAAAGGGGGCAGAGAGAAACAGTCCCGTTGCCAAGGAACACGTGAGTTGGAGGGAAGCGCCGCTGGCTCACTCATGCTCTCTTTCCCCAGTCTAGCTTGATGCATAGCAGCTCACATTGCCCTTTGCAAGCCTGCTGGGTGCCGGCCTGGGTGCCAGTGAAGGCTGGCTTTTTGCCTTAGCTATGTCCAGCTGTCGGGGGGGGGGAATGGATGGGGTCCTGGGGAGGAAGCCTGTGTCAAGCTAGACTGGGAAAGCTGGCTGCGAGTGGAAGAGAAGCTGGGTGAGCCAGACCCAGACTTTTCCCAGGTCCCCTTGTCTCAGAAGCAGCAACCTGACACTCTCACCTCTCTGCTATCCTCCTTCTTTGCACGGAATCACCCAGCAGTGGGGAGGGAGAGGGAGAGGGAGAAGGGGGTGACATTCCTGTGTGCTCCTGTTTCTGTGCACTGGCGCTGCTGTTCCACCTGCATAAGCTAGACTGGGGTCCCTCAGAGCATGAGCGAACACCGAGGAGACCGTGGAGGAGGGAAGCCAGGCAAAGGGGCGAGCTAGGAGCGTCCGCAGCATGCCAGACCTGGCAGACTTTCTAAGCCTGCCTAAAGCAGAGAGGGAGGGAGGGATCCAATCTAACCTCTCTCTGTATATGTGTGTGTGTGTTTGTGTGTGCATGAAAGAGAAAGAGAGAGAGAGATGCGATCCAATCTCGGAGTTATATCCGGGCTTGGGGCGATGTACTCTCTCTCTCCCTCCCTCCCTCCCTCTCTTTCTCTCTCTCTCTCTCTCTCTCTCTCTCTCACACACACACACACACACACACACACACACACACACACACTGGATCTTTCTTTCCTCCCGCCTCCCTCCCATCCCACCCACCAGAGACCCTTGCATTCCCTCCCCAATCCTGCCTGTCCCATAGAGGCACCACCCACATGATTGATGTAGAGTTGGCCCCGCCCACTCAGTCACAGGACCCACCCAGTCACGCCCATCCAGCCAAACCATTTGTTAAATTATTTGAATCCCACTACTATGTCTAACCTAATGAAGGGAACGACTAGGAGTGATATGATAGCTGTATTCCAATACTTGAGAGGCTGTCACAAACAAGAGGGGGACAAGTACCTGAGGGCAAGACAAGAAGTAATGGATGGAAACTTATTCAAAGAAAGATCCAATCTAGAACTAAGGGGAAATCTCCTGACAGTTAGAACAATTTTTTTTAAATTAGAAATTAGAATAATGGAGTTCCTTTCTGAAATGATGGTCCAGAGCAGTGTTTCTCAACTCAGTAACTTTAAATTGTGTGGACTTCAATTCCCAGTATTCCCTAGCCAGCATGGGTGGGAAAGAGTTGAAGAGTTGAAGCCCACATAGCTTAAAATTGCTGAGATTGAGAAACACTACTCTAGAGAAAATACCAACATCTGTTTATTTGGGACACATTAGCAAAGATGCTGAACTTGTTATTAGTAACAGCAAGTTTATGTCTTAAATACCATTATAGCAACCCAAAGGAAATTGTGTGGAAAGAAGAGAATGTGGAATATTTTTATTGTTAAGTGTTTTTTTTTGTTTTTTTGGCTGCTGAGTGATAAATTATTCTACTGTTTCTGTGAATATCTGTCCTGGCAAATATATTATCAAAGCTATTATGTGCATAAAATTGACAGTTTTATATTTCAGGTCCTATACATTCATATTTCCTAGGTATGCTGATATTGTATCAGTGACTTTTAGTACCCTTGCTATGAATTTATAATTTTCTAATGGATTTAAATACTTATTTACAAGATTGATATAGAGTGCCCAATTTTAAACTCTCCTGAGAATTTCCAGTTGAGCCTATTTCCCTGATATAATGAGTAAGGGAAGAAAGGAAGGGACTCTGTTCAAAAAAATAAACATATGAATGTATAATTATTTACTTAAATAAAATCTTAGCCTTGGTGTTCATTGTAATGTTTTTACTTAAACCAGAAAGCTCTATTTTTAATTATATTATGTCCATACTGCCTGGGAAATGCTAGCCACTTGGCACTGATTGTGGAGTGCCACATGAGTAACAAGAACCATATGATGAGATACATTTGAATTCGGATCATATGTCCAGTCTTACTGCCTAGATCCATCTATAAACATACAACATTTGAAAAAGGATGCTCTAAACAAAATCTCCTGTGAAATCTCAGACAAACTGCAGCACATCCACTGAAAGTCCTGGCTAGTCCTGAATAAAAAAGATGTCTAGGAAGTGTAAGAGAGAAGTTAAGTCCCAAGTATTTTACCACCATCAGAAGGGGGCAAATTTTGTTGCCCCTGCCTGTATTTTTCCCCCTCCACCCATAAACTGATGTGTTTATTTTATGGATGCCCATACACCAAGACATTAATCTGGGGTGCCAGGATTTAAAGAGGTTAGTTTTCCTGAATTAGCAGACGCTTTCATTTGGAAATTACTCTCTTTTCAGTAGGTGTAATTGCCAAGATATGCTTCAGATGAATGGAATTTTCTTGAAAGTCCATACAGCTACAGTAAGTTTCCTTGTTAAAAAAAGGAATCGAGCAACAAATAAACAGGAATACAAATACCTGCTACCTGCTATATTTTGTTGTCTAAGTTCTTGCTTAGATGTTCTAGAGTTTTTGGTAGGGTATGGGGCTGTATCAAATTGTACAGCTGATTATATTTTGTTCTCTTCCCTTGTACTGCTTAGAAATCTGAAGCAAAGGTTTATTTTCTTTTCCTGCCCTTATAACTGATTTAGGGCTTAATTCTCAAATTGTTTGGTTTAGATCAGTCTTCTCCAAATTGTTACCAATTAAATGTGTAGAACGTGCTGGAGGACCCTGGGAATCTGAGATTGGGGAGTGGAATAACAGCATTAAGGAGGGTATTTTACAAGTTGCCAATGAATGATAATCTACTTCATTTGGAGAGAAGGTTTCCCACAAAATGGCCCGCTGTCAGATTCCCTCCCTTTCCTCTGTATTCAGAATGAAATTACTAAGCAAGCATCAGACATTTCTGCATCAAGGCTGTGGATTTAAGGCTTATACAGGTGATGTCCTTGATTCTTTTGCTTAAAAGAGTTAATTGCATTTCACAATAATCAGTGTATCCTGCTATAGTGGCCAACAAATGCTTCATGTCAACCAGCAAGGAAATGGCAGAAGTTCATATACAACACACCCAGAAAACCCAAAATTGAAGAATTTTGTTCTGAACAACAGTCTAATCATTGACCATTCAAAAGGACAGAGTAGACTTTTCATTCAATATTTGCAATTTAATAAATGTTGATTGCATAAATCTTATACATTTCGAAAATGCAAAATTTAGAGCATGTGCAAAAATTACAGGTTTGAATCCTAGTAAGGGCAAGAAAACACATCTGACATGGCAGTGGCAGAGTTACCTCCAGGGCCTACAGTTCCTAGAATTACCAGCCAATATGGTCATTACCTTGAATTCTGGGATTTGTAGTATATACCCTGGGTAGAAAAATCTGAACTAGGTGAAGTAATATAAGGCAGTTTCCCACGATTCTAAACATCTTTTGCCTGAACTTCAGGTATGACTTTGAATAAGGTATTATGCCAGCCAATGAAGAAAATCTGCTACCTAATATGACAATTGCATTTTTAAAAAAAACTAGCAAACTTCAGAGTATTCCCAGTCAAGCAGTGGTGAAATCTGACCAGATCTATCTGGCTTATGCAAACTGGTAGGGCCGGCAGCGGGAGGCTCCACCCACCCACCGGGATGTCATTACATCCCATTTTTGACCCTCTGCACATGCGCAGAAGAGGTGTGCAAGCATAGCGAGCGCACACTCATGCTCATGTTTCCGAACCAATAGTGAAGATAAGTTCACTTCACCACTGCAGTCAAGCAATCACTGACAGATACGTGTCTATGTAGCCGCAGTCTACACAGCAGACTGCAAAAGAAGGCTCCACACCAGGGGTGGTTCCACTTACCTTTACTACTGGTTTGAAGCGGGTACGCACGAGTGCGCGCACTTCGCTCTTTCTTTCTCTTGTGTGCTTCTGCGCATGTGCAGATCACCAATGATGACATCATGGCGGGTGGGGAGAGCCTCCCGCCAGTTTTACTACCAGTTCTATAGAAACGGACAGAATCGGGAGCAACCCACCACTGCTTCACACCCATTTGCACTACTCAGGTGACCCTGAGGACCCAGATAAACCTCCAGGTGGCCTTAATGACTCTCTAAAAGGATGCAAATGACCAGCTGTCTGCAAGGAATATAAATCCTTCCATTCTCCACTGTCGAGTCAGAACTGAAGAAGCTTCTTGGAGGAGAAGTAAAATGTCCTCAAAGAAAAAAAAAACCAGAAAGTCCAGTTGCCTCTTTAAAAAAAGCACCTTTGGGTTATTCCTTTTGAAAGAGGCAAACCAGGCAATAAACCACAGGCGTAGGTTTAATTCTGCTCTTCCCTTCAAGTATGGATCAACTCCAGTATGGGAGAAATAATCAGGCATGCTGGTAACTTCCCAACCACTAGTGCAAACCTCCACCTAGGCAGCAGAGCTTGCCTTAACAGTGGTTCAGCCACTGCTAATGAGGTGACTTCCAAGCAAAGTAGTTAAGATTTTACTGCTTCTGTAAACTTCTCTAAACTGAAGTTTAAAGTAGAAATGTAATCTTCAACTCCCCAAGCAGCCTAGTTTGGCTACTAAAGGTGTTGTTTTACATTTCCAAATGTTTTTCTCCTTGTCACTCCTTTTTATATTTCAGCCTTCAGGTTTGTGAGCATTTGTTTCTCGCAGCACACCTCCCTCTGAATGCTGAGTCTTGGGAGGCATTTGTGACTAACTGCTAAATGCTGCCTGCCAAATAAGAGCTCCCTGCCGGTGACATGACCACCTAGTGACCTCTAAAAATGTTTTAACAATGTGAAAAATATCTCCCTCTCGTAGGAAACAGCCATTCTTTTAAATTAAAAGTACATTGAACGTTTGCTTAGCTATAGATAAATGGTATTCGGAGTCACCTTCTCTGTTTCCAATTTTGGCCGTTTGAAACCCAGCCCAAGACTAAATAAATAAACATTGATACTAAGAGGAAACTAAGAGCTCTAGAGCAGTGTGATTTCACAAACAGCTTTTTTCCATTTTCTAAAATCTAAATGTTAAGCCAGACATAGACCAGGTAATGAAAAGAAACAAGTCTGGCAGTCCCTTTTCATGGCTCTTAGCTGAAAAGAGATCAAGCCAAAAGAAGGGACTACAATTTGGCAGACTTAACATCTTTCAAAGTCTGCCGCTTGCAAGGCTAAGAGTTAAACATTTAATGTTTACCAATTGAAACGTGATCTCTGTGTTGAAAAGACACAGTGGCATACAGTACTTCCAGCATCCTCATCTCTGCATTAGCTTAGCAAGGTATACAAATTTCTGGGGTCTGGAGGTAAGAAGAGAAACATTTCTCCCTAAAATCCATAGATGCTATTCTGAGAGGCTGTTTTATGCACGTATGGTGCACGTGTGTAGTTTAACAGGATAATTGCCATTCCCACAGAGCTAAACACAATCAAGGTTTGAATGGTTTAAACAGAGCCTCAGCACTTCTATTTGCAGAATAGAGATTTAATGGTCTTCTGGCCAGCTCCCGGAGCTTTGTGTGTTTCCCTTGGCAAAAGGAAGGAAGAGAGAGGTTTCTATTGCTGCAGTTAAAATGCTACTTGGAAGTTATATCTTTAGAAGCATATCTCATGAGCTCTCAAATTTAGATGCCAACTTTGCAACAGAGACATTTGGAGAGATAGAATACACTTTTGTGCTTACTTATGCCAATCATATTTAACGTATATGCAGAGCACACTATAAAAAAGGCGGGGCTAGGTGAATCAAAAGCTGGAATTAAGATTGCCAGGAGAAATATCAACAACCTCAGATATGCAGACGATACCACTCTAATGGCAGAAATTGAAGAGGAACTAGAGCCTCTTGATGCAGGTGAAGAAGGAGAGTGCAAAAGTTGGCTTGAAACTCAACATTAAGAAAACTAAGAACATGGCATCCAGCCCTCTCAATTCCTGGCAAATAGAGGGAAAGAAATGGAGGTAATGACAGATTTTATTTTCCTGAGCTCCAAGATCACCGCAGATGGGGACTGCAGCCAAGAAATTAAAAGACACTTGCTCCTAGGGAGGAAAGCTATGGCAAATCTAGACAGCATACTAAAAAATAGAGACATCACCCTGGCAACAAAAGAATGTATAGTCAAGGCCATGGTTTTCCCAGTTGCAATGTATGGCTGTGAAAGTTGGACCATAATAAAGGCTGAGTGTCAAAGAATTGAGGCCTTTGAACTATGGTGCTGGAGAAGACACTTGTGAGTCCCTTGGACTGCAAGGCAATCAAACCAGTCACTCCTAGAGGAGATCAACCCTGACTGTTCTTTAGAAGGCCAGATCCTGAAGAGGAAACTCAAATACTTTGGCTACCTAGTGAGAAGGAAGGACTCACTGGAGAAGAGCCTAAATGCTGGGAAAGATTGAGGGCAAAAGAAGAAGGAGACAATAGAGAACGAGGTGGCTGGGTGGAGTCATTGAAGCAGTAGGCATGAGCTTAAATACAGCTATTAAAGATGGAGAACCTGAGAGGAATAAAGAGGAGGCAAGTTCTTATTCAGCCTTGGTTGGATAGATAAGGATTTGTCAAACTGACAGTTTTAAGAGCTAAGAACCCTGTGCTCAATTGGGTAAATCGGTTCCTTGTTTCTCAGAAATTTTTTTCTCCTATTATGGGATTTAAACAAAAACAATATTACAAATAAGACCAAAATTAATTTGTAAACCTACACTGAAACTGGAGGTAACATCAAAAAGCTGTTTTTTAAAATGTTCTTTTGATGCTCTTAAAATGTGTACATTAAGCAAGAATATAGCAGGAGTGTCTTCAGAGGCTGTCTAACAAATAAAATCAAGTCTGCACATTAAAAAATTCCATGTACAAAATGGGGCAAAACTTCAAGCTTACCATCACAGAGGCCATATTGTCTCTTTTTATCATACCCAGCAGACACCTCTGGAATGTTTATATTTTGTACAAAAATACACAACACTAAGATGATTTAATCACACTTTTAAATTTTGTTGAGATTTTGAGAATGAAATATACACAATTCCCTTTCTATGGAAAGAGTATATTGTTGCCCATATGTATGCACTGAAGCCCATTATTATACATGTTAACTATTCAAATCATATTGCTCCAAATATCTATATTTATGTTAGAACAGAAATATATCCATTTAAAAGTGTAATGTTTTTTTTAAAAAAAATATTCTGAAAGAATAAAACGTGTAAAATAGATTATATATAAGGAATGGGAGGATTTGTGTGTGAATTTTACTGGGTGATGTAAAGAAAGGTTTTTTTACCACAAGATTCTTTTAAATGCATTGAGTAGTTAAGTACTTAATTTAGTATAAGTCCTTTCCGGCACATTCCTTTTTGAATTACCTGAATGATAGACACTCTGAGATTTTATAGTTCATTATAAACAAAAATGCACTTAAAGAGAGATAAAGTCTATTTTCTTTCTTTAAAAAAGGAAAACAATTCCGCTTAGGTTCAGCTAGTTCTTCTTTGTCAACTATTACTAAGTGTTTCTTGCCCATATGTTTAAAATGTAGTAAATCACACCAATTACATTCTTTAGACTGGAATACTTTGTTTCAGGAGCAATAAAACGTGTTCCCAATCACTCACCTAAAAGAGAAACAGCTTAAAGGTTATCAGACTATTGGAGATAATAGATTCACTCAGAAAAAAATATTAGATTTTGAGTTGTTGCTTTTTTTTACAAAAATGGAAGGGTGGAAAATAAAACAGATTCTATTTCATGGTCTGTAGAAGTAGATGAAAAAGCAGCTAAAGCAGGAAGAATAGCTACCTGAGAGAATAGAGTATAGATTAGAGTGATGATAATAAATCCTGTCAGTTTATTGTGACCCAGAACAGAAGATAAGGAGGAGAAAATGTTTAAATTTTATAAAGATAAGGAACACATTCTTTAGCCCTGAGACTAGTGTAGTTTAGACAAATTTGGAGGTTGGGGAGAATAGGTGCTGGAAAAAGGGGCTTTGCTGGATTCAGATGCTGGAAATAAGTCCTGACTCTTTTAGATTGGCAAGGTTTTTTTAGGTAGGATTGTACTCTAGAAAAACAAGAATGATGCTTAGAGTTTTCCTCTAGTAATCTTGCTTTCTTTAGTTCTATACTTCACATTTCTAAAAGAAAGCTGTTAACACTTTTAAAGAAATATCTCCACCCCTCACTTTATGTCTATTTAGGCTTTGAAAATGATAATGTAGGAAGTTATTGATGCTCAGAAGTGGATCTGAGGATTTTCAGCAGTAAAAAGTAGTTACTCAAAAAATATCAGTATGAGAAATGCTCATGAAAACCATGAATTCCTGCAGATACGTATGCAGTTCTTGAATGAGATTTTTAAAAAATTTATACAATAGCTTATTTGTTGCTTGAGTGAACATTTCAGTAAGTGTTAAGTTGCAGTCTTAAAACAACCTACTAATCCCTTACTTGTGAATAAGCAGGCACAGGATTTCATAGTTTAAAAAAAAAATAGAATCAGGAAAGGAGGAAAACAATCCTGTCCTCTGTAAAGCAATCTCCAAACCAAAGGATAGTACAGCCAAAGAAAATGAAACAAATTAAATAAAAGTATGATGGAATTTAAATTATTACCATATTGACCAGAGGTAGATAATGTAGGTGGGATACATTGCCATTTCATTCATTTATTCATTCATTTGTTTATTCATTGATTTATTTTACATGACCACCTATCTCACTTGTATATCACTCTAGGTGGTGTACATAGTTAATACACAACTAAAGTCATAATCATCTACCAGGAAAAGCATTTAAAATTAATAAAAAGACAGAGGAGAGTTCACTCTGACAATATAATCATTTCACATATTCCATACTTCCTTGGGAGACCTAAGTTTTAAGGGCCTTCCGGAAGGTTAGAATGGTGGGACTATATTCATCATGGGGGAATCATGTTCCAGAGAGCAGGTGCTACAATACAAAAGGTTTCCTTTCTGGATCTTACCAAACAAAGCTCCTTGGCAGTTGGGACCCATAGAACATAGAACAATAGAAATGGAAGGGACCTTGGAGGTCTTCTAGTCCAACCCCTTGCTGAACCAGGAGACCTTACACCATTTCAGACAACGCCTCTTTTGTTGAACTTTGTGGCAGCATCTCTTCCTCTTGTCATTCAAGGCCTTTCAAATGTACCACTACACTGGCAACCAATGTAGCTCACATAGCAGAGGTACAATGTATGCAGTTCTCGGAGCACACATAACTTCAAGGGCCACTGCATTCTGTACTACTTGAAGCTTCAGGTTGGTCTTCAGAGACAGCCTTACACACAGTACTGTAATCTATTCAGAAGGTGTCTAGACTAGAGCATAGGTGACTGAGAATGGGAATGGGCACAACTGACACATAACCCAAAGCTATACAAAGCCCACCCCACCCCCTGCAGCTGCTGCCATCTGCTATTTGAGCATGAATCGTGACTCCAGGATTGCCAGATTGCACACTGATCTGTTTGGATAGTGCAATCCCATCTACCGCAAAATATGGTAAATCCTTTGATACAGAAGACCCGCAAACCCAAAGCCACTCAATCTTGTTAAGGTTCAGTTTTTCCTTAAACTAATGAGAAGAAAGCAGCTGTTATTGACTTTCTTCTGTCAGCCCTGCCTTAGCATAGAACAATCTGGCATGATGGCATTGGGAAAGTGCAGGAAAACAACCCTCATCAGCTGCTCCTATTGTATATTTAGGCACAAGATCAACCTCTGCAACATACTTCATTGTTTGGAGACTGGTTTGTTCTCCCTATATTTCTACCATATTCTCATGTCCAATAACATGGTATCTTTTCCAACTATTAGAATTATTCATGAGCTATCTTTTTAAATAAATATTCCATCTTTCACTTGATAACCTTTAGCTCACTAGATTGAGCTGCTCAGACAAATTATGAATGAAACAGCCAAGAATCTGACTGTTATCTCACCCATGTAGATTTTCATTTGAATTTAGCCAGCATGATGAGCTGCTTTGCTAAAGTGTTGCAAATGCAGCTGTTCCAATACTGTCGCATTTTGTGGTTAGAAGGAAGCTTGTGTACAACTGATGCCATACATAACTATACACATCCAATTATATACAAATTGTTTGATTTATTTAAAAAAAATTCTATATGAGACTAATATCCTAAATACCCATTCTTGAAGCTGAAGGCAATTCCATTGCTTTAATAGCACTTATTGAGCTAATTGCTCAGGAAATCAGCCAGAAACAGTTGACTGAATGTAAACTATTCCAGCAGATGCTTTGTCCAGCTCTGTATCTCAGAGATGGTGAATTTTCTGCTGACAAAATTTATAGGGATGCAGTGATTCAATATTAGAGGCTTGTGTTAACAGGCTGTGTTCTTGATGACCCTGCTCTTTGCTCTTTCGTTATTTACATTTTCCTCTACAGTATGTCCGTAATTCCTAAAACGTCCCCAGAGGAATTTCATTGTTTTTAAAGTTGGATTGACCTGCTGAACTTTACCCCCCAAAAATCATATGAACTAGCAACATTGGTTAGTCAAATTTCAGTTAAATCTATTACATTTTTGCAATTAAAAAAATAAGATAAACACTTATTAGATGCAAAAGAACTCTTTTTCTGTTAGGTCAGTAAGAAACAACTACCCTTATGTATTATCCCTAATCTCCCCTGTAATTATGTACAATTGTTCATTGCCATGGTATCTAGGAAAACTATACAAAGTTAAAATGGCATCTTTTTTAAAAAAAAAATCAAAACAAAGCCAGAGTAACAAACCCAAAGCACAAAGAAAACAGGCCAGCTGGCAAAGTACTCAAGATCTCACAAACCTCATTCAAGGGCAAAGAGTCTTGTAGATGTCTGCTCTCTGCTTGTTTTCAGACATTCTGTCTACTATTTATCTTCAAGACTGTGGAGAGTGAAGACAGGCAAACTTTGCTTTGTTCCTTCCCCTGTTCCTCTAAAATGGGGCCCAGTAATATAATTACAAAGGCTAGGTTTTGCATGACACAGTTGTTAAACAATACTTCAATAGACTGGATGGTTTAAGCATCAGTGGACTCTATTTTTTTAATTACTACTTATCATTCTTTCAGACTATCTATCACACTTATATACCAGTTTTCTTTTAAGGATTTCATCGCAGTATGCTTAGAGATTATCCTTTTTATCCTGGCAACATGGAATGGGCTAGGAGATAACAATCGGCTCAAGATCACCCACTAAGCTGCATGTCTGATAAATCCATACCATTGGGTCTGGCAACAGCAGTGTGTACTAAGTGCTGGGCCAAAATTAGAGGGAAGGAAAGGGGGCATCCGAGCTCAGAAGGCCAGCATTCTTCATTAGAAAAAGACAGATATAGAAGGGAAAAGATGGTATGATGAATTTAGTGGAAGGATGGAAAAGGGTCACACATAAGACAGAGAACTTGAGACCAGATGTGAAAAGCATTAGAAAGAAGTGCTTTGGGGTTCTTTACTTAGGAAAAGGTAAGTATTTCATCTGATGAAGTCATAGATGAATGTATTCAGAGGCAAAGAGTAGGAAGTCTCTGTCAACAGTATATTAATACAAAGCTTTTCTTAATGTTCACCTGTCATATATTCTCCACTGACACAGAATGACTTCTAACTTAAAAGCACTTATTCCTGAGTAGCTTCAATGAATCTACCGAAACATTATAACTGTGGCTGAGCAAGAGTTATGCAGGTATGGATTGACATACCTATATTGTATGTTACTGTATATGAAAATATTACAGTTGAATGGATATCTAATATCTGACATCTGCACTACAACTTGATTTGAACTTAAAGAATATCAACATGCTACTGATTATGGTGGGTTGTAGGTATTTTCTCTGTAGCAAACATAAAAATCATAAAACAATAAATGTTTAACTAATTAAGTCTTCTCTACTTTAGGAGTTATAGACTGTAAATCGAAATTATTTTTCATCAGTTCTTTTTTCAAACCTGAATGTTCCTCACTGAATTCAACATTTTAGCTGTTCAAACGCTGAAGGAATGTGGCTGAAATTTTCTTTTCTTTTTAAAACTTCCTATAGCATAATTGTTTTTATAATAATAATGATGTTCAATACTGATCAATTAGTTCAACGGATTTTTTTTAAAAAAATGATAAGATGGAAAGAGTTTCATAAAAATAATGGATAGTTGCCTTCTTTTTTTTATCTAACACTTATCAGTTAACTTCCATACCAATAAGCTTATTACAAGTGGATGTCAATTCAGGATTCCAGAGATACCAAACAATTGCTGAAAAGGATCATGCCCCAAAATTGCATACATCAGAATAACACTGACTATGTAAGGACACCGTGTTTCCCTGAAAATAAGACTCTGTCTTCAGTGGTGAAATGTAAAATTTGTTACTACCGGTTCTGTGGGCGTGGCTTGGTGGGGGGATAATGTGACTGGGTGGGTGTGGCCAACTATTTATTTATTTATTTATTTATTTATTTTAATTTAATTTATATGCCGCCCTTCTCCAGAGACTCAGGGCAGCTTACAATGCATTAAGCAATAGCCTTCATACTTCTGTATATTTATACAAAGTCAGCTTATTGCCTAACCCTAACCCTAATTCTAACCATCTTAGAAAGGATGGAAGGCTGAGTCAACCTTGAGCCTGGTGAGATTCGAATTTACAGTAATTGCAGACAGCTGGTGTTAATCACAATATCTCCAGAGCCACCAGGCCCGTTTTCTTTTTTAACTTTTAAAACCATTTTTTCTACAACCTCTTCGGCCAAAGAGGTTATAAAAATAAAATGCTTTTAAAAGCCTCTGATGATCCCAGCTGAGTTGCTTGATCGGCAGAGGCTTTTTTTCCTTTAAAAAACATTTTTTTCTACAACCTCTTCAGCCGAAGGGGTTGTTTAAAAAATGCTTTTAAAAGCCTCTCACGATCCCAGCTGAGCCGCACGATCATCAGAGGCCTTTTTTTTTTTACTTCTAAAAGCATTTTTTCGGCCGAAGAGGTTGTAGAAAAAATGCTTTTAAAAATAAAAAAAGCTTCTGATCATTGCGCGGCTCAGGTGGGCGGCGGGGGGGGCAGGGATTTTTACTACCAGTTTGCCGAACCATCCACTGCCATTGCTATCGGATTGAGCGATCCGGTCCAAACTGGGGGCATTTCACCCCTGCTTTAATATCCTTCCACAGAAACGCCTGACAAACACCAATCCTATCTATCACATATCCTACCCCATCCAAAGTCTATAACGAATGATATTTGTAAGTTAGGAAGATCAAGCGATAAGGACAGATTTAAACTTTTTCAAAGGTGCCTGAATAAACAGCTAGGCCTCATTATAATTTGTTACAAACAGAGAATGCAGAACAATTAAGAGGATCTCCATCATGACATATTGCCTTGGAAATTTCTAGAATGTCCCTTCTTGGAAATCTGCAGGCGAATATTAAATATGTGTAGTCAAAAAAAAATCCTACAAACTTGGGGGTTTAAAAGGATCTCCCACACACTGAAGAAATATTTGGGATCTCAAACCTAGTGAAGTTAATTTTAATGTATCCTTCTAGAACTTCAGAGCATTTCCAAGAATAGGGAGGAGCTCAGCTGGGCTCACATCTATTAGAGAATTATATCAGAGCTGATTCATGTAAAAGAATACAGAAATCTATAATATTTTAAGATTGGATCTAATCTGTGTTATGAACTAAGTTTAGAATATTATGTCTTTGTTGCAGCTGTAGGGAGTGAGATCATTTTTTTTCTTTGCAAATTGAGCAGAATGTCTCCCAACAGAGCAATTGGCTTATTGTTGTCCAGGAAGTGGAAAAACTCAACTAATTAAGGTGGATCTCAGGCACCCTTGCAGAAGAGAGACAGCCCAAGTGTTTGAAAGTTAAAGAAACGTAATTATTTCAAATAGTTAAAACCCCAGCCAGAGTTGTAGCTTAATGTGAAAAATGTAGCTGATCTGCTTGGGTAGAACTGAATCATAAATGAATTTTCAAAAGATGGAATACATTCTAATAAACGCATGTATTTCTATCTATAGCTAGCTAGCTAGCTAGCATCTATCTTGTATACAACACCTGTCTCTTTCTTCTATCATCTATCAACTAGCATATCTATCTTAATAGTTGCCCATTCGGGAGGGTAGCAACATTGGTTTCTAAAGGATAATTTATATTATATGCAAGTATCAGCAGAAATGAAGGCAAGTTGCAGTGATCCTAATACTTCCCCCAAATTCCAGTTTCCCCTTGAAGAACAGCCAGTATTGACTATATTATCCAGAACTGTGATTTATTTTCAAGAATTGCCATTATCTGATTCAGAATTTAGTTTTAAGTAAGTCACTAAATAATCACTACTTTTGACATCAAGTTTAGCACTTCTAGCTAAAAATGTTTGCTCTTCAGATTTAACACATATACATGCTATTCAAATTTGCAAGATGTATTACAGCTTTGGTTTATAAATTTTGCTTTGTGAAATATAACCACAGCGTGAATTTGAGGTAAAGATTTATGGAATAGTGTTGAACTGATAAAAGTAAAGTGTAGCACACTTCTTCAGCAAAACAAAGTTGAGGGACTGTCTGGTGCAAATAGCTAGCCGCATTTGTTAAGTTTAAAATATAGAAGAGTTTATTATTGTTGTCTCTAATATAAGAATCTAGTGAACTAAAAGTCAAAGCTGCATTAGCACTAGATAAAGGTCAATGGAATTCATGATGGGCTGGAAAAGGTCTCTTGTGGCAACAAAATGACTCCAAAATCATGACACATTTAACCCCGCCTTCTAACTTAGCTTATTCTTCTCCTACACAGAAATTCTTATAAAAATGCAAAATAAGATGACTTTTCTAACCTAAAATCGGGGGTGGATTCTTCTTACCTTTACTACCAGTTCGCAATGGGAGCACCCACGCTTCTGCGCATGCAGAGATCATCAATTATGACATCTGGGCAGGTGGGAGGAATTTCCCGCCACTTTTATTACCAGTTCGAAAGAACCGGTCAGAATCAGGAGCAACCCACCACTGCCTAAAATGTTATATTATAGAAAGAGACATCAAATTCTATTTTGTAGGCCTTCAAAAATGATACAGTATGACACAAGTTTAGACAAAGCTATATCTATCTATCTATCTATCTATCTATCTATCTATCTATCTATCTATCTATCTATCATCTATCTATCTATCTATCATCTATCTATCTATCATCTATCATTCATCTATCTATGAAAACTGTAGACAGGATCTTACTTTTCAGTTATTTCTTGATTGATCAAGATAGCATATTGCAATTCATTTTTCATGAGGCTTAACTCCCGAGTTGCACCATAAGGTCATTGTTTCACTGAACAAACCTTCTCTAGGGAGAGATTATTTAATGCCAGCTTGTCAGGTTTTCCCTTTTCATTCATCAATTTATAATCATTTACAAAGATAGATTTCTAAGCGGTGAAGGAAAGAACAATTTGGTTACATAAGAACCTTGAAGTATCACTCTGAACTTGATCACGGAACTATTTCATAAATGATGAATTACTGAATTTGCCACAATCAGTTCAGTGTTTGAAGGACACCATGTCTTTTCCTTTCATTCGTAAGACACTGAAATATTTATACAATGCACTGGAATTAATAATGATAGAAATCAGCTAATTTTGCAAAACTGTATGTGCAAGTTTGCAAAATGAAATTATTCTACCATTATGTTTATTTAGGATGATTGATGATGATGATGATGATGATGATAGAATTCAGTAGGTTCCATTTGTAGCTAGTTTTATACATTTATACGATGCCATCTAGATTTTGTTGATGGTCACTACAATGACTTGGCATCAAATATCATCAATAGCCAGACTGAGAAAGACAAATTGTTTCTCAGAAGGACAATGGTGTCTATTGCATGATCAGACACAACCATTTTGTGGCTCTCAGACAGAAGAAGCTAGGGAAGAACAGCTCTTCGAAGTCAGACATGTGAAAATCTAGCTCATACAAGACTGGCCTCAAAATTTGGTTTGTTTGATTTGCTTCTAGTGCTGAGTTTTAAACAAAGCAATATAAATAATATGCTTTATAATCAAGGTTTGTTGTTATAAGGTAAAGGTATATACCTTTACCTTATAACAACAAACCTTGATTATAAAGCATATTATTTACCTTATATTTATTATAACTTATACCTGTATAAGTTATAAAGTATAATAAATATCTCTTATAAATAAATGTATGAGATACTGTATAACATTTTGTTCTATTGAACAAATGGAAAGGGAAAAATATGAAAGCTAGGTAGTAGTTAGCTGGCAAGATATCTAAAGTGGCATTAAATTGCCAGTTTGGATAAGGAAGAATGCTGATTATATAGATATGTTTAAGGCTGAACTCAAGGATTATTGAAATAGACAATGAAGTTTTAGAACTTGTTTCTGCTTTGAGTTCAGACATCATTAAACCATCAGCATGGTTGCTTCAGATTCTGTATTATTTGTCACAAAAGTTCATTCTGCTATTTCCACATCAGTTAAAATCTTCATGAATACAAGTTTTAAGTCAAAGCACATATCACCTCCTAGCTGACATTGGCTGCCTCCAGAAAAACTAAATAGGATTATGTCTGGTTTTTATTTGGAAAGTGGACTATCAAGAAATACCACAATTAATAAACAATGCCTAAAAGGTGAAAATGCCTGAAAGTGGCCATGGCACATTTTCCTAAAGGTTATTATTATGCACCTTTGCTTATATTTGTCTATATATTTCATATTTTACTTTTTAAAATCTGAGATGTGATTACGAACACATTTAGAGAAGTGTAACCGTAGAAGAATAATTGCATTTCAGCTTGCGCATTTGTGAATTAAGTCAGCCTATATTAAAGTGTAAATTGAATGAGTTCCTTTAAAAACAGCTGAAGATGCAGGTGTTTACAAAGAGTTTTAAAAAGGCTGGACCATGAAACATGCACAATAATTCTAACACCAGCCAGAATGAATTAAACGATTCTCCAGGGAGAAAAATACATCACATGAGTATAAACTAATGTAAGTAACATCTCAACTTCAGTTTTTCTGACTGGTTTAATATAGCCTGTAAACTGAAGGATGGAGAGATCAATAAATTTATAGGACAACAATGTCTAGTATTTCCTCCCTCTGAATATAGAGCTGCACTTTTTCTCAAGATCCTCACCCACGATTGTGTATGTTACATATCCATGCACACAGAAGATATAAAAGACATGTCAAACTCACAAAAAGTAAGTTATTACATAAGAGTAGATACTAAATTTTAATAGAAGTCAACAGACAAATATACTATTTCTAGTATACATTAAGTATACAAGGCATAATTCAAATCGATTAAGTTTACATCTTTTTAGTCTGTGGGTTTTTTGTAAGTCAGATTGATTCAATGTTTCAGATTGTTATCAATTTATTTAAACTTCATAAAACTTTTAACTTAAAAAGACACTTTTAAAAATCTTTTAAAAGGCATTTCATATTTGATGAATTTTAAGACAAAAACAAAAAACAATAAAAGGAACTTTCTTACTTGAACATGAAATATTGTTCATAAAATCCAGCAATGAAGATAATAATCCCAGGTATTATTTAATAAGCATACACTGTGTTGTAATAACATACCTCATTGATATGTTGAGAATATACTAATATAAACAATCAAGAATAGTATTGCTTCCATCTTTTCCAAACAATTATTTATCAACCAGCTATTATCAGCTTAGTTTGGTCAGATACGGATTTCTATGCACTAGAAATATGGAACAATTCGATTATAGAACAATTCCATATTCTATTAACATTGTCTATCACGTATCTATGCATATGTATATAATTATTTAATACAATATATTTCAACAATGTATAGCATTTTGCTCCTTATATTGTTTTTTTAAAAAATAAAAACAAATCAGTGTCTCCTTATAATAAGTCTATTATGAAATGTTGGCAATGATGAAATCAAAATTGGAAAATGTTGCTTCTACCTTTCTGGCATCTTTTCCTTATGCTCTCAGCATCCACAAAATATTAATTACAACATCATTTGTCAAATGGTTGTCCATTCATGCTCACTGCATAATAAATAGATAAACTATCAAACCCTCATATAACTAATTAGAAGAGAAAGATGGTGGATAAAATGTCTACACTTTGCTGGTTGGCCTGGGGCCCTGATGGGACGGGGGCACTCACCACTGGGGGCAGCTGACAGAGTAAGAAGAGCTTATCCCCATCCCATCTTTCTCTTAGTTCTTTTAATTTTGATTTTAGCACAATTTTAATGGTATTTTAATAAGTTTTAATGATTTAACATTGTAATTACTTTTTACCTGTTTTATAATTTATAAGCCACCCAGAGTCACCTTGTAGGGGAGAGGGGCAGCATAAAAATGTAAATAAAACATAAATAAATAAAACAGGTCCTAAATCTCTTATATTCAGCTATTATTTGAAATCGAGCGATAAAGAAAATTTCCCCAAATTTAAGATTATATTGATTCACCCAATCAATTGACTAAATGACCAGATTCACATCATATATCCATCTCCTCATTTCATCCCATATTGTTGTGGTACACCAGCAGCTTGCGGAGCTGACAGCGAAGTTGGACAGTGATGAGGCTCTGGAAGAACATGGGCCAGTCCTGGAGGCTGGGGAAGGCCCAGATGAGGGCTCTGCGTCAGAGGCAGAGATGGGGCCAGGGCCATCGGGGAGTGATGTGCGGACTCCAGAGCCTCCAGAGGCTGACAGTAGAGAGGCAGAGGAACAGGAGGAGCCTGTTCTTCGCACATATGAGAAGAGCTGCCAGAAGGCAAGAGCAGCTAAAGCATAGAGGACAACTCGGGAGTAGGGCCAAGAGATGATTGGCCCCTCCCATAAGGTTTAAAAGACTAGCAATGGCTCTTGGGCTCTTTGTTGGAAAACAACGTTGGTAGTATTGCTGCACTTATCTCTTGTCGGCTTCTTCTGCTTTTGAACTTTTGCCAAGAGAAGCCTTTGGCAGTTTGCCTAATTGTACCAAGGTTGGTGATTAGACTGAAGAATTTGTGTTATGAAGAGTTTGTTTTAATTTAGTTTGGACTACGCTGACAATGAGTTAATTCTCAGCTGTTCTAATAAAGTCTGTTTGTTTTGGAACTGTTTGCATCGATTACTACCTACTTGGGCCTGGGTAACAACATGTCTCACCTCCAAACTGGTTTTTGTTTCTGGTTTTTTTATGGGGGGGTGGGGAGAGATGGAACATTTCCATGTATTATCTTCTTTTCATAAGTACTTCGTTGCTTTTCCTTTTTCTGCTAAACTAAGCACATCCCACACCTTCATATTTTAAAAGGCAGTTAAAAAATAAACATTTACTTCTCCACACAAGTATTTGAAACCTGCCTTTGGTCCTGGAAGGCAAGCTATATTTCCAAAATGTTCTACAAATTTCTGTTGCACTTTTTAATAGCATTAGATTATTATATAAGAGTTTCCCTGTCCATGCAAACAGCCAGACAGTTAAAAAAAAATCATTTTCAAAGTCAAAATAAAATTAGCACTTTCTTTCTTAGGTACTTTATTTTCGAGATTGTCCATATTTTCAAGCACATAAATCTGGACAAAGGCCATGATCAATGGCCTTGACTGGACTGTGAGTTTTCATGCCCTTGGGCAGGGTAGGCAGGCAAATGCTTAGGAGGCCAATGCTTAAGATTTTTTTAAACAATTCATCAGGCACTTGTCCATTTTCAAATTGATTTCATTGGTTTTTCTTATTACAAAAGACATTGTTCGTTTCATTATTAATATTTTAATGTTTCTGGTTTTTGTTGCCTATGACCTCAGGATAGTTTCCCATAAAACAGGTTCAAATTTCAAATACAAAAAAGTGAAGAAAGAAAAATTCTGGCAAGTATATCTCCTTGATATCAAATTAATCTGAATTGGGTCTGTCGTGGGACTTCCTATCATTTAAGATTATTGCAAATTCAGAGTTCAAGAGGCAGAACATGTTATGTTGATAAGGTATTTCCAAAAAAGTAGACAAAGAAAAAAAAGAAAAGAAAAGAAAACACAACCTTTTTACCTCTAGAGGAAAATTGTAGAGTTTCAACTGCCAATATTATTTAATTCATAATGAAACTATTCAGAGCTCCATTTGGAATATTGCCTCTCGGTGTTATTTTAATTTTGTATTTGAACATCAACTGTAAACAGACATGGCTCTTTCTGGCACTTTATTGTCAGAGCTGGGTATCTGATTTAATCAGTCAGATGAAAATGTCTAATGATGTCAATTTGGTTGATGTTAGCCTCCTTTAATACAGAATTTAGCAGTGATAATTGAAACCTCTAAAATATTGGAATGTAGGTTATGTGGTAGCCCAGTATTTGTATTATTACAGGATAGGTCAGCAATCCTTGAACATGAAAATTATATATAATGATTCATTTCCTGACTGAAAGATTGTGTAACAGAGCTATTTCCCATTATAATAAGTTATTTTTGGTGATTAACTTAAGTGAAATATAATTGCCCCAAATAGGAACCATACAATATGCTACAGTAGTTTATTTACCTACACATTATAGGTATAATCCAGCTATAGTTAGGCACTTCTAGCCTTCACTGATGGCTTAAGTCTCTCACTTTGAAAACCAGTGGGACCCTTTCAAATGCCTGAATTTGAAATGTGTATGCTTAGGGAACATCACCCATTGGACAAATCTTGTATGTTATCGTACTCCACACCATATTGAAAACATGACAATAATCCTTACAGTAATTGACTTTCTAGATCTGTGAATAGTATTTGAAAGGTCGCTGACACAAATGTCTGGCTTTTATATGGTCTCGTGGCAACAACATTTTTGCTTTTGTCACTGGGACCATTTAAGATTAATATGAAGAATGTAGCTGAGTTGTGAAGATGAGAGGTAGGAAGCGAGGAGAAAAAAATAAACAGGAAACTTAAGCATAGCCACATGTTCCAACTGAATCTTTCAAGTTGCTCATAAATAAAAAGCTGAAATAACTTCCTGTACTTATTAGCTAATTAAGTCCTTCTAGCATGTACTACAATGGCTATAATAAAAGTGTGTTTACTACAACCTTTAGGCATCTTGCATTAAGACTGACATTCCACACCATCTTGCTACAGGGTACTTAATTGCTTTGCCAACATCTGTGCAATCTCTCCCTTTATTCAAAACCTTTATTTTTTAAGTTTTTGTTGAAAAAATACCACAGAGATAATTTGGGATCTTCTCAGGAAACCAATTACCAATTGGTTTCATTGTTCTTTTAAGGAAAGGACCAAATTTCTGCACACTTTAAGGCCTACAACTATAGTTTCAGTCTCACTAACATTGTTTTTGTGAAGTGTTTTTTTTTTTAATTCACACATATACATTGATGCTCTGGAAGGTTGGTGAACACTGATAAGTTGCTACTTCACAATACTCATTTGTGTAAAGAAAAAAAATGCAGTTGATAATGGAAAAATCCAAATGTATCAGCTGGAACTGAAATGCTGGAACACTCTGAACTCATCTAAAATCTGAGGAAAAAGAAATATTTTGGAAGCAGTTCTACCCTAGGTGGGAAAAAATAAACATTTTCAAGAATTTGAATAAAAAGAAATAGGGTTACTGATAATAACTTCCCCTCTTAATGTCTAGAAAAAAATACCCTTCTTCCTGCTTAGTTCTTCTGCTGTGATGGAATATATCAGCTGAACAAATTTTCCTTTTCTTTTAACTGACAAGCAGCTGTTACATTTGGTCCAGGTAACACGTGACAACAGAGACGCTTCTGATTGGCTGTCCAACCAGCAACCATTCGGCGGGAAACAGCTGTTCCCTGATTGGCTTAGCCATTTGACAGCTGCCATATAAAAGAGCTGTCAGAACGACAAAAACTGGCTCGCTCACATATGGTTAGCTCAGAGTGGGTCCACCATTAGCCTCTTACTGTTAGCAATAAATAGTTGTGTTATCTGTTAACCTGTCTCGCCTCAATCCTTACCTGCCTTGTTCAGAGAATTAAACAGCAGCCATTATGCTTTTTTTCTTTTTAGTAAATTTTAGGTTCCAACCCTATCAGCACATTTTTTGGATAGCGCCATTTTAGCTACATAAACACTTCGTAGTATAATAACTGCAAATGTAGAAAATAATAATCTGGAAAAGAAAAAAATAGTCTTCTAGAAAAAATATATATTGAATAAGTTGAAGTATATTTTTGCTAATGTGTTAAATTAGTATTTTAATTAGCAACATTAGTGTGTTGAAATTGGCTTGATTATTGATAGATTTCACTATATACAGGTAGTCCTCGATTTACAACCACAACTGAGTCCAAAATTTCTGTGGTTAAGTGAAACATTTGTTAAGTGAGTTTTGCCCCATTTTATGAGCTTTCTTACCATAAGAAAGCTCATAAAATGTTAAATGAATCACTGCAGCTGATAAATTAGTAACCCGGTTGTTAAGTGAATCAGGCTTCCCCATTGACTTTGCTTGTCAGAAAGTCGCAAATGGGGATCACGTGACCCTGGGGATACTACAAAGTTCATATTTGTGAAAAATGGCCATTAGTCACATTTTTCAGTGCCGTTGTAACTTTGAATGGTCACTAAATGAACTGTTGTAAGTCAAGGACTACCTGTAGTTAAGAATGGAAATCAATAATTGTTTTAAATAAAAATTCTGAATACAAGTGAATATATATTCACTTTTTTTTCCTTTTTATTCTCATTCCAAAGCATTGTAACACCTAACCACAAGAAAAAGAAACAGAAAGAAAAAGAAAGAAAGAAAGAACGCACCATTTATCCTATGATGGTAGATTATCTGTGCTTTGATTAAAATAAAAATACAGTCCTTCTTTTCAGAAATACTTATGAAATTACTTTGCTTGATTCAAAGGCTATTAGATATTTATGTAGAATACATCCAAATATCATTAGTTCTTTATCAGCATACATCCTCTTAGCAGTCATCTGATAGGTATTTTCTTGGTATTGCCAATTTTAAGAGGATGTTTGAAATAATATTCCAATCTATATATAAAGCATGGAAATGCTCCCAGATGTATTCTTAACTAGAACTGACTTTTAAATTTAATATTTGAAAGGTTAATTAAAAGTTTGGTTTATCTGGTTTCTCATTTTTTCCTCATTTTTAATATAATCTTAAATTGCTTCATTTGGTTCTTTTGGCAGTATGTGCTTTTTAAAAACCTTTTCCTAAAAATTCATATACACATATGTATATGAATTTCATGCATGTGCCAAATTTCTGGTGCATTTTCTTTGTAATTTTGCCATAGGTATATTTCTTGGCAATTAGGTTTGCCTAGTGTAGAATGTTTGGTTTAATATTTTCCCAAATAGGTGCATTGCTGCACACATTTTTACCAAATGAAATTGAAAGACAAAAAGGAAAGAGGGGCAAATAACTAAGGCAGAATATCAGCAAATAAGTCAAGCCTGTAAAAATGAAGTGAGGAAAGCTAAGGCTCACAATGAACAAAGGCTTGTGACAAAAATAAAAAAAAACAAAAAAAGCTTCTTCCAACATGTTAAAAACAAGAAAAAAGTCAAGGAAACAACTGATCCATTGCTGGGAGAAAGTGGCAAGAAGGTGACAAGCAACAATGAGAAAGCAGAACTACTTAACTTGTTTTTTGCATCTGTCTTTACACAAAGGGAAAAAATAGTCCATCCTATCAAAAACAGCACCACAAAAAACAGATTAGGAACACAAGTTAAAATAGGAAAGAAAATGGTAAGTGAGCACCTGTTTACCCTAGACGAGTTCAAATCACCAGGACCGGAAGGATTATTACACCAGTGGTAGAATTCAATTTTTTTTACTACCGGTTCTATGGGCATGGCTTGGTGGGCGTGGTGTGGCCTGGTGGGTGTGGTTTGGTGGGCATGGCAGGAGAAGGATACTATAAAATACCCATTCCCACCCCACTCTGGGGCCAGCCTACCCCACTCTGGGCCAGAGGTGGTATTTGCTGGTTCTCCAAACTACTCAAAATTTCCACTACCGGTTCTCCAGAACTGTCAGAACCTGCTAAATTTCACCCCTGGATTACACCCCACAGTTCTGAAGGAACTCGCAGGCAAGATCTCAGAACCACTGAACTATATATTTCAAAAATCCTGGAGCATCGGGGAACTGCCAGAGGACTGGAAAAGAGCTGATAAAGATCCTATCTTCAAAAAAGGGGGAAAAAATAGATCGAGGAAACTATAGGCCTATAACCTGATCTCAATACCAGGGAAGATTCTGGAAAATATAATCAAGCAACAAACCAGAGAATACCTAGAAGCAAACAAAGTAATAACCAAAAGCCAACGTGGGTTTGTCAGCCTGTGTAGCGTAGAGGACTAATGCCTCCTACTAAAGGCAGCAATTAACACCAGCTGCCTGTAATTTCTCTGAGTTCAATCCTAGCCAGGCTCAAGGTCGACTCAGCCTTCCATCCTTTCTAAGGTAGGTAAATTGAGGACCCAGTTTGTGGGGGCAATAAGCTGACTTTGTATAAAGATACAAAAGTATGAAGGCTATTGCTTAACGCATTGTAAGCCGCCCTGAGTCTCCGGAGAAGGGCGGCATATAAATCCCAAAAAAAAAAAAAAAAAAAAAAAAAAACAGATCATGCCAGACTAATCTTATTGCATTCTTTGACAAAGTGACAAAATTAGTGGACCAGAGGAATACTGTTGATCTAATTTACTTGGACTTCAGTAAGGCATTTGATAAAGTAGACCATAACCTATTACTAAAGTGGAAAAATGTGGGTTAGATAGCATCACCACCAGATGGATTCCTAACTGGCTGACCAACCGCACTCAACATGTAGTCCTCAATGGAACTGCATCTACATGGAGGGAAGTATTCAGTGGAGTACCTCGAGGCTCTGTTTTAGGCCCAATGTTCTTCAACATCTTCATCAATGACCTGGACGAGGTGATAGATGGGGAACTCATCAAATTTGGAGATGACACCAAACTGGCAGGAATAGCCAACACTCTGGAAGATAGGCTTAAAATACAGAAAGATCTTGACAGACTTGAACCATGGACGCTATCTAACAAAATGAAATTCAGTGGTGAATTTCTACATTTAGGCAAGAAAAACAAAATGCACAGGTAAGTATATGCGGTACCTTGCTCAATAGTAATAACTGTGCAAGGGATCTTGGAGTCCTGGTGGACAACCATTTAAATATGACCCAGCAGTGTGCAGCAGCTGCCAAAAAAGCCAATACAGTTCTAGGCTGCATAAACAGAGGGATAGAATCAAGATCACATGAAGTGTTAATTCCACTTTATAATGCCTTGGTAAGGCCACACTTGGAATAATGCATTCAGTTTTGGTTACCATGATGAAAAAAGATGTCGAGACTCTAGAAAGAGTGCAGAAAAGAGCAACAAAGATGACTAGAAAACTGGAGGCTAAAACATATGAAGAACAGTTGCAGGAACTGGGTATGTCTAGTTTAATGAAGAGAAGGACTAGGGGAGACATGATAGCAGTGTTCCAATATCTCAGGGGCTGCCACAAAGAAGAGGGAGTCAAGCTATTCTCCAAAGTATCTGAGGGTAGGACAAGAAGCAATGGGTGGAAACTAATCAAGGAGAGAAGCAACTTAGAACTAAAGAGAAATTTCCTGACAGTTAGAACAATTAATCAGTGGAACAACTTGCCTCCAGAAGTTATGAATGCTCCAACACTGGATGTTTTTAAGAAGATGTTGGATAACCATTTGTCTGAATGGTGTAGGGTTTCCTGCCTAGAAATATATGATTTTCATTCATATATTTCATATATACTTCCATTCTAAATATATGATTTTTGAAAGCATTTTGTACAAAAGCTTTATCACAAAGTTCCGCAAATATAAACAGGAAAGCATAACTACATTTTTATATAAATATTAATTGGTTTGGATGTGATATGTGTTAAAAAGTGAAATGGATAGATATTAACCATACATACAACTGTGTATTTTTCTTTTCCTTTTTTAAAAAAACTTTTAAAAAACATTTAACTCTTCTCTGTATTACTCTTTCCCTGGTACAAACATTATTTTTCCCAATTTTTTAAAAAAATTAACTTCAGTAATTGGCAGATGCAGATCTAACCAATCCATTTGAAAAGATTTTCATCCTGACTCACAATCGTCTTGAAGCACCTTCTGATATCAGGAAAAGAACTCAAAGCATGTATGCTCAGAAAATCTGAAAAATGAACAGAAAACAGAAGTCTTCCACTTCTTCAGATTTCAGCAATGATATGACAGATGGACTTCCTTATTAACTCAAACCTCCCTAAACAATGAAAGGCCATCTAAAAAATAGAGAATTTGAACAATTTAGCTGTGAATCAAGAAGACAATTTGATTGTGGATGCAAATTATTTTTAAAGGTAATTATTAATACAAAGGAAATTTGCATTTTTCTGTCAGAACTGTTTAAGTGCAGTTATCAAAGTAAGATTTTGCATATCCAAAACTTCAGTTTACCACAGAAGTGAAGGCTGAGAAGTCTCAGGTAACAGATATAGCTAAAGATCACCTCCTTCTCTACTTCAGCAAATGATCACATTTACTACCAATTAATATTCTGATTTGGAGATATCTGTGAAGTGAATGCAGAAGATGTGTGAATAGGGGAGCTTCATCTGTACATCACAACTACCAGTTCCATGAGAAGCTACATTAGCATTAGGATGTCAGCATACAATAAAACAAACATTATTATTATTATTATTATTATTATTATTATTATTATTATTATTATTATTATTTATTTATTAGATTTATATACTGCCCTTCTCCTTACGGACATGTAGCAGAAGAATCCTGGGAAGTGGGGTTGCGGAGCAATAGCTACAAGAATTAACATGCAGAAACTGTTTATAATTTGGCCATTTTCTTCTACATTTTTCTTAAGCAGAACAAAGAAGTGAAAATTAAACTGAGAATGGCAATCGCTGCAATTGATGTCACTATAATCACTATTACTACAGTATTGTGATTAATGCATGTCACTATATGAAATCGCTCTCTCTTAAGTCAGTGCTGTATCTTAGTAAATATATATTTGTGCCTTTTGATAGGATTTACTTACTTCTTGATTTATTATTACATTTATTTCAGATAGTTTTACTTCACATTTAATAGAGACACCTCTGAAGTGTTTTCAAATAAACACTGTTCAAGGCAGGAACTGCCAAAGGCACATAGTTTTCTTTCAGTGTTCCTGGGAAGTGGTTTGCTAAGCTATTGTTCTCAATAAACTACTCATGTGTTTGTTCAGCACAATATGGGTTGTTGCTGTGAGTGAAAGATTCCTTTGACATGGTAAAACCTTCAAATGAAGCCAGTTGTTGCCACATCTATTTTAACCAGATGCAGCCCAGGTTTGATTAGCGGGGCCCCAGATCCACCTATGATACATTAGGATAATTTTGCTCTTTTTTAGAAAGGAAGCTTCTTAAGCATTTAATCAAGAAACATACCTATCTCTATGCATACACATATGCATACTGTGCACCACACAATTAATTTAAAACTGCATTTCAGGTCAACTTCTCTGACCTTTAACTGCTTAATCTTAAGAGAACATATGCAATACCAACTAAAAATAAATGTAATAAAATATTTATTTTGGCAGATAGAGTAAAGACTTTGTAGAGGGACATGTGGTGTGGAGAAATTTTGTACTACACATACAGTGAACAGAAAATACTCCAGCTACATTCCTCATTTCCCACTTGTGGGAAAACTTCGATTGGATAAGGATAATAGCAATATGGGAAAGACATGTGCCATCTTGGAATGTTGTTTCAGCTTCTCTTCTCTGCCAGGTGGGAGTCTGGGCTAGCCTTATCCTGTGTAATACAAAGTTAGCACTGAGCACAGCACAGGTAGTGACAGAGATGCATGCTTATGAAAATTACATTAAAAATAAATAAATTCGCAGTTTCTATTTCATTAGAAATGCAGAAGGAGATGGTTTCGTTCAGCTCAAATTAAGGAATTAAGGAATATGTTTCTTTATTCTAGTAAGCAACAATAACAATCTCAGTAAGTACCAATAGCATTAGAGGGCACTTGATTTTTGTATGACTGGGATAAGAACTATAAGAGAAAATACAAGTATCTGAACAGCAAGCCTAAAAACATGAGATGCAATCACCATATGGGTATTTCATTCAACAACTTAAATGTAAAACTGTATTTCTTCTAGCAAAGCTCAGGGAGATTTTTAAAGCCAGAAGACCCAGATTCAAATTTGCAGTCAGACATGAACAGCATAAGATAACTTCAGTCAGATGGAGTTGCAAAAACTTAGGTGATCATTAGATGATAGCAAAATGTTTCAAAAGGTGAAGATTCTCTCCATTTGTTTCCAATTTGTGGTCAACCAGATTTTGTTATGCCAGATCTGCCACATTTTTGTTATGACGATAGGAGAACTAACAACCATGTATGTCTCTCTTGGCATTATGGGTGAAAATTCCAATGTAGAAACAGAGAAAAAGCAGCATGTCTTCATAGTAAGTTAATTTCTGAAACTGCTTCTTGAATTGTAGAGAAATTAAATTGAGATTTAGAATTTTTGGGGGGGGGGCTGAATCTACCAGTGCTTTCTCATCAGGGGAACCCATAGCTAGCAGACCAAATGCCGTCTCTTCATGGCATCTCTTCGTTCAGGGGAAATAGGAGAAGAAAAGTAAAGATCAAGTGGGAATCCATTTCCACAATGTTTAATTTGGAAGAAATTATTTGATCAATCAGGACATCTGGAAAAATAATGACTTTCACCTTTTATACTTGGGACAGTATAGGGGTTTAATTACAACACTTTTATTTAACAGTTGTAGAATCCTAAAGGCTGTTTCTTCTCTATCTTACAGATGGGTCATTAATGACTCCTAAGCGTGCTGCAAAATTTTGTGCGATTTTCATTAGATTTAATTGAAACTTTGATTAAAGAAGTATCTTTACTGTACTGTATTTTCTGTTTATTTTAGGCACATTAGTGCATTGTACAAATACTAGTGTGTATTTGGCTTTAACTGTGGGGTATATAGTATATTGATGATTTTTAATCATTATCCAATTATTTTAGTATGCTTGCTTTAGTTTATTATTATAATGTTTATATTCATTCATTCATTCATTCATTCATTTGTAGCTAGTTAATATTATCAGGTAGTGTCAGATATTAATCTAACTATCTATAATTATATCCTGTCTGTATCTTAATTCCTGGTTTTTTTTAAACTATACTTTTTGCCTTGATCTTGTATTGTTTACTTAGTTTCTTTCTCTCTTGACTGCTGACACTTGACTTTTTTCTCGTAACGCCTTTCCTCATCTATTCCTTATGACTTGTTATGACTCCTGTGAAACAATATTGCTTCTATATCTGCTGGCTTCCTGAAACAGGTAAAAGCAGAAATTGTCTCCAAAAAATGTATCAGTCTTAAAATTAATCCTATAAATTAGAAGAAGTGCATATTTTCAGAAGAAAACTTAAAAATAAATCACAAAAAATGCCCACTCATCTCCACTGGTCATCTTCAATAGATATAAATAATCCCATATAAAGAACATTATGTTGTGTCTGACTGCCACAGATTTGTCAAACAGGCAAGCAATTTGGCAGTTCTAATGAAGAAACCACAAAGATGGTTGAATACATATTTAAATACAGTTTAAAGATAGACATTTAAAAGACTCAGCACTCAAAACTTGATGGATAAATCTGCAAATTTTGCTTTCTGTGCATGAAGACAGGGTTACTTTAAATGAATGTGTGTGTTGTGATAAGCCTTTTTCCCCCAGCAATACTAATACATCAAACAACATTCTTCTTCAACTTGCATGACAAAGGAAAGGCAAATTTGCAACTGCTACATTTTTCCAATAGGACTCTATTTTTTTTCCTACTACTTTAGTGAATAAAATAAAGTATAAAATGACTTTTTAGGAAGATATAGCAGGAGGAGGAGGAGGAGAACCTAGTCACTATGGGTATAATTATCACCATATACAAAAGAAGTAAACACAACCATGTGGTTATCCAAAGTTACATTGTTCCATTGTGGATTGTTTAGTTGATTATGCTTTAAGTGTCCATTTTCAATGTTTATATTACTTCAGTTCAGGTCTAACTACAGCTGTGTCCAACTGTCTTTAAGGATCAATATCTCATGCAATTTGCTTAAGAACTTGAAAACACCATGGATACTGTACATGTTCCCTGGCCCCTCTTTTGAAGCTTTGCATTGCTGCAATGTTTAAGATGGAAATTTAAGTCATTATGAAAAGATAGCAGATAATGATCTGCTCTTCCCTTTTGTTCATTTACCCCAATTTATGTATAATCTCAACAAATGCATTGATATCTTCTTTTTCTTTGACAAAGACATCCAATTCATCACCAGCAGCAATTGTTTTGAGTCTTTCAAGCATCCCAACCCTCCTCCACAACAAAAGGCAGATATCTTTGATCTGCCTACTCTATCTGTATAATTTGTAGGAGAGCTCTTGTACATTTTAATTGTTTTCTTGTAATTGCTATTATGCTATATACTGCCCTTCCTCTCAAAAGGGTCCACAGGGATCTGAGGCAGGCATGGGTTGTGTTTACAAGCATTATCAACACATGACATTATACATCAATCCCTTTCAAGTTTCCAGCCACCATTGCTGCTGCTTTATCTGAAGATTGTACAGTCTTATTTTTCCTCTGGGGCTTCAAAGAAACAGAGGGTGTTGGTTAAGGGAATCACTCCAGTTCAGAATCTGCTAATATTTACAACCCGCTAACACATTTCAGTAAATTTCTGCGGATTGTAGACCAACCTTTTGCTCTATCACCTCTGGGACAACTTAACCTTCAAGGCCAGAATGGCCATTGTCCACCACAAATCTGCATAGTGCTGGGTTGGCTACAATCCCCAAGGAAAACATTCTCTCTGGGAAAGGAAATAGCTCTTGTCCTGTGCCCCAAGGATAAAGATATGTCAGTCTTGTTAAATCACTGTGGGAAGAGAATTCTATAATCACACACCCTCTGCTAAGAATATCCTGCCACCAGATGTGTAAATCTAGGGGTTGTGCTCCCACACCAGATGATTACAATTGCTTCAATAGGGCAGGCTACTCTTTGGGCTTGTTGCTTGAATAGAAGTATTGTCCCTCTTGGTTATGGTTGTCAGTATATTAAAGCAAATTTCACTTCTTAGCAGGAGTCCCAAACTTCCCTTTCAAAATAAGGAGAAAAAGATTAACCAATTTGTTGGAGTTGTTAAAGTATTATAAAAGATGCCATACAAAACAACTGAGAAAAACTGGAGTGGGGGGGGGGGGTGTCTTTTTTTTTACAAATCATAGTTTGGTTAATAGCAGCAACTGTACAGGAAGCCTCATGCCCAGATATATTAAAGATATATTTTAGGCATCTAGCAGATATCACACTTTGCATTCTACCATTCTTACAAGAAAACAAAGCCTACTTTAAGAACAGAAAATACAAAAAAGCTGTATTTTCCCATGCAGAGTCAGATACCAGTTTGCAGAGATACAAAAGAAAACCACTAAAGGTTCCTTGATATGCAAAATGCCTGATTGATCTAAGCAGATTTGACATAAATTTGCAGGTAAGTTCATTAAAATCACTGTACAGTTGTGAAGGAAATGTATTCATTCAGCAAATATTATGGGAAGCTAAACAGGAAAAATATTACTGGGACAGTTACAGAAGTTGTGTACAATTAGTCCTCAACTTACAGCTACAATTGTGCCCAGAACTTTTCCCACAAAGCAATGTGGTTGTTAAATGAATAATGCCCAATTTTAGGACCTCTTTTGCACTCATTAAGCAGATCACATGATCATTAAGTATTATGGTTTCTCTAAATGACTTTACTTATCAGAAGCCTCTGGGAAGGTTGTAAGTAGTGATCATACCAGGACACCGTAACTGTCATAAATACTTATCAATTGGTAAGCACCCAAATGTTGATAATGTGACCTTGGGAATGCTGTGGTGGTTATAAGGGCAAGAACTGGTCATAAGTAACTTTTTTCAGTCCCGTTATAATTCCGAATGATTGTTAAACAACTGGTCATAAGTCAAAGACTACCTGTATTAACATGGATATTATGTGCATATATTAAGGAAAGATATTCCAAAATTGATACAACTGTGGATACATGTCCAAAACCATGGATAACATTAGAAAAAAATGTGGATCATTAGAGGCATTTTCAGGGAGGTCAAAGAACAATTTATATTAGAAGCTGCACCCTAATGGTGCAGTTATGCACAAAAGTGCACATCACAACAATATAACACGGCTTTCGTTGTTTGCATTAAATCTTTCAAACCTATAGAAGCCTCTGTAATATGGAATGAGACATGAACAGATAGGGCAGACAATGGACTTCCACAGCACAATTCTAAATTATTTATGAGGCTCCTACAATTCATCTAGTTTTTTTTTTTTTTTTAACAAAGCATCACATTGGCAAAATGCTAATACTGAAGCTGGGATAACAACCAAATAAAATGAAAGGAGTTCTTCTTCCAGGGAGATAAGAATAAAAGAAATTGGATGAGATAGTTGGAAGAAGTGTAAGTAACTATCTTACTGTCACAGTATTTAAGAATAGACAAACATGGAACTATATCAATCAGCTTTTCATATTTCAATTTCCACAGTTGTTTCAAACCATTTTGTCTATGTTTATTGTTTATTTGATTTTCTGAGTCTGCGTATTTTTCAGAATGCGACTATTATAATGTAGTACTTTAATTTTGTTTATGTAAACTATTATGAGTGTTTTATGAGCAAAATAGTATAAGATAAATATTTTCAAAATTATTCTATTATTCCTTTACTACTACCTTTACATTAATTGAGTGATGACTGGTTATGTTCCGTCTAGTTGATGTTGACTCTTAGCAACCACATAAATACATTTTCTGCAGAATAATGTCCTCAAATTGATCTTCCAAAATTGCATCCATCACAGCTGTGAGTCTACTGACTTTGTTGCTGATCCTCCTTTTTCTCCTTCCTTCCAATTTTCCTACCACTATAGACTTAAAAAAAAACAAAGATATTTGGCATAATGTGTACAAAATATGATAGTTTAAGTTTAGTCTTTTGTGCCTTGATTGAGAATTGTGGATTTGTTTGTTCTGTGATTATTTGTTGTATCAGTGGTATTCTAAATAGTCTTCTTCAATATAAAAATTCAACAATGTCAATAAACTTTCCACTCACCTTCTTCAAGGTTCATCTTTCACTTCCTTAGACTATCGCAAACCATTGTCTGTGTAATTCTGTTTTTTGGGGCATAGAAAAATGCTAGCATCTTTTCATTCATCCCTATCTGATTCCTACCAAATATTACTCTGCAGCACATCTCCTGACTATTGGTTCCTTTACTGTGGATAGGCATTCCTAAAAGTCTGGTTGCTATAGCTGTCATCATTACATAATAGAACTGAACAAATAGACTTCTTGCTATTATTTCCACCTCAATGTAGCTACTGAGGATCAAGAAATACTCTTGGCCCTGGTCTTTTAGGGAACATGCAAATCTCTGAAGAACGAACAGAATCCCTATGCCTGGATATGATTTACCTATTGACCAATAATACTTCTCTTGTCTGGATTTAATTTTCCCTTAATTCTTTTAGCACTAAACACATAATCAAACCTAGAAAAAGTACTGGATGGTTGTTGTTGTTGTTGTTGAGTTAGATGCCAAGGAGAGATGAGTTAGGTACCTTAGATGATAAGTGTTTGGCAACCTCATGAAAATATCAACTTATGTATCGTATATTTTTACGATTTGCTAGGTTAGCAAATGAAAAATAAAACCCTTACTGAAGTTAAAACTTACCAAGTTTCCCACACTTGGTAAGGAGTGTGGTTAGGAGTATTGTGCAGACACTGACAGTAAATAATACAGGAATCCCGAGGGACATTATATGACAATCACCAAGAGGTAGAACAGTAGTCCTCCAGTGCCACCTTCTGGATACAAATTGAGTGGGAGGACTGGAACTGCTGTAAGTAGCCTAACCCTTTCACGTGATCCAAAAAGATAGCATGCTCAAAGGTATAAAAAAAGGCAAAGCAATCTTATATTCATCGAAGTGAAATATCTCCAGATAATCAGTAGCCTTCAGATGTAGATGGAGAAGTGAAGCCAACATCTTCTCTATTAAGTTATGTAGTTAATTTCTAAACTGCTTTCCATGTGAAAGAAAGCCAGAACTATTACATGTGAACTGGACCTATTACTTGTACGATCCAACTTTGTTCCTGAGCATCCTTTTGTATAAGGAACCACACAAAATGAAAATGCTTCAGAGACAGAGAATTGTTCCAATCCCATTATACAAGCCTTCACAAGGGGTTCTAATTAACCATTAATTCAAGAGTTACTTCCTTTATTGCCTTCTTTCTATAGAGGTTGATATTGGACTATAGACTAATGAGAGGCAGAAGTGATAGTAAACTACCATTGATAATAAATTCCAATTTGCTGGATCAAAAAATAAATAAGAAGGATCAGAGAGCAGAGCCAATTTCAGTGCCTGTAGAATGTCTTTCCTTAAAATGTAAACTAGAAAATGCTTGTAGAACTGAGGCAGGAGACTATGATTTTTTTTTCCTGAAAATTCAAACTTTTGAGATGATCACTAGCACAGTGAAAAAGAAGTGGGAAGCTATGACTCTAGTTTGCTGTGCTGTTAATTTTGTTCTAGAGATCGGTACTGTGGTTCTAGGTGGGCTCTTCTAGAGTTTACTTGGAAATTTTAACAGAATGCAGGTGCTGGTGTACCCCTGTGTTGCTGGACTGTGTGATGCCCATGCTTGCCATTCTTTGCAAATCCAAGGTAAACTGTCAGCTTTGATCAGTGGTGGGCTGTTGCTGGTTTGGACCAGTTCAGATGAACCGGTAGTTGTGACCTGAGGGTGGGCTTGCTCACCCGTCCCGGCGCTATGCCGTCCTATTTAGCCATGTTTTTTAAGATGCGCGCATGCATGCAAGGACATGCACGAACAAAGCATATGCGCAGAAGGTTGTGTGTGCTCACATTTTTGGGCTGGGTGAACCGGTTGTTAATTCAAAGCCCACTTCTGGCTTTGATCTTTGGATCTTAAATATTAACAAGAAGTTACTTGAAGAATTATCCTCCAACCATGTCCATATGACTATGTTTTAGGATCAACAGTGGAAGTATCCCAAGTTACTGCTGATAAGAACAGTCAGTTTGCTAGAAAGATGTTCATCAGAACGGGAATTCATCTCCAATTGCATTTTGACAAGTCCCCTGATTGTCAATCTTTAAAAAGTCTTCAAAGAATTATTTGTGCACAGAACAGGTACTCTTATGCTTTAGCTGGCATGATTTTCTCTCTATTTATCGACTGACTTTATTTTATTTTTTTAAAAGTGCCTTGGGAAGAGAGTTACAGGAGGAAATTTTAGTTCAGTTAGAACAAGTGTGCTTTTTTCTTTTAATTATAAACATATGGACAAGATATTGATTATTTCAGTAGGTAGATTTCTGTGTAAGGTGTTTTGACCAATCTCACTTTCTTACTGTAACATTTATTTTAAAATGTTGATTATATCACGTCTCAATTAGCAAGCTACATGGAATGCCATATTCCTTTGAACCTCAGTTAGCAGGGTCATAGGAATGCCCATATTTCATTAATGAACTGCTGGAGAGCACGTCAATCAACCATACTAATCACCTTATCCTCTGATTAAAGGGTATTAGATTGTATATCCCACATAATCTATTATGCTCACAAGGTTTCTATGGTGCACCCACAAAGTTTTGATAGAAGAAAAGGCAATGAGAAGATAGTTTGAAAACCATTTGCCTAAATAATTGGGGCAAATCATAAATATCCCCAACATTATATTTAAAAAACTAAAAAGCTTTTTTTAAAAAAATAAAAATCTGCAGTACAAAACATTTATGAACTACTGCCTAAGAATTTATGCTCTCAGGAAATTTTGTTATATGTTACACAAAGTTTACTAACTTTAGTCACCCAGTGCAGCTTTACATGAGATTCTCTAATAATATGGAGTTTAGGAGGGAAAATGTCTGTTGCAATTCCACCTGGATTTTTTGAAATTGAAATCCTGCAGCTGTGGCTCAGAATGTGCCAGGTGGGAGTGAACATGACGTAATTTTTGTTTAGCTTGAAATCACCTATTCATAAATACCGTAAAAATTGATTTAAAGAGAAATGCACTCAATCCTCCCCCTCTTCTTAGTACCTCTGCATTTTCATAGAAGATAAGTATATAATACTGTGTCTATTCCTAATACCAAGGTGAAGTTAGAATGGTACATAATTCTATGTACAATCCTATGTTGGGAAACATTTGGGTTTTTTAATTCAAATAATAGTTATTATCAGTACAAATTTAAACTTTATTAATAATGCAATGAACTCTCACTAGCCATAGGAATCAATATCTTGACATGATTCATGTTTTCACGGTTATTTTTCTAATCACTATACTTTCAGTAATACAAATATGGTAAACATGCAGACTAAATAGTCAAAAATACAATAATCAACACTTGTTCATACACAAAGTTAAGATGCAAAGAAGTTTGTTTAGGGAATTTAGTCACTGAGGTCTGTAAACTATTATAAACTATGGTTTATAGTTAACTGTATAAAACCAGCTAATTATGAGTTACTTAATAAACTGTAGTTTGAAACAGTTATTGTGGTATGATGTGTGAACTGCTGATTTTAGCATACATCTTCTACACAGGGTGAAACACAATTTAGGATATTTTACTCTCAAATTTTCTTTATTGACTGAAGAATATTCATGTCTCTATACAGAACTGCATGGAATTGCACTTATTTTTAATAATAGCATTATTTTTAAGCTTTTCATGGTCTTTCTGTATAGAATATAATGTTTTAGAACATTTACAATATTAAACTGCTTTTCAAAATGTTGGACTAGTATTATGGTTTCCTTACCATAATGAAAACACATTCTAAGTAGGCTACATAAAGATCGGAAGCAATCTAAAGAAAAAATAAGTCATGAGGCAAAAAAGCTCATTTTTAAAATATTCCAAATTGCTGCTAAATAATTCCTCACAAGATTGATTTCAAACTATCCTGCTAAGTGCAGGAAATATAAACTGAAATCAGAATGGCTTGTTTTGATTCAATAGATATTCTTGATCTCAGTACTATTAATCTTAGTTGATGCCAAATGCATTTGAAAAATTCTTAACAAATGTATAATTTGGGGAGTACATGTCATGTAGGGGAAAAAACGAATGACTACACTATTTACAATACTTAGCAAACACTATACAAGAATTAGCTGAAATACAACTTGTCCAAGTGGGCTTAATCCATGAAAGACATAGGAAACCAGCTTAATTTGTCAAGATGGCAGCCATTAGCTCTGAAAGGTTATGCAAATAGAGAAGATGGATGATAAAGTGCAGGCCACCCCCATTGTGTCAAACATAAATAAACTCTGCACAAAACTGACAGGTAGCTAATTTGTTTTGCAGGGGAAACAGGTAATAGGACACCTCTGTATGTCACAAGAGACTATATTATATTTTAATACCAGGAACTTTAGCTCAGTGTCACCACTGGGGAGGATTCATTATCTGCCACTGTCATAAATAGTTATTTAATGCTAAGTATACACTTCACAAAAATATCAATACACATTGTACAAAAGTAGAAAGTGTTGGCTGTCATTCATAGGACTCCAAAACATGGATTTGCTAACTGCTAATTTTGATTATTACTTACCATCAAAATCTATGGTCTGAGGGAATAGAATACTATTGACATTACAATTCACAGAAATAGATGTTTTTCATGAAAAAGTAGAGAACCGTATAACATTTTGTTAGAGTTGGTAGTGGTTTTAAATAGAATACAAGTTCTTTTCTGGCACACTTTAAATTTCAGCATCTATATTACAGGCAAAAATCACTAAGTGAATTTCTACTAATTCCATGGAAGGAAAAAAATCTAACTGCTTTTAGAAAATAAAATGTGACTCCATTGAAATAAGGAGTAAATTGAATCTATCAAGTTCAATCATATTGCATGTGCCAATTTTATAGACCTAAACAAATTTCCCAATTTTTTTTTCTTCAAAAAAGGCATAAAGATCAAATGCATCTATTCTTTGTGATGATAGGCACAGTTTATCTTTCTTACTATAAGCATTTTTACAGACAGCTTTCAAATTGGAATCTACACTGCAGATACATTTTTGCATGAAAACTGTATCACAAAATTCAGAATATATTTCAAATTCATGGGTAGGATTCATGACGGACCAATTGGATGACTAACCAAATGCAAACCCAGGGTTTCATTTTCACCAGCTGATATGCAACCTTAATCTCAGATAAATTTATTAGGGCAGTGCAGAGATCTGGATTAAAAGACATAAAGTTAGAACAACCTTAATATAGACATCGATGTTTCAGGAGGGCAAAGAGGGAGGGCGAGTGATGAAATGTAAAGTCTTCCCCCATATAATGGTATGTGATTTTATCACAGACCCTGCAGCAACAAAACTTCCCAGCATATAAATACATCAAAAGTGCTGATTAATTCCAAGATTCTTAAAGCAACGAGTTGTGGCTAACTGTGAGTCTCTGTCAAAAGAATACAAAGCACAAACCTATTGCACAGTTCCATTGCTTTATGTCTTTCAAATCTGCTCTAAAAGATTGTGGTTCTACAAAGGAGAAGCAGTGAAATGACTATTCTACAAACAGAACTCCCTTAGTTTTAAATTTTATCCCATGAGTTTACTTCTTCTGGTACATTGTTTTATGCCCATACTATGAACGTTCCAGAAATATTGGATTAGATGCAATAGGAGACAGAAAGTTCATAGGATCCAGTGTACAAATCTCAACTATGGTCACAGTAGTACAAGCCCTTAGGTGCACGGAAGCTACGCTCTGGGCATTCTGAATATATATTCCCCTCGACACAATCACAGGATCTACATCTTCCCAAGGAAATGTGGCATGCTGTGGGTCACTTATAAAGTCAGATGGCTCAAGTCCTTCCATCTTTGCTGAAGAACTGGACCTTTTTTAAAGCAAAAGTTGCTGGGATGAGGAGAGAAAGTTTAGGGTTTAAAATCTCCTTATAGCATCCAAAGTGACATTGGAATTTCCAGGAAAAGGGGAGTGGGGGTAATCCAGGTAAAAGGAGAAGAGGGAACATCTATCCCAAGAGTATTGTTTATTTTGGTAGAAATAAGATAAAAGTTTAGCCATAAATCTACAGTTAATTGGGGAATAATGTGTCATTCCCATAGTTATCATATCTAATGTTCTCCGTTCACCAATCTAGCCTTATAAACTTTCAGTCAGCATTCTTCCTTGCTAAACTGGAACTCTGCAAAATTTGGAGTCAAACAGCAAAAACAAGCAATTTGTAGCAGGTCAGCATCATCCTATGGTCTAAGAGGAACATTGCGTTTTCTTTCTCCCTCCACCCCCCCATTCCCCAGCTAAGAGTTGAACAGCTCTGAAAAGGGTTCCCTCCATCTTAATCCTGAGTATATTTATTTTGACATTTAAAATTTTTAGACTGGATTTCTTTTTTAAAAAAATACTTTTTAAATATGTAATTCATGCCCTGTAAGATTGATCAATTTTTTATGGAAGGTAAGGAAAAAAGATGAATGCATCTCATTATACACCTCAGTGCTATAGTAGAGTGTGTGCTGGCTGGGGAATTCTGAGACTTGGAAGTCTTACAGGGGCTGAGGTTGAGAAACACTGCTATGGGGTCCCAAGGGCTGAGAGGCATAGGGAGAGCAAGACCTCTCAGGGTCTCTCCCTCCCACCCAGAAGGTAGGTAGAAGAACCACAACCACTACAAAATTTGGTTAAAGGCAGACTAAGAGACATAGATCCAGGGGGTTTCAAAGAAGATTGGTGACATCCTATCTTTCATCTGTGTCTCTACATCCAGCATGTCTGGAAATTGAGTCATGGCAACTGATATTTTTGTTTGTTTGTTTCACAATGTTTCGCTGCTTAGCTTCTTCAGTCTGAGCAAGTTGGCTAGGGAGAATGCTACTCATTACTCACTTACTAATAATGAGCCTATTTAATTAGGTGAGAAATGAAACCACCTTGGAGGACATATATGGAATCTCCCTAACCAATTTGCTCAGATTGAAGAAGCTACTTCTGAAGTGCAATCTTCAATACCATTTATATACAGCTTCATAGTGATTTACAGCCCCCACTAAGCAATTTACAGAATCAGCATATTGTCCCAACAATCTGGGTCCTCATTTTACTGATCTCAGAAGGATGGAAGGCTGAGTCAACCTTGAGCCAATCAGGATCAAACTGCTGGCAATGGGTAGAGTTATCTTGCAATATTGCATTCTAACCATTGCACCACCATGGATAAACAGCTAAATGTTTTTGTTTTTTTTTTAAAAAGGTTCATGACTCAACTTCCAGACAACTGAATGACTAAGAATATCCATCAACATACATCCAAAATCCATGGTTTTTCTTATGGATTGTGCTGAAAGCAATAATCCCTATTTATTGGAGACATCTCATTTTGTCATTGCTGGTAAGAAAAAGAATTAGAGAACTTAACTTCCTGCCAAGCCAAGGTGCAGTTCAAGTCTGCCTACTGCATAGCTACCAGGAAGTCATTTTGGGAGTTATTGAACTGTTTGGTTTATACTTCTTGGGGAGGGTGTGTGAAAAACTATTTGGAACAGAGCAAGTAAGAACTTCTCTCTTCTGATCATGCTTTTGGCATAAATTATTTCGTGCAACTTGAGGTTCAGCTTACTTCCTCCCTATCTCTATTGTAAACACTCTTCATCTTGTTATAGATGTGAGTTAGCCACCGGCTGCTTAATCCAGAAAATTTTTTCCTATGCATGTTTTAGGAGATCAGTGTGGTCTTTTCTTATTTATTTATAGCAATTTCATTTCCTTACTCCCATTAATATTTTCTCATCATATAAAGTGGGATATTAGTGACTTAGCTATGCTATTATTTAAGCAGTAACCAACAAGTTGTGCATTTTTATTATTACCATCATTATCCCAATCCATGCAATCCTGCTTTCACATAGTACCATGGCTGCTCTGTTAGTACAACGATATTTTTATCAGATAGCTTAGGACAAAGTGCAGGAAAGAAGATGACAGATTCCATTTACCTAATCATCTTTTCCTTTGACTATCCAGTAAAATTTGCAAACAAATGTATTATTAGGAAGGAACATTAATGAACCGGGAGTGAAACCTGGAGCATGGGGAATGGAGCACAGAAGAAGGAGAAAACGGAATAATGAAATTCTAATTCTTCCGCTGAATGTTCCTCAGTCACATGTTTCCTCCTTTGGGAAAAGTATACAGCTATTCAACATAATTAATCACTTTTCCTAATCGAGAAGGTGAGTAAGTTATGCAGCAGGATATCAGTTGCTTCCTATGAACTTTGGTTGATGAGGACTTCCTACAGACTGGTCAGAAAAGGATACAGGAAATACGCCTCTGGGGCTTCACTGTGAAGAGAGAGGTTCCCTCAGCTTTTTCTGCTGTTATGTTCAATTGTGTTTTTATGAGCTGATATACTTGTCTTAAGAAAAGAGACAGACACTCTTCTGGCAGATTAGTTAGCCCTTTACAGGGTCTGCTGTTAAATTTGATCGCTCATTTGCACATCTGTCTTTGCCCAACTGTGACATGAATGTAGCTCCTTACCGCTAAGTCCATTTAATCAGAAGCTTGTCTTCAATGAAATCTGTCAGCTTGTTTGACCTCTTAACAGTTCAGCATCTAGAATTACCATCGAGTTCAAAGTCAGATCTCACATTTCCAGCAGCTTGGATAAAGGGAGAACTTTGGCATGCAGAATCTGGGGCTGATAGCTCTTGACCTCTTGGCCACCCCCATTCACCACCTCCTGAGACTTTGCTTTTCAAACGGGTATTTTGAGCTCATGACAGGCACAGAGATAATGTTCAGGATATGATAAAGTAGAAATTGTGAATTATGTTGATACTGAATTTTCTTCAAATACTTTGCATTTCATTGTACTTTTATCATTTTCCTCAGCTCTCCGGTTGTTTGAACATCTGCCAGAAGAACATTTCCTGAAATGTTTAATCACTCATCTCTGATTACATCTCCATAATGATCTCTGAAACTTTCAGAATGTAAAAATGTGTGTCTGGGTCTATAGGTATACAGAGAGAGATGCACAGGGGTATACATGTATGAATACACATACATAGAGTCATTTAAATAGAAACATACAGAGAGAAAGTTTATCTGAAACAATCAAATAAAAACATTTGAAATATTGGTTTAAACTTCTTCTGCTGTTCCACGAGATTAGTTATTCTATTTCTTTTTGCCTTTTACAGGTAATCCTCAATTTACAATCACAGTTGAAGCCAGAATTCCCACTGCTAAACACTTAAAATTGTTAATAGCAATAGCACCTAGACTTATATAAGTGAGACTCTAAAAAGAGCGCAGAGAAGAGCAACAAAGATGATTAGGGGACTGGAGGCTAAAACATATGAAGAACAACTGCAGGAACTGGGTATGTCTAGTTTAATGAAGAGAAGGACTAGAGGAGACATGATAGCAGTGTTCCAATATCTCAGGGGCTGCCACAAAGAAGAGGGAGTCAAGCTATTCTCCAAAGTATCTGAGGGTAGGACAAGAAGCAACGAGTGGAAACTAATCAAGGAGGGAAGCAACTTAGAACTAAGGAGAAATTTCCTGACAGTTAGAACAATTAATCAGTGGAACAACTTGCCTCCAGAAGTTATGAATGTTCCAACACTGGAAGTTTTTAGGAAGATGTTGGATAACCATTTGTCTGAAGTGGTGTAGGGTTCCCTGCCTAAGCAGGAGGTTGGACTAGAAGACCTCCAAGGTTCCTTCCAACTCTGTTATTCCATTATATACCGCTTCACAGTGCTTTTACAGCCCTCTCTAGGCAGTTTACAGTGTCAACATATTGCCCCCAACAATCGGGGAGTCACACCCAATTTTACAAACTTTTTTGCTGTGGTTGTTAAATGAATCATAGTGTCATTAAGCAAATCCATCTACACTCATTGACTTTGCTTGTTGGATGTTGGCTGGAAAGATCACAAATGATGAACACATGACTCTAGGATGCTGCAATGTTTGTAAATACATGTGGGTTTTCAAGCATTCCCATTTTGATCACATGGCCCTGGGGATGTGTCCTGGGTCATAATTGTGAGGACTTATTGTAAGTCATTTTTTTCAGTCACTAAACAAAGGTTTGTAAGTCAAGGATTACCTGTACTGCACTAATAGATAGATAACAAGCAAAAGAAAATTAAATATAGAATTACAAAAAGACAAAAATCCTAAGTAACACACAACAACTTGTAGGTATATAAAAGAAAATACAATTCAGTTTTGAAGCAACAGATTGAATCTTGACCATATGTGATCATATTGTCCTGTCTTTCCTTTCTTAAAGAGACATTTGTATCAAGGAAAAATGATACTTGAAAATGATTATTCACAGGTAGAATAATCTTAGTGATTATCACTGCAGATGGTAGTTTATGACGATTAAATGATTCAATATTTACTCGGTGCAATATTAAATGACTGACTATCCACTGGATACACAGATTACTATACTACCAAATACCACAAAATTTGAACATCAGTCAGTAGGAAGATGATACCCATCTGCTTAGAAAATCTGATCATGCAATTAAAATCTAGCTACAGGTTTGTAAATATATTATATATAATTACAGAGTTATTACAATATATATATATTGAAGTTATTTTTCATATATATATGTATATATATGTATATGTATATATATATATATATATATATATATGGAATAAAACAGCCCTTGCTATATCTGGGGTAGAGCAAGACATAAAGAATTTTGTGGGAAATATTAGAAAACTGCTACCAATCAGTGCACATAATCCTGAACTAGATTTACAAAGGCTGGCTTTGTTTTCTGACAGATTCCCTATATTCCTTTGGAATTTGCCTTTTTTTCCATGCTTCTCAGTACCCTCCCCCACAAACTAATTATTTGAAAGATAATTTTGTCCTTCTCATTTGCCAACAGCTAACCATGACTAACATCAAAAGTTATTCACATAAAATGTCACTCTAGAACAATTTGATTCATTTACAATTAACTGAAACTAATAAAAGTCTTAAAGGTAAAGGTAAAGGCTCCCCTCGCACACATGTGCTAGTTGTTCCCGACTCTAGGGGGCAGTGCTCATTTCTGTTTCAAAGCTGAAGAGCCAGTGCTGTCCGAAGACGTCTCCGTGGTCATATGGCCAGCATGACTAAATGCTAAAGGCGCACGGAACACTGTTACCTTCCCACCAAAGGTGGTCCTTATTTTTCTACTTGCATTTTTTACGTGCTTTTGAACTGCTAGGTTGGCAGAAGCTGGGACAAGTAACAGGAGCTCACCTGATTACATGGCACTAGGGATTTGAACCGCTGAACTGCCGACCTTTCGATAAATAAGCTCAGGCTCTTAGCCACTGAGCCACCATGTCCCTAAAATTAAAGTCTTAGAAAGTCTTTATTTTATTCCTGAAAACCAAGTTGGTTTTTGAGCCTCAGGTGAGCAAACTTTCATAAAATAGAATCAGCTTAGTATGAAGACACTTCCAATATCTGTATGAGATCACACTATTAAAAACTATATACAGAATATGGAGGCTTTTCCAGGCAAAATACTGGCACTGCTGTGTATGAAGTCTGCTTCTGCCCATTGTTTCATATCTGCCAATGCCATTAAATAATAAGAATTTTTTTTTGAACATCTTGAAGTCTACCTCAAATCTAAACAACAGTAAAACACAAATCAGCACAAATGTTTCCTGATCATTTTATTATATTTTCTGAAAAAACAGACTTTGGTTATCACTTACAATAATTCTAATGGATGTATTGCTATTTTGGACATCCAACTCTGCCCATCACTTTAGAGCAGTTTAGATCTACTATATAATTGAAGTTGGTACCAGTATATAAACAGAGAGCAAACTCCACACCCTTCTAGCACTGATGATGCTATCTAGCTGGGTAATGAAACGTCTGGAAAAAAACAACCACCAAACTCAGAGACCAGTAAAAACCCCACAGTTCAACCCTGAACTACAGATATTGTCTTCTATTGGAAAATGCCTCTTCTGATACATTAGGAAAAGGTAGCAGTAAAACCAAAAACTAAAAACAACCCACCTTTAAAAATACAGTGTAATTTAATTAAGCAAAGAAAAGATACACTTAATGCACCATGCCTGCTTGCATATATACCATGCCTGCTTGTGTTCAGACAGACAGCCCACATCCATCATACAGAATTAGAGCAATACATTATTTAGTGTCAATGCCTCTATACACCTCTCTCCAGTATGACAAGGAACAATTGATGAGCATATATTTAATTGGCATGCCATCCACCTATATTTGTTTGCTAATCAGTTGCTATGGAGTACCTTGTTTAATGTCATTGAAGTTAAGATATACAATATGACAGCATTCCAATCTAGCAAGGAAACTGCCTGATCTAATATCTAATTTATTAGCATTGTTACATCTTCAGTGACTGGTATATTAACTGTTTTATTTTCTTCTCCTATGAAATTATTTAGGGAAACCCTTTTTGCTACTATGGTATTAGCATCTCCCTTGGCATACAAAGTAATAAAAGAGAAGTAGGAAGTAGGAGGAAGAGGAGGAGGAGGAGGAGAAAGAGAAGGAGAAATCTTTGTCAATTTCAGCTTCTTTTGAAATTTCATTTTCCAACAGTCACTCTGTAGTTCCAGATTACTCATTTCTAATCTGTACAGCACAAACTGTACAATGATGGAACCATCTACATATTGTATATTCTCCATCTCTGGACACTCACCTGTCAAGGATGGTTGAACTGGTTTTCCTACACTTTGCAAAAGGTTGGACTAGATGAATACTTCCAACTCCACAATTCTATGAGTCTCACTTTTTCCTAAATTGGAATTATTTGGAACTTTTCATTTAATATACCTTTTTTTAGGAATTCCCACTCAGCTTGCACTCATTTTCCCATTTTTAAAATCATTTCTTTGAGATTTTTGAGTGTATTTGGTTTCGAATCTTAAATAATTTTTGATTGATTGATTGATTGAAGTCCTTTGGTAAGGTTGAACTCAATTTTAGTTTTCTTTAAAATCAAGAACTCCAGCATTACTTTATTGCTCTACTTCCACTTCTTCCAATAGTTGTCCAACAGAATTTTCACTAGGAATGTAACTCTGCTGCTGACATCAGTTTAAAAAAAATTAAGTATCAATTCATATCATTTTAATCTATCCTTCTGTTGTTACTAAAATGCTATTTTATTATTCTGTTTTTCTACAATTGCAAACTGACTTTTTATGTTGGCTTCCCTAATATTATTATCAAAGAATGGAAGAGGGTTATATAGAAATTAAGTAACTAATTAATGAACAAGAGTGTAGCATAATTATCTTTTGTACCCTATCTATGCTTTTAGATAGAAACACAATGTTGTGTTAATAAAATCAACTCTCGAGAAGCTAATCATTATTTATTACATTCAATAAACTTTTGCCATTTATCTGTTCTCCTGCTTGCTTTTTTTTTTTTTTTTTGGTACTGTGGACTAAATAATTGCAAATACTTTCAGTAAAAGGACTGGTTTTTCTCCTCCTTTATGGAAACAATAATTTGCTTTTTTTTAAAAAAAATGGACAATTTTACTTCTTCCAGCAAAAAGTATGCACAAATGCCATTCCATCCTGAAATTTTGTTAGTATTTTCACAATGAATAACTGATATAATTCATTTATTGAAACATACAGCATATTCTGCAGTAACGAAAAAAATCTGTACTTATGCTTTATTTGAACTTTTTCTCATTTTTTGTGACCGAAGCACCACATGCAGTTCAACTTCTTTTCCATATCTATCTGTAACATAGATCAGTTTTAGCTGGTCAGAACTAAAATTATGTTTGCACAGTACTTCAGAGGAGGGTTATTTTTAAGTAGAAATAAATTATAAGTCCTTGACTCACACCTAAACGGTTGATGGCAACTTATCCACTGTATGCTAAATTCATAACCATTAATAACATCTACTTAACTTATCATTTCTTTATAAAATCTGTAGGCTGCTTCAATCTAAAACAACCTATGCAATGATGGTTAAAGTATACAAATACGTATTTAAAATAAACTCAGTCGCAGTTTCAGATTGCCATAAAAGTAACAAGGAGTGATCTCGCAGCTTTTAGAAGTAGTGATGTGCTAAAAAGGGAAAGGAACACTATTGGACGCTGCCCCATTGACTGGTTCATACAAACCCTTAACCCAATGTTGTCCCATATCTTAAAATGTGATGTCATGAGAATTTATCCTCATACAATAAGTGGACAGAATAAGACGTTCCCCTTAATGTTTATTCCTCCCTAAAATTTAAATTCCTTTTAAAGGATCAGATACTGCACACACTCTTTAAAAAATCCATGTTCTCATTTTTGGTGCACTGAATGTTTGGGCAGGGTCTGGAACACTATTTCGTTCCCACGTTTTCCTCTTTTCAAGTGTTGCTTCATATAAGAAAAATAGATGTTACTGTATGTACCCTGTTTCCCTGAAAATAAGACATCCCCTGATAATAAGCCCAATTGGGCTTTTAAGTGCATGCGTTAAAATAAGCCCCGCCCCTGAAAATAAGCCCTCCCTAAAAATATTTAAACGCAGAGCTGGAAATCAGATAAGATGGCCAGAGAAGACCCATCTTGCTCCATGCACCCCAAAATAAGACCTCCCCAAAAATAAGGCCAAGCGCTTATTTCGGGTTCAAAAAAATATAAGACAGGGTCTTATTTTCAAGGAAACACGGTATATATGCATGTGGGTTTAATATATGTCTATCCAATAGATAGACATGCAAAGATGAGAAGAGATGAGAAACTAATTTGAGTGTTGGGTTATCGTATTTTAAAATCCCGCCTAAACAAATGCTATTATTTTTTATAATTGTTCTGAATTGAAATACCTATAAACTACTGAAATGTGTAAAAATGCCAACGCTCTTAAAAAGAATTAATGGCTGCCCATGCTACTAAATATTAAGAGTAGAGTGACCTTAAGTTTCAAAGCCCACTATGAGACCAGCTCTGTAACCTCACTCTGGCTTTCTTAATGAATAACAAATGGGCTTTCACAGTACAAGCTGCCATTACAACTCATTCTAGTGTGTGTTTTTTAACCTGCGGTAATGCATCATCTTGCCTGACTGTATGTCATCTTCTAGAAGGTCAACAAAAGTATGTAACCCCTCCCCTCCCTATGTTTAAATTATGAAAAAAATTGACAAAGCATGAAGTGACTAGTTTTCTTTTATTCTTAGCTCCATCTTAGACTTATATTCCTGCAACATAAAATATCTAATGGATTCATAAATCAGGATTTAAATAACAAATTCAACCTTAGGCTTTTTTCTTTTCTAAATAACAACAACAAAAAAAAACCCCTGTGGCCCAAAGGATAGTCACATCAATCTATTTAAATGCTTGAATGAACATTATAAAAGCCACTACTATTTACTTCTTTTCACAGGTATTTAGAAATATGCATTATGTTGCTGTGGACAATTAGTCTTTTATCCAATTTTACTTGATAGTTTAAACTCTCCCACCCTAAGGTTTTAATTATCCCTCTTAGCCAGCATTCTTAGGTCTCAATTCATGCGCCTGGAAATCTGCCTCCGTGATGTTATAACCTTGTTAACGTAACAAAAGAGGAGTTTACTTAAAACTGTACCGACTATGGACTTAAGCCAAATTTACTTGAAAGAGGAAAGAGACTGTCAAAAATCCTACAGTAAACATAGAAAAGCAGTTCTTTCATAACCTTCACCTTAATTCATAGAGACAAGTAATTTACATGTAAGTGGATTCAGATGGTCTACAAAGAGGCCTCTTTCTAGAACCAGACTGGTTGTGTTCCCTTTCCCTATTCATTCACTCTCTCTCTCTTCTTCATTTTTTCTCTTCTTAAGACATGGCATGGCTGTTTGCCTGATGACAAAGCATCTGCAAAGTTTGAATAATAGTAAATCATAAGGTAAACATTTATAAAAGTCATCAGCATCGATATGAACTGAACAAATTTCACAAAGCCATTTTTAAGTTCTTGTCAGTTCTCTGTCACAGTCAGTTCTCTGTCAAAATTTACATACAATAAATGCTTTTATGTTGGCAGTGTAAAGTTGCATTTCTAATGTAGTAATGGTTACATTATTTTTAAGTGCCAGTGGCTTGTCAAATACAGATCATATTGCCACTGGAGCTTCCTAAATCCAATAATTAAAATCACTTTTATTTTATATACCACTATTTTACATTAGTTAGACTAAATAAAACTTCTCTGTATGTATGAATATGAAGCTGGGATAGCAATCCCACCTACTAAGCTTTAATTTCTATGTTTTATTTAGAATCATAATGGAAAAGGGGCAGAGATGCAATTCTGGTTCATGACAATCAGTGCAGGCTTTGTAATTGCCTCCAGTATGAAAACCTGATTAATGGAAATCAGAGCTGACAGTTCATATGATAGGGTTGAATGCCAAATAAGTGAACTTAAAGAATGAATTTATCAGACCAATTCTAAATGGCTAATAGTACCAAACTTCCCTGGTTTCTTATGTCTTTGGCATAGACAGTTGTCAAGAGTGGGAATATCAGGAAATTCAGGCAATTCAAATTAATATAAAGATTTATTGCAAGTTCTAGCTCTCTACAAGAATCTGAACTACTAACGCTCAAACCAAATTGGTGGTAGGTAAGAGTCAATGGAATTCTAGATGGGCTGGACTTAGATCTCTTGTGGGTGTGAAGGGATTTGGGGCTGATAATGTGTTTGACCCTTCACTCGGATTCAACTTGGTCATCACCTATAACAGTTTAGGATATACAGTAAGCTAGCTGGAACTCCAAAATAAATCGCAATTATTTGAAGGTTCCTATACAGTATTTGATATTGATAATATGAGTTGACAAAAGTCCTTTTAAATTCAGTCCTTAATAGCTGGTCAGCCAGTTTTCTTACAATACAAACCAAAACAAATTAAATTCTAGTGTATAAGATACACAAATTATTTTACTCTGAGAAATGAGTGTACATGTTTCCTTAAAATAAAAGGGAAATGGGTAAAATTATATTGTGCCTAGTGCATCTCACAGGATTGCTCTGGAAAAAATGGAGAAGGAATGCTGAATATGCTGTCTTGAGCTGCTGGAGGAAAGGCAGGATATAAATTCAACAAATAAATAATTTACAGGTAAATCTTGATTAATTTTTAAAAAAGGATGTATATAAAAGCCAATATATCTGACAGCAAGTAAGATATGCCAGTTGGGTTTAGTAGTTAAAGCACCAGGCATCAACTGGGAGACTGTCAGTTCTAGTCCCGCTTTAGCCACAAAAAGTGGCTGGATGACTTTGGGTCATTCTCACTCAACCCAACTCACCTCTCAGGATTGTTGTTATAGTAGGGGATGAAGGATCAATTAATAGAATAGAATTGGAAGGGACCTTAGAGGTCTTTTAGTCCAACCCATTGCTCAAGGACCCTATACCATTTCAGACTGGTGGATGTCCAATCTTTTCTTAAAAACCAGTGATGAAGCACCTACAACTTCTCAAGGCAAGCTATTCTACTGGTTAATTGTTCTCACTGTTTGGGAGTTTTTCCTTAATTCCAGGTTGCTTATCTCCTTGATTAGTTTCCATCCATTGTTTTTTGTCTTGCCTTCGGTGCTTTGGATAATAAATTGACCCCCTCTTCTTTGCTGGCCAGTCCCTCAAATAGTGGAACATACCTAATAGGAGCATTAGGTATGTTCACCATTTTGAGTTATTCATAAAAATAATAAAGGTGGCATATAAGTAAATACATATGACTAAGTCCATCCTTTAAAACCTGTTTTTCACAAAGCAAATAGGACTGAGGATGTTATTCTGTATTTAGCTCGTTCAAATTTTGACTGAAATGCTGATTTCATGTTTTTTTTCAATCACTATTAACTTTAGCTGGATTGGGCCCACTATTTGTAAGCTAATCTCTGTTAATGCTGCTCCTCAGGTGAGAAAGTAAGTAAGCAAAAAGATGATATGGTTCTAACACATTCCTGCTGATGAGAATGGCAAGGGTGACTTCCTTCTATTTAGACACATCTAGATCATTCTGAATTTATATTTGGCAAACAATATTAGAAAAGGGAAAAAAAGTCAGAAGAAAGCATTCCAAAGCTTGCATCATTTCTGCATGCTATATGTAAATATGCATACACAAAATCAAATCCCAAGGTGATAATTTAGATTCTATTGAAATGAACTAGCTTATTTAGCTATTCTGACTTATACATGTGGATCAGGTCCCGCTGGAGAGATCTTCTTTTTTATGGTAAAATTGTATTGTTTTAAGCCTATTTGCTATTTAAACAAGGGGGAAACGGACCCATTCTATTCTGGAACATCTGCTAAATTCATAATCAATTTGTCAGCTGAGGTTAGCAATGTAGAATGGTGCAGTTGATCAGCCTGCCCTAGGTGTCACTGAGGCCTCTGGGAATTAAACTAAGAGTTTCAGTAGACAAGAGGGCAATTCAGTCAGCCTCTTAAAAAAAAGTAAAAAATAAAAAAAATCAGAGGGAAGGGGAGAGAGAAATTTCTGAAAACAGAAGCTTAGTTTTCTTTTTTCCTTCTGGTGCTCCTCTCCCTCACTGTCCCTGCTGCCTTTATAGTCATTTATACTTCTGACTATCAAATCAGAAATGGAGGCCCACACATTCCCTTGCTGGCTTTAGTTCAATATAAATATGATCCTATTTCATCGTCTTGATCATTATTATTTTCTCAGTTAATAAAACTTTGAGAAAGCATTTTCCAATGATGTTAATATTTTTTTGTAAAGGTTTGGCTGAGATCAGTTTTAGAAAAATGTATAATATATAGAGGCTGTCTGTGTGTATGTGTTTGTGTGTGTGTGAGAGAGAGAGAGAGAGAGTGGGAGGGAGGGAGGGAGAGAGAGAGAAAGTGAGAGAGAACTATCTCTGGAAATAAGTTATTCTACATCTACTGCTTATATTTGTACTCACAGACACTCCCATAATTACACAGAAAGAAAGAAAAAAGATATAAATTTATAATTTATTTCATTATTTTCTTTTTCTTTGTTTGTGTGTGTATATATTTAAATATATATGGACAACTGATTTATACTCTGCCATTGAGGAGCCAGATTGGCAGACATAACAATCCTTTCTCCAATTTTGCCTCACAGCAACAATACTATGAGGTAGGCTGAGCTAAAAGGGACTGGGCCAAAATCCCCCATTGAATTTCCATTGAATCAGAACCTGGGTCTGTCCACTCTTAGTTTAACCCCTTAGTCACTAATCTATATAAGATGCCTTGGAGTTATCTTGAATTTGAAGCCAGCATTTGGATTTGCCTGTATATTTAAAGTATGTTTGTAGAACTGTTTAGAAATAGAAATAGCAGTAGCACTTAGACTTATATACCACTTCATAGTGCTTTATGGCACTCTGTAAGCAGTTTACAGAGTCAGCATATTGCCCCCAACAATCTGACTCCTCATTTTACCAACCTCACAAGGATGGAAGGCTGAGTCAACTTTGATCCAGTCAGAATCGAACTACTGGCAGTGAGCTGAATTAGCCTGCAATATTGCATTCTAACTATTGCACCACCATAGCTCCTGTCCCTGACATCTCTAGAAGTCCACAAGAAACTGGTGAGAAAAAGTTTCAGTCTCTTCTCCTAATAATAATAATATGACTCACAGATTATATCCTGTGGTGATACCTTTAATTCCATCAAACATTCACATCTGCCTATTCCAGGTCTTTGGGAAGGACTCAATAGGTAGATAAAAATGCCAAATCTATCTGAATATTTGGCTGATAGTGCAACGAACCATAATAATATGCAAAATTAGCCACTCCATATCTGAGTGTAAACTCTGGTGATGGCATAGTAGCTAGGAGATAGAGAACACTTTAACCCTTTGATGCCATCATGTGGTTCTTCATAAGTGTGCACCTCAAGCATGGTATTCTTATTCAAAACTGCCAGTGACTTCCTGAATATGCCCATGATGCTCTACTGAGCAATTCTGCCCAAGGGAGAGAGGAAGTCCCACTTTCTTAGAGAAAATATCCTCAGAGGTGGATAAAAAACATTCTTTCCAATCTACATCAGTTTCACATTTGCAGTGCTCATTCATAATTGTGCTGTCATGCTCTCAGCTATTTAAAAAAAAAACCACCATGAAATAATATTTAATGCATTTTTTCATGAAGTATAACATTCTTAACGTTTTTTGGGCAAAGTCTGAATTTACAAGCATAGTTTATGCTAAAATATCTATTTGTTTTGGGGTTAGTTTAAGCCAATAGTTGCAGCACCAGGTTCAGAGAAATGTAAAACTTAAATAGATTTAAGATTCCACTTGTTTCAGAATCAGAATTGTATCTACAGCAAACAGCAATATGAGGAAGGGTGTGTGGTTGCTTTGATTTACCAAATGTGAATGTTACAGACTTAGCTTGGCCAGTTATCTTACCTTTTATAGTTACTACTCAGTTAAGCTCTAAATTGAAAACATAACACAAAGCATACGCCTGCATATTAGTTCACCTGCTGTACTTTTTAGCTTTAGGCCTGTGATAATTTAAGCAATGTTTCATACACTAAACTGAATGTATTAAGAATAGATTGAACTATTTCAGTTTGATAAGCAGGCACAAAATTTCTAGAAAAATATTGCTTGACATTAATCATAACATATACATTTAAACAAATGACAACACTGCTCTAAATTAAATGAACTATTGACAGATAAGTTTATTGGCTTTGGTTTCTTTTTCTGTCTCTCTTCTTTCTTCCTTTTTAATAAAACCTCTTCATTTTAGTGAAGAACAAAGCCTTTGATTCTTCTAATCTTTATGGTGCTAGCAACCTGGTGTCAAAAAAGCTAGTCAAGATGTGTTGTCTTTCAGATCTAGGGAGCAGAAATCGGAGTCACCGGAGAATTTCTACCCAAGTTCCAAGAAGGGCACATTAACGTCCTAAGTACTTCCCATGGAAATCACAGTTGTATCAACATCCTGCTGTTTTGTTTGCATTTAATTTGGGATATAACTCTCTATGCTCTCAGCATGGATCCCATCGTTAAATGAAAGCACACCATGGGTTGTAAAAAATCAACCATGTCTTCCACTTTTCAAAGGTAGGTTTTGTGGAGAACATAAATAACACTGCCTATTTACTGAAGATTATATAACCTACATAAAAGTATACCAATAAAAGAAAGAGAAACAATTTTTGGAGTACTGGTGTTGAAATAGTTTATAAAATGTAGATATAAAATGGATTTAGCCAGTAATCTATTATTCATACATGCATACACACACATCTATACAATAGTCACACTCCGTTCTCATGTGCCTATGCTCACATATGCACAAATTCAAAATGTGACAGATAAATTTGACAGAAATTATAAAAATTCCATCTCTTACATATGGACAGCAGCAGGTAATAACACTTGCCTCATCTTGCTGGGCTCAGAAGTAAGCAAAATCAGGGCAGGTAATTATTTGGATGGGAGATTTCAAGGCAATATAAGGACTGTAGAATAGAGATGAAGTAAAAAATAATAATTCCAAAAGGTGGAAGTGGAAAATCATTTCCATATTGTTACCAAAACAATGCTACACAGACATATTCATGATATCACCAGGAGCTTGAAGGAGATGGTACCTTTATTTTTCTTTTATCTAATATATGTCCCTCTCAATATTGTGTAACTCTGGTGAAAGCTAACTAATTATGAGATGATGCATTTGGTAATGGAAATGAGAGTATACTAGGATTCTATGTTATCTGGAAATTTTGGGAAGTGCTTTTAAATTGTACTACATAGTTGATATGTGACATAGTTTTTTCCTTAGGAACATGATATTCTTCCAAGCATAAGTTTGTGGTTGGTGAAGGAAGGAAGGAAGGAAGGAAGGAAGGAAGGAAGGAAGGAAGGAAGGAAGGAAGGAAGGAAGGAAGGAAGGAAGGAATAAACCTTTTTGATAAATCCCATGTATTTTAGAATTTAGTCTTCATAGTGTGTTAGGCTATTTTGGAACATTGATATATAGCACAATCTAATGATACAATCACATAAGGAGAAATGTAATAACTATTTGGATGTACCGAATTCTTTCAAGCATGAAGGAAAAAGAAAAAATAATCCCCCCCCCCAAAAAAATATTATGTATGTAATGGCAGAATGCATCTTTTCAGAGAATAGGGAACATCAAAACTACTATCATCACTGGTTTGGAATAGTATTGTTTGAGAATTGCCTCTCCTACTATCAAGAATTTGATAGTATTCATCATGTAACCCAACATGACTACAAGAAGTAACTAAACCTTCCTAATTGGGCAAAGAGAAATTTCAATAGCATGATTATCAAATAGGTTTGATGCATTACTCATACCTAGATTTTCATTGGATCAATAAATGAAAAATGTCATTTATTAATTTATTTCTGTAGCTTTCAACTTTATTTATTACTATTACTCAAGCTAATAATAATGTATCATCTTCACAGAACCATTTATTTCCACTTAAGTGAGAACAAGTTGATGGCAGTAAGGAAGCAAGCTCATTTACATGGGGTTTACATGAAGTTCAAGAGAAGATCACTAACATAATCTATATATATGTTATTTGGGTTTTCTCCCGTGTAAAATTGGAAGTGTCTTGGCGACATTTCGACGAAGTCTCATTCGTCATCTTCAGGCTGGTGTTTTTGGCTTCATACTTCTAGGAGAAATTGCTCCTAGAAGCACAAAGCCGAAAACACCAACCTGAAGATGACGAATGAGACTTCGTCGAAATGTCGCCAAGACACTTCCAATTTTACATGGGAGAAAACCTGAATAACCAAAGACCTACATACAAACACCCGTGAAAACCTCAGAAAACTCAGTGTGTGTGTGTGTGGGTGTGTGGGTGTGTGTGTGTGTGAGGGAGAGAGAGAGAGAGAGAGAGAGAGAGAGAGAGAGAGAGAGAGAGAGAGAGAGAGAGAGAGAGAGAGAATGCTTGTGTGGGAAGGTATATGGGTGGGTATTCAACAAGGAAAAAAACTTTATTGGAAATATAAATAGGCATTTTCCATCTTTTGTAACTTCAGATAAATTGTAACAGGTAAATAATGTTGTATTATGGCATAGAATTTTACCTTCAAATCAATGTGTCTCAATGAATGCATGGCTTCCTTTAATTAAATAATATATTTACCACTTTAGCACTAAAATGAACCTAGTTTATTTATTGTACCCCATTGTGCTTAAAAACTTCTTGGTGGGTTGCTTACTTCAAGTCTGCTTATACCTGCATATCAATCTAATCTTGAAGAAGTGTTTCTTGCTACTGCCATCTGTAAATAACAAACTATTCTGGTCCAACTTCTGTAGCTCAATATTATTACTTACTGTCATTTAGCTTAATTCGTTTCCATTTTGGTAAAGAAATCTTCTGTCTATGAAATAAAGAGCTGAAATGAAACGTTGCAAGCAGAAATGAAAAATCACGAGACATAAATGCACTTACTTCATTTCCAGGATCTCCTCCAACTGTTTTCTCCGTTCTAGTCTTAAATTGGCCAGATGTGCTTCTTTCTCACCCAGAGACTGCTGTGTTGAGGCAAGGCGAGCTTTAGTGGCATCCAGTTCTTGCCTGGTCTTATCCAATGCATTCCGTAATTCTTCTAACTAAAAAGCATAGATAAATTCAGGTACTCACAATTAGCAAATGAACAAGAAATTGTAATGGGTAATCCCACAGTCATTAAATATCTACTCTCTTCAAGGGAACATATTGAATTTTACAGGTTAAGTAATACATTTTAACAGCATTATTCATGAAATCGCATCTGATTAAATAAAGAAGATTAAGAGTATTTATTACAGACCTATGACTAATAATAATGGTTCATGGGTCTATTTTTAAAGAAGAATAAAACTTCTCAGTTTCATTTCATTTCACATGCATTCACTCAGTACACACACACACACACACACACACATATATATTTAATCTGCTGAGCCTTGGTGGAGCAGCAGATTAAAGTGCTGTTAAGTGCTGTTAAGTAACACCAGCTGCCTGCAATTACTGCAAGTTCGAATCTCACCAGGCTCAAGATTGTCTCAGCCTTCCATCCAGGGCCGGATTTAGATGAAAAGAGGCCGTAGGCTATTCCACTTATGAGGCCCTTTCACCTCCCATTTTTTTCGGTTCAGTGTTTTAGTGTTCACTGTTTTTAGAATAGTGTAATTTTAATTTTGCTAACAATTTGAATGTAGGCCCCTCTTGATCTTGAGGCCCTAGGCTGAAGCCTAGTTAGCCTATAGGAAAATCCAGCCCTGCTTCCATTCTTCCAAGGTAGGTAAAATGAGGATCCGGATTGTGGGGGCAATAAGCTGACTTTGTATAAAAAAGAACACTGCTGGGGGGGGGGGCAAAAGGCCTACTAAGCAGGTATATACAAAAGTATGAAGGCTATTGCTTAATGCATTGTAAGCCGCCCTGAGTCTCCAGAGAAGAGTGACATATAAATTGAATACATACATACATACATACATACATACATACATACATTATACCAAAATGGTTTGTTGTTAATGCGACTGCTTGACGGCTCCTGGATTGGAGCTGAAAGGCAAAAGGTAAGCAGTAGTTCCCTCCCATATTGGGGTAGAACAGGTGCTTTGACAGAAAAACACTCTGTGTGTATGTGTGCGTGTGTGTGTGTGTAATTTCAGGCATTTCAAAATATGTCCAGGTTAAGCATCCATGCTGACTTTTCTTAATTATTTTATGAGCAAAATAATGATATCGGCACTTACTAGAGCAAAGGTCATACACTGATTGTGAGTGGATGTGTCAGAAGTGGAAGAGAACTTACTCAGAACTCACATTTGTAACCTTGGTATTACGTAAGCTAGCATTACTTAATTAACCAAACTTCAAGATGAAACTTCAGCTTATTATTGTTGAAATTCTTGTTGAAATAGTTAACTGAATTAATCCATTTTGAGTTCTCATAATATCCTAAATCATAAACTAACCAAAGCAAAGCATGCAGTGGGATCACACAGTGTGCTAAACCAAGTGTAACAGGAAATATCACCAGGAATTCTGCCACACAATGAAGGTTTAAACTAATTGGAATACCCATACTGTAAACATGCACTTAAACACAATGAAAGAATAATGTAAATAATGTAAACATTATTTACATAGAATAGAGGTATGTTTTCTCTTTCTATTTTCATCTTTCTCCTGAAGCATACTCTTCCCCTGACAATTTCATAGATCCCCAACTGTTTACCTATCCAGAAGCAATAGCACATAGTCTTATATACTGCTTTACAGTGCTTTACAGCCCTCTCTAAGCGGTTTACAAAGTCAGCATATTGCCCCCAATAATCTGAGTCCTCATTTTACTGACCTTGTAAGGATCGAAGGCTGAGTCAACCTTGAGCCTGGTGATATTTGAACTGCCAAATTGCAGGCAGCCAGCAGGCAGCAGAAGTAGCCTGCAGTACTGCGCTCTAACTACTGCGCCACCATGGCCCAGAAGGCAATAAAGAGCTGGATCTTCCTGAGGTGCTGGGGGAGACTGACATAGAAGTATGAAGGTGGTGTCGAGAGTATCCCAAGAAAATTGCTATGGCATTAGTGTTTTTGTCTTTGTTTTTCATTGATCTTTTTTTTTTTTTTTTTACTTTTTGTGATTTTATTGTTGTTGTGAGCTTCCTACATTTATGGTCTAAGACAGATGGACATACAAACCTTTTAAATAAATATGCTTCTTTGAACTATGGAACAGACTAAGGGGACAATTCCAGTGATCCTTCACAACTTGAACCAGTAAATTCTCTACATTATTAGAAAAGATGCTGTAGGTTTTTCAGACTGAAGTCCACTGAGACCGTGGTCAAAAGTACTAGTTGGTGGGCAAGGTAAGAAGATAAAATCACAGGAAATAGGAGAATGATGGACTTTCTACAACAGGAGATTCCAGGCTTGGCAACTTTAAGACTTGTAGACTTCAATTCTGAGAATTTCCCATCAGCCATGATGCCTGAGGAATTCTGGAAATTGAGGTCCAGAAGTCTTAAAGTTGCCATGATTAGAGACCCCTGTTCTACAAATTCTATAGACAAGATATTTAAGATGGGAGTAGTTAAATTCTCTGGGGCTGCTGAATCTAAACAGATTGTCTGGTTGTCTTAGGATAATCAAGTTCGAGACTGCATCTTTTAACCTCAACCACATTTTGCTTCTTTGGGTTTAAGAACAATCACTGGCCAGCAAAAGAACATGCACATGTTCACCCGAGTACATATCCTGCAGCGAGAATCTATATTGTTTTAAAAACAAAGAGAATTGTTCATTATGTTCTCCTTTCAGAATTACAGTGCCACGTTCAGCCTTCAAGAAAATGTCCTTATTTTTCAGGACAGTTTACTTCAAAGACAATTTGTCTTGATGGAAAACAATTAGGCTTGTGATTCCCTCCCCCTTCTCCCCCCCCCCGCCCCCAGACTTTGCTTTAAAGAAACTTTGCAAGTGTAGCAGAGCAACTCTTTAGACGGTGCTAAAGTATGGTGCTGTCAGAGTGGCTTTTCTGGTTAATGTCAATAGCACTATGTATAAAAGGTGACCAAAGTGTGTACAAATGTTGATCTTTGGAGAAAGCATGCCTATAATCATACACACATCCACTATTTCATCCACCAGGTTGACTGCAAGGATAAAGGGCAAAGTACATTTTTTAAAGACAAAATACAATTCCTAGCACACTTGTAGGTTGTAAGTCACAAGGGAACCCCTCTGCGATCTGTTGAAATGATGAGGCTCATCCAATACATTTTTGTAAAGCATCCAAAAGACTGAAAGGGTGGCTACAAAGCTTATTATCCTTACAAACAGACACTCTATACCAGGAGTCTGCAACCTTAAACACTCAAAGAGCCATTTGGACCAGTTTCCCACAGAAAAGTAATCACCGGGAGCCATCAAACCATTCCTGTACCTGACTATTTCTTGAGCGGTCACAAAAATTGAATTAAATGTTCTGTTTTCTTTTGAAACTTTTTTTTTCTTGGATTTATCCATAGTTGGCCTACCAGGGGTTGTAAAGCTCAATAAATTGCGTGCTGGTGGGTATTGCGCATTGGCGATTGTGACACATATTTTGAGTGACAGGGAGCCGCAGCAGAGGGGTGAAAGAGCCACATACGGCTCCAGAGCTGCAGATTGCTGACTCCTGCTCTATACAGATAGTCCTTGAATTTACAACAGTTCATTTAGCAAGTGTTCAAAGTTGCAACAGCACTGGAAAAAATGACTTATGACCATTTTTCACACTTGTGACTATTGACACGTCGCCATGGTCATGTCATTTACATTCAGATGCTTCTCCCTTGATTCATATTTATGACGGTTGCAGTGTCCCAGGGTCATGTGATCCCCTTTTGCAACCTTCTGGCAAACAGAGTCAATGGGGAAGCCAGATTCACTTGACAACTGGGTTACTAACTTAACAACTGCAATGGTTCACTTAACAAATGTGGCAAGAAAAGTCATAAAATTGGGCAAAGGTCACTTAACAAATTTCTCACTTAGCAACATCAATGTTGGGCTCAATTGTGGTTGTTAAATCAAGGAGTACTTGTAAAGCTAGATTCGACATTTGTGGGCTAAAGATATAAAACACAGTACAGTAAAAGGAGATTTCATGAATGATCTATTTTCCAATTAAACATGAATTTATAGCAACAATAAAATGCAATATAAGTTAAAAATGTTACATTGCTGTGATTTGAATAAGAAAGAACCTTCTGCGTAATATTAAGCATTTCTCCTATTTAGTCTTTCAACATAGTTGGAATAAATTTGCCTAGTTTATTTCTGTGTGATAACCCTATCAAAAACTAAAGTAATTCAATGAATTGTGGGTCCATGGGAATCATACACACTTGTATTACTGGTAGTTCTATAGACAAATATTTCTTTTTACATGTTATCCAAAAATCTAGCAAATAAAGTAGTATGTTACTACACTTATTCCATGAAAGAAAGGTATGCAAATTGTATCATCTTCACAGAAATACCAGACGCTACAAAAAAGCACAGGGCATTTGGCTTCTGAGTATTAGTACAAAGTATTCATATCCTGCTGTGTATTCCCAACATCTGATATTAAAGCAAATTCCATCCATGTGCTGAACCTGTTTTCTTTCCAAGCAGGGCTGGACAAACACCCAGCTGTTCACTTTGAAAATGATTACTACTGAATGCAACTGTGCATCTCAGGTGTTACTGATGCTTTTAAGGATTTTTTTTGTCTCCTCAAAAATTTGATTCTACTGGTTGAAGAGCATAGTGGGTGGCCTCAAAGCTCATCACAAAGCAACAACTGCAATAAAAAATTTTGTATGATAAATGAGAGAAACCGACTTGGCTTCTTATAGGCTGAAAATTATCGCCAAGCATGTCCTTTTTCAGCTAGACATGGAATAGAATAGAATAGAATAGAATAGAATAGAATAGAATAGAATAGAATAGAATAGAATAGAATAGAATAGAATTCTTTATTGGCCAAGTGTGATTGGACACACAAGGAATTTGTCTTGGTGCATACGCTTTCAGAGTACATAAAAGAAAATATACATTCATCAAGAATCATAAGGTACAACACTTAATGATAGTCTTAGGGTAACAGTCAATATAAATCTTAAGGATACCAGCAACAAGGTTACAGTCATACAGTCATAAATGGGAGGAGATAGGTGAAAGGAACAATGAGAAGATTAATAGTAGTGCAGACTTAGAAAATAGTTTGACAGTGTTGAGGGAATTATTTTGTTTAGCAGAGTGATGGCGTTGGGGAAAAAAGAGTTCTTGTGTCATGATAACCTTATTGACAGCTTGGTCAGATAAAATGTTCAAAAGGTTATTTACACCAAAGGAAAGTCTTCCAAATCCTTTCCTATTAAAAAAAATATCTTCGGCCTTAGCTACCTGATTGCACTAAAGCTTCCTTTAGCTCTTAGAAAAAGGAGGAAGTATAGGAAGCTGCAAAAGACAAAGAAAACTGGGGGTCAGAATAAATTGGATTCAGAGAGGCTTCAGTTGATTCTGATTTATGAAACTGAGTGAAGAGTACTCACGTGTTCAAGCACCCCTGCTTTTAATTTCTCACCCATCTGTACATCCAGACCACGTGATGGTGTTTGATTGCTAATACTTCCAAGCATTTTGAGAGGTGGATAGGTTAGGGTTTTAAACCAAGTACTGTAACCTGAAACTTCACTTCTATCTTGACTCAGACTAGCTGAATTGAATCAGAGACTTTTAGAGGAAGTCTAAATGTGAAGGGTAAAATGCCCCCCATCCACAGATTTGAAGGAATTCAACTTTTGACAAAAAATTAATTACCTTTTTCTCATGTTAACTGAGGTGTTAACAGCCTACTGTATGAAAGACACACCTGCAGCTTTTAGAAACTCCATGGAAAAGATAATTACAACCATTGCTAAACCTGAGCTTTGAAATGCAGAGCGCCCCAGGGCAGAAAGAAGAATACAAACTTTCTCTCCATAGCTGGAAGGTCTCCCTTTTATTTCAGGAAGGGGCTTAGAAAAAAAACACAAAACAATCAAAACAATCAAAACATTAAAAAGGTGTATCAAAAAATGCCCATATATATATACACATTATCCCTCTAGTTGAATACTGATTAATACATCACTACAACATTAGTTTGTAGGGGCAGGAGGCCTAAAGGCATTTTTGAAAATATTATTTTAGAAATAAAAAAATAATTATTGTTACTGCAGTTTACCACTTTCTTTTTCATATTTCACACTACAATAAACTTAAAATGTCAGAATCAGGCAGGTTCTAATGGACGGACTTTGTAAAGTTTGAAGTGCACTCCAGTAATGGGTTTCAACTGGTGTTACCACCGGTTCACTTCACGCACTCGCTTTGTGCATGCTTCGTGCAAGCACACTGAATTTCAGAACAGCTGAGGCAGGGCAATCTGCTCTGCTGCACCTATCAGATGGACTAAAAATATGGGTAGGTAATAGCATATGGGTAGGTAATAGCACAGGGGTGGGCGGGAGGGCCCAACTGGCAGTCAGAGTGAACCAGTTTGTTCTCACCTCACCATCTCCGCTACCGGCTTGCCCGAACCGGGGAGAACCGGTAGCAACCCACCATTGGTGCACTCCCACTGTACTGGTGGATTTCAGATTTAAATCTTCATTAACTAAAATATCAGTAAACTTTGTCTAAAGAGCAAGCTATGCCAAATGTGTTAGCATCACTGCAGTTCCTCTTGTACTGAGCAGGGGTCAAGGGCCTGGATATCTTAGGTCCACCAAGGCACTTCAGTGCTGTAATATCATTATGTTTATGGCGGACTCTAACTTACATGTGTTCAGTCATAATCAGCAAGCCACCTCTAATCTACATTTATCTTAAGAAATATCGAGAAGCAACTTTTCTGCATATGCCTGATTATTCTAAATCTAGTCAAGAAAATTAAGCTGTTATTGGCGCACATTGGTTTCTTCATAGAAGAGTAATGAAGGAGTTCATGCTATGAACTTGGCCTGTAACTGTCACATAAGATGCATTGTATTAAATTAATTTGCTTGGAAACCTTTCACTATAGATAAATATAAGTAAAGTTTGATTTGATTCAAGCTCAACTCCTAATGAATTCATGAACTTATTCATATAGTTTCCTGAAAACAATCCAGGAATGGTTTGCTATCATCTTCTGGGGTATGTTTCATACTCTCAGTAAAGCGTACAACCTGGCAATTTTTTTATGGTCAGTTCAATTCTAACTAGATTTGACCCAATTTGTTTGTTTGTTTGTTTTTTAATCAGCAAAGGAGTTGATGGAAACAACATGAACACAGAAGGTAAAATCACAGGTCATATAGACTGATGGACTTTCTACAAAGTCTATAGACAAGATATGTAAGGCAGGATAATTTTGTTCATAGTAACATTTTGGGCACCTCATTGATAATCAGTGCTAATAAACTTCTTGTCTATAAAATAAAGGTGTTATATTTGCTATTCTCTAATTTAAGTCCTTATATTGGATGGCAGATTCCAACTTACATTAACCACTACACTTATTATATTTTGCCATGATAAACTATTGCTGACTCTCAAAATTATATTTATATAATTATAAATATATTTCATTATATTTATATAATTGGTAAAGTAAAATTATATTTATTTGGTACTTGTCCTTCAGATTTTTAAAAGATTTTTAGAAGAGAATGTAATAAAAGTTTCATCATTGAACAATGATGACATTGTCATAACTCAACATTAAAGCATATCACGGGATATGCATTTGACAAAGGATGCCAATGATATTCAGATACATTATTTGAAACACTGACATAGACTTTATTGAAAGCAAGATTTATGGCAGTATCCAGGAATATTTTCATTCGAGAGAGAGAGAGAAAAAAAGAGAATGAAAATATTCCTTGATACTGCCATAAATTCTGCTTTCAATAAAGTCTATGTAAGTGTTTCAAATAATGAATCTGAGGGAGGGAGGGAGGGAGGGAGGGAGGGGGGGAGATTTTTAATATAATCCCAGGGAATGAGGCTAATCTAAGTATTACATAGCTGCACTGGAAATAAAATTTATTTCACAGACAGCTCTGACCCCGTTGATGGCAGAAGCAGGAATGGAATGCATAGATAATTATCTTTAAAACCAGTCAATGTTTCTTAATATCACCTTTTAGATCCAACCAATACATTCCAGTCTGAATCAGAGTTTATTTATTAAAGGATTTAGCACTTTAGATGCCATATTGCCTGGAAGCTCACCAATTTCCATTCCCAAATATCCAATTTCTCCAATTTCTAGTTGCATGAATAAGAACCTTCAGGATCACATCTGGCCAGTAAGAACAGGCACTAAGATACGTTTTTCTTTCATTGCCATAATTTCCATTGAAAACACTTTCAAAATAAAATAAATATTGGAAGATCTTCAATAATATGTAAAGTATTGTTCCTTTAGCAGTGAAGGGCAGGAAACAACACAAGCATTTATGGCTGGATATTTTTACACTTGCCTGGATTATGATCAATTAGAGCACAATTCTTTTAAGTTATTGAAGAAATTTTCAAGTCAAACAGATCAGCCACAGATAGGGTGCCCATTTTTCTTTTAGTGTGACCTAAAAACCATACATTGATCTTTTTTCTTATTTGGCTCTTTTCAATATGTGCTAACATTTGATAGATGATTGTGAATTGCTTCAAGTATAATTTGTCCAGTAACTATACACTTTCTTTACAAATTCATGATTATTATGCCAAAGGTTACATTAAATACGAAAGTCAGAGCCAAGATATGATGAGAAATGCATGATTACATACTGATCTTTCTGAACTTTTAAAAATATAGTATGGGGAAAAGTCTGATCAAGATCATATTGCAAGTGGAAAACAAATAGCATTTCCAAAAGATGTTTTTCATCAGGAATGTGGTACACAAGGAAAACCTCAGTTCCTTCTCAATACACTACAATCAGTATCCAGCTCTATATGAATGCTGAAATTCTTATTTAAAACAAAAACAAAAAGAGGTTGCAGTCATGTGCTTGTTGTCAAGTCTAGTTTGGTTTTTTCCTCTTGAATATCTCTTACAACATTCAGTTGGTAACCCAAATACTTTAGTGCAATAAATGGCAAGGTCTTTACATTGGATTAAAGTCATCACAGCATCCAAAAGAGTTACACTGTTAAAATAGCATATCTTATTATATTATATTATAAGTTAGGTTCTGACCACTGAGCTTATAAGTATTCCTCTGGTTTTTGATACTCCTTCTAGGGCTACTCATTTTCTTATTTCATTGTCAGTTTTAAAATTGTTTTTAATGTCCATTTCACATAATAAGGTTTCAGTCCTTTGCAGAACATCTACAAAATAACTTGGAGAAGTGGACGTTCCATTTCTACAGCTTGCAAAATAAAATTTCAGCATGTCCCTTAGGGAGCACAATGGCTCACATGGTTATAGGATGCTGGTTTGGAGATTAGCAAGCCCATGTTCGAGACCTGAGTGCTGCCATGGGGCAGGGTGAACTCTCATCCTTCACTCCAGCTCCTGCTGAGGGCATGAAAGGAGTTCCTAACTGGGAGTCCCCCACGCAATGGTGATGTCACCAGCTAATCCTTTCAACCCGGAAATCCCTCAGTGCTGCTGACACAAGTGCGATGTGAATGAATAGGAATATGCTGAAAAAATATCTGATAAGGAAGATCATTATCATACATTTATTTACTTTACTTACATGACTATCATCTAACAACACTGACTCTGGGTGGTGTATAAAAATTAAACCCAACCATTAAAATCAGTAACCCGTGTGCCTCAACAAATAATATTTTCTAATAAGTAAAAACATACTTTTTCATAGCAAAATGCAACTGCGTGGCTAGGTTGCATGTACAAGGACTATTCATATGGGGAAATGAAACTGAAATCTGTAAGTCTTTCTGGTGGCCTGCATTAATTGATTGTATCCCCTCCAAAACACCCATTGTAGTTTCATTGCAAATGCTTGATTTGGGAAAAAAATCAAGCTGGAAAGAGGTCTTTGCACTTGGAAAACCAGCACCTTTATTACCATGGTTTCATAATATTATTACACTGCAGATTTTAAAACTTCACATGGGATTGTATCTAACAATGGCAAGGCAGTAAAAATGTATTTAAAAGCATTTATTAACTACAAATATGTTCTTAGAATGAAAAACAGTGAGAAACATTATAGTATTTGTTTAGCAATTTGGACTAAATAGCAGTGCTTAGCTATTAGTAGTAATAGTAGTAGTAGTAGTAGTAGTAGTAGTAGTAGTAGTAATAATAATAATAATAATAATAATAATAATAATAATAATAATAATAATAATAGCAGCTTCTAAGTCTATCAGGAACTTCACTTTGTGATTTGAAGGCTATTTTCTCTAAACCTTACTAGATGGGGCCTCTCTGAAGTTACTTCATGCAGAATAAAATTACATTTTATATCTGCTAAGGGAATGCTCTAATCTGGTATAAGAGCCTGGTATTTAAAATAGATGTATAGCTGAGCTTCATCACAAGTTAAATCCTGTTTAAAAGAAAGATTAACATTATGTAGTTATTTACAAACATTTTGCATCCTGTAAAGAGATTTGCATTCCCTTTCTTTCTTTAAACTCTACTGCAGAGCAGAAATAGATAATGGACTAACTACATGAAAATCATAATAGAAAATGAACATTAGAGATGCATGAATACAAAATAAATCCTACACTTTCTACAATATACTGAAGGTATTTAACAGATAAAAATAAATGCACAAGATGGTTTTGATTATCTACACTTTCCTTCATCTAATAAACTGTGTCTAATGAGTGCTAGCATATTTTTCTCTCTGAAACTTATTCTCAGCTATATACAATTATTGCATATAGATAAAGTTCTGCAGAAGGTATTTAGTAGCTATGGTTTAGAGACGCTACAGGCATTTGATCTTTGTGGATTCTAATTTGAACCGATCTGATCTGTGCCTCGTGGACTAATGTGGAGATTACAAATTAGTTATCCATCAGCTTAATCACTTCTTAAATGTTCCAACGTAGCTAGCCATTTTCAGGCACTTTGAAAATTGGTTTGACAAAGGAAGATGGAAATACAGTATGGGAATAAAAGTATGCACGATCATATTACTATTTACTAAGAAAGGAAGAACAGCAGGAGATCCTAGCCCCGTGATGGCGAACGTATGGCATGTGTGCCCGAAGTGGTATGCAGAGCCATGTCACCTGGCATGTGCAGCATCATCCATTTCCCTTCCGGCTTTCCGGCACATGCATGCACACCGGCCAGCTAGTCTTCTGATTATTGGTACGCATGCACATGTGACAATCAGCTGGCCTTCATGTATGTGACAGTCCCAGAAACCAGATCTGCCGGCCAGCTGATCGTCACACATGCATGTGTGCCAGTAACCAGAAGACTAGCTGACCAATGTGCATGCATACACCGGAAAGCAGAAGTTTATTTCCCGGCGGGCGCATGCCCACTGGGCAGCTCCTCTTAGTGCACGTGTGCACTAGCCATGCCGTCAATGCCTGCATGCAGTCCCGGGATATCCACCCCCTTTCTAGCCAGGAGCATTGCCTCCAGTCTCTCCCCTGTGCCCACCTGCCTGCCTCGCCTCTGCTGCCACTAGGAAAGGCCCCAAAGCTTCGCTGCCCAGGATCCACATGGGCTGCATAGGGGGAGGCCAGGCATGGCTGGCAGGACACTGCCCAGAGCAAGAGGCTGTCAGGAGGAGGAGGAGATGGTGCTGGCTCTTTGCCGGTATGAATGGCCTGCTGCCGCAGTGTCTTTGCAGAGGCAGCGGTGGCTCCTCCTCCTCTTCCTCCTGCCATCCTTGCACTCCAGGCAGCCTTGCACTCCAGCAAGCCAGCCATGCTGCATGCTGCCCAGAGCATGACGCAGGCAGGAGGAGGAGAAGGAGGAGCTGCCTCTGCCTCTACAAAGACACTGGGGCGGCAGGCTGTTCATACCGGCAAAGAGGCAGTGCCGCTTTGCCGGCGGAAACTGCCTCCAACGTGGATCCCAGGCAGTGCCCACAATGGGTCGATGCAGGAGGTTTTCAAGACCCAAAAGGGGCACGAAGGTGGGGCGCATGCATGGGGGAGTGGGGGCATGCGTGCATGCACAGGGGTGGTGGACATTGTATTATGGGTGCCAGCACACAGTTGCGCTGTCGCAAGCGCATGCACACACACTTTTAGCACACAACGACAAAAAGGTTAGTCATCACTGTCCTAGCCCCTGAACATTCTGAGAAAAATTTTGATTATCTAGTTGTCATCAAGCAAAGTTGGCCATTTCTTTGGATACATCAGTGAGTAGTAATTTGACTGCATGGCCTAAAAAGCCTGATTTGATTTTATAGGAGTCAATAATGGCACTAAATCACTTTTGATTCAGCTTAATCTTCTGTCTCAGTTTAGCAATCTATTTTTCCTGATGAATTTATTTAGTTAGATCCGTATTTCACATTAGCACAATTCTTGAACAAAACAGATTTCTTGCCACCTCTCCCCCTCCAATTTCTACTTCCCTTTGTGGCCTTTCTTTAGCTTATGAAAAACTTATTCACAAAGTTACAGGAACATCTGCCATCAGAGCAAGGATGAAAGAAGTCATTTTTCTTTCTTCCGTGGATACTTTTATTCAACCAATCATTTAAAAAATAAGCATGAGTCCTTATATGAACCACAAATTGCAAGTACTATCATAAAGAAGGCATATATGCTTAACAGGAATACTTCTTCCAAGATATGATTGAATAAACACAAGCACTAAAAATGAAAACTATAATTTTTGCTAAAAATGCTCTTAATTTTTTTTTTTTAATTTTGATTTATATGCCGCCTTTCTCTGGAGACTCAGGGTGGCTTACAATGCATTAAGCAATAGCCTTCATACTTTTGTATATTTTACAAAGTCACTTATTGCCCCACAAACTGGGTCCTCAATTTACCTACCTTAGAAAGGATGGTGGGCTGAGTCAACCTTGAGCCTGGTGAGATTCGAACTTTATAATTGTAAGTTAAATTACAGTGCATTAGTCTGCTGAGCTATCCAGGCTCATTTGTATTCAAATACAATTGATTACTCTGCCACTAAATTCCAAGGACCTTTACTTTTGTTTTTCCTCTACAGAGACTATTTCTTTAAAAAAAGCTCTATCCATCCTTGGCAGAAAAGACAAATATGTTGAAAACTGATCTTCCTCTCTGGATATGTCAATTTTGAAGAACTCAATGTACTCGACTGACATAATAGCTTTTTCCTATCTGAGTAGGAAAGAGAGGGAGTAACATTAATTAGATCATACCTTACTTTCAGTTCTGAAGCTAATACACATAAGTACATTTCAGATTTGCACTTTAAAAATATGAGGCAGTTGTTCCATTAAATGCAGACAAAAATTGGGCAAAGCATCACAATTGCTGTCCTGATCAAAAAAAAAATAATGTTTTAATATTATTATTATGGAATGTAGTTTGCAAAAAAAGCTATCCAAATAGAAATGTGCATTAAATGCATACATATTCTTGTGCAAACCTAAGATTGGAAAAACATCCTGAGTAAAACCAAAATTGACAGATTTGTCCATCCATAATTCTCCCACAATCTAATCATATACCCAGTGAAATACGATCAGATATAAAGAGTAATATTTCTAACTAAAAATGAAAATGGGAACAAAGCCAGTTTTATAGTTCATACTAATCTTCTCCAGACATTGCCAGTGGGGGACTTTATACGATAATGACATCCTGAGAATCTTATGACAAGCATGTCCAGCAATGCATTTTTTTTCAAGACACAGAAAATACTACTAATTTTATCACCAGTGACAATTTAAAATATGCTTCAAGGAATATTTGCTAAATGGAAAATCATCCTGTATCAAATATGTTCAATTACTGATATCATTTTGAATATATAGCACATGATATTTAGAAAAACAAGGCAATCCAATCTCTATAACAGGATTAAGATAATCCATACTGAGTCTAATGTGATTTACTTCCAAGAGAACTGTAGCGTGAGGGAAGACGGCAAATGATTGAAAAGAGGTATGCTATAATTCATACCTTGATGAAACAGAAGCAACATTAATATTTTATGTTAATTATTAGCTCTTGACTAGTCTCAATGAAGACAGTAAAGAAGAAATCATGACTTTGGGAAATATTTGACATCAGACTCAATTGCTCTATAGAAGAATGGATTTGAAAATATCATACAAAATTAGTACATGGATAAATTTGGGAATATAGCAAAGCTATAGACCCTGCAAAATTTTACATATCAAGGTAATTTAGCAACTCCATGCTTGCAAAGTCCTGAGTGGTGGCTGTTAAATTTGCATCTTGCAAAACAGTAGTGTTTCGGCAAGTTTACTATATATGTGATTAAGTTTTCAATTGACAAAAAATCCCATTTTAATGCGGTGATTCCCTGGGGCTACTATGTTATATTGTGACAAAACCCAATCATTTGTTTTAGAACCTCAGCATGGTATGATTTAGACCAGGGGTGAAGTCTACTTACCTTCCTTACCAGTTCGGAAGTGCACACGCTGTAAAACCTTCTGCGTATGCGCAGAGGGTAAAAAACACATTACTTCCCATTACTTCCTTAAAACCACGAAGTAACGACACCGGGCGGAGCCTCACGCCACCATCGCTCCCGGTTCTCCGAACCACCTGCCACAATCACTACTGGATCACCCGATCTGATCTGAACAGGGAGCATTTCACCCCGATTTAGACCCAGGCATTCTTTCCATTTCTTACTGCATTAGTGAATACACTGGACTGTTTTAATCTGAATGTAATATTGCACATTCTATCTGGACTGTTCCTAGAAAACAGCAAAAGACTTCATTTGGCTGCATAAATAACATCAAAACTATAGGTCAGACAAATAATCTATTTATTATTTTCCCATGTAATGAAGATGTTGCTTGCAAATTCAGATTTCACATTGGCAATAAATGATTAGGATTATAACCGGATTAAACTGATTAAGAGCCATAGTGGAGCACAGTGGTTAGAATGCAGTGTTGCAGGCTGATTCTGCTCACTGCCAAGAGTTTGATTCTGTCGATCTTGACTGACTCAAGTTTGACTCAGCCTTCCATCCTTCTGAGGTCAGTAAAATGAAGGCCCAATATGCTGATATTGTAAACTGCTCAGAGAGTACTGTAAAGCACTATGGGTGGTATATAAATCTAAGTGCTAGTGCTATTATGTTGCCATGAAAGAACTTTTATTTCTCCACATGAACAGGAATACTGAGGAATTTTTACCTAAGAGATGTTCTCAGTTTTCATGTCTCCCATTCCACCATTACCATCCAGTAGATATTCAAGAAAAAATTATCTGTGTGTATATAGTACACGGCTACTAGGCATGTTCTTAAACTAAGGAAAACCACTGCAGAATTATGGTTCCTTCTTCAGTTGTAATTTTTCTGTACAAAAATACAGACAGGGAGTCTTTGTTTGATAGCTGATCACTTAACAAACTGTTCAAAGTTACAACAGACTTCAAAAAAGCTACTTATGTCCTATCCTTGAAGTTACGACTGTTGCACACTCACAGCCGCAGGGTGTGAATGTGAGGGTGTTTGGCAACCAGCTTGCATTTACAATTACAATCAATTGCAGCATTCTCTGGCAGAAAACACTAAAAATAGCCAATTGGATATGCTGGGTTTTTAATAACCATGTGATCGTCTTAATCACCATGCTGACTTGCTTACTGAACATTGTAAAAATGATCATAAAATTGAACCAGGTGATATAGTGACCCATTTAATGACCACAATGACTTATGACCAAACATCTGGGTTCAATTGTGGTCATAAGTCAGGACTATCTGTAGTAATATCTTTTTTTTTCAAGAATGTTCGGCAAACTATAGTCCTGGAAGTGCCAAAGTTGTCATTTATGATCCTGAAAATTCTCCCCAAGAATTTACTAAATATATGGAAGTTTTTATATGAAGCCTAAAGAACAATGAGAAAAAATAATTACATCAGATAGTCTTGAGAATTACATGTGTCGGTTCCAATAATGTTACAGACATTGTTTGATCCTCAGAGTGTTCTCTGTTATCTTTTTGATAAGCAATAAGTCCTTAAGGAAACTGGTAGTTTACTAGTGTCATTATAATAATCCAGATAAATATCTTGAGAGATACTGCTTATAGCTGCTGAAGAAATTTAAGGCATGCTTTGTACCAACTGCCTTGAGAATATTTGCACTTGACATTGGTATGTAAATATTCTAAGGACAAGCCTTATTATATTCCCCAGGGAGACTATGTTTTATATGCAGTCTTAAACTCAGCTTCAAAATTCGCAGAATGAATTTGAAAATGTAAATTGTTGATGGGCCAATAAAAGTGAAATTCTACTCTGGCTCACATGGCTTAACGGAACAGAAGATATAAATTGCATATCAGGTATTATACATTTTAATGCCTTTTGAATTATAATGTTTTTAGAAAGAGTCAGACTCAAGCCGATGCAAGTCGAGAAATACTGGCATAAAATCTTTATTTGATTGTAACTAAATCATGCTGCTAGGACCCTGAAGCAGCTGCATGACCTGAGTCTTTGCTTGAGGCTACGACTGCATTCTTTCCCAACCCAACACCACCTGTCTGCTGTACTGTTGCTGGATGTTGGTAGGTATCAAATCCCAGTGGAATCTTTAACGATCACAATGATGAAGTCCATTACACACTGCCCGAAACATCATCCTGACACTTTCCATAAACATGCACTTGTACAGTGTGGGAGGTGGCAAAATCACATACGGCTGGAGACCTTGTTTTATTCTCCAATCAAAAACTGAAAGCAGATTCTAAGTACCTAAGAATATATAGCTAAATACTGCCACTTTTTAAGGATGTACAATAATTAATCCAAGTTTAAGGCATTGGAGAAATAGGGAATTACAAGTATGCCTAACACTGCTTCCTGGAAGGTAGTTGTTTTTTTTTTTTAGATTTATTTATTTCTATTTTACCTTTCTTCCAAGTTTGAATCTAACCACAACACAATAGAAGATTGTGCTAATATCTTGAATAAGAATCATAAAGAATTTTAAAGTATCTTAAAGAGTCACATATTTAATATAGTAAAATCTTGTAACTAATTCATCAGATCAATAGAAGGGTTGTTGTTAGTTGAGAAGTCATGTCCGACCCATTGGGACCCCATGGACAACTTTCTTCCAGACCTTTCAGTCCTCTACCATACCCCGGAGACCATTTAAGCTTACGCCAACTGCTCATGACTCAACCTTTGTCATCCCTTTCCTTTCAGTCCTCTACCATACCCCGGAGACCATTTAAGCTTACGCCAACTGCTCATGACTCAACCTTTGTCATCCCTTTCTTCTTCTGCCCTCAATCATTCCCATCATTAGTCTCTTCTCCAGTGAGTCCTTCCTTCTTATTAAGTGGCCAAAGTATTTTATTTTCATCTTTGGGATCTGGCCTTCTAACGAGCAGTCCGGGTTGATCTCCTCTAGGACTGACCGGTTTGGTTGCCTTGCAATCTAAGGAACTCGCAGGAGTCTTCTCCAGCACCATAATTCAAAGGCCTCAATTCTTTGATGCTCAGCCTTCCTTATGGTCCAACTTTCACAACATACATTGCAACTGGGAAAACCATAGCCTTGACTATACGCATTAATAGAAGGATAGAGAAGGTATTTTTATGTCCTGAACATCTGAATCATTTTAATAGTTCAGAATAGTATACAAATCACTTTTATTCTCTTATCATTTGCCCTCACTGCTTATGCACTTCTGAGCCTATTTAACATTATTATTGCTGCCTTATAAGGTCATAAATGATTTATAGTTCAAGAATTCCCTTCCAACTCTCTTATTCTATTCTATTCTATTCTATTCTATTCTATTCTATTCTATTCTATTCTATTCTATTCTATTCTATTCTATTCTATTCTATTCTATTCCATTCCATTCCATTCCATTCCATTCCATTCCATTCCAATTCACTAAGCATCTTTTCTCAATCTATGAAACTGATCCATGAGATCTCTGGAAGGCAGTTTGCTCACAGTGGCAACTGTAGACAATGCCCGAGAAAGAGGTCTGCCTACATAAGAACTTCTTCACTTGTAGTTTGTTCACTTTAGAAATTCTGTCTTTAAAGGTGCCGGCTGTTCACATTTGCCCAATGTTTAAGAAGTAATTTAAAATCCATCATTTGATACATTTGCTATTTTGACTTTACTACCGAGGTTTTTTTTTTAACTGAAGGTTTTAATTATGGAATTTTTTTACCGTTTGGTCCGAGATAGATGACTTGAATATGACATCAAGAGAAAGAAAATTGCCTATTTACCCGAATTGTGAGTCTTGTGATATTACTCTATAGTAAACTTTAGTTGGGGAAGTGAAAATATGAAGAAAATTGGCAGAAAGTAGGCTTATAATGAGAGCCAGTTTGGCTAGGTTGTAAAGCATCAGGCTAGAGACTGGGAAACTGTAAGTTCTAGTCCCACCTTAGGCACAAAGCCTGTTGGGTGACTTTTGGCCAGTCACTTTCTCTCAACCCTAGGAAGAAGGCATTGGCCTTTCGAAAAAGTCAATTGGCATTGACTTTCGAAAAATCCTTGCTAAGAAAGCTGTATGGATTTGTCCAGGTAGTTGCCAAGAATTGCACATGATTGAACAGAAGAAATTTTTAAAAAGGCTTGCAATGCTTTTTTATTTCTTGAAGTTCAAAAAAATTAGCCTTCAAAAACGCAAAGCATTGATAAGCAGGATATCATGACAAGAGAATTCAAAATCAGTAACAGTTCCTAACAAAAGAAATAATAAAATCAAAGTGCAGAACATTCCAATGATGGGGAGAAATACAGACTAATAGGAATAGCCAAGGTAGCAACACAAAAATCTATTTTAAGTTCTGGAGGGAAAAAAATATTGGAAATAGAAAGACAGTCCAGTTAGATATTCAATTCCTATTTTAGTGTACACTTCTCTGATTAAAAGAAAACCCTGTTCTATTAGGAACTTATAAAAACATTGAAGGTTGAGATTCAAAGAAACATAGCCAAACAGTATTTCTTTGCTTTAATGAGTGCCGAGCTCCAGGATGAGATTAATTTAATTCAAGGGTACTAAATGAACTCGCTAATGGTGTGATCAAACCAGTATGCATTAGCTTTAAAAAAAAAAACCATGAGAAATGATGAAATGCCAGAAAACCGAGACAGCAAAAACTTCAACTGCCAAAAAGGGAAAAATTGAAGATCTAGAAAACTACAATCCAGTCAGTCTGACAATAATACCTGGAAGATTTTAAAGCACATTATCAAGAGATTTGTTTATAAACATGATGAGACAAAGCAACTCAAAAGGGCATCAGCATATAACCACATAGAAAACCACTGATAATTGCAAGAGGTCAGCATGAAAATTTGTGAAGAACTTAATATAGCTTGACTTCAGCAAGGCATTTGATGAAGTATCCCATGACATGCAGATTAGCAAACTAGTTAGCATTGTATGGATGGCAGTGGATACATAGCTGGCTTAAAAGTTGCACCCAGGGGTTCTTCATCAAATTGAAAGGGGGTATCAAGAGGTGGCATAAAGCTCAATTTTAAACCTTCCATTCTTCAATGTTTTTAGTAATGTTGGGTTGAAGAGGTTGGAAGGAACTCTTATCAGAATTGCAGAGAACAAATAATAGGGTAGAATAGAAAGCAGTAACAAAATTCAAAACAAACTGGACAGAGTAGAGAAATGTATAAGACTAAGAGATGCAATAAAAACAAGGGCTAAGATTTTCACTTAAATGAAATGTTAAAAAATAAAAGGTTTTTCATTTGGGAAATGAAGCATAAAATAAACATAGCATAGAGGATACCTGGCTTGGTATGGTACTATTAAGAAAGATATTGGAAAAATAAAGGTAAAAGTAAAGGTTCCCCTTGCACATATGTGCTAGTCATTCCCGACTCTAGGGGGCGGTGCTCATCTCCGAAGAGCCAGCACTGTCTGAAGACAACTCTGTGGTCATGTGGCCGGCATGACTAAACGCTGAAGGTGCACGGAACACTGTTACCTTCCCACCAAAGGTGGTCCCTATTTTTCTACTTGCATTTTTTACATGCTTTTGAACTACTAGGTTGGCAGAAGCTGGGAAAAGTAACAGGAGCTCACCCCGTTATGCGGCACGAGGGATTCGAACAGCTGAAATGCTGAGCTTTTGATCAACAAGCTCAGCATCAAACTGAAAACATGATGTGGCTGCAAAAAACCGCAAATGTGCACTACATCAATAGAAATATTGTCATAATATGTCAAATAATCATTCCAATTTATTCCGCTTTGGTCAGGCGCCACCTAAAGTTCTAAGTTGATTTCTGGAAACCACACTTCACGGAGGGTTTCAAATAAACTGAAATCATTTCAGAAAGGGACAATGAGAATGGTCAACAAAATAGAAACTTGTAATACCTGAAAATATGTTACCTTAAACTTAGGATTCCTGAATGGGAATGACTTTGATAAAGTACTATGTATGGTATGCATTGTGATGGGAATGGAATATGTCTGTAACTTCAGAGGACTTTTTCAAACTACCACCTGTCCCTTTCTTTTTAGAACTGCATTTCCCCTGTACAGTGTGATTATTATTTTTGTCAAATTAAACAAAGTCAGTCTGGGTCAATTTTTGGTAGTTAAAGCAATGCAAGCATACCATACACTGAGTAGCCAAGCTGATGTTTTAGACAATTGGCTTTGAATTTCAGAAGGTGTTATCTTTCAGAAGCGATATAAAGACCATATTTTATCATTGAAAATCCCTTGGTTCTTTCTTTTATACTGAAAATGTTAATCCCAATGACCTGGATTAATTCCAACTCCTGTAATTGCTGTACATTCTACCCTCCAAAATTCTCTCTGCAGCCTAAATTCGATACATCTTAATTTTTCTCTTCCTGACCTAAGCATCTCTGGCATGTTGGTTTCTAAGATTAAACAGCTGATGACTTCAGCTCAGAATTATCTGCCTTTACATGGGATAATAACGAACATTTATCAGCTTTGTATCATGAAAAGTTGAGACAAATGGGTAAATTGTGGCATGTATTATAAAGCCAGGAAAAGTCCCTATGTTACAAAATGTTACACAGTCCAATTGGGGGTGGAGGAATAGGATCTGTGTACACAATCTAATCTTTATTAGAGGTTGAAGCAAACTGACCTTTCTCATGTTCTCTATGTTGTATATCCATGATGGTAAACCTATGGCACGTGTGCCAGAAGTGACACGCAGAGCCATCTCTCTGGGCATGTGAGCCATCACCCGTTCATGCTCACGGAAGCACTAGAAACCAGAAAAATTGCTGCCTGGTGTGCATGCCACATGGCTGCTCTTCCGATTTCCAGCACACGCATGCGCTGTGGCCAACTGGTGTTCTGGTTTCTGGAACGCATGTGTGTGTGAAGATCAGCTGGTCAGTGCTCATGTGCGCACCAGAAAATTATCTTCCCAGTGGGTGCTCTTCTGGTTTCCGGTGCATACATGCACACCAGCCATCTGGTCTTCACTTGCACATGCATGCCAGAAACCAAAAGACCAAGTGACCTGTGTGCATGCATGTGCTGGAAACCGAAAGAACAGCCCCCCGGCGCACGCACGTACACTTCCGGTTTCTGGCATGCACGCGCACACATGTGCACGCACACTCCCGTTTCAGCACTTGGTGCTGAAAAGGTTTGCTAACACTGCTGTATATAATATTTCCAGAAAAGAGATGAAGCATGACATACCTTTCTCTTATGAACATGCTGTAGAGGTACTGTAGTCGTCAATTTACAACCATAAATGAGCCCCTACTTTCTTTCTGTCTGTCTGTCTGTTGCTACGTGAGACATTTGCTAAGTGAGTTCTACCACATTTTACGACCTTTCTTGCCACACTTGTTTAGTGAATCACTGCACTTAACTTAGTAACATGGTTGTTAAGTGAATCTGGCTTCCCCATTGACTTTGCTTGTCTGAAGTTCACAAAAGGCGATCACATGACTTTGGGACACTGCAACCATCATAAATGACTCAGTTGCCAAGCATCTGAATTTTGATCACATGATCACAATGGTCATAGGTGTGAAAAACAGTCATAAGCCACTTTTTTCAGTGACGTTGTAAACTTCAAACAGTCACAAAATGAATTATTGTCAGGAAAGGACTACCTGAATAAATGTTTTTTTCTCTTGACTCCTATGCCATGGAACTAGGAGAATGGTGTGATCCTGGTAATGTCAATTTATATATTTGATCAAAGATGAAATTATTTAGAAAAATCATTAAAAAAAAAAGAAGTATGACTTAAAAATGGTGAAAATGTTCCTTTTCTTTATGGTATAAGTGGCCGGAGAATAGGAATAATAGAAAAGAAAAATAGGGGTAACATGTAAAAAGGAAAGAATGAATATGTCAATATATAGAAAATATAAAATTAATATGAATGTTAAGAAATACACTGTAATTAAAAGAGAAGGGGACAAGAATTCACTCCAGCCTTCTGCAATTACTGTAAGTTCGAATCTCACCAGGCTCAAGATTAACTCAGCCTTCCATCCTTTCTAAGGTAGGTAAATTGAGGACCCAATTTGTGGGGGCAATAAGATGACTTTGTATAAAATATAGAAAAGTATGAAGGCTATTGCTTAACGCATTGTAAGCTGCCCTGAGTCTCTGGAGAAGGGCGGCATATAAATCAAATTTTTTAAAAAAGAAGAAGAAATTGGAATAATATAAAGGGAAAGGGGGGAAAATGTGAATATTAGAAGATCATTACGAAATAGCTGTTAAGAGAGTATATATATAAATGTTGTATGTCTTGTAATGTCATATTATGTTATAATAATAAAAAATAAAAAAAATTAAAAATAGTGAAAATGAAGGAGCACAATACAGTAAATGATAATGTAAACCTCTATGTGTCCTTTAATAGGTTCTGTTACCATTTAATACCAATAGATAAAAATTTTGCAATTTTTTTTAGTGAATTGAGGGCATTCACCCAAGACAGTAGTAGGTTTCAATTTAGTTTGCGACTGGTTTGCTTGTGCATATGCATGTGCTTTCACTTGTGCTTGCGCGCAACACTTCCACACATGTGCAGAAGCATCCGGGAGGGTGGGCAGAGCCTCCCACTGCCACCGCTACCGGTTCACCCGATTCGGGGCAAACCGGTAGCAACCCACCATTGACCCAAGAGCAAGAGGTGGGTAGAATCCATCTATCAGATATATTAATTAGAAGAAGTTATAGGTAATCTTCAATTTATGACCAGTTGCTTAAAAACTGTTCAAAGTTACAATGCCCTACCCCAACAGATATTTATGACCAAGTTCCAAAGTTCTGATGGCATTTTGGGTGCTCAACAACCAACTCATATTTACTATCAATTGCAGTGTCCCATGGCCACATGACCATGATTTATGACATTTTTTCTGGAAACCAGTTTGTCATGGAAACCCATGGCAAACAATGAGCACACTTAACAAACTCGGTGCTTACTTTACAAGTGTTGCCAAAAAAGATATAAAATCACAGCAGTCATGAGATAGCCTGCTTTATGATCATAGAACATAGAATCATAGAGCTTAAAGGAACCTCAGAGGTCTCTAGCTCAACCTCTTGTTCAACCTCCTGCTCAAGGCAGGAGACCTTATATACCATCGTAGTCCAATAGTTGTCCAGTCTATTTTTGAAAACCTCCAATGGTGGAGCACCCACAAGTCTGAGGCACAATGTATTTCATTGATTAATTGTTCTCATTGTCAGAAAATTTCTTATTTCTAGGTTGGATTTCTCTTTGATCTTCCATCCATTACTTCCTGTCCTGTCCTCTGATGCTTTGGAGAATAAGTCAACCCCCTCATTTCTCATTTGTAACATATAGCTGTAAATCATGGATCATTTAGAAAGCTAAACGAATAAAAAATAATGCCTCTGAATTCTCATGCTAGAGAAAATTGTTAAGAATACTTTGGGACCAGAAGAATTAATTATATAAAATAAAGCCAGACTATTCACTGGATGCACTATTAATGAAACCAAAGCCCAAATATCTTGGACACACTCACTGGACAAGACATTGATACTTGGAAAAATTGAATATAATCAAAAACAGAGGGCCAATAGAAAACAAAGTGCCTCAGTGATATTACTGATGATATCAGTATGAAATACTTATTCATGACCAAAGCTATGATTGTGCATTGCATGATTTCAAATCTTTTAACAGATTAACAGAGTTGGAAGGGACTTTGTAGATCATCTAGTCCAACCCCCCACCCAAGCAGACTCTACACCATTTCTGACAAATGTTTGTCCAGCCTCTTCTTGAAAGCCTCCAGTGATGAAGTCCTACAACTTCCAAAGGTAAGCTGTTCCATTGATTGATTGTTCTCACTGCCAGAAAATGTCTCCTTATTTCTAGGTTGAATCTCTCCTTGATCACTTTCCATCCATTATTCCTTGCCTGGCCTTGGAAAATAGTTTGACCCCTTCTTCTCTGTGGCAGCCCCTCAAATATTGGAACACTGCTATCATGTCTCCCCTGGTCCTTCTCTTCACTAAGCTAGCCATGCCCAGTTCCTGCAACTGTTCTTCATATGTTTTAGTCTCCAGTCCCCTAATCATCCTATTGGTTCTAATCTATAGAACATATTGTAAAATCCACACCAAAAAAATTGCTGTGAGACCAACAACAGTCAACACAGTATAAACAGGGATATAAATATATATTTAAAAATTAAGTATCATGAAACTAAGCAATATATCAAGGTAAAGGGAGTTTTATAATGAGACCTTTTGTCTGCACAAGAATGTATCCTATATTGTTTTTCAGCAACGAATGCTAATTATACAATATGGATAAAATTGAGAACAACTGTATTTTAATTCCTCCTTCTCCTCTTCCTCCTCCTCCTCCTTCTCCGCCTCCTCCAATAGCATATAATGTTTCTGAATATTTCTGTGACCCATTGTCTCCAATGCAATTCATAGGCTGTCGGCACTTTTTTAAAAAATCTACTTTTCAGGGACAACATATTTCCTTGCTTAATACAGGCTTGCATCTGTTTTCCTATATTCATTTATAGTCGATTTTTATAGGCTTCCTCTAAGCTGTAAATCTATCTTACATGCTTTCTTCATTTGTTTGCTAGACAAACTGCCCTTGAGAGTTGTCCCTAAATTCTTCCACTGTTGGCCATAAACTATTTCAATGCCCCCAAACAAGCAGAGGAGTAGGAAAAATGAGGATTGCAGAATGCGCTGTTGCTCAATATTAAATATTTTCAAAACAGTCAACAGGATGACAGAAATACATAAGCTTTCTCTATTAAAAGAAATGTCCCAAAATTTTCCAAACAGATTTTCAGCTGACAAATAGAAGTGAACCCATGCAGGTTCCCTCCAGAGGTGGGTTTCAGCAGGTTCTGACCTGTTCTGGAGAACGGGTAGCGGAAATTTTGAGTAGTTCGGAGAACCGGTAGTAAAAATTCTGACTGGCCCCTCCCCTATCTATTCTCTGCCTCCTGAGTCCCAGTTGATCGGGAGGGAATGGGGATTTTGCAGTAACCTTCCCCTGGAGTGGGCTGGGAATGGAGATTTTACAGTATTCTTCCCATGCCACGCCTACCAAGCCACATCCACCAAGCCATGCCATGCCCACCAAGCCACATCCACAGAACCGGTAGTAAAAAATTTTGAAACCCACCACTGGTTCCCTCCCCTTCAAGAGGGGAACACCACTAAAAAAAAATGCCCCTTTCAAGCTATATGTTTGGTTTGCTGACAGGCCTTAAGTTTCTACTCGTCTAGATACTGTATCTGTCTCTGTTTCAGTTCTTATCTTCAACCAATGTAATAACAATAATAATAACACTTCATATTTTCAATTGAGGAGATAAAACTTTCCTTTCCAGTCTTTTTCAAGACGGAGCCATACAAATGTGTTAAGCGCTACAGTTCCCAAAACTCTCAGCCAGTATGGCTGAAGATTTAGTTTCTTCCATTAAACTGCACATGGGTGTAAAAACAGTCATTTAGATATTTCCTTGACCTTTAGAGCCATAAATTAAATCAATAAATCAGCTGCAAGCTATAGTTTCCACTAAATAGACTTAAATCTTTATTTTTCTCAAAGTAACATCAGTTATCTGACATGCATCAAAAATATTAGCTAAAAAAAATACTATTCTGGCAAAGAAGCTCCTAGTATGTGGCTTGAAGTCAGCTGGAAAGGATTGCTGGTTCTGTAAATCCTTAAACAAAACAAAACAAAAAACAGAGAGGGGAGTGACATGGGAGCCAATGAAAACATTTTCTGTATAAGTCAGTTGTTACTATTCACATTTCATTGATAGAGAACAAAAGCCAAAAAAGATGCTTATGTTAAAGGCTCTTGAATCCAAGACTGAGTTAGGATTAGGACAAAGGGGTTTTGTTTTTTTTTTCAAATATGAATGTATATGTCTTACTCTGCTGGACAACACCAGTTCTTCACAGGCAAATGTATGGAATAAAATTTATAGTCAAGCTGGCATTGCCTCCCATGTCCGAATCTATCTTGCTCATGACAATTCCAAGTCTGCAAGTAGCTTTTCTAAAGACAGCTGATATATGGAATTTTGTGGGGATAAATACAGTTAGCTTTATACAGTGGGTATTAGGGATCATTCTTCTGCCAAAGGCACCCCTTTTTTATCTCCCTGACACTTCTTTTTTTTCTTTTTCCATGCCAGAGAAAAGGGTGATGGTTCTTGCCAGAGATATAAACTGATGGCTGAGAGAAGGCTTTCCAGATGAGGTCAAGGGCTACATCTGGCCCTCAAGCAGCAGATTGCCCACCCCTTACAATGGTATATTTCATATTAATGTTCATCCATTAAACTTTCCATACTTGAGTCACATACAAATAGCAGGCAAGGTAAAGCTTGAACTTGGCTGGCCTGATTTGAAGGATTTGGCTAAAATTATGACTTAAATGTCTTTATTCTTTCAATCAACTTTCTTAAGCGGTCCACCACAAAACTTTCATTTTATTTTATTTTTTTGAAAAACTGTTGACAGTCTGAGCATAAGCAGGAGATTTTTTAATGCCAGTAGGATGCTTAAATATAGTACATATACATATACGCACAGCACAGAAAGAGAGAGTTACACACACATCTATGCAATCTGTACTTAAATACCAGATCCGTGACTAGGACTTAAAAGCAACAGAAGTCATTGCATTTTGCTGACGTTTAAAGAATTACAATTTGTAATATTGGGATCATATTATGTTTATAAGGTTAATATATGACCGAAGTGTTTCTGTGAGTTCTGTTTCCATCACATGGCACATACTCAGGAGCAAAACACATGTTACATTTCATGCATACCCTTTCATTTTTGTTTACCTTATTGACAGATAGGGTGTTACAATCCAGAGATGGGAACCATATAAACAGACAGAGGAAACTTAAATCTTATGCCCCAGTTGCTTTTTTGGAGAATAACCCTGCCCCAAATTTACCCATAGGAAACTCTTTTTTTTTTTTCATCTGGGTGGGAAGCAGATTCTGAAATGAAGCAGGTGAAGACAATTTAAGTCTTCAAATACCATTTCATGGCAGTCCTGTTCTGGACTGGGATTCTATATTTTCACAGTATAACCAAGGAAAAAAACAAGTGGTTAGCTGGACAGCACTTAGAAATAGCAGATTTATATTACAGCTTCACAGTGCTTTGCAGCCCCCTCTAAATGGTTTACAGAGTCAGCCTATTACCCCCAACAATCTGGATCCTCATTTTACTGAGCTCAGAAGAATGGAAGTCTGAATCAACTTTCAGGTCAGGGTTGAACTCCAGGCTGTGGGCAGAGTTTGCCTGCAATGTTGCATTCTAACAACTGTGCCATCACAGATGCTATATTAGAAGAGTAATCTGCTTTGTCCGTCAGTGGAGGAGTATCCCATCAAGTGCCTTTCACACGTCCTCTTGGAGAATCATGTTTCTGATCAGAGGCATGGAGAACATTGTCTTAGATCAGATGATCCAGGCTAGTTCTATCCTCATTGACCAGGAGCAGCTCTCCAGGGTTATCTAGTCTTTTCCAGAGATTAAGAGCCCTGGACTCATTTCTTAAGAAATCTTTTCACAATAATATATGGTTGAATTTTTAAGCTTGCGTTTCTTAAAAAAAAGTAATTAACTGGGGGTTCATTCCATGGTCGAGAAAATAATAGGAAAGGATAATCATAATTAGAACTCTTTTGAACAAAAACAGAAATGTAGGCTGTTATTCCGTAATGTTGTTCTGTAGGCTGCATTTTCATCCTCCCCCTTCCTCCCTCCCTCCACTCCCTCTTGGGGTTTTTTTTTCTCCTCCTCCTCCTCCTCCTCCTCCTCCTCCTCCTCCTCCTCCTCCTCCTCCTCCTCCTCCTCCTCTTCTTCTTCTTCTTCTTCTTCTTCTTTTGTTCTCTCTCTCTCTCCTCCCTCCCTCCCTCCCTCCCTCTTTTTTGGCCATCATACTTTTCTTAAATATTGCTTTGACTTTTCAAAGCCAATACTCAAACTGAATCTTAGCCAAAAATGAAACTGTTTTTCCAGAATTGGGGTCAAACTATGCAAAATTCTTGAATTCCTTGTGCAACCATAAATCAGCACAGCATTGTCAAAAGGCCATAAGCTATTTGGTGTATCTGGCTGAAGCTTCATTTATCACAGTTTGTTAAAGGTCTAGTCATATTCATTTTTCATTTACAATTCCCTCACTTTCTCCAGAAGACGCTAGTTTAAAATGACTGAGGAACTGAATTTCCCACAATTTCTGTTAAAAGATAGCAAAGTCCCTAAGTTAAGAGGGTCAGCAATCAGGGTCTTTTGGGCCCCTTGATCACTACATTTCAGTACTTGCATTTTAAGCCAACTAAAGAGAAGTTGGGTTTTAGAAAAGGCAAACCTGTGCCAAACTTGGAGGTACAACTACAGCTTCATGAATGAGCATGTATTTCATTACTGTGTTCCAATATTTGGGCAATAAAGACAATAACAAACATAACATCTATGTAGATTCTCAGTCATCCAAGTCATGGTTGTCCCAAAGATGCTTTTTTTCAAGAGGCAGTTGGACTTTCTGGTTTTTCTTTGAAGAAGTTTTGGAAGGTGAGAGCCAGTCAGAGCTGAAGAAGCTTCTTGGATGAGAATCAAAACTTCTTCAAAGAAAGTTCAGTTGCCTCTTGAAAAAAAAGCTTTGGGACAACAAATATAACAGTGATAATACTGCCAAATCCCTAAAAGACAGTTGATAGCTTACAAATAAATCACACACACACACACACACACACACACACACACACACACCATGGTGTCCATAGTGTTTTCTGAATTTAGCTATTTTTTTGCAGAGATTTTGTTAGCTGGCTAGGTAACACTTCCCAGAGTCGTTCTATGAGGGAAATGGGCAGTCTCTAAATATGATAATTAAATAAAATTTTCAGTGCTGGAGAGAATGGGGTTTGCTCTCTATTTATATACAGTCATTTGCCCTGGCACTGTTGGTGAGGATGTTGCCTTCTCACTGGTAGTTCCTTGATTAGCATATTATTTACTGCTTCATTGTTTATCTATCCTTGCTCATGGTGTTTAACCCTTGCATCTGAATGTTAACTGCTGAGGATGAGGTGATCATTTCGTTTCTTTTTTAGATTTTCATTATCTTTTTGAATAGTGTGTAAAACCATTCTAAAGAAGTTCTAAAACCCAACTTCTCTATGTGCCTGTTGATGACTGATTTGTCTGAGTGCCAAAATGCTAGGAATTCCTTAGCATTTTTGCACACACACAAACACACAAACAAACAAAATAAATAAAGATTAAAAACAGTCAGCACATGAATTTACATATGGTTATAATGGATTATAAACTACAAACAAAACAACAAAATAACACAAATGCAAAGTTATGACATTTGCCTAATGATATGACTACATCATTACACATACCATTCCCCTCCATTATGGCACCATTGGCTAACATGCAATGTTTCAGGACTAGATATCATGGAACATTATGAATTTGCATGTACTATCCTGAAAATGGAGCCTATTTTTTTAAACTACTTACCTTATTCAAAATGCCTTTCACTTTAGTCCCTTGTTTACAATTCAATGTACAAGTCTACATCAGTCTTGAATTAGGCATTTTGTTCAAGTATTTTACTCTAAAAATGGAAATAGATCAAATCCTACTAACCATAAGGTAAATAGCAAGAATTTATACAATAAGGATTGGAGGATTGGAGCTTTAGATTGCCTTCTGTCAACTTTATTTATCTTGGTATAATAATTCCCAGGAGGCTTACTCGAGATTTAATTTGAACTTTTTCATGCAAATGAAAGGAGAACTAGTCATATGGTCTAGAATTCCTTTGAGAACTGAAGTAAAATAAATGTGATTAAGGTAAATGTTACTACAATGATTTACACTTTAAGAAGCCTTTCTGCTGTTATTCTACCACATTATTTTAAAATGTTGTATAAAATATTCTTTGGAGAGAGTGCAAGAATTTCATTACACAATTATGTGTTTTCACACTTTCAGGATTAACTTTGGGCATTAATCCTAGACTAGAAGAGTGCAAGATTTTCATTATACAATTATAAATTTTCACACTTTCAGGATTAACTCTGGGCATTGTAATCCTGACTAGAAGAAAAAACAATGTGGGGATCAGTTTTTGTACCTCCATTTAATAACATAAATTACATGTATTTAAATACAGATATAAATTTACATATTAAGTTTCTCATAGATGTATTATTAATAATAATAGCCTTATGTATTTACATAATAACTCCAGGCAGTTTACAATAAAATAGATTAAATACAGTATATAAAAATAAAACCCAGAGGAGCCAGGAACCATCCAAACAACTATTAACAGCCAAACCTCCAGGGAAGGTATGAAGATGGCTCTGTGAAAGTAGAGCCAACAAGCATGAGAAAGACCAATTCCTTGGAAGCTCCCTGGATAAGAAGAGGAGATTGCCCACCTGTGCTCTAGATAATTCATGAGGAGGCCACAGGATAGTAGTTTTCCATTAATTTGTGCACTGGTGACAATAGGATTAGACACCTTGTTTTACAATCATATCAAAAAATTTGAAAGGAAACTTAAGTTTGCAATCACTCTGCTAAACAAATAATTCCCTCAACACTGTCAAACTATTTACTAAGTCTGCACTACTATTAATCTTCTCATCATTCCCATCTCCTTCCACTTATGACTGTATGACTGTAATTTTGTTGCTTGTATCATTTGTCCCCTACGACTATCATTAAGTGTTGTACCTATGTTTCTTGATGAATGTATCTTTTATTTTATGTGCACTGAGAGCGTATGCACCAAAGACAAATTCCTTGTGTGTCCAATCACACTTGGCCAATAAAAAATTCTATTCTATTCTATTCTATTTCTCATCACTTTCTGAGGTTGCTTGTTAACTGCTTGTGCTACAAAACAACGTCTGAAGTTTGAAAATTATTTCTTTATGTATTTCTTTTCTCTTTCTTTATTATTAGTGCTAACACTGTTGTGTAAGATCAAGGGTTGGAGAAAGAAATCAGAACACTTGCCAGGAGACTATCTGTAATTATCCAGGCCTGAAACAACTGAAGCAAATACCAATAAAGCTATGTTTTTCCATGAAAACTCTGCAGATTCAATGAATACTCATTCAGTGAAAATTTGCATTGCTGCCTACAAAATAATAAATGGCCTCAAAGTTATCAATTATGACCCCAAGATTTCAAGCCGGGAAAAGATCACTGTAATACCATTAAGATATTCAGTCAAAGTTCACTGTGCATCATCAAGAACTATATAAAAACTGATAAATCTAAGTATCCTCAGAATAGCAGACACTGAAAACTATGATCATGAATCAAGGAGACTAAGAGAAATAAGAAAAATAGGATCCAGGACTGGACCCGGAGGATATCTATAATAAGATGCAATTCCCAGGATTGTAATGTATCATATGATACTGCAAAATACCAAAAGGACTTGAACCAATCAAACCAATGATTCCCAGAGAGTATTATCTGTTGTAGATCAATTGATGCTATCTGGTATGGATCAATTGCTGCTTTCCAGTCCAAAAAAGTTCATTACCAATGTATTTTGGAACTTGGCCACCAGAACACCATTTTAGTTGATTGAGCTATTCAAAATCCTGGCAGATATGGATCAAAAAGGCCACTGGGACAAATACGGAATCAATTTCAAAACTCTGTTCAGGATGTCCTCATTTGGAAAAAGGGTAGTTTTTCCTCCCAGCTTTTAAATAACTCTCTTTTTGGAAGACTTTCAAGTGGAAGAAGGAAAAGTATTTTCTGATTTTTTTTTTCCTTTTAGCCACTACTACTTTTAGCAGCGCACTGTTTTCATTCATCTTATAGTTTGTTGGAGAGCTTCGTGAAGGATTTGCTCTCAGCAGTCAAAAAGTGATTTCCCTACAGGATCATAAGCTATTTGTGAATCAACAAAATCCTTCCATTTATGGGAAGTAAAGTCTAAACGTAAGCCATTTCTTTTCTAATTTCAGATTGTATTTCTATCACAGATCAGAAAATTGTGCTAAGTGAGAATAGATTCAATAAACATGGTTCTCTCTAAAATACATAATATGTATTTTAAATATTTTAAACTGAAAAATAAGTGTTAAGTTAATATGGGTTTGAATTATAACTTCACAGGCTTTGGTTGTGAAGTTTAAACATAGAAATCCTGAAATACTTTTGTAGTAGCTTGTAAAGGATTCGATCTAGACCATAGATTATTTTATCCTTCCATAGGACAATTCCCACATTGGGGTGAATTGCAGCTTCCTTTTCCACAAAAGCAGCTGAAATATGTATTTCTTTGTATGTATTTATATAAATATGTACATACAAACACAGAAAATTAATTAAAATGTTTAAGAAGTTAAAGCATCAAAATGCACATACAGGGATAACAACTAGCAGGTATAAGAACTATTCACAATAGAGAAAACACACTTTTTGGGTCCCAATAGATGGCACTGTTTGAACAAAGGGACCTGTACTCTTCTGTCTGTATGGAAATTCTCAGTAATCCAGGTTATGACTGTCCCAAAGGTGCTTTTTTAAGAGGCATGGACTTTCTTTATTTTTCTTTGAAGATGTTTCACTTCTCATCTAAGAAGTTTCTTCAGTTCTTCATGGAAACATCTTCAAAGAAAAGCAAAGTCTACTTGCCTCTTGAAAAAGCACCTTTGGGATACCCACGCTTCTGGCTCTTACTTGCTCTGGGTGATAGACAGCACTTCAAATAAACAGGGGTTTATAGACAATAAACAGCACCTTGAGCCACACATGAAAGCATACTGGTAACCAATGCAGTTCGTGAAGAAAGCATTCTACATGGGCAAACTAAGGCATAATCATTATTGCCTATACTGCTCCATATTGGATCCGATGAAGTTTCCAAATGATTTTCAAGAGAAGCCCCATGTAGAGTGCATTGCAATACATGAGCTATGAGGCAGTAAGGACACAAGTCGTTGTGTGAACAGGTTTCCCTATCAGGAAGGGGCACAACTGGCAGACCAGATGAAGATCTGCAAAAGCCTTCTTGTCAACAGCTGCCACTGTTCATTGGCAAAAAACTGTACATTCAGAAAGAGTCACATATTGCATCCAAGAGTACAGATGGAAGATTTCTGGATCCAAGTCATTCCAACATCTATAGCCACTTGGTCTTGGAAGGATTGAGTTAGAGTTGGTTTTCCCCCATCCAGACCTGCACAACTTCCAGACACTGGAACAAAACCTCAACAGCCTTACTGTACTTAGTTTGACTGCAGTCAAAGTTTATCATCCATTCCAAGCTATTAGATAATCTCACCCAATGGCTTCATGTACATGGCAAGCAAGAGGGGACATAGTGCGGATTCTGTGGCATCACCACCCACTGTTTATTTATTTATTTTTAATTTATTCAATGCCCACCTTATATCAAAATTACTCTGGGCAACCTGCAGCATTAAAACATTAAAATCCTATCAGGTGAATATTTCTAAAACAATAAAAAAGGAAGTGACCTCTCCTCTTCCACCAACACCAATTGGAAGTCACACCGAATGAAATGACCTCTCCTCTCCTCTCCCCCCCCTCCTCTTTCACCAACTCCAATGGGAAATGGCTTCCAATTAAGAGAACTATAGAGAAATGGACACAAGTGCCGACCCCCAAGGCCAGTCCACAGCATACCTTAGTTAACAATACCAAAAATCACTGAGAGATCGAGAAGCACAAGGGCAGAGGTGGGCTACTGCCAGTTCAGACCGGTTCAGGGGAACTGGTAGTTCCGAGCAGCGGCTAGGCCCACCCACCTGCACTGGCACTATCCTGTCATATTTTTGTTGCCACACATGGAAGGTGCACACATGAGCGAAGAGAGAGCACGCATACTCACATTTTCAATTCTGGGTGAACTGGTTGTTACATTATGTGACACCCACCTCTGTACAAGAGTGATTGCACCTATGTTGCTACTACACTTTTCTTTTTTAAAAAAATACTGTAAAATAAATCCACTGGTACACCATTTTTCAAGTCATTTGAGGAAAAGGGTTTCACCCTGGGTTTCCAAATGATCAGTTTCAAAACAAGATCAAAGCAAGTTGATGCAAAGAAGATATAACACAGGAATATTCAGACAGAAAACACATTACTCTATGTATGTTTATAGAACAGTTATCATTTTCTTTCTTTTAAAAAAGACAAGAGTCATTTCAAGGTGCTAAGAGAAAGATCTGTCAGATGCTTTATGGCGATGCCCTGAAGTAATCCTGAGGATGGTGCTGTGCACTGCAGAATTGACTTTCACGAATATTTTCAGTCTCATTTGCACACCAAATAAAATACACTCTCTCCTATTTGTATATTGTCTGATTTCCCCTTGTCCACCTAAACTGGTCTAAAAAGGACAAACTTAGGAATTTTATGAAACCTTTTCTTTATACATTCAGAAAAACAAGTACTGTATGATCCCTTCCCTCTCCAGGCTGAACCTTATAAGAAATCTGTAAGATAGGTGAAGCTGAAAAACAGCAATAGTTCAAGTCACATAATGAACTCCTGATGAAATAAGGATTTGAAACCAAATTGTATACATTAACTCGGGAAATCCCTGATGTTTTGTATGTTTTCTGGCCTGAAATTTCCAAAATATAAATCACTAGAAAGCACATTATACAACTGAATTTTTCTGAGGTTTGATACGGAAGAATACCACTTCTCCTTAGTAGAAGCATATTAAAGATTTTGCTAATATGTGGTTGTTGTACAATTAGTGTAGAACATGCTTCCTCCTTAGATTAGATTTTTTTTTCACTGCAACCCACACCATTTTGCTACATAACATTTTACTTTTGTAATATGTTGTTTTCAACTTTAAGAAAAGTTCCAGTGAACATGTGGCAAAACATGTAATGGGAAAATGTATATTTCTACACTAATCTACAGCATCCTCAAGCCTGAGTAAGGATAATTAAAAGTTTAACTGAAGATTTAATCAGCTTAAGAGGGGAGTATTTCACTTTAAAAAAAAAAAAACTCCCTGAAACCTTATGCTTGCTCAAGTATTCAGCAAACCTTTGAGGATACTGTTCATCTGTGAACTGTAATTTTCTGGTTTTTCATAAAGCTTCTTTCACAAGGAAAAATGCTAACAAAACAAATCCAATATAATGACATGAGGAAGCAGTATGCTTCATTTTCCACAGGTCTAATTGGCTTTGACAGTACAGCAGTCATTTAGTGCATTCGAATCAATGCTACATATTTCAACCCACTCACCCCCCACCCCAGATATGAGAGGACAAACCTGCAACATATCTGAAATTCAACAGAAGGATTTTCAAGACTCTTGAGAATGAAGTCCTATGCTGGAGTTAACCTGAGCGAAAGGGTTTAGGCTCTTGAAGAAATCCTGCCATATTGCTTGAAAAGGGAGATACAAGCAGCTAGACTCACAACCAGATCTCCTTTTTTATGCCAAAAGATACACCACCAGCAGAAAGACTAAATTGGAATAGCATTAAGGACACAGCAGGAATAGCACGGAGGTTTTTCACATTTACACGAAGTAAATAACAATAATTAAAATTAAAATAATGATACATAGAAATAAAGTTTGTAACTCTTTAGTGCAGAAATTTTTCAATGAGTTCAGTGGGAGCCAACTTCCAGTTTTTAAAACAAAAGCCATTCACTGAAAGTTTCTCCATATTTCATTCAGTTTCATTCATATTTCATTCAGCCATATTTCATTCAGTGTCCATTCAGTCCAGTGAGAATATAAAAATCAAGATGTACCTGCAGTAACAACTACCATGTTTCCCTAAAAATAAGACCTTGTCTTATATCTTTTTGGACCCCAAAATAAGCGTTTGGCTTTATTTTTGGGAGGTCTTATTATTTTGGGGAGCGTGGAACAAGACGGGGCTCCACTTGCTGTTTTACCTGATTTCCAGTTCTGTCTCCCTAACCCTAACCAGAGGAAATGGTGGGGACCGGCTGCACATGCATTTAAATATTTTCAGGGAGGGCTTATTTTCAGGAGAGGGTTTATTTTCAGGGGAGGGCTTATTTTCAGGGAAACGCGATATGCAATTATAAAACTACTCTGTGGAAGTTATATTATGCCTTTGAGCACTGAGATCCTTGAATAAAAGGTGAGTTAAGACTCATTTTCCCTTTGATGGACTCAAAACCCCATTTATTAAATGTATTCTATGCACTGAATCACTGCAGGATAGCACTGCAAAAATGTATCTATCCTTGTTGCATGTCCTGGTTCCTTTCCTACATGTTTGCAGACGTTTTGTGCAGGAGAGCTGCACAGTTTATTAGTTTATTATTATTATATGTTTGGGGTTTTCCAGATTCTCTCAACTTCTTAACTAAGATAATGCCAAAATGATGAAATTTACACTGTGATATTCTTGCTCCTCCTGGGGAATTACATTCAGTCCAACAACTTTAATGATAAACATTTTTGAGGCTTTCAGGTAGAATGGTTTGTTTAGAAAAACATCATCAGATAAGGAAAAATAAATCCCTGTGCTCATGTTGTCATTATATTAATTGTGTTATCATGTTAAATTAATCATGAGATGATATAGTAAGTTGACATTTTCTATCTTGGAGGACTGGCATTTATCATACATCAACTGATTCTTTTATTTTTGTTTTAATAGCTTTGTGATGTGGCTGGATTATCTTTTATCTTTGAATTTTTGCAGTATCAAACTAAACAAAATGATTATGGATTTATTGACTTAATGGTTATCAAATAAATAGGCAGTGCATTCTAAAAAGTTAAACATGATGTTCGTCCAAAGAAGCAAAATCATTTGCATTATTGCTATTTATTTCAATATCTGCGGCATTTTTCACTTTGACTATCCTAGGAACTGCCTAGTAAATTTATCTAATTCTCAAGGCAGCTATGTGGATCTTTCTCCAGAGGCAACTAAAGCAAGACTCAGCTAGTGATATAGAGACCATCTGTCAGCATGTGCTCATTAGCAAAATGCTTTATTGTCTGGAACAATAGAAGAGGGTATAAAACAGTATGTATTAAATACTTTCTTTTGGACATTACTTGCCGCTGTGAATTCTAGACACATATTTTATTATTAGTTTGCACTACAGAAAAACTACTAAAAGAAATACTTATCTGCACATTCCCTGTAATGTTTTAAACATTATTTTATAATTTCAGTAATATTTTTAGAATATTAATGCAAAAGAAACATAACTGGTGGTACTTCTGCTGACTGACAGCTGCCAGGAGTTCGGTAGTTCAAGTCCCACCAATTCAAGATTGACCTGGCCTTCCATCCTTCCGAGGTGAGTAAAATGAGGACCCAGATTGTTGGGGGCAAAGTGCTGACTCTGTAAACCGCTTAGAGAGGGCTGTAAAGCACTGTGAAGCAATATAAGTCTAAGTGCTATTGCTACAGTATAACTCGTGTGTAAAAAAAAAAAGTGTGTTAAATCAAAACAAGCTTATTAGAATGGGACACTGATCCATATACTCTTATACTATCTGTCCTTGTATTATCTGGTGATAGGCAATCCTGATGCTGTTTCCCTCCTGTTGTTTCTAGATTACCATTCATTTGAACACTAGCCATTCTGCTATCCAAATCTAAAGGCACCAGCTGTGTTAGTCTAATCGAATCCAATCAAATAGTATACAATATTACTAACACAAATATACATATAAATAGATGAAAATCAAAATCTTTATCCCTACTTTAACCCTTTAATCAAAGAAGTCAGAAGTTCAACCAGGGACTTTTTAAATTCAAAAATCTTTGCTCTATACTATTTATAGTCCATTTGTTCCAAACACAAGTAGCTTTGAAAATAAATGGTTCAACTGAATAAGGTTGATGTGCACATATCTATATTTTAATAACAGTCTGGATGCTACTGCCTTAAGTAATTATATAATCTTAGCAAAAGCTTATCCAACAATAGATGCTGCTAAGACAATTCACAGGTGGATGACTTATCTTAAAACATAAACTATTGATGTCCTCCTCCTTGTTACTGAACATTCTTTGAATATTACATGCCAGTGGATTAGTACTATTCCCTGTAATAGTATTGATTTCTAGAAATTAATACTATTAAGATTTAAGTTATTTCTTGTTCCATAGACAGTTAATCTACTCTGAAACAGCTGTCAAAAATCAGTGATTAGCTCTAGATGTGCATACTAACAGGCCATCCTATTTCTAGGTAACTATCCAACATATTATCTATGGAGATTCTCAATCATCCAGTCATGGTTGCTCCAATGATGCTTTTCCAAAAGGCAACTTTCAAGCTTTTTTCTTGAAAATATTTTGCTTTTCATCCAAGAAGTTTCAGTTGCCTTTTGGAAAAACACCTTTGGGATATCAACATGTTCATTATTTCAAACGTGGCCAACATAAGCTATTATTTTCAGTTACTTGCTCTGCTTATTTTCAATAACATTCCTTCCTTCCTGCTCCCTGCTTTTTAAAAAGGAGATTTAGGGGGAGAAAATTGCTCTGACTAAAAAGGTGACAGACGCAGGAAAAAAAATACTTCTTTAACAGATTGTTCCTTTGTGGCATGTATGATTTGGAGCACTGAGAAAAGGCCAAGACTTCCCTTGGACTGCATCACCTCCAGGAAAACTGATCCCTCTCCAATCATTTTTTCCTGAATAGCAACAAGGCTTAAGAAGCCTGTTACATATATTGGTAATGTATTACAGGCAGTCCTCAATTTATAAGCAGTTGCTTAGTGAACTTTTATGACTATGTTGACTGGCGACCCCCAGGGGTAGAAAACTCTCTCCTTGGGGGTCACCAGTCGACATAGTCATAAAAGTTCACTAAGCGACTGCTTATAAACGAATTGCCCCTGGAGATACGAAGAATCCCCGACCTCTGCGCCTTCCGTTGTGCCCTTAAGACCCTGCTATTTCAGCAAGCTGGTCTGGTGAACGATGAGTTTTTAATGGGTTTTTAATAGGTATTTTAGTTTTGGGGTTTTAAATTATGGCTTAATTATGGAACTGTTTTAATTGTTTTTTAACTTTTGTGTTTTCATTGTTTTTTATTGTGACTGTACACTGCCCTGAGTCCTTCGGGAGAAGGGTGGTATAAAAGTACAATCAATCAATCAATCAATCAATCAATCAATCAAATAAATAAATAAATAAATAAATGGACATTCTAAAAAGTACTTATGATCTAATTCCGAAGTTCCAATGCCTTTGCCATGGTCATGTGATTGTATTCTAGATACTCAGCACCAGCACCTTAGGATGGGATTTTTTGCCAAAGCCCAGCATTTACCAGCAAAAATGTATTTGCTTAACAATCACCACGTCATCATGTGATGACCTGATTTACTGCCATCATGACTTACGATCACAATCTCCATACAGAGGCTGAAATTTGTGCAATTGTTCCACTGCTTTGTAAAGGAGTACAAATATATTAGAGGTATATATTAGAATAGTTTTCCAATGATAATTTTCCCTTATACATGTCTATGTGTGTGTCCATATAATGTTTTGTGTGTGTGTGTGTGTGTGTGCGCACACACTTATGTATACAAATTAAATACTCTGATAGACATCAGGTTATTTAACTTATGGTAGTTTAAGTAGTTTATCTACAGCTGAGGAATGAGCTCTATGACCTGATTGAGCAAAATTTACACCAAAGCTTTGTTTGGTTAATGCAACTGTTAAAGGCAAGCTTTGGAGCCTGGATAGCTCAGCAGACTAATGCATTGTGATTAACTCCAGATGTCTGCAATTACTGTAAGTTCGACTCTCACCAGGCTCAAGGTTGACTCAGCCTTCCATCCTTTCTAAGGTAGGTAAATTGAGGACCCAGTTTGTGGGGGCAATAAGCTGACTTTGTATAAAATATACAAAAGTATGAAGGCTATTGCTTAATGCATTATAAGCCGCCCTGAGTCTCCGGAGAAGGGCGGACCCCACAAACTGGGTCCTCAATTTACCTACCTTAGAAAGGATGGAAGGCTGAGTCAACCTTGAGCCTGGTGAGAGTCGAACTGGTGTAATTGCAGACAGCTGGATGTTAATAACAGGCTTTAATCTGCTTTTAGCCTGTTGAGCTATCCAGGCTCCTGGATAGTTCTAATTCTTCTCCAGATATATATATATTTCTTTCTTTACTAAATTTATTAAACATAACTTGGCTCTTTTTCAGGTTTATATTTAAGCTAAATGGTTCTCCTGCTTTATACAGTGCTTGTATGTGTCTTTGTAGCTCTTCTGGATCTTATGAGAAGAGAACATCATCATCTTCTCTAACAGTTTATTATTCTTTATTTTTGTTATCTGTGATGTCTTTATCATTTTCATCTTCACTTTAGTTTGTACCATTCTATGGTCACTTCCAATGTTAAAATGATTGATGACAGTACAATTGCAGAATATAGTTTTATCACTTGACATGATATAGTCAATTTCACTTGTCCAGATGGATCTTCCATCTCCATTTTCTGCTAGCTTTTTTCTTGTAAAATGAATTCATGATATAAAATCCTGTCCTTCAGCAAAATCTACTAGTCTGTTGCCTCTATTATCTTGTTGACCATTTCCATGTGGGCCAGTTGCTTTTTCTTCAAGTATTGTTATTCCTATTCTTACATTAAAGTCACCCATTAGTATTTTGTATTGGCATTTTTCTTTGTCTTGAAGGTGGGACACATCATCGTAAAACTCTTCAACCTCATTATCACTATAGTTTATTGTTGACACATAAGCTTGGATGATTTAAATAAAATATGTTTATTCATCATTAACATAACCATAATTTAGTCAAATAACTCAATCTCTTGGGTTCACACAACATACTGGTACCAATTTTTAATTCAGTGCTTGTCTTTGCTAATCACTGGCTACATTCTGAACTTTGTCTTATTAAGACCCCAGCACCATCACTCCAAAATAATACTAAGGTTACTCTGCCATTCCATGTCAGATTGATTATGAACAGCAGTTTATAATCTTCAGTGTAATGGTTTTGTAATGTGTGTTTTACTGCTTCAATACATATAGTCCCCAAAGCATGGTAAAAGTGTAAATACAGATTTAAAGAACTCAGTACTTTATCGGCAGATTTTGGAAATTATATGCAAGCTATATTAAGAAATAGTGAAAGAGTAAAATTTTACACTGAATTGACAGGTAATGTATTACTACTTTATAAATGCAGGATTTCAAAATAATTGCATTTGACTTTGATTATAATTTATATAAAGTTGATTGCTCAGATTTATAACTTGATAAGATATTAGTCAAGCCATAAATCAAACTTAACTGCAAAAAAGAAAATTAAACTTTTTATATTAGGTTGCAATGATTTATTATGAGTCTGATGATGTCAAACTGCGACATGGGTTCTGTTGCAGAGAATCTGGTAGCTTTTTTTTTTTTTTTTTTTTTTTTGCTATTATACTGTATTGTAAAGCTGGGATAATTATTTCTGGATTGGAAAAATATGGTTAACCAAAACAAAAAACAAAAAAAACAAAAAACAAATACAATTTTTGAATGTATGTTGAATGTAATTATCCTCAAAACTCCTACAGGTGTGAATTCTTACATAAATACCAAAAGGAGAAAGGCAATCATAGGATAACATCTTGGCATTTTTGTTTTATTTTTCCTAAGATCTATAATTTTTGGACCATTTAATCATATTTATTTTTTTAAAAAAAATATATGTGGAAAAACTCTGGTAAAAACCAAAACTATATCAATAAAAAAGTTAGAGCTACTTAATGAAATGAGATTTATTATTTTTAGTGATTAAAGCTTTAAAATGCATAACATTACCAAGGTTTCTACAAGCTCTATGTATGCTTGACTCTCATATAAAATCTTCCAGATATAAAGCATCTTTTTTTCCCATAAACTAACCTTACTAAAGAACAATATGGGCATCAGAAAGCAACCTTCTCTGGTATTTTCTTTGTCCTGATCATCACTAAAGTTCAGGTGTATTTCAAAAATACTGCAACAAGGGACTGTACTCAGAACTATCTTCAAGGTCTTCATCTAAATTCAAGGACAGCTGAATTTTATGCAATTGAGATATTGTTTTTGGAGCTGTCCATGGTCTGAGAGATCATGTTTCTAGCTCTGATCCTGTAAGTAGCTCCTTGCTTGCAACCATCTATTTCATCATCACTCTTCTGAACACTGCCCATGTTAATTTATCTTGTCACCTTGGATTTGGCTCAAAAGTTAAATATTCTAAGCAGTTGTAACATTCACTGGAAGGGGTTAGAATGCCCAAATGAATGTTTTATATGGACATCTTCACAGAGATCGATGTGTAAGTGAAGTTTTTCCATTGTTTATTATTTATGTATTACTTTCAGAAGAAAATCCAGGAAAAAACACAACTCTAGAACTCAACAGTGCAATGGATTCCTTGACCATGCAATCCTATCTCCTCAACTGATCTTAGTTCAGTGGGACTTTCTCCAAAGAAATGAAGATAAATAGCTTACCTGGAATAAGTCCCATAAAAGAGACATGATTGAAGAAAGTAAAATGTTAATTTTATATTTCCTTGAAGAAAATAACATGAAGTGAGTACTAAATGAGATTTGTTTAATGGAGACACTTTAATTCTGCAAAATGGCATAAACCTCAATTTTCAATTAAATAGTATAAAACCTCAAATCTGGCACTTGCCTTCGGTCATGTCAATCAAATTATGTGTCTTTAGGACATTCATTAAGTCTTCTCATCCCCTGAAATCAGTGAAATGTCTTTCCCACTATAGTAATACTACATTGGCAGAGGTTTTATACATATGGAATATATTCACAATTTAATGGAATCTTTACTGTCCAAGAAAAGAAAATGCTTCAGTAGTCATCTATGGTAAAAATCAAATTCACATTCGGCTATTATATTCACATATATGTAAGTTATCATGCTTAGCTATCTTTAAATGAGCTAAGTTCAACTTCTGATTGTCTGTGTTTTGTAATTATGCTAATATTTTTAAATCTGTTGAAATAAATCATGAATGGCACAAGTTTGCTTTTCTAGAGCAAACTTAATCAGAGCTTTAAGACAGACTGACAAAGGAAATGAACACATTAAACCTAATTTATATATACAGTTCTTTTCTTATGAAGAAAAGATAAAAAGATATGCTAAATGTGAAAGCACATGAACAAGGCTAACAAAAAAAAGCATCTATGTATAGGAAGAGAAATCTCACTGAAGTATGTGAAATTAGTAATATACAATACCAGTGCTTCTCAACCTTGACAAATTTAAGATGAGTGGACTTCTCTTAAATTCTCGGAGTGGAAATCCACTCATTTGAAAGATGTCAAAGTTGAGAAACATTGCACTATATGTTTTACTGAAAGTCAAGGATTTTTGAGGTTTGTGTTATTAGTAATTTTTCCTGTCTTGGAAAAAATTATCCATATAGGTAGTCCCCAATTTATCACCATTTTTTTAGTGAACATTCAAAATTATAATGGTGCTGAAAGAAAGGATTTATATTTTGTACTGAAGGTCATGGCTACTACAGCGTCTCAGCTGTCATATGAACAAAATTTGGGTGCTTGGCACCCCCATTATAATCAACCAATTGCTTCTATATCCTAAGAACAATATTTGGAAAAGATAAATAGACCAAATTGTGATGGGGTGGGTGTGGGATTCAGCAGAATGGGAAATGGAGCCTGGGATGCCTCAAAAGGAGGTCCAGGGGAAGCCATGTATGATTTGCGGTGATGCAAACCCAGAACTTTCACAACCCCCAGACTGCAGAGATTGTGGTCATTAAGTGAGGTGATCACATGTGTGGCTCATTTAACAACCAGCACAGCTTATGAGCCTAATTCTGGGCTAAATTATGGTTATAAATCAAGGAAGCAGTAATTAGAGATGCAAATAATCTCAAGGGTACATAGATCCATGATATTGTTTGCTGATCTGTCATGTTTTTTATTCTTTCTCTTTTGTTCTGTTTAATATGTGTGGAAATCTCAGTGGTCATTTTAACTACTGGAAAAGAAGTAACTATATTATCCCTAGGTATCTTTTGATTTGAAAATGAAAACATACCAAAATATACTTTAGTTTGTCAAGCTAATCACACTTAAACTTAACCACTAGAAGAGAGGAAAATATACTATCTCCAAGGATTCTATAAAAGAAAAAATGGAAATATTTAAAAATATAGTTTAGTTTTTAGACAATGAATTGGAGTGAATTCTAAGGATATTTTATTGGCATAAAATATTGGCTGTTACATTTCTTCATATGTTATTTCATTAATTTATTATACTCGGGAGAGAGAAGCATTAAAATGGAGCTTAACCAAAAATGACAATCATTGTCCATTTGGATGCAATATGAGACTGAATTTCCAAAAAGAAAAAGAAAATTTGCTGAAGACAAAAAAGGTGTATGAGATTTAAATAAAAAAAACTGAGTGTGCAACTCAGCCAAATATACTGAATATTTCTGTGTGGTCTGTAAGATCAAATTTAAAGTTCAACATTATAATACATTAATATTGCATGGAATATATAAATGTTACAGCAAATGTATCAGAAGAAGACTGATTTGAAAAAGGCTTCACCTGATGGTTTACCACTTAAAAAGCAGATTTATTAAAGTAAGCCCATAGAAAACATGGTCACCCATCAGCTATGGCGAAAGGCCAAGTCCATCAGATTTCAGCTATTCCTCAACTGAGTCACCAGGGATAAACTAGAAAAATAGGAAAGTTGAGTAGCTGATGATTCATCTGCTCTGAGCTTTCCACTTGTATCACAATGCAGAGTACCATTGGTTCACAATCCACCAATGCCAAAATTCCTAGAAGTACATAATTGTAGTTTAATTGTAGCAGCTTACTCAATCTTAAATTATTAGATTTGCGAGTAGCCAAAAAAAGAAACCCCTCATTGTGTGTATGATTATCTTAAGTATTACTCAGTGACAGTAGGTACAGAAAGCTTCATGGTCTTTACATCTGCACAATGCTGATAATCAATTCTATTCTCAGTTATAAAAAAACCTTTTTTGACCCATGGTGGTGCAGTGGTTAGAGTGCAGTACTGCAGGCTATGTCTGCTGACTACCAGCTGCCGAAGTTAGGAGTTCGAATCACACCAGGCTCAAGGTTGACTCAGCCTTCCATCCTTCCGAGATGGGTAAAAGGAGGACCCAGATTATTGGAGGCAATATGATGACTCTGTAAACCTCTTAGAGAGGTCTGTAAAAGCACCATAAAGTGGTATATATGTCTAAGTGCTATTGCTGACTTTGTGGTATATATGTCTAAGTCAGCTATTGCTGACTTTGAAGTTACTCTATAATCAGTTTGCAATTATAATCAGTCTAATATCAACACATCAAACTGGGATAGATGCACATTATCTAATTCACCCAAAGAATATGGACAAACTAGCCAGGAAGTTTGCAGCCCACCACCTGTTCTCTGGATCTTTTCCAATTATGGCTGATAAAAGCCTCCAAGCCAAAAGTGAAGAACTTGTGACTTGAAACAAATCAATTATATAGATTTATCCCAGGCTCTTCATAATTCTGCTTTGGAACGGCCTTCATTTGTTCTGCTAACTTACTGGATACTGAGAGTACAAGTCCTAATTTCTGATTGGCAGCTGTTACTATTTATCACCATCTCCTCTTCCAACATCTGGCCTGAGTTTAGGAAGCACACTTCTACACTGATTCTGATGTAATCTGTTTCACGAGATGTTCATAGTAGAATTTCTCTTCTTCAAGTGGTCTTTGTCTAAGGCAAGCAAGAATCCCAATCCTATTCAGTTTTAAATGAATCCGCCAAGAACTGCCTAGAGATGGAGATTTCAGTGTCATTAATTTGCTGATGACAAATAGCTCTCCCTTTCTGTTTTTTACCACCATTCCTAGAAAGGTTAAGAAACTCTTAAACAAGTGCCTGGAATTGATTCTGAACTGAGTGGAAAAGAGGAAGTGAAATCTAATCTTGGAAAAATACTGCTGCAGCGGATTGAGAAGAAGCTGATCTGGATAATAGCATACAACAGGCTTGTACTCCTCCTTTGGCCAGGTGTACAACTTGGAAATGATCCTGGATTCCTTACCGATGGCTGAGCCAGATTTGGCAGCAATGACCAAAGAATTGTTTGCAAAAATCTGATTTGCATGCCAACTGGAGAAATAGACCTAATGACCTAATTATCCATTGTTCTCTAAATCCAACTACCAAGATGGGTTATAGGATTACCCCCTTAAGATATATGAAGACTAATGCTGATCTATATAGTAAGTCATTCATCTTCATATGGTAGGGTGCCAAAACTTTGTGTATAATTCCAATTTTATGTCACCTGAACAGTATAAGAGGCAATAAGCATATTTCAAAATGCTGATCTTAACATTCCCCAAGCTGTAATGATTGTTGAGGTTATCTAAAGGTCACCTTCTAAGATCTTCACATAAGCTAACTTTTAGATGGTGTTTGGATGTCTGTGTGAAGGGTAAAAACAAATATCACTAAAGTAAATTAACAAAATTGGACAAAACAGGGATATTTTCCCATGTTGTTAAATACTGGAAAAGTGGGAGTCCAATGAACCTCCTGAGCATAATATCCCATCGCATGAATGCCACTCAGGAGAAAGTCAGGTAGTGAGGCAACTTGAAATGCCCTCTCATTAACTCATTGGGCATGTTCACTAGTTTATGTTAAGATTTTGCAAAGTTAATTTGATCAACTTTTTCAGGGACAGAAGCTTTTGAAACTCCTTCTAAATAGACATATACATTAATGTAACTTGGATACCAATGGCCAAATCAAAAGCATGACCTCCAATGGAACAAAAATATTATTTTGTCTGATCTACCTCTAAAAAAACCATGTATACATCAATCCAATATATATATAAAGTCATCATGGTCCATTTTTCACTTTTGGATGAAACTATTATTAAAAAATATAATTCATGATGAAACATGTTTGTGGTGCTATGTGCAAAATGGAAATACTACTTTAGAAACATGAAAAGTATTCAGACAAAAGCAACAAATTTGATGTGATACATGGAAGCTGATTAACGAAGGTATCACCAAAAAAATTAAGTATTTTGAGCCAAGAGGGGGAAATAAAGATTAAAAGAGAAAATTCTTAATCTTTCCAGATGAGTTTTATAAAAGGCCAGATGGGATTGAAAAACCAATTATTCCTTGTGTCCACAGATAATGAACAATGTTTCAGGCAGCTGGTTTTAAATGTTACCTAAAGACTGATGGTTACCTAACACTGTTATATCTTTATTTCCAAGAAGGGTAGAACATACACGAAAAGTATTTTGACAACAGTGCCAAATTATCTAAATAGCTTGCAATACCATGTACCTTTGATTTATAGGAAAGAGGAGATAGAGCAATAAATGTGTCAACTGTCTTTTATCTGGGGAAAGTTTTAAAGATCTACTACTGTAACTGCAAGCAAAGAATGCCTAACTTGAAGATTGAAAGAATAGACAACCATGCTGCTTCATCTTCTGCACACCAAACCCTCTGATCTAAGATTTGTAGATCACACATACATCAACCTGCCTAGTGTTCTCAGTGAACTACAAAGACCAGCTTCATTATGTTTTAGAACTTGCTTTTAAATCGAGACCTTTCTTTGCATATTTGTAAACCCAATGATACTATTGACTTCTGTCTTTTCTTCTTGCTTGTGAATTCCACTTTGTATCCATGGATTCAGACTAATATTTTCATAATATATTTCACTGGCCTTTCAGAGCAAGATCTATCTGCACTAGAAGCTTCTTTTACTTTGTTTTGAACCATGTTTTCCCTTCCACAGAATAAAAGTTTGGGTTATATCCCTGAAAAGTTTTCTGTATGTTAAAAAGAAGGAGGAGGAGGAGGAGGAGGAGGAGGAGGAGGAGGAGGAGGAGGAGGAGGAGGAGTAGGAGGAGGAGGAGGAGGTTTCATTAAGATTTGGACTGCAAAGTGTGAAAAACCACCAGATGGCAGTAAAGAGAGACTAAAATTTACTGGTATATCTTTTTGCTGCCATCTAATGGTCTGTAAGATCAACTACCGGTAGTTTTCATAGATAAGTGTTCTTGAATCCTGGACTGTTAGCTACACCTTGCAAAATCCTCCTATTTGATTAATATTAAATTTATAGGAACTATCTCTTAGAATATATTACAGGTTTTTTAAATATTGAATGCTGCTTTTTATAAATTAAAATATTCTTTTTTTTAAGGGGGCAGGGAAGTAATAAAGTTCTATACACCTCCTAAAATCAGTTTGGGGAAATAGGCAAATATATAAATTGTCTAAATAAACAAAAAATCTGCATCTTTGCTATCATTTAGTAGGATGCAGATTGTTGTAGCCCAGCCAATTTCTTAAGTGATATCTATGATAAATCCAAGGATACAGAACTTTTTCCTAAATAAATAAAGACAAAGGATACCAAAAGATTTATATACGGAATACTGTATGTGGGATCTACAGTATGTAACTAAACATTTGCCAATCAAGAAAAATCAGTACTTTATTAATCACTAGCTATGAAGTATATGTGTTATTTGGATTGACAACCCAGTCATGTGCAGACAAACTGTAAAATATTTAGTATGGTAGTGTTATAAAAAATAAAGCAACTTACCTGCAAATGCTGAGCATTGTCGGTCATATTGTCTTCACGTCTCCGAACTTCTTCTAGCAACTGGGCATTCTTCTTCTTTTCTATTTGTTGATTGTGCTTCAGGTTGGCCACCTTCTTGTTTTGATCCTTCATGTGTCTAAGAATAGTATGCATATGCTTGTTAATTCTAATGGGCCTATTAACAATGTAAGAGAGCAAATGTATAAACGACAGCATAAAGCTTATCATCAGGCAGGGCTGTTCATTACACATTCTAAAGTAGGAAGTCAATGAAACGTCAGGATGCTTTATGGGAAATACTGAATGATACTGCAGATTAGACATGAAGCAATCTTCAAGATAGAAATATGTCATAGTTTAGACTGGCTTAAATTTAGACGTGAAAACTCCCATCTCTATTTTCAGGGGCAAAATTTAAAAACAGGGATCATAACCTTTCATTACTGATGCAAATTAAGGGTTCTCAGTTTTACAACTCTACTATTTGATTGTCTATCTGGACTGAAATGGCTGGATAGTGCACCTGGTATTCTCAGAAGCTTGATTTCTCCTTTTAAAGTCTCTGGGTAAATTAAAACATCCATTCAGAAATTGTTTTCCATGCCAAGTGTTTATTCTAAAAATCAGTTCCAACCTAAATTGATTCAAAACTACATCCCAACAGTACTTTCAGAAACAAAATTAGTCCATCACAACTTAAAAATCATGTCTTTGCATCCAGAAAAGCCCACATATGATCAATTAAAACTTCTCAACGACGATAAGCCATTATTTAGCATTATTTTATGACTGACTAATTACTATGAAAGGCTGCAGAAGAAATGTGAGAACATAACTGTTATCTGCTTGAGTTGTTAGATATTAATTTATTTGACTCTCTCACGATTCTGAGGAATTTCTTTCTTTTTATCTATATAATAATAGTCATGTGCAAATTCCAAAAGAGATTTGCACACTAATCTTTTTTGGCAAAAGGAAAGGATATTTTCTAATGTCCATATGATCACGCAAAGTTTTTCAAGCATTTGGTGAGGTGGAGGCATTATGTATGATTGTAGGTTTTATTTTTAAATATTCTATTTCCTTGTGAATATTTAGTAAGTAAAATGCTATGTCCTTAGATATTTATTGCAAAATAATAGTATAAATTATACTGGTAGTGGAAAAGTAAATGCTATTTTCAAGAGAAAGCTCCCCAGTGGTTCTTGGCTAAAAACAACAACAACAATCAAGAACAATCCTGAAAAATAAATATTATTAAGTCTATTTAGCATAGGAAAGTAACTACCATTTTCCAGTCTACAACCAGTTGTGTAGTTGATATGATGAAATATGATTCATATAGTTATAATGTAGAAAACAATGTCATGTTTTCTATATCCAGTGGAAAAAATATAGAAAATGGGAAGGAGATCCAAAAACATTTTGTATAATTTGCACAATAACAATATTAATTGTTCTTTGAGTATTTTTTTAAAGAAAGTCTCCTCCTTTTATTATTCCTGTTTTACTTCATCTACAACTGAAGTTTTTTTAGAGCTGTTCAATTGAGTTATATTTTTTTTAAATGTAATTTTTAAACCATTTTGTGACATTGTTCTCCAAATTACTCTAAAAAGAGTTCCTGCTGAACTCTTCTCTTAAAAATTTATTATTTATATTATTCAGAAAACCTATTAGTTTCAGCTCATGGTATGCTTCCATCAAAGGATTAGATTCATTGACTGATTATGTGCTATTAAGTCAGAACAATCACACAAGTAGATTTTTCTCCAGGACAATCTGACTCCAACCTTTAGATCCTCCAATGGTACACCCAGGGGTGGGTTCTAAAAATTTTTTACTACCAATTCTGTGGGCATGGCTTATTTTGTGGGGGTGGCTTGAGGGTCATGTGACAATTCTTTAGGATTTAGCAGAGGTACTGGTCTACTAAGCTTTTAACTGCTTACAGAGCTGTACCAGTCTTCCCCTTCCCTACCAATAGATACTGACATAAGATTACTGAAATAAATGCAATTTAAGCAAGTTATTTAATCTATTCCAATATAACACTTAGGAAAGAAGTTAATTTTTAAATCCCAAATATTTCTTTGTTTGTTAGTTTATCTATTTTGTGTTTATATATTCTGTCTACTTAAATTTCCCTCTTTCTTTCACTCTTAGCATTTTTAAACTTATTTATATCCCTTAGCTAATGAATACCATTTTGTCTTTATTTGACTCTACCTTTGATCTTTCACAAATTGAATGCTTCGATGCAATGAAGTGCTTTGAAACAACAGAAGAGGAGCCAAGTTCATTGCTCTCAAAGTACAATGGAGTTCTGACATGTAATCTTGTTTGACAATGCTATGTGCAGTAGTACTGGAGCAGGACACATTAAATCTTAACAGTTGGCTCAGAAAGAAGGATGGGGTAGTGGGTTTCAGAAAAAGAAACAATGGGGAAATCATACAGCACTCTTGAGATTGTTTTAGTTTCATAGTCCTCTTCCCCAGAAAGATGACCTATTATACTTCTTTAGTTCTTTATCCATTTTAGTAACTGTTGTTTTCTTTTCAGTGATGCTGTAACTTCTCCCTTCCTGTCTGAAACTCCCACTTGTGAAAACAGCATTCTTAAAGCATCACTTCATCCATATCAGATTCTCTGATAGCTTAACAAATTGCTACCCAGGGTATCATAGAAAAGGTAGGCCCATTGTATGTTCTGGTGGCCTTCCTACTAAATAGAAATTGCATCTTGATGACTTCCATTTATATTACAGCAAGATGCTGCCTTTCTGATTAAGGGAGAGTCATCAGGGAACATTCTCAATTAAAGCCAATCAAACTAAATAGGGAAACAATGTGAACAGCATCAATATTGGGTAACATACTGCCTGTTCTATATGATAGAAAGTAGACCCTTATTCCATAGTAGACAATTATGGAGTTAATAAGCATGGCTGCCTATTTATTTTCTATTTGAGTTCATGGGAAGCGCTATGTATTTCTATGATTCAGTTACTTCACATTAGGGAATGAAGGAAAGTGATTTCTGAAACCCCCAGAGCAGATTTCGAGGGCTGCAGGAAGCTCATATGGAGGACTGTTACAAGAATCGATTTTCACTTGGGTATGAAGGCATTCTGTTCAATCTACCCCAGTCTAGTTCTGGTGGATATATGGTGCATGGGTACAAATAATGAATCAATTTGTTATATTCCCCAAGTGGAAAATTATTTGGAACATATAAACACAACGAAAATATAGCCAGCCAAACATCATGGTCACATTGGTGTATGTTGAAGTACATTTAAGCTATGGATTCATGTATTCTAAGTTTAATTTCTAAACCAGCAAGTCATTCGTTTGTTTATTTATTTAGCTTTCAGTTTTTGTATACTTTCTGAATCACTAGGAACCCGAGCAGTACACAATAAACAAAAACAGAAAAAGAAATCCCACTAACAATTTCATATCTCAGGAGAAAGGCTCTCTCAGGGGTTGCCACAAAGAAGAAGGAGTCCAATTATTCTCCAAAGCACTTGAGGACAGGGCAAGAAGCAATGGATGGAAACTAATCAAGGAGAGAAGCAATTTCCTGACAGTTAGAACAATTAATCAGTGCAACAACTTGCCTCCAGAAGTTGTGAATGCTCCAACACTGGGAGTTTTTAAGAAGAGATTGGACAACCATTTGTCTGTATAAGGTTTCCTGCCTGAAACCTTATACAGGGGGTTGGACTAGAAGACCTCCAAGGTCCCTTCCAATTCTGCTACTCTACTCTACTCTACTCTACTCTACTCTACTCTACTCTACTCTACTCTACTCTACTCCACTCCACTCCACTCCACTCCACTCCACTCCATTTTGTTTTTTTATTGTTAATTTTTCATCAACTATGTACAGAAAATTACAATCTTGATAATTTTTGCCCAGTTATAGTTATTATATTTCTATATCAATTAACTGGTACAAGCTGCAAACAAAAATGTAAACACTAAACAATACATTAAATTGATATTGACAAATATAACTAAAACTGAAATATGATTATATTGGTGGGGGAGACCTCACATTTGGGGTGTGCTACGAATTATATGAATTGTTTTCTCTCTTTCTTTCTGCCAACAAGATGGGATGGATAAAGGACCCACAAGCAACCCTTAGAGCAGAGCCTGTCTTAAATTACGGTATACACAAATCTGAACTAGAATTTTGCAGGGACAATGAGTTTCTTGAGTTGACAAATAGCTCTAGAAACTCTGCAGTCCTATTACTGCATCATCTTAGCTTTACCACCTGCATCTAAGCAATTGTTCAGGACTCTAAATTTTATGTGGAAACTTAAACCCATGTTTGCAAAGGGCAGGTACTATCTTATTTGGCTCACTGTTACTGTTTATTGGGCTGCTTTAACATCTTACAGAAAGAACAAAGTCTTCAAAAGACCAGGGCTACAATTAAGAGACTCATCATGTTTAATTCTCCAGAAAGAAAGTCCCTTCGTAGGAGGAGGATCCTTATCTGCTTAGGAGGGTCTGGTTTTCTGTCATAAATAATAGCAAAAATACTAAGATTGCTTGTTACTCATCCAGCAACGAAACTAAAACCTTTAATCAGCCATCTGGGTCACTTTCTTTATTTCATTTTATAGCACTGTAAATTGCATAGAAGGGCTAACATGAAAAAATACACAGATTATTGTCTGCTTTTAAGAGGAAATTACTCCAATAGGCCCAGCAGAAATAAAAACCAGCATCCAATCCTTGGAATTCTACAGAGCAATTTGAAAAGCAGGCAACAATACTTGGAAACCTATGAAGTTAATAGCTCTTTGTTAAACTTTTTACATTAAAAAGTACAAATGATACACTAATATAAAATAAGGAAGTGGGAACAACATTCAGTGTCTTTGCTATTGCATTTTATGTATATTCTGGACTTGTTAAAGAATCACACTGATCTGTAAGACACCCCTACCCCTACACCAATATTAATTAAATTAATTAAAGAATAATTTGGGAGGAAAACTAATGCTTTTCACAGAACAGAGGTAGGAACATGTCTTGATTGGGAATATATTGTCAATGGTTTGTAAATTATTTAGTCCAAATTGCAGGGTTCTTTATCCTCCCACTGGACAATGCTCTCCTGAATTTTTGTTCTAGAAAATTAACAAAATAATTGTTTCCTTTTCTGTGACTGGGTCTTCCTGTGCAGAGATATCGTAGTTCTCCTTTCTACGGGTAGGACATATGCTATGTATCAGGGGTGGGTTCTAAATTTTTTTACTACCGGTTCTGTGGGCGTGAATTATTTTGTGGGCGTGGCTTGATTTTCATGTGACAATTGTTTAGGATTTAGCAGAGGTACTGGTCTACCAGGCTTTTAACTGCTTGCAGAGCTGTACCAATCTACCCATTTATTTTTTGCAGGCACTGGTCTACCCATTTATTTTTGCAGGCACTGGTCTACTCATTTGTTTTCTTTTAACACTGACCAGCTGTAGGGCGGCCCTTTGTAGCCCCGCGGCAAGAGTTTAAACAGGTTTTTTTCCCTCTAGCCATCAGCAGGGACTCAGGAGGCAGCAATAGATTGGGGGTAGGGCCAAATAAAAGGTAACGCGGGGGTGGGGGGGTGGGGGTAGAACCGGTTTGGTGACATCATATCATCACCGCTACCGGCTCGGGAGAACCGGGCCAAACCGGGAGGAACCCAACACTGCTATGTATGTACATACATACAGAATTGTATATGTAGGTAGTTTAAATTTACAACCACCATTGGGATCGGAATTTCCATTGCTAAGCAAGGCAGTTAAGTGGTCATGCCTGATTTTGTGAGCTTTTATGCTACAGTTGTTAAGTGAATCATTGCCACTGTTAAGTGAATCATGCAGTAGTTAAGCAAATCCAGCTTTTCCCATTGACTTTGCTTGTTGGACGGTGGCTGGGGAGGTCATATATTCTGACCACATGACCCTGGGAAGCCATCATTAATACATGCTGGCTGCTAAGTGCCCAAATTTAGATCATGTGACCATATGCAATAGTCATAAGAGTGAGGGCCAATTATAAGTCAATTTTTTAAAGTACCACTGTAATCTGAACAATCACTAAATGAATGGATTAAAATTTACAGATAGTCAAGGACTACCTGTAAAAATAAAAGAGCCAGTTTGGAGTAATGATTAAGGCACCAGACTAGAAATTTAAAAAAACCTGAATTCTAGTCCTCCTTTAGATAGGAAAGCCAGCTGGGTCATCTTGAGCCAGTCACTTTTTCTCACCCTGAGGAAGCAGGCAATGGCAAATCATTTCTGAAATCTTGTTAGGAAACTGCAGGGATACAAAGTTATATCTATCAAATGCAAACAATTTATTGAACTGCAACCAGTTCAATAAATGGTTAAAAGGTTATTTCTTGCAAACTATGGTCTCCAGAGAGAGCTATCTTAAACCAAAGTTCTGCAACAGTGCACTCATTGTAACAGTTTCCTAGCATATATTGGTGGTTTGAAATCTAACTGAAAGATTATTTTTAAGATGTATTGCTTTTTTCCCCCTGAGCTGAAACATTTCATGTTTCTCCAGCCACTTGAAATAAAAGAAGGAAACATCCTTTGAGGTCTTTTAAGATAAGAATTGAAAACTTTTTTTGTCTTCAAGTAAAAGGGACAGAAACCCTTTTACCACAAGTGATGGAGAAGTGATGAAACACTGCACTTCTGGCATTACCAAAAAAAAAGTGGAAATAGATACTTGGAGAAAGAAAACAAGTAATGAAAAAATATCCTGTTGGATTTTCAACCAGCACTATTGTATAAACTAGAGAAATATTATAACTCTAATATAAATAGTTTAATGAAAAGAAAGATTAGGAGAGATGTGATAGCAGTGTTCCAATATCTCAGGGGTTGCCACAAAGAAGAGGGAGTCAAGCTATTCTCCAAAGCACCTGAGGGCAGGACAAGAAGCAATGGGTGGAAACTAATTAAGGAGAGAAACAACCTAGGGCTAAGGAGAAATTTCCAGAACAATCAATCAGTGGAACGACTTGCCTCCAGAAGCTGTGGGTGCTCCAACACTGGAAGTTTTTAAGAAGAGATTGGACAACCATTTGTCTGAAATGGTAGAGGATTTCCTGTTTGAGCAGGGAGTTAGGCTTAGTGGTGGGATTCAGCCAGTTCACACCACTTCAGGAGAACCAGTTGTTAACTTTCTGAACAGTTTGTCAAAGTGGTTGTTAGAAGAAATTATTAGGGCAGAAAACCAGTTGTTAAATTACTCGAATCCCACCACTGGTTAGACTGCAAGGTCCCTTCTAACTCTGTTAATTCTGTTATTTTTATGTAACTGCTGGATTGCAGCAGGAGATCAGTTTAATGTAACTGTAGTAGACAACACAGATCTTACCAACCATTATCTAAGCTGAAAGATCTTTACTGTCTGAGTAAAGGATATGTCTGTCTGTCTGTCTGTCTGTCTGTCTGTATGACAAATGCTTGTATGTGACTTCAGTCATATGGCTCTAAACAGATTTGAAGTAGTCAAGTGCAAAGGATAGATCATCACCCAGAGCTTATTTTTGGCACAAATGACCAGGATCAAATTATCCTACTCCAGAAACATTATGTGTTATCACATTCCCAAATTATCTCTGGATAATTATTACATTAATTATTACACTCAGCTGTACATCTCCACTCCAGACCACCCCAACGATGCCCTTGAAGTGATGTCCCAGTGCCTGGAGGCCATGCAGATCTGGATGGGAAGGAACAGGCTCAGGCTCAACCCATCCAAGACCGAGTGGCTGTGGTTTCCGACATCCCGATATAGTCAGTTGGCGCCATCACTGACTATTGGGGGCGAATCACTGGCCCCCACGGAGAGGGTTCGTAACTTGGGCATCCTCCTGGATTCACGGCTGTCCTTGAAAGGGCACCTGACGGCCGTAGCCAGGAGGATTTTCTATCAGGTTCGCCTGATCCGCCAGTTGCGTCCCTTTCTGGATCGGGACTCCTTGCTCACGGTCACTAACGCCCTTGTCACTTCCCGTCTAGACTACTGTAATGCTCTCTACATGGGGCTCCCCTTGGGGAGCACCCGGAGGCTGAAAACTGGCGCAGAGTGCGGCCGCGCGGGTGCTGATGGGAGCGACATGGCGTTCCCATGTGACACCTCTCCTGCGCGAGCTGCACTGGCTCCCGGTGGTCTTCCGGATGCGCTTCAAGGTTTTGGTTACTACCTTTAAAGCGCTCCATGGCTTAGGACCTGGGTACTTGCAGGACCGCTTACTACCACCAATAGCCTCCCACCGGCCAGTACGCTCTCATAGAGAGGGGCTCCTCGGGTGCCATCAGCCAAACAATGTCGGCTGGCGGCCCCCAGGGGGAGAGCTTTCTCTGTGGGGGCACCTACTATCTGGAACGAGCTCCCCCCGGAGATACGGAGGATCCCGGATCTGCCCACCTTCCGCTGAGCTCTTAAGACTTTTCTATTTCGCCAGGCAGGCCTGGCCTAACCACTCTCCGTTTTTAGTGTTAAATTTTAAAAAATTTTAAATTATTTGGGGTGTTTTAATTCTGTCCGGGCCAAATTCATTTAATCTGTTTTTAGTTGGTTTTAAATTTTGTATTTATGTATTTTTATTGTTGGCTGTACACCGCCCTGAGTCCTTCGGGAGTAGGGCGGTATATATCCAATAAAACTAAAACTAAACTAAAACTAAACTATTATGTCTGGAGAAGATTCTAATGCTGGGAAAGTCAGAAGGAAAGAGAAGATGACCCACAGCAAAGTGGATAGACCGTGCAACCAGTCTACCATTGGAAGACCTGAATGACCAAGTTAGGGATAGTTCGTCATGGAGAAATCCATCTATGTAGTTGCTAAGAATCAACAATGATTTAATGGCATGTACTGTAATGGCATGTAAATCAAAAAACAGCATTTTGAAAACTGGAGCAAGAAAAAACACCTGAAATGAGAGGGGAATACAGGACAGTGTCATCCATTATTCCATTATCCTAAAATGCAGACAATGCAGCAACCCGGCAGTGCAGATTTGCTCAACATGATGGTTAAAGCTTTCCATATTCTTCAACTATGTTTCTTTAAATATCATAATTTTGTGTACTGTAGATATTCTGATATAGCACTCTTAGTGCCAGGGCCACAAAACTCAACCCTATGCAAACAGGAACTTGTTGCAAAGTTGGATTTAACATTCCCTTGGCTTAAACATCTCACTAAGTTTTACTTTTCAAAATAAAACAGACAGAAAACCATCACAGGATGATAGGAAAACTATTTGTATGTGATCAGTTATATCTTTATTTGTACTATTGGCCTAGATGGGAATTCTAACTATAGCTATTGATTTTATATTTATTATATTTTACATCTCAGCCTGCATAGAAATTACCTTGAGATAAGATGGGCGGCCTATAAACTTTATAAATAAATAAAATATTGTTATGGAAAATACTGATTCATTAAAATTCAGAAAAAATAATTAAAGAAACTAGAAAACACTTGATAAAGAAACACTTCCTTTTTTAAAAAGAAGAACAGACTTTAATGATTATTCAAGCTGAGAAAACGTAACATTTTGTTGGCATTCCCTAGTAAACCAAATTATATAATCAGCTCCACTGCAGAAGAAAAAAATGGCTGGATTATAAGAACAGATTTCTTTAATTAAGCCTATCATTTTGCTACATAAGAATAATAAAATTAGGCTTCTAACCTAATTTTACATGTACACTTAAACTCTTCTATTTTCTTAACAATGATTTTTAATGATGTGCTTTAACATTTAATACATGAGCAGATAATGCATATTCATTTTTCTGCTTCTTGTTCTCTTTCTCTTTCTGGGCACTTCTGGGCACATATAGCTATAGCGGTCAAAATTTAGCAGTAAATCAGAGGAGAAGGAGGAAGAGGAGGATTTCAGGCTTATCATAATAATATATATTAAAACTGTAATTAAAAATAATAATTTCATGCTGCAAAGCACAATTTTTATTTCCAAGTTTGTTCTGGTCCACTCAGAGGTGCCAAAGGCATCCTGATAAAATAAAAATAGAGTGCATTCAGGGGTGAAATTCAGCAAGTTCTGATAGGTTCTGGAGAACCAGTAGGGGAAATTTTGAGCAGTTCAGAGAACAGGCAAATACCACCTCTGGCTGGCCCCAGAGTGGAGTAGGAATGGAGATTTTGCAATATCCTTCCCCCAGGAATGGGGAGGAAATGGGGATTTTGCAGTATCCTTCCCCTGGAATGGGGCGGGAATGGAGATTTTGCAGAATCCTTTCCCTGCCACGCCCACCAAGCCACACCATGCCCACCAAGCCACGCCCACAGAATCAGTAGTAAAAAAATTTAGATTTCATCACTGGCCCAATTGTAACATAGTGCTTGATTTAAAAGTTTTTCATTTGCTCAGAAATCAACAATGTATTCTGAATACTATTGTCAAATTAATCCAATAGAAAACCTTTGACCTGAGGCCAGTATCTATTTGGTTTATTGGTAGTGACAGCATTATAATGAAAGGCAATTTGAATATTCTAGTGACAGCTTAAACTAAAGTGGTTGTTATTTATCAGTTTTCTTAATTAAAAGGAATAAAAGAAAAATTTCCCATAATCCTAATAGCTGAAACTTCTTTTCTGCTGCACAATATCAGCATCTGGGACACAGATTATCATAAGCCTAGGAATGGAGTTTGCTTTTATCACTCCTCATCCTCATCATAGTGTTTGACATAGTATAGAGTGTTCCCTTACATTCTTATTCTTTAAACAAACAAGGAAAGAACTGAAATTTGGATAATCCTTTCATAATGTTTTCCATAAATAATAAAATACATTGATACAAACAGATAATTTTAGGCAGAGGCATATTTCCCATAGTTCGCTGAGGATTAACACCAAATGTAAAAATGATTCCAGAACATTTTTTTGAGCTGATTTTTTTAAAAAGTTTTTTTAAAAATTTTTATAGACATATCAAATCAATGCGTGAACAGTGTGGCATCTGGGTGTCTAACATTCTAATACAAATACAACTAGTAAAATTAGTCATAATTGTTAGAGTCAATCAATTTATACGTATATTTCTAATAGTGATACTCAATTATAGTAAGTTACAATCTGTCATTATTCAATTATTCCATGTTTTCTCTTATTGTTACTTTTGTTTTATTATATAAAAGAATATATACTAACATTCTCCCTTCTCTTATTTCTATCATTTATGCTAACTTTTAATCATATCAACTTTTACTAAAAAAAAAACATTTTCTTTCTATCCTACCTAACTTCTAATCATGTCACCTATGTAAAAAAAAAAAGGAAAGGAACGGAAAGAAAATAAAGAGAGAGAAAAGGAAAGGCAAATCAAAACAACAGAGAAAAAAAATCATCTATCCATCGTCACTTGCCCGCTTCAATACTTTAATTGTATGCTTTTTTTTTTTTTAACTTGCCTCCCAAATTCCTCTCCTGGATCTCTATCTCTGTCAGAATCTGCTTCTTGGCTGTTCAATCTCTACCCTCTTCCACTGCCTAGTTCCCAAAATTTCTGCCCAGGCCCCTGTCTCCCTTTCAAATGTCTCTTCCAACTCTCCTAATACATTTTCCCCCTGGTTTAATTCATCAATCACTATTATTTCCATTGTTGTCTCCTCTTTGTCTTCTTCTTCCTTTGGTTTCTTCTTCTGACTCCTCCCTTTCTTGGGTGTCTTGTTCTTTATTCATCATCACTCATATCAGGTGTGAAATCTACTTACCTTCCCTACTGGTTCGGAAGTATGCATGCACCCACCTCATACATGATTTTAGACCCTCTGCACATGCGCAAAGCCTTCTGTGCAAGTGCAGAGGGTCAAAAACAAGTTACTTCCTGGTTAAAAACAGGCAGATTGGCAGACCCTCACGCTGCTGCCACTACCGGTTCGCTGAACCACCCGCCACCACTGCTACCAGTTCGCCCAAACTGGCGCAAACTGGTAGCATTTCACCCCTACCTCATATGGTATTTTCCATTTTTTCCATAATCTCCTTAAATCCTTTCTTCATGGTGTATTTTGTGTTTTGGAAGAGTAACACCGTTTCCTTCGAAATTCGACCCATTTCTGCCTCAAAATGCATCTTGTTTTATTTTTTAAAAAAATCAACTTTTGTCCAACAATCCAAGAATTATTTCTTCAGTCCTTAAGTAGCCGTTCAGGGAGTGCACTAGTCCCAGTTCTTTATGTCCCATAGATAAACAGTCAGTTCTATTTAGATAATCTCAAAAGTTATCCAAAGCCTCTTTATATCCCCTTTACAGATTGAGCTTTCTACCATAACATTCCTTATTTTCATATTTGGATCTCCAGTAGCCATAGGGTAGTTAAAAGTATTCCAATAGATATTTTAATAGTCAGCAGGTGGCACTCTTAGCTTAAATTTCAGTATTGCCACTAATCGAGCAATCTTTTAGTTGTAAAACAATTATAAAAGCAGAATAAGTTTTATAAGTAAATGATTCCAGCATTCCCAGTACCACATCTTCCTAATTTGAGAGTCCAATTTTCTGCATATTTCAAAGTTTGTTATTTTTCTCTTTTACACCCCTCATTTCTGGTCTGGTAGTTTCTCAGAATGCTCAGATACTGCTTAAACAGATAATTGTGAGCAAATAGTTATAAATGGGATTGAATTTAAAGCAAAGGAAATTCTCTCCCCCAGTTCCAGTCACTATTCACCTACTTCGCTCCAGGACCAGTCTTAGATGTTTATTGGTTGTCCCAGCTTTGTAGCAGCCATCTTTAGGCTGCCTCTTCTTCTTGCTGCGGCTGAGAGGGAAAAGAAACCCCAGGTGAGAGACAGGAGAGCTGCGACTCTCCTCAACCTCACAGGGTGCCCCTCTTTGTTTCACCATCCCAAAGGGTGGCTTTGGCTCCTCTCGGAGTCCACAAACAGGGAGAAATCAGCACAGTGAATGCGAAGACCAGTTCACTGTGTCTGAGGGAGCCACGACATCAACCGGAAGTCATGCTGATTTTTTTTTAAAAAAAATAATTATTATTTCAAATTCTAGTCTGGGGTCAGTTCTCCTTTGCATTGTCTAATTTCTCAACAATTTATAAAGATTCAAGAATAAAAGAACCACTGCAAAAAGTGTCACCATGCTGCTGTCTTTCATGTTCCAAGCTAGAAAGTAATTTATAAATTAATATAATGTTTTAATATTACTCCATTGTCTGATCCTTTGCTTCATCTGGTAAAGCTTACAAGTATTAGAAGTTAGCTCTATAACATGGAAAATATTAAGGGACAAATATTCCTCTCAGAATTTTATTTAATTTATTAATGCATTTCTATAGAAGTTTAATCCATACCTCTATGTTTCCACACCATTAAATGTTCTTTATATTAGCTCACAAGTTTCTAGTGGGGCTTATATGTTCATCCACATCTAACCATTTCTGTCATAGAAAAAAATGAACTTCAAAACTTTAATTACCCATTCTTGTTGGTAAAACTAATGGTGCCATAGTAAAATGATTTGCTGATGACTAAAGCCTGTCTCACTAAACAAGACAAACAGTAATATTCACCAGTTTTTCCCAGGTGATTATCAGCAATCTGTAAGAATGCTACTGGCTGAGTTTTAATTTACACTGAAATATTTTATATTTATGCAATCATACAAATGCATAGTATGTATGGATCTTAAGTTAAATAAATGTGACTTGGAATCCTGCTGGCAAATGAAAACACAAGATAACTAAAATTATGCACCTGGGGAACATATGCAAAAAGATATATTACTTCTTTTATTTCAATCCAAAAATTAAAGAGCCTCTGGATGATTTGTTAAAAGGCATTCTTTTGTGAGGGTCCTTCTAACAGCAGAAGACATCTGCTCTAAGTAAAGACCAGCAGAAACTAAATTAGAAATAAAATTACAAAATTACTACCATCTACCATAGCAGTAAATTAATCCACTTTCACATATTCATATTCACAAGTTGCAAATAAGTTTACATTATTATGTTTATTTGTACATTTTAATTATCCAAATATTATTTGTTATTTTACTCCTATTTATCATGAATCTGGATATTAATTTGGGTGGGGGGAGAGACTGAATGACTAACAGGAAATTTGAGTCAGTTTAGAAGGTGATAAATAGGACATTCTAATGTAACAGAATAATAGAGTTGGAAGGGATCTTGGAGGTCTTCTAATCCAACCTCCTGCTCAAGCAGAAAACTCTATACCACTTCAGACAAATGGTTGTCCAATCTCTTCTTAAAAACTCCCAGTGTTGGAGCATTCACAACTTCTGGAGGAAAGTTGTTCCACTGATTGATTATTCTAACTGTTAGGAAATTTCTTCTTAGTTCTAGGTTGCTTCTCTCCTTGATTAGATTCCATCCATTGCTTCTTTTTTTGCCTTCAGGTGCTTTGGAGAATAGTTTGACTCCATCTTCTTTGTAGCAACCCCTTAAATATTGGAACACTGCTATCATGTCACCCTTATTCCTTCTTTTCATTTAACTAGATACACCCAATTTCTGCAACCGTTCTTCAGATGTTTTAGCCTCCAGTCCTCTAATCATCTTAGTTGCTCTTCCCTGCTCTCTTTCCAGAGTCTCAACATCTTTTTTTTTATATTGTGGTGACTAAAACTGGATATAATATTCCAAGGGTGGCCTTACCAGGTATTATAAAGCAGTACTAACACTTCATGTGATCATGATTCTGTCCCTCTGTTAATAAGAAACTGAAATGCATTCAGAGAAAGACAACCCAAAACTAAATTCTATAGGACAGTGAGAAAAACAAACAAACAAGTTTAGCTTGGAGAAAAGTTATGAAGACAGATGACAACAGTTACATATATGAGAGGTTGTTGATACAAAAAAGTTCCATATTTATCCAAAGGCATATATATATGTAGGTTTTTGGTTATTCGGGTTTTCTCCCACGTAAAATTGGAAGCATTTTGGCGACGTTTCGCCAAAGTCTCATTCGTCATCTTCAGGCTGGTGTTCTCGGCTTCATGCTTCTAGGAGCAATGTGTGATCACAGCTGTTTCTTTCTTTTAACTGCTAGTGGGGTTGTGAACTGATTGGATGGGGGCTTGGCTGTGCTTTGATTGGATGGGGAGGTTGGCTGTGCTCTGATTGGATGGGGTGTGTGTTCTGTTTGGGAGGGGGCTTGGTTATGCTCAGGTTATATATACACACTGCTCAAAAAAAATAAAGGGAACACAAGCAGAAGACATCCGAGATCTGAATGAATGAAATAGCCTTATTAAATAATTTGTTCGTTACATACAGTAGTTTTGTGTTCCCTTTAGGTGTTTGAGCAGTGTATAAACTACTGTATGTAAAGAACAAAGTATTTAATAAGGCTATTTCATTCATTCAGATCTCGGATGTCTTCTCCTTTTTTTTTTTTTTAATTTGATTTATATGCTGCCCTTCTCCGGAGACTCAGGGTGGCTTACAATGCATTAAGCAACAGCCTTCATACTTTTGTATATTTATACAAAATCAACTTGTTGCCCCCACAATCTGGGTCCTCATTTGACCTACCTTAGAAAGGATGGAAGGCTGAGTCAACCTTGAGCCTGGTGAGATTCTAATTTACAGTAATTGCAGGCAGCTGAATGTTAATGACAGGTTTTAATCTGCTGCGCCACCAGGCTCCTTGTGTTCCCTTTATTTTTTTGAGCAGTATATATATTTTGAAACTACAAAAAAAATGTAGCCTTAAATTAGAAAACAAAAAACAAAAACTGATACCCGCAGAACAGAATGCCAGAAAAAATACTGACTTCTGTTTTAATGGAAATAGTGAAGCAGGTTGGATTCCAATTCCTAGGAATGATTTATCTGCTTCCTATGTTCCTCCTCCGTTATTTATCAATTGTATTAGCTGGGAATAAGCTTCTACTAGAAGATATTTAACTTCCTTTTCTAATTGAAAGAGTACATTTAATGAAGATATGAGTTGTGGGATTTTAAAAGAACCTCTTTTTAAAAAACGAAAGTATCACACTCATTTAGTACAAATCCTCACACAAGAGTTCTTCATTATATGCCTACAAACACATACAGACACACGGCTCTGTAGAAAGCAGTTTATTTACCAGAAACATTTACTATAAAATTTCACAGAAACTCTTTTTAATCTCTTAAGAAACTATGAGAAGTTTAGAGGAAAAAAATGGAATGTAGTGCTATCTACAATGCATAGTATCAAATTCTCTTTTTATTCTGTTCCAGTGGCAGCTATCTAGCTGTAACTAAAAAACAGATTGACTGAAATTGATGGAGCTCAATTTCAAAAATTATAGATCTTCGCTAGAGATATTTCACTCTGTCGCACACTATTAAATATTTCAAAATCTTGTGACTGACATTACGCTGTACCAGAGGAATGGTCCTGTACTTTCCTTATATGTCAATTTATAATGCTGAATTTGTACCATATCAAATGCTTGAGGTAATCAGGAAGTTCTGAGACAAAGTCTATCAACAATAAGAAGAAAAAAAGGGAAAAGAAAACAAAATCAGGTTGCAGAGTACAAAGGTCCCTTCCTGTAACAAAGGATTTTGTTATTCTTTTAAACACTACCAGCTAGAGGAAAGTATACTCATATTTAAAGAATTAGGGGACCTGATAAATGAATGGAATAATTGGGAAACATATCAATAGTTATGATTTGAAGGTCAAGCTGACTGAAGCAGACTGAAAGCAGCCATTTGGTGAGGGAGGGAGGGAGGGAGGGATAGCGCGCGCGCGCGCGCGCGCGCAAGAGAGAGAGAGAGAGAGAGAGAGAGAGAGAGAGAGAGAGAGAGAGAGAAGAAATAAAGGGAAGAAAAGTTTTAGTTTTTCAACATAAAAAATGAACAATTACTATATCAGTGATCTAATTTTTAAAAAGGAAATCAAGACAGAATTGTGTGAATAGTGTACAAAAGCAATAGCTTTTCTACTATGAAAAAAATCTGCCTCAGACACACTCCCTGTCCAGGAAACCATAATGAAGATGGTGGCAACTACAAGGCCAGGTGGTTGGCAGGAGGCATTCTTTCTTGGAAGGCCTTGTGAGGACCGACTTGGATTTCGGATGACTCATATGTGCAAGTCATCTTCACCCATGAAAAATAAAGGAAGTTAAATGGCTTGGCTACATGTTCAAAGAATTCTTATGTTGGTGATTCTCAAGTACTGATCACTTACACTGATCAAAGACACTCTTTTTCTTATGGAAATACAGTTCTTGCTAAAGCTGAGAGCAATCTTTTTCAGACCCAAGAATAAGACTAATACTTCATCGCTGAGAATATCCAGATGCCTGATAACTTATTTTCTGCAAAAATATTTAACATGTCCTTTCAATTAGTCAAAGCAATATACAAACTCTTATCTAAGGCCAAAGTAAAATAATCCCCAGAGATATCACAGGTGCACATTCCTGTACTATTTTGCAAAAGATGATTTATTTACCATTTTAAAAAAGATGGGAGAACATCAGAAACCATTAAATACCTATCGGGTACACTGGTTTCTTTACTTCTTATTCTTAATTTCCTAGTTTTCTTTTAGCAGAACTATCTGATAGCAGTTCAACTATAACCCTTTCAACCAATCATATTAATGGAAATCCGCATACGGAAACCACACAGATTTTATATCAAATATAAGCAAACAATAGCCAATGAGCTTTACAAACTCTTCAAATTACACATATCGCAGTCCTTGAAGAAATGCTCCATTCTTTAAGATTTTCATTCTTCTGCTAGAATTAGAATGCCTGACTTTAAGTGAGAAAGGGGTCAGATTTAGTCATCTAAATCTGTGTATATTACTTTACATTAAAGTAATTGTATATATTACTTTACATTAAATACAGAATATTGATATGTTTATACAGTAAAGGAAGTCTGAGAAGCATATCAGTCCCAAAAAAGGCTAATATTGGTAAAAAGCCTCACCAACAACCTTGCCAGCCCAGGGGAGGAAAAAAAATGAAAAGACTGTGGTAGATTTCTTGATTCTCAGTAAGAATACTTTTTAAATAATTCTTAAACATTTTCATTGCAATGATGCACAATGTAAAAAAAGCACTTGCTCCTATCAATTCTGCCTTAACTCCATTTAATTTCAGTGAAATGTTTTAAGCAATGCAAGAGAAAAAGAAAAACTGTGCCTATTTTCAGTGCTTTGGATGTTTTTCTGCCGCTCTCTCCTGTCTCCCATTACCCTTTTTCATTTTGAAAATAAACATTATACTAAAGTAAACCAATAAACTACATTTTGAAAATTACTTGATGTTCCAATAATGAGGAATAGAGAAAACGAATTCATCAAAATATTTTCTCCTGTTTAATTGAAATCATAAAACTACAATACTGTGATATTTTCCTCTTAGCTGGAATAATTCGTAATTCCCACTTCTTCTCTAATAGACACCTAGCTTAAGTTTGTCATGATAATAGAGTCTAAGAACAACCTGATATACATTCAAGAAAAGACAATTCTAGTGAGCTCCTACAATGATGTCAGAATGACTTTGATGTAGCTGTAATTACTTGGAGAAAGCTCTCAAACACACACACGTGCACATACCGTAGCAAACCTAAACATTATTTTATCTCTTTATCAAAAAAAAAATAAAAATAAAAATTGTACAAGAATTAAGAAAACAATTTAAAGGATAACTTAATCTGTAAGATCTCTGAATTTCAGTAAAATCTTGATTTAATTGATCACCCTTTTAACTCACTTCAGATGCAATGGACAAATCATCTGTCTGGATACAACCATGAAAAAAATGGACAAGTCGGTCACTTATGAAGAAATCCAGACCAACCATTTCAATTTACTTTCAGTTGAATGCGATTTACATCATTTGCATCTATTTATGTCATTTCTGTAGGGATGTCATAATTCATGTGAGGCAAATTGCCTCAGAAAGCATGTGTTTGCCTTCCACTCCCAATGAATGGTCCATTAAATCAAGGTGTTACTATACTATAATTCTCCATTCAGTGTAAATGTCACTTTCCTTTTTCCAAGGAAAGAACAAGAATGAAACAAGAATGAAGACAGGAGATCCTAGATTAGATTAGATTAGATTAGATTTATTGGATTTATATACCGCCCTACTCCCGAAGGACTCAGGGCGGTGTACAGCCAACAATAAAAATACATACGTACAAAATTTAAAAACCAACTAAAAACAGATTAAATGAATTTGGCCCGGACAGAATTAAAACACCCCAATATAATTTAAATTTTTTTAAAATTTGACACTAAAAACGGGTGTCAAATGCCTTATCCTACACGATAAGGCATTAATACTTTGGAGCAGAAGACAATATTTTTACTTCTTTACGTGAACTTCCATGGTTTAAAAAAAGTGTTAAAACATCTGCAACTTTTGTACATGTTCGAGGTTTGCGTGATGTTTAAAAATTAAATAACTAGATGAACAGGATTAGAGATTTTGAAGCAGTAAGAGACTCTATAGATGTATCCAGCAATAATCTCTTAGCCTAAAAAACATGGCATTGAATTTTAGCGTACACATCCTTTCCCAAACTTCTTAATTTTCCAAATGAATGCTTGGACAGATTCCAGAAAAATACTTTTTCCCCTTTCTTTTTGAAGTCTTTTAAAATATGCAAACATAATGCCTTAGTCTCTTTCCTTTTATGCTTATAAAAAGAAATTAATGTTATCTTTTCTTTCTCTTATGTGTACTCTGCCATTGAACGCTAATATATTACCTACTCTGAAGCGTCTTTTACACACACAGGTAGTTGGCCGTGAGTGCCACAGCTGGCGGGAAGGGCAGTCCGATGACTTACAAGGGAGTGAAACTTCCTGTGCATCTTCCTGCCCCATCAAAGTCACCATCACCAATACATGAAACAGAACGCTGACTGTTTTGCCTGATGTGACTTCATGTACAGGTCACTAGTAGATTGTTCATGTATGTCAACAGATATTAATCAATTTGGCAGCCAATGAAGAGGCTGATTTAGGCACTGTGGAGAAGCTTTAAAAGGGTCATATGGGGAGAACCTTAGTCTATTAATGGAAGACATTATAGGTAGTCTGGCAGGCCTGAAGATCCAATGAAAAAAATGGAACTTTGAGGAAACTCAAGCCTTGGAATTTTCCTTCCTTGGGAGTATTACTTGGTACCCTGACATAGTCCTTGACTTACAACAATTCATTTAGTGACCACTCAAATTGTAATGGCACTGAAAAAAGTGAGTTATGACCGTTTTTTCACACTTAACAACTGTTGCAGCATCCCCATGGGTCATGTGATCTATCTTTTGTGATCTTCTGACAAGCAAAATCAATGGAGAAGCCAGATTCACTTAACAACCATGTTGCTAACTTAACAACTGCAGTGATTCACTTAACAACTGTGGCAGGAAAAGTGATAAAATGGGGCAAAATTCACTTAACAAATGTCTCACTTAACAACAGATATTTTGGGTTCAGTTGTGGTTATAAATCAAGGACTACTGGTATAAAGATGGGAGACAGTATATCTGCTTAATTCCAAAAATACAGAGATCAAATCTGGTAACCAAGTGCACATTAACCGCAAGAACAAGAAAAGCCATTTGTAAGGACCATTTATAAATTAAATATCATAGTAAGTGTACATTTCGTACTCTGTTTTCTTTTTAAGTTTTTATTTTTAAACAGTGAAGAAATTGAACAAAATTAAATTGGAATGCTGGGAAGAAACAGGGGATGTAAAAAAAAATATGGAAAAAGGAATGGAAAAAAACCCTAGCTCTTTATTCATTGATTCTGGAAAACATTATGCTAAAACTTATTTTTGTTATAGCTGAACACCCCTTGTTTTCCAAAATTAGTTGCAACATCTAGTTTTAGTTGCAACATCTAGACCATTTTGATGCTAGAAATTTGAGTTTTTAATACTGTGGTAATAAGCAGTTGTAAGACAATTACTAGAAAGATGTGTGTATTTGTTTATTATATGCAAGTAAATAAATGTTCCTAATCATACTTTTTATACAATCTAATTTTATTTGTGTACTGGTGTGCTTTTGTTAACACATATGTGGATTATGTTGATTTAACATGGCCTCATTGACATAATCATAACACAATCCTTTGATGCAAAAGTCAACTTTTCAAGTTATCAAGTGTTACATTACTTTGTTCTAAGTACAAATGTTAACTTCTAAATAATTTTACATTCGTAACCTTTTAGTATACCATTTTTATTTTTATAATTTTTATTTAGTTTTACTTTATTCTTATTACATCCCAGTTTCTTTCAGCAAAGTCTGATGTCCATGTTATTTTCATTTTTTTATCCTATAACACTATCTTCTTCTTCAATTTTGCAAAAAAAAATAATAATAAATGTTAATGCAGTCTCCCCACCCCAGCCGACCCCTGGTTTGGTTGGTAAAGCAAACTTTCTCTATAAAGGAGCTGAGACTTTATTATCGTACTGAATCTTCAAAAGCATTTGGACAAACGATTTACACAGAACCATATTTTTCTAAAAACCCTGTCGTATCACGTATGGTGCTGTTCTATTTCATTTGCCTACTACCATGATACATTTTGCTATTTCTTGTCATCAAGCAGGGATATAGAATGTATTTATGAGAAAACACAGACAATAAGAAATGTACCTTTCCAGCTCAGCGATTTTCTTATCTTTGTCATTTTTTTCATTCTCGACTTCTTTGAGGATTTCTAGGAGCCTGTCCACCTCGGCTTGGGTTTTGCCACATTCCTCTCGATAGTAGGCAGCCTCTTTGTCAAGCTGCTTCAATCGATCAGCAAATTCGGGATTCTTCCGAGCTTCTTCCTCAGCTTCGTGAGCCTGTTAAATTAAAAAATAAATCAATCACTAGCCTTTTCCCCTAGTTTATAGTGCTATTCTTTACTGCTAAGCTCTTTATAACAAAAGGGTAACTAGGTATTCTGTGAGTTGGTGACCTTTTCTTGCTATTGGGCAAAAAACTATTTTTCCTCAATATCCCATTATTTGGGGAGGGGGAGGTGAGACCATAATTCTAAGTTTTAAACAGAAAATTCTTCCTGGGAAAATCACATTGAACAAGTTAACTTAAGTCTACACCTGATATGGTTTGATTTAATAACTACTTTAAGCAAATCTTGAACAACTTAATTTAAGTTATTTATTTCAGACAAGATGTGAATGCCTCAAACCAACCGTTTTACCCCAAATCCCCCTTTTCCTCCCTTATTTTATTTCATACTGCCAATACTTAACCTGAAACATAAGGAGAAAGAAGCCCCTCATGGAACAGCACAAATAAACGTACCTGGCAAACACATGCATGACTGGCTGATCAGTTCACAAACAAGAAAGAATGCAATGAACACAACAGAAAAGAAAAGTGCAAAGCCCAGTCTTGTTCCCATTAAAGCTAATGGCAAAACCTCATTAATGTCATTGAGAGCATGAATGGGCCAAAAGGGTTTAAAACATTACACTGAAATAATCACACACAGATGTAAACAAGAATGCACTGCAATGCTTAGCCTACCCCTTGTTTCCCATTATTCCTAATTGGCATCTTCAAAGAGCAGGCAGAGAGAAAACAAGTAGTTTAACTGCAGTGCACATTAAAGACACAATTCAGAGAACAGCTTTTCAATGTACACAAATACATTTTAAAGGTATAAGGATGCTTTGAAAGACTGCATATTCTGCTGCTAGCTAATAATACAGTACAAGTCTCGGTGTTGATTGTATTCCTTGCACATTTATTATTTCAGAAAATAAACTAGCAAGAAAACAGTGACAGGCTAAACGAAGCTTACATTTCAGATAAAAGTTCACATTGATATCTACTTCTTGAAGGTTGACATGCTTTGCAATGACTTTTTTTCAGTTTTGAACAACTCTTGAGTTTCAGGAAAATATGAAGTAATGTACAAAAATCAAGTTATTAATGAATTAATGGTCAGGGCAGTTTATCTGCATGTAACATATTAGTCAAGCATGAGGATAATCAAGACAGGTTTAGTCTGAGTGGATCTCTTATTCTCAAAGAAACTTCAGGGGACATTTCAAAAGTGGCGAGTTTCCTACATAGGCATATTTTTAAAATCTAAACAAATCATAAGTGCACCATTTATCCACAAAGAAATTGAGCTGTGTGACATTTGCTGCCTGTATGTACACTTTTTCATATACAGTATACTTTCTAAATGGAAAAGTTAGAAATACAAGGAATTTGCCATGATTGAAAAAGTTTAAGATTAAACACGAAGGGAACAATTTTCTCCATAAATCAAATATAACGTACACCATTTACAAAATACACAGTTGTCAAGTATTCCTTTGGGATACCTCCATTCATTTCAGTGCAAACTTGTTCAAATCCAAGTATGCCCTAATATTAAAATGTGAATAGTGACTTTTCTGAAATTGCATTTTGGATAGTGTACTAGAGAGTGCCTTAGAAAGGGCGTTGGCTTACCTGAACGCCCGTTCTATTGGGTGTGGGGACAGCACTCAATGAGAACCTAAAGGCTACAAATACAGCCCCTGAATCTCATCTAGAAATTCTAAAATTAAAAATTCAATAATGCTATGTTTATTATAGGATATGGGACAGAAGAGGGTAAACAGTAGAAAACAACACAAATTAATTAGCTATGATAGAATCCCACTTGTGGGATATATCTATGTACTTAGTGAAACAATAGTTGAATAGAATTATGGAAGACTTGGTTGAAAGTTATTTCAGAGTACAGTGAATAAATCATGACACTTCTGCACCTTAATAATTCATGCTAGATTTGGGGTATAATTACAAAGGATGTTGAGGATATAAGATTAAAAATATATCTATGCTATATGCTGAGTTGATACTATAGTTGTTCATTTAAAGAAGTCCTTGCACTTGCCATTTGGCAAATAAAACAAAAGTATTATTTTTAGAATGTTGAAGATTTCTTTTAAAATAGCTGAGATGTTGAGAATTTGGGCAAATGTTTGTTCTATTTCCTAGACTTACTTTTTCTTCAGAGGGAAAAAATGTGAAGGTTTATATGGTCCATTTCAAATAACAAATAGACGTGGAATAATAAAGATGAATGATCAGTAGAAGAATGAACCAGAAACTTTGGTGAATAATATTTTTGTCTGTTTCTTTCAGATAGGCTTTCATAAGTAAAATCTTCATTCAGTGTAATATTGAAAAAAAACAAGATGGAAATATATTGTAGATTGTGGGGAGGATTTCAGACAGGACAAATGCTGACCTCCCCCCTCCCAAAAAGTTTATTTTGTGAGGTGTCAACTTCATAAAAGAAAAACAGGGGTTATTATTCTTAATATCTCTGTGGGAATTCTTAGGATAACCATACATCACTTCTTTAAGAAAAGATTACAACTGAGGCAACCAAGGAAACAGCAGCAGCAAAATAGAGGGAGACAGATTATAAATGGTTGAGTCTATAAGTTTGGACTCAGAGGATAACCAGCCAGCAGAGAACACTTAACTCTCCCCATGTTGTTGAATAAGAAGTTAGAGTCAATATATTGGTAAAGGCCAGTAATGGCAAACCTATGGCACGCATGCCAGAAGTAGCACACAGAGACATCTCTCGGGCATGCCAGCTATCGTCCGTTGCTCTTCTGGCTTCTGGCAGGTGATCTTCATGCATGCAAGAATGCTGGAAAATGGTAGAGCAGTCCCCTGGTGTGCATGTGCATGCCAGGAAGCTGAGCTTCTGGTTTTCGGCGCATGTATGTATGCCAGCCAGGTGGTCTTCGCAAGCACCAGAAACCAGAAGACCAAGTGACCGGTGCGCATGCGCTCACTGGAAACCAGAAGCTCATCTTCCCAGCACGTGCATGCAGACTGGGGAACTGCTTTTCCGGTTTCTGACACTCCCATGCATGCACACCAGGGAGTTACTCTTCCGGTTTCTGGCGCTCCTCTGCATGTGTGCTCCCATTTCAGCACTTAGTGCTGAAAAGATTTGCCAACACTGGTATAGGCTTTTATGGCTAGTATGTGTTTAGCTTCAGGGTTTAGTGACTATGGTCTAACCACAGATTTCCTGAAACTGCCGGCAACAATGGCCGGCAGTTTCAGAGGCACTGTGGTCTGCAATCTGCTATCTAGACCACATTCACTAAATCTTAAAGCCCAACACTACGCAATTATTGTTAAGTTACAAAGTATAATGATCTGCCAAGGCATCCAGAAGTATAACAACATCACAGTATTCTGTCTTTCCTATTTTCAGCAATCAGCAGGGTAACTGAGCCATCTGCCTCAGTTACCTTTAGATGTCAAATCTGCACCTCAACCAATTTCAAAAGGTTCAGAATAATCCTTTTGATCTGAGAACTGCTGGACTTACAATAAGATATAAATGTGATCGGAATTATCTGCAAAGAACAGTCAAAACGTCAAGATGGTGGCTAAATCAGGACATGGCTTTGATTACATACAAGTAGTCCTTGATTAATGACCATTCATTTAGCAGCCGTTCAAAGCTATGACAGCCTTAAACAAGGAAATTTACACAGGTCCTCGGAGTTGCGATCACGTCAATCACATGATTATGATTTAGATGCTTGGCAATTGCCTCGTAATAATGACAGTTGCAGCATCCTTCATTCATGTGATTGGCATTCCCTGCCAGTTTCCAACAAGCAAAGTCAATGGAGAAGCTCACAGAGGGTTGCAATGGTGATCACATGATGTAGTCATGTCAAAAGACTTCCCGGTCCCAATTACTGTCATTAACCAAGGAGTACCTGTATTTGTGATCACCATATTGACTTTTTTATTTCCCTCCTCTATGGAGTCCTTCCTAATGGGGATGGGGGGTGGGGTCTGCTATGCAAAATGTGTTGAGCTCTTTGTATGGGTTTTTGTACATTAATTAGTTGCATCTAGGGGCTGATTCATATTTATGGCCCCCATATTGCACATCTCATGTATATGCCATAGATATCAGTGCTGTGCACTGAAAAAACAAGAAAGAGTAGCATGAGAAGGCCTAATTATGAGTGTATTGCAATATTTATCACATAGAACTAGAATGTTCACACTGAGCAAGTCACCAGGAAAAGTCACTTAAGGTATACACTCCAGATATGCTATGGTTTTGGTAGCAATATGTACATTAACTCTGCTCTCAGAAATTTGTTTCTTATATTCCATTCAGCTTCATGGCATTGAAATATATTTTCTGCAATTCTAAAAAAAACAATCTACAACTTATTAAAGATAGAGATCATACTAGTAACTATAAATGGGCATCTCATATTAGGTTGCTTGGAAATTCCAAGAGATGAGATCAGAACTTTCCTCTTTTTTTATCCTTTTCATCCTTTATTATCCACTCATTCGTTTTCCAAGACCATCAAAAGAATACAGAAGCTACCTGCAGACCTCTTCATACTGTTTATTCAATTTCTATCTACTGGTCTTTATTACTTAATAGTACATTCAGTAGGCAAAGTTAAGGATTACAATATCTCTACATCAAGCAAGAACTACAAGATCTCCAACTATCCTTCCAACCTTCTTCCCAGTCTATATTCCTATGAACGTTTCAGATCAGAAAATGTAATGTCCACCAATTATGTGGTCCACATTTAGCTGGGCTATATTAAAGACCCCTTCATTTTTCTTCTGCTTAAGAGCAGGCAACCAGATATGCATCTAGGGTTCAATGAGTAAGCCCAAAGAACTATACAACTGCTCTATCAAAGTATACTCGGGGGAAAGATACATAGTTGCTTCAGCCTTGCAGGTCTTCAAGGCCAAGCAGCACTTAGGGTATATTTTAGGTCAACCATCTCTGCTAGTCTAGATGGATTGCAGCAGCAACATAATTTAGCTGTTTTGGGATCATATCCAGGATAAACTTAAAGAAAAGGAGATTCATCTATTATTTTATACAGTCACAATTACACTCACGCAATTTGATTGTTTCCAAATATTTATAGAAAGCTGAATGAATTATAAATTAACATTTAAAAACTGCTAGAGCATGAGACTTTTTTTCTGTGGAATATCTGTGTGACAGTTTATGAACTGTCAACTGGTTTTCATGCTTCTTCACACCCAAAGAGAGAGAAAGGGCTGAATTTAGGAGGAAGGGGAGAGAAACTAATCAGGTTTTATGAAGAAGCCAGTCTTACATTATTTTTCCTTGTTATTCAAATTATTATACACAGCAATATTACTTTATCATAATTAATGTAAAAAAGTGAAAAGGTGTACGTTATTTATTATCATGTTATATGCATCATTTATTCTTCCAACATTGGTATATAAGCATAAGAGCAGCAATGTTTATTTAGAAGAGCCAAAATATGAGTATGATTAATAAATGAGACAGCAGAAAGATGCATGCAAGAAAATACCTTAGATCCTTCAAATTGGATTTAACAACACCATGCCATCAGAGATGGTTCAATTCCAGTTATTAGTTAATATTTGGGATTGATTGGAGGCTATAATTTAGAACTGTCCTCTAAACCGACTTTAAAGATTGTTTGCTGTTTGCCATTGTTTCTGCAAACATTTAGATAAACAGAATCCAATGGATAGTGTTCCTTTAATGCAGAAAACAAGAACATTTTCTACAAAATACAGATAATCTCAGGACAAACTGAAATATTCAAAAATTTGATCTTTTAGCAAAACATTATAATCCACAACTATTGAAGACAGAAACTATCACCAAATTAGGTTACAAGATCAGGGAATGGCTATTTTTTTATTTGGTGTGTTTTCACAAAAACAACTACTATCAACTGAAAAGCATTATGTAACTATTCTATCTTATTGATAGGATTCAAATAGTAGAAAATACCATCAGAATTGAAGAATATATAGATAGGATGAAGTTTCACAAGAATGCCCTTCTTCATGATCCCATTAGATTGATTTTAACCCTCCTTAACAGAGAGGACCCATAGCATTCCCTGCCTCCCTGCTCTGGTGGGTCAGATAGAGATGATGAGAAAAGGACATCACATCTACCTGACTTACCAGATATTCAAATAACTTGGTCACAAGCCATGTAGGACTTTGAACTGAGAAGCAGCACCTTGAATTTTATCTGGAAGCAAACTAGCAGCTAATGTAGCCCCTGCAGGAGAGATAACACATATGCACAGCTACACCGACACACAATCATGCAGGCCACTGTATTTTGAACCAACTGAAGCTTGGAAAGCAAAGGGACATATGAGAGAGATATCGGGCACACAAAAGCACAGCTCCTGACTTTGTAGGGCTCATATCCACCAACACAACCAATGATCTAAAGATGTCTTCCAGGATCATAGAATACATACATAGAATGCATTCTCCTTTTATTACTTTTCAAAGAAAGATAAATGCTTATTATAAATCCACCAAAATCAATATGTTCTTTAATATTTTAAGTGCCTCCCAATGTCATCTTTCAGAAAATTAGCTTGTTTGTTTATTAAAAGACAAGAAACATCCCAATAATAAAAGAGAATAATGGTTGACCAGAAGCAATCATAAAAACCATCCTTCTCATACAACACACAATCCAAAGGGGCCTAATAACTAGCACAAGGCCTGAGGGAAAATGCAGGTTTTTTTAAAGGCTCATTTAAAGTGCAGAGGAGCAGTCTAACTTATTGTACTTATTCAACTTAAAGACACTGTCCAACTGCAATCAACTCTGGGCCACTCACAATTGAAATCTCTAAGGGAATGTTGTTCCAGAGGGCAGATGCTACGCTAGAGAAGACATGCTTTGTGAGTCTTACCAGAGGATATTGTTTAACTGATGGGAACTGGAAAATTCTGCCTAATCATACAGAATGGGCAGAAATCATGGGAGACACACAGTTTCTTAGACACCTAGTCATGATGCTATGTAGGCTTTATAACCAGCAACTTCAATTCCAAAAAGAAGTCTGCTGTTATTATTAAGAATAACAATCCATGCTGTTAAGCAAAGCAACTTGTAGATCAGAGATGTTATATGGCAGGGGTGTCAAACTCAATTTCATTGAGGGCCACATCAGGGTTGTGTTTGACCTTGGGGGGGCATGTCCAGCTCAATGTCACTCATGTCGGGGGTGCCTGTGGTGGCCAGAACACTCTGACAGCAAAAATGGGCTCCCGAGCTCCAATGGCGTCCTGCAACCTCTGCCAGCAAAAATGGAGCTCCTGCGAGCTCTATTTTCGCTGGCAGAAGCCCCACGGGCCAGTCCTTTGCTGTTTCCAGAGCGGCCCTACGAGCCAGATCTAAACACCCCGTGGGTCGGATCCTGCCCCTGGACCTTGAGTTTGACACCCCTGTTATATGGTTATTATGAGACCTGCTCATAACTGTTCACAGTACTCCATTCTGGGCCAAGAGCAATTTCTCAGTAATATTGGAGACAATCTCCTATAAACCACATTGCAACAGTTCATGTACAAGGTTTAGAGAATAGTTAACAGAATCTCAGTGTAGACCTGATGTTTCAAATCACTGATTAGGAAATTATTGGAAGGACAGCATAATGCTCTGGGGAAAAAAATCTCCATTTTAAGTAAAAAAATTTTGCATTGAGGTAGAATGTTGGGCTTGATGACCTCCTGGATTATATCATTTCAAAACAGTATATTGTAATCACTTGTAAAAATCTGATAAGTTGCAATTTGTTAAGTAGGTTAAGAAGAATATCCCGACTAAGAACTTGCCTAAAAACAATATATTAGATTAGTTATCTCATTGCTCACCTTTTGCTATGGCAGCTTCCTGAGCCAAACTATGTTTTATTCTAGCCATAGAACTGCTAGTGAAAAATGTCAAGTTCTGGTTTTACACTCAGAAAATCAAATAGTGGCATGCAGCCTCTCAGCCAGGACGGGCTCCTTCATGTCTATGTCACATTGACCCTGTTTCATGGTGATACTAAGCCAGTATAATTGAATTTAAATCAATCTAGTATTTTTGGAAGGATTTAAAGCAAAAAAAGGGGGGGGGGGCGGGTGAGGAACTGTGAACAGTTTCCAAATTATAAGCTCCACTAGGAGTAACTCTTATATCAGTCTCTTTCCATCACCCACTACTCACAGGATCTCTAAAGGGAATCTTACATGCAGTTCACCCTATCTTTCAGATTCTTAAGGGGATATTTATGCATTTATGCCCTGAATCACTCTAAGATTCTTTGTAGGCAGACCGAATGCCTTTCTATGGGCCATATAACATACTTTTCTATACTGGGGTCATGTGTATGATACATCTTTTTCACTTTCATAGTGGCTCCAGATAGATTTCATATTTTAGATAAGATGATGGAAATCTCATTTAAATGAAATGGGCCTTAGAATGCTTCAGATGAGTACTTTTAAGCCCTCTTTACTCTGTAGTTTACAAACATCCCAGTTCAGAGAGTATTCCTAGATGAAAAATGACCTCATTTCTATCTTTTGGGGGCAACCACACCCATTTGCCATCCATCAAAGTTTATCTTGCTAGAAATCTGCTTTCTGTTGAAAAAGAAATCATACTTCATTGATAATTATCTCCAGCTTAAGCCTGGAACACTTGAAGTGACTAAAAATAGCTGACGCACTCAATTAGCAGGGAATAATAAGAATAATTCCAGGTTTTATATGAATTTAATGCTACCCAATACTTAATATAATTACAGAGTAGATTTGAATAAGGGAATGTTTGCAAAACCTCTTATTTATTCACTCAGTGTTTTTATTACAACAGTAGAATTTGCTCCTAAATTAAGAGGGAGTATAATACTTCTGTATATTATATATAGCTTGCTTAGAGACATGTCCTACCTTCAGACTGGAATTACAAAACTTTAATAAACATAATTTTATAAAATTTTATAAAAATTATAATATAGAATAACATGAAGTTCTATCATTAATATAACTCTATTGATATATATAGGAAAATAGCTTTCATGAATATATGTAACATAAACACACTTTTTCCTCAAAAATGATTTTCAAATTTGGAATGCTGATTGATTTATGACATATGCTCTCCTCTCACCCAATCATTGAAGCCTGCTCTATGCAATGTGTTAGGCACAAATAACTAGACCCACACACTCAGAGTTCAAGCTAACTACTTCATTATGTATTGCTTATAATATAAGAATTTCCTCAATCTGATAGCCCATTCCTGGGAATAGTTAGATAAGTTTCCAAGAAATTTAGAGCGGGTTGGCCCTAGACTTTTGTGGTTGTGCAGTGACTCCAAACTAGTTCTGTGCTTGATCCCTCCTCCCTGCCAGGCTGGGTACTTCCCAAACATTGGAATGGGACAGATTGCCACAGCCAACTTGCTATAGGACAACTCACCATGGCCATGGCCAACTCACCATGTGACAACTTGCTGTGGGACAATTTAACAATGCTATTTAATTATTTAATAATGGTTTTCATTTTTGCCATTCACATTTTATTTTGTCTCTCCCTTTGCATCCTTTCTTTAATGATTCTATCCTACTATTTCTTTGATATTAGTGATATTAGTTTAACTCTTGTCCTGCGGCAAGTTGTCCTGCAACTAGCTGGTTTGGTGAGTTGTCCCACAGCAAGTTGGCTGTGACAAGCTGGCCACGGCAAGTTGGTTTAGCTCTGCAGACTAAAGCACGGTAATTAACATCCAGCTGTCTTCAGTTACACTAGTTCAAATCTCCCCAGGCTCAAGGTTGACTCAGCCTTCCATCCTTTCTAAGGTAGGTAAATTGAGGACCCAGTTTGTGGGGGCAATAAGCTGACTTTGTATAAATATACAAAAGTATGAAGGCTATTGCTTAACGCATTGTAAGCCGTCTTGAGTCTTCGGAGAAGGGCAGCATATAAATCAAACTAAAAAAAGAAAACTATCATAAACCTTCCCAACATCTATCACAATAACATTAATAAGGCTTTAAGAAGCCAGACAATTCATTGGTAGTTTTTTTTTTTTCAATCTGCTGAATACATAAATGTAAAACCTAAGTGCTTAAAAGGAAACACGATGGCATTTCTTTGGTTGAAATAGCCACTGGTTATTTCATCCTCTCAGCTGCGTACACTTCAGCAAAATTCTTGCTGGCATGCTTACACTTGTGTTTTAAAAGAGTGCCAAAAGATTGCAAGAAACATTGTGCCACCTGCAGTAATGAGAGCTCTTTCAGAGGGAGACCATATGGAAAGCACACCTGCTCACGTGGATCCAATCATTATCCCTTTTCTTGTGTAATTTTTATAGAGATGCACATGTACATTTCACAACCCTATTCTGGCAAAATGCTTTGGTAGATGGAAGCAAAGATATTTAACGCAAATAAAAGCCAAGTTATTAGAGAAACAATACGTTTCTGTCTTCTGCCATAAACCAGGGGGAAATCTGGTAGCAAGTTTTTTAAGTAACAGATTGTATTAAAAGGCATCAGTTGGCATGAGTTGATGGCTTTTAATCATATCCCTGCTAAATTCAGACTATAAAATCTTTGCTTCAATATTGGCAGAAAGACACTTGCCTGTTTATTATTATATTGTATTTGTAACCCATTTTTTAAATAACTTTGTAGTTACAGATTTTGCCATGGATCTGTAACTATGGTCAAATGATTGAATTGAATTATATTACCAATGCTGGACATTTATTTTCTTTATACTTAAAATTCAACTATCTACTAAGCAATGCATGTTATACAATATCACTTGTTCCAGGATAACAGCATTTATTAATATTTTTGAGAAAAAATGAATAACTTTCCAAAGCTTACATTTAATTTGAAGGATCTAATAAAGTATGCCATAAGCATAGCAGTAAAATAACAATTAAAGCTTGATATTTTCATGCTTTCTTACAATTAAGCAGTTGAGGACCTGAAGGCAATGCAACATTTGAATGCAAGGTTTATTTGTCCAATTTTTAATGAATACCATTTTAAAAAGAACATTGGCCTTAAAGTCCACAGAGCCCACTTAATTTAACACAATGCAAATGAAGCCATCATAGGTTCTGCAAAGCGCTACAGAGGAAGAATAGAACATCATGATGGGTAAAATAGATCCTCATGCTTTCATATGTTACAGTGGAGACTTTCTGAAAGGACTTACGGGATTGTACATCTGATTGAACAATTGTTCAGCTTGCTACATTGCAAAGGTGGGAAGAATGAAGCACAGACAGGAAAAGAAGGAAAGATCCAGGAAAACAGTATTAGCTTAGCAAAACTGGCATATTTGCACAGAAGAACTTGGAATTTAAAAAAGAAGAAGAATTTTTAAGTTTCTAAGCATTCCTTACTGGATGTGAGAAGCTCTAGGGAAAAATAAATGTTGATTTTGGCTCATAGAAAAGAGTGGCTAGAGTATAAAATCCAAGGGTTGTGTTACTTTCCCTTTCTCAAATGAAATAATCCATGAAATACAGAAAGCTGTCCACTGCTGATGATACATTAAGTGCTGGTTTCTAGCAATGAATCATTAGAAGTGTTTTTGGCCAAGGCTGCAATTTATCATCAAAGGTTCAAAGATGGAAATAAAAAAGATTAATTAGACTTTGTTGTTAAATGTGACACTTTCTATTCATATTAAGATAAAATTTAATTTCCATTTTATTTGAATATAGAATAGTGTATGGCTTAATTAGTATGGTAACAGTAGTGGCCACATCTAAGAAGTGATGGAAAATTATAGTTGATAAATATAAAGGCAATGATATTACATTGAAAACAGAGACATCTTCTGAAATAAACATCAACAAGTTATTTTTTTTCATAACCTCCTATGCATGTATCAACAGTGCTTTCACAGGTATGGTACCACAGCCCACTGCAGGGATCCACAGGAGGGGTCAAAAAAGTCAAGATAGAAGTCATGAATGTCACGCCCCTTTTTGTGCATGTTACAGGTAAGGCTTTAATTGTGTGATTCCAGACAGCTCTATCACCCAAATTTTCTTTTCCAGTAACTAACTTTGCATTAGAAACATTCTTCAGGTTCCCACTTCAACTTTCAGATCCATCCATGCTTCAAACAGGAAAGGTGAAACCTCAGAATTTGATGGGTCTTGCTTTCATAATGTTCTCCTAAGATTAATTCAGGCTCCATTTGATCTATTCCTGGTTTCCCAAAATAAAAATATGGAACTAGCAGGGCCGGGAGGGAGTGGGAGGGGGGGAGAGTGGGGGGTGGGGGTGAATGCGAAATACATTTCTTCTCTTTAAACTAACTCCAGAAAGAGTTTCATTTTTTATTTCTTATAATCATGTACATTTTTCCTTTTATAACAGAAAAGCAACAATTTAGTTTCCTCATACCATTAATTTCTAGACCCATCAGTTTTAATTGTTCTAAGGGAATTTTTTAAAAAGGATATAGGTTAGGAATTAAACCATTTTGACTGCTGACATTATTATTAGAAACCAAATGCCCAAATCAGTGGTTTTCTTAATACTGAAATGCCTGCATTTCAAGATTTCCGATGACCATTTTCTTCTAAATGATTGCTTGAATTTAATGTAACCAAATAAAATATAAATCAGAAATTATCATTGTTGATCATTATTATTTGCAACTATGTTTTCCTTCAAACAATGTAGATATTAGGTTTAAGATATCAATAACATGATGAAATGGAAGGGGGCATTCATGCTTTTATTAAGCCTTTTCTTTTCATTCAGAAAAAAATCTGAAAAAACCATTTCAAAAAACAAAACAAACTCCTTCCTCTAGGTTAAAGTTCTGCAGAGAAATGCTGCTGCTGTAAACTAAATCAATCAAAATGTTACAAAAGTTGAATGAGGCAAAAAGGCTTGATAATTTAATATTCTGGCGCATTAATGGTCAACAAGTGGTCAGCTGTAACCAAGTATGAACAGGGCTTCCGTGGAAAAAGGCCAATCTACTCACATTCCCCACTAACTATATCAATTGTCAATAGTTTGATTGCTAATTTCACAAATTCCTGGTTTATTTCCAAAGCCATAGATGGGACCTGAGTTGTAGGCAACAGTGGTTTAAAAAAAAAAGTAAAATTATGCAAGAATTGATATTAATTTGAAGTGGACTGTCTAACACTTTAAAATCATATTTAGTTTCCCAGAACTAGCATGGCACAATCTAGCAAGAAGGGTTTTGAAGGCCTTGTGTGACCACACTAACATACAAATTTGTAAGAAAGAATAACTGCTACACATAATTTATGTATAGTGTACATGGCCCAAATATGCTATGGATATCAAATCTAGAGTGGTGCACCAGATATATTTTGTGCTATATTGAGACTACCAGATTACTTCATATCAAAGTTTAATTGGCTGACAGTGATTAGGTGTATTGCTATATTTTGTTTTTTAGTATGCTATCTTGAACTGCAAAGCATCAACTGCAGTATAAGGAGTAGAATATTTTTTTTTATTTTGTAGGTTAAGACAAGATTACCCAGATACCATGTACCATGTGCATAAAATCTTAAACGGTATCCTTGTTTTTAATTATTACTCACATTATATATTTCTTTCCAAGGAATCATGAAAGCCAGGAAACAGTCAAATTTAAACATTAAATTCTCCCTCTTCAGTTAAAGCATTGTACCTTCATTAAGTCATTGGCAATGTGGCTATTTACAAATTTTGAAAGGTAAACATGATATTTAAATCAAGAAATATGCCATGAGTTTGTCTTTCAACAAAGACTACATATAATAGTAACTGACATATGGATAAATAAGGTATGATAGTAAATGTATTAATGTGATTCTAAACATTATTTTGATAACTATTAGTTCAAAATGTGATTAGATGTGCTAGACAACATCCAATATTCAATTATATATCAATAGCTTTTTCCCTTAAGAACAAATTTAAAGCACTACTAATAAAAAAAACCGTTCTACTTTAAGCTTATAACAATCCTTTGATAACAATAGATGAGATGTAAACAGTTTAACTAACAGAAAAGACTTTGTAGTGGAAAAATTGATAAAGCATCATGTCAACATTTCAAATCATTAATACTTTGAGCTTGAAACTAATAGAATCTAACAGAAACATTTTTCACTAGAAAAATGCCAACATGCAACTAGAGTAAGAATCAATAATATTCCATCACGCTTACCTTTTGCAGTTGTGCTTCTAGCTTACTACATTCTTCCTTCTTTTGCTCTATAGCTATTTCTAAAGCCTTTAATTTGGAGTCTCTTTTCAGTCCTGCTGAAGCCAACGATGATGCATGTTCTTTGAGGTCAATTAAACTAGACTAGAAAAAAAGATACGGGAGACAAATTGAAAACGGAGATTACCAGAAGATACTAAATTGATTGCAATTGCTTGTAAACCTTTCACAGATTTGGACTGTGAGAGATATAGCTTTCTGATGAGTAGTAGTGCCAATATCTCAGAATCTATTGGTTGAAAGCAAGAAGTCTACCTACAATGTATTCACATGGAGGCATAATTTCTAGATAATCTTCTTTCGTTTTTTATTAGTCAAACCAAAGAAATAGAGCTTCAGTTCCATAATCAAAGCCACCATATGGACTTGTTCAATACTACTCTGTATGATCCTGACCCACATTTCTCCATTCTGAGCTACCTAACTAATTAACTGCCAACTAGGCCATGAAACAGCAGTGGAACGAAATGCCTAGCTATGTCATTCTAGGATTCCTTAGAATCACTTTTTTTTTTCACGAAGGGTAACAATTATTCCATCATCAAATATATTTAAGGCACAAGAGTGAAGGTTCCCTACCATGGTGGAGAGAAGGGAAAAATAGGTATGCAAAAGGAAGTTGTGTGCATTAAAATGCATATTTCACGTCCACTCAGCAACCTCATCCTAAATTTTGAAATGTAATTTACTCTGTTTTTCAGCAAAAAAACAACAAAACCTTTGCCTCCTTCATCTCTAGTTTCACTAGTTGCTATCTTTAGAAGTTGGTCTCTGTTGATAACTTCAAGGCTTAAATAGAAAAAAGTCATCTTTCAGATACCATAATCCAAAGAAAAAAAGAAGCCTTTTGATTTGGACTGGCAAATGTTGCAAGAGCCAGTAGAGCAATATTACAAAATACTAGTATAAAATATAACTAAAGTATAAATTGCAACTAATTGCAAGACAAGATTCTGATTAGTAATCTAGACAAATTCTGTCCTAATCAAAGCTTTTAGAACATCTACAGAAACAGCCCCATGTATAAAGTGTTATAGTAAGCTAACCAGCATTTGTATGCAGGTTTCTAGAACCACAAGGAGAAATGATGGAATACAGTCATTGATTGTGTTGGTTCTTTTAAGGCAGCTCTTGAACCGTTATCTCCCTTCCTTCCGTAATTCTGTGCAATCTCTATAAAATCGATTACACATGTATGGGACCTTTTTGAAAAATATAATAACGTAAAGAAGATAGTGAAAAGAAGTGAAAATCATCCCTACTTCTAATCCATGCTAAATCCAGACTAATTGTGTTCAGGGAAGAACACATCCAGATCTTACCCAGTACATAAAATAGCAAGGTTGTTCTGCTTCATCTAAGTTTGACAAATCTGTCACCAGGAAATACCTGTGCAGGACATACCCATACAGCTTTCTCAGCACTGGCACAGAAAACAAATTCTTCTTCCAGATTATTTTTTTCAACATTACAGTCTAGTCTATGGCCTCCCATGGTCTCCCATCAATGTCCTCTCCATATTTTACTGTTAGCTTTTGCTAGAATAGCCAATGTTGGCCTGATTCTGCCGTATCCCATGACACTGTTTATAAACAGATGCGTAAAAATTGTAAGATTGCAAAACTACTTGGTTTGAAGTATGATAAATCGCCTTAATAACCAACTTATAACATTTACGTTGCTTGTAAAGGTTTGATTCTTTATAACACTTGAATCCCTACAATAAAACATTTTATTGGTTGCGGATACTGACCTCTTTTTCTGTCAGCTCTGCTTGTAAAGCATTAACTTTTTCTTTCAGGTCTTTGTTTTCTTTTTTGAAGGATTCAATCTCTTCAATTCTTTCACGGTCATCTCTCTCCCTCTGCTCCTTTAATCGCTCTATAATTCTCTCCTAAACACATAAAAATATGGCTATATTTTAAAACAGAAGCAGCAGCATGAAAATTCTGTGAACATAAAGGAAGCTAAAAATACACTATGTTACATTTTCAATAGAAAATCAAGTATGGCACTCAACAGCAGAACATACATAACAAGGCCATAATAGAAGCAATTACATATTAGGACAGAATTTCTCCAGTATGACCCACCAGGCTCAAGTGCTGACTAACAACTAAAATGTTATGTGAAGGAGAATTCAGATGCTTGAGAATTCACTTTTGCTGTCTAAGACAGGTAGAAAAAGCAAGCAATCTATTGAGATCCCAGTGAGAGGCTGCACAAAGCTGGGTAGTGTAGAATTTGGGAATGTATCCATCTCTTGGATATGGACTCTTGATTGTCTCTATAAATAACTTCTAGTAGGCCATTATTGCAAATTGATGGGTTGGGTTTATTTCATTAAAGTAATTTGACTAATGAAATAAATGGGAGAATGTAAGAATAGATTCGAAAAAATGTAAACTTAACTTTCTAATATTCCTTCACTTTTCTCGAAGAAATAAATAATTATTGTCAGTGTGCTGATATTCCAGACCGAACTAACATTCTAAAGGAGGAACCAAGCAACAGTCCCTCTCTCAGAAGCCAAACAAGCAATATAACTCAAGAGGGGAAAAAACACATACTTCATTTGAAAAGGTATACTCTTAAAAGAGTGTGCAAATATTTGTGTTTCCCTAATAACCTTAGCCCTTTTCTTCTGTAGTACAATGTGGTACATCACACAAAAGTGCTTTCTATTTGATTAGTACTATAGCAAAAGCTATGTATCATACTAGATGTACAAATATATAACTAATGTTAATATTATTGTGAGATTTTTAACATTCAAGTGAAGCCATTTATTTAACCAACTAATCAGGTCTCAGTCAAGGGACTTTCCAAGTGTACACACTGGGAGATTTTTGACATAGAAAAACAATCATCTCTAATACCAATGATCTTGAAATAAGAATGTTGATACAGAACAGGCATTATTAGCTACTGCATTTTAAAAACCATTTTTATAGAAAGGCTGAAAATCCTTAGATGGATAGCAATGATGAACTGCACTAATTAAGGCAAACATACAATACTGGCAAATTTAGATATTTCTTTCATGTCAAGCGGAAGACTATTCACTTATTACTGGTTATTATTGCTACACTAGCCCTAATCCCACCCTGACTGAATAACTGTTAGCCTCACTTAATTCCTGTGCCCAGAATTCCTAGAATTATAAAATTATAAAAATATGTTGCACCCATACAGCATTTACTTTTTCAGGGTTCACTTTATCCAAAGAATAAACACACAAAACAGGTACATCTCTATTGTCGATGCATACACATATACAGACAGACAGACAGACAGACAGACAGACAGACACACACACACACACACACACACACACACATACACCACACAATATACAGTAGAAAACGACAGCTACTGTTCCATGATGAAATGCTTCTTGCATCTATTCCCCAAAGACATGACATAGCCATCCCTATCAAGATCTCAGGTGATAAATCTCATGGCTCATCCAGATTCGAATTCAACAGATCTAGTGAACTTTGTTTCTTACTAGAAGTGTATTCTGGGTTTCCATAAAATGGCTCTGATAGCTTAGCCTTAGTAACCTGGATATTTGATACATGTATTACACTGTGACTATAGAGAAATATTCCAAAATACTGATAATCTGGGAAATTTAGATATTCTTACTTTATCTTAGGTTTATATAAAATATAAGGTTTTCCATTATATTTCTTATCTAACAATCTACTGGCTAACACGTGTATTCTACGGATTCTGTACCTGGAAGATGGACTTGATACATCAGCAATATGACTGAACAGAAATGTGGGTCTCACTTTGAAATCCTTCTTATGAACATTACTGAAGTGTCAACTGAATTGCTTCTCCAGAAGATATTGCTCTTCCTTTACCGGACTCCAACTTTCCATCCCATTTTCCTTTAACCAAGGAAAATCTACATTGAACTGTTCCAGATATGCCCCTGTTCTTATTTATAAAATGCTGGAAGAATTGGGTGCATGTGAGTTGGGCAGCCATATAAATATTTAATAAAGACATAAATAAATAATAATTTTCCCAATTGTATTGCAGCAATTAATTTATTTGGCAAAATAAATTTGGTGAAATAAATATTTTATCTGAATTTATTTTGGAAAATATTTGAACATTTCATTACATATGCCAAAATGATACATCTGGATACAAGAAACACTTTGGGGACAGGTATTAAATTGTCTTGTTTATAGAGAGGATCCGTTGATTATGAACAATTAAAGTTTACTTAGCAATATTGTTATATAGATACAAAATGTAAGTTATAAATTGTTCATCAGCAAAGGCCCTTCTCTATATCAAATTGTAGAAGGGCTGTAGAGAAGAGCTGCTGTAGAGAAGAACAAAATTGTTTGTTTCTTTGTTTGTTTGTTTGTTTGTTTGTTTGTTTTGTCTTGTCTTGCCTTGCCTTGCCTTGCCTTGCCTTGCCTTGCCTTGCCTTGCCTTGCCTTGCCTTGCCTTGCCTTGCCTTGCCTTGCCTTGCCTTGCCTTGTCTTGTCTTGTCTTTCAATTTGATAATAGCTTTGTTTTCCTTTTAACTCTGTCCAGCAGTCAACTGCCCCTCACATTCCAGGTTTTCTTAGATTTCTGGTTTGTAGGGAAATGATCATTTTGCATTCTACCCAAATACAAATTATCCTTACATCACGTTTATTACTAAAATAGTGGTCATCCTTAATTTTAAACATGAAAAATTACTATAGATTAATTTAATAAGAACTTCCCTTAACTATAGTTTGAGAATGACTTTTTCTGGACAGAAAATGATAAAGTGATAAAGTTCACAAGACAATAAAAAGGCTCTTGTAATACTTAACATTACTTATTACCATATGTAAAATAATTAGGCTTTGGGGGAGATGCAATAATGAGAACTTCTCATAGAAAAGAAAAAATGAAGATACAACTAAAATGTGTGGTAGAACACAAGAGAATATGTGCAAAAAGATACATTAGGTAATCTCTTCTTTTTTGCTAACTCTAAAGTAAAGGTTTTGTTTCTTGGAGAAGTGAACTGTCAGTGAAGACGTGGGTCAAATAGGGTAGAAATCCTAATCCTCAATTGTCTAATTATATTTTCCTAATTTATCTCTAATTACATATTTTTCTAATGTATTTCTTATCAACCACACTATTGGCTGTTTTAACTATGCTTTCCCAATATTTAGCACCTGGAAAATGGTCTTGGCCCACAATAATGTGAAATAGCCACTTGATTTTGACTTGGGCTCCTGTGATAATCCTCAAGAAAATCAGGGCCAAACAGAAAATGAAACCCGTCTACTTAAACAGATCTCTATTTCATCCCTTCTCCAACATTGCAACTATCCAGGAGCCTGGATAGCTCAGCAGACTAATACATTGTATTTAACTCCAGCTGTCTGCAATTACTGTAAGTTTGAATCTCACCAGGCTCAAGGTTGACTCAGCCTTCCATCCTTTCTAAGGTAGGTAAATTGAGGACCCAGTTTGTGGGGGCAATAAGCTGACTAATATACAAAAGTATGAAGGCTATTGCTTAATGCATTGTAAGCTGCCCTGAGTCTCCAGAGAAGGGCGGCATGTAAATCAATTTTTTAAAAAAACCTACTTTCTCTACCTCATTTGTAATCTTAACATGGATAAATCAATCTTATCTTTTGACAGTGCAGCATATGGAAAAGCAAAGACAAAGGATAGCATTTCATTCACATTTAGGCACAAAGTGATCCAGTTTGCACTTTTTAAAGTTATACACAAACTAGAAAACCGTCCTTGCCAGATTTTTCTACATTTTGTCATGCAGCTCACAATTTTAAAACCTACACAAATGTGTATGTTAAGGAAAATGCACAGTAATATAGGCATATGACAAAAATTATATTAAAAATTTGTACATTAAGGAAAGAATTCTCTAATTGGGAAAAATGTATGCAACGTTACATATACATGTTATGTGACCCTTAAAAACCATTAAAAAGAACAAAAACTAGAATAGGAAATAAAAAATAGAAAACTAAGCACAATGGAAAAAGGATTTCCCAAAATACTATGAACTTCTGTTGGCAGGCTTAAAGTTATCACTTAAGATTAATTTGGTTACACAGAGACACTTGTACATTTTAGTTATTATTTTTCCTACTTATTGACTTGAAATCTAGTTCTGTTGTCAGTTACACATTCTATTAAATGCTCAACATCATAATTCACAAACACAAAACAAAGAGGACTTGAACTGCAGTATCTCTGAGCTAGGTGGTGACTACACTTGTTAAAATGCTTTTAAGTATTATATTTTGGATGTTTAACCACAAATATAATGAAATTGCAACAATGTATCCTTTCTAGTCTTATTTTGTTTGGCAAGCATTCCTGGGTTTATATCTCTCTTCTTACAAGTCTAATCTAATGTCTTTTTTTCCCCACAAAAGCAAACAGGAACTCAATCACAGAGACCAAAAAGCTCTGTCAGTAAAGGTAAAGGTTCCCCTCGCACAGTGGTGGGATTCAAGTAATTTAACAACTGGTTCTCTACCCTAATGGTTTCTTCCCACAACCAGTTTGCCAAACTGCTCAGAAAGTTAACAACCGGTTCTCCCGAAGTGGTGCAAACTGGCTGAATCCCACCACTGCCCTTGCACATATGTGCTAGTCGTTCCCGACTCTAGGGGGCAATGCTCATCTCTGTTTCAAAGCCGAAGAGCCAGCGCTGTCCAAAGACATCTCCATGGTCATGTGACCTGCATAATTAAATGCCAAAGGCACATGGAACGCTGTTCCCTTCCCACCAAAGGTGGTCCTTATTTTTCTAAGTTGCATTTTTTACATGCTTTCGAACTGCTAGGTTGGCAGAAGCTGGGACAAGTAACAGGAGCTCACCCCGTTACGCAGCACTAGGGATTCAAACCGCTGAACTGCCAACCTTTCGATTGACAAACTCAGCATCTTAGCCACTGAGCCATCGCGTCCTCTGTATCGGGATGATCCTCTGTATCAAGATGCATTAGAGCCCTGACTTGCAACAACATCAGCAATTCAATTTTTTATCAACATGAAACTGTTGGACCAATCAGAACTGAGGAGAGAATGCCAAAACTGTAAACTTTAAGCTGTCCAGACACTTACAAATACATGTTTGGCACCTTAGGAAATGAATTCTTTGTATTTTAAGACAGAAATATCTACTAACCCCAAACAGGATCTATGAATCCTGAAGATCTTTATAGTTTTTGTACATGATTCAATGAAATTGATTATTTAGGAGAGATTTCTGTGTCCAAAGGACCAGCTGGTAGAACACTGGAGCCAATTCTAAAACGAAATTGTAGAAGGAAACAAGAAAACTTACCTTCTCAGAGAGGGCTTCTTCCAGGGTAGCTAGAGCTGTATCTGTGTTACTGGAATCTGTTTGTAGTGATTTCACACGATCTTTCAAATTAGTTAGTTGCTTGTCTTTATCTCTAAGTTGCTCCTGAAGATTTTCAATCTTTGTTGGGGGGAGAGGGAGAGGCAAGATAATGATATGTTTCTTTATCACAGAAGGCAAGGTTTAAGATTTCATGCTATCATAACAAAACAAAGCATAGGTTGGTACTTCTTTCTAAAATTCAGAACTAGAACATGTAGACCAAAATTTATATTTAAAATCAATGTATCATGCTTTTTGGTCAAAGATTTGCATTTCAACCTAATTTAACAAAGCATTTAGCATTTTTTTTCAAGACTGGACCTAAAATAAGAGTATTACAAATCTTTATTCTTTCCCCCCCAAGGTTTATTGGGTTTTTATTTTTAAACTTATATTGACATCAATACATGAACAGTGTGACCTCTGGGTATAATTCATGTTAATACAAATAACAACAGTCTATTGTTACATTAATCAAACTTATATAATTCTAATATTAATGTACTTCATTATTTTAAGGTAGTTATTCAATATTTCAATGTTCCATTCTAATGTCAATGATCTTCTTGAACATACATAGTAATATCATCTTTCAACCTCTCATCTTTCCATCTAATTATTACTTATTTTCAATTTATATAGAAATTATCACTTCTAATATTCCCCCTAATTCTTATTTCTACCTCTATTCTGGCATCTAGTCAGGTCACTCTTACTAAACCTAATGTTAAGACACATATTTATGTTAATACATAGTCCTTTATGTAAAGGTATATATTCTTATTTCTACCTCTATTTCTAGTTTTTAATCAGGCCATCGTTATATTAGAAAAAAGAAGAAAGAAAAAAAGGGGGAAAATAGCTCTATTCTATCCATCATCCCTTGTCCATTTTAACACTTCAATTCTTATTTGTTTTTTGGCTTTCCTCCCATACTCCTCTCTTGGATCTTTGTCTCTGTCAACATCTGTATCTTCATTATTCCGTCTTTCTCCCATCTCTGTCCTCCTAAACTGCCAAATCTCCAGAGTATCCACCCATAGTCCTATTTCCCTTTCAAAAATATCTTCTAGAGTATCCAATTCCAATTCCATTTTTATATCTCTCAAAAAGTTTTTCTCATCTGATTGTTTTATTCGGTGATTTGTCTGTTCTATCTTTCCTTCCATTCTTTCCACCATCTCCTCTCTTTCCTGGACACTTTGATCTTCATTCATTGTCACTTGTATCATATTTTCTACTTTGTCCCTCATGCCTTGGATTAAGTCTTTTATCTCTCTTTGGTTCTTTGTCATGGTATCCCTAATGCTTTGAAACATCCATGCCATTTCTCTTGAAAACTCATTCATTTCCCCATGAAAAGGCTTGTCTTAGTTTAATAAGTCCACTTATAGTCAGGGCCACAAACAATATATTCAGTTCCAGTTTTGCTCATCAAAGAGTTCAATAATCATAACTCTTTACATCTCAGGGTTAGTAATCAATTACATTTAAATAGTCCAGACAATTTCCACACAGCAAAAGTCACTTTACTTTATTTAAAAGTCTTCCTTATCACAATAGTAAAGTAATTAATTATAGCGAATCACTTCAATCCTTCAAAAAGATGTTGCTTATTTCTTCTGTTAAAGTTTTCCTAGATTTGTAGGGATGTAGAATATTCCACTCACCAGTAGATGGCAGCATCAACAGAGGTTTCAGCATTGTTTCAAATGTGGTAAATTAAAATCTAAATTTAATTCAGTTTATAGCGACAGAATTAAACACCCGAATCAATTCAGGTACATAGATCCAGCAAATTATAATGCCTTTCCATAACAATGTCTACCCAATTTAAAATCTAATTTTCTTTGATTAAAAAATCTAGCTTTTCTCCCCTCAGTTCCTTTCATTCCATTTCATCAGTTCCTTTTATTTCTCTCTACGGTTATTCACCGCTTTAAAAAATGTAATTCTAAGAGTCTCTTTTCTTCTCTGGATTTTCTTATTTTTTCCTTTAACTAATGCAAAAAAAAAAAAGAATCTTCTCAACCAAGTTCAATACCTGTTCACTAACTCTGCTCCAGCACCAGTCTTAGGTGTTCCTCAACTGCCCCAGCTTCATGGCAGCCATGTTTAGGCTGTCTCTTCTCCACATCGTGGCTGAGATGGAAAGAAAAATCCTGGGTCAGGCATGAGAATTGCAATTCTCTGCGACCTCACAGGGCACCCCTCTTTGCTTTGCCTCCCCTCCAGGGAAGTTTTGGCTCCTCTCAGGGAGCCAAAACAGGGAGAATTCAGCACGGGAGCTCAGAGATCTGCTCCTCATGTCCGACCCTGCCGCAACGTCAACTGGACATCCTTGTTCTACAGATCTTTTGAAAGGTGATCTGGCTTTGGAAAGTTTTCTTCCTTCATGCCACTTATTTAGCCCTTATTTAAGTGCAGAGTTATTGCCAGTCAACATTTCCATATATCTTAACTGAATAGAATGATTCACCTAAAATTTTAAAAAATGCAAATCCACATTTCTGTACCATTGATCATAGTCAGTTGTTATTGGCATGCCACACAACCTTATGATGATACTTGATGCACCTATACCAACAGTCGATAATAATCAAAGTATATGAAATCCAATGAAGACTATTGGAATTCATATACACTGAGACCCTCTACATTTATTTGTGCTTTCAGATTTCACCTAGGGTAGTCCCATATAGCTATTAAATACCATAAAATCATCTCCCTCAATTTGGAGTCCTCCAGAGATGTGATACAGTGTAGATCAATGGTGAGGTTATTATATTCTAACTTGTGAATGAGATATACAGTATCTTAAAACTTTATTGCATTGGGATGGTTGCATAGTTAGACTGTCATTGGCTTACTTTGCTTTGCAGTGTCTTTATAAGCTTTTATACCCAAACTGAGATATAATGAGAAAGTAATATATTTATTTCATTTGAAGAAATATTTTTGGCAGAAGTGTTCCTCATTTGCAATAAAATACCCATCCCATTCCAAATGTCATATACTTTCTAGATTGCAATGCTTGACATAAATTACAAATATGATAGAAATTATTTTGGAAACCCCCAAGAGACAGAATTGAATCATGTTAAAGGTGTTAAAGGGGTGGAGGTGGAAGTTGCATCTATTTGCTGTACAGTTCAAAAGAAAAAAGGTTGGGATACAAGAAAAATGTTAGTCTATGATGCTCTAGTACAATAAAAAAAGAACTAAACAATTTAAGTAGTGCATTCTTACATTTTATTTTCTACAGTACATAATGATTTTTTAAATTTAAAGTTAAGCAGATTTCTGCTTTTTATCTATATGTTTGAGGAAATGGGACAAAAAAGAAGAAAAAAATAACAGAAACATTGAGAAAATGGAACACTTAAGTAAAACTAATATTGTCAAAAAAAAATCTTGATCAATGTAAAGAAAATTAATGATAATTACAGGTAGTCCTTGAATTACAACAGTTCATTTAGTGACTGTTTAAAGTTACAACAGCACTGAAAAAAGTGACTTATGACCATTTTTCACACTTACGACTATGGCAACATTTCCACGATCATGTGATCAAAATTCAGATTCTTGGCAGCAGACTTATATTTCTGATGGTTGCAGTGTCCCAGAGTTCTGTGGTCACTTCTTGTGACCTCACAAGCAAAGTCTATGGCAGTGTTGGTGAACCTTTTTGACACCAAGTGCTGAAACAGGAGTGCGCACACACACAGGGGAGCACTAGAAACCGGAAGAGCAGCTCCCTGGCACACACACACATGGGGGAGCACCAGAAACCGGAAGAGCAGTTCCCTGGTGCACATGTGCATGCTGGGAAGCTGAGTTTCCAGTTTCCGACATGTGCATGCACACCAGTCACCTGGTCTTCTGGCTTCTGGTGTGCATGCATGTGTAAAGACCAGCTGGCTGGCATGCGTGCGCATGCCAGAAACTAGAAGTTCAGCTTCCCAGTGTACACATGCGTGCCAGGGAGCTGCTCTTCCGGTTTCTGGTGCTCCCACGCGGAACCCAAAATGGCAACGGGCAACGGCTAGCATGCCCGGAGAGATGGCTCTGCATGCCACTTCTGGCACATGTGCCATAGGTTCACCATCATGGGTGTCAACTTGCAAGGCTTTCAAGTTGCCATGAGCAGGAGGGAGGGGGGAACTGATAGAGGTGATGGACTAACTGAAGTTACATTCCATATATTTTTCATGACCGCAATCAGAGGGAAGGGGTTGAATTTCACAGCCAGACAAAGTGGTTAATTGGAGAATGTGATTTATGACATGGCCAGGGAGGAGGGGAGAGACAGGGTCATAGGGGAACGTAAATCTACGTGGGATCAGTTCTGACTGAAATTCGAATATTGCCGGAATGATGCTCCTAATAAATGACTGTATTTCTTTTGAAGTTTGGCTCATGGCTCATGAATTAATTAGGGCATCTTTCGGAAACTTCACAATGGGTCTATGGGGAAGCCATAGATTCACTTAACAACCATGTTACAAACTTAACATCTGCAATGATTCACTTACCAATTGTGGCAAGAAAACTCATAAAACAGGGCAAAACTCACTTAACAAATGTCTCACTTAGCAACAGAAATTTAGGGCTCAATTGTGGTCATAAGTCAAGGACTATCTGTAATGATATCCTATTCAAAATAATTGCAGTGGTTCAGGGAATGATAGAGGTACTGCTATTGTTCAATTTAAATCTGGGTAGTTTATTTTTTAATTTTATTATAGTTTTTATCATCATTATAGAATGAAATCTCTAATAGAAGATAAGAATTTGAATGAGAACATTTGACAATACAAGCTCTCAAGTCCATTGCCCTACCAAATGATGCTCCATAAGGTGTATAAGAGAAAATAAACCATCACCAAAATGTTGCTCAATATTGATACATGAAATATAGCTGATCGGTGAGCCTGTAATCATTATTATTTGAATATCCAACTCTGTATCTTTATTTGTATGGATTTGTGTATTTTTAAAAATTGACAAGCATATGAATCATAAAAAATAAATGCAGAAAAAAATGAATTAAAAATAGGTTGAGGAGTCTCTTTAATATTCTACCTCCACCTTCCTCTGAGCAAATAGAAAAACTAAATGGATCTATGTATCTGCCAGTGTAAAAGACAGATGCTTCTTAGGATGGAGTTTGTAAGTTCTTGTTTCTGTGCACACAACAGCATTATACGGAACTATAGAAAAAAGACAATTAGTAAATAAATTAACAGTTTGCTGTTTTATAACATTATGCATTCTCTGTTCCCAGATCAATACTAACTAGTCTTCCAAAGAGCATACATCATATTTGTTTCATTTCTATGATGGATTCAACAACTACATTACGACACCTTGTGGAATTCTAAAGACACTGCACATTTAGATTCTGTCAAAATATAGATGTGAATAACGCATTGTAAGCCACCCTGAGTCTCCGGAGAAGGGTGGCATATAAATTGAACCAATAAATAAATAGATATAAGCAAAGCAATCAAACAAACAAACAAAATGGAGCAGGGAGGAGAATATAATTTGTATACAAAGTTTGGGCATTTTTTAAATTATCCCTGGCTATAATATATGTAATAAACACCCTAAATTAATACCATCTCCTGAATGTTTATCTGAATTCTCGTGTATTTACATATCAGTTCTCTTAGAAATCATGGTATTACTACAAGCTTTATCTGAGACTGTGGGTCTTAAAATGCTGCACTTAGCAAAAATGCTTTCCTTAAAGGATACAGACATTAAATTATGTGCATTGCACTCTGTATTACACTTCCAAAAGACAATGGTGAGTAGAACATTTAGATCCTGTTAACTTCGAGTTTTACACTCTTTCAAACCATTTGAGTCATGTTAATATTGCTTTTTCCACATACAACCTGATCTTGACTATTTTTACAATTGCTCTTAAGTTAATGTCAATAAGATAGAAATTAATAAATATATCTTTTGAAAAACCATTCAGATGCTAATCATTATAAATGACAATACTGCAATTACTGGTGCCATCAGGGACATTTCTTTATTTGTTTTTCTAAACTGAAAAACTAATTAGATAGATGGGGGGGTGACACCCCCAATTGTCAATGCACTGGTGTTAAATGTGTTTCTAACCAGCAGATAGAAGACATGACCAGACAAGCTAAGAATCATATGTATAATCTTCAGCTGCCTTGTCTGCAACCAGATTGCACAATTGTCTACTAAAATGACTTCATATAATCCTTTGGTATTTCCATAAATGGGTATAAACACATTTAGAGCTGCCACTCCATCTATTAAAAATCATTAAAATCTTTCACATGCAATCTTTTCAATTATGTGTCCTGTCAATAAGTTTCTAAGTGGTAAACTTGTCACTTTTCTGGCAAACATTTCAGGAATGCTTCTTAAATACTCAAAGGATTTAACTAAGTCTCACCTGAAGACAAGTGTTACAATTTGATAGAAATTTAAGAACCACAAAACAAAACAAAACAAAACCAAAAAAATCCCTTGTCATTTAAGTTTTTAAAAATAGTGTACTGGAAGCTACAAGTGGTGATAAAACACTATAATCACCAATAATTACAGATACATGTTAAAGACTTCTTTTAAAACTTTACTTAAAAGATTAATTGGAACTTTCTCCACATACTTTATGAAATCTAAAAAAAAAAAAATTAAACTCAAACCATAATTTAAAAAGGAAAATTTGACTATGAAGTTGGTTTGATCTTGAATTTGACTCTTCTGAGATTCAAAGTTTATTTTCAGACATAGTATTAAATTATGTAAGGAATTAAGCAACTTGGAAGAAAATGTATTCACAACTAGCTATGATATTATTTTTTTTAAAAAAAAAAACCTGTTAAAATATGGCATCATTTTCCATGACCTCTTTAATTCTACATATTTAAAAATAACACATTCTCAATTTTTTTTCCAGGTAACAGAGAAACTAAATGTAGAAAAGGGACAGTAGTTCCTGCAGTGTACAAGATTTAATATATGGAGATTTAACATTCTATTATCTATCTTCTTTCCAGCCTTGTTTTTCTTCCATAAAATAAATATTCTGGTTGTACAGTTGTAGCAAAGTATTTTTTACTATATTTAATAAAGCACCTTCACCTGACTGGAGAGACAATATATTAAGACTGGCTAAAGACTGAACTAAGAATCAGCAAAGTTTGTGTGGACCATAAGCTAATTGAATTAACCATATTTCTTCAGATGTAAGTTCCACTAAATTCAGGGAGAATTGGTATATGGTAACTAAATAAAAGGTACTTGCTTCCATAACTTAAGAGAAGATAATCCCTCCTTGTCTATGGACACTGAATGAAATATGGCAATGTAAATATTGATCTACTTGGTGAAAAGGTTGTTAAGGTTCACCTTAAGCTGTTTCCATTATAGGCTGGAGAGAAGCTTGGAGAACTTCAGGGGACACAGCATAATAAAGAATAAGGCATGTCTGAGACATGGTCAAGTGAAAATGTGGACACTGTTGCATACAAACAACCATAATATGCCTCTAATCTGGAAAGGAAAGTCACAAATTGACTACTCTTCTGGAGATTTTATGTACACCAGAGTTGGACTGGACAGAAAACATCTTCACTTTCATCTGTATCTATAAATATATTTTATATTTATTAAGACTTGCACCCATTCATTTTCTAAGCTTGGTTATTCAAATCTTTCATTCCACATTTCAGGTATATGACTAATGCTAATCTTTAACCTATGATTAAATTCCATTTAGTCCATTTGTTGTTTTCATGTTATGCATCTCTTAAAGATTGTAGAATTGCAGGCAACTTTGAAGCCCCTATGGCACACTGTTTTATTAATACCTGTTTCAGCTATGCATAGTGCCAAGGATAAGCTGTTAGAAAGTCATAGTCCAAACATAATATCTCAAAAAAATTAAAATAATCATTATAAGTCAACCAATTTAAGGTATTTATCCTTTGTTTGTATAGTGGTATGTGGAAATGACCTTGGGAGGCAGAAAAAAGAGACGCAGCCAAGGGAAAGGTCAGATAAAAGGCAATTTAGCCCACAGCAGGAATATGACCAGTAGAATTAATTCATCTAGCCATCTTTCCTGTCTGGTTTACCTCACAAAGCTGACACTTTGGTTCAGGGTTTCCAATTAAACATTTTTCTCATTAACTTCAAATTTGAAATATTCCGTAATATCAATATTCATATTCTGACTGAAAACTTAATCACTTATCTATTAATAACCAAGTATATGTCCAGCAGCTTTCAAGTCTTGGTGGTGCAGTGGACTAAAGTGCTGTTAAGTAGCACTTAGCTGCCAGCTGCCTGCAATTACTGCGAGTTCAAATCTCACCAGGCTCAAGGTTGACTCAGTCTTCCATTTTTCTGAGGTAGGTAAAATGAAAACCCGGATTGTGGGGGCAATAAGCTGACTTTGTAAAAAAAGAACACCGCCTTTGGGGGGGGGGGTGCAAAAGCCCTACTAAGCCCTACTAAGCAGGTATATACAAAAGTATGAAGGCTATTGCTTAATGCATTGTAAGCCACCCTGAGTCTCCAGAGAAGAGTGACATATAAATCGAACCAATAAATAAATAAGTCTGGAAAAGAAATTCCAGGTTTATTGTACTCTGATCCTACTACTTGCCAAGATTTCAAAGGCTTCATGAATTTACTATCTAATTGTAATCTAATTGACAACAATTGGTGGGAGCTCACATCTCCTTATTAGTCTTTAAACTAGAAGAAACTTCTTATATGCTAATTCCAAGTATTTCATTAAATGGTTTGTGTAGGCTTATGGGATAGTATTTTCAGAAAATAATGCATTTTCATTTTAAAAAAATAAATTTGATTAATAAAGAGGTAAGTTTTGTTCATTCTAAAAGTCTGGAAATAATATAATCTCTTGGAAGACTAGGAAATACTTTTCACAAATTATCACTGATCTCAAGCCAAACATACTTCTCAGTTCCATGAGTGATTGAATGTGAAGACAAAAAAAATATTTATGTAAAATACATTTCATAGTCATCCAGTAGAATAAGCTGTTTCATGATGTGAATCTGTTTCCCTTCATTGGAGGTCTTTAAACCTTCTTCAGAGATTGGAAAAGCTATTGGTTCAAAATGCTTTGGAAACCCTGTGCTGAGCAAGAGTTGAACTAAATGAACATTGAAGTCCCTTCCAAACATATGATTCTGTAGTTCTAAGATCCTGTGATTATCAGATTGTTGGCAACAAATAAATGGACCTGATACAAGAACCAAAAAACACTTAGATCTTTTTATAGCCCTAATTAGGTTCCATAATGGGACATGGTTTTAATTTTACACACTATTCATATGTATATAACTTGCTGCAATAAGGTGTCATCTTAAAGTAGTGATCTTTCACTTTAACACACTTCAATTCACAGTATTAAATCCATGTTTTTATAATTTTCATTTACAGTCAGTATTTGCTTTAATGCAAGAGTATACTAAAATATTTTTTTTCAAAGTTTCACAGGTCTTATTTAATTACCACGAATGCAAGAGTTTCACAAGACAAAGAAAATGTTGTGCTGGCTAAAAAAAAAGGAAGCCACACTAAATCCCTGTTAAATAAATAAGTACCAAAGAGTAGTCAATAGTCTCTTCTACTGAGGTAGAAGAAACTTTGTAGAATAAAATACATTTTGACTTAAAAGGAAGGAATGAAATCAAAAGGCAGTGGGAGGAAAAGAGTGGGAAGGCCACTCAAAGACACAATGTAGAAAGCAGAAGAGGAACAAAGTACACACTGAAAACTTCTAAAAAGAGAGAAAAGATTAACAGATCTAAAGAAATTTCACTGAGCCAGATGTTCATAAGCACTATTGTAAGTAATGAGCATAATTAAAACGTATTGTATTAATTGAACAAAATCGTAAGGTTAACGTGTTCATGTTCCTCAGTATTACAGACTTCCGTTTTCTACTTTGTAAATCAAATTAATCCTAATTCACCTCTTCTTTTTACAATAATAGTAGAATTTCACTGGTAACTTCATTTGCTTTCTCCCCCAATTCCCTTCTTCTAAAATGCCAAGATTGCGTACTTCTACATTAGGTTTACCAAATGCACCAGGAGAGTTTGAATGGGTAGGCTATGGATAAACATATACATAAGGGGAAAAAAGAGGAAAAACAGCCCTATTTACGAAGTACGTATAACAGGGTCGTACAATAGAAGCGGAGTAGGATTTGTTAACATTAATGTAATGCTACTCAGGATATTACTCTCCAGCTATCCATGACAAAGACGACGTCCAACAGAGGTTCTGTGAAAACAGAGCCCTCTGGGTTCTTTGACTATTTTGGATTTCATCTGAAAGAGATAGAAATGGATACAATGTTGTTATATCAACAAACATGGGTCCACATGGATCTACGTGGTGTTCTTCATGGGTATCACTTGAAGACTACTGGGAGGCTTTAACTGGTTGAGAATGCAGTTGCCCATGCAGTGGTACTAATGGGTTTACCTCAGTGTTCCTTATGACTCTCTTCTTTAACAAACTGTATGGGTTCGCTTTGCTTTATTTTGTCTAAATTATTTTTTATTGAGAATGATCAATTTTGCCCTTAGAAGAATACTATCACCAGTTTTCTAAATTTAAGATAGGAATTATTATCCTAAATTCTGAGCATCATTTATGAATGAATGACAGTGACATTTAAAAAGGAACATGAACCATATCACTCTGAACATTCTGAATAGTAAGCCATCTCAGAAACCTAATCAGCACGTCAATAGGATGTTCCTTATTCAATATACTTATAATTTGCCAGATATGTTCATGTTGGATCATGAGGAGTACAAAAATAGATGAAGTCGTCTGTAAAGTCATTTTTTTTTCAACAAGAGAAAGAATAAACAGATACTCCAAAAATGTGTACTCTTTCATTAATGCATGCTATTCAGTGGTGGGTTTCTACTGGTTCACCCTGGTTCGGGAGAACCGGTAGCGGCGGTGGAGGGAGGCTCCGCCCACCTACCTGGAAATCATCACGGATGCTCTGCGCATGTGCAGAAGGTTCTGCATATGCAAAGAAGTGTCACATGCGAGCAAAGCAAGCGCATGAACACATGCACTCACAGTCCTGAACCGGTAGCGAAGGTAAGTGAAAACCAGTACTGATGTTATTATGAGGGCACCTAATCAACCAATCAGCCACACAATTCTAATAAAAGATGCCAACCTACCTGAATTTCCTTCCAGAAGGGAAAGAGCAGAGTTCATTCATAAATACATTTCAGAAGCTTCCTTACTAAATAAAAGCAAGCCAGCTAAACCAAATCAGAAGTTTACAATCACAGCCACTAAAGGAAACCTAAAGGAAACCTTGGGTAGAAAATTCCTTTCTAGGGCGATCCTCTTGACAATAAGAAAGTTGCTCAACTGCTCTCAATATTTTCTCCTTCCTTTTTATTCTATTCCTGCATTTAGCCAAACTGTGAGGTCAAAGACAATCAGCCTGAATAAAGACAAAGCAAGAAGGAACTTTATCAAGAAAAATCTGGTTGAACAAGGATGCATATTTATTCTCATTCATTCTAAGTCACTTCTCAAAAGCAACTTGTGAGACAGGAAATTAATACAGTTTCCATACTCAGCCTGTTCTGCAGGACTTAAATTCAGAGTTATTTAACCCTACTTCCAGATAGTACATTCAAATGTGTCAACTAAACAAGGACCTAATAAAAAAATCAAAATAGTGTTCTTTAATAGCAGATACAGTATAACCAAATGCTGACATGATTATCTCCAGATATACTTCCATTATAAAAATTTTCCAGTGGGAGGAAAATTCAATAGTAAAAACTGTAGTTATAAACAGTGAGAATAGTAAGCACACTCTACTCCATGCTGCTAAAAGATTAACAATCATTTACATTGCACTGAGAATAAGAGGCAATGTATACAACAGTGCATTTTGACCTGATAAAATGCTATTTACATTGCATTTTAATTTTTCCTTCTTTGGAGCCATGTGCTAAATTAACTCCCTCCCCCCCCCCTCAGCTTCCCATGTGACAAGTCAGGCTGAAAAAATACTCCAAACTGAAGCTTGGAACTGAGCCAGGATTTAAATCCCTATCTCATAAACCAAAGTATATTATTCTATTAATCCTATACAACAATTTCTTCATCCCTAGGGCAAAATAATTGGAAGGAAGGGAGGGAGAGAGGAAGGTTCTAAGGAAACATTATTGGGTGAAAGCTATTGTTATTTGCTTATAGGACATACTTTTCAATATTAAGGAACTAGACTGAAAGATAGTGTAATATACACAAAAAACAGAAAGGAAGGATAATTTCATACTTTGGTTACTTTCGGTTTACCTTTAGCTAGAAGGTTGAAATAACTAATTTATGAGGTATGTCAGTATTGCTTAATCTGATACAAGAAGAGCCATTTTAGTTTGCAAAACTGGGGCCCAACAGAAAATCAAGGAATATTCTAGAGCAAGGGTGTCAAACTCAAGGCCCGCAGGCTGGATCTGGCCCATGAAGTACTTAAATCCAGCCCATGGGGTCGGCCTAGAAATAATAAAGGATTGACCCGCAGTGCCTTTGGCAGCTAAAACGGGTTGCATGTGCTTCCCCGTGCCTCATTTTTACCCCCCATGGCTTCCTGCATGGCCAGAAACAGCCCTGAAAATGGCCCTAAAATGGGGCTGAAAACGGCCTAAAAACAGGCTGTGCACGGCCCATTTTGTTCAGCAGAGTGCTGCAGGAGGCCATGGAGGCGAAAACAAGGTGCGGGGGTTGCGCACGTACCCCCCTTGCCCCATTTTGGCTGGCAGGCTGCTGCAGGAGGCAGCCATCCCGTCTCCCCCATGCCATCCCCCGCCCCTCCCCACCGGCCCGCGGAGGAGAATTACAATGCTGATCTGGCCCTCGAAGAAATCCAGTTTGACACCCCTGTTCTAGAGTATAGGATAAATATACTCTACCTATCTTATGGTTAAAAATGTATTTTCTACCCTACCTGCAGGCAATATAGTCAGTGAATTGCAACCACCTCTTTTAATCACACTGTCTATCAGTTCTAGTAGGTTAAACTTCCTGAACAATTACTATGAACAAGTGAATGACATCATAATTGTGAGAAAGAGCCATCATCCGAAGGACTAAAAATGCTTTCTCTTTACTAGCTTCTTTCTATGAGTGCGGCTCATTGGGCTAACCTGATTCTTTTGCCTTTGGTAACTAGCTACAATCATGACACTAACACAAGGGCAACTTTCCAAATGTGCTCTACCTACCAATGATAGGAAGCATTTCTAGGAAGGACCAAACTTGCCAATTAGCTATGGCAACTTTCACCTCATAAATACTACATCACCCCAAAAAAGTGATCACAGTATCATTCTCTAGTATCACACCAGCTGGTCACTCCAGATAAGCCTTCGGCCTATTTTTCAAAGTTTTATACTTTTAAGATGGAGGGGAACCCTTTTCCATTATGCCAAGAATATTTTCACTACTCTTTGTTGGACAATTTGGAGCCTGCAATTCTGTAGTTGCTTTAGCTCCACTATCTCTGCCTTAAAATATGCAAACAAAAATATCACAAAGAAGGAAGAGGAAGAAGAGGAGCCACTGTATTTCATCCCCATTTTAGTCTCTGGCCAATTGTTTCTTCAATAAAATCGCAAGGCTGCTTTGCTTGAATCAGTTTTTCCCCGTATCTTGAATCACAACCTCTGAATCACACCATCTGTGAAAGTTAAAGATCCAATTTGAAGGGATCAGCACTGATTCATACCAGCCTATGCTTCATATGTATTTGTTAATGGGTACATTGCATTGAGAAAATAAGCTAACAAAGATGTTAAATGTTATTCCATTATTAAAAACAGAAACACAATTTTCCTGACTCTTCTTATAAAAATAATTGAGATATATGCTTTTCTTTCCTAAAGAATGTTGGGGGGATGGGACACAAATCCTGCAAACAATTAATCTCTGAACTATATCATTGGTATACTTTGTTGAGCAAGGTGCAATAATTTGGCTGAACATTCCCAGAAACTCAAAGAAATGCAGTCCAAGGAAGGAATAAAGTTTACTGCCAATATTTTTGGGTCTGTGATCATGAACCACAATACTGTGACCTTGTAGTAAAACTGAGTCTGAATCACAAATTCAGGATCAATCAAGGATGCCTGCCTTTTCCTCTTGTCATGTTTGCATAGCTTCATTTCAGTTTGTGCAATCAGATGATTTGATCAGATTCCTGGAGATTCAGAAGTTTATTACACATGTACTTGACATTTGACCTTCCTGGCTTCTGTGATCTGCCATAACACAACTCCCTTGTTACGTGATGCCAGAGGGTTTGGTCCTAGCAGCACTGAAAGAGGCCATTTTTATGACTTCAAGCACAGAGACACACTATATATACTTAGCTAGCTTTGGAGGTAAGCAATGTAATCCCCAAAAAAAGAGCAAGAGATAGTATGCAAAATAAATTACAGTTGTAAAAGAAGAAAGGAAAGAAAATATAGCTAAATCTAGATTATTCCAATTCATTGCTCTTATCCATACAATTCTATGCTTGCAAGGCATCCTTACACCTATTATTATGACTATACACCACTTCATATATTGCCTTTTATTTCTTAAATTTCATCTACTTTCTCTAAATTTCACTTCCTTTCTCTAAATTTCACCAATTCCATTCAAATTCAGTTTTCTACATCTCTCCCCTTCTTACTGAAATATTTGTTTTGCAATTGCGTTTTCATTTTCTCAGTATGATGAAGCCACTTCAATATACCACTTTCATATTAGTCACTCATTTGTTGTATTCCACGGGTGTCAAACTCGCTGCGTCACGTTGCCATCACATGATGTTTTTCTCATTTGCAGAGCTGGGGTGGGTGTGGCCTGCACGTGATGCATCTGGCCTGTGGGCTGCCAGCTTGACACCCCTGAAAAACCCATATTCCTTCAGTTCTCATTCATTCTTGACCCTCTGTCTTCTTGTTTTACCATTTGTACTTCTTAAGAAATCCACTGCTTTCAGGTTATTTCTAGTTTCTCCTGACATAGCCTGTTCTCACTTCCATTTAACAGACAGTGATTTCACTTTCTTTTCTTCCATTCAACACACAGTGATTTCACTTTCTTTTCTTACAATAGACTACCTACTACATATCTAGCAACATCTACTACATGTACAGTACACACGGGGTACACACGGTCATCTACTTTCATAAGCCAAGGACTATCTGTATTTGTTTTCCATGTTTAAACATTAAGTGCTGAACCATGCATTTAGGTTTAGGTTTAGGTTTTATTGCATTTATACACCGCCTTTCTCCCGAATGGGACTCAGGGCGGTTTACAGCCATATTAAAACAATCACATATGAAACTAATAAAATGATGAAACTATTTGGCAAATAAAATTTAAAACCCCTACTAAAAGCCCTTTTAAAAATTTAACACAGATTTAAGTCAGACCGGCTTGATGAAACAACAGAGTCTTCAGGGCTCGTTGGAAGGCGCGGAGGTCAGGAATCTTTCTTATATCCGGGGGTAGTTCATTCCATAGGGCTGGAGCTCCCACAGAGAATGCTCTCCCCCTGGGGGTCACCCACCGGCATTGTCTGGCCAACGGCACCCTGAGGAGGCCCTCTCTGTGAGAGCGTATCGGGCGGTGGGAGATATTCATTGGCAGAAGTCGGTCTTGTAAATATCCCGGCCCTAAGCCATGGAGCGCTTTGAAGATGGTGACTAACACCTTTTATTTGAAATAAAGCGATCTCTAGATCCTACTTAGTGAGGCCAAATGTATAAGACTATCATAATCTTAATGATAGTATAATGTATAAGACTATCATAATATTTAGCGAAAGTTGTTGAGAGTGTGGTTGCATGGCAGCTCCCTCGGTACCTGGATGAAGCTGTCTATTTAGACCCGCTCCAGTCCGGCTTCAGGCCTGGATACAGCACTGAAACGGCATTGGTCGCGTTGGTGGATGATCTCTGGCGGGCCCGGGGTAGGGGTTATTCCTCTATCCTGGTGTTATTAGACCTCTCAGCGGCTTTTGATACCATCGACCATGGTATCATGTTGCGCCGATTGGAGGGACTGGGGGTGGGAGGCACCGTTTTACGGTGGTTCTCCTCCTACCTCTCCGACCGGTCGCAATCTGTGTTGACAGGGGGGCAGCGGTCGACCCCGAGGTGCCTAGTGTGTGGGGTGCCGCAGGGATCGGTCCTCTCGCCCCTCCTGTTCAACATTTATGTAAAGCCGCTGGGTGAGATCATCCGTGGTTTTGGGGTGGAGTTCCATCAGTACGCTGATGATACGCAGCTGTACATTTCCACCCCAGACCACCCCAACGATGCCGTGGAAGTGATGTCCCAGTGCCTTGAAGCCGTGCAGGCCTGGATGGGGAGAAACAGGCTTCGACTCAACCCCTCCAAGACCGAGTGGCTGTGGCTGCCGGTGTCCCGATATAGCCAGCTGACACCATCACTGGTTATTGGAGGCGAATCATTGGCCCCCACGGAAAGGGTGCGCAACTTGGGCGTCCTCCTGGACCCACGGCTGTCTTTGGAAGATCACACGACAGCTGTGGCCAGGGGAGCTTTCTATCAGGTTCGCCTGATACGCCAGTTGCGGCCCTTTCTAGATCGGGACTCCCTACGCACAGTCACTCAGGCACTCGTCACCTCTCGCCTGGACTACTGCAATGCTCTCTACATGGGGCTCCCCTTGGGATGCACCCGGAGGCTCCAACTAGTGCAGAATGCGGCCGCGCGGGGGATTATGGGAGCGACGGGACGCTCCCATGTGACACCTCTCCTGCGCGAGCTGCATTGGCTACCTGTGGACTTCCGGGTGCGTTTCAAGGTGTTGGTGACCACCTTTAAAGTGCTCCATGGCTTAGGACCAGGGTACTTACGGGACCGCCTTCTGCCGCCAATAGCCTCCCACCGGCCGGTGCGTTCCCACAGAGAGGGTCTCCTCAGGGTGCCGTCAGCCAGACAATGCCGGCTGGCAACCCCCAGGGGGAGGGCCTTCTCTGTGGCAGCCCCTACCCTCTGGAACGATCTTCCTCCAAAACTGAGAACAATTGCTGACCTCCGGACTTTTCGTCGGGCCCTGAAAACTCATCTCTTTCAGCTTGCTGGTCTAGCCTGACCCCACTGAATTTTTAAGATCTGTATTATAGGGTTGGGTATTTTAAATATTTAATGGTTAATGGTTTTAATTTTTAGCCAAAGTTATATGCTTTTTTAAAGAAATTGTTTAACTTTTGTGTACTATTTTATTTGGCTGTTCACCGCCCTGAGTCCGCAAGGAGAAGGGCGGTATACAAATCTAAACAAATAAATAAATAAATAAATAATAATCTACATTCTGTAAATGAAAGTATTTATTCTTAACAGGTGACCTGCACTTACAGGTTAGGCGGGGGCGGGGAGGGCAGAAAAACCTGATTAATCCATTTTCAGACCTTCTAAGCACCAATTTATATAATCAAATATGTTTTTAAAATATGTTTTAAACTGTTTTTCTTTTCTGAGTGGTTCTCAAACCAGAAAGACATGAAAAGAACTCGCCTCAAGCCAATTAGACATTTTTACAAGATTATTAAAGCTGCTCTGGGGCAGACAGTTTAAAGAGAAAATAAGGGAGTCAAAGGAGTGAAAGTTATTTTTCTTGTTCTTGGACCTGGCTTCAATCTGATTAAGCATTTGAATCATATTTAGGAATATTAAAAGGAACTACCACAATATTAGTTTCTCTTCTTATTGCTTCAAGGTTTTGAGATGTACTGTCTCAATTTTTGTACCAACACACATCCATATTGCCTTGTAAGTAAGAAGGCTACCTGTACAGATTGTATTGTATTATCTAATTATAATGTCTCCTAATTATTTTACAAAAGAGAAGTCTTGCATGATCCCCAGAGTTTCTTATATTTTCTAACACCTCCTACTACCCCCACCGCAGCTTTTACTAGTAGTGAAAATTGCTCAACAATCTGCATATCTAAGTTAACTTTGATTTACGATGTTCAGCAGCTTAACTCAAATTTAAGAACATGATTAACAACTTCACAATACCTGGAAACTCTGATATCTGGTCCACACACCACATACCCTTAATCTGGGCAGGACACTACCAACAAACTCAGTCCGTGCATACCAATTACATTACATTGTAGGACTCCTGTTGCTAACTTTGATTGGTTTGTAAGTTGTATTGTACTTAATAAGTTATATGCCTTCAGCATTAAACATGAAAACTATATTAATTTTACATGGAAAGTTTTGTAGGTGAAGTATTATTTTAATCCTCTTTTATTATCACATTTCTTTCCTAAAATCTGCCTACAGGTTTTTCCCCAACTGTAATAATTTCAAAAAACTTTAGTAGCATATTTTCTACTTTCAGAAATACCCATCTGTGTACATCTTCATTTCAACATGCTCTAGGAAAGTAAATATATTACAAATAAATCAAATCAAGAACTGAATAGATAATCAGATATGCTGGGACCCCAGAAACAAAGCCCAGTTGTAATAATCCTAAAACGCTGACATGATCTTGCATTTAGGTACATTCCATGGAAGTGCTGTCAGATTTTCTAATAACCAGAATGTAGCATGATTCATTGTGGAATTATATTGCTCAAAGTTGTACTAAGAAATTTTAAAACAGCACTTTAACATTTATAAAATTATAAATTTATCATACTTATCATATTAATGTGTCCCTTCCTGATATCTTCAAGCTTGTTGAACCCCTTAAACTTACAATCCTTTAAGGTTTTAACCCTCTTACTTTTGGGAGTTGGCACAGGAATTGCTCAGAATTTCATGGCTACTATGATAAATGGATAATGCAGGCTGGCAACTAATATCTAGCCTGAGGCATACATATCTTTGAGGACTGAGAGTATTCTGTTAGCCCTTTGTGAAACACATACATTCTTCCTGTCACCCAGAAGCTTATAGTCATCCCTCCTTATGGAGGTTATACCTATTAAGATGACCTGTCTCAATTCCCTTTGGATCTAGTCAATCTCTAGTAACTGCTTGGAGAGTTTCCCCAAAACCAGGGAATAAATCTATCATATCTCAAGATTTAGAACAAGGTATAGCAAATTGTTCCTGAGCAGCTTTCTCATATGCACAGATCAAAGGGTGTCCCATAGTTTACAGAAGAACCTATGGTCTTCTAAAAAGTTAAAGATCCAGCTTTTTAGGAAGGCCCTTAGTAATTAATTGCAGAGTCAATAACATCAAACTTAGTTTTATTATACTGTCATATATTTACTAATATAATTATATAGGTGTGTGTTTGTGTGTGTGTGTGTTTTCTGAGCTTTTCACAGGTGTTTGTATGTAGGTCTTTGGTTATTCGGGTTTTCTCCCGTGTAAAATTGGAAGTGTCTTGGCGACGTTTCAACAAAGTCTCATTCGTCATCTTCAGGCTGGTGTTTTTGGCTTCATGCTTCTAGGAGCAATGTGTGATCGCAGCTGTTTCTTCATTTTAACTGCTAGTGGGGTGTGAGCTGATTGGGTGGGAACTTGGCTGTGTTCTGATTGGGTGGAGGTGTGTTCTGATTGGTTGGGGTCTTGGCTGTGCTCTGATTGGATGGGGGGTTGGCTATACTTTGATTGGCTGGGAGTGTGTTCTGTTTGGGTGGGGGCTTGGTTGTGCTCAGCTTATTCTGAGTTGCAGGGGGATTTGAGCTGGTGAGCTGCATTGCTATTGTTTGGCTTCACGTTCGTGGTAGTGCCACATCTTCACGGTGGGTATCAGTTTGCTTCATGTATGGATTGGAGGGGTTTAAAGTGGCTGCACTTATTCTTTTGTTGGTTTGTCCGATATATGTGGTGGGGCAGGCAGTGCATGGGATTTCATATACTCCTTGATTTTCTAACTCAATTTTGTCTTTGGGGTTTTTTAGGATGGTGGATATTTTTTGGTTTGTGCAGAATGCTGTCTTGATGTTGTGTTTGTGGAGGATTTTGCTGATTCTGTCTGTGGTGCCTTTTATGTATGGGAGGAGGGCACACACAAACCGCTATCTGCACACACTCTCACACCACCACCCAGCCCAGATCAACTCCGTAGCCAAGACACTCATCTCCAGAACAAAATGCTTAGCTGACAAACAACACCTAAAAAACGAACTACACACTCTCACTAATGTACTAACATCCAATGGATTCCAAAGTAATAAGATTACCAACCCAATCCAAAAAGAAACCCCCACTAAAATCCAAGACACAAAGCCAACCCCGAAGACAAAATTGAGTTAGAAAATCAAGGAGTATATGAAATCCCATGCACTGCCTGCCCCACCACATACATCGGACAAACCAACAGAAGAATAAGTGCATGCATTGAAGAACACAAATTGGGGGTTCAGCATGCACATGCGCATTTGCCTGCGTACGTGCGCTTTGGGCACTCGGCACCAAAAAGATTAACCATCACTGCCCTATACTATTTCAGACAATTGGACATCCAATCTCTTCTTGAAAGCCTTTAGTGATGGAACACCCACAGCCCCTGAAGGCAAGCCATTCTATTGGTTGTTTTGTTCTCACTGTCAGAAAATTTCTCCTTAGTTCTAGTTGCTTCTGTCCTTGGCTAGTTTCCATCCATTGTTTCTTATTTTCCCTTGTTTTGACTGCATGGTTCTCTAGCATAACTGCTTAAAGCAGCTTAAGCAGCTCTAGTATCCCTTTATTTTATTCTACAGCATTTCCGCCTCTCTCTGTATCAGATGAAATGAACTGTAGCTCACAAAAAGTTATGCCTTTTAAATAAATGGGATTTCTCTACAGTATTTTTTTTATGCAGGTTATATCCTGTTTTTATTTACAGTGACACCAAGAGAAAACATGTTATGAGGAAATTCTTTGGAATATAATAAAACATGAAGATCAAGTGGTGATCATGATTGACCCATTTAGGATTAAAAGGTCCTATAAAAATCAACCTAAATTCTACCATTGGGAGGGAGAAATGACTGATGCCAAGGCTATTAGGGTAAGCTATTATTATTTTTTGTGCAAACAATGAATGGCCTTACAGAATCAACATGTGTCAGATGAGTAATCATACCATATAAATGTGATTTGTATGCTAAGGGCATGGATTTGAGTCATGTAGTCTTAGCAACACTAATGTATAACATCCTATTCAAATGTAATGGGTATTAGGACCCATCTGAAGTCTCTATTGTGGTGACTTTGGCCTGAGCAGTTCCTTTCACAAAGTAAATTACAGCATCCTTCTCAGACCAAAGAACAAAGTGCCATCAATTAAGAAAAAAATCTCTCCTATAAAACAATAATAAAACATTTTCATATACTTTGGGTATAATCTTGGAGTCTCACAAACTGGGAGGGAAATATTATTTCGAAGCACAACCATTCTTAGCTCTGTCCTCCACTGATTAAGTGACCCATAAGGAGCAACAGAACTAATTAATCAATACTTTCTGATAGTGGTGGGTTTCTACCACCCACCCACCCGGACATCATCATGGATGCCCTGCGCATGCACAGAAGCACCGCATGCGAGCAAAGCAAGCTTGCATACACACGCGTGCTCACAATTCCAAACCGATAGCAATGGTAAGTTAAACCTACTACTGCTTTCTGCCAATTTAGTGTAAGATGCATCTCATTCTGATCCAGGGCAGAATGGATCGTCAGCCAAATCCAGCAGGATTGTGTGGGGTAATGTTATACTTATGTTGTATCTATTACAACATAATAGGCAACTCAGCTGGGATCGTTAGAGGCTTTTAAAAGCATTTTTTTCCCTATAACCTCTTCTGCTAAAGAGGTTGCAGAAAAAAAATGCTTTTAAAAGCCTCTGACGATCAGGCAACTCAGCCGGGATCTTCAGAGGCTTTTCAAAGCATTTTTTTCTACAACTTCTTCTGCTGAAGTGGTTGTAGGAAAAAAAATGCTTTTAAAAGCCTCTGACGATCTGGCAACTCAGCTGGGATCGTCAGAGGCTTTTAAAAGCATTTTTTTCTACAACCTCTTTGGAAGAGGTTGTAGAAAAAATGCTTTTAAAAGGCTCTGACGATCCCAGCTGAGCCATGCAATCATCAGAGGTGGTTTTTTTACTTTTAAAAGCATTTTTTCAGCCGAAGAGGTTGTAGAAAAAATGCTTTTAAAAGTAAAAAAAAACAGCCTCTGATGATCATGCGGCTCAGCTGGGCATGGGGGGAGGCGCAGGGATTTTTGCTACTGGTTCTCCGAACCACCTGCCGCCATCGCTACCGGATCGGGCAATCCAGTCCAAACCAGGAGCATTTCACCCCTGATATAGATAGATAGATAGATAGATAGATAGATAGATAGATAGATAGATAGATAGATATAACTATATATATAGTTGCAGTTTTACATGCTTTCGAACTGTTAAGTTGCTAGGAGCTGGGACAAATAATGGGAGTTCACTTCATTATGCAGTGATAAAACTTGAACCTCCAGAACATAGACCTTCTCCATTGTCTATTTAGCCATGAGCCACCATGCCAAGGCTGTCAAACTCCCAGCCCATGGGCCGAATGCGTAATGCACTGGCCATGCCCATGCCCATGCCCATTTTAGTAAAGGGGGAAAAAGTCCCAATATGTCATGTGCTACCATATGATGACATGAGTTTGATACCCCTACCGTAAGCTCTGCATTGTGGTGTGGTGTCATGCTAGCCACATGACCATAGAATTGTCATTGGACAGTGCTGGCTCAATGATTAACAGAAACAGACATGAGCACACATCAGAGGTGGTATTCAGCAGGTTCTGACCAGTTCTGGAGAACCGGTAGCAGAAATTTTGAGTAGTTTGGAAAACTTGTAAATACCACCTCTGACTGGCCCCGCTCCCATATATTCTCTGCATGCTGAGTCCCAGCTGATCGGGAGGAAATGGGGATTTTGCAGTAACCTTCCCCTGGAGTGGGGAGGTAACGGAGATTTTACAGTATCCTTTCCCTGCCACACCCACCAAGCCACACCCACAGAACCAGTAGTAAAAAAGTTTGAATCCCACACTGGCACACACACACCCTCTAAAGTCAGCTACGACTAGCAGAGTAAAACCCATAGGAACCCCCTTATGTTATATCTATTTCCTTAAGGACTGAAGTTAGGAACATCTGCTATAATTGTGCAGATTAAAGACAAAAAGTATTTCACAACTCATAGAAGAATAAATATAGCATCTCTCTTCAACTACTTAAAGCAAACTCATGTTTTTCCAGGATCACTATATGCTCCACAGTTGTTCTATTGTTTAGGATAGGATTCCCAAACTGTGACATGTACTTCCCTTGGGGAAGTGCAGACAGAGTTCAGGGGGGTGGGATGAACCTTTTAGTTATACGTTGTTATACTAAACCCACCTCTCCCAAAATTTCCCTGTATTGTTTTCAATCTTCATATGTGTTCATTCTGGTGTTTGGATTTTTAGGTGATGTGAGTACATTAAAATTACACTGAAGGGAGGAGTGATGGCAAAAAGCTTAGGAACCTCTTGCTTAGGTCAAAAGATTTTTTTAAAAAAAAAGATCACTAGAGTGTAAGTGCATCAGGAATTGGGTAAAGGTTAAAACAAGAAAGCATTTTAAGAATCTTCCCAAAATGATATAATATAAATAACGATATAATTAAGAGCTGAGGTGGCGCAGTGGTTAGAATGCAGCACTGCAGGCTACTTCAGGTGATTGCTAGCTGCAGTTCGGCAGTTCAGATCTCACTGGCTCAAGGTTGACTCAGCCTTCTATCCTTCCGAGGTGGGTAAAATGAGGACCCAGATTGTTGGAGGCAATAGGCTGACTCTGTAAACCACTTAGGGCTGTAAAAGTACTATGAAGTGGTATACAAGTTGAAGTGCTATTGCTATTGTTATATAGTAAGCCACAGAGATCCATGTATAAGCATTTGGATTCAGAATTAAATAGACAGGGAAACTTCTATGCCAGTTATGGCTAACCTTTTTGCCATTGCATGCCAAAAGCAGGGGGAGTGTGGTGGGGTCACATGCACGTGTGCCCACATGCATAATTCTTTGTGCCCCACGCCTCCGTTCCCCCCATTTGGCATGTGATGACACAGTGGGTTCGATAGGCCTGTTTTTTGCTCTCCCCAGGCTCCAGAGCCTTTCTAGGAGCCTGGGGAGGGCAAAAATGGCCTTCCTCATCCCCAGAGGCTCTCTGGAGGCTGGAAACAGTGTGTTTCCTGACTTCTGGTGGGCCCAGAAGGCCCGAAAATCAGCTGTCTGGTGCACGCATGCGTGTCAGAGCTGAATTCGCGTGCCCACCGATATGGCTCAGCGTGCCACCTGTGGCACCCGTGCCATAGGTTCACCATCATGGTTCTATGCCATTTCATGAAATGACCAAGAGGAAGTAATTTACTTGGTCCTGGAGAAAAGGTAAGATAGCCCTCTGGATAAAAGTAAGTAGAAAAGGCCTTTTAAAAAGTCTATGCTTATACGCTTAATAAGAAGACCATTTTGAAAAAGACAGTTTAAATGGAAAACCCAATGCCTAACTTGGAGGCTGCACACCAGACCCAAGGAAAATAAACAGTGAACTTTTTCTTTATAGTGTAATGATATGAATTTACTCAAACAATTGGAAGGGAAAGAGGATAGTGTTTCAGTTAAAACTTTCTTCAGATAAATCATCTGTGAATGAATTTATCACACCATCTGTTGGAAATAAATCATGCAGTCCTCAAGGCCACAGAGAAAACTACAGCCATAACCCAGGCATTTAAACAGAAATAACTGGTCTGAATCCCTTAATCCTTATAGCACTATTTACCTTTACACTTAGAAAAAATTATTTGATCTTGCAAGTGAAAACATGAATTAGTTTGTGGTTACAATTATGAAATCTATTCTAAAAACCTAGTGTTAATCTCTCCCTAAAACATATAATCCAAATATTAGGTATTACCAGTACAAACTATAAAACACATACATGAATTTACTTATTCAAGACAAATTTGATTTCAATCTGTATTTATTCATTAGAAATTGATATTCAAGTATAACATCTAATTAACTGAACAAAACATATACTTCATCATACCATTCAATTCTTGTAAGTGAGAAGAACCCAAATCACATATAACCCAACCAAAACAGTATATCTTACACATATATAATCATTTGCCTTTTACTAGCAGGTATTCTTGCCCACTGATTTTTAACTAGATTATGTAGCCAAAATGGGATTATAAAAATAGAAAGTAAGGATGTTAGGAAAAAAATCCATTATCCACCACCTTCCCCAGTCATTTTCTGATCAAATATTTGTATGACTAATACACAAATATTAAATTGTTCATTGTTTATGCTATGTTGTGCTATAGATCTTCAGTATTCTGTCCCTGTTTCTCAGTCTGAGCAAACCCATAGCAACTTATCTTTCTTGATGTTTTCAAGTCAATGAAAATGGGGAAGCCTGAGAGACTAAAGACTGTTGGTGTGAATATTTTCTAGTAATAATCCACAGATATTCTCTTGGCTCTTCATAACTAAAATTGATGAAAGGGGGTCTGAAACTTCACTTGAATTTAAATCCATATTCTTTTCTGATCAGCGTTGCATATTTCTACTGATTGTCCAATTGTAATGGTCTTTCTCATACCTACCTTTTTCTGTAGAACATTAATTTTTCTTTCTTTAACTTCTAACATGTCCTTCATATCTCGAATTTCTCCAGCCAGAGTTCCTTTTTCTTCTGTGAGGTCTTGCAGTTGTTTGGTTTTTTTATTAAGAAAACTTTCTTTTTCTTCTAAACGTAATCTCAAGGCATCAACCTATAATAAAATATGAAGATATAAATACATAGAATAATCGCAAAATATCACAACGGTAAAGCTATTGAACATATTTTACATATCTAATAATTTTACAACACAGAGAAAGCAATAGTGATAGCTATTAGTTGTAGATTTTCAAACTGGAAAAGCAACCAATAAGATATTTTTTTGCAAAAAAATTGGAGAAATACCATTTTCCAAGCATTCCAAAAATGAAATTTTAACCCACGGTTGATATGGAGAAATGAAGTTCTCTGTAATCCTGTATTATCTGGTATATAAACCTAGAGAGAATAGGATCAAAACTCTATTGATATTTTTTAAAAGTCCTGTTTTGAACTCAATGTGATCATTTATCTATATTTATTGTAACCATCATGAAATAATGTACAATGTTAAAGGATCATTTAAATTACAACCATGTCGTATTTTACTAAATAGTAACTGCATAAGATGAATTTCATATACTTGGTTAAATGCTTTAATAACCAAGTCAGTGCTTCTATGGCACAAAAAAGCAGACCAGTAATACTATTTATATTAATTATATCTTCTTCATTTGGGAACAGCATGTTGTACAGAGAGAAAAGTCTGTGAATAAAACTGATTTATTCTATTTCTTTTGTACTGAATTTTGTAATGCTAAACTTGTTCTGGGGGAGGGAAATGTATTTGCAAATCTATTTTTGCAAATCAATTTGGGACCAATTAGGATGATCTATTTGATCTCAAGATGCATGTTCCTTCCTGTTTCTGCAATGGCTCAGTTCATCTCTGTACTCAAGGGAAAAGTTATATACGGAGTTGAATGGAATTTAGACATTTTATTATTAAACATCCCTGACAAGGACACCACCAGGCTCCCTTGTGAGTAAGAATAATTTCTTCATTTTTGTTATAATAGGGAAAGAAGGCCCAAAATATTGACTTCAGAAGACATAAAAATATTATCAATGATTAAGAATCCTTTTATTAAACAAACAAATGAAATTGACATAAGGGATGACCAAGAAACAAACAGAGAATGCAAGAGGAAAGATAAAATGTATTCCTCAATAAATTAAAAACATGAACACATTGCCACTGAAAATGACTAGCCAAATATTTTCAAAACTATTGCAAGCCTTTAATTGATATTTTTCCCCTTAAAATTGAAGATAAATTATTCTAAATTAGTCACTTATATCCTTTTTGAAGTATGCCATCATTGGAAAAAAGAAAATTAAAAAATTGAGTAAATATATTTCGAAACATCTTTGGGGTTTAACTGACTTAAGCTCTAAAACATAAAAATACTTCAGAGTGGATTTTTTTTCATTCATTAAGTTCCCACCACCACCACCACCAATCTTCCTTTAAGCCTAACAACGATGGGCTGGGTTCACATACCACATGAATTATGCTTTGCTTTAATCATGATTTGAATAAGTCTTTTATTATGGTTTATACATTATAGTAAGCCATGACATAATAAGTCAACTAACCACGATGTTTGGCATCACAGAACTTGTTAACTCAAAAGTAAGGCACACGTAGTCTTAATGCAATGTGTCTTCTCATCTGCTGTTCTCAAGTAATTTCAGGTTATTTACAACCTGTTGTAAATCTCATCAAGAATAATCAGCTCAATATATTTTATTTTTGTAAACAAATATAGATTTTTAATTATGGTGGTTGGTTTAAAAATGAATGGATCTGTAATGAAGTTTGACATTGCTGTTATGGAGGCATTGAACTGTCCATATTTTTAAAATGTGAGATCTAATCTTCATATCCGCATCAATGTTTAAAACTACTATTCTTTGATAAATTCACTATTACGCTATTACATTACCATTGTTGCCCTCAACTCTTATATTTTATTTTTATTTATTACTGTTCCTTGCATTACTTTTTTTCAAGAAGATAGTAAGGGGAAAAGCAGTGGTGGGTTTCTACTGGTTCACCTCAGTTCAGGCAAACCGGTAATGGCAACAGCAATAGGCTCCTCCCATTCTCCCAGAAGTCATCATGGACACTCTGCACCTGCGCAGAAGTGCCACGTGCGAGCTAAGCTACCGGTTCCGAACTGGTAGTAAAAGTAAGTGGAACCCACTACTGGTGAAAAGGCTATTTTTTAACTCGGTTTTTCCCTAAATGCAACATATTCCATTTCCTAGTTTATGTACCTCTACAATTGGCCCAACCTTTACTTACTTAATTTTCCAGATGTAAAGGAACCGAAGACCTGTTGCACAGTTGCTTTCCTAAAGCAATATAAAACTAAGAGTAGTTCTGCCACAAAGATATGAAGCAACAAGATAGTATCCCTAGGGAGCAGTTAGCCTATATGCAGACTCTTGTGTGTGGTCTAGCGTGTGCAGACATATATTTCCATGTACAAATGAGACGTGGAATGCTAGTTATTCTCTCAGCCTATAATTTCTCATACAACTCTGTGCAATTGGAGGGTGGGTGAGAAGGAGAAGTGGGGGAGAGAAAGAGCAGGAGAGAGAATAGTTTTCCCAGCAACCAAACCCTTTTTTGCCTGAACTGTATCCAGCCATCTCCAGGAGGGAAATCAATTATATGCTAAACAAGCATTACATCATTTTTTTTAATTCTTCACTGATGAAGGAAACGTAAAAATGAAAGAACAGCTGAAAATGACATTTTCACTTTGTAAAAAAGAGGGAGGAAAAGCTTTAATAAGATGCTAACCATAAAAAGAAGAAAAAATCTACCCATTCTTCAACAGGGAGGGCAAGTTGACAAATTGAATGAAAACTATCACACTTTTGGTACTAAAGATTACAGCACAGCTCAACCTCAAAAATTAAAGAGAGGGATGGGGAAAGTTTTAAGTGTGATTACAGAATAGGGGTGCATTAGAAATTCAATTTAAATTCAGGCTAATCTAAAAGATTTGGGCTAGTAGATGGATGAAAAAATATCATTTATTGACCTTCTAGAAAACTAAAAGCTTTCAAAATCTCTCTTAAATTAACACTTAAGTAGTAAATGATGAGAATCTAGAAGGTTAAGTGTAGAAAATGATGTGACTGGAGTCCTTTTGAACCCACATTCATTTCTCTTGACAATGATAACTACCCCTTCCCTAAGCAACTCCTGAAGATTAAGAACCTTTCAGACCAGATTAAATTTTGGTTATGCTTGCATGTTTATGCTTGCATGGAGACACTTTATGACCATACATGCATTCTCCAAGTGTGTCTAACCTGAAGCACGCAATACAAAATCCGATTAATTAAATGTGGGGGAAAATGCATTGTGTATGTACATTATAGACTGCTTTGAAAATTGTTTAAATGGAACCTAAATTAATAACATCATACTCAACTTGACATTGTGGTCATATGAAGGATTAAGATTAGAGAATTTTAAACAAGAAATTCATCACCAGAAGCTAATACTGAATTCATTTTCAGCTACAAATGTACTAATATGGAATCAATACAGGGGTGAAATGCTCCTGGTTCAGACCAGGTTGGGAGATCCAATAGCGATTGTGGCAGGTGATTCGGAGAACCGGTAGCAATGGCAGTGCGAGGCTCCACCTACCCACCCGGGTGTCATTACTTCCTGCTTTTAAAAGGTAAAAAAAGGCTCTGACGATCACGTGCCACTGCTGTGATCATCAGAGCCTTTTTTTTTTACTTTTAAAAGAATTTTTTACAACCTATTCGCTTGTAAAAAAAATGCTTTTAAAAGTAAAATAAAGAGGCTCTGACAATCACAGCTGTGGCGCGTGATCATCAGACTCTTTTTTTTACCTTTTAAAAGCAGGAAGTAATGACACCCGGGTGGATATTACAGTGTCTCCACTCTGGAATGGGATCACCCCAGAGATTGATTTACTTTGCACTCGTGTGTGTATGTGTGCACACACACACAAACACTGCCCTAGAAAGAAAATTAATTATCTTTCCTCAATTATTATCTGATGTTTAATCTCATATTAAGTTTCACATTGTTGTAGGGAATGTTTTTTTCTAAGATTTTTCATATTTGGCTTAACAAACCAAATTATATGCTGCTTGTTTTCATCCTGTGTTCTGCTTGATGATTGATCCCAAAACTGCCCCTCTTTTAAGCTACAATGTGCTACAATATTAGCACATTGTAGCTACACAAGTGATTGCCCCATCTCCAACCCATCAAACTAGTAATATCTCGCCAAGAACCAAACTACTGTACTTTCATTGGCCAAAGGTAGGATCTGTACATGCCATAATCCATAAATCTAAGAAGTTATGCTAGCAGAGCAGTGATTCTGTCCCTTCACTGACTTTTCTGTTTGATCACCATCCAATATTTGCTTACATCTATAATGTTAAGTCTAATTTTACCAGCTGATTTGGGAAAATCTGATCTTACTCTGGGTCACTCTGGCGGTATAAGATTCTATTGTCCCTAGTGAAATTTGCCCCAGATATAAAATATCTGAATAGTTCTACTTTTCAGCTAAAGATAAAACTTATCTTCAAGGGTGGGCTTAATGCAGCCTCACCCTCAGGCAAATTCTACTGTCTGGGACCTGTGTTTTGCTATTCTATCATCATGAAAGAGGCTGTCAGATCATTCAGCTGCACTCCACAAAGAAACGGAAGGAAAGGGCACTCAGGAAACAGTTTTGGAGCTGATGAGTCAAATTGCTCTTAGGTTTCACATGGCACCAAGACAGGCCTGCAAATGAATCTCTGTTTTAAAATCCCATAAACTGGAATTAACACATGGCACAAATTTATCTTAATTTTCATTGTGTGTATAGTAAATAATGTAGAAGTTGGCAGCTAGCATCTTATAGTGTCTTATAATGTCCATTTTAATTTTTTTCAGATTGATATGCTTAATTTTCTTTCTTTTCTTTTTTTTTAAAAGATTAAAATGCCATTCATGAGAATCTCTCCTTATTTTATTTCCACAACAATCCTGGAAAATATATTGGTTTGGTAAAACGATGGATTGGCTGGAAGTGACTCTTTGAGATCCATTCTCAAGTCACTAACCTCAAGTCAGTCCATACTGACGCTAATTGCTTGGCTGCCAGAAATCAACACATTTGGGGCAAAAAAACCATTAGGCTCCCAGTTTTACAGGTTAGTTAAGCATACAGATGTCACACAGATATTATAATATACTGCAGGACTTTAACATGAGGGATTGATTCCAACCCTGCATGAGGGCACTGCTGGAAGCAAGGTCAGCAAACAGTTGGAACTGAATTCTTGAATTTTCCGTGAGCCTTACTCAATACAATTTTTAGTCCATCATTTGCAACATCCAAACATATATCTGAGTAGATTTAGTTTTCAGAGCATGTTGGAGCAAGTGCTCACACCTCAGACTGTATAACGTGTTGATTATGAAAAAGAACAGACACCCTACAGTTAACTATGTAGATGCAGTTTCATGTTGCATCTTTATACAATTATTACTATTTATGTATAATTTCACAAATCTTTGTATCTTGGAAACTACCCTATTTTTCAGTTTAGTACGGTCCCACTTATCAAGTCAATTCTCTAAGCAATAAAAATAGAGTCATTCTGAGTCAGTTAACAATAATCTATATTGTCATTTGACTGAGTTGAGGCCTATGTTGTAATGTTCGCTTATCTAAAGGAGAAGCAACACACTGTATGTTTTCAAAGGCTTTTATTTTATTACTATACTCTCATATGCAGGAGAATTTCCAAACTGGTTATACGGAAAACAGTTCCCTTGTCTATCCAACTCCTAATCTCCAACCTTCAAAAGTGAAAGTGTAAGAAGCTACAGTAATCCCCATAAATCACTAAGAACTGGGAAAAGCCAAAATAGGCTACAAAGCCTCATGCCTAAGAAGTAGCTGATGTACTAACTGGTTGATCAAATGTGTTCATTTTGTTTAGCCAAGAGACCCCAGCTTGTTTCAGAGTTTTGATTTGATTGCCCACTGTTTCTGCTATCCCAACTCATGGTACTGCAATACTTCATGATACTGCAATACTGATATCATGTACAAGCAGCCAATGGCTACTCAGCTAATGAGCCGTGGTAGTGCAGTGGTTAGAATGCAGTATTGCAGGCTACGTCTGCTGACTGCCAGCAGTTTGGCAGTTCAAATGTCACTGGCTCAAGGTTGACTCAGCCTTCCATCCTTCCGAGGTCAGTAAAATGAGGACCCAGATTGTTGGGGGCAGTATGCTGACTCTGTATACTGTTTAGAAAGAGCTGTAAATCCCTGTGAAGCAGTATATAAGTCTAAGTGCTATTACCATTGCTATTCATTGGACACCGTAACAGAACTGCAGGAACCAAATATTCCAACCAAGCCACCAAACCTTTCCTTCCCTCTTCTTAAATACATCTAAGGTGATTGACTCAAGAAATCTTTAAACTTCCTTTTCTGCTAAAAGAAACTGAGAAAGAATAGTAAACACAGCTATTCAGAAAGATGATACTCCTATTAAATTATATCTATAGAACAAAAATGGGCAAGATCTCATTGATAAAACTAAACTTGGGCTTCCCCGGAGAGGGTTTCTGATTTGTTTATTCATACCACATTCTTGACTCTTCTTTACTCCATCATCACCTGTAAGCATAAGCAAAGGATGGAAAAAGATGTTTTATAAAGTTATCAACCAAGCAAAAAGTCCTATTTTTGTTCCTTGCACACTGGATGAGGTTTAAGAAAGGAAACAGCCAAAAATGGCAGTTAGACAACAATGACTCAGCTTCACAATCACCAAGCACCATGCACCAAGAGTCCATTAATTTATGTGGGATGAAGATAGAAATATAAACCACTACAGTTAGGGAATAAGAAGTCATTTGCATCTTTACACCTGCAGTGAGGGGATAAGATAACAAGAAGTGATAATATTGCTTTATACTTCACTAGCTGAGGTCACATTTGGGATATTGCATACAGTATTCTGGGCACTGGTCTACGCATTTATTTTTGCAGGCACTGGTCTACGCATTTATTTTTTCAGGCACTGGTCTACTCATGTATTTTTGCAGGCATTGGTCTACTCATGTATTTTTGCAGGCACTGGTCTACCCATTTATTTTTGCAGGCACCGGTCTACCATCAAAATGCCTTTTACCACTGATCAGCTGTAGGGCGGCCCTTTGAAGCCCCGCGGCAGGAGTTTAAACAGTTTTTCCTTATAACTCATCAGCTGGGACTCAGGAGGCAGCAATAGGTTGGGTGTGGGGCCAAATAAAAGGTAAGAATACCTTTTTCGCGGGGGTGGGGGCGGGGGGCAGGGTGCAGAACTGGTTCAATGTCATCATATCATCACCACTACTGGCTCAGCAGAACTGGGCCGAACCCGGAGGCACCCACCACTGAAGTGAGTGACATCGAGTTGGCCACGACCACCCAGGTTTTGTGGCTCCTGGTGTTTTCTTTTCTGTGGGAAACAGGTCCAAATGGCTCTTTGAGTATTTAAGATTACAGACCCCAATCTAGAAGACTTCCAAAATTCCATCCAGCTCTGCAACTATATGTTCTATGAAAGTGATTCTTTGAATGGAAATAGACAAACTGTAGTCCCTTTCAATACCTCTTTGCATCCTGCTTTGGCACTAGGGCCATCTGCGTTTACACTGATAGCTGTTCAGAGAGAAGTTGGAAGGGACATATTTCTGAGACCAACTCAGACTAGAGAGTTAATCTGAGAAAGCACAGAGCAATTTAGCTTTAACATATGGCAGATATCTTGGGCATGTCTTGGAAACAAACCAGGCATGAGTTGTGATTCCAATTTCAGACATGGAAAGTGGATAAGCCATATTTCTGATGGAATGTTTGCTTGACACAGAAAAGGGGAAGGGAAATGCCAAGCCATTACAGCAAAGTTATTTGATTCCTGGAAAAGTAGAAAATGTGTGAAAGACCCTCAAAACAATTCTGCCTTGACTCTATTAAGTATAAGTTGAAGTAGAAAAAAAAAAACTTTGACAGATTTCAAGATTCTGTTACAATACCCTAACCACATTAAAGTACATACCAAGATTCCTAATGTTTTCTGATCTTGCCTAGCTCAACAATAGTTCACTATGAATTATGTTATGTTTCATAAGATAATAGTACATTATGATTCCAAGTGGTTGCCTATTGCTGAAAAATAAGCCCAAATCTCTGGTCAGCAAGTTTAGATATGTACACACATCACAATTTCAGCAACCATAATGCATAAACACATCTTAAAAAATAGTAAACAATCACATAATATATTAGCATTATTTTTTATTATTTTAAGCCATATATAGTTACTTGCAACATAACCAACCCAGAGAATTTTTTTCATTATTGGGTGGATAGCAGTTATGAGAAGAAGTCATATTGAATAATTTCTTTTATAATTTGGAATAATTGAATGGAAATTATTTTGTCTTTTAATTTGTAGAACAATTGCATGCCTGAGCCATTATTTGAGTGACAGTAAAAGTGTATCTTCATTAGCGAACTATCGAGAAAGCTATCAACTTCATGACATGCTGCCTTCCAGAACAAGTACATCAATCAGAATTTATGTGAAAATAATATGCTTTTCTAAGGCTTGACAAGCAACCATTTCAATAAAAAATAGTGTAAAGAGCCACAAAAGCTCTCAGTTGAGCTCTCTTGGTTTGTGGAGAAGAAACACCACATTAAACAATGAATACTACAAATATTATTATTACAGATCTCCATTGGTGCTTCCTTTGAAATCTATCTTTCCACTTCCATAACATTCTACAGCTATCCCAAAATGAACTTAACCACAGGCAGAAACATTTATTAATGACACATAAACTGCTGCTTCCAAATCAAGAAATAAAGAAGAGCCAGATTCCAGTGCCAACCACCTATAAAAAGATAACAAACCATCCTGTGCAAAAGCTTCTTAGAATAATATACGACAGATGTGAGCAAGGGTTATCAAAAGATCAAAAATGTTTGCAACCAAAAACTGAATCACCAAGCTGAGATGTGCCAGCTGGAATCTTTGGTTTCACAACTGATAAAAGCAACACATGAGTAGCCCTGGAGAAATGGAAACGGACATATGAATCTATCAGAGATAAAACTGAAAGGGAAGGATAAATTTCCAAAGAAATTAGGTGATGTAAAAGTGACCTACTTTGCTGAATTAAAATTGATGAGTTCTTATGACCATAACAAATCTATCTATCTATCATCTATCTATCTATCTATCTATCTATCTATCTATCTATCTATCTATCTATCTATGTGTATTTCTCTTTAGCCAGGTTCTTCCTACGTAAACCAAGATTTTATGCAGCCCTAGTTCAGTGAAATCACAATCCACTCAATTCAAATCACAATTCACTGAACTAGGGCTGCATAAAATATTGGTTTACGTAGGAAGAACTTGGCTAAAGAGAAATACACATAAAGCCTATGAAAAGGAAAGAAAACAAATACTATCTATCTATCTATCTATTTATCTATCTATCTATAAATGCATGGAGTTTTGTTAAAATTCTCATGTGAACATACAAAAAAGCAAAAGTTGACACAACATTTTCAAGTCAAATCCCATCCCAAAGTATTGCACCATACTTCAATGAAAAGTAACATATTACTATATATTTATCAACTGGAAAAGTACAATTTTCTTTATGACAGACTAGCTATTTTTGCCATTGTGACACTTAGCAGCTGCAAGAGAAAAATACATAATAAATAAGGCCAAAAAAAATTAGGAGAAAGTATTGCATAGTCAGAGATCATCAAAGTTTCTAGATATTCCTTCCAACCAAATTGCTGTTGCTGTCATCTGCCTATGAAAGGAAATTGTGTTAAATTTTAGCATGAAATTTAGTCAATTTTCACAAATTTCCCTTTTTCATTTGATTCACCGAATTGTGTAAATTGTGTAAATACTTCACATGGTCAAAAATTATTCCACCAAGGAAAAAAAAACAATAGATAGAAGGGAGAAAAGTCCTCAGATGTGAAAAGTTGCCATTCATGACAATGATAATATTGTCACCTAATGTTGCATCATTATCATCATGGTGACCATCTGATCATTTCCAACAGTTCTAAAGAAGATAATGGGGAACTTCCACATCTAGACGAATTCTTGCATGTATGTGAGTGTGAGTGCGTATACCTCCATTTGTGATAATATAAAGGACAGAGATATAAATGAATGATTGCAATTTGTGTTTTAGGAACATTCTAGTTGGATTTTCCATCATCCTTTTACTTTGATGAATGGGTGTTTTTTCAGTACATTACTTCCAACTTTAAGATCTGACAAAACAAAATTCATACTGCCTCATTGCCACGGATATAAAGAGCCAACAGGAATTCAGAGTAATTTGCTTTCCTACAATAACCTGAAATTAAATAATGTGTATGAAAACAAATGGAATAGAAATAACAGGAGAAATCCTCTACCCAACCATTATTATTAGAGGGAAATTTGGACTGTAATAGCATTCACCTCTATGTCCTCTAAAAATTAAATGGACATTGATTACATTGCTAGTTAATATAGTATGGACAAACTAGTGCTTTAAAAAATATTCATGGACCATAAAAATGAAATACTGGAATGCCAAGGATTATCCTCATAAATTTAGTTTTAAAATATTCCATCACTGGAAGAAATTTCAAACCCCAAATCTCTTCTCCCTAGGAAAATCTAAAATTCCAAATAAAAATTGGAAGTAATGTTAGCTGTATTAGATTAAACACTAATATATCAGCATTACAATAATCCATTTAACTGTTTATCAACTTTTTTTTTCAAATTTTTATATCACTTTATTTAGTCATCAGGTGATGGTAGTAATATATCCAAAAAGGTATATTTAAAATTGATTAATAGAATGTAAGTCAATGAATTTTCTTCATGTTTTACCCCCCTCTCACGCAAATTATTATTTTAGCCCTCTAATTAATAATATTTAAAAATTACCCAAATCTGGCAATAATCTATGTAATTCTAGTTATAGGATATAAGAGTCATTATTCAAAAACCCAAATATCACCTGCAAGAAGGACCCCAAAATTTAACCTACCAGTGGAGAAAGCAATAGGCCTTAGCATCACCCCAAAACTGGAGATATCTGCAGCTAAGATGCCAAAGCTCTCTGAAAACCAAGGCTCATGAATCTGGACTTAAAACCAATGTTCCTGTAATCAGTGCAGCAATGATCTTTATTCCCAGTTTCATTGGGGCAATGTACCCTAAAAGGTAACAAACTAGGCATGAGAGCTGAAAAGAAAGGATGCAAGTTTCCCATCCAAATGCTTTGTCTTCAGAGTTTTCTCTTTTTCTTTTCTTTTTGTTTGCTGGGAAGGGGTAGAGTGTAAGAAGAAGCCTTGGATGACAAAATATAAGAAAGTGGGTTTAATTTAGTATCAGTCCTATTGATCACCTCTTACTCAGTGCTATCCATGGTACTGCAGTAACTAGCTTCATTTGCTGTCTGTCTTCTTTATAAAGCCTCTCTCAGCCTCAAATCTGGACATGAACCACATCAGCAACATAGAAATGACATAAATCCTTCCACATGGTTTTGCTGGGGACAGAGGGAAGGAATCATCCTTTAACTTTACTTCAGAGACCTGATTAGAGCTATTCATTTTAGAAAACTTTAAAATTAATTATCTCAGTAGCTCAGTATGGGTAAAATGGCCACAATTTAAAGCAGAAAGACAATTAAGCACTAGTTTATTATTATATTGCTACATTTAGCACATACATGAACTACACTGTGTAGTGAGAATTCTCAAGTCTAATCAGAGAAATATGCAACTTGTGAATTCCACATTCTACAGAAATGTGATAATGTAATTGGGTGTCCTTATTAAATTATTTGCTAAGAGCATCACTTTGAATAAGGTTACTTAATTAGGTTATAACTCAGTAATGTAACTGATAGAAAATATTCTGTAATATCTTGGGACTCTTGACTAATTAAAGAGATGGAAAGCGAATTGTCAGCAGGAATTTCCCTAATTATATAATGCCAAATCAGAATTACTCCTCTTTTCCTAACTTACTTACCTGAAAAAACACGCAATTTTCTTTTTCAAACTGAAAGTACAATATAAATATGAAAACCTGTACAATATAAGTGCTGAACTTTCTACCAAAATGGATAGAAAGCTGAGGAGTAGATTGAAAAAGTAAATAAATGTGTATTCTCAAGAAAGTATACCAGTTTTGAAGATATATAGTATACCAGTTATTTGCTTCATCTGAAAATTAACTGTCTGGCTAATTAAATAGAATGTTTAGATTGTTGAATGATGCAACAAGGAAAATGTCATTCTTAAGAAGAGTATTAAATTTACTTTGAATATTACATTTAAAGAAAGTTTGTGTAAGATATTTTATCACTGACAATACCACAAGTTTTGATTGCTAAAATGAATAACATATTTTCTAAAATGGTGGGAATTATAATTAGAATAAAAATAAATTAATACCAATTTGAAATTTGAAATTGAAAATTAATTCATTTTAAAATGAAACAATTTTTAAACTTCTCCCAGCAGATTTTGATAAAATCTATCTATCTATCTATCTATCTATCTATCTATCTATCTATCTATCTATCTATCATCTATCTATCTATCTATCTATCTATCTATCTATCTATCTATGTATCTATTTATCTATCTATCTTTCTTTGTTTCTTTCTTTTTCTTTTCAGTTTCATTCAATTGGGGTTGACACATGGGGAGATCACAGTTGTAAAACTTTACTTGAAAAATGCTAGAAGTTTGATACTCTCTCTTCTTCTGTTTAACATCTACATGGAACCACTGGGTGATGTTTCTGTCACTTTACAATTGGGTATCATCAATATATTATACAACTCAACCCCAGGTTGACCAAGCAATGCTACTGAATTCCTATCTCAGTGCTTGGAGGTTGTGTTGGCCTGCATGGAGACTGATTCAACCCAATCCTGACAAGTCTGAGTGGCTGTGCTTGCTTGGGCCTCCTGGTTCTAGGATCTTCCATTGCTAATTTTTTCAGGGGCTTGCACTTCTCCATTCTAGACTCCATTCAAGGTTCTTTTGGATTTGCAACTCCTGCTCAAACAGCAGATGACAGTTGTGACCAGAAAGGCTTTGCCAGATGTCTATGGTGATTCTCAGTCATCAAGTAACTCTTTGCCCAGAGATCTACTCTCCAAAAGAAGGAAATGAAAGCTATAACAAGTTTAACAGAATGTTCCTCTCCCAAATCTAGGCCTGGAAGTTTTGCCACATGGTAATGCAGGTAGGGGAAAGCCAATGCATGAAGAAATTGAAAGGAAAGTCAATGGAAGGAGTGTCAAACTTGATTTCATAGAAGGCTGCATCAAGGTTGTGTTTGACCTCGGGCGGGGGGGGGGGGGGGCATGGCCAGGACCATGGCCAGCTCAACTGCACTCATGAAGACTCAGTTTCCAGCCAGGATAGCCTCCTGCAGCCCTCTGCTAGTGAAAATGGAGCCCAGGAGGCAGCTCTCCTGAGCTCAGTTTTCGCTGGCAGAGGCACCACAGACCGGTCCTTCGCTGTTTCCAGGGCAGGCCCACAGGCCAGATCTAAGAATCCTGCAGGCCAAATTCAGCCCACAGGCCTTGAGTTTGACACACCCCTGGTCTATAGAATTTCTCAGTCATCCAGGTCATGGTTGTCCCAAAGGTGCTTTTTCAAAAGGCAACTGTACTTTGTTTTTCCTTGAAGACATTTTGCTTCTCATTCTGAATGAGTAGTAATAACCAGATGACTGCAAGAAATATAAATCCTTCCATCCTCCACCATTCACTGAAGAAGCTTCTTGGATGAGAAGCAAAACATCTTCAAGGAAAAAACAGTTGCCTTTTGAAAAAGCACCTTTGGGACAAACTGAAAGGAAGTTTCTTTGTCTCTTTCTGAAAGCTTCACAGAAGAAGAAAATCCTCTTCTAATATTGGTGACCTAGGCATGCAAAATAGACGTGAAAAGCAAGTAACAACACTTGCATTGTCCCATTGCCTAAATGCATACAAGATGTGAATTAACCTGATGCCACAAAGTACAAAGAATTATACTGAGTTATCCTTGTTAAACCATACTGGCAAACCATTTTAAATATGCTAAGGGAGAAAAAATAGTTTATATGGTAAGAAAAATCACAAGCATTCCAGAACTTTTAGGGAGTAAATAAAAGACTACATATAAGCATCATCTCGACTATCCTCTTTGTGTGGTGTTTGTTTAAGAAAATAAATTTTATTTTAATTTTCTCTGTGGTTTTATCAGTCTGTGAAGAAGGCAGATGGAACCTGAATTCAATATACAGGAACCTGAAGCACTTTTAATTATAGAGGTTGTTCCGAACTGAGGAAATTAAGTTTCTCCCTTCCCTACCAGATTCCTCTCTCCCGTCATTCTGATCATTTCAGTTCAAGAAACGTAAGATCTGAGGACTTCCAGGAAAGGATTTCATGCAAACATAAGACAGCTTTACCAAAGTACAGCCAATTCACACTGGCATGAAGACCAGCTCTTTTTAATTCCTTTCCAGAAAAAGGGAGGACTTGAGCCCATCTACAAGTGCTCCAGACAGTTGTTCCTCACAGGGAGATCACAACACAATTGTCTTCAACAGGTTTAGAGCCCTGAGATGCAAGGGAATAGCCATCTCGCTCAAATCATGAAGGAACTTTTAAAAATATATGAGGTTTGCCTATTACTTTTTTGTTAAATCACTTTGAATAACTCAATATATAATAGCTCAATAACTGCTTTTCAGTTATTAGGAACCTTTGGATCAACAAGTCTGAAAACCCAGATATTGTACTGAGAAAAGGTAGGCTAAGTTCATGGTTGCCTTAAACTTTTTGCTCTCCCTTTTTTATTCTGAATTTTACAGAAATCCTTTTTAGAGGACATTTCTACTATACCGTTCCAGAGAAAAGCTATCTGGGGCCCTGCTGTGTGCAAATGTGATATATCCTCAAATATTTAACAGCATCACAGTATCATCACTGGGGCAAACAGAAAGCAGCATGGCCAGGCAATCTGGTCAAATGTTAAATTTTTGGCTGTTACTTAGCAACAAGTGTTTGCAGCAATGGTGTATCTACTAGTACAGGGCAGCACATAATGAAGTTATACAGTACTAGTCATTATATGTTATATTTTATGGATACTTTTACTGTATGTATAAGACTGTATTTATCTATCTCTCAATGCAACACATTTCTTTCATTGTGATCCCAAGCAGTAGGTGGCAAAGGAACATAAAAGATTGGACATAGAGTTTTCTATAATTATCCTATTGCACTTTCTTTGTATTAAAATTTTAAAAAATAAATAGTGGAACATCCTTTCAAATGACATGTAACCTGAAATTCAGATGTAGAATTTTGAACAACAGGATTTAGAATTCACTTAGGCATTGTTGACTAAGTTAGGAATGAGACTCCCCAGTTTAATGCAATGCTCCTAAACCCTGGTAACTTTAACATCTGTGAACTTCAACTCCCAGGATTTCCAGTATTCAGCCAGTATCTCAGAGCTAGACATGCTGTTTGGGAAATTCTGAGAATTGAAGTCCATAGTTGAAATCCACATAGCTCAAGGTTACCAAAGTTGGGAAACACTGGTCTAATGGATCTTGCTATGTCTTCTCAAAGAATTGAGGCCTTTGAACTATAGTGCTGGAGAAGACTCCTGTGAGTCCCTTGGACTGCAAGGCAATCAAACCGGTCAGCCCTAGAGGAGATCAACCCTGACTTCTCTTTAGAAGGCCAGATCCTGAAGATGAAACTGAAATACTTTGGCCATCTAATGAGGAGGAAGGACTCACTGGAGAAGAGCCTAAATGCTGGGAAAGATTGAGGGCAAAAGAAGAATGGGACGACAGAGAATGAGGTGGCTGGATGGAGTCACTGAAGCAGTAGGTGTGAGCTTAAATGGACTCCAGAGGATGGTAGAGGACAGGAAGACCTGGAGGAATGTTGTCCATGGGGGTCATGACGGGTTGGACATGACTTCACAACTAACAACAACAACAACAATGTCTTCTCAAGTCAGGAGCATTTCCATATCACTTTCCTGGATTCTGAAAGAAGCCTTGCTTAGTTTCAATCCTAATTATCATTCACTGACAGGCTACTATTTCAATTGATTTTATTTGCATTCTTATGCCAATTTTAACTATTTAACATACTTTTTCATTACTGTTTGATCATTTTATCCACTCTAGTTTTATGTGGTGTGATTCTTGAATGAATCATAACTATGCTTTTATTAGTGTTACGGTTGTTAATCACTTGAATGGAATCACAAAGATTTATTTTAGCTACTCTGTAATAATTCTTGTTAACTAAGCCTGCATGTTGGGAATGACATCTTGATGCTTCATATATTTACTTGGACATCTTGATGCTTCATATATTTACTTGAAGAAACTAAATTGAGAATAGTTTTATATTAAGTCTAAAGAATTTTACATTCATTCTAATATGATTATATGCTTTCACATGTTTCTAGAGCAACTTATGATATTGTGCAGAAATGGGTATGCTCAACAAACATGAGTCTTCTTTACAGCAACGTAACATTAACTTTTGCAAATGCCAGAAGTAAGAAAATCTGTATGTTTTAGAGGCAGAGGATTCCAGGTTCAGTTCTTTGCTACGTTTATTAAAATGATTGAGCAGCTGGTGACATGAAATATGTTTTGCCAAGATCCCACCACCAAACTAAGTATGCAGTACTGTGTCAATTTATTTGTATATGTATATTTGAGTGTAGACTGATTTATAGTGAAAGTCCAAAACCAGCTAAACCAAAAGGTTATTCTTTAAAAGTGTGTGTGTGTGTGCGTGCGTGCATGCATGCATGTGTGTGTACATCTGTATATAAATTTAACAGAGTTCTTACAGTTCAGTGTGAACATCGGCAATTGAATAGAATTACACTGTTTTCTTCCTCCGAGCTACAATAATCATGAAAATCCATCTTTTTGAAAGTCCATAATGCTTCATAAAGGTGAAAAGAAAGGAAAGAAAAGGATGATCAGCAGCATAGTGGATGGATTAGATTACACGGGCAATAAGTACATTACTAGAAGACCTGAAAGGCGAAGTAGGGGACACTTGACTATATATTGACTGTAAAGCAATGCTGATGTGATGGTGCACAATCAATTAATCAAAAAGTCAGCCCAGCAAGTGATACACAAGAAGAAGTGCAAAAGCACTTTAAAAACTGATTCAAGTTGCCCTATGGAGCTATGGGTATGCACATCTATGCCCTGCAGAGGTGTCAAACTGGCAGCCCATGGGCCAGATGTGTCACACACAGGCCACACCCACTCCAGCTCTGCAAATGGGAAAAACATCATGAAACATCCCATGACGGCAACGTGACATGGCGAGTTTGACATACGTGCCCTGTAGCTCCTGCCTTCCTTCACTCCTTTTAAACAGCGCTACCTGCCAAAACCAATCAAGTCAGCAGGCTAAAAAAAGGAATGTCAGCTTATCAGAGAGAGGTGGGGGTCTTCCTTGTAGTTGGATTATATTACCAAAGTGCAGAGCTGGGAAGTGTCATTCTACTTCACATGCTTGATGCCACCTTAAATGAAACCTACCACATCCCCAGCAGACAGGGTGGGAGATGGGTGGAATTAGAAATGAGATGATGAAGAACTAGGTAGAACACTGAAGATGGTGAGTAATTGGAGAATAGAGTAGCCAAAGCTACTGCTGAATGCCTAAATCTTCCACTCAAAGCCCTCAAAAAAAAGTCAGGAGGACTCTGGTAATACTTTTTCCATTTTTTAAAAAAAATAGCCATAACGATATTAATGGCAGCTCACAAAAAGTTGTGCTTTTTAAACAAAACACGTTAGTCAAAAAAAAGAGGACTATCAAACTCCTGATTTATTTATTTTGCTCTCTTCCTCCTAGGTTTTCACAGTCCCATTAATCAAATCTAGTTAAAGGAAAAGGGATTAGGTTGCAGAATCTTTGAAACTGGATATGTGTACCCTAGTCCACTTTTATCATTGAATAACTGAAGGCAGGTCCTTTATGTCTTTGATCCTCTTCCTAGTTGTCTTTTGATGCAGGGAAACATGTTGCTATCCCCTAGCCTGATAAAGAGGAAGGAAGGTACCTCTGTTCTAATTCTGCAGTATTTTGCAAAACAGCCATTCCAATTCCCACTGTGAGAGAATTTCACTTTCAAGTGCCAGGATGATGATCATGACAATGACCTGTGAAATAACATTTCCATGCCTATAAACTGGCATTAACGCACTTCAAATTAAATCTATATGCCTAGTATGATGAAAGCCTTTATCAGCCAGGCACGGACAAAAATTATACTTTAAGGACTGGTGCTCTGGTGTATCATAGTGCAAATTGCATGAATTTAGTTAGATTTACATCCCTTTCCTTCAGGAGCTCTAAGTGGCATTTCATAGTGCTCTCTTCTTCAATTTCCCCCCACAGTATCTCTATGAAATAAATCTGAAAGAATATCTGGCCCAAAGATGCTGAATGAGTTCGTATGCCTGAGGGATGCATTTGAACACAGTTCCCTGAATCTGGGTTTCCTTGGTCCTACATTGAGAACTAACCATTACAGCACCCTGGATCTGTTTGAAGACTGCATTGCCTACTGAGGAAATCCATAACTGAAATTTATCCGTCAAGTGGAGATAGAGAACAAATAAATGATATTTCCAGTTTTTGTGCCTCTTTCATACATACAGGATGAGGGAAGCAAGTGTTTCCTAGCTGAAGATCTATAAAAGGATGTCTTAGGTATTCATGGAGTACATTCCTAAGAACACTTTTTTCTTCCTTATTTAAATTTGTCTACCTACCTATCAATTCAAATTCAAAGTGAAGCTGTAGTATCCTGTAACTGACTAAAGGTCTCTTTTCTGATTTTGACAGAAAATTAGTTTTACATGACTCCTGAATTTTTCTTTGCACCATGACAATGTTCAGTCAAGTGAGACTAATTGTACATTATGTGAAAAGTTCTGGAGGCTTTTCTATCAAGCTTTAGCAGCAGATGTTTGATTATGACACTATAACAAACATCTTTGAATTGTTTAATTTATAACAGTTAAAGCTTTAAGATATCTAAATATGTCATTCAGAATGCAACATTTTTCTTCCATTAATTTTCTGAAAGCTTACAATATTTCTGCTAATTCCCTGTAACAAGATACGTTCTGGATCTATTCTCAGGGAATCTGTGTAGAATACACATTTGAAACATCTTAAAAACCTAAGCAAAAACATCTTTCTATTCTGCTGCAAGGCAAATGATTTTTAGATGTTTTGCATTTTTATGCTAAATAGAGCAGCTGCATTTGATAAAAGGCAATCAAGCTAATTCAAGTCAATCAAATCCAGCAGGTTCTTGACTCTTGTTTAAAAATGCTCTCAGCTTTGTATTTCTTTAAAATATTTTACCGTACATTGTGGGGCAAGAATTTGTTGGTTTTAAGCTGTGATGACTTAAAGTAGATGTTATATGTTAAGACAATGTGTGTGTGTGTTCTCATTGTACTCCTCAAATTAAGTAATGCAACTCTGAGTCAGGGTTAATTCACATTGTGCATGAAGACTTATTTACTAGGTTGAGCATCTATCACCAAGTGTAATGGAGGGAACGTTCAAAAGAACAGACTCAGAATTATATTTCCAACACATGGACATCCACAGTTCATCTTCGTCAGGGGTGTCAAACTCGATTTCACTGAAGGCTGCATCAGGGTTGTGTTTGACCTTTTGGGGGAGAGGGGGTGTGGTCAGGGGGGCATGGCCAGCTCAACATCCATTTTCAACCTTGATGCAGCCCTCTGCCAAAACGGAGCTCAGGAGGATCGCACATGTCCCCCCGAGCTCCATTTTTACTGGCAGAGGCACCACGGACCGGTCCTTTGCTGTTTCTAGGGCAGCCCCACAGGCCAGATCACAGCACCCCATAGGCCTGATCCAGCCCACGGGCCTTGAGTTTGACACCCCTGATCCACGTTCTTCATTAAATATCGCAGAGGACTACCCATGTTAAATATAAATTATCTTGTATGTGAATACAAATGGAAATGTTGAATATAACTGAGACTACCATATCTTGGTTGCAAAAGCTGAGACAGGCACTATAGGGGAGCAGAGAGTTACCTTAGTATATTTTGCAACCCAAATTGGAAAGCGATAGGTTTAATATTAATATTTAATATGAAAATGAAAAGCTGCTAAATATAAACCTATATCCATTTGGTTCATTTTACATATTACTTTCATTTTAGCATATAACTTTGGTGGAACAATGCTGTAGCAGTTCTTCTGACTCTCTTTTAATAACATTACATTATGCTAACAGATTGTGGTTTTAAAATTCCAAGTAACTACCACATTGCCACAAAGCATTAGAGTCTTTGACATACTTTTACAATAATTTAGTAGTTAACCAGATTTTGCAGTAATCTACTAATTTTACAACACAGCTCTAATAGTGCCCATTATATTAGCAAAGAGCAGCTTATAGAACTAATTGGTTGGAAATAGAAGTTCTCATTTCAGGAACAAGACATTATTATTATTATTATTATTATTATTATTATTATTATTATTATTATTATTATTTAAACATGAAACTCAGTCAACTGAACATTTAAAGATGTGTCACAAACACCATTGACTGGTGCTAATGGTTGATACGGGTTGCTGCCAGCATCCTAGGTATCAACCAAATATCTTCCAACCAATATATGATGTTCCAAGTAGCGCAGTTTTTTGCAGTTTCGCTGGTGTTATTGGAGGAAGCTGCAATTTCTTGATGTGTTTTGTAAAATTCTTGGACATTGTACCAAGTGCCCCGATGACAATGGGTATCACGGCTACATGTTTCATCCATATCCGTGTAGTTTCGATGGCCAGGTCGCGATATTTCATGATTTTTTCCAGTTCTTTTTCTTCGACTCTGGCATCGACTTTGTTGTTGCATAGTCGGCAGTTTGGATTGTCAGTGGATTTTTGTATCTTCGCTTTCATGGCATTAGTTTTTAGTGCAAAAAGGAGGCATATGTGTTATGATCTGTCAGAATTTCACTTAGTTCAGAGAGTAAATGAAGGGCTGGCTTCAAAGTAAAGCATCCTCATTATTATAATGGAGGGCTTCCCTTCACCAAAACAGTCACACCCAAACTTTGACAATCTGTAAAGTTCTTGGTGCTCTCTGAGTTTGGTGGTTTTCTTGCAGATGTTTCATTACTGAACTACCAAACATCCATTACCTAGTTTGGTAATGAAACATCTGCAAGAAACCAATAAGCTCACTCTGTTTTGAGGATCCAATTATATCCACCCAACCAGGATATTCTCAGTCATCTCTTTCTTCTTGACCATTCAATACTCCTTCTTTCATTTGTTAACTTTGTGATTCACTCACCATTCGTTCTCTCAATACAGCCCAACCACCTCAACATAATTGTTTCATATTATTGATCACTGGACTATTCAGTCCACATTGATTCAGTACCCATTCATTCTTGACTCTATTTCTTCTTTTGTAGTAAATTTCAGCCCCACTGCGCCGCACCTCGCGGCTTGGGGCTGTCATGCAGGCAGGACCAGGGAGCTGACCTGGCGACATTCAGAAGTATGTCCGGTTGCCCAGCCTAGAGGTCAGAAGCTGCTGCCGCTGCTGTGATCACCACTAAAGCCTGTGCCACCACTGCACAGTTGAGAGGTGGGCCCTGGAAACAGCTGAAGTTTGGGGCCTTGCCTGCGCAGAGCCAAGCCAAGCCAAGCCTTAGCTGGTCTGATGAGCCGAGAGGAGAAGCAGAGTTAAAGCAGGCTAGGCTTGATGCAGGTTGGCTTGCTTGGTCACGTGTAGAAGAAACGTGAGATGGGGCTGGGCCAAGGGCTGGAGCCACAGGTGGCGCGTGGGAACCTTTAAAATGGTGGTCGGAAGCACTGAGCGAAAGTGCTGACAATATCTCACTTTGAAAGTTGGTGATTGTTGGAACCTGCCGGAGGGCCTGATAAAGATCTCTACAACTAGGAACCTAATTGCCTGGAGTCTTATTTCAAAGCTCCATTGCGGACCTGACAGTAAATATCTCATTTTCTCTGAACTGAACCCATTGTTATATTTCTCCTAAATATTCATACATGCACACTCAGCATTCACATCCATATGTGGACAGAACCACATTCATATGCAAAGTGATTTTCAATTGTTTTGAGAAATATTCATTCCTCAGAACAGATTATTTTACTTTCTATGTTTTTACCAACAGAAATAGATGTAAAGTTTTCTACTAATATTCAGTTTATAACCACAACTGGGGCTGGAATTCTGGTCATAAAATCATTGTGGTCATAGGTCGAGGCACCAAATGACGAGACACAATTTTTTGACTATTTTTTACAGCAGTTGTTAAGTGAAACTCATGGCAGTAAATCCAAATCTACATTCCCAAATGGGCCATTAAATCACTGGTCAAAAGTCAAGGACTACCAAGGTATTATTTCCAGCATTTCCTCATTTCTCCCAAATATTTTCATCATATTCATTCTTAAATCAATTCATTCCACTGGAAGTTCTTTGTTCCATCCTCTTCACCATGCCCAAAATATTTTTTCCTAATTTCCATCAAAATCAGTCTACATTTCTTTTGCTGCTTTTAACTATTTTATTTATTTTATTTTATTTTATTTATTTCCCACCAATTTCACTATCCAATGTTTGTCTTAACTGTTTTGGACCTTCTTTGATTACTTTCCTTGCAACTATTGTTTTCCATCTGAAGATATTTTATAAAGTATGAAACTCATTTATCATTTTTGTATCATTCCCTCATTTTCATTTTTTCATATAAACAGTCTCTTTTACATCATCATTCCAATAAATATTGTTTATTTATTGAAATATATAGAGTTGCCCATCTCATATGACTTTTCATTTCTCAAAAGTTAAATATATTTTATTTCTATTAGCGTAATTCAAGAACTTCTGTGGCTCTTTATAGCATATTTTTATTGTGTTTTAAACAACATGCATTGTCTTTCCTTTTGCTCACTTTCCATTTATTCTGTTTAAGGATTCATCTGCCTTTTGGTACTTATTCATAAAAGGCACATTTTTTCCATATTCATTTTTTTCCAAGATCCAATATGCACTTTTCTATATTCACAACTTCTTGTCATCACTGTATTCTTCATTAATTTTCTCAATTTGGTATCCTAAACAAAAAATATTAAACCTACTTTTAGATTCTTTGTGTACACAGCAATAAACATATGCTTAAACTACATATTCTAAACCAACAGACTACTTTTGGGTACTCCTAATACAATCACCATTTTAATTTGTGCTTCTGTATCCTAATGACCCAGTCACTATTAGTGTATTCTCTTCTCTCATTCCCATTCATCCAATTTATAGAACAATTGTTATGCCTGGATATAATTTATTTAAAATATTGCCCACTATTTCTCCAAATTCATCTTTTGTTCATTCACTGAAATGTAACATGTAATTAGAAATTATAAATGGTTATTTTCACATACATTAAAAACTGACTTGAATGATCTTTTCTAACATGCATGTAATCTTTTCATTAAAAATTCAACTACAGTTTCACTCACTTGTATCAACTCTGATATCAGACCACCTTTATTCCCTTCTATTACAATTCTTAACCAAAATTTAAGTTCTTAGTTTCAGAAATACAAAGTCTTTTTCTTTTCTTTTATTTTTTTCTTTTCTTTTTTTCATGTATTAGGTCATGCTCTTTACCAGCTATTCTACATACTGTACATTCCAAGTCACAATTCTCCATTTGCCAAAATTGTTGGTAGATGAGTTAATCAATATTGGCTTCACCAACCACAGTGGCTTTAGACAAGCAATGTGTTCACATGTTTTTAGAACTATTATATCACCAACCTTAGTCATACCAATGTCATACACAATAAGGAGACAATACAAGTCATTTTGGGCACATTTTGGTCAGAATGCCACAAGCACAAAGTTTTATACTTACTTATTCTATGTAACGCTGTAACGCTCACTACATGGGGCTTCCCTTGAGGTGCACCCGGAGGCTCCAACTGGTCCAGAATGCAGCCATGTGGGTGATTATGGGAGCAACAGGGCGCTCCCATGTAACACCTCTCCTGTGCGAGCTGCACCGGCTCCCAGTGGTCTTCCGGGTGCGCTTCAAGGTGTTGGTTCTCACCTTTAAAGCACTCCATGGGATAGGGCCAGGATATTTGCAAGACCGCTTGCTGCTACCAATAACCTCCCACCGTCCAATACGCTCGCACAGAGGGGGCCTCCTCAGGGTGCCGGCTGGCAGCCCCCAGGGGGAGAGCCTTCTCTGTGGGGGCACCCACCCTATGGAATGAGCTACCATCTGGAATACGATTGATCCCGGAGCTCCGTGCTTTCCGAAAGGCCCTGAAGACTCACTTATTTCAACAAGCCGGCCTAGTTTAATTAGTTTTAATGGGGTTTTTAAATTCTTCATTTTATTGATTTTGGGTTTTAAATTGGGAATGTTTCGATTTGTAGATTTTAAATTGTAATGCCGATGATTTAATTTATTTTAGTTTTTCTTAATTTTTGTACTATATGTATTTTAAGTTTGGCTGTTCACCACCCTGAGTCCCCCCTGGGGAGAAGGGCGGTATATAAGTTGAAATAAATAAATAAATAAATAAATAAATAAATGAATGAATGAATGAATGAATGAATGAATGAATGAATGAATGTAAACTAGGATCCTTAATCTAAAAATTACCTTGCAACCAAAGCATACTGTTGCTTACATCCCAGTAATAAGGATGTACCTGACAATGGCATCCAAAGGATTCTTAAGACCTTATTAGAATACGACTGTTAATAAATTGCTAGAATGTAATAATATAATAATTTCACAGATCCTTTCATAAGCTGGAGCATTGCCTGAACAGTGCAGACCAAGTTAAATTGAAAAGAAAGCTCTCAGTATATTTTATAAATGGTAGACAAAAACAACAAGCAGTTTAAGGAAAACTTCAATGCCAGCCATTGTTTAATCAGTGATTTTTCTTATAAACTATTTTTTCTCATGGTTAAGTGCAAAATTAACCTTCTTTTCAAAGAGGTTTGATCATTTCTTATATAATAAATACAGCCAGAGGTAGCAAGCCCTTTGCTTTTGAAGATTTTCCTTACTGTGGGTTTGTAGTACAACTATTATTTTAATAAAGTTACTCATTAACTCATGTCTCCTTTCCACAAACATGGCATTAACAAAAGCAGTATTTATAACAAGGTGTTACTGTGCACAGTAGCACTGCACTATGCCTTTTTCTCAAATATACAACCACAACTTTCATGGCTCAGTGTGTTCAGCAACTGTAATTACTTCCCACAGCAATTCCAAGCTAAGAAAATTGTTCCCGCATGTTAGTGCCAACTGGTCCACAGGCTTTTTTATTTACTAGAAGCCTTCATGGCAGAGTTGCAAAGCAGCCATCTGCATCCGAAACACGGTTGCATTGGGCACATTCATGAGGCTCTGTTAAATTCACCCACAGAAAATTCTTTGTTGCTGAAAACAGAGAGTGAAGAAACCCACAGTAGTTGCAGTCCTCATCAAGTTTCTAAAGCCTTTAATATTGTACTCAAATGTGCCTAAGGGCCAAACTGTATATTTTGCCAGGAGATCTGCAACTGATTTTCTGACTACTTAAGGTTTTTTTCCCTTAGAGCAGCTGTGAGGGGCAGTTTATTTGGGGAAATGTGATGGTCACTGGGGACATTTAACAGCCCTCTCTGCATCAATCTAAATTCTCTGCTCCTATTTCCTTGGGGGTGGGAGGATGGAGAAACATGAAACAGACAGTTGCACTCTGCTACTGTGGCAATAGCACATCATTCAATGCCCCCCATCCAAATTTGGAATCCTTGTATAGTTGGGGACAATTGTAAAGTAGTGATATTTAGGTCTTCTCTGTAGCCTTTACAAAAGCAGATGTAATTCCTCTTAAACAGATGTTGAGAGCATGGCAGATCTGCAAAAGATAAATTAAGTAAAAAGATGAAGTAGAAATTCTCTGGGGTGTGTTTATTTAATAATAGTGGAATAGTGACAAGCTAAATTGGATATTTGTTTTAAAAGATGCTTGGTCTATTCCTGATATCCTGATATGCCAGATTTTTTCTAGGCTTGGTACATCTTCAGAAAATATTTCCAAATCCCAACTAAATCTTCCACCCTATTGTGTAAGAAAAGCAGTACGCTTGAAATTTTGCTTCCCAATCTTTATTTTAAAAAAAACAACCATATTTAAATTAGCCTGAAAGAACAATCTCATCAGGATATATTTGTTGTAAATATTTTCCTTCTACTTCTGTTCAAAAGTTCACAAAGCGGTTCATAGAGTTACAGTGACGTGAGTGACTTACAACAGGGTGGCAAATATGGCCCTTTTACAATCTGTGGACTTCAAGTTCCAGAATTCCTAAGGCAGCCAAGCTGTCTCAGGAATTCTGGGAGTTGAAGTCCACAGGTTGTAAAAGGGTCACATTTGCCCACCCCTGACTTACAACTATTCATTTAGTACGGTTTGAAGTTACAATGGCCCTGAAAAAGTGACTTATGACCGTTTTTCACACTTATGACCGTTGCAAAGTCAATGGGGAAGCCAGATTCACTTAATAACTGTGTTACAAATTTAACAAATGTAGTTATTCGTTTAACGAATGTGGCAAGAAAAATCATAAAAATGAGGCAAAACTCACTTAACAAGTATCTCGCTTAACAACATTCATTTGGGGCTTAATTGTGGACGTAAGTCAAGGACTACCTGCATAAGCTCTATTTAGTAAAGACGTTCCTAGGCTCCCCTACTTTTTTGAATAAAGTTATTTTTTATTTCTATAGTACCTGATTATCCATACAGGTTTTGCTTATCATGGGAATAAATCTTTCCCTGCCTGGAATCATCTGTTCCTACTCAAGAAGGTCAAAATCAGAAATGGATTGGATGACCAGGCCAGGTAGGGCCTCACATAAAGTACCATACAATTCTTCACTTCATAGAAGCTGAAATCACTACCAAAACCCCCTAATGCATTAGCTTTCTTTCTTGATGATGGCAGTGTCAGTTTGTTACCTGGGCAAAGAAGCCTCGAAAGACAAGTCATCCAGATTAGATCCAAGATCAGGACAGATAATCACATCCAGGCCACAGGGATGGAAAAAATAATACATGCATTAATGGTATCCATCTTGCACGAAACAATTCATAATCTCCCCTGAAAATTGTTTCTTATCACACCTATGGAAAACGTAAGGACATAATAGAACTTCTAGGAGTTAAAAAATCTCCATCAAGAAACAATAACTGTGCCAAAAAATCGACTGTCTACCACAATCCCATTAGACACACACAGGAATCAAACTGAAATATTCCCATAACTATGTGTAATTAGCAATCAGAAACAAATCACATTTCTCTGAGTCTGCCTGAATTGGCTCTTTGTTTACTAAAAGTACAGTTGTAAGTGATCAGGTAGGCAACATGAACTGCCTTTTCAGTGCTTACAAAGAAGCAAATGGCTTAGACTGTTGCTAATCTTTACAGGAAAATTGCCCACCTGAGGGCAAAGGCACTCATACATAATAAAATAAATAAATAAACACATTAACTCCAGTATAGAGAGACAGTCTGGTGTAGTGGTTCTAGAAATTGGGAAGCCAGAAGTTCTAGTCCTACTTAGGCACAAAGCCTGGGCCAATCTCTCTCCTTCAGCTCTACCAGGCAGAAACTGGAAAACCACTTCTGAAAACTTGCCAGGAAAATTACAGGGAATTGTCCAAGAAATTGCATGGAGTCAACAGTGACTTTAAGGCACAAAACAAATCAAAATTCCAATATATTCAATATAAAGGTTGAGAGATAAAGCACCAAAATTAAAGTACCGGTACCAATGATCTGACATTAAGTTCATGCATCAGAAAGGATGCCTCCACTCTTTATTATTTATTTATTTATTTATTTATTTATTTATTTATTATTTCAATTTATATCCCGCCCTTCTCCCCGGGAGGGGGACTCAGGGCGGTGAACAACCAGATTTAAAACACATATAATACAAACATTAAAAGAATTATAAAATTAAATTATTAAATTAAATTTATATGCTGCCAAACTTACTATCGAAAGTGATTCTGGGCCTTCCCCTATTATAGGATTAAGCAATCCTTTGGTGCTGTTTAAATATTTGGATAGAGCTAAGAATTTTGGCTAGTGAAATGGTGGCATATAAACTTAATAAGTACATAAGAATAAAAAGGAAAAATTGGGGTGGATGGGTCAATAATGCAAGCTGGACAAAACAATGTCACAAATGTAGACAGGGGAGTTGGAGCTTCATTTTGTTCCCTTTGGAATTTGAGAGGAGATTTCTTTATTTCCCTAAGCTAAATGTGATCATTTTAATATTCTGTTACCATTTCTGTGTGCTTTTTGTCTCCAAGTACAGATATGAGTTAGTGATCATGTTCAAGAGAAGAAAACCAAGGTAAGATCAAGCCTATCTGATCACTGTAAAAATGTAGACGGAAACAAGCCAACAAACTCGTTTGTTACTTGACAGAAAGAAAAGCAAAATACAAGAATGTTGAATAGAGGCTAATACTGCAGCTGCTGACATTCTATAGCTGTGATGACAAACCTATGGCACGGGTGCCACAGGTAGCACGCGGACCCATATCGGTGGCACGCAAGCTCAGCTCCGGCACGCATGCGTGCACCAGCCAGCTGATTTTCAGGCCTTCTGGGCCCACCAGAAGTCAGGAAACACACTGTTTCCAGCCTCCAGAGGACCTCTGGGGTGGGGGAAAGGCCGTTTTTGCCCTCCCCAGGCTCCTAGAAAGGCTCTGGAGCCTGGGCAGAGCAAAACACGGGCCTACTGGGCCCACTGTGCCATCATGTGCCAAAAGCAGAGGGAGCACGGGGAGAAGGGCGCATAGAATTATGGATGTGGGCATGAATGCGTGTGACCCCACCACACTTCCTCCGCTTTTGGCACACAATGGCAAAAAGGTTAGCCATCACTGTTCTATAGATATGGCTTCCTAAATTTCTTCAATAAATGCATACTGTTAATAGATTTGTGGTGGTATTCAGCTGGTTCTAACTGGTAAATTGATAGCGGCAGCTGAGGGACGCTCCGCCCACACACCTAGATGTCATCATGTCCCATTTTTGATGCTCTGCGCATGCACGCTTGCGCTCACATTTGTAAACTGATAGTGAAAGTAAGTGAATACCACCCCTGGATTGTTGTGGGAGTTTATTATAGATAGACAAAAGATATGATATGCTAGATTATCAAACTTTAAAGAAGATACACAATATCGACAATGGGAGATTTCAATAACCTTACAACCACTGGAAATCTAGCTTGTTCAAGAGTCAAGAGGTCAAACAACTCTCAGTCATCTTTTGCTGACTTCATTTATCAAAAGGTAGAAGCAAAGAAAAGGTCGTCATCTCCTGGACCCTACCCATAAGGAAGCTTTGATTGAAGAAGTAAAGGGATAAGAACCTTGGAAGAAACATACCATATTATACTTGAAATAATACTATCAAGGTAAAGAAAAATAAAGAAGGATCAGACTTATAGAAGAACAGATCAGAAGGACAGATTTTGATCATTCAGATACTATAAACACAATTTCAATTTATTCAAGAAATTTTAAAAAAATGAGAGCCATCTAAAGAGACCAATGTAGATATTCATATAGGTGCCCCATGCTGCAACTGCCCAATTTCACTCCTTAGGTGCAGCAAAACTCAACTGCGGGTAGTACAATTTATGTCAACATACTTTCTACATGATTAAATCATGGGATGAAGGCATGTTAATGCAGGTATTGGGAAATGCCCTGACAGTCTAAATTGGCCTGTTTCCTGTCATTACTGGCAGTCAAAAGCCAGCAATCTAATTTTGAATTCTGACAATTGCATAACTACATTAAGGGTTCCTTGTGGCTTTCAAGGTAACACTATTTGTGGCCAAGAACTTCATGAAGCCACCAACCATGCCCATCCAGGATTTAGAGTTTAAGGTAGATAATTGTAAAGTATTTTCTGGGCTTAATGATACAGTTTCCACACACTTATCTTGAGAGCTACCAGGATCCACACTTCATCTGGGTGTAATTTTTAATGACATTTTATTTTGCAAAAATGAACTAATAGGAAGGTAGCTTGTTGGAAAGCAAAGAGCCAGTCTCTAGCATTATCTTTATTTCCAAGATTCATAGAGATCGTATAAATAACCAAGCTTCTCACAGCAAGGCATGATCAGGGAAGCTAGAGTTACACAGACTTCAATAAAAGGATTGTTTGTTTGTTTTTCATTCATTCAACTTCTGCAGCCACTCATCTCAGACAAATGCCTTTGATTGACAAACTATCATCAAGCAAAAACAGATATAATAAAGTACAAATTCCAATATATATGACAGTCAAGGAAAAATATCCATTATAGCTGTCGATATAGCCAGGAAATGGGGCCCTTCACAAACTAACGAGCTCTGCAACAAAGCCAGGTCTTCCAAGGCCTTACAAAAGGTCAGCAGGTTCAGAGTTATGGAGAGTCCCATGAAGAGTGTGTTGCAGTAATCCAGACAAGAGGTCAAGAGAGGATGAGTTGTTGACCAGGAAACTAATGTTTCTACTAAAAGTCTTGAAGAAGCATGTGTGCCAATGTCACCATTGTTTCTGCAGGCCTTCAAGGTCATGGAAAGTTCGTCAGAAAGCACCCAAAGTCCCTGAGATGACACCCAATGTCCTTGGAAGATCTCCAAGGGTGGTGGATAGCTATTTCTGTACTTTTTTATTTTATCTACAGTGGGCCAGCATGTCTGGGTGGAGTGTTCTAGTGCTTCTTGGCGGAGAAATGGACAATGTAGCAAACACATAAATATAAGCGTCAAAGTGTGTTCAGGATTCTCCCTTGCCAGTCTTTATTCAGCTGAATAAATGCGTGAGGCTTACTAAGGTAAATACCTGAACTCTGTCTTTCTTTATAACAACCACATCTGAAACCTGCAAAGTGACTATGAACAGAATCTCCTGGTCTAGGAAGGGACACAACTGGCACACAACCAAAGATGTGCAAAGGTCGTCCTAGCCACAGCTGCCATCTGTTCTTCCAGCAGGAGCCATTAGTCCAGAAGGAGCCATAGATTGTCATTCCATCGAGGACCAAAGAATCCTGTCACCAAATGGCCCAAATATGCAGTCATTTAATCAAATTCAAGGAGGACCTTATGGATTTTTTTTTAAAAAAATGAATGCTGGTTATAGTAAAAATATAATCTTGAAAAAAAGATAAATTTCCAGGCAGATTTATAGCAATTAGGGTGGAGTCACTTTGAAATATTCTCTCTCTCTCTCTCTCTCTCTCTCTCTCTCTCTCTCTCTCTCTCTCTCTCTCTCTCTCTCCCTCCCTCCCTCCCTCCCTCCCTCCCCTGGGATAGGAGTACTTACTTTCATCCCACATGAACTCCCTTTCTCTGCTGTGCTTGGTTGCCACAGGCTCTAGCAAAAGCTGTCCCAGAGAAAGAGGGAACTGCAACTGAAAATAACAGCCTTTCAATTACAGCCCTTTACCCACCACAGCCTCCCAGAGATGGGAACAGAGAGCTTTTCTTCCCAGATCACACAAACCGGGTGGGAAGTTTTCACTAGAAAGAGGAACTCCTGAAAGTGAGGATACTGTTCATTCAATCGTGTCTGATTCTTAGCAATGTTTTGGATCAGCTCTCTTCACATTTTCCAATCTTCTATGGCTTCTTTCAGGTATTTTATGCTCTGGCTGATGTCTGCTTTGATGGTGTCTAGTCACTGTGTTTTTTTTGATGACCTCATTTCATTTTATCTCTGGCCATCCTGAGCATAACTGCCTTTTTCGGTAAATTCAAATTGCATGACGGGGCTGAAATAAGGAAGGCAGAACTATGTGATTTTGCCCCCCAGTGATATGTCTGGTTTTATATGCTCCAGTCATTGCCTGCTTATCATCTTTGATGTCCAAGGAATGCACACAGAAGCCTTCTCCAACACCACAACTTGAATGTAATGAGGTCTACATGGCTTTAAAGATGATAGCCAGCCTCTTGAAATGGGCCCAGAAGACAACGAGAACCAGTGCAACTCTCACATCATTATTCGGTTTATTCTGGTTTGATGGTTTATTCTACTAAATTATCTTCTGTCAGTTGAGTTTTTTGCAGAGAAGATTGCAAGAATTTACAGTAGAAATGGAAATTAAGGGATGTTCTTGGCAGATTTTATTTTCAGCATTTTTGCTCTTAGTTGTTTATTTCTGAAGAGACACTTCAAGTACTACCAGTCACAGCTACACCAAAGGCCTGGATTTATTAATTAGTCTTTATGGGGCTACAGCCAGTGGTGGGTTGCCCCCGGTTCGGACTGGTTCTATAGAACCAGTAGTAAAACCAGCAGGAAGCTCCGCCCACCAACCCCGATATCATCAGGAAGCTTCTGTGCATGAGCGCATGGCCCCGTTTGCGAACTGGTAATAAAGGTAAGTAGAACCCACCCAGGCTACAACCATTTTCTACCAGTTAAGATGTTGTTGTTTTTTTTAAAACAAACACAAAGGCCTTCCTTCTACTGAGGCTATATATGTGAATTGTTATTATTATTGTTCTTTCACTGGCTAAAATCACTGAAAAGTAGAATCAAGCCTTTCTTTAAAAAACCAAAGGGATAGAATATTGACTACATAGTTTGTCTCACATCTCAACTTCTTGAATCTGTGTTTCTAGTTGAAATGAAGCATCATCCTTCTCATTTCATAGTTCTTCTCTTCCTCTTACATTTATCATGCTACGCATTTTGTTTTTCAGTCTAGGTTTCCAAATCAGAACAGAGTTAGCATTTTGAAAAATAACAGATGCCGCATATATTAGTTGAAGTGGAAAAATCACAATAATTAGGGGGAAACATGTATGTTACCATGACAACTATTTTGACTATCTAGCATCTCTGATATAACATAATCACTGGATTGATTCAATCCAAATTTGTCTGGCATATATCTAGTAGTTCATAGGACCATTAACAAAAGCCCATCCACTAACACTGCACTTCTGAAAAATATTTTCTTTTTACAAGTAGACATTTCTGCCTTTGGCCACTTAAGAAATACACAGGTTCAGAATCCTAATTATCTTGCAGGAATATTTTCAAACTGAATCAATAACCGATACATATACACACAGCAAAAAAAAAAAAAAAAAACTCTCATGAAACTTATGATAAGTAATATTAAGTAATATTAACAATAGTAGATCACAAACAAGGCACAAAATGAATGGATCTAAGTTTAAAGGAAGCCATATTACCACTAAATATGTATGACTGGATTGCAATAAATTTTCACCAGTAAATGAATGACCATCTTCAAAGCACTCCATGGCTTAGGACCCGGATACTTATGGGATTGCCTTCTGCCACTGATAGCCTCCCACCGACCAACACACTCCCACAAAGAGGGACTCCTCAGGGTGCCGTCGGTTAGACAATGCAGACTGGTGACCTCCAGGGGGAGAGCCTTCCCTGTGGGGTCATTGCCCTCTGGAATGAATTGCCCCCGGGGATATGTATGATTCCCAATCTGTGTACCTTTCGCCATGCCCTTAAGACTCTGTTATTTCAACAGGCTGGACTGGCTTAACATGAAATTGAATGGGATGTTTTAAATTTGTGGGTTTTTAACTGAAGGGCCAAAATATTTAATTTGTTTTAAATTGTTTTTAAATTTTGTATCTCATATTGTTTTATTGTGGCTGTACACTGCCCTGAGTTCTTCGAGAGAAAGGCGGTATAGAAATTTAATAAATAAAATAAAATAAATAAGACTCATCTCACCAATCACACTCAAATGAATTTTAATAAAAAATTTTATTGTTTTTAATAGTTTTTAATAGTTTTTTATTATTTTATTGCATTGTTTTGTCTCTTTAACTCTGTACACCATTCAAAGTCACAAATGTGAGATAGACAGCTATATTAATTTACCAAATAAATAGATAAGAATGGTGACAGTCAGCTTGGAAATAGTACTTAAAGGGAGGGGAGATGGAACATCAATAGATTAAATAGTAAATATGAGCCAGCAGTGTTATGTGGCCACAAAACAGACAATTGCAAATTTAGCCTGAATATCCTGAGGCATGTTTTCCAAATTCTAAGAAACAATAATTCCCAATGCAACATGTTTCCCACAGTGGGTAACAAGTGGTAATGAGAAGGCCACACATGGGACATACAAACTATGCCTTCTTGTGCAATTGCTTCCTATGGACTGGTATTCAGAATTTCATGGTCTTTATCCCACATACAATACAGCAGTCATCACTGGTGACCACATTCCCAACTTCTAAGGAAAGCGGTGTTAAGGGCAAACAGTGGAGTTTTGTTAGAAGTCGCGTTTTACATGAAAAGTTCATATTTCATTTTTTTAAAGAGTTCTAGAGATGGTAACTACCTGGACTGATACTATGTAATTTTTAATATAAAAATAAATAAATAAAAAGAACTACCTTCTGTCTGTCTTTACCCAGTGATCCAGTTCCTTGATGCCCTGTTTTTTTTTAGTTTTAAAAATTATTAAAAAGAAATCTCATTTTTGTTGCAATTTACAGTATGTTTTAGAAATAAATAAAAAAATAAAACCTTTTGTGGGTTTTGTTTATTCCTTTTTGTGGTTTTTTTATTTTGCATTTATGCAGTTTGTGTTTCATTTTGTTCTTATTTGGGCAGCTTTACAAATAAAATTTTCTAACCCTCTGATAATTTCTTTGTTTTGGTTCCTCCGACATTCTGGCATCCTTCTTGGTGATATTTTTCATGGGATGTTTGCCAAATTTCAAATGCTTCCTCAGCAGTGATGGGTTGCTCCCAGTTCGCACTGGTTCGCAAGAACCGGTAGTAAAAAATTTTAGTAGTTCAGAGAACTGTTAATAACATTGGCTGGCCACGATCCCAAACCAGTCCCTGGCCCGGTCACTGCTCGCTTACCCCGCCCACCTCATCAAAGGCTTTTTTTTTTTACTTTTAAAAGCATTTTTTCTACAACCTCTTCGGCTGAAAAAATGCTTTTAAAAGTTTTTTAAAAAGCCTCTGATGATTGCATGGCTTAGCTGGGATCACCAGAGGCTTCTGAAAACATTTTTTTCTGCAACCTCTTCAGCTGAAGTGGTTGTAAGAAAAAAAAATCCCTTTAAAAGCCTTTAGCGATCCCAGCTGATTTGCCTGATCATCAGAGGCTTCTAAAAGCATTTTTTTTCTGCAACCTCTTAAGGTTGTAGAAAAATTGCTTTTAAAATAGTAAATTTAATATAAATTTAATAAAATAAATAAAAAAAAGTTTTAAAAAAGTTGGCCATGCCCACCCAGTCACATTACCCCCCCCCAGCCATGCCCACAAAATAAGCCACGCCCACAGAACCGGTAGTAAAAAAAATTAGAACCCATGTTCTAAATTAGAATACATGTTCCACAGGTATTCTGACAGCTTATGTGTCCCTTCTCTATTTCTTTTTCCAGATTCCTCTTCATCAATTTTCAATTTTTTGTTACACAATTCCTCTTTTGAAATCAAGTGCTCATATATACAATTTAAATTTGAGTGAACTTGGCCTATTTTTAACTGCTTCACAAGACTATGTATAACATCATATCCCTAATTATCTGAACTAGTCACACACAAACACACACACACACACACACAAAAGGCAAGTAGGTTAGTATTTGTTATTAGCAAAAGCCCCAAGCCAACTGAAACACACTATAGTCCTATCAAGTTAAAGGAACATAGTACTGAAGGAGTGGAGTTATCCAAGAGCTGTAGAGCATATTACAGGCAGATAATTTTTTATCCTGTAACCTTGGCTGATACAACGCAAAGAAGTGAAACACTGCAAATTCAAAAGGTCCCAGTTTACCCACTTTGTGGTGGTTCCTCGTACAGACACATTCACACACATATTACATCATACATCTGTTTTCCATTGAATTGATTCAAAAGCTGCTTTTGATATTTAATAAGTTTAACATTTACCGTATTTTCCGGCGTATAAGACGACTGGGCGTATAAGACGACCCTCCTCAGAACCATTTAAGGCTCGTCAGAGCCTTATGGGCTGGTCTGCCTGGTTACAGGAAAATGAGACCCGGCGTATAAGACGACCCCCGACTTTTGAGAAGATTTTTGTGTGTTAGAAAGTAGTCTTATATGCAGGAAAATACAGTAAATTAGATTTGAGAAACAGCCTTCTCTGCACTTCTGCTTACCTGTTTTCTACAAAGGTCAGCAAAGTAACCAGAGGTGGGGTTCAGCAGGTTCTGACCAGTTCTGGAGAACTGGTAGTGGAAATTTTGAATAGTTCGGAGAACCAGTATTAAAAATTCTGATTGACCATGCCCCCATCTATTCTCTGCCCCCCAAGTCCCAACTGATCAGGAGGAAATGGAGATTTTATAGTATTCTTCCCCTGCCACGCCCACCAAGCTACACCCACCAAGCCATGCCATGCCCACCAAGCCATACCCACAAAATCAGTAGTAAAAAATTTTGAAACGCACCACTGAAAGTAACTACTATCTAAAGATAATTTGCATTAAAAATGTATTTATTTAAAATCAAGGCATCTGAAATTTTATCTTATTTTCTGTTTCAGTTTCATTAAAAAATATGCAATATTTTTTAATGAAAAATATCTTTTCTAAGATCTATAATATCTTCATAGAATTATGGAATCATTTTCATTAATTTCAGCTCCTGATAAGGCCTATTTTAACATTTACAGCATTTCCTTTCAAATGACTATTAACTTTACAGTTGGTTTGTCGTCAAACAAATGGTTCTGTTTTTAAAAAGCTACCTCTATTCTAACGAAGAAATGTCAGAGCTATTCTACAAATTGAAACTGTGCTTCAATTGATTTTCTGCTTAATTTGCTATAATGATAGTTCTTATAATTACTTAGACTGTATGCAGTAATTAATTACCAAATCCCTACAGACTGCTTAAGAAAACATAGCCAGCAATTTCACATTGTTTGTCACCAATTTTAACGTATAATAAACTAAATGACTGTATCAGCGCAATCTTAAAATAAGAGATTAAATGTAATTTCTCTTATAAAACAGCACAGAATCATGTGTTAAAAATCCATGTCAATGCAAAGGGATAATTGCAAAACTATAATTAACACCCTCAACAATGCATGGAGTGTAATGGAATTTTCAATTTACTGGCCTATTTTTCTTAAGATTTTCCACAACAAATTTAAACCAACAAACACATTTGTATTTGCATCTTTTACTTATGCCAACATGAGAAAAAATAAAATTCAGACAATAAAGTCAGTGAACCTCAATGTGATTTTTAATACACTATTTTCCACTCCTAGCCCTGGCCATCATCACAGCCACTAAAGGAGAGCAGATATCTCCCCTGCAGCCAATTGAACTTAGTAGTTTCTGTTGTCCTTGGTATGTTATTGTATGATTTTGGAAATTAGATCTTGATATATTATGTCATGACAACAATGCACATGTAATCCCTTGTAACTGTATTCAAAGTCACCACTGTATACCATTGTAAGATTTTGCAAAATCGGGGAATAAGATCACCAAGGAGATTGAATTTTAGTAGTTGAAAAGCAACAGAGGTAGGGGGGAAAGGAGGAGGGAAGAATGTAACAAGGAACACAAGTTTTTAACATGCACAGCCACATCCTCAACAACAATAAACAAGCCATCTTGCAGCTAGGAGAAAGAGCGTACTTGAACGATTCTTAGACAACTTTATTTTTCTAACAGCATTGCCAAAAAAGTATTAAGAGTTGTTAACCTAATCTTCTCTGGTAATATTGTACTGCTAACTAGACCATACAAAACATGCTAGACCAATTCTCGAATACAGCTCATCTGTCTGGAACCCGCACTGCATATCATACATTAATACAATTGAGAAAGTCCAGCACAGGGGTGGGTTCTACTTACCTTTATTACTGGTTCACAACGGGATCGTACACACGCACAAGCGAAGCAAGCGCGCGCACCTTGCTTCTGCACATGCGCAGATCACTAATGATGACATCTGGGGTGGTGGGCAGGGCCTCCCACGGGTTTTACTACTGGTTCTATAGAACCGGTCCAAACCGGGGGCAACCCACCACTGGTCCAGAGATATTTCACGAGATGAGTCCTCCACTCCTCTGCTCGTAACAGAATACCTTATGCCACCAGACTTGAAATTTTGGGTTTAGACAATTAAGAACTATGCCAACTTCAGTCTGACCTAAGCATAGTACATAAAATTATCTGCTACAATGTCCTAACTGTCAATGACTACTTCAGCTTCAACCACAGCAATACACAAGCACACAATAGATACAACCTTAAAGTAAATTGCTCCAAACTTGATTGCAGAAAATACGACTTCAGCAACAGAGTGGTCAATGCCTGGAATGCAATACCTGAATCTGTGGTTTCTTCCCTAAACCCCCACAACTTTAACATTAGACTGTCTACTGTTGACTTCACCCCATTCCTAAAAGGTCTGTAAGGGGCGTGCATAAGTGCACCAACATGCCTACCGTCCCTGTCCTAATGTCCCCATTTATTCGTATCCATTTCATGTATTCATAATCATGTTTATACTTATAACTGTTATATAATAAATACTTGACAAAATAAATAAATAAATACATATAAATAAATAAACGATGCAACTTTTTCTGAAATAAAGGAAAATGTTAAGTCCACTTTTTGCAATTTCCTTTTTAGGAGACCTTCACCTGTGGAGATGGACAGCAATGGAATAATGCTTTCTTTGCAATAACAGCTTTGAGCAAATTCAGAGGTCACCCATTGGAAATATTAACCTTTTTAAAAGTCAAAAGAATCTTTCCCCATTAATTAATCTTTTGGCTCTTCTTTTGAACATTTTTCTTACAGTTACTATATTCTTACTAATCTCTATATCCTTCTGAACTATGTGCCAATTCCAAAGGTTTAACTGAAGCATTCTTATAAAAGAGATAAATGAAAGCAATTGTATATTAGCAACAAGGGGAAATTAAATTGTGGATACATATACTTGTTGTGGTTTTCCTGCTGAAATCATCTAAATTTAAAAAAAAAACCCAACCCCATCTGTTAGCAAGGTTAGTAGAAAAATTTTAAGTGTTAGAGAATGGATCTTGGCATTAACTGTTTTACTACTTTAGAGACATTTTTTAAAAAATTAGATTTTGTCTTTTGCACAGATTTGTAACCTGAATGTCACCTTTAATTCTGATACACTCCATTAACTAAACATTTATCCTGAATAATTATTAGTTGCTAAGAAACAACCTTACCTCTGTCTGAAGTATGGCAGCTCTCTGTTCTTTGGCAGTAAGCGACTCTTTAAGCACTTCTATGTGTTGCTTGCAATCTGAATTCTGATTGCTAAGGGTTTCAAGCTTAGTTTGTAAGGCAAGAAGTTCTGATTCTTTCTTTGAAAGCTCCTGCTTCAACTGGTCAATCTGCAATAAATGAAGGGGAGGACAATTAATGTTAAATACTGTATTCAATAGTGCACACTGAGTTGCATTCAGATGGACAACTTATATTTAATTTGATCAACTTTGGGATTACTGTTTATCGTGATGTGAACAAATTGGAGGCAACATACAACATGAAAGTAAAATATTACGAAATAATAATCCTGGAAAAACTGCAGCTACCTTTATGTATTAAGGATATGAACGAAGCTCATTTAGTAAGAGGAGAAAAAGGGCTACACTGCTCTCCAGTTGGTCAATATCAAACGTTGAAGAATGTAACTCTGATTAGGGAAACCTATAAATGTAAAAGCCTAGAGAGAGAAGTTTTTCCAACTAAAATAACTATGCTCAACATATCAAAGGCAAAATGCTAAAAAGATTCCCTTTCAATTTTTTATGCATTACTGTATAGGAAATTTGTTATGTCCTTATAAGGACATCCGCCGGGGATTGGCTGAAGCATCCTCCGGCGGGAGTTTTGAATCCCTGTCAGGGGGCGGTGCGGCTGCCGGAGCGAATATAAGGAGAGCTCCGGCAGCGCCTCTCCAGTTCTGTTCCTGTTAATAAACGTGTTACATGAACTCCGCTGGTCCCGTCTTCATTCCTGCGCCGATCTAACAAAATTGGTGGTCTTGTTCTGGAAATATATAGTAATTTTGCTTCTTCTGTCCTAAAACTGTGGGTATTTCTGGATACGGACATTCCACAGCCGAGTCAATGAAACTAATCAAAATACTATTACCCTACTCCCAGATCCAATCACTGGCCATTACATGGAACAAGCTAATTAGTATTAGAACATTATAATAACCTAATCAACTATTTAGGACACCAAATCCAACATTCAGCTTAATGCAAGAATCCAAATTAAAAGAATTTCAGATAGATGTCACTCTAGCCTCCGCTTCAACATTTCCAGCAATCTCGTCTTGTCTCAGCAATTTGATCCCCTCTCAAATGCTTTTATTATTAGGACATTGTTTTAATATTCAGTTAAATGAATACTATGGAATCAATGTAAGGCCAAGCAGCTCCTGTGACAATTTAGTGGGTATATGATTCATATGATTCGGACAGTATTACCAATACTGCCTCTCAGTATTCGAGTATTGACTTTTCAAATAATGGCTTGTACATGTGATTGTGTTTTAAATATGAAATTTCAAATGTCTTTGGAACATCTGTGTAAATTTCCTACTGTTTACAGTCTTTACTCTCTTGAAAAGAATATGGAAATTATCTGAATGATCACATTAGGATCTGTATACTGGGTCAAAAAGAGGGCTGTGAAAGTATCTACAGACCTCTCGCATCCTAGACATAAATTGTTTCAATTTCTACCCTCAAAATGAAGCTCTAGCACACTAGAACAACTAGACACAAGGACGGTTTTTTCCCGAATGCGATCACTCTGCTTTACAACTACGATTTGATAGCTTATTAGAAACCTTATTATCATTATTTATTTATTTTATTTATTTTTTAATTAGATTTATATACCGCCCTTCTCCTTACGGACTCAGTGTTATAAGTGTTATATCTTTTTATTCTTGATGAATGTATTTTATTCTCATGTACACTGAAAACATATACACCAAAGACAAATTCCTTGTGTGTCCAATCACACTTGGCCAATAAAGAATTCTATTCTATTCTATTCTATTCTATTCTATGCTATGCTATGCTATGCTATGCTATGCTATGCTATGCTATGCTATGCTATGCTATGCTATGCTATGCTATGCTATGCTATTCTATTCCATACATAGTAGGTAATGTACAACCATAAACATATAATACTAATGTGCAGTAGTTAATACTCAAGAATCTGAGGAAGGGCCCAGGAAAAAGTTTGCCTGAACTCAATATCTCCAGTTATTTTGTTTCTCATCCAAGAAGTTTCTTCAATTCTGACTGAAGGGTGGGGGATGGAATTTATATTCCTTGCAGTCATCTGGTCATTAGCCCTTTTTCTGAGAGTTGTTGAGATGGATCCCCCAAATAGTGCAAATGGCTGTGGAACCTTTTTGGAACAGCTGAAAGGAAATGCTTGAAGCCATCTTTCTTTATTTGTTTATCTTTCTTTAGCTGTGGATTTCATTCATTCTACACTATATGTTGAAAATGAAAAAGGATTTAAAAGGAGAATGGTAGCCAAAAAAATCTGGAATTTAATCACAGATTTATAGTGATCAGACCACATGTTCCAAATTAATAAAGTACAATATTTATCAGTTTTAACACCACCAAGTCACATTAGAAGGAAATATTTCCTACAAATTCCTTACTGTTTTTTTTAGTTCACAATATAAAATGAATTCTTTCAGAATTAAATCCAAAAGGTATATTATATATACTTGCACATGTGGAACATCTAAAGTAAAATGCAAACTCACATATCTACATCAGAACCATTATCCTGCTTGATTTTTTAAATATATATATATATATAATTTATAAAGATTACACATGATTAGGAATGAAGTCTCTGTGCACTTCCCATATTCAGAGAAGTTCAAACTATCGTAATTGAAGGCAGATTCTGCCCAAACAAACCACAGAAGAAAGGAACAACTAATTGGGATCAAACATAACTAAGACAAAGAAGCATTATTAAAGAATAAATTATTAAAGGATATAATTGAACCATAATATTCAAAGGCACAACATTTTAGAAATGATTTGTTTGGAGAAGTGAAAATGGGTAATATCACGAATGCACTGATGACAAAACTGTGTCACTACAGACAAAGACCCAAAATTGGAATTAAAAAAAATAAGGTGAGAGTAATATTACAAAATACAAATGGAAGGAAAGTTGACACCAATACATACTGCAGCATGTGGTTTATATTAGTCCCAGATGGTACCACACAACCTAATCTCTATCAAAGGATTTTCCCATTTTTATTGATGGTTCAACTCACCAAACTCTGATAGCCAATTGTTCAACGAATATGGAATCATTTTCATTTCAGGTATGCTATATATTTCTTTTTATTCTCAACATGATTTGCAAGCTGGTAAAGAGTTTTGCCATTCACAAAATAAAGCATTTCAGATCTACTCTGATGTATCTTTCCTGCTTCATACAAGATGGTAAAATTCTTTTTAACAAATGTTTCTTGTAATATCTCTAAAGGAAGAGCAAATGGTAGATTTGGGGATGTAAAAATGCCATGAAAATTCTCTCGGATACTTTTTCCATTTATTTTTCATTTCTTCCTTCCTTTCTTCATTGCTTGTCTGCATATTTATTTGTTTATTATTTGCAGGCCAGTCCATCAGAACTCTCCAATGAATACTTAGGATTAAGCATGATAGAAACAAAATGTAAAAACAAATTGCATGGTATACATATAAATTCTAACATAAAATAAATTAAGATGTTCCTTTCATAAATGACAGCTAAATCAGTGAAAACAACTCTGCTTTCCTCTTTCTACAATGCTGGAATCTCATAGCACAATCTCATTGATCTTGAACATGATGCTGTCAGTATGTCATAGCAAGAAAAAAATAATATTTTCTGCATTTATTCCAAAAGGGCAATTTTAAAAAACATTTCTCATCAGAAGCAACCAAGTAGTCCCCATGACTACTTTCTGCCACAAGATCTATTTCACTTCAAATAATGGAACCAGACCTGATAAGTCTTTAAAAATTCTATTTAGATTTATTTAAGAATTCATTGTGGAGGCCTCCAGGCTCTTCGGTAGTTAGTTGTTTTCTTGCAGAAATTTCATTGTCCAATTAAGTAACATTATCCATTCTAGAAGGGAAGGGAGCTTGCCAGAGATGGGCTTCAAAAATTTTAGTAAGGGGTTCTCTGCCTAGTTGCTGGGTGTGCATGGCCATGGTGGGCATAGCCTAATTGGCCTCCTGCACCAAAGCAGGGGGGGTTGTTTTTGCCCTCACCTGGCTCCAGAGGCTTTCTTCAAGCCTCCATACGCACCCTGCACTTATCTGCATCCAAAATAGGCCATGTGGGGACACCTGGGAGGGGCAGGGTGGGTGGGGCCAGCCAGGAGTAGGATTTGCACAGAATCTTAAATAGAGGTTCTCCCGAATCCCTGCTAACTCCCAGCAGCCCACCCCTGGAGCTTGCTCTCTGTTTATATACTAGTGGCTTGTCCTGTCAGCATTGGTGGGAGTGGTCTTGGTCGTTCCTTGATTAGACTGTTGTTTATTGTTTGATTGTTTGACTGAGTTGATAGTTCCTTGATTGGGTTATTGCTTGATTGTTGGTCTAGCGCTAAACTTGATATTAATTTCTGTTTAATCTAGGTGTTGATTGTGGGTGAGAAGATGTTCTGATCTTTTTAGTTTTTTTATTGTTTCTTTTGAATGTTATGTAGATGATATTTATCTCCGTGTGCCTGTTGATGGCTGATTTGTCTGAGTGCCAGGTTTCCAGAAATTCTGTAGTGGTTTTGGATTTAGCTTGCTCTAGGATGCTCAGTTTCCCAGTTGAAGCTGGTTAAGACTGCCCATATATTATAAAATTAAGCAGTTTTCATTACATCAATCAGTTTAATTGGCAATCAGTTAACTGCCAAACAAATCAGTTAAATGGCAATCAAAGGGTGTTGCAGCTTTCTCCTCCAAATCCCAATCATTGTTTTTTTTTTTTGCAAGCTGCTTCTTGACTTGCGTGTGTTTTGCTAACTCAAACATCTCTTTCTCTTAGAGCCAGCCTACAAACAGAAGTCGAGCCCTTTATTTGCCATTAGAGCCAGAGCAATCATGCAAGATGGAACCAGCAAATTACCTGCTCCTATTTTTCTATTCTTGTCATTTCACCTAGACATTTGGGGATCTGGAAGACCATGTTTGCTGTTAATGTCTTTGATTTCTGTACCCACCCAAACTTTAATGTAACCTAGCTTTCCAGGGAAGTTAGCAATGTTCCACAATGGATTGCCTTTAACAACATATGCTCCTCTTCCACTTAAATTGTAAAGAACTTAAATAGTTATTTCTTAAATCCAAGCTTTTTCCTTCCAAAGGGTATTATAACACCTTAAGTTGTTGACCATGAAAAGAGCTTTGTTCTACTGTTTGCTATCAATCAGAACTTACATTTATCAGGAGTTCTTTATCAGTGATCTCAGGTTGGACAGATGGGGAATAATGAGATCTCCTTGCTGACAGCATTATAAATATTTTTTCCACCTTGAAAGGTCCTGTGATGAATGGCAAAAGTATGATCTTTTGCTACAAATCTCAATTGTCAGAAGAAGGACAGGGCTGCTGACAGAGGTTAGGCAGGCTTTCATCAGAATGAGGCATGATTATCCAAGTACTGATCAGATGGCTGTGACCATCAACCACATACAAACATTTTGCTCTGATTTTCTCTATAACAATGGACTCTATTGCATTGAGTCCCTTATTCACAAAATCATTACAATTTTCCTCTTTATGTTATCAGAATTCCAATTAATATATAGTATAACACTCAGAATTAAACGATTCCTTGTGAACCATATATATAGTACTGTTTTAGGTTTGTATAGCCTATTAATGTATTTGTTTGTTTCTTAGATTGTTTAAAATATTTATACGATCAACCATCTTACACAGTATAAATCTGAATGGTCAACAACGATCACAAGAGTTTTGGGTATCAGACATAAGAGACTTCACTTGGGTGTTTTATGTCTGCATCTGCAGTCAATTTATTCTATTTGCATCATATCTGCACTGAAAAATTATAAATTGCATTGCTTCCTAACATTGAAAACAATTGATGGTTGTTTGTTGCAAACATGGAAAATCTCCTGAAGGACCTATGAATGATTTCCAGTCCCACAGGTGCCTTTGCTATAATTACTCTGCAAGGAGAGATGGCCAAGAACTGATAACAGGAATGCCATTGTCATGATTTTTTATTCAAAGGGACAAAAGTACTTGTTCTGTGGCAATTTAATATGGTTTCCCCCAGGGAATGTCCTCAAAATAAGGCACATTTTTCACACTGGCTTGACATGGCTTTAACAAAGGTTGCCTCTGTACCTGAGATATAACATGGAAACTTCTCTCAGCAAGTGAATTACTAATGGGGGAAAAAAATCTACCTTATTTACCAGGCAGGTTTTCTTTAATACTAGATACTCCTCTTCAGATCTTTTGTTGACACAGTACAATCACCAATCTCCTTCAAAAATCAGAATTTTAATAAGTCTTGTTTTCTTAGCTGCACATACCTTATTTTTCATGAACTTGGAATGACTCTTGTAAACTTCTATTTGTTTGATCTCTTCTTCTCGATCTTCTGTGTTCAGAACTCCATTTGTCTTCAACATCTGTATTTCATCTTCGAGATCTCTGATATTACGTTCCAGGGAAGCTATTTTTGTGTCCTATTTTTTTGTAAAGAAAGTGTTGGTATGCAATTATTATACAAATTATTTATATGAAAAGCAGACATATAACTTGTGATACAAGAGCAATAAATCTAAAGAACTAAGTTGGCACAAGGAACTGAAGCCCTTTCTTATCCAAATAGCACTGGGATAAGTTCAGTAATAATTATGTAGCTGAATAAAAATATATACATTATTGTCAAAATTTTCACTTGTCTAAGCCACTAAACAGCCACTCTCAATATGCTATGAATAGAAAAGTAGGCTGGAATGCAAAGTAATAAAAGAACATAAAGTAAAATAAATGTAAGAAAATGGACCAAAAAAAAAAAGCCAAGAAATCTGTGTCTAACTATACTTTTATTGTGCAGTGAGAAAGCAAAAGTTTATAACCTTTTTAAGACATCTGTTTCACTACCACATCTGATATAAAAAGCCACGGTCTCTTCAAATAAGATAAAACAAGAATGGAATAGATCCAAACCAAATGAAAGCCACCATTATACCACACTTATTTCATTACTTTCTAACGTGGAGCCAACTTAAGAGATGAATGGAAATATTTTAAAATTCCTTCAACTTGGGTGTGGAATCTTTCCCTACCCGCCTGTACAATACAGAAAAATAAGTATCCTGTTTCCAGCTACTGTGAAATTAAGGATGCTGGTACCCACTGCAACAGGCAGAAAAGTAGAAGATCATCTGTTCTCTTATGTTGGGCAGAACAATTGGTGAATGTGTGACTAACCTCTTCAGGCATTGGCCTGAAAATATGAGTGCACCATTGTTGGAGAAAATATATATTCTCTCAAGTTTCCATACAGTCAGCCAGGAGAACTGAAAGAGAGCTGTATGAATGAGAGTTTAGGTAGTCCTCAACTTGCAACTCTTCATTTAGTGACCATTTGAAGTTACAAAGGCACTTCAAAAAGTGACTTATGACCATATTTCATGGCAGCATCCCCATGGTCACATGATTTACATTCAGATGCTTGACCACCGACTCACATTTATGATGGTTGCAGTGTCCCAGAGTCACGTGATCCTCTTTTGCGATCTTCTGACAAGCAAAACCAGATTCATTTAACAACCATGTTACTAATTTAAGAACTGCAGTCACTTAACAAATGTGGGGAGAAAAGTCATAAATTGGGGCAAAACTCACTTTAAAAAATTCTCACTTAGCAATATAAATTTTGGGCTCGGTTGTGGTCGTACATTGAGGACTACTTGTATAGTTTTTCTGCCCCATCCAATTTCCAGAATTATTAACAAACACGGAAAGCATTCATTTGCTGTGCTCCAGATGAAATAAAGGTAAAGGTTCCCCTCACACATATATGCTAGTCATTCCCAACTCTAGGGGGCGGTGCTCATCTCCGTTTCAAAACCGAAGAGCCAGCGCTGTCCGAAGACATCTCCATGGACATGGGGCTGGCATGACTAAATGCCAAAGACGCATGGAATACTGTTTCCTTCCCATCAAAGGTGGCTCCTATTTTTCTACTTGCATTTTTTACATGCTTTTGAACTGCTAGGTTGGCAGAAGCTGGGACAAGTAACGGGAGCTTACCCCGTTACACAGCACTAGGGATTCGAACTGCTGAACTGCCGACCTTTTGATAGACAAGCTCACTATCTTAACCACTGAGCCACAACATTCCCATATATATATATATGAAATATTGGGAGAGGGGCTAATCCCATCTATCCATTTTCAAACTGTCATGAACAAGGCTTGATTGTAGAAATTTGGCAGGGAAGCTGCACTGATTTGGTTAGACAGATCAAATTCTCTGGCTATGAATACAAAATCATGAAAAGCAATGAAAAATAACAGATAGAATTCAAGATTTCTAAGAATGATACAAAGAAAGAAAAGGTTAAGAATCAAATGAAAACCAAAACTGCTGACACTATATTTGAGATTCATTTGAAGATTTCTTTAAACATAGCAATAGCACTTAGACTTATATATTGCTTTACAGTGCTTTAGAGCCCTCTCTGAGCGGTTTACAGAGTCAGCATATTGCCCCTAACAATCTGGGTCCTCATTTTGCCGAACTCAGAAGGATAGAAGGCTGAGTCAACCTTGAGTCTTGTGAGATTCAAACTGCCAAATTGCAGGTAGCAGGCAGACAGCAGAAATAGCCTGCAGTACTGCACTCTAACCGCTGCGCCACTGTGGCTCCTGAACATACTGTTCAGGACATACTGAATACTGAAACAACTGATAAAAATGTGGTAGTTTCAACTTTTTCTAAAATTCCTATATCTTTGTGTCTGTCAGATTTTTATTTCAAAGGTTTTCCAGAAGTGGCTGATCTCAGAAGCTTAGTAGGGTTGGCTCTAGATAGTATTAGGATACCAGATCATTTGAGAATTTTGTATTCCCAGATCATCTGGGAATACAAAATCCATTCAACTTTATTTCACTGGGCTGGAAGAAATTATTTCTTCCTTGCCATTTCCCAGAATTGGAGTAGATAAAGCTATTTTGAAAAAAAAATTCATTAGTTCTCTACTTCTTCATTTAAAAAAAGGAAATGCTTCTCTATACAGTCATTCTATGGGCTCTACGCCCTTCAATGCTTTCTTAGAATCCAAAATGATGTGCTGCATCATATAACTTTCTCTGCTCTTTGTAGCACACTTGCAAGACCTGCATCTTCTAGAGCCGTGATGGCAAACCTATAGCCATATCAGTGGGCATGCCAGCTCAGCTCTGGGACGCATGCGCATGCTGGCCAGCTGATTTTCGGGCCTTCTGGGCCCACCAGAAGTAGGGAAACAGGCTGTTTCCTGCCTCTGGAGGGACTGGGGGTGGTTGGGGAAGGCCCATTTTTCTTTCTTATCTGGCTCCAGATCCTCTCTATGAATCTGCGGAGGCGAAAAAAGCCTTTCCCACTCCCTCAGAGGCCCTCCAAAGGTCTGAAACAGCCCATTTCCCAGAGGCTCTGGAGGCTGGGGACAGCAAAAAACATCACTTCCTGTCCCACTGGGATTTGGAAAATGAGCCCTTTCAGGCCTCTGAGGGAGTGGGAAAGGCTCTTTTCACCCTTCCCAGATGCATAGAGAGGATCTGGAGCCTGGTAAGAAAGAAAAACGGGCCTACCGGGCCATCATGTGCCAGGAGCAGCGGGGGGGGGGGAGAGGGAGGGGGGGTTGGACCTGCATGCACAGGGCAGGGCACATAGAATTATGGGTGTGGGCACGCACACACGCAAACCTCCCCCAGCCCCCCTCTCCTGGCACGCAATGGCAAAAAGATTAGCCATCACTCTTCTAGAGAGTATTTCTGGAGGACAGTAGATGTTAGGATGCCAAACCAATGATAGGAAATTACACTAACTGTTCTTATGTTAACTGGTCCCTGAAAGTACATAATGTCTCTGCATTTAAATCCAGTCCAAATTGTTTAGAAGCCTCTACATTTAAAGGCTTTAGAATGTTTTACTATAAATAGTATTTGCATCAGTTAACATATAACCAGGAATTTTTTAAAAGTAAAAGTTTTTTTATTTAAATAAGATTTCTTTCATCATCTCAAATTTGGTATCCATATAGTTTTACATTTCCCCTATTTAGGCAGTAGCGAGTTTACCCCAATTTGTGTCACAGAGCTATGCATCCCGTCTGGTACTCCAGATGCTCCACATAGTTCTACAGTTACATTCACAGCAAGAAGATTTTATGTGCAAGCAGATTTTTGCATATGCAACTTTTAATCCAACTCATTGTTTAACAAAAGGAAAAAGCATTCTGCTGAGGATTCAGAGTATTTAAAATTGCCATTGATTTATTCAGAGAAATTTATTTTGGAGGCACTCAAAAACTATAGAATAACTCTATCAGAGTTATGTACTTTCTATGTTGTAATCCACTGGCAACCGGCGAAGCTGGCAGCAGAGTCGGACAGTGAGGAGGTTGGGGAGGAACATGGGCCAGTCCTGGGGTCTGCGTCAGAGGCAGAGATGGGGCCATCTGGGAGTTATGTGCTGATTCGGAAGCCTCCGGAGTCTGACATCAGCAAGACAGAGGAACAAGGGGAGCCTGTTCCCAGTGTGCGCATGCGCAGTGCTGCCAAAAGGCAAGAACAGTTAAGACAAAAGGGGAGACTCGGGAGTAAGGCTTGGAGATGATTGGCCCCTCCCATAAGACATAAAGGTGGAGCAAAGGGACATGAGCCTTTTCAGGAAGCAACTTTGTTTTTTCTGGTCGATTTAAATTCTGAAGCTCCATTTTGACTCTGTGCTCCATGTGGCCTTGCAAAGCTAATTGCCAATTAGGTCTTTGGCAGCGTGTCAAGGGAGATAAAGGTGGGTGCTTATCAGCCATATCCTGAAGGACTGTGGCAGACTTCTGTCGGACTCTATTTGTGACTCATGACGGGCTGTGAATAAACAGAATTCACAGCCGTTGAAATAAAAATAGGGTTTTTGGGACTAAGCTTTTTACTGTCTCAGGAAGCCTAGGTCAAAACATTCTACTGGAACATGCTGAACATACTAATGAATACATTGGAGGAAGATTATGATTTTTCTAACTTATTGTATGCTGCTTTGAGTTATTTCAATTCAATGATGCAATAAACTGAATACATTAGTTAATTAATATACATGGTAGCATCTTCTGGGACCCATTTCAAAACCATATCTTGATCCGATGAGGCCAACAGACAGTTCTCCCATACAAAACATTTGAACAGATGTTCTAAATGGCCTGACGGTCTTTATTTTATTATTGTACACACAATTATGTGAAATCATGGCTACCAATTCTTTAGCTGATGTTGGCCTTCAGACACATTGAGTTTTTCCCAGGAACCCAGGAAGTGCAAATGTATTGGCATAATATAATTGCACAGCCAAGCACTGTGGTTTTTTATAATTGACAGATGGAAAATTTATTATTATTTTCCGTTCACAATCATATGAAGTCACAGTTGCCAATTCTTTAGCTGGATTTGGCCTTCATAAGCATTAATTTCTTCCAAAAACCTAGGACCTCATAATGTATCTGCATAGCATGTGTGTGAACCCAAGCAGTGTGGCCTTTTGCAATTGACAAATGAAAATTGTGTCAATGCACAAATGCTGTCCAGAATTTTTTGGTATGGCACCCAATGTGCTGATAACCAGTGGGCAGGTTTAGGCCATAATTTTTTAATTTCAATATTCAGCTTTAAAACTTTGATATCTTTGTATCTTTGTGATACTGTGTGATCTTCTCCAATTTTTTGTTTTCTATTCTGTTATCTCCTGGTATTGCCACATCAATTAACCATGCTTTCTCCTTTTCAACTATAGCTATGTTTGGTTTGGTATGTTATGTTTATTATGATTATTATTTTGTTTGTTTTTATCAATATATAATCTTTATAATAAATATAGATGATAGCAGCCAAATAAAATACCTATAATCTTTAAGGTAACATTTTATTTGTATAAAGAACATGAAATATCAGTGATATAGTGCTGCAATACCTTATTTACATTTTTCTGGGGTAGCTCTGTGTGTAATTCTGAATTACAAGAAGCTTTTAATGGGAGATAATAAAGTAATTAAAAAAACCGAGGAAGCAATCTTGAGATCATTAATTGTTGCAGAATGTAGCCTAACCACTGGATCTTTCACAGCATTGCTTCTAAATCTAATGGTCTTCAAAAAGTATGGCTGTAAGCCTCTGCTTTCTTTTAAGCTCCTAAAACAGGCATAAAGATTTTAAACATTCAGGAAAAAACAGACTTAGTACTGTAAGCTTTAGATAGTGAAGTTTGATACTGTAAGAGAGCAAAAACACACAAAGCATTCACAAAAAGGGACACTAAAGGAAAATCTCACATGAAGCCCATTTGCAGTCTATCTGTATTCTAGAAGATCTAATGAACTAAAAATCTTATATACAAAAAGTATATTGTCATTATATAATTGCAATTATTACATTAATATATTTGTGTTATTTTGATATATATAAATATTATATCCACGAGAAGGACACCATTGCTAGTAACTTCTTATAGAAAGTCATGAAAGCTAAGATACCCAGCAGGATTTGTTTGTTTGTTTGTCTGTCTGTCTGTCTGTCTGTCAGGTTTTGAAATCACCTATTTCCCTCACAGAAAGACTTCTTATTTTGTAGAAATGCAAGTTGTGCATGGTACAGAGGTTGCTTCTTCAGCAGTAAAGATTTAAAATAGTTTTTATTCTACCCTACACAAGACTTGCTGAAGTATATAACATTAAATTATATTGGATAAAGACCAATTTAATTTAAGAAGTCATGAGGTAAAGCTAAACATGTTGACAAGAGCAGGACCTGCAGATATTCTCTTAGAAGTCAGGTGAATCCCTGCTTATGTAGGCCAAGTATAGGCCAAGTATAGGCCAAGTAAAAGTTCTTGAATCTTGCAAAGGAGGAGCTTAGAGCAAATTACCATTGACATTTAGTCTGAATCATACATGGTGATAGGTGTCCACATTTGATGAAATAGGGGGCTAGGGGAAATTATGAAAGCTAAGGAAAGTTCAGTGGGTGCTGGGAGTTTCATGTTGTTTTAAGAAAACCTTAAGATAATATATTGTTGTGTATTTTGCAAGTTGTAAAGTCATATTTATTATAAGTTGCCCTATATTTTAATTTGCACATACGTTTTGTTTTACTCTAATTGTATTTGAGCCATTTCATACAGAGGGCAAGTGTATCATCGGTTCCCCAAATTTGCACACCACATTCAGCTGTCCTGATCGTGTGAAATTATATATTTTCCACTCCAAAATGCCCATCTAAGTAAATATGTTCATATTGCAACTGTGAGACAATCTAGAAATTAATGTAAAACTAGAGATAGAAGAGGCTAATACAAAGGAAAAGCTATGCAGTGCACACTACACACTCAGATTTCAGCAGCAGTGCTGTAACATACCTGAAATGCCACAGCAGGATCAATACATAAAGATGGTTGTGTCTGCAAGAAGCAAGGGGTAAACCACAAAACAATTCATTCGCTTAAGAATTTTGGATATGCTTACTTCCTGTCCTGCATTATGAAACTCAGGTTTTATATCGCTATTTATTTTATTAACTGCACCTCCATTAGAAAGGTGTATAATAAGTTCTTAAAATGAGACTGCAAAGTTTTCCTGACTGTGTAAATAGAATACAATTCTTACCTTACCTTATCTCCTCTTTACTTGGGCCTCAAAGAGGCACCAAAATGAAAATGAAGTATTTGATAACAATGCAACATTTCCTATTAAGACTTTGCTATAGCTTGCATGCGGTCACGGATTTAGAAATGATGGTTCTTCAGCCAGAATGTGCATTGATATCCAAGATCAACATTGAAAATGTAGAGCTACCCCAATTATTTTATACAAGTGTGTACCTGATCGTATTGCACTGTATGTCTAATGAGCATGTACTGAGGAGAAAAAAATGGGAGCGGGGATAAAGGGAGGCCAAGCACAGGAACAGGTAGTCCTCGACTTACAACAGTTCATTTAGTGACCCTTCAAAGTTACAATGGCACTCTGAAACAGAGCTGGTTAAAGATTGTATGATTAAATGGGCTAGAAATTTTCAAGAACCAATAATGATGGAAACATGGGAAAAGATTTGGGTTAGAAATGTTAAATTTACTCAAGCACAAAACTTAAGAGAAAATTTTTATAAGATGTTTTATAGATGGCATCTAGATCCAAAAAAGTTGTCATGTAAGTATTCTAATGTACAAACTAAATGTTGGCAGTGTGATTGTGAAGATGCAACATATTTTCATATTTGGTGGACTTGTAAGAAGATCAAAGCATTTTGGATAAAGATTTGGTGGGTAATGCAAAATATTTTGAAAAAGAGGTTGAAATTTACACCACAACTGTTTTTATTGGGTATTATAAATGTCTGTACAGTATTGGAGATGAAATTGATTTTAAATTTGATAACAGCAGCCAGACTGTTGGTTGCGCAATATTGGAAGAAAGACTCTTTGCCCACTGTAGAAGAATGGATTATAAAAGTAATGAATTTAGCTGAGATGGTTAAAATCTCGGCATATTTGAAAGATCATACGCAAGGAAAATTCATTCTGGAGTGGAGGAAATGGATTGACTACATTCGGATTAAATATCATATAAGAAGACATCAAATCGCGTATGAATGAAGAAGAATTATAGAAATGTATTTTTTATTATATTGGAGTTAAGATTTTAGACGGTGTTTGTAAACTAGAAATTTGATAGATCAATGTTGATGATTATTGTAATTTTTTCTTTTTTTTTAAACCCTGTATTTTACTCTGGGAAGTCGGGGGGAGGGAAAGGGAGAGTTGAGGGGGGGGAAGGGTGGGGGTGGTGGGTTTTTTTTATATATTTGTACCTTTATAAAACTTTTCAATAAAAAAAAAGTTACAATGGCACTGAAAAAAGTGACTTATGACCGTTTTTCACAATTACAGCCTTTGCAGCATCCCCATAGTCATGTGATCAAGAGTCAGAAATTTGCCAAGGAATTCATATTTTTGACGGTTGCAATATCCCAGGATCATGAGATCACCTTTTGCGACCTTCTGATGGGCAAAGTCAATGGGAAAGCCAGATTAATTTAACAACTGGGTTACTAATTTAACAACTGGAGTGAATCACTTAACAACTATGACAAGACATGTCCTAAAACAGGGCAAAATTCATTTAACAAATGTCTCATTTAACAACAGAAATGTTGTGCTCAATTGTGGTTGTAAGTCGAGGACTACCTGTATTTATGGAATAATTTTCCCTTCCATTTTATTTTCTGTTTTTCTACTCATTTGCTTTTGAACTCTTTGTTCCTAACAGTTGTATGTGCATCTGTTTGTTAATTTACATTCAGTGCCCTTTCTCATGCTTCAATTAACTATTGAACATGGTTCAAGTGAACTATTAACTATATTGTAGAAATTTAGTTTTCCCGTTTAGGAATAAATTATCAGCAGGAAAGTACTTCTTGGTGCTTATGCTTGCACAGTTTAATCTGTATTCTTGTGAATCGCAATAAAGCATGTGTATATGCATGTGTATAAATACATATTCTCAGGGACAAATGTGCATGTAACATACAAGTGCTCATTTCCTACAGTTGTGTGTGTGTGTGTGTCTGTATCATCCAAGAAAGTGTTTTAATATTTCAAATACTGTGATCTCAGGCTACCCTTTTAAGTATTTCAGCCACTTATTCCCATATTATACTAACAAGAAGTTTATAATAATGTGAATTATAAATCCATCAGAAATTCCAAAGGTGTATGTGTTGAAAGCAGGGATGAAATCCAGCAGGTTCTGACAGGTTCTGGAGAACTAGTAGCGGAAATTTTGAGCAGTTTAGAGAACTGGTAACTACCACTTCTGGCTGGCCTCAGAGTGGGGTGCGAATGGAGATTTTGCAATATCCTTCCCCCAGGAGTGAGGAGGGAATGGAGATTTTGCAGTATCCTTCCTCTGCCATGCCCACCAAGCCACACCACACCCACCAAGCCATGCCCACAGAACAGGTAGTAAAAAAAATTGAATTTCACCACTGGTTGAAAGTAATTATCAGTGAGTTATAGATTAGGGTATTTTTCTGCCTGCACAAATGGTATTCTAACACAAACATTTGTAATAATGGAAATCTTTTGCAAATGTGTCAGGCTTGAGCTGTGACTTCTAAATCGATAAGAGCATATGAGCAAAGTTATTTTGTGTAGATATTAAACTTTTCATTTATTAACATTTGAAGTATGACGAGATATCAGAATGAGCTTAATACTCCTAGTTCAGGTTAGGTTTAGATGGTTGATAGCTAAGTAGATGGGTAGAAGAAGACATGGCAGATGAAACAGCCTTTCTAAAGACTATTTATGTTCTTGAAAATTAGCTTTCTGAAAATGCAGGGAAATGCTTCCTGAAACTGGATCAGATGCCCTTCTTTACATATTGTATGTGATCTTAGGGCTTAGGGCCTGGATATCTACAGGACTGCCTTCTGCCACCGATTGCCTCCCACCAACCAATACACTCCCACAGAGAGGGCCTCTTCAGGGTGCTGTTGGCCTAACAATGTTGACTGGCGACCCCCAGGGAGACAGCCTTCTCTGTGGGGGCTCCTAGCCTATGGAACGAATTGCCTACGGATATATGAAGGATCCCCGACCTCCGTGCCTTCCGTTGTGCTCTGAAGACCCTATTATTTCAGCAAGCCGGTCTGATGGGACAATGATTTTAATTGGGTTTTTAAATGGTTTTTAAATGTTTTTTAGCTGGGAGTTTTAAATTCAGCCAAAAATGATTGAATTATTTTAAATGATTTTTAAATTTTGTCTTGTTATTGTTTTAACATGGTTGTACACCGCCCTGAGTCCTTCGGGAGAAGGGAGGTATAAAAATATAAAAAAATAAAAAAAATAAAATCTTACCTTGTATTTGTGAATTTATATAGCATTTCATTGAGGGTCTTAATAAGTAATGTTTTGCTTTGATTTAAGCATTCTATTCTTATTGTTAACATGGGCTATACAATGGGGCTTTAAATCCTCTGAGGAGCAGGATCAAAGAGGGGAGATCTGATTCTCATAAAGATTATGTGTTTTTGTGATTTTTCCCATTGATGGGCTCAATGAGATAAACATCAGGGAGGAAATTCAGTCCAGGCAAGTATGGAAGAATCTGGAGAAATGTCTGGGTAAGCAGACTAGAAGAGAAAGAAGTACTAGAGATAATCTTGCAGGATTGCAGGAAGAAAGGAAATGGATAGGGAGGAAAGCAAGCCTGTAAAGTCATTCTAAAGTCTGGAAAATACAAATAAAAGATGTAAATAGGAATGGAATTATAAGAAGGAAATCAGAAGAACGGGAAATGAGTAAAGTAAGTTAGAGAACCAATCAAACTACATATGTCAAGGAAACTAAGTCTTCTGAGATATGATAAACCTCAAGGAGGAGGAGTCAATCTCCCCAACCAGAGGTGAAGAGTAAATGGGACAAAACAACTGAGACGTGCATGAGGAAGTGCATGTGGATGGTAACAAAAGGTGGTAACTGAAGCAGTAGGTATTAGTGTTTAGGAGAAGGAATTTGTTTGTCTGATTGCTAATAAAGAAAGGAGGAAATAGCAAATAAAGCAGAGACTAGAGAGAAGAAAGTGTGGAAATTCCACTCCACTCCTAAGTAGCCTGTGGTGGCAACAAGGAAAAACTGCAGCCTCATCTGATATCAGTCCTTTGAGGAAGATACCAAACTCAGATACCCAAGTTATGAATGCTAAAATTAGTTTTATTTTAACTTTATTATAGGGTTACAGAACAGAAACAGATTTTCAATACCTTGTTACCCATCACTAATTGGTTCCCAGAGGTGCGATGTGAACCAAAAACAAAAACTATCAAACAGACTTTTCCCATTAGAAGTGTAATGAGACACAAGGCAGCCAACACCAACAAGTTCTAACTTGTGCATTGAATACCAAACAAACAATGAGTACCGGGACAAAATTTTTGCATCAAAATCCATTGAGTACCAAATTTGATGAGTTTCAAAGCAGTTGAGTACCAAGGTACCAATGAAACAAAATAATGCTGTTGGGACTTATGGATAGAAAATATTATTTTTATAAATCGTAATGGAGCAAAATTATATTCACAAAGTTGGAAATATTTGGAGATATTATAATGGAGGAAAGTTGACAGTATTTTCAGGAATAGCAAAATTGACTTTTTTGACTAGGCAAAAGGAAACAAGAACAATTAATGAAAATCCTTTATGGAATTTTATTGCTGAAAATGGAAAAATTGAACTGGTGGTTTATGGGTTTTATGACTAGAAAGCATAAAATGTGGAAAGGATATAATCAGGATATAATCTTAAAGAATGAGGACAGGAGATAAATGTATTTTTAGCAGCTTTAAAGAGGGTTGGAAGCTTCTTATTTATTTATTTTTCTCTCTTTTTCTTTTCTTGAGTCATCATTTTTCTTTATTCTTTTTTCTTTTTCTTAAAATTGTGTCACTTTTATTATTGTAGCAACTACTATTGCATAAAATTCTTCAATGAAAATCATTTTTTTAAAAAAAAGAAACAATATACTGCTGTCCTGCAAATCATACTGCAGGCCATTATTTTCATGATCCATATGTCAATAGCACCTATTCAACCACAAACCCTTTTGTGATGATTAACAGAAGTAGGAAAGGATATCATTACTGAAATCAACATATAACTTACTGTTATGTGATCAGACCTGAAAGTTGCTATCTTATTCAATATCCATTTACCTAAACTTGGGGTAACTTGTTTCATAATTTATGGCTGTAATGAAACAGCATAGGCTATATTCAGGACAACAAAAGTGAACATAATATGGAATGGAGAATAATTTACTTGCTTTAATACCATTCATATTGGCTAAAGAGATGGTTACTATAAAGAAAACTGCTACCTTCCTTTAAAAAATCTGCAAAATATTTTCTAACGATGTATCAAAAGCAAGTTGTTTAGCAAAACAGATACATCTATCAAGCAGAATGAACTGCATTTATTGAGGAAAGACTGCAAAATGTTAAAAAGATCTCTTTAATGAAACTCTGTTTCTCCCAGCGAAGTATTTTAGATATTTGTCACATGTATTGTATAGGAGACATTTTTGAGTCTGACAAATTTGATTGACGCTCTCTGGAAAACAAATGGTGTGATTGCAACATGGCATACACACATATTACACAAATCCATCTATTCCGTACAATAAAAGCAAGGGACAATTCCATGATCCATCCAACAAGCACTCGCCGGGGTCATTGCCTTACATGGAATAAACATGGGAAAACATCCATACCTTCATCTCTATGACTGTTTGAAGAGCTTTTGTCTTTGCTGGCTCAGGCTGAAGTTGTGTCCTTCGGTGCAACTCCTGTGGAGGGACACGATAAAAGTAAGCTTGACGACTCATCTTTCCATGATTTGATCTACAAAACAGGTTTCTTCTTCTTTTTTTTTCTTTTTTTTTACATCTCATAGCAGTTCAGGCATACAAAAGCCGAAATGCTACAGGTACATCACTGCCCACAAATCCTTCTTGCATCTCTATCTTATGTTACAGGCAAAGGCTACGAACACATGTGCTATTTCGGAACTCTTTCTCAATAATTAATGTCAGCAGTCACAAAGGCAGCATGTTGCATTTGGACGAAGAGAGATTATGATACCTCTCTGCCCAAGCATTGAATAATAAGTCTTTCAATTGCAGTACATTATGTTGCTAATTAAAACACACAGAGAGAGGAAAAGACGTGGGGGGTGGAGGAGAGAGAGAGAGAGAGAGAGAGAGAGAGAGAGAGAAGGAAAGACAGAAAGAAAGAAATGCCATTTAAATTTCTGCTCAACTTCGCTGCATTGTTTTTTTCTCTGATGCTGGAACCAAGTAATTTATAGACATTGCATTCAGATTTGACATTTCCAGAATAGTAATTATATAGTAAGTTGATGTAGAACTGTCTAATGTAGGTTTTGTATCTTGGTTCATCTTTTTTTTTTTTTTCACAATCTGATGCTTTATAAAAATTTGCATTTCACTCCTTACGAGATTTACTTCCACATTAGTCCCAATCGTTCCAAGAACAACCATTTGTACATTAAGAAGTAGGGTTTTGATAAATAGTTTAAAACATGATGCAAGATATCGATACTACATAGCAGATTAAACAGAAAATGGATTTAAAGAAAAATATTACGGGAAGTTCTTATCTTCAAATTCATTAAATCAAATAGAAATTACAAAATGACATTTATTTCCCTTGCTCTTTGTGACAAACAGCAGTGTGAATTGTCTTAAACAACTGATTATAAATATTTTTTAAATTCCCCCCACTGCATGTCACTGGATCCCGCAATTCACCTCAGAGGGGTAGTGATTGTACTGGCAGCAAAAGCCACAGAGCATCCTCACACATTGAAAATGGGCTTTTATTACTACATAACATCGTGAAATTCAGTCAGATGAAATGAATTTCAGTGATGATGCATGACAAGCAGTCATGGAATTATAGAGCTAGACATGGCCATGCAAACGGAGCTGAGTTTCCCTGCTTGTCCAGTTGTCCAACCCTGAATTCATATAGGGAAGGGTAGCCCATCACCTACCCTGCTAAAGAGTTTCACTGTCACAAAGTCTTGCTGATAGGATATTTTTCCTTACTAAAACTCCTGTGTTAGAAGCATAATGCCAAAGAAATTATGGAAGAACGACAAGAAATTACACAAATTATCTATAGAAAGTGGTAAAGTAAAGGTAAAAATTTCCCTTGACCAGTTGTTTCCCACTCTGTGGGTGGTGCTCATCTTCAGTTTTTAGCTGAGGGAGCCAGCATTGTCCGAAGACATTTCTGGGGTTATGTGGCTAGCATGACATATACCGAGGTGCATAGACACTCTTACATTCCCATTGAAATGGTACCTATTTACCTACTTGCATTTCCATGCTTTCAAACTGTTAGGTATGCAGGAGTTGGGGCAAGAATGGGAGTTTGCCTGGTAATGCAGCACTCGGGTCTTAAACCCAGGCTGTCAGCTTTCCAGTTGACAAGCATATTTAACTCTAAGCCATCATACCTCTTATAGATGGTGACAGTTAATATAATAATAATAGTTTTAAAAATGACAACAATTTCTACCATTTCAGGAAAAGTCCATCTTTTCTTAACTAACATGAAAAAGGAGGAGGCTTCTCAGGTCAGAAGCATTATTCTAATTATTAGGATCTTTTTTAAAAAAGATCCTAATAATTTTTTTAATTTTTCTTTTTAAATTTTAGTTTTTTAAAAAAAAAAAACTTTGGAACAGTGTTTCCCTGTATCTTTAAAATGTGTGGACTTCAACTCCTAGAACTACTCAGCCAGCACGCTGGCTAGAATGCTAAGAGTTGAAGTCCACACATCTTTAAATCAAATAATATCTGGCAAGGGAAAAAACCACGGATTAAAAGAAAGATGATGCAAGAAATAAAAGAGAGAGGGGGATTGGGATTACCATGCTGGGAGAGTTATCATGCAGCGGCCATATTAACCTGGGTAAAAGAATGGATTACTCTAAGAAATAGACATCTTCTCAAATTAGAAGGATTTGACATACAACAAGGCTGGCATGCGGCTCTTTGGAAAAATAATACTTCACAAAGCAAGTGGTTCACCTGAATCTATGTAAGAAATATTCTAATACGGACCTGGGAAAAATTGAGTAAAAAATACTATATTAAGGTACCATGTTGGATATCACCCATAGAAGCGTTAACATACCCCAAATTATATAACTTCAATTAAAAACTAACATACAAAGAACTACTGAACCCAATGGGGAAATTAAAATCGAAACAAGAATTGAACTCCCAAGGAATACACATTGATTGGTGGACATATACCCAGATCAATTCTAAATACAATAAAGATAAAGAGACAGGTATTAACAATGAACTACAAGAATTAGATAAAATTTTAATAGGACAAGAAAAAGGCATGATTTCGAAAACTTACAAATTGCTGATGGAAATAAAGATAGGCGAAGAAATTATTAAAGATACAATGATTGCCTGGGGGAAAAATTTTGGACACCCAATCTATTTAGAAAAGTGGCAGGAAATATGGTGGGATAATATGAAACTAGTCGTGTCTTCAGCCTACAAAGAGAATGTATATAAGATGGTATATAGGTGGCACTTCTCTCCATATAGATTAGCGAAAATGTTCAAGGGACAACCAGCAGAATGCTGGAAATGTAGGAAGGAGAGGGGGCACATATTATCACCAATGGTGGACATGTCCGAAAGCAATGGAATTCTGGGGGAAAATAAAAAGATGGTTAAATGAAATTTTAGTTACAAAAAATGATTGGCGCCCAGAGACATGCCTGCTTGGACTTAGGCCAGAGAACATGGAAAGGGATACATGGTACCTTGTTCTACATGTGATCATAGCAGCGAAACTGTCATATGCATAATTTTGGAAAAACCAAAATAGCCCACCAGAGGAAGTTATTATTCAGAAGATTTTGGAATGTGCTGAGGCGGATAAATTAACCAAAAAATTAAAAGATAAAGATCAAATGCAAATATGTCTCTCATGGGAAAAACTCTACAGATGGATTAAGAAAAAGAAAACAATTGTAAAATAGATGAAGAAATATATCCCTTACTAGGGATATAAGATATAAGATATAAGATAACATAATATATAGTATATAAAAGCAATGAAGTAGAAAGGATTGGATCGATATATAAAGATATGTAAGACATTCTGTCTTCTCCGGAATATAATAACAAAAAGTACAGGAAGTTTTGGTTAGGGGGTATAGGGGTTTATAAATTTTTTCATATATACACTGTTCTTTTTTATTGTATGATGTTTGATTGTTTGATTATTGTTTGTTTGTTTTTAATTGAAAATGTAAATAAAGATTTTTTTTTTTTTAAGGAGGAGGCTTCTCAGGTCAGAAGCATTATTCTAATTATTAGGATCTTTTTTAAAAAAAAACTTTGGAACAGTGTTTCCCTGTAACTTTAAAATGTGTGGACTTCAACTCCTAGAACTATTCAGCCAGCACGCTGGCTAGAATTCTGAAAGTTGAAGTTCACACATCTTAAAATTGCTTAGATTGAGCAACACTGCTTTGGAGTATAAAAATCATACTATAAAAAAACAATAATGCTGGGATAACTGGCTGGCCTGTCAAAAATACTGAGAAACTGATCTACTTTCAGCAGATTCAGAAGTGATGGAAATACTTTATTATTTCCCCCTCCCCCCCCCCCCCGCCCCCATATTGCCAGCATCTTCTAAGTCATTGGTCAACAACTCCAAGTCTTGTTTGGTTTTGAAAACGAAGTCACTTAGACTGTCTTTCTAATGAGGAGAAGTTTTGTTTGGGCTGAACATGTGAAGTTCTCCTTCATCTTGTTTTTCACATAGGATCAGGTTCATTACTAAGCTCCATGGCAACAACTAGTATCTTTTACAATATCATATTCCTAATGGTTTGCCTATTGTTCTGAAGTATTTTAAATGCTTTAAATGCAATTCCAAAATCTCTATTTAAAAAGATTTTTGAATTACCCTTTTCTCTTTATTATTTGAAGCTCTAAAGTTCATGTAAGATAAAAATACATATCAGCTAGGCTTCAGGGTCTCAAAGAAATTCTGTCATTAAAGGCAGAAATGCATATGCTGTGCTTAGAAGTTGGCTTTCAAATAGCTGTATGTGGAAGAGATCATAACCCCATCAAGGTACAGGGGACAGGATTTAACTGTTTCTATGCTATGCATAGAAGTGAAGTTGCCATGAAATGTCTCCTTTCAGAGCCAATGGCTCAGGGATCAATTTTCTTTTTCTTTTTTTTTTTTTTAATTTTTATTTATACAAATCAACAATACAATAAGAAACATTTTCGGTTCCATGGTGCATAAATAAATACATAAACTTTTATCTTGTCATACATATACATGTACTATTACTTCTTATAGGTAAATATATGGATATAATAGTGCTAGATTTTATCTTAATGATTATTACACATAATAATACACAGTAATTATATATACTATCTCGTTTTTTTCCTTCTCTCCAACCACTCGTACCACAAACCCCACACCCCATAATACTCCGAATCCATTCTGTCATTGATTTCTAAGGACAATTTATTCATTTCTGCACATTCCAATATTTTCTTTATAATAAGTCCTTCCAATACTGGAAGGAAAAACAGCGGCTCAGGGATCAATTTTCATATCAATGGAAAGAGAAATATTTTTTAAAAAATACAGTGGGGGAAGTGATCTCAATTGATGAGATAACTAAATTTAATCTACACTTTTCTAAACTAATGTAAACATGGATTTAACTTCATGCCTACTTTGGTTCCATTTTTTTTACATGGATATAGTTACAAAGCTATAAATTCCATTAAACAAAGCAAAACATATTTTGGGGTAAACATACATAAGATTACTATCTAGTTAGCTAACTAGCTATCTCTATCTACAGCATCTCTATCTCTATCTAATCTATTCTAAACCACTCACAGAGGACTGTATAGTGGTAGTACTATGGGGTGGTATATAAGCCTAAATGCATTCTCTCTCTCCCTCCCTCCTCCTTCTCTTTCTTATCACTATCTGTCTATATCTATCTATCTATCTATCTATCTATCTATCTATCTATCTATCTATCTATCTATCTGTCTCTCTTTCTATCTATCATCTTTCATATATTTTTCATTTATTAATATGGTAAAATTAATTTTTTTAATCTACATTTCCACTGAAACTAGTAGAGTTTAAAAGTGCATAATTCTCCAAATGATATTCTTACTCTGCTAAATCTAAATACCAAACCAAATATTATTTTAAATTCCAGGAGTGCATTTTGATAATTCCTACATTTTAGAATAATAGCCAAATGACTCTTAAAGTGGAAATGTCTCAGTTGATGGGATTTAAACATAAATGTATAATTTGCTATTTTTTTATTATTATATCAGAGTTTTGGAATGGGACGGGAAAATATCTGGCCAAAAAACTATCTAGCCAGGTATTAAGTTAGTTTTAAAACTGAACAATCCCCAAAGAGTGGGGATTGAAGAATGAACTTGGCATATGAACTGGGTGTTTATCCATCACCCCTGGAAAAAAGCCCAAATTTCCATCCCTTTTGTCAAAGATGTATTTGCTGCCAAAGATGAGCATTTCTAAATTTCTATCATAATAGGCAACCGTGCCTTATTATATTTCTCCTGTTTGCAACATTAATCAAATTTCTTAAAAGTGCTTCCTTACTATTCCTTCTGGCAAAATGCAGCGGGCTGTGGCATTCTGGAGAAGATCAGAAAATGATTTACAGTTTATTACTCTGTCCCTTCAAACCTTTCCAATGTCTCTGCTACAAACTGAACCCTTAAGAAAAACCTGCACACTTTATTTTAATGAATATTCAAGTAATTGAAGAATGGGGGGCATTTTTCCCCTTCAATCCTACAATCTTGGAAGAGTTCTTACTTGAAATAAGATGCATACAAGTTTTATTGCATCCTGACTCATTTGAAAATATGTTAGGCAAATTTTGTCTAAGAGTCTCCCCTTATTGTCTCACATTGCAAGATAGCATATAGATCAGTGATGGCGAACCTTTTCAGCAACAAGTGCCGAAACAGGAGCGCACGCATGGGGCAGCAGCAGAAACAGGAAGAGAAACTCCCCAGCACATACGTGCAGGAGCGCCAGAAATTGTAAGAGCAGTTTCCCAGGGTGCATGTGCACGCCAGGAAGCTGAACTTCCGGTTTCCGACATGCACATGTGTGCAGGTCACCTGGTATTCTGGTTTCTGGCATGCATGCTTGTGTGAAAATTAGCTGGCCGGCGCACATGTGTACTGGAAACTGGAAGAGCAAAGGGAAACAGCTGGCGTGCCCAGAGAGATGGCTCTGCATGCCACTTCCAGCACACATGCCATAGGTTCAACAACATGAATATAGATGTACACTTAGACCACCAACAGATTTGGACCCATCCATATGGAGAATCTAGCACAATTAGAATTTCAAACCTCAAAGCTGACATCTGAAGACTTTTGATAAAGACCACAACATCAGTACAGGTACTTGGGTAACGAATTTACAAGGGGGATTATGTTATAAATATGTCTACATCTGTATTGACATTGCCTCATGCATTGCTATTAATATTTAAACTAAAGAAGCTGATATTCGTAAGCACCAAGGTCTTCAGTTCATGGCACATAACTCCTCTTACAATTAATGCAAGTCTGACTACACTTGATTTCTTGATTTTTTTTTCAGGAATGCTTTCATTATTTTTGGATTAGAGTCATTAAGCAATGTGGAGAATATAGACCCACAATAGTCAATATTATTTTTTGCTGGTAATCCAGCTGATGTTTTTTCCCTAGAGCCATGATGGCTGATCTATGACACGCGTGCCACAGATAGCATGTGTAGCCTTATTGGTGGGCACTCAAGCTCAGCTCCGGCACACATGCACCAGCCAGCTGATTTTTGAGCCTTCTGGGCCCACCAGAAGTAGGGAAAGAGGCTGTTTCCTGCCTCCAGAGGGCCTTATGGGGTGGTGGGGAAGACGCATTTTTCTCTCTCCCCAGCCTCTAGAGCCTTTCTAGGAGTCTGGGGAGGGTGAAAATGGTGGGACTGGAAGTTGGCAAACAGGCCATTTTTGGCCTCTGAAGGGCCTCTGGGGGGGAGAAGGCCATTTTCACCCTCCCAGAGTCCTAGAAAGATTCTGGAGGCTGGGGAAAGCAAAAAACGGGCCTACCATGCCAACACATGCCAGGGGTGGGGGGAGCATGGGGGGTTCACGTGAGGGCAGGGCGCATAGAATTATGGGTGTAGGCACACACACACACAACCCCTTCCCTTCCTGGCATGCGATGGCAAAAATGTTAGCCATCACTGCCCTAGATCCTGAGTTCTCTTTTCTCTCTTATCAATATTATTCACTTCCAGATGAAATGAGGTTTAAACAGTAAAGACACAGCAAGAGGGTTGCATCAGAAGAAGCAATACAAAACTGTGAACTTTTTCTGTTATATTTCATTGCTATAAGTAGCTGGATTTGCTCCTGTTCAGAATGATTGTTCTATTAAAAAAAAAAAAAAAGGAACAGGAATATCTGCTATGGGAACAATCATGTCATCTGATTATCCCTCAGAAGACGATTCCTAACCCTAACCCTAACTCTAACCCTAACCCTACATCATGGGAAAGGGAGGAAGTAGCCGCAGTGCATGAAAATGCAATTTTCCTTGGATTCTCATAATGCACTTGAGTATCAATTTGAATTGTTTTATTAAAAAGTTTCGTTATAGTAGTAAAATCTAATACAAACTAAAGAAAGAAAAGAAAAGAGTGCAAGGAAAAAGAACATAAAAGAGAAAAAAGAAAAGTAAGAATATAATAAAGAGATAAGAAATATATAAAAGAAGTGACTTCCAAGCTTCGTCACAACAAATATAAAAAATAGCATCTATTTATCCTGCTTAAGATTACAGACATGTATCTCTTCATTCCATATCTCATCTTTTATCTATAAACAAATTCATAAGGCTTCATCTTTTCAGTCCTGGTGTCAGCAGAAAGATCATAATGGCTAACTAGAAATAATAACATTTTATTTTCACTTTGATCAAATAAATTGACTTTATATTCCCTTCTTTTACTTCTAACAGTCTTAATATTTAGTTTGTTCAAATATAGCGAGACTTTAACAATCCTCTTTTGTAAATCAGTAGTAAAAATTATACAGTTCACTCTCTTGGTTTGTCATTTTATTTCCTTTTTAAATTTTAAAAGGAAATTTCTTTTGGAGATCCAGTGAAACGCAATCATTTCTAAATCATTTTCACTTTCAATACCATCTCTGTCTTGTCAAATAACATTTCTTCTACATTCTACATCTCTTCAATAATATCTCTTGGACGTAGTCTATCCATAGAAGCAGACATCCTTACTTACATTGTTGATATTGTGACTACTATATTTTTATTCCATTCTGCAAAAGTCTTCTTTGGTATTTTTATTCTTGCACCATCTTGCAATAATGTATATCTTTCATCTACCTAAAACCTTGGGTCACCTCTCATGTCTAGTTTTTGAAATTATGAAATTATTTATCTATGTTATGTCTTATAAAAACCAAAACAGGATTTGAATCTCATAAAGTTTGTACTTTATATTTAATTCCAAAATCTAATCATAAAAGTTTTGATATTCCAATATATATGGATGCATACTTTGTTTATAACTTTCTAAGATCAAAATCTTACTTAGCATTTTGCTACTTATTTCAGATTCTTTGACTTCTTAAACTTATGTTTAACATTTTCTTTCATTCAGAATTAAAGAGTGCTCTATCTGGCATTTTCAAACTTGTCATTCTAAAGGTCTCTAATAGTTTGGAAATAGCTGATGAGCAATTTTTACAAGTTTTTAGAACATGACATTTTTGAATTTAGAGTCTTTTAAAAGTTTCTGTCACAGTTGCAAGAGAGATGGCTAATCCTATTGTCTGCCAGAGCTCAAACCCACAGAAAACCAATCTCCTTATTGGAAGCAGCCATCCTGAGCATATGCTGGCAATCTCGTGTCTTCTCTATCCTGAGAGATTCAGCTACACTGGGGTTTTCAGCTACACTTTTGCAGAGATACCTTTGGTTTGTCATCCCTACTTCAGAAGTCAAGCATTAGTTTGAAATGTTGATGTCCACTCCAGTCCAAGACCACCTTACTCTTGATCATCTGACTCCATACTTTCCAATTCATACATCTATTCAAACATAGGACTACTGGATAAAAGGATTGGAAAGATTTCCACAAGCCACATTCATACTTTCCATATCTTGTTTATATTTAAGTAAGCTGCTCAATAGATATTTCCAGCTGGTCAGAATTATAAATTAGGGCAGATCAGATCAGAACATAAATTAGGGCTATGCAATACTTTAGATTCAATCTCCAAAAAGTGCTTTGGGGCACATGACATAGTATCCATTTGTAGCTCTTTAAACCAACTATGCATTTTCCCAGGATTAAGAATTTTGAAGCAACTTTGGAAATCAAATCTAAAGCATTACATCTTCCTAGTGTAAATGTTAAATGTAGCATTTTAGCATCATCACAATATAGATAGCTTTGCTTAGCCCACTAAAATATATTAAATGATATTTTTGGGGAAATATGAAGCGATTTTTAAAACTCAAGGAAAAATTTTTTTTCTACAAAGCACCTGTAGGCAGGATAACAAGCAATGAATGTCAACAATTAGATTTATTAATTATAGTATAAATTATGAGCCTATAGAGATATGCATTCATTTAAAAGTACTCCTTAAAATGGGGAGAAAGATATAAATTCTGCTGATATAATTCTAATTATAATTACTGAAATGCCACATTGTCCCAGACATGTCTTAGATAAAAGCAAACAAAAATTTGGCTGTAGATCAGTGCCAACCCACAGACAGCTGGGAAGAAAGTTGCATCTGAGTCAGATGCAAAAAACAAGAGAAGATTCGAGAAAAATGATCATAGCCTATCTTTCAAAGCAGAAATAAGCAAGCTAGTGCTTCTGGGATATATTTGATTATAGGCACCACAATCCAAGGCCATCTTGTCTTAGTTTTTCATGAAAGCCTTTGCTGAAAGAGAGAGATGGTGTCAGGAAGAGATTCTATAGGTATGTGACATATGTCAACTCTACTAAGAAATGGTGGATCAGAATAGACAACAAATTAGGCCAAGCCCTCTGGTAAAGCCACTTCACTCTATTCTAAGCCATGTGGTTCTTCATGTTGCTGCCTCAAAAACCATCTTAAGGCAATTGCTTTGAGAAGGCCTTCAAAACAAGAGAGGAGATTGCAAATTGGGTCAGAAACATCACAAATATTTAAATTCTTCTTCTTCTGAGAAATTGGGTCTTGAGTTGTTTGATACCATGTGTTTTTTCAGTCTGAATAGGAAAAAAAATGTTTTACTACGTCCCCTCTGGTATTGAATTAATGAATCAGGTTTAAATATAACTACAACCAGTGGTGAGGATTTTTTTTATAATACGTCTAAAGTCCTGAAAAATATTTTAAATGCCTCTCTTCATTACACCAGTTATTTAGATCCTATTGAGAATCACTCTGATTTCATTGCAACATCCTTTTTTACTTTTTAAAAGTACGATTTGATAATACCAGTACCATTCCTGGGTTGAATTTTCTGGTTCTACAAAACAAAAAAGACTGTCAACAGTGTAGCCTTATGATATGTGAATGATTCGTGCTTGGCAGAGGAAGAGAAACCAAGGAAGGTCTTGGAAAAGACTGACCTTACAAAGCCAATCCAAGCAAAGAGGTTGAGAAGGATCAGACTCCCATGAGCCACTCTCTCCTCTAACTCTGATCCAGATTTATGCTTATGAACAGAAGAATGCAGAAATACTGATGTGAGTCTAGATGATTTAGAAAGTACAGAAGTCCCAGGTCACAGGAAAACATTCTGTAAAGTAGCCTATTTAAGAGTGACTCTTCCTGCCAATTTTGCACCTTGAGCAAACCTGGCTTCAGGGAGAGAATTGAGACTCCAGTATGAATTACTCCATTTAAGAACAGGCCAATGCTAGAAGTAATTCTGCACTCCTACTGCTATGAGTAGCAATCTGACAGTTTATTCTAGAATCATATTCTTCGTTTCTTTCACTGAGATGAAAGATGCAGTCTCTTATTTCAACTTTGTTTTTTTCATGGCCCTTAAAACTGTATTTTAATTGATATACTTGGCTTAACTTAATAGAGTTCCCTTGACCCACTAACTAAATGCTTTGAGAAGGATTCTGGGCCACATTTTTACCTGAGCTTTCAGCCAAGAACAGGACATGTTACCTTCCATGAACACCAGTCTGGTCTTTAAGGAAATCTCACTGAGATTCTTCACTATCATTCAGGACTCTAAAACATCATAGAATATTTAGACTTTTTTCAACTTAATATTTTCCAAATGTGTCAGGCTACAATGCTGTCTGAGAATTACAAGATTTTTAAGTCCAAATTCCAGGACTGAGAAAACTTTCTAAAATATTTTTTTTAATCTACTTTTATTTCTATAACTGCTCCTCTTGCCACAGTGACTCTGGATAGAACTTTATTTAAATGGAAATTACAGTATAAATTTAGATGGAAAGCACAGTATAAAATCTATATACAATGCTAAATATATGATCCAAAACAAAATCAGCAGTCAAAGGTAAATAGCAATATAATATAATATTTCCTTACTAATTTCACAATCACTATTTGTAGGCAAAGAAACAGATTTTCCAGAAAACTAACAGGTCAGGACCAATCTGATCTCAGGTTTAAAGCAGGGGTGGGTTCTATTTACCTTTACTACCGGTTCACAGTGGGGCCACACGCTCTTCTGCACAAGCATAGAAGCTTCTGCACATGCGCAGAAGCATTTTGGTGATGTCAAGGTCGGTGGGCGGAGCCTCCCGCCAGTTTTACTACCAGTTCTATAGAACCGGTGCGAACCGGGGCAACCCACCACTGGCTCAAAGGTGTTCCAGGGGGATGACAGAAGAGAGATTTCTGGATTCTGTAACATGTATGTCAGTTAAAGATGACATTTTTTTAATTGATGAGGCCCAAATCATGTCCTTCCTGCTACAACTAATGGGGAGAAGAGATCAATCCCTCAAGTATTCTAACCCCATGCCATGAGGGGCTTTATAGGTGACGTCAGCATCCTGAATTGTATCCAGAGGTCTAATGGGAGCCAGTGCAGTTCACTTCACAAAGGTGTAACATAGCTAAATTGGGAAACGTGCATTAATTGTCCATGATGCTGTATTCCAGATCAATTGTGGCTTCCAGGATGTACTTCAAGGATAGTTCAGTGTAGCGCATGTTGCACTAATCCATTCAAGAGGTAACCAAAGCAGAAGTGACATATGCAGTGCCTCCCAGTGCAGATAAGGATGAAATTGGCACACCACACAGAACTATGCAAAAGCTCCCCTAGCTATTGCTATCACCTAGTGTTACATCTGGAGCCAGCTGGATGACTTTGGGTCAGTCAATCTCTCTCAGGCAACTAAGACCTTACAGGTTGTTGCTTTGGGAAAAAATGGAAGAGGAAAGAGTATTAAGTATGTTCACCAACTTGAGCTGTTTATAAAAATAATAAAGGTGAGATAACACATCTAACCTGTGTGACAACGACCATCATTCCAGCATTTACCACTGATAGTAAGTACACCATTAACATGTACCATCGATAGACAACCACTTTTACTGCAGATCTCTGATGTGAGACGCGTTTTCCAGAATGTTAATATCCGGAAGGCAGCTGGGCCTGATGGAATCATGGGACGAGTTATTAGGGACTGCGCTGCAGAGCTAACTGGAGTGTTCAATCTATCCCTGTCACAGTGCTCTATCCCTACCTGCCTGAAGACATCTATTATAGTGCAAGTCCCTAAGCAGACAGTAGAGGTATCCTTTAATGATTATAGACCAGTAGTTTTAACATCTGTTGTCATGAAATGTTTTGAGAGGCTGGTGTTGAGCTATATTAAGGCTAGTCTTCCATCTACTTTGGACCCATACCAATTTGCATATAGGAGTAATAGATCAACTGACGCTATGTCTATTGTTGTCCATACTGTATTGAATCATTTGGAACAACAGGGAACATATGTGTGACTGTTATTAGTGGATTTTAGCTCTGCCTCCAATACCATTCTACCCAACAGGTTGTTTCTTAAAATATCCAATTTGGGTATAAATAAGAGGATTTGTTTATGGATAAAGGATTTTCTGACAGTCAGTAAGGATGGGATCTCAACATTCCTCTACTCTGATACTAAGCACAGTATCCGAGCCCTAGCCCCCCAGGGTTGTATGCTAAGCCCTTTCCTTTATTCCTTGTATACACATGACTGCACCCCATTGTATAACACCAACACAGTTATTAAATTTGAGGGTGATACGACAGTGGTGGGGCTTATTAATAAGAACAATGAGTCTGCTTATAGAAAGGAAGTACAAGGACTGACATTGTGGTGTAAAGAAAATAATCTTACACTTGACACCAAAAAACAAAAACAAAAGAACTTATAATTGACTTCAGGAGGAAGAGAGGTATACATTTATCACTGTACATAAATGATGAGGAGGTGGAGGGGGTTGGAAGTTTTAAATTTCTGGGCATTTATATCTCAAAGGACCTCTCATGGACTATTAATGTTAACATGCTTGTGAAGAAGGCACAGAATAGGCTGTACTTCCTGAGAATGCTCAGGAAGATAAATCTATCTCAGCATCTACTTCTGTCCTACTATTGCAGCACCATTGAGAGTGTCCTGACATACGGCATTCTTGCATGGTATGGGAGCTCAAACTACCAGCCCTGGGTGACATCTTCGAATCTCATTGTTTGAGGAAGTTGCATAACATTCTTAGAGACTCTTCCCATTCTGCGTATAATCTTTTTGGACTGTTGTCTTCTGGCAGAAGATACAGAACAATTAAAACCCAGACCACATGTTTTCTGAAGAGTTTTCATCCAAGAGCTATAATTGCACTCAACAATGGACTAAAGGGCAACCATCAGTGAGCTGTTGGACAGCATTATCTGGTCTGTTGTGTGGATGTTTGGGTGGTTTAGGGACGGGGAATTTGTGGTGGTGGGGGGTGTTTTGGGGATTGTTATGTGTGTTGGACCTGGTCTTTGGGTGTTAAGTTAATTTCGTTGTATGGGTATACTGTGTATATACGTACAATGACAATAAAGTTATTATTATAAATCAATTTTAAAAATAACATAAATAAAAAATGCTTCAACTGGATTGTAAACCAACCTTCAGCAACAGCCCTAAGTTTTCCATGGAACCCAAGTGGGACCACCAAGTCCAGTTTCCAGAAACGGATGTGACCAAGGCAGGGGAATGATGACTTTTCCCCAATTCCAAAACATACTTAGTGTCTTGCTAATATTTTAGTATCAACTTGTAGAGAGTAATGAAGATGACCTTGATGGATATAAGCTAAACTTGTTCCTTCAGCAGCAAGACAAAAAACACAATTCAAACAATCTGAAGGGAGTAGGAAAGAGCTCAGATAGATATCTCCTTAGTTTCACAGGTGAGTGAGGGGAAAGGAGAAGTAAAGTACTATCAGACCTTTAAGATTCTATTACGGTACTAAAGCCAATATAATAAAGCAGTTTTAAAATACCTGTGGAGCTACTTTTTTGGTCTGGTATACATAATACAGCTGACATAACCTAGTACAGTGATGGCGAACCTTTTTGGCACTGAGTGCGCAAACTGGAACATGTGTGCATATGTGTGTGTGCACGCACCAGAGCACTGGAAACCCGAAGACCAGCTGGCCGGCTCATGCATGCCTGTTTTGTGGCTGTTTTTTGGGCCATTTCAGGCCGTTTTCCAGGCTGTTTTCGGGCAGTTTTTTTGGGCAGTTTTTGGCCCGAAAACGGCCCAGAAAATGGCCAAAAAAACAGCTCGAAAATGGCCCAAAATGACCTATTGTGGCTGTTTTGGGGGCTGTTTTCAGGTCTTTTTTGGGCTGTTTTGGGGCCATTTGGGGACTGATTTCATGCCAAAAACAGGCCAGAAAATGGCATGAAATGTGGCCTCAAAACAGCCCCAAAATACCCCAAAAATGTCCCCAAAACGGCCTGAAAATGGCCTGGAAGACAGCCCAAAATGGCCTGGTTTTTGGCCATTTTCCGGCACTCCGGCACCCGCAAAGACCAGCTGGCCCCACACTGGGAACCAAAAGAGCAGTTGGCAACGGCAAGTGTGCCAACAGAGATGGCTCTGCGTGCCACCTCTGGCACATGTGCCATAGGTTCGCCATCACGGATCTAGTAGATCTCTAATTTTATATGAATTTTTTTTTAAAGTGCAGTTATTTCATGAAATTGAATAGGCATATTCTTATTTGCAGAGAACAGCATGGAATTGTTACAGCAAAGCAGCTCTTCTGAAGACTCATTGAATAAGCTTAAAGATACAAGTTTCAATTCTGGGCAACATCACAACCTCAACAAAGTTCAGGAAAGGAAGCACAAATGAAGACAACTCCTTTTGTTGGATCAAACTGAAAAGGCGAAACCGAATTGATGGCATTTTACTTTATCTACTTGGTTGGTATGTGATGTTCAATTATTGCCGCATTTTTATTCTTGAAGTCTTCTGTACGTGACTCATCTCAACAAAAATAGTACCTAAAATGTGAAAACCTAGAGATTTTTTTTCTTCCCCAAAGCCAACTTTTATGAATATTCATGAGGCTGTAAGAGGGAAATGAAAGGCTTTGTGAACTCCTGTTATTCTGCTGAAAAGATAAAATTACATTACAAAAATCCTAACTTTTAAAAATGGAGCATACTAAAAACTTTGATCACGGAGCTGCAGAGCTACTGTATGCCTCACTATGTAGACTGTTAGCTACACATAAGGCTAACACTATTTTTACTGAGATAGGCTATAACAACAGAACCTTGCTGGTTGAACTGTGTTGTACCTCCTTTCCCATCCCCCGTTCTTTTACTCCAGTGACTCAAAGAAGGGTTTGCCTGACCTGCTTCTGAATATTGTATTGTTTCTCAGGGGTTAAAATTGTTTAGTTTTAATTTGTTTAAAATTTGTTTAAGATCAACTCTGACTGCTCTTTAGAAGGCCAGATCCTGAAGATGAAACTCAAATACTTTGGCCACCTAATGAGAAGGAAGGACTCACTGGAGAAGAGCCTAATGCTGGGAAAGACTGAGGGTAAAAGAAGAACGGGAAGACAGAGAATGAAGTGGCTGGATAGAGTCACTGAAGTAGTAGGTGGACTTCAGAGGATGGTAGAGGACAGGAAGGTCTGGAGAAAAATTATCCATGGGGTCGTGATGGGATGGAAACAACTTCGCAACTAACAACAACAAAAATTGTTTCAGTCCCTGTTGCCTAAATAAGGAACAGATCAGTCATATCTCCACCAGGGATCATCTTACTATCCACACCTGCTGAGAATCAGATATACAGCAGTTCTAGATAAGACTAATCATAGCGACTCTCAAATGAAAAGAAAAATGGTACATAGAGCTGTTCTGTTATTGCTGGCATTTTGGAACAAAATATTCTCACCTACATCCACACCTAACTTCCTAAAAGGGTTAGCACAACTCACTATGGCCAAGTCACCACCGCCAAGTCACTGCAACCAACTCACCACAGGAGAATTCTCCATGGCCACCTCACCACAGGACAACTCATTGCAGTCATTTCATTTAGTAACTTTTATTATTTGTGATCATGTTTTCATCGAAATTATTGTAACTCTTGTATTTCTGGATTGACTTTATTATTATTGCCACCATTTCATTGAAATTAATTTAACTTTTGTATTTGTTGAATTGTCCCATGGTGAGTTGTCCTGCAATAAGTTGGCCATGGCAAGTTGTCCCATGGCAAGTTGGTTGCAGTGAGTTGGCCACAGCAAATTGGCCATGGTGAGTTGGCTACAGCAAGTTAGCTATGGCAAGTTGGCCATGGTGAGTTGGCCATGGTGAGTTGGCCACAGCAAGTTGATCTATTCTATCCTAAAAGAGGTGATTTTCCTAGGAAATTGTTTTCCAGCCTCTCTAGGCAATGAGTCCTACTGTCCTTCTAATTATTGGTTCTAATTACCTATGTGCAGAGATGGCTAAATAAGTGGTTATTTCAACTGCTTTCCCAATGGGAAATATGCATAGATGCAATAGATTTTATGTGTGGAACCAGAGCACAATGGAATAATGCAGGTAAAACACTGAAATTAATCCATGCACACAAAAATACGCCCCAAATAGAGTACATAATCATGTTCTTTTTTCTTGCCAACTTTATACCCTCTTCAGCACCTGACATGCATTTAATTGTACCCAGACTTATTATTGAATTCAACTATTCCTTCACTATGTTCCTTTGACTGCTTGCCAGCAGCTGGCAATGATTTCTTAAGGAACATATTTTCAGTTTATGCACAGCAGCCCAACTGTTTAAATAAGAGACATCCATAGAAAATAGCAGAACACTACTGAGCTACTGGAGTCTGCCTATCACTAGAATTGTTTGTTTATTTAGACACACCCGCAGCACCATTCATCAAATACTGGTAACATAATGACAAGATTGAAAGTGCCATGGTGGCAATCCTTGTCTTCTTGTGGTGATTTATCCCACATGAGATAGAATATGTAGGCTTAACAAGAAGGAGAAGTACTGCTAACAATGATATTAAAAAGCATAAACTCTACCAAATGATTTGTATCTGTCATTATTACATACAGTTAATCCTCCCAGCCCCAACTGGGACCTACAATTCCATCACTTAGTGACATAGTCATAACCTGCAAAGTCAGTTAAGGCTGTGCTCATGAAGTGAATCATCTATGGTCAGTAAGTGCAATGTCACATGACCTCAATTTGCAACTTCCTGCTGGCTTCTCCATTGACATTGCTGGTCAGAAGCCATCTGATCTGGGATTCCGATTTTTTCAGAGCACTTTTCATAGTGATCTATACAATTAAAGGTGTTTCTATAATTAATGAAGGACATGTTGATTTTTTTTTATATTCTCTGACTTTTTCAATTATACAATAGACATCAACACTAATGTCTTGTGTTCCTCAGATTTTTCAAAATCCATCTTGAACATCTGACATTGCTTTGCTCATGTAAGGTTGTCATTTGTATTGAATGACCCTAAACATTATTTTGCTAGTATGTGAAATCTGGAGTAGCCATTCAGTCCATAAATATTTTATATTGTAAATACATTTGATCTTTCGAGAAAAGAAATAATAAATAAATATATTAGAGTGGCAATCCTATTCACAATCACTAGGAAATAAAACCTGCTGCACACAGAGCTTGTTTCTGATTAAACGCTCAGTATTATAAGCAACAGGTACGTGTATGGCTGTCGGGATGTGTTTATAAATCAGGAACCAGTGTTATTTTCCAGAAGTCAAAGCTGTCCAAACAGAAACATCAGTTTGCTTGGCATCAGTTTGCATCTTTTCATATTCTCCATTTGAAGGAAAGTTCTCTGTTGTTCCTAAGGCGTATTACCTGAGTTTAAAATTATTACCTACTCTTTACATATTCTAGATCTCATCTTTGTCATTGATGCCTATCAAATCCTAACACAAATTAAATTCTAAATGCATTGTTCCTGGTTCAAAAAAGAAAGAATGGTTCAAACAAATAGTGATTATTTAAAACTTCATTTTTCTGATTCTTTCTGAGACATCTTTATTCTGGAAAAGCTATTGTTATCTATTTTTTCTCACCTCCCTTAACTTTTCAAAATTTAATTGATAGGATTGTTCCAAGTATAGTATATTTTTAGTTGAACAAAATCTATATTCCATTTGGTGGTGGACTTACTTTTCAAGTGTACCCTTACTTCTCTTCACCTATTGTTTATAGGTGGGTAATGTATATATATTTACCAAACCTCATGTTTCACCATACAAAAGTGGATTACAACTTCTTTTGCAATTATAAAGGGGTAAATGTTCAAGGAGCAAATATTTTAAATAATGCTTATATTTGAAAAAAATATTCCAAAAAAAGTAAAATATTTCAGTGTAGTATCATATATTGACTTGAACTGTCCCACCAGGGCATTTACATTAGTACACGATCAATAATAATAATCAATCAGCTATCAGCATTCCAGAAAAGCCCCAACTCCAAGTAAAGACGCAGAAGCAAACATTTTCCAAAGTTCTTTTTACTAGAATAGGCAAACTGGCACATCTGAGAAAACCCGAATCTGAAAAGCCTTGGTTTTCCTTCAGTAAGTCAAAGCTCCCAAAACCATCCCCTTTTCCCCCCAGTCGGTCACATGCTCCAATCAATGTCCACTCCATCTCGATCCAGTCCCCTGACCACTCCTTTTCCAGATGCTGGATCTCCCTGACCTCGACCGACAGGAAGAATGCTATTATGTCTACTAACAACTCCTCTCCTTAATCCCCTTCCTAGTTTTCCACACACAAGAAGGTGGCAGCATTGGAGCTTCCGGCCTAATATGGCTTCCAAGGCTGACATCAGCTTTATTTTTTCAAGTTACCACTTGATCTGGTTTTCTGGAAAAATAAAACCCAGAAATCTATATGGACAAGTTCATGAAGTCATCAGAAGCTGAGCATAAATATTCTAGTCTTTACTTTAAACCAGTGGTGAAATCTAAAATTTGTTACTACTGGTTCTGTGGACGTGGCTTGGTGGGAGAGGGTAATGTGACTGGGTGGTTGTGGTCAATTTTTTTTATTTTTAAAACCATTTTTTCTACAACCTCTTCCACAACAAGGTTGTAAAAAAAAGCTTTCAAAAGGCTCTGATGATCCCAGCTGAGTTGCCTGATCGGCAGAGGCTTTTTTAAAAGGCAACTCAGCTTGGATCGTCAGAGGCATTTAAAAGTAAAAAACCATTTTTTTTTTCTTTTAAATGCCTCTGACAATCATCTGCCGATCAGGCAACTCAGCTTGGAACGCCAGAGGCATTTAAAAGAAAAAAAGGATTTTTTTCTTTTAAAAGCCTTTGACGATCCCAGCTGAGCCACGCGATCATCAGAGGGTTTTTTTTTTACTTTTAAAAGCATTTTTTAGCCAAAGAGGTTGTAGAAAAAATGCTTTTAAAAGTAAAAAAATAAAAGCCTCTGATGATTGTGCAGCTCAGCTGGGCATGTGGGGAGGGGCAGAGATTTTTGCTACTGGTTCTCCGAACCACCCGCCTCCATCGCTACCAGATCAGGCGATCCGGTCCAAACCAGGAGCATTTCACCCCTGCTTTAAACCCCATTAAAGTAGTATCTTACAAGCATCAATGCATAGCTTATATTTTTAAGCCTTTTGCAGCTAACATGCCAATGTGAAGGATATATCCACATGGTACTTAAATAGTTTATTTTTGTCATTTTACTAAGCCTAGACATAATAGCCACATAATTAAAATAGAATTTTACTCCAAAATACCATAAATATGAATCTTATAGAGACATTTCCTTCACCTCAAATCTCACACACTGAAATTCAAATGTAGATGAACAATACCTATCATAATTTTTCATACACTGTTACATCGAACACATTAAGTAATATTGTTATTTTAATCATCTATTGTTACATGTGACATTTGCTATTGAAATAAATCAATGTTATTGTCCTTTCTCCCTTATTTAAAAATGCCTAGAAGCCTTCCAACTTCCTACAATTCAAAATATTTGGCACTATAGTAAAAAGATTTGTGGAAATGTAATATGTGTGATTAGCTTTATCAGATCTAGACAGCATAGAATAAATGGATGCTCTTGTAAGCAAAATGTTCAATCAATCTAGTACATAATGGTTTTAAGCAAGGTCAAATTTCCATTACTCTGAGTACTATAGCTCATATCATTAAAGTGTCAGGATGTTTGCAACTAACATTAAAAGCTTTTATCACAAATCTTAAACCAATATTTCCACTGTGACAAATTTTAAGTAAAAATGTTTTTTAAAAGAGATCCTTAAATACTGACATTCACTTTGATCTGTTGGCGTGGTCTAACTTATTACAAAGTTAGCAATAGCCAAAAGGGACTTTAATACCAAGTTTTTAGGACATTCAGTGCTTCAAATAAATAGTCCATTTAGCTACAGCATAGAAACCATCTTGATTGGCAAAAGTTTTACAACCTTTCCAATAGATATTATTACTAACATTGCTTTGAGATCCATTAATAAAGGACAAGAATACACAATTTTGTTTACCACACATTTTTAGATAATTTATGGAAGCCTGACAATGCCATGTTTCCTCCCAGCATCATAAATACAAAGGTTAAGTAGAAATATATAGATTTCCTGCTTGTTGAGAAGCGAAACATTTAAGTGTAAATCCAATCTACATGGCCTTTTTCTAGCTTCAAATTAAACAGAACAGAAGACATGTAAGAATGGTTTTACATTCCAACATTATTCTTTTATAGAGAGGGTGGCATGGAATTACCAGTGACATTGCATGGTGGCAGACAAGATATTATGGGGACTCGTAATCTATCAACACCCATTTAACATCCATTCAAATGAATGAATCAATGGCCCAAGATAGTACAGATTGAATTTTAGAGATATACACGGTTTGTCACTGAGCTACAAGTTAGATTTTAAAAAAGAATAATCAGTAGGTAAGTTCACACATTGCATAAACTAAAATCAAGCACATTTTGGTTTATAGCAATGTATAATCCAAAACCAGAGTTTTTTTCTTAATTGGAGTAGTTTTTGAAATAAACTATTTGCCAATAATTGTCTTCCTTTCCCCTCCCTTTAAGTTGATAGGTAAAAATCCTGCATCAAATCCATGTATACCACTAGGATGAAAAACAAACATAGAGGTTATCAAAACAGTATGTATTAAGCTAATAATGGCACTCTGTAAATGAAAGCTGTAAAGTAAATATTATCTCATGAAATTGCTGGTAGTGCTTTACCCAGTTTCAAAGTTTGAGAGTGCATTTTTAGCAACAAAAAGAAGTTATGGGTTTTATGTACTTATTATTCTTACATGAGTCACAGAGAATGTATATTGATTGTAAGTGCATTGCATATACCTCCTAATTAGTAGGAAGCAGGCAGTTATATTGATTTGCAAACTAGTTTCTGGATTTGAGATCCTAGCTTGTAGAGAATCATGCTGACTGGTTTTGGATAAAACTAGATTTTGGTCACTCATAGAGTACATTGGCTAATTAGCCCATTGTATTAGCAGAAAATGTCAAATACGGATGAAATGTAAGTAAGGTGTTATAGAGACATCTGTGCTTTCTCTATTGTACTAAAAACAATATATGAAATCCTCAATTGATAAAAGCAAGTTGGTCAGCACAGGTTAGTATCTCTAGGCCAATCTAGAGAATGGCCATGTCATGTGTAAGATTATGATAGAAAGGAAAATATATATAGTTACTAAGAATGTAGTCAGAAAAGCAAGTAACAATTAAAAGAAGCAAAGAAAATGCAGAGCAGTTTTGATGGTAATTTTAAAAAATGTTTTGGAAGAGGGTGAAGAGGGCTAAACAAGCAGAGTGAATGGGAATAAAACAAAAGTGATGAAAAGATTTGGGACCAAGCCAAAGTGAGGAAATTGTTGGAAGGAGTATTTTAGAGATTTATATGGAAACGATAGTGATATGTTAAAGAATGGAACTGAAATGAATGCTATAAATGTTAGGGTCCCAGTAAAAAAAACTATGAAAAGGAAGTCGTAAACACTCTGAGAATGCTGAAATAATGGAGAAGACGGTTGTATAAATATAGAGGTGTAACTAGAGAAATCTTAAATATGATATGGTTTACTTATGGAATGGCTATGAAACCTGTTTGTGTGTAGGAAAATTGCACTGGCGTCTGCCAACTGGAAGAATGCCATCATTGTTTCCCTATATAAAGGGAAAAGCAGAAAGAGTACAGTTTGGCTTAATGCCAGGCGCAGGGTATGCAAACCAGATTTTTGCTCTTCAGCAGCATGTTGAGAAGTGTACAAATGTGATCAAGTTTATTGCCTGTTCGTTGATTTAGAGAAAGCATATGATAAAGTGAACAGGCTTGATTTATGAAGCCCTTTGCCCAGGTATGAAGTTAAACCTGGGTTGATGAACGCAGGAAGAGTAAAATATGATTTGTGAGAATAGACTGAATCCTTAGCAAACCTTGAGAAAAACTTCCATGTTTCCTGAGTTACATCAAAGAACACCCAATGAAGCTTGAGTATAATGAAATTCACGGGACTCCCTGCTTTTCAAAGCAATTCTGTTTACAGTAAAGTAGTTTTTACTCGACTATATCACAGAAATTATATAGAAACATAGACACATACTTTATTCCAGAGATTTGCCCTAAATACCCGAATTCCTACTCTCAATTACATGCAATAAATTGCAGTATTTCATTGTGACATTTTCCCAGGGATTTCAGAGGATGAAGATTCTCTGAATAATACTTCTTAGCAACTGCAATGTGACAATAAATGTAAGTACTTAGGTCAAACCTGTAAGAATGTGTCTTCTGGAAAATTTTCTTTGGCAAAGTTCTTAAGAACATCAAGCAGCTGGAAGTTTATCCCAGTTCCCAGTTCAATTCTAGAATCTGTCTTTCTCGATCATTATGGCAAGTTTGTGTTTAATTGATAGAGAATTAAATTAAGTTCCTTTTTAATTGTATTGTATTGTATTGTAAATAATGGATTGGAAAGAGCAGCAGCCAATCCCTTTCCTTGCTCCAAAACTATTAAAGTAACACTCAGAACTATTAAGTCTGGATTCACAGTTTATGCCCACAGTTGACAAACTAACAATTACTAAGTGTTCTCCACAAAGCAATGAAATTTTCAAATAGTTCAGAGAAAAGTAGAAAACATTCAAGAGACATTGAAAACTATTTCCTGAGACATTTCAGCTCAACTTTAATATTTTTTCCTTATTTTTCTGTTTCCTTTGTAACTTTAAGGCTACAGGTACACATTAGAAAACATATAATTTTCATCCTATTTGAACAGCATTAACCATGAGTGAAATCTAAAGCCCAAAATTATATGTTTTCAGTTCTATAAGGATCTGTAAGCCAGATGGTTGAATGCTTCTGTCTTTATATTTTACTCACATTAGTGCTACATGATATAACATAAGTGATGTCATCTACTTTTTAGAAATAGTAATTACAAATAAATCCAGCAGCAAGGACTGCATATATGAACATACAAACAAAACTGCGGGTGTTATGTCTTTGTGGTGACAGAATAAATATCCAAAGGAAAAAAAGCTACCCAGTGGCGAATGTCTGATTTGCAAAAGCAGACCTTGACACAAGAGTCTACCATGTTAACAGCATTTTCCATTGTATTTACATTAACAGGGTCTGGTCTGACTCCTAGAAATAAAAAGAGTGGAAGAGATCAAAACTTTTGAGATTTTTCTGGTTCAAGCTATATAATACCAATATACAAACATTCCATTTGCTGAATGCTTACGCTATACTATTTATAATGTAAGTAGAATTTGTTAGGAAGTATACGTAAATATAAGATGTCTTTATTTAATTTAAGAGTGGTTTAGGGAAGAAGAAAGTCATTCCCAATTGCTAGACATTTTCTTCCCATATTTCAAATCAAACACTGATAATAGGCATGTGTAGCTGTTTTGTGTGTGTGTGTGTGTGTGTGTGTGTGTGAGAGAGAGAGAGAGAGAGAGAGAGAGAGAGAGAGAGAGACAGACAGACAGAGACAGAGACAGAGACAGAGACAGAGACAGAGACAGAGACAGAGACAGAGACAGAGACTGAAACTATATTAGCTATGAGAGAGATTGTATCGGGTATGTGATTTTGTTAGCCCTGACTCCTAGCAGATTGCTTGAAGTAATCCCTGCAGTTTTCTTGGCAAGAAGTGTTAGAGCTGAGAGAATGACCAGCTGAAGGTCACTCAGTTGGCTTTGTGTCAAAGGTGAGAGAGCAACTCGGATTCCCAAATTTTAGCCTGGTGCCTTAACCACCACACCAAACTGGCTCTCTGTAACTGTTCTTTACCAGTTAAAAATTAAGGACTAGGGTCTGGTGTAACCTGCCTATATTTATTCCTCAAATAATTTCAAATCAAATATGTTTATGAAGACATAATAATTTAGATAATAATCTAAACCTTTTGGCAATTGAAATAAAAGATATTTAGCTTTGGAACAAGAATATACAATTATAGTCATGAATGTTTAGGAACTTCCACATGGCCAGTAGGATGTAAAGCTGACCTGAAACACATAAGGTTCACAAGCACAGCCAACGAAATTACTATGATTTCAGTTAAAAGATGAATAGAATAGAATAGAATAGAATAGAATAGAATAGAATAGAATAGAATAGAATAGAATAGAATAGAATAGAATAGAATAGAATAGAATAGAATAGAATAGAATAGAATAGAATAGAATAGAATAACCAGAGTTGGAAGGGACCTTGGAGGTCTTCTAATCCAATCCGCAACTTAGGCAGGAAACCCTATACCATTTCAGGCAAATGGTTATCCAATCTTTTCTTTAAAACTTCCAGTGTTGGAGCCTTTACAACTTCTGGAGTTGTAAAAGCCAAAGCCAACTTTTTTAAAAATGGCCTAAAATATTAGAGCATAGAAACATAAGTGCAACCAGAATCATTCACAAAAAAAACTACAAATAGTACTGCACACTAAGTATGATTCTGGGTATTGTAAGAAATACATTCTTCTACATTCCATTTATCCTTTCTTATTATTTCTCCCTAAAAATGAAGGATAATCTGAAACCAACACTATAATACGTATCATGACTAATTCATTTAGATTTTATTCCCCAGTATGAGAAAATTATAAGTAGCAAGCCTCATTGTAAATATTTTTGGTCCAACTCAAGGGTTTCTCGTTTTCCTCCATCCTCTACCTTTTGGTTAAGGTATCGCTTGTCTACATAAAGAGAATTTTAAACCAGATTTTGCACAAAATGGAGAAATTGTCCTTCAGTGTAAAGGTGATGTGACCTGCATGAATTGCCCTGGATAAACTCAGAGTGGCTCACTATTTTTATTGTAGTAAGTTTAATTTGAAGATTTCAGTTAGGATTTAATTATGTTTTTAATGCATGCTGATCTAAATAAATATCTGTTAATTAAAACTGTCCCATTTGCTTGTAATACTGAATTCAGCAATTGTTTGAATGAATCAGTTTCCAGAAGATATAAAATATGACAAACCAGGCATCAATAAACTGAGGGTACTCATTTTCTCTGAACATCTGGGCCGTAGACCTAGTATTCAAAGTAAATTACTGTACCTAATAATAACCCAATAACATCATTTTTATAGCATGGGAATTTCTACAGAGATTTCTTTCTTGATGTTCAATTCTTAAAGCAAGTTGGTTCTACTGCCACTGGTGCTTGTCATGTAAAAAAAAAAAAAATCCCTTGGATTACTATCTTCATGTAATGTATTAAATAAGCAAATTCCATTTATTCATATTTGTCTCCTCCCATGCTCTATAATGATAACCTCCACACAAAATATCATTAGCTTATCTGCCTCAATAATTTATCCACTGGATCAGTGGTGGGTTGGCCCCGGTTCACATCAGTTCTATAGAACCAGTATTATCACCAAAGGGAGGCTCTGCCCACTGACTCTGATGTCATCAAAACGCTTCTGCGCTTACGCAAAAGAGCGCAAGCGCGCATGAGTGAAGCAAGCGCGCTGCCCCGTTGAGAACAGGTAGTAAAGGTAAGTAGAACCCACCCCTGCACTGGATGTTTGGCATCAGATATTTAGTAATGAGATGGCAATATAGAAAACGCAATAATGCTTTTAGCTTTGACTTTGACTTGTTTTATCTATAATTTTTTTAAAATAAATAATCCATGACATTACAGTTCCAATGGGTGGAGGAAAAAAAATATTTAGAATTCTGTCTGAATGATATTAAGGGGGATAAATCAAAAGTTAAATTTTAAAACAATGATGGAGGGGACAATGGAGCAGGCATGAAACTAGCCATTTTGTACACAAGTACAATACCAGCAATTAACGAAAATGAATCTATCGGTGGTATCTTAGAGGTGAAGTACAATTGTTGCCTAGTCAAAGGCACAAGAGAATAAAAGAATCCTCGCAGTGAATGTTTCTTCCTACTTTTGTTATTATATTTATTCTCATAGCATGTACATGATTAAAAACAGGCAAGTTACACAATCTGATGGTTCACTCAATCCACCGTGTGACAGAATGCTTGCAGTGGGTGGTGAAGTGCACTTTAATTGTTGCCAGATTCTTTTAATTCCCATCTTGCTCAATCTTCTGAAGGCAAAAGGAATGCTTCTATATAAATGCCATTTAAAACCTACAAGGATAAAAAAAAAGAGCTTAGTATTCTAATGCTTTCACAGAACCTGTAAATTTAGTATTAAACTATTCAAGGTCTTATCATTCATCTGGCTCATTCATCTGTTCCCAGGCAGCCTTAAAGTATACATAGAGCAACAGCACAAACCTTCTATCAAAAGCAAAAAATTGCAATTATACCTGCCTGGGTTAGTGTCCTTTAGACTGAGGTCCCTTAATTGCTTTTTTAGACTTTCTCTCTCACAGTATAATTCCTAGTAGATGATACAGTATTTTGGAAGAGAAATAGAGAGAATCTAATCCGATGTTCTGTTCACTTCTTCTTCTTCCATCTTTCTCCCATTCCATAAGAATAATGGCAAAGAAACTAGAAAACAATGGCAAAGGAATATAGTGAAGGAGAAAATAAATGTATCTTTTGGCAAATATGCCACTGTGTTCTTTTCTTCAATAAAAACATACATGAGTGCTCTGTTTATTAGAAAAACTTACTCATGAGGTCTTGCTTAGATTTCTGTGAGCTTGTCCATCATCTGGGTCCTTGATTTCATTCATTGGCTGGATCGTGCACATGTTTAAGATATCTGTAAATGTCCCAATTGTCTTGATCTTCAGTAGCCTTATTTCCCCAAAGTGTAACTATTGAACAAATATGTATTGGGCATGCCAACTTCTTGTTTTATTTATAATATTGATCACCTGTCAATTTGAAGAATAACATGAAATCAGATGCTATATTTTAATAAGGAAGTATCATCAAACCAGTACTCAACTCTAAATTTTTTGGGGGGGGTGTAATTATGTGAGAGCTAAATATATAACAAAGTTGTTAAATTCATCACTTTAGGAACATTTGTTTCCCACGCTTATGAGGTAATCCACAAAATGAGAATTATTTGCCAGTCTATGTTGAAAAATAATACAATATTAAAATCCCATCAAACAACCATGAGAAGCAGTAGTGGCAGCAAATAGTTCAAATTTAATTGTTTAATAAAACTACTCAGTTTTATTAAATCCAAACTGCTGAGAAAATTAACATCCGGTTCGGGAGAACTGGTGTGATCTGGTAGCAACCCACCTCTGAGTTACTAGGACCATAACTTGATAGTAACTAGGCATGCTTAAATACATACTTTATTGTATTAATATAAGATAAGGAGATATATAGAAAACAGTTTGGTTTCTCTTTCTCTTTTTCACACACAGACACACACACGCACACGCACGCACACGCACACGCACACACACACACACACATATTCACATACTCAGATTCATAGAAAAAAATCAAGCATGGCTTAAAATAAAAGCTTAGCTGTACTTCTTATGTAGCCTTCTTATGCCAACCTTTAGTTCTATGCTTTTTCACTCCTATGTCATTCTCGCTGAAAGCACATATGCTGTGGTTTTGTGGGATCCTGCCAGACCACAGATGTGGAACTGAATATTTGACTTCTGACATCAGGAAAAAAACAGAACAGGGGGTCTCTATCACTTCTTTGTTCCATATTACCAAATGTCGTCACATCATTTTTCATAACAGCACAGTGCCCAAATTAATGGGAAACCCATTTAAAACAATTCAAATCTCACGTCTTCCCACTAGATTTGGCCTTCCTGTTCTGAAATTCCTACAAGATTTCAGCATTTTCATCCAAAGTTCTCTCTTGATTTTGTGTGAGAAAACTGAAAGGCAAGATCTGGCAGTTTCACAAGATTCAGCCATTTATTTATTCAGGGCTGGGGGATTTCACATAGAACTGTCCCAGGTGACATGAATGGCTAATGGCGCAGTGTTGCTGATCTCTGCCATAACAATTCCATTCAGATGTGCATGTTATTCAGAATAGTGAGTTCAGCTAAAGAAAGCTGATATTAGAATTAAAAACTTTGAATGTTGTTATATGTTCATGTGTAACTGAAGAATGAAGAAATCTATAATTTTCAGGTGACTATAATTCAGAATTATGGGAGTAAAACAGATCTTTTGTGGTCCTCTTACATTGCTTATGAATAAATTCATAGATATTTCCTGGCAAGATGATAGGATGGTAAGATTTTGCATTACATCGTTCATGAGGCTGGCCCCGAAAGAGCTGTATTTCAAAGAGTAATCACCACCCAAAATAGACTACAATTATTATTTTTATTTCTTCTCTCTCTCTCTCTCTCTCTCTCTCTCTCCCTCACAACCCTTATTTTTTCCTCACTAGCATTTTCAGTCAAATAGCTTCAAAGTTCTTTTCACTAACCACAGAGTGCCTAGTTATTTTCACTATCCAAATATCACAATATAACCATATAACTGCCAGAAGAGGTATTTCTAAAGCAATTATTATCTCTGAAGTTGAACTAATTGTCCGGGGGGGGGGGGGTGTCTGTGCTTACTTTAAGTCCTTGCTCAAAATATTGTGTGCTGTCCAGAAAAGTTTCCAAAATCTATGGGAAAAAAAAGTACCTTAAAGGTCACCACTATATTTGGCAAAGGATGTTTGCCTTTTGTCCACCCTCACTATCTTTAGGTTAAAGAGGAGATGGTGAGACCCCTCCTCAAGAAGCCGTCCCTGGACCAGGCTGTATTAGCAAACTAACTGGCGACCCCCAGGGGGAGAGCCTTCTCTGTGGAGGCACCTGCCCTCTGGAATGAACTGCTCCCGGGGATACGCATGATCCCCAACCTGCGTACCTTCCGTCGTGCCCTTAAGACCCTACTTTTTCAACAAGCTGGATTAGCTTGAGAAGAATTCGGCCTGGGTGTTTTTAAATTCCTGGATTTTTAATTTGTGGAGCCAAGAAATTTAATTTGTTTTAACTGTCTTTTAAATTTTGTACGTTCGGTTGTTTTAATGTGGCTGTGCACCGCCCTGAGTCCTTCGGGAGAAAGGTGATCTAGAAATTCAATAAAATAAAATAAATAAATAAATAAATAACATTTCACATTAATGAAATCATCACCATACTCATAATTTTACTCTCGATTAAGGCAAATGAGCGCTTCCCTACAAAGCTATTGTTCTTATGGGAAAGTGCTGCATATACTTACCAACCACTATGAGTGAGACAGTTGTTAAGTGAATTTTGCCCATTTTACAACTTTTCTTGCCATAGTTGGTAAGTGAATCACTGCAATTGTTAACTTAGTAAGAAGTTAAGTGAATCTAGTTCCCATTGACTTTACTTGTCAGAAGGTCACAAAATGATCACACATGACACTGGGACATGTAACCATCATAAATATGAGCCAGTTGCTAAGAGTCCGAATTTTGATCACATGATCATTGGGATGCTGGAACAGTTGTTAAATGTAAAAAATGGTCATAAGTCACTTTTTTCAGTGCTGTTATAACTTCAAATAGATGGTTATAAGTCTGCATAAGTCATGTTGGCACTAAATTTGTTTTGTTTTCACAGGCAGCAGTTCTTGTAGTTTCAGCTGATGGGAAGCCAAAGCAAGGAGGGGAAGAGTAATGCCTTTGTGCTCATTTCCTGCTTCTTCCCTTCTAATTTCATTGCACTTTAGGCAAAATCAACCAATTTAATATTAATTTTATTGACAAAGAACAAAGCCACATAGAGCAAGTCTATTGATGAATAATGTTTATGTTAATAGTTGAAATAGTAAACAATTAAATATACGTTTATTTTTTAATAAACATAATTTGCAATAGTTTGGGACTTTGACTGTAATTCAACTTTATATATTTATTTATTTTATTTATTTATTAATTAGATTTCTATACCGCCCTTCTCCCAGCGGACTCAGGGCGGTGAACAGCCAATTAAAAAACCAGTATACAAACGTTAAAACATACTAAAACCAATATAAATTAGGCTGAAATATAAGACCGAATAAAAACTCTAAAAAGTTAAAATTTAAAAAATATTTAAAAAATAAAAGGGATCAGGCAAGTCCGGCGAGTTGAAAAAGATGAGTCTTCAGAGCCCGACGGAAAGTCCGGAGGTCAGCAATTGTTCTCAGTTCTGGAGGAAGATCGTTCCAGAGGGTGGGGGCTACCACAGAGAACGCTCTCCCCCTGGGGGTCGCCAGCCGGCATTGTCTGGCTGACGGCACCCTGAGGAGGCCCTCTCTGTGGGAGCGAACCGGCCGGTGGGAGGCAATTGGTGGCAGAAGGCGGTCCCGTAAGTACCCTGGTCCTAAGCCATGGAGCGCTTTAAAGGTGATTACCAACACCTTGAAACGCACCCGGAAGTCAACCGGCAACCAATGCAGCTCACGCAGGAGAGGTGTCACATGGGAGCGCCCTGTCGCTCCCATAATCCCCCGCACGGCCGCATTCTGCACCAGCTGAAGCCTCCGGGTGCATCCCAAGGGGAGCCCCATGTAGAGAGCATTACAGTAGTCCAAGCGAGACGTGACGAGCGCCTGAGTGACTGTGCGTAGGGAGTCCCGATCTAGAAAGGGCCGCAACTGGCGTATCAGGCGAACCTGATAGAAAGCCCCCCTGGCCACGGCTGTCGTATGATCCTCTAAAGAAAGCCGTGGGTCCAGGAGGACGCCCAAGTTGCGCACCTTCTCCGTGGGGGCCAATGATTCGCCCCCAATAGCCAACGATGGAGTCAGTTGGCTATATCGGGACGCCGGCAGCCACAGCCACTCGGTCTTGGAGGGGTTGAGTCGAAGCCTGTTTCTCCCCATCCAGACCCGCACAGCTTCAAGGCACTGGGACATCACTTCCACGGCATCGTTGGGGTGGTCTGGGGTGGAAATGTACAGCTGGGTGTCATCAGTGTACTGATGGAATTCCACCCCAAAACCACGGATGATCTCACCCAGCGGCTTTACATAAATGTTGAACAGAAGGGGCGAGAGGACCGACCCTTGTGGCACCCCACACACTAGGCGCCTCGGGGTCGACCGCTGCCCCCCTGTCAACACAGATTGCGACCGGTTGGAGAGGTAGGAGGAGAACCACCGTAGGACGGTGCCCCCCACCCCTAATCCCTCCAACCGGCGCAACATGATACCATGGTCGATGGTATCAAAAGCCGCTGAGAGGTCTAACAGCACCAGGATAGAGGAGTACCCCCTACCCCGGGCCCTCCAGAGATCATCCACCAACGCGACCAATGCCGTTTCGGTGCTGTAACCAGACCTGAAGCCGGACTGGAGCGGGTCTAAATAGACGGCTTCATCCAGGTACCGAGGGAGCTGCCACGCCACCACACTCTCAACAACCTTCGCTAGAAAGGGAAGGTTGGAGACTGGACGGTAATTTGCCAAAACAGCTGGGTCCAGGGAGGGCTTCTTGAGGAGGGGCCTCACCACCACCTCCTTCAAAGCGGTCGGTAGGGCACCCTCACTCAAGGAAGCATTTATGATCTCCTGGAGCCAGCCTCGTGTAACCTCCCGGGAGGCCAGCACCAACCAGGAGGGACACGGGTCCAATAAACATGTGGTGGCATTCAGTCTTCCCAGGATCCTGTCCACGTCCTCGGGAGCCACAGGATCGAACTCAGCCCAGATAACACTCTCAAGACCGGGCTCAGTCACCTCGCCCGAACTAACCCAGTCGGCGGCCAAGTCATCCCGAATCTGAGTTATTTTATCATCCAGATATTGAACAAAATCCTCAGCACGTCCCTGCAAGGGGTCCTCCCGCGCTCCCAGATGAAGGAGGGAGCGGGTCACCCTAAACAGGGCGGCTGGGCGATTATCTGATGATGCAATAAGAGCGGCGAAATAATTCGATTTCGCCGCTGTTATTGCCACTAAGTAAGTCTTAATATGAGCTCTTACTAGTGTCAAGTCAGATTCAGAGTGACTGGCCCTCCAACCGCTCTCTAGGCGTCTTTTCCGGCGCTTCATCTCCCTCAGCTCCTCGGTAAACCAAGGAGATAAGTGAGTTCGGCGCCGGGTCAGAGGCCGCAAAGGCACGACACGGTCCAAGGCCCCACCGGCCGCCCTATCCCAGGCAGCCACCAGGTCCTCAGCCGAGTCGCGTGTCAGAATCTCAGGAAATAGCCCAAGCTCCGTCTGGAACCTATCAGGATCCATCAGGCGCCTGGAGCGGAACCACCTAATTGGTTCCGCCTCCCTGCGGTGGGGTGCAGCGGTCAGAAAGTCGAGTTGGAGGAGCGAGTGGTCAGTCCATGACAAGGGTTCCACGCCTATATCCCCAGTATCAAGACCACTCAACCACTGACCAGAGACAAAAACTAGATCCAGGGTGTGTCCACCAACGTGAGTCGGGCCCTGAATTACCTGGGTCAGGTCCATGGCCGTCATGGAAGCCATGAACTCCCGAGCCATCTCAGATGTTTCACCGATAGATGGCAGGTTGAAATCCCCCATGACTATAAGCCTGGGAGTATCAACTGCCACCTCGGCTATAACATTGAGAAGCTCGGGCAGGGTTGTTGCCATGTGGCAGGGAGCCAGGTACGTGACTAACAAACCCATCTGCCCACCTGGACCCCACCTCACATAGATGGACTCACACCCGGCTATCTGAGGTACAGTGGCCTCCCTTGGACCCAGACCTTCCTTAATAATGACCGCTACTCCCCACCCCTGCCCTGGGCTCTCGGCTGGTGGAATGCAAGGAAACCCGGTGGGCACATCTCCACGAGGGGGACCCCCCCCTCGTGGCCCAACCAGGTCTCGGTAATACCAGCCAGGTCCGCACCCCCCTCTTGCAAAAGATCACATATGAGGGGGGCCTTATTTACAACGGACCTCACATTGCACAACATCAGCCGGAGCCTCGGGTCCTGAGACTCTAGACAACCCGGGGAACGGGAATAGCTTAGGGGACCGGGGCAAGCAATCGCTCGAAGACAGCGAGTGCGAGCCCCCACCACACGATATGGTCCCCTGCTCTCGCCATATCTGCCCCTCCCACATAGCGTAGATATCACACCACCCTCAACAGAGGGCTCAGTCAGAGCCCTCTTGCCTCCAGAAACTGGACCCCCCGTGGCATCACAGACTGCCAGGCCTGTCCCTTTCCCCCCCGGGTTTCCCCCCAAACCCACGCCCTCCCCCACCCCAGAACCCCCTAAAACACCCCTTAAAAAAGCACTTAAAAAACCCCTCAAACCCCGTTTCGCAACATGCCACCTCTCGGGGTCCCAAAACCCGTCATTAAGGTAGGCCCTCGATAACGTGGAGGGCCAAACCTGCGAGAGGGGGGAATCTCGCAGAGCAAGAAGCGTAGATCTAGAGAGCATCCAGACAGATATGGGCAAGAAAATAGGGCATGGCATAGGTCCATAGTCATAGTCATAGTTCAGAATATCCTGATGCAGGACCAGGTCAATCAGGAGAACACGCCACTACCCTCTCACGGTAGCGACCAGGAGTCTGCATTCTGTCTCTGAGGGGGATGTCCAGGCCACCCTCTCACGGTGGTCCAACCAAAAACAGGTAGTGTTAATTAATTATTATTTATTAATTATGGTAGTGTTCTTTTAGAAGGAGTTAATTGGTTACTGTATTGTTTTCTTTCGTTGTCTAATTTAACCATAATGTTTAGTTCTTTTCCATATAGTTCACTGCAAAGGGCTCATACTTCAGCCTTTATTTTTGACACTAAAAGGCAGAATGTAAATATTTTAAAGAAAATAAATATCCATGTCATCATCTCAGGAGATACCACAACTATTTGTGTGTGAGAGGGAGAGAGAGAAAGTGCCTTATCTGAAGTGGTGTGTTTCTAGGCTGCCTTCCCAATGAAAATTAGTCAGGCTTTCTCTATGAGTCTTTCACTAAAACTTAAAAGACAAGTTTACTTTAAGTGGTTTTTAATGTGCAACACTCATTTTAATGCTGTCTATTCTAATTACTGCCTATTCTAACATTGGGTTCCCTTTCTGCTGGATTTCTGCTGCCTTTGCTCTATTTGAATTATTGATTGCATTGTATTTTCTTTCTGCATGGTTTAAGAAAGTATCTGTTTTCACTAACTATATTAACATAATGTATTACATTTCATGCCTCTACACTATCATAACTGCAGAGCTGGACTGCATCTACGGAGTATATTCTCTTAAATGTAGTTACTGTATAAAATATTTGTTTCCAAAGAGACAAATGAAGGTATATAACAGGGGTCAGCAACCTGCGGCTTCGGAGCCACATGCAGCTCTTTGGGCCCTCTGCTGTGGCTCCCTGTCAGGTGATCCCACCACTGGCTGACCCCAACCCTTACCCTCCCCTCCCAGTCACTCCTGGCCTGAGAAGGTAAGGGTGCTGGCAGGGGATGGAGAAGTGGCCAGGGCAGAGACAGCGAGATAGAGACAGAGGGGGAGAGAGAGAGACATAGAGAGATACAGAGAGAGAGGGAGAGAATGGGAGAGAGAAGGAAGGAGGGAGGGAGGGGAGAGAGAGAGATGTCAAAAGGATTTTGTGGTTCCCGGTGTTTTTTTAACAACTGGTTCTCTGCCCTAATGACTGGCTGGGGGGGCATGGCTGGGGGTTCATGTGACTGGTGGAAGTGAGTGACATCGAGTTGGCCATGCCCACCCAGGTTTTGTGGCTCCCGGTGTTTTCTTTTCTGTGGGAAACAGATCCAAATGACTCTTTGACTATTTAAGGTTGCAGACCCCTGGTATATACAGTAGGTACTTATTTAGTGACTGTTCGAAGTTACAACAGCACTGAAAAAAATGATTTATGACCAATTTTCATTTACAATCATTGCATCATCTCATGGTCACATGATTGAAATTCAGGCACTTGGTAACTGGCATGTATTTATAACAGTTGCACTCTCTGGGGCTCATGTGATCACCATTTGTAACCTTCCTAGCTGGTTTCCAACAAGCAAAGTCAATGAGAGATTCAATTCACAATCACATGATTCCCTTAACAATTGAACTGATTCACTTAGCAACTGTGGTAAAAAGATTATAAAATGGGGTACAACTCATTTAACAACTGTCTTGTGTAGCAATGGAAATTTTGGGCTCGATTATGATTGTAAGTTGAGGACTACCTGAAATAGTTATTCAGTTTTGTCATCCACTGTACTCAGTCTTTTTCATTCTCTGACAAAAACTTACCTTTACAAGTAAATGTCATGTTGGTCTATAACCCTAAACAAAGATTTGGGTTCGATTTCAGAAGTGGCATTCAGCCGATTTGCACCAATTCAGGTGAACCAGTAGCTGCGATCATGGTTGGGCTCACCCACCGCCCCGGCTCCAAGTCATGCTATTTAGGCACATTTTTGAGGTCGGACATATGCGTGGAAGGTCAGGCGCATGCGCGGATAGCACATGCATGTGAAGTGAGTGTGCGTGCACAGCAAACCAGTGGTAAAGGTAAGTGAAACCCACCCCGTTCGGTTTGGGTTGGGTTGAATTGAAATCCTACTAATCCTGGCATGCTGTAACTCATCCAAATGCTATAGGAGGATTTTAGAAATGTATCCTACTTATCTTTTTAATGTCTTGTCTATGCCTTGAGGAAGGACACAGGAAAGCAGCCATTCAAGCAATTACACTATGAGAGTAAGAAAAGATTCTAAATGAAAAGAACAGTATTTCATATTCAATGCTCAATTCTCAACCTATCCCACTGAAATTGCATTAAAGCAAAGCTAGGAGAGAACTGCTGCACCTAACTGCTCCTGTCAACACTGATAAATGACCAGCGACATGGGTTGGAATTTGGTAATATTTGAAGACATCGTTCTGTGATTGATTAATTTTGTCATAAATAGTTATGACGTTCTACTGCTGTACTAGATGATTTTTTAGAGATGGAATGAAGATTTTGGTTTCTGTAATCACCACATAGGATTAGTTTTCCTAATTCTATGTGGTAATTCTATCACCACATAGAATTATTTTTTAATATTCTAAATCCCTAAAGTTGCATCACAAGAGAAAGAAAGAGAAATGGATGGAGAGAAAGTGTAGATACAGGAAGAGACTTTGCATAGTAAAGGAAGGAAGGGAAGAAAATTTAAAGCAGACTTTAGATGTCCTGAAGAAATCTAGATTTCAATTTCCAGAATTCTGTAGTCAGCATTGTCGTTGCTGAGAATTTTTGAAGTTAAAGTCCACAGTTTCAAAAGAATCCTGCTTGGAAAAAATTAGTCCAATAGTTAATAGTTTAATAGAAAGTTTGCCTGATTTACCAGTTGCGTCCCTTTCTGGACCGGGGCACCCTGCACATGGTCACTCACGGCCTCGTCACGTCATGTCTGAACTACTGTAACACTCTCTACATGGGGTTCCCCTTGAAGAGCACTCTGAGGCTCCAACTGGTCCAGAATGCGGCCATGCTGGCGATTATGGGAGCGACTCGACGCACCCATATGACACCTCTCCTGCGCGAGCTGCACTGGCTCCCAGGTACGGGTATGGTTCAAGGTGCTGGTTACTATCTTTAAAGTGCTCCATGACTTAGGACTGGGATATCTATGGGATCTCCTTCTGCCATCGATAGCCTCCCACCGACCAACACGCTCCCACAGAGAGGGACTCCTCAGGGTGCCATCGGTTAAACAATGTAGACTCGCGACCCCTAGGGGGAGAGCCTTCTCTGTGGGGGCACCTGCCCTCTGGAATGAACTGCCCCCTGGGATACGTATGATTCCCAATCTGCGTATCTTTCGCTGGGCCCTTAAGACTCTGCTATTTCAACAGGCTGGCCTGCCTTAACAAGAATCTGGATGGGGTATTTTAAACTTGTGGGTTTTTAACTGAAAGGGCCAAATTTATTTAATTTGTTTTAAATTGGTTTTTAAATTTTGTATCCCATATTGTTTTATCATGGCTGTATGCCACCCTGAGTCCTTCGGGAGAAGGGCGGTATAAAAATCTAATAAATGAATGAAATGAATGAAATGAGACATCAAAGAAAGGGAGAAGCAGGTCCAGATATCTGAAAAATTTAAAGGCAATGAGATGGCTCAGTGAAAGAGGGTGTTCACTCAGAACAATTGCTGCTGTCATCATCATGGGACATGGTCGTAATGTTGAATACATAACAATAAGGTAAAGATTCCCCTTGCACATATGTGCTAGTCGTTCCTGACTCTAGGGGCAGTGTTCATCTCCATTTCAAAGCCAAAGATCCAGCACTGTCTGAAGATGTCTCCATGGTCATGTGGCTGGCATGACTAAATGCCAAAGGCACACGGATTATCTTCCCACCAAAGGTACCAGCCATGGAATTCTAGGAGTGGTGGCTAACTGAACAAACATTCCTGAAGAAGGCAATTATGGGAAGGCATTTCTGCATTACTATCAAGAAAACAGCGTGGAAATGACTCTAGCAATTGAGACCTGAGCCTGACTCAGCAGAATATTTACCTTCCACACAGAACATCTGTAGCTGAAATATATAACATGGCCAGCAACTGATTAGGCTTTAACAAATCAGATTATTGCTACCTCAGTTTGTTTTTTTTAATTAATTGCAAGAGCCCAATCCTTTGAAATGCTGACAACTTTCTTAAAGACATTTTCTAATTTCTAGAAACAAAGTTGAAAAAAGATAAAGACTTCCTTCAAGTTGAATTCCTGGTAGATTATTATAAAGCCCATAAATTTCACAAGCAGTTTTCCCCCTTGTATGCAAGCTGCCTCCGACATTTTATTCCCTGACAGTCTTGCTTTGTGAGTTCTCTTGATCTTCTTGTTTCATGTCTTGACAGCAACATATTTATTCTTGCAATTTAATCTTTCTGTATTAACTGAATGCCATGAAACCAAAGATGCTTTCAACTGGTAATAACAATATACTGTTAAATGATGTTGGTTTTGTTCTTTCTGCAATGCAGGAAAATAGAAGAAAACAACATGTATATATGCTAATAAATATTGACGATTAGCTATACAAGTTGATTGTAAAGCTAAATAGTGAAAATTTTCAACACATGAGAAAAAAAGCTGAGCATGTATTACAACATCAAATGCTTCAACTGGAATCAAAATTAATACTCAAATCCAGTCGCATGAATCTTTTTATATGAGAAACATCTAAAGTTAAGCTCGCCTCTGGTAGCTACGTGAAAAGGTCTCTATTGTTTTCTTTGCAACAATGTGGCTATGATTTATCACTGCCTTCTTCCAGGATTTTTTCAATATCCCAGTCTATCTTATTGCTTTGAAATGTCCTGGTGATCTCCAATCAATCACTAATCAGGTGCTGTTCTGCCCCAGCTCCGGATTCCCAAGGATTGTGACACACACCAACGGTCCTTATCAAAATTATAATGTACCAAGAATAAACAAAGTCCGGCAAAGGTTGACAACCAGCCCAGGAGACAAGATACAATAAGACACTCACTCTTCAAACATGCTCTTTAATAATTACACGTTGTTTCCAGCAAGAAATTAGTGAGTGCGACTTAAATAGGCTAAGGGAGTGGCCATTTATCCTCAAACCTTACTCTCGAGGAGACCTCCTCCTCCTGAGTAGCCACTCCTACCTTTTGGCAGCCCTGTGTACTCGAGCATTGAAGAAAGGCTCCTCCACTTCACTCTCTCCATTTGAAGGAGCCTCTGGAGGCTGAGTCTCTGCCTCTGGAACCACATCCTCTTCAGCCTCCTTGCTGTCCGACGTGAGCACCGGCTGTGCCAGCCGCTGGCACAACCCCACACCAGCCTCCTCCTCGTCGGGATCAGCCACAATCCGTGCAGGCTGCTGGAGGGCCACAACAGGTGCAGCCTAGTTTCTAGGTTTTGCAAAGGAAGGAAGTCTTTACCATCTCGTGTGATTGAATAAGTTATAGTTAAGCAAGGATGTTGATATTCAGTAGTATTCCTAGGAAAGTGTAAAGGTGTGGGGGATTCATGAAAGAGATTCTCTGGGCACTTGATGTCAAGGAATCCTCAGTTCCACTTTAAGAAAAGAATTTTTGCCTTGTACCTCTCTGCTTACAACAAAAATTATTTCAAAAAAAAAAAAACCAAAAGAGATTGGTCCCATGAAGCAAGATATTGTATTCTCCATACCAACAAATTCCCCTTGAACATCCTGTTTCTACTGAAAAAGCTTCTAAGAGAAGAAAGTGGTGGGATTTGTTTTTTTTAAAAGGTAGTATGTACAAAGAGAGGAAGCAATTTGATTTCAGCTTTGGATGAGAGAAAAGTCTAATAAGATGGATAAAACAACAAAAAACCCCACATGAACATCAGCATCAAATGCAATAACTCATCCTCTCCAAGCACTTATCACTGTACATGGATTTCAATACAAATGGCAACAATAATATGCATAACCTAGAAACTGTCACTTTCTCATGCAGTCATTGTCTTAGGAGAAGAGAAATACAAGTACAATACAAGTAGAAAAATTAAAAATGCATAGAAGTTGAAAAAAAATGTCCAATCAACAACACCCCACTCCACAGATGGGTCCCTTCCACACTGCGGCCCCAAGGCCTATGCCAGGGGTCTGCAACGTTAAATACTCAAAGAGTTGTTTGGACCCATTTCCCACAGAAAAGAAAACACCAGAAGCCACAAAACCTGGGTGGGCGTGGCCAACTCAATGTGACTCACTTCCACCAGTCACATGAACACACACACACCCTAGCAATGCCTACCCATCTGGTCATTAGGTCAGAGAACCAGTTGTTAAAAACACCGGGAACCACAAAATTCTTTTGACATATCTCTCTCTCCCCTCCTTCTCTCCCTCCCTCCCTCCCTCTCTCTCCTCCCCCTTTCTCCCTCTCTCTCTGTCTCTCTGTCTCTCTTCCTCTCTCTGTATCTCGCTGTCTCTGCCCTGGCCACTTCTCCATCCCCCACCGTCACCCTTACCTTCTCAGGCCAGGCGAGGAGTGACTGGGAGAGGAGGGTGAGTGGCAGGGCCAGCCAGTGGTGGGATCACCTGACAGGGAGCCACAGCAGAGGGCCCAAAGAGCCACATGTGGCTCCAGAGCCGCAGGTTGCTGACCCCTGGCCTAGGCATAGTACCAAGTCTTTAGGGCCTTATGAAAAGCCAGCAGAGTGGGGCCATCCTGATCTCTGGAGGGAGAGTGGTAGAAAATACCTCCTGGGCCCTGCCAACCAATATTCCTTAGCCAATAGGACCTGAAACAAGCCCATCTGGTAGAGCAGATGGAACAGGGACAAACATCTGGTAGAAACAACCAGGGAGAAAGATAGATAGACATCGAGTCCCATGGGAGTTGGGTGGCATAGAAATAGGATAAATTAAATTAAATTAAATTAAATTGAGATAGATTTTATAAAACATGTTCATTTTACATCCTCAGTGGGCTTATTCAAAAAAGTGATATATAAATATTGAAAACACCAACTTAAGAAAGAGATCAAATGTTTGCTTAAAGACTGGTATCCTTTTCTCAGTTTTAATCTATGTTCTGTAAACCTTTAAAATATGTGCAGGAAATTGTTCTATAAAGTAACCCATCAACTGGATGTTGATTGTATGCTGTTAGAGCTCCATTAAAAGTAAAACTGTATGAATACAATAAAATAATTTTTATCTATGCTAAAAGTAATGAAATTATATAATTGTCTTTAACTTGGAACCAGCCTCTAGATCAGTGGTTCACAATGAGGGGGGGGGCGGCAATTTGATTTTAATGGGGGCAATTTGAACCTTGTTTAAACCAAGTTAATGGCCTTTTAGGCTTCCTTTGCGTGAATAGAGTTCACTTTTTGAGTAAAGTAAGAATTATATGTCACAGGAGGGGGGCATCAGGATTTTAGAGATGTGGGGCATGGCCAAAGAAAGGTTGGGAACCACTGCTCTAGATCAGTGGCAGCATTATCTTCTTCCCTTTCAAAAATATAAACTAAGTTTCTTTTTTCCACTTTGCTTTTATGTTTTTTTCTTTTTTGAAAAATAAGATCAATTTCAGTCTCTGGGTATGATAAAAGTTGAACTCCAATACAGGACATTTATTACCATAGAAGCATAATATGTCTTCCACTCTCAAATTTAATTTAACAGAGTCTATAATTTTCTTTCAGTTTAAACGTCAGAGTAATATTAATCACTTTATTTGTCCACATATTGCTATGTATAAACATTCAGTCTTAGGATACTTGTTCCTTAGACCTATATGGCAGAAAACTGTCATTCTAAAAAATGAATTTCCTTTTTGACACAAGGCTTTTGACAGGTCACCTACTGCACAAATATTTGGAAAATTATTTTTTTTTAAAAAAAAGCTATCATCTACATCTGTAAAAAAAATTCCTATATACATATAAACACACCTTTGTTGAACAATGGCGCAATGTTTACTGAAAACTTCCTGTTGCATTTCAGTAACAAGCAATGTGGAGTTGGTTTGCATTTAGTGTAAATACAACAATAAGAAATTCACAGACTAATTTTTGTTGTTAGATAAATGTGTTTAGAAAAAACAAAGAATATTTAAATAATAATAATAACATCCCAGACATAACAAGTGTTGATAAGAAAGACAAAAATGTCTGGACAGTGAATGTTGGAGCCCCTGGAGATAGCAGAACAAAAGTGAAAGAACTGGGGAAAAAAATACATAAAGATCTGCCAATAAAAAGTAGAACGACTGTGGCAAAAGAAAACAAAAATAATATCAATAGTAATAGGTGCCTTGGATTCAATACCAAACCATCGGCAACATCACTTGAATGCCATCAGCATTGTCAAAATTACCATTGGTTAATTGCAAAAGGCACTTAACAGCTTACATCCTGCAACAATTACTTTAATACCATTAAAAATCAACATCAGCCTATCTCAAGTCCTTGGAAAGGACTTAATAGGTGAATACAAATTCTAAACCCCGTCTAAACATCTGGCTGACTGTGGGACCAACCCATAATAATAGACAAAAATATATAATGTTGACTGAGTTTGGTGTACTGATTAAGGTACTTGGCTAGAAACCAGGAGATTATGAATTCTAGTCCTTCCTTAAGCAGAAAACCCAGCTGTCATGGAAAAAAAAAATAGAAGATGGAAGTCATAAGTATGTCAACTGCCTTAACCAAAAATAAAGGCAGGATAAAAATTTATAAATAAATAAAACTGGTAAATAGTCAAAAATTGTTCCCAGAGGTATTTTCCCAATGTTTTAAAGACATTTACTTTTTACATAACTGAGAGCTTTAGGCAATATTTAGAAAAATGTTATAGGTGTCTTTAAAATGTAGGAGCCCATGGTGATAATCCCATTTCTAAAGAAAACCACAAATCATTACATATCTTGTTTTGCTTTTACTCATTACATATCTTGTTTTGCTTTTACTCTTTACATATCTTGTTTTGCTTTTACTCATCATTAAAGGAACTACCATTCTAATTTTTAAAATAATTAGCATACAAAGCAAACTAATAAATCTTTGCAAGAGGTTAGTATGGGCATGACTGGAATTCTATACAATTACCTTAAAATTCATTGAAATTGAAGATTCCATTGAAACTAACTGCATAGGCACCATCTGATAAACACAACCAGTTTTAACTACAGATCTTTGTCAGCTGAAATGCAAATGTAAGTTTTTACTACAGATGCAATATTTGCAGATAAGTATGTACAATTTTAAATAACTATTATGAAAGAAGAAATGTATCATGTAGCTTGAGTTTAATTTTTCCCCTCTTTCTTTAAGTTCCTGGATCCTATTGTTACACATAGCTTCAAGGTTTTATTGTGTCTTCCATTCCTCTCTCCCATTCTGAAAGAGTTCTCACAACTACTGTATTTCTCCTCCACTGGATCACTCAAGTTACCCAAATCCCCAGAGTCTTGTCTGAACTAACCCCAATGCAATAATTGCATTTTGAAAATAAAATATAGCTAATTTCAATCACAGGATCTTTTTTTAAAAAAATTAGAGCTACCGGTTTATCCTCGGGCCAACACACCACACGGAATGAGAAATTGGAGACTTACAGAACATTCTTTTTGAAAGGAATGGAGACTGGAGGTGGTTGAATCAGACCAGGGAAATGGCAGTGAAGATGCAAACACCATTCTGTTTAAAATCTAAATACCTACCCATGTCTGAAGTTCAAATCAAATTTCTATCAAGAAACCATGAAGGACAACATGCTGTTCCCCCCACCTAGTCTGAACTTTACCAAAATCCCTTTTCACCTTTTAAAAATGAAGAGAGAAGAAAAGATCATAAACTTTCCACTATCACACGGGACCTGCTGAACATATTGTAAGTTTTGGAAAGCAGGACTGAGCGAATTCCTTCTCTCAGAGATGGGCTTCACATAATTTAACAACCAGTTTGCCCCAGCACTGAAAATATGAGCGTGCATCTTCCACGCATGCACACAGCCTTCTGCACACGAGCTTGCACACATGCACACGACTTTAAAAACGCAGCTAAATAGGACAGCATAGCACCAGGGTGCAGGTCACAACTATCAGTTCGCCTGAACCAGTATGAACCGGCTGAATCCCACCCTGCCTTTCCTACCATGACATGCAGACGTGAAACTGCCTAGCTGATAGGGATCAGCAATCTGCGGCTCCGGAGCTGTATGCAGCTCTTTGGGCCCTCTGCTGTGGCTCCCTGTCAGGTGATCCCACTACTGGCTGGCCCAGCCCCTCGCACTCCCCTCCCAGTCACTCCTCACCTGGCTTGAGAAGGTAAGGGTGACGGTGGGGGATGGAGAACCAGCCAGGGCAGAGTCAGTGAGATACAGAGACAGAGAGAGAGAGAGAGAGAGAGGGAGGGAGGGAGGGAGGGAGGGAGGGTGGGAGGGAGAGAGAGAGAGAGAGAGAGAGAGAGAGGGAGGGAGGGAGGGAGGGAGAGGAGAGAAAGATACGTCAAAAGGATTTTGTGGTTCCTGGTGTTTTTTAACAACTGGTTCGCTGCCCTAATGACCAGTTGGATAGGCATGGCTAGGGGTTCATGTGACTGGTGGAAGTGAGTGACATTGTGTTGGCCATCCCCCACCCAGATTTTGTGGCTCCAGTGTTTTCTTTTCTGTGGGAAATGGGCCCAAATGGCTCTTTGAGTACTTAAGGTTGCAGACCCCTGGCCCACCATATAAAGGCTTTAAACAAAACCTGCCGACCAGGGGTTTTTTTTTAAATTGTGAGGGAAAAGACAACTATTGTGCATTTAACCATTGTAAATACTGTTTTAAGAAAGAGAACACAAAATAATTTAGCAGAATTTTAGTGCCAACCACTTTCCCTAATAAGTAATCTTCCCTATTTTTTTTCCAAAAGAAAGGTCATCCCTACAGTTTTCTATTGTTATTTTAACCCAAACTTTAATTGAAAGGATCATATGCCTTCAATTAATAGTGTTCTGGCCTCAGACTGACAGAAGAAATGGTTGGCATGAACTATTCTCATAGTTCCTATTTTTTGATGCCAACAGTTACCAAATTTTGGTTAATGCGAGGACCCTACCTTCGAAAGAAACAGAGGTGTCAATAGAATGCACCACATTTTTCACTTTTTTCCACCATTCAGAATGCTCCCCAATTTTTTAGAGAATGCCTGATGACTATTAAAAAAAGATTTTTAAAAAAAGAAATGGAAATATAGCTGGAATAAGAAGTTGATCTCAAACACCAGAACAAACTAGTACTTGTTCCCATCCCCGTTAATTGGTGTATAAGAATAAGTGGCCTTGTTGGGGTGTGCCTGATGTTCAATGCACAAAATGAATGGGCTTCATTCTGCTGCCTCAGGTTTCAGAATCCCAGCCTTTGATTAAGGCTAGAACTTACAGACCATGACAAATAAGCTTTAGAGTTCAAACAGAATCCAGAGGGTGGCAAAAGAAAAGAAAAGTCCCAGCTAATTCTAACCAGCACCTTTGCCTTTAAGAGATGTAAACTCAAAACATCCACACACCTGCCTTCACATTCAGCACATCAACTGAGTCACAAGCATCTAAAGGCAATGAATACTTTGGCTGTTGCAACCCACTTGCAAGAACTTCCTACTCCAGCCTGGAGCGTGACATTTTTGAAGTTTCAATCAAGATTCTGCATTTATGAAAGAAATCCATTAAATGAGCCAAAAACATCAAGGGCTGCATGAAAGCTAATCTTCAACATGAGGAATAGGTTACTGCATGGAACAATCATGAAGACTTGTAAGAGTAACAAATATTTGTCAAGATTAAGTAGTTTTAATAAAATATTTACCATTTTTTGCCAGCTTGTCATGTTTCGTTCTCTCTTCTATCCAAGTTCAGACCCATGAGAGAGGCAGTAATTACACCCAGAAGATATACTTCCTCAAAAATCCAATTTTTTTCTTCTTGTGATTTTTTTTAAAGTCGGGGAAAAAGCAGCTATATTCACAGTTTAAAAGACCTTGCGAGGGAAGCTCATATTGACACCAAGATCTATCCCCTTTTGCAAAGCTGTAAACTTTAAAGAGTAGGGAAAATTGAACAAGCCATTTCATCACCTTTGTTGGGGCCAAATGACATTTGGCTCCCCTCTGGCAGCCCTGCACTCTTCAGTGGCCCTGATACCCAGCTGTAAAACATTTGTGTGATGTTATAAAGGTTTTTTTTTAATCTTTATATCTTAAATAGTGCACCAAGTCTCATTCAGCACAGTTGAGCCAAGCCTGCTCATCTCAGCCAAATGTTGAAACATTCCATGTTTGCACATTTACCCTCCCAAGGATCTGCCAATATTCTTCTCATCACGTTGGATGTCTATCTTGGTCCCCAATCTGTCCCTGAATCAATGTATTATTGCTCAGCCATGTTCCCTATTTGCCAATCAGCAAAGAGACAGACTTTCTTCCAGCTGAAAGACTTCTCAGAAAGGAGATGTGGAGGGATTTAAACACAGATCCTCTGAGACCATAACCTTTTGCGTCTGCTGCTTTCATTTTGTCAACCTTCTCTGCTCCAACCGGCCAAAGGCTTATACCCTTCTGTGGCAAGGACTTCAGTTAGGGAAAAAATGATTGAATAGAAGCACAGCTATCATAGTTCATAGATTAGAGAATTATAGGAAAATCAATCCTTTATTTTCTTAGTGAAGGAGGACCTATCAGAGATAGAAATTAGGCACTGGCAGATGCTACCTTTCTCATTCCCCTATTTAAATACATATAGATGCATTATTTTTTTTAATTATAAAGAGTGATTATTTATACAAGGAAGAAAAAGATTGGCTAGTAATCACTTTTATTAATAACAATGAGATTGTATAGTTCTACCTAAGTGATATTTTTTCTTCTTCTGTCTATATAACCAATTACAGCCTTTCTGCAAGATTAGCAATATAACTGAGAGAATTCATTTGTATTCTTGTAGAATAATTAACCTTTATTTCTGAGACAGCAGGAATGGCATCACACCTAGACTTTCCAAAAAGATGTTGAGACTTTGGAAAAAGTGCAGAGAAGAGCAATTAAGATGATTAAAGATCTGGAAAGTAAAACATACAGTATGAAGAACAGTTGCAGGATTTGGGTTTGGCTAGACTAGAGAAAAGAAGGGATTAGGAGTGACATGATAGCAGTATCCCACTGTTTGAAGGGCTGCCACAAAGAGGAGGGGGTCAAATTATTTTCCAAAGCACCAGAGGGCAGAACAAGAAACAATAGATAGAAACTAATCAGGAGAGAAGCAACATGGAATTAAGGAGAAACTTCCTAACCGTGAGAACAATTAACCAATAGAATGGCTTGCCTTCAGAAGTTGTGGGTGCTTCGTTACTGGAAGTTTTTAAAAAGAGACTGGATAGTCACTTGTCTGAAATTATATAAGGTCTCCTGGAGGGTTCAACTAGAAGACCTCCAAGGTTCCTTCTATATTCTATTCTACTCTACTCTACTCTACTCTACTCTACTCTACTCTACTCTACTCTACTCTACTCTACTCTACTCTACTCTACTCTATTCTATTCTATTCTATTCTATTCTTCTATTCTATTCTATTCTAATGCAGAAAATCCACTACACCATTATTCTGAAAATTATCAATCCAGGAAGAGCCTGTTTTGACATTTTATTCTAATGTCAAACTGCAACTATAATCCTCCAGTAGTACTTCATAAACAAACTAAACAAGTAGCTTTAGTCCCTCAAAGGAGTTTCTATCCCAGGAGGTATTGGGGAGGAGGAAAAGTGTCAAAGAGAATATTTTTCCTTGATTAAAAAATAATAAAGGTAATCATAATGAAATAACTCTCAGGATTACTTTGTAAAATGAACACACACACAATCCACGCGTACATACATACCTGTGGGAAATATACTTTATATCACGATGCTTCTCATCAATCCAATGGATTTTTTGTGCCCACTCAAGTGAAAAGGAAATTTCTTGATATCCTTATTATCAGGATTTAAAATAATGCTTGAGAATTTTATTATGCTTTTACCTGGATTTTAAATTGGCACCAGTGCAATTCTCAAGCTACAGCTGGATAAATGATCTCATATTAAAGAACTGTACATCTATCCCATTTGTTTTGGGAATCTTTTAAGAAACAGATTGCTCATATTATAGTTTTATGAACTGGAGATAATGTTATTCTGGAGAATATGTAGCTAAGGAATATGCAACCTTTTGGGTAATGAACTTTTTAGTAGACAGGCAGAAATAGTTTGACAATCTCTATAAATTGCACCAGTGCCAATGCAAAATCCAAGTAAAAGCATAATAAAATTATTGAAAACATTTAAAAGCAAAGGCATCACAGTAGTAAGCTTTGAGGAAACAGGACATTGTGGCCATTAATGTTACACTAAAAGGGAGGGAGGAAGGAAGGAAGGAAGGAAGGAAGGAAGGAAGGAAGGGAGGGAGGAAGGGAGGGAGGGAGGGAGGGAGTAGAATAGAGGAGAAGATGGCAGAGATAGCAAATGAAAGAGCCAGGGATTTTGTGAAAGGTGGATATCTTTTCTCTCTGCTTTTAATAGCAACATAATGTGAGAGAATTAACCAAATAAAGCTTCCTGGTCTAAAGATAAATAGTTGAAAGTTCACTCCTGCTTTGATATTTTTATAAGGGCTGCTATTAAAGAGATAAATGTAATACTAGCATTTGCCTCCCCATTTGGCTATTTTGTTATGCTAATAAAATCTAGATACCTTTTCCTTCCACATTCTTGATTTACCAGATTACACAATCCTAGTCTTTAGCCAGTATTTTCTCCAAGGGGCAACTATCACTAGTTGCCAAAATTTGTAAGGAATATACCTCTTGCAATAATTTTATACCTGAATGAGTACACACAAAACAAAAATTCTACAGATCAAAGTTCATCAATCAAAATACTGTACTCCTCAATGGATGTTCAGAAAAGGTTGGGTGTTGTTTTTGTTATAATTTAAAGGAATTATAATAGAGATGCAGTCATGTCTATTAATAACTGCTTCGGCTGAGTATACTTACAGTGATGAACCAACATGTTGTAAATACGTTGATGATTAAAGATGTTAATGCTTCAATACCAATGAATGCAATCACAATGAAGGAGAAAAATAACAGCTCTCAAAAGAAACCAACATGGCTGCATAAAGAACTCTCTGACAAATTGAAAGACAAAAAGGACAAGTATAAAAAGTGGAAAGAGGCAGAATATCAGCAAATAGCCCGAGGCTGCAAAGATGAAGTGAGGAAAGCTAAGGCTCATAATGAACAAAGGTTTGCAACAAAAATAAAAAAAAACCAAAAAAAGCTTCTTCCAACATGTTAAAAACATGGCAGAAGATGGAAATAGTTGTCCCCAAATATAAAAAAGGAAATAAAAAGGATTCTAGTAATTATAGGTCCATCAGTCTGATTGACATTGACACTGCAGCAAAAATATATGCTAGATTCCTTTTAAATAGAATTGAAATCTGGGTAGAGGAAAATCATATCCTTGCAGAAGAACAAGTAGGTTTTAGACAAAACTGATCCACTATCGATAACTGCTTTGTCTTGAAAAAGATGTGCCTTGTACTCCAAAAAATATGGTACTTAACTCATTTTTTGCATCTGTCTTTACACAAAGGGAAAAAACAGCCCAACCAATCAAAAACAGCACCACAAAAAACAGATTAGGAACACAAGTTAAAATAGGGAAGAAAATGGTAAGTAAGCACCTGTCTACCCTAGATGAGTTCAAATCACCAGGACCAGAGGGGCTACACCCCAAGTTTCTGAAGGAACTGGCAGATGAGATCACAGAACCACTGAACTATATTTTTCAAAGATCCTGGAGCACTGGGGAACTGTCAGAGGACTGGAAAAGAGCTGGTGTAGTTCCCATCTTCAAAAAAGGAAGGAAAAAAAAGATCCAGGAAACTACAGACCTATCAGCCTGACCTCAATACCAGGGAAGATTCTGGAAAAGATAATCAAGCAATGAATCAGTGAACACCTAGAAGCAAACCAAATAATAACCAAAAGCCAGCATGGGTTTGTCAAAAACAGATCATGCCAGACTAATCTTATTGCATTCTTTGACAAAGTGACAAAATTATTGGGCCAGAAGAATACTGTCGATATAATTAACTTGGACTTCAGTAAGGCATTTGATAAAGTAGACCATAATCTACTTCTAGATAAAATAGAAAAATGTGGGTTAGACAGCATCACCACCAGATGGATTCGTAACTGGCTGACCAACTGCACTCAACATGTAGTCCTCAATGGAACTGCTTCTACATGGAGGGAAGTATGCAGTGGGGTACCCCAAAGCTCTGTTTTAGACCCAGTACTCTTCAACATCTTCATCAATGATTTGGACAAGGAGATAGATGGGGAACTCATCAAATTTGCAGACAACGCCAGCTAGCAGAAATAGCCAACACTCCGGAAGATAGGCTTAAGATACAGAAGGATCTTGACAGACTTGAACATTGGGTGCTATCTAACAAAATGAAATTCAATGGTAAAAAAAGTAAGGTTCTACATTTAGGGAAGAAAAACAATATGCACAGGTACAATATTTATTTATTTATTTATTTATTTCAATTTATATATATGTATATGTTGTACCTCGCTCAAGAGTAGCAATTGTAAGACTGATCTTGGCGTCCTAGTGGACAACCATTTAAATATGAACCAGCAGTGTGCAGCACGTGCCAAAAAAGTCAACACAGTTCTAGGCTGCATAAACGGAGGGATAGAATCAAGATCACACGAAGTGTTAATATCATTTTATAATGCATTGGTATTATAAAATGCATCCGGTTTTCGTCACCACGATGTAAAAAAGATGTGGAGACTCTAGAAAGAGTGCAGAGAAAAGCAACAAAGATAATTAGGGGACTGGAGGCTAAAGCATATGAAGACTGGTTGCAAGAACTGGGTATGTCTAGTTTAATGAAAAGAAGAACCAGAAGTGACATGATAGCAGTGTTCCAATATCTCAGGGGCTGCCACAAAGAAGAGGGATTCAAGCTATTCTCCAAAGCACCTGAGGGCAGGACAAGAAGCAATGGGTGGAAACTAATCAAGGAGAGAAGCAACCTAGAACTAAGGAGAAATTCCCTGACAGTTAACAACAATTAATCAGTGGAACAACTTGCCTCCAAAAGTTGTGAATGCTCCAACACTGGAAATTTTTAAGAAAATATTGGATAACCATTTGTCTGAAGTGGTGTAGAGTTTCCTGCCTAGGCAGGGGGTTGAACTAAAAGACCTCCAAGGTCCCCTCTAACTCTGTTATTCTGTTATTCTATTTAATTATATCCCCAAATCTACAATCTGCCAATTTATGAAGACTTTTGGATCTCTTAAATTTGGGACATTGCCAAAAGCATCATAACATATTTTATGACCATCACTTGCATACCAGTTAGTAAATGTTGGCTTTATCTATTAATTCTTGGCCTTTGAACTCACTTTTTCTTTGCAAAAAGGAAAGACTGTAAAAATGTGATTTTATGTCACAATTTAATCTATTTAAACATTAGGCTGTAGTAATTTTTACATGCTGTGAATATTATATTTCCATTGTAGTAATATAATACTTAAAGTTCCAGGACTGTTCATGCCTACCCCCCCACCCACACACCCGGAAAAATCTAAAGTATAGTCCTAAAGGTTTTTAATGTTATGACTGAATGTTAACATGATAGAAGTGAACTATTAACATGTGAACGGGCAATAACTGTGTCAGCTTCACTGAATTTTAATCATTTGGTAATTTGTTTAATAATTTCAGTAACTTTTTACATTAGTTCTGTGATGTTTTTATGTCTGTATTTTTATGTTTTACTTTATCTGATTTGACTTAGAACTGCAGTTAACATTGATCACCAACTGTAATAAAATATATTTATTATTTGATCAAATTAATGTCAATTAAATATACATTTAATTTAATGTTTGAAGTAAGGCCATAGCATTCCTCTCAACCCAGAAACTTTATGATCCTTGTCAAAGAGTAAAAAAAATTAGCATGGCCATTTTTTTCAATTTACTGCAGAAACGATAACATCATATTCCCAATATCTCCATTTCTATCCTTACTTTTTTTTTCTCTGCTTATCTTCTCCAAAACGTCTCCATTCTTAGGAACTCTAAGTTACAGTTGCTCAATACTTTTTTAAAAAGTTCTCAATTTTTCTCCTTTTTTGACTTTCAGTTGTTTCTTAAATCCTATCTTCTAAATGCAAGCAGTTAGTGGCAGTTAATATATTAGTTACAGCTAGTCCCTGTTTAATGTCTATTCATTCAGAGACTGTTCCAAATTATGATCACATTGAGCAAAGTGATTTAGGACAAGTTCCACTACTGCAATCCCCCCACAGACACATGAACAAAATTTGGACCCATTTAGTCCCACCTGCATTTATGGCCACATTTGGGCCATCTGTTAACTTAGCTGCCACCAACAACCAACCTACCCACTGGGCACCACTGTATAGCCAGGAGTTTGAGCAGCCTTTTTCCATACCAGGGCTACTCTCAAAACCAACATAGGCTTGGTTCATCTAGCGAATCACATGCTACTATACTAGATCAGAACAGCTCTCAAATATTACGAGCAGTCTTCTAGATCTAATACTTGACGATTGATGGATTGACTGACTTGATATACCAATCACTTTCCAAGTTTCTCAGCTTGTGCTCCACCATTGGACTATAGCTTTTTCATGTAGATCTGCTACCCAAGGAAGTACAATGGCACTTAGCAGCGTGGCTTTTCGTATGTCATTTTTTAAAAACATCCATATTACCAAAACTTCTACATCAGGGGTGAAATGCTCCCTGTTCGGACCGGATCACCCGATCTGGTAGTGATGGTGGCGGGTGGTTCGGAGAACCAGTAGCAAAAATCCCTGCGCCTCCCCCCCCCACCACCATCCCAGCTGAGCTACACAATCATCAGAGGCTTCTTTTTTTTTTTTTACTTTTAAAAGCATTTTTTCTACAACTTCTTCCACCAAAAAAAATGCTTTTAAAAGTTTTTTTAAAAAAGCCTCTGATCATCGCACGGCTCAGCTGGGATCTCAGAGGCTTTTCAAAGCATTTTTTTCTGCAACCTCTTCCGGGGAAGAGGTGATTAAAAATGCTTTGAAAAGGCTCTGACGATCAGGCAACTCAGCTGGGATCGTCACAGCCTTTTCAAAGCATTTTTTAACCACCTCTTCCGCTGAAGAGGTTGCAGAAAAAAATGCTTTAAAAGGCTCTCTGACGATCCCAGCTGAGTTGCCTGAGGGTCAGAGAGACTTTTCAAATAATTTTTTAAAACTATTAAATTTTTTGCATTTGCAGAACAAATGCTTTGAAAAGTTAAAATAAAAAAAAAAGTTGGCCACACCCACCCAGTCACATTAAACCCCCACAAGCCACGCCCACAGAACCGGTAGTAACAAATTTTACATTTCACCCCTGGTCTACATTGTGCTTTTGATACAAAACCAGAGGGACTGAAACTAGATTGTACATTTTCAGATTACCAAACAGTATGTTTAAAAGGATGTAGAAAATGTATCAAACACTTTTAAAAAATGATCTGTTTTTCTACAACTTAATTTAACATATCTGCCTGCTGGCTCTGCATATATTTACAAATGAACTAAATTTGCTTCTTGCAAATATACACTAACTCAAAATCAGTCCAATTTCCTCCTCCCTTCAGTTTGGGCCATTTTCAATTTCAACATAAAACATAAAAACCATTGGAAGACCTGAAAGACCAAATTAGAGACAGATCATCATGGAGCAAATCTATGTTGCTAAAGGTCAACACTGACTTTACAACACATAATCAGTTATCAATTGATCAATGTAACATAAAAATATAATTAGCCACAATGAAGTACTCACAAATATTTTAAATGGAGAGTCCTATTTATCGATATAGATACATCTATATTTATCTATTTATTTATACAGATAAATCTTACCTATATTAACTGCCTGATGGCAAATAGTTGCCCTGATGGCTTATATCACCATGAACAAAGCCAAGTAATTCTGTGTAGGTAGGTTCAAAAAGTTAAAGGCCACACATATGGCAATCCATTTTAAACCAGTAGAGAAAGATTCACTTTAATATATACTGTAATTGGGCAGTAAATACAATTCACCCTTTAAATGCAGCAGAATAAAAAGATATTTGCTTTACTCCAAAGGAAGATTGCAATAGAGATCAGGGAGATCTCTGAAAGAAACCTTTTTCTATAATGGAGAGGATAAGCAGAGGTACCGCCAACAAGGTTACTCACCTCTCTCATAGTTAATCGCATTTGAGCAGTTAACTTGATTGCATATGTTAAATCTTCATTGCTAACCATACCAAAAGAGCCAGAACACTAAAAACAGGAGTGGAACCTCATATAAATCAAGCTGCTCAATGGGATGAACAGGGCAGGGCAGGGCAGGGCAGGGCCTGGCAAGGCAAGGCAAGGCAAGGCAAGGCGGAGGGAGGGAGGGAGGGGAGGGAGGGAGGAAGGAAGGAAGGAAGGAAGGAAGGAAGGAAGGAAGGAAGGAAGGAAGGAAGGAAGGAAGGAAGGAAGGAAGGAAGGAATTGAAAATATATTGTTGGAAAAGTAATCCCTCTCTCTCAAACAACGAGAATGATCTATAACCAAAACAGTCCTTGGTGCATGACTGTAGGTTTTATAATATATGTCACCCTATAGGTATGGGGATGCCAATATGTACACATATATAAACATACACATAAACTGTACATATAAACTGAACACACAAAAAAGGTTTTTGTTCATTTTAGTCATTTATTCAAACCAGATTTTAGATGTTATTTATTTTCATGAGTTTTAGACAAGATCTTTTTTAGCACATTACAGAATCCCGGAGGGGCTTCCTGTATTAAAGACAAAGTCCAGTACTGTAAATGCTAAGTATAGTAAAGGAGTGTTTTTTAGAAATATTGCCAAACATATTTGAATATGCAGCAATCAGGCCAAGAAATCTGTATGTTGGAAACTAAGAGCAAAACTGGCAGTTTGGTTTCTTATCTGGCTCATTTGTTTTTACGTCTGTGCTACCTTGTAACAACATGACCTAGGCTAGCTTTACATCACAAAAATTCAAAACCCAAATTCTGGATACTTTTTGCATATATTCCATCCCATTAGTGTCACGACATGTAGAAATCATACGTTTCTAACAAAATTATTTAGCCTTTCAGTTTAAATTCTGCAAATGGCTACCTAGAGGTTTTATCCAAGAGCCCCAAATAAGTACATCAAAAACAATGTGGCTGGAGGGGAGGATTCTGGATTTTTGTTTTGTTTTAAAAGTAGTTCCAGTTCATTTTATTCCAAGACAACAGCTTCCCAAAAGCATTTTGCAGGGTAAGTGAATACAGATCTCTATGGGAACATTAACCATTTTAGATGAGGTTTTAGAAGCCAACAAAGTTTTAGACCTACAACATTCTATTTCCTAAATCTGCTAAAGGTTTTTCAAAGAAAAGAAAAAATACAATTTCTTTAGGGCTGAAATACATGGGAAAGTATTTTAAACTAGCTTATTGGAACTCAGTTTTTAAAAACTGCAACCATTGATGTACTGAATTCTAACAGTCTGCAAAAAGTACATTAAAACCTCATTTAGTGCTTGATCTTACAAAGTAATTTCTTGCCAGAATATGAAGAATATATCAGGCAATAACCATGAAATACACACACTCATTGTGTGGTCCTTAACGAAACTACATCTATGCTTAGGGAAATAGGAAAGTATGTGGAGGGATTCCTCAAGGGGCCCAGTGTTCTTGAACATCTTCATGAACGATCTAGATGTGAGGATTGAAGGGGCACACATCAAGTTTGCAAATGACACACATATAGGAGGAACTGCTTACACTATGGAAGATAAACTCAAGATTCAAAAGACTTGAGCATTGGGCTTTAGCCAACAAGATGCAGTTCAGCAGTGAGAAAAGTAAGGTACAGGATAAGTGGTACCTGGCTCAACAATAGTGCCTATGAGAAGGATCTAGGTGTCCTGGTGGACCACTGCTTAAACATGAGTCAGCAGTATGCTGCATCTGCCAAAATAGTCAATGTAGTCTTGGGATGCATCAACAGAGAGACGTGAGGCCACATTTGGAATACTTTGTCCAGTCCTGGTCACCACAATACAAAAAAGCTGCTGAGACCCTAGAAACAGTGCAGAGAAGAGCAACAAAGTTGACTAGGGTTCTGGAATCTACATCCTATGAAGAACAGCTAACAGAATCAGTGGAGAGTTTTCCAATACTTAAAAGGCTACCACAGAAAAGAGGGCTTTATTCTCCACAGTAACCTGGAAATAAGGAGGGATTTCGTGTCAGGGAGAACCATTAAATCCAAGAACAAACTTTTAATCATTGCAACATTTAAAGGTCTGTTAAACTTTCATATTATTCCCTTTAAATAAGTAGATCACAATAGAGCTATATAGGAATTGTCCAAATCTTGGATGTGAGCTCTCCAAAGTGGTTACAAATCATAATTTTTAATCTGAAAGAACAAGATAGTAAATTATAGTTAATTAACTAAAAGTAATCATAATTTAAATCAAATTAAGCATGGTTTTTGCCCTGTTGTAATTGAATGTGACAATGACCTTGGAAGATGGGAAGAAGAGATGTCTCTAAGAAACTATCAGACAAAAGAGGGAGGAGCCAACCATCATGTAATGGGCAGAGAAAGAAACTTAGAAAGGTTCTGCCCTAATTTATCAGGCAGTAAAAGGAAACAGTTTGTACTTTCAGACTTGCAAGTTTATGTTAATGTAGCCTTTGTCAACTCTGAAGCGAACCTGATTGAAGCCATCTTGTGCTACCTTACAGTTGCCATGAAGCCTGAGAGAGAGAAGGGAGGGGGAAAGTAGATAGCCCAGTTTACAGTCAAAATAAAAGGTTTTCCTGTGGGAACCAAGGTCATCATAACAAGTGGCTGGTGAAGGAGGAAAGGAGCCTGCCAGCTGTATTCATTGGACAATGTGACTGATGACATTGGGAAGGGGCGAATTTTTCACCTAAATTTTAATTATGTGAAAACCACAGGAACTTTTAGAGTTGGTTTTCACCAGCTGTGCCAATATGATGTCTCCAATAAACATGCTCTATGAGGAATCTACCTGCCTCGGAGTTCTGCTTTCAATGGGTGCATTTCTCGGAACACTGACAGACTTACAATAAAGTGGAATTAGTTCATCTTGTTGTGTTTCTTGTTTAATGTACTTGGGAGACTGATGCTTGGCTGACTATTTTTATATATAGTACTCCACCAAAAAAGTCAAAATGAGGTTAAAAAGAAAACAGGAGTTTTAGAACTCCTGTTTTAAAAAATTATTCCAATAATTTGTAATATTTGCTGTGATTGGTAAATTACTGTTAAATCAATGAATTAACTTACTATTATTTCCCCTGAGGGACTACTGAGTCTGCCGAACTAACTCAGAAAAAACCCTTTTGCTGAATTAACAATAGTTATTTTAAAGTTTAACTCAGACTAATCATTTTTCAAATAAATATACTATACAGCAGGTAAGGTTATGAGGCATTTCATTAAAATAAAGTATCACTGTGCTTCAGTGATACATCTGCTTCAGATGTACCTGTGCTTCAGGTAACATGAGGCTTTTCAGGCTTCTGGAGATCTACGTATAAACCAACTAGTCTGGTTTTATAGCACCGATACTGCAGTTTTAACGGCATACAAAAAAATAACTTTGGAACATTCTGATTTCACAAAATGTATCTGCTCAACTATGAGCATTTGTCATAAATTGGTTGTTGTTTTTTATCTATTCCCTTAAGGCTGCAAGCAATATGCATACACAGGAAAGGAGGTTTGAATTCAACACTCATCTGCTGCAACAGAACGACTTTATTTTTAATTTAGATGGTTCAATTTCATGTAGCAATTTCATTTTTCCTAAAATCCTAAATTCTGATTAAATGTTCCCAGAAGAGGGGGCAGAGGAGATAAGTTCTAAAAAAAAAAATAGAGAAGGAAGAGAGAGGGAACTTTTGCGAACAGGAATCAAATTTTAACCAGGTCCTGACAAAAAAAATCACCCATTAGTTTATCATTCCAGAAGTAGTTGTTAGAAATCATGTATTACAAGGGTTTGAGGAACCGTGGCTTACTCGGTTGCAAAAACGGTGAAATCTTACAATCCTCATTCAATAGTGCCATCTAGTGAACCTACATAATTGCAGCTGCTCTATGCATGATTATTTACACTTAGATCAATTTAACCTTTGCCTCCGAGGAAGTAAAAAAGGATCGCTGGACATCCACTGGGCAAGAAAAGATGAATTTTAATTGATTTAAAACCATAATCCAAGCTACTGGGAGGACCCTAAAAGGCAAATCCGTGTCTTGAAATACAACCCAAGTCATACCATCTGTTTATATATGTCTATGTGAATGTATTAAATGTTTCATGATGAATTTATTTTTTCACCAACCAGTTATTTCCTGATCCAAATCTTCAAGAGGCTGTTGCTGCTTCTCTTATAATTAAGACAGAAAAAATAAACAGAAAAGGAAAAAAGATATTTGGGGAAGGAGAAGAAAAACAGTCACATAACTGCTAAACCTGGAATGGTAAATGGTAACAACACACCTTTAGGCTACATTCTGAATCCCAAACACACATATAGAGCAAATTATTATGGGGCTGGGGAGAAATAATGTTGGCATATCTTCTTGCACATTCCAACATTACCACTTCGTGCTGGCCAAGACCAAAAATGTGCAATGTGAAAATCCTGATATTACTAAAAATTGCACCCGCCCTTCCCACGTTAGCAATATGGGATAAATTAACTACGCCTGATCCATGGTACGATTGACTGGCCCATATTAGATTACCTACAGTAATAGAATGACTTTGGATCCAGTGGATTCAAAATAAACAGTTCCCAGAACACCCCATTTATTGATTCTTCATCAATATATTTCTCCCTGGCAACAATTGGGGTACTTCTACAATGAAAGCCCCATTTCTAGAAATGTTATTCCTTACAGGTCAAAAAACAGTGCAAATAATTCACTCACTAATCTTCTCCCCACCACCATATAAGTCAATAATTCCCATTATGTATATTTATTTCTAAATAAGTTCATCCCTATTGGTAGTTTTAATCTTTTTCTTTTACTTAATTTCCAGCTTTTCTATTGCTACCAAGGTGGCCAGTACTCTGCAATGTAATAATATATAAAGCCAATAACAAAGTATTACTAATCCTACTAAAAAGCTTGGCTGCATAAAATAGCAATGGCAATATAGACTTATATATCACTTCACTGTGCTTTACAGCATTCTCTAAGCAGTTTACAAAGTCAGCATATTGCCCACAACAATCTGGGTCCTCGTTTTACTGATATTGGAAGGATGGAAGGCTGAGTCAACCTTGAGCCAGTGAGGAGCAAACTCTAGGCTGTGGGCAGATTAGACTGCAATACTGCATTCTAACCACTGCGCCCCCACAGAATGTAACAATCTAATAGGAAATGTTTGCAAAATGTATTTTCATGTTTTGAAGCTATTTTCCCACTTATCTATATGCAAAACCCAAAGCCTCAGATGTGATGTCTTCCAGAGTATTCTCACTAAGATGCAAGCAAATGTCAGCACAACTCTCTGCAGATACTACTCAACCTGATCCAAATATTTCTCCATTGCATTTTACAATTGAGATTATATACTGTAAGACAAAGCTTCAACTGGGTAGGTTATATTTCTGTATTAGGGCTGAATCTCAAGAAGAAAATCAGCAGGAGGTAAATTAAAAAACAAACAAACCTGATACTGAATCATCATATTGTATGTGTTGGATATAGCTTCTTAATGTTTTATTTTTATTTTTTTAAAATCCAAGAACCTGAAGTACTTGCATATAATGCAATCAGTCCTATAGTATCCATACAGGATTATAAATTTGTCTTCTTAAATGTTAACAGAACAGTATTTTAAAGAATTAAGGGTTTTTTATTAATTAAGGAAAAGGGGGGAAGACATTTATACATACATACATACATACATTCATGCATACATAAATAATGAATGTTTTTAGATAAGGACCTAACTAACTTTTCCATTTCTCACATTTACAGACAACAAATGAAAACTCAACTCTACAGACAATATAATAATACAAAATATAAAATGGCAACCAAACTATCAGAATATAACTCCCACTAAACTAGCCACTAATGCTTGAGGGAAGAGCCAGATCTTAATGGATTTTCCTGAAAACAACAAAATACAAAAGTTATATGGGGAGAATGAAGGTAATCCTTCCATAGAACAAGTACAACCATAGAAAAGGCAGGCTTCCTAGGTCCCATAAGAAGACAAGGTTTAAAAGAAGAAACCTGGAACAGGTTCTCCCTTTGGGAGCATATGAGGCAGAGAGATGTTCTTGAGAAAAGACAGGCCCTCAAGTAACCCAGTCTATGACATGTAAGGCTTCAGAGATCATAACCAGCAGCTTGAATCGTATATGGCAACTTTTTGGGAGCCAGTGCATTTCTCAGAGTAGCCATAGGGAACTGCACCCATAACTATCCATGCCACTGTATTCTGGATAAAGTAAAGCTTCCAGGTGGTTTCCATGTAGATTGCATTGCAACAATCCAATCAGGAAGATATCATGGTGTGATTGATCATATGCAGGGTCCCTCAGTCCATGAATGGGTACAACTGGCATAACATAACATTTCCATCTTTATACTATCCCAAAGTCAACAAATGACTTTGCATAGGAAGGTTTCCTTTCTATGTAAAAAATATAAATATTTTCTTGCATAGAAAATCAATTTAAACTAGGAAAGGGAGCTTGGCTCTGCTAGGGGTATGTTGCTGGTGTTCCAAAGATATGTACTGCAGATTTTTCATTAGAAAAGGCTCTACAAATTTCTCATTCATTTTGCCAACAATGAATTTAGTGCAGCCAAGGTTTCCTGCTGTTTTTATTACTTGGAAACTGCCATTTTGAGAAAGCTAGAATGAAATTGGCAAGAAAACTGCCAGCTTCCCATTCCACTCAGTAACAGAACAACTAGCAAGCCCACATCCAAAAATAGTATGGCTACCAGGTCAATGGATGAAAGATGGAACAAGAATGAAGCAGAAGTGAAGGCTTCTGCTTCCACCCATACAGCTGTCAGCTGTTTAGTTTTGACAGGAGTTGCTAGTTTTACAGAAATAGTGATAGGTCATTTAGGTGACCAGATAGGTGAGCAGAGCGTCTCTGTACCAGTGAGCTGTCACTTAGGCAACATTAAAGATGGCCATCCCTTCTCAGCTAACTGTTCATATATGTCAAAGGCCAACCAGAACAGTGATAATGTTATTTTGTCTGATAAAGCTGGGTGAGAAATATCCCAACTTCTGTCCTTAAACTGGCCTGCAGTAAATCTATAAGCACAGAACAATTTGCCAGCCTTGTTAGAGCCCAGTTGGGCAAGCAGAAACTTTGTTGGCATAGTTAATGAAGTCACATATGCTCTCCTCAGACTGGACATATTGTAACATCATTATAATTATCATCACTGAATTTAGATTTGGAAGACAGGGAATGGTGGTTTTTAGCTGTAGTCTGAGAATGCTATGCCCCGAGGGACAGTGTGAATGCATGTGATGATGTTCATCTTCTGCTGGGGAAGAATTGGGCCTCATTTGCCTTTGTTATTTAAGTTAAAATGCTATGTTAAGCATCCCACACAGCCAGTAGATCCATGCTGCCCTCATCTTCTTTTTTTGCACCCACTTGCAGCATAATTTCCTGGCACCTTTTGACATGGGTTTAAATAAAATAGGTTAAACCTTTAATTAGTTTTAATTTCCTATAATTAAAAAAAAATGAATAGAAGAAAACTACGGGGGCGGGCGGGGGACAGAATGCTAATAACTTGTCATTCTGTAGCTGGGCAGAAAATTAAGGCAGTCTAAATATGAAGACTATTGGATGTTATTTTCCACAGCAGCCCCACCCTCATCCCCCATTTGTTATAAAGGCACAGTACATTTTCATCTGATTATGGAAACTTACTTACAAATAAGTAAATTAAAGAGTCAAGAGAAAGGCACTTGTGACATGCTGTGCTTCAGGTAGCAAAAAAAAAGCTTGTCCTGCCTTTGAGCTTAATATTTTGGCTGTGGTAGTGCTTGAGGCAGCAAAAATGCCTTCAGCCAGCCTTAAATATAATTACTGTTTTCAGGAATATAATTGGAGTGAATCTGTGTTTTCCTGTCTGGGGTCTGTGCCAAGATTATGAAAGCTTCCTACTCCACACCTACGAATTTGGTCCAAAATATTGTATTTTAATTTATACACAGAATTTTAATAAAATACAATCACCTTTTTGATAGGATGGTATTCATAGCATGCACGAACACATATATATACACAAAGAGAGAAATGTTACATACCCACATATTGAGCTCATGCAGTTATATTTATACCATATCTGCATATATTCAAGCACAATTCACAGTTTGTGAGCTTGTCTAAAATTAGTCAAAATGAACCTAATAAAGAGGCTGGTGTTGGAATGGTTGCTAATCTGTATAACTAACTTCTCAAAGGGATGGAGAAAGAAATGCTTGGGGTTGATAAAAGGTTTCCTTAGTAAATTATAACTGGCTCCAATGAAAGGCATTTACAATAAACACAAATGTCTGCAAAGCATCTGTTTTACAGAAGAAATGTTACTCCGTGAATAAGTTCTAAAAACTTTGCCATAAATAATTCATGTCAGCAGTTCAAGTTCTATTATCAGTCCTCATCCTTTCAGTTGGTTATTTGCAGAGAGAGAAGCAAAGTTTTCTCTGATTTAAGTTGTCCAGCATTTGAAATGGGTTCTTGTATAATTATACACTTACATACATCACCACCCTATCTTTCAGTTTAACAAAACAACTTTGATAGAAGCCTGGGTTAAAAACTGCACGTAATAATGACATACTCTGCTTTTAGGGAAAACGTATTAAATGTATACTCTGTGTGTGCGTGTGTGTGTGTGTGTGTGTTTTCTGAGGTTTTCACGAGTGTCTGTATGTAGGTCTTTGGTTATTTGGGTCTTCTCCTGCGTAAAATTGGAAGTGTCTTGGGGACGTTTCGACGAAGTCTCATTCGTCATCTTCAGGCTGGTGTTCTCGGCTTCGTGCTTCCAGGAGCACGAAGCCGAGAACACCAGCCTGAAGATGACGAATGAGACTTCGTCGAAACGTCCCCAAGACACTTCCAATTTTACGCAGGAGAAGACCCAAATAACCAAAGACCTATATATATATATATATATATATATATATATACACATACACACATACACACACATAGATACATACATACATACATACATACACCCTTAAGGTACTTAGAGTAAAGCATGTGAGGTCACTACATTTAAGAAAGAGTAATAATAACCATCTGTGCTAGATTTCCACATTATTAAAAAAGAATTTTTTTAAAATCACTTCAGACAAATGTGTGACAAAATTTGAGAGTAAAAGTCAGGAATCCTTCATTTTGAAACAGGAAAGTTAATTAAATGTATTTATATTATATTAAATATAATATAAAATATAGTTATAAAATATAATTTGCTATACACAAATATGGAAATCTGAGGTAAAGTATAGGCCCACACTGACTCCATCATAAAGTTGAAACAGCATGATTAATACATTGTCTATGTACGAGTACGATGTTATTTATGAAGTGATTTTAAACTTTATTTTAGAGCACCTTTCCCATTTTGGGTCAAACTACTGTAGCCTCCAATTTTCTGAATATTGGCAGTGCTGACTTCTGAGAGCAGTTTGCTAGGGGGGGGCAGTACAATGTCATGTATTCAAGTCATAAATCACATCCCCAAATTCTTTTAAAGCAGTTTGAAAAAATGGATACAAAAAATAACTTGTTATAAACATTGGAAAAACTGCCTTTAATCACAAATGTTGCCCAAATACAAAGATCTACAAGTTGCTCAAAGTGCTCAAAAACCCTATACCCAACCCATGCTTACCAAGGGTAATTGGGGCCAGGAATCTGTCTCTAAGCAATATATTCATAATGTGCGATATCATATCACTGCACCACTTACAACAACAGAGCTAGCTGTCCTAATGGCCATTGTTTGGTGAATCCCTCACTGTCACAGTGCCTTGCATTTACATGTTCAACATCCGTATATTTCACTGTGCCCTCAAAACCTTGTTGTTCTGCCAGGCTGGGCTATTAATGTAATGATTTTAACTGGATGTTTTAAATTTGGGGTTTTAAATTTGGGGTTTTTATATTTGAGCCAAAATTATTTAATAATTTTAATAATTTTTAATTTTTGTTTGTCTTTGTGCTTTTTTTTTTTTTATTGAAAAAGTTTTACAACAAAAAAATTTTTCCCCCTTTTTTCACCCCTGCCCCCACCCCCCCCCCTCCCATCCCCTCCAACCTCCCCCCAACCCCAACCCCTCCCTCCCCATCCCACCCCTGACTTCCGCTGCATATTTCTTAAAAAGAAAAACAACAACGAAAATTTTTAACAGCCAGAAAAACAAATACTATTATATACTCAATTCTATTCTGATCTAAGTTGAGAGGAAGAGAAAAGAGAGAAAGAAAAGAATTAAAAAAAAAAAAAAAAGATGAAAGAAAAAAATAAAATAAAATGAAATAATACAAAGAGAAACCTATAAACATGAATATCTGTCTAAAATTAACAATATTATAATAAAAGAAGGCACCAAAAAAGAATAGCCATTATAATATTTAAGCCAATTTAGAAACAAAAAGAAGAAAAAAATAAAATAAAATAAGAAAAACATTACTAACATTACTAATCCTATACCATACTCGATCACTCCAAAATTCTATACCTTAGTTATTCATATTAGATAATGCCAGCTAGTTTAATCCGAACTACTCCCCCTAATTCAAAAACACTAAGATCCCCCCTTCAGGGAAAAAACATGCAATATAATATAATCATACATATATTATTATAATTTTCCATAACTCGAATTACAGTCTTCTCTTCTTCCTGATTGAAGTTAATTCTTCTTTCTTCACCTATATCCAATTGCGATACTCTTCATCTTCTGTCTGCCCCCATCAGTAAAACAAAACATTCCATATAAACCCCCCGTATGACTTTATATGAATAACATCCAACCAAGAAGATGTTCACTCCTGTAGGTAGAATCATTCAGGCTAACGTATTCTATTTCAGCAAAAAAGAAAAACCCCAATGCAGCTCCACCAAGCCTTAACAAAAGAATAAGAAAAAAAAAAGGAAATAGAAATCCTTGAGACTGCGTCCAAATGTTCTTGTAAAAACTGTTTCAAATCCTGCCACCCTTTGTTATCCACTCTTGGTTGTAAGACGTTTTCATTTCCATTCTTTCCTCTTAGATAATAATTTCCAAAAAAAACCATGATAGGGTAATCACAAGACACTACTACTATATAAATAACGTCCAACCACGAAGATATTCACTCCTCCAGGTAGAAACATTCAAACTAACGTATTCTATTACAACATAAAAAAAACACCCCCAATGCAGCTCCACCAAACCTTAATGACAAAAAAAATCAAAAAGAGAAAAAAAAGTCCTAGCAGCTGCATTCCCAGATGTTCTTATAACAACTATTTCAAATCCTGCCACCCGTTATTATTCACTTCTTCTGGTTGTGAGATATTTTCATTTCCATTCGTTCCTCTTAGATTATAAGTTCCAAAAAAAAACTATGATAGGATAATCACAGAACGCTGCTACCATTGCAGCCCTCTGTTAAACTTGCTCAAGATGTTAAATCCAATTCAGAATAAAAAAAGAAACTCCAAGTCAGGATGAAGACTTTATAATCCATAAATCCAAATCCATATAAACTTTAGGAATTTTATAACCGGTATCCAAGATTGTCCAAGCTTTCTGATAACAACTGCATCTGATGAAGGACTTTAAGACACTCATTAGTTAAGTCTCGAATTTCCTCGTTGGAATCTGGTTCCTGCTGTTCGATATCACCATCCTTTTCTTGCGGAGCATTGGACCTCTGCTGCTGATCATCTTGAATAATAGTATTTCTTGAATCTTGCTCCAGCAGTTCAAGGTCCAGTGCTCCTAGATTAGGTTCACTGATGTAGTTTATTTTCCCATCTAAAAAGTCCATAGTAAGATCCTCCAAGAAACCAGATTGCGCTCCTTGTTCTTTTAACATTCTTTGATTCATTCTTTGAGTCTCATCCTTCTGTTTACCTTTTACAAGCTCTCTTTCTTGTTTCTTATTCTTAAGGTCTTTCGAAGCTCCCTTAAAAATATTTTTATAAAAATGTTCCGCTTTTTCAATAGTATTCAAGCAATATCTCACTCCGTGATATCTAAAAATTATACCGGCTGGTAAGTCCCATCTAAATGGGATATTACTTTTCTTCAATTCTTTAGTTAAGAAAGCAAATTCTTTCCTTTTCTTTAAAACCTTCGATGGTAATTCTTTAAAAATATTAATTTGTTCACCTTCTACTTGCACTCTGGCAGAGTAGGACCTTTGTAAGATGTCATCTCTCAACCTTTTATCAGTAAAGTAGACAACAACATCTCTGGATAAGTTCCTTTGTTTAGCTACTCGTGAGTTGACTCTGTAAGCTTTCTCTATACAACCAAGAATTATCTCATCCTCAAGCTCTAGTAGTTCAGCAAGAACCTTTGCAATAGTTGCTTTTAAATCTCTCTGGTTTTCTTTAATACCTCTTACTCTGATAGCAGAGGCCATAGTTTTAATTTGAAGCATGATAATATCATTCTGTGTAGTCTGATTACTAATCTCAGCTTTCACAAACCTTTCTTGTATTTCTTGAATCTGGGAGCCAATTTCACTGCTAATTTCAGTTACTTTCTCCTCCATTTCAATCACCACATTTGAAAGGTCTGAAATTACTTTAACAATAGTTTGACTTAATTGGTCATGCTTTCCAGCAATCAAATCCACAAGATTCTTCTGTGAGTTTTTAATTTTGTCAACTACACTCAATAAAGGAGTTGTTATAAGTCCTTTTAAGTCCCCTTCTGCCAATCCAGACAATTGCATCATCTCAGCTTTATTCTTTAACTGGCTCAAGGGGGAGCCCCCCCTTCCTTTAGTCATCTTTATTTTACTTTAAATGGCTTTAGTATACTACTTCACTTTGCCATACTTTACTTTAAAAAAGATATCCAAGAAAAAAGGGAAGAGAGAAGAAAAAAAAATTCTGTTTACTTTAAGTGACTCTCCCAAAGCAAGGCATTCATTTCAAAGCTTCCGTTTTCAATCGCTCTGGCATTCTTTCAATTAAGACCAGTCGCCATTTTTAAAAAAAACTTTCTTAGGAACTTTCACTTCTCTTCCTCTCCTTCCCCCCTCCTCTCGTTACTCTTCCAAGAAATCAGTAAAAAAATCAGTTTTAAAAATCCATACTTGCTTCATCTTTGCTTCTTTCTTTTCTTTTCTTTTGCTTCTTTCTTATTCAGCTTAGTCCATAGACGCTGTGGTGTTGCTTCCAGCGTCTGGCTCCGCTAATTGCTTAGCGGAGGACAGTCCCGTCGCGGAGCTTCTCTGGAGGTATGGAGGGGGCCATCCTTCTGAGCCCTCCCCAGGACAAACGAAACGATCCTGGGGTGACTCAGGGGGCCCTGCCTCACCCCCAGGAGCTCTGCCTGCTCCTCCCGCTGAGGAGCAGGTTGTTCGAGCCGCCTGCCAGCTGTGAGGCGGCTCTAACGCGGCGGGATGCCGGCGGGCATGGAGGAGCCCGCCGCCGACGAGGAAGGCGCCACCGGAAGTCGTCTTTGTGCTTTTAATAGGCTGTACACCGCCCTGAGTCCTTCAGGAGAAGGGCGGTATAGAAATAAAATTATTATTATTATTATCATCATCATCATCATCATCATCATCATCATATGCAACCTCCTGCCAGCTCCCCATTGACTTTGTTTATGAGAAGTTGGCAGGGAAAGTCACAAATGGCAGTTGTGGTACTGCAGAACACTGTGGCATCATCATTGCAAGCCACTTGTTGAATGCTCAGATCATGATTAAGTGGCATGATTAACAGCCACAGCTAAAAGGACCAGTCATAAGTATGTCTTGTTTGGCACCATTGTAACTTTGGACAGTTTGCTGAACAAGTCAATGTTAAATGAGGATTACTTGTAGTATATCTGGAACAGATGCAAGGTGTCCAGTAACAACCAGAACTATACAAAGGCTTTTGCCTATGCTCTGAATTGTCTGAAGACTTGGAAAGTAAACATTTTAAGAAGAGTGAAAAAATTACTGTCCAGGTGTTGACACATTTTCTCCCTAAATTATACAGTTAGTGTAAACTTCATTAAGAGATTGTACAGAGATTATAAAATACTAATGCTGCGGTTTCTGGTTACTCCAAATCTAATTCTATTTGGATCCATTGGTCTATAAGAGAAAGTTTGGGAATCCTGGCTTTGAAATAGCTCATTCCTAATCATGTGTAAACTTTCCTTGTTCTTTTGTTATTTTATTTTCAAAGGATTAAACATGTTCTATTCATTTTGGAAAAAGTTAAATACTCGAGTGTATCCAGAATAACAGAGTTGGAAGGGATCTTGAAGGTCATCTAGTCCAAGCCCCTGCTCAGGTAGGAAACCCTATACCCAACACATTTTTTTAGAATAGAATAGAGCTGGAAGGAACCTTGGAGGTCTTCTAGTCTAGCACCCTACTCAAGCAAGAAAACCTATACCATCTCAGACAAGTGACTGTCCAGTCTCTTCTTAAAAACTTCCAGTGATGAAGCGCCCACGATTTCTTAAGGCAAAATGTTCCACTGATCAATTGTTCTGTCAGGAAATTTCTCCTTAATTCTAAGTTGATTCTTTCCTTGATTAATTTCCTTCTATTGCTTCTTGTCCTGCCTTCAGGTGCTTTGAAGAATAGGTTGACTCCATCTTCTTTGTGGCAACCTCACAAAGTAGTATAGGAAGACTGCTATCATGTCACCCCTAGTCATCATTCTTTTCATTGAACTAAACATACCCAAACCCAGCAACCGTTCTTTGTATGTTTTAGTCTCCTGTTCCCTAATCATCTTTGTTGCTCTTCTCTGTATTCTTTCTAGAGTCTCAACATCTTTTTTACATTGTGGCAACCAAAATTGAATGCAGTATTCCAACTGTGGTATTACCAAGGCATTATAAAATGGTATTAACACTTCATGTGATCTTGATTCTATCCCTTTGTTAATGCAGCCTAGGACTGTGTTGCCTTTTTTGGCAACTACAGCACACTATTGGTTCATATCATTAAGTATGTTTCTTTTAATGCATATAGTTAATAATATGAATATAATGCATATTATTAAGTATCTGTTTAACTTATACAAAGCACAATAACAGAAGGCACTTGTAAATAACCTTTGCTCATAGTCAGGCAGTATAAAAATATATTGCAATGAAAGCTGCTATTCTAACAAGAACGCTTTCACTATTAAAATTTATTCAGGGATAACAAAAATTACCTTCAATAACTACATTTGGAGACAATTTCTGCACCTATCTGTCTTCATGAAAGGAATAAGTATTTCTTAAACAAAAAGCATTCCATTTTACTTCATTATTTTCAGAGGTGTCAGCTTGCACATCAAGAAATTCAACTACATGCATTTATTTGAAAACATCGAAATGGGCCTCATGCATTGTGATTACTTTTTTCTCTAAATAAAAGAAGATTTTAAATGTTTCCCAAAAAATGTTGCTTATTCTATGTTTTATCACACAGCTTAATCACAGAGGAATCCTATTAAAGTTAAAAAGCATTGTGAAGACAACTGGAAACTTTAATAGTAAATCTAATATTTTATTGCAATTTCCTAATAAGTATGCAAAATTGACCACTGTATCCTGATAACGTCTTACTATCCCATATACATGCATTTCAATGTCTCCTCATTAGCTGACATAAACAGAGAAAAAGAAAAGAAAAGAAAGGTACAATCCATGGTGACTTTATTGTATATTGTCTGAGATCACTTGTATAGATTCATATCCAATCAAGCTGCAGTAATAAGCTGCAGAAGGTAAAATTGAGCAAAAATGACCCCAAATCTAGAAAAAGACTGACAGAAGTATTGGCCCATCTCTGTGCAACATAAGGAACGAAATGTGCTATATTAGCCTGAAAGCTTCTTGTTCATCTCTTGTTTTGGCATGAAATATGCAGCTTGGACAACTGAGACAGAATTCCAGTAGCTAGGAGTTACCTTCTTTTGGCATCTTTTCTTCACTATCACATCTGATTAACTCTTAGTAAACTTTTGCTCCATTAAGGCTGGCAGCTATATAATTTCCCTAAAATCCACATTTTTACAAAAATGGTGCCAATGTTTATTATTTGCATCAAATATACCTCAAAAACTTCACTTGCAAAACATGCTGCAAAGAATGATGCTGTACTGCAATCTGTTCAATTGCTTTATGATTTAATCAAGATTAACTCTTCCTATAAAAATAGTTCTAGGAAATTAGAATTCTAAGAATTAAGCACGTTAGCATAGGAATTGTCAGATTAAAAATTGGATCCAAGGCCAGTTAAGGCAGGCATGCCCAACCCATGGCCTGCGGCCTCATGCAGCCTTGGACAGCTACTAATGTGGCCCCACAAAATCCTAAATTTTTAAAGGAAATTTGTAATTTATATACCTTAACTATTATATATACTTTATATGCAATCCAAGACAATTTTTCTTCACTCAGTGAATCCCAGGCAAGCCGAAAAGTTGGACACTCATGAGTTAAGGGTTGTATGTATGCTTCAATATGGTACATCCTAGCTGGAAGAGGAACCATGTGTGAAAATTAGAATATTCTTCTTAGACCTTCTTAGTCCAGTTGGGCCCAAGTTTAACCCATGATCAACAGTTTGTATTCAGCCCAACCACTTTTTGATGATCTTTAGATTCTTCTTGGTTGTACTATCAAAAATCAGCAGCAGACCCTTAAGCAAGACCAATGTTTATACAGTAATACAGTAAAAACAGTATTAGGTCTTGCATAGAAAAGCTGTTTTACAGAAATGCAAAATCACCTTCCCAAGTAGTAGAAAAGAGCCAAAAATTCTCCCTTCAATAAATGTAAGATGCAACATTCAATTAACATGACAAGGATCCAGAATTCAGCTCTACTGCTGGCTGCTTTGCATAAACTTTACTGTATGACTGGTAGGCCCTGTGTGAGGAAAGGAGTGTACTATGACATGCAGAGACACCCACTCCCCAAGATAAACATCACTCATATAAAGTATAATAGTTTACAGTTAAGTTCCACAGAACTGCTAGCCAGAAGTTTAAAATGGCATTGCCGAAGCACGGGGATCACTTTCAAATGTTTACATTCTACTTGCCACTTGGGAAGTGGATTGGAGAGGAAGACCACTTATAAAACTATTACAGAAAGTAAGATTGCAACCATCCTGTTTCCATTTGTTTTTTAGACTCTGCAAAAACCGCAGCTGAATTCTGTTCAAAATGAGCACGGTTTCCTTACCTCTCTAAGATGGATGTTTTCCTTCTCTTTCTGGTCTAAGATCACTTCTAAATGATTAACCTGAGATTCCGCTTCTGCCATCCTTCGAGTTCTTTCGTTTTCATCATCCATTCCTTTGGATGGCAGCCCTTTGCTTTGCAGCATTTCTAGAAGCTTCTTGATGGATTCATCTCTGGCATTCAGCGTCTGCTTTTGGGTTTCTATTCTCAGCTCCATTTCTTCCAAGGTTTTTCTCAAGAGAAACAACTCTTTTGCCTGTCTATCATGCTCAGCTTGAAGTCTTCGGAAATTCTCCTCTGTCAGTTCAATCGTAAAATGCTCAGCACCTCGGTTGCCACTTTCTTGCTGAAGGAGATGATTAAGGTCTCTCTGGGTTCTAAGTTCATCTTGGAGCGCCTGAATTGTTAACTGAAGATGCTGCAATGAAAAAGAAACTTCTAAGTAAAGATTTGATTAAAGAAGTAACATTCCAAACATTAGTAAAAATTCTGGTGAGAATCTACACATGAGAGTGATAGTATTTGTTATGATGCTTCTTGGCTGCAGTTAGAAACCATAGACAGATGAATGAAAAACACAAACAGTACAAATTACACATACTACCCAGAGTGAACCACAAACCTTATGGCAAGGAGGTGAAAAGAACAGTGATAAAAATGTAAATGTTAAAGACTGGCATTCCGTAACCAAGCCCTGTATCTAAAAAGCCTTAGAAATCAGGTTTGGTTGGGGTGTAGGAGGGAAGAGAAGCTTAGACATTTTCATACAGTGCAGCTGTGCAAGTGATTAGTTCTAATCAGGCCGTATGGAAGTAAAGGGGTTGAACTGTTAAATGAGGTTGCTAATGAAAGCTATGAGCCACTTTATTAAGCAGGATTGTTGCAGCTACCGAGATAAGCAGATCAAAAACCACACATTAAGAAATGCTACATTTTGCAAACAAAACTGATTGCAAAAAGTGAACAAACCTTTGTTTTCCTGGCATCCAAAACCTGAACAGCATGAGAAATGGAAAAAAAAATGAAGCAAAATCAACATAAAGTTTAAATGCAAGCAAAAGCAATTCAACCAAAAGAACTAAAGCTCACTTAAAGCAACCCCAGCAGAAAATAAAAAACAGTATCGGCTTATGCAGTAGCATTACAATTCCATAATATTAGCACATGCACCCGCCCCTTCATGCAATCAAAAATGCAGTTTTGCACACAGGACCAAAAGAAGTTGAGTTGGATTCAAAGTCTCCAACTTTGATGATTCAAAAATCATCTCCAGCAGTATTCTGCACATGCCCTTGACAATGCTAATGGATAAATCTGTAATCATATTTTCTGATTTGTCTAACTGCGACAACTTGTAACAGACAGAGGCATCTGTGGGGATGGGAAATCAGAAAAGTCAAGATGGGCGTGTGACTGCACATCTGAAGACCTCTCCCATAAAGAAGAGCAGAGCTTTCAACTACAAAGTTACAACTGCCATCTTCACTTTTATCCCACCCCACAAATGCCCCATTTACAGGTGAAAAAATGTCTTTGAATCTTATTTTGCTTTTCCATGCAGCATATTGTGCACCAGACAGTTTTAGGATCCAGAATTGCAACTTTGGATTCAAGTTATAATTCATGGATTTACCAAATTATTTACTCTTGATACCAATCTTCATCCATATTAAAATCAATCTGGTATTTGCTCCTACAACAGTACATTACCATCTCAAAATACATGTGTTGGTTGAATGTTCTTCCAAAGAGCCGGCATGTCACATAATCATATTAAACATTGGCATATGAACACTGAATATTAATTATAAACAGGATTTATTTTCATGTTAGTTGTTTCTAGACTTTGTAGTTTTAGGTTGTATTTTACTTATTTAAACAGTGCTTACTGTTTAAAATTAACGTTCATGTTGAAGAATTGATAATACAAATTAGATTATATGATGAGGCTTTACACGTTGAAGTCTATCTTTGTATTTATATATGTGTTTATTGTTGTCTACTGAATATATATTAGTCCCAGCTTACACTATGGAAGATCCCAAAACTCATGCAGTTCTATTATATCTTATTGCTAAACACTGAGGATAGAAATTGCATCTCAAACCAAAGTTACTGTTAATTTGTTTAAAGATTAATGTCTGCTGTTAGTTAATCAATTCCCAAAGCCAGCTGGCAATTACATAAAATCTTTCTGTTATTAAGAAAAATATGGCAAGTACAGCAGAAATAAAAGGAACATCCTCTCCGCCTCCCAGCCATCATCCAGTTAAATGATAGAACACAATTATAAACAAAATTACTAACAGAATTCCATTTCCAGAATGTACTGCATCCTGTTTTACACTATTAACCTAAATTGAAAAAAAATTCTAAACCAATCTGAGGAGTCTCTCAAAGAAGTATACATTCCTCCCATCAAGATGGTTTGTTTTTCTGTCCCCTCCACACATAAACAAAGATCCTTAGGATGAGCCTGAGCATACTTATGCAGATATTAAATGATGCAACATGGTTTCCAGGTATCCAATTCCAAAACAATTGATGCTGCTAGACACAAGAAGGCCTATTTCAAAGAAAAACAGATGCCATTTGTCTGAGATGATGAATATAAGAACATAGAAAATAGAATAATAGTATTGGAAGGGACCTTGGAGGTCTTCTAGTCCAATCCCCTGTATCATTCCAGACAAATGCTTGTTAAATCTTTTCTTAAAAACCTCCAATGATGGAACGCCATAACTTCTAGAGATAAGCCTCTCGGTTGATAATTGCTTCCGCTATCAGGAAATTCTAGAATGGATTTCTTTTTCTTGCCTGTGTTAGTTCTTATTCATTAACATTCCAGATTGGAAGGGGGGAGGGGAGGGGGGAAGTTAGTAAATTTATTTACAGTATTTATTTATTAAATTTATATGCCGCCCATATTACTGTCAGGAGATTTTGGGGGGCTTACAACATCATACAAGCAAAAATGGAACCATTATTTATTTTAAAACGTTAAATGTAAAAATTAGGCAGATGCAGGCTTTGATTGCAATGTACAAAATCATTCCATCTTACATTTTCCACACTTTTAGTAACACATTTCCTTCCTCATTTACACATTTATTCCCTACCACCGCCATTCCTAGCACACAGTATCTATATACATAAGCTTCACTTTTAGCTTAGTTATCCATGCATATAGATGCTCATATTTTTTTTATCCCTACATACCAGCACACCAGGGGTGGGTTCTAAAAAATTTCACTACCTGTTCTGTGGGTGTGGCTTATTTTGTGGGTGTGGCTTGATGGTCATGTGACAATTATTTAGGATTTAGGAGAGGTACTAGTCTACCGGGCTTTTAACTGCTTGCAGAGCTGTACCGATCTACCCATTAATTTTTTGCAGGCACTGATCTACTCATGTATTTTTTCAGGCACTGATCTACTCATGTATTTTTGCAGGCACTGGTCTACTCATTTGTTTTCTTTTAACACTGATCAGCTGTAGGGTGGCCCTTTGAAGCCCCGTGGCAAGAGTTTAAACAGTTTTTTTTCCCTCTAGCCATCAGCTGGGACTCAGGAGGCAGCAATAGATTGGGGGTGGGGCAATAGATTGGGGATGGGGGTGGGGCCAAATAAAAGATAAGAATAACGTGGGGGGTACGGAGGGTGGGGGCGCGGGGGGGCAGAACCGGTTTGGTGATGTCATATTGTCACCACCAGCTTGGGAGAACCAGGCCGAACCAGGAGGAACCCACTACTGCAGCACACACAAAAATCCTAGAAAAAATATATGGGTGTACATGCAACTGTTACATTTATTCAAAATAATTATGGAGAGGGTAGATGTTCTCCCAAACAGTGGTGAAATCCTCCACCAGTTGCCACCAGTTCACTGCTCGTGCATGCGTGGTGAACGCCATCTACGTGCTGTGCGCACATCATATGCATAATGCATGCATGTGCAGTCTGCACGAAACATGCACTTTTGGATTTCCTGCTCTTTTTTTTACTTTTTAAAGCATTTTTAACTACTGGATCCGGAGAACCAGTAGTTTAAAAAGTTAAAAAAAAAAAAAAGTTCCGAAGAGCAGCTGAGCAACGCACGATCGTTGGAAGTTGTCAGGTTTTTTCCACTTTTTAAAGCATTTTTTACTACCGGTTCAGGCAAACCGATCCAAACTGGTAGCATTTCACCCTTGCTCCCAATAGAACTCAGTGGGTCTTTCTCAAGCAAATGCTGGAAGGTTTATGTTACGTTACGTTACCTATATCTATCGAATTTCTTTGGGTATACATATATTTACAAAAGTCATTATTCAAGCAAAGTTTTGTGCACATATATGAAAAGGGAAGGGGGCTAAATTAATTTTAGAGATGGAAAAAGTATGGAGAAGAGCAACTAGGATGATTAAAGGCCTGAAAACTAAAGCATGGTTGCAGGAAAGTGTAAGTAAGCCTTTTTTTCTTTATTTCTTTTCTTTTTCTTTTTTCTTTTTGCTTCTATTCATGTGTGATATTCTCTGGGTGCCCAATGCAGTATTAGTATTCACAGTCTCCCAGTTTCTAATCTGATGCCTTAACCCACCACACTCACCTGGCTCTCTTGTCAATCTAAAGATCCGCTTTTGCAGGAAAATAGAGAAACAAGGCTATAATTCTACTTACAGCTAATTACAAAACAGCAATTTTACGGTAGCGCCAACAGGTCCTGGCAGATGAAGATTTCACAGTCTCAGTTAATCCCAGGATGCTAGGAATACACTTCAAAGTAGTTACTGTTTATTTCACTGACGTTTTGCCTGTTCATTAATACGTTTTTTTACTGGCAACTGCATACAAGAGTTTCCCACTCATCATATATTTTCAGTTAGACTAAACAGATCATTTTATTTTCTTTTTTACCTCTTTTTCAGTAAAATAATTCCTTTGAATCTCCTCCAAGGACTTCTCGGATATTTCTTACAACAAAGCTGCCAAGACCTGATCGTACTACATCAGCCTTTGCTTAATTTTGTAACTGTTCAGTTATTTTTGAACTTGAGATATTGTGTTTGCATTCTACTACAATAGGGTTTCTCTTTTCCTTTGTGAATGAATTACACACACACACACACACACACACACACACACACACACACACACATTTTCTTTCTTCCAAGCAACATATGTATCTATCAGACTTCTAAGGGATCTCCCTGTAAGATCAATAACATAATATGCAAAACCAGTATAGTCATTTCCTTCTATGCCATATAACTGAAAACAGCTCTTGTTGAGCTGAGGGTGGATGTTGATTCTCCAAACTTGTGGGTTGTTTCCAAACATTTCATTACCAGGCTAAGTAATATCTTCAGCAGAATTTAGAGAATGTCAGCATCAGTAAATTCCTCAGAAAATATTACCTAGCCTGATAACGAAATGTTTGGAAACCAACCCATAAACTCGGAGAACAAAACTCCACCCTCATCCTATTCTCGAGCTACAGCTATTCACCACTATCACACAGCTACGATTTATTTATGGTTTATATACAATTTATTATTTATATTGACTGTTTCCTAATATGATTTGATTGCTTATTTGTATCCTATGACTATCATTAAGTATTTGTACTTGACAAATGCATCTTTTCTTTTATGTCCACTGAGAGCAGATGCACCAAGACAAATTCCTTGTGTGTCCAATCACACTTGGCCAGTAAAGAATTCTATTCTATTCTATTCTGTGTCCCAGCTGCAAAATAAGGGATTTTTCAGCAAGCATGGTTTCTTCCTCCCCATGAAACAATACTGGAAAAAGCAGACGCAAAAGGCAAAAAACCCATGTTGCATCTGAGAAATATCTCTCTCTCCCTTTCCCTCTCCCTCTCCCTTCCTTCTTGTTAAACATAGATCTTGAAATACTTCTCACCCTTTTTATTCTCTCTTAGAAAGAAACCAGCACATTTGGACAAAAAGTGTTATAACACCTTTTCTTAGGTGGTGAGGCCCCTCCTCAAGAAGCCTTCCCTGGACATATTGGAGAGGACATATGTACTTTCCAATATGTTATTAAATATTTCCAAACGCAATAAATACCAGGTGTAACTTATATGACATACAACTATTATATATAAACAAAAATAAGTCCTATTACTTGAAATAAATTTACTTCCAATTACACTTAAAGTTGCATCCTAAGTGTACATCACTCTTTCATCATGGATAAGAACAGCAGACTAATTTTAATAAGGTGGGTCTCTGGAATCATTTTCTTGAAGAAAATTTGTAAATCCAGCAACTTAGCAAAAACAGCAGCCCTACTCTCTACAACCCCTCTCAAAAGTCTGACAAAGTACAAACAAAACTAAATATGTAGCAGTCTGAAACTGCAGCTAAATTGGGTTCGTTTCAGTGATTCAAATCCTACACTGCATATGCTCAAGGATTCTGTGCCCAGACTTGCCTTCCAATTTAGACTGGCAACCTCTAAGTAATTGCAGGGTAGAGCTAGTTTCCATTCAAAGTCTGTGAAAAGATTGCCTGACACTTAAAGCTGCTAGAAATAGAAAAATGGGGAGAAGGAGGAGACAGAGAAGTTCAGGACTTCAATCATGACAATCTTCAGGGCATGCCAACAAAGAAAATAATCATTTGGAGAAGCTGCTTCACCCTGGGATAATAAAACAGATTATTATTAACAGATGAATTGGGAGGACTAATTACTGAAAAAACCACATCTTAGGTTATAAAAAACAACAACATTAAGCTAAGTATCTAAATGGAGAAGACTCAAACTTGACATCGTTTCTGAACCCTGTATTTTTCTTCTGTTGTAATCTTTCTTAATTGTTGAGATTTAAGTAACTGGTAGACTAAGAAACGCTTGCAAGTTAATTTTTGGCCACATGATGGCATTGCATCCATATCTTGCAAAGACAGGTGAATGTGTGCAGACAATGGAAATACTTAACTGAACTTTTCCTGGAACGGTGAGGTGGAAGCATTTACCACGCCCATATGTTAATATATAAAGTTACAGCTTTTCTTAATTCTAGAGTTGTTCTAGCATCTCCTTGGAAAAAGAAATTGATCTAGCAAGCCCTCTTCGAATAATATCAGGCTCTCTCTGGGTATTGCTGCTTCCCTGAGATTAATGCTCAAAATATATTTGAGTCTGGCAAATATATTGCCTACTTTCTAGAACTTTAATAAAATGAATAAAGAAATATAATATAAGATTTAATTGAACAGGGGGGACCAGTTTTTTAAGTTTTGTAATGTGGACAATGTTAATATTCTCAAAACCTATTGATTACGGGCCATCAAGTCATTTTTGACTCCTAGCAACCACATAAATACATTTTTTCCAGAACAATCTATTGTAAGATATACTTAAAGTCTTCCAAGGACTTATTGCAAGTAGATCTATCTATCTTGCCACTGTTCACCCTCTTCTTTTCTACTTTTCCCAACAATAAAGCCTTTTCCAGAAATTGTGTCTTCGCATAACATAACTGAAGTAGGATAATTTGAGCCTTGTCATTTGTCATTGAGCCTTTGAATGAGAACTTGGTTTGAGGGGGGGGTTTATAGGGTGGTTACTTGATTTTTAATGCACATATTAAATCATCACTACAAAAGTAATGCTTGATGAGATAGCTAGTTTTCTCTATAAGTGTAGATACACTAATTGTGACCTCAAGCTACAAGTGACTTTACCAGCTGGGTCAAAATGCTACTGACATTACTAGTCAATTATGAAGCAGTTTTGTAGAGATTTCTATTCCAGTAAGTAACTGAAATAAAAATATTGAGTTTTATTACATATCTTTCCCCCCCACACACACACACACACCCCTCTCTCTCTCTTTCTCTCTACTCTGTCAACTCACAAAGCATTCCTGACCTGCTCTCAAGTTGCCATAGGCACAGGGATGGGGAAACGAGCTTCACAGCTGCAGCGAGGGAATTACACTTCAGTCAAAACAAAAGCACATTCCAGTCATCTCTTTGTCAAGGCCATCTCCTTTTTTTTTAAGGGTTTTTTATTTTTTAGGACAAACATTTAGTACATCATTCATTTCTTCCATGTGACATTTCGGTGTTATCTTCAAAGGCCATCTCCATGGAGATCCACAGTGGCTGGAGGGAGGGACTTCTACAACCGGCGAAATTTCTTCGTTGGGGAATGTGATTGATGACACAACTTGGGGGAGGGGTGAACAGGGTCAGAGTCGGGGCATGAATTAAGAGCGGTCAGAGTTGGCTTCACTTGGAATGTGCCAACATGAAGCTCCTAATACATAACTGGATTTCTTTTGAAGCTTGGCTCGAGGATCATGATTTAATTAGGGCATTGGTTGGAACCCTGACAGCAAGCCAACTCTCTCAAAATTAATCAAAACGACCAGGACTACTGAGCCCCTGATTCTCCAGTCACTCCCCGATCCCTGGGGTGCACGGAGAGAAATGCAGGTGCCATGGCAGAGGGCGAACTATCTGAAGAGAGCCTGCTCCAGGCGACCGGGAAAGAGGCAGAACTTGCCTCCACCCAAGGACTTCCAGGACACAGCACCCAATCAGAACCAGAGTGCAGCCCTCCCTGACTGAGACTCCTGCCCCAGCAACCAAAAGAAAAAGGGATGAGTATTGGTGGGAAAAAATCCCTAAAGCAGCTAAGGTTGAGTTCCCCCACCCTAGCACCAAAGGCTGGGGAAAACCCCTGAGCGAGCTAGGAAGAGTGGAATGGATATGGCTCCCAAAAACTCTGATGGGACCCTTGGGAAGATCCATATAGCAGAGATCCATGAGGGAGGAATTTGAGCAAGCCACCCTTTGTGATGAATTCAATCCAATAAACTCAGGTTTGCATGTAAACCATGATGCTCATTTAAAAATAATTCTCTTGTCTGTGCTATGAAATTGGCACGAGACATTCTCAGTCCTGGAGTATCAAAGAAACTAGATGTATAAATTATTTCTGGCACTGCCAACATTTCCTGAAGCCATGTAGCCAGAGTCACTGTATGCTGAATTCTTTTGGCAGTGATGAAGAAAATATTATGCCTTGACTTTCACAGGTGCATTTCACCTTCTGTTTCTTATTTCAACCCATAAAGTGTTAAAGAACAGCACTTCTGAAAAATTAGGTCACAGATGTTTCAATTAAAGTTTAATTCAAGCTAGCATTTTTAATGCACAGATCACAAATATGGAGCAATCAGGTCATCAAAGTCAATAATTAAATAATAGTTACATCTGATTTTCTACTCTTAGGGGGTTCTTACATATTGGCTTGAATGACTTACCAACCATTGTTTATAATCACTAAATTTAGCAGTATAATTTTCCCAGAAACAAAGATGGATGTAGCTATGACCCATTTCTGACAAATTATTTTGACTACCTTTCAGCTTGGGCCACATCAAAATGTTGACAGACTTAAATCTTACCGATAGCAGAATCCTTCTCCTTTTTGGTGTCTAGGGTGAGGTCTCTGCAGCAAAGATTATTCAAGTACATGCTTAAGAGAAGTGATAAATACTACCATATTTTTCAGAGTATAAGATGCACCGGAGTATAAGATGCACCTTAATTTTGGGGGAGGAAAATAAGAAAAATGCTGTTTGGCAGGTGGATTAGCCTCCCAGAATACCCCAATCAGCTGTTCCCAGAGGTGAATTTTAGCAACAAGTTCCTTGGTTGTGAGCTCTGTGCCTTGCTTCTTTTTTTTTTCTTTTTTTTTTTTTTGCTTTTTTTTCTCTCTCTGAAACTTCTGAAACTCTGTTTCAGAAAAAAACTTTTTTTCCTGCCTCTGAAAGCCTCCAAAACAGAGCTTCAGAAAAAAAAGCCTCTGAAGCTCTGTTTGGGGGCTTCTTTTCTGAAGCTCTGTTTAGAAGCTTTTTCTCTGAAGCTTCATTTCTGATGATTTTTTCAGCCTCTGAAACCTCCGTTTGAGAAGCTGGGCAAGGCTACATTCGGAGTATAAGATGCACCCAGATTTTCACCCTCTTTTCGGTATATCTTGCCCTTTAAGGAGCAGCAGTAATAAATAGCTTAAACAGGCTTTCAATAGGATAGTGATATTATTATATTATAGACAGTTTAAAATCATAGCTGTGGAGTCCTTACAGCTCTCTAAGCTTGGTTGCTTTCTGCTCTAGATATTACCTAGTTGGGTAATGAAAGTCTGCAGAAAACAACTAAGATCAGAGAGCACCAAGACTTCGCAGTTCAATCCTGAGCCATAAATATTCTCTTCTATTACAATGACATATCTCAGGCATGAGGTGTGTATGTCAAAACTAGTAAGATAATGGGACAGAATGTTGTGATTCAAGCCCTCACTCATTCTGAAAGCGTTGAGGGGCTTATATTGTGAAATATCACCCAATATCTTGCTGATGGAAGCAGCAACACAGAAGCATGAAGACAGTAAGTTCCATCTCTTTTGTACATGTGTTGCCACGTGCTTCACCGAGCCTTTCAATTTTTGTCTCTTTGACTTCTTTATGATTTGTTCTGGAATTTACACTATGAATATATAACACAGAATTAAAATGCCAACGGCAGTGGAAACATCTCAGGAGCTTTGTGAACCCTCAAGTTGTATTTTTGACACTCGGTTCAATCCTGGACTGAGTTATAGGAAACCAAGTGCATAAGAGCCAAGTAATAATAATAGGCTTCTACCATCCTAGAGTTTCACAGCCAAAGCATTGTTCTAGAGATTGCAAAGAGTCTATACTCTATTTTGAAAAGAAATAAGCCACCTGGATATGTCCGGCTTGACTGGCAGTACCTAGCCAGCTTTGGTTGATCTCAGCAAAGTTAAATAGAATTGAATCTGATTAGTACTTGGATGTGAGAAGACCAGGAAATATTAGGCTATAGGTTAATTAGATTAGGCTAGACTGAACAACAGGGAATAGCAAACCACTTATATACTATTGCCAAAAATGTTATATGAACATATCCATGAAGTGATTAGGATTTTAGCTCAAGAGTTTTTATCTTTTCCTATTAAGCAAGACTGGTATGCATGACTGAATTATAAGAGGAGAGGAAATAAATTTCTGATATTTGTTCTCTTTGCGTTGCCTGTTATATTGGGTGCTCCAGAATAAATTATACCTTGCTAATTGTAAGTGATATCCTGTTGCTTGTATTTGCTGCTGTCTGCAGAGGACTCATTGAAATATTAGGGAACCCAAGGAGCATTTATACTAGCCAACTGTAACTGCACATCCCACTTAGGACAAAAAAAATGTCAATATCCACCGTAGAATTCAATTTACAGCATTTGTGTGTTTTTACTCTGCACTTATTGCTGACTACCCTAATAGTTGTAATTGAAAGAATTTACAATTAAAATTTCTGCAAGTCCTCCAGACCAGTGGTGGGCTGCTGCTGTTTCAGACCAGTTCAGGCAAACTGGTAGTTCTGATGATCAGATGGCCCCACTGACACGCCCCTACTCTATTCTGTCCTATATTTCCTTCTTTCTGGCTCAATTGATTCACGCAACACAGCTAATTTCTGCACCTCCGCTGTTCTACTTACCGGGGCTGCCTTAGAAGGTAAGCAGCTGAGCTTCAAATTGCTGTATTTTGAACACTGCGCACATGTGTTGGTGTGTGCATGAAAAGTGCACACTCACAGAACTAGTTAAACCGGTTGCAGCCCACCACTGCCCTAGACCCATTTAGAGCCATAAAACTTGCACACTTTTAAGACAGCATAGTGAGAAGTAATAGTAGATGGATAAAAGTCCAGCTTTGTTATCTGAAAAGTGTGCAGAAATTTAAGGACTTCATTCACTAGGCCAGTCATCATTCTGGTAAAGGGTTCAGGGTGCCTTTAAGAAACGGTAAAATAATTAAATATAAAAAATGCACCATATATTTAAAAAAATGTCTCCTTGAAAGTCTTCTATGTGGGCCCATTCCTCTTTCATCCCAGCCTACTTCACTAGGGAGGGAGGGATATAAAATGAAGGAGGATTCCCATGTGAGAGGCCTTGAGCTTTTGAAAGAAAAGTGGACTATAAATCTAACGAATATATAAATAAAACTTGTTGCAACTCTCATTGCAATCCCCACCATAGTCCTACTGCACTTTGCTGCTGAAGCACCAGCTTTCCTTCTGGTGGGAAAAAAAAATCAGTGCAGAAGAACTTGCTAATGCTAAGAGTGAAGATGAGAGGATAATAGGTTGGCAACTCTGCTTGCTGGCAGTTTAAAACAAGGAGAAATGCTATCCAACCTAGGGGATTTTGAAATTCAGAATGTTGAGCCAAGTTATAGCAATTTACACTCTGAAACATTTGACCTATTGACTCAAATAAAGGAGCTAGCAATATGATAAGTAATCATTCATGTGATTAGAGGGAAAAATCCCTAAACTCCAATGCAGCTTTATTTTGGCTTGAATTACATTTCCAAATGAATTTGTTCAGTCTTATTATTGGCAAGTGAAGCAAAACAGGAATAACAAAAAAAGAAAAACATCCCAAAGCAGGTAGAAAAACTTAAATTTAAATACATATCAGAAAGTTAATTTGAACATATAGTTTCACTAAATCAGGGGTAAAATCTGGCAGGTTCTGACAGGTTCTGGAGAACCGGTAGCGGAAATTTTGAGTAGTGCAGAGAACCAGCAAATACCACCTCTGGCTGGTCCCAGAGTGGGGTGGAAATGGAGATTTTGCAATATCCTTCCCCCAGGAGTGAGGTGGGAATGGGGATTTTGCAGTATCCTTCCCCTGGAGTGGGGTGGGAATGGAGATTTTGCAGTATCGCTCCCCTGCCACATCCACCAAGCCACGCCCACAGAACCGGAAGTAAAAAAAATTGGATTTCACCACTTCACTAAATATATATCTTTATGCATTTCTCTCAAATTATACATTCTCAAAATGTATCTCAAAATGTACATTTCATTGCAAAATGAAGATTTTTTTTTTCCTGCACAAAATATAGAAAATTGCAAAATCCATACTATAACTATATTCAGACCGATCTGTGATTCAGGGCAAAGATCAAATTCCTCAGGTATCTATAACTGTGCCATTTTCAGTGTAGCACTTCTCTTCTGCGAGTGTATTGCTTTAATCTGATTATTGTGAGACTACATGCAATTGCAGATCGAAGGCCAATGTGCCATATGTTATTCAATAAGTATGGCATGAACTCAAAAAGAATAGCCATGTACATGTCATATCAAATATATAGAGCAGGGGTGTCAAACTCAAGGCCCGCAGACTGCATCCGGCCCATGATGTTGATCGGATCCGGCCTGCGGGGCCATCCTGGAAAATGTAGGGGGCTGGCCCACGTCACTTCGATCCAGTCTACCCAGTGTGAAGAGGAAACATCAGGCCAGCATGGCTTCAGCCTAGTTCTACCCAGTGCAAACGGAAAACATGCCAGCAGTTTGGGGAATAGCATCAAGCTGGCCACACCCACCTAGACATACCCACCTAATCGGGCATGCCCACGCAGCCCCATAAGGTCAACCACAGTCCTGATGCAGCCCTCAATGAAATTGAGTTTGATACCTCTGATATAGAGCATGACATATATTGCTAATATTCTTATTTCTTTATTTAAATATCCTTGAGTTGAGTTCAACTAATCATATAGATCCATCCATGCAACAATATGGAAATAATGTACATTGCCTCCTTCTGGGATATGGGTTCTCCTACTTTCCAGTATAGCCTACACCTCTGGAATTTCTTGGAGTTTTCCCATCCTTGTGATACCCAACTCCAACTGGATTAGCTTTTTCATAGTTGGCTAGGTGCTGCTATCTTAAAAACCTGAAACCTTCTCATCTCCACAGAAGTTCAGTCTCTTCTGCTGTTTACTGTTTCTTATCATTTCTAATATCTTTAAAATCTCATGGTCAAAATCATTGACTTTCCGGTTTCACTTTCCTGTCCTATAGTTAGCATAATCCTGATGCCTGGACTGGTTCCAAGATGTTCTAGTCCACTGATATCAACACATATATTGCTAAACTTTGCAGTATTTGCCTCTGCGTATCTATCAATTTCCCATTGCCTTTTTCCGATGTTCAATTTCTCCTGTCCAACTGAACTATGACTTTTTCAGACCAAACAATACTTTCTAGCCATTTCTAGCCACCTGCATCACTGATTGTCAAAAGAGCTGCCAAATGCAGTTTGAATTATTTCCTTAAAGCCACAGATGAAAAAGAAATTCAAACAAGTGGAGAGTGCCAAGAGCTTTCATTTTGATTTCTACTGAACTTCATCCTAATGAACGTTTGTTCTACTGAACAGTTTGTTCTTAATGGAAACAAAGCAAATTGTGAGCTTTGTCCTAAAAATTACCCACATATTAAACCACAAATGTTTCAGCTGCTACAATCGAAAACAAATTCATATCTAACACTTAACACTTGGGGTCCCTTTGCCAGAATAAGTTTATCTGGTGGGAACCAGAGAAGAACTTTTGAGTGGTGAAGATAAAAACTATGACAATACCCTCCAAGGAAGGTTAGCTTTGAACTCATTCTTTCCCTTTTGAATCTTCTGCTCTTAAATCTTCTATTCTGCAAGGCAGATAAAAGGCAGAGCAGGTGACAATTGACTGGTTGTGATTTGTTCTTTTAAAAATGTGGATACCATGTGGTGTGTGGTAGAGAACAAATGTTTCGGGGGGGGGGGTGAAAATAGCTAATATTTACAGAAGTGAGTTAGCTGAATGTGTGAGAAGGGGATAATAATGTGTGGGGAAACAAGAAGAGAAAGCCAAGAATAAATGGGTGCTGGGTGAACGTGGATTCAATATTGAGTGGATGACCATTACAAAAGAAGAACATTGGTGGTTGGGTACATATGAATGAAAGAGGATCACACCATAAAGCAAATATATGAAGGAAGGAAGAATGGTGCAATAAGAAAACTGTCACTGCATAGAATTGATGAGATCTTCCAAATAAGAGAGATGGTCAATTTTAAGAACAAATAACAATGTATTGATTAGGGTGTGGATGTAGCAGAAGCAAAAATAGTTTGCAAGGACACAAAGAAATGGAGAAATATAGCAAATGGTTAGCAAATGTAATTTAGATTTCCTTTCCCCCCCCTCTTTTAATTTACTTTGCTTATGCTCTTTGCATAATGCTCTTTGCTACAAAAAGGAATAGTACGATGGATATCTATTTTACATTTTTTTAAAAACATGTCTGCTCTGAGAAATCCGAATCAGGGTTTTTAAACTGTAAATAAACAATTTAAAACCTGTGTGTCATTGCCAGAATTATTGTTTAATAGTCCTTGCATATGAATTTTAGATATGATTTAGTATTTTTTTAAAGGTAATATAAACAAGCAAGATATATATTAACTATGTTCAGACAGAACTTTAAATGTTTAATGTTACAAGAAAAAAAACTTATTTGCATCACATATCTCCTACTCTGGCATTGATGAAATCAAATAGTAATCATAATTTATTATTGTAATGAGCATGCGTATAGTATATATGTTCAAAGTACAGAGATCAGGGCAGTGGTGAGTTCTAATCTGTTTTACTACTGATTCACATTGCACATGCGCTTTGCATGCAATCACCACACGCATGCTCACTTCACTCACACGCACGCCAAACTTGCACTTCAAGTAAGTGCATTAGGAAACAAAACAGCTGAGGCATGGCAATCCCCTCAGCCACACCTTACAGCTGACGAAAAAACAAAGGAAATAAAGGTAGGTATAGCATGGGGGAGAGGGCCAAACTGACATTCATAGTGAACTGGTTCTCTCTCCTATGAATATTTCCACTACCGGCTCTCCCAAACCGGGGAGAACCGGTAGCAACCCACCACTGGAACAGGGATGAAATCAACTTACCTTCCTTACCGGTTCGGAAGGGCATGCAAAACCTTATGTGCATGCACTTTAAAACCAGGAAGTAATGACACCCAGGCGGGTGGGCGGAACTTTGCTCCGCCATCACTACCAGATTGCCAAACCACCAGCCAAGATTGTTACCAGATCAGGCGATCCTGTCCGATCCGGGAGCATTTCATCCCTGACAGGGAGTCTTTGACTTAACAACCATTCATTTAATGATCATTCATAGTTACAATGGCAGTGAAAAAACTGACTTACACTTATAACTGTCATAGAGTCCCCATGATGATGTGATCAAAATTCAGGCACTTGACAACGGGCATGTTTTTACAATGGTTGCGGTGTCCTGGAGTCACATGATAATCATTTGAGACTTTCCCAGCTGGCCTTTGACAAGCGAAGTAAATGAGCAAAAGTGGATTTGCTTAATGACTTCGTAATTCACTTAACTGCAGATATTTGTTTAACAACTATGGCAAACAAAGGTTATAAAATCGGCATGACTCACTTAACAACTGCCTTGCTTAGCAACAGAAATTCTGGTCCCAACTGTGGTCTTAAGATGAAGTCTACCTGTACCTGGGGGAGATGAATAGATGCTTAACCATTATTATGGACTCTGGAATTAAAATAGTCGGGTGCACAACTAAATGTTTAAGGCACTATACATGTACAAGACAAACCAGAATAGAATCTTGCTTTAATTAGATAAAAGGGAAGGCAGCTCTTTGAGTGATTGAACCCAACAAAAGGTGAAGAGAAATAAATATTTCTACACAAAACTTAAGGCTTTAAAACAGGTGTCCAGATGATCTGCCTTGTGGTAGAAACCCTTCCGGCTTGTGTCATTATTTCCTGCTAAGGCTCTGGATTGATCAATTTACCATCAAAGATTAGCTGACTGAGCAGTGACTCAGCTTTTAAGGAAACAAAATGACAGTTCACTGATGGGAAATCTTATTAATTTAATCATTGGCGGCAGCTAACTAATTAATTAGTGAAGAAAATGTATGATCATCTAGACTTCTGACCCTTTTCCCACCCTTTACGTTATTTGCATTGATACTCGTCCCTCAGATTTTCTTAGAATGTTGAGAGAAAGGAGAAGAGAAAAGTACATGTGAAAGAAGTACATAAGAATAGGGTTTGATCTTTGCTCTGAAGGCTATCTACATTTGAACCAGAGCTGATATTCAGCAGGTTCTGTCCAGTTCTGGAGAACCAATAGTGGAAATTTTGAGTAGTTCGGAGAACCCGTAAATACCACCTCTGACTGGCCCCGCCCCCATCTATTCTCTGCCTCCCGAGTCCCATCTGATCGGGAGGAAATGGGGATTTTGCAATATCCTTCCCCTGCCATGCCAAGCCACACTCACCAAGTCATGCCATGCCCACCAAGCCACACCCACAGAACCGGTAGTAAAAAATGTTGTATCCCACCACTGATTTGAACAAAAGGCAAAGAAAGCCAGACAAAAATAAAGAAGGATCTTATCCATGATTCTTTCAGTTGATGCATTTAGGTTTGAGAAATGACAAAGAATTTCCCACTTAAAAAAAGATTTTAAATGAATTAAAGCAATATAAAGAAGCAACTACATTCATTTATTCTCTTTACTGAGAAAGGTGAATGCCCCAATGAAGCTAAAAGGTATTAGACAGTCTCAAGTGTTTGAATTTGCCTCCTTTTGCTGTTATAAAGAAAGCACCTTCTTCTATTATTTTCAAAGTGTGTATTCTGTTCCCAAGCAATAATACATTTCTACAGCTCTTATCATGAACAATTTTATTGAAATTAAATATCTTTCTGCTTTAGCCATTTATCAATTATCCTGCTAAGATTTACAAAAGTTATCGTAACAGAATAAGAAGAATCCAAGGAGTTTAATTTTTTCTGCAGCTTTTCCCCATTCCTCAAGGTTGCGCTGTTTTGAGAAATACTGATTTAAGAATGAATAAGTAAAAATAAATATATCCTACAAATTTGTCTATTTGTCATCATCAAATGGGACAAAAAGCTAGCAGCCTTCTTTTACCAGAAGTTAATGTACTAGATGAACGCTACTTTCATTTTACAAACATGAAAGAAAACTGCTGATTTTTAAATACATCCCACACTTCCTGTAACCTGCTTATTGCTCCACTTTTTCCAATAAATTAAAATGGTCCATCAAATGAAAGCAGAAGCTGCAGAAGACCTCTTGCCAACCAACTTGAAATAAAAAGCTAGGGTTTAACTGGCAGGATGGAACTTTTTACCTAGTTAATTTAGTCTTTATTATAGTTGAAAATATAAAAAAAGAAAAAAGTCACCTATTGAAAGAGTTTAAAATAAAAATGCTATTAATTTTCTTCCTCTATCACTTAGTCATTGCTGTATACATTGTAAGTTCTTGACTTACAACAGTTCATTTAACGACTGTTTGAAGTTACAACGGCACTGAAAGAAGTGACTTATGAACATTTTTCACACTTGATCAAAATTCAAACACTTGGCAACTGGTTCATATTTATGATGATATCTTGGGGTCAAAGTCAGTGGGGAAGCCAGATTCATTTAACAACCCTGTGTCTAACTTAACAACTGCGGTGATTCACTTAACCCTGGCAAGAAAGGTCATAAAATGGGACAAAACTCACTTAACAAATGTCTCACTTAGGAACATAAATTTTGGGCTGAATTGTGGCCATATGTCAAGGATTACTTGTGTTTTTAACAAGCACTTTATCCTATGTGTGGATTTTAATTGAATATTACATGTAATGGAACATGCATCTCTCAAAGGGTCATGAACATTATATATCTTGCAAATGAATACTACACAGCATCTTCTGTGCAGATAGCTAGGTGGGAAAAAAGAATGTACATACACATACATGGCCTTGTACACATGCACTGCAGTGTCTTCATTTCCTATTTGGAACTTTTGCCTGGTTCCTTTTATTGCTGAAGGTTAATATTCCAATTGTTTTCTACATGGAATACACCTGGATACTACTCTTGCGACCTGTAGATATCCTGACCTGTAAATCTCAAATTCTTGCATAAACTTCTGAGATACTTTGACTTCAAATACTGGGAAAGTTGCCTATCATCTTAAGAAAACTTCATGGGGATAGACTCAGTGCTGATATACTAGTAATGTATGATGACCCGGGGCATGGCCCGAAAGCAACACAACCAGAGAACAGGTCTAACTCCCTTTTATTGCTCCAACTGTGCCCCCAAATGTCCCCACATTCACTACAAGTCCTGGAGCAAAGCTCTCAGAAGCACCTTCAGAAGCCTCTGGCTGCGAGTAGTCCAGGAAGCCAGGTTAGCTAAACAGTTACCAGGGCCAGCAGTCCAATAAACTAGTGGTTACTGTTTGGCTAACTAAACTACTGTTAGCCAAACAGTAACCAGAGCAAGAAGTTCAGTGAAGCAGGCAAACCGGGCAAGCCCCATGAGACAGAATACAGCAATCTTCAGCCGTTGGCAAGTGCTTACGAGGCTTCACAGATTCAATGCTTGTTCCCAACAAATGGCCCTCCCACTGGCACCTCCTTACATCTCAGCCCCCAGGTGTGCCTCGTGAAAGGGGACGGAGCACTCTCCTCCCTCGTAGCCAGCTCAATCTGCATTGATCTCGCCTTCTCTCTTGCCTCCTTGTTCTCGGATCAGGAGGGAGCACTGTGTCTCCTGCTCCTTCCTGTCTGCAGACCTTACTAATTCAGAAAAGCCTTGGCTGGACCGACTCTTCCCTTCCCCAGTTTCCTCCAAGGCCAACAGAGCCGCCCCCTCAATCTCTGTCGGCTCTTGTTCCAGCTCATCTTCCCACACAGATTCAGACTCTGACAGGGGCATAACAGTAATGCCTTTGAAAAGTTAAATTGAAGAGGACCTTTTCACAAAGAGTTTAAAAGATAAAGTGCATCTCTCATCTGATGAAACAGGTGTCTGTCTTAGGGGTATTGTTTAAGATTGGAGTTAAACTGCCCTATCCCAAACAAGCACTAAAACGAGTTGAATTTTTAAGATTGGAAGATCCCAAAGTAAACACTGGGAAAATATGTTTTTCTAAGAATTTCCTTCCTGAAATTATATGGGGTCACAAGTAGACTCCACTGTTTTTTCTCTCCATATAAGATCAATCTGAGACAAGTTGGGTAGTCGCTGGTTATGTATAACCCCAAGCACATAATTTACATAGCTCGGAAATGGGAAACAGGTGACCTGGGTGCTGCATCAGATTCATCAGAATCCCATTTACAGATCCCAACCTGGTTTTTTTTTCAAAAACCAGGTTGGGATGTAGAACAAGTGGTTCCAAACTGTGCCACTAATGCAACACCAACCCAAGGGACCATGGACCTAAATCAGTCATATACATTGTGTTATCTGCTGACTGCCGCTTTCTGTTTACACACCTGTTCAGTTTGCTTTTCTGTTTTTAATACCTTCGAGTCCAGCTCAATTCCAATGAAGTTTTTTTGATGCCAGTGATTTCTGATTTGCAAGTGCTCTGGAATTTTCTGGACATCTCCCGTTCAGGCACTAAACCCAAGGCCAGGCAAGGTCAGCCCTATGCTGAATTCATTAGCACCTTTAAGAAAGCAAAAAAATCCTCACACCTTGTCCCATTCTGTTTACCAGCTAGAATCTGGTTTTCACTCTGTGGATAGTAAATATACTTAAGATGTAGATAGCTAGTACTTACTTGAGGAGAAGCAACTATGAGTCATTGACAATGAAGGTAGAGTTTCACTTCTATTCTTTAAGATCAGAAAGTTTATACAGGAAGTTCTCGACTTATAACCTTTCATTCAGTGACTATTTGAAGTTACAACAGCACTGAACAAAAGTGACTTATGATCATTTTTCATACCAGTCTCGTGGCATCCCCGTGGTCACATGATCACAATTTGAACATTTAGCAACTGGCAAGTATTTATGAGGGTTACAGTGTCCCTGGGATATGCAATCACCTTTCGCAACCTTCTGACAAGTCAAAGAGGAAGCCAGGTTCACTTAACAACCATTACTAACTTAACAACTGTAGTGATTCATTTAACAACTGTGGCAAGAAAGGTTGAAAACTGGAACAAAACTCACTTAACTGCCTTACTTAGCAACAGAAATTTTGGATTCAATTGTGGTCGTAAGTCAAGGACTACCTCTAATGCTTTCTCTAACTCGGTGATGGCGAACCTGTGACACATGTGCCAGAAGTGGCATGCAGAGCTATTTCTCCGAGCACGCCAGCCATCACCCATTACTCTTCCAGGTTCTGGCGCGAGAGTGCCAGAAACCAGAAAAGCAGCTCCCTGGTGCACATGCGCACATCGGGAAGCTGAGCTTCCGGTTTCCAGCGCACTCATGTACACCAGCCAGCTGGTCTTCACACGCACATGCGCATCAGAAACTGGAAGACCAGGTGACCGCCGCGCATGCACACGCTGGAAACTGGAAGGTCAGCTTCCTGGTGTGCACATGCACTCTGGGGAACTGCTTTTCCTGTTTCCAGCGCTCCTGTGTGTGTGCACCTGGGAGCTGCTCTTCCTGTTTCTGACACTCCCCTACCCCGCCCGCATTCGGTGCCGAAATGGTTTGCCAACACTGCCCTAACTCTTCCTAGTCACCAACTCTCACTGGTTTTCATTGCTCCTTCTCTTCAGTACCTTCTTCTACCAACTGTGTCTCCTGTCCCCCTTGATTTCACAGTGCTATTGGCTATTATTCCTTACTGATTATCTGCAAAAGAGGAACTTCTCTCTGGAATCTTCATTTGAGAAGTAGAGATTGGGCATGTTCTTCCTACTTATTTTTGGGAAGGGAAGGCATAGTTGCAAATGAACTTCAATATTACACTTCTTAAGGGACAGCTCTACATATTCTGAAGCATTTCATAGCATTTGGGCAATATATATGTAGGTGACAAACATCTATATATTTTCCTTCCAAATTGGATTTTTTAAAAGGACAGTAACAGACAGGTATGCTGTCAAAGCAGCCAAATTCAGCAGGACATGTTTCATTGTTCCAGAACTAACTGGAAGCTAGAATAACTTAATGATTAAAACATTTTGCTCAAATTCTAGCCCACTCTGAGTTACAGAAGCTCACTGGGTGTCTTTGGCCAAGTTATTTTCCCTCAAGCCAAATTACGTCCTAGGGCTGTTCCTGTGAAGTTGAATAGGACTTGTATCAGTGGTGAAATCCAATTTTTTTTTTTACTACTGGTGGGCGTGGGCGTGTGGGCATGGCTTGGTGGGCGTGGCAGATACTGCAAAATCTCCATTCCCATCCCATTCTAGGGGGAGGATACTGCAAAATCCCCATTCCCTCCCCACTCCAGGGGGAAGAATACTGCAAAATCTCCATTCCCACCCCACTCCTGGGGCCAGCCAGAGATGGTATTTGCCAGTTCTCTGAACTGCTCAAAATTTCCACTACTGGTTCTCCAGAACCTGTCAGAACCTGTTGGATTTCACCCCTGACTTGTATGGCACTTTGATATAAACACACACAAAATAAAAATATACCAGATCTGAATTGTAATATTTATCTGTAAATAATGTAAAATAAAAACTGTGGGGGGGACACCTATTATAAAACATTAAAAATTGCACTCAAGATATATTGTATAAAATGTGCTGCTTAAAATCAAACTTGTAACTTCTGTTTGGGTTAGGATTAATCCTAATAGTAGTAATTAATACTTCCATCCGTAGTCTTAAAATTCATATCCCATTTATTCTTAACCAAAAAAATCAATTTCCATCAGATTAATGGTATGTAAAGGTGTTTATTCTGAATGGACAAATATACAATGCAGATATTCCTATTGCTGGTTTAAAAATTATTCCAAACATGTTTTGCTGGTGGTGTTGTTCAGTTCAGATATTCAGTTGCTTGTGTCTCTGTGCTCTGATGGATGCCATTTAGCCGCATGTCACTTATACTGTTAATACCACCTAATGGTGCATTCATTCTGCATTTTATTTCCTTTCTTTTGTGACACGGCTCTGGATGCGTCACAAAGATTTTCAACATCTAAGAATTCATTCTAAGGCACGAATAACAATAAAATTATTCCTTTAGGATATTATGTCCATAAAAAGCAAAGTAAGATACTGCACAAATCCTACAGAGTTTTATCTTGTTCTGATCCAGCTTTAGACCTGGAAACTGCTTTGATGGATGATTCAGAGCAGGAGATAGAAAAGGGATGTGAAATAGGCTACATCTGTGATAATGATTACCATGGTCTCTTTTGCATCCCTGCTATTCTATAACTAGGGAGAACTACGCTGTTAATTGCAGGTCCTTTCTGACTGCTTATGTTACCAAATGAGATGATGGAAGACTTTTGTTCTACTTTTGGCCTTGGCTTAGACTCGCAGGGGTCTCAAACTCACGTTGTCAGGTATTGTCACATGATGTATAGGGAGTTTTTTCCCCTTCAGTAAACCGGGCATGGGGGCGTGGGTTCTACTTACCTTTACTACCAGTTCGCAGCCTGCCCGCGCACTCTTCTGCGCATGCGCAGAAGCTTCTGTGCATGTGCAGATCACCTATGATGATGTCCGGATCAGTGAGCAGAGCCTCCCACCAGAGCCTCTTGCGAACCGGTCCGAACCAGTGGCATTGGCATGGTCAGCCCATGATGCATCGGGCCCATGGGCCGCAAGTTTGACAGCCCTGCTTAGAGGGTGTCACTTAGTCACTTTAACTTCTAGAATTCCTGAGCCAGCCAGTTCTGGGAATTAAAATCTACAGGTCCTAAAGTGGCCATAGTTGCCAGACCCTGACTTAGAAGGAGTCAGTAAATCCTATCTTATAAACCATTGGAGAATTCATCTATAGACCTCACCCTAAGCATTATTAACAAGTGGATAATAGCCATTGTTTTTCTCTGCCAGTATCTCCTCAGAATAAACTAATATTCTGATGCATAGTACTTGGAAAGTGAAGAAGAATAAGCAAACATCAAATCAGATAGAAACATAGTTGTGTGGGGTTCTGATCATTTTCAGCCTATTTAATGAAAAACACTATAATCTTTTGTAGGAATGGGGTTCACATTTAAAGAGTAACCACAAGGACTTGAGAGGTGATTTGTCTCTGCTGCTTCAGTGCTGAGGCAGGACTTTTCTGTTATTTGCCTGGCTCCTTCTTCCAGTAGCAGCCAAAATACATTTTATGAACCCCTACTTTCAAACCACAGTGGATTGGAGAAAATAAATTCAGTTGTGGTTGCAAGTTTGTTCATCTGTACCTATATAAACCTATGCAAAAATATTTTAGAATAATCCACATGTACATACATATGTGGTCTCCTCTCCTGTTACACGGATTGGCAATCTCAGTGATCAAATAGGTGAGATCAGCCAATCAAATGGCCACTTTTTTAGCAAGCAGATTTAAGAATCGTAAGTAGAGAAATTGCCATTATATTCTCATGCCTGGTATTTGCAGATGAGCATAGAGGTAGCGCTTGATTTACGACTGTAATTGAACTGTAATTAATATTTTTTATTGTGGTCGTAGAGCAGCATTACAAACAAGTAGCATTAAAAAGAATAATAAAGACATGATAATATATTACAATTAATGGTGGATTGTCAGTGAGCAGTCAAAGTCTGCCTAATTTTGCATGCAGTATTACAAAATTTAGCTACAAAGAAACGACATTGTACTGATCTGATAACAGCAGTTGTATGTTTAAAAAGAGTGATGTTTCTGGGGTATTTTGTCAGGTAAGATGTTATGAAGGGAGTCCGTGAGTCCTTATGGAAGGCACAGTGCAATAGGATATGAACTGCAGTTTCAATAGTCCCTGGAATTACTGTTGTAAATTGCTGTGGTCATTAATTAGGCCACCAAATGAGCATGCCTGATTTTATGCCCTTTTTGGTACAAGTCGTTAAGCAAACACATCATTTGTTAAACAAACATGCCAGTTGTTAAGCAAATGAAGCAGCCGTACAGCCTTTGGAACTTAGAAATTGGGTTGTAAGTATCTTTTGGTGGTCTGTTTTAACTTCAGTTGCAGAGGTGGGTTTCAGCAGGTTCTGACCAGTTCTGGAGAACCGGTAAATACCACCTCTGACTGGCCCCACCCCATCTATTTTCTGCCTCCCGAGTCCCGCTAATTGGGAGGAAATGTGGGATTTTGCAGTAATCTTCCCCTGGCATGGGGAGGGAATGGAGATTTTACAGTATCCTTGCCCTGCCACGCCAGCCAAGCCACGCCAACCAAGCCATCCCATGCCCACCAAGCCACACCCATAGAACCAGTAGTAAAAAAATTTGAAACCCACCACTGTTCAGATGGTCATTAAGCCAACAGTTGTAACTCCTTATACACATTTGGTACTGTAGAAAGTTAGCACCCACCCCGCTCCTAGAAAAATGAAATATTTTGAGAAATATTAAGAAGGCAGAATATTATATTTCCCCTAAAAGAGGAAGCAAAATCTTAAGGGAGACAGAAACTCAGAGCCTCAGCTCAGGAGTGAAATGCTCCCGATTCGGACTGGCTCGGGCAAGTAGGTAGCGATGGCGGCGGGCAGTTTGGAGAACCAGTAGCAAAAATCCCTGCCCCCGCCCCCCATGCCCAGCTGAGCTACACGATCATCAGAGCCTTTTTTTTTCTTTTAAATAGCTCTGATGAGCCAAGCTCTGACGATCCCAGCTGAGTTGCCTGCTGATCAGGCAACTCAGCTGGGATCGTCAGAGCCTTTTGAAAGGATTTTTTTACATGCTTTTACATGTAAAAAATGGTTTGAAAAGTAAAAAAAAAATTGTCCATGCCCACCCAGTCACATTACCCCCACCCCTACCCAAGCCGCACCCACAGAACTGTTAGTAACAAATTTTAGATTTCACCCCTGCCTCAGCTCCCTACCCCCCACCCCACCCCAAGCAGATACTGAGCTGGGGCAGGTTTAGAAATGCAGATTTGGTAATCCATTAATGCCTGCAGCAAAGTCTGGCTCTGAACTAAGCCACAATAGGAATTGCACAACAAGCCCCTTCATGGCATCAGACAACCTCAGCTATGACCCCTGCATAGCCCCATGAGAGTCTGACAGCAACCAATAGAATACATGCCCTTGCCACAAGAACAGGAAGCTCAGGGGCAAGGCCCAAGAGATGGTATAAATAACCCTCACGCTCCACTGGTGTTCAGCTGCACCAGGGCCATGTGCTTGATGGTTCTGCTCTATTAAACTACTTTTTCCAATCACCATCCATGTTTCCAATATCTTTCTCCCTGCTTGGAACTGAACCAGATGAATATTTCTTCCAACAGTACTTGGAGCGAACAGAGAAAACAGCAGAACAATGAGGTACTTATCAGCCAGATGTCATTTTCAATTCTCTTTCCAAACCCAAAACAATACTCCTTTTAAAAAAAAAACCTCCACCTATCTCCCAAAGGTAGTAGGCATTTTTATTCCTTAAAAGTAATTTTTGAAGTTTAATAAGCTCGGATGTGAAAGATTAGAAATCATTTTCAAATGAGAAAAATACATCGTATACCCCAGAAATTATTTTAGCAAATGTTCTATCAGGATGAAAGTAATACCTAAGCTTCAATGAGTGTTCAAATGGGGGCAGGCAGGGTTTTTTAAAAAAAAAAATAAAAAATTAAACACCGAGTCTTAAAATGTGCTTGCTTGGCTTTTTTAAATTTCTTCAATTTTAGATAGGGAGAAATAAAAGGGAGGAAAGACAAACAAAGTGGGGAGAAGGGGGAAAGGAAAAATAATGTAACATTGCCTTTTGTAAATTATTCCGCTTAATTATAATACATATCATTAAACCATGACCCTACAAACCTCCCATTACTATGAGAAACAGAGGGAAAAAATGAACACATATTAATGATTCAAGATTGTGAATCTGAATTCTCACTGCCATTCCAACACTTCTGACTATTTTTTTTTCTTTTTGCTGCTTTATCCCCATGCTCAATAAATTAGTAATTCTTCCTATTCAGTGGGATTGTATTGCTCATTCACTGGAATAGAAAATGTGGATGTTATGGATTCCTAGCAGTGTGCAGGTTCTCCTCCATTATCCCTTAGCTTAGCTAATTTTACATTTTTTTTGGCAGTCGATGTCTGTTTTAAATTTATGCCTTATGCATTACTATATGGCTGTCCCTATGACAGAATCATATAACTGGAAGCCTGCCATTGATTCCAACCTCCCTCTCAGAACAAGGATCCAAATTAAACCATCCCTGACAGATGGCTGTCCAGCCTCTGCTTGAAAAACATCCAGCAAAGAGAAGAAATGCCGCTATCAAACTGCTCGCAGGATACTTTTTTTTAGTGATATTCAACCAGAATCTGCCTTCTGGTAAGGTATTATTCAAGGTCCTGCATTCTCCAACAACAGAGAACAGCTCACAAGCTTCTGTATGACACCCTCCCAGATACTTGAAGAGTGTTATATTGTATATAGATACAATGCAAATCCTTTGAAAGCACTATTTGGAAATGAAATGGCTATGCATGCAAACATCTATGGAGTCAGCTGGGACTACCTGCTGATGCAGCCACCTGATCCTAGAAAAAGATGCAGCTGCTTTAATGAGCTGCTCCCAGGGTATTCCAAAGTACCTCTTTCAAAGAAATTGCATAGCCCTTATAGCATGGTGCCTGGCTGATCTTCTCACTCTTGTCTTGTTAATGAGCAATAAAATCTTTCAGTAGATTTTTCTAGCCAAGTAGTTAAAATACTTGCAGCTTTATTTTACCTTGATCCTAATTATTTTTACTGCTGTTTCTTTAAATAGATTTTTAATTATATATTTTTTTAAAAAAAATGTCTCCACTAAAAAAAAAAAGGTCTCCATTAAGAGCTATTTTTGTAGAAAGTCCAGATAAGGACTCAAAGTCAACAAAAAATATTTAGTGTGATCTTTTTTTTTTCATTGAATGAGCTCAATTCTTCTTCTGATATCAATTAATAACAAAATATTTACATAATGGCAAGGTTATTCTGTATGCAGAATATTATATGTATACTATATACCATATGGGCAAGTCCAGCCCTGGAAAATGCAGGCAGCTTTTCAATTCTCTCTAATCCTCAATGTCATGGTAACCACAGGAATTGATTCTTTTCCCAGACAGCTATAATTAAGCAGCCTTAGTGTTTCCATTCAACAATTAATAAGGACCATTTTGCATAGTATTAACCATGAAAAAATGGTATAGAAATTAAAAGTGTAAAAGTGTATAATATTGCATGTCACTATTGTGACAAATATATGATATTGTTGTATGATAATATATCCTTATCAGGCTACTGTGACGTTATAATTTGCAAGAAGATACATAGGATGGTCATTGTCAGAATCGGAGATAAAACTTGTTTAATGAGAATGGGTCAATTTAAAAATGTATGTCTGTTTGGTCCACGTATGGTTCTTTGAAGACACAGCTTTGGTTTTTAGAATATGTGTTGGGTCATTTAAGCAGCAGTCATTTCCGTGATAAAAATAAAATACCTTTGATTTAAAGTATGTATGAATGATAGCCAGCATCCTGCAATTTTCAAAGGCCTTTTGAATAACATGTTCTTTAACAGTGATGGGAGAAAAAAAGATATTTTGTACAAAATGGGTTCACAATGAAGTCTGAACTGTCTTCTCGCAACCTGTTTAGAGATTCCACATAAGGACTTTGCAAATAACAGGCAAGACCAGTAATGGGACTCCTGTAGTTTGGTGGTTACTTCCAAGAATTAGCACCTCTTTATTATTATATATCTCATGTTTACCAACATCATTCTCTGTTTCTCTTTCTTAGCCTCAATTTCTCAACATAATTCATATAGAACAGGGTCAAACTCAAGGCCCATGGGCCAAATCCGGCCCGCAGGGTACATGGATCTGGCCCTCAGGGCTGCCCTGGAAACATCAAAGGACTATCCAACAGTGCCTCTGCCAATGAAAACAGCACTCAAGAGGGCCATTTTCACTGGCAGAAGGTTGCAGGAGGCCATCCCAGCTGAAAACAGAGCTCAGGGGTCCGTTTTCACTGGCAGAGTGCTCAGGCCACCACAGGTGCCACCCCGACACAAGTGTCACCAAGCTGGCCATGCCTACCCTGGCCATGCCCAACTCAGCCTCCCAAGTCAAATACAACCCTGATGCAGTCCTTAATTAAATCAAGTTTGACAGAACAATGTGGTATAGAACAATAGAGTCAGTTTGGTCTAGTGGTTAAGGCACCAGGCTAGAAAGTAGGAGACTGTGAGTTCAAGTCCTGCCATGAAAGCCAGCTGGGTAGCTTTGGGTTGGTCACTCTCTCTCAGCCTAACCCACCTCATAGCATTGTTGTTGGAGGGAAAATAAAAGAAGGAAGAAATATTATGTATGTTCACTGCCTTGTGTTACAAACAAATTTATTTATTTATTTATTTATTTATTTATTTATTTATTTATTTATTTATTTATTTATTTATTTATTTATTTATTTATTTATTTATTTATTTATTTATTTATTTATTTATTTATTTATTTATTTATTTATTTATTTATTTATTTATTTATTTATTTATTGGTTCAATTTATATGCTGCCCTTCTCCAGAGACTCAGGGTGGTTTACAATGCGTTAAGCAATAGCCTTCATACTTTTGTATATACCTGCTTAATAGGGCTTTTGCGGCCCCCCAGCACTTTTTTATATAAAATCAGTTTATTGCCCCCACAATCCGAGTCCTCATTTTACCTACCTTGGAAGGATGGAAGGCTGAGTCAACTTCAAAATAAATTCCTATCATGAATAGATCACAGGAGCACCTCCCTTATCTGTGTATATGCACTGTAAACTGTTTAGAGAATACTGTAAAGCATTATGAAGTGGTATGCAAGTTTAAGTGCTAATCAGTGGTGGGTTGCTCCTGGTTCGGTCCAGTTCTATAGAACTGGTAGTAAAACCAGCAGGAGGTTGATTCACAATGTCATCATGGGTGTTCTGTGCATGTGCAGAAGCGCACGCTCCCGCTGCGAATCGGTACTAAAGGTAAGTAGAACCCACCCCTGGTGCTAATACTATATGTACAAGTTGCAATTATGTGTGGTAAATGCATATAAGCTGTCTTGAACACCAAGGGTGAAATGACATTAAATGCCACTATGCTAGAACACCAGATACTCTGTTTTGACTATTAGCCCTAGTGATAACCCTAACCCTATAAGAGCTGACCAAGTATTAATACAGGTAATCCTCAACCGTTCATTTAGTGATTGCTCAAAGTTACAACGGCACTGAAAAAATGACTTATGACTATTTTTCACACTTACAACCATTGCAGCATCCCCATGGTCACATGATCAAACTTTGGATGCTTGATCACTGACTCACATTTATGACAGTTGCAGTGTCCCGGGGTCATGTGATCACCTTTTGTGACCTTCTGACAAGCAAAGTCCACGGGGAAGCCAGATTCAGTTAACAACCATGTTACTAACTTAATAACTCAACAACTTAACAATTGTGACAAGAAAGGTCATAAACTCGGTCAAAATTCACTTAACAGATGTTTCACTTAGCAACAATTGCTTAAGGCATTGTAAGCCGCCCTGAGTCTCCAGAGAAAGTAATAAATAAATAAATAAATAAATAAATAAATAAATAAATAAATAAATACATAAATACATAAATAAATAAATAAAATTTTGGGCTCAATTGTGGTCATAAGTCGAGGACTACATGTAGTTTAACAGATGCATTAATAGCTGGGCCACCAAATAGAGGCATTGTTAGAACTGTCACTGGGGGAATTGCTTTGTGGCATGAAGATTGAAAGAACACAAGTAAAGGCCCATTTTTTTGAATCACCCAGCAACCATTATTGAAGTAGAGGAACTCTTTTTAATAATCAGACTTTTTTTTTTTTGCCCCTTGTTTGATAACTGAACAACAATACAGCAATCACAGAGGAAGATGCACTCTCTGTTGCTTACAAGATATATATTCCAACTGATGTGTGGAAATAATCCACAGAAAGCCAATTGTTACCACATAGCTCTACTATTCTTACCACTATTTTCTACTACTACAGATCTCCTTATGTTTCTTAGCATGACATGACAATAGTGTGAAAAGTACAGCTGTATCCCACATGGGTGATAAAGACATCAAATCATGTCTCTTTTATGGAAAATAGAAGGGCTTTTTTCAGGCATTCTTAGTAATGGGATTCAGATTTTGAAGCCCATTATCCTAGTTAATTCCCTGACAACATTCGGATGACAGCCAAAGAATGTGCTTTTCATGGTATTGCTCATATCTTGTTTATTTTTTGTCATGTTGCTATATTTGTATTTGTGTAAGTTTCCACTATACAGTATATGTAAGAAACTCTGAATGTATTAGCTGACTGGTAGAAGTGGTTATTTAATCCATAAATACATTAACACGGATCTGTTGTTCCCATGCCTATTTTATACCTTTCAAGAGTGATATTTTCATGAGTACAGTGTTGGCAACTCTCTTCCTTTGGTATTATTTCTTCTAAAAGCTATAATGGTGTGAACCATCTCAAGATCATCGGGCAATGCTATTGATGTCATCGATATTCACAATGGAGTACAGGTAGTTGTTGAACAACAAGCACAATCGAGGCCCAAATTTCTGTTGCTGAGTGAGACAGCTGTTAACTGAATTTTGCCCCATTTTATGATCTTTCTTGCCATGTTTGTTAAGTGAATAACTGCAGCTGTTAAGATTGTTAATCTTAAGGGTTGTTAAGTGAATCTGGCTTCCCCATTGGTTTTGTTTGTCAGAAAGCCGCAAAAGGTGACCACATGAACCCAGGATACTGCAACCAGTCGCCAAGCATCCTAATTTTGATCACGTATTCATAGGAATGCTGCAAGGATCGTAAGTGTGAAAAACAGTCATAGGTCACTTTTTTCAATGATGTCATCACTGTTGTAAGTCAAGGACTATCTGTATTTATTTAAGATTGAGGACTGTGGTTTTCCTTATTCTTGGACAGCGATGGAAGCCCTTGGCTTCTCCTATAGCAAAAATAAAGGCACAACTGCAGAACTATCATTTTGCTGCTTCTTATTTACTGCCTGTTACAAAATCAAGCAACAAAGAACAAAATGGCAACTGCTTGCTAAGACGCACCAGCAGACACTAGCAATTAAAAAAAGGGCATAGATGCCTTCCTCTAATTGATTATGGCACTGCAGTGTCAGTGCAACTCTACCCAGCCTTTTCTACTAGAGGAGTTTAACCAAACATTGAATTTAGGATTAGAGCAGTCTCAGTTCTACTGGTGTGTAAAACTAAATTCTATGGCCAACTCGTTTAAGATGGTTGGTCTATTCTAAGGCTGGCTGGAAAAACAGATGTTTCACAAGACTAGACATTGTTTTTTTTAAATGTATCTTATTTCACAGGGCCAGTATTTATATTTTTATAATTTTTTATATTTAAATGTTTTAGCTACTCGAGCTAAAACAGTCAAAACCATTTACGATAGTATAATATTAATTGCAAAAACATGCCTAACATCCCAGAACAGAATCACAAAAATTGTTAAGGCTGCCCAATACACCTATTAACACCTAATTACATGCCAAAACAAAATGATTTTCTTTGTTTTATAGAAACCAACTTCAAGGGCTAAGTTGCTTCAAATGCCACCAAGAAGAAATATCTCCAGGCCCCGTTCCCTTCATCTCCCATAGGGTGTGGACCTTAAGATTCTCTTTCCAAGATGCACAGCCAGGACCAGCTGATTCTAGTCACAGGAGAAGGCCCTGAAGGTACACAGGAGCTAGGCCAAGTAGGACTTTATAGATGAAATCAGAAGTTAAACTTGGACCTCAGAACCTACTGATTAACATGGTAATGAAGTGGCTGTGTCAAGTATGTGACACAATACAGATAGTCTTCGACTCACGACCACAACTGAGTCCAAAATTTATGTTGCTAAGTGAGAAATTTGTTAAATGAGTTTTGGCCCATTTTATGACTTTTCTTGTCACATTTGTTGACTGCAGTTGTTAAATTGGTAACACCTTTGTTAAGTGAATCCGGCTTCCCCATTGACTTTGCTTGTCAGAGGGTCGCAATAGGTGATCACATGACCATGGGGATGCTGTAATGGTCATTACTGTGAAAAACGGTCATAAGTCACTTTTTGTAACTCTGAACGGTCACTAAATGAACTGTTGTAAGCCAAGAACTACCTGTACTTTTCTCCAGGCTTTGTCTATTGTTGTTGGCAACCAGGGATGAAATCCAGGGATGAAATTTTTCCCTATCGGTTCTGTGGGTGTGGCTTGGTGGGTGTGGCAGGGGAAGGATACTGCAAAATCTGCAATCCCTCCCCTCCTGGGGGAAGGATATTGCAAAATCTCCATTCCCACCCCACTCTGGGGCCAGCCAGAGGTGGTATTGCCGGTTCTCCGAACTACTCAAAATTTCCGCTACCGGTTCTCCAGAACCTGTTAGAACTGCTGGATATAATATGACAACAACATATCAGTATAATCCTTGCACAGAACAACCTAGAACTCTGTCTATAATTTATAACACTCTGCCCCTACATTTCCAGAGATTTCTGTAAACGCTCCCTTTTTTAGTTTTTAAAATGGCCAGATGGCATATCTTTTATTTTTGAGTGACAGACACTTCAACGTTATTACACAGTAAGATTCGAGCAGATTCAGGCAGATGGTAATACAAGTCTTGTTGGTGAGATGCCCATTGTGTTGTAAAGCCAGCAAATCATTTCTGATATCCTAAAATATCTTTTTAAGAAAAGTTCACATTTTGATTAAAATTTCATCTTCATCACCAAGAAGATGAAGAATTATGTTCCAAAATGTGTATAATCATTAGCTAATGAGAGGTTTTTTGTTTAAAAAAGGAAATCATTGGCACCTTCATGTATTTGAATGTACAGCAGAGGTGGGTTTCAGCAGGTTCTGACCAGTTCTGGAGAACAGGTAGTGGAAATTTTGAGTAGTTCAGAGAACCAGTAGTAAAAATTCTGACTGGCCCTGCCCCCATCTATTCTCTGCCTCCCAAGTCCCAGCTGATTAGGAGGAAATGGGGATTTTGCAGTAACCTTCCCCTGGATTGGGGAGGGAATGGAGATTTTACAGTATCCTTCCCCTGCCACGCCCACCAAGCCATGCCATGCTCACCATGCCACGCCCAGAGAACCGGTAGTAAAAGAATTTGAAACCCATCGCTGATGTACAGTATATCTGTATCCTATTTATTTATCATGTTTCTTCCTTTTTGGGTAAGCAACATTATACAAACTACAAAAATACTGATTGACAAAAGGATAATAACTTAAAGACAAAAGATAAGAAGCAAGAAAAAGAAATTTAAATCCGATTTTCAATTTTATCATTAACTATCTCTTCATACCTTTCTATCTTTGGAAACCAACCTTGGTGTCATGGTGTTCCATACTCTAATTCATAAACATTTTTGTTGTTGTTGTTCTCTATACTTCTCACATCTCTCTATTGATCTCATCAACTTCCTCCCATCTTGAATTTCACAATATTTTCTTTCCTTTTGACCATTAATTCTTCCTTCATATTTTGCAGTTTGATCCCCCATTCATTCTGTGTGACTAAACCATCTCAATATGCTTTTGAAAAACCTGGTCGTCACTCGTTTTTGTACTCAGTACTAACCATGTTGCATAATTGCTACTGCAGTATGTTGAAAAGCTACCTTTTAAAATTATATTCGTCAATTCATTTACCAATATTTTTACTATATTCAGGGTTCATTCCTAACTATCCAAATGTTTTACCATCATAAAACAATCGTTTCAATATCCTAGTATATTATCACATATCAATCTATGATTGTAACTTTGCAATTTTATCCCTTTCATACAACAGGGGTATACTTTATTTTAACTTTCAAGACAGGTTTTAAAACTAAAAGTTCTGGTCTGGATGTACTGTATGCATGTTTTTTAAAAAAAAGATTTTTAATGAAAGAAACTCAACCTGATTTTGTTTGTTTGTTCTGTGTATTCTTTTATGATTGTGGATGGTTTTTACTTTTGTTCACCACCCCAAGATGGATGGACAGCCTCATATATTTGGTAAACAAATAGATAATCATCAGGCCAAGATGTGCTCTTTCTTCACACAGACATTCCATAAGCAAATGCTATCCACATTTTAACTTTTTCCCAGTTTCATGATTTACATCTGCAGGCTCACCATTTTTCAATATTGTCACAGAGTTTAGCATTCCTGTTTATTTATTTGATTGTTATCCCACCTTTATTACTTTATAAGTAACTCAACATGGCAAACATACATAATATCCTCAGTCCTTCTATTTCCCCAACACAATAAAGTTGTGAAGAGTGTTGGGCTGAGAGAGTGTCTTTGAACCAGTTCAAAGACACCCAACCAGGTTTCATGCCTAAGGCAGGACTAGAACTCACAGCCCCCTAGTTTCTAGCCTAAGGCCTTAACCACTAGACCAAACTGGCCCTCAATTTCACTCTTGATGTATCATTTAATGCCCAAACAAATCTCCAAAACGCCCTTTAATTTCTTCACCACTGCACTCCAGATAATTACATCGACTTTATTTCTAATTTCATTCACTTTGTGGAATGGATGGATGGAATGAAGGTGCATTGTTTAGCTCTTCCAAAAAAAATGTTTTCATGAAAATCACTCTACATTCTCTCTGCCTCTTATAATCTTAACTATTCCTTGCTCTCTTTGACTATATTCTTTGCAAATCTCTTTTTCCTTCTATATACTGCATTCAATACATTCTTCGCATCTTCATTTTTTAAAGCAATCTTTTATATGCCTTTTTCTCATATACAGCCTTTTTTATTTCAGTTTTCCATTAGCATAACTGCACACACTTCTGTGGCATATTGTCATTAATTCTTTTCACGTTGTTCCAAGAAGTGTCCATATCCTTTTTCTTTATATCCAATTTTGATTTATTCTGCTGAGATGGATATATCTTCTAATGCTTTTTCATATAGGAGTCACAATTGTTCTTCCTACAATTATTCTACGTTCATTCCTATTTTTTCACTTCTTCCTTTTATCTCATATTCACTTTCCCCAAATCCATTCTTGACACTACTAAATAATGGTCTGTCTCATAATCAACATCTGTCCCAATCATTCAGTAATTCTTATCTTTCAACGCAAACTGTCAAATCAACCCTGCTTTTAGATTCATTCCTTTGTTAAGTATACATATGAACAGGCTTGTGCATAAACCACATATTTAAAACAAAAAATACTTTGTAGGCATATTCTCACTGAACAAATAGCTATTACTTTTTATTTGCTGTTTTGACTTGTTTCTATCTATCCATTCATATCCTCTCAAACAATTCCCTCCCCTTCCCCATCATTGCATTAGTCAGAATTGCACAATTTCCCCCAAAATTAATCCCTGGTTCTTTCATTATCACTGTGTGCTTCAGTGTAACATTCAACCATCACAGCAAATGAATTAATTTCATGTGCACCTACCAGAATATGCTGCATCCAATTCCTTTTGTGCATTTTAGCAATTTCACTTCCTATTTATATTTTTATATTTATAAATAAGATCCTCATAATTGGGAATGCCACAAGATGCAGTTAAAAGAGGGGAAATTATGATGAAAATGAAATAAATTCTGTTGCACCACCTCATGACTGTGGAGCTCTGCAGCATGTGACTAGCTAAATCAATCTCTACTCCCTTTGGGAGTTAAATCAACCTCACCAGGAATTATTAAAATAACCTTTATTTAAAAAACAAAGGAACCTGAGAGTAAACGTTCCTTTTTAACTCTAAATAGCCACATGCAAAAACAATAAATGCTGAAGGAAAGAAATATATGGTGCTGCTATAATCAGCAGCAATATATCAGCTAAAATCATATTAAAGGTTATCTCCCGTAGAAAACTACAAAGGAGAAAAGTCATGGAGCAGTTCACAAGTTGGGATAGAGCCACAAGTAATGTAGGAGAACCTGTTGCACAGAAATCCCAGAGTACATTAAACGTACAGTAAGTAAGCTTGCATTGAGAAAATAAACATCAGGAAAAAATAACAACCATAACACACGCACAATCTCTATAATGGTATGTGGGCATGTCCCTGGGATATAGGACAACCAAGGAAATGGTCAGATAAAAGGCAGCTCAGCCTGCAGCAGGAGCACAGGTAGGCAAGAGGCTCAGAAAAGACCTTCCCTAATTTCTTGGGCTGTAAAGGAGATAGGGGAGAGATGTGCATTCAGACTTCCAAGATTCTGGTAACGTAAACTTTACAATAATATAGAATTAGCTCATCTGGTTGGATTTCTTGTTGTAAATGGTATGTGGGCATGAGCTGGTCCCAGAAACACTGCCTAGGGAACAGTCAGATAAGAAATAGCTTAGTTTGCAGCTGTCTCTTGAATAGGAAGAGAGTAACAAGAATCTCTTTTAGCCGATTATTAAGGTAAGCATCCCTCCTCAGGACGGATACTTACCAAACAGGAGGATCCTGTTTGAGACACAGAAATTGACAGTCTGGGTAGCAGTTATCAAGCTCCTTAAAGCCAGGTCAAATCACAACAGAACTTTATGAGTCAGACATATAGCAGATGGAATTCTACCGTAATGTATAGACTAATCAAGATTAAATAAATTAGTATCTGCATTTAGAAACATCAATGTGTCTGAAAGACACATTGCACAAGTGTCTCTTATATATACCGGAGTTGTTTTTAAAATGGGCAGCTATATACATGTTTTAAATATGCAAGATGAGCCTAATTAAAGGCAAAACTATAACTTCAGTCAATATTCCTAATTCCAAGTATCAACACAAGACATTGCCCAAAGCCTATTAACTCAGAAAACCCATACTCAGCTGTATGTTTATATCTGCTTTATTCTTTGCACTTTCTTCTTATATGCAAATACCTGGATTATTCCATGCTTGACTGGGTTGGGTTGGGTGGGGTGTGGAGTAAGTATATTCATTTCCCCTTCTTATCTGCTTTCTTCTAAATAGGAAAAATCACTAGGTTAATAAATAATAGCCTAACCATTTAGTTTCCATGGTAATTCACCTTCTGTAATTTATTGAACAAAAGGATTCACCTAGACAGCAGGTCTGCCATGTTTGAGCAATCCTGCTGAGTCATATCCCTTTACTTTTCAGTCGTGTCTGTATTTAAATGTAAAAATGTTTATAATATTTTGATGCCACCATGATCCTTTTTTTAAAAAACCAAAACATACATTTGAAACATGAGTTGTTTCTATCTGCGCTGTGGGTGAGCTCTCTCATTCCCTAATTCAAAATTGTTTTAACAGTTAACTGAACATCTAACAGGATTAATTTGCACCTTCAGTTCCAGCTCAATATGCTAAAATCAGGACATCTGAAAAAACAAGACAGATAGAAAACTGCAACTGAATTCTTCTCTCACTTTCATAGAGATTCAATCACAGAAAAGCTCCTAAAACCCACAGAGCTGAACCTTGTAAAAAGCAAGACTAATGAGAGATAAATCAAGTCCTTATGCATCAAATCTTTTTTAGAAATAAACCGTCATTTCCCTCAGGGCTCCCAGCAGCTAAATCAAGAAAGGTTTAATTAAACGCATAATTGCATGTTAGATATGCATACTTTTAAAGCGCTATAAAAATGTTTTTGCCTTTTGGGGTTAGAGAGGTAGGAGAAGGAAGTACGATATCACCACCAATTCCCAAGGCCTTGTGCAGCCAAAAGGCTGCAATGATAACTGGGTATTGTATCACATTGCAAAAATGAAGGAACAGACACATAAAAATACTACAATATTCAAGTGCCAATACTGGAATTCCAATACTGGAATTATTTTTAAAATGGGCAGCTATATAAATGTTTTAAATAAGCAAATAATATAAACTCTGGGTGTAAAGAAGCTGTTTCCCTTAGGGATACTCAATGAAAAAATTATTGTGGCCCGCCGGCAGCCTGAGGAGCTGGCAGCAGAGTCGGACAGTGAGAAGATTGGAGAGGAACATGGGCCAGTCCTAGAGTCTGGGGAAGGCTCGGACAAGGGCGCTGTGTCGGAGGCAGAGAGGGGGCCAGGGCCATGTGCTGCCTCCGGAGCCTCCAGAATCTGACATCAGCAAGACAGAAGAACAGTGTGAGCCAGTCCCCAGTGTGCGCATGTGCAGAGCTGCCAGAAGGCAAGAACAATTAAGGAAAAAAGGGGTGACACGGGAGTAAGGCTTGGAGTTGATTGGCCCCTCCTATAAGACATAAAAGAGGAGCAAACGGACATGAGGCTTTGCAGGAAGCAACTAATTCATATAGTTGGTTCAAGCCCTGAGAAGTCCTGTTTGACTCGGTGCTACGTTTGGCCTTGCAAAACTAATTGGCAAATAGGTCTCTGGCAGCGTTTCAAGGGAGATAAAGGTGGGTGCTTATCAGCATTACCCTGAAAGACTGTGTCAACTCAAGCAGACATCTGATGGAATCTGCACAGACTGTTTGTGAATCATTAATAAAAAAAATCACAATAAAAGAGATTTTTTGGGGACTAAGATTGTGATTTATGTTTTTTCAGGAAGCCTAGGTCAGAAGAAAAATATGCAGGAAGGAAAGACGCCAGAGCAAAAATGGGCAGTGTGATTCCTTTACTATCGGTCTCTTTCTCCTATTTTCCCTTTCATTCTTATTCTCAGTCAGCTGTAAGGGAAGGGCATATATCATTCATATCACAGGTACAAGCTGGTCATTTGCAGAAACAAAATCAAACCAAGGTTGTGTGTTGCTGATCTCTCATTCCATTTCATAATGGCAGAGAGATGTTTACATCAGAGATTATCTAAATCTCAGATGATTGTCAGGATAGGATGAGGTACAGTGACTATTTCATTATAGATTATCTTGCTAGCTTCCTCTCATCCATATATTATTAACGTCCACTGTAAATGTCAACTATAAATTAATGCTATAAATTAATGCTATTACCAATCTTAGCACCTGATACTTTTCTATATGTTTATTAGCACAATGGGTTATTAATTCCAGGTTCAAGAAATTATGCTTGCTGTATAGGAATTTTATGCTAGGTAAAATCACAAGATTTCATGAGATACAATACAATATTGATCTGACAAAACTTATTGTTCTTTGCTTGTCTTTAGTGAATGCAAGTATGGTCTCGATAAAACCAACTTATATATATTTTATAGCCACTTCTTCCAGCAATTAGTAACCACTTAATGGATTGTACTATAAACAAACAATAAATTGTCTAGACGTATCACCATTCAGCACCATTCAGCAAAGACTCGTAATACTATCAGATACTACAGTCAGACTCAGGCAGAAGGGAATGTGCAGGGAATTTCAAGTGAAAAGATTTTGTCAAGTCACAATGAATTTTGCATTCAGTTTCTAATAATCCTGTAACAGTAACAATTCCTGTCCCGCAAGCATAAGTTCTAATGTGACAAAACAGCACCATCCACATAAAAGGGGGAGAAACACAAAATTCTGAGGGAGGGGGCACACCTGCAAAAAACTTTCAAAGATGGAATATACCCATGGAAATGTTGACTATTATGAGAGGAGAAAAAGAAACCTGGAGAGAAAAGAGGAAGACATGAAGTATCTTTGCTGCCATTTTGTAAGATTTTTCTGCAAGTCTACTTTCAGGAGAAAAGAACAGAACAAAACAGAATTTTATTGGCCAAGTATGGTTGGTCACACAAAGAATTTGTTTCTGGTACATAAGCTCTCAGTTTACATACAAACAACAAAGTGATATGTCATAGATCATAAATCATAATTATGATTCATTAATCATAAAATACAAACAATAAGTGACAAATCATAAGATACCAATAGGAGAAGATAGTAGGAAAAATGAGAAGATGAGAAAAGAGGGAAATGAGAAGTCAAGAAGGATAACAATATGGCCTACTTCATGGGTAAATTTATTTAGGCTTAAGACAGTGCTGTGGGAATTAGGTGTTCAGCACTGGGGGGGGGGATTATCTTTGTGTCTAGTTGTTTTGGCATGTAATGCCCTATATTGCGAGGTGGCACAATGGTTAGAGTGCTGTACTGCAGGTTCTTCAGCTGACTGCTAGTTCAGCAGATCAGCAGATCAAATCTAACCGGCTCAAGGTTGACTCAGCCTTCCATCCTTCCAAGGTGGGTAAAATGAGGACCCAGATTGTTGGGTGCAATATGCTATTTAGTATACTGTCGATTGTTGTAAGCCGCCCAGAGTCCTCGGAGAGTGGGCGGCATAGAAATATGATTAATAAAAATAAAAAATAAAAATATCGGCGTCTTGAGGGGATACGTTGAACCAGTTTATATCCAAGATGTGAGGTGTCTGTAGATATTGTCTCATCCCTCTTTCTGGTTCATGCAAGCAAATATTAAGGATATATGGAAAGAGTTTATAAGTAATTCTATCTCTGGATGTATATTTTGTCAGACTCCAGCACTGTATGGAAAAAACACTTTGAACATTAGCTGGTAAAAGACAATGTTATGTTCAATTAAATAGTACAACATTCAGTTGAAATCGCTCTTAGGTTCCCAGCCGTAGTGTGTTACAAAAGAAAAGATTATTTTACAATTCCACCCTGACGTTCACTTTCATAACACCAAATATTAGAAAAACCTAGTGCACACTGTGCTAATAAATATCACAAACTATAAGGAGAGTTTCCATACTGTGGTAGTTATTCAATATCACAGCAGCCTGGGTCAGACACACACATACACACACACACACACACACACACTTCAGAGATTACTGGCTCAAACAGTGTATCGCATTCTCAATATTTTAACAGTTTGGGATTCCAATATTTATTTATATACTGCTGCTCAGGGGGAAAGGATCTCTTAATTCTTCCTACCTTAGTCAAGATTTTACTGAAAGTCACATCCAACTGTGCATATTTGATCTATTATAGAAATTTTAATTTTATTCATCCAAAGCATTGCTTTGACACCTAGTTGCTAGCTGGGAACTCAATTCAACAGAAAATGCATGAGACCTTTGAAAAAATCCTTATCAGTTTCTACCTGAATCTGATACATCTCTTCAATCTACATGAAAATGTCTTTTAAAAAAATATGAATATTCCCAATTTGATCCTTTGGCACAACTGACTTGACTTTCTAGAGTTTTGTAACAGAGTATAAAAATGAAAGGTGTGAATTTAGTTCAACCAAAATTGCAAAAAAGAAGCCAAACTAAAAGCTTTGGATCAAATCTGTAGCTGTAAAAGGCAAAGAAGCTTACTATCCATTTTACAATTTAGAAAGCTAAATGCTGATGACAAAAAGCTAAATACTTTTTAGCTTTTTAGGATGATGTTGTAGAAGAACATGATATTGTTTTCTCAGCTGAGTATTGCCCTTTTTATACAATGTTGTTTTCTTTTAAGTTTTGTGACACTACCCACATTTGGTCTGAAATTAGATGGCCTAGAAATTTGAATGATTGATTGGCTAATTGATAAATTTTACTCTGTAAAAGTCAAGATGGGAAGTTAATAAGGAAGAGAAATGTGTAAGTATTCTGTCTAAGAATACTATGGACAAGTCCTTTGGGTACAACAAATATGAATTTAGTGAAAGAACAACTAAAATAATCTTTACAAGGCGTTGATTTATTCCAAATGGAGACAGAAAATCCCTGGAGGATTTTAACAAACATTTCCAAATCAAAATCTTTCTCTGAACAACAAATCACATTGAGTTTTGAAGAAAAAATGTTATGTTTACTTATGTCTCCTTACTTATGGGTTATTAAAGTTATTAAGTTACTAAAGCTTTCTTACTTATGAGTTATTAAAGCTTTCCACACAATTTTTATTTAGCCTTTGAGTGATTCTTCTCAAATAGGGTAATTAAGAGGGGGAGGGAAACCTACCAGTACATAACTACAAAACTTTGTTGTTATATCACTCCTAGCCCATCTTTTCATTAAACTAGACATACCCTATTCCTGTAATCATTCTTCATATACTTTAGACTTCCAGTCTCCTAATCATCTTTATTGCTCTTTTTTGCACTCTTTCTAGAGTCTCAACATCTTTTTTATATTGTGGGAACCAAAACTGGATGCAATATTCCAAATGTGATCTTACCAAGGCACTATAAAGTGGTATTAACATTTTATGTGATCTTGATTCTATCCCTCTGGGACTGCTTTGGCCTTTTTTGGCAGCCGCAGCACACTGCTGGCTCATATTCAAGTGATCGTACACTAGCACACCACACTAGTAGTCCCTCTATAGACTACTATTGAGCTAAGAACCGCCCATTTTAAAACTGTACATTTGGTTTTCTTGCCTAAATGTAGAACCTTACATTTCTCACCATTGAATTTCATTTTGTTAGATAGGGTTCAAGTTTGTCAAGATCCTTCTGTAAGCTGAACCTATCTTCTAGAGTGTTGGCTATTCATGCCAGCTTGGTGTTATCTGCAGATTTGATGAATTCCCCTTCTATCCCCTTGTTTAAATCATTGATGAAGATGTTAAGGGGGGAAGAGCTATCCTGCATTAAACAGAAAGTTGGACTCAGTGGAACTGAACTCCTTTCAACTGTATAAAACTGGTGAGTTATCATCACTATCTAAGAGATTCCTCAAAATACACAAGAGTTAATAGCAAAGGAGAAAGAACCAGCAAGTCTTTCTCTTCCCCTATTGTGATAAGCCCAAAATTGCTTGTGAAACCTAGGATAATCAGTTTTCCACATATATTTCTGGCATTCTAGTAGTCCATTTGTAGAGGGTATCAGTGTAGTCTTTCCAGTTTTCTGCCTCAGCTTGAGCGTCTAAATAAAAACAATCCTTAATTCCATTAGTTGGTATGCAGCTGTGTTACATTCCTAGCCAGCTGACCTTGAAGCTGCATCACAGGGAGATAACAGTGAATTTTTCATTTCCCTTCATTTCCCTTCCCCACTCCCATCCACTCCCCCTAAGAGTCCATTACAGACTGGCACCGAGTGGTAGCCAAGCATAAGCACAAGCATGAGGTGGCAGCTGACAATTTCATTCATTTATTCAATTAAAAGCCATAGACAAAGATACAATAATAAATAAATGAAAATAAAAACCATGGGCTTTTGTTTGCCCCAGTTCTCTTTTAAGCACCAGTATTTCTTTTACTAATAAAGGAGAATATTTGTAGCTCCGGGTGGGCATGACGGATCCTTGGTACTCTCTGAGCTTGCTTGTTTTCTTGCAGATGTTTCATTACCCAAACTAGGTAATTGATGGTGTTACCTAGTTAGGGTAGTGAAACATCTGGAAGAAAACAAGCAAACTCAGATAGCACCCTCAGTATTTCTTTTATTGGATCAGGATTTTGCTTCTGATCATAAAGGCAACAAAGTAGAATTTCATCCCTGCTAGAGATGTAAGATTGTACTGATATCCAGATCTAGAATTTGCACCTGTGATGCTAGAAGAAACTATTAGCAATGAATGAAACCATATCTTCCTGAAATTCTATTAATTTATTTCCAAAGGCATTACCTCCAATATAAATTTACTGCTGCTGTAACTTCATCAATTTCTCCAATTTTTGCATTCCAGTCACCTGTTCATAATACTATTTTCTATTTAGATTATTCATTTAGTAACTCCCACAATTTGCCATAGAATTCCTTGCCATGTTTCATCATTACACCTGTGATATATAAGCTGCATGTTCACTAAGTAGTCACTAATTCTGATCTTGTTATTAAGTTGGTTATAGCCAGTGGTGGGATTCAAGTAATTTAACAACCAGTTCTCTGCCCTAATGATTTCTTCCAACAACCAGTTTGCCATACTGCTCAGAAAGTTAACAATCGGTTCTCCTGAAGTGGTAAGAACTGACTGAATCCCACCACTGGTTATAGCTAAGCATGATTTTAGTAATGTGCCTTCTGGGCTCCACTTTTACTCCATTCCTTCTTATGGTTTGATGTTTTGAATAAATATATTGTAATTTAAAGAGGCCTACTCCAGTCATTTAAGTTCACTTTTTAGGGACTTGAGTTTTCTTTTTTTGAGGGGGGGGGACCTGGAAGCTTTCAGATTCGGGTTTTCCCAGATGTGCCAATAAGACATCTCTAATAAAATGGAACTTTGATGAACTTCTAGCCTCAAAGTCTTCTTTCATTGGGGGTGTTAGCTGGAACCCTGACAAAGAGAATTAAAATAATCTACAACATGAGAGAAGTTGGGAGACTGCTGGCATGAAGATAAATTTATGGAAGTTGGGAGGTGGGGGACAGAATCCATTATTAAATATATCACCACTGTATCCTTCATTTTCTGTAGCATTGTTTACATTCAGAGCTTGAAACTTTAATTCTGTAGCTCCTTTTGTTTTATGTGCTTCTGCAAATACCAGACTGATGATGGCTAAGAATAATTTCCTTCTTAGCAGCTACCAGATGAGCAAATAGCTGTATATGTATGCATAACAATGAAAATCTAACTACAAAATATGTCCCCAATATGTTAACTGTTTATGTGAAAAACAAAGGCATGCATCTGTTTAATTAACTAAAGTATACTGTTTAATGTTAACATCTGTTTAATTAACTTGGCTAAAATGTGATTGGGGGAGTGTAGATTGCTGCCATTTCTCTCTCAAAAAAAAATCTACCTCAGTCAAGAATAAACATTAATACAGTAGATATAATGGTATTTGTTCAATTTTTTTATTGATTTCCCCTATATAGAGGCATCCAGTACAACTTTTCTGTTACAGAAGCATTTTCTGCTAACAGAACAAAAGATTCATAGTTGCTTCTTCTCTTGACTCACATCTCAATTGTATTACATTGGAAGTGATATAGGCAAATTTTATACAGTGTTAGGAGTTTGTAGTTGGACTGAGCATTTCTTTTTAACTTGTTCTACCCTTTTGATCACTACTGCTTCAATTTACACAATGGTGAGATGTTTGTATATTTGCATGAACAGAGAAATCAAAATGAGCCATTCTGGGGAATAAAAACACTGATGTTTGATATCTAGGGCAGAAAAAATATAATCTGTACTGAACTATGGTTGGCTTTGATCTGTAAACATGAAGGAATCAAGCAATAATACTTGACTGGCCAGTTAATGCTTATCTTAGGTGTGTCAGGGCATATAATATCACTAGTATATATGTAACAAAAAAATGTAAGCAAAATGAAAATTCAAAGGCAATTGCTAGAAATACTCCCGATTCTTTCAGTCACAGATTTGAATTGGTCGCCCACCTTCCAAACTCATCTAGAAAGATGCAGAGAAGAGCAACAAAGATGATAAGGAGACTAGAGGCTGAACCATACAATGAACATCTAAGGGAAATAAGTATTTTAGCCTAACGAACGGAAGGACTAGGAGTGATATGACAACCGTCTTCCTATTCCTGAAGGACTGTTACAGGGAAGAAGGGGTCAGTTTATTCTCCAAAGCACCTGAGGACCAGACAACAAATAGTGGATGGAAGCTTATCAGAGGAAGATCCAACCTTAGACTAAGGAAAAATTTCCCAACAGAGCCATTTGTCATTGGAACAGAGTTGTGGGTGCTCCATCACTGAAGGATAATAGGGATAAAGAGCCTGAATAGCGTAGGGGGGTAATGCCTCCTACAAAGGCAGCATTTAAGAACCAGCTGCCTGCAATTACTGCAAGTTCAATTCTAGCCAGGCTCAAGGTCGACTCAGCCTTCCATCCTTTCTAAGGTGGGTAAATTGAGGACCCAGTTTGTTGGGGGCAATAAGCTGACTTTGTATAAAAGTAAAAGTATGAAAGCTATTGCTTAACGCACTGTAAGCCACCCTGAGTCTCCGGAAAAGGGCGGCATATAAATCAAATTAAAAATAAATAAATAAATAGATAAATAAAAAATAAAGCACTGAGCCATCCAGATGATACAGCCTTTCAAAATGTATTTTATGAAAGCTATTAACTATCTCTGAATCAGGCTTTCACTGATTTCAGAAAAGGTACTTCAGGATTGTATTTATCATAGGACTTCGAACAAAGCTCAAAATCCATACTCAGCAAAATCATGAGCAAAGCACCAGCCAAGGAGAGGTGGCTTGGCATACTTTGAAGTGGCATTACATACCTTTCTATCTATCACGTGCCCTGCTCAAACCACTGAATCCAGAGGATAAAATAGCCAATTGTATCACTACTGAGGCTTATTTAGAGATTTGTGTTCAGTTAGTATGTTGTTTAAAAAGGTGAATATATTTATAAAGATAAAAGTTTCTCCTGTTCGGTCAGGTCCAACTTTAGGAGGCAATGCTCATTGCTGTTTCTTAGCTGAGGGAGCCAGCAGTGTCTGAAAATATTTCCATGGTCATGTGGCCAGCATGACTCTGCCCAAAGGCACATGGAACACTTATCTTCCCTGGAGTGGTACCTATATATGTAATCACATTTGCATACTTTCAAACTGCTAGGTAGGCAAGAACAAATATATATATATATATATATATATATATATATATATATATATATATATATATATATATATATATATATATATATATATATATATATATACTGGATTTCTGTCATATGATACTGTAAGCCAGGCTGTCAAACTCGTGGCCCTTGGGCTGCATGTGTCACAGGGTGGCCACGCCCATACCTGGTTTAGCAAAGCAGGGGAAAGTTGTGATACATCACATGACGACGATGTGACAATCTGATTTTGACACCCCTGCTGTAAGTCTTTTTTGCAATCATTTAAATTTTTCCGGGCCCCCAAAAAACTAAAAATTTCATCCCTGTCTCTTCAATGTTACACCCCTGTTCAATACAATCATCAAAAACAAAGGTAGTTGAAAAAGAAAATCTCCTCTTGTCTGAAATTACATGGCCAAATCTTTTTACAGCTCCAATTAAGCTTCAATTTCACCTAAAAGCATGGCTGCAATTTCAGAAATGCAACTTCAGATCTGGACAGCTAAAATTATTTTAGCAATTTGCTAGATTCTGACCTTTGCTGGCTAGTAAATGTTTTGTTTTCAATCACATAAACTTGGCTGGAATAAATAAATACACTTCTCCAACATAGGACTCTCTTGACATGATTGGTTTTAATTCCTAGACTGCCATGCTCCCCAGTTAGGAAGGCCAAATCTGTTATTGAAAACAATCCACTTTATACAAATTTGAAATCAAATTGCACATTACATTAAGTATCTGCTTTACATTGAAGAAAATAGGTCTTGAATTAAAGCAGGACACCAGCCTTTTCCCTCTTCGTACTGCATTTTTTTTCACTGAAAAGTAAGCCTCAGTTGTTACTACTTGCCTCCTATAATACCTTTGGGATAAGAGCATTTCTTTCCTTTAGATTGGAAGAACACAGAGTCTTTGTAAATAATATTAGAACATGTAAGTGTATTAGACTCAAGACAGGCTTGTAAGTGGGAAGTTGACCTTGTTCTTCATAAAAGACCTAAAGTAAACAAACTCTCCTCTACTAAATATTAGCTGATTGCAATACAATACTTCAATGTTAAAAAAAATAATGCTGCTATCATTGGTGTTGGTATTTACACTATAAATTTGAGACATTCCCTGTGGTACTATAGAATGCAATTAAACGTTCAAATCACAATGCTAACTTCTAATACCATGCCTTTTTCAACATTATTCTGCTGATAATTAATACATAAGTTTTGTCCATTACATTTGTAGCACTTACCACATGTTCTGTTTGTTAAGAGTTGTTTTTATTCACCTTGATCTAGCCCTTAAAATATGCTTAATTATCCAGATTGATAAAGGAGTTGACTTACTGTAGTTCAAAAATACAAACATTCAAAAAAGTGTATTCAGCCAGCGTTACATAAATCCAGTAAAGACATTTGTTCATTGCAGCCTATCAAAATTATTACTATGAACCAAATTAGTTAAAGAATAATAGGGCATGGGAAAAAATTGAGTGCGTCATTTGCAAAATCCTGAATTATCTGAAAAATATGGACAGAAATTTACTTAAAACATGGTTTATACTTTCCTTCTAGTTGCTAGCAAAACAATTTACATGATTAGAATTATAATTAGGTTATACTACTTCAAATATAGTGTTCATGTTAACCAGAGAAAAATAGTCCATACAGTTACTGCACAATCTTCATTACTATTTCTATGTGTATATAGTATATTTTCTAAAAGCTTGCAAAATATTTATCTTCTATGCTTTGATACAAGCAATGAAATTTCTAGCAAATCTGCAAGAGTATCTAAAAAGATATAAAAGATTCATAATCAGGTCTTTCAACATTTAAAAACCGGAAGAGAAATTAAGGTTGACTACATTTTGACTGCATATGAGCCATGGTGGTGCAATGGTTAGAGTACAGTACTGCAGGCTACTTCTGCTGACTGTCAGCTGCCTGCAATTTGGCAGTTCAAATCTCACCAGGCTCAAGGTTGACTCAGCCTTCCATCCTTTCAAGCTGGGTAAAATGAGGGCCCAAACTGCTGGGGGCAATATGCTGACTCTGTAAATTGCTTAGAGAGGGCTGTAAATCACTGTAAAGCAGTGTATAAGTCTAAGTGCTATTGCCATTTTGCTTGTATTTATTACTTTCCTATTTACTGCTTTTCTATTAAGCAAAACAGACAAAACCAACAAAGATTAGAAATTAAGTAATACAAGGGATAAAATAAAGTTTAATAAGAATAGAAACTTGGGAACAATTGTATATATATATATATATATATATATATATATATATATATATATATATATATATATATATATGTAGGTCTTTGGTTATTCGGGTCTTCTCCCGCGTAGAATTGGAAGTATCTTGGCGACGTTTCGACGAAGTCTCATTCGTCATCTTCAGGCTGGTGTTCTCGGCTTCGTTCTTCCAGCTTCTTGCTCCTGGAAGAACGAAGCCAAGAACACCAGCCTGAAGATGACAAATGAGACTTCGTCGAAACGTCGCCAAGATACTTCCAATTCTACGCGGGAGAAGACCCGAATAACCAAAGACCTACATATATATATATATGTATATGTATATGTATATGTATATGTATATGTATATGTATATATGTATGTATGTATGTATGTATGTATGCATGCGATATGAAGGAGTATGGCAAGCATTCTTGATTTATTTTGCTTTATCAAGAATGATATTTCTACAGATATTAATCATAGATACACCTAATCAAAGATTACCAGATTTGGATACTTTTACTCTTTATTATTTCAAGGGGTTCCCTTGTTTTGTTAATAATGTATTCAGACCAATGGTGAAATTCTTTTTTTTTTTTTTTTACTATTTGTTCTGTGGGCACAGCAGGGGAAGGATATTGCAAAATCTCCATTTCCATCCCAATCCAGGGGAGGGATACTGCAAAATCTCCATTTCCACCACACTCTGGGACCAGCCAGAGGTGGCATTTGCCAGTTCTCCAAACTACTCAAAATTTCCGCTACCGGTTCTCCAGAACCTGTCAGAATCTGCTGGATTTCATCCCTGATTCAGACCAATTTCCAACATTTTAAATATCAGTATCATGAGCAAGTATCATATGTGTAGCATCAACACCTTTATTTCATAGTTGGTGGGAACCAGGCAGAAGTATGTTGGCTTGTAAAAATGTTTTTAAATTAGATATTCTATCTGGTCTATCATGAACATGCTTTGGGTACAACTGGATTTTTGTTTCACTTATGGTACACTGGCCAAAGCTGATTGGTATTTTGTGTGCGTGTACAGACACAGGAGGGAGGGGAGGGACGGAGCAAGATATTTTATACCTACAGATATAATAGATGTGAATTAATGTGAACTGTTTCTGTAGAATGGAGTTGATGAATGCATTCAGGGAATGATGGTGGTAATTATGAATGAGAGTTAAATTATATGTCAGAAAGTGTGAATTGATATTTTCTAGATTTTTGTCAATACCTAGGAAAAAATCCATAAGTTGGTGACAGTTAAATCTCATCTTCCAGTGAATGGTGATAATAGAAGGGATGACTTTGTGGGGGGAAATTGTGTAGCGTTTTGAAAGAATGCCATCCCAATAAACTGAATGGAAGTACACATAAGCCCTAGAAACTTGAAACAGCATGAAAAGAATTGTGTTTCACAATGCAGAGTATGGAGTTACACTAAGGGGTATTTTGAAATGAGATGACTAACAGAATGGTGAAGCAAAAGGGCTCTATAGGAGAAAAATGCACATGGCAGATAGCTGTAATGAAGATCACTTAGGAATATCTATGGAGATTCTCAGTCATTCAGGTCACGGTTGTCGCAAAGGTGCTTTTTCAAAAGGTAACAGGACTTTGTTTTTCTCTGAAGGCTTTTTGCTTCTCCTCAAAACTGAAGAATGTATGAATGTGAAAACAATTTATTGCAGTTTTTTTTAATTTGGAAAAAATATAAAGTGAATATGTTTTAATTGCATAATACATCATCTGAAGATGAAGATGGTAAAAGCAGTTTAGGATGGAAATGAAACATGTCTCTGAAAATATGCACACTAGTTAATGAACAGAAAGGGAGGAAAATAAGAAAGGAAGAAGAAAGACATGGATGTGTGATGTTCCTTAATGGTTCAATGTATTTAGGAATACATTTATAAAAAATGTCTGTGGTAAGGTTAGAGGTCTGTTTGTTATGGATGTGAATTTGCATGGACTTTGTATACCAATGTTTTCTTGCTAAGAACCCAATTTGTAGTGAATGTTGGATAGCGAATGTTGGATATGATACAACAAGGATTACATATCTGATAATTAAAGTATAAAAATCAATGGAATAAACGAGTAACAATTTTACAGACATGATGGAAAACTAGAGCAATCAAAAGTATTCGTGTACATTGACAGTATCTCACTAGAAATTAAGATATGTGTATGGAAACTTTTTATATACGCAAATAGTCATGAAAAACTATTGCATGATATGTGGATTTTTGTCAAAAGATGCAAATCTCATTGGGTATAAGATGTGCTTCTACCCACTGTGTTATATGAAAACTAAAGTAGTTATGTCGGGAGAAACAAACAGAATGCAGTAGAAATAAGTTACTTAAGAAATGTATGTGTTTAAATACGAAGAAATAAGATCGTAAATGAATAGGACTGAATGCAAAACTGAGTAATCAGAACTCAGTTAAAATAGGAGAGCGAGGGAGGGGGGAGAGAGAGAGGGAGGGAGAATTAATTCACAAATATAAGAAGGAAGAACTGTTTGAAGAGAAAGGATGGAAGAGAAAAACATTGTATAGATAGGATACGAGTTCATCCTTTTTAATAATGTGGGAAGAGGCTTAAATACCATTTCTAAACATGGAGTAGTTGAAGACATTATTTCCTTTTAAAGAATCTTTTCCACATCAGCCTACCTGACCTAAAATTACTGAAGTCTTTCCCTCAGCAAGCTTTCAGATGAATAGCTACTTTTCAACCTACATTCTACTCCAGGGATTGCAATTCAGGTCAATTTGTACTGAGATGAAAAAATATATAAATTCCTCATCCATCCCTGCTTCTATCTATGGTGTAAACTCTTAAGTATCATAGAATATAAGTGGCTTTCAGATGAGGATCTGTGATGTGTTTGATGTCCCTGTCAGTGGTTCCACAAGCAAAGACAACACTGATGAAATTGGCAGCCAAGAGATGGTGCTGACTGACAAAAAAATCTTTCCAGAAGGGGAGATTGGGGGGGAGGGTGACACCCACTTTTGCTCCAGATAGTTTTGCCTCTTGAGGAGTTACAGAAATTTAATTTCTTATAGTTGATTGTGAGTTGAGCAGCCTAGGAAATATCAGTACATCCAAAAGCACTGTGCAACATTTGTGAACATACGACCAGGAAAAAAAAACTCACTTTCTTAAACACTACATTTATAACCTAAGGGAGCCATTCCAAATGGCAGGAAAGAAAGTAACTTAGTGATTTGCCTTCTTTGGGGAATTAAAGAGAGAAAGAGGGAAAAAAGTATCTTCAAGGATTTTAATTTAAATGGAACAACCTTAACAAGATTGTGATTCAAAAGAGTTTTAAATGGATAAAAGGGACAATATTTTCAGAAAACAGAATATTTTTTTCTGACATGCATGCTTTTGAAAACAGGGCAGGAAGTCCTCAACTTATGATCACATTTGGGACCTGAATTTTGGTCACTAAGCAATGACGTTATTAAGCAAATCATCATGTAACTGAACCTAATTTTATAACCATTTTTACCATGGTTGTTAAATGAATCACCATGGACATTAAACAAATCATGTCATTAAGTGAATCACATGGTTATTAAACAAATCTGGCTTTCCCTATTGACTTTGCTCATCAGAAGCAAGCTAAGAAGTTTACAGATCTTAATCACATGACCACTGAACCAGGGGTGGGTTCTACTTACCTCTACTAGCGGTTCGTGAGGGCGCCGCATGCGCAGAAGCATTTTGATGATGTCAGGGTCGGTGGGCAGAGCCTCCCGCCGATTTTACTACCAGTTCTATAGAACCAGTGCAAACCGGGGGCAACCCACTGCACTGAACGCTACAACCATCATAAACTAACTACTATTCACCAAGTTAAGCTTCTACAGGCAGTTATCCACATTAACAGTGAGAGAAATGGAAATAAAGATAAATTATGCAAAGCAGAGAAATTTTGAATTTTCAAATAAAACAAGGAAATGATTGGTATATAAATTGCGAAAAGAAAAAGAAGTATTAAAGTTACAAGAAAGAAATACTATGGTAACAGATACTACAATTATGTGAAAAGTGTTTTGTTGCTATTACTTTATATGAAGGTCGAGAAATTTCTTCTTAAAAAGTGGGTGAATATTAACATAAATAGAATTTACTAAAGTTTACAGAGAATCAGAAACAGATTTTGAATGGATCTATGACAATAAGGAAAGTGTCTGAAGCTATTTTAAAGACCAAAACAGGAAAGCCACCTGGTTCAAACGGCTTGTTTTTGAGGATGAACTTTTACAACCTTTTATAACAAACAATGAATATTATTTTACAGAATGGAAGATCCGTGATAACTAGAAAAAGGCTAACATAGCATTAATACCTAAGAGGACCAAGACTTTAACAAGAAATTATTGTCTGATATCTTCACTGAATGTAATGTCTCTAAATTGTTTATGATAATTTTGACTAAAAGATTGAAAATAATTTCACATGAATTTTATTCCTGAAGATTAGTATGCCTTTTACCTAAAAGGCAATTACAAGATAATATTAGAAATGCTTTGGATATTCTGGAATATGGAACCTCACAATGAAAAACAAATAGCATTGTTATTCTTAGATGCAAAGAAGACCTTTGACAATTTAAATTGGATTTTCTTGTGTAAAGAACACTCTCAAGGGTATATTTCAACAACATTGCTCCTTGTTTGATTACCTATGTCAAAACAGTTACACATTTTAACAAACTGTTAAAACTGAATCTCTCTTGTTGTGGTGAATAAGGATTCCTATACCCCACACCAATGAAAAATAACTTTCCAATTATAGCCTGAAGTTTCTTTTTGCCATCTTAATCGAAACATATAATCAAAGTGAACCCATTTGGTATACTAGTCAAAGGCACCGGGCACCAGACTAGAAATTCTACCATACTTCTGCCTCAGACACAAAGGGTGTCTAAGAGACAGGATAATTTTGATCCAGTTCGCTTTCTCTCTTTGCTTGGACTGACAGATTTATTAAAATATAAATCTTGTATTTAAAATAGCTAATTATATTCATTAAAAGAACTGATTTTAGAATCCAAATTTATAAAGCTGGAAGGGACTTCGGAGGCTGCTAGTCCAATCTCCTTTTTCTGATCAAAACTTCCATTTGGATGGCTCAGTGCTTTTATCTCTATTGCCTATTGGGTAGAAAGATGAAGAGGTAACTTGTGTTGCCTTGAGATAGAATCACAGGGATGGAAGGGAACTTTGAGGTCTTCTAGCCAACCCCCTGCCCAAGGAAGCAATCCATATACAATCCAGGCAATTAGTTGTCCAATCTTTTCTTCCAGTGATGGAGTACCCACAATTCCAGGAGGTAAGCTGTTTCACTGGTTAATTATTCTCACTGTCAGGAAATCACTCCTTAGTTCCAAGTTGGATCTTCCTCTGATGAGCTTCCAGCCATCCCTCAACTGCTGTGGAGAATAAATTGACCCGCTCTTCCTTGTAATAGCCCTTCAAGTATTAGAAGACGGCTATCATGTCACTCTTAGTCTTTCCCTTCGTTAGGCTAAACATACCTAATTCCCTTACCCATTCATCATACAAATTAGTCTCCAGAGTCTTATCACCTTTGTTGCTCTTTGTTGCTCTTCTCTGCACTTTTTCTAGGGCCTTAGCATCTTTTTTGTATCATGGTGATCAGAACTGGGTGTAGTATTCCAAATGAGGACTCACTAGTGCAGTATAGAGAGGTACTATCACTTCCGTCTTGATGCTATCCCTCTGTTGATGCAGCCTAAAGCTGTGTTGACTTTTTTGACAGCTGCAGCATATTGCTGATTCATATTTAAGTGGTGATCCACCAGGATACCTAGATCTCTCTCACAGGCATTGCGTTGAGCCAAGTACTGCCAATTCTTACCTGTTCATCTGTTTTTTCCTGCCTAACCTTACTTTTCTCACCACTGAATTACATCTTGTAGGATAAGGCCCAATGCTCAAGTCTGTCAAGATCCTTCTGAATCATGAGTCTATATTCCAAAATGTTAGCAATTTCCCCCAGCAAACTTTGAGTGCTCTTTCAATCCCCTCATCTTGGTCATTTATGAAGACATTGAAGAGTACTGAGCCTAAGACAGAGCTGTGAGGTGCCCCACCATGCTCCCCACCACATAGATCCCCACCACATAGATGTAGCTCCATTCAGGGCCACATGCTGAGTGTGGTTGGTCAGCCAATCACAAATCCATCTGGTGGTGGGTTAGTCTATTCTGCTTGCCAAGAAATAGGCTATGGTCTACTTTGTCACTGAAGTCTAAATATAGTATATCCACAGCATTTTTCTCCAGTCATATTTGCGAAGCATCAAATATATTACCTGATTTCACATGCAGCTGACAGTCTGAAAAACAAAATAGGATTCAATGCATTAATGATGCTAATTCACCTGTTTTTCTAGCTTCTTTTAATGCACTGTCTGAAAGTAAATCCATTTATGAGAGTGAAAGTATTCACTTCTAGTTATAAAAATAATTCCATGTTTAATAACTTGCTATGTAATATATTGATACAGGTATAACTAACTCTAGAAACTATTTTTTTAAGTCATGCAATCTTTTGATTGTTATACTTTTTAAAGAATACTGGGAATGAGGACCTGCTCCAAAAACAATCCCTAAGAACGTGAATACATTGGTGGTACAAGCAAAAATAGCTCTTCTTTATTCCTCACCGAAAATTCATAAACAAATTCAGCTTCTAGGAAAGAAGAAGACATGTGATCCAGTAGTGGGTTTCAATTTAGTTTGCTATCGGTTTGCTTGTGCACACGCAACACTTCTGCGCATGCACAGAAGCATCCGAGCAGGTGGGCGGAGCCTCCTGCCACCACCACTACCAGTTCGCCTAATCTGGGGCAAACCAGTAGCAATCCACCACTGATGTGATCTCATAGCCTGGCCAATGGACTGATTTGGCATAGCTCTTGTGTTTCTCTCTCTGAAGCAAATCTATAGGTCTGGAGGATTTATTTCCTTTTTCTAAACATACAATGTGATTGAGTGATTTTCCAGCTTTGTTTAATGGGTCTTTCTGCACAGAAATTACTTCTTTTCAGTGTTTCCTGGATTGTCTTTGTGACTATAGAAATGATGTCAATCATTTTGCAAAGAAACTGATGTCCATACAGAGATTGCTTATTGCTAATGGTCAAGTGAGGATACTCCATAAATATCAGGGTTCAAGTGCAATGCAGGGCCTCCTTCAATAGTCATTAAGAGTCTAGAGTATTTCCAGATTTTTCAGAGTAAAAAAAGGGAAGAAAAGTTAACGAATACAAATCTGAAATCTAAATCTGACTGATGTATTTCAGGTGTGATCACCCCCTAAAAAAAGGCTGGCTCTCATGATTTGCTGATACCACCTGCTTACCAGCCTAAAATGTTTTTCTGACATATCACTTACCCAATGTTGGTGTTGACTAATTTCAACACCAGCCTACAAATCATTTAATGCTCTGCAACTAACACACTTATTTTCCTAATGTATTTTGTGTTGTTACTGAAAATAAATCTGTTCTTAAAAGTGTTGAGGTAAGTGTTAGGCCTAATTCTAGCTTGTCTTCAAAATTTGTACAGAAGTGACTAAATACTCCATGCTTCCTCTCCTCCTGTCTGAGATCTACACTTCTGAAAGCAAATGTTAAGAGTAACTTAGTAGTTTTTACCACGCATTCCTTCCCTCCCCATGTATCTTCCTGCAAAGATTCCTGCATAAAAAATTCAAAAAATTATTATGACTAGAATTGGGACCTGGAATTATCTGGCCATGTGTTCTAGGCATACAACTGAAATGGAAACTTCTGATCAGTATCTCTATTCCTTTCCATGTAAATATTAGCTTCTTCCTGTGACATGACCAAAGGATTCCATACATGCCATGGGCACAAACCTCTAGGTCAGGGGTGTCAAACTCAAACTCAAGGCTCAGGGGCCAGATCCGGCCCACAGGGTGCTTAGAACTGGCTTGCAGGCCCGTCTTGGAAACACCAAAGCACCAGCCTGTGGTGCCTCTGCCAGGGAAAATGGAGCTCGGGAGGGCTGCAGGCAGTCCTCCTGAGCTCTGTTTTCCCTGGCAGAGGGTTGCAGGAAGCCATTGCAGCCAAAAAAGGAGCTAGGGAGCCCATTTTCACTGACAGAGAGCTCAGGCCACCACAGGTGCCCCCAACACTAATGACATCAATGCCATGCCACTCTGGCCACACCCACCCTGGCCCCCCAAGGTCAAACACAACCCTGATATGGTCCTCAATGAAATCAAATTTGACACCCCTGCTCTAGATCTAGATACTTTAAAAAAGTGATTATACAAATAGCCTAGAACAATTAATAACCCACTTCAAAATAAAATAATAAACCATCTTTCTGTACAACAGAAATTCTGTTTCCTACTAAATATTTGCATCATTTCTTCCCATTGACCATGTATCCAGTACGTTAGCCATCATCTGATTCTTCTCTACATAGGTTAGTATCAGCCATTCCAAATTAAAAGCTACTTAATTTATTGTTGTCAAATCCATACAGAGAAGAAAAAAACTCATTCAAAAAGACTAGAATTCTGCAAGGATCTTGGTTATGTTTAATTCATATTAGGTCATTTAATCATCAGGTACCTCTAAACTAAAATGCCACCAAATTAAAAATCAAATTAAAACACAACTATGAATCTTATAAAACTCCACTGTTTTAAAATTAGGTCTATGTAACAAAACTACTTTAAAACTGATATATTAACACTAGGTATTCCTGGGCCAATTCTTCATAAGCTCTTAGGAACTATATTTCAGTATTGTAAGTATGTTACACTGCAGTGTAATATATTGCAAGCAATCACAGTAATACAGTCTTGAACATCATGATTTATACCATTTTGTATAATGCACTTAGAAGCTTTGTGAAAGAAGATTGCATTGCCTCCACATCCCTGTTCCCCATATTCAGGGTGCACAGAGGGTTGGGGAACCCAGTAAATGTGATGGGCTTTACCACTGGGGCATGAGAGTCAAGACAACTGTCCTTAAAAGTTTTCTACAAACATAACTCTAATTCACTTATCAGGTTTGCCCAATCTTCTGTGAAACATCTGAGAATAGTCTGGTTCCAGAAAGAATCCCTCTCTTACTTCTGGTTTTAATATAATTTTTAATTTTTTTAATCTGGGTAGATTTCATATTTTAACATATTTTAATCATTCTTCTATCTGTAAGCTTCTCAAAGTCACCTCACTGGGGAGTAGGGTGGCATAAAAATTAATTAATTAGCTAATTAGAATGAGGAGATAATCTAATTGGCTTCCATTGACTAATTATAGATGTCAGATCTGATTCCTTTCAATTACATCAAAATCATGACTTATCTTTAAGTTCTGGTCATCTTTTTGTTGCCATGAATAACACAACTACCCCCTTGGAAACTGATGATCTAAAAGTTGACAGCCCATTTTTCTCTCTCAAGAAGGACAAGGTTCAGGCGAAGCCAGAAGGGCCACTGAGAAGGACAGAACAGGTAAACTAACAATCTTACTCGTTTATCCAGTATGCAGTTTCTCTAATGAAGAGCTGTGTTGTAGGCAAGACTTCCTTTCCATGCCAGAGATCCAGAAATGAATTGTTTCCTGTGTTCTCTGATACAGAGAAACAGATGTCTCCTATCAAGACTCAGCCAACTTCTGTTTTCAGCTTGCATTAACACAATAAGGTCATGCAGTTAATGAATAATTATTATTTTCTACCTAACAACAAATATCATTTTATGTCACTCATTTGGTCTCTGAGTTGCTAACAATGATTATGTGCCATCAAGTTGGTGTGTCAACTCTTAGCAGCCGCAGAGTTAGATTTTCTCCAGGAGGAAAAACACAAATGCAATTCTCCCTAAAATAAAATTATCTGTCCGTTTGTGCTTAAGATTTGTAAACTAAGATATTCTCATCAACGTGTTGTTTCGAAACGGTTAGGATAGGCTTGTTCACCAGTTTGACTGACATTCCATATAAAAAAATAATCTTCTTGCTTAAGTTTAATATTTATTATGGAAGGATACACAAATAGCAAAGAGAAATTTTGGTTGTACGGTATTTTCATCTGCAAGTGTATGCTTTATATGAATGCCTCATGTTTTTATAATGATATAGCAATGGGAAAAAAGAAATGAATACAGGTAAAATAAGAGTATTATTAGCAAGAAATACAAATATAGAATTAGCATTCTAGCTTGGCATGGACCTTTTTTCCCACTTAAAACAGAGCATTCTGTTCAATAAAACCATCTTGCTGTAAACAAGAGACAAATCAAAGAAAATAGTAAGAAAACTAACCAATACTACCAAACTGAAAGTAAATCAGATCTTATTCCTTCGTCATTGGACCACCTTCATAGGACAATTAATGCTAAATTTATGCATCCCTTGTGCTGTTCATTACCCAGCATGTCATTCTTAATAAGAACATGCAGGCATTAATTCAAACTTAGCATCCTGACTAACATTTCCCAAATCCTTACATCTAAAGCATTTCTGACCAGATATTGGAGACTTTTTAAAAAGTTGCAATGTTGTTTTTGCTTTAAACACTGCAAAAATTAATTATGAATCTTTTATTTCAAAAGGCCACTAGAATATACAAAAGCTACCAACTTTTCTTTACAGAATGTAAAAGCATCTTACAATGTGTAGCCCAAAAGTTTCAAAAGGAACCCCTAAAGTTCTAGGAAAATTTTGTGGTGGATAGAAAGGAGGAGAAGACGAAACGTGATGGCTAAAGAGGTCTGCCTTTCCTAGTCTTTAGATATCGTACTATTATTTTAGAAAATATTCTCCTTACTAAGGGAGTTCAATTATTATTGTCAAGGGATTGTAAACCACATTCAATTCAGAAGCCAACAACATTTTAAATAAGTTTTTTAATACAGTTTCAATTAAATGCAATAAAAATTTATTTAAGTCCATTGATTTCATGAGTTTATGAATGTGTACTTTGCCATTCGGCTATGGTCTTGTCAGAGAGCATATTATTTATTTCTTAAGCGTAGGAAATATTTTTTTTTAAAAAAAATACTATTTTTCTAATAAAATCTTAAATTATTTAAAAGGAGGAAACCAGAGCAGGGTTACAGGTAGTCCTTGACTTACAACAGTTCATTTAGTGACCGTTAAAAGTTACAGTGGCACTGAAAAAAGTGACTTACACACTTATGACCATTGCAGCATCCCCATGATCACGTGATCAAAATGCGGATGGATGCTTGGCAACTGGTTCATATTTATGAACATTGCTCTGTCCCAGGGTCATGTGATTGATCCCCTTGTGTGACCTGACAAGCAAAGTCAATGGTGAAGCCAGATTCACTTAACAACCAGGTTACTGACCAGCAGTGAAATGCTACCAGTTCGTACTGATTCAAGCGAACCAGGAGTGATAAAAACTACCAGTTCGGGTGAACCAGTAGTAAAGAAAACCTACGGGTTCCTCCACTGGTGGGTTTCAAACATTTTTACTACTGGTTCTGTGGATCATGGCTTGGTGGGCGTGGCAGAGGAAGGATACTATAAAATCCCCATTCCCTCCCCACTCCTAGGGGAAGGTTATTGCACCCGGTCCCCCGAGGTCAAACACAACTCTAATGTGGCCCTCAATGAAATCGAGTTTGACATCCCTGATTTAACAAAAATCTGAAGTGATGGGTTTTGTTCCAGTGACAAAAAGGAATCATGACTCTCCTTAGCATTAAAGCAGAACACAGTTCTGTTATGTAGCATAGCTTAATACAGAAAGTTAGCAAACAAGGGTCTTCACGCTCCATGATTCCAATCTGGAAAATAAATTCACTCTGAAAATCTAATTAAAATGTTTGAGTAATCTGTTTCTATAGTTAAGAATCTATTATTATTTATTTATTTATTTTATTTATTTCAATTTATATACCGCCCTTCTCCCCGGGAGGGGGACTCAGGGCGGTGAACAACCAAATTAAAACACATATAATACAAAAAGTGCTTTGAAGTTTGTTATTAATGGCAGAAAAATAGTAGTAGAAGGGTATATTCTACTGTAATACGAGGTCCTTGTGGTTGAGGTATGAGGTGTGAAATCTGTCTCTATGTACAATATATCAAGATAAAATATTCTCTGTTGACCTGATTCTAAGCCCACTTTATACCTCTGCTATTATGAGTTCATCTATTCCTCTCTTCCTTTCTCCAAATATTATTAGTACATCTTGTTCACACAAAGGTTCTCACACTTAGATTTTATTATTATTTATTTATTAAACAAATATATATAGCCACCCAACCCACAGATAGGTGACTCCAAGATGTTTATGAACATTTTTAAAATCCATCATATAATAAAAACCTATTTTAAAAAACCTAACCCTCTCGCCTGATTTGCCCTCAGTGGTATTGACCGGAAATTCAATTATATTCCTATCCAGACACGGAAACTGAAACAGCTGCACTGTTCTGTCTATCAGCCTTGGAGGATACAGTTAATCCTTTCTCTGCCAACACCAATAAGGGAACTTTATGCTACCAATTAAAAGACCAGGAACAATTCGTCAATGGAATAGCTTAATCCCCAGAGTTGTGGGTGCTTCATCACTGGAGGTTTTCAAAAATAAACATTTCACCAGAATGCTATAAGGTAGTGATGGTTAACCTTTTCGGCACTAAGTGCCAAAACTGAGTGTGCCAAAGTGCCCAGAACAGAGAAGCTGGCTGTTGCGCATGTGTGCGATGGCCAGCTGCTCTTCCGGGTTCCGATGCACGCATCTTTGGGTGAAGACCAGCTGGCCAACGTGCATGCATGTGCCAGAACCCAGAAGAGAGCAGCTGACCAGTGCGCGTGCCCACAGAGAGGACTCTGCGTGCCACCTCCGGCATGCGTGCCATAGGTTCGCCATCACGGCTATAAGGTCTCTTGTCTTGAGCAGGGGGTTAGACCAGTAGTGTGTTTCAATTTAGTTTGCTATTGGTTTGCTCGTTCACGTGCGCACACTCGCGTGCATACACAATGCTTCTGTGCGGGCGAAAAGCGCCCGGGTGGATGGGCGGAGCCTCCCGACACCACTGCTACCAGTTTGCCCGATCCAGGGCAAACCGGTAGCAACCCACCACTGGGTTAGACCAGAAGACCTCCGAGGTCTCTTCTAACTCTATGATTTTGTTCTATATTCTAAAATCCCTAGAAAGGTGATGAAATGTTGGGCCATAGAGGTGGCTGTCTGAAACCATTGGGTATGAATTTAACACAGATCTGTGTACCTTCCACTGTGAATAAGTTATTTATTTATTTATTTATTTATTTATTTATTTATCAAATTTGCATAGTCATTTCAAAATGCAACTCTGAGCAGCACACAACAATCAAATAACAACAAATATAAAGTCAGGCAATATAAAAATATAAAATCCAGTTTTTTAAAAAAGAAATTATATAAACAAATATACCAAGCCTATGCAAAGGGAAGATAAGAACGGGCACCACACAATGGAGACACTAGAACATATCTCTGGTTCCTTGCAAGCCCCAGGCCTGATTATTATAACCAGGTCTTGAGTTTAGTAGATAAAGTGATGGATGAAGTTTTTTATCCTAGATATTTTGTATTCTAATTTTTTTTCCTTCTTTTTTAGGTCTAAATTATTTATTGTTTAAAGTATTTTAAAGTATTCTATAAAGGCTCTAGAATGGCACCATTAACGTAGACAAATTGAATAAGACCTAGTAACTATAGGATAGAAAAACTAATAACACTATGCCCCAAATCACAAGACAAGACAATCAGGTGCAGTGTCCAACACAGTCAACATTTTTGAAGTTATATCTAGTAACTTTGACCCACTACTACATTTCTCCCTTTTTCCTCTGGAAAAAGTAATTTTTGTTCTTCCTCTAGGCAACAGGATAATGTCAAGGTTCAGAAAGACAGAATAGAACTAATATTCTGAAAAATGATGTGGAGTAAATCTCCAGGGCTATACACAATCACAGAGGAACCAAACGAAAATTGAAATTGTTATTGAAGACAAGAAAGTCTTTTAATGTAAAATGCTGCAATATTAGGCAGATAAATAATTCATAAAAATGCATCAACAGCTTAACGCTGTGTTCTTCCATATAATCCAAGTAATCACAGCTTTCAATCACACCTTTCATCACTCGATTTCTATAATCTGCTTTGTATGTTTATGCTAAGGCAGATTTTATCACGGACAATCAAATAAACCACAATTGGCTAAGGAGTGTATATTACAATAAGCATCAGACCACAAACCTTACTTTAGAAAACTGCGATGACTGAAAGTGTAAACTGCATTAAAACAAAAACAAATATCCATTATGGCGTGGGATTATGTTTGAGTTTAGCTGGTAAAGAATACAAAGCCTTGCCTCTCAAATGACCTTTAAACCTCCCAAATAAAAGAAGAATAAGATTGCAGTCTTATACCGAAATGAAATATGTTCCACTGACCTCTAAGTAGCAAGGGCTCTATAAAGGAATTTTACACAGAAGTGGATTAGATGACACTAGTGCGGACATTGGAACAATCTTCCTATAGAAGTTGTAGGCTCTCTACCTTTGGAGCAGGGGTGAAATGCTCCCGGTTCAGACCGGCTTGGCGAGTAGGTAGTGATGGCAGTGGGTAGTTCGGAGAACTGGTAGCAAAAATCCCTGCCCCCACCCCCCATGCCCAGATGAGCCGCACAATCATCAGAGCCTTTTTTTTCTTTTAAATGGCTCTGACAATCCAAGCTCTGACGATCCCAGCTGAGTTGCCTGCCGATCAGGCAACTCAGCTGGGATCGTCAGAGCTTTTTGAAAGCATTTTTTACATGGTTTTACATGTAAAAAATGGTTTTAAAAGTAAAAAAAAATGGTCACGCCCACTCAGTCACATTACCTCCACCAAGCCACACCCACAGAACCGGTAGTAACAAATTTTAGATTTCACCCCTGCTTTGGAGAGTTTTAAGGCTGCTCTTTAGAAGGCCAGATCCTGAAGATGAAACTCAAATATTTTGGCCACCTAATGAGAAGGAAGGACTCACTGGAGAAGAACCTAACGCTGGGAAAGATTGAGGGCAAAAGAAGAATGGGACGATAGAGAATGAGGTGGGTGGATGGAGTCACTGAAGCAGTCAGTGTGAGCTTAAATGGACTCCAGAGGATGATAGAGGACAGGAAGGCCTGGAGGAACATTGTCCATGGGATTGTGATGGGTCAGACACGACTTCGCAACTAACAACAACAAAGAAGAGCTAACTCTCATAGATATTTTAGATGGTTTCCTTGTATACCAAAGAGGACTGGGCTCAATCATTCTTGTGGTCTCTTCTAACTCCTCAATTCTGTGATGCTGAATTACAATTCAGAAGTTACCTGGCCTACAGAATTCAAAAATGATATGCATGTAATTTTATATCTATGGGCAAGAATGTCCCCAGAAACTTCAGTTTCCCTATCCCAGGGATGAAATCCAGCAGGTTCTGACAGATTCTGGTGAACTGGTATGAAAATTTTGAGCAGTTCAGAGAACTGGCAAATATCACCTCTGACTGGCCTCAGAGTTGGGTAGGAATGGAGATTTTGCAATATCTTTCCCCCTGGAGTGGGGAAGGAATGGGGATTTTACAGTTTCCCTCCCCTGTCACACCCACCAAGCCACACCACATCCACCAAGCCACGCCCACAGAACCAGTAGGAAAAAAATTTGGATTTCACCACTGTCCTGTCCTAACTGGCTTTTGTTTAGAATCTTTTAATTATAGCAGACATTTAATCGGAGATGGACAGGAAAAGCATAAGTTTCTTTTTCATGTTATACAAGAATGCTGAAAAAGCTAGAAAGTGTCCTGAGAAAAACTACAATAAGGGGGCTACCAGTCTGCCTTCTAATAAGGGGAGAATTTATGACAGTGATACCATTTTGGGTGCACTAGTTCTCTCAAAATTTTATGTTCTAAAAACTTTATATGTTTGCCCACTAACCACAAATTGCCCACCTCATAGAAAAGCAATATGAATTTTCCTTTCTACCTCTTTTCAGAGGAATAGTTTGTCAAATAATTTATTCAGGATATGAAGAGTTATAGAATATTGTAATAATTTTTCTTCTATTATGTAAGATGCCAAGTTACATCACAGTAAGTAAATAAATAATCATGTATATCTTTGTCAAACATGAGGGTGGTGAATGGGATCATTTAAAGGAATAAAAGATGATGTAAAAAGAAAAGCACGATTTTTCAACTTTCTATTCATAATAGTTTTATAAACACACACATGTATTATGAACAGAAATTTGAAAAATCACATTTTTCTTTTTACATCGTTTTTTTATTCCTTGTTGTTGAGCAAAGTGGGGCAATTTGGCTTTATACCAGGGAACTCTTGTGAAAACCAGATTTTTATTCTTCATCAAGTCATGGAGAAAATTATGAATATGAACAAAGTAAGTATACTTTGTATTTCTTGATTGAGAGAAAGTGTATGATTGATTGATTTACCTAATTTATATAAGCACCCACCCATCTCGCCAAGGTGACTCTAAGCAATATACAACAAAGCTAAGAACAATGAACAAATATGCAAAACCACCATTTTCATTAATTATAAAAACATTTTAAAAAATTAAAAAATAAACCAGACAAGAACATAATAGATATAGGAATGCTAATGGAGTCACCCCACAAATTCATCTGTCCTATGGAGTCCCCAGTCTTGCTGGCACAACCAAGCCTTAAGAGACCGAAGTAAGCTTAGAAGTGATGAGAGCAATGCAGAGGTGATAAAGTGAAGAAGCTTGATTATGCTTTGCATGAATATGGAGTTGACTGATTGCTGGCTATTATTAAAAGAAAAGTGTGTGAGAGAATAAATGGAACACTCTACAAATAATTCAGCACTGAGCAGGGAAAACTATTTATGGATAAATGTATTAGAAATGGCTCTGCTGATCTTAAGAGCTATATTGGTTGAAGCAGGGGTGCTATTCAGCAGATTCTGGACAACCGGTAGTGGAAATTTTGAGTAGTTCGGAGAACCAGCAAATACCATCTCTGGCTGGCCCCAGAGTGGGGTGGAAATGGAGATTTTGCAATATCCTTCCCCCAAGAGTGGGGAGGGAATTGGGATTTTGCAGTATCCTTCCTCTGGAGTGCGGTGGGAATGGAGATTTTGCAGTATCCTTCCCCTGCCATGCCCACCAAGCTACACCCACAGAACGGATAGTAAAAAAATTGGAATTCCACCACTGGGTGGAAGATGTGGATGGCAGCAGAATTTTTGTATGCTCAGGATCTTATATCTTTTTCCTGAGGCATTCCTTACTGAATGCTCTGTTTTTTAGTACATTCGTATAGGATTGTGCTATACCACAATAAGTCTCATGTTAATACAGTAGGACTGAAGTCTGGTTAATCTTGAATGAAATTATATTATGAGGCAGGAATGCATTTACATTTTTTTAAAGAACCATTTTTCTATACCACTGGGTCTATTTTTGCATGACTGGCATATGGTGTTTGCTATTCTAGAGAATCTGTATTCATTAGTTTAGTGATCAAACACTACCTATAACTACAAATGTATGATTCATTGCCATTGCCTCAAAATTAGAAGAAGTCTACATTTGAACCTATTCATATTTCATATTATCTTTTGCACACTTATCTTTCTTTAATCACAAACAGATGAAGTAATAGAAGAAAATTAAAAATAAATGATCAGGTATGGTACAGTTCCCAATCCAAATTAGCCATATATAATCTGCCAATTAAAAAACAAGTCATTCTTACAACCAATTACTTCATTAACTGAAAGCTTCTTTTCTACATATAGCAATCAAATAAATTATTGTACATAATGATGTTTTCTCACAATTATTTTTACATATCTATCTGGCATCTAATGCCACACGGTAATGTTTGTTTAATGAGAGATGCTACTAGGTGATTTTTTCATTCATTTATTCATAAATCTAGAGCTATTTCTTTATCTTTCTCATTCCTTACCAGAATTTTATTTTGGCAACCTGTTGCCTAAACTGTAAATCTAGGAGGTGAGGAAAGAAAATAGCCAAACAATTTTGCTATTGTGGTTGACATTAATAACATATCCCGACCAGGGGTGGGTTCTACTTACCTTTACTACTGGTTTGCAACGGGAGCATGCTTGTGTGCTTCTGCACAGTTGTGCGCGCTTCTATGCAGGCACAGAAGCTTCTGCGCTTGTGCAGATCATCAATTATGATGTCTAGGTGGATGGGCAGAGCCTCCCACTGCTTTTACTACTGGTTCTAAAGAACTGGACAAAATCGGGAGCAACCCACCACAGATCCCACCCACCCCCAAAAAAAGAAAAGAAAATCCTACATCATGGTGTGTACATGAGAAGAGAGATGTGCTAATAATGCTGCTTTTTTTCATCATGCATTTAGTCATATGGCATATATGTTGGGCATACATACTTAGTTGCCAGCTGCCTGCAATTATTGCAAGTTCGAATCTCACTAGACTCAAGGTTGACTCAGCCTTCCATCCTTCCGAGGTAGGTAAAATGAGGAACCGTATTGTGGGGGCAATAATCTGACTTTGTATAAAAAGAACACCACTTAGGGAGGGCCAAAAGCCCTACTAAGCAGGTATATACAAAAGTATGAAGGCTATTGCTTAATGCATTGTAAGCCGCCCTTAGTCTTCGGAGAAGGGCGGCATATAAATCAAACTAATAAATAAAATAAATACAACCCTTGCCATTTTTAACATTATTTGAGTGTATTGAGCACTATTGGCCATAAAACTGAATATAACAAACATGTTAATTAATTAAGCATATCAATTTCATAGCAGGCTCAGGAAGAGATAGTTTTTATGTACACATAGTAGTACAAGCTGGGGGGAAAAGCGAAACTCCAAGCCAAACTATATCCCAGAAGCAAAGAGGTACCGGAACTTGAATGGGTTGTCAAGATGTCCAGTCGCCCACTATCTACTGCAGAACACAATATTCTCCAGAAAGGTCTCAACTATAAATAGATGATACTAATCAGTGAGAATTCTTTGCAGCATTAGAAGCAGCATTTAAACCCACAGAATCTACAACAGAGACCCAAGAAAACATAAAGCGGATAATAATCCTACAAATCAGAAGAAGACAGAACTAGCTCAAAGCAGAGGACAGAGACGCACTCAAAAATCTAAAGAAAAACCAAACCATCATCATCCTGTCATCGGGCAAAGGCCAATCCACAATTGTCATGGACAGATCACAATACACACAAAAAGTCAAAGAATTACTAGAAGATAAATAAATCTAAATCCCTGCATGCACCAACTTGGTACAGAAATTTGACAGCTTCATCAAGAACACCCTTAATGACCTAATCATGAAAGTCAGATAACAAAAGAAGAAAACCAAGGGATCCATTTTCCCACTTCTATGGATATCCAAAAATACACAAGCCCAATATACCTCTTTGTCTGATGGTATCATTGCCAGGGCCCCACATACAATACAGTCAAAGAATTTACAATAAACTTGAACATCTCACAGAGGAGAGTGAATATTCTATTAGCTCCCAACTACAGTTCTTTCAGAAAATCTAAGACCTAACAATAGAAGATGATAAAATGATGGTTTCATTTGATGTCAAGGCGTTCTTTATATCCATAGACCCAGAATTGGTGAAAGAATTTATGACCGCAGTACTACACAACATCTTAACTAAACGCACATTGAACTATCCAGAATCATGAACTTCATCAAACTTTGCCTCACTACCTATTTTCAATTTGATAGACAATATGCCAACAAATTAGAGGAATATCCATGGGGATCATTCCCAGGACTCATAGCAGAGATTGCAATGCAATGTCTAAAAATTGTAGCACTTCTATGCATATAACCAAAAGTATGGATCTTATATGTACATGACATCTTCAGCATAATTGCAAAAGAAAAAACTACATGAAACAAGCAATATCTTAAAAGGAATAAAATTCACAAGGAAAGAAAAACAACTTCCTGCCGAGAAATTCATGACAAATTAGAAACATGATCCAAGTACTTCATTATCAAAATAACAACCCAACGTCTCACAAGAATTGCTGTGGAACATTATTCTGATGAGCAAAAACGCACTGCAACAACTCAGAACACCAGAAATGCAACATTTTTCAACAAAATGGATATCCACACAACTTTATCAAAAAGTACCTGACCACTCAACCCACCACAATGCAGCTAATACAAACTGTAAAAAAGGATAGCACAGACACACATCAGAAATATCTCAAACACAATCAACAGGCTACTACAAGCACAAGGCACACCCTAGTGCGCAAACAAACTAAAGCCTTCCAAAATGTCTTAAATAAACCAAAAAGCCCAGTAGCCCCAGGGGAAAAAACAGGAATTATCTCCAACATGCAGTGTAAAGACTAACAGTAACTATATAAGCAAACAGGCAGAAAATTAGCAGAGCATGTCCAGCTAGCTGTTAGAAGAGACCATGAAAACTCCTTCATCTCACAACATATGGACAGACTCAACAGTAGGGGAAACCAATGGATTTCTGTTTAGTGAGAGGATACAGTTTTTCTAGTTGGAATCCTTCAATCTTTCTTTTGAGGTATGATTGAAAAGCATGCCAAAGAAATGACTCGGATGTTCTTTGAATTTGGTACCTCCTTAATGTGGAATTGCCACTCTGACTTCACATATTTAGTGGGAGATTAGCTTGTTTCTCTCTCCCATTACTTTCTCCTTCCTTCTGCCAAACTCTGGTAAAGCTGGTCCTGACAACACAACTCCTTGGTCATATGGAACCTCATGGAAATAAAAGCCAAACATTGACTTTCGTAGTCAAATTGTTTTTAAAAGAGATATTATCTTAAGATGTTCTTATGGATCATTTCCTTTCAGCATTTGAAATTTGTACAGACCAAAGTACTAACTACTATGAGTAAAGCATATTTATTTTATAAGTATTATGTAACAACATAAGGACTAAACAGCTGCAGAAAGAAAGAAAAAACACTCCCAAGAAGTACTAAGCATTAACAATAGTAGACTGATTTGACACTCTTTGTGTTAACATTTTCTTTTAACTCACAGTTTAACTAGTTCGGTACAGTAGAAATCTGAATCAAGATTATTATATTTTATTTTGGTTTTACTTTATCTTATCAAAGGGCCTTCCATGCAACGGTTTAATACTTATAATTCCATTCACCAAAGAGAATTGTTGAACAAAGCTATAGCAATACTTTAGCTCTGGGAAAATTGCATTTTTTTCCAATAGTGATTGCAACATTTTGTTCCTGAGAAAGCACTGCATCTCTTTCTCACCAAAGCTCTTGTATAATTAGCATACCAAGGACAAGAGACAGTGCTATGTAGTGCTATATGGAATGAAAAAAATTGTATGGGATGGCAACATGCATATATATGTACTCAGTGACTTATGATCACCATCGGACTGGACCCAGCGGAGCAGCGCAGCAGGCAATGGAGTGCGCCTGCGCAGCTGGCACATAGAAAAGGGTGGCGGCGTGTTGGAGAAATGGAGCTTGAGGTTAGTTATTTTTGCTTCAAGAAGCCTGCAGCCGCGTCTTTTTTTCAATGCAGCTGGACTCTGGTGGCTGCAGGCATCTTGCAACAAGGGGGAGAGATGTGGGCTGATAGGGAGCCCAGAGGCAACGACGGCTCAGCCCTGGCTTACCTTCCCTGGCAGCCAGCCATGGGAGGAAGGGAAGATCGCAGCCACAGGATGACAAAAGAGGTGGTCATGGGGGAGGAAGCGGGGAGATTAAGGGCCAGGGCCTCTGAAGGAAGGGAAACAGGGCAATGCGTCATGCTTAAGGGAGAATAGGCAGCGGGCAGAGGCTCTGGGGCAAGACTGGAGCCAGGGAATCTTGCATTCCCCAACCTGGCCAATGTGGGCAGTGAACAAGCAGACCTCCAGGGCAAAGCCCAGGAATGGAGCATTCCCCGACCCGGTCGAGGCAGATGGCGAGCGGACGGCAGCTCTGGGGCAAGGCCAGAGCTGGAAATCGTGTGTTCTCTGACCTTGCCAAGGCAGGCAGCAGCTCCAGGCCTTAGGGCCCTGGCCCCTGACCCAAGGTGAAGGGAGAGCAGGAGGCATGCATTGCTTACCTTTGGTGAGCTGAGCTAAGCAGTCACTGGTGAGGCAACTGGCGAAGCGATTAGCTGGACCATGTGGCGAAGGCAACATATATAGGGTGGGGATGGGCAGGGTGAGCATCAAGCAGCCAGAAGGGGTGAGCGAGTGTCAAGCAGCCGGAAGGGGCAAGCGAGCGGTGACAGGGCAACTGGGCGGGGGTGTGACCAGCCAGAAGTCGCTACTGGTTTGGCGATCCAGGCCAAATCACTGCTACCGGTTCTCCCGAACCAGTGCAAACTGGCTGACTACCACTTCTGGTTAGAATGCAGTACTGCAGGCTACTTCTGCTGACTGCCGGCTGCCTGCAATTTGGCAGTTCGAATCTCACCAGGCTCAAAGTTGACTCAGCCTTCCATCCTTTCGAGATCAGTAAAATGAGGACCCAGATTATTGGGGGCAATATGCTGACTCTGTAAACTGCTTAGAGAGTGCTGTAAAGCACTGTGAAGTGGTATATAAGTCTAAGTGCTATTGCTATTGCTTTTACCTTTGTTGCACTTATGGAATGGAGAAATATAAAACCAAACCCAGGGATGCTGACCAAAAGCTTCTATCCTCCACTGCAATGTTCAAGATAGTATCTCATCCTTTATCTTAAATTACAATATACTTCATATTGAAAGTGTCAGTATATCATGTGTCTTAATAGTAGAAGCTCCCCATCAGTCAATAACTGTGTTCCATGTGCCTCAGTGTATGCTGGCCACATAACCACAGAAGTGTTTTTGGACAAGGCTGACACCCTTGGCTAAGAAACGGAGATGAGCACCCCACCCCCTAGAGTTAGGCATAAGTGGACAGGGGAAACTTTTACCATTACACTCAATTTAAATAAAATTTCCCCATAATATTTTAATTTCCTTTCCAGATCCAAATACAATCATTTTGCATCTAGTCAGAACTTCATACACTTTTGTGATTTTTAACTCAGAATTAAACGCAAACATCTCCACTACTAACTCCTTCCAAGCAATTATCTGGAATTCTTATTTCAGAAGAATCCATAGTTTTCTTGACTAGCTGCCTAGTTTTCAGCAAAAATACAGCCAAAAGATATAAAGGGAAATAATTTTTCTAATTATTCAGCATTTCTAAAGGAGGTTATTTTCTAAATACAATATAGTTCAGAAACATCCTCCATAATGACATGTCAGTTCATGGAAATTATATGTCATCATGAATGTACTGTACATACTTTCCACTGAAATATTAATATGTGTAATCAAGGAAATTGGACAATATCATTATCTATTTTTGTCAATAATATGATCCTGTCCAAGTTGTCACAGAAAGCAATTGTCTGTTTTCAACTCCACCATTAACGTCATGAAACTGTAATAATGGTAAGTTACCAGGACTCACTAAGATGATTTCTCTGCTTTTGCTTTCTCATGCCCTTGGATGATGTTGTAATAGTAATTCAGATGAATCTTCAGTTTTATAACCGTAGGCCAGTGATGGTGAAACCTTTGGGTCTGGCATGTCAAAAATTCAGAAAATGCCTAACTTGATTCTGCTACACATACACAAACAAAAGAGAAGCAGTTCTCTGTCTTTTCCACCCCGCTCACCACCATCTAGGTCACCTTGAACAGCAGCACCCAATGTCAATGCCATGGCTGGATCTGAAGTAGAAGCCTGGGCCTAAACTTCAGCCCTATTACCATCACTGCCATTCCAAAGGCCATCTCGTGCCATTGCTCAACAGAGAAAAGACTCAGAGACTGGTGTAGTTGCCCTGCGGCCTAGTGGCCCCCAAGATCTGCCATGTTCTTTTGCCTTCAAGCAGTGTCCTCTTTCAATTGACAGGCCCTATGGCCTACCTGAGATTGCTTTGTGTCATACAAGGCTTTTCTTCTTGCTGAACAAAATTCCTGCAGCATTCTTGCAGAATGCTCTTCTGTGGCCTCCAAAAACCACACAAAGCACTCCCTATTCTTATATGGTTTTTGGAGACTCTAGTGGTGACACAACAGCACACCCGATTCTCACAATAACTCAGAAAACCACACAAGAACAGGGAGTGCTTTCAAAAATAGTTTTTGTCAGATGTTGAACTCTGGTGTGTCACCCAAATCATAATGGTGTGTCCCCTTTCCAAGAATTGCATGTCATAGGTTTGCCATCACTGACATAGACCATTACTCATAAGAGATCATTTACTACGTCACTTCAAAATCTAGAATGAAATGAAAAGCAACTATCAAATGAAATATGTGTTGATGCAATTCAAAGTACCACACCATGTTTTGCCTTTTTTTACATAAATGAACAGTTCTAACTGCCCAGCAGACACCTATTTCTGAGTATGTTCCCTTAGCCTGGTGAAGATGTGTATTTATGTATTTATAGAAGTTATTGAAAATAATGCAAATTAAGGAGTGATCAAGTAGCAATATAGATGGCAACCATTTCAAAGACATGCCCAGTTTTTCTGTTTTCATAGGAACAAGAAATATCACTAAGGAATAACCGTGTAAGTAAATTAAAACATGCTACTCAATTGATATATGTCATTATTTCTTGTTCATTGCTTACCTGATTCTCCTCGTGAGAAACCCTCATTTGTTCTTTCAAAACAGACATTCTGGCTGCTTCCTCTTTGCGCAAAACTCTTTCTTTTTTAAGCTCTGGACTCCAGAAGGTCTTGATGCTATTCATGGAAGATCCAAGCTTGCTATCCTTGATGTCTAGCTCTTTCCTTAGAAGGTCATTTTCTCTTTGTAACTCCTTCAGTTGAGCCTGTAAATCTAGCATGGTGCTGTCTCTTACTTGCCTCAGCATGGAAGGAATTTGATGATGGTGATGATGTGAGGAAGTGGTCAACCCTCCATGCTGATCAGTATAAGAAAGGAGATCTGAATGGGAAAGGCCAACAGAAGCAATATTAGGGCTGCTTCCCATCGCTGTAACTCTTCCACCATAGACAGCTCGATTTGTAGCCCTTCCAAGAGTCATTGTGCCCTTTGGGAAAGTAGTAGATGCCACACCTTCATGGTCACTCAGATACATTGGTCCAGAAGTTGCATAGGCAGCATTAAGTGACTGAATGTTCTCCATTGATAATGTTTTACCTGTCCCTCCACCTCCTCCACTACTTGTTCGCCGATGGCCCAGACGAGGCGACCGCGGCAAACGTGGAGATCTGGCAGGACTGCCCTCCAGGTTACTGATTGTTCTTGCACTTCCATACATTTTGATTTTACTGTGAGATACTACTTAACAAGAAACTATTCTTCTCTTAAGTAGGATGCCTAGCATTAATTTTCAGTTGGAAATGTTGGCAAATAGCTTCACAGCACTCTTCCAGAAGGCAACACATTCGTTGAAATCAATTTTCCAGGTTCGAGATCTGAAAATAAAGCAACAATGTTATTGTTATGCAAGTAACAATATAGCAGCGACATCTGGGAGAATTAATTCATGTCATATATCAGGTTATATAAATTGCAAATCCCACTCACTGAACTTGGTAATATTTTTTTAAGTCTTCATATTTATATTCTTTTCAATTAGTATCCAAAGGTTAGAAAAGAGGAATTGCTAAAAATACCATATTACACTATAGGAGCACAGTGCTAAAAACTAATGAAATCTTGCATTGCTAGAAATTCTCCAGGTCATATAATTAATCCTGAGTTTCAAAAATAAGATGAGTATTTAATAAATAATGCTTAATTAAAGAAGGTAAACTATCATTGTACCAAAGAACATATTTTTACTATTATTTATAGCTTTGCTTCATTCATATGTTGACTCTGCCTTCCATTCTTCCGAGGTAGGTAAAATGAGGACCTGGATTGTGGGGGCAATAAACTGATTTTGTATAAAAAAGAACACCGCTTGTGGGGGGGGGCAAAAGCCCTACTAAGCAGGTATATACAAAAGTATGAAGGCTATTGCTTAACACATTGTAAGCAGCCCTGAGTCTCCGGACAAGGGCAGCATATAAATCGAACCGATAAATAAATAAATAAATAAATAAATAAATAAATAAATAAATATGTTATGAAATTCATATGGTCACTGAATACACAGAACTAATAGTCACATGGCCAGAAACATGATGGGTAATTTCCTGCTCCCAAAGCAGCAATCATAAAGATTAGACTTTATTTATTTATTTATTTATTTATTTATTTATTTATTTATTTATTTATTTATTTATTTATTTATTTATTTATAACATTTATATTGGCACCCATCTTTCAGCCAACTCTGGGCAGCTCTCATCCAAGATTAGAAGACCTTTAAAATCATTTTAAAAACTAAAAAAGTGCAACCAGTTAAAACATAAAACATTAAAATAACAAGATCCTAGTGCCAATCTGTGCTAACGTGGCATCATCTGATCTTTTCCCAGTGCTTGATGGGAAAGCTGGGTCTTTAAAGCCTTATGGAAAGTTAAAAGTGTGGAAATCTATCAAACTTCAGGGGGAAGGGTGTTCCATAGGAAAAGTGCTGCCACAGAAAAAGGCAATTAGTATTATAGCACTGGCGATAGCAGTAGCACTTAGATTTATATACACAGCGCTTTACAGCCCGCTCTAAGCAGTTTACAGAGTCTGCATATCGCCCCCAACAATCTGGGTCCTCATTTTACCTGTCTCAGAAGGATGGAAGGCTGAGTCAACCTTGAGCCTGGTGAGATTTGATCTGCCAAATTGCAGGCAGCCAGCAGTCAGCAGAATTGTCACTTGCAGTACTACTTTCTAATTACTGTGCCACTGAGGCTCTTGATAAAGTACTATGTTTGTCTTAAAATATGTAAATGTGCTCCTTCTTATAAAAATGTAACAGATGAAAAAATTATCAGACATCATGAAGATGTAAATAACCCATTTAAAATTGTTTTAAGTAGTCTAATTTAACGCTTCCTAACACTACCATTCCCCTATTTCAGATTTTCCAAAACTTTATTCAAGGTTCCAAATATAGTAAAAAAATAAATGGAGAAAGGCATGGCAATATTAAGATTACTGTTCGTTCTTTATTTTTAAAAAATGCATTGCTTTCCCAAGCATCTTTTTATCAAACTAAAAAAAAGCAACAACTCCAGAACTACCTGATAGCCCCAGTACTATCAGTACTGACAAGTGGCTGCTACGCTCTAATCAGAAATTACTTGAAAAAATTCCCATACATTTACTGAAATAACATACCAACCTCCCTTTTCCCAAAATGACCTATCATTATTTGTGGTTTATGGATCTCTGTCGGCTACTAAATACTTAAATTATGGTGAACATGGAACATTGTTAAACAAACAAATTCCATTTACACAGTCCTAATTAAATGCAAACTATTGTGTGTCCAAATCAGGCCATTATATCCAATATATTCATTTTTCATCTTTTAATTAAAAATTCTGCAATGACTCTTTTCTTATCTTCTAGAATTGTGCTTACAGGGAAAGGTCACATATAATAGTAAAACACCCTGCGAAGTGGTTCAAACATAACGATGAGCAGTAATAAGGTTTCTTAATATACTTTATTACAATCCTACAAAAGAAAATATAAATAGCAAACAAAAATTATTAAGAAGGAAAAAGGATAGGGGGAAAGGAAGGTGCAAAGGAATAAAGATGAAAAGAGATAAAGGAAAAAAGAGCTTTCAACTTTCTTTGAAGCAGTTACAAATATTAAAAAAAATTAACCTTGCAATCTAAAATTCAATAGTAGCCAGTATTTCTGTAAGCGTAAACATTTCTAATAGTCAAATCCCAAAATTAATGTAGCATTTCTTTCGGTTTCTCTCAACAAGTACAAAAGTGGTTTCACATGTAGAAACAAAGTTAGATGCCGTAATGAGGCCACTCTTTGCAATTTAGCTTTGGTTACTTCCAGCAAAAATGGAAGTGAACCTCAGGTGACATTAGACTTCATCAAGTTATTTAAAAATACAAACTAGAGAATGATTACGTATACATAGGAATACAACAGAATTAGAACTTTCTCTACTATATTCGGTCATTTTATTGATCTGCATCAAATTTGCTTCTAAGAATATAAACTTGAATGTATTGATTTAAAATTAAAACTATATGCTTAGTTAGTAATACCAATGTATTTATACTCTTCCTTTCTATTCGGAAATTTAAAAAAAACTTTCCAAAGTAATGAAGACTATGCCCACCTGCATATTTTGAGTTTTCAATTCCCATCCTAACTGAACATGGCCAATGTCAAGCGTTTTATTCTCTTTACTTCTGTTATTTGTTTTTAAATCAAATGTATGCCAGAGGTCCTTTCAAACGCAGGACTGAATTCTGTGGCTTACGCATCTGACCTTCACTACTAATCAACTCTCTTACATACAATATAAAAAGTTGGTATTGTACTGTGTGCTGTGTATCCATAACAAAAATACATCCAGGGATTAGCTCTTCCTTTTAATAAATATGTTTATGACCTTGTAGATCAGAAGCCTTAAGACTACAATCATGGAACACAAAGATAATAACATGCTAATATATGGGTAACTACAATGGGCTTCCCACTGAAAGAGAAGAGATGATTTTATCCAAGGTTGAGTAACATGTGCCTAGAATTTTTGCTACTCTATGAAATTACAGGTAGTCCTCGACTTCCAACCGTTGGCTTAGTGGCCATTCGAGGTTACCACGGCACTGAAAAAAGTGACTTATGATCATTTTTCACACGACCATTGCAGCGTCCCCATGGTCACATGATTTATATTTGGATGTTTGACAACTGACTCACATTTATGACGGTTGCAGTGTCCCGGGGTGATATGATCACCTTTTGCAACCTTCGGACAAGCAAAGCCAATGGGGAAACCAGATTCACTTAACAACCATATTATTAATTTAACAACTACAGTGATTCACTTAACAAATGTGGCAAGAAAAGTTTTAAAATTGGGCAAAACTCATTTAACAAATTTCTCTTTTAACAGCATAAATTTTGGGCTCAGTTGTGGTCGTACGTTGAGGACGACCTGTGTTTAGTCTATGGCCGGATATTTTAGTTTTATTAATTTGATTTATTATACCCAAGGGAAAAAGGAAAGAAGTTTAGAAACCATGCATTCCTTATTTACTAAATAAGGTAATAATCTTATAGATGGATGGATGGATGGATGGATGGATGGATGGATGGATGGATAGATAGATAGATAGATAGATAGATAGATAGATAGATAGATAGATAGATATAGATACAAACACACATACATACACACACACATATACATACACAATTAAATTATTAATATTAATTATTAATAATTATTAATATTATTATGTGTAGTTTAATGAAAAGAAGGACTGGGGAGACATGATAGCAGTGTTCCAATATCTAAAGGGGTGACACAAAGAAGAGGGAGTCAAGCTATTCTCCAAAGCACCTGAGGGTAGGACAAGAAGCAATGGGTGGAAACTAATCAAGGAGAAATTTCCTGACAGTTAGAACAATTAATCAGTGGAACAACTTGCCTCCAGAAGTTGTGAATGCTCCAACACTGGAAATTTTTAAGAAGATGTTGGATAACCATTTGTCTGAAGTTGTGTAGGGTTTCCTGCCTGGGCAGGGGGTTGGACTAGAAGACCTCCAAGATCCCTTCTAACTCTGTTATTCTATTCTATTCTATTAATATTAAACTCAGTTTGCTTAACAGGGAGGGAAAATAAGGGAAGGGAAAATTAAGTATATAAACCAGAGCTATAAATTGATTTATTTGATTAGAGAAAAAACATTATCTACATTTATTGGTGACTGGAAGCCTCTTATAGATTTTTGCATAAAAATAAAAAACTTGTGATTTATGGTTTCAATGATTAGATTGAATAGGTTACAGAAAGAAAAGTAATATCACATAACTTTAGAAACTGAGATTATTTGAACTTCAGAAAGTGGCTTTATTTTTTTTCTTTCTTTTTTAGTTTGTTCTTTTCTTGCACTTTTTGATTTCTTTCTTTCTTTTTCTTCCTTACTTTATATTATTGTATTAGTGTTTATCTTCTTGTTTAAAAAGAAGTTAAACTTCTTGTTTAAAAGTTTTAATTTATATACTAAAAAATTCCTAAAATGCTTTACAGACCATTATATAATTTATAGAAGAGCTTTAAAGGTTTCTAGTTTCTTGCCTTTATAAATATGTTTGATATCTGTTCCTCTGGACTTTGGGGGGGGGGGAAGAATGTATTGTTGATATACTTTCAAAAGTATAAAAAGCTTAAATCCCTTTTCTCTTTTGTTTTCCATTTCTTTTACAGAAGTATCTTTCCAAAGGAACCAGCAGGGATCAGTCTGTTTTAGAACAAAGCATGATCTAAATTAAGAATTTTTATTTTCAACATCTCAGCCCTGTCTTGTTATCTGAACTCTACTTAGAGAAGCATAATGAGGTTATGTTGCCTGTGTTATTTATAATCTAAATAGTACTTCTCAACTCTGGCAACTTGAAGATATGTGGACCAACCCCCCCGAATTGTCCAGCCAGCATCTCCAGCCCCAACCTAGCAGGGCTGCTGGAAAATTCTGGGAGTTGAAGGCCACACATCTTCAAGCTGGCAGGCTTGAAAAATGATGGTCTAACTCATAGGAAGAGTTTGACTTTTTTTTAAATTTGAAACTGAGCCTTTTTAAAACCCCTGATATTGTTTTTGAGTCTAGCTTTCTGCTTCATTTTACAGCTTCTGTGATCTAGACTTAAAATTCCTGAACACTTGAAAAAGAGATGATACAAACCCAAGGGGAGATCAATAGCATCACAAATAGCAATCAATATTTAAACATGCTGAAAACGTGAAGAAATGTTGATAGAGAAATAAATTTGAGACGTTGTAAGCAAGAAATAAGCTGAGAATCTCAGAACAAAAGAAAGCTAACCACTTCGACTATCAAGATAAATGGCAATTGCTGAAAATTGCTTCTTACTATTTTGTGTGAGTGTGTTTGTGCATGCCCCTTTGAATCAATCCTGTCTTCTAGCAAATGTCTGCTTTAGTCACTGTGGGTTTCTTGGCCAGATTCCAGTAGTGGCTTGCCATTGCCTCTTTCCTAGGGCTGAGTGTGACTGGCCCAAGGTCACCCAGATGGTTTTGTGTCTAAGGCAGGACTACCGCAGAACTCATGATCTTCCAGTTTCTAGCCCAGTGTCTTAACCAATGTCTATGGAGATGCTCAGTCATCCCGGTCATAGTTGTCCCAAAAGTGCTTTTTCAAGAGGCAACTGGACTTTCTGTTTTTTTTCTTTGAAGACGTTTTGTTTCTTGGATAAGAAGTGAAACCTTCAAAGAAAAAACAAAGTCCAGTTGCCTCTTGAAAAAGCATCTTTGGGACTGCCTTAATGCACCAGCCTGGTTTTCTTCTTACTACCTATTAGAATTAAAATTTCTCACACTCCATAGAATTAGAAGTGAATGAGATCAAAGTTAATTTAATTTGAATACAAAACATTCCCCATAATATCCAGAACCCAGCCAAGCATGACAATGAGTAAAAAGCACTTGCTGAACCCTGGGCAAACAGATCCATACCAAATGACTCAAGCATGACAGCCAAATTACACCAAAGCTCAAACCAATCTGGGATAAAATCTCTTCCCCATATCAGCACTTGTACTTGAGATGCCAAGCATGAATGCTGATGCTGACTGAAGTATAATTGAAAGCTATTTTTAAAACCTAATTAGCATGATCACAGTTAAAGCTGGTCCTCATATATTCCTTAAGTGTATCTGACATAGGCTAAAAATCACTGTACACACATAGAAATATGGCAGTCAGGATTATCGTATCTCATTCAATCTTCTATCTGGAAGCAAGATGATCTTTAATACTCCAATCCTTGATAATACAGAACCTAGCGAACTAATAAAGCAGGATGAAGCTACTGAGTTATTGTGCTTTTGAAATTTCTGTATATAAAACAGATTTTTTTTAATCCTGGCAACAAATAGCTATTATTAATTGAGTGAAACTGCTGGTAATGGGATACTATACTAGTATGTACATATAGTATGTACTATACATACTATACATTGGAAAAAGGTTCCAACTATTCCTCTATGATTCTGTATTTGGCTGTCCTCTCCTTCTCCAGACAGTTCAGAATAGTTCTGAACCACGAACCATAACTCAGATTTTTAAAATTATCAGCTTCAAGACAGCAACTTTATACACCTAAAATATTTTAAACAGAGAGAAATTATCAGTAATCATTAAATTTCAGTGAATACTTATATATATCACATATGATATACCGTAACTGAGGGAGATGGGTAGTTGAGAAATACCAAATATAAATAAATATTCATTAAATTTCAGACAGTTATGGACATTCACTTTCAATGACTTTCTGGGAATTTAGCAACACATCAGTGGCAGTGGTGAAATCCAATTTTTTTTACTACTGGTTCTGTGGGTGTGGGTTGGTGGGCATGGCAGGGGAAGGATACTGCAAAATCTCCATTCTCACCCCATTCTGGGGCCAGCCAGAGATGGTATTTGTCGGTTCTCCGAACTGCTCAAAATTTCCGCTACCGGTTCTCCAAAACCTGTCAGAACCTGCTGGATTTCACCCCTGATCACTGGATATCAAGAATCATCTAAAAGGATTCTAAACATGCAGAATCTGCTCTGAAAAATAGGTGGTATCTATCAAATCCTTTTGGGATTATCCCTGTTTATCTATAAGCAATGCAACAGGATATTGTTTGGAGCTGATCATTTTACAAAAAGCATTGCTGTTTTGTATGTTGCAGTAAAATGACAAAACCCTGTGCTCCTTTAAAGACTGGTCTACTATGGCATTAGCTGGCATGTTTGCATCAGCTGAGACCCAGAAGATGCAGGTCTTGGCTTGTATTGCTGCAGTACTCTTTGGTATACACTAGCAATGTTTGTGGCTTGCGCTCTATTCAGCATTCAGCCAAAATACATTAAGAGAGAAAGGACCGGAAAGCTGGGGAAGGCTGTGCACAGGCTCTGCTTTTTCACAGTCCTCCTTTGGATTTAAAGTCCAAACATCTGAAGAGAAACTCTGCATGTTTGATTTAACCCTAGGTTTCTCCTTTATGCACTGTGAAAGGAGGAGAAAGCCACCCACCCACACATTTCATTCAGATTAAATCTGGAATTAAGAAATGCCAACTGAAATTAATCCAAATTTACCAACATATTTTAAATTAAGGGCATAATCTTTGGAGCAAGATTAACAACTTGAGCAGCAATCAACAACAACAACAAAAAATTATACTGTACTGAAATTAAAACTTTGCTTTATACCAAAAGGATAATCTAATTTTTTAAAAAATCCTTGAAAATTGAAATTATTGTTTTTCCTAAATTTTTTATCACCTGGTTGTGATTTTGCTCGTTTCTGTACTGTGTTTTCACACAAAGCTATGAACGCATGTGTGACAGAGGTTCTTCTTTATCAGCTAGCTTGCTGCAGAGCCTGATGGTGGTTAGGACTGAGAGGAATAACTGGCCTAAGATCATCCGGCTGGTTTCTGTGCCTATGAGAGGCCTAGAACCTGGGTCTTCTCACTCCTAGTCCAGCACTTTAGCCACACTGGTTTTGTATCAAAACAGTTGATAAATAAACACCAACAAAAACTGTAGTTGTATCATACATCGATTATGCCTGCGGAGTCAAAACAAGCAGCACCAGACAAATACTAAGGTGGTTAAAAAAAAAACCTTGAAAGTGCAAATAATTCTTTGGAAGAATTTATTCCAGATTATTATTTAATAATAACACATTTAAACTCTATGTGGTATTTATTTCTGAAGAAGGCAGAGAACAAATAAGTTAAATTACTGTATGTCATGATTACTATTTGCATGTAATTTGTATATTATTTTCCATGATCAAATACTATATATTTGACTCTTTATTAAATATACTTTATATTTTGCTAATGTTTTGAATTTCAGTAATTCCCTTGTCCCAGGTGTAGAATTTAAGGCATGGTTTGTCTTAAATGCCAAGTTTTTCTTTTCTATTACACCTCTTTTCTGTTGTACTACAGCTTTTTACAACATTCATTTCACCTAGCATTAAACATGACTGGCTGTCCGGGGTTCAGTAAAGCAACTGAATTTGGGGAAGGGAAAAAGAGTGTGCGAGAAACCATGTAATCTACATTGCCCTCTATGGGCTGCCATCTTTGACATTAGTAATCAGTGTGTTAGTTTCTAAAGTGCCACAAGACCCCTTACTGTTTTAAATTAACCCATTCTTTAAAATTCATCTTTCAAGTTTTCATTTGGATTTATTTTGCTTTGCTGCACAAAAATTAGAATATACAAACAATTTCTTCTTTAAGTGTCACACCTAGGAAGACAATTACCATAATCTGTGCCAGGTGCAAGCCTGAGATAGCCCAACATTTGGATGGTGATGCTTAACAAAAAACAAAAAAAATCAGTCACTGCATTTTAATTCTGCAATTTTAAAAGCAGAACTGTCATCAGTTGTATATCTGGATGATTAGCTCCACTGTTTGGCACAAATCAGCCATTCATACATATTGAAAGAAAAAAGGTACAGTACATAATATACAGGAATAGTTTAAGTGTGTGTGTTACATATTACAATTTTGTAATTTACGTATAACAATTTTGTTGTAATTTACATGTAAATACCCACATTTATTATTATTAATTGAATAAATAATATTTTTACAAATGGCATGTAATCTGAAGAGCCAAATTTAATTTTTTTACCTCAAGCATAAGATTCTCACTCGAGATGGAGTTTGCCATTTCAAATTTTAAACAACCTTGAAATGAACGATGGAAAAACATTCTAAATTAGAAATATTCATGGAATTGTTGGCACAAAACAATTTTTAATTTATTATTGGGTGTGTCAGCTTTCCTGTGTTTTAAGATTACAACTCCCAGAACATCTAAAGATCACCAGATCGTCAGGGACAAATATACCTAATGTTCACAGTGCACAAATATAATCAAGGCTTTTTAGAAATGTACATTTAAAGTGGAAGTAAAAAGAAAAAGCATTGTTTCTCACTGAAGGATCGTAAGACATTTTATTACATGAGCAGAAGAATCATAATAAACTACTGTATAATAACTGCTGAAAAAAAATAACGATGCCGCAAATGAAATACACAAGTATTTTCTGTTTAACAATTGTGCTGAATCTACTTTTTCTTTCCTTCTTCCCAGATTTTGAAAAAAAAATGCTATCCTAAAGAATTAAAACACACTTGTCAGTTTACATCAACACCCCCTATTTTAGTTGAGAATTGGGGAGTTCCATTCTGAATGGGGAAAGGGTGGAACTCCTCAGTAGCTTTTAAAAAATTAATTTGACACATTGACAAAGGCATTGTGAGCAGTAGTGCCCCCAGAGATCAAGCCACTTTCTCCGTGTCAGTTAGTTTCCAAAAAGATCCTAAAGGCTAGGAATAGAAGCACCTAGGTGGGTGTCAACCGCAAAGTCAAAATGGTGGATATAATCATCACCCCTTTTTTTATGGCCCGGTTACACAATCTGAGATGGTAACAAATTACAAACTGCAATTTAGCATTTTTTTAAAAAATCTAGCACCAAATAGCAGAAAAATTATGAAAATAAGTGGGACTTATTTCCGCCTATCCCACTGCTTCTTCATGTCCTCAAGCAGAATTTGTTCAAGTCAAATCAAGAATGATGATACCTAGAACATGTGAGTTCTTGTCCTGCCTTAGGCATGAAAGCCAGCTGAGTGACTTTGAGCCAGTCATTCTCTTTCAGCCCAACTCACCTCACAGGATTCTTGTTATGGGAAAAATAGAAGGAGGAAGGGGTATTAGGTATGTTTGCTGCTTTGAGTTATTTATAAAAATAATAAAAACAGGAAATAAAGAAATACATACAGGGGTGGGATCCTACCGGTTTAACAACCGGTTCACTGAGCGCGTGCTTGCCAGACACACCAATCAGCTGGGCTTCGGAAAACAGAAATATAGGTAAGTATAATGCAGGGGCAGGCGGGTGGGCCCACTTCAAAATCAGAGCGAACTGGTTCGCTCATGGCTGAAAGTCGGAGCTAATGGTTCACCCGAACAGGTGAGAATCGGTAGAATACCACCACTGAATACATACATACGTACGTACGTACGTACACACACGCACACGCACACGCGCACACACACACACACACACACACACATACACACAGTCTGATGGCACCCTCTCCAGAGAGTAGTAGAAGCGAATTGCAATTTCTTCAGTGGTTCAGATCATATAAGCTAAACTTATGCAGATGCACAGGTTAGGTGGAACACAGCTAAGCTGTCATGTATAACTTCCCTCACTATTAGCTATCCTGATGGAAGATAAAGTTTGAACATTTACAAGGTAACAAGTTTATCTTTCCTTGATACATCATGTTACATCTTTTAGCCCTGCTGATGGTAGCTTCCATAGCACATAACACCTACCTTGATGTCACTTTTGGACCATTGAGCATTAAAATTAATACTTTGGAGGGAGAAAATATACTATCTTACTGCTGTGTTCCCTGATCCTTAAAAAAAAAGCAAGATTTTCATAACTCTCTTGTTTTTTTGTTTTTTTTATTGCCACAGCCTTTTCTCACTCGGGTTTATAATGGATAAATGTCAAATAATGTTTATAGAAGATATGGGTTAAATTATTTGAAATGGTATATAGGAAAAGGAAGGAAGGAGGGAGGGAGGGAGGAAGGGAAGGGGAGGGGAGGGAGGGAGGGAAACATTTTGATCGTAGTAACCTTTTGTTTGGAAAATTAAAAGTTTGGGTCATTTTTAAAAATTGTCAAATCCATAAAAAGTAGTTGACCAATAAAGAAGGTAAAAGTATTTTGTGTGGCTTAAAGTTGTTTTATTACAAGTTTATAAAACATGTTGCCCAAGGAAATTAGAAAGTGGAAAGGATTAAGATTAAAACAAATATGTAAGTGTGAATATCCTAAAAAATATTGTTAATGGTATCCCTATCAGATTCATAGGTTGGAGAAAATATATAACTTTTGGAATAATTTGAACTTTAGGAGAAGAATTTGAGAAGATTAGTTTATCCTGAACTGACTTAATATATCACCACCTTATTGAGAAAATAGCAAGAGAAATATACATCTTACTGTTTTGAATGAGAATAAAATTAATGCCATTTCCTATCTAAAGAACTTAGATCACAGGTAAGTAAAATAGAACAGCTTTGAAGTACCTCTGGTTCTGTTCACATACCTTGCTAAACCATAGGTAATCTTGGTTTTTCAAAACTATCTCAATTCCAGTTTGTCAGTGTTATAGGAATAATAAACAATCAAACAAACATATTAGAATCAAAAGGAGAGATAAAAATAAATTCTACAGGCTGATTTTTTCTCAATATTTCAGATAGAACAAAAGCTTTCTACTTCCAAATCTGTGGCGGAAGTCTAGAAATATGAAGCCTGCTAGTTCCCTATGATTTATTTATCTTCCACAGCAGTACTATAATAGATTATTTTGTCTTCCAACTCTGGGAAGATTTCACACAGAGTGCGCATAAACAGTGAGGCAAGTATGACTTGATTTTGTGCTCATAATACCGTACACATACATACATACATATATACCCATGAGACCCATAGTACCAATCCTTAATATTTCTTGCACTGATCACAGAATTATTTAAAGTATTTCTAGGCTGCCTCTCAGTTTGGAAACACTGAAAACAGTTGGCAATATTTGTTCAACCAAAAATAAGCAAGTTTTTAAAACAGAGTAAAATCAACGTAAAAACAATCCATCCAAATAGAAATGTTAGGTGGTGTAAATGGCTAGAGAAGGATAATATTGAAAGGGGAAGTTAAAGATGCCTAAAACACAACAGCTTTGGGACTGTTAGATAGCACAGGGGAGGCCATTCCTCAGCACAGTGAGTGGCACCATAGAGAAAGTCCGTTGTCTTTCCCCAGCAAGCCACAGCACTAGGAAGAAGGTCTGGCTCCGAAAGAAATGGGAGGCCATTGCAATTGGAGAATTCTTTAAAACATCATCTCCAACTTTATTTTCTCTCCTGCACCTGGTGTTTTATCATAAATTTCAATGGAACACTCTCATTCACATTGCCCCCATGCCTGGGAAAAAAGCCAGGTCTTCAAGGCTTTCCAAAAGATGAACAGAGTCAGTGCCAGCAGAACCTTGGGTGGTAGGTATGCTTATCCTAGAGAGAAGGCACAGCTACCAAAAAAGACATGCTGCCTGAGTTTCACTGGATGGCAAACCTTAATCAATTGGAATCCAGAGAATGCCTCCTTCTGTCTGATTTAATGGAACAGTAGAAATGATGGGAGTAGGGCAGTCCCTCAAATACTCTGGCTCCTTGCCATGGAGGGCAGAAGTCATGCTCATCTAAAGGCCAGCATTCCAACTGCACGTAAAAGCTTTGAAAGAGGAATAAGATCCCTTTCCGATAATAAGAGAATAGGATGAAAATACAAGGAAGACAATAGTTTCAGGAGGAGATCTGAATCAGGAATGAAAGCCAGAGATTTTCAGAGGAACCAACACAGTGCTGGATAGAGCAAGCAGCAGGGCAGAATATGAAACAGCAGCAAAAAAAGAGGCAATGGAGCCAGACAGTAAATGGATCTGGTAGATGAAGCAACAATGAAAGATCAGGAGAAATGGTTTGAACGATTAGAAATAAAGGATTAGAACCTAGGAAAGTCACTGCATGTGTGTGAATGGGTGACAGCTCTGAAATTTCAAGGCAACATGAACAAAGCTACAGTAGGACAAGATTTGTTTATAAAACTATTAGATTAAAGGAAAAAGAAACAACAGGAGGGAGTGTCAGCAAAAAAAAAAGGAACTATATTACTACAAATATGTAGATAATGACCAAGGAAAGCTTAGATTTTGAAGACTGCGTAAAGCAGAAAGAATAGATATGGAGCTGCTGAAGAAATTTAAAATGTTGGTCATCACTACCCTAGATTGAAAAACAAATGTGAAAAAATTGTTTATAACTCCAACAATGTTTCAATTAGGGGAAATTAGCTCTTTGTTTCTCTGTGAGAAACAAAGATACAGGTACTGAAGAAAGAGAATAGTGATATTAATCATGAGGGCTCACTCATATTTTCTGTAAACTTCAGGTTTTATCTTTAGGTGCCTGAAGCAACCTACCAAATGCATGCAGCCAATCTTTAGCGTAACACGGAGAGACAAAACAATTTTATTCCCGAATAATGTGCGCCTTTTTTGGAAGTGAGATATAGATGTGGTAGATATTAGCACTATCAAAGCCAATCCAATAGTCAGTTTGCAGTATACACAAATATAACTTCCATTATATTTTGTTCAGAAAGCATCTGATATATATCACAAGTGCAGTGCATGGTTTTATCATCTTAAAAACTAATCTGAATTGACTGTTTCTAGCTCATACATTTTTAGGTTTGAAACCATGACCATTTTCCAAACTCTCGGGCCAGTTCCTGGCAGGCAAGTGTGCATATTTAAAAGGAGATTTGCCAAAGGCCAGGATTCTGTTGCACATCTTGGCAGATGCAATCTCTGTTCCAAATGGAGTGCATCAAGATGTCATCAAGATCCATCCCTGATCCATCTTTTACAACTACCTTACCCCATTCATGGGTAAATGGGAGGGAGAAAATCCCTTTTTCCTAAATAAAGGGGGAGGGGCAAAAGTGCCATGCAGCAAGATGCAAGAATGGCGGGGGAGGGGGGAAAGGAAGGGCAGTCATAGGGGAAAACTTAAAACCTTCCACTTATGCTCCTTAAGATCAGGAAAGTAAGACAGAGAAGCAAAAGCTTTCCCCCCCCCCCCCCAAAGCTGGAAGTACAGGGCAACCAAATTTAAGAAAGCTGGACCTATGTCCAGCTTTTGCCATGCCTCTATTGTGGAGCGGACCAGACATGATTTTCTCCTGCCTTCACAATAAATATTTTTCTATTAGGGAAAAGAAAAATCAAGCAGAATCTCCCCAGGGCATTGTCACCTTCCTTTATTTGTTGAGCATTAAAATGTACTCTGACCTGCACCCGGAAAGAAGAACACAGCAGCTGCTCTTTTATCAGGAGCCTCAACCTCTGGCAGAGGCCTGGGAAAGGGCCTGGTTTTTTTCTGGAGGTTTAATGCTAAGTGCAGAAGACTCCCTTCTGGCTTTATTTCACTGCCGAGAAGAAAAGCGCTCAACCAACGGTATGCGATGCCAGTGATTTAAAAAGCCAACCAGGAAACTAACCCCGACAAAAGGATTTGCCCACCTCCGGGCTGCACGGGTTGGCCGGGCTCAACGCAAAGCGCTCGTTCCTGCCAGTGCAAGTGGCCCTTGGGCTTGTCCGTCAAATGGGAAATGTCAGTTCGTAGCGAAGGGAGTCGATTCCCTTCGGTTCATTCTAGCTTTCGCAGGTAGCCGCCTAGAAATCAGCCTCTGCTACTCAGGAAACCAGGACCCGCTTCCTCCATCGCGGTATTTACTACACACTTCTTGAGGCGAACTAGCATCCACGCGCAAAATTCACAACTCAACGAGCCACGATGCAGCACCACTCGACACAGGTTACATCTTCCGTTCCGCTGCCTAAAACCATCTTTTATCCCCCCCACCTCCCAGCACCAAAAAAAGAGAAAGAAATGGGGGAAATCCCCGCATGTCCTTTGTCCTTATATAGCTGCTAATACACACAGCCTGGTTTTTTCCTCCTCCAAATCTAAGGCGCGAGGATGGGGCGCGCGAAAGAGAAGGCAGTCTCCCCCATTTGATAAAATACCCATCTCGTAACTGTTACAGAGCGAGGCGTTTTCGGTTCTTCTAAAGTCGGGCCAAGACCCCTTTAGCAGTGATATTAATGCCGAATCGCTCGCTCACTCGTTCGCCCAGGCTCTCCGGAATCTGATTTCTAAAGGAAACGGCCAAAAGCCTCTGGCCGGCGATTCGCTGTGGGAGAGGCGTTCAGCACCACAATCCTGGACAGCGACGGGCGCCTGGTCACATTTACCGCCCGCATCTCTTCCCACTTTTCACCCGGTTCCCCGCCCTTGCCCATCCCCGAATGCTTTCTACACCCAAACACACGAGTGTGTATGCGTGCGTGCGTGCGTGTGTGTGTGTGAGTGTGTGTGTTTGTCTGTGGCGCGCGGCGCGTGTGCCCGCGCGCCCCGTGCGCGCGGCTAAACTGATGCATACAAATCCATAATGGCCATATTAGGATCCTCACCTTTCAAATCATTGCGTCCGCCTGGCGCCTTCCTCGGCGGGGCTTCTACGCTCTCATCCTCGCTGGCAACCCGTGGCGAAGAGGCGGCGCGAATTGGCGACGAACAGGTCCGAGGCGAGGCGAGGCGAAAATCTGCGACAGTCAGCAAAAGGCTTCAGCAGTCCCTGCCCTCGCTGGTCTGCCCCTCAGCGCCAGGCTGCCTTCCCAGCCCAGCTCGCAGGCTTGCCAGTCCCTGACTCAACATTCCCAGAATTCCCGAGCAGCTGCTTGGGCGCCGGGGCGGAGCGACTCTCCGCCAGGGGCGGCAGCGAGCTTCCTTGGAAGAGAGGCCGGGTGCGAGCTGGACCTCCCGCGGGAGCCGCCGCCGCCTCCTCTTCCTTCCTTCCTTCCGGGCATCTCTCTTCTCTCCCTCCGCTCAGCGCAAGCAGGGCAAGTCCCAAACCCCACCCTTATAAATGTGTGTGTGCGTGCGTGCGTGCGAGTGTAAAATAGAGTATGGGGTGCCTTCAAGAATTGAGAAAAAACCCAAAATTCTTCCGATTCTCTGGTTTGGAGCAACTCCGATTTTTTTTCTTTGTTTTTAAGGAAACCCATTGAATGGAGGAAATGTCAAAAATAGTCACATTGTGCCAAAGTTTTAATTCCTCTGTATAAAAGGTTGGAAATTCCCCTGAGAATGCAAACATAAAGTCTCCGTTATTAATCAAAGGTCCTCGTGTAACCATTTTTTAGGAAGCTTCATCAGAAATTAATATCAGGTTTTAACATTACAAGCAAATGTTATTTATTATACAATAGTTCTTAGTTATTGCTATGATTTGGTTTGATTTCAACATGGCATTGTAAGCTGCTCGGGCAAATCATAATAGTAATTTAAATCATATTAATTCCATTAACCCAATAAGGTATCCTGATGTACATGCAATTTTAATTGTGTGTTTTATGTGTGCATTAATATATGTTAAGTGGCAATCCTATGGAGGGAAGGAGGGAGGAGAAAGGAAGGAAGGAAAGAGCTGGTTGATAAGTCTTTGCATAGATGACGTTATAAAACGTAATAGAACTTGGGCTAGCAGAACCAAAAGTATCATGGGTTCATGTTCCAAAACAGCAGATTCATTGAAATGAAGCTTTTAGTCAATACTTGTAAACAAATGAGTTGAGTAAGATCCCAAAGGATAGGCAGACTGTTATGTACTAGGTTTTATTTCCAAAGCATAGCCTCCAATCCAAAAGCAGCAGTTCAGCACTTTGGACAGGTCTGTGAGAGACATCATTTGTTGCATTTCTAATAGAGTGGAAATGCCTCTGATAATGTACACTTCCTGATTTGGAATAAAATATATCTCCCAGGCTCCACCTCCCCACCCATCCCACTATTGTGCTGTGAGGAGAAACTTAAGGAAACAAATATCCTTATGCAACATGTGCGTGTGTGAGAGAGAGGGAGAGATTGGCAAGTAGAAAAGTATTCTATATGTATGGTATATCCTTGGATAATCTTCCTTTTTTCTTATCACCATTCATTTAGGAATATGGATCAAGTGAACTGCAAACTGACCTCCGGACTTTTCGTCGGGCTCTGAAGACTTATCTCTTCCAACTTGCCGGACTTGCCTGATCCCTTCTACTTTTTTAAATTTTTTAGAGTTTTATTCTGTTTTATACTCTCAGCCTAATTTATATTGGTTTTAGTACGTTTTTAACTTTTTTGTATTGGTTTTTAATTGGCTGTTCACCGCCCTAAGTCCGGTAGGAGAAGGGCGGTATAGAAATCTAATTAATTAATTAATAAATAAATAAATAAACTGTACCACAGTCTGGCCTTTTGTTTTTAAGATGAATGAAATTTGCTTTTTCAAACATTTCTTTTCAGTTTTTCCTTCCTTCAAAAAGAAGTAGAAGATGGTTCTGTTAGTCACATCCTGACAAAGCTCTTGTGAAGCTATTGGAAAAAGTATATCAACTTAAAATAGGACCTTCTTTTTTTAAAGAGCAACCGTTTTTCTTCAAATGTAACAAATGAATCTCTTAAAATAATAGTTGCAATCAATGTCCAAGTGTTATAACAGCAGCTTTTTCTAAGCTAATTTAGATGACTTCAAAGTACTCAGCATGAAACAGAACACTGAAGTATAGTAAATTCTTGATCGCTAAATTTTTATGACATCTTATATACAGATAGGTTTTGCAGGAATTGTTTCTATAGACAATGCTTATTTTTTCATTGAAATAAGAACCGGAACTGCCTAAAGGCATATTTGAAGATTCGGGCTATTCTAATTCATATTCTCTTTCCCTCTCTCTTTCTCTCCCTCCCTCCCTCCCTCCCCCTCTCTCCCCCTCTCCCTTCCTCACCCCTCTCTTCCCCCCCCCCTCTCTTTCTCACATACAAAATTAAGTTGTCTCAGATACAGTAAAAATTTCCTGGTAAATCCCATCAACTTACTTCCATGAAGCAGAGAACACAGGCATTCAATGAGTTCAAACTCTCCATATTGCAGACTTGTCCTAAGTCTTCAGAGGCCCAATTCATGTAGAGGGATGTTCCATGTGAAATATTCTCTCCCACATAGAGCAGATATGATGTGGCTTAAAAGTGGAAGATACTTACTTTAATTGCTATGCAGTTCATTGTTGTTACCAAACTGCAAGGATGACACACCTATCCATTTTGTCTGTTCAGATACCTAATCGTCCCTCTAAAAGGTACTTGAGATTTTTCCCAAGCCTATGATGGGCAATCCTGCTGAGGCTTTAGTGAATCCTAAAATATGGAAGTAATATCAGCCTTGAATAAGATTGCATCTGAGTAGCCACTCCTTATTCAGTGATTCAGAGAACTACTTTGTGTACCATGAAGTCCAAGAGACAAAGCAATAGAGTTTACTGAAATGCTGGTGGGAAAGAGAAGAACAAGTCTAACAGAACATGAATGGGAACTCAGGTATGTTTATGTAACACAGCAATAATACTGACAAAATGACAGTATTTTCAACTCATAATCTGTCCGCACAGTTCTGGCCAATGAATCCATTTAAAATATACTGGAATCTTTTAAGGAATGAAGAACAGTTACTGAACAGAAGAGCCTTTATAAGAAGATCTATTTTACATCTGTGAAGAATTTGAGGGACAATCAGAGTACAAAAGCATTCAGGTTTGTTTTGAGATACACACTGCCCTGGACAGATTTTATTTATTCATTCATCATATTTATATAGCCATCATAAAAACTCAAATCAGTTTCAGAAGTCTGATGCAAGCAATAACCCAACATGCATGAGTGTGGGGTAATCCCCAAGCACTTTCCTTTGTTCCAGTTACTTTTTAAAAGATTTTTAAACTAGAAAAAACAAAACAAAGGACCAGTTTCTAGTATCATTTAAAGGAAGCTTTGCAGCTCCCACTGGGATGGAAGAGTGATCCTGAGGGATTACAGGTGGTCCACATTTAATGATCACTTGTCCAAGCCCATTCAAACTATGATGGCACTGAATGAGTGATAGTTACTACCGGTCCTTACACCTGTCACAGTATCCCCATAATCACATAATTGTGATTAAAGTGCTCAGTGCCCAATATGATCTTGCACCATTTCAGTGTCCCACAGTCACATAACCATACTCAAAACAAAGTCAATGGAGAAACTGGCAGGAAATCAGAAATTATAGTCACGTGAGATCCTTGCTTAACAATCCATGTGAATCTTGTTTAATAACAGCAACTAAGAGTGTTGTTTAATGATTGCAACTAGGCACTGTTTGTTCCAAGGGTGCTTTTTCAAAGGGCAACTGGACTTTCTTTGTTTTCCTTGAAGACTGTTCACATCTCATCCAAGAAGCTTCTTGAAAAGCACTTTTGGGACAACCATAACCATAGACATTGGGCACAGTTGAGTTTTCCATCTTACAATTACATGTTGCTTAGAAATTACATCAGGAGTAGGCTCTACTTCCCTTTATTACCAGTTTGCATTGTGCCTGCGCACTCTTCTGTGCATGCCCAGAAGTTTCTGCGCATGCACAGATCACCTATGATGATGTCCAGGTCAGTGGACAGAGCCTTCCACCAGTTTTACTACTGGTTCTTGCCAATCGGTCTGAACCGGGGGCAACCCACCACTGAATTACATGTTGCTTAGGTTTTCACTTTTAAGCAAGATGTAATTGCAAGATGAAACTAACTAGTAGAATTAACTAATTCCACTAGTTAATGTTGTTAAGCAACGATTACTTGCAGTTTACTTCTCGTAAATGAGTTGTTTCCAACTGGTCATTCCAATTGCGGCAATAGTATTTCAGCATCCCAAATGTGCCCCAGCCAAATAAAGTTCTATTATTTAATCCCAGTCTGTACTACTAGGTACAGGCTTTACTTCCAAGCGATACAATGGGAATAAAGTACTATAAAAAAACATTTAGTATGTCAGGAAGATGTCAAAAATAGAAGCATTCTTCTTCTTCTTTTGATTTCTATCAATACGAGAGACTCTACATTTAAATGGCAATGCCTAGGATTTTTTTGATGGTCAGGATGACTTGGGAATAATGGAAGTTGCAATAAATATATCTGTGACTTATCAGACTCAGAAGAACTAAGCTAACTTCTTGTGGTTGGAAGCTATATAGGAAGATTGTGAATTACATAGTAAATTTGCATAAAATCCTCACAAACACAAGAAAATAACAGAAGGAAATATCAACTGAAATCTGCATTAAAATAAAAATACTGCAAAACATTGTTTTGTTAACGTTCAATTTCAATAAATACAACAAATGCAATCTATATATGAATTTAAATAACTCTATTCTTACTCAGGAAGATTTATGTCAGATCTGTCCAAATTCATTTTTTCCTCTGGAAATGCTGATAAAAGCACTCATACACTGGTAACTCTTAATGTAGCACGAAGTCTGTAAGAATCTTGAAATATTACAGTATATGAGGATTCATGTCTGTGAGTTTGAGTCTTTCTCTGAAAAACCATGGACATATCAAAAGCCTTAATAGTATTGAATTCCCCAATTTTTCATTAAATGAATATCACAAAATTATGGTTAGAGATGCTAGGAATTATTCAAAGGCAAAATAATATTGCATGAATGTGGTTCAGTTTATCCCTATAGTTTTAATTGTAACTGAGGGAAATTTCATAAATCATTAAATTCCAATGACCTGCAAGAATACACTTTGTGGATAGGGTTGTCAGCCACATAATATCAGTGGCCAGGAGGATGTTTCATCAGCTTTTCTAATTAGACAGAAGAGAAACCTGGTTTTGGTGTCTTGTGCTGCTGGTAATCTCCAGATTAGACTATTATATGTCTTCTTCATGGGGTGGCAATGGAAGACAATCCAGTGATTGCAGCTTGCTAAGAAATATAGGAACATGAGTGGTGAATGAAGCCTCCTTTGGGTTCCATATATACCCAAGCTGAAACAGCTCCATTATTTGTATTTGTATTTGTATTTATTAGATTTATATACCGCCCTTCTCCCAAAGGACTCAGGGCAGTGTACAGCCATAATAAAACAGTGAACTATACAATACTTAAAACCAATTTAAAACAGAGTTAAACAAATTGGCCCTCTCAATTAAAAACCCATAATTTAAAATACCCATCCAAATTTTTATTCAGTCAGGCCAGCCTGTTGAAATAACAGGGTCTTAAGGGCCCGACGAAAGTTATGGAGGTCAGGAATCATATGTATCCCAGGGTGTAGTTCATTCCAGAAGGCGGGTGCCCCCACAGAGAAGGCTTTCCCTCTGGGGGTCACCAGCCTACATTGTGTTGCTGACGGCACCCTGAGGAGCCGTCCCTCTCTGTGGGAGCGCGTCGGTGGGAGGCTATTGGTGACAGAAGATGGTCCCATAGGTATCTGGGCCCTAAACTATGGAGCACTTTAAAGGTGGTAACTAACACCTTGAACCAACACCTTGGAAGACCACTGGGAGCCAGTGCAGCTCGCGCAGGAGAGATGTCACATGGGTGTGTCGAGTCGCACCCATAATCACCCGTGCAGCCACATTCTGGACCAGTTGGAACCTCTGGGTACTCTTCAAGGGGAGCCCCATGTAGAGAGCATTGCAGTAGTCCAGACGGGATGGGACGAGGGTGTGAGTGACCGTGTGCATTAATTCCTGTTTGCTTCCTTAACTCAGTTCAAAGACCTCCCACTGGCACATAAAAATTCAGATGACTATGGCTGAACCAAGAAATGTACTGACATCTTGCACTGGTACAGTTTTTCTCATGTTCTTAGGTCATCAGCAGGGCCGGATTTAGATGAAAAGAGGCCCTAGGCTATTCCACTTATGAGGCCCTTTCACCTCCCATTTTTTTCGGTTCAGTGGTTTAGTGTTCACTGTTTTTAGAATAGTGTAGTTTTAATTTTGCTAACAATTTGAATGTAGGCCCCTCTTGATCTTGAGGCCCTAGGCTGAAGCCTAGTTAGCCTATAGGAAAATCCGGCCCTGGTCATCAGTAACACATATTACTGAGTTCCAGATAGATAAGATCAATATCAGCTTCTTCGACAACATTGGTTTATTTATTTATTTATTTAATATTCTGCCCATTCCCAAAAACTTTAAAAGGCTAGCAGTAAAAATAATCATACAAAGAACCCCAACAATAACAATGCAAATTCCACTCAGATAAATATAATTAATCAAAAATAATTAAGTATGCGTCTGCTAATCTAACTAACTTTTATCATCTGCCTTTCTCCTGGATTAAATGGAAAAAGCCAAGTCTTAACTTCAGGGGCTCTTGAGACCCAGCAGGGAAGAGATAGACCAGATTTTCATAGGGAAGGGAATTCCAAACTTAGGTCAGTGATTGAAAATGCTTATTTTCTAGGTTTTCTGAAATAGCATCTATTTACTGTAAATAAATAGGTCCTGGATGAAATTGATATTTCAATTGATTGGGTGTGTAGATAAATATGAGAGAAGATGTTGGACCACTTTCTTGTGACTTAGTGATTTACTCTTTATTTCAATGATTATTTAATGAATTCTTATTATGGTTAGTCACAAACTCAGCCAGGTATTTAGACTGGATTTGGCATTTTTATCAACCTATCAGGTTGATAAGAAAAAGAAAGTAGATGTTGTTTCGTGACATTTAAAGGTATCTTCACAGGATATCAGCTGTTTGAAGTAAAGCTGCCTTTTGCAATTGACAGCGTTTTTGTCAATGCCAATTATATTCAAGTGGTACTCTGGACATTGTGAGATTGTACCAAAGCTGCCTCTTATTATTGGTATTATCTTTGCTTTCTTTTGCCACAGTGGTTCTATTTCCATTTGCAAGTCTTTGTATTCATGTTATCTTTTCCAGTTCTTTCTCTGCTGTTCTGCTTCTTCAGGTACTGCCACATCCAGTATCCAGTCTTTTTTGTCTTTCTTAGCAACAATGGTTAATGTGGAAGGGGGTTGTCTGTTTGGTTTCTAACGTCCCAGAGCATTTTAGCATCTTCAATTATATTACTTTGTCTATTGTGTGGTCCCACCAGTTCTTGCCTACATGCAAATGCTATTTATTGTAGTTGTTTCAATGCGCCACTGTCATTCCATTGTTTGTAATCAGTTGGTGCAATCTTCAACTTTCCTGCTCTTATCCATTGCCAGGTCTTGTTGTTACCTGCTCTGCCTGCTAGTATTTTTATATACTGGCCATACTTTGCATTGCCAGGTCTCTGCAAAGGTTTGCCTTTGTCTGACATGTTATAAAGTCTCCTGCTTCAGCAGGGGATTGGACTAGAAGACCTCCAAGATCCCTTCCAACTCAAGTTATTCTGTATTCTTTCCTATCCTTAATTTTGTCTTTCTGATAGGCCAATTTGGTCTCTCTAGTATTCAGTAAGCCTTCATGGTATGTAACTTCAGTGCGTCTTCTTAACTGGCTTTCAGATATTCTTCCAATGTGTTTTCTTCTTCTCCAGCTGTCTGGTGTACTTGCAACAGTTCATGCCCACCTAAACTTCTTGGTAAGTAGAGTCTGTCAACATTGCTATGTGGTGAAGGGCATGATTTGTTGCCATTACTTTTCTGCTCCTCTTAACTAGGGTATCCCAATGCTGCTTGAGCCCAGTCTGCTATTCTAGCTGTGTATCTAATTACTAGAATTGCCCAGGTGTTCATTGCCTTGATGGTATTTCCTCCACTGAGTTTCAACTTTTCCTCTTCACTCTTGTGATGCATTCATTACTAACCTACTTCTTGAATTCATTGTGCTTGGTGTGTTCAGTTTGAAGGATGCCCAGGCATTTGTAGCGATCTTCTTAATCCAGACTCTTTATGTTATTTCCATAAGGCATCTTGATTCTTTCAGTTTTCTCTATTTTTCCTCTGTTGTTGATAAGGGTGGCTGAATATCCAGAGGTTTAGAATGGATGTGGCATTTTTTGCTTTATTATTATTATTATTATTATTATTATTATTATTATTATTATTATTATTTTATTATAGACTGTGTAAATAATCTAGAGCCATTAATGAAGGGGATGGCGTTCACATTTTCTAAATAAATGATATAGATTTTCTGTGCAGTTGAGTTCTGAATTAATATTTCAGTCACATTGATTTCACTTGAAAATAGGAAAGTAGTTTTTCTTAAAAGATGGAGTAAGGCTTTGTTACAACAAATGTCTGCTTGTGTCTTTTATTAAAAAGATGCCTTAGTTGGGTGCAAATAATTAGCAAGGAAAACTATCACAGAGGAAAGCACCGGTGGTCTAGCTTGAGCCACAAATAGCAACACAATGCCCTGTCACATATCTCAATACGATTGTGGTTCCATCATGTCAACAATTCTGAAGGATCACTCAGCATCTTTCTCTCCCTTTTTGTCATGTTTATATCTAACAAAACTCCTTTGTCCATTGGAAAGGAAAATCCTGAAAGACTAGCGTCCTAATATATTTCTAATTAAGCTTATCTAATTCAAGCAAGCTTCCTGAACTGACAGAAGAAGAAGAAATATAACTTTCTTGGTAGAAACGTACAGAAATAAAGCTTTACATTCAACAGGCCTATACCCTAGTACAGTGAGCGGTGGCGAACCTTTTACTCACCGAGTGCTGAACAGGTACGTGCTTTGTGTACTTTGTGTGCGTGTGTGCCATCTGTGCTAATGGGCGGCTCCTTCCCCATGTGCTGCACACGTAACCACACATCTGTGCATGCACACAGCTTTCACACGTACCCCCACCTTGCACTGAGCACACATCCCCACCATCCACACATGTGCACAGCTTTTGCACACATCCCCACCGTGCACTATGCGCGCAGCTACATCATCTGCACATGCACACAGCTTTTATGCATGTCCCACGCCATGCGCTGAGCGTGCGATCGCTCAATCTGCACATGGGCATGGCTTTCGCGTGCATGAATGCCATTTGCGCATGAGCACGCTGCACACCAGTACTCTCACCCGCATGCACAAATGCACACGCATGCGCAGAAAAGCTCCAAAGACAAGCTGGGTCCCCTAAATTGCACACATGTGCACCAGAGGCCCGAACACCAGCTGGGGCACATATGCATGGGCAGCTGCAGGTGAGTTGGGCAACAGCTCATGTGCCCGGAAAAATGGCTCTGCTGTGTGTTACTTCCGGCATGCATGCCATCATAGACCTAGTATGTTATTCCCAGTCTGGAGCAAAACCTGGTTATCTCTCTACTTTGAGAAATAAAAGAGAATTCAATTGTTACTTAAGGTGACTCTTCCCTCATTCCATATATTTGGGAAAGAAACACATCAATTTAATTTTTGCAAATTGAAAATCGTGAATAAAAGCCAATGACAGCGACCAAAATAAGAAAGTTACACAGCATTTGCCAAGTTTTTCTTGCTAAAATTACTCTGATTACTAATTTCAAACCAAATCAAAAATGAATTTAAAATAACATATTATTAAGAAAAACATTTTTTTAAAAAAAAGACAAAAGTAGAAATGCTTGCAAAGCACCAAGGTTTAGAGGCTTAATTTGCATAATGTAGATGGGTGTCTTTTTCTGCATTTTCTATTCCTTTTAAATTAATGAAGAAAAAAAATCTGTTTCCTACATCACAAATTGTAGGATTTGTTCAAAGATTTGAACCGGTTAAAAATGGCCAGGCAGATATAATCACATCTAAGTAACTAATTAGATTTAAAAATTAAGTTAACCCCTCATGTCTGGACCTCCTTTATTTCCCTTAATGTAGGTCACTTAATTTTACACTAGATTGAAGTTCTAAATCAAACCCACCATAAAAGTGTATGAGGACCCAGATTGTTGGGGGCCATATGCTGACTCTGTAAACTGCTTAGAGAGGGCTGTAAAGCACTATGAAGCAGTATATAAGTCTAAGTGCTATTGCTATTTTCTCCCATGTTTTCAATGCAAATATTGTTGTATGAATATGACATCAAAATTCAATATGTTAAACAGAGAACCAACAATCATGACGGAATGAAGGGTGAGTCGGTAGACTGGCTTTTCATAATTCCTCTCTAGATAAGGAGAGGACTTGATATAGATGGTCCTTGTGAGGAAATCATAAGACAGGAGTCTCCAATGGGTTTAGAGCTCTGGGAGTGGAGGGAATAGCTATCTTGATCAGACTATGGTCAGTGCCAGTGGTGGGATCCTGCCGGTTTAACAACTGGTTTGGTGATTGCGTTCTTTTCCCCATTTTTCCCATCGCAATCTGTCCCTAACCTGGTCTTTTATGGCTTCCAATGGTGTAAATCAGCATAAATTAAAATGCATTAAAATTGATTCTGGATATCAATCATGCATTTCATATAGTTATTCTCAATGTGATTATGTAAAAATACAGCCTTAGAAGTAGTCAATATATAATGAGAAACAGACATTATTTGTATCAAGTGGTTTTCAAAAGACCAAAGAATAACTATGAATTAAAAAAAAAAAGAAGTCAGATGGATAAGAATCAATAGAAATGTTTAGTCGGGGCATGTTTTAACACCCACTTTAACACGTTGTCTTCCACTTCAAAGGTGTCATGAAGTGTGCGTGTAAACATAGCCTGTCTCTGCTTGGCCTCCTTAACAAAGTCAGAGTAGTGCTAACAATTTACTGCAGGGGAAGTTAAGGGGAATGATTGGTGAATCTACCAATGGCTTTTGGGGGGAGGGGTTTCAAAGGGCTTGAGGGGGAAAGGCCATTTTGGACAGATGGCTACAGAAGTGAATTTAGAAATCAAATGCCTGATATCCAAGGATGGGTAATAGAGACTACCTTCAGGGAGGGGGTGGGGGATGCTTTCCTGTCTTGCTTTAATGAAAAGGCCCTACCTACCTTGTGAAGGTAGCCTCCATTATCCTATTTTGGTGGATAGGGAGGAGTTTCCACAGTCAAGAGAGGATCTTCCATCCTGCTTTTCCAGGAAATTCCAGTACATTCTCACCAGCAGCATTCCCACCAACATTGGCAGAGGACCCACGTAACCCGTCCCCACACAATGTTTCTAGAGTCCTATGCATGTCCTATGAATTAGGACCTATTAATTTAAAGAAATGAATTTCCATAAATAGGTCTAGGATTCTAGTGTATCCTTACCACTTCTTCTGGAGCGAAGGGGAAGAATATGATGTCCATTAAACCAGAAAGCCAACAAAATCCAAAGTAATAGGCCTGATCCAAAAATAGTTACATGTGTATGTGTGCTTCTCTATATGTGTGTGATACTTATTGCATTCTTAAACATATGTGGTGTTCCAATATCTCAGGGGTTGCCACAAGGAAGAGGGAGTCAAGCTATTCTCCAAAGCACCTGAGGACAGGACAAGAAGCAATGGGTGGAAACTAATCAAGGAGAGAAGCAACCTAGAACTATGGAGAAATTTCCTGACAGTTAGAACAATTAATCGGTGGAACAACTTGCCTCCAGAAGTTGTGAATGCTCCAACCCTGGAAGTTTTTAAGAAGATGTTGGATAACCATTTGTATGAAGTGGTGTAGGGTTTCCTGCCTAAGCAGGGGGTTGGACTAGAAGACCTCCAAGGTCCCTTCCAACTATTCTATTCTATTCTATTCTATTCTATTCTATTCTATTCTATTCTATTCTATTCTACATGCAAAATCACATATATGCACAAACTTGCAGCTGTTCTTGTAAAAGAAAAATTAAGTTTACCATTGTTGTCACGCCATTTTCCTTATCACATGTGATCTGAGCCTTGGTGTCCTTTGCCAAGAAAAGTTCCATGAATAGGCAGGGTTCTGTACCGCATTAAATTTTCTCAGCCCAAATACTGAAGTTATATAGGTTGAATGAATTTATTTCTCTGCTAAAGAAAGTCAGACACAAAATATATCTTAGAGTGATGCAAACTTAATGAGCCGCACTCATTAGAAGAAGCTATCATTTGACATTATTTTTATGCAGCTGGTTAAATCTGGATGCTTCATTACATTTTTCTCAGCTTTTCATGTTCAGAGCAATTTTTTTTCAGCCTTAGTGAATGCAAATGCCCTTTTGACACTACACAAATTCTTGTAGAAAGAAAGATGAACGCAGTTGGGAAACCCATATTACTTGTGCATACTTGCAACAATGCATGGCTAAGGAGAAGGATTTGCAAAGGACAAGAAACACTGAAATGATTTTTTCTTCTTCATATTTTTAAACATTGAATTCTGCCCTCTCTTGGTGATATTTTAAAATGCAATCTTAAATATATTTGGGCTATATTTTTTTTTTCTTTAACAAACCCTAGTATCTCCCATCTTAAACATTTCTTTGGGGAATTTTCAAAATATTCAGATTAATGCAATTATTCTACATTGTCATTCTGGTGATCATTATTGAACTATTAGATAAAGCAAGTATCCAAAGCATCGGCCTTCTTTAAATTGATAAATTTCAGATAAGATTGAAACTGCGAAATGTTCCTCTGAATATCTACTTCTGTGTTCTCTTTGGTAAGGAAAAGCAGGTCATGTAAAGATAATATTCCATGCACTAGTATTTCCTAATATTAGTCTGATGCCAGAATATTCTAATTCTTTTGAACTCTGATAAAACTATATACCATATTTTTTGGAGTATAACACGCACCTGATTATAAGACGAACCTAGGTTTTAGAGGAGGAAAACAAGGAAAAAAATATTCTGAACCAAACAGTAAAGTAATATATTTAATAAAATATAACAGAATAATATTTCAACCACATAAAGACAACAGAGGTATTAAGAACCATCATCATTGTCATTAACAAATGAGGAGAGACTTTAAGGTTCAAGCACTCTTCTAATTTTCTGGAAACTCCAAGAACTCATCATTGCTGGTGTCAGAATTTAGGAAACTTAGTTGCTCACAATCACTGATATCACTTTCTTCACTACCGTCATAAATGATATCATCTTCAGTTCCATCTAAGGCATTGCTAATGCCACATTTTTTGAATGACTGTGCAACGATTTCATCCTTCACTGAGTGCCATGATGTTTTCACCCATTCACAAACTTGAGTGATAGTGGGCTCCTCATTCATCCAGTAGGTGTCAGATCATGATTACCAGCAGCCATCCATTTGTTCCACTCTTCTCGCATATAGACATTAAATGGTTTGTTGCTGGAAACATCAAGAGGTTACAACTGGCCATTAAGACCCCCCCCCCAGGAAGAGTTGGGGAAAAAAATGCTTTTAAAAGGTTCTGACGATCCCAGCTGAATTGCCTGATCGTCAGAGGCTCTTTTTTTCTTTTAAAAGCACTTTTTCTACAACCTCTTCCACCGAAGAGGTTGTTTAAAAAATGCTTTTAAAAGCATTTTTTCTACAATCTCTTCGGCTGAGGAGGTTGTAGAAAAAATGCTTTTAAAAGACTCTGACAATCTCAGCTGAGACGCATGATCATCAGAGGTTTTTTTTTTACTTTTAAAAGCATTTTTTTCAGCAAAAAAAAAAAGTGCCTCTGTTGACTGTGCAGCTCAGCTGGGCATGGGGGCGGGGTGCAGGAATTTTTGCTACCGGTTCTCTGAACCACCCAGTGCCATTGCTGGCACTGATCGGACGATCTGGTCTGAACCGAGAGCATTTCACCCCTGTGTTTTAGCCTCCAGTCCCCTAATCATCTTCATTGCTCTTCTCTGCACTCTTTTTAGAGTCTCAACTTCTTTTTTACATCATGGCGACCAAAACTGAATGTCATATTCCAAGTGTGGTCTTACCAAGGCATTATAAAGTGGTATTTACACTTCATGTGTTTTGATTCTATCCCTCTGTTAAAACACAGCCTAGGACTGTGTTGGCTTTTTTGGCAGCTGCAGCACACTATTGGCTCATATTTAAGTGATTGTCCACTAGGACCCCAAGATCCAACTCACAATTATTGAGCCAGGTACCAGCTATACTATACCTGTGCATTTAGTTTTTTTCTTGCCTATTAGATTTCAGATGTCTCCTGGGAAGCATAGGATTGTTACCATAATTTATTATTAGGTATTGCAGGCCAATAATTTCAGGGAGACAGCAATTGGATTTCAATATTAAAATAAATGTGTTAACTTTAGTGAAGGAAAGATTAGTGCTCGTTTCCTAAAATTTCTGTTTTAGCTGATTGGAAGACAGGAATGTTATGGGGAAATAAAAAAATAAAGACAAAATAAATTTCTCAGGAGGCAGAAAAAATAGAATTTTGAAAATTATTTATTTTCATCCATTGATACACCATCCTAATCACAGATTCCAGGCATATTACAGGCATGAAGGATTTTTTTCTCAAATTAAAAGCAAACAAACAGAAACCTTTCTTAAGAAACATAGTCTTTGTTGCTATATAGTTTACTTAGTTAGCTCAGTTTTTAATCCTCAAACAAGCGGTTACAAATGTGATCTCGTGCTGGCACTTGATTGCAGAAAGCTGATTGTTCATTTTGATACATTTTCTTATTAGAAAACAGTTAATGTGCATTTATAATCCTTGACTTTTAAATTGAGCTAAGAGCAGAATATTCAAATGCATTTAGAAATACTTTAAATATTTGCAGAATTGTGCTGAATCTGAGGACCATGTCTCATGGATCTACCTGTGTCTCAGGGGTCGGTTCTACTTACCTTTACTACTGTTTGGCAATGGGGCCGTGCATGCGCGCTTCACTCATGCACATATGTGTGCATATGCATGCTCTTCTGCGCATGCGCAGAAGTGTTTTGATGATGTCAGGGTCAGTGGGCGGAGCCTCCTGCCGGTTTTACTACCGGGGGCAACCCACCACTGCTGTGTCTTAGTTGGAAGTTGGAAGGAAAAGGTACCAATGGAAGAGATTTCTAGAATTGTGGCCTGAATTGTTGGAATGAATTATATTCTACCTCACAGAATTAGTTAAAAAAAATGTTTTGGCCAAGCCTTAATGAATAATGGGGCTTTAAGCTGAATCCTCTGAGGCTTAGTGATGAACACTCTGAAGTAAAGCCCTCAGATAAAGATGTGGGCTATAGATAAAAGTAGAACTGTTGCTGTAATGATGGGAAGAAAACAAAACGTAAATTGGCTCATAAAGTTTATGGCTTTCATTGTCTATACGCTGTTGAAAAAACATCCTGGAATAAGGCCACAGCAAACCACGTTCATATTGCTACCAATAAAACTAAATTGATACATCCAGGAAGTCATCAACTGCCAAGCTTGACCGAAAGAGATATTATTTTATGGAAAAATAATAATACAAGTTTGAACACTTAGCCTAGGAAGACAAATAAGATTTAATAGGTATAATAGCTGGGATGAGTCCTAAACCTGGAATATAGCAGTTGGCAATCACAATATGTTGAAAAGGAACTAAAATAATAAAAATTAGGAAGGAATTGCACTGTATGTTGAAATGATCCATTTTTGATAAAAACAATCCAAAGTAGAGAAACTAATAGTAGTTATGTGTCGAGCCTGAAATTGACGTATGTGTAGCCATTTTAGATTTATATTATACTCATTTATTCCTTTTCTTCCTCTCTGTTTTATAAGGGGGGTGGGTTTCAGGCTCGCCACATTCTTAAGATGGGAGGAGGGAATAGATAGTGAGCATTGTTTTGGCTAGCTCAGAGGTCTGCAACCTGCAGTTCTGGAGCCGCATATGGCTCTTTCATCCCTCTGCTGCGGCTCCATGTCACTCAAAATATGCGTCACAACACCAATGTGCAGCACGTGATTTATTGAGCTTTTCAGCCCATCTTTTTTTTCGGAGTTCATACAAAGAAATAAAAATCTGTTTTCTCTGTAGCAGGTCATTGATTTCATAAATGCAACACACTACAGGTTTTTTTTATACATAGCATAAAGGTAAAAAGTGATATATGCAGTGTTATCTTCATTTTAGATTTCAAAAGGGTTTTGTGGCTCCTGGTGTTTTCTTTTCTGTGGGGAAACGGGTTCAAATGGCTCTTTGAGTGTTTAAGGTTGCCAACCCCTGGGCTAGGTGATCTTCTTTCCCGTGCGAACGCAGGCTATCCTTGCTGAGAGTGGTGGAGTTGAAGACATTGGGCAATGTGCATTTTACTTTTATTGGGGAATGTGACTTTTGTGGGATGTTTCTAATTTTCAATATTATGTGGTGTAATTCCGGTTTATGTCAGATCCGGAATTACAACAGTCTTTGCCAATTTGATGCCTACCTAAATAAAAGAAATTTGTTTTAGAAGATGACTTTGCCTATTTCTTTTTTGAGTGGGTTTCATCACTTGGAAACCTAACATTACGATGTTGTTGGTATCTGTTATTGCCTGCCCACTCAAGGAGATGATATGGCTGATGCTTTCAAAAACAAACTGCAGATACTCCAAAGAAGCATGAGGTCATAGTGATGGGAGATTTTAACTATCCAGACATCTGTTTAAAAACAAACTCTGCCAAGCCTGGTCCTTCCAGGGAATTCATTGCTTGCCTTGCTGACAATTTTCTTCTTTAAAGAATGGAGGAAAGCACTGGAGAGTAAGCCATTGATATTTTAGCGTATGGAAGTACAGACAGCAGGAACACTGCGGGGAAATGGTCATACAATGCCGGAGTTCTGAATTTTAAGGAAAACTAAAGTAAGGGGAACCTTAGTTTAGTATAACTGGGCTTTTTAAAAACGAATCGTGCTGATGCATAGGATTTTGTGGCAAGAAAGCTGATGAGAAAAGAGTTCAAGATGAGTGGGATGCAACTGAAATGGGAAATACCATACTAAAAGCACAACAACAAACCAGTCACATAGGGGGGAAATGGTGGAGAGCAGAAGAAACTGAAAATCTGGAAATTATAAAAGGTTGTGCAAAAAAGGTGAAAGGCAAGAGGTCACTACAGAAAAAAATGAGCAGTGAAAATTCATACAGTCAGAATAACAGAATAACAGAATTGGAAGGGATCTTGGAGATCTTCTAGTCCCGACCCCCTGTTCAGGCAGGAGACCCTATACAATTCTGGACAAATCCAGAATATCTTCTTGAAAACCTCCAGGGATAGAGCACTCACAACTTCTGAAGGCAAGCCATTCCACTAGTTTATTGTTCTCACTGTCAGGAAATTTCTTCTTAGTTCTAGGTTGCTTCTCTCTTTTATTAGCTTCTATCCATTGTTTCTTGTTTTGCCTTCTGGTGCATTGGAAAAATAAAATTGATCCCTCTTCCTTGCGGCAACAAAGAGATAAAGGACTTTTTCATTCCTTACTGCTCCCTTGTGAATATCTAGCTTTTTCCAACCCTGCCACTGCTGCCCTAACCCCAGACATTGCTACTGTTGTTCCTCCCTAAAGTACTTTAAGCGTGCAAGCCCCATGCACCTGAACTGACTTGCCCTTAAATGTAGCCGTTAACCCTTAACTTAGCGATTGGGTTATGTACATTGAACAAAGCTATCGTGCCTTGAAAAGAAGAAACGTTTCTCCATATTAATGAGGGAAATCAGGAAGAAACAGATGATAGGGGTTGACAATGGACGGGGAAGGGGAAATGGCTAGCCAAAATCCCTGTTGAGGCACTTTTAATAGTCAGCGAAAAGTTTACATTTAAAAAATATATATAAATAAAAGTGATGCCTTGCAGAAGCCATTCCCCTGATATTGGCACATTGTTTGGTCCTATCACAAACATCTGCACCTACTCAGGATAATGCTGTGCACTGTAATATCACAAGACACGATCTGCCCTTCCATGTGGAGTCTAAACTTTGTATTGCTAAGCGAGACAGTTGTTAAGTAAGTCTCGCCCCGTTATATTATGACCTTTCCTGCCACAATTACAAAGTGAATCACTGCAGGTTGTTAAGTTAGTAACATGATTGCAAAGTGAATCTGGTTTTCCCATGGGCTTCGTTTGTCAGAAGATCCCAAAAAGTGATCACACATGGCCCCAGGATACTGCAATGTCACAAATATGAACCAGTTGCCAAGCATCTGGATTTTGATCACATGACCATGGGGATGCTGCAATGTGCTAAGCGTGATGCTAAGCGTGAAAAATGGTCCTAAGTCATTTTTTCAGTGCCATTATAACTTCGAATGGCCATCAAATGAATGATTGTAAGTCGAGGACTATCTGCATCAGTGATGGGTTGCCCCTCAGTTCGCACTGATTCTATAGAATTGGTAGTAAAACCGGTGGGAGCCTCTGCCCACCAACCCCGACATCATCAGAGCACTTCTGCGCATGCTTCTGTGCATGCGCAGCCCCGTTGCGAGCCGGTAGTAAAGGTAAGTAGAACCCACCTCGATCTGCATACCACTTATGCTAAACGTTAATCATGTAGATGAGTTGAAAGTAAGACATCCCTGGGTCACACTAACTTCATTTGAATGGTACTCAAAAACCTAAAAGGGAAAGGGCCACCGAAGCTACTGCTGGTGATCATTCTAGAGACAGGGAAGTAGAAATAGATGTCAGTTATGGGGACAGCACAGCAGCCAATGTGGCTGAAAACAGAAGCCACTGCAGGGATATAAAAGGGATCAGAAACTATTGCTGGCGTCCTTGCTAAATGGAAACAGAAGCTGTGGGCAATGGTGAAATCTATTTTTTTTCCTACTGGTTCTTGGTGGGCATGGTGTGGTTTGGTGGGCGTGGCTTGGTGAGTGTGGCAGGAGAAGGATACTGCAAAAACTCCATTCCCACCCCACTCCAGGGGGAAGGATATTGCAAAATCTCCATTCCCACCCCACTCTGGGGCCAGCCAGAGGTGGTATTTGCTGGTTCTCCGAACTGCTCAAAATTTCTGCTACTGGTTCTCCAGAACCTGTCAGAACCTGCTGGATTTCACCCCTGGCTGTGGGTGGATCAGGGAGCAGTAAAGTTATTAGCTAGACCACAGGCAGAAAGATCTTTGCTGGAACATATATAAGAGTAAAGGCATGGTGGACACATCATGCCCACCAAGAACCGGTAGGAAAAGAAAAAAAAGATTTCACCACTGCCCACAGCTTCTGTTTCCATTTAGCAAGGATGCCAGCAATAGTTTCTGATCCCTTTTATATCCCTGCAGTGGCTTCTATTTCCAACCACATTGCCTAATTACCTTATCAGTATAAACAGAGGCCAGTGTGAAAAGATGTATATTTGCCTAAGGCCAGTGCAGAGCACCAGAGAGCTTTCTTAGACATCAAAGCTATCAAAGAAGATGGGGGGGGGGGGGTGTTAAGATTTCTAACAGGTAGCAAAAAATGAACTGGAGTTGCCAATTCAATGGCTCTATTATTATGTATTATTTTCTAAACTGTATGTAGCAATAAATGTAAGCAGTGCTGGTTATTTGGAAACCCTAAGAAACAAAAGACCTAAGACTGCTCAAATAAAAGGGATTCAAAAATGGAAAAAGCGTAAAAGTTGCAGGCATGTGAATGCTGACAGGGCCATATTGAATCATGTATCGTCTGTCACCAGGGGAATTGATGAAGTCAGTGAAAAATGAATTAGGCAAGGAAAAATGGCTAATGTAATATTTACTACAGCAATGGTCTATTTATCTCTTCTAGCTAACTAGGTGCATTTGGGAGACGTCAACTTTTTATGAGCCTGTTATGAAAGGACTGCTTCAGTTTGTCAAATATTTGATCCCAGTAGTCCAGAATAAAACAATTGCCATCCTTGCCAAATATATCCAGAAAAGATGGAAATTAAGAAAGCCCAGCTTTGCACTGTAATAATACACTCCATGCGGGACATATCCAAACAGTGGTCAGATCTTTAGAACTGTTGCCATGGTAAAAGGGGCAATTATTGTGAAGATAAATGATAAAAGATAAAGCTACAATGAAAATTTCTAGGGTTTCATACAATTGTTGATGCTACTACCACAGGACTGGAGAATTATATCCTTGCCTGCACTGAGAACAAAAGCTTGGAAGTTATTCAGTGTCATGGTCAGAGGTATAATGGTGCTGCAGCAATGAATAGAGCAGTGATTCTCAACCTTGGCAATATTAAGATGTGTGGCCATGATGGCAGTTGAAGTTGCCAAGGCTGAGAAGCACTAGAAAAAAATATATTCAATGTATTCATATTCAGTACATTCAGCCAAATCTCAAGGAAAAGGGAGGAAGCTCTCTATGTTCATTGTGTGTATATGGCAGCAGTGAAATTCAATTTTCTTTTACTACCGGTTCTGTGGGCGTGGCTTGGTTGGTGTGGTGTGGCTTGGTGGGCATGGCAGGGAAAGGAAACTGCAAAATCCCCACTCCCTCCTCAGTCCTGGAGGAAGGGTATTGCAAAATCTCCATTCCCACCCCACTCTGGGGCCAGCCAGAGGTGGTATTTGCTGGTTCTCTGAACTACTCAAAATTTCTGCTACCAGTTCTCCAGAACCTCTCAGAACCTGCTGGATTTCATCCCTGATATATGGGGCTATAGAATAATGTAGGATAGGCCAGAACTTCCCAGTTTTGTTTCTGTTCTTGCCTTTGTCTTTTTTTGTGTGTTTGAAAACATTTGCTGAAGGTCTTTTCTGTCATCATTTTCACTGATTTTTCCCTCACACTTAAACAATTAAAGTTCTACATGCTGGGCATCTCATTATGACTTGTTGATTGCTTGGCATTTGCATTTTGCCCTCACTATGAAAATGTTATCTAATGTAATTCTATCTTCCTCAAAATTCAAGAAAAAGCACAGGCAAGATGACCTATAGAAAAAAAGTAAACAGTTTATTCTAAAGGGTTTCTTTAAACAAAAATTCCTGGAAAGTATCAAAACTGATTTTGGATCTGCCCAGGACATCACAACAGCATCATTTGGGGAAAATAAAACAAATAGCAGCCTGACATTAAATATATATTTAATGTGGAATGTTAACAAATCAAACCCCATTTTGATGTGTTCTGCAAAGATGAAAAATTGGGGAGTCTTGAAAACAGTTTTAAAGCCATGGCGTTTCATATATGTATGCACATTATTACAATTTGGCTTCCTCATAAGGTTAGTGGAAAGAATACTTTTATTCAGCAGTTCTCCAAACATACACTGATCTACATTGTTTTCCTTTGCATTCAGTGACAATTGATTCAAGGCTGAATCAGACCAGCAACAAAAGGACCAGATACACCTATTATAAATATTTTCCTAGGTGAGTGCTAAGCTTTATGTTCTGTATTTCATGAGATATGTACATAAACCATGGTCAAGGGCTATAGCCTATATTGAGTTTTTCTGCTGATTGGTTTATTATCATGTAAAGACTAATAAAATTATAGCAGGCTTTATCTTCCTAAGCTTAAAGGTTAAAAGGCATGGTGACTATGGTTGTGAATTAATGGGATGTTTGCTATATGGGAGAAAGACTATGACAAATCTAGCCAAAAATTAAAAGTGCAGAAGCATCATACTGATAACAAAAGCACACAAATTCAAGGCCATGTATTTCCAGTCAACAGTATAACATGGTTACAAAAAGTCAAATGTATAGTCTTTTTCATTTTAGAATAGTTTCTAAATTACAGAAAATCAGATTTCCATTTTATTCTGCATTGATCAAACCCCCATGTAAGAAGAATGTCTATATCGAGGCCAGCAGTTTCAGAAGGGTTCCAATAAACAAGAAAGCAAGGATGCCATTACTTAGTTTAGCCTTGAGAGGAAATGACTGAGTGGATTATTATAGCACTCTTCAAATATCTGAAACTGTATCAGGCAAAATAAAGCTCTGGTCTATCAGATAGCACATCGTGAAACGCTAAATGCAAGTTATAGGAAAAAATATTTATTTTCATTTGAAGAAGAAATTGTATTGGTAAGCACAGTTTGACAGTGGAAACGATTACTCGGGGAGTAGGTGAGCTCCTTTTTACTAGATACGTTCAAGCAGAAGTCATTTGTATCCAACATTTGGATCCAATTTTGGGGTACAGAACAGGGATTGAACACCATAATCTAAATGGGTCTTTCCAGTTCTATGATTCTGCTGCCTCTAAAGATTCATGGCTTTGCATTCTTGACTTTGAAATGTCATTGACACAGTGGCTTAATAGTCTACTTATTTATTTAAGAAAATTAATTCCTATTACTTCAGGAGGTAGTTCACAATACAGAATGATAAAATACAAGTATAAACAACTACACAAGTATAAACAAATGTAATAAAGGCAAAACTGAAGCTACTATAATTTTCACTCATGATTTTTAAGTCACAGACTGAAAAACCTGGTTTTTAGAGACTTCTGGAAGGCCAAGAGGATTGTGGTTGATTGGCTCTCTACAGAGAGGCTATTCCACATGCCAGCTGCTGCAACCATTGGGAGACAATATGAAATCTTTTCACCAAAATTTCTAAAATGTCTCATGAATTTTAAAGGTATTGAGGCTAATTATTCCATTGCATCTTGCAAAGAAGCATTTTTCTTGTTGCTTCTATCTTTAGAAGGTAAAATTCCTCCTCAAAAGCCAATTTAAAAAGTAAATAATAACAGAGAGAACTTTTCAAATTAGTTCCGAATTGGCTCTGTGGCAATATGTTATTTATTAAAAATAACAAAAATGCTCAAAATATACTCTAAAATAGATAGCTGTGTCTTCCTACTTACATCATATATAAAGAAAATACATGCACATTTAAAGGAGTAGAAAAAGAGCTAAATATGGGAAATTTTCAGTCTGCCTAGTTTTGTACATAATGAGCACTAATCTTGGAAGGCAAAACCCAAGGGAAAAAACCCTTTCTTTTAATGAGATAGTTGCAATTTAGCCAAATACTTGCAACTAATTTGCAATTAGTATAAATGAAACAGATGTTGCAGGATAAAATGCACAATGTGGATCTGAACTCATATGGTGAGTATCTGCACTGATTTTGATTTATGCATCGATATACATGGATTCCAGTTTTGTTGCATTTCAAACAAACAAAAATTATTTCAATTTGAACTATGGAAAGTAAGGCCTGAATCTGGTGAAGAAGACATGGCACATTGTAGAAGAAGATAATGTTTATGGAGAAATGCAAGAATTATTATAAGAAAGAAAGATGAGTAAAATTAAAAGAGGTTGTCAAGATACTAGAGTCTGCAGCAAAGGGAAAGAGGGTCAGACTGACAAAAGAAATATGTACTCTTGCAATGCAACCCCTCTCTGATGGCACCACAATATGATGCTACCTAGAAGGAAAAAGGTTACATAAGTTTATTGGGCATCCTTATGAGGGAGTCAGGAAAATCTGCCTGATTTGGCTTATCTGGAGGGCTTCAAACTAAAATTGGAAGAGGAGGGTGGCCAATCTTTAGGATCTTTAGGACCTAATCCCACACCTAAACCACAAGGCAACCAATCAAACAAGGAGGTAGAGTGGGGTGGGAGGAAGAAAAACTCAAGATACAAAATAGGAAATTTGGGAAGTAAACTCAGGATCAGCCATAAAGGATTCAGATGCCTATACACTAGAGTTCAGAGTGTGAGGAACAAACAGTGTGAATTTGAGGTCCTAGTAGATGACGATAGATAGGATATAGTTGCCTATTCTGAAATTTGATGGGATGAAACTCATGAATGGAATGTATTGCTAGGATAGAAAATGTTCAAAAGAAACAGATCTAACAAAGGACCAAATGGAGTTACATTATATGTAAGAAATCACTACTTCTCTACAGAAAAGTATAAAATCAAGGATAAAAGCCTCCTTGAATGCATTTGAGTTAATGTAAAAGGAAAAAAAGAATGATATTTATTTATTTATTTATTTATTTATTTATTTATTTATTTATTTATTTATTTGTCAAACACATGCAAGATAACAGGTATAAGTATAAACATGGACATGAACATAGGAAATGAGTATAAATATGAGGAAACATTAGGACAGGGACGGTAGGCACGCTGGTGCGCTTATGCACGCCCCCTTTAAGGACCTCTTAGGAATGGGGTGAGGTCCACAGTAGACAGTAGATCGTTTAAGCCATGGGGGTTTGAGGATGTAAAAACAGGTGTATACCATAGGTGTATACTACAGCCCCCCCCCCCCCAACCAAGCAGAGGAAATAGATACTTCTGAATATTATCTCACTTTCCAGGATTTAAAGAATGTTTCAGCCCTGTTTGCTTATATAACGGTTTTTGTGTATTTCTGTCAAAGTCACCTCCCTTACTCTCTACCAGCCAAAAGAACAAATTATGTGACAAACATCTGCTTGGACTTCTGCCCAATTTGGGATTGATTCCATTATAGGAGTCTTGGCTTGTAACTAGAGAATATGTTTTCATATCTGGTTTTAGGACTACCAAGGCATGGAAAATAAAAGAGAAAGGCTGGACAATGGCTATATTGATCAAAGAAGAACTAGCCCCAAAGGGCACAGAATCTTAATGCTAATTCACCTGTTTTCTTAGCTGTTAAATTTCAGTGTAAAAAAACCCCCCCTTGAGATCATAATGTTGAATATTGATATCATTCCAAAAATGTCTATTGATTATTCTTTTGATATATTGGTGAATTTAGAAAAAAAATCCTGACTGAGATCATTCCAAAAATTCCTAAAGTAAATATCATCTTAGGTTATTGTAATGTTAGGATGGGACCATCCATACAAGATCATATTAATGCCAACAATATAACACAATGACTCTTCTTTGTATTACTCTTATGGTCCTTTAGGAACCAGAAAAGTTTACTGCTGTGCACCCTACTATCCAAAGGTAACCTACAAATTTAAGAGGAGCAAAGACCAAAGCTTTGTTTATCCCTTTGCCTTATCAGAAGAGTAAAACTAACATACCTTAGGTTATATTTGTTTCTTGATAACAATGGTTTTATTTTCTCTAGCACTTATGTAAAAGAGAATAGTGACCCATCCACCAGTTCTCTAACTTTTTATGGAGATTCAGAACTTGGATCCCATAACTCAGATGATTGGTAGTCTTTACTTCATTCAGAGGTATACTAGAAGGATAAAATGGGCCAGAGTCGGCACTGAAGCAGTATTTAAATATATGAATACTGAGGAAGCCCTGACTATGGCAGTCATAGTTACTTCACCTGAGAAAGGTGTTGATTCTGTTCTTATAGTCTATGAAAAATTGGGAGCAGAATTAAGAACACTTGAACTGTTTCTCCCAATAGGTCACAGTTAATAGGAACTTTATTGGAACATCTTACATCCTGTGATAATATCTGTAACACCATCAAACATCTACATCTACTTATCCCGGGTCCTTGGGAAGGACTTAATAGGTGAACGAAAATGCAAAATCTACTCTGAATATCTGTCTGACTGTGCAGCAAATCATAATAATAATTACAGATCAATCAGTTTGACTGATGCCATATATCTTTTGCCTAATATTCAAGACTAGGCAATTGAAAAGAGTTTATTAATAAAAGAACAATCCTGTTTTAGACCTCACCACTCTACTATTAATAACTGATTCATTTTATGTTCTCATGTAGAAAAATACAATTAAGGAGTTAATTGTTTACAACTTCTATAGACTTTGGCATAGGCCTTGATAATTCAATAAACAGAGACATACTCTGAAAAAAAAATGTGGCCTTGAACATGAAACCTAGATTCCATATCTGTCCAAGGTTTGAAATTCAAACTCTTATTTACAGGTATTTATAGGCAGACGAAGCTCTCAAAATGGGAAAATTTGCCCTTCTCCCCACAGAAGGAGATTGAAGAAAAGATTTCAAAAGAGTACAGTGTTTGCATAGCTCAGCATCGTTTTCAACCCCAGGCTGTTTTCGATGTTTAGGAGAGCAAACATCCCTCTCCAATCTTTCCGTTCTGTAAAAAAAAAAGGGGGGGGGAGAAAAAAAAACAGATCAGGCGCAGGACAAGGCATACTGACTATAATGATGTTCACATGACTGAGGAAACACTGCAGTGGTTATACATGGGCATAAATGGGTCATTTTTTTCAGCACTGTCATAACTTTGAATGATTGCCGCACAAATGGTCAGTAAGCAAAAATTACCTAAACTTTTGCAGAGAACATACTTGCCTATCATTAACAGAACCGTGTCCTTTATATCAAGGGTCCCCAATCTCCAGTCCTTGGACTAGTACTGGTCCGCAGCCCACTGGGAATTGGGCCAAACAAGTGATGGGCGAGTGTGCAAAGCTCCATTTCAGGGATGTCAAACTTGATTTCATTGAGGAGGGCATCAGGGTTGTGTTTGACATGGGTGGGTGTGGCCAGGTCAACGTCACTCATGTCAGCGGCACCTATGGTGGCCCAGGCAGGGCTGGGGGGATCCTCCTGCAGCCCTCTGCCAGTGAAAACAGAGGGCAGAAGACTGCAGGAGGCCATCGCAGCATTCCCGAGCTCCGTTTTTGCTGGCAGAGGCACCTCAGGTTGGTCCATCGCTATTTCCAGGGTGGTCCTGCAGTGCAGATCTAAACACACCACTGGCTGGATTCGGCCTTGAGTTTGACAGCCCTGTTTTATTTACCTATGTGCGGGACTAGGTTGTGTATCCTTCCCCCCACTGCTGCTAGTCCACAGAGCCACAAAGGTTGGGAAATGCTGCTTTATATCAAAGACCATCCAGGAGAGAGTAGAATTTGATGGTTATTTTCCACCTCTGGAATCATCAAAGTGATCCTTGAGGAAATAATCACATTTTTTTAAGGCTGCTAGAGAAAACTAGAAATTATGGACTGCCTTTTGAAAATCTTCAAAATCAATAGCAGAGTCTCCACTGCTATGCCTTCTGTACTTTATTGGCACTGGGACTAAATACTGGGCAGTGAAGATATGTCAGAACCACTGGAAATCTACAATATTCTAAATCTTCTCACTGCTGTTATATGAATCCATACAAAGCTGGAAACTATGTCAGCCCCAAAATTGAATGCAGTATATATCCTCCCTTCGGCTGGAGAAGGACACAAATGCACTTTACACACCCACACAATCATACATATGCACAAATGCATATGTATGCATTTCACAAATGCAACTTTACACACCCACACAATCATACATACAAATATACTGCAAGCTAATATTACTTCCTTTATTTTTTTTAAAAAAATCCATTTATTTAGCTGCCTGGTTATCAGTGGCTATTAAGTTAAACATGCATCCAAAAATCTGAAATATTGTTACTATTCTATTCTTCTTTGTTAAGCTGTAGCACAGATATCAAAACTTGACTATTCTGCCATCTACTGATTGAAATAGTTTATAAGAAACTAGTATTTTACCATTAGACAAATAAAAGTAAGGTCTGTCTTGAATTAACATTATTTTCAAGTGTATTTTAGTTATTAATACTATACTCTTTGTAAAGTAGGGGTGTTGGAATCAAGATGTTGGACTAGAATGGAAGAGCCATAAATTTTTACATGAAATTCACTGATTGATCCTTGTTCGATTAATCTCATAGGTGGTTGTGGAAGGATAAAATAATGAGGGATCTCTATACAAATCACATTGAGCTTGACTTCCCAGAAGAAAGGTAGAATATTGTATAAATCTAATAAGTAACTAAGTCAATCAATGTCTGTGGATTTTACATTTTATGCCTGCAATGTGGACTAGGAGGAAAATAATCTTCATAAAGCATCCTTGAAATTGAGCTCAACTGCTGAAACTGCATGGAGATTTCCCTGTAATTTTCTTGAGATTACCTGCTTGTCTCCCCACCAAGAACTATCTGTAATCTGTCCTGCTTAGTTTTTTTTAGATCAGCCAAGATCAGTCATAAACTGTACAGCCATACTAGTTCAACCACATTTTCAATCACTGAGCATTTTAAAGTAAAGCATAAAACCCAAACATTGCTTAAGATGCTTTAAAAATAATAAAGTGGAATACAAATAAATAAAATAAAAATGTTTATCAAATAAACTGCTTTATTGTAATCAGTTTGTAGTTTAAAAGCATGAAGACAAATTAATTCTTCAAACTTTGCTGTCTGCATTCTTTCCTACCCAGTGAAGTGAGGGGAAGACCTTAGGTAGAGCCGGCATGGTCATACTCCACTAAGTATCAAGGATGCAATTGTAGAAGTGGTCAACAGTATTAAGTATCTGGGGGTGCGGATAAACTAACAATCTGAACTTAGTGAAGCGTGCAAACCAGCATCTGCATTTCCTGGATCGGCTGAGGAGAGCACAACTTTCTGCTTCTGCCTTGGCTAATTTTTACAGAGGCACAACTGAGACAGTCTTAACAAACTGCATCACTGTCTGGTTTGGTGGTTGCAGTGCCTCAGAGAGAAAGTCCATACAGAGAGTGGTAAGGACAGCCAAGATTATAGAAAGCTCGCTTCCTGTTATTCAGGATACTGCTTATAAGTGATATGCGCTTAGAGCTCAAAGCATTGTTAGAGACCCCACACACCCAGTTGACGGTCTGTTTCTGTTGCTCCCCTCTGGGAGGAGGTTTCGAAGTATTTCTAGCAGGACTGCCAGATTTTGCAACAGCTTTGTTCCCTATGCCATCCGTCTAGTAAACTTGCAAGATTTGTTTTTCTCACCATCTACATGTATACATCCGAATTAAGACTGTGTTTCTCAGTGCCATATAATACATGTGGGTATATGCATAATTTTGAATGTATTTATTTCTTTTGTCATGTTTATGTAGTGTATTTTGGAGATGGAGACCCTCTGAGAGCTGCATGCAATGAAATTTCATTTTAATATATGCCAATTAGTGTATATTCAAAGTGATGATAAAGTTATTCTAAGTCTAAAGGAGCTTGGGATTCTACAGTATATACCAGTCTTTGGTCAGGATAACTCTTGGAAATCTGAAAAGAAATGGGGCAAAATTGGTGTGAGGGAAAAACCAGCAAAATAAAATCTAAGTTGGAAAATGGGCCCAATCCAGCCAGAGCCAGCAAAGAAAAAAAAAGCCCTAAACAACATGCCCAACACTTCCTAATGGAAAGTCAATTGTCCAGCAGTTTGGAACGTTGCTGATTTCTCCGCTCGAAGGCTGCACTTCCTCCTTCCCAGTCATGTGACCAAACATAGAACTATCATTAAGAGATTGGAAACAATTGCAGAACAATTCCAGAATCTGTTCTCTGAATATTTTCTGTATTTGTTCTAACCAGGCTTTCCTTTTTTTTTAAACTCATGACGTAATTCCTCCATGCCCCGCAGCCAAATCACAGGAATGAAATTTCTCTGGGGGTCCAAATTTAGCTTTCCCCTACCTGGGTATTTCCTGATTGTGAACTTCAACTCCCAGAATTGCTAGCTGGGGAGTTCTGGGAATTGAAGTCCACGCGTCTTAAAGGTGCTGAGATTTGAGAAACATAGTTCTGAAGCAACCCTGATGCCTTAAAGGACCTTTTAGAAAAGAAAAACGGGGACGCTCAACGCTTCTTTGCCTCGGAAGCGTGCCCGGAAAGTATTTCTAACAACTCTTCCGCACGCTCCACCACCAAGAGTCAGCGAGCGAGAAATGAGGTGCTCCTGGACTTCAACTCCCACAATGCTTCGCAGGCGGGGAGCGCTACCCGATTAGCGAGAGCGGAGCTCATTGGTGAAAGAATCAGGGCAGCCGCAGGCCTATCAGCTCGTCTTTCATTGTGCGGTGGCAGCAACCGACATACACACATTAAGCCGAGAGCCGCCCAAAGGGAGGGGTGGGGGTTGTTCGTGCGCCTCTTGCTGCTGCCGCTGCTGCTCGCCGCCCGCTCGCCCTCCCGCCCTTGCAGACGGGCTCTTCCGCGGAGCAGACACGCAGCCATGAATCTGGGGTAAGGAAGCAGCGAAACCCCGCGGCAGTGCCACGTTCTTGGGTGACCTCGTCCTTTCGGGTGAGAGCTGGCGGGAGGAGGCGGAATCCTCTGCCCTCCAGCCGGAGCCAGTTCCCACGAAGCCGCCGAGATCGTCCCTCTTTGAAGCCTGGTGTCGTGGCTTTTCCAGGGGTTGCGAGAGCTGCTCCTGCCTAGCTCTGCCCGTCTCCGGGGCCCCGTCCGTTTCGCGTGGCCAGTGTACTGAGCTCGGTTGATGGTGCGGAGTGTGTGTTTGTGTGTGTGTGTGTGTGTTTATCAGCCTTGCAAAAAAACAACACCGTGCTTAGTAACGTTGAGGCTTGGCTGAAGGCTGTGCTAGGTAGGAATGCGGGCTGCCCTAGTCGCCGCCAGGAGCTGGACAGCTTCAGCTGCAGGTTTCTCTCTAGATTGTCCCAAATATGCTTCCCCCCCCCCCCCGCCCCCCAAGAGGCAACTGGACTTTCTGCTTTTTCTTTGAAGACGTTTCGCTTCTCATTTAAGACGCTTCTTCAGCTCTGACTGGATGGTGGGGAAAGGAAGCGAAATGTTTTCAAAGGAAAACAAAAGTCCAGTTGCCTCTTGGGGAAAAAAAAACCATCTTTGGGACAACCATGGCCTGAATGACTAAGAATCTCCATTGACGTTTTTCTAGGTTGCAGTCAAGAGTGTGGAGTGGACCGTGACTTTTTGATAACCACCAGATATTTGGAAGTAAATCTTATTGAGTACTGACCAGAGTCCTGCAATCTAGAATTCAGGAGTTTTATTTTTTATTATCAGCCCCAGTGAATTCAGGTTGTCATTCTTTTTATCAGGGAAACAAAAACACTCAAAAGGCAAATCACATTCCAAGGAAAAGAATTGCTCTATTTAACAACAACAATAAAATATTAGTGCCAGGAAAGAGGGAAAACATTTACACAGAAAAGGGCTGGGTAAAAAAAAAAAATTAGGTTCAGTAGGCTCAGAAAGAGATGTTAGCAGGAATCTCATGAATGTGGAGAAGAAGCCAGGTCTGGCTGTGAGCGATTTCAGCTACCATACAACAGACCTTCTATTACTGGATGTGAGAGAACTTCCACATGGAGCCTCCTAGCTACCAACTGCCAACATATTCTTTTTGAAAATGATAAAATATTAAGATTGTTTATTTGAACAATATTAACAGTTGCAAAATGATATTATCTAAACCACTTGTGCATGAATGAGGCAGGTCATTGTTCTGTAATACGCTTGTATGCAAACATGAAAGCAGAAGAGTTTTGTAGACATTTTCCAAGGAACAGAGAAGGTCATTCTGTTGTGCGACTTTCGGTTGTTATTAGGTCCAATATCACATTTGTCTCTTCAAGCTTGCTAAGGGACTTTCCTCTAATTTGATTACTGGATAAGCGCTTTATTAGATTAGGACCTGGCAGATGACATTTATGCCTTTATAACTTAAAGAATGATTATTGTTCAAACATAGTATATGTAAGTTTGCAATTAAAGGCTGTGGCTTCCTTCCTTGCAAAAAGTAATTATTTGGAGCACACGATTATTTGGTTATAGATTGCTTTAGATTTCCCAGCACAATTCAAGTCATGTTTAACTGTGATCCTTTTGTGACTCAACAAATAAGATGTGCAAAAATGGACATCCAATCTGTTATTCATAGCCACTGTTAGCAGCTCATTTCCCTATGTTTCTCCACATGAACAGCTATGTTATTTGAAACAGCTATGAGGTTCTATAATAATGATGACTACTTCCTCCTCCTCCTCCTCCTCCTTCTATATCCCTCATTGTATGTTGCTGATCCTATTTTTATTAACAGCTGCACGAAAAAGTGCTGCTGTGTTTTGTCCAAACCAGTCCCTTAGATTTTGAAGCCATGATGTTCTTCTTCTGCCTGGATCTCATTTGCCTTCAATCTTTCCTTGGAGGATTAAGTGAAATATGCCATATTTTTCTGGGTGTCTCATCATATGTCCAAAATATTCTAATTTTCGTTTTTTAATGGTTGTGATGATTTCCCTTGCCTTTCCCAAGTGGTTTATCACCACCTCATTTCTGATTTTGTCAACCCATCTTATACATAACAGCCACCTGTAAATCCACATTTCCAATGCTTCTAGTCTCTTCAAGTGGCTTTCTGTCAGAAACCAACTCTCCACTCCGTAGAGCAGGATAGAAAAAAAATGAAGCATCTGACAAGCCTGATTTTCAATCTTAGGCTTATGTCGTGACTACAGAAGACCTTCAGTCATAATGATGAGTGAAACCTTCTTTCTCCTACTCTGCAGATTTACAATTATATCCAGAGGCTTTATTCTGAGAAAGGAAAGATAAGAGGCGGCTATGTTTACACATTATGCCAAGCTAGGAAGTTTTAGTTGCACTTTGTTAAACAAACAAAGCTATGTTTTAATACAATGTGTAAACCCAGCTACAATTTCCACAGTGAACCATGGAGACCAAATGTGCTATGTAGAGAGCTTAATTGTTGCTGCTTTTCCAAAGCAGTCAATCTAAAGTTCTAAAATCAGCTGTGAATAAAAGTATTTCAGAACTTAACACTTTCTTTCCTTTCTCCACCCCTATGTAGAAGAATTTTTTTAAAAGGTCCTGTGATGCAGTCCACAAGTAGACATATACCGAATAGGTGATTATTTTCCTAGTTTTCTTCCCATGAGGACTAGAAACACGTAAGTTTAAGGATCAAAGGTTTATGCCTTTTTCACTCACCTCTGTGAAATGGCTTTGGAAAACTTGGTTCCTTTTTAGCTTCCGTGAACTTTTAAGGCTAAATTTGCTGGCGGCATAATCCCCACAGTTAGCAATTTGTTTTCTGATAGTAGAATGATTACAAGAACCTTTAGTGGATAATCCGGATTTATTATTGATTATTTTAGTATCCTTTATTGACATTTTAGTTATAGTAATGTATATATTGTAATATGCATAGTAAGGTTAGATCTGGTGTTAAAACTATGCAATCACCAAAAGCAGAAGATGTTTTTATCTAATTTTAAAGATGCTTCCTACTTCGTAACCAGGTAAACCTATTCCTTCTAGTCTAGACTCATGTTAAAACTGGATCTGATCCATTTCATAAAGATTTGAGATGATATATACATTTTCAGAAATATAGAAGTTCTTGTGCCTTCCCCTACTACAGTAATCTCTGTGTGTATGTGCTTGCTCTTTACCATATATGTGCTCAAAATCTTTCCCCCAGTAAGGCAACAACATAACAAAAAACAAGTTAAAGCTTGCAAATCTAGTGAATGAATCAGTGTTACATTCTGCATTAAAGAAAAAATACTGTGTAAGTATCTGAGAGTAGTAAACAGGTCATTTTCCTATTTTAGGGATTGGGTTTAAGATTTCTTTATTTACATTGTCCCAAGAATGATTTTTTACTCTTAGAAAATGATGTTTTTATGCCTGTTGTCTCTAAAATGACTTTTTTAAAATGTGGAAATCTTATTCTAGGCAGTTTGACTTAAATATACTGGATAATTTCCATTCTGTATAATCTATTACTGTTTTTTAAGAATTTAAGGAAAGAGAGGTAACTTTAGAAGTGGAAAGGGAGAAAAACTAGAATATATCAAATTGCATATAGTAATCACTTTTCTTTAAGATCTTTATTATTTTTGACAACAATGAAATAGACTTTATTGATTATGTTCCATACTCTATTTTTTCCAAGCTGATTTCAGTTATAGAAACATTAACCTTTTTTTTCTTTTTTGATTACAGGGATGGTTTAAAGCTTGAAACTGAAATACTGGATGGAAAACCTAGACTGATAGTGGCTCCTTGTGGTATGATTACTCTTATATATAAAATTAGTCCATATTGATGATCAACAGCAGTTTTTTGTTTGCTTCTTTTTTAAAAAGCCTTCGATTTTTAAACACCTTAATTAGATATATTCTAATTGTTTGGGTTATTTTTGTCTGGTTACTTCAGAAAACAGTAATTTTCCCAACTTAGTTCCCCTACAGATAATGTGGACTTCAGTTCCCCAAATTCTTATCAATCACCACACTGATAGAAGAGAATATGTGCAGCTCAAGGTTGAACTGTGGCTCCTTGGTGCTCTCTGAGTTTAGTGGTTTTCTTGCAGCTGTTTCATTATCAGTTATATTATACCTACTTTTATAATGAAACATTTGCAAGAAAACCACCAAGCTCAGAGGCACCAAGGATCCCACAACACCATATATACTCATTGTGTAGGTACCAGGAGTGGGTTTTTTTAATCTTATCTATTTGGAATGTGTATGCTGGGGATATGGATGTGGGGAAAATGTGTATATGTGTGTGTACATATGTATGTTCTGATGAAAGGGTTGATATGCCTTAAGGGCTCAATTATGCTTTGATTTTGACCTAAATTCTGTATAGATCTGTACTGTTACTAGAAATGTCTCTGAAAAGCTAGGAATATTCTCTTTTCAAATTGTTTTATCTCCTATAAACTATAAGAACTGCCTGATTTACTGAAATTTAGGAACAGAAGCTTCATATTTCCCCTTAGGTATGATTGGGATTAAATGTAAATCTTTTTATTTTAAAAAAATTGGAGGCTGCCTCACTCCCTTTCACTTTAATTGGCTGTAAACTTTGAGCATGTTTCCACTTTAGTGAATAGTGTTAAGAATAAATTAAACTGCAATAGAGAAATAGGGTATTTGATACATATACAAGTAGTCCTCAATTTATGACTGTAAGAATCCCATCCATTACAGTTGTAAGTCATGATAGTTGTAAAGTGTGTGATAACATGACCAACCCAATTTTATGACCTTTTTTATGGTGGTCATTAAGCAAATGATTGTGGTTGTTAAGTAAACCTGCTGTTGTTCAGTGAACACTGTCGTTATGAGAACCCATTGTTCACTATGGGGCTTTTTTTTTTTTTTGCCAAAAACTAGAAGAAAACACCAGTTTTCAGCAAAAATATCATAAATTGGGGTCATGTGACTGTGAGACATTGCAGATGGCTGTAAATGCTATCATGAGACCACAGGGAGGCGTTCATCAGAAATATGGAACCGGGTTATAAATATCTTTTTGGGGAGGGCTGTGTCAGAACCTCGAGCATTTACAAGTCAAGGATTACCTGTATTTATGGATGGAAGAAGATGCTTCATATTCACTTAAATTTCTAGCCTTTTTAGTGTCACTGGGATTTTGCCAGCCAAGTTAAGAATGTAAATTAAAATTATCCTGGACCTTATTCTAATGTGCTTTTTTCCCCCCTTTCATAGTAAGTAAGTCGAAACCAGGCATAAGGGTAAGTCTTAAATCCTGCTTATAATGTTGAAGGTGTGAAATCATTCCCTTTAATTTCTTCGATTGCAAAATAAATTGTAGCTACATGTATTGAAATTTCATTTTACTAAGAAAGTTTGTAATTCAAGAAAAACTGGTCAGCAGCATGTTAAATCTCATTTTTCCCCTTAAAGCCCTAAAAGATTTGAACCGATGCTTTCTTAAGATCTGTGTTTTTCTTATAAAAATAGAACTGGCTACAATCTTCCTTAATTCCTTGGATTTTCCAGGCAAGATATAGGATTTAGCTATCGCTTCAGGAACCTTCTATCCAATGATTTCTTTTTCAATTCATTTTGTTTAAAGGTGTAAATGGGTTTTTTATATAAAAATGGTTTATTACATTAGTCTCTGAAAAATAAGAATATAAATATACATAAATATACATTATTTATATTCAGTTACATATATTCAGTTTTTGGTTTTGAAATGTATATTAAACATCCATGGAGGATTGGGTAAGGTAGGCCAAAAGCTTTCTATCATGTGTTTTTTATTTACACACACACATACACACATTGTCTCTCTGTCTATCTATCATCTATTATCTGTCTATGTATCTCAGTCTCATTATGTATTGGCACTTCAAAAATTGTACTTTTTTTTTTTGTAGAGGTTGAGGTAGGAAACTATTATTTCCATTAAATTTATTTTGCAAACAGCCTGTTTCTTTAGTTGGGAAAGTAAAACATTTGTACAGCTTAAAACAAATCCCTGGAGGAAATAATAATAGTACTGTCTCTGTTCCACAGTTATGTAATAAAAACAAGATTTTAAAATACACGACAAGATCAAAACCAAATGGGCATGTTCTGAAATCAGTGCAAACATCCTGTGAGAAGAATGAATGTTTAACAAAACAGAAAACCGGATCAAGACTTTCAGTAACCAAAGGTAGTAAACATCCTGAAACTGTGATGTTTACCAAGGATTTATCAAAAGGACCCTGTAATAAAGATGATGCTTTTATAATCCAAAAAGACAATACAACTTCAAAGCCAGATAATGTCAGAAATTCAGTTAAAAAACCTTTGGCATCCAACAAGAAATTTAAAAAGCATTCTCTCTCTGTTGAGGATCTAAGGGACAATTTGGTGTGTTTAACACAAGAGCAGCTGGAGCAGATTTTAATGGCAGTAAAAGAAGGAACCCAAGGAGCCACTCAAGTTCTGGATGAAAAGAAAGGAGATACAAGTAAGATTTTTTTTTTCTTTACCCAATTTACGGGCATTCTTTCTGGGGAGAGAAAAAGTGAGAAAGCACATTCATGCCTTCATCTTAGCACTGCAAATCAAGAGAGACAACGCCAAAAAAAAAAGAGCTCTTTATAAATGTGCATGGTAACTTAAATTTCTTTCAAATAACTTACAGTGACACATGCTGAATTAATTAATTAGGTTCATTAAGTTCTGATAAACTGCAAGAGTAAAAAATACTAACTTCAATTGATAACATGTATTCACCAATGATATGGCTTTTACATACCGTATTTTCCGGCGTATAAGACGACTGGGCGTATAAGACGACCCTCCTCAGAGCCATTTAAGGCTCATCAGAGCCTTATGGTCTGGTCTGCCTGGTTACAGGAGAATGAGACCCGGCATATAAGACGACCCCTGACTTTTGAGAAGATTTTTGTATGTTAGAAAGTAGTCTTATACGCAGGAAAATACAGTAACTATAATTAATTCCCCCTTGTTCTTTTATTTATCACAAGGTAGGCACTATTTCTCTGCAAGGGCCCACATTTTAACAAATAGTTACGTTGCATGACTCTGCAGTACTAAACACTTTGGGCTTTGGGTTTTTTTCATTTTGATGAATTTTAGATTATATGGGTTTACAAAATTAGAGGTTTGATATACCAATTTTAAGGTTTCAATCATTAAATCACACTGTCTCAAATTGCCATTTTGTTCTTAAGTTTGTTGTTAAACTTTAGCAATAGCCATAGATACCACGCAAATATGTCATGGCAGAAGGTAGCATGCAGTTGTCTTCCTCTGGTTTAATAAGAAGGTTTCATTTGCCAAACAGCTGTGGCATTTTACTCTGTATGGTTTTTAAATTTTTTTGATGTGTAGCCCTTTGTAAATTAATTCAAGATGGTTTCTATAATAAGTAGAGTAAAATATTTCCACAATAATAATAATAAAAAAACTTTATACATACCAGTAGAAACCATAATATTCAAAAATGCTTTTGGAAAAGACTATTCAACAATGGCTAGGGTCTGAAGCATCTTGGCTTCTTCCAGTCTGAAGTGCTGCACAGTTCTTCTGGGTATTTTGGAAATGTTAATTCACATTTCATTCACAAATTGGTCACAAATTTAATTTTAAACATATAATCCATTAGGAGAACTAAAGCAAAGGATGGTGCAATTTTAAAGCTCCTATTGCTACTTCATTGCAGCAAAAAAACAGAGGAATTTACTGCTTCTGCTGCTGAACTAATATTAATTTTTTTTCATTCAGACACCAAAACTGTTGATCAGACTTCAGAAGAACATGTAATGGGATTGCTTCAGAAAGTTGGTGATACTCCATCTCTTTCAAGTGAAAGTAGTTTCTGTTCAAAAAAACCCCAAGGAATATCTAGACATGCTGAACAGAAAATAATAATGTACGTACATCTTACCGGTCAGAAATCCAAATTAGTTTAAATTTTGCTTTGGGATGCTCTTGAAAAAAAAAATGTTAATTAGCTTCAGAATAAATGGAGAAGAGAGCCTTGTGTACTGTGTATTAGGGTAGATACCTTTTGACTACTGAGCCATTAGGTGCATTGGACATTTTGAGGGCACATTGTACACGCTCAGAAAGTGGCTGCCATTTGGGAGTTTATAAGATTTTTCTTTCTGTCAGGCAGTCCCATTTTAGACAAGACCAATTACTTCCTGATATACAGGTATCAAAAAAGAAAGATACATGCCCCTTGATGCTATAGGCTTCATTTTTTCTATCTACACTATATAATACGTAGAACTAGTTTATTGTAGTAGTTAGGTGTTGACCTAGAAACTGGGAGACCATGAGTTCTAGTTCCACCTTAGGCACAAAGCCAACTGGGTGACCCGGGCCAGTCCCTATCTTTTAGCCCTAGGAAGCAGGCAATATATCATGGTAAAATCAGTTTCAATTTAGCATGACTGGAACAAGTCTAGTCTTTTGGGGAGCTTACACTATCCCCATCCAGTCATATCAGCTTTAGTTGAATACGCTTTCTTTTCTAATCAACTACAGCTCTCTATCTGCTTAGTTTCAGTAAGCCAGTTTCAGGATTTACAATGTGTAAATGGCTTGTTTGCAACAGAATAGCAGTAATAGTAATTACTGTTTCATTAAAGCATAGCTAAGTAAGTGCAGAAGCTTCCATATCCTTCCATAGGAAAAGGAAAAGAGATGGAGAACACGTAGTCTCAGGAGGCAGCTAGATGGGTTTCTATTTGTGTATGTTGTACTCAATTATAATACGTAAACATGCTTAGTGTGCAGTGAACCTTAGAGTGCTTTATGTGCTTGGGTTATCCAGTGCAAATAAAAACCAAAATTGTTTTAATTTGCCAATTTCATTTTTCAGTCAATGTTTATTTATTCAGGGAACACCTTTAGAATGCAAATATAGCGAAGAAGACCTTTCTTCCTTGCACAAAATGAGTTGTGTTATTTGATAAAATTATAATGAGCAGAATGCTTGGACTTCTTTCTGGTCCTAGTAGTATATGTATAGATTTCTGCATCATACTTATTTTAATATTAGTGAGTGGTGTGTAAAAATCTGTTAAATTTTCTTCACCAGGAATTCATGGAAACCAGCTGACATGTTTAGTACTCTGGGAGAACGAGAGTCGGATAAAACCTTGTTAGATGCTAAGAAATCTCAATGGAAGAAAGAACTAGGTACTGTATAATTTGCTGTATTTCTATATTATGCAATTGATCATTGATTAGCATTTAACCTTAAATATTTTACTTCTGAAGTAACAGGTGGGTTACTTCTGTTTTTTTTTTTTTAATTAGATTTATATGCCGCCCTTCTCTGGAGACTCAAGGCGGCTTACAATGCGTTAAGCAATAGCCTTCATACTTTTGTATATTTTTTATGCAAAGTCAGCTTATTGCCCCCACAAACTGGGTCCTCAATTTACCTACCTTAGAAAAGATGGAAGGCTGAGTCAACCTTGAGCCTTGCAATAATTGCAGACAGCTGAATGTTAATAACAGGCTACTTAGCCTGTTGAGCTATCTGAGGCTCTTATTTTGATCCTAGTAGTATATTTTTGTTCTACTAGTAGTACTGATTTCATTGTTCAGTGTTTAAATGTTTTGTTATTGCAATCTTTTTCATTATTTTTTAGTCTTAATAAATATAAAAATCAAATAACAATTATATAAAATACATGCATCATTTACAAGTTTTTTTCCCCTGTACTGCTTTTTAATAAGCTAGAAAAAATGTGGTGGGCTAGTTTCTAGCTTTACTTATTTCTGTTCCAGATGTGGCATCTCTTGTAATAATAAAGACAGTCCCAGTCAGTTCTGGCACATCTTGCCTAGTGTGCACAAGTACAATCAAATCCTCATCCTATTCTATGCCAGTGAGAGAAATAAAATGGCACCAGCACATGTGTTTTTAGATTAGAAGGAAGCGTGTCAGCTAGCTTTTGTTTGCAGGTTTTATTTATTTAGAATTTAAAGAGGGTTTGTGTACTAGAACTGATATTGAGGATTGTTGGTTGCCAGGGCTTACTGTTTGTGAGCCTTTGAATTGTGTTCTGAAGGATTACTGAAATGAAGGAGCAGAGTCTGGAAGATAAAGAAGTGCTGGCTGTGAGCCCTATTTTATTGCACCCATGCTGCTGTGGAGGACTAGAGGGACAGGGAGGAGCATCTGTAGTGCTGAAACACCATAGGAGTTGCATTGACCTGCTCAAAGCTGGTTTCCTTGAGGATGCTTGTATCAATGGATACTATCTTTTGGACCCCACCTTGGAAGATAGCAAGAGGTGAAAGAAAAATGGCAGACAATTGATAAAGCAAGGCAGTGATTTTTCATCAAGAAGTCAAAGTGGTTAATGGAAAACAGTTAAAGCTTTGTAATAAAATGGGTAGAGAAACATGGCAGAAAAGCACTTGTTAAAAGGTGGTTAGTCCACAAGATCTTCTATATATAGTGGTGTCTGAATGAGACGTAACATCATGAATGCCACTGTTTATTGAAATTATTGATTATGGTTCATTGCACAATTTTGATTATGATTCATTGCACAATCAGCCAGATGTTCAGATTGATTTGGCTTTTTGTCCACCTATCAAATCCTTCCCAAGGACCTGGGATAGCAGGTGTGGATGTTCAATGGTATTAGAGGTCAGGGGTGAAATGCTCCCGGTTTGGACCGGGTCAGGCGATCTGGTAGCGATTGTGGCAGGTGGTTCAGAGAACTGGTTGTGATGGTGGTGTGAGGCTCGACCCACCCGCCCAGGTGCTATTATTTCCTGTTTTTAAAAGGTAGAGAAAAGGCTCTGACGATCCCACGCCACAGCTGTGATTGTCAGAGCCTTTTTTTTACCTTTTAAAAGCATTCTTTACAACCTATTCACCCGAGTAGGTTGTAAAAAAATGCTTTAAAAAATGTTTTTTAATTGGCCATGCCCACCCAGTCACATTACCCCCCCCCCACCAAGCCATGCCCACAACTGCTAACAACAATTTTTATATTTCACCACTGTTAGAGGTATGTATCATCACAGAAAGTGAGCTGTTTTGAGCAAAACTGCTTTTTGCAATTGACTGATGGGTGATTTTGGTCAATGCCAGTATATTCAAGTGGTGTTCCAGTAGTTTTGGGATTGCACCCAAGATACTTACTATTATTATTGGTATTAAATAAAGTATATTGTTGGCTATGCTGTTCTTATAAGCAGTTTTGAATGAAATGGTAAAAAAAAGTTATCAGAAATCTGTAATCTAGAGATTACTTGGCCCTCATTCAGTAACTAGGAGCTAGATGCAGTATATTGAAGAAAATGGTATACAGATATGGGAGAAGCAAAGATGATATACAAGAATAAAAAGAAATGGAGAGATATAATGAATGGTTAATATAGATTAGGTTTAGCAGTATTTTCTTTCCTCTTCTTTTCTTTTCCATATCTCATGCTTTAATTCATTTGGCTTACTGTTTCTTACTCCTATATCCTGAAAAAGAATGGTGTGATTCTTATTTCTCACATAAGTAGAAAAAAGAATGATAGTTCCCTTGTTTAGACTTTAACTGACTTGAGTGATTGTTATGTGATCTCTGTTAACCAATTAAAAATTCTCCATTTTCCATTTCCTGGGAGGGAAGGTAAATAACTTCCCAATGAACATATAAAAAATAAAATAAAATCAGATTAAAATGCATTCTTAAATTCCATTTGTGGTGCAGTTGAAGAAATTGATTAACTTATTAACTGAAACTTCTATCATCAAATGTGTTACTTCTAGCTCCTATTTATTGAACTAAGCCATTTAAAATTATGACTTAAGAAATGGACTTGTTTCACAACAAGTGACAATATAACTAGAGTTTAGGACATGAGTGTAGGTTAAATTAGTTGTGATGTTAATAGAGAATGCTAAGAGAAAGCTCAAGTCATCTTGTGGTGATTCTAGAAAACATGAAAGAAGGGTAATATATACAAAGCCAAAGACATTTCTAGTCTCACTTCCATCATGATCAACCATTATTTAATGTGATTATAATGAATGCAGCTGATGAGCAATTGCAATGATTATTTCTGTCTTTAAAGATGAACAGGTAGCTTTAAAGAAGAAACTAAAAGAAACTTTGGAAGCAGAGTCAAGATACCACCAGCGGCAGGCAATTGATACAGTGAAAAGAAGCTTAGAAAAAGGACAAAACAATTATCACGTAAAGGTAAAGAATAAAACATGTTTACTGTATCCACACATTGTAAGAAAAATGCTTACATGTATATTTCTGTCTCTTATCGTATGCTGTTAAATAGAAAAGATGCTTCCATTTAACTTGGCATTTACCGTATTTTTCGAAATATAAAATGCTCCAAAGTATAAGATGCACATTAGTTTTTGGGGAGGAAAACAAGAAAAAATACCAACATCCATCAGTATTCATCTGGCTAGCATCCTTGCTGCAAACAGCCTGGTCAGCTTCAGCACATTATCACAGCCTGATTTAGTACAAACAGCTGATTAGAGCCTCCCAGAATACTGCCAATCAGCTATTCCAGGCTGCAGGGATCGCCAGAGCCCATCGCCGCCTCCACGTGTCGCTTTTTTAGCCTCCGCGTGTCACATTTTTGGCCTTCGAATGCTCCGTTTTATACCTTTTCCAGACTGGGGGGATCGCCACAACACATTACTGCCGATCACCGCCTCCGCGTGTCACATTTTCAGCCTCCGTGACACATTTTTGGCCGGTTCCAGGATGCGGGGATTGCCACCACCGATCCCTGCTGCCTGGAACCGGCCAAAAATTCAATGCACGGAGGCCAAAAACAGGGTGTGTGGAGACCAAATACGCAACACCCAGAGGCCGAAAATGGCTGAAGGGTGAAGCTGGCAGGTGGGGGCTGGTGGTTGGGTGGGGCTTTGGCAACATTCAGTATATAAGACGCACCACAATTTTCACCCACTTTTTTTGGGGGGAAGTGCATTTTATACTCCGAAAAATATGGTATTTATTTTTTGCTAATGGACCATAAGGCGTTATCACAACCTAAGGAAGTTGTTTCCCAAACTTTCCTAGAATTAGGTACGATGCATAATATAGGAGGTAGCTGATACTATTTTGTGGATAAAATTAATTACATAATATAGGATCGTTTACAACATTGTATTTGGTTTTAATATTCCTCTTAATGTATAATGTTTGAATTCACCAAGATACCTTGTTATAGATGACGTCATCAGACAACTTGACTCCTGCAACAGAAGATCTCCATTGTCACAGAACTTCAGCCACTGAGCCTAGTGAAACTTCTCCCAGTGTGTCCAGCAGTCGAACTGAACAGTTCTCTAATTTCAGTTCTCCTGATTTGCCGGCTGCTATCCGAACAGCATTTGTATTAGGGGTAAGAATGGATTTCTGAGCATTGTTCTATATGTTTTAAAAAACGATTCATGGAGTGCCTTTCTTTGGCAGTTTCTAAGAGATTGGTTTATGGCAGGGGTGTTAAACACAAGGCCCACAGGCCAGATCTGGCCCGCAGGGCTGGCCTGGAAATACCAAAGGAGCGGCCCACAGTGCCTCTGCCAGCCAAACGGAGGGACTCTGCATGACCCATTTTTGGTCGGCAGAGTGCTGCAGGAGGCATCTGTCACCCCACTCCCACCCTGGTTTATGGGATGTCACTTGGAGTTGCCTTGATATACTTTTAAGGCATATAGAATGAATCCACTTCGGGCCATACTTTGCATGGGTACTAATTTAGTTACAATTAAAGGATATGCAGAAAATGAAAAATGCAATTAACTGCTTCTGATATTGCTCCTACCAATGTAAGGGGATGGGCCAGTTCCTTGTGCATCCACACTGCATCTTCCAATTCTGTTTCAGAAGATTGAGAGACATTTAGGGAAGGCTTGGGAGTGACAAAAACTGTAGGAAAATGAAGAGAAAATCCTATTACATTAGCAAAACTGACAAAACTGTTTCAGATTGGTTTCATTTGTTGTTCATTTCATTCACTATGCTTGCCAAAAATTATCTCTAACTTGATTTTATTATAAAGGATCAAAATGTAAATTACTAAATGTATGTAACTTTTCAAACCATATTATATATGCATCAAAAACCGTTCCATACTGATTGTACATTATTGTGAACTCTTTGTTTATTTTGTGTCATAAAGTTCCTATACCTATGCATGTTATTCAGATACATAAGAATATATATCAAAAATGATAGATATAGATACAGATATATCGGTAGTCTTCAATTTATGTAGGGCAAAGGCTAAAGATTAAAGTCAAATTGGATAAACTGAATTTATTTAATTTCTCCCCTTTTTATGTACATGTATGTCTACCTATTGACGAAAGTAAAGGGATAACGAAAATAACTAGTGTTCTTCTTTTAGGAAGCAACTCCAATAGAGCATCCTTTTAGTGCTGTGAAACGTGAGCAACAGAAAAAGTGGCTTGAAGAGCTTGATAAGCAAAAGGAAGCTGACAAGCTGCGAAAAATGGAAGAAAAATGTAATTTTTTGAAGGTAGTCATGGTTATAAAGGCCATTTTAAATAAAAAATGGAAGGTCTAATAAAAACATTTATCCAGCTGTTTCTTAGAAAACAGAATAATAGCAACAGAAGTACAAAACGTGCATGTTGAAATTGCCTAGTGAAAATAAAGATTCCAGTTAGCATACAAAATTTGAATCCTGGCTACTCAGTTCAAGAACCCTCAAAATAAATGGTCCAGTGAAATCTACAAATGCTTCTCAACAGTTTGTCAATATACCAAACATTTCTGGACTCAAAACAGTCCTTGCTCGGTGTGAAGGATGTCTTAAATATATTTCAGTGGAATTTTTGAGATGTAATATTATACTGTCCAAAAATTCAATCCTAATTCCCTTGCTCCTTTGTTTAACGAAGTGTGCCCCACAGCTAGTCAAACGTGTTGGGGCATCCACAACCTTTAAGCTAGCTAATGAACATTCTTTACATCTGTGTTCTGTAACAAGAATATATAGCCCTATTTTGGGGGAGTGGGGGGAGGGAAAGCTGTTTGAAAGAAATTGGCACAAGCCATATGAAAAGTCCCAGTGTTTTCATGTTATCAAAACAGTTCCCCTAGATAGAGTGTTCAGTCCCATTCAAGCTGGGATGCATATTTTTATGGCCCTGTTTAATATCCATAGAGATTTAAATCTCTTGCCCATAATCTGAGAGCATCTTCTTGACTGGCGTCTTGCCACTTCAGAGACCTCCAAACTTATGGAACAATTGATAAATGAAAATTCCCAGTGGCACTTCTGAAATCTAATTTAGCTTTGTGGGGTCCTGGCTTGGTCTTCCTATTTATCTATATTGGTCAGTCCTTGCAGGTGCCTAAAAAATAGGGCTGATCCTGAATAGTCCAAAATTTAAGGAAGTTTATAAGCTTCAGTCTAAACAGCTAACCCCCTGTTCTGTGCTTCTGTTGTGGCCCTAACACTTTTGTTTGAGCTTCATAAAAGAAAATGTGGACATATATTTAAATATTATTTTCTTTGTATTTCTTTAGGGTGAAGAGCATGACAAATGGACAATACATTTTGACTCTTTCAAGAATCATATGAATTCGTTTACACAATATCCTTTAAATACAACATATCAAAGGACTCCTGAGGCTGTGCTTCTTTCCCAGGACCATACAGCTTGTTCATCTTCAGCTTTGTCTTGTCTCACACCTACAGAGATAGAGATTCCAGGAAAAGCAGTTGGAAACTATTTTTCAGAGCCAAATCAAAAAGCCAGGTAATTGCCTAAACTTTTCCTTCCAGGTTGCAACCCGGCATTAATCAGCATAACCTTTTTATTTATTTAGCGTATGGCAAATACATGGACTTATAGTAGTTCAAATGTTAATGTCCAGTCCACCAAGCCATTGAAGGACATTCAAGCATAACCTATAAAACTATTCTTTCAATAAATTAATTTTACTTGTACTTGCAACTCTATTTATGTGCATTACTGTAGAATATATTTTTCCTTGAGATTTGTCTCGTTTAACTATATATACTTCTTAGAGAATAAAGCTACTTGTGTGAAATTATTTTCAATATAGTATCTAGTCTCCTGAAATGTCACAGGGCCTTTTTACAATACTTTTGAATGTTTGTGGATTAAGGGGATTGCAAGTAGCTGATAAATCCAAGCATTTCATTTTATTTTCCATCTCCATCTTCTCTTGGGGAGAATTCGGACTGAGAAAGGAAGTTAGAAGTTTACTTTTTTCCACTCAGAGCTGGCTGCAATTTGTTAGGGTAACAAGGACTATAGATTGAATTCTATAGTAGAAGGTAGGTATATAGTCCTCTACTGAAAAGTCCTAAAAAACTTGAAATCAGAAAGGTAAATTTGTGAAGGGGAAAATATAGGCAGAAACTCCAGGTATTTTTTTCCAGAATTGCTTTGTTCAGTGAATGTAGTTTTATTTTTGCTAACACTATCTCTGTTTCTTTGTCTGTCAATTTCTAACTCTTTTATGTAGATCTAGGTCTACTATAATTTAATTCAGATCTGTTAGTCCCCTAGTTAAAAGTGAAAAAGTGATCCTGGAAAATATTGGAAGGGCGGGGGGGGAGTAGGACGATTAAGTTTCTAGGAAAAGATGTGTTTTGTGATAAAGAGCTACAGTTTGTTTAATTACATATCTTTCCAAATTCCCCTCTGCTGATAGCTTCCTTCGTTCAATGACTGCTCTTCTGGATCCTGCTCAGATTGAGGAACGAGGAATACGACGACAAAAACAATTAGAACATCAGGTAAAATCACTATAATGTTGCCTTTCTGATTTATTGATTTATGTTTTTCCATAAGTAGCGAAAGCATTAGCATTGGATTAAAAAAACACAAATGTAATAAGTAAGGTGAACTATGCCAATAGAATGAAGTTTAGAATGTGATTAGGACCATGACACAGCTTTTCTCAACCTACACCTAATTATTTTTAAATAAGTTTATTTATGACAGATACATTTCCAATCTCTCAGTAAAGCAGGATTCTCTGTATGATTTCTTCTTTGATTTTTTAACAGAGTCAGATGGTATCAAAGTTTTATCATTTTAAGAATGGACGTACATTTTGAAACCTATGATTTCATAATCTTTTTGTAGTTTATTTGTAAACCACCACTTGACTCTTTTTCTCATACATCCATTTAAAGCAAAAATTGTCCTAAACAAAACTATGGTAAGAACTGTCAACAGTAGAAAGCACCATCTCCCAGCTGCTGATTTGACTTCCTTTTTGAGAAACCTCTTTTAAGATTACTTGAATTGGAGAAGCCTTCCAATTGAATGCAATGATTTTTGAGTCCCAGTAGCTCTACTGTATATGCTTTTCTGTATATACTGTATTATACTGTACTATATACTGTATATACAGTATACAGTATATACTGTATATACTGTATACTGTACTATATTTTAAACCAGTTATACTGAAGACCGATACAAAGTTTTAATCACCTGGAGTAAAAAAAAATCCTAAGCAAAACAAAGTAAGAAAATAGGAAGATGGAAGCTTTTAGTGTAGAGTAAAACATGTTACAAATTTGGTTTTCTAGAAAGCTATAATGGCTCAAGTGGAAGAAAAGCGAAAAAAGAAACAGGTAGAAGAGGAACAAAGAAGACTGGAAGAACAAGAAGAAGAACGCCGGCTTGCCAGAGAACATGAATTGATGAAGAAACAGTTTGAAGAAGACCTGCTAAAGCAGAAACAAAAAGAGGTAAACATTCACATGTTCCATGTCAATAAACAGCCAATCCACATCAGCCTCAAATAAGTGACATTTGGTGCAGATGAGAGTTTTCTGTTTATTGAAAAGCATAATGAAGGGAAGGGTTCTGTTTAATGACTTTATACCTCTGAAGATACTTTAGGATAAAGTCTGGTGAAATTGCAGGGATTGGGGAAGGTTTTTCAAAATCATTAAGAAATCTCCATAAGATTGGGCCAAAATAGTATTTATGCTTATCTGTCAGGTTTCTATTTAAGCTGGGTTTATTTACCCTCAGGCTGAAGAAATATCAAAGATTACCTGAAATTGAAAAATTTCCACCTAAGCCTTACTCAAGCAACAAGATATTTCTGAATTTTTTATTTTTGTTTTTGTCCCAGTTTGCTTCTTCAGTGAGGGCTGAATCTCGCAAGGCCAGAATTAAGTCCAAACAAAACTTATTTAAAAATCTGCAACATTCAAGGCTTAAAAATAGATGACAAAAATCCATTACTACATATGGTCAAGAGAAAGAGATGCAGGATTTAAACCCTGGTGCTGACTAATAAATATGACGAGATTTCTAGATTTTGTAGTAGGTGATGTTTTGTATTGTAAAAGCATCTTCCATATTTGTCATAAAAACAACTTACTTCTTCCTTAAATCTTCTGTTGCTAAACTCATGATGTGTGTGTGTATTCGTAGAGAGATATTTATTGCCATGCCCAGGATAATGCTCTAATATATTTCATTCACTTAGTTTCTCAGTTCTGTCAGTTTGTCCCTTTTTCATTTCTGGTTGCTATTTGCCTCTGCCTCCCTTGGTAGCATTGCGTTAGAAATATCTTAAAAAATACTTTATCTCTTTCAGATACTCATACAGATTTCTCCTTTGAAAATCTTATAATATACAAACAAACATACAGTGCTTTAAACACCTTTTTTTATTCAATTAGGAAATCATGACCCTTAAAACAAATGAGTTGTATCAAACAATGCAGAAAGCTCAAGAATTAGCTCAAAGATTAAAGCAAGAGCAGCGGATTAAAAATTTGACTCAGAAAGGACATGACACTTCAAAACTGCAGAAGAACCTTGGTGGTGGTTAGTATTATACTTAAAAATAATACAGGGCTCAATTAAAATATGTTTCTATGTTCCTTGATGTAAGAAACCTCTTTAGAATACAGTACATATTAAAAGATTTCCCAACAGCAGATTTTTGGAAATGTTTTGGAAAACACTTTGAATACAGTCTCTTATTTATGCTGTATTCTAAGTCAATTTAAATACATGTAACCAGAATATTAACGTTTTTTTCAATATAGCACCACCTCACTTTTTCTCCTCTCTTTTTTCTGTTTAGAATATACTTCTGTATATTTTTATGAAATTCTTTTATTTTATACGTATGTTGTTTTTTGTAAAAATAAATAAAGAGGAAAATGCTGATTTTTTTGTAATATGTACCGTGTTTCCCTGAAAATAAGACCCATCCAGAAAATAAGCCCTAGCCTAATTTTTAGCATGCTCCTAATATAAGCCATACCCCCAAAATAAGTCCCATTTAAGGTTGTCTGATCACCCTGATTCTGTTTCCCCTTAAATAAGCCCTATGTCAGGGTTGCCTGATACCCTAATGCATTTTTTGGAGAGAAAAAATAAGACCAGGTCTTATTTTCAGGGAAACACAGTACACCTAGATTGGACCATCTTTTTGGTTTGAAGAGACCCATTTATTGGCAGATATTGGAGTGATACTTTCATTACGCATGTTAGTTACTGCCCATGCATATATATATAATTTCCTACTCCTCCACCTGCCTTACTAAATAGTATTTATGCTAAAATTATTGACAAAAACAAAGGTTTGAATTCAGCATTAAAGTGATGTTAAGAAATATAGAGTTGGAATATTCTTTGACTTTTCTTCTCTTTAGGTGATACAACAAAAGAGAATGATCACACTGACTTGAATGGGATTTTAGAGACTCCTAATCATCAGAAGCACTGTTTTTCAGAGACCAACAATGAAACAAATGAGAGAAAGAAAACTAATTTCTCTCCTCAGAAAGACACAGCTGTGCAGACAGGTACGTTAATTCATTATGCAACCTTTCCTTTACATATTTCTCCACACTATATTGCTTTGGCAGACTCTAGTTCAGCAATGCTGTTTGGCATTACCCATACTCTTTTGCTAAGTGTAGCAGACTCACACATTACTGGGACACTTTTTCAGATTTTGTAGCTAAAAAAATCTTTTGCATTTATTCAGAGTTGGACAGTCTGCTTGAGAAACATTCGAGAGAGCATCTGGAATTTTTCCAAGTTGGTAGAAACTGAGGAAGTAGATAGGGTTCCCTTAGCATGAACTCTGCCTGTTGTTTGGATTTGTGCCCTGCCTGTCTCCTTTGGGGCAGTTGGATAAAAGGTGACAGCTGAAACTTGTTTGTGATAAACTTTTTTTCAAAAATGGGAAGGTACCACCTGCCTTTAAAGCAATTGTGTAGCCCCTTCTGAAGGAACCATCTCTCAATCCAGCCACATTGGATAACTTGCACACAATCCACCTCCCTTCCTTTTCTTCAATTACAATGGCTCCTACAGAAAACCTGTACTCTTTTCAGCTTGAATTCATACCTAGGCCAGATGAGCCTTTATTTATTTATTTCAGTGTATAAACTGTCAAAATAGAATGAGACCAAGCAATGTACAGACAATTAAACATACATCACAGAATACATTAAAAAAACCAACTGTGGGAACTAATAAAAACAAAACATCATGTCATATGCAATAATGTATCACAATGTGAAATACAGAATATTAAAAAGTACAAAACAAAATATTACTATTTTCCTATATTTCCTAATATTTTAAATAAACACTTTATATAAATCTGCCAGCAATTTGGCAGTTCGAATCTCACCAGGCTCAAGGTTGAATCAGCCTTCCATTCTTCCAAGGTTGGTAAAATGAGGACTCAGATTGTTGGGTGCAAGACACTGACTTTGTCACCCACTTAGAGAGGGCTGTAAAGCGGTATATAAGTCTAAGTGCTATTGCTATAAAGTGTTAATTGGTCAATCAAAAGATATAAGTTCTGCGGTTGCTGCACCTTGCCCTTCTGTGCACAGTTTATGTGGGTCTGCTATTGGGTAGCTCAGAAACCGCACTCTGTTCAAAATGCAGTGGCCTGGCAGCTGGCAGGAGGAAACAGGCTCATCAGCTTCACCAAATGTATATTTTGATATGCTAGCGATTGCTGTCACTGATTTAGTCACTACTTTCAAAATGTCTCTTAAAACATCTGGAGGCTAGCAAATAGCCTCTCCTTGTAAAGAATATAGGATAGCATTAATAAGTTATTTTTTTTCCTGGAAGGAAATGTTGCTTTGCCAGATCTATAAGATAAACTCTGTTAGAATAGATTTATTACCAATATAATGTAACTCTCACTACAGTATTATATTGGAGCTGATTTCCATTGTATGTAGTGGTCATATACTCACCTTGATAAGGTCACTTTAAGAATATGGATTCTTAGCCATATAAGAATATGGATAAACATCCCCAGTTTTAAATCTGTTTACTAATGCTGAATTTTTTTTCTTATCTTAGCTGGTATTCAGAGTAAAAAGTTTAGAGTAGTGTTAATTATGAGTGAAGTTTGAGTAAACATATTGAACAAATTATTTAAACTTGTTTTTTTGTTGTTGTTTTTGCTAGAGTTTGCAATCACTGATTTTCCCACTGATTCTGAAATTTCCCCTGTGCCAGCTGGGGAAGGAAGAATGGACTGTGCATCTCCAGATGTTGCTGTAGAATATATAATGGACCTCAGCAATAAAAGAAGCAAGAAAGAAGCACAATATCTAGATAAAAGGATTTCAGAAAAAGAGAATATTATCAGCTGTTGCAGTTGCTATGAACAGTGTTCCTCAAAGCAGAAACATCCCAAGGCAGTGGGAAAAAATGGGAAAAAAGTGGACTGGAACATAAACAAACCTTGCAAAAGGTACATTCCGGCCTCTGAGAAATATCCCAGACTCCAGCAAAAGCTGAGGGAAGAAAAGAAAGCACAGAGACAAATAGCGCTGCTTCAGCTGGTTGAAAGAAACAGCCCTGGTAATCTTTGCAAGAAAAAAGGTGTTTCCCCAGATAGAGCCCTCTCACCTCACCAGGAAGATGAAGTCAAAAGTAAAGTAAGTGCCTTCAAAATGTGAGGATGGCCTAGCCATAAGCCATTGACTCAGACAGGTATAAATACTTGCAGTAAGTGACGAATTGAACGTCACACATGGAGAAATGGAATGTAATGGAAAATACCACAAAATCAGCTATAAATAATTGAATTACATTTTTGAGAAGAACAAAATAATAATGGTGTCATGGTTAAGGCGGCAGCTGAAAAGACTGTGAATTCTAGTTCTGTCTTGGGCATGAAAGCTGGCTAGTGACTTTGGGCTAGTCAAACTCCCTCAACCCAACCCATCTTATTGAGTTGCTGTTGTGGGGAAAATAGGAAGAGAAAGGATATTATACATGTTCGCCACCTTAGGTTACTTATGAAGTAATGATGGCTGGATAAACAGTCTAATTAAAAAATGCAAATTCCTCCAAATCAACCTCAGAAGTATTTCTAAGAATGATGTGTGGTGCTAAGTATGTGGTGCTACACTATACCAACACCTCTTCCTCTTCTATTTTGTCCTCTCCTTCCTCTTCTCATGTATGTAACTACAGTGATTAAAAGAAGAAAAAAGAAGAGCCATATATTAGTATAATAAAATTAATTCAGTCCATAAATCCAGAACACATAGAAATGCATTGCTTTTCTTATTTTTAGAATACACTTTTAAACCTGGATAGAGGGATACAGCTTGATGGTGTTAATATCAGGAATATTTTTCTCATCTGTGATCAGTAGAGCCAGGGTTCTTAATAAACACTTCATTTTCTGTTGAATTTATTTGATTCTTTAAATACATACTTTATGTTTTTTGAAATTTGGACCCATTGATTTTCTAAAATTGGATATTTCACTCCACATTTCAAACATACTACCAATGTTTACCTTTATCACATTTTTTTGTTTTGAATAAAATTGTATTGCTGATTTCACTTCAAATACAGTGTCTCACAGACATTTTAGAATTCCAGATATCTCTGAAACTGCTAAAGTATCTAGATTATATTGTTTGATCAATATATGTTTTCATTATATGTATTGCCAAGTTGATAATTTAGCTAAGTTATACTTGGCATAGTCTGAAATCCTTAAAATGAGCATTATCCATAAACTGATGTAAGGTATTTATCTCTTGCTTGGTCCTGAGCTTCCAATAAAACAGTTTATCCTCCATCTTCAAATTAGGTTCAAATCAAATTTCTCATGTGATTTGGATTAAAAGTTAGCCACTTAATTTAATAGTTTAAAGTTAGTTTAATTTAACTGACCAAATATACCTGGCAGCTTTCAAAGATGGAAAAGACAACCTCACTTGTCTCTGTTGTGATGTATTTCCTTCTAATCATCCCAAACATTTGGAGAAAAAAAAACATTCTCATAAGCTTTAAAATAAAGATCTAGCATCAGCACCACGGGTCAATTTAACCAAAAAAATTTGAGCATCTTAATTTGCTATTAGAATTTTCGTTATTTATATAAATTGAATTAATATTGGAATCCCTCTAAAACTCTGCATCAGTCTAGAGCAGACCTTTCAAACTGGCGGTCTGCAGGCCGGATACATCCTGCACAGGCCATACCCACCCCAACTCTGCAAAGGCAAAAAATGTTAGGATACATCTCAAATCCACCTGTGACATGATCGAGTTTGACACCTGTGATCTAGAGGTACAGGTGGCCCATGGGCAACCACCATTCATTGACCATTCAATACTGCTCTGAATAAGTGGTAGTTATGACTGGTTCTCAGACTTCCAGCCATCACAGTGTCCCACCATCATATGATTGTCATTTGCAACCTTCTTTGCCAATTTCTGGCAAGCGAGCTCCATGGGGAAGTCAGCAGGAGGTTGAAAATGACAGCTACGTGATATCTTGCTTAACAGTCAATGGTTCTCTTAACAATGATAGCCAGGATTGTTGTTGCTAAGCAGTGCAGTCACATGACATCATTCTTTATGACTCTGTCATTTAGTGAAGGCATTTCCAGTTCCAGTTACCATCATTAACCGAGGACTACCTGTAGAGACCTGGTTTGTCCCAGGCTCCCAAATATACATTTAGTATAAATAAATGTGAATTTATTCATCTCATCACCTGCAGCATAGCTATTAACAGAGTACTAAAAAATAAGGATACGAACAAATATAACAAGTAGATCAATTTCAGAAGGTAAAATAAAGTTCATTATAGAATAAAGTGTGGTGAAAATAACTTTGTTTATTTTGGTCTTATTATAGGAAGAACAGTTCTCAAAAAAATTATTTGAACAAAGGTTGGTATTAGCATGTCTTTCTCTAGTAAAGTATCGGTTTTGTGTCTGTGTTTACATATAATCAAGTTCTCAAATTTTATGACATTGTACTTAAAAGTAAAATTAGCATAAATTCCAAAGTTTTACCTATTCCTGTTAGAGAAAAATTTGCACTTGAGAAATCAAATGTACATGAGTTTGTTATTATATCAAATATCAAACTTCATCTTCACTCATAGCTCTTTTGAATTACCCTTAAACAAAATTAAGACTATTCGTATGGAAGGAGATCTGCATTTTCAAGATTGCATTTAAATATAAGCAGAAATTAATAGTAGATCGATAAAATGAAGCAAGTTCTAGTTGAGATTATTTTCTGCAACTTGATTGTTTGTTTTAAACAGATCTGACTCCCCACCTGTTCCAGCAGTTAAAAACAGATTACAGCAACAACTAAAGACTTCTGATTTCCCAGTTCATAACAGCATAAATGGAAGCCCAAAGAGTATTTCTACAGATCAGCATTGGAGTGAAAGGCCTCTTCCAACTGCTGAAACTGAAAGGCCTCCTTCATCTCATTTTGTTCCTTACGTGCGAACAAATGAAATATATTACCTTGATCCAGATGCACCCTTGACTAGGCCCTCCACACATGAGCCACAATACCAAGAGCTGAACGGTACTGCAGTAGAAAGTTCAAGAAATGCTTATGGTTATTGAATAAAGTTTTTAATGTACTGCTTGTTCTACAGTGCTGTTTTAATTCAGTACTGAACAAAATGAAATATTTGTTTAAGAGAAAATCATTAAACCTATCAATCTAAACATAAATACCGTATTTTTCAGAGTATAAGACACACCTTTTTCCCCCCTAAAAGGGGGTGAAAATTTAGATGCGTCTTATACACCGAATGTAGCCCCGCCCACCCACTGGCCCCCACCCTTTGGCCTCTGCGTTGCAGCAGTTACCTCCTTGCAAGCAAACAGCAAGAAAAAACAGCTCCTTTCAGCTTCAGCACAGTCTAATTAGCACAAGTTAATTGGCTCGGCCTTCTGGCTCATCCTTCCGAGGTCAGTAAAATGGGGGGCCAGATTGTTGGGGGCAATATGCTGACTCTAAACCACTGAGAGGGCTGTAAAGCACTATGAAATGGTATGTAAGTCTAAGTGCTATTGTTCTATCAGTACATGTATCAATACTGCTTCCATGAAACTGTTTTTTTTTTTAAATTGGCTAAAAGTAAACTAAAGTCTTTAGAAGGCTATGTATGCATTCTCTTCCGCACAAATTTCAAGCTAAGACATATCATAATTTATTCATGCACAATATTAAAAATGACACTTTTACAATTAATTTATATTTATATAAATTATCTTTATATATTTATCTTTAGATACTTACCATAAACCACGGCAGGTTTTTAGCTCTGATCACATAAGGGATCCTCTTTTTAATCCTAATATGGTGAAAGACAGGCAGCAAGCCATACTCAAAGGACTTTCAGAGCTACGAGAGGTAATATTTGATTTCAGTGCAGTAAAGTTGCTGTTGACTTTTTCATAAAGTCCACTGATATCGCATTGTTTACCATTGATCGTTTGTGTTGAATTTTTTACTCTAAGATTACATTGTTTGCAATGTTCCCATCTTGTAAAAAAAAAAAGACAAAAATTCATTAATCAGTTATTATAATGTTGTTTACATGTCCACATTGTGTACATAATTCATATATTCTGCTTTTGATTAACTTTTCTAAAGCTTTCATAAAAGTATGAAATATTTAGAGTCATGCAAATTGGGAGGAAAATTGCTTCAAACTACTGGACATAACAGAACTGTTCTGTTTTTTATTTATAATCATGTTTCTACCTCTCAAACTGCAGAAATTATTCATAGCTGAGAAGAGATTAAATTCCATAGCGTATTTACTAGGAGACAGACACTATATTCACAACCATTCTTCTATGATTTGTGGGGTTGAATATTTAAAATTGATCTTCATTTGTTGAAGAAAACCCTTTTGTGTTACATACTTACAAATATAACCCTAAAACTATGCAGTGGCCTTGTTCCAAAAACTGGTAGAAATTCCTTCCACAAATTTTCTTTCCCTGTGGTTATGAGTTAGGTCTTCTTGAATAAAAAAGAAACTATAAATATGTTTTAGTGAGCTGAATACCTTTAGCTCTCTCAGTTTTGCATCAGTGACGATCCTCTTGCCTTACTTGTTGATTAATATAATAGTCAAATCCCAGGAAAAAAACCAGCAGCCTTTCTGACATTTTGCAGGAATAGCACTATAGTAATGTCTTCTACTTCTGAAAGTTCTTATATTACATGTGTTAAGAGTCTTCATATCAATTTCAAATTATCAACATCAATATATCAGTATATATGCAACTTTTATGCTTTCTAAATGTTTAATATGTCAAGTAATTTCCATTTTAAACATTGTTTCTGTTCTTTAATATTGAAAAATATTTGCATAATAAAGGTGATATTGCTAATATTCAAAATGATACATTATGTGTCCCTTCATTTAGGAGAATATCACTATTCTTACTATTATTCATTGCAGTCAGCCAGATGTTTAGACTGGACTTGGCCTTTTTTCCCCATCTATCAAGTCCTTCCCAAGGAGTTTGGATAGGCAGATGTTCTTGGTTGATGGTGTTAATGGTGTTGCCAGGTCTTGTCATCTGCTTTGCCTGCTATTTTTTTAATGTACCGGACATGTAAATACTTTGCCTTGCCATGTCTCTTTTCTGTTCTTCATTTGGTCTTTCTTGTAGGCCAGTTTGGTCTCTCCAGTACGCAGTAAGACTTCATGGTGTGCTAGGTTCAGTGCATCTTCTTCACTGTCCTTCAGATACTCTTCCAGTCCTTATTATGTTTTAATTAATAACTAGCATTAATCTTTTTAAGAGTAATCTTGCATTATTCTTCTAATAAATATAATAACTCCCTGTAATCATCTGCAACTTGCAGTGCCTTTCAGAATGCCCACTTATGAGGGCAAGTGGAAACGTTATTCATTTCCACTTGCCATCATAAATCCAGAGCAAAAGGCAGCAATTAATACAACTGTAAACATAGACTTTCCAGAAATGGTGTAATTTTCTCTATACATTAGATTGAAGCATGGTAGAAATAGTCTTAGTTGCTGTTACCATGATTGTACCATCCAATTGTTGTTTTAGCTGTTTTGATGGCATCCATTCATTAAAGCTGCTCAGGCTTTTCATGTTGAAATTTTTTTTTTTTGAAGAAACAAGCTACATATTTACAGTGGGGCAAAAAAGTATTTAGTCAGCCACCAGTTCTCCCACTTAAAAAGATAAGAGACGCCTGTAATTGACATCATGCCACCCCCATGCCATACCAGTAGGTATGGTATTCTTTGGATGCAACTCAGCATTCTCTCCTCCAAACACAACGAGTTGTGTTTATACCAAACAGTTCTACTTTGGTTTCATCTGACCATATGACATTCTCCCAATCCTCTTCTGGATCATCCAAATGCTCTCTAGCAAACTTCAGACGGGCCCAGACATGTACTGGCTTAAGCAGGGGGACACGTCTGGCACTGCAGGATCTGAGTCCCTGGCAGCATAGTGTGTTACTGATGGTAGTAGCCTTTGTTACGTTGGTCCCAGCTCTCTGCAGGTACCATTCACTAGGTCCCCCCGTGTGGTTCTGGGATTTTTGCTCACCATTCTTGTGATCATTTTGACCCCATGGGTGACACTGGCCTTTCCCTCGCCTAGAACTTGTGTGGAACCCCAGATCGAGGGAGATTATCCGTGGTCTTGTATGTCTTCCATTTTCTAATTATTGCTCCCACAGTTGATTTCTTCACACCAAGCTGCTTGCCTATTGCAGATTCAGTCTTCCCAGCCTGGTGCAGGTCTACAGTTTTCTTTCTGGTGTCCTTCGACAGCTCTTTGGTCTTCACCATAGTGGAGTTTGGAGTGTGACTGTTTGAGGTTGTGGACAGGTGTCTTTTATACTGATAACAAGTTCAAACAGGTACCGTTAATACAGGTAATGAGTGGAGGACAGAACCTCTTAAAGAAGTTACAGGTCTGTGAGAGCCAGAAATCTTGTTTGTAGGTGACCAAATACTTATTTTCCACCATAATATGCAAATAAATTCTTTCCAAATCAGACAATGTGATTGTCTGGATTTGTATTCTCATTTTGTCTCTCATAGTTGAGGTCTACTTATGATGTCAATTACAGGCCTCTCTCCTCTTTTTAAGTGGGAGAATTTGCACAATTGATGGCTGACTAAATACTTTTTTGCCCCACTGTATGTTCAGGTCTCCATCACCTATTCATATTTCTATTGTTTCAGCTCTATATTTGTAAATCATCTTATTTTCATGCTGTGTAGAAAAAATAGAGTAGGTTACCAATCTTTACCTAGTCCTACTGTATTTTGCATTGCTTGCCTCAAAAGGAGATAAGGTGATGAGGATGGATGGATGGATGGATGGATGGATGGATGGATGGATGGATGAATGGATGGATGAATGGATGAATGGATGGATGGATCAATTGATCTATGAAATTACTTTAATACTTCTATATTTTTGTCCATGCCATTTATCAGCCTAACCTATTCTAGTTATTTATTTCTCATCTGTAAATAACCTTATTAAGTATTTGTGTTACTATTGTTTATCCGAAAACAGAAATGCATCTGGGAAAGATAAATTACAAATGTGTCTAATGGAAATGTTCTACAGTGGTAAAAGATAAAGAGTATTCATTGAGTCGATCCCTTTTTTCAGTGTAGGAAAATCAACTAAAGCATTCCTGACAGGTATAGTCTCTGTTTCAGCACATCCCACAAAGAGTGGGATAGTTGGTTCTCCTTTCTAACTACTGTGGCCAGTAGATTATTTTCTAACATTCATTGAGAACTTAAATCCCTAATTCTGTGCCTTGCATGCTAGGATGATGGAGGACAGGGTTTGACCTTCTTCTTTATGGCATCCTTTTAGGTATTTGAAGAGTACTATCATATCTCACCTCAAAGCTAAACAGGTCCAGCCAGCTCTTTCAGTCATAGAATTATTTTCAACAATGAATTCCTTCAATGTTCTTTGAACCATTCTGCAACTAAGTTTTATTTTTGCTGGTGGCAACTAAAATTGCCTTTGTTGCAACCATATTACACTATTGATTCTTATTCCGGTTGGAATCAGTTATGATTCAAAGTTAATTTCAGACATCCTAATGCCAAGATGAGAAAATTCCAGATTTTTATAACTTGGGAAAGTTTCACACATTTCCAAAATAATTTTTCATGTGTTTCGGTTTAATTTCATTCTTCCCTCCCTCCTCCACCGCTTGTGTTTTATACAGCTGGATATTGGATAAGCATTCCTTCCAACTCTTCATGCAGAACAGGTAAAAAATGGTGACTAGAACATAGCTGAGGACTTAATAGTGTTGCACGCTAATCAACCCTTTCTCTGAATTGATTACGAACCGCTGTTTGAGTGATTTTTGAATTTTCATTGAGTAACTAATACCCCGATTTCTTTTTTAGTTGTTTTGAACATACCTGAAGAATCTTTTTGTCATTCTTGATACAACCCAAACTCATTTGTCTTCATCTTTCTTATACATCTGTACAGTTCAAAGTTTGTACAGATGAGTCTCTTATTTGGTAACCTCCCACTTCCTTCCCATTGTCTGATGTGCCCTTTATATGTTTTTAGATCTTCAGAAACCTTTTTGTTAATCTAGTTTGAACTTCATTTTTTCTTCATTGAATTTTCTTGCAATTGGGTTTTAACACATATTTTCAATCTGTTTCATTGAGTAACTAATACCGATTTTTCGTTGTTTTGAACACACCTAAAAAATCTTTTTGTCAATCTTGATACAACCCAAACTCATTAGTCTTCATCTTTCTTATACATCTGTACAGTTCAATGTCTGTACAGATGTCTCTTATTTGGTAACCTCTCACTTTCTTCCCATTGTCTGATATGCCCTTTTTATGTTTTCAGATCTTTTACCCTTTGCCTTTACTCCAACCTTTCTTCTTCTTCTCCCCTTCTCTTCCCCTGCTTCTCCTACTTCCTTCATTCTTCCTCTCCTTCTCTTTCCTACTTCCCCTTTTCTTCCCCCACTCTTCTCTTCTTCCTCTCCTTTTCCCTTCTTCTTTCTCCTCTCCTCTCTTTTCCCTTCCTCTCTCTCTACTCCTTCCCCTCTCTCCTGTTTCCCTTTTCAGTTCAATCTAAAGTGGTATTAGAGCAGCCCCGATTTCCTAATTATCTTTATTCTCATTTCAGTTTCTTATTCAATTATTTTTTTTATTTCATCATTTGCATACATTTTTATCTCATTTTTCCCCTTTTACCCCCCCCCTTCTCCCTTTACTTGGCATCATATGGGTATCTATTTTTCTAATTGTTTTCTCCCATCTATTCTCTATCTATTTTATGACTATTTCCTTATTTATATTTCTTTTCTAACCAATCATAAAATTTATCCCATGTCATGAAATACATCGACTCCTCTTTATCTTTTATTCTCAATGTTAATCTATTCATTTCTGCACATTTTAATTTTTCTTTATAATATCTCCTTCCAATGGAATTTTATCTACTTTCCAATTTTGTGCAAATACCATTCTAGCCGCTGTTATTATATGAATAATCAAATATGTATTATCTTTGCTATAATTCCTTCACAAACTTTTTTGTTAACCTAGTTTGATCTCCCATTTTTTCTTCATTTTTTTTTAAGGAATTTATACCAGTTTGTGACTGATGCAAAACTGGGAAAACGAAAGGTGGAGAACATATTTATAGTTTCTTTTTTATTCAAGATCAACTCATAATGAAACGGAAAGGAAATTTGTGAAACCATTCCCATATTATTGAATCTAATGTCATCTTTTCTATTTCTTTGGAAATGTCTACTTGATGTGTTCTAAAGCTTAGCAATATTCTAAACTTTGAAATATCTAAATTTGTAACAGTTGTATTCATGTAACACATCAAGCCATGGTCCCATCCAAATCTCTAATTGAATCCTTAACTCCTTCATTGTTGAATATCCTAGTTCATATCCATTACAAAAAGTGTGTCAGGAAAAGATGGAAAAATGCTATTAGTCTTGCAGAAGAAAGGATTCATTACCAACTTCTAGACTTTTATTTGTATCATCTTATTGGAAGATCTCGCCAACGAGGGAGAATGGGGATCCAGATGTAGGTAGATTACATTTGCATAGAATTTTGTCAATTTCCTTAGAAGTCATCTGCTTAAAACCCTCCCAGATAACCTTGCAAGATATGTTCATCATCTCTCTAGTTGAGACCAGATTCTGAGCAGATCTAAGTGATCTTATCTTCCAGATGTCTAAAAAATTCCTCATAGCCTTCCTTTTCTTTCTAGCTATGTTCACTCAATGGGATCTTTAAAGGGGCTGCTGGGTACAATTCTGCAGATGTAGTAACAACAGCTCATCAATATTTAGGCAGAAACCTGAGCTTTTCCTGATTAGTGTGATTAATTTTCCAGGAGCATCATTTCAAGTGTTTCCTCTGCTACTTCATCACCCAGCGCTGCTCTGTTCACCAAGGAGTTCCCTTGGATTGGAGAGATGGGAGAGGCCAGTTAGCACAAAGCCACTAATGCCCCTTTTTTCCCAGTGGGCAAATGAAATCTTAGCTGGACTGCCCATTAGGGCTTTGGGAAGATCCTCAATGACTCTTTGAAAATCAAGTAATTCCTTAAATGCCTAGAGAAAACTGATCAAATGGGATCTCCTTGTGAAAGTTGGTAGCACCAGTCAGTTCCAAAGCAATCAGAGCATGATCCAACTATGACAAGGACAGATGTCAATACCTTTAGTCTTAGATCTGTTATATGTTAGATGTTGTAGTCTTCCATGTGTCAAGCTGTCAATGATACGGTTCATATCTATGTTTGTCATGATGGCAATAACTCTTAGGCAGCCTCTGATCCCTTTCTACCAAGGAAGGCAAATTAAAATCTCCCAACACTTTAAGTCTGAGAAATTCTACCACCCACTGAGAAAATCAATAGGTTTCAACATGCCAGGTAGGGATGCTGTTATAGTAGAGCAGTCCTAACCTATCTCTAGAGCGCAATATTAACAAGGCATTATGCACAGTTATCTGCAGGACAGGCTCCTAAATGCTGTCAGTATCTTGAATGACAATAGCTATTCCATCTGCTCCAAATGATGATTGCCTCAGAGAGAGAAATTTTCTTTCATTCATTTAGGCTCTGTAATTAAACTTGCAGAGAAGGGATCCTGATCAAAAGTTGTTTTGTTACATTAAATATTTGTACAGAAATATGCAGTGTACTTTGTTAGTATCAAGAGATAATTAAACATAGGTATAATTTTATCTTCCAGGAAAAGCACCTGATCTTTAAATTTCATTGCCATCATTGCCATCATTTTCTACATGACTGAAGAATTTATTTCCGAACAAAGCAAATATTTTAAAATCTGTTTAGCATAAACAGAATATAATTGATAACTCTTTTCTAGGGTAACTTTACTATTACAGGTATCTTCTGTAAATTGTATGTAGATTTATGATTGCTGTTTAAAATTGTTCAGTGTTTTGTAAAAGCATGTTCATTTATCTTTCCAGGGGCTCCTCCAGAAGCAGAAAGAACTGGAGACATGCCTTATTCCAAGTCTTATGTCTCAAGAAGAAAACTTTACTTTACCACTTTAAGAATTTCAGCTATGATGAATGGATGTTTTGCTGTATTGGCACTTTATACTGTAATTATGAACCAAGTTTGTAAAATATGGACTTTTGTATATTTAGGGTAAACTTTCAGTAATGAAGAATTTTATTTCACATGAAAGCGGTATGATAATGTGACTTGTTTACATAATATTTGTATACCTAATTTAAATTTTATGTGAGTATTTAGCATGAGAAATAAAATACTTGAATTTTCAATATCCATGGCTACTTGAGTTGCATTTTAATTGACAATGTTAGCAATGGTTCAGATACATCAATCCATGTTTAATAGCTGTTCCTATAAAATCTTACTTAAATAATTTTAAACATACAGCAGTTTTGTGTTTATATGGAATTAATAAGCAAGAGCATAAAGAACTCCCAGGTTGTGACCTATATGTACAGAACCATAATGAATGCCAAATAATTAGTTTACATTAAAATGTAAGCCGCTTTATAAACATTGCATTTTACATGTGTCATGTCTTACCTATTTTTAAAATAGTGGTGAAGCATATGCTTCTACAAGCAGAAATCACAACTCTAAAATGGGTTGTTTTAGTAACATGGTTCCTTTCCTACCTTTATTAAATTATTAATAAAGTTAATAATTTAAGAAGAATATAACCACACAAAAATGTTCAATCAATTAATACTTTTTTGTCTGAATAAAAATTGATAATGTGTATTTTATTTTTACTTTCTGCACGGAATATTTATTGTAGAAGAATAGAATTCATGACAAGTTGGTTCGATTTATTCCTTCTCTTAATCATTAATCCCTAATTAAAATCATGGTTTAGCATGCAATCTGAATCAAACATTAAAATGACACCAATTACATTTAGAGCAAGTATCACGTACATGAAAATCTAAATGCTCAATTCTGCAATCTTTCAAGATACTTGTCAGATTTCTTATGAGAGCAGTATCTTATTTGGAAAAAGAAAAACTAACCTTGCTTTCATTTTACCAGCCTCAAACAGTCTTTTTTCACAACTCTGGAAAGTCACTAGAAGTGCAAGACTAAACCTCTCACCTTCAATCACCCACCCCCAACCAAAAAAAAAAAAAAAAACTTCAAAGCAATCCCAACATGGAACAAGGGATTGAGTACTTCAGATGTAATGGAGTCCACATAATAAAGTACAAGCAGTTCCTGGATTGTGAATAAATTCCATTCCCTAAATCTGTCTTTAACTCAAATTTCTATTTAAGTTGGAATCTGTACTGCCTATTAATGGAGGACAGCACTGTCCTTCAAATTGAGCAATGCCTTCAGGAACCGCTGAAAACAGACTGTATATTAAAAACATACAGATTCAGCACCTTGTTGGCTTGAAGAACACCATTTGCCATTTTTAATCATAGGCAGCCTGTTCGTATCCAGGGATTATTCTTAAATTAGACATTCTTAACACAGAAATTGCCTGTATATTGCCAATGCCTTAGGACTGCCTGCAGTGGTTTCTAAATTTGATATAAAAATGAATAAAATAATAGAATCCCACTCTTGATTCAGAAATTGAGAAACAGATTTTTCATAAGCTTTTCTTCAAATGGCTTGCAGCTTGCATTCAGAGATTCTACTGGCAGAGAGCCAGTTTGGTCTAATCAGGTTTGGGCAACAAGTCTCTCAGTCAATTCCTGTCACAATCAAATAGATCAGCACTAAGTTCATGTAAAAAAAAAATGGACCCTCCACTTGCGTGAAAATGCTAGGAATAAAACAAATTCTGTAGAACTGGTCTATTATTTTACTTTACAAACCTGCATTTTCAGGTGGAACTATATCCAGATAACTCAAATACTGAAACACAAATGCTAAATTACAAATTTGAAAATCAGTCATTTGGACAGTTCAAAATCTGAAAACCAAAGTTTTAATACAGACTACTTCATTTTAACTATACCCAACAGACAGAAAATATCTGGTGTTCAGAAGCTATTGGTATTTCAGCATGCTTTCACAGCACTATTGCATGTATACGTTCCTTTTTTAAAAACCAGATTTTAACTAGCCCATCTTTGATTGATCACATGCCCTCGATGCTGACTCCAAGCATCCACAAATATATTTCAGCTCATCTTAGTAGATTTATAGTAGAGGCTAAAAAAAGGAGGGGAAACGATGCAAACATTTCTGCAAAATAATATTAAAGGTATAAAAAACTTAATTTAAACTATTATCAGATTAAGGAATGATAAGAAAAATCAATAAAAGTACTTAAATATTTCTGGTAGCAACTATTTTATATTTTTATTTAGAAAATTTATATTTATGGTTCCCCAGGCCCACTGACAGAACCACGTCTTCAGAACCTTCCAAGGGAGTGTTAGAGTGGAGGCCAGTCTACTCTCTGGAGGGATGAAATTCCAGAGAGGGGGAGCCACCATAGAGAAGGCCCTTCTTCTGGATCCCACCAGATGTATTTCTTTAGGGGACTGGACCCACAACATTCCTTGCCTCACTGCTCTAGTGGATCGGGTAGATCTGACCGGCAAGAGACAGTCCCTCAGATAACCTGGTCCCAAGCCATGAAGGGCTTTTAAGGTGACAACTAGCAGCTTGAATTGCACCAGGAAGCGTATCTGCAACCAATACAGTTCCCACCGGAGAGGTGATACATGTGCACACCGAGGTCTGCACAAAACCATGTGGGTTGCTGCATTCTACACCAACTGGAGCTCCTGGATGCTTTTCAGGGGCAGCCTCATGTATAGTGTTTTGCAATAGTCAAGACTGGAGGTGACTAGGGCATAAGTGATCGTGAATAGGGATTGTTGTCCAGGAAAGGGCATAACTGCACAAACTGTAGTTGCACAAAGGACTTTATGGCCCTTGACTGCCACCTGCCACAAGTTGCAAGTTCAGGAGAATCCACAGATTACACAGCCTGACTAGGTGGCTCAGTGGCTAAGGCACTGAGCTTGTCGATCAGAAAGGTCAGAAGTTTGGCTGTTCGAATCTCTAGTACAGGTCTCCTGAGTGAGCAGGGGGTTGGACTAGATGATCTTCAAGGTCCCTTCCAACTCTGTTACTATTATCCAGGGTTTCAACCTGTTGCTCCCCATCCAGTCCCTAACAGCCTCCAAGCACTGCGAACGGGGAGGTCATGCCGTCGCTTAACTCACCACAGGCTGAGACATACAGCTAGGTATCATCAGCATATAGATGATACTTCAGTCCATGGCGATGGATGATCTTACCCAACGGCCTCATATAGATGTTGAATAGGAGCGGAGAAAATACCGAGCCCTGTCAGCTTTGGAAGCCATATTAGGCTGGAAGCTTCCATGCTGCTGCCACCTCCTGTATGGGAAAGTAGGAGGGATTTTCATAGAGGGATTAGTTTTAGACAAGATAGCATTCTTCCTTTCAGTCAAGGTCAGGGTGATCCTGCATCTGGAGGAGTGGTTGGAGTGCTGTCTCGAGATGGGACGAATGGTGATTGGAGCATGTGATCAACTGATGATTGAGGGGATGGTTTGGGGTTTTTTTTATTTACTGAGGGAAAACTCAGGACTCTGGGCTTTCCCAGATGGGCTAGTATACCTACGCAATTAAAAAGAACTTTGAGAAATGCTTGCTTCAGTTTTTTTAATTGGAGAGGGGTTGTTTCTGGAAGGCTGACACTCCAAGCATTCCAAGCACTGCGACTAGGGCATGAGTAATCGTGAATAGGGATTGTTGTCCAGGGAAGGGCGTAACTGCACAAACTGTAGTTGCACAAAGGACTTTATGGCCATGACTGCCACCTGACAGGAGTTGCGAGTCCAGAATCCCCAGATTACACAGTCTGAATAGGTGGCTCGGTGGCTAAGACACTGAGCTTGTCGATCGGAAAGGTCAGCAGTTTGGCTGTTCGAATCCCTAGCACAGGTCTCCTGTGTGAGCAGGGAGTAGACTAGATAGACTAGTGGACTAGATAACCTCCAAGGTCTCTTCCAACTGTTACTGTTACACAGGGTCTGTTTGGGGCAGTGCCACCCCATCCAAGACCAAAGGTGGCAATTCTCCATAGGCCAAAGAACCCCAAATCCAGAGCTCCTTGTTCTTACAAAGGTTCAGTTTCAACCCGTTGCTCCCCATCCAGCCCCTAACAGCCTCCAAGCACTGTGAAAGGGAAGTCGTGCCATTGCTTAACTCACCACGGGTTGAGACGTATAGCTGAGCATCATCAGCATATAGATGATACTTCTGTCCATGGTGATGGATGATCTCACCCAACAGCTTCATATAGATGTTGAATAGGGGCGGAGATAATACCGAGCCCTATGGGACCCTGCAAAGTAGTGGACAACGGCTGGATCCCTCATCTCCTATTAACACCAACTGAATGCGGCCACAGAGGAAATGAACCAGGATAGCACAGAGCCCCCCATTCCCAATCCCCAAAGCCACTCCAGAAGGATACCATGGTTGTTGGTATCGAAAGCTGCCAAACGGTCAAAAAGCATGACCAATGCCATTTCTGTCCCATATCCAGGCTTGAATCCTGACTGGCAGGGGTGTAGATAATCCGTTTCATCCAGAAATCTCTGGAGCTGCCGTGCAACCACCTTCTCAATAACCTTCTCCAAAAAGGGAAGACTTGAGACAGGTCAGGAATTATCCAATAGGGTGGAATCCAGCAATGGCTTCTTGAGAAGGAGGACCAAATGCTCTTTAAAGTGCTGAGGCACTCCTATAGGGAAGCATTAATCACCGCCAGAATCCTGTCACCTTCTGGGAAGTTTTCACAATCCATAAGGGACATGGGTCTAAAACACAGGTGCTTGCGCGCATACGCTAGGATCCTATCCACTTCCTCAGGAGCAACAGGGTCAAATCATTCCCAGCTAACAGGACAAGGACCTGCCCCCGAGTCCTCCATCAGACCAGCAATCACATCAGCATCTAACTGAGAACGAAGTCAAATGATTTTGTCTTCCAGAAAATCCGCAGGTTCCTCAGCACACCCTTTTCAGGTGTACCTCAGTCTCCTCCTCTCCCCAGGAGGAGACAACTCACCTTCAGCTCTCAAGAAACTCATTGCCACCAGACTGTGATCTGACCATGACAGGGGACCAAATTCCAGGTCACACAGGCACTCCTCCAACAAGAACACCAAATTGGGTATGTAACCACTATTCTTAGTCAGGCCCTGGATAACCTGGGACATGCCAATGGAAGTCATGATTTCCACAAACTCTGGGGCTACCTCTGACCCCACCCCAGGGATGGCAGATTGAAGTCCCCTAGAGCTATAAGCCTGGGGAACTCCACTGCCAGCCCTGTGGTGAGGTCGAACAGCCTGCATAGGGAAACTGCCATGCAGTAGGGAGGCTGGTACAGCAGTAGCAATCCCACCTGATCCCTTAACCAACCTAAGAAAAAGAGTCACAGCCAAGAGAGGCACTTGTGGAACCATATTCCGGTAGACTGTCAGATTCTCTGGTAACAACAGCCACATACCTTCCTCAGCCCTGAGGTCTAGGCTGGTGCCATGCTTGCTAGGCACATTTCTAAGAGAGGAACACCTCCATCTGTGCCCAGTCAAGTCTGTTATATCTTAAACTATCATAATATTCATAAGGGAATATGCCAGATCTGAAATTTCTAGTTTAAATGATTTTATACAATTTATAAAGTGACATTGCAGATTTTTAACTGCAACAATTTAGTTACCGATATTGATATATCAGTAATCATTTACAGTCTAATATTAAACTTGCTTCCTCTAAAGAGATCCAAGTAGCAGCATAATTTCTCCCTTACTGCCAAGTCTTTTAACATATTTACGAGGCTGATGGAGAATTATTTATCCAGCATGAATTATAACTGGTTTTATTTAAAATATTTGGCCCCCTATTTTAAATACAACTCTGGACAGCTCAAAACAATAAAACACAATAACTGAAAAATTATAAACCATAAAACCATAAATTCAAAAAAAAAATTAAGGTTTTCGAATTCTAGTCCAATTATCTAATCACTATCAGAGTTTATCATGTTTAAAAATCATGTTCAAAGATAAGCTTTTTGCCAATTAGAAGTGGCTAAATCTGTATGAAATGACAAAAATTTTGAACCTATCAGAATTATCCAGAATCATACTGTTTTGTGACTTGTAACATAGTCAGAGCTTTATCCAATACTTAAGTCTTCAAACAAGAGCAGATTCTATGTATCTTCTTGATATCTCTGGTTATTTTATGACTTTAATCAGTTACTTAAATATTCTTCAGACATATTCAATCTTATCTTCTATAAACTAGCCCTTCATTAGAATATGTTAATTTAATATCTTGTCTCTGTTCCTCTAAATACATTTTACAGCTTACATTCCGAAGCTATTCCCAACGTATTTTAGTTGTTCTTCTTAAATGTATTCACTCTATTGTTTGGTTAAAGGCTGCAGCTCAGGGCTTTTTGCTTGGATAGGTTTGCCCAAAAAAAGAAAGGTGCTCTGGGGAATAGGATAAGTATTCTCTTACCAATTTGCCTCCTGCCTTCTCCATCACTGAAACTACTTCATGGTAATCATTTTGTGAGTGAATACACCAAAAAAATTGAAATGTGCTCACCATTTAAAACACATGGGAACTCCTGCTTTAAAGCTTTAAATTATTTATGCTCTCTACATCTATTTCTGCTTTTCACTCAAATATATAGCAAAAATAGCATATTTTATCTCATTTTATTTTCTATTATACATGACTTTAGGTGCCATTTATGGCAGATCAATCCAAAATTAATTGTTTTATGTTATGCATTAATTGCAGTTCTACATTATAATAGATAATGAAATGCTGTAATTTCTTGACAGATTTTATATGTAGTTAACAGCAAAGCACGGTTCATATTCATGAAGTGTAAGATATAGCAGCATTTTATTGTTATGAAATGTTTTAATTAAAAAAAATCCAATTCAGGGATACAAGAGTATATTATAACAGTAACTCCACACAGAGCTATTTTTAACTTCCTTGATGTCAACGAAGCCAGTTCACCTACATAAAATTGAAAGTTTTCTATTAGAAATAATCTGATTTAGTATTACTATGCTGATCAAAAAGAGCTCTGATAACTCTGAATACTAATCAGAGTATTACATAATTTTAGTAATTGCAGAATTTGATGGCAAATGTTAACTTGATCGATAATGATAAATAACCATCATGGCTGCATCTATTTCATGGAAACAGATGACACAACAAAATGCAACTTGCTAATAAATCCTCTCTGGACAAATTCTTTTATTCATTTCAAAACAAACTGCATCTACTATTTGTTCTAACTAAGGTATGTAACCAAAAATCCAGGATATTTGATGAAGTAACTAGAATTGACTTTAAAGCGATAGAAAGATTTATACAAAACATTCACATATGTACATAACAGCTATTTTAAAGAAAAAGTGGTTTGAATGTCCTTTTATACTTTACATTAAAAATTATCCCTTCCCTTTTTCACATATGGTTCAGGCAAACATTCAAATTACATAAGTTAGACTTCAAGCTGATAAACTTAATTACATGTGAACTACAAAATGTAAAACTTAAGAAGTGCCAACAAACAAGTTCATTCAAGTACAATATATGTTAAAAATATATATATTTATTTCAAACTTCAGGTGCTTTATCTGATACAGACCATTCATGATTTAAATAAACATGAAAACATCTGAGATAAGAAACAAGAAATGTTTAGATCAGAGACTAGAAATACTTAATTCACTTTTTTCCTAAAGTCCGCAAGAAATATTTAAAAAAAAGACCTTTCTGCTTTGCTCAATTCTGTTTGGGAAATGGCCTCGAAGAATCACAACTGATATCCCAATTATTGGATGAAGATGAAGAATGGTCCATATCCATGTTCTGACTATAAGCAGTCAGAAAGCAATTTCCACTTTCTTGCTTTTGACTGACAGACATAGGGTACGTTGTTCCCAAAAACGTCTGGTGAGTGAGAACGTTAAAATGACTGAATTGATGAGGCACGCTTAATTGTCTATTGTACATCTGAAAGCTGGGAGGAATTTGTTCATCTAAATTAGTTCTCTCCCCTTCAGCACAGCAGGTAGTTGAAACAGGAGTAACTGGCTGTATATCTGGCATGTCAATTTTAGAAGTCTCTTCTGTCAGAGAGTAGTGTTGTTCTTCAGAAGACAGCAGTGCATCACTTTGAGAGTTTTGCCTAGAGTCTGTTCCGTGTGGTCCTTTGGTCTCTGTCTGTAAATCTTCCAAATGGGAATCACAGTTTGAGGCATCATTGCAAACTTCTATTTGTGATGCTTCATCCTCTGAATCCAGAGACATGTCCTCCTCATCCTTTTCATCGTTTTCTATAAGAGCTACATTAAGAAGAGAAAAATCCTACTCTATTGAAATGGAAAGTTTATCTAAAAATACTATGCACTACTCACACAGTTTTAGGCTTCAGGTCTCAAAGTCGCATATCATTTAAGGTTGGTCTTCTGTCATTTTTGTTCACTTACTCAACACACATATAACCCTCTTGTGAACGTCCGGATATTCCGATGCTAAAAGCTTCTGCGCAATGTGTTCATGCTTACTGTTGGGAAACCCCAACCTCCAGCTCCAAAGGATTTAATGTCAAAACAGCATCTAGAGTTATACAGTAGGTCAGAATTTTGTATAAAAATTACCCATCACAATTACCGACACTCTCACTCACTGCTTGTTTTCTACACTTCAGCTCTGTCCTCTTTATCCTAACCCTTTTACATTTCACGGAGTTTCTTGAATACTTTATTAGACCAATTTCATATTAAGATGGTATACAACACTACTACTTTTTCTTACTTTTACAATGTGTTCTACAGTTTAGAAATATTACATTCTTTACTTATACTGAATCATATATACACTAGATTCCTCATTTCAAGTAATCTAGATAGCTACATGTGAGATAAATTAAACTATATTATTACCTGTTTGTTTATCATAACCAGTGGGAGAAGGCAGGCTTTCTTCAGTAACTGACTTGTGGCAGCCAACTAGATTTTTGAAGTTGTGCATAAAGGAACTGACAGTAGTAACCACTATTCCATTATCAGCATAACTTGCAAAGGTTGACACATTCTTTTCTAAGCAAAGAGGAGAAAATGTTGATTATATGATAACGCGTGTGTAGATATATGTAAATATATATATGAAAATCATAATTATTTTCTACCTGTGAGAAAGACCAGATGCCTCTGCTGAATATTCTGATATTGAAGTTTTATGAGACACTCTAATTCTGGAGTAGTTCGTGTTTGAGAATCGCAGCTATGGTATGCCAGAATCTCAACCATGTGTTTCTTTTGATAAGCACTCAGAAGTGCTAGCAAGTTCATGGCATTTTTATTTGTTCTGTTGAAAGAAAAACAATGTATGATCTGCATTTATATAATATAAGCATTGCAGACAAAATTACCAAGACGATTTCTAATTTTCTACAGAAAAAGCAAAAATTAAGACCATAGACATTGTTTAAAACAAATGCAGTCTATTAAATGAAAGCATGGTTTTGAAGTATACAACAAAAAAAAAAACTGTTATTATTATGTTAACTCTTAACTACCTTAAGAGGGGTTTTAAAATTAAAATAGAAAATAATATTCTCACAATAGTTGGGAAATGGTAGGCAAAAAAGAACTTTAACAAATATAAAGAATGATTGATATAGCTACTACCAGACCAATTTCAAGTTATCTTTTTTTAATACAGTAATTCTTGCATACCTAATACATACCTTGCAAGCTCCTTTAATTTTTTCTGTATTTTACAGTGGATTTTCCATTGCCACTTTTCATCTGGAGTACTCAACTCTCCAAGGAACTTCAGAAATTCATTAAGTTTATCTAATTTTGAAAACAGAATGTAAACCCTAGCTTATATTTCTTAAAATATGAATTAGATAAATTTGTACAAGATACACAGCACAATGCTTGACCACAGCTTTTATTAGTAGCATGTCACTAGAACAACTCCAGGAGAAAATTACTGACTTCAAGTAAAAATCATGATAGGAAATATGACTTTCATTTGGAAATGTTAATCTTAATTTTTAAAAATCAATTAAATGTATGAGTCTTCCCATTATGTTAAGTTTAGTTGTGAGGTTTACTGTCTCAGTAAGCTAATTTTACAAATGTTACAAAGAAATTCAAAAGCAAATGAAGTATTAAAAATTATAGCCAAATGATTTTATTAGATGTTTTATGCAAATTAAATTTCCCCTATAAAAATATTTGATTAGAATATAGCAATTGTTTAAATTTTACTTAAACTTATTGAATTGGCAAATTCCAATTTCCTATATTAGGGTTCAAGTACACAGAAGCATTTTATTGCTTTGTGGAAGATACTACAAATAATAAAGTATTTAAAAAAACATTAATAACATTCCCAAATATTTGTTTTCTTCATTCCCTGTTTCTGGGAACATCTCTGACCTCCGGGTCTTCTGTTGTGCCCTCAAGACCCTACTGTTCCGACAGGCGGGGCTGTCTAACTGAATGATTTTAAACTGGGTTTTAATTTGGGTTTTAAAATTCGGTCAAAATTATTTAATCATTTTAATTAATTTTTTAACTATGATATCTGTATAGTTATGTTTTAACTTGGCTGTACACCGCCCCGAGTCCCTCGGGAGAAGGGCGGTATATAAATAAAATTATTATTATTATTACTACTATTACTATTATTATTGTTATCATTATTATTATTATTATTATTATTTCTCTGCATCCACCTTTCCTGCTAAATTTTCATAACAGCATAGTATTTATTACCAGTGTTAGCTCTAATACAAAGCTGTGATTAATATAAATCAGTATGTGATGAGCATGAGTCTCTAATAACTGCAATAGTTATTACTGACCTACGTTTAAGTACAAGATACTGCAGCTAATTACAGGTAGTCCTCGACTTATGACTATTTGTTTAAGGACTGTTCAAAGTTACAACAGCACTGAAAAAGTGACATGATCTATCCTCAAAGTTAAGACCGTCACAACACTCTCACAGTCATAGAATCAAAATTCAGACACTTAGCAACCAGCTTACATATATGATAGTTGCAGCATTCTATGGTGGCAATTTGCAACCTTTCCAGGTGGTTTCTGACAAACAAAGTCAACGGGAAGAGTGGGATTCACTTAATGATTATGGTAAAAATCAGGCTGGGTCACGTGATGACTCAATAACCACATCACTTAACCAAAATTCCAGTCCCAATTCTGGTTGGTGGTCAAGGACTACCTATAACGTCATAAGAATAAGTAAATGATGGACCCAAGGAATCAGGGACATTTCAACTGAGCAACAATAAAAAATAAAGTGGAAATATCTGTGGATTGAGGACATTTATTTCTTACTTCTGGACAGCACTTTCACATGAATTGTTTTACAAAAATGTCAATTGTTGAACAGTATTTTCTCTACTAGTGAAGTAACGTAAGGATTTTTTGCCCTAAAGAACAGAATTTTGCAGCATTATTTTATACCATAAAATTCTCAAAGGGTTAGAATAAAGCAGAAAATAGAATCCGAATTACAAACTCCCATTACACTATATGTGCCCTAAGATCTATTAGGAACAGGATCTATTAGGAAATAATTTGTGGAGTCTGCCCTAAGCTTTAATGAACATGAGCCTTACCAACACTGACGGATTCCGGGTTGAGAACAGATTCATCAGATACAATGAAGCCACCAGAAACAAACAAGTCATTGTAAGTACGATTTTTCACATCATCCAAACTTTCAACACCAGCAAAACTGACACATGGGAGTCTCTTCAAAGATACTAAGCATGGTATCTATTTAAAGAAAGCAAATAGAAAGAATTAGATACCGGTACGATAAAATAAATTAGTTAAAATTAGACACTTTGTTAACAATAGCGTTCCTTATTTATATTAATATCTTGCATTGATAGTGTATGGCTTAGTAGGTCCCGTAGGTTTTTAAGGATATATATAAAATAACAGAGAATGTGTGCATAAAACAGGAAAAAAAATCATTTCCACATGTGCCATTTACTGTTCTTATCCTCACCCAACCATTTCTGCCCTAGAAAATTATGTTTTGTATTGGGATGGGGGGGAGGGAGGGAGAGAGAAATCAATACTTTCAGTCCATTTTATAGACCAAATTGTCTGAATTGAACATTTGTTTTGCCACAAATACCCAAAACCAGCTGTTCCTCACATAGAACATTCAATCATAATATATATTACACATTATGAAAGCCACTGCAGTGTGCTTAAGTGCATTTCATTTACCTTATGAATTAGATGAGCAATATCTTCATTTTGAATAATTACAAGTAATTTATCCAGTTCAGCTCTTCTTCTCAAGAACTGCTCAGGATGGCACTCTGTATTACCTAATTTAGCAAGATACTCCTAAACCAAGTACAGAAAATGTTGAAGTAATACAATTAATGTTAAACCTAAAAGGAACAATTAGAGATAAGCATTCAAAAATGAAACTACACAAAGTTAGCTACAATACAGTATTTTTTCACTATCTTTGAAAAAAACTGTTTTAATACACATTGTTATCATTTTAAATATTATTATTTTAAACTAAATTTCCAGCCTACTGCTTGCCTTGCAGCATGAAAGCTAACAATACAAAGCAGTTCAGGTGTTGGACAAGGACTAGGGAGACCAGTTTTATAAATCTTCCTTTAGTCATAGAAATTCACTGTGTGAGTTTGACCATTAGTCGCTCTTAGTTCACCCTACCTCAGAGACTTGCTGCTATGAGAATAAAAAGGAGAAGCTTAAATTCTTGGGGAAAGATGGGACAAAATTCTAACAAATGCCACATTAAAATATGGCACATGCTTAGTGTATCAACAAAATATCCCTTCGTTATTTAAAACATCTGTACAGAAAGACAGATTTTTAAACTTCCTTTTTGCTTTAAGTAAGTACTATATACCTTCTATACTTTACTGAAAGGATGGGAATTCTAAAATCTGTGGCCCATGCTTTTTTCTTTCTTTCTCTTGTGTTATTTTCACCCCAGCAAACTATCAAATTGCAGATTTCTTGTCAATTTTTAAAACATATGGAAAAATAGCTATTATTATCTATCAGCATGACTTCATTAAAATACTCATGCAAAAACATAAATCTGACTTACCCACGTACAATTCCTACAATTTTCTAAAACAGATGCACAGAACTGACATACACTCATATACAAAGCTTACCTTTATTTCTTTGCAAAGCAAACTTTCTTGTTCTTCGTGAATGTAGAATTTCACTGTATTTTTTCGTACATCTTCAATAATTTTGAAGATGCTGTCAAACACTTCAGGTCTTAATTGGCTAATAAAACCGGCCAGAGCAGGTTGCTTTGAAATATCTGGTTTATCTACAGGCTTTGAGATCTTCTCTGATTTTGCCAAACAATCAACAGGGGATCCTTTTGGCTCAGCTGTTAACTTTTCCTCTATGTTAGCATTCACCGGCTTGTGTTCTTTTTCTTGTTCTTTTTCTATATCCAAAACCACTGACTGATTCTGCTCATTAATGGCTGCATCTCCCTCTACACTGCTACATGGTGGCTCTGAAAGATGTTCTTCAAAATCATTTGAGGAAGACACAGGCTCCTCCAGGGCCAAATTCAATCCACTGCTCGTAACAGAATTATCGCCTGGTCCAGCGCTTAGAGTAAGGGATGCATCCTGAGCACCATATGAACATGATAAAGCAACACTGTTGAGCTTTTCACTTAGTCTTTCTACATATTTATGGACAGCAATATCTGATGCTTCTAAACATATGAATTCAGAAAGTCTCATAATCCTTTCCTGTGCTGAAAAGACAGGTTTTGATGTTCCACTGACATACTCAATATTCTTCTCCTGCAAAGTTTCCTGAATCTTGTTGGTAAAGATGTTATACTCTTCTAATATGGCTGTTTCTATTATTCCACTTACTGAATGTTCACTTGACACATAATTATTTGTTTCATATTCACATTGTTCTTCGGATTTCACCTCTTGACCTGTGTGTATTTTATCTTCTATTCTTTCTTTCGGTAGGTCTGAAAAGGCACAGTATGCAAATTCATAATCAGAACTTCTTGGCCTGTTTATAATGCGAGGATCTTGTTCACAAGCATCCTTTGGTACTGAATAAGCAAACAATTCATCTGGAGACTTCAAGCCTATACAAGAAAAGTTGGTAAATTACCTCTAAAGATAATGAGAATATGCGCTGAATAAGTATATTGTCAACATCAATGTATTCTGAATGTCACTTTAATTGATAAATATTGTAAAAACCATTCATTATTATAAGCATGTCATATGTCAATATATTACCCAAAACATAATTGTTGAGACATAAGGAACAGCATGTTGGCTTGCAAAGTAGTCTCTGGATTACAGATTTTTCACATAAAATATTGCAGACATGCTTGAAATAAAACTGGATGTTTGTGCTTTTGGCTCACCAGCCAAATCTGCAAAAGTGATCAGTGCTATTGGATGCCACTACATAATATGCATTCAGCATAGGTACGTTCAGGAGAGGCAACAGAGTCAATGCTTTCTCTACTAAAACCACTATATGAAAGCCTTGATTGATATATAAATGTATTTAAATAAATGTATTATGTATAAAATCCATAAAAATATAAGTCTCAGATGCTGAACTAAAGATTTCAGGATAATGCAATGTGGCCTATCCCAATAGTAGCACTTAATAGTAAAAAGCAGTAAGTTTACATAGAAAAATAAAGACTATTAAACTTCATTAAACCTTATAGTGACATAGTACAAACATACATGCTGCATAAGCATTCAAATGGAATTTTCTATTAAGATGCTTCCTGATGCTTTCATCAAGTTAATTTTTGCACATCTAAATGGTTTTTTGGTATTTCAACGTTTTCCTTCAACTTTATGATCATTAATTTAACAGATCATGAGAAGAATCTATTTCAAAACCAAAAGTTCTCATAAAATTTCCAGTGACAAATTTATACATAATGTTATTTCCAGTAGACAGTACAGGTAGTCCTCAGCAAATTGACCTCAACATGACAAAAGTAGTTCAACAAGTTAGTGCAAAGAGATGTATAAATAGACAGACATCCAGAAGCATACACAGAAACATTGCAAACTTCACATATATACAAATAATGGCATAATTAACCTGGGCTGTCAATTTAAAAGAAAATGTCATCCTAGAGCAATGGTGTCAATTTCTTCAAGGGCCAGATCAGCATTGTAATTCTCCTCCGCAGGCCAGGGGGGTGAGGGGGGGGAACCGGATGGACGCCTCCTGCAGGTTTTCCAGGCCGGCCCTGCAGATCTAAGCACCCTGTGGGCTGGGCCTTGAGTTTGACACCCATGTCCTAGAGCGTGGGTGCTATCAATAAAACAATGCTTAAGCTTGGAATCATAACAAATTAAACATAAATGTTTAATACAGTAAAATTCTTATGAACTTCTAAACTTTGAGCATTCTGTGCAATTCCAAACAGAATACTGTATCTGAAGAAAAATATTGTACATAAGGGGTCCCCAACCTCAGGGCTGCGAATCAATACTGGTCTGTGGTTTGTTGGAAACTGGGCTATGGAAGTGTTAGGCAAGCTTCATTTGCACATGCACAGGATCTAAGTTGCACGCGCAAACCATCCCCTCCCCGCTGCCGCCACTAGCACTGCCAGTCCATGGAGCCAAAAAGGGTAGGGACCACTGTTGTAGAACTCAAAAAGGTGCTAAGAAAAGAAATAAAAAGATCAGATAGATCTGATGATGGCAATAACTCTTATACAAGTAAGACTACAGCATTTTTTGGAGCAGAAGTAAGTAGAAAGGAAGAAACGGCTAAATGTCCATATGAGGATAAAAATAAAATTCTCTCCGTTCTTCATAAACTTGTAACTTGTGTAAGTAGTTCTCATTTAACAATGGTGATTTAGCCAACATTTCTTAGAGCTACTTATGCACACACACCAATGTTTACATGATCACATTTTGAGCATTTGGTAACCAGCTCACATTTACAGATGCTAGCAGTTAACAATTTGCCAGTTTCCTGAGTTTATTTCTGGTTTCCAGCAAAAAGTGCCCATTGAGTATACTGTATTTGTTTAATGATGATGGCGTTCACTTAACAATCGTCAAAAAAAGGTCATAAAATCAGGCAGGGGCACGTGATGACCTCCTTCCAAACATAATTCCAGTTTCAATTATAGTTGTAAGTCAAGGAATACCTGTAGATGATATTTCTAAATGCCGAATGTTTCAGGACAGATAAAAGGAAGTATTTCTTTATTCAAGCATAATTAAACTGCAATTCACTGTCACAGTTGGTGATGGCCACCAATGTAAAAGGGAACTAAGCGTATTAATGAATCAGACTATCAATTGGCCACTAATCTTGAAGAATGTTTACTATCTCCAGGAGCATTGGTAGCATAACTTAAATATCAGATGTTGGGAAACAAGAGAGGAAGCAATTGCCTTCTTCTCTTTGTTTGGGAGGCTCTTTAAATAGTTTGGCCTCTGTGTGACCGACTGACCAAAGAAAGCAGTTCTGACCCAATCCAGGGGGAAATTTCTATAGCTTATGCCTGAACTTTAGAAGGGAAATAAACAAAGGTCAATGGATTATGAAATTTGGAAATTCCACAAAATGTTGTTGCTAAAAATATGGTGTTAAATGAATTATATATAATTTAATAAGATCATGAGACTCTAGACTCTTAACAAGATTTGAGACTCTAGAAAAGAGTGCAGAGAAGAACAACAAAGATGATTAAGGAATGGAGCCTAAAACATAGAACAGTTGTTGAAACTGCGTATATCTAGCTTAATGAAAATAAGGACTAGGGGTGACATGATAACAGTATTCTAGTATCTCAGGGGTTGCCATAAAAAAGAGGGAGTCAATGTATTCTCCAAAGCATGTGAAGGCAGGACAAGAAACAATGGATGGAAACTAATCAAGGAGAGAACCAACCTAGAACCTAAGGGGAAATTTCTTGACAGTTAGAACAATGAATCAGTGGAACAACTTGCCTCAGAAATTGTGAATGCTTCAACACTGGAAGTTTTAGTAGAGATTTCTCTGAAATGGCACAGGGTTTCCTGCCAGAGAAGGGGCCTAGACTAGAAGACCTCTAAGGTCCCAGTTATTCTGTTCTATTCTGTTCTGTTATGAAACTATTTTCTACACATTTATACTTTATGGTTAACATGATCTAATATATAGAAAGCAAAATGACTTCTGCAAATTTTCAAAATATAACAGAATTAATATTCAAAATTTTAATAAAATTAAGGGATCCCTTAAATTATATGCTAGTTTATTAGTACAAGCTCCCAATTATGATAATATAGTAAGAACCAAATTCTAGTGTTGAGGATGAATACAAATATAAAATATTCAAATACATAACTAAATAAAAATTAACTTATTTCCAAATGCCACAAATATATGAATATCAGTGTCAAGTATTGTTACTTCAACTAAGTAAAAATTGCTTCTTCCCCAAATGCAAACAGGTAAGAAACATCAATATTTTATTTCTTCTCATATTATGACTAAAAACATAGGAGTTTTTTTGCAAACAGAAATGTTTCCCAAGTGACAGTAATGAACTGCCAAGTATTTATTTACCAATGCAATAAGAAGGGGATGGTGCAGTGGCTTAGTGATTAAGACACTAAGCTTGTCGGCTGGAAAGACCGAGCACCATGCAATGAGGTGAGCTCCTATCCTCGCCCTAACTCCTGCTAACATTGCAGTTCAAAATCAGACAAATGCGAGCAGATAAATAGATACCACTTTGGTGAGAAGGCACTATGACATCATTCTGGCCACATGACCACGGAAATGTCTTTGGACAGTTCTGGCTCAATGGCCTTGAAACAGAGATGAGCATCGCCCCCCATAATCAGCAATGACTAGTGGAGTAAACTCTGCAGGGACTCCTTTACCTCAATAAGAAATAGGCCAGTCTGCCACCTGGGTTTGCAAGATTACTTCCTTAAGCAGATTTCTAGAAATCTATCCACATGCAAATATCAGAAGCAATTCTACAAAATTAAACAGGTGAAAACAATGTGAAAGTCTCTCCCCCCCTTTTTTTTTTTGAAAAATAAAAAACATGAATTATTTATTTTAGAATAGCATTTAAAATACATTAACATATCTCTATCGATATGTACTAAAACCCTTTGCAATCCCCACATAACCTCCAAAAACTATGCAATTTACAAATACTTTTTTTAGACCATTGCAACTCCTACGATGAAGAGACATGCCACAAGTGCAAGAATGAGGGTGGGTATTTTAAATGGCCTGCATTTCTCAAGTTTCAAGCTCTGAATATACTTGCTTCAGTGGATTAATTTCCCCAATTATGTGTAAAACTGGTTGGTTGGTTTTCAGTCTTCCGAAAACTTAATGTTGAGAACAGGCTTCTTTTTCAGCTACCTGGATAGCAATGGGCATATGCAGTGAAGACCATCCTTCTCACCTGTTTGGTTATCTCCAAGCTTTCTCAGTTGATCCTCAGGAACTCTTCCTACCCCTCCTGAGGGAGAGCAGCAGTTAGCAAGTTTAGAGTTTCTCAATATATATAAAGTACATCCTTTCATACTTTTTTGTTCTATAAACCAATTTAAATAATTAGACATATCAGAGAATATAAAAGTAATATTATTAATTTCAAGTATCTTTGGATCTCGTGGAATTGTGTTTTCATTCAAGATTTTAATTCCAGAATTGATTGTATCTATAAACACTGCAAGAACCAGCAGGCTAGAAATTCCTGTGTTAATCATTTCTGGTGTACTAGAGGCTTGAGCTCCCCAACCATGCTACTGCTGCTTCCACACCCATATTACTTAAATAATTTCACATTTTTCATTGAAAAGATAGTTTTCATTTAGTCCATAAAAAAAATATGGAAATTACCACTAAAAGCAAGTAGATCCAGAAATAGCATAATACAATGCAGTTAAATTTTATCTCTTAGTAGCAAATATAGTGTTTTAGAAGAAAACTGGGCTTCAAATGAATTAATGTGATGCAGCAATTTTAAAAAAGCCATCCTGTTGAACAAATTGTGTTTTAAAAAGAACCCTTGAGAAATTAGCCTCAGAAGAATTCATATCACCTTTCTTTGCATAAACTAGCATAACCATGGTTTTACATAGGTCTGGAAATTTTAAAAAAGTTAAAATGAACTGTTAATGAGAGAAATCTCATTTTAAAACATTTTAGAGGCAAAAGTTTCTATTGGCAATCTGAACTCAATATAGTGTTTACAACATTATTGGAACAGAATTTATAAATGTTCTGCCAAGTTCCCCCATTATCTTAAATAAATACACTGGTATGATGTGTGGTGATCACAAAAATGTAGTAACTAAAATCTAGTAACCAAATGCAGTCCATTAACCCATTATATTCAAAAATTCTATGAAAAAATTGCCCCACCAGTAGTAGAAGTATTTGTTCAATTTCATTCTAAACGAAAATAATTAAAGCATGCTAGTCCTTAACTTGCCACATAATCCAGTTTCTTCTTTTACTATGAAATAAAACAACCACACCCCTAGAGACTATGTAACTTTTTTCATTTTTTATAAGTTCTATGTCACTAATTGCATATAATGGTAACACCATGTTATGTTACAGCTGACCATCTCTATAGCAAGAAAATAAACACCAAAATACAATTATTAACCTCCAAATTATCTAGACAATGCGTTAAATCCAACATAAAAGCTAACTATTTATTTAGGAGATTTCTATTCCTGCCTATTCGCACACGGAGACTCAAGGCAGCTTACCATATAAAAATATCATATAAAAAACAATAAACCTCCCCACCCCCACCCGCCCTGGCGACAACATATCATACGAGCCATTTAATGGGCTCCATCCCACTCTGCATTCTCCAGGCCCAGTGGCAGAACCGGGTCTTCAGAGCCTTCTGGAAGAGTGTTAGAGTAGGGGCCATTCTAATCTCTGGAGGGAATATGTTCCAGACAGAGGGAGCCACCATGGATAAGGCCCTTCTTCTGGTCCAACCAGGCTTAACTCCCTAGGGGATGGGACCTGCAACATTCCTTGCCTCCCTGCTCCCTACCTGCTGGGTTGGGTAGATGTGACCGGCAAGAGACAGTCCCTCAGATAACCTGGTCCCAAGCCATGAAGGGCTTTAAAGGTGACAACCAGCAACTTGAATTGCACCTGGAAGCAAATCAGCAACCAATACAGTTCCCACCTGAATGTATAGCGTTTTGCAATAGTCAATACTGGAGGTGACTAGGGCATGAGTGATCATGAATAGGAATTGTTGTCCAGGAAAGGGCATAACTGCAAACTGTATTGCACTAAGGACTTTCTGGCCATGACTATCCCCGGCTCTTTGAGCAGAAGTTGCAAGTCTAGGAGAACCCCCAGATTACACACAGGGTCTGTTTGGGGCAGTGCCACCCCATCCAAGAACAAAGGTGGCAATTGTCCATGGGTCAAAGAACCCCAAACCCAGAGCTACTTGTTCTTACAAAGGTTCAGTTTCAACCCGTTGCTCCCCATCCAGCCCCTAACAGCCTCCAAGCACTGCGAAAGGGAGATCATGCCATCGCTTAATTTACCATGGGCTGAGACATATAGCTAAGTATCATCAGCATATAGATGATACTTCAGTCCATGGTGATGGATGATCTCACCCAACAGCTTCATATAGATGTTGAATAGGAGCAGAGAAAATACTGAGCCCTACGGACCCTGCAAAGTAGTGGGCAAGGGTTCGATCTCTCACCTCCTATTAACACCAACTGAAAGTGGCCACAGAGGAAATGAACCAAGATAGCACAGAGCCTCCACTCCCAATCCCCAAAGCCACTCCAGAAGGATATTATGGCTTATGGTTATCGAAAGCTACCGAGAGGTCAAGTAGAGCAAGCATGTATGCACTATTTCCGCCAGAGATCATTCAAATACATGACCAATGCCATTTCTGTCCCATATCCAGGCCTGAATCCTGACTGGTAGGGGTCTAGATAATCCATTTCATCCAGAAACCTCTTGAGCTACCACACAACCACTTCTCAACAACCTTTTCCAAAAAGGGAAGATTGGAGACAGGTCGGAAATTATCCAACTGGGTGGAATCCAGCTTCTTAAGAAGAGGGCGGACCACAATCTCCCTAAAATGCTGGGGCACTACTCCCTCCTGTAGGGAAGCATTAATCACCAGCAGAGTCCACCAGCCTGTCACCTCCAGGGAAGTTTTCACAAGCCAGGAGGGACATCGGTCTAAAACACATGTGCTTGCACGCATATTCCCTAGGATCCTGTCCACTTCCTCAGGAGCGACAGGATAAAACTGTTCCCAGCTAACTGGGCAAGAACCTGCCTCAGGGGCTTCCACTGGACCAGCAACCATGCAGGAACTAAGTTGAGCGATTTTATCTTCCAGAAAATCTGCAAATTCCTCAGCGCACCCCTTCAGGTGAACCTCAAATCTCCTCCTTCCCCAGGAGGTGGTTCACCTTAAAGAGGGTCGCTGGGTGATTATCTTCAGATGTAATTAGTGCAGAGAAGTATTTACACTTCGCCACACAAATCGCCACGAGATAGGCCTTAATAGCAGCTCTTACCCGTGTTTGATCGAGTTCATCCCTTGTCTTCCACCAGTGGCGCTCTAGATGTCTCTTCATCCATTTCATCCCTCTCAGTTCCTCTGTATACCATGGAGGACAGAGAGGTCTACGGGTGAGGAGAGGTCGCATGGGTGGAATCCTATCTAGTCACCTTCCTATTCCAAACAGTCACCTTCCTATTCCAAACAGTGACGCAGATCTGCAGTTATAACCCCCAGCTCCTTCTGGAACCCATCAAAGTCTATTAGTTGATGGGGGTGGACCAATCTAATAGGTCCTGACAGGGGAACCAATGACAAGTCCACCAATTCCAGGCCACATAGGCACTGCTCCGACAAAAAAATCAGATGTCTAATCACTATTCCTAGTCAGGCCCTGGATGACCTGGGAGAGGCCCATGGAAGTCATGGTTTCCATGAAATCTCAGGCTACCTCTGACCCTGCCCCCAGGGATAGCAGGTTGAAGTCCCCCAGAACTATAAGCCTGGGAAATTCCACTGCCAGCCCCACGGCGAGGTCCAGGAGCCCGGGTAGGGAAGCTGCCACACAACAGGGAGGCTGGTACAGCAGCAGCAATCCCACCTGATCCCAACCTAAGAAAAAGGGTCTCACAGCTGGGTACTTGTGGAGCTGTGCCCCTGGAGGCTGCTAAAGATTCCTGCTTTAATACAATGAAAGGACAGATTCATAACCTGAGTCTCTTCCTCAGTCATAGAATTCCATTGTTCCATTTCAACTGATTGCTGCAGAGCACCTTAGCTAAATTCAAAATAGTATATTTAAAAACATGTTTCCAAGAACCAACAATATAAACAAAGGACTCAAAATATAAAGTCTCCACTAACAGAAGTGGAGATCAGCCTGTTGTCAACTGTCATGAACTAGCTGAATAGCCTAAAAGTAAAAATGTTATTAAAAACATTCCATATCCTCTCTGATATTTAAAACTGGATATCTAAAAGATACAAAGATTTGAACTTTATACTTATCTTATTCCTCACCTGTGATGGGAATCAGTTTCCAATGTATTTCAGTTGCCTCAGAATTGTTTGAGTTGGAACGCTGTCTATGATAATTCTGTTCAAGGGGTGTGCTAGGACAGGGACTAACACAACCATCAAAGCTGCTTATGCTTCCTGTGCTTGTTTCCTAAATAAATACATAGTATTTCAATTGTTAATTATGTGGTGCTATGACTATTAATATAGCATATGCGAAGTGCATGTGTTTGTGTCCATGTGCATCCATGAGAATATGTATTTATACACACACACACAAATGTTAGCACTGCTAATTTTAATCATTTCAATATACAATCTTCAGAAATTAAAACATTTTTGTACTATATTAATTTAAATAATTAAGCACTACTGTGATATCTGTATTTACTGTGGCTCTTATTTTCAGGATATTCAAGTACAATTTGAATTAACTGATTTACTCACACACAAGTCACTTTCAGACAGAAAAAAAAGCAATTGTCAAGGTTTCAGACTGGTGATAGCACCAGCAATACTTTTAAAAAGTTATTTACTATATAAGATATATTTCAGCTGGAAGTGTTGTTTTGTTTCAGTTGGAAAGAAGCAATTCTAGAGAAAGTAACCCTTCCCAGGCTCCCAAGATCAATTTTATCTCTTGATCTCTTCCAATGAAGGAATGATTATGCCCTCCCCATTACCAACTGAACCAATACAAACCGCAGTCACAAACAGTACAAAAGTTAAAAAAAAGTTATTTTCAACTCTCAAATTGCCAATTCATGACAAACATAGCAAACCAAGAAGCCCTAGTCAAATGTTTGCTTGTGCCTATTTTATTACCTGCTCCATAGATAATATTTTAAATCTACTCCTGACAAATATGCTCATGCACTGAACATTCAAGCCATATGGAACTTCAAGGGTCACAAGAATTCAGGAATTGCTTTATACCGAATTAAATTATTGATTCATCTACTTCCATACATAACTGGCAATGAATCACCAGGATTGTTGACACATATCTTCCATAAACCTGCCTAAACTTATCTATCTTCAATTCAAATACACTCATTCCTAGAGGAATTCTGCTCTTTAGATTTACTCCACCAAAAAGCAACAATAACATTAGTTTATGTTCCTAGGCACCAAGACTGAAGTAGTAACGAGATTCAGTGGTACAACTACAATGCCATATGGACAGCCAGTTTGATGTAGTGATTAAAGCATTAAGCTAGAACATAGGAGACCATGAGGTCTAGTCTGGCCTTAGGCACAAAACCACCTGGATGACTTTGGGCGAGTCACTCTCTCTTAGCCCTAGAAAGCAGGCAGTGGCAACCACTTCTGAATTATTGTCAAGAAAACTGTAAGTGACTTGCCCGGACAGTGCTAGGAATCAACGCTGACTCGAAGGCAAACATACATATACTTATATAGAAAAAAAGCCATGTTACTAACTTTTTTTCAGATTCGAGTTAGATTTTCCCACTGAGAATGACATTAACAAGTATAACACCATTTTTCAATATAGCAAAGTTTCATGATACCCAATTATCTTTAGCTTCACTAATCTGATCTACCCTGACTTTGTTAATTGTGAGACTTTTTAATTGCTCTTGAAGTTAAATTGCAACAGATTTGCAAAACAGAAACATTCTTACTTTTAATGGTAGTATATGATCTGGATCCGTTTCAATAGTGGAGGCATCAAGAGAACTGAGCAAACTTGTTGCACTTCTTTCTAGCATGATTGGGCTTTGGAGATCTTTGAATTGAGTATGTTCATGTGTAGTGTTAGGAAGCTCGGGTTCTTCCTTGATCTTTGGTGGAATGGGATTGTATTCAACTGTTTGCTTTGAATAATTTTCTGACGCCTGTTTAATCAATCTTGCTGTTTGAAAGTCTGTATTAGTAAGCACTTCCGAAAGTAATTTCAAAACACCACATAGGTCAGGAATTGGAGGATCAGCAACATTCTGTTGTCTCAAATCAGTATCACGCCCTCCAAGATCAGCTATCATTGAAAGAAGTGACTCTGGTGCAGTGTCCTCTAGAAATCCAGCTGGGGTAGGAATAGAAATATACAAAAAAACAAATATTATGCTAAAACGTTTCGACTATCCATTCATCAATTGATGGATATGATACACATAAGAACACATTTCTAATATTCTACATTTTGAGCCTAGTGAAAAAAAGTGTTCAATGGCAAAAACGGATGTGCTCTTTGTATAAAATATCAGCAATTACATTTATACTTATCCTCAAGCCCAACACCTTGCTTCCTGGGTGACCACCAGGAAATCTCACATTTGCTGACTAGACTTGGACATCAAAACAAAATCTCCAAAAGGCAACAGTTGCAAACTAAGTTTATTATTGCCAGTATATGGATATTTTCAGGCAGTAACCAGGAATTGGGTTTGACTCAATGTAGGTTTTTATTTATTTATTTATTTATTTATTAGATTTCTATACCGCCCTTCTCCCAGCGGACTCAGGGCGGTGAACAGCCAATTAAAAAACCAGTATACAAACGTTAAAACATACTAAAACCAATATAAATTAGGCTGAAATATAAGACCGAATAAAAACTCTAAAAAGTTAAAATTTAAAAATATTTAAAAAATAAAAGGGATCAGGCAAGTCCGGCGAGTTGAAAAAGATGAGTCTTCAGAGCCCGACGGAAAGTCCGGAGGTCAGCAATTGTTCTCAGTTCTGGAGGAAGATCGTTCCAGAGGGTGGGGGCTACCACAGAGAACGCTCTCCCCCTGGGGGTCGCCAGCCGGCATTGTCTGGCTGACGGCACCCTGAGGAGGCCCTCTCTGTGGGAGTCCCTTACTTAAATGTCAGGGACTTAAATCTTCTGCACTGCAAGGTTCCATACCCACAAAAACTGAGAGAATATGCTCGATGCCAAGCCACATAACAAAAATGCTGAATTTGTAACTAATATAAGCAATAAAAACTGTATGAATATAAAATCCAATCATTCAATATGAACAATTTTTCATTTGCGTTAAGATTCAAAATGTAAAACATGCTATAACAATAAGCTACATTTATATTTATTTACCTAAACTCTACATTAATAGTTACTTACCTTCACTGTTTTCTAAAGTATTGCTCATTTTTAACTGCTTTTGTGGACTCTCTCCTTTACTTTCACATTTTCGTTTCCGCCTGCTTTCATTTCTATTGTCTTCTGAGTCAGATTCTCTATCCACATTTTTCTTTGTATAATGAATTAAATTAATCAAATCTTCAATATTTCCTCTATCACGATCTCCAGAGCGAGCAGACTTTCTGTTCGCAGCTGTATTTTCATATTTTGATCCATTTCTTTTTCCTGATTTTCCTCTTGTAAAATCAGATTCATCTTCCAGGGGTTCATAATCTGAAACAGGACTGAACTGCTGAGGTTTTCTATTACTGTCCATTATTTTCTTCACTTTAGAAATAGGAACCTGGTATGTTTCTGAACCAAAAATATAGGAATGCAAACAGCTCTCAAGATGGGATTTATTTTTAGGACCAGGATACAAAAATGTTTTGTCATCCAAGTTTCCTTTATATTGATATAAAACGAATTCTTTATATTTACTGTATCGTTTAAAATAGTCATTTATATATTTTTCCATCAAAATATTCAAGCTAGACTTAGAATCTTTGCGAGAATGTACATATGCATAATGCAATGACTGGATAAATCTTGGAAGTTCTGGTATAAATTCATGGGTTTCATCCAATACCATCGTATTTTCATTTTTCTGGTCATTTTTGTGCACTATGTTCAGAATGATATAAAAAAAAGGAAGAGGGATCAGTAAACACCATTCCTTGAATAAACTTACACAATCTGCCTTTGCTTAGTAAAATCAACACATTCATTTTTCATGCAACACATCATTTTACTTTAATAGCAACTAAGAAGAAACATAACATGCTCAAGATCTATCTTGGAATTCCTATTCTGCTTGTTCTTTAAGATAAAAATGTGAGATATTTCTCACATGTTCATCAGGAAGGATAATGAGAATAGTAGGCATGGAAAAAGGGGCTTTTTCAATATACTTAGTACTTTAAACAAGAATTTGACAAATCTTTGTATAATAGGCATACACTTGGTATGAAAAAATTGCCTACAATACAGATTGTTCATTGGACTGCTATTTCTTTATATCAATGTTTGTTACTGCTTTACAGGAAGACTAAGTATCTGATTTTGTTGCTAGTTTTTATTAAATGCAATCTTCTCAATGATTCTGGAAGTAATTTTGAAAGGGACATAAAGCCTTTTAAGTAATAAATACTGTGCCATTTAACAGCAAACAATTTCATTTATAAGTATTTTCAATTTACCTATCCATCAACAACCTGCTTTGTCATACTAATTAATACATGCTTATTTTATACATGCACCCACACACTCGCCAGTGAAATAATCAATGTCACTTAGTTAACAAGCATTCTTAGATGTACTAACAAGATCAATACAGAAATAATTGTTTAGCAGCTACCAGCTAAAATAATTGCTATTTCTGATTTAATAGATAATTTTCCAAGTGTTCTACAATACAGTATAGGTCCGTAATGGTGAACCTATGGCACGGGTGCCACAGGTGGCACACAGAGCCCTATCAATGGGCACGTGAGCATTGCCGTAGCTCAGCTCCAGCATGCATGTGTGCACCAGCCAGCTGATTTTTGGGCCTTTCAGTCCCATCGGAAGTTGGGAAATGGGCTGTTTCCGGCCTCTGGAGGGCCTCCACGGGGGTGGGGAAGGCCATTTTCACCCTCCTCAGGCTCCTAGAAAGCCTCTGGAGCCTGGAGAGGGTGAAAAATAGGCCTACCAGCCCACTGTGCCATCATGTGCTAAAAGTTGTGGGGCACACAGACTTACATGCACAGGGACGGGGCGCATCAAATTATGGGTGTGGGCACACACGTGGGTGACCTCTCTGCGCTACCCCCCCCCCCCCACACACACACTTTTGGCACGCGACGGCAAAAAGGTTAGCCATCACTGGTATAGGTCAACCCAGAACATATTAAATATGAACAAAGTCAAACTTCAAAAACTAAAAACTATTTGCAGATGGATGAACCTGTCAAGAAGGAAGATGTACTGGAAGTTTATTGGTGTTTATCCCTACATAGATATTATTAAAAAGATACCTATGTTGGTACCGTAAATTCAGCCTTCCGAGTGGCTAGCAATATTACATGGAAGAAATGTATAACAATTTCCTGAATCGTTTGCTCTTGTGCAATTACTTTTATAGTCATTAATATATGCATTTTATTTTGTGATTACATTAATTAAAGCAGCTTAGATACAGACTACTTTTTAATAATGCAATCATTATTGCATGATAACAAAATTATGAGAGATTGTTCTAGACATACGAAGTTTAGAGGAGTTAATTCTGAAATGTCGATTTTTTTTTCTTTTTATAAACTTATGATAAAGTAGGGTGGAGAAGGTGATATTATTTATTTGTAATGATAATTTATCATTCACAGTGCTTACTCTTTATTTAGTCTATCACTTTAATTCCAGTAGGCACTTTTAATATAATAAATTTGACTCAGAGAGCCATTGATGAAGGTAAGGTAGCAGAGCTAGAAACCAAAAGTCCGCCATAAGTAGACGTAAGGGCAACTGGATGACCTCAAGTCAGTCATACCATTTCATCCCAGGAAGCAGACAATAGGAAACTATTTCCAAAATCTTGCCAAGAAAATTGCAGAAACTAGTCCAGGCAATCACTAGGAGTCAGCAATGACTTCAGGCATTTTTTTTTAAAAAAAAACCCTCTCTTTAACTACTTCTTCACTCTTCTGAACCCACTTGGATTCTATCTCCCTTTTGCTTTACGTTGACAACTAAGATTGTAGATAGCATGTTCTTCCTTGCTAACTGAGGTAGGAGAAAGGGTGAGGCACTCTCCTTTCTTTCTTTAATCAGCATTTAATTCTTTACATGTTCCATACAAAATTCACTACATTCTAGCCATCTTAAGAAGTAATCCCCTTTTCTCATAAGAGGAAGACTTTACTGCAGATTTATACAAAGGATACCACACTAACACTTTTATTACAGAGTCAATAAATTATACCCATAATTCCGTAAGGAGGAAAGCTGCTTTTAGAAGGATGGGATTGGTTTATAGTAAGCAAACTAGCTAGACCCATTTAAATACAGCAAATTGAACATTTAAAGCACAGATATTCACAGGAATTAACTAGGTTAGGTTTTTTCTTTCAAGATTTCATCACTTTTTTCTCAGGCTTTAGAGAAAGGAAAAGATTATTATTATATGCTGGCTATTATTTTTTCCTTACTGTAATCTATCAGCATCAAGCTTTACCATCGTCAACTTTATCAAACATGTTCAAATACCAAACGTTATGAATGCACACTAGTTCTAAGAGAAGTCAGTTGCAGCTATAATCCTTTGATAATAAGTTAACAAAATTTCTTCCTTCCTGCCCTTTGCTGGGTTAGCACTCACGGCCACTAGAATGCCAGCCTACTTTAGAGATGAAAATCAAGTCCAGCTTCATTATAATCCAAGGCTGGATCTGCAACTTTGCATTACTGTTATTGTGTCAGAAATACAACAATAATTAACAATGGACATACCTCCATATTAAATACTGAAAAAAATTACCTGACGTCACTAAATTTCTAGGCTTCCGAAATAGAAACAATGCTTGCAAAACCCGAGGCCTTCCTGTTCGATTATCTGATTAAAAAATAAAAGGGGAGGAGAATAAAAAAGAAAATAAAAGTTAAAAGGTAGCAAAAATACTCACTCAAAGCAATTGCTCAAGAAACACATAGTATTTGCATACCATATGGGGAAGCCATTTGATAAGGAGAAAGAAGCAAGAGGTGTCCTCCATCTACAAGTGGTTTTAAAATAACCTACAAAAAAGATACTTAAATTAGGAATGGAATTAAAGTATAGCACAAGTTTTGTTCATGCTGTAATTTCAAAAACAGGTCGTGTTGTTTTGAAATTTCCAGTACTACAAACATGCATGTAGTAAAATTATAGGGGGGAAAAATCTATACTCACCAGGTTGTCTGTCTCTAGCTTCTGAAGTAAACCTTCCAAATTGCTTCCTGATCTAGTCTTTTCCACAACTTCAAACAGACTACAATACATTCCATTCTTAAACACTGAGAATACAGAAAAAAATAGCTGTCAATAAACCATTTCATTAGAGAAAAAGTTAGTACAATGAGTCCAAAAAACATCACATAAGAGAATTTTGCTCCCCTTTCATCCCTCAATAAGCAATTTTATGGGAATAAATTTAACAAACAAACAAACAAATATATCTGCTTGAATAGGATAGGACTGGAAGGAAGGTATTCTTCAGCAATGGGGAAACTACTAATTTTTAGAAAGAACTGTCCAGTGCAAGTTCTACTTTAGAGTGGTTCACAATGGCTTATGTCTCGTTTCTCTAACCCCACAAGAGAACAAGTGATTGGGGATGTTCCCTTCTATGCATTTTTTTTAAACGTTATCAAATATAACTCAAAGTTAACCAACGTTATGTTGTGGACTATAGTCATTACTAAGGTGTTCAAAATGGTTTGAGTTCAAACAGCCATCTAGAACATTTTAAGCCTGAAACAGAATTTTTGAGGGTTTCAAATGACATTCTTTTAAGTGTTTCGTGCTACACTGAGCCATGGAGTTGGAATGTTGTCTACTGGTGTTTTTTTTTCTCCCTGTTCTAGACAGTATAGAAGGCAATGTTAGTCACATTCCTGTTATTACTGATTTATATTGGATGGACTGACCTAGTGGTTGGAGTTTAGAAGTGAAGTAATGTTGATCATTCTAGGCAATCATTGATCATTCTAGGCAGCCCACAACACTGTAAGGAAGACATTCTAATCTGATTGCTATCAATGAGAGACAAAGAAGCCTTAAGATTGTAATTAACTGGATTGTTCCTCATTGCAGCTTTCTCTGTTGCTGGAAATAAGTACACCTGATTGATTGCTGATCTCCAAATTAAAATTAAAATTCACTGAAGACTTAACTGAAATCTAGTCTTATTTTAAATGATAGCATAATGAAATATAATAGAATTGGTGAGAAGAGAAAAGTGTTAATTTTCCTATTCCCTTGATCTTCAAATGAACTCCCCTAAGAATTTGAAAGTACATCTCCCCCAATCTGCATCCCATCAAATAAAGAAAAACCTGTTCGCTAATTTGGAGGAAATACCTTTTTCAGTTAAGTGTTCTGTGAATTTTGGCAGCAACAGTTAGGGTTGCTTGTGATATACAAACAAATTACAATTATTTCTTTTTAAATGGCCTGGGTACAGCACAGAATCAGCTTTGGTCGCGTTGGTTGATGATCTCTGGAGGGCTCGGGACAGAGGCTGTTCCTCTGTCCTGGTCCTATTAGACCTCTCAGTGGCTTTTGATACCATCGACCATGGTATCATGCTGCACCGGTTGGAAGAGTTAGGGGTGGGGGGCACTGTGCTGCAGTAGTTCTCCTCCTTTCTGTCCAACCGGTTGCAGTCTGTGTTGGCAGGGGGGCAGAAGTTGACCCCGAGGCCCCTCATATGTGGGGTGCCACAAGGGTCGGTCCTCTCGCCCCTTTTGTTCAACATTTATGTAAAGCCACTGAGCGAGATCATCCGTGGTTTCGGGATGAAGTACCACCAGTACGCTGATGACACTCAGCTGTACATCACCACCCCCAAGATGCCCTTGAAGTGATGTCCCGGTGCCTGGAGGCCATACGGATCTGGATGGGGAGAAACAGACTCAGGCTCAATCCTTCCAAGACCGAGTGGCTGTGGTTTCCGACGTCCTGATATAGTCAGCTGACGCCATCACTGACTATTGGGGGCGAATCACTGGCCCCCATGGAGAGGGTTCGCAACTTGGGCATCCTCCTTGATTCACAGCTGTCTTTAGATGAGCATTTGACAGCCGTGACCGGGAGGATTTTTTCATCAGGTTCGCCTGATTCGCCAGTTACGTCCCTTTCTGGATCGGAACTCCTTACACACAGTCACTCATGACCTCGTCACTTCCCGCCTGGACTATTTTAATGCTCTCTACATGGGGCTCCTCCTGAGGAGCACCCGGAGGTTCCAACTGGCGCAGAGTGCAGCTGCGCGAGTGGTAATGGGAGTGACATGGCGCTCCCATATAACACCCCTTTGCGCGAGCTGCACTGGCTCCTGGTGGTCTTCCGGGTGCGCTTTAGGTTCTGACGGCCCCTAGGGGGAGGGCCTTCTCTGTGGGGTAGCTACTATCTGGAACGAGCTCCCTCCAGAGATACGGAGGATCTCGGATCTGCGCACCTTCCACCGCGCTCTCAAGACCTTTTTATTCCATCAAGCTGGCCTGGCATAATCTTTTCCCTTTTTTTCCTTTTTAAAAATTTAAATTTTAATCTGTTTTTAAATTACTGGGGTGTTTTAAATTTGTCTTGGGCCAAATGGTTTAATTTGGTTTTATTCTGCTTTTAAATTTTGTATATATGTGTTTTATTTTGTGGCTGTTCACCACTTTGAGTCCTTTGGGAGTAGGGCAGTATATAAATCCAATAAACATAAACATAAACGTAAATGGATGTCATCAAGCAGACCCAATTATTTACCATCAACTCCAGTTTATGACCAGTTATATACATCTCCCTTAGAGTTTTCTCCATTTGTGTTCTAACACAAGTGTACCGCTCATTCGAAACTTTCAATTTGACAAGTAATCTTTTAAAAAGAATAACTATATTGGTAAATCTTGCTTTTCTTAATTTAAAAAAAGCTCTTACCTTCCCTTTCTCCCGAATAAGTTTCTTTAGCCAACGCACGTGATGATAATTTCTGTGCCAATTTTTCAAAGCTCATTACCATTTCAACATCAAGCTTTTCAGGACTAGTGATCATAGAAGAAGAAAAAAATTCATTACTCTTTCACTAAACCAGGGGTATGAAACTCAAGTCATCACGGCAGTGTCATCGGGACTTTTTCTCCCTTTGCTAAACCAGGCATGGGCATGGCCAGCACAATGCATCCGGCTCACAGATCGGGAATTTGACAGTCCTGATCTAAACTGGGTTTTTTTTTTTCTCCTTTCATAACCTATCAAAAACTTGGAACTGTGCAAACAGCTTAATTGTTGACCAAGAATCAGATTAGGAAAAAAGTTGCAACCAAGTTTATGTAAAAAATGTGAGGGTAGAAAGACAGTCTGAGGCATGTGAAGACTAACTGGCCAGCATGCTGAAACCCTGAGCAGCGACGGGCAACAGCTCACGTGCCCGGAGAGATGGCTCTGCGTGCCACTTCCGGCACACGTGCCATAAGTTTGCCATCATGACACTAACGTATAAAGGTTTACAATGCTGAACTTGGATTGGAGACACTCAGCTTCAAATCCACCCTTAGCCATGTAAGCTCACTGGGTGACCTTCATACTAGTCAATTTCTCTTAGTCTAATAAACATCTCATAGGGGTAATTGGGTGAAAAACTTAATGCCATCTTGTTTTTCTGCAGGAGAGGTGGGAAAAAAACCAACAAAATAAAAAACATATGGCTCTAGACTATGGGGTATTAGCCTGGTGAGCCAACACAGAACAGTCAGAGGAAGATTGAGACTTGTCCTTAAACTCATCAGATTAGTCATGGAGGCTTCCTGTTGACGTCGTGACGAGATCAGACATGAGAAGCAGGTCTCTGCACTCCCGTGCTAAATTCTCCCCACTGGTGGGCTCTGAAAGGAGCCAAAGGCATCCTGTAGAGGCGGCAAACCAAAGAGGGGTGCCCTGTGAGGTTGCGGAGAATCGCAGCTCTCCTGTCTGACCCTGGGTTCTTTTTCCCTCTCAGCCATGGTGAGAAGAGGCAGCCGAAAAATGGCTGCCACGAAGCTGGGACAACTGAGGAACAACCAAGACTGGTGCTGGAGTGAAGTAGGTTAACAGTGACTGGAACTGGGGGGGGGAGGGAGAGGATTCCTTTTTACATAAAACTTAGCCCCAAGGAACAATTTAGAACTATCTGCTCAGAATTGCTTGTTAAAGCGGTGATTAATCATTCTGAGAAAAATACCAGACCAGAAGGAAAAGATCTAAAGGGAGAAAACAATAAATTTCTAAAAATTTTGGACTCCTAAACTGGGAAGACATGATAATGAGAAGACATTTTAAAACACTGGAAATTTTTACTTAAAACCTTATCCTGTTTCTATAATTGAATTACAATTAAAATTACGATCAAAATAACTAAAATCAGACTGATTAGTGACAACATTGAAATTTGAGATCGCCACCTGCTGACGAAAGGAAAATGTGTAAGTCCAGGAATACTTATATGAAGGACTGTGAAAAGATCTACTGGATTATATTTAACTGCCCCATGACTACTGGAGACTCAAACATGAGAACAAGAAAATTATTTATTTAAAGTGACCCCTGAATGTTATGCTAGAAGACTGAATCTGTAAAGGGGACGTAAAGAGGCTTTTGATAACTCCTGGGACTATTTAAACGGAACTGATTGATTTCCTATGGAATACAAAGAATTTTGATCAGTGTACTTCTTGAAGGGCAATTTTAGGTCTGAATAAATGGTTCTTGGACTACTGGATAAAAGTGGGATTTTTTTAAAAAAAAAATAAGATGCTTCATAAGGAAGAAATGAGTGGAACTTTGAAGGACATGGATTGATTTTCCAAAGCACAAACGATATCATGGAGAAAAGATTTAAGGAGATTATGGAAAATACTATACGTGGGATGATGAGTAAAGAGCTAGATGCTCAGAAAAGGGAGGAGCCAACAGAAGGAATGGAGGAAAAGATAAAACCGAAGAACCAGCGAACCAAAGAAGAAGACAAGGAGGAAATAATAAAAATAACAGTGATTGATGAATTAAACCGGGGGGAAATATTTTAAGAGAGTTGAAAAGATAATTGGAGATACAGGAAGATTCTTTTGAATGGGAGATAGGGATTTGGGCGGATACTTTGGAAGCTAGGCAGTGAAAGAGGGTAGAGATGGGAGAAATACTTAAGATTGTATAGTCAAGAAATAGATGCAGACAGAGATAAAGATCCAAGAGAGGAATATGGAAGGCAAGTCAAAAAAATTATAGCAACTTAAAGTACCGAAGCGGGCAAGAAATGATGGTTAGAAAGGAAAGGGTTTCTCTTTTTTCTTTGATGTTTTGATTTGCTTTTCTTTTTCTCTTTCTTTCCCTTCTCTTTTAGTATGGTGGCATGATTAGAAGTTAGGTAAAAATAAGAGAAGAAAGTAACAATAAAACAGGAAAACTAGAGATTGAATGATGTATTATTAAGTATGTTTTAATAATATTGTGACTGGCATTGCAATAATATATTGAAACACTGAGCAATTAAATAATGAAAGAATATACTTTAATATAAAAATATGTATTACTATCAGAATTATGTAGATTTGATGATTGCAAAGAATATGATTAGAATAATTTTGTATGTCTAAATAATATTGGGACTGGGGTTAGAATTGTGTATTGAAACATTGAATAATGAAATAATGAATGATTGTATCTTAATACAAATAGATGTAGAGTGAAATACAGGAGGTAAGTTAAAAATGAACAGGATTCAAAGCTCCAAAGTGGGCAAGAGTTGTTGGATAGAAAGAAAACGTCTTTTAATAAAAGGGCGATATGATTAGAAGTTAAAATAGAGATAGAAATAAGAGAAAGGGGGAATATCAGCGTATACATCTTTACATAATAAAACAAAAGCAGTAACAAGAGGGAAGCTTAGAAAGTGAATGGCAGTATTATTATGTATGATCAAATAATATGGTGAGTGGCATTAGGTCAATATATAAAAATATGGAATAATTAATGATAAACTACAACTTAATATAAATATGTATTATTAGAAATATATAATTTGGTTGAATGTAATACCTAGGATTAATTGTACTAGTTTTATTTGTATTAGAATGTATGACACCCAGGTGCCACTGTTCACGCATTGATATGTATATGTAAAATAAAATAAAAAACTTATATATAAAAAAGATTAGTGTCATTGTATATGCATTCCTTCCAAGCTTATTGATTGGACTTGCAAATACATCACTGATTGTTGACTGTACATATTAATTTACCCTATTTTTGTTGATCCTGTATTGTATATCCTCGATAGGAAGCTATATTTGGGTAAGATGTGAAATTTACCAGTGTGTATATATGCTTATTGTATTAATTTCCTCAACGAACTCCGTCTTTATAAACTGTTCTTGTATCTTGTATGCAACCTGGGGAGCATCGAGAACTAAGGAAGCTAGCAATGTATTTTAGCAGTTAAAAATAAAATTACTAGTGCTGTGCACAGAACTACAATGTTCCAATCTTTCAAAATTTTAGATAATCTAGTCCAATTCAAACTGACTTCGGGTCTGGTTATAAATACTTACAGTTTGCAAGGAAGCGTAGGGCGTTTTTCAGATATCAAAGCAGCATGACAAACAAGCTTTCCTTTGTTTAAAAGTTGCCCTTTCCATAAAGTATAACTTGCTTTATCTACAATATAAAAGGACAAAAATATTCAAAATATTAATGCAATGTTTCTAAAAAAGAGGATTTTAATAATTATCAAGGCAATTATATGCAGTGTCAAAACACCTTTGCTAACAGTAAGAATTTAGTTTTTGTTCAAATAGGGAAGAAATCTGTTCAATGAGCTTATTTCTGCTTTTACTACTAAATAAAAATAAATAAAACTAGTAATGATGTTTACTGTGTGTGTTTAGTAAGTAGAAAAACAATACATCTTCTTATGAAATATTTATCTTATTGCCAACAGCAGCCTGTAGCACAGGTGAGAAGTAGACAGGGCATTTCTTCCCACTTCCAGGTTTTTATCTAAAATGAGACAACATGGTGATGGGCATGAATATAACATTATTTGTCCACTAAGTAAATGGAATGTCCTTAAATAGTTCCTTTCTATATCAGTAGAATAAAGATAATCATATTCAGATCTCATATAGATCTCTCTCTAGGGAAGAAACTAGTGCAGAATCTTCTATTTAACAGCTTCCATCACTAATGTTTACTTATGCTGCAAAGTATTTTCCATATGCTACATATCACTGTCACTGTCAAAATAGCCTATCTGAATCACTTAAAGCTTTAACAATCACTGGAATGGGAAACAGCAACACCCTCTTTCAAGTTTACATTCCGGCCTAATTCCAGCTCCCAAGTTTCCTATCTTTCTACATAAGACTCTTTTAACACAAAGTCTTCCAGGAACTGTAGTCCAGAAACCAGGCTACACAAGGAAGGGAAACCACATCCGGGCACCCACCCCCAGTCCGCGGAAAAACTGTCCTCCATGGAACCATTCCTGGCACTCAAAAGGTTGGGGGCAGCTGGCCTAGAATATATATCTTTAAATACTTTTAAAAGTTTAATTCTAACTAGAAAAAATCAGTAATTGAGGTATTTTCTGGCAGACATAAAATGTTTTAGAATATTTAAAAAAGGTGAGCATCCATTACTTTGCAGAAAGAATATCACAACTAGAGGTAGCTCTCATTTAATAACCTGACTAGCAATACCACTGCTAGGTGACACTGTTAAATGAAACATCATGTGACTGTGCCTGACTTTAATATATAAAGTCTGTTGCAGTCATCATGTCTGATATCACATGACCAGGACTTTTGACTTATTGCCGGCTTTCTCACTTGTCAGAAGCCGGCTGTGGAGGTCACAAATGGTGATCATGTGACCCCAGAGTGTTGTGTCAATCATAAACACGCATCAGTTGCGAAGTGCCTAAATCACAATCATGTAACTGTGGAAATGCTGAAACAGTCATCAATTTAAAGACTGGACATAAATCTATTTTTTCAACACCACATAAATTCAAACAGTTGCTGAATAAAGCAGTCATTAATCAAGGACTACCTGTACCCAAATTAACATTTCAGGCAATAGCCCACAGTTTTATTTAGTAATTGAATTCTTACCAGTACTCTTATCCATACTAGAAGACTTTGATCTATAAGCAAAGTAAACAGTTATAATTTAAAAAACAATTCATTTTTATTGTATGTAATAAAATCTAGATTTTATAGAATAACTGTATACAATTTATAAAACATTTTTCATATAGAAAAGAATGGAAGAATATTCATAGTTAGGACTTCAATATTTTATTGACCGCCCACAGACCAGTTACTTCTACACCTTTCAAAACAATATGAAGATAGTGGAGGTTTTTTTGGTTAAAGGTCATGTTAAAGTTACGTATTTTTGAACACTGCAGTCAGGTAAAGGTCTTAAGTCACTTGCAGAAAAGGGCAGTATTTGCTTTTTCTCTACTAGGCAACAGCTGAAACTATTTCCCTCATTATTTCCAGCATATAAGTAATCATTTTTTATAATGCAAACAAAACAACAAATCCCAAAGAGAAACTATGGAATACTTTAAAATGGCGTGTACAAAATTCTCCAGATAGTTCTATATAAATACATTGAATAAATTAATCATGAACCATTAAATATGAAGAAATAATAATTATTTTTTACACAGGGATGTTCCAAATTTATCAAGAATCTCAACCACATCCAACCAAAGCAAATTTATATAACCTGAACTGAGGTCACCTAAGGCCAAACTGAAGCCACCTAAGGATTTTATTAACAGAAAACTCATTTGGTAGTTCAACTATCATTAGACTGCATTTTTAAGTTCCTTTGCTTCCCAGGACATGCTCAGGATTATAATTCGGTTTTTGGAGGCCTTCCATTTCTAACTCTTAGTAAATCACTTAAATTATTCCAAGTTAAATAGTCTGTCACTACTTCATTGAAGATTTTGGAGTTTGCAAAGTTTCCAACGATTTTCTCCTTTCCCCAATTTTTATGCCAAGGAATCAAAAGGTTTTTATTTTGGCCCTGCAAATATGAATCAGGCAATATTCCAAGATCATTTACCATCTGAACAAAAATTCTGAACTACATCTAACAGCAGCACCTCAATTGATTTGAATCACTGGGGTAGGGCAAACAAAGAGAGCAATTAAGAATTATTAAAGCACCTTTCAGGGTATTCTGTGGTCAAGATTAAAACATCCTAAAATACCAGTGTGCTGATGTTAAATATAGTTAAGAGACATGAAGATATGCACTTTTTCAGAAAAAAACATCCATTTATATGTATTTTACCCATGAAAAGCCAAAACTAATATTTCAGCCTGTTTCAATGGTATATCCCAGAAATTATATAAGCACCACAATCATCTTCATTTAGTGCTAGGCATGAAGGCATATCTTTCAGGCATATGTTGCAGCTGATATTATTGGTGTGATTTGCAGACTAATGGCTGCAAAAACCTGAATTCATTGTTTTCCATATAGTAGAGCAAACTGCTTTTAGAGTTGAAAGGGGCCTTCTCACTGTTTAGGGAGAATTTATAACATACTTGTTTTCACAAATACTACTGGTTGCTTTTACAGAATGTAAGGGATATAAGGGAATGTAAGGGAATGAATAGTATATAAATGATTTGATTAAATAAAGGTCATAAATGTTAACTAATATTATACATAGTACTTTTAAACATTTATCTTCACTCACCTTATTTGAGGCAAGTACTTCTGCATTTTTTCCTCCTTGTACAAAAATGATACAACAGCATATGGACACACATGTCTTGGTCTTTGCCTGATCTCATGAAACTGATATTCATAGAAGTAATACTGGAAACAAATGCATAACAAGTGATAGTCATAGAAATAATACTGGAAAAAATTCGTAACAACTTTGTCTGAAATTTACTGGGGCTCAACTCAATTAGATGATCAGTGAAGCAATAATATGTGAGAGAAGAGAAAATGCAGGTAATACTTGACTTACAATCACAATTGAGACTGAAATTTTGGTCAATAAGCAAATTGATTATTTCGTGAGATGTCACATGACTCTTTGCTTAATGGCTTAGTAGCCACTGTTAAGTGAGAATCCCAAGTCTTTAAGCAGATGGAATCCTAGGTAAGCAGTACAGGGTTGTTGTTGTTGTTTGGGGGGGAGGAGAGTATGATAGAGAGGCCCTGGGAGCAGAGGCTGCATCCTAGTTGGGGAAGGAATACTACAGTGTGGCCCAAATTCTCAGCTGCCCCAGCTCAGCCATTACTATCAAGTAATTGCAAGATTGATGTCGACCTTCTCAAGCAAACCAGACAGGAAACAAAATTAAATGAATTCATTCTACTTTACTCATCTATAGAATACTTCACAATCCAAGGTACTGTTGCCCAAATCTTACAAATTAGAAAACACTTTTCTACATTAGATTAGGAAGTTAGGGCAACCATATAAATATTTTCCAATATTATTTTACCTGTGTACGTTCATATGCTCTGTAACTACGGCTGGATGTAATTTTGTTTGCAGTTTTTGAAACATGGCATTCATGTTTTGGTGTAGGATCCAGTGCATTTTTAACAGCCGATTCCATTGCATTTACTGTCTGGTTATCATATTTATCATATATAGTCTTCATTTTTCCCTAAAATATTAGGAAACGGTGATTAATATTATTCCAGGTACAATGCAAGCCCACATTTTCCACCCTCTAAACTCACACACAACACTATAGAACACTAATGTTCACTTAATCAATATATCTCTCAGCTTAGTCAAAGATGATTCAACTAGATTTTATCTGAAATGGTATTAATATTTTTCTAAATTGTCGGTGCACTTTTTAATCCTATGAAATTAAGTCATACGAATGAATATACAACCTCCCTTAATAACAATGTGAAGAAAATATATGTAGGGTTGAACTGTGGAATCTTTGGTGCTCCCTGAACTTGATTGGTTGCTTGCATATGTTTCATTTCTGAACTAGAAAACATCATCAGTGCTTTAAAAAGATGTTTAAATTTTAAAATATTGTAATCACCTTTATACAGAGAAAAGTTAAAGTGTTTTATTCGGACATTATTACTGCATTAAATACAAGGTGTTACATTGGTTTACTATTTCTCCTCAAGATGTAAGATGAACCTTTAAAAAACTTAAGGGAAATCCTGACTTCCAGTTGACGTTGCAGTGCTATCGGACACAAAGAGCAAGGCTCTGCGAAATTGCGCCAAATTCCTTTGTTGAAGGGCCCGACAAGGGGCTAAAGTCACCCTGTAGAGGTGACAAAGAGTGGAGGGGTGCCCTGTAGGTCGCGGAAAGCGGCAGCTCTCCTGCTTGACCCAGGGATAATTCTCTCTCAGCTAACAATGAAGACAAGTGGCAGCCATTATGGCTGCCGTGAAGCTGGGACAGCCGAAGAAACAAAAAATGTACTGTCTGGATGAACAGTGACTGGAACTGGGTGGTGACCTTTTTTTTAACCTAAATCCTACCCCAAGAAAATTAACTCTGGAAAAGAGACTTTTTGAAAAGTTTGTTTAAGTGGCTAACAATTACAGAGAGAAAAATTACAGACCTGAAAGCGAAAAAACCTTTAAAAACATTGAAAGATTGGATCTCTAATTTTTACTGGCAATAAGACGTTTTAAAATGCTGGAATTATCTGTCAGAATTTTGATTATCTGTTTGAATAAATACAAACAGAACCTGTTAGAATTTGTGCAATGTTGAAGTTAAACTGAAAGCACCACCTACTGGTGAATGGAATAGACATTATATTCCTATAACCCTGGAAAAATACTGATAAGAAGAAAGTGGAAATAAGTAACACCTGGAGAACTGCTGTGCTATCTACTGCTCTATACTTATCTGCTCCAAGACTACTGGAGTTCTAATGGTGAAAACACAGAAGACATCTAATTAAAGTTACTTTCAAACATTAGGAGCTATGATTTAACTTATAGAGTGAATTTAAGGGGACATTTGGAAATCTTCCTGGATTACCTAAAAAGAGCTGTATTCCCTGAGAAGAAACATTTGGAGTGAGTAAATGGTTTTCAGATCACCTTTCTGAGATCAAAGATAAGAATGGGGCAGTGATAGACCACTGACAGACTATTGAGCTATACTGGGACTTATTAAAAGAAGACGTTTCAGAAGGGGGTAAAAATGGTTTTCAAAAAGAAATGGTGTTGATATTTCAAAGCATTTACGATATCATGACAAGGAATCACAGGGAGATAATGGATTTAATGAATAACATAAATGGGAACCTAGAAAGTGCTCCACAAGCAATAATGAATAATGATCAAAAAGCCCAGGCAACAGAGGAGATAATAGAGAGACCGGGGAAAAGATAGATTGGACAAATCAACAAATAAAACAAGAAGAAAAGAAAAAGAAAGCAATAAAAACTTATGAAGCAATTCAGGGAAAATACATGCCAAAAGATCAAAAAATGATCCTGGATAAACAGAAAGATATCTTTGAAAAGAAGAGAGAGATTTGGGCAGATCCTCTGGAGGCTTGGCAGCAAAAGATAGTAGAGATGGCAGAAATATTTAAGTTAACCAGGAAAGATGTAGATAGAGATGAAGACCCAAGGGAGGAATTTGGGGGGCAAGTTAAAAAACGAGTAAGAATTGAAATATTAAAACAGTCAAGAGATGATGGATAGAGGAAATGTTACACAAGATTGGCTTTATTAGGAGCTAGAACAGAGACATAAGAAAGATATAGGGGAATTATTATGCATATTTTTATATAATATACTAAAAGCAACAGCTAGATATATACATTAGATGTTGAAAGATGGTAACACTATGTATGTTTTAATGATACTGTTATTGTCATTGGAATGGGGGACTAAAATGTTGAACTAAATAATGAAGGCCTATATTTTATCACAAATACAAATAACAACATTATAATTATATAAGTATCATCTAAGTAACAAAAATTAATACTTTCATTACTACTTGTATTTAAATGAATGATACCCAGATGCCTCACTGTTCATGTATTGATAGTGATATATTCAAAAGTTTTATATATATATAATTAAATATAAATAAAATTATATATAATTTTTGAATAACTTAAAACTTAAGGGAAATTCCAAAACATACCTTTATTACTTTAAAAATAATAATATCACCAGTTGAACCAGCCTCCAGAGGATTAGTCTGTAACAAGTCAGCATATTTGGAAAGATATACACCTGTAAGATGTGGAAACAGTATATCAACAAATGACATTTACATAATTATTTTTGGTGATATATAAGAAATATCAAAATGGCTATTCCACATAATGTATTTCAATATAGTATAAATAAAAAGTCAATGTTATTTTTCCAATAACGAAAGGTGTTTCCAATGACAGAATAATGGTAAATTTGGAGTTTTCCACATCCCAACCAAGCTAAGAATGTGTGCTTGGGGGGGGGGGGGTGTAATTCATCACTTTAAAGTGGATTTGGAAGTGTACTGAAGAATATGAAGATATCTTTCTATGTAAAAGATACCATACCCCTTTATGACACTTAATTTTATTCTAAAACATTCCATGAAATTACTGAAACACCATTCAAGTGAGTAGCAGCAGCTATATTTTTCATCTAGGAAAAATAAACTTATTTAAAGAACATGTATGCCATCCACTTCCTTAATAAGTCTACAAGAATAGTAATCATATCATTTAATATTAATGCATGAGAAAATTATGAGTCACCAAAGTTATTTTTATTTCTATAAGAATTCTCTTTATGATTACATATTGATAAATTATTCAAATTAAAGCAGAAAATAAACAACTCAGGCTGGTAATTAATTTAAAAATTTAGAATAGGTCAGCTGGATAAAGTTGGTACCCTGGTTTAAAATGTATTAATAAGACACAATACATCTTCTGCCTTCGTTTTTCTAGTTGCCACATATTTAATAACAAAGAAAGACATAGTTACCCATTGAAGGATTGCCGAGAACTGTTATCTTGGAATGGCCCACCTGTAAGCCGTTTTCACATATATTTTGAACCTGAAATTAAACATTATTTAATGTACCAGAAGATACAGAATTTTGTGATACTATAATGATTGACTGACCAATTGTTATTATCATATTAGTCTTTAATTGGTTTTTGTGTTTGTTTTGCTAATATCTGCTTTTTAAAATAATTGTATTAGGACAGAAGGCTTTAGAAAGCAGTTATAATAAGTTGACTTGTTACCTTTACACAGTATATTTTTGGTTATACCAATTCCTTGATTTAATGGATGAGTTGTGGGGAAAGATTGTCTGCTTAAAATCAATGTCCACTAAATGGTGAAGCAAACATTATGAGACCCAAAATAAACTCCTACCAAAAAAAGACATTCAAATCACAACTGAGGAGCAAGTGCTGTAGGTATTCACATGTGAGCACAACTGATGGTACTCCTGGCAAATATATGCATGGCTGATCAAATGCCAAAGCTCCATCATATTTATGGTTTGTCAATGTTACCTTCAATCAAAATGCCTTTGGCATAATCTTATAAAATAACCTATACTGTATTAATTTTCTAGCATTGATTGGCACAGAATGTTCAATAATATTTAAAATGCTCAAAGAAGCCATCAATATCTGCATCTGGAAAGATTTGATGACAACCTCTTTTACCATAATATTGCAGAACAAAATAAACTATATTGTGCTTGTGATTGTTAGATAAACACAGTATTTTAGTAATTGAAATTACAAAGCAAGATAATTAAAATTTCAATTCTCCTTCCTTGATGGATACAGGAGTTGACAATATCTGACTTTCTGCTTAATAATAAGGTAGGACAAATCCTGCAAAAATGGTGCTTTAAAAAGTATGGAACCACATAAACAGACCATTTTTCAAATAATGAAAAAATAGCATCTTTTTCAAGGTTTCCAGTCTGCTGAAGTGGCATACAATATGGAAAGATGCTGTTAACAATTAAAAATAAAAAATATTAAGTTGTTACTAAATGTTCTAAAGCAACTCTTTCAAAGGATTTGCAAATCCCTCCTATTCTGTAGTTATTCCAAAACCCAAGCAAACATAGCCAACATAAACCTCTAACATCAACTTCACAAGTTCCATAATGTATAGATAAAAAGTTGAAGGGATTATTTTTGCCTCCAGAAAATATTTCACTGTACTCCAAATTGAAATGACAAGCAGACTTTGCCTAATTCCATATTCTATTTCAGAGGCACAAGATTAGAAAACTTGCCAATGAAAGTATGTTCATGCAGGAATAGTTTTGCCTGAGTGCTAAACAATCATCACCTCCCAATTTATGCATCCTCACATTTGTCCTTCATAGCAGTATTATTTCATCTTCTATTCTAACAGACATTGACATCTCAATATGAAGAATTTGCTTAACATTCTTATAGACATGCAAAGAGATTATTTTTAATGTTTCAATTCTGTTGATTTGAGAAAGCCAACAATACTTTAAAAGTTACTTTACAAAAATTACATTCTTACCAATGAACGATCAACCTTTAGAAATGCATATGCCTCAGCAAGCTCTTTCTCTGACCTCCCATCTTGTTTCAATTCTTTTCGTTTCTCTATGAACTTTCAAAGGAGAAAAAAAACTAATATAATGAACAAAAATTAGCACATTTCATAGCATACATGTAGTCTTCAAGTTACAATCATCTGTTTGGCAACCATTTATGTTATTATGTTGTTATGATATTTAAGTTATGATGGTCATAGCACTGAATGGATTCAGAACTGGTCCTCAAAAGTTTTCGCCTTTGCAACCTCCCTCAGGCAATAAACAAAATATGGACACTTGACAATCAGTTTGCACTTACATGATCACCATTTGCAACTGTCTCTACTGGCTTCCCATAAGCAAAATCAATGGGGAAACAAGCAAGAAGATCACAAGTTATTGGGATAACTCTCCCCCACACATCAGGCCTTTCTTTGCTCTCACACACCATGCCCTCCTTCCCACATAATGATCAAAACAACTCTGCCTTCACCTTAGATTAGATGAGACATGAAATTTCCCTGGAGGACCTATATGGGGTCTCCCTAACCAACTTGCTCAGATTGAAGTAGCTATTTGGATAAGCAGTGAAAAGCTTTGAATCAAGAAAAGTTCAGTTGCCACGACTCAACTTTCAGACAACTCTATCTGGATGACTTCATCAACCTATTTTTTTCTTGGCAGTTTTTTCAGAAGTGTTTTGCCATAACCTTCTTCCTAGGGCAGAGTGCCTATGACTGGCCCAAGATTACCCAGATGGCTTCATTCCTAGGCAAGACTAGAAGTCAAAGTCCCTCTGTTTCCAGCCTGGCTCTCTTCAATATGTACAATACTAAAAAGCTTTCAGAATCAAAATCTGTTTTTTAACTTTTACTTTACTTTTACATTACTGAAGCATACCATCATAACTTAAATCATCTGAAATTTCTACATGCATAGCACGTAATTATGTACATTGATAATATATACTCACATCCTTTTCCAACAGTTCACTATGAATCAGACTCGCTTTTTTGTATGTGAATCTGTCCTTTGAAAGGATATCTAAATATGATGAATGCAAAATGTTCACAATATCTTCAAATTCACGGGATTCATTTGTTATGGGATGAAAAAGAGCTACCAAGAAAGAGAAAATAGGAAATAGTCACTCCTGATGCCTAATAAAGCTATAAAATTTTAGAAACTAAAACAATCATTAAATTCCAAGGTAAAGATTAAAAAAGTGTTAGTAAATCTGAAATCTAACTATTATCCTAATAACATAAAAAAGAATTAACTTAGGTGAAAAGCTGCTTCTCCTACACCACTATTCAAAGTAAGACAAAAATTGTTGGTTTAGCCTGGATTAAAGCTAAATACCATGTTAATGCAAACAGCTAGCTTGTTCCTTTATCCTTTCCATTGTGATTGAACTTGAGGCTATGGATCTCCTTAATAAATTCTAAAAGCAATAAACTAGACTTTTTTTTTGGCTTATATACGGATTGGATTCATTTTGGGGTATGAAATTAATACACTAGGTTCAGCAAATATTCTTTTTCTTAACTTTCTCTTATTTTAACAGAGTGGAGCAATGCACAAACATGATGGATCTATCCAATCAATCAGACTAAGCCAACTATTTGGTTTAGAATAAGAATTCTTTATGTTAATAAATCCAACATATTTCAATTATATATTTTGCAGTATGAAATAGTTCCAACGTAGAAACTATTAAATGGATTAGAAAACTACTTTGCAGCATTAATGTTGATTATCAGTTATAATAATATAGTAGTAAAAAAAGATTCCATTAAGCCGAGTTTTAACTCACACTGATAAAATTCACAGTAATTTCCTTGTATCAATAATTATTGCCTTCTAACTTTTTCAACTTCCCCATTAGCTATATAGTTCTAAATTATTCTGATGTTCTTACATCGAAGAAGTAATCACATTCAACTTCATTTTTTTTAAAAAAATCCAAAATAATGCAACCAGATGTTTCCCAAGCCTTTCTACTGGTCTTAAATCAATGGTGGTTTTATTTACTGTGTTTGACTTGTGCTCAATAACGAATTATGCCTGTACTGTATTATATACCATACAAATATCTGAGTTTTCTAGGAGCCAGCGGTAGTTATAATGAAACATTTTGACAGAAATTAATAAATATATAATAAATATGGCTCGGATATTATATTCAAATACATAATCAGTCTCAATCCTTCCCAGAAAAACATATGTATAATCCTATGCTTTTATGAAGAATGGGGGATTGCAGGCAGTGGTTTTCTTGCAGTGTTTCCTCTGTGGAATACTCTTCCCACAGATACCGTTAGCTTATATTTAAAACCTTTTCATACATTTATCATAAGTGTTTGATTTCTTACTATTTCAGTTTTGTTTTATCTGGGTTAGGGGTTTTGTAGGTCTGTGATATATTCGATTACATGCACATTTTTACTTTTGTTTTCATATATCATATTTTAATGTGATGTGCAAACCATTTATTAAATTGCAATGGGTAACACATCCAATATTAACTATAAAAATTAACTATCACCTGAAAGCATATTTTAATATTTGGCAAGCTTGCATGAATATCCACAACTTAAAAGTGTATTTTATTTAAGTTTAATTATTATTTAAAAAATTTAAAGAGGAAGAAGTTATTTCCTTTCCTCTTCCTTTTTATCCAGTCTTAAAGCTATTGTGTTTAACTTTATTTACTGAAAATTAGTAAGCAGAACCACCTCTATGAATACTGAACACAATGTTCAACAGTAATTGATACCTATTTTTTTAAACACTCAGTTCCAATTTCTGCATTATCTATTTAATTGTATACATGATTTCAGCTCAAGTTTCACAAACTTCAGATATTATATACAAATATTCAGCATGTTATTAGCCACACACAAAGTGATGACTCTAGATATCTTAGATTACAACTATCAGCATGGATAAGTCAAAAATTATAAATTTGTAATCTAAAACACCTGTTTTAGCATGTACCACATTGAGTCAGGGCAGAGCTGGGTATGTGCACTGGGTGTGGGGAAGGTGAACAATCAAGGTTTCATTATGCAAGGCATTTGTTTTACTTTTAAAATTTTAAACAGCGCTTTTTGAATTCTTTCTATATAACAGGTAGCATATAGATGTAGTTAATGTGAATTGCAGGTAAGCCATGGAATTGAATGTTTATCCTTTTTCAGAAATAATACAATTCAGTGCAATGGCATAGGCACCAGTTTACCATGTTCTCAAAAATTGATAAAGTTCAACATCAAGGGATACAGGGAACTCAGTTTCAACAGAACAAGAAACAGTAGGGAGAAAAGAAAAAAGTGAGGAAAAAAGAAGCCATGACTGTGTTTAAAAATTGTATTCCAGAAAGAAACCTGATGGAGCCGTAATATTTAACTTTATAAGCTTTAAAAACTGAAGTAATTTATTTTTTAGCAACTGACACAGCTATCAAAGTTCTGTGCCCAAGTGTATAACTCAAATGTAGGCACTCATTTGAATTTGGAAATTTCTATGATAGATTATCTATTCTTCAGCATAGGAACACTGTATCGGATCTTCACTTCTTTCTGTATCATTTTATATTCCTAGACTGTGCATTGTACTGTTTAATAATTGTTTCCATTTTTGCAAAGTAGGCGAGCCAAGAAAAAAATAAGATGTGTCTATTAAAAAACAATCTCCATTACATTTTATATCAATGGCATAATAACCAAAGGTCAGCATAGAATTTCATTCCACTTACTTCATACATAATATTGATATTAGAAATCTTGCCTAGAAAAATATGTCTTTACACAATCAAGAATTAGTTCTAGATTTCAATCTTTAATAACGCTGCTGATTCTTTCGCAAAATATAAAGGTGGGGAATTAATTAGATGAGGACTTTTCTATTTATTTATTTTTTTTTGCTTTTATGAAAAAAATCTTAGTTTCTTTTGAAGCATAGCTCAATGTTCAAAGAATTAAAAACCTGATGAACATCCTAAATTTGTCAATTTGGATGCCTAATCTAGAACACCAGAATCTCAGAATGATGGATATCCTATCTCATGCTATAAAATGGACAAATCTTAAAGTGATGAAGATTTAATGTAAGATCATTTGTATACAATACTACATTTCATAACAAATGAGCCATGACATAAACTGGGATGATATTTTTCCAGTTTATATACAAAATCAATGTTAACGATGCTTCAAACTGCTTCCTCAGAAATACATCATTTATTTTTATCTTGTTAAGTTACTCCATCCAAGACAAGAATTTCACATATTGGTTCATAGGAATCTTCTCTGTATGTATTACCATTTTTCTACAAGATGAACTAATTACTGCCTTCTTTATATTAGAATTAACTTCAAAATTTAGTACTCCAAAATTAAAAAGATCTTCACTTAATGTGGCTTAAAGTTTGAACTGATACTTCTGAGACCACTCTATTCTATCAAATGGTCTCAAACATTCTTGAGATTAGAAGTTTTAAAAGTCACATTTCAGTTCTTTTTTTCTAGTTTATTCCTCTGAAAAAAGAAATTATTATTTTCCTCTCATTCGTCTCCAAGGAGTTTTAACTCGCCACAATCAATCTCTGGCAAGAGACTAATTACATAATCCCTCTTATTAGTTTCTTCATTGCTTTGCTCATTTTGAGGCAAACATTTTTTTACAATTCTCTGGACAGAATGGTTCCCACAATATATTCCACCTCTGATTAGACTTCATTTGCTTCATTTAAAAAAATTGACAAGATGGTCATATTTATCTTCCTCCATTTTTCTTAAAATATTATTTAACTATGTTGAACAGATGTAAATTTTACAATATTGTTTTAAAAAATGGGACCAATAAAAATATGCTCCCAATATTCTACATGGTTGCAATTCTGAAGCCAAACCCGTAACAGGATAAGTCTATGAAGAACTTTTCTTCTCTACCTCTTAGAAATATGGGATTCAAAAACATCAAGAATTTTTCACAGAAAACATATAAATGATGTCAAAGAAATAGAATTTTGACCTGAACCCTTCTAAAAAAATTCAGGATCTTAATTTTTAAAAATAAAATTATTTTTATAATTATATAATTATTTTTAACTACCATGGCTACTTGTTTCATCCAAAAATTTTAAGTATCTAATTTCATATCTTCCTGAACTATTCAGTCATCAGCCATCATGAAGCATCTTTGGCTATTTACAAATTAAGTAGACATTTCAAAGGAGGGCTGGATCATTTCTTTATATAATGGCACAATAATTTTCCATTATCAAGGCTTGACAATGGACTGAGCTGTTGGAATACAGATCAAATCAGAATAATCTTTTAAGAGAAAAAAGGCTATCTCTTTTTAAAGAACTTCATTTGTAAATCTATTAAAATCAACATGTTCTTAAGTACGCTGTTAACAAGAATTGGCCAATACAAATAGCAAAAAATGTTGCTGTGATAAAATTTATCTTCAAGAACTAAAGATCCTTGTACCTGCTACAAAGACTACACAACGGCAAAAGAGTAAAAAGTGGCATTAGTACCATCTGTATTTGAAAGCTCAAGCCTGATTATTTGGAAAAGAACCAAGACTTTTGAGATGTTCTATAAAGAAGAATCTGGATTGCTCTTCAAGTTTTCCTTCTATAACATTCCCGAATTACGATTTTTAATTTAAAAAGGCATTGTTTGGCCCAATATTAAGATGATAAATAAGGAAGACTCTCAACCTAATTTGATTCACCTGTGTTATATAAATCAGAGATGTCAGTTTCAAGATGGAGGTCAAGTCAACCTGCCTTACCTACAAGTCTATTCTAACATACTTGCTTAAATTGATGAATCTTCTCCAAGAATGAGAAACAGGAAGCCGCATTTAATAAGAATAGGCGATTTCCCTCCTCTCCCTATCTTTACTGAGGTTTAAGAAATAATCCGCTTTTGAAGAAAAAGGATTGAAAGTAGATTTCCAATGAAAGCTAACTCGAGACAAAAGGTTTTGTGAGTTGCCACAAAAGGCCACGTTCACAAGGAAGGATCGGACGCGAAAGAAAGAACGGGGGAATTATACAAACTAAGCTTCCTTTGAAGGGCACGTGGCGCAGAACCACTTCCCTTCCTTAAAACACGCGGGAGAAAAAGCGCCTCGTGGGGAAGGACGAAATCCATCTATTCTAGAGCAGCTCACGGAAGCCATCGCGTTTAACGGCGTCATCCCGCCTAGCCTCTGTAAACGGAGGCCTTTCCTCTGTTGCAGAGAGAACGAGAGAAGGAGCCGAGCCGAGCCCCCTCGAGAACTCCCACCATCTCTTCCGCGAGCATCGGATTTTGGGCGGCGGCATCCTCCAGCCTGTTTTTCCCGGCCCCCGGAATCGCGATTCGGATTCTAACGAAGCCATTTCAAACCCAAGCGGGTTGCGTTTTTCAAAAGCCTCTCTCTCTCTCTCTCTCTTTTTTTTTTTTTTGTTCTTTCCTTTCAATTCCTGCGAGGCTGCCTCAGAGGCGGGCTTTCGTCCACGCCCGCTAGCCAGCTGCATGCAGGGGGTGGGAGATGTCACTATGTATGCGGAGCGAAAGGAGGAAAGCGGGAAGGAGGGAGAGAAAGGAAGGCGGGGGAGGGGAGGGTGTGAGGGAGGGGTGGGGGATTCGAAGTAACAACCTTTCTTTTCTCGGCTCTTCCTGGGAATCTGAAAGTTTTTCTTAAGAGGCAGATCTTCGGGGGCTCTGAGGAGCGAGGCCCCCAGCCCCTCGCTAAAGGGCTGTGCCTGGGTCTGCTCGAGGGCCGCAGAGACCCCAGTCTTGCGGTGGCCACTGCGCGGGGAGTCCCTGTCCTCCACGGCGGCAGAGTCTAGCAGCGGCGACTCATCGCTTCGGCTTCTTTGAGAGCGGGCGCCATTTTGTGTGCAATCGTCCGCTTCGGCTGCTGCAGCTATGTTCTCCACACCGAAGAGGCCGCTGCTATCCTCCACCCGTTGAGAGGGCTCGGGCGTTTTTTCACCGCCACTCATAGCCGCGGCGTCCGCCATTCAAGCTGCGCGACGCAGTCAGGAAAGAAACGACCCTGCGCTTCTCCCCCGGCGACACCCCCCTTCCTCAACGCCATGCAGGGAGCTCGCAACGCCACCGCCCGCCCGCCGCCGCCGCCAACCTCTCTACCTAGCCAGCAAGCCACCGCTTCCCGCTCCTTCCCTCCCCGTTTTCACGATAACATGGCGCTGGGGCGTCAGGAAAGAGGAGGGACTTTTCCACTTCCCCTCGCAGCCAATCAGCGTCCAGCGCTTCTGATAAATTTTGAGGAGGCGGGCCCCGAGCGTTCTGCCCGGGGATGTGGAAGGGCGTGGCAGGCCGTGGAGTAACGCGTGGTTATGGTTGAAGTTCAAGTTCGACTTTGGTGCGCAAAATATAGGCTCTTTTGGGGTCTTTTTTTCCCCCTCTCAGACGTCATTGCAAAATGGTGATTTACCGGCGCCCTTAACTTGAAGGAAACCGATTTTTTTAACCAGAAGGAAGGAACGGTTTCCTTATTAATTTTTTTAACAGTGAGCAGCTTGGTGCCTATTTTCTTCATGATTTGAAGTACTGTATTTATGCGCGTCAGTTTTCTGTTCTTAAAAATGTCTTAGCTTCGCCTTTCCTGTCTTTTCCTCCTTCCTAGCCCAAAATAATGCATCGGTATCAAAAAGTTAAGAAAGATGGGCAAATTAGCGTAGAAAACAACTTTCTTTCGCTTTAGTAATGTATATTGCAGTTTTAGATATGAAGGCCTATGCAATGCTGTTTTTTCATGGATTCAGAAAACTCAGCAAACATTGAACGAAACTTGTATTTCAAACATTATTATTGCAAAGGCATTATTTTTAACTGTCCCAGCTATTTATGTATTTTGATACACATCTTAGGTAGCATACCTGTTGCAAACTTTAGTAAGCTTTTTTCATTGTCAAGACATCTCTGATTATTTCTAATTAATGCTCCACTTTCGTCTTAACACAAAACTTTATTATGGTTAAGGTGCAAAAGCTTGTACCTCAATATTTTGGGGCAATTAAATTGTGCACTATAGGCCATATTCTCATAAATAGTAAAATTGACTTCGTTTCAAGTTCAAATTAAAATGTGAATTTTCCCATTATGTATCTAATAATAATGTTTGCCATGTTCTTTATAAAAAGCTACAAACTATAAAAAGTTACAAATCTGGAAATGGGACAGTTGCTTTGGACATAAGATTTATACTCTTATAAAATAATTGAATTACTATAGTAGATAAGTAAGAAATAGTCTCTATCTCAGTTTACTGAATGCTAATGTGGTAATGTGATGGAAACCATTTGTTCTCTTCATATATAAAAGCAAACTATGCTAATTGTCCACACAGCTTTTTGGGTCAGCTTTTCCTTCACTAACAACGTACATACTAAGAAATCATTGTACTTCATCAATTTTTTTTAAAAAAATCCTGATGTTATATTTCAGTTATTAAAAGAATACTACATTGATAGTGAAATGAGAGACTTCCCATAGCAGTGATGGCTAACCTTTTTGCCGTTGTGTGCCAAAAGCATGGGGAGCATGGAGGGGGGGGCGGTCACATGCACGTGCCCACACCCATAATTCAATGTGCCCCTCCTTCATGTACATGCAACCACATCCCACACTCCCCCCTCTTTTGGCACGTGATGGCATAGTGGGCCTGGTAGGCCTGTTTTTTGCCCTCCCCAGGCTCCGGATGTTTTCTTGGAGCCTGGGGTGGGTGAAAACGGCCTTTCCCACCCTCTCCAGAGGCCGGAAACAACCTGTTTCCTGACACGGTGGGTCCAGAAAGCCCAAAAATCAGATGGCTGGCACACGCATGCATGCTGGAGCTGAGCTAGGACAACGGTCGGATGCCCACCAATATGGCTCCAAGTGCCACCTGTGGCACGTATGCCATAGGTTCACCATCACAGTCCTATAGCAATAGCACTTAGACTTATATACAGCTTCACAGTGCACTACAGTCCTCTCAGTAATTTAGAGAGCGAGCACATTATCCCCAACAATCTGGGTCCTCATTTTACCCACCTCGGAAGGATGGAAAGCTGAGTCAACAATCAAATTGCCAAACTGCTGGCAGCCGACAGCAGAAATAGCCTGCTATTTCTATAGTACAATTAACAATTGGAGAAGAAAGAAAAGTGCACAATACAAAAGAGTAGGTAAGCTTCGCTTGATTCTGGGAGCCATGGTGGCACAGTGGATAGAATCCAGTTATTACTCTGCTCACTGGCAGTAGTTCAATCCTGACCAGCTCATGGTTGACTCAGCCTTCCATTCTTCTGAGGTTGGTAAAATAAGGATTCAGATTTTTTTCATGGCAAATATGCTAAACTGCTTAGAGTGTATTTTAAAGCACTATGAAGTGGTATATACATCTAAGTGCTATTGCTATTCTGAGAAGTGTCTTTTGATAGAATAAGTTACCATAAACATGTACTAGTTCTGGAACAGATTTTTTATCAAGAGGAGGGACACCAAAGGCAATAAAAAAAAAAGGAAGCACAACACTTTGCTTAAATCTGAGTGCAATGGGGGAGGATGGAAAATTGAGCAGCTCATCCATGTGTGCTACATATGTGTTCTTTGCAGATTCTTCACAGCTTTCTCAAATCATTGCAGTGGTACAGATTTGTGAGACCAATTTGGATAGATTTAAACTGAGGTAAATCTGTATGTTACTTCATTTCTTTTGCATTACTTTAAGTTTGGATTCAGTTCCTTCAGACCAAGCCAGTATAGCCAGTAGCAAGGAAAGTGTATATAGTATGTGAGATTTTAAAACATCCAAAATTTATACTCACTAATTTGACAGACAACTCTGATGTACAATCAAAGAAGGTTTGTTGAATTATGTTTGCAAAGGCAGGCCTCCACATCTCTTCCCAATGTGGATTGAGATCGTGAAGTGCGCTTTTCAAGTTTCACACCATGCATTTATACATGTCTACACAATATATGTGTTCCACACAATATACGTCATGCCTAAGATCCCTTACATTCTGTGTTTATGACAAATGTGGTTACCCCTGCCTTTTTACAACAGGATCTATCTTATCTTGTCTTTTACCATTTGTTCAGAGCGTGGGCTTACTTCCTTGAACATTCAGATCGAGCTGACACACAGCAGCTCTTTATCATTTATGGTTTTTATTTGGCCTTGCTACTGAGGCTTGCAGTAAGAGTTATTGACTTTTAAGTATTTTATAATTCTTCTGATACATTTTATAAAAGAGTAACTTTCCATCCATTCTCACAAGTAGATACTTTCCATGCTACCAAAAGACAATTGAAATTTACATTCTTAGCAGTTTTGCAGGGATACCATTGGATTACTTTTTCTCATCAAGATCACCACTTGAATCTTTCCATTGTGGTTATCAAACACCTAAAAACCAAAAAAAAATTCAACACAAAGTGTATTGTATGAACCTTGTTGGTTAATGGGTAACCCTAATTAGTTAAAATTACTAATACAGATGTTTGACCTGCTAACAAAAGCCTGCTACCTTGCTTGTTAGTTGTACTATATAGTAACTTGCGGACTTGATTATGTGGTTAAACCAAAATTGGAATAATTATTCTTGTGATGGAAAGAAATGTATTGAGACAAACTCATATAGGATTTGAATCAGCTGTCAATAAGGCTTTTAAAAAAATAATGTGATTAAAATTTCATAAATTTTAGATCTTAATTCAAAAGAATGAATTAGGTTTCACAAAACTTATCACATTTTTATTTCACTGAGTAAATTCTGCCTTTTACATTTTTCCCCCAGAGGGGAGGAAAAACCTGCTTCTGATTTACAGGTTAATGAATATAAGAATTGAAAGTTGGTACTTCAGTTGCCTAGGCAACACTGCAGAGGAAACGATCAGCACTCTGGATTTACTACATGTATGCTTAGATGATCCTCTTAGGTGCATCAATTCTCATCAAGGCAATAAAGTTTTAAAGCATAAGCTTTCATGAACTATAGTATGTATAAAATTTGTCACAAAAATGTGGCAGTATTCAAAAACTATTAGGACAACATTGCCTCATTGCTGGCTTTTGAATGAAAGATACAAAGGCTGATTTCATTGTAAAAAAATGAAGCAGTTAATTAGTGATCAGGTTTTGTTTGGATTATATCTGGTTTGTTGGTTTAGCATGAACATAATCTCTGAAAATATCCATTATGAATAGATTTTTTTATGTTTTTATTTTAAAAAACTTTTATTTTTAAAGATAAAATTTTTATTTTTAAAGATAACTACAGTATTTCAAAGATCCTTAAAGAAGGAAAACAAAGGAAAAATACATTAAGAATTTACAAAATACTGAAAGAAAAAAAAATATTCCACCATTCTTACAAGTAACTTTAAATTGGAAGAGGGAAAATGATAACCAAAAGTTTGTCCCAGGTGTAAAGGCACTAAAGGAGAATATTGGAGGTTGGGTGTTTTAGTCCTGCTTTAGGCACAAAGCCAGCTTGGTGACCCTGGGCCAATTGCTTATGAGCATAGAGGGAGGCAATGGCAAACTACTTCCAAAAATGCCAAGAAAACAGCAGAAAGGTATCAAGGCAGTCATCAGGAGTCAACACTGACTTGAAGGAACAAGACTAAAACCAAATGAAACTACCCCAATGATTATATGTTCGTTTGGCACTTTAAAAACTAGTATTATATCACATCAGAAATTGGGACAGATAATAATTATCTGCTATTAATAATTGGCAAATATTCTATTCCTTCATGTAGAAAGCCAATTTAAGATATTATGGAACTTTGGCCCACTTAATAGAAAAGCATTATTTAAAAAATTTCCATCAATGATGATTCACAAAATGGGAGGCTATATACATTTCTTTAATAAGTAAAAATCAGAATTGAGTTTTGACATTGCCATTAAAATGCAGAAGAATTATTGAACCTGATTATTACATTTTCCTGGAATTTTATATGAATTGTCCATTTTGACAATTGATACTGAAGTACTGTATCAGTGGAAAACAATGCCAATAAATGTTTTCATACCAGTAAACATACTTTTCTTCCATTGGTAATTCCCATTGTTACATATCAATTGTCTTGTTTAATTATGCATTATTTTTTTCATATAAACATTGGCTTGTTCATTTCCTGAATCATATCAATCATAATTGCTATATAAACTTTAAGAGATTATCTGGGTTTTGTGTTATAGCATTCTGGGTTTTGCGTTATTGGTCAAAACTTTAAATATGCCACCTTGTTTTATCAGAAAGTGACAGAAATTATTGTGGCTGAAATACTGTATAGAAAAACTATTACCTAGGCAAAGGAGCCTGAAATATTTAGCAGTGAAAAGCAACGTAATATTTGGAAGCAGCTTAGGCAAATGCCTCCCTGATTGATTGAAGTGTAAGGAGGAGAGAGGAAGCAGAGGTGAAATCTAGCAGGTTCTGACAGGTTCTAGCAAACTGGTAGTGGAAATTTTGAGCAGTTTGGAGAACTGGTAGCAGAAATTTTGAGTAGTTTGGAGAACTGGCAAATACTACCTCTGGCTGGCCCCAGAGTGGGGTGGGAATATCCTTCCCCCAGGAGTGGGGAGGGAATGGGGATTTTGCAGTATCATTCCCCTGGAGTGGGGTGGGAATGGAGATTTTGCAGTATCCTTCCCCTGCCACGCCCACCAAGTTACACCATGCCCACCAAGCCATGCCCACAGAACTGGTAGTAAAAAAATCTGGATTTCACCACTGAGGGGAAGGATAGCATAACAATACTTGCAAGATTCTGTTATTATGATTTACTTCAGCAAAGTATGTTTCTAGTCTTCCATTGGAGTTTATTTTTGGCCTGTCTAGCGGTCCTAACAGCTTTTGTTATTCCCTTTTAACTATATTGCTTATTTAAAAACACTATTGAGACATTTCTGAATATTCCAGTGAAAGCGTCTTGAAATATTTCATATTTCCTAGATTGCAGATTAAAACTTGCAGTCCATATGACTTATTTCTCTGATGATTAATTTTTTAGCATGTTTGCTTTCATGAAAATAAATATTTAACAACAAAGCAAGACAGGACAAGACTGAAGGTTTTCTTCTTTTATATTTGTGACATACTTTTAATAGGCTACATATAACTGAATAATCTGTTTGGCATTGATTGCACAGCTGTATCAGACTAGAGTACCGTATTTTCCAGCGTATAAGACTACTGGGCGTATAAGACGACCCCCTACTTTTCCTGTTAAAATATAGGGTTTGGGCTATACTCACCGTATAAGACGACCCCTCTTCCAACGCACACCAAATAAAACTTAAAAAACATCAGATTTGATTTCAATATGGTAATTTTAATTCAAATGCTTATGACATGCAGGTACTTAGCAGAAAAACTGTCACTTATAAACATACAGTCATGGCCGTAAATGTTGGCACCCCTGAAATTTTTCCAGAAAATGAAGTATTTCTCACAGAAAAGTATTGCAGTAACATACGTTTTGCTATAGACATGTTTATTCCCTTTGTGTGTATTGGAACACATCTAAAAAAGGGAGGAGAAAAAAGCAAATTGGAAATAATGTCACACAAAACTCCAAAAATGGGCTGGACAAAATCATTGGGATGGAAGGCTGAGTTAACCTTGAACCGGTAAGAATTGAACTGCCAAACTGCAGGCAGCCAGCAAGCAGCAGAAGTAATCTGCAGTACTGCATTCTGACTACTGCATTACCATGGCTCTAGCTGCACAGATACAGAAGGCTGAAACTCTTGCACTCTTAAAAGAATAACTCCAGGTAATATTTCTTTCTCCCCCTGCCCTGCTCCCAATCCTTGTTGGAAGAAGAAAGTATTGACTCTTTATACCACTATACCAGAATCTGCTAATATGAGAACAGAAAACAGCAAATGCTATTAGCTTCCAAATACTGCTGCAAAATATCCTCCTTCCAAAGTGAGGTAAGGAAATTAATTCAGTCCTAAATTAGTTCTCCAATATCAAAAAAGGACATTTAACAGCTCTCTGGAGATGGTTATAATGCTGGAAAATGGAGGGGAAAGAGAAGAGGATGACAAGCAGCAAGGTGGATAGACTCAATTATAATGGTGATTGGGGTGCTATGGGAAGATCTCAACCACCAGATTAGGTACAGATCATCATTGACAAAATCTATGAATGTGAACCCTAAGAGTTGGCAATAACTTAATGGCATGAAATCAAAGGTCAGATCTAGCATCTCCCTTCACTACACTGATGCTAATATGAAGACAGTAACGAAATAATAACCATTACATTAGGAACTTCTACTCAATGACAATTACTTCTGTGATTCAAAGTTCCATCTAATAAACCAGAGGTTGATTCCTTTTGATCCTTCTGATTTTGCCCAGCCTAATGCTATTTTCTCAGGGAGGAAGAGCAGCATGAGAACTGTTGGTATTCAGGTAGAAATGCCAATGAGATCAGCTACTGGCATTATCCCAGAGCTATAATTGCACTCAACAATGAACTAAAGGGCCACCATCAATGAGCTGTTGGACAGTATTACTTGGTCTGTTGTGTGGATGCTTGGGTGGTTTAGGGGTGGGGAATTATGCTGGTTGGGAGTGTGTTTGAGGATTGTTATGTGTGTTGGGCCTGGTCTTTGGGTGTTAAATGAATTTTGTTGTATGGGTATACTGTGTATACACGTACAATGATAATAAAGTTATTATTATTATTACTGCCCATTATACCCATGTGAAAAAAGATGAATATGAGTAAAGCAAAAGTTACATTGCCAGTTGGAGATCTAGCACTGGAAAGGAGCAGTGATGGGACTCATCAAATAGGGGCAAGCTAGCTAAACCAGATTAAGTCTGCAAGCTTCATATTTTCCCATTCCTGTTCTAAAGTGGATGTTGCATAACCATACAAATAATACTATTGTTAATTAAATAGCATAATTAATTGTGGGCAGGGGAATATTTTTTAAAAAATGAGTGTTAAATTAAGTATTGGCTCATATACAGGGAGAACAGAATTATAAAAGTATGATAGCAAGTATTAGTCACATATTGTGAGGAACTGGTATCTTTTCCAAAATATTTATTAAAATTATTTTCCCATGTATTATAATAAGTTGGATTCCCAGAAGTTTACTAAGGCTCTTTGTGATTTTCCTGTACATACTTACAGATAACATGCCATAGGGAAAGATTTCAAATTTATTCAAATAAATTACATTACACCTGTAAAAGCAATTTAAAAATAATAGTTCTACTAATGGTCCTTATTGTTTTTATGTTCTTATTAGAGATTTTATTCCTCGGTTCTGAGGAATAAAACGGCAACTCAAGATTCGGGAAGCTGTGCCTACCTCATCAAGGGTGCAAGCCGCTTAATGCTGGACCCTGTGGGTTGCTGCACGGAGCTTTTGCCACCGTCCCAGGCATCCACGTGGACGCTCCGACTTCCCCAGACCCCCGATGATGGCGAGCCTCAGCTCTATGGGGAAGTCGGAGCGTCCACGTGGATGCCTGGGACAGTGGCGAAAGCTCCGTGCAGCAGCCCGCAGGGTCCAGCATTAAGCGGCTGTGGACGCTCCGACTTCCCCATACAGCTGAGGCTCGCCATCACCGGGGGTCTGGGGAAGTCAGAGCGTCCACGTGGATGCCTGGGACAGTGGGGAAAGCTCCGTGCAGCAGCCCGCAGAGTCCAGCATTAAGCGGCTTGCACCCTTGATGAGGGAGGCACAGCTTCCCGAATCTTGAGTTGCGGGCACGAAGCTGTGCCTACCTCATCAAGGGTGCAAGCCGCTTAATGCTTGCACCCTTGCTGCACGGAGCTTCCCCCACCACGGAGCTTCCCCCACCACGGAGCTTCCCCCACCACGGAGCTTCCCCCACCGTCCCAGGCATCCACGTGGACGCTCCGACTTCCCCAGACAGCTGGGGCTCGCCATCACTGGGGGTCTGGGGAAGTCGGAGAGTCCATGTGGACGCCTGGGGCGGTGGGGGAAGCTCCACGCAGCAACCCGCAGGCTTATACCCGGCGTATAAGACGACCCCCGACTTTTGAAAAGATTTTTCTTTGTTAAAAAGTCGTCTTATACGCCGGAAAATACGGTATTTATGCAAGCTTTCTGAGAATCCTGCTTCTATAGTAGTCTAACTAAACATTAATATGGTCCAATCTGCAACTCAGGTAACAACTTGATAGATTAAAACTGGACAGTCTGTCCAAATTTTGCTTATTTCTTACATGCTATTATTATCTTACAGTATATTTTAATGCTATTATCAGTAGCATTAAAAATATGTCTGATACTATGTCTCATATATTTCTTTGGGATATTTCCAATTTAATCAGGATAAATTATTTTGCCTAAGAGACTATGTAACCTTTTTGCGAGAGACGCTATTAAAAGCTGCCAATCTATAACCAATAAGGAGACAGGACTATTCAGCCCTGTAGTTCATCCCCCTACTTATAAACCAAGGATATAAAAGCTTCCAGTGACAAAGGAGGAAATACTTGACATTTATTACCTCTGTTAATTGTTTCTTCAGCATCCCTTTGAAAATCTTCAACTATATTGCAGAAAAATCATCTGGTTGCAAGTATTCAGTTTTAACTTCTGTCTTGCTACCTTTATAAATTTCATAATCTGTGTTGTATTTAATAACTCCATAATTGCCTTAGATCTCCTGGTGAGCAATTGTGGCTTAATATATACAAACTAGGCCATTATGGATATTGTTCAATAGAAGAGTTCAGTTCTAGTTTTTCCTGTGTTTATTTTTATTCTGCTCTTAATATTTTCTTCCAAACTTCCAGAAACCATAAGTGGATATTTGTTGTTGCTTGAAACAGTTTTCTCTAGATTTGATAAAGCATGTTGTACTATACATTATTCTGCTGACTGCCAGAAGTTCGATTCTCACCGGTCAAGGTTGACTCAGCCTTCCATCCTTCCAAGGTTGGTAAACTGAAGACCCCAATTGTTGGGGGCAAAATACTGACTCTGTAAACCCCTTAGAGAAGGCTGTAAAACACGGTGAAGTGCTACATATGTCTAAGTGCTATTGCTATACAGTATACACACACACACACACACACACACACACACACACATACCAACAGCAGTGCTATTCTTGTTGTCATTGTCTAAATGATTCTTTCTTAGATAAAATCCAGAGAAAGCACAGTCTAGCCTATAATCTTCCATCAAAATATTAACCGGGTCTGATTCTGTGATTTCCCAATAAAAGTTAAAAGCAAAATGCTTAGCTTGCAAAAATGTGACCCTAGGCATATGGGACAAGGCATAACACATAAAAAGAAACACTTAAAGATCAGGATGGGTTCTACTTACCTTTACTACTGGTTCACAGTGGGGCTGCACGCTCGCTTCACTTGCACATGTGCAGAAGCATTTTGATGACGTTGGGGTTGGTGGGCGGAGCCTTCCACCAGCTTTACTACCGGTTCTATAGAACCGGTGCGAACCAGGGGCAACCCACCACTCTTGTAGATGGTATTGCTAAAAGTGTATTGCTGAACTTAGAAGAGTCCTGGAAGAGCCATGTTATAACATATAAAGATATTGGTGTCAGAACACAGGGAACATCTTGTGATATTGTAATGTCAGATATGCTATAACTTGTAAATGGTGTAGGGTTTCCTGCCTAAGCAGGGGCTTGGATTAGAAGACATCCAAGCTCCCTTCCAACTCTGTTATTCTAAATCTAAACTTCTAAATCTAAATATTGTATTAAAAGCACTAGGTAGGAACTGGTAGTTCAAGAGAGATCCCCTTGTGTTCTTTTTTCTACAGAATATAGTTTATTTTACAATCTTCACATCGGGAAGTTCATTTTGGGCAATGTCACATCACGCAACAGATCCAGTATTGAGCTAGGACAGCACCTGCTTAGCTTCCAAACGCTCATAAGTCAGCAAAGCACTGTGGCTTAGGGTTGGTAATATGTATCAAAATTAACAACAGCCTGTAGATAGAAGATATTTTTAAACTATGTATGTATATACGAATGTATGTATGTATAAAACTATCTCATGAATACCGATAGACTAACAGGTTCACATATTCATTTAGAATGGTTCTAATTAGAGCCATTTCTGATCTGCCTGTCAAGCACTAGACGGCAAGGAAGAGGTGTCTGTATCTCTTTACTACTATCTATAGCAGGGGTAAAATGTTCCCGGTTCGGACTGGATCACCCGATCCGGTAGCGATGGCGGTGGGTGGTTCAGAGAACCGGTAGCAAAAATCCCTGCGGACCACCCCGCCCCCCCCATGCCCAGCTGAGCCTCATGATCATCAGTCTTTTTCTTTTTTCTTTTTACTTTTAAAAGCATTTTTTCTACAATCTCTTCGGCCGAAAAAATCCTTTTAAAAGTTAAAAAAAAAGATTGGCCACGCCCACCCAGTCACATTACCCCCCCAAGCAACGCCCACAGAACCAGTAGTAACAAATTTTAGTTTTCACCCCTGATCTATAGGTAGTAGATTAGTTTTTGCATCCTAGTTATAACAGTGATAACATTAAATGCATAATTATTATATTTTGGAGACATCCCTTTTATAATTTAATCTTTCCTCATATGCTTAAAACTGTCAGTAAAGGGCTATCCCAAGATATTTGGCTGCCCAAGGTGCAGCATTAGCAAATGGGCATATTTCCCTAGCCTAGCCTAATTAGGCCCATAAAACAGAGGAGTCCCACAAACAATCATACATGTAATTAACAGTGTGCCTTTCATGGGACTCAAAATTAATCATCTGGTGTACTTGCCTTATTACAGTTAATAGTAATCTGCTTTTCCGGAAGGAAGGTGTGGGGGAAGCAGAGAAATGATCTAGTTTCATGAGATCTTTCAGGACTTGACAAAATAAGCAGGTAAGTTATTAAAAATCTACAGGGAAGCAATCATGCAGGATAATCAGAGTTCGTACAATTTATATATTACATTCTAATGAGATTTTATTATAGATATCCTGGTTCAAGCATGTATAAAAGTGACAATCTTCATTTTGGTTAATTAGGCTGCTTCTATAAAAAGTTGGTCCTGGGTTGAACAACCTAGATCCTTTTTTTCTTTCCTACAAATTTCCTATTCTGGATTGGATTCTAAAGAATTTGAGTAGAATTCAAATTGAGTAATTGTAGGAATCAAGCCTTTAGACTGCAATAATTACTAGATATTAAAAATTAATAAAAATTAAGATTTTTTAAGATTTGTTCTTCTGAATAATTTTACTTTCATTAAAATAGTACCAGCAGATGGCAGTAATAGTTTAAACAATTTCACTGTATTCTTCTTGATGTGAAGGTTACTTTTTCATAATAAATTGAATCAAGACCACATTTATGGAACAAGATGAGAGATGCAGCCTTTTTTTCTACCCTGTGATGTTTATTTTGCTTTTTTTTTATTGAAAAAGTTTTACAAATACAAATTTCCCCCCCCCCCCTTGCCCTCCCTAACCCTCCCTGACCCATCCCTCCCCCCCTCTTGGCTTCCCTTATAACCTTAAAATTACAATTCATTTTTAACTCCCCAAATATTAAAAGGTGAAATCCAAATCATATCATATACAATTCCCCCCCGCTATTCTACCCCCTGTCTATACTAAAAATTTCTACATAACATTCAAGTAAAAGCTATCTGATACTTCCTTGACTGATATTTATTCTACACATAATCTATCCCAAATATTAAAAAGTGAAATCCAAATCATATCATAATTCCCCCCAACTACTCTACACCCTGTATATACTATAAATTTCTACATAGCATTCAGCTAAAGGCAATCTGATACTTTGTTTGATATTTATTCTGCACATAGTCTATCCATTTCTTCCATTCCCACACAAAAGTTTCTTGAGTCCGGTCTTTTAAATATGCTGATATCTTTGCCATTTCAGCAAAACTGGCCACCTTCAAAGTCCATTCTTCAATAGTAGGTAAAACATCTTTTTTCCAATATTGACCAATCAGTAACCTAGCTGCTGTAAACATATATAATATCAGTTTTGTTTCATTCACTGAGAAATCCTTAACTATACCCAGTAAAAACAGTTGAGGAGAAAATTGGAGTTTTTTTTTTCAAGACATTTTGCATTACCCACCAAATTTTGATCCAAAAAGCTTTCACTTTCTTGCAAGTCCACCATATATGGTAATATGTAGCATCTAAGCAATCACATCTCCAACATTTTGGCTGAACATTAGTTTAGTTTAGTTTAGTTTAGTTGGATTTATATACCGCCCTTCTCCTTGCGGACTCAGGGCGGTGTACAGCCAATTAAGAACAAACATACAAACATACACAAGTTAAAATTTCTTAAAATAATAATATAAATGGCCATAAAATTTAAAAATTAACATATTTAAAATACAACTCTAAAATACTAAAATGTTGTAGGAATCAGGCTAGGCCGGCGAGCTGAAAGAGATGGGTTTTTAAAGCCCGCCGAAAGGTTGGGAGGTCAGAGATTATTCTTAACTCCGGAGGCAGATCATTCCAAAGGGTGGGTGCTGCCACAGAGAAAGCTCTCCCCCTGGGGGTCGCCAGCCGGCATTGTCTGGCTGACGGCACCCTGAGGAGGCCCTCTCTGTGGGAGCGAACCGGCCGGTGGGAGGCAATTGGCGGCAGAAGGCGGTCCCGTAAGTACCCTGGCCCTAAGCCATGGAGCGCTTTAAAGGTGATTACCAACACCTTGAAACGCACCCGAAAGTCCACCGGCAACCAATGCAGCTCGCGCAGGAGAGGTGTCACGTGGGAGCGTCCCGTCGCTCCCATAATCCCCCGCGCGGCCGCATTCTGCACCAGTTGGAGCCTCCGGGTGCACCCCAAGGGGAGCCCCATGTAGAGAGCATTACAGTAGTCCAGACGGGAAGTGACAAGAGCATGAGAGACCGTGCATGTATTAGGATACATGCATGACAATTTCTTAGGATCTAAATGCCACCTATAAACCATTTTATAAAAATTTTCCCTCAAATTCTGTAACTGTGTAAATTTAACGTTCTGGACCCATATCTTTTCCCATGTTTCCATCATAACTGGTTCTGCAAAGTTTTGCGCCCACTTTATCATACAGTCTTTAACCAGTTCATTTTCAGAGTCTCTCTCTAACAAAATATTATAGATCCTCTTAATATGCATTGGGCCTTTCTCTTTTATCTGTCTTACCAATTCCTCTTCGTGCAACATCAAACCAGTTTTTTGATCTTCCCTCCATCTCAATTGAAGTTGATTATACTGTAGCCAAGTTAGATTAATCCGTTCTTCCAACAGAGTGTTTAATGTCTTTAATTGCCATCTACCCCATCATTAAAAAGTACCTCTTTATATAAAATCCCTCCGAGTGACTTAATATTTATATTCCGTGTGATATGACCAAGATCCAACCACAAAGGTATTTTATGCTTCTTCCATATTCTCATCAAAGAGTTTCTGAGTATGTGACTCTTAAATACTTTATCAACTTTATTTTCATAGAATAAATATGGATGCCAACCAAGTTCCAAATCGTGGCTTTCTATATTCAATATTTCAGACCCTGTCGATCCAAACCAATCACTCGCTTATGTCAATGCTGCTGCTTCATAATACAATCGTAGATTTGGAAGTTTAAGGCCACCCCTTTCATGAAAATCTTGCATAATTTTCAGTTTGACTCTTGGTTTTTTATCATTCCAAACAAACTTATTCACTCCTTTTTGCCATTCAGTCAGATGTTTATCACTTTTAAGCACCGGGATCATTTGAAACAAAAATAAAAATCTAGGTAGAACATTCATCTTAACTGCTGCTATTCTTCCAAGTAAAGATAGCTGCACCTTTTTCCAGGTCTCCATATCTTTTTGCACCTTTCGCCACAACACTTCATAATTATTTTGAAAAAGTTTTATATTCGAAGCTGCAACTTGAACTCCTAGATATTTCACCTTTGGTACTATTGCAAATCCTGCCATCCTTTCGAGTTCCTTCTTTTAACCTTCTGACATGTTTTTAACTATCATCTTGGTTTTTTTCTGATTCAGTCTAAATCCTGATACCATACCATATTCTTCTATAATGTCTTTCATCTGGATTATTGATTCCATCGGCCGTGTTAGGGTAACAACCAGATCATCTGCAAATACCCTTGTTCTATAGTCCTCTTGCCTTATAGCTATTCCATTTAAGGTACTCGAATCCCGTATTGTATTCAACAAGACTTCTAAAGTTAAAATAAACAACAATGGGGATAACGGACAACCTTGTCTTGTTCCTTTTTGAATACAAAAGTTTGTAGTTAAACTTCCATTAATAATAATTTGTGCTGTTTGCTCTTAATAAATTGCTGAAACCACATGCACAAACTGGTCCCCAAAATCCATTTTTGTTAAAGTCTTTAATAGAAAGTTCCAATTGACTCGATCAAAGGCCTTTTCCACATCCAAGAACACCAGCACTGCAGGGATCTGTTTACTGTTCTCAAGATGTTCCAATAAATCTATAATTTGCCTCACATTGTCCTTCATATATCTGCCTTCTATAAATCCAGCTTGATCATGATGAATCACCTCTTGCATATCTGGCATTAATCTGTTGGCTAATACTTTTGCAAAAATTTTATAATCCGTATTCAGGAGAGATATTGGCCTAAATTTTTCCAGTTTTGTAGAACCTTCCTCTTTTGGTATCAATGAAACAAAGGCTGCTTTCCACGAAGGGGGTATTTTGCTTCTTTTGATGGTGGAGTAAAAGGAGGTTATAATCCTGTTGCTGCTAAATATTTGAATGTAAGTGTCAGGGTTCCAAGTAAGACCCCAACAAAATCAAAACTCCAAGGCAGGTATTTCCCTCAAAGCTTGAATTTATTAGAGATGTCATATTGGCACATCTGAGAAAATCCAAATCTGAAGCCCCTGGATTTTCCCCACCCAAACTAAAGTCAAAAGTTCCTTCCCCTGCATCCACATGGGCATCACATGGTCCAATCAGGTCACTGTCCCAACTGTAGTCGACTCCCAGTCATGCCTCCCCAGGTGCAGATTGAACGTCCTTGACTCCCAAGGGAGAATATGTTGTTATGGCTATACACCCCACTCTGTCTCCACTACCCCACTCCCGGTCCCACAGCTTGCCCATCCACCACTGTGGCAGCTCTGAAGATTCCAAGTTAAAGATGGCTGACAGGAATATCTCAAATTCATTCTGATAGTAAAATACAATAATAGTCTTCCCAATAATTTTGAAAATATCAAGTAGATGCTTCTCTTCCTCGTGTATAATTTTTCCCTTCAATAGGGGTTTTATTTCAGCTTCATTCTTTTTTATAGGCATGTGTTTTTCCATAATTGAGTTTATTCCTATTTTTATTTGAGCAGCTTTAAAAAATTTTAATATGTAACAGCTTGCTTCAGATTAAGCTGTTCTATTTTTGCCTTGACTTGGCATATTGGGTCTTTCCATTGTATATATGATGCCTAATGTTTTAAACAGTGTCATAATATTTTCATGCAATATTCAAGGCCTGAGATATTTATTAAAAAAATAACTGCAGCATGGAACAAGTATTTTTACAAGAAATTCATATTGCTTCTGATTTTATTTATTTATATAGAGAGAAAGGGGAGGGGGGGAGAGGGAGGGAGAGAGATGATATACCGTATTTTCCGGCATATAAGATGACTGGGCGTATAAGACGACCCCCGACTTTTCCTGTAAAAATATAGGGTTTGGGCTATACTTACTGTATAAGATGACCCCTCTTCCAACGCACACCAAATAAAAATTAAAAAACATCAACTGGCTCACCCACAATGTAAAAGCAGCTGTGCTAGACCCAAAATGGCCCCTGCAACAAGCAGGAACCTCACACAGCCACAAAAAGCCCAAAAACCCAACTTTCACACTTTACACACACAAAATTCCACCTACAGCTTTGTGAGATTTTGTGCGTTTGTGTAGTTAGAGTGAAACACTACAGAAACACACTAAATCTCAGAAAGCTGCATAAGTATTTTTTATTTTTATATTTATATTTATATGAAAGCTAAATTTAAAACTTCCTAGCCTAAAACGTAGAACAACTAAAAAAAACCCCAATTAACTATTTTTTTTAAAGCTCCCAAAGGGGAAAAAAACTTACCCAATAGAACACGGATCTCCAACCTTGGAACTTTAAGACTTGTAGACTTCAACTCCCAGAATTCCTCAGCCAGCTTTGCTTTGCTGGCTGAGTAATTCTTGGAGTTGAAGTCCACAACTCACTGCCTTCTTGATTGCAGGCAGGGAGATTCAGTTGCTTGCTGATGCAATGGATTGCAGGCAAGTGAAGCAAGGCAAGTGTTGCGGCTAGCAGCTAAGGTAAGCAAGCTGGGGGGGGGGGGATTTTTGCTACCAATTAGCAGGCAAAAATTAGCAGCTGGGATCGCCAGAGCCATGTGAAAGGGAAGTTTTTTCCTTTTACACGGTGCTGGCCATCCAAGCTCTGGCGATCCCAGCTGAGTTGCCTGCTAATCAGGCAACTCAGCTGGGATCGCCAGCGCCATGTAAAAGGAAAAAACTTTTTCTTTTACATGGCTCTGGCGTGTAACTTAGCTGATTAGCGGCAACTCAGCAGGCAATTCAGCTTAGCTCCTCAGAGCCATTTAAGGCTCGTCAGAGGCTTTCAGGCTGGTCTGCCTGGTTACAGGAGAACGACACCTGGCGTATAAGACAATCCCCGACTTTTGAGAAGATTTTTGTGTGTTAGAAAGTAGTCTTATACGCAGGAAAATACAGTAGATGTTCCTGGGATCTGTTGGAGCACCTCTTCCAATTTAGGAGTCACAGCCCTGAGGGCTCCTACCACCACTAGAACTACTTTAGCCTTTATTTTCCTCATACCTCATATGTCTGTACTCCATGTCTGCCTACATGCTCTGATGCCTTCACAGTTTTAAAATTAAAGTTGTAAAGGAAACCATGTTTTTCAAATCTCAAAAATCTACTTTTTGAAACTGAGGTCTACTGTTGCTCCAAAGATATTTTCTCGTAAAATAAAATACTTGGCATTGGTTGGCTTGGGAGAACCATTCTAAAATTTCAGCAAAAAGATCACCATAATGTCCTGCCTGATGTCTTAAATATGCATGAAAGTTTAACCTATTAATCATAGAAGAGATTGACAGAAGCTATAGAACAAGAACCTTCCTGTTGTGGCTCCGTTGCCTGAGCCTATGTCATCAGCAGATGCAGACTCTGAGACTGAGTGAGAGGAGATGGCAAGGCCTCCTTCTCCAGGACCCTCCTCTCTGGCAATGCCTCTGGAGGACACCGAAGGGCAAGAGATAGGCCCAGAGCCAAGCACGTCCCCGCAGCCACAGGTGGACAGTGATGAGGGTAATGAGTCTTGGCTGGACCCTCGTCAGCGTCGCAGAGACAGGCGCGTGCAACAGAAGAAAAGGCGTGCCCGTGATTAGCTGACTCACTGGACCACACCCCACAGGCTATAAAACGGGGTGAGTTAGCCATTCAGACTCTGTGACGGACAAAACTAATTCCTTTGAGTCACATTGCATCTCTGGAAAACAGCAATCTGAGCCTTGGAAATATTCGGACAATTCTGACTGTGGGTATTTTTGTATGTTGATAAAGTTCTTGGCAAGCAGCTGCTGCTGGGGTTGCTGCCAAGCATCTTATCAGGCTAATTGGTTGTCTGCCAGTTTATTTAACCCCTGTCTGTCTGTCTGAGTGTGTGTGTGTGGGACGGGGAAAGAACACTTCCCTATTTAAATTACTAAAGCAGCTATAGCACATGAAGCATGTCTTTTGAATTCTTTACACAGCCCTATTATATTTGCTAGTACATAAGGGATATTTGCTTCCCTTTTAAAAGAATAGAATCAACTCCTATTGTAAGTTTTCTAAGGGGGTATGCATTTTGAATGGACAGTTGCCAGTGCTTGTTCCTGTTCAGAAATAGCAAACACCTTAAAACTAATGAAAAAGAATTTGATAAAGTTGATTCTATAGCTCTCACATGTCAAATCCTTCATAAACCCATTTTGAGCATCAGTAATATACAATAAATTTAGCTAAAATATAAAATTAATCATACTTTGAAGTAAAAGATATTCTGCCTTTCCCAATCAAGCATTGAGATATGGAACATAATTCAGTGTAATTTATTTGAAATGTTTTGAGAACAGTATAAGGCTATTATGCAAAAATATTTAATCACTAATACAGTATTTTTAATAAATGAAAACCATACAATTTCTCTAACATTTTGGCAAGTATTTGTCAGTTCAGTAGTTCACAACTTAAGTACACAATCCTTGGTATATTTACTGAGAAATAGTCCCACTATGTCATTTGGACTTATTCCCATGTGTTGTAAGATTGTAAAAATTGTAAGATTGCAATTTAATGTATTTTCTATTGTGTCTTTTTTAACTATTACTCCAGGCCCAGTCTGGAACATTGCATTAAACCATAAGTCACTGGATCTGCTTCCCTTGACTGGTGAACATTTTCCAGAATAAAGCAAGTTAAATAAATTACAAGATTGAAACATGACCATAATATTTTAATCCTATACATACAGAAATGTCCTAAACAGTGATATTGGTAATTAATACTTTTTTTTAAAAAAAAAGAAGTAAAATAACCTACTATATACTGATTATTTTAACATAATTACTTGTGTAACAGATTGTGAAAGAAAAAAAACCTGACACCTTATTTACTCCATTAGTTTTTCTGTAAACATAAAATGCTTGATATATACATTTTGCCAACGTTACTGTTGAACTGAGGTTGGAGTCTATACTGTATGGAAAATAATAGTAATTATATTTCAGTGCACTAAGTTGCATATTATAGGCCCACTTATAAAAAATCAGTAAAATATCCTGTTTCCCCCAAAATAAGACATGCCCTGATAATAAGCCCAATAGGGCTTTTGAGTGCATGACAATAAGGCCAAGCACTTATTTCAAGGTTCAAAAAAATATAAGACAGGGTCTTATTTTCAGGGAAACATGGTACTGAATTTATTGTTGTTCAAACCTAATTGTAATTTTTTTTACTCAATTTCCCAGTTTATTGGCATTTTTCCCAACTTTAATTGGGAAAGCTAATTAAAAGAATAGCTCGACATTTTTCTGAGTTGTTAATCAGAACACTTTGCAGTTGAGTTGCTAGAATAACAGTAGGTGATACAGACGGTTCTCACAACAGAGAATTATAGAATGGTACAGACTGGTGCTAAAGAAGTCAATGTTTTATCAGGAGGTCTGTTACAAGAAAATATCTGAATCATGGTTTAATCATGGCAATCGTGGCTTATTTTAATCACAATTAGCTAAGCAATTTAAACTCCTGATAAAACACATTATAAACATGAATTAATCGTGGCTTATTTTAATCACAATTAGCTAAGCAATTTAAACTCCTGATAAAACACATTATAAACATGAATTAATCGTGGCTTATTTTAATCACAATTAGCTAAGCAATTTAAACTCCTGATAAAACACATTATAAACATGAATTAATTAATTTAAAAACCTGGCCTTTCTAATGTTTTCTAGTGGGGACCCCTATTCCAAATTTTTGCAAGGTTGCTAATGTTTTGTTTACATCTGAATCACATTATATGTATTCTGAATTTTAATATGAGAAGCATATTAAACAAGTTTATTACACAGAATTCATGACAGAAAGTATCTCAGTGGTGGCAACAGGATATGCTTTTGTCACAATGAGAAAAAAGAGTCATCCTCTAATTTGTCTCTATTGTATGTGCTTGTGATGTCACAAGGCATTTACAAAAGGGATGGAGCTTGTGACTTCTTATCATTTGCCACCCTTTCCCTGTCAAGCATCTCCATCCGTACCTGCAATGGAGGCTAGGAATATGAGCAATCATGGAAACTGACAGAGGTTTATTTGCTGCTCGCCCAACTGATTTCCCCAGGATAGGTCTTGATTATAATTTTTATTTATAAAATGTAAGACAAACCAAAAAATGTAAAGCGAGAGCACCATTTTATATACAAACTGATATGTTACCTCAGAAAGGGCTACACAAAACAAAACAATTCTGTTTAAATGAACTCAAAATATTTCAGCTGTCATTTTTGGTGTTTCCATGTTCTTCTAATGTTTATTGAATCTGCGTATTTCACAGCACAATCATATAGTTTTAGATTTTCACTATTAATTAAGTGCCAATTTTCAAATGATTATCTTGCATCTGTGCACTTGGAGAAACCCTATTTTATTGCATTAGCCATGTTTATTGTTGACATGTTTATCTTAACATTTCACCCTAAAAATTTAAATCAATCTGTATTTAAGATTCCTGCCGACTTATTATTTTAGTTTATCCTAAAATATAGCACTGCTTTATAAATCGTTGGACATCATTTGAGTCCTCATTATTTTTGAACACCATCCACTGTCCAATACACTACTTGTGATAGCTTATGTACCCATGCAAGTGATGTACTTAATGTCAAGTAATGTACTTATGTCAAATCACCACGTAATAAGTAATTCATCAGTTTTAACTTCAGGCTTGTTGAAATCTTGTTTTATGTAACTTCCTGACTTTGATACTTTAAAAATGCCATGCAGACAACTTGTGTTAAGTTGCCATTTGAAACATCAAATATGAGCGTTTTATAAACAGGGAAACCTGCTATATAATATGTCTAAAACTGGAAGTTTAGAAATCATGTCTACCAACAGGATGTGTGAAATATTTGGTCAAGTACCTGTCTCAGCCACTGAGACATTTACAGACTATCACTATAGTTGCCACACATTCCAAATCACACATACCGGCAGTTACAGTATTACAGTATTACAGTATTATGGTCAACAGGTACAAATATAATAGGGATTGAATTGACTGTCACAAAAATATTAAAAAGTGCTTCTTGCTCCACATATGGAATGCAAATACGTACATATAAGACACTGAAAGCCTCTTGAAGCTTTTGTCAGACATTGCTTTCTAATTCTCTGTCATTCTCCCAAGAATCTGTCTCTTCCATGTGGTCACACTCAAGGCTGATTTCACTAGTGTCCATGCTACAGTTAGATCCACTGTCTGATTGGTCCATTTGTTCAGACTTGGATTCTTGCTGGAATATGCTGTTCCTACTTGATGCTCTTACAGGTCCTTCCAAATCAAGGACTTCATTCTCATCCGAGGCACGTGAAACCAGTTCTTTGGCTTGACGGATAGAGTTAAGCCAAAGCTGTTTATTGAAAGTATCATTTGCTTGTAATGAGTGGGATTGGCTTTGTGATCCATTTTTGAAGCTGATTCTAAAGAAGTTCTTAACTGGAAGAAAGGAAGCAAATCAGTATATAGAATGCTTTCTGCAGGATGATTTAAATGCTGTGTTAATTTTCAGAACATTTGAGCTTTTATTTGTAATTTTCCACAAAATGCTAAGGCTTTAAAACAATGACATCTGTTATTAATAATTTAAGAACTGGATTTCTCTAGGTGCCAGCTACATGAAGGACATGTCAAAATAGCTTAACAAAACAACAATGGATAGAATTTTAAATAAATAAAATTCTGAAATGTTAACATCAAAATAATCTGAATCTTACTTCTCTCGTTGTTGCTGAATGCACCACGTATGGATCCACCTAATCGCACCTCTCCATCTTGCAAGTCTTCCAGCATAAGATCCTTTACAGGGATGGGCTGACGATACATTTGGTAGCAGAGTTGTTCATTATGAAGAATTGCCCGAGTAATTACTAGCACTTCTTGGAAAAGAAAGACATGAAATTTCTGAGGAGAAAAGATAAAAAGCTTGAGTCTCTTTTCTAGAATTTTCTAAAGGAACATTTGTCTTACCGTTAAGGTTCTTTCTCCATGCACTGCGGGAGAGTCCATTGAATGGGTTGTCCTCATGTCATTGGCCAAAGACTGAGTTAAGATTTGCATAAAGATGCCTCCCTTTCAGGCTTGTCTCCAGTTCATTAACGAAGATTCAGAACATAATAACACTGAAACTCAAACGAAGATAAACAAGTACTTGAATCCGGAAACCAGCACAAAGAAAGGGAGGGTATGGACTCTCCCGCAGCACAAGGAGAAAGAACCTTAATGGTAAGACCAATGTTTCTTTTCCCTTGCGCTGCTCAAAGAGTCTATTGAATGGGATATACCCAAACAAAATATGCCAAGGATGGGACTAAGAAGAACCATGAGCCAAGTCAGAGGCAAGAACCTGCTGGAGCACTCTGTGTCCAAAGGCCCCCTCAGCCGACGCAAACTTGTCCAACTTACAGTTGCATATGAAAGGAGTGGGAGATGACCAAGTGGCCGCCTTGCAGATCTCGAGCAGAGAGGCCTGGGTGGCCCAGGCAACTGAGGTAGCTGCACTCCAAGTCGAGTGGGCAGTAATACGACGTGGACGAGAAAGGTGTTGTTGATCATAGGCCATGGCGATGCAAGCCTTGAGCCAACAGGCGATGGTCAAAGACGTCATTCTGCAACCCCACGAAGCGGCTGAAAAGATATGAATAAGGACTCCGACTTCCGGAACGAAGCGGATCTGTCTATATACTTGCGCAGGGCCCTGAGGACATCCAGGGTGTGCCATCGCTTTTCGGTGGGATGCCTGGGGTTGGGGCAAAAACCAGGTATAATGATCTCCTGGGCCCTGTGAAACCAGGTATTGATTTTGGGAAGGAAAGTGGGATCCAGTCACAGAATGACACAGTCGGAGTGGCAAACACACCAGTCATTGTGGATGGAAAGGGCTGCCAGCTCAGAAACACGACATGCTGAAGTGATTGCAACTAGAAAGGAAACTTTGAATGTTAAGAACTTGAGAGAGGCCGATGTTAGAGGCTCAAAGGGAGGCTCTGTGAGGGCTCGAAGAATGATACTGAGGTCCTAGGAGGGATCCCTATGGACAGTAGGCGGATGGAGATTGGCCACACCTCTTAGGAAGGACCGGACACACGGATGCCTGGAGATGGAGCCACTTTGCAGCTGACAACGGTAGTGAGGGCGGCGACCTGGCGGTGGAGTGTATTGATGGCCAGGCCGGAATTCAACCCTTCTTGGAGGAATCCCAATACCTGTGGAACGGTTGCCACAATTGGAATAGAACCGTTCTTGGAGCACCAGCGTCGGAACGTGGCCCAAGTTGCCTCATATATTCGAGTCGTAGACTGGCGATGAGAGACGAGAATGGTGGCAATAACCTCTGCAGGAAAATGATCCTACCTCAGGATCTCCCTCTTAAGTTCCAGGCGGCTAGCTAGAACCACTGAGGGTCCGAGTGATAACCAGCACCTTGGCGCAGGAAAATCCGATAGGTGGGAATCCTCCAAGAAGGGGTCCTGGAAAGACCCTTGAGATCTGCAAACCAACTGCGGCAGGGCCAGTACGGCGTGATGAGGATAACATCCGCTCCCTCCATCAGGATCTTCCGTAGAACCCTTGGAAGCAACAGAATCGGCAGGAAGGCATACAGCAGGATTGGAGGCCAGCAACATCTCAGGGTGTCGGTTCCCTCAGCCAGTGGTGTCCAAAACCTTGTGAAGAAGCGTGGGACCTGTGCATTGGTCAGACTGGCAAAGAGATCCACCTGTGGGTGACCGAACAGGGTGGTGATATCCCGGAAAATGTTGGGGTGCAGTTGCCAGTCCGGCTGAGCCAGTCCGCTCGGGTATTGGAGATGCCGGAGATGTGCTCTGCCTGAGGAGAGAGCAGATGCCTCTCTGCCCAAAGACCTAATGCCGCCGCTTCGCGCATCAGGGCCCTGGAGCGAGTGTTGCCTTGCCTGTTTACATGGGCCTTCGCGGTCACATTGTCCGTCTGCAGAAGGACGTGATGGCCTGACAGAAGGTGTTGAAAATGACAGAGCACTAGATGGGCTGCGCGTAATTCCAGCCAATTGATGTCGTTTAATAAGTCCCTTTGGGTACCATCGACCCTGGGTCACATGGGACTGGAAGTGTGCTCCACATCCAAAAAGACTTGCATCTGTGGTGAGGACCAGTCGCGAAGGGTCGTGGAAGTTGCAGCCCTTCTCCAGGGCCAGAGACGTCCACCAACGCAGTGAGGTGAGAACCTTGTGAGGAATCTTGATACAGACATTGGAGGTGCTGGTGCCGGATTTCTGACTGGGCAAGAGAAGCCACTGCCGTGGGCATGAATGCAACCTTGCTCAAGGGATGATCGACAGGCAGGAAATCATCTGACCCAACAGTTGGGAAAGGATCTGAATAGGAACTGACCTGAGCGACTGCACGTTTGACTGCCTTCCGAATTGTGACCAGGTGCTCTGGGGAAAGGAAGACAAGGCCTGACAAGGTGTTGATGTATGCACCGAGATGTACGAGTTCGGTAGACGGAGTGAGATGACTCTTTTCCTAATTCACGGTAAAGCCGTGTTCCTGTAGGGATCTGATCGTCACCTGGACATTGAGCTCTGCCTGTTGGGGCGAGGAAGAAAGAATTAAAATGTCATCTAGATAACAAAGTAAGCGGATCGGAATAGAGTGCAATGAGGCAGCGATAGTGTCCAGCAATTTAGTGAAGATGCGGGGAGCGAATGAGAGGCCAAAGGGCAAGCTCCTATACTGGAAATGATTTCCGTCGTAGCAGAATCGAAGAAATGTACGATGGGCTGGTCGGATTGGTACGTGGAGGTAGACCTCCCGGAGATCAATGGATAATAAATAATCTCCGTGGCGTATGCTGGCGAGGATGATTTGCAAGGATTGCATTTTGAAGTGCTTGTAACAGATATAAAAATTCAGGTGTTTCAAGTCCAGAATGGCCCTGCAGCCCCCCGATTTCTTGGTAACCAGAAAGAGAATCGAACAGAAGCCAGAGTCCCGGTGACATGGGGGAACTGGCTCAATGGCCTGGATATCCAGAAGGTGGTGAATCTCGGCCTCCATCAGGGCCCTCTTAGAGGGATCAGTGGACGTGGAACATTGAATGACTCTCCATGGAGGTTCGGAAATAAATTCAAGGGTAACCCCCAATGAGACTGTTTGGAGAGTCCAGGCATCAGTGGTGGTCCGATGGAAGCAAATGCAGCGAGACAACCTCCAATGGGCTCAGATGTCAAGCTAATACTTGTTCCTGAGATAGGGACGAAAGCTGGAGCCACGGAAGGGGCGCTTAGATTGAGAATGGCAAGATTGTTCCCTGAAGGATTGTCAATCATGGCCTCTGTCGCTGGGGGGGGGGGGTTAAAAGGTCGGTGGACAGCCAGGGATTGGTACCCAGGTTCTGATGAGCGAAAGGACTGCCAGCGGTATGGAAAGGTCGAGCGTCGGTCAGACTGTTTAGGGGCATAGGGAACGACTTTCTTTTTCTCCTTACCTTCCACAAGAACTGGATCTAAGGCCTCATCAAATAAGGAACCCCCGGCAAATGCAGATGAAGCGAGCTGCCACTTGGTCCTCATATTGACCTGCCAGTGTCGTAACCACAGTAGACACCTGGAAGCTATGTTAGAAGCCAGTGCTCATGAGGCAAATTTAACGGAATTGAGGGTGGCATCCGCAGTATATTCGGTGGCTGCTTTCAGTTTATTAACATCTTGATGCAGACGGAAATCATCTGGTGGTAACCAAGACTGCATCTGCCGTAGCCAGATGAGTGAAGTTCTGTCAAAAAAGGAGGCCGATGTAGCTGACTTTATGGCCCATGCCACGGCTTGTTGCATCTTGTGAGTCGAAATCTCTGCCCTCCTATCCTCCACTTTAAGCCATTAAGATGGCGGCATCAGGGTGGGAGGATGCTAGATGAGGTCAGTTGCGCCAAAGGGGTGTCGATCATAGAAAGCTTGAGGAGGTCCTCGAGTACCTGGTCCACCAAATATAGTTTTTTATCTAGGCCACTTGGGGCCGGGACGGAACTCGGTTGGGCCCACTGTCTTTGGACCATGTCCACAAATAGTTTGGGTGCTCAAACGGTGTTGTATTCCGGAGTAGCTTCAGTAAAGAGAAGGCTAGCGGAATCCTGAGAATCGGAGGAAGCCGCAGCACACCCCTGTGCAATGCCTATGTTGGCAGTGATCCGTGCCTTGTGCAACAGGGTTTTTAACATCTCATGTCTAAATAGCCCTGCACTGTGTGATCTCTCAGGGGAAAGCTCCTCCTCTTTGCCAGAAAGTGTGAATTCAGAGATCTCATCCTCCTCCATTGGATCTTGGTCACCATGATGGGATGGGGAAGGCGAATTAGTAACATGAGAGGAATCACTGTCTGGATGGCTCAATGGTTGGGTGCCCCTTTCTGTGAGAGCCGAATCAATACTCCTTGACACGGCCTGCGTGATAAAGTCACACATTTCCTGAAGCATCATTGAGGGGTGATTTTCCACTGGGCGGAGCCCCACCACAGTGGGAGTGAAGGATGCTGATGGCTTATGTGACCGTGCGGGCATTGGTGGATCTGAGATGGAACCAGATCCTTGAGTGAATACCTCTCGTATCACGGCGTGGTTGACCTGCTCAGCCACAGGCAAAGATGGAGACCAAGTGGCAGGATCCTGACATCTCTGGGGAGGGAAGCCCTGAACCGCAGGTGAAATGGTGCGTTCCCTGTGTCCAATGCGCTTGTGGTGGAAGAAGTAGCGCCTTCTTTTGCACTTTGTCAAATTGCATATTCAAAGCGCTGTGCCTACGGTCAGCATCCTTATCAGCTGTTGCATAGGATGTCACAGTGGCATCAGTTTTGCTCGTGGTAGAACAGGATTTAGATTTAGATTTGCTCTTTTTGCTTTCCATGGAAGGAGATTTGGAGCAATGAGATGGAGAGTGGCTGCGATTTGCCATAATGCCAGTGGTAAGTAATTGCCTGTGACAAGTGCAGGAGCTGACAGAACAGTTCCTAGAAGAAGAAGGCAAGCTGGTCAGTGTGACAGGAAGCTAACAACACAGCTCCACTATGTCACCTGTCCTGGCAAAAACAGACAATGGGTATCTCAGGCACAACCCATGGGACACAGAAGCTGCGTGAGACTGGCAACATAGTCCCTCAGACGCCAACCCCAGCAGCTGTAATGAAACGGGGAGTGCCGATGAAACAGCCCCCTTCAATCGCAAGCAATACTGCAACGGCTAGGAACTGGCATCATGGCTCCAGCGATGCCAGACACGTAGTGAATGGATGGCTGGTAGTTAACAAGCGGCAGTTAACAAGCTGATAGGAAACAAGCACTGACAGGCCGTTGGCACCCTAAAATGGTGCCCGGCAGCAAAGGCACCATTTTGTGCCCAAACAAAATGGCCACCGGGATGGAAATCGGCCAAATCATGGCTTCGCGATGTCAGCGACGAAAAAAGGAGCTTAGGGAAGCCTAGCCCCGACAACATGGGGCTTCCCCTTCCCACCTGTCCACCGTGCTGACAATCAGAGGGAACACCACAGCCCCGACAACATGGGGCTTGTCCGATCCCCCAGGCGCGAAGCCGTCAGCATGGCTTCCCTTGTGCGCCCACATTCACAGCAAGAAAGGGGAGTTCCAATCACCAGGGAGAGAGAGCGACGGCGGTGGCAGCAAGCCGTTGCTTAGCTGAGCGGCTGTTAGCGAAGCAAATGTCTCTCGGCGATCCCGATACAGCAAGGAGTGAGTCAGCGAGAAACAGTTCAAAAACCAGACGAATTTAAGCTAGAAGTTCCAAATAACATTGAAGGAGCTCAGAAGAAAATCAGTCATGATGGCCAGACTGAGTTAATGAACTAGAGACAAGCCTGAAGGGGAGGCGTCTTTCTGCAAATCTTAACTCAGTCTTTGGCCAATGACATGAGGACAACCCATTCAATGGACTCTCTGAGCAGTGCAAGGGAGAATTTCTTATTTAAACAATAACCAATTATTCTGGGAGAAAACAAATATTCAATCTCTCTCTTCCTTCCCCCCCCACCCCGGCCACACAGCCACTTTGCTCTTTATTTTCCAAATCCTCTTTAGTTTCTTTTTCGGGTATTCTTCTTAAGGGCTTGGTATTTTTCCAGCTTCTTGTATTCCTTCCTGATGTTGCTATCACTTGATACTGCTACATCTATTGCCACTGTTATCTTCTAGTCATTGTCTACTACCATGATGTCTAGTTGATTGGCCAGTACCTGTCTGTCTGGTTCCAGAAGTCCTATAGTGCCTTGGTCCTATTATTCTCCACAACCATCTGGGGGACCTCCCATTTGGACTTGGGAGGGTTTAGCTCATACACTGTGCAAATGTTCTTGTACCCAATACCAACTACTTGATTGGGCTGTTGAATATATTCTGTTCCTGTCTACATCTTACATCATGCCACTACTATATGTCTTGCACCTCTGCATAATCTGCACCTTAGGTCCTTAAGTGCAATAGAACTCTGCTTCCATGGATCTAGTGCTTAGTGCCTGTTCTTGTGCTTCTCTGATCTGTGTCTCAGTGCTGCCTTTTAGTCAACCCTTCCCAGCCATTGGTAGGGTTTCCCAATGTCTGCCACTTTAGCTATCTGTTGATGGTACATCCCATGCAAGGTCTTGTCTTTCCAAAGCACTTGATCTTTCTCCTTGATTTTCTTCTCATGTCTGCTGCTGCTTCAGGTATTTTCTCTGAAGCTCATTTTTGTCTGCCATCTTACTGATGTATTCCTGGATGCTGCTGGTTTCAGACTTTGATACTCAATAGACCCCACCCTACCCTCTTTCTACCTAGTATATAATTTCTGTTGGATTTAAGATTGAAAATTCCATATATTGTGAGAAGGTTCAGGATGTTCTGTTTTGACCAGGTCATTCTACCAACAAGAGATCTGATAATGCACATGGCGTATATGTTGATGGCATGGATCTTGTTCTTCCAATTAAGTTGGGTCTTTAGGATCTGTTTTATCCTTTGATGATGGTACTTGGGATGCCACAACTCTCCAGTCCTAATGACATCCTAATATCCTCACTGTAGGTGTGTGCCAGATGGATGTCTTGCTCACACTTGCATGAAATTTTATGTCATCTATGTAGAGGTAGTGGCTGAGGGTAGTTCCACTCTTGAACTTGTATCCGTATCACTCCTCGTGATTATGTGGTGGAGGAGGTTCAAACCTATGTAGAACAACCGCAGGGTCAATATATCGCCTTGGAATATGTGCACTTGATGGACACTTATGCAAGTTGTCTTGAATTGATTTCCAGTGTTATTTTCCACAATTCCATTGAGTTCTTGAGGAAAGTCCTTAGTGTCCTGTTGACTTTGTATAGCACCAGGGATTCACAGATCAAATTGTGTGACACTAAATCATAGGCTTTCCTATAGTGAATCCAGGCTGTGCTCAGATTGGTCTGTTTTGACCTTGAAATTTGGGCAACTGCTATGAACAACTAATGTTTTGAACTGGTGGATTTGTTCCCTTCTGAGTTGTGCTTATATACTGACCCTGTGGTCCTGTAGCTTGGCAGCCATGATCCCTGATGGGACTTTCCATGTTGTGGAAGACAAGATATTTTATGGTGCTGTTCCTTTGTAGGAATATTTCATGATCTGTCCTCCTTTTATGGATCTGAATGCTCATTTAAGAATGTACTGGGTGGGGGAGCCCTAAGGAAATATGATGGATGGATAGATAGATGGATGGACAGATGGATGGAAAGACAGAAGGTTGGCTAGACATATCACAATTCTATTAAAAGAAGAAGAAGAATTTCTAACACACATTTGCTTTTTTGTTGTTCTAAAGTCTGCTTAATCATACTAACTAACTGTAGCCTGAAACATCCAATGTGGTTAATTTGAGCAACAATCTGTTGATGTAAAAACCAGAATTCAAAGGAAAGGAAATAAAACATACCAGTATTTTATTAAAAAAAAATAATAATCCCTTACCGCTCCCCTGTTGTTTTTTAGTTCACCATGACAGGAAACAACACGTGACTCATCTATCAGGGAGTCCCTTTGGGTATCATCAAGATATATCAGCCTCTCTTTGTAATACTGACATTCAGATTCTCCTGTCTTTTTATTGATTTCTGCTACTATGCCTTGAACAATATTCATCTGGAAAAAATAATTAAAGAGATCATTTACAAGCAGGTCAATTTCCAAGATAGGTTGACAAATAGCTGCTAAAATGAGATCTATTAAAAATTAAGTTTTCAATATTTTTCTGGCACAGAGTTTCTCAACTTTGGCAGCTTTAAGGTGTGTGGACTTTAATTCCTAGAATTCTTCATAGGAAACACTGTTCTAGATATTACTGACAGTGGTTCAACTGAATGTGCAGGAATGACATCTGCAGGAACTTCTTGGTTATCATTAGAAGAAAATATTTGTAGCTCAGGATTGAAATGAGGGGTCCTTGGTCTCTGAGCTTGGTTGTTTTCTTGAAGATGTTTCATTACTCAAATTAGGTGACATTATCAGCGCTGGACAAGTGAATGAAATGTCTGCACCAACCAAGCTCAGCACCAAGGACCCTTCATTTCTTGGTTATGTTTTGCGAGCAGGAATATACCATATGATTATTTATTTATTTATTTATTTCAATTTATATACCGCCCTTCTCCCCAGGAGGGGGTCTCAGGGCGGTGAACAGCCAAATTAAAACACATATAATATAAATATTAAAAAATTTAAAATTAGATTAAATCGTTGGCGTTCCAAAATAAAAGTCTCAAACCCCGTTAAAATACCCAATTTAAAACCCCAGAAATTAATACTACCAAAAATTTTAAAACCCCATTAAAATTAATCAAGCAAGGCCGGCTTGTTGGAATAAATAAGTCTTAAGGGCCTTTCGGAAAGCGCGGAGGTCCGGGATCAAACGAATTTCAGGAATGCATTCAGTCCTTGCTCAGAGACCAAGTTCTGTTCCAGTGACTAGATTATTAAATGAAATAATTGTTGTGTTTCTCCAAAAAGACAATCCACCTTGAAAAAAAGCCCTAGCACGTTTTTGAGCGCATGCAATCAAATTAAGCCCCACTCACAAAATTAGCCCTAATTAAGACCCCACCCACCCCGGGGTACAGGGGGTGGGGCAAGGCACACAGGTAAAAAATAAGCTAGGGTGGGGATGGGGTGGGTGGAACTGCCCCTACTTACCAGGCCTCGCATACCCAAACACCTGCCTGGCCTTCTTCTGCAGCCACTTGCTGCCACTCGCATGCATCACCCTAGCCTCCGTTTCACCTTCAGATGCCTGCCAGAAGGCATCTGCAGCTGATAACAGAGCTCCAGATCGATCTGGAACAAAATGGAGGCCGGGATGATGCTTGCAAGTGGTGGCAAGCAGCCGCAGAAGTAGGCCAGCAGCGGGCTCCTGCTGGGTGGGGTTGTCAGTGCCACCACCGCGAGGTGAGTTAATAATTAGAACCCTCCAAAAAGAAGGCCTAACCGTTTTTTCAGGAGTCAAAAGAAAATAAGACCCAGCCTTCTTTTTGGAGAACACAGTAAGCATACGCTTCTCCCTCTCTCTCTCCCACACACACGCCTCTAGAGAAGATCATCAGGTGCTACTATCTCATTCGGATAAAGTTATCTCACTCTGGTGTTCATTATTTTCAGGCATATGAATTTGGTCATAAATATGTGTACTGGTTAGAAAATGTTTTTTTATTACCATTATATTTACAAGTGATCTCCAAATGTAGTAGTTGCTAAATGAATGACAGTTTAGCACATTTATTCATTCAAGTGGACTAAATGAAGTAGCCTATATCATCAGAATCCTTTTGTACATAAACAGGACTTTTTCATTTGATTTTCTAACTAAAACCACTAGTATTACATGTGCTTGACTCCAAACATGTGTTTTAACTTGTTATGCCATAGTAAATAGGTATCCTTTTCTAAATAAAGTGATTAAAATTAGTCCTGCATACTTCTAGTAAAAAAAAAGGTGTACTGAACTTCCATATCTTCATTAAGGGAAAGGAATCCTAAAATTTGTGGAAGCCCTAAGCACTTGGTGCCTTTGCTATTGCAACATGGCTAATATACAATCTTCTTGAAACTCTGGTCAGCCTTTGAATATTTAAGCAGTAGCAACTATTCCCAGAGGATTAAAGAAAAGTTTTGGCATAAGTAGCTTTGGCATGCTTCTGTTTCTTAGAACTATATCTAAGAAGCAACACTAGAGAAGCAACAGGAGAGTAATATTTGAAGGTGTGATATTTAGCTATAAATGCATACACATATACACAGATTCATGTGTTAACAGATTGTTTGTTTCTGCTTCAACAGTTCAACACAATACAAGGAAACTATTAATATGACCAACCAATTTGGGTTGTGGAAGTCACATGAACTGCTTTGTCAAAGGAAAGAGACTGCTTTAAAATTTAAAATTCATTAAAAAGGGGGCTTGGAGGTGGATACATCTACTGGAGCTGCCTAGTCTGAAAGAACACTTAGCCAACTGGGCAGGAGAAGGCACCTTAACTTTTCCACAGCCTCTAAACACAGTACTGCTTTTCTCCTTTTACACTGCTAATATTCTTACATTAACTAAGTCATTTTGCATATCAAGCACCTACAGACTCACATACATACAGACACTATTATAATTCTAATTGAAACAACTGCCTTGAGATGGATAATTCATTATTTTTTAAAAAAATAGGTCTACTTGCTACATTGTTGCTAAACACATACAGCTTCTTCAAGGTGCTGATGATCTGGATGATCATTTGGTGTATGCCTCAAAATCTCTCTGAGTAGCAATGGATATTTCACCAGACGGCTGCGTGGGATATCAAGGAAATTCCATAAATCTAATTTACGACTGAAAGGCGATTCCAGGCAACGCTGTAGGAAGTCCTGCACTCTGTGGTCCTGTTTTTTATGGTCCAACAAAGCTTTAGCAGCCACTTGATTGCTACAGTAACTATCGTAAGAATTCAAGAACGGCAGCTAAGGAAGAAAAGAAATGAAAATAGTATGTAGCAAGAGTTTTTACATCTTCATATTCGAACATATTTAATGGCTTTAAAAATAGTTATTGCAGCCCTGTATCCAACAAAAAGCACATTTTCTGACTAAGTCCAATATATTTGAGCTAATACAACAATGCAATCTTCTGAAGCAGATAGATATATGTTACCTTAGAACATTATATTGAACCTAAGGTTTATCTATCACAAGCATTGCTCATTGGCACATGCAAAGCTTATAAAATAGACATTTGTTAACATGTGAAACTATGAAAGCAACTTTTGAAGTGTATTCTTTACCCTTACTCTTCTACAGTGTTAGAAAGGTGCCTTAAGTATTAAAATCAAAAATCCTTTGTCTTAAAAATTTGTATCTTTTCCAACTATATTAATTTTAACACAAATATTTACAAATCCTGTACTCGTGTTTCTGTAGATATGTTTGTAATGCCAAATAAGATCGGTATCTAAAAAATAGGAACAAGAAAACATGTATGAGTATTTTACATACCCAGCTCACAAGAATGTGACCAACTGATTCTGTAGATCCATCAGTCTTCCTAATTTCCTTCAGTCTCCTAAGAAGATCTGATGAAAATAGAATACATAGTATTATGGGAATGAATGGAAGACTTGGTTTATGAATTATTCACCGATAATGTTCATAACATGAAAAGCCAGGCTTAGCAGAGAATGTAACACTGGTTTTTCCTCTACAATGGACTAGGCTTTTGAACTTTTGTGTGACTCAAACATACTGGATTTCCCTATATTTTGGCTAAACAACAGAAAAGGGAAACTTGTCAATTTAGTATTAGTTTTTACTAATAAAAGCTTCGCAAAATGACATTAAAGCCCCAATCATTTTTACAAGAAGGTAAGTCAAGTGGCTATCCATGTTTCATGCAACATGCCTAATGGTTTCTTCATACATCCGTTTTAACTGCTGCATTGACAGTTTCAGTTTTGATCAGAGCAGAATGATTTGTAGCTTTTATTACAAAACATTTCCACATTTAAGCATCCAGCCCACCTTCTAAAAATGAAATGATGGTCAGAGGAAAAGCAAAACAATGCACTTCAGAAATGACCCTTTTGCAACAATGTTAAGCCTTTCTTCTAATACTGCGGCTTAATTAGAAATCGGAGTCCCTCCCTTCATAGCACCCTTTAAAAAAAAACCAGCAACTTCAGGAAGTCCTAAAAGTAGCTCAATAGAGAGAGAAAAACAGATACGCATATCATAATTTTACAAATCTGAATAAGCTGAAATAATCAGCTATGTAAAATATAACTGGAAACTTTTGGTATGTACTCCAGAATTATTATTATTATTATTATTATTATTATTATTATTATTATTATTATTATCATCATCATCATCATCATCATCATCATCATTTGGGGGGGGGGGTGATGGACAGTTTGGTTTTACTAGGAATACTCAGTTCCATAATGAAACCTTAACAGATTCCAACCAATTCCAAGGTAAAGTCCTCTCCATAAATATAAACCTACACAAATACAGAAAATTTTAAATATTGGACATTGCTGCATATTTCAGCTTATAGATTTTGCACATTACTCTAAAATTGTATACAACCATTTCTCCAATATACTGAATGCAAGAAAGTATACCTTCATGAAGAGGAATTAAAGAATCTAGTGTTCCAAAAATTTGGTTTAATTCTTGTTCAGACATTATGGATAGCTTAAGCATTGGATCATGGTACGCCTGTACAAAGACAGAAAAGCCATACAATAAACAAATATTTAAACTCTCTTATTAGTGATCATATTTATGCTCTGGCTTCTATATTCAAACTTTGTCTTCATTAGCATTGGTCACAGTCACAGTATTAACACGTTTCAGATATGTAAGTATGCAAGTACCTTCTTTGCTAATTTTAAATCTTCAATCAAGTCTTCTTCTCCTTGTGAAAGTTCAAATATTGCCTGTAATTTTGAAAATAATTTGGAAAAGAAAGTGATATTTTTATAAAATAAATAAACAAATGTGCTATTCCAAAATAAATAGAAAAATTGAAATAAGGCTAAAGGCATAATTTTTATCATCCAAAGATGATAAAATCAACAGATTAAGTAGTTATTCTATTTTTTATGTATAAGTTATATTCCAATCTACAGCTTTTGTGTTAACAATGATTAGTTGTATGACTATATAGTCCATTTTGCTACATCAGGAAAAGTTATAGAGCAATGGATGCTAGTATAACAGTTTCTGACTTTCAATTAGCATGCTCCTTATTAGAGAATACTATTTTTATATCAGTATTTCAGAATGAGTTTCATATATTTACACACAGACACACTTGAAAGACTTTTCAAGTTATGGCCAATAGTAAGGTAAAATCATCAGTGTTCATTTTGTCCATTTCCCCTATATATTACTTAAAATATTCCATTATTATAGCCTTCCTTCCTTCCTTCCTTTCTTTCTTTCTTTTTCTTTCTTTCTTTCTTTCTCTCTCTCTCTCTCTCTCTCTCTTTCTCTCACCAACTATCAAGGTCTTCAGTGGTGTACAATAAAATATCATTATCCTCTTAAGTGTGTGTAGAGAACCTGTGATTGTTCTTGCTTTATAGGGGCACTCTTGCTTTATCTGGGGCACTCAATTTAACAGATTAAGAGAATAAATTTTTGGCAATTAGACCCTATAAGGAGCTGGCATCAGAATTCAGCATTACTGAGCAGTTTGTGAGCACAACTGGCCAGAGAGCCAATAGCTGCTAGAGAAACGTGTGCCATTTGCACAGATTCTGTTATTTTAATTTGTAACCAGTAATCAGTAAATGTGCACAAACCATTACATATAAAGCTAAAAAATAGAGATTTTTTTCCTCCCTTTTCATTCTGCTCAAAGGAGCAGGGACAAATGAGAAGACCTTGCTTCTTTTTGTCTTTTACAGGTAGTCCTCAACTTACAACCATAACTGAGCCCAACATTTCCATTGCTAAGCGAGGCAATAGTTAAGTGACCATTTTTGCCACAGTTGTTAAGTGAATTGCTGCAGTTGTTAAATGAATCATGCGGTCATTAAACAAATCTATTTTCCCCCATTCACTTTGCTTGTTGGAAGCCAGCTGGGAAAGTTATAAATGGTGATCACATAATCCTGGGACAGTACAACTGTCAGAAATATATGCCAGTTACCAATTGCCGGAATTTTGCTCAGGTGACCATGGGGATGCTGCAATGGTTGTAAGTGTGCAAAGGAGTCATTTTTTCAATTCTGCTGTAACTTTGAACAGTCACTAAACAAATGGTTGTAAGATAAAGACTACCTGTATCTTGTATGTTTCCACTTCCTTAAATTTTAAGTGCATCATTGGTCCTACTATCAGTTTCAGGACAAATTGATGGATGCAAATTATATTGTTTCCTTATAAATAAATTGGCATACATTGCGATAAATTGGCATACATCTTCTTGTCCTTTAAAAAGTATATTTTTATAGTTTCAAAATAATTTAAAACAGAAGGAGGAGGAATTGTTCAAATGTCATTCTGTTTTTTGCCCTTACTTTACTCATGACTTACTCATGTTTCAAGAGATTTTTATGCTACTCATAAGTTGTTTCAAGAGATTGTTATGCTTAAGGTTCTTGGAGTGCACAATGGCCTTGCGTGGGGGTTTTGTGGCAAAGCAAATTGACTCATTTTATTTCCAGATGAGACCCAGTCTATTTGTATAAAAACAAGAAAAGCTGCTACTTTAAGCATGAATGCTTGGAATATCAAATAAAATGCCTTGCTTCTGATTAAACATGCACTAGATCATTCTGAATGAACAGCTCAAAGGCTAATCAATTTACAACACCAAGAGACTGGAATGAAAAAAATAATTAGTACCACATGCCTGATAGGCAAGGAATACTTTAAGACAAGACGATAAAGGGTTCCAATAATATTTCTTTGAGCCAGCTCTGTGTTAACAATGATTAAATATTATTTCTTGCTTCATTAAGATGCAGTTCCCTGTTAGCATTCAATATGTGGGCTGTAAAAATCTGGACAAGAATTAGATGACAGCAAAGTGTTAAGAGTGTTCTTATGTTTTGGTTCCCCATTTACTGGATCACCTGGATTTTTCAGCCCACATCTGGCATGTCTTCTCTTCATAGAATATTCACATATTCGTGAACCTCATGATGTGACATTCATTTCAAAAATATATTAGTCTCCATCTGATCGCTATAAAACTTCTGGATTGATTATCTGATAATGTTTTAATAAATTGTAAATCTTCATTGTATTGTCTCCAACAATTCTTGCTAATATAATCCTAAGTATAGCCCTTCAATTGTAAAAATGTTTAACACATTGATCTTATTCTCATGACACAAATATCAAGCATGTCACACATGCATTCCAAAACTGATTTAACACAAGTAACAAAATAACAGAAGTTAACAGGTTAAATTCAGCCTCAAACAGATCCATCTTTTTTGTTATTAAGCTAAATCCTCATTATCTCAAGCAGATCCATCTTTTTTGTTATTAAGCTAAATCCTCATTATCTTCTATGTTATGCAAATTATTTATCAGAAAGTTAAGTATTCCTTCAAATGTCTAAGGAGGCTTTGTGAAAATGGAGCTTCTCTAAGATAATAACTCTGTAGCTGTTTTGATTTTCATCTGACCCTTAATCAGAAGGCTGGAAAAGGGGCAGAAACCAGGGTAGTGATGTATATTATTCACTTGTACCTGATTTTGAGGGTGCTGTCTCAGTCATGAAACCATTTTTTTCCAACTCTGAAGTGGGAAAGCAGACATGGAAAGGGAAATAACAGTGACAACTGGATGGCTAATGGAGCCATGTGCTAGGAGAGCAAATTTAAAGACTGGTAAATGTGTGTTGTGCTAATATCTTGAGAGCTGCACATGTTCAGGAAGGAGACCTTCTTACCTCATAATTATTGTCTAAGTAGCCATTCTAGAACTAAGACAGGGAGCAAAATGTGCAACTATAACTTTGCCATTTGTTCCTGTCTTTCAATATTCTTAATCAATGGAACAACATTTGTAGGAACAATTCACACTGGCTGGGTTCACATATCAAGAAAGTCTACAATGTTCTTTTTTTGCTTTTAGCTTAACATGCTATAGGTACCCAGCAGGGGTGGGTTCTACTTACCTTTACTACCAGTTCACAACGGGAGCCCGCATGCGCACTTCTGCGCATGTACAGACTGTCCATTATGACATCCGGGCAGGTGGGCAGAGCCTCCCACCACTTTTACTACCAGTTCACAAGAACCGGACAGAACCAGGAGCAACCCACCACTGGTACCCAGCCATTGTGGTTTCTAAAACACAGTTTACAGCTTAGCACACAATAGGTTCCACATCACTTTCACCTGACTACTGCTCTATTTAAAAACAAATCAGAAATCCAGAGGAGACTTTTCTTCCTATTTGTAAACTCCACCTACCCCTCAAATTATAGCTACATGAGGAAAATATCTGGGTAACAGCAATAGGAAGAAAATAGAAAAGCCATAGAATGAGGTGATGTATTTTTAAAAATGGTCCTGTCCTTATATTCAGGCTTTCTTCCTTAATCCATTGGAACTTGTTCTGCCATTACATTGCTACTTGCAGAGGATTCTCTTCCAGCATCAATGGCCAGTTGGCTTTTGAATACAAAACAGAGGGGGAAAATTATTCCATTGTAGTATAAAGAAAACAGACAGAGCTCTGTAGCAGGAGCCAATCTAATCAGATGCTGTGAGAGTCATTTTTACAGACTGGAGTAGCAATGTATTAACAGTTATTAGCAGATCAGAGTACACTCAAAAGATATGTGATATGCGGAGTTCTTAGTGCTCTTTGAGCTTAGTTGTTTGCTTGTAGACATTTCATTATCCAGCTAGGTAACATCTTCAGTGCACTGCTTAATGGACTAATGAAATATCTATAATCAAACAACCATGCTGAAAAAGCACCAAGTCTCCACAGTTCAACCCTGAATTGTATATATTCTCTTCTATAGATGTGTGGCAGTTGTTACTACCCTAAGTGCAAAAAGAGAGAATATATTTGTGGAGAGCAAATTTACTGTATGGAGACAGCTACACATTAACCTTTACCTCTTAATCCCATTTCAGAAAAAAAAAAAGAATCTCAAAGGCAATGTAAATAAGCAAACCTCTTGACGCTTAATTTCTTTGGATGTGAGCATCTGATTGACACAAACATCAAAAGTCTCACTCCAGAGTTTACTGTCTCGTCGCTTGGTGCTAGCAGAGGGTACATTTTTCATCCAGGAACGGGATGCAAGTAGATCAGATCGACTGTCATTACGAAAACTGATAGAACGCTAGGAAAAAGGAAACTATCATTACTACTTAGATAACATTTGATTTAAACTATTGGTGCAGAAGCAGGATGAAACCAGGTGCTGATTTTGGACTAGCCTAGCTCACAGATGTCATGGCAATAACAGTGGGTAGGAATCTATATACTACTTCGGTATTTTTGGAGGGAAATTATAATAAATAGCAATTTATTTTTGAAAACTTATCCGCAACTAAATTTTGCTAAAGAAGAAAATTGATAAACTCGAATACATAACTTGGGGAAACCCTACAATTTACTGCAAATAAAGTTTTAAATGGGAATTTACCACTGTAAGCATAATGCATGTATACTTTTTATTCAGCAACTCAAATGGAATTTCAAAAGGAATTTTGCAAAAAAGGAATTATAGAATGGGCCTACTATCATCAAACTATACTCCTTTATCCCTCTTTATTCATCCCATGGCACTAGAGTGACCTGCAGCAAGAGGGATCCAACTGACATCTATTCTAAATAACCAAATTTCAGGCAAGAATATAGATGTAATAAGATGTGTTAAGAAGTGCAGTTCCAATTTCACTTGAAGAGTTCTAGAGCATATCCTGAGTAGAATTTTTGTGAGCCTGTGTGAGGCAAAATGGATTATGCTAACCTAGCACTTAAAAGATGGGTGCATGGTAAAAGATGAGGTACATGTAACAATGCCAGGCATAACCTCCTTGGAGAAGACAACCCATTACAGCAATATTATTAATATAATCTCTTTAGTAGATGTAGTGTTCACTGCTAACAGCTGTTATGTAGATGCTGTCTGTATGGACGGAAGTGTCTAAGCAAGCATCACTGGCTTCAAGTAATTCAGTTTCAAACCATTTAAGGTTTTTAAATTAAACAATAGCAGTTTGAATTTGGCTTGAAACCAAATTTACAGTTGATGAAGTTTGCTGAAATATAATTGAAGGAAGTACGAGCAGCCAAAAATCTGATTGTTCCAGTCTTCTCAAATTGAAGCTTCTAGATTATATTTTCAGAAATCTTAATATGATTAGTGGGTTACTCCAGTACTCTTTTAGTAAAGCAAGGTAAACTCAATGTCACAAAGGCAATCTATATTCTGCAGTCCAAGTATTGAATTCAGGAGCATTTCCAAAGCTCCAACCATTTTTTGAGGGGGAAGGAATCCACTCTGAAATAATTCAACAGATTTATCTAAATTAAAGAAAAATTGGGGAAATGTGTACCTATAGGACTGAATTCTTAATATTCATCCTTCCTGTGTATCAAACAATGTGCCCTAGGAACTTTTTATCATCGCCACTAGTTACAAGGTAAAACTACCAAAACAAGTACAAGAATTTTAAACCTGCCAAAATTACTTGTTTTATCAACAAAATGTCAAAAATTCCAAAATAAGTAAAACAAGCTGACAAAGCAAAATACTGAATATACTACCTTACCTAACTCTACTTCTCATACATATCAGAAAATACTTTGGTGAGTAAATAACGACAATGAAATAAAATGTAACAAAAATATGTTTAGTCTCACAGTTGTTCTTGATTAGGTTTCACTATTATCTCAATCTTTAGAGGAAGAGATTAATAAATATAATAGATGTATTATAGCCATGCCAATGTTCCCCAGAAACATTATCTATTACCACAAGAAACAGTTATCCAGGTTTTTATAGATGATACCGAAATACTTTTTATTAAAGGATTCATATTTTATAAAACAAGTACAAGAGTTTGAACAATTATTTTTAATTATACACAGACATTCTGTATATTTACTAGTTGCTTAGGAGACCTTTAAGGCATCTATATGTCTTACTCTATGTGGCTTAATGGGAAAGGGGAAAAAATCAAGAAGTTAAATGAAAAAAGACTGGAGTGAGGGGGAATTAAGAACTGTTTGAGCACATATGAAACATACATGTAAAATCTGATATGTTTTATGAGTACTAAACAAGAACCTAATTATCTTTATGTACTTGAAACAGAATATTCATTGAATTGTATAAAATAAAGATGCTAATACTGAGGTAAAAGATCTGATAAATTACTAGCCAGGGAACTCAGTGGAGAAACCATGACTAATAATGATGAGAGCTAAGAATGTTTCAATGTGTGTGTTAAAAATCAAAGAAGATATGGATCAGCCCATCAGGATGGAGAGCTTTTGGCTAAGTCAAACCCAAAGTTTTTTATTGTCTCATTGATACAAAAGAGCCTAAAGGTGGAGGAGAAAGAGGGATGAGACATTGATGTTAAAGATTCTTTTCCTGATGTGGAGAGATTATATAAACTATCTATTAGTTGGCTCTTTTAATACCAAGGTTGACTCTGGTAAGAAAGCTGCTATGGAAGTTACAGTACATCGTGACTAGTAGTGGTTTCAAATCCTGTCTCTACTGGTTTGCTTGTGGGAGGGCGAGCGCACAATGCATGCACAGAAGCATATGGGCAGAGCCTTCCACCACCACTGCTACCAGTTCACCCAATCCAGGGCGAACCAGTAGCAGCCCACCACTGATTGTGACCATATGCTTCACATGATTTTATAACTCTATTCAGGTCCCAAAGGTGGTTTTTCAGGAGGCAATTGGACTTTCTTGTTTTTTCTTTGAAGATGTTTTGCTTCTCATCCAAGAAGCTTCTTCAGCTCTGACTGGATGGTGGAAAATGGAAGGATTTATATTCCTGAGGGCTGTTGAAGCACTTAGTGGTTTATCTGTGTCCTCGGGGTCATCTGAGTAATGCTCCTGGTTCCTGTAGTCTGCATTTTTTTCTCTGGAAATCCATTCCTACTCCCATACCTTTCAAAGGGTGTTCATCCCAAATTGCATAGCTAAAAGTCTGTAGAGAGTCATCCAGGTCATGGTTGTCCCAAAGGTGCTTTTTCAGGAGGCAACTAGACTTTCGTGATTTTTTTTTGAAGATGTTTCACTTCTCATCCAAGAAGCTTCTTCAGCTCTGACTGGATGGTGGAGAATCGAAGGAGTTTGAATCCCTAGTATAGGTCTCCTGCATAAGCAGGGAGTTGGACTAGATGACCTCAAAGGTCTCTTCCAATTCTGTTACTGTTACCTAATTTCATTCATTCAGGATCCGGCATTATTATGAAAAGAGATGCATGGACTACAATAATAAATTTAGCAAGTTTTAATTCACTTTTCACTCTGAGCAACAATAACTAATTAGTCATTTTTCTCTCTGGGTAATATTTTTATTTAAAGTAAAAGAGGAACAAGCCAGAAGACTTCTGATGTTTCTCATACACTGCTCTTTGACTGGAAACCACAAGAGGAACTACAATTTATTTTTGACTTCAGTCTCACCTTTTTTTTTTTTTTTTGGTATATATCCAATTATGTTTTGTCCACATCAATCAGTACAAATAAAGAAACTATATTTCAGAAAATTATTTTTATTGAATCAACCATTTGTGTATGTGTTTCAAAGTCAAAAGCTACATGTTGGCACTTTCTCCCATCTCCACTCTCATTTTTAAACCAGAAGCTAGACTTCTTTGGATGCCTGTTACACTCCTATAAATCTTTGGTATAGATGCATGACATGCATCAGAGTTCCTAATTATTTTTGGATTGCAGGACATCTAGAATTTATTAAAGGTACTCTTAGAAAATGACTATCATGATGGGTATGTTCATTCACAAGTGGATTCACCTCTAATAAAATATGTCCTAAGAATATTTGGATTATACGTTGGTCCCAGAAGCAATTTTTAAGTAAAAAATATGTTTAAGCCTGCTGCTTTCCATATAATTTTCTTTATTTAAAGAATCTAAATCAAATTAAATAGTGAGGCATGGATCTTGTAGGTTCCAGAGGAGATATCTGCAGGCACAGTATCGCAGTGGGGATCCAGTTGTTAGATTTGATCCTCTGCAGCAGGTTACAAAGTTTAAAAGACTGAGCCTAGAGTAGTTTGTATCTTGAAAAGTCAGTAACAATATGTATTGACCCAAATAATGACTCTATAGTCATTATTTGGGTGAGATAATTTCCAAATCAGATTAGAGACTAGACGGCTTCTGAAAACACTGCTAGTTTCTCAAACTGAGAAATTTACAATGGAATGAAATTAATATGAATTGCTTCATATTTATATTATCTGACTATTTGGTAATCTAACGGTCCGTTTTCTCTCTCATCAACAAGATGCTACACAAAAGCAGCTACTTAGTTATATAATCAATATTGATCTGCTTTCATGTATAATTTAACCTTCAAATTATCAAAGCAGTTGATTCATCAATATTCATTTTCATGCAGTCTGTACAAGTGTAAACAGATGACTGGATCTTGGTTCATTAAAATCGTAATTATTTGGCCCTGAATTTGCATTTTTAAATATATATTTGAAAACTGAGTAGAGTGCAGCAATTGAAAAATCTGTTCATGCAGCATCAACACAAATGTCTATTTAAAATTAAAGCAGAATTATCAAAATAATTCTACCTGTACATTTAAATATTTCAGTTATTACACTTTCCTATAAAAGTTATATTTTGGGCCAAAAAAATCTCCAATTGAATATTTTACATAACTATTGATGAGAAATTAAAATACAATGATATTTTAACAATATATTTTATGTTTAAAAAAAGGGTTTACACAAAGCAAGTGACCCTGTGAATATATATTGTGATACAACAGAACTCTCTCATTTGGCTTCCCAGTGTGAGAAAACATCATTTATATTTTTTAGATTTTGAGAGCATTTTTCACTGATACACATGTTCAGTATGGAAAATTGCTCTAGTTTAAGGCCAGAAAAAATTCATAAACCAGTTATATCCATTACACCTAATCCCACTTAATAATTTTTAAGATACTCTTTACCTTATCAGGGAGATGGGCAGAATAAATAAAATAAATAAATAAAATAATAAATAAATAAAATAAATACCTGGAGTGTCTGACCAAATCGTTTCAAGGGAGTTGTTCGGACAGGAGGAATTAAGCTTGCTAGTGATGTCACTCTAGAAAGAGGCTTGACCCGCTTGTTACTGGGCTCCTGTAAATTTTAGACAAATTAATTACATATAAGCATCGTTATATAGATGACTATAATGATAATACAAGATAATATAAGAGGAATAGATAATACAAGAGGAAAGCCACAAAAAATACCTAGCCACCAAATGTTACCTAATCACTGCCCCTCCCCCAGGGCTCTAACCAGTAATGGGGATCTTTTTTTTTTTTTAAAGCAATGCTAACTTAAGTCAGATTTACATCAGGTCATTAAACATGTTTATTCTTATATTGGGTTGGGGACAAGTAAGTGTAGAGGCTCAGATGATCACGCCATTGAGACCCTACTATCTAGATGGTCTCATGTGATAATGAGAAGATAACAGATCCGAATGACACTGATTTGTAATGGCCATTTTTCTTATGGGGCTCCTGAAGTCTCCTAAAATAGTACAAAGAAAGAATGTTATTCTCATGCTTTGTGTGTATGTATTCAATCTTCATGGGTACCTCCTGAGTGCTATTAAAATATTGTTATGTTACATTTTCATGCAGGCATATTTACTATCGCCTTATGGCATTCTCTCCCCCCAACACACACACTAACATCCTCAGCATTTCATGATTAAGTTGTTCTTTTTACTGTGTTCCTCAGGGTTAAGTTATCTTCATCAAATCATTCTGAGATTTCTTTCCTTTTCTCTTTTAATTTATAAAATAATATCCTTTTGTGTTAGGAATCATTTTTTTTAAATCTCTATTTTATTTTATTTTTTGCTTGTTTCAGTGCAGTATACCTGATAGTTCCCTTTCTTAAACTGACTCCTTGGATCACTGGTCATAATACCTGGGATGATGGGAACTGTGATCCAACACATGGAGGCAACATTAGAAATGGCTAAGCTATAGCAATATATTTCCTCAATAAAGGTATTTTTGCCAGCTCTAGCAAACATGAAATGTCTGCAGTTACAAGACAGTGTGTGTGTGTGTGTGTGCGCGCGTTTCTCTGTGTGTGTGTGTCTGTGTGTAGGGGACACATAGCCCAAAATGAGTGAGTTATTTTCTTTGAAATGGGGCTTACTATTTCAAAAGTGTATACAGAATTACGGTACATTTTATTAAACAACCTTATTCCAAAAATTCAGTTCCCAAAACAATTTCTTATCTCTTAATAACATAAAAGATTCAGCTGCTATAGATGTTTTGATGAGCTCGTTCCTTGAAGAGCATAGATACAGTGTAAAAACAGAAATATTTATTAGCCTCCATTATTTCTCCCTCAAATTATTATACATTTCAATAATTCAACAATTATCTTTTGAAAGAGACAAAAGTTAGAGCATTAAAATGACTATATCTGTAAAGAACATTTGCACATTTAACATTTTTGTTGAACTGTACTCTGTTCAACAGCCTATCTTTATCTAAATGCACCAAAAAATATAAGTACATTTATTATTTTTAAACATTTAATAAGCATCTAGCATTCAGTAAGAAACATAAATAATATATTATACACTATTTAAATCAATGTCTGTCAAGATTTTCTGAATAAATATTAAATTACTTCTGCATGCCAGAAAAATATAAACAAAATTGACGAAACTAATAAATAATTTTTAAAGTTGATGATTACCCTTGCCTTCCTAATATCCATCCCGCACTGGAGGGATCTTGGGCAGCACATGTAAAAAATCAAAATCTGAGAGAAAAAACTCAAAATGTTCCAGGTGATGTGAATTTTTTCCCCAAAAATATAAAAACAGAAAAACCTTAGGACTTCTAGAAGATATGAATTTACTAACTCATCAAAAACCATGCTTTAAAGAACATTTTAAGCACAATCACCTTTCTTTTTCAGCCATAATTATGAAGTTTACTTAAGCACCTTGTAATTCCAGGTTTGTAGGGGGAAAAAATTCCCAAGGAAAATAAGCCAGATCTTACTGTAATCTTCCATATGTTAGTAAATTCATGGTGGCAATTCTTCTTGTAAACAACAACAAACAAACAAAAACCAGGACAGTGGCAGCTTCTTTAATTTTGGTTAGAAATATTATTTCCATCGGTGCAGATATGGATAGGAGAATCAAATGCAAAGCTAGATATTTATTTCTCTATAGATGAAGCTGAAGTTCATCACTATCCTCTAAAACCAGGCACTAAAATGTGAAAAAACTTCCCATATATCAAGACCCTGTTTCATTGTGGATGCTCTGCAAACAACAAAAACCAGCTTGCCCTCATCTTTAGCCAAGGTGGATTCAATTTCCTTTGTCTTCGGCAGCGGTGACTTAGCTCAGTCTTTTGGATGGAACATTTATTTTTACGCCACTGCAGCACCACCAGAATACTGAACACAGGAGGGAAGTCTTTGAGCATTCGTTCACTCGTTCACTCGCATTCTCCTCTAAATGGCCCTTCAAGCCCCCAGCTGCTTCTTGCTCATGCATGCCGTTGCTGCTCTGTGTGCCACTGTTCTCCCGAGGGTGGAGAAAGGTTTCTCGTCAATCTCCACTGCAGTCACAGGCACCTAAGTCCCAAATGCATGGGAAGAGCTATGCTACAATCTCCTTTTCTGAAAGGGTGATATTCTTCAGAATATAATAACCAATATTCAAACTAGACAGAGTCACAGCTTGGTACCAAAATTATGTTTCAGATATTATCAAACACTTGTTATCTCTGCACCGTAATTCCAGGAAGTAAAACATAGAACTTTGAGGTGTTTAGAAATTCCTTCTTGTTAATTGTCTGATTTTTCTCTATGAACAACGATCTTCACAAAAATAAAACACTTTAACTCCAGATAATAAGAGGAAAACTAATCTGAGGCTATAGATACTGGTTTGTTCCAACCTTTGATGTTGGAAAAAAGTGTCTTTTAGACATTTTACCCAACCTTTGAAACAATGCTCATGAACAGCCTTTGCAGTTAAGAAGCAAGAATTAAATCAATTTTCAGTCTAGATCCAAAGTCCTTTCAAAGTATTCTGTCAGGGGATGCAGGTTAACAGTGGATGAGGCCACACTTCTGCCTTCCCTCTTTGTCAGACATTCTCTTCCCCTCTATGTTTACCTGGCTGCCAATGGAGAGACAGATCACTGATTTCTTGCTATCTCTAGTTTAAACGATCGAATCAACATGGGCAAGGACCAATTGCTTTAGTCTTTTCTGCAGAACTAATACTCACTGTCCTAGCACAAAATTAATTTTCAGAAACCATATAATTTCCTCTTCCTCTTTGACAATCCTCCCCCATTAGCATTCATGTACCAGCATTTTGCATCTAGCTGGAAAAAAATCTCTAAAGGACACTCAAATAAAAGGACAAAGTTCAGAGGTGGTATATATTTACATAGATGATATATTTTCCTCAGCTTAGTAAATGCCTGACTATGGAGAATGCTGCTAGGGTAATCTACTAGTATAGTTAGATGGCTACCAGGGCTTACTGTGATAAGAAAGTTGCTGAAAAAGTAGCATCATGCCATGTCTTTCAAAATGACACAGGACTGGCCCTTTTTGTTTGTTGGTTATCTTTCCAGCTATTCAATAATTATTCATAAATCAGCATCTCACACACCGCTGGAATAATCGCTGAAGAGCAACTTCTTAAATTTTATCCCATTCTTCTAGGCCATTCTGTAAGTTTGTGTAGATCTTTTAAATGTTCTCTTTCTCTTCTAAAGAGTTAGCCACTCCTCCTAGTTTTTGGCCACCTGCAAATGTTGTTATTCTCCCTCTAGATTCAAATCATTAACAAAAATTTTGAACAACAGAAGGCCTTGTACTTGTATCATGTCACTTGATACTATTTACCAGGCTGATCTGGAACTACTTGTGTGTCATGCACCCAATAATGAATTCATTTAACAGCTGTATCCTAGCCTGTGTTTGTATCTTTTTATTAATGGGGATATCATGAGAGACTTTGACAAATCTTTTGCTGAGATCAAGGTATAGTACATCCACCCCAATCTATTAAGCTGATACATCTGTCAAAAAAGTAGGTAAGATTAGTGAAGCATGACATGTTTGTGACAAACCCATGCTGATTTTTGTGATTATGCATTTTTGTCTAAATGCTCACAAGTATGCTGTTTAATAGCCGGCTTCAGGATTTTGCCCAGTGCAGCTGTCAAACTGTAATTTTCTAGGTCCTTCATCTTCTATTTTTGAAGATGTTGATGCTTGCTTTCCTTGTTTTTCTAGGCCTTGTCAATCGTTCCCTGGGACTCAAAAATTTCACTTAGTGACTTTGAGATCACCTCTGGTTTTACCTTCAGTAGAATCAGTTGTAATTCATCCGGCCCTGGAGACTTGGATTCATTTAAAATTAATGAAATACTGTATTACTCTCTCCTTGTCTATCTTAAGTTGTAACTTTCTCTTCTCTTGGCACAAAAAGGTGTAAGAGAGTGTCTAGGACTGAAAGACTTGAGTAAACCTTACACACACACACAAACACAAATGCACATAGCTGCAGATTTCCCCCTTATCAATGAAGAAAGCTGCTTTCTAGCCAATGCACCATAGTGCTTTCAGGGAGAGTCTCAGAAAATTTCTATCAATGTATATCAGGGGTGTCGAACTCGTGGCATCACATGACGTATCGGGACTTTTTTTCCCCTTCACTAAACCGGGCGGGGATGGGGCCAGCATATGACGCATACAGCCCATACATTCATTAAGTTCATTGTAATTCTAAATTAAAGAGCTCACATGCTGGATTCCTTGTATCGTTATTTCTTTCATCCTAATTTTTTTCTCTAAAGATAGCTGCTATCTAGAGTTCTTTTTCATTACTGAAAGAAGATAAATGTAAAACATCAAGTATTCCATCTTTTTGCCATCTCCTATTACTAATTCATATCTTTCTTTCTTTCTTTTTTCCAATAGTCCTACAGCTTCTATGCCTTTCTTTTTTATTCTGGACATATCAGAAATAGCCTTTTATGTTGTTTGGGGTATTTTTCACAAGTCACAGCTCCTTCTCAACTGCTTTCTGCCACAATCTCTACAGTTTCTGGCAAGTGCTTTATATCCTTTTTTGGTTATGCAATCTTCCTTCCATTGTCTATATATATTCTTTTTCTTTTTAGCATTTCAGGAAGCTGTACATATCCACACTGGTATTTGTAATAGTCTACTACTAGCTCGTGATTGTACCTTTTTTTCCCTTTCACTGGCAATTGCTTGTGACTGTACCTTTAATTGTTTCACATGATTTCCCATCCTTCTCAGTCATTATTCTCTGTCAGGTTTTGAAACAATTTGATACAGCCCGCGAGGTGCTTAAGTCCAGCCCATGGGGCCGGCCTGGAAATATCAAAGACCAGCCTGCAGGGCCTCTGCTGACCAAAAAAGGGCCATGTGGGGGACCTCGGCACAGTACTACAGGAGGCTATAGTTGTCTAAAACAAGGCACGGGAGGGGGTGCATGGCCCCTCCGCGCCCTGTTTTGGCCGGCAGGGTGCTGCAGGAGGCATCCATCCCATCTCCTTCACACACACACACACTCCGTCGGCCTGCAGAAGAGAACTACAATGCTTATCCGGCCCTCAAAGAAATCCAGTTTGACATCCCTGTTAGTAAGTGTCATCAATTTTAATAATGCCAATGAGGCATTATTAGCCTGGATCACTGCATTCATCACAATTCTATTTCACTATCAATACCACCTAAACCTGTTATCTGGTAAAATCCATAGACATTCCTGCACTGAATACTATGTTCCTGCACTGAAAATTATTATGCTACATATATTTTAAATTGTGTAATATGAACTAATTATAAATAAAAGTCAAGTGACTCTCCAAATATGGGGAGTGTTTCAGGAATAATAAATGTTGGGATTGTTTCTATAGCACTGAGGGAAGGATTAAGGTAAAAATATGCAACCTAGAATTTGTAATAATGTTATAAAAAATACTAAAATTAAAAAATGTAGCCTCTGATTCAGATATAAATTACTGGTGGTGTAACTAAAATGAAATAGAAAGGCTTTGCTGTAGACACTCTATTTCTGGCACAGTTTCATATTTTACTTTCAAAATTTCTAATTGTTCAACATGGTTAAGAGAATATGAATACAGCTGCTAATAGTGGACGATGGGGGATGGGGGAAGACATAGGTCTACATTAGTTTAAATTAGCACTGGATGAAATTAAAAATGATACACCAAAACTCTTTAGTGAAAAAAATAAATTAACAGAAAGCCACATTGGATCACTCTTCTGTAGGATACTCCTGAAATTTAAAAATGAAGGGATGAAAAAAAAATCCCTGAAATCAAACCAATTTTCTGAGTAAAACCCAGAATTCCTGAGGTGCATTGGGGAAACAGACCACCCACCAGAGTTGCAAAGAAAAGTCTACATTAAAGTTTTGCTTCACGTTTGCCACAGCTAAGCCCAAAATAAATCATTTCAATTTTCAAACATAGCTGACACTGTGAGATCATAGAAGTATGGAGCTACTTTCAGTTTTGCACAGAATTCTTATGCAGAAATGCTTTAAACTATTGCACAAGTGTGGGTAAAAGATACTTTGCAACTGCTTGCAATGTCTAGTCTATGATTGCTTTTCAAACTATATAGTTACTTTAGTATACAAAAATGCCTCTTTACCAACAAGTAAAAACACTACATTTAAACTGGATTTTCTGTCTTCTTTTCACCTCCTCCCCCCCACCCCAATTTTCCTTTCATCTTCTTCGGAGAAAAATTGGGGACAACTAGAAATCTATTTGCATGACATGAGTTTAGTGCATTACATAGGAAATGAGGAGACAAGATTTCATTTAAAAAGCATATTCTATTCCCAAGCTAATTCTCCTTGAGTTTTTTTTATGTATGTATGCATATACGTATATTATATTATATTTCAATGGTTGCCCAATTCAAAAGAGCAACTCTGGGCAATTTACAATTTCAAGAAACATAAAAGCCATGATAATTAAAGCCAATATAATTAAATCTTCAGAACATTAAAAAAACAGGATAACAAAAGAACAGAGATAACAGTAACAGAAGTAACAATAATAACAGAAGCAACTTAGGCCAACAAACATATTTCTCCTTCAAAAGTTTCACATTTTCTACGTGCTCATCCTAGTTTGGCTTGACGTGTTTAGGGGCCTGTGTGGAAGGACAAAAGGGTCAAGAAGGAGACTGATGTTCAATAAGGCAGATATAGAAGGCATTCCCCTTGGCCCCACTAAGTGGCACTGTTTCATGGAAGAACCTGAAGTATGCCCACCCTGCCAGTCTCATAGCCTGAGTAGAAAAATTGGGGGACAGGAAGTCCTGCAAGTAACACAGCCCAGTACCATGAAGGGCTTTATATATGACAATCAGAAGCTTATCGGGAACCAGTGTAATTTGGGTGCACTGTCCAAAGTTGTGGTGGTACATTTGGAAGCAGCTGCAGATTCCAGGTGGCTTTCAGTACAGTGCATGTAGAGTGTATTGGGGTAGTTTAGATGAAAGGTGACTAGGGCATGAATCACTGTGCCTATTCCTGATCCAGGAATAGGCACAATTGGTATATAAGAGGGCTTTGTGCAAATGCCTTCTTAGACGCAGTTGTTGCCCATTGTTCCAGGAGGAGTTGAGAGTCTAACATGTTAGGAACAGTTCATCATAAGCCCTGGTGGCACAGTAGTTAGAATGCAATACTGCAGACTAACTCTGCCCAGTCTGCAGTTCAATCCTGACAGGATCAAGATTGACTCAGGGTTCCATCAATAAAATGAGGACCCAAATTGTTGGGGGCAATAGGCTGACATTGTAAACCTCCCAGAGAGTGCTGTAAAGCATTATCGAGTAGTATATAAGTCTAAGTACTATTGCTACTGCTATCATGGGGAAAAAAACATCAATGTGGTCACTAACGGTTGATACTGATGGCACACAATTAAAAATATATTAGTAGACAATTATCAATATAATGAGATAATATATCCAATCTTAATGGAAAGTGGATTGGATGTAAGGAAAGGAAAGAGGATATGGAAGTTTCTTAGAACAAAGTGAAAGAACATGATATAGAGCATGCAACAGAAGTATTCTGTTATGTTAAGTCATATGAAAAAGGATACTTCATGGAATTATTAATTCAACAGAGAGTGCGGATGATGGAAGAACACCCATAAAAATGACAGTTGCCAAAAATAATGAAATACATTGCATAACGTGAACATAAGCTGCAAAGACAGCAAGAAACTGTTAAGAACAGGACAGAAGATGCAGAAAAACTGCAATTTTGATGAAAAAACTTGGGTTAAGGCAGATTTTCCAGCAGAGTGAATGTTATTAAAACTAAAATATAAAATGATTTGGACTGAAACTGAAATAAGAGAACACTAGAAAGAGTAAAGATTGATTTGGGAATGATAACAATAAGTTGAAGATTGGAATTGAAATAATTGTGCTAAGTGCTCAAGGAAACGCCAAGAGAATGCTGAAAAATGTAAGAATGAAGAGGCAGATAGTATTGGCGCAGAAATGTTAAGATATGGATGTGGTTTGCTTTTGGAGTGGCTCTGTGATTTATTTGTTTGTAAATATGCATCTGTGCCTGAAGATTGGAAGAATGCTGTTATTGTTCACTTGCACAAAAGGAAACTTTACAAGAGTGAATGTGAGATAAACAAACTAGAATTTGTTAACTGTGCCTAGAAAATTTTGTTTTGCAGAACTTGGATTGAAAGGGTACAAAAGTGGCAATGCACAAAGTACATTGTAGCTTTATGTCTGGGAGAGGTAATCACAGATCAATTTTTTTGCTGTTCATTAAATAATTGAGAAAAATGAATATAGAAAAGAATTACTGTTGTAAAATTGTTGTATTCATTGTGACAAGTCTGTAATAAAATGAATAGGTGTGAATTATGAATTTTTTTGTGCATGGAGTTGAAACTTGGATGCTGAATAGAGCATGGATGGTACATGATGGAATTAAATTATGTGTGAGAATAGACTGAATGTTTAGCTAATGTTGTAACATTGAACAAGGAGTAAATGTAGTGTCCCCTTGTTTGTTTAAGGTTACTGGTCAGCTTTCTGTTTAACATTCTAATTAGGCATCACTTCCCATATTTTTTTCAATTGATATTGTACATATTTTCCAAATTGCCAAAAGTATGAATTCTCTCCCCAGTATATGAGCAAAGAACTATAATCTTATAGTTTGCAAAGTAGGTTAAACTCTCCTTTTAATTAAGCTTGATTTCCTAAATAGACATGTAATGTCAAAATTGTTTTTGTTAACTACCTCAGCAGGAAGCTGGCATAATTACAGTTTCCCCAAGACAGGCTATGCTAAGGAGATTTATTAGTCAAGGTAGGAATTGCCATCATGAAAGAAATCACAAAAAAATCTTGAAACTCTTTTTCCAACCCCCTGTTACTTCCAACCCCCAGTAACAGTCTGAACCCACTCTTTTGGGCATAAGGGATAATTTCTGCCTCTGTATCTCTGTATTGTTAGAAGAGTAGTCTATTTCAGGCTGTTTTGCTTGTAACCTTCAGAGAACTGATTCTCACATTTTTCTTGGTAGCACTGAGGAAGATTACCATTCAATTCTTTCAGTTTTTTGTTTTAATTTTCCAATTCACTCTATAAATATGGGTTACCTGATGAACTCTCATTTAATTACAGGTAGTCCTTGATTTATGACCACAATTGAGCCCATAATTTCTGTTGTTAAGTGAGACATTTAAGTGAGTTTCGACCCATTTCTTGCCATAGTTGTTACGTGAAACATTGCAGTTGTTAAGTTACTAACAAGCCAGTAAATCTGGCTTCCCCATTGACTTTGTTTGTCAAAAGGTCACAAAAGGTGATCACACAACCTTGAAACACTGCAACTGCATGCCAGTTGCCAAGCTTTCCAATTCTGATCACATGACCATGGGGATGCTGCTACAGTCATAAGTGTGAAAGGTGGGCATAACTCACTTTTTTCAGTGCTGTTGTAACTTTGAAAAGTTATTTAAAATGTTTGTAAATTAAGAACTACCTGTAACACCCCTCATCAGTTATAAAATCCAAAAAAAAAAAAAATTACTACATTTTAGCTCTTTTCTCCCACAATTTAGCTGAGCCTACCATCCAGAGTGGCTTTGTGTGATAAAATGAAGGAAAACTCTAAGATATACCACCTAGACTCCTGAAGAAAAGTTGGGAAATAAATCAAATAGTTTCATGAAAACCAGATATAAACTTGCAATGTTCTTGATAAAGTATGGTGCCTGCTAAAAGCTAATTCCAATATTATATTGCATTGCATTGCAATTCTACCTTTTTCTCCTTAATGGATTTTGGGGCTGCAGGAAGAAAAAAAAGTCAGGAAAATTAAAATTAAAGCTATCATTTTGACACTGCCCCCATCCACTTGCTCAATAGGTTGTCTGTTTAAAATATGAGCATATGATGGAAGAATAAAAGGAACTGCCAGTTATTTGACTGGCCAAATCAATAGAAGTTCCACATTCTGTCCTTCACATTGATTTTTAGAAAGGAAAGTGAGTTTAGAGCAAGCTATCATCTATCTATCTCTCTTCCTTCACTTCCTGGTACTTACAGCACTGAGCGTCTCCTATGCTGCTCAAAGTGCCTTGGGTCGGAAGTAACCAATCTCTAATAAAGGTCAATAGAATAACACCTCTGAATAGATGGGAAAACTAACAGATGTATTCTGGCAAGGCTACCATTTAAGTTTTTGAAATATCCAACCCAAATTACTTAACCATTATAGATAGAATTGTTCTTCAAGATCAAACCTAAGTACATAAAGGACCTAATTGTTAGATAGGCCAATTCAAACTTTTTTTTTTTTATCCCACTATCAGAACTTTGTTGAGTAATGACAGAAAATAGCACAAGACACCATTGCAATTGCCCCAAATTTGATAGTGACAGTCCTAGGCTGTATTAACAGAGAGACAGAATCAAGCAGGGTGGATAAAAATTGGTGATTTAAAAAAAAAATTAAAAATGAATTTTTAAAATTTAAATCAGATTTATTTTAATAAAATGCTTAAGTAAAAATCTATATAAAAATAGTTTTCTATTTAAGACACATTAATAATTTAGCTTATTCAGCATGAAATGGAGCTTAGTTATGTAGCATGAGGCTATATATATATATATTCTGCAATATTGAAACTGTCAGTAAGGCAATAGCAAGTCAGAGGAGGAGTCGCTGCAGGGCAGAGATGACAGTTGCTCTTTAAAACTTATGATTTAAATTGAGTTAATTTAAATCAAACCTCTTTACTAGTGATTTAAATCATGATTTAAATCAACTTGATTTAAATCAAATCCACCCTGGAATCAAGATCACATAAAGGGTTAATACCACTTTATAATGCCTTGGTAAGACTAAACCTGAAATATTGCATCCAGTTTTGGTCACCATGATATATAAAAAAAATACAGAGAAAAGCAACAGATGATTAGTGGACTGGAGGCTAAAACATACAAAGAACGGTTGCTGGATTGGCTAAGTATAGTTTGATGAAAAGAAGGACCAAGGGGGACATGATAGCAGTATTCCAATATCTCAGGGGCTGCCACAAAGAAGAAGGAGTCAAGTTATTTTCCAAAGCACCTGAAGGCAGGACAAGAAGCAATGGGTGGAAACTAATCAAGGAGAGAAGCAACCTAGAACAAAGGAGAAATTTCCTGACAGTTAGAACAATTAACTAATGGAACGACTTGCCTCCAGAAGTTGAGAGTCTTCTAACTCCAACACTGGAGGTTTTTAAAAAGATTGGACAGTTATTTATCTGAAATGGTATAGGGTTTTCTGCTTGAGAAGAAGGTTGGACTAGAAGACCTCTAAGGTCTTCTAAGGTCTCTTCCAATTCTGTTATTCTATTCTATTCTGTATTCTGTTATAGTATTTTTCAAACTTAACCATGTGAACTTCATCTCCCAGAGTTCAGTATGCTGGCTGGAGAATTCTGCTAGTTGAAGTCCACATGCCTTAAAGTAGTCTAGTTTGAGAAACACTGATATATATATATATATATATATATATTTAATATTTTTGCTATGTTTTAATTAATATATATATTAATTAGATTTATATGCCGCCCTTCTCCGGAGACTCAGGGTGGCTTACAATGCATTAAGCAATAGCCTTCATACTTTTGTATATTTTATACAAAGTCAGCTTACTGCCCCTACAAACTGGGTCCTCAATTTACCTACCTTAGAAAGGATGGAAGGCTGAGTCAACCTTGAGCCTGGTGAGTTTCGAACTTGCAATAATTGCAGACAGCTGAATGTTAATAACAGGCTTTAGTCTGCTCATTTTGATATATTGTGTCAATGCTGCTCTTCATGAGATGACAAATGTCATGTTTTAGGGATGTAGTTTAACATTAGGATCTTTAGCTCTATTTCTTATCAAGATTATATTACCATATGACTGGTATTTTTAACTCCACATAAGACTATAACATAATTTCTAATATATATATGAGCTAAAGAATGTTCACATTTCTTTCTCCGTCAAAAAAGAAAAAATTCCGGAACACGTCTAGGTTGGGCCGACAGGTTACTTTGAGGCACCAACAAGACATTAGGGAGGGACATAGAAATCCCCTTGGTAGTCAGAAGATTAGAAGCCATAGGCTTATGATGCTCAGACAGCTCAGATGCTGGCAACTGAGAAGCACTGCCTTTTTCCATTGATTGGGATGATGACAAAGAAGGAACAACATTCTCTGTATTGCAGGACAAGGTGCAGCGGGTCTTCTTGACCTTGTCAAATTGTTTTTCAAGCACCTTGTGGCGCCGCTGCTCAGATTTAGTAGAAGCCAAGGACTGTGAACGAGTCCCCTTGGCTGTCCCACCAGAGGCCTTGGATTTGGAACGCTTCTGCTCCGCTCTATGGTGCTCATGTCTGGTTAAAGGAGGATCCCACTCCTGTTCCAGAACCGAGGACAGATCGGATTCAGCCATTTTTATGGTACCTTTATGGTACTCTGACAGGGATTAGGGCCTCAAGTGACAGGGTAAACTCCCCAAGGATGGTGTAGCTGTCCTTAGTGTCCAACAGTATTGGGGTTAAGCGCATGCAGGGCCAAAGGCCTGAGGACACAGTCAATGCGCTGCAAGCCGGGCAGCCGCCCAAGCAGTTCTAATGCCCCCAAACTGATATTAATGCAGGCTCATATGCAAGGCCCTCAATGAGACCCAAAATACCTCTTTGCTCACTAATTAGCCGCCCACTCCGGAATGATACCTTCAGTCGCAATTGCAGCCTCACAATGGTGCACGTTAAAGGAGAGACCCCAAAATGGTGGTCGTGTGTTCACTCGGCGCGAAACCGCCTCCTGCTGCAAAGCGCAAGTCTCAAAATGGCGGCCACCAGTCCATCAACAAAATGGCGGCCGCAACTGTCAAACGGCGAGCGATGCGACTTGGAAGCTTTCAGGTCGCCGCAACCTCCAGAGGCGAAGCAAGGGTAGCTTGTCCATCAGAGTGTGCTATAAATCATTGGCAGGAACTCCAGAGCCGCTTTGAGTATCGGAGTTGGGGCGCTCGTGGTTGTACTGGCTCACCGGTAACCCAATGAGACGCCTGCGGCTAAAGTTTAGCAGATCCGCCCAGCCGGGTCGGGAAACCGCAGTGCTGCAATAATTACAGTTAATTGAGGAGCAGAACAGCCTGGGGCCCCCAGGCACGTTACCGCCCCTTCACAGCCACACAAATCCCACAAAGCAACTCCTTATACAATAAAAACAGAAGAAATAAACTAAGCTGAAACCGAAAGAAATAAACTAGACCGAAACTGACACTAAACCTAACAAAAACAGGAAAAATTACTGTCAGCCAGAGATGTAACAATAGAGAGAATCAAATATGACAAGTTGCCTCAGTAACTGAGTGAGAAAGACTGGAGTTCGTGACACAGAATGGGCGTGGTCAGCCAGAGGAGAGAGAAAAAACTGCACTCAGTTAGCCCAGCAACAAGGAGAACAACCCAGTCGATGGATTGGAGGAGCAGCATGCTGGAAAACGCTGCTGGCGCTGAGGCGGAGGCGGTTATACCGGCTCACCGGTGGACCAGCTCAACTGCCTGTGGCTAAATACAGCATCGGATCTGCCCAGCTGGGTCAGACTCCAAGCGGCTGTCACAATGTGGATTCCAGCGTCGCGGTACGGCCTGGAGCCCCAGACACGTCACCACGACCTGACAGCAGTAAATAACATAAAATTAAGCAGCGAAACAGCGACCAGCAGTAAAAGAAAATACTAACTATCTATGGGAAACACAACAAAGACAAAAATAAAAAAAATTCTAAACTAACTAACTATTACAATAGAATCTGAAGCACAGAGGAAATTCTGAGACAAGTTCCCTCAGCAACTGAGTGAATAGCCTGACAGAAGGAGCACAGAGAGGGGGTGTCATAGGAAGAATGTAGAGATAAAAAAACTATAGATCTACACTCAGTTCCCGAACAACATGTGAATATTTCCCACACAATGGAATGCAGGAGCAGTGTAGTGGAAAACAGCTCATCTATCTGACACAAAAGACTGGATTTTGGGGGCAATGCATTGTTGCTTATTTTATTTTTAACAGGTTGGTATGAAAAGGTGTCCATTTTGTTTGTTTTAACTGGTGATTTTTTTTAAAAAAAAAGTCCCGCCAAGTTAGATATAAAAGTGTAGTGTTGGGATATATAACTCAATGAACACTAAAACTGTAGTGGAAGAAAGAAGGTGTCAAACAGGTGGCAGTGTTGGAAATGCTGGTCCTTTATTTTTCCTGGTTTAACCAGATGAAAAAAGATCAGAGAAATCCACCAACCAGAGCTGTGTTGACTTTGATTTGGATGAAATACCAATCTGTTACTGTAACCAAAGCAGAGGACAGGTTGATATGAGGAGCAGGGTTTCTTAAACTGGGCATTTCCAGCTTGTTTATACACAGGAGACAAGCAACTAAAGGCTACATTGCAGAAAACCTTAAGATTCACTGTCTATATTTTTTAAATAGACTGGATGTTTAATTTTTTTTAAATAGACTATTCTGAAACTGATCTGAAGAGAGAGACATAGCACATCATCTGTTATCAGGGATAATGGAGGTCACACCAAAGCACACAATCGTCTATTGCAGGAAAATCAATTTTGTGAAAAGCCATGCCTTCCCTGTAGATAATGACTTTAATTTCAGGTTTTGAAAAGCTACAAATTAACCCTCCTAGAACAGGTGGCAGAAACCGTGTTGACCTCTCTGCATCCCAAATTTTTCATCTGCTATTGTGTCCTGCTCAGTTTGCCATTTGAGACAAAATATAGTTGAATTAGCAAAGTTCTTTACAGGAAAAATTGCTTTGAACATTCATTTTAGAGGATGTTACACTTTCCTGTTTTTTCCCTTCTTTCCTTTTTGAACATCCATTAAAATGGATGTTTAAAAAGACAATCAAACAAAGCTGGCTAACCAACTAACCAGCCTTGTGACAATGGATTTGTTTACTACTCTATGGTCTGAGAATAAAATGTTTCAAGTTTGTTAGGCCACACATAAAATGGCCTTTGGAAAATTCTTTATCAGATCCTCTGTCTCATTTCTCAAAAAATGTGACTGAACTGTTTGCTATAATTTGTATCATTTTCCATTGAAATATTGAAATATTAAAATCAAATTGCAGTGTAATTTAAACAAGATTTACTTCAGTTAAAAAAAAAAAGTGCCAGACTCCTAATTGATACCCCAATCTGAATCTGCTACAAATATTAACTCTACATCTAAGAGAGGTAGGCTGCTTCTAGACAAATCTGATATTTCACACTGATTTCATTAACTTCAAAATGTTTCTCATTCTAATCCTTCACCAACCAATCTCTCAACTCCCTCCCTTTCAGTATCTTCCTCAGAACTTTTCCCGCCCTGCCAGTTTGTGTATGAGCCTTCTCTATGTCTTCCAAGTGGCCTAACTGGAACAATATATTCCAGTTTGCCTTATGATTAGAACTGCTGGCAAAGGAAAGCGTTACACTCCTCCCAAATCAGATCTGAGGGTTTGCAACCTCACCACAGCACAGTACATATGTTGGGCAGATGAGCTGATTTATTTTTGACTCAGGTGTGGTCTAACCCAAACCCAAACCCTGGGCGGGTGGAAGGGGGGCAGGAAAGAGACAGTTTTTCCATTTGCATCATTGAAGTACTGCAGAGCTTCTGGGTGATGTGTTTTCCTGTAACTGTAGCCTCAGCCCACCTCCCGGCTCCTGGGCTTCAGCTGATGTTCCTCTCCCTTCACAAGTCCTTAAAAGAAAAAAGCAGCCTGACAGATTCCCCTCATGGCAACCTTTCAGAAGCACATCATCCTGTAGAATCTACCTTAGACCACAGCCAAGACTGTCAGTTCTGCTCGGTTGCTTTCAGATTCTTGGAATTGTTCCAGACAGCACGGAAACCCAGCAAAGGAAGCAGGGGTGATGTTGACAACAGCCTTGTCTGCTTCCCATTGTTTCTGGCACAAAGCCAGCTAGCCTGCTACAGACCAGGCTGCTCTTTTCTTGTTTAACTACTTTCAGGTGGATAGTCAAGGAAGAAAAAGTCTAGCCATTTCTTTTCCTTCTTTACTTTTGGTTGGAGAGGGGAAAGAGGTATACAGTAATTGATCTTAAATGCAGTGGCGCCTTGCAAAGTATGGTTTTAGCTGTTGGATACATTACCTAATTGCAAAACTGCCACCATGCTATTGTTTTACCCAGCAAGAACCTTCCACCTCCTAGAAACTTTTCAGGGCAACAATGGAATGGAGACCTGGCATTTCTGCAGCTATTCTTTTATAACAATTATTCAAATTGTTTGTAAAAAAAAAGTAGGTAAACATGGAGATTACATACTATAAACATTAATTGTGTGTGCATTCTATTTAGCTTCCCCCCTGCTTTAGTGAATGTATGAGTATGCATAGAGAGGTATCTTTTTTTGCTCCAAGATGTCTTGTATCTTAGGCAAATTACTGAATTATTATTATTTTTTGTACTCTCATATTTTTGTACTCTCAGCTGGAAAGAGAACACAGATGGGCTCATACTTTCCTGATTTAGCATTTCAAGGTCAGCAGAATACCATCTACAATCAGCGACAAATAAAATGATTGACACTCAGTACATCTTATCACACTGCTATCAACCCAAACGTAGGATTGGTGACACATCGAATCAGGAAAATGAAAGCAATACTACCATGTAAGAAGGACCTTTAGAAAACAACCATACACAGTGTTAATTTATGAGACGGATAAATTGGTTAATAACAGGCAGCCAATCTATTCTACAAGATTGAGACATAGAAAGGGTTATAGGAAAACTTGGCCTGGTAATGGAAACAAATGGATAGAGAAACACAAAAGCTCCCAAAAATCAAGATTGAGAGGCTACTTAGAAACAGGAACTAAAACCTCTCAGGTAGGCTTTTAAAAACTGGAAGAGGCTGCTCCATTTCTGGTTTTACCTTCTGCTTCTGTTCCTGTTTGAGCCCTTCTCCAGCTATGGTTAAAAACCAGGGTGAACTTTGGAAAGCAAGGTGCCTGTTTGAATATGAATTTCTTTTAGGGTTAGGATTTTGGCTGAATTAACCTCTTCTTATTTTCCCCCCTTTCTTTTTGGTGTCTATTTTTAGTTCTTTAACTTTGATTGACATACTGTAATAGAGATATGAATTCTGAATGCATTAGTGGCAATTATTTTGAGTAAAGGGTTTTTTTCTTATAGAAGCAACCTATTCAAGGAAGAGATTATTCCTACTTGTGTGAGCTAATTTAGCTCAAGCCAACATTTTTCAGATCTGCACATACACGCACACACTCAATTATATAGATCTACACAAAAATTAGACATTTTTCCAAGATACTAATCTATCACTAGAGTGCACTACTAAATTTTCACAATGTTTTGCTCTTTGCTCAACCAAGCCTATTTCTTGTAGCTTGGTGGTGACATTGTTCAAATTACAACCTTACAATTACACAATTACAAACTGTGATGCTCTGAAGATCTTGTGGATAGTTTTGCATCATCAGAATCTACAAAGTTTTATATAAAGTCCACAATTATTATTTTTGTTTTTAAAAAGCCCTTAATGATTAACAAATCTCTTAACAGTGATCCAGTTAGGTTTTGATACTATTGAAGTAAAAAAGAAATAAAGTTTGTTTCAGGTTAAATTCAATTCCTTGTGATTTTAAGAATACATCCATGTTATTCTTTTTGCAGCAATATGGAAGTTATTTTCTTTTTTTTTTTTTTATTGCAGGATTTTTTTCAACTTTCATGTCTAGCTACAGTACTGGAATTCCTTGGAGAGTTCCCATCAAAAGTTAAGCAGCTTTACTATACTTATGTTAAACACAGAAAGTATTAATATATAGTCCATTTACAACCTTTATTTATCTGTATTTGCATCCCTGTTCTTATTTAAAAACAGGATGGTGACAGGATGAAAAACATGCAAATTTATTGCTTTAAGTAGCATTCAGTCTCCTTTGATGTCCACAATTGACACTCCCTAAATATGAACCCGCGGAGTTGAGCTTACTATCATTATGAATCTAGGTTACAGTGTATAAAATGGTTCTTCTTTTTCAGTCTTTATCTCATTACATCACTATTCAAAATTCCTGATTTTAGATGGAGTCACAAAACTGAAAAATTGTGAAATTATATATGTTATTAACTTTCCATATTAACCATTACTCATTCCATGTTTAATAATAACACGCAGTATCTTGTATGTTATGAAAGGGTCTTGTGCCCATTTTAATGAAATCTACTGGCTAAATTAACACATATACTAATAAAGACAATGGAAGCAGATTATGACTGCACATCTGTCCACTTCATTTTGAGATGTAATTTCTCTAACTGATATTTGTGAAAGTATCATTGTAACCCGAGTTTCCAACATAAACTGACGACAAAAATCTTAAGATATGAAAATAAAGCAAAAAGCTGTGCAATTAAATGGACAATCAAAACAACTCTTCCTTACCAAACAGTCCTAAAAGTTTAGAAAAGTGTCTTGAACTGGACCTCAGTATTCTTTTCTATACTCTAGAAAATAAGAGTATAGAACTTGGATGGAACCATTAATCTAAACTATATAGCAGTGAAGCAGACTAGGAGAACTACATCTTCAACTATGCATCTCTCAACCCAACAAAAACCAGATGACTTAGCAGGCTCAGCCAAAAAAATGTAATTTACTTATAAGCTGAGTTGTCACAGACCGAATTCTTAAGCAGTGCTTGGCTTGTACAGCTTTTAATACCACTGTTCATTACTGGGTTTTGTTTTTTTTAATTTTACAAAATAAAGTAGCTCTTTCTGAAACTGAAAAATTCAATAAAATTGTAATAAGATATTCTTTCTTCTGATGTTCTCATTGGGTCACATTTACACTTTCCCTCCCTTCCATTTCAGGTGTATCTGCAACTCAAACCATACTTGAATTATTTAACTACACAGTCCAAATTTCTTATACAAGCCTATATCCATCTCCTTTTGCTGGTAAGCCTCCTTTCAAATTCTTCTGATTTTATATCATGCCACAAAGATGCACTCCTAGGAACGAGCAAGATTTGTTCCAACAAATTTCAACGTGTATAATGATGACATGTTAGAATTAGAATTTTTTATTGGCCAAGTGTGATTGGACACACAAGGAATTTGTCTTGGTGCATATGCTCTCAGAGTACATAAAAGAAAAGTTACACTGTACTTCACAATACTTTTCAATACTGTAATAATAATTTTCATATATTGATATTGACACAAGTTCTACAAAATACCAACTTGTATGGACAATGTAAGATTATAGTACTCTCATAACAAAATATTATGAGGAATAATATTTAGGAATAAATACATGAATCACATTTTTAAACGCAGGACTGTAATATCACATTCTTTACTTCACTAATATTTTTAAGCTATAGACATAATTTCAACCAGTTTCAAATACCCATGGCAAATGAGAGAGTGATGTTTTCTAGATATTTAGCTGCTTTCTTTAATAATATAATATTCTTTAACCAGGAGAAACCAGGAGACCATGAATTCTAGTCCACTTTAGCCATGAAAGCCAACTGGGTGACTTTGGACCAGGGTTGTTGAAGTAGGAAAAATAGGAGGAGTTATGTCTGCTGCCTTGAGTTACTTAAAAAGTAATAAAGATGGGTTAAAAATCAAAATCAAATCAATAAATAAACTGGTACTAATTTCACTTATAATATCATAAATGATTTTGATCAGATTTGAATAATCACAAATCCAAATGTGCATTATTCATATTCTTGCATGCAATCACTTTGCTCTTTCCTTTTTTTCAAGTGAATAAGCTGTGAGGTTTTTGCAGACTTGTTTTATTGTTCCAACAGGGAATGTATTAATAGCCTCCAACTTCAAACCATGGTTCCATTTTCTTGTTTGTTGGAAACCATAAAAAATAGTTTCCCACTTAGAGCATAATGGAAAGCTATAATTAACCATTTCCTGGCTTTTCTTGCTCACCTGCACAAAGAATGAATTGAAACAACTGCCTGTGAAATACAGGAAGCATATTCTTATTTTAGACTACAAAATGGAGATTTGTCAAGTTATGTGGGTATCATACTCTATAATTTCAAAAAGGGGTTTTATCTATGCATTTATTATTTTAAAAATCTTTAAGAGAAAACATCACATCATTTAGAGTAGCACAGTACTTTTCCTTTACATTCTAAATCTAAATAGTGAAATACAAAAATCACATCTGCAGGATTCATCTTCATCTAAAAGTACAAAATGTAATTTTGGAACTCAAGGGTCAAATTTATCATTCTTGCAAAAATTAGATTTTTTTTTTCAGGTACCAGTACATATGGAACAATTGCAGCTTCTCTAAAACATAGATGTTAAAAACTATTTTTAACTAATTCAAAAAAGTCAGTTCTGGAAGCTTATATTTTATGCAATTATGCATCAAAAACAGTACAACAATGTAATATCGTACTTATTAAAATATAACAAAATGAAAAGTACTTTACAAAGTAATATATTTTATAAGGCATAATGGTAAAATATAAAGCTGATATTTAAAAGAAATTGCTAATTGTGAAAAGGTTATGAGAAGTATCAAGTTAAATAATGTTAAAAAGTTGCAGAAAACTAGAATAGCAAATTATCTCAGAATATATACATACAACAGTATGTCTTCAACTTTATCATTCATTCTTTCAGCCTACTCGTTTGCTAGTTAGGGCTGCCAGATTATAATAATTTACTTAAAAAGTCAATATTAAGATCCTTGAGAATTGTTAGTATATAGTAATTGTTTATAAGAATATTTGCCTTTTCCACCTATGAAAAATACCACTGTGCATTAGACAATTAAACACACATTAATAATTCTCAACTATCTACTGTACTGCAGCAATTAATCCTGTTTTAAGAAAGTATACTGTGTGTATGAGTGTGCATCACTGCACTGTTCCATTTGTATAAATCCTTAGTGCAAAATATGAGATCAGTGCAAAATATGAAATCAGTATCCTTCACTGAGGTTCTGAGTTATTGTTCTCCCCTGCTCTAATGTAGATTCTTTTGATTAGAAAACTACTGTGAAGCATTTCAAATATTTAAAAACCATACCTCTAGCTCTCGTGCTGTGATGCTTGCTGTCTGTACTTCCAAACCACAATTTGCTCTCTTGGCTGTGAAATAAAAGGGATAATCCTTTGCCACCATGGTGGCTGAAGTGGGAGCAGTTTCGGAGATCGCTGCTGATTCTGTAGTCTACTGAATACTGAAAGGAAAGCCAAATCTTCTCTTTACAGCCTCTGAGGCGTTTAGCAGCTTGGTATTTGAACCTCCTGATGCTGCTGCATTATCGAAGACAACTCTTGTATCTCACAGAAACAGGAAGCAGAACAGCTCTTGAGTGTGTCAAGAAAGTGTAACCGAATACGCTTATTCCTGAGACCCACCCACTGACATTGGATGGGAGGAGAATGGCTGACATACATCAGTTTACCTCAGCAATATACAGCAATTTACTCAAAGCATATTCAGGTCAGTGGAAAAACCTGCACTAAAACCATATATATTCAGAAAGCAGGGAAAAACAACACATACTGCTCATAGACCTCATCTGTTTAAAAATACTATGTGAATAATGAATGTTTACATCTAAAGTGTAACATCCAAGAATATTAGCATATATGCACACAAAAAAAGAAATTCTGTGTGGAATTCTGTATGCTTAGTTCTACATTTTTATAAAGATCATTGACATATACAATTCCTCCTCCATCCCTCCCCACATATTCTAAAATGGTACACTCTCCTCAATCATGTTATCTTATGAAAACAGTTTTTGTTTTCATACATACATACAAACACACATGTACAGACTCATTCAAACATACATAGGCACAAACTATATTTATGTGAGTAGTGTTAATTATGGATATATATGCACTTTAAAAAATTAAATCTCTTTATAGTTACACCCCTTCAATATTATTTTCTGAACTGTACTTATTGAAGTAGTGCTCTATTAGAGGAAAAAACCAAGTCAAACGCTTGTTTATCTACCATTGTTGCCTTTTTAAAGCATAAATGTCTTTTTAGACAGTTAAACTGCACTTCAGTTTAAACAGACAGGTTCTACTTCTCCAATGCAAATAACATTAAGCAAAAAAATTATGGCCCCATGGATGCTAGAGTGTTTGAATCCATGTTGTCTACCAAAGTATAAAAGGGAACATAAGACTTTTGGAGACGCCTTAATGTAAGAGACATATGGCAAAATATTCTATACATATACTTTGTATTTTATTTCTATTAAAGTTTTTCCATTAGCTGCTTAAAGTGCAATTGCAAAACAACATATTCAGGGTGCAAGAAAAACAACTGTGATTGAAACAATGAGAAAAGGGGGGAAACATTTAAAAAACATTACAGAAGAAATTGCAAAAGTTGCAAAAGTTATCAACAATAAAGTATGATTTACTAAAGATATGGACAGTTTTGTATTTTTAAAAAAGTGTAACCAAATTACAGCACTTAATTCTTATAATTTTTGTAAACAAATATTTTAAGGAAGCTTCAAACCTAAATTAAACTTTGCATTTTCAGATATTTTTTTCATTGGATATATTCTGTCTTTTTATCTAGTGATTTGGCCAATGCATTTTAAAGGTGCAGAATCAATTCTTTACGATTATGTTTTAACTTGTTATTAATCAAACTAGAATTCACAAGAAAATAGAGAAAAATTCTATTATCAGACAAGGCTACATATTGTTACAACAATCTATTTTTTCCAAAGTCTTAAATCATCAGCACTGAGGTGTTTTTTGTTTTTGTTTTTTCTATCCCAGGATCTGGATGCTAAACACTTTTTCTCTGCAAATTTTAAGCATGCCCAATAGTACAATGCCTACTTCCTACAGTGGAAAATAAAGCGGATAAAATTTGATACAAGGTCATTTATGAGAATTTGAGAATTATACAGTATTTATTTCAGAACTTGAATGTGGATCTTGGAGAAACTCCAAATTAGAAAACGTAAGAGATACCCAGAGCAGTCCTGGAGGAAAACAGAACTTCATCTATGTATAGGGAAAGAGCATTTCTTAAGGATTACCTATTAGCAATAAGGCCAGTAAAATTATTATATCTGCAGAAAGCTGGCAGGGAGCCCTGATTATCTTGAGTAAGAAGGATTCAGGAGAACACTTACAGGATGGCTGGGAGGACTATTCTATATGTCTATCAATTAAAGTTACTCAGATTCAGTTGGAGTTGGAATCTGAATATACTGATCCTTTGGACTAGCATGAGGTACGGTCTCACCAAATAATTTTATGATCCAGGTGAAGAAGATTAGGATCTTTGGAATTATGAGTTCAGCTCTCTGTTTTTCAGAGTAAGGTTCCTTCCTTTTAAGGACTAAGAATTAAGGACTCTCAAGAGGTAGAGAATGCTTATTTGAGAGATGTTTCCTCATGTTGAAAGAGGAGGTTGTCCAGCCTCTCAAGAAACCATCAATGGACCAACAGAACTGCACAACTTTCATCTATTTGAAGGAAGGTAGTTGTTTTACAGCTCCAGAAAGCCTTGGAGGAAGCAGATTATCTGGATCTCTTTCAGATCGGATTAAGGAAACCCTACTCACAATAACTCACATAATCTCCCATTTGAATTAGTGTAATGCATATTACATGGAGCTTTCCCTGAAGAGAATTCAGAGGCTGCAATATATATACTGTTGCAGCACAAGTAATCCTGAGAGTTTTATGGCACTCATATTCTCCATTAGCTGTATTGACTTCCAATGAGTTTATGCATGTGATTCAAAGTTCTGGTTATCACCTACAAAGCCCGATGTGGCAAAGAGCCAGGGTATTTGTGGGGAGAGCACCTTTACCAATTATTTTTGCTCACTCCATCAGAACTAGGGGGGTGGGGCATCCTGCATGGCTCTTCTATCCTGGAGTGTCATCTTGCTGGACCCCAGAGGCATAATCTCTTTGTTGCATCACCTGCTCTATGGAACAGCATTCCACTAGATTTGAATGGCCTTGACTTTGTTGGCCTTTTGCAAGGCATTAAAGCCCTGGCTGTCGCCATAGGAATTTGAGCTGGAAAGTTAAGCAGGCTCTGCTGGTTGATCTGGTTGGCTGTTGTTTTACTGCTTGTAAACTGGAATTATTTTTAGATCTCAGAGATAAACTATGTTGTTTATTCAAGTTGTTTTTATTTTTACTGCTTTTGGTTTTAATCCTTTGTACACTGCCCAGAGCAATTGTTGTGAGATGGGTGACCATTAGATTACTCAAATTAATAAGGGAATGGATAAACCTTAATGCTAGTTAATACTGGCTCATGAAAATAAACTTTTAAAGGCAGGCAGTGTCATGAGAAATGCTAAGAAATTGCTTTCAGAGAGAATAGAAAAGAGGGAGAAGGAAAGTTCTAAACAAAATTATAAAAAGTAAGGAGGGAGAGTTTTTGTGGGGGGGGGATGAAAACCAGTTTGGAAGAGGAGGAATTGCCTCTCTGAAGGAGCAATCCAGACACAATTACATCTGATAGGCTGGACCATGGATCCATCTGATCAATAGCTCTATGGGGCAAGCAAGAATAGGAGACTGGCAGGGTAGAAGTCAAGGTGGAAGCAAAAAACTGTAATATCCTTTTGTGCTGTATCAGATCCTATCTTCCCTTCAAACTGAACAGCATAGCAAGATTTAACAGAATTTACATGACAAATAAGCAGAGATTGATTTTTAATATATTAATCAAATTTATACACCACCGATCTCACTAATTACTTTTTAACAAAACAATAGGTAAACCAGAAGTACTTTCCTGCTTTCCATCACTGTTTCCCAACCTCATTTTTGGAACTGTATCTTCAGAAAAATCAAACCTCCCTTATTCTTACAGTTCAGTGGAGCCTGACATTTGCTCTCTACATATTTCTAAGTTATCCTCCTCCCCTCTGTTTTAAGGGAAGGCCCTTGAGTCTTCTCATGGTTGTCCCATGTCCTTTTTCAACTTCTTCCATGCATTTCTCTGTTCGTTGAGTTCTTCTTCTGGGAATGTGCTCTCCCATTACTCAAGGAATCTGTTTCTTCACTGATTCTGATGTGTCTATCTAGGTGTGTCCTGTCCATCTAAGATATCATACATAGATACATTCACCACAAAGCAACTGACATTAAACACAAACCAGACAGGTCAGAAGGTCAATATGATTGTTAAAGAAGAGAAGGAGAATGCATTGATGAAAAATCAATATGATTTTCCTAATAAATCTTGGATTTTTAATTCTCATTTCAATCATTTATATGAATTCATTGTTATTATCTGACACTGTTAGATGCAAATCCTAGTTTATATTATAGGTAATTCTTTGGTTATGACAGCAATTGGGGCTGGCACCAAGTGATGCAATCATAAAGCACAACATCACATGACTTAGGTTTAGATAACTCTTAGCAATGTCTTAGCAATCCAGGCAGTTGCGAACATCATAAGCCTAAGGTACGTGGGTTGTTAAGCAGGAACTGGCAGAAATCCCAGGTTAGGAGCAGGGCGGGGGGAAGTGTCACAAAGGGTTGTGGGAGGTTCTGGGAGGTCCAGTGAAGACCATATACAAGTTGGGAGAAAGGGTGCTGTGGTGCAGTGTGAACATATGGAGGCAGAGAGAAGGCAGGTGAAAATTGGTGCAATTACAAGGAGACCAAGGGAAGAAGAGTACAGGTTGATAGGAGGACAGGGAACAGCCAGATCTTTGAGAGCCAGTCATAAATAATACTTGCTCAGCACCATTGCAACTTTGACAATTGCTGAACAAGTGATTGGTAAGCAAGGACTACCTGTACAATAAATCTAAATGTAGGTCACAACTGATTAATAATTAAGTTTTACATAAATGATACTTTGTTCAAGGTTACTATGTATATGTCATATACACAAATGACATCATAATCACAGAACATTAAAACACATGAAACAAAAATTGGACTAAATTAGATTAAATTTGACTCAGCCTTCCATCCTTCTGAGGTAGGTAAACTGAGGACCCGGATTGTGTGGGCAATAAGCTGATTTTGTAGAAATACCGTTTATGAGGGGCCAAAAGCCCTAATAAGCAGGTATACACAAAAGAATGAAGGCTATTGCTATAAGTGCGTTGTAAGCCGCCCTGAGTCTTCGGAGGAGGGCGGCATATAAATTGAACTAATAAATAAATAAAATAAACATTTTGATCTCACCATGATAGAAATATTTATTTCCTTATTATTTAATAATTCCCATCTCTAGACTGACTCTGGGAAGCTCAAAATAAAAGAACCAATTTTATCAAAGACAAATATTTACATATTTATGAGCATTATTTTATTTAACATTCATGGTAAGTTTTAAAGACTTAACCAAAACGTCAAAATAACTGAAATGGCAGGGAAACAATGTCAAGCTTCTATACTGCCTTAGGTCTAATTTAAGTATTCCGATTTATATGAAATGATAGAAATCACACACACATGCATACATTGGTGTTATTTTAAATATATGCATACATAAGCGTCCAGCATTAAAAAAATGCTGATATCTCCGCAAACAATGAAATACTATAATCTAGCACACTCTAAATGGGCCATTTAAGAAATCTGTGAAGAAGCTGCAGCTGATACAGAATGCAGCCACTACATTAATGTACTAAAATAAAGCAAGGCCTTGAGAAACAGTTAACAGAAAAGGTTTGAAAAGAAGTATTTCTGGACTTCATTTGCAATGTTGGTGCTGACCTTAATATTTCTTCTCTCATATGAAGCTGCCAAAAGGCCCAAACTTTTGCTTAATGTTCCTTCTCTGTCTATGACACAATGAATGCTAACTTGGGCCATCCTGAAGTAATTATAGATTCTGCTGCTTTTCTCTATGTACAGAATGAAGATTGCTTTAATAAATAATAAATGAATGTTTCGTTTTTCTAAAACAGCCCTCCTGGGAAGTTGAGTTTTTTATGAGGTTCCTTGTTTGTTCAAATTCTTTCTGTCTCCCTATCAAAGGGAGACACTTTAGTTGCTACTAAAAATCAAAGTGAAGCTGGCAGTCAGACAAACAATCCAACAAATGCACTCATCTTCCCTGACAATGCTACGCAAACTCTTGCAAAGTAGTTATAGAAATAATTGTAAAGTGCAAGTAACAGGATCAAGTTTGAGCCACAAGTAACTTCATGCCTGCAGTGGATCTCTCAAGGCTGACCTAATGAACCTGTCCTTCTCCCCTTTGCAAGCTGACACTTGTTTAAAGCTCTGGTAGGACAGCTACATCCTGTTAAGCTACAAGCAAAGGGTCATGCTTCTGTCACAACAGAACAAGGACCTTTAATCTGAATTCATGTTCCACATGAATTCAGTTTAGAAAAATGATTACTGCCTCTCAAGAACAACTTTTATAGACTGATAATAAATAAGTTAGATTGTTCCTATTGATTTGGAAATCAAACCATTTGACTCGAGTCACCAGTTTTCAAAGACTTGTGACATTCTAGTTGCTAGTTGTGTGTGTGTGTATGAAGATGCTTCCTTCTCCATTTTTATATACCTATATGGACACAAGTCTGTACCTACTGGGGTAGTAATGTGATTGCTTAAGTTTTTATAAACAAAACATCAAGTCTAAAATATTATCAAATCAAACTAAAACATTGACACTGATATTTCTGTTCATAGAACAGAAATGATTTTATCTTTTCCTAACAGACTTCTTTGTAAAAAAAGAAACCAGCCATCTCTCGTTCTAATCTTTTTTTCCTTTAGACTAGACATAGCCGTATGGTGATACATGCTTCAAAAATGAGTCAGAAATATTCAGCTTCATATAAATGCAGTACTTCTCTGCTATTCAATATCCTACTTTTTTCAAGTTTCTGTGTGAGTCTCAGAAAAGGATTCTGCACCTTTAAGTGTCTTAATTAGTTTTAATGATTGGATTTCTTAAAGCAGCAGCGCCTCTTCTAATAAACTTATCTCTTCTAAATCACTTTCAGGTACACACAGCCCTTCAGTGTTTCATGTTTTTTCTATTCATTTCCAAAGTTCAATCCTTTGCGAACACCACTGCTCTCATATGCGATTCCCTAGTTGGAATCAACATTTTATTTCTTCTCTGCCTAATCTGTGGCACATGTCTCTGTTTCCCCCTTCTCATTTTCTGTAATCATTCTCTTCTTTCCAGTATAATATATTATACTTTTCAGTATAATAGTTCAGGAGTCCAGATTTTATTATTTCCCTTGTAATATTAATGTAGCTGCAGAAATAACAATAAATCAGAGCATAGGGTCAAATGTTCTTCCTGCTAACAAAACAAAGGAGTGGACCCTCTTTCTTTCCTGAAATAATGCAGCATTGCTTAGAATTACCCAGATGAGTGTTTTCCATTCTTCACTGCTAATTTTTAATTACAGTTATTCTCCACCCGGTTCTTATTATACCTGGAACCAAGTGTCTCTATCTGTGCATGGCTGCTCTCCAGGGATCTGTTCTATAGCATAATCAGGGGTGAAATCCAGCAGGTTCTGACAGGTTCTGGAGAATCGGAAGCAGAAATTTTGAGTAGTTCAGAGAACCGGCAAATACCACCTCTGGCTGGTCCCAGAGTGGGGTGGGAATGGAGATTTTGTAATATCCTTCCCCAAGGAGTGGGGTGGGAATGGAGATTTTGCAGTATCCTTCCCCTGCCACACCCACCAAGCCACACCATGCCCACCAAGCTATGCCCTCAGAACCAGTAGTAAAAAAAATTGAATTTCACCACTGGGATTAATGCAACTTTGTTCCATGTAAGAACAAGGCAGGGTAAGAAGCAATTTTTCTTTAACTCTGGATAATTTCATTGCAGAGAAATTTAAACAAAAACTGGCCCCCAGTCTGTCTTTGATATTCTTCTAATATTGCTATTAGTAGAAGGATACTCTCAGTTGGCAAATCAGATTCCAGCTCGCTCCAGAAATTAATATAAAGTTCATAGATATGTCAGTTGGAATGCTATTTCATTCATGGTCCCAAGGCCGAATTGAAGAAGTTATAAACAAGCTTGGAAGATTATAAACTTCTACAAGTTAAAGATAAGAACAGGGGAAAAATAATTATAAGGAAAAGAATGAAGAATTCTGACTCATATGGGGGAGACTCAATTTTTGACTATTGAAAGTTTTCCTCAGCTTTCATGCTTTTTACTGCCAAATATTAAAGGAAAGCCTTTTAACTCTAAAAGGTATTATCCAATCTTGCTCCTTTTACGTTTTCAACAAACAGTGCCATGTTTTCAAGCTTTTAGGCACATCCTCAAGAAGAGCAAAACATATTGTTCTAACCTCCCTTTCCTGGCCCCAGCAATCTCACAACAACCACAAAATCAGGGAATAAGAAGTAAAACTTTAGGTTAGAGTTGACCACACCCGTCAGTTCAGGGATCCAAATCGAAACCACTCTGATAGGTGTCTATCAGCTGTCTATAAGGCCTCCAGTGAAACGGGAAACCCCCTACCTTTGTCAATAATTGATTTCTGATGTTAAAGGCTCTTACTGATCTAATTTTTTTTGCTAATGTTTAATAATTTGCCTTTCTGTAACAAACCCATTATTCTGCATCTAACAATCTGGGAGAACAGATTGTTCTTAATTTTTTTATGTGAGGCACCTTTTTTTTATTTTTACCTCTTAGTTACTTCAAAAATGTTAACATTTTCCTTCTTACTCTGAAGACTTAGGTTCAGATCTTCCTCACTGCCCTTTTCTAAACTCGTTTCTTCTTGAAGAGTAGTAGAAAAACTGGGCATACACTTCAAGTGATACCTGATCAAGAGCAGAATTATTACTTCCCATAATTTGAAAATGATATATATGCATGTACAGAAGTTGCAGTCAAATTCTTTTTGCAGATCACATTACACAGTTAAATTCATATGCAGTTTTTAATCACATATGAATTGCCAAACCAGTTATCCCACAGTCTGTAGAAGTTAATATCATTTTTGTTTGTAAGGATAGAACAAATTTTAATTTTATGTCTTCTAGGTTATTAGTTATTTTATCCAAAGCATCGTTATTTCCAAATTGGATGAGCATTTTCTTCTGTTCTTTTTCCAGTTAATAAAATATTAATAAAAACTCTGAAGAGTGAAGGCCCAGAACTGAGCACTGTGGCATCCCATTTGATATTTCCCTCCAATTTGATGAGGACTGTTGATGAGCAGTCTCTGATTACAATGTTAGAGCCAGCAACTTCTCCACTCTATTGTTATGCCAGCCACATTTACTTAGCTTGCTAATGAGAATGGAAAGAACACTAACAATAGTGAACGTCATTAGAAGACTAAAAATTATCTGAGTCACAACTATTTTCAAGATTAAAAGTCACTGAATTGATGGTGGGAGAAAAGATGATGTAAAACCAGCACATGCATTTTTAGTACCTACTTAACAAGATGTCCAATTACCAAGTACTTATTAAAATAATGATAATATAAAATGTCTACTATTTGTTATTTCAAACCAATCCTACATTTGAAGACTTATTTTGAGAATTGTTACTGTAAATCAACTACACACACAATTATGTATGATTATCAAAAAGTGAACTAAAAAGTAAGCAGAAAACTGCTTACATTTGCACTAGATATTAGATCAAGTATGTGGATGGAGATTGAAGGAGCTTTTTTATTGTTTCTTCAGTCATGGAAGCCTATCACATTTCCTAGTTACTTATCTTTTCTAAACCTAAAATGTTTAAATTTTGTATCATGCACAAAGTATACAACATAGGACAGACATCTCCAAGATACTTGCCAGAACAGGCAAAAGTTTCTCCTGGCTGTTTTCCAGCATTTCTTTTTCTAAATGATCCTGAAGAGAAAGAATGTTGTATTGCCTCCAAGCCTATAAGTCTGCAGAAGAAGATGCACACTTCCATCCAGAAGACCTTTACCTGTACCTAAGACCATTTACCTCTATGGTATTAAAAAAAACTAAGCAATTTTCCAAGCAATTTTATTATGACAATTTTGAGCATCTTTAAAAAAAAATAATATGAAAATGGATGGGTAGAGAGTAAGATCTAGAAAGTTACAATAAACACAAACGTCATCAAATTTCCTATTATGATGGCCTTCAAACTGCAACTACCATCTCCAGCTATCACAGTTGCTGGAACCATTGAGGGTATATCCAGGAAAAAAGCCTGTGCTAACTGATTTTATTGTGTTTAGAGGCATTAGGCAAAAGGAAAACAACATTGAAATGCTTCTGTGTATAAAATTGCCAACATTTTTATTCTCAATCAATCAATCAGAATAGAGCTGGAAGGGACCTTGGAGGTCTTCTAGTCCAATCCCTGGTCAAGCAGGAGACCCTATACAATTTCCGACAAATGAACTGTCTAGTTTCATCTTTAAAACCCCCCAACAATGAAGCACCCACAACTTCTGACAACAGCTGTTCCATTGGTTAATTGCGTTCACTGTTAGGAAGTTTCTCTTTAATTCCAGGTTGTTTCTCTCCTTGATTAGTTTCCCTCCATTATTTCTTGTCCTGCCCGCTGGTGCTTTGGAAAATAAGTTGACCCCCTCCTCTTTGTGGTAGCCTCTCAACTACTGGAATACTGCTAGTCCTTCTTTTATCTAAACTAGCCAAACCCCAATCCTGCAACCCTTCATCATATGTTTTAGTCTTCAATCAGGCCTTTAATCATCTTAGTTGTCTTCACTGAACTTTTTCCAAAGTCTCAACATTTTTTTTTGTAACATGGTGACCAAACCTGGATGCAGTATTCCAGTATAGCCTTACTAAGGCTTTATATATTGGTACTAATACTTCATGTGATTTTGATTCTATATGAGAATAATCTATTTCCTGACTTATCATTTCAGTTACTTATATTGGACTCACTCTGCTTTTGCTAATAACCCATCTAAACTAGATAACAAGCACTTATAATATAACTAAATAACCAAATGTCATATTGAGAAATGTTTGCACTAAACAGCATTTAAATCCATTTAATATATATATATATATATATATATATATATATATATATATATATATATATATATATATATATATATATATATATATATAATAAATGGATTTAAATCTGTTTAGTGCAAACATTGCTCAATATGACATTTGGTTATTTAGTTATAATATAAGTGCTTGTTATCAAGTTTATATGTAGGTCTTTGGTTATTCGGGTCTTCTTCCACGTAAAATTGGAAGTGGCAACGGAAACGGAAGCGTCTTGGCGACGTTTCGACGAAGTCTCATTCGTCATCTTCAGGCTGGTGTTCACAGCTTTGTGCTTCCAGGAGCAATGTGAGATCACAGCTGTCTCTTCCTTTTAACTGCTAGTGGGGGTGGGAGCTGATTGGGTGGGAGCTTGGCTGTGTTCTGATTGGGTGGAGGTGTGTTCTGATTGGTTAGGGGCTTGGCTATGCTCTGATTGGATGGGGGGTTGGTTGTGCTCTGATTGGCTGGGGGTGTGTTCTGTTTGGGTGGGGGCTTGGTTGTGCTTGGCTTAGTCTGAGTTGCAGGGGGATTTGAGCTGGTGAGCTGCATTGTTGTTGTTTGACTTCGTGTTTGTGGCTGTGAGAGATCTTCGTGGTGGGTGTCAGTCTGCTTCATGTATGGATTGGAGGGGTTTAAAGTGGCTAATGATGCAGCTGCAGTCTGGCTTCTGGTCCTAGGTCGTGCCTCATTATCAGTGTGGGTTTGAGTCTGCTTTCTGCGTGGATGTGTGGTGGTGACATCCTGTGTGGCTCTCTAGGTCTTCCTGACAATACCAGCTTCAATGCTGCCACCATCGACTAGCTACCCAATTGCTGATCAGTCTGCTGGCTATTATTCCACAGCCTGCAATTGTTCTTAATTTACCAGTGTGGCCCTTTTTCGTCTACAAAAATTATGCAGATCTGATCTATGTTAGTCTTCTGCGACAGGAGAAGAACCTATGACATTGCTATTTTAACCTAAAAAGTTTTATGATTAAAATGCCATAATGAACTGTAATTGCATCAGACTTTAACACAATGCTTATTTTCTCAGAAATGGTTAAAAAAAGCCTTCTTGAATGTATTATGGAAATATGCTAGCTTTTAATTGTGCAGGTGCTTTGGATATCATGATATCAATCTAACTGTGGAAATTATAAATCTGTTTTTGCATTGTTATTGCAACAAGAACATGAAATTAATGTCTCTAATCACATTTACATTCATAAAGGCTCTACATTTAACAATGTTTAATAAGCTGATATTTTTATCCATGCTCTGAAAAATGGATCAAGTATTAACTAGCTATTACATATTTATTCTTATATGCTTTTAAATCTAGGCTTACAAAAGGAACTATTAATTTTTGATTAGGTTCCCAAAACATTTCAGCTTTTCAAAAAGTATATCCTGAATACTCTATGATCAAATGAAGCAGGGCAACAAAGTTGGAACAAAAACTCATCTGTCACATCTAATCCATCTTTTAACTAAAAGGAATGGAAGCCTTTTTAATTATTCTAACAGCAGATGGAGTGGCCTCTTTCAAAAGTATTGCCTGGGGCCAGATCGAGTCCAGTCTACTATGTCATGAAAGGGAAAGCCCCTTTTACAAAGAAAATGCAAGAGAAGGCAAGATCAAAGAAGCAGAAAGAATTTTGAAAGCATGTTTCCTTAGTTCAAAATATTCTTCTAAAAAGAGGAAGATTAATATCCCTTTGCTGCACCACTCACAATATTCCTATTATATAAATAAAAGAGAGGTAATAAAAACATAGCTCATTGAAAATAAAGTGGGGAAAAACTTTTATCTCTTTTTAACTCCTTAAGGCACCTGTTTTCTTTTTTCACTTAGCTTTCTCTTTTGCCTTTTCAGTAACAAGGCACAATAATCTCCTAGAATATATTAATTTGTTAAAAGTTATGTTCGTTCCTCTTTCTACCGTACATATTAAATATCACAACATTTTCTTATTTATTTCTAAAACTTAAGAAAATCTGTAGTACCTGACCACTTACAATAGATCTGACAAAACCAGAATACAGTCCATAAATAAAGCACTTAATGATGAATATATGGCATGCATGTCTGAGCATATTTGAATTCAGATACCACCCAAGCTGATCCATTTATATCTAGCATTGACTGATGACCTGGAGACCTTTATGAATTCATTGCAACAATTCTGATACACTAGTCATTTTATGGCATTTGTTTATGCAAATGAGTATGGCTACGCATCTTAATCAAATAATTCTGATGGCTAACAAACCATAATAGGATTTCCATGTGTGGGTGGAAAGGAGTATTTATAACCTAACTTGTTAAAGCTATGTTGTACCTTTGTAATGTCTCACTTATGCTAGTATTCCCCCATCTAGTGCCCTTCAGAAGATTTGGAATGGTAATCAACAATTTTTACAATTTAGTGTGGATTAGACTTTTCTGTCACTGCATGTCAGGGAATATATGCATCTGTCATTTTGGGACAGTTGCATAGGTGTTGCATTTATATTTCTGCAAATGTTAACATACTCAAACAGCAAAGCACGCAAACCATACACCTTTTCACAATGCACAGTTGGCTTTTGGGAAGTATGCACATTGGCCCGTCTGCAGCCATCTACAACCTATGCTTACCCATCAACCACTTTGCAGCATAAGTATGCAGCAATGCCTACATATAGTTGCAGGCAACTCTAAATCAAGCTTTACTAGAGTTCTCGCCTAATACCTCCTGGTGTTCCCCAGTTTGGGAAATTATAATCTATAGTCTCATGAAATGTTGTTGAATCCCAGAACTTTATTATTCCATTCATCTACCTGTGTCTGGCTACTTCTCATAACAATCTTAAAGTCTGTATTTTCAATATTAAATTATTCAGTTTGCTGTCAAAGTTTTTGCTCATTTATTCTTGGTATTAAATAACTCATATTAGATTACAACTTACTCTGTTAAGCACTCATCACTTCCCGCCTGGACTACTGCAGTGCTCTCTACATGGGGCTCCCCTTGAGGAGCACCCGGAGGCTTCAATTTATGCAGAATGCGGCCGCATGGGGGATTATGGGAGTGAGGGGGTGCTCCCATGTGATGCCTCTCCTGCATGAGCTGCATTGGCTTCCAGTGGTCTTCCAGGTGTGCTTCAAGGTGTTGGTTACCACCTTTAAAGTGCTCCATGGCATAGGACCTGGGTATTTGAGGGACCGCCTTCTGCCGCCGATAGCCTCCCACCGACCAGTACGCTCCCACAGAGAGGGACTCCTCAGGGTGCCGTCAGCCAGGCAATGTCGGCTGGTGACCCCCAGGGGGAGGGCCTTCTCTGTGGCAGCACCTGCCCTCTGGAACGATTTGCCCCCGGAGATACGAAGGATATCAGATCTCTGGGCCTTTCGCCGTACCCTAAAAACTTTTCTTTTCCATCAAGCAGGGCTGGCGTAAACCCCCCCCCTTTAACCCTTTTTTAGCTTTTTAAAGTGTCAATGGGTTTTAGTTGGGATGTTTTAAATTTTGGGCCAAAGTTATGTAATTCCTTTAATAATTTTTAAATTTTGCATTGGTATGTTTTTATTCTTGGTTGTGCACCGCCCTGAGTCCAGCAGGAGAAGGGCGGTATAGAAATTGAATAAAACAAACAAACAAACAAACAAACAAGTTTTAGTTTCAATCCTTCTATTGAAGGATCAGATCAAGAAAAAGGAAAATATGACCTTCAGGTGAATTCAAAAATCCCACTTCTCCCCTTTGAATGTAACTATGCATTTTTTAGTTGAAGCAGAAATTTTACCACTAAGATATTATCTTTAATGGATAATAGATGAGTCAGGCGTTATCACTGTAAAAAATGTACCATGATATATTTATTTAAGTGAAAACACATGTAAAGAAAACATATCCACAGCATAAATTAGGTGCCAGTACATACATCTGAAGTTTGGGAAGCATACACCGGCATTTTCACAAAATGCTCATTGTAATGACAAAGTCGTTTTAAAAAATATGAAAAGATATCCATATGCCGCTGTCTCTCTATAAAGCAGGGGTGTCAAACTCAAGGCCCATGGGCTGGGTCCGGCCCCAAAGGTGCTTAAATCTGGCCCGCGGGACCGGCCTGGAAATAGCAAAGGACTGGCCTGCAATGCCTGTGGCAGCCAAAATGGGGCACAACCCATTTTGGCCGGCAGGAGGAGTCCGTCCCATCTCTCCCCACCCCTGGGCCAGTCTGCAAAGAACTCCTCTCCCTGAGAAGAACTACAATGCTGATCCGGCCCTCGAAGAAATCCAGTTTGACACCCTGCTCTAAAGCATCTACAATATTTTTTACAATATCATGTTCAGGTTTTGGAGGGCTGGGTATAAGGACGCTTTTTCAATTTTGATTCAGCTGATGACTGTACTGACTTAAATGATTAGAATAAATAAATCTGCACATTTTAATTAATCTTGATTTCCTCTAATATATGTTAAAAATGCTGGATCAAACATTCTTTATTCAGTTTTTTATTTGCCCTATCTAATTTCATAGCTCAGATTACAGAAATTACTTCAAATCAGTTTATTAAATATCAGAGGTTTATAACTTTTTTAAAAAAACTCTAAGAAATATTTCCTTTAATTTTTCAAATGTACTACTAATCTTTCTGTAAATCAATCCATCTAAGAAATATATTCTCAGTCAAACTCATTAGTTTTCCATTATCATTTTATTCTTGCAGTCTATAATCTCTTGGTCTCAAAACACTGTAAAGAAGACTTCTTCATAGCTACACCTTGTGCACCAGATGCCACCATTCCTGAATCAGGACATTATGCTGATTTTTATACAAGCCTTTGTCACCGCATACTTGCTTAGATGGATTGCTCCCTGAAGACCACTGGGAAATTAGAATTGGTCCAGAGTGCAGCAACCAAGTATTTATGGGTTTGATTCAATATGTCTATTTTGGACCATAATTTGGGAATTGAACTGATTATTTCTGGGTGCAGTTCAAAATAGGCTTCAAATTTCAAAATTCAAAGTGCTAGTTGTTAATCTTTAAAACAATTTACAACTTGGATTGCCTTTTCTAAATTGAATCAACTCATTTAGTGAGATCAAGCAGGAGCTTTATGTCCTGACTTCCAAGGAATATTATCATCATATTATCCTCTTTAATGCCCCCCTCCTTCTTCTATACCTCTGGATATATGAATATGGAGAAGTATGAACTGTTGCCAAGACTGGCAAACAGTGCATTATACCTAACAATTTTTAAATCAAGATGTCTAAAATCTGCTAATTTAAGGACTATGTCAACAATTTGGGATCTATTATTCATGTGAAGTTGAAATTTCCAAGATGTTCACACCACTTTTAGTCATAAAGTTGTGGCCATTTCAATGTCCCCTTTGTCATGTAATTGTGATTTCCAACACTTCCTGCCAGCTTCCCAAAAAGTCAATGGAGAAGCCAGCAGGGAGTCAGAAGTTGCTCCCACTATCACTGCCTTTTTGCCTGCCAGTGGTTATTTTCTTTATCTGTTTAGGTAAGAAAATATTAACTTAGGACCATCCACCATTGGGATAAAAAATATAGTCAGCATAAAATTTAATATTCATTCTGGCCACATCCGGTTGCACTACTTTCTCTCAAAGGATAATCCAACAGATTACAGACGTGTCTAGTTTAATTATACATTCATCTATTGAGCTCTCTCTATCCACTCACATGTTTTATTTGTATTTGATTTGTGGTCTTATGGCCATAATAATAAAAGTAGACTACTCTGATTTTGTTTACTGATTCTGTATTTAACCTGGGGAGTATAAGCTGCTTAGCCAGCTCTTTTTAAAATGAAGTAGTATGGAAGCCCTTATTAAATATGTAAACAAATGTTTAGATGCAATTGCCTACCTTTCTTGACAATGAGGAACTATGAAGTCTGATTCAGCTTTGTGATGCAATATTCTGTCATAGCTTGCCAAATCTGAAAAGGCAGAGGGCAGCCAGCAAACCAGAAAAACAATTATAACCTAGTAAAACAGAAAAAGAGAATACTATATACCAGGGATGAAACCTAAATTTTTTTTGCTACTGGTTCTGTGGGCGTGGCTTGGTGGTCATGTGACTGGGTGGTCATGGCCAGTTTGACGTCATTCACGTCACTCTGCTGTGCATGGGGCGCTTGGAGAGAGAGCAAGCAAGACAGCTTTCCAACCTCGTGTGTGTGTGTGTGTGTGTGTGTGTGTGTGTGTGTGAGGAAGGGAGGGAGCGATCTGAAGCCAGAAACTTCCGGTAGCGGCGGGGCAGCTTCTGAGCAGCCAGTTCCACCTGACCTACTCCCTGAGTCTTGCCGTCCTCCTGGCCCCCACTCCACCGCACTCAAGCAGTGGCTTCCCTGCTCAGCCTCAACAAGCTATGCATCCATGGTGCCCGCATCAGCATCCTAAGAGAAGCAGAGAAGATCATCACTTGAAAGCAGACAAGCAGAGGTAGCAAGAGTACGCCATGCTGTGGGAAAAATGAGAGTTCCTATTGTCCCACAGAGCCAGCCACTGCTTGAGCTGGGGGGGCAGGAGAACAGCGAGACTCAGGGAGTAGGTCAGGTGGAGCTGGCTGCTCAGAAGCTGCCCCGCCACTGCCAGAAGTTTGGGTGCCTCGGCTCCAGATCACTCACACACACACACACACACAGAGAGAGAGAGAGAGACAGAGAGAGAGGTTGGAGAGCTCTCTTGCTCGCTCACTCTCCAAGCACCCCATGCACAGCCCATTTGAGGAAAGGGCACGCACGACTGGGAGCATTTGGCTGCAGAAGGAGGCGCAGCGCAGTAGGGTTGTTTTGTTCACCAAGGTGGTATTTCGGGAGGGCAGGCGGACGTCTGCAGCTGACAACTATAATTAATATGTCCACCTGCTCTCCCGAAGCACCACCGCGGCAAACAAAACAACCCCATTGCTATGGATGCATAACTTGTCTAGGCTGAGAAGGGAAGCCGCTGCTTGAGGGAGGGCAGTAAGCTGCTAGCTCCTTCCCCGCAGCCCTGCCATGCTTGCCTGCCTTCAATGTGGACTTCTTCTTGCCTGCCTTCGCAAGCTGGCCACTGGGATGCCAGGAAGGCAGCATGGAAGGCAGGCAAGCATGGCAGGACTACGGGCCATGGATCGGTTCAGGGGCATGGCCATTGCTCCTGGTTCAGCAAACTAGCCTCAATCTCCGCTACCTACTTGCCCGAGCCGGTCTGAACCGGGAGCATTTCACCCCTGCTATATACCCAAATCCTGTCTCTCCAAAAGGAGCCTAAACTCATAATCTTAAAGTTATGATACTTCCAAAATCTAGCAAATTTTCAATGCAGAAAAAAAATCCTGTAGTGGAAACAGCTAAAAGGTTTCGCTATTTGTGCCTTGGACCTTACCATTCATTCTTTGGGGAAATGTTTTTTTTTAAATGTTAAAAGGAAATGACTGATATGGAAAACTATAGGATTAAACACCCTTTACCACATACTTTTCCTTCTATCCTTACTGCAGCTAACTTAGAAATATAGTATTAAAAATTCAGAATATGAAAGATACAGAATTCCATGTAATATGTGGTTTGATTCTAAAACTTACTCTGACAAAATGGGTTATAGGTACAGGAGAACAACATTCTAAACTACTCTAATCTCAATGTCAACGTTCCGACTAATGTACCCAACCAAGTCAGCACTCCGAGACTATCAGATTTCTCGAAGAACTGTTTTATTGAGTACAATAATACAGAAGCTCACCTTGGACATGAGACTGAATGATGGAGAACCCAAAGCTATCCAGTAAAAAGACTCTGCAACTACCCTTGCCTTGTGAAGTACACTATCCACTTACTGTGGATCAGCCTCAGTTAATTTGCTTGCATCCATGTATGTATAATCACTTATTTGGATTGGAGACATCTTGCCTTCAGCCAGTTCCATCTCTTTATCCTTACATTTCCTTTCAATAACCTGTCTAAAGCCATTTGATTCATATGTATATTCAAAATGTCTCGAATGGAATTACATACCATACAAAGGCAACCTTTCGGTTACTAATTCAACCAGAATGTCAGGTTCATGAATCCTGTCAGGCCTATGTAGTCAGTGACTCATCACTAAAGCTTCAACTTCTGCTGCTTTTCCCCTTGATCTGCTTTGACCCGTCGGCACCACTTGCCTTCTGTTATAGGAGTCCTGGTGTACCTGTCATATTTTAAAGAAGGATTGCTTCCATTATACCAGACATCCCCTTCTTATCCACCATATCACAGTTCTGTCAGTTCAACAAATGTTTTGTTGAAAAAGGATACGCTGAATGTTTTGGGGAAGGCAAGCCAGCCAGTAAGTTGTTTGTGTTCTGGAAATTTCTATGATTTAATTTTATCTCTCCTTCCAAATGTCTTCAGAGAAATGTCTTTGTTTCCCGACTACACACTAAAAATTTATATATGTGCACGCACAGTATGAATAAACAATAAAATAATGCATACAACTACCAAAAGAGGAAATGCTAAATAGGCAGACAACCTAGCCATAGATAGCAATAGAGAGACACAGTTACAAGGAAGAAATTGCAAATTGTCCAGCACAAAATGCAATAAGACAGGTCCTTAAAACTAAACAACCAAGAAACTCTATCATTAAATAGGCTCTTTGGTTGATCTCCTGGGGAGAGAGATTAGAAATATGCCTGGTCTCAGAACAATCAGAGTCATGCCACCCCAGCAAAGGCAGCTTAAACAGCATACTTAAAAATGAAGTCTTGTTTCCAAATGCTGTGCAGAGAGTGAAATCAGCACCATCAGTGATGCCCATATAATCCACACTCCGCCTCCTCAATAGAGGCTGTTGTTGTGTCAGCCAAGCATTGCAACAGCTCCAATTTAAGCAGGCTAAGGCAAAGTGGATTTCTGTCTAGGTTCCTTTGCTACCAGCCATGTCCCTTTGGAATTCTGCATAAGCTTCTGAGTTGTACAAGATGATGCAATCAGCTACAGCCTTCTGCCTATAAAATCAAGAGATCTCCAACATTCAGCAATTCCCTTGGCTTTCTGATGTCTTCCCAGTATATGTACCAACAGATGCGGAGGCAGAAAACTAAGTGCACTCTAAGTTGATTTTGCTTTTCAAAATTCATGCACAGTATTGAACTGACATTAATAAAGGCCTAGATGGTGTGTATGTGTGTGTGTGTCTATGTATCTGTGTGTTTATATTTAATTATGTATCAAATTTGGAGACCATGTGCGTTTGTAAATAAATATATAAAATCTAGGGCTTTATTAATATCAGTTATTAATCTAGAGTTGATATTATTTAGTAAAAAAACCATCTTGCTACATAACAGGAAAAAGACCAGCTGATCTTTCTCAAATACAAGAATACCCTACATCATAGACATAGCAAATCAGCATGCCATCTCTTACAGTGATCCAATAGATGCGCTTAGAAAGCTTGCAGATAGAAGAATGACAGCTCTCCTCTTCCATTATTGTTCTTATACTCCTACCATGTTTTGATAGGTTGTTCCTATGCCCGGACGCTGTTCTCTAGTAGCTATTGATAAAACAATTCTTTAGGAATTTGTCTAGACCACTTCTGAAACCATTTAACCTATCAACCAATTAATCTTGTGCAAGGACATTGCACTTGTTAACCTCTATCGTATGTTCTTGTGTCTTTTCTCTAAAAATCAGCTCCAACCACTGCATCTTATCTTCATATGGAACATAAATTCAAGTCCCTAGATCATCTTGGTTGGCCTTTTCTGCCCTTTCTCTAGCTCCACAATAAATCCACAATAAATTTGGATTGGGGTATTTTAATATCAGCTGAACTACTGGGTCTCATCCCTTTTCTGATGACCTAGCAGAAAATGGCCGTTGGTACTTACCTGATATGCCCCTTCTCTGACAGGCAGGCATGGCAGTCAGGATGGGAGGTGACCCGGATATGAGTTGATTAGGACCGAGTCTGCTGAACAAACGAAGCCCCACCTCCTTGTTATAGCTGTCAGTTTGGAGATGAGGGCGTACAGGCAGACTGACGTGTCTAGAATGAAAAAAGAAACATCATTAAAAGCAACCCCCCCCCGAACGCCATTGAATGGGGACGGCCGTGAAGGGAGGGGCTGACTGCCGTGCCCGCCTGTCAGAGAAGGGGTGTATCAGGTAAATACCAATGCCCATTCTCCTAAAGGCAGGAAAGGCAGTCAGGATGGGACATACCAAAGTCCGGTGTCCTGTAGGGAGGGAGAAGGCCGGCCCCGAAGTCTGGAGATCTGATGAATGCCCTGAAGAATCCTCCTGCCGAAGGCTGCATCCACAGAGGCATAAGTATCCAGATGATAATGCTGGATGAAAGGGGTAGGCAACGCCCACATGGCCACATGGCAGATTTCCTCCACGGGAGCCCAAGTGGACCAGGCAGCGGATGTATCGGTGCTCCTGGAGTGCACCGTGACGTTGCGAGGAATCAGAAGAGACTGTGACTCATAGGCAGAGGAGATACAGGCCCTGAACCATCAGCCCAAGGTGGGAGCCGAAATCCTGGAGCCCAAGGATGACGGAAGGAATGAAACAAATAATGACTCCGTGCGCCTGAACAATGACGTGCAAGCAATGTAGATCTTAATAGCCCGTCATACGTCTAAAGTGTGCCAGAGCTTTTCCAAACGATGGCGAGGCCTCGGGCAAAAATTTTGAAGTACTAATTCCTGGGACCTGTGGAATAGGGAATTAACTTTTGGAATGAAGGACGGGTCCACTTGAGGTACGATTCTGTCTGGTTAGATGATGCAGAGTTCCTTGCGAATCGATAACGAGGCCATCTCCGACCACTTTCAACGACAGAAAACGAAGGGAAACTTCTGTCAAGGGCTCAAAGGGTGGCTTAGTGAGGGACGAAAGGACCTTAGGAAGATCCCACGACAGAAACTGATGTACAGTTGGAGGGCAAAGATTGGTAGCCCCATGTAAGTATTGCCAAATCAGGGGGTTTCTGGAAATAGGGTCCTTCGAACCACAGGAGAGAACAGAAGAAAGAGCAGCCACCTGGTGACGGAGTGTATTAGGAGAAAGTCTGGACAAAAATCCTTCTTGAAGGAACTCTAAGACATGCCCCACCGATGCTAAGGTAGGTAACAGCTGATGCTTCCGACACCAAGTCGAGAAAGTCCACCAGGTAGCCTCGTAAAGTCGCGTAGTTGAATCTCTCCTGGATTCCTGAATGATGGTAATAACCCCTGCGGAGAGAGGAATCTCTGTCAAGCGGAACCGCTCAGCCTCCAAGCGGTCAAGCGGTACCATTGAGGGTCCGAGTGAGTGAGAGGGCCCTGCAGGAGGACGATCCGGTCGTCCGATATCTGCCAACGTTGCTGCACCGAGGTCCACAAACCAGGGGCGACGACTCCAAAAGGGAGCCAGAAGGATCAGTTCTGCCCGTTCCTGGATCAGTTTCCTGATGACATTGGGAATTAGAGGAATTGTCCTCTAAGGATTGAGACCTCATTGACAGGACCTGATTACTAAGATATTCTGAAACACGAGAGGAAGCCCTCTCTTGCAGGCCCTGGGCAATGCCTTGTCGGATAGATTAGTTGTGCCAAAGCAGGAGAAATTGTTTGGTCTGGGTCAGAAGATGCTGGACCCTGAGGAATTACAGGCCTCTGAGGTTGAGGAACGGTCCTCTGAATAGTCTGCTCTGGAGAAGGGTCAACAGTCATCTTCATTTGAGTATCTGGGAATACTGAGGCAGCCTCGGGATCTAAATTACTATCCTCCTGCAGCGAGATGTCAGGCGATAGAGGAGGTAGGTTAATCGCCTGAGATAGCATGTCGATCAAAGGTAAAGTCGTTGGTGGTAAGGTGGTAGAACCTGCCCCTGTGGAATAAGGTCTGGTGTCTCCCCCGGGAATAAAGGCCGCCTTATTAAAGGCTTATGGCCTTATGGCATCGCTCCTCAGCTTTCATGTATTTGGAGGAGGTAGTGGAGCGTTTCCCTGATGGTCTAGATGAGCCCTGCACTTTAGACTTTTTAGTGCTCTGGGTCCCAGAGGAGCCCTCTCCAGGGTCGGGCTCCTGGGTTCTCTTCGCTTTGCTCTTGTGAGAGCGGGAAATGTTGTCAGAAATGGCATTTGCCATTTTGAATACCCCTGTAACATGGCCACCGAAACTTGAAAGGGCCTCCGGTATAAGTTCAACAGAACTGCCACTCACTGCGCTCGTAGGTAATGTCCTGATGGAATTCAGACCTCGCTGTGGTGAATTAGTCGAGCCGAGGGAGAGAGAAAGGATCGCTAGCCTGTCAACGTCAAAGCGATCGGAAATGGTGCGGAATGAACTTTGCGCCTCTCAGCTGCAGGGCAAAGCCCGATTCGCAGCCTCAGCCAGGAGAAGATGGAGGGAGTCTCCAGCAAGTGCGGCAGAGCAAGCTCGTGCACGCTAAAGGGTCTGCCGGTCAGCAGCCCAACCGTCTAGCGGTCTTCAGCGGAGTCAGGCAATTAACCCATCACGCTGGAATTGCAGTATAACCAAGAAAGCAAGCCAAAAGTCACTAAGAGACAGCAAAGTCTACAGACACGTCTGTCCTACTTGACCGAGTCGAAAAACTGACAGCTATAACAAGGAGGCGGGGCTTCGTTCATTCAGCAGACTCGGTCCTAATCAACTCTTATCTGGGTCACCTCCCATCCTGACTGCCATTCCCGCCTTTAGGAGAATTTGCTTTCTTAATCACTGTTGCATACTGCACAGATTGATTTCACTTAACCATCTACAACTACTACAAGATCTTTTTCTTGGTTGGCCATTGACAGTTCAGTCCCCATCATTTTATAAGTGAAGCATGAATTCCTAGCTTCACTAGGCATGACACTTGTTGATACTGAATTGCACTTGCCATTTAGTAACCTAGTCACCAAGTAAGAAGAGATTCCTTTGGAGTTCTTCATGGTTCATTTCTGCTTTTTTCTACTTAAATTAATTGAATATGCCTGACTCTAAGTCATTTAACAGAACAGAATTAATAGAATAACAAAGTCGAAAAGGATCTTGGATGTTAACTAGCCCAAAACAGATTCTTGGCGAATTCATTTATCTTCTTAAATTATAAAAATTGTCCCTATAATCCTATGCTTTGTTTTCTATTATTCAACTAGTCATCAGACCATCTCCCCTGCTATCCCATGACTGCTCAGATTATTCAACAGTTTTTGATAAAGTGATAAAGCACATCACCTTCACCCATATTCTTGTTAACACATTTAAAGAACTCAGGCAAGTTAATGAGACAGCACCCTCACCTGCCCAAGCTGTGTTCATTGCTTCTCCCTCCTTATGCTTTACATTTTTATTTCTGTTTTTTGCCAGTTTGTTTGGAAATGTTTAAGCTAATTTAGTTGTAGTTTCTAAAATCCCCTTGAATTTATTTTTATACATTAGAGTTACACTGGCTACTTTCCAATCCTGAGACACAATGCAAGATTTTAAGAACATATTTTTGCCATACTGTACATTATCAATGCCAGTTTTTTAAATTCCTTAAGGTCTCAGGGAAGGATGCTATCTAGATTTTGAAATATTTTTATTCTGAATTTTTCAATGTGTTCTAGAAAACTTTATCTTGTTACACCTGTTTGCCTCAACTGCCTAGATGGACTATAGTAGACTTAACGTATATTGTTCCTATTTCTTTGAATTACAGTGTAAGCAGATTAATGAAATTCTACCTATAGCAGATTAAGCTATAATTAAATATTAAACTACATTTAAACTGGAAAGTACATTTAAAAGATCAGTTCCCTTAATATTTTTTTGATCAAACTTCAGTGAAGTATGTAACTGATAGATTGATTTTCACACTTACACCACATAAAGACTTGTAAAAAAGTTATTTTATGAAAAGGCACTAATGACATGAGTTAATTTCTCACTCCATTTCAGAAGTAGATTATAGCAAGAAAGGAATGACATACATTTGATGATCATAATTATAGTCTATACACGATAAATTGTTTGCAAAACAGTATTGTATGTGCAATGAGAAATTTCATATTTATATTTTTAAAAGAGCTTATTTGGAAAACTATAACATACATCACAACAGAGTGACAATTTATTTATTTATTTAAATAAATTAGTTCATCTTTTTTAAAAAAATGAATTGGGGGGAAAAAAACAGATGTGAGTATCTTACCATACTCACCATAGCCAAAATATATTTTAATAATATGTTTATTCCCATACAATTACCACCCACCTTAAACTTAGGGATAGTTTATCAGAATTTATTAAATTATAGTTTACAAAGTATTGGCTCCTTTCCATGTCCTCTTCTCACCACACTAGCAACAAAGACTTTTATAAAAGCAAATGACGTGTTGTAATGTGCATATACTGATATAATTAATCCTTAATAGAGCAAGGAGCTTCTGTTTTCAGATGAATCATAATTAATGGAAGGGGCTGAAACTGTTTTAATCACTCTGCTGAAGATGAAATAACCCAGATACATACAGCAGAATATGGGACCAAAGAGACCATAGAGCCATAGAAGGAAATGTATATGCCAAATAGATTAGGAACAGGACACACCAAGATAGATGAACTAAAAGTGCTTAATTTTAAATGAAAACATAGGTAGGGAATTGTAACTACCTGGTGGAATGGAGAGGGCCAGCTAAATCTTGCTACCAACTATTTAGATTGGGCGTTGTACTTACCTGATACGCCCTTTCTCGATCCAGCTGTCACGGCAGTCATACATGGGTGCGATATCGGATGCTGACCAATGAGACCGGGTCTACTGGAAAATAAAACTCCGCCCACTTCCTGCTTGGCTCCAGTTTTGAGGCGAAGGTATCCAGCAGACAGGCGTGTCTATAGAAATAAAGCAGAGAAGTGAAATGACCAACCCTCCTCCCTATCCCATCGTCAGAAACGACCAGGGTGGGGATGACTGCCGTGACAGCTGGATCGAGAAAGGGCGTATCAGGTAAGTACAACGCCCATTCTCCAATTGGCTGTCACGGCAGTCATACATGGGACATACCAAAGCCGAATGTCCTAGTGGGAGGGATCTGGTCGAACGCGTTGAAGAACTCTCCTGCCAAAGGCGGCATCAGCGGAAGCGTACGAATCCAACCGGTAGTGTCGGATAAAGGGCGTCACGGAAGTCCATGTAGCTGCCCGACATACTTCCTCTAGTGGAGCTTGAGTAGCCCAAGCTGCTGAAGTGGCCGCACTCCGGGTAGAGTGTGCCGTGATGCGCCGTGGGACTGGTAGGGACTGCGTTTCGTAAGCTGTAGCAATAGTGGCCCGTATCCAACGGCCAACCGTAGTAGCTGAGATGCGGGCCCCCATGGAAGCGGGTTGGAATGAGACGAAGAGAGCCTCTGAGCGTCTGAAGCTTGACGTACGCGCTAAGTAAATCTTCAGGGCCCTGCGGACATCGAGGGAATGCCAAACCTTCTCCAAATGATGACGAGGGGCGGGGCAGAAATTTGGGAGAACTAGCTCCTGAGCCCTGTGGAAAATCGAATTGATCTTTGGGAGAAACGCTGGGTCCAGGCAGAGGACCACCCTGTCCTTGTGAAAGATACAGAGATCAGAGCGTACAGAAAGAGAAGCCAGCTCTGATATGCGCCTAGCCGAGGTGATGGCCACTAGGAAAGCAACCTTGAAGGAGAGGAATTTCAGGTTTACATCTCTGAGGGGTTCGAATGGAGGCTTGGTTAGTGCTGAAAGAACCTTGTTGAGGTCCCAGGTGGGAAACCTGTGAACAACCGGAGGGCGCAGATTTGTTGCCCCTTTGAGGAAGGTCCTGATCAACTGGTCCTTTGAGAGAGGAACTCCCGAGGAATTGGAAAGGACAGAAGAAAGAGCGGCCACCTGGCGTCGCAAGGTATTTGGGGCGAGTCCCGAGGCGAACCCTTCCTGCAAGAAATCCACGAGTTGAACCACTGAAATCGAGGAGGGGTCTAACCTGTGTCTGTTACACCATCTAAGGAAAGCCTTCCAGGTTGAATCATAAATCCTCGTTGTCGATAGACGGCGAGCTGCTAAGATGATGGGGATGGCGTCTGATGAAACGTGGGACCTGAGCAACAGGCGCCGCTCAACCTCCAGGCGGTCAGGTGAAAGGATTGAGGATCTGGGTGGATCAGGTCCCCTTGCTTCAGCACAATCTGGCTGTCCGGGATGTGCCATGGTGGAGCCACCGACAAGGATACGAGGTCCGCAAACCAAGGCCTGCGGGGCCAATAAGGGGCTAGAAGGATGATCTCCGCCTTCTCGTGGAGTAGCTTGCGAACCACCCTGGCGATCAGAGGAAGAGGAGGGAAGGCATACAGGAGGATGTCTTGGGGCCAGGGACTTTGAAGGGCATCCACTGCTTCCGCCCCTGGGGAAGGAAAGCAGGAGAAGAAGCGAGGCAGAAGGTGGTTGGAGTGGGAGGCGAAGAGGTCCACTTCCGGCATGCCCAGCCGAGAGGTCACCTGACTGAAGAGATGGGGAGGGATGCTCCATTCTGTGTGGTCTACGGTAGACCGACTGAGGGAGTCGGCTTGGGTGTTGTCCTTCCCGGCGATGTAATCTGCCCGGATGGACAGCAGGTGTCTCTCTGCCCAGAGGCCCAGACGTAGAGACTCCTTCATGAGAAGGCGTGATCGTGTTCCCCCCAATCTGTTGATATGGGCCTTTGTGGTGATATTGTCCGTGAGGACTAGAACATCCCGACCTTGGACATGGAGCTGGAATTCTAGGAGTGCCAGGTAGACAGCCCGTAGTTCGAGCACATTGATGCTGAGGGACTGTTCTTGGAGGGACCAAAGGCCTTGAGCCATGATGGTTCCCAGGTGGGCTCCCCAGCCCAGGAGGCTGGCGTCCGTAGTGATGATGACCCTCTGGGGTTCTAGGAATCTGCTGCCCTTGGACACGGCCCGAGACGTCCACCAGAGGAGGGAGTTGACCACCGCCGAGGGAAGTAGAATTCTTCGAGAGCTGGGAGCAGACGCATTTCGTTGGAAAGGTAGGAGGAGCCATTGCAGGTCTCTGCTGTGGAGGCGAGACCAAGGGACGATCCCATAAGTTGAGACCATCTTACCTAATAAGGTGGACAGGTCGGAAAGGGAGGCAGATCTGAGTCGCCTAATGCGACCAGCCAAGGAGGTTAGACTGACCTGCCGTTCTGGGGAGAGGAAAACCTCCGCTTTAGAGGAGTCAATCAAGGCGCCTAAGTGAAGGAGCCGAGTAGAAGGCAACAGGTGGCTTTTTGCCCAATTTATGGAAAAACCATGTTGTTGCAAAATTTGGATTACCGAATTTAGGTCCTTAAGGCCCTGGTTAAGGGATCTGGAGAGGATAAGGATATCATCTAAATAATATAGGGCCCTAATGGGTATGGAGCTAACATGTGCCATGAGAGCAGCCATAACCTTAGTGAAAACCCTAGGGGCTGAGGATAAGCCGAAGGGAAGAGCCGTGTATTGGAAATGCTTCCCATTATGGCAAAACCTAAGAAATTTTCGATGATCTGGCCGAATTGGAATGTGGAGATAGGCTTCTGTTAAATCTATTGAAGCCATAAAGTCATCCCTCCTGATGCAGAGAAGAATGGTTTGAAGGGACTGCATCTTAAACCTACGGTAAGTGATGTGGCGGTTTAAGGACTTGAGGTCTAGAATAGCCCTCCAGCCCCCCGAAGTTTTAGGAACAAGGAAGAGGCGAGAGTAGAAGCCTGAACCCCTCTGGTCAGGAGGGACAGGTTGGATAGTTCGGATATCGAGTAAATGTTGAATGGCCAAATTAAGCTGAGCCCATTTAAGGGGGTCACGGGAAACAGGGCAAGGCAGGAAAAACTCCGGAGGGGTGGAGCGAAATTCTAAGGCCAGGCCGAAACGAATGGTGGATTTGACCCAGGCATCAGAGACAGTGGCATCCCAGTGGCTAGCAAAGTGGGACAACCTACCCCCAATAGCTAAATCAGAGATAGGGTCAGCGGGACCGCCTGAAGGGGCGGCCCCGACCGCCTCGAAAGGGCCGCTTAGACCCAAATCGAGCCCCTTGCCTGACCTGAGTATCCTGGACAGAAGAACCTCTGGAAGAGAAGGATCGTTGGGCTCTGTGGGGTAGGAAGGAGTTGTCTGGACTTCGGAATGAGGATGGACGAAAGACGGACTGGGACCTGTTGTCTGACCGACGGTGAAGAGGAGGAAGGACCTTGCGGTGATCTCTGGTCTCAATAAGAAGAGGATCCAATTGGGCCCCAAACAGCTTGTCCCCTGAGAAAGGCGAGGAAGCGAGGCGCCATTTATTTCGGATATCCGCTTGCCAATTGCGCAGCCATAGAAGTCTCCTTGATGTGACAGAAGTCCCAATGGCCTTGGCTGAGAAGCGAGCAGCGTTCAACGTAGCATCTGCAGAAAATTCAACAGCGGCCAGGATTTTGGTCAGGTCCTGGTGCGAACGTAGGTCAGAAGCCGGCAGATGGGCTTGGAGTTGCCGTAACCAGAGGATGGTAGCTCTATTGAAAAAAGATGCAGCAGAGGAAGCCTGAACTGACCAGGCTGAAGCTTGATGCCCTTTGATCAATGTTCGTTCTTGATCTGTCCCCCCCCTTCAGAGACCCACAAAAACACAGCCAGCCGAGGGTTAAGACTCACTTGGCACACTCTGCAGTTCTTATCTCAACCTTGGCAGCGATATGCACACCGTCTGCCAAGGACTTTATTGGTTTACACAAACAAGAAAATCACCTACGTAGCTTTGCCGTTCATCCAGCTTCCAAGACTACGAGGTTGCTCCGTTTGTTTAGCTGTGCAGTTAGCTTTGTTCGTCACGAACTTCGTGACCCATTGTACTGTCTTAAATAGATATGCTTCTGGGTGTGGTCCAGTGAGTCATGGATCCTATGACTCCAATCCAATGACTCAGGATTTCCTCATACGCCGCAGCTGCAGTACCCTTTTCTCTCGCCTTCTTTGGCGTGCGTCCAGGAATGACGTCTCTCCCTCACTCTCATCTGAGACACCTGTTTCCCCACTACTTGGCTCTCTTTCAGCTGGCACCTGAGCCGGTGCCAGAGGGGGAGGGCTGGGAGATCTGGCTGGCTCCTCTTCCTCCTGCTCAGAGTTGCCTTCCTCCAAAGGGATAGGCTCAGAGGACGGGGCCACAACACTATCCCCCACCGCAGGGCCCTTCCCCCGGGTCTGACGGTCGGGATGGGGTCGGGACGGGAACTGTTCGTGGAAAGTCCGCACCAGGTCAGGGGCCTGAACGGCAGATGCGTCCACCCAGGTGAAATCCTCGGCCCCGTACCCTTTCCAAGCGATGAGGTATTGGAAGCGCCCCTTCAGCCAACGGGAGTCCCGAATACTGTCCACCTCATACGTCGAGGCGTCGTCCTCGTCGGCTGCGGCTGGGGGGGCAGGCGGCGGCGGGCGGCGGAGACGGCTAGTGGGAGTCTCAGGGACCAGGAGGGACCGATGAAAAACGGGGTGGAGCCGCATGGAGCGGGGTAGAGTCAACCGATAGGCCACCGGGTTGATGACCGCCTCGATGGGGAAGGGACCGATAAAGCGGTGGGCCAGTTTCCTCACCGGCTGGTCCGTGGGGAGGTGTTTCGTGGACAGCCACACCCGATCTCCAACTTCCAGCGGTGGCGTCGCCCGGCGGCCGCGATCGGCGAACCGTTTATAGTCCTCTTTCGCCCGGATCAGCTGCCGCCGCACCAGTTGCTGCACCGCCTGCAGCTCCGAGAGGAAGTCCCGGGTCTCAGGAACAGGGGAGTCCATGATGGTCAACGGAAAAAAACGTGGATGGTACCTGACGTTGGCATGGAACGGTGTCATCTGGGTGGAGGTATGTTGGGAGTTGTTAAAAGCGAACTCCGCCAGGGGAAGGTACTCGGCCCAGTTGTCCTGCTGCTGGTTGACAAAACAGCGGAGGTACTGCTCCAGTATGCCAATGACCTTCTCCGTGCCCCCGTCAGTCTCCGGGTGGTGTGATGACGACAGGCACACCTGCACCTCCAGCGCAGCCATCAGGCTTTTCCAGAAGCGGGCCGTGAACTGGGCCCCGCGATCCGAAACCACCCGGTCCGGCAGGCCGTGGAGGCGGAAGATGTGTTGCAGGAACAGGCGAGCCGTGGTACGAGCTGAGGGCAGGCCGCGGCACGGGATGAAATGTGCCATCTTCGTGAGCGCATCCACCACCACGAGGACGGTCGTGAACGTAGCGGACAGGGGCAGGTCAGTCAGGAAGTCCATGGAGATGGCTCCCCACGGTCTCTCCGGTGTCGGCAGCGGCTGGAGGAGTCCAGGAGGGGGGCCGGACGCGGCTTTGGCCTGTCGGCATGGCACACAGGACGTCACGTAGGCGTGCACGTCGTGCCGTACCCGAGGCCACCAAAAAGTCCGCGTCACTAGGTTCAAGGTCTTAAAGAAGCCGAAGTGCCCCGCCGCGGGGTTGTCATGGCACTGGTTCATGACGAGGGCTCGGAGCGGACTTGTGGGCACGTACAGCCGACCCCGGTGCCTGAGCAAGCCCTCCTCCACGGTCCATGGGGACGCGGGGCCGACGTCCGCTCTCCGCTGCTGCGACCAGTCGTCCCGTCGCTGCGCTTCCAGCACCTGAGTCCGCAGGTCCACCGGTTCCTGGACCGCGGCCAAGGAGTCCGCTGGCAGCACCGTCCGGGGGGAAAGGGAGTCCTTTGGGCAAAAGTATTCCGGCTTACGGGATAGCGCGTCCGCCCTCTGGTTGAGGTGGCTCGGAATGTATGTGACGTGGAAGTTGAACCGGGCGAAAAACAACGACCACCGGATCTGCCGCTGGTTCAAATTCCTGGCCGTGGTGAGGTGCTCCAGGTTCCGATGGTCCGTCCGCACCTCCACCTGGTGTCGGGCCCCCTCGAGGTGATGTCGCCAAGCCTCGAACGCGGCCTTGATAGCCAGCAACTCCTTTTCCCAGATGGTGTAGTTGCGCTCGGAAGGAGTGAGTTTCCGGGAGTAGTAAGCGCAGGGAAAAAGAGTGCCACCATCCACCGGAGCCTGTAGCAGCACCGCTCCAATCGCCACGTTGGACGATGATCTGTCCCCCCCCTTCAGAGACCCACAAAAACACAGCCAGCCGAGGGTTAAGACTCACTTGGCACACTCTGCAGTTCTTATCTCAACCTTGGCAGCGATATGCACACCGTCTGCCAAGGACTTTATTGGTTTACACAAACAAGAAAATCACCTACGTAGCTTTGCCGTTCATCCAGCTTCCAAGACTACGAGGTTGCTCCGTTTGTTTAGCTGTGCAGTTAGCTTTGTTCGTCACGAACTTCGTGACCCATTGTACTGTCTTAAATAGATATGCTTCTGGGTGTGGTCCAGTGAGTCATGGATCCTATGACTCCAATCCAATGACTCAGGATTTCCTCATACGCCGCAGCTGCAGTACCCTTTTCTCTCGCCTTCTTTGGCGTGCGTCCAGGAATGACGGCTCTCCCTCACTCTCATCTGAGACACCTGTTTCCCCACTACTTGGCTCTCTTTCAGCTGGCACCTGAGCCGGTGCCAGAGGGGGAGGGCTGGGAGATCTGGCTGGCTCCTCTTCCTCCTGCTCAGAGTTGCCTTCCTCCAAAGGGATAGGCTCAGAGGACGGGGCCACAACACTATCCCCCACCGCAGGGCCCTTCCCCCGGGTCTGACGGTCGGGATGGGGTCGGGACGGGAACTGTTCGTGGAAAGTCCGCACCAGGTCAGGGGCCTGAACGGCAGATGCGTCCACCCAGGTGAAATCCTCGGCCCCGTACCCTTTCCAAGCGATGAGGTATTGGAAGCGCCCCTTCAGCCAACGGGAGTCCCGAATACTGTCCACCTCATACGTCGAGGCGTCGTCCTCGTCGGCTGCGGCTGGGGGGGCAGGCGGCGGCGGGCGGCGGAGACGGCTAGTGGGAGTCTCAGGGACCAGGAGGGACCGATGAAAAACGGGGTGGAGCCGCATGGAGCGGGGTAGAGTCAACCGATAGGCCACCGGGTTGATGACCGCCTCGATGGGGAAGGGACCGATAAAGCGGTGGGCCAGTTTCCTCACCGGCTGGTCCGTGGGGAGGTGTTTCGTGGACAGCCACACCCGATCTCCAACTTCCAGCGGTGGCGTCGCCCGGCGGCCGCGATCGGCGAACCGTTTATAGTCCTCTTTCGCCCGGATCAGCTGCCGCCGCACCAGTTGCTGCACCGCCTGCAGCTCCGAGAGGAAGTCCCGGGTCTCAGGAACAGGGGAGTCCATGATGGTCAACGGAAAAAAACGTGGATGGTACCCGACGTTGGCATGGAACGGTGTCATCTGGGTGGAGGTATGTTGGGAGTTGTTAAAAGCGAACTCCGCCAGGGGAAGGTACTCGGCCCAGTTGTCCTGCTGCTGGTTGACAAAACAGCGGAGGTACTGCTCCAGTATGCCAATGACCTTCTCCGTGCCCCCGTCAGTCTCCGGGTGGTGTGATGACGACAGGCACACCTGCACCTCCAGCGCAGCCATCAGGCTTTTCCAGAAGCGGGCCGTGAACTGGGCCCCGCGATACGAAACCACCCGGTCCGGCAGGCCGTGGAGGCGGAAGATGTGTTGCAGGAACAGGCGAGCCGTGGTACGAGCTGAGGGCAGGCCGCGGCACGGGATGAAATGTGCCATCTTCGTGAGCGCATCCACCACCACGAGGACGGTCGTGAACGTAGCGGACAGGGGCAGGTCAGTCAGGAAGTCCATGGAGATGGCTCCCCACGGTCTCTCCGGTGTCGGCAGCGGCTGGAGGAGTCCAGGAGGGGGGCCGGACGCGGCTTTGGCCTGTCGGCATGGCACACAGGACGTCACGTAGGCGTGCACGTCGTGCCGTACCCGAGGCCACCAAAAAGTCCGCGTCACTAGGTTCAAGGTCTTAAAGAAGCCGAAGTGCCCCGCCGCGGGGTTGTCATGGCACTGGTTCATGACGAGGGCTCGGAGCGGACTTGTGGGCACGTACAGCCGACCCCGGTGTCTGAGCAAGCCCTCCTCCACGGTCCATGGGGACGCGGGGCCGACGTCCGCTCTCCGCTGCTGCGACCAGTCGTCCCGTCGCTGCGCTTCCAGCACCTGAGTCCGCAGGTCCACCGGTTCCTGGACCGCGGCCAAGGAGTCCGCTGGCAGCACCGTCCGGGGGGAAAGGGAGTCCTTTGGGCAAAAGTATTCCGGCTTACGGGATAGCGCGTCCGCCCTCTGGTTGAGGTGGCTCGGAATGTATGTGACGTGGAAGTTGAACCGGGCGAAAAACAACGACCACCGGATCTGCCGCTGGTTCAAATTCCTGGCCGTGGTGAGGTGCTCCAGGTTCCGATGGTCCGTCCGCACCTCCACCTGGTGTCGGGCCCCCTCGAGGTGATGTCGCCAAGCCTCGAACGCGGCCTTGATAGCCAGCAACTCCTTTTCCCAGATGGTGTAGTTGCGCTCGGAAGGAGTGAGTTTCCGGGAGTAGTAAGCGCAGGGAAAAAGAGTGCCACCATCCACCGGAGCCTGTAGCAGCACCGCTCCAATCGCCACGTTGGACGCGTCTGTCTCAACCACGAACGGACGGTGTGGATCGGGGTGCCTCAGGACCGGCTCCGTGACAAAGGCCTGCTTGAGAACCTCGAAGGCCTGCTGCTGCGGGGGCCCCCACTGGAACGGAACCTTCTTCCGAAGGAGCTGGGTCAACGGCACGGTCAGGGTGGCAAAGCCCGGGATGAAGGTCCGGTAGTAGTTGGCGAATCCCAACAGACGCTGGACGTCCTTCACCCGACGCGGGGGTTCCCAACTGCGCAAGGCTGCCACCTTGTGTGGGTCCATCGCGATGCCCTCGGGGGTGATGATGTGCCCGAGGAACTCTATGGAAGTCTGGAAGAAGTAACATTTCTCCAACTTCGCATAGAGCTGGTGCTCCCGCAGGCGCTGCAGGACCTGGCAGACATGCTGGAGGTGACTCTCCGGGGTCCGGGAATAGATCAAAATATCATCCAGGTAGATCACCACGAACCGATCCAGCATGTCCCGGAACACGTCGTTCATCAAGTGCTGGAAGACCGCGGGGGCGTTGGTCAACCCGAACGGCATGACGGTATATTCAAAGTGTCCGTATCGGGTGCCAAATGCCGTCTTCCACTCGTCCCCCTCTCGCATCCGCACCAGGTTGTAGGCTCCCCGGAGGTCGAGCTTGGTGAAAATCGAGGCCTCCCGCAACCTCTCCATCAGCTCCGGGATCAGCGGCAGGGGATAGCGATTCCGTACCGTGATGGCATTCAAGCGCCGGTAGTCGCAACACAGGCGCAAGTCCCCCGTCTTCTTTTTCACGAAGAGGACTGGGGCCGAGAGCGGGGAGGTCGAAGGCCGGATGAACCCACGGGCCAGGTTCTTGTCCAGAAAGTCCCGTAAGGCGGCCAGCTCGGGCTCCGACATGGAGTACAGGCGTCCCGAGGGCAGGGGCGCGTTGGGCATCAAGTCCACCGCGCAGTCGTAGGGTCGGTGCGGGGGCAAGCGATCCGCCTCCTTCTCGCTGAACACGTCGGCGAAGGATGTCAGCTCCGGAGGCAAGGAGACGTTCGGGGCAGAGACGTCCTGGCCGGCACAGGTGTGGCGAAGGTGGTCGACACACTGCAGGCTGGGGAACGAGATGGCATTTCTCGACCACGCCACCTGAGGGTCGTGCGCCCGAAGCCAGGCCATCCCCAGGACCAAGGGGAAGTGCAGGTCCGCCGTCACATAAAACTGGATCGCCTCCTCATGGTTCCCAATGGCAAGGCGCAAGGGCTGAGTAGCGAAGTTGATGGGCCCCGCCACAAGTTCCCGCCCATCAATAGTTTCGACCCTCAACGGAGGGTCCACTGGAACCAAGGGAACCTTGTAATGGGCCACAAAGGCCTGGTCCATAAAGTTCGTGGTGGCCCCCGAGTCCACCAGCGCGTGCGCCTGGAGCCCCTCCGACCGGTTAGCCAACAACACCCGGGTGTTCAAAATCAGGTGCCGAGGGGGCTCACAGTCCACAGCCGCCGCCTCCGGCGGGGCATGGTCACCTGCCTGACCCAGAGTTTCCCCTAGGCCAGGCCTGACCCGTTTCCCGGCTGGTCACGCCGAGGCTCCGGAACAGGCTTGAGCGATCCACTCCGCTTCCGGGGACACGAGGCGGCGAAATGTCCAGCCTCGCCGCAATAGAGGCACAACCCCCCTTGGCGTCTCCGCATCCGCTCCTGGGCCGTCAGTTGAGGTCTGGCTGCTCCGAGCTCCATGGGCTCCTCAGCCGTCGCCACCAAACGCGGTACGGTCCGGGGCGCTGTTGGTACGAAACGCGGGGGTGCCGGCACTGTCGGTGGTTCCGGAAGAGCCCTACGGGACCGTCGCCGTTGTAGGCGGGCATCGATGCGCAGGCATTGGGTCACCAGCGTGTCCAGGGTCTGTGGCGCCTCCACCCGAACCAGCTCGTCCTGCATCTCATCGCAGAGGCCGTCCTGGAAGGCATCCATCAGCGCCGCCTCATTCCAGGCCGAATCCTGGCCTAGCAATCGGAACTCCGCAATATAGTCCTGCAGGGGGCGCTTGCCTTGGCGGAGGTCTTTGATGCGCCTCGCTGCCGTCTGCACCCGGAGGGGGTCCTCAAACATGGTGCGCAGGTGTTGCAAAAAGCCCTGATAGTCCAGAAGCAAGGGGCTGTCTTGCAGCAACAGGGGCGTGGCCCATCGGGCGGCAGTGCCAGAGAGGGAGCTGATAATAAAAGCCACCCGAACCCGGTCATCCGGAAAATCCTCCGGCCGCATTGCCATGTACAGCTGGCACTGTCCCAAGAAGGCCGGGAACATTTCCTGCTGTCCAGAAAACTTATCTGGCATGTTCACTGGGCATCTTGGACGGGGAAGGGGAGCAGGTGGAGCTGCTACAGGAGCATTTCCCAAAGCAAGTTGTGCAGTTAGCTGTGCTACTTGCTGTTGCAGAAGTTGATTGGCCTCCAGCATCTGCTGTACCTGCTGCTGCAGCTGTTGGTCCATCGTGGGTTAACGATGGAGTTTTGGGTGACGAACAAGATGATCTGTCCCCCCCCTTCAGAGACCCACAAAAACACAGCCAGCCGAGGGTTAAGACTCACTTGGCACACTCTGCAGTTCTTATCTCAACCTTGGCAGCGATATGCACACCGTCTGCCAAGGACTTTATTGGTTTACACAAACAAGAAAATCACCTACGTAGCTTTGCCGTTCATCCAGCTTCCAAGACTACGAGGTTGCTCCGTTTGTTTAGCTGTGCAGTTAGCTTTGTTCGTCACGAACTTCGTGACCCATTGTACTGTCTTAAATAGATATGCTTCTGGGTGTGGTCCAGTGAGTCATGGATCCTATGACTCCAATCCAATGACTCAGGATTTCCTCATACGCCGCAGCTGCAGTACCCTTTTCTCTCGCCTTCTTTGGCGTGCGTCCAGGAATGACGGCTCTCCCTCACTCTCATCTGAGACACCTGTTTCCCCACTACTTGGCTCTCTTTCAGCTGGCACCTGAGCCGGTGCCAGAGGGGGAGGGCTGGGAGATCTGGCTGGCTCCTCTTCCTCCTGCTCAGAGTTGCCTTCCTCCAAAGGGATAGGCTCAGAGGACGGGGCCACAACAGACGCGTCTGTCTCAACCACGAACGGACGGTGTGGATCGGGGTGCCTCAGGACCGGCTCCGTGACAAAGGCCTGCTTGAGAACCTCGAAGGCCTGCTGCTGCGGGGGCCCCCACTGGAACGGAACCTTCTTCCGAAGGAGCTGGGTCAACGGCACGGTCAGGGTGGCAAAGCCCGGGATGAAGGTCCGGTAGTAGTTGGCGAATCCCAACAGACGCTGGACGTCCTTCACCCGACGCGGGGGTTCCCAACTGCGCAAGGCCGCCACCTTGTGTGGGTCCATCGCGATGCCCTCGGGGGTGATGATGTGCCCGAGGAACTCTATGGAAGTCTGGAAGAAGTAACATTTCTCCAACTTCGCATAGAGCTGGTGCTCCCGCAGGCGCTGCAGGACCTGGCAGACATGCTGGAGGTGACTCTCCGGGGTCCGGGAATAGATCAAAATATCATCCAGGTAGATCACCACGAACCGATCCAGCATGTCCCGGAACACGTCGTTCATCAAGTGCTGGAAGACCGCGGGGGCGTTGGTCAACCCGAACGGCATGACGGTATATTCAAAGTGTCCGTATCGGGTGCCAAATGCCGTCTTCCACTCGTCCCCCTCTCGCATCCGCACCAGGTTGTAGGCTCCCCGGAGGTCGAGCTTGGTGAAAATCGAGGCCTCCCGCAACCTCTCCATCAGCTCCGGGATCAGCGGCAGGGGATAGCGATTCCGTACCGTGATGGCATTCAAGCGCCGGTAGTCGCAACACAGGCGCAAGTCCCCCGTCTTCTTTTTCACGAAGAGGACTGGGGCCGAGAGCGGGGAGGTCGAAGGCCGGATGAACCCACGGGCCAGGTTCTTGTCCAGAAAGTCCCGTAAGGCGGCCAGCTCGGGCTCCGACATGGAGTACAGGCGTCCCGAGGGCAGGGGCGCGTTGGGCATCAAGTCCACCGCGCAGTCGTAGGGTCGGTGCGGGGGCAAGCGATCCGCCTCCTTCTCGCTGAACACGTCGGCGAAGGATGTCAGCTCCGGAGGCAAGGAGACGTTCGGGGCAGAGACGTCCTGGCCGGCACAGGTGTGGCGAAGGTGGTCGACACACTGCAGGCTGGGGAACGAGATGGCATTTCTCGACCACGCCACCTGAGGGTCGTGCGCCCGAAGCCAGGCCATCCCCAGGACCAAGGGGAAGTGCAGGTCCGCCGTCACATAAAACTGGATCGCCTCCTCATGGTTCCCAATGGCAAGGCGCAAGGGCTGAGTAGCGAAGTTGATGGGCCCCGCCACAAGTTCCCGCCCATCAATAGTTTCGACCCTCAACGGAGGGTCCACTGGAACCAAGGGAACCTTGTAATGGGCCACAAAGGCCTGGTCCATAAAGTTCGTGGTGGCCCCCGAGTCCACCAGCGCGTGCGCCTGGAGCCCCTCCGACCGGTTAGCCAACAACACCCGGGTGTTCAAAATCAGGTGCCGAGGGGGCTCACAGTCCACAGCCGCCGCCTCCGGCGGGGCATGGTCACCTGCCTGACCCAGAGTTTCCCCTAGGCCAGGCCTGACCCGTTTCCCGGCTGGTCACGCCGAGGCTCCGGAACAGGCTTGAGCGATCCACTCCGCTTCCGGGGACACGAGGCGGCGAAATGTCCAGCCTCGCCGCAATAGAGGCACAACCCCCCTTGGCGTCTCCGCATCCGCTCCTGGGCCGTCAGTTGAGGTCTGGCTGCTCCGAGCTCCATGGGCTCCTCAGCCGTCGCCACCAAACGCGGTACGGTCCGGGGCGCTGTTGGTACGAAACGCGGGGGTGCCGGCACTGTCGGTGGTTCCGGAAGAGCCCTACGGGGCCGTCGCCGTTGTAGGCGGGCATCGATGCGCAGGCATTGGGTCACCAGCGTGTCCAGGGTCTGTGGCGCCTCCACCCGAACCAGCTCGTCCTGCATCTCATCGCAGAGGCCGTCCTGGAAGGCATCCATCAGCGCCGCCTCATTCCAGGCCGAATCCTGGCCTAGCAATCGGAACTCCGCAATATAGTCCTGCAGGGGGCGCTTGCCTTGGCGGAGGTCTTTGATGCGCCTCGCTGCCATCTGCACCCGGAGGGGGTCCTCAAACATGGTGCGCAGGTGTTGCAAAAAGCCCTGATAGTCCAGAAGCAAGGGGCTGTCTTGCAGCAACAGGGGCGTGGCCCATCGGGCGGCAGTGCCAGAGAGGGAGCTGATAATAAAAGCCACCCGAACCCGGTCATCCGGAAAATCCTCCGGCCGCATTGCCATGTACAGCTGGCACTGTCCCAAGAAGGCCGGGAACATTTCCTGCTGTCCAGAAAACTTATCTGGCATGTTCACTGGGCATCTTGGACGGGGAAGGGGAGCAGGTGGAGCTGCTACAGGAGCATTTCCCAAAGCAAGTTGTGCAGTTAGCTGTGCTACTTGCTGTTGCAGAAGTTGATTGGCCTCCAGCATCTGCTGTACCTGCTGCTGCAGCTGTTGGTCCATCGTGGGTTAACGATGGAGTTTTGGGTGACGAACAAGATGATCTGTCCCCCCCCTTCAGAGACCCACAAAAACACAGCCAGCCGAGGGTTAAGACTCACTTGGCACACTCTGCAGTTCTTATCTCAACCTTGGCAGCGATATGCACACCGTCTGCCAAGGACTTTATTGGTTTACACAAACAAGAAAATCACCTACGTAGCTTTGCCGTTCATCCAGCTTCCAAGACTACGAGGTTGCTCCGTTTGTTTAGCTGTGCAGTTAGCTTTGTTCGTCACGAACTTCGTGACCCATTGTACTGTCTTAAATAGATATGCTTCTGGGTGTGGTCCAGTGAGTCATGGATCCTATGACTCCAATCCAATGACTCAGGATTTCCTCATACGCCGCAGCTGCAGTACCCTTTTCTCTCGCCTTCTTTGGCGTGCGTCCAGGAATGACGTCTCTCCCTCACTCTCATCTGAGACACCTGTTTCCCCACTACTTGGCTCTCTTTCAGCTGGCACCTGAGCCGGTGCCAGAGGGGGAGGGCTGGGAGATCTGGCTGGCTCCTCTTCCTCCTGCTCAGAGTTGCCTTCCTCCAAAGGGATAGGCTCAGAGGACGGGGCCACAACAGTTCTGCTTTCTTTTCCTCTGGGCGCAGACACTCCTCAGAGGGCCCTGTAAGGGGAGAAGAGGAAGACAAAGCGAGGACTGGAGCGTCAACAGTAGGAACTTGGAGGAGATGGGCGAACTCAGGCGCCATGTTGTAGAATCTCTTGTCCAAATTATTAGGTACAGGGCCTGAGCTTGGAAAGGACCACTGTCGGGTAAGGACATCAGAAAACAGTTTGGGGGCAGGGACCACCTCCTTCTGGACTGTGGGTTCCTGAAACAAGGAAGCGGTAGGATCTGAGACTGTAGGAGCAGCATCAGAGGAAGAGGAGGAGATACCCAGACGGGTTACTGTTTGAGCTTTAAAGAGCAATGAACGGAACATGTGAGGCTTAAATAAGCCAATAAAAGCTGGTTGATCAGGTTCCAAACCCTCATCTTCTGAGAGATCATGATCTACTATGATTTCCCCTTCAGAAAGGGAATCTTGGCCAGCAGAGTCCCCTGCCTCGCAAACATCAACGTTTTCCTCTATATCCTCCTGACCAGAATGAGAAGCCTGTTGATGATGGGCACATGAGTGTGCAGAAGAATGAGGAGAAGGCCTTTGTTGAAGGCCCTGAGCGATACCCTGAGAAATAGCCTGGGATATCAGGGCGGATAAGGCTGGAGGAATGTTATCCAAAGAGAATGGCATCTGATCCACAGAGTGTCCTGCAGAATCTTGATGCTCAGAATGGTCAAGCTGGGAAACCTCTGGGTCCCCAGAGTCTAGTGGAAAAACAGAAGCAGCCTCATTCTCTGGGGAGGTCTCCTCAGTAGTGGATCTGTCTGGAGATAAGGCAGGATTAGGCCTAGCCTTAGCCGAGGAAGTAGAGGCAGCCTGAGAAGTTGCTGCATGGGTGGTGTTGGACTGCTGGGGGGGGAGGATTGGGCCTTTGAAAAGGTCTTCTCTAAGGCCTTGTGGCGGCGCTCCTCGTCTCTAGATGGCTTTGGGGCTATGGGGCGATCTGATGAGGGCTTGGCTACAGCCCTGGACTTGGAGGCTCTTCCCCTGGAGGTCCCCTCCTCAAGCTCCTCTTCTCTAGGGCGTTTGGCCTTGGGCTGAGCCTGGCGGGAAGATTTAGTCCTGGTGGCGTCCGCCATTTTGAAATCGCCACGTGGAGTAAAAAAGAACCGAATACCACCCCGCTGTTGCAATAAGACTTAAGGGGCTCCCCAGATACTTGCAATTGCCGACTTGAAGGGCGCCTTGCTTGAGAGATATCCTGCTGGGCCGCTAACCAGAAGGCTGCAGCGCGACCTGAGGTGGAGAGCGAGCGATTAGGGAAGGCGCGGGCCAAGCCACGCAGCGATCCTCCACCGACGAAAAAAGGGGCCGCTAGAAACCGCCGCTAGCCTCAGGGAGCGAGTCGTCCGAGCCGCGAGGCAAGGGGGCGAAGGAGCGGCAACACGTCCGCCGGCAAGAGCCTGGGCGGGAAACAGCTGAGAAGCGCGGCTGAGCGAACTCGAGCTCGCGCCAAAAAGCACTGCCGGCCGGCAGGCAAGCCGCTAAGGATCGTCGCTTCGCTCTTTTTTTTTTTTTTTTTTTTTTTTAAGGGAAATAGAGAGATCAAGCCACAAAAACGTTCCGAGGTCTGAAAAAGCCAAAAAATCAATTTAGAACCGCAACTATAGACACGACCGGTCCTTGGCAGACCGAGTCGAAAAACTGGAGCCAAGCAGGAAGTGGGCGGAGTTTTATTTTCCAGTAGACCCGGTCTCATTGGTCAGCATCCGATATCGCACCCATGTATGACTGCCGTGACAGCCAATTGGAGAATATACCAGATACAAAACGGTTTATTGAGAACTCCATCCAAAGGAATCAGTATGATAGCAAAACAGGGATTTTCAAATGTTGGGTCCAAGCTTTTGGGGAATTGTGTGAAAATCTGAGAAGCATCACACATTTTGGGGCATGACCATACAAGCTGGATTGCTGTTAAAACCTGGTTCTGTTCTACCCAGTCAAACTATGTTCTTAAGAATGTCATACATAGTTAGAAAACAACAAAAATTAAGACTATCCATTACACTTACATTTCTACCTTAAACAAAATAAAGCAATGAAGAACAATGTTTAGTTTAATTGTTAAATGACTAAACAATAACAGAAAAGCAAAGATCTCTTCTTATAAATTAATGAGAATGTCATAATACCAGGAAAGTCATGTATAATCAACAAGATTAAAAAACTAACAACAGGTTATATGGTTTATCTGTTGAAGTAATTACTAATCTTTTTACAATAGAAATAATCTTTACAATGTTATTTAAAAAACAGGCATTCATACCAGGCACTCTAGGAACATTCCATTATTAATACATCTGCTGCTATTTAATTAGTTTTTTTAACAATTATTTAATTAGTTGACAGAATTGTAACACCTAATCGTTGGGGGCTGTTTTTACTGTTGTTGTGAGGCACAAGGTCATGGAACATAAAATGGCTTACTGTATAAATCTAATAAATAAATAAATGAGACAGTGTTAAACCTCAGGAAAAAAAATACTTACATTTCAAATTCTGCCATAAACTATATTCTCTATATTCTTATATAATGGAAATAATGATTCTAGTTAATCAGAGGACTGTCTTATGCTTAATATTCTACGACTCTATACCTTAACTCATAAATCTACATGCATTACTTCAGTGATAGAACAAGATAAAAAACAGTTAATAAACATATTGGTCCTTCAAATATAATTTTGAAGAAGTGCTTTGGAATATGCAAGAACATGAATACAGGATCACTTTAAAGTTGCATCATTAAAGCAGCTGCATTTGGGGGGGGGGGGTTAATGCAGAAACTGAAAAAGATACTATAACTTTTTTAAAGAGGTATTGTGCTCCCAAATCTTCAAAGAAATTCTGAGTATTTTTCAAAGCCTACATAGTTCTAAAATGCATCAATTTTACAGACAGGCATAAATGTTAACATTTTATTTTAGATTACATATTGAACTATTTGATCACCAATAAGATAACTTGTTAGCTTGCTCTTTTTTACTCGATCACGTGTATGAATTCTGAGGCTTATATTTGATCATTAATATAGTAATGACTAGTTCATATTTAATACATTTTCTGAGACTAAATAGAAGTGGTCAGCAAGTATAAAACTGCTTAATTGTCAGAGGCTGAAGTTAGTAAAGCTGCAAGTGCAATTCAGGATAGGAATTATTACCTATAAATTCCTACATGTTATGGGCAGTGTTGGGCACAATATATTTGAAGGATCACCTTACTTCTATTGCTTCTACCATTAAGTGAAGCAGAAGGGACAGTCTGGGATTCCATCAATCAGTTATTGTCACCTCGTGAGATTCAGGAAGTGTGCCTGTTCTATAGCTGCACTAGCCCGCTGGAACATCATACAGCTTGAGGTTTGGCTAGTCCTGACTTTACTCACTTATCAGAAAGCTTGAAGACCTGGTGACTAGGAAAGTAATTTAGCCCTTGCTACTGGTCAGTTGTGTTTTCAGGAGCCACTTCGTGCTAGTTGGGGCTGGGGAATGTAGCTATCATTCCTATGCAACTTAAGAATGGGAGGAAGGGAAAGCAGGATTTAAACTTGCATTATGCCTGTCCGTATATGCCTGGACTCTTTATTTTGGCAGAAGTTGATCTTTGTCTCATTTAGGTTGCTGTGTCTGTAATAAAGGAATGTAATATGTTCAAGTTGAAACCTGTGACTGCACCGAGTTCCTTGTAGAATTACTGCAGACATCTGAAGGCAACCTTTACATTTATTTTTTCACTTAGCAATTAGACATGATAAAGCATTAATATATTTTAAAAAGGTGGTAGTATTAGGACAGTCCTTATGTGAAAAGACCAAACATTATGTAAAAATTCTACACTTCCATCCCTGAAACAGTTGGCCTACAGATTTAGAATCTCTAAGAGAAGGAGGCTTAGCCAGTTGATCAACATCAGTCTCTCCTCTACAAATTAGAACATTTTCATGGTTCCATCTGCTGCCTTGCCTTTGTCTTTGGAGGTAGACTTCTCCAGTAAAAATACAGGTAGTCCACGATTTACAACAGTTCATTTAGTGATAGTTCAAAGTTACAATGGCATTGAAAAAGGTGACTTATGGCCAGAGGTGGGCTTCACATAATTTAACAACCAGTTCGCCTAGTGCAGAACCGAAAATGTGAATGCACGCGCATGCGCACTTCATACGGGGAGAGAGTGGAATGTTTTGGTTTGGTTTGGTTTGCCTTGATAGAGAAGAGATGTTGACGAATGATTGAGGATAATGGTAGACTCTCCACAGGATGGGAACTTAAGGATTTTTTAATTAATTAAATAGCGACAGTAGACAGAGTCCTAAAACTTGCACGGAACACTCTTGGTACACAATATCCACAAATTCCCATCCTGGGGAGAGTCTACTATCGTTTTCTCCTCTCTGCGAGTTGTCACCACATCCCATTAGCTGGGAAGTGCCTTTTCCCCTTCCTGCTTCATTCTTTTTGTCCCATGGTGGTGAGTTGTCCCCACATCCAGTTTGCCAGGGCAACTTGTCCCACATCCAGTCAGCTGGGGCAAGCCACCGCTGGTGACCTGGCAAGGGCAATCTGATGGTGAGTTGGCAAAGCAATTGTCCCATTCCGGATCACTGCAGGGTCCCAGTGGTCATGAGATAAAAATTCAGGCATCCTATTACTGTGGCTGTCCAAACCCTCATTCCCAGCTGACTTTTGTCATCCTTGTCTGCCTCCTCTCCACTGGACTCTCTATCCTGGCCACACATGGGAGATTTGATGTGAAAATATCCTACAGATCTGCAGAAGAGGATTACAGATAGAGGCTGGGTGCCACAGGCAGGCACTAGGGAGCATGGGCAAGTGGATGTATGGTTCAGCCATATTTTTTTCTTTTCATTCATCCTAATTACATTAGGTGACATTAAGCCAGGGAACAAGGGCTGCTCTAGAAAGCATGGCTCTTGTGATATTGTTCCTACAGTGGCAGAAGCATAGGCAAGATAGGCCCAGGCAAGCAAAGTAGGGTTCTTCTCACTTGTGTAAACTGTTAGAGGAGGATAGAAGGAGGTGAACTCCTAGGCAGGTGCTTCTCGCCATTGCAGCACTGGGCTTTGTGCTGCACTGAGGCATCAGGGATGCTTGCCATGCTGCAGGGCTTGATGCAGCACTCTTTGATGGAGTGGTAGAGGGGAGGGAGAACATGACCATCACGTCAAGAAAGAAGACAGGGAGAAAGATCCATGGGGGTGGTCAATGAGGGAGGCATACAATGGCCTCTTCATCTCTCAACCATGTTATATAGGGAGGCGAAAAGATGGGAGGTAGATAGGTGGATCTGGGAAGTTGAAAGGAAGGCAGTCATTTGCCTTGGAAGAACTGAGGCTGGGAGTTGGGATGACTATTTAAGTACTGCTTGTAATTTGCTTAACAACAGCAACAGGGACTATAAAACTGCTGTCACTAAACAAGACAGTTATGTGAGGTGTTGCTTGACAACCCTTAGCAATGGAATTGCCTATCCCAATTAAGATTGTTAAGTGAAGACTACATGTACTGTATTGAATAGATCCTCATCCCTAACTCTTAATCACTTATGAACCTTGGGAGATGTGATTTCTTCCACTCTTCAAATATGACTATTCATTTATTACCACACTCTAATTTTTAGTTTAAAACAAGTTATACTCCAGATTGTTGTAAAGATTTGAAGAGGGAAAGAATAAATATATACAATTCTATTTTCAGTTTCATCATTTCAGCTGAAGTACTAAAACAAGGCCATATTCTTCTGATATATAAGTGACAGAGGGTAATATTATCAATGTAGATTGTCCTCAGACAGGATTACAAATAGATTAGACGCACTGACGCATTATCCATTCTGAATCTAGATTAACATTGGTCTGCTCTATTGGAACTAGGCTGGCATGCATAATTCATGAACATACAGAGCTACAGCTTGAGGTCTGCATCCTTTCTACCCATACTGGGTATCAACATTAAATTAAAATCAAATAATAAAAGCAGCAACAATATATTTTTCATTATCTCAAGTCCAGTAATCAGAGCTGTAGTTAATCCCTTCTTATCTTCTGAATATAAGCTTCTTAGAATTTGGCAATTAAATTTTATTAGCTTTAATTAGATATAAAGAATAGTCAGCAAAATTGATTTTCTCATAGCCTCTCCAAATTCAGGGTTAGTCTTTAAAGCTATCAAAATCCATGCAGAATCTGTGCTTTCAAACAGTATGTGCATGTGTATGTGATCCAGAATAATTCCATACACAGAATTCATAACCCCCAACTAATAACATTTCTAATCACATAATGTTATTACACCAGGTCAGAATAAAACATTACGAGTATTCATTGTTCAATGTCTGCTACAACAGGCATTTATAATATATTCTCAAGATTTGTGGTGCCAAAAATACACATTCAGAATGACATTCCTTATTTTATATCACAGACAACTATATTACATACTCACTGAAGAAAAATATATTTAAGTGTTATAACCATAACATTTGTTAATAAAACCACTCTGGCTAATAGAATAAAGGTTAATATTTGCCAGCATGTTTCCTATGCCCATGATTGATGTATAAAAATAGACTAAATATTCCATGTTCATTTTCAAAACAAATACAACAGAAATTAATTGTATTCCATTCAATTTTTAGCATGTTTAATTAAGCAGACAATTTGTACAGGTTTCTAACTCAGTCTCCACTGACATATAAATGGGAGCAACATAAAAGAACACAATAACAATCTAATGAGCTAAAAGGAATATGAGAACACTAACCAGAAAGATAGTTTTGAAGACTAAACAGATAGTCCTAATTTAGACCATTGATTTAGCAACTGAAGTTATGACAGTGTTGTAAAAAGTGATTGATGACAGGTCCTCTCACTTACAACCACTGCAGCATCTCTGCAGTCATATGATCACAATACGGACACTTAGCAACTTTTACACAGTTACAATGGTCATAACCTCCCACAGTCCCGTGATCACCATTTGTGTCTTTCTAGCTTCTGATAAGCATAATCAATGGGGAAGTTAGCAGGAGGTTGCAAGTCATGGTCATGTGATATCTGGCTTCACAACCATAATCAGGAGTGCTGGAATTGCCATTGCTACGTAGAAATTTCATTTAATGACCACGTTACTTAATGATGGAGTTGCCAGTCTCAATTAGGGTCATTAAGTGAGGACTAGCCATATATATATATATATATATTTAATTAGATTTATATGCCGCCCTTCTCCAAAGACTCAGGGCGGCTTATAATGCATTAAGCAATAGCCTTCATACTTTTGTATATTTTATATAAAGTCAGCTTATTGCTCCCACAAACTGGGTCCTCAATATGTTCCATTTCTAGTCTTTCCAGGGAAAGGCAACAAGCATTATTAAAATACTTCTTAAATGGCTAGATTACAGATGTACAAGTACACAATAAGAAACATAAAGGCAGCTCTAATTTTTAAAAAGGCAAACTCATGGTGATGCTCAGTTAATCTTCAAACCAAGTGAGTACCTAATTCTTCAAATTGCATTTTAAAAGGGCAGTTACACCTTTTCTGTCATCTCTCATCAAGAGATTCATGGTAATGTTATTGGTTTGTCCCAGAGGCTTCCCACTCCATCCCCATCATTAAAATGCCTCTCCCACACATAAATGGAGAAAATAACACACTGCCTTCTTTTTCCAGTAACTAGATAGTCCTTTTTAAAAATGGGACATTGGATTAAAACCCCTGATCCCTCAGACTTTTTCCACTGCCACCTTACACGAACACCTTTTTTTCCTCTTATTTTAGTTAATTCAAGACTAGTAATATTAATAGTAACCCTTGTCACCATATCTGTAAGCTACCTATTAAAACGATCAACAGTATCTGTGTCATTTTAGTCATTGTTTTAGCCTTAAGTGTATACTTATTAGCATTCTTGCCTGCTAAATGGTAAGAATTTCTAATCACTGCAGAACAGATTATTACTGTTTTTATCGATGTAAACTGAATGTGTTGCCGAACTGTGGTAAACAGAATGCAAAAAATAAAAAATAAAGAGAGATGTACACTGATGAATTATGCATATCTGCCTTTAATTTGTAACACAGCAGGACAGTATTCATCTGGATTCAGAGTTTATAATCAAGTCAATAAAGATAATCTACTTTTAATACATGCCAAGTAAACGAGCATAATATTAAAGCATTGTGAACCCTTTCATCAAACCAAGCAAACTCCACATGTACTGACCTACCATTTCCGCATCAAAAAAACTGTAAGGGCAGTAGGTTGAGTCCTCAAGATCTTAAATTTTTTAAACTTGCATTTAAGGGTACAAAGGAACTTTTAAAATTGGATGTTTTTGATCTTAATGTTCATTATAACATTAATATATTGCTTTAGTAATGATGCAATGTATTATTAATATACCTTTATATTTTAAACATTAACTAGTTTGACAATCAAGAAAAAATAATACCTAAAAAATAAAGAATTTAAAATATTAGATATTTACCTCAGTGATATTTCCATTACTTAGACCAGGGGTAGTCAACCTTTTTATACCTACCGCCCACTTTTGTATCTCTGTTAGTAGTAAAATTATCTAACTGCCCACCGGTTCCACAGTAATGGTGATTTATAAAGTAGGGACAAAACCCCTACCGCCCACCATGAAAACTGGAACGCCCACTAGTGGGTGGTAGGGACCAGGTTGACTACCACTGATTTAGACAATGTGGCATGGTTCAATATATTTATTTGGAACATTATAAAACTGAAGAACTATTCTCTATGAGCCACTTCATAGCAATTAACCACTTCAGGGGCAGAACACCCCTGTTAAAGTTGTAGTCCACAAAGGAGCAGAAATAATCTTTTTTAGAATATAAAATAATGAAACCATGCAGTCTGTGTTCTGCACTGATACTTTAGGGAAAGACAACTATGAGACACAGTTCGAAGAAGAGATTGCAAGAAAGGTGGAGGAAAATATAGGCTTTGCATAAGAATTCATCTTTAATGAACTGTTGCTATTTAGAAAACTAATACTGACATATTTAAATACAGAGGGAGGGAGCAAAATTTATTCTCTGGACAGAATAATCACAGAAGAAATTAGTGAGTAAATGAAATACCCCATCAGAATTTCTCAACACTTCAGAAACTTCAATAAGTTAGTGGGCTAACACATCATCTCAAGATTCTAGGAAGCTACAATTTTAAAACCAGAAATGTAACATGGCTACAAATATTGACCACTAATTGAACTACCACCCAAAAAAACACCCAAACCCAAATGCAAAGCAATTGCAGAGGAGGTATATGAGAATCACTGCTACCAAAACTGGATTTAAATCCTTAATACATTTCACTTTCTTTCAAAATGCAAATAGCACCATTTCTTATCAAATTATATTTAGCAACCGACTAGAAAAATAAATAAGTTATATATGCATGTCAATCACATGAAGGAATGTCTATGATAAGATTTTTTTTTAAAATAAACATTTTCCAAACAGGAATCCAGAACAAGAATATTTTAAATGCTGTTGTCCAAAGCAGTACTAACAATACAATCTTTTTTTTTTTAATGAATAACTGAAGAAAAATTGAGATGTGTTGAGAAATCAGTCTTCAAATTAAGACAAGAGTGTGCAACTTCTATTGACATAAAGCCACTCCAGACTTTAAGCTTAAAGGTCGGACTTTCAAAATAAATTAGGCCTGGATGTTGTAGAGAACAGTTTAAGGGGGTGACATGATTGTCCTTGTTGCTGCAAAGCATGACAAATCCTTTTTGCACCAGAACCTATCCAAATTCCAATAAATGCCTCCCTAAAACTGGACATTTTGCCCCCACTCAGTCAGAGGACTGCAAAAAAGACTGCACATTTTTGCATCCCTGAATTGAGAAAAACGTTAATATATTTAATGAAAACACAAATATCCTAAACATTTTAATATTCTCCTTTATATTAGTCTGTTTAAGCATTTCCACTCATAGATTATCAAAATTCTCCAATATTTACAAAATCTTTTATGTCTTTTCTGTTGATCATGGTTGTTTTAGTTATCCTTCTCTCAACTTTATAAACACACAAAGCAGAAAAGAATTCCCACAATGAAGAAAGTGTTCAATACAAGTATTGCTCTGATTACTTAACAGATTTAATTAAAAACTATTTTTGATTATGAGACAGTAGTGTATTAGTTAATCAACCCAACAAAAATTCAATTCAAGTTTCTATATGAAGAATACAATTCAAATTAAATGTAAATTAGTCACACAAATATTTTCTCAATATTTATTTGCTACTTATAGGTCATCTACTCAAAAAAGATAGTAGATTGCAATTAGTAAATTGTATCTATGCACTGTTTAATTGATTAATCTGTTTAATCAATTTGCAATATTATAAGCAGATCTCAGTGATAAACTCTTAATTAAAATGGGTTCTAATTTATCAGCAATATCAATTGTAAGCTAGCATCTTCTTTTTCAATCTAATTCTATATGCATATTTCATTTTTTAGTTCCTTTTCACTTCTCTTACTTTCAGTAGGTTATATTTTAGCTTATATCTACTCCACAGTATCAGGTATAACTCTTACATCTTCCAAGAGGTCGATAAAATAAAACTGTAGAATTTATATAAGATTTCTTTTTAAAAAATTAGAAATCTGATAAATACACAAAATAGGAATTGTGTATGGAAGTTTACCTTCTACAAATATAGTTTTATTAGTTAAAGATTTCCACACAATTTCTTTTGAGCACCTTACGAATTACTTGTATTGGTAACTATACTTTGAACTATCAATTTAGATAGATTAGAATATTTGGATTTAAGTCAAAGTAGTGCCCTGAAAAGCACATAGTTTCACCTGACTATATAGTTTGCCATCTCAAAACTCCTATTTTCCAGGATATTGGGTTTTCATGACTCAGTCTATCTGCTGTATACACCATGCCACAATTTTATTTATTTATTTATTTATTTAGTTAGTTAGTTAGTTAGTTAGTCAGTCAGTCAGTCAGTCAGTCAGTCAGTCAAGCATGTTTAAGATAATAGATGTAAGTATAAACATGATTATGAATACAGGAAATGGATACAGTAGGCACGTTGGTGCGCTTATGCACGCCCCTTACAGACCTCTTAGGAATGGGGTAAGATCAACAGTGGACAGTCTAAGGTTAAAGGTTTGGGGGTTTGGGGATGAAACCACAGAGTCAGGTAGTGCATTCCAGGCATTGACCACTCTGCTGATGAAGTCATATTTTCTGCAATTGAGTTTGGAGCAGTTTACCTTAAGTTTGTATCTATTGTGTGCTCATGTATTATTGTGGTTGAAACTGAAGTAGTCATTGACAGGTAGGACATTGTAGCAGACAATTTTGTGTACTACGCTTAGGTCAGACCGAAGGCGGCGTAATTCTAAGTTGTCTAAACCCAAAATTTCAAGCCTGGTAGTATAAGATATTCTGTTTTGATCAGAGGTGTGGATGACTCTTCTTGTGAAATATCTCTGGACTTGCTCAATTGTATTAATATCTGATATGCAGTGCAGGTTCTAGACCCATGATGGCGAACCTATGGCACGGGTGCCACAGGTGGCACATGGAGCCATATTGGTGGGCACGTGACTGTTGCCCTAGCTCAGATCCAGCGCACAAGCGTGCGCACATGCGTGCACCGGCCAACTGATTTTCAGGCCTTCCGGCCCCACCGGAAGTCGGGAAACTAGCTGCCTCCAAAAGGCCTCTGGGTGGATGGGGAAGGCTGTTTTTGCCCTCCTCAGGCTGCTAGAAAGCCTCTGGAGCCTGGGGAGGGGAAAAATGAGCCTACCAGGCCCACTGTGCCATCACGTGCCAAAAGCAGAGAGAAGTGTGGGGAGGTCACATGCGCATGCGTGGAACGCATTGAATTATGGATGTGGGCACATGGACCCACGACCCCCCCATGCTCCCCCCGCTTTTGGCACATGACAGCAAAAAGGTTAGCCATCACCGTTCTAGACAGATGAGCTGTATTTGAGAATTGGTCTAGCAAAGGTTTTATATGCTCTAGTTTGCAATACAATATTACCAGAGAAGAAGCTTCGCAAGATTAGGTTAACACTCTTAATGCCTTTTTGGCAATGCTGTTACAGTGAGCTCTGGCACTTATCATTAGAGATGAGTACTCCAACGTCCTTGACAGAATGAGGGTCATCTACGAGGTTGTATCCGCCCAGCTTGTATTTGGTGTTCTGATATTTTTGCCAATGTAAAACAGAGCATTTGTTGGTTGAGATTTGGAGTTGCCAATTGTTTGACCATTCTGACACATAGTCAAGGTCTCTTTGTAGGGCAGCAGCATTGTCGGTGGTGTTGAATAGTTTAACATCATCAGTGAAAAGAATGCAGTTGCTTATAATATGATTGCAATGTTCATTTATGTAAAGACTGTTGGTCCTAAAACGCAACTTTGGGGGACACCGCTGTTAACAGGTTCAGGGTTTCATAAAGCACTCCCTATTTTGACTACTTGTTGCCTGTTTGACAGGAACGCAGCTATCCACTTATGCAGGGATCCGGAAATGCCATAAGATTTTATTTTTAAAAGTAGTTTGTCATGTACTACTAAATCAAAGGCTTTATAGAAGTCTGTGTAAATTGTATTAGATAGGGGGTGCGAATAGAAGAGGCGGAATGCCATAGTCCATTCAGCACTTTATTTCCAGCCGCTATCAGGAGCAAGAGAGAGGCAGGCTGCCAGAGCTCTCTTTTTAAAAAGTCCTGGCAGTCTTGCCGGCCACTGACAGCGGTTTATTTTTCCTGCTGCTAGATTAGCCAATCAGGGCATGCAAATGGGTGCTGCATACATAACAAATTGCATCTATTGCTTTACCCTGGTCGAGTTGTGTACTCCGTATGTTTTTGCAGTGTAGAAGTTGCAGATTACAGGACCATTTTTTTCTTAAACCAAATTGTTTGTTAGAGTGTAGGTTGTTTGTCTCTAAGTGAGGGTAATGGATTGGTTTATGATTGATTCCATGACTTTGCAGGTGATTGGTCTGTAATTTTCAACTAGGCTGGGGTCACCCTTTTTGAAGATAGGCATGATCGTAGCTAGTGACCATAGGTTGGGCAAGGAGCTGGTCCTGAAAAAAATTTCATAGATTATGCTTAGAGGTTCTGCTATGGCAGTGGAAAGCTTTTTTAAGAAGTAGGTACATAATCCATCAGGTCCAATAAATACAGATGGTTTTAGGCTGCGTAATGCCTTTTCAACGTTATCTTCTGTAAAATCGATATGTAGTAATCATTGCAACTGCAACTAGTTGTGGTACAACTAGGAAATGTGGGGCATGAGCCATTGCTGTTTACAAAGACTGAACCGAAGAACGTGTTAAAGAGGTTGGCTTTAATGGCTTCATTATTACAGTCTTTACTGTTAGGTCCTTTTAGGGTGGGATGGATGTCAAGTCTTTTAAGTTTGTTATTTACAAAATTATAGAAGGCGCGGGTGGATTTCGTGCATAGATTTTCCTTTTGTTTGCTGTGGTAATTGGTCCATTCTGTTTTTATCTGGTGGCAGAAGATTTTGTAGCGGCTTTCAAAGTTAGCTACCTAGCCAGCTCTGCTTTTTCGCTAGGTTTTTTTTTTATTGAAGCTTCCTCATTATGGGTAATTTGTTTTTTCTGGTTTTAGAGGTTTTTTGTAGTACATATAGTTTAATGATTCTTTTGATTTTGAGCAAAAAAGTGTTATAATAGTTTTCGGCAGCATTACAGCCACTGAAGAGAATTTGTCTATCAAGAGATGAGAGGTCAGTATTTATGATATCATAGTTGGTTTTTTTAAAGTTATAATTGGGAATCCCATCATTGTGATCATCTTTGTAAGGACGTATACTGAGACAAAAGTCAATCATGCTGTGGTCACTGTTGGAAGAGGGTTCTTTTATTTATAGACCATAAACTGAGTTTAAACTGTTGCAGAAGATGAGATCAAAACAGTTGTTGAGTCTAGCATTGTTAGTTACTAGCTGACCCAGTCCCAGATTAGTAACAGAGTTGTACAGGGTTGCATGTATGGGTTTAGTTCTACATTCGTTTAGGGTTCAATTAATAAGAGGTAGTTTGAGGTCACCAAGAAAGTTAAGAGGATGTGGGCAGGAAGCTGTCCATGTTAGTAGTAAAGTTAGCTTGTTCGCATGTTCGAGGTCATCATCAGGGGCTCTGTAACATAGTAAGAAGTGAAATGTGGTATTTAAGGACAGCTCGCAGATGATGGTCTCAGGAAGAGTGAGTTCCTGTATAACTTGAATATTTTTTAGATTTAGGGACTTTTTATAGAAGATAGCAACATCATCCCCTTTACGGATTTCGCGATCAGACCAGTAAACATGATAGTCTTCTATGGTAATGGAGTCTGGGAGGGATGCATTGATCCATGTCTCCCAGACAAATATAATGTTGAATATAGCCGTATTTACTAAGAGGAGGAATTCAGGCATTTTGTTTGCAAGGCTTCTTGTGTTAAGTAGCTTGCATTTAAGATATGAAGTGGTGGATTTTGAGGAAGTTAGGGGCGTGCATGCCTAGTTTTGGATGATGGCGGGGTGATTGTTGAGACTTACTTTTGATACAATCAGCACGGTACATTATGAAAATACATTATGAAAAAACTTCATGCTCATACCACTTCTTCCTCCTTTATAATTTAGCAGAACATAATAATTTATAATTTAGCATAATAGTCTAGATTCTAGAATTACATATAAGCCTTAGATTATTTGATTAAATTGCTATGGCAAACTTACTAGAGTCTCTGGTAAATCAGAAGTGAGAGGCAGAAATTACTGACTGAAAAGAAAGAACAGTGGGGGACGGGGGAAATGTTGGGTTTACTTAGGTACAAGAAAATATACTTATCAACATTCTTAGGAAGTTTATTAAATTTAATCTGTTTCTCAGATTAGATAATGGCTTCCAATAGCAAAGTAGTAGGGGAAAAAATGCTAGTTAATTCATCTCCTGTATGGAAACAAACAGCTTCTTACTGATACAGTATTTTTGATGAATACTTGAATGGAACTTATGTATGTGTGTACTTTATTTACACATAAATAAATTTTTAAATTAAATTGTTTGAGGATGATGATGATGATGATGATGATTAGATTAGATTCATTCAGTTGAGTCCAACTATTGATGATTAAGTTATAATAAAAACAATTTCATTCTCACATGCATTAAGTCATGTACCTTGCTTAACATGAATGTACTCACTTACGGCTTGTCTTAAGTGGCATGTTATCTCAAGTGGCATGTTTAGTGAACCAGCCATCCTTAACTGATTTTGAATTCTATTCTGAATTCTTCTGAATGCAGGCTATTTCTGGCCATTACAAATTGGAAAACATTGTAATAAAGAGATCTAAAACAGGACTTGTTTACATTCTCTAGCTAGTTCTGATTTTAATATAGCCTTTGTTCTGTACTCTTAGATGCTTAGCTTGAATAAATTATGGATAGTGATGATGGTTGATGATTAACCATTCCACTCAGAAGTTGCCAGAAATTAAGATCACTTTAATAAAGCATTATTACTCAGTGTGATGCATAAATTAGAAAACTCTGTCTTATCTATAGTCAACAACTTAAGTTCCTTTTCAGGGATTCTTATTTTCCTTCTTTTTAGGTTTTCCTGCTTTAAACAGTTGCTTCTCCTTCAGATGCTACAAAGCAGCCCATCCTGTTCTGAGTGCTATCCAGATATGTGGACCCCAATTGTTACAATTTTCAGCTGTGCTTAAAATTTGGAGCATCCATATATCTGGAGACTGGGAAAATTATAACACTGTCATGCCACAAGCGTTGATAAACAAAGATAAACAAAGAAACAATCTATTTCCCAACCATATCATCTTAGCCTTACAAGCTTGCACCCTTCATGTTTGCATTAACATATTGAGACATACCCGTAGCCTTGCAATCAACATAGAGCTCCTATGCTGATTTCAAGCTGGACCATACAACAAAGGACACTCAACAAACAAAACACAATTCCACTTGTTTGAACTGAAATGGCAAGCAATACATTATATGTTCCAAATACTTACACTTGAATCAAAGCTATGCACACTGATTGCATCTTCATCCTGGGTACTCTGCTTGCGTTTCTTCTATAAAATTAGAACAATATGAAAGAATTCAGTAGCAGAAAGTAGAGAAGTATAATATTGCACTATACTGTATGGTAATATAAATATTTTTCAATTAAAAATATGTTTCTTATTTACAACTACTCACATACTGTGCATGCTCTCAAATTTCTTACTTAGTAAATCAAGAAATATCTATACACATACACACATACATGCATTCCTGAAAGAGTTTGGAAAAAGAACATGTAAAAGAGGATCTTGTGATTAAGTGACATACATAATTTTAATAAGGTGAGTGGCTGTATAAATTTGATGAACATTTATAAACATCTTGTAACATTCTCCATTTCAAAGAAAATTCCATTAATATTTTAAAACTACAAACTGATTATAAAATTTGAAGTGCAGAAAGCCAGCATTAAATCATAATTGAATAATAAAAACCCACAGATATGTAAACACTATAAAAATACCTATCCTATTAGATATTCTTAATTTTGTTGTTAGCAAAAAAAGTCACTAGTATATAGATTCTTCTTCCCCATTCATTTTTCCACCTCAAAATTTGCTTCAAAATACTGGAGACAGTCTTGACTAGAGAAAAACTGCAAGGGTGAAGAGGCTATAAAGAGGAAAGTGTTGTGTGAAAGGCATAATATTAGATGTGGCCAGTATATTTACTTCTTATTTACAGTTTCAGATTACTATAGCTATAAAGCAGGGGTGAAATCCAGCAGGTTCTGACAGGTTCTGGAGAACCAGTAGGGGAAATTTTGAGTAGTTCGCAGAACTGGCAAATACCACCTCTGGCTGGTCCAAAGTGGGGTGGGAATGGAGATTTTGCAGTATCTTTCTCCTGCCACACCCACCAAGCCACGCCACCAAGCCACGCCCACAGAACTGGTAGTGAAAAAATTTGGATTTCACCACTGCTATAAAGTAAACAAAAAAAATCAAGCATCTGCAGTGAAAGTATGGAAACTATAAACAAGCAACATCTAATAAAATAATGAGAACATACTAATTCAGCCAACCAATGATGTTATCTGAACTAAGCTAACGAGCTACCTTAACCATTTTCCAGAAGACAACCTTCCAACTCCGTATATTAGTCTATTTATCTTTTGTACCAAACATCTGGATATAAGCATCACCCTCCTTTTACTATGATCCTCTTGAAGTGCAACGTTAGCTGATTAACTCCAAATTCAGGAAAAAGAACTCTATTTTATTCAAATTAAAACAACGTTTATTTCAAAGTTTTACTCTAGCTTTTAAGTTGCAACATTATTGTAGCTCATTTGTTGTCAGATGAAAACAACAGGTCCACACCTGAAGATTCAAAACTACTAATTTATTGCTTCAGCCTATGTAAACAAATCTTCTCAGACTAATGGTTTACACCTGAGTAAAACTAGATAAAGGTAAGCTCATTCATTTGGACTTATGACTATGACCCCACCCCCTGGTTCTGCTAGTCTTTCTCCTACATTTATTCGCATTAAAAAAATTGGCCATGTGTGTAAATGATAAAGTTATTGGTGGAAGCAAAAATAATCAACATTGCCATTTTGCTAGATCAAGTTACCCATGTGAACAGTTATTTGTGAAGAAAAGGCAACTGTAGAAGAATGTGCAGTTCCAAGATAATTTTCTAAACGTTTGTCTTAAATAGGTTTACTTTCCTATCTACATAACAAACTAGATGTTAAATGCAATTTGACATTTAAGAAGTAAGCTTTTAACAATTTAGATTAGAATGCAAACAAAAGCAATATCTTCTCTTCTTTCCCCTTTTCATCATCTTTTCTTTTAAGCTGCTATTTGCTTTTAAAGGGAACATTATTGGCATTAGCTCAAGCAGACAGACTCTCAAGAAAAAGATTAAATTCATCCTTCACACTTTCTTTGTCCTTGTCAATTATTTATCTATTTCCAAGCTGATGCAGTTTCCATTAAAACATAACAAATAGTGTTAAATACAAAGATACAGAGCAAGTATTGTTTGCCCCCAAGCTGCAACGTTGTTAGGCCAAATAGTATAGCAGTAAACATTTTATAAATTCATATTTAATGCCGTCTGGCAAATTCTGTGCACCAATCAATACAGAATGACAATTGCCTGAGACTTCTTAAACGATCACAAACTAGTCCTTATCTTTTAGCCTATCGTACCTGGCAAGGCTGGTATAACAATTTTGGAAATAGAACCGCACACACTATCATGAAAGGTAGAAACTGGTAAAATCGTCAATAAGTGCTGTGAAAATACAATGGGCAAAATTTACCTCGAAGGTCTAAAGCTCCAAAATAGCAATATAGTGACTTCTACTCTGCCAGTGATAAATTGTCTGGAACTGTTTTTTAAAAAAATCCTGACCCTAATTGCTTCCTGAACACAAACATCTAGTTAGATAGGTTCCATGGCATCTACCATTAAATCAAAAAATTTGGCCCAAAATCCCTCAAAATTATAAACAAAGAGGAGAAGGAGGAAAAATAGAAAGCAAACACTGAGTTCTCACAGGGACTGGAAATTAAAAAAGGTCAAGTTCATATGTTGTTCACAAAGAATTGGCAACAGGATGACATAGCAACACCCTGTTCCAAGTTATTATTAACAATGGGAAATATAAAATATAACAGCATGGTATTTAGTTTCTAAGGTAAATTAAAAACAATTGAATTTTTCTCTTATATCAGATGCACTTTTAAATGTTATATTTAGCTTGTGATAGCTTTTATATACTGAAAAGCAAGGAAAGGAGAGATTTCTAGTAAAATTGACTGTTTTTTTTAATTTTAACAATAAACTACACTTACAATGAGACTGAAGTCAAGTTGATATATCTTAAAAGGATCTAGTAAGCAGTGGAGAGAGGTTAGTGAAAAATATTATTCATTTTCAGTCATTTACTTTTGTCTTTCAAGGTTCAATGGATAACTTTGTTTAGAAGCAATAAATTATAATAACATTTACAATACATTAACAACCAGTAGAACTCCAAATGCTGAAGTTCCCACAAATGCAAAATAAAGCTTCTCTTCTCTTTACCCTAAATGCAATTGTAATTAAAATTAAGTTGCTTAAAAATACTGATTAGCACTGCTACAGAATTCAGTTGGTCCTCAGTGGTCACTTTTCCAGCCAGAGAAGACACTACTCTCATTTTGAAGATGGGATGCTAAATCTGAAATGGAATGACTGCCCTAATAAGCATATGGCTGTGAGATTTGACTGAAGACACTTATTTTTTTACACTGCTACTACCATACAAATAAATCAATGTATTGAACTTTGAAAAAAGAATCAGAAGGCAACACCTAGCCAGATTCCCCTTTACATTAAAAAATAACAACCCTATAAACTACTGCAAATTCAAAATCCATTAATTATGGAATTTCTGCCAATTAAGGCTGCTAGAAACTATGTTCGTGAGTTTAAAAATGGAATAATAGGAAATGTTGAGACTATGCTTACAGACAATTATATGACACCTTCATCAAATTATTTAATCAGGAATCTCAATTTGTTTAATGCCTTTATAATGAAACATCCATTTACATGTATTTATGCTTCAGGCTGGTATAAACAGCAAGTTTGCAATTGTTAAAGTTTTCTATTTCGCCTTCACATTTATACAAAAGAAAAAAAGCAATTGTAACTTAACAATGTGACACAGGAAACCCCAAAAGAAACATCTGCATTTTCCTGTATAAATTATATCCAGTAAACTGCCTACAATGCAATCCAATAAAGAACCAGCACAGAGTGAGTGATTCATTCAGAGAGCTGCCAGGCTAAAAAAACAAAGAAACCAGCTGGTAAGTACACATAAATCTGGAAGTGTATATTTGGGGATAAGTATTATAATCATCTTCAAATATTGTCCTAGATAAAAAAAAAATTACTTGAGAAATGAAAGTCATCAGAGCTGGAGTTTATACTACTTACAATGAAGTTAGTCTGATAATTTGTACACTGTGTGTGAGATCTATTTGAACTTCATATTCAACCTGTTTAATTAGATAACTTTCTCACATACTATTTATTTCTTTACTAAAGGAATTTATATGGCTGCCCAACTCACACAGGTGACTCAAGATGGATACAACAATGATTAAATGACTCATTTGTTTTAGTAGGCTGTTTGCTACTAATTAGATGAATTAACTTCTCTTAACTAAAGTGACATTAAAATTTAACATCAAACTATCTAAAACTACTTAAATATTTTAATTTTATTAAAAAGTGGTCAGTCCCATTTTAGAACAGGTATGCATCTTTCCCATTTTTCTGAAAGATTTGTGAGTGCTGAAATACACATGTAAAAAGTTATGTTTTTGTCAAAACTATTGTTTGTTGGTTCAGTTAATTTAACTCTGTTTAAATTATTAAATTAAAATTATTTAAGTCTAAATTATTGTGATCAACCAACTACATCTATGACTCAGTTCTCAGATCCCATGTTGCACTTTAGCTTAAGAGTGTGCAAATGAAACAGTTAATTGTTATCAGTTTCAGACTTTCTTTTTTTCCCTAAGATTAATATTATATTATATTATATTATATTATATTATATTATATTATATTATATTAATTATATTTTAATTGGTACTTTTAAATTTTATTTGAAATAGGCCACAGGCATCTCTTAAACAAATATCACACAATGAACTGCTGATAAGATCTCTATCTTCTTGCCAAAATAAACTCTCTTGTTCCAGCAGAAACAAATATTTTGATTGCACTTAACAATAGGCCTAATGGTCTGTTCATATAAACAAAATCAATAATAAGTAATACCCACAGAATAATTGTAATGAGCACCAAGAAGAAGAAGAAGAAGGCAGTGAGTGCTCTCAGGAATCACCCATAAAGTGCAAATGCTACCTGAAAGAAACTCAGTTTGCAATTCTATATTCTAGATGTGTTATTACGGTGTGCATATGTAAGATGTGCTATTTTTCTTTACATTCTTTGTGTTTTAAGATTTATAACTTGTATCATTCTAAAAGCTCTTTGGAGTATATACTGTAAATAAGGTAATATGATACAAAAATTATAAAATAAAATGCAATTACTCTAAATCTAAAACAATAAAAATATAACAGCAGCACTGGCATAGTTCTTATTGTACCTATTGACCTCCAAAGGCCTTCTGGGAATTGCCAGGTCTTAAATGTTCTCCAGAAGGTCATCAGAGTGGAAAGCCATTTTTACTTTATTAGGGCATCAATTGTTCTATAGAAGGGGAGCAGCCATCAAGAACACCTCCCTTCACATCCCTGCTGGTACATCTCCTAATAGTAACTCTAATAATAAAAAAGAATCACCTATTAAAATTGCCCCAGAAAGATTGCTTGCTTAATCTGAAAGCTGAGTCTAAGTATGGTCTCCAACTTCTGACTCCGATGATTCAGAAGATCACAACATCATCTAGCTTGCAGCACATATGAGCAATTCAATCTAGGAAAAAGCCAGCCAGATACTCTGCCCTAAACAGGTCATTCCCTAACTGTGAACAATTCCACCAATTACATTCTAGAGAACAGCTTCCCAATTTTGGCAACTTTAAGATCCCAGAATTTCAAGTCCCAGAATTTCCCAACTAGCCATGCTGGGAGTTGAAGTGCACATGTCTTAAAGATTGGGAACCCATGTTCTAGAGATGCTGGATCAATAGGATTCAACACTCAGAATTCTTACAAAATTTGAAATGAATGGTAATTTTTAATACAAGAGAAGAAAATTATTAAATGTAGCATTGAAGTGTAACCTTACTAAATTAATTATATGAAATCAAACCACTTTTATTTTTTATCCTGGGCTAAATCACTCTGTAGACTATGCCTTCTGCATGCCACTCAAAGGCCATATGCAACTCCCAACCTGGACAAAGTTATACATTCCTATATTATACATATGGAGCCCTGGTGGTGTAATGGTTAGAATGCAGCACTGCAGGTTGGAGTTCGATCCCAATAGACTCATGGTTGAGTCAGACTTCCATCCTTCCAAGATTGGTAAAATTGTTGGGGGAAATATGCTGACACTATAAACCGTTCAGAGAGTGCTGTAAAGTACTATGGGGTGGTGTCTAAGTGCTATTGCTATGCAACCTCAGGAACTATTCCTCCCTTATCCCTTACAATTCCTCTTTCCTTCATTAATCATAGAAAAGAATTGAACTAAACTAGCCTGGTTTACCTGATAGGGATGAGATTTCCCATCCAGGAAGGGGCACAAGTGGGTGATGTGAGTTCAAGAAAGCTACCAGATTGTACACCTGGGGAAGTCATAGTCTTGTTTATTTTAAAAGAACTAAACTTTTCAGGAATAGACAGTCAATCTTTCAGCATATCAGTTTAAATAATGTATATGTATGTATGTATGTATGTATGTATGTATGTATGTATGTATGTGTGTATGTATATATGTATATATATGTATATGTGTATATATATATATGTATGTGTGTGTGTGTGTGTGTGTGTGTGTATGTATGTATGTATGTATGTATGTATGTATGTATATTGCTTCACTACATGTGCTTGGAAGCCCTCAGATCTATAGTGTTTAAAAATAAAGTCCGGATGAGGTTACAGTTATTAATGTCCTCAGGAGTTTTTGATTATATAAAAGACAACTACCTGGATAAAAAAAAATAATCCCTTATGAAACAAGCTGAATATCTGTATCAATTTGACTTCCATAAAGAAATACAAACTAAGTGACTGTTTTGAATTTAAATTTTGTAGAACTGCCTCATCTTACCTTAGGTGACATTGCAATTATTCTCTGGTGGATGAAACTAAGATTACCAGAAAGAAAAACTACACACATAATACACACTAATCATTAAAATACAAGCACTCACCCCTCTGAAATTCCAGGCTTTTGTGGAAGGAAACAAGGAAAAGTTGTGCTGTTGTTCTTTAGGCCTGTAAGATGCAAAGAAGAACATGGTTTTTTTATCTTTTTTGTTTCTGTCACCAGTTTTTGATGGCCCCCCTGTGGATTTATATACATTTAATATGCTAGGTAAATTAAGGTTAAACCGTACAGAGGTTTATTTATTTTACAGCTTTTAAACACAGCAAGGGGAATAAAGTTAGTTATGTAATAAATGTTCATACTCAGATGGAAGCAGGAAAAACTTGCAGGAAGGGGGGGAGGGGTGCAGCTTCATAATCCAAATCCTACTCCTTTGATCTGTGTCTTGACTAGTCTCTGTTGATGCTGTTGCTCAGATAGTTTCACAACTAAAAGAACTGTGAACAGGCAACTAATTCTACTGTTCTAGGAAAGGATATAGCAGTTGTTTTACTATCGTTTTGTACATAAAAAGTAACAGGAACATGAAAAAATATTTCCTAATAAATAGAAATAATAATTGGGAAATTAAGACAAGAGAAAGAAGCATGATGTCATGGTGTTAACTACCTCTAGTCTACCTTTGGCCTAGTCTTTGGTGATGTTTTGCACACACACACTTCTTTTTTTCTAGTTTAATATCTTCTTGATTCAAAGTGTTGGACTTTAATTATCTCAACCTCAGCCATTATTGATTATTGACTAAGGATATGGTAGCTGAATGCAAGATAACATCAACTGTTGGCAAAAAGTTGCATTTTCAGAGGAAAATATCATTAGGGTAATCTTTTTATTTGTTAACACCTCCATGGAACCAAAGTCTTCATAATTGTATTAGAAACAATTAACAATGGAGGTGTTAACAAATAAAAAGGTAGGTGGTAGGTATATGTATATGTATATATATATATGTATGTATGTATGTATGTATATATATTACTTTGTTTCTTTGCTTGTTTACTATGCATATTCTGCATTTCTTTATTTCCATCTAGGTGTTATTCAAACTTTTGCAGCCCAGATAGAATAAATATAATAAATCCCCAAAGAACAGCCGTAATACTGTCACGATACAAAATTAATTTACAACAATTCTCAAGCATTTATTCATTTCCCAAATCTACCGAACAGAATTAAGACACTATTAAATTGGCAGGATTAGAAACATTACTGCCAGGAAAGGCAAAGATTAGCAAACTACAGATACTTAGTGTAATATAAATTAATAGGTGACGTATAAAGGTGGTCCTTATTTAGCAACTGCCTTGGACAGTGACCATATTCAGTTATTACAGTGATGAAAGAGTAACTTTGCAACCAACCCCTGCTTTTACTACTTCTGAAACATCTCACTCTCAATCATGTGTTTGCCATTCTAGTCAATTAGTACGCATTGTTCTCTGCTTGACCATTTTTTTCTTCTTCCTCTCTTGGAAAGTAGAATGACTGCCTAAACTCTTCCTGGACTGCTTTTCTCCATAGCATAGCACATCCATAAAATATGCTAACCATTAACTAATAAGGAAAGCTCTGTAAACTTAGTTGATTAGCGCCTCCTGCCAGCTTGTATTTCTGCCTGACACTGACAAGAACCTAATCAGTTTAACACTAAAAACTTTTATTTACCTCCTAAGCAGTTTACAGCATGCAGCTGCAAGCAAACTAGGCAAATAGCCAGCATCAGCACATTCCTTGCTCTGTGTGTTCTCTATTGTGTGCCTGCTTACTCCCTTGTAATCCTCTCCTCACCAATGAATGTAAATACAAACATCAATTCTCTTCTGACTAATTATCTTAGCACCCCAATGAATATTCCAAAAGATAGGAGAGTAGGTAAAAAGGGGTTAAGATTTGCTGTTTTACTCAGCTTCCTATGAGTCAAGTTCTGGAAACTCTCCTTGCTGTTTAGGCTAACCTAGCTGTTTGGAGGTCAAATCCTTTTGATGCTGTAAAGCAAAGGAAAGCTGAAGTAAAACTGTACTCATAGACATAGTAATGTAATTTTCACTTAGTGACTTTTTATTTAGTGACAATTCACTAAAGACTCTATCACCAGAACCAATTACTGTCACTAAACAACAATTATCAGTAGCCAGAGACCAGACATGGTGTAAATGAGCCCAACTATCTTGCTGGGAGAACTAGGAGAATAGCACTTCACAATCTGACTTTTTTTCCTGTGTAGATTGTTTTCTTAATCCCACTTTTTGCACATAAAAATATAGAAAATTGTACATACTTTTACTAGGGGTGTAAGAAGTTAGAGGAAACCAAGTTACTTATATTATGCAAATAAGTGTTCATATTAACCCAGCCAAGGCCCGTTTTGGGAATCCTGGCATTAGAGTAATAGACCTGCTGTAGGACTGGGTTTCCTGCAAAAGTAGTTTTTTCTGATAGTATAGTTTTATGTTCCTTAAAATACATGGCAAATATTTTATAGGACTGATTTTTGTGCATTTTAAAAGCTAATATTATTTAATGCATCCATTAATTCTTCATAGTTCGTGAGAAATGTGATTCCTAATATTCAGAACATTTGGAAACCAGAGTGATTTATTATTGATATACATTAAGCATCTGACATTAAACATCTGACTTGTTTAGAGTTATACTGTGAAGATTTAGAGCAAGAAGATGCGTCACGCCCACCCCAGCTTCGCAAAGGGGGAAAATGTCACGAAACGTCACATGACAGCAACGTGACACAGCAAGTTTGACATCTGTAATTTAGAAGATTTGGGGGTTTTTTTCTCAACTGATATTTTCATTGAGGTGTTACTCGTGTGTACTAAATACGGTACACCTTTTAGAAGTTAGTATGACAACAATGATGTAAGACATATTCCTGGAAAATGCAGCAGTGTCAATCAAACATTTGCAACATTTTATTTATTTATGTATTTATTTATTTATTTATTGGTTCGATTTATATGCCGCCCTTCTCCGGAGACTCAGGGCGGCTTACAATGCATTAAGCAATAGCCTTCATACTTTTGTATGTACCTGCTTAGTAGGGCTTTTGGCCCCCCCAAGCGGTGTTCTTTTTTATACAAAGTCAGCTTATTGCCCCCACAATCCGGGTCCTCATTTTACCTAAATGCTATTTAACAGTGCTTTAGTCCACTGCTCCACCAGGCTCCTTTTTATGTGGTTTTATACTAAGTCAATAAAGTGATTTTGCAGATATTATTGAATAAATATGCAAAGTCCCTGTTTTACCAGGAAATATGAATATGAATGTAAGACACTTCAAAATATGTAGTATTAGCCTGCAGCATAATTCCTTAAAAGCTCTAGAAGTGAAATTAAGCCTCAGCTGTTGTGTTCGTTTGTATACAGATGAAGATTTAATCAAAGGAGTAGCCAGAAACCCCAGCAATGAGGTTCTCACATTATATTTGTGTTGTCTCCTCTCAATAATTATAAAAAGAAAAGAAAGAAGCAAGAAAACATTTTTTCTTAGGAAATCTAAGCAAGTAAGAAGTTCAATCCCACCCAAAACTGCCATTCCAATCTAATTCATCACCCACCATTCATAGTTGTTTTGGTCAAAGATGACCAGCCAGTTTTATCTTTCATGTCTAAGTTGGTTTCAAGGTAGGAGAAGCATGAAAGCCTACCTTACAATCGCCAATTTGCCTTAAATGCAGAATAGACTACAGAATAAACAGAGATGGAAGGGACTCGAAAGTGTTCTAATCCAACCTCCTGCTTAAACAGGAGACCCTATACAATTCTAGAAAATGATTATCCAATTGCTTCTTAAAAACCTTCAGTAATGAAGCACCCACAACCTCTGGAGACAAGCCGTTCCATTGGTTAATTGTTTTTGCTGTCAGGAAATTTCTCCTTAAATCTAGGTTGGATCTCTCCTTGATAAATTTCCATCCGTTACTTCTTGTCTTGCTGCTGCTTTGGAGAATACTTACAGCCTTTACAGTTTGGCACATCCGAATATACGTTTTTTTGTAAACTGGCTCAGTGTTGGCAGATGGTAGACCTAAGTGATTTCCTTAAAAAATGACCCCAGTAAGAGGTCAAAAACAAAACAAAAGGTCAAAAACAAAACAAAAGCCCACTGTACATGCTGGCAGGGGCTTGAATTTAGCATAGATTTAGCAACTAAAGTATCAATTTAGATAGCGTGTTCATTTATTTAGGTTTGTGCTGATTGACATAAAAAACTTAGTAACTTGTTATAAACACACAAACACAGTGAATTTCTAGAATTTCTCACAAGAGGTTTTATTTAACATAATTTCACTATCTTAGCCTTGTTATGAATTCGATTATATCATCAATCTGCTCTATTTTATCTACACTCAAAAATATTTGTAATGAACAATTGCAAGATACTGTACTGAGGTTGTAATCCTAAATGCAGGGAGTATTTGGTTGAAATTCATACATTTTATATCTAAATAAGTATGTTACAAATCAAGGACATATAATCTGAGATGTCCCTACAAACTGTTATGGTCAAGAAACCAAGTACCAGTGGTATGTTCCTCTCGGTTCGGCCCAGTTCTCCTGAGCCGGTAGCGGTGACAATATGACGTCACCGAACCGGTTCTGCCCCCCTGCGCCCACCCCCCGCGTTATTCTTACCTTTTATTTGGACCCACCCCCAATCTATTGCTGCCTCCTGAGTCCCAGCTGATGGCTAGAGGGAAAAAACTGTTTAACTTCTTGCTGGCTTCAAAGAGCCACCCTAAAGCTGATCAGTGTTAAAATAAAACAAATGAGTAGACCAGTGCCTGCAAAAATACATGAGTAGATCAGTGCCTGCAAAAATACATGAGTAGATCGGTGCCTGCAAAAATGCATGAGTAGATCAGTGCCTGCAAAAATAAATGGGTAAACCAGTGCCTGCAAAAAATAAATGGGTAGATCGGTACAACTCTGCAAGTTAAAAGCCTGATAGACCAGTACCTCTGCTAAATCCTAAATAATTATCACATGACTATCAAGCCACGCCCACAAAATAAGCCATGCCCACAGAACCAGTAGTAAAAAAATTTAGAACCCACCCCTGCCAAGTATCATATATTTATTAAAAATTTATGCCAAAATCATCATAGATGTAATTTCATACAATGTCACACCAGATCACGCAAATTTATATTTTTATGAACTTCTCTCACTATTATTACCCAAGGATATGAACATCAAGATTCAATGTCTAAAAATTATTCAAGGGAATGATTTGTCTAGATTTCCCAGGAGATAATACATAGAAAACAAATTACTCAAAAACTAATTTCATTTGACTATAGCGTCTTTAAAAAATACTGTAAACAACAGAAATATACTACATATAATCACTTAAACATGTACATAACAAAGCTACAATTTGGAAGATCAAGAAAGAATCTTTTATTTTTTACATTATCCTAAGAACCATAAAGACACATAGTCATTCTTTCATTTCTACTTCATCATAATTTCACTAACTAGGATAGGTTGAATGACAATGAGTCATTTAACGTTATAACAGGTAGTCCTCAATTTATGACTACAATCGAGCCTCCAATTTTTGTTGCTAAGGGAAACATTTAAGTAAATTTTGTCCCATTCTACCACCCTTTTGTGCCACAGTTGTTAAGTGAATCAGACTTTCCCATTGACTTTGCTTGTCAAAAGGTTGCAAAAGGAGATCACAAGATCCTAGGACACGACAACTGTCATAAGTACGACACAGCTGCCAAACATCTGAATTTTGATCATGTAATAAATGGTCAGTGTAATAAATGGTCATAAGTCACTTTTTCAGTGCCATTGTAACTTTGAACGGTCACTAAATGAACTGCTGTAAGTTGAGGACTATTTGTACAACAAACTTCAGAGATGTTCGCCATAGTTTTAATGCAACACTCTATTATACAAATAGAGAACTGAACACTACAGTAATCCCTAGATCACAAGAAGATAGAAAATAATTGAAAGAGGAAATAAGACTGAGGTTAGGCAAAGATAGCATTTGAACCATACAAACATTAGATACAGATGACTATTTGCAAAATAATATCTTGTATATATGAACAAAAGGCCATTCAGAGTTATATGCCTGGAGTGGCTTACAAATAATGTAAAGAAAATAAAATAAAAAATATCTTGTACTCAAGATACTAGCTGCTCTGAGCCTATACTCTTGTTTTAGTGCTTACTTGTCGACAATTTAAGATTTAATAATTTAAGGTGTGCTTTTCTTACATGGCAAGATCAAAAAGTCCATTACAAGGAATCAAGTTGACCTATGATCACCCAAAAAAAAAAAGAAACATTATCATGGGCATTATCTTGCCCTATGCTGAGGAGGATTTTACCCCAAAACTTCCATTCTGCAACAAAGCGTTCCATCTTCCTGTTATCCTTGGCCTATGCAAAAAAGAAAACAGCATCTTATAAAGAACAGGGTCCACATATTATGCTAAGCCATTGGTTGTTGGGTATAAACCACTGTTAGTTGATTCACTCAAGCCATGATGACTGGTTCACAGAACATGCTTTACTACATATATATAGCAATTTTACAACCCAGATGCATTGGGTCATCATTTCAGAGATAGTATTATTTTCACATAAGTCTTAGTCCTATTTCAGAGATATCACCTAAACAGACAAACAGAATGACCACAAGTAGGCAAAAAATTAGTGGGTGCAGGAACGTCTCCCAACTTCCTCTTGCTTCTCCATTGAACTTCCTTGTGGGAAGCAGGCAGTGAGTAACCCACCCTTCCTTTCTTTCTTCCTTCCTCCCTCCCTCTCTCCCTCCCCTTCTCAGCAGGCAGGTAAGTAGCTGCTGTCAGGTGAGGAGGGAGGGAATGTATGAGTGGTCAATTCAGTGTAAGCTCAGAGGTAGTCTGAGCTTTTTGTCTGTTGACTTTCTCCCTGCAAGCTTCCCAAAAGCAAAATCTTTGCTAGTGGGAAAGTAGCAAGGAACATGGGAGTGTTGGCAATCATATCAGTTCCTTCGAGGTTTGCCACTGACTTGTGGGTAGGAACCTATTAGGAAATGCTGAAAATGAGGATCACATGACTGGTCAACTATGGCAGTGCAGTGGCAACACTGAAGCAGCAGTTAAAAAAAATAAACCCCAAATTTTGTTTGAGGGAGACCCAGAATTCCATAGATTAGCTCATTGAGGTACCTTTGACGACAAAGTTTTGCCCTATTGTGCAGCATTTTGCCCAAATGAACAATTCAAACAGACACAAAACTATACAGACTTTTAGTGATATATGGATTTTACTGAAGTATACAAGCCATAACATTTCACTTTCACAGGTAAGCAGTTAAGGTTAGATATACCTGCATGAAGTCCTTCTGTATGGAAACACACACACACACACAATTTGTTTTGCCAGATACAATACTTAAAATGACAAAAATTACCTATTTAAGCAGAATGATCCAAATATGTTTGTTGATGACAAAACAAAGCTTTCAATACTTTAAATATAGAATATGTACACTATTTTATAAATGAATTCTTTTACCATATACATTCTTATGTACAAAGATCACAAATAGCCTGATTCGCACAATGAATTAAATCATCGTGCAATTTGCTTTGTTTTGGTTGAGTATGGTATATGAATTAAATCTCTTACAGCCTTTATACAGATCAAAGTTTAACATAAATTGTACATGTTAAAGAAAGTTTCCATTAATGCTATACAACAATTGTGCACTAACAACAAAATAAGAATGATAGAAGTTTAAAGAAAACAGGGCAAGCTTACCATAAACACATTAGAATCAAGTATACCTTTACTGTTAAAATCAAATGTTTATATAAAAAGCACCGTAAGGGATTCAAGTTACTAAATTGCTTTAGTTTGTTCAGTACAGAGGTATACGGACGAGCAAACTACATAATAAAAGAGGAATGATTCAAACATTTCCATAACTCAAATCCACAGCTTTAAGGCATCTCAGCAAAATGTGTAATGTGTTAGATGCCTCACCAAATGCCTGATGGATAACATGACTTATACTAACTAGAATAGATTTCCAGTTGGGAACTCATGACAGGCTTTCAAACTCTTGCAGTTTCCCAATCACAACCCCATTATCTCCCAAGTGTGGCTTAAAAAGGATTGGTAAACCACTGGTGCAGTATCCTGCACAAACTAACATAAGTACTTCAAACCTCCCTCTTTTAAAAGCAAGTATTTAAGATTAGTAACTGAGGAAACATCACATCTTTATGGAAATTATGAGCTTATTTACCTCAAAAGAAGATGACTTTAAACAAAGATGACTTTAAACAAGAGTATCGGAGGTTACCAGGCTGAGCCTGAGAGAAAGAGGTAAAGCCCGAGGGGTGTTAGTGGTGTCTTAACCCTACAGTATTTTTTTCCAGAGTGTAAGTCATCTGCGTACTAAGTTTGGTTGAAATTGCTTGAGGCGGTCCAGAGTTATGCTAGAAAACGCGCGCACACACACACCAAGGAGTGTTAGAGGTGTCTTACCCCAGTGTTTGTCTCCAGAGGGTAAGCCATCTGTGTACCAAGCTTGGTTGAAATTGCTCTAGACATTCCAGAGTTATGCTGGCACACACACACACACACACACACACACACCACTGTCTTACCCCACAGTGTTTGTCTCCAGAGGATAAGTCATCTGTGTACCAAATTTGGTTGGAATTGCTCAAGGCATTCCAGAGTTAAACAAACATACCTACATCCTTTTTTATATATACAGACGACTAGCTGATAACCTAGTGCTGCCTGGGTATTTATAGACGTCGAAGCGTTTGTCTGATAGGGAGCCATTGAGAAGGGCCTTTCTTCCCCCTACTCCCATGCCCATCATCCCATACATACATCCTTTTATATATATAGATAGATTGCCAGGCTGAGTCTGAGGGAGAGATAAATCACGTCATTAGACTCGAGTCCCTTCATGCCCACAAGAGATCTAAGTCAAGCCCCACTTGAATTCCACTGATCTTTATCTACTGCCAATTTTCTTTGATTGTTAGTAGTTTAGATTTTTGTAGAGAATGTTAGCATACAATAAACCTGCATTATTTAAACAGCCTTGGCTCCTGATTTCCTGCACTTCACAAATTTAAAACAATTCTCTCAAAGAAAATAATGCAAGAAATTTTTTTCAATCAGCAAATCTTAGATAAGACATCCATTTTAAAATTAATGATTAGGGCGAAATCCTGGTCTTCCTTCCAAGCAAAAACAGTACTGTATATAGAAAATCAATACATAGTACCTGTATTATAAAAAATTATTCTTGGTAAATACCACCCTCTGGTGTTCAAATTGGCTAGGTCTTCATTTTCACAAAGGATAGTCTTGAGAGAAAAAGAATGGCTCACAATGCCTTTTTAAAAATGCTTCTTTGTTGTGTTATGGGTGAAGTATGTGCTTTGCTGCATCTGTTTCAAATTCTTTAGTTGTACTGTTGGCCAAGATTTATTATTTCTGACACACACAAGTCTGTATGTGCTGTCTGCACTTTTATGACTGGTGACCCATGCAGAATACACAAGGAATTTCCTTCTTCTGAACAAAAAGGAGCATCCTATAAAGATTTGAAGCATGTGGGAACAATATTCTTTTTCAAAATATTCAGTTTGAGGGGTTGAGATCTTTGGATCACATATATTATACTTTGCAGAAATTTGTTAGCAAGCTAGCTTAATATGGCTTCTTTGTATCTTCTGTATTTCAAAAAATGACTTTTTCTGTCCTTTTGTTCTAATTTGTTATATATTTAAGTCTTAAATATACAGCAAATTAGAAAATCTTAAATTTTAAGGTACAATGGAACCTTGGCCCTTGTCAGTAATTTGTTCCAGAAGACGAGCCAAATATTAAAACCAATGGTTACAGAGAAAACCATGTGACTTACCACGTGACCCAGCTATTTCTTCAGCTGGAAGAAATAGTGAACCATGAGACAGCCGTCATCAATCAATCAGAACAGAGCTGGAAGGGACCTTCAAGGTCTTCTAGTTCAATCTCCTGCTCAAGCAGGAGACCGTATACCCGTGATGGTGAACCTATTGGCACGTGTGCCAGAGGTGGCACACAGAGCCTTCTTTGTAGGCACCCATGCTGTCGCCAGCTGCTTTTCTGGTTTCTGGTGTGCCTGCCAGCTGGTCTTCACAGATGCCGGAGCGCCAGAAAATGGCCTGAAAACAGCCATTTTGGGGCCATTTTCCAGGCCATTTTTGGCTTGAAAACAGCCTAAAAATGGCCTGAAAACAGCCAAAAAACCAGCCAAAAAGCAGGCATGTGCAGGCAAGTTAGCTAGTCTTCAGGTTTCCGGCTCTCTGGCACATGCACAAGCACACATGCACGCCTGCTCTGGTTTGGGCACTCAGTGCCGAAAAGGTTAGCCATCACTGCCCTCTACCATTTCAAAAAGGTGGCTGTCCAATCTTTTCTTAAAATCCTCCTGTAATGAAGCACCTACAACTTCTGAAGTCAAGCTGTTCCACTGGTTAATTTTTCTCACACTTAGGAAATTTCTCCTTAATTCCAGGTTGCTTCTCTCCTTGATTAGCTTCATCCATTATTTCTTGTCCTGATCTCTGGTGCTTTGGAAAATAAGTTAACCCCCTCCTCTTAGTAGCAGCCCCTCAAATATTAGAACACTGCTATTCCGTCCTCCCTAGGCCTTTTCAGCAAGTTCTTCCTTGCATGTCGACTACTGGGAGAAAGACAAGTATTAGGATAAGTTTTCTGCTTCAAAATGTATCAAATACCGAGTTTTGAAACAGACAAGTGCTGTGACATGACTGTATTACATTTATTAAACATTAAATTAGATGCAAATATCTGTTAAGAATTGAAATATGCTGCTATGTTGAGCAGTACACACTGTATTTTCACATTAATTGGAATTAAATTGCAACAGGAGCATGAATATAAGTAAAATTAACACAAGGAAGCAATTAAAGATAATAGAAGCTATACTTAGCAGGAAGATAGTAACTTTAATATTGTCCACTTCTCTAATGAGACCCTAATGATGCTTACTCTAGAACCCTACCTTAAGCTAGGGGTTAAAAATAGATCATTTTTGCAACCTGATAATTATTTCAGAAATGACTCATATGTCCACCATACTATATGCCACTACAGCATCTACCAGGGATATAATGGTAGCCCCTGTTTAGCAATTAGAATTGGGACCAGCAACTTGATTGTTGAAAGTGGTTGCAAAGTGGTTGCAAAGTATGCTGAAGTATGCTGAAGTATGATCTTCAGCTTGCCTTTGCTTTACAAACCTGTGAAGATCATAAATGCAAGGATTAGTTACGAAGTTATTTATGCTATAACTGCTATAACTGCAAACAGTTGCTAAATGAGGCAGTTGCTAAACAAGGACTACCTGTAGTTAACTATTTAAAATATGCACACCCTTCATGAAGGAGCAGACAGAGGATGGAAGAAATGATTTGCTGCATTGGTATGCTTTATATACAACTTCTGGACTGTGACTTCTGCCAAATAACACTCTGAAAGCTGAAAAATACTGTTTCTCTGGCACCTCCCGAGATCTGTGACAATTACTGATAGGGCTGTTGACTCTCTTATTTTAGTACTTTATGCAGTATTTGAGACTTTGCTTGAGTTAAGCCTCACAAAACCTCACAAAGCAGAACAGCAACTAATCTGTAAATATTCAGCATTTAGATCCTTTGAGGATGAATTACTAGTTTTGGATATATCTCAGTCTGGCTAGAAACCTTGACATTGATTATTTAATGTGAAACAGAAGTAAATTTAGAGCACTTTCCAGACTTTGCTCCCATTCCTTAGTGTGTTTTAAACACATACAAAATCACGAGATCAATATTTCATGATAATAATTTCTTCTTTTACAGTGTATTTAATACAAATTAGAGCTTTGCCAAGCACACATTTAAACCAACAACTTGTTATGCCTATGCAAATTCTTTGAGAGAAGTGCTACAGTATGCATAACCTTTCTTTTCAAATAGCTCAAGTAGACATTTTTTATCTTTTATCTCTCAATTTGTATGGCTGCTTCAGAAATTGCTCCTCACTGCTGCCACATTTTGTGAAGTGCTGCTTTTAATTTACACCAGAGGTGAAATGTAAAATTTGTTATTACCGGCTCTGTGGGCGTGGCCTGGTAGGATGGTAATGTGACTGGGTGGGCGTGGCCAATTTTTTTTAAAAAAAACCTTTTCAAAGCATTTTTTCTAATGCTTTGAAAAGCCTCTCTGCCGATCAGGAACTCAGCTGGGATCATCAGAGAGGCTTTTTTAAAAATGCCTCTGCCGATAAAGGGAACTCAGCTGGGATCGTCAGAGACTTTTCAAAGCATTTTTTTACCACCTCTTCGGCCAAGAGGTTGCAGAAAAAAATGCTTTGAAAAGCCTCTGATAAGCCCAACTGAGCCCTGCGATCATCAGAGGCTTTTTTTTTTTTTACTTTTAAAAGCATTTTTTCATCAGAAGAGGTTGTAGAAAAAATGCTTTTAAAAGTAAAAAAAAAAAGCCTCTGATGATCGTGCGGCTCAGCTGGGCATGGGGGGGGCAGGGGTTTTTGCTATTGGTTCCCCAAACCACCTCCGCCATCGCTACTGGATCGGGCGATCCAGTCCGAACCGGGAGCATTTCACCCCTGATTTACACAGTCCTGAGAAACACAGCCCAGAATGCTGATTATTTGGAAAGTTGTTTGCTATTTTCCTCAACTGCTATTATTATTCTTTCAAAGAAACAGGCCCATTTCCCTATAATAAGCAAATTAAACATTTATACATATAAATGTGCATATAAATTGAGATTAGATAATATATAGTTTCTAAAATAAATTGCCACACTAGATAAAAGGCGAGAATGTTGTATTCCCAACAGGTATTATATGCAATTAGATAAAAGATAATCATTCTAGAAGTCAGTGTCTCCATACTCAAGTGATTAATTTCAAATTGAAAAAGAAATATTTTTATTAATCATTTAACACTTAAGAAGGATGTCTACTATTGCTTAATTTCATATTATTAATGAAGACTGGTTTGGTGCTAATTAGGAGAGTTTAGTGCTTTCTTTAAAATGTTGAGAATGGGAAGAGTATATGAGAGTTGTAGGTAGAATCTAAAGAAGTACTTCCTGTGCATAACTTACTCCCTATATACCCAAGGTCTTGGTCATGCATAATAAAAATTATGGATTTCTCTGAATAGAAAAATTTCATGTTAATTCACAATCTGCTTTCAGACATTTTATGAAATTATCAATATAGTATCCAGGAACACTGAGACATACTGTTGGGGTTGATACTCAGCAAAATTGGCTAGTTCCTTGGTACGCTCATTTCCCAAGGGGAATTAGGCAAGTGAGAAAACAGTCAGAACAGAGATAAAGAAAAACTAAGTACAAGTCTAAATTGGCAAGACAAGACATATTCTTTGGTGATTTTTCGCTCCTTACTATCTCATCCTATTAGATGTATTGACCATCAGGAGGCACCACATAACCCATTTTGTCCTATATAAGACTTGTTAGGCATAGGTAGCCAGATGTTGTTCCTAGGAATTGAACTCGGGGACCTTTGTGCTTCAGATGACAAGTGCCTCCGCATTATCAGCTATCCAAATTCTAATAATGGGACACTCAGTGAGTTATATAGTATCTATTCATATATACAGCTCACCTTTTCTTAAGTCCTCAAATGTTACATTATGTCATGTCCCTGTTACAGGTACTAGTCCCAGGTATAGGTAGTCATCTACTTACAACTATTATTTTAATCACCATTTAAAATTACAACGGCACAGAAAATTGTGACACAACTGTTGCAGCATCCTCATGGTCACATAATCAAAATTCAGAGTTATGGCAACTGGCATGTATACATGACAATTATAACATCTTGGAGTCATATGATACCTTTTGCGACCTTCTGACAAATAAAGACAATAGGAAAGCCAGATTCACTTAACAACCATGTTACTATTTTAACAACTGCAATGATTCAGTTAACAACTGTAGCAAGAAAAGTCATAAAATGGGACAAAGCTCACTTAACTGTCTTCATACCGTACATCCAAGAGTAACTATAGAATGAAACAGATTATGTAATGCTTGACTCCTGGTGACTAGTGTAATGGAAAGCACCAGACAGGATTTGCATTGTGTAAAAGTAGATAAATTCCTTCACTCTCAAGATAGATGGTGATGATGGTGGTAATGGAAGCCTTATAAAATTCCATACGCCATGAAAAGATTAAGTTTTTGTGAAGGAAGCCTACAAGAGCTAATCTAAACAGAATACTTACTTCAACAATTTTTCCCAGTCAGATGAATATTATTTTCACATAAATCTTAGATTTATTTTAGTTTCTATTTGCCTCTGGGACCTTGCATTTTCACAGAAGGCCTATTTCTCTCCTCCTCTCCCTCCCTCCCTCCCTCCCTCTCTCTCTGTGTATGAGTCTGAGATCACCTTTGGACTATCATCACTGTGTTACCAATAGAACACAATGTTTTGTATTCCTTTCTGGGCGTGCACTACAAAATCTGCTATGCTGTGTGACTCATCCTCTCCATATGAAACCTCAAATCCACAGAATCTTTGCCCATTTTAATTAAGCAACTTAAAGTTTCAGTATCTAAGGAAACTGGATCAAATAGATCAAATCTATTCCTTCCAGGGATATAACATTATACATTAAATAGTTATCCTTTTAGAAGCCAATGTCAATATAATGTGACAATTACTGCTCTACTGCACGTTCTGTGAGATCCAGAAAGCATGAAGAAGATGCCCTTTTATTAAGTTTTCATTGTGAACTTAAGGAATTATATCCATAAGTAAATCACTGGAGGCTTTTAAGAAGAAACTGGACAGCCTCATGTCCGGAATGGTGTAAAATCTCCTGCTAAAACAGGAGGTTGGACTGGAAGACCTCTAAGGTCCCTTCCAATTCTAAGGCCCCTTCCAACTCTAATAAATATTTAGATTTATTCTGTTAAATCTAAATATTGGGACTTTAACCTGTAACATTAAAAGCTCCAGACTTGACATAATTAGAATAAAAATGTATTTGGGGGTATAAGACTGCATTGTTTTCAAGCAGGACAGTATAAGGCTCTACCTACAAAGAAAAAGTTGAGGAAATAAAATAAAGTATTATATATATTTTGTGGCAAGGTAATAAAATACCTTGTACATAAAGTACAGGTCTGTACCAAAAAAATAAAAACAAAAAAATCCTGTATGTACATTACAAAAAAAGATGGCAATGCTATTTTGACCATTTTTAGTTTGTTTTATAAGACACAAGCCAAACATTCTCCACAAACTTGGGCTGAATCTCGCTGGACTGTCAAAAAGAAAAAAACTATTATTAAAATGTAATTCTAATGTATAAAACACCTACACTTTTCCACTTCTGTATAGTTTTAAAAGCCCTCCCACAGTCTTAAAAGCTATAAATAATAACAAGGATTACACAAAACAAAGCACTACTTAGTACATTCTGAATGTACTTAGTATGTATATGAACTGTCACTCCACTTGTCAACTCCCTGTGATTGACAGCATCCTCTTAGTAAATCACCAGCAGGCTCACAGGTAGACCACAGCCATACAGAGATGCTATTTATGAGAACCTAAACTGTATCAACTTGACCCATCAGCAGTAGGAAAGGGCAAGATATGGCCCTTGAGAAAACTCAAATCTTTGACTAGACAGCAAAACTAGCTGGGTACTGTAATCCAATAAATCTAGAGAATCATAGGGGATTACTATAGTATTTTTCAAGAGTTTAAAATGTAACAGTAGTATGACTTTAGTCAACTCTCCTGCTTACATACATTGTCTACCCACAAATCTGATTCCATTCCCGCATATTCTCAAAATAATTTCAAAGGAATCAGAAGGAAATAAAGGCATACTAGGAACATTGGCTGATCCAAATAGTTACTTATAAGATTATGCAAAAAGAAAATGGTTCTTTTATTAAATCATAGTACTTCCTGGAGCTAGAAATTATTCTTCTCACTGCTCTTGTTTAGTGTTTATGTTCAAAAATATTCCAAACAATGCAAAAAGCCCAGCTAACTAGCACAAGGCTTAATTATCTCTGCAATCCTCCTTCTCTAAAAGCTCAGATGCATAACAGATGCTTCGGTGCATTACATTTCATATGTCTGGGGCTGACTGAACCCATATACAATCTTGTTTAATACCCATGACAAATAATAGAATCTGCCTCTAATAATTCAAATAATTGCAGAGAAACCATTTCAGGAATTTGTTTGAATTAATCTTCACACCTGCTTCTTCAATATAAGCTTCTCTCGTATAGAGCACCTTAGTAATGCCCTCTTAATTATCTTCTGCCTTCCACCGCGCCCTTAAAACCCTTTTATTCCATCAAGCTGGCCTGGCCTAAGAAGGATTCACAAATTGGGTATTTTAATTGGTGGGTTTTAAATCTGGGGGTCAAAGTGCTTAATTATTTTTTAAAAATATTTTAAATTTTGTATCTTGTGGTTTTATCATGGCTGTGCACTGCCCTGAGTCCTTCGGGAGAAGGGCAGTATAAAAAACTTAATAAAGAAATAAAATAAATAAAGAAATCTGGTCTCCAAGGTTATTGAGATAGCATTTAGGCAGCTGGTACAGTTTCTCTTTCACAATTCTGATGCTCACAAGATGGAAAATTGTATTTGTCTACGACTGAAACAATGTGTCAAGATGGCATCTCATCCATCTTATTGCTCTTTGTTAGGGTGGTTAGCTTGGGTTTGTCTGGGTTTAATTCAGAGTAAATGTCATATTGAAATAAAGAGCAGGTGGTGCAATTTCTGAATTCTGTGAAAAAACTAAGGCACTTTTAAATGTTCTTCTGTGTGAGGTCATCTAACTAATTGGTAGAGATAGGAAGACATTCAAAAAAGTTACACCTATTCCACAAAATGGAACTATAAAATCCTCATTTATTATTTGTACATAAGAAACCATGACTAAATAAACTGTAATTGTATTATTGATGCTTAAGCAGGGTTATGTAAGGGTAATTGTTAACATGCTGAATTACTTCCTTATGGCAAAAAAATAATAGATTTAAACAAAACATGGATAGAAAAAATTATATGAGATGAATATACATTTTATGTATTTTTAAATTAAGATGTTCACAGGAAAGATGCATGTTCAGGAAGAGACAGATTTGCCTTTGATAGAATTATGACAAAAATTCACTTCTGTGTAATATCTAAGCCAGTGTTTTCCCATCTCATCAATTTTAAGATGTGTGGACTTCAATTCTTGGAATGCAGGTGTTGAATGCTGGCTGGAGAATTCTGGAAGTTGTTGTTGTTGTTATTATTATTATTATTATTATTATTATTATTATTATTAATTAAATTTATATACCGCCTTTCTCCAAATGGACTCAGGGCGGTGTACAGCCAAGAATAAAAACACTCCAATACAAAATTTAAAATATTAGTAAAAGAATTAAATACTTTTGGCCCAACAAATTTAAAAAACCAATAGACAATTAAAATTTAAAACCCATAAAACTTTAGACTTAAAAAGAGGGGGGAGGTTACGCCAGCCCAGCTTGACAAAATAAAAAAGTTTTTAGGGCACAGCGAAAAGCCCAGAGCTCAGGTATCGTACGGATCTCCGGGGGCAAATCGTTCCAGAGGGCTAGTGCTGCCACAAAGAAAGCTCTCCCCCTGGGTGTCGCCAGTTGAAGTTGAAGTCCACACATCTTAAAGGTACTGAGATTGAAAAACACTGAAGAATAGAATAGAATAGAATAGAATAGAATAGAATAGAATAGAATAGAATAGAATAGAATAGAATAGAATAGAATAGAATAGAATAGGAAGGGACCTTGGAGGTCTTCTAGTCCAACCCCCTGCTTAGGCAGGAAACCCTACACCACTTCTGACAAATGGTTATCCAACATCTTTTAAAAACTTCTAGTGTTGGAGCATTCACAACTTCTGCAGACAAGTTGTTCGTCTGATTAATTGTTCTAACTGTCAGGAAATTTCTCCTTAGTTCTAAGTTGATTCTCTCCTTGATTAGTTTCCACCCATTGCTTCTTGTCCTGCCCTCAAGTGCTTTGGAGAATAGCTTGACTCCCTCTTCTTTGTCGCAGCCCCTGAGATATTGGAACACTGCAATCATGTCACCCCTAGTCCTTCTTTCCATTAAACTAGACATATCCAGTTCCTGCAACTATTCTTCATAAGTTTTAGCCTCCAGTCCCCTAATCATCTGTGTTGCTCTTCTCTGCACACTTTATAGAAAAATTAACATTAAAAAAAGGATGATATATTAAGCAGACTGATTCTGACAAGGCATATCACTCCTTTTAGTTAAAAGGGCATTGGATCTTACCTGAGACACAATTTCTTGTTGAGTGGAGACAGCAGCCAGGTATGGGTTGTACTTGTCTGTTCAGTTAAAGGAGTCTGTCAGAGTCGTTAAGTTCCGCCCTTGTTGCTAGGGGATTCCAGCCTTTGGCAAAGACGAAGAAACAGACTCGGGAGAAAAAATAGAGTTAGCAATGAAGATCAGACTGCCTAAGGGTGGGGCTGGCTGCTGTCTCCACCCAACGAGAAGGTGCATCTCAGGTAAAACCAATGCCCCTTCTCTATAGTGGTGGAGACAGCAGCCAGGCATGGGACATACCAAAGCTTACTGTTCCTAACTATGGAAGGCCCAGACTGGTCAGTAGATTTCCACACCGGTATGAACCCGCTGCAAGACCCTTCGGCCAAATGCCGCCTCAGCTGAGGCAAATTTGTCCAATTTATAGTGTTTAATAAAAGGGGAAGGGGAAGTCCAAGTCGCCGCCCTGCAGTTTTCAAGCAAAGACGCCAGCGTGGCCCACGCAACTGCACTGAGTGTAGAATGCGCTGTCAGATGAGCCTTAGTGATTGTCTAATGAATCCATCTGCCAATGGTAGGAGGAATCACCCTGCAACCTAAAGAGACTGGGATAAAAGATATAAACAAATACTCTACCTTTCATAAGTCAGCAATTCTCTTAAGGTATATCCAGAGAGCCCTCCAGACGACCAAAGTATGGCATTCCAAGGGATGGGCGGGGCTAGGACAGGAATCGGGCAGTATCAGTTCTTGCATCCGATGAAAGGGTGTATTAATCTTAGGGATGAAGGAAGGATCGAGCCGAAATACCACGCAATTAGCATGAAATACACAGAGTTCACTTCATATGGAGAGGGCGGCAATCCCCGAAATCTGCCCGGTGGAGGTAACTGCCACCAAAAAGGTGACCTTACATGACAAAAGGTAGAGACTGGCAGTCCGTAAAGGCTCATATGGGACCCCCATAAGGGAGTTCAGTACAAGATACAGGTCCCAGGTGGGGTACCAAGGGGGGACATAAATTAGTGGCACCTTCAGGAACTTCTGCATGGTGGGATACTGGGATAAGGAAGTAAGGGACCCACAAGTCAGGACAGTTGAGAGAGCCACCACTTGTCTCTTAATGGTGTTGGGCAATAGCCCACTATCTAGTCCGTCCTGGAGAAATTCCAGGATCTGGGCTATTGAAGCCTGGTGGTGGGAGATACCCATATGGTCACACTAAGTACAAAAGGCCTGCCAAGTGGCCAAATAAATGCGCTCCATGGAAGGCCTCCGAGAAGCCTGAATGGTCTGGATGACCCTGGAAGAGAGGTTGTCCCCACTCAGAGCACACCGTTCAAGTGCCAGGCGGTCAGTTGATGCCACTGTGGGTCCAGGTGGACCAACACCCCCTGGCTGAGCAAAGCCACACCCTGAGGGATCATCCAGGGTGAAGCCACCGACAAAGTCATGAGGTCGACGAACCAAGGTCTCTGGGGCCAATGAGGCGCAAGAAGAACAACCTCTGCCCGCTCCTCCAGAATCTTCCGCACCACCTTTGAAAGGATTGGTAGAGGTGGGAACGCATAAAGGAGCCCCCATGGCCATGGGCTGCGGAGAACGTCTACTCCCTCTGCTTGTGGAGCTGGAAACTGTGCATAAAAGCGGGGGAGCTGCACATTCTCTGGTGTAGCAAACAAATCCACCTCCAGGAGGCCAAATTGGTCCGTCAGGTTCTGGAAGAGGGATAGGTACAGGCGCCACTCTGTGTGGTCTATGACTGCCTGGCTCAGCCAGTCTGCCTGCACACCTCAGAGATGTATTCTGCTTCAAGAAGCGCAGGTGGCACTCTGCCCAAAGACCTAGTCTGGAGGCCTCCAACATGGATCGTGTACCCTCCTGGCGGTTTATGTGAGCCTTCATGGCCACATTGTCACTCAGTACCAACATGTTGATCTGTGATGAAAGTGTAGAAGGGCTAAAAAGACCACTTACAGTGCCAGCCAATTGATGTTTCGTTGCAGGTTGTGGCCCAACCATCTGCCCTGGGCAACTTGTGAGTGGATATGCGCCCCCCCCCAGCCGAGGCTGGCATCTGTTGTCAGCACCAGACATTGAGGCTCGTGGAACAGCCACTCTTTGGATATGGCCGGCAACCTCCACCAGGTGAGAGACCTGCTGATGGTGGGGGAACCTGGACCTTGGCTGGAGAAGTGCCTTTGCCCACCTTCTGAAAAGGCAAAAGAAATCATTGAAACCACCTTGCATGAAGGCGGGCCCACAGGGATGACATGAATGGCCAAAACCATTTTGCCTAGGAGCATTGACAGAAGCGCCAAGGAAACCTTACGTTCTCTCTAAATCTTACAAACTAGCTTTCTGAGACTGGCCTGAGACAAGTATACCTTGCCCTCTAAGGAATCAACCACAGCCCCAAGGTGCAGTAATCGGGTCGAACAGGTCAAGTGACTTTTCTTCATGTTAATGGAGAAACCGTGCTCCCTGAGACACTGAATAGTTACTTGGAGATCCACGATGAAACACTGACTCAAAGAGGACTGGATTAAAATATCATCCAAATAACATTGGACACAGGAAGGTATGGCCCTAAGGTGAGCCTCCAAGGTGGCTAGCACTTTGGTAAAGATGCGGGAAGCAGAGGAAAGCCCAAAGGGCAATGCACAGTACTGATTTTATTATTTATTTGCTGGAATAGCGTCCACAGGCTTATTCGGTTCTGAAAAGTGAGGATTCAACACCTCATGAGAAAGTCAAGGAGCATTCCCCGTAGCTGGGGGCCCCAGCTACACTGCGTGGAGGCTTTGAAGAGTAATGATTTAAATATGACCGGGGGCAAGAGACCAGTGAACGTAGGTTGCTCCAGGAAAATATCCTTGTCATCAGAAAGATCTGGCTCCTGAACCTCAATCTCCCCAAGAAGCGATGGGCGGCTCCCATGGGAGGGAGCCAGGGATCCCGGATCCAGAAAGGACAGCAGATCATCCTGGTAATCATGAACAGGAGAAGCAGATGCGATGGATATCACCGAAGGCACTCTGCCAGACTGCTGATACTCAGCCACTAGCGATTGTTGAATAGCCTTAGCAATAATCTGCTGGATGTTGTCAGGAAAGATAAAGTCTCAAAGTTGCTCCTGAGAAGTCTGGGCTAGAAGTCTGAGGGATGGTCAAGGGACTGGCCTAGAGCGGCAACCACATCACCGACAGGAGGGGAAGGAGGAGATGCTGTGACCATAGTGGGTCCCCACAAACCTGCTATAGAAATTGATAAGGGGCAGTCTCGAAGAGAGACCTGGTCAGGAGTCACCACAGAGGACCTTTCCAGAGGAAGTTCCTTGTCAGAAGGGCTTATCTCACCCTTGGATATTACACCCAAGGACGCATGCTTGCTGGCCTTGTTGCAGATCTTCTGCAAGGCTTGATCCCTGCACCTCTCATCCCTACTAGAGCCTTTACTGATGCTGTGGGGCTTATGGTGGGCGTGTGAGGCCTGCTGCCTGGGGCCCTGTCCACCAGATCACAAGCCTGAGAAGTCCCTGGACAGGTGCCCACCGGAACAAAGTCCATCTATTTGGCCAGAGCTTTAGGCATTATAATGCACGATGGGTGAGTTCCCTACTGCAACAAGGAGATGTAGAGATAGAGTCAAGCTCTCTAGAAGGCAATGTCTGCTTTAAAAGTGTTCAATATTTTTTTTTAAAAAACGAGCCTGACTAAGACCTGCCAATCACCGAAGAATATAAACTGGCCTCAGCAAAGGCACTGTCAGTTCCGAATGGAAGGTCTGCCTCAGCAAGAGCAGCAACAATGCCAGTTGTGCAAAATGGCCGCTCAAGGTGATGCCATACCAAGTACTTAGGGCGCCACTTTCTGTTGAAGAGAGTAAGGCATTCCTGACTCTCCTTCTTCTATAGGAAGCTTCTCAAAGGAGCTAAAAGACAGCTGAGCTAAATTACAAGCACAAATAAACCAGGAAGTTGGATTTTAAAATTTATCACTTTAAAACTCTTTTGCATGATTTACAGAATTTTGGAATGAACCAATTAATGTGGATAAAAACTTTCATGAATTGTGTGAATCAGGGCATGTTGGAGCTGAAGCAGATACTTTATGCTTTAAATTAGAAAAAGGCGAAGTTAAAACCTGAATCATTGATTTGTACAAAACATGAATTACTCAGTTTTAAAATAAACATGCCATGGATTTTGAAGCAATACTGAAATCAAATAAAGATGTTCACAATGAAGGATTTATTATATAGAAATAATTTATGGTTTTTAAACATTTCATTTAATGTCAAGGAAGATTAGTTGGTAGCAATTGTTATAGTAACATTTATGTGGTGGGGAGGTTATATTGTAGCTGGAATACAACTTGAAGTTGAAACAAATTGGATGGATTTTCATTTATACTCGATACAATATTCCAATCCAACTGTTGAGAGATTTTTACAATCTATAGCATAGGTCTTTTCTTGAATTTATCTCAGTGGCATGGATTTTTATAACGGAATACGAAGAATATATATTTTTCCATACTTGCCATCTCTTCACTAGCTATTCAGAAGCACAGGAAATTATATAAAGTTGGTTTGGCAACCACATATGTGAAGGGTTTTCCTTTTAGCATTGTTTTATTTATCACTGGGTATTGGAGGGGAGGGGGGAGATAAGGCTGGTTGGTTGGGTTGTTAATTTAAAACCACTGAGGAATTTATTGTTCTGAGGTCATCTAAAGTTCCTTCTTTCTTTCTTTCTTTCCTTCCTTCCTTCTTTTCTTTCTTTGTTCTTTCTTTCTCTTCCTTCCTCCTTTCCTTTCTTTCTTTTCTTTCTTCTCTTCCTTCCTTTTCTTTTTCTTTCTTTTTCTTTCTTTTTCATTCATTCATTCATTCTTTTTATTTTTATAGGTGTTTGTGCCACACTGAGCCACATATTACTGTGATTTGAAGACTGGCAAAGATTTTGATGAGGTAAGCTATCATCTAATTTCCTTTTTCAATGTTGATACTAAAATGTTGATAGCAACCATGTCATATAAACTATAGGTCTGTATTCTTATAGATATAAAAGCCAAATACCACTCATTCATCACAAAATTCATATACAGTATTATATTCACACACACTGATGCTAAGGAGCTAGACATTCTACTCCCCCTCCCCACCTGAAAAGAACTCTGTTCCAACTGCCAGTTGCCTTATATTAACACACTCTGATGCAACTCCTTCGCTAAACAAGGTGAACATGGCCAGCGCGTGACTAATCTGGCCTGCGGGCTGGGCCATTCTACTCCTCCTTCCTCTCTGTTCCAACTGCCAGTTGCCTTATATTAACACACTTGATGCTACAGAGTTACATATTCTACATTAAGTTTCAGACTTTAAGTGTCAATTTATCACGCCCGATCACATAGTTCCATAGTGAAGCATGGGCGTCCAGCTAGTAGACTATAGATGATATTACTTCAATTGTCCAACTTATGCAGTCTGATTTTCTTGCCTTTGCCCTTGGTTATTATTCAGACACAGTTATAACTGTTCTTCTAGGTTAATGTTTGTTCATATTTGTTAAGTATACACCATGCACGCAATACAATTGCATTGCCTTTATTTTGAAGTTGAATGCTATTTATTATATGTACATATATGTGAGAGTGCCTTCACATCGTCACAGAATTGGTTCAGTCTTCTATAACAGTTCCAGTTTCTCATGTAGCCCTTTGGCAAAATTAATTGCCCACTCCTGGACTAAACGAATTCAGCTGTTAGATGGCATACTGAATGGGCAACCTTCTCAGATTGGAGATGAGGGGAGTGCTGAATCCGAACCACAAACATTTTCAGAGATCAGGGAACAGACCTGTTTTATTGGAGTAGAGGGGAAGCAGAAAGTCTACATGAAGAATAAACTTCATGAAAATGAAAAGAGCAAAACTATGTGTCTTTTGCACTAACAGTGAGAGAAGTGCTGAACTTTGGTTCAGAAATCAATAATACTAAGTAAATGTACTCTTAAAACTTTAAAGGTTCTACTTGGGAGTCCCAACATTAGTCAGGACCACCTACTGAGAAAAGTGACATTTTCAATCAGATTCCTTTAAAATACTTTAGTCTGCTTTGTAGAGTCTCGTATTTTGTGTATTTCTATTAATTGTTTCAAGGGATTTGCCTCTGATTTTTTTTTATCAGAAGTTTATTCACTTTCTGCAAATACAATGTTTATATGTTTTTGTTCCATCTAATCTATCTGAACCTCGGATATTGCTCATCTGAATCTGAATCTGGATCCTATGTCCCTATAGCATTCTGTGAGAGGCTGATGTCAGGGCTCCCAGAATGGCTGGGACATTTACCTTCGAACTCTACAGTTCTATGATTCTGCAATTTAGCTGTCACTATATATCCATCAAATTAAACCCTAACACATAAATGTGTGATACTTCCAGTGGATAAGAATCAAATTCAGGTGAGTCATATTTTGGTTTAATAAAAGATCTAAAACTTTATGAAGTTTCTAACCATAATTATCTGATCCACAGGCAAAATTAAAAGTAGCTCATTATATCTATACAAAATATCTGGAAAAAATATTAGTAATAGCACTGTTAATGTTATCAGCATTAAAAAAATCCTTTTTGATAATTTATTTAATCAGAATTATTGTGTATCTGCTTTATTACAGATAGACCTTGACTTAACTACCACAATTGGGACCAAAATTTCTCTTGGTAAACAAGGTGATCAAGTGAATTGTGGCCTGATTTTATGACCTTTTTGCACTGTTGTTAAGCAAATCACTACAGTTAATTAGTTGAGTGGATGTTAAGTGAATCTGACTTCCTCCACTGAATTTCCTTGTTTGAAAGCTGGTAGGAAAAGTCCCAGGTGGTGATTTTTGCAGATGTTGCAGTTGTTGTACATACATGCTGAAGTGTCTAAATTTTGATTCTGTGACCATGGGGATGCTGCAGGTTGTAAGTACGAAGATGGTAGTCCTCGAATTACAACAGTTCATTTAGTCAACGTTCGAAGTTACAACAGCACTGAAAAAAGTAACTTATGACCATTTTTCACAATTATGACCGTTGCAGCATCCCCATGGTCACGTGATTTACATTTGGCTGCTTGACAACTGGTTCATGTTTATGTCGCTTGCAGTGTCCCAGGGGTCATGTGATAATCTTTTGCGACCTTCTGACAAGCAAAGTCAATGGGGAATCTAGATTCACTTAACAAACGTGTCACTAACTTAACAACTGCAGAGGTTTATTTAACAAATGTGGAAAGAAGTCATAAAATGGGGCAAAATTCACTTAACACATTTCCCACTTAGCAATGTAAATTTTGGGCTCAATTGTGGTTGTAATTTGAGGACCACCTACACAAGTGACTGTCTTCAGTGCCATTATAACTTTAAGCAGTCACTAATTGAATGGTAGTAAATTGAGGACTGCCTGTATGAATTTCTGCTTATGTACGCTTGACTAATAAGTGGTCTTTTTCTCTTGTACAGGAATATGAGTTTAAAAGAAAATGACTTAACATTTTAAATTACAGGTATCTGCCTTCTTTCTTGACTTCCTCTTTCTCTTCATTTCATACATATGTATTTTTCTTTTCCTACTTTCATTCAGTAATTCATGTTCTGTACTATTTAGTTCTCTTACATTTCAAATTATAATCTTGCACCTCCTATGGTCGTCTCCATGTGGAACCAAAGAAACTGAATTCCATTGCTCATCATACCTTTGATCACTGAAAATCTTTACATAATTTTAACACCAAAATAAAAACTGCCTGTTTCTAATCTAACTTAGAGTTGCACTAAATTTTTCTCATTCTTCTCTTTATTTTAATGCTAATTAAAAATTAAAATCTAAAATATTGTCTTACCACGTTGTGTCTTCCTCCATTCCTCTTTTGGCACAGTGAGTTATTACTCTAGGACTGTTTATACAGTTTGTGGGTCTGCTTGCATTCATTCCCCTTAAAAAAAATAGAAGTCTCTGTTGAATATTTACAATGAAAAAAACCCTGACAAACTGCAAAAATGCAAGCAGAAATGAAGTGAGCCCAAAATTTACTGAAGTTTACTGATAAAAAGTGTCATTATAACCACAACAAAATAAGAAAACTATTGGGTAAGTATATTCATACTTAGCAGTTGGTTTGATATATTGTTTATAAAACCTGTCAAATACTTTTAGGTGTTTCTTTATAAATGAAATATTATAGATTGCTATGTGGCCTGGAAAAAATATTGATCAGTTAAAATAATGTGTGTTATTTATTTTATTGATTTGATTTCTATAGCCGCACATCCCCACAAATGAATCTTGGTATCCTGTTGCCTATAAGATCACGTACAGATAATCCTCCACTTACAACCATTCATTTAGTGACTGTTCAAAGTTATAATGGCACAGGAGAAACTGGAAGTGTCATGGCAAGACTGGCTGGAGAAATAGTGGGCTCCGACAAGCCCCACAAAAATCCAGCCAGACAAACTGCTTTCGGGTGGTCTGCAGACCAGAACTGTCCTGTAGGGATGGTGAAGAAGGAGAGGTACCTCGGACGACCAAGAGGAACAGGCAAGTTCCTCAAAAGGTTGGAGGCTGCTCTTCAAACTGGCGGCAGGGGCAGTAGCTATTGAAAAATCACCGCTCTGAAGCTGGGGCAACCGGACTAAGTTGTTCGTGCAAGAGCAGTGTCTGAATAGAGTGCTGGTACCGGGTGAGTGATTGGCCAACTCATAGGTTAAAAAGTAATTTTTTAACAATTTTAAAAGGTGTCCTGGAGCAGAAATGAGCAGCTAATTGGCATTTGGGAAAGTTAATGGAGGGAGAAGAACAAAGAGGAGGTTAAAATACTAAAGCCCAAGAAAGAAAATTTTACAACTAGATTTAAAATTGGATTTGGAGAAATTAAAAATAATAAAAGAAAAAGAAACCCAAGGGAAGGTACTTTTTATGTGCATTAGAATATTTTTGACAGTTTTGACATTTGAAGGAAAAGAACAAAGAGGAAGTTAAAATATTAAAGCCCAATAAAGAAAATGTTATAACTGGATTTAAAATTGAATTTGGAGAAACTATAAACAACAAAAGAAAAAGAAACACGAGGAAAAGAACTCTTAATGTGGATTTAAAATGTTTTTGATAGCTTGGATACTTAGTTGTTCTCAGAATATTGTGGGTTTGAGAGAGACATCTGCTGGTGGAAAGTGAGTACTGCAATATTGGTGGGAAAATAGAAGAAAAAACAACAGCTGTGACAGTGATTTAATCTGGAAACTGAGAATTTTTAAGGAGTATCTGTTTTTCTGAACTGCTTGGTTTCGACTGTCAACAATTGTGGAAAATAAAGCTTTAATTTGGAGTGGATTGGATAAATATTTGAATTGGATACCATTTGAAATTAAAAAGAGACCATATGGACTTTAGAATTTCAATTAAATATAAAGTACAAGTGTTAACAATTTTTTAAATTGACAATATAGAGTCTTGGATGTGTGAAGAATTAACTGAGATGTTTAAAACTATGTGTGAATCACTAAAGGATAATAAAAAGTTAGAAATTTTGCTGGAACATACAGAGCAGGAAAAAGAGGGTATAAGCGAGGAGCAAGAAAATAATATTGAAAGAAAAGGAATTGAAAGCAAAAAGCAGTTAGGTGATTTCACTGGGATTAACAGTGGCAAAAAAAGAGTGGATAGGGGGAATATTCCTCCAAAAATAATCAAACAAAGGGAAAAGAAGGAAGGAGTGGAAAGAGGAGTGGAAAAAACTTGGGAGAACTACTCAAGTAATATATTTAAAAGTGAGAAAAAGGATTCAGGAGAAAAGACATAATAAATATATTTAAAAAAGAAGTTGTTAAAAGAACGGGATAAAAAGAGGAAATTACTAAGAAATGGAATTTTGGAGAGACCAAGAGAAAATGGTTAAATAGGAGAAGAATAGTGGAAAGAAGGAAGGGAAAAAAGGTATATATTAATAAATTTAAGGGAATTGTATTAATATTATTAACTGTGGAAAGTCAATTAAGTTAAAGGATTTTAATGTAAGAAGTCAACATGATGATGTATATTACTTATAGTAAAACAATAGCAGATGAAATATAAAATGGTAATTGGGTTTAATTATTATTATTATTATTATTATTTATTTGATTTATAGACCACCCTTCTCCAACAGGACTCAGAGCGGTGAACAGCCAAGGTAAAACATGGTATACAAAAAGTAAAACAATTTTTCAAAAATATTAAATAGTTTCGGCCCACAGTTTAAAACAATCCAATTAAAATCAGTTACAATTAAGTTACAATTAAAACAGAGGATGGGATCAAGCCAGCCCGGCTAGATGAAATAGGTGAGTTTTAAGTTTTAATTATGAAGACAAGTTAAATTAAGAGACAAAATTGAAATGTTAAAAAGTGGGATTGGTATTTTTAAAAATATATGCTGTAAATGAAGAAATAAGATAATTAACTGATGTTATTGTAAGAAATTAAGAATCAAGAGCGGATAGTGATATTGTTTATATATTATGTATTAAGAAGAGATTAAGATAAAATGTGGATAGTCAATTAAGTTAAAGGGTTTTAATATAAAAATTGAACATGATATATATTGTGTATAGTTGAAAAGTGAGGAATTTTGAGAAATATATTTAGCAACTAGAGAAATAAGACAATTAATTGATTCTATTGTAAGAAATTAGAAGTTAAAGGACCAATAGCGATATGGTTGATGTATTATGTATTAAGAAGTGATTAAGATAAAATAAAGAAATATGGAAAAAGAATATTATGGCCAAAATTGGAAATATGTAAAATGTATTGGGGGGGGGGGCAGGGGGAGAGATGAAATAACAAGACACAGTGAAAAATGATGAATTTGTGATAAAGATGTATATAAAAGGGATGAATATGGAAAAAGCGATGTATAAGATGCAACCCAGTCAACACTCTGTTCATAAAATATGTATAATGAAAGAAAAATTTTAATAAAACTTTACAAAAAAATATATATAATGGCACTGAAAAAAGTGACTTGTGACTGGTTCTCACACTTACAACTGGCACAGCATCCCATGGTCATGTGATCAAAATTGGTAACTGCCATGTAGTTGAAGTCCCAGGATCATGTGATTGCCATTGGCAACTTTCCCAGCTAGCCCCCAACAAGTAAAGTCAACAGGGGAAGCTAGATTCGTTTATCAACTGTGATTCATTTAATGACCATAGTGATTCTCTTAATGACTATAGCAAAAAAGTCATAAAACTGGACATGATTCACTTAACAATAACCTCAATTTAAGTCAGCAATGAATTTCCAGTCTCAATTATGGTCGTAAATCAAGAACTACCTGTAAATAAATTTAGAGAAGGTACACAAGTATTTCCAGAGTTTAATGCTGTATTACTATTAATTTCCTGAGACATAAGTTTGAAATATGGCTAAATAGTTTAACTTAATATGGGATTATATTTTACAAATACATCAAATCCTCTGATTATAACCAATATAAATAATTGTTCTCAATATATAATTCTCAACACTGAGAATATTTACAAGAGCTCTATTTATGTATAAAAAATTATACAACCACCCAGCTTTATGTGACATAAACCTAGGTAACTTACGAATAATATGGTGGGTTGATTTCCACTTGCTATGTTATTCAACAATACAACTTCAATACAACAATACAACTTTCCTCAACTTCAGTATCCATCTCAGTATTAATTTTTTACTTATCCATGAAATGTATAGGCTGCCCCAATCAATCATGATTCCTAGATTACAAAATAAATCTCAAAGCATGAAAGCACAAAGATAATAAGTGCAGGGAAAAGATTCTGGAGAAGCAATGCCAATTTTTAAAACACACAGATAACCTATATACACATGAAAGTACATCACACGTTCTAACCAAAAGACAACCAGGGGAAACAAACAGGTCTTGAGGGCTTATTTAAAAAAGGTCAGAATGGGGCCACATAAATCTCAGGGGTAATGCAAGTCTAGAGCCCAAGTACTGTTTTAGCAAGTACTTGACTTAAGTAATTCAGACTGCAATCTGTATCAGAAGACAGTTTTCCTACTTTTCTGACTGAATTAGCTGACCAGGAAGTAACTTTGCAAGCAATTTGCACATGCAGGTACGTTTCTGGATGTAACTAATCTTATCAGTGAAGGAAGCGGTTACAGTGTACTGCTTAATCTGTAAAAGAGATACATAAACAAATAGGCTTATGTTCCCGGCACTGTTAATAAGGCAATTCTGGTTCCTAGCAGATTCACAAGCATCTGGCTTTGTTGTTATGGCTACTTGAGCCAAAATGTTAGGATAAACATCAAAGAAAAAGTGCAAGATGCAGGCAAATGTGAAAAGAGGACCAGCATATCTGATCACTTTTGGAATACAGTTGCATATATGGATGGACTTCAATAGGATTTATTCCTAAATGCAAATGGAACTGGATAATAAAACAAAATAAGTTCAATTAGCTGCCACAAAAACAACCCTTGTTTGAATATTCTCATTTGCTTCATTTGCCAGCAACCTTTCATGCAACTGTAATTACAAAAGAAAAAGGAAAGACTGAAATAAACCTCTAGATTATGAGTATTAACCATGGAAAATTTCAGATCCAAAAGACAAATTTGAAGTCATATCTTTTACAATCATAGTACCCCCAAAAACCAATATATTAATTCTCATATATTTTCAGATTATACCTAATAATTCCAATAGGGCAAAAGGGAACAGGGGGTTTTGTCCCAGACAACTGTCATGAAGCTTCTGAGTTCTGCCATACCACTGATCTTTCCATTTCTAACATCCAATGTATTATAAAATCCAACATGCACCTACATATCATCTTTACCACCTGCAAATCTATGCTGCTTTCAGACCAATGAGTATATGCTTGTGGCTGTAGCATTTAGAGATTTTTTAAGCTTTTTTTTTTAAAAAAAATATTGTTTTAGCATAGAAAATAAAATACAAACTAACAAAACAAAACTAACAAAACAAACAAAACAAAACAAAACAGAAACATACCTTCAATCCTAACAACAACAAAGGGAAAAAATAGTGTACAAAAAGGAGAAAAAGTGATCAATTTTCTTTAGCCAATAGTGGGATGTTCAAACTACCCAACAGCTTATCACAAATAATTGGTGAACCAATGAATGCTCACTTTTATGGTTTCAAATAGTCAACTATGTACTGAATATACTGCTTTCGGAGGTTATCGTGAATCATGAATTAAGAGCTCTTCTCAAAAAGAGAAGCAAGTAAATTACTAGCATCCCCATATAGTATCCCTATTTCTGTTCACATGTGTTTGTAAATATCAGACTGCTGCTTTGCAAAATATTTCTCTCCAATACGCTACTATGCAGCAATTGTAGGAGAAATTGGCTTTCTCCTACAGGAGAAATTGTTAACTATTAACTGAGAAGCTTCAAAAGCCTTCTGGTTTTTTGCCAGATTAGTGTTGCAAAAAGCATTTTAGCAAGCCCTGCAAGGGTGTTGCATAGCAGCAAATCCTGTGAGAGTACCATGCCAGCAGAACTGTATCTGCTGATTTTTTTTCCTTAGTTGGGTAGCATAAATGCTACAAAGGAAGTATGAAAAATAGTAGTTGGCAGACAGAATCTCCAATGGGAAATAAAACTACCCACTGATGTAAGATGAACTTGCTGAAATGTGAATTTCATCCTTCTTTTTCTTTGAAGCAAAGGAGAGAAAAACAAGTGGCTTTTCCAGGGTGGCAAAGAGAAGGAACTTTGAGAAATGTGTTTCATCAGTATTGCACAGACAACGGGGGCCTATGAAGTTCAAGAGGAAGTGAAAAAACAAAATACAAAAGCTTAAAAAGTTGAAGTGTAGTATATTTCTAATCAATGTTAAAGGTGAAGAAAAAAAATAATCTTGCTGATATAATAAACAAAGGCACTGAAAAAAATAGCACTCTTCTATCAATTAATCTTCCCCAAAGCCAGCACAAATTGTCTTTGTTTGTATTTCTGAATGCGTGCCAAGACAGTTGGTGTTACCATATTATGCCCCAAAGTTGTGCAAAGTAGAAAGAACTAGACTCAAAAGCAGCATTGAGAACTTAACTTCATAATTTATACACTATTAACCTTTAACTTCATAATATTATACACTACTAACCTTTAACTTTATAATAATATACACTATTTGCCTTTAAAATTGTGAAGGTTAAGTCAGAAATACCCAGCTTTGTTTCTAGCTGTTTTAAACAATATTGCAAGAATTTTTGTAAAATATCCATCTTTCTAAACGGATTACATAAGTCTAAACTAGATTTTTTTAACATACTGGCTGGGGAATTCTGGGACTTGATATCCATACATCTTAATGTTGCTGTAGGTGGAAGCACAAGTATTTGATATTTACTACTAGTGCAGGATTGATCAATCTCCCATTTAACAAACTAGCAAATTATTAGCTAATATGGAAAGTAACTAATGGAACTATGGAAAGTAACTATGGAAAGAATAATAATGAGATACCCAAGAAAGCCCCTTTCTATTGTAGCACCTGTCCTTTTGAAAATCATAGCCCCAAGATCTTTGTTGCACAAACTGAAATAAACCCACTGCTGCTGGACTTGATGACAATTATAAGAGGAAAAGGCAGTTTTGATAAGCTTTTTAGTTCAGCAAAACAAAATAAAAAGAATCGCTTTGCACATAGAAAAAGCAGGAAAGAGATGATTAAAAAAACATTACTAGTGGAAAGAGGCTGACTTCAACCTGCTATGGGTTTCTACATTTTTGAGCTATTTCAAAAGACAATTTGCCAGGGATGGTTTTCTTCAGCCTAGCGATGGAGGAGGATTTTCTGAGTTTACAGTGGATTCTCAATAAGAAGACAAGGCTTTGCAATTTATTTTAATTCATTTCATTCCTGGACCATATTGTATAAAGCACTTTCAGCATTTTTGTTGTGGGTTATTAAAACAAAATCCAGAATATGTAATATGGTGCTTAAATGCTCCACTGAGAACCACAGTGTTCATAACAGTGTCTGATAAGTCTTGTCTATAAAGTGTCTGATAAGACTGTATTTATTTGTTGTTGTTCGTTTAAATTTATTGTTCACCCAACTCCAATGGATTCTGGGCAGTGTATAAAACTAGGGAAAACTTTTTAAAAAACAGTTTTAAAACATTGAATCCTAGAGGTAGCGCTGATTAAAGAAATCTAATAGACAGCAAAAACAGCAAGGGCCACTGAACAAATAATAAACAACAGCCCCAAATCTGGGGCAAAGCCATGTTTTCAAGGCTTTCTGGAACCCCAGGAGAGAGGATGCCATTCTTATTGCAGGAGGGATGCTCTTCCAGAAGTGGTGGCTACAGCAAAGAAGGTACATTTCCTCAGTCCCAAGATGGCAATGTTTAATGAAGGGGATCTGGAACACACCCATTCTTCTCGGTCAAATTGGGCAGGCATAAATAGTCAAAGACAAGCAATCTCTCAGATCCCTAGCCCTATTTTATTCAGGGCTATATAAGTAACAATAAGCACTTGAATTGCACTCAGAAACCAACTAGCAATCAATCACATAGCCAAGGTGAGAAAAGAATACACAAAGAGGTGCCCAATATTGCTTATGTTGTTGTGCCAGCTGTAGCTTCTGGGGGTTCTTCAAGGATATATGTTTGAGAAAGTTGTCCAAAAATGATATATCTAGACTTTAATGCAACCCCATTATCTATAGGTTTATAAACAAAAAAGAGTCACTTGGTGTATTCTAGCAGTAGAATGTGTCAAATGTTTTTTTTTAAACATATGTGGATAGATCAATGTATTATTTGCATTCAAAAATATATAAAGTGTAAATTGTTATACAGTAATTGAACAAAAAAACCCCCGAGATACGCATCTATAACCTTCTTTCAGAGAGCAATTTCAATCTAGGTTTGGGAATACTGCACCCATTAGCAACAAGATAAAATCAAACTAAATTTGTCTGAGGTTTCAATAGAAAGGTTCATCCCAGATCCTCTCTAATGTTATAATAATCTGCATCCAATCTGCTTCACCCAGTTCTAATTTTAACTATTTGAGATAGCAATAAATGTAGAAATTTACTTACTTTTTCCATATGTGAAATTTCTGGTTATTTTTATTTAAATTACAGAATGGGATACAAAATATAAACAATGTATGATATTTCTTAAATTATATTCTCTTTATCAGTATTGTTGAAAGAAATCAAGTATCTCTATGTCAAAATATATTTAAAAAGTTAAAAAGATACTTACTTTTTCACATGACTGTATATTCCCTTATGTGGGAGGACTAGTTAAGTCATAATCCTCAACTAAAGATTGGAGTGTACTTAAATACGTTTGTTACATCTGTCCTTAACATAATTTCTAGCATAATCAACACAAAGAAAAGTTTTCCCTTTTCTGGTATTAAAAAGAAGTAATTGTAGAAAAACCAATAAATTACTGTTTTCAGAAGAATTAATACTTAAGCAATTTCAAAAGGAATCAAAGCAGAGGATTTTTAAAAAGACATTAAAAATATTTTGATTTAGATACAAAAACTGTGAAGCAATCCATTCATTTCTCATCCAAAATTCTAACCTTATATTGCCAAATTCATAGCAGCTGGCAAAACTCAGCAGCAAACTTTCATTTATCTTGCAAAACCAATCAGGTCAGACCTCATTAGAATTTGGATTGGAGACCCCTTGGAAATCCCAAGGCTGGGAAGCTGAGAAAAACATGTCAGAATAAGGCAATGGCAAACCACTTCCATATCCTGGCCAAGAAAACAAAATGGACTGTGTAGTCGCCAGGAGTGAAGCTCAACTTAGCTCAAAGGACATTTACTTCTTTATTGCCAACATAATATTGTATTAAGAAACACACTCATTGGGGACCTGAATTATGAAGTTTCACTATACAATCATGAAGTCTTGCTGGCCGTAAATCCCATTATTGATTGCTTCCAGATGATCAACTCCTGACCTAATGTTGCCATTCAAAAGGCATTTTGCAGAAAAGGCACTCTGCAGCATCAGGTTGAGTCCTGCACATTCCAGTGGCATACTTCAGTCTATCATTGGCATCATTGTTACTTGTGCAGATGATGGGAAAATTAGCAAAGGACTGACAAAGCCTCTAGATTTTGCCACAATAACATCTCATCAATACAGATTTCTTATATGGTTGACCTTTTTCAGTTACTAGTAACTTCTATATTAACACTGCCACATGACAGAAATTTACTATTCTTGCTTTAGAGAAAAGAATTCTGGATTTTTCAATGTAGTCTTTATTACTGGAAACACAGAGAAACTTCATACCAAAGGAAGCAAATGTGTGAATTCTGTTAGTCAGATGCAATATGCATGCTGATGTCTATACATTTATATTTAATTTTTATTAGATTTACAGTACAGTATATTCCACCTTTAAGGTGCTGTGCACAGTATTCTTTCCCCCATTTTTTCTCTATAACAGCCCTGTGAGATAAATTGGACACTAACTGACCAAAGTCATCCAGTCTTCCAGTGAACTTCCATTAACCACATTCTGTTAGGAGAAAAAAAAACCAAGTATCCATTGATCAGAGAACACTTCAAAGCCTGAGATTCATATGTGTATGTGTGTGTCTATATACATATATACAGAGACAAGGCAAGCAGGCAGACAGGCAGGACTAATTTCCTACATGACTTCTAGACTATCATCTTCTAAATTAAGGCTGTATAAAAGTGATTTAGAGTACTATCTATATTGGATCTCCTTCAACTCTGGGTCACCATTTTTCAAATGCAGTTGTTGCTTGATTGAAGCTGTTTTTATAATATGTTAAAGTGTCATACACCAATGCAAAGTGTTATTATTACAGAAGAAACTGAAGGATGTTGAAGATCATGTGTTTTATTATCTGAACTTGCAGGAATACTATAGGCTATAGGGTTCTGCAATCTGGGAAAAGTTGAAGGCTGCTTTAGGTTTCTTTCTTTTAAAAAAAACATGGCAAAATCATACATATGAAGGTATATGGATTTTTTAAAAAGATTGCCGTTTTTAATTACTTGTGTGCTGAAAATTAAAGAAAAGTGACGGCTGAACTTCAACACAAACGTCTGTCTGCAAATGTCGTCCTCAGACATAAGGTGAACATGGGAAGAAAATGTTACAAAACCAGTTCTGCTACTGTACTCTAAAGATACTTCCACTGATATGAATTACAGTACCACTTAATTAGAATATGCATTATTCAGCAGTACATGGAAACTGCACTCAAAGATAACATTCCTATGATCATAATCGGAGGGGGAGTATATTTAAAAATAAATCAACATATGCCATATTTCTCAATGTCTTGGAATTTACTACTGTATCTATTTCACTTCAATTTTGTTGGCACTCAATTATAATTCACAGATAACCCCTTTGAATGCTGATATGTTATATTTACATATTTTTTTGCTAGGAAGAAGAAATATGGTTTAAATAAGAGAATAGCAATAACACTTAGACTTTATATACAGGCCCATAGTGCTTTACAGTACTCTGTGAGTGATTTTACAGTGTCAGCATATTGCTCCTAACAATCTGGGTCCCTCATTTTACCACCTCAGAAGCAGTGGTGAAATCCAATTTTTTTTACTACCAGTTCTGTGGGCGTGGCTTTGTGGGTGTGGTGTGGTTGGTGGGTGTGGCAGAGAAAGGATATTGCAAAATCTCCTTTCTCACTCCACTCCAGGGAAAGGATCCTGCAAAATCCCCATTCCCTCTCCACTCTGTGCCTGAGGTGGTATTTGCCGGTTCTCCAAACTGCTCAAAATTTCCGCTACTGGTTCTCCAGAACCTGTCAGAACCTGCAGGATTTCACCCCTGCTCAGAAGGATGGAAGCCTGAGTCAATCTTCAACCTGTCACGATTAAACTCCAGACTATGGGCATGCAATTCTGCACTCTAACTCCTGCACCACCAGAACAAGAGATAAAAACTATTATTATTCCTATGCTACTATTAGCAAACTCTAAAGTAAAAAATGGAAAATACATTGGCTCTAATAATGCCCGATCATCAAACTCTCCTTGTGAGCATGAGGACACAGTTACATGGTTTCCTTGACACGAATGTGAAATGAGGATCTTTTTCCATGATTTTCAACTTTCTAGTCTTATTGCTCTGAAATTTTCAGGAAGGTTCTATCCTAGTATTAACCAAGTTTGACCCTACATGGTTCTTGACCTCAGATAAACTTACCCAGGTGCTATCACCTACTGAGATATTCTAGATACTACTCAACTACAGTATTTCAACTCTAGCCATGGTGGCTGCAACAACTGGGACATCTCAATCCCATGAAAAAGCTAGATAATCAAGAACAGGTACAAAGCCTTTTGTGGCTAAAGGCTACTTTAAAAAAACAAAACAAAACATACACACATGGTCATGAAAAATTGCAGCGGGGTTGTGATGACTTCTCTGAATACAGGCCTTTTCTTCCAGTTTTGGTTGCTGAGAATTTAGAATAGGCACACTATTGGAGGTTTGATATATCTACTTATTCATTAAAAATAGAAAATTGCACTTCCTTATTTCAATGTTTTCTCACCAAATTTCAGATGTTTTAGATCGTGTGCAGTGAAAAACGCTACGTAGGTGTAGCTACATTGGTAGCTATGCCTGATTTAGACCCAATGGCTATGTTAATGTATTAACAAAAGTAACTTTTTGCACAGACTAAGGCATTCCCTTTTTATTTCACTTTGAAAACCTTAAACTATGACACATCACAGATCTGTTTACCAGATTAGAGGGCACTCAGCAACTTAATATCACTGAAAGTGTATGTTCGCCACATCTGTTAACACTTAGTCATTATGATGATAAACTGTATCACTTGAAATACTGAGGTCCATCTGCAATCAGTTCCCAAGTGAAATCTTATGCTGACGCACTATCTTGAAAGAGGAGGCATCTCCAAAAGTTTATTACTGTCCTTCTATTTCAAAAGTTTGTAAGTTATTTGGTTTTATGCACTGAAAAGTTTTTGATCTTTAACATATTTGTAAAGTTGTTTAAAAATAAGTACTTTGATAAAATAATCATATATATTTGCTTCAGTAGTGGGTTCCACTTATCCTCGCTACCGGTTTGGAACTGGGAACTTGCACGCAGCGCTTCTGCGCATGCGCAGAGCGTCCATTATGATGCTGGGTGGGTGGGCGGAGCTTCCCACCGCCGCCACTAAAGGTTTGCCTGAACCGGGGCAAATCAGTAGAAACCCACTACTGATTTGCTTGGTAGATTTTATTTTATATTGTTTCCAAGTCTACTGCATGCCTTGCATTGTTACAATGATGTAGAGTTTGTCTACTAATATAAAAATATGTTCTGTTGTATGCTTTGGGACTAACCAAAGTACAATTGAGATTTGTTACAATTAATCATTGGACTGTGGTGCACAGGTTGTCACATTAACCAATGGCTATTTTATTATACTAAGTGCTCTAAAGAACAATCACAAACTTGGTTTCCTACAGAATGGGGTACAAACTCTTGGCATTTTTATTAATTTTGAAATGCAAATATATTTGCATTAAAAAGTTCTGAATGCTACTTTCAGTTCTTTGGAAATATTATTATAGATCAGATATGGACAAGATTTGTGGGTTGGAGTCCACATTTAATGTCTGAAGGAGGCCAATAGCTACAGAGGGTGAAACTGTTATACAAGATGAATGGAGCTACATCACACACATTGGTACAAACAGGATTTTTCTGAGTTGGAATTTAAAGCTGAATACATACATACATGCTTTTAGTTGGAATTCTCCTGGCTTACAGAGATCAATACCGAAATAAAGATCACAGTTTTTGATAGAGGTTTCAGTTTGCACTCCAGCAAGGCTTCCTCAACTCAGCAGCATAGAAGTGAAGACTGTTTTGCAATATTTATAGTCTTTGTGGAATTTGAATTCTTTGGGGTTAGTAACTGCAGACTTCTTGGAAAGTATTGGTTTGATTGCTGTTTGGGAATGGTGCTAGTTCTATTCTTATTAAGCCTATTTTTCATCTTTAAAGGATGGGAGATCATTTTAGCATTGCACCAAGCTAACAATTTGCAATGGTACAATTTAAGGGGACTCCCCTGCAATTGTGGGGCTGCATGTCTGTCCTTGTTATAGCTAGGTATCTGGTTAGATGCTAGAAAAGTACAATTCCAAAAGTTTTTTGAGGCTGGCCATCCAATTCACAAGACTGTGTTCATATATATGCTATTCTGCTGCCATTTTCAGCATGTTATAGTTATCAAGATAGCTAGTATCATTCTGATTTAAAAGATATATAAAGCAACTGTGGTCATGAGGTATCTTGTTAAAGGAGGGATTTGTGGTTCTCTGGAAACTGCTTAACTCCCAACATAGTCAGTGATGAAGGATGCTGGCAGTTGTAGTTCATCAACCCCTGGAGAACATAAGGACTTTGAGCATCTGTAGAACACGGATCTATTAGGAACAGATGGATGCCATGTATATTCAGCTCCAGCCTCCAGGATAAATGTGTTGTACTGGGCTGTACAAAAGGATAATGTGTAAAGATTTCTTAAGCAAGCCGGTATTTTTTTTCCTGTATTTTTTTGTTCTTTTCAAAGAAAGGCTGCAAGAATAAACAAGATAAGCCGGTAGGAGTATCCCTGCGCTTTGAAATTTTCTCAGAGGGCCTCCCTAGGCAGCGGTAACTTTTATCGGTTGCATGTAAATACTTTTTGACTTTAATCATTTTACAAAGATAAGTCTCCTAGCACTTGCTGCTTCACCGTCCAAGGGATTTTTTTTTAGTACAGTATGTAAGCGGCTCCGCTTCTGCAACTAGAAAACGGCCGAGATTATCCATTTCGAAGCCGGTTAAGGATTGAGCTCAGGAGCATGTGAGCGTCAGTCTCCGAGGCACAGATTGTACTGAGTAAGGAGAAGCATAACGGAGGGTTTCTGCGGCACAACAAATGCAGGAGGTGGGGGGACCAGCATCAACCCTCCCCCTTCTCTTCCCACCCACCCACGCAAAAAAAAAAGACACCCTGGTCTGAGCTCAAGGGAATTTTTCAAACTTCCCCAACTTCGGCTTATGACTGCGGGGCGGGGAGGGGGGGGTGATTCTAAGAGCGCAACTCCTGCTCTGTAGGGACACAAACCGATTCGGGTTTCCCAACGGCTGCTTTTCGGTCGCTAGGATCTCCCCTGCCCTGCCTGGGTCGAGAGTCTCCTTTGACAGGCGGGAGTCCCCGCCCCAGCCCCAAAGACCCCCCCTTTTCCTCCCTCCGCACCTCTCCTCCAGGTCTTCCCCAGCGACCCTCCCTGCACTGAAGCCTCACCTGGTACTTTCGGGCTCTTCTTCGCCCCCCTGCATGAGATCCTCAGAGCTGCGGGCTAAGGGCGCCAAGGCTCCTCCTGGCCGATCCCGCAGCCACCTGGCAGCTAGACGCGGGGTTGTGGGGTGGGGGCGGGGGGAGAGAGACTCGGGGCGTGACGTGGGACCACTTCCCCACCCCCACGGAGAACTTTTTTTGCGTGCGGCGCGGATGGTTCTACAACCCCAAAAGCAGCTCTCGCAGCCCGGCATCAGCGCGCGCGCGCGCCCACGCACGGAACACCCCCACGCGCACACTCCCCATCCCCACAGCGCGAGAATAACAGGAATAATAGTCTTTCCGCCTACCCCGCCACTTAGCCTTGCGGTTGGGACTTGTGTCCCCGCCCCTTGGCTCGGCTTCCCTGCAACTGACACCCGCCTCACACTTTTGAAAGAGCGAGAGCGGCCTGAGGAGTCGTGGAAGCGCGCACCCCGTTATGGGAGTTGGGGGGGGGGGGAGGAGGCGTATTATTATTATTATTATCGCAGCCTCGTGAGCCTTTTTGGTTTGGGGGAGGCCTTAACTCCCGAGAATGGGCTTCCCGGGCAAAAAAAGAACCGTTTATTTACATCTGGGCGGCCTGGAATCGTTTGCAAAAGCGCTTCGCCCGCGCCAGTCAGTCCCCCCTCTTTGACCCGGTTCTTTCCTTAGTATTATTGTTCGCTTCCCCGTTGTGATTTCATTTCGTGTCATCCGCCCTTTTTATTTTGTTTTGAGGGAGTATTCAGAAGGAGTTCCCTCTTGGAAGTATCTGTGGTTATTATTACGTGTCGAAGTTTTAATTTCTGAAAAAAGGGGGGGGGGAGGTTCTAACTTAATGGCGGAAATCCCGCCGTCGAATCTCAAGAGACCGTCTTCCTATCCCGGAATGTAAAGCCTGTGATCCAACGTCAAAGAAAAATAATTTTGCATTATTCTTGTTAATCGAGGACTTTCTATAAGATGTGACAGATCCTGGTTTTTTAAAAAAAATATTCACTCTCCAGTAGTTTACCCCACTGGATCGTGCAATGCATCGTGCAAGTCTACAGGTTGCAGGATGCATTGTTTAAACATGTTTTGTTGAATAAACCACAAAGATTACTTTGCCAGTCGAGCCAAAACTAAGCAAAGCGCATTATGCCCTATTATTTATGAACCCAACTAGTTTGCTGTATAGTTAAGTATTGTCCTCTCCTATAATGCAGTCCTTGCATAGCAGAAATGAATATGCTGGCTCATTCACTTAGCCCCTGTGCTTGGGAATAGAACATTGGATCTAGCAACATTTTTCCGTATATTGAAGCATGTTATGGATTTACGTTTTTGTCTCTCTTGCTTTCCCCCTCCCCCTCTGGCAAGCAGGTGTGCTTCAAAGCAAATGCTGGCCTCTAGCCATTTATATGCTTAGTTTATAAATGCCACAAGAATCTGATCAGATACCCAAAGACAAAAAAAATCTGATTACAGTAGTCTGCGCAACCCTCTTTTACTAATGTTTTTGGCGCCTTTTGCAGGTCACATCTAGAGCAGCTGCCATTCTTGCCATGCTGTAATTTAGGACTTTGGGTAGAGATTTCAATTTCTGGGGGAGAGAGGGGGGAGTGTAAGTGCTGACTATTGGCAGAGTACATATCCGAAACTGATTCGGTTCCAAGCAGTCAGATGATGGCATATTCACATTCTCTATTCAGATCAGGTAGGCATAGCCAGCCGTAAGAGACATCTGGATAATCATTCCTTGTTTTGGATCTTTCTAGGTTGTTGACTTTTTAAAAAAGAAGAAAGGGTGGGAGAGGCAGCACTGCAGCTTGAGAATGTCAGTGAGCAACTGTAAAAGGGAAAGCAGAGTGACCAGGTGGGAAGATTAGGACTGGCACTGAGCCCTGAAGTGACCTGAGATAAGGTAGAATGAAGTAAATACAGTAGAATGGCATGGATGGCAAAGGAAAGAAAAAGGAAAGGAAAGAAGACCAAGAACACAAATAGATACAGATAGTCCTCAACTTACCTTATTTGTTTAGCAATTGTTTAAAGTTACAATAGCACTGAAATAAACGTCCTCACACTTAACAACTCGCAACATACTCACAGTAACACAAACCAAAATGTGTATGCTTGGCAACCAGCATGTATTTACGATGGTTGCAGCATCCCAGGGTGATGTGATTACCATTTATGATCTTTCTGGCTGGCTTCCAACAAGCAGAGTGAATAAGGGAAGCTGGATTCACTTAATGACCTCTTGATTCACTTAGCAACTGCAGTCATTCACTTAACCGTCATGGCAGAAAGGTCTTAAAATAAGGCACAATTCACCTAACAACTGCCTTGCTTAGCAATGGAAATTCTGGTCCCAATTGTGGTCGTAAATCGAGGACTATCTGTACTATCTGCTGTTGTGGTGCGATGTTGGTAAGGTCAAAGGAACAGCTCTCTGCAGTTACAAACCTTTTTTTTTTTAATGGAGCTTCTCGATAGTTTCCTTATTGTCTGCAAAGTAAGTTTTATAACTTACCTGCATACCCCTCAACAATCATTTTAGCCTTTTTTTTTTGTAGGACTTAACATTTCAGACTTGGTTTTTGGCTGCCAAAAGTTGAAGACCGGTCAGGCCTGTTGTTTTCATTTCTAAAAAGAGCCATCAATGGGAAGAGGAAGGCATTGAAGAAAAGGTTACCACAAATACAATTGTTTGATTAATTTAGGGTAAAATAAATTACAGAGAGAATGACAAAAAGATAAAGGAGATGAAGAAGGAAAGAAGGGAAAAGAAATTATTCATAATCACAAAGACTGAATAATTAGAAATGACATTTTTCTAAATTTAATTGCACACAGGTGTCTCCAAATACTACCATTAAGCAAATCTTAAAACTTGATAGGAAGATGCATTATATTACCCTGTTTCCCTGAAAATAAGACCCTGTCTTATATTTTTTTGAACCCTGAAGTAAGTGCTTGGCCTTATTACCATGCGCTCAAAAGCCCAATTGGGCTTATTATCAGGGGATGTCTTATTTTGGGGAAAACAGGGTACATATTTTAGACCAATAGATAATTTGTGATTGCTGATCCTGCTTTAAAATTTAAGCCGCTCTCTTCTAAACAAAAAAATCAGGATATAAATATTTAGTATTTTTATATTTCACATCTAATTGCCACCTATCTTTTAAAATATAAATATATTGCTCAGATACAATAAATAGAAACAGAATAGAATAGAATAGAATAGAATTGAATTGAATTGAATTGAATTGAATAGAATAGAATAGAATAGAATAGAATAGAATAGAATAGAATAGAATAGAATAGAATAGAACTTTTTATTGGCCAAGTATGATTGGACACACAAGGAATTTGTCTTGGTGCATATGCTCTCAGTGTACATAAAAGAAAAGATCAAGAATCATAAGGTACAACACTTAATGATAGTCATAGGGTACAAATAAGCAACAAGGAAACAATATCAATATAAATCGTAAGGATACAAGAACAAAATTGCAGTTATGCAGTCATAAGTGGAGGGAGATGGTTTACTAAGTCTGCACTTAGGGAACGATGAGTTAGTAAAGCAGACTTAATGAATAGTTTAACAGTGTTGAGGGAATTATTTGTTTAGCAGAGTGATGGCGTTTGGGAAAAAACTGTTCTTGTGTCTAGTTGTTCAGGTGTGCAGTGCTCTATAGCATCATTTTGAGGGTAGGAGTTGAAACAATTTATGTTCAGGATGTGAGGGGTCTAAATATTTTCACAGCCCTCTTTTTGACTCGTGCAGTATATAGGTTGGTAGCAATTGTTTTTTCTGCAGTTCTAATTATCCTCTGAAGTCTGTGTCTGTCTTGTTGGGTTGCAGAGCCAAACCAGACAGTTATAGAGGTGCAGATAACAGATTCAATAATTCCTCTGTAGAACTGTATCCTTGGGTAGTTTGAGCTTTCTGAAAGAACATTCTTTGTTGTGCTTTTTTAATGACATTTTTGATGTTAACTGTCCATTTTAGATCTTGCGATATGATAAAACCTAGAAATTTGAAAGTCTCTACTATTGTTACTGTGTTACCTAGTATTGTAAGCAGTGGTAGTATGGGAAGGTTTCTCCTAAAGTCCACCATCATTTCTACATTTTTGAGTGTGTTCAGTTCCAGATTGTTCAAGTCGCACCACAAGGCTAGTTGTTCAACCTCCTGTCTATATGCAGATTCATCATTGTGTCGAATGAGACCGATCACTGTTGTGTCATCTGTGAACTTCAGTAGTTTAACAGATGGATCGTTAGAGATGCAGTCATTGATGTACAGAGAGAAGAGAAGTGGGGAGAGCACATAGCCTTGGAGGGGCCCTGTGCTAATTGTACAGGTATCTGATGCAATTCTGCTTAGCTTCACCTGCTGCTTCCTGTTTGTTAGGAAGCTAATGATCCACTTACAAGTGTGTTTAGGTACCTGTAGCTGATTTAGCTTAGTTAGAAGTATGTCTGGAATGATGGTATTGAATGCTGAACTAAAGTCTACAAAGAGGACCCTTGTGTAGGTCTTTGGAGATTCAAGATGTTGTAGGATGTAATGCAGAGCCATATTAACAGCATCATTTGTTGATCTATTTGCTTGGTATGCAAATTGCAAGGGGTCTAACAGCAGATCCATGATGGTTTTCAAGTGGGACAGCACTAGCCTTTCAAAGGTTTTCAGATGTTAGAGCAACTGGTCTGTAGTCATTCAGTTCCTTGATGGTGGGCTTCTTCGGCACTGGGATGATATAGAACATTTGAAGCAAGAAGGAACATAGCACATCTCTAGTGATTTATTGAAGATGGGGGCCAATTGGTCAGCACAGACTTTTAAGCAAGAAGGAGTTATCTTGTCTGGGCCAGGAGTTTTTCCTGGCTTTTGTCTGTGAAATAGGTCTTGCACTTCCTTTTCTGTGATCACTAGGAGTTGTGAACCCAATGGATGGGGTCAGTTGTAGGAGGCTTGGCTGCTGTTGGTGTGTCTGAGATGGGGGTTGTGAAGATAGGTGACTGTAGTTTCCTTCCAAACCAGTCAAACATGTTCAGGTCATCTGCCAGTTGCTGATTTTCTTCAGCCTGGAAAGGAGGTTTGCCGTAGCCAGTGATATTTTTAAGAGTTTTTCAAATATTTGCTGGTTGAGAACTGATTCTTTAGCTTTTCAGAGTAGCTTCTTTTTGCTGCTGTGATCTCCCTTGTTAATACATTTCTGGCCTGATTGTACAGCATTTTATCACCTTTTCTGTAGGCTTCCTCTTTGGAACGATGTAGCTGCTTAAGTTTAACTGTGAACCAAGGTTTGTTGTTACTGTATATTTGCAAGTTCCTGGTGGGTACACAGGTCTTCACAGAAGCTGACATATGATGTTACAGTCTCTGTGAGTTCATCTAAGTCTGCAGAGGTACTTTCAAAAACATTCCAATCAGTGCAGTCAAGGCAGGCCTGTAGCTTTAACTTTGCCTCCTCTGTCCAGGTCTTCACTGATTTAATTGTTGGTTTTGTGGTTTTAAGTCTTTGCCTGTAAGCAAGTACAAGGTGAATCATGCAATGATCAAAGTGTCCCACAGCTGCTCGTGGTAAGGACTGATAAGCATCTTTTGTGTAGCAATGGTCTAAAGTATTCTTGCCTCTAGTGGGACAATTGACATGCTGAAAGTATTTTGGTAGCTCTTTCCTTAAGTTTGCCTTGTTTAGATCTCCCAAAATAATGGCCATTGAATGGGGTATTTGGCTTCAGCCTCCATAATTTGGTCAGCTAGAGTTCGTAATGCCTTGTTTACACAGGCTTGTGGTGGGACATAAACAGCAATTAGAAGAAATGAGGAAAATTCACGAGGCGAATAGTATGGTTTGCAGTTGATAATTAATGTTGCTAGGTTTTCGTCACAGAATTTATATATTATAGTTATATCCCAAGACAAGCTATTCTTGATATATAAGCATAACCCTCCTCCCTTCTTTTTACCAGATGTTTCTGCAATTCTGTCTGATCATTGAATCTGAAACCCTGGGATATGCAGGCTGCTATCTTCAATTGATATGCTTAGTTTATAAATGCCACAAGAATCTGATCAGATACCCAAAGACAAAAAAATCTGATTACAGTAGTCTGCGCAACCCTCTTTTACTAATGTTTTTGGCGTCTTTTGCAGGTCACATCTGTCTGATCATTGAATCTGAAACCGTGGGATATGCAGGCTGCTATCTTCAATTGATTCATTTAACCAGGTTTCAGAGAACCATAGGGCTGCTGAATTGTAAAAGTCAGAATTGTTTCTGTTTAAAAGGAGTATTTCATCCATCTTATTAGCAAGTGAATGTACGTCGGTTAGGAAAATTGAAGGCAGAGGAGTTTTATTTCTCCTATTCCTTAATCTGTTTAAAATTCCCGCCCTTTTACCTCTCTTTCTGTGTTTCCTCAATTTGGTTTTTTTGGTAATCCATGGCTTCGGGAAAATTGCTTCTTCCTGTGTTAAAATCTCCTCTGCATTTGTAAAGTGTGTGTGTGATCACAGAAAGCTGCTCCATAAAGAAATGTTGCTTAATGCTTGTGTCGTGAGTAAGAAATCCGTAGTAAGTCGCAGAGAATTATTAAAAATAAGAGAGCATTTCACTGAGGCAGCCTTCAGCGGTGCCATCTTGGATCCATTTTATTAAACAGTTTAATAAAATGATTATCATCAAGGTGACTCAATGGCAAATGTACCCAAAGTCTGCCAGAATAAGAATACATTTTGACAAAAAGATAATGGAAAGAGGGCTACTCAGTTTATCAGAAATTTGAGTCCAAAGTCTCATACCAAGTATCAAGTTCCTTCTACTGTGTTTCCATCAAATGCCTTCTAAAAGAAATTGAAGTCTCTTCGGCTGAGTGAATGAACAGACTATCATATTCTAAAGAGCCAGATAATCAAATATTGTATTGCTTATAGTCATAAAACAATTTAAATATTGTTTTGGTTAAAAAAAAAGCAAGAGAAATCCACAAAATAAACCTAATAAATAAAATTTATTTTTACATAAATGTATCCACATAAAAATACCATGTCAATATATATTAATACATGCATAATTACTATGTGCAGTCAATGTGTCATTCTGAAATTCACCGTGCCTTTCTCTTAATTCTCACTCAGCATTTTGGCATGTTTGCAAATATTTTAATGAAGGGTAGCTATCTTTCTTCTTTTATGACTCATGATGAATGTTTACTGAAACATTCACAAACGCTCAATGAATTATATGCTATACTTCACTTTTTGGGAAATACAGTGTAACTTCTTTTAGTAGTCCTTGCTTTTACATTATATGTGGGAACTAGCTTTACACTTGTAGAGAGCTAAAGAAGTTTCTTGGATAAGAAGCGAAATGTCTTCAAAAAAACCCAAGAAAGTCCAGTTGCCTCATGAAAAAGCATCTTTGGGATAGCTTTATATTTCTTTAAAATATTGTTTTATATTTTGTAGTAGTTCTTTAAAAGTAGATTTAAAAAAAAAACTACTTGTAAGATTTAAAGAATATTACTGAAAAACTTTCAGTCCAAACTTCATAGGTCCATTAATATTTTAAGAAATCACTAAAATATGATTGTGGAATTGTAATAAAATGGTATCTAATGAGTTCTGATTTGTGTTGGTACTGTACTAGGCACTGTACTAGAATCCAGGAGACCTGATATAATCCTGCTTTAGCTTTTGCCTCTTGGCCCTTACAAGGCAGTGACAAACCACTTCTGAAAATCTTGCCAAAAAATCTGTATGAACTTGTTAATGAAATTGCCAGGAGTTAAGATTGATTGAAAGGCACAAATGTAGTGTAAGTATAAATGAAAGAGAGCTTAATGCTAACTTCAAGATATTTCCATTCTTTATTGCAAAATTGCAACCTGAATATTATAATAGAAATGGAATAGAAAGATCAGCGCTCGCGCTCTCCTTCTCCCTCTCTCCCCCGTTTTACTGTGGTTTCCTTCCTTTTTGAATAGCTAGTGCCAATATGGGATGCTGCAAGGGTTGGAATAGTTCCTAGCTATTCAACCACACATAAAACTACAAGTGAGGTCATTTGTTGACATGAGAAAGATGTCCAATATAGCAATAGCAATAGCATTTAGACTTATATACTGCTTCACAGTGCTTTACAACACTCTCTAAGTGGTTTACAGTGTCAGCATATTGCCCCCAACAATCTGGTTCCTCATTTTACTGATTTCAGAAGGCTGAGTTAACCTTGAGTCGGTCAGGATAGAAGGAATGAAACTCCTGGCAATGTGAGCAGAGTTGGCCTGCAATATTACATTCTCACCTAGTTGACATCTCTGCAAAGACCAAACAGGTGAGATGATGAAGCTCCTGGCCCAAGGCCTTGAGCCTTTAGGATCCAGATAATGACCATTCACTCAAGACACCTAGACGGCTGCCCATATAATTAGCCATAACTCTAATGGCTCACAACAATAGTGACGAGAGCAATAAAAAAAATATCCCAACTACCCCAACTCCTGATGTCCTAAATGAACTCCCCAATTCATAAAAATACTAGACAGTCCCCAAAAGATAAAAATCACTGTTACTCGGCTCCACTCATCCTCACAATAGTTGATTTACAGATTTTGAAACCAAATACGTTTTTTCTAGAGCTCTGGATGAGGTCATGCTCCTCCAAATAGAACTGGTTCACAAACTTGATGTTCTCACAACTACATCTTCTTGTGTCCTTTTTTGGAGCAAGAGGTATTGAACACAATCATGTCATTTTGTGATTAGTCTATTGCAACTCTTTCTACATGGAGCTGCCCTTGAAGACTATTTGGAAGCTTAGATTGATATAGCAGTGGCAGTCCAGGAAGTTTTGAGTGCATTTAAATTTATCCATGTAAAAGTTTTTTTCTGTGAGAGCTATTTTATTCCATATACAGTATTCACTAAAATCATTATAAACAAAGTCCCTTGCATTTAATTAGAAACAGAAGAAGCTTCTAGATATTAAATTTTCATCGTACGTTGTTTTATTTCAAACAATTTCAATTTATTAGCAATTATGTTTTGTAGTAACAGCTGTAAAAAGATTTTATCCCAAGGAGGTAATAACAATGGATAAAGAAGTACACAATTTTTTATTGTTACTCTTGTTGTGAAGCTAATGTTTGAAGAAATACATGCTTACAAAAACAATCTAGCATAAAAACATAAGCAATTCAAAATTAATTTTTATGACTTTTTATTCTGATGTTAATTTCTAAATTATGGGAACAAAAAAATAAATTCACCCTAATATCAGCTATTACCAAAGGCTTATATTTTTGTACATAAACATGAAAATCACTACATTTACTTAAGTATTGACCCATGTTGATGTTTCTTACATATTTCAATTTAATTCATACAAGAATTTAGAAAATATCTCCATATCTCTAAAGTCTTAAAAAATACACAGTGAATTATGTTACAATATTAAAATTTGTTTGGCATCTAAAACAATACTAAAATAATCATAATCTAACCTCTAAAATGTATATTAACATTTTTGGCTTTCAAGAGGCTTTCCTGTTGTCTGAAAGGACAGAAATACTGAACTATAGTGGTTTGAATCCAGAGCTTCATTAGAACCTTGTTCAAAGAATGGTCAGTTTCTCCTGCAACACAGGACAACTATGGCACTGCCTGGTCTACTAAGCAAATAGTGTGAGAGGATGCAGAGAAAAAGGAAGTCAACAAAAAATTACTTCAACCTCTTCTTTAATTGGGGCTAGATTTAAATTCCTTCGTGAATGGAAGGGGCCCTTCAATTTGCACAAGGATATTGGATTACCTATATATTTCTTTTCTTTTTGTTTCCTAAATTCTTATTTTTTCTTATTTTTTTCTTATTTTTGTTTTTAAATATAATGTTAAATTATAAAATATAATTAACCCAATAAGAAGTAATTAGTAAATAAGTATTAGAACAAATAAGGGATCACAAGCTGGCTATAATCAGTTTTTTTCATTCTCTTGAGTTGGAAAATGATTTTGAAAAAGAGAAAACTCTGAAGCTGGCAGAAATAAAAAAAATGTTGGCATGCAATATTGGGGCATTTCTTGACTTGCATGACTACTTAAAACATGCAAGTGAAACATTAAAAATATGCCAAAAATATCCCTGAGAAGTATTGCAAGTATGACATCAATAAAAGAAACTTACCTATTCTGAGAAAGAGACGGCTGAGAGTAAGTAGAGGGAAGTGCTGATTTAGAAAAGTGGTAATTTTAGTGGTAATCTAATTACCACATTAGGTTAGTTGAAAAATCACTGATCTGATTTTAGGATTGCTAATTCCTAAAATTGACAGTATTTTATCAAAATGTATTATGAATATAACTTGATATTACAAAAATCAAGGTATTTGATCACAGTATATTAATTAAATAAAACTCAAATTGTGAAGATAAGCTTGAGTACAAACCCCAAAACCACTGGAAACCCAGAAAATATAGATGGGTCACTATAGCATTTATCTGTATGGTGCCCTGAGGAAATACTGGATTTCAACTTTCATAACGTTTAAGCAGCATGAGTAAAGCAAGGCCACTTCAGATCCCCAAGGAATATAAAAGATACAGGAATTCTTTCCATGATTAAATTTTCTTTTTGGAAAATCCTGATAGGAATTCTTTTCCAGTACAAATAGAAAAATAAATCATTTGGGTATCAAACTATGGTCTTAACTGTATCTGTATCCCTACTTCTAATAGTTATTATTCTAACTGACCATCCATCCTCTCTTTAAACTTTTCAGTATGTGTTCTGCTATTTGAGGAATTTACCACATATGTTCCTTACTTTTAAAAAAAATTAATTTTATTTTAAGGAAATCCTCCAGAACTGTTGTATGGACTTTCAAGTAATCAGGATACACTAGCAACATTTTCAAGTGGTCAGCAAATATACAGAAGGGACAGTGCAAGGTTTAAAAATAGCTCTCATGATTATCATATGTGTATCATTGTTTGTGGAAAAATTATTTCCCCACATTAAACTATTTAAGAAAGTTTAAATTCTTTTCTGGAATAATTTTGATTTTAGAAAAAAATAGCTCAAAACATGTAGTAAAATTGCTGCTATCAAAAATGACTCAATTTAAGCTAAAAAAGTGAGAATAAATTGGGGAAAGATCTTAATGCTCATCTACCAGTCTTGCCCCTTAATAATGTTATATAACGGCTCAAAAACAATAGCATTATCTACATGCAAATGGCTACTTGCTAATGTTGAGGCATATTTTTTTTAAAAAAAGTAAATGTATTTACTTATGTATCTTTTAAAATTATTAAACAACCTGGGAAAACATCAGTGTAAGGTAAATGAATTAAGAACAATATCCTCAACAAAGCCAGGACAACAGTTTAAAGTAAATACAACTCTGGTCACAATTTTAGATTTCAAAAATAGGCGCTAGAGAAGGGTTGGTATGATCCTAAGAATACTTTATCATTCATATAAATAAATATATCAATTATTTATATTCTTGACCTTGATTTAATTGTTCAATTAAACTTTAATATTTTAGCTTCTAAAGCTAAAAACATTTAGAGAGATGCTTAAACAATGAAACATTAATATTAGAGTGAATTTAGCAGACAACTAGGAAACACAATTGAGTTTAAAGTAAAACTATTTTTAAATTGGAATGGCAAATTTGCCATTAATATAAATTTGCTCATAAGTAACATAAGACACAAAACATTTTTTTAAACTTTCTACTTAAACTTAAATGCTAGGCTGGGTAAGCAAAATTCAACAACGATTTCTGTTTTAGTAAAGCCTATTTTTATAGGTCTCATCTTTGGTATTTTAACATTGTGAATCCTGCTTTCCATTATCCAAATATTACTGAACATTATATTATGATGTCCAGTTGCTTCAGCATTTACATCATTTACAACCAAGAACCTGATACAATACACAGAGCATCAAAGCATCAAACATTACTTGTTTCCTGTCATTAAATAGGCTGTTACATTAAATTGTAGTCAGTCTCATTTTAAACTTACTTTCAAACCATATTTTTATGACAATTTTAAGTGTTAATCAGAATACCAATTTTAGATGGAAAGGCAGCATAGCTAATTATAACCAAGCACTCACAGTGTCTTTCCTCTTGGGTATAATAGAATTAAGGATGAAAAAAGCATATACTTGTAAAGAGTCACGGCTCACTCTTATAGAATGAAATCATAGTTCATCATGGAACTATGGAAAGATTTGGCAATTTCCAAAAACTATATTTCATATTAGTAAGTACATGGATTTTAAATCTTGTTAATACAACATCTCCCTTAAATCCAAATCGATAGTAATATCTATCTTCCCAATCTTGAAAGTTTTATTATCAAAACATAAAACTATTTATATAAAAACAAAGTATAAAACAAAATATACTGGCCATGAACTACCCAAGGAAGCAAATCCTCCAGGAAAGTATATTTTCTTCCAAACAAGTCAAATGATTGCAATAATAGAGAGATTAATGAATAAACAGATGCTGTTGATAAAGTGGCAATGCATAACAATCTTTCAATCCATTATAAAGGTGCAATTGCCTGCAGTTCTTCCGTGTGGATACAGCAATGAAGTTCTGCTTTACATATTCCAGGCACGAGGGATTTGGTGGCAGCAAGCAAAGGCGGCTCGTCTTCTCCTAGAAAGAAAGATGTTGGAAAGGTCTTGTTAGTTAATTGTTAGTTAATTGGTATATCTCCAAATCAAAGACTTATTCATTCACATTCTAACACTTCTGTGCCATTCTACTCTTAACTGCTGAGTTACACCATGTATAGTATATTCAACTTATACTACCATTTATTTTGTTACATATAAAACAAAGCTTAAAACAATACAATAAAAATAGCAGCTTCTATTAGCACTGAGCTATGGTGGCACAATGGTTAGAATGCAGAATTGCAGGCTAACTCTGCCCACAGTCAGGAGTTCAATCTTGACAAGCTCAAGGTTGACTCAGCCTTCCATCCTTCTGAGGTAAATAAAATGAAGACCCAGATTGTTGGGGGCAAAATGCTAATGTTGTAAATACTATGTTGTACTATGTGGCATTTCCCAACCCTGCAGCCCAGATTTGGGGAACACACAGGGGCAAGTTTTACTTACCTTTGCTACTGGTTTGCTCGCTTCGCTTGCGCGCACACCACTTCTGGGCATGCACAGAAACTTCTATGCATGCACAGATCATATTTGATTATGTCTGGGCAGGTTGGCACAGCCTCCTCCTGCTGCTACTGCTACCAGTTTGCCTGAACGGGGGCAAACTGGTAGCAACCCACCACTGGGAACACCTGATGACCTGTGGATGGGAGGCTAAAACTTGATCAGATCACAGAAACTATTGGAACAAAACAGCTTAAGAGAAAGTATTCTTGATGGAATGGATTTTGAGAAGCACAAGCTTCCTCTTATTGAAAAACTTTGCCCGCAGATCATGGAACTATGTTGGGTGATGCTGGAGAAAAGTCGTGAAGTTATTGAAACAAGGTAGAACTATCAAAAGTAGAGGAAAATACTTTTCAGATCCAGGTTATACATCATAACCAGAGGTGGGTTTCAACAGGTTCTGACCAGTTCTGGAGAACCAGTAGTGGAAATTTTGAGGAGTTCGGAGGACCAGTAGTAAAAATTCTGACTGGCCCCGCCCCCATCTATTCTCTGCCTTCCAAGTCCCAGCTGATTGGGAGGAAATGGAGATTTTACAGTATCTTTCCCCTGCCACGCCCACCAAGCCATGCCATGTCCACCAAGTCACACCCACAGAACCGGTAGTAAAGAATTTTGAAACCCACCAATGGTCAAAATTATTTGTTTTTATTGCTTTAAGGGAGTATTTTCAGTTCTCCTACTGTGTTTCCCCAAAAATAAGACCCTGTTTTATATTTTTTTTTTAACCCTGAAATAAGCTCTTGGCCTTACTGCCATGCACTCAAAAGCCTGATTGGGCTGTGTCACTGCGTTTTTATATTTACCAGCAGAGCTATTATTTCTGAACTGTCAGACTTACCGTAGTTTGCCAAATTTCTTATCAGTATCTACTGCGCATGTGCACATTCTTTTACTTTTTCTAAAAACTTGCCTTTGTTCTCCAGCCAGGGAAGTTCATGGCTAGGAAAGCTTCCAAGATGTAACTAATTAGATTAGATAAGTTTTTTATTTTCTTTACAATAAATATGAGTTTAATTAGAAGATGTATTCTGGTTTTATTGATCAAAGTATACACAAGGAGAACATCACGATCCAACTCAAAATGAGGGCAATTACCCCACGCAAGGTAATGGGGCTGCCGCTCTAACAGGCTGATTATCAAGGGATGTCTTATTTTGGGGGAAACGGTATATAACAACAATTTTGAAATATTTACAGATATAAGGGAAATCTCAGAAGTTACAAGATTTTACATACTGTATGCCATTCTGTCTTCTCCCTTACAATAATTTAATCTAAGCATAGAACTAATTGAAGCTGACCCAGTGCAATGTTTTATGAGAAGATGGCTTCCAATTCCCTGGAATCAAGTTAAAGTGATCAAGTTAAAGCTACATTGGAAGTGATCACCCTCATCAGAATCAAAAGCAATGGTGGTTTGTCAAAATCTACTGACTTTGATATTATTCAGATCTTAACATACAGACTCTAAAACCATTAACTTTATCATCTTGTAAAAATTAGCATGCAATTCTAGTTTGCAACTTTTTCTCTACTACATCTTACCCAGTCCTGATGAGGAAGAGACACTCTCTGTAATGGAAGATGTTTCAGTTTGATCTGTTAAGAGTCCATCCATTAAAGGTAGTGACAGTTCAGATGAAGGAACAGAGGAATCATAAATTCCCGAATCTCGGGGCATGTCTGGCAGATTGGCAGCTTTGACAACATGCAGCAATGGCTGAAGAATAGAGCTAGTGTTCTGAATGTCCTGAGATTCTCTATCCAGCCCAAGATTCAAATGCTGGGTCACACAAAGAGAGTCTGAATGCAAAGGAGGAGGAACATTTGCATCTACTTTTAGATAAAAATCTCCATCAGTCACTTGTTTATTGACTAAGTCACTTAATACCAAGCCAGAGTCAAAAGTTTCTATCACTGGATCTGGACAACGTAAAGGTGTTGGGAAGAATGATGCAAACTGCTTCTCAAACCAGTCAGGCTCCTGGTCTATATACTGATGCATGTTGCAAATGGCTACATAGAGCGATCGTCCAGACTTACTCCTGAAATAATTTCTTTTGCTAATATGTACAGGATACAATTCTGAATCATGAAAGCTAAGATCTTTGGATTTTAAATGAGCATAAAACTGAGGCAGATTATCCATAAGCTTGTACTTTGTGGTTAAATCTAGTACTCCAGGAATGTCACCTTCACAGGAATAATCAAAGTAAACAGCAATGAACTTGCAGAGGTCACGTGAATTTTGCTTTGCATGACGTAGCTGCTCTGCTATGGTAGCTATGGCAACCAAAAAGAGTTCTCCTTTCCCAGTATCCTTTTCCCTGGATCTCTTGTGCTTCCAGCTCCTTTTCTCCACAAAATATTTCATTCCTTTTGAACATACAATGATGATATATTGGGATTCATTGATTTTCCGATGAAGCCACTCTTTCTGACCTTCTTTAGAGTTTTTCAGATCTTCCCATAAGTCTAAAGAAACCTAGTAAAAAGATTATAGCCTTTGTACAATGCTTTGACTTTCAACACCCAGCCTATTTCATGAATGTGCATTTATGGGCTGGCATTTATTACAGAAGTGCTTCAGTGAGCACTTACATGGAGACTTTTTTAAAAAAGCAGAATATGTATGTGTTTTGACACGTAATAATACACACACACATACTATAGAGACAATGCACATTACATACATGCAGAGGGGGGAAGAGAGGGGAAGGAAGAGAGAGAGAGAAGAGTTGGAATTACAAATTAAGGGTAACATTCACATAATAGCTGATGGGGAATTCTGTTGGTGCTATAAGTTGATAATGTGAACTCTGCTCTGGGACAGCCAGAGTATTATAGCAGTCAAGAACTGGAGTTGACCCTAGGTCATGTCTTCATTCAACTGTGGTCTTCATTGGGAGCTTTAAGCCAATCATGCTGTCTCACTCAGAATTTAGAGTGCTGTTGTTCTGAGATTAAAATAAGGGGTCACCTTCATATGCCGTATGCTCCCATAGAAAACCCATATGATGTATGCAAATATTTATTGAATCTACTATATATGTTACAGTAGGGGTCCTTAGTGCTCTTTGATTGGTGGTTTTCTATGGTTTTCTATGTAACACCATCACAGCTAGTAGGGAGTGGGGTTTGCTCTCAATTGATATTCTAGTGGTTTGTCTTGTCAGGGGGTCCATATGGCTTCTTATAGTATGAAGGAACTCATAATAGATAAAGAAACTCTTTTGTTAAAAATCACAGAATAATAACATTGCATATGAATAATAATGTTATCTATATATATAGTTAGGCTATATATAGCCTAACTATATATATGTAAAAAGAGTGGTAAGTTAAGAGTGCATCAAACTATACATATAAAAAGAGTGGTAAGTTAAGAGTGGTAAGTCAAATTAAAATAGATTGTAAAGGAGACAAAACCAGTTCTTAAAGCATAACTTAAATGAAATACTTGGCAAGTTAACTGCCTGTTAATCACCCCAAAATAATATAATTACAGGGTTTGTATTTGTTTTTTTTAATCAATTAAACAAAATTAGAGACAATGCACATTGCATACATGCAGAGGGTTTGCTTAACACATTGTAAACCGCCCTGAGTCTCCGGAGAAGGGCAGCACATAAATTAAATTTTTTTAAAAAAATACACACTAATTTTTGCATCTTCAGAATTGTTGTGGATTTTGTGTGTGTGTATAAATGTGTATATTATATATAATATACATACACCCAAAGTTATGTCTATAATTGATTCTGACCGGTGGTGGGATTCAGCCAGTTCGCACCATTTCGGGAGAACCGGTTGTTAACTTTCTGAGTAGTTTGGCAAACTGGTTGTTGAAAGAAATCATTAGGGCAGAGAACCAGTTGTTAAATTATTTGAATCCCACCACTGATTCTGATGCTAGAACAGTTTTCTCCATTCTAGCAGTACTTAGTCCTTATCATTATTATAATTTCCAGCTAGCACAGCAAACTAATTTGTGGAGTTAAAAATCCGACATAATCTGGACAGCATCCCATAAGGAAAGATTGGATTAGGATTATTTGTAATAGTTTTATTGCTAATGACATGAGCAATAGGTAAATATAATCATGCAAGTAATTTCAATTATATGTTCAGTAGTTCTACGTTAAATTTCCATATTTTCTAAATGCAGAGAACTTTAACAATGAGGCAGTCTTTCAAATTTATACCCATATCTAGTATGTTGCTAATTTATGAGGTGCTTTATCAGCAAAAATATGTTTCACATTTGTACAAATCTTCTGATACATAAATGGATCTCCATGGGCTCAAATGCTTCGTATTTTCTTCTGTATCAAGGATGACTGGCTGGAGCTGTCCCCCATACTGAAGCGAACTTTTAAAAGAAGCTCCAAATGAACTGATGGAAAGAGGGATATGTTAACCTACAGTTCCAGAATCAAGGCATTCAAAAAACCCAGGTGAGCTTTTCTTCTAGGCCATACTAGAATATTCTCATTTTTTTTTCTAGAACATTAGGCACATCCTTGTTGCAAACATCTATCTGAAAAGTAACTAGTCCAAACAAAATAAGCAATACTCAAAGCTGACCACTAGAGGTCAGACACGCAATAAATATCAGACAAAAATAAAAAAGTAAGTAGAATGTTAAGATTTGTATTCATTTCAATTCAATTGCTGCCTTAAAGAAATGTGTTTAATATAGCACAAAGAAGACTTCAAGAAAATGCAAGCAGGGCCAATTTACCTCGCAACCACAAAAGTCCTGAAGGAAAAAGGCAAAACACTGGATGACATTAATGTGCTTCTGGCAATCTTTATTGGAATAGCAGAGGAAGACTTTAGGGCGAGGCTGCTGCCTTTCCACATGGAGAGATGCAGAGTAGGTAGAAGATTCAGAACTCTCCTCATCTAAATGGGAATAGATATTTTCTAAATTGAAACAAAAAAATTAACAGTGAAGCATTTTACTATCTACACGTGGAGAAGAACTGCAATACTTTCTCCTTTCAAGTTTGGAAGATTCAAATTCTTGTTTTTTTCCTCTCCTAATTCCAAAAAACAGTCTGGTTTCTTCATTCTACGTATATTGACCTGAGGGGTTTTTTTTCCCATCTAGGTGAGGCTACACGCTAGATCTTGTACTAATCTTGTCAGATATGGACCATGAAGTCCTCTATAGCTGTATCCACTCAGAAATGCAAGCCCTACTCAGTGCAAGCACAGGGGCTCCTTCAAAACATTAAAATAAACATTGAGGCGTAAGGCTCTAGAAATTCATTTATCTGCAAGCACAAATCTGTAATGCCAAAGGAATTCCAGACACTTTCAGGACTCAATAGAACGTGAGCCTGCAAACAGACACCCCCCCCCCAAAAAAACAGATCCCCCAGATGCTGCACTGCAAACACCTGATTCTCTAGGATATTTTAGATTAATTCTATCAGTCAAAAGACAAGGTAAACTGCAGGCCCCTAGCTGATCACAGCAATGCCGCTGCTTGCTTGCTGCATAACAGTATTCTGATGTCAATTTGTGGCTGCGTTTTGCTAAACAGAAGCATGTTAACTCCGGTACCAACGTGGAAATTCCAGAATAAACAAGGTTGGAGAAGGTGATTTCTAGCAAGGGCATCCAACTTTTTAACTAATTAATTTTCCCATGACTACCGGCAGTTTTGAAAGGGACTTCCACCCTTCAGGTCATTTAGAAGCCAAATGCCTACCTTGTTGCTTTTTGCGACACATCACTGTAAAAAGTGTTGCAAATGCAGAGATGACAACCAAGGGTACTGTAATGGCTACTGCTCTTATTGGACCTGCCCATGGGGAGTGCACTTGAAGAAAGGTGGAAGAAAAATACCTAAATTAGCTTTTCTTAAACTGAGGTACTAGAACCATTGCATCTTCCCACTGTTGAAACATGCAAGGCAAATGTATTTTAATTAAATTACATTTTGTGATACTACTCCATGAAATAGTATGAACTAAGGCCTTCTGAGATAAATTTCCAATAGCCACAGGCTTTGGCTGAAGCCATAACTATAGTTCAGCACAGATCTGTAGAAGTTGCGCTCTCTTGAGGGGCAAACAACTCTGTTGGCTGTAAAAAAGGCCCTATCTTTGGGAAAAGGCTTTTCATTTTTTATCATCTTGATATTCATGGTGTTATGCCGTATTTTTCGGAGTATAAGATGCACTGGAGTATAAAACACACCTTGGTTTTTGGGGAGGAAAATTAAAAAAAAGCTGATTGGTAGGTGGATCACCCTCCCGGAATACCCCCAATCAGCTGTTCCTAGAGGTGAATTTTAGCAATAGGTTTGTTGGTTGTAAGCAGGGGTGAAATGCTTCTGGTTCAGACCGGCTCGGGCGAGTAGGTAGCGATGGCGGCAAGCAGTTCAGAGAACCAGTAGCAAAAATCCTTGCCTTCGCTCCCCATGCCCAGCTGAGCCGCGCGATCATCAGAGCTTTTTTTTTTTTCCTTTTAAATGGCTCTGATGATTCTGTAGTGTTTCACTCTAACTACATAAACACACAAAATCTCACAAAGCTGTATGTGGAATTTTGTGTGTGTAAAGTGTGAAAGTTGATTTTTTGGGCTTTTTGTAGCTGTGTGAGGTTCCTGCTTGTTGCAGGAGCCATTTTGGGTCTAGCACAGCTGCATTTATATTGTGGGTGAGCCAGTTGTGTTATGTTGTATTTTGTAGGTTAAAAAAGTGCAAAGAAGTGACATTGACTTGGCCACACCCACCCAGTCACCTTACAACCAAGCCCCACCCACTAATTAAGCTCCGCCCACAGAACCGGTAGCGAAAAAAATTAGAATTCACCCCTGGTTTTAAGGTCTCTGCCTTGGTTTTCTTTGCTTTTTTTCTGCCTCTGAAACTTCTGAAACTCCGTTTTAGGGGGACAGATTGAAAGCCTCTTCTGGTGCTTTTTTCAGCCTCTGAAATCTTCATTTGAGAATCTGGGTGGGTCTATATTCGGAGTATAAGACACATCCAGATTTTCACCCTCTTTTTGGGGAGAAAAGGTGCATCTTATACTCCAAAAAATACAGTACTTTAATTTAAAAATAAAGCGCTGAGAGCCTGTGATACATGGTAGTACAAGAAAATCAAATAAGTATACAATTCCACAAAACAACAAGAAATTCTCCCATTTCTGTATAATTTGAATGTCAGAGAGGCTGTGGCAAAAGCTCTCCATCGTGGAGTGCTAACTTTATCCAACTTTCCTTCACATATTTTAAATGAAATGAAATAAAATGATCAAATTCAGTCTAAGAAAATTTATATGCATCACTTATCCACGTTTAGAATTGATTAGCACTGTTTTGCCAATGCAGAACATTCATTATATGGGAAAGAATCAGTAATAAGAGCTGAAAGAATGACCAGATGAAATCTGAACAAGCTGTTAACTCTACTGCTATGGAATCAGTCAATTTCAATGCATGGGCTTAGATAATGGTATCCCCTAAAGCTCTTTTTATATGCATGCTTATAGCTGTCTTATGAAATATTAAGATTTTTTTCATTAAAAAAACATTATTAAAGATTTTTATACCTGGCTTCAACACATAGTGCATAGATTTTCTTGTTGTGTTGGTATCATCAACAAGCTTAAGGAAAAGCAAAACAAAAGTAAATCATATGACAATATTTATTTTAGAAACATGACAAATCACTGTTTAATACTTAAATTTCAAGAAAAAAGTGAAATTTTCACTAAAAGATAGGCTAATTTACCAAATAAATTGCCCTGTAATAACTAGCCTCTTCTGTTTTTTATTAAACTGATTTAACACTGTGGTATTGATTATACAGAAGACAATCAAAACTGTGTGTGGGGGAACTTGTCCAAATTTGATTCAGAAAGAATAGTTTTCAAATATCCATGGCATTCTCAATAAAGTAAGAAGAAAAAAATAGTTTGGAGACAAGACAATAATTATCCAAAATGATTGGATTTAGGGTGGCACCTTAAGAAAGGGACACACCACTATATCTTTCAAGGCTAAGGAGATCACCCTCTCTCACCAAGAAGCCATATCATTGCATGAATCCAACTGCAAGTCATCTTCCAAGCAGCCTTAAATAGGCAGCCTAATACACAGTTTGAAAAAAGCTGTCTACTTCATTGGAAGTCATGGAAGTCATTCAGGCATAAAGCAGCCAGAGTTGCCCAGTTGGAATCTAGCTCTTCATGGATCTGAATTTCATGTAACTGTCTGTCTATCTGAATCACCAATCTAGTTTCTAATTTTCCAGCAATGTAATGTATATATAAAACAGCCATGCAAAAAAGAATTCAATTAAAAATTTACTTCAATTCTGAAGGAGGATCAAGAATAGCTGATTTTCCTATTTCATTTTTATGATATTGATGCTTTTTTTTATTAACAAGTTATCCTATATTCTAAGAATTTGGCAAGGATGCCTCTTGCCTCCAGAAAGAAGTGTCTGAAAGTGTCATTCAAAGATGAATTAAAATAAAACTATAAATCTTAAATGTGTATAAATGGCCATGATTTGATGAGATTGTCAGTCTTGAACAAGAATGCTGAAGTTTACAAGATCCCCTGACAGAGTAGGAGCATTGTAAGATCATGAAATTTAGCATTCTTGCGAGATTTCAGGTGATTTTTTTTTTTATGATGTTTGGGCGAACATATGAGATCAGACTGTTAGTGCCGAAGACTTGAAATAATTGTACAGGCAACATTATTCTATGATGTCATGCAAAACAAAGATAAAATACTAACTACGCTCCTAGTTTCAAAGGAAATAACTGAATGTTGGCTACAATACCTTTTACTCTTATCTTCTACTACTACAAATAATTCATTACCTCAATGATATAATCTCCAGGTGAGACATTCTGAAGAGTACAAGTTGTTACATCTGTATTCTTTTCCTATGGGAAAACCAGAACAATTTGTCCTGCATTCATAACATCTTTTCAATATTTGAAGAAACTACACTTTCATTACAAGGTTATCACTTCTGAAAGTTATACCAATTCCCAAGCAATTAAAGATACAGATTTATAAATGAAGTACATAAATCATTAAGCCAAAAATCTTTGGAGTCCTTGTTTTATTGAAAATCTCTCCCTAGTCATAAATAGTTAACAAAAAATTTCCCTAGTTATAAAGAATTCAGAACCTATACTCAACACAGAGGACAAGGTTTTTGTTTCTCAAAGTCTTTCCTGGATTACAGCCAAATGTATCAAATAGCAAAAGGAACAGTTTCCCCAAATGAATGCTTATCACTGAATGCAATCAGCATTTAACCAAAGAAGAGAAAGAAAACTGCAGTATCCCTTGAATTATATTTCACTGAAAACTGCATTAACTCCAAACTACCCTTACCCAAAGTATATTGTTTGCTATTCCCAGCTTGAAATAAATAAAAATTTAATAAAGTAATAGCATTTACAAAATATTGATTAAAAAGAGTGCTGTATGTGCTTTCAAGTGCTCTAACCTAATGCTTAAATATTGCATTATGTTCCACCCTATGATCGGCCAATGTAGAATTATCATCTCTAAAGCATTATTTCATATGTGTAATATCCATCATTTTAAATAAAAATGCAATTCAAAAATGGAAAGAACAGAAAAGATGGGAGAAAAAAGATAAGTCATAGAGTTCTAGGGAACATAACCAGCCCCACTAAAATATAATAGGACTAGAATTTTTTTTTCATGCTAAATCTGGAACTAATGTAAGGTTTTGCAAAACTGAAGAAGCATCTAAAGTACAATGGGGATCAACATTTAGCAGGAGGTTACATTTCCTCTTATGTCTTAAACTTGCCCATATGGTTACCCCATTTCAGCTACTCCATCACAGTGTTTCTCAACTTTGGAAACTTGAAAACATATGGACTTCATCTCCCAGAATTCTTCAACCAGCATGGTTGACTGGGAAATTTTGAGAGTTGTAATCCACCTTCAAGATCGGAGAAACACTGATCTGTCAGAACTTGTCCCAACTTCTTTATGATGTTAATGTATCTGAAAACCCACTCCCATAGCCAAATCTTTGACCAAACCTTGTTAGTGTCAGCTGACCTAACCTGATATAAGAGTGGTCTCTACATGTCTTAGAAATTAGGTTAGATCCAACATTGTAAAACAAGAGCAAACCTGTTTACAAATCTTCTGTTTGAACTGTCCATCAGTTTTGAGCTTGTAGTGTAGGTAGTAATATCTGAATCCAAAGTTATGTGGTGCATGATCAAAAGATACATACATATTAAAACCTTGCTGCGTAATATTCAAGCTTCTTGGTTTCCAAACTATCAAGGAAGAAAGATTTAGACAACGATTGGAACATAGTTTTTTGTAACTTGATATAATCTTAGTAGAAGCAATGTTAAAATTGCAGTTCCACTTACAAGGTTTGCAGACCAGGTTGTCTGGTTGCAGCAGCAATTCACAAGCTATTTAAAGAAAGAAAAAGACAAAAAAGACAAAAAGCAATTTTTTTTCAGATTTCAGGTCTTCCGAAAAGCTGACTTCACAAAATAAGATTTTCGTTTAGATAGGAAAAGATTTTTGCCTTCCTTTGTGTAAAAACTTTCAGAATCTGTGTATTAGACATGTAACAGCATGGAATTTAGTTATTGTTCTGGAAAGCCCTACCTTGCCAAAGACCTGGTGCTTATTTTACATAAACAAATTAGCTTGTTTAAGCTAATTTGTACCTCCCCATATTTGCTAGTAAAAAAGAGGTTAAGTCCTCCAGCAGATATACAGGGTAATCCCATGATTTTATGGTGCCCGATATAAAAACCAAATGCATTCTTACACTGATCTGAAAACTAGGGATGAAGAGTTCATCTATTTCCTTTTACTAGCATGTAAAAAGTAGGTAATGGTCACTTTGGATTAGAACTGTACAAATATTTCAAAATCTATACTTCAAGATGCATATGAATGTGTACAAAGCATCTCTTTTCAAACTGTTAGAGCAGCAGTAGCAGCAGCACTTTTTAACCTGTTTGCAGAAAGTCCTGTTGAAAAGGTATTTATACATAGGTCTCCAAATGACATGAAAGACAATAGAAGATCCTAAGTCTTAATCTCATATGCCTAATACATGTATCGGCTGATGGATTTTTTAGACTAGTTATTTAATTTCCCAAAGAAAATAACAGTTTCTGAGAGAAAGGCATGTACCCAGGGTTTTTTACAGGAAAGTCTTAGTAAAATCAACTCAGTGTATCAAAACCTTCCTAAATATGTTCCCATAATAATTCATCCATATTTTCTCTCCAAGGTCTCCAAAGCCATTTCACTTAAAGTAGGCTTTGATGTGAATTTTAACTAGAAAGCATGCAGTTTCAGCTGCTATCATCTTTCATTAAGATTCAGGACACAAAGATCTGTAAGGCAGAAAGGAATAATTGCTGTTGTACTTACGCCGAGTTCTGAAGAAAAAGGGATGGTAGTTACTTTCATTCTTAATGGATGAAAAAGGAATAACCTTTACAAAGTAGTCAGTTTCAAATTTCAAATTTAGGAAGGGCTGAGATTCCACTCTCTGAAAGGGAAGTAATGTAAGCCAATTAGTAGCACATTTTAACATGTCCTGGATAATCATGCAATTATGTTATTTTCCTAACAAAATTCCATATTTCCCATTTATAGGAATCAATGTTGGCACCAGAAGACCAACTTCCTTATCTTTTATGAAAATCCAATTAGTTAAGATTTTAAGAAGAATTGAGAGAGTCTAGTGGATGCGATTAATTTTTTATTAATCACTCCTGCTGGATTCTCTAAATTCTTCTTTAAACCATAACTAATTTGATTGTCATAAAAGATAGTTAATAGAATAAAGGCAGAAAGTGTAATCCCCAATCTGTTTCTTCATAATTCCATATTTATTTTTCATTCAAATGTAAAATGTGAAATTAAATATATTCAGATGCTGCTAAAGTACAACTTCCTCCTGCCTTCTTAAGCGTGAACCTGAAAAAAATGCCACGCCTTTTAAGGAATATACAGATTAAAATTATGGCAATTCTTAAAGCACCAGAATCTTTCTCTGGGTGAAGTGTGCACAGCCCTAGTGAAGAGTCCCCAGAGTCTGATATTCCATCCAAACATTGGAGATAAAATATCCTTTAGTAAAGTGTCCCATCAATTTCAATAAAGCTCCTGCTCTGAGATTTCTATGATTTTCAATATTAAGACTTACAGTCCATTTATAACTTGAGTTGAGCTGTTTTGGGTCTTTTAAAAGCAACTGCTGACATTGTCTTCTTTCCGATTTTAATTCTTCAAGTATAACTCGAAATCCTTTCAGAAATTCAATACCTGCATATATTTAAACAGATCAATAAATATGTTTACTGATGAATCTGTTTTCCTTAGATTTATATGGCTATTCAACTTGCAAAAAGTGACTCTGACACACTTACCATGTGTAATAACATCAAAATACGGAAGTAGAAAATAAAATACATCCCAGACAGAAAAGAGAACACAGAATAAAACAAAAACAACAGGATGTGTATCATGAAAGTTTCACTCCTTGTTCAAGCTCCAGTCTCCCATCACTTATGGAGCATTAAGTTCATATTAGAGACTTGTATAGATCAAGTCTCAATATGACTATTGTTGAGAATTCAGGGAATTCAAGTCTATACATAAGAAGCACATATATATGATAGGGCTAAGCTTGGCGCTATACACATCAGGTAAACACATAATTTAAGAAAACTTGGCAATTACATTTGCACTCTATGGCATTCTTAAAGAAGCAGATGCTAAGTAAAATATTCTAAGAAGACCAGGTTAGCTGCAATTGTATCTTCCCATGCTCCTACAATACTTAGGACTAATTTTTAAAAATTTATTTTCCTTGTGATTCAATTTGGTATTTAATTCATGTACTTTTTTAAATTTTGTATTAAATGTGTTTTTTATTCTTGGCTGTGCACTGCCCTGAGTCCACTAGGAGAAGGGCGGTATATAAATTTAATAAACTAAACTAAACTAAACTTTTATACAAATATTTCTGAGAGCTAAATGATCTTGCAACAAGGGAGGCAAATCAACTACATCCTGTGTCCTTAATATTTAAAGGAAGAATAATACTATTTGTGCTGATATAGAGACAATGAATAAGAACAGTTAACCAGATCCCTGTTACCTGAGATCCTTCAACTTCAGTTTGTTCTTCATATTTTGAGAGGGATTAATTTCTGATCATTACAAGAGAAAATGCCTAGCTTTGTAGGCCTTGGAGATTTAATGCAACCAAGTCTGCAGCTGCAAATTAGCAATTCGGTAACACTGTGCTCTTAGACGCATTGGATATCACTTCCTCGTTCTTTTTAATAGCTACCCATTATTTTCTACTCAGATTAGCAGCACACTAAATATAATGAAATACATTGTGATTTACCAACATTTAACCATCCCTTTTACTGTTCCCCCAAAATATATGTAAAAATGCTTTTGCAAATGTGTTTCTATCATCAGTTCACTATTATAGCCCCTTTCAAAAAGCTGATGAGTATTCAATGCAGCCTAAACAAATTGAACACAATAAAAATGTATGTGGAAACACATTATTTCAGAATTCAGTATATCTCTACATAACTTTATGTTTACATTTCTCTAATATTTATATCCAAACAAGTCTGGGAGGAACTTGCAGGAAAAGATTAAATAACATAGAGGCAATAAGTTAAGTTTAAGTTAAGTTGCATCAGTCTGAATGGCAAACACTTAAGGACTCTCCTATCTATTCAAAGATGAAGATGATTTCAGAATGACAGAGACAATGCAGTTTGGAACAGAAGTATCTTTAAACAGAAGGGGGGAATTCTCCTTTATATTTGCCAATTTAGCCTGGCTTAAATGGTCTTGAATTATTTCAGAACGAACTTTAATGTTAATAATGTTGGCTAATGCTTAATTTCAAGAGATCTGAAATATGGATTCAATGAAGATGACAAGAGTTTAGCTGGAACAGAGGGCGGGGAGCAGAAATTTCCAACCGTTTGGCATCTATTTGAAATTCAAATTTTTGTCTACTTACCAATGGGGTTGGCTGTCCACAATACAGTCACTGCAACTTGATCAGAGCATGCGTATTGACTAATAGTGATGTTTTGTACATCTCCAATGACATGTTTTCCTATTGAATTCAAATAAGGAGTACAATCTGGGGAAGAAACAATTTAATTAAATACATTTAAAACAGAAAATGTCTTCTGTCTTATTAGAGAACATTCAGAGAATGTTCCTAACTTCAGTCCAATAATATGTCTATGGAGATTCTCAGTCATCCACCCAAAGTTGATTTTTGATAGACAACTGGCCTTTCTTGATTTTTTCTTTGAACTGAAGAAGCTTCTTGAATGGCAAGAGAAATGTGTTTCAAAGAAAAATCCGAGAAAGTCCAGTTGCCTTTTGAAAAGCACCTTTGGGAGTCCAATAATATCATTCTATTTTAATCAATTACTAGACAACTTGTGAGCTGTTGGGTCATCATTCTATGGTTTTCACTGTCATTCTGGAGACCTGAAGTCTTCCATCTCTTTCCTTATTTGTTTTTTGTCTCTGATCCTGAAGATATACATGACTCTTCTCCTTTGCCCTCTCCTTTGTTCACTTTCTGTGCCTCTTGTGGTCATTTTAAAGGCATGCGTGCCTTTTCTCCTCTCTCTCTCTCTCTCTCTCTTTCTCTCTCTCTCCTTCTCTCATGTTATTTGTCCTGATTGCTTGATCCTGGAATTGTGTGGCCCTAGTCTCATTCGATTCTTATTCTCTGCTCCTCTTTGCTGCTTTGATATCATCTGATGACTAGGACAACTTCCTCTCTTTCCACAAAGCATAATTATATTGACAATATTTTTAATTATGGTTGGTCAGACAATGAACCAGATGTTTAGATTGGATTTTGCATTGTTATCCACCTATTGAGTCTTCCCAAGGACCTGGGAGAGGCAGGTGTTTGTTTCATGGTCTTAAAGTTGTTGTCACAGGATGTATACTGTCCCAAACAAAGCTGCCTTTTGCAACCATCATTATTTTTGTACTTATTTTTTACTGCAATGCTGTATGGTGCTTTCATCAACTCAGAAGAGTTCCGACTTCCTGCCAGATCCCCCATTGTTTTATGAGAAGCTGGCAGGGAGTGCTGCAAATGATGATCATGTGACCATGGATGACTATGGCAAAGTGGTGGTGCAGCTGACTGTGGCAGTGTGGTGGTGCAGAAGTAGCCACAACTTGCCAAATTTTAGTCCCACATGATTAATGGGTCCCAGATTTTGGACACATTCTTTAAGTTAGCCTCTTTGTGGTACATTGATTCGAAAATTGTTAGCCTAATGGATTCTGTGTCCATTAACATGGCATTGTTATAAATTAGTGAAGATTCTCATTATCCATTTATTACCAGAAGAGTGGTTATCCCCTCTTAGCTTACTTAGTTCTTTGTTATATAACAGTGCTGTTCCTGGAATTGATCACTTCTTATTTAGCTGCATTGTATTTTTTCCTAAGAAGAAATAGCTAAAAGTAGAATTCTTAGAAATAGTAGAATTCAGGACTATTAGAATGACAGCAAAAGTTTCATACAGAAAAACAGCCATCTGTGCAGGAAATTTGAAACAAGAGCTTCCTCCAACATCTGGATCCACTTAAAGGATAGCGTTGCATTTTGTTGGCAAAAAGTTTCTATTCCAAAATGACAATTTGCCAAAAATCGAGGAAAATACTATAAACTCTCATAACCAACCCCCCCCTTACTTCTTACTTTCCATTTCTCCATTTTATTTTTATACATTTGTTAGGTTGTGTAATCTCCAGCAAAGGCATATACTGTCAGTAAAAAATGCATTTCAGTCACTTTACATTACACTAAAACTTTAAAACTAAATAGTAAGTGTATCCTTGTTTATTGTGATAACAATTCTGTTTAGCAAAGGAATTTAACAGATTGTGTACTTCAGAAATCCCACCTTTTCCTGTGAGGAAAGAATCTATCTGTATAAGATTGTGATCTTGGCAGGGTTGCCCATTTGGCAAATAACAGAGATCCTGGAGATTATGGATGAACAGATTTTGAACTAGGTTTTCTAGAGGAAGCTGGGCTAGTGAACTCTACATCTGAAATGATAAATTAGCATAACCAAATTTCTCTTTAAAGAGTATGCCTGGCTAGACTAAATTGCCAGACAAAATTATGTCAGATAACTCATATCATCAGATTTGGGAGTTATACATTTGAAGTTCTAAGCTCCTCTTGGTATGCAGCCACTTTCCCTTCAAAGAAGAAAATAAAGAGAGGCTCAAAAATAACAATTGCACTATTATAAATTCAATGCAATTGTGTCTATATTTCTATAGTACTATATCCTGCATTCTCTCTAGTCTTGTTTTTAGTTACTGTTGCTTGTTGCTTGCTGATTTTTTGCATCTTTTTATATGCCACAGTATAATGTTTATATAGAAATTCAAGTTTGCTGGGGAAAAAAACCCAGCCCTTTTTCTCTTAAAGGTTTATGGTGATTCCTGTGTTCCGGCACCCTACAAAACATTGCTAAATAACACATAATTGTTAGCTACATCTTTTCTTATGGAGATTGTCACATGATTATGTGAGGAGTTCTGGTGGCTCAGCAGACTAAAAGCATTGTAATTAAACACCAGCTGTCTGCAATTACTGTGTTCGAATCTCGCCAGGCTCAAGGTTGACTCAGCCTTCCATCCTTTCTAAGGTAGGGAAATTGAGGACCCAGTTTGTGGGGGCAATAAGCTGACTTTGTATAAATATACAAAAGTATGAAGGCTATTGCTTAATGCGTTGTAAGCTGCCCTGAGTCTCCGGAGAAGGGCAGCATATAAATCAATTTTTTTAAAAAAATATAATTCAATATTTCTAAAACTAGAGTGAGAGAATGATTTATTAATCAGAGTCACGTGGAACAGTGAAAGAATTAAATCCTATTTGTTTGCAGCTACAAATGTTAGGAAAGCACAGAAATGGCCCAAATTATTCTACCTTTCTTTCATATATTCATCAAAGTGTAAATTGTAAATTTACTTGATCCTATTTAGATAAAATTTGGCTACAAATGCCATGGCTGAACAAAATAGTTTTAATTTACCCCTTAAGTTTTTAACGGACATTTTTCTCTGCTTGAAACTGTCATCTTAATTAAAACTCTACGTGATTAAATAAAGAGGAACAAATTCTATGTTATCTTCCAGAGAAGTCATGATGCAGAAGAATAACTTACTGTCATATTTAAAGGTAATATTAGGCAGTCCAATATTCTTTCCATTTGGAGAGAGGCCCTATAGAAATACAAGAGAACACAGCATAAACCAGTGGCTGAGCAGTAAGTCACACCTAGTTAATGAATGAATTCATTTGACTACATTATTCCAATGCAATACAGCTGAATATTAGAATTCCATCCAGTGAAGTATACTGTATTCCTGAGTTTGATGAAACTCATGGAAAAATTCTTAACCCTGCAAAGTATGAAAATTGTATGGTTGTCTTAATTGTTTCATGCTTCCTGTTACTTACTGATGGAATACAGTTCTGTAAATAGACTCTTTAAGATATTATTGAAAAAATACAAAGACAATCTACAATGCTTTACACTAGCCCCACCATTTTTAATCTCCCTTTGCACAACTCATACAAATCATCTCTAATTCACATTCCCAACCTAATAAATTTTATCTGTGAAGAATTACAACTGTAATTTTCACTAGCCATGACCTTACTAGAAGTCAAAAGTTGGATAAAATGTGTGCAAGAAGTGGGAAAAAAATCTAATCACTGCTGTATTGTGTCCAAAATACTTTTGGAGTGATCTAGGGAAGAGATACAAAACAGGAAAATGTTGAATATTTAAATTCTGTACAATATGAATACGTTATGTCTGAGAAGTTATTTTTTAGATACAAAAAAGGAAAATGTTAAACCTCTCTCCCCCCCTCTCCCCGTCTGTCTGTCTGTGTATCTTCACTCTGAATATATAGCAATTAAATTTATCTAAATCCTTATTAAATGTCATCAAAAGGATACACCATCAATGACAAACTTTCAAGAAAGCTATTATCCAAATATGACAAAGGACATATAACTGCAGTCTCATGAAAAATTCCCCAGATAATTTTTTAAACTTGTCCAATTTTAATGGACAGTGATCAATACACAGTGCCCAATACGATCACAGATGATAAATAAAAGTGTTTTTATTTAACACATGACATCCAGAATAATTCAGTTTTGTCACATGCAGTCTTCCTTGCCAAACTATTTAGTTGTTTTTATTTTAAAGGAATGAAACAGTACTTTAAAATGCAATCAAGTAACAATCACTGGAAATAAAAAAAAATTGTATTATATAAAGCAGTCTATGTAAATAATACATCTACTTTCTAAAATAAACTATTCAGTTTCCTATAGCAGGGGTGTCAAACTGGATTTCTTGGAGGGCAGGATTAGCATTGTTAATGAGCCTGGTGGCGCAGTGGACTAAGTGCTGTTAAAGTAGCACTTAGTTGCCAGCTGCCTGCAATTACTGCAAGTTTGAATCTCACCAGGCTCAAGGTTGACTCAGCCTTCAATCCTTTCGAGGTAGGTAAAATGAGGACCCGGATTGTGGGGGCAATAAGCTGATTTTGTATAAAAAAGAACACCACTTAAGGGGGGTGTAAAGCCCTACTAAGCAGGTATATACAAAAGTATGAAGGCTATTGCTTAATGCATCGTAATTATACGATGCCGCCCTGAGTCTCTGGAAAAGGGCGGTATATAAATCGAACTAATAAATAAATAAATAATAAATAAATAAATAATTTGTAGTTGTCCTCTGCAGCCCGACCGGGGTGGGGGGAGATGGCACAGATGCCTCCTACAGCACCCTGCTAGCCAAAATGGGGTGTGGCGTGGCCCTCCATAGCACGATTTGGCTAGCAAGGTGCTGCAGGAGGCCATCCAGGCCGAAAACGGGGCATGGGGGTTGCCAGCGGACCCCTACAGCCCATTTTGGCTCCTTTGCTATTTCCAGGCCCATCCTGTGGGCCAGATCTAAGCACCCCAGCCTGCAGGCCTTGAGTTTGATACCCCTGCTCTATAGCTTTGCTGGTATAAAGGCTCCCTTAGTTAGTGGTGTTACTTATGTAAGATACAATAGGCTAATTATAAAGTATTGGAAGCTTTGTTGATCTAGCAAAAGTCGCTGAAGTTAAGGCAGTGGTCCCCAACCTTTCTGGCTTTGCAGATCAGTGGTGGTGGCTGTGATGGGGGAGAGGGGTGGTTCTGTGCAAGTAGCAGAAGCTTTGCCTGCTGCTTGTGCAAGTGGAGCTGCATGCACAAGCGCACTCACCCCACACTTGTATGGCCCAGTTCCGAACAGGCCATGGCCCAGGAGCTGGGGACCCCTGCATTAAGGACCACTCTGTTTTCCCCAAAATAAGGCATCCCCTGATAATAAGCCCAATCGGACTTTTGAGCGCATGGCAATAAGGCCAAGCGCTTATTTCAGGGTTCAAAAAAATATAAGACATATTTTCAGGGAAACACGGTACATATCTTGTAATTGCTTGATACATTTTTTTAGTTCACAATGCCTTTTAGTGAAGGCCAGACAATCATGCTGCAAATCTACAGAAAGACCACAAATGAAAGAAACACACCCAAGAAGGAACACAATTCAGTTCCTTACGAAACCCAACTCTCATTTACATCTTAAAGTACTTCTAATTCAGTGCTGATATGGTCCAAATTTCTGAACATTTTTTTGTTTTCCTAAGTGGAACTGTCCACTGATTTGGTGACTTTCATCATCCACAAGTAAAAAGGGTCTTCCCCTCACTCTTCAGCAGGTAAAGAGCTAAAGAGGTAACAGCATAGCTCTCCCCTCCCCCCCCCCCAGACTCCTGTACACTAAGCATAAGATGAGGCACCATCACCTGGAAAGGTTTCCTCTCCCCATTATAGCAAGCCATTTCCTAGTACAGGGGTCAGCAACCTGCGGCTCTGAAGCTGCATGTGGCTCTTTCACTCCTCTGCTGTGGCTCCCTATCATTCAAAATATGTGTCGCAACCGTCATTGTGCAACACCCGCTGGCACGCAATTTATTGAGCTTTTCAACCATGGATAAATCCAAGAAAAGAAAAGTTTCAGAAGAAAACAGAATGTTTAATTCAACTACATATGCTAGTTTTATGGCCGCTTAAGAAATAGTCAGGCACGGGAAGGGTTTTGTGGCTCCCGGTGTTTTCTTTTCCGTGGGAAATGGGTCCAAATGGCTCTTTTGAGTGTTTAAGGTTGCAGACCCCTGTCCTAGTGTAAGGATCGTAGGAACCCTTCTCCCTATTCTTGCTGAGGAAAGAGTTATTGCCTAATATGGGTAAACTCCGTATTCTGATTGTTCATAGCTTGTTTTAAATACATAGCTAGTACCTGCTAAAATCTCAAAGACCAAATAACTGAGAACATGTCTTCCTAAAACTGTCAAATTTTCTTCATTACTAGCAAACCCAGGAAAATTACAGAAGAGACTATGCAATTTTTTCAAGTTGCAGAATTCACACTTCAATTCCATCATTTGACAGCCTAGGAATAATTTTACAACATTCATCTCAGGGCATTGGATATGGTGATTATTAATGCTTTCCCAGTAAGATAAATCACTCAGTTCTATCAATTATAGCTAATTGATAAATAAAATGTCAGGTAATGGGAGATCTGCAATTACTATGTTTTATCTGTGCTTTTAGATTTGAACAGTAAGAGTAAACAACCACCAAAGCTATTATGTAGGTCTAACTTTTGGAACCTTTAATTGGCCACCCAACAAAAGGTTTGCAGACTTTCTACTGTACCTGCCTCTAAGCTAGCCATCCAGATTCTCAAAATATTGCTGCAGAACACTGCCATTTTTTCAAGCGGTTTAATATTAACAAATATTGACCATTTGTTCAGTACAGGTAGTCCTCGATTTACGACCACAATTGAGCTCAAAATTTCTGTTGCTAAGTGAGACATTCATTAAGTGAGTTTTGCCCCATTTTACAACCTTTGTCACCACCGTTGTTAAATGATTCACTTTAGTCATAAAGATAGTCACACCGTTGTTAAGTCAATCTGGCTTAATTGACCAATTGACTTTGCTTGTCAGAAAGTCACAAAAGCTGATCACATGGACTCCCCCCCGCCCCCCGGGAACACTGCAAGTGTTATAAATAGTTGCCAAAGAGCCAAATTTTGATTGTGTGACTATGGGAATGGTACAGCGGTCCAAACTCACTTTTTTCAGGGCTGTTGGAACTTTGAATAATCGCTAACTGAACAGTTGTAAGTCGAGGATCACCTTTTGAGTCAGTTTCCAAGCATCCAAAGTTTGATCATCTGACGATGGAGATGCTGCAACAGTTGTAAAGTGTGAAAAACGGTCCTAAGTCACTTTTTTCATTGCCGTTGTAACTTCGAACAGTCACTAAATGAACTGTTGTAAGTCAAGGACTACCTGTATCTGTTCAAAATTATGATAGTGCTGAACACAGGGGCTTATGACCAGTGCTTGAAAATACAGTCATTGCAGCACCCCCCCACAATCACGTGAACAAAATTCAGGCACTTGGTGACCCAAGTATAACAGAACAGAATTGGAAGGGACCTTGGAGGTCTTCTAGTCCAGTGGTGAAATCTAAAATTTGTTACTACCGGTTCTGTGAGTGTGGCATGGTGGCGGTGGGGGGGGGGGGTGTTAATGTGACTAGGTGGGCATGGCCATTTTTTTTTCTTTACTTTTAAAGCCATTTTTTCTACAACCTCTTTGGCGAAGAAGTTGTAAAAAAATGCTTTCAAAAGGCTCTGACGATCCCAGCTGAGTTGCCTGATCGGCAGAGACTTTTTTTCTTTTAAATGCCTCTGACGATCAGGCAACTCAGCTTGGATCGTCAGTGACATTTTAAAGGAAAAAAAGGGGTTTTTTTCTTTTAAAAGCCTTTAACGATCCCAGCTGAGCCACGCGATCATCAGAGGCTTTTTTTTTTTACTTTTAAAAGCACTTTTTCGGCTGAAGAGGTTGTAGAAAAAAATGCTTTTAAAAGTAAAAAAAAAAAGCCTCTGATGATTGTGTGGCTCAGCTGGGCATGGGGCGGGGAGGGCAGGGATTTTTGCTACCGGTTCTCTGAACCACCCGCCTCCATCGCTACCAGATCAGGCGATCCAGTCCGAACCGGGAGCATTTCACCCCTGTTCTAGTCCAACCCCCTGCTCAAGCAGGAAACCCCTATACCATTTCAGACAAATGGCTGTTCCATTTCTGCTTGAAAACCTGCGGTGTTTGGAGCATTCATAAAGTGCAGAGATGTAATTAGAGAGACAATGAAAAATTCCATATATTAATAAGTGTTTGAAAATCCAGTTGAAAAAAGTGCTTCAAGTGAAAAAAAAGTGAAAAAAATGCTTCAAACCGTTTATGTATATAGTCTACACAAAATATTCCAATGTTATCCTTCCCCCTCTTTTAAGAGATCAAAAATTGATATTCAAGAATGAAGAAAGAGTAATTATATTATCTAGCAACAACTGATTTTTTTTTCTCCCACAAAGATTTAGCTAGACCTGCCTGGGCAACTTCTTTAAATCACCCCTTAGCATTTTGTTGGCTTCCATTATATTGACAGGAAAAATAACCAACCATTGTTTTCTCTTCCCTCAGAACAATCAATGGATTAAATCATTTCCTTGCCTCCTACAGAGTTGCAACACAAATGAATTTAGGTTACAACTAGGGCAAAAAGTTGTTTTTCACTTATACTGAGTTTTTTTTTAATCCTGTGGGAATATACTGAACTGTTTTGCTAGGAAAAGGAAGGATCTTATATTTCAACTTCTGACAGTTCAACCAAGAATTTTTCTAATTCCTAATCACACTTCTGACAGTTACTAAGGATGAAGTAGCATGGATATTCTGAATTAGTCAATAGAATACAATCGAGAGAGATCCTTGCTATTTATGATGCTATTTTAATATACCAGATGCAACTGCATTCCTGTTTTATCAGGCTTCTAAATTACAAGCATTTCAGACAGGAATTCCATTCAAGATCTGGCAGTTAAATACTACTGCTAAATTCTAATTGTACTAGAAGAATCACTGGTATCACTTAAATACGTTGCTGTTACTTGGAAACGAGACAATCACAAACCTAACTCATGTGAGCTTATATTATAGGGTAAATATGAATAGGGAGGCTTTCTATTTATATTGTGTATTTCCCCATAATTCATTACAGTACAACAAACAGATTTAAAAGAAGGGAGGGCTAGTGGAAACATTCTATAAATAGTATATAGGATATATTGTATGTCTGTCCTTCTTCAAAACATGTGCAAAAACATGGAAGTCAGCATTTTTTAAGAATCTGAACATTTATAAGGCCAGCTTAAAATCAGAGCTTAGATAACAAACCACAAACAATACATTTAAAGCAACTGTATGCTTATAACAAAATATTGTCTTGTTTGGTATAAGAAGTAAGCAAGCAAGCAAACTCACAGGTGCTTTTTATTAAGTTCTTAGATCTTCACTTCTTCCCATCCATGTCCAGCCTTTTTATATCTTCCTTTCCTATCCTCTATCTAGTGGGCCATTGTGTCAAGTTGCGCATATTCAGAGTTAAAGAAAACAGTAGTGCCTTGTTTGGGGAGGGCCAATCATGTATCCAGAATAACCAAGAGATTGGGGATCGTAGAGCCAACTGATAACATAGGGTCTATTAAAGCTGGTGGGGTACCCAAAGGTTCCACCTTAGACCCAGTACTCTTCAGCAGTTTCAACTTCATTAACTGCTTAGACAATGGGATAGAGAGGGAACTCATTAAATTTGCAGATGATAACAAGCTGAGAGGAATAGCCAGCACTTTTGAAGATAGGCTCAAGATCCAGAAGGATCTTGATAGGCTTGAATACTGGAGATCATCACCAGGTCTATTCCACATTTTTCTATCTTACCACGAAGTAAGCTGTGGTCTACGCTGTCAAATGCTTTACTGTAAGTCCAAGTATACTATGTCCACAGCATTTTACTGGTTCACTAATTTAGTCACTTCGTCAAAGAATGCAATATGATTTGTCTGGCACAATCTGCTTTTGACAAAGCCATGTTGGCTTCTAGTAATAGCTTTGCTATTTTCTGTTTTCTCTGTATCTTTCGCGGGGGGGGGGGGGGGGGTGTTCAGATGAATGCCTATCTGGACACTAAGAAATACCTTCCTCATATAGTTGCTAACCAGCAGTGAAATCCTTAAGTTAAAATGTTTGATGTCTTCTGATTTGCCAGAATTTCAGACTAGCAACTGACTCTCCCGCTAATCTAAAAACTTTTTGAATAGAAAACTTGTGAATTGAATGCAAGATGAAAACCATGTAGTTCATCACCCAGTTACAGTTCTGGCTTTTTCCATCATTGAATGTCAGGAACTGAATAAAATCTTACCTCACCAAATTCAAGTTTAGGCATATTTGGAGGATGTCAAAATTGGTAACAAAAAACAAAAGGATCTTGTATAACCAAGAACATGTAAAAACTTGCAACTATATAAACTGGCTAACCTTAGAAGTCAAAGGCAGGTGTAAGGAAGAAAAAACAAAGCATCTGAAGGTAATTAGTATCTGAGTTAAACCTCTTTTCAAAAGATGTAAACTGCTGCTTAAGGGATCAAAACAGATACTATTTAGTGATTTCTGAATGCACCTTGTAATCGGGGAGCCTGTCTAGCTTCCTTTTCATTTGCTTATCTTATCTTTAGCTTTAAACATATCAAGTTTAAAAAGGTTTCCTGAAACAGGAAGGAGACAAAATTACCTCCCATTAGTCTCATCTGTTGTTACTCATTCATGCCTTGTTAGAAGCAGATGAAAAGCCTTTCAGTCATTTACTAGAAAACAAAAACTCAGGCCAGTCCCAAAAAAAGTGGAAACTTGGTTGTCCTATAATTGTGGTCTTTTTTAAAAAAACTTTTTTGAGGTTTACAAATCCATACATTTGATGTTGCAGATGCTCATTCTATGGCCTACATAAATTAAAAAATAGGCAGTTTGTTCAAAGTATACGTACCATATAATTGATGCAATCAGCATCAGTTGCTTTGATGATAAATCCAAACTTATTAGGCAGGCATACTGCTGGGAAGGGAGAAAGACAAAAACCATCTGGTCTGAAGTCAGCCTACCCAGACTTCAGGGCAGCTTCTAGAGGGAAAAAGGCTGGCATATTGTGGCTTTTCCAGAAAGCTGTATTTACAGAGGCATGACAACATTTGGTTCCTTTTCAATGCAAGAGGGATGGAATATTCTTACTATTTGGATGGTCATACATTCAGAAGCCGTAATTTCTTATAAGCATTGTTTGTTGGCCTGGCTCATCCACAGTACTAAGGTAAAAGCTGTAGTTTCCTACTCATAGTCAATCACATCTTATCACATGGAACCCTAAGCAGTTTGTGATGTACCTATAAACCTGGGTAATGTGTGGTTGATAGATAGTTCCTATGAAATGTCAAACCCATGCATGTAGTTTACTGAAAATAGCGCCATCATATCTGGGCTACACGCTACACAGCTGAGTTCTTTCATCCACATCCAATATACTCCTCAAATGATATATTTGGTCTGAGAGTAATACATGTTTTAAACCCACACTTCAGCCCCATATAACACAAATCTAACTTCAGTTCTGTATACAGGTAGTCTTTGACATACAACAGTTCATTTAGTAATCATTCAAAGTTACAATGGCACTGAAAAAAGTGACATGACCATTTTTCATACAACCACTGCAGCTTCCCCATGGTCATGTGATCAAAATTCAGACGCTTGGCAACTGGCTCAAATTCAGGATGATTGCAGTGTCCCAGGGTCATGCGGTCCCCTTTTGCAACATTCTGACAAGCGAAGTCAATGGGGAAGCCAGATTCACTGAACAAACTTGTTACTAACTTAATACCTGCAGTAATTCACTTAACAACTGTGGCAAGAAATGTCATAAAATGATCCAAAACTTGCTTAACAAATGTCTCGCTTAGCAACAGAAATTTTGAGCTCTATTGTGATTGTAAATCGAGGACTACCTGTATTTTAATAATTGGGGCTAAGTACCCCAGTTAGTGATTCACTAATTTTTAACAGGAAATTCATACATGCTGTCAGTTTAAGCGAGGTCCAGCAATGAAGAGGAAGCCATGAAACTGTCTCAGGGGTGGAAAAAACTCTTCTCCTATATAAGGAAAGCTATTGACTTGTTCATTTAATTCACCGTTCAAAAAAAACCATATATGTCTGTTGTATCAAAAAATGTAACCCTTGATTTTTTTATTAAGCGCTATCATGTTAGTGTCCGTTCTTAGCAACACACAGATATATTTTCCCCATGATTTGTTCCTAACCTTCTTACAGTGTATTCATCACCACAGCAACTTGTGCTGGTCGTCGTCTTCTTTTGTTTCCTTCCAACTTTTCCAGCATTAGCTCCTATCTCCACAGAACTAGGTCTTTGCACAATGTGTCCAAAGTATGATAATTTGAGCCTGGTCACTTGTGCCTTGAGTGAGAATTATGAATTGATTTGTTGATGATCCATTGGTTTGTTTTCTTGGCTGTCCATTGTTTTCTCAGGACTCTTCTCTAACCACAAAGTCCAAAAGCTTCAACACTCCTGGATTTATCGATAATCAGACTATTATTGTAGCAATAGAAGCCAAATCTGCTTAGCAGCCTACAGAACATAACTTGCAAATATGTAAGATTTCATCAGCATAAAGCAAGTGTTAATGTTTTGATAATACCTTTATTTATAAACTACTTGTAAACTAAATAAACTTTGTTGTTAGTTGTGAAGTCTTGTCCGACCCATCATGACCCCATGGACAGTGTTCCTCCAGGCCTTCCTCTCCTCTACCATCCTCTGGAGTCCATTTAAGCTCATGCCTACTGCTTCAGTGACTCCATCATTCTCTGTCGTCCCGTTCTTCTTTTGCCTTCAATCTTTCCCAGCATTAGGCTCTTCTCCAGTGAGTCCTTCCTTCTCATTAGATGGCCAGCCAAAGTATTTGAGTTTCATCTTCAGGATCTGTCCTTCTAAAGAGCAGTCAGGGTTGATCTCCTCTAGGACTGACCGGTTTGATCACCTTGCAGTCCAAGGGACTTGCAGGAGTCTTCTCCAGCACCATAGTTCAAAGGCCTCAATTTTTGACACTCAGCCTTTCTCATGGTCCAACTTTCACAGCCATACATTGCAACTGGGAAAACCATATGCAAATAGACTACTTTTATTTATTTATTTAATTTTATTTTACCTTGACTAAATAAACTACTTTTCCTTAAAATAATTAAAATTTTGTTTTTATACCTTGTGTATATGTACCTCAGAGTTATTCATCAGGCCTGGAATGTCATTGACATATAGGTTAAATAGTATTGGTGCAAGTATATATGCCTGCCTTACTCCTTTGTCTTAATTCTTTTCATGGCTCCATTGACCCCAAACCGCACTTTCAGGCAGTTGATTCTCTTGAGAGTTTTGATCAGTGCAATTAAGTTGGGATCCGTATTGTGGCTCACCAGTTTCCTTCATAAAATTTCTCTACTGATTGTATCAAACACTGTGCTAAGAACTATACAAGCAGCAAACAAATGCTTCTCCTTGCTAACATAGTCATTGGATAGATCATGTGGAGAGTAAGGAAGAGGGCCCTTACAAAAATATGCAGGAACCATTATTATCTAAGCAAAAGGAGCTGAAATACGAGATAACATCAGGAAGCAACTCAAGCAGAAGCATCCATGATTCACTGGGGTATAAAAAGGTGGAAGAGGTACAGCACAATCAGACGTGCAAGATTATAGCCAATCTCAATATAAGCAGTTTTAGCCTTTCGGTAGAGTTGCTTTCCTGGCTTTGTCTACTTAGTGGGGTTGACATTTAAAACAAAACAATTGTCAGTGGCAGAATGATCCTGCCTAAAACGGGATTGCTTTTCTACTGGAATGTGCTTTTCAGTTACCCTGCCCTCAATTCTGCACGCACATGCACACGCACACACACACACACACACACACATATTGGCATATATTTTGGGCACCCTATTAGAATAAAAGTTCTATAACTGCTAGAAACATTTTTGTTTTTTTTTTACAATTTTACAGCTGCCATCTTCCATCCAACTGGGATGTAGCTGGTGTTATTCCTACTCCTAGATGTGAGTTGTCCCTAGTAGTCTTCCTACATGTAAGAGAGGGGCTGATCAATCAGGTGGTTCTCACCAAGAGTTTTATTATGCTTCAAACCTTTTATGATAGATTTAACTTCAAATTCTAGCTGTCACATCTGGCAGCCAATGTAGCTAGATCATGGAGCAGAAGTGTGTGTTCTTTTTAAATAATCTTTGTTAGAATTTTGAAAACAGAATAAAAGCAAACAAAAGCAATATTTAAAATCAAAAGACAAAGAAGGAAGGAAGGAAGGAAGGAAGGAAGGAAGGAAGGAAGGAAAAGAAAGAAAGAAAGAAAGAAAGAAAGAAAGAAAGAAAGAAAGAAAGAAAGAAAGAAAGAAAGAAAGAAAGAGCCAAGATAAAAGTACAGAATTGTTTGGAGCACATGCTTCCACTGCTGCATTATGAACCAGTTGGAACTTTAGATACTCTTCAAGGGCAACCCCATGTACAGTAATCTAATCTAGATGTGACTAGGGCATGAATGACTGTGATGTAGTAGAATTACAGCATCTTCCTTTAATGTTTTGTGTTCCTGACAGTGTAATAAAACCTTTCATTAAATAACATTCCTGTTGACCTAATCAGATCATTGGACTTGGATTTCGGTAAGAAGAGTGGCAAATGATGAAACACGCCCTGTGAAGTTGTAATTTATGTCTGATGCTTTGACAAAAATCTGAATGCCTAAGTTTTGAATTTTGATACATGTAATAATTTGTCATATTTCACTTTGTACCAGACATCTGTATATTTCCACAAGGATACTTCCTTTTTGCATTTGCAGATGCTATCCATTTGTGTCATTTCAAATTCTTTTTGAGATTTCAAAATCTGAGTCATTAGACTTCAATATACCTTATTTAACATAGTTACCTGAGGAAATGAGGAGATTTTAATGTAACAAACTTATTTGAATAAGGAAAATGAGAGCTTTTTTGAAACATCTAACTTATTTCTCCTGCTATAACCACTGCATACTGTAACTTTCTACACATAAAACTGTGATTTTAGAGAAAAACACAGAAACCAGTGAAAAGGTATCCAATTTTTCTTGTCTTGAAAAGAAGTACTGATTTCCCTATCAAGTAGTCATGTCAGGGAAGGAAAACTGGTAACTTTTTGGATGTTGCTGAGCATCTGTTCCGAATAGCTCCAACCAGCACAGAATGTAAAGTTGAAAGCAACCTTGTTGACAATGGAGAATAGTTCTCCCTGCATCCTACAGGACAGTCCTTGAGATACTTGATAATAAATACTGTCTCTTCCCACAGTCTTCTCTTCCCCAATCAAAATAAGAACAAAAGCAACCCTTGAGAAGTTTTTCCTTCCCAGGCCCTATCCTTGCTCACCTCTGGACAAGCTCTAGTTTGACTTTCCTAATATGTGATACCCAGAATTAGATATAATAATCTAGGTTTGGTTTACCAATACAGAATAGAGTACAATAATGGTCAATGGAGAAGAAACTGACAGTTTTAGCAGGAAATCTAGAGTTCCCTTTATCAAGATAATTTAGATTGTAATCTCAAGCACATTTACTAGCAATTAAGCTAATTAACGCAACAACACTTAATCTCAAGCAAACATATAGGATTACGCTTTTATTGTTCTAAACCCAATGCAAAAAGAAAATGTGTTTTTGTAGTATTCTTTTCTGGGATTAAACTGGATAATTTTTTTGCCCAAATATGGATGAACAGCAGTTAATGTTACACGTCATTTACTGAAATGAAACAAATTCAAATTATGGTTATTTTATCCTGACATTTCCCTGATGCATGGAAAATATTAACCAAATTTCTGTATTTAAATATTAAATCCCACAACTAATATTGAAAAACAAGTGGTTATTTTCAATAATCTGGGAAAGGCATCAGATAAAAAGGGATAGATAAAAAGAAAGGGTTTCAGCAGCTTCCGACCAGTTCTGGAGAATTGATAGCGAAAATTTTGAGTAGTTCGGAGAACCAGTAAATACCACCTCTGACTGGTCCCGTCCCCATCTATTCTCTCCCATTTCTTCCCGAGTCTCAGCTGATCGAGAAGAAATGGAGATTTTGCTGTAACCTTCCCCTGGGTTGGAGAGGGAATGGAGATTTTACAGTATCCTTTCCCTGCCATGCCCACCATGCCATGCCATGCCCACCATGCAACACCCACAGAACCGGTAGTAAAAAAATTTGAAACCGACCACTGGCCGGTACATATCAATAAAACCACTGGTTAGCATTACAGGTATTTGCAAACTGCTATAAGTTAAGACAACATAAATACTTTCAAACATTTTAACATAAAACATTGTCTCTTTTGTAAAATTCGGAATGACAAGATTAGTTTATAACTAAAAGCTAATGAATCCCTTTCCCTACATATATTACAGACTTTATCTATTAATCTGACTCACAGGATTTTCATTTAATTTTCTGGGTTAGTTAAGCATATTGCTTAAGTTATTGGACTAGAACAGAGAATTATTGCTATCTCAGACAGATAAATTTACTTGGTGACTTTAGCTCATCTGAAAGGTGGATGTTCTGGGGAATTGGGAAAAGGTGCTGTGTATGCTGCTATAAAGAGAGACAGTTTGGTGTCATGGTTAAGGCATCAGGCTAGAAACCAGGAGGTCACGAGTTCTACTCCCACGTTAGACAACAAACCAGCTGCCTGACTTTGAACAAGTTTCTCTCAGCCTAGAAAGGAGGAAATGGAAAAGCACTGAAAAACCTTGCCAGAAAACTGCAGGGACTTGTCCAGGCAATCTTCAAGAATCAGACATGATTATATGGAAGAAAAAAAATGCTATATATGCCACCTTCAAATTCTCTGGAAAAGGCAAGATATCAATTTTAGTAACTCTAACAACACTCAATTGGAACATCTAGCAACATTCTAGCACAGAGGTTTCAAGACTTTTTCATCTTACAGTGCACATGTCATAGGCTGGATTTCTGTGTCACAAGCCCCAAAATCTATGACCTCACAAGTTGTGAGCCTTAGGGCAGGGCTGTCAAACTCAAGGCCCGCTGGCTGGATGCATTACGTGCTGGCCATGCCCATGCCCAGTTTAGGAAAAAGTCACGATACATCATGTGACAACACGAGTTTGACAACTCTGCCTTAAGAGGAGAAATGGAGGCAATCCTATCCTAGCAATGTCATGGAAGTGGGGTTTCGGCTGATGCAGGACACCAACAGACATTTCATGGCATAGTAGTTGAAAACCATTGATTGAAGTGTGTGATGACTTCCTGCCTGTGATGGAGAGTCTTTCTATTAATACAGTCCCGATAGTTTAATCTTAAAGCACATGCTCTAGCTAATATAGGATTCCAAACTTTTTATTTTATAAATTACTTTAAAGAATAGAATTTTGAAGACATTGGGTTAAAGATTCTTCTTGATTAGATTGAGTATTTTGAAATGCTGGCAACAACAGTGATAGCAGTGTGTTTTCAGAAAATATGAACAAATTATCTAATTCTGTTTGATCAAAGAGATTGTATCATTCATTCATTTTATTCTGAAAATGCCCTTCCATCACTCCTGGTGACAACATTTCAAAATGTGCTAATGAGAATACTCTTAATTTTGTGGAAATGATCCCTCAGTTTTAAAAACCTAATGGTCCAAATTCTAAAACTCTTATTTCTATGATAAAATATGTAATGTAATAAAAAAATAAAGCTACGTGCTAAACATTACTATTTCACGTCTAAAATGTTAATACAGCTTTTAGATTTGTAATGAAGAAGCACAAAAAATAGCAAAAAATATAAATATAAACCAGTTCAATATGTGTGTAAATATTTCTAATCTCAGAGGATGCCTGTCAGTATCTATTCATCAGGAAACTCTAACCATAAAAATAGCTACTATAAAGGAGCTTTATATATCAGATTATGTTGGCCAACAGTGTTGGCTATTAGGCTGGGTGTAGGAGTGCAAAGGTTCAAAGATCCTTTGCCCTACTAGCATAGCAGCCTATGGCAGATATGGCAGATCAAAATCAAGAGCAAAACACAAGAGAGATCATTCAGATTCCTTTCTGAAATAAGAACCAATATTCAAGAATGATTTGAGACTATAACAACAACAATCTTGGGGAAAGGAACACAAAATTATTGCATCTCTGCCTTTGCCAGAAAATAGATTGTATTTTCTAGAAGTTATGTGTAGGTGTCATACATATAGCTAATATATGGCCGAAATGTGATAATTGTATGAAATTAAGTATGTATAAAATCTAGCTGTAACACATAGTTCAGCTTCCCAGTAGGTACTACTTCATCTTTCATTAAACCATTGAGCCAAAGCTTATACACTGCATGAGTTTCCATACTTTTTTAAAGTTGAAATGTACATCTACATTTAATATTCTGTCAGAAATATTTGGAAAGGACTTCATGGAAGATTGAAAAAAATATATGGAATTCAATCCAGCTGGTGTTGAAATGACATATGGATGTGAAAGTCTCATACTAGTAACCGATTTTATATACCAGTATCTACATCCATTAACTCCACATGTTCCTACGGAAAATGGAAAACATGAATTTCTTTGTGCAAGTTTTAAGAAATCCCCTTGGGTTTAACAGTAATACTCCCAATTAAATTAAAAGCTTGACTCAGCCTTCCATCCTTTCTAAGGTGGGTAAATTGAGGACCAAGTTTGTGGGGGCAATAAGCTGACTTTGTATAAATATACAAAAGTATGAAGGCTATTGCTTAACGCATTGTAAGCCGCCCTGAGTCTCCGGAGAAGGGCAGCATATAAATCAAATAAATAAAAATAAATAAAAATAAATAAAATGGGAAAATTCACCCATCAGTCCAGAATTGCATTAGCTGTGGCTTCTTGAATAAATCATAGTGGATTAGTTCATATACATTATCCTTGGATAGTATTGCCCACAATAGAAGGCTTACTTGTCATAAATAACACATGCTCTACAGCCTTCTGTCAAGGTCTGGAATTTAGGAGTTATACATTCCAAAGAAAAGTTTCCCAACCTCATTTTTCCCAAGGCTTTTGCAAATACAGGCCCCAACCTGCCACATTTAAGTGCTATATAAATTAGTTTAGTGGAGACATCCAAGCTGGCATGTCATTTTAAAGTAAACAGGTATATAAAAGAACACAGCTGGGTGAGGGAACACTCAGCATTTACATTCTAACAAGCTTATATATGCATTAGGGTGGGGAAATGGAGAAAGCTAATATAAAGTTGTTGTTTTAAATCAGTGCTACACCGTATATAGTAAAGTACAGCCTCTGTCACTAGAATGTCAGCAAGCACTTGGAAATATTCTGTAATGAAAGGGAGAAAAGTATATTTTAAATGTTACTTAAAATTTAAATAAAATACTTAATACTTAAGGAAACATTACTTAAAATAAAAAATCTTAATACTTAAGGAAACAATATTTACAGCACACACGAAGTACAGTAGCTCACACAGATTTCAAGGTAATGAAGGATGGCATATGCCAACTCTGTGCTTGTAATTTAAAATCCATCTTCAAGAATGTAATGAATCATCTGTAATTCTAGACCACCAACAGAAAAATAGTTTTATTGCTATATATTAAGTCTTCTTTTTTGAACTTTTAAAACAAAAACCCAGAAACAGTTGAGAGGTCTACAGGGACAAGGGCAGCCTCTCTGTGAAGCCTAGCTCCTGTCAGTTAAAATTAAAAAGAAATTAGATTTCAAATTTCTCTGGTGTGGACAATTTAGACAAGAGGTCCCCAACCACTAGTGGCCTGGCTGGGGGGGGGGGCGAGAAGGGAACCGGGTCATGTGATGGTGGGCTGGCGTGCACGCAGCTCAACTCACATGAGCAGGGTGGGGGCTGCTCACATGCCAGTTGACCTTCTTGCTTGCACATCAGCCTGCCTCTCATTTCCCAATAGGCCACAGCCTGGTAGTGGGCTGTGGCCTAGGGTTGGGGACCCCTGATTTCGACTATTCCCCTCAAAATAGAAAGGATGTTTTTTTAAGCTGCAACCATCTATTTAGTCTTCTTGATCTACTTTCAGATATGTTGACCTACAAGCTTCATTATCCCAGATGAGCATGTTAACTGGGGCAGATTAGACATTGCAATCACAAACTTCTGAAACATCTTCTAGGCTGGGGGAGATCGATTTGGCTTAAGTAATGCTATGGTGCTTAGTAGCATCTGATTGGGCAAGAAATGTATTAAATACTATTAATCAATTTATTTCAAGGAAAACTTGCTTAAAATAGCAAATTAAATTATCCTGAAGGTTTAAACCCTACCTTTCAATATCTTTCTAATTCCTCCCCTCAAAATATAAATGATTTTTAAAAATTGCCACTGAAAACTGTGAAGTGCTTTGGTTATGTTTTACAAAGTATCTTATTTTTAATCTCTTAGGAATTCCCCGACTTTCGTTCAGGGGTCCCCAATTCCCAGGCCATTGCCCACAACCAGGCCATGACCTATTTGGAACTGGGCAGCATGAGAGGTGGGCCAGCGTATATGCACATGCACAGCTCAACTTGCACAAGCGGCAAGCTGGCACACATAGGTGTATGCCTCTCCACTTACAGTCAAGTTGTTTGTGCATGCATGTGAACACTGGCCCCCCCGCCCACCACTCCCGCAGCCTGGTTCCCCTCTTCCCGCCATCTGGGTCACCAAGCCACAAAAGGTTTGAGACTGCTGTTTTAGTTGAATTCCTTCAGCCAGTGAAAAACACTGGTTTTCCATGAATTTCCAGTGGAAAGAACACACACACACACACACACACACACACACACACACACACACACACACACAAAAGAAGGCCACTGAATGCCTTCAGAAATTTTGAATTATAACCCTGATCATCTTTTTCATTTGCTTTACTAGTTGGAACCAATGCAAATAGAAATCCAATGCAGCTAGAGGGCATCCAATTAATTTTCACTGGCATTGAACAAAACTTAATGAAATAATTAAATCAACTAAAATACCTTCATTACACAGTAATTAGTTACTTTGTTGGAATGAGACACTTTTTTGCTCTCTAGACTATAACATTGCAGTGATCTGATGGAAATATTTTCTGTCCACTCATTGCCAATTTTGTTCCCAGAGTGATATAACAGATGACATTCAGTACAATAAATTCTTTTATTAAGCATACATTTGAGACTGCTTTAGGGATTTAGAGTGTTCAGTTTCATGCTGAAAAATACGTAATATTATCCTCAGACTGTCAATGTGTGTAACCAAAACAGAGCCACAGGTTACACTACTTTCATTAACAGGAGGAGGAAAGGAATGCAAAAGATGCTTTTTGAATGCAAAAACTAGCTGAAAAGTTTAATTCAAAACTTAATTGTAAAAGTTCCGTAACTGAACTATTTGTTGTCTAAAACATTTTAGACAATGTTTTAAAAACATTGGGTGGAAATTGAATTTCAGTTCAACAATAATTACTGAAAATGTACAATTATTAATGATTTCCCTTTTAAAATAAAGCTGTTTGGCTTATCAATATTTGAAATGTTTTAAGAAGGAGTGGGTTCTAATCACCTTTAGCAAATAAATAATTGAATTGTTATGGAAAACTATAAGCCTCTAATCACTAAACAATTCTGCAGAGTTGATATATATATTACTATTTGCAGATATCAAATTAAAAATTAAGAGTAGTAAGAAAAGAAAGACATATTAAAATTTATATATTTTATGATAGACTACCTTGGATTAGTAGTTCAGGCAGTCCTTAATTTATAACCACAATTCGGACCACATTTTCCATTGCTTAACAAGGCAGTTAAGTAAGTTGTACCCCATTTTACAGCCATTTTTGCCAGTTGTTAGTTAAGTCACTGCAGTTGTTAAGCTGTAGCTGTTAAGTGAATCTGGTTCCCCCTATCAACTTTTTTTTATTGAAAACTGGCCAGAAAGCTCACAAATGGTGATCAAGTGTGATCATGGGGATGCTGTAACAATTGTAAGTGCGAGGACCAGTTGTAAGTCACTTTTTTCAGGGTTGTTGTAACTTCAAATTGTTGTCACTAAAAGAATGGTTGTAATTTGAGTATTATTACTATTATTATTATTATCTCTTTTATTCATTAAACATGAAACTCAGTCAACTGAACATTCAAAAATGCATCACAAATACCACTGACTGGTGCTAATGGTTGATACGGGTTGCTGCCAGCATCCTAGGTATCAACTAGGTACCTTCTTAAGATAAAGTACGATGTACGATATGATGATGTAGACAATGTCTTCAGTTCATGTGATGGATTCCCCGGATGCCAGCTTGAATGATGAAGAGCTGGCTCTGGGGATTTTGGGGGGGTGGGGGAGGGATGGGACTTTGGATGGGAGTGCCAGGAAGTTGATGAGGACTCTGAGCCAGACGTAGAGAGGCCAGGTACATTGGAAGGGTCACTAAAGGAGCATGTGGACAAACACCCAGCTGGAACAGAAAAAGGTGAGATGCAATTGGAGCTGGAGACCTCAAAGGCTCCCGCTGGATATGCGAGGTAGGGAAGGCAAGCAGCTGGTCAGTGGGGATGAGGGAGAAATGCATCCTTCACCAGATCCGCCAGACATGCAGGGCTAAGCAGAGGCAGGAACAACAGGTCAGTGAGGCTACTCACAAGGAGGCAGCTTTACCCCTCCTGATAAACTGCACCAGTGAGTACCTATTTAATTGGATGAGTCGAGTTGGGGGTTGTTGGGAACAACCAACCATTCTCTTCTATGTCCATACTTTGTCTCCATGATCTTGGCTTCCTTGATTCTGAACTGTTCTGCATTTGACCATGTGTTTGGACTTTGTACTTGTTTGTGGATTTTGAACTCACACCTTGGACTGGACTTGGATTGCAGACTTTGTGAATTCTTGCCATGCTTTTGAATTCGATGTCCTTTGTTCAGATTAAGAATTGCTGGACTCAACATGGCCTTGCCTTGGGTGAGAATGGTGGTCTGGGCAATCAACATTTAGGGGTTGGACTGTAAATAAAGTCCTTATAACTTCCTTGTATCTGCACATGTAGACGAAAACAGGACATTTCAAATGGATGGTAGTATTTACAGAATAAGCCAAAATATGGATACACATTGGTTTTCATAGCACAAATACAGAAAATATGTACTATCAAGTAAGAAAAAGCACACAGAACAAGCAAATCACTTCTTTATATTAAATGAAATTCTCACAAAATATGTTGTATGCAGCAATTTGTGGGTAGCAAATGATAAAGCACAATAGCCTCCTCTACCTAAACTAGAAGGAACAGAAGTATTCACACCTATTAAAACTTTTGGATAATATGAGGGTTTTATTCATACTGTGGGTTTGATTTGTTTATTTGCTGATTAACCAGAGAGAAAGTTCTGTCTAGGCAGCTCATTCTTTTGCAAACTGAATGTTTCATTTAAACTCTCTCCATGTGATTTCACAGCAGTGAATTAGCTGTATGATTAGAGTATTAATCTTAGAAATGCAACTATTTGGGGATATCTAAGCCATGCTCTCTGTCATTGTCCTAAATTTATGAATAAAAGATGGGATTTTTTTTTTGTTTCTAATTGCATTCCGGAACAGTGCATAATAAAAAGCTCTTCTCACCTGGGGAGAATCAAATCTTACCAATATTTTCATCTCTACTCTGTTATTTACAACAGTCATTTTAAACAAGCAATTATGTTTAGGCAGGTAAGAGCAGAATTTAAAGTCTTTTCTGATTTAGATTTTGGAAACAAGGAAGGGAGCTATTGATATATAAAGAAATTAAAGATGTCTGTAATCTTAAAAGCTTCTAAACTTTCCAAATCCTGGATTGCAAAACAAAGTTTCTTACTTTGGACAATTGTTCAATTTTTTTTACTTTTGCTTTTTGCATCTTTAGTAGATTATTGAAATTTCCATTGCCAAATTCATTTATTGTCTAATCAAATTTCCCTTTGGTTCGGTGTCTGTGTGTGTTTTAAATCAGATCAATAAATGCATTTTAGTATCATATTGGCAACTGCTGTAGGTAATAAGTGACAATACTTCTGAATGTAAAAACAAAAAAAAACCTTGGTTCACAACTTAAACCACATTGTCAAGGGAGGTCACCCAACTTATTACAGTGCTAAAAAATCAGATTTAATATGACTGTTGCAATACAGATGTATACATCAATCCAAAACTAACTGAAACACAATACTCATGTGAAATAGTACCCTGTTTTCCCCAAAATAAGACATCCCCTGCAGAAGTAGGTTCTACTTACCTTTACTACCAGTTTGTAGCAGGGCCGCGCACATGCGCAGAAGCGTTTTGGTGATGTCAGGGTCGGTGTGCGGAGCCTCCCACCGGTTTTACTACCAGTTCTATAGAACCGGTGCGAACCGGGGGCAACCCACCACTGATCCCCTGATAATAAGCCCAATTGGGCTTTTGAGCGCATGGCAATAAGACCAAGTGCTTATTTCAGGGCTCAAAAAAATATAGCATGGCATTATCATTAATTTCATTATCTAAACCAGCAGAATGTTAAATTATAATGTGATGTCTTCCATTGGGCTGTTTCTGATTGTACACTTTTATTCATATGGATCTGAAAGGGATAGAGTGATACTTCTGCTTCAAAGCAGCCTGTCCTTGTACTTCTTCCTTCATGTTCCAAAGCTAAAACATGTTAAAGCTCGAGATGGGGCAGGAGTAAGCAGGAGAATGCCCATTACAACAATATGACCCCCAAATGAGCAGCACGGAAAACATCTATTCCTACCAGCAATAATTAGGGAAACGGGAAGGATAGCAGCAGCAAATATAAGTATTTTCTATGCATATCTAAAAAGTCTCCCAAGCCTGTTCAGTGACACCCAAAAAAAGTCAATTTAATGTTTCAAACAGTGTACTGATGATGTTATCTTGTTTGGGCAATGGAATGTCTGCAAGAAAACAACCAAGCTCAGAGAGCACCAAGGACCCCTTCATAGATGGACTTGTTGGCTGTGAATTCTAGGGACTGAAAACACTGGGCTAGATTCTGTAAGAGCCCAAGAAGGAGCCTATTTGTCCAGCCTCCCACTTTCCAATGGTGTCTTTTAAAGCCATCAGCACACAGCTCAACCTATCTACTGAGACAGAATGACGGTTTTCAAGTTCAGCAACTTCAGTTGAAACTCAATGCCCAGGATTACAGCATGACTCCGATATCTAGGATTTCCTGACCTATTCCTTCTTCCAACACCTGATAGCAAAGAAATAAGCCGCATACCAATTTATATTTCTTTTTTCTTCCTGAGATAGATGCTAAACTTTTCACTGGTGCTCTACAAGACAAAATTAGTATCCTAGGCAATCCAGTTTGGTATTTTTTAAACTGACTAGCAGTGGTTCTTGAAAGATTTGGGAAATTTTATTTGATTTATTACAATTTCATGTATGCTATCTGTAACATCTAAACAATAATCAGATCAAAAGTATTATGTGATACTTACATAACTAAATAATCATAATACTATAATCAAAGAGGGTGTAATGACTCAGCAGTTAAAGACGCTGGAAAACTGACAGCCCGGGTAGGTTCAAGACCCAAGCACAGTGTGATGGGGTGAGTCCCCGTTACTTGTGTCCCAACTTCTGCCCACCTAGCAGTTTGAAAGCATGCAAATGCAAATCAATATGTACCACTTTGGGGGAAAGGTAACAACGTTCTGTGTGCCTCAGAATATAGTCATGCTGGCCACATGACCACAGCAATGTCTTCGGACGATGCTGGCTCGCTTGGCTAAGAAAGAGACATAAGCACTTCCCCCTAGAGTTGGACATGACTGGCAGGAAACCTTTAATACTGTAATCATAAAAATATTGCATCATGTACTATAAGAACCAATAACTCTTCACATAGCAAGTGACTTCCACACCCCAATGTTATTTGAAAGAACCAGAACTTCTACAATGTTTAACAGATCTTATGTCTGGTGAGAGATGTGCACAGAAGAGGAGTTTCTCACGAGTGCCCTCCTATCACAATTTATGAAGAAGAGGGACTCTCAGTAAACAAGGTGCACTTGAATAGGCAGATTCTATTTGGAGCAGACACTCTTGAAGATAGCCAGATATCAAGCCATGTAGGACTGTAAAGGTCATACCAGCACCTTGAATTTTTCCTGGAAATAAGCCAGCTACCAATGCAGCTCCTACAATATTCATGTTATATCTCAAACTCATATTGTCTTGAGATGCTACTTTGCACTCGTTTCTGGGTGGTCCCCAAGACCATTTCATGTAAAGTGCATTACAGTAGATGATGAAAGCATAAGTGAGTAGAGCCAACGCCTTGTGTTCTAGAAATCGGTTCAACTGACGTACCTGTTGAAGCTGGGCAAAAGTCTTCTTGTCCAGTTTCCACCAGCAAGAACTAGGAATCCAGGTGCACCTCCAAGTTGTACAGGAATTCTTTCTGTAAGGGCACAATCCCAACTAGAGCTAACATTAATATAGTTCAGTGAAATTTTTCTTACCTGAAATTTATAGACCTAGATTTAATTTCAAGTGGTTTTAAAGGTAAATTTCAGCACCTCTCTACAAGATAGCGAATAAGGCTTCTGGTTTTTTCCTGAGCTAGGGCCTGATGAGTGGGTCAGTAGGAGTCCCATCTACTTTTAGCTCTCTCTCTATTTACTTGGTTTGGCTCCACCTAAAAAAGGTGGTTTTACATCAACAATTTCATACACATCCATATATGCGAGCAAACACCTCTCCCTACAAGCATTGATGATGTTACGTAGCTTGGTACTAAAATGTGTGTAAGAAAACAATCAAGCCCACACCCTTCATTATTGGATGGCATTCATAAAACATAGTTTTTTTTCCTGCCCCAAATAACCATTTTCTTATGGGCTGATAGCCAAGTTTGGTCCTTAAGTGCCATGCCAGTGTACTTCTAAAAGGAACAAGCGGAGGCAAACCAAGAAAAATAATTTAAGATAGTATTTAATTTAAATTAAACACAGTCAAAGTAGTTAATGTCCAATAATTTACATCCACAAGATATCTTTTGTTCTTATTTTAGAACTGCTTTAAAAAGCTTGATTGCATCTTGACTTTTGATAAGCAAAATCCATATTGGTGCTATGGCATTAAGGTTATCTCAACCCTCTAAGAAATAAAACTTTTTTTTTTTACAGCTCCTCAACTATCTGTAGCTAGGTAAATCCTTTAGGATTAAAGTATTAAAAATCAGGGATTTAACAGTATGATCCAACACCCCCAGAAGGAGAGTACAATTAATTAGAACTCACAGCTTGAGAGGAGAGCTTTTTATCAGGGTCACCTTAACCACTTTTGATGCTGAGGAAACACCGTATCTTTTTTTTTCTTCACACAAAAGCAGCCAACAGCAGAGCACAACCAGATGTTACCTTTTCTTAAGTTTCTGTAAACCTCCATGACCTTCTTCAAATTAGAAAAGGCAATAGAATTTTTTTAAAGCCACAGGAGCTATCATTAGTGAAGCATTGTAAGGATTTCCATTAATTCATAGCCAGCCAACCAGGAATTTTCCCACAGCTAGCTATATACAAAAAAAAAAAAAAAGGCAGGGAAGTCACTAAGTGCTTGGCTGGATCTGAATACAATCAAAAGTAAGATCAGAAATATCTAGTTAGAAATGAAAAACCAAAGAAGTCTGCTAAGATAATATGCTCTACCAAGTTTTGATTCATCACAGCAGCCATTCATGGCAAACGACTGAAAATACTTTCACAATAGCTGGAAAAGATGTTAAAGCACTTCTTGTCTTTCACAAGAGAACGTTCCAGCAATGCTGAACTATACTTTTAATAAGAAAAACAATGCATTGATTCCTAAATACCATTTTTTGAGACTTCCTTGCTGCATTACAGAGCTTGTTCCACTATTTAATAACAATAGCTATTTTATATAAACCAAACCTGCAATTCACAATTATGTTGTAATGTTTTACAAAAATTAATCGAAGTGTGAAAACACAAGACAGAATTGAAATGGAGAGTACGATTAATTTTGGGGGGGGAGGGAAATGTGAAACATTAAAAATAATAGCTTTCGCCAGTTACATAAATGTATACTATTTTAAAAGTCTTGTCATAACAAACAGCATAGCTACAAAAAAATGTCTCAAGATTACAATGTTGAAAAAGGAAATTATTCAGCAAATGTCTATTTCACATATATCACTGGAAAAAACCCCAGATAAATCATTTAGGATTTTGAGCAGGCCACTGTATCTCCCTTCCACTGTTTCTACTCTTAAGTAGTAAAATATTTTTTTAAAAAATCTGTCAAGACCAATAACAAGTGTCGGTATGGTCTAGTAGTCACTAGGAATCTAATAGTTAAGGCACCAAGCTAGAAACCAGTGGACTATGAGTTCTAATCCTATTTCAGGCATGAAAACTGGGTGACTATAGGTCAGTCACTGTCTGTCAGCCTAACCCACCTCACAAGGTTGTTGTTGTGAGGAAAGTAGGAAAAAGAAAGAGTATTAGACATGTTTGCCCCCTTGGCTTATTTATAAAAATAATAAAGTTTGGATAAAATTAAAATAAAACAAGGTTACTTGAATTCAGGCAGGCAATCATTTTATACAATATGTTTCACTGAACAATGATAATGGATAGCTGTGCAAACTGCTCCGTGTTTGAAATGTATCCTGGGTAAAAACTTTTGAAATATTTGTTCCACAGTCAATCTCACAGAGAAAGGAAGCCATAAGAGATTTTGCCAGCCACTGCCATAATTCATTCATTCATTAATTCATTAATTAATTCATTCATTCATTCATTGGATTTATATGCTGCCCTTCTCCCGAAGGACTCAGGGTGGCTCACAACAATAAGAAACAGAAAAGACAAAAGTTAAAAGACAAATTAAAACAGAATATCCAATAAATAAAGTTAAACATGGGAATACCAATTCAAATTTAAGATTTAAGAATATAAAAAGCTACAAAATCAGTATAGAATCAACCCAGGACCGCCCGTTGGAAGAGCCAGGTCTTCAAGGCCCGGCGGAAGGTTCGGAGGTCAGGAATTATCCGGAGCTCCAGGGGTAACGTATTCCAGAGGGTAGGGGCTCCCACAGAGAAGGCTCTCCCCCTAGGGGTCACTAATCAACATTGTCTAGCCGAAGGTACCCTGAGGAGGCCAACTCTGTGGGAGCGAACCAGACAATGGAAGGCCACCGGTGGCAGGAGATGGTCTCGCAAGTACTCTGGTCCTAGGCCACGTAGGGCTTTAAATGTGATCACCAGCATCCTTGAATTGAATTTATTGTTATCAATGATGTATATCTTCTACAAAACCATTTCTAATTTGGTTTGCACTTCTTGTTAAGCCATAATAGTGATAACCTTTTTGCAATATACAAAGAATAGTTTCTGGTTTGGTCAACTATGTGAACCTGGTCAGTGCTAATACACAGTACTCAATGGTTAAGCAAACAATTGCTTCTTGATATAGAAATACAGGCAGTCCTCAACTTATGACCACAATCGAGCCCAAAATTTATGTTGCTAAGTGAGACATCTGTTAAGTGAGTTTTGCCTCATTTTACAACTTTTCTTGCCACATTTGTTAACTGAATCACTGCAGTTCTTAAATTAGTAACCCTGTTGATAAGTGAATCTTGTTTCCCCATTGACTTTGCTTGTCAGAAGGTCGCAAAAAGGGATCACATGGCCCTGGGACAGTACAACCGTCATAAATGTGAGTCAGTTGCTGAACAACCAAATGTAAATCACATGACCATGGGGATGCTCTAGTGGTCATAAGTGTGAAAAATGGCCATAAGTCACTTTTTTCAGTGCCATTATAACTTCGAAAGGTCAAAGTTATTTTACCTTTAATGGAAAAGGTGAAATATTCAGGAGAAAAAGATCCCTTTTGTTTAGTCTACACCAGTGTTTTCCGAATTTGACTACTTTAGATGTGTGGACTTCAAGTCATGCTGCCTAGTGTATTCTGGGAGTTGAAGTCCAGGCATCTTAAAGTAGTCAAGTTTTGGAGAAAAAATTGGGCAACACATTTGGCTAAGTGAGAACATCCAAAAAAAAACTTCAGAGCTGTGGACAGGAAGGCAATCACCCACAGATGCCTGTACCAGCTTTTGAATAGCCTGTTTGTGATTCTGGAGGAAATAAAATAGCCACCAGGAATAACAACCATAAATAGTCTGTCCATTAATTTGACAACATTTTTAAAACTGTTTTAAAAGATGCATCACCAGTCTCATCCTGTGGTGTAAAGAAGTACTTCCTTTTGATGGTTGATGGTTTGAATCCCTAGTGCCGTGTAACGGGGTGAACTCCCATTACTTGTCCCAGTTTCTGCCAACCTAGCAGTTTGAAAGCACGTAAAAAATACAAGTAGAAAAATAGGGACCACCTTTGGTGGGAAGGTAACAGTGTTCCATGCACCTTTGGCATTTAGTCATGAGGGTCACGGAGACTTCTTCAGACAGTGCTGGCTCTTCGGCTTTGAAATGGAGATGAGCACCGTCCCATAGAGTTGGGAACGACTAGCACATATGTGTGAAGGGAACCTTTACCTTTACCTTTATTCTCCTTATTTAGTTGTAATATTGCTTGAGAGGGTGAAAAAAGTCTGTCCTTATTTTGTGTGTGTGTATGTGCGTGTAAAATAAACACATAAACACACGCATAGACATATAAAAACATACAGTATGGTTTCATCCTAACTACTGTTTTCCCTCTTCCAACACTTCCACTTTAGTTTGATTAATTATGGCTTATTTAACTATACCTGGCTAGGTTTGGCTAGCTCCACACAACATATTGAGACAAAACCAAACAAGCCATATGATAACATAGCATGATGGATGACTCCCAACTCATGTGCTGCTGTATCTGGGGGCTTCTAGATGCAAGACGATACATATGGATGGCAATAAATTAAAGAAAACTACTTGCAATGTATGTAGAAGGTGTTAGTTTTATGTGAGAATTAGATCAATTGCTGAAATTCTTGCAGTCTCATATTTTCTTTAAGAAAAAGTTTATTGGAAGATTTTTGTTTTAGATAGATGCAAAGAGATGAAAACATCTTCCAATTAGGGACAAGAAGGTTGAATGAAGGTTAATCACTTCATCTAGTTATCAGGATACTGAAGTCCTAGAGCAGCACTGGAAAACAGATTTAGGCTTAGACTATTATACACACTACACCAACGTCTATGCTGTTCTTGATCAGACTACTGTAAAAATGCTTAATGATTTGGAAAAAAATCATCTAAGGAAGTAGCAACTTCCTTTCAGTTTTGGAGGACAGCAAAAGGACTCTTTAACCAAAAGACAAATTCTACAATGTCAACTCATAGAATAAATCTTTATCTCACAATATCAGCTAAAATGACTGCTGAGTTCATAAACACATGTTCATTCCCAGATATTCATTGCACATATATTCTGGAGCAACAGTGTCCATAATGTGCTGAAATAACATCAAACAATGATTCATGCACATAATACAAATGCTGCACCTTCAGCATTTATGTCAGCATGTCATTACAAAGATATCATCACTGCATCTCCACGGCACCCACATTAACCTTATTAAAGTAAATTTTACTCAAAAGCTGTGAGGTTTTTTTCCCCTAACTTGGATACTTCTAGCCCTGACTTTGAAACCCTGAAGTTACAGAGATTCTACTAAATTATTTTAAAATAAGAACATGACTTCACAGGACCTAGTCCAACTTTTTTCACCTTAGGTCTATTGGTAGTACAACTTCCACATTACTCAGCCAGCTTGCTATTGGCCTTACAAAACCAATACAAAGAAATGGTGCTAGGTTAGGGAAGGGTATTATTGAGAGCATCCATCCAACTATTTTACAGAAAATAATCAAGAAACATGAGACTTGATGCTAGGCAAACACTTTCATTCTTCCCTTCCTATCACATGGCAATCTGACACACTGTACATCTGATATAACAAGACTTCAATAAACACATTGCATGACTACAAATGTCTAGCTTTGTCCCAGAAGATTAACCAATTAAGCAAAGATGGCTCTAGCATGTGTTAACAAGAAAAAGGAACCACAGGAGTCTTCTTCGGGCATTTATGCCCCTTCATAAATCAGAAGGATTACACAGATGAGTCTTCCAGTACCACCCACTCTGCCACATCATTGTCTTCACCACCTTCTTTTCACTCACAATTTTTGGTCCAATTTTGAACTTTAATCTTCCAGGGTCCTCTAATCACATAGATACCATCCACCTCTACAGCAATGAACCCCACTATTGCAATACACTACTACAAGACAGGGGGTATAGAACCATTCAAAAGGCAAAAGAAGCTTAATTTATGGGAAGGAAGATCAAAAATATTCAAGTAGGTTTTATGAACATAGGAAAAATAATCTCTTTGTGAATATTAATATTACACCTATTTCACAAATTAAGAGGCAAAGCAGAAGACTATTATTTAACAATTAAAAAGATCATTTTGATAGGCAGTTGTGGGACTTCATTTAATTTATCACTTCATATGTTTCTTGTTTAATCTTGATTTAAAGTATAGTATTTGTCATTATAAACTATATTTTATTGTTCATCGAATTTGGAAATTATGGTTTATTTAATAATGATTTAGTATGAACTGGGGATCCAGTCAGTCTCCCTTCCCAGTACAGAGGTGGTGCTATTCCAAATACTCACAAGGTGTTTTCTAATTTACAAGTATACCTTGATCACAGATATTTTCTAATTTACAGAGAAATGTCATAGGTGATGTATTTCATAGGTGATGTCATAGGTGATGAATTTTTCTATATGACAACAAAAAAATCTGCTTTCATGATTGCAGTGTTGCATTCATTGCAATATAAATGAATACTATTGTCAATATGAAAGTAATTCTCAATATTTCACACAAAACCATTTTATAAATCAAACAAGTAGCTCTGAACGATGTTTTGGAACAAGTTTGATTCCCACCTAACATTTTTAAATGTGATGTATCAGATTTATCAGGTTTTGTACTGAATAATATATTTTAATACCCTACTTAAAGTATTTTCTTTTGGTAAAATGCCAGTTAAGGGGTTAGGGTTAGTTTGTATGTCAAAAGAAAAAGTAAAAAAAAAAATCCATTTCAAGTATGGAATAACTGTTTTAACCTTATTGTTCACCAAAGAAGCTTTGTTCTTTTGTCATTTACCGTATTTTCCGGCGTATAAGAGGACCCCCAACTTTTCCTGTAAAAATATAGGGTTTGGGCTATACTTGCTGTATAAGACGACCCCTCTTCCAATGCACACCAAATAAAAATTAAAAAACATCAACTGGCTCACCCACAATGTAAAAGCAGTTGTGCTAGACCCAAAATGGCCCCTGCAATAAGCAGGAACCCACACAGCCACAAAAAGCCCAAAAAAACAACTTTTACATTGTGGGTTTACACACACAAAATTCCACATACAGCTTTGTGAGATTTTGTGTGTTTGTGTAGTTAAGAGTGAAACACTACAGAAACACATTAAATCTCAGAAAGTTGCACACATTTTATTTTTATTTATTTTCATTTTTATTTTTTTTATTTTTATTTTTATTATTTTTATTTTTATTTTTATTTTTATATGAAAGCTAAATTTAAAACTTCCTAGCCTAAAACTTAGACCTAGCCTTTAAATGGCTAGGTCTAAAAAAGAACAACTAAAAAACCCCCCAATTAACTATTTTTTTTAAAGCTCCCAAAGGGGGAAAAAAACTTACCCAATAGAACAGGGGTCTCCAACCTTGGCAACTTTAAGACTTGTAGACTTCAACTCCCAGAATTCCTCAGCCAGCTTTGCTTTGCTGGCTGAGTAATTCTGGGAGCTGAAGTCCACAAGTTGCTTGCATCAGCAAGCAACTAAATCTCCCTGCCTGCAATCAAGCAGGCAGGGAGATTTAGTTGCTTGCTGATGCAATGGATTGCAGGCAAGGCAAGGCAAGGGTTGCGGCTAGCAGCTAAGGTAAGCAAGCTGGAGGTGGGGGGGGGGATTTTTGCTACGGAGCAATTAGCAGGCAAAAATTAGCAGCTGGGATGGCCAGCGTTGTGTAAAAGAAAAGTTTTTCCCTTTTACACAGCGCTTGGCCATCCAAGCTCTGGCGATCCCAGCTGAGTTGCCTGCTAATCTCAGCTGGGATGGCCAGCGTTGTGTAAAAGGAAAGTTTTTTCCTTTTACAGGGGGCTTGCGTGTAACTCAGCTGATTAGAGGCAATTCAGCAGGCAATTCAGCTTGGCTCCTTAGAGCCATTTAAGGCTCGTCAAAGCCTTTCGGGCTGGTCTGCCTGATTACAGGAGACGACACCCGGCGTATAAGACGACCCCCAACTTTTGAGAAGATTTTTGTGTGTTAGAAAGTCGTCTTATACGCCGGAAAATATGGTATTTAGATCCTTAATATGATACTGAAAGGATGAGCCACTCACAAATCCCATCTTTTAAAAATAATTAAATGGACAAATTCACTTCAAAAATGTGCACAATTATTTTAAGACTGATGGAGAACACGTGTCCTTTATTAAAGAAACTTTTCAAACAAGGCTCTCAAAGTTTACTTGATCAATCTCTGTTATACAATCTATAGCATTACCTTGAGCAAGTTTACTCATAAGTAGTACGCAGAGATCTAGGCTATAGTCTCCAGTGGTGAAATCTAATTTTTTTACTACCAGTTCTGTGGGTGTGGCTTGGTGGGTATGGCAGGGGAAGGATACTGCAAAATCTCCATTCCCACCTCACTCCAGGGGAAGAATACTGCAAAATCCCCATTCCCACCCCACTCCTGGAGGAAGGATATTGCAAAATCTCCATTCCCACCCCACTCTGGGGCCAGCCAGAGGTGGTATTTGCTGGTTCTCCGAAGTACTCAAAATTTCCACTACCAGTTCTCCAGAATCTTCTGGATTTCACCCCTGATAGCCTCCCTCTAAGGACAGTAGATGCACATTTAGTAGAGCATGAAGTCATCTGGACCTAAATTCAACACACATTTCTTGCGCTCTTTCTGTCTCTCTCTTGATTTCCAGTTAAGATGTATCAGTAGGTTACCCAAATACTTTGATCCAAAGTCAATAGTATGCTTTCATGTTTCCACTTTGTTTTTAACAGAAAAGAGGGGACCCCCTCTTTTATCACATACTATAAATAAGGAACTTGAGGATTATAAATAAGCTATACTAAGCATTGCTGTCTGAATGGGATGCAATTACTTCAGTCCTTGTGCTTTTTCAATCAGCCAGTGTCCCTGCAGTGTTTAGAGTGGTAAAGGGGAAGTGGCCTGTGGTTAAACAGAGGAAATACAGAGGAATTTTAATGCAGCAAATAGTCTTTTTATTTCCTACAGGATAGCACTTCAAAGGCAGCCTTGCCTGAGAGCAGACAATGTGTTACAGGGGCCATCAGTCATTTAATAGTATGGCAAGTCTATTCAAAATATACAAACAGACCAAGACAATTGCTATGCAAACAAGGCAATTGGTTTTATTCCACAATCAGTGCTTATGAATGTGGCCCAGACTGTAATCAGGGTTTTCTCTTCCCCCTCCCACAACACAAAACATTATAGCTTTTTCTTAAACAACTGAAATGAATCAATTACTAAAGCAAAGAGCAGAGAAAATGTGATGGTAACTAAAAGCAATCTTTAGGTGAGTGCAAATTAATTTTGTTACTATGGAATGAATTCTATTTTTTCAGCTAAATTTAAATTTCTGTGGCTTTTTTGTCAATAAAGCAATTAATATCATTTTTATTAGAAAATACACCAAATCTTTGAGAAGCATTAGAGCTTTGAAGGTTCTCATGTATGTATAACAAGACTTTAAAATCTGCAAATCAATTATTAACTGTAGCAAGTTGTCCCTCTAAAAGTTTAGCTCTTTTCCTATAGCTATATATTTATTTTCAGGTATGAACACAACTACTCCATGCCAGCAGGTCACTTCCTTTGTTTTTTTACAACTTATCTTACAATTTATCTGTGCAATTTATAAAGCTGCCCATCTCTGGGCAGCCTATAACAAAGCTTAACAGTCAATAATTACCTAAAAATCCATTACCATAATTATTAAAAACATTAAAACCACAAAAGTCTATAAAAAATAAAGCAAGAACAAAGAAACAGCAGAAGAAGGGATGTTAATAATACAGGAGCCACTTCACTAGTTCACCAGTCTCCTAGACCCCCCAACCCCCACTCCTCTTCATGACCCCAGGAAATCTTTGTGGCAGTTTAACAACAACAACAAAAAAGAAGTAATGAAAGTCACTGGTGCCAGTCATCTGGAATCTTTAATAAGGCTGAAAACTGAAAGGAGCAGGAAAGCCGTCTTTGTTTTTTATTTCACACACACACACCAAGTAAAATCACACTTAGGGAACCCAAGAGGGAAATTGCAGCTTCTGGGAGAGACAAAAGCCCCTAAAACTCTTTTTTTATCACCTTACCAACACTCCCAGTTACCGTCTTTCCGGTAAAGATCAGGCCTGTAACCAAACCAGCCTGCAGGGATTAAAATGACAAAGGCCAAGGCGATCGCCTTTTATCCTCTTCTCCCAGCACAGGTCTAGTTAAGGCGGGAGAAGAATTAGGGAGACAGGCGCATAAAAGACCTGTGGAGCGACTTCACACTTGTTGCTCCCTCCCTCTCCGCTGCCCCGTCCCTCCTTCCTCCCCAGCCTCCTTTGATGCGAAACTGCAGTCAAGCTTCGCAGCCAACCATCCCAAAAGCTTACAAATGCCAGCTGGCCCTCTTGTTTGCTAGACGGGGAGCGCCAGCAAGGAACAAGCGGAGAAGGAAGGAAGGAAGGAAGGAGGGTGGGAGAAAAAAGGGAGGGAGGGAGGAAAGAAGGGAGGGAGAGAGGAAGGGAGAGAAGGAAGGGAAGAGAAAAAAAGGAAGGGAAGGAGGGAGGAAAGGTCAGCCTTGCTTTCGTAGCTGTGCTTGCAGCAAAGTGCCCACCACGCAAAGCGGGCACACTGTTGCCATCGCCCGGCTGTCGGTGTCCCGAAGCGTTTTAAACCGAAAAGTATCTGGTACCCGGCAAGCTTGGTGTCTTTTCCTGCCTTCGGTCGGAATAAACCGAACTTGGACCCAAACACACCGTGATCAAATCCATCCAAACCCAAACCGTCTTACTTACCATCCAGGCGCAAGCCTCGCCCACGGATCCTTTCCTGCCACCGACGCCGCTGCTGGTCCCTCCGGCGGAGACGGCCAGACGCGGGCCATCGAGGCAGGCCGTGAGAGAGAAGAAGAAAGAGCAGAACTTGAGCCAAAGTGCCATCGCCTGCCTTGGTAGCTTCCGAAGTGCAAGTCGGAGCGCCAGAAGTTAACTTCAGGTTGGGAAAACCAGGAGGGGGGGGGGAGGGAGAAAGCAGCGGCACGCATGCGCGACGGAGACTCTACCGAGACCTTAGTCCAGGGAACTCCTGCTTTCCTCTCGCCCACCCACCCACTCGTACCTTGCGGACGGAGGAAGTAGGGGGCGGAGGGGGGCGGACCACCATTGCCATTTGTCTAGGTGCGGGAGAGGTCAGTTGGTCCTCCCCTTCGAGGATGTTATGATTTAATTCAGAACAGCTGAAATGCTGTACAATCGGCGCAGAACGTCTTCAAAGGAAGACCTCGGGGGGAAAAAATGCTCAACCACCATCTGTCTCTCAAAAAGGAAGTTAAAGGAAGGAGAGGTGGGGGATGTGCTCTTTTCAAATGTGCAAACGTTTATACGAGTCTGGGGCAAGAAGTAACGAAGTATCAAAAGTTAACCTCCCTTGAGTGGGGAGTGGGGTGGGGGAGAGACTGCATTTGAAAAATCCGGAGGCTTTTTTCTAAAACTGATTTCATGTCAGCACAGGATTTGCTTCTAAGCTTTTGTGTTTTCTGGTGCTAATATATAAACCAGACTGCTGCACAAGTCTTTTTAATCGTTTGTAAAGCATGACTTTACAAAACCTGTTTCCCCCTTCTTCAACTTGATGCTTTCCTGATATCTTCCCATTGCTGCCTTCCCAGCAGAGAAACATGAGATCTATATGATTTTTATTCAGAGGTAAACCTGGTTTTTTATTGTACCTTTCTCCATTGGTCCTGAGTTAATGTTAGTGTTTAGCATAATTCAGAATGAGAAATGGAAACATTTCAAAGTTAAGATTCCTTTGATTCCTTACCCTGATTTCAGCAGATTGTTAGATTCAAGCTGGAGCAGGCAGTCTCAGAGGTAACCAGACTCTGAGTCATGTAGGACAGTAAGGATGACAACCAGAACCTAAAATTGACCTAGAAGTTAGCTGGCAGCCAAGGTAGCATTGTCAGAAGTGGAGGAAACTTAGCTAGAAGTGTAAGCAAACCTTGATTGCTAACTGCTGAATCAACTGAAGCTTCTGAATGATTTTCAAGGGAAGCCCATGTAAAGAAAATTGCAGTAGTCCAGATGTCAAATGTAAAGGATACTGTGAGCAGTTGTGATATTACTTATCAAAGACTGATAAGACCTTATTAAAATTGGTTAGTTGGAAGAATTTGAACAGTATGCTTGGATATTTCTTACTGAAATGAGAGAAAGGTATATTTATTTAGCTGTTTTGTTTATATCTCATTCCTTCACCCATGAATTAAAAGAAGTTCGCTTAGTCATTTTCTCAATTTCTCTGTGAAATTAATTAGGTTAGATTAAAAAAAACACCAGCATGGCCCAAGCAAACATTTTCTGTAAAATCAGTTAAAATGTTGCAGTTTTCTTTGTTCTTTTTCTTTTTTTTTTCTTTTTTGCAGTTACACAGTACTTATTAACTTTCATTGCACAGCCACACATCCCATTCCAAAGTTGAGCAGAGGAGTTGTGAATAGGATTTCTGTCTCAGACACACCCTTTTAGCTGTTTGGTAAAAATGCTTCAGCCTTGCTGGCCCTGGCCAGATGGGCAGGAAGGCACAAATTGAAAAACAATTAGTAGGTGAGAACTTTTGGTATACATCCCAATAGAACCTAGTGAAAGTCTGGTAGCACCTTTTCCTAGTAACATCCGGTGAAATTTACTGCAGCTTTTGCTTTTTAAAAAACTGGTTTCAATTTAAAATTTAAATTTAAAAAACATTTTTTTTGTTGTTAGTTGTGAAATCATGTCTGACCCACCATGACTCCATGGACAATGTTCCTCCAGGCCTTCCTGTCCTCTACCATCTTCTGGAGTCCATTTAAACTCATGCCTACTGCTTCAGTGACTCCATTCAGCCACCTCATTCTCTGTCCTCCCGTTCTTCTTTTGCCTTCAATCTTTCCTAGCATTAGGCTTTTCTCCAGTGAGTCCTTTCTTCTCATTAGGTGGCCCAAGTATTTGAGTTTCATCTTCAGAATCTGGCCTTCTAAGGAGCAGTCAGGGTTGATCTCCTCTACGACAGACTGGTTTGATTGCCTTGCAGTCCAAGGGACTCTCAGGAGTCTTCTCCAGCACCATAGTTCAAAGGCCTCAATTCTTTAATGCTCAGCCTTTCTCATGGTCCAACTTTCACAGCCATACATTGCAACTGGAAAACTGTAGCTTTGACGATATGCACTTTTGTTAGCAGGGTGATGTCTCTGCTTTTTAGTATGCTGTCTAGATTTACCATAACTTTCCTCCCCGGGAGCAAGCATCTTTTAATTTCTTGGCTGCAGTGCCCAACTGCAGTGATCTTGGAGCCCAGGAAAATAAAATCTTTCTCTACCTCCATTTCTTCCCTATCTATTTGCCAGGAATTGAGAGGGCTAGATGCCATGATCTTAGTTTTCTTAATGTTGAGTTTCAGGCCAACTTTTGCACTCTCCTTCTTCGCCCACATCAAGAGGCTCTTTAGTTCCTCTTTGCTTTCTGCCATTAAAGTGGTATCATCTGCATATCTGAGGTTATTGATATTTCTCCTGGCAATCTTAATTCCAAGTTATGATTCATCTAGTCCCCTTTCTCATAATGTGCTCTGCATATCAATTAAATAGGCAGGGCAACAATATACAGCCTTGCCGGACTCTCTTCCCAATTTTGAACCAATCAGTGGTTCCGTGTCCAGTTCTCACTGTGGCTTGTAGACCTGCATATAGGTTTCTCAAGAGACAAATAAGATGGTCTGGTACTTCCATCTCTTTAAGAACTTGCCATACAATCAAAGCAGTGGTGAAATCTAAAATTTGTTACTACCAGTTCTGTGGGCATGGCACATCAAAAATATTTTACTGATGTTCCATATCTCATCCTTTGGCAATATGTTCATAGCTCTGTCTTATGAACACATCCAACAATACTGATGTATTTATTTATCTGTGTTTTATTTTTCAATGGAGAATCAAAAAGCAAAATAAATCATGGTGCAAAATGCTGCAATTTTGTGGCAACTGGAATTTCTGACCAGTTCTATCTTTCTTCACAATAGTCTTTTGTTGCTGAAAGAAATGAGTACCCTTGACTTGGAGCCCTTTCAAAAGTCATGGCTATCAGTCTAATGAGCTCTGCAGATGGTTTTAGTTGCCATTACCTCCTTGCTTCCAGCTAAAAGCTTCCTTTGCTTCTGCAGCAGCTGCTTCCAGATGGAAGAAGACATGCAGGGTACAATGACTCCCCTAAGGAAAAGTGCACTTTTGAAAATAACAGCAGTAGAACAGATAGTTTTGCAGTAAAAGCTGCTGTTTTCCATCAATTTTTCTATCATTTAGAAAAGGAAAAGACATTTTTTTAAAAAATGGAGCAATACTTTATCTCCCTGTGTGTGTGTGTGTGTGTGTGTGTGCGTGTGCGTGCGTGCGTGTCTATGGTTGGTTTATCTATGTGGTTTATATGCGTCTATATGTCTATATATCCAAACCTCCTGTGTCTGGTACTGGCAAAGAATGCGATGAATTCCACCATGCTGGGACTAGTGCCTGGGAGGGTCTGGACTGTAAAAGTGATTTTGAAGTTAGCTACAGACTTAATCTCACTTACAGAAGATAAACTTTCATGATTCCAAAGGGAATTTTTTAATGAAAATGTTTTTAGAATTTAAACTGACTATTATCATAAGCTACTTATTTCATTGTAATTCTTGTTGAAATCAATTGAGCTTGTTTTTAAGTAAATAAGTGGTGGGCTGAGAGTTGAATCAGAGAATAAACACATTTCACTGAATGTATGCATTATTTATTCCAACATGCTTGCATGCTCCCTGAATGTGTATAGAATTTAACCAGACAGAATTTTCCCTTTTATTATATTAGCATCAAATGCTATCTTTGTAAATGCCCAGTCACTGAGAGGGAGTTAGACAGCCATATAAATTTTCTTAAATAAATAAATAAATGCACATCCTGAAAACAGCATTGTTCCTTTTCCATATCTTTTACAGTCTCCCTATAGAGGCAAACACTCTTTAAAGTAACTTCTGAATCCATTGTTCCAAAATATCCTTCAATATGTCCAATGTTAAAATATTTTGCTTCATTCTGTATTAAGTCGAATTTAATAGTTCTTTAATTGTAATAATTAGTTCCTTCTAGTTCTCTCTAATGTCCAATCTCCAAAATCCCATCCAATGGGATATTTTAGAAAAGAATTCAAAACAAATGCTTTTGCCTGTTTAAACTTAGAGGGGGGACAGTAGGAAGAGAGAGAGAGAGAGAGAGAGAGAGAGAAAGAGAGAGGACTTTGGAAAGTTACAAAAGGACTAAGGATCCAAATAGATTCCATTTGGACCCTTAGTTCTTTTGTAACTTTCCAAAATGCCCTCTCTTTCTCCCACCCTATCTCTCTCTCTAAGTTTATAAGTTACTAGTGTTTTCAAACTTGTGGATCCAAATATTTCTAATAGCTGAAGAATAATTAACAAGCAGTTTCTAAAAGTGATTAGAAAAGGAACCATGGAAACTCAGTGTTCTTTTAAAGGCTGTGACCTCGGTTTGAGCAAGATAGCTATTCCCTCATCCCCCAAGACCTCTAAACCTGCCAGAGACTGCTGACTTGCACTCTCTCATGAGGAGCAACTACCTGGAGCATTTGTGTGGAATCTCAAGTCCTCCCCTTTATCAAAGAGGAATTATGAAAAGCCAATCTATTTGCTGGCTCTTCTTTTTGTCATGGTCATCGTCTCTGCTCTTAGCAGAGCTTCCTTCAATCTGCCATTTCCTCCCCACCCCACCCCCAGAAAGCAGGCAAAACAGTTACAGTTTTCTAGATTTGGGGGGAAGTAAGTGTTCTTCATCTGTGCTGATTTTACTGATACAATCTGATGGAATGGGCTTTTGACGATGAAAGATTTTAGAATTTCAGGATATACTATTTTCTTAAAACTTACCCCAACTGTAATTTTGTGTAAAATATATACACTTGAATAGTTTTAAAGCCAGGCATTTCTTTTGCCTACCAAAGTGAATGGAGCTTTCAGTCTTCACATACAGGTCTAGTTTAGGTTACTTCAAGCTTTCTTTTTCACAACATAGTCACATGGCAGAGGCCTAATTTTGATGCTATTGATGGTAAACAACCAGGAAAGAGGTAATCTAACTTTGCTAATCCACCACAAATCACTCAAAGATCTTCACAACATTAAATGAGATATTTACCAGAAAATCCAGATTGCCCTTGTGCGTACTCCAGCTCCGCACTGTTTATTGATAGAGATAAAACTATTCAGATTTTACTAGGGAAGGATGGCATAAAAATCTCCTTATATGGTGTAACAGCAAAGTCTGAGTCTTTAAAGATATGGGAGGGTTTCAATCCTCTCTTTGTTTTTTTCTTTTCTTTTTTCCCATTTTGACTAACTTTTCTGCTTTTATGCAGTTTGTTTGTATTTACTATTGTTACTATCTATTGTAAGGAGAGGAAAATGTTTTTTTACCTTTAAACCTAGACGTGTGAGAGAGGTTGAGTGATTCACATTCTGAGCACTTACTTACATAGAGGAGGAGGAGGAGGGCCAATTCTCAAATACAGCTCATCTGCCTGGAATCCACACTGTATATCAGACATTAATACAATTGAATGGGTCCAGAGGTATTTCACGAGAAGAGTAGTCCACTCCTTTACTCACAATAGAATCCCTTATGCCACCAGGCTTGAAATTTTGGGCTTGGAGAATCTGGAACTGCGCTGCCTGCAGTCCGATCTAGGCATAGTACACAAAATTGTCTGCTACAACATCTTACCTGTCAACGACTTCTTCAGCTTCAACCTCAATAATACACAGGCAAACAATTGATAGAAACTCAAGGTAAACTGCTCCAAACTCGGTTGCAGAAAATACAACTTCAGCAACAGACTGGTCAACGCCTGGAATGCTCTACCCAACTCTGTCATTACATCCTCAAACCCTCACAGCTTCAAACTTAAACTGTCTACCATGGACCTCACCCCATTCCTAAGAGGTCCATAAAGGGGGTGTGCATAAGCCCACCAGCGTGCCTACTGTTCCTGTCCTCCTGTCCCCATTTATTTGTATTCATTTCCTTCGTTCATTTCCATGTTCATATTCATACATGCTATCTTGTACATTTTTGACAAATAAATAAAAATAAATAAATGCCCTGAGTTCAGTGGTGGGTTGCCCCCGGTTCGCACCAGTTCTATAGAACTGGTAGTAAAACTGGCGGGAGGCTCCGCCCACTGACCCCAATGTCACTAAAACGCTTCTGCGCATGCGCAGAAGAGCGTGTGCACGCACTGCAAACCAGTAATAAAGGTAAGTAGAACCCACCCCTGCCTGGGTTGTATTGGATCTAGGGAAGGGAACTCACTTAGAGTTCCACTTTGAGCAGAATGATTGACAGCAAGCTTGATGAGAATAAATTCTATTTATTTTCATCAAGAACTGGAAGAGATTTTTCTTAGGAAATCTCTGAGGAATTTCAGTTCTCAATCCAGGATTGGTTTCTGTGTTGCAATAGAAGCTACAAGAGTAATAAACAAGTTACAAGAGTAATAAAAATGAAGGAAAACGATTCTGTAATTTCTTGAGCCCTTATACCTTTGAGGTGTAAAATTTAAATAAAAATAGTCCCCTTTTCTGCAGGAATAATGATATTATTTAAAACTCAATTTTATTAAAAAGAAAAAGGTAAAGTGTCCTCTTGAATCTGGTAATCAAAGATCCCAAGCAAATAAAATAACTAGCACTAATAAAAATCATAAGCGGCATCTTAAGTATCAGTCTCCCATAAAATATAATGGGGATATGGAACATAGATCCATGCTGGATAGAACCAAGGCTTAAAGAATTTAAGAGGGAACAAAAATGGGACAACTGTGTTTGCACTAAATACAGTAAACTTTAGACATTACAATTATAAGCGACAATAACTAAAAATGCATTTATTTATTTCTATTTATGTGACCACCCATCTCAAATTAATGACCCTGGATGGTCAACAATGTTAAAATACAGAAACAAAAAAACAGCACACATAGAAACAGAGCTGAGATAAAAACTAATTTATCATTCTCAAATCAAGACAACCAGGCTCAGATACAGGCTCAGCCTTACTTCCTGATACCCCTCCACACAAAGACATTCCCATAAAAATATATAATATATATTTCATAAAGTATATTTATAAAGTATAAAATTCTGATTGAATAACTTATTGATTCCTGTGAAGCAACAGTTACCTAGATAACCCCCTCAATAAATTAGAGACTTACATAAAATTTAACCATATTCCTTTGTTTTTTGAGTCCTGATCTGGGACTTTTCCTTTCATTCTATCTTCTAGGAATTAAAGTTTAGTTGTTTATAGCACTGATCTAGACCTGAAGAACTTCATTTTTCCCTGGAGATTTTCGGGTCCCAATCCAAAGACTTCTCCCTCACATCCATCTTCTGCTCTCTTTTCCCCCAGAGAGGGGAAAGAATTCCAGTGATTTCTCTGTTTGTCTCAATTTCCATTTTTGGGGGGAGGGGGTCAGTAGTGGGTTTCAAAAATTTTTACTACCGCCAACAAAACAAAGTAGAAAAATTCTGCCCAAATCCTTTTTTAAGATGATAGAGTAAACAATTTTAAAAGATGCATGGGGAGAAAGAAATGCAAAAAATAAACAATATACTTTTTATTCTACCAGACATTTATCATGGTCTAGAATAGATATGATATGGATGAAAATGGAATTGACTTCTAATATAGAAGAAATTGACGTAGAAGCTGATACCTGGGCAAACCATAACCCAATGACATCAAGATGGAAAGGACAAAGGAGAAGGTCTAGATGGACTTGAAATAATACAGTATTAAAAGAAAAGGATTTTGTACAGAAAATGGAGAAATAGTTGGCTTTCTTTTTCAAAGAAAATAGAAAAGAGGATACATTGATGCAAAATCTTTGGGATACTATGAAAGCTTTTTCCAGAGGCCTGATAATTGACTATGCAAGGAAAAGAAATATTAAGAAAAGGCAAGTTTATAAAACATTAGAGGATGATTATAAGAAATTTGAAAAAAAATTACAGAAATTCCCACAAAAAAGGATATTAAAATGAGAATGGATACAACTAAACATAAAATGGGATTATTAGAAAAAGAAGACTTAGCACAAAAAATTAGAAGTGCTAAACAGAATTATTTTGAAGATGCCAATAAACCAGGTAGTTGGCTAGCATATAAATTAAAAGAAGAGAGAGAATCAAGGAAAATAACACAATTAGTGGATGACCAAAGACAAATTAGATTTGGGAATAAAGAGAAGAAAAATATTATACAAGATTATTATAAAAAAATATATGAAAAATAAAATATAGAGGAGGAAAGTGTTAAACGATACTTATATAAGGCGAATTTACCCCAGATTTCTAAAGACACTGATATGATGCTAGAAGGAAATATAATGATGATGGAATTAACTGAAGCACTTAAAAAACAAAAGAATGGGAAGGCCCGGACGGACTGCCAGCGGAATATTATAAGACTTTACAGGAATCATTGAGTCTTCCACTGCTAGAAGTTATGAATGAAGTAATGTCAAAGAAGGAAATACCCAAATCATGGTCAGAAGCATATATCACACTTGTCCCAAAGGAGGACACTAACCCACAACAAATCAAGAATTATAGGCCTATATCCCTGCTAAATTCAGATTATAAAATCTTCACTAAAATACTGGCAGAAAGATTTAAAAGATACTTAAATAATTTTATACATTCTGATCAAAATGGGTTTCTGCCAAAAAGGCAGATTAGATATAATTTGAGGATAATTCTGGACACTTTGGAATACTATGAGGCACATCCAGAGAAGCAAATGACTTTGATATTTTTAGATGCACAGAAAGCCTTTGATAATGTGAATTGGCGATTTATGCTATTACAGCTGAAACAGATGGGCTTTGGGGGGAAATTTATTTAAGCCATAGAAGCCATATATCATAAACAAACAGCAAAAGTAATGATAAATGGAGAATTGACAGAATCTATTGAAATAGAAAAAGGAACGAGACAAGGTTGTCCACTGTCTCCTCTGTTGTTTGTGTTAACACTAGAAGTATTAAATAGAAATATTAGAGATGAAAAAGAAATAAAAAGAATGAAAATTCAAAACAAAGAATATAAATTGCAAGCAATCGCTGATGACCTGGTGTTTATTCTTGAAGATCCATTTGAATCAATAAATAAATTGATAGAAAAAATAGGAGAATTTGGAAAGGTAGCAGGTGTCGAGCCGTGTCCGCCCTGTCCGCTGCTCAACACACATGACCCACTGAAAGAGCCGAGTGGTGGCCTAACGAGCTCGGGGGAACAGAAGCGGGTGATGGTTGGAAACGGATGTTCCCGGGAGTCTGCTGATGGTTGCTCTGGGTGGAGAAGCAGCTACAGCGGTGAGCAGTGAGCGGTGAGGAACTATGAGGAACCAGCAAAGAACTACGATGACAGCTGCTTCCTCTTCAGCCGTGCTCCGGAGGGGCCGACTGATGACGGGTGGTGACAAGCCAATGCAAATGAGTGGCCGGGAGCCCTTCCACCAATCCACCAGTGTGCACCTATTCCTCTGTTTGCCTTGTAGCCGGCTTGCCGCTTCATTAAACCAGAATTCAACAAGCTCTTTAGAGTCTTCTGTGTTACTTCAGCTCCAGCATGGCCAAGGGAGCCGAAAGGTTTGAAAATAAATAGAGATAAAACGAAGATTTTGGCAAAAAATATATTAAAAAAACAAAAAGAAGAATTGGCAGATGTATCGAAGATGCAGGTCAGAAACAAGGTTAAGTACTTGGGGATATATTTGACAGCAAGATGCAGTACACTCAAGGAGAATAATTACAATAAATTTAAACAAGATATAGTGACAGATTTGGCTAAATGGGAGAATTTGCAATTATCATTGATAGGGAGGATATCAACTTTAAGATGAATATATTGCCTAGAATTTTATATTTGTTCCAGACAATTCCAATTAGTTGGGAAAATATTATTTTATAGATTTGAATAAAATAGTGTTAAAATATATTTGGTAGGGTAAAAAGGCGAGGATAACATTAAAACTGCTGTAAGATGCTAGAATAAGAGGAGGTTTAGTTTGCCAGATTGGGAACTATATTATCAAGCAACTAATTTGATGTGGATCAAAGAATGGATAATGTTAAGAAATACTAGATAGTTGATTTTAGAAGGGCATGACTTGTTGTTGGGCTGGCAAGCTTTCTTATGGTCCAAGGGCACAAAAACACAGGGCTATTTTAGAAGACATGTTATACGAGAATCTTTGCTATTAAATTGGGAGAAGATTAAAAGACAACATTATTTAAAAATTCCAGTCTGTTTATCTACTATTGAAGCATTCTCATTTTCAATAACATTTAGAAAAGAACAAATTGTTAGATATAGTGAATTATTGAATGAAAAGGGTGAATTTAAATCTAAGCAAGAATTAGAAAAACAGGATATAAAGATGGACTGGTTTTCGTATATGCAAATACATTCTAGATATGACGAAGATTCTAAGACAGGGTTTTTACAATAATTTGACTAACTTAGATAAAATTTTAACAGGTTCTGATGACTGTAATTAAAAAATTGTATGGTTATTTATTAGACGTAAAATTGGAAGAAGAACAAGTTCTTTTTCAAAAATACAAATTACATCTTTTCGGAACAGAGCCTTGATCTGGTCATCAATTTGTTCAATTTTTTGTCATCTTTAACAAAATTTTATATATTCTATTTTTCCATAACACTTATTTCTTAATCTTAAATCACATATTTCAACTAATACTACCTTAGAAAAAGTTTACTCATATTTACTTAATCAATATAATTACCCTTCTATTAACCCACCTTAAATCTTAATTCAATTAATACCTCATAATACATTTCACAATTCTTACCCTAAATCCTCACTGTTAACAATACAATTCAAACATGTTTATATTCCAAAATTATTTCCATTTCTAAAACTTCCTTACATTTATTTATTACTTCATGTAATGTTGATTAAATCTTTATTCCATTATTACTTTATCAAATTTAAATCTTATCACTAATCTTAAAAATATAGCAATTTAACATTTAAACATAGTTCTTAATTCAAATAATGCTATTTAATATAGTTTCCCAACCCTAACCCTAACCCTTGCGTTTAGAAGTAGTGGGTTGTCCATCACCTGAGGTTTTTAAAAAGAGACTGGACAGTCATTTGTCTGAAATGGTTTAGGGTCTCTTGCTTGAGCAGAGAGTTGGACTAGAAGACTTGCAAAGTCACTTCCAATTCTGTTATTCTGTTATAAATGTCTTATACAATTAACTCATTAACAATTAAGTCAATTTATTTTACAAATAATTATACAGTATATAAATTATCTTCACACAAGATTCATTTCAATATGCTCTTTGAAATACATAATGTGATCTTACTCCATTGATGGAGAATTAAGATGCTTTCCACATTGTACCTCAAAATCTTTCTCCTTTGTTAACCTGCTAAGATACACAGGTTCTACGTTATTTGAAAGTATATAAACTGCAACACAACCCAGTGAGGCTCCTAAAATAAAACAAGTGTGTGAAAAAGGTTCTAAAATGGTGCATGATCACATCATGAGAAGCAGAGTTGCATCCTTTCTTTACAGACATTTGAGTAGCGTTGGGTCAATCACTTGCATGTGTCTGGTTTGACAAGGCCTCTGCTGAGTAATGCAAGAAAAGAAGATGGGAGTCTCGGCACCTGGGACCAGATAAGGAGACAGAAGTGCACTGATAGTGCCCGCCAGAGAAATATATTGGCAGTTTGAAGGTTTTCACTGATTCATTGGTTTCACAGAAGATTCAGGTGCTTCTGTAGCAGGAAGTACTTCCTAATAGTTTAGAGCAGGCATGCCAAACTCGCTGCCCATGGACCAATGTATCATGCGCTAGCCACACCCAGTTTAGCAAAGGGGCAAAAGTCACGATACGTCACATGATGAAGCTGTGACGATGAGAGTTTGACAACCCTGGCTTAGAGGGAGGAATGTGAGATATTGGGCCTTGGAGGGACAGTTACCAACAAGTTTCTCCTGCTGCTGATGGCACTGCCTGGTCCAGTGCAACTCGCTACTGTCCTATCTAGTCCTAAGTGCTGGACAACTCTTTGTGCTGTCCAGGTAGGATAAAAAGGAAGTGGGGGAAGACTCTGCATTTCAAAACAGTAAACCTTCCAATTACCAAGATTATATTCTGCCATATTCCGTAATATCAAGCCATGATTTGAGTTAAGACTTTGTGTAGACTTTTCTAAGTCTATACTTTGCCACAAGAGCGGTGAAAGTTAAATCACAAAAGGTAATTTTTACATTGTCCATAATGTACTGTTGCATTTGTGAGAAAGATGCTGAAATTACATGGGGAAATAAGGTACAAAATCAGAAGTAGCTTCTTTTGATGTGACTCCTTATATCTACCCAATTTTTATAAAAGAAGAAATGTGGGTGCTAGTTATTATGTCTGGCTTAGATGGGAAAATTTAGATTCATACCCCCATTTCATATAAGCAATACATAAATAGAGGTCAGATGGGACTGTGAGAAGAAAGGTTCTGGCTAAGCCTGCGTGATGTTCTGGCTTCCCCAGAAACCCATGTACAATGGATTTCTAAAAAGTATAGTTACTGGGTTTGTACAACTATCGTATATAAGTTCTATGAATATTTCCTAATCAAATATTCCATTAAAATACAGTATGAAAAGAATAAACATGACAACCACATAATACAATATAAAGTGAGAGTTCCAAACTAAAATAAAAGCATCCATATTATCCATGTATGTAATTATTTTCCATGGAAGTAAGGAAAATAATATTATTAATAATTATGACAAAATATTATTTTGTCATAATATTCCATATTATGACAAAATTTTATCAGGCCAATTTAGGATTCAGCTAAACTTACATCACTAGTTTTGTTGAAGTGATTACATAGTAATTCACTAGTAAAATTATTTTTGTCTGATTGTTCTAATTTTGTCTACTTTTATCTAGTTTGTATTTCAACATGCTGGATAATGGAACATATGGTATGTGCTCTACCCAATCACTACAGTACTGTATTTCAACACTTATGATAGACATATACTTTATCTAAGTATGAGGAAAGTACTGGGTTCATGCATGGAAATGGCAAAGCAACTCATAAAGAGTAAAGGTGGAAAAATTGCTTCAGGTACAGCCTTGATTTCATCATTATCAGGACAATTAAAACCAGTGCTAGCATGTACAGTATACATATTTAGGACTAAGCACCATTGAAGTTACTTAAATCTATTTTTAGTAGATATTTATTTAACGTAATGTTAACTGCTGAAGGAAAACAAATCCTCAGTGAAAAAATAAACTGAAAAAAAGAAAAAAGAAAACATACAGCTCAAAATAATCAACTTGTCAAAAGGGCCTGATTCTTCCTAGATCATAAACAATGGCATCCTTGTGGAAATCCAGTAATTCTACAGAAAAATACGCCTAAAGCAAATGCTTAAAATACATAAATAACTTCAGGCAGAACAAGTCCATCATTATGAAGTTAAAAATAAAGTGGGGAACATGTTAAAATTAGTAAACTGAGCAAACTTCTCTTCCTGAAGGAAAGTAATTAGGATGAATTTGTGGTGCTATAAATACACACATGTATTTATTTATTTATTTATTTATTTATTGAATTTCTATACCGCCCTTTTCCCAAAGGACTCAGGGCGGTGAACAGATTAAGATTTCATATACATATAAATATATTTTATAAACAGTAAATAATAAATTAAGTCAACTTGGTGTATCTACTAAGACCTTGGCATAGAATTTTGATGTTTATGCTAGCCCTGCTTGTTGAAATAGAAAGGTCTTCAGGGCACGTCAGAAAGTGCGAAGATCTGGGATTATTCGTATTCCAGGTGGTATTTTGTTCCAAAGCGTAGGTGCCCCCACAGAGAAGGCCCTCTCCCTTGGAACCACCAGACGACATTGTTTTAATGATGGTACCATGAGTAGGCCTACTCTGTGAGAGCGCATTGGTTGGTGGGAGGTTATCGGTTGCAGCAGGTGGTCTCGTAAGTACTCAGGTCCTAAGCCATGGAGCACTTTAAAGGTAAGAACCAAAACCTTGAAGCGCACTCGGAAGGCCACCGGAAGCCAGTGCAGCTCGCGTAGAAGAGGTGTTACATGCGAGCACCATGTTGCTCCCATAATTACTCACGCAGCTGCATTCTGGACCAGTTGGAGCTTCCGGGTGCACTTCAAGGGGAGCCCCATGTAGAGAGCATTGCAGTAGTCAAGTCGGGAAATGACAAGGGCTTGAGTGATTGTGCGTAATGAGTCCCGGTCTAGAAAGGGACGCAATTGGCGAATCAGGCGAACCTGATAGAAAGCTCCTCTGGCCACGGCTGTTATATGATCTTCTAAAGACAGTCATGCATCCAGGAGGATGCCTAAATTGCGAGCTTTCTCTGTGGGGGGTCAATGACTCATCCCCAATAGTTAGTGATGGGACTAACTGGCTGTACCGGGACGCCGGTAGCCACAGCCACTCAGTCTTGGAAGGGTTGAGTCGAAGCCTGTTTCTCCCCATCCAGACTCGTACGGCCTCAAGGCACCGGGACATCACTTCAAGGGCATCATTGGGGTGGTTTGTGGTAGAGATGTACAGCTGAGTGTCATCAGCATACAGATGACATCGCACCCCAAAACCACGGATGATCTCCCCCAACGGCTTCACATAAATGTTGAACAGGAGAGGCGAGAGGACCGACCCCTGTGGCACCCCGCAAGTGAGGGGCCTCGAGGTCGATCTCTGTGCACCTGTCAACACTGACTGCGACCTGTCAGAGAGGTAGGACGAGAACCATCGTAATACGGTGTCTCCCATTCCCAGCCCCTCCAACCGGTGCAGCATGATACCATGATCAATGGTATCAAAAGCCGCTGAGAGATCTAATAGGACCAGGATAGAGGAACATCCCTTATCCCGAGCCCTCCAGAGATCATCAACCAATGCGACCAATGCTGTTTCTGTGCTGTATCCAGGTCTGAAGCCGGACTGGAACAAGTCTAATAGACAGCTTCATCCAGGTACTGTGGGAGCTGTCGTGCCACCACACTTTCGACAACCTTTGCTAAAAAGCGAAGGTTGGAGACAGGACGGTAGTTTGCTAAAACAGCCGGATCCAGAGAGGGCTTCTTAAGGAGAGGTCTCACCACCGCCTCTTTCAAGGCGGGAGGTAAGAATCCCTCACTCAGAGAAGCGTTAATAATTCTCTGGAGCCAGCTACGTGTAACCTCCCGGGTAGCCAGCATTAGCCAGGAAGGGCACGGGTCCAATAAACACGTGGTCGCATTCAGCTTCCCCAGTAACCTGTCCATGTCCTCAGGAGTCACAGTATCAAACTCATCCCAGATAATGTTCTCAAGATCTGCCCTCATCATTTCATCCGAATTAACCCAGTTAGAGTCCAAGCCTTCCCGAATCTGAGCAATTTTATCGTGCAGATATTGTGCAAAATCCTCAACTCGTCCTTGCAGAGGATCTTCCCAGGCTCTCAGCTGGAGTAGAGAGTGGGTAACCCTAAACAAGGCGGCTGGGCGATTATCTGCCAATGCAATAAGAGCGGAAAAATAGTTACATTTTGCCGCTTTTATCGCCACTAAGTAGGTCTTAATGTAAGATCTCACTAGTGTTCGGTCGGATTCAGAATGGCTGGTCTTCCACCTGCTCTCTAGGCGTCTTTTCCGGCGTTTCATCCCCCTCAGCTCATCAGAGAACCAAGGAGCTGGGTAGGTTCGACGCCGAGTCAGAGGCCGCAAAGGCACGACCCGGTCTAAAGCACCAGCGGCCATCCTATCCCAGGACGCCACTAGGTCTTCAGCCGAGTCATGAGCCAAGGTCTCAGGAAATGGCCCAAGCTCCATCCGGAACCTATTAGGATCCATCAGGCGCCTGGGGCGGAACCATTTAATTGAATCCACCTCCCTGCGGTGGGTTGTAGTGGTCAGAAGGTCAAGCCTAAGGAGAGAATGGTCTGACCATGACAAGGGTTCGATGACTATATCCCCTATATCTAGACCATTCAGCCACTAGGAATGTACATCTACTAGGAATATAAGCTTAGTAGAAGAAACAAACAAATGCACTTACCATAAACCGTAACTCATAAAAAATGGGTTAGCTTTGCATGAACAGCTCAAATCGGGGAATTTTCATCTGAAGTTTATGAATCAGAGTTTTCAATTAAATAAATTTCTGGATTAGGTAAATCTTGAATGAAGGCAAATACTTTGCTGCCTGGTTTTAAAATGCTTCTGATTGGCTAATGAAGTTCATTTCTGATTTTCAAAATATTTGTATGAATGTAAGCCCTGGTAAATGCTGAACTTATGAATGTCCTTCATCCAATAATTTCTTATTCTAGTATTAACCTGTCCATTCCAGTATATCTAAAGATGAAACTTTTTGATAAGTATTTATAGCAGGTCCAAATATTTATAGCAGTTTTCTCAATTATGACACCTAGAGTCTACAGCCTTGTGCAATTCTAGGAGTTGTCATTATGGCGAGATCTGTATGACACCAGGTTTGAGATGTTGAGTATATATTTGATATGGAAACAAACCCATGAAAGAATAGGTCTCCACTTTAAGGTATGTGACTTCTTGCCCAATTAGCACTCTAGAATTGGTTAAAAGGGAACCACAGGAGAGCAAAATGCTCTGAGATGATTTCTTCAGATATTTATAATTATTCATATCCCACTTTTATTGCACTTTGTACAATTGAATGTGATGCACATAATGTTCCCTCCTACCATTTTCCCCACAATAACCACAATTTTTAATCAAATTTCTGAGCAAACTGATGTATTCATTGCAATAAACCATTTTAATTGGTTTACCATTTTAATAATTATTAAATTAACTGTTCTAGCACATGCTACCAAAAAGAAACAACCACGTTATGGTTTGCTCAAACTATCTTGAAAGTAAAAATCTCCTTTTCAGTAATATATAGCAAGATTATAAGTCTATAGTAAATCAATTAAGATTTAACTATTATTTCTGTAGTATTTTGCTATTAACTTAATCACCTGTATCACTTGTGTTGATAATTGTTTTTACCAACTTCCAAAATGTATATGCCAGGTGGAATATTTTACACAAACACACACACACGTACCGCATACACACATATAAAACGTGCTGCAATTAACACAACTAGAAAGCCTTCTGCAGGAAAAGATCCTTAATTCCAGGTCAAATTTTGTGGAAGCTGAAAGGCTTTTGCTGAGGAATTATTCTGCCTTGGCAGGACTCCCTACAGGTACTGAAATTTGGGTAATGAGTTTTCCATATGAAATTTTTGAATTGCATTCCACATTCCCATACATTCCATTTTAGAAGTCACTAGCATGGATATGGAGAAAATCAGTATATAGAAATTCCTATGATACTGCACGGAGGTACGTGAAATTTTTATGATTTTTCAATGATACATCACCAATATTTAAGACAGTGAACTACAAAAACTGCAGAGTTTTGTCTTCTTTCCTTCTGAAAATACCTATTAAATTAGTTACAGAAATCTGCTTTCATCACACAAGTCATGAAACAATAATATTTATTGTTTACTTTTACAATAAAATCATTACACTCATGTAAAAAATAACATTGAAACCTATCTTAACATGATAAATTTCTGATAACACACTGTGGTTTATGAGGAATTCATCTACTACAGTAAAATAATGCATTCTAGATATTTCTTTTCATTTTATAATTGTTTGAGAAAAAGTATTTTTCACCATTAGAAACTGTGATTCTCTGTGGGATCTTTTCAGTTTTGCCCTGCGATTCTGGAACCAGATCTAAAATTGAAAGAAAAAGTACATTTTTAATAATAATAATACGGTACCGTAAAAAGAAGCTTTTGGTAAACCAGGTTAAAACTATAATATTAATAAACTTCCAGCAGGTAAAAATACAAGAAGCTGCTTATAAAGAATAAAGAACTTGTCTGCTTGAGTGAGTCTTGATCCTATTAACTCATACAGAAAAGTCTTCTCAGCCTTACTCTAAGACGGGAACCAGAAGGAAACCAAGACTCTTCTGTATATAAGTAGCACGTTCCATCAAAGTTTTAACTCTCTCATCTCAATTAAAGTGAATATTTTCAGTAAAACATGAGAAGCAACACTTCTTCAGGAAAACTCAGTGAGGGAGATGGGTGGTTTCAAAAGATGATAGATAAACAAACAAACAAACAAACACAAGACAGGTATTGCTATATAGGACTGGCTGCAAAAGATTTCAGTGAAGCACAAAGCTTCAGATGGAATTCTATCCAGGCATCTAAGAACCACCAGTGCAGGAAGCCCTGTCTCTCTATTGCCAACAATGATGTATTGACTTATAAAATAATACTGTATGTTCACTAAGTTAAATAAAACATAAAGTCAGTTAAGTTGAATGCAGATAAAACAAAAAGGTAATTTAGTTTAGGATTATATCTGTTTTAAATTAAAATGTTGGCTAGCATTCTTAGACAGGTAAGCATCTGTTCTAATTATTCTTATTGCTGTTATTATTACCACCTTCTGGTCAAATGTATTCTCAGAGTTTAGAGTTTGCTCTTAGAGTTTAAAAGATTGCTCTTAGGAAAGCAGTCTTTGCATATTTACTCAGATATAAGTCCCATTCTCTTCACTGAGACTTTTTTTTTCTTCTTTCATTCAATTGTGTCCATTTCTTGGATGCTGCCTGGACAAGTCTCTGTAATTTTCTTGGCAAGATTTTTCAGAAGTGATTTTTCAAAATTGTAAGTCACTAAGTCTTACTTACCAGTAAATCTAACTTCGTTAGAAAAGAGAAATTTTGTGAATCTAAAAACCAGATGAAGAGATGTCCTTTAGGTCAGGGATAGACATGTAGACTTCAATTCCCAGAATTTCCCAGCCAGCATGACTATCTGGAGAATTCTGGCAGATGAAGTCCACAGATCTTAAAAGTTGCCAAGGTTGGATGCCCCTGCTTTAGGCTTTAGTTCTAAACACAATTAAAGGCAAAGATACCTTTGAATCAAATTTGACTGCTAGTGACTTAATGAGCATATCCCTGTAATTTTCTTGCTATCTGTGTGGTCCCTAGAAGTAAAAAAAAAAACAACTTGGTGGCAAACCATTAATCAACCAGAAAGCAGTTTGACCTGGCCTTTTTCTAGGATCTTTCTTTAAACCACCACCCCACCCACCCTTAGCCTAGAGCCCTAGGGCTTTCTAGCCACATACCAACCGACACTTAGCCTCTTAGGTCTGGTAAATGCTGCCATCTGCTGCAGTGGCAAATATAGTTATTTAAGTATAAATCCCATTCAGTGCTCTAGGCTTCATACACTGCATGAATCCATAGTGTACTTAGCTTATTTGTGGCTTAATATGTTATGTAGAATAAATCATTGTGGTTTGTTTAGCACATCTGTTAATGTGATATATATGAACCTAATCTTTCAGAAAAAAAATTATTCCACTTACTCAGTTTGAATTAAGTTGGATATAGATCCTACTTATTAGGTCTTAGCAACAGACTTTTTTTTTCCTGATTGATATTAAAATGTGTAACCTTATTATCCAGGTATTACTGTACTGCAAACCTAAGTAGAATTAGAAGGTACAATTCTACTTTAAAAAAAATAACATTCCCCTATTTTGTTTTTCATACATTTCAAAGCAAACTAGTATTTCTTCAGTCAGGGTCAGAATATTGGCAGTTATTATTATTCCCATCCATTATGACTCTTGCTAAGCAGATGTAATATTTGAGATTCCAGTAATACAAGCACAAATACATAAATACACACATGTAAAGTTACCTGAATCCTGTCTTCATCTAAATCTAATTTTTGAGCCAGGTCTTCTCTAACATCAATGCCAGGATAAGAGTTCACTCTAAAAACATTTTCCAGTATTTCTATCTAAAGAGAATAGACAAAAACTCTTATTTGCTTGTTTTCACTGCCAAAATATTTTAAGCATTCATGATAAAGCCAAAGCTGGGTAAGATTCTAAAATATTTCAAGTCAATAGAAATCAATTAAGCTATTTTGAGCTCAGAATGCTGATTAGATATAACATCTGTGAACCTTTTTATTCAGTAAATGTATGATTATACAGATTCTTGTGAAACAGGCATTTCTGGATTCTTTCTAATCAATGTCCCCTTATTAAAGAATGCAGGAAGCAAAACAGCCATTCTTAGCTGCATGAATAGGTTAAATGGGCTAAATCCCTACCTGGATTTGAGTGAATGCAGTCCTTGGCCTCCTACCTCTGTACCAACTCAAGTCCCTTTTGTAAGAAAATCTTTCATTCACTGTGAAATAGTTTTCACATTTCAAAACTCTTTCTTCAGCTTTTCGGCAGTTGTTTGTATTATACAAAGGGAGTGCATAGCATATTGAAGAGAGATGCAGGCAGGGCAAACAATCTTCTCCTGAAAAGTCACAAGCATTTTAAACATGATTAGTATAAAAATGTTAGTTATAGAGTAATTTAAACTCGGAGACAGAGCTGAAACACAATAATCTGATTTTCTTTACATTTTGACTTTTATACGTGGCTTATAATTTAAAACAAAGGAACACAGTAAAAAAGGTGAAGAAAATATTGAAATGAATCTTAACATCCATCTTACCTAAATCACTGCATTTATCCACCCATGGCCTGTGAGGTTTTCCAGCTGGAGTGCCATCCTTTTCCCGCTCTAATCCCAAAATATTTTCAATGGAAAATGAAGTGTTTTTGCCTTCCCCAAGACTGGATTTATTCTGATGATTATAAGAAGAAGCTGCATTATGAGCATACAAAGATCTGCCTGCCATTCTTTTGCCAACCTCCCCACACCATAATTCAGCTTTTACTTACAGGTCTTTTCTTATAGCTTTGTCAACAAGGGGGTTGGATTTGCCACGTCATTAATTAAAATCTTTTATTAGAAAGTTTTAGCATGTCAATGAAGATTCTCCCACCAAGAGGCAAGTGGAGTTAATTGTTTATTTGTTTCCAAGTAATTAGCAACTAATGGAGGAGGGAGTGCACCAAGAAGAACAAAAAGTGTTATCTCCTGTAACCAGAGTATCAGACTTAACTTTTTCAGAAGCACCCATGCACAAGTATAGCACTTCTCTTTTATTTGAAATCATTAATGTATAAAATCAGGGCTTGGTTGGTGGCGGTTTTGTTTTTAAATAATGCTCCTATGGACTTCATTTACCTAAACAAAATAGCATGATAGGAAACCAGTCAAGTAATAAGTAATCTCATTTAAGTGCATTTTCTTCCAATGAAATTTTAAAAATAATCTCTTAATGCTATTAGGCTAATCCCGAGGAAAAAGTGTTTGCTTTTTCATATGCATATGTAATGATGAACATGGTCACTAAAATGACAATAGTCTTTGGCATAAAGCACACTGCACTGGGTTGTCAGAATTCAGTAACTGTCTTCCAAGTAGTTAGATTATAGAACACTTGAATGAAATACTGTAAAAAGGTCTGCTCCTCTATTTTCTTAGCTTAGAATTTAATGTGATGCCATTTTGTTTGTTTGTTTGCTTATCAACTTGCCAAAGGTAGTGTTATGTTGGCATTCTTGGAGGAATCCATCAAATATTGTATGAAAAATCCCATAAAAATCAAAGCCAGAATCCATAGTTTTAGAAAAAGCCAGACCATAACCTATTTTATTGATGCTCAGTGAGACGAAAAACATTTATTTTCATCCTAATTTGTAATATATTGTGACGGCAAATGAAATTTATAAACGGCCAGTTAAACCAGTAGAGGTAATGAATTTCACCAATAACTATATTTATTTATGAAAATTTATATGGCCACCAAAATCACTCTCACTTGGGTGGGTTAGAAAGGTAAGAGCAAAGATATTTGCTTTGTTTATCCCATTTTATTTTATTTTTCCATTCTTTTCCATGCTTGCTGGAAAAGGTCTGATCTGCATTTAGGATGATAGCTGGATCCCACTTTACTAGTCATAATTTATGATGCTGCACCTAGACTTCCCCATAACAATTTGCTGAATTCCAAGCTGATATGTGATAGTTTTGCGACAGTGATAAGGTAACAAGCTAACAGGAGAATAAGGTCAGGTTTTGTCCTTCAGTAGAGAATAACCAAAATGCATTAGGGTTAATACTGCATGGGCTTCAGCTACAGCAAATTCATAGGACAGTCTGCAAGTGTTCCACAGGTAGGAGCAGCCTTGGAAAAGGCATACCTCCTACGTTCTGCTGGATGGCAGATTTCAGGGAAAAGACCAAAGGTATGCCTAACCTATGTGATCTGGTGGGATGGGGGCAGATGTTCTCAGGGAAAGACCGTCTTGCAAATAACCTGGTCCCATTCCATTTAGGGCTTTAAATGTGACAACTAGCATCTTCAATTGGACCTAGAAGGAAACTGAGAGGTAGTGCACCTTATGCAACTAGTGAAACTGGAAGCTCCCAACACTGCATGCACCGTTGCATTCTGGACCAGTTGTAGCTTGTGGACAGCCTTCAAAGGCAGTCCAATGTAGAGCGCATTCCAGTAGTTCAAATGGGAACCGACCACCAGGGTATGAATGACCTAATATTTTGAGGCAGACATCAAGTATTGCAAGAATAAAGACTTGCTGGGGTTTTTTTTCCAAATCAAAGTCTTAAAGAATACAATATTAAGTATGTTTCTTCATTTTTAAGAGATTAATTCAACAGTCAAATACCACTTTTTTCCTGTTTCCTGGACATTTCAAATAATGTTTAGAAAGAGTTGTCTGTTTTTTTAAATTGAAAGTATAATATGAAAGAGACATTACTATAACATGGAATTTAATATTCATAAGTTTATAAATATATTTTTGAAAAGAGTAATAACATAGAAAGATGTGAATGCAATTTTGAACTATTATACCAAACATTTAGAACTCATCAGTATGAAGAGTTGGATTTCCAAGTATGTAGCATAACAAAAATTATTTTTCTGTCATGAGCGGACAGTTGCATCAGTTCAGTTTTACAATCTCTGATATTTTTAATGTTTTACTTTTGAAACAAAATGGAAAAACTGACCAAAATTATGCTCTGTAGTCAAATGTAATGTACAGTATTTTAAACCAGCTGTTTTTTTTTTTTACCTTTTTGTGTTTTTCCCATTTGTTTTTTTAGTTTTGTATACTAAAGCTGTACATTTAAAATTGAAAAGACCATTGATGTTGATTTCTTTTTAAGCATATAGGAGAATTGTCAATTTTCTGTCCTTGTATCAAGAAACAACTGAGAAGTAAACTCAGAAATAAGCTTTAAAACAGTTTAACTAGTTTTCTGCTATTATCATGGGAACTTGGGTCTTAGCAAGTTATGTCCAGATGTACACCATAATTCCACAAATGCTGGTCACTGTTGTATCTATGAGGAATATTGCACATATATTTATCATTATTTCCTGTAAAGGCTTATCCTAAGCATTGGTCAAATACACTCATTTCTTCTTTATCATTTTTTGTTCCTTGGGTGACTAATTTTTACTTACTCCACATTCAAGCATCTTCCTTGTTCTTGTCAGTGCGGTGAGCAATATTTGACACAAGTGTGTGTGTGTGTATGTGTGTGTGTGTGTGTGTGTGTGAGAGAGAGAGAGAGAGAGAGAGCACATTTGTGTATTGATGAATCTGAAACCTACAGTGGTACCTGGAAACAGGCAATATTCTTGGTAAAACCACTTTGTTTCAAAAGGCAATCCTCAAATGTAGTTAGAAATGTTGTAAGAAGCAAAACAAATATTGCAAAAATAAAATGGTTGTGTTATTTTTCAATAGGTCTTTCTTTATAAACAAATAATTACTATATTTTGTAAACAATATTTTCAACTGCAGTACAGCTCTGTAATGTTGCCACCTAGCGTCCATGAACTCCTATTTTAGAGCAAACAATAAAGTCTTCCTTAATTAACTGGAAAGGACTTAATTGTTACTAGCCTAAAAGATGAAAGTTAAGAAAATAAATAAAAGTCAATGTTGTATTAGTTAATGGTTCAGTTGATAATTGTATGCCCTGCAAATGGATTACATATAGAAGGGGAAAAAGGGAAATAAATTTTCTATAATGTAGGAGTGGAAACTCTTTTTGTCAACATTTCCCAGATATTGGCCAAGGATCAGGTTATTTTTCTATTCCCCATCATTCTTTCTCGGTCTGCTAAGCCAGACGCTGAGATATTATACTTTTGCTGGAAGTCCAGCCACATCTATAAAGAAGTTTTGAAATAATGTTGAAGACCATATGACATTCTCCCTTTGAGTCTGCCAATTTTCCATTCTCATGCTTCATCTCCAGAACATGTAAAAGAAGTTGTGGACTTGGAAAAGGAATGCTTGTTGGTCATGAGGGAACTCTGTTGTGAAGGCTCTGCCTGAGAGGAAAGAAATAGTTACAGGAACTAATCAGACATACACATTCTCAGCCTTCTATGAATTGTTGCTGTACGAATATTTTTTTACCATTACAATAAATGTGGGCCATGAACATCTAGCACAGCAGACAAAAATCAAACTAAAGTTCTTGATTGCAATTCTTTTTATTATTCAAGCCAAGATGCTACAGAGAGAGCCTGGATAGCTCAGCAGATTAAAAGCATTGTTATTAACTCCAGCTGTCTGCAATTACTTTAAGTTTGAATCTCACCAGGCTCAAGGTTGACTCAGCCTTCCATCCTTTCTAAAGTAGGTAAATTGAGGGCCTAGTTTGTGGCGGCAATAAGCTGACTTTGTATAAATATACAAAAGTATGAAGGCTATTGCCTAACGCATTGTAAGCCGCCCTGAGTCTTTGGAGAAGGGCGGCATATAAATCAAATAAAAAAAAATACTAACAATAATGCATATTTGCTTTATCCTGAGACTGAAATAGTCAAATCAGTGAGGTCTAGAATAACTAATGGGGGGCTGAGTAAAGCCTAACACCCTCCTGCTCATATTTCCATGGTCCATCAGTAGTTTAGGAATTTAAATCTGGCCTGTAAAAATGACAGACAGATATGTATTAAGAATAATTGCAAATAGTAGATATTAGGCTGGGAATGTAATCTATTTTATTTCTTCCACTTTCCTCATATTTTTTTTAAAGAAAGGGACATTGCCACTATAATACTTGGCAACCTAGCTACCTTGGTATATTTAAACAGAGAAAAAATAGAATACGAAAAAATATAAAGACTTAGTAAGTACATCTTAGTTAATAATTTATTTTTTAAAGGGCTTATCTTTGCGAGTTTACTTCATATGATACATAATAAATATTTGATACTGAAGTCATTCTTAGCCTTATGACTTTGGTTCACCTATATTATAAAACAATATTTTCTTAAAGTATTCAATGCATTTTACTTTTTAAAAGGGTAACAATTGCCATTCAACTGTTATTAATTTAGATAAATCACCATCTATATGGATAAGTACAATTTCTTCATCCTCTGGTTTCATTTCTAATTCTGAAGGTTGACATTTTTGTGAAATATTGTGAAGTATTTGAACAGAATAATATAAAAGTCTGCTTCATTTTAAACAGGTATTTATAAAATGAGAGACTGTATAGTATGTTAAGCTCTGTACAGCATGTTAAGCTGAACAACTCAATTATTGAGCACATATACATACTACCATCCCCCTCTCACTGTGTGCTGTTTTCCAAGCAAAGTTTATGGCTTATCTTATTGCCTGACCTTGATGTGTCTCTTTGAAGTTTCCAGAAATTTAGGATATTGTCAAGCAGGTGCAACCGGATCCACACATGAAAGAGTTCAAGTTAACTACTTTATTGTATTCTGTCTATTCTACAAGAATCTCCCCAGACTGCTTGCCCTTCCTTGAGAACAAAGAGATAAAGTTCCATGGAACCTGGGTGGGGTGGGTGGGTTATCATAGGTCTCTTGCAGTTGCCCACAGGCTCAAGACTAACTCCCCGCTTGGTCCCAATGCCTTGCCTGGCTGGCAGTTTCCAACAGAGATATACCCAAAATTTATCATCAGTTACAAGTCCATTTCCATAAACCCAAAATGTTAACCACTTCAGGTTTGGAAAATGCAATAAGCAATAAACTTGGATTAAACTGTGCATAATTGATAATGAATTGGAAGAAGAGATAATTATTTTTATTATTTATTTTCCCCCTGCCTTTATTATATTATTCAAGGCAGCAAACATGCCTAATACTGATATCTCCTATTTTCCCAATAATAACATTGTGAGGTGGGTTGGGCAGGGAGACAACGACCGATCCAAAGTCACCCAACTGGCTTTCATGACTTAATGCAGGCCTAGATCTGAGTCTCCCAGTTTCAAGCCTGGTGTTTAATCTCTGGGCCAAACTGGTTCTCATTAATGTGCTCATTAACCAACCATTTTAGAGACTTCCCTGATTAACAGGGAAGCCATAAGGCAGAATAAGGCTGGCATAAACTACAACTCTGTTTCTTGATGAAAGATTTAGTCTTGGCCACTATGCATTTTCATGTTTGTATTATTGTAATTGTTTTCATTTTTTAAATTTTGTTCCTCGTTGCTTGGTGAGATGGGCAGCCATACAAATAAAGATAAAATAAAATAAAAAATAAAATAAGGCAATCCTAAAATCAACCCTAATGTAAAAGAGAGGACAATGAGATATAACAAAGAAAGTAGCCACCAGAGTTTAAATAGTAATAACAGTAGAAAAAAATTGATTTTGCTGCTGTTGCTGCATTTATTACTATAAATTATTATATACTAATAATTTATATTTTAATTCATGCAATCTATCCATCACCAAGATCACTGAAAAGCTGCCAGCTATTAAGGTGTTATGTCCCTTTCACACAACCTAATGCCCAAAGAATATAATAAGCATATATACCGGGACGATAGTCATCTGGGACATTTTAAGGGCAACAGTTACATCTAAGGCAAATAAAGTGAACATTTTCCATAGTTCCTTGTTGCCTTTAAAAAAAAATCTGCCAACAGTTGGGACATAGTTGCAAAGCCCCAAATATCACTGCAGAGGGTCAGTAAGCAAATTGAGAATGAGGTATGGCTTTTTTTTTCCAGAACCAATTCACGTTTTCCATAACCCAGGGGGAAAATTAACCAGCATGGAAAACTCAAGCGGAGATTCAGATTCTTTCTGAAGAAGTAAATTAATATCCACTTAAATATTCTCACCCAGCAGTCCTGAATTGCCATTTGCTTTAAATCGGGGTTTACTAAGCTCTTGCCAATCAGCGCTAAATGAGCTCATTGCCGTCTTAATATTTATGAGACCAAATTCCCACTCTACCATTTTAGATGAATCATGGCAACATGACACAAATAAGGAGGAGGACCCGCACAGAAGCGGAGCCCAAGGTGCAGTGCCACCTGGAGCATATTCAAGGGTGTCACTAGTGGGGCCGGAAGCCCCACAAGTGACCCCCCCCAAAAAAATCTCGGCCTCCCCTCCCCCCACCCCCGGTAACCAAACCCCCGCGAGGCTGACCAAGGTACCCGCCTCTTTTTTCGCCCAGCCAGACTGGCCGCTCTTCCAGCCAATAGGGAAATGCATAGGCTAGCTGACGGCCTCTCCTTGTCCTGACGGGCGGCCGCGAAGTAGCGGCGAGGCGGGATTTCCTGAAGGGAGCGGGCCTGTCGGGGTGCGCCGAGGCGCGGGAGAAGGCGGGAACAGGGCCGTCGGGCTGGGTGCGGCGAGGAGAGGGTTGGCCTGGCCTGGGAAGATTCAGCCGCCGACATGCCTGGGATAGACAAGCTGCCTATCGAAGAGGCGCTGGAAGACAGTCCTCAGGTGAGGGACCCCCGCTCAGCAGCAGCAGCAGGTTGGCGGAGGGAGAGGATGGCCGAGCCCGGCTCCTTCTGCCCCCTTCCAGCCCTGGGGAGGGGGCTCCCTTCGCCCTGAGGCGGCTCGGAGGCCATACGCAGCCTGTTGTCGCCGTGCTCGCTCCCGGGAGAGGCGAGAAGGGCTCATGCCATCCGGGCGGGCGACAGAGGGGGAGAAGATGCGTCTTTCCCGCGGGGAAAGGGGGAGGTCGGGGCTCCGCCTTAAAACCGGCAGGGCCGGTGCAGGTGTTGCCAGGTGGAAGGTGCGTGGCGTGAAAAAAAGCTGAGGGGCTCCTTTGAAAAAGGTTGCGGAGCAAGAGGAGGACTGTTTTCTGCGGGGCTCGTGTTTGTGTGTGTGTGTGAGAGAGAGAGAGATACCACGGTATCTCTGGTACCACGGCGGCTTCCTTAGCACTTCGGTTGTTTTCTACCGAAGTTCAGGCAGCGTTGGTGGGGCGGGGGGGGGGGAGGAGGTTCGTCTCTGTTTTTGTTCTTTGCGTTGTGTAAAATCGTTTCAGTGGCTGCCTCTGATTCCCCCGCCCGCGCCCAAATTCAAGCAGATGTTTTTTGTCAGTAGTTTTGAAGTAATCATTTCAGAATGAATAACCTTGGCTCGGGCTGAAGAAACCTGTTTGCCTTTGCCAGGACTGCATGCGTAATGATTTGGAATTAGCATATTTTAATTGTCTCTGAATATTGAGGATTGAATCTATGGTGCGATGATGAATTCCTGTTTTCTACTGAAATTATCATTTGTGGTGTACATATGCTCCCAAGAAATAGTGAAGAGGTTGAAACACATCAGAAGAATTTTATACATTAAAAGATGGTATTGTGCCCAGTTTGGGAGTACTTCATACTCCTAGGAAGTACAGGTAGTCCTCCACTTATGACCACAATTGACCCCAACATTTCTATGCCTAAGGGAAACATTTGCTAGGTGAATTTTGCCACATTTTACAATCTTTCTTGCCACAGTTGCTAAGTGAATCAGTGCAGTTATTAAGTTCGTAACACGGTTGTTAAATGAATCTGGCTTCCCCATTGTCCCCATGGCTTGTCAGAAGGTTGCAAAAAGGAATCACCCCGGGAGAGTTGAAGTGACCCTGGGACAACTGTCAGCAACATGAGTCAGTTGCCAAGGAGCCAAATTCTGATTGTGTGACTGGCAATGGTACAACAATCATAACTCGCTTTTTTCAGTGCTGTTGGAACTTTGAATGATCACTAACTGAACAGTTGTAAGTCGAGGACCACCTGTATTGACCAGTATCCCATCAGCTGCTACAAAAAAATAAGAAGTAGGAAAACCTTTTAAAAACTTCCTATGCTCTGTTGTTGTATACTGTTGTATACTGTATACTGAGCATCACTTTTCAGTCGTCTTATGATCTTAGCTATAGTGATTATATTGATGAGTAAAGTAGATGCAACTTTGGTAAAATAATCCCTATTGTGGGATTGAGTTCAGTTTTTAAATATACTGGTATAATGCCCTGAATTTACATAGTATGAAGCTTTTTATATCTTCCTTCTATTAACCTTTTGAGAATTCTTTAAAATCCAGTTTTTAATAGCACATTCTACTGCAAGTGCCAGTGGTCATTAAAGATATTGCTTCCAATATATATGCATACAACTCCATTTTTTTAAAAGCTGCCTCTTTAAAACACTGAGATCAAAATTAACACACTATTTACAACAATTCAGAATCAACAATTGGATCTCTACAGAGAAGGAACTTTTCCCTGTTTATCTTTTTTTCTTTTTTCTTTTCTTTACTTTTTTGCTTTAGTGGAACTTGAAGGATTCCAGAAAAATACTGAGCATTTGTGTTGCTTATTATTGATAATTGATTTGATTTATTCATCATATTAATAGTCATCACTTTTAAATTCAGACATTCAGATTTGAGATAATAAATAAGTAGTAAATACATGTTATCCTTTGTTGCACTTGTTCAAAAGTTTAGTTAGTGATGTGCTTGCTTATTAGATTCAGATTAATGTTTTTCTTCAAATATACTAATCTGTTTTTATACAAAAACATAAACATTGTTTTTATGTTAAAAAGCAATTAAGTAATTGGTTACTATACTATAAAATATCCTGCATCCCCTCCTGTAAGGAGCAGGTAAAATAAGTTTTAACTCCAAGTTGATATAGTCAGCTTCAGGCCTTATCTGCTAAAATAACTATAACAATGATTCAGTTCTTTCTGTGCCAAGGACACTGTCCATGCTGTGGTATATTGTACCTGTTCTACAGCATTGTCCAAGATTACAGCGTTGCAGTCTAAAACTTTTTCTTGGTAAAGAACATATCCAGTGAAGGATTCTACTTCTTCAAGAGTTCTGAATATACTGTTTTGTCTACTGAAGACACCTAGATACTGCATGTGATTCATAGTCCTAGTTAGATTCTGCAAAGTTGCTCCCCATGTATGTTTTATATCTCTAAACACATCCTCAGCGTCAGCATAAACAGAAAGGCAGAGTATAGAACTTGCAATACTGCAAAAATATTGCAGTATGGGATGCTTCCACTTAAAATACAAGCCAGCAAGCCATGTCCTTTTCTGAAATATTCCACTCCATCTGCTAGTCCATTCCTCTTCCTGTGCACCACCCTGCTTAGATCTTCAGCAGACTTTGATAATTGAAAATATTCTCATAGAGTTCTTTATTTAATTGTCTCCTACTCTTAAATGTTTTCTTTAAAAATGCCTCTTTTAATACTTTGGCAAATCTTGGGATTTTCCCAAGCCTATTGATATTTCGTTATTGTTTCTGAATGGTACCGTTTTTGTTTCACAAGGCAAAGAATGAGTTTTCAGTTAGAAAAAAGAATTCAAGAAGTTGATACTTTCAATCATTTATTGCAAAGATTGAAATTTAAGCATGTACTTTAAATGTGATTACTTGTATGGATAGAAAGGTAGGGCTTTCAGATCTAGGCTGCAAAGATAAAGTTCTTTTTATCTCTTTGATGCAATCTATTGTTAGTTGAATTTTTGCATCCCTGTTCTGTTGCTTTTAAGGAAGTGGAAATTCTTGTAATTCTGTAAATATAATTAATTTAAAATTGCATTAAAACAAGTTAAAGCCATTTATCTAATCAGTGTTTTGTAATTTCCGTAATTGGGACAACCATTGTCCCTGGAAATTCCAGCTAACATTATTTAGCAAAGCTCTCTGTTACATTATCTGTATGCCCTCTACTTCAGCATTCTGTGTCCTAGAGTAGCCAGCCCAAATATTTCACAAGGAAGGTCTCTTGATTGTCTTATCACTGAAAATGTAAATTGTCTTTAAAGAGAGACACTTTAGTTCTTTTGTTTCATATATAGGAGCCCATCCTCTATAAGATTTTTTAAGCTTTAAAAAACTAGAAATTTACAGTATATATATTCATTCCCAAAATATACTTAGTATCTTGAGTCATTATCAATTAGTTAATGAGAATTTTAAAAGAAAATTTCTTATCTATTCATTCTATCCATACAAATGTGAATTCTATAAACTATTAGATTCTTGGAAGGATTTCTTTTAGCTATCTCGTTTCTACAGTATTTATAGCCAGTTGTCCATCCATAAAAGGACAATGCTCTTATTCTATTATTGTTCAGTTTCTACATAAATTAGTGAGGAGCAGTTTGAAAGGTCAGTATTAAATGGTATTTTAAGATTATATAGCTTAGCTTGAGTTATACTTTATCATTTAGAGAATATATTTATTCTTTGAATTTGTTTTAGCTAAGAAAACAACTTTGACATCTCTGTGTGGTAACCAGTATAGAGCTCAAAGGAAATTTTTATCTTATATCTAGATTTCAAATTCAATATAATTGGCAAAAACATAAAGCTCAAATATTTAATTATTATGCACTATCACTGTTTGTCATAAAAAGAATAGTAAATGAACTATTTTACTGAAAGAAACTTAAGTATTCTGTTACCATGCCAGCATACTTTGTTTTAATGAAGTGCATATAGACTTAAAAAGTGCTTTTTGCCAGCTAACTTTTAGTTATGTGTCAAAGATCAGATAGAAATATTTTGAATTATGATTCTGTCTTACCTATACATGAAATGGAACTTTATTAAATATTGCTGAAATAGTGTGGTTGCAATATTATAAAATTTATATTATCTTCTTTTTAGACACGATCTTTGCTGGGTGTATTTGAAGAAGATGCTGCTGCAATTTCCAGATATATCAACCAGTTGTATAAAGCTATACATCGAATTTATGATGCACAGGTAATTTGACTCTAAAATGCAGAAGTTAATTAACCTTCATCATTTTTCCAAATTTTTATCACTGATTTGATTTACAGGTAGTTGTCAATTTATGACTACAATTTAGCCCAAAATTTCCATTGCTAAGCATTGTGAGTTTTAAGTGAATTTTATCCCATTTTATGACATTTCTTGCCACAGTTGTTAAATGAAACATTGCAGTTATTAAGTTAGTAACTTGGTTGTTAAATGAATGTGGCTTCCCTGTTGACTTTGCTTCTCAGAAGGTCACAAAAGGTGAGCACATGATTTCAGGACACTGGAGTTGTTATAAATATATGCCAGTTGCCAAATGTCCAAATTTTGATAATGTGACCATTGGGATGCTGCAATGGTTATAAGTGTGAAAAATGGTCGTTAAGTCATTTTTTTCAGTGCCATTGTAACTTTGAACCGTAAATAAATGAGTGCTTGTAAATTGAAGACTACCTGGAATCAAAATTTTAAGTTCTGTGATTTTAGTAGCTGGGTGGAAATATACATGAATGTGAAAAAAAGAATTAAAAGAAAAAGAGAAATACAGTTTTCCTTTAATATTTCCATATAAATTGTTTACAAATAACATTAATAAATAGCTTATAAATTATTCAGAAGTTTCTAACAACAATATATTTAGATGTATTTTTATGCAACAATTTAAGTTATATGTATTGTATAATATGGCTAATTGGACAGATTCTTAATAAAACTTAATATCAAATTGGAAACCTCACCTTAAGCCTAACTGCAATGGACTAATCTACCTCCTGAGCAGTCAACCTTTTTGATTTTGAATCTATAGTCTGCATAAATGAAAGATTTTACAGATATGCAGCACTCTTGTTTTTGCTTGTTGACCTTACCTCCAAATATTTTAGAGCAATTTAATTTTTGTTCTTAGAGTGATATTATTTTCTATTATGAGTAATGGGTCATTCAGAAGTCTGGGAATTTGATTGATTTTTATTTGTTTAGCTAAATCTATGGTTAGTTTTAAAAGTGTGTATGCTAGTCTGACTAATCGTTCCACTTTAAAAATGGGAAATTATAATTGTGTTACAAAAAGCATACACATTAAGTTAAACATTGTTTAAATCCGATTAATTTATTTTATATTGTACTTCTATTGTCATTTATATTTGAAAAATCTTTTAAAAATCAGAATAAATTCTCTTTTTCAGAATGAACTCAGTGCAGCAACACATTTGACTTCAAAGCTTCTGAAAGACTATGAGAAACAGGTAGAGTCCACTTATAAAATGAAAATGTTATGTTCTGATCCAAGTTGAATGGGTTAATGGGGCAGCCTGATTTTTACAACATATGGGAATAGTGACTGAATCCTCCAACATGGAAAATTAATTAAAGACTACCCTAATCCGTTTTTGCATAGTTTGTAGCATCTTATATAAACTCTACCTATATGTTTTAACATAGAAATTAAAATCATTCTTTTTTCCACTTTCTTATTCTTGTAAGGTCTATACACTTTATTTTTGCTTAGTTCTTTTGTTCAGATCAGATAAGAACACACATTTATTTATCTTATGACATATCTACCCTGCAACAATCAAAAAGCTCTTTGCAGCTTACAAAGAAATAAGAGATTAAAACATGTGTGGTCTAATTAAAACATGAAAGTTTTATCTATCCATAACAACACAAACCAGAAAATAACAAATAGAAACAGAGAAAGAGAAAAACAGATAAAAATAAGTTGAAACTGCCATAAATGGACAAATGTTTTTTTATCAAAATGGTCATAATTTAATACCATGATTTACTAGACCTTGTGGCTGTGCAAATGTGTGCGCGTGTATGTGCACGTACACAATTCTCCTGGCCAACAGATGTTTTTTATACCTTTTAAATATAGCAATTTTAACAAATATTAGCAACTTACAGTGCTTCAAGATTCTTTAATATTTTCTAGCAATGTTAAATTTGTACAAGTTAGACCTTTGGAATGTTACTGAGATTTTTTTAGAGTGAAAAAAAATCAATAAATATGGAATTCAAAAAGTGGGTTTTTTGTTTTGGTAGCGCTTTCCTTTGGGTGGTGATGATGAAGTTATGAATTCTACTCTTCAGCAGTTTGCCAAAGTGATAGATGAGGTAAGTCTTCCTTTCTAAAAACCTATCAGCCTATTTTCCATGCATGCAACTTTGATATCACTTCATTTCTAAAAACTTTGAACAGTTTATAGTATTAATATCAAATACTAAAAAAACAAAAATAATGCCATTATAGCCAATCAATCCGAAGCATCACTATTGAGGGTAACATAATCTTATTACCCAAATGTCTTTCAGAAGATTCTTTTTTGTGGCACTCAGAAAATGTTGCCATCCTATGTATAGATCATTAGGATAATCTGTTCACAAATTGGCAATGGCATGAGTAACAATGAGTAGTGGCTTCTACTTCTGAACAGTCCATACTTAGTACATAAGATGTAACTTTGAAAATATACTTGCTGTTCAGACAGGAACCATGAGCTCAGGAGGACTGTTTTGTAGTCAACATGATAGTGTTAGAGTTTGCAGACAGTGCAGCTTTCTATTTATATGCTGTATAAAATAGTATTATGGTCGTTTTTCCTGTCAGTTCTACAATACTTAAACCATAATAACCCCTTATAATCGAATCTAGGTTTGCTTCCCCTCTATTTGTTTCAAGTTCAGCTGTTCTAAGAGACCATTATTGTGATCTCTTTGTCATAACTTGAGCACAACATATCTTGTTTATATTAGGATAATTAGAGTTCTCCATTATTACAAGAATTGCAACATTCTTTGGAGATTTCTTTTTTTTTTAATTGAATAAAAATATACAAACGAACATAAATACAATAAGACAACATACAAAACAAACAAACATCAATTCAGTCTTCTAACTGACTCTTAAAGCTATCACATTGATCGATTATTTTTCTGTTTTTCTTGTCTTTCTCTATGCATATCTATATTTACACATTTATATATAGAACATTATAATCCGTTCTTTGTTTTAATTCTTTACATTTCCTAATAAGTAGTCAAGGTTATTTTTATGTTCCTATCTTTTCCTCCAGCCAGCTGTACCATCTTTGCCAAACTAAATAGTAATCAGTATCATCTTTCTCCTGTAATTTTTTTGTAAGCCTATCCATTTTCTGCGCATTCTGTAATTTTTGCGATTATTTTATTTTCTGTCAGTAATTTTCTCAGACTTCAACATTCTTTGGAGATTTCTAGCATTGTATCAAAACAATTATGCGTTCTGTTCCTTTTTTTTTTTAATTTGAAAAGTTGTTGGCTTAAGTTTTTTCATGGCTGTCTTGTTCCCATTTTATCTTCTGGTTGCCATGATCAACATCCATGTACAATGTTGGCGCTAACTTTTTTTTTAATGTTTACACAATTTTGAATTGATTGTTACATTACCTGTTGATTTCCTCCCAGGAATCAATTTAAAAACTGGTCTGTGACCTTTTAGATTTTATGTGCCAATAGCCTAGATTCCTTTTATGCAGGTTTGGTTTCTTCTGAAATGTTTCCCAGTGACTAACAAATCTAAGCATCTCCATCTGGTGCCAGCATGCCATAATTGCATTAAGATCTCTGAGCTCTGCCTATCTGGTTGGGTGGATACATGAAACAAGCAGCATTTCTAACACTGGCCTCTTGGTGTTCCTGGTTTTGATCTTCTATTTTGGAGTCTAAATTTGGCTTCCAGAACTGGCTAATTATACATTCCAATGTCACTGCGGCTAGCATGGGCTGTGATTGCTGCCTCTTTTGCATCATTTCCAAGCAGGTTCTACAGATGACATGTGATGTCCATAACCTTCACACCATGCAAGCTGTCAGTCACACTAGGTAGACCGGCCAGAAAATCAACTATACAAGAGAATGAGATTTATATTTTATTGAGATACTCTATAATAATAGAACCTTGCAAGCTTGATTGTATTTTACTTCCTCTTCTTTCTATATCCCAGTGAATCAGGAGCTTGCCCGGACCTCTTCCAAATACAATATTGCTTCCTAGGCTTTAAGGAATTTCAATCCTATTTGCTTATATATTAGTTCTTGCATATTTCTGTCCAGGTCATCTCTCTTTCTCTCAAACAATACACAGTGTGATCCCAACAAACCATTTTTTGAATGGCATAATCCTAATGGTAGGCACCAACCCTTTCTCAATGGAGATATCAAAATGCAGATTTATTCTGCCTAAATGTTAGGATTATATCATGGTTTTGGAAAGCATCATATTGCCTTCTTTGGGTCTTATTTGAATGTAATAAATTATTACATCAGACTAAAATAATGCTAAATAATGAATAATAATAATAAAAATAAAAAAAATGCTAAACAATATGTATTTTGTTTTTTATCCACTTGTGCAAAAAAAGAACAGATATAAAAATGCCAGGCTCTTCTGCTTCTTCAGCCCATGCTTCAATTAACGTTTTTTCTTATTTTTGCACACATATGTAACAACAGTGAAATATGAAAAATGTTTATATTTTTAGGCAACATTGTGTTCTTGGTTTTTTTCTTCTTAGCTCAGTTCTTGCCATGCGGTACTATCAACTCAATTAGCAGATGCCATGATGTTTCCTATCACACAGTTCAAAGAAAGAGATATAAAAGGTACAATAATTGTTGTCACTAAAGATCACAAATTGTTGGACAGTGTTTTGTATAACAATAATTAATATATATTCCATCTATAGAGGTCTCCTGAAGTCTAGTGCAAATCTAAGAATGTTTGTCTCATTGAAAACAATTTTATACAAAAGGGGATGCATGAATGATTGCCCTACAAAAATTGCTGAACTACAATTTCCAGCAGTCTCAAGGCATGCATCTCTCTGTCTGTCTGTCCGTCCGTCTGTCTGTCTTCTATATCCATCTATCTATCTATCCATTCATCCATTCACTTAGGGCAGTGATGGCTAACCTTTTTGCTGTCACGTGCCAAAAGTGGGGGAAGTGCAGGGAGGCTGCCCACGTGCGTGCCCACACCCATAATTCAATGCGCCCCACGCATGTGCGCACACCTCCCCCCACTTTTAACACGCAATGGCATGATGGGCCCCGGTAGGCCCATTTTTCACCCTCCCCAGGCTCCAGAGGCTTTCTAGGAGCCTGGGGACAGCAAAAACGGCCTTCCCCACCTACCCCGGAGCTCATCTGCTGTGCCCAGGTGAAACTTTACACTTTATTTTGTGTGCCACTTGCATCCTTCCTGAATGAGGAGGCCCTTCAGATTGCTATTTATATTTTGGTTATCTCAAGATTGGATTATTGCAGTATGCTCTATATGAAGTTGCCCTTATATAGACTATCCAGAAACTAATGGGTACAAAACACAGTGGCACAAACACTGCAATTTGTGGGTGCACCCAAAAACTGCAGTGGTTGCCAGTGGCTTTTTGGAAGGAATTCATGGTGCTGGTTGCCAGCTATAAGGCCCTTTATGGCATGGGGCCTGGTTATTTGAGGGACCCCTTGTTTCTATTTATTATTTATTTGTTAAATTTATTTGCTTCCTATTTTGCAAATAATAGACGACGTAAATACAACAATATAAGAACAACAATAAAAATGAAGAAATGAAAAGAATGTATACAGAACAGCAGTAAGATAATAGAACAATAAAATAAACAATGAGAAAACACAATAAGGATACATTTATACAGTAATCAAAAAAAAAAAAGTTGGATTGGTGGAAAGCAGAGATCAAGGGGGAAATCTATTTCTGCCTGTACAGTATGTTTGAACAGAATGCAGTGCTCCAGTCCCTTGAGTTCAGTGGAGTTGAATATTTATGCATTAGTAATTTCTGTGTATTAATTCTCTTGAAATGTCAAACTGTAACCTTGTGTATGTTTTACTGAAGTAATAGGCTTAAATTTGAGTAGAATTTTACGGCTATTGTGTTTTGACCTATGGGCTGCATTTAGTTGTTGAAAATTCTTCTTATTTCTCTGCCCAAACCTTCTGAATTCCTCAAAAAAATCATATAGTTAGGTGAAGTGTTCTGCCACAGCAAATTTACGATCTCAAATGACATGACATTTAAAAGAGAGCCCCTGACTTTGGGGAAAGGCTTTTCAGAGAAGCGTAGAAGAAAACAGAGAAAGAAACAGCTCAACCATTGGATACAGTTATTTTCCCATAACTTTAGGGAATTATTTTCTCATTACAAAACAATTCATATGGTCCCTGAAATGGAAGCCAGCTGAAGACCTATAATAAATGAATCAAATTTTGTTGCATTAAACTGTATGATAACTGTTACATCTTGCATTAAAACAGCAGACCTACAATAACACAGTGCATTTACTTACATTCATTTCAGAAATTCTGACTTTAAAAGAGGTTTTTCAGCTCTCCAGCAATGGTAAAGTATGTTTTAGAAATTATTTTCATGGTTTATTTTTTATTTTATTTTGCATGATTATAATATTATAAACAGTCAAGATTAACATTTTATGAAGGGAATTCTGTCTAATCTTGCTATTTTTAAAAAAGCTATTTTTCAATCTAAAAATTAAAGGGAAATAATCTTAGATAACTATATAAGATAATTGGGGGAAATTATGATTAAGCTAAAGAGAATATCTTATTGATATAATCAGTACATCAGGATAAGAGATTTTGTTTATCTTGAAATGATAAAAACATTTCTGAAATTATTGGAAACAGATTTTTGTCTGTATTGATATTGAAAAAAGCAAAATTAGCCTAATTGACTGAATTACTGCTTCACTCTAGTTGCTTTTTGCATTAAACACTTGTAATGTTTGTAGCTACTATTTAAATATTGTAGAACTTGGTTTTTTAGATCATGATGCTGCGATTAACAGATATAGTCGACTGTCAAAAAAAAGAGAAAATGAGAAGGTTTGTGAAACTTTAATCCAGCATTTAGAACTCATGCTATAGTAATGTAAAAAGTCTTATGTTGCTTTTCAGTTATCTTAAAAATTACGTGATAATTCTAGTGAATGCAGCTAATCTTTAATGAAATATGAGGACCCAGATTGTGGGGGCAATAAGCTGACTTAGTATTAAAAAAAAAGAACATCGCTTGGAGGGGCCTGAAAGCAAAAGTATGAAGGCTATTGTTTAACGCATTGTAAGCCACCCTGAGTCTCTGGAAAAGGGCGGCATACAAATTAAATTTTTTAAAAATAATAATCTTTAACGAAATATATGTAGTACAGCTATGTGTTCCTGTCCATTGTTATCAGTGTCTTTATTCAGTGGGATATCCTTTTATACATCTTCCACATTAATTGGCAAAATGGAGATCTCAGCAGCTGCAGTGCTGCCTTTCTCTCTCTCTCTCTCTCCTTCCCTCCCCTCTCTCCCCATTCCTCTCTCGGTAATGTAATATTTAATACCTTTTGCCAAACAGTTCACACAGCGCCCTGGGAAAAAAAACACCTATTTCTCACGTGGCATCATAATGGGAACTATTTTAAAAAGAACTTTCCATAAAGATATATTTATAATTGCAAATCTTAGAGAATGAGTAGAAGATAAAATGTATTTTGGAAAAAAAATATGAATTTAGATTTTTTTTTGTATCATTGCAAGGAAATTGTTCCTTTTAATGGTAAACTGCTTGCTTTGAATTATATTTTTTTAAAGGTCAAATATGAAGCTACAGAAGATGTATATACTTCTCGGAAAAAGCAACATCAGACTATGATGCATTACTTCTGTGCATTAAATACACTACAGTATAAGAAGAAAATTGCTATGTTGGAACCCTTACTTGGCTATATGCAGGCTCAGGTAAATTCCAAAATGTGTGGTGAAGGGGAGATTTTGGAATATTACATTAAAATATTTTGAGCATCCAAAGTATTAAAATACTACCAAATTGAAATATAAACCTTGTGTGGCATGGTCAGCTATATCAATTCAATCAAATCAAGCAGAGGGACTAAATGGTTAACCTCTCTGTGGAGAAGCAAGCATGTAAGTGTAATTTGTTGATAGAAAAACTTAACTACCGTATATACTTGAGTATAAGCCGAGTTTTCCAGCACATTTGTATGCTGAAAAAATTGCTGGGGGAGGGGCTTGGCTTATACTTGAGTCAATACATTTTCCCAGGATGGGGTGTGTGTGTTAAAATTAGGTGTCTCGGCTTGTGCTTGGGTCGGCTTATACTCCAGTATATACAGTAATTATAAGTATGTTGTGATTTATGATCTGCATCTATAAAGGTGGGTTATGTTTTTAGCCTGCAAAGAAATATCTTAAGATGCTATAAGTTCCAAGTAAATTAATAAGAATCTGAATTTTCTTTTAAAAGATAAACTTCTTTAAAATGGGCTCAGAAAACCTTTCTGAACAGCTGGAAGAATTTTTAACGAACATCGGGACAAGTGTGCAGGAGTAAGTTCATTTTTTTTCTCTTAAAAGTAATGCTGCTTCTTTTAAAACATTTTTAGCTACTGTGAATAATTTTTAAAAAAAAAAAACCTATGGTTTTAGCGTTCGCAGGGAAATGGATCATGAAGTGGAGGCGATGCAACAGACTATAGAAGATTTGGAAATAGCCAGTGATCCACTTTACTTACCAGATCCTGATACTACAAAATTTTTGGTTCAAAGAAACCTTACTCGCAAGGCTGGTTATCTAAATGCAAGAAAGTAAGAACCAATTTCAGATACATATAAGCCTCAATAGCCTGAGTTATAAATTACAGGGGTCTTGCATGCTGTGTTATATGTAAAAATAATTCATAGTTGTTAATAGTTTTTAAGATTTAAAATAATGTCCAGTACCAACCAGCATACAGTACAGATTTTTCATTAAATTCATGATCTTGTTTATGATGTTTCATGCCATAATATATTATAATTTAACATGTCTCAGGGTAGTTTGACTAGAAACCTTGGAAGCGATATATACACCTGGGAGAGCAGCTGCTCCTTCATTTATTTTTGTTGCAGTAGCTTCTCTTTAAAAAAGGTTGTAGCTTTAAAAGTGGATTGCATCTGTCTCTGGACTACAATGATTTAATTGTTTGCCTCCCCAAAGCTCAAAGCAGCACTATGATCTCTGCCATTTCATCTTCACAACAATTTCACGAGTGAGCTTAAAGTTAGCAAGGGATACTAAATAAAGTAGCACTAAAAAATAAAATTTGTTTGCCCATAATATTACTGTCAGACCTGCCCCTGTCTGATTTCTTGATGCCATTTGATTAAATTGAAAGGTACTTTTACTAAGAGATGCTGGTTACAGTAAAGTCAGGTGGAATTTGAGTTTCCCACACAACAACACAAAACTATTTCCTTCGGTCCCTCCCCACCATGATCAATCCAAGCCCAACCAATGTGATGTCGCTGAGATGTTTTGGGAATGCTGAGGTGTTTGGGCTGGTAACTTTCCACATTCAGGGTAAACGACCTTAATGATGCCTGGCATGAACTGGTTCCATCTTCCTCAGCTGTCATACCCACCTCCCTAATTCCCACAATATATGCACACAGGTTTATGGCCCCATCTCTCCACCCTAGTCCTTTGATGGCAGGATGCCAGCTAGGCACCAAGCTGAAGCTGATGGATCTGACTATTTATTTATTTATTATTTATTAGTTTGATTTATATGCCACCCTTCTCCGGAGACTCAGGGCGGCTTACAATTACTTTTTTGGGTCCTGGCCAAAAATATTTTTGCATTACAATATTTCTTTTTTCTTGAAATTATTGGTGATGGAAATAGCAGAAATAATATAATTTTTACCCGTACTTTTAATATTCTTCTATAAGTATTTTTTCACTATATGGCAAATATATTTATCATTTTTAAACATTTGAGAAGAGTGTATGAAAGTTACATTTTTGCTGTCTGAATGTAGACACAGTTTTCTGTATTTTGACTGCAGGTGTACTGTGGAGTAAGAATGTAAAATGGCGACACCTTAAAACTATTTTTAAAGGCCAAAAAGTCTGTGTGTGTGAGTGTGCGCACATAAACAAATGTGGAGAGCGCGAGAGCAATAGTATTTTGCTTATAAAACAGTATGTTGAGAAATTTAGTTAAGTACTGTTTTATATTCCCTTGGTATTTCTTGCTGTACCAAAATAATCTCTGCATAACTGCATTCAATTATATGAAACTATCTCCTGGTCCAAAGCTTATAATACCTTATTTTTTTATTAGAGATTTGATGCTGCTAGGTTCGACTAAGTCAGTTTTCCTTATTTCTTACTTCAGTAAAACAGGGCTGGTGTCTTCCAGTTGGGACAGACAGTTTTACTTCACACAGGGTGGAAACCTTATGAGCCAAGGAAGAGGTGAAGTTGCTGGAGGACTTGTAATGGATATAGACAATTGTTCGGTAATGGCTGTGGATTGTGAAGACAGAAGATACTGCTTTCAAATAACATCTTTTGATGGCAAAAAGTTTGTATTCTCATCATTTCTTACATATATTTTTAGTAATAGAGAAACAATTAGAAAATATTTCCTGGCGCCTTTCAGTTTCTCTTGAAAAATGGAGAGGAGGAGGAATAAATCCTTATCTTTCCCGGATTTTTTTTTTTTTAGTTTGATTTATATGCCGCCCTTCTCTGGAGACTCAGGGTGGCTCACAGTGCATTAAGCAATAGCCTTCATGCTTCTGTATATTTATACAAAGTCAGCTTATTGCCCCCACAAACTGGGTCCTCAATTTACCCATCTTAGAAAGGATGGAAGGCTAAGTCGACCTTGAGCCTGGCTAGGATTGAACTCGCAGAAATTGCAGGCAGCTGGATCTTAATTGCTGCCTTTAGTAGGAGGCATTAGCCCCCTACGCTACTCAGGCTCTTGACTGAAAACTTGGCAGGTATAAAACAAGTTTCTATTACTTTAAATCAACTTATTTAATCAGAACTTGATGCTGCTCTCTAGGTGGCAATCTAAATATATTTTGCTTATTTTTTACCATTTTATTTATTTGTCAAACTTGTATGCTGCCCATCTAGCTGAAGGCAATTTTGTATTTAGATTTTCATGTGTAATCCTGTCTACTTGTTTTCTTTCTAAAATGTTACTGGTATTTTCAATCCTTGTTTTCAGGTTAGAGGGAAGATTTGGTCTGTCAGCTTTTTCTTTCTTACTGCCTGTTTTCCTCTCAGACTAAAATGCAATAGAGATACCTTCCTCTCATTCTGTGCAATCTTATTGGTTTTTACTGAGAGATGTTAGCAAAATACAAGTTCAGACAACATAAATTTTTTCTGAGGTATATCAGTGGATAATTGTCCCTAGAACATAGCTCAAATGAAATATGCTGAATTCCACAATGCAAAGATAAATATTATAGGTGGGCAGTGTCCATCAAGGATTTTCTGTTTGGGATTTGGCAAGGTATAAATGCTATAGTGAATAAAGAATTGCATATATCAACAACTTGAAGCCAACAACTTGATGAACATTTTTTTTATTGGCTTTGTTTAAGAAATATAATTCAGTTTGTTTCTTATTTTTATTTTCTGGTTCTACAGATCTTCAATTTTGCAAGCTGAGAGCAGAAAAGATTACGAAGAAGTGAGCTTTTTAACAAAATGGTTATTGAAAATAAGTAAATGTTTTGTGATGCTTTAAGGAGTAAAATTGCCCAAATCTAATCAATGAAAACCCTTCTTTCTTACAATAAATAAATCACTTTTTAATGTGCCATCAGATTCCATTCTTTTATTAAGTGAATCTGGCTCCCCTATTGACTTTGCTTGTCAGAAGGTCGCAAAAGGATCATATGACTCCAGAACACTGCAGCCATCATAAATATGAACCAGATGCCCAATATCCAAATTTTGATCATGTGACCATAGAGGTGCTGCAATTGTCATAAGTGTGAAAAATGTTCATAGATTGCTTTCAGTGGCATTGTAACTAAATTAACTGTTGTAAATTGAAGACTATCTGTAAATGGTTTCCAAATTAAATTTGTGATGCTAGTTGTCAGGGCAATTTTAAAGAGCAGAATAATTATATGCTGATTACATGGAAAAGGTGAAGACTGCCAAAGTATTGTATAGTTTGTAGCCTAAAGGCTTTATTCACAAGAAGAGCGGACTTTTCTCTCTCTCTCTTTTTAAATTTAGATTACAAGCAATTCACAATTTACTACATAGAGGTGAAATTTAGATTTAAATAGATTTCAATTCAGGCATCAACTTTATCATGAAATTGAGAATCCTCAACAGTGGAAATTGTGCCAGCTTTCAAACCAAAAGAAAGGCAGAGTGGAAATTTCTCACCTTGTTAGCTGTAACAGGGCAGTTTAAAATAGGTTTGAAACTTGCTGCTCTCAGTGCTGAGTAATCAATGCAGGGAAAAGAATTTCAAATGTGCCACATTGCTGGTTTAGTATTAAAACTGCATATTGTGTGGATTATTTCACATTAGCAAGCCTGTAGTTTCTCACTTCTATTATTGGAATCATTAAAAAAAATCAAGAGGAAAAGATCAGCTAGACAGATGGAAACTTTATATAAAGATGATTTTTTGAAAAACAATGCATGAACTTTTCTTTTGCTTTTGTGGCAGTGTTGGAGAAAGTATCAGCTCCAAAAGTTGTAGAACCACAACTTGCAACAGACCCAGCAAACATGACTAATTGCATGAAACAAATGGAATTTAACATCATTTAGAGCAGGGCTGTCAAACTCCCGGCCCGCAGGCTGGATGCACTGACCACAACCACGCCCAATTTAGCAAAGGGGGGGGGAGGTCCCAATACATCATGTAATGCTGCATGATGATGTGATTTGACAACCCTGATCTATAGAGAATCACAAGTTTCCTCTATCCTGCTCTGTAGTTTGGAAACTAATTGTAAATATCTTGTGTGTGGCTTATTGTTAATTTAGTCTGTGCCTGCAAAAATGTTAATTTTTAGTATTTCTTATTATTTGTTATTGGAGAGTTACAGGCTAAGGATAAGTGAGATTTACTTATCGGAAAAAATTCATAATCTGGCGCCTATTTTTGTTGATTTCCAAGGATAAAAGTTATTCTTCTGACCAGACTAAAGCATTTACCATGTTTTTAATCTCTTAACAATAATCTAGAAATAGAAAGTATATAATAGGCAGAAAATTAACTAACTATATTTTAATTTTTTTTTCCAGTGGATATGCACAATAAACAATATCTCTAAACAGATTTACCTCAGCGAAAACCCAGAGGTAATATGATTGTACTCCTTTAATATAAAAAACAAAATACTGTTACACGTGAAGCTTACATTTAAATTTGAGGAAACATTTGATTCCAAAGCACATTGGAATATTGAAATAAGTATTGAGATTAAAATTCATTGTTTATGCAGATTGTGAGAGAAAAAATGGTTTTTATTCTGCATTTACATTTCAATGGAGCAAAAAGATTGCACTACAGAGAATGTAGTGATTGAGAAAGAGAAAGAAGAAATAAAGACTGGGTTGGTGGAAGATAGGATTTTATTTTATTATAGCTTTTCAATCCTGAGTTTGTTTCTCATGTAAAATATGCAATTGTATATATGTTGTTTCTTTTGTTTCTTATACATGTGCATATGACTTTATATCACTCTCCTTTTATTTCCAACTTTCTTGTCTTTGTCTCTTTTCTCACTTCTTCTTTCTTTCTTTCTTGGATGGAAATCACTGTTTACATGGTTACATTTTTGGTTGGGAAAGCTTTCATTGGCATAAAAGGCCTTGTTCCAATTTGGATGGAGAATGTTTTTGGGTATGATGGCTTGCTTAGATGAGCGTCAGTTTCTACCTGCAGTACCCCTTATGCATGGCAGATGAATATAGAAAAAATAAGTTACATTGCCCAAAGACCCCTAATAATTGATTTTTGGTCCAGAATGTATGCTTAGCAGTGTTCCTCAATAGAAATGATTAACTGTTTTGTTTTCATAAATTCGTATTTCTAACAAAAAAAAAATCACTTCAGTAAGTCTGCTCAATTTGTTTCAGTGCTTACTAAAAATCTTCATATATTCATTTATTTTTAGATCTAATTAAATGAAAAAAAATATTTGTTTTTCTTCTAACAATATAGGAAATTGCTGCCCGTGTAAATCAGTCAGCTTTAGAGGCTGTCACTCCCTCACCTTCCTTCCAGCAGAGACATGAAAGCATGAGGCCAATTATGTAAGTCACCAAACAGCAGAAAAGACACATTTTATATTTTGTAAAATATTTTTTTGAAATTTATTGTTTTATCATAAAACAGTAAAACAGAGAAACAAAATGAAACCAAAGAGAAACATACATTCAATCCTAACAACTACAACTACAAAAAAAAATAGTGTACAAAAAAAGGAGAAGAAAGTGGTCAATTAAATTTAACATTTATATATATATAAAAAGAAAGAAAAAAAGCAGTCAACAGGTTGAGCTAAACATTACACTAATCTTCAAATCCCTCTGTTAACCCTCTGTTATTATATTTAGCATGTAGAAAGTCCACAAATGGTTTCTAATCTCCTATAAAACTGTCTACTCCATGATCTCTAATCAAAGCAATTAATTTTACCATCTCTGCTAATTCAGTCAATTTCAAAATCCATTCTTCAACCGTCGGCATCTCTTTTTCTTTCCAATGTTTGGCAAGTACAATCCTCACAGCTGTCACCATGTGAAGGAATAGCACCCCAAATTGTTTCTCAATTGACTTGTCTATCATACCTAAAAAAAAGCTTCAGGTTTCATTATTATTTTTATCTTAAATATTGTTTGCATTGCCATTGATAGTTTATGCAATATGTTTTTATATATTTGCAAGACCACCACATATTATAAAATGAACCTGGATTTTGACATTTCCAGCACTTACTAGAAATCTCTTTATAGATTTTCACTTGTCTATCTGGGTTCAAGTACCAATGATGTATCATTTTATTAAAGCTTTCTTTCAAACTATAATTTAATGTGAATTATAGTCCTGTTTTCCATACATTCTCCCATTTATAGCATTATATTACACTCAAATTTTTTGGCCCATTTTACCATATACTCTTTAATGTATTCATCTTCTAGATTCATCTTGAGTAGCACTTTATATATTTGCCATACCACAGATGGGCATGCCACTCAAATCAGATCTTCAAGGTCTAACAGCCTTGAATTTTTTAAAGTTGTCCAATCTTTTAACCATACCAGATAACAAGCATAATTAATATAATCTAAGATCCGGCAAACTCAGACTTCCTCTATCTTTAGAATCTTGTAGCAGTTTATATTTAATTCTTGCCTTTTTATTTTGCCAAGTAAATTTAGATACATCTTTCTGACACTGTTTGAAAGTGGAATCTTGGTATAGTCTGAAATAAAAATAACGTTTTAGGTGGTACATTCATTTTAATTACTAAAATTCTTCCCATTAATAACAAATCTAATTTTGCCATCTATTTAAATTCAATTTTATCTCCTTCCATATTTTACTGTAATTATTTTTGTAAAGTTTAGAATTTCCTCAAAGACACTCCCAAGTACTGTATCTTTTTTCACAACTTTAAAACCAGTTTTAAAATCCAATTTCTTCTGATCTTCCACCTTTATGTTCTTAGTATTGTTGTCTTTGATTTATTTATTCTTAAACCTGCCATTTCTCCAAACATTTTAATCTTCATAACATGTTCAATGTTCTCTAGTGAGTCTTGCACAATCATTACCAAGTTATCAGCACATAATTTGTAATTGTGCATTTTAATGTGTAATCTTTTTGCTCTGTTACCCTCTCTAATATCTCTTAACAGTTCCAACACTAAAATAAATAATAAAGAAGATAAAGAACACCCCCGTCTTGTTCCCTTCTGGATTTCAGCTGGTTTTATAAAGTCTCTGTTCATCATGATTCAAACTTTTTGGAGTGTATAGATGGACTTCAGACCCTGTATGAAGCCCAATCCAAAATCCATCTTTTCCTCCACTTTAAACATAAAGGCCCATCTCAAATTGTCAAAAATTTTTTCTGCACCCAGAAAGATTAATGCAACCTGTTTGTCTCTACGTTGTTGTAAATATTCAATTACGGTATATTAAAAATTACTCTTACATTATCTTTTAGTTACTTTTTAGGTAAGAAACCACACTGGTCTTCATATATATAATCCTGTAAAACTTTTTAAAATCTTTCATCTAAAATAGATGTAAAAAGTTTGTAGTCATTATTAAGGACATACATTGGCCTGTAGTTCTTACTTACATTGGCCTGTAGTTAAGTTGAATTCATCTTTGGTTATTAAAGAAATGTAGGCATCCTTCCAAGAGTCTGGTATAGGGTTCCCCTGTAAAATAGATTTTGTAAAATATTTTTTAATAGTAGCATGTTCTGAGATTCACTGAAGGCTACTGCAAAATACGACTATTTAAATTTTGCAATGAAACTGCAACTGGAATGTATCCACTATCCTCTTAAATTTAATTTAAAAAATCTGAAGATATACTATCATTCATGGACAGATTACAAATTAACAAAATCTACTGAAATTTATCTGAGTAGTAATTAAATTTTAGTACTAATGATTTGATAATTTATTAAAAATGCTTTACATTGAAAGGCTCTTTGAATCATACAGAATATTCTGTACCTTTTAATACAAGCTCTACCTTAGATGTTAAGCAATTGTTCACCATTCATGTGCTGTTAACATTGATTCTTCCTAATGCCATGTACGTTTTTCTAATTCATTCATACTGTGGTATGCCTCTAGAATAGCATCTTGTATCCAATATCTTTTTCTGTAGTATTATGTATTAAGCTGTTCATACTTCGAAAATTGTTTGGAAGATCAATTTGGACCTATTAAACATAATAATTCTTTGCCATTCATTAAAGTAGCAACCCCCTCCCCTCCCAATCTATCAAGTTTAAATAGAAAGTGTTGCTGCTTCAAACAATCCACCCGTTAACATCTCTTTTCAGGTTTGTGTGAATGCCTGAATAAAGTTAAGCTGCTGGACTTCTTTCAAATTATTTTCTAAGTATGCAGAAAAGTGCTACTATTAAGTCCCAAAATTTGTATAGTTCCTATTAAAATATACAGTTGTTACCATGTGTCCTGTTTTCTCCCATAGCATTTTAAATCTGAAATCTGTGATATGATATGATTCTTTGATTATTATATGTGTGGGCAAAATAGTTTTACATCATTTGATCATTAGTAGCTACTATAGAAAAGAACAGTCATCATGATCTTACTTTTGCCACAGCTCTTGTCTGGTTTCAGCTATATTTCATTCAGTTTATATTTGTAGCTTATCTGGCTCAGTTTTTCCTACTATTCCATTTTAATAATCTGAGAGGAATCACTGATCCTTAATTAGGCACTTGTTTGCTTTTTCTAGTTATTGTCTCATTAAAGCTTCAGAATTTAATTGCTAGCTTATTTGTCCTACAGAATTTATTTTTCTTAAGCCACAACCATCAGAAATTATAAAATAGAAATTATAAATTGACAATAAAGATGAAGTTTTATTGGGCATTTATATTAATTTGAGAAATTTTGTTGCTGCTGCCTTTAAATATTCCTGCTAGATTTAGTTGATCATTTTGATGACCTCAAGTGTTCAGTTTGTTAGCATCTCCTTTTTGATGTATTTCATGATATGTTCTGTTTCATGTTTGCTCTCAACAAGGCATTTGTCTTCAAATTATTTAGTCGAGACTATTCTATTGTTTGGATAAGAGTTTACCTTTTGTTATTTGTAAGAAAATCTTTGACTTCTGAATTGGATCAGTTCTCTGCCAAAATGCAAGAGATAGTCAAGATGGTTGAGATGTTTTCTGCTTTTCTTGCTTTTTTAGACAGTCTCGGCCTCCCACAAATCGTACAAGTAGTACTGGATCTTTGGGATCTGATTCGACGTCATTGTCCGCGCTTTCCTTGGACTCGATTGTTGCACCTGATACGCCTATACAATTTGATATCATTTCTCCAGTAAGTGAAGACCAGCCTGGTCAAATAAAAACTCCAGGCCAGGCAGGCAGGTGAGAATTACAAAAATGAAATTACAAGCAAATACACTCACTCAATATTTAACACCTCTGTTGATATTTAAAACCTATATAGAATAATATTCATCATGCTTTAACCTTGATTATGGGTAGAGCCCTCACTTTTATTCAGGACCTTCAAAGCCCTGCACAAATTTAACTTATTCCCTTTACCAGTTTTAACAATGATTGTGCCTAAGCAGAGTTTGCTTTTAACTAAAGATTTCAGCCAAAGACTTCAGACTTATTCAGATGTCTAATTAAAAGTGAAAGCTGATTGGCATTATCTGATGTTAAAACGTTTCTGGATACAAGGGAATTGGGTGGAATCAGGTTGTCTCTGTTTTATTAGATTAATCCCTTGAGATACTAGGATTTTTAGACCGGCATGAGTTGATCATTAAAACAAAAAAATTGAAATCTTGCCCAGTTGGGAAATTTTTATGTTGCTTAAAATTCTATGTTTTATTTCTTGTAGCAGACTTATTTCGCCCTGTTGAGCATTCTTCAGTTTTTTTTTTAAAGTATATTTTCCTTTCCTATTGCTTGCTTGCCTGCCCCAGCAACTTGGGTATTTCCTCTTGGAAACTCAAGAGAAATGTGGCAACCCAGGTGGTGAAGGCATTCTGATGGCTTTCTTCCTAAACTAAAAAAAGGTGAGTGAAAATTATCTAGGCTTCTAGAGTAATATCTCTTAGGAAGATAAATTGTCCATTGTCCACAGTTCTTTTTATGCCCCTTCTCTATCTCATCACTGGATCTTCCATTTTGCATCAGTATATTTTACAATGATCATTTAGCAATTGAGTATACAGTGTTTGTTCCTCAGTAAAGTAGCCAGAAGATCATAAATGCTAGGAACCAGTGAATATTTAATTGTAATATTAAGGGAAGTCTTTAGTATAGTGAAAAATGATTAGAAACTTTCCAAGCCAAAGCAAGAAATATCTCGCTCATAATTGTGTGCCTAAAGTCTTACAAGTATATTAAAACTAAGAGCCAGAAAAGGAATAGCAAGAGGAATCATTTTTGCTACTTATACATTCTTTTGATAGCTTATAAATTCTTAGATCATGTGATTGCTGAATGGAACCAGCTGCTTGTAGATATTATTGGTTTTTCTTTACTATGACTGTTTCTTTCAGAACAGAAATTAATTAACCCCGTTACTCCTAATGAAATTTTGATGTAAGGAGAAATCTAATTCAAAACAAATGTCTGTAGAAAAAATCAAATTGAAATTGATGTTTGAGGAGAAATGTGCATGACAAAAGTCATCTTTAGGCATTTTAAGTGTACTCATTTATTTACACATGAATATCTATGCTGGCTGTTCCAAAGATGCCAGGAGTATTACATTAAGAATAAATCAAAGCACAAAAGCGCAAAGTGTGATGCAGTCAATAAGATTAAACCCTTTCACATAATTCCTTCTGCCCTGAAGGCTTGCTGGAAAAGTACAGTTTGCACTGCCTTTTGGAACATCAACAGGGAAGGGCCATTTTAACTCTTGGAGGGCAAACTATTCCAGAATTAGGAGCTGTCTATCCAGAAGGCTTGTTTCCAAGTCTTTTTTCTTTAACTATTTCTGGGCAGGCAAAAATCCACTTGGATCTTATGGCCATGAAAACCCAAGTCAGAAAGGGCTTTATACTATAATAGGCAATTTGTGTCTTCTGTTCCTGGCAATACCACACCCTGTTGCCAGTCATTCAGTCTATTAAACCAAAGCTATCCAAACATTAAGCTTCCATGTCTCCTTGTCCTCTAAAGCCCAGTCATTTACTAAGTGGTCAGTTGTTTGAAACTTTCTTCCCAGTCTTCTGTTCCATTTTTATTATCTATCTTTTTCATCTCCGGTATCATATTCTTCTTCTGCATTCCTTGAACTTCACTTCCCCAGCCATGTTTCTCTCCATCTTTACTTTTTTCTTGTGTTGTATCCATTCTCTCGTGCCAACCAGCGTTCACCTCTCTTTCTGCCATTAAATCCACATGAGCTATTCTCTTCCTCTGTATCCCAATTAATGTTCTCTCCAAATACCAGACTGCTATACTTTATCAATATGTGAATGCAGATTATTAAAGTGAGTAACCTAACCTTACTCCCTGCAAAGAATTTTCAGAATCTTCTGTGAATGCTAGTATAAAGATGTAGCATCCATAATAAAGACTTGTGAGGAGATCTACTGAATGCCACTCTGAAAAAGATGCAGATTGCCTCAGTTTGTAGTCTATAAAAGTTTTAACTTTTGCTGTATTCACCAGATTTCTCATGAGCTGAACTAAATAGCAAGTATGCCAGGCTGCAGTCAAGAGATCTGCCAGCTGTAATAATTCTGATCACATGGATCCCAAAGAGTATTTGCAAATGGGACAGGCTGCCTTGTGAGAGAAGTGAATGTTTTTTTGCTGGAGACATGTAAGATTAGATGGGCACATTGCAAGGGTATTGTTCTATCCTGCATTATAGCTTAGGCAATTGTAAAGTCCGTTAGAGAGCTTTTAGTGCAATACCATGATTTTGTGAAAGATTACATGTAGATTTATATTGTGAAAATATCAAACTGAACAAATATTTTTTTTAAAATACTGTTGCGACTTTTTGTCTTTTAAGGTTCATCTTAAGTTTTTCATTTCAAAAAATGTTTTGATAAAGTTTTTCTTTGCCAATATATTGGAAGCCTAGAAAATTTTCACAAGTATAAGGTAAAGAGCAATAATGGCACTGCTGAGAGCTAAGCATAGCCATATTTCTCTTGATTATGTTTAATATCCCATCAGTGCTTTCAGAAAACTGTACTTGAAATGGTAACTTTTCATAGTAAATAATTTTAACATATTAACATCAGGGGAGCATGTACTTTCTCTTAACCTGATTTGGTTTTAATGAGGTTCATTAAGTTTGTGGTATCTGATTATATTTTCAAAAGCAGATAAAATTAAATAACTCCAAACTATTACAGTACATGTTATTTTGTAATGGGCGATTTTTACAGTTTCTTCAGTTGTTTCCTGTTAAAATGTAGTTCTTTATATAAGATATCTCAAATTATTCTGAAATTATGAAAATTCACTGGTATATGTGAACTTCCTGGGCAACCATCAGTATTATTGCTGCTTTTAATGTGGTATGCAATTCAGTTAGACATTGATTTGATACCTTTTTTTTTTTTTTGACAGACGTACAAATCCTTTTGGAGAGTCTGGTGGAACCAAATCAGAAACAGAAGGTAGAGAGCAAAGCTTTAAAGAAATGTAAAATATATTGAGTAGTATTGCATATTGTTGAGAACAGATTGATAATTTAAAATAATATTTTGATAATTTGGCTGGGAGCCTGAGCTGAATGAAATGATTAAAGAAGATACATAGGAAAATGTTTCTGTATAATAAAACAAGGGCACTTGTCATATGGAATACGTATAATAAATAAACCTTATCTTAGATTGCTTACTTCAGATTAAGAGGAAATATTCTTGTCTGTAATCTATTTAAATTACCTCTAATGATAGTTCACAAATTTCTACATTGATTTGCATTAATGAATTGTTGGTCTATCTTTAAAAAATTCATTCAGTTTTAAATATTGCATTGGCTAGATTTTATAGTATTAAATAAATATCTGTTTGATTCCCATTTTCTCTGGAGTTGGGGCTGTATTTGAAAGAACACTAAAAGTGCAAGAAAATACTTCAGTGAAAGAACACTGCAGTAATCTAGAAAAATAAAGATATGGTCAAAACGTAATTTACATTATAGAGTAAGCTTAGGAGAAATGGAAGAAGAGCTTTCAAGTCTTAGTAGTTATGCTTGTTTAACTTAAAAATCTCTAAATTATATTGAAAAATCATGCATTATCCTTGCTTGATTACTTTTATCAAGCCACCTTCTCACAAAACTGCTTCCAGTTTAGTTAACTTTAATGTTGATTGAACAAAATAATTCTTCTCAGTCAAAACTAAGGGTAACTAAATGTGACAAAGCTATCAGATCTTATGTCTTTTTTCAAAGAGCATCTTTGGGACAACCATGACTTGGATGACTGAGAATCTCCATAGACATTTATCAGTGTTTATATACATTGCATTTTTAAAGAAATAAATTATGAAAGACTTTAGGAAGCATGCCTTCTCTGTCATGGCCCCCACTCTCTGGAACAGCATTGCTCCAGAGATATGATGTTGCTCTCTTTTCTGTAGTTCATAAAGTCCTTAAAACCTGGCTTTAGTCCCAGGCCAGAGGTTAATGTGTTTGGGGGGTTGTGACTGTGGTGTTCTATTTTAATAGTTGTTATTAGTCCATTCTGCCTTGTTTTCTTTTGTGTAGGTTTTAATTGTTTTAAATTAGTATTGTATTTTGAAAGCTGCCCAAAGTAAGCTAGAGCAGATAGCTATAATAAATTAAATGAATAACTTATTTTACTGGATATTGATATACAAGATATATACATAGCTAATATTTTGTGAAGCCAAAGCTAAAGCTTTATGTCAAAAGTTACTCAAACTCTATATTTATTATGCCCTTGCTCTAGATTCTATCCTTCATCAGCTATTTATTATAAGATTCCTTGGATCTATGGAAGTGAAGTCAGATGAAAGTCCTGATGTTGTTTATGAAACAATGCGTCAAATACTAGCAGCTCGAGCTATACATAACATTTTCAGAATGACAGAATCACATTTGTTAGTTACATGCGATTGTTTAAAGTAAGTATATTCTTTTTCTAAAGCAACATTGTCAAACACTTAATACATTTTGGTCTTTTTAAAATATTTATACATTTTTGAAATTATCCTTTCTAGGTTAATTGATCCACAAACACAAGTTACAAGACTCAGAGTAAGTTGTTAAAATCAAAGTACTTAACCATCAGAAACCCAGTTACTGTTCAGTTTCATCCAAGTTTATTTTCTATTTATTGTTCTTGACAGAAAATTATAGGTTATCGAGTTCCCAAACTGTATTTCAGTTATCCTGAACCTACACATTATAAAAGTGGGTGGCCTAGCCCTAAGCTTGTACTTGTAAATTAGAAAAATATGTAAGGAATTCTTGCTAATAATTGTAAAAGCCTAACTTAATTTGAAAGCTTTTGAGAATGCACTAGCGTAAGAGCTGATGGTGCATAGTGACTAGAAAGTCTTTGCTGAGAAGTCAGTAGGGCAAGTCAAAACAACCTTCTTCTGTAATATAAGTATGTATTATTTTGGCTTTTACTTTAATAATCCAAAAGCGTCTTTCTGTAATTTCATTTACTGCTGTTATTCAGTGACAGTTCTTTTCCTCTCTGGACAGTTTCCTTTGCCAAATATAGTTCTGTATGCCACACACCAGGAGAACAAGCGTCTTTTTGGATTTGTGCTTCATACGTCAGCAGGAAGAGCAGATGGTAGACCAACTTCAGTCTGCTACATATTTGAATCAAATAACGAAGGGGAAAAGGTACATGCATCATGCTTCAGTTAACGTTATTGTATTTTAAACTATTCCAAAGCTGAAAAAACCAGGCATATGAAAATCTTTTGAGGAGATTACCCTCCACCCCACCCAGCAGATGGTTTTGTATAAACATGCAGATGGAGTCAGCAGGAAGCAGCTTGCAAAGAACTTCTGGAGTTTTTGGTGCTCTCTACTTATTTGGTTGCGGATATTTCATTACCCAACTAGATAACATCATCAGTGTCGGTTACCTAGTTGAGTAATAAAATGTCTTCTCACAACCAGGAGCATCAAGAACTCCCCAGTTCCTTCATTTTTGTTCATTCTTTGTAATTATGTTCAGTTAAACCTTTAGTTTTGCAGACTTGAGATTCCATACCAGATTTCCCTGGTTCACCTTTGTTGTCTCTGGAAGTTCCTCTGGTTCCTGGATCAATGCAGGCTCTAATGCTTCCAGGCTCTGATCCTCGGCCTCTGATGACTCTCAGCTACAGTTTTTCTTCAGTGTGAGAATACACTGCACCTGTGATTGTCAGAATCACCTTTAATGGCAGTTCAATGTTTGAACATTTTCATTTGTCACGGATCTTTGGTTTTAACAGACAAGCCTCCCCCAAGTAGTCTGTTAAATTGAGGATTTATTGTCCTTGAAGATGAACACATTTTTAGTGATTATAATAGTAACTATTTGTTTCTTTATTTAGATTTGCGATTCCGTGGGACTTGCAAAACAGATTGCATTGCATGCTGAATTGGTAAGACTTTAACTTGGAATAAAATGTAGCGGTAGTTTATATATATCAAATGAGGATATAGGTCAGTATCACTTGCAATATCTACTGACATCTGCCCAAATTGGTGAAATTTCAGCGTCCAACCTCAAATCCTGTTCAACTTTGAAATAACAACAAAAAAAAAAGTTCAGTTTTTGGAGTAATAATTATTGTTGATGCATCACCATCTCTTAAAAAAAAGGTGTGATGGTATTAAATTGAATATGTTGCTAATCTCACTGTTGACAATCAGCGAAAAGAAAAAAAACCTAAACACTCTACTGCAGAACTCTCTCACGCAATAACTATTCTCACAAATAAACTATCAACCAGTGCCTTGCAAGTCACAAGCAGTTCCAATCCAGGGGTGCCAAATAGATATTGACAAGCAAATAATTTGGGTAAGCTTTCTGCAAAGTCAAAAGCAAAGAGTAGGCAAATCTTAAAACAAGATCAAAAGAAAAGATCTTTTTTACTCTTAAATGTTTATCTGTCGTGACCTTAATATACAGGCAGTCCTTGACTTAAAACAGTTCATTTAGTGACTGTTTGAAGTCACAATCGCACTGAAAGAAGTGACATGACCATTTTTCGCATAACTCTTGCAGCATCCCCATGGTCACATGATCAAAATTCAGATGCTTGGCAACTGGTTCGTATTTATGACAATCACAGTGTTAGTCATGTGATCACCATTGATAACCTTCTGACAAGCAAAATCAATGGGAACACCAGATTCACTTAACAGTCTTGTTACTAGCTTAAAAACTGCAGTGATTCACTTGACAATTGTGACAAAGAAAGCTTGTAAAATGAGGCAAAACTCATTTAACAACTGTCTTGCTCAGCAATAGAAATTTTGGGCTCAATTGTGTAAGTCGGGGTCTATCTGTATTATACACCCAACTTACATTCTTCTTAAACTTTAAAAGAATGTTGCTTTATTGTCCAAATCAGGAATTAAAATCTCTTGGAAATATTGCTTTTTTGGGGGGGGGGTATGCAGCATGACAAGTCTTTATGTGCCAAATGTGGATTTTTTTTGTTTTGTTTTCCAGTTTCTTATGGATGTTTGTTGACTTTATTTATACATATTTTGCAAAACTTGCAAAATATAAATAAATAAATTGCAATAAAGTGCCATGTTAAAACAAAAGGGTAGGTAGCTGTAATTCTGATTCTTGAAGTGATCATTGTGCATTACTATGACGGAGGTCTGGGCCCATATGAACTACTCTTCTACATTCTTTAGCTGGATTTGAAGAGAAGGGTCTTTTTCCTGTCCTAGTATATTTTTTAAGAAGGTGCCTCTGCATTTCTTCATTTCTTGAGCAAATACAGGTGAGTTCTAATCAGATATAATTGAGAAGCAGAATCATACAGTGACGGAGTGTTTTGTGACTACACAAATTACTATTTGGAAAAACAATTATGTAAGCCTCTTGGTCTTTTAATCTTTAATTAAATTACCATGTAATTCATTTTTCTATTGTATTACTGATGTGATATACTGATACGATGTGAAAGCCAAGATTTTTAACACTTTCCTTTGAAAAGCAGTAGGAGAATTTGGTTAAAACCTATATTCAGGCAAAACAAAGTAGTAATTCATTCTGTGAAAATAATGTTACATTTTGGTATTTGGCATGTTCTTTTAAAAATATTTCAGGATCGAAAATCATCAGAAAAGCAGAAAGAAATAGAAAGAGAAAAGGAAAAACAGCAAAAAGAGCTCAATAAACAGAAACAAATTGAAAAGGTATGCATTTGATCAAGGTTTAACTGGATATTTGAACTTTCAAAATAGCCGTTTTATTTTATAAACATGGGAAATTACTTTTGCTCACAATGCTGATATTGACTGGTTTTAGATTAAAGCAGACATTTTTACATGGATAACATTGGAGGTAGTACATTACTAGTTGCTAGAACCTGACAAGCAATGTCACTTTGGGTGGCCAGGAGACTTGTGACTCACAAGCTGGAAACAGAATACTACACCAGAAATATTACTTAGCATGAATCATATTCTCCACAGGATTTTATTCTTGAATGTTGCTGAATGATTGAAGTTCTGTATAGCCCTATATAAGCTTTATGTTCAGATAGGTGAGTCTTGGTAACTCATTTTTAATGCAGGTAGTCATTGCTTACCATGTCTTGTTCAAAGTTAATGTCAGTGAGGTCCCTCAGTCACACGATCACTATTACAGTCAGTATACATTGTTGTGAGCCTGACATATTGTTTTTTTTTTTCCTCTGCTAGCAAAGTGAGCAGGTTGGAGAAGAAAGGATTACAAGAGAGTAAACAGGATTACAATGGGGAATACATTGAGCTGTTTGCATAATATTCTCCTAGCTGGTAGTACGAGCACATCACTTTCAATGTGTATTTCCAATTTGTGTCTATTTATTCTCTTGTAATACTTTCCTAGCCAATTGTGGTCACCAAACAAAGACTACTTGTAGTGTGTGACTTACTGACCGCAGTAAATAATTGCCAATAATAATATCTTTATTATTTAATATTTAAAGTAATATTCGCATAACTTATTGATGGATAAATCAATAAATTTATTTTTTTTCCAGGATTTAGAAGAGCAAAGTCGATTAATTGCTGCTTCAAGTCGATCCAACCAGAGTGTTGGTGAAGGACAGTTTGTAGTTCTTAGCAATAGCCCATCAGAAGACAGTGATTTGGGTGAAGATGGAAAGAAGAAACAAGAATCCGATGCATGAAGCACCTTCAGTGCAAGCCTTTGAACCTCTTGTCTGAAATGATAAATTGAAATGTAAATTTACAATTTACAAAACAAATCATGTAAATTTGTTTTACATGATCCAACTCTGTATTCTCACTCATTAAGGTTGATCTTTCTTAAATAGCTCAGTGTAAATATGGAATTTTTGTTCTCATACCATAAAGAAATGTAGTGAAATGTTCATGGCTGTAGCAGATTTGGATATTACAGAACTTCATCTGTTTCAATTACCTAGCTGTTCTGGTGATTTAGAAAGTAATTTGTGTAACTTTAGAAGTGGAAAATATCTTCGTTTTCTTTTCTTTGTTTTCAAAGAGGTTAATTGTTTTAGTGTCCTGCAGTAAAATAAAGAGCTTTGTTCTACTTTCAAATACTAACATTTGATCTCATAATAATTAAGTCATATTAGTCTTCAAAGTGTCCTAAGCCTCTGAGCAAACAGCCAATTTTGATTCCTAAAAATGGCCGGGTCAATAATGGAAGCAACCCAATAACTTTTAATTAATGCTTTTGATAAGCATGTGCTGTGTCTAGAGTGTATGAGTTCAAGGAAATTAGTGTCACTCCAATATTGTTTTAAGATAAAATATGAGAATATCATTTTTACTTGAAATTGTACTGGCTGGTAGTGATCTTGGCTTCTCCTCTGTATCCATAGAGCACATTTGTCGAGGGTGGCAAAGACATTCAACCAAACACTGGAAAGTACTTTGGAGTGCCAATGCACTCTGTATATTTGTAACATTATACAAATTGATTTTTAAATGTCTAGATGAGAATAAAGTGCATACACGTCTAACAGAATTGCCCTGATTATTGAAATCAAGTTTTGTAAGTGTCTTCTCATTAGCAAAAGTTTGAGATTATGTTGGTGATAGGATCATTTGCATGGAAAAACTGTAAAATTATTTTTCTAACACCTGTGCTGATATTTACCTAAATCCACATGTGATAGAAATACATACAAATTGCACATAGTTTCTAAGTCTGAGAAAAATCAGGCAGGTACTTGTAATTCTATATCAGCTTATTAATTAGTGAGAAATGTAGTATTACAAAACATGCAGTGATTTTTCATCCCAGTAGTAGTATACCAGAGATACTGTAAGTTTGTCCTCTTTTATATTGAAACCTGCAAGCAGAAATTGTATGGAAATTGGAGGCAGATCACAAACTTTGGAGAAAAAACTGTTGACGGCCAATTAACCTGGACTGGAAAATCTTTTGGATCAAGTAGGGCTGTTCATTCTTTGTTTCTAATTGCAAAGGAATAGAAGATACTTGGAGACCCAAGAAATAAAAGAGGAGCTGTGATTGCTCATTGAGAAGTCTCTTGCCAGTTTTTGAAAGCTTTCCTAACTTGAATATAAAATTGCAGATATGGAAATCATATATTCAGTTCTATTTTAGGCCATCTCACTGAAATTTGGCAATATCTGTTGCAGTTGTTTATCCACAGTTTGCAGCTATGTTAAACCACATACATTTAAAGTAAATCACCAGTTCATTTTAAACCCATAGTGTGTATATTCTCTGTAAAGATGTATTATAATGTGAATACAAATGATCTTTATTATAAAAAAGTTCACAGGCTACTGCTCTGGAGTTCGAATGTACTTATTTGCAGTTACTTACAAAATCCAACTTGTATGGATTGTATTCAGTAGCTCTAATTCTCATAGTAGATTTTCTAGGGGGAATGTTCTCTGAGTAGAAAAAAAAGTATGATTTGGCTGTCTGATTGGTTTATTGCTTGGAGCCAGCAGATAGACCTTAGAGTCTTTTCTCGTTTTTCTGAAGGTAAACTCCACTGAACTGAGTGAGATTTGCTTTTGCATACACAAGTATATGGTTATGCAGTCAAGGCACAAATGAACTTGGCAGTTGTGTTCTGTTGCTGGACAAGTGTAGTTTCTAAGTTGCCTTCTGTACTGAATCATATTTCTAAGGACAACATTCAAGTTAAAATTGCTATATTTCTTTGAATTGAATAAGATACTCATCTCTGATGAACTATAGAAACATATTTTGCATATATTGTAAGCCAGAGGCTTACAACTAATTTTATAGGATTGATTTTAAAAACAATCAGGATTGCTATTTGTGATATCTCAACGAAATTATTATCCTGTTTATTTTTCTTTTGTTTTCATCTGTAACTGAAATCACGTTCTTTCTACAAATACACAGGCTAACTAAGCACATTTCTGCTTGAACAAAATTTTTGCCTCCCCTATAGCATAATGTCCTTCACACTCCTGGGGAAATTGAATTGCATACAGGAACATGTTTTTCTAATTCATGCATGGATATTGTCAGGCAGTCAGAGATCATAACATGACATGGTGTAAGAATAATCATCATGTAACTCAGAAAATAATGTTCCATTAAAAAATCTGTAAACGAGCCAAGTGGTTTGTACAAATAATTTAGGATGGCTTTTATAATGCAGTGAATTAATCGGAAAGTAAAGATTTAGTGTTGTTTCAGTGATTGTGATTTTTAAATTGAAAGTTAATTAAAACTTTAATATTTGTATTAATATTTAGTGATTGTCTGCTCGATATTGTCAGTTGCAAAGTAAAATCTTGATACTAATAAAACCATTCGGGAAAAATTTCAGCAAAATCCAGTCAATTTTAGAGGATGCTTTTCTACAATATTTATGTAAATATTTAGCATTTGTTCCTCAAAGCACATCATATATTGGAAACGTATATTTCAAAATACCTTTGTGAAATGCATTTTAAATCTGTCAGTAATGGAAGAATATCCATATAATAGAGATTCATTTATTGTATTTAATAAAACAAAACTAACAGCTGGTGTCCTATTTTTATTTGATTAGAATATAGAAGAAGAATTTTATGTTCTGTGAAAATTAGATCTGTAAATATTGTATGTTTAACTAGTGGTTGCAGTTTCTTAGGCAAGATGAAGCTATACTTGACATAACACGAGTTGATAAATATTTCAAATATTTTGTGTTTTCTATGTCAAATAACTCTAAAAATATATACAATAGGTGTAGGCAATACACAAGACAAGAATATACAATTTTCATTACACCTGTAATGTAAAGGTACATGACAAGCCCTCAGTTATTTTGGAAATACATACTTCATTTACAACACTGCTTTTCAAAGAAAACCTTTTTGGGTTGTAAAATAAATGTTTTTGAAGTTGCAATAAATATACTAGCAATAAAAAAGGCACAGGATTTTAAGTTGCATTTTAAGGATGTGGGCAATAGAAACCTAGGCTATTAAGGGATCTGAATAGCACACATAAAAAATCTTAAGACTAAACTTCACTTGGAAAGCCAAATTTTAAAAGTTAAATATAATTTTTAAGAGATACACAAGAAGTCTTGCTTAAAAATACAGGTACCAAACCAAAAGGCCTTCCATCAGTGAATACATGACCTACTTTTTTGTGTGCCAATTAACACCCCTTAACACATGCAAATTATTTTCTTTCTAAAGGGAATATTCAACACTATTTGTAAAGAAAAAGTCAAGATTAGGCAGTATAGTTATGCCCTGCTTGTACTTCTTGAAAATGTTATGTGTAAAACAGCATGCAATTATTTCATTCCGATGCAGGCACCTATGAGAAAAAGGCACACTGTTGTATTTAACCCTTGCTAATCTTTAAGAAACTGCTTTCAATATTTATAGCTAAAATGGAAAAATAATTGCAGTAGATTTTGTGAGCATTTGAAGGGTTGCAAGGAGAACCCCCTCCACAGATAGAATCTATATTATATGGAACCCCTTTTTCCTGGACCAATTGAGGTGTCAATTGAAATCAGAAGATAGGGTATCGCAAAGTTTGGAGACATCAGCTCCCAGAGTATATCATTTGAGTGTTGTTACATAAGTTACATCTGCAGTGTTTGAGATTTCAAATTAACATGGTTAGTTCATATATCTTTGCAAATGAAAATGCCATAAATCAGATCTGCAAAACTGCATTGAGGTTTAAGTACTATTTTGTACTGTAGTATAAAGCAAGCAGACATGTTAGTACCAACTGGAATTCTATTTTAAACATCCTGTAATATCTTTGTTCCAAGTGCACTTTTATGCATTTGATTTAGTAGATTCCTTTTAGATGTCCTTGTCCATAGAGGTCATACTCCTTATAGAGGATATATTCTTTCAAACGGTTTGGTAATGGCAGAAATGTCAGGAAGACAGGACAGCGCAGACGTAAACGTCCTAAGCATTTTCGGATTCTCAAACGGCAAAGATGTTGCAAAGGACGTGTGTTTGCTGAAAATAAAATTTATGTAATATGAATTATCCATTCCTACATCTGTTCCTAACTCATAAGAAAGAGCTGGATGAAGAGATAAAAGTGATGGGAACCATGGAAAGGCATTGATCATATTATCTTCCTGTTCAGATTATTAACCTGGTTCCTATTGGGTAGGGAGACTCCCTCAGAATATCTGTTGTTTCACTGAGGATTATTGAGACAATCGGATGGATAAAGTTGCTCAGATTTGCTCTGACCTGGACTCTGACACTACCACCACCCTCCCAAACTACTGTTTAGCAGAGACTTAAAGATCTGGTCTTCACGTAGGCTTTTGGCAAGGGAGAATGAGACTCCTTATTCATTGCACTTCTTTGATGTTTATCTTTTATTGATTTTATTATAATTTCTTTGATTGATTGTTGTGAGCCCAGAGGAGTTGAGTTTTGACACTGGTACAATGTTGAACATTTAAGGGAGGCCCTTGGAATAAAGCATGAGTTAATGCCTGCCACAAGTAGTTACATCCAGAAATTGACTACAGGTCTGATTGGTATGTTATAATACATTTAATATGGGATCTTCATCCATCATGGGATGGTATTTGTGCTCAATGTGTTCTTTATTCAATGTGGCAAGTTTTAAATTGTTTTAACTCTGGTAATTGCAATGATAAAATTATATGAGGAAATATGAGGAATTTAGAAGATACTACTTTCTTCTATGCCTTAGCACTTTCAATGCTGAGGAGGCAAAGAAGAAAGTACTACTTACTAATCGCTAATAGTAGTAACTAAAGAGATTTCTCTGTAAAGATTTTTTATGCTGTGTATTAGTAGGTTATTGTGATCTCTCCTTCAATGAAGTAAAAAAAAAACCCCAGTCATATTTAGTAATGGGGAAATACTGTCAAAATACAATGTTGAAAGTATTTCTTAAATAATTCAAATTGTTTTAAATTATATTTACCAAAATGAAACCTTCTGGTTTACTCTAATCATATATAGTAGTAAAAATAGTTTTCAAAATAATAAGCTACTAATTTGAAAATTATGCAAGGTAGATACACATTGTTATATTGGCAGGGAGTGCAATGCTGAAGATCATGTCAGAAACATATTGTCATGGAAAATATATACCGTATTTTTCAGAGTATAAGACGCACCCAAGTATATTATGCACCTTAGTTTTTGGGGAGGAAAGTAAGAAAAAAGCTGATTGGCAGGTGGATCGGCCTCCTGGAATACCCGCAAGCAGCTGTTCCCAAAGGTGAATTTTAGCAACAGGTTCCTTGGTTATGAGCTCTGCTTTGCTTTTTTTTTCCTGCCTCTGAAACTCTGTTTCAGAAAAAAAACTTTGTTTTCTTCCTCTGAAAGCCTCCGAAACAGCTTCAGAAAAAAAGCCTCTGAAGCTTTGTTGGGGGGCTTTTTTTCTGAAGCTTTTTTCTGATGCTTTTTTAAGCCTCTGAAACCTCTGTTTGAGAAGCTGGGCAGGACTACATTCGGAGTATAAGATGCATCCAGATTTTCACCCTCTTTTGGGGAAAAAAGGTGTGTCTTATACTCTGAAAAATACGGTATATATCTGATCGACTTGATGGCACATAAGGAATAGATCCATCAATTTGAAAATTAGAGTGCATTGTGTCAATTATCTTTACATTCTATGATGTCTATTGGTAACTTTATTTGACACTTACACAAAATTGCATTGATTTCTGGCCACAGTTTTTGTTCTCGAAGAATATCTTGAAGTTTAGAGCATATTCTAAGGTGATCTACATAATCTAGCATCACTCGCACTACTTTCCCAGACAGGTGCCTTAACCACGACAGTGTAATCACTTCACAGAACTAAGAAAAAAAACATTAGAACACAGCATTTAATGCCTTATATTATAAAGTGCCTGATGCATCCCAGACTAAATCAACAGCAAAATGAAGCAAAATAACCATACATCTAATACAATTTCACAAAAATAACAGACACTTTTGAAATAACTGAACACTTGCCATTTATTCTAAAGACTGTCTCTGCTCAATGCATGTTTAAAGATTATGATCCTTTTCAGTTTTGAAAATCAAACAAATCCTACAATCCCTTAAACATTGAGCAATTCATAAATACCAATCAGCATATAAAGGAAGGATTAATCTCCCCCAGGAACTTACCATTGTGTCTTTGATAACAGTTGAGGTCCACCCTTCAAATAAGTACTTGGAATGCTTGCTATCTCCATGAGGACAATCAAAACAACGGGAAACATCGTATCCATAATTCAGCAACATTCTTAACAGGACTTCATCTTTCAGTGCGTACTGTAGAGCCGATGGAAAATGGGTTGTATTGACTCTACAAAAGTAATTCACGTTGGCTCCATGGCGAAGCAGGAGACTGATGAGTTCATAGTTACCCATTCTCAAGGCCACTTGGAGGCAATTAACAGGGTCTTGATTTGGTAGGGCTCCAGCATCCAGAAGCAAATGAGCGGACTCAATATCCCCATTAGAGACTGCAAAATACAGTGCTGACTTTCTCTCATCATCATAGTTTTTCTGAATTCTTCGGTGCAACATAAAATTAGCATCAAACCCTGATTTGAGTAGAAATTCAAGACACTGAGAATGTCCTCCTGCCGCCGCCGAGTGAACTGGGCTGATTCCACTCTCCTTTATGACATTGAAATCTGTGACTGGAATCAAAATCTGTAAAGCCCTAGCAATAAGATAAAGATAAACAGTCTTTCCAACAAACCTTTCAAACTACTGTATCAACTTTTTAGCCGTTTAGTAAAATGCATCTAAAAAGACAAGAATTTCAGTAGGGAAAAATTCTTTAAAAAATCAGCAAATAATAAAATGGGAGAATAGGGAGAGAAAGACAAATGCAAGCTGATTATTTCAAGTAGTTTTATAAAGAATAAATTCCTTAAGAAGCTACAGTAAAGGCAGTCCAAAAGAAACAAAATGGTGTTGATTCGGTCTATTCAGGTCTATATTCTTCTACCCAAAAATAAAACTGGGTCTTATTTTCTTTTAGGCTTGAAAATAAGCATTTGGGCTTGTTTTCAAGGAAGTCTTATTTTTTTTGAGATGCAGGAGGCAGACAGCATGGTCACCTCCTGGCTGCTCGGCCCCTTAACCACAGCCCACAGTTAAGGTCGCTGTCCTGAAGCCTCTCCATCACTTGGTTTGGGGCAGATGGTGCCCGGCCGGCCCAGGTGTGGTGGGCAGGCGGGCAGGTGGGTGAAGTGGAGTGGAGAAGAGAAACAGCACTGAGGAAACCCTTTCAAATAGCATTGCCTGCAATTTTTGTTATTCCCCTCCATTGTTCCTTTCTCTCTCTTTCTCGCTTTCATTCTCTATCACACACAGAGAGACATTTGATTGCTTGAAAGGGACAGGTTGGGCTTTGCTTCTATTGTAAGCAGGCACTTCCCACAATCTTCCACAATTGCCTCTCCTCTTCTTAAGCAGCAGCAGCTGGGTAGAGACAGTGTGTGTGTGGAGCGGAAGGAACACGGTATATTCGTAAGTTTATCTGTGGAAGACTGTTCTAATACCAACAGAATATTCATATTTAGATAAAACATAAAGAATGTATGTTACTTGTAATGATGTCAAACAGATACAAAAAAAACCCTATCAACTGGCCGAACTTCTACAAATGTTTTTGTGTCACAGGACTAGGACAGTGAAATGCAGAAGAGAATGGACTTCCTTTCACAGATGTGTAGAAAGGACAATGTCAGCAGTTGAATGGGGCATAGAAAGCTACAAGCTTTTTCTACATAGCTTTTGAAGATAAAAAAGACTTTTCTACCTAGTAACTCAGGATTTGACAAGCAATAAAGAAAAATTTCTCTCATCAGAAATATGATAAACCACAAAGTAGAATAGATTACTTTTCCTCCCTGTCGCTCCCCCCACCCCAGTTCCATAAATGGAGTCAGTATATTATAACTCACAAGAAATGACCTCTATAAGCAGCTCTATGGATAGGAAGATGCCCAGATTGCTTTGGTATATTGGCATCAGCTCCATATTCTAGTAGGAGAGAGATGGAATCTGGGTTTCCTCCTCCAGCAGCCTCAAATAATATAGATGCAGAATCTGATGCTTGGGAAAGGATGTTGGCACCTATTGTGAAAACAGCAATAATAAAGCTTTTAATAATAAATCAAAAATAATATGGTGTTTATTGTGTTTAGTTTACATCAACATAAAATTACTACATTGTTGATAGGGAAATAGAATCGTTTTGTAGATTACTACATTTAACACTGAAGGCTTTATACAGAACATCTCACCTTTACGTAGTAGGAGTTCCAGAATTTCTGTATGCCCATTCTGTGCAGCCAACGCTAGAGGGGTGAGCCCATATGAACTTCGTGGATCTGGATCTGCTTTGGACCAAAGCAGTAATTCCACCATATCTTTCAAGCCTAATCTGGCTGCCTCATGTAAAGCTGTCCTTTTGTTGATACACTGTAGATTGGTATTGGCACCAAATTGTATCAATAAGGAAGCAATTTCATATGATTCATGTTTAATTGCTGTAAAATATTAAAATATGAAAGAGCAGCATTTGAAAATTTCATTTAACTTTCAGCTATTAAACTATTCTATCTCCACTGAGCATATCAGACTAAACTTTTGTTTAGCAGTCTCACATGTCACTTGTATATGATTAAAAGAATCACAAAATGAAGTGCTAAACTTTAAAATAAAGGACAATGGGAGGATGGCAGAAGATGGTCCTGCAAGTACCCCTATATCCTTAAATTTGGCATGAAAAACCACTTTCAATCAATGAAAGCTATCATTATTTTATAACTGGGAATGTTTAATGTCAGACAAACAATACAATTTGGTTTACCAATAATTAAAGCAGAATCTTCCTCTTCATTCTTAGTATCAGGATCAAACCCATTGATTAGCAGAACATTGACATTTTTCACAAGACATTTGTCCACAGCTAGAAACAGAGGAGTTTCTCCTTTTAGGTTGGTCTGTTGCCAGACAGTAGGATGTGAGGCTGAAAGAGAGAGCTTTGTTTGAATTGATAAATTAATATATGAAATTGACACACATAGTCATCAAAGGGACGTTACCTTTCAAAGTAATTTCTAGAATATTCTTGTTTGGTTGTACTGCTGCTTCATGAAGAGGAAGCCAACCTTGGGAGTCTACTTCCTGAAAAGCAGATCCATTCTTCATCAATTTAAGTAAAGACTCTTCTTCACCTGTTACAAGTATGAAAGATCTACAATTTATGTTCTTTAAACTCAAAGACCACTTTGTTTTAGTAATGAATAACAAACTCTTGTTAACATAATAAAAGGCTGCCTCACACTTGCAGGTACTACTTTTAATTCCTCCGCACACAAGGGTTGTTATCAACTAACTGAGTTCATTTGTGTATTTTTATAAATTCCCAAGAAAATTGAACCTATTACTTAACTGTCCGAATGGCAGTGATGATCTTTCTGTAATCTGGACTTGTTGTGAAACAAAAGCTGAAAACAGAATGCAATAGCATTATAAAAAAGTCAAATAAGCCAGAAATACTATATCACACTGAATTTCAAACTGCAAAAGGTGAAAAAAGAGAAAATATTTAATTTGTATATTTAATATATTGGTGTTTTATGCAGGAAAAACCAAGTCCTATACCAATGGTGGCATTCTACCGGTTCTACCCAATTCAGGAGAACCGGTAGCGGCGGCGGCAGGAGGCTCCGTCCACCCACCTGGACGTCATCATGGACATTCTGCGCATGCAGAGAAGTCTCACATTTCCGATCCGGTAGCAAAGGTAAGTGAATACCACTACTGTCCTATACACTTAGCGAGTAAACTTCTGGGGTATTCTGGAATTGAAAAGAGTTTACCAAACTCTTCGTTAAATTGTTAAATATGTAATTGGAGAGTAATCCTATTAACTGTATTTTATTGTCATGAAAGTTAAAGAACATAAATTCTACTGTTATTTTGCTTTGACTCTGCATCATGGCCTTTGGAAAGTAGCCACCATGGGGGTCTTGGCTTGGAACAAGTTGTGTCCTCCTGTTTCCGGGGCCTACTAATTCCTGAAGAAAGTGAAGTCACAGGAACTTATCACTGTGGGTGAAAATGAAGCAGGAAAACTGACATATTCTACTGATTAAGAGTTCACAATATTCCAGAATAAGGCTTTGGGGACTGGATGATAGAAATTATTTGAAAGGATGGGGGTGGGGGAATGCCTACCCTTCCCTCACTATAATTAAATATGGTAATGTTTAGGAAAATAGCATTAGTAATTCTGTCTAAAACTAAACTAAAACTAAAATAAAATAGCCCCATAGACAAGAGCTAGATGACAAGCAGTTCATGGCTTCCTCTGTGCCTTATTTTTTATTGTTTTATTTACTGCAGTTCCCAAAGCCACCAGAGATCAATCTGCCAAACTTTGACTACAGGTTGCCCAATAACAGGGGTGGCACAAGTTTTGGTATTTTTTTCCCCACAAACTGAGACTCAAACAAGATTAATGAACTTATTTAACTATCAAAAAGGAACTTAAAACCAAAATTAAAAAAGGAAAATAATAGCCTGTCCTTCTGATGAGATTCATCAGTCACTTCATTGTCATTCGTTGTATAGATCTTGGCTACTGGAGTAGGAAGTTTATCCACGACTGTAAAACTACGGCCTACCCTTTAGAGGGAAGCAGCGGAAGAATAATACTTTGCTTTAATAAAACATTAAAAACAAAAACAGAACAAAGAAAGTTAAAAACATTGTAATTGGCATTATAATAGAAAATAAAACAAAATAGGTACTTTATAATTTATACATTTATGTCAATCTTTCTCGCGGAGAGAGAAATTTTTCATATTAAATGGGTACTAGCCACATTTATAAATTTATAAAGCACATTATAAATAAAAATATGCGTCATCCTAAAGATACAAAAATCATCACATAAACATACAAAATATGGAAATCCCACGCCTGTAACAATATTCTGTGAACAGTTGCACAGCATTCTGTGAAACTGTATTTCAAAAATTACACAGTTTCTGTTCCAAGAAACATTTTAACAGATGCTAGAAACAATATATCAAAGGAGGGGGCACACCTGTCACTCTTTGCAGTAGTCACCGTCTTGCTCTGGGGTATGTCATGCAGGCTTTGCTGAATGACAAGCTGCATAGGGATGTCATCCTCAGCTTCCTCATCATGCATTTTTGTAGTATCATACAGGTTAAAACCACAAATCTTAAATTACAGAATGAGGTGGGGTTAATTGTTACGTTGCAACTTCTAGAAACTTCTAGCTAGAGACATAGAATGTATAATGATAAACAAAAGCAAAGAATTCTTAACCGTCCTGTCTCAATCTTTTTTTGAGCATTAACTTGACAGACACCAAAAGCATCAGGATCACACTAGGCAGGTTATCAATTTGACTTCTTTATGTTCCTCTTTCTGAGCACATGCCTGTGCCAAGGAACCCAGAGTTTGAGGGCTCAATTCTTCTTCCTGCTTCATTCTCCTATGTTTGCTGCCCCCACCCTTGCTAAGATCAACTACTGATCTCTTTTGCAATGCCCTTCCTCACTCTGCTCATATTTGCTGTATGTGTAAAGAAAGTGCTGGGTCATGTACGTTAAAAAGCAACAGTTCAGCCGAAAGCTACTTAGACTGACTGGAAAGAAATGCAGGACATCTTGATTTTATTAACAAACACGGAATATCATTTGCAATGCGGAGGTTTCCTTGTAAAAAAATCACTAGCATTTGATTTAATAGTCTATTACTGTTCAGGAAACACTCTCTGTTGTACATTAAAAATGGCTTACAGCATAATAGCAGAATTAGTGAGAGAATAAAGCCAAAGTGGAGCATTTTAACCAGTATTGTTTTCAATTATGTTCCCCCATTAAAATCAATGGTATTGAGATATATTTTCATTTGGCTGCATCAAAATAAATGCATAAATACATGCCTAAATATTGAAAAAGTGTTAAAAATTATTAAACAAAGTTTATAGGATACAGGAAAATCACAAAACTCTTTTTGTCTTTGGAATGCTAACACATAAAAAGCAAAACATGCAAATGCAAATACGCACACACACTTGTGTTACACCTAGAATAGTAAAAAAACAACATTCCAGAAATGCTAATGTTTAACTTTTATTATTTAGAAATAACTTAGAAAGCTAAGCTTTGGGAGAACTGACTTTTTATAATGACAACACACATTTTCCTCACCTTTCTCCCACATTTGAAACACAGACTGCTCACTCTAAGCAAGTGTCAAAACCAAAATGTGATGTTTGATGTATTGAAAAATGATCCTGGGCTCATTGCATCATTGCAGCCATTAATAACTCACTATAAATATCTGACTGTAAGACATTCTTTCTTGCAGGCAAGATATATGGATTAAGTGAGGGTCAGCAAATGAACCAGATGTACGAATAACAAAAAGTATTCAAAGAACAGGCATTTTAAAATCAGACTGTAATAACTGTTAGGAAAATTTAATTCATTTCAGGAAATTCCTAAATGCACGGTATATAATTAAAACAGCAGCAAGAACCTGGGAAGTTATTCAGTAGCAGCTAACTAGTCATATATAGAAAAACATGAAGGACATTGATTCATTCACTATGAATCATGAAGTCAATGTTTACTCTTAGCAATAGCAGTAGCAGTAGCACTTATATACTGCTTCACATTGCTTTATAGCCTTCTGTAGAGGATTGCATATTAACTGACTTTGGGGACAGAGTTCAGTTTGAATGTTAGCAAATATCATATATGCATCATATCAGAAACCAAAAAAGCCTTGGAAATCAGAGAAAATAACCTTTGGAAGAAGAAGTAATTAAAAAAAATTAGACTGTGCAGAAATGAATAGATTAACTTTGATGATTAAAGATAAGGAGGAATCAGAATATTTTAAAACATGGAACTATTTTTATAGTTGGTTGGAAAGGAGATACAAATGATTGATACTATAATTATGTACAGATGATGATTATAACATTGAATTTAGAAATGAACTGTTAGAATGGTTTGGATGAATATGAAGATAGAAGAAACTTATGGAAGATGGAAAAGAAGCCTAGAAGATAACACCGAGACGTTACAGGGAAGGGAGGATTGATGTATTAAATGTCTGTCTTAAAAAATAAAAAAACCTGTATTTGAAAAAAAGAAAGAAAAGAAACCAAAAAGACTATTTGCAAGAACAGAATCCAGGTATTATTCTTCATTAAAATTGACCAAAACTATGCAAACCAGACGAACATTTCTGGTACTAGCAGCCATTACTGTATAAATAGGAGGGCACTTGAATCAAAGTGTTAAGGAAACACTAATTCTGCAGAGAACTTCTAGGATATTCTCTCAATCACAGAACTTGTAAGGGCAAGTTTATTTTCCATTAAATAGTTGTATTCTGCCCCTGCACTCCAGTTAAGCATGTTGCAAAAACAAGGCTACTGTGCTAAAGCAGTCCATAAATAAAAATTGACTTCTTGCTTTTTCTGTGATGCCTCCTAATGTTGGATTGTAATAATGCCTCAACACACAACACCTATTATTAATTATACTATGATAACAACTCTTTCACAATATGATTGATTCTTGCCTAAGCAGGGGGTTGGACTAGAAGACCTCCAAGGTCCCTTCCAACTCTGTTATTCTATTCTATTCTATTCTATTCTATTCTATTCTATTCTATTCTATTCTATTCTATTCTATTCTATATCAAGAACTAATTCCAGCTACTCTGGGATAAAAATATATGCCACCCACACATCAGTAGCAAAGTGGAATGGTTTTATATTTAAAAAAAACATACACACAAAAGATGAAGAAACATGGTTGCAAAAGACTGGTCCACTGAGGATAGTCTGTCCAGCCAGAGACGAAGGGTTAACAATTTTAATCTAATTCAGCAATGTTAAGAGTTGTAAGGAAGCAACAACATTTTTGAGCAAAAGGAAATTTATTTTTCAACAACTTCAAAATGAATTATGATGCACTAAATAAGATATTTTGCATAGTAAACACTTTTATTATAAAAGAACAGAAGAAAAAACATCAATAAGCAAGAATGGGTCAGTTTATTGTAAAATATTGTTATCAGAAAGTGTAAATGATCAAAATATTTAGAAAGTCCTTTGTTCTAGGGAAAGATATGAATATGGAGTAATTAGTCTCATCTGGTTTGAGCTCTATATAATTAATCATCCAGCTGACAAAGTAGAGCAACTCCTCGCTTGATCCAATGCTGGACTGGCTGGTCGGTTAACAACTTCATTGCAATGACAAAGTTAGTTGAATGCCCAGTTGTTGAAAGGACTCCTTTGCGTTCACTTGTCTTGTACAGCGGACACACATATGCATTTGTTTTCTTGAGCTCTGATGTTTTGGCTGTAAGGGAAATATTCTGTAAGGTGAAATAACCGCGGATAACATGAAATAAAAATACTGAATGCCTACAGCTTACAAACTGCATTGCAGCACGATGGAGTAAAACTGAGGGGGGAAAAAACAACCACACACATTGCATTTCTTGAGGTGGGCAATTAAACATGTGACTATAAGTGAAATATTATGGATTCACTTCTTACAGTATACTTCTCCCTGACATCTTAGTTTTGAGGATTATGGGATTCCTTTACATTAGTTGCATGTTTAAAGCAACCCTCTTTGACAGTAGCAATTATATAGTTAAAAACTGTTTATGTTCAAACAAATACTAACATAAAAAGGGGAGTGGGAATATCCCTTGATTTAGTGCCTAAAGTTCAACAGCAATGCTATCTGAGCACAGACAGAATTAATTGGCACCACCAAAAAGGATGAGTTTTAATTGCCTTCGATAAATATAATGCTTTCTGAAGAATATCTGAGATTGGATTGATTTTTATGGGAGGAAATATCTGGTCCAAAGTGATTTAGGGCTTTAGACATCAAAGCAATACATAAACTAGTACTTAGAAATAAATTTCAGTCATGCTGTCATTTGAGGTTTGTTTTTTAAAATAACGATAAATAATGATAAATTTATCGGATCAATGAATTCTTGTCTAGAATATTGATGTCATGTTACAAGAGAGATTTCTTGTAATAGTCAATGTCCTTACATGCAATATATTAAAGATAAAGGTAAAGGTTTCCCCTGTCCAGTCAGGTCTGACTCTAGGAGGTGGTGCTCATTTCAGTTTCTTAACCAAGAAAGCCATTGTTGTCCAAAAATATTTCTGTAGTCAAGTAGTCAGTATGAATATACACTGAGTCTGACGGACTGTTGTTCCTTTCCCATCAAAGTGGTACCTATTTATCTACTACTTGCACTTGCATGCTTTTGAACTACTAGGTTGGCAGGAGCTGAGGTAAGTAATAGGAGCTCACCCTGCTGCATAGCGCTGGGGTCTTGAACTCAGGTTGTCAGCTAGAAAGTTCAGTATCTTTAACCACTGAGCCACTGCCCCCTTGCATGCAATATATTACAGTAATATAAACAGCAAGTTTAAAATGCATATTGAAAGACTATGACAGGCCATAAATGACATATTAACATTTAAAGTAGGAACCAATAGCTCTGCCAATTAACTGTTTGCATTTGATACTGAAAGACCATAATGAAACCTTTGTAAATAGTTACATGTAGTAGGTACATATAAAAGCTAATTTGCAACAATTGACAGATTTAGTGCATATTCACATGTTCTCCTATGGATCACTCCTATGAAACACTTAAGTTGCAACAATGAGTATTAGGGTCACACACATGCCATATAATATTCCTGTCCATCTCCCCCATCACAGCCATGACACTGGTCAGCTACCACCACCACCACACTGGTCACCTACACTGATGAGTTCTAGCTTGTGCATTGAGTACCAAACAAACAATGAGAACTGAGACATTTTCACATCAAAATGTGTTGAGTTCCAAATTCAACGAATTTCAAAGCAGTTGAGTACCGAGGTACCATTGCATATAGAAAATGCATATAGAAATACAGTTTTGCTATGCTGGCAATAATACAATTTTTGCATTGACAGTTAGGAGATCTTGGTATGTAACTTAAACCTTGTAAAGTAATCAGTAATCTAACATAAAGGAATTGAATCCACTAATTTGTTGCACGAGATAGGGGATTGCACATTTTCAAATAATAATTTTCAAAAAATTTGCTTACCTGGTTTTATCCAAATAATGGGCATCATGTCAAAGAGAACTTTGGGATGTTGTTCACCTAGGAGCCCTCTGGTACAAAAAAACAACAACAACAACAACTGTGGAAAACTAACACAATACAGTTAAAAAGAATGAAGTTTTATGTAGTATAACATATTTAGGAAAAAGAAGAAAACTATAGCTACTCATAAATTTGATCTTCTACCATACATTAAAGATTAGTCCTTCAACATAGAGTGGGTATGTTTGTAAAGTTATTAGTGAATGCCACTTCCTATTCAATTAAGTGGAGGGAAATGATCTGAGCAAATATTAATACTAGTAGACAGATCATCCCAGTTAAGGATCCCGGTGAAGATGGGAGTACAGAAGAATGTCTTATTAGTTGTGAAGTGGTAAAGAAGTGCATAAACCCAACTATCATTTGGAATATTTATTACTATCCCCATATTTTAAAACAGAAATGTGCCTTTAAATCTATAGTATATATTACATCTCACGACTTTTATAAAACAAAGTTTTAGAGTGCCATATCTCTGTTGAAAACATCCAGGTCACCACAGCTGGCAGGAAATAGTTCAGGTTTTCTGCATCATGCCAGATGGTGGTTATCTAGCATTTTGCATCTCAGTGTGATGGCCCTGCCTTTAACTCATATTGATTTTGCTAGGAAAAGGGAATGTAAGATGTCAAATTATAAAAATACGTTGAACATTAATATTCAATGAAAGGTGGAGAAGCAATTTTACTACTGTATATGCGATAAACGTTTACTACTAACTTTGCTCTATCCCAGCGAGCTCCATCTAAAAATAGCCCATTGATGTAAACACCATCTTCTGGAGCAGTAGTTGAAGTATCCCTCGGAATAACCTGAACAAAATAAAAACAATAAATTATTGCTCTGTTACAATCTCTTGTTCATTTCAGATTGGAAATATAGTGATCTTTTTAGCAATGAAATAGAATTTTAGTACTAGTTTTTCCAATATGAACAGAGGAAGTACTGTATTTGGAGATTAAGGTAAAGGTTCCGCCACACATGCGTGCTAGTCGTTCCCGACTCTAGGGGGCGGTGCTCATCTCCATTTCTATGCTGAAGAGCCAGCACTATCCAAAGACGTCTCTGTGGTTATGTGGCCGGCATGATTCAACACCAAAGGCACACACAGTGCTGTTGCCTTCCCACCAAAGTGGTCCCTATTTTTCTACTTGCATTTTTTACGTGCTTTCAAACTACTAGGTTGGCAGAAGTGGGAACAAGTAATGGGAGCTCACCCCATTATGCGGCACTAGGGATTCGAACTGCTGAACTGCCAAACTTCTAATTGACAAGCTCAGTGTCTTAGCCATTGAGCCACTGCGTCCCTATTTGGAGATTTGGAGATTACTCTTCTTTAAATTTCCTTTTTGTTACACCCTGATTTCTGCTGAGTGTAATTGGATAAATAAATAATGAATAGCAGGAAAGCCAAAGGAGGAAAAGAGTTTCTTCTGACATGGCACAGGTATTTTTATTTTGCTAGTCACCATCTCCCTAAAAAAACAGTGTCTTTGATGAGGTACATCCCAAGTGGTTACTAACCAATTGCAGGAAAACACATGGTTCCTCTAACAAGCTTCTAACACATGCAGCAAGCATGCTGATGTTGGGTTCTAAACTCCATTCCCACTTTCGCTCAAAGCACCTGCACATATATAACAATGAATTGTGTCTTAATTGCCTTCCAGGTCCTCACTAATTAAGTTAGATTGCTATTAAAATGGGAGAGTTCCAGTTGAGGAACATGGCAATCTAGATGTCTCTGAAGCAGCAGAGATGACCAAGTGGCAAAAGCTGACAGGTAGCAGTCTGCATCACCCAATGAAAGCTCTCTAGTCAAGAAGAAATTGACAGATTGTCCACTTGGATCCAGATACCAGAAAGGCAGAGATGGTGGAGGAGATAGGCAGGCAGAGGAATTTGAAGCAGAGTGAGCACGACAACAGAAGCATGAGCTCTTGGCCTAACAATGGTGTGATCCTGGCTTAATGACAATAACCAGGATTACTGGAACTGCCGTTGCTAAGCAATACAGTCACCTGATGTTTTGCCTAATGACTACTTCACTTAGTGATCAAAATTCTGATCCCAGTTAGGATCTTTAAGCAAGGACTACTAATATCTGGGAAGGAAACAAACTTCAATTTTTTTGAGTGACTGAGCAGAAGTTAAGAAGCTACATCAAGTTCTCCACCACAACCTTGGCGCCCGCTTGCCTCTGTGTTTGTGGCCCACCTGTATGCAACTTTAGCTATAACTATTCCTTTAAGAGGAACTGAGCTGTTTGATTTCCTGCAGTTTTTTTCTCACTTCTTCCTGTTTTTCCAGGCTACATTTATGTTTTCCTAATAGATGTTGTATACCTTCTCCAAAGCTATTTGTGTATTTAAATAAAGTATGCAGCAGCTATTACAAAAGGATTAGAATGCCCTGGAAAGATAGGATGGAGTAAAAGGCAATCAAGATTGGCCTGCCTTATTTGTCTTAGCCTTGAAATATTCTGTTATGATGACAATAAAGTAGGATGTTAGTACTTATTGTAGTGTCTGTTTCCTGCTTTCATCTACCTCAAAAGACTCAGGAATCAAAATAGGTACACATATGAATTAACACAGTTATCTACTGATACACTTCGGGGACTTTGCAAATTCCTATGTAATATGTAAAATTCAACCTTTGTCACCTAATTTTACCTGAAACTCATATCCCAGGAGATCAATAGGAATAGTGTACTTCCTGGCATAATTCTGCATCCCTCCAGTTAAAAATGCTTGTGTGAAAAAGAATCCTGAGAGCCAAAACACACATGGTTTTCCAGAGTCATACCAATCCTATGAAAAGAAATAGAGGAATAATTTTGGTTTAGAGTTTTAGAAAAACCTATTGGCAAATTATTAATAACCGTAGCAAATTATTTCACAGTAATAAAATAATTAATTATATGCTTGTTGTTTTACCTGTAAGAATTTCAGTCTAGCTAGAAAATCTAAAATATAGCTTCCCAGTGGTTTCAGACTTGGGTATGAACGTTTAGCCCAGTTTTCTGCAACTTTTCCAATAAGAAGACTGGCGCAAAGGGCCTCTAATTCAGAATCCATCACAACCAATCCTTTAATCGCTTTCTTCAAATTTACCAAAGTTGTGCGTATAGTTCTTATTAAACTAAATGTACAAAAAATGTAGACACATAATTCAAGTTGCAAATTTTATATAACCTACAAATAATTACATGTACAAATGATTATACTGTACTTCTCTATTCTCTAAAAAAAGGATAACATAAAAAGTTATGACAGCTTTAAAACGTATTTTTAATTTAACAGTTTCTACTATAGGATTAGGAGATTTAGTATATAATCCATGTGCATATCTGGAAAATTAAATGGAATATATAAAAATATGAAGAAAACAAACCCTTACTTGTTAAAACGTTCCATTTCTTGCACCAGAACAGTATTCATACTTTCTTCATATCTCACAGGATATTTAATAAGTGCTGCCTCAATATCATAATCTTTTGGAAGCTAGAAAGGTTGATATATACTTATTTTAATTCTGACAAATGTTTGTTTTATGAATGTATTTATATAACCATAATAAATTAGATAAGGCAAATACAAAGAATTCAAATTCCTATTACAAATTCCAATTGCTATTACACAAATTCTACATTCCACATAGCACATATTATTTCAGTGAGAGAATGAGAAGATTATTTAAGGAGATTAAATATCTTTCAACAAAATCACATGAAAGTATTTTCTTTCTTTTTTTCATTAAATTAAAATTAAGGGATAATTTTTTTACATTGTTGTGAATGGAGTCTACAAACCAGATTACAGTTTCATAATTCACATCTCCACAAATGATAGCTCTTTGTCTCATACAAAGAAGTTATTGATTTCTTTCTTTCTGTTTGAGTTGTGTTTTATTTGAGTATGATGGAATTTGGCATTGAAGTTCAACTGTTGTTCATATTTCAAGTTACAGTAAATATGTCCCTACTGCAATAACATTTATTATTGACTACATATTTATATATTAATAAATAGGATTTATTTATTGAATATATTATAAATACCAAGTGCACTTTTATTTCTTTCCACATCTCTGAATAAGATTCAAGTTCAGTATAGACAAATGTGAAAATCATTTATTTTTTAACATGACATAATAGTGCCCCCTAAAGAATCTGCCAAGCATATTGCTAAGAAGTCCAAATTGAGATACAGTAATTTATATTATTTCCAAAAGCAACTATAACCTTTTTAATGCAGGCATAATTGTTAAAAATTAATGTCTTTATCAGTCACTAGGTAATTAGGTATGTAGGTTCAACTTCCAGGTGATTTATTACATAGTTGGGTATAGGGGTGAAATGCTCCCGGTTTGGGCCGGATCACCCGATCCGGTAGTGATGGAGGCGGGTGGTTTGGAGAACCAGTAGCAAAAATTCTTGCCCCACCTCCCATGCCCAGCTGAGCCGCACAATCATCAGAGGCTTTTTTTTTTTACTTTTAAAAGCATTTTTTCTACAACCTCTTCGGCTGAAAAAATGCTTTTAAAAATAAAAAAAAAGCCTCTGATGATTGCGCGGCTCAGCTGGGATCGTCAAAGGCTTTTAAAAGAAAAAACCCTTTTTTTCTTTTAAATGCCTCTGAAGATCCAAGCTAAGTTGCCTGATGGTCAGAGGCATTTAAAAAAAAAGTCTCTGCCAATCAGGCAACTCAGCTGGGACCGTCAGAAACAAATTTTAGATTTCACCACTGGGTGGGTAAAGCCATCAGAAAGCCAGCATACAATATTTGCTTAATTAAAGCAATAGATTCCACATTGGTGAGGAGTGGACTTCACTCTGGTGATTCTTACTTTTACATGATGTGTCAAATCTTAAGTTTTAACTTCATTATTTGGACTTCAAGGAAACAATCTGGTCTTGTTTTATCTGTTAAATAATCAGTTCACTGTGTTTTAACAATTTTCTGCAGCACTTTAATTCCAAAGTGTCTATGGAGATTCTCAGTCATCCAGATCATGGTTATTCCAAAGGTGCTTTTTTTCAAGAGGCAACTGAACTTTCTGGTTTTTCTTTGAAGACATTTTGCTTCTTCTTGGATGAGAAGTGAAATGTCTTCAAAGAAAAATCAGAAAGTTTAATTCCAAAGCATTTTTTTCTTCATTTATTCTTTCTGATCATCCAATGTTCACAACATGTTCCAACTAGGAAAATTACAACTTTCAGAATATGCATCTTCTTTTGTTAGTATGAAGTTTTTGTAAATTTAATAATTGAGAACTTTAAACAATATAAATTATATTAGACTAACATCAGAAAAATAATTCTGAAGCAGTTATAGTATAATTTATTTCAGTTCATATTACCTTGTTAAGGATGTCATCTGCAATTTCATATAAAGTGCTGTCGCCACCACTTTTAGATCCTCCTTGATTGCTTCCTCCTTGGGTCAACAGAAGAGATTCAAAAGTAATTTTTGTTTGCTGGAGATCCTTTGATATATCCACATTATCATGCAGTCCAAACACTTCTGGTTGCTGGCTAACAGGAAGATTCTAGATAATAAGACAAAATTAATTATTTAGGACTGAGGAAATATTAATCCAATCAATTAATTTCACTGTTTGGCAGATCATATAAGAATTGAATAGCTCTGCAAATAATCAGCAGGAATTTATTTCTAGTGTAAAGGGAAAGAAGATCAACACTCAAACCAACACTATACCAGCATTCAGCATGCTGAACATTGTATATTTTTAAATTTGGATTTCATTTGGCACTATTTTCTATAAAGTAAAAAGATAATATATTACAGTTGTCTATAGACAGAAATGTGCTCAAGATTAATTTAGCTTGCTAAATATTTTTTAAATATATGAACCCTTTACATACAGTAAAATCATACCTTAATAAATTCAATGTAATCATCATAAGTGCCCCTTGGGGGAGCATAATAGTTGCCACTGGGAGAAAACTTATAATGTGAATTCTCCACTATATCTATATTGTAAAAGTCAGCAAGCATAGTCAGTAGTAGACGTCTGTCCCAGTCATCTGTCACTCTTCCTCCATAGTTGCACTCGCCCGTAAGGTAAGTTATTGCTTCAAATGGGATGTGCTCATACTCATTTATAAACAGCTGAAATTGTAAACAAAGTACTCAGCAGTGGAGAACAACAATATTCAGGTGTTTTCTAAACTACTCTAAATGTTTTGATCTGTTAAAAACGTATCACTATTTCAAGACTGGACTATTTTTCCCAGCAAGGTTCTGGAATGCCCACTTCAAAGAACACTAAAGAAACATGGAAAAGTCACATTAATATTAATATATTTAACAGAACAGTTCATGCTTCAAGCAAGTTTACTAGGTTTTTTAAAGCTTCTTTTGGTAAGGAAATATTAGGCATGAAATATAGACTGATACATCTGAGTTTCTTAGTAGTAGGGTCTACTCAAATATGAATTTAGAATGGAATCATCTTATGAACTTTTTGTTACAAATCTTGGGTAGATTTTGGAAGAAACAATGAAGAGGTTTACCTGCAATTGTCTGACACTGATTCGCAAGTCTGATTCATTAAATCCATAAGGAATATTCCATCCCAGAGGTCCAAATTTTTTTCTCTCCTGTACTAGGGCATGAAAAAAGCAAACTCCAAACAGCAGCTTCTCCCATCTCTTTTAGGGGGGAAAACACTCAGTTAACCCAGGCGGAAATAAGACGAGGCAAACACAACTGAAACATTCTGGGTCTTCAAAACTTTTGGCTGGCAATAAGATTCAAAAGTTGTTTGGGCCATACAATGATATTTTCACTAACTCCAATGAGTTACCTTTTCCCAGCAGTATATTTTAGTCAGGACCAAAATTTTATATTACTCTGCATCCTTTCAGAGGTTTGCCACTTGTCTAATTGCTGCTCGGCTAGGCAGCCCACATAAAGCATTTATTTTGGGCATTAATTGGATGAGAGAGTCTCCTTTATTGTGCAAGGATGGAGAACTTAGCCTCCTTGAAGTTAACAGTGAAATAATAAGAGTTATCATTTTGTAGGACTATGTTCCTAATGGATAAAAAACTTTTGAAATTGTGGCAGTGGAAAAAGGTAACAAGGCAGGGAGATATCAGCAAGTATGTTCGGTAGAAATTTTATAAAAAGGCCAAAGAATACAAACTGTATTCATAAATTTTTATATAGAAGACCATACTTTCATACTTTATAGCTACACTTTAATATCTGGCAAACAAAACTGTGTAATTTTGATAATTAATTATCTCTCTACCAATTTTTATGAAGAAAATTACCTGCTCCTTTCCATGACACCCAGCAAAAAAGTCTGCATCAGAAATGGGATCAGAGAGGAAAGACTGAAGTAAATTTAGCCGGAGGCCTGTAGGAGGCTCATTTGTCATCTTCACACCATTCTGAAGAATGGTGACGGGAAACTAGGGAATGCAAGCATGGTAACTTTACTAACAGTTCTCTTTTTATATATTCTTTGAAATTATTCAGCATACACTACCTTTTTTAAATATTGTGCCTGGTGTTTTTTGCATCTTTACATCAATCAATAAATCAATCTAACAATCAAGTCATGAGGTTCAATAATCTGTTTTCTTCTGATTTTTAAATCATATATAATTCATTTATTGCCCTTCAGTACAGCTATTTTTCTTTGTGTACAACATCAATATATTGATCTTGAGAATTAGATTAACAATTTCAGTGTTAATTGACGAAAAATTTCATACTCAATAAATCTAATACTTTTGCTCAGTCTTAGAGCCGTTCAAAATATATAGCAAGAATCATCTTCAGGACTCCTGTAGCCAAATTATTTAGGGCTTTAAAATAGCAGCATTTGACCCGAATTAACTATTGCAGTTCTCTAAATAATTTTTTTTAATGGAGTACACCCTCTGTGTGCTAATAGAGCATGTGTACTTCCTGGTTGGTGGGGGATGAGTAAGGGTAATCTTTACATTAGAAATTCTAGCTTGTACAGAATAGCATTAATATGCTTTGGGTAAAAGAGAGCTTTGACTATGCTTGAGTCCTAATGGCCAGAATTTACCACAGTAACCAGCATTTAGCTGGACAATTAGATACCACTGAGGTAAATAACCTCTAATCTTTCCTTCTCTAAATAAAAAGCAGGATGATACTTATATTTTGTTTATTTGCACATCTTAACACATTTAAGCAGCTTAGGGTCACCTCAATTCACAAGATGAGCAACAAATTAATAATAAATAAATATTAAATATGAAAACTTTGTTTATTAAAGTCATGATGGGTTGCAGAGAACATCTTTTTGGGGCTATCTCATGACGACTATGAAAGATTTATTTATTATAGAATACAAAATTTTCATAAATATTCAGATACATTTCATATTTGAAATACCTTGGGTGATGGATAACTAGTCAGCCAGAGTCTGAAAGAGGAATGGCAAGTTTCACTGTTAAACTCTTCACAGATTTTCTCCAGCATTGGCATCCAGGAAACAGCAAGATGGCAATTTTGTAAACAAACCCATGTCCCTTCCTCCATTCCTTCTCTAATCATTTTTGTTGCTATTGGTCCTTGCCCTTGTCCCAAAGAGATGGACTGAAATTTATTTCCAATCATATTTTTGTCATTTGCAAATTTTAAAAGACCTGGCACAAAAACAGTAATGCATTAATATTTGTCTGAAAATAATTACAAATCACACATCTAAACCTATTTGTAAGTCATGCCTTTTAGTTTACTAAGGCATTGTATTCAAAATCAGATTTGATAAATGTCTACATTTCATTTGTAGGTATGAGGTATGAATTGATTAATATGGAACAATTTATGTACTTGCGGGACCGCCTTCTGCCGCCAATAGCCTCCCACTGGCCAGTACGCTCGCACACCTCCTCCGGGTGCCGTCGGCCAGACAGTGTCGGCTGGCGACCCCCAGGGGAAGAGCCTTCTCTGTGGCGGCGCCCGCCCTCTGGAATGACCTACCCCCGGAGATACGCAGGATTCCAGATCTCCAGACCTTTCATCGGGCCCTTAAAACCCATTTATTCCATCTAGCTGGGCTAGCTTGATCCCATCCTCTGTTTTAAATTTGAAATTGATTTTAAATTGGGTTGTTTTAATTATTGGCCGAATAATATTTAATAATTTTTAATTGTTTTTAACTTTTGTAAACCATGCTTTATTTTGGCTGTTCACCGCCCTGAGTCCACAAAGAAAAGGGCGGTTTATAAATTGAAATAATAAATAAATAAGTAAGTACACCAAGACACAAATAACTGCATGTTCATAATTTGGAAATATGTAGATGTTTACATCATCAAAAAAGATAGTAACATTACTAGTATATTATGTGTATTATATCCTAGATCATATTATCTGAAACTGAAAATTCTGAGGCTGAGTCACATTCTAATCTCTTTAGCTCATGAAAAGCACTGTTTTTACTATTTTTCAAGAAAATAATGAGGAAAAAGCCAACCTGAGAGAAAGCAATTCCAGAGTGAGGAGACTAGAACCAAAAAATTCTGCTTTTGGATGCCTGCGCCTTTAACATTTTCTGGGGAAGAATCTGCAGCATCTATCTTGCCTTGCAGATTCAACCTGAAGCAGGCAACCCCAAAGATGTAGAACAGGGGTCCCTAATCCCCAGACCACAGATGGATACTGGTCTGCAGCCTGTTAGGAACTGGGTCACACAGTTGAAGATGAGTGGTGGGCAAGCGAGCCAAACCGAAACCATCCACCTCCTCTGGGCCATGGAAAAATTGTCTTCTACGTAGCAGTTCTCTGGTGACAAAAAGGTTGGGGACCGCTAATGTAGAATACCCAAGTCATAAAGTGCATTATAGGTGAAAAATAGCATCTTCAATTGGCCCCAGAAACTCACTTGTAGCCAATGCAGCTCATGTAAGCTAATGTTATTTTGCTGTAGCAGACTTTCCTGGTCTGTAGGTGAGCAACTGCATTCTTCATCAGTTGTAGTTTCAAATTAACTTGAAGCAGCCATATGTGGAACAAACTGAAGTAATCCAAATGAGAGGTGCTAAAGGCTTGAGCTATCCTTGCTCAAATTCTGGTTCAGGAAGGTTTCAACTATGCTAAAGCTGCTCAACTTAATATACATGTCCTGACAAATATTTGCTTGTAGAGCAGGACATCTGACCATTATCAAGTGCCTTCAGAGGATTATTGCCTTCCTCCTCTCTTGCCCTGCTAATGCATCAGTAATATGTAATAAACTAACTTATGTTTTGTGATGACTATTGATTTTAGAAGAGCCACAAACAAAAATAAATGAAGAATGCAAATAAAGCAAATGGGGCTGCAAAATAAAGGCCATTTGTCTTCCCAACTCTCAATTTCCTTATTCCTAGGAATGTTTTGAAAATGTATTTTCTCTATATAGTAGCTTTTAATGGTTTTATATTAATATAAAACACAAACTCAACTTGATGGACAATAAACCAAATGTTGCATTACTAAATGCTATATTTGAAAGATATTCAGAAACTTCACATAAAAAATCTCTAATATAAGCTTTTGTAAGAAAAAAAAACACGTATAATGAGTGAACTTACTTGCCATAGGATCTGCTCCAGGAGAAAGCACAAAGATTAAAGGGATTGAAGAATTTGAATCTAAGTAACTTTTTGTTAGATCAAAAGGAGGTGGCTCAACAAATTTCTTTCCAAGTTTATCAGTCACAAAGGTTGTTATAGCTGGTGTAATCTGTTTTCAAATAAATTGTGAGCATAACATAGGATTTTCTATAAATTACTGTTTTTTTATTTCAAGGCATCTTAACTGTTAATTATTTAATAATTTAAATATTTAATAATTCAAACAAATCTAAATACTGTGGTAATCACTGTTGCTGACATGTTGGCAGGCTTGTTTTTTTCTGCATATTTTAGGAATGTATTTTAAACTGTTAGTTTTATAAGCAGTAATATTGTTTTCTTGCTTTTTTAAAAATGAAATGTGATTTAAAGAATCTTGAATTAAAAAGTTAAACAACTAAAACCAGAAGATTTTATTTCAATATATATAGTGTATGGAATATTGGAAGGAACAGGTGTGCTAGTACATTTGCTTAACTCTTCACTTTTTAGAAAGAAAATATATAGTTGATTTCACATTTGCTTACCTGTGATGCATGGCAATCTAATATTATTGTGATAACTGATCATTGTTAAGGAAGTTCAGTTTCTCTTTGAATTCAAATTGAAAATGATTTTTTGACTTCTTTGACTCTTTGCAATTAACGGGATCCCTTTTGGGGCAGCTATCAGTGTCAAAACTAAATCTGACTTTGAATAGTCTTTAACAATATTGGAGCAATTCATTCTGAAGAAATTCTCTAAAAACTTTTGCAAAATTTGAAAATCAGTCAAAAAGATAGCTTCTTGGTAGCTTAGTCAGCTAAAGCATTTATTATTCAGTGCATTTGTTGAAATGCTATTGGTGCTTCTGAGATTTTACATTGACTAGATGATTATTTTTTGCATTTTGTATTTGTACTGTTAGCTGTTTTGAATGTTTACATTTAGCAAAATGCAAGATAGACATAAAATAAATTGAATTATATTTGGGAACGCAAACACCACCTACTTAATTAACTGCCAATAGAAATTATGTTACAAACATCATCTTTACCTTGTCAGGTCTCAAGCATCGTAGAATAATCATTTTCTTTATTTCATTTAAGTCTGTATTCCATGGTGTGGGTAAAGGAACTGTTTGGGGTTCTTTACTATCATAAATGCTACGCCATTCATTGGGTTGTGAAGTCACATGATTCCTACAACAATAAAATAAACTTGAAAGATTTAGATTTCAATTTTATAGAAGAATAAAACTCTTCTAGATGTTCTTCTAGAGTAAGAATGGTGAGGCCTGGTTCATTTGGCAAGCAATAGCATAATATCTTCTAGGTTTATCTTGGGAATAATATAATTTAAAATCTCTTTGCCATAATGCTTCCAAAATGATTGTGTTCTTCCACTGGTACTATATTTTCTTATTGGATTTTTTTCATGGTAAAAGAGTGTCATTGGAGAGGGGTTATTATATTCTGTTTCTCACTTTCTGAGTGAACCAATTATTTATAAAAATTAAATAATAATAATATGTCACATGTAAGTTAGTTATATTTCCAGAGCTTCATCCTTATTCACAAAAAGATAGTTTTCCCAGAAAGCACTTGAAGACTTCTCTTTGATCTTATTGTATCCTTTTCTTTGAAGTTTATTCTCTCCTCTGCCTCTCCAATTTTTCAAAGCTTTCTGCCGCCCCCCCCACCTTTCCCCCCCGCCCCTTTTTATGTGAAGATTGCCCATCTTCACATAAAAAGATGGGCAATCTATGACGTTGCCTGCCACATGAAGGCCTCAAATCCATTTTACATTTTTTTCAGCAAAGACAAGCAAATAACAATTGTTTTATTTAAATCTCGGAGAAGAATCTGGGTGAGGTGGAAAGCAAAGCTACACATTTTACGTGTTGATTTGCAAAAGACATAGTATGACTTCTATATTAGAAAATGCTTATCCCACCCCAAAAACAATGATAAAAGAGTTGCTATTGTACCGTAATCCTTTAAAAGCAGGCATATCACTTGCACGGCATATTTCATCCCAGCTTTTATCTTGTAACCAAGATGGATCAGGGTTCTTGAATTTGCTCTTGAGACCAACTCCTCCAGTTAATAAAAACATAAACTCCTGATGTTCAATTTCTTTCCTAGCCCTGTTTTAAAAAACAACCAAGTACAATTTAAGAAACACACTATTATTTTAGGTGAAATTCCATTGGTCTATTTATATATCAACTAGAAACCAGAATTCACTAGCCATAATTGTCACTAAACTTCAATATGAATAGTTCTCAATTTACAACCATTCATTTAGTGACCATTCAAAGTTACAACAGCACTGAAAAACGACTGTTTTTCACACTTACAACTGTTGCAGCATTCCCCATGGTCAAATTATCAAAATTTGGGATACTGATTCATATTTATGACCATCCCAGAGTCATGTGATCGTCTTTTGCGACCTTCCGACGAGCAAAATCAATGGGGAAGCCAGATTTACTTAACAACCATGTTACTAATTCAATAACTTCCAAGATTCACTTAACAACTGTGGCAAGAAAGGTCATAAAATGGGACAAAACTCATTTAACAATGTCTCGCTTAGCAACAGATATTTTGGGCTCAAGTGTGGACGTAATTCAAGGACTATCTATACCATTAATCCCCAGATGGCTTCAATGACTCTCAAAGTGTTAATGACTAGATAACTGAAAAGAATACAAATCCTTCCTTCCTCACAAGTTAATTAGAATTGAAGAAACTTCTCAGGGGAGAAGCCAAAAATCTTCAAGAAAAATCAAGAAAGTCCAGTTGCCATTTGAAAAAAAACACCTTTGGGACAACCATGACCTGAATCACTAAGAACCTCCATAGACATTTTACCATTAACTTAAGTGATTAGAGATCCTTTGACAATGAAGACTTCATGGGGGCGGGGGGGGGGGCAGGGAAAGACCCAAATACCACGTTGCAGTGGGGAAATCCAATTTTTTTTTACTACCAGTTCTGTGGGCGTGGCTTGGTGGGTGTGGTGTTGCTTGGTGGACGTGGCTTGGTGGGCATTGCAGGGAAAGGATAGTGCAAAATCCCCATTCCCTTCCCACTCCTGGGGGGAAGGGAATGGATCAGCCAGAGGTGGTATTTGCCAGTTCTCCAAACTACTCAAAATTTCCACTACTGGTTTTCCAGAACCTGTTAGAACCCGCTGGATTTCACCTCTGCCATGTTGGACTCCTGTATGTAAGAAGACTGACTTGTGCAAGAATTGCATGGCATGTCCATGTCAGAATGTATGCAGGCTTTGAGTGCGATCCTTCAATATCAGTAGGGGCTGGAAAACCCAAGAATCCCAGCAAAGATTCCTACAAGAAAAACTAATGAGGCAACGTCGAAAGACTACATGACTACAGAAGGGAGGAAACATAGAATAGAAACAAATTGAAAATATTTAGATAAATGATATATTTCATAAAATATTTAATGGAACTGAATTACTAAACCTCATCTCAATTTAATCCCAGTTCAATTTGTACTGGTGTGCAGATGCATTTTAACAGCTGCTTTGCATCAGTGATTTGCAAGGGCAAACATGCCACTACTTGAAATACAACATTTCCTAATATTTAAGATGCTACAAGATAAATAATTAACACTTTCTTAACATATTAAAAATTCTAGAATCTCTTACATCAGAAGATTACAGCAGAGTAAAAATGAAAACAGCAATTTATCCTTCTCAAACAGGGAGCGACATACATTGCAATACAAGTTGTATGTGAAGTGGTCATTTAGATACCGTAGCCTTTTTTCCAAAATTTTAGACTTGTTGCTATTAAAAATAGAAACACATATTTAGAAAGTGCATATCCATTAACTAAAATATTGTTATACATATTCATATATTGATTTAACTGGAACATATTGCAATATCTACAATATGTGCACCTGACTAGGCATATGTAATTACAAAATAAAAGGAAACAGAAAAAGAGGGAGGAAAAAAAATCTTGATTTCTTAAGAACATCTGGTGCTATTAAATATTTATCTACAACTTGAAATGATTTTTGAATTAATTTTTATATTGTCCATTTCCCCTATAAAGCAAATTTGGGTGGCTTACAGATTATAAATGCTTACATACGAACAAACAGAAAAACAACTATTTTCAGGAAAAAAAATGTACTTGAAACTATAAATAGGCTTAAAACAGGCATATTTTGAAAAATGAACACAACTTGAACACAATTATTACTTACCTGTCATGAATAGAGTTGATATAAAGGTTTACAAACCAACTGAGAGAATATTGGTACATTGGGTCTATATTAGCCAGATCAGCAATACTAAAAAACAATACAGATGAATGCTTTGCAATGGGTCTGTAGCCTTCTCGAGATTGTGCTATTTTAATTTCAGTTTTTTCTGCAATCTAAAGAAAGTACATTTCTTAGTTATTAGTATAAAATCTAAGCATCAAACAAAGCCTTTTCTTTCCACAATGTTTCTTGCATTATACCATCACAATGACCAGTGCCCTGTTTATTAGCTGCTGCAGCAAGTCTTATGATTAGATTTGTGTGTTTGTATAAAACACAGAATCAGAAAAAGTTGAGAACTTTCTAGTATATTACAAATGTTCTAGGCTACCTTATGCTAGCATATTTGTAAAGCTGACAACAGCAGTATCTTTTGAGGTTTAAGGCTAAAAGTCAAAGAGATAGTTCAAAGATAAACAGCAATTCAACCAAAGAGGAAAACTATTTAAATAGAGATAGACAACCACTTAGGTGTTCTTTTCAGAAAAGCATTGCTCTGTTTCTAGCAGCTCCCTTGACTCCTAAAAACACTTCCTTTAAGTAAGTGCTTGTAATTGGGAAAGAGTAGAAGAAACAGGATATTCATAAGAAAATGTCTTTTTCATCCTTCCTTCCATCCATCCTTTCTTTCCGTCCATCATCCTAGTTAATAATGTGACAGCACATTGCAAATTTTCAGAATGACAATTCCAATATTTTTCCCCACAAACACCCTATTAGTTGAAATTCTGATATTAGCACTAGAGTCCAGTTCAATACTAGGGATAGAGAAGAGAGAAACTTTTGATTCATATTAATATTCAGAGATTTTTAAACACTGGCTTTCCTTGTGTGTTGATATTTTTAAGTCCCTTATGTTTGATTCCAAGTTTAAGCATGGTCGTTTTTCCCCCTTACATATCTATATACCTTACATATATATACATTTTAAATTGTTTTTAAATTTTGTATTATATGTTGTTTTTACTATGGCTGTACACCGCCCTGAGTCCCTTGGGAGAAGGGCGGTATAAAAATTGAAATAATAAATAAATAAATAAACAAATAAATAAATAAATAAAATATCTGATTCTTATCTGCCTGTAATGCAAGTCACTGCATTTTTCCTGACAAGGTTTTTCAGAAGTGGTTTGTCTCTGTCTCCTGACTAAGGTTAAACCACTACACCAAACTGGGTCTCCATGGAAAAATTTACCAGCATATATAATTTCAAATAATAATCAGTGTGCCACAAGATATTTCCCTTAAGAAGACACTTCCCCTAAGAAGCACATAGAGTGATAACTGAAATACCCTAAGCAAGGGACCAGCGGCCCAATGTGAGGGTAAAAGTAACAAAAGAAGGACAGCACTCTCCTACACACACGCATGCACGCACGCCAAGAAAAAGAAAACAGTCTCGAAAGCTTGCTTCTGGTATCACCATTTCTTTGACCCTTCCCACTTTCTTCCCACCAGACCAGTCTTCCTTGCTACTCTGCAGACCCCCCTGGAGGCCAGCTAAGTCATATTTTGCTTGCATATCTTTTTATTATCCTCCATGAGATAGCACGAGGCTAATTATCATATCTGAACTACAGAAAATCTTGGGAATATTTGCTGCTCATCTGATTTTGCAGCCCCTATACAGTAATCTCATGGGAAAGAACCAAAAAATACAATAGATTAAGATAAACAAAATATAAATTGGCCAGCTGGTACAGGTGATCAAAGGGCAATTTTTTGAAAAAATATATGCCCTAATTTTAATGTCTTCTTCTTCTTCTTGTTAGTTGTGAAGTCGTGTCCGATCCATCGCGACTCCATGATTTTAATTTTAATGTCTAGCTAGTTTAATTGAATACAGAATGCTACTGTTATTACAGCATTGCTGTGCACCACTAGAGCTATGTTCAGCTTTGCGATCAACACATTATCAATATATATAGCTATTATTTGCAAAATCTGAAGTTGCTTACCTGCTGCTTCTTTGTTATTTCATTAGACATTATTTTTGCTGAGTCTAAGATGGTAATCGCACTTTCATCTTCTAAAATATTACCTTCAGAAGACTGCAATGTTTCTAATATTTTATTTTCTATATCTTTTAGTTGTTTCTTATTGGCAGCTGATTGAAGGATAAGAGCGTTTCGTTCTTCCTCTAATTCTGGCCTAAAATGACAAAAACTCTTTTTTGTTAGTGGATTTTTTTGAGGCTCTTTTCTTCTTTTTAATGTCAATGTTTTGTTGGCCACAATTATGTTTAAATATCTCTTTTAAAAATTTATACAATGTAAAATATTCTCTTTTGATCTTCATTATTGGATTAAATGATTCTATAAAACTATTAGTAGACTCATGCATGTTTTTTCATATCCTATTTAGTTCAATCAAGCTATCAAAGTTAGGACAGGCTCCATACTGGCATTCGGGCAATTGCAAGGGACGTGTTATCATAGCTTCAATACAAGTCTGCTTCTTCCTGTAATTAAATCACCTTAGTATTCCAAATATAGAACATTGACAAAGATTTCTTCTATTACTTCATACTTATTGTACAAGGACGAATGCATACTTCAACCGACAAGTTAATACTAACTTCCCTTATTTTTTAATTTAAAAAATTAAATTTGGTCACTCTGAAAAGTCTATACCTATTATTTAATTACCCATGCGTGTGCATATGTACATATATATACTTATATCCATGTCCAAAATTCTTCCTGAATTTTATTTATGAATTAAACCTCCTGAAGAAAACTTACCTTTCCTTGGCAACAACTATGCCTAAAAGTTGATCTTCAAGTCCTTCTGGAGTAATCATGAAATTTAGCAAAGAAACTTTTGTTGCTAATTCAGGTAAATAATGTGGATTCCTTAATTTGGTGGTAATATAAAATTTGAAATCAAAAGAATATTCAATTATTGTTTCACCAAGTCGAATGCAATCCATGCCCCCTAGTGTTAAAGAAAACAAAGTATTTGTTCTATACAGTAACAGCCTTTAACTGGCAGCAAGTTCAGCATTTGGTAGTTAAGAGAGATTATAACTGTATTCACGTTCAATGATAGCTTGGGATACTCTTGGATTCATGTAACACTGGTTCCATTTCCCTCCTGCACAACTAGCTTTAAAATAGCATTTTAAAATAAAACATAAGAAAATAAAAGAATAATATTGAAGTCCTAAGGTTGCTAATAGAGATATCCATGGAGATCCCAAATGTAGATAGATCCGTGCTGGCTCAGGTCAGCAAAATGTTACAAACTGAAAGTTAACAATTCACATTGTGGATTTTTTTTTCTTGTTCCCCTTGATTTTGTCTCTTAGGCCTGCAAAACCCAAGCTGTGGGCCATAGGTCCTTGGTCAGGGGTCAGCAAACTGCGGTTTTGCAGCCGCATGTGGCTCTTTCATCCCTCTGCTGCAGCACCCTGTCACTTAAAATATGCATCACAACCACCCATGTGTGACACCCACCAGCACTCAATTTATTGAGCTTTTCAACCCCTGGTAGGCCAACCATGGATAAATCCAAGAAAAGAAAAGTTTCAGAAGAAAACAGAACATTTAATTCAACTACATATGCCAGTTTTGTGGCTGCTCAAGAAATTGTCAGGCATGGGAAGGGTTTTGTGGCTCCCAGTGTTTTCTTTTCTGTGGGAAACGGGTCCAAATGGCTCTTTGAGTGTTTAAGGTTGCAGACACCTGTCCTAGGGCCATGATGGCAAACCTATGGCACATGTCCAAGAGGTGGCGCCAGGTGCCCTCTCTGATGGCACGTGAGCCATTGCCACAGTTCAGCTCTGCCACGCATACCTATGCCCTCCTGCCGGCCAGTTGGGTCTCTGGCACGCATGTGCAGGGGTGGGGCACTTGCAGGGGGGCATGCAGGGCACATGCGGGGCATGGGGCTCATGCAGGGGGCGGGGCACGTGCACAGAAGGATGTGCGCAGAGGTGGAGCACATAAAGGGGGCGCACATGCATTGCATTTTGGGGGTTCAGGTGTGCTTTGGGCACTCGGTCCAGAAAAGGTTAGCCATCACTGTCCTAGGGCATCACAATGTATAGTTTGGGAACTGCTAGAAACCCTGGAATCAGGAAAATTTGGGAACCTCTGTGTTAGGCTTATGATTTGCCCTGATATGACTTTCTTTTTATATTTTGGTTAAATATGTCATCTTCTGCTTCTATGATAATCTTGTACCTCATGACAGTCCCACTTCCATTCAGTTAATCCCTGGCACATCTTTGCCTTGTTTTACCTCCATCCAAATAAAATAAATCTTTGTACTTCTTTAGATTTGTCTTACTAACACTATTGGTCCCTTCCTGGATTTAATCTAACAGTTTTTTAAATTGCCTTCTACTCACACCATGGGAATATCTTTCCTGTAATCCCTGTGTGTTCAAATTTCAAAGGGTAACAGTCGGGGACCATTAAAGGTAAGAATTAGATTTATCAGAGATGTTAATATTAATGTTGCTTTAACTCCAACTTCTTTTTTTTATTCAACTTTCATAAAACTCACTTTACTGACTTTTGAATAATGTTGAAACAGAATAGAAACTTACTGGTTTCATCTCTTTAGTTAGCATGCTAACAATTTCTTTGAAAGCGTATGTTTACATATAGGGGAGAAAATGCATCTTAAACTATTCTGAACTTCTCTGGTTGAACTAACACTGCTCTTCTGCCCATAATTTCATATCTTTTAACACGGGCTTTTCTGTAACCTGATACAAAAGCTGAACAAATTGAAGAAACAATAAAAACTGAACAATAAAAGGGAGGAAGGAATTCTATAGAAGTGAAAATAAATACACCTGCCAAAGTCCTATTTATAATGGACATTCTATTTTTTTACAAGGAAACAAACTGTCTGCTTTTACTTTCCAATACTCTTTGCCTGAATGTTGGAAAAGCAAAAACAGACAAAATATTAATCAATATTATACATGCAACATGGCTCTTACTAAAATAACAGATGGATAAGATTCTTGGATTTAAATCTGCAATGCATGCAAATTTGGTTATAAAATAAAAATAATGGTACTGAAAAACTGCATTACCTTCAACTGTTACTAGGCAGCAGTATTTGAGGAATAAAAAGAAACACATTAAACAATGTAACAGACTATTAAAAAATAGTAAATATTTCCTTTGAATATTTAGCCTTTATTTTTTCTTGTACCTTGTTTAAAAGTTTGCCTAAGTAGCAAAGGTTCCAAGGAAGGATCTATATCTTCTCCAACATTTTCAAGCAGAAGAGGAGTTCCAAACTGAATGCAATTTTCTAGAGTTCTCATGTAGTCTGAATCAGTAAATTTTATGACGCTAAGTCTGTTCTCTTTCTCAGAATGTTTTATCCATTTATTTGCTTGACCTTGGGGATCAATCATTAATGGCCTACAAAATAGCATCAAACTTATTAGCATAAATTATTAATAATCTTATTAATAATCTTATTAATTAATTAATTAATTAATTAATTATTAATCTTAATAATTTCACTTTAACAATTCAAAAAATGATTTTAGTATTGGTTTTTAAAATGTTTAATAATAAACATTTGTTGGAGGAGATGACTTTGAAAATTAATAGAAAGGTGCCAATAACAATCCACGAATTTCACAAAATATCACTGATATGACTGAATCAGTAATCAAAGATTATACTTTATCCATTATTTGTACTTAAATAATGTTAAATAGTATAGTATACTTTCATTATAGTTAAAAAAAATACTGCAGATTTATTACTTCAGGCAACTATTTTTTTGGTATATATAAATATGCCTTCAAGTCAGTCTTGACTCCTGGCAACTGCTCGAATGGAGTGTCTCTGCAGTTTTCAAAAGTGGCTTGCCATTGCCTTTGATTCAGAGAGAATGATTGGTCCAAAGTTACCTAGCTGGCTTCATGCCTAAGAGAAGACTAGAACTAGTCTCCTGATTTTCATCTAGTGTCTTAACCACGACACCAAACTAGCTCTCATTTATCATTTTCCTTCCATCCTTCCAAGGTGGGTAAAATGAGAACCCAAATTGTTGGGGATAATATGCTGACTCTATAAACCTCTTAGAGAGGGCTGTAAAACACTGTAAAGCGGTATATAAATCTAAGTGCTATTGCTATTGCTATTTTACATCCAAGAAAATGCTCTGTCCTGAAGGTTAAAATTGTATGTACATATATATATATCTTAATCTCCTTCAATTGCCTTAAGGACAAGTTGGTGGGTATAAAATAATTAACAATCAACAATACGAATATGGAAAAGAGAAAAAAATATTACCAGAGGTTTAAAACTATCAATATGAAAGCTTCAATAGCCTAACGTTAGTTACCTACCAACGTCTAGAATTGTCAACAATCACACCATTATCTATGGAAAACTGATCTGTTGGAAGACCTGCAATATTCCAGGCTCTAATTTTTATTGGATCGCCAAGGGTCTTACTTAGAGAGAAGTTTTCAGAACATGGAATATTTTTCACCTGTAGGCACAGATAAAGCTTGTATTGACATTCATTATTATTAAACATGTGTACATAGAGTATTAAAATAGGTCATGTTAATCTAATCTCATTTTTTAGTAAGAGTCAAGACAAATTAAATAGAAAAGGTTAATAAGCAATACCAGGAAAATTTCCTATACTTAAAGCAAGATTTAGAAAAGCATTTCACTTTTAGACTCTTCTATACTATTTTAAATGCAGATTTAGCTATTGTTTCCATTATGATATACAATATTAAAATCATAATGCATGTTAAAATTATTTCCATCATGCTAATAACAAGATATATAAGATCTATTTTGACAGTCATTATTAGAAGAAGACTAAGTGTGTTCTAGAAAATAAAGCAATAAACTAATACTACCTTACAGAGTTTGCTCCACTCTTTAGTACATTCTTGTCGAAATCCAGCAGTAAAAGCACCAAGGTAAGCTATCACCCCTGCTGATATCAGAACATCTCCTGTCAAATTATCGTAAGTGTTCTGGAGGTCATCTGCAGCGTGGGACCATCTAAGGGAGAAATGGTGAGCAGATTAGCCGAAGTGACATTGAATACTTCATGAGGTTTATTTTTATTTCCTGTTATATCAGAGTTGTTAAAATTAATTATGTGCGTGAGAAAGAGCTATCAGGAAAAGGACATGTTATATTTCCTTTGCAGAAGGAATGTTATTATTTTATAGATTTTATATGTAAACCACTGAGAGTTTATCTGGAGTATACAAAAATAAATAATACACCTAGAGCTCAAAATAAACCTTTCATTATGTAAATATTGTAAGACATGAAAATAGCCCCATGTAGCAGCAAAGAATCCATTTTAAACAATTTGTCAATAACTTGTAATGTTATCATTTTTAGGTTGTAAAAAAGTAAAAAAAGTAGTGAATAGTATGCAAACACTTTAATACTGTTTACACTTAAATATCACCGAAAAGTGTGTATTTTCTTCTTTATAATGGTCTTGGTAAAATGAGTACAAAGTATTTTCTTTGACCTTGATTTTTCTCCACCAAGTCCTCCAATCAGCTTTTCTGCTCTTTCCAGCTTTTTAGCGCACAGGTCCACTTGGAACTCTAGGCGGGCTTTTTCTTCGGTTTTCTCATTGAAGGTTTCTTGCAATGCTTCCAAACGATCTTCAACAGCTTTAAGTTCAGCTCTCTTCTGATTTAATAATGCCATAGTATGTGCTAATGACTGCTGGGCCTCTGCTAAGCGGGCTTTTTTAGGAGCAACCACCTATTTAATAAATTTAATATAAATTGTTATATTCTATAATGATTATGCTTTTAAAAACAAAAACAGAAGACGTTTTAAAATGATTAAATATGACAATATGCAGGGGGTTGGAATAGAAGACCTCCAAGGACCCTTCCAGCTCTATTCTGATTAATATGAAGTACTTTCTTCTAGATTGGGGTGTCAAACATGTGGGTCGCGGGTTGGATACGTCACATGATGGCCATGCCCATACCTGGTTTAGCGAAGGGGGGAAAAGTCATGATACATCACGTGACGCTGTGACGACACGAGTTTGACACCCCTATTCTAGATCTTTTCTTATTTGCAGTGTAGAACTATTTTCTAACACTGCATGATTTACTCTTTGGATAGATTGCTGCAGACTATTCTCTTGTTAAGAAATTACCATGAGATTTCTTACTGCTGATTCGTACACACAGATTTTTCAAGGGATCTTCACTTAATTGCAGTGTTACTGGACTATGACTAAAATGATTGGCAGAATTAAAAAATAGATGTTTATACTATATCTCTTATGATAAACTAATGTAATAATTATAGTGCAATATACTGAACTTCCATATTCAAAAGCAGTATGTATCCAAAATTTGTGTTTGCGCTGCAAGAGCATCCCAAAAGAATCTGACTAGGAGCAATCATATTTTCAACATAAAAAGCAAAAAACAACATAATAATACCTTTGCTACACGGTCATAAACCTCCATTGCCATAATCCATTTACATAACCCTTCTGCTGCAGAAGATGCTTTAGCCACTTTGGGAGGATCAAATTCAGGATTAGTTAGATATTCTGAACGAATCTTCTGCATCACTGATACCTATATGAAACATACATTTCATACTTCTGAAATACAGGATTCAGCAGTAGTAATTTTCTAAATGATTTGGCTATTATTAGACATGCATTACTCAGTAGCTTTTATAATCAAACTGTAATTTGCTCCCCCTGCTGGTGATCCCTATCTTGTCCTGGGCATGTTTATGACAGAGACTGATGGATTCTCCTGGTTTGTTCAGCTGACAGGAAAACATTTAGAGATCACTCTCAATGTGGGAAAGGGCTTGGACTGGGGCTTTAAGGAGATGGCAAGTTCTGACAGATGCCAGATGGCTCTGGTTTGGCATAAGATAATTTGCACAGATGTGTTCAATTGGAGACTATCAACTTCTGGGCAGTGGTTTTGCCCTATTCTGAAATAGTGCTAAACCCATGCTCAAAAAAGCCTGCTAATATTATCTAATATCTGTTCTGTTCAGAATAGTTCAGAAAGATTCAGCCTCATTTTCTCCCCCAACTATAATGTATGTTTGAAACAATGCCCAAGAATTGAATAGAAGGGCAAAGGCTAAAGTGACCTCTAAAGTGGCTAATAGATCCTGGGCTAATCCATCCCTCTGAATCATCTGTCTACACCAGAGACTAAATGGTCAGTGCAGCCACATACATTTTTTTATAGCTTGCTGCCTGCTTAAATGAGAACACATTACTTAAACAGTAGAACACGTAGCCATGACTTTAAGTTGTCTCAGATATGAACCAGACATGAAAACAAGGCATGATCATGAGCACGTGGTAGGAAAAAAAAGTGGCTGGGGCTTGTTTATGTGCTAGCTACAGGAAAATAAGAAAGGGCTTACAATTATTATTCTCACATGTGTGATATGTGAATATCTCTCTTCCATTTAAAGAGATGCTGGCTTTTAAAGGCTAGACAAGAGATAAGAGTCTATTATGTTTGCTGTAACTGAATCACAATTTATTATTTTTTAAGTATACAAAGACTTACTGGAATGTTATCTTTGTCATATTCTCTCAGATCTTTAAGAAAATTCATTTCACCTAAAAGTTTTTTGCTAGGTCCCCAGTAGTCTAAAATCTAAAAAAAAAAGTTAAAGAATTATGTTAAATGGTTTTTTTTAAAGGTAATGAGAAAGTGGAAAAATGCAGAGGGTTTTCTAATGATTGTATAATTTGAGGATGCAGAAAAGTATTTGTATGGAATAAAATAACTATCATTGACTATATATAGCAAGGACTATGAATTTGCACTTCAGGCTCAAAGATAAAAAGCTTCTTTAGAATTCACATGGATACACAGCTAACACCTGTTGACAATTCCTTAAAGCAAATATAACTTTTTCAGGGTCGTGTGGCAGCTGTGTGTTTCTAGGAACCAACATAGCTGCTTTAAGGATTGCTGAGAGATGCTACATAAGAGGCCCTTTATCTTTAAATCCAAAGCTCTACATAACCCTATCCTCTGCACACTACATGTCTGAAAATAAATCCATTTTACATTTTTGAAAAATGTTGAGCTTCATCATTATAATCCTCCCATATAATCTATTAACATATGAAATAAGTAGCTTGTTTCTAATAGTGGTGTAAAAATAGATGATAAAGGAAAAATCCACATTTTAGTGAAAAACAGGGAACAAAACAAATTGAATTAAAAAAATTGGAAAATCCAATAGTCTGTTATATAAATTAACTCCACTTCCACATTTCTAGACATTCTTCCTATCAAGATAAAAATATTTTACTAACAACGTATTATGGAACCAATAATCCAATTTACTGTTTCTCTGCACTTTCTCATTTCATGATGAAAACTCAAGAGAATTTTCATGGAGATGAAGTATTGATGAAGCAACTTTACCCTGCCTACAGTTTTATCTTATTTAGCTCTAGGTAGATGTTTCCTGTTTATTAAAGTGGGTTTTGCCACTAGAAGCATTTTGTTTTGCTTCAATTACTTTACCTTGCCTCCAATTCCAGAAGGATCAGCAATTTTTTCTGGTTTTATATCCTTCATGACACAAATGGCAGCCATAACCAGTTTAACTCCAGAAGGTGGATTCTTCATTGATTTTACAATTGTAATATCTGCAGGCTAAAATATTATATATTGTCAAGTTGGAGTTTCCAAAATGTCACATACTTAAATAGATCTGCTCCCTGTTCTTATTTGGAAAAGATCAAGGATTAAACTTTGATCTTCTGGATGGAATAAGTGATGGAATGCTGTTTCAATCAAACAATGAGCAAGAGAATTCTATTCCAACCAAATCTCTATTTAGGTTTCTTTCATAAGCTCTTACTGTCTTTAACTTGCCTTCAGGGTGTCAAGTGCGGCCAATGCTGCCTCTAGTGCTGGAATTGCTTCGGCAAGATCACTCTCACATTCATTTTTCAGTGCCTGAGCTTCCGTGGCCTTTTCTGTAGCAAGCTCCTCATCTACTTTTACAGTTTTGCTTTTTGCTTCAACCTCGGCAGATTCCTTCTCAATGATCTAGAAAGCAAAGGTAAAGTAATCAACAAACAACTATCATGGAACAGGTGCACAATCCATTAGATTCATGCAGACACTTAGTAAGACAAAAATAACTGTTTTGAACATCTGAGTTTATATTTGGAATCATATAAAAAGTATTTAAAAAAAGTTAAGCTCTGCATAAAATTAATGATTGCCACTAGAATTATTGTTTGAGACTTCTTGTATTGATGTTTTTGAAAGCATGCTTCTGTCAAATATATGAATATCTATGTCAAGCGTCCCAGTCAGTCATCTAGCAAAGAAAGACTCCTGGCTATTTGTTTTTGCCAAGAGTAAACTTTAATGAAGCTTAGGTGGTTACAGAAGTAGTTTAAGATGAATTTGACGTTTTTCTTTGCAAACAATACAAAGTAACTTTTCTTCTTCCCTCCCCACCTCCCCATCCCAGCCATGCCTTGTTTATCTGTAAATGTCCAATTAGATGCCAGTTCTATATATCAATAGTTGACCTTGACTGGCTGAAGCTTCTCACAAGGCTCAGCTAGGCTTCCATCCTCCTCTTCTTCCTTACAGTCCCTATCCGACTCCTGTCCCCTCCCCACCCCATTGCTAATGTCTGGCTGTCACCTCATGAAACTTGGACAGAGGAGACGCAACCAAGACAATCTGTTAGGAAAGTACAGACTTTTATTACAGGTAGTCCTCGACTTACCATTGATTGCTTAGCAACCATTTGATGTTACAACAAACCAGTGGTTAAATCTAAACTTTGTTACTACCAGTTCTGTGGGCATGACTTGGTGGGAGGAAATGTGACTGGGTGGGCATGGCCAATTTTTTTTTAACTTTTAAAACCATTGTAAAAAAATGCTTTCCAAAGGCTCTGACGATCCCAGCTGAGTTGCCTGATTGGCAGAGACTTTTTTTCTTTTAAATGCCTCTGCTGATCAGGCAACTCAGCTTGGATCATCAGAGGCATTTAAAAGAAAAAAAGGCTTTTAAAAAAAGCCTCTGCTTATCAGGCAACTCAGCTGGGATCATCAGAGGCTTCTTTTTTTTTTTTTACTTTTAAAAGCATTTTTTCGGCCAAAGAGGTTGTAGAAAAAATGCTTTTAAAAGGAAAAAAAAAGCCTCTGATGATTGTGCAACTCAGCTGGGGATGGGGGGATGGGGGCAGAGATTTTTGTTACCGGTTCTCCAAACCACCTACTTCCATCGTTACTGGATCGGGAGATCCAGTCCGAACCAGGAGCATTTCACCCCTGCAACAAACCTTTCAAAATCTATTTATAATCCACACATATACCCCAAGGGCACATGATCAGATTTAGATACTTTGTAACTATGTCACCTTTACAGCTATTTGCAGCATCCTGTGGTCACATACTGCAAGTTGTGTTATTTTTTGCCAGTTTCTGGTGTTTACATCTGATTTCCAGCGAAAAATACTCATTGGGGAAAATTGATTTGTTTAACGATCACAGTATTTGCTTAACAATCGCCACAAAAAATGTTTAAAAAAAGATCCAATCACATGATGCTTTGATTTATGATTTATGACCTATAATTCTGGATTAAATTTTAGTTGTAAATTGAGGACTATCCATAATCCCACTTTCATTGGGACAAACTCTATGTGTATGTGTGTATGTATGTATGTATCTGTGTTTGTGTGTAAGTGTGATTTTTTAAAAAAAGTTTTAAAAGACAGATTCTACTTGGGAAAAATTGCCACTGTTAAATTCTTGACAATGAATAGCTCTCATGGCAATAGGGACAGCTAACATTACAAAAACCTGAGAGGAGAAAAGCCAAGACATACTTGTTAATTAATAATTACTATAATTCTTAACAGTCTTGAAACTGATCTGAAGCATAAGGGGTTGTCATTTGCCATCTGATGTTTATTTAGCAGTAATGTAAGCTAACCACTTGCATAGCACAGCACAGCAGAGCAAAATCTTTATTTTTATGATTGACCCTACAAAATGATATTAGAATGATGAACATTTACCAACATTTCAGTATGAATAGTTTACTGTACAAATCATAAAAAATACAAATTTTCTCACATAAAGCTATAAAATCACCATATCATTAAAATACTACAATTAGTATGATCATTTGATTGTATACTACAATAACCACATTATCCTAACCACCATAAATTTTACCTTCATCATGGCTGCATTATCCACTTTTGCTTGCTCCAATTTAGGTTGCAAATCAACAAGTTCTTTCTTCATTTCACCAACCTGAAACCAATAGTAGTTGTGCATGGATTATTTAATATTTATAAAATAGAAAGAAGAATAAAGCATGTATTATGTACTATTGGGATTACGATCTGAATGCATTAATTTTGGAGAAGCCCCCTGAACTAATTATATTTATTTATGGGTAGACATGCTAGAAATTTCTAGCCTGCCCTACAAATCAAATCATATAGAAATGTGATGGTATTTCTTGAAATAAATGCAAGTAATTTTTTTAAAAATTTGATTTATATGCTGCCCTTCTCCGGAGACTCAGGGGGGCTTACAATGCATTAAGCAATAGCCTTCATACTTTTGCATATATTTATACAAAGTCAGCTTATTGCCCCCACAAACTGGGTCCTCAATTTACCCACCTTAGAAAGGATGGAAGGCTGAGTCGACCTTGAACCTGGCTAGGATTGAACTCATAGAATTACAGGCAGCTGGATGTTAATTGCTGCCTTTAGTAGGAGGCATTAGCCCCCTACGCTACTCAGGCTCCTAATTGGTGATAAGAACTTGTTCTTTAAAGACAAAACAAATAGCACTAGACACAATCCAATTAAAACAAATGAAAAAGCTAAGATAGTTGAGTTTTGAAATTACGAAGCTATTCTCACAAGATGTGTACTTTTATTGTTGATTCACCTGAGATTCAGCAAAAGCTAATTTGTCTAATCCATTAGTATATCTTTTTTTTGCCTTCATGATAGTATCACGATTCTGTGTCAAAAGAAGTTGGAAGGAACCAATAAGTTCAAGGTAGGAAGTAGGTGTAACATAGTTATGTCGTCCCAATTGGTTCAAAAATCTGCATTAGTAAAAAAATAATGAATTAATTAATTATAACAAGGATTCAAAGAAAAAGCTCTATGTTGTTTGATAATAAATATATATTCTTGTTCCTTTCCCTCTATGTATGTAGCAGAATAAGCAAGATATTTACTGGTAAGTTTGGAAATTATAATTGGCTATTGTAATAAAGCTAGTGACTCCTAAAGCAGTCCACACTGAAAGGCCTGAACATGTGTAATTCAGCTTTTGCTTCTCATATAATCCTATTTATATAATGGAATAATATGGGTAAAACCAGATATGTCTTTATACTTCCTTCAAAGTGCATTATAAAAGTAGAACAGCCTCTGATCATTTCAGATTTGCTGTCTAGAGCCAAATATCAAAAACAGACCTTCCTCTTAGTTAGTCAATATCCTCAAAGAGACTTACTTTCACTTATCCCCATATTCTGAAAATTTGAAAGAAGAGGCAATAAAAGAAGAACAACAATCCAAAAAGAGATCCAGATGTTCTTGCTTTAACCATCCTCTCTGCAGTGAAAGTGGGCCAAAGCCAGAGCTTATTTAAGAAGGTAATACATAAACAGTAAGTATTCTAAGATGATTATATTAATTTCATTTGGAATTTTGCAAAGGGGATTGTTGCCTTCTTTTACACAGACATATACACATCACAACATTTCTCTTTCCCCAATATATTCCCTTTTATATTGAGAGATTAATCTTTACTTATTTTCTAAGGGAATTTTTCAATCACACCGTCCCAATGCGCAATGCCTCTTGCATTTGCCTCTTGCATTTCTGTGCTGGCATATGGTTTGTTAAATTCTATGGTTGTAGGTTTTAAGCAAAAAGATGCAAAACATTTCCTATAGCTGAGGTGAATGGAGAAGTTTTGGATAGAAGAGTCAAGGGCTTCCCAGCTGGAAAAGTAAGATATCCAGTGGTAGCCTATTATAAATTATCTTTTACTGGACACTCTTAGAACTTCCTGTGGAGGCCAGGGAAATTTCAAATGAGCCCACCTCCCAACTTGTAGCAGTTATACTTCAGTCCTAATGATGTGACTTCTCCATATTGTGAAAACATTTAAAAATACACAGTGTGTGTGTGTGTGTGTGTGTGTGTGTATGAGGGATGCCATTCATGAATTTTTCTTATCCATAATAACTATGTGTGGAGATAAGTTTATTTATTGCAACATTTATTTTGATTAAATGTTGTACATACTGTACAACATGATAATTCAAAGCAGGTAGAAAATGACATTACAGCTTTATTTCTGAGAATATGTTTTAATCTATTTATTAAATATTAGGGGTTTTTAGCAATATTGTTTTATATGCTGGGATTTTTTCTTTATCTTAGGAGCATAAACCAATATAGAAAGCTAACCTTTCAGAAAGTGATAACACAGATGTATGGAAATATTTACAGATGGGAACAACTTCTGTACGCTCATTTTCTGTGAGCTCAAGCTTTTCCAAGAATTTAACAGCCACACGTTCAAGAGCATCTTCAGGCCATGGCTGTAAGCATAAGGATATAAAGTTTTCTTACAATGTGTCTTCTTATACAGGTAGTCCTCAATTTACAACAGTTCATTTAGTGACTGTTCAAAGTTATAATGGCACTTTCATACTTACAACCTTTGTAGCATTCCCATGACCATGTGCTCAAAATTCACGTTTGGCAACTGGTTCATACTTATAACTGTTGCTGTGTCCCAAGTCATGTGATCACCTTTTGCAAACTTCTGACAAGCAAAGTCAATGGGGAAGCTAGATTCACTTAACAACCAGGTTAATAACTTATCAACTGGAGTGATTCACTTAACAATTGTGGCAAGAAAGGTTGTAAAGTGAGGCAAAACTCATTTAACAAATGTCTCACTTCACAACAGAAATTTTGGACTCAATTATGGTCATAAGTCAAGGACTATTTGCTACTCCATTTCACTAACTGTTCATCATGAAATTTGTTAATTGCAGATGAGCAAAGAAATAGGAAAAAGATTCACATTACTTCATTTCACGGATATTTCTTTTCATTTCACATAAGATCCATTTAATTTTTTTTAGTTAACAGATGAATTTTCTTCTTACATATTCATTTTATTTATTTTACTACATACGTATTTCTTTGTATTATTTATTATCCCCCAATCCCATATTCTACATAGAATATCATGAATGACAGTAAATGAAAGAAAAGTGATGAATCCTTTCTATTCACTAATAGACAAGGTAAAACAATAAGGTATTGTTTTACAACACACTATACATCACTATACAGAACAAAATAGGTCAAACAAGAACCATTCCCCACTATAATCAATATCATATTGGAGTAAAGAATATATTTTTGAATGACATTGAGATGTCTTAAGTGGGTTTTTTTAAAAAAAAACCTGTAGTATACAAGCATCTAATTGAACATTCAAACATTCATTACCAATCAAACATTCAAAGTTGGATTATTCTCTGTAAAACAGAAACTTTTTGACATTCATTCAAAATCTAAGAAAAAGATTAGCAACATCAAAGAGAGTGAAAAACAAGTTTTTATGGATAAGAATATATATCAGCCTGTAAATATACTGACATCACTCTGATTATTTCTACAAACCTGGAACCAATCAATAGTACAACAGTTGATGAGAGATGGAAATTGTCTCAGGCGATTGCGAAAGGCATCTCCAATTGGACTGAAAGCTACTACAACATGGAGATTGTCTTTGCAACGGTTGACAAAGAAAGCAAATAAGGCCAATGGACCAAGCTCTTCATGCTTATGGCCTGCCTGGGCTACAGCACGAACTCCCTAGAGAATAAAAAACAGAAGTAAATCACCCAGTTCCAAAGTCTAGTTTTGGAAAGCAATCTAACTACTAATAGGAACTGTAATGTATTCATCAAAAGAAATTAACATGAAAAATATATGTCTGATTGAGAAAACAATGCCAATTAAACTGGTAAATATGCAAATAATAATTATTTATTAAATTTATATGCTGCCCAACTCTCAGTGAATCTACGGGTAAATAAATTGCCTAAGTTCAATAACTGTGGTGGAACATACAAATCTAAAACTATTAATATTTTTAAATTGAAGCTAGTGATAAGATTCATTTAAACTGTATTGTATTTTACTACACTTATCCTATTTGTTTCCTTTTTATTAATCATATTTCTATATAGTACAAGCAACTCTACAAAGAGTTCTGTCACTACACAATATTCCACATGAAAAAAAAGAAAAGACATAAAACAAAATCATCAGCCCATCCCAGTATCTTCAACCCAGTGATTTCCTAAGAATGAAAGATTCTGATAGAAAGCTTTGTCTTAACTACCTACATGCAACCATCAGTAAGAGAGGTATTTAAATGTCTTGGGGGAAATCAATTTCAAAAGATGGAGTCACAAACAAAAAAAACCCCATTTTCTTCTTCTTCCTCATCCCCAACTTCATATATGTGAGGTAATTTCAGCACTCCAAATCTGGAGGAGCAGATCTGAGGGACTGGTTCTATCTGAAGAAGGCAATCTCGAAGATATCTGAGTGTCAGGCCATAAAGGACTATGTATTGGAAAACCAGACTTTGAACTGTTCCCAGAAGCGTTTTGAAGCCAATGGGATAATTGCAAAATCAACAACGTATAATTATGCTGATTCCAACTTGCCATTAGGCAGGGAGCACTTCGTTCTTCAGCAACAGTAGATTTCAGCTAGTCTCTAATAGCCCTATATAAAGCACATTTGCAGTAGTAAACCTAAGAAATGGTAACAGCTTGCATTACTGTTGCCAGGACCTCCTACTATTTTATTAATGGCATATTATTATCTATATAGTGTAATATATAGATAGGTTTTAATTTACCAACTAGGGGCATGGTTCAATTGAGGTTAAGCAAATTACAAGTTATTTTCTTTTTAAATAAAGAAGACTTAAACCTCAGTCTTAGCTGTGGCCATGTGTGGTAATATTTTAAATTTTAATATTATTTTTTTAAAAAAAACCCAAATAAATAATTCTAATATTTAAGAGAAATATTATATGGGAATACCTCCATAACTTCCTGCTTCTCATCAGCTGCAAAAAGATTGGGTACTTCTCCTGTATTAAGCACACTGTCAACATCTTCTAAAAATCCTTCTTCTTTGATTTGTGTGTCTGTGATCAAAAACACAGTTTTCAAGCCCTTCATACCTGCGCTCCTCAGAAGGTTCTAGAAGTAACACAAACATTATTAAGCATTCCGTGCAATAGATACAACAGCCCAGTTAAGGAACTACCAAGACCATTCCCATCAACACTGTTACTTACTTGGATAATGAAATGTTTGCAAGAAAACATCCAAGCTCAGAGAGCATCAAGAACCACACAGTAGTTGTAGCTGCTGTTATAAAGACTCTCCTTTCTTTAGTTCTTTCTTTAAACTTTTTTCATTCATTACTTTTCTTTACTTTTTATTTCATAATCTGTATTTTTTATTCTTTTAAATAAAATTTATATATATAAATGTATGCGTGTGCGTATACGTATATATACATATACAGTGTGTGTGTATATTGATATTAAACGTATAATATAGATTGATATGTATAATATCATGTATTGATATTATAGGTATAATATGATTACTGAACACATTAGGATAATTCATGTACTCATTTCAAATCCATACCCCCCACCAAATCTTCCACTGCCAGAGCACAGAACATTCCAACTCAAATGCCTCATGGAATAAGTACATTACACCACCATGCAGAAAATTTCACTTCTGACTGACCTTTAAAACTATACAGTATAACTTTAATAGGTAAAATCCTGCATGGTATATGGTTGTGTAAATTACTCCAGGGTGGTTTTAAGAGCATAATCCTAAAACCAGTTAATTAATTATGTTCCACAAAGGAGATATCAACTCTTAGTCACCACAAAATGGATTTTTTCCAGAATCACTGGTCCCAAGCCTCATCCTTTAGATTTTTCTAAAATCATTAAGAAGCCTTTAAGCTATATAAATTTAATTGTATATTTTTTTTACCTTTAGGTCGTCCCTCCACTCATTCATTCCATAGCTCTTGGAGATTTCAGGTTGAAAAATATTCATTTTTGCCATGGATGTAGCCAATCGGGTCATGGATTGTCGTCCACTTCCTCCCATTCCAACAAGTAAAGCATTACCTCCAGATTGTTTGAGCACACGGCATATACGAGACAAATGTTCCAATACATACCTTTGATTTTAAAAATATCAACTTCAGCAAACAACATTATAATTAAAATCAAATCTTTTTCATATAAAGATGGAAATTAACAATATTTTCCATCATTTTGAAGTGGAAAATTTAAAAACTGTGGTATAAGCTGTAATATAAATTTAACAAAATTTTACAAAAGTAAAACCTCAGATTCTTCCTGCCCCCCCAACATTAAGAAAAAATAGACAGGTTTGGCTGAATGTTAATTATAAATATTTATAAAGAATTGTTTTTCATTCTATATACTGAAACACATCAGTATCTTATCTTTTACTCAACTTGAAAATTGTGGAAAATTGAAGAAACAATGAGGACTTGAGGAAAAAAATTGATACTCATGTTAAGGGAATAACACTATTTCAAAATATGTTTGTGACTTGTAGAATTAGTCTAATTTATTTCCAAAATCTATATAGTTTATAAAAAATTCAATCTGTTGACTTTGGAAAAAAAGTCAGCTTGAATCAGGAATTCTGTATAAAGTAATTAACTACTGCTACCAGACTTTGCCTGGGCAAGTTCTAAGATAAATTAGAACTTTGTATTTTTTCTAAATACAAATAAGCTATATAAGACTATAAGTACTCTGTGAATAATCATTGGCAAAAATAATGTACAAAGCTATTGCACCTAAAAATTACTAGATTCATTCTTGTTTTGTGAGTTTGATTATATTCATCCAGACATAGTTCCACAACATCATTGAACATTTGTATACTTGGAATTTCATAATAAATTCTTTCTTCTCCTTCAAGGTCAGGATTCATATAGTCTCCAAACAGCAGATTTCTCAGATCTTCTTCACTTATCTAGTGATGGAAAAGAAATGACATTCAGTCATTTCAGTCTAAAAGCAATATATGCAATTAAGAACACAAAAATTACATTATGATACTTGTACTGACAAGTGTAATAAAAGGTTAGTGATAAGTTTTGAATGTGCTATTTTAAGCCTCAAAGCCATTGTGCATAAGCTCATAAATGCAACAAATACATGATAAAAAAAATCACGGAATGCAATATAAAAAATATTCAGATTACAACAATTAAATCAGAAAGTACCATTGCTACTCAAAACAGTACTAAGCTTTACTGTATACAATAATCCTTTGCTATGCTAATTTTGCAACTAGGAGGAGAAAATGTCATTATTTTGATTCAGATCTAAATAGCAACAATAACAAAATATCTTGATTTAATTCCTATATGGCTTAATTTGTACATACTGTATACGTTGAATAGTGGGAGATTGAAGAGACAGAGGCAGTCCTTCGACTTCACCTCTTTATTATAACAGGCAATAACCTAGTAACTTTCTGTCTAATAGCTTGCCCTTTTATAGGGAGCTGTCAGATGGTTCAGCCAGTCGGATTAAACTATTTTTCCCACCTAGATGGCAGACCTGAGTGAAGCCTATATTCTTGGCTTCACTCTTTCATTGAGTATTCAACAGTATATATAGAACTGTATTTGTCACATGGAATCAAGCTATCTTTTCCATGCTCTCTAGCAAAACTTGTCAATGTGATTCTAATTCTGAATGATCAACAGGGTAGGAGCTTATAGAAAGTATTTATCAGTTATAGACCTATTTAGGAACAGTGTCCTTAAGGCCAAGTTAATTCTGATCCTGGATAACAAAATAAGACACTCCCTTAATAACTTTAATAGATTTCTCAGAGCTTCCGTAGCTTATCAGATTGTCATATTCTAATGAAAATACATGATTTGACAGATACTCTGGTCCTGAACCAGGCAAAATTTTAAAGTTGACAATCATCAACTTGAATTGCACCCAGAAGCCAACTGATAATTATTTCAGGTATTGCACTAGTGTACTACTTCATCAAAATAAGTAGCACCAATAACTTGCATTGCTATATCCTAAATGATCTTCAAGGGCAGCTCCATATACAATGTATTGCAATTGTTGAATCAAGACATGATGAAGGCATGAATTACAATGATAAATAGCTCCTGATCCAGAAATGGTTGTAACTGGCATATAATATGGAGCTGTATGAAGGTCCTTCTGGTCACAGTTACCACCTGCTCCTTAAGGAGGAGCTGTGAGTCCAAGTCAACACCCAAATTATTAATCAGTTCAGCACAGATGGTGCAACTCTTTTCAGACAGCTGCCTACAAAATGTCTCATTTACAATTTCTTACTTCCAAAATACAAATCATATTTTCAACAGTTATGAATAAGATAAAATAAATAATATTTCAACAACAGAATAGGAACACCTGTGAACCATCTACATATACTGCGGTGACAAGAATGCAACAGAAGCTGGTCTCTGGGTGATCTTTATGGACTTTTCTCAAGGATCTTTCCTTCAGAACAGTTGAGGCTAATAGCTATGTATATTTGAGGGGTCCTGCTAAAGAGGTTCATGGACTGATGCTTCCCTTTATCTTCCCAAAGAGTGAGGTTCTATTTTTAGTGCCAAAAATAATGTTGGGAAAAAGACAGAAATCTTTCCCTTCTATCTCTGGGATCTTTTCCTATGTTTATTTGCATATTTAGCTTCAAAGATGTTTGAAAAAAAATGAAGAGAAAAAAAATGAAGTGAAAATGTTCCTCCAAAGGTAGCAAACTATGGAGCTTTTTTTTTTTTTTGGAATGGGATATTTTTCCCCCTCTTTCATATAAACACTGTTACCATTTCATACTTCTGCTGTAAAAAACTTTTGAAACTATCATGCAGCAAAAAATCAAGTGAATCTCTCCTGCACTTCCTTTCTATTTCAGAGAATATCACTAGCCAGATATCTCAATTAGATATCTACCCAACCATAATTCACTCAAATTGCATAGCTACTACAATGTATCCCAATCTGTAATCTCTCAAAAGAGTCACAAGATGTATCAGGAGTCATGGGCTACAGTGTCTTCATACTGTCCTATTTATTTTTAAAAAGGCATGAAAATATGGCTATTCTGAAACCAACGTTCAATGAAGAAACATCTTGCTTTTGCCATATGGAATGACACACAATTGTAAGATTTTGCTCTATTTCTAATAAAGCTGATCAGACAGGAATGATTAAGAGATAGGTTTTTTTAAATAAATAGTGAATACTTACAGGTGCATTTCCTTGTCTCAAGTGTGAAAATACTGCATCAAAGGCTTCTTTGAAATGTTCTTTCACAATTTCTTTAATGAGTTTGAACACCCAAGCCCTATCAGCATCATCCACAAGCCGGTCATAAAACACTCGAAATACTTCATGTACAAAAAGACGAATCATTGTATGCTTGTTGACAACCGAGTCCTTCTTAATAAGCAAACAGCCTAGGATAACTCGTGAAAAATCACGCAAATTGAACGTATAATGGGATTTGGCTGGGGTTGGCAATAGATTTGCCATGGCTTTCTTATATACCTTAATTATTGAAAAGAAAAAAAGACAGACTTTTAGAATTATGAACTTCATAAACATAGATCATCAAACATAAGTATGTATCTACATCTACATCTGTATTGGAAGGCTGCCCAATTCCAAAAAGACTCTGAGCAGTTTACATGTTTTTTAAAAATAGTTTTAGAAAGGAATATTTAGATAAAAATAACACCCCTCAAAAAAATCACCAGGGGCTCCATGTATGTACTCTAACCACAAGCCTGGGAGCAGAGCCAGGTCTAAAGAAACTCTGGAACATTTGAAGGATGGGAGCTATCTCTGGGGGATGCTGTTCCAGAGGACAGATGCCATGGCAGAGAAAACATGCTTCTTACTCCCACAGGATGACATTTAATAGAAGGGACCCAGAGCATACCAACTCTGCATCATTGTACTGGATGGCCAGTACATTTGGAGATGGATGCTCTCTTCAAAATCAAAAACTTATGCCATTAAAGGTGACAATCAGCACTTGTAATTGCAACCAGAAGCCAACTGATAACCTTTTCTGCTAGTGAAGCAGCAATGATATATGGGCTTGGCAAGACATGCCCGTTACAGCCCATGCCATTGCATTTTGAACCATCCCTAGCTTGTAGATGATCTGTTGAACAAATATGTGACAGAAACATGAAAACAACAGAAGTGAAATGTGAGAAATAGTAAATGATTACAAATACCTTTTGCTCTAAGTACTTTTATATGACACAAAGGAATTAAGTTGTGGAAACTGCTGCAAGCAGTAGTGGGAGATATTAAAAGTGGACTTTAGGGGCTCTTGGCAAATCAGTCTATTAGTGACTACTAAATAAAGCTGCAGGTGACCATGCACATAAACCTATTTATTATTTGATTTATAACAGCACAGTAACATTGGAGACCCAAAAGTACTAAGTGAGCTTATATACACATGCACCTGTCTACAGGTATCTGGAAGTACAGATATTTTGTCAAAGCACCAACATTACTATTGGTGATATTGCAGTACAAGTTCTGCCATGTGTGTGTGTGCATGTGTGCATCTCATGATGGATATGCAAAAGAGGCAGAGATTGCATTGCAATAATTGCAATGCTCATTTCATAATTTCTCTCTCTTGTCGATCCCTTGAATATACTTTCTCAATACTATCAGTATTTCAGAAAATATTTGCCTGTTAGAAAAATTAGTTGCACTTTCTCTCCAAATGATACATTTATGAGATTATCTGGGTCATCTTGAAAATCTGCTAGTCCACATTTTTAGCAGAACTAAAAATAAGCAGAGAATATGACCTACCTCCATAGTGCCACTGACAATCTGGTTTCCAATTGTGAAATATTCTGGAATAAATTCATTTACTCTGAGATAGAGAGAAACAACAGTAGAAAAAATCCGGACCATTGTTTCATCACTAAAGGAATTAATGGTGCAAATATTGAAATGTCTCAGGAAACGAGGTGTTACAGGATTTCTTCCACCACCTGGTGGACCCATGGCAGCCATCAACTGAATATCAACTAGTGTAATTTTATTTGTGTCTTTTAAATCATACCTTTAAAAGAAATACGTGACATTCAGACAACCACAGCAATAGATGAATGTCTAGTGCAACAGCATAGAAATACCTTAATATTCATCTAGCTATATATAGTATCTTATACATTAACTGTGCAGCAAGACTTTCCCTTTCCAATTCTCATCTTTGCATCATCCTGCAACCCTCCAAATCTGATCCATTGGAAAAGGAATTTCATTGATAAAATGACAGAATTGAGTACAATACCACAATTTCCTAGTACTGCAGAAATAATCACATGAAAGGGGAATTCCTTATGGAGTCACACTTACATTATTATACATTATTATGAGTAATGAAACACTCACTAAGAAAATAAACCTCTACTCTGTATGGAATTTAAGGATATATATATTTACAAATATGCGCTTAATCCTCATTATTGACTAAAACTTTATGAAAAATGCAGTTTCCTTTTAATAATATATATGCATATAATAATATATGCATATATGAAATTATCTTCTAAAAAAATCCAATTAAATATGTGGGGTATATGGCTGACTTTTTTAGATGATGCATTAGACAGGGCAGAGATTTGTGGTTTTTATTTTTATCCTCAATTAGGAAGGAAGTTTAATAGGATGCTTCTCTGGCTAGCTATAGTAATGATTGCTGCTTCTCAGGTTTAGAACTGCTGAATTTACCAGTTATGATTTTGCTTCTTGATGAGAAAGAAACAAGACACTGAGCATATTGGTTGCTCAGGAGAATCCTACTGGTTAGTGGTTGCATCTTCAGAATAGCCATTGGGACCAAAAAGAAAAAAGACTAATCAATGTCTCTAGAGCAGCTGGCAACCCCAATAAACTCACTGTGGCAAAAATTAATAACATAACTCTCTAGAGTGACTTGCATTACATTGCATTTTGATGTTCTAAAGATCACATTACTGGGCCAATGTTTGCTTCAGGAAAATGTCTAGTGCCGGTCTTCAGAGCCAATGAATGGTTAAATGTCTTATCTAATATGTCCTTTTTTAAAAACTAAATAATTATCGATGTAATTGTGGAGGGTTTGTGCCGCTATGGCACAAAAATATTCATATCTACCTGCTTCAAAATATCTTGCTCTGAAGAAGGACCTCTCAGGTTGAGTATGAAGGGCAAACTAGTTTATATTACTGCTACTACTAATGAAGCAGTCCCTCCCCCAAAAGGCAGAAAAAGTGGAAAAAACAACAATAGTGGTACATCCTCACAATTGAAACAGATGTTTTATATAACCGCAAGTGTGATAACATTCGAACATTTCTGCATTATATGTAATAAACAAAACAGTTACCAGATTCCATGATCAAAAAACTGTCTTAAAAGTTCAACTGGAGGCTGAGCTCCATATTGCTCCAGTGCAGGCATATTCATATCATCTACAAAGATTATACACTTCTTTCCCACAGGTGGCCCATATATACCTTTCCGCCTTTTGTCCAATCTGGCCATGATAATGTTCTACAATAAAAAGAGAACATGTTTCCATTCATTAAAAATAGCTTATGAGAAATAACACATCAAATTATTACATTCTTTTTTAAAATAAAGGTTATGATGTGCCTCACACACAATGCACAAAAAGATATTGCACCAAAGAACAGTGACATGACTCAACTTTAACTGCATGAAATCAACCCTCAACAGATGGAAATACCAATGCAAGAGAGGCAATATTGATTGCTATGCTGATGATCTACAGCTGCAACGTTAGAACCTAAGAAAACTGGAAACACAAGCTTCAGGAAATATAAACAAATGATAAAGAAAGATTTTGTTCAAAGACTGAAGCCTATATGCTGAAATCTGTAGCAGAATCAAGTTCAAAGGGGCTGAAATAAGTCCAGAACAATAAGATAATATTTGGAAGTGGCTTACATGGAAATGGCCCTAATTTACTGAAATATAAGAAGAACTAAGTACAATCAGATTTGCAAGATTTTATTATAATAATGAAACTCAATAAAGTAGTTTTAGTCTTCCTATGGAGTCGATTTCCTGGTCTGATCTGGTCTGGTCTGGTCTGGAGCTGAGAATACTTATAAAAGCAATTACCTATGAAATGGACAAAATATAAAAAAACTTGTGGCACTAGTAGGGATATTGTAACACTGAAATATATGCATTATTGTTATTTTTGAAGCTTCATGAATAATCAATCATTTGTTTTACCATCTCTGATCCCAAGGGAAGATTCAATTTTTCCACTCTAAAGATAAAAGGGCTATCTTGTATAATTATTGTGAAGAAAATTAAAAGAACTCATCTACATAATGACACTCAAATAGCTTTTTCCACATGCATCCAGAATAAATGCAGGTAGCCATTTATGGCCAACATATGCTGACAAACACATTAATTCACCTCTGACAGGAATACATCTGTGGCAGTTTTCCTCCTGATTTAATCAGATATTGACCCAGATGATTGAAAATATGTAAAACTAAATAGAGATGCAAGGCACATTCTGCTGCAGAGTATATTGCAGTTTGACATATTTCTGGCACACAAAATGCAAATAAAGCAGATTCAGACAAATGTTAATGTACCTTGTAATTTAAAATGATGGTTGATAAGAGGTTTGTGGGTACGTAAACAGCTGATCCTGAATCTTAAATATAATAGGTTGCCTATGCTTAAATATATATTTTATTATCAATTACATTGTTTAGCTAAGTAAGTGATGGAAGTAAATAAATATTCATGTCAAATGAATCTAAATGTAACCTGCAGGCCTAAAGCAAAGTAGGATTCCAGCAAAAATAAATTTTAAAAAGTCAAATTTTAATAAAGGATTCCAAGTAATTTCAAAGAGAACTATTTCACTAACCTGAGTCTGATTGGCACTGGTTCGAGCTGAAAAGTTAAGGAAGAATGGAAAATAGAGATCCTTTTGTAAGTTGTTCATTAGCTTGTCTTTTACATATACAGACTTCCCAGTACCAGTAGGTCCCACAAAAAGCAGTGCCCTTGGAAAGAAATTCAGACAGACATTAGTTTTTCATGACTAGGCTAGACTAGATAGTTAAACAACAACAATTAATTCTGAACATTTTTAATTGCTTGAGAATCATATGATTGCTTTATAATTTTAGTTACCTATTCTTAGAATCATAGAGAAATAAAAGAATAAATGCAATTGAAATGTATGTAGAAGTCCAATATACTTTATTGAGACTGACTATAATAACAGACTTGCAAGTTTGATTGTGCTATACCTCCTCCTTCCTATACTTGAATGGATTTGGAAGGTGTCCATCTAAGCTATTTACAAACATTGTCTGTTGTGGAATTAAAATCATCTCCCCTGAGTGGCAAAACTAACAACATTAGCAAAGTGGTGAAATGTAAAATTTCTACTACCAGTTCTGTGGACATGGCTTGGTGGTGGTGGGGTAATGTGACTGGGTGGGCATGGCCAACTTTTTTTTTCTTTTAAAACCATTTTCTCTACAACCTCTTCTGCTGAAGAGATTGTAAAAAAATGCTTTTAAACAGTTCTGACGATCCCAGCTGAGCCGTGCAATCATCAGAGGCTTTTTATTTTTACTTTTAAAAGCATTTTTTCAGCCAAACAGGTTGTAGAAAAAATGCTTTTAAAAATAAAAAAAAAAGCCTCTGATGATTGCATGGCTCAGCTGTGCATGGAGGGGCAGGGATTTTTGCTACCAGTTCTCTGAACGACCCACCGCCCTTGCTACTGGATCAGGTAATGCAGGGAGCATTTCACCCATGCATTAGCACCTCCCAAGCGTTTGGTTGACTTATAATTGTATTTTAACTTTGTTGTAATTGTTAGTTTTAAAATGGCTGCAGTGCTAAATTTGTATGCTTTTATTTTGTAATTTATTTTATGTTATCATATGGGGTTTTAACTAAGCATATATTTTAATGAGTTATATTGTGTACTGCAGAGAGAGGTTTGGCTATCAGGCAGTTTAAAAAATTAATAAATGAAATAAAGAAAACTACAATTGAACTGGGTTTAGAATCTCTGGTAAAGAGGAACTTTTAGCAGGGCACTGCTATTATACCTTTTAATATTTACTCTATTTACACAACTCCTAAATTAACTGCTTTATTTCACCAAGGTATTTTACTATTATAGCAGTCACACCTAGTCAGTTCCATTTCTCCGTTGTTCAAGGATAAACACATCTCAAGCTCGTGTGTTGCTAGAAAAAGAGTACTATAGAAGGAAGGAAGCCTATATCCCCATAGACCAGTGGTGGGATTTGGCCAGTTCGCACCACTTCGGGAGAACCGGTTGTTAACTTTCTGAACAGTTTGGCAAACTGGTTGTTGGAAGAAATCATTAGGGCAGAGAACCAGTTGTTAGATTACTTGAATCTCACCACTGCCATAGACTATTCTTTTTTAATTACTTAAAAAGAATTATTACTGTTATTAGAAATAAGATAAAATCCAATGGTGTCCATTGGAATAGAAACAGAAATTGAACCTTCCGCATAAAGCAGTGGATCAACATATTGGCTCAGCAGTCCAATATGTTAACCTATGTAAATTAATAGAAACCAATCTTTTATAGCTTATCAGGATTTATTGAGATAAATTCATGCATTTAAACCCAATGGAAGTACCAGGCTATAAAGGTATTTAACAGTGAATTCACTTTAGTATTTTTCTGAGAACATAGTAAAATCTAAGATGAAAATGGAACTCTTCTGCACATAATTTCCCTTCCCTGTATTTTATGGTGGCCTGCGGTGCAGATACATCCTATTGCATATTGGCTTGAAATATGTATGTGGTGAAGTGGTGCTAGAAAGGGCAATGAAATGAAATGAAATGAACTTTAAAGAAATTGAGCATTCTACTTTCTTAGAGAAAATTCTACAATTCTAAATATATTATGATACAATAATAATATACTATGAGCAATTATGCAAAAATTTAAGAGAAAAGTTAATACTCTTCAAACCAGGTGCATGCAAGAACATATTGTTTTAAATAATATTTTCTGGAGCTTAATATTAGAAACACAGTAGTACTAATTCTTGTTTGCTAATTAGATTGTAAAATAACTTCTGGTTGCTTTACATAAAGAGCTCATATGGAAAATGAAACATTTGTATAATTAAAGGAAATGTCTTCTTACCTTCCATATTTAATGCATAATTCCATCAAATAGGTATATCTGACTGTGTCCATTGTCGGAACTATAATGTCTTGAATTTTAATACTTTTATCACTATAATTGATGCTTTTAACAGCTTCATTCCAATGTGCCCAACGGCCTTTTCCTTTTAACTGTGAAGAAATGCAGAAATAAATTCTGTTTCATTAGAACTTGATAGATATCAGCATCTCTTTTAATATCAAAGCAGTTAGGTTAAAACAATGAAATGTGTAAAGGATAAAATATTAGGTAACAAGCGCATTTTATGTTTCTATACCAATAGTGAGGGCCCTTGCACACATGGTAGGCACCTCTCTGTTTTCATTAGAAGTTATAATAAAGATAACACTTTTCCCCCCTTTAAACCGTATTCTCTAGAACAGGGATTCCTAAACATTTTGTCATCACAACTCATTTTAATGTAATACCTCCCTTAAAAATACAAATATCAAATGAACATAAATAAACAATAAAAGCAATACAGTGAAACTTTGGGAAAGGTAGATTTATTGTAACAATGGACTTTGTTGTCCATTGTTCTTCACACCTTTCCTGGGCTCTGTCTGCACCTCCCCAAGAGAGGTATTTCTCACAGGTTGGGAAACACTGTTCTAGAAAAAACAAATACTGGTAAATATATTTTATTTACCCCCCCTACCCGTCCACCATATCGTAGCTTCTCACTACTACTTCCTGTAAAAACTAAATGGGAAGGAAGATTTTACCTATTTTCTCTTCTATTAGAAAGGGAGGTTAAAGAGGTTTATCTTAAAGACAATCACTTAAAAAAATTATTACATCTTTCATTAGTTTTTTAACACTTGATCATATGCACAGATTATCTGAGACATATACTAACATTTAATGAAAGCTAACGTTAGTGGTGATTTTTCTTTCTCATATAACAAATATGAGAACAAATATAAAAAATTAAAATAACCATCAATAATTCTAGAACAGACTCCATACCTCAAACATATAATCATACACCAATCCTTTTTCTTCAAAGGGATGTTCCCATTTTCCTACAGTTGCTGGTATTGGATGTTCATCCAACTTTCCTATGACAATATCTCTCATAAAGTTATCAAATATAATCCGACCATCACTATCACAGGTTGCTCCAATAGACCAGATCATAGCAAAAGCAAAACAACCCTTCCAAAAAAATAAATAAATAATTTGTATTTTCATAAAATATGTTCATGGAGAAATTAGTAGCTAAGTATTAATATTTTAACTTCAATATATTTGCTACAGTTATAGCAAATTTCCAGATAAAAATTTGAAGTGTGCATTATTTATGTAGAGTAACACAATATTTTATACTTTGTCTTACATTAACCGTAAAAATGGTAAACTCAAAAGCTGAATTTTATCAAAAAAAATTACAACCAATTTTTAAATTTGAAACATAAGTTAAATTATGAGACCAACCGTAACCCATTTATGAATATTTTTATTGCTTGGATCTTTTTTCGCTTTGTGACACAATAGTATTTCCAACAGCCGAATGAGAGATACCACATTATTGATATCGCTGGTGGGAACTAACTCCTATAAGAGAGAAAGAGTAACAGTATGTAAGTACATGTGCAGGACAGATATAGAGGTTTATATTATAATATTGTACTATAAATTTAAGTTTTACCGCATTTTATATTTTAAGAGTGCAAATTCTGAACAGCTACAGATAGTGATATTTTAATATCATTGTGATATACTTTCAAGTGATATAATTGTAATATTTTATTAAAAGTTTATAATTGTTTTTGTTTCATGGAGCCTCTTTTTATTACTCATAAAAGTTTTATTACTCATAAAATTTACTCAACAAATAGTTTTATTATTTTTTGTAACAGATCATCATAGTGAATGTACAGAAAACCTTAAGTCATACAAATTAAAATTATCCACACTCATGTCAGCTAAGAAATGCTGGTTGGTCAGACCAGGAGATGTGCCTTTTCTGATATAAGACCTGTCCTATGAAATATTTTCCCTAGGGAGATTAGAATGGCCCCAATCTTGATGGTCTTTGTAACCAGGCACAAAAGAACTGGCTATGTGTTGGCCTAAGGCCTCAGGTGTATGAAGAGCTTGGTTGGGGTTTCTTAATGTTTACACCTTCATCAGCTGCTAATTTTAATTTTTATATGGCTGGTTGTGATTTTTATTTTAATTTTGTTCTCCATATAGACTCAGTTGTTGAAATGGGTAGCATGCAAATTGATCAGAGAGTAGCTGATTCTTTGGGAGGTTTCTATCCATTCATTTCCAAGGTTCCATTCATATCAATACATTATCCCTTCCCAGTTTAATTTGATGATCTAGGTTAAGTTTGCACAACAGAGGTTGAACTATCTGTATAATTAGATAATTCCAATTTTTAGATTACTTCCTCCAGCAATTTCATGAAAATGTTTAAAAAATGAGGGTGGAAGGCATAGATAAAGCCTAGCAGACACAGGATGAAACAGAAGTCACTGTCTTTGAACGCATCCCTCCAGGTAACTAAGGCCAAAACCTTCCAACCCAAGAATTTATCTACAACAATTCCTTATGGATAACAGCAAACAAATTTTGAGAGTTCTAGCAGATTTTACAACCCACCACGAGTAGGATTCAAAAGACCAATCTTAGTATAAGTAGTCCTCATTTAGCAGCTACCTTGTTTAGTATGATCAACCCTTGCATATATCACCTTCACAAGTCTGTAAAGCAAAGGACAGCTAAATTGAGATCATAAGCAGTTTGTTTTCACTTAATGATTGCTTTGCTTAATAACCAAGGTGCTGGTCCTTATTATGATTGCTAAATGAGAACTACCTATACTCCAAGTAGTTTATTTATATCTTTTTTTTAAAATTAGATTTATATGCTGCCCTTCTCCGGAGACTCAGGGCGGCTTACAATGCGTTAAGCAATAGCCTTCATACTTTTTGTATATTTTTATACAAAGTCAGCTTATTGCCCCCACAAACTGGGTCCTCAATTTACCTACCTTAGAAAGAATGGAAGGCTGAGTCAACTTTGACGCTCGAACTTGCAATAATTGCAGACAGCTGAATGTTAATAACAGGCTATCTAGCCTGTTGAGCTATTGGAGGCTCTTTTTACTATACAAACTTAAAAATATCTTTGAACTATACAAACTTAAAAAGATCTAGAATTCCAAACAGAAAGCTGGCTTCCCAAACATATGATTCTGTCAACAAAAATAGGCTGATTAAATCGTTTTCCTGAGAGAATGTCAAATTACCTTGCACTGTTTCCGACGAACTCGCAAAGCAGGAGGTACTAACCAATCAAAAAGTTCTTCAAACAAGTCTTGGAATTCCTTTTCATTCAGGGGTTCAGGAAGTGTGCTCAACCATGAAGTAACAAGTGGCTTCCACCCCAACTGCGAAGGCTCTAAATAAATCATTCCACATCGACTGACTGTTGCTGGCTATGCAGAATAATAAATGTATTTTTAGAATCTCGTTCTGGTTCTAATTTCAAATTCAAAAAACTATTTTAACTTGCTTTTAACTTACGGAAGCCTGAGATAGATCCATAGCCTCAAAGATGAGGCTCATCTGAGGTGACATTTGAATAATTTCTCCACTCATCAAACATAGCTGAAAACAGAAACAGATACCAAAAAAATATCCAAATTATATGTGTGCAATCCTTTTATAAAGGATTCTACTAACTTTGGGTTGGGAAAGAAAGTGTCGCAGTTAAGGCCAACCTAGTAGATACATTCAGAATAGCTGAACATAAAAATAACCATAGTTTCTATAAGATTTTTCATGCCTTGAAAGCTGTCCTGAGGAAGAATACAAGTAAATCCTTGACTTATGACCACAATTGAGCCCAGAATTTACATTGTTAAGTGAGACATTTGTTAAGTGAGTTTTGCTCCACTTTATGACTTTTCTTGCCACAGTTGTAAAGTGAATCATTGCAATTGTTAAGTGAATGGTTTCCCTATTGACTTTGCTTATCAGAAGGTCACAAAAATTGATCACATGATCCTAGGACACAGCAAAGGTCATAACTATAAACCAGTTGCCTAACAACTGAATTTTGATCACATGATCATGATGATGCTGCAAAGGTCATAACTATGAAAAACAGTCATAAGTCACATTTTTCAGTGCCCTTGTAACTTTGATCGGTTACTAACCGAACTGTTATAGCTCGAGGACTACTTGTAATGGGACAGTGAGTAATGAATAGCATTACCTTTTTGTTGTCATCCAACACAGTGTTCATACTTTCTATCCAAAGAGTATCAATAGGACCATCAAAAACAACCCATTTGCGGTCAGGTGTTTCAGTTAAAGCAAATTCTCGAAAAGTATTGGCCACTATGCCATCTGTCCACTAGAATGAAGAAAAGAGACATGAGGAAACTTTAACTGCTTATATTGCCCTAATATGTTTATTGATTTGGGAAAGTGTGTGTGTGTGTGGGGGTGAGTATGTATGTATATGTATATATATCTATTTTCTTACCTTTTGTAGGTTTTATGTGTGTTTTTCTTTAAGCCAGCTGACGAACAACACCGAAAAACCGAACTACACACTCTCACTAATGTACTAACATCCAATGGATTCCAAAGAAATAAGATTACCAACCTAATCCAAAAAGAAACCCCCACTAAAATCCAAGACAGAGAACAAGAAAATGGCAAAGCCCTTCTCCCATACATAAAAGGCACCACAGAGAGAATCAGCAAAATCCTCCACAAACACAACATCAAGACAGCATTCTGCACAAACCGAAAAATATCCACCAACCTAAGGAACCCCAAAGACAAAATTGAGTTAGAAAATCAAGGCGTATATGAAATTCCATGCACCGCCTGCCCCACCACATACATCAGACAAACCAACAGAAGAATAAGCGCACGCATTGAAGAACACAAGAACTCAGTCAGAAAAGAAGAACCAACTTCTTCCCTGGTCCAACACCTTAAAGCCACAGGACATGAAATTGACTTCAAAAAGACCAGAACTATTGCCAAAACTGAACACTTCAACAACAGAATAATCAGAGAAGCCATTGAGATAGAAAAACGCCCACACAGCATGAATAAACGAGATGATATCTCCCACCTACCAGCCATTTGGAAACCCGCCCTTATTGACAAACGAGTCCCTAACACGAGGAATGACACCAGACCCACATTCACAAGAGCCACACAGGATGTCACCACCACACATCCACGCAGAAAGCAGACTCAAACCCACACTGATGATGAAGCACGACCATGGACCAGAAGCCAGACCGCAGCTGCATCATTAGCACTTTAAACCCCTTCAATCCATACATGAAGCAGACTGACACCCACCATGAAGAGGTAACGCGGCCACGAACATGAAGCCAAACAACAGCAACGCAGCTCACCAGCTCAAATCCCCCTGCAACTCAGACTAAGCTGAGCACAACCAAGCCCCCACCCAAACAGAACACACCCCCAGCCAATCAGAGCACAGCCAACCCCCATCCAATAAGAGCACAGCCAAGCCCCCAACCAATCAGAACACACCTCCACCCAATCAGAACACAGCCAAGCTCCCACCCAATCAGTTCACACCCCATTAGCAGTTAAAAGGAAGAAACAGCTGCGATCTCACATTGCTCCTGGAAGCAGGAAGCCGAAGACACCAGCCTGAAGATGACGAATGAGACTTCGTTTAAACGTCGCCAAGACACTTCCAATTTTACACGGGAGAAGACCCGAATAACCAAAGACCTACATACAAACACCTGCGAGAACCTCAGTAAACAAATATATATGTGTGTGTGTGTGTGTGTGTGTTTATGCGCAACTAGGCATGTTTCAAATACATACCATATTAAATTGACATTCAGCAAACTATATATATTACTGAGTGATCAAACTAAGGAGGTTAAGAATTTTTCTCCATGACTGCTGACAACTATGCAGTGACTTGATAAATTTCATTAAAAATACTTCCACCCTCCAGAATAGCCCCGTAATATCTGCCTGTGCTGCCAGGTCTGGGTTAGGGTATTTGTGAAGTCCCTGTCACATTTGTTAAATGTTATTGCTATTATCTTGTGTTGACAGTTATGTTTTGCTATGTTATGTTTTAATTATACAATTGATATTTTGTAAGCTTTCTAGAGTCTTTGTGGAGATAGGTGACCTTAACTAATCTAATAAAGAAGGACTGATCTTATACATTTTAATTTGCATTTGGAACATTTCCTGAAAAATGCACAAAAGTATACAAGTACACAGATGCTTATGTATTACAATGCAGTTGGTCCACCCCATCATCATCTATAAGCAATTTAATGAAGCTACTCTACCTAAAGATTTAAATTGACCAAAACTATTAAGTACTGTATATTTCGGACTATAAGATGCACTAGTGTATAAGACGCACCAAGATTTTGAAGACGTAAGAAAGGGAAAAAAAGTTTTTGCCCTCCCTGGCCCCCTGGAGGCCTCCCAAAGCCTCTATGTGCCCTGTTTTTGCAGAAAACGGACCTGTTTTTTGCCCATTCTTCGCAAAAATGGAATGCACAGGGTGGGGCTTCGGGGGACCAAAAATGGCAGTATTTGGTATATAAGATGCACCAACATTTCCACTCTCTTTTGGGGGGGGGGAGTGTGTCTTATACTCCGAAAAATACGATACATCTTTGTAATCTAAGGAATGTATAATGCTTACCTCATGAGATACTGGATCAAATCGTCCAAACAGTTGCCCCATAGTAATAGCTTTTGGATTGACAGTTCTGTGTATTACCTTTTCTTCTTCTCCATACCCACGCTCGTTCATTAGAGAAAGTGTATCTGCTAATACATGCAGAACTTTTGTCTTGCCAGAGAAAGGTTCCCCTACAAGCATAAATCTGATAAAATAAAAGTTGTTTTTCAGTATTTTTGTCAGTCCAGAGAAGCAAAGGCATTATTCACATAATTAATCCTGAAGGTATCTATACCCATTTAATTGCCATAAAAGTGAAAATGGAATTATAGAAAAGGAAAGAATGAGGGAGGGGGAGCACACTGAGTTTTTATGAAGTTACAGTAAGGAAAACTAGCTGAATTTTTCAAGCAGAATAGCATCCCTCCAGAATATCAGTCAGGCTCCATTGGTTTTCCATAACTGATTAAAAATCCAAATTATTTCAGCCTTTTGGGGTGTGACGGGATACTATTGCTTGTCAATAGTTTATTTGATTTGTCATTGTTGTTTTATTGTTTGTTTCTTTTATACAGTATTTACACTATATACATTTAATGTATTTTATGGACATATGTTTATCATCAGGTGACCAAAATAATTAATTAAATAATGAATCCCAATTCCAACAGCTCAATCATAACAACAGCAATAGCACTTAGACTTACATACAATCTTATAGTGCTTTACAGCACTCTCTTGTATGTATGCAAGCTGCATGTATCCATTCACTTTTCAATTGGAAGATTGAAAACTTTCACACTTTTTCTCCAACAATGCAAGGTGATCATACATTAGGTATAGTTATAGAGGTATGTTTGACATATTGCATTAAAGTTAAAATGTGCCAGAATACTATGTGAATCCAATCATAGACTCCCTGTGGTGAATCACATAACCCAATTATAGACTCCCCGTGGTGTCTTTTTCACTTTTAATACAAACTTGAATTTCCCTAAACAAATACATTATAATCAGGAGTTCTGAATTTTTTTAATATAGTAGTTCATTTTGATAATTCACTTATCAGATTAATTCCATTGGGTCTATTGAAGATGATTAAAAAAAAAACCCATGCCAAAGCTCAAGAAATATTGTAACAAACTTTATTAATACAAAAAAATTGAACCCTTTATGTATTGTATTTTTTCTTACTGATTTCTGTTCTTCTCTATCTGCTTCGTTCTGAAATCTGGACTGACTCATTTCTCTAAACAGAATACCCTTAAAACCTGGCTAATGTCTAGGAGTGGATTACAACAGAACACTGCAAGTTCATACAACTGTGATTATGTAATGGCATGGAATGGCTTGTTTTCTTGCTTTATATTTTAAAAAGAACTCCATGGTAAGTAAGAAAAAAAAGAGATTATATTGAAGTTCTGAAGTAACTCTGAGTACACAGTTCACCACCTATACTAGCATGGTTAAACCTTCTTCTATCACCATTATATAATGGAAAAGTTAAGGTTTTTGTTCTCTGACCCATGCATCCAATCACAGCATATACATGGAATGGCATGGTATAGTATCATCTTTTTCCTACCCATCCCAATCATATCACCTTTATCTGATCTCCAATGGGATAGCCTTACATTATTCTTAGTTGTAATGGAGTTAACATTTTCTCCTGTAAATCAACTATTATATTGATGAAACCATAACAAATACTTATAAAGTTTACTTATCATAAATGTACTTACCCATGTCTAACTATCATCATTTCATAAGTCTGTATCATCTTTTCTAGAAAAACTTTAACGGGCTGGACATTATGCTCTTTACAACATTCATTTGCACATTCCAGAAAATCCTGAAATACAATAAAAAAATAAATTCTATATTTTTATTTCTTGAATATAATTGAATAATATAATTCAAAATATAACATAGCTCAGTATCAGGAATATATTAAAATTGGCCCTAGAAAGAAAATTAAAACTGAAGTAAGTCACATTTATTTATTTAATCAATGTAATGTATTTATTTATTCAATTTATATGGCCATGGCCTCTCACCCTACTTATTACAACTCCAGTAGTAATGTTCAATTAAAAATAAAGAATAACCGAAAGCAAAACCCAAAGTAGAAATAAAATACAATGTATTGAGAGGGAACACAATTAGTCACTTAATCCTTAAAAAATGGCTCAGCTAATACCATTGTCTATTGGCCAAACACATTTTCCAAATCTTATAGGAGGCTACAGGATCAGAGCCCTCTGAATTTCTGATAGGGCAGGCACCATGACAGAAACAGGCTTTCTATGCCCCATCAAATAAAGGCCCAAAGCAATTCCAATCTATTGGGTCTTGTGGAATGGCAGAAATGTTTAGAGATAGGCAGTCCTGAATACAGTCTGCCTTTGTGCCATGGACAGCTTTACAAATCTAACCTGCATCTTAGATTGTATCCAATAGTGTGTTTGAAGCCAATGCAGCTTGTGAAGTAATGCTACAACCTGAGTGTGTCATGGTGTACCCATAACTACCCACACCATTGACTTCAGAATACTCTTCAAAAGCAGCCACATGTAGAGTGCATTGCTATCATCTAACCAGGAATTGATCAAAGCATGAATGTGAACATATTGTACAATCCTTCATAATGTACTGAATAATCCTAAATATGTTAAACAAGAGTTTAATTATGTTCAACTACAATACTTCGTAGTTGACTTTTGAGTGGGCATGCATAGAATTATACTGTCAGTCAGCTATTCTGATTGTTTGTTAATGGAGTTGGACTTTTTAAATTATGAAGACACTGAAAAATATATTTATCAAGAAAAATGAGCTAGATTACCAAGAGTTTAAAAATACCATTCTAGAAGCAAAGGTAAAAATGTCAAAATTAAGCCCATTTTGAAAGAATGAAATGTCTTTCATTAATTATTAAAAGTTAAAGAATTTCTACAAATACATTGAATTTGAATGAATTTTTGTTTCACAGAAATGGTCCAAACTTTCTTACCATAATTACAACTCAAAACTTTGTCTTCATTGTGCATATGTAGCAAATAATTATTAATTAGGGGAAATAAAAATATTACTGGCAAACAACTTTCTATCAATATACTCACACTGTAGTCAGCTTCAGGAAGCTTAATGCCAGGAAATAAATCACTTGTAATCCCCATAAATAGAGGTATGTCATGAGACAAAAATTTAGGCTCATTTACATCTTTGATTGATCGAAGGAGCTAACAAAACAAAAAAAAAGCAATTTAATTAAACAAAAAGACTATCATTAATTACAAAAATATCCACTTAACCTGAATGGATTAATTTCAAATTTGTAAACCACAAAGTAGTTCTTACCAGTATATCTTCATTCTCTGTTGGAAATTTTAATTTTAAGTTACCAGCAGCTATTAGTACTGCTTTGACTGCACGCATTCCATAGTCATAATGAAACTGAGATGAAAGTTGTTCTGAGCACAATCTGTAGGTCATCACTATCTTCACAGACAATGGCTTAGCATTCAGAAATCCATAAGAATATAGAGAAATTTCAGCAATGAGGGCATAATTAGGAACCATCATGGCAACTGTTCGGAAAAGAACCTAAAAGAATAGAATGTATATTTTTATGTATATATTACATATGTATTGCTATTATCTCTGAAAACTAGTATCATAAAATTACTGCAGTTTGTATGAGCAACATTTATAATCTTTTACAATAAAAAGCCACTTAGTAAAATTCCTCTGCAGTAAGGTTTATTTTAGATACTGTGTATGTGGCCAGTAAGCATTCTTTTTATTAAAGTAGTAGTTCTCATTACAGATTGAATCATTTCAAAAGCCTATAGAACAATGCTTTCAAGCTTGGTCTAGAAAGAAATTGTTATATTATTAGAGGACCCTCTAATTCTCCCATTCTCAGAAAATCATATCCATCTTCAATTTATTGGTTTATTAATTGATTCAAGACAACTGCCACTTTCACTTTTATATACATATCTATCATTAGAAATGTTAAGATGTATAATACATTGGCACATGCCATTTATATGACTATCTCTTTTATGCATATGAAATACATGCACTTTTCTAGGTGAAGCACTTACAATCTTAATCTTAATATATGGCTATTTAAAAGCATATCTGAATTACCTCATTAATCTATTTATTTTTCTACTTTACCTTCAGATTATCTGGTAGTTCAGAGCGACCCGCATAACCTGGATTCATAGTAATAGCAACAAAACAATTGGGATTAAGCTTCAGTTCAGTGCCTTCAAAATTAAATATCTCCATCTTCTGTTGTATAGCTCTCTGGATGCAAAGAATCTGCTGGGCTACCACAGACAGCACCTCCAGTTCAATGCGATTGAATTCATCAAAGCAGGCCCAAGCACCTGAAGAAGCTAAACCCTTAAAAAACTAAAGATAAAACAGCAGGCACAGCAAGAATATATAATTTAACATGCTGACATAATTTAACATTTTGAGTCAGGATCTTCAGAATTAACACATGTTCCAATAAAGGAGAATATTGAAATATGGGTTGAAGGGTTTAAATAAAAGGTCGTTGGTGCTCTCAGAGCTTCGTTGTCTTCTTGCAGATGTTTCATGACCCAAACTAGGTAACATCATCAGTGTTAGTAAGGAATGAGGTTTGCTCTCAGTTTATATTCTAGTGGCTTGCCTTAGGGTGGTTTTAGAAGTTCTTTGGGTAGCTGTTTACTGTTGGCTTATTTGGCAGTTCCTTGATGGGGGGGTTGCTTATTTGATTGTTGGTGTGATGTTAATCTTGGAGTCAATTAATCAATTTATTAATTAATTAACAATTAATGAGCCTGGATAGCTCAACAGACTAAAAGCCTGTTATTAACATCCAGCTGTCTGCAATTATTGCAAGTTCAAATCTCCCCAGGCTCAAGGTTGACTCAGCCTTCCATCCTTTCTAAGGTAGGTAAATTGAGGACCCAGTTTGTGGGGGCAATAAGCCGACTTTGTATAAAATATACAAAAGTATGAAGGCTATTGCTTAACGCATTGTAAACTGCCCTGAGTCTCCGGAGAAGGGCAGCATATAAATCTAATTAAAACAAACAAACAAACAAAAAAACCCTCCAAGACATGTTCCTATTAACCCCTAACACATGTTCATTACTATATTAATTAAATTTGGTTTCATTAGGGAAATAACAGTATATTAGGGGAAGAAATTATATCAAAAAGCCTCTGTAAAATTATTATTTGTACTTAGATACATGAAGAAACATGAAGCAGTAATCCTCAGTGAAGAGTAGCAGCTTGAAAAAGCCCTCCAAATTAGAATAGTACTATATGTTTTTCTTAACAGGAAGCAGGGGAAGCAACTCTACCCTTAATATTTTCATCATGGTATCACATCACAAATATGTATAGGGAAAGCCTGTGCAGCAATGTCAGAATGCATATTTCATCATTTGAAAGGACCATTGTTACAGACCATTGCTCATGGGAAGCTGGCTGCATTTCCACAACTCACTAACCTAGAATGTGTATTATATTGTGCATAATCAGACAGTTTGATTAGTTCATGATTCAGTGAGTAAATAATGTTACGTATCACCCAAATAATGGAATAGCACACTTTGTTAATACAATATATTGTCTTCCTTTACTTGTTTTTCAAGTCTTAATTGCACTTATTTATCCTAATCAGGCTTTATGATACTGTATCAGCTGTGAAACTGATTAAATCAGTTCAGGCAAAACATGTTTTATATTTAATGATTGAGAATATTAGAACTGTGAAAAACTATTAAGCAACCCTTTTGGGCTGGATCCAGGCTCCTAGAATAGCCCAACCTATCAAGGCCAGTCATCATTCATGCTACCTTGTTACTAGTTCAGGAGCTTGCTTACAAAAAAATAACTTTGTGGCTATTTCTTCTTTAAATAAAACAATGTCAGAGTTCCGCTACTATGACATAACCTGTCTACAAGCATCCTCTCTTTAAGAAGTACAGTAAACTGTCCAAACTGTCTCTATCAGTTATTCTAAAACTAGAAATCACACCCATCATATGACTGTGGGCTAGAGCTCCAAATCACTATAGTGAAATGAAGTATAAGGAGGAAGACCGGGTCGGACATTCCCAAAAAAGTGAATGTTGATAATCCTTGTGACAACAATCATGCTATCTATCAAGCTAAACCTTCCAAATCAAGAAGGTACTAATATAGAGGAATTGGTTATTTATTTGGGACCATATGTCTAAGATACCACCATATCTGTTGATTGTGTAAAAAGGATGTCTAATTTTATAAATGGATGGGGATCATGAAATAATAATTAAAGGCTGGTTATTTCCCCAAGCATTGGAATAGTGTGAGCTTAGAATGACATGAAAATATTGCAGGTTGCAACAGGAAAGTATGGTTGTGGTGCCAGGTTTTTTGGTTTTGGGTTTATTGTTTCTTTTGTTTCTATTGTTGTATATTTTGTTTTAGTTTTGAATTGTAAGTTGCCCACAGTTTGGTTTTAAGATGGACAGTTATACAAGTTTTAAACAGATAAACTGTTACACCTAATATTTAATTATTACACCAGTTAAAAAACGAATAGCTTTTATTAAACTTTGCATTCAGCCCTATGAGACTGAAAAAATTACTAACAAATTATGAAGTTGGATTTCTTACAAGCATTCCTTGTTATGAAACCTAGGAATATTTTAAAAATTGAAATCACACTTTTAAAAACACAAGTTCAATTTACCTTCCCCATGGCTAGATAATCAAGGCCATCAGAGCAGTTGAAGACAACACATTGCACTGCAACAGCTTTAGCCAAGTCTTTGGTGGTCTCTGTTTTACCTGTCCCAGCTGGACCTTCTGGAGCACCACCAAGATTTAAATAAAATGCTCCAATCTAAAAGAAAAAACATTAATGATAATACTTCAAAATATAAACCCTCACACTTGAAAACGAATGAAATTACATGTAATCACATCAGAGCAGAGCTGTCATTTCCTTTCAATCAATAATACAGTATGATAGGTTTTTTTGCTATTCCAATAACAGCTTCCTAATTCAAAACAAATTCATTTATATTTTCCATTTTTCACAATGATATCAGAATTAGATACTGAATTTCAATAGGATAAGATAATCTTGAGGAATTGCTCTAAATCTGGAGAACGTTACGTATACATACATTTCATTTCTTACAATCAATAGGGTCAAAAGAGAACATTAGGTCTTTGATTCCAACTCTGCTGAGTGTAAGAATTTAAATTTAAAAATCCATCCAACTACAGAAGAAAATAACCAGAAAAGGAGAACTTAATACTGCTATTAAATTAATAAATTTAAGAACAAGTGTACAGTATTAGAATCTCACTCTTTAGTAACAGAAATTCTGAGAACAGCAATATTTGCTCAAGGTAACTTTACAAATGCAGATACGAGGAGGATTTATTGTAATTAACTGACTTTTTAGAAACTGGATTTTTAAAACCTTACCAGAGTGCGATAACATCTGTCTGTGAGAGGAGTAATAACGAGTCGAGGAGAATTGCCAAGATATTCATAAGCATATTTTACATTGCAATTGATGATGCGCACACGTACATTATCATACTCCCAGTAATATCGCAACTGAGCAAGCCATTGAAAATCTGTCTCCTTTAACACACCTAGCAGAATATAAAGAAGGAATGTTTTAGGCTTAATATTTTTTTAGCAGGAAAACAGAAAAAGAAAACAATCCAAAAATAATTGAGACATGTCTAAAATGGCAGAATTATTATTTTAACAAATATAATTAATTTTAAAAATAATTTCTTAACTCATCAGGCAAAAATCAAGCACACAACAGTATGTATTATTTTATGATGGTGAATAAAAAGTATGTTACATACCGCTTTCAATCATTTCCATGACGACATCTCTAGCGTGAACATCAATAGTGACCAAAGCACCCAGTGTAATCCGTGTTTGTTTAGACAACTTTCCTCTTACCAACTCTACAATATCATTTAACTGATATTGAAGAGCCTGGTAATAATTCTGCAAGCCCTGAACAATGAAAATGGAAAATTCAACTATAATACACACTTTTTGTCAGTGTTATTCTATTGTTTATTTCCAATTTCATCAATCATTAAGTTTTGCTTTAATAACTTTAAAAATCAAATGCTAGTCATATATATTTCTGACTTTCATCTGTGCACATAATTTTCCATACCAAAGAAAATTAATGGGGAATTATTTTTTAGGAATCTTATTACTTAATGACTAAATTGTAGGAATCTGCATTTAAATCTGAAACAGAAAAGATGTCAGAAAAGGTGCTGTAGAGTTGTTATGCAAGCAGATATACAGATAAGTACTTCCTCTTTAAAGCACCTTCTCTATTTTGGATCATAGTATCTGTATAACCCTAGTATAATATCCAGAAAACAAATATTGGATTGATATTACTGTTCTAAAAGTACTGTGATAAATAATTAAGTATTATAAGAGTCTCCAATATTAATCAAGCCTTGAGACATTAAGTTTTCTAGATATGGATAAATTAGATTGGAAAGTTGAGAAAAAGAAAACAATTAAAACTTATCTGGCAAAACAAAAGCAAAATTGTATGGCTATGTTCATATAGTCAACAAAAGTCAACTCTTTAACATGGGATTTGTTTTACCAAAGGCTAACTAACAAAAACAGAGGTTAGAAACTAAAAAGAGTAAAAAGATAATTAAAAAAAATTATATTGAAAATTTTGCAAGCTGGATAAACCAATTGCATTAATACTTTATGATTAATATTGACATGTTTATTATGAATATTATGATTGTTGTTGTATTTCTACTTAAAACTAACTGTGCCAGACAACACGCTATTCAGATAGATATGGAACTTTTTATGTTTATAAAAAAATGTATCAATAAAACATATGTTCAAAAAAAAAAGTAAAATTCAACTTCATGGAATGTTGACTTTTATCTTTGTATTCATTTACATATGTAACTTGCATCATTAATTCAACAGAGACATATCATATCCTAAGCACAATAGAACAAATACAACATGGCTAAAAATACAAAAATAATATCAAAAAAATTACGATTCATAATAGTACCTCTGGGCCACTAGCTATAGCTTCATGAACTTCACTCGTCCAGAACATTTGTGAGACACATAAAACTACCTGCCCAGGCCATTCTCTCACCCAATCTTTTCTTGGGCTTTCTGGATATGCCTAAGGAAATGATAAGTGTTACTTAGGAGTAATCATGATTAATAATATACAAAATTGAATCCAGCCACTCATTTCACAAAATGCAAAACTATAGATTAGCATTACAATATCAAGGTTAAGCCAGTTTTCACAAAATGAGTTTCCACTCATTTCACAAAATGCAAAACTATAGATTAGCATTACAATACCAAGGTTAAGCCAGTTTTTCCCCCGTTTTTGGAATGGCTAATAGGTGAAGATCAAAATATCTATTTCCATTTTAATAACCATCAGCTATAAATTATAAGCAGTCCAGAGTAAGGTTACTGAAATTTGTTCTACAGACTCACTATAGCTAAGATTAACTGTAATCTAGCTAGATATGGATGACATTGTTAGTTGAGTTTAATCTACATGGAAGAAAAAAAAATTCAAGTTCCTCCCTGTTAACTTATCTAAATCTATTCACCCTCCCATCTATTCAGCTTTAGTTTCCCTCAAAATGACTGAGAGAAAACAACCAATTTAGTCAGATCTAATAATGGTGCATATTAGCTAAATAAAATTCTAAATATTTAACAGAAAATATACCAGTCTTGATCTTGTAATAACATCATGAATACTCCTCAACATAACATCTTCAACTTGTATCAGCCACTTTTCAACAGCTCCCCGAGCTTCAGAAGTTGAAATAGTTGAAATAAATTCCACACGTTCACCTTCAGTGCTATACATTGACTTAATATCCAGATTTGGCCGAAATTCAAGTTTAGCAATGCCCTCAAAACACTTTTTCAAGTGAGGCTGGACACGGAGAGGATCTTTAGTTTCTGACAGTATCTCCAACATCTCATCATTAGACAAGAAAAAAAAGCTAAAATAAATTAATAATGCATCAATTACTATAGTTGAGTACGTTTGCATAAAAATATGAATTTAAAGATATCTATTCCAGTTTTATTAATGAACAACAGAAGCATACCGGGGAAAGAAGAGGCGCTTCTTCTCAAGATAGGCATTCAATCCTTTCATGATTTTGTCAAGAAGATCATTACAGTTCTGAAGTTTTTCCAACAACCCTGTCAATGATGTGGCAGCAAGAACCTAAAAAATAAGAGAAAACTAAACTAAACCCTAGGCTGGAATTACATGTCCAAGAACTATACTGCTAAGTACATTTGCAACAAGGGCTTGGAGAAAAAAAACTATGTCTAATTTTGTATGTTTAAAAAAAGGCAAAAAAATACATACACTAACATGCTCTTCATAGAGCTGGGAGCCTCAGCCTGTTTAAATTTCTAAGCATTACTTTCAAGTGGCTGAAAGCACTACACAGTTGAAGGTGCAAGTAATGTTCTATAAATTTATCAAAAATGTTATTCATGCAGTATTTATAAATTATTCTAGGTTCAAAAATTTGCCAGGTATCTTGACAAATATTAATGGTTAACATGGATTAATTAATTAAAATTAATGAAAAAAAATGAACTGTTAGTGGAAATCTATAATTATTTATATTGATATTTACAACCCACCTGTCTACATGCAGAACCTAGTTCAGGGGTGAAATGCTCCTGGTTCGAACCGGATCACCCAATCCGGTAGCGATGGCGGTGGGTGATTCAGAGAACCGGTGGCAAAAATCCCTGCATGCCCCCAGCCCCATGCCCAGCTGAGCCACACAATCATCAAAGGCTTTTTTTTTTAACTTTTAAAAGCATTTTTTTCTACAACCTCTTCTAATGAAAAAATACTTTTAAAAGTAAAAAAAAAAAAAGCCTCTGATGATTGGCCAGCTCAGCTGGGATCATCAGAGGCTTTTCAAATCATTTTTTTCTGCAATCTCTTGGCCAAAGAGGTGGTAAAAAAAAATGCTTTGAAAAGTCTCTGACGATCCCAGCTGAGTTGCCTGATTGTCAGAAAGGCTTTTCAAAGCATTAGAAAAAAAGCTTTGAAAAGTTAAAAAAAAAAAGTTGGCCATGCCCACCCAGTCACATTACTCCCCCACCACCACCAAGCCACATCCACAGAACTGGTAGTAACAAATTTTACATTTCACCCCTAACCTAGTTGTCATATTTTACTAAAACTGACATTTCTGGATAATGCCTTGCAGTAGTCAAGCAGTCAAGGAATAGATTTACACAATTACCAGTTGTACCCCAATCCTAACCCAACTGTGACAATTCATCAGTTAGTTGGGCACTCCTTACATGATAGTACAGTATGACCCCATTCTGAACTGAATGAGATGCAAATTCAGAACTTGATTTCCTACTAATATCAGTATTACCTGATGACTGTTTTGGCTTGTTCACCTTCATCCCAGCCTATTATCAAATTTAGGAATTAATTAACAGAGCCAATTTTAACTGTATTATTTCACACTAAAATATTTCTATTTTTGAAATTTTGGTGAGTGAATCAAGATTACAGATTATAAAGTTTATTTCATTAAGCGTCCTTTAATACTGGTAGTCCTCAACTTACAACAATTGAGCTCAGAATTTATGTTGCTAAGTGAGAAATTTGTTAAGTGAGTTTTGCCCTATTTTACAACTTTCTTTGCCACAGTTGTTAAGTAAATCACTGCAGTTGTTAAATTAGTAAGGTGGTTAAGTGACTCTGGCTTCCCCATTGACTTGGCTTGTCAGAAGGTGCAAAAGGTCATCCCATGACCCCGAGACACTGCAACCGTCATAAATTTAAGTCAGTTGTCAGTTGTCATCTGAATGTAAATCATGTGACGAGGATGCTGCATCATAAATGTGAAAAATGGTCATGTCACTTTTTTCAGTGAACAGTCACTAAATGAACCTTTGTAAATCAAGGACTACCTGTAATTTTGAAATACTAATGATAAAAATAATTGAACAGTCCATTGTGCAGTCATTTTTCATCAACTGCATGCTAATTTTTGTTTCATGTAAGATCGAACTTTTAGATTTCACATGAAACAAAAATAGAATAGAATTTTTTTCTTTATGTAGATTTCTCAATTATTAAGTAGCCACCTCTCATATAAAGAAAACTGAGAATATATTTTTGCAGTATATTCAGAATTTTTTCAAAAACAAATTTCTGCCATTCTGCTGTTTCACATAGTAGGATAATAATGGCTTTTTGCAACTCCAATACCAGGCTACTTCCCAAAAGAAAAGTTGCTTACAAATTTTGTGCATAGCTTATAAATATATCCTGTGGCCTAGAGGTGGAGCTCTTGCCTCACAATCAGGAGGTTGTGAGTTCAATCCTAGGTAGAGGCAGATGTAGGGTCTCCTGCTTGGGCAGGGGTTGGAGTAGATGACCTGCAAGGTCCCTTCCAACTCCGTTAATCTGTAAACTATATGATACACTTATTTCACCAAATCAGAGCAGACTCATCATTACTACTTTACCTTGGGATCTTTGGCACAGTATTTCATAATATCTCTCCAATATCTATCCACAGTCTGGAATTGGCGCCCTTCCTCTGGCATTTGTTGCATAATGTCTTCTGAAGAAAAAATTGGTTCCAAGTAAAGCCACTGAGCTTGCACTTTTAGCCACTCATCAATAGTCTCTTGAATTCTGATTAAGCGTTCTTCCCATTCCTAAAAATGCATTAAGATTATAGCACGGAGTATCTATATCTATAAATATACATCTATATCTATAATATGAAAGGCAAAGTCAAAACCAGAATAATGGGACAAATTAAATTGAAAACTCTCTTCCGTTTGTTTATCCTTTGGGCTATTTTAGAAATTCCTTATCTCTCATCTATAATTGAGAGCAGGCAATTCTGGGTAAAGAAATAGTTCTTTGGAAATCTTAGTAAAAGATACAGTAGTAGATAGTATCTATCTACAGTAGTAGAAGAACAGCATTCCTAGAATTCAGGCATTATCACAGAGAGGTTTTATCTGCAAGTAATTGAAAGATGGAACACAATGTACCCAAGAACTGGGTGTGATGCTCATTTTCTCTAGTTTTAGAAAAGGATGAAAATGTAATTCTTGAACCCAGACTTTTGAAAATTATTATGATTGTTTTAGTAATTACTTGAACATCTTAATTCTGTCTTCATTGTTCTACTTTATCTTACTTTTGTATCATCTGGAGTGTCATCTCCCATTCTTATTCAATCGAGTGGAAGGGCACTTGGAAGGAAAAATTACGGTTGAGCATTTTTACAGGATTTTAAAAAACGATTAAAACGTTTCTTAAAGACTGGTACTTTAGTAATAAAGTCAGTAATACGGCAAATACCTTCATTTGTTTTTCAAATGGTTTGATGAATGGTGATCCTCTCATTGTTTGTGTTTTTACAATCTGATCATCTAGAATTGTCTGGATTTCATCAACAGCAGACAGAATACTAACTCCAGTCTCACGATATAAGCCAGTTTGGAAGGAAATTGAATCCCAGGTCTCCATCATATTATGCATTGCTTTTTCTAGTGAAAATTCCTATGCCATAGAGGAAATAAATTGTTATATTATTTAATTCCTTTGGATCTTGAGAGGTTGGGTTTAATAGTTAATGTTTTATCTTACCTTACTTGCTCCCATACTTATGACTTCAAATTTCTCTAAGTAAGGAGTTAGATTCTGCTTTAACACTTTTCTTAAGGTACTTCCCGAATCTGGAGTTAAATCATATCCAACAATTTCTGACATCTGACTCCAATGACGAGCTTTTATGCCTGGATTACAAAGGATAGTCACCAACGGGATATTTTCCTAGTTGAGAGAAAAAAATTAAAATGTTACGCAAAATTTGAAATTTATTTAGGATTTTTGGCAGCGTAGCTGAAAGCATATATTTATTTCTGCATACATACTTGTGTACATACTCACACACATATACATACATTTCTCATGCAAATTGCTTATCATTTTCAGAAGACATTGGCCCTAAGTCTGGAAATCATCAGTGCCTTCTTGACTGGTGTCAATAACACCTTTGGAATTATTAAGTTATAATGTAGTTACTAGCAGGACAATCCATTTTGGCTGGCAGGGTGCTGCAGGAGGTGTCCGTCCCCTCTCTCTACACCAGCTGGCCGACGGAGTAGAACTATAATGCTGATCTGGTACTTGAAGAAATCCAGTTTGACACCTCTGTTTTAGGTGATAGGTTTTAGGACATAACCAGTAACCAGTAAGAATGCAAACCAGTGTCCAATGCAATTTGTAGTGATATCTGAAGCACAGTAATCAGTCAAATCATAGAATCTCATGCCCCGGACAAAACAAGAGCTTTTTTATTGGGTACTGTGGTATAACTATGTTTTTAAACTTTCTCCCAAGATGCAGAAACAGGCCGTTCACAAATTACATGAAAATGTGTCTTCCTCAGAACTCTTTTCCTTTATTAACTTTCTATGTACTTTTGCTACTATCAGTGAACCTAAAAGCTATCTAGGAATCTTGAATCTTCATGTGAGCAATGTTATGATTAAATATTTAAAATGTTTATATATGCTTGGAAAAGGTTTGGAATTTAATTTACTTTCTTCTAATTTGAATTAGTACATCCCCCCCCCCCCCATCAATTTTGCCTTTTTTGTTTCCTAATTTACTATTTCCACAATTTAATGATTTCAAACAATTGCAATTCAATATATTACTTCATTTATTCTGTTTTGAACTTATGGACCATTTTATACTATATTTTGTTATCATTTTTATACCAGTCTGCTATAAATCTAATAAACTTTCAATTTACTTTCTTTTGGGTGTGTGTGTGGTGCAAATCTATTTCAATAGTTACCTTCCATTGATTTAGTGGATTAACCCAAGATAAAGGATAAAAAAACTTAGTTTTCAGGTATTAGGCTTGATTGATCTATGTAGCTAATCAGTATAAAAATGGGTGGTCAGTGTTGCCAGGGTCTCCAGCAACATGTTCTATAATAGACACCGTACATTTATAACCTCTCTATAGCCTCAGTTCTTCCTCTTTGACTACAGAGGCTAGATTGTTGCTCTACTTTTGACTGAGTTAACAATATTATCATGGCTCAGTTGACCAGGGAAGAACATTTGAAATCTAAACCTTACTTGAATTAAATCTGCTCTTCTATAACTTCTTCATTCACTGGATTCACAACAGTTTGTATAGCACATTAGTTTTGCCCATGATGCAATTCAGCATATGATGCAAATATCACTATTATTAAATATTTCTGAGTGTATTTCAGCACATAGTTTTTAAAACTTTGCTTTACAATTAAACACTTACTTTGAAATCTTTAATCTGCTGCATTACAGAATTACACATTGAAATAGTTGGGCTGTCCTTCTTTTCTTCCTCTACTCTCTCTTCAACTACTGCTCTTCGTAGTGACTTTTTTCTTTCTATTTCAGCTTTCTTTAGCTGTTGTTGAAAAAATCTTACTGTCTTATAAATTTCTCGAAAAAATTCATCTACTTCACCTTCCATCTTTTCTCCATTGAGATCTAGAAAAGCACCATCCATCCATCTAAAAAAGAAAAGAATGAAAATATATTTTAGTTAGGGATTTATTTCTTTACTTGCAAGCCATACTTATTACCAGAGTAAGTTCAGGAAGCTTACATATTATGGTTTAAAAACAGCAAAATAAAAGCAATAATCAAGACATGTAATATGTGCAACCTACTGAAGAAGGATAAATCAAACTCCATCTCTGTCATAAAAACAAAATACACTATCAGGGATACATAGATCATCTCATTCTATTTAAAGAACCAGCTTTAAATTCCTCACAAGTTCAAACGTCTCATAGACTTCTCTTTTGTCAATTCAATAGGAGTTGCTGAGCCAGAATCTAATGTGAACAAATCCAAGTGGTTTTATCTGTCAGATGCTAAGCAGATTCTTCATAGCAAACCTTCAGATGTCCATCCTATTTTTATTGTCTGCTTAATAATAGCTCAGAACTGAACATACCCTTCAGAGTGGGGTATGACTGAAGCAGAATAAGTGGAATTATACATTCTACAATATGGAAAATCTCCTTAATGCAGCCCAATACTGCATTTACCTTTTTGGCACTTGCATCACAGTGGTGGCTCATTGTCTCATTGGCATCCTTCAGTCTCAAGAGACTATGGTATCGTGCTCTGGAAAGAGGTCCTAAAACTGCATCTAGTGTGACTAAAAAGGCCAATTTGAGAGTTGCAATCCCTTCCACACTGAGCGCAGATACATTCTGTCCCCTGCCCAGCCCCCAGATTTCGCTGGTTCTGGAACTGCCTCTTTGCCTCAGCCTGCTGAACAAGTGTCTCTTCGAATTGGAGAAGGCAATGCTGCGTCTTTAGCCTCCAAGCTGAACGATTGGAGGTCAAGGTTTCCCAGTTGTTAATGTCCATTCCCAGGGCCCTTAGGTCCCTCTTGTAGATATCCTTATATTGCAGCTGTATAGGCGCTTTCCCTGCACTAATTCTCCATACAGGAGATCTTTCAGAATCCGACCATCAGCCATTTTCACGACATGTCCCAGCCAGTGTAGACATCGCTGTTTCAATAGTGTATACATGCTAGAAATTCCAGCATGTTCCAAGACTGCGCTATTTGGAACTTTGTCCTGCCAGATGATGCCAAAAATTCATCGGAGACAGCGCATATGAAAGATATTCAACTTTCTCTCCTGCCAGGCGTAGAGGGTCCAAGAGTCACTTCAGTACAAGAGTGTGCTCAGGACGCAGGCTCTATAGACCTGCATCTTCGTATGTACCGTCAGCTTCTTATTAAGCCATACTCTCTTTGTAAGTCTGGAAAATGTAATGGCTGCTTTATCAATACGTTTATTCAGCTCAGTATCTAAAGAGAGAATGTCAGAGATAGTTACAGAGCTGCGGCAGACAAAGTCATGGGCGACCTCCAATTCTTGAGCAGAGATTGTTATACAGGGAGGTGAATCCACATCCTGATCCATTACTTGTGTTTTTTTCAGGGTTGATTGTTAGTCCAAAGTCTTGGCAGGCCTTTCTAAAACTGTCCATAAGTTGTTGAAGGTCTTCAGCAGAGCAAGCAGTGATGGCAGCATCATCAGTGAAGAGGAAATCCCATAAACATTTCAGCTGGACTTTAGACTTTGCTCTCAATCTAGAGAGATTAAAGAGTTTTCTGTCTGATCTGGTCTGGAGGTAAATACCCTCAGTTGCAGTTCCAAAAGCATGTTTCAGCATGACAGCAAAAAAAATCCCAAATAAAGTTGGTGTGAGGACACAGCCCTGCTTCACTCAACTTCGAATATCAAAGGAATCTGAAGTCATTTGCCTTTGAAAGGACCTGATGAAAGGACCTGATGATGTTGAGGAGCTGAGATGGACATACAATCTCGGGGAGAATTTTATAAAAGCCATCCTGCTAACCAAGTCAAAAGCCTTCATAAGATCTATGAAGGCTACGAAAAGTGGCTGTCTTTGTTCCCTGCATTTCTCCTGCAACTGTCTAAGAGAAAATACCACGTGGACCTGTTGGCTCAAAATCCACACTGTGATTCTGGATAGACTCTCTCTGCAAGCACCTAGAGCCTCTTCAGTATGACATGGGCAAGCAGCTTCCCTACAACACTAAGAAGAGAGATGCCACGGTAGTTGTTACAGTCAACCCCCCATTCTTGTACAGTGTGACAATATTTGCATCCTTCATGTCCTATGGTAATCCACCTTCCCTCCAACAAAGACAGAAGATTTCATGCAGTTCAGTGGAGATGTTCTCTTTGCAGCACTTCAGAACTTCAGCAGGAATGTTATCTTTCCCTGGTGCTTTGCCAGAGGCAAGGGAGTCCAGGGACGCATTTAGTTCTTCTAAAGTTGGTTCACTGTCAAACTCCTCCAAGACACTGTCAAGGTCCTCCAAGACAGGCAGGCACTCAATGTTATTTAATGCTTCTTCAGTTACCTATATTCAGAGGTGGTTCATATTACCACATATTCACATATTACCACATATTCAGAGGTGGCTCATATTCAGTTTCTAATCACTTAGTATTCCAAAAACTTTCTTACAAGTACAGTTACCAGGTATAGGTGTAATGGCAAATACTATTGCAATTTTTTTTTTTAAAATTTATTAACACTTAGCATTAGTGCATATTACTTTAGCCCATTTCTTTAATCTTTCAAGATCATCGGGCAATTATTTCTGTTTTCTAAGGTATTAGTTATTCCAATCTTAATAGCGAGCCTCAGACTGATTTTAGAGGCAGCTCAAGATCAGTACTTCTCTTCATTATGACGAAGAACCATTTATGACAATTCTCTGTATACAGTTGTCAAACCAGCCTTGTATATATTTAATTAGCATGCCGTCCAAATCACAGTTAACTAGCTTGATAATCAGCAAATTATGGATGACTTTGCCAAATGCTTTCTTGAAATCAAGAGCATGTTGATGTCTACAGCTTTCCCAGTATTTGTTAAGAAAGTTATCCAAATCAAACCATCAGTTATGATTGTCTGGAAAGACCTGTTCTTGACTAATCCATAATGATCTCTGGTAATGAACATATTGTTTTCATGATGATTGCAGACACATTTCTTTTTTAATCTGTTTAAGAATTTTGCCAGGTATCGGTCTGACTTCTATAAAATTGGATGAATCTTCCATCTTAATTATACTTACACTAACCTAAATAATAATTAAAATCAAACACATAAACTATAAAAGAATGAAAATCACAGACTTTTTTTTTTTAGCAAAAATCATACAATTGCTATGGAATTAAGATGCTAAAAAACCTATGTAGATTCTAGTTGCTTCTCCCTTAAAATATTTGTATAACTTACCGTTTCTCAGTTCGCTGCCACTTCAATATAAAAACAAAAAGTTTCTGATATGGCTCAATGTTAACTTTTAAGGTCTCCAACTCTGGATATTCAGTCAGCTCCCAATTTAAAAGCTTTTCTTCTTTATTAATAAAAGTAACTGCTTCATCAGCATCTTGTATGCGTTTTTGCAGTGTTCTCATGTCAGTCACATACTGAAAAGATTTATCTATTATTAGAAATTTCAAATTCAAAAAAATAAATTGATCACATTTAAGATTACGGGATAAAAGTACCATATTTTTCGGACTAAAACCTTCATTTTTGGGGAAGAAAATAAGAAAAAAGCTGATTGGTGGGTGGATCAGCCTCCCGGAATACCCCCAAACAGCTGTTCCCAGAGGCAAATTTTAGCAACAGGTTCGTTGGTTGTGAGCTCTGCACCTTGCTTTTTCAGCCTCTGAAACAGAAGTTTCAGAGGCTTTTTTTCTGAAGCTCCATTTCAGAGGCTTTTATCAGCCTCTTAAACCTCCATTTCAGAGGCTGGGCGGGGCTAAATTCAGAGTATAAGACACACCCAGATTTTTTGGGGGGAAAAGCTGCGTCTTAAACTCCGAAAAATACAGTACTTATAAATATAAATGATGTTTTTTAAAAAAATTAAACAAACTGAAATAAACAGATTTGTTCATCCATATTCAGATTCTTGTATAAAAACCAGAACAAAGTAAGAAATCATCTTGTTTTACATTTATTGCCACCTCAATACTTCTTTTGAAGAAATATACAGCATATTCCTGATGTTCAATTTTTTTTTGTCAGTAAATTTCTTCTAAATAAATGTTTAATGTTCATTTCTATTACAACTCCTGCATGAAACTTAGGCGTACAGATGTCGTAAGTCCATTAAATCACCTTGTAGCATCATCAAAATACAAAATATGCTACTATCTTCCATATAAATCCAAAGAATATTATTTCATCATGCCCCAGGACTTTCTACTTCGAGGCTAACACCTTAATGTTACCATTCCAATAATGAATGGCATTTATGTTAATAGTAGAAGTAGCAAGGTTTTTTAATGGGACTATCAGCAACAGAATGTAATTTACTAAGCATTAGAGAATATCAAGATTCATCAGTATAATTTTTTGTCCTCTAACAATACAGTTAATTTTTTTTTGCTATTTTACCACTGTGTAAGTTCCTTGTGCAAAGTCTAAGCAAAAATTATTCCAAATATCACAGACCTGTTGCATGCGGTCCAAATCACAGTACTCTGTGAATTCATGCATACGACGGATTTGCTTTTCTACTTCCATTATCAATTTCTCACGTTTGGCTAGTAATTCACTTTCACCCTTCCGTTTAGACATTTCTATAATCTACAAGACAAAGAAGAAGCGGAGTGTATTTATGGATAGCATTACCTAACTTCATTAAATCACACTGAATCAATTCAAACATTTGTCAGTTATTTGGTCTGTAATAGTAAATTTGTCTAACAGCAGTCTTCAAATTTAAGAGATTAAAGCTGAGGTAATTACAAAGCTGTATTTTTTTTCTCAGACAATATAGCATGTAAAAATTTTTAAGTTTATATTTACATCATCATTTTCATCAAAGATAGGGTTAATATTTTGAGGCCACAACAAAACAGTTGCATTCAGTGTCAAGTCTTCGGGTTCAAATAAATAAACATCCAGAAGATAATTCATTCGTCGCTGGCATTCCTATAAAAGAAATTAAGTAGTTTATTTCTGTTTTAAACAAGATGTAAATTTGAAGGGAGATTGAGCTCAATTATAATACTGGGTATATCATTCCAACATCTATTACATTTTCCCAACTAGGAAAAAAAAGCTGTTCATGTTTCTTGAGAGTGTAATTCACAGGACAAATCTGAGGTAGGGCAGGTAAATCATACAAAATGATAGCTTGTAGTTGGCAATTTTAAATTTGGCCAGAAGATTGACAATCTGCTTCCCTGCAGGAATGCTTATTCAGCTTCAGCTGATTTACTATTTAAAAGACAGATATATGATATTGTTAATTTGCTGGAGTTTTGTGTGAAGTGTAAGCTCAAGCTATATTGTAATTCTAGTTAAACAACAATAATTAGTAATATTATTAATATTAAGCGCACCAAAGTGCCTACCATCCCTGTCCTACTGTCCCCATTTATTCGTATTCTTATCCTGTATTCATAATCATGTTTATACTTATATTTGTTATCTTATGTTTGACAAATAAATAAATAAATAAATAAAATGGATACATTATAAAAACAGGTTCCAGACTTAATGCAATTCACCCCTTTTAAAACACTTCTGTGTTTGAAGTACTGTGAACCAGTAAATTGAATGTGTGCATTATTTTTAGACTAACTCTAGGCTTTTCTATCTAGAGGTAATGCCCAATTAGTCTCAGGTAAGTGAGGATAGGATTGCAGCTTAAATGATTCAGAGATTTCAGTGAAAATATTGTGCCATTTGTGATTTAAAATTAAAAACCAAGACTAGAATTAAGTACAGCAGGTGAGGTAGTGTAGTAATATCATATAGGAAAGTATATGATACTGCACATACTACACCCCCTCCCTCCCACATGCATCAGAAAACCTGGAATAAGGACCCTGCAGAAAAAGGATCCTGCAGAATGCAGTGATACAAAAGAAGTGCTAGTAGTGGGAGAGGACAGCAGCTATTTTTGAAGAAAAACTCAAAATAATATATTTCAATCTTCTGAAAATGACTATAAGCAGCTAATAATTCCACCACCCTTCATGTTGGACTCAAGCTCAACCCCAAAAATGCCAACTCTTATTAAAACATTAAAAAGCCATTATGTGTAAACAAACCAAAAGTTTATATTATAGCAGTTCATATTCTAGTAGTATATGCTGCGATGACTAGATGTTAATACTTACATGATTTATTTTACAATATAGGAGAAAAATCAAGATTTAGCTGAAATTAAATTTATTTATTTATTTATTTATTTATTTATTTAGACTTATATACCGCCCTTCTCCTTGCGGACTTTAATTAATATGCTATCTGCCACTTAAAAACCAGTTCTCCTAAAATATTTACCTTAATCCTTTCATACAACTTCTGGATACCTATCGTTTTAGCCTTGTCAATAAAGGCTATACTTTCCATCATTTCTTCTGTTGTCTCAGGAACTTTTAATGCACGTTCTTTAATGTTTTCAAATTCATTACATATCCTAAAAATAATTTTAATTCGAGTTTTACACATTTTAGATTTACAATTCTGTACATTTCTATTTCTAGTATCTTCTGTACTGTAGTTGCTACAGTATAGCTTTTATATAAAAGTAATGATTAGTGATCATTACATCCAAATGCATACTATACAGACCAATACATAGTACTTAATTTTTAAGTGCAACAATGAAAAATCAATCAGTTAGAAAACAATATAGGTAATCCTCAACTTACAACAATGGTGAAATCTGCCCATTATGGTCATAAGTCATGATGATCATATAGCAAGTGACCAACCAGATTTTACAACTTTTATGCCACATTCCTTAAGCAAATGCCACAGTCATTAAGTAAAGTCATTGTTTGCTATGGGTTAGTTTTCTTGCAAATGCTAATTTTCATAAAGTATGGTCATATATCTGAGGATTGCTGGAAACAGTCATAAATGCCAAGCAACCAAATGCAGGTGGAGAGGGGGGCACTGGAACTTGGAGATATCTGTTATAACTTCAAATGGTCACTAAGCAACTGATCAGAAGTCGAAAGGTATCTAAATACAAAACAGTGCTGTATACAGTACGTGGCAAAATTTTTCTAAGGAAGAGATAATTTGTAATAAAAAATACTCACTTGTTATTTTCTTCTCTATGATTATAAGCTAATAAATCCAATAATTTATATGCAAAGCTTTTTGCTTTTTCGCATAACCCTTGCTTCAAGTCATCACAATCTAAACGCACCATAGAGAAGTGAGCTATCATTGGCAAGCTCATTATTTCCGTCGAAAGATTTAAAAATTCATCTATAAGCTTCAAAAGATGATTATATTTGTTATTTTACATATAAATGCATAACTGAATACAGTTGAAACAGATATTTGGAAGAAAGTTTCACTGAACCAATTAGAACATTGGATTATCAGTTTAGTTTAAAGTAATGTAAATAAAGTACTATTTTCGTTATACAATTACTTGCAAAAAGCACTAATGGTAGATGCCAGCATTCTGTTCTTCTTCATGCAAGTGACATCAAGCCTATTCTAAAATAGCAGCCTCCTACTGATTATGTATACACCATCCAATAATTTTCTTAAAACAATTGTTTTACTCCTATCCAAAATTCAAATGTTTCACACCACATATAATGGAAGTGCTCTGGAAGCCACAAAAAGATCCTGGGAATCATAAAAAGAGTGCTGAAGATCATGGGCCACCAGTTGCCTGCATTTGCACTAAATAAACTAGCTTCCCAATGATGCAGTGACGGATGCATTTCTGCAATCAATGTCAAAGGGAAATTCAACTGCGATTCCAGGCACATCTATACAATCAGGTTGTGGAATTAAGGGCGGGCATTTTATGGGGACATTTTGTCTTTTGTTTCAGGAAAAAAATTAAACCTGAATGCATGGAGCATCATCACAAACCTATTATTCTATCAGCACAACGTATTTGTTCCTCGGATACCAAGCTACAGATGATGAACAGTCTTCATTTCTTTTTTTGTAAATTATATACAAGCTTGCTGCTCTGTGGCTTGACTGGGCAGTTCATTTTGTTTGGTCATAGTCCATAGGCTATTAAAGTAATATTAATTTCACATCTAGATGCCTGAAACTTGGTACAAATATAGATCAAAGTATCATAATTATTAAACCATGTAGTAAACATCACGTAGGTTCAATAATGTGACATCTATAAATCCTGAAATCACAGCATTGGTTATCAATAGGCTTCTAGGCCCAATCAAAAATCCCGTTTTGACCTTTAAAATGCCACATGGATTGACACAAAGGTACCTGTAGGACTGTCTCTCCCAACTAGAATTAGCCTACCCTATGGATTTTTCCCAAGAAATACTGTTCTAGGTCCCCATCTCATGTGAGATTAAGAGAAGGCTCATTCTTAATGGCAATATCTCCAATTATAAAATAGGTAAAAGGAGTCCCACTTTGCTTTCATTATGAAAAGTTATCCTATTCTACTGGGATTTTGGTACAGAGATGAATCAGGGTTGCTTGTGTAATTTTTGTAAAATATTTGTAATTTTTTAATGTACTGATGTTTATTTTCAGTGCAAACTACCTTGAATCAAAAAAAGTTAGACCAGTATAGAGCTGTAAAAACAAAGCCCCAAACAAACTACAATAAAAGTTTATAAAGGAGACATCTAAATACCATTTCTTCAAATCAGGTTACTTATTTTTCTTCACCAAAATGCTTATAGTATTCTCATAATAGCTAGAAATGTGAAATCTGGTTGCCAGAGTTTATCTCAGAAAAATGTATCAAGGAAAAGGAATCAATTATCTATGGTAAGCATCATTATGGTTTTTGTTTCTCTTAGAGTTCTTTCCAAATGAGCAGCCCAACATTTTTGGCAATTGAGGTATTTTAAGGAATAAAATGAAAGCTTTAAGCCTTACAAACATATAAAGCACTATAACACTTAAAAGTACGTTTTTAAAAAAAGAGTCCCATGTTTCCAGTTAGAAATTTAAGGACAAAATTGGAACCCTAAGTCTCTGCAAAGATTAAAGCACAAATTTTGTCTCATAGATCATCCCCCAAAGCTCAGATGGAAGTCAAGAAATGATCTGTTGAGAAAAAATATTATTGTTTTTCAACTGAACTGGCATAATTTAAATAAGAATCATGGCATTTTATCTGATGTATATTACAGAACAAAAGCCAGGTATACTTATAAATTATACATGAAATTACCTCTGCATATTCATCAAAACTGTGTTCCTCAGCTATAAATGTTTTAATACGGTCATCTGCAGCACCATCTACAAGCCAGCCATATTTTTCCACTGTAAGAAAATGATGAAGGGAATGTGACAAAAGTAAAACAAGCAAAATACCCTTTTTCTGCCTATTTTTGACTTATTTATTGTTTCTGGCATTGTAATAAGGCAATTTGTGTATCAGTGGATTGCGTGCTGGTCTTTAGTCCTAAATGATCTTAAAATTGTCCTATAATAATAGTTACCACAAATCAGCAGTAATTTTATTACTTTTGTAATAAGGCAATTTGTGTATCAGTGGATTGCGTGCTGGTCTTTAGTCCTAAATGATCTTAGAATTGTCCTATAATAATAGTTACCACAAATCAGCAGTAATTTTATTACGTTAAAGATATGACTTTGAAAAGAATCATTGTAAACCACTCACCGTAAGAATCAAAATGTGCTTTTGCACCTTTCAAATTCTCATTGATTGCTCTCCTCAGTACAGATGAAGCCCATGCTATAACATGGTCAGGAAGTTCAGTGTCAATAGTTGTTACTATGTTTGTACCTCCTAACCATGAATGTATTGTCTGGACATTCTATTCAAAAGAAATTCAAGGATTATTTATGGCTTTTAAGAAATCATTTTATAATATGTAATACTATTTATATACCAGCTTGTTCAACCCAAACTCATAAAATTACTTCAAACATTAATGTATTTACCAGCTTTACAGTAATTGAATATTTTTGAATATGCTTTTATTGAGAGTAAATCTGAATGAACACACTTGAATTGCTTTTGAAATAAACAGAATGACTTCTGAATAAACATACACATGAACATGCTGCATAGCTTCTTAACTAATCTTATCACCTCTTACTTTTAGTCCAGAAACTAGTGAATATTTTCAAAGAGACCTCCCCAGCAGTTCTGTGGACCAACCAACTGTATGAAATGGACTATTTATGTATCCTTAGTCTTTAAAAATCAAGAAGCTGAGAAAGATTTAAATTCTTTTTTGTATCATCAATATGCACTCAAAAATGCACCTTTTGCTCTAGCAGTAGCAATAGCACTTAGACTTATATACAGCCCCATTGTGCTTTACAGCACTCTCTTGGCAATTTACAATGTCAGCATATTGTCCCCAACAATCTGGGTCCTCATTTTACCGATCTCAGAAGTTGGAAAACTGAGTCAACCTTGAGCCCAGAAATTGCCTGCAATACTGCATTCTAACTACTGCCATCAGTAGCATCCAGATTCTTATGGAATATTATTCTGAAAGATTTCCCTTTTTTCCCCCAGTGGCGCTGTGCATATCGTATATACTTCTTTTCATATTTAGAGCAGCCTTATTCATAGAACAGCACAACGAATCCATTCACATATTTTCTTTTTCTAACACTTAAAATTAGACTTTACAGTGGGGGATAAAATATCTTAAAATTGATATTTTTTTCTCCCACAAGGGCCAAGTTTCTCATTCCAATGGTCTCTAGTATTCCATTTAATAGGAAATTAAGCATTTATTTAGTCTTCTGTACTTCCGCTTACTATAGACTACAAGTTCATAAGAAGTGCCTATATATCTTAAGAATTTTTCATTTAATTTCTCATTCACTTAAAAAAACATGCTGCTCAAGACAGAGAAACAGAGAAGAGAGGTTTTGATACCCCAAGAGCTAGCCAATCAATTCTTTATCTACAGTAGCTGCTTCTCAGTAAACTGAGAGAACTGTTTTGCTCTGAATCCAGCCTAGATTGTATTGTCTATGTTTCACCAGATTATTTCCGGAGCAAATTCACAATTCAAACAATGTTTGTATTTTAACTATTAAGTGCAAGAAAGTTATTTTAACGTTCATAGATAATGAAAATCATTTAGCACTGGATGTGAGATTTACAATCATCTGTGCATTACCTGAAAATAAACTGAAATATATGGGAATTATTAGGATTGATGTGTACAATTAAGCAATATACATTTTACATATTTATGAGATTAAAGTATAATAGATAAAACAGAACCTGCAAAGTTTGTGAAATCAAAGTAATAATACATAAGATGGTTTCTTCCAGATCACGAAAGCTAGGATAAAAGTCCATTTTCTCATCATCAAAAGTCAATTCCATTTTGAACAATGGTAGCCATCTCTGATCTTCTAAGTCAAACAACTTCACATAAGCTTCAACAGATCTTTTTAATAACTCCTTCAACTAAAAAATAATGTTTAAAAAAGATTTTAGTACACACAATTAAAGCAATCTTAAGGCCATCTTTTATATTGTCTTGTTTATTCACAGCTTCCATAATACAAATATGAACATTTTGAAATTTAGAATAAAGTATGAACATTCACATAACTCTTGCAATAATCTCTCATGGATTCAGATTCAAACATAATTTTTTTATTCCTTTCACAAAGGTGCTTTGAAAGAAAGTGTTTTATGAATGATCTGAATTCTTCTTTTGCTGAAGTGATGGAAAATTAAAATTCTTAAGATGCATACATAATGTTCTACAGAGACATAAAAAAGAGACCTGATTAGACATAAGTGTGGAGACACAGTTATAGAAAGAATCCATTTGATCAGGTTTCACACCCTCCAGGGCTTCTTTTCTGGTAAAGAGATTGATAACCTTTGGATACCATGTGTTTAATATCTTTTCTTCTGTTTTTAAGCATTTTATAGACACATCATTTTGTAGGGATTCACATTCTATTGGGCCTCTTGACCTATATTAATTTAAGAAGTGAAACAATGTCAAGCAAAATCAATGGACAATAAATACAAAGCAAATGTACACGTTAATAGTTATAAAAAAATCAGAGTCCTTATATTATTCATATATTTTTGGTCCAGATTTAAAACTCACATAAAACATAAATGAAGCCTGTAATGAAGTATTACGATGTGGAGTGTCATTTCTAGGAAACTAGTTATGTTTTTTCATATTTTCCACTACTCAGTCACATTCTCTTTTCACTAGGATTCTTTTAAAATTTTCATAAAATAGAATTTATTTTTTCCTGATTGCTAATAAGGATATTTTCCCACACTTGTTTATATTCCTTCTTGTCTATACATGCGTTGCTCTGACTATATAACAATCTCTCTGGAGAATAAATTCATAATTAATGTGGAGAAGAGGCTATTACCTGTAGTAGATATTATATGGTGGGCATCTTATATCATCTAAGATTCCTAAATAAATTGATTGTCAAATACTAAAACATTTGATTTGAATTGTAAAAACTATATTATTAGTGATATATTTTACCAAAGGAATATAAATAACAATTTAATAATGCAGTATACCTAATTAGAATTATGGATATATTTTGATATTTAGAAAATTAAATCCAGAATGATAAATTTTACCTGAAACCAGATACATCTACTATAAGTAACATGGAAAACATTCTGTAACCGATTTCAAGGAGAATTCTTAAAGTTGGATGGAGAATATGTAAATTTTCAAAAATCTGTTTTCTTGCTTGTATAAAACTTTTATGCCACGGCCTAGAAAAGTCTAATCCTCTACAAATAAACAAAATGACAATACTAAATATATGGAAGAAAAAAAAAGAAACAATATAATTTTGATTAACAAACAACAGAGAAACGTTTTTCAGCTTTAAAATCTTTAAAAGTCAAAATCAGAGTATCAGAAATAAGAAAAAAAAGTTCCACTTTTGCTTCAGCAAAACATCTACATAGCTTTATTAATATAATTTACTCACACAGGTTCTACTGGCAAAGGTCCTTCTTTTTCATATTCAAGTAATTTTACTTCAGGCTTGATAAGAACACTTCGTACTGTGATATATAGGAAATATGTGTTAGGAAATGCTATTTAAAAGTAATATTTTAAAAATTATATTTAACTTCAAGGACTATTCAAAACATTACAGAGACATGCTGGTATTTTGAGAAACAGCTATGCATACTATTTTAGCATATTACTCATAAAATAATTTTTAAAATGTTTTATTTTCAACAAAATAATTGACATTGATTTGGCTTTTAAAACATGTAAGAAGAACACAGAAGCTACAGCATACTTTAGAGTTACCAAATGTTAAATTTATTCCTGGATTGTTAAATTAGTAACACGGTTCTTTAATTAATCTGGCTTCTTCAATGACGTTGCTTGTCAGAAGGTCACAAAAGGTGATCACATGACCCTGGGACACTGCAACCACCATAAATGTGAATCAGTTGCCATGTGCCCAAATTTTGATCATGTGACCATGGGGATGCTCCAATGGTCATATGTGTGAAAAACAGCCGTAAATCACTTTTGTCAGTTCCTTTCTAATATCGAAAGGTGACTGAATGATTCTAAGGTGAGGACTAACCTATATATGCATAGTCCTATATATAAATGATAACTATTTTTAACATACAGGTAAGTAACATGTTAGCATGCTTTGAGAAAAATATATCTGACAATATCTCTGATAGAATCAGGTATCAATATAATTTTTGCTATCTAGGCAAAATATACATTATATATTTTATGTTATACAAAGAAATATATAGAAAAATGTAAGAGAAAATAGGTATTATTGTAACATGATACTGAACTTACCCATATATCTTTTCATACTCATTTCATAATCATCTGTTATCTCATTTAAGAGTTCTTCAACCAGTTTCTCTCTATCCTTGCCCTCCATGAGAGACTGCGGTACCAATGTGAGCATGGAGAGTAACCACTCCTGCTGAATAGGTACCACTGGATTACTTTCAACACATTTCTTCATAAAGAGATAATTATTCTGAAATGAAACCATCATTATGTGATGAAATAAAACTAATTTATTGTTTGTGATTTAAAAATATAAATTGTAATATTACTCTGAGAGCTTATCTTTATGTTCCATATTCTACAGGTTGAGAATGCCTTGCTAGCTGTTGCTAAAGGACAAACACAGTATGATGTTGACTTTGTGTCTTTTTTGTTGCCTCCAAACTTTTAAGGCAAAGTTTTCCAAGTTGTGCTAATGAGATAAAGTATTACAGCTCTAAAAAGAATAGCCTGGGCAGAACAGTAACTTCCTACTCAGCCTCCAAGGAATGAATAGACCTTATCTTATTTTAACAGACTTTTTAGCTTAACAGATCTTAGCTTATTTTTGTCTTCCCATGCAGGAGAGAATATGCTTAGCACTGTTTGCTGATTGATGTTCTGTATTTTTTATCCTTACACTCTACAAGTATAATCTAACACAAAAAGTGCTAATATGATAAAGGAGGGATATATGCCATTTTTCTATTAGATGTATAAATAAACTGTTTAAAAATCTTACATATCTTAATTAGAAATCTTAATTAATTAATGTGTAAATTTTAATACCATTTTAAAAATTAGAAATTCATGTTACTAATGTTTTAATCAAAATCTTTATAATGTTGATTTGGCAAGGCTACCAAAACAATGGCTGTCAAATCAAATTAATAATTTGCAATACTGGGATACGCTAACAAGTATGATCTTCAAATTACATTAATAAATAATATTGAGCATCTTCATTATTTGTATGTTAGTTCTACGGATAAGGCACAACGAACACTATGAATATTAGCTGCATTTCCATACCTCATAAAACTTATAAAGTTTATGCAACATGTTACAATCATAACAGGCCTTTTATAAATCCTTAAATCCTTCACTTACTCTAATTTGTTTCTGTTCACTGTTCATCTGTTGAGGAGGAAAAATAATAAAAGATCACAAAACTGAATGAAAAATTCTTAGTTGTGTCAATGAAAAAAATACTTCCGTCGAAAATTCAATCAGACTATACCATAACTTTTAATAGCTATGCAATAAATGAAAACTCCTCCTGTTTGTACTGTTGCTGATATCTGCAGCATTGCAGCTCAGACAGCTAGTATAGATCTGCAGAAAGAAAGGGAACTAAGCAGAGTATTAGTGGTGAGGAATAAAACAGGTAATACAGTGGTAATATAACAGGTAAAACAAGACCCTGTCTTATATTTTTTTGAACCCTGAAATAAGCGCTTGGCCTTATTGCCATGCACTCAAAAGCCCTAATGGGCTTATTATCAGGAGATGTCTATTCCACGAAATAGATATTGGTTATTTCCAGAGTTCAGTGGAACCACTTATGCAGTAAAACAGTACAAATTCAAAAAAAGGAACTTTGTTAACACCTGACCAAAGAACAGTATCTTCTTAATAGCTAAAGTGCTAATAGTGATAGTATCAACAGTGATTATGTTGCTTATTCTAATACAAAAACTTTTCACATGTTCCTCTTATGTTTAATTGAAATTATCTGCTACCTAAGGCTATGGGACTTCCATAAATTAGGATCAAGTCTCTTTGGTTAGAATTGAAATAGATCCAATAGTAGGATTTATACACTATTAACCTATGATTTCTTGAACTGTAGTTTGTTGAATGAACTACAATAATAAGTAAAAACCAAACAAACTACATGACTTAGTACTATTTATGAACCACTCAGAGTGTTGTCTTTTTTTCCCCTCCTTTCCAAAAGGCAAAGAGTTGCTGGTTCCCTCACATCAAAATTTCTTATTTTTCTGAAACTGACCCACAATGTGTTCAATATTTTCTTGAAACTTGCTGACATAATTTTCTTTACTGATACGGTTTATACATAACTACTGGAAAAAGAATGGGCCTGTTGCTTTTCACTAGGATTATTCATAGGAGTGTTTCATAGAATAAATCATATTCAGTAAGGTAAAAGAAGATGGATGCAAACGAGATTAATAGACCAGCAATTCATTGTGCCTGAATACAACACAGACGAGGGGTCTCCAACCTTTTTTAAAAAAAATTGATTTATATGCCGCCCTTCTCCGGAGACTCAGGGAGGCTTATAATGCGTTAAGCAATAGCCTTCATACTTTTGTATATTTTATACAAAGTCAGCTTATTGCCCCCACAAACTGGGTCCTCAATTTACCTACCTTAGAAAGGATGGAAGGCTTTTGGACCTCAGAGACCACCAAATGCATAATTTTAAATCCTGTGGACCACTGTGGGGGTGGGGAGGCTCAGAGGTCTTTCGGGCCTACCTGTCTGCTTCTGCGTCGCCTCCGGGTAGGAGGCCCGAGAGAAAGCGCATGGTCCAGGCACACAGCCTGGAAACCTCTTTTGTGTTCCTTCTCTCAAAAAGCTTGGTCAAACTGAGTGAAGGAAAATGAAGATGGGCAGACTGACAGTGGCTTGCTGACATTGGTGGGAAAGTCGGTCCCATATTCCAGAGCTGAAGTAGTCACAGGACTGGCCCTTTGGTCACCCGGAACAGCTCCTCCACCCGGGTGCACCAGCCTGCAGGGGAGCTGCCTGCTCGACCGGTTGCTGACCACTGACACAGACTGATATGACAGTGCTGTAATATATTTCTGTAATCCATATATATATATATTGAAATAAAAAACTTACAGTATAAGGCAGTTGTGGAGCAACAGGCTCAGGCTCTCTTTTAAGAAATTCCTCCATGGACATTGTATAATCTTTTGTGGCAACATTAATTCTGAAGTAAAACAAAAAATAGTGAGCAATGTAAATTTCTTTTATATTTCTGTAAGTGTCTCAGACTTGTATCTATTTCTTATCAAGCTTGTTGGAACTGAACGGCAAACTGGCTAACATGCAAACATAATCAAACTAAATCATATAGATTTGAGAAGGATTAGCCACTTAATTATTTATAATTTATTAGCAGAGTAACAGAATAACACAGTGGAAAGGGACCTTGGATGTCTTCTAGTCCAACTCTGTTCAAGCAAGAAACCCTGTACCATTTCAGATAAATGCATCCAATCGCTTCTTAAAAAGCTCCAGTGTTAGAGGACCCACAACTTCTGGAGGCAAGCCATTCCACTGATTAATTATTCTAACTGTCAGGAAATTTCTCCTTAGTTCTAATTTGCTTCTCTCTTTGACTAGTTTTCATCCATTGCTTCTTATCCTGCCTTTAGGTGCTTTGGAGAATGAGTTGACCCCCTCTTTTTTGTGGCAGCCCCTTAAATATTGGAACACTGCTATGTCACCCTTAGTCCTTCTTTTCTTTAATTAGACATTTAATGAAATTCCCACAAACATTCTTTGTATGTTTTATCCTCCAGTTCCCTAATCATATTTGTTGCTCTTCTCTGCACTCTTTCTAGAAGCTCAACATTTATTTTACCCCTACTTTAAATTTAGTTCTCTCCTCTTACACTGCATCATGATGGCAGTGGTGGTATATTCCAGAGAAAGTTAAAGGAAGACTAGTAATATATACCAAAAATATACTGCTCGAAAAAATAAAGGGAACACAAGCAGAAGACATCCGAGATCTGAATGAATGAAATAGCCTTATTAAATACTTTGTTCTTTACATACAGTAGTTTATACTGCTCAAACACCTAAAGAGAACACAAAACTAAGAAGAAAAAGATCTCATGAAGAAACAAAGTACCGTATTTTTTGGACTATAAGACACACCTAGCTTTTGGGGAGGAAAACAAGAAAAAAAATTGCCCTCAGCAATTTGCCTCCTTTCAGCAAACAGCAAAAAACCTGGTCAGCTTCAGCACAGCCTGATTAAGCATGAACAGCTGATTGGCGGTTGGATATGCCTCCCGGAATACCACCTATCAGGTATTCCAGTTGCAGGGATCACCATCGCCCATCGCCATCGTTGCCCCCCATCACACACCCCAATTTTGGCCTCTGCATGTCTCATTTTCAGCCTCCACACATCCCATTTTCGGCCTGTTCCAGATGGGGGGATAGGTGGTGGCGGCAATCCCCACTGCCTGGAATGGGCCAAAAACGGGGCCTGCGGAGGCTGAAAATGGGGCATGTGGAAGCCAAAAATGGGATGTGCAGAGGCAGCGATAGGTGGCAGCAGCGGTGGTGATGGTCGGTGGCGATACCCACAGCTATACCTGGAATAGCTGATAGGCAGTATTCTGGGAGGCAGATCCAACAGCCAATCAGCTGTTTGTGCTATATCAGGCTGTGCTGAAGCTGACCAGGCTGTTTGCTGTTTGCTGCAAGGAGGCAAATTGCTGGGAGGCAGAGGCCGAAGGATGGGGACTGGCAGGTGGGCAGGGCTTCAGCAACATTTGCTGTAGAAGACGCACAGACATTTCTATCCACTTTTGAGCAGAAAGTGTGACTTATACACCGAAAAATACGGTTTTTCAAACAGGGGAGACAAGAAGCCGTATTACAATGACATTTGTAAAGACATCAGAGATGGGAAGAGACAAGTTAAAAACAAGGTAAATGTAGAAGAGTACAGAAATGATGTTGAAGAAAATATGCAGCAATGTTTGGAGAAATATGAACTAGTATAAAGACAACTAAAGTAATCCCAACAAGTGAAGCCTTACAATTGACAATGAACATTTTGAAGAAGATGATCGCTTTTGCCTATTAGGAACATCTATTAATGGTAAAAGTGTAGGGAGAAGGAATGGCAGAACCTAGGGTTGGGTGAAAAGAGGGATCAGCCTAGAATCCTTACATAGCCACAAGCAAACTAAGTCCAACCTCCCCTTGAAGCTGTTGATCCTTATCTAACTCTAACAAGGTACTGACTGAGAAAAAACCCTTATACACATAGGCTTTTAGCAATAAATCAGTTCAATTGAAACTTCACATGCGGACCTGATCTTTAATGCCTGACATAAAGCTTCAACAATCAAGGGATATGCCTTAGACTAGCATTTGAAAAGTAGCATGAAGGTCTTGCAACTACCAGGACTATGTAAGCAAAACTTTTCCTTCTGAGTGTCTATGGAAGAGAAATTTGCATTGGAAAAAGCAGGAGAGAAAACATACTGATATTCAATACTTTTGCACCTTGGTGTTGAAGAGGATTTCTGAGAATTCTATTGATAGCCCATAAAACAATCAACTGAATCATTAAAGAAATTAATCCAGAATCCAGAGTTCTCATTGGAGGCACAAATGACCATGCTCAATTTTTGGACAAATTATGAAAAGATCTAGCTGCCTTGAGAAGACTATAATGCTAGGAAAGGTAGAAGGCAAGACAAAAAGAGAATGACTAACAGCAAGGTGGAGGGATTCAATTACAGGAGGTCACTTGCAACATTCCCTTCCATTGGGGGAACTTTGCTTGTCAGAAGCCAGCTAGGAAGATTGCATGATCATGTGACACCAGGATGCTGCAACTGTTGTAAATGCAAGCTGGTTTCCAAGCACTCAGATCATGATCAAACCACTGGATGCTACGAAGGCTGTAAGTGCAAGGATCAGTCATAAATCACTTTTTTCACCACATTGTACCTTTCAACAATTGCTAAGTGAATGGTCTTAAGTTGAGTACTGCCTGCAACCATGAGCCATGGTTTATACCATATTTTACCTTTTAAGTATCTGTTTTCCTGTACATTTTAGGTAAAACATTTGCTATTGAATTAAACATGACCATCTGCTAATATTTTATGTCCAGCAATTTGCAGCATCGGTAGCAAAATATGCAAGACATGTGTGTCAGGTAGGAATCTACAAACTGCCTTTTGAGCCCTAGAACAGAGAATAAGGCAAGCACAACCACTACCACTCCATAATAACTGCTGTACAGAAAAAGAGATGTTACATGATTTTGTTAAGCATCTTCTGCTGTTCCGATACTCTTCGGTATTTCATCAATTTTTTCTGTTTTTCAGTCAATTCCTTAGATGTGGAAGGAAGAGCTATAGGTGGTAACTGAAGGTTCCATACATCTTCATCTTCATCAGGAGTGTTTGTTGATTTACTTGGAGCTGACATCTAAAATAAAAGCAAGTATTTTTGACAGAGAGAAAAACAATACAATTATTAAACTAATTTTCATAAAAATCAGATTATGGCAATCATTTTAATGTAGATAAAGATGTTAATTTACTGATTAAGCAGAGATGGGTGGAAGTTAAAACATAATATATAATATGAAGTAATTCCATGTTGATAAGTGCAGTGTTATTATTCATTTTCATTTAACTGATTCTGTTCTTTTTCAAAATTCCAATCAATAATGGAAACTAATAACTTTCAGGATCATTGATTTAATTAAGTGCTTTGGATTCTTGAATATGACTCTAACTTTAAGCAATAACTTGTGATTAGTACTTTTGTATGAAGGCCTACATGTACATATTTTTAAATAAAGAGTTTCTAGCATCCCTCACTCTTGACATGGATCAAGAAGCAGAACCTAAAGTAGAGCTCATCTACTTTACCAGCTAGGATAAAACATGTAAAGACAAATCAGTAATCAATTAAATAAAAAAATACAATCTGGCTTATTCTTTCCCTTGATTGGATGAGAGGAGAAAGTTTTCATGTACTTTGTGCAGCTTGTTAATATGCTCAATATTTGTAAGCTGCAGTATTATGTGAGAACAGGGCCAATCATTTCAAAAACATTTGTAAGGGAGAAGTTAGAGAAATATATAAGAAAATAACTTAACAATTAGCAATAATAGCAATGTAAATAATACATCCTGTGATGATAACTCTAACACCATAAAATATCAACATCTGCATATTCCAGGTCCTTGGGAAGAACTCTATAGAGGTAGATAAAAAAGCCAGATAAAAATCTGGCTGACTGTGTAACAAACCATTCAGATTCTGGTCAATATGGTATTCAATACCAGTGAATAGGGAATAACAATAAGACAGGATTTTTGCTTCCATTTCCAGCAATTGAGCTATACCAGTGTTTCTCAAAGTGTGGACCCTTGGGGTCCTTCAGATTCCACAAAATCAAAATTATTTGCTGGCTTACGTTGAAAAATAATTCAGTACTAAAATCCCATCAAGCAATTGTGAGAAGCATTAGTGGAAGGCAATGCAGCCATATTTAATATGGTAAATATAAATCCCATATAAGCAAAATATCTTTTGAGGGCCTCCATCATTTTAAACATAGAAAGGTGTCCTTAAAGAGAAAAGTTTAAGAAACACTATAGATTGAGATACACAATCTATTTATACACATTTAGATCCCACCACAACAGTGTACAGGCGGCTCTAGGCGGCTTCTCATTCCAGAGAAAGGGCTCTTCAAGGGGAAAAAAAATCACAAAGCAAATTCACAAAGACAGGTGTTTCTATTCACACACACACACACCACTTGCAAACTTGCAATGAGAGTATAGGTAAATTCAGTTAATTTTCAAGCGCCTCTCTGAGATCAGCAGCATCTATATAGGAAGAAAAAGTTGCACTGAATTCAACAGTGGATTGGTTTTGTAGGAAGAGCAGGGCAGCTTCATTTGTAGCAACAGCTGCCTTGCCCTATCCCGGAAAATACAGTAATACTCAAAGCAGGCAGCAGAAGGAATGCTAGCTGCAATCCGGGAGCCATAAAACACCCTCTTGTTTGAACTATATCTCTATCTCGCTCTCGCTCTGCAGCCACGTTTGGGAGGCATCCGGCCGAGCCCAGTCGTCTTGTCACCTTCTGGGCTCCTCACCTCTCTCAGGGTTGGTGGGATCGCTTGGGCTTAGGCGAGAAAAGAGGAGCGACGAAGGCAAGAAGGCCCGCCGCCCAATTCCATAAACGCCGGCACTGGGTTGTCAACAAGGCGTTGGTTGCTATGGGAACGAAATAGGACCCCACCTCCCGCCAGTCTGTTTGGCGGACGGTCCCGCCCTCCGCTTCAAATTCACCCGCCGCCCGAGAAGGGCTCGCGATGCCCGAAGCTTAACTGGAGGAAGCGCGTTTCTTCGCTGCTTAAACCGGCAGGTGGAAGCGCTGTACGGAGGGGGTTGACTTCGCTTTTTTCCTCCAAAAGAGACGCACCGTTGGGCCCGTGCCAAATGCGCCTCTTTTATCTTTGAATTCCTGCCTTTCCCGAAGGGTAGTTAAAAACGGGCACCGCGAGGAAAAGGCGCCCTAATCTTGCTCAGAGACACTTTGCTGCCACTTATGTTAGCCGTTGAACTCTTATTATAAGAGGAGCCCCACGAGCAACATTTTGACTAACTTTGGAAGTGTTAACGACGTTGTCGTTAAAAATAGGGGTGACGAGATACGAACTATCACTTCAAGGAGATGATTCGGGATTCTTTTTAAAACATTGAACCGATCAAATAGTGCTATTCTGACGACCCCTTAGGTAGCAAAGAGTATGTAAAAGCCGGTATGCTGTTGTGGTTCAGATGTACTGAGACTCAAATTCAGCTCTTCCCTCAACGATTGAAACTGAATGGCTTTCAGATCTTTTAGAGATGGCTTGCTCATATTATTATGAAAAAACAAAAAGTTGTGATTTGATGTTAATGCCTTATTTTACTGCAACAGAGTGAGTGAGAAGTCAATGTTTCTTTCCCCCCTCCCACTTATCTTTCCTCACTTCTCTTCCCCCTTTTCCTCTCCACCATTTTTCTATTTACTTTCCTATATGTTTTATTTTCCTATTTTGTATTTTATATCTTATTTTATTATAACTCAATAAAAATGATTTTAAAAATCCGATTGACCTTCAGAGTGTGAGTTTCATGTCACTGTAATGATTGTGGGGATAAAATGAATAGATTTTCTGTGTAAGCTATGTTAAAGTTCTGGAGAAAAAGGTAAAACATAAATTGAATATAAGGCACTGCCATACTCTAGACCCAAATATTACTTCATCTAGCTCCATACTGATTATCCGGTATTGCCTGGCAAAAGCTAATACTATCTGGCTCTTTTTGGAGATTAAAGGAAGCAAGACATTCCGACTGTACCTCTCTATTTCACTCTCTCTTCCAACATACACAAATATGAAAAGTTAAACTTTTTTGTATAGGATTATAAAGAGGTATTGTAAGAATCTTTAATTGCTGAATGGATACATAAAAAGAAGTACTATTATAATCCTTAGTTTGCTGAATTGATACAATGTGAACCAATGCAAGGATTCGTCAAAGCAACGTATGTGTTCAAAAGTGCTATTGAAGTTCCATGGAGTCTTGGATAGCTCAACAGGCTAATAAGCAGACTAAAGCCTGTTATTAACATCCAGCTGTCTGCAATTGCACCAGTTCAGGTCTCACCATGCTCAAGGTTGACTCAGCCTTCCATCCTTTCTAAGGTAGGTAAATTGAGGACCCAATTTGTGGGGGCAATAAGCTGACTTTGTATAAAAATATACAAAAGTATGAAGGCTATTGCTTAACGCGTTGTAAGCCGCCCTGAGTCTCCGGAGAAGGGCGGCATATAAATCTAATTAAGAAAAAAAAAAGTTCAAGAAGGATGGAACAAGAAGCTACTCAGATTCAAACTTTGTGTTTTTGTCATGTCAGCTTCAAAATTTAGGAGTTCAAGAGGCTCAATTATTCCCATGGCTTCCTTACATTTGTCTCAAAATTGTCTTCAAAAAGAATTACATCACTAAATTGCCATTGTGACATAATGTTGGACGATAAGCATAAAACAAGCTCTAACTTGAAGAATAAAGTATTTTTATTGGATATCAATTATCAATCAATCTTCTAAGAATTTAACTATTTCTTTGCTCTCTAAGTATGCAAATAAAATTACTTTATCACAGCAAACATTTTTTTCTGTGACCTGTTTGCGGTGAGGTGTTTTTATTCCTATTCACTTTGTTTTATTATACATTCCCTAATGTGTACTGTTCATGATCCAAGTATACAAAGATTAGATATAAATTCTGAAACATGAAACAAAACTAATTGGAATGAAAGCTACCTGATCTTTATTTTTGAAATTTCAATTTATCTGATCTGAATCTCAGCTAATTACATTGGCATATTTGTATACAGTACACAAGGATTTATTTGTAAAATGCCTTGACTTGAAGGTAAGTGCTCTATTAACACAGGCCAAGGGTGTGTTTTCCTACAATGACACTCTGGAAAACTCAGAAGATGAACAGGAAAACAACAGCTGTCATCTACAGTTGATCTTCAATGCCTGATATTTAAAACTGAATTTGTTTCAGACGTGGAAGTTAAGCATAACATATAATGGATAAATCTAACTCTTGGCAGAATACAAACTGAGTAAGTGGTCAATTGGTTTATCACAGTTGCTCTATTCCATCATATCTGGTACCCTTTTTTGGGTTAAAAAAGTTTATCCACCATTACTTATGCAGTATATCTTCAATGTGTGAACACTGACAACAAATTGACATCTCAGATATCCTGTGTAGATTAAAAAGTTTCTTGGTCCTATTCCAAACCACGTTACCTGATGAAGGATGCAGGACAACTGCTTGAAGTTGTCAAAGTTTTATTTCGATAGCATGACATGCAATAGAGCAATCAAAAGGTAGACTATGAACTTAGAATGCTCAGAATGGTAGTACTTATGGTAACAATGGACTTTGATCATGAAGTAATGGACTTTGATGTGAAATACATTAGATGTGTAAATTAAGATGTTCCTACTCTGGGGATATGTGAGGCCCAAGAAAAGAAGATCCATTCATTGACCTGTGGGGCGTGTGAACTTAGATGTGTAAATCTCTTTGGTGTGGAGTTTTTATGGGGGATCTGGCATTATGATCTATTATGAGGAAAGAGTTCCCTTATCTTGAGAGGATTCTGTTTTATGTTTGCTTGCCAGTGCTGGTTGAATTCCCAGAGAGACATGCTTTTGTCTCTAGCTCTGTTAGGGGAGGCTGTTACCTGTTGGAAAAAAAAGGAGTTGCCTAAGTGGCAAGTGGGTTTTCTTCCCTTGTCTCTGAAAATTTGTCTCTATGGAAGTGGATAATACTTATCCATTAATTAAACAATCTATTACAAAGAAAACCAAACATAGTACATTTTTAAAAGATTAAAGAAAGGTGTACATTGTATAAAATGTGAATCTGATATACATGTGTACAGACTCAGAAAATTGCAGCATTATGAAAACTTTCATGGACTGGTCTATAAAGTTTTTATTATTAATTTTTATCCCTCCCTTATTTTAATAGTCACCTGAAGGCAGCAAACATACATAATACTTCCTTCTCCTGTTTTCCCCACAACAACAACCCTGTGAGGTGGATTGAGCTGAGACTGGCCCAAAGACATGCAACTGGCTTTCATACTTAAAATGAGACTAGAATTAACAGTCTCCTGTTTTCTAGCCTGTTTACTACTGGTAGGAGTCAAACTAATTTAAAACTATTACTAGACTTAATTTCTTTGCAGTAATATTTAAATATTCCCAAGTAAAATGGAGTTAATAATTTGTACTTCTACCAAATAAATGAAAAAGTAGTCCCTCTTCAGTTTCTTTGCCCCTATTTTTCTAATTTGCAGTAAATTGTTAAAAAAATTAATATGCTTAACATTGTTTTGCCACCATTTAATATTAACAATAAAGAGAAGCTTGCCTCTCTGTATTAGTGCTTTAGAGCTCCTGACATGGATAACAGATTTAGATTTTATTGCATTAGTTACTTAACAATCCAGTAGTGTAGGTATGCTGCTTCTAAGCTCCAGCAAAGGTTTGCGTCTAACTTTGCTAGCCATTGTTCTGGCACCTGGCCTTACTTAATAGAGTTTTATACTCTACTAAAACATCAAATTCTCAAGCGCCTAACACTACTCATCCAGTTCTGGGATAGAGAAAAGAACAAACCTAAAAGCCTCATCCTCTATCACAGAGGTCTTCAAACTTGGCCGCTTTAAGACTTGTGAACTTCAACTCCCAGAATTCTCCAGCCAACATAGCTAGCTGCCAAGTTTGAAGACCTCTAGCAAGCCTACTTCCGGTCAGCGGTGCTTGGTACGTTCAGGACTACGTCTAAACAGAATCTTGACCTCCTCCATCTTCCGGGTCCTTTAACTCTCCTCCCCTTTTCTTTTGTCGCTCCGCTACCTCGTTTAATCAGCCCTTCGGGTCGGGGCGCCATTTCCGGCAAGCGCTTGGCTTCTTTTCCCGGTCGCGCTTCCTCCTTCCTGTTCCCTCCGCTGCGAGTTTTCTCATTGGCCCTGGCGGAGCTGGCAGGGCGGCCCAAGTGATTCTGTGCTGCGGGGCGAGCGGGGAGACGAGCAAATGAATGGTGTCAGCTACGGGTTCTTGCGGCGTCTGCTGGGCACTTTGAAGGCCCTTCCCTTGTTAAGGCGTCCGGGCAAACAGCGGCTGGCTTGGTGGTTGCCTACCTTCACCATGGAGCGGGCGGTGGTGCGCTGCGTCCCGGCGGAGCCTAAGCTCAGCGTTTCCATCGTGCTGCAGGATGGTAAGACCCGGCATGTGCACCGAGACCAAACGGAGCCTCTGGGCCAGGCGCTGGCTCGCATCGCCAACAACGTCAGCAAAGGCCACGCCAAGAAGGCCAAGAAGAGCAAAAAAGCACAGACCGAGCCCGACCCCGGGACGCCGGGGACACCTTCTGAGCTCGTCCCCGTTCGCCTTTTCTCCCAGGACGGGGAAGCCGTGGCCGAAGACGTGCCTAACCAGGAGGCCTGGAAAGACGGGTCAGTGCTGCAAATCGGCGAGACCCGCTACCGCGTGGAGCGCAATCCGCCCACGCTGACCGAGCTGCAGCTCCCGCGCTCGCTCATGGCCGGCTTCCCCGTGTGCCCCAAGCTCCAAGTCGAGTTCGGCTCCGCCCGGGACTGCCTCTTCCGTTGGTATTACGAGCAGAAGGTCGAGCCGGCTGAAACGGCCTCGGCCGCCGCGAGCAGCAACTGGGTGGAAGCCCCCGCCGGATCCGAGCGCGTTTTCATGCCGTCCAACGCGCAGATCGGACGCCGCCTGAAGCTCGTGTGTATCCCGGGGAGCAGCGAGAGGCGATACGGGCTGCCCCGCGAGGCGGAAAGCGTAGGCCCTGTGGAGGCTGGCCCGGGCGCTTGCACTTTCGAGGCGCGGCATCTCTACACCAAGAAAGTGGCGGTGCCGGGACTGATCCGCATGGTTTCCTATAACATCCTGGCCGACATCTACGCCAGGACTGAGCTCTCGCGGACCGTCCTTTATCCGTATTGTGCTCCTTACTCGCTGGAGCTCGACTACCGGCAAAACCTCCTCAAAAAAGAACTGGCCGGCTACAACGCCGACATTATTTGCCTGCAGGAGGTAGACAAGTCGGTCTTTGTGGATAGCCTGGGGCCTGCGCTTGACGCCTTCGGCCTGGAGGGGCTGTTCCGGATCAAAGAGAGGCAGCACGAAGGCCTGGCCACTTTCTACCGAAGGGACAAATTCCGTCTCCTTAGTCAGCACGACATTGCCTTCAATCAGGCTCTGCTTGAAGATCCCTTGCACAGAGAGCTGCGGGACAAGGTGGCTACCTGCCCACAGGTTGAAGAAAGCCTGCTTAAGCGATCATCCGCTCTACAGGTATGCCTTATTATTCCCTCTTGTCCAGTGGTGAAATCCAATTTTTTTTACTACAGGTTCTGTGGGCGTGGCAGGGGAAGGATACTACAAAATCTCCATTCCCTCCCCACTCCAGGGGAAGGATATTGCAAAATCCCCAGTCCCTCCCCACTCCTGGGGGAAAGATATTGCAAAATCTCCATTCCTACCCCACTCTGGGACCAGCCAGAGGTGGTATTTGCCTGTTCTCTGAACTACTCAAAATTTCCGCTACTGGTTCTCCAGAACCTGCTGGATTTCACCCCTGCTCTTATCTAAAGCAGGGGTCTCCAACCTTGGCAACTTTAAGCCTGGCAGGCTTCAACTCCCAGAATTTCAAAGCTGTTTGGGGAATTCTGGAAGTTGAAGTCTGCCAGGCTTAAAGTTGCCAAGTTTGGAGACCTCTGATCTAAAGGAATGGTGGGGAAGTGCATTTGCAGGTTAAGTTAAAGGGATTTTCATTGAGACATTCAAAGCCAGAACTGTCTCAATTCTCCAAACTGGCATCTTTTGGTATCTTTAAGCAGTTTTTACATAACTTTACTTTGTTAAGAAAACATAACTTAAAAATATGGCTTGGAGGAAAAAGAAGAGTGAGATAAAGTCCTCACAAATTGACCAAGGTAGAAAATTACTGAGATACTGTATAGGAAAAACACACTAATCAGCCCCTCAAATATAAAGTAGTTTGTCCTTTTTTATTTGATGTTCTTTTGAATGGGGAAAATAAATTTTCTAAAGGGATTTCAGGCTGTCGGCAGGATAACTCTGGAAACAAGAAAATGGAAGGTAAGTTGGAAAAGTTAAACTGTGTGCAAAAATCTGGCTGGGAGATGCAGAGAACAACAGATCCAGAAAGCATTCATCTGATGTACCTTTCCCAGAGAGGCAACTGTACGGTGGCTTGAAATGCTCCATTTGTAAATCTACCTCCTTCATGGTCATGTGATGGGAATGCTGCAACTGAGGATTGCAAGTAACTCTAGAAGCCATATGCTGCATGCTTTCAGACATCATGTTATTTTTTTTTTAACCCAATCAAATGTTGGAAATATATTATGTAAAGGGACCTGGATTTTGTCCATCAGCAAGATAGTTCCCTAAAAATAAAATAGATTGGAGCCAAATTTGGTGTGTGGGAAAAAGGCAACAATAAGATTTGTGTATAAGATGAGTTGGATCAAACCAGGTTTATGGAGAAAAAATGTCATATATTACTATGGAAGAAAAAGGTAGGCCGTAGTTTGGAATGTTGCAGACTTCTCCATAGATAGTCTTTGACTTACAACTATTTGTTTAACAACTGTCTAAAAAGGGTGGCAATTCTGGCCATTGCAAAAATGTCACATATTCATACATATGCACACCTATTCTGTAATCAAGTGATTATGATTTGGGTGCTTGGCAACCTTTTCACACTTAGGACTGGTTGCCAAACACCCCACAATGATGTTTACAATATTCTCCCCAAAATTTCTCAGGAAATCAAGAAGCCAGCAGGGAAGATTGCAAGCTGCTGTCACCTACAGAGAGGACTTCTTTTGGTCTCTGGAGTTGGCTGAAAGAGCATCATATCAGAGGATATGCACTCCACACAAAGCTGAACCCCTCAGGGAAACAGTTCTGAGAGCAAAAGGACTGTCTACTGGAGGATTTCAGCTCTATGTAGAATTGAATCTTTTGGAGACCAAAAGGGCTGCCTGCCGGAGGCTTTCAGCGCAGCACCAAACTGAATTCCTCCAGTAGGCAACTCTTCGCTCTTAAACAGATTCAGCTTCACATGATTGAAATCCTCTGGCAGGTAGCCCTTCCACTCACAACCAGAAATGCCAGGAATGTAATTATTGAACAAAGCAATCATATGACATCTTATACTTAAAGACACCCGCTCCTTCGTTATTGCTAGACTTCTGCCTTAAAACAGACCAATTTTTTTAGAGGTTGGAAAGAATTCCAACTACTATGCTCATTATCATTTCTGTAACTTAGATAACTATATACAGTATTGTGCGGTATCAGAATTCATGAACATTTTTCTTGTAGGTTTCTGTCCTTCAGTCTCAAAATGATTCTTCAAGAAAGATTTGTGTAGCCAACACTCACTTGTTTTGGCACCCAAAAGGTAATTTTGGTTTCTGATACTTTTTAAGCAGGTTATATCTTGTATTTTGAATTCTGGGATTGGATATAAATTGAGAATTGGTAAATTGCAGAACTGGAAGCCTGTGTGGTGCTGGTTTTTGCCACAGGGTTGAGGTGAGGTCCTTTCCAGCTGCAGAAACGTTCTTATTAAGCTAAAGCAGGAACACCAGGGGTTTCCAAAGAAGTAGTCTAGATTATTGTATTGTTCATAAATTCATAAGCACACAATCTTTTGTTAATTGGATACCATGGAATTGAATACCATGGAATAAAGTGTTTTGAAATGTCACTGCTGAACAGTGAATAGAATAATTACTTGACTCCTTTGGGATTTATTTTTATTTATTTAGCGTATGGCTGGTCACACACAGTATTAAAACTTTGTTTTAAAACAATAAAAACAATTTTAAAAAAGCAGTAAGAAAACCTAAAAGGAAAACAGAAATAACATTTCAGAGTTTAATGTCGAGTTTGGATATCCAGTCAGTAGCTGCTGTTGTTATTCAGAGGAAGTCCTTAGAATCTCCTGGATACCTTCTGTTAGAGCATTCCCTCACTATATATATTTGGGATGTGTATTACAGTAGCAGAGAATAAACTCTTGGATTAATTGAGGGAACTGCTAGAAAGTATCCCAGTAATTCTCTTAGAGGAAAAAAACGTATTTGTGCTTAGTTTTCTTTGTGTTACTTCCTCCTAATTATTATATATAATTCTGCAGATGCAGCTCAATTTTAGAGTATTATTAGGTAGATTAAAATTTATTAAATACATTCTATAGTATGAGGAGGGATGTAAAGTAAAGGAACACTTCCATCTTCCCCTTTTAACGGCCCTTGACTATACTTTATTGAAGAAAGGAAGAGAAAGTATGGAAAACCGAAAGAGTCAGAGAAAAGGAACATTGAAGAATGGAAATTGGAAGAAACAAAGAAAAATAACAAAATGTTAAAGAGAAGTACAGGAAAAGAGTACTGTATAGAAAGAACTGGGAGCATGGGAGCTGAGCCAAGAGGAATAACTAATTGTGGGCCACAGTTTGCAGAACTGGCAGAATCAGCAAAGCAGTAGCAGTGGAAGCAGCTGACCGGTGCCAGCTGCCAGGGGAAGCAGTGTAGAATCTCAGCCAGACCAGCAGATGCAGTAGCAGCAATGGCCCCAAGAACATTGATAGCACTGAAATGGGCTCTGATAACCCTGCAGGAAGGTGGCAGATGATGGCAGAGTAGAAAAGTCCAAGAAGCCTGAGAAATCCAACGGCTGGATGCCTGTAAACTGTTTTGAGTGACAGTTGCACCTCCCAACCATTGGTACAGGCTAAGAGCCTCCCAGCAACTGCAACCTTCCTGAAGCAGCCCACGTCTTCTACCTAACATTCTTTTGATGGAGACCACACAAGTGCCTGCAGCATTGTGGGTTAGGAAGTAGGAAGTTTAAAGGTTTAGAAAGAATTCAGTCCAGGCTTGATGCAGCACAAAGTGGATCAGGGTTTTAAAAGTGTATGTGTATGTAAATAGAATTAAAAGGGGTTAGAATATGGAATAATAAAGTGCCAGGTGATCAATTGTAGAATTGGAATGAGACCACAACAGAACAAAGTATAATTTCTGGGAATGAGATGTTTGTTTATTTGGTAAGTTTGTATAGCTGTTATCTTACATATATGATTTTGAACTGTGTACAAAGTTAAAAACAAAAACAAAACATTAGAAAAATAATTAAAAACAAAACCATAAAAAAGTCAAAATTATTTATAGAGAAATCTATTCTGAAGGGAATTGTTTGGCCTCTTGTTTGGTTCTGTCACCATCTCCCAAAATGGACTTGTGTCATTTCCCATGGACAACAGCAATTGGCTGTGCCCTATCCCTGCCCTGCCTGTCTTTTTCTTGCTATTGCTGGTAAGCTGACAAGCTCCAGGCTGAGCTGTAACAATACCTCAGTACAGCATATGTGTTGCTGTCCGTCAGCCTCTCCATCCTAGGTGCAGAGCCATACTGTATCCAAATGAGAAGACATAAGGCCTGTCTAAGACTTGCAAATTGCTGACATATTTTGGCTGTCACCATCCAACTGTGTATCAGTGTGGCAGTTTACCTAGTATGACATGGAAAGCTACAAATTTGAAACCCCTATCCTAATAGAAGGCAATGGCAAACCATTTCTATATTATAGTTAGGAGTCAAACTCAACTCGGGGGCTTTGCTTTTTTTGAAAAAAATATCAAGACTGGATATTACATTATTTGAAACCTTAGACCCGTTGACTAAACATAACAGTCCTTTCTTTTGTTTTAGGTGAAAATATCCGTCTAATCCAAGTTGCAATAGCATTATCCCATATTAAGCATGTGATCAATGACATCTATCCTGCTACACCTCTCATCCTCTGTGGAGATTTTAATGCCACACCATCAACTGGAACATATACTTTCGTCAATAGTGGTAGTATTACAGAAGATCATGAGAGCTGGGATTCAGAAGTTAAAGAGCAACGGTTTGCTATGTCTCTAACCCACCAGTTCGGTCTTAAAAGTGCTTGTGGAGAACCAGCTTACACTAATTATGTTGGAGGCTTTCATGGATGTTTGGACTATATTTTCATTGATGCAAATGTTTTGGAAGTTGAACAGGTAATTCCACTGCCAAGCCATGAAGAAGTAACCACCCACCAGGCCTTACCAAGTGTTTCACATCCATCAGATCATATAGCACTAATATGTGATATAAAGTGGAAATAATCTCATTAGTTTCGGAAATTTGTGCTACTTGTGAAAAATTCAGTTGGAATGCTTATTTGATCACAATTATATCTCATTTATAATTCTTTGTAAGTTGTCATATTTTTTATAACAGCGTTCTTATGTACCAGTGCTATATTTTTCTTCTATTAATGAACAGAATCAATACAATTTGAAACTATGATTGTCCTATTTCATTTTCAGGTGACTTTTAAAATAAGGAGTAAAACTGGATTGTTTAAACTGATATTTGCCAATCAGTCGCTACTAACATGTTGAGGGAATAGCACAGTCTTTATAAGACTGTATTAAAGATTCAAAAAAATATTCTGACAGTTCCCACCATATTGAGGGAAAAAATCTTACTCATACAGTGGGGCAAAAAAGTATTTAGTCAGCCACCAATTGTGCAAGTTCTCCCACTTAAAAAGATGAGAGAGGCCTGTAATTGACATCATAGGTAGACCTCAGCTATGAGAGACAAAATGAGAACACAAATCCAGACAATCACATTGTCTGATTTGGAAAGAATTGATTTGCAAATTATGGTGGAAAATAAGTATTTGGTCAATATCAAAAGTTCATCTCAATATTTTGTTATCTATCCTTTGATGGCAATGACAGAGGTCAAACGTTTTCGGTAAGTCTTCACAAGTTTGGCACACACTGTTGCTGGTATGTTGGTCCATTCCTCCATGCAGATCTCTAGAGCAGTGATGTTTTGGGGCTGTCGCTGGGTAACATGGACTTTCAACTCCCTCCAAAGGTTTTCTATGGGGTTGAGATCTAGAGACTGGCTAGGCCACTCCAGGACCTTGAAATGCTTCTTACGAAGCCACTCCTTCGTTGCCCAGGCGGTGTGTTTGGGATCATTGTCATGCTGAAAGACCTAGCCACGTTTCATCTTCAATGCCCTTGCTGATGGAAGAAGGTTTGCACTTAAACTCTCATGATACATGGCCCCATTCATTCTTTCCTGTAGACGGATCAGTCGTCCTGGTCCCTTTGCAGAGAAACAGCCCCAAAGCATGATGTTGCCACCCCCATGCTTCACAGTAGGTATGGTGTTCTTTGGATGCAATTCAGCATTCTCTCTCCTCCAAACACAACGAGTTCTGTTTCTACCAAACAGTTCTACTTTGGTTTCATCTGACCATATGACATTCTCTCAATCCTTTTCTGGATCATCCAAATGCTCTCTAGCAAACTTCAGAAGGGCCTGGACATGTACTGGCTTAAGCAGGGGGACATCTGGCACTGCAGGATCTGAGTCCCTGACAGCGTAGTGTGTTACTGATGGTAGCCTTTGTTACGTTGGTCCCAGCTCTCTGCAGGTCATTCACTAGGTTCTGGGATTTTTGCTCACCATTCTTGTGATCATTTTGACCCCACGGGGTGAGATCTTGCGTGGAGCCCCAGATTGAGGGAGATTATCAGTGGTCTTGAATGTCTTCCATTTTCTAATTATTGCTCCCATAGTTGATTTCTTCACACCAAGCTGCTTGCCTATTGCAGATTCAGTCTTCCCAGCCTGGTTCAGGTCTACAATTTTGTTTCTGGTATCCTTCGACAGCTCTTTGCTCTTCACCATAGTGGAGTTTGGAGTGTGACTGAGGTTGTGGACAGGTGTCTTTTATACTGATAACAAGTTCAAATAGGTGCTATTAATACAGGTAATGAGTGGAGGACAGAGGAGCCTCTTAAAAAAGTTACAATTCTGTGAGAGCCAGAAATCTTGCTTGTTTGTAGGTGACCAAATACTTATTTTCCACCATAATTTGCAAATAAATTGTTTCCAAATCAGACAATGTGATTGTCTGGATTTGTTTTCTCATTTTGTCTCTCATAGTTGAGGTCTACCTATGATGTCAATTACAGGCCTCTTCTCATTTTTTTAAGTGGGAGAACTTGCACAATTGGTGGCTGACTAAATACTTTTTTGCCCCACTGTATAAACCAAAATAACTTGGGTTTAAATAATAGTAATATGGTATGCATGGACAGTGATTTTTTTTCCAACTACAGAGACTGATTTTGCTAGGGAGTGGTGATTTTCATCAATAGTAATCGACCTTTAGGGGAGTTTAAGGACTATTGCTTCCTGCGGTTTTAGAAAGCTTAAAAAGAATTTTCATGGTTTGAGAAAGGTCTAGGCAACAAAGACTCAATGAAAGACAACCCCACTTATTTCCTTTTAAGCAGATGTACTGTAGCTGCAGCAGCCCCATCTTTGAGATGGGGTTAACCTTCTCTTAATGTCTTGCTGACAGATGCTAGAAAAGATAATTAAGCTCCAGTTAACCCTCTTCCAGACAGGTTCACAAGACCAAGTTAAAAAGGTACTGTTAATTCTGTGTGGAAGGGTAAATTGTCTCCTTTAACGAAAGATGTTTGAATGTCCAGATGTAATCTACATACTGGTGTTGCTGGTAACCTGGTTAAGCAGGTTCTGCACCCAGAACCATTAAATCCTGAATCTTCGTTAGCTGTCCAAAGTTATGGATTTGAGATAGGTGACCATATAAATCGCTTAACTGTTTGATCTGTGTCCCTGATCATGTGACAATGCTAGGTCTACTTCTCACAATTTACATTAACTGACTAATAATGGAGGATGTTGGCACCCCATTTCATTGCCCTAATTTGTGTAAGATAAGACTATCTTATAGCTATGTACTTTATGGCACAAGGTCATGCAACTATAGTTATGGCTACTTTTATGTCAATTTGCATATATTGTTAAAACTAGATAAATTTAGTGAATACCAGATTAACCATGCTTTAGTATTCCATATAAACACAATATACCTCATTTTTATCTGTGAGGTCTGTTACTTTATGTAGTTTCTGGATCCTTTATTTGCCTAACCAGATTGCCACAGTATATTCAGTCTGTGTATTATATACTATTAAAACTCTGATTCCTGCAACCTTTAACTGGGCAAAACAATGCAACAAAAGGGCTAAACATTTTGAACAAGGTATCTCAAATGGGCTAATTTACAGAATGTGTCCAAAATCTGGGTCCCATGTCTCTTGTAGAACTGAAACTTGGCAAGTTTTATAAAAGTTTTATGATGACATAAACATCATAAAACATTTTGACATAATATAAACGTTAAAACTATTTTCTGTACTGAAGTTTGACTCTGCTATAGAGTTAAACATGGGCTATTTCAAAGCAGATATATCTCTGAATGTATCCTAGCTTTTCCAGTTAAGGCAGTACATTCAAAGCTCTGTCATTGTCAAAGGCATTGAGAAATCTGAGAAGAAAAGTTCTGAAAGCATGACCCAACCAGTCATGAGTGGTCTGGTATCATCTAAAACTTAACTTTTGCTCTAATTGGCAAATACACTCCACAAAATTTTTCTGACAGTTGAAATTAGTTATACTTGTCTCAGGTATTTAAAAACTGCCACTTATATAACACATCTTGATATAACTGCTGCATCTTCACAATGGTTGAGTCCAAGAATCCTTTGGAAAACCAGTTTAGAAGGATATGGCAATTAAAAAAAAAACTACCTTGTACACCACGTTGTGTGCTAAGAATACAAAACAATTTAACATAGAGGATCTAATAAAGTGTGGTAACCAATGTTGAAAATCTCAATTCTGAGCAGCAAAAAATAGTATTTCAGTAATTTTTAGAAAGCCATAAGCCATGATGCAAATGCAAATGTATGTCTTTTAAGAACAGCATCTTTTTTTTAAAAAAATTAAATCCCTTTGTTTCTTGTGAGGGTATTCAGGCAGCCTTGCCTCAGATATACAAACTGGAAGGAATGCAGCGTGAGCCATTGGTTTTTTAAAAAAAATATTTTCAGGTTTGAGCATCAGATTTAGTTTTTGCTCATTTGAATAGCCTGGCAATATTAAATGCTCCTGCTTGATTAAGACTGGAATGAGAACATGAACCAAAGAAACAATGCTAATCTGTGCAAGCCCTATTAAGTAACACAAGGTCTTATTGGCTTAATGTAACAAACAATTTTCTGAGTAGATATAGGAATGTTGTAAAAGTAAAGTATTTGACAAAATAACTGGTAGCATTCTGGTAGATAGAACGGATAGAATGATTATTAAATGTATATATACATGGCTGAACATTTACAGTTGAAGTAAAAAACTGGAGAAGGCATCAAATGGAGTCCCAAAACATGCAGTCATGAGACCAATATTCCTTAACATTTTTATTAATGACTAGGATGAAGAGGTAGATGGAAATATGGATTCTGTGGACACTACATAGTGCTATTACATCCCAACATGTTTGCAAAGTATTGATGGCAGTTCTCAAATTGTGCTAATTTCTTAAACACCATAATTTGTCAAAAGTATAGCAAGCCAGAGAAGATATTATGGCTTAATATGAAGTATGAAGCTAATGTATGTATTATTTGAATGATATAAAGTAATTCAATAAATTAAAAAATCAGTTTTAAATGCATCATTTTTGTGGTGCCAGTTATAAATGAGTTTAAAAGACATTAGAAAATTCAGATTTTGAGAAGAGATATATGAAAATTTCCAAATTAAGCGGCTATCAGAATATCTAAGCATCAGATAATTGACTACGTGGAAGGGACTCACAGGACAATTGTTAGCAAACCAAAGTGTTCTGTCAATCATTAATGAAACAGACTCTTTGGGCAGTTTGAACTTTATTACCATTCTGAACTCTAAGTACTCTCATATCTGGACATCTTAAAAGGATTTAGATTTACAGCTTCAAAATACTTTTACAAGATTTAGCTTTAATAATCAGTTATGTTGTACACAACTTTAACTGCCCATCTTAATTTTTTGCCAAATTGAAAACAATTCAAAATCTATTCAGTTCTGTTTGTGTTCAAGGTACAGAAAAAACTCCGTTTATTGAAAAAGAATCTGTCACACATTCATATTATCAGTTCCACAAACGTAAGATTCAAGGAGCATACAACAAAGCTATACATTTTTATCATTTTAATTAGGAATAATTCTGAATAGGTTATAAAGAAATTAATCCATCAAGTCTGAAGAATTTTCAAAATCTCTTCATGAAGATATGTTCACCAATAAACAGTAAAACTTTAGCAGAACTATTATACACTGGGCAAAACAGGCTGATACTGAAAGCAACATGCAAAAAGAAAAAAAAAGACAATCTGCTGAATATTTAAAGACTCCAATGAGCTTGTTGCAACCAGCACAGTAAGTATCAGGCTGAGTTCACACAAAGGCAAAAGTGGGTCAATTGGAAGGGGGGTTTAATAAAATGTTCCTCAGTGCAGAAGATTTGAATAGTGTTTTAGAAGATTCTTGGCAACATCAGAAAGTGTTTTTATAAGGGAGAGAAATAAATATAAATGGAATGCTAGATTAAGTCAGCAGACTGTCTTATGGAATGAAACAAGGATTGGTAACTTAGAGATAAGAGGGGTCTTAAATATACTTAATCGAATTGGGGCTCAATAAGCATTCAATAGATTTCAAAGTCACAACTATATTCAGGCATTTAGGCTAACAACAAAAGGAAAAATCAGAAGATACACTTTTTTCCAAATTAAGGAGTTTCTCTTTAATCCAAGCCTAGTGTTACCTTGGCAACATAGCTTGGAGAACAATAATTGGCAACAAAATAAGTAAAAATGCTGTAATATCCTGCCCAAATCAGTTCCAGATACTGTATAATAACCAAGATGCAGCTAATTTTGATGTAACAAGCCTAGACCACTTATATCAAACGTGTCCTTGGTGCGAAAGTCATCCAGTTGCAGTTAACGCTTTGATAGCTCATTTGACAGCCAATCAAGTCCCTCGTATAGACCAGTACCTTGTGTAGCACAGGTAGCCTGAACATACCACTGTAAAACAGAAGGAAGTGAAATTTTTAATATTCAGTACTGTTCTTGAGAACACATTTCAATTCTGAAATCCAGGACAAATTCCCATGTCTCCCACTATATTAAGCAATTCTAAATCAGAACATAGGCAGTGATGTCAAAAAAGCATCCTGGAAGAAGGCAAATGCAATCAACTTCTGTACTGCTATCATCTCTAGCAATTACTAATTTCTAAAGAGACTTTTTATGCAGAATTATAGTCAAAGACAGCGTAAGTTTTAACATGAATGAATCAAATAACTTATTATTTCATTTTTATAGTACTCTTCCTTCCACATTGGCCAGAATGATTATGGATGAATATACAGATAGCCCTTGCTAAAATGATTATATATGATATCAACAACAAAATCATTCCTAAAAGAAACACAAATTTAAATATTGCTAAACATAACTACATTTATTTATTTATTTAGTTAGTTAGTTAATTAGTTAATTATTGGTTCGATTTATATTCTACCCTTCTCCAGAGACTCAAGGCAGCTTACAACATGTTAAGCAATAGCCTTCATACTTTTGTATATACCTGCTTAGTAGGGCCTTTGGCCCCCCCAAGCGGTGTTCTTTTTTATACAAAGTCAGCTTATTGCCCCCACAATCCAGGTCCTCATTTTACCTACCTCGAAAGGATGGAAGGCTGAGTCAACCTTGAGCCTGGTGAGATTTGAACTTGCAGTAATTGCAGGCAGCTGGTGCTAATTAACAGCACTTGATCTGCTGCGCCACCCAAGGCTCTTTATGTTATGATAGTTGTCTTAATTATCTTAATTATCAATCATTTCTTAGCATAGAAAATACAATATTTGTCTCTCTAAAAATAGAATTACAATTCAGCTGAGAAGTTTGTTGTTATATTTCACCCATTAAAGTATTAACTCCTCTTAGAACAGCTAATGTTGATAGTTGAAAGTTCAGAAATCTCTGATGGGCTGCAATCAAAGGTCTGAATCTATAGTGGGCAGACATTTTATACATGGGGGGGAGGAGTCATGGGTTGACTAAAACACTTAAATCTCTTTGCAGTATCAAGTGCCACTTATAGACATTGGGGTATTGTTTTCTGAGGAAAATAGGAAAACATTGCCCCACATGATGAACACAAATACTTATATCAAATGTCAGCTTTTCATTCAGAAGTTTCACTGAATGTAGAAAATTTCAGTACTTACAGTTCTATTACGCAGGGACTGAAGGCCTAGTTTATCTGTCATTTCACTGATTGCCATGGCATTTGGCAAATCTTGTTTGTTTGCAAAGATAAGCAGCACCGCATCTCTCAACTCATCTTCTTGAAGCTGAAAGAAAAAAAACACATGATAACTTCCGTCTTTTGACGTTTCTTACAAGCAAAAACCTACAAGAAAGAAGACAACTGCACTGGCTGTATTTTTCCTTTATTTCCCCAAATGGTATTCAGAAACAAAGGTGATAAAATTTTCACAGAAACCTGGTTTGCTGTGGCAGCTAAAGTGCTGGCCTAAAAACCAGAGAATGGTGAGTTCTAGGATTCCCTTAGGTATGGAAGTCTATTTGCCCTTGACCAAATACCATATCTCAATCCAACCCACCTCATGTTGTTGTTCTGAGGAGAAAATAGGCAGAAATCATGGATACATTATCTACCTTTGTTCACACACGCACAAATAAAAAGGTGGGATATCTAATAATAACAATTACTACTAGTAGTAGTACTACTACTTAATAGTCAGATGAGAAATGGTATACTATGATAAAGTAGCTTCCCGAAATATGATTTTATTGTAAATAAACAAAACATGCCAAAACTGATTGTGCCATTCTTACTATTAGCATATAATGTTACACTTGCCATGGTTAAAACAAAGGCTGGTAATCTAGTCCATACTCCTGAATTACTGAAAAAAGTTATGGAAAAATTCCAATTGACCAAAGCTATGATGAAAACCAGATGTCAACATCTATAGGCTTCTTTGGTGACAACAACGGCAGATGAAAGATGACAACTTGGAATGAAAGAGAAGTTAATTATAAAGAGTGTAAACTAACTAATAAAATGAGTGAATGAAATAATAGGTATATTGTATATTTGAAGTTAAGAGAGCAAGAACATAAAGGTGTCTGATCTTGTAGATTTACAATAAATGCTGGGAAGCCATACTGCAGGTTTAATTTCAAATGGAAAAAAAGGACAGATGTATGTCAAAGTCTGAATTTGAGGTATGAATGCTGAATGATAGTAGTAACCTACAGCTTAGAATGTTGTATTCTGGGTTGGGGGAATGATGACAACCAGTGACACATTTGGGTAAACATTAAGGTTGCACAACTTTCTGAATGACTCCAAAGGAGAAAAACTCTTCTGTTAAGTGATAGAAATAGATTGAAAAGGCACAGAATTTGAATCTTTGAGAATGATGATGGGACAGTACTTGCTTAGCAGAATGTTTTAAATACACAGTTTAAGCACAGATCTATTCAAGTGTACACATGGAAAAGGAAGTGACTGAAAAGCACAGTTGATTTTGTTTTTGAATGAAAGAGATTTAGTGGTAGCACAATGGTGACGAAAGGTTCTGAATATGAGACAGGATGGAAAGACATTAGAAATTGTGTGTAAAGAATTATATTACAGTGTGCCGCAGAAACATGAGGAGTTCTCTGCACAAGAAAAATGAAAAAGGTGATTCATTCATTCATTGAATGTGGGTGCCCATCTCAAACAAATGGTTCTGGGCATTGAAAACAACTTTACGTTCTTAGAAGAACCAAATAAAGAAAGTGTGAATGAAAAAAAAAGCATATGATAATTATTGCCACAAATTGAATAAGAAGATACAAATTGCAGAGATAAAAAAGCAGCTGCAAAGAAAGCAAAGCAAAAAAATTAAAAGTAGAGCAATGCTGTGAAATGTGATAAAAACAAAACATAGTTTTGGAAGTGGGTGAACTAAATCAAGAGACCACACCAAAATATATAAGATTATGAAATATTTTGAGAGAAAATGAAATGAGGGAATGTCAGGAACATTTTAGAGATTTGAATGGGAAGAACGATACACTGAAGACAGGAATCAAAACAAGAAAACTATTATTATCTGAGAAAAAAATGATGAAAAGAAAATTTTAAAAAATAACTAGGTTGAAAAAATAGCAGTTGCAGGTATAAGCAGTGTGACTGGATAAATGTTGAAATATTGATACAGAATGACTGCGCAATTGATTTTCCATATGAATAAAGGCTTTAGCTATATCTTAAATTTGGGAGAATCTATTATTGTTTTTTTGCAAAAGGAAAAGGAAGCAAATGTGAATGCAAAAACTACAGGGAGGATTAGTTGGTTAAGTGTCCCAGTGAAGGTGCTTGGCAGAATTATGACTGAAATGGTACCAAGGGTGACACTGAGCCAAATACTGTCTGGCTTTGTGCTGGGCATGAGGTATGCAGACTAGTTTTCTGAATTAGGAAATGCATTCAATGAAAAATGTACTCAGGTGAGAATGAAAATTTATTGGACATTCATAGAGAAAGTATCTTATGTGAATGTGTGGTTGGGAGACTAGAGGTCATATATTGAACATTATAAGACCTGTATATAAAAGAAATAAAGTATTAGTATTAAATAGACAGCATCTTAAAAGGCTCAACCCTGAACTAGAAGCAAGGAAAGCTCTCTTGACTGTTAAGGTATTTAAGGATAAATTTCTAAAGTATGCTGAGAGATGTTAGAGGCATGTCATGTAGGAATATGAATGAACATGTACCTTTATATTCAGATGCCATGTTGCTGGCTGAGAATTTAAACGGTTTGCAGAAAATATTAGATAAGTGACATATAACAAGGAAAATAAATCTGAAAAGTGATATTGGTGTTTTTAATGTTGTATGCCTCCTAGAATCTTTAGGAAATCAGGCAGCTTTAAATTTGATGAATAAATGAAATATCCAAGAACAACAGAAAGTGGTACTTATTTATTTATTTATTATATTTCTATACCACCTTTCTCCCGCAGGACTCAAGGAGGTGTACAGTCAAGAAAAAATAAAAGATACATAAACATCATAAAATTGATAATTAAAATTATAGCATAGTTTAGCCCAAATAAATAAAACCCAGAATTATATAATATTTTAATCATCCCCAGTTAACGTGCTTAGCCCTGCCTGATTGAGCATCAGGGTCTTGAGGGCACAGCGGAAAGCACGGAGATTAGCGATGTTTCGTATATCAGGGGGCAGTTCATTCCAAAGGGTTGGAGCCCTTACAGAAAAGGCCCTCTCCCTGGGAGTCGCCAGTCGGCACAATTTGACTGACGGTACCCTGAGTAGTCCCTCCCTGTGAGAACGAACTGGTCGGTGGGGGGCTATTGGTGGCAAAAGACGGTCTCCTAAGTACCCAGGCCCTAAGTCATGGAGCGCTTTAAAGGTGATAACTAACACCTTGAATCGCACCTGGAAGACCACCGGGAGCCAGTGCAGCTTGCGTAGGAAAGGTGTTACATTGGTGCAACGAGATGCACCCATAATCACCTGCGCGGCTACATTCTGGACCAGTTGGAGCCTCCGGGTGCTTTTCAAGGGGAGCCCCATGTAGAGAGCATTGCAGTAGTCCATACGGGAGGTGACTAGGGCATGAGTGACTGTGCGCAAGGCATCCCGATCCAGAAAGGGACGCAACTGGCGGATCAGGCGAAACTGATAAAAGGGCCCCCTGGCCACAGCCGTCAAATGGTCTTCTAACGATAGCCGTGAGTCCAGGAGGATACCCAAATTGCGGGCCCTCTCTGTGGGAAGCAAGGTCTCATCCCCAATTGTCAGTGATGGTACCAGCTGACTATACCAGGATGCTGGAAGCCACAGCCATTCAGTCTTGGAGGGGTTGAGTCTGAGTTTGTTTCTCCCCACCCAGATCCGTACAGCCTCCAGGCAACGGGACATCACAGCAAGGGCATCGTTGGGGTGGTCTGGAGTGGAGATGTATAGCTGAGTGTCATCAGCATACTGATGAACATTCACCCCGAAACCACGGATGTTCTCGCTTAGCAGTTTTACATAAATGTTGAACAGAAGGGGTGAGAGGACCGACCCCTGCGGCACCCCACAAATAAAGTGCCTTGAGGTCGACCTCTGCCCCCCTGCCAACATAAACTGCGAACGGTCAGAGAGAAAGGAGGAGAACCACCGAAGCACGGTGCCCCCTATTCCTAACCTCTCCAGCCGGTGCAGTAGGATACCATGGTCGATGGTATCAAAAGCCGCTGAGAGATCTAATAGGACCAGAATAGAGGAGCAACCTCTGTCCCGGGCCCTCCAGAGATCATCAACCAACGCGACCAATGTCGTTTCTGTGCTGTATCATGACCTGAAGCCTGACTGGAACGGATCCAGATAGACATCTTCATCCAGGTATCGGGGTAGTTGTCGTGCCACCACACTCTCAACAACCTTCGCAATGAAGCGAAGATTGGAGACTGGATGATAGTTTGATAATAAAGCCGGATCCAGGGAAGGCCTCTTGAGGAGGGGCTTCACAACCGCCTCTTTCAAGGCGGTGGGAAAGAAATCCTCACTCAGAGAAGCATTTATAATCCCCTGGAGCCAGTCTCGTGTAACCTCCCGGGAGGCCAGTACCAACCAGGAGGGACATGGGTCCAATAAACATGTGGCAGCGTTAAGCTTTCCCAGAATCCTGTCCACGTCCTCAGGAGCTACAGAGTCAAACTCCTCCCAGATAACGCTCTCAAGACCTACCCCCATCTCCTCCCCTGGATCTACCCAATTCGGCCATCCCGAATCTGAGCAACTTTATCATGCAAGAATTGCACAAAATCCTCAGCTCTTCCCTGTAAGGGATCTTCCCGCGTCCCCACCTGAAGTAGGGAGCGGGTCACCCTAAACAGCACAGCTGGGCGGTTCTCTGCAGATGCAATAAGAGCGGAGAAGTAGTTAGACTTCGCCACTTTTATCGCAACTAGGTAGGTCTTAATATAGGATCTGACCTGTGTTCAGTCAGATTCAGATCGGCTTGTCCTCCAATCGCTCTCCAGGCATCTTTTCCGACGCTTCATCTCTCTCAGCTCCTCGGAAAACCAAGGAGCTAGTCGAGATCGGCATCGGGTCAGAGGCTGCAAAGGCACGACATGGTCCAAGGCCCCAGTAGCCGCCCTGTCCCAGGCAACCACTAGGTCCTCAGTCGAGTCGTGAGCAAGAGTCTCAGGAAATGGCCCAAGCTCCGACAGGAACCTCTCGGGGTCCATCAGGCGCCTGGAACGGAACCATTTGGTCGGTTCCGTCTCCCTGCAGTGGGTAGAAGTGACTTGAAAGTCCATGTGAAGGAGAGAATATATAAGGTATATATAAGATAATAAATAAATCTAAGCGATACATCAATGGTGACAAGTAGGAGCAATTGATTGAGTTTGGGTACCTTGGTAGAATGCCTATTAAAAATGGAAAAAATGGATAAAGAGATCTCAGGATGTACAAATGCTAATAGAAATGTAACAGGGATATATGTGCTCTACTGTACAAAGTATTTCTCCAAAAAAGTGAAAACTGCTTTGTATAAATGCATATTTGCATCTATTTTTTATGTCAGGAAAAGCATAAAAGTAGACTGAATGCTGTGGGACTGGATCACTTAGGACTTGTGTGCAGTAAAACAAGAGAAAAAGAGTCAAGAATGAATCAGTCCTGAATTATTGTGGTTGAATATAATAATATGTAGCCAATAGGGAAAAAATAGTAGTTTGGTCATCACTGTGAATGATTACGACTGAATGGCAAAATAAATGAACCATGGAGGACTGAACAGAACGTGAGGAGCAAGAACATGGCTGTATGCAATTGACAAGAGGGAGGCAAGATGTTTGAAGGCTAAAAGGCAAAGAAGGGTCTGGGATACAGTGGATGATTTACAAGGACAGAAAGTTATGAAGTGGTATAGCAAGCAGGATTGGTATGAACTAGGTTCAACAGTAATCCCCTTTCATTTTCTTACCTTGTGTCCTTAATTCCTTATGTTTACAATTTCTTTTTCCCCCCTATGCTTTACATAATATTTAGTCTCCAAGCCAACTGCATATATGTAACCTTAGAGTTGCAGACAGATGATATGCTTGCATTTCATGTACTCTGAAACTCCTCTACCTAATTATTTCCATAGCCCTAAAACATGTAATAATGTCTCTGAACATATTTGATTTTTTTGTTATTTTATATTCCAGTTTTAATATTTTTAAAAGAAACTCTGTTGTCACATTGGCATAGAAAATGTTCATATTCTGATTAAAAGTTACCATTTTCTGCAGTTCTTCTGCTGCTTCTTGAATTCTCTCTCTGTCATTGCTATCTACCACAAAAATGAGACCCTGGAGTGGGGGGAAAGTATTGATTAATGAGGTGAGACAATAATAAATATAAAGATTCAAGTCAAGTCTGCCTTGATTCCATATATCTTTACCTCCAAAACAAAGTTTCAAATGTGAAACCATGCAAAGTATCAAGCTTTTCTCCTGACATGCAATCTATTCCTAGGTGCCAGTACCTCAGAAGAGTCAGGAAAGTATATCCAAACTTTAGCAATTTATGATAGCTTTCAATGAAAAATCATGTCTTCAGCTACTAATGTATTAACAGTATTTGTAATATGATGCAACTTGCTATAGCCAACCATAAAGAATGCATCTGCATTAGATAGTTAAGATTACTATTTCTATCAAAGTTCACAAAACAGTCCTACTAAGTGATACCATAAGGCTTCTTCTTCAGTTTAAGTTTTCAAACAGTTAGATTTTTGGACTAATTATTTAGTTTCCATTCCTGCACTAACCACTGGACCAAATGGTCCCTTTGATCTTTTGTCAGGCTTCACCTATGCTTTCAGCCATTTGTGCTCCAAATATAGTTTTGCCCATCAGTGACTGAATTTCACATTAAGCAAAACAATTTTGCTGTGTGGGGATAGTGCCATGGAGAACTATACTTAACAGACTGCCCTCTGATGCAAAGTAATGGGAACAATGTCCAATGCCTCAGCTTACCTTGTATGTTTCAAAGATTGGAAGAGGAGCACAGCTCATGAAAAAAACTGTGTAAGTGACATGAGATAGCTACTATATGCTGCCTTTTCCATTCCCAACCACTTGGGAAATGCCGGGAACCAAATATCTATACAGCCACACTGTTGTAGTTAATTCTTCAGCCTTACAGAATCATAAGTCCAAGGGACCTATGTCTTACCTAACTACAGTTTGCAATGAGGACATCACAGATAAAGTCCTTAAACCTTCACCTGTCATGCTGGCTTCTGGAGAAACATAATCTTATTCAATGGATGAGATTAACATTCAAAACACTTTTTGTACTGGTTTTAGCTATAGGACCACATCCTCAACAAGTACAGATAAATAAATTAATAAAAACAAACAAAAGAATTCAGTTAATTAAAATACACTAAAAATTTACATCATGAAATAAAGCAAATTAAGGATATTATTTAAATCCCAAGTAACTGAGTCATTAATTCAATGAGTGTTTAAAAAATAAATAACTTGCTAGAAATTACCTGTGTGTTCTGAAAATAATGCCTCCAGAGTGGTCTAATTTTATCTTGACCACCAACGTCCCAAACAGTGAAACAAATATTTTTATATTCTACTGTTTCCACATTAAAGCCTATACAAAAATAAGAAAATTGTAACTATCAGAAATAACAATTACAACAAACTGCAATATTATTCAAGCTAGCCAGTTTTAAGAACATTTCAATGCTTAAAGAATTGATTGAAGTAGGTGTGGGGATGGTGTTAGATAAACCTGACAAAAACAAAATATACTCACAAAGAATTAAAAGTACAGCATAATTTGTTTAGTCACTTTTTAAAAATTAGAGTGCTAGAACAAGAAATTCAACAAAGATTTCGTCTTGAATTTTTATCTTGGCTTGTAGAACGTTTTTCAATGCTGGTTTCTTTGGGTTTCTTTTGTCTGAATATCATGAATATAGTTGATCTTTAAACAACAAAATAAACAACTAGCAGGAAAAATGGTGTACTGGCCATAGACACTTTCATCTCTGGCTCTAGAATTTCTCTTTGTTGGGATTATTCCTCAATGCAAGTATCTTTAGATATAAAATTTATGAGCTCAGTAATAATGTACCATAAAGAGTGTAAGTTTAGAAATTTCACTCAAGCCTATACTGTGACAAACTGCAATTCCCCTATAAAGCTAAACTTAATGAACATTGTCAATAATATTAACAAATTAATGTATTCCTACGTTCTTACCAATTGTTGGAATTGTAGTGACAATCTCTCCTAACTTGAGTTTATAGAGAATTGTGGTTTTTCCAGCTGCATCCAAGCCAACTAGGGGGAAAAAACAATAAAGCCAATTTACACTCTTCACACTTTTTACAACAGGTTCAGCCATGTGTTTTTTCAACATAGATTTTCTATCCTGTAAATGTACCTTGTCCATCTCCCAGGGTGTGTTGTATCATAAATGTACTCTAACTAAATATATAATGGAAATAACATTTATTTTCCCTCTTCGCTTTGCAGTTCCTACTTTGAGATTTGTAACCGGTCTCCTCGCTTCTAGACCAGCTGCTTAACCAAAAGAGTTAAATATCACAAGCAAGAGTTCTGGACATTAATTCTGGTTCACTAGATCTGATATTCATTATATCTTATAATACTATATTTTTTTTGCCTCTAGGTCATCTGAAATATTCAGCTTTGTATCATTTTCGTTCCCAAATAGAAGGTTTCCAAAGTCTCCTCAACACAAGACTATACTAACTCTGAACTAGCAGTTGGCAAGTCTGAATAAAAGTGGACAACAAATAATGCGTGCCAATCAACACTGATAAAAATTTGATTCACTATAGGATAAGAAAAACCTCTCCATAGCTCTTCTTGCAATATCAGTATCAGAAAAGAAAAGCTGACATCTTTGAAATAGGGTCATGGAGAGGGGAGGAAGTATTAGCATACTTGTAGAAAAATACAAGATTTATAGAATACTAAAATATACTAAATATACTATACTAAAATAGTGTTTTTCCCTTAAAACAAATAGTATTATTGAAATACATGTTACTATAAAGTTCAAATTCACACGAGTTATACTCTGTACTGAGTAACTATAATTTGTTAGTCTTAGAGTTTTCCAATTAACATTTTTTTTAAAAAATATACATTTTTACATAGGTTTTTGTTAAATAAAAGTAAATATGTATTCTGAGCCTTATTTAGAAAAATGCAGTAATACAAAGCAGATATATTGTAAATACTTATAAATACAATACTGTAATAATGCAGTTTCAGTTTGAGGCTGAAATATATTAGATATTAAAATAATACAAAAAACACAATGATTTTGCATAAAGAAATGAAGCTTAAGAACTCACAAACTTTTGCATTAGGTGTTGCCATCCTTGAGAGATGTAAGATATTTTGTAATACAGCAGAATGCTAAGAATTAGCTTGGGAATTATGCTTCTTTTTACACATATTTAGTAAGCATGCTGGGGATCCCAAGAACTGTAATTGAAAAAGCCTGTATATTGTCCTCATTCCTCTGCAGACTTATGCATCCCCAAATGCTTAGGGGTATAATGAGAAGCGTGCAGTACAAAGCACAGAATTGTCATAAACAAACCAAGCAGATTCTGTATGAACCTTCCAAATGTGGAAGCTACATGGAATTTGCAAGGTGAAAAGGAGAGAAGAAAATTCATGTTGTTACAAGTTTTAAGATCTAAGCCAAGGTTTCATATGAAATTTTATACTTTTGGTATACAAACTTTACATTTAATAATTTCTCTCTCAGATAGAGGCACTGCTATATCCCTGTAAGGTAGACCATAAATTGGAATGTTTTTATTCCCTTCCTTCTATTTGGTGAATTTCAAGTGGAAATAAGACATAAGGCTATATTTTGCTCAACAAAAAGCCTTCTGAATCTTTCTCACCACATCAAATAAGGCACTGGGCCTTTAAGTTTTTTAATGCTTTTTTTTATAAGAAATGTTTCTCAGAATTTCATAGTTTGTGAAAACACAGTATGTGACTTCATTTTAGATCCTACAGTGTGAAAAGCAGTGCTTGCATATGAATAAAATGTATAAAATATATAAAAATCTAAATATGGCATTCGATTGACTTTCCTGATTTTCAAGACAATTATGTATGTAACATGGTCAGAAATAAAAATGTCCAGAATACTGCATTAATTTTAGGACCTCGCTACGCAAAGAAAAGTAACAATACTTGAAAAACTATTATTGTTCTACATAAGCACTGAGCAGGCTAATTCTTCCCACAGCCCTTTTTACTTTATAACATCAACGCCCATGAAGGTATGTTTTTGATTTGCATGCAATCCAATCATCTAGTTAATTCTCATATCCTTTACTTAACACTCAAATTGAAACATTGAGCCAGCTCAAATTGAGCTGAAGTATACTGTAGAATCAAAGCATTTTTACAGGATTTAAAAAACATTTCTTAAAGACTGGCACTTTAGTAATAAAGTCGGTAATACTATAGTATCAATAATGACTATAATAACTGTTATAATATTAACAGTTAATAAAGCCAAACATTGGTAATATTCAATGATTGTAGAATGATTTTCCAACTATATCTCCCTATATAATGTAGCTTACTTTGTTCAAAGGGACCACTCAACCCTTCAAAGCTGCCTAGGAGCAGGGAGAGAAAAGAAAGTTTGGTTGTGTGACCTCTGGGTTGTTGTTGTTTTCACATGCACTGGACACCTGTGAGACAATTCCAACATACCCAATTCTACTACAAAATTCAGATAGGCACTAAAATGTTTAACCCAATTTGTAAAACATACCATTCTTTATTGACAGAAGAAATAGTTTTCTTGAGTTTTGGTCTTTTTATATAATATTCCAAATTTTGGTGGAAGAGAATTTGGGAGGAGACGGACAACCGAACCCTAAAATGGTTTTAACTCTTTTTGCAACTACTGTATATAAAAATTTTAATAATTTCTTGGTATTTCTGTGGTAAATACAAGTTTTGGAATCATGCAGAATTAATATGAAATGTTTAAAAAAGCAACCACCCTGGGATATTCTTTCATCAGCAAATGAAAGTCAAACTGATACACCTGAACTACAATGTCCATGAAAGAGCATGTTCTCAGTACTCTCTCACTTTCTGTACTATATGCACAAGAAAGACTGATGCATCCTTCACTGGATGAATAAACAGAAATCTGTTGCAGAAATCCAATACAGGTAGTCCTTTACTTACAACAGTTTACTATGATCATTTTTTAGCTTTGCGACCATTGCAGCATCCCCATGGTCATGTGATTTACATTCAGATGCTTGACAACTGATTCACATTTATGATCCTTGGGGTGTCCCAGGGTCATGTGATTACCTTTTGACAAGCAAAGTCAATGGGGAAACCAGATCCTCATAACAACCTGGTTACTAATTTAAGACTGCAGTGATTCATTTAACAAATGTGGCAAGGGTCATAAAATACGATAAAACTCAAATTTGATAAAATATGATAAAACTCAAATTTTGGAGTCAATTGTAGTTGTAAGTTGAATGTATTGGATCTGCACAGTTTAATTTGGTACAACAAACCATGCTTTAAAACTGTTTTCAAATCCTGTTAACATAACAACTAGCCAAGGAAGGCAGCACTTTTAGTACTGAAACATGCAGGCAGACAAATCTCATTTAAATTTGTCATATAATACTGTAGTTTCAATTATAAACTGGAACTAGTTTAAATCTAAAACTTGAAACTTCCAAAATTTCTTTCTGTCTTTTAGTGCAAGGAGACACATAAATCAAACTAGGCCATATTTTCATTTTTTCCAGTTAGAATTAAGATATATATTAAACAAGATTCAGAACATATGCTGGGTTTCTGCAATCCTGCTTTCCTTACTATTCATAACCCACTAAAAATTTATATGTATACAACATTTTCTGAACATCTTCAGGCAGCTGAAATATGTATTTTTTTAAATTAAGCTTAGATGAAGAAACCAACAAAATAATGTTATCCTTAACTACACAAGGATAACAGAAAATGTTAGGAGAAAGTACAATTCTGCAATTTGAAATAAAATCTTTTCACATCAGTCACACAATTTCAAATACAAATACTTACTCATTTTACCTGACTCGGAGAGAGACAGTTCAAAACCATGGCTATTTTAGAACAGCAACTATATATTTAGGGCAAATTCTCAAACTAATATTGTAGGCTGTCAGCCTATATATAATAGTTTTTATGTATCTTTTCTGTGACCATCTGCTTTTTCCCCTTGTCATTTGGGTCAAATACCCAGCAAACACTAAAAATATATGTGCTAGAGATCCAGCTTCATACACTGATTCATTTGTACAGTTAACATTTCAACTTAAGCCCTTGCAATTACAAACGATGGGAGAAGAGGTCAGAGGGGAAAAAAAGAGGGGGGAAGGGAGGGGGGAGAACCATAAGCGACCTTGATCCAATTGTCTATTAAGTATCAGGGCACCTCTCTTCTCTTACTTTTATTCTAACCTTCTTCCTGACGCGGAAGAAAATTAGGACTGAATGAAAATAAAACAAGACTTGTTTTTACAAAAGGAACCTAGCAACCACGAAGGCTTTTTGCAAAGGATCAGACCTAAGCCTTATTTTGAAACACAGGAAGAGAAGCCCCATCGCACGGAAAACAAACCACATCCTGGCCGGGGCCTCCGGGGAAGGAGGTGGCGGGGCTGGAGAGAAATCGCCTTGACCTAAACCTTCTTCCACGGTGTGATTCCTTAAGGAAGATCCTCGAAGATCCCGGCTCTCACCACCCGAAGCCTCCACCCCGCCACGCTTCTTCTCTCTCTCTCCCTTTTTCCCCCCCTTTCTCTTTCGGCGGCTCAGGCGGCCGCTTCCTTCCTTCGCCTCCGGCCTAAGTTGCGCCCCTGCCGCCCAGACGAGGCTTTCGAAGCCCCGCCAAGCAGCAGCAGCAGCAGCAGGCAACCCACCCAAACCCTCCCCCGCCCTCCGGCTACGTGGGGGGACTCGAGCGCGGCGGGGAAGCAGCCCGGTCTCCCGAGCGACGCGCTGGGCCGCCCGCTATATACCCGGGGTGGGGTCGCCGCAGGCTGCCCGGGAGGAAAGGCTGGTATCGCCGGGTGCGGGATACGGCGAGTTCGCGCCTCTCACCCATGAGGATGCGCATCTGCTTCTTGCCGAAGAGGCGTGAGAAGAGCGAGGAGATGGTGAGGCCCATGGCGGCTCCCGGCTGGGGCGCTGCGGCGCAAGGAGCGAGCGGGATGGCGCTGGCCGCGTCGAAGAGGGGTGGGGGGAAAGGCAGGAGGCAAACGACCCGAACGCCGGTCCCTCCTGCTCGCTTTCTTTCCTTCGCTGCTTTCCTCTCCGGAGGGCGCTGAGGCTACCGCGGGGCGCTGAAAGGAGCTCGCGGCGTCCGCTACACCGAGGCTGCTCTGTCTGCGTCCGGGGGAGCCTGGTTCGCTCTTCTTCTTCGCTCGCTCGCTCTGCCACGTCACGACCGCCCCGGCTCCAACGCGGACAGAAACGCGTCACGCCCGCCACATCCTCACCGCGGCGCCGCCCCCACGAACTTTGGAACCAGGCTTGCGAAGGGTAAAAAAAAAAAAAAGGACTACAATTCCCGGGATTCCCCTGGCTAGCAAGCCGCCTTGAAAAGCTTGAGTCTTATGCTATGAGGCGCGACGGGAAAAATAGTTCTTGAGAAATCCGGAGGTTTAGCCTTTCCAAGTGGAATGTGGCGCGGGGCATGCTGGGGACTGTAGTAGTATCCCTTTTAAAAAACCCTTTCCGAACGGCTCTTCCGGGTTTTTTTTTTTTGCTGCAATGTGTACTGGGAGGCATAGTCTTCCTAGGCGAAGCTCGAGGCCTACTTCCGGTTTGTAGTGCCTGGAACAAAGGTAGTGTAGTTTCAGCTGCCACAGGTTTAATTCTTACAAGTAACAGATCTGGTGATGGAACTGGATGATGACGCTTTAGATTCCAGTCACTCCGAGTCTCATGTGATGAAAGGAAATCCCCTGGCAGGGATTTGTTGTAGATCAGCAAAGGTCTATTGGACTATCAAAAGCAGTAACAAAAACTGCTTTAAATCAAGAAAAATTTGGGAGAAAATTAGGAGCCTATCTATCAATGAATGTGTGCACACAGTTGTGATAGTGACATTCTTGACCCCTATGGTTCCTTTACTTTTATATTCATTTTTTGTTCTTTACCTTTGAATCTGCGGACTCCTGAAAACTGCTTGGACTAGTCCAGTGATGGCTAACCTTTTCCGGACTGAGTTCCCAAATCACTCACATGTGTCTGAACCCCCAAAATGCAATGTGCAAGTGTGCCCTGCCCCTGTGCATGCATGCATCCCCATGTGCATCCCACCTCCCACATTCACATGTGGCCCCCTGCATGTGCCCTGCCCCGTGTGCATGCACGCATAGCCCTCTCATGTACACGCAGCCCCTTCGCATGCACCCTGCCCTCCGTGCATGCGTGGCAGAGACCTGAAGACCAGATGGTCAGCGGGAGGTGCGCACACATGCACGGTGGAGCTGAACTTGGGTGACGGCTCGCGTGCCATCAGAGTGCCATAGGTTCACCATCACGGGACTAGTCTCTCCAACTTTCTTGGCAAGTTTTGTTGGAAGTGGTTTGCCATTGCCTCTTTCTTAGGACTGAGAATGAGTGGGCCAAGGCTGTGCCTAAAGCAGAACTAGAACTCAAAATCTGGCTTCTAGCTTGGCATGTTAACAACTATGCCAAACTGGCTTTCCTTACCTTTATATACCGGTACATTAATTATTCATCTATCCACTAGTAATTGAGATTCACTAGGGAAGAAATTAGATCACAGGGGTGAAACTTTACCATTAGAACAGAATGAACCAACCACTTCCGGTGAACTAAAGATTCAGAGCTGTTCACCCCACATTGTCACCCCCATCTGATGACAGATGCTCTGATGTTCTATATACATAAGAGAATGCTGTATTATCCTTCATCTATACTATATCAATATCATGATATCTCTGAAATACTGTCAATCTTTTTACAAATTTTTTTTACTGTGTACACCATTATGTGTGAGTTGTACTGATAATGAAGTTTATTGAGAATTATTTTTGAGATGTCTATTTGTTTGATATTGATGACTCTTTAGTCTAAAAAGAAAATAATTTCTGTTTAGCCCAAAGCAAACATTGAACTTACTGAAAGTCTTGATGAGTTTAGCAGAATATCAAGCACATGTATTTAGAGTTGCAATAGAAGACATATAAGCTACCAATGTCTACAAACCCAGTCTAAGGTGTTAATCAGAATAGTTCATCATCTAAACGGATCAAATATAGTTATTCATATTTGTCTTTGAATTGCAGTGGTTGTTCACAATTACAAAGTTTTCATTATCTCCCAAAAATACTGTATATAAACTTAACAATCAAATATATACAAATATTCGTACTCACCTGAGGTTACTTCATCTCTTTAGCTCAATTGACTTAAACCAGCCCTAGTTTTAAGAAGGAGACAAATTTATGCAGTGCCAGATTTCTCAGTAGATATCCTTGAACGTTAATTCATTGTGAAGGACAGAATAAACAGTACGGGATCTGAAAAACAGCTGAACAAATTAGCAAAATCTGCTTTCTGCTTTAAACAGTAAACTCGTCAGAGACAAATCTGTTTTCTCCTATAATGGATTATAGTTCAGTTTGTATTGCTGTTGTAGCAAAAATAAAACGAGCAAATCAGTTCTACTTCAACATCGCTTCATATTAAAATGAAGCTTATATGCTGACTTTTTCATTTATCTGTCCTCTACAGTTGCTATTTTTTCTTTTTCAATACAGGTGGTCCTCGACTTACAACCACAACTGAGCTCAACATTTCTGTCGCTGAGATATTTGTTAAGTGAATTTTGCCCCGTTAAAGAACTTTCTTTTCAACATAGTAGTTATAGACCCTCACATGTTACAAAATGATAAAAATATGTTTAGGTCAAGCTTGGCTGTTGATTATAGATATGGAAATGGTACATTTTTGCCCTTTGGGCTATTATTCTACTTCTCAGGTCAGCACATAGTCCTGAGATTCTTGGTTGTCTCCCATATAAGAATTAACTAGGTTCAACCCTGCTTAGCTTTTTTCAAATCAGCTAACGCTTCATGTTACTACTACCACCCATACATTAAGAAGAGGGATGAATCTATTGCCTTAAGAGCTCATGTAGCCCATGAATCCCCCTTTGCAGCCATTAACATTCTCTCTGATTATGACAGCTGAAAATTGACAGATCATTTCCCACCACTTGGAAGTGAAAACATGAAAAATGTCCTAAGTATTACATTATTTCTGTTCTTTAAAAAAACAAATAGAATTTCTCAAAAACAATTGTCTCAAATTCTCTCTGAACAGAAAGGCAGGATGATAACAACAACAACAAAAATAATAACTGAAAAATTTGAAGAATTGAACTGAAATTGAAAGATTGTAACATAACCAGCCATAGTTCAATGGTCTCATACCAAAAATTCTTGTCAGCACATAGAAATTTTGTGCATTGACAAAATTTTCCATCTTTCAATTACAAAAGGCTACATTGCTTGGATTCACACATATACTATACCCGTGATGGCAAACCTATGGCACGGGTGCCACAGTTGGCATGCAGAGTCATATTGGTGGGTACGTGAGCTCCAGCATGCATGCGTGCGCCAGCCAGCTGATTTTTGGGCCTTCTGGGCCCACCAGAAGTCAGGAAACATACTGTTTCCGGTCTCCGGAGATCCTGTCGGGGATGGGGAAGGTCATTTTTGCCCTCCCCAGGTTCCTAGAAAGGCTCTGGAGCCTGGGGGGAGCAAAAAACAGGCCTATTGTGCCATCACGTGCCAAAAGTGGGGGGAGCACAGGGGGGCGGGGCGCATAGAACTATGGATGTGGGCACCCGTGCATGTGACCCCACCACGCTCCCACTTTTGGCACACGATGGCAAAAAGGTTAGCCATCACTGTACTATACAAATACATGCTAGATTCTTGAAAAGAGCTCAGTGCATAGGAAGACCAAAAGTGCATAGGAAGGCCAGCTAACAAACTAGCAGCTAACAACAACAACAACAACACCACACTTGGATGCAATTCTAAAACATCTAAAGCACTACTTAAATCACCATCAGCATTGACAAAATTCTCATCAGTCAATTACAAAAGACAGTTTTATTTGGAAAAGCTTACATCTTGCAATGGTACCTTTAACACCATCAAACAACATTGGCCTATCCCAGGTCCTTGGGAAAGACTCGATAGGTGGATAATAATGTCAAATCGTCTAAATCTCTGGCTGACAATCCGACCAACCATAATAACAGTATGTGAAATGTGGTTTTAGAGTTTTCATCAGTCTTAAAGTGTTAAGTGCGACTCTTGCTACCAAGAGGATGTTCACACTTGTCATGTGAGACTTGAGTAATAAATTGTGCTAAATCAAAATGCAATGAACTGTTATGCCTGTATCTGTAGAGCTTTGCTAAGCCAAAAAGCTTGTTTTTACTGAAGAAATGAAAAGGCCTAGTAAAAACATTAAGTACAAATTAAAACATAATTAAACTTCGGGATATATCAAGAATAAAATTTGTACCCTGAAAGATAATTTATTAGGTAAACATAAAGGTTCCCCTTACACATATGTGCTAGTTGTTCCAGACTCTAGGGAGTGGTGCTCATCTCCATTTCAAAGCCAAAGAGCCAGCACTGTCCAAAGATATCTCCGTGGTCATGTGGCCAGCATGACTAAATGCCAAAGGCGCACGGAACGCTGTTCCCTTCCCACTAAAGGTGTTCCCTATTTTTCTATTTGCATTTTTTACATGCTTTCAAACTGCTAGGTTGGGAGAAGCTGGAACAAGTAACGGGAGCTCACCCCATTATGCGGCACTAGGGATTCGAACTGCTGAACTGTCTACCTATTGATCAACAAGCTCAGCATCTTAGCCACTGCGCTGGAAGGGACCTTGGAGGTCATCTAGTCCAACTCCCTGCTCACGCAGGAGACCTAGACTAGGGATTTGAACCGCCAAACCGCCAACCTTACTGACCAACAAGTTCAGCATCTTGCCACTGAGCCACCTAACCAGGCTCTATTAGGGTTTATCTAATCTGCTAGGGTTTGTTAAAATACAGCTAATAAATCCTGATGAGATTTGAAAAAATGTGTAAAGTCTTCAGATTATTTTTCAGTTTCTCCCACTTTATAATACCTCTTTTTAATATCTTTTCTGAGTCAGTGAAAGATGTGGTGATGTTGAAGCTCACAGAGTGGAAGGTTGGAGACTCCCAATTGCCTCTCCTACAAGCCCTTGAGGCTGCCTTCTGCAAGAGAGATTGGGTTCTCATGCCTTTACTGCCTTTATCATCAATATTTGGAAACTGGACATTTTTTTTAGTTAATTCAGCAGAATAAGGCCTCTTTTGCAAAAACAACATAACATAAAAAACAACATTGTGGACAATCTCCGGGATCCAATTCAATGTGTTGGATGCTACCTATGAAGCTGTATATGGCTTGGATCCTTGCTATTTTTCACACTACCTTCTTATCCTGCGTCATCTGGCAGAAAGAGGATCCTCTGAATGCCGAATGGGGCAATTCACCACGCCAACTCACCATGGCCATCATGTCCTGGTCATCTCACTGCAGGACAACTCACCACGGACAATTCCACACAGGATAAATTCAATGCGATCAATGTTATCTGCCATTGGGCGGGTTTTTTTTGACATTGTTTCCATTGACACAATGGAATGTCAATGTCAGAGACAGTGGCAGATAACATTGATCGCATTGAGCTTATCCTGCGTGGAATTGTCCGTGACGAGTTGTCCCATGGTGAGATCGGCATGGCAAGATAGCCAGGGATTGGTTCTACTTACCTTTACTACCGGTTCGCATCGTGCCTGCACACGTGTGCTCGCGTTTTTCTCCGCATGTGCAGAAGCTTCTGCGCATGCTCAAATCACTTCTGATGACATCCAGGTCAGTGGGCGGAGCCTCCCCCTAGATTTACTACCTGTTCTTGCGAATCATTGGGGGCAACCCACCACTGAAGATGGCCATGGTGAGTTGGCTGTGGTGAATTGCCCCCTCCCCCATGGAATTGTCCATGGAAATTGTCATGGTGAGTTGGCCACTGCAAGATGACCACGGTGAGTGAGCCTTCGTGAGTTGTCCTAGACCCGCTCTGAATGCCCATTCTTAGAGAAATCAGGAAGATGGAAATCTGAACCCTCAGAGTGAAATAGTTAATTACACTGAGCTCTACAATGTTATGTGTCAAGAAGCAAGCAAAGACTTTGCACTTTGAGGAATGAGTTGGAAAGATAGCTGCGTATTAAGATGGAACATTTTTAATATTTTGGATTTAATGGATGTTTTTAAAGTATCATTGCAAGCTTCCTAGATTTGTTCAAGTAGATAACAATAAAATAATTGAAATCAATTAAATAGTGCCTCCTCTGAATCATTTAACATAGAGTCTAAGAGGATCCAGCCCTTTCTTTTTCATTGGGAGAGAAACAAATCTCAGAGGAGATAAACAAATCAATTTTAAAAATAACCCTCTTTAAAACATTATTAACAGTTAGACATGCAGTGTGAAAGAAGATAATTACAGAGCTTCCCAGACAGTAGTAATTCAGCAATTTCCAAATTAGTAAAAATAAAGAAAATGCTGCCTTCCAAGCGGATTGTAAAATGGTATAAATGGTCTTGTACAGAGGGCCCAAAAGTAAGTAAAAACAAGATTTACCACAATACAGAAAACAAAAATACAAAACCTAATGCAAATTCTTGGCTACACATTTTACCCATCTCTGTAGTCTGAAACAAACAACCCTCTCGTTCAAATTCCTGGCTTGTCAGGCTCCTTGGAGATTCCAATTGTTAAATGGAGGCTGCTGGGGATGATGGGACCTATAATCTTTACTTAGCTTCTCTCTCCAGTCTTCTCCTTTTCTTTTAAAATAACAACATACCTAGAGAGGATAATTTGCTTCTGAACATGGCAAAGAGATGTATCTCACTCCTGAGGATGGGCTTTGTTTTATGAGGGTAATACTTAATTGATCTGATGCTGTCACAAAGTACATGATCATGTGGCTCATACCAGATGGTTATGCTGTCTACAACGCTGCCCCTACTGCTTTGGCAGTACCCTCCCTTTGCTGCTGTAAATTTGTTTTCACTGCTGTGACCAGCTATTGCCATTTGCCTCACTTTTATTCAATCAATACCTTTGCCCGTGTTAATGCTAAATCATGTTTTGCCTGTAATGTGAGCCCAATTGGTGGTTAAATTTATGCTCTGCAATAAGCCATGATGTGAAATGTATCAATTCACACATTTTAAGCCAAAATCAAATGTACTGTGGTTAAGCAGAGCCTGACTCAGCCCAATGGGAAAACACATTTGAAGTGTGAACAAAATTAAATTTCCATTCTTTGGAAATGTTGCAGCAATAACAACCAACCATGCTTCCTAACATCAGGAATTTCCTGCCAATACTTTCTTGCTTAGTTGTTTAAATTGAAAACATCTATCTGAAATGAATATGCAAGTTGCAATTGTCCTGAAGCCAGAGCAGTCATTAAGTTGCTTGTATTACAGTCAAAGAAAAAAGGCAATGGGGATTACCATAAGAGCTCTGCCAGATTTTCCTGAACCTGACTGTTGCCAAATTTGGGGTAGTGGTGGTGATGGAAAGCAGATGTAATGCTATCAGCACAAGAGACAAGCAGATTTGATCCTTCACTTCTTTGCCCAGGGAATCCAAAGGCTTCCATCAGTGGCCATTTTTGGTTTGGCAGGTTACAGAGCCCAGTTGATACTTTTGTTTGACACATGTTAATATGAGACTATTTTTGAAAATTTCCTCAGCCCTAGCAAATAGGCAATAGCAAATCACTTCTGCAAAATCTTGGAAAGAAAGCTGCAGGGGCTAGTCCAGGCAGTCACCAGGAATCAACACTGACTCAAAGGCAAGCGCGCGCGCACACACACACACACATAAATGAACACAACATCCAGTATATACAAGATCCTTGTGGTAGGACTTATAAATAATGGACGAAGGACTCTAATCAAGTTGACGTGTCCATCATACTACATGCTCAGCAAGACACCTTAATAAGAGAATATGTAGCCCAGTTCCCCACACATGGCTCTTTTAAGTTTCCAATTTATTAGCTACCTCATTTAGGTATAGCAATTGTGGTTAGATAATTTAAAATGTCGCACAAACACAATCAATTTGGGCATTTACAGAGCAAGAGAAGAAGTGATGAAACATGTAAAATTACACAAAATCCAGGATAAACGTACTTGCATAAGGGCAAGGATTTTTATCATGTCACACATGTCATTTTTGCATCACAACTTACTGCCTGCATACTTTACTGAGAGCCAGTGATGAAGTCTTAGAACAGCTTTCATTCTGGAATCTACTAACCTGATTATTGCAGGCACTAAAAACCTACTATTATCAGGCTTTTCCTTCCAAAGAGGATTAGAAATATCTTAAAAACTCAAGAGGAAAATCAAATGAGAATACTGTATGTGATATTTTCTGAGGCAACGTTTGTAAGCCATAACCAAAAACAGTTCCACCAACCACTGTATTGAGATTTAAGGATAAGATTTGTATATAGAATCCATTTTTAAATGTTCTTAGCTTTTGCTTCCCATCGTTATCTTTTGCAATTTGGTCCCATTTTGGCAAGGGTCTCCAACTATCATATTCATAGCTGATTTACTACTCTTCTTTTCTGTCACAAAAAACTTGTCACCACTCTCACATTTTTAATTTGAATGTAAAGGCTCTGAGGCATACTTTTTAAAAGTTTAAATGACACGATGACAATATTAATAATCTTAATGTGTCATGCACTGCCAACGCGCGGTTTAGCAAAGGGGGGAAAAGTAGCGATACGTCACGTGACTCTGCCATGATGACATGAGCTTGACACCTCTGATCTAGGGGGATAGAGATAAAAATACTGGCATAGAAGTTTATTGAGATTGCTTGAGGGTCAGAAGTACACCAACCCAAGGTTTTCTATCACATAACACACTGAATAAACGTAGAAAGTTTCTGTAAAATGATATTTATTTCATTTAAAAATACACTTGGAAAATAAGCTAATGTAGCTAGTTCAAATGTACTATGTAATGCTTCAGTTAATGAAGATTTAGTGGCCATTATTTAAAATGTGCAAAAAGAATGTGTGAGACAATAATGCAATAGTGGCATAATTGCAGAAGTCAGCTTTTTACAATTCAATTTCATCTTGATTTGGAATTCATATAAATGAATATTAAAATACATTTTCTTAAAAATACAGAGGGTAGTTTGGAACTAAATCTAAGGTCTCTTAAATAATGGTACAAAATGTCATTCAGAGGCAATTCTCTACAAAAGGCCTACATGTTAATCTTACTCAAAATGAATATTCAGTGAAAGCAATAGTTATGAATGTACATACGTACATATAATTTTGGACACAGAAGAACAGGTTTAACATTCTTGGAAGAAAACCTCCAAGTCCTATTTCACATACGTTATAAAATGCTTGTTTGAACAAAAAAGTTATACATTAGCAATTGTTTATTGCCTGTGAAAAATGGCTCATTGTGTGAACTTAAGAGTACAGACAGATGTGATTTGCATAACCTCTTTCAAGAACTGTAAGTTAAATTAGTATAACATAATAGCGAAATATCTTAGAAGTTTTACAACACTGAAGAGACAGTAATTTAATGCAAATTAGTGTTCTTTCAGTAGCTATGCAGCAGACAGAATTTGGAATAACTGTTAGTCCAGTCCAACATGGGAAAACTACATCTATAGTCTATCCTTTTGGATCAACTGCATATGCACAAAACTGCATAGAATCTGGGGATTGTTTAATCCAAAACAGTACCTGTACTTACATGATGTGCAAATTATTTATGTTAATGAACACTAGTATTTCGCTGTGTTACTTCCCTGTTGCATATGGGGTTTTTTTTCTGAAGCTGGCAACACTGTGTTTTATGGCCTAAAGTGACCGTCATTTTGGATTTTCAGAAACCAGTGTATAACCTAGAGGCTACAGGGACAAAGTCTGGTTTTCATTCATCCACAATGGTTAGTTGAGTAGGATCTGCCTGATTCAGTACAGTACATCAGAGGGGGAAGAAAGTAACATGGCAGCAAGAGAATGCTCACTAGTCACCCTTACAGTTAATGTGTCATGTGAATTCACATAAAACAGTAGGCTGCCTTTGAGGAATCTCTCTTTACACTAAGAAATGTCAGAAGGGACCACTAACATATATTTCATATAAGGAAACAATTTTCCCCCAGCATAGTAGCCCATTTGGTGTGTAATGATTTCTATAGCCTGATGTATGTATATTCTTAAAAGTATTGTAATGTTTATTTACATACTGATTTGATGTGTGTGATATTTTAAATAGAACATGTAGAATGAGTAAACATGAAGGCTGTGTGACTGCTTCTTTTATATGAACTTTGGCTCATTTGAATAATATCTAGAGATGGGAATAAGGACTGTTTCAAAGGTTTCCCTAAGAAAGTGATTTCTGATGTTTGAAGTAAAGAGAGGCAGCTGATCATTGTATATAGCTTTCTAATTACTTACATTTTGAAAATGAATGCTAATATTACAGTTTAATTTTAACTGCAGTACTAAAGTAAGGCCTAACTGCTGTAAAGGTCTAATTAAAAAAGCCTTTAGTGAGAAATACGCACTGAAATCTACAAAAATTGAGGGGAGATAAACTAATGACAGTGTTTTCATAGGTTTCTAAAAAAGAAAGTTGTTTTAAGAAAAAGCATTTAATTATGTTATAGTTTTAGCTAATTAACACCTAGAATTAGGTGATCGAAGATGTAATGTACTGTTATGCACTGAACATGACAATTAGCTTGATTCAGGTGTCACAAAGCAGATGTGACTAGAGGCATGTATTTCTCTTTTTTCCTTGTCCTCTTTTTCCCATGAACTCTCCTCATCCACACATTAATTAATAACATAATTTGCTAGAGAATGTAAGCCAGATAAACTGGGACTGCTGGAATCAAGTGCCTTCCAAATTGAGGACTAAAAACAGGATCTGAAGGGGGTCCAATCTCAGTTCAGACCTCTCATTGCCTATAATTTGAACAAGATATTTTATCTGACTACGATTAATGCAAGGATCTCAAAAGATAACTAGAAGAGTGGGAGGCCTGTACAAGGTGCTCCCAAATACTGAACCATAGCTTGGCAAACGGAACTGTGATGTCTGAGAAGAGCTGTCAAGATTAGGCAGCAATTTGAGATTTTATTAGGAGATAAAATAAGAAAATACCCACTGAAGAATATAAGCTATCATCTTGAAGTGGGCAGTGTTCCAAACCAGCAGGAATATTGCTTCCCCTGAGTGGAATAAATCGGGCAAAGCACCACCAGCTGAAGCAGCTCTGCAACGCCAGCATTGCACATCCAATTCTAAAATACATTATGTTTCAATAAGAGCACTTAATTTTACACATAATTGACACCATCTTCCTTCTGTGTTTTAAGTCTGCTTTAAAAGGCTTTTTAAAAGTATTGATTCATGTGTTTCTATAACAAGATATTTTTCATGATTGCAGTTCTCCAAGTCTCCTCTTTAAGCCTTTGAAATGTGTGATATGTTAAATATGGCGGTATTCACTAGTCACACAGAACCAGTTTTGGTCAAAATACCCTGTAAATCCTCCGGCTGTGCAAGTATAATTGAATCAATGTGCTTCTTTAACTTTTCAATAGTTCCAGCTTTCACAGGTAAGTTTTCTCCATCAGTCTATAATAATAAAAATGCAAATTAAAATATTTTACTGTGTTATCATTGCTACACCTAATATCTTATCTATTTCTAAAAGGCAAAGTTCAATAGTAAAATAAAAGATTAAAGGCTTAAAATTTCTAATATGTCAAATAAAATGTCAAATGAATGTTAGAAGGGTAAAAGCAGAGAAGGGACTTTTTATCATCTACGGTGGACAAGTGATCAAGGAAAAAAAATTGGAGAATGATTGATATTTTAATACAAAACATTTTGAAAATGGAGATAAAAAGGAAACCAGAACTTTTCCTTTTGGGCCTAATGGAAAAAGAACTGTAGAAAAAATTTGGAACTTTGTTACCATATATGTTGACAGCAGCAAGACTATTGTACGCACAAAAATGGAAGGACAGTTCAATTCCTACCATGAAAGAATGGTTGCAGAAGTTGATGGAACTGGCTGAAATGGCAAAATTGACTACTTTGGTTAAATAAAATAACGTAAGTATTTTTGTTTCCACATGGAGACTGCTTCTGAACTTTGTGCTCAAGGTGGAAAAGAAAGAAACTTTGACTGGGTTTTACAGATTAGACTGACAGATCTCTAGAAATGGCTTGTTTATACTATTATGGAAAAGCAAAAAGTTGTGATTTGATGTTAATGCCTTATTTTACTTAAGAGTCAGAAGTCAATGCTTATTTCCCCCCCCCCCCACTATCTTTCCTCACTTCCCTTCCCCCTTCCCCCCTCACTGCTCTTCTATTTACTTTTGTATTCTGTATTTTGTAATACTCTATAACAATAAAAATGCTTACATAAAAAAAAGATTTCTAATATTTCAGTTAGGAAAGGTATTTGTCTGAAACTGGAATGCTACTGTCAGTCACTATATGGAGAACTATATTCAAAGATTTGGACCGATGATAAAGAGTACCTTTACTAATTCATTTTGACAGATTTTCAATCAATGTTTTCCACTTCATGGAAGTAAACTTAGTTTTACATTAAATGGAAAATAGATTTTCCCTTCAACTGAATCTGACCAGCAGATGGAGCTGTGAACAAATATATTATTCTGATAAACACCTTTTTTTTAAATTGCATCAATACATATTTGGTAGTAATGAAAATAAAAAGCACTATACTTTTATACTCTGCAAGGAGGACAGGCAAGTCTGGGGGGGGATGTTAAAATGGGATGTTAAAATTGACCCAGCCAACTCCTCATTCTCTAGCTGAATTTTGTTTAATTAATAATATTAATTTTGTGCTGTGCTGCACATTAACAAGAAACCTTCTGGTAAAATGGGTGAATGGGGTTTTTTTGAGCTCAAAATGTCATAAATGTCCATTGGTCTAAAAACAGTTGCCTATTTCTCAGTCTAAGGAATTAGAGCAACTGGTATGTTCATGTGAAACTTCAGTAAACATGTTCTACAAAGATGCCAGGAAGAAAAACTATCGACAGGGGAGTAACAATGCTAGTTAGAAGGAATTGGGAACCTTGGTTATGGGTCATCAAAAGTCCTTTGCATTATCCTTTCATAGATAGGAGAATGGACAAATATACAATATGGTTTCCTTGAATAATTCTGACAATTTATGTATCAACTGGAATAATTTAAAAAAGGAACAGCATATAAACATTAGCAAAAGCATAGCAAATGTTTTGGAAAAAAAAATCTACATACCAATTTAGCTTTCAATTTTAAGACTAGATCCACTGTTTCCACTTCAGTATGTTTCTGACTCCAGAAAAGCAAGTCCTAGAAAAAGAAAAAATGTGCCTGAAAATTAATTATATCCATAAATATTACATCAAACAAGATACAAAAAAAAAAAAAAAAAAAAAAGCAAACCAATTCTGAAACAACTAAACTATTAGTGATCAGTGGCTGGAAACTATCTTCAGCATTTGTTATTTTAATTTGATATGCACATTTTTCAACTGGATTTTCAAGTAGTGTATAAACATTGTTTTGCACTTATACAATGGATAGGTGAGAAAAATCTTGATGTAAGGACACTAATCTAACCTCGTTACACAATGCTTCCAAATGCAGTGCCTCCAGCTTCCGTGTCATTTCTTTCCGCCGTGTCCGGAACCAACCATCAAAATTGTAAGATTTCAGAAAATGCCTATAAGACAAAGGGAAAATTTGTGTCACTACATAAATATTCTGCTATCAAAACAAATATCTACCTTCTTATCCAGATTTATTTCCAATTGAAATGTATCCAATGTAAACATAAGATATAATTTTGAATTGATTACATTTGTATGCTGACAAAGAACTCTTGTATAGTAGACTAATAATTAGGGTTAGTGTTAGTAACAAATATTGGTTTATTACTTGCAATATAAACTGCCAGAGGAAGAATGGATGGATTCTTGTGAACGTCAGTGTTATATTGCTTTGAAGACATACTGTAACATTTTGAATGTGGAAGAAACTTCCAAAGAACTATCCCATAAACCAAAATACTGTGAAATGCACATGAAACTATTATCTGAAGATGTTTCAAGATGCAGATGCACTGTTTAACATAATATTGGGAAACCTGTTTTTAAACAGCAGGTGAATCATGAATTTCCTGTCTATCCTTCATCTACATAGTCCATTTCCAAACTATAAAACAGTTAAAGCTTGTCTTATAAGGGGCTGTGGATAAAGGGCATTATTTGACTTAGCTAGCAACTGGAAAGAATGGCATATTACATTTTGCGCTGGTATACTCTTAGCATGATTAGTTAGGAAGCATTAGAACACATTCTAATACTTTAGTAATAATAGCCTCCAAAACACTTTTTGGCATTAGCAAAATAGATTTTAGGTTCATTCTCCTGCAATCTTATTCATATTTATGTTTAATTCTTGTTTTAGATATATTTTAACTGCTTTATTGTACACTGCCCAGAGTCATTTTTGTGAGATATATGGCTATGTACATTTGATAAACAAACAAAATTTAATGTAGCTGAACTCAGCCTACTAGAACACAATGAGCATCCTGCTAAGGCTTTTTAGTACAACAAAATTACCTGTACAATCCTATCCAGTCTCCCTTTAATCGAGAGGTAAGCTGAGGTCCTGTTTTCTCAAGAGTTTTCATAAACTCCTCTTTGCTGAATGGCTTCAACTGTGGAGGACTCTATGAGAAGACACAACTATAAGCTAACGGCATAGATTGTGAGTGTATACAGAATAAATTCTTAGCTAAAAATATTCTCACCTTCCAAGGTGATATGCTTTTTTGTAGAGGCATTAAACTTGCTACATATCGTTCCTGAGTAAAAACAAGATGTAAAAATAAGGTACTGTACAGAAAGGCAGGTATTAGTCAAATCTAAAATTGTATTTTATTTGATTCAAAAAAGTGAGTAGAAGAGCTGTTTTGAAATAAAAGATGTAAAATTGGCATCATGCTAATTCTAGCATCTATTCTATGAAAAACCAGATTCTGAAGTGCAGCCTTGCCGAACTTCAAAACATGTATATGCACAGTACTACATGCATAAGTATAAGATCTAGTACTTTTTATTCTTGAGAAAATTCTTAGAATTTTGAAATCCTATAAACTATAAGATGGACATAGTACAAAATAAGAAAAAATTGCTTTGTTTAAAGTTGTCTTGAAGCACAAGATCTAAAAGAACGTATTGCTAAATGTGTATTTTATTCAGATTCGGATTCCTTTAAAAGAACTTACACAACTAAAAAGAAATTTACCATAATCATTAGCTTTTGTACAATTATCAGGTTTTGTACAATTATCTCTTTTTTTTAGAAAAAATGTCTACTGTTTAAACTGTCTTCATTCTAGTCCTACAAATAAATGGTGAAAAATACAGTTCCCACTGAGAAACAAATGGGTTTCTCATTTACGTCCACTTACTAGGGGAATAATGAAGCTTTGAGTTAATTCCAAGAAATAACGACGAAGGATTATGTTTTGGGCTTCTGCAGGGCGCTTCTGTTGTACTCCCTGAAAAAAAAGGAATTATGCTCACTGCAGATACACTCTACTGAAATGAATAAGCAACTGTTAACATACAATGTTTATATTGATAATGTTATACAATACAATGGGGGTAGAGAATGTATTCCAGAATTTCTGACAAATTATTTAAAGCCACAAATTAAACCATGCTATAAATCTTTAACATAAGACAAAGATAAAATGTGGGCCATTGAGGTTCAAGACTTTGGTCCAAAATCATAAAATCCAACTCTCGCCCTGTGTGTAACACGAAAATAGAACACAAATATGTGAATAATGGAAAACACTGTGATGTTGATATTGTTGAGGGTCAAATTCCTATAGAAATAATCTGTTGGGGATTGCAAGGTAGATGAGAAGCTTAAGTACATAATGGGTGGGACCAGAATACAAACAAGAATTTTATTTTTTATTTTTTTTATTTTAATTAGATTTATATGCTGCCCTTCTTCGGAGACTCAGGGCGGCTTACAATGTGTTAAGCAATAATCTTCATACTTCTGTATATTTTATACAAAGTCAACTTATTGCCCCCACAAACTGGGTTCTCAATTTACCTACCTTAGAAAGGATGGAAGGCTGAGTCAACCTTGAGCCTGGTGAGATTTGAACTGATGTAATTGCAGACAGCTGGATGTTAATAACAGGCTTTAGTCTGCTTTTAGCCTGTTGAGCAATCCAGGCTCTTTTCAATGATGACTCTTTCTTTGACATTACTTTAAAAAAACTTTCTGCACCCTCTTCTTTCTCTGTCAAGTAGCCAGCCACAGGGAAGGGACAGTTAAAATGTTTTTATTATAGGTATCTTGCAGCAGGTGCACTGAGGCGAAAATTAGTTGAAAGGTTGTTGCAGCTTTTAAGGCCACAACTCAGTTCCTGAGTACCTCACCAATATATAAATAGCAACCAATGCAACAACCCAAATAACAAAGGGACATGGCCTGTTATGTACAAAGTCAGGAATTTACAGGAGGGCAAACCTTAATTAGGCAATATGTGAAAACAAAACAATTTTTGTTCAAAAGAAAAAAGGAAGAAAACAAAGTAGATAAGCACTGTCTCTGTCCAGTATCAATTATTATTAATACTTCACGTTTGAAATAGTACCTTTTGTAATTGTTTTATGATTTCTTCATCTTTGTTTAAGTATGATTTGTATGATGTATAAACACCTAGGAAGGAAAAACACTAAATTTATCTCTGGGATTGTCCCACACAGACTCCAAATTGGAAATTTATAATGTGAAAAAAAAAATGTATTACCTGGTTTGGAATCCAAGGTTTTTAAATTCTTCAGTTTTTTTACTTTAACCTGCTTTGGAACTTCACCTGCCAAATTGCATAAAAAGGGCATTTTTAAATATAATTCTAGTATCTTAATGTTCCAGGGTGCTCATTTTCTTAAAAGTAGTTTTGTATGCTAAAAATCTTTCCATTTTAGTTAACTCTGGCATAAATATGTGACCTTCCAACAAGGCGATCTGATTCCAGCACCCAGAAGGGGGGTGAGGGGAATAAAAAAGATAATACCTGCTTCCAACTCTTTTTGAATGATCAGGTTGCTGAAAATCTTCCCTGATAAAATCTCTGTGCACAGATGTTAACCATCCCGTTCCCCAAGATAGATAAAAAGAAGAAGAAGCCCTGACTTGGGGTGGAAGGATGACCTGAAGGGACTCACTATTTTGGTAGATCTTTTGAGAGGGCCAACCATGTTAACCCACATCACTTTCACACTATGGTTAAACAGGCAATATGGTAATGCCACCAGCATGATCAAACTTTGTACATGCAACATATCAGTTGGATTTAACTACTGTTATCCACAACACCTTGACAAGGAAACATGCTTTATATTGTGCTGCCCTTGAAAAATAGCAAGAAACTGCAGTTGATACAAAATGCAGTGACCCATGCAAAGTACAGCTGCTGTGCCTGTACCACACATATTTCATCAACATTTAACCACAACGGAAAGAAGAACATAGGTTAAACTTTCTGTACATCTCAAAACACATCACCAATCAATTTAAATACTTTACCTGAGACCTTGATATCTCCTATTCGAATAATGTGTGGCCAATGTTGCAATGTTTTAGCAAAAAATGGATTTGTCACTCCTAATATGACAGAAGGCCTGTAATACACAAGGTGCTTAAATGAGACCAGTAAGAAGTGGAAACTTGATAAGCCCCAGAGGGGAAGGCATGTTAGGAAACTCATAAATAGAAAATATGCAGCATATTTTACATTAAATTCAGATCCAGTGTAGCCCTTTTCCAAACAAAAGGGATCACTTTGTATATTCATATTAAAGAATTTCAGTTCAGTGCCAATGACAGAAGTTGTTGTTCACGTAAAAGACTGTAATTTTGCAAATTCCCCTCCAACTTGCTGTGCTTCCCACATGCTGCTTTTTGAAGCCAATCTGGGGAGTTATGAACAGAGTTGGAAAAAATAACTATTTCTCAGTTTCTCTTAGTGAGACATGTTCATATTCATAAATCTCCCATAAAGGGGCTCTGCCAGAGCTTTACTCTTCAAAACAGTGACAGCTTCCTGAGCCAATTTTGTTAGCTGAAATTTGAACAGAAAGGGAGGAGGGGCAGAGTTGGTAGCAGGTGCTGGAGGTTGAAAGCCCTCGTAAACATGAAAAGTGGATAAACGCTGTCCAAAGCCATGATTTGCTTAATCAGACTCTGTCAAATCCGATACAATGGTTTGAACTCACACTACACACCAAGCCACATCTAATAGCTTATAAACCACAGTGGATTGGGAAGGCACAGATATGAGTGCCCCTTTCCTTTGCAGAAATTGCATAAGCAGCACACAAGAAAACAAAGGAACCCCAACCTTTTCCTTTATTCCCTACCTCCGAACTAAAAAGAATGTGTGTCCTTTTCTGCCTTTAATCCTCAACAGAAATGACAGATTCGTATTGTTTATTATTACCCAACTTAGTTCTGCTCTTTTCTGGGGACATTTTGGTTCACAGTCTGGGGACATTTTGGTTCACAGTTTAAGCAAATGCTGTCCTCATTAAAGCTGAGGAATATAACAGATCCCCAGAGAATTAGTTGCCCTCACAAGATCTGGAAGACCCAGTTTCCATGCTCAGCCCTTTCCTCATGACTGAATCCCAAGTGAGAGACTGCCATATCCCAGTACATTCCATGACCTAGATCTGATGCATGATGGTTTATGCTCAGCTGAAAGAGCTCGCGGGTTATAAACCTAGGTTTTGCAGATCTAATTGTTTAGTTAACCATGCATATATCTCTAGAAACTGATGCTAACATCAGACAAATGTAGCTATTGTTATAAAACCCAAACAATTGTGAAGCAAAAGGGCAAATGGGAATTATTTTAAAAATGTAGAAAATCTAAGTAAAATAATGCAAGCTAAAGTGACTTTTAACAAAAAACTATGATAAAAGCAATTAAACCTGTATCATGACAAAAGGGAAAACCAATGTAGTAACTTATCATATTCAATAAAATAATTTACTTGGCTAAATTTTTTAAAACAAGATGAGATGCATATATCAACCTGCTGAACTGGAATTTGGTAAACCAGTAATATTGCATAATATGTTATCTTTAAGTGTTGATCCACATGTAAGGAGTGGTGAGCCAGCCTCCTAATCCTCCATAAATTAGATTGATGATATAAGTACCTGCTGGCAGGGGAATGACCATCGGATAAACCGCTGTGAGAGGGCGGTTTGGGATTTATATCCCGGGTGCTATACTGTTTACGTTGTACCATCACTTTGCACCTGCACTTTATACCTTGCTGGCAGAGGGATGGACCATCGAGCCAACTGCCGTGAGAAGGCGGATTTTGGACCTGTATTATGGGTGCCGAGTTGCTCACGTTGGACTATTACTTCCATCTCACCAGTAGAGGGGGCAGACCATCGGGTCAAGCCGCCGTGAGAGGGCGGAGGGATTTATCCCTCCCCCACCCCCGGACTGTGTCGACCTGGAGACGGACTTGGCCTCTGTTGTGAGACAACAGTGGACTGGGTCTTAAATCCTTTTGTGGCTCCCGTCTTTTTATGTTCTCCCTTGGATTTTCCTGTATGGACCCTTTAGGAGATGGTCATTGCATCCCTGCGGCAAGATGTACTTAGCAGCAGAGCTTCTTGATCTGCGAGATTCCCCCCTCTCACAGGCTTCGCCCTCCACATTATCGAGGGCCTACCTCGATGACGGATTTTGGAATTCTGAGAGGTGGCATGCTGAAAAGAAGAGGCTGAGGGGTTTTTAAAAATTGTCCTATTGTAATTTTTTAAGGGGTTTGAGGAGGGGTGGGTGGGAGGGAAGGTGATAGGTCAGGCTTGGCACAAGGGCATGAACTAGGAGTGCGGAGCCGGGTGGGGAGGGGCTTAGTGCAGTTAGGGAAGAGGGCGATTCCATCAGGACTGTGATTGGGAGAGGCAGATACTGCGGGAGCAGGGGACCATATCATGTTAGGGGGGAACACACCGCTGTCTTCAAGCGGTGGCGTGCCTCGGCCCCCAAGGCTCCTCTCGTTCCCCGGGTTGTCCAGAGCTTCAGACCCCAGGCCTTAGGATGATGCTGTGCAATGCCAGGTCTGTGGTTAATAAGGCCCCCCTCATCTGTGAGTTAATTCAGGAGGGGGGAGCGGACCTGGTGGGTATTACTAGACCTGGTTGGGCCAAGAGGAGGGGGTCCCCCTCGTAGAAATATGCCCACCAAGTTTCCGAGCATTTCATCAACCGAGGGCCCAGGGCAGGGGTGGGGGGTGGGGGTCGTCATAAAGGAAGGTCTTGATCCAAGGGAGGCCACTGTACCACAGATAGCCAGACGTGAGTCTCTCCTGGTGAAGTGGGGCCATGGGATGCAGGTGGGTCTGCTGATTGCGTACCTGGCTCCCTGCCACGTGACAGCGGCCTTGCCCGAGCTCAACATTATTGCCGGAGTGGCGGTTGATACCCCCAAATTGGTGGTCATGGGGGAACTTCAACCTACCGTCGGCCGGTGAGGCATCTGTGGTGGCCCGGGAGTTCATGGCTTCCATGACGGCCATGGACCTGACACAACTAATTCATGGCCCTACTCACACGGGAGGACACACTCTGGACTTCGTTTTTGTCTCTGTTCAGTGGTTAAATGGCCAGGATATAGGGGATATAGCTATTGAGCCCCCGTCATGGTCTGACCATTCTCTCCTGAGGCTGGACTTTCTGACTGCTGCACCCCACCGCAGAGAGGTGGAACCGATTAGGTGGTTCTGCCCCAGGCGCCTGATGGATCCGGAGAGATTCCAGAGGGAGCTTGGGCCATTTCCTGAGGCTTTGGCTCATGACTCGACTGAAGATCTGGTGGCCGCTGGGGCTTTGGATCGTGTCGTGCCTTTGCGGCCTCTGACCCGGCGCCACACCTACCCAGCTCCTTGGTTCACTGAGGAGCTGAGGGGGATGAAGCACCAGAGAAGATGCCTAGAGAGTGGTTGGAGGGCCAGTTGTTCCGAATCCCACCGAACAATAGTTAGGTCTCACATTAAGACCTATTTAGTGGTGATAAAAGCGGCAAAGTGTGATTACTTTTCTGCTCTTATTGCATCAGCAAATAATCGCCCAGCTGCCTTGTATAGAGTGACCCGCTCACTCCTACATCAAGGAGCGTGGGAGGACTTCTTGCAAGGGCAGGCTGAGGATTTTGCACAGTATCTGAACGATAAAATCACTCAGATTCAGGAAGGCTTGGACTCTGACTGGGTAGATTCCGGTGGGGTGGCTAAGGCAGGTCTTGAGAATGTTATCTGGGATGAGTTCGATCCTGTGACTCCAGAGGATGTGGTTAGGATTCTGGGGAGGTTAAACGCAACCACATGTTTATTGGACCCGTGTCCCTCTTGGCTGGTACTGGCTACCCAGGAGGTTACGCAAGACTGGCTCCAGAGGATTATAAATGCTTCTCTGGGGGAGGGTTTCTTGCTGCCTGCCTTGAAAGAGGCCCCTCCTTAAGAAGGCTTCTCTGGACCCGGCTGTTATGGCTAATTACCAACCTTCGCTTTATTGCAAAGGTTGTTGAGAGTGTGGTTGCGTAACAGCTCCCACAGTACCTGGATGAAACTGTCTATCTAGACCCGTGCCAGTCCGACTTCAGGCCTGGGTACAGCACAGAAATGGCATTGGTTGCGTTGGTTGATGATCTCTGGAGGGCTCAGGACAGGGGTTGCTTCTCTGTTCTGTTCCTATTAGATCTCTCAGTGGCTTTTGATACCATCGACCATGGTATCATGCTGCACCAGCTGGAGGGATTGGGGGTGGGAGGCACCGTGTTGCACTGGTTCTCCTCCTATCTCTCCGACCGGTCGCAGTCTGTGTTGGCAGGGGGGGAGAGGTCAACCTCGAGGCGCCTTGTCTGTGGGGTGCTACAAGGGTCAGTCCTCTCGCCACTCCTGTTCAACATTTATGTGAAGCCGCTGGGTGAGATCATCCATGGTTTTGGGGTGCAGTGCCATCTGTACGCTGATGACACCCAGCTGTACATCTCCACCCCAAACCACCCCAACGATGCCCTTGAAGTGATGTTCCAGTGTCTGGAGGCGGTGCGGGTCTGGATGGGGAGGAACAGGCTTCGACTCAACCCTTCCAAGACCGAGTGGCTGTGGATGCCGGCATCCAGATATAGCCAGCTAGTGCCGTCGCTGGCTGTTGGGGGCGAGTCACTGACCCCCACAGAGGGGGCTCGCAACTTGGGCGTCCTCCTGGACACATGGCTGTCTTTAGAAGAGCATATGATGGCTGTGGCCAGGGGGGCTTTTTATCAGGGGCCTGATACGCCAGTTGCGCCCCTTTCTGAGTCGGGATTCCTTATGCACAGTCACTCATGCTCTCGTCACTTCTTGCCTGGACTACTGTAATGCTCTCTACATGGGGCTCCCCTTGAGGAGCACCCGGAGGCTCCAACTGGTCCAGAATGTAGCCACGCAGATTATAACGGGAGCGACCTGGTGCTCCCATATAACACCTCTCCTGCGTGAGCTGCACTGGCTCCCGGTGGTCTTCCGGTTGCGCTTCAAGGTGTTGGTTCTCACCTTTAAAGCGCTCCATGGCTTAGGGCCAGGGTATTTACGAGACCGCCTTCTGCTACCGATAACCTCCCACCACCCAATATGCTCTCACAGAGAGGGCCTCCGCAGGGTGCCGTCTGTCAAGCAATGTCGGCTGGCGACCCCCAGGGAGAGAGCCTTCTCTGTGGGAGCACCCGCCCTCTGGAACAAACTCCCTCCCGGAGTAAGATTGATTCCGGATCTCCGCACTTTCCGCAAGGACCTGAAGACGTTTTTATTTCACCAAGCCGGCCTGGCCTGAATAGGTTTTATGGGTTAGTTTTTAATTGTATAGCTTGGAGTTTTAAATTTTGGGAGGCCAATTAATTTAATCTATTTTTAGTAATCTTAATTTTATATTGTGTGTTATTTTAATTTTCGGCTGTTCACCGCCCTGAGTCCCTTCGGGGAGAAGGGCGGTATATAAATTCAATAAAATAAAATAAATAAATAAAATAAATAATAAAAAACTGGTCTCATGCTTAAAGCCAATCGCTTCCATCAACTCTGTGGATGATTTCTTTCTTCTGAACTGGAATTCTGGAGTTTCCTTTCACAAGGAAACTTCTGCATTCATTTGAAGGCTCCTTGTGGTATATATCCATTTATTTTACCAATAGATTAAGAGACAGTTGGGGCTGGTCAGTGCTCCTTGCATATTGTATTAAAACACTAATGGTAACATCTCAACAAAATAGCAGGAATCAAATTACTCATCATAAACCTGCTGCAATGCTTTTTCAATACCCAGAAAAAAGCACAGTATCAATGTAACAACTGGGAATAAATGCAAACTATACCAGTCAGGGTAGGGGGGTCTAAAAATGAAAAAGAGTAAGAGATTCAGTGCTAAATTAATCAGACTCAAGAATCCTCTCATGTTGCTTAATAATACAGGAAATTCTAGAGCACCTTTTAAAACAAACATTACTTTGACATTACTTTGACAAACATTACTTTGACGGGCTTAACTTTAGTTTATTATAAACAGTTTAGACATGATTTCATCCCCTCTCAATTTATCAAGTATTTCAATCAACAGTCCTAGTAAATTCACACACAAGCAGAATAATCCTTTGAATGTACGTGAAAGCTCCACAGATGTGACAATTGGAAATGCTGCCTAGAACACAAAGAAGTGTAGACCCCAAAACAAAATGTTCATAGAGAGTTGTCAGCTTGGTTTGAAATAAGAGTATATATGCTAAGCCACAAGTTGCTTCAACTTTTACTTTTGTTTAATGGGGTCATCAACATTCCAAGCATTGTTTTGTTTGTGTGAGGGTGGTTAAACAATTTAATTTCTAAAAATAACTTGCTCAGAAATATGTTTTCCATATTTGGATATTTAATGATTCCCAATACATTTTTAAACAATATTCTACAGAAAATTTACTAAATAAGCACCAGATTTTCTTTTTTCCAATTCTCAACTGAAATTCAATTAATTATGGATAGTCAAACTGAATAATACATTCCTCTGTTAAAACTTCCTCTTTAAAGTTCCTAATCTTTTCAATCAATATTCCACCATCAAACTCAGTGAGACAATTTTGAGTAGATAGGCATAAGGTCCTTTGTCAAGCCAAAATTATATCAGAAAAATTACTCTAACAAACCACCTATATAACATAACCATATATTTACTTACGGGGTCTGTGTACGAGTGGTATAGTCTTTGAATTCACTGTCATGTATTGTAAAATAAGGTCTAAAATCACTGTAGTACTTCAAAGGTGAGATACAGCTGTGAAATGAACATATAGGAGATAAAAGTTTCAGTTTATTACATATTTGCTAGCGAATCTCAATAAAAATTTCCAAGTTGTAGCAATTTTCTACTGTCTTTCAATACATATTTTCCTGAACAGCTAATGTTTTGAATTTAATACACTTCATTTCAAATGTGAAATCACTAAGTTTCAAAACATTTTGCACACTACCTCTTGTTAACAGTAAACAGGATCAGCCATATGGTGCTGGAAACTATTACTCAGGCAGCGCTGGGTTTCTTTTTGCTGGATATATTCAAACAGACATTGAAGAACCATCAGTCAGGGTTCCTTTAATGTGGCTTCTTGCACTAAACAGGATGTTGGATTTGACTATCAAAATAGTTTTTCAAATCCTAGTTTCCAAGTCAAAATCTTAAAAACAAAACAGTTCTATATGTAGAAAAACTAAATATAATAGGTTGGAAGGAATTCCACGGTTTGCAAGAAACAAGAACAAAAACAAAAACAAAAGATGTAGCTCTCTTAAGAGAAAGTTCAAGGAGGGCTGAACATAATATAGCAGAGTATCAGAATAACAGAGTTGGAAGGGACCTTGGAGGTTTCTAGTCCAACGCTCTGCTCAAGCAGGAAACCCTATACCATTTCAGACAAATAGTTGTCCAATCTCTTCTTAAAAACTTCCAGTTGGAGCACCAAAACATCTGGGGGCAAGTCATTCCACCAATTGTTGTAACTATCAGGAAATTTCTCCTTAGTTCTAAGATTGCTTCTCTCCTTGTTTCCAACCATTGCTTCTTGTCCTGCCTTCAGGTTCTTTTGGAGAATAGACTGACCACCCCCTCCTCTGAACAGCTGTTGAATATTAACTCAAAGTGCAGGAGAGGGGGCAAGAGAGGGATGCAAAACCAAGAGACAAAAGTTGACAATTTGCCTTGTGGTTTAAGCTTGGCAAATTGAAACTTTAAACTTGCAAATTGAAACTTTAAACTTGCAAATTGAAATTTGCAAGGGCAAAAGTATAATTGAAATCCTGAACAAATGCACCACCATTGGTTAAAGGAGCCGTCATGGTGCAGTGTTTAGAATGCAGTATTGCAAGCTAACTCTGCCCACGGTCAGGAGTTTGATCCTGACCCACTCAAGGTTGACTCGGTCTTCCATCCTTCCAAGGTCAGTAAAACAAGGACCCAAATTATTGGGGGCAATATGCTGACATTGTACACCACTCAAAGAGTCTTGTAAAGCACTGTGGGATGTATATAGCTCTAATACGTGAAGTAAAAAGTGAAGAAAACTGCCTGACAAAAACACTGTGATGATTCAATGCAGGAAAAATGTACATCTGTATGGACAGGGGGAGTGGGGGTGGGGGGAATCAGACTGCTTTGATGCATAACATAAAGAAAACAGTCATGGTGACCTGTTACATTCAGGTAAAATCTCCTGTCCGTCTCACAATTGCCTGCTATCTTTTTTTTGAAGTTAACGTTTACTAATTAACATCTGTTAGTATTTAATTTCAATATTTTTTTAAAAAAAAGTATCAACACAAAAACAAATGTTATGTAACATTAATTACTCAGCTGGTTAATCTGGAAGCTATCCCATTTACTACCCTCACCAATCCCTCTGCAGCTCCTAAAATTACCTATGCATTTAGGGACATATCACATTCAGAGATGATCTGTTTAATTGTTGTTTGTGGAATAAAGAATTGCTAACTGGGCTTATCCACCGTGATAAATCATGAAAAAGCAACCAGTTTTATGGCTTCTGGCATCCAATCCAAATTTTTCTTTTTTCTTAAAAAAAGAAATTTTATTAATTTTCTATTAATTACATTTCTTAGTGCTTAATAAATATTATGTTGTCTGGGTAGTTTTTTTCTTTTTTAATAAAAACATAAAGGCTTTTATCCCACTACAACCTTTCCATTCTGTGATTCACTCCAAGAGCCCCATCATATAGCTTTTTAAAATATTCCATATGTTTACCTCACAAGTGCCAAGACAGTTTCTGAAGATTCTGATGGTGATGGTGCCATGACAACTAATGGTTCCCCTAACAACACTAGTTCCCACAGCATCTGGATGTGAAAGAACACCGGCAAGAAACATCTGAAACAGATTCACAAAAGTAAATATTTTTTTTTCCTTGCCCTACTTAGAGCAGAGACAGCAGAACCAAAATTTGCAATTGAAATGTAATCTTGGCTTGCGCACTCAAAACTCTAAGGCAGAATAATTAGTAAAACTTCTTGGAAAACATAGAAGTAGAAAAGTTCTGCAGATAAAGTGGGATTTGAACTTCTGGCTCAAACCATACAGTTACCAGGTTCCTACTTTTAACCCGCTATCAGGACAAGATCACTCAACTGAATTCACTCATATTGTAGCATTCACAATGGGAGATCACACAGAACGTTAAATTCTCAAAAAATGACTTTCTGACTTCTTTTACTGCAAACATATCTAGACCCTTTCTGAAATACAGTATAACAATTTGTTATACCTGGATTGTGGGGGCAATAAGCTGACTTTGTATAAAAAAGAATATCGCTTAGGGGGGGCCGAAAGCCCTACTAAACTGGTATGTACAAAAGTATGAAGGCTATTGCTTAATGCGTTGTAAGCCACCCTGAAACTCCAGAGAAGGGCGGCATATAAATCAAATAAATAAATAAATAAATCAAATAAATAAATAAATAAATAAATAAATAAATAAATAAATAAATTTGCATAAAGCGAGAAAAGAAAACCTGAAACAGGAATTGCTTTCCTAATTAGTGGATAGAGTTCCTCTCTAACCACCTGTAGGCTCATTTCATTGAAATCTGACCAAATTCAAGTGATTGTATGTTAAAGTTAATGATTATAATGTGCATCAACTAAGGACAGACAATTTTCTAGGATGGGACTCAAGAACTTTAAGCAGATGCACAAATGGACATGGTATAAGTCCCTCCTGCAAATTTTGTCCCCATCTCTACCACACATGGTGGAAAAGCTTTAATCCTTACTAATCCAAAGAGTGGGTAAGACTTGTGCTTTCTCATTGCTATTAGAAGCAAGATTAAAGTTCATTTAATTTTAAAGGTTTTTCAGTGGTGATTGTAATGAAAATGCTGTCTCTCCACAGTTAAAGACAGGGAAATAGCTATCTGCTTTTACTGCCCAAATAGGTAGTGCTAGCAGAAGAGCCAAAAACGTAGGAAAATGACAGGATTTGTTCTTGTAAGAGCACATAAACAGCTACACATTACACAAAGATGCATGTAACGTAAATTAAAAACATGCGTTTCATAGGATATCTTATCTCAGTGTCTCTTTGCTAATTAATCAATTCATGCTTTCAGTTCCTGAAACTCTTTGATGTAATGTGTGAACTTCAAGAAATCAAATCAAGATGCTTTTGAATCTTTACCTATAGAGATCTACTTCATAGACAGATGGCAAAGCAATGGAGATTTGTGAATCTGCCTAAAAAAAAAGACAAAAAGCTTTTGATCAGAGTAGCAAAATAAACAATGATTTTTTTAAAAAATAATAAGCTTATCACATAAATTTGTAAGAGTGCCTTCAATAGATTCCCTACTTTTTTATTTCCCTACTTGTACATCATCTCAGTTGCAAAACTACCCTGGGCAGTTTACTCTAATAAAAATAACAATATGCTTATTATCCTCTTCTTAACTCACCTTTCAAGTCATTTTCGCCCAGATACAATACACACATCTGAGATGGGCAAATCTGAGCGTGCTACGATGAAGGTTGGACAAGAAGCAACGGGTGGAACTTTTACTGTGGGAGATCCAAACTTAAACTAAGGAATTTCCCAATTGTGAGAGCTATTAAGCAATCAAATAGCCTTCCTCTTGTAATCTTGCAATATCCTGATCAAAAGTGTACTCTAAGTCCTATTAATGAAGTGTCCTGATTAAACAATCAATACATACATTGATATACTTTGTCATATTGTTTTTATTAAAAAAGAAAGCTTTGATTAAGTCTGCTTCAATCCTTTCTTGCCCCTTGATGCTGTAGCAGATAATACTGGTTGCTGCTACTCCAGCCACATTTCCTGGCTTCTAAGGCTCCCACCCAACGCCTCTCTCCATATCTTTTCTTGACCTTCCTTCACTCCTGCACTCAATTATGCTTTGCTGCCTCCTCCTACTGGGGGGCAGCTGCTGCTTTGCTTGTTTTCTGCAGGTATGGCTAGCTGTTGACTCTGACAGACTGCAGCTGCACTTCAATCAGCCCAGCCTTCAAGGTCGCCTCCTGGATCCCTTTTATCTTACCATTTCAAATAGAAGGGGGGAGATTGTGAAGGGAAAACTAACCAATTCTCCTTGTTTTTGTAGCTTAAGTCATCTAAGGCTTCAACTTTTTGTGCTGTGGCCTCCAGGGAATTTACTCCACTTGGGCTCCTTCTGGCATCACCCAACTGGACTCTTCTTCTCCTACCCTTCGGCCCGAGTCTTCTGCAGGCAACTGTCTCTAGAATTTCCTCTCCAGCCTTTCCCCCCTCCCCTTTCCCCCAAAACAGGCTTTCACATTCTGCTGGCTGCCACAACATCTTTGGGCTTGTTTCTTGCATTTTTATTTTTGTCTCTTTTCGTCCTCTTTAAATTTTCCATCTTCTAATACTTCGAAATCCAGCCCTACCCCTCCTGCCAGTCCAGCAAGCTCCTTTTTTGAAACTGCGCAGCTTTTAAAGAGAATGTTTCTCTTCTCTAAGCTAGGCCCTTCTTGATCTATCAGAGGAGAGGAGAGGAAAGGAAAGGAAACGAGAGTTTTCACCTCCACGCCCATCCTCTTACAGTATTATCTTTTTAACAAGAACATCCTACTGTTAATTGGGCTTAGAAGCATCTCTGTTCACTTTGTATGTCACAGAATTATGCAGGTTTATGAATTGTTCTAAAGGCATCACAATTTTTTTCTCACTCCTTTCAGGCAAAAGAGATCAGGAAAACAATGTGCAGCAGGCTGAAGGAATAGGAGGACCCGCCACATTTTTTTCCCCTTAAAGGCAGGAAGTTGATTTTAAAGGGATGGGCTGAAAATAAATGACATCAGCAAGATGTATACAAATGAAAGTATTGTCTAGAAGAGGGGTGTCAAACTCACGTCGTCATGTGACATCACAAACTCACGTCATCATGTGATGTTTCCCCCCTTCTTTGCTAAACTGGGCATGGGTGTGGCCAGTGTGTGACCCCTCTGACCCATGCGTCGGGAGTTTGACAGCCCTGCTCTAGAATAAAATTCCCTCAGTATTTAAATTATCTTAAATAAAATTATTACATGGCTTTTAAAATGTGAAATATCTGCAGAGTAGGATCCACTCACAGGAGTTCTTAATAGCCAACTCTTTCCTCCTTTGTTTCCCATTGAAGCTGAATAGCTTATGTTTGCAGATCTGAAATGCTTCCTTCCTTCAGCTTCATTGTTGACAGAGGAACTTGTTTTGGCAAATATCATAATAAGTTGCATTATCTCATTTATTGCCACCCAAAAAGATAAGTTTTCCTTTTCTATTATAATTTTATTAGCTTACTTTAAAAAAATATACTCCAGAACTCCTGACTAAAATGCTAGGAAATGAAGTGTTTGAAGTTAGATCTTTGTGTTGAGGGAAGATTATTTTGCTAGTAAACTACCTGATGTGTCAACTGTAATACTTGAGTAGTTCCAGGCTTGTCATGACAGGTAGGAATCCGCACCTTAAAGAAAAAAAATCATACGTATTCTTCACTCACTGCAAATGGTAACTTTAATTAGCTTTGAGCCTTGAGACATTGTTCAAGAAAGCAATATTTTGCTAGATTTACCCCTGTAAAAAAATATACAGCTCTAAACAGTTCCCTCTGTATGTGTGCATGTGTGTGTGAGTCAATTAAAAATAAAAAACTAGCAATACAGATTGAAACAGCTGTTGTTTCAAAGTTGTTGAAGAGGGGTAAATGTTCTGCTTAACTAAGTTCATCAAAGTCTCACACAAAGATCAACTGAATAACCACTGCAGAGTTCGTTAAGAAATTAAATGCATGCTTACACCTCTCCCAGAGTAACCAATTAAATATAACATTCAATTAAAAGGCCCCATACATCCTACAGAGGTAAACAAATGCACCTTTTTAAATGACAGGTTTAAATTGAAAACAGTATTTAGAAACACTTTTTCTTTAGGATTTTACCTATAGCAAGTTCTCCTTTAGGCATTCTTTTCCTCTCTTACTTGTGCAAGTATGAAATAAATATACATTTATAGGACTAAGACTTTTTTTAAAGATGATACTATTATACATAATAAACATATTATATATAAAAACAGATATAGTTGGCTGAATTCAAGCAACAAACAAGAATGGAATAAATTTAAAATTACCTTAATTACAATGCCCATAATGGGCAGATAGAGTGTTTTCCCTGGGACTGGCAGTGGCCATCGATCAATATCACTACAAGCTAAAGCAAAGGAGAAGTAATCAGATTTGTATATAGAAGACTTTATTACCAGTGCTCCCTAACATTTGTGAATAAAAAGATTTATCTACTGAATTGAATTTATTCAGGCTCATCCAATAGTTATCAGATGATCTGGATCAGCTGACAAACTGGCAACAGCATCCTCACAAATATGTCAGAGAAAGCAATTTTGAAGTCAAAGTCAGTGTTCTTCCACTATACACAAATTATAGGCCGGTGAAAATTTATAATTAACTTTTTTTTTTAAAAAAAATATACAATATCACAAAACCATCAATATTACCAACCTGCTTCCAAGAAAGGTTCATTTTTCTCAAAATATTCAGGTGCAATTTGTCCAAGAACAGTGTTAAATAAGTGGATATAAGGCAGCTTGCTAATCAGAACTAAAGACTATAAGAGAAGAAAAATAATTCATAATTAGTTCTTCCAAAACCACCGTTATTCATATTAAGTATCATATTAGTTCCTCTCTAAATTCAGTTATTTTGCTTATGGGACGTCAACAGGAAATGTCAGACACTGTGATTCTGACTGTGGCACACTATGATATTGTAGTCATAAGCTGAGTGATTGGATCATAATTATGTGACTTTGGATACAATGGCTGAAACCATTCAATGGCTGAGGACCAGTCATAAGTCTCCCTCATTCACTGCCATCATAATTTCGAACAGTCGCTGAATGAATGGACATAACCTGAGGACTATCTGTATGTATTTATTTCTGGAATGTGTGTGCACATTCACAAGATGACTTTATAAGCTATGGTAATTAAACCAACTTTTTCCAATGAGATTCAGGTGGGAACATTAAAATTAGATGATCTCACAAGAGTTCAACTATTTTTTAAACAAATACATTTTATAATATTCTTTATTTAATTTGGGGAACCATGGACTGCAGCCACCTCAGCTAATGACCATGCATTTTTTGATTGTCAGTTTCATATATGAAAATAATGACGAATGTAGAACAGGACAATGGATGAGGTAAGGCAATCTGTTTGTTGTGTTTCTGAATACCTTTGAATCAATATCTTTAGTTCTTTTGACAATATTTCAGAATTGCTTTACCCTTGCCCGTTTCTCAGAGTTGAGAGAGGTGGACTGACCCAAGATCACCCAGATGGCTTTGTGCCTAAGCAGGACTAGAACTCATGGTCTCCCAGTTTCTAGTCTAACTCTTTATACCAAACAAGTTATCACTTATTTTGCTTACAGATACCTAATTTCATTGGCTATGCCCAAACATATACTGCAGATAGCACTGTGATTTATGTATTCTGGATTTTGAGATTAGCCAAGGTAATGTGTTGATAACTGAGGAGTCAATATTCACTCTTCAATCTTAAACATATTATAGGCAATATTTTCCACTGATTTAAATGCAGTTTATATTTTTGTCTTGGGTATATTTAGAAGACAACCATGAACAATTCAGCTAAAACTAAATTACCTTCTGAAAGTAACCTCGCTTTAATGTCTTGTCTTGTACTTGTCTAAAATACACATATCCATAAAAATATGCAGGATCCCTCTGTAAAGAAAAAGAAAGCATTCCAAAACACTGAATACTTTCTGAGTAATGCTGTATACTTAGCAGGTGTTCTTTAAGAAACTTTTATTAAAATCACAGGATTATTATTCAGGATATTTAGGTACATTTTCAGACATGTCACTATAAACATTTCATCAAACACGTCTAGTTCATGCCTATGAAAATTAAGAACCTACAGGAGCTAACGTTTCTATAATTATACAATATTCCCTACATAAAGAGCCTATATAGGCCTTATGACCATAATGAAGCCTGCATATTACGGTCATAATTCATGACAGGTCATAAACCAGGTCACTTTTTTCAGTAGTCATTAAGTGAATTGCCATGGTCATTCATTAAATGAATCCAAGGTATTTAAGCGAATGCCGTGGTCGTTAAGCAAACTCATTGTTAGCTACAGGGCATTTTACTGAAAACTGGAAGTAAACACCAGCTTTGCACATTGTAAATTGTAGTCACAGAACCATGGGATACTACAAATGGCCAAAAATGCAGGCCAGATGTCAAGTGCCAAAATAGTTCTAAGAACTTTGGAACCAAGCTATGATATATTTAGAGGAGATCCGTTATAAATTGGAATAATTGCTAAGCAACTGGTTAAAAATTAAGAGGTACTTGTATTTTATATACTTTTCAACGTTTTTGATATTTACAGAAGAGAAACAAGTACTGTTACATAGATTATCTACAATCTGTGACAATATTATGTCACTTATGATAAATCTCCATGAATGAAAAGTAATGCTTCTCTCCCCCACCCCACCCCCATTTAATTTGCACTATAGGCATTTCTGGACTACAAATCTTTATCACTTTTACATAATTGTAAATTACATAATCGTATGTAATGTTGAAGAATACTGTACTGCACTAAAATGTTAACGTGTAGCTTTTAAATAGTAAACAGAAGTGTTTTGAACTTTTATCCATTACAATTTGCCAGCCCCTGAAGGGCTTGGGTATATCCTGAGACTAACTGGAGATCAATAATTCCCAGAATCTTCAGCAAAGTTCAGGGACAAAGGGATCCCTGAAATCTAAAACAGCTGAATATAACAGCATTATAATCAGCTCCTCCTCACCCCGCAAAAAAACCCCCTCCAATCGTAGACACTATTAAAGTTGTTTTAATTATTAGTATTTCAGCAGAAAGGATTAATATGTTCATCATTAAAAGTTTTGAAAGTTATTGGTCACATGATGCAGGACAATGCAGCAGTACACCAAGCAATGTCTTATCAGGAATAAAACTTAACAATTCTACCATTAAATACCATCACAATAATTAGAATTAGAAAGACACTATCATGCCTGGACAAGATAAAACATCCTACTTTCCCAACCTTCAAGTAAATTGGTAGGTCTCTGTCCAACTGATCCAGTAAACAGTGCCACGAAAGCTTTCTGCTAGAAGACTGCCGAAACCTAAAACAAAATTGTGTGTTTCCAAGGCAACCTAAGCCAAAAGGGAAAGAGGAGAAAAACAGCAAAGGACTATACTGAGTCGATAATATTTAAAAAAAGAGTATATGTAACTAGGAGGTGCTTCTAACAAATAATATTATTTTTTAAAAATGCTCCTTAAATGCCAAGCACAGTTCTAGGTAAATCCATGTGTAGAAATCAAACCTACAATGTTTATATTGGAGAAAGGCTGAAGAAGCAGACAGTGTTTTCTCCTAGTAGACTCTCTACTTGACAAAGTCCAAGTATGATGCTGTCCTGTCTTGTTGAATAAACACAAATATCATGGTTGCTGCAGATTGTACCCCTTTTTCTCTGCCAATAAGGGGTGTCCACCGATTATAGTAAAAGAAAGTCTGGTATGATCAAAGTTTTGCCTGATTTTAGGTGCAACCCACATTAAAGGAAACACTCTGTGGATACCCCTGCTACCAAGAGAATACAGGTATGTACCTTCAGGCTGTGATCACTTCACACCCCACTGGTTTTCTATAGAGAGTTCCCTTTTTCTGCCCTGTTGGAGTTTGTTAGCATCTAAAGAAGACCCAAATAAACTCGTGGAAAGAGAGCAAATTATCCTCATTTTAATGCCTAAAAGACAGTAATCAGTGTCGCCAGTCTAATTCTGACTATTTTTCCACAATGTTCTGTCTACTATTGATGCGCTACTGTATGACTATTCATCTCCTTCTGCCTAGATGACTTAAGAAGAACCTGTAACAGCTACTGAATTTGAGTTGCCAATTAAAATCATTGCAGATTCAAGCTTTACATCAAAATATTTCAGGACAGCACTTTGTAGGAAGCATCATTTTAACTTTAATGTGATTTCAACTTCATTTCAAATCAGATGAAACTGGAAATCCATACACATTTCACCAGATGGAAGTTTCAAAAAATACCAAGGTATTTTTTAAGTATTCTAAAAGTGTCAAGAAAAATGAATATATTCCACCCAAATGCTCATGATGTAAATTCATAGTTATCAAGATTCACATTGCAAAAATTTTATACAATTGATGGCTGCACAGATTTCAGTATTTAAGAATTTGTGTAAAATTCTAATCATATAAATTAAAAACCATAAGGTAATAACAGACCTTTTCTTTAGTATCAAGCTGATCCCCCCAAAAATACATTTCACTACAACTGTTAATAAAAAAAATCTTAAAATAGTGAGACGGGTGGCATATAAAGTTAATAAACAAATTTTATTCTTAACAAGAAATAATCATTTTAAAAATGAAATCCCATTTAGCATCTTTTTTTCACAAGGAAATAATTTAAATTCTTTTCATAAATACCTAGGTCTGTGATGGCAAACCTATGGCACACATGCCACAGGTGGTACGCGTAGCCATATTGGTGAGCAGACAAGCTCAGCTCCCTGGGCGTACCAGAAGCAGGGGAACAGGCTATTTCTTGCATCCAGAGGACCTCAGGGGGGGTGGGGGAGGCCTGTTTTTCTCTCCCCCAGCCTCCAGAGCCTATCTAGGAGTTTGGGGAGGGTGAAAATAGCCTCCCTGCCCCTGGAGGCCAGAAATGGCCCGTTTGCCAACTTCCGAAAACTTCTGAAAAAATGGGCCGTTTTTGGCCTCTGGAGGGCCTCGGGGGGGGGAGGCCATTTTTGCCCCCCCGACTCCTAGAAAGGCTCTGGAGGCTGGGGAGAGAGAAAAACAGGCCTGCTGTGCCAGGAGCGGGGTGGAGTGTATGGGGGGGTGTCATACGCGCATGCACAGGGCACATAGAATTATGGGTGTGGGCACGCACGAGTGCAACCCCCCCCCTCTCCTGGCACGCGATGGCAAAAAAGTTAGCCATCACTGACCTAGGTAAAGTAAGATGAGAATCCAGTGGGGACTTATATTATTTGATGAAATATTCTTGAAACTTCATTAAATCATTATCATTCAAATTTATTCATATCCAATATATTTGAGCAACCAATTTTAATCCAAAAATTAAATTCAATCAAAACTATTTCTGGTAAATGGACTACAAGAAAAAATATCTTTATCTCAAGTAACATACAGTCTAAATACCAATAATAAGTAATTGCAACTTAACTTGACCAAGGCAGAATGCTTGCATAGGCGTACTCATACAAAATAATTAATTCTTACTCTCTTACTTTGAAACATTTTGTGATGGAACATTTATACACTTGGGAGTCCAAGCCAAGCCAAACCCTCTCAAGCCTTTTCCTTAGAGGTTCTACTAATGTTTTCACAATAATGGTAATAAAGATTATTTTTATTTTTGAAAAATTAAAAATAGCCTAAAAATATTTACCAAATTGCTGACAAAAAAGAAACAACTGACAAGTATTTTACATTTATTTAAAAACATTTTAATACATTCAGTAATTTATAAACAGATTCATTTAAGTAACCTATGTAGCCTTATGCTTAGGTCCCAATTTAAACTACTGCTCTAGGCTAGGGATTAATCTGAATCCTTTTGAATATTGTAAAATATTCTCAGCCACTGGTATCCACAGTTAACTATGATTATGCCAAAATGACACAGGTGCCTGTTCTGGTGACTCACAGCATTTGAGTGATTACAAACATTTAATTTGCTTCTTCCCATTTGTTTCCAATGGATGCCCACATTCGTAATTATCATTTGTAATGTTATGTGTTGCCCTCAAATCAGTATAGTCATCTTAAGATAGTTCAAGCAGCCAAACAAACTCTACATAGTTTGAATATATATAAAATTTCTAAAATGAAAATTAAGAAATTTGTCATATAAAATATTGAATCATCTCACAGTTAAAATCTGTAATCAGTTAGAGCAATTCCTCATGTAAAATTCCAGGTTCAATCACTGCAAATACTTCAAGAATTGTTTTTCACGTGCACTACAAGCATGCAATTTTAAGCTATTGCTAAGTGATTTCTAATCATTAGGATATCTGCAAAACTCTTACTCAGCGCAAACTGAAATTATTTTATTGAATGGACGTAAGAAGTTTCCAGAACTATACTGTGCACATTCTTAAGGAGCAGATCTCACCAATTTCAATAGGACTTGCTTCTGAATAGTGCACAGGATTGTACAAGCAATCTTTGTATCTAGGATATTTACAGTGTATTGGAGGGGAGGTATCAATGAAATAAAAATGACAGGTGCAAAAGTGCAGTTGAAGCCCCACCCCTTTTGACATGTGGCACATATGAAATACATTAAGAAGGGGCATGGCTTTGATTGCCACACTGTCCCCACCATTTTGATATTATTGATCCTCCTCTGGATAATTCTTTTTGCAACTCTGCATTGGTATGGTTGAGTTTACACTCAATGTGAAGTTATGGTTTGCTTAACCACAATTATTGACTAGATTAAAGCTGGTTGGATTTGCACAACACACTAGGTCATAGTTTACAATTTAGATGGCTTCTCATAATATGCAATATTACAAAAAATCAAATAATTTTATGGTTTAGTACAATGTATGTCTTAAGCCTATCATGAATAACAATAAGACTTTGTGAAGCATTGAGAGGAAGTTTCTGGAGCAAGCAAAGTATTTGTCAAAATTTCCTGCTGTGAGTATTGAGGCTGCCACATTTCTTAGAAACTCAGCATTTCCAGGTCTTCAGGGCAGATATCTGCATATGCAGAAGGCACTTCTGCTGGAAAAGACTTCCAAGTGGTGACCCTGAACTTTTAAGAAATGCATCCTTCTGAATACTACAAGCAGTTGTGGAGAAAACACTCTTCCAAATATTTTACATAATTCTGGCATCCAATTACACCTTCTACACAGCAGCTTCCTAGATTTTGACTGTCTGTGAAACACTCAGATAAAAGGGTACTTCCTATCACTCATACATCACTTCATAAAACTGTGAAATAAAGATAAAATAAAATAAAAATAGTTATTGCACAGTTCTAGCTAAACAGAAATATTTTATACAAATATAAGTAACATACATATCCGATTACCTGAATTGGAATCTGGGAAAGACAAATAGCAAATATTGGTTTTCTAGGGGAGAAAAATAAAAGTTACATTTTGGAGGGGAAAATATATTTTATAAATGTCTTCTTAATGGTTTTACTCACCTCTTTATCTGTAAGTTTTGAATGCTGTGGATATATAACCTGTAAATGAGAGTTTTCATCAGTCGAGAAAAGAAGGTATTCTATTAATTCATCACATAGTACACAGGACCAGGTATCAATATGACTGGGCCCTGGTTATTACCAAAAACTAGCACACAACTGCTAACCTATATTCCTAATTCGAAGATACTACATATTCAACACCAAATGCATCCAATAAGACTTTTCCAAATTAATATTTCCCCAAGCAGTTTCAACAATAATGTCAAATAAAGACTTGGGATACCTAACAGATTTTATAACCTATTTTCACCGGTTTCCTACCACAGATTAATACTTCACCTTAATTATTATAGTACTTGAAAAAAGTGAGAAACTGCCATGCTTTTTATATTACACATAGCATTCTTTTGATTTATAAAAATGCCTTTTACTCTTACTTAGACTTCAAACAGGTTTTTTTTTTAAATATGGGGGGGTGTCAAGCTGGAGAAGTGCTCTTTTTGAGCCATCCTGTCCTTAAGAAAAGCAAAAGCAAACTAGGGAAATTAAAAGGATTAGGGGAATGGCTAGATCAATTTAACCGATCAGACTTCTGGAACTTGTTATATGTATGGGAAATTCCAAATTTGCTCATCAAATCCAAAAGCTCACCAACTTGAGTCCTAGGCTACTTAATGCCCCAAAACTGGATTAATGAATGCTGTTGAAAAAAAAAAAGGCTGTTATGAGATTGTGACTTGTAATCACAAGATGCTTATAATTTCATTAAACTCAAACTTAAGATCTATTTAGCAAATACATGTCACAAGTCCTTTTTCATCTAACAGCTCTCAGAAATAATACTTACTGTAATAGAGGGTTGGGATTTGTTTATACAAAACAAATAAAAATGGGGCTAACTAATCTATTTACTGAGTGATTGAAAATTATAGCAATTGAAATCTTCGAAGGGTATCAGGTTAGGAAACACCACTATACTGCAAAAGTGATACAGTGTGAGAAAACTGTATACAGTTTTCAATTTGTAACATAGATCTATGGAGACATTTCATAAGTAGAGACCAGGGCAAATAAGAAAGGTAAGTTTAATGATATATTAAATGTCAGTCTAAATGACAATGCAACACTATGCTGCATTGAATAAAATTACCCTTTATCCCTATTCCTTTTCAACAACAAAAACCGTAGTTTTATTTCCAGCTAGGCCAGTCCAGAGCAAACTCATGTTTACTAAATTAAGTATGGAAATTAACTGGCCTGATTAAAGCTGATTCATATTTAACTCTTGCCACATGTTCAATTATTCCCATTTGAAATACAAAACCTACCCAGTATAAATCACAAATATTAACTTAATACAAGTAGCAGCATACATAACATTATACTTTCAATGTGGCTTCTAGGCAATTCATTTGCAACCGCATATTCATTCAAATCCCAGATTATCTTCCATTTTTCTGTCTAACTTTGTTCCATTCTTCATTGGCTATTCTTATCTCTTAACTTATGGTACTATGAAGGCTCCAAGGCACCATGCATTCATGAACAGAAGAAAAGCAAGATCTGCAAACTGCTGCCCCTGTGATTGCACTGCTTGTCCTGGGAATGTAAACATAAATATATCTTCATATCTGGAAGGCTAAGCAAGCCTTAATTGTGGAATAATTACCATCAGCAATGAAATGCAACATGTGGAATTGTTCACGCCAGGTTCCTATATTTTTCAGGGATGTCTCTAAAAATTACAGCAATTCTGAACACATTTCGACCAAAAAAACCCCAAACAACCCATATTAATAAATCATTACCTAAATCGCCATAAGCAACCTAGAGTTCTTTAGAAGGTGAGAAATGAAACCAACAGGCAAATCTATCTGAAAGGAGGTTCCCCCCACCCACCTCCGAAATATGTTTATTTTCCCATAAAAACACCGCTTGTATTAAAAGACCTGCGACTCCAGACAGAAGGGTTCGTTATCATTCAACGACAAGCTTCCACCCCCCCACCCCCCCGCTTCACGCTTAACTCCACACGAAGTGGCGGTGGCTGCTATTTTCAGTGCTGCAAATTGGCAAAAACGCTGCGGAATTCTTGCGTTAGTTGTTTGGTGCACATCAAAAGGGAGAAAGAAAGAGCCTCTCCTCGCTTTCGGGATGCCTGGCCTCTGCAACGCACCAAACAGCGTTCGGCGCCGTCTCAGCGGTCCGCATCTAATAAAAGCACAAGGCAGAAAAGGCTTCTTTCTTCTCCGGGCGACCTTCGCGCCGCTTCTCCGCAGAGTAGGACATCCTGCCTCGCCCGAGGTCGGGCTTGCGCGGGCGGCATACCCGACCTAGCCCCTCGCCGGGTCGGGTGGAGCGGCGCAGCGCGTCACCCACCTCCACAGCTTGGCCGAGCTCCAGATCAAAGCCTACCACGCACACGCAGTGCAGCCAGGCCGAGAAGCGGTCCCAGGGCAACACCGGCGGCGGCAAGGACGGACTGGGCGAGCCGTCTTCGGCTTCCTCCGCCCCCGGGGAATCCGCCAATCCTCCGCTTCCGCCCTCGGCCGGCTTCTGCAGCGACATGGCGCTCGGCAGGGTTGCACCGGCCGCTACGCCGCCGCAGTCTCTTACTACAACCGGCCGAGCTCCTCTCGCCTTCAATTTAAGACGCGGCGATGTCGCTTCCTTAGCCCCGACTCCGGAGGAAGAAAGACCGCACGACGCACGTCTCTTCGGGGCCACCGCCTCCCCAGCTCTCGGTGGGAAAATCCACAGCGACTCGAAAGGAGGGAAATGGAAGAGTCCAAATATAACCAATAAGGGGGGGATGGAGCGAAGGGAGGGGACTGAGGTACAGTTGCGCGGAGGAAAGGAAGTTTCTAAATCAGTGTGGTACAAAGGGAAGATGTTGAAAGGTTCTGTCCCCTCTCCCTTTTGGTGGAATGCAAGATTCTTGGGAAACAGCAAGGGTGCTATGGATGCAGGGAAAAGTGATTTTGTTTTCAGCTTCCAATTTCAGTTCAATCCAAAATGTGTGGTCTTAAGAACTTGTTTCTTAAATCCCATGCATTGGTACTCCAGCTTGGATAAAATGAGATAACTTTATTGTCATTGTTTTACTGCGAGCACACTGCCCCACGTTAAAAATGAAATTCTTTTGCTTGCTCTCAAGAGAAAGGGTATATCTATCCAAACACTTACATAACACACGTATACACATGCTATACACACACACACACACACACACACATACATACCAGTGGTGGGTTGCCTCCGGTTCGGACCGGTTCTATAAAACCGGTAGTAAAACCAGTGGGAGGCTCCGCCCACCAACCCTGACATCATCAAGAAGCTTCTGTGCATGCCCCGTTGCAACCGCTAGTAAAGATAAGTAGAACCCACCCCTGATATATACATATATATATATATATCAGTGGTGAAATTCAAATTTTTTACTACTGGTTCTGTGGGCTTGGCTTGGTGGGTGTGGTGTGGCATGGTGGGTGTGGCAGGGGAAGGATACTGCAAAATCCCCATTCCCTCCCCACTCCTGGGGGAAGGAGGGCTTCCTGCATGTTAGTCAGTTGAATTAACCTTCTGAGCCACAAGTTCTCCTCTCTTCATCAGCTTGAGCCAGGGGAAAGATTAAGTGTTTTTCTATCGAGACATAGAAAAACACTTAATCTTTCCCCTGGCTCAAGCTAATGAAGAGAGGAGAACTTGTGGCTCAAAAGGTTAATTCAACAGACTAACATGCAGGAAGCCCAACTTCAAATCCAAGTAAGGGTATGGCTAGCTGATGAAAGCTAAAAAGCTTGAAATAGATGTATACTGGTCTCCCTTTATTTCTTTATCAGCAAAATATAAATTTGGTATAAAATGGTTTGTCATGAATGCGACTGCTTGAGGGCTCCTGGTTTGGAGCTGAAAGGCGAAAGGGAGCAGAAGGCCCCCTCCCACATGTCGGAGTAGACGAGGTGTCTCGATAGAAAAACACTTTATATATATCACTGTCCTTCTATAGAAAGTGATAAGGACAGTGGAAGGAAGACGAACTGGAAGATCCTGACATTTGGTCTAGTTCTCTGCAGCAAGGCAAGTTTCCCCTTTCCACTCTTCTGATACTTTCTAGACGGATAGGACTCTTCTAGCTGTTGATGAAATACTGTACTGTACTGTAATTAAGTACTTAACTACTTAAGTGTTGTTTTCTAGGCTTCATTTGGTAAAGTGCATCAGCATCACAGCTACAGCTATTTGCATGCATAGAAGATGGTTTTGTGTGGAGATAGTTTATTTCCTGCTTCTTCAGGCCCTACATGAGACAGTTAGTTTTCTAATAAAATAAATGCAAGTTTTTGTCCTTTAAGCACCCTGGTTGGTTTTCCAAAAGGTTAAAATGTGATACGCTGAATTGTTGTGCTAAATGAGCCATTTATTGTATGGTTTGGGCTTAAGAGTGCTGCATCAGCAGGGCCAGTCAATTCCGAAACTATTTTCAGAAATCCACTCATTTGATTGAAACACTCATACTGAAAAACCATCTGCATGATATACTTACTTATTCTTGAGTTATTTAAAAAACCCTCATTTTTCCACATTGCCATGGTACACTGGACCATAAACTAAACATATTGTCATGGCTCAGAAATGCATAGCATTGTTTCCTCAAGTTTTTCTACATCATTCCTGAACAGTAGATTTGGGTAAGACAATGACTGGCTCAAAGTTTTTGTTTCTATGGCTAAGGCACTTTTCTAATATAAGTCACAATCACTTAGTAATGTAGCTAAGGGCATGTTTAGGGAATTTCTCCATAGCATTTGTGGCCATTGGTTGGTTATAATAGCAATATCACTTGGGCCACTTTATTCACTGCTGAATTAATTAATTAATTAATTTATTTATTTATTTATTTATTTATTTATTTATTTATTTATTTATTTATTTATTTATTTATTTATTTATTTATTTAGATTTATATACCGCCCTTCTCCTTGCGGACTCAGGGCGGTGAACAGCCACATAAAAACAAGGTACACAAAAGTTAAATTTTTTTAAAAAACAACAGATATAAATTTAGTCGATAATTAAAACAAATTAATTTAAAATGAATATCAAACTCTAAAAATTCTAAAAATTTAGCAGGAGTCAGGCTAAGCCGGCAAGCTGAAAAAAAAATGTTTTTAAGGCCCGACGAAAAGTCTGGAGGTCAGAGATCCCGATCTAGAAAGGGCCGCAACTGGCGTATCAGGCGAACCTGATAGCCCCCCTGGCCACAGCTGTCGTATGATCCTCTAAAGACAGCCGTGGGTCCAGGAGGATGCCCAAGTTGCGCACCCTTTCCGTGGGGGCCAATGGTTCGCCCCCAATAACCAGCGATGGCGTCAGCTGCCTATATCGGGACGCCAGCAGCCACAGCCACTTGGGCTTGGAGGGGTTGAGTCGAAGCCTGTTTCTCCCCATCCAGACCCGCACGGCTTCAAGGCACAGGGACATCACTTCCACGGCATCGTTCGGGTGGTCTGGGGTGGAGATGTACAGCTGAGTATCATCAGCGTACTGATGGAACTCCACCCCAAAACCACGGATGATCTCACCCCACACACTAGGCGCCTTGGGGTCAACCGCTGCCCCCCTGTCAACACAGATTGCGACCGGTCGGAGAGGTAGGAGGAGAATCACCGTAAAACGGTGCCCCCCACCCCCAATCCCTTCAACCGGCGCAACATGATACCATGGTCAATGGTATCAAAAGCTGCTGAGAGATCTAACAAGACCAGGATAGAGGAGTACCCCCTACCCCTGGCCCTCCAGAGGTCATCCACCAACGCGACCAATGCCGTTTCGGTGCTGTATCCAGACCTGAAGCCGGACTGGAGCGGGTCTAAATAGACAGCTTCATCCAGGTACTGGGGGAGCTGCCATGCTACCACACTCTCAACAACCTTCGCAAGGAAGCGAAGGTTGGAGACAGGACGATAATTAGCCAAAACAGCTAAATATATTATTCAGAGAATTTTCCAGAAAGCATCCTCATTCAAGGTTTAGTAATTGTATCTGTGTCATTTGGGATTAAAAGTTCATATAAAAGTCAACCTAAATCCCATAGGTGGAAGGGGAAATAACAGATTCTGGGATAACTGGAAATAATTTACATCTGTAGCATAGAAGCACTATGAGAGAATCTGCCTGTGATCTATAATAATATGTTGTAAATAATAGTGACTGTGAGTAAGAAACATGGTTTTGGATGTGTACTTTGCATAATGAATTTACGAAATCCTATTTCAATGAATGGGACTTGGAATTCATTCAAGAGTTCCACTGTGGGTGTATCTTGGCTCAGGAAAAATTACCATTGCAAGGTAATTTGAAATTTTCCCCTTGCATTGATGGAAATGAAGCTTCTTTCAGAATACAGAAGAACAGAGTTGGAAGGGAGTTTGGAGGTCTTCTAATTCAACCCACTGCTCAAGCAGGAAACCCTATACCAGAGTTCCCCAACTTTGCAGCCCGGCTGGGGGGAGGGAGGGGGAGAGAGAATACACATGCACTTGAGAACTACTCACATAAATGGGGATACGTGTGTGCACATTTGCCCGCCACTTCCAGGTCCCGGGTCTAAACGATTCAAGGCCTGGTAGTGGCCTTGGGGTTTGAGGACCCCTGTCTATAACACTTTTAAGGACAAATTGTTGTCCTTAAAAACCTCCAATGATGGAGCACCCATGACTTCTGGTGGCAAGTCGTTCCGCTAATTAATTTCTTTCTCATATAAATGACTACAATTTTAGAATTCCTGAGAATGAAAGTGGTACTGGATCTACTTGCACTTTGTGCAATTCATGCTTTTTGTACTGCTATGCTGCCTAACAAGTTTTCTTTCCCTTTTGTAATACAAATGAGTTTTTTTTTTTAAAAAGCAAAATTATTTTTTAAAATAACAAACAAGAAGTGTTGGCCAGCACAGTTAGACACCACAAAGGTGCTAGGATACTATCTAAAATAACAAGTCAGCGGCAAAGCAGAGCAGATTTTGGTTTCTGCATCATCTGACATTATTCAAATGGATAAACAACTTACCCATTGCTGGCACCAGATGGAGCTTAATGTTTACTATCAATGTGAAATGTCAGAGGATAAAAAGACTAAGGCTTCTTAATAGTGAAATCCAGTGATGAATGAGGACATCAGGTTAAGCCACGGGTTGTTTGCTAAGCCATAAGTATTGGATTCAGAAAACACACTAAGCTAAAGTCATGTAATAAGGAGAAGTGTAATGTGTGAATCCAGTAAAAAAATATTATAATAGGACTAAATTATAAAATAATTGACATCCAGCATACAAACTGCATTAAATAAATCTGAACAAATAAAAGTACTATAAGATGAAATGTATATTACAAGTATTCTAGTTTCTAATAATCCTTCTAAAATTGCATTCATGATACATTATCAATTCCTGCTATTTACTCAAAATATTTTTATTGTTAATGTGCCAGGTTGTTAGCCTTTCTAGAATGGAGTTCAGTAGAGAGGAATTCTTACAGCAATAATAATTTATATTTCTATCTTTCAATCTACTCTTTTATTTCAAGTAAAAGGGTTTTTTTTTTACCCATTTATAAAATTGCATTTTTCAAGGACTGAAATCATTAAATATTCACCACTTTAAAAACAACTTACAATCAACAGTTAAAACTTTAGCTGAGACCCATTACTGTTACACCTTTCACAGGGAGAATAGAGATGAGCAATGCCATGGACCGTAGTTGCTAAGGGCATACTGTACTCCAAACCGTAGACAAGCCTGGGAGGAAGAAATGGGTAGAGTCAGAAAGCTAACAAAATTTGGTTTGCTTTCAAGTTTGATTTTAAAATGATTATAATTTAATGTAATTTAATGTAATTAAATTTATTACTCCTCATGTTCTGTATTTATCACCGTACAGTACAGACAGACAACTTGAATTTAAAATGATCCCCTCCCTCCTGGGATAAAAATTGTGTGCAAAGCTTAACTTTTCAATTTTGGATCACCAATTCTAGCTGAAACCAATCCTAGGGACTCCACACACTACCAAATAGATTTATGTAAAAAGTATATTAACTGAGTTAATAACTATGCCAAAAATCAGTAATTGATTGAAGAGAAACATCTTGTTTCCACAATTACTTTCACCTGACATGTATATACAAGATCTGGCTGGGCCTGGTGAGGGGTGGCCCTCTCGGAAGTATGCCCAACTAGATTTAGGGTTTGGCACGAATTGAGACCCCAGGGCAGGGGAGGAAGGGTAGCAATTGTAATCCAGGAATCTCTGGTAGCCATCAGGAGCCCTGCTCCACAAGTTGCTAGTTGGAGACCCCGTTCCTAAAGTTAGGCTCTTGGGAGTAGTTGGGATTGTTGCTACTGTACCAGCCACTCTGCTGCATAGGAACTTCCATGCCTAAACTCTTTAGGGCCATTTCAGGCCTGTCTGTGGTGTTCTCTAGGCTTATGGTTCTGGGGGACTTCATTTTGCCATCCCTGGGGCAGATGTCTGAAGCAGCCCAGGACTTAATGGCTTCCATGATAGCCCTGGGCCTTTTCCAGGTCATTATTGGCCTGACGGGACAATGGCCACACCCTAGACCTTATTTTCTTGTCAGAGCAATGACAATGTGATTTGAGGGAAGACCTTTCTTAGTTCCTCTGTCATGATCAGATCACGCCCCAGTGACTTTGAGGTTTTCTTGCACTGCCCTCCACAAGGAGGCTGGGTCCATTCGATTGGTTTACCCCCAGTGTCTGATGGACCCATCTAGGTTTCAAGGGAAGCTGGGAAAAATATGTGCTGATCTGCTACATGATCCTGCAGAGGCTCTGATGGATGTCTGCAACAGGGAATTGGATGGAATCTTAGACAAGGTTATGTCTATGTGGTCTCTTCTATCCCGTTGCTCCTGTTACTCCCGCTGTCTAATGGAGGAGTTGAAAAAGGTCACAAGATATCTAGAGCAAAATTGGAGGAAAACAAAGAATAAATTTGACTGAACACAAATGAAAGCTATTAAGGTTTACCTCATGGCTTTAAAAGTGGCGAAGTGCACATGAAACATTTGTGTTCTCCGAACTGCACTGGGTGCCAGTTTGCTTCTGGGTTCAATTTAAGGTCTATAAGGCCCTATATGGCAAGGGGCAAGGCTATTTACTGAACCAACTTCATCCCATCCCATCAGTCTGTCCTACCCAATCAGTCAGGGAAGATATGGTGCAAAGCCCATCAAGCAAAGAATTCTGATTGGCAGGCTCTAGGCATAGAGCATCTCTGCTATTGCCTCCTACCTATGGAATATTCTCTCCCTGGAGGTAAGCCAGGCCTCACTCTTCTGGCCTTCCAAAAAGGGGTTAAAAATGGCTCTGTGATCTTCCATGGGGAGCAGTCATGGAGTTGGTTAGTGCCATAAGATCCTTCCCTTTGCCTTTGTCAACTAATTTTAACAGGATTTAATTATTCTTGCCTCTTTGAAAATTGTTGTAATTTTCAAATTTTTAATTCTAAATGTTTAACTCTAGCATTTTAATTTTTATATACTGTTTTATATTTTGATGCTGTATTGTACACCACTCAGAGTCCTGCTTTGAGAGAGATGGGCAATTCAGAAATGTGAAATATAAACAAATAAAATAATGTTTTACCAAGTTTTCTTTCAAAGTGGGTAGTGTCAAATCTTCCCATCCCTGTGCTTATAATAATATTGCCATAGTAATCATATATTGAAATAATCTTCAGTAGCTTTTTTCTAGCTGTTTATCCATTAGTGCTAAAAAAACCTGTTACCCTCCTACATTGTTCTGGAATTGCTCTAAACTTTAAGCAAAGTACTTTTTCTGTCAGTTCCAGTAGCGCTAAATTGTCCAAATCTTTCTCCATCTCTCTGTTTATAAGTTCTGCTTATTTTCCAAAATTTCCACTGGGTCAATAATTTGTTTTAACTTTGTAGCCAGTTGTACTTCAGATCCTTCAATCTTCTTAACTTCTTTCAAATCTTTTTCTATTCCTACAAGTCCTTCTTCTACTTCTTTTTTAATCACTGACTGCAGTCAACTTTTTGCCAAATTCTTCAAACATTTTTTGAAATAAATCTGATGAAATGACCTCGTCTGCAAGTTGTTCTAGTGAACCCTTGCCTCCTTCTGCTAATATAGCAGCTTTTTTTGCAATTGTTATTGTGAAGAGCAAAAATGTATTGATTTTTAAATTCTTGTTTTATCTAATTTTTAATGATTGTCTGGGCTTGTACAATGCCTTAAACTATAATTCATCATCATCGTGGGTGGGTTTGTATAACTTGCTAAACTAAAGTGAAACCACATTTTAAGTCACTGTGGTATGCGAACCAGATCATAAATATGCACACAAGTAAACTTTATATTTTCTCTCTGGATCTTCATATACCGTATGTTCTTACTCTGAAAAACAATAACATTTTACTGACAACTAAATTTTACTGCAGAACCACAGCTTACAGTGTATATGTACACCAAGATCTATTGCTTACTGTATTATACAAATCTAATTTTAGCACTCTGAGATGCATTTGACCAACATAGATATAATTTTTTTGAAACCTATAGCAGCGTGATACTCCTAAATCATTTTAATGTATGTGTCTTATCTAACCATTTTTTTTCTTTCTGAAAGGTTAAAAATAGGTATCCCTTCAAAAATGCTGATAATCGGTGGCAATGTGCCAGGCAGCAGCAAAGTCTAACTAAATTAGTGCAAGCAGAACTGGTTGTCCATAGTACAGTACGGATTTTTAAAAATAAATTATTGCCTAAATTCAATATTTCCTTTTGGAGGAATTGATTTGCCTTAAGTCATATGGCACATAATACTTTAAGAACTGACCTATTTTTGTACACAGCATTAAGAAATATTTCCATTAATTTAGAATCTAAACACTGAACTATTCAATTATATATTTTTAAATTTTAATTTACCTAAAACACACACACAAATTTCCATTGAATTTTCTTCATAGCTGACTATAGCTGAATATCAACTCTAGAATCTTTTTCATGTGAGATGGCAATTCTTTCTTTGATCATTTATTTGTGTGTATATATCTGTGTGTGTTTTAAAAAAGGAGAGATGCTGTAATTAAAAAAGCAAACAGGAAAATAACAATTCTACCCAGAAAAATGTACTCAGATCAGCACATCTGGGAAACATCCATTCATCAAAATATGCGTTTTGTATAAATACAAACAACAGTGCAACATTTGTATATGTCAAAGCGACTTTATTAATCTTTGTTGGAAACAAGCACATTTGCTCAACATTTCATTAAGAAGATACCAAAACCATCCAAATTCAAACTTTTTTTACTACATATTATAATATTTTAAAATGCACTGCTAACAGTAGGAAATCTCATTTATACAAATATTCATGCTAATATTTTATTAAAATAATATGAAATGTTTAATAAGGGAAAAATTAGTCTGTTTCCTGAACAGACTAATTTTTAATCTTCGCCTTAATCAAACATAATGAATTTAATAATGAACAGAGGGACTTTTGCAGAAAATTTGATTAGCCAGAGGGGAATTTATCTTAGTTAAGAATAGTATTTTTAATTTTATGTTCCTAAAGGGGTCCATTTTCAGTTTCCAACTTTTCTGTGTGCCTGCTACTATGGATAAGAACTATCAGAATTGACTCCTGATTTAGCCACTTGCTAAATATTTATGCAAATTAGCATAGATTCTAATTTCCACAAAGCTATCAGTTTCACCCTATAAGCTTCAAAAACATGTTTGAACCCTCATGCAAATGTCTTCTCCTCTGCTTGCCACACAGTCCTGGGAACTTCTAATGGAATACTATGGAATACCTGCTAATGAAAGGAATACTACTGTAGGCAGCTGCCTAGTATTCTTTCCAATTCAAATTCAATTCTTTATTGTCAATGCACAACATGTGTACAATGAGATTGGATGAGCCTCCCTTAGTGCAGCTCCCCCAAACACAAAATACATCTCAATGACTCATAAGTGAAAGAAGAAAAAAAAACCCTAACCCATAGATCATACTAACAGACACACTATACATATATGTGCATAACATTACATTGTATTATGTTACTCCAGTGTAGACATGTTGCGCGTTGTGCTGGCCCTGCAAGTCTATCATACTAAGTAATTATGCTGTTATGTTGCATTCAGAAGTCTGACAGCCCACGGATAGAAGCTATTTTTCAGCCTGTTCGTTTGATTGGCTATGCTTCTATATCTCCTGCCCAGTGATAGAGGAGTAAAGAAATGCTGACCAGGGTATGAATCGTCCCTAAGGATTTTCCTCACCCTGCTAAGACATAGAGTCCTAGCAATTTCATCTAGTGAGGTCAGGGGACAGCCCATGATATTTATGGTGTTCTCATCACCCTTTGTAATGTCTTTTTATCCGCGGCTGTCAAGCCAACATACCATAACGCCATATGTGAGGATGCTTTCTATCATAGACGGGTAGAAGGAGGTCATCAGTTGTTGTTCCACCTTGTTTTTCCGCAAAATCCTGGGGAAATGGAGTCTCCAGTTGACCAAAGAGGGTACAAGGATTAGTAGCCAGCCAGGAGCCCATCCCCTACCCTGCTCTTTGCTTTGAAGCATTTATTTTTTCAAGGGATAATGATCAAATGCTGCTTAAGCCATTCATCTGATTAGCTTCCTAACAGCAGATGGATGGGGAAACTAGGGAAAGCTGGTTTCCCACATTGAGAAATTACTCATTCCAAGTTCCAGCACAGCTCATTTCCTATTTCAGCCAAACTACATTATTTGAAACTGAGTAATTATGTTATATACAATTACTTATTGTGACCATCTTCATATCGCACACTTTGGCTCTCTGGTTGCCCAGTTTTTTCCAACCAAATGTCATAGTCCTATATTGTATTGGCTCAACCTGAAAACAATGTTGAGATTTGCTTTCTCTTCCAAGGTCTGGAAACAATCATACAGATGGATCCTCACAATGGCTTCATAAAGCAGAACTGGTTCTGTAGATCTTTTTTTTTTTTTACACATTGTATCTCATTATAATCCCACTTATTTTAACCCCAATTGGAGTATTGAAGTATGATAATGAACAAAACAAGTTAGTTGTCGTCCTCCACCCCATGGATTAGTTGTTTTTACCTAGTACATGATGTAAATCTTTTATCTTTTATAATGGCAGATTCAGTCAGCTGCACTGTTTGAATTCAACTAATATATAAACAACGTAATTTTAAGTTATTATTAGGAATCATAAGAAAATCAAATTTTGTAACTTTCTCTTTGTCAATGAAGTGAATAGTTTTGCTAGCCAGTTAAACATGATCTTGCAACAGGTGTTATATTAAAACTAAATAAGTTATTTTATTTTAGATATTTTTATGATATCTCACTGTTTACAGATGGGCATATTTATCCCAAATTAAAGTAATTGATATGTTAAATTTCAAACTAAATATCTTTTCTAAAATTAGCTAATTATTCTGAGATTTTGAGATAATTTAAAGTCATTCAAATGTTCCTATTCTGTGACATACAATATATGGAGTCTCCTTATCTTACTGAGATGACTATTATGTTAATCTTGTTAATTAATAATTCTTGGAATGGGTGGGTAACTTCTCTATCTCTGTTTTGGCAGCTCCACCTGAATGAATGTGAACTAGCTATTTAATTATAGCAAACAGCTACTGAGGATAGCAAATAAAAATCCGTTGAACAACATTTACCTGTTTTTCCACATTGGATATTATAATTATATTCTACATGTGTTATAATTAGCTTCTTTAAATCATAGAATATGAAACTCCAAATTCTTATGAATTGCCTTAATTACATTTGTAATATTTTTATTTTACTAAAAACATACAATATCTTTTAGATAACTTTTTAAATAATAAGGCTATTTTCCTGCAAAGAGCCTGAGTTTATATCTATATATTATCTATATCAAGCAGGAACAAGGGATCATGTAGGTGCCACAAAGTTTGTTCCAAGATTTAATATAGATATATTTTTACTTATGATCAATCACTTAATGACATTCAAAATTATGATGGCCCTACCTGGGGGCTACTTATGACCCATATTCAAGGTCCCAATGATTGGGTTCCCCTTGCAGGCACATGATCAAACTTCAAGCACTCAGCAACCAGGCCCAATTAATGTCTGTTTGTAATGTCCCATGGTCCCATGCATGCATACCAATACCTGGTATTTTCTTCTGGTTTTTGGCAAAGCATAGCAAGCCATTGGTTCACTTAATGACAACGTTTGCAAACCAAGTCATAAAATCAGGTTTGTCAATCCATTTAATGACTGTCATGAATTATGACTGTGATGGGCAGGGTCAATTATTATCATAAGTCAAGACCTATCTATACTGGTTTGCATTTTATTAATAATTTGAATGTATGACTGGAAAAAATACTTATTAGACACTCAGGCGATTCAAAACATAGTAGGAGGATAGTTAATATTCTATAAAATGTTAAAAAGGACCTTACAGGTTGGAGAAATAGGTTGAAAGTAATACAGTGGAACTGTATAAATAAAAAAATTAAATGCACCAAGATATACAAAAAGACCTTGGGGTAGTAGTCTGATCACTAGATAAATACAGATTTGCCCTGACTGCCAAAAAGGCAAATGCAATTTTAAGATGTAGCAATAAAGGCACAGTTAATCATCAGCAGAAAAAAGCCAGCTCTTTTCTGCATTAGTGGGATCCCACCCTGAGGATTGGTATTGGTCACTGTGCAACAAAGTTGTATGAAGAAAGATGGCAAGAACCATGTACTATGGTGCTTAAATGTTTATGAATATGAACCCTTGTGAATTTTCAATATTTCTGCACTGTCATGTGATCAAAATTGTAATCAAGGTGTAAATACAACCAGCATGTATGTAGATGATGAGGCTGGGCCCAAGGGAGGAGTCAAATGCATCATTAGTCTTGAGTCCGTTCATTCCCACAAGAAATCTGAGTCCAGCCCACCTTCAATTCCACTGACTCTTAGCTATCACATCTATGGAGATTCTCAGTCATCCAGGTCATGGTTGTCCCAAAGGAGTTTTCAAGAGGCAACTGGACGTTTTCTTGAAAAAGCACCTTTGGGTCTTAGCTATCACCAATGCACTTTCACTGTTACAGTTCAAATTCTTGTAGAGAGCCTTACTCTGCAATAAAGCTATATATTCATTTAAACTGCCTGGATTCCTGATTTTATGTGATTGACAACATATTTGTGATGGTTGCAGGGGTCATCACAAATGCAATCAATTGTGATTATTGCATTTGGGGCCTTCCCAGCTGTCTCCTGACCAAGCAAAATCAATAGGAGAAGCTGGATTTCACTAAAGATCGTATGATATACCTAACAACTGCAGTGATTCATTTAACAACTATAGGGTGGGGAAAGATCATAAAATTGAGTGCAACTCATTTAACAACTACCTTGTTTAGCAATAGAAATTCTGGTCTCAATTATGGTGGTAAATTGAGGATTACCTGTGAGTTTTTGATTCATTTGTTACTAGATAAGAGTTTTAGGATTTGTGTGGAAAACAGATCACGTTTTAGGTCGTATTTATGCAGAAATATTGAAATTAAAAAAAGTTTCACAAACCTTTAAGTACAATTGGCTGTTTAGCCTTTGAATAGGATACTGAGAGGGATTATAAACACCTAAAATTGTAGCTCATGGAAGAATTCATGACCTGTTTTTATTCTCCCAGAACCTGATTTAAGGTTAGGATAAAAATTCTGTACTCAAAGTAATAACTTAGAGAGGTAGAAATTTGGATGTATTCCAGATAATTAATTTGGATTCTTGCACTGTAAAGGGTGTAGGAAATGATGGCCTAGATTTTCTCTTCCAACTTAGCGATTCTTTGATAGGAGAAATTATACCTGTGGTACATTTTGCAATTAGTGCAAATGTACTTGCAGAACTGGGTTTGTTTCCACACATAGAAATGTGTATTTATTTCTACATAACATCTCTGAAACTACCAATGAACTTATAATGCAAAAGTTACATTTCAAATACACAGTTCAAAGATTGGAAAAAACAAATACTCGACTTATGAGCACAATTGAGCCCAATATTTCTATTGAGATATTTGTTAACTAAGTTTTGCCCCATTTTACGACCATTCATGCCACATTTGTTAACTGAATCACTGAAGTTGTTAAGTTAGTAACGTTGTTAAGTGAATTTGGCTTTCCCTTGACTTTGCTTGTCAGAAGGTCGCAAAAGGTAATCAATCACATGATCCCAGGATATTGCAACTGCCATAAATATGAGTCAGTTGCCAAGCATCTGAATTGATCATGTGACCATGTGGATGCTGCGATGGTTGTGTGAAAAATGGTCATGTCACTTTTTTCAATGTTGCAACTTCAAATGGTCATTAAATGAACTGTTGTAAGTCAAGGACTCTCTGTACAATAGGTGTGTGTGGTATGTATCTGAAGACTAGGTTGAGATTGTAACAGTTCATAGATTCCTTAGGGGAACACTCTACACCATGTAGATCAATGAGTGAAGCATGATAAAGAAAATTTATTTTGTTTGTAGGAGACTATGATCCTACTGATAATGCTGATCAACCACTTTTGACAGCCATCACTGTTAGCCATACTGCAGTGGGATATTGGGTGTTGTAGTTCGACAGCAGCTGATGTGACAAGATTGCCTATCTTTAGCCATGCCTGCATGTGTGTTACAGAATTATAAAGAGAAAAACCAACGCATCAAGCTTATGCTGTTGTAAGAGGAGAACCATGTTAATTTATGATGACAAAAAAATTCAAAGTTGTTTGGTAACACCTTTTCTAGCACATTTTATTAAAAGGCAATTCCATAAGTAGGCATACAGCTCACAAAATCTTATGACTTTTAATAAGGCACAAATAGAAATGGCACTACCGGACTCCTGATTTTAAGCGTATGATAGCGTAGCCTCAATGCAGCATGGTACCAGTCACAAACCTGCAACAAAGTCATAGAGGCTATGGCTTTTAGGCTACTAGTTGAAAGTGTGTTATTTTAAAAGGAAATGCCTCTCAGTTAACATTTGTTATGAAACTTGCATTATAGTGTGCTATTTATACCCTTATTTGTGCTTATGAGCTTTCGGTTACAAATTCTGCGCTGTGCGAGTAAAACATTTGACTGGATCGACCTTTGCTTTGTGCCAACTTGGCTCTTATGATAATGTGAGCTCATAAAGTGGCATGGATGTTGTCCAAAATATTCCCACTCTTTGGAGAGTAAAACAACCAGCATGTTTGCTAGGACTAACAGATCGGCGTAGCAAAAGTATGGATGATACCTATGTGATAATGAAGAAATGAAGAAAATCCTGTTTGCTATAATCTAGCAGTGCTGGGTCTTGCAGCTCAGTTCTGCCAGCTATAATATTTGCAACGTGAAGGGAAAAAGTGGTTTACTGGGTCAAAACCTCACATGGGATCTATCAGAACAGTTGTAAGCAGTAGACACTTGTTTTTTTTGCTGAAATTAGTGCATTCATTTACAGATTCCTTCCAGGTAGAATTAAAAATTCTGGTATTGATTTTTAAGGCTCTGAATGATTGAGGACCGAGATATTAAAGGGTTGCTTTTTCTTGTATAAACCTGTTCATTTATTCACATTATTTTTTTCAATGTATTGCTTTATTCCTCTAAAGAAAGAAGTGAAAAATATATTTAAAAGAATTAAAACATACTGAGGGATAAACATATTTTAAAAAACAACAGACAACCAATGTTTAAACCTTAACCACATGGTAAAAATGGGTCAATTTCTCAACTGAATCACTATAAAAAATTCATAGGTAAAGGGTATCATATCACATAGCATCAAGCCAGCATTTAAACTAGTTGTATTAAGAGTCTTTGCACTGAAATAAAACATTTTTCTTATCTATGCTCAGTGTGTTATAGATCCAGTTTTTGATGAATGAATTCCAGATTTTAAGTATATAATTTAATGTATAATTTTACACTTTTTCTTTCTAACACCATATGAATATTCATAAGAATATTTCAGAAATATGTCACAACTATAGAATAAACCCAAATTATATATGCCAGTATCCCCTTATTAGATTAAGTTTCCAACAAGCTGAAATTGTCATTTAGTCTTTTATAAATATTCTTTAGTTGATAAGCATCAACTAAACTTACAAAATGTTCTATTGAATTGTTTTCATCTAAAAGTCATATAAAGAAAGCCAGTTTGACCTAGTGGTTAAGGCACCAGGCTACCAATCAGGGGACCATGAGTTCAAGTCCTACCTTAGCCATGAAAGCCTGCTGTGCAACTTTGGGCCAGTCACTCTTTTTCAGCCCAACTCACCTCATAGGGCTGTTGTTGTGGGGAAAAATAGGAGAGGAAGGTGTGTTGGATAGCTTCTCTACCTTATTTGTAAAAATAATAAAATGTGGGATACAAATTAAATAAAGAAGAAGAGATACAATTAGCTTTAAAATTCTATTTATTGATTTGTTAAAAGAGAATATCTCAACTCTATACCAAATTTCTTGCAGATATTCATTTTACCTTAATACTCCTCAATTGTCTTCAAAATATTGAGTTAGTTTAGTATAACTGAAAACTCTTTCCAGTATAATATAAGTTTTTGGTCATAAGATATTTTAGTTGAATATTGCCTTTCAGCAATTTTAGGCAATATAAAAAATCCTTCTTGAAACACCTTGCATGTCATTATTCCCCCCTCAAAAAACCCCACTCCACTTTTACCCAATTTTGGGTAGTTTATCTGGTTTACTTGGTTTTGGGAAGCATTGCTTAGAGGATGGTAGGATTTAAATATTTGAATAAATGAATAAAAGACACAAAGCCAGAGACAAGGGAACTGCAAGCTGAGCAACAGAGCATGAGTAAAAAGATCATGAAAGAGATGAAAAAAGTGTCAGAAACAGTTAGACTTTGAGGAGAGAGGTAGGGAAGCTTCATATATAGATTAATATAGCATAGGGAAAAGATAGGTAACTTGATGCCCTCTAGGTAATTATAGAGGGCACCAGATTACCTATCCTTTCTCTATGCTTCCCTTTAAAGCATCTGATGCTAGCCATATCTAGAGTCAGATGTTTTAAAGGGGCAAATTTTGTCCAACATATCACTGTTATTTTATCTGTTTTATATAAAATGACTAACTTTTCTGGTTTTATATATCACAACACACCATAAATTGACCAGCTCAGTTGACATTGCATAAAACACTTAACTGAAATGTGATCGCTTCAGAAATGATTCAAAAAGAAGTGCTTTGGATCTTGAATAAGCATAACCCCTTTCTGTAGCTCATTAAAATCTGAGTGTCTTTTTTCAGGTCTGTTATCTCAAGAGCAGGACAAATGATGAAAAATGGCCTTGCAGTGAGGCAACACAAGCCCTGCTTCTTCTGTGCAAGCTGTGCCTGTTATAAACAAGCAGGCATGGAAGAGGTAGAGGTTGCATTGCGATGATATGATGTTATGTTCAACTTTTTGATAAAAGCGCTCAATCCTCAGGATGCCTTTGCTACTGCTGTAATGAAGTAAATTATTAAAGCAGTATATCTTTAATGCAATTCTTAAAAATAGCAGCATATTTCTCAGACTCTCATGGAAGCCAGAAAAAAAGGCTTGCGTGATTTAATAAATCATACAAAGGTGCTATGTTTGAGCAAAATCCAAAGCAATTGTTCTGAAGCTATGCACTAGTGTAATGCATTTAGTTAGTTTGTAGGTTAATGCACTGGTATGAACACAGCTGGCTTGTTTATGTGACAAAGTAAGGCAGATTCAGCATTAATCATCATTAAGGGCCCCACCTAGCAAACTACAGACATGTTTTGACAATTTACTGTTTCACTTGGTAACCTAGTAAACTTCGTTGCGCTTAGAAAGTCAATTATTCCTTTTTATTTGTTTTTATTTACTTGAATTATTGAAACAAATAAATCATGGTAGTTCAGTGAGGCAACATGCATGCAAAACTAATTCACTCCCACGCCTCTTTGTTTTGAAAATAGCTCCTTGTGCACCTGGGGATGGAAACAGCAGTGGAAAACAGACAGAGGAAATACTGTACAAGACCCATTCTGGTTTGTGATTGTATTGCTTTCTTCCTTACCAAATTTTTCTGAAGAAATTGATTCCTAAATCGTACAACCAGATCTTGCACTTACAACTATTGCAGCGTCCCCACAGTCATGTGATAAAAATTTGGCCACTTGGCAACCGGCATGTGTTTAAGATACTTGCATTGGCCTAGAGTCCTATGATTGCCATTTGTCACCTTGCCACCTTGCCAGCTGGATTCCAACAAAGCAAAGTCAAATGGGGAGGAAACTGAATTTGCTTAATGACTGCAAGATCTAACAACCACAGCAAAAAAGTTTGTAAAATCTGGTAAAATCATTCACTTAATGACCATCTCACTTAGCCATAGAAGTTCTAGTCCCAACTGTAGCCATAACTCATAACTATATATGAATACAAACTAGACAAGCATGAATTGAGACTAGACGTTGTGATCAAATCACTTGGTATTCACACTAAACTGCAGAAATGGATCAGTAAAGACCTATGTGGATTCTTAATCACATTTGGAGCTTTACCTGAGGCTTAATGCATCATCTAATCTTGAAACTGTTACCATTTTGAACATCTGTAACTGGAAGTGAATCTTCAACTTGATTTTAAATTGTTTTTACATATCCAAAATTGGACTTGCTCAAGATTTAGATATATTAAATAAACCTGTTGTAAAGAATTACATGTATCTCAGAAAGGGGAGAAGTAAAAAAATAGCATATTTTGCTGAAGTATGTCTTACAAATGCAATTAGTCCCTGACATCAGGATTGAAATCTATATGGAAAAAAGGGTTAGCAAGGAAATTATTTTTAGGAAGGACTGTGATTGAGAGAGGATGCTTATGTTTAAAAACCGGCTATTCTGATTTGAAAATACTTGGGCAATTGTAATTGGGATTTTATCATTGTTACAAAATTGTATATATTTAAATAGGTGTGTTTACAACGACATACTTAACCATTGTTACCTTACTGGATTCAAAGGATGTGTACTTTGTAATTACTCATATAATTTGGACAGATACTCTATATTCAATGTGCTCGTTTAACAGAGCCAGTGTTTAATTTTGTAATTAACTGGTTTGAATATTGAATATGAAAAAACAGATTAATTTAAAAACAATTAATGCAATAAATAGTACTAAGCGACTAGATTTGCATGACAGTAACAAATTAAATTATTTTAGCCTAGCATGCTGGGTGAGTGCAGTTCCTGGGTCAATTAATGCATCATGTGAATCCAGGAAATTGGGCTGAGTAACAATCCAGTTACCTAGAGGCGCCTTGCACAAATGCAGCCTTTTTTCTTCTGTGGGACTTACTCCCCATGAACAAAGCAGATTGGACTCTAGCCCAACTAATTTAAATGAAGTTCTGTAACTAGTTATCTCCTGCCCTTGTACCCTTGTTTCCTCACCATTTAAGTTTGACCTTGGTTTTGCTAATGTTGCTCTTGTTGATTTGTACTCAACCTCCCAGTTCAAGATAATTTTAAATAGTTTTGTTTGACATGTCTCCTCCTGGTATCATTGATGAAAATACAGGAGGCATTTGTGGCAAAGGGAACGAAGGACTAAGGAACTATCTGCAAACTGATCCTCACTTACACCGGAATAAATCTCAGGGAACGAATAAAAAACTGCTTAATAAACAGTTATAATATATAACTGTACATATATTGTGTATATCTATATATACAACTGTATATATATTATAGTATTTACTGATATACTGAGAAGCCTCCATTTTATGTGGAATTACTCCCAGCTAAATGAATACTGTGCATGGTCTCCGCCTCGATTTCTTGCTGCAACAATTTCGCAAGAGCCATGTCTCTTTGGCATTTCGGAAGGTGTGAAATAAAAGTTTTCTCACTCGTTCCGTGGAGTAACGACATCCAATTTTGCTTTAGATTTCCCGTCTTCCTCAGGTAAAGCTATTGGCTGGTCGCTTTTCCACCCCTCGCCATTCAACATGATGCTTTCTCTCCTACCTCCCTTCCTGGGGGAAAAAAACCCCAGTATCTGCAGAATTTAAATTTCCTTTGGGCGCCGAGGCCTTTCCATTTAGTCCTCTGGTGAGCTTTTACCCTTTTTTTTTTAACTACCCGGAAACAGCGCCAGCAGCGCATTCCCAGGGTACGGGCAACCACGGCTTGCCAGTCTCCAACCAAGAGCTTCAGCGGTCCCCTGTGCGCATGCCTCCCTGTCGCGCGTTCCTAGTCCGCGCCTGCGTAGAGCGCCTGGCTGGCCGTCAGCCTTTCTTTTGGTCAGGCCCATCGTAAGGCAGCTCCACCCCTCTCATTCCCTTTTCCCCTCCCCGGCAGCGCGGCGGCGGCGGCGGCGGCGGCGGCTGCTACACCGGGTAGGTTTCCAGTCAGTATGGCCGCTCCTGCTGCTGCTGGGAAGGTAAGAGCGCGCGGGCGAGCAGGCGGGCGGGCGGAGGGCGCTGAGGCTCGTGCGTCCCGCTGTCCTTTCGCCCTGGGCGCCTTCGAGCGAGCCGAGAAACCCCGCGAGGGACGTTCGAGCCGGGGCCCGCCTGAGCCCCGAAGGCTGACCGGGTTTGTTTTGATTTTACAGGTCGAGGGAAAGTTTTCGTGGACGGCGGCCGCTTGACACCCAGCTCGTAAGGCGTCCGGCCTCCAGGCCTCTCCTGGGGCGGCAGCGGGACAGAGCTCCGGCAGGGCAAGCAAAAGGCACCTCAGGAAGGGAGTGAATTTTTTTTAACCCCTTTCGCAGCCACCTGCAGTCCCGACTCCTTCGTTGCCCGCGGTTTCACCGGCCTTCGCCCTCCCAGTTTCCTGAGGAGATTCTGCCGCCCTTTGCCCCGAGACTCCACAGCGAGAGCCGCCGGGTGGCTTTCTCCCCTTTTCCCCGATAAGTTATCTGCGTTGGTTTAGACCTTCAGCGGAAGGGACCCCAATAGAGCCCCTGCTTTCATCCGACGTCCGCATCTGGCTGATCAGCCTCCTGTCCGTTTCTCTCTCTGCTCGAGAAGACCCGTGTTATTCAGTGGCTCGGATATGTAGCCAGGTGTATTGCGCTAAGATGTATGGGGAAATACTTGCATTTCCTTAATGATCACGCTGGGGTTTCCGTTGGCTCCTTGAAAATTGGAGTCTGGGCCTATGCTGCCTAGAGAGGGGGAGAACCTGTTTCTTTTTTTTAGCAAGGCATCCTCCCTTTCCTGATCCTGCTGATGTGTGAAACGGATGAACCACAGACTTATCCCTGGATCATTCTCCAGTTCTTAACTCCTGTCTTATAAACCTCTTCCGTCCCGTTCTCTTGAAATTTTTATTGTTTCTTTGGTGAAGAAAAGCTTGGGCAGCGATTACGGAAGAGGATAAGAGTGCGTACATCCCAAACAAGTATTTGTGTGAGTCATTCGCTTGGATTTATAACTATCTCCACCTTAATTTGAACAAGTTTTGTTTCTCTTTGGAGTGGTCATATGCTTGTTCACATCATTGAGGGAGATGGATTAAAGTGGAACTTCTTAAACTTGCTACAAACCTTTTTTAAAGAAAACAATGGGGCTTCTCTGTTGGATTATTGCCTGCGTTAGTTCACAGACTGGAGGTATGAGTTGTTAGATCTTGATGGCAGGTAATGTTTGTCCTGCTTTAATGTGAAGTATAGTGGGAGCTTTGCTTATCAACTGTGGAGCGGGGCTTGGATCAAGAAGAGTTTCTCTTCTTTCCTGGTTGGTGTGGCACCACATATCTATCCTCAATGCCTTCAGCCTTGGCTATCTTTACTTGCCGCCCGAACTCCCATCCATTTCAAGAACGCCATGTCTACCTGGATGAGCCTGTCAAAATTGGACGATCAGTGGCTCGATGTCGACCAGCTCAAAATAATGCCACCTTTGACTGTAAAGTCCTGTCCAGGAATCATGCACTTGTTTGGTTTGACCACAAGACTGGAAAGGTAAGACGTTTTAAATTTCTCAAGAAAATTTTATGAACATGCTTTCTTTAGTACCGGTATTAGTTACTTTAGTAATACAAACTCTTCGAAGACTGAAATGTTGATGTACATGTTTCAGATTTTATAAAATTTTGCTCAAGGCATTGGTTTTTAAGAAATTATTTATCAATAAATAGGCCATATTAGCTGGTAAAGTGTTTAAAAATAATTGTTGAATTTATTCTGACAACAATCTTATTGCGCTATTATATACTTGAAACTGAGAAATGGCTTGTATGCAGATACTGCACATCCATTTCAAACAGTACTATTGACTTATTGTCTCCAACACTACTTTAATATTATATAATTTGATGTCTGAAGAATAGCAGATATTTCCATGCCTGATCAGAAGTACCTTAGTCATTGGTTCTCTAATAAATCTGTTAATTTAAAAAATAAATCAATTTTTATCTTCACTATCTATGCTTAAATGGTTTTTTTGATTGTAATACGGTTTAAAAATGGACAGATGTTCCAGTTTTTAAAAATTGAATTCTGTAGCTAATGATGCAGCTAGTTTTTTGCTTGTCATTCTGAGGAAAGCAATACTTAAGTGAAGTAATTTTTTAGTATCCTGAAGTTATAATTTAAACCTCCAACTTTACATGGCAAGCAGATGCACATTTTATTGAGGAATCCTTTAGGTAATTGTTATATTCACCCTTCATAAAATATAACTGATTGTATCTGAGCAATGTATCTTTATTTGCTTTATATATTTTAAAATATATTTAAGCAAGAATGTTCCAGTTTTAAGAATACACAATTTAATTTTAAGTATTTAACACGAAAATTTGGAAATACCTGTACAGGATATTGTAGTTTTACGTTCTATTATTACCAAATGGAATGGGTACAGTGGGTTGTATACTAATTAAGCTTTTTAAATCAGTGGTACCCAAGGTAAGTCATAACTTAAGTTCTCAACTGATTGAGTTTGGTGTGATCAAACTTGTGACTAATATCATCTAAAACATGTCAGTCATTTCCTGAAAGGTACAATGAGAAGTCTAGGCTTCTTGTAAAAACTTCTTTTTTCAACATAAGATTTATTTTGGGTTGCATAGACATTCTATATTATTTTAGCTTTAGCTTATATTAGAAGTTTTTGTGGTATAAAGGCAGATACAAATCTTAAGCATGGCATAATACCTATCTTTCTCAAGTAGAAACTAAAATAGAATATTCAGATGTTGTAATATGTTCACATCAATGCTTTAGCTATCCAAGTTGTAATTACATTCATTAAAGTACTGGTACTCCTCAATTTACGACCACAAAATTAACTCCAAAATTTCCCTTGCTAAGCAAGACAGTTGTTAAGTAAGTTTTGCCCCATTTTAAGACCTTCCTTGCCACTGTTGTTAGGTGAATCACTGTTAAGTTAGTAATATGGTTGTTAAGTGAATCCGGCTTCTCCATTGATTTTGCTTGTCAGAAGGTTGCAAAAGGTGATCACATGATCCCGGGACACTGCAGCTGTCATAAATACATGTCAGTTGCCAAGCATCCAAATTTTGATCAAGTGACCGTCAAGATGCTACAATGGTCATAAGTGTAAAAAATAATTAAGTCACTTTTTTCAGTGCTTTTGTAACTTTGAACAGTCATTTAGTGATTACAACCAGTCACTAAAGAATGGTTGTAAATTGACGATTACCTGTAGTATTTTAGTAACAATAAAATAAGCTTTTAGTGTGCTTTCAGGTATAATACATTTATTATTTTGAAAACACTTTCACTCTTTTGGTTTATTTTAATGAAGGCTATTAATTAATATATTAGCAAAAATTACCACCTGGCACAGTATGGCATGGACATGATAAGCATGTTTATTTTCCTGTACATTATGCAATAGAAAAAAAAAACAGAACAAACTGAAAGTTGAATAAGTTGTAACATGAATGTCATGTGACTTTAATGTAGAGTAACTTGTATTTAAGGTGCAAATTAACAGTTCAAAATATAGAATCCAGTCACATTTTTTGTAATATTTTAAAGGTTCCACTTTGAATCATTTTTAATGGTGAAAATTAACATTAAATAAGGAACAAAGTATTAAAATAATATTGGTTAATTTGTCTGTATAGTCTGTCTTCAGTCTTAAAATCAATTTCTCTAGTTAGACTGAATATGCTGAAATACTTTCTGCAAGTGTGCGTCTATATATTTGTCATAATTTATTTTATACATTATTTTAAAACGATGCTATGGGTTGCATAGTAGCAGATTGTTCACTGAGGTACAATTTCTAGTTTCAATATGGCTACTGCAATCTTGGAACAAATAAGAGATTTTGCATACCCTGCTTTATTTAGTTGTCCATTTTCACCTCAGTCTCAAGTGATGTACTTACTTGACATTATCTTCCTACAAGTTGTCACAGGTATTTATCCTAGTTCACAGTGAACTGCTCTGCTACATGTATCCTCTTTATCTTTGCCCTCTTGAATGTACTGCATTTTTCACACTAAGACACACCGGACCATAAGAAGAGGAAAATGAGAAAAAAAATCTGCCTCTGCCTCCCAGCATCCATCCAGTATTCATCTGGCTAGCGTTCTTGCAGCAAACAGCCTCATCCACTTCAGCACGTTATCGTAGCCCCAGCACGTAGCTCATCAGGACTCCGCTCTGTTGTGCCCACACCGGTCAACTGAGCTGAATTGCTGCTGCTGGCGGGGAACATTGGAGCCTTCGCTGCTGAGCAGCTGATTGGCGGTTGAATTGGCCTCCCAGAATACCGCTGATCAGCTGTTCTAAGCAGCAGGGACCGCCATCGCCTATCGCCACCACTGCCCTGCCTATTGCTGTCATTTGGCGGCAGCGATTGGCAGTGGCAATCGGCAATCATTGGTGGCAGTGGCAATCCCTGCTGCCTAGAATAGCTAATCAGCGGTATTTGGGCCAATCCAACCGCCAGTCAGCTGCTCGGCAGTGAAGGCTCCAGCGTTCCCTAGTGATGGTGGTGATGACAGGCAGCGGCAGGGAATGCCACCACCACACCAGCCCCCCCCCCCCGCTGCAATATTCGCTCTATAAGAATAAAGGGGAGGGGGAGTTTGTCTTACAGTGCAAAAAATACCGTAATTCAACATTATGAACTCTTGAAAATAGGAATGGAGAAGAGTGGAGCTACCATAAAGTTGTAAACAGTTAAATTTGGAAAGCACACATATTGTAATGGTTGAAATGAGATTGAGAGCTGTTTAATCTGAATTTAAACAGTAGGTCTTTTAATGCTTTCGTAGTTGGTATCTGCAGGATTGCTATCCTCCATGATGGCCTTGAAAGATAATACGGCCACACTTGTACTCTATTCATTTGGCATAGTCACAATAGTGATAAAGAGTATTAGGTGCTACCATAGTTTTAACTAGCAGAATCATCCTTGAGATTTTTGACATTGCACAAGGATAAAAAGACAGATTTCACATTATTGTTTGGAGTCTCTGGCATGCTTTGGCCCCAGATATCCCATTGACCTCTGTGACTGCTAGCACTAGAATGATTTGTCTAACCTGTATTCTCTGTTGCCGTGATAGTGAACCTATGGCATGTGTGCCAGAGGTGGCACGCAGAACCCTCTCTGCTGGTATGCGCACCCCAGGTCAAATTTCCCTGGTGTTTCTTTCGTGAGCTTCTGTTTCCATGCAAATGATGAAACAGAAGCTCATGAAAGAAAAAGATCTTACCTCTTCCTGCGGTGCTGGTATTGGGATGCCCCGCCTCCCAACGGCCAGTTGGTCTTCGGGTCTCTGCTGCACGTGCACGCATGTCCACGCATGTCAGTGTATGTTTGTGCATGCCCACGCATGTGTGTGCGCACACACTTTTCAGTTTGGGCATTCAGTGTCTAAAAGGTTCACCATCACTGCTCTATTTCTGTTCTATTGTATAGCAGAAATGTTGGCAGAAAGGTGATCCTTGCTATGCTTATGTTTACATATTTAGATTCTGTTAAAGAAAGCAGTCTGGGCAAATACATTGTATCTTGTGTAATTGTGTTCTGTAATCTATAGTCAGTTTCTCATTATCAAGACAATAATGACCCTGGAATATGTCTTGTCAGTTACTAAATATTCTATATATTACATCTGAATACTTGTACACAGTAAATTAACATCAGACCAAAGTTCAGGCTTTTGCCACATTTATACTAAATCTGATGAATGGTAAATCTGTAACTATTAAACATATTAAGAGTTGAATATGTCTGATTTAGGAGTATCTATGGGAAATACCTAACGTAATGCATTACAATGTCTTAAACAACCAAAGTTTCATCAATAAAAAGTCTGAGTAATTATTCTGGGATAAAAAGTATATTTTGGTCTGATTTAATCTGTGTTCCTAAGTGTTGAAAGGGATTTCTTTTTCCAGATATTGAATGTTATCAGAAGCAGTGTCTAGTTAGTAATTTATGGAGAAAGCATTAGTTACAAAAGGAGAAAATGGTTCCTCTTATATTAAATTAAAACAGCTTTACTGTTAACAGTATTTTATTTTAGAATTTGGAAGAGAGGTGACATCAGCAATTAATAGCTGGGAGATGTTACTGCCTACTGATCAGGATTTTCCTGCAGAGGTATTAATGTAGTCATTGCTGCAGAGCTAATACTGTAATTGTTGGAGATGCTCCAGTATATTCATATAGCTTTAGTTTTCTTGAACCTGGACAATTTAATGAAATTTTATATATCTCTCAAAAGTTCATCTTTTAACTTTCCAGTGTTGATTTAAAATGGTGATTAAGCATTTTTAGTTAATGTTAATTCAAATGTTGACTTACAATAACTTTTTGTGAAAACATTAGACCGTTATCAATTTTAATTGATAAAAGCATGTGTTAATTTGCATATGCATACATAGACAATGGAGAAGAGGATAATCTCAAATAATCAGTCAAAGCTAAAAACTCTGTTCTTGTAACAACAGTGGACAAATACAACTGATAATGTTTAGGCCCCAAAGCCATAAAAATTGCTATGAAAATATAATTAAAAATAGTTTAAAAGATATTGGTTAGTTATAGCAGATACCCAAACAATTTTATTTCTGTCAAGTTTCATTGTTTTCTTATTATTATTAATCAATAGCCTCTTGTCCATGGGCCAGTTGTGGTGCTGTATGTGCAGTGTGTGTGCTCTGGCTTTCATGGACATATCAATTGTGCTGCACTGTTTAATACTAGAATGTATATTTCTTGTGTTGTGGAACCAGAAATTGGTTCTTTTAGGTAAAAAGCATTAAAATGAGCTCTGTTTTAGCTACCTAGAATGCTTACATTTGAAGAAAAAATTACTTATTTATTATTTTATTTATATACTGCCTTTATAAACAACTTAAGGTGGTGAACATATCTTATACTCCTTTTTCCTTCTATTATTGTCACAACAGTCCTGTGAGATGAGTTGGTCTCAGAGAGAGTGACTGGTTCAAAGTTTTACGGATGCATAATTTGTTGTTTCTGAGATTGGTCATTTTTTTCATATTAATCATAGTTACTTTAGTAATATATTTATTTATATACAATTTTTCCACAAATTGTTCAGAGCAGTTTATATAAGGCAATTTAAATATAAAACTCTTGTTTCTCTTCATATTGTATGATATAGTTTACATACAAAATCTAAATGTGCCCTTACCTCATTGTTCATTTAAAACATAATTGTATATAAATCAGAATTACAGAAAATAATAATGATATGAAATATTAGTTATTACTTTCTGTAATTCTCATTTGTACATAACATTAATGTTATGACAATTGATTAGTAATATTAACAGTACCAATAATATTATCACAAAATATTTCATCCAACATTTTACATAACCTAACATTAAGGTTTTGTGCCCAGTCCAAACAGGAAGTGACAGAAAAATGAAGCTCAGTAGCCACCCTTATTAATCCATCCTAGCCTCATGCAACAGGAAGGGACTATTATGGAAGCTGTCAGTGCTTATTGTGGTGCAAGCAGTCAAGTTCTGAGAGAGCATCTCTCAGAGCATCGTCCCTACCATCCTTAGTATAGTAGCTCAGCAAGCAACAAAATACGCTTGTAATTAAACTGTTGTCAAACATTCCTGCTTATGTCTATATATATGTATTGAAATATATTGAGAGAACCCAAAACGTTGAGGTCATATTAAATTTAAATGGGAAAATTAAATGACAGTAATAATTAATCATAGAAGTTTACTACAAATTTTACTATAATTTATTTATTTATTTATTTATTTGCTTGTTTGTTTATTTGTTTATTTATTTGATAATATTTATATGCCGCCCTTTTCCCGAAGGACTTGGAGCAGCCACAGAGAATGCTCTCATCCTGGGCGCCACCAGCTGACATTGTTTGACTGATGGCACCTGGAGAAGGGCAGTCCTATGTGAGCGCACTGGGCGGTGGGAGGCCGGTAGGAGGTTGTCCTGCAAGTACCCTGGGCCCATGCCATGAAGGGCTTTATAGGGAAGTACCAGCACCTTGAAGCAAATCCGAAGGACCACCGGCAACCAGTGCAGCTCGCACAGGAGAGGTGTAACACGGGAGTAACGGGAAGCTCCTGTAACAATCCACGCGGCTGCATTCTGGACCAGTTGGAGCCTCTGAATGCACCCCATGTAGAGGGCATTGCAGTAGTCCAGACGAGAGATAACGAGAGCATGAGTGACTGTACAGAGGGCATCCCTATCTAGGAAAAGTCGCAACTGATGCACCAGGCGAATCTGTGCAAAAGCCCCCCTGGTCATGGCCGTAAGATGGTCAACTAAGGACAGCAGCGAATCCAGGAGGACATCAAGATTACGAACCTTTTCAGAAGGAGTAAGTAACTCCCCTCGCATCACAAGCGATGGGGCCGCTAGATCATGGGATGCCGGCATCCACAGCCATTCCATCTTGGAGGGGTTGAGTTTGAGCCTGTTCCTACCCATCCAGACCCACATCGCTTCCAGGCACCTAGACATCATGGAAAGGGCATCCCTGGGTTGGTCTAGGGTGGAGATGTAAAGCTGAGTATCATCAGCATACTGCTGATAGCTCACCCCGAAACTGCGAATGATCTCACCCAGTGGCTTCATATAGATATAGAGCAAGGGGGAGAGAACCGAACCTTGAGGCACCCCACAAATGAGGGGCCTCAAGGAGGATCTCTGACCCCCTGCCCAGACAAACTGCATACGACCCGAGAGGTAGGAGGAGAACCACTGTAACCCAGTGCCCCCCACCCCCAACCCCCCGAGTCGTCGCAGTAGGATACCATGGTCGATGGTATCAAAAGCTGCTGAGAGGTCAAGTAGGACCAGGATAGAGGAGTAACCCCTGTCCTGGGCCCGCTAGAGATCGTTCACCAGGGCAATCAAGGCTGTTTCTGTGCTGGGTCCATGCCTGAAGCCTGATTGGTATGGGTCTAGGTAGTCCATTTCCTCCAGGAACTGTGGGAGTTATGGGCCACCACGGACTCAACAACCTTCGCTATAAAGCGAAGGTTGGAGAAGGGATGAAAGTTGTTTAGGAAGGCCGAATCCAGGGCAGGCTTCTTGAGGAGGGATCGAACTACCGCCTCCTTAAGGGTGGCGGGGAAGATCCCATCCCTCAATGAAGTGTTGACGATTGCCTGGATCCAGTCTCCAGTCACCTCTCTGTTGTCACAACAAGCCAGGAGGGACACGGGTCCAGTAAATACGTTGAGGCCCCCAATCTTCAACAATCCTGTCCACTTCATCTAAGGATACAGAGTCAAAGTCAACCCAGATGTTACCTTCAAGACTTGCTCCCATCTCCTCGTCAAACCCTGCCCAGTCATAGTCTAAACCCATCCGGATCTAAGCGATTTTGTCTTCCAGGAATTGAACAAAATCCTCAGCACTGCCTTGCAAGGGGTCCTTCCTCGCTCCCTGGTTAAGGAGAGAGCGGGTCACTCGGAACAAGGCTGCTGGGCAATTCTCTTCAGATGCAATGAGAGCGGTGAAATAATCACGTTTTGCCGCTTCCATTGCCACAAGATAAGACCTAATATAGGTTCTTAACTGTGTTCGATCAGATTCAGAACGGGAAGATCTCCAACAGCCCTTTGGCCATCTCTTCCAATGCTTCATCTCCCTGAGCTCCTCAGTAAACCATGGAGCTACCCAGGATCCCTGTCGGAGGAGAGGCCGCAAAGGGATGATTTGATCCAGTGCCCCAGCAGACGCCCGTTCCCAGGCGTCAACCAGGGCCTCTGGTGAATCGCAGGATAGGGATGTGGAAAATGTCCCAAGCTCCATCATGAACCTATCAGGGTCCATCAGGTGACTGGGGCGGAACCAACTCATTGGTTCCGCTTCCCAATGGTGAGTGTTGGCGGATGGAAAGTCTAACTTAAGAAGAGAATGGTCGGTTCATGACAGGGGCTGAATGGATAGTATCCCCTTACCCCGAGCATTTATCCACAGCCCAGAGATAAAAATCAGGTCAAGTGTGTGTCCACCATTGTGAGTTGGGCCCTGTACAACTTGAGTCAGGTCCATGGTCGTCATGGAGGCTATGAACTCCCGAACCAGTTCAGATGTCTCGCTGGCTGATGGGAGATTAAAATCTCCCACAACTATCAGGTTGGGGAGCTCAACCGTCAGTTCGGCAATGACTTCAAGCAGTGCGGGCAGGGCCGAAGATATGCAGCTGGGAGACAGGTATGTAATCAACAAACCTGACTGTACTCCAGGGTTCCATAAACTTTCACAGGAGAGAAGAAAGATATATTATGCCTGCTCTGTATGATTATATCAATCAGATTGATATTATTGCTTTATAATTATGATGGAAATAGTACTTCTGTCAACATTGGAGTACCATAGGATTAGCTTCAGTGTGGTTGGAACAGCCTGTTCTGAACTCAGAATCATGAAACGTTTTGTACGCCTTTAGTATTTTTATTTTATTTCAAAGTAAGAAAAAACAAATACCTTTTTATTCTGATTGACATGTTGGCTAATGTTAGATATAGGTATCCTCATATATTTAACATTTGGTACACTGAGTTAACGTATCACACACAACTACATTGTGATATGTTTAGTTCACACATTGTACTGCTAAACCTAACTATTATGAACAATAGGTTTGTGATTTAGTGCTTTGCATATAATCCAACCAATTTTTTAGTCAACAGAATTAAACAAATTACTGTAGATTAGTTTCGTACATTGTACTAAGCTATGACTTTCAGCCATGATTTATTGAACAAACTGTAGTGGGTTGATTTGCACATAATGGTAAACTATAAGCCAAGGTTTACCAAAACATTATGATATTTAGATATGCATAATGTACAATAATGGTTTCCACATGCAGTTGCAACCAAGATCTGCCTGTTCTGAAGAACGATTTGCTAATAAACATTGGAATTGTGTAATTAAGATCTGCCCATATTGAATATAACGATTGAAAATTGTCCAAAGTACCTAGAGCCAAGAAGAAATACAGACTTCACTTAGGATTTCAAACATACAGCAGTTTGGGATAGATTTAGGATGTGGTTCAATAAATGTATCTCTTGTAGGAGAAGAGCAAGCAGAGCTGACGAACAGAGTTAAATATGTCATCTTTACAAATGCCACAAACAATCCAAGTCCATTCTCCACACCCCTGAATCCTGTTAATCCTATCTAGTACAAATTTAGTGCTGACCATTAGTTGACCAGATTGAATAAATCTTCTGTATTTAACATATGGTCCTAATACTTTGGACCAAACACCTCTGGAGATAAGTAAACATTGGATTCTTTGCTTTAATGTTGGCTTATTCTCCCACAGAGAAAACAGAATCTGTTAAGTGACTTGAAGCTGAACAAAAAAACAACAACAATCATAGGACTGTAAAGGACCTCAGAGATCTTCTAGTCTAATCCCCTGCTCAAGGCAGGAGAACTTTATACGATCCCGGTCAAATGGTTGTCCAGGTTTTTTTTTTAAACCTTCAGTGACAGAACACCCACAATTCTGGGAGGCAAGCTGTTCCATTGATTAATTGTTCTCACTGTCAGAAAATTTCTCCTTCCTTCTTTGTCAGATCTCTCTTGAGGGAATATCATCATCATCATCATCATCATCATCATCATCATCATCATCATCATCATGTCCTCACAAAGACCTTGCTTCTGAATCATAGTTAAACAAGTGATACGAGTTCAAAAATAATGCTTTGACCTAAGGATTTCAAACTCAAAACATCACACATGAGAACTGGTTCATTAGTATAAAGATAACATTGAAGCCTTTTTGTATGTTGATACAAAAGTCCTTACCAAGTCAAAATGAGGAAATGAATATCTGATAGTCCATTAATCATACGCTTAATAAATAAAGCCACATTTCCGATAAAATCATTTCATTTTGGCAATTTAGCTGGCAGCATTTTTAATTAACTACTAGAACAATATTTGGTTTTACATCCTGAGATGACTGCATCCTTAGTCTCACTTGCAATTATTCATGTCAGCCATGATATCAATATTAATTTGTTAATTTGAGAAAACTATATATTGTTTCCAAACATTACTAGTATTTTTTGCAGAAGTAGTATATAACTTGGCAACTTTTTCTGGAAAGAAAATTGTAGAAATCTGCTGTCTGTCCATCTCTGTTTCTTTCTTTCTTTCTTTCTCTCTCTCTCTCTCTCTCCCCTTCTCCCCCTCCCTTGGAGAGTGAAAAAGTATGACCATCTGAGGAGCCGCTGCCTTGCTGCTTCCTTCTCCTTACTATGACTTCAGAGAGTTGCAGCTCTGCATTGAGGCACTACCACAGCCAGGGCTGGGACGTGCTCCAACCTGCCTAGGTCCTCCTTGAGCAGCCAGGCCTGAACAGTGAGTTTACAGGCCATTAACTTTTTGGCACACAAGATAGTGGTGGTCCACTATAATTAGAAAGCTAGATTTTCAGTTCACAATAAGTTAATAGAGAAGACAAATCTTTTGGAAAACAGTCTGAAATTGTACAACGGGTTCTACTTGCTGAGGAAAATACCTGGAGATTGATACCTCAGAAGCAAAAAAAAAAAAAAAAAAAAGAATTAATGCAGTGTCTAACTAAAGCAGCTATCTGTTTCTTAATTCAGTTAAGCTGAATTATGTAGTCCTTTGTCCCTAGACTTACCCTGTGTACTTGGGATAACTCCTCCAATCATTTATCAGCCCGCTGAAGAGACGGTGCATTCTTCCTCCTTTCTAAATTCAGGCAGAAAAACTTCTTGTTTCAAATCTCCAGAGGTCTGCCTTTTCAAAGATCAAAACTTTTCTGTTGCCTAAGAAGGGGAGTGGGTCTTATATATTACATGGTAAAGACCATGCCTAAGGGTAGGTATGTATTCGGTCTCAAACACTTCCTAGACCAGCAAGAGACTAGTATTGTGAATGCTGGTGGGTTATTCATATCATAGGTATTTATTTATTTGTTTCTTTACATTATTTATAAAAATATATAAATGTATATGCAGCTGATACTGGGTTATGCAAACATCTTCTCCCAGTTGTTTCTCCCTATCTAATTAAGTTGGAAGATTTGACATGCTGCAAGGACTGAGGACGAGGAGATGGGCCTTGTCTGCCATAGCCCTTGCCCTTTGGAATATTCTCTCTCTAGATATTAGGATGGCCCCAACCCTGTTGGCCTTTTGTAAGTCCTTAGAAACTTGGTTGTGTGCCTAGGTCACCAGTGTGCTATGGCCCTGTTTCCTAGTTGCATTAATAACCTCAGTAATAGCTTTACTTAATGCCACACATATTTATTTTGGATTGTTTTAATTTTTAAAAGTGTTTTTATGTATTACGATGTACATTGCCCAGAGTCAGTTGTTGAGATAGGAAGCTATAGATATCAAATAATACTGGTTCATGTAGTAGTGCTATCAAATACAATACAGATGGTCCTCAATTTAGGATGGGTCATGTAGTAATTGTTTGAAGTTAAGATGGACCTTCTAAAAGTTACTTACAACCCAGTTCCAAAATTCTAGAACCAAAATGGCTACATTTTGTATGCTCTGCAACTAGCCAGCCTTTATAGCTGTTTGGACATATCCTGCAGACACTTGATTGTGATTTACAAAATTTTTGCTGGGAAAACGGTATTTACTTCTGGTTTCTGGCAAAAATGGGGCCATGTGAACAATGGATTTGCTTAACGACTGTGTGCTTGCTTAGTAACTGATGTTTGCTTAACAACCATGGCAAAAAAGGTGGTAAATTGGTCAATCACATGTGACCCACTTTATGACTGTCATGATTTATTCATAATTGCCAGACTCAGTTACAGTTGTAAGTCAGGGATTTCCTATATTGTTTGGGAACAGGAACCATATACTGACAAATAAGGCACTGAATTTACTTTCTATTTCTGTGAAAAAATTCTCACTTTTTTCTTCCATAATAATTTCCCTCCTCCACCTTCTCCTTCCCCCAAGCTATTTACACTTTTAATTTCTAATCCTAACTCATTTATATCAGTCCATTATGTAACAAATTGCTTAAATGGCAGAAATTATTTCTGACTTAAACTTATGAAGCTAGAAAAGAATGATCTGGAGTTTAGCGCAAATGCACTATTCTGTTTATTTTTTCAATAGGTGTAGATTAATAGTATGTTGTGCTTCCTGAATAGCAGTGCTAATATCAGCAAAAGCTAGCAGAGGGGATAATACTGGCAGAATTTGTGCCTTTAGAAGTTGGGCTATTCAATAAAATATGAAGGGGTTGGTGTGATAGAATGGCCAAGTATGTTAGATAACATTGATAGTTGCACAGTGATGATTTAGACAGACATTGGACTGGGCATGTGTTGAACAGGCTCTGGTGTGAAGATAGATGAATTCACCTGTTCTCCTTATTCTTGCTTTCTTTTCCTATGCTGGGATTACTAATTGTAATATTGCTCTGCTGTGAAACACCCGTAGAGGGTAAAGGAGTATGACCATCTTCAATCAGATGCAGGAACTGTTCATTGTCATTGCCATTTCTGCTACAATCTTCCAGATAGGATTGGGGCCTTTCCAACCCCCTTAGCTCTTTCTTATGCAGCTCCATGTATGAGTAGCACTTTGACAGTCTTGGGCATTTCATTGTGAGGTGTCTCTGTTGCCTGAATGCTATGTTTCCCATTCTAAATCTATAATAGGGAGGAGCTATTGCAGTGGTGGTAGGAAATGTTAGTCCTAATTTACCCCAACTAGGATTGCAAGTTTGAGATCCTTACCATGCTTTTTTGTCAGCCTAATTGTCATTTATTCAATCAATTGATAAATAAATATTGGCCTAATAACAGACTAGTAAGCTGCTTTTACAGTTATTGCTCTCTTGCTGTATGTGAACCCTCAAAATAAGTTTAAGTTTGGTTTAATCTAATAATCTTTCTTTTCTCCCTGAATTTTAGATTGACTGGTTTAGATGTTAGTTGCTTCACTGAGCTGGTGACATGATAAACGGAAAGGCATCTGTATTTGTTTAGATTTTCAGTGCTTTGCATATAAAATAACTCCACTTAACTGAACGAAACTTTAATTACAGCAAAGACAGGTTATGTAGCACATTTCTTTTGGGTCATTTGTGTGTCTGTATATGTGTGTGTAAACCCCCCCCCCCCCCAGTACAGAAATCATGATGGATGAGACTAGTAACAAGGAAATAAATTGCAAGTAATGGTGTCTTTTGAAACAAGTCATTAGGGCACAAGGACATAGTAGATAATGATTTTATATGCAGTTACTTTCATTTTATCAAAAAGCATGGGTTTCTGCAAAAACCTGATAAAGCTAAAGTCATTTAAAGAGGTTGGAATGGGGATGGGCCTAATGATATGGCATCAAATGTTTTTGAAGAGAGGCATCATAGACCTTCTGGACCAATCCATGGCTGTTTTTTCCTCCACAAATAGAGTATGCTGTTTTATCTCCCATGAAACATTGAAAAATTGACAGTATGTTTTTTTCTTAACTCTGTAAATTAACAAGGCATAACTGCTAATAGCAATATAACATTAGGAAATTAATTTGTTAGATACATTTGAAATGGCAAGGGAGAAGGAGTATATTTCTGTATATCTTAGCATATAGTTCCAATAGAAAAGGATATCTGTAACTCGGGGTTGAATTGTAGAGTTCTTGGAAGTGGTCTCTGTGCTTGATTGTTTGCTTGCTTGCAGTTACCATCATCATGAGTTATTTAGCTCAGAAATGAAATGCCTGCAAACAAACAACCAAGTCTAGAGAGCATCAAGAATTCTATATAGTTTATTTTCTGAATTTACATGTTTAAATTATATAAAGGTTTTGCTTAAGACTTAAACAATCTTAGGTATTTAAACTATTTAATTACCTGTAAGTAGACGACACCTAATTAAAATGCTTACAATCTATATTTAAATTTTCAATTTAAAGCAAAAAGTGGGATATAAAATTAATAATAAAGATGAGAAAAAACAGTGCACCTGCTGTTCAGTGAAACAAATGCTTACAGGTAATGCCAAATGCTTACAGGCAATGTATAAAAAAGAAAATGCTCACCTTATAGCTTGGTTAAAGTTTAAGTGTTCTGTCATTATGAAGAGCAAGATAAAAGGAAAGTTTGAGATAAAAGGAAAGGAATACTTGTTTTCCTTTGAATATGTTAAAATTTCTATCTAGTTGAAGAGCTATATGACTGGAAGAGGACAAAAACTACCACTGTCTTTAAAAGGGGAAACAATAGTCAGGGATTACAGATCAACCAGTCTAACATTTATATCTGGGGAAAAAATTAGAACAGATTGTAAAACAATCATTCTGTAAGGATCTTGATTTTTAAAATATTTTATTGCTTGATTTTTTTTAGCCTATCTAAAATTCAGGTGACACATATACCTAATGTTCCTATCTTCTGTTTTCCCCAATCAACAAGTCAGTTTGGTGGGTCTAGGGAAAGTGACTGGCCCAAAGTAGTACCAGAGTGGGGATAAGGTAGAGGCCTGGGTAAACTTTCTCTTTATTTCAGCAAAACATTTGAAAAAAAATTCTCCATGACATTCTGATTAACATGCTAGTTAAGTGTTCACTTAATAGTATGAAAATGTAGTTTTCCTTTTTAGTTCTCCCAATCAGTCATATTTGAAACTTGGAAATTGTCAAGACAAGTCTCTGTAGTTTTCTTGGCATGAATTTTCAGAAATTGATTATCTTTGCCTCCTTTGTAGGACTGAGAAGGTGACTGGCCAATGGTCACCTAGCTGGCTTTGAGCCCAAGGTGATACCAAAACTCATCTCCATGTTTCTAGACTAGTGCCTTAACTACTACACCAAGTTGGATCTTAGTGGATACATAGCTAGCTAAAAATTGTCAGCAGCCCTAATAATCTGTAGAGTGAGTCTGATAACAAGAAAAAGGAGTTAATAGACTCGGTCAACTAACCTCCACATCTTTAATTTTAACTCAGAACAGATCTGATCATGCACACAATTAAACTAATTTATTTATGCTGTGAAAATACCTAAAACCAAGAAGTTAGACTGGTTTTCATTCTTAGTTCACCAAAAAGATTAGCTGTAAAATAAAACTGGTAGAGAATTAATATTAAGGTCTGATGTGCACAATATACCCTCTAATAATAATTACTTACAATGTTTAAATCTGTTGCCTATTAGGCCAGTGGAGAAGAAAATAGTGTTTGAAAGGGTTTTTTTCTGGTTCAGAGGCCAAAGGGATATTGGGCACTTATTGAAGAAAGTAGCAGGAAATATATATTCTCTGATTACTTTTGACTGGTGACTGATGTGTCTGGCCAGAACTATTGGTAAGATGATTGATTTAGTTAATGACTTTCATGGTCCTGTGTCAGTGCTGACATCTTCAGATATGCAACTTCATATCTAACCTATCATAAAGTCCTTGTCCAGGGAAACCAATAGGACTTGTGCTGCTACAACCCATGGCTTCTGCTATAACCTATGTCTAGACCATGGTCAATAGCATCCCTAGACTTCATCACTGACTTATGAAAATCTGGAGGGGCAAACATATTTCTTGAGGTAGAATTGGTGCACAGTTCGAGGATTCTGCAGGATTTGTGGCTTCTGCTCAAAGGGAAGATGGTATCTGTGATCAGGAAGGTTTGCAAAATTTGTTCATTCAGTTTGTATAGCACAAAGTGTATTAGCCAATTTGTATAGTTACATCTTGTGTGCCAATTATATTTATTCCTTAATTGTGATTAAGGAATTAATTGTGAATTCAGCTCATAGTCACCTGTGCTGTAGTCATCTCTTGATTAAATTGTTGTAACATGCATGACATGGGACTGTCCTTGATGAGTGTTAGGAAGTGTAAACAGGTCTAAAACAGTGGTGTATTGCAGTTTGATATACCACAATACACCACTATTGCTATATGAGCAGAACTGGTTTTAAGTGGGTTTCTGGGTTCAATTCAAGATGTTAGTTGACCTCTAAAACCCTTTATGGGCTAGATTACTTGTGGACTGCTTATCCCCAGTGGTTTCAGTACATCCTTCTAGATCTGACAGACTGGGTGTGCTTTAGTTCCCATTTGTGAAGCAGCAGCACCTTGTGGGCCTCAAGAAGCATTTTTTTTCTATCGTGGCTTCTGTTTTGTGGAGTAGTATCCCCTCCATAATGATACTATTATGCCTTCAGAAGGCTGTGAAGATCTTGCTCCCCAATCACTGGGCTGGGATGTTGATGGAGGTCTAGCATGGCTGTGGTTTTGATAATGTAATTTTTAGGATCCTTAACCCAGTTTCTGACCCACCTGGCTCTTAGTGGTGGCTTGTGTTTTAATCAATTATTTATTTATTTATTATTAAATTTATCTTGGCATGGGGTTACTCTGGCAGATTACAACAATAGAATTTAAATTGATAAAAAGTGTAAATATAAAAAAAAGGAAACAGTAAAAATAAAGAATGAAAGTATTGTAATACGAATTAAAAGATGACCAGGGAGGGAGCAGCATGTGCTGCGAGGATGGGGTCAGCTATTAGCGCAATAACAGTCTACAGTGGTTATTGGACTAATATCCTATAGTCATAAATATGTGTCCGTTGTCAAGTTCCAAAAATTAAGTAATGTGACTCGGGGGCGACATTTTGCTTCCTTTTGAAAACAGATTCATGCCTGCCCACTTCCAGATGGTAAAAAATTATCCATTTTAATGGTTACGTATCTAGTGATAAGTCTTTAAAATTCAGTATTTTTTTAATTAGAAACTTAAGTGTTGGAAAGAACCTTAAAGATTTATTTTGCAATAGTTTTTCTCCTTCCTCTGTGGCCACAAAGGGAAGAAGGCATAGTCCTGAGGGAAAGAAGAAGAGCCAGTCTCAAGGTAACAATCAGATAAAAGGAGCAAAGGGCCTGAGTATGGACAAGAGTGAATAAACTTCCCAGATAACTCCCCTGTAGTTCACACAAAAATAAAGGGGAGATTCTTAGCTTGGTCTTCCTTGAAGAACTGATAGTGGCTAGTTTCATTTGGTATGGATTGGCAGAAAGACATTCACACTTGGCTGTCATTCCCTTTTTGTTTAACATCTACATGAAACTGCTGAGTGAGATCAATTATTGATTTGGGACCATTTAACATCAATATGCTGATGGTACCCCATTGTATATATTAATCCTGAGCTGATCAAACAATGCTGTCAAAATGTGGAGGCTGTGCTGGTCTGAATTGAGAGGAACAGAAATAGGCTCAATCCTGACAAGACTGAATGCCTGTGTTTATTTGGGCCATCCCATTCTGGGGATATTCCATCATCGGTGTTTAATGGATCATACTTCTCCATTTGAGACTTTTATGTAATCTTAGGGACTTCTTGGACTCACAGCTCCTGCTCAAAGAGCAAGTGGCAACTATGGTTAAGTGGGCCTTTGTACAACAAGTTCATCTAATACCCCAATTGCTCCTAAGGTCTTTCACACAGTCAACTCCTGATCACCTTTTTATTGGATTATTATACAGGTGGTACTTAAGTGTTTAGGACCATAATTGACCCTAAAATTTCCTTTGCTAAGGAAGGCAGCTGTTAAGTGAGTTTTGCCCCATTTTACAGCCTTTCTTTTCACAACTGCTAGGTGAATTGCTGCAGTTGTTAAGTTAGAAACATGATTGTTAAGTGAATCTGGCTTCTCCATTGACTTTGCTTGTCAGAAGGTCACAAAAAGTGATCACATGATCCTGGACCACTGCAACCATCATAAATATGAGCCAACTGCCAAGCATCTGAATTAGGATAGGATAGGATAGGATAGGATAGGATAGGATAGGATAGGATAGGATAGGATAGGATAGGATAGAATTTGTCTTGGTTCATATGCTCTCAGTGTACATAAAAGAAAAGATATGTTCGTTAAGTATCATAAGGTACAACACTTAATGATAGTCATAGGATACAAATAAGCAATCAAATCATATTTGGAAACAATACTAAAATATCATTAGTGGAAGGAGGTGGGTGATAGGAACAGTGAGAAGATTAGGCTTAGTAAATAGTTTCACAGTGTTGAGGGAATTATTTGTTTAGCAGAATGATGGTGTTCGGGAAAAAGCTGTTCTTGTGTCTAGTTGTTCTGCAGTGCTCTTTAGCGTCATTTTGAGGGTAGGAGTTAAAACAGTTTATGTCCAGGATGTGAGGGGTCTGTAAATATTTTTACAGCCCTCTTTTTGACTCGTGCAATATACAGGTCTTCAATGGAAAGCAGGTTGGTAGCAATTGTTTTTTCTTTAGTTCTAATTATCTTCTGAAGTCTGTGTCTGTCTTGTTGGGTTGCAGAACCAAATCAGACAGTTATAGAGGTGCAGATGACAGACTCAATAATTTCTCTGTAGAACTGTATCAGCCAGCTCCTTGGGCAGTTTGAGCTTTCTGGGTTGGTGTAGAAAGAACATTTTTTGTTGTGCTTTTTTGATGATGTTTTTGATGTTAGGTGTCCATTTTAGATCTTGCGATATGGTAGAACCTAGAAATTTGAAGGTCTCTACTGTTGATACTGTATTGTCTAGTATTGTAAGAGGTGGAAGTATGGAAGGGTTTCTCCTAAAGTCTACCACCATTTGTATGGTTTTGAGTGTGTTCAGTTCCAGATTGTTCTGGTTGCACCATGAGACTAGTTGTTCAACCTCCCATCATCATTGCGTCGAATGAGACCAATCAGTGTTGTGTCATCTGTGAACTTCAATAGTTTAACAGATGGATTGTCGGAGATGCAGTCATTAGTATATAGAGAGAAGAGAAGTGGAGAAAGCACACAGCCTTGGGCGGGAGAGTGGAGCTGTGTTAATTGTACAGGTATCTGATGTGATTCTGCTTAGCTTCACCTGCTGCTTCCTGTTTGTTAGGAAGCTTAGGATCCACTTAAAAGTGTGTTCAGGTACCTCTAGCTGGTTTAGCTTAGTTAGAAGAATGTCTGGAATGATGGTGTTGAATGCTGAACTAAAGTCTACAAAGAGGACTCTTGTGTAGGTCTTTGGAGATTCAAGTGTTGTAGGATGTAGTGCAGAGCCATATTAACAGCATCATCTGTTGAAGATTCAAGTGAAGATGGGGGCCAATTGATCAGCACAAAGTTTTAAGCAAGAAGGTGTTTCTTGTCTGGGCCTGGAGCTTTTCCTGGCTTTTGTCTGTGAAATAGGTCTTGCACTTCCCACAGTTTTTTTTAAAAATTAGATTTATATGCCGCCCTTCTCCGGAGACTCAGAGTGGCTTACAATGTTCTAAGAATAGCTTTTGTATATTTTATACAAAGTCAGCTTATTGCCCCCACAAACTGGGTCCTCAATTTACCTACCTTAGAAAGGATGGAAGGCTGCGTTAACCTTGAGCCTGGTGAGATTCGAACTTGCAATAATTGCAGAGAGCTGAATGTTAATAACAGGCTTTTTTAGTCTGTTGAGCTATCCAGGCTCTGATCACCTATTCATTGGATTATATTCACTTCTATTCTGTTATCTAGAAATTTATGTTTAAATTAGCCTTATTATTAACCTTTAATAAATTATATACCATCTGAATGATTGTCTTTCTTCTCCTTGTCGGAAGGAACGCCATTCAGTGAAGGGAGATGACTCCCCTATGCTGCTGCAATGACCGAGTCTGCAATTTACATAACTCTGCCCTCCTGCTGGATAGGCTCCAGTGTTTCGACTCGGTCTTGCTGCAGACAGTCGTGTCTTCCTACTTTGCTCCTTTATTCTATTTTTTTGGACTGATTATCAGCTTTTTGACTTCTGGACTGTTTCCTGACTTTGCTTCCTCTGTGTACCGGCGTGAAGGGTCCTTATCCGATCCCGCCGAGGGCTGCTCGGCAGCGCGGGACTGCCCTGGCAGTTTCCCCTTAAGGGGCTACTACGATCGTTATCACCCCTACGCCTCCCTGTTTATCGGGCCGGCTGAAACACTGCGTTAACGGCCTTTGCCGAGCAGCTTGCTGAGCGCTCCCTTTGAAGCCTTTCAGAGTGTTTTTTCGAGCCGTATTTACTGCTCTTGCAAGCGGCTGCCCTTTGAAGCCATTGGGGGCGTTTTTTCTGGCCGCGGTTACTGCTGTGGCAAGCGGCTCAGTGGATCGGCACTTGACATCGGTTTGCCTTCGTTTGCCCGGATCTTGCCTCAGCCTGCAATCCGTCACGCTAAGTAACTCAATTTATTACTTTTGCTTGCCGGCGGCCATTTTGATGGCGGATGCCATGCAGCCATCTCACGGGGGCATGGAGGCTAGCAGGAGGCAGTGCAGACATTCCAGTGAGCCAGGGGAGGGCTCTTCCTCGGGACTCCCTCCTTCTAAACGGGCAGTAAAGAAGCCTTCAGGGAACCCCAAACCCACCCGGGAGGAACTTTGCCGGCACAAAGACTTGGAGAAGGCTGTGCTCAAGGCCCAACGGCCAGCGGCCATTTTGTCAGGCCACTCTGCTTCTTCATCAACTGGGGCCTCAACTCCTCAACATGGCAGGGATTTGTCCCCAGATCACAATTCCCCCCAGGGGCCACCTTCTCCTCCGGGATTGGAACTTCTCTTCCAAACCTTCCCTGAGAGTGTTCCTTTGAATTTGTCTACTACTGCTTCCCAGCCATCTGGTTCTAATCTCCATAATCGGCCTCATCATCCTCCTGCTACCGGGCCTCAAGCCTCGATCCCTCCTGAACTGGCTCAACAGGCCTTTCTGACTAACGTGCCCCCCCCCCTCTGGCTTCTCAACCTCCTCCCTCCTGGGAAGCTATCAAGGGTTATTCAACAGAGTCTGGCACAAGGTTTTTTCCAGGGCCTTTTTCAACAACTACCCCCTCCAACGGCCCATCCTGCTCCTTCGGATGTTGGTCTGTCTGATCACTACGAAGCTGAACAATTTGACCAGGCCTCCGTTTCTGCTGAGGAGGAAGAGGAGGAAGCCAGAGATTTGGCTCTATCTGACGACGAGGACTTGTCGCCAGACCAGCCCGTCTTTATAGGGCTTTTCCGGCCGCAGCTTTTTCGCTCATTGCTGTACAAAGCCCTAGCAGTCACCCGTTTAGGATCTACTACTGCTTCAACTTTCGTACAGCCCAGCTCTTCTGACCCAGCTTTCTCCTTGTTTGTTGAGCTGGCAGTTGAACCCGATTTGATTCCAGCTCCCAAGCTGTTTACAGACATTGTTCAGAGGCAATGGGCTCTGCCTGGAGCTTCCCCGGCGCCTAATGGGTTAGACAAACGCCTGTAACAACTAGCACCTGCCTTGGCTGACATCTTGCAAGTCCCTCCAGTAGATGGTCCTGTGGCGGCCCTGGCCTCCTCTTCCCGTGTCACTGGCCTCCGAGAGGAGTATCTTCGCCCTGAGGATAAGCGGGCGGAGAAGACCCTAGTTAAGACACACTTGTCCGCCGCCTGGGCTGTCCGAACAGCTACGTCAGCATCGTTCTTTAACCGCGCAGCTCTTCTGTGGATCAAGCAATTGCAAGAACATTTGCCACCTTCTGACTCCCACACACACCTGGATCTTAAGAAGATTGCGGCTTCCTTAGAATATTCAGCGGATGCCACATTGAACTCAGCCCGTTTCGCAGCCAAAGCCATAGGTTCCACCGTTACTTTCAGACGGCTTCTCTGGCTTCGCCAGTGGCAGGCTGACATTAAAAGCAAATGGCAGTTGGCCTCTTCTCCTTATTTGGCAGATTCCTTGTTTGGGCCTCCACTTGAGCCCTTGCTAGTGGAGACTAGGGACCATTGGAAGATCCTCCCTTCTGTTTCCAGGCATTCTGATTCTCGCTTCTCTCCTTACGCCCGCCCGCAATCCTTTTGTTCCTCTGACTCCAACGCCTACCAGTCACGCTTCCAGTGTTCCTTTCAGTCGCAAGGTCCTCAGGATTCCTAGGTCAGGCAGGCCAGCAGGTTTCCCCCAAAACGGCCCTTTTGGGGGGGAGGGGTCCTCCCTTCCGCAGGTCCAAGTGATTTTTCCCCCAGGGTCCCTATCGGGGGGCGGCTCTCACTTTTTGCATCACAGTGGGAGGCGTCCATTTCTGATTCTTGGGTGCTTAACCCCATTTGCTATGGCCTTTCCCTGGAGTTTCGTTCCCCCCTCCCTCGGTTTTCCTGGCTTCTCCAGTCTCCCGGGACAGGGCAAAATGTTCCCTTGTATCCCAGGCTATTTCCCACCTTCTAGGCATTAACGCAATTCAACGGGTCCCCACCAACGAACGGGGCCAGGGGTTCTACTCCCGGCTGTTTTTGGTCTGCAAATCTTCTGGGGGGTGGCGCCCTATTTTAGATCTCAAGGCTCTGAACCGGCACATTATTTATCGCCGGTTCAAAATGCATACCCTCCACAAGATCCTGGAGACCCTGCGGCCTGGGGATTACCTGTCTTCTATAGATTTGACTGAGGCCTACCTCCACGTCCCTATTCATCCCTCGTTCCGCAAGTTCTTACGTTTTCATTATCTCGGGGCTCGCTACCAATACACCGCTCTTCCCTTCGGACTTTCCTCAGCCCCACGCGTTTTCACTAAGATCATGGCCACCTTGGTGGCTCATATTCAATCCTTGCCCGTTCGCATTCAATTTTATTTGGATGACATCCTTATTCAGTCTCCCTCCCTTAGTTCTGCCCATCAAGATTTGGCCGTCACTATCCAAATTCTCCAACTCCATGGGTTTTCCATTAATTGGCCTAAGAGCCACCTGTCCCCGGGTACTAAGATTCAACATCTGGGGCAGTCATTGACTCCGTCGCTTCCACTATTGCTCTCTCTCCCGACCGCCAGGCTAGCCTGCGATCTCTAGCTGAGAGTTGTGTCTTGGATTGTACTTCCTCCCTCCTGCACCTTTCTTGCCTCCTGGGCAAGATGGTTTCTACTTTCGGTATTGTCCTGTGGGCGCGTCTCCACAGTAGGGCTCTCCAATGGTTCCTCCTGCCACATCAGAAGGACCATTCCAGTACCTCCCTCCTCAGGGTCAGTCTTCCCCTGGCTTTGGTCTCGTCTCTCCATTGGTGGTTCTCCCTGGCTTTGGCCAGGCCCAATCCGTTTCGGGAACCAGTGCAGATCACAATCACGACCAATGCCAGCCTCTCCGGCTGGGGGGCGCATCTGGTTCAGCAGCTGGTTCAAGATCAGTGCTCTGCTACTGAGGGCTGCCTCAGTATTAATCTGCTTGAGTTGTGGGCCATCTGTTTAGCTCTTCTTGCCTTTCAGCATTTGATTTTTAACCGTGATGTACTGGTGCTTACTGATAATGTCACCGCTAAAGCGCACGTTAATCGTATGGGGGGCACTCATTCCAAGGCCCTAATGGACGAGACTTTTCTTCTGGGCTTCTGGGCCAAAACTCACTTACGCTCAATTCGCACAGATCACATTTCGGGAGAGGACAATATCCAGGCGGATGCCCTCAGCAGACATTTGCTGGACAACTCGGAGTGGAGCGTCTCGGACATCCTGTTCCAGGACATCATCTCTCGTTTCGGCACCCCGGTCCTGGATCTATTCACCTTGGCTGCCAACCACCGGGTACCAAGGTATTTTTCTCATTACCAGGATCCGGGGGCTGAGGCCATAGACGCCCTCCGCTCTCCTTGGCCCTCTGGCCTCTTATATGCCTTTCCTCCTCTTCCCTTGCTGCCTAGGATTCTTCAGAAGGTGATGGACGAGAGGGCAGACATGATCTTGCTCGCGCCGCTCTGGCCTTGGAGGCACTGGTTCGCGGACTTACTGTCCCTGTCTGTGTCTCCTCCTCGAACCATTCCAGACCGTCTCCTCCTCCAGCAGGGGGCCCTGCGTCATCCAGACCCAACGTGGATGCACTTAACCGTCTGGAGGTTGAGCGGAACTTACTGCTAAAGGCTCTTGTTCCGGACCCTGTCATTTCTATCATCCAGGCTGCCCATCGCGATTCCACGGTTCGTATATACAATGCCACATGGGCCACCTTTGTTTCCTGGTGCCGTGGGACGGGTATTTCTCCTCTGTCTGCTTCAGTCGTAGACGTGCTTCGCTTCCTCCAACACGGGTTTGCCTCCAGTCTCGCTCCTAACACCCTTTGACGCCAGGTGGCCGCCCTGGCGTCGGTATTATCCTACGGCTCGAGCTCTCCCCTTTCTTCGCACCTGATCATCCGTCAATTTGTACGTGGGGCTTTGAACTTGCGCCCCCCTACATTGCACCGTTATCCCACTTGGGATCTCAATAAAGTCCTTTCAGCGTTGACGGAGTCCCCGTTCGAGCGTTTGCGTCTGGTTTCCCTGTGTTTCCTCTCCTTCAAGACGACGTTCTTGGTGGCAATCACGTTGGCTCGGTGAATTTCGGAACTAGCCGCCCTGTCGACTTGCCGGGACCTGTGTGTTTTCCACAAAGACAGGGTCGTCCTTTGGCTGGACCCCTCGTTCGGTCCTAAAATTAATTCCATCTTCCACCGGACTCAGGAAATAGTTTTGCCGGACTTTTGTCCATCCCCTTCGCATCCTCTGGAACGTTTCTGGCATACTCTGGACGTCCGGCGGGCTCTTAAGATTTACCTCTCTCGTACGGCCTCTTTCCGCAAGTCGGAGGCCCTGTTTGTTTCGTATCAACCTACCTCCATCGGGGTCAAGGTCACGGGCCCTACGCTAGGGAGATGGATTTGAGCAACGATCTCTACTGCCTACCTTCGCCAGTCCTTACCTGTTCCTCGGAACATCACCGCTCACTCGAGCGCCTCGACGTCGGCCACCTGGGCCACTCAGGCCCTGCTGGAGGAGATTTGCCAGGCTGCCACCTGGACCAGTCTTTCTCCATTTATTCGCCACTATAGAGTCAATGCCTTTGCTTCTGCTGATGCGGCCTTTGGTCGCCGCGTCCTTCAAGCTGTTCATCGCCCTTGAGATGACCAGGATCTCCCATTCACCCTCCCGATGGACATGAGGCTTTGGTATGTCCCTTCACTGAATGGCGTTCCTTCTGACAAGGAGAATGGACGTTGGTCTTACCTGATACGTCTGTTCTCTAGGAAGAAGGAACGCCATTCAGGCCCACCCTTAGGAGCTTCTGTCCCCTCAGCGGGAGGGGGGGTTCGCTGCTTAATCTCTCTATTACTATTCCAGGAAGACACTCCAGTCTGCTTTTTGCGTCCTCGACGAAACACTGGAGCCTATCCAGCAGGAAGGCGGAGTAAATTGCAGACTCGGTCATTGCAGCAGCATAGGGGAGTCGTCTCCCTTCACTGAATGGCGTTCCTTCTTCCTAGAGAATGGACGTATCAGGTAAGACCAACGTCCATTTTCTTCTTTACCCCAACTCTCCATCACTTCCCTGAGAGCACAGTGCTGTCCCTGAGCAAAATAGTAGTATTTATAGAAGTTTGTTTTAAAAAACAATGTAAGTATTTGAAATTCTATTAATGGGTGAAAGAGCTATAGTCATTTTGTATTTTCACTTCATAACAGGTATGTTTAACGTTAAAGCAAAAAGTGAAAGGAAACAAAATTAATAATAAAGGTACTCTGTGAGAAAGGCTTTTTCCATTAATGTCCTCCATCCAATTTTTCTTCCAGTTTCATTGACAAAATAAACATTGGGAAGGGAAAGAGATTTTATAAAACATAGAATTAAAGAAAGTAAAATGTTTAATCCAAGATACCCAATATTTTCACATCAAAAGCTATTTACTTACAGTGGTGCCAATAAAAGAGAATATTTGTAGCTCAAGTTTGAAAAAAAGAGCAAACTCCCATTTCCTTTTATACTAAAGATATTACCTAGTTTGATAATGAAATGCCTGCAAGAAAACCACCAAAATCAGAGAGCACAAAGGACCCCACACTTACACTGTTTTCAACAGCAATGTGTAATAAAGCATTTAATAGAACAGTGCTTATACAAATATCCTATTTGAACCATCAAAGCACTACATCTTCTGATAGGTTTAGTGTTGCAGCTTGAAGGGCCTCCCCACATAAACAGGCAGAGATATGTGCAGATGATAGCTCCACAAGGAATGCCACTGAAACAAAATGTCAGTAGCTTCATTTTAGCATCAATTCTGGTGGAAATGTTATTTCTGTGTGCACACAATGTCCAACAACTTGCAGTAGAAGTATGTTAAAAGTTTGAGGCATATTCATCTCTCAACACTTAAACAAATAGAACCACAATTTCAATTGGTAAGCAAAAAATATTTTAGATCGGACCCAAACAATGCCAGGGAATTCCTAGAAACCTGGCATTGTGACAAATCAACCCTAACTACGTACCATTTAATTTTAATTTGATGGCATAATAGAAAATAGAAAACATCCAGCATGGGCCACATTTATAATAATTTCAGAAATACTGAGCACATCTACAGTCAATAAATTGCATATATTAATTGTTAGTGTATATTTTGGTTGGACAATAACATTCTGCTTATCCAGAAATAAATAATATTGGCGTAAACATTTTAATAAATGAAATATTTTATTTTTTGGTAGCTTTAAGTGAAGTCTGCATTAAGAACTAGTACAGCCAAATATTACAGGGTGTAATTATTTTTATTACGTTTATTACCTAATACCTACTACCATCTGTTATTTATGGAATTAAACAAGGCTGAAATTTTCTACATTGAATTTTATTATAATTAATTGTAATTAATGATTATGTCAGATTGTAGCTCACACGTCAAATAATAGTATCATCTAATTTCTATAAGCAGGACAACATAGATTACATGCCAATAATAAAATTATAAGAATACAATAATAATGTAACAAAGTGTTTCCACAAGACTTCTTTTTCACTCCTTCTGGAGGCTTATAACTTAAAAATATACATACTCCTGTACTTCAGAAATCTAAACAACATAAGTTGGTCTCTGCATTTTGCCTGACTGCCATTGTGGTTTACAGTAAAATGTTTATTAGATGATTTTTATTTTTATTTTTATCTATTATGGCGGTTTAAACCCAGTCTGAGTCAACTGAACTGTTAATTCATTGAAATAGATATTACTAGAGCAATACAATGGCTTTTCTCAATTGTACTGTACAAATATAGCACAAAATAAAGGTAGCTTTAAATATATACCGTATATATACCTCACATGGACTCAAAATTTCAAAGGATTCGACTCAATAAGTGGTCAGAGATGTTTCATATCTATTGTCAAGATGTCTACCTGAGATGAGTTCATTAAGTATCTCTTAATGAAAATTCTTCCTAGGTGAGACCCAGAACTTTGTGGTAGATATAATCTCCTTGGAGGCTATCAATACTAGATTCAACATATATTAAATAGATCTACTTTGTTATAGGTTCTAGTGACTGGGTAAGTTATTCATTCTGTACTGTCTCTGCTATTTTCAAATCACTACACATTTCATTGATCATTGGGAACAAAGCTTCTGACAGGTGGAAAGATAATTAATATTGACCCCTACCTAAATACTCATTGATCAAAGGCTTCTAGATTTCAGTGTATTTGTATATACTTGTTTAGTCATCAATATAAAAAGCATTTAGGGAATTGAGTAAGAGTGCAAAGTATGTGTGACCTGGGATTATAAATCTGATTATTACCTTGCTATAAATGTATAAATGGCACCAAATTTCCCTCCTATTCTATGGGAGTCAGCTGAACCGATTGCCAATTGACCTCTGTCACTACAGTTAATTTTTTATGTTCTAATCTGTTCTAATAAAAATATTTTTCAAAAATAATTTTATTGAGTTTTAAGAACATTACACTTAATATTTTTCAGCAAGTATATTATCCATAAAGTACATAAGTATTTAACTATGTTGTTATTGTATAATATGTTCTGTAAAAGGGAAAAAACTAACCTATTATTTAATAATGTCTTTAGGTAGGATTTTAAAAATATACTACATAACATTAAATTACCTAAAATAAAATCAGAAGAAAATGGTCCTATGGAATATAGGATTCATAAACTTTTGTTTATTTAAATTTATTTATTAAAAGAATAAGACTTTTAAAAGAAAACATTCTGTAAGTAAATCTGTATATATGTATGCATCTAGCTAGCTAGTTATATCTTACTCCAAGACTTGTCTCCATAGCTACAAATTACTACTTAGAACCTTTTCCTTCCTAAAATTTGTCACTCTTCTTCATAAGAATTGACAAGTATCACACCAGATATTCATCACAATTACAGTTTAGTTACTTTCTATGTAGTTCTTTTCCAGTTTTCAGCTGAGTATCCACTTCAAAAGATACACCTTTTCTCTTCATTGGCAAATTTAAAGACCATAAAATTGATTTCTTAAATAAAACAGCCATATATCCCATAGGAATGGTGATAACTGTCTATCTTTTAACTGTCTGGATCCAGCCATTTTTCCATCTGAGGAGCTACACTTTGGAAATATTCCTCTAAAAATGCTTCCTCAATGGAAGGGGAAGAGGCAATCTGCATTTAAAGCCCTATGAGCCATATTTCCTGTTCTGAAGCAAACTTTCATTTTGCTCTTGGGGGTATATATAGAATAAGTAACTGTATGGAAAGTAAGAATAATAAATTTTTCTTTTCATCTATCGCTAGTTAGATTTTCCAATTAGCTGAAAACAATTTCCATGGGAAGAACTGTTGAAACGCTTACAATGAACCTAAGCAGAATTATTTTATATGTGTAAAACTATAGACAAATACCATGTCAGGAATAAAAAAAACAGGATTCCTGTCACTATGAGAATATAACTGTAGGAAAATGATGGAAATCTTTCCACAATGGATTTTGATCAAGACAGGCCATATTAAATGTATCCTTGATATCCTTTTAAGTAAAAGCAAAAACATGTTGGTGGATGTTAATTAATGGTGGTGTTTATTTCATTATTTTATGTGTTCTATTCTCAGAACAGGGCAGGTAAGGATTGAGACAAGACAGGTTAACAGGTTAACGGTGGACCTGCTCTGCTAACTGAGTGAGCCAGTTTTTTCCGTTTTGACAGCTCTTTTTTATCGCAGCTGTCAAATGGCTAAACCAATCAGGGAATGGCTTTTTCCTGCCGGGTGGTTGCCGGTAGGACAGCCAATCAGAGGCGTCTCTGTTGTTACGTGTTACCCGGACTGAACGTAGCACTCCTTCCCTCCTGGATGGCGCATGCGTAGTCAGCTAGGTATATTGGGCATCTCTGGCTCCTCCCTGATTTGCACAGTTCTATAGCTGTTGTTGAACTAGGTGGATCTTTTCCTGGGACCTCCAGAACTCTTGGAGACTCAGTGGCAAGCTCCAATTGGTGATCCTTTAGTGACAACAGCAGGGAGACATGAGGTAAGTCTACTGCTGGGTCGGTCTCGGCCTGGGAGCCTTGGTACAGGTCGTACTTGGTTCCATCATTCGCCGGGGCTTTAGTAAAATGTGGTTTGGGGCAGGCTGCGCCTAACATTGATTCCAACATAGGAAAATGGCAGTGTTGAAGCTGGTCGATATGTCGCCTCCAGGTGCAGCTGCCCACCAGCTCAACCCTGTACAAGCAGGGGCCGGTAACTTCGATTATCTGGTCCGGTACCCACTGTGGGTCTCCCCCAAAGTTTTTTGCATATACCCAATCCCCAATCTGGAAGGTATGGGCCCTGCCTGTGGAATCCGGGGCCTTTTCCTCTGAATAACTAGGGTGCAAATGGCCCAAAACTATTCTCAGCCAGCGGCCCATTAAAAGCTAGGCTGGGCTACAGAGTGTCATGGGACATGGTGCGGTGTATTGGGCGAGGAGATAGGTGGCGATTTTATTTTGCCAATCCCCTGGGCACAGCTTGCCTAGAACTACTTTTGCCAAGCAGACTGCTCGTTCCGCTAGTGTCAGCAACCTAACATTCAAAGAGCCACTTGGACCTGTTTCCCACAGAAAAAAAAATACAATAGAGTCACAAAACCTGGGTGGGCATGGCCAACTCAATGTCACTCTCTCCCACCCAGTCACATGACCCCTAGCCATGCCTATCCAGCCATAAAACCATTATGTCTCTCTCCCCCTTTCCCTATCTTCCCCTCCTCCCATGTCTCTCTCCCTCTATATCTCTCCCTCTCTTCCCCTCTCTCACCCCTCTCTGTATCACTCTGTGTCTCTATGTCTCTCTCCCCCTCTCTTTCTCTCTCTCTTTCTCTCTCTCTCTCTCACTCTGTGTCTGTGTGTGTGTGTGTGTGTGTGTGTGTGTGTGTGTGTGTGTGTCTCCCTCCCTTTGGGCAACTGTCCTCCTCCTCCCCCCTCCTCTCATGATGCCCTGGCTGGCTATGGCTGAGCTGGGAGCATGTGCATGCATGGGGAGACCCTCCCCAAGCGAGTGCCAAAGCGCAGCAAAGCCGCACGCAGGGTGAGTGGCTGCTTGAATAGGAGGGTCTTAATAGGACGCGGCTTCTCTCCTGCACTAATGCTCTGGCCATTGCCTTGCTGTTTCATCCCCCATCCCCAGCTGCTCTTCAGCCGAGTGCAGAGCCTGAAGTGAAGGCTGCCTTATATGCAAATGTGGCATGGAGGCAGATACAGGGAAGCTTTGCTCCTGCACTTTCCTCCTCCTCCTCCCACTCTCTTGACACCTGGCCGTCTGTGGCTGAGCGGGAGCATGCACATGCATGGGAAGACTCCCCTTAAGACCGCCCCACATGCCTTTCCTGAGCTTCGGCGCTTCCTTGAGGGTCTCCCCACGCATGCACATGCTCCCGGCTCAGCCACAGCCAGGGTGTCATGAGAGTGGGAGGAGGAGATCCGGCGATGGCCAGATCATTAGTGCAGGAGAGAAGCTGCATCCTGTTAAGACCCTCCTAAGCAAGTGGCCACCCACCCCGCACGTGGCTTTGCTGCGCTTTGGCACTCCCCTTGAGGAGGATCTCCCCTCACGTGTGCATGCTCCCAGCTCAGTGGGGGAGAAGAGTGCAGGAGAGAAGTTGCCCTGAACCTGCCTTCATGCCACATTTGCGTGTAAGGCAGCCTTCACTTCCTGCTGCTTCGGGCTGGAGTCAAAAAAAGAAATAAGAGGGGCGAGGGGCAGGGCCAACCAGTGATGGGACAGGGCAGAGGGCCCAAAGAGCTACATGTGGCACCAGAGCCGCAGGTTGCCGATCCCTGTGCTAGGCCCTTGCTAGCTGGGTGAAATGGGGCCACCAAAGCATGCCTAATCCCATGTCTGGCTAAGAAGGTTTGAAAGTGCCCCAAAGTCAGTTGCGGCCCGTTGTCCAAACAACTACGTCCGGTAACCTATGGGTCGCAAATAGTGTTCGCAAAACTTTAACAACAGCCTCAGATGTGGTAGAGGTCATTAAAACAACCTCGACCCATTTAGTGTAGGCGTCTACCATGACCATGAAAGTTTGCCCTTGGAATGGGCCGGCAAAGTCGATTTGAAGCCAAGACCATGGGGCCTTAGGGTTTTCTTGTTTCCTAACAGGAAATATTGATGGGGAAGGTTGTACCTGTTGGCACTTCTGGCATCCTGCTACTCACTCTGTGATGGCCTGGTCCTGTTTTGGCCACCAGACATAGCTATGGACTAACCCTTTCATTCTAATGATTCCCGGATGCCCTTCATGCAATGCTTTTCAGATAGGCCCATGAAGTTTTGGAGGAGCCACTACCCTAGAACCCCACAGTAAACAGCCCTTTTGTGTTGATAGTTCATGCTGTCTAACCCAGTATGGCTGAAACTTGGCTGCTACCTCTCCTATGGGCCAATCCCTTCTCGCTCAGTCCAGCAAGGGGCAAGATGCAGTCTTTTGTGGTGTACCTGGCAATGTCAGCAGAGGTCACCGGCAGTTGCTGGGCATCGATTAGTAAGACAGCTGATGCCCAAGTAGGGTCTTGCACAGTTGTAGGTAGGGGACGCTGACTGAGGGCATCAGCATGACCCAAGTCTTTGCCTGGGTTATAGAGTAGTTTATAATTGTAAACTGCCAGGAACACAGTCCAACGTATCATCCTGGGGGACAGAATGTGGGAAGTTTGGCGGTCGCCTGCTTGCTAGGATCCACAGAAGTGGCTTGTGGTCAGTTGCTAACTTGAAAAACCATCCATAAACATAATCATGAATTTTTTTACACCTGTGACTACAGCCAAGGCTTCTTTTTCAATTTGGCTATAATTTCTCCCAGCTGGGGACAGCATCCTATAGAAATAGGCAATGGGTGCCTCAGTAATGCTAGGCAGCCGGTGGCTTAGGACGGCACCCACCCCATAGGGAGAGGCGTTGCAAGCGAGGTGAGGGGAAAGGTGTTGTTATACTGTACCAATATGCTGGTAGATATCAACAGCCCTTTGACAGCGGCGAACACAGCGGTTTCCTTTCTTCCCCAAGTCCAGGGTACGCAATCACTAAGCAAACAATGAAGAAGTTCAGCGACGGTGGCTTTGTGAGGCAAAAATATGTTATAAAAATTTAAAAGTCCTAGGAAAGCCTGAAGTTCAGTTTTGTTAGATGGTGCTGGCACATTCTGGATGGGTAGGTTTTGGACGGCATTGGGTGAATTCCCATAGTATCGAGCTAGAGACCTAGGAATTCAACTTGAGGCACTCCTATTTTGCATTTGGCCATTTTCAGTTTGAGTCCGGCTTGCTGGAAACTAGTCAGCACTGTCCGTAGGTGGTTTGAAAGCTCTTTGCAGGTGACGGCTAGAAGGGTGTTATTGAAATATGGCATCATACCTGGAATCCCCTGTAATAGCCTCTCCATGAGGCTTTGAAAAATGCCAGCCATGACGCAGACCCCAAATTGCAGCCGGTGGCACTTAAAGGCTCCATGGTGGATGACATTTGTTTGGGCTTCAGCCATCATGTCATCCACTGGGAGCTGCTGATAGGCTTGTGCCAGGTCAAGTTTGGCGAAAATTGTGCCACGGCCCCAAGAGTGCAGCAGATGTTGGACTACTGGCACTAGATATGGATTAGCCTGCATGGCTTGGTTCAATGTGCACTTATAATTGGCACAGAGGCGAATCGAGCCATCAGGCTTGATGGGAATAACAATTGGTGTCTCCCATTTTGCATGGTCCAGGGCTCTAAGATGCCCCGTGCCAGCAATTTGTCTATTTCTAAATCTACCTTGGGGTGGAGTGCAAATGGCAGTCTTCTGGGTTTGAGGTGAATTGGCGCGGGGTGGGGTCCAAATTAAAGGAAAGAGGCATTCCTTTGTATTTTTTATTGTATTTTTTATTAGTTCAATTTATATGCCACCCTTCTCCGGAGACTCAGGGCGGCTTACAATGTGTTAAGCTTTTGTATATACCTGCTTAGTAGGGCTTTTGCCCCCCCCCCCCCAAGCGGTGTTCTTTTTTACACAAAGTCAGCTTACCTAATTCTTCACTGAATACATCAGCGAATTCAGCTGTTAGGTCTTGAAAGCTGTCAGAGCTGAGTGTGTATATTCCTGTTATGCTAAGTTCCAAGGAATTGAACCAGTCTAACCCTAGCAGACTGGGTAAGGCTCTGTCTACAACAATTAATTTCAGGCAACCAGTAAATCCCTTGTATTCAATTTGAAGCACACGGGAATTGTGTTTTCTTTTCTTGCCCTTTCCAACTTTTTTTAAGAGTCGCCTTTAGGCGGCTCACTTCTTCCTCATCATCTGTCAATGTGCTCAGATCAACCTCGTCTTGATGGATGGTTGACATTTTCCTTGCGGTCTAAGTGACTTTTGGATTTCTGTGGCCGATTGGTTGGACAATTTCGATGCCCTAGCCTCATCAAGTGCGGTTTGGAGTGTGACATCCATCTTTGCTAATAGACGACATTGCAAACGGATATCTCTAACCCCACACACCAGCTGGTCTGGAAGGACTTCCTCCAGGTCTCTAAAATCATAATATAAGTCAGCTGTTCTTAATGCTGCCATGTACTGACTTATTGTTTCACTTTCCACCTGATAACAGTGCCTAAAAGCATGGCTATTCTCAAGAGTAAAGGGGCATAATGCCCCTTCAGCTTGGCTAGTAGGATTTCCCATGACACATTCTGTACTTTCTGAGGTGCAGGAGTGCTGTGGCTGTCTCAAACATATTGTGACTGCAAATACTGAGGAACACGGCTAGTTTTCGGTCCCCAGGCAGCCTTTTATAATAGTTTGCGACTAAGAAACAGTCGAAACGGTCTAAAATAGTCCCAGGTTTCCCTCTCCTGATTGAAGGGTGCAAACCTGGTGAGGTTGATGGACGTCTGAGGTATTTTTCTTCATGCGTAGTATCGTTGCCAAGGCTCAGCTCCAAAAGTGACTGCTCTTTTTTGTCAATGACTTCACTCTGCCTGTTGCCTCATCCATTAAACCTCATCCTCGTCACCAGTGTTCTATTCTCAGAACAGGGCAGGTAAGCTCTTTTATATTGCAGCTGTCAAATGGCTAAACCAATCAGGGAAGGGACGCTGGTCTTACCTGATACACTCCTTCTCATTGGGTGGAGACAGCATCCAGGAATGGGTTGTCCTTGTCTGTTCAGTCGATTGGATTGAGTCTGTTAAAGTTGTTAAGCCACGGTTTTGTTGCTAGGGCTTCCCAGTTTTTGACAAATATGAAGTGACAGACTCGACATGTCGGTATCGCAAGTCATTTGAGGTGGTTGATGACCAGACAGCTAAAGGGTGGGGCTTAATGCTGGATGCTCAATGAGAAGGAGCATATCAGGTAAGACCAACGCCCCTTCTTCATAGTGGTGGAGACAGCATCCAGAAATGGACATTCCAAAGCTGACTGTCCCCTGTGTTACGGGAGGGCTACAGTCTGGTCAGAGTTCTCCCCCTCCGTATGGACACCTTGAAGGATCCAGTGACTGAATGTCAAGGCGTATAAATCCAATTTATAATAAATGGAGAAGGTGAAGACCAAGTGGCCACCCTGCAGACCTCCTCCAGGACCTCTATCTTATTTTTGGGGAAACACAGTAGTTATAAGCCTCTCTTTTTCTCAAGAATTTCTCAACTTTGTTAATATCCCTGTGGAAAAAGACCCAAACTTTCCTTTTAAAAGTTGCAAATTTTCTTGGAGCTCTTTTTTCAATTGTGTTGGGAGGCTTCTACTTGCACCATCATAATAAAAATTGGTGTAAGGTTTATATTCCAAAATTACAGTTGACTCATCCGCGTTGTCAACTACTTGTGAAATTGCCTCAGTAGTTTGATGACGTTATACACATATTTGCATTTCTGAAAAAGTTTGAGTAGTCTTTTTAATATCCTTGGAGCATAGCTGTTCTATAAAATGATGGATTTTATTTTTTAAAAAATCAGATACATCTCTGATAATTTGCTCCTCCATCTTCTTAACTTCCTGTTTATTCAAAGAGTAATGGTTGTTTCTTCAACCACCAACTGGTTGTAGCCTGACCCTCCAGCTGTAAGCACACAAGCTGCTTCAAAGCATTGCTCCTGAAGCTTCTTGCAGACCTTTTGCTATATCATAGGATCTTGAGGGATAATTCTGGAAAGTAACCCAGGAAAGTCATATAAACTAAAGGAATGCCGGTTCTTTCTGTTGATAGTTGAAGAAGGGAAAACATTTCAGGGAAAAACCCCTCAGGGATCCTTCCCTGAGTGTGTAATTAGTTGGCCACCTTTTCACCAGAAGTAATTCTCTTATATTTCAATTTAAAAGCCTAGTCCACATTGCTCTTAGTACATTAATTGGTATGGGGTGTTTTTTGTTTTGTTTTTCAGTGATCAACCAATTCACTTGTACAGCCAGTATTTCCGTCGCTGCCTTGTAAGCTATAATTTTTAAGTCCACTTTAAAATACATTTCAAGTGTCTTCAAAGAAATTTGTTCATCTTCAGTAACTAATTTTAATTCCAGTTAAAACAGTTCAAACAGAGTTCAAAAGTTTTCTTTAAAGAAGCCATCATGTGCTTTAGTAATCAACCACCAAAGTCTTGTTTTACATTGAACTGTAAGCAAAAGACTTTTTCACACATGAAATAATCTAATTAGTTTCAAAATCTTTCTTTAAATCAGTTTCACAAAGCCTTAGCATGTAAACTGTATAGAAACAACTTTAAAGTCTAAAGTTGTTGTTTATTGCCAATAGTTGCCGAAAAAAATGAAGATCTTACAAAGGTGAAAAGGCATAGTTTCTTTTCTATTAAATGGATTGTAGTTCCAAAGGTTTTTCAATCTTAAAGAAGCTGTACAAAAAAAAAAAAAAAAAATTCCTAAGCAATTAAAAAGATGAGCTTTGGTCAAGGCTACATTTACAGTATGTCACAGAAGTGAGTATATCCCCTCGCATTTTGTAAATATTTAAGTATATCTTTTCATGTGACAACACTGAAGAAATGACACTTGGCTACATTGTAAAGTAGTGAATATACAGCTTGTATAACAGTGTAAATGTGCTGTCCCCTCAAAATAACACAGCACGCAGCCATTAAAGTCTAACCTGCTGGCAACAAAAGTGAGTACACCCCAAGTGATAATCTCCAAATGCGGCCCAAAATGTCAATGTTTTGTGTGACCACCAATTTTTTCCAGCACTGCCTTAACCCACTTGGGCATAGAGTTCACCAGAGCTTCACAGGTTGCCAATGGAGTCCTCTTCCACTCCTCCATGATGATATCACGGAGCTGGCGGATGTTAGAGACCTTGTGCACCTCCACCTTCTGTTTCAGGATGCCCCACAGATGCTCATTAGAGTTTAGGTCTGGAGACATGCTTGGCCAGTCCATCACCTTTACCCTCAGCTTCTTTAGCAAGGCAGTAGTCATTTTGGAGGTGTGTTTGGGGTCGTTATCATGTTGGAATATACCCTGTGGCCTAGTCTCCAAAGGGAAGGGATCATGCTCTGCTTCAGTATGTTGCAGTACATGTTGGTATTCATAGTTCCCTCAATGAACTGTAGCTCCCCAGTGCCAGCAGCACTCATGCAGCCCCAGACCATGACATTCCTACCACCATGCATGACTGTACACAAGACACACTTGTATTTGTACTCCTCACCTGGTTGCCACCACACACGCTTGATACCATCTGAACCAAATAAAATTATCTTGGTCTCATCGGACCACAGGACATAGTTCCAGGAATCCATGTCCTAAATCTGCTTGTCTGCAGCAAACCGTTTGCGGGCTTTCTTATGCATCATCTTTAGAAGAGGTTTCCTTCTGGGACGACAGCCCTGCAGACAAATTTGATGCAGCGCGCAGTGTATCGTCTGAATACTGGCAGGCTAACCCCCCCCCCCATCCCTTCAACCTCTGCAGCAATGCTGGCAACACTCATACACCTATTTCCCAAAGCCAACCTCTGGATATGACTCTGAACACAGGCACTCAAACTTCTTTGGTCGACCATGGCGAGGCCTGCTCTGAGTGGAACCTGTCCTGTTAAACCACTGTATGGTCTTGGCCTCTGTGCTGCAGCTCAGTTTCAGGGTCTCGGCAATCTTCTTATAGCCTAGACCATCTTTATGTAGAGCAACAATTTGTTTTTTCAGATCCTCAGAAAGTTCATTGCCATGAGGTGCCATGTTGAACTTCCAGTGACAGGTATGAGAGAGTGAGAGCAATAACACCAAATTTAACACACCTGTTCCCCCTTCACACCTGAGACTGTGTTACATTAATGTGTCACATGACACCAGGTAGGAAAAATGGCTACTTGGGCCCCATTAGAACATTACAACTTAGGGGTATACTCACTTTTGTTGCCAGAAGTTTAGACATTAATGGCTGTGTGCTGCATTATTTTGAGGGGACAGCACATTTACACTGTTATACAAGCTGTATACTCACCACTTTACATTGTAGCCAAGTATTTCTTCAGTGTTGTCACATGAAAAGATATACTTAAATATTTATAAAATGTGAGGGGGTGTACTCACTTCTGTGACATACTGTATGCCTCAGAGCATAATGGAACCCATTACACCCAGCTGATTACAAGTGAATGCAAAAACATCAGTTTCTGCTGCCTGCTTACAAAAATCAGCCTTCTGCTTGCTGCTGACTGGCTAGTTCAAATGAGCTGCTTCAGGGATTGGGGTGTGACAGCCAATCAATGCGGAGCTTGTTTCCTTTGTCTCACTGAGCTCCACAAAGCAATTGTGAGGACCCCAGGGGATCATGAGGTATCTCAGTAGATTGGGGAAGGCCTTGGGTGGCCTGCTCCAGCACCAGGCTCCATATGGTCTTCCCCATCCTGAGATACCTCATGTGCATTTAATGACCTGAACATTTGATTGCTGAATACATTGGGAACAGCAATCAAGTGAATCCTTGGGTTATGAATGTAATTGGCTGGCTCTATTACATTCATAATTTGAGGATTACCTGTAATTTCTTAGGTCATATGAAAATATGAAATTTAATTTGTCCTGAATGATAAGCCTATTTTGGTTTACATTTTAAACTTATTTAGTATTATGAAGATATAGTCATATTCTACAAAATGCTTAGGTTTTAATAAACCTAGAAATAGTCCAAATAACTCATTTCTTTTACCTTCAAATCAGCAAGTCAAACCAGCAAACTTTAAAAAGTAATGCTATATTTACATGAAGATAGAAGAAAACTAAATATTATTTAATTAGATTTATTAGATGATATGAAAGAGTACCTGTGTGCATTTATAAAATAGTAGGCATCAATACCTAAAAGGCCAACTATTACGTAGCTTCCCATCATGTACTCGAGATTCTATAATGTTTTCTCTTAGCTTAACTTTAATATTTTTCTAGACTGAAAGGTAAATTGCAAAGACTGGGCTTTATTCAATTTAATTTTACTTATCCAAAATTATATAGCCACTCAGCCAACTCTGGGTGGCTAATATAAATTTAACTTAGGATGTCCTTTGTTTTTATTTACTAAAATATTTTACATCCCAGAAGCAAGTTTATTTTTCAAAATGTTAGATTCTGTTTCTTTACAGCATGCAAACTTCTTGTTAATCAGTAAACAGTGACTTTTTAAATTACAGCTTCCAAAAGATTTTAAAAATCAGATGTGACAAGACCATATTGGAAACTAAATATGTGTGTACATAACTGTCCATATACAATACACACTGAACTCCTGCTGTGTTTATTAACTTCAAACGTATTTATATTATGACCTATATGTTAAGATTTTAAAAGAGATTTGATATTTAACTTATGTAATCATTTTCCATCCTGTCTTTTGCAACTTAAGCATTCCACCAGGAATATGAGTAATTAATTGGAAACAGAGGCAACTAAATAAGGGTGCGGCCTTTCCAATTATACAGCTCTTAATGCAAAAACGCAACTTAGAATGTCTTGAAAATAATGTGTTTCTTTAACTGAATAATTTCCCTTATAACCAAAACAAAAATATTTAGAAAACAAGATTTTACTCCTTTATCACAAATAATTCTTAAAGAATTATTTAAGAATTCTTTAAGAATTCTTAAAGAAATAATTCCCTGATATATTTTTGTTACCCAATAAGGAAAAAATCCCTAAAAACTGGGTACAGTGTTCATGAGACATATTTTATAAGAACTTTATAAATAGTTGTGGAATAACTACTTTCCCCCTTTTATGCTGTTTCATATAACAAATACACCTATTACCTATTTTCAGCACAAACAAATAAGGTTATATAAAATGATCATATGATTCAAAGAAAGCAATTATTGCTTAATATTTAAATATTTACATAATACTTAGAAGACTGACTAAGATTTTAGAAGAAAAGATGGAGAAATATAAAATCCTGCAGGTGGGGTAATCAGTGAAATGAACAAGTATAGGATGGGGAGGACTTGACTTGTCAGTTCATTGAAATAATCTGGTTGTTGTAGTACATAACAAATTGAACAAAGGACAGCAGTATAAGGCAGCTGATAATAAGACATACTGATATGTATAAACAGAAGAATGGTAAGTAATTGTCTCCCTCTACTTTGCTTGAATAAGCCTCACTTAGTCTACCATATCCAATTCTGAGCACTGCTATCTAAAAAGGATGTCAACAAACAGCATTTATAACTGTTTACAGCATCCTGTAAACTCTGATCATGTGACCATGCTTTACAATGTTTGCTAGAAACCTGCATTTATTTCCAGTTTTTGGCAAAACAAAACAAAACAAAACCATCCACAACAACCACTGCAAAGCTGGTTGTAAAATCAGGTGCAGTCGTATTGTGACCTTCTTAATCACCAGCATGATTTACAACCATAGTTTTGGTCTCAATTATGATCGTAAGTTAAGGACTATCAGTAAAAAAAAAGGAAAATACATAAAAATACTATAGTCAATGAAAGACCTATTTTAAAAAAGCAAAAAAAAACCAGGGTTCAAGAGCCACAATAGATAAAGATTCTCAAAAAATAACATTTTTAATCAATGGGACCAGAAAGTGATTTTTGATTGTTTTTCACACTTACGACTATTAAAGCACCCCCATGGTCATGTGATCAATCAGGCCAGAAATGTATTAACAAGGGAGATCAAAGCAGCAAAAAGAAGCTACTCTGAAAAGCTAAAGAATCAGTTTCCAACAAATGAACTAGCAAACATGTGGAAAACTCTTAAAAATATCACCGGCTACGGCAAACAACCTTCCTGGGCTGAAGAAAAGCTCCAGGCCCAAACAAGATAACGCCTTCTTGCTTAAAAGTCTGTGCTGATCAATTGGCCCCATCTTCACCTGAATTTTCAATAAATCGCTAGAGATGTGCTATCTTCCTTCTTGCTTCAAGCGCACTACCAACATCCCAGTGCTGAAGAAGCTCACCATCAAGGAACTGAATCACTACGGACCAGTTGCTCTAACATCTGTAGTCATGAAAACCTTTGAAAGGCTAGTGCTGTCCCACTTGAAAACCATCACAAAGCCGCTGTTAGACCCCCTGCAAATTGCATACTGAGCAAATAGATCAACAGATGATGCTGTTAATATGGCTCTGCACTACATCCTACAACATCTTGAATCTCCAAAGATTTATGCAAGGGTCCTCTTTGTAGACTTTAGTTCAGCATTCAACACCATCATTCCAGACATTCTTCTAACTAAGCTAAACCAGCTAGAGGTACCTGAACACACTTCTAAGTGAATCCTAAGCTTCCTAACAAACAGGAAGCAGCAGATGAAGCTAAACTGAATCACATCAGATACCTGTACAATTAGCACAGCTCCCCCGCCCCGCCCAAGGTTGTGTGCTCTCTCCACTTCTTTTCTCTCTCTATACTAATGACTGCATCTCTGACAATCCATCTGTTAAACTATTGAAGTTCATAGATGACACAACAGTGATTAGTCTCATTCGACACAATGATGACGGGAGGTTGAACAACTAGCCTCATGGTGCGACCAGAACAATCTGGAACTGAACACACTCAAAACCATACAAATGGTGGTAGACTTTAGGAGAAACCCTTCCATACTTCCACCTCTTACAATACTAGACAATACAGTATCAACAGTAGATATCTTCAAATTTCTAGGTTCTACCATATCGCAAGATCTAAAATGGATACCTAACATCAAAACCATCATCAAAAAAGCACAACAAAGAATGTTCTTTCTGTGCCAACTCAGAAAGCACAAACTGTCCAAGGAGCTACTGATACAGTTCTATAGAGGAATTATTGAGTCTGTTATCTGGACCTCTAAAACTGTCTGATTTGCTTCTGCAGCCCAACACAGACAGACACAGACTTCAGAAGATAATTAGAACTGCAAAAAAAACAATTGCTACCAACCTGCCTTCCATTGAGGACCTGTATATTGCACAAGTCAAAAAGAGGGCTACGAAAATATTTATAGAGGGCTATGAAAATATTTACAGACCCCCTCACATCATGGACATAAACTGTTTCAACTCCTACTTTCAAAACGACGCTATAGAGCACTGCACACCAGAACAACTAGACACAAGAACAGTTTTTTTCCTGAATGCCATCACTCTGCTAAACAAATAATTCCCTCAACACTGTGAAACTATTTACTGAGCCTGCACTACTATTAATCTTCTCATTGTTCCTATCACCCACCTCCTTCCACTAATGACTGTATGACTGTAACTCTGTTGCTTGTATACTTATGATTTATATTGACTGTTTCCTAATATGATTTGATTGCTTATTTGTACCCTATGACTATAATTAAGTGTTGTACCTTATGATTCTTGACGAAAGTATCTTTTCTTTTATGTACACTGAGCATATGCACCAAGACAAATTCCTTGTGTGTCCAATCACACTATAAAATAAAGAATTCTATTCTATTCTATTTCATTCTCAAAGTGTAAAGAATAAGCTTATTTATTACTCTGCTGCAATTATAATATAGACATTATCTGATAGTGCGCTTGAATTATCACAAATATCCTCTTTTAATTTTCATATTAGTGAATTGTCTGCTGTTTTAATCTTAAATTTGATTTAAACTTTAATATGTCAAAAAAAAAACAGTTTTTTTCTGTTTGCCTTATAGTTCTATCTTCAAGACACTAAGAGTAGTAATGGTACCTTTATAAATAGTCAGAGGTTGAGCAGAGGATCTGAAGAGAGTCCACCATGTGAAATTCTGTCTGGAGATATTATACAATTTGGTGTGGATGTAACAGAGAACACACGGAAAGGTAAGAGTATGGATCACTTTCTTTTCTTCTGTGATTGTAATATCAAGTACATTTTATCACAAAATAAGCTTTAAACAAATGGAGACATTGGGCGTTTGAGCTTGATATTGTAAAGAATTATCTTCAATGAGTTTCTTCAAGAAGTGAAGCAAATATACCTCACTTTCTTGCATGATGATGCTCTCTCCATTGTCCTGAGCTAGTTGGGATAGGTGCAGTACTGATTTAGAAATCACCCAGATTGGAGCAACTGAGATTTTATAAACTTCTTGGAATTCATGAGGGTTGTCTTAGGTTATCTCTGGCCATGTTTATAGTTGGACATTATCACTAGACCTTTTAATCTGTGGCAGTCTACCTTTAGCCTATCAGGTGAAATGGGTTTGAGAGGCATCATTTTACATTAATTCCTTTCTTTCCTTTGAAATCAATTACAGAAGGTGACACTGGAAGCCTCATAGTCAACCCTCTGGAGATTAGAATGTCATAATGAAATTATTGGGATAAGCTAGGGAAATTGATCTTTTCATAGCACAAGATGAGAAGTAGCATGGGACTTAGGTCTTCCTGATGTTTTTAAATGGCCTGCTACTTTTTATTTCTTGGAAAGAAAGAATATTTGAATTTTGTTTTTCCTGAAATGTTCAGTTTTCATTTGAGTATTGCTTTTGTTCCTTTTAGGTAACATTATTGCAGTTATCATAAATTGCTTTAATAATGTAATTTTTAGTAACCGGATACTTAAAACTTAAAGTCTTTTTTTTGTTACAGTCACTCATGGATGCATTGTCTCAACAATAAAACTATTTCTCCCTGATGGTATGGAAGCTAGGCTACGGTCAGAGTAAGTGCAACTTCAACATTATTTTAATGTCCAATATATTCAGATATTAGAGAAATTCCCTATATATAAGAATAGCCTGATTTTTTCATTCAAGAATTTTAATACATGAGTCATGGCTGGCAGCCATGCAGCTACCTCTTCAGTTTATTTTATTTCCATCCTATATTTTTTTTCTTTTTTTGATGTTTCTTGATAAAAGGAAGGAGGCAATTTAGTAATTTTCTATGTGCAATAGATCTGCATTTGTATGTAAGACAATGGTAGATATGTGCAGATAGAAATCAGTGAACCTGATATAATTAATATGCTTTCTCTTAATCCTGTCCTTTTTTTGGGAGGGGGCTTCTGGGAAATATACATGTGCACATATATACAGAGCATCACGTTCATGCTTTTACTGTTGGTTTCTCTATAATTTGCATCATTGGTGTTGGCAGCCATAAGAATATGTTTATTGCATGTAGGATTTTGTTGATTTTAGAATGCTGTGTTGGGTGAGAGAGAGGGAGAGACAGAAAAAAAGTGTGAGAGATGAAGAGAACTTGAACTCAAGGTTCTTCTCTTCTTTGCTAAATATTGTGGAAATATTTTTTAATTGATAGCTTTTTCCCCCTATAGTGTCATCCATGCTCCATTACCAAGTCCTGTTGATAAGGTAAGCCTTAGAACATTTCTCCTTCAGTACCCCAGGTTGGCAAGGGAGACAGGATATTTCTCACAGATCAGAGCTATGATTTATTGTCTTATACAGTTCTTTAACCCTTCAAACTTTAACCACTATTATACTATAAATAATAACCACTACTATAAATGTAGATGTCTTTTTGTGGTATTCCTGTTTAAAATAAATATACATTAATAAAAAAATTATTGGGTGGCCAATGCTTCCTGTTGTGTTTTCAGCCTATTGTCAAATTTATGTAATTATTTCAGATTGCTTAATGAGGGCAAATTAGCATCACTTAAAGAACTGTTTCACTTGCTGTGGCACAAAATTCATTAAATTGCATGGGATAGATTTGAATTACTATATCAAATAGATATTTGTAGGCAGACTATAATTTTTGAAGCCTCATGTCATCAGTTAATTAAAAGATTAAATTAAATCTTTTTAATCCTAACCAAAATTAAAAGATTAAATTTTAGTCCTGAATTTTGTTATTTGCTGAGCAACTAAAATAAAGTGTTGGCATTGTTATAGTACACTGCTTATGTTTTATATTATTTAGAATGTATGGAGTTTCAAGAATTGTAGCAATAATAATCTAATTATAAGTACCTTTCATTTCTAATCTTCAAACTAATAGAATTAAACAGTTAAAGACCAATGTGAATTTAAAAATTGACTTTTGCAGTGCAGGTACATTCTTGTGTATTTTTGCAGTTGGCTATGTGAAAATGATTTCTTGAACATTAAACATTCCAACACAATGACTAATAGTCTATTAAGTACTCTACCAAGGTAATAAGCATTTTACTAGATTATTTTCTTCCATATAAGGAAGAAAATTGAGCCCAGAGAAAGCCGCATTACTTTTTTTGTAATCTTTTATTAGACTTAATTCTATGTTATATATGGCTTCTCTTGGATTTATATTATTGTATATCTAGACAAAGTTGTCAAAACTATTTTTGTATTATTAAAAAGGGATTTTGATAGGCATGTGATGTAGAAGTCATTCAATGTTCAAACTCATTTTTACGAATGTCTATTTATTTATTTATTTGTTTGTTTATTTATTTATTTATTTATTTATTTATTTATTTATTTATTTATTTAGTCGCATTTCTATGCTGCCCCACTCCCAAGGGACTCTAAGCGGCTTACAATAGAGAATAAAACAATGCAACAATATCCATACAAAAGTTAAAAGAAAACATTAAAACGTTAAAACACATACTCTCCAAAATGTAGTATGTTACTACATTTGATTTTTCCTGTGTTTATATTGCCTCATACAAATTATTTTGAATACAAACAATACTAGCCCCAGTTTTCTTTGTAAACGTTTACAAATTCAAATTCATTTCTGATTTTTTTCTTATTGAATCAAAATATATACAAAGGTGCATAAAGTTTTGAGAAATCTTTTGAATTTTGAGAATTTCTGCATAAATATGCTGAAATATTAACTGTTATCTATACAACTAGATCACAGATGTCAAACCCTCTGTGTCACGTTGCCATTATGTGACGTTTTGCGATGTTTTCCCCATTCATGGAGGTGAGGTGGGCATGGCCTGCACGTGACACATCAGTTTGACACTCCTGAACTGGATAAAGAGAACCCAACTAAACAAATGTGTCAAAAACATTATATGTTCATTCATTTACTGAGGACTTTAGTGATTTTTTAAAAAAACGTATCTTGTACTATTCTGAACAATTCTATTCTTTTTCTATATAACTTTGATGATATTACTTAGCCTGGTAATGAAACATCCACAGGAAAATAAGTAAGCTAAAGTCTAAAAATACAACAATTAAACACTAATGTACAGTGGGGCAAAAAAGTATTTAGTCAGCCACCAATTGTGCAAGTTCTCCCACTTAAAAAGACGAGAGAGGCCTGTAATTGACATCATAAGCAGACCTCAACCTTGAGAGATGAGAAAAAGGAGAAAACAAATCCAGACAATCACATTATCTGATTTGGAAAGTATTTATTTGCAAATTATGGTGGAAAATAAGCATTCGGTCAATATCAAAAGTTCATCTCAATACTTTGTTATATATCCTTTGTTGGCAATGGCAGAGGTCAAACGTTTTCTGTAAATCTTCACAAGTTTGGTACACACTGTTGCTGGTATGTTGGCCTATTCCTCCATGCAGATCTACTCTAGAGAGCAGTGATGTTTTGGGGCTGTCGCTGGGCAACACGGACTTTCAACTCCCTCCAAAGGTTTTCTATGGGGTTGAGATCTGGAGACTGGCTAGGCCACCCAGGACCTTGAAATGCTTCTTACAAAGCCACTCCTTCGTTGCCTGGGTGATGTGTTTAGGATCATTGTCATGCTGAAAGACCCAGCCACGTTTCATCTTCAATGCCCTTGCTGATGGAAGGAGGTTTGCACTCAAAATCTCACGATACATGGCCCCATTCATTTTTTTCTGTACACGGATCAGTCGTCCTGGTCCCTTTGCAGAGAAATAACCCCAAAGCATGATGTTGCCACCCCCATGCTTCACAGTAGGTATGGTGTTCTTTGGATGCAACTCAGTATTCTCTCTCCTCCAAACACGACGAGTCGTATTTCTACCAAACAGTTCTACTTTGGTTTCATCTGACCATATGACATTCTCCCAATCCTCTTCTGGATCATCCAAATGCTCTCTAGCAAACTTCAGATGGGTCCGGACATGTATTGGCTTAAGCAGGGGGACACGTCTAGCACTGCAGGATCTGAGTGCCTGGTGACGTAGTGTGTTACTGATGGTAGCCTTTGTTACGTTGGTCCCAGCTCTCTGCAGGTCATTCACTAGGCCCCCCCGTGTGGTTCTGGGATTTTTGCTCAGCATTCTTGTGATCATTTTGACCCCACAGGATGAGATCTTGCATGGAGCCCCAGATCGAGGGAGATTATCAGTGGTCTTGTATGTCTTTCATTTTCTAATTATTGCTTCCACAGTTGATTTCTTCACACCAAGCTGCTTGCCTATTGCAGATTCAGTCTTCCCAGCCTGGTGCAGGTCTACAATTTTGTTTCTAGTATCCTTCGACAGCTCTTTGGTTTTCACCATAATGGAGTTTGGAGTGTGACTGTTTGAGGTTGTGGACAGGTGTCTTTTATACTGATAACAAGTTCAAAAAGGTGCCATTAATACAGGTAATGAGTGGAGGACAGAGGAGCCTCTTAAAGAAGAATTTACACGCCTGTGAGAGCCAGAAATCTTGCTTGTTTGTAGGTGACCAAATACTTACTTTCCACCATAATTTGCAAGTAAATTCTTTCTAAATCAGACAATGTGATTGTCTGGATTTGTTTTCTCATTTTGTCTCTCATAGTTGAGGTCTACCTATGATGTCAATTACAGGCCTCTCTCATCTTTTTAAGTGGGAGAACTTGCACAATTGGTGGCTGACTAACTACTTTTTTGCCCCACTGTATACCCTATTATTAGAACATAACACAGTCTTTCAGATACTTGGAAATATATACACATAAAATCAGTATTTCCAAACATTGGGTTTTTGCTTCTAGGCTCCTTACCTAATTTTAATGACAGTCCTATGACAGTCCTGTGAATATGTTACAATTTGACAATGCCCTTCCTATAGTGTGCCCAAAACTGGATGCAGTATTCCAGGTGTAGTCTGACCAATGGAGAAAACAGGATCAATGACTTCTTTTGATTTCACACTATATTTCTTTTGAAGCAGCCAAGATTTTTTTTTTTTTTGCAGCTGTATCAGGCTGATCTGCCAAGACACCCAGATCCTTTGTGAATATACTTCTGTCAGCATCATTCTTTCATCCTATATTCTCGCCTTTGATTTTTCCTATGCAGATGTGGGTCTTTCTGTTTTATCCCTATTGAAAGTCTTACTGATATCTGCCCTTTGTTCCACTTTATCACAATGTTCCTAAACCTTGATACTGGCCTATAAATTGTCTGCTACATGTCCACATTTGTGTCATCTGCAAATTTCATAATTATATTTAACCCCTCATATAATTCATAAATATGTTGAACAGCATGGGGCTTAGAATGGATCTTGACTCTTTTTTCAGAGTCGTTGTACAGTCATTGGTAAGTCTTCTCTGTATCATCCATCCATCCATCCATCCATCCATCTATCATTTATTCTTTTAATTTTGAAATGGCCGGTCTTTTTTTACAGAGGGACTCTAATGTTTCCCATCCTCCTTACTACAATCTCACTGGAGTTTTTGTCAAATGCTTTGTTAAAATCAGTATATTTATTCTGAGTAGAATTTATCTACCACATCCCCATTGTCAACTAAACTGGTTCTGCTGTAATTAAAGGAGAATAGATTGAATCGGCATTGCTTGTTTTAATAAATCTCCATTTTGGTTTCTACTAAACAATACATTTCCCCCTAAATGTTGGCAAATCAATTTAATAGTCTGTTCCAGAGCTCCCCCCTTCTCCCCATCATTATTTGTGGTTACCTAGGTTTACTTTTTATTTTCTGTTACTCTTGGGTGCTGGAATCATGTAATTTCTAGAGTAAAATGCATGATGTGAGATAAACATTCTGTATTTCAAGTCTGAGAGCTCAAAATATAAAAATGGATACCATTAATAGAATGTGCCTAACTGATAGTATATAATGTACCTCCATAGTGATTACAGCCTTATCCATTTCCTATGTAGTCTCTCAGCTCACACACAACTCTATATTAGGTAAAGGTAGAGGTTCCCCTCACACATATGTACTAGTTGTTCCTGACTCTAGGGGACGGTGCTCATCTCCATTTCAAGGCCTCTGTTTGAAGACGTCTCCATGGTCATGTGACCAGCATGACTAAACACCAAAGGCACACGGAACGCTGTTACCTTCCCACCAAAGTGGTCCCTATTTTTCTACTTGCATTTTTTATGTGCTTTCGAACAGCTAGGTTGGCAGAAGTTGGGACAAGTAACGGGAGCTCACCCTGTGACGCAGTACTAGGGATTTGAACTGCTGACCTTTCGATCAACAAGCTCGTCGTTTTAGCCACTGAGACACTGCATCCCTATCAACACTATATTACCATGCTTCAATTTCTCTTTTTATAATATCTGATTCCCAAAATAGCATTGTTTTGTTATCTCTTGAATGTTTTTCTTTATTGTTTATCAGTGAACTAGAAAATCCCCTTGTATCTTCTTTAGTCTTTTGTAAATAAAACAGTTTTAGGGACATTTCCATCTTGGCTTTGGTCATCAGTCTACTAGCAGATGTCCATGTTATTGAAGTTTCCCCTTATTATGTTTTGCCTTCATAAAAATTCTGGGAAGCATTGTCTGGTCAGTAAGGACTTTATCCAGATTATGTGCCTAGTTTTGTGATTAATAGCACATCTCTGTAATATAATATTTTTTGTTTTCTAATTTTTTGTATATTGAAGAATTATTTCAAGCTTTGCACAAGAGGAGTATCACCTCATTACTTATTAAAATAACCTGATTTTTTTCCAAAAAAATGTTCTTCTGCTTCAAGAGTCATCTTTACTTTAAAGAATGGGTTGTTTAAAGTAGGAGCATCTTTTTTACAGGCGCATGCTTTAAAAAAAAGCTGAAATCTATGCTTGATCTTGAATGGGCTCTGAAACACTTCTTGCAAATAATTTCTGCTTCTGAAGAAGTTATTTTTAAAAATTAAAAGAATGGAAGCACAATCAAAATAAGGGAAATTTTAATGTAATGTTTTATTAATGTTGTATTTATACACATAAAAGCAGAAAGATAGTGTTCTAAATTCCTTGTTGCTGCTATCTGGAGATTGTCTGAAATTTGGCAGCTCAGATTTGCTAGCCCAGAATTTATTTAGTATGAAAATATTAATATAAGGCACTAAAGAAGTTAAAATCAGACATGAGATGAATAATAGAGGCCTTTATTTTCCATTTTTATAGGTTGCTGCTAACACTCCCAGCATTTACTCTCAGGAACTGTTTCAGCTTTCTCAGTATCTTCAGGTAATATTATATGTACAGTTCTGCATAGACTCATAAACATCAGACTTGTAAAACTATATTGTAAAATTTAAATAAAAGCTTTAATATGATAGTTATGTAAGAAATTAGGCTGAATCATGTATTGCTAATATGTACAATTGAAGTTCTTAAAGTAAAACTTGAAAGACTGCTAATCTAAAACACCAGTGCTCAGCTAAATAATAGCATAGCGTTAGTCATGGTTTGTCAAATTAATTACATTACTCTAAACATGTAGCTATTGTATTAATAACTATAGTGGTAAAACATTAACATTCCAGTCTCCCCCTTGCTGGTTATATTTTCAAAGCCATACATAGCATGGGGCCTGTTAATTGAGGGACTACCTCTCTTCTTCTTGATGATTACATCTAGCCATCCTATCAGACTCAGTAGAGAGGGTATGTGGCAGTGGTGGGTTGCTCCCGGTTCGGACCAGTTCGCAAAACCGGAGGGAAGCTCTGTCCACTGACCCAGATGTCATCATAGGTGATGCGCATGCGCAGAAGCACGTGCACACGATGCAAACTGGTAGTAAAGGTAAGTAGAACCCACCCCTGGTATGTGGGCCCCATCTAGTGGAGTATTTCATCAGGAGGAGAGCGTTTTCTGCCATGGCATCTTCCCTATGAAACATCATCCCCCCAAGTTTAGATTGGATTTGACTCTACTAATTTTCCAGAAATCACTTAAAACCTGGTTTTGCTATTGGGCCTGGGGATCTCATGAAAACGTGAAGTCTCAAAATAGCTGTATTGTCTGTAAGATTTTGATTACACTTCCATGAATTTTATGTGCATAGTTTTTAAATGGTTAAATTGTTTCTAACGTTTTGTTGCAATGGTTGGATAGCTTTCTTTGGTTTTGCTATTTTTGTGTGAGCCCCCTAGATTTATGTAAATTCAATAAAATGCTTTTTAAAAATAATCTCCAGTTGTCTGTAAAAAGACATTATATTTCTGCTTTCTTTTGGTGGCATCCAGGTAGTGGTTATATCTTGGTCTAGCAGCTGTTTATTGTAGTTGAAATCACAAAACTATAAGTTTTGTTCCATTTTCTGCTAATTTAAGGATAAATTCAAAGTATTATTGCCTACATGGCCTGGTGAAAAGAAGAGAATGAAGTATGCCATCTAGTGGATGTAATCCTTTCATAGGAAATGGGTATTATTTTCAGAGTGGTGATGTTTGATACTTGAACTGCTTTTTTTCCCTTGTAGCAGAAATAGCCTGATATATTTTTTATTGTTAACATGAAAGGTTTATAGCAAACATTTGTAAATGGCCCAAACGTAAGTTATACATATATATCAGTACTTATATATTAGCAATCTGCAATCTCCTTAAAGCAGCCATATCTTTCCCTGGTTGGTTAATCTGTTGACTGCCCAGCTCCAGTGGATTCCAGGGCTGTGCTGCTGTCTTGCACAGCTAGAAGTCATAATGATTATATCTGAATTTTAGCATGCATAAGGTATCCTGAATCTACGAAACAAATTAAAATAGGGCACCCATTGTAATGAAGTTATTCTGATCATTATACTAAAGAGAGGAAAAAGAAAATCTGTTACCAAGCTGATACTTATTACTGTCTCCAGCAATGCTTATGCAGATAATTATGGCTAGGCTGAAAAAAAGTTAAGATATATGCAGAGATTTTCATTGCAGCATTTTTGCGCAAACAAATCACGCTACTATGCTTCTGAATATCATGTCACGTAAGATTGATTATATAAAATGGATGTCTGTATTGATATCATATATGATGTTACTTGCTTACTAGAAAGAAGGGGACTATCATACCTTATAAAAACTTGTTCATGTGCAAAGTATTTGAAACAAACCAGAAATGAAATCATGCATTAGCTCTAAAAGGCAACATTCCCACCGTTACTTTTAAAATTTTCCTTAAAATAAACATCATAAATATATAAAAGAGAAAGTTAAAAAAACATCCATGCAGAATTTTAAATATTAAGTAATTTTATAATTTGCTCCGATTAAAACTAAAGAGTTGTTGTTGTTGTTCATTGCAGGAGGCCTTACACAGGGAACAAATGTTAGAACAGAAGTTGGCCACCTTACAGCGGTTGCTAGCTGTCACACAAGAGGCATCAGATACAAGCTGGCAGGTATTCTCTCTCCTTCCCTTCCCCTTTTCATTAACTAAATAACACAGTTGCTTATTTATCAAAATCACAGCTCTGCTTATTGATTTAAACTTTGTGTGGATATTATGTGAACTTGTATTTTTAATATTGTTTCTATGATATTACTGGTATTGCTTTAAGAACATATTTGGATTTCTTTTTCTAACAGGCTTTGATAGATGAAGATAGACTTCTATCAAGGTTAGAGGTTATGGGAAACCAGTTACAAGCTTGTTCAAAAGTAGGTTCCATAATCAGTTAAAATGTCTAACATTTGGGAGCTTATTAATATGAAAATATTTATTATTTGTTTAGTGGCAAACACAAGAAGACCCTTGCTAATTTAGTCCAAAGACCTATCTGTTCTCTTTCCCACAGTAACCACGTAAGTGCTTCTGAAAAGTTTACATGCAAGCACTGAAATATTCCCACACTATGCTGTCTTCCCTTTAGCAACTGTTATTGAGTAACACAGCATCTCTGAATATGAAGGTTTATCAATAAAAATGCCTAATATTCCCCAACAGATGTTTCCACAATTAACTATTAAGATGTTTAATAGTTAGTTTTAATCATTTTAAATCCATCTAAACTTGTATCATCATTTCCAGCCACCTTTTTGCCATACTAACAGAAATAGTCATATGAAGTTGAGCTTAAGGATCCTGTTGCTGTTTCAGTATTTTATTTTTACTCTGTTGTTTTAATTGCAATATACTGTAAGTTACGTTGTAATAATGAAGGCACCTTCTAGAGTCAAAGCATCCCCACTATCTGAAGTGACTTGTGCATGGTGATGAACAATTAGATCTTCTTACTGCCACTCCCACACCCCTTTGTTACAAACCATCTTCTTCCATTACCACCAACCTGGGGACCAGAAGAAGGCTAAAGGAGAAACCCTTGCCCTACCTAGATCTGGCTAAATGGCAGAGAGAGAAACCAAACAAAACTCTGGGAATCAGTAGTTTAGCTCAGTGGTGAAATCTAAATTTTTTTACTACCGGTTCTGTGGGCATGGCTTAGTGGGCATGGCAGGGGAAGGATACTGCAAAATCTCCATTCCTACCCCACTCCAGGAGAAGGATACTGCAAAATCCCCATTCCCTCCCCAATCCTGAGGGAAGGATATTGCAAAATCCCCATTCCCTCCCCACTCCAGGGGGAAGGATACTGCAAAATCCTCATTCCTTCTCCACTCTGGGGCCAGCCAGAGGTGGTATTTGCCAGTTCTCTGAATTACTCAAAATTTCCGCTACCGGTTCTCGAAACTGCTCAAAATTTTCACTACCGGTTCTCTAGAATCTGTCAGAACCTGCTGGATTTCACCCCTGGCTCAACCGTGGTGTGCTAGAAGGTGACTGGCTATCTCCAGGATTGAAACAGAAATCAGCTTTATTAAAGGTCCCCAAAGAAGTCCCCACTCTACCCTTACACAATTCTAGGTATAGCCAAATCATTTCCAATCTTACTGAGGTAATATTTCTCATCCAGGACTCCAACCAACTCTCTTACTGTCTCCCTAGTCTTCATACACCCTTCTTTTCCTTTTTTGAAAATTTCCCCTTCAAATCAATTGGTAATGCTAAAGATTCAGATACTTTTCATATATACAAATATGTAAGTTTTGGATCATTTACCTCATAAATGAACAAGTCTGATGTTGTTTTTTAATTGAAAACAACATTAGTTTATTTGTTTAGTTTTATTTGTTTAGTCCTTTAGTTTTAGGACTTGGGTGGAGAATGGACCATGTTTTAAGTCACATTTATGCAGCAATATTGAAAATTCAAAAGACTACATTAATTTGTAAACACCATTGTACAAAAATTGAAATTATTTTACAAAAAATAGAAAGTTGAGATCAGATGTACACAGTTCAATACTTTCTTTTTTTTAATCAAGTTTTTTATTTTATATTACATATACATATCAATGCGTGAACAGTGTGACACTTGGGTGCCATGCATTTCAGTACAAATAAAATAATATTATTAATCATAGTTACCACATTCATCCAGCTTATATATTTCTAATAGTAATACACATTTATATCTAATTATAATCTTTCATTATTTCAAATTGTTTAAACATACATAATACTACCACTGTATAATTTCTCTTAACATTACACTTATAAAAATGTGTATACTAATATTCCCCCTTTCTCTTATTTCTGTCTTTATTTTAACTTATATTCATGTGACCATTATATGATGTTCCCTTTGTATTACAATACTATCCTTCATTATTTCATTATTCAATATTTAAATATGCAATTCTAATACCAATCACAATATTATTTAAACATACAAATTAATTCTATTCACGTTCTTTACATTCATCCAGTCTTTATGATTCTACTATGAATCCACCTGTTTATACCAGTATTAAAATGATTCATCATTTTATTAGTCATTATTTATCCTTCATTATTTCATTATTCAATATACTATTTTAATGCCAATCACAATATTATTTAAACATACACAATAACTCTATTCATATTCTTGGTTTCATGCAATCTTTATGATTCTAGTATTAATACACATGCTTATATTAAAACATGTTTTTTCATTATTTAATTGCTCAGAATTTACCAATCACAATATTGTTTATCTTGTTCATTACTCATTGTCCTTTGTATGTTTTCCAATTTTTGATCTACACCATCAATTTCATCATTGCCTTATGCTCTTTCTGTATAATATCCTTTATGCTTTGAAATATCAAATCCATCTCGATCAAAATTCCACTCATTTGCTCCTTCTGTTGCATCTTATCTTGTTTTAATAAATTCCACTTTTAGTCAATAGCCAAAGAACCATTTATTCCAACCTGAGGTTATTCTTCAAAGTCTCCGCTGATCACAGTTCTTTATGTTCCATAAGCAGTCAGTCAGGTCCATTTATATAATACAGGAAGTTATCCAAGCCTCTTTGAGTCACCTTTTTAGATTCAGTCAAATAGCTTAACATTCAGGGGTCATTTTAATTAAATGTGTTTTTTGTTCTCACGTTTAAATCTCCAGTGGTCATAGGGTAGATATATATAGTCCATTAAGTATTTTCACAGTCTTTTAAATGGGTATTCCCAGGCTTGTATATTTTCCTTTCATCAGCAGGTGGTGCTCTTAAGTTAATTTTCACTATTACTAAGAATCTGATTTTAATTATTTTAAATTGTAATTCAATTATAGAACCAGTGTTAATTTTTAAATCTGTAATTCCAATATTTTAAATTGCCTTCCCAATTTGAAAGTCCAGTCCCTCCCCTTTTTCTCCCTTCTCTTTAATTTTTTCCTTCCAGTCTGGTAATTTTCTCAAAGCATCTGATCGCCGCTTTCAATAGTTCTGAGTAAATCCTATTTATCTTTTGGGTTAGCTTTTGAATAAAAAAAAAATAATAATCCTCTCACCCAGTTCCACACTGTTCACCAAAATCCGCTCTAGCTCAAAACTTAGGTGGTCATTGGCTGTCCCAGTTTCTTGGCAGCCAACGTAGGCTGTCTCTTCTTCTCATCATGGCTGAGAAGGAAAGTAAGCCCCAGGTCAAGCAGGAGAGCTGCGATTCTCTGAAACCTTGCAGGGCATCCCTCTTTGCTTCACCGCCTCTCCAAGGCAGCTTTGGCTCCTTTCAGAGCCCACCAAGAGAGAGGGAGAACTCGGCATGGGAGCACGGAGACCTGCTCTCTGTGTCCGATCTCACTGTGACGTCAGCCGGATATCCCAGGAGTTCAATACTTTCTGATTGTTTAAAATAGTATTTTAATATTTGCATGTAAAGAAGAATGGAGTTTTAAAACTGTAATTAAGATCACCAAATAATGCACTGCTGATTTAATCATTAATTCAAATGGAGTTTTCCCTTTCTACAACTTATATTTGAAGTAATATTTAGACTTACGCATCAGAACCAAAAAAACCAAAGGAATAAGCACTTTTTACTGTAAACAAATCAGAGAAAATCAGTTTAAAAACACGCCATATATCAGTTCAGTCACACAATTGTAATAGAAACAATATATGATTGTAACCTTTAGTTTATCTATGAGGCTGTATTCTGTATAGCCAGGGAATCTATGGGTGTTTTGCTGTTTATTAGATTAGTAACATCCAGGCTCTCATAGAATGGAAGACAAGGGCAGAGAGAGATACAATTATTACATAGAGTCCTGTAACATTATTATTTTTTTGTTTTGAGAGTTTCAGAAAACATTATAGACTAGTGCAGATCTAACATTGTTGAGAGACTGGGAATATATACTTCTTTTTCATTCTTTTTTACTAGTTAATTATAACCTTTTCACTTTAAAATTAAGGAAAATGAAAATACACTTTAACTATTGTTAATTTTACACTTAATTAGTATTAAATTAATCTAAATGAATTAGAATTAGTTAGAATTCAATTAGAATTCAAATTTACATCTAATGTTACTCTGTATTCAAATTTAAATTCATTGAAATCTATGTTAGCATTAACAGCAATTAAGTCTGTATTGATATTTTCCTTAATCAGATTTCAGAAGTATTTATTTTTCTGTCAAATTTCTACACTGCCCATCTCATTTACCTCTAGGAGGTTTAAAATTAATCACCTCTAGGAGGTTTAAAATTATGTATTTGAAAGGAGCAGGAACATACAGTGTATTCTTAACAATGTTGATATTTAAGCATGATCAAGGAGATGTCAGTGTTATGTGTATATCCTTACGCGGCCTGAGACATTGTTTTCATAGTTTTTTTTTAAATAAGAAAAAAATAATTTGTTGTTGACGTCAGTTAAATGAACTGACATATTGGGGTGATTGGTAACCCTGAAATCACGAAGTAGCAAATACTGGAAATTTGAAGATTTTATTCCTTAACAAAGCTTTTAAATGAAGTTCCAAAAAGAATTATTTTATATTTTATAACATTGAGAATATAAACAAATATATTTTATAACATTGAGAATATAAACAAATATATGGGGTTATATAAGAATTATGGCCTTAAAATCTCTGCCATGTTATATTTCAGAATCAAACAGAAGATAGTTTACGGAAGGAACTTATAGCATTACAAGAAGACAAGCATAATTATGAGACAACTGCCAAAGAATCCCTGAGGCGGGTCCTTCAGGAAAAAATTGAAGTGGTCAGAAAACTCTCAGAAGTAGAGGTATTTACTAATTACATTTTGCCAGATTTTTAAAATATACATAATGTTGAGATCATGCAAGTAAATCTTTAGTGTGTTTACTTTTCATAACAATTTGTTTGATTTGTTTTTGTATTGAGAATTCTAGGATGCTCTGCAGATTTTTCTGTCATAAGATTTTCCATTCAATTGTTAGTGTTCCCAGAAAATATTGGGTCCATATATTGGGCTTATTTTTATTTTTATTTATTTATTTAATTATATTTTTATACCGCCCTTCTCCCGCAAGACGGGATAAAGCCAGAGTAAAAACACAATACACCATGAATTTTAAAAATTTAAAAGTATTACATAATTTGACCCAGTTTTGTTAAAAACCCCAAAATTAAAATACCCAATTAAAATTCCACTTAGTTTGACAGCCCAGCCTGTTGGAATAGTAGAGTCTTAAGGACATGGCGGAAGGTACGGAGGTCGGGGATCCTACATATCTCCGGGGGCAGTTCATTCCATAGGGTGGAAACCTTCACAGAGAAGGCTGTCCCCCTGGGGGTCGCCAGTCAACATAATTTGACTAATGGCACCCTGAGGAGTCCCTCTCTGTGAGAGTGTACTGGCCGATGGGAGGCTATCGGTGGCAGAAGGCAATCTCGTAGATACCCTGGTCCTAAGCCATGGAGCGCTTTAAAGGTGATAACCAACACTTTGAATCGCACCCAGAAGACCACTGGGAGCCAGTGCAGCTCGCGCAGGAGAGGTTACATGGGTGCGTCAAGTCGCACTCATAATCACCCACGCGGCCGCATTCTGGACCAGTTGGAGCAGTTGGAGCCTCCGAGTGCTCTTCAAGGGGAGCCCCATGTAGAGAGTGTTACAGTAGTCCAGACGGGAGGTGACGAGGGCATGAGTGACCATGCGAAAGGGACGCAACTGATAGAAAGCCCCCCTGGCCACAGCTGTCATATGATCTTCTAAAGACAGCTGTGTATCCAGGCCTCTGGTCTATATATGGCCTCTGATTTTAATTGTTTTTATATTTAGGTAAATACATTTAAATCCTTCATTTATTTTTATGTATTTAATCTTTCATAGCCAGGAGATTGCTGTTAATTCTTAGGATTGATCAGATCAGAATACAGCATGCTAAGACTTTTCAGTGAACAAGTTGGGGTTTTTTGGGGGGCAGGGAAGAGCAGATCAAGGCTAGAAAGATATTAGTCTGTCTGCAAGATTGTTTCAGTCAGATAATTATGCAAGCAGTACTTAGCTTCTGTGTACAAGATAGAGTTTCAGTTCTCCTCTCCCTCTTTTCTTTAAATAACAAATGTAGTATATTGCTTTATGGCCTAAGTGCTATACTATTCTGAGATTATCTATTTGTCTGCAGTAGTATTACAGCTTGCCTTGCCGTACTAGTAATATGCTGTACTAAGCATATTTATAGTACTAAATATCCCAAAGTTTTCAGTTGAAGCTTAACTGTTGTTCTGGTTAGTCTAACTTTGATATTTTCTGCTTTCAGTTCTTTTCCAACTTGTAGATATCTTTGCTGGGTAGACAGATTGCATGCTGCTTTGCTCTTCTTGCATAGTTACAGTATTTCTATTACAATCTCTTTTCAGTGATGTTGAATCAGTCTGGACCCTGCATCATTTTTCAGCAACTCAAAACTGCCTAATTTAATTTTTACTTGCTAGCCATTGTTTCCTTCCTTCTGTCCACATGCAATACCACTAACTTCTGCCAACCCCCCTAGCCGATTTTAGCCTCTTTCCTCCATGATAGGCTCTGCAAGATCTTACCCAGCCTCCAATTATCATTCATAAGCAACTCTGATTATGGTTGTATGCCTGGGAGATCTTATACTAGTAGTATGACATTGCTTCTCCTTGTTTTGTCATATAGATATTTAATAATTGTAAATACATGATAGAATAAGCTTTTTCTAAATGTAAAACTCCAACAAATGTAATTTTCTTAAATAAGTTTCATATGTGTAGTAATGTTGATGAAATGCTGGTTGAAAGTGTCTTAAACAATATTTTAAGGAGTAAAAACATATATAAAAGAAAATAAAAGATAAAAAAGTCCTAATGACTTTGAAGTCATTTATTGAAACACATAATTTGAAGTTCTGTTATCCATAACTACTTGTTATCTAAATTTACTGTTTAAGTTCATTGTAAATGTAGCATTAAGTATTGTAATGCTTTAGAAGGGAATCTAAAATTATATCAATATAACAGTTAATGTGTGTCTCGAAGATGTAAAATTAGGCTATGCTTCTTATAGCCACTGCCTTTAAATCTGAGAATGAGATACCTAAGATTGGCTAGTAGTGATTTAAATCTAGCACAACTAATTAATGAAATTTGAAATTATTCTTGAAGCTCATGAAACCATAAAAGAAAAACAGATAGGCAATGTCATTGATCTTGGATATTAATCTTTAAATGTTTTTGTTCCTGATGTTAACTTTTATAAGTTTAAAATTGTAATTCAGTGATAACTTTCATTATTAGTACTTAACCAGTTATTCCTGGTTTCTACTTTAATAAATAAAGGTTGTAATTTTATTCACATATGTACTATAAAAATTAAGATATTACAGATATGCATGAATTATTACCATCAATTTTGGACTGTATACCTTGGCAGAAGAATGTTTTAAGTGATGTCCTATGCTTTTTTTGGAAAATTACAGTAATTCTTACATAACTTGCTTTGATTACAAAAGTTAGATCACAAAATAACTTTTCAGTTTAAAGAGCTGTTTTTTTCTCCTTGTAGCGAAGTTTAAGTAACACGGAAGATGAATGTACTCACTTGAAAGAAATGAATGAACGGACTCAGGAAGAATTGCGGGAATTAGCTAACAAATACAATGGAGCTGTAAATGAAATCAAAGACCTTGCTGACAAACTAAAGGTAGAGATTAACACTTTTTATTTATTATTCTATAACAATTAATCAATGAACACAGACTATGAATATGGCCCTTGGCTAAAGAAGGCTATCATTCTTGAGATAGATGTTCTTTCTGAGTTTAGTGACTTGAATTATTAAGTTATAGTCTTTAAAAGAAGACTTCTCTATTGCTGAGCTTTAAAGTAGTATCTGCCAGAAATGAATATTATGCAGAAAGAAAAAGCTGTTAAGATAATTGCTTGAGCTACCCTCTACAAATGATGAAGGAATGGTGTAAGTTTCCACAAATCATTTCTAGGCAAGATATTGAAAGAGGGAAAGAGAGACAAAATTGTCATCGTCTCCAACTCATCTGTCAAGTTTAAAATTAGATCCCAAATGCTGTGGATAAAAAAAGGAATATAATCTCCTCCATAGCAATTTTTCCTCGTCATCACTATTCCTTGTTCTAATGCCAGTGCTTCATATACTTCCAGACATTGATGCGATTATCATTAATTCCTTTGTGCCAGGCAGTTTGGGGGTTTCAAAAGCATGAAAATTTCTAGGCAAGTATCAATAGACATTATCAGCCTCCTCACAGAGAAAGAAGAGTAAAATTAAGATTACTTCTTAGTAAAAAGAACATTCAAAACAATTGTGAGCCAAGCTCAAGTGAAAGCAGTTAAGTGGGCAGAATCAGTTCTAGAGAAGTATGCTGAGCAGCTGAACAAATGTATTTCTAGCTCGGTAAAATGTCAGAAATGGTAAAAAAAAGAAAAAGAAAAAGTAAAAAAGAAAAAGAAAGAAAGAAAGAAAGAAAGAAAGAAAAGAAAGAAAGGTATTTCTTTTTTCAGTAATTAAAGTCCCAGATATAATGGTGAATTCTGTTCTCTGAGTTCAGCTGAAATAGCATTTCATTCACAGATCCTTAAGGGAAATAATGACTGGACAGCTTCGCAGATCACCTTTACAGAATATTATTTCCATTTTCTATAAGCAAACAAATGCATGCCATCATCCATTTTAAGATGCAGTTGCACTTGAGTTTTTTGACTGCAAGTCCTTGCAACTATTATTGTGCACGCAATAACCCCTCCCCAAAAAGGAGAAAAAGTTCAGCTTACTCATTTCTTTGACAATGCAACATTATGCAAAACTGGTTTCTTTTGGAGTGAATGTGTCCTGAATACTGCATTTTCTTTTCTTTCTCCTTTGTAGGTAGTATAATATTAGAGAATTCTTGTCACTTCTAGATAGTGTCTTCCTCCACCATGTCCATTCTGTTTCTGATGTCTGTCTGCTAACATTATGTCGTCTTTATAAGTCTGCAGCTACTCATGTAACTTGTAGCTACAGTTAAAAACCATGTGTTAGTGGAGTTTCCTTATAAAACTGCTAGCTGATAACTTCATAATTAATGTGGGCTATTTAAATGCAACAAAGGAAGCATAAGTTCCTTATCAATTCTGCAGCTAACTTTTCTATCAATTGCTCAGATTTTTTTATAACACAGAATTCTGGGAATATGGCTAGCAAATTATTTCCTTTTTATAGTATAAGATGATTATTTTCTTTGTTTTTGTTTTGTTGTATGCTTGTGTTTGCTCTTGGAATTAGAAGCTTGGATGAAGAAATTAAATGAATGATTTTTAAAAATACTTTCCTATTGTTCAGCTGGAAAGAGGCCAAACACATTGTGTTATTGTGTAACCTGCCTGTGTTCAGATGCTACAATGATGAGGATGCACAATTGGTTTCAAAATTATTTAGCGATTGGGGGAATATTGACAGTGTCTCATGGAAGTCTCCTAAGACCTGAAGAAGGGTATTGATGTTTTATTAAAATAAAGCAAGAAGTGTATTGTTTCATGGTATATAGCATCATATAATTTATAGAACCACCATTTCAATTTTGTTTTTAGCTACTAGAAAAGGAAAACAGTATTAGATGGTTTCATAAAAGCTTTCTATTAAGAGGTGATTGCTTTCTCTTGCTTTAAATAGGTAGCTGAAGGTAGACAAGATGAAATCCAGCAAAAAGGGCAGGCTGAAAAAAAGGAATTGCAACATAAAATTGAAGAGATGGAAGAAAGAGAGCAAGAACTTCAAGCAAAAATAGAGGCTTTGCAAGCAGATAATGACTTTACCAATGAACGGCTAACTGCTTTACAAGGTAAGTCCAGTAGTCAAATATATTGATGTTACATGTTTTTCCTTTAATTGTGAAATATATATATATTTTGGAATTCTGTTTTCAGTCCGGTTAGAACATCTTCAGGAGAAAGCTCTTAAAGAACACAACAGCTTAGGTAGGTATGACCTTAAAGTACTTTGGTTAATCAATTTTTATAGAATAATAACATATTGTTATAATTCTTGAGCAGTGGGAATATTGTAAAAATATTCTGGTTCTTTATACCTTCATTTCTGGAGCACTGATAAATAACACAACAAACAGTAGAGGGCTCTGCTTTTAATTTTTCTTAGTGTTAGCTCATGAAACTTCACAAAATATATTAAATAAGAATAAAATATTTTTTGATACAGCTAAGAACCTTGGCCGGAACTGTGGGGGGTTTTTTTGGTGGGAATAATGACATTATTTGAGATCAGGAAAAGGGGCAATTAGTCAAACAGTTTAAGAACCACAAGAAGAAAGCTAAATTTTCAACACTAATTCATCCATGTAGAAAGGCACAAGTGTGCAAGTGAGTATGTTCTGAATATTTAGAATTAATACAATTCGTTAATTCTAGGCATACAAGTTGATGACTTCGTTCCTAAAATTAATGGAAGCACAGAAAAAGGTAAGGTATTCTCAATAGTTTCTTTTCCTTAAAGTGATTTGTGCATTTTAGGCTATGAACCAGCATTGTTCCATATAAAAATAAATGTAAATACTATATTTTATATTTTAAAGATTAAAATATTAAGCATGGACATTTGAATTATATTTTAAAATACTTAAGCATATTATTTTAAAGTAAAATTAAATGTATAATGTCTAAATATTCTGCTGTAGCAGAAAGATCCTGCATCTTTCAAATGCCAACAGAGAAAATTTTAATAGCAGAATTTTGTATCTGTATTATAGTGAAGTTGCAATGTACTATTTAGAAGTAAACCTCGCTAATTCACTTGGATTTCCTCCTAGGCACAAGTGTATGTAATGTTTTCTTTTATTTGGCTTTTAATACTGCATTGCTATTTACGATGTGGGGAATGTATATGGTTAATAAAATCACCGGAGTGATTTTAAACTTCTACCTATATTGTTTTTCTGGATTAGGGTAGATGTTTTATTTGCCGTTTGTTTTTTAAATTTCTGTTAAAAAAATTTATTCCTACCAAATGCCATTGAAGCTTTCAGATATCTGGGCTTTCTGCATAATATTACTGCCATGCTTCTATACCTAATGCAGCAAGATTTATTTATAGTCAGCTGTGGTGATAATATGGTTCTAAAAGAATGAAGATGGCAAAATCAAGGTTCTTTAAACTTCCTCTAGCTTTTTGGTATTGTATAACTTTTAATCTTAGCTAAAATGAATCTTCGCTCTTCCTTTTACTTACTTATTAAAAAACTTGATTAAAACCATATGTGTGCATTCAATTTAAAAGTGTACCTGGGTTAATTTTAGCCAGAATTGGTAATTTGTTGTAAATGTATAATATTATGCTTATTTAGGGGAGAATAATTGGAATGTGCATGAAAACTGCTAAATAAATACGGTAATAAAAATGGAAGAGTACAATTCTGTCAATTACTGTCTGAAATCTGGATCGTTTTATGTCCAGACCCAGCCACAGCAGAGATAAATGTTACTAAAAATTAAGTAATAGTGGCTTCTATTAACTAGTTTTCTTTTTGGTAATTACTTTACATAGCTTCTTGATTGTTCAAAAAGCAAAAATGTGAGGGATTAACTATGTAAATAACCAATAACAACACATAAATACTATTTTTGTATCATATATTTGCAGTTTGACAGTCAATTCAATTTCTAAAGTAAAATATATTTAAAGTTAATAGGATTTACTATTTGTTTTCATACTGAAATCTTTTTATATCCTTATTTGTTTATTAGCAGATATATTTACCTGTTTTGCTGTGTAAAAGGAACTTTCACATTTGACATTTCTCAGACTATTTTACTCCATTTCAAAACTTGACAAATTATTATCCTCTTTCTCGTTAAGTATTAGGCAATTTCTGTTATTCTTTTAGTTACATTCTATTGGCATTCCTTTGTCTACTGTTCTTTATTGTTCATCACTTTTCTCAACACTTTACTTGCATGTTGCCCTTCTCGCTGTGGGACTCATCAAACTATCTTCTGCCTTAATTTTTTTCTCTTGCTCTGACACACCCAGTTTTCTTATTAAAATCTTTTGATGTTTATCACATTCTTTTCATTTTCATTACCTTGGATTTTACACCTTATAGAACTGTGATGGTGAACCTATGGCATGTGAGCCAGAAGTGGCACACAGAACCGTCATCCATTGCTCTTCAAGGTTCAGGCGTGTCAGCCAGCTGGTCTTCACACACGCAGGAGTGCCAGAAACCAAAACAGAAGCCACCCGGTGCACTTGCGTGCGCTGGGAAGATGATCTTCCAGTTTCCGGTGCATGCATGTGCTCTGGCCACCTGGTCTTCACACCGCATGCACACCTGGTGGCTGCTCTTTCGGTTTTTGGTGCTCCTCTGCGTGCAAAGACCAGCTGGCCAGTGCGCATGCATGCACTGGAACCACAAGGGCAGCAAGAGCAAGGGGAGCAGAGCTGCCAGCTAGGACGGGAGGGCCGGGGCTTCCCTCCTTACCCCACCAAACGTGCTTCTTGCACAGCCCCAGCCCTCCAGCCCACAACACTCCGTGCATCCATGGTCAGGAGCGCCTGGCCAGCTTGGTTTCATGGGGCAGAAGGGCAGGGTTTGCTGGCTGGGTGGTGAGCCATCCCGCCCGCTGCTCCTGTCACTGCAAGGGGGCAGTGGTGGTTCTTGTGCTGCCGCTTCCATCTGGGATGCTGGAGGAAAAGAAGCCGCACTGCCCCAGGGGGGCTGAAGGAGAGCGCAGCATGGAAGTGAAGTGACTGGGAAAGGGGGGAGCCTGCACTGGCTTGTTCTCAGTGGCGGGCTGGGGTGGGGGACTTCATCCTGGCCAGAGTTGAGGCAAAGCTCTCCCACCTGCTATCCTCCCAACCTGAGCCTTGGGAACGCCGACACTCTTTACCTCCAAGACTGGGAAGGGCTCTGACTTTCCAGTGGAAGGAAGCGGCATTCTTCTCTCTGTCTGGGGCTGTGGAACTGGGTTATTGGTGGGGATGTCCTGCCACCCCAATGGGGACCGGTGGGGGTGGGCATGGGGGTGGGCAAGGAGGCACGAGAACCCCTGAAAGACCAAGTGGAGCCAGGGCATGCATGCTGGACAGCTGGTCTTTATGCGTGCATGTGTGTGCCGGAAACCAAAAAATCACCTGCTCAGTGCCAAAAAGGTTAGCCAACACTGTTATAGAGGTTACAAATAACACCATAAATGGGATCTTAATTATTTTAAGAACACTGGCCCAACTATCAATCCCATCTTCTTCTGTAGGTGTTACAGATGCCAATCTTTTAGCCTTGTTTTTTTTTTCAAAAGGTGATCACATTCTGGTCTGTTGTTGCCTCAGAACTCCCAGTATTTTGGTTCTGTTATATAATATTAATAAAGTACTATCTTATAGGATTTCCTTTGGATTCTGCTCCAGGCACTCTATTCTCTGTTCTATCCCTTCCTTATCACCACCTGTTATTAGGCCTTGTGTTTATTTTACCAAAACCTCACTACTGTTCCCTATTACAGGAAAAGAGGTCAGCCTTTAACACCAGAATTAGGACTCTGCATTATAGCAATTAGTTGCAAAAAACAATATTTGCGGGGAAACCATGAACATGTATAATGTAATTTGATGGAGTCAGTACATGTACAAGTTTCTGCAGTTTTCTTGGCAATATTTCAGAAGTAGTTTACCATTGTCTTCTTAGGGCTGAGAGAAAGTGACTATTCTTAATCTGTTTCCAGATTAAGACAAAACTAGAATTCACAGTCCCCTTGCTACTTTCTAGTGCCTTTAACCACTATACCAAACTGGCTCTTGACGTGAACATATACTAATGAACACAACTAACTGTAACGTATGCAGAATAGAATGATTTACAGTTGAAATTAGAAACCTGAGAAAGTGAGATAAAATGAAATGTAAAGATTTATCTCTGTAAATGCAAAATATGTGACTGATATTTATTATGGGTAGATCTGTTAAAATGTGTAATATAATTACATAGGTATCAATTGGACCAAATGACAAATACTGGATTTGGATAAGAGATACTAGTCTGTGGTTGGTTAGTACTTGAAAAGTCACCCTTTTTTTTGACCAAATGTACTTCACAATTTAAAAAAAGCAATGGAATAGAGATGTAACCAATAAAACATTTTATTTTGTTAGATGTTAGTTAATTATATTAAAGATAAATCTGAAGTATCAAAAACTTCTTAAGTATCAGCCATGACTAATTTCATTTATAAAGTAAAGTCTGATTAATTAATATCAACTACAGTATTATGAAATTGATTTAGACATTACTTAATCAGGGAAAACAGGAAATATCAAACCTCAAAGTTTTTGCACTGTTGAGGAAGTGAAGTTTGTTCCACCCAGTGATATGTGGATCAGAAACCAAGTTCAATGCACGGTTTCAAGGAGAAAAATTACCTTTCAAATGGAGAATGAGTGACTTGTTGATACTTCAAGAAAGTATATTGCCATAGTCTAATGAAGAACAAAAATTTATAGATATTCCTTGATTTTGAACATTTGTTTTACTTAGTTATTACTTAGTTATTACTTAACTTAGTTAAGAGAATGAATACAATCACCTAATAGCACAATATCAATTTTAGGAGAGAAGAATCTCACAGACATGTTTACAGTACAAAGGAAAAAAAAGACAAAAACGTGGAAGGAGCTTATTGTGAGGGAAAATCTGCTAAAAATTTGGAACCTTCTGAGAATAAGGATAAATCTGGCAATTCACCAGTTAATATCACTATCAACTGCTTTTTATTTCAAGGATAATTATAACAAGAACAATCATATATGCCAAAATACAGAAAACAGATTAAAGTCATGTCAGGAATTGATTAATAGAAGTTGGTATTTACCATGGTTAAAAAAGTTTAGAATTTATTTAGAAATTAATAGAACAATAAAAAGTGATGTCAAGAAAGAAGGAATTACTTTAAGAAAGATGAGTTTAAAATGCTTTTACAGAAATAAGATAATCTGTTGGGACACATATATAAATTGTTATTGAAATATGAGGCAGACACAAAACAGATTAGACATTGTATGGTTAAATGAATGCAAAACTTCAAAGATGCAATTACAGCAGCCCAATGGGAAGGGCTATGGGAAAAAATAATAAAATGTACTCCAACCCACAGTTGAAGATGATAAACAAGGTGGATAAATCATACATCATAATAAATGCTGGACACACCTCAATAAAAAAGGAACATTCTAATACATGTGGTGGTGATGTTTTTAAAAAAAACCAGAAGTATTAGAAGAGAATACACTGAAATATTCAGAAAATTTAAAAAATAAAATTTGAAATGAAACCACAAATGTTTTATAAGGTATAATTTCAGAGAGTAATCTTCTAAGGTACATGCTAACAAAAACAGCATCCAGTTTGATACAACATTAGAAAAGTGAAACACTGTTTACAATACAAGAATGGAAGATCAATACTGGAGATTATGCAATAATGGCACAGCATATGTTCATAATCAAATTCAAGCAGGAATACCTCTGTTACGTAAAATACATCACATAGCAAAGAAAGTTCAGACATTTGGAATATAATTTTAAGAAAAAAATATGGTATTAAGGTATGAATTAAAAATAATAGCTGAAATTATTTAAAAATACAAACAACCAGCTTTAACTCTTCAAGAAAAGGACAAATTCTTATATAGTGGCTAGGGATAATGGGAGGGAAGGGTAAAGTGAGCTATTTTATAGTTCCCTTTTAAATATTTTTTTAATATTTGAGGATTTTTAAAAATTCTGTTTATTTTCTTTATCTCTACTAATTTTTGCTGTCAGTATGTGAAATGACCATGCTTATAATAAAGCTTCAAAAGAAGAGAAAAATAAATTAATATTTATTTCAGAATAGGTGCCCTGTTTACAGATTTCATTGAACAAATGTCCAGTACAGACATTTGTTTCATTGAACAAATGTCCAGTACAGACATTTATTAAACACATTTGTTAAATTATAAATGCACTCTGATCATATAAACATATTACAGATCAGTTCATTTATTTGATACATGGTATATCACTTGTACTTACTGCAGAAGTATTTTTGTTTGTGCCTTTTTGAGGCATCCCTTTCCCCTTACTTCATATCTGAGGCTTGTATGTTTTGATTTGAGCCCTCAAAGATGGAGATATAACCTAAAGGTTTTTCTTTCTTTACTAGAGCACTTTCTTTCAAAGAGTGGAGGGGACTGCACTTTTATTCATCAGTTCATAGAGTGTCAGAGTGAGTACACAGCATTCATCACATTCACTAAAAAGTCTGTCCTATATAGAATGCGAATAGTGATAATTTTGTTGAGCAAACAAACAATGACAAACTTTTTTAAAAAAATTGATTACATCGGTTTAAAAATCTCAGGTCCCTTTAATTAACAGAATATGTTACTTCACACGTTTAAAGGTGAGCAACTAGAATAGCTATGTAGTGCTGTGGAAATACAACCTGTAATCTGAGTAAAATATGCAATATTAATAACTATTGAATACCAGTGATAGGCAATAAAGTACAAGAGAACTTTATTTTCTCCCAACTTTCACACAGTAATTCTGATATAGGTTAAAGAAGGGATGAATTGTTATTTGATAAACAAATCTTGAAAAGATTAGGAATTTGTTCTGGCAAACCTTTGGTTCAGCATTATAAATTCAGTAATGCTAAATTCCACAATCTAATATTGAATCTTTTTATTTCTTCTGTTCAACCATGTCTGATTATTGGTGACTGCCTGGAGAAATTTGTGCAATTTTCTTGGCAAGGTTTTTCAGAAATGTTTAGCTTTGTACCCAAGACAAGACTAGAACTCATGGTCTCCAGGTTTCTAGCCTGATGCTTTAACCACTATATCAAACCAGCTGTTGAATCTGCTTATAAAATCTATTAATTAAAATCTTAATACCACTTGTATATTTAGGATAGGTACTATATACACCAAAACATTCAGCACAAGCTGATTATTCTTGGGAAATACATGGCCATAATTTATATATTTAACTCACAGTTCACTTTTCTAAACTTAGAAGAATTAAACTCCTTGATGTTTTTTGGCATAAGAAAAACTGTCAGAACCAGTAGTTAGCATTAGAGAACAAGAAAAAAAAGTTGTAAGCCAGATTCATCATTTGTATGGGAAACCATCAAAAATAATTAGAAGCAAAAATGGGGAGGGAAAGGGGTAAATAAAACTATCATTATAGACTATCAATAGTGAAACCTCTTACATCAAGCAATTATTGTTGATGATGATGATGATATGTTTTAATATTACATGAACCAAAGTATAAAGAAAACAGAATTTAAAAAGTCTGTTATTGACCTACATATGTAATTATAATTATTATATACATTTAATATATTTTATTTACTCTACATTAAGCAAAACCAGATGAAGGAAAATAGAGATGATTACAATTTATAATTCTTTCCTTGTAGTTCTAAGAACTTACATAAGTAAGCAAATGCCTTAGTGCAAATGAGATATTCATTTCTTAGGAGTGGGGGCAAGTACAATAGCAAAATTATGGAACATTTCCAGTCATTTGAAGAGATTTTAGTGGTAGATTTAAAGAAGCAAGATACTGTACAGTCACAGAACCTTGAAAAGATTCCATTGGAATAAGATAAAATATTTAAAAGAGGTGTTTCTTAGCACAAGCAAAGCATCTCCTTTCAAAATATTATAGTAAAGCACAAGCCTTCCAAAAGATCTAGCTGCTTTGAAGGCTATCCTAACTGCATGCAGGTGTACAATATAGGTAGTCCTTGACTTAACAATCATAATTGAGCCTGAAATTTTTATTGCTAAGTGAGACAGTTGTTAAGTGAATGTTACCCCATTTTATGACTTTGCTTGCCACAGTTGTTAAGTGAATCCCTGCAGGTGTTAAGTTAGTAGCACGGTTGTTAAGTGAATCTGGCTTCCCCATTGACTTTGCTTGTCAGAAGGTCGCAAAAGGTGATCACATGACTTCAGGACACGACAACCGTCATAAATATGGACCAGTTGCCAAACATCCAAATTTTGATCATGTGACCATGGGGATGCTGCAAAGGAGCATGGATAGCTCAGCAGACCAATGCATTGTAATTTAACTACAGCTGTCTGCAATTAGTAAGTTTGAATCTCACTAGGCTCAAGGTTGACTCAGCCTTCCATCCTTTCTAAGGTAGATAAATTGAGGACCCAGTTTGTGGGGGCAATAAGCTGACTTTGTAAAATATACAAAAGTATGAAGGCTATTGCTTAATGCATTGTAAGCCGTCCTGAGTCTCCGGAGAAGGGCGGCATATAAATCAAATTTTTTTAAAAAATTGTGGTAAGTGTGAAAAATAGTCATAAGTCATTTTTTTCAGGAATGTAACTTTGAACGGTCACAATATGAACTATAAGTCTAGGACTACCTGTATGTGTATGCACAGTGGATTTTCCTTTAAAGCAGGGGTATCGAGCTGGATGTCTTTGAGGGCTGGATCAGCATTGTAGAGGCAGTGGGGAGATGGGATGGATGCCTCTTGCAGCACTTTGCTGGCCAAAATGGGGCGCGTGTGTGTGTGCATGATCCCGTGTGCCTTGTTTTTGCCCTCTACGGCCTCCTGCAGCACTCTACTGGCCGAAAACAGGTTTAAGCACCCCGTGGGCCGGATCCAGCCCACGGGCCTTGAGTTTGACACTCAAGGCTGCTTTAAAGGCTAAGAGCCCCAAGAGAAATATGGGGACCCCTTCAAAGCAATTGCTTGGGCTTTCCAAAAGACATGGCTGATTTCACAGTTCGGGGCTATATTGATGTATTTTACAATGTACCTCTTTGGAATACTCTGCATAGCCCTAATTTCTAGATGCCGCCAGATAATAATAATGAGATAATTACAAATAAATAATTATATAAAGACAATTAAAATAAATTTGTGGAAGAAAAAATAAACTAGGCTAGTTAAACTAGTAATTGTGATTATTTTTTTTTTGTCTCCCAGAAATTTAGGTCTGTGTGACTGTACATTTATATTTAAAATTAAAACCAGTTTCTTCTCTAGGAACCATGAACCTTTGCTGTCAGTAAGAATTATATAATTTTATACATCTAAGAACACAGTTGAGAAGCATATGAGGACATTTTTCAATCATAGTTGCATTTATATTCAGGAAAGGCATATTACACATTCAGTATTCGTGGTTCTGCTATATATCGGCGGTCCTTGGTAATCTATTCTTGAAATGGCCCAAAATTTAAAAGAAAACCCCTTAGGATTGTCATTGGAAGAATTGTTTTAGCTGAGTCATAAAGTAATATATTCAAATTCTTTATGATTGGCCATAAGTATCAATTTTGATCAGCTTTTATTTCAGTAACTAGACTTACATATTGAAATATACCCTGTCCTTTCTTAGTCTGTTTATCGTAAAGCCTTGAAATAGTTTTGTTTATTTTGAATGTATTTTCATGGTCTTTGTGCATCATGTATGAGTTTGAGCATCACATCTGCATTTATAGACCATTGTTGAAAAAGTTCTAGAGCTGAATACCACCAGTCACATTATTTACAGTCCATAACTGATTTCTGTGGTTTTATTCTTTTTTTCCAGTTCATATTTCATACTTTGAACTATCTTTTTTGTAATTATGGCTCTTTGAGTGGTCATCTGTATTCATTGAATCCATTCTTAAATTCTGCCACATGTGTTCCACAGACCATTGCAGTTGTCATTGTAAAATGAACAAGACCACACCTTTCAGAAGGTGAGGGAGAAGGGCATCTCTCTCAAATACAAAAAAACCTACAGAACAGTTCAAAAGAAGTTTTGTGCAAAAACATTGGCATTTATGCCATCCATTTATAGCTGTAAACTTTTATTATCATTCAGCAAAATTATACATAGAATTGCTTAATACTTACTAAAATTTAAAATCTTATCTGCATTTCCATCTTACAATTATATTTAATTGCTCTTCAGTAAACTTTGACACGGATAAATGAATTTGTTTTGTTGAGCAAATTAATACGGAAATTTTGTTGTTTCAATTATTTGGTGGTCTGATTATATTTAATTTGACAATGAACATTAGTATTTGTAAGTCTTCAGAATTATTTCCACAACTTCTCGCACTTTATCATTTTCTTTTTCTACTTGTTGTACCTTCAACACACTATAAAATATGTATTTTTTTTCAGCCCCATTGTCTTATGCTACAAATAGTTATGTCTTGTCCTTTTCTGATTCACCAGGTTACTACTTTCTGTCTTTGTTCTCCACTGATGCTTCCTTTTTGTCTCTTGATCTGACTTTTCTGTCTATCTTTCTGTAGTGCTTCCCTGACTGTGTAAATAAAGAAGAAAGCTACCAAACTCCTACATTTTTCCCTAATTGTCTTAAAAGTCCCATCTACAAGCCTTTTTAAGAATCATTATTCCAAAAATCAAGAAACTACCGTATCGTCTGCAATCAATTTATTACAGATTATTAGAAAAGGACATAAATATACTCTCTCCCTTTAATTATATGAGACAATAGCTGGAATGATATATATTCCAACATTATAGGAATATAATATAATCAGTGACATATAAAGAGCTAGGCAAATAAAAATGGATATCTGTCTATGGAGGAATTGTAAATGGGAATTGTACTACCTCTTACATTTGCCTCTTCAAAATTATTTATCTTTACTTCTGTATTCTTAGTGTCAAGAATCAACTATCACTCAATTAGTACTACTTCCAATAAAGAAATGTGACCTATGTTCACTATGTTGAGTAATACTATATTCTTGTACTAATATCTAAAATTTTTAGATAAAATTCCATAGGTAAAATTAGTTAATGTGTATGTGCATGAGCATTTCATGGGGATGGGGGACTCCATAGAAATTGTGGAATAATTATTAACAAGTATTTTCTTTCTGTATAAATTATCTTTGGTACAATGGCTTAAATTCTTCTGTTCTGAAATTAAAAAGTTTAGATGTGTTGCTTTAATTCCTTTTGATAAAATACCAGCAAATGAATCACGGATTAGAATGCTATCAGCATCTATTAGATCTGATAGCTCTAAATTATTTTTATTATTACAAACATTATGCTTTTAAGCCGGATACAGAATTCTACAAATGAAAAGGTCCTTTTATGTTTCGTTCTTAAGAGTTTTTCATGGGTCTTTACAGTAGTGTGATATGGAAACAGAATGCTGGGCTAGTAATCCTTCGATCATATGTTGCAGGATTCTGACAGCTGCCTGTTAGGGATTCTTTAATTCTTTGAACTGGGGATAGTATTTGGTGGCCTAGATGTCTTCTTCCAACACAATGATTCTATATGTTTGTGCTTCAGTTCAGTGTTTTAATATTTTATTTATGAATAGATAATTAGCACTATTTTTATAATTCTTTTATTCAACTGGAAAAGTCTGCTAATTCTTTTGCAGGGAAGTATGAGGTAATACTGCCCTGTTTAAATTTGGGCATGGAATGTAGATTAGAGACACGTACAAAGAATTTGAGCTTCGATAGTAATCCCTATTTTGTTCAGCAGACAAGCTCATGGACGAAGGACATCTTTCCAGAACGGATGAAACAAAGATACTGAAAGGTCAGACTTATTACAATATTTGTGTTTTGAAATATGTATTTTATCTTCAGACCTAGACATTGGACATTTATTTTATGTCAGGGAGACATATTTGAAGAATTACGATAGACAAAATATTTAACTACTTACCACATAATCTTAAAGAGCTTCCAAATAAAATATATTTTAAAATGTGAGCTTTAGAGGGTTTGAATGAAGAAAAGTTTGAAGCAGACATTTTTTGCTTTGGGTTATTGTTATTTTTTTAATTTAATGTTTGCAATATGGAATGAATCTAGTTTAAAACACTTGCCTTTTACAGATTGTAGTGAATTACATAATATTCTCATATTCAGATTTTCTATTCAGTAAATATCAAGTGATTGAATTTTAGCTTGTTATGAATTAAATATTCCATTTGTTAAGCTTTTGATTTTGTCAGATTTATTCTAGAAAATCACAGTTCAGATCCTGCCTGCATCTGCTCTCTTGTTTTTTGCAAAGTGCAGGGAGCATGCCATATTTGGAAAAGAATGCAGACAATAAATACAAGTGTAATTTAATGCTTGCATGCTAGTATTATCTTGTAGAATGTTGAATTATTTTGCGTTAATATGTAGTATATTCTACTTTGAAAATTATTCAGTCATGAAATTATTAAATTTTTATTGTATCCTATATTTTATAAGACTATCCTAGAGAGAATAATATTATAAAGTATAAAACAGAATAAAGTACTATACTGTATATTATGAATATAATTCTTGACAGATATTAAATTATATCTATTATTATATTTACAACTAATAAATATATGAAATTTAAAAGAAATTGCTTTTAGGTTAGTTGGCAAAACTTATTTTTTAAATATAAATACATTAGATGCCAGATCTCTTTCTTGAAAAAGAAATTAGAAAATTGTCAGTGATGAGAAATTTCTCTATCCAAAACCTTGAAGAAAAGGTGCTGGTCAGTGGACAAACTGACCTTGTAAGAGAGATTGCTATTCTCTTATGTTTAATATTGATAATTGAATTGAGGACTAAATCATCTTATACTAATAGTTATAGGTATTACATTGATATCGTTTAGCAATGTATAGCGTGCTGCATTTATTAAATTTTTGGGTTCATTTTTGACTCTGTTGGAGCTTGTATAGACTTCAACTTCCTATAAAATATTTTGTGAGTTGTAACTGAAATCTGGAATCAAGCTCAAAATGTTGAAAGTTGAATTCTAAATCTGTACTAGGTTAAAAATGCAGAATTTAAACAATTATAATTATCTTTTTAGCATATTTATTAGCTGTGTGTATTGCTGGCTACAAAAAAAATATGCAATCAAGATTGTAAATCCTGTAAATTAAGATTGGAAATGGATTTTGAAAATGTGGAAGAAAATTAAATAGAATTGTGTGATTCGCTGTTTTTCATGCCTTTGATTTAAATGACTCATCACTAGTATATACTGAGAGACCAGTTGTTCCTTTTATTTCCATATAAGGAAGAATCAGTTACCCAACTACTTGTAACACATTTAAACTAGTATTTTCAAATTAATGGGCAAGCAAGGAGCATTTTTGGTTTTTTGAACTTGTTTGCAGTAAAATAATTTCATACAATAACAATATCAATATTTAAGAGTGGTAGGTCCTACCCCTATTTTAGCTCACTAAGAAACTAATGGAGAAAGAATAGATTTCCTATTAGTGTCTTTTTAAAGCATTTCATTTTAATTACTGTGTTGTTTGAAACATTATGGTATTATAGGTAATGCATCAACTTATTGTTACTTTATCCACTTAAGTGCTACAAAGCGACATTTATTCTAATTGTAGCTCTTTTCTTTTCAAGGTTACAATATAGACACTGTTTTAAAATCCCTTTTCTTTGTCCTGCTTTCTTGATCTATACTCAGAATTAGCAAACAAAACAACTAATTTATCAGTGGGTTTCAGCTGTCCAAAATACAAGTTTCAGACACAAATGAACCAACTTCATCCTGCATGGGCTTGTTTAATATTAAATGTATGTTCTGAAAACATTTAATCCAGTTTGAAGAGGAATTTAATCTACTTGTTAGAATTTATGCTGAAAGTACAAGTATGCAGATAGTTACACATTTATTTGAATGGAATTAGTGTTTATATTTTACAGAAAATCAGGCAAAAGCTAAAGAAGCTGAGCTTTCAGATACTTTAAGCCCAAGCAAAGAGAAAAGCAGTGACGACACTACAGGTATGGTTGGGCATATAATTCAGTGAATTTGGATTACAGTGACAATTTTTAACGAGGCTTTTATGAAAAAGCAAAATTTAAAAAAATAATTTAAAACAGCTTAATTTTCTAATTCAGGTGAATTTTTACATTTTTTTTGCCCTGTTTCTCTTTCTGCTTAATTTAAAAGTATTACTTCAAATTCTAAAATAATTTCACTTTTTTAAGATGCTCAGATGGATGATCATGAATTAAATGAACCTATTGCTAAAGTTGCTCTCTTAAAAGGTAACTCATTATTTTCTTAATATTTAATGTATTTCAATTAGCAAATAATTTAATATTGGAATTAACATTAATTGGAAACATGGTTTGAAAATTTAATTTTGTTCTTTATGGTTTGCTTTTGATGACTGTTGCTAAAGCATAAATTGGTACTTTAGCTACAGTATATATGAAATGTAGGTAGAATCCGAACTAGAAACAAATTAATTTCAGTGCATCTTATCCTCTAATTTTAATTTTGCACATGAAGCATTATTTTTTTTAAAAAAAATGAGTATTTAGGATAGTAAGTTTCATTATTCTCACTTCTCATAAATGAAGATTGCTGTGTCAAAAGTTATAACTTTAGTCCAATGCAGTGGTGAAATCCAATTTTTTTTACTACCGATTCTGTGGGCGTGGCTTGGTAGGCATGCCAGGGGAAGGATACTGCAAAATCTCCATTTCCACCTCACTCCAGGGAAAGGATAGTGTAAAATCCCCATTCCCTCCCCACTCTAGGGCCAGCCAGAGGTGGGTATTTGCCCACTTTTCTGAACTACTCAAAATTTCAGCTACTGGTTCTCCGAACTGCTCAAAATTCTCCATAACCTGTCATAAACTGCTGGATTTCACCCCTGGTCCAAAGTCTTTTTTTATTGTTTAAAAACAATAAACCAGTTTTTCATTCTTGAATAATAAATTATGAAAAAATCTGAAATGAAATATTAGCCGTACTAGAATTATTTTTAAATATATGTATGAAAAACTGTATTTAAAATCTTAAGACTGCTAAGGTAAAATTAGCAACCTGTTCCTGTCAATATGTATTTTACAACTTCTTGCATGGCTTGCGAATATAGATATTTGTCGTCTTTTTCGTCTAACCTTTCCTTAATTCATAATGTATAATTAACTAATTTTATCTGATTCCTATTACTTCACAAAGTAATAGAAATCAAGCTACTGACAAAAATAATGCTTTAAAGAAAAATGTTCTTTTAGCAGATGAATTGCAGGGTGCACAATCAGAAACTGAGACTAAACAGGAAATTCAGCAGCTGCACCATGAACTGATTGAAGCCCAAGAGCTAGCTAGGACCAGTAAACAAAAATGCTTTGAATTGCAAGGTGAGATGAAGAGTCCTTTGAGCTGTAGAATTCCCAAGAAAACATTATACCCCAATACAGTGATTGAAGAGGGTATTTAAGTCTGTGATCTGTTCCTTTTTAATCTAGATGTCTGGTATATGATTATACCATACTTTCAGCGGGGGGTGGGAGGGGAGATTGCTATTTTATCAGCACTTAATTGGGAATAAGAACTTAGAAGAACGTAATTCAGAATAGTCATGTATAGTAGTACCTTTTGGTTTAAATTTTCAATAAATGTTTAGCTTAAGCAATTAAAATGGAATCAGTCATTTTCCTTGCAGTCAGTTTTTTCTTCAAAGTAAAATGATATGAATGTATTAAAAAGAGTGCATGATATTTTAAATAATTTTAGACAAAGTTTATTAACGAGCACAGTAATAATTTAAATATGGTAATTTACTTACATTGATCATGACAAAATTTTAATGACATACTAAACTGAGTAATCTGTTTAAAAACTAATACCTAATATATACTATAAAATTGGAAGTCATAATAAATTGATAATGGAAGTCATAATAAATTGGTATGTTGAGTATTTTCATAAAACTTACAGCTCTGTTGGAAGAAGAGAGAAAAGCATATCGATTGCAAGCTGAAGAGTCCACCAAACAAATCCAAGTTCTCCAAGGTAAAAAAAAGAAGCTTCAAAAATATAATAGAAAAATGTATATGTTGTCACTGAAAAGAACAGAAACTATAATAATTTTCCATACAAAATTATTTAAGTAGAATGAAATGTCTATTGCTAAAATGGTTTGTAAAATTAACTACTATCAGTGACAGGACAAAAAAACATTTTGAAAGGGACATCAGAATGAATGAATGAGTAAATGAATATTTAAATGAGAAGAATACTTTTTAAGGATGATTCAAATGAATGAATGCCTAGCATAGTGATGGCTAATCTTTTCTGGACCCAGGTCCCAAAGTAGGCACATGTGTGTGCGAACCCCCAAAATGCAATGCACCCCCCCCCCCCGCATGTGCCCTGCCCGTGCGTGGCAGAAACCTGAAGACCAGCTGGCCGGTGGGAGATGCTTGCACATGTGTAGCAGTGCTGAACTGGGATGACGGCTTGTGTGCCATCAGAAAGGGCGCGGTGTGCCATCTTTGGCACGTGTGCCATAGGTTTGCATCACGGGCATAGCATATACTATTATTGGAGATCCGCTCTAAAAATCTGCTAAGTGTTATTAATGTTGATTGTGCATGGCATTTGCAGGTCCATATTATGTAATTATTTATTGCAAATGCTTCTGTGGCAGTTTAGTCATATAACTTAAGTAAACAGTAAGCTTACTTACTGTAAGTTTACAGTAAAACAAAGAATATTTATAGTGTATTGCAACAGTTCAAAACAAGCAGCCAAATCCAAGCAAACTCGGGTATCTCTCTCAGTCATACTTCAGTTCTCAAGGGCACATTAAAAACTATGTTTTTAAAACATTCTAAAAACTTCCTGAATATAGTACTACGAAAGAGGATATAGTTCTTATATCTGATAGGAGGGAATTTCAGAGGAGGAATCATACTCATCCTCCATAGTGACATTGATATTGTTTTGAGATTAACCAAAATTCCCCAGACATTGTCCTAGGCAAAGCTTGATATCAACTTTTATTGTACTAGGGGAAAGCCATTGTAAATAGTTGATTGACCTCTGTCAGATGACACTATAGTCCATTTAAGCTATTTCTCTTAATAGGTTTTGTTGTGCACTTTTCACTCTTAGACCATTTAAGAGTAAATATGAAACTGATTAATCTTTTAAAAATATTGCTTTAAAATTTTTAATTTTCATAATTGTCTAAGGCCCTTTTAGATGTGCTGTCATCATAATAATGTTGAGTGTATATCTTTCTTACTATAATTCTTATCAAAAATCGGGCCTACCAATTTTTCTCTTTTAATTAGGTTTGTAGTAGTATTCCTATTCACAATCAGTAAACTTTGGGAAGAATTTATGTAGAGTTTCATTATTACCTTATTTTGCACTCTGAGAGAAAAATAAGTAGGACTGCTCCACTCTTTCATAGTTATATCCATTTTTATCAATACATTTTTATAACAAGAAAAAATAAAATACATAACTATCTTGAGACTCTTTATTCTCTATAGATTATATTTTAAGAACAATAAATTAAATTACAAATATAAGCATTTGCTCTCTTTAAATAGCAACTGCTCATTTACTTTAATAAATACAGATACATTGCAGGAGATTGGTTGCTGTGGAAGCAAATGAAAGTGCTATTTAAATAGATAAACATAGCTATAAAGAAGGAAGGTTTGCAACAGCTGCTATGGCTTTCTTGAAGTGCAGGACAAGGTTATACTTTAACCAAGCTGACTTCAACCATACTGTCTTTCCAGTGCATTCTGATTATCTCTTGCCATTCACCAGAATTTTGAGAAGCTCGATTGACTCCTTTTTCCTATATTATCTAGGAGTATATCTGTATAATAAAATAGATTCCAAGAAATAGATTTAAATTTAGAAGAGTGTTGTGATAAATGTATCAGTTTAATATGATGGTAAACCTTAAAAATCCACTTTAAAAGTGCTTCCTATATTGATATTTTTGTAATTTTGTCTAAATATTTCAAATATAACAATGAGGGACTCAAACCTTTGTAAAACTTATGCCACAATATCGTAATGTAATGCAAGCATTTCTTTCATCTTATACAGTAGCATTACTTTCATAAAAATATTTTACAGTTATATTTGAATAAAATGAATTTATGTACTTACAATTTTAAGATGATACAATTTCTAATAAATGTTTATAGCTCAGTTGCATCAATTACAAAAAGATATTGAACGTCTTCATGAAGAAAAGGAAAATGTGATTTCCAGTACACGGAATGAATTGTTGAGCGCTCAGAATGAGATCCTGTTGTTGCAAGACGTGGCAGAAAAGGCCACATCAGAAAGGGACACAGATGTCACTGTTTTGCAAGAAGAGCTTCAAAAAGTAAGAGCTGAGCTTGAACAATGGCGCAAAGAGGCTTCCAAATATGAAAAAGAAATTGACAGTCTGCAAGCCAGTTTTCAGCTACGATGTCAGCAGCATGAGAATCAGCAGAGAGAGGAAGCCATCCATTTACAAGGTATACACAACTGTCTTAATAATAATTTGGGTTTTGGGGCTACATTGCTTTTTCATTAACAAAAATTATGTTAATTACACAAATTGAGATGGAGTAAATAAATATTTCAATTTTAGTTATATCGTAGTAAAGACAGTAGTAGACTTAGTGAACTTTAAAGTTTGACACAGTAAATTAATTTCTTTAGTTCTTTACCATGGTAATGCAACATGTAATTTGAGGGATTTCTACCGTCCACAGCTGCATATCACAAGTTTTGGAAAGGAAACTGGGTCAAAAATTAAAATCTGTAGTGCACTTTGGTAGGCCAGTGGTCAGTGTAGTTCAGAAGTACAGCCATTCCATAAAAGTATCCAAACCAAAACTCAAATGTCTTATGAACTTGAAAATGTTTTTCAAGTATATTTTCCAGTAATTGCCAATATAAAAATATTCAAAATTGTAAATTATAATATAGGTCCTGTCAGAACAACTTCAATTAAAAGTGCATTATGTACAAAATACTGTGATTCTGGCTATGGCTTGTTAGGTAGAACATTACAAGAATCAAAATGGATCAGTCTTAGATTTACTGTGCCACCTTGGAGACAGTGTATCATCACCTAACTTGTATATAGAGATTCGGAAATTGGAATAAAATTGGGGGAAATTAAGTTTAAGTTTATCTTTAAGACCTGGAAGCTTATTTACTGACGAGGCGAGTCAGTAAAATGGCTCACGTTTCTTATATATGTCTTGACAGTAATCATGCCAAGCTCACTGCAGTGGATATCTATGTTGTACATTTTAATTATCTCCTGCAAAGTTATAGAACAATAGAAAAAGGAGTTTTTAAGTCTAGTTTTCAAACGATCTGTTCATTGTATTATGATGACGTTTTCTAAAAGTTCATTCTTCCTATCAAATTATTGATGAAATTCTAAAGATTATTACATTGTAATACTCTATCAGGATCTTTTCATGCCCTTTTTTGAATCAAATCATTCAGTTCAGATTGATATTATGGAAGAACAAGCAATGATTAATTAAAAAATGTTGTGGTGCTTCTTCAGACTGTGTGAAAGGTTTCAAATAAGGATGTACAAAATTTACTAATTTTCCAGATTGTCCCTTAGAAGTATGCCAGAACTATTCTGGACCAATGCTGTTATAGAGGCGGTTTGGTGGTTTCTGGAAACAAATTCTTTGGAAAAGAAGCAATTTGATAAGTTTTGGACATGGCATTCTGGACAAAACAGACCTATTTTGGGCTGAATTACCCATGGAATATCTGGAACCATTTTTCATTTTTAGGATTTAATTCTGAAAATTGTTGAGCCTCCCAGATCCAAAGGAGAAACAGAAAGTTCCAGAATTCTCCAGAATGTTCATTCCCAAATCATTGGGCTTTACACATTACTAATTTCAAGTTGTTTTGTTTAAAAAAGCTTAGTCCACAAAATGCTGATTTGTCATAGTGAAAAACCAATTTTTAATCCCAGGCATGTACATTCAGATATAATTGGCACTAATAAATCTTTTAAAATAATTATGTCTTAGCTAGTTTCAAGAATATTATAGCATTCTTTGCTTTGTAGGTGAGCTTGAAAAGTTAAGAAAAAAGTGGGCTGTTCTTGAATCTGAATGTGTTTCATTAAAGAAGGAGAATTCTTTGCTTGCATGTGAACTTCAGCGGCAGGAGAAGGAGCTGCATAAGTAAGTGCCACTGAATCAAATGAGAAACACCAAAGGTGTTAAATTTAAACAGTGTCTCCTGGTTAGGGGTTAGTTCTTATTGATTTATTTCTATTTTTTGTGAATGTTAACAGTTCCTCTAAATCTTTCCTCTTATTCAATTGACCTGTTTTAGCTACAATTCTTTTCCTACTCATCCACTCAATGAGCTAATAAAAAGAAGTATAGTTATGCAAGACCAATATGCCTTCTATGCTGGGAAATACATAGATGGTGCCCATATCATTCATACCATTTTATATAACCTTTGCTTTACTTAACATGAAAATAAACCTCCCAGGCTCACTCATTTTCCTTCTGTTTTCTTCCAGTATAATTAACATTTTAAGCTATGGTTATTTTTGCCTTTATTGTTATAACAACTAGATTTAAATGTTTGGATCTGCTTGGTTGGTTTTTTTTTTTTTAATTTGATTTATATGGTTTTGGTTATAAGCTGATTGGAAAATATTTGCTTATGCTGTTGCTGCAAACCAGTACATCTACACAGTAGCCTGTACATCAGAAATTTAATTATAAGGATATGCAGTAGAATAATATTATGATTACAAAGAGCATACATTCACAGTGCATTAGTTTAAAATCCTTATTTTTAAATATGAAGTATTGTGATTTTTTAAACTTCTTTTTATAGCTCTCAGCAACAGAGTTTAGCACTTACCAGTGAACTGAGTGTTCTGGAGGTAAGCCAAAAGGAACTTGAAAATAAAATGGGTTCTTTAAAAGAAGAACATCAGCGTGATGCAACTACTCTAAAAACACTTCTTAATGAGGCAGAAAATCAAGCTAAGGATGCTCAGAATGAGGTAAGCTTCAAATTTATATGGATGTTTGAATTTCTTTAAAGAGGCCTAGAGTTAGGACAGTCTTTTGTTCTCATAATATTGGCCTTTTTATTGGATAAATTTAAATGAAGAAGATCAATGAAATGGAGATCAGACTTTTCTCTCTTCTCCTCTCCCAGTACTTCTTTGAGCGAGAGATTTGAAACTTTTGTTTCAATATTCAGTTAAGCAGAATTACTCATTTCATTAAGAGGAAGATAGCTAGTGGCTGGATTATTCAGGGTAGTAAACTATGCACCATTTTAAAAATTATACCATTCTATTTTATATAAAATGGTTAGACATAAAGCATAGGTGTCTGCATTAAATATATTCAACAACTAAGGCAGAATCACATATTCTTGGTCACTCTTGCTTCACTAAGTATTTAATATATTCTTAAATGTGTTTTACTTTTTCATATACTGGTCTTAAATCTTTCAGAAACAAACTCAACTTTCCATTTGTGCAAAACATTCTGTAATTCAGTCCTTTTAACTTTGTAATATACTTTATCTAAGTCAACAATTATTCCCATTCAAATTAGAGTATTTTGCAGTGTCAAGAGAACCTAAACTAGCACATTGGTGCAGGACTGTTAATATCCTCCTGGTTATGTTTTGAATGACAACACATGAAGACTCATATTTTTAACTGCCCAGAATCATTTTGGAAAAGGAGATGGGCAGCATATAAATTTAATAAATAAATAATGTATTAATATTCTAATCAAGTTGATTTTAAAAATACTTTGCATGTTCAGTTGGTAGTATGCCAGTAAAGAATATATATAGATAAATATTAGAGATAATAGTAACTTTTTCAGACATTTGATTAGCTTTGCACATCTTGAATGGATGCTTTTGAGTCTGGGAAAAGCAAGATCTGTATTTTAAAGTGATTCAATTAATATTACTGAATTTTTCCCCTCAACTGAGTTATCTTAAAAATAGAAAATCAAATTTGAAATTAGGGTTTATAGTTCTGGACAATTAGTTTATAGATTTACAGTTCTGGTCAGTTAGAGAAGGTAGAATTATAGTAATATATTCACATGAGGTATATTTAAGTGATCAGTTTTATTTGAGAAATTAATTTGTGGCAAATCTCTGGTCTGTGTTCCCACTTTTCTAACAGTTAATGAGTGATGTCATCATTTGTTATCACTTGATTGAAATTTGTAAGACATAGTTCTGGTCAAAGAAATGCTTTTATTGTCTTTTATCATTTTTAACAATTATTAAATTAAATTTATATGCTCTCCAACTCATAGCAACTCTGAAAACAGGACAATAGTCTTATTCAATGACAAATCAGTTCTCTTCCTGAAGGCTATTTGAGCATTCATTCCTGAATTTGCCTTTATCTGGACTCTTCTTCTAACATATACTTATCTATAATAACCACATGTTTATTGGACCCGTGTCTCTCCTGGCTGGTACTGGCCACTCGGGAGGTTACGCGAGGCTGGCTCCAGAGGATTATAAATGCTTCTTTGGGGGAAGGTTTCTTGCCATCCGCCTTGAAAGAGGCAGTGGTGAGGCCCCTCCTCAAGAAGCCTTCTCTGGACCCGGCTGTTTTGGCAAATTACCATCCTGTCTCCAATCTTCGCTTTATTGCAAAGGTTGTTGAGAGTGTGGTTGCGTAACAGCTCCCACAGTACCTGGATGAAACTGTCTATCTAGATCCGTGCCAGTCAGGCTTCAGACCTGGGTACAGCACGGAAACGGCATTGGTCATGTTGGTTGATGATCTCTGGAGGGCTCGGAACAGGGGTTGCTCCTCTGTTCTGGTCCTATTAGACCTCTCAGCGGCTTTTGATACCATCGACCATGGTATCAAGCTGCACTGGCTGGAGGGATTGGGGGTGGGAGGCACCGTGTTGCGGTGGTTCTCCTATCTCTACGGCGGTCGCAGTCTGTGTTGGCAGGGAGGCAGAGGTTGACCTCGAGGCACCTTGTTTGTGGGGTGCTGCAAGGGTCAGTCCTCTCGCCACTCCTGTTCAACATTTATGTGAAGCCGCTGGATGAGATCATCCGTGGATTTGGGATGCGGTGTCATCTGTACACTGATGATAGTCAGCTGTACATCTCCACCCCAAAGATGCCCTTGAAGTGATGTCCCAGTGTCTGGAGGCCGTGCGGGTCTGGATGGGGAGGAACAGGCTTCGACTCAACCCTTCCAAGACTGAGTGGCTGTGGATGCCGGCATTCCGATATAGCCAGCTAGTGCCATTGCTGGCTATTGGGGGCGAGTTATTGACCCCCACAGAGGGGGCTCGTAACTTGGGCGTCCTCCTGACACACGGCTGTCTTTAGAAGAGCATATGACGAGCATGGCCAGGATGGCTTTTTATCAGGTCTGACTGATAACGCCAGTTGCCCCCTTTCTGGATCGGGATTCCTTATGCACAGTAACTCATGCTCTCGTCACTTCTCGCCTGGACTACTGTAACGTTCTCTACATGGGGCTCCCCTTGAGGAGCACCCGGAGGCTCCAACTGGTCCAGAATGCAGCCGCGAGAGTGATTATGGGAGCGACATGGCGCTCCCACATAACACCTCTTTTGCGTGAGCTGCACTGGCTCCCAGTGGTCTTCCGGGTGCGCTTCAAGGTATTGGTTCTCACCTTTAAAGCACTCCATGGCTTAGGGCCAGAGTACTTACGAGACTGCCTCCTGCTACTGATTACCTCCCACCGGCCAATTTGCTCCCACAAAGAGGGCCTCCTCAGGGTGTCGTCAGTCAAGCAATGTCGGCTGGCGGCCCCCAGGGGGAGAGCCTTCTCTGTGGGAGCACCTGTCCTCTGGAACGAGCTACTTCCCAGAATACGACTAATCCCGAATCTCCGCACTTTCCGTAAGGCCCTGAAGATGTTTTTATTTCAGCAAGCCAGCCTAGCCTAAATGGATTTTATGGATTAGTTTTTAATTTGTACAGTCCTGGGGTTTTAAATTGGGAGGCCGATTAATTTAATTTATTTTTAGTTATTTTAACTTTTACATTGTATGCTATTTTAAATTTCGGCTGTTCACCACCCTGAGTCCCTTGGGGAGAAGGGCGGTATATAAATTTGAAAAATAAATAAATAAATAAATAAAAAACATGTGACAGACAGAAATTTTATTTTAGTCATTGATCAATAAAAGTACACTCAACAAAATTATCCCTAACAATGTAACAAAACTTTGGTAGTTTTAGAGAAATAATTTTTTCTTCATTGTTTAATACCTAGTGCAAATCAAAATTATCAGAATGGTATGCAAATCACAAGGGCATTAATGGGATTCATATGGAGTTTTCCTATATTTTCCTTCTAGGATAACTATTGGGCGCGTATTAAATTGAGCTAAAGTTAAGGCTCTCCTAAATTTGGGAACTCTGATATTATGTGAAACTAGTTTAGGCACTAAAATTTGGTAATTTCAATTCTATTAAGAGAAAAATCATCCATTTCTAATTGACCTTCTATATTTAAATCGAAACCTTCTATATTTTTGCTTAATTTGATTCTGAGCTTAAGATGGCATCACTGAAGAAACCATAGAGGATGAGTTTCTTTTGGATTGCTATTCCCTAGGAAGATTTGTAGTTCTCTGCCAGTATTAGATGCATCAGTCCATTAAGCTTGTATAAAGCATGTGAACCTCTAAATTCCTATTCCAAATCCTTATATTATAATAGAGAGTAATAATTTGTTAAAGAATTAAAAAAAAATCCAGAAGTTATTTTTGACTTATTTTTAAAGTGTAAATATGTTTTTGCTTTTGCTGTCATTTTATTTCCTTTAGTATGAAAAGACACAGACCATGCTTTCAGAGCTGAGGTTAAAATTTGAAATTACCGAGCAGGAAAAGCAATCAGTCACGGATGAACTTAAACAGTGTAAAGAGAACCTGAAGCTACTTCAAGAAAAAGGAAATAATGTAAGTCAATAAAAATTGTGTATGCCAGATTTTATTTAATTTCCACTGGGACAATGTTTGGACAAGATATATATGAAAGCAGTTGGTTCATAATTTTCCAGGCTATAGATGATAAGAGCATTAAGAAAGTAATTTTAAATTGTTTGTTAATTATCCAAAAATTTAATGTTTTTTCAGATCCAGTTGGAAGGCTCCAAACTTTGATTTTCTTTCCTCCCCCCACCCCCAAATTTTCTCTCTTCTGAATATAATCTGCATTACAACACTCATTTTGCAGGTGCAAAGAAATGTTTTACATTGAATAGGATGGAATTAAATAGATGGAGGTACAAAAACTAAGGAAGAGATAGAGATGCTGATTGGGATGATCTCACTCACTCACCCTCACAATTGTCCCTCCAAACTTTTAATTCTGAGGCTTGAAAAACATGCTTTTTCTTAGGCATGGCTTAAATAGCTTCTGATTTTTGTTCTTTTTTATGTTAACAGTTTGGCCAGTGGTGCCATCTCATTTTGTATAAATATTGTAATAATATTGGCATCTGAACTATCTTGCTAATATTGAAAGCCACAGACCTTGAATTTCTCCAAAAAAGTTAATTTTTTAAAATCATTTTAAATTAACCCAGTTAGGTTTATGAGATTTTAGTTCTAGTGATACCAAGATTTCACTATAAAAAATATAGAATTATTTGTTTGTTTTTGTGTGTTTGTTTATCAATCAATGAAGTATTGATTGATAGTTAACTATTCATCTCCCTCACAGGGCTCTGGGCAGTGTATAATTTAATCAGTACAATAAAGCATCCATATTCTAGCCTGCTATTGATCTTAGTATATCCTAGGATCAATAAATAGCCCTGATGAGCTTCACTTTTGGTAAAGCAACCAATTTGCTGCTTTGCAACTTGAAAAAATACTTTATATATTATTCTACAAAAAAGGGTTTTCAAAGTTCTGATTATACAAAGAGACAGTGGTGAATAAAGAACAGGTACAAGATCACAAATTCAAACATGTTTGTATGTTCTTTAAAACTGATAACTGCTTACTAAAATGATTGTTAATTTCTGCTGGGGACAGTCTCAAAATAGTTTGAAACTTAAATATTTAAAAATTTTATGGCCCATTGTATCATAAACCAGATGGTTTTTCCAGCAAGAGGAAAAATTGTAATTTTGAAAGCATACGGTAGGTGTGCTTACAGAATGACTGATTACTTCAACCACATGTTTAAATAAATGTAGGCAACATAAATAACAGTATTATGGAATTCCACTGGATTGCACATAATGTGCATGCTATACCTGTAAGTACCTCTTTGAAGAAGTTGCATCTTTTCCTGGACTTGTAAGGTAGCTTCACAAGTATAGCAAAATGCATATTGTAAGCTAAGATGCAAGTAGAAGTTTGAGAGATAGAGTATGTTCCTTATCTCAGAAATGTGTATATAAGCTAAGGAAGCTCTTACAAGATGCAGGTACAGGTTTGAGAGACAGGATATGTTCCTTAACTCAAATATGTATTTTTCTAAGATTGAGGGGCTATCTGGTGAGCTCAGGAAAAGTTGCAGCTATTTTTAACTGCAAATTGATGCTGCATGCATGCCTACATCCATTCCAAAACATTGCATATACCTAGTCATAAGTGTATTTTATTTCACTCAGTAAATATTTTTGTGTGAACCACATCTTGTTGCCAAAATACTTTCACTAATTAAGTTGCTGGCAGTATTTTTTCCTTAATTGATCTAGTGCCTGATACAGGTCTTGCAGTTTTAATTTTATCACCCATAATTTCCATTTACCTGCCTATTGTTCTGATAAGAAATGGATGCAATTATGTAAATGGAAACTACATTTTTAGAAAACTACTACTAATAGATTAACAAGATTAGATTATTAGGTCATAAGAATATCTAAATGTGACTTAGGACCCTGGTAAATATTAAGCACAGATAGCACAGAAGTAAAATATACAATTGTTTTGTACCTTTGATTCTCCTGTGGTTTGGAGTGCACATAACCTGATTTTTCTCATTCTGTTTAGGACCATATAATATTCATTGCTGTCAAAATAATGCAGTATATACTATAGTATAGGTTATTTTTCACTGCCTGAATGCTATATTTTTCCAATTGCTTCATATAAAGCAAACTATCCCATTATATTTTTTAATTATTTAGTTGACCTTGAAAAGTCTAAGAATCTAACCAGTAAGGTTCTAGTTAGTATTAGGTACTGTTCAGAATTTGGACTAAATTGAAGACTCAAAAAGAAAAAAGAAAAGAAAAAACCAGAAGAAAGCAAACTACTTCTGTATTGTTTATAGAAAAAGTACCTGGATATGTTTCTATAGTCAGCCAACAATTGAACTTGACTTAGAAAGTCTTTGCTTTTTTATTTTAGAGAACATAATGAGAAACTATATGAATGAGGCTCATGATAAGAGTTGCTGACTCAGAAGTAAACCTTGGGGTGCAGTTGTTTCACCTGTTGTTGCAACCCCATTATCCTGAGTAATTAGTTGCTATTTTAAAATCAGATTTAGATGTTAACAGCATTTTAGATTCAGATAGTACTATACAAAGTTAAATAATATTGCTTGTGAAAACGATGTGAATATGCTTGTTATTCTTTTCCCTGTTGAAAAGTATTGTGCATACGTTCATGTTTAGTCCACAAAAAGCATTAGCAAAATTATAATTACGCAGTGAGGCATCATTTTGAAGAACACAAATAACTATACAAAGTCAGATATGTTTGTGTGTTCTTTACAGAAAAAGTCCATTGGAGAGACTTTTTCTTTCATGGAAACGATATGGAAATGATATGTATGTAAAAAAAAATATGTAAGTGACCTCCACCAATAATTTGGCTACAGGATTTGTATTTTATTACAGTGATAAATTGGTGAAGAGAAAGATATGTTTGAGGAAGAGTACTTTATGGACAGCGTTCTGGATCAGTATTTGAAGTTCTGGATTGAGTATGAGTGAAACTTTGACATTGGTTGTACATGTAAAATGTACTGCTATCATCTAGTGAAGCCATCTAACTTAGCCTCCACCAAATATGTTGGACTTGCTGGGTAGTGAGATGGAAAGTCCATCATTTCTGAAGAGAGATAGTCATCCAGCCAGTTTAAGAAGGCTGCTGTAGTAAATTCCTTGTGACAAGAAAATAATGTTTCATTTTTCATTATCCATGTTTATTCTGTACAGTGGTGTACTAACTTTGTATGCCAAAGTAGTTGTGTCTTGTTGGATGTCTTTATGTTTCAGTTGAAACAAGAATTGATCTTTGAACTATCCCCCTATCTAAATCATCTTTACCTTATTGATTTTTTATAGCACAAAATGATCTTAATATCCCTTCCCTTCCCTTTAGCCTTCCATATTTCCACCCGTCCCAGCCGTATTCATCGGCCTTATCCTGGCTTTCCTGTTTTGGTGTTACAGCCCATTGTGGTAGAGAAAGGTACTACAAGCACTATTCAGTCCATGTATGTTCGTCCCTTGTCACCTGTTTGTGCCATTTTTGTAAAAAAAATGCATGATGAAAAGCGAGTACTTGTTTACCTGACTCAAGTCAATTCTTCATTTAATAAGCCATTTATTTATACTATTGGCAAATCAAGCAAACTAATCATTTAACATCTGTCTGTTTTCCCTGTGCTAATGCTAACAGTATCCTATTGTAAACATGTTTTTCTGTTCCTTTTCCGATACACATTTGTCTTACATAAGATGCTGTAGTTAGGGCCTGGAAGGAAACCTAACTATTTACTTCACTCTTAGCAAATCAGATGTTTGCTTCAATTTGGTTCTTGAATTCCTTTTTTACCATCAACTAATTCCAACATTTCTCTCTGAATTTGAATGCTTTTTTAAATTTTTCTCACTATTGTGGTGACAAAGATGGAGGGGGAAGGCAAGATGAGGGAAGTAGGTGGATGGTTTGCATTTCCAATTCTAAACTTGCAGTGGTTTCTATTACTTTCCAAAATGAATTCTGTAAGACCATAACCATTTATATGAAATAATTGTAATAATTAATGTTTTAAGGAGCGGACATGACCAATTATACATGTAATATTAACATTGCAGTATTTCTGACTCATTTTCAATCTAGGCAAGAAAAGTTAAACATGCATTATTTCAAGGCATTTCAAGGCATTTTTGAAGAATTCATAATTTGGCATGGGATTTATCTAGGTTTATTTGGGACAAAGCATAAATGCTGTTAATGAATTCATTATTTGAGGGAGCCTGTGTAGCGTAGAGGGCTAATGCCTCCTACTAAAGGCAGCAATTAACACCAGCTGCCTGTAATTTCTCTGAGTTCAATCCTAGCCAGGCTCAAGGTCGACTCAGCCTTCCATCCTTTCTAAGGTGGGTAAATTGAGGACCCAGTTTGTGGGGGCAATAAGTTGACTTTGTATAAATATACAAAAGTATGAAGGCTATTGCTTAACGCATTGTAAGCCGCCCTGAGTCTCCGGAGAAGGGCGGCATATAAATCAAATTAAAAAAAAAAAAAGAACTAATAGGAAACATTTGAAAGCAAGAAAGGGCAGTATGCATGCTTCAAATACATTAATCCTGGGCAGCATAATTTATAACAAATGTGAATTGCAGTTCACATTACATGGAAGATAGCAGGTTACTTAGGTGGTTATATTATAAAGCTCATGCACTTTAGAGAGAGCCAGATGGTGTAGTGGTTAGGTACCAGGCTAGAAATTGTGAGTCCTGCCATAGGCATGTCCTGCCATAGGCATGAAGCCAGTTAAGTGACCTTGGGCCAGTCACAGTCCTAGAAAGAAGGCAGTGGCAAACTTCTTTCTAAAAACCTTGCCAAGGAAAGTGCAGGGACTAGTCCAGGAGTCAACATTAATTCAAAAAGCACAAAAATAAAAAAATAAAAATCACGGACATTTGTGTCCACTGGAATTTCTTTTTAATGAAGTTACATTTAATTAATTGAAATCCAGCCAACATTTCCCCAAAACCTAAATCTGACGGAAAACATTCCAGGCTTGCCAAGAAAGTTAAAGAAGTAATATCAACTAAAACAAATGAGAGATTGATTCTTTTCTTTTTTCTTTTTCCTTTTTTTTCCTACACAGAGCCAATGGCCTTGGATGCCTGTGATGGCCGCTTTGGTAGCTGTGACAGCCATGGTGCTGTACCCAGGCCTCACCAGAGCTTCTCCATGAGAACTGTTGTTGAATCCCTACCCCACCCTCCATCTAGAAGCTGGCATCATTCACACATTGAGGGAATCAGAGAATCATCCTCTTCCTAACCCTTTTTTTACCTCTTAGTCCTTCAGAGTTTGGCAGCAGCAGGGTCGTTGCTTTACACTGTACAAAATGTATCTGTTATAAAGAGGGAATAAAATAATTATTTCATTCTATGGTGAGCAATATTATTGCTTACACATATATGTAATTCTTAAGATTATATGTTGGAGTCCTAAATACTGTTATGGTGGCCTCAAGTAGGCTTCTTGGTACCAAATTATTTATGATGGTTAGGTGTGTGGGTATTTTACATTAAAAAATTGATTGCCCAATTGAAAGCAATGCATTTTCCCTTATTTGGATACCCATGCCAAATATCCTTTAAATACCTGGAAGTTGATGCAGTCTGCTCAGTGCCTTTCAGTTTGATGTTATTTGTACATTAACATATCATTATTTTTACTTGCTGTGAGTCACTGAGCTATTGGGAACAATTTTCTTTTTTTCCATATCTTCTGATAAAAACAAATATTTTTGTTCAGTAAAAGCCCTATTTTATTGATGACTTGGAGCTTGTATAATTCATTGTCAGCCTTAAAGAGCTCTAGAAAAAAATGAATGAAAAGCCTAAGTCTAGACTGTTTTTGTGTGCATGTGTGTGCCTGAGTGAATTAAGGTTTTTCTGGGAGCAAAATCTTGATTTTCTGATGAACATAGTGCAGTAATCCAATTTTTAGTTTGAATGTAATTTATTAAATTTCATGTATATAGACACTATAAAAACCCAATGTATTTTCTCACATACCACATTAGAAAAATTATTTTTTTCAGTCACTTATTTGCAGAACCATACTGGGGAAAGTAGTATTTGTTTCTTTAATTGTACTTGTGTTGGCATAACTTCATGATATGAGGTTCTTGAGTGCTTTTAGTATTAGGGAAAGGAGGAAGAAAATCAAATTGGTCCAGCTTTCAAGGAAGGGTGGAATATCTTAATTGGTCCTCTTTACACCAAATTATGCTGAAAGAATGTAGTATTCATGATTAGAAGCTTCACATCACAATTTGTTTGACCTTAATTTGAATATTTCTAGTTGAGTATTGGCTTATGAATAGGAACAATCATAACTTACACCTGACTGTGCTGGGTTTCAGTACATATCAGTTCAGTTTATTACGATCTGTAATAATATAAAAAGAATTGAAAAATGAAATTATTCAGCTGATAGAAAATTCATAGGAAGATTTTTCTCAACTAAAATCGAGTTGGTTTCAAGGATTTAATGGCAATCAAAATCTAGTTCAATATTTAAATAGAAATTTTAGATTATTTGCCTTTAAGGGTCATTTTTATTTTAAAGGTTCTGTCTTAAGCTATTTGGAATTTGTTAATGGGAGGATCATTTAGATTTAAGGGAATGTTAGTTCACAAATGTAGAAAATGTCATTTTTGTTCATTTCATTATTTTCAGTTGCAGGAAACTGTAACTCACCCACAACACACACATGCCAGTGGTACACAGTACCTCTTGTATATAGGTTATTGCAAATATTATTCTGAAAATGCTTAACTTCAGAATTACATTTTTAAAAGTAAATAATTGTTTTAAATCTATTTTGTAAAGATATAAAAAACAATAGAATTTCTGGAGTACAGATTGAACTATTTGCACTAACACATGTGATGTGCATGATTTAATAAAATAACTTTACTCTCCCTATGAATCTCATCTGAATCTTCTTTGACAATCACATATTTTATTTTGTACATCAGAGTATATAATCAAAACGTACCACGGTGTTTGTATTACATCTGCTTATAATGAAAAGGTGTGTTTATTTGCCATATTGGTTTATTACCTGATTATGAGATTTAGTATAGGTGATTCTTCATTAATTATTATTATTATCAAATGTATTTGCCTCTCATCTAGCAGTTTGAAACAACTGTGTGTGAGAAAATGAAATCTTATTTCATTTTTACCACTCTCAATAATAAAATAGAAGTAACATAAACAAGTGTATAAATAAAACATCCATTGAAATGAATACTTAACAAGATCCATAAAATAATAAGAATCATAAATGATGCCATCAAAGCCTCCACAGATGCTTCAAAATAATTGTTTAGTTTCAAAAGATCAACAATCTGGGAGCACGTCTGATTTCCAGAAGAAGGCCGTTTCTTAACACACCGTATTTTTCAGAGTATAAGACGCACCTTCCCCCCACAAAAGAGGGTGAAAATTTGGCTGCATCTTATACACCGAATGTAGCCCCGCCAGCCTCTGAAATGGAGGTTTCAGAGGCTGAAAAAGCAAGCCTCTGGGAACAGCTGATAGGGGGAATTCCGGGAGGCTGATCCACCCGCCAATTAGCTTTTTTCTTATTTTCCTCCCCAAAAACTAAGGTGCGTTTTATAATCCAAAAATGCGGTAGGTGCAGTTATTCAAAAAGAAGTCACTGTGAATTTCATCTCTTCCCAGTTCACAGAAATGGAGGACCCCTAACAGTTTCTCTCAGGAGATATTGCTTTGGCAGGTCAATTTAAAACGGGAATTTTGAACTGCACCTAGAAGCAACAGGTAGCCAGTATAGGTCTGATGCAACAGGTAATGTGTTTGTGGTGAGAAGCATTAACCAATACTTGAATTACTACATACTGAACCAACTGAAACTTTGAAGACATCTTCAAATATCAAATATAGCCATGTTTAGGGCATCCTATTACTTGTTGAAAGCTCATAGCCAATGGCACAGTGAAGATATTAAATCTGAGTGACTTTATCAACAAAGTGCTGTGCAAACTGTCACATGTAGGAGAGCTGCCAGGTTGCCCTCTAGTAAGGTGGGAATTACCCACACAAACAAAGCTTCTGGCCAGTTGGACCCCTTGATCCAATTCAGGAGAAGTAATGCCACTTGGCTTTCTTTATCAACATGATACAGGTTTTAAACTGAGCTCAAAGCCATGCTCAAGCAAATCCTCTACTGGCATTCCAGGGATTGTTTCCACTTCATTTTGCAGAGCTCAGTAAACCAATTTGGCTCAATGGAAAACCCCACTCCGGAGAAATTATGTCAAGGTCCTGTTGTCAATGGGCCAATAAGCGATCAAAGGACTGCTTCCAAAGTTGTTGAGGATCTCCCCAAGTCCCTGCCAGACTATATCAAATTCATTACCTTTATTGGCTGGTGAATAGTGAATAGAATGGAATCTAGTAAGACTTTACTCGCACAAACCATTGCATTAACTAACATAATTTTCTCGCCAATATAAGTTAAGTCCAGATATTCAGAAAAATGCCAGATGTTTTGTTAACATCTGGCATCTTAATATCTTGACTGTTATGTTGGGTTCTTTTTTTAAAAGAAAAAAAGGGTGATATATCTGCCACTTTACTACAAACCAGGGCAGCCCTGCACCGAGTCTCTTGCCCTCCTGTGGTTCATTACCTAAAATGGGTCACCGTGTCTTTTTATTTTGGGTTGCCATAGCCCTGCTGATAATTAAAATTTCCTTCTGCACAGCATGTTGAAGCCAGGGGATTTAATGAAGTGAGTTAATTTGACAGCGAATATATTTTCATAAAGGTGTAAGATTGAATAATTAGATGAGTTTCAACCACCTTTGAGAACCATTTCTACTGCTCACTTCCAATTCCCAATTTCATAGACACATAGAAAACTGACGGCAGAAAATGATTGAGTGGTTTATCGAGTCTGCCCTTTGAGTTTGTTTTTGTTTTCTTTTTAATTAATCTGTTTTTTACTTATTTTTATTCTTTTATTTTTAAGTTTTGTTAAGATTTGCTTTCATTCCTGTCTGATTTGCGGTGACCTTGCTTAGAAAATTCAGTATTACAATATAAACAGACTTGCTTCCCTGTGTTACGACTGCATCATGCAGAAAATCTGGCAGAGTATGTGAAAATGATATAAAAAGAGTGACCTGTGTAAGTGGTAAATATACTATTATTAGGGTAATTTTTCTCCTTTTTTTACTAATTTGGATTTGTATAAGCGAAATATCAGAACAAAGTATAGAGAAGAACTACAGATGTAGGCTTCACATTTCTCATTGCCTAGAATAAGTAGCCTCAATATATACTATATGTGAAGTATTCAAATAAAATCTTTCAAATACACCACCAAACTTTGAAATTCAGAATAAATACAGTTCTTTACATATATAATAGAATAATAATAAAATAATTCCATTATATAATGCCTAATTTCTTCATCATCAGTTATAATTTAGTAGTATGGTAATAATTTTTGAACATAACAGTAAAAGAACAAATAGGATAAACTTGATTCAAAACTGAATCAGGGATTATGAGACTGAAAATATTCAGGGTCATAGCACAAAAAGGCTAAGAATTCCTATTCTATATTTAGAAAATATATGTTTATATTTAAATCTATGTTTAGAAAAACGTGAACCATATATCGATGTAAATACAGTTCCTTGTATACTGTATATGCAAAGAACATGCTTCTCCAGCAGTAGCCACTAATCACCATGGTTTGTATCACATAGAGGTTTGAGGGGACAGGACAGGAGCATGTGTACCTTTTAAAATGCTCTAGAGCAGTGATGGTTAACCTTTTTGCTGTCGCGTGTCAAAAGCAGGGGGAGCGTGGAGGGGGTTGCATGCGCGTGTGCCCACACCCATAATTTAATGCGCCCCATTCCCCACGCATGTGTGTGCAACCCTGCACGTGTGACCCCTCCCTTGCACTCCCGCTTTTACCATGCGATGGAATGGTGGACCTGGTAGGCCTGTTGTTCGCCCTCCCCAGGCTCCAGAGCCTTTCTAGGAGTCTGGGGAGTGTGAAAATGGCCTTCCCCACCCCTCCGGAGGGCCTCTGGAGGCTGGAAATGGCTTGTTTTCCAACTTCTGGTGGGACTGGAAGTCCTGTTTTTCGCCCTCCCCAGGCTCCAGAGGCTTTCCAGGAGTGTTAGGAGGGTGAAAATGCCTCCCCCTCCCCCGGAGGCCCTCCAGAGGCCTGAAACAGGCCGTTTCCTGACTTCCAGTGGGCCCAGAAAGCCCGAAAATCAATTGGCCGGCACACACATGCAGGCTGGAGCTGAACTAAGGCAACACGTGTGTACCCACAGATATGGCTCTACATGCCACCTGTGGCACGCGTGCCATAGGTTTGCCATGACGGCTCTACAGACTGGTAGATTTTGGCAGACCCATTATTCATGTTCCTAAACCATAGTGTTATTTACCTTAGTTGATACTGATCTCTGTTATGGTAGCATCTCTGATAATGTTTTGTCTGTCAAAATTAAACCTTTCAATTTTTTTTATTTTTTCATTCGTCAGTTACATGTTAGAGTTAATTTAAGACTTGAAAATATGTTAAATATGGCAATAAATTTTCCATTTTGGGAAAGTATTCATTGTATCTTATGGGTTACGGAAAATAATACTTAATGGACTTTTGTTCTCCCCCACAAAGTTTTAAAAATAAGCCTGCTGCAACTCTTCCTTTTAGCTTCTCTCCACTTCAAGTGTGTCATTATATCAGTTTTCAAGTCAGGTTTAAGAAGCTCTGGCTAGATTAACCTTGGCTTAGGTGACATAATTAATAAGAACACCATCTTATCAATAGTGGCCATGTTATGTTGAAAACCACATCCCAAGGAATGCTGGCAATGGTATTTCAACCAGCTTTTATTAGTCTCTACTATGCAGACATTAGGGCTAATTTGGATGAACAGTACTTTCTTCTTTGCTACAGTAACCTCCCTACATTATTTTCTTTTAAGTATAGGTTGGAAATCACTATGCATGAGATTTACATTGACCATAATGAAAAAAATGTTGTTTATGCATAGCGTAATTAGTTCTCTGAATAGTTAGTTATCTATGAATGTACACAAATGGCCTCTATACCGGCTCAGATATTCCCAAGACATTTAATTGGTACTCAGATGTTCTCATGGAAATAAGTTCTATCCCCCTTTCTCCTGGTTTCTGAACAGAACTTCTGTTCATTTATATCAAGCCTTGCCTATAATTCACCGTACAGGGAACTGAATATAAATAAGTTATTCATGCAGGCAAATAACTTTGATGGATAGGGAAATATCTTGTTCCTAAAATTTAGACACAAAAGAGTTAAACTAAAACCTTATCTGATTTTACTTTGAGTATGTCACTTTTTGATTTTATGTTATGGAAAATAGTTTGAGCTACAGGACTTATTATTTACTCTACTTATTCTCTTCCCTTCTTTTCATGGATAAGGAATAGCTGCAGATAAACTCTGCAGATGTCATTGTAGGTATTCCTTTCTTTGGATTTTATCAGATCCCTAGTTCCAATAGGCAGGTAGGCAGAGAGATTGTCTTCAATTTTTATTGAATTGGGACACTTGCACAAAAAGGATGTAAACTTTAATACAAACATCTACCTTGTCTGCTAAGCTATAAGAAAGGAGGGAAGCGGGGGGGTGGGGGGAGTTTCTTCCAAGGAATTCAGCATCAGAAAAGAGACTGACTGCATTCCTAAGAGGGTCTTCTTAAGGATGTGGGGCAGTGGTGAAATCCACTTACCTTCTCTACCGGTTTGGGAACGGGAGCGCATGTGCGCTATGCGTGCACGCACCTCTTCTGGTGAGCAGAGCCTCCCACCGCTGGCACTACCAGTTCGGGAACAGGAGTGCATGGGAGTGCATGTGCGCTATGCATGCACGTGCCTCTTCTGCACATGAGCAGATGGAAAAAAAAGGGACGTAATGACGTCCCAGCGGGTGGGTAGAGCCTCCTGCCACTGGCACTACCAGTTTGGTGAGCCAGATAGAACTGGGGGGATTTCACCACTGATGTGGGGGTATGCAGAAGGGATAGTGGTAAGAGGGGCTTAGGAAACCTTGAGAAAAACTAGAGGAGCTAGCCTAGGTACCCCACTCATGCCTCTGTGAACATTCCACTAAAGTGATATAGATGAGAAAAGCAATCTATTATGCCCACTGATGAACCATGAAGTGAAGCCAAAGGCATTTTACTGCTGGAGTTTATAGCACTGTATATCAATGTATAGTTAGGTGACTGCATTGTAGAATGCAGCTAAACCCAAACCAACTTCCTTATGGCTTAACATGAAGCATTAACATAATTATAACTCAGATGCTCTCAGCTGAGAAATTCCTATGGGTCTTGAGACTTTCCTATCACTGACTCAATCTGCGATCAGAAATCCCTCCCATTTATAAGCATATATTGGAGATGGATGAGGAACAGAGCCAGTAGATGTTGTTTTTTCCCTTCTGCTCAACTAAACAAACATGAACAAAATAGTGTCTCCAAAGGCTTGAATTTCTATATCTCTGCCCCACCCAAACCATTTTTGTAAATCTGAAGTCAACATCCCATTAGCTCTGTTTCAGATATAATTTGAAAGAAAATAGCATTTCCTTCTAATTTACAATCCCTTGTACTTTTAAATACCAAGGTAATCCATGTCTGTACAGAAATTATAAAGGAATAGGAAGATAAATTAAAAGCAGGATGAAAAAGCAGTTAAAATAGTTCATACCAATCTAACTATACCCTTCCACACATTTCTATCTTTGCTTCTACTATGTTAACACTGCTACAAACATTACATTTGTTCTTCATTCTGCTCATTTTCCTACTTCTGAAATTTTCATCAGCTCAGCTCCGTGCAATTACAAGTTTCCTGATCTTTACCCTTTTTTCATATATTTGTGAGCCTATCCTCATTCTTTCCTTATGACCAAATCACCTCAATATATTACATACTGGTCATTCATTTTTGTTTCAACCCACATTTACTCAGCACCAATTCATTTTTGGCTTTATTCGCATTTGAAGAAATGAGTATGCCTTTTTGTGTATGTTGAAGATAGATAAATAAAATAGGTTGGAATTAAATTCTCTCCCCCCCCCCCCCAGCTCTAAAGCAATTTTTCCCACAGTTTATGATAGGGAAATCTTTACTTTAAGCTTTTTGGTAAATTTGTAGCAACAACTTTTCACTTTCAATGCTTAAAAGATTCCTGATGGCTTATTCAGGAAATTGTTTTATCTAAGAAGGGAGAATTCAGATTATGATGAATGACAAGCAAAGAAAACAGAGTATGCAGTCATAAACCATGACTTTTGGGGTTTATTTTCTCTTGGCTTTATCTGATAAATCAGTTGTGGTCTTTGAAAAATAACGACACAAATGAGAAACCAATACTTCCATTAGCTTTAACCTTACCAGTGTTCATGCATCAAAAAGATATTAAGAATAATTTACAAATCTTTAGACTGTGATGACTTCCAAACAGCTCAAAGACGTCTCCAGTTTAGACCTACGTACTATTATGGTTTTGCAGAAACATGTACTTTCTACATGCTTTACTGAAAAATCCATTTTTAAAGCTCTTCTCTTGACTCAATTCTTCTTAGTTCTAGCTATGCCGAAGAACTCAGAATTCCATGAGAAAGAATGTCAAATATTCATACAATTACGTTTGGTTTAAAAAAACAGCTGACAGTTACCCTTATTACGGTATATAAAACACCAGGGACATAAATAATTATGAAGGTTTATTTCCTACATTCCTGTCATCATCTATCATCTTATCATGAAATGTGAGAACTGCTCAAGATTCTGAAAGCTCAATATTACTTGCTTGTTTATTTCAAAACACATTTCTAATCTCATGATTAGGAAGAAATGCATTGCTGCAATATTTTTTTCCCCTGCCTTACTCAATTTAGCATCTTTTTTCTCATGCAAGAGCTTACAAGGTATTACTATTTTTGAATGGAATCTCTCTGGTTTATATGCAAAATTCAATCTTATATGATTTCCATGCATTATAAACTTATTCATTCTGGATGAGTTATTATTATAAACTTATTCAATTGTGGAGGTAGCAGTTTTGCAAAGTTTATGAGAAACAATCTATCTTTGTCTTGTTTTACAAAACACCAAATCAAAACACTCATGATGCTCCGTAGAAGAATGTTAATTCTGTCCAGATCTCATTAATAAGGTTCATAATTGTTCATATTTCTTCAGCAAAACTTACAGTTATACTTTAAGTTCACAAAATATTTTTTTAAAGTTGAGGGAGATTTGAGTTTCTTGCTCCCTCCTCCCCCCGTCCCCTTGTTTTCATTTTTCAAACTGTCAGATGCAGTCATGAAAATGAAGGGAAAGGTCAAAGGTTTTATTTATTTGTTTTGAAAAACACAAAAGGGAAAGAGGTTTTCCAAGAAGGCTCCCCCCCTCCCCACTGGGAAATAGAAATAAAGAATAGGGAACACATTTTGCTAAAGCAAAACCATCCATTCAGGTTCCAAATGATTGTTACTGTAAATATTCCTTCCAAGGCAGAGACAGGAGTAAAGTGGTGATACGTAGCTGAGCATACATTGCTCACGCTGTTGTACTAAATTTAATTCGTTATGCGCTTTTATGCCCATCCGCTGTTTTTACCCCTCCTTTTAGATTTTTAAAGGTTTTTAAAATATACTTTTTAGATTTTAATAGATTAATTATTAAGTATTTTGATTTAATTTTTTTTATCCTAATGTCCCAAAGGTGCTTTCCAAAGGGCAACTGGATTTTTTTTCTCTTGATAATGTTTTGCTTCTCATCCAAGAAACTTCCTCAGTTTTTAAAAGCAAAATGTTTTTAAGGGGAAAAAAAGTCCAGTTGTCTTTTGAAAAGCATCTTTGGGACAACCATGGCCTGGATGATTGACAATCTCCACAGACTTTTTATTCAGACTGGCTTTTGATGTAATAAAGATTTGATTTGGTAAGTAAAGATTTGCTACTCTTAGGCTCTCTCAGAAAGAACTGTATCAGAAAGAGAATTGAATAAGTTGAATGGCCACAGGCTGTTATTTTAACAGAATAAAAACTCCTATACAAAGGGGAAAGTAGAAGAGTGACTGTGACAATTACAGGGAGACTACTTTAAAAAGTAACAAAATTTAGCAGCGAAGCACAGCTTTGAGTCAGGCAACAGAAGAGTAGACGAGATTTTTTTTTTCTGAAATGGAGCAAATGATGTAGCACGGAGCAGGCTACAAGGGAAGCGTGTGTGTCCAGTTTTGTAATGGACAACTGTAATGCACAAATGCATCACACACACTGTGTGCACACACATCACACACATGTGTGCAGATTGGTGCTGTTTTGTTGGCTGAGTGCCCAATTTACAACAAATTATGCACAATGCAACATGAGGCAGGGATCTGAAAAGTAACTCATCAAAGGTCAAGCTGGTTTTGTTTGACAGGGCACATTGGTATTTTAGAATAAATGAAAGCTAGAATAAGTAGATGAATGTGTGTGCCAGGAGAGACTTAGTTACTGAACAACAGAAAAGAGATGGAGAAATATTCAAGCGTGCAAATGCGGATAGAAAGGGAGTGAGTAGTATGTGAACTGTTGTACAGAATGAATGTACAAAAGGAGCAAAAATGGTTGTGCACAGAAGCATGTTTCTTTCCATTTTGTAATGTGGAAGTTAAAGGTAGGTATCTCAGGAGAAATATTAAAATAAATTGAATGAAATTAGAATAATTGGATGAAATTGATGAGATTCTAGGAATGAGACAGGTTTAAGAAAGTAATCTATGAATCAATTTATAGATGTAGTGAAATCAAAGATGGGTTGAAGGGAAAAAGACCAACTCTATGTACACACATATTTATGTACTTAAAATATTTCTATGATGCTCATTAAAAGACATCTTGAAAAATTACAGCACCTTATGTTAGTGAAAATGAAATCTCCCAGATTTCCTTCCATCTTATCTGCTACTTTCTATTGTTCAACAGTACAATAATTAATCTTTTACTAGGTGTTGCATGAGGTTGCTCAATGTGAATAGGTGATGACTATGTATGTAAGTATGCCAATACGTACACATGCAATACTATGCTCCAAGTTCCACTTGTGTGTCCAAGATATGACCCAGTTCCTCTGTGTTTGGTTGCTGCAAATCAGATTTGCAAAAATAAAATGGCTGAGGGATCTTTACCTTGGATTAATGAAGAGTTCTCTAGTTACCTTCTAGTAATTTCTTCGTTTTTTGTGATTTAAAAAAAATATTTATTTATAAAATTAAAGCTACAGGAGATTCCAGTCCAAAACTCAGCTGACTGAATCACTGGAAAAACTAAAGCTTTTTAAAGGGCAAAGGAATCATCATCATCATCATCATCATCGTCACTGTCATTGTCGTCATCGTCATCATCCCTAATACCAACAAGAAATAAAACGAGAAATTAAAAAATAATGGTGTTCGGTAGTAATCTGAATGTCTTTTCTTTTAAAGCACATCTATTCTTCTGAAGGACTATAGTATAAATTCTAATACTACATACTCTGTTTCCCCCAAAATAAGAAATCCCCTGATAATAAGCCCAACTGGGCTTTTGAGTGAATGGCAATAAGGCCAAGCACTTATTTCAGGGTTCAAAAAAAATATAATACAGGGAAACACAGTGCTAATAAAGGGTTTATGGATTGCAGCAGATGAACCCAGTTCCCTAAACACATAATTTATTGGTTATACATAGCTTGTTGTGAAAATGTATTTTTTAAATGTCACAACATACTAGCATTGTGTTCAGTCTTCAAGCATTCTGGGTGCCATCCCAATTTCCCACTAAGAATTGTCATCAATAGCAATAGCACTTAAGACTTATATAGCTCTCTATAGTGCTTTACAGAAATATCTGGGCAATTTACAGAGTCAACATATTGCTCCCAACAATCTGGATCCTTATTTGATCATCCTCAGAAGGATGGAGGCGTGAGTCAACCTTGAGCTTGTGAGGATCGAACTCCTGGCTGTGGGCAGAATTAGCCTGCAATACTGCATTCTAACCACTATGCCACCATGGCTCACCAAACTATATCTGTTGACACCAAACTATATCCATTAATGTGCTGGAAGAAATTTAAAAATTAGTAATAATTTTGATTGTATTTTGTTAATTAATACAATTTTAATTATGTTTTTAAAAAGCAAATTGGCTTAACCACTAGTTGAGGCAGATCCTTACAGGATTTATCAACACTGATAAATTTTGTATTGAACCAATTTATTAACCACAATTATTTATAGAATGTGCTAGTCAAACCCAAACAATCTGTGTTATGATTTGGTGTGATCTATGACTGTAGCCGTTCTATAATAGTTTAATATAGAGCAGTAAATCCAGAGGGTACCAGTGTAGATACAGAATAGAGTTGGAAGGGACCTTGGAGGTCTTCTAGTACAACCCCCTGCCCAGGCAGGAAACCCTACACCACATCAGACAAATGGTTATCTAACATCTTCTTAAAAATTTCCAGTGTTGGAACATTTACAACTTCTGCAGGCAAGTTGTTCCACTTATTAATTGCTCTAACTGTCAGGAAATTTCTCCTTAGTTTTAAAATGCTTCTCTCCTTGACTGTATACTAATGGCAGGAAATTTGCATATACATTCACCAAGCCACCACTATGGTTTTTTAAAACAAGATAAGCCAAAGTGAAACAAATCATATTATGATTTAATGAAATTGTGTATAAATCTGTCTGATTATGTACATATACTGGTATACCACAGTGTAATGTATAGCTTGCATGTCTGCAACTTAAACTCACCAGGTTTTTTTGTGCTGTAACTGCCCGCTCCTAATTCTTGCTTTGCCTTTGCAATGAGCAGATATTCTGATGAGCTTTCTTTTTACATATTCACCAATAATTCTGTTTTTAACAGACTCATCTTTCATAATTTGACAGAAACTCAGAGAAAAGCCAAGAGAGTCACCTGTTTAAATTCGAGCTCAACTTGTACATCGATTTTCATGTGGAAATCATAAGAATGTACTTATTTATTGAATATAAGTCCTGTCTTTCCTCTGAGAACTGAAGGTAGCACTCACAAGGAGCTCCCCTCATTTCATTCCTGCTATAGCCATCTGAAGAGGTAAGTTATAACCAAAGTCATTCAGGAAGAATGAGTACCATAGTTTCCGCTTGACACTCCAATCTCTATTTTACGGCTGTGCCTGGGTCATCGCAACAAGCCATTATATGGTTTGTTCTTGCTTAGAGTATGCATAGAGCTACCTTCATTCTGCATTTCACACTGTAAACCACGTTCCTGCCTTGCAATTATAATTGAGAGGACTAATGTATAGTGCTGTTGCACATGTTCTAAGACTTCTGAGACAGTATTCTAGAGCTAAAAATGAATTATATCTCATAAAAATGGGAACATTGGAATAGGAACTGGTGTGCATATTCAGAGCATGATTCTATGCAAAAATGCAGGTTGTATCAATAATAATCCTATTGTCAAGGAACACTGCTTCAGTTTAAATTATTCCTTTGTTCTGGAAGGAAGACAGTTGCAACATTCGACTCAGACAGGTAGGCACAACTAATAAATCTAACACCTATGCTAATAATTATACTATATAAATTTTCTTCATTTGTACATACATGATATCTTAGGCATGGGCATTTTGTTTCATTGTCTAATGCAGGGACTCTTTCCCTTGGACAAATAAGTGATTCCTGCAAGCATGTCACAAACCAATGAGGTGCATTCAACTGAGTTTGACTCTTTTCCCAGAGATACAGGAGGTGCAATAGAGTTACCCTTTTCCTCTTTTCTGGAAAATGATTTCGTATTCAAAACTGGCAGCCTAGAAATCAGAACAGAGTAGCAGTTAAAGACCAGACGATCCATTTTGGGGAGCAAACAAAATACAACGAGAAGAATTGGATAAGGTGAAGCAACCTCCAGAGGTAAACAAACTAAATCCTCCCAAGGTCATCCTGAGACTCTGTGAAACTTCTTGCAATGGTGTTTTTTTGCTGGTAGGTTGAAGGAGAAATGAGAATTAGTTTACTGTATATGCAGGCAATGATCTAAGGGGCTTAAAACTATTCTCCGCCTTTTGTATTTTGAGCAGAGCTTTCCTAGCATCTTTTCAAAATGAGATTAAGACTCCCTAACTCAAACTGTTTGTGCTTGACGATAACTTGGAAAGAAATATTAAAGAAAGAAAGAAAGGCATTCTAAATAAAAAAAAAGTGCAGTTCCACACATAATGCGTATACGTGTTTGAATTGCTTTAACTGCTCTTATCGATGTTCAGGTCTTTCAGCATTTCCTTGTTTAGGATTAAACTATTACGCTTGCTGCAATGAACAATATAAGGTTTTCTCTTTCTTTTTAAAAAGGAAGTTGAAATGAATATTTTACTTTTATCTTTGTTTACATGGCACAGCTGTTTTTAAAAGCAAACATCTGAATCTGCTTCTGAGGTCTAAACAGAGGACAATCATCACTTTATGACTGTATAAACCATCTTTGAGTCATGGGGGAAACCACATGTGTCAGACCGTACAATATAACTAAACTCTATTTCTTTGATCGCTTTGTAGGTTTCCCAGTAAAATTCCTAGCAGGAGTGTGTTGGATTGTAGGTTATTGGTCAGGTTTTTTAGTTGATTTTGAACTGTTAGAATAATTTCATTTGATTAGAGTATAGAAATATAATTAAAACATTCCATTCATTCAATTTAATTTCATGGAAGAGGAGAGAAAATCCCTAATTACTTGTGGTTAGCAATCACTTGCTTTTATTAGTATTAGTCATATATTGTTGAGGGTAGCATGCAACTTGGTATCATTCCAGAGTCTTCTGAGCCTCTTTCTTCACATAGCAACATCTTCTGGGTTTGCCAACTAATTGTTCAGATTTTTAAAATGTTTTGCATATGATCCAGACATGTGCACATCCCGCCCTACTGGTTTCATATTAAAAAACAGCTGTTGATTTGGGCAGTTTTAATAATGTAGTTCCTTGCAATTGCTCCAAGGATCCTAGCAACAGAGGCAAAGAGAGTTAGGGTAAAACTTGTCTTATTTAAATAAGTTCTGTATCCCACACACTGTTCACATTAAGGGGTTAGAAGCATCTCTTCGCTACCCCATAGGCAGTCTTCAATATCCTGTTTAGTAAGTGATTCCAATCTCCTCTTGTAATGGTATGTAGGAATGACACTAAGAGACAGGGAAGAGCTGCAGTCTGGGCAATAGTCAGATAAGAGGCAGCTACCCTTCAGTAGAAATTTGGGCATGGCAGATACCTTAGAAGGAAGCTTCCTTAGTTTCTCAGGCTGTAAAGCAGGTGGGGGGATATGCACATTCAGACTTGTAAGATTATGTTAATGTAACCTCACAATAAAGTAGAATTAGTTCATCTGGGCATGTTTCTTCTCTGGATTACCTCACAAGGTTGACACCTCTGCTCCAACTATTCCATCATGGCTACACCTCAGTAGGAAAAGGGCATGGTTGAAATATGATAGAGAAATGATGACTTGGGGCTTTGCGGCTACTCCTTTATAATAATCACTCAGTGTCTTTATCAGATAAATGCATACTTTTTGACTAGAGAGATGGGTGACTGTGTTTTATTTCCTTTGTTGCATGGACGGGAAATATTTATTGCCTCAGGCCTTGTGTTAGCTTAATGCAAAATACTAAATAACACCAACAACCGCCCTTCTTTCCATTTTTTAAAAAACTGATCCTGTCAGTTTATCAGGCCATTTTGAAAACAAGTTGTCAAGAAAACTGACTCAAAGGCAAAACCAAAAAAAAAAAAAAAAACCTCTAAAAAGTAAATACCAAAAAACCAAAATCGTGTGTGTGTGTGTGAAGAGATTCTTAGCTATCATAAGTAGACATGGTCATGTGATCTTTCACTTCGTGACTGCATTGATTACTGATGGGAGTTGCCAATCCCAACTCCAGTCAGTAAGTGAGGACTTCCTGTATCTGGGTCAAGGGAATACTATGGTTTTAGGGTGCCTAAATTTATGATAATGTTGAACAAAGACTCCTTGCTAAAATAGAACAATATGGTCTTTTTAACAGTAGTATCATTAACAAATAGGTTTATAGTTAGAACATGTGGTCATTAATTGATCTACAGAACATCTACATGGAGGAAAATAATCAATGGAGTACTTCAAAGTTATATCCTAGGATCAGTGCTCTTCTATAAACCTATCCAGTCCTGTATTACACTCTCAAAATAGCAACCACATATCTACGGAAAGCCCAGGAAGTTAAACATCTTCCCATCTATTTCTAACAAAAATATCAAAAATAGTGAACATTGTGCTACTGAATAACATACCTTAACTAAGGGCCATTAATAGCTTATTTTTTTCTCAGTGATTTTGCCTAATCCATTCTGAAATCATTTAAAGGTGGCCAGTCAAGCTTTACAAGATAGGGCAGTTCAGCAATTTACTCAAACAATACAGTACTTCAAATGAAAGGATGGTGGTGTTTTTTTTTGCCAACTACTTTAAATTACTGCTATAGGAGTTTTTGAAGATCAACCTTTACAGCCACTCTTTCAAGGCAGCAAAGAAGGAGAAGCTAGTCACCCACAGGAAAGTTTCTGACTTTCCAGATAGGTCTTGCTCAACCTTGGTGCCTCAGGCATCCTGACCTCTGCCCCACAGCCATCATAAAACCATAGAATTGAAAGGGACCTTTTATGTTTTTTAGTCCAGCTATCTATCCGGGAATCTTCAAACATCACTCTACACCTAATAAGTAGGAAAGATGAGAAGAATAGTTTACACAGTACACATACTAGGTCAATGTGGAGGCAATCCATGCAGAGAGGGGCTGATCTTAAGGATGTAGCCCAAGTTTTAAGAAGATTTGGGTGTTGGAAGAACCTTTAAGACCTTTGTGGCAGAGGTGAAATCTAAAATTTTTCCCTACCGCTTCTGTGAGCGTGGCAGGAGAAGGATACTGTAAAATCTCAATTCCCTCCCGACTCCTGAGGGAAGGATATTGCTAAGTCTCCATTCCCACCCCACTCTGGGGTGAAGGATATTGCAAAATCTCCCATTCCCTCCCCACTCCTGGGGGAAAGATACTGCAAAATCTCCATTCCCACCCCACTCTGGGGCCAGCCATAGGTAGAATTTGCCGGTTCTCCGAACTACTCAAAATTTCCATTACCAGTTCTCCAGAACCTGTCAGAACCTGCTGGATTTCACCCCTGCTTTGTGGGCTTCAAAGAGAAGGACATTATCCCCCTCTATGGCACTTACAGATGAATGCTTGGTTAATTTCCCAGTATGCACCACTGTATGACATTCCCACAACTCTTACAATAGAATAGAATTCTTAATTGGCCAAGTGTGATTGGACACACAAGGAATCTGTCTTGGTGCATATGCTCTCGGAGTACATAAAAGAAAAGATACATTTGTCAAGAATCATAAGGTACAACACTTAATTAAAACACTTAATTAAAGGCCTCTGGAGGGAAGAGGGCTCATGACCAAGTGCTGATTCAGTATTAAATTCCCTGTCTCTTCCTGGAGTGTCCCCTCCCCACAGCCTTCCCTACACAAAACCCAAAAACTCTGACCATAGCCAAGCATCTGGCCCCTTTGGCTCAAAAGGAGCAAGAGATCACACTCATACCTTCCAGATATCAACTTCATTTGACTTACCTAATCCCATTGAAGAAACTCCTGACTCTTAATTCATCCATGCAGTCTCACATCCATCTCATGGACTGAGATCTTCCTGTTCTAAGGACCGTATCTTGGGATTTAAAGATCAAATTTCACAAGAAGTTTTAGGAGGATTTTGGAGCAATTTCATTATCAAGTAATCCAAGAATGACAACAGATCAATTGTCTGCTTATGAAAATATATCTGATTATATAATTAGAAACAATCAGAATAAAGTAAAGATTGGAGAAGAAAAGTATTATTGGGGATTATATGCACATTTTGTTGTAGTTTCAGATATACCTTAACAAAACAAATGTGTATTATAGCAACATGCAGATGATTAATGTTTCCTATTTTCACAGCGAGTACTTCCTCTTAGAAAAAGCAGCAAAAACAAATTTGTGCGGAAACAATTGGAAAATTCCTGTCTGGCTCCCTTGGGGCAGTAAGGAAAATAATATGCAATACCCCATAACAAACAGATAAGAAAATATGAGGGAAACACAAAACCCGTGAAGTAATTAAGGATGAAGGAACCTTCCAAATACCTCTGCAAACACAATTGCTTTCCTTACATGGATAGCTGAGCATGTATATTTGTGACAGGAAAGCTCAAAAAATGGTAACAACGACAGCATTGTGTCTTGTGCCATGAACTTGTTCTTGGGAGCATATAAAAGCTTAACAAATCTTATGAGCAAGAGCTAAAATTCTTCACCACAACTTCAGTCAGCAAACAAAGGGCACCTTGACAAGCTCTTGGCATTAAGAATAGATTCCTATAGAGTTTTCAGATAGGACTGATGTAAAATCCATTTCTAAACAGAATGCATCATTCTGTTGATACAGCCTTTGCTTTTGTATGTATAATAATAGATCAGGATATTAGAATAGATATAAAAACACTAAAGGGGCAACATTTGGCAGGAAATTGTGTTTATCTAAAAATAAAATGAGACCTGGCTTGGGATAGTGTTTAAAGCATCAGGTTAGAAGCTGGGAGACAGTGAGTTCTAGCCCCACCCTAGGCAGAAGGCCAGCTGGATTCTCTCTCAGTCCAAGGAAGTAGATGAGGCAAACTTGGCAAACCACTTCTTGCCAAGAAAACTGCAGGGACTTATCCAGCCAGTTGTGAAGGCACCAAATCAATCAATAAATATTCCTTTAGTTACTATGGAAATCAATTCAGTGATAATAGAAGAATGCAGGAAGTCCCCAGGTTAAGGATTTCTGATTTAAGGAAAACCCCTAGATATAAATAGGCTGTCTGTCTGATTTTCTAAACTTAAATGGGAACAATTAAAAAACTGGGTTCAGTGCTTGAATCATGTCTCACTTTTTTATGATGGAAACTTTAGCATAAAATAGATAGTTGATAGGTATATTTTGAAGTAAAACATCAACAGGCTTTCATGTTTACAGCAGGCATAAAAAGAACAGAAGTGAAATGATACTTAGAAGTAAGATAGACTTTATGGCTTTAATATACTTCTTTGGTTTGGACTGTGAACAGAAAAAATAGGATGCTGGAAATGTTAGCAAAGTTAAATGTTTACACAGATCAAATTAAATTTGTTCTCATTTATCTTGTGACTCAGTAACTTGTGATGCTGTTGTGAAGTGTACAATGAATGAATAAAATTTGTGTTTGGGGGCATATAATACTAAAAATATGCAATCAAATAATCTTTAAGAGTCACCTCAGACTTGTACATCATTTTTAGTAGATCTGTGGACAGGTATCTCTCTGAAAATAAAGCATTATTTATCCACCACACAGTGTATCTCAACTTTAGCCATATTAAGATGTGTGGACTTCAATTCTGTAAGCTGCGAGACTCTGTGAGATGGTCAGCCATATAAAATTGATTCATAAATAAATAAAACTCCCAAATTCCCCAGCTAAGGTGAAATACTGCACTAAGGTCATAATTTGAGTTGGGGTTTTTTTTACTTAATGTGTCATATGAATCTAGTCATTGTGATCTATTGTAGCCTATTATCAGGGATTCTTTTTGGAGGGAGGTAATCATGACTGGGGCCCAAAAGACATACACAGATAGGGGCCCATTGATAATACTATTCATTACAGCATTTGAAATCAACAGAAAGATCAACATTTTTCATTTAAAGTAGCAGAACTACTCAGTTAAAATATACTCTTGGGAATTATACAGTAGATATTCCCGCAAACTCTCATTTCCTAGACCATTGATTTCAGGGGTCCTTGGTGCTCTCTGAGCTTGGTTGTTTTCTCAGCAGTGCTCAAGAGCACTGATGGTGTTACCTACCTAGGTAATGAACTGTCTGCAAGAAAATAATCAAGCTCAGAGTCTCAGGCCAATAAAATGGAACTTTGAGGAAACTTAAGCCTCGGAGTTTTCTTTTATTAGGGGTGTTACTTGGAACCCTGACACGGGGAACACAAAGGACCCCTCATTTCAACCCTGAGCTACAAATATTCTCTTTCATTGGTACCATTGATTTCAAAAGATTAAGATGCAAAAAGGAATCACATCAGAGGTAATGAGCAGGTCAGGCTTTCTATTCTCTCACATTCTGAAAAAATATCTGCTTAGCATGTTATGAGAATCCAGCTAACTGTCAAGCAAACCGCATTTCACAAAACATAGAAATGTGAGTCCAGTTTTAAATAAACATACTTGCTGTCATTCCTACTGTCTGTTGAATAAAATACCAGAGATATTCCTTCTTCTTCATACTTTCTATATTAATGTATTGTGAATGATGCAAGAGAGGAGCAGCCATGATGCAGATAAGAGCTGGGAAACTGTTAAAATTTAAATACCAGGCCTGCTTACTTCGAAAGCATCAATCTCTATAGTCTCTGTGCAAATATGATACCATACCATATTTATACCATAAAGTGAATGGTATAAAGTAAATGGTCTGTCTTTAAGTATAATGAATTTTATGTATGAGCCATGATTTATATCATTAGGATTGACTAGATAAACCACAATTGGCATTCTTCACACTGCACGCTAACTAAAGCCACACAAATCACATTATGACTTAGGGAACTCAGCCAATTACTTTGTTTTATCTCTTTTGCTATGGTTGCTGCAAAAATACAAATAATTATTGTTCTTTTATCTACATACCTAGCCTGTAGTTACCCAGAAGGAAGCCACATTGATCATGAGACACACTGATAAGTAAATAAGCAAAGCATTTTGCTGTCATTATGAAAGAGAGAAAATATTGGCCGATGCATGAGAAAGCTCTGAATGGTGATTTGTACCAGAAAAACTAAGCTTCCTTTATTTCAGGGGGGAGAAAAAAATTCCACCTTTTGAATCTTCTGTCTTCTCTAAGTAGTTCAGAATTTGGTACATCAGAATCTAAACAGAGCAACCCTGTACATTCCCATCTTGTTGCAATAAGAGACCTCTCAATTTACTTAGGAAAAGAGATTTAGACTTAGGAAAAAAATATGCTCTATCTAGAAGATGGTGGAATAACACACTAACCAGAAATGGCAAGGACAGGTTGACATGCTCCAAACAGCTTTAGCAACTTTGGACCCAAATTAATTCTTGGACAAGAAACTCCCAAGGAATCCCAGGACTTTAGGCTGGACTAGGAATTTGAAAAAAAATCCTCAGAAGATATTTCCCTCCCCCCCGTTTTTTTTAAAAAAAGAAAGCTACACAGATGTACTATAATTGCCAGGAGTCACGTTTAGTTGAAGGTAATAATTATTTCTCATATTAAATGATCATGGTATAAAAGACACATTACATTGTGTTCAGCAACTTTATCTAAAGCGCAGAAACAGGATAAGGAAGGATAAACCAAAGAAATTAAAGCCATAAGATCAAAAAATATAGCTAAACCAGTGGTGGGTTTCAAATTTTTTTACTACCGGTTCTGTGGGTGTGGCTTTGTGGGTGTGGCGTGGCTTTGTGGATGTGGCTTTGTGGGCATGGCATGGCTTTATGGGTGTGGCTTGGTGGATGTGGCAGGGAAAGGATATTGTAAAATCTCCATTCCCACCCTACTCCAGGGGAAGGTTACTGCAAAATCCCCATTTCCTCCCAATCAACTGGGACTTGGGAGGTAGAGAAGAGATGGAGATGGAGCCAGTCAGAATTTTTACTACCGGTTCTCTGAACTATGCAAAATTTCTGCTACCGGCTCTCCAGAACTAGTCAGAACCTGCTGAAACCCACCTCTGAGCTAAACCTAGTTTATACCAACTCATCAAGAAGAAAATCTATGTGATTGCTAAGAATCAACACCTACTTAATGACACATGATCGAAAACATTTATTCCAACAGCGTTCACTGTATTTCTTCATACTTTTGTATTCATCCTTATTTCTACTGTATCTATGCTTCACTTCACTGCCTTTTCTTCCCAATATCTTTTTGAACATCTCAGCTCCATCTGACCACTTCTTTCTTGATCTTCCCTACTTCTGAGCCCATTCACTCTTCCTTCATCTATTAGTTTTGCACTTCTGGACCCAATTTCACCCTTACTCATTCTCTGCTCAACGGTCCCCTCAATATCCTCTTGTACTAGTTGATCATGTTTGCACTCAGCCCATATTTATTCAGCATTCTTTAATTCTTTCCTTTATATCTTGGTTGTTGGGTTTTCTGCATATCCTTTTCCATGCCCAATCCCACAGCATTCAACTTTTATTTTTTTCTGACATTTCCAATTCCCATTTCCACTATCCCATTTCCACTATGAGCAGATGTATACTCTTATACACAGTATAATTTATTTTATACTTTATTTAAAGTATAATTTATTTTGGCAAAAAACATATTACCTACTACTGTATCTTTCTACCAATATTTGCATTACTCCTATTATATTGTATGATCTCACATTTTTTGATTGTTTAACCAATTCTTATTAAAATCTTAAGTTAGAATGAAGCATGAATCATTTAATTTCTATCCAGCTACCCACAGGTCTTTATGACTTTATAGTTAACAGAATCTGAGATCTCTTAATCAAGGATGTAGTTTTACCAATTTATACACCAATTTGTATACTGCTCTATATTGTGAAGCACAACTATCTTCTTAAAAGAAACAAACACCTGGAAGACAGGAATCCCCATTGACAAAATTGCCTTCCACACTGGGCATGAAGTTTTGCACTGAAAAATGGAGCTCACATTGGTGGGAAGAAGTGCAGCATGTTTATCAACAAATGAGACTGACATCCTGATTGAATTTACTCAGTGGGATTAGTTCTGGGTCAGTGAGTATAAGATTGGGAGTATCTGTACTAAGATGCAGGGTATGGAAAACATTCTCTAATGCTCCAAGGGAAGTCAGTAAGATGTTTATCCTGCCACTTAATTTAATTGCACTACAGGGTTTTTTGTATTTCATATGTTTGCCAAGGCTAATTTTGAAACTGTAACCAAAAGTAGTGAAAATGTGCCATAAATTACAGTAACTTTATGCTCCAAGACACGTCTAAATTCCACAATCCCCAGCCAAGTATAACTGCCCATATTGCCTATGGATAATCAGATAGGTCTGACACATCTGGAAAAAACCAAATCAATGATGTCAATGCATATAAAAAACAGGTGGAGATTCAGTTATTCCATTGTGGTCACCTTCATTTTTTTTTTAATCATACCATATGGGGATCCATGAAAAGAGGGAGAGAGGAAGAAACACATAGAGAGATTTACATTCAGTTCATATACAGTATCCCCTTTAACATTTACTGATGCAGATTTGAAAATTATAATAAAAATGCAAAATATCACCTTACAGAGAATTATCATAGGATGTGATGAGCCATGTTTGAAATTAAGCACATAGATCAGAGTTTCCCCAACCTTTTTGGTTTTGTAACCTGGTGGGGGTGGGGGGAGGGAATGGTTCCACATGTGCACATGCACACCTGCTGCTTGTGTGAGGGGGGATGGGCACACGTGCACTCACTCACCAATTCCATAGACCGGTTCCAAAAGGCTGAAAGCCCGGTAGCTCATCCCTTCTACCTGGAATAGAACAAAATGGTGGTCCACCATATAGGTGTGCATCCACCTATAACAGAATTTGATTTCAAACCTCAGTTAATGGCCTTCTCTGCCTGACTTCAAAGAAACCAGGTTCAGATAAAATGGAAGGGCCAAGAGCATGTTGGTTTAGGGTATCTTGTGAGCAGCTGCTCATGTCCATTCTGAATGTTGTTGAACAATTGCAAGGCCTTTCTTATCTGGCCATGCGATTCTTTCTTACTAAACCAGATTTGGATTAGATAGTTCTTTAAAATTATGAGACATGAAACTGCTGTCAACTCTAAGTGACCACATAGATATATTTTCTGCATGATGATCTGTCCATAATCTGGTCTTTCAGATTTGCCCCATCGTCACTTTAACTGTTTATCGACTTTGCTGCTGACAAATTCTCTTCTTGTCTTTCCGTTATCTTTCCCAGAATTAGTTCTTTAAAAAAAAGCCATAAAAATGCATCAGCCACCCTGTTTACATTTTCTGTTTCATTTCATATAACAGATGCAAACAAATTGTTCTTTCTTAAGGCAAAGTGACAGGGGAATTCCAACTTCTTTTTCTTCAAACATAGAAGAGAAAGTTATGGATTACATTGCATTGATAAGAAACTAAACAGTTACTGCTAATGTTTTGGGGATGGGCATAAGGTCTCTCTGATAAACATAAATTCAACTGGTTTTCAAACATTATTCTCTCCTCTCCCAGTCTTTTCTCTTAAAATAGAGGCCACTTTTTTCTCACTGAAGAACAGGTTCTCCTCCTCCTAGTTCATGTAATATATGATTGTTCTCTTGTTTTGCAAGTCTGTTGTGGCAATCAGTCAGCACTTCCTGGTATAAAAAGACTTCTCAGCAACTTTAAATGGATTCCAGGTCTACTGACTGTAAGAAGCTTATAGTGAGACTTTTGTTGGAGGCCATTTTGAGATGACTGAGTAAACATCATACAACCACATTCCTGGAGCATTAGAACATCTTTCCTCATGTTCTCATGCTCATCATCAGATCCGTATAATGAGCTCAAGTCCTTGTGAAGTTGTGAGGAAGGGTGAATCTGAAGCCAATTTCTTGCTGCATTCATACATTTGCATAATAAAGCATAAATCTAAATTTACAAGCTATGGTAGCTAGGTTCACACAACCTGTTCAATGTATCATGTACTGACTCTAAGAGTGCTGAATTATCAAGTACTGTAGAGCATTGAATTTCATGAGTAATTCTGAGCACTGGGAAGTCTGTTTTCATGCATACTAACAATCCTTCACTGGTTTCCTTCACAGGCAGTAGGTGGCACCAAAGTTATGAGATTAGATCAGCCACAGTTTTACACTGGTATATTAAGGGAATGTTACTATTAATAGTGGAATAAGTAACTCCAATCCCTACTTAGTTGAGTAGAAATGATAGCAATAAAATCATTAGGTGATTTTTTCTTTCTTTGCTTTAGGTGAGACAGATTTTGGTTATGCTCATAAACTGATCTGAGCTGTGAGTTATTGATTAAAGTGCACTTAACATATTCGATCAAAATCAAAGAATATTATGATTTTATAATGTTACATGAACATTATGTCTTGATGAGCTTGTGATTATTTTTTCCCTCTGTAACAAAGTAGTTGACTATTCACAATCTTAGTGTCACAAAGAAAATAATTCACCCACACATTATGAAGCAATGAGGTCAGGACTGTAATTCTCAAACAGGAGAGAAAGGTAAGGCTTCATCTTATGGCTATTTAAAATTACACATCTCCTAATATGGTGCTGATTACCAACTTGTCTGACTTCAAAAAAGGATTGGACAACTTCATAGAAGTCATGGAGTCAATTGGTTATTAGCTTTGGTGGTTTCTGAAGACCATCTTCTGGGAGACTAGAGGGCTTCCTTGTACAATGGTTGACCCATGTGACAAAGAAACTACTGGATTATTGGGCCAGGGGTCCAACCCACTAGTGCATTACTGTACTTATCTTCTAATGTGAAAATTCAGCTAAAATAACACCTGTGGCTCATAGATTGCACTAAACCAGTGTGGGACTGTTGTTGCTTGTTCACTCAGATGTGTCCCCTCAGCATCCCATTTTACGTCAATGTAGTCCAAGAAAATTTGACAACAAAATGGCCCATTTCTGATTGTATGATTTTAGGTGCAAATCACCAGAAATAAAAGAAAGAAGAAATGACTTAAATCTCTAAACTGGACCGTCAGAATTTCAATCCAATATCCCAAAAAACCAATTATTTTCAATCATACAGCTCACAGTGACATCACTGGTAGGCCTTTAGTGCAATCTAGGACATTAAATTGCAAACCATCAGCTAATATCAGGTGAAAGCAGCCAGAACCACTCACGAAGAATCTATACAGCAGTTTATTGCTAGTAATCTAAGTTACAAGAATATCGCCTGACTACATTCTCTTGGAAACAGCAAGATAAACTTCAAGCATTCTGAGGGAGGTCTAGCTTGTGCCACTTAGTGCAATGAAAAGACTCTTAAACTAAGGAGTCTCTGCAATGCAGACTCTAAACTTTGACCCCTCCCTCCAGCCTAGTTGGATATTTCTCTACATCTAAACCTGAACAAATAAGTATGTACGACAATGCATCTGACTCCATGCTCTGCAGTAGGTAGACAAGCACTTTGATTTTATTAGGCCAGTCAGGCCTACTAAATAAACATTAAACCATCCTAGGACTGATTCTCACATCCTACTAATCATAGATTTGTTTTCATTTCAGCATTCATTATAGACTTTATATACTTATTGTTTTTTGGATTCTTATTTTGCATGATGATTTTATTTATTGTCAGCTGCCCAGAGTCATTATGGCGAGACAGGCAGCCACAGAAATCTAAACAAACAAACAGCATAAATATACCTTGCTATCCATTTGAAAGAATATGTACACATGGTGCATCATTCATTGCATCCCCAATCCAGCCTGAATGTATCTCAAGGCTTTTTAACTGTAAAATAGTGTATTCTATCTTCTCTTGAGGTGCCTTGAAATATGAGAGATTAGTGGCAACCTATTCAGTCTCTTGGTGATAATACAGATGGGTTGGTTTCTGCAAAGCTTGTATTGGCCAGCTGAAGGGGAGCATTCAGTGGTCGTTTTGGCTTGGGCAGAGGCAAAGCAGTTTTTAGGAGTCATCTGCCTACGTAATGTCTAATCTGAACTTTCCAAAAGGCTATCCAGAGGTTTCATGGACTTCTTATATACACATTTATAAACACAAATTTGTTTCAAAATGCTGGTGTTGATCTTTAAAGCCCTACATGGCATGAAACTCAGTTATTCGAGGTGCCCCATCATCCCAATTTCATCTGCCAATCCCACAAGATCCAACAGAATTGTTTGTTATGGATTACGTCGTTGAGGAAGTTACATTTGGTGGGCCCTAGGCAGAGGGCCTTTTCTGCTTTGGTGCCTGCATTGTGCATTCTTTTCTTTCCAGAGATGAGATCAGCCTCATGACTCCCAAGTTTTCAAAAGCCCTGTAAGACCTAATTATCTTGGGGCCTGGGGACCCCAAGAAATGGGTGAACACATGAAATGGCTTTGTCATTAACATCCCATTTATTATTCTCTCTTTTCTGTTTCAGTCCTATTTTATCAATTTTGATACTATTTTAATGATTATATGTAATGGTTTTAGGTAATCATTGTTTTATTTATTTTAGTGCTTTTATGAGATGAGAGGCATAGAAATGTGATTAATAAAATATACATTGTTATACTAATCTTCTGGAAGGTTGCTAAACCTGTTATTAAATGTATGTTCCTGGTCTTTCAAAAGACTGCCAGACACATTTGTAAATAAAGGGGTGGCAATCAATTTAAACTGAGAAAGAGATATGCCATCAATTCTATCCCAAATGAGAGCATCGTAAGTTTTTTGCTGCTTCTGCCAAGAAGGCATCTCAAATGGTTTTGCCATCTATGAATATGATTTCTTGATAGAGGTGGCACCTTGTTGCCTATTCCAATTTCATTTTGTTTACTTTATGGAATATTGTCAGATATGGGACTGCACTACTTGTCCTCAGCACTTATGTACCTTTGCAGTTCTCTCAATGACAAGAAGATCTGGGTCCCAAAACAGCCCATCTGTCAGTTCAGGAGGAGGGAGGAGGGTAGGGTGCCTTCAATACGCATGCAATTTCCCTCCTGCTTCTGTACTGTATTCCCTTTCTGCCCTACTAGAGTTTTTGCTGGGCTGATGGTTAGACCTATAGTCAGAAATAGTCCAGACAGAACACTTCCATACTAATGATCTCTCACTCAGGAAGTTTGAAGAGTAGATAAAGTCTCCATCCCAGCACCCATCCACCCACGTCTGCTCAAGTCTGCTTGTAAGAGTTACTGGTGTCATTTCCTATTGGCAATTGGTCAATAAGAAAGAGCCCTATAATTATACCAGCCAGCATTTGGATGAAGTCCAACATCTTCTCTTCTTGCTATCCTTGGACAATACCAAACACTTTTCTGCACAGCAGGCAGGATTTTATGGGGAGGAAGGGAGAGGCTTGTTCTTTCTGTGAACAATATCAGATCTAGTATCAGTGTTAGCAGGGGAGAGGCAGGCTGGAACTTTTCCTTTCTGTAGATTATCTGATTTCAGGACCCAAGCTTTAGCTTTGCCTGGTGAATTACAAATCAGCCAGCTACCTACTATGGTATGAACCCAACCCATATGACTAATTTAAAGATCAATATGTTATGTAAACCAGACAACAGGAATAAATCCTAGTTAATCATGAGGAAGCCTATGAACACAGCCATTATTTTTCTAAAATGTAGAGCAATGAAAGCTGTATCTGTACCTTTTCCTGGATGAACATGAAGCCCTGTGGCTAATCTAAATTGATAATTATAGTCACAAGCATTTAAAACAAATTTTAACCAGCACATAAAGGAGTTCTTCACATAGACTTTTCTGCAAGCTTCTCTATGTGGGGAGAAGGGTTGATCATGTCAGATTCTTCTGGTAAGGAGTACTTACATCAGTATTTTTAAAGGGGCCCACCTAGATGTAGAATAGATGGTAGTCCTTGGCTAGACTAGGGGAAAGGATGGAACTTGCTCACCTAGTCCCACTCATCTGACTTTTTATGGGTTAACTAGGTGGTCCAAATCTCTCCTGAACATCAAATTAAGTAAAATGAAGACAAACACTCTTCATGGATTTATGAACCAGCCCTAAAACACACAATGATTGTGGATAAAATGTTTCATCAATACACTGAACGTGCCTATACCTTCATCCTTCTACCCATTCACTAATAGTTTAGGACTTCTACCCTTCATGCTGCCTCTTAGAATTTCTACTTTCTTATTACAAGTCAGCAGAGCTCAGATTATTCTGCAAAAGTAGAAGAATGCAGAACCTTTCACTTTTCTCCTGCAGATGTCTTCCTATGCTTCCAGATCCTGGCTTTCTTCACTCCACATATTAAGACATGTTGCTTAATTAGTTTTCTGGCTTTCCATGACACATTAAATCAGAGTTTATAAATCACACTGCTTCCATTCACACAATATTCAAAAACCACAGGATGATTTGATGGTATTTCCTTAGTGAATTGCATTAACTTAGAAAAAAAATACATAGTGAAACCATAGTTTAGCATAATGTCTTATTCCAGGCACCGGATGCATCTATCCACCCCACCAAATGAAAACCAGTGGTAATGAGTGATCAAACCAACATCTTAGGCCAACTGTTTCATCTGACCTTAAACAGCCACCTTTTTCATTTACAGAAAAAGAGCCTGTGACAATCCTCTTACATGCTACCAGCCTACAGTGGCAACCAAGTCCAGAGGACATAGTAAAGTTCACACTTCGGTTAAGAGCCAGGCAGGATGAAATGATTGCATGGATGCACTCATGAACTAAACTCTCTGGCTTAACTGCTTTAACATGTCATAAGGAGGCTGTATGAGTGAGAAAATCATTTAATCTCCTCCACAATCCCACCTCTTGGCATGGCACTCCAGGGTATAGATGTTTCTGTGGTTAAATCAGTCCCATCTCAGCCTTGCCAAGATGTCTCCTCCCCATGGCTGCTGTGCTACTTTAGGGAATCATTAGCTACAGCTTCAGGGCCTTATATTTCGGGTTCAACCTGTCTGGCAAGCCCTAATAGTGAGGATTAACACCTGGTCCCACCTTATGAATGTCTCATCTGGATTTTTTTTCTCTAACTACCCCTCTTTGGCAAGGAAAATGCAGACAGGGTTCAGCAATGTTTCCTTTTGCTGTGGTTTACTCAATAACTTTCAAGAAATCATGAACTACAGCACCTGGAAACCTACAACATACTAAGTCAATGGCAAATGAATTAACTTACTATTTAGGCAGATGTGTGCATGGAATATATGAACTTGCAAAAATTTGTGATTCTTTTGTCATCAAAAATTTAGACTTATACATTTAGTTGTGCCAAAATGTGGTTTATTTTTGGCTTTGAATATTGTATGAATTGAGATTCAGAAAAAATGAGTGCAGCTGAGTGTTAAGTGTGAACCCATCCATTATGGCTTAATTAACAAACCATGACTTTATATATTGTGCAAACTGGGTCATTTAATTAACAAGAGTAAATCAAAAGCTCTACAGTATTCATAAGGCATGCTAAACAAAACTGCTTCATTAAACATAATTTATGCATTGCCATTTTATCCGTTATCATGTGAAGCTTCTTAAACTATCCTAGGTTTACTGAGTCATCAGGCCTCAAATCAGCCATCAATATGAGTTTGTGATAACTGAAATTTCATGGTAGATTACTAATGCCAGTTTCGAAAAGGCCAAATGAAGGCCTTTTGAGGGTTGGACTATATGGCAAACCTAATATTTTTGATGAATGAGCCATACATCGTGGGATAAGACAGTGATATGTGTGATTGTTCAGCACAGGGATGTCAAACTTGTGGCCCGCAGGCCGGATGCATCACGTGCTGGCTACGCCCACCCTCATTTTAGCGAAGGTGAAAAAAGTCACGATATATCATGTGACAAAACATGACATGACTTTGACACCCCTGGTTTAGAATATATTTGGGGATACTGTACTATAATATTGTAGCTAATGTAATCTAGTTAATACATAGCATAACTGCTTTGGACTGAACAAAATATATAAAGGCAACTTGTCTGTAGCTTACTTAATTGACAAGTTTCAGGATCCACATTACTAAACTATGGTCTGTTGAACCAACCACATTAACTGGATTAACATAATATGCTAAGCTACTTTATCTGCATGTTAGATGATCCAACTACCATGTATTCCTTCATCCCACCTTGAGCCATGTGTTTTCAGCAGCTGCTTGAACAGAATTTTCCTCCTTGCCCCTGAAGCATAGAGACACAAACATCAAATCATTCATTAAAATTGGCCTAATTGCTGTCAGCTGGGCCATGTGTCAGTTAACAGTAGAAAAGATTCCCATGTAAGTTGCCAGCCTTAAAGTGCTAACTGCAGTGTATCCTTGCCCTGTAAAATTGTATTTGATTTAGAACACCGGTCTGAGAAGTACATCCTGATATTTCATTGTTGATAATTATTTTTTTTTTTTACTTCTCCGTCTTCCAGGTTCTGTCTTCACAAGCAGGGAAATTATGCAGCCAGGAGCAGTGTGCCAAATGTCTTTTATATGAGTCCAAGGGAATTCAGCCTGGCTACCTGAAGGATTATTTTTCCACTTGAAAAACCTCTTTGCTGAAACAGGATTGTGCGAGACTTGCGACTTTCTGTTAAATATGAACACACACAGAACTATCATTACTTTGATCTAGGGCCTTAGCTAACCTTATAGCATCAATATAACATAAGTATGGGTTATTTTTTTAACTGTTTGCTATCTTTTCGTGGCTTGGCCTGTACTTTGCAGTGAGTCAGATTTTCTTTACTGTGCTGAAAGCCACAATTGTGTGGGTAATTCATCCCAGTGAACCACAGAGAAACAAACCACATAATGACCATTTTCTAAATATGCTTCCCTTACGCTACTATGCTTTGGATTTCTTAAAAACTGGAGTAGCCCATCCATGAGCTACACTAGGAGATTGCTTGGGTGCCAGTTGACAGCCATATTTTGAAGAGAAAAATCAAACTTTAAAACGTCCAAGAGTTTTGGAGGATAATTACAAGACTTACCTAGACTTCTACTTCTTTGTAACAAGCCTACCATCACCACCCCTTGGGATTACAGTACATTCCCCTTAATTTCCAGCCATGAGAACAACACTCCTTCTATATTTATCAGCAATCTATCCAATATTATAGGATGATGGGTAAACCACGTTACTGCTCATTCTAAGCCCTTCTAGGATTGGAATCTGTTCACCTGGGGATAGGGTGAGTCAGATAAATGAGTGCCATTGTTGCAAATGTACTCAGAATATTGTTGAATAAATTCTAAGCATTCTCCACATGAACCCACAAAATATGACGTGTGGATTTAAAAAAGTGACTAGTTTGCATCACCTGTGAGAAAGAATAGCTGGTTGTGAATTAATAGATTAAGCTGCACAAGCTTTATTGCACTGAAAGATCCCTCCTGAAAGTTCCTCTAGATGTCTAAAGGAAAACTGGAGTTCTATATTTTATCCTTGTTTTTGTCTCAGGGTTTGAAAGATTACAGGACAAAATAAATCAAGTCATTTTATGTGTTTTGTTTAAATATTCACAGTCCAAGCAAAATTATTTATGTTATTAGGAAGCTGCAGTTTTGATGCTAAAAGATTTTTAAACCCAATGATCTCTATAATTCAAAATGTCCACTCACTGAGTGATTCATTTAGCTGCTTGTATTTGCTATACTATATCATAAGGGGAACTTTCTAGCAGAAACATACAATAGAGGAAGCTCAACCTCTTTTTAACCACTAAGTGCCAGCCTCAAATGCCTTGTTGACTAAGCCATGGTTTAACAATTAAACAATAAAATGCTTTGGGTGGAGTCTTGAAAACCCAGCTAGCTAATTTGCTCAGATTGGTATGGCTGTGTGTGTTCCCTTCAGTAGAAGGGAATATTTCTTCATAGAAATATTGAAATTAGAATGGCAGTGATAAGAAAAAATGGTGCACATTTGGGAATAATTAGTTCTTATTAAATGAATAAAGGATTGGGCAGTAAATAAATATGGCCTTCAATATATACCATGCTTTATTCTTTATCCATACATTTCCTACATGCTATAATTCTCCCAAAATGAAAATGGTATAGCTTGTATAACACAAAAATAGTTACCTCACAGGTATACAACTGTAATGCTTAAATAATAATAATAAATGTATGTTAAAGCAATGTATTATTTGGATTCTGCATCTGTTGTCATGTGTTTTATTGTGTTTTATTGAAACATACCAAGGGGCATGTGTTTGCACAAGTCTCATATAGCTGAACACCTATACATATTTTAAATGAACTATTAATTTCCACAAGACATCTGATTGCAATCTTTCTCTTTTCTTTCTTCCTATTTTTTTCTTTTTTGTCTATTGTAGCTTACTCAACAAGCTATGATTAAACTATCATGGGTTAACACTATGCCATAATGTGGCTTGCTTGGTTTTTTGCTTGGTCGCAGACATTATAGTTTCTAAATTATGCCCTATGGCTTAACATATCATATGACTTACTCAACAACCATAATTAAACAAATCAGTTTAGCTTAACATGTGGACCTAGCCTGTGCTACAAACAGCTATGTGGGGGTGGGGGGGGGAAGCATAAGGAGTGGGGGGGTATTTGTTTGGCCAGGATTGTTTTAAGATACAGTGATTCTAAGTCTCTTAAAGATTTACAGCTATAATGTTAGCACTTAATAGTAATCTTGATTCCTTTATCTCCAAAGATTGTGGGAAAATTGTAGAATGTAAGACTGAAAGAATTGACAAGATTAAAAGAATGCCTCAGATCAAGTCTTCTGCAGTATTGATATAGAGACACAGTCAGAAATGTGTAATCATATAACCGTTACAATAAAAATAGTTACTATGGAGCAACCCCAGGCTGCCTTAGTCAGCCTGTCATATGCTTTTTCTTCACTAGTATCAGTGAATGCCAGCAATGCTTGTCTCTCCCACACCCTTCTTCCGTTGGAAGCAAAGCTGAAAAGCCACTCCTTAATGAAATAATGAGAACAAAATTGCCTGTTCCTCTCTTATACTGGGGAGGGAGGGTGGTCATTGCTGAATTCCTACTGTAGCATTTTGAATCTGAGGACAGCAATTGTGAATTCTAGAGAATTCTTCCTCCTGTTTGAACCTCAGAAGCGTCTAAAAGATGCTTGTTTGCTTGAACTCTTTATTCTGTACTCTCTGTAATTCCAGCTCTATCAGGAGCTGAAGCTCAAGCTTGCAGGAATTGTGCTATTGGAGGCTTGTTAAAGCAAATGAAAGTACTACTGTACATACAGAGGTGTGACTTCTCTCTCTGTCTCTCTCTCTCTCTCTCTCTCTCCCTCCCTCCCTCTCTCTCCTGCTCTGTTTCAGGGATCTGAAATTGCCATCTCTGGAAAGCTGCCTATTTCTGAACATTTAATGTTACCCTATATGTAGGAAGGATGAATTTGAAGAATTGATACATGAAGTTGTAACAGTGGAGATAACAACCTCCTGACTGGTTGTGTATTAAATCTGTTCAGCAGTTCCACAGTTTAACACTGTTCTTACCTAGCTAGAGCTCATTCTATTGTTCCAGCATTATGGGCATTAAAATTGGTTAAGTAGGAATTTTACCTACTTAAGGAAAACCTTCTTAATGTAAAGAGCAATTGCCCCTTTCCCAAAGTTTATTCCCCACCCTAATATATATGGTAGTTTTTTAGAGTAATTTTCAAAATTTCTACTACTGGTATGGTTTTTAGGCTTTGTGAATCTTGTGTCGGTATAATGAATTCAACCTGACAACGTGGGAGGTCTCCTTCAGACTTACGATTTTATAAATAAATGCCAACACACCAGCAAAATGTGTATTTGCCAATAATGTACGTTGTTCTTAACAGCTACTTTATCAGTCAATAGTGCTCTACATTTTCATGAAGAAATATTTTATCATTGTTATCGGTTTGTGGGTGGGATGTATTCAGTAATTTAATAAAACCTCTCCTATTAATTAGTTCAAGGAAGAAATAAGAAAACCATAGTGGAAGGAAAATGCCCTCTAGACAGACATCTAGTTGTGCAATATGCAAAGGCTGAGTAAGAAACTATCTTACTCAGTGTTTGCTGTAGAGGTCGAACAAAAAAGGAACAGGATATGATATACTGCTGAAATACACATGCATGTAATCTACACACATGCACAAACATTTGCTTTTACAATATACAGCCAAGGTCTTTCTCTGAGGGCTAGCTTTCTTATAATAATACACAGCCCTTTAAAAATTTGCCAGCAAATCTGGGCATATTTCCAAAGCATGTTTTGTTTGAGTATGTGTTCATTGTCAATAAGCTTTCACATACTGTGGTTATGAGCACATATGAAAGGTGTTTCAGGTTTGGGGATCAAATCCTGCCCACCATTATGCCTTATGGCTGGGAATTCCTAGCTCACCCCCCACCCCAAGATTGGCCAGCCTGAAAGAAATTGTAAATTGTTTCATGGCTGCATTATGTGTATGTATTCACGGGAGGTCCAACAGATTTTCCTAAAGCAAAGGGGCGAAGGAGTTGCCACCTACATAGCTGTAAGTCTCACTTTGATCTGCAATGATAGATCCAGTGGGGAAATGACCCTTGATTGACTTAAGTACATACCTAGCTCTGAAATTGGTTGTATACAATGCATACTCACTAGCCGTGGCAAAAACATGAGCTTGTTTGGGAGACATTGATATAAATATATCTGAAACAGAAGGGTACAAACCAGACATTTGGAGTGTCTGTCTGCTACTTGGTTATTATTTTGAAGCAATTTTCTAAGGGACTTCATATAACTTCATTTCATAAGCACCAGACTGGAAATCTCAAAACTGTGAGGTCTAGTCCTGCCTAAGGCATGAACCCAGTTGGTTGACCTTGGGCCAGTCACTTCTTTTGGCCCTAGTAAGGAGGCAATGGCAAATGACTTCTGGAAAAATTGAACACTGATGAGTGGAATTCATCATTCCATGTCAAAAGATTTTTCAAACTAATGGTTAAGCATTCATATTGAAACCAAGGCTCTGATTTTAAAAGGTGCTTATTTGTTTTCCATTCCACAAGCTAAGTATTTGAAGATTTGTTTCTTAATTTGAGGGGAAACTATACAGAATATCTTAATGGATATATCTGATAATGCACATTCTTCTGACTTCCACAAGGATCCATGTTCTTTTGGGACTTCATGACTTTCATCATGAAGACAGATCTCTCTCTCTCTCTCTCTCTCTCTGGCAATTCAGATTTTCTATACACTCTGGAAAAATACACTTGTCTATAAAATAGTTCATTAATCTTCATTTTAAAATGAGAAACAGATTCTGAAATATAGCAAATTTGTCTAGTGTTTCCCAATAAGATAATGACTGTGGCTCAATTAAGGCATACCAGAGCCATTGGTACCATGACCTTAATAGAGATTTTGACCAAGTACCTTTGGCTAATGTACCTCTTCCTATTTATTTATTTAAAAAATCTTAAGATAGACCACTTTGGCTAAGAATAAGCTCAGTAGAGGAAAGGATGTGTTTTTTTGGTTAGGCAGTGACAGATTGGGAAACTGCAATGAGCAAAAGTTCCAGAATGCTGAAATTCCATCCAAAAGTTAGAGGCCCAGTGATGAATTTTTCAGCTTGGTTTAACTTAACAAGCTGCATCATCATGATAATTAACTGATTTCTCTCCACAAATCCTATTCAAGGGGAAACCATACATATACATGCATAATGTGAAAAATATGAAACATTAAAAAATGATACAAAGCAACTGTAAATCCAAATTGATTTTGGATTTAATGATAGTGTTTACAGATCACACAAAGGCAAAATATAATTTGTTTGCTTTTAATTAAACATCTCGTGGGGTGACTTCAGTCATTATAGTTCATAAACCATGGTTTATAACTATGTTGATTATAAGCTAGTACCTAACCATTTTGGATTTTTTTTCCTGCTTTCTAGTCATAGTTTTGCCTGGATTAGTCCCTGCAGTGTTTTGGTCAAATGTTCAGAAGTGGTTTGCCCTTGCCTCCTTCTTGGGGCTGAGAGAGAGGGACTGGCTAAGGGCACATAGCTGGCTCTATGCCAAGCCAGGACTAGGACTCAGGGTCTCTAACCGGGTGCCTTAATCATGGTTGGCTACATCAACTGGTTCTCCCATTATGGATGAGTTAGTAAATAATGGATCAAATCAAAAATAGTTGCCATAACTTACCAATTTCAGCTATTCCAGAACTGAGGCAGTATCTGCTGAGACACATTTCCTTTAAGGTATTTTAGACCCCACTAAACATATTATTAAATAAATATATTTGCATTTGTTTACTAGTTTCATTTTTTGTATCAAAATTCTGTAATATTATATATTTCATAATGTCAATAATTAACAGCAAATATTCCCCTTGGCATCAATGTTTTTCTCCATAAGAAGAACAACTGGAAAGGAAGTATGGAAGGGATGCTAATAACCATGAACTTCAGCTGGCAACTAGCTATCTAGATATTTTTCACAGATGACCCACTTATCCAACAAATAAGCTAGCATTGTAACAAACTTTTCATATTTAAAAATATGAACTATTTTGTGAACTATTTTGTTCACAAAATCTGAACAGAAAAGCAGAAATACAGTTTAAAAATAGTAACTGACAAAGAGAGGGCCACTAGATTTGGGATGCAAAAATCTGGATGAATATTACAGGCAAGAAAGAGTTTGCTCTATCTTTTCCTTGTCTACACAGCCAGATCTTTTCCAGATTTTTATGGCCCAGGTATGCTAGCTCTCGGTATAATAAGGTGTTCATTCTGGGCATAGCAGAACCCCTCAGCATAATCTTTGAAAAATCCTTCAGGACCAGCTCCCTTCCCAAACTATGGTCACTAGCCACAGTCATCCCTATCTTCAAAAAGGGAGACCCCAGCCTAAAATTGAAAATTACAGACCAATCTTTTTATGCTGTGTCACCTGCAAAGTCATGGAATCAATCATTAACCATTCCACTACTCTCCACCTAGAAACAAACAACCTACTCTCTAATAAGCAATTTGATTTCAGAAAAAAAATTATCCTGTAATCTACAACTTCTACACTGCAAGAACATATGGACTACAAATCTCAATCAGGGCAAAGCAATAGATGCAAATACAAGTTGAGTGGACACAACCTTGTAGATGACCCTCACTCTGTCAAGGACCTTGGAGTACTCATATCTAATGATCTAAGTGCCAAAGCCCACTGTAACAACATTGCCAAAAAGGCATTAAGAGTTGTAAACCTAATCTTGCATAGCTTTTTTCCCGGTAATATCACACTACAAACCAGAGCATACAAAACATTTGCTAGACCAATTCTCGAATACAGCTCATCTGTCTGGAACCCACACTAAATATTGGACATTAATACAGTTGAACGTGTCCAGAAATATTTCACAAGAAGAGCCTTCCACTCCTCTGCTTGCAACAAAATACCTTATACCACCAGATTTAAAATTCTGGGCTTAGAAAACCTAGAACTACGCCACCTCTAGTATGATCTAAGTGTAGCTCATAAAATTATCTGCTACAATGTTTTACCAGTTGAAGGTGACTACTTCACCTTCAACCACAACAATACACAAGCACACAATAAATACAAACTTAAAGTGAACCACTCCAAACTTGATTGCAGAAAATATGACTTCAGCAACAAGAGTGGTCAATGCCTGGAATGCACTACCTGACTCTGTGGTTTCATCCCAAAACCCCCAAAATTTTATCTTAAGACTGTCTACTGTTGACCTCACCCTGTTCCTAAGAGGTATGTAAGCAGCGTGCATAAAACCACCAGCGTGCCTACCCTCCCTCTCCTAATGTTTCCTCTATTTATATCTATTTTATGTATCCAATCCATGTTTATACTTATTAATCCATGTTTATACTTACCTAATACCTTCTTGACAAATAAATAAATAAACAAACAAACATCAAGATTCAGAAAACAAATATTTGGTAAGGTATTACTTCCAACTAATCTTATTGAAGTACTATATAAATAACTTAGGAAAGACTCTCCATGGCCTACTGTAAATCTATTCCTTCTTTCCCAAGAATAGTTTCTGTTGACCTTGTGATTAATCGTATGAAAGTTTGGCTTACTGCTGAATGTATAAGCATAATTCTAGAAGGCCTCTTTTGTGAACCTTCTGCTTTCTCTGTTTCATTTCTTTCCTTTTTAAAATCACGGTTTGCTATTTTGATGTTATGTCTCAGGATTCTTGTAGATGTTTATTTGGAATAACACAGAAGCACTGAAACCTAAAACTGTACTGGCAATAGCCAATCCTCATTTCTTTAGCTACAAAGATGCCTTCTGAAAATAATACCCATGGCTTCAAATCTAATCTTTAAAAGAAGGTGGCTGTCCCTGCAACCTGAAACACAGTGTAGCTCCTGTTGCTTAACCCCACAACTCTTCATCTCCAAAACATCTTAGATTTGGCATCAACTCAAAGGGCACCTCACAGACTTTGCTCTTTCCACATTTTAGGGATTGGCTAGGAAATGTAATATCCTTTTCTAACCAGCCTGTTGACAGGAAAAGGAGTAATCCAAGTATGACATCGTCCCTTAAATCTCAAGGACAGGCTTCCAATCTCATACAGGAAAAACACCTCAGACAGTGGCTGCTGGAATCTATTTCCCCTTGCCTCATTTTAATACAAGGGACTCAACATTACATTGCAGTGGAAAGAGGGCAGTCTGCGGTTGCATAGGCCACTTGATCACACAATCTGTTGTGTACATCTGGCTTGGGCAAAGGCCAGCTACGCTGCAGACAATTCTTAAGGAAACTGCCTTGGGAAAAACAGAGCAAGGGACTAACTCAGCATCAGAAAGGAAACTCGGAAAGAATGAGAATTTGAGTGCAAGATTCAGTAGACTCTAGTCATTCTCATCCGTAGACTCAAATAGAAAGCAATCTTGCTCAAAGACAAGTCTAAGGAGTAGAATCAAGTACTTAACAGGCCTGAATATCTTACTAGCCAATTCAGCAGAAAAAATATCTACCTATTTAATACAAAAAAAAAAAAAAGGGACTATAGGCTGGCTGTGTCATGGAAAGTTAAACTTAAGAGGAACCAGAGTCTACCAATTAGGTGAAACCAGCACATTTTGGGGCTCTCCCATGGATGATTATTAGACTCACTTTAAAAACAGATAGGATTCATGAATATACAGGTCCCATTAAAAAAAATTAATTTAGCATCATTTACATAGGCTTTTACATTGGTCAGAGTGACTACAGTAATCACTAAAATCAAGACTAGACAATCATCATGCAAAACAAATTATGTAATAAAAGGAACTACAGTAGGTACAATATACAAGTTCAGAAAAGTATTTTCCTAGCAGACACTTCAGCTTTCCAGACAGAGATACGCCCAACACCGAAACAGTATTTTCTTTTTGTCGATACATTAAAACATTTTCAATTGTTCAGTAATTTAATCTTTCATATTTTCAGCAAGATGATTAATTTTTACTCTATATTTTCTTTCGCCAATCAATAGGTTGTGTTAACCCAATGGATTTGCTTTTTAAGAGCAGGAATGCAGTTTAAAATAGCATAAAATACATGCTATTATCATTGTGACAACTTTTAAGAATGGAAAAAAATGTTTCATCATTCCTCATATGCCTGTCTTATTGTGTAGTATACTATGTATTTTCAAAATCTAGAAGACAATAGATACCTCAATCTACTGAAAATATGTCATGTCTTCCTTGTGTTATGCTGGTCTTGTACTAGGAATTTGGTCCATCTACAATTTTGACCTACCATGTGAAGATTTTTGATCATCCTGTGAATTTTCTCATCAGCATTACAAAAAGCAAAGAATCTGTACTTGTCATAGGGGGAAACTCCATATCAGGATAAGACTTTTTAAAGACATTTTTTTAGAAAGGTAAATAAAATAGCAAGCTTTTGAGAATCCCAGCTCTTCTTACAAGGTAAGATTGTATTAAATAAGTTCATTTTTCCTCACGAAGGGAAGCATGTTGAAAGCTTGCAGATTTTTGTGATTTATGAATTAGAGTATCACTGCTATACCAGAACTGAACAGGCTTTATGCTTGAGTGATCTACTTTGCTTTTTATTAGAAACAAAAGCACCATCCAACAGAATCTGGCATGCAACTACTGTATTTTCTTTCTGTTGTTGTTTAGCTTGGAGAAACAACAGAAAAAGAAAATGTCCAGTACCAAATCAGAAGCAGCATCTCTGGCCTGCAGATTTAATAACTGGTACAGGACGGGAGATCTCAGCAAATGACATTCCCCCCTCCCATTACCTTTAGAATAAACTGCCTCTGCTAAAAGCTTCTACTGTATTCTGAGAGCTTGCTATCTTTAGTTTGACACACAAATCAATACACTTTAATGACATTTGTAAAAATCAAAATATATTTCATGAAATAAAGATATGTAACCACTAGTCATATATCCCATAATTCCTCCAGGTAAAATATACCTGGGCTGTTTTTCCAAGCTAAATAATCTGATGTTTGTTAAGAATATTCTGTATTTCTTTGGAGTATAACAGCTGTGGGGGTTTTGGCTCCCAAATATGGGAGCTCTATAGCAGGGGTCTCCAACCTTGGCAACTTTAAGGCTGGTGGACTTCAACTCCCAGAATTCCCCAGTCAGCAAAGCTGGCTGGGGAATTCTGGGAGCTGAAGTCCACCAGGCAGGGGTGAAATCTAGCAGGTTCTGGAGAACCGATAGCGGACATTTTGAGCAGTTCGGAGAACAAGTAGTGGAAACTTTGAGTAGTTCAGATAACCGGCTAATACCACCTCTGGCTGGCCCCAGAGTGGGGTGGGAATGGAGATTTTGCAATATTCTTCCCCCAGAAGTGGGGAGAGAATGGGGATTTTTCAGTATCCTTCCCCTGCCACGCCCACAGAACTGATAGTAAAAAAAATTGGATTTCACCACTGCCGTCAGGCTTATAGTTGCCAAGGTTGGAGACCCCTGCTCTATAGGAGTTTATACAGGCCACCACCATTCATCAATATTTGGGTCGCAGGGGGTTATAAATACAATGTCTTTCTTTGTATTTAAACTCCCCAAAGGCGAAGATTGGTATTTCCTGCAGGATTAACAGTTCCCATCAATCCTAACCTCTGACCACATGCCGGCCTGGCTAGTTTGCAATCCCACAGCCGGGATGGTGATGGTGGTGTCGCAAAAGTTTGTTTGGCTCTGGTGTAAACAAGGAAGGCACTCCACCGCGTTGCCCCGCGCTTAGCGCGGCGGCGCCTCTGAAGCGGGTGGAGGGCAAGGTTTTTTTTTTTTTTCTTCACCCTCCCCTCCCGCCGCGATTGTCCTTTTCGCAGGCTCCGCCCCTTCCTTGGCCGGGATCCAATCCGTTAATCGGAGAGGGGTATTTAAGGTCTCGCCAAAAAAGACGCCCTCGCTACTCCTTTTGTACGGTCGGCACGTGGGTCTGGAAGCGCGACAGAGCGGCTCTCAGCTCGGCTGGCGTTGCTAAGCTGACGGTGGAGTTCTCTCGCCCTGCAGCTTCACCGCCTGCGCTTGGCAAGGGAGGGAGAGGGAGCGAGCGAGAGAGAGAGAGACACCGGCCTGGACTGGCGGGTTGGTTGGTTGGTTGGTCGGTCTGCCCGCTCGTTACAGCCCAGACAAGAGAAGGCGGGGCGGCCACGGCATGAGCACGCAGGCGCGGGGCCAGGCGGCTCGCAGTGACTGCAGCAGCGGCGGAGGTGGGAGCGGTAGCGGCGAGCTCAGTCAGGGCTCATACCCCCGGTGGCAGGAGCACCCGTATCCTAAGGGCCGTAGCGACCTCGAGGCGGACTCCGCGGCCATGCCCGTGACGGAGAAGGACTTGGCGGACGACGCGCCCTGGAAGCGGATTCAGCAAAACACCTTCACCCGTTGGTGCAACGAGCACCTCCGCTGCGTGAACAAGCGCATCGGCAACCTGCAGTTCGACCTCAGCGATGGGCTGCGCCTCATCGCCCTGCTGGAGGTGCTCAGCCAGAAGCGCATGTACCGCAAGTACCACCAGAGACCCACTTTCCGACAGATGCAGCTGGAAAACGTCTCGGTGGCGCTCGAGTTCCTGGAGAAGGAGAATATCAAGCTGGTCTCCATCGGTGAGCTTGGCGCGCTCGCCGCGCACTTTCAGGGCTGGGCAAAGAGAGCTGGAGCCGGGGCGGGTGGGGATGAAGCCTTGCCTCCCAGGCGTGTGTGTGGCACTTGGCCTGAAGAAGGGAAGCGGCTTCCTTCCCCGCTTTAAGGTGTTTTACATCCCGAGCGTCACGGCAGACCTTCCAGAAACCCTAATTTCCCGCTGTCTAGCTTGGCGTTGCCCGCCCGAGACAACCCCCACCCCCACGTCCTAATATTTGCAGCCGAGCTTTGGGATTCGCTTGAAAGTGGGGAAGACCCTCTGGGACCCTTTCAAAGCTTGAGGGGTTGGTGGGGACGAAGCGGCGTGGATTGACTTTTGCTCCGCCAGTTGCCAAGTCTCTTCCCGGAGGTGTCGGAGCGCCTGCGGGAGCAGGAGGAACTGGGTGGGGCTGTAGGTTTGGGAAGCCAAAGCCGCCACTCGCGGGCGGATACCTGCCGGGTGCTTGTTATACCCGCCAACCTGGCTTTGAAGCAGCTCAGTAAGGCGCCGCTGTGGGCGATAAGATATCCAGGATACCGTTTTAACAGTAACAAACCCACTCATGTAAGAGTATACAAGGAATTTCTACTGGAGAAGGAAAGACGCTTTAAGTTTGGGATATCCGCTCCTTTCTCTCTCTCTTCCTCGTCCTCCTCCTCCATCCCTTCACCAAATCCGGCTTTGCCATTGCACAGACTATTTCTGGCTAGCTCTAAGATGGGTCAGAGCAAATCCCGAGGAAGGGCAGAGGTGGCTGTAGCTTGGCAGACAGGATTTCCTGAGGTGCCTCCCTCCTAGCAAGGTAGAGCCCTTTCCTTTGGGGCTGCAGGATTTGGGGCTTCTGGGTTGAAAATATAAGGGAGTTTTCACTGTAAAAAGTCCAGCCTCTCAAAACTTCAGAGAGAGAAGCATGCATCGAATCCTCTCTGTATCAGTTCAAAAATAATAAAATGGTGTAATGGCAATCTGTGTGGTGTTTGTATTTCTCTGAAAAATGTTAGATGAACACACATGGTTTTTCTTATCAATAGCACCCTGTGAGGCAGCTTGGTTGTCCAAAATCACAAATAGATTCTACAATCGGATAGGGATGTATATGGCTGTAATGGGTCAGAACATCCCAAAATGCTTATTTTTTTACCCTGAAAAATATGCCTTAAAATCATGGGGTACAACACTTTCTTTGGAATATGGTGCAATGTTTTTTTTTTAGTAAGGGTTCTAAAGTGCCTATGCCTGTAATTCTTTCAACTGAAAGCAAACAGATCCTGCATTATGCCAAACCCAAAAGTGGCTTGATTGGTTGGTTTTGGCTTTGTGTGATGTGAGGAGTTAGCCATTGGGGTTGATAAACTAACAATAAGGGCTTAGTGTTTGTGTACCAGGACATGTCTTGCTTAAGAAAGAGTGGTTAAATCAGACTGTGGACTATTAATGTATATGACTTCATATTTAATGTTAACTTTCTAAATAAATAGAGCAGAAACATTTATAATTGGCTTTTTGGTATTTTTGAGTCAGTTTTCAGATCCTGGCAACTGTCTAAACAAGTCCAGGAAGATTTCTTGGCAAGAGTTTTGAAAGTGGTTTGCTATTGCTGCCTTCCTAGGGTTAAGAGAAAACGGCTGGCCCAAAGTTACCCAACATGCTTGTGCCTAAGGCAGAATTCATGATCTGCAGGTGTTTAGCCTCAGACCTTTAAACACTACACCAATTAATGCTCTTTAACATTAATTAAAATTATCCTGTTGGTTACCAAGATGTCCTGGTAGTTTACAATAAGATCTATTTTTCGATTATCAATTTCAAAATACGCTATTATCTATGTAGGTGAACTTTGTCCCATTATATCAGAGAGCTAGGCAGTTAATTCAATGTGAAACTTCAAATTTTAGGCCAAAGATGAACAAACTTCAAGCTTATGGGACTGATTTAGTTTCTTTTCTAAATCTCTAAACTCCTCCAATTGGAGCCAAGTGGAAAATAAAGGTGCAGGGAGACACATGTAAAGAATTAAGGAACAAGGTGCCTCTGAGCAGATGTTTATCTCAGGAATTTATGATGAGTACTGATATGCAGCTAGCAAATCTTTTCACCACACCAGTTTCTCTTGTATAACATCCTAAAAGGGAATATGGGGCTTTTAAACATTTCTGTTAAACAACAAAGAATTTGAAACTGGTCTGTTCCAGTTCACTGAGAATGGATAGGAGATCTGTGAGCCTACAGATACTGGAGTCCCGCTGCGGATATTGATATTGAGGATATTGAGCATGGTAGCAAAGGGCTGTGTTGTAATCAAGCAATGTTTGGAGGACATGTGTACTCCATTCCTCGCTTTAAAATGTACCACCAGTTCATGATTGTCATTTTTGTTCCCCCCTGGGACTATGAGGGATTGCCTAGTATAAGCATGTGACTCTCCTAGATCCATATAAGGAATAACTAGTCTTACAGTAACCCTGAATTTCACAGTTAGAAGAATTAGACTGCAGGCTTAATAATTCTTATGACATAAATGAAGAAGTGTATTTGGATTTCCTGTTCATGATAGCTATGTCTTTAATGTTCTGGACTCAGCCTAAAGCAAAAGTAAAATCCTTCCAGACCCAACAAATCTATAGCCTGGTATCTTTTCCACATGGCAACGCTAAAGTGTGGTTATCCTATGCAGGAATTGGCAGAAAACTGCTGGTTTAAAAAAAGAACTAAAAGCCCTGGCAACCTCTACTCTGCCTCTACAATGAAGCTGAGTAGGGTTTCTGCCAGCACCAGAAGCAGAGGGAGGAGCAAGACAGAGTAGGAGGAATGTCTCCTTTGGTGCCAGTAGCTGGTAGCAGAACATCTAAATATTCTGCGCTCGGTTCTGATTCCAGGGAGAGCTCATTCTTTTAAGATTGGAAAAATAATAGCAAAGACCCATTCTTTCCTACTTCTGTCTCCTTTTCCTGCTACTCATGGGTTTTTGACCAACCAGAGGGAAAGTAAAAGAGGAACTGAGGGGTTTTTTTTAGTGTTTGTGGGACATTTTATATATAAGTCTAGGTGTGCTACAGTAGACACATGTCATAAATGCCCTCTGCAGCTTCGACACCACTGCACTGAAAGGAGCCCTGGCAGCTATACCAAGAAGGTGCACCTGAGGCACAGCCGTCCACTTACTTGCAGCTTTGGTTCTGCATAGATGGAGCAGCTGGGAGGCATCCTTGATAAATGTGCAGTGATTTTCTGGAAGATTGCCAGACAACTTTTGGACATTCTTCCTTCAATTGCAGTGCTTAAGGTGGTGTGCGGGTGTGGCTGCCTGAATCGTAGGAGTCTGCTGCTGGCATACCTGTGGTAAAGCTACCATGGGGTTATTGTGTGGGTACAGGCTGACTGATATCCAAAGAACTCCTCTCCTTGTTTCTGCCCCCTACCCCAGTTGGAAAGAAGAGTGGGGAAAATGGCTTTTTGACGAAGTGGCCGAGGCCGAGGCCAGTACTCAGTGGTACTGTTACCACTGAAAAGCTGAGAAGTAGCAGAGAAGTGATGGGTTTACAAGGAAAATAGGGCTTGTCTGTGGGGAGCTGAGACGTACCTCTTTAACAATTGTTACCCTGTTTGATGAATTGAAAGTTCTGTCTGAATTCTAGCTAAGGATATTAGTTGGTTCTCTTTTCAGTTGTGTCTCCAGGGTATAAAACTATGTTGTTTTGAGCAAAACGTGACCTTGAATTAGAGACCTGAAGCAGAGCTTTAGAGACGTTGTGTCTGTATAAATAGACTCGAGGCTTCAAGGAGAAGTATAGAAGAAGGAATGCTGGCTCTCTGTATGTAACCCATATGTTTTGAAGCAGAGAAACTGTGCTGAGCTCAGATGGAGTCTCCTTGTAGAAACATATCTTTGACAGCTGCTATAAACTTGCTTTTCCAGAAATTACTTCACTCTACTTTTTCAGTTTAAATATTAACAGTAGAATAACTTGTTACCTCAGTTGGCACTTTGCACAATAGGAGTCATGTGTACTCTTGCGCTACTTATGCTGCTATAACTAGCAGAAACTTGACACAACTATTAAGGTGGAGGAGTGTCTTTCACTAAGTATTCAGCATCTTCTACGTTATACTAGGAGTGGCTGCTTAAGCCCTCATTAAAATTGGGATTATGATTACTGTAAAACTTGGTATGTGCATGTATATCATATCTTGGATAGTTAGAACTGAAGCTATAGAATGCCAATCTATTGGATTTTAAAGCCTGTGAAAACTATTACTAGGTAATCCTCGATTTAGGACTACAATTGAGCCCAAAATTTATGTTGCTAAGGGAGACCATTGTTAAGTGATTTATGCCCCATTTTACGACCTTTTTTTGCCATGTTAAATGAATCACTGTAGTTGTTAAGTTAGTTACACGATTGTTAAGTGAATCCGGCTTCCCCATTTGCAACCTTGTCAGAAGGTTGCAAAAGGTGATCACATGACTCAAAGATACTGCAACTGTCATAAATACATGCCAGTTGCCAAGCATCTGAATTTTGTTCACATGACCACGGGGATGCTACAACGATCCTAAGTGTGAAAATGGTCATAAGTCACTTTTTTCAGTGCCATTGTAACTTCGAACAGTCACTAAATGAACTGTTGTAACTTGAGGACTTACCTGTATTGTGAAATGTTTAAAGCACACTTACCTTAAGTTGTAAAATTAAAATATATACTTTATTCTTTCAATGCCATTTACTAGTAACTTGTAGCATGAGGTTAAGGGTTAGGAAATGATATCAAGGTAGTTCCTTATCCACTTTATTACAATCTCAGGTCTCAGGTGGGAAGTGGTTATTTGAAGATTTATTTTAAAAAATCTGATGGCATTAGCTATATATGGTTCCTTGTCATTTGTCTCTCAGGAAGTAGCCTTGAATGTTTTTTCTCTGTTCAATAATTGACTCCGTGTGGGAGAACAAGGAGAAATTAGATCCAGACAAGAGCGAGCGAGCCTGCTGATCAATAAGGAACTGAATTAGGGGACTGGATGTAAATTTACTAACCTTGAAAAAGCAAGTTCCTGAATTCTCAACTGTCAGTAGGTTCATAGATAGCCACTGTGGCTAGGAGTGCATTTATACAGTTACATTTAGTGAGTCAGTTGTGGCCATTTCCAAACTGATCAGACTTGGCAACTGTTGTCCATGCCTTGGTTATGTTGACTGTTGCAACTTGCCACATTTAGGAAAGTCCTTAAGTTGCAATCAGTATGAAATGTATAGTGTAACTGATGCAAAGTATAAGGAATATATGCGATGGCATTCGTGACAAGTTGCAGTGTCATCAAAATGATGATGTTTGTGCAGTGAGGTCACCATACAAATTACATGCTTATGTCACAATGTTTGACTCAAATGTGTAAATTTTAGAAAGTATGTGATGATGCCACACAGGTATCGTAATTTTCTCTTGCAGATGCTTACATCTCTGGGGTGCCTGATCTTTTCTGGTATAATATAAGATGTTAATGTTATCTTTCAAAGCTCTAAAGTGGCTTGGATCCTGGCTATTTCAGTTGCATCACTTCCATTAGCTTTTAATGCCGATTACTAGCTTTAATTTGTACTTAAATTTAAAGTAACTGTTTTATTAGTTTCCTTTCATATGTGCAAAGTAGAAAAGTGGGGTTCACAAGTCACACAAATGATTCCCATGGATCTTTCCTTTATGACTGCCTCTTCTTAAGTTCTAGTTCCTTTTTTCCTGGGACAAAAGTAATGTATGATCTTGAGTAATGTATGATATAGCTTGAGCAGTTATATCTGTTTAGAGTTAAAGCACACTAAATTCAATGAAGCTGGTAAGTGTCTGTAAATTTACAGCCTAGGCCAAGGAGAAAAACTTAAAACTATAAGTGCTGTAATAAGTATGCAACTTTACCTCTGTTTAGGTTATTTTGCTGGTTTGCCATTGGACCATCTTCAGAATCATGTTTTGGCCCTAGTATTACCAGAATTCCTGAAGTGTATGCAAAAAGTTTATTATGTGTTGTTATCAAGTGGGACATTTGCCATTCTCTCTCTCTCTCTCTCTTTCTCTCTCTCTCTCTCTCCCTCCCTCCCTCCCTCCCCCCTCTCTCTCACACATACACATACACACAATGATATATTGGTTGCTCACTTATGTTGATGTACATTTTAGGCAATAAATTCTATTAGTATTGCCCTTGTGTAGGACTATTCATCTAAAATGCAATAGCTCCCTTCAAATTGAAAGTTGCATCACATAACATAAGAGGCTATTAAATTGTTTTTTGTCGAAAAGTAAATAAAGTAATAATTAAGCACCTGTGTGTTTTGGCACTGGAAGCATAGTTAATGACTAGCTATCAAATTTAATAACTGATATTACACTGAACTATTTTTGTTCACTTGCATGAAGTGAACAATTTATCAACTTATCTTTTTTCTCATGCTCACAACTGGATCAGAAATATAAGCTTAGTGGATGGATGTTATAGAAATGGTAATGCCTCTAAATGTAACACAGAATGATGCACAATTGGGGGGGGTCCCACTTTTCAAGTTCAGGTTGTGATATTTCTTATTAACTGTTCATTGCCAGATTTATATATGGAAACTTTTCCTGCTTTAAAACATAGGGATTTTTTGGTGACCAATAAAATGATAGTTGTTAGATCAGTGGTTGGACTAAAATTTTGAAGTAAGATGTATGTCTCCAATGAGTGAATAAGTTCCAGTAAAATGGAATAAAGCATCCTTCTGTCATTCCCTTAATTTATAATCTTAAAGTGTAACACACTCAATATGAGGTGCTAATTGTAAATGTCCCCAATTTATAGCTATTAATTTCGTGACTATTCAAAGTTTAACGGTATGGAAAAAAGTGATTTATGACCCTTGCAGTGTCCCTAAAGTCATGTGATCATAATTTGGGTGCTTGGCAACCAGCATGTATTTACAACCATTGCAGCATCTTGAGACCATGACATTGCCATGTTCCCCAGGGGGCTTCCCACAAAGCTGGATTAGCTTAATCATGACAGAAGGGGTTGTAAAATTGGACGCAACACATTTAATGGCTGCATTGCTTAACAACAGAAATGCTGATCCCAATTATGGTTGTAAGCAGTGGTGAAATCTAAAATTCGTTACTACTGGTTCTGTGGGCGTGGCTTGGGGGGTGTAATGTGATGGTGGGCGTGGCCAATTTTTTTTTTTTTTTACTTTTAAAACCATTTTTTCTACAACCTCTTTGGTGAAGAAGTTGTACAAAAATGCTTTCAAAAGGCTCTGACGATCCCAGTTGAATTGCCTGATCGGCAGAGACTTTTTTCCTTTTAAATGCCTCTGCCGATCCAAGCTGAGTTGTCTGATCGTTAGAGGCATTTAAAAGAAAAAAGTCTCTGCCAATCAGGCAACTCAGCTTGGATCGTTAGAGGCATTTAAAAGAAAAAAAGTGGTTTTTTTCTTTTTAAAAGCCTTTGATGATCCCAGCTGAGCCACGCAATCATCAGAGGCTTTTTTTCTTTTACTTTTAAAAGCATTTTTTTGGCCAAAGATGTTGTAGAAAAAATGCTTTTAAAAGTAAAAAAAAAAAAAAAGCCTCTGATGATTGTGTGGCTCAGCTGGGCGGGGGGGGAGGGGCGAGGGATTTTTGCTACCAGTTCTCCGAACCACCCATCTCCATCTCTACGATCCGGTCCGAACCGGGAGTATGTCACCCCGGTTGTAAGTCAAGGACTACCTATACATATTCCTGAGAGGGACATAAGTTTAGCTACTGTCTTGGTGACCAGTGTTTCCCTATGCTGTCATGTGTGGCAAAAGAAGCAATTCTTTGTCAAAGAGTACTATAACTCTTCATAAAAGAGAAAATGCATTATATCATGCAATATATTGGCATGAGCCATTCTATTAGGATTATTGATAAATATTGTTGATACTCTATGGTAGTACTTTAGTAGTCCATTCATGCAGCACTTGTACTTTTATCAGTGGCTCAGCAGGGTGTGTGCTAAGGTGTGTTAATTATCTTGCAATTAATTTATTATACAAGCAACTTCCAGTCTTCATTTTCATTTAAAGAATCAACCTGTATTTTAACTAAAGTTTTGGGTGGAGTTGTTGAACTGAAATATTTGATTTATGGGTTTCTTTATATGCAGTTTCCTTAGTAAGTAAAACTGGTATAGATTAAATCAAGAAGGTGGTTTTATTACTGGCAGATAGTGTTCACGCCCTATATTTATACATACTGAAATACCTAGGTAACAGTAGAGTTAGTTATTACAGTGTAGAATGATATCAGATATACAGTTTGGGGAAGGGAGGAAGGATAGAAATTGCCATGTTTGGAATGTGATATATGTGTTTTGAGTCAACCTATAGGTAAGGGAGGAGAATGAATCCCCCCACTGTGTGTGTATGTGTGTGTGTGTGTGAGAGAGAGATCCTGACCACTTTCTCATCCCAGTGCTGGATTTTGATTGTGTGAATTTTCAAAATTGGTAATATTTCCCAACTTGAGGAGGAACATTCATGAAAACTGGAATGTTAAGAACAAAGACTTAACACATACACCTGGGAAATCTTGATTCTACTTGCCTTTGCATCTCACTCACTGCAGTACCAGTCCCCAAGATTCATTAGGTTAAAGATGATTAACCTATGGTCTATTTATCATCCATCTGGGACAATCTATGAGTAACTACTACCCTGTTTCCCCAAAAATAAGACCCCACTGGAAAAGAAGTCCTAGCATGATTTTTCAGGATGCTCGTAATATAAGACCTACCCCCAAATAAGCCTCAGTTAAAATTGTCAGCCAGATGGGTGCATTTAGTACTGTATTTCCCCCAAAATAAGACCTAACCAGAAAATAAGCCTTAATGCGTCTTTTGAAGCAAAAATTAATATAAGACCCGGTCTTATTTTCGGGAAAACATGATAAGAAAGTCAGGAGAAGATGTTAAGAAATGCATAGTCCCTTTATGTCAACATGTGAGAAGTGGTAGAAAACTCTTAATCATAAGATCATAGAGTTGAAAGAGACAATTTAAGCCATTGATCCCAATGGAGGAAGCCCTGCTCTGTGCAAAGAAATATTGATAATGAAGTCAATGTTAAGTGGAAATTCTTTGATTGGTGTAAAAGCCCTTTAGCTCAAAGAAAAAAGGACTTTTTCTGTTCGGTACAGAACATAGTTTTTACTTTATATCAGACTTGTGAACTAATGTCTTTATTCAGGCTCCAGTGTGTAGGGGTATAAAGGAATGCAGTGAAAATAGTGTTGGTGTATAGCTAATAGGAAAAATAAATTACATAAGACTTCAAAAACTTGTTCATAAATTGAATTTGTTTGATAGAATGGGAATACTTCCCCAATAAACAATAAACTAAAAAGTTATTATTAATTGTTTGGATTAGAGAACAAACGAAGTGTACGATATCATCAAGAGAGTGAAGGAATTGAAATGGAAATAGACTGTTCACATAGCAAGAAGAACTGATGGCAAGTGGACCAAGGCAGTCATAGAATGGATCCCACTTGATAAAAAGTATCCATGAAAGAGACCTAAGACAAGATGGATTGACGACATCAGCAAGTATGGCGGGCCCAACTGGCAAAAGAAAGCTCAGGACTATTTTGACTGGAAACATGCAGAAGAGGCCTTCGTCCTGCATTGGATAGAAAATGGCTAAAATGATGAAGTTGAAGCCAAAAATGGAAACACTATATAAGCTAGCCAGCACGTTATAGCTGAAATAACTCAAGAGTTTAGCATGAACTCTAGCAAAGCCATGAAAATGGCTTTGCTGATTCAACTTCAGAAAGCAAATTGCATAGAGTAAATTCTGTTTTCCTTTGGCAAGTTTGACCAGATCCATATGCTACATCTTAAGATTCTGCGTTGAAATAAATGTTAGCAGATTTGTCTCCTGTCTGTTTCCTGTAAAGGATTGTGATTTTTTTTATGGAGGAGAACTTTTGTTTAGGGATTATCACTATAAAGGACAACTCATCACTTAGGATACTAAAACAAAGATTTAAAATACAGTAAACTTCCTGTGGAAGGGACAAGGTTCAGTGGTTGATATCAGCCGATGACTAAATCCTTAATCATGCTGAGTTAAAGCTCATACTGATGCCTTTCAGAAAATATTTCCCCATCAGAATTGATCTTATATAGTTCCTTAATGGCATTCCTTTTTAAAATTTATTTATTGAGGTTTTTATGTTGCTTAAACTTATACATTCTTTCATATAGATTTAAATAGATTAAAATAGGATTCCAATGACATGCTCAATTTTAATAAAGGCTGCTGCTAAATTTAGTAATAGCTATCCTTTGTCCTCTTATTTGAGACTGAAAAAGTCTAAAAGTCTAAAAGCATAGAATGAACTGTGTTCAAAGATAAAACATTTCGTATAAATTGTATTTGCGGTTTTTCTTTAACAACCAACATTTTTTGTGGACAGTGTAATGACTGGGTTAACACATTTTTCACACAGTGTTCACAGTAACATATTACATATACAAAATTTTTATCTTCCAACTTCTAACCTGAATATACTCATTATAATAGTAATATATTATTTTATATACTTATTAACTCCTAACATTTTGAAATTATAGATGTCACTGCTTTTAACTTATTTTTATCTTTTTGTGGTTTATTTTGCATTGTCCCCTCCACTACTCCTTCTAATTTCTCAGCTGTCTTCTGTGTATCATATTCATCTTTTCTCACCATTTGTTGAGTGCCCTCTACTTTCACATCAAAGATAAAACATTTCATGTTCAATTCGTATTGCATCAGTGTCTGTAACTGGACAGTATTGTTTTTGGATTACTGTATGGAATGCCGTGGTGGCATAGTGGTTAAAATGCAGTATTGTAGGCTAATTCTGCTGATTGCCAGCGGTTCGATTCTCACCAGCTCAAGGTTGACTCAGCTTTCATCTTTCCGAGGCCAGTAAAATGAGGGCCCAGATGATTGCTGACTCTGTAAAACTGCTTAAAGAGTGCTGTACAGCACTGTGAAGCAGTATATAAATCTAAGTGCTATTGCTATACTAATCTGGATGTAGATATATGGGAAGAGAAGAGGTGAGCCTGTGTCTTGTTTTTCATTGTTGACAACTGTGTTGAGGTTTAAGATAGACAAAATTTAATTGATTGGTTTGTAAGGAGAATTTCTTTTAGAAAAACATGGACTTCTGGAAAGATAGAGACCACCCAGAAAGAAAGAGAGTATGCGTGTGTATCAGGCTCACTTTATACTGTGCTTTGGGAATACTTCAAAGGAATGAGCAAACAGTAACCTCCATGATCAAGCAAGTTAACTGGGCCTCATGCCAACATTCTTATCTGCTCGAAACTAGCAGTGTAAACCTGGCCATCCCAGGTACTCTATTGAATAATCTCATATATCAGTGTGAGAAAACTTTAAAAAGTGTTTTTTCTCATTTTTAAGACTGACTTGCTAGAGGTGCATGCAAGAAGGCTAGACATATTGCCTTGAGCTCCTGGAGGAAAAGCAGGATTCATATCTAAGAAATAGATTGCTATCTTCAGTACTGTAGCTCCCTTTATTGCTTCTTAGTATGAAGAGACTATTTTGACATAATTCAAAATACTCTTGGAGTGTTAAGGTAGATCCCTGCTTGGAATCTCCCTGTAGTCAGATGAAGTGGTATGACATACATGGGAAAGAGGGATTCAAAATTCAGTGTTATTTTAACTCTAAAGAGATGTCCATCTGAATCCATTTAATTCTGATGCTGTATCTTCAGATTTTAGATGGTTACACTATCGTTCAAAGACAGCCAGTGATTGCGAAGAAATAGTTTAATTACCACAAACAAACTTTACTTGACAGAATATTGACTTATGTGAATTATGCTTTAGAAATTCAGTTTCTAAAGCATCTTTTTAATACTACTAAATATAAAAAGTAGATGAGTAACCCTTGTCCTTCAGTTATGTGTCAAGGCTGCCAGCTGTTAAGGGAAACATCTGGATTTCCTCTAGCGCTAGATGATAAGGCAGCTGAAAAACAGGATGGTTGTGTATGTCATTATATGCAAAATATCAAGGCCTGTATTGTAGTATTGGTGATAAAGTTGAAGAAATATTATAATTAAATCTGTTGCTTCTTTTGCCTTAACAATATTGATGATCTAATTTTTTTGAAGGAGGTATTAAGATTTATATTTTCTTTAGTCTGGGGCTTATGTGTAAATAAAATGAATAATGTAAATGAACCATCATTTGTGATTTTGTTTAACTGATTTAAAATTATTTTGGGGTGTTAACATGTTCCAGCTTTGTAGCATAATCATGAATAAAATGTTTTAAAATAACTTGAGGAAGTATCTCATGGCACCAATTTTAAAAGGTGTAACTAACAGACTATAAACTATAAAATGTTTTCCTTGAATTTAGGATGTTCAGAGTTATTTTTTTCAAAATGCTTTTCTTTGGCTGTGATAAAATCTGGCTGAACTGTGCATTCTTACATGAATGGGATTTCCTTTTGCCAGTTTTGTTCATGTTGTGACTGTGGATGGTTTCAGATGGAAAAAGTGAATCAAAGTATACATTGCAGTCAAGGATTTCCCCAAACAGTAATCAGTTTTGATTACTTCCAAAGTGTTGGTTTTGGCTTTGAAACCTATCCACTCTCCTTCAATGCTTGGCGTGTGCTGCACAGAAGATACTTGACTGAACTATATCTGAATAGCTTTTTACTTATCTGTAACAGGCTTCTGTTGGTGGCAACTGCTTAGATGTATCTTGATCTACATACACAGAGTAAGGAAACTTACTTGCTAATACTGAAGATGTTAGTTGTAACCTGGAAGCTTCCAGGTTATATGTTCTTTTTATTAACATATGATTCCTAGGGCTGGGTGAACCAAGATTGGTTATTCTAAATGAGTATTTGAAGAGTTTTGAACTAGCAGTAGGCAGATATCTTGATAGTTGCTCATTAAAATAAAAAAAAAACACTATATTTTTGAATCTGAGGGAGGATGTAGAGAATGCCAAGTGGAGTATGGGAAGCACAGCCATTTTTAAATCCACTTCAACTTAGTCAGGATATGCTTCCCCTGTTTTCAGTATCTTAAGTTTCTTTGTATACATCCAGGAGTAGATTAAGGAATTTTACTTTCTTAGCTACTGGTGCTCCTCTTAATCATAGAATCTTCAGATGATAAGGTTGAAAGACTTAGAAGTTACTTATTCCAATCTTTTGCTCAGTGCAAAAGATTGGAATAAATTACTGGGTCATTTCTGACAGTTGCTTATCCATCCTTGCTTCAAGAACTGTAGTGAAGGAGAATTCATAGGTCACATGGTAGGTAGTCTGTACAATTGACTAAGAGCTTGTAAGATTAGAAATCTCTTCCTCCTTTTTTAACCTATTGGTTCTGGTCCTGCCCTGCAGGGAATCATTAGGGAATCCACTCCCTCTTCTGTAGCAAAAGCTCTTCAGGAATTTGAAGTCTGCTGTCACATCACCCTATCGCTATCACATTGTCTTTTTTAAAATAAGCTAAATATGCCTACATCCTCAAAGTGTTCTTCTCTGGGGTTGGTTTCCAAACCCTAACTCTCTTCTGAATTTCTCTCCAGTGTTTCTCTCCCATTTCTGGCGACAGTGTTTTAACAATGTCTTGTCCTGCAGTGGTTGCTGCATAGACTCTTCCTTTTCCCTTGGGATCAATTATTCTGATGTTCAGTGATAATCTGCTGTGCTACAGCGTAAGACTGGAATTAAATCTAGCATAGAAGGGGGCTGGTCTCTGAAGATTATTTATGAGCATTATTCAACTGCCTCTTTGTATAAGTTCAGCCCTCTGGTTTGTTTTTAACCAGCCTGTCACCTGAAATTTGAATCAATCCTGTTTTGGCAAGAGCTAAAAGTGACCTTCCTACATTTTAATAAAATTAACAGAGGCTAATGTGCTCTTGCATTGAACTCTAAAAATTTCACTTAAATAGCCATTGAAGAAAGGATATGGAATTTAAATATTACATTGTGCCTGAATCAAGCAAGTTGTAATGAGTTCCAGTTCAGGAAATGCCAAATAGGCATTTCCTACTTTTCTTCTTTAAATGAGGTCTGGGAGAAATAGCAGTTGAAAATTTGCTACATAGACACAAAAGATAATGCACCCAACCAGTTTAACTAGAAAAATGTTTTTGCTGGGTCTTCATTTTCTGTTTCTGGCATAGAGTTATGATTTCTGCATATAAGCCTTGCATACCAATAGGTATCTGTCCAATTCACATATTTTGACATAGGAAAAATGAGAAAGCATTTTTGGAGAGGAAATGAGAAGGCAGCAGCTGGTTTTAAGACTATTTTGGTGCTTTAACATTGTCCATAGACTCTGAGCCAAACATCTTTTAAAGATAACTCTGGGCTGCAGTCAAGGTCTGTTGTTTCAAATGGATGAAATTGAGCGTATGATACCGGAGGTGCTCCTTCCAGCTTTGCTTTGAAGCAGCATTGTTCTTGTCCTGTTGGAAAGTCTTTACTCATACTAAAACATTTACTTGCAATAGATGGATAGGCATGGAAGTAGAGTTGATGTCATTGCAATGAGCGTAGGCTGCAAAGCCCACAAATCCAGCATTCTCTGCTTAGTTTGTCTTGTTTTGCTACTTCTGAAATTTCAGTCTGAAAGACTGACTGCTTTCTATAGAAGACAGTACATGGGTAGTAAGAGCAATTTAGTGGAAACAAAACAAAAGCTGCTCATATAAACTTAAGGATGGGTTTTATTTTTTCTAGCATTTCCTATGGTAAGTTAAATTGGATAGACCTTCAGTATTCTGAACAGAGGGACAATTAGGGAGCCCCCCCCAAAAGGTTTTACCTATGTAAAATTGGGGGTGGGGGAGGGGGAACTGTTTTACAGTCTATATACTTCATTACATTCTACTTACAGGACACTAAAAAGTAGTTTCATGATATCCCGCATTCTCTTTCTTGAATGAATAAACATTTTCCAGCTGAATTCTAGAGGAGGCTGATAATGTGCTTTGTTTTTTTAGAAGTTATTTAGATTTAGAGGCTGCCTGACTCAAAATGACCCTGAGTGACTTGCAATTAAAAAAAGGAAAAGAACCACGTCCAAGTACAAGAACAGAGATTGACACCCATGGTAGCCACAGGCCTGGTAGAACAGCCAGAGGCTCAGACGTTTGGAATGTCATTAGGGTGGGAGCTGTCTGGATGGGATGATGTTCCAAAGGGCAGGTGCTATGGCAGGGAGGAGAAGGCATCTTGGTCTGCTTCAAAATATTGGATTTAAGTTTAAATAATTGTATATTTATTTTATTTATTTATTTAGCGTATGGCTGGTCGCACACAGTATTAAAACACTTCATTTTTACAGGTTCAAAACAATTAAAACAATGAAAAAAACCAGTAAGAAAACCTAAAAGGAAAACAGAAACAACATTTCAAAGTTTGATGTCGAGTTTGGAGATCCAGTCAATAGCTGCAGTTGTTATGCAGAGGAAGTCCCTAGAATCTCCTGGATACCTTCTGTTAGGGCATTCCCTCACTATATGCTGGATAGTCTGTCGAGGGGCCCCGTAATCACATTGTGCTGAAGGTGTCTTTCCCCATTTATACAAGGAGTCAGCACACACCCCATGAGTTGTTCTAATTCTATTATATGTCACTCATCTGTGTCGGGGTAGGCTAAATCCTGGAGGTATAATTGTATAAATCATGAGAAACAGTTGGAGCTGTTTGGGTTGGACATGTTTGAATACAAGTTCAGAATCCTAAAGCACCTTTTCTTTTAATTTTAATAGTCACTCATCTTTGTTTTCCCAGTTCCCTGAGTTAAACATTCTGAGTGAACACTGGATGCAGCAACCTTTTGAAAAGGTGGTGGCTTGTGTAGTGAATGCCTCTGGCATCTTGTCCAAAGTCCCCTCAAATCTGTTGAGAATTAAAGATCCCTAAGCACTTAAGATGGCCTGATTTGAAATGAATAGCAATTTTGAGCAAGAGGCTACACATTTGCATGTATAGGCAAGAATAGCTGCCAAGAAAATCTTACTAGAACACTTGCATCAGTTTTCAGATGCTTCTGAAGACATCATTTCAGTCAAGGCTGAAATAAAGCAAACTGATCTCATCTCCAGCTTCTGGGGTTTTTTCCCCCCTCTCTCTCCACATACATGAGGAAGAAGAGATGACCTCACTTATAAGCAATGCGCTTTGTGAAGTATAAGAGAGGGCCTCTACTCCTGGGACTTAATTGTCAGTATAACAATTTTGTCAGTTATGTCATTTATCCAAAAACGTGTTGAAGCAAACTTTAAGGATGCAGAAAGAGCTTGGAAAAGTAATATTTGTGTGTTAGTAATACATTGAAGCAAAAATTCTATAGGATGACTATAGCAAAATTCCGTTAGAAAAGAAGTGCTGTCTTTTGTTAGATGATTACTCCCAGATCTAAATAACCTTGCTAAGTAATATGCCCCAGTCAGTTGGTGCAACTATGCAACCCTGTCTTTGCTGAGATCTACCACAAGATCTTTGTGGATCTTGTGGCACAGGTTGGCAGTCTCTCCAATAGAATGATGAGGTTGCACAAAATAATGTATGGCTACAGGCCTATTTTTATGTTGATCAATTAAGACTCTGTGTCAAACATAGATTCCCAGTTATATTTCAGATCAAGTCTGGAAATTAAAAGCTCTTAATATAGTAAAACCTCAATTTAGTGGACCTCCAGAGGATACAACAGATACTTTTAATTCTTTTTTCACTCCCAAGTACTGGACAAAGTCCATTGTTTCTAAAAGAGTTTGAACAAATGATGTAGTTAAACAAATGACATGATTTGACACAAATCACATATTTCACTTCAATTGTGTAAACTCATATTTAACAGACATTTGACTTTAATAAACACCACTTCTTCCCAAACATTTTGTTACATTCAGGATTTTCTGTTACTATTTGTTGTTGTTCAGTCACTAAGTTATTATTCTGAGTCAGCAAATAGTCTGGCTTTGGGTAAAATTTTCAAATACTAGAATTTTTCATTCATTGCTTTATATAAACAAACTCTTTATCATTAAGGCTGCAGCATGTTTTCACATCAAAGACAAAGTGCTTCCTTCCATAGTTAAAACATCTTAAAATAAGTTATAAGAATTATCAGAATATAAACAGCTGATTTCCGTTAAATTCTAGAATTACTAACACTTTTTCCAAAAGCTAGAATAGTAATAAAATGTAGTTTAAAGACACAACATTGTTCCTTTTAGAAATTAAGAGTATAAAGGCTTTATCCATAAATTTACAAATAACCCTGACAATTATAAACACTTGTCAATTTGAACTTCTGCAGTGTATTTGAGCAGCCAAATGTTCTCTGTTTTGCAAAATAGCTGTAAATATACTGCACTCATGATGAGGCAACTGACATGTCTCCTTGCATTACTTGACCACAATATCTATTTCTACCTCCTTCTTAAAAGATAAATTTCATCATGCAGAGCCATGCATCTGCTAGCTTGATAACTTGAAAGTCTAAATAATTTATCACAACCTTAGATTTTATGAAGCTGACTTTGGTCTCGAAAAGCAGCTTTTCCTCCTATGTTCAGAACTTGTTTAAGATTTCAATTGTTAAATGCAGATGGGCTATCAGAGGGTTGCCCCATCCCATTATAAGATACCTTTAGATTGCTGGCTGAAAGATTAACTGAATCTTTCCAGCAGGTTCAGTAGTTTGGGTAGTTTTTCTCTGCTGTAGAGTTTTGTTCTAGTTTTAGCTAACTCATACAGGTAGTCCTCAAATAATATCCATAATTGAGCCATGCTACAATGGTCGTTAGTGTGAAAAATGGTAATAAATCACTTTTTTTCAGTGCTGCTGTAATTTCAAACAGTCACTAAAGTAATAGTTGTAAATCAAAGAGTATCTCTATAGAATAAGGGTTGCTGTTTTTAAATGCTTATGAGTCCTAGAATGTCATAGTAAAGTTTTGAGTTACGGTGCTCATTCCTCTTCTGTTGTTATGTCATAGCCATGAAGGGTTTGGTTGCTTCCACAATTGTTCTTCATTAACTGCATTAATTAATTGTTTGAATTGAGTCCATTTCAAGCATAACTGATGAAGCCAAATTAGTGTTTGTCAGGGTTAGTCAAAGTGATTGAAAAACAAAAACAATTGGTTCCAGATGCTTCCTTTTTATTCCATCTGGTACAAGCTAAATATATGCATAATGGTTCATTTTTGTAATGTTATACCGTGGCTTGAAATGACATCACATAAGGTGGTTCCAGAGTCATTCATCTTTGTAGATAATAGAATAGATCATTTTCACAGGAAGCATTCCTTTTATTTTACAGAATACTTCTGATTGCAAGGTTATCCTTTGGTCCCCCCTGTTGTAACTTATAGGCAGCAACAAAATGGACAGTTTATTGCTTGTTAGACATGAGAATGGAAATTATCTGGTGATACTAAACCAGGCCCTTGATCACAATTGGGACCAGAATTTATGTTGCTAAGCAAGGTGGATATTAAGTGAGTCATTCCCAATTTTCCAATCTTTTTTGCCACAATTAAGTGAATCATGCAGTTGTTAAATGAGTCATGCAGTTGTTAAGCAAACCTATTTTACTCAGTGGGCATTTTTTGCCATAAATCAGGGAAAAAATGCTGATAATTGTGATTGTGTGACTTTACAAATGACCATAATTGCAAACTAGTTGATAAGCTCCCCAAATACAATCATATGACCGGGGATGACATGGCCATCAGAACTCAGGAACTGGGTTGTAAGTACCTCTGGGTAGGTCCAGCATTTTGAATGGATGCTAAGCTACTAGTTGTGACTACTGTACCTATTTTTGGAAAATGAACAGTTTTTACTTGATGTTTATGAATGGTCTTGACTGATGTTTTCTTCAATTCCATTCAACTTAAAAAAAAACACAACACCCCTGCTTCACATTGATTTCATGATTTATTTCCCCCTATGGAAGATAATGTTTTTAACAGAGTATTTTTTGTGGAACTGAATATACTTGGTAACAAAATCTTCTCTGTCCCTTAAAACATGCAGTAATTTCTACTCGGTTTCTAAAATGATTACTAACCTTGAAAAAGCAACACAGTGAAAAGAATGCCCTGATCTTGATCATTTCAAGGATGAAGCATGTGATCCACAACCGCAGATATGTAATTAGCAGCTGTAATGGGAGAAGGCAACACTTCAAACCTGAAGAATGTCAGTGATGAAGGAGGAGAGGGTTGTACTCTGGGGTTTGGCTTCGTTCAGCTCCCTTGCATTTGCTTCTTGGCAAAACCAGCAGCATCCTTCACTGAGGATTTTACAAGTACTTTTGAATGAAGTACTGTAGTAATATACAGTTTATAGCACCACAGTCTCTCTATCCCATTGGTCAAACTAAAAATGCTAGATAATACACACAGCCCCACGTCTTATACAGGATTGCCTTGTGATTACAGGAAAATACTGTGCTAATTTAGCTTGAAGAAGGTAACAAGTGGGGAGGGAACCCTTGAATTCTCTGAGGCGATTATTCAAAAAGAAAGCCTATTTAATCCCTGAGCAAATCCAGCACATGTTACAACATTGACAAATGATTAAAAGTTTGAAAGCTGTGTTGGAAGGTGAACGATCCTGTGAGTTTCCAGTTGCTGCTGACCTACAACTTCCATTAGCTATACGAACCTCTCCAGACAATCACCAAGAATCAAGACTGAGTCAAAGACAGAAAAACAAGCTAGTAACAGCACTTAACCTGTTTTTATTTTTATTTTTAGGGTTACCTAAAGGATTACTTTAGGGTTGCTTACTTTGACTTTCCCTCAGTGATGCTCTAGCACTTGCTTGCTCATGTCAGTAAAAAAACTGGCAGCCTTCCTTTCTCTGTGTTGTAGTTGCTAAGGGAACTAACTACGGCAGTTTATCATGTTTCCGTTAATTGTCTGCAAATTCCTTGTATTGTAGCAGAACAAAGTTTTAAAAAAGCATCAAGCATATTCGCTCATTGTTAGAGTCCATGGGTCCCAATTCACAGTACGGTGACTAAGCAGGGACATGAGCTTTGTCTCCAATGGTGCAACAATTAGAATGTGAGCTTATCTTACATTTCAGGGAATTTTGAAAGCAGATTGCATTCTGGTACAATAAAGATCTCTCTCACTCTCTCTCCCTCCCCACCCCCACACAAACACACAAACACCAAAGTCCCAGACAACATCTTTAGAAGAGTTATTTGAATTACAGCCTGAATAATCTTTCTGCAAGGGACTTTTCCCTTGGTAAATATTTAACATCAGTCTTTAGGATGCAACTAATTTTCAAAAGCAAAAGTATCTACTATACATTTGCTGAATCTCAATACCTATTCATCAATTGGAGCTCATAAGGCTCTGCAATTCATGGTTGTAAAGACTACAACTCACGATTGTATCATGGTTGAATATACAACTCAATTAGATAACTCATGGTTGGGAATTGGACAACATATTGTTACTATCAAAAGTGTCAGTTTTCCAAAGCTTGGATAATGCCCAAAATTATTTTGGACCAAATATCTGTACGCCCTAATTCCACACTTTTTTTTAGAACTGGCATTTAAAGGAAGCAAGAGGTTATTGTATTTGAAGTCATTCACTAATTGCAGTAACAGGGAACAATAGTGTGCCAGACAGAACAATCTCCTGGGTAACACCCCACATTTCTACTCCTGTGGCATCCCACCCCTCATAATATAGAGAGTCCCACATTGGATTTGTCATTTATTGCATTTTATGCTAAAATGATGATCCTTGTGATCAGTGATTCCTGATGTTTCAGCTTCAGATTTATCTAATAGTTCTGAATTTACTTTTTTTTTAAAATAAGTGCTGTTTTATTTAAATGGTATTCTCAATTGCTTAACTAGTGGAGAGATATCTTATACAGATAGTCTTGACTTATGACCACAACTGAGCCCAAAATTTCCATTGCTAAGCATGGCAGTTGTTAAGTGAGATTTGCCTCCTTTTATGGTCTTTCTTGACATACTTGTTAAGCAAATCACTGCAGTTGTTAAGTGAATCATATGGTTGTTAAACTAATCTGGCTTCCCCCATTGACTCTGCTTGTCAGAAGTTGGCTGGGAAGGTTACAAATGGTGACTGCATGATCCTGGGACAGCACAATTGTCATAAATAATATCAGTTGCCAAGTGCCCAAATTTTGATCACGTGACCATGGGAGATGCTGCAATGGTCATAAGTGTGGAAAAAGGTCATAAGTCACATTTTTCAGTGCCATTATCACGTCGGCCACTCAACGAAAGGTTGTAAGTTGAGAGAAGTATTTGCAAATGTTCCAAATAAATTAGAGATTCCCAACCTTTAGGAGCTGATTGGCACTTTTAAAATATTGTGACTGTGTTATAAACAGTCTTCCAAAAAACACTGCTGGGGAGGGGCTGTTCTATTTATAGAATTGCTGCCATTTAAAGCTTACCTTGGTAAATTGCTGCTTTTTAACTGCCTGGTACAGTATTTGCTACTCCCTCTAGTCCATTTCTGCGCAATATTCCCTGCTATCCATTCTTATTATCTTTGGCCTCCTCCTGTAATGTGCTCATCGGTAAACAAAACGCTGGGCTACAACTCTCCTCACCAATCATTTTTTGTTTTGTAATACAGCTTGGAAATAAAATGTAAGTTTTAGGCTGGTGCTCTGCAGTATGTAAAATTTATTTTTAAAAAGTAAACAAAAGGACAGAGAAGTGGGTGGGGTTGAAGTTCAGTGGGCACATGAATGCTGTGTTTGGAATCCTGAAATTAAATCATTCTATCACAGTCTCTTCTCTTACACATCACTGCTGACTCCTGATGATCGCAGAGAGATGTTTGTACAGTTTTCTTGGCAATCTTTTCGGAAGTAGTTTGCTAGTGTCTTCTTCCCTGGCCTAAGAGTCCCAAGCCAGCCAGCTGGCTTTTGTGCCTAAAACAGACTACAATTCATGGTCTCCCAGATTTTAATTCAGCACTTCAACCAGTAGACTAGACCTGCACAACTTGTAGTGGAGAAAGGGACAGGGTGATAAATTCAAAATCACTGCAGGTCGGTGCACCATCAGGTATTTGACGGCTAGCAAAGCAGTAGTATTGGAGGCACACAACAGCATATATTTTGTGGGGCAATGGCAGTGGCTGTTCCTTCCTGTTGGTGGTGAATTTGTTTTTAAAAAATAGCAGGTCACACAGGGCTGCTTGGTGGGCTGCATGTAGCTAACAGGTGATCTGGTGTGTAGGCCTGTGCAAGCCCACTCATTTAGCTTATTTTGCTCATCAAGTTCGATCACCATCCATAGACCTTGCCTCTAAACAGGGAGTGGAGAACAATTAGCCCATATTTCTAGCACCAGGACCTACCTCCCCCTAATCCCCACCCTATTGTTGACTTTTCATAGCAAAAATATTCGCTTAAAAATAAAAACCCCAGAAAAGGTGAATTTAAAAAAATGCCTATTTCATGGGGTTGGGCTAGTGATGAGTGAACAGGTCCAATCTCATCAGTATCAAAGGGATGCAAATTCCATGCTATCATTGTAACATATCTATGCCACCACTATCTGGGGGTTATTTTTTTTTAAAATTTGATTTATATGCCGCCCTTCTCCGGAGACTCAGGGTGCCTTACAATGCGTTAAGCAATAGCCTTCATACTTTTGTATATTTATACAAAGTCAGCTTATTGCCCCCACAAACTGGGTCCTCAATTTACCTACTTTAGAAAGGATTGAAGGTTGAGTCAACCTTGAGCCTGGTGACATTTGAACACAGTAATTGCAGACAGCTGGTGTTTAATTACAATGCGTTTAGTCTGCTGAGCCACCAGAGCTCCTCATAAAGTTATAAAGTGGAAAATGTGTCCCTTGATTCCTGAAAGTTTTCCTGCCTCTTCTTTTGACTATAATCTACTAGATAATCTACTATATATATAAATAAATACTATATAATCTACTATATATATAAATAAATCTACTATAAGGTTTAAGAGTATTTGATTGTATTTTTTACAATTCTTGTACAATTGTAAGACTGTAATTTTTCCTGTAACATTGCACATTGTCTGCTATGATACTGTGTAATTTGAAAATAAGTAAGAAGGTGAAAATAGATCACTTAAACTACCTAGTATTTTATTGATTTCTGTAAATATATATATACTTCCATTGTTTAAGAAAATCTTCAGGAGGTCTGAGCAGATCATACACTGGGCTCCTCATAGATTGAAGTGTCCGTGAATAGTTTGTCACAGCATTTCTTTTTCTTGGCTATTTTTTCTAATGTGATATAAATTCTTACACTTTGCAACAGCTCAATAAATTATAGTATTCTAGCAGAGTCACAGCATTGTGCAAGTTCAGTTTGTGGGTGGAAATTGTCACAGTCCTTAAACTTCAAAAATACGTTTTGGCTGTTGAGCAATTGCTGTTGTAATCTGACATGTTTAAGGCTTTACAATACTGTATTAAGAGTCCAAGATGCAGCCACAAAGGGAATTTCATCTCCTGGAGATAAATGTCTGCCCTGAAAGCATACTTTTGCATCTACTATTAAATATTACAATATAATTAAACATTGTTTCTCAAGCCTTAGGTCTTAATAACTTGAGACTGGTAGTTCAGTCCTAAGTAATTTAAGATTGCAATTAACAATGACAATATTTGGGTGCAAATTACACTCTTAATTGACTAGGCAAAAGATCAAAGCCATTAACATTAAAATTATTGCCTGCAATGGAAAGAGTTTTATTATTGAACACTTAGCTGCAGTTTGCCTGCTTGTAAAGTTTCGCTCTTAACCTTACCTGGAAAATAAAACCTACAGTGGTAGCATCTAGATCACTTCACCTGTACAGGTGAAAGGCTTATTAAGTCAGGTTTGGTAAGATTGTGCAGCATATTTGATTTGAAAGGGAAAAAAGAGCTTTACTCTGTGCATGGACACACATCTGGTGGCAGCTTTTTAAACCAAACACATCTTGCAACAAAGAAACCTTGTTGTTTGGTGTTGCATGAATCCCGGGAAAGAACTTGTTTGCATAACCTAGTATCTGTAGACTTCTTTCCTGTAGTTTCTGCACAGTGCTTGTTCGTTACAAGTTGCTTCATAAGATATTTAATTATTAAAGCAGTGGAATGCTTTGGATTTAATTTAGAACTGTTCCACATAGCAGTGGAGTGCAAATGTAGCTCCAGTTTATGACTCATTAAAGCACTTGTATCTTTTCTGGGATTATGCAGAAGTTGCAGCTGCATAGTTCTGGAAACATGCATAGTTGTTTTAGTAAAATCAAGTCGGATAATGCATTTGTACCTCTTTGCTTTCTGAAGTATTTCTTCCAAATCAAATCTGAAGCATTGCTCAAGTCCTATTAACTATAGTAGCCAGATTTGAGTTTTGCATTCAGTTCTAAATTTGTCATTACAGCACTTTAAGAGCAATTTACTATCTAACAATAATAATTGGGTCATACACACAAGATTAATTGTGTGTTAGCTGACTTTCCAAATCCAACTGGCCACCAAAATATTATTTAGGAACACAATATATTGTACTTGCTTTCTATTTCACTAACACTGAAACAACCTATAGAGATGTAGTAATGGGCATTGGAGAGGCATTTTGATATAGTGGTTAAGGCTTCAGGCTACAAACCAGCAGACCATGAATGCTAGTCCCACTGTGGGAGTGCTAGTTAAAAAGCCATATGTGTGATCTTGAGCCAGGCAAGTTCTCTCAGCCCTAAGAAGAAGGCAATGGCAAACCATTTCTGAAAAACTTTGACAAGAAAACTTCTAGGCATGCTTTGAAAATCAAATTAGACCAGCCAGAATTGTCAACCTTGAAATTTAAATTATTAATATAATTCACTTATTCTAGATTTTCCCTATTCCCCACCTATCTGCTACTTAGAACAGAAGAACAATAGACAGCATCAAGTATAGGCTTAGCATTTGAAAGATTCCAGGTTCAACCCTTGCATTTCCAGTCCTAAAAATAATATTTTTCCCAGAACTAGTGGCAGTTAATATAGATAAATATTAACTATCTAATCTAAATAGTATACATCTTCTCACAGTGCATAATTAATCTCAGGAATTCATTTGCACAAAGCATGGTGATAGCTGCTACTTTGGATATCTATAAAGGGGAGTTAATGAGGGAGAGAGGTCTTAGCAAAAGTTTTAAAGAATCTGTTCCCTTTGGGCTGAAGTTGGCATGCTTCCAGTAGTCTCTATAAGGACACATAATGACTACAAGCATCCCAGAGGCAATTACTTGGACACAGCAAGAAACCAAATGTGAGATGGCCTTGGGTCTTGGCTGAGATTTTTATTTGGGTATGATATCACTGTCTCTGTTCTTAAACAATTGGTTAAAAAAGTTTTGCTGATAGTTTTAAGCAAGTAAAATTATTTTGCACAAACTTGAGGCATTGCGCCATTTTAAGCATTTATTCCATAACATTTCGTACAAACTTATTTTTCACTGAAATCTGTTATTAAATTTCAAAAGCCTGGGTTAAAACTCAAATGTGAGATAACTGCTTTGGCATGAGCTGAAAAACAGATAGTTCAGACCTTTGTGTGATAGATTTGTCTTTAATCTTTAGATATAGTGATTCGTAACCTTCATTGTTACTATGCAGCACAAGACTCATTCTTGTCAGCCAAGGTTTTAAATCAAAACAGAATTGTAATCTGACAGAAGAGCAATTGCCTAGCGTTACTAGCTAGCTAGACAACCCTCTTGAAATCTGTATTCCAGCTCTTCACTCTCATCTCTTTGGCTTGCAATCTGCTTCCTGCTCAGTTAAATATTAAGCCAGAGCCTCTAGAAAGATAGGTGAAACATTAAGCCACAGGAACAATTCATTCTTCAGGAAGAATGATAGTAAATATTTACTTTCTTTATGTATATCTATCAAAAATATAGGTCTATCTTTCTGCCCACTGTCACTACCATGACGGTCCCATGGAGCTATACAAACATTCTTTTCTTTCTGAGAAAACCTATTGTGCTAAAGATGATATATTTGGTGCTGTTTGAATTGTGAACAGAGTTCACACTGGGTAGGCTTTAGATTCATAATAGAATCTACTTTGTGTTTCACTATAACGCTGATAATCAGTCGAATGGGATCAGGGTGCAGATTTTGCAGATCGCTTAGAAATTGTCAGTAGATCCTCAGTATACTTTTTGCTGAGATGATAATATGCTTAAACTTTGTACCTTCATTGCCTGCTTGAGCTAAATTGAATCAAAGTTATGAATTCCCAACCGTTCTTGGTTAGTGGGCCCATTTAGCTTATTGATATATTGCAATGGATGCCATGGTAGGAATGGCCATTCATAAAATACCTTCCTGCTGAAGTTGCTCTTCACCCCCTTCTCTTTCTTCATAATGCTTTCTATTACCGTATTTTCCGGCGTATAAGACGACTGGGCGTATAAGACGACCCCTGACTTTTCCTGTAAAAATATAGGGTTTGGGCTATACTTGCTGTATAAGACGACCCCTCTTCCAACACACACCAAATAAAAATTAAAAAACATCAACTGGCTCACCCACAATGTAAAAGCAGCTGTGCTAGACCCAAAATGGCCCCTGCAACAAGCAGGAACCTCACACAGCCACAAAAAGCCTAAAAAACAACTTTCACACTTTACACACACAAAATTCCACATATAGCTTTGTGAGATTTTGTGCGTTTGTGTAGTTAGAGTGAAACTCTACAGAAACACACTAAATCTCAGAAAGCTGCATAAATTTTATTATTTTATTTTATTTTATTTTATTTTATTTTATTTTATTTTATTTTATTTTATTTTATTTTATTTTATTATTTATTTTATTATTTTATTTTTATTTTTATAAGAAAGTTAAATTTAAAACTTCCTAGCCTAAAACTTAGACCTAGCCTTTAAATGGCTAGGTCTAAAAAAGAACAACTAAAAAACCCCCCAATTAACTATTTTTTTTAAAGCTCCCAAAGGGGGAAAAAAACTTACCCAATAGAATAAGGGTCTCCAACCTTGGCAACTTTAAAACTTGTAGACTTCAACTCCCAGAATTCCTCAGCCAGCTTTGCTTTCCTGGCTAAGTAATTCTGGGAGTTGAAGTCCACAACTCCCTGCCTCCCTTGCAGGCAGGGAGATTTAGTTGCTTACTGATGCAATGGATTGCAGGCAAGGCAAGCGTTGCGGCTAGCAGCTAAGGTAAGCAAGCTGGAGGGTGGGGGGATTTTTGCTACGTATCAATTAGCGGCAAAAATTAGCAGCTGGGGTGGCCAGCGTTGTATAAAAGGAAAGTTTTTCCCTTTTAAACGGGGCTTGGCCATCCAAGCTCTGGCGATCAGGCAACTCAGTTGGGATGGCCAGCGTTGTGTAAAAGAAAAGTTTTTCCCTTTTACAGGGGGCTTGCTTGTAACTCAGCTGATTAGCGGCAACTCAGCAGGCAATTCAGCTTGGCTCCTTAGAGCCATTTAAGGCTCGTCAAAGCCTTTCGGACTGGTCTGCCTGGTTACAGGAGACCAACACCCGGCGTATAAGACGACCCCTGACTTTTGAGAAGATTTTTGTGTGTTAGAAAGTCGTCTTAAACGCCGGAAAATACGGTAACTTAGCTTAAGTCTGTCTTTAGTTTTGGCAGGCAGCCAAACAAAGCACGGGGCTGAAAACTCTATACTTTTTATTTTCTATGAAAGCCTCCATGTGATATTTATTTCTGGAAATAAAGGTTATGGTTGAGACTGGTGTTTGGCTTTGCAGTGTGCTCACTTTCCTTATAATTTTAGTTAAATAATCAGAAATATGGGTATGGAGATTTGACAGATGCCAAGAAAGGAGTCTGTGGTCAGGTTGATGTCCACATGCGCGCATTGGGATTCCGAACTCCTGACTGTGATTCATTATAGCAGACTAAATACCTTCTTTCACATACAGAAAAGACCCTTGGGCTAAGAACGTCTCACTTAAAGGCAACCCCTAGATACAAATGGGCTGCCTATTGCTAAAAATGGGGGATGGCATTCGCCTTCCCTGAGTGGACAAGCCACTGTATTTTTTTAATATGTAGCCTGTTTTCAGCGGTTCCTGAAAGCATAGTGCCACTTTGGTGGTTCATCATCTTGAGCCAGGGTGGTACAGTAGTTAGAGTGCAGTACTGCAGGCTACTTCTGCTGACTGCTGGCTGACTGCAATTTGGCAGTTCAAATCTCAAGGTTGACTCAGCCTTCCATCCTTTGAGGTGGGTAAAATGAGGACCCAAATTGTTGGGGTCAATATGCTGATTCTATAAACTGTTTAGAGAGGGATGTAAAGTATTGTAAAGTGGTATATAAGTCTAAGTGCTAAGACAATACTGTCTGCCATTTTTAATAATAGGACCTTCTTTGTAAGTACGAGTTCTGACTTAACCTACAAATTCAAGTTAAATACAGAATTAGGAATTCAACTTGTTCTAAACCTGAGGGCTGCCTGTATAAATGCACCACTTAATGGAATGGCAATTATTTTTCTCTTTTCAGATAGTAAAGCTATTGTTGATGGAAATTTGAAGCTAATCCTAGGCTTAGTATGGACCCTTATCCTCCACTATTCAATCTCTATGCCAGTGTGGGAAGATGAAGGAGATGATGATGCCAAGAAACAAACGCCTAAACAGAGACTGTTGGGATGGATTCAGAACAAAATCCCGTATCTCCCAATAACAAACTTTAACCAAAATTGGCAAGATGGAAAAGCATTAGGTGCCTTGGTTGATAGCTGTGCTCCAGGTAAACCTCCTGTGGTTTTTCTTTTTACATCGCATATAGCAATAAGTGAGAGCTTTGGACATAAATAACTTTTTTGTAAACTGCACTTGCACTTAGCATTTTGTGGACTACTAGCTGTGGGAGATGTTGGGTAGAGCTATGTAAACAGAACTGTTTTGTACAGTGTTGGTTTTTGATGTCACAATTTTTTTTTAAAAAAGAGACAGCTTTAGGGTGTACACTACTGTTTTGATTTTTCTGTTCCAAAATAATGGGGAACCATGCTGTTAATGTTTGACAGCTAGGTTCTTTGGGGATTACCAAAAAAACCCCATACCCTTGAGAGTTGTGTATTTATTTTATTTATTTATCTGTACCCCCCTTTTAATTATTTTTACAAATAATTCAAGGCGGTAAGCATATTCAACATACCTTCCTCCTCCTATTTTCCCCACAAAGACAACCCTATGAAGTGGGTTGGGCTGAGAGTGAGTGACTGGCCCAACCTAGCTGATTTTCATGGCTAAAGCTACAATGGAATGAGTTTTCAGAGCTTGTTTTTCAACCATGATGTAAATTGTATTCTTATTAGGAAAACCTTTGTGCTTGATAGAGTCATAGAAATTAGTGGCTGTACTGGTGCCATCGACATCAGTGTTTCTTGAAAGACCCCCGACTTTGGAATCTTTAGACTTGTTATATTGTAAAAGCAATTTCCCCTCCCCCCTCCCCAAGTGGGGTGAGTGGGTTTTGAGCTTCGCTCTGCACTGAAAGCTTTGGCTGACAATTGCCACTTTCTAATTTAGGATACGGTTGATGCCACTCAAGTAATTTTTTTTGGCTAAGTGTACATGCTTCTTTAATGCCAGAGATTTAACTTTTCCCTAATTCCTATCTTCAGGTCTCTGCCCAGACTGGGAAAATTGGGATCCTAAGAAGCCTGTAAATAATGCTCGTGAAGCTATGCAGCAAGCAGATGATTGGTTAGGTGTCCCTCAGGTATGGAAAAGGGAGAGGCTTCAGTATATCTAAGGAGTAGCCTATAAACTAAACAGTGATTAATGTTTAGGAACAACATTATTCACTTGTCAGAATATGGAATGTGACTAATCCAATAATGTGTTTATGCAAGTAATGTACTTCTTGTATGAAATAGAAGTGGCTACTTTGTGAAAGTTTCTTTAGAATGTATTTGAATTTGAAGGCTTCATTTTTCAATATAATAATAATAATAATAATTTTTTTACAAATAGTACCAATTCCATTTTTAACTGAAAATTCATTATGGCCCTGTCAAAATTTCACATTGATTCTGCTCACAAAAGGATTCAGTTACTTCATAGCTTATCAGTGTATAATAATCAATCTGAATGCCTACAGAGCTGCCAAGTTCTCTTTCTATTGTAAAACTAGAAAAATAGAAAGAAATCTGAGAAAAATGTTTCTCAGCTGGAAATGTTTGCACTGTAATCCAACATGTCTAAATAGCACCTGAATGAGATGGTGTTAAAGTAGATTAAAGACTCCGTATGTTTTTATGTACATTTCAGATCATGCCATTGATAGTTGCTTTTTTCTGGGAGTGATGAGATATCTAAACATGTTAACATATAGACCTAACATCTATGGGAACCAGCAGAACATTACACTGAACTTTCTCAAATAATGGGTTATTAAAAATGTATAGTAAAACTGGTAATACTTCCTCAATTTTGAATGATAGTATCATTTTATAGGTAGATTAGAACCTTATGTACATTTTTGAAAAGATCATTTCCCCTTATTAATGTGTTTAGTTAACCATAGTTCCAAACCTAAGCAAATAGTTAAGGAGCAGGAATGTTGGCAAGGAAGATGAAGGCCCACTTAACAATGTCCTTTAATGGTTTTTTTAGGTCATCGCTCCTGAAGAAATCATACATCCTGATGTGGATGAACACTCTGTAATGACTTATTTGTCACAGTTCCCCAAAGCAAAGCTGAAACCAGGTGCTCCTTTGAAACCTAAACTTAATCCAAAGAAGGCAAGAGCATATGGCAGAGGTAAGGTGCTATGTAATCTGATTTTGGTCCCTGGACTGGCGTTAATGTATTCTGGGTTTTTTTGGAGCCTGTTTTGTTTTGTTTGAATTTGTCTGTGTGGTTTTAAGTTTCATATGTTTTTATAGATTTTTATTTGTTTGTTACACTGTGCAGACATTATTGGAATTGGCAATAAATAGGCAACACTTGGTATATTTATAACCCTGATGAAAGAGCTAGTTGATTTTTACTGCACAGCCAAACATCTATATTTCATTGTGTTCATTTGGTGCACTGCTAACTTTCAGAAATGTGGAAATTGTCCAAAAGGCACTCCTACTTTCATATGAATTCCCCAATCCTGTGAGAACCAGTTCAGCAAGACTATTATTTTTGTATCTATAATGTTTCTTTACACAACATTCTTGAGCTGATTATTGTCTATGTCCCTAGACTTAAGCCTTTGTATTCCATCACTGTCAGGTAGATACAACTAGCTTGAAAAAGTAGATGAAACATGGAGAGAGCTAAGGCTTAGATATTATTTGAGGCAAGATCACATCACCGAAGGATTTTTTTTTTAAAGATACCCACATACACAGTTCTGTATGTGTGTATCTTAAAAAGACATGTATAAATTTGTTTATTGTATATTATAAGGTGTTTTTATTATAAGTAAACTTGCAGGACTTTTTCAAATCTAGGGGAACTTCTGGACAGATTTAGCTTTACATTAACTCATCATTGGTAATTGGTTTGGAGGAACATTTGAATTTTCTAAACAATGGAAAGAATAGTGGACAAAGGTCTCCCTGAAGAAAAACAAGATTTCTTGAGGGTAGAATAATCCAAGACAATGGAAACATGCCTGTGTTTTAAGGAACAAAGCTTTCACAATCTGTAGATGTAAGGACGATGTCCACTTCAAATTATATGGAGGCAGTTTTCAGCAGCTGTTCTTGTGCTAGGTATGCTCTAATTTTTGTATTTTATGGACACAAAAGGGTATGTAGAAGACTGTATGTAGAAGACTTGTTTTTAGAAATCTCATAGATATGTGAGGGAGAAGAAAACATTAAAAGGATGGGAATTGCTGGTTCAGGAGTATTGGAGCATTGCAAAGCTAAATTTATGGGATTGTGGCCACTATTTTCAATAGTTCAATTGAGTGCTGGCCACTCAAGCAAACTTGAATGACATCCATAAAGTTGTCTGCCTGTGGTGATTAGTGATGATAATTTAATTCAGTGTTAATTCTGAGAGCATATCAAGATTCAATAAATGAATATCTTTACACATAAGCATGGTTTTTTAAAAATGTGTTTACAGGAATTGAGCCTCATGGAAATATGGTCAGACAACCTGCCAACTTCACCGTTGATACTATCAGTGCTGGTCAAGGTGAAGTAATGGTTTTCATAGAAGATCCAGAAGGAAACAGAGAAGAGGTGTGCTTATTGAGGGATCTTGGGTAGAATGAACAATTGCTTCAGATTATTTTCTTGTAATTGGAAAATGATGAACTTGCATGAGTGTATTTATTTAGAATGAGTTTCATGGGACCATAGTTTGACTAATAGAGTACATGCATAAGAACTGGGATTCGCTCCTTGATATCTGCAGTTTAGGTACTAAACTATTTATTTATTCAGTTTTTATGTCAATTGTCTGCATTCTTAGAACAGCTACACAGTTAGAATACAGTATATCAAAAACAGAGGAAGATGCAAAAATGAATGTGAAAATTAACTATTAAAATAATGCAAAAAGAGATGTGTTTGGCTGTTCTAAAAGCAGGGAAACTGGAGGCCAAATAGATCTCCCAAATATTTTAATATCTAGACATGTTCATAATGGAAAAGATTTTTTTCAGACAGGTCCTAAGCCATTTAGGATTTATAATGGGAGAGCTTACACCCTTTGTTGATAGGCAAAATCATATCTATTTCAATACACTTTTGAGGTATAGATTGGTCTGATTGCTAAGGTGAATTTGTGTTACATACTCTTTACTGAGGGATTTAGAATTGACATAGGTTTGATTTTCATGTTTGATTATCTTTCTGTTACTTTTATTAGCTTCTCTGAGTGGCATTTTCAATGAAAATTTAGACTAGAGTATGAATCCAGTAAATAAATTTTACCTTGTCTGTTGCGTTACAAAACAATATTAGAAACTTCTCTAACTAGAAAATTAAGAGTGGCTTTTTCATGTCATCTTCTATAACAATGCTCTAATGGAGAGCTCTGTTTCAATGGGAGAATTTCTGCTGGTGTTTGTTTGGGATGAAAGACATACAGTGAAGTAAACATTTCTGGTGGAGGAGCATTTTTTGCAAAGATGCTATTTTAAGCTTAGATACCAGGAAATAATTGCAATTCTTAGTGAAAATATTGACCTAATGTTCCATTTTAGGCCAAAGTGACACCTGACAATGACAAGAACAAGACATTTGCTGTTCAATACTTGCCGAAAGTTACAGGTCTTCACAAGGTAAGGCAATTTGAAGACTTTGTATGTAGGGAGGAAAACTAGAACTGAGAAATGTTTTTGTAAATGTATGGTGGTTGCAGCAATACTTATGCTTCACAACAACCCCTCCTTCTGGAATATACATTTGCTACCCTAGCATCTTGATAGTTTGGTCTACTAATTATGAAGCATCTCATGGAAGCAAAACCAAAAACTATCTTATATTTCTGGGACTTTGTGAAGTTTAGCCCAAACAAATTGTGAAAGGTTTGATTTGTTTAGAGTCACCTCATCCACTATTATTTAAATTATTAAATGTCTTTTTGAGCCATGTCTCTAGGTAGTTCTCAATTTACAATTATAATTGAACCTGGAATTATGGTTGTAAGTCATGTGGTTGTTAAGTTGGTCACCAGGTGACCGTGACTGATTTTATGCCCTTTTTGGGAGCAGTCATTAAGTGAATTATCACAGTAGTTAAGCAAATTTCTTGGTTGTTTAGTGAATCCAGTGTTAACAGTGGGCATTTTTTGATGTAAACTGGAAGGAAATGCCTGTTTCCAGCAAAAAATATGATACGTTATAGTCATGTAACCATATTAGTTTTGATATAGGTTTTACTTAGAGATTTTCAGTGCTTCAGATCCATACCCAAAAATTTGCTTTAGAGGTTATATGGGTGCAAACTGCATCTCTTAATTCATCTTTGAAGAAATTGTGTCCCACGAAAATACACATTTGAGTTAAGGAGACTCTAGCACAGGGGTGTTAAACTCGATTACATTGAGGGCTGCATCAGGGCTATGTTTGACCTCAGGGGGCCGGGGTGGGTGTGGCCAGAGTTGGCATGGCCTCTCGATGTCACTCATGTCAGGGGCACTTGTGCCAGCCCAAGTGCTCTGCCAGTGAAAACAGGCTCCCGAGCTCTGTTTCCGGCTACGAAGGTCTGCAATCATCTGCCAGTGAAAACGGAGCTCAGGAGGGCAGCCTTCCTGAGCTCCATTTTCGCTGGCAAAGGTTTACAGGAGGCTGTCGCAGCCAGAAATGGAACTTGGGAGCCCGTTTTCACTGGCAGAGGCACCACGAGCCGGTACCTCACAGTTTCCAAGGTGGCCCAGCGGGCCAGATCTAAGCACCCCGCGGGCCTTGGGTTTGGCACCCCTGCTCTAGCAGCATCCCTGTGCTCACTTCAAAGAACCATGTTGATGCTTCCTTAACTCTGTTTTCCTCTCAATGGTGACTTTTTCTACTGACAATAATCACCCTCCAGAGGCATCGTTTTCATTACCTTTCTAAAATATAGGAGAATGGGCACCAGCCAAACCTTGGGGAAGCGGACAGAGTTTTTTCTAAGGCTCCTCAACACAGAAACAGTGTCTACATCCCTTTGAATGGCAGGGACTTTAAACATGTCTTTTTAAGATAAGCAATTTCGATGAGCTGGTTATGGAAAGAGATGGCTTTGGAGATACTTCAATGCTATGTGACCACAGCAACTTTCATTGGCCAGGAGATGGTCTGTCACATTTTGCATCAGTTGCCAAATGCATTGCAGTAGTCTATTATATCTAATGTGAACATTCTTTTTTTTTTAGGTTACAGTTCTGTTTGCTGGCCAGCACATTTCAAAGAGTCCATTTGAAGTAGATGTTGATAAAGCCCAGGGAGATGCCAGTAAGGTAACAGCCAAAGGTCCAGGCTTGGAAACAACAGGAAATATAGCTAATAAGCCTACTTATTTTGACATCTACACAGCAGGTGAGATGGACTAAATAAATTTGTAGGAATATTTTAAAATGGTGTATAATGACATATTGTAATAAACTGTAGCAAACTGAAATTGCTTGATATCTGAACCCTTCATTTGCACATTTGAAGATGAAGCAATTAAGATTTTTGTAGAAATTAAAATTTTATTCAACAATTAGATAAGGTTAATAAGTCTGTTCGTTGCTTCTTTAATATTTAAAACTTTTATTAAAGTTTTTATTGTTTTATCCTTGACTGGCCAGGTCAATCTGATCATTTCTATTAATTCTGCCATATTTACAATTTATTTGTAGTAGACATTTTGAATTGGTGTTCTTTTTGAATTGCATCAGTCATTGTTGACTTGGCTAATGTTTCTCCACAGTCTGCTAGATGATGAAGTAACTAGGTGTGGCGTTTTGTTGCTGATGAACTTTGCATGGAAACTTAATTTGTAGTTATCTTTACTTTGCTAAAGATACCAAAGATTTCCCAATCAGGATGCACGTCTTAGGCCATGTTACAGAAGAAACATTTGCTGCTTTTGACCTAAACGATTTTAGAAATACCTAGTTGAAAAAAAAAACCTAGTTTTTTTTTAATTCTAGCTTTTTTTTGTCTCAGATATTAGGGTTGTAGAAAGCATCTTTCAATTCTGCCAATTCGATCTTTATTTTTAGATTTTATGGCTTCAAATTCATTATGTTGAATATTTGCAAAAAATCGGATGCCCCTGAGGGCGAAATTGCATCATATTAAAATCTTATTAATCCTATATAACTTTCATCCTCCTTACTAATCGATTTTTTAATGTTATGCATTTCCCTTGTCTCCCCTATATAATTGGCCTGTAGCTATATGGCTAATTATGGAAGCTTGAGCATAATTTTGAGCTTATCTTTTCTGTCTTCTAGGTGCTGGTGTTGGTGATATAGGTGTAGAGGTTGAAGATCCTCAAGGAACAAACATTGCTGAGGTTATGGTAGAAGACAAAGGAAATCAAGTTCACCGCTGTGTTTATAAGCCTCTTCAAGCTGGTCCTCACACTGTAAAAGTAGTTTTTGCTGGAGAGCATGTTCCAAAGAGTCCTTGGGGTATTCTTGTTGGTGAAGGTATGTTTTAGAGATGGATGAAATATTATATGCATATTCATGTTGGCATTTATATGAATACAGATTTTTTTAAAAAAAATTTACAAATGCAAGCTATTTTTTTTAAAATTATCAACCTTCTGGCTTGGTGAAGAGTGATTAAATTATTCCTTGAAATTTTTTTATTAACTAAATGTAATTGATCTGCCATTCTAAATGGTCCTGTTTTTCTTTTTGGCACTTCTGCAGTAGAGTTCCTTCTTGCTATATTTCTTAAACCCGCTATATTTTCTTTATTTTTGTATCATAACTCTTTTTTCCCCTTCTGAAATGATACTGGCTTTCTATTCCATCCTTGCCTACTCCTGTGCTTTCAGACCTCTGCTTACTTCTCCTGAGCCACTCTCAATTTGTGGGAAGTTGGACTTCACTGCTATTGACTTCCTAGTTGAGCAAGCTCTTGTCGGTAAGATGTGTTCAGGGTGACCATGTATGTGTTGCCTTTTTTATCCCTGGAAATCTATTCTGTAAGTTTGCAATTTAAAGGAATGCTTCAGAATGTTGCAAGCAATTTCTCAGATTAGGGAGATTCTTGCAAGCAGTCTTCAAGAAGTTGGACTGCCTTACTGCAAATAGCCAACTTGGTTGTAGGAGACTTGAAAATAGAAAATTATCAATTGGACTTAAGCTTTAGCTTGCTGTTCATATCTTCGTTCTGCTAAATGAGCAAACAGGCAAAGAACAGCTAATGCATATAGAAAAAAACGTTTAGGAAAAGTGAGATGCTATACATGCATGGTCAGAGTAGTTGCTGTGGAGTATATGCGAATACTTTCAAAGAAAAAGTGGCTGATTGCAGAAAGATATGAACTGAATTGGGCTATTGCAAGATGCCTGGGGTATGTTTAAAAAAACTGCAATATCATGATTAGACAAATGGTAATAGGTGGTTCTTAATTAAGCCAGGGAGAAGCAATATAGTGTCTGCCAAATACTTTGTCTCTTGAATTTTTTTAATTCTTTAGATAAAAATAATAAAAACAAATAAATGGAAAATTAGCATATTCTGCAAGCAGCGAGTCCGCTTATAGCTGTGACTTTTTAAGGCATTCTTGCAAGAAATAAAAACAGCTGATAGCTGCAGCAAAGTTCTATGTTTAGAACTGTGCACATTTAGAAAAAAGTAATTTGGAGTATCAGAGGATATCTTGATATGATTAACTATGCACCCCTCATAACAATTTACCAGACAGGCCTTCCCCATGGAACTGCTTTGTTAGAACTTCCCTCATATTTAATGTTAGAACCTCCAACATTTTAAATGTTTCCTCTGTCGCAAAATGCCCCTGGCTTGATCTTTTCTAAGATGCCTTCTATCCCCCCCTAAAGTTTCTGTCTATTAATTATTCCAATATATCTAGTAATATTTGAAAACCATTTGTGTTTCTTTCCCGCTATATTAGAATTTCCTGTTCCAAGCACATCTCTGTGGTGGGCTTGCCTGGATTATTTGGTTAATTTCTATGGAACTCTTCTACTATATTGTGCTTTCTGTCTCCTATTCTTCCTTTCCTCTTTCAAAACACTTGAAACTGATTATGAAAATTTGCTCAAGCTAGAAAGCTTCATGCTTTTAAAATTGGAACTTTAGAAATGGGAGCATTTGATTCTCTTTTACTGTTGTCAAATACATGGCTGTTTTATTGCAACCATTGACAAAAGGCTTATTAATATTCAGTATATTTGTATGTGTACAAAGTAAAGACTTTAACCAAGAACAGGCTTCTTAAGGCTACAAAATGGTATTCAGGGTTTGCATTTCATGTAATGTCTTATCCATCTTAAAAGAAGCCAAGAGAAGCTGTTCCAGCCTGGCTTGGTTAAATTAAATATCTTTAGGAATCAAAGACTGCATTCATGTCTGTCTGCAATTTACTTGTAGCCTGCAATCCAAATGCCTGCCGTGCCAGTGGTAGGGGCCTCCAACCCAAAGGAGTTAGGATCAGAGAAACTGCAGACTTCAAGGTTGATACTAAAGCCGCAGGGAGCGGAGATATCCATGTGGCAATAAAAGGACCAAGTAAGTGTTGAACTTTTCTTTTTTTTTTGCATTGCTTTGCACCGTGATATGAGTCTTTTGCAAATAACTCCAATCAGCCGCTGATTCTGCTATCTGCATGTTGACTTTGCTTCTCAAGAGAACTCTAGAAGTGAAATAGAGCTCCACTTTTCACTGAGATATTTATTTAATATGTGGATAGAAGCAGGAAAACACAAATTTCACTTAAAATAACATATTATTTACATGTTCATATAGAATTAACTTGAACTACATAACCCGCTATGTAAGCTTTGTAATCTTTGATATGGAATCATATATTTGATGAGGCTCTTGGCCAAAATGTCTGTGCAGGAAAATCCTTATTCGATGACAAGACTAAACTTGTAGGAAAACTTAACTTGAAAAAAACCAAAACCCTAGTAACACTGATATGCAAAATGGACAGAATAGACTTTCAGCCAAAGTTCAATTCTCCAGCTTATAGGAGAAAAGCTACTTTCTATCTCCAATTTGAGATTCCCTCTGTGTGCGTGCGTGTGCGTGTGTGTGCGCGCGCGCGCGTGTGTGTAGATCAAATCACACTACATGAATCAACTTTTGGTGGTGTTACTCAACCTTTTTGAAAGAGATACTGGTATCTTATGGAAAAGTTGATAACCTACAAGGTTATTTTCAGATAGGAACATTAACAGAAGAGATTTGCATAACAAGCGTGGCTTGCTCTATTTGGCCAACCTTTTTAACTAGTCTTGAAATAGTTTACATATGTCGAATGCAACTGGTGTGATCATATCAGGTTTTCAAAGCAGTCATTTTTTTCCTATAAGTCTATAGACAGATGACAAAAATAACTCAGAACATTACACTTTACATATTCCCTGGAGTGGGAAACCACAAACAAACTAGGGTCTTTTAATCGAGACATCATTATTTTTTTTATTCTTCAGTTTAACAAAACTACGTCAGTGTGGAAATCGCAATGAACTGAAAGATCATCTATGTGGCAGTCAGCTCTTCAATTTTGGGAACATAGCCTGGGTTGAAAGGGATTGCTGGCCTCCAAATTAAACAAACGGAGTTCCATCTCAATTTCATACAAATCAATATGGATTTTGGGGAGCCTTTGATAAAATGAGTTGTAATATTTACACAATGCTGCTTGAGCATTGGCTAGAAAATGTTGCCAACTATGCAATAGTGAAGACAATAGGCTTGTATCAACAAACTTTAGAATATTTAGACTCTCAAGAAAACTAAATCAAGTAGGCATTCCCTAAATATTTGTGGTCATGAGGTCTGACAAAGCTTAAGCTTTCCTTGTTTTCACATATGACATGCATAATGTTGCAGACTAAGGAATAACATAGGGAAATGAATTAAGCATGGTAACGTAACACTTTTACTCATCACATTCTTCTGGAAATGTTTATGCTGTCTTTATTACATGACATGGGGTAGTTTCTCCCCTTTGCAACATTTTTTGGATGAGAAGAAAAAAATGACTTCATTTTTGGCAATTGATCTTGAAACATACAATTACCTATATCTAGAGAATATAGGCTGGAGTTATTAAAGACTAATGCTAAATTAATGATATTTTTCAGAAGGCTTGGAAGAACTTGTAAAACAAAAGGAATTCATGGATGGAATATATGCATTTGAATACTACCCAGTAAACCCAGGGAAATACATTGTCACAATTTCTTGGGGAGGTCACAACATCCCAAAAAGGTGAATTGAAACATTTCATATGTTGTAATTGAAAATGATTCCATAGTAAATTATTTTGAAATCACGTGAGTTGGAAGTACATTGACTTGATAACAGTTTCAGTTTTAGTTCTCAGCTTTACTGTGGGACAAAGGAATATCCTGTCTTTCCAATCTAACCTAAATTTAGTAATAGGTACTAAGAAACAAGTAAAAAAAAGACAAGACTTTGGAGCAGGAAGACATTTAGCACATCAAATTCCCAATGTAATTATTGTGTTCTCCCTTTTCTTGAAAATACTAATGAGTGTCCACATGGTTTTCTTTGATGTTTCATCTTAACTCTCCTGTGAGGTGACTTAGGTATGGAATTGGATTTTTGCTTTAAATTGTTTGGTAAGCTTTTTGATAGCCTTTGGGTTGTTTCTGAAACTTCATAGTTCCAATCTGTTACTGACTGTTCTCTCTCAATAAACAGATGTGGATTAAATATATGTGTGTCCATGGTTGTTGCCTCTTCATTTTTCCTAATTTGACTTTCTTCTCCTAGCCCATTTGAAGTGCAAGTCGGTTCTGAACCTGGTCCTCAGAAAGTAAGAGCTTGGGGGCCAGGCCTTCATGAAGGAGTTGTTGGTAAATCAGCAGACTTCATTGTAGAATCCATTGGTCCGGAAGTTGGATCCCTAGGTAATAACCTGGCTCATTACACTGCTTTCTTCCAAAACAGATGTTACATGATAGATAGTGTCTAATTATTTCAATAGTAAGAATTTCCTGTTGTTGAACTAATGGGTTGAATCTTATCTTCTAACTATATTTAAATGGAATTGGCTTTGCACAGTACTTTTGATGTCAATTATAGGTCTATACCCTACTCTCACCTGAAAGAGATTAGCAGTAAATAATGACCAATCATTTTTTTCTTCAGGGTTATCAAGATAATAACATGATTAGCCTTGCCTTGAAACAGAATCTAGTATTATAAAAGTATGGTAGGAAAGAACATCCTAACAAAAATCTTAGGAAATGTTAATGCTTAGATCTGTGGATTCCAGGTATGGAACTACAGTGCAGTGCATGGATTAAATGAATTCACATTAAACTATGGCTTGTTGACTCAACCAAAGTGTCTGGGATCCAACAAAATGCAAAACAATAAATGATGGCTTATAAACCACAATGTTCTGTTAAGACATCACACAAAACGTAAGCTAAGCAAGCTGTTATCACTAGGTACAATCTGTTATCCCAGCTATTGAGGTCTTATAGACATTAGCTGAAACAAAAACTTTGAGAGATTGCTATTGTAGATGGGGAAATAGGTTTTGAACAGATATAATCAGACTCACATATTTGGTTAGACTGGGTTTATATATCATTCTAAAATATGGAATTTTCTTGGCTATGATTAATGAATTGTATGAACCTAACCAGCTATTGCTTATTCAGCAGTCTCTTGTTAGACATTGCAGCTTAATATCCAGCCTTAAAAATCCTAAATTTGAGTGCCTCTAACAACTGCTAAAATCTATTTTTCAGGCTTTGCTATTGAAGGCCCATCGCAAGCAAAAATTGAATGTGATGATCAGAATGATGGCTCATGTGATGTGAAATATTGGCCTAAAGAGCCTGGTGAATATGCTGTTCACATTATGTGTGATGATGAAGATATCAAAGATAGCCCTTACATGGCTTACATCCATCCAGCATCTTTAGATTTCAACCCTGACAAGGCAAGGATACAAAGAGATGATGATGATTCTGCCCTTTTTATATATCATTCAAGGCAGCGAATATTATTTACCTAATAAACCTGCCTCCTGTGAGATGGGCTGGGCTGAGAGTGAGTGACACGCCCAAAGTCACACAGCCAGAACTCACAGTTTTTCTTTTGAAAAAATTTAGAAATTGTAAGAATTTGGTAACTTTGGGGATTGGAGGTATTACATCAGATTAGGCCTGATGCCTGAGTAGTTTACTAATCACTGTATTGTTAAATTCAGTATTGAGTCTTTTAAATAAGAACAATCTATGTTACATGCTAAATGAAGAATCATCTTATAATATTACTTTTTTAAAAACAATTATTTGTTTCTTCCTCACCTTGGCCAGTATGTGAATAATATGTACAAACCTCTGTTCCAGGTTAACTTTAGAAATGTAATCCTTGAGAAATTTATTGAAACAAACTGATGGAAGAATGTATAAATAGAAATGCATGTTGTGTATGCTTCATTTGCATTGTAAGATGCTCCCTTGAGCATTTAATAAAAGCATATTTGTTTTTAATAGTTAAGTCAATCAGACAAGCTTTAAGACTGGATGTGAAGAGCAAACTTGGGACAATGCACTGTTAGTAGTATAAAGATTATAAAGGCATCTTGGCCTATTCTCTCACCTTATATTTTGCTAATCTTTTTCTAGGTAAAAGCTTATGGCCAAGGGCTTGAGAAAACTGGCTGCATTGTGAACAATCCTGCAGATTTTGTAGTTGATACAAAGGAAGCTGGGAATGCTCCTCTGAAGATATATGCACAAGTAAGGCCAAAGATCTAAGCAGCATTCGCTCCTAATCCATGTAGCGTTATCTATTTAGGCATCTTGAATTATAAACACAAATTCCTGGCAATATTCATAAGTTTCTTCTTAAATATAGTGGGCCTGTAACATTTAAAGAGTACATCATAAGGGCTGACCCCATCTCTATATTTGAAAATATTTGATTTGGCACACATCTTTATTACAATGATGTGAGTTTTCTGTCACCTCACCGAGAATCAAATTGCATCAAGGTAATTTAAACCACTTGCTAAGTACTGTCAGTGGTGGTGCTGACGCCACTTAGGCAGCGATCAACGGCAATCTGTGCCGCCTGGGATGGGCTGAAAATGGGATGTGTGGTGTCCGAAAATGGGATGTGTGGAGGCAGAAAATGGGATCCACAGCCTGGAAAAGCTGATTGGCAGTATTCAGGGAGCTTGATCCGATTCAACCGCCAATCAGCTGCTTGTGCTAAATCAGGCTGTGCTGAAACTGAGCAGGCTGTTTGCTGCAAGGAGGCAAATTGCTAGGAGGCAGAGGCTGAAGGGTGGGGGCTTGCGGGTGAGTGGGGCTTAGCAATATTCGCTCTATAAGACGCACAGACATTTCCACCCAATTTTTTTTGGGGGGGGGGAGTGCATCTTATAGACTGAAAAGTATGGTAACTAGAATTCATTGATTAAAAGCAGGCTGACTGATAATTTTTATTTGATGGTCTAATGAAGAGGAAGCATGAAGAACTTGCTATATTGAGGATAGAGTGAGTTACAGCAATTCTTCATGATTTTGCTTCATTATTGAAGGTGGAGGAGATAGGTGAACTCTTCCACCACCCGCTTTTTTAGTACATAAGTGGCAAGTATGTGTTTGGCATGCAATCTACATCTTATTTCTCAATGGAAAGAAAATAATAGACTGGAAATAAAGTTCGATACGCTACCTTCTTCTGCCTTTCAATTTAGAAATACTTTCAGGGTAGGTAATAACAATTGAACGTGAGGTAGTGAGCATAATGAAAATAGAAGTCAAGATCCTTTCCATAAATTCTGGAGAACTGATTCCAGTGCTTCACTCTCCTGGAGTCATTTCCACAGGGTGGTTGGTATTTGATCATGGTGGAGAAGAGATAATCCGGCTGCAGAAGAACGAGCACAAATATATGGAGAACAGAAATTCCATAAAAGGAAGGCCTAAGTTTACTGGTTAAGTTAAATTGTGTATCTGCCACCCTTTGCATGACTATATGTACAAGTAATGTTAAAACTGAGTTCATTTTTAGCAGCTTTAATGGAACGCAAGCTGGCTTTTCCCCTTTTTTAGGATGCTGATGGAAATCCTATTGATATTCAAACAAGGAGCAAACCGGATGGCATCTATGCCTGTTCTTACATTCCAACAAAACCTATTAAGCATACCATTGCTGTTACTTGGGGAGGAGCAAATGTCCCTAACAGTCCTTGCAGAGTAAGTAGTAAAGTGCTTAAATATCTCTAGCTGCTTGTTTTCCAATTGCAATGTGCTTCCTGACACTTTTTGCAAGATTAGATTTTTACCTGAAAGCAGAAGCTGAATCCTATTCTTTTAAAGTCATTTTTATTCATCACATTTTTTTAAAAAAGGAAGTGCTAAAAAAAGGAAAAAAAATGATGCAAAGATAATAAGAGGATAAAGTAGAGTTGAACAGTTAGTTCCCAGTATATTATTAATGAAAAATTAACCATAAAATTACATTATTTTTAACAATAAAGAAAAAGATTTTAGAGATCTTTTTGAATCTCTGAACTGAGTGTCAAGGTCCACTATTTTGTCATTTAAAAATATCATTTAAAAAATACTAAAATATAATAAATATTCACTTAATTTTTTTCCCTTGTTGTTCTCTGATACCCAATATTTATAAACATTTAGCATTTTTATGTATTTCTGAATCAATCTTAATCTTACTCTTATTCTAAAATGAGATTAGGAATACCCTGATTAGGAGTGAGAAAATTGGATTAAGATGAAGAAATTATTTTTGGGCCAGTGTTCTTTTAATTTCTCTTTGGGCTCACATGGGCTCCTCAGAGGTTTCCAGTTGGCTACTATGAAAACTAAATAATAACTAACTAGGCCCTAGTCTTTCCTGTGTGGTTGAGGTGTTGGATTGGGGCCAGAAAGGTCTAGGGTCCACCCTCAGTCCATTCCCAGAGGATCGTTGGAAAAGAAGATGCATGCCCGCTTGAGTTCTTAGAGAACAGATTAAAAAAATACATAAAACCACATGTTGAATGTCAGTAGAAGAAACTTAAAAGGATTGTCTGATTAATGTTAAATATTCTACAATGCTTAACCTGTATTTATTAAGTTCACATTTTGAAAATATATGCCACCTAGGTCCAGATAGGACAAGGCAGTCATCCTCAGAAGGTGAAAGTTACTGGACCAGGGGTGGCAAGAAATGGTCTGAAAGCTAACGAACCTACTCATTTCACTGTGGACTGCACAGAAGCAGGCGAAGGTAAAAACAGATTGGTATAGCAAATTGCTGAGTAGTGACCCCCTCCCAGCCTTCTCAGTAAACCTGTTAGAAAATTAAGCTGAAATGCTGTTAAAAGAGAATGCTTGCTTCCCACAATGCTGCTTTTAGGTGGATGTGCTTTCTCATTCTAGTGGCTGATAGAAACAGTGTATTTTAAGGAAGAAATATTTAAGCAGCAAAGGGTGCTATAGGGGGACAATTGTCAATACAATTTCTAGTGAATTGTTTCTTTCTAGGTGATGTGAGTGTGGGCATCAAGTGTGATGCTCATGTAATAAACGAAGAAGAGCAAGATATAGATTTTGGCATCATTCACAATGCTAATGATACATTTACCGTGAAATACAACCCACCTGCAGCTGGGCGCTATACTGTTAAAGTGCTGTTTGCTGGAGAGGTATGTAATTATCTGATAAAGCGTTTGATGCCAACCCTTGTTTCTAGTCCCTAAAATATCACAGATGTTTGGTTTCTAATACTGGTTATAAGACTAAAACCATCCGGATAGGGAAAGTTGGGCTAGTGGTTGTATTGTATTGTAATTATATCATGAATGAGGGCAAATATACATATCCAAGGATAATGTTTCAGGATCCAATCTGAGTTGGTCATCAGAATCAGAGATTTAGTCCTAAAAACTTTCGGACTTGTGCTGGAGCTCATCCTTATGGAACTTTTCTCTCTCCAAAATGTGTGCCCACAATCTGGAGAGAGAGATGTTCCTTGAAGATGGCCTCCAGCACAAGTCCGAAAGCTTGCAAGACACTGGTTCTAGATTGGGTCCCATCAGTGGTTGAAGTATCTGTATATGGTAGTAAGTGATATATTTAATATGTATTTAATTCTCCTACTTTAGTTGCAGCATATAGAATAGCTTACAACACTGAAAATATACACAGATATGTTATGTCTAAATAAAAACATGTACTTGGGGCAGATTGACAGAAGTAATCTAATAAAAATTGGCCTTAGTTCTAATGTATACAACTACAGTGATTTTAATTTAATTTAATTTAATTGATATAGTAAACTTGCATGGCTTTAAGATTAAATAGGACAAAGATTGCTGTCTAAGCTTCTAGAAAAAATGCTGTAGTAGAAGATTAGTTTATTTTGATCTCCTGGATATTCAGAAATGTGCTACAAATATTTTCATTTTTGGATATTTTGTTGAAAAGCTACTACATCTAATGACAAGTTTTGTTTGTTTGTCTTAAGGAAATTCCTACAAGTCCTTTCAGAGTGAAAGTGGAACCATCACATGATGCAAGCAAGGTGAAAACTGAAGGGCCTGGTCTAGGTAAAACAGGTAAGATTTTTGCTTGATTATTAGGCAACTATTTAATTGCCAATTTGTTGGTTGCAATAATAGTAAAAAAACAACTATTCCTTGTCAAGACCTGTAAATGCATGTTAAATAAGTAAATCTGGAGTATGAAAAATTAAATTTGATATTTGTAATATTCTATCCAAAAAGGGTTTGTAGAACATGTCTAGGTAATGAATTTCATTCCTTTATCTATCTAGGTGTGGAAAATGGGAAGCCCACACACTTCACTGTGTTCACAAAAGGTGCTGGGAAAGCCCCTCTGGATGTCCAGTTCAACGGACCAATGGAAGGAGATGCTGTCAAAGATTTGGACTTCATTGACAACTATGATTATTCCCACACTGTAAAATACACTCCTGTACAGCAGGTAAATTCTCCTACGAAAGGATAGAAATGTGGTGTACAGTTGTTTAAGTCTAGAAATCGGAGGCAGTTATCATTGCAATTAAAATGTGTCAGTGTTCTACAATAATTCCAGATCTTGTTTTGTACACAGCGAGTTTCTAACACATACGTATTTTTATTAAACAATGCTCTGAAAGCTGTTTAATACATTTTAAACTCGGAATCCAGCTAAATTTTGTTTATAGGCATTTAAGTCATAGTTTCCAATTAGCATGTGTTTCTAACAGTGTGCAATGTTGCTGTTGGCTCTGGGACATCATCAAGCAAGCAGCAAAGCAAAACTGAAGATTACTGTTCACCCTGAACTGGAATCCAAATATATTGGTATAATTCTTCTGCTTGTTAGATGAGCAGTCATTTAGTTCTGTGTTGAGGGACAGTAAGGGTGATTATTGGCAGAGACAGTTTTCAAAGTAAACTTAGATATTTTTCATATTGGTATGATTTCTAGGCTATCTTGCTGACCCCAACAACTTTTAGATGCCTCTACTTTAGAGTAACTAAATTCAGTGATGTCTGTGTTTTACTTGGCTCTTTCTAGCATCATTGATGCCAACTTTATCTTAGGCATGCTGGTGTTGTAAGTGGAAATGGTTTTTAACTTCTGAACAGTGTTTCTTTGTATAAACTCTGGCAACTTGCATGTCTGCAAGTGTAGGTTATATTTGAAGAATTGTCTTCAAAATATGGTTGATTCTTGTCAAATGCCTTTTGGAAGCCGTTAACATTTCTTGGTTTGGTTACTGTTTGGAAAGTCAAGCCTTTTTCAAAGCCAATTAATCCATGATATATGCCAATAGGCCAGTGGTGGAATTCAATTTTTTTTTACTACCGGTTCCGTGGGCATGGCTTGGTGGGTGTGACGTGGCTTGGTGGTGTGACAGGGGAAAGATATTGCAAGATCCCCATTCCCTCCCCACTCCTGGGGGAAGGATATTGCAAAATCTCCATTCCCACCCCACTCTAGGGCCAGCCAGAGGTGGTATTTGCCGGTTCTCTGAACTACTCAAAATTTCTGCTGCCGGTTCTCCAGAACCTGTCAGAACCTGCTGAATAGCACCCCTGCCATAGACGTATGGTGATGTCTAATAATATAAAAGATTAAAGGAGATTTAATAATGGAATTCTATCATAATTCTGTTATGAATTGAAAACTAAACAGTAGCTATTGACAGTTTTGAATAATGCTGCCTTATTTAAATGGTGCACGATATACATTTCTGTTTTTCTGGAAAGCGCTCTGAGTGGAAATGGGGAAAAAACAGATTTAAAGGGTGACGTTGGAAAGCAAAATAGTCCTTGCTCTGTCAGATTTGTAAATATTGCAATGAGAAATGCTACTTATTAAACATTAAGCTATGTCTAATCCTGTGAAAATATAATTTTAATTCCCAAGGAATTAATTACCAGAACTGTCTTATGATACACAACTTGGTTACAAGAAGTTCTCTTATTAAGCTGTTCTGGCCCTTGCCCAAGTAACTTTGTGGAAAAAAATATCAACATATCTATTCTATATTAGCTTCTACTAATTTAGTGGCATATTAATGAATGTATTAATATTCCACAAATTAGAGGAGGGGGAGGTTCTGGATGTATTAATCTTGCCCATTTTAAGCCGCTAAATGGCAGTTTCTAGGCAGTCATCACTTCTTCCTTCTAAGAACTTAATTGATCTGCTAAACAGAAACAACAGTGCAATTGCTCTTCTGTCTTTGAGGGTGGTTATAGATGCTGTTGAAACTTCAGAACAGTACATAAAGTGACAGTTGGGGTGAATGAGAACCCAAAAAAAGGAGATGATAACCAAATTATATGCAGGTCAGAAACAACAAACTTGGTCTGTTCAGATATGAAGATACAATAATCGTATCATCTTAAATAGATAATATCACTGAAGATATTATCTAGTTTTGTAATGAAACATCTACAAGCAAACAACCAAGCTCAAAGAGCACCAAGGACTCCATATTATCATATCTTAGAAATTTGAGTCTTACACAAATACCTGAATGCAAAATTGGTTTTAATGTACAAATGATAACAACTCCAAACAGCATCTTTTACAGTTTTTAAAGTTTTTAATATCATTGTATTTCTCAGTATTTCTGATTCATTATTCTTAAATATGTGTTTGTATATACTATGAAAGATTCTTCTCTAGAAATCTGGAAGTGAGCATCTACCTGCATGATTTCTGGAAAAGTTCATCTTCAAATGTTAATTGATTACAGTGTTTGCTGGGTTTCTTAGTATGAAATGACTTTAAAAATATATCTGACAGGGTAACATGGAAATTCAGGTGAATTATGGTGGTGATCCTATTCCTGGAAGTCCTTTCACTGTAGATGTTGCAGCACCACTTGACTTGAGCAAAGTTAAAATCAGTGGCTTAGAAAACAGTAAGTATCTCACCTAGTGTACACTTTCTACTAGGATACAAATGAAAAACTTAACACACTGTTCTAAAATGAAGGATAAGATGCTGTAGATCTTGTGTGTATGAATTGGGCAGCCATATAAACTTGTTAAAAAAAATAAAAATGCTTTGATGTAGCATTACTTCCATTATGCATATATGTCTATTCCTCATACCATTGATGGATTTTCTGTGTATGTGGCGGAAAGAGGCCCATTTTCAATCTTTCTTTATTTTCTAAGGAGTCGAAATAGGGAAAGACCAAGAATTTATCATTGACACAAAAGGAGCTGGTGGACAAGGTAAACTTGATGTGGCCATATTTGCCCCAACCCAGAAAAGTGTACCATGCTTAGTAGAACCGGTCACTGGAAAACAATATTGCAGGGTAAAGTATATTCCAAAAGAAGAAGGATTTCATGCCATTGATGTCAATTATGATGGGAATCCAGTTCTGGGAAGCCCTTTTACTATAGAAGCCACCTTACCACCAGATCCTTCTAAGGTAAGAATCCTTAGAATTAATGGGTAGACAATTCATTGATATCATTTTCCCGTTAGCTATAATGTACAGCAATGATCTAATCTCTGCTGGACAACTCATATTTTGTTACTAATGAAGTTCTGTGCGCAAACTTGGTCATGTTTACATAGCTGATGAATTTCTTGCCAAAAGCATCCCAGTTGGTCAAAATTAGCTTGAGGTTTCTTTTGAAATTTTTCTAGCATAACTTAATAACTTAGAAACTGGTACAACAGTTGGATCTGCAATGATTGCTTATTTATCTCATCTGGGCATATGTTATTATGATCTCAGCATTCAAGCCTTATAACTTTCTTGATTTGAAGACCTGCTAAATAAATAAGAAAATGAAAATGTCTGTCCATATATGTCGGTGTGTGGATTGGTTTGAAAACTAATTGTGAGCTTAACAGAATGATAAAGAATAGCAGTATTCTGATTAGGTTAGATAGTATGGAAAAGTGTCACTGTCTTTGAAAAATAAATCTGGCATTTGAGTTTGGTATTGCAGTGTGCTTCTAAACAACAATAGAGCCTTCAGAACTAGATTTAAAATTCTAGAAATGATAAACAATTTAGTAGGTATTATATTCAGCACCTCTTGCTAATGTTTCTAGGTGAGAGCTTATGGGCCAGGCCTCCAGGAAGGACTTGTTGGAAAACCTGCAGAATTCACAATAGACACTAAAGGAGCTGGAACTGGTGGTCTAGGCTTGACAGTTGAAGGACCGTGTGAAGCCAAAATAGAGTGCTCAGATAATGGAGATGGAACATGTTCAGTCTCCTACTTACCAACAAAACCGGGTGAATACCTGGTGAACATTCTTTTTGAGGAAGTCCATATTCCTGGCTCTCCTTTCAAAGCTGACATTGAAATGCCATTTGATATTTCAAAAGTAATTGCCACGGGCCCTGGACTTCAACATGGCAAAGTGGGTGAAGCTGGATTGCTTAATGTGGATTGTTCAAAAGCTGGACCTGGAAAACTGGACATGGAAGTTGTATCTGATTCTGGTTCTAAAGCTGATGTTGGGGTTAAAGATAATAAAGATGGAACTTACACAGTTACATATGTACCCTCTAATGCTGGTATGCACACACTCAAGATGAAATATGGTGGAGAATTAGTGCCAAATTTTCCTGCACGTGTCAAAGTTGACCCTGCCATAGACACAAGCAAAGTTCAAGTGTTTGGACCAGGAATTGAAGGGAAAGGTAGGTTTGTATAATTTTTTAAAATTATTTGTAGGAATGCTACAAATAAATCTTAACTATTATAGATGTGCCTGTCACAGAACATAATCTTTGTACTTTTCACAATACAAAATTAATTTCCTCATTTTTATAATGAAACTACAGTAGAACCTCTGGTCACAGACCCTTCTGACCAGGGTGGGTTCTAACCGGCTTTACTACCGGTTCTCTTCGTGCGTGCGCTTTGCGCGCGATCGCCGTGCGCATACTCGGTTTGCTCGCCTGCGTGCCAAACTTGCACTTTGTGAATCTGCCCAGTTGAGGTGCAGCAATCCTCTCTGCCACACCTCTCAGCTGGGCGAAAAAAGAAGAAATATAAGGTCGGCATAAGGCCGGGGTGGGTGGGAGAGCCCAGCTCCCGAAGACAGAGAACTGGTTCAGTGACATTGTATCGTCACTGCTACCGGCTCTTGTGAACCAGGCCGAACCGGGAGAAACCCATCACTGCTTCTGACCATGACCAAATTGGGTTCTGACCAAAAAATTCACAATTTTGTCCCCCACAGGCAATTTCCTCTTCTGCACCAATTTTTTTGTAAGCGCCAAATTTCCAAAATTAGGTTCAGATCATGACCAAATTAGTTTGTGACCAAAGTTATGGAATGAATTATGGTCATAACCAGAGGCTATATGTATTAGTAAATCATAGAGTTAGGAAAGCAAGATGAAAGTGACTAGTGCTAGACAGATTATGATTGCTTTATACAGTTTAGTATTCTTCAGCTTTCTTTCTGTCCTTGAGCACTTAAACCAATGTCTGTACAAAAACAACTGTAAATATGTTTGAGCCTATAGCACGATTTCATTCAAATGACACAATAATTCCTTTTCAGATGTTTTCCGTGAGGCAACAACAGATTTTACTGTCGATGCTAGCCCTTTGACCAAAACTGGTGGAGACCACATCAAAGCCCAAATTTCAAATCCCTCTGGAGCTTCCACAGATTGTCTTATCAAAGACAATGCTGATGGCACATATGCAGTAGAGTTTACTCCATTTGAAAGAGGTGAGTACTACATGCTATTATTCTGGAGAAAAGCGGTAGGAAATAGATTGTGAGGCCATTTGAAGACCTGTTGAAATTTTTAATCAGCTGCAGTGAATGGAAGAAAATATGCTTTCATCTCTTTCTCCGTCGAACACATACTAATGAGGCTTTTCCATCAGGAGAAATCTATTGTGTCATTTTGTGTGATTGGATCTATTTTAAATTGATCTCAGCATTGAAGCAAGTCATAGAGATGGAAACTCAGCAACCTCTGGTCCCATGATTTTGGATTCTTTTTGGCTTGTGTGTCTTGATAGGATGTGTAGAGATACAGACTATAGCTTGTTTCTTTGATCCTTTCTCATTCTGTCTGATTAAATTGGCCAGGATTGGACTGGCTTCATAAATTAAGAAAGATGATCATGACTCGTTGATGTATTGCCTTATTGCTTAAAGACTGCAGTAATAAGTTGATTGAGAAAAGTCAGGGAGACATGTACAATTCTTAGGCAAGTCTTAATTGTTAATGACAGTGTAATGTTGAATTATAAGAGTTTTGAAATTTGATTGTTTATCTGATAATTTTGTTTCGGAATGAAGAGTTGTAAAAAGAATTATATTGGAGCATTAGAAGTGTTATTTTCTATATGTCAAAGAATAGCTCTGGAAAATGTGTGATCTATCTGATTTGGAAAAAGCAATATTTTCTATCAATCACAGAGTGCAAGCAATGTGTCTTGTTGTGACAGAAATTCTTATAGTAACATCTGTATACTGTATAAGAATACTGTTCATATTATAGTAATTAATCATTGGTAAATTAGTGACTTGATAAATATAAAATAGAAGATAGATTTTCTTTTTTTTACTTTTTATATTTTTAAAGTTTGTCTTTTTAACATTAAAGATTGTTACAAAAATTAAGATATTAAATAACAAAGTAGAAATATGGGTATGAATCAAATATAATTTGATTTAATAAATATGATAGAATTTAATAAATATGATAGATTGCTATATTAATCTTCTCTGAGACTATGCATAAAGGTACACTTTCTACTTACAGGACCTCATGCAGTTGATGTAACTTACGATGATGTTCCTGTTCCAAACAGTCCATTCCAAGTGGATGTCACAGAAGGATGTCATCCTTCACGTGTTGTGGCCCAAGGAACTGGGTTACAAGAAGCCTTTACAAATAAACCAAACCCATTTACTGTTATTACTCGGTACGTTTTATGAATATATAAGATTTTAACACAGTTCTAGGCTGCATAATCAGAGGGATAGAATCAAGATCATGTGAAGTGTAAATAGCATTTTATAATGCCTTGGTAAGGACACACTTGGAATACGGCATCCAGTTTTGGTCGCCACACCACGATATAAAAAAGATGTTGAGACTCTAGAAAGAGAGCAGAGAAGAGCAAAAAAGATGATTAGGGGACTGGAGGCTAAAACATATAAGGAACGGTTGCTGGAACTGGGTATGTCTAGTTTGATGAAAAGAAGGACTAGGGGTGACATGATAGCAGTGTTCCAATATCTCAGGGGCTGCCACGAAGAAGAGGGAGTCAAGCTATTTTCCAAAGCACCTGAGGCTAGGACAAGAAGCAATGGGTGGAAATTAATCAAGGAGAGAAGCAACTTAGAACTATGGAGAAATTTCCTGACAGTTAGAACAATTAATCAGTGGAACAGCTTGCCTCCAGAAATTGTAAATGCTCCAACACTGGAAGTTTTTAAGAAGAGATTGGATAACCATTTTTTTGAAATGGTATAGGGTTTTCTGCCTAAGCAGGGGTTTGGACTAGAAGACCTCCAAGATCCCTTCCAACTCTTATTCTATTCTATACTAAATATCAATAGCCTTGCTGTCTGGAACCGATGGAAACTGAAGAGTGACAGGTTGAAAAGGGGGTAGTATATTCTAAATTAATCATGCAGAATAAAGCCATTCTGGCTGATCTGTCTCTGTGCAAACTTTCACATAACCATCTAAAAGTACTTTAGGAAACAGAGGCATGAAATAACATTGTGAGCATTTGCCAGTTTCTTCTTGGTATTTGCTGCTTAGTAGGGACATGCCCCAGACTGTGTACAAATATCACAAGACAGTTCAGAGCTCTTTGGAGCATTACTGAAAGTCAAATGATGGATAATGAAAGATGCAATATAGTTCTTAAGAACTCCCAGCCCCACCCATTGAAATCATTATCTGATGTATATGTCATCACCTAAGATTTCAACATTCTCCAACCTTAATCAGAGTCTGAGTATGGGCGAAAAACCTTTAATCAACTGAGATCTTTCTGTTCTACAGAGTCTTTATTATCCTTCCTAAACAACAGTTTAGAAAGTGTAATGGCATTACACAACTGACAGCAAAGCTCCAATACAAGGAAAATAACAAAGTAGTCCTTAAAATAAAGTGATTGATAATTAAGCATACTAACTTTCCTTTATTTTTGCAGAGGAGCTGGAATTGGTGGCCTTGGAATAACTGTTGAAGGTCCTTCAGAATCCAAAATTAGCTGTAAAGATAACAAAGATGGCAGCTGTAGTGCAGAATATGTCCCATTTGTACCAGGAGATTATGATGTCAACATAACTTATGGGGGTGAACATGTTCCTGGTAAGACTATTCCCGTATTGTAAGAATGGAAAATGAAAAGGCTATCAATTGTTCTTTTTTATCAAAAGACATTTAAAACACTGATAATGAAATTTGGGAAAATGTTGAACATATTGAAAATTATTAAATAGAACATAACATCCAGGCAGAAAATACTGATCTTCTGGAATTCTAGGCAAATTGTTAAATCACCCTTCCAGTAATGGAAAATAAATTTTAATTTGATTTTGGTCAGCTAGTGATTCTGTCAGGGAATATAATACTTCCCCAAATTTTACCAACCTCCAATTTTATAATATCTTAAAATGACCTTGCAACTTAATGGGATAAAGTGCTATTTTGTTTCTCAGATGAAATGGTGTCTCAAGGAGCTAAAACCTAACATCAAATATAATAACAAGATAAAACAGGAAAAATTCAGCTAGTGTACTCAGGTTGAAGAAATGACTTGGTTAATTTGAATAAATATGTAAAATACTATTTTCTTGTATACCCTCCATCTCACTCATTACTATCTCTACTTGCTACTAATCTTTAATTAGATGGTGAAAAAAAGTTACTATCACTAGTGTAACTCTCCTGCACTGCTATAAATAGGATATAGCAGTATTATTCAGTTATCAATTTTAGTAGTATTTTTAGGCTAGCTAAATAAATAAATTAAAAATAGCCCCAAACCCACAAATTAGATAAAACATCCCTAAACAAGAGTAATGAGTTGAAAGAAAGGTAAAAGCTCAAAACAATGTTAAGTCTCTAATAACTGGCGGTGTTAGAATTTGATGGACCCAAATTGTAAATCATTCCATTGATGGCAGTTCTTTATTTTTAGTCTAAATCAGTGATGGTGAGTCTTTTGGACTTAAAATGTCAAAAAATGCCTAACTTGACTCTGCTAGCATATTACAGACAGAGAGCCTAAATAAAAGAGAAACTGGTCTCTATTCCCCTGCACCCCCCCCCCCCCCAAAATCTCTAAGCCACCCTGAACAGCAGCACTTGATGGCAGCACTGAGATTGGGCCTGTAGTCAAGGCCTGGGCCTGGACTTCAGCCCTAGTGAGGCACGTGAGCCTTAGGAAAAGCACAGTTGCTTCCTGGCCCACAACCTGCTGCATGCTGCTTACCTTTTTCAGGTGATGTTCTCTTTCTGTTGACAGGCCCTTGCGGCCTACCTGAGGCTGCTCTGGTTCACACAAGGCCTTCGCTCTTGAAGCGGCTTTAGGGAATGCTCTTTCTGGGCCCTCTGCAGCCCCTGAAAACTGTGCAAAAGCATGCCCTGTTATCACATGAGTTTCAGAGACTCTTGTGACTGCAAGAGAGCATGGGACTTTCGTGGGACTTCTGAAGACCACAACTGATTCTTGTTTAGCCTCTTCAGCCTCTGAAACCTGTGCAAGAACAGGGTGTGCTCTCAAGCATAGTTGTTGTTTGGTCTTGGTGGATGCTGGAGTATCATTCAAAATCTCGTGGCATGCCGTATTTGATACATAGATTTGCCATCACTGGTCTTGACAGTTGTTGTCCATCTGCTTAGTTCCTTATAACAGTGAATATTTTAAGATGCAATACAAAGTTTTGTACAAATACAAAATGTTTACATTTTGTTCTACGGTCTGCATTACACCTCAGGACTGAGTTGCTACAATAGCTTTCCCGTCTCAACTTCTCATAGTTGCATAAATAATACTTTACTGATCCCGAGGTTTTTTTTCCAGCCCCTTCCATTTTACCTTAATTTCCTGTGTCATTATTTTCCTTCAGCCTGCCTTCATTTATCTTTTAAGTTTTTAGTTTTCACATCATAATCTACACATTGGCCCAACTTTTTGTGGAACTCCCTGGTTTTTACCCTTACCCTTCCATCATCAACTAGTGAGTGAAGTTATTCCTAATGCTTGTATGTAGTTTTGAATTCCAGTCAAATTGATAGTTTTCCTGATGATTGAAGTCAATTAATACATTTTGTTGAGTCCTCACAGTTACAACGTTTTCTGACAGGTTTTCCTTTTTGGGGGTAAGGGCCATTAACCTGATTTTGGTTGAGCTTTTCCTGCTTAATATAAAATTGAATAGGAACTTCAATCCAATCCTAAATGCAGACAACTCTGAATTACCAGTATAAGCATCCTTATAACTTAGAAAGCAGTGTGAATTGAGTGAAGCTGTGGAGAAGATGGCTGCTGTTTTGTCTTCAGAAGTTATAATGCAACCCTTTGCATCATATTGCTTAAGCCTGTTTATTGTTGTCCAAAACTTGCTTTTGTTTTATTGGTAGGCAGTCCATTTAAAGTTCCTGTAAAAGATGTAATTGATCCCAGCAAGGTGAAAATTGCAGGACCAGGCTTGGGGACAGCTGTTCGTGCCAGACTTCCTCAAGTCTTTACTGTGGATACCAGCAAAGCCGGAGTAGCTCCACTTGAAGTTACAGTTGCACCAATCAGAGGTAGGATGTTTCTCTCTATAATTTAGCATTGTTTTAATTTTAAATGAGAATGTATGGATACTATATACACAAGTGCCTGACCTCTATTTCATTACTGATATTTATAAAGAACTTATTTTTTAAAAATGGTCGATAATATATTTTACTGCTTTGTGCTGACTGATTATTTGTAGAGTTAGTAGATAGAGACTGCTGTAATTAAGATAATCCAGATGCACACACAAACTTTGGAAACCTTAAAGTAATTTAAAAAACCCAGATATTAATTAGGAGTGTTTTACCTGATTGATGAGTTCAAAGCATATCTGAAGAATTTCTTACATCTAACATGGTATTTTCCAGATAGCTATCTGGAAATTCAAGGAGTTCCCATTCATCTGGAGGTTATGAGCTTGGGGAAGGCTGCTGTAACAAATCAATATGTGTTCCCAATAAATGTATATCAAAAGCATTACAGAGGATTAGGATGAATTTCCCAAACTCTGCATATGCTCAAGAATTTAGCACTTTAAAAGTACCTAAATTATAAGAATAAAAAATACTGTGTTTTCTAGGCAACAAATAAACATAGAATATATTTTTTCCAGTTGAACTAGGAAAAAATCTCTAGGCTTCTCTTCAGTAATATTTAAATCATGCGAAGATGCTAAGAAGATTCAAATTTATTTGTAGTTACTGAAGAGTGATAAATGATTGTCTCTTGAGTCAGACCGGAGTAGACACACCCACATGCATAAATACATACATCAAAGTAAGAATTAGGAAAGGAGAGTCAGTAATTCATGAGAATGTGTAATTAAATTAAGCAAATTTAATTGCTTAATACTAGATGATAAGCATTGTCATCTAGTATTAAGTATTAAGATTTATTCAGTGCAATTTTTTAAAAAATGGGATATAAGTAAAAAAAATAAGTTAATACAGCATATTAGCTAAAGTCTGAACAGTCAAGCCTCAATGGCAGCAGACATGGGTTGTAAGTCAAAACATGGAGGGCAGAAGATTGTGTAACATTGCACATTAAGTAAGCAATGCTGTCTAGTAAAAGAGGGAGCATTTAATACCAATATCCAACATTTTAATATATCATAGAATTTTATCCTGCTTTTACTATTTTTTAAAATAACTCAAGATGGCAAACATAACTTAATACTCCTTTCTCTTCCTATTTTCCTGTTTTCTGTGAAGTTAAATCTGGAATCTACCTATAGACAGTTGAAGAACCATTTAAAGCTGACCTGTCTTAACATTGCTGGCATCAGTTCAGCAACCTTATTTGAGCTTAATTATTACTAAGCAAAATTAGCCCTGGTTTGCACATCCCAGAACTAAGGATTAGACTGAGAAGTCAAAAAAGCTTCCCAAAAGATAATGGTGTCAGACCACTTTATTAATGCTCTCATGTACACTTAATGGATCCTGCCACCAGGCTTCAGCTTGGATTGAGAATATCTTTACCTTTAACAGAACTAATTTAGCTTCTTTTTTAAAGGCACATAATTTCTTTGACAATGAAAGTAACTTGGTGATGAATGGAAGAAAGTAGTTATAGTGATGCCAGTAAGTGTGAATGGTTTTATGACCAGCTGTAAATAGTTTTCATCTAAATAAATTTGACAGTTGACAGAACTCTAATTTTTTGGGGAGGGGATGATTTGAGTTAAATAGTTTTTTAATTCTAGCTGATGAGCCGGATTCCCAGTTATGGCGCAGTCCTTTGAAAACACTTTCAGAGTTCTTTAGAGGTGAACTACCTGAAACAGGTTTGAACTCTCACGAATTATTTATACTTTAAATAAATCTTCTAAATTCTAACTGTAGCTTTAATAAACAGAAGAGAGGTTTATAAGAAATAGACTTTTCTATAGCCTACCGCTGTTCTATAAAATATTGAAATGCCTTTTTACCAAAATCTTCCATGCTGAATTAGCTATGATAATCAAAATTGTATTTGCTATTAATCTTATGAAATGATTTTCTACATAAATCCATGCTTTCTGGAAATCCATGGTTTCTGGGAAAGACTTTAACCTTTTTTCATATCTTTAGCTAGCAGGTCACAGAACGCTTATTGGCTACGAAAATTTATTATTTTCTAAATTTATCAATGCGTGAGTATGTGTAAAATTATTAATAGTCCTATAATCAAACCACACTATTGTGTTGGTTTTGTAATATTTCTACTGATTGGGATCAACATCTAATTTTTCTGTTTGCGATGGGAAGCTTAGATTTAAGTATGTCCCATTACTGACCTAGCTAGTTCTCTGCATTTGGAAAAATACATTGTTTCAATCTGTCCTTGATAGAAGATTCTCAGCTTTCAATTATGAATCACTTGAGGAGCTGCTAATGAATCATATTTTCTCCAATTGGCGAAGTCACAATGATAGAAATAAATTCATGTAGTTGAACATGTCCTAAATAGATATCTGTGCTGATTCCTTGAAAAGCTTCAATCTGTTTTTTATGAATCAATAGCATTTCTTTACCAATCAGCTCTGAAGGCTTGGGAAGGCAGCTGAATGTATCAAAATGTGGCCTCTTTCCTTCTTAGGATCAGCAGAACCTGTTCATGTAACTGATAATGGTGATGGAATTTACACAGTAGAATACACTCCAACACAAGAAGGCCCCTATGCCATTGCTGTTAAATATGCAGATGAAGAAATTCCTAGAAGGTAAAATTGGGTAAAAATAAATAAATTATTCAATAGGATTTAAAAAGTGCATTTGGCTGAGCTGTTTGCATCTTTGGTGTATTATTTAGCTTTGGTGCTTAATAGGCGTTTTGAAGAAATGGCTTCTGTTGCAAAGGTTCAGGTTTTCCTTATGGTCACAAAAGAGTGGAAAGCAGTGGCAAAGTGAAGGTATTTGTTTGGGCCAGAGAACCGGTAAACTTTCTGCAACTTTTTAAATGTTTCATATACTGAAAAAAGCTAACGTGGACCAAACTAATCCAAAATAAGTGATCCGTTCTATATTACGGAATTTTTAGTATAAGTAGAATAGAATAGAGCTGGAAGGGACCTTGGAGGTCTTCTAGTCCAGCCCCCTGTTCAAGCAGGAGATCCTATACCATTTCAGACAAGTGGCTGTCTAGTCTCTTCTTAAAAACTTCCAGTGATGAAACACCCACAATTTCTGAAGGCAAGCGGTTCCACTGGTTGATTGTTCTCACTGTAAGGAAGTTTCTCTTTGATTCCAGATTGCTTCTCTCTATCCATTGTTCCTTGTCCTGCCCTCTGGTGCTTCAGAGAAGAATATGAACCCCTCTTCTTTGTGGCAGCCCCTCAAATATTGGGATACTGCTATCATGTCACCCCTAGTTCTTTTTTGCTCTAGACTAGCCAAACCCAAATCCTGCAACTGTTCTTCACATGTTTTAGTCTCCAGGCCTTTGATCATCTTAGTTGCTCTCTCTGAACTCTGAAATATTAAAAGTGACTCATTGTTAGGAAGTCAGTATTTTTATTTCGGATAATAAGTGGGCATCTTTAACTAGAGTTGAATGAGTTTTTCTCATTTGCATGCATGCATGAATGAATAAACAAATTCTTTCTCTCAATAGCCCATTCAAATTAAAGGTGCTTCCAACATATGATGCCAGTAAAGTGACAGCTAATGGGCCTGGCCTTCTCTCCCATGGGATTCCAGCAAGCATACCTACGGAATTTGTTGTGGACACTAAAGATGCAGGACAAGGACTTCTCTCAGTACACATAACAGTAAGATACTGCTACCTCTTCTATTGTTTCCCCTCCCCCTCCATCCCCCATTTACCTCAGTCTTGAAGTATGTAAGTTATCTGTGTATGGCAGGGAACTTGAATATTGTTGTCTTATACATTGTATTTTAAGTATATCAGCTTCCCACAAAATAATTATTTTTTGCTTGTCTTTGGTGTATTTCACTTACTGATGGTAAAAATGTAATGTGACCATTGTGTCCTTGGAAAGCCTGTTGATCCTAATGGAAGTTGATCTGATCATAACAAATCATAACATTTTTTATCTGAACTATTCCTGGCCTTTCCAAATTCCTTAAAATTAGGCCGGTCTACAACTTTCACCATGAATGAACATAGACAAGGCTCTGTAGAAAGCTCATACATGTTTTGGATCTCACCATAACAGTCTCTTTCAGGGACACTTTGTTAGGTTTTCAGAAAAAACTTAATGGCTTTAGAGAGATGTTGGCTAGCCCCTAGAATGATTAAAGTTGTATGTCTCACAATGAAAAATAGAAGCAGAAGATTCATGAAGAAGTATACAATGTGATCATCTATATTATGAAAAAAATGAATAATTTTTTTTTTTAGAATTAGAGGGGAATCTCAAGGACTTCTGACTACTTCAGCTATCATGGGTGAAAACTGCACAGTGCTCCATGTAAAAGATTTCCAATAATACTAGAATTCAGTACAGATAGTCTTTAACTTATAACCATTTGTTTAGTGACCATTTGAAGTTACAGTGGTATTGAAAAAAGTGACCTATGATTGGTCCTCATACAACCGTTCCAGCATCCCCACAGTCACATCAGGGGTAAAATTCAGCCGGTTCCTATTGGATTGTGTGATACGGTAGGACTGACTGCAGGAAGCTCCGCCCACCTGCGCGGTCGTCATGACGTTTCTTTTTTGCGATGATTTTCAGCCTCTGTGCATGTGCAGAAGGCTTTGTGCATACATGAACGATGAAAGGTGGGAGCGAAGCGTGCGTGCAGCGTGCACACATTTGCAAACCGGTAGGGAAAATAAGTGAATTTCAGCCCTGACTCACATAGTTAACATTTGGGTGCTTGGCGACCATCACGTATTTATGATAGTTGCAGTAACCCAGAATCACGTGATCACCATTTGCAACCTCCTCAGCCTGGTTCTGATAAGCAAAATCAATGGCAGAGGCTTAACAACCACAAGATTCATTTAATAAATGCTATGGTTTACTTAAAAGTCATGACAAAAAAAGTTATAAAATCGGGCATGACTCACTTAAAAATCACCTTGCTTAGCAATTGAAATTCTGATCCCAGTTGTGGTTGAAAGTCAAGAACTACCAGTATTTGGTAATGACCTTGTTTAAGAATACTGTTTGGTAACATCTTAAGGAAGCTGTGAAGTTGTGATTGCATATAGAATAACTGAATTAATTTACTTCCCGTTGCTGTTTCTGGTGAAATATAGATTTATGAAGTGTGGTAATCAGTAGTACCAGCTAAAGAATATTATCTGAAGGGTTTTCCAGCTATGAGATGCAATGTTAATAGGCACTAACATCCTATATTTCTGTGGCGTGGTGCCAATATAGTTCTTTTTGTTCTGAAGCAACCATTTTAAACAAAACAAGTATATTAAGCAAGTATATTAACCTAAGCACTAAAGCAAGTCCGAATTCTTCCTCCATTCATATACCATATTCTTGTCTCTTGTTTGTGATGAGGCTTGGTTATTTTAATGGTGGTTTCATTTCTGGCATTCAGGATCAAGAAGGCAAACCAAAGAGGGCAGATATTCATGACAACCAAGATGGCACATATGCAGTAACTTATATCCCTGATAAGACTGGTCGTTATTCTATTGGCATTAAATATGGTGAGGATGATATACCTCTTTCTCCGTATCGGATTCGTGTTTCCCCAGCAGGAGATGCAAGCAAATGTCTAGCAACAGGTAAGTCCTTACTTCGATTTTACAATTAGTGTGAAGTGGTAATGTAATGAGTCGTGGTGGCACAGTGATTAGAATGCAGTACTGCAGGCTACTTCTGCTGACTGCCAGCTGCCAGCAGTTCAACCATTTGAAACTCATGGCTCAAGGTTGACTCAGCCTTCCATCCTTCCGATGGATGGTTGGTAAAATGAGGACCCAGATTGTTGGGGGCAAAATGCTGACTCTGTAAACAGCTTAGAGAGGACTGTAAAGCCCTGTGAAGTGGTATATAACAGAGGTGGGTTTCAGCAGGTTCTGACCAGTTCTGGAGAACCAGTAGTGGAAATTTTTAGTAATTCGGAGAACCGATAGTAAAAATTCTGACTGGCCCCCACCCCTATCTATTCTCTGCCTCCCAAGTCCGAGGAAATGGGGATTTTGCAGTATTCTTCCCCTGGAGTGGGGTGAGAATGGAGATTTTACAGTATCCTCCCCCTGCCATGGCCACTAAACCATGCCATGCCCGCCAAGCCATACCCACAGAATTGGTATTAAAAGAAATTAGAAACCCACCACTGGTGGGTTTCTAAGTGCTATTGCAATTGCTAAGTGCTATTGCTATTGCTAGTGGTCTGCTAGATATTGAAAAGCTGTAAATAAGGTGGATATGGAGGATGCTGGAAATTTGATTAAAGAAGTATCTTAATTTTACAGTTTTGCCGTAATTATTAAGAATAGCAGTTTGAGTAAGTTGAGCGAATGTTACTGGCTTCTTGTCTCCCCTTAGATTTATTTAGAAATTGACCTTGTATTCTTAATAAGCTTATTCAGATTCAAACACTGAATGCTTGAATCTGGTATGCCAGCTTACTTTAATCAATTAGTAACGACCCATTTGCAATAGAAGACATGACAGTGCAAATCTCTTGACTGTTTCAAGTTGCTAATATGGCCCAATAAGTTCAAGGAGAAGAGAAATTAGTATAAGATTTGTACTGTGAAAGGTACTCTTTCCTTTAAAGTTCTTATGGAAGGTGATAAATTCTATAGGCCATGAGAAAATCGTGCCAGTTATCCTGCAATGTATGAATGTAGGAAACCACTCTAGCACAATGCTAACTATGAATGCTAAGTAAGGAAATGAAAAAAATAAATGCAGATTAATTTTTGTTAAGTACCACGACATTCCATGACATTATGTGAAAACTGCTATAATCCTCTTATCAACTGTCTTCCAGGCCCTGGCATTGCAGCAACAGTGAAGACTGCTGAAGAAGTGGGTTTTGTAGTAGATGCTAAATCTGCAGGCAAGGGTAAAGTCACATGTACAATCCTGACGCCAGATGGTATAGAAACTGAAGCAGAGGTCATTGAAAATGAAGATGGAACATATGACATCTATTACACAGCTGCTAAACCAGGAACCTATGTGATTTATGTCCGCTTTGGTGGAGTGGATATTCCTAATAGTCCCTTCACTGTCATGGTAGGAAGACCAGCATATTTTCTTAGTGAACATAAATAGAGATAAATAGAGGCATATTTTATACCTGTAATTCATGGCATCTGTGGGTTTAACTCTAAATAATATATTTCTATAATAGTTGCTTTATCTAATTCAATACACAGTATCCAGCAATGAAAGTGTACTATAGATTCACATGAAACGTAAGGTTTTTTGTGGCCATAAATTATATTGTCATAATTTTTCAAATGTCACTGCATTTGAAAAAGATATAATGTAAAAATATAATGCCCTTTATTTCTTTATTATGCACGCTTTCTCATTTCAGCCAATCACAGATTGTACTATTTGTAAGAGTTTCATTCAACTTATTGTCCAGTGAGGTTTGCCTGTGTGCAGATGATAGTTTATGTAAAATTTGGTGACTAAGGACAAGGTCAAGTTGGTTACACAATTGTCCCCCACAACAGTTCAGGGGATACCTTTTAATGTTCATCTAATGTATTTCAAAAATTAATTATAAAAAATTATATATAATTTTTGAAAAACATTAGCATTTGTATTTTTAATGCTGTTATAGAAAGTTCTAAAATTCCGTTTATTGAATACTTAAGGGAGGGGGGCATTTTGAGGAGAAGATGCAGAAAGGCACTCATCTTTTCCCAGAAATCATCTTCTAAAGACCATCATTGCCACCACCAGTTTTCATTTTCACATAACTATTTACCAACTGAAAAGCCATATTGTCTCTTTTTAAAAACCAATTTGGTTTGGGGCTACCACTCATTCTTAATATTGAGTACAATTGAACGCAAAGGGTTAGATTTTATATTATAGAGCTCTGAACTATGGAAATTGGGAAGCAAATTATGAATTCACATCAAAGAGGTTCTGACGAAATTTCTTACCACAAATGCTATCTAAGGATTCTTTTTTGATCTGTCTTCATTCCATATCTTAAAGAGATGGAAAGAGATCTTCCACTTGGTTCCTACTTATCTGTGTGATTTTCCTGAATTGGCTTTTTATAATTAGTGACCATAGGATAAAATATTGCCATTTAAGGTGGCTGTTTCTATCTCATACTCCCTTTAGTGTTTTAGAATTCCATTACCTATCTGCTCCTTAACTTGATAGGTTTGTTAAAAGAAAATATCAACTGCTATTGGGAAAGTGGACAAAATTGGAGAAAGCACAAAGAAATTTGAGATTGACTTGCTGAGAACTACCATGCAAATCTTGTGGGCTAGTTTTGGACTAGGCGATAACATTCCTGTTTTGTAATATGCTTCTTTCCCACTCTATGTATTTGATATTTATAAGCTCTGTGCAAAGAAATAGGGGTTCATTTTTGTAAACTGTACTTTTTGCCACTAACCAGGCCGCAGATGCAGATGAAGTTGCAGTATTGTCTCAGGAACCACTAAATGCAGCCTCTCCCCCTGGATTCCGCCCCTGGGTACACAATTTTACAATTTTTTTTTCCATGTTCCATTCAAGAAATGACAGCCTGCCTTTCTCTTGGGGTTGCTTAAGCTTGCTTTTGTGTCATATCTTAGTGGTGGTCCAAGTGCTACTTTGGAGGAAGCCAGATTTGATTCAGATATTTCTATTCATTGCTGTGCTAATGACTTTTTGAGCAACTTTTAACATCACAATCATTTCAAGGCTCCTAAGGTACTCTGTCCTTATAAAATTGCACATCAGTTTCCTTCTAGCCATATGAAAGCAGATGGCATTTATATTCTGGTCTCTTCTTAAACAAATTAACTTTCTTCTAGGCCGTGACAAATTGTTGTTCTTTCAGATGGAGCTCTCCTTGTTTGTGCAATGTCTTGCAACTTCATTGTGCCATTTATATGTTCTAAACATCTTTGTGATTCAGTGGTGTCTTCATTCTGGAAGCAGCAGTCTAAAAAAGTTAGCCCAATATCTTAACTGTACAGATAAAATTACATTTTTTCTTCTTCTTTAGGTCACAGAGGAAGCATGTGCACCTGATGGCATGAATGGTGTAGGCTTTAAACCCTTTGATGTGGTCATTCCTTTTGCAGTAAGAAAAGGAGAAATTACTGGTAAATAGTTTATTGCATTCAAAATCCTAGATCACCCAGCTTGCTATCATCATTCAAAATTCTTTGCTCTGTGAGAGAATCTTCATGTATCTGAAGTATAGAACTAACTTCATAAAATTTGCAGTCTGATTAGTTTACTATATAATCCAAAAGGGAGTGAGAGACAGTGCATCCTATTAAAATAGCTGTTCTTAGTTTTGCACAGTGGACCATTTATAGTTGCTTTCATTAATTCAGGACAATTATCTGTCCTCATGATAAAATGCAGCTATCCAGAATTCCTGGATAGTATAATTCTTGGAAGACTCCAGGTTGTGGAATTATAGTCTAGAACATCAACTCTAAATTGAAGTCTATCAGGTTTTGGCAAATCATACAAATTCAAAGTATAATTTTCAAATTGTGAGGCACCTATAATAGATGCTATAATAATATTTTTTTACTCATAAACAGTTGAAAAGGATGATTTTAAGTTATTACTAGTTATACTCTACTAATGATATGAAAATAATCTCCAATCTGTTAGCATCAAGATAGAAATGAGAGCCAGGAATAGTCCAATTGTCTTCTTCCTTAGATAATTTACAAAATAGCCCTCTGATATTGTGTAGCTTGAGTATCAAAATGCTTCGATGGCTATGTTTATGTAAAAATGTAATCTTATTGTTTTTAGGGGAAGTCTACATGCCTTCAGGGAAGACTGCAACACCAGAAATTGTGGATAATAAGGATGGCACAGTTACCGTTAGATATGCTCCTGTTGAGGTTGGGTTACATGAAATGCATATCAAATACATGGGTAATCATATTCCAGGTAACTACCAATTAATTCTAATTAACATTCATATTGCATTGCAAAAGAACTGTGGGTGAATGGGAACTGTAATTATGCACAATACTCTAGATATTGATGACTTCAGCCTTGTAAATGGCTGCAGTCTTGATTTGCATGATGAATCATAAAATGAGAAACATTGGGTTAAAGTATCAAGAATTCTTACTCAGTGTGTGCCAGATTTAGAAAAGCTTTGGCTTTGTGAAGTGAAATTTGTTGCTATTCCCCTATGGTCAATTGAAACATATAATTTTGGGGGGGATAAAGATTAAGAGCTGTACGAAAACCTGTGTAAAATATTAGGCCTTCTTTCCTTAAATTATAGTTTGCTCTCTTACACACTATAAATAGCTGAATTTGATTTTCAAGTAAATTATTATGAATCACCATAGATTTGACTGCTTGTAACATATTGCTGACTTGCATAAATTATTTAAAAATACACATTGTATGAAAATCCTTGGCTCTGCTCTGCTTCCTTAGTATTGTACACAGGAGAAAAAATTAGGTTGGGATATATAACAATGTATCTTCATACAATATGTTCTGAATTGTAGTGCTTCAGTTACTTTAGGGTGTATTTGATGGTTTCTATCATTTTAGTTATTTACCATTTTCTAATGTATGGTGAGAAGAGTATTTTATGTTTGTCATCCTGATAATTTCATGGGATATGGACAGATAGTGATTGTATATTGACTTATGCATTACAAGTTAATGTCCAAAGTGTAGGCAGGGACAAAATTAAAAGGGATATTCTGGGCACATCCAGTTAAAATGGAGTTGATTCAGTGTTGGGATTCAAGTAATTTAACAACCGGTTCTCTGCTCTAATGATTTCTTCCAACAACTAGTTTGCCAAACTGCTCAAAAAGTTAACAACCGGTTCTCCCAAAGTGGTGCGAACTGGCTGAATCCCACCACTGATTTGATTAATTCAGAATGCTTAGCTATGTTAGCCTTACAGCCTGTGAGTAAAGCTAGGAATAGAAGCACCATTAAAGCCCAGCCACAAAAAGAGCCTTCATTGGGCTTTGACAATTTTAATGGTTTGGCTTTTTCTTGCATACAGTAACAGATGTGACCCTGTAAGTAATAAAATCGGGATCTGTAGTTCATTTGTTGATAGAAAGCAACCGGACAAGAGGGTCATAGAAATACATGCATGTCTATCATTGACCAGTTAAGGCAAACAAGTGATGTTATATTTTATTTTTGTTTATTTTTATCCCAACTTTATTATTTTTATAAATAACTCAAGGCTTTAAACATACCTAATATTGCTTCCTCTTTCTATTTTCCCCACAACAACAACCCTGTGAGGTGGATTGGGCTAAGACAGAGAGTGTGTGTGAGTTTCTGGCCCTGAGCCCTTGTTGAGTGAAGAACATTTATAATCCCTTTTGAAGAGGCAAAATAAGTAAAAACATTAAAATATGAGAGACTATGTGTACTGATGGTAGATTTTTATCCTCTGCAGAGAGCCCCTTACAGTTCTATGTGAACTATCCAAATAGTGGAAATGTGACTGCTTATGGACCGGGCCTTGTCTATGGTGTAACAAACAAGCCAGCAACCTTCACCATAGTCACAGAGGATGCTGGCGAAGGTAAGTGTTAGCTTTTTAGCCTCAGTACATCAAAGATGAAGCAAATTCCATTTGAGTGTGTTCTTTAATTTCCAAGTAAGCATTCATATGAGCTTGAATTGCTGACTTAAGAGTTATAAAGTTATTTTAACAATGAACATGGGCATAATTCCTCATGTCAGTATTTTATCCAGCAAGTACCAGGGTGCATTATGATAGTCTTATTTGCTTAAGCATAATATTTCTAAAAGCAGTTTTTGCTACTTTGCAGATATTACAATATTTTAAATTTGTCTAAATATACTTATCACATTTAAAGGTTGGCTTGAGAGTTTTTTATAGCCATTGAGTCAGCTTTGTGATTAAGTTTGGAATCTGTTGTTAAAACACCACATTGATGAGATAATCTAGGATAAATTTTGCATTGCTATCTTACAAAGTTAGCATTGGATGTTTGTAGAACATCAAGTTCATCTTCCCACTTCAGTCAGCTTGGCAAAAATTAATTCCCATAATTAAATATGATGGTGATTTGATTATGGAGATGTTTAAAAAGAAAACCATATTACTTCCAAGAAGGCCCCACACACCTGAAACTGCAAGTTACTCTTCATAATTTCAGCCTAAGTGTTGGAAATATACATAGGACAATATTAGTAATGCTTTTCACCCAATGTGACAGGTGGCTTGGATTTGGCAATTGAAGGTCCTTCAAAAGCTGAGATTAGCTGCATTGATAACAAGGATGGCACTTGCACAGTCACTTACCTGCCAACACTTCCAGGAAACTACAGCATATTAGTGAAGTACAATGACAAACATATCCCAGGGAGCCCATTCATTGCCAGAATCACAGGTATGAGAATATAAGGACCAGGTTTCTGATTCATACAGTGTGCTAGATTATATAACTATATAACTATATGGTTTAGTTTGAACACTTGAACGCTTAAATTATGTAACATTTTCATAAATTTCAACAAGGCTTGATATACCGGTAAAATATGGAAATGTCAAGATTTTAGCCAAGGATTTACTATAAAAGCATTAGAAATTAATAAGGGGCATATCCAAGTTCTCAGTTGGACTGTTGTCTAAGGATGTCCAATTTATAGTTTCTATTTCTTCAACCATAATATTCCATCTAGGAATCACTGAACTAAAATAGTCTTGTTTATGTCATCTGCTGGTCCTAATGAGATTCTTCTTTCCCAAGATGACACGAGGAGGCGATCCCAAGTGAAACTTGGCTCTGCTGCTGACTTCTTGCTAGACATTAATGAGACTGATCTTAGCCTCTTGTCAGCCAGTATTAAAGCCCCGTCTGGCAGAGATGAACCTTGTCTTTTGAAAAGACTGCCAAATAACCACATTGGTAAGTCTCTGATCTTCTAGGGCTGTTTAATTATCTCAAATTTGTGAGTACTAATCAGTGGTGGGTTGCTCCTGGTTCCGTCCAGTTCTATAGAACCAGTAGTAAAACCAGTGGGAGGCTCCGCCCACCCACCATGACATCATGGGTGATCTGTGCAAGTGCAGAAGCTTCTGTGCATACACGCTCCTGCTGCGAACCAGTAGTAAAGGTAAGTAGAACCACCCCAGTACTAATGCTGCCTGTAATATCAGACTCCTGCTAGAGAGTGGGAGGGAAACGTGGACAAGGTATTGCTCTCTTTGTTTTGTGAGGTACAGAATTGAAATCTTTTCGCCATGCTTTATCTGGCAGGTATCTCATTCATTCCTCGAGAGGTGGGAGAACATTTGGTCAGCATAATGAAGAATGGAAGTCATGTTCCCAACAGTCCAGTGTCCATTATGGTAGTTCAGTCTGAGATTGGTGATGCAAGTAGAGCAAGAGTTTCTGGTCGTGGTTTGGTTGAAGGTCGCACTTTTGAAATGTGTGACTTCATTGTCGATACCAGGGATGCAGGTCAGTAATACAAAGCCTCTTCATTTGCATGGACTTCTTATGGCTTAACCTAGGAAATTGCCTATTCCTATACATGTAAGAAACAGAAAGAAATACCCTTGACAATTCAGTTGGTTTGTCATTGTTTGAAGCAATTTTGTTCAACTCTGCAGTAAGCAATAAGATTGTTTAGTTTCTGTGACTGGACAAAATTAAAACTATGGTTTAATTCCTAATTTGAATTATAAATTGTCAAGATCAAAAATATAGAATACTTAGCTTCCTGAGACTGCATACAAAATAGAAAAGGGTTCAATGTTGTACAGTTTTGATAACTTAGTATATTATTATTATTATATATCACTCATAGCGTTATGCTGTATCATGAATCAAATATTTGGTGAGCTCTGCCCATGAGCATGCCCTGACAGAGGAAACTTGTAATATCTTGATTTTTAAAAGATATAACTTCTAGGAAATACTACACAACTGTTCGTTATTGGTACTCATTCTACATCTTCTTTTCTAGGGTATGGTGGAATATCACTGGCAGTTGAAGGACCTAGCAAAGTGGATATCCAGACAGAAGATCTTGATGATGGAACCTGCAGAGTGTCATACTTTCCAACTGTTCCTGGTGTTTACATAGTGTCAACTAAATTTGCTGATGAGCATATCCCAGGTAAGAATGAAGGGAAAGTTAGTTAAGTTAAGGCTAGTTGTTTTGGTAACCCACAGCATTACCCTTTTATATACCTAAGAGTATGAGTAGAGTACAAGACTACTGAAAACACTGGAAGGAACAGCCTGATTATCTGGAATATGGATTTTGTTCACTTTATAATCCTCTAGGTTATTTAAGAAAGCATTTTTCAATGTTGAACTATTTAGTGTAATAAAAGGATAGCTCTCTTTGTAGTCATTATCAAACATTTGCTGCTTCATGTTTAATTGTTATGATGTAATTATACATCGTACAAGCCAGTCTTTCTGAAAACTCTTTACCTATCTAAATTTTGGTATCTGCATTGTTGATAAGTGGAAGTCAACATGATCTCGTATATTCTAATTAAAGGCAGCCCTTTTACTGTGAAAATAAGTGGTGAAGGCAGGGTCAAAGAAAGCATCACACGCACCCGGCGAGCTCCTTCTGTGGCCACTGTTGGAAGTTTGTGTGATCTTAACTTAAAAATTCCAGGTAAGCTTTGTCATTTAATAAACATTTAAATAAATAGCGCCTAAAAATGGCAGAGTGAAATTTAAATGAAGTGAGCTTTTAGCATCCTTAAATGTTCATTAACTGATTCTGTTCTACTGTGTTTGCTTGAACAGAAATAACTTGAGTTCTCCCAACAATCAAAAGAACTCGTGATAGAAATTGTGGTTGATCCAAGATACTCCACGTCTTCCCTTCGTTGAGAGTGGACTTGAACCTGGCCCTGCCTAGGTTCAAGTCCATCATCATAAGCATATGATGACTATGCTTCATTCATAATTAATCTTCCGTTTTGCAGTTCCTCATTTGTTTTTGTTTTTGAGCAGAAGCATTAAGTGCTTGGCCTTTCAGATTTCATGCCTTGTACCTAGCCTATTTTGGTACAGGTAGTCCTCGACTTACAATTGTAGATTTAATGATGGTCCAAAATTATGACAGATAGGAAGCAGTGCTTTATATCCTATAAAGCTCTTCTGGGCATCGCACCTCCATGGTCATGTGATTGAAGTCTGGGTGCTTGGCAACCTGTTCTCTTACGATTGGTTGTTAGGCACCCCTGTGACCATGTGATTACGATTTGCAATCTTCTCTGCAAAGTCAGTGTGGAAGCAAGTAAGGAAGATTATCGGCTGCTGCTACATGCTGAGAGGGCTCTTGTTTCTTGGGGCTGGCCTCTTCTGAAGATTCTGAGCTCTGTGACCTGCACCCCACAGAAGGAATTCCTTTCCATACATCCACACCTCTTTCAGCCAGATCTCAGAGATAGCAAAGAGCCGAAATCCAAGCAGAGGGACTTCACAGTAAGGAAAGGAGCACCGGATGCTTCAGGCAGGTGGAGGAGGCCCACACAGACTGCGCACAAGAGTCTTTTCACTCATGGGCTGAAAATCATACTTGGATATCAGCAGGAAAGATTTTTAGCTCTTGAATACAACCTTCCAGTGTATTCTTTCCCACCCACATAAGGCACCCCACACTCCTTACCTTGTACACTTAACAATCTGCCAGATTGCTGGAGTGCCGGAATTGTGGTCTTTGAGTGAAGTAGTCATATGGGCAATCTCGTGATGTCTCATTTAATGACTGCTTTGCTCAACAACTGTGATTCTGAAACCAATTGTGATTGTACGTCAAGGACTACCTTGTATCTACTTACTTCTTTCATCCTTACAAGTATCTTTCACTGACTGTAGTTATGGGAGAAGGGAATCACTCCCAATTACATGTATGCCTGGCAAAATACCTGCCTGTACGGAACTTCACAGGCTGCAGTATTCCAGTGTTATTTACTTAATTTTTTCCCCCCTAAGAAATTGATATAGATGATATGTCGTCCCAAGTAACCAGCCCATCAGGAAGGATTACTGATGCAGAAATAGTGGAACATGACAAAAATACATACTGTGTCCGCTTTGTGCCACAAGAAATGGGAGTCCACACTGTGGCTGTGAAATATAGAGGGCAGCATGTGCCTGGCAGTCCATTCCAGTTTACAGTTGGGCCTCTTGGTGAAGGAGGAGCCAATAAAGTCAGAGCTAGTGGTCCAGGACTTGAAAGAGCAGAGGCTGGCATCCCAGGTAAGATCTTTACTGCTTTATTCTAACCTTCTCAATACCTTTTACTCACCTGAACATCTTTTTTTTTTTTTGAGCTGTAAGTATGATTGTATTCTTACAACATGATGATTCATCATTGCTTCTGCTGGAATATATTTTGTGATAATACTACTCTATGGCAACCAATGCCAGTACTACAAGAAAGGGATGGGGGGAGTCGTGTATCTGTTTCTAATTGGTTTATTTTGTTAACAGCTGAGTTTAACATATGGACAAGAGAAGCCGGAGCTGGTGGTCTTTCCATTTCAGTGGAAGGGCCAAGTAAGGCAGAAATTGCTTTTGAAGACCGCAAAGATGGATCTTGTGGTGTGTCCTATACTGCTCAAGAGCCTGGTATGAGATTTAAGTGTGATGGGATAACATTATAACTTGGGAACAGGTTGTTTGCTTTTCTAGTTTGTTTAATGAAGTTCTTATGTCTTTCAGGTAACTATGAGGTGTCCATCAAATTTAATGACGAGCAAATTCCTGAAAGCCCGTACCTGGTTCCTGTGATTGCACCTTCAGATGATGCTCGTAGGCTTACTGTTATGAGCCTTCAGGTGAGACACAAGGAAATATCCCTGTAATTTACCGCAAGCTGATTTCATCCTTGTTCTCAGTGCTCTTAACCTTCCTAGTGTTGTTTCCTAGGAGAAAATCTTTCTGCTTGGAGAAAATAGTTTTTAGTTAAGAAAACAGTGTTGTGCAGAACATAGCTTGATCTCCTTAGTGGATTAAGCTCTATATACATTGCTATTCACATTATTTTGCCACAAGACATTTAAAACGTAAGTGCACAGTAATACTTGTAATGGCCTATTTATAGTACTACATGAGTAACTCTTTCATTCATATTTAGGCAAAGTAGTGTAAACTAATGCTAAGTGAGTTCTGAGAATGCAAATGATTGAACACGTAGGGCTCTAGAGTGATTATAAAGCAGTAATTCATACTAGTGGGTTCCTGAAACCTAGAAAATTCATGGTTAAAATAGTTACCCAACATCAGCCAGAGGAAGAATGAATTCCAGTTGTCGTACAATCAGTCAAATGGCCCAAGAGAAGCCACTTAGACACCAAATCCACTATCTTTTAAGTTGAAGATGAAAGAAACACAGAAGAGTTTACATTAAGATTTGACCAGCTAGCATGAGTAAATTATTGCTGCACTTTGAACTATGTTAAGTGGCACAATCTTATAATTAAATTAGGTATTGCTTGAATGAACTGTTTTGCAAATGTGTGCATTGGTGCAGGTTTCTAGCTAAATCACACTAAAAGTACTACAAGGATGTGAATTAGCTGCTGTGGTATTGATGTTTTTCTTGTGTTTCATTTAAAGACTCCTGACAGAATGTGGATGTCAGCTGATTAAAAACCCTAAAGAGGGAAATAAAACTAATGGGAAGGCAGGGGCAGTGAAACAAGAAATTGTCTTATAGAGGAGCCTTTTGCATTTTGCTCAATAACCATTTATTTCTCTCTTGAGGGTAAAGCTGAAAATGAAATCTCAAGTAAGCTATGAACTGAGAGCAGAGTATTGCCATTTAAAACCATGGTGAAGTATCTAGAATTTCCTAGAGTCTGAGGCAATACTGGGCCATGCAGAAGTGTGTGTAGTGATAAGTGTTGCCCAACAGATACAGATTTACATATTCTTTTAGTTCCTTTTTCATAGTTCCAGGGATCCTCAAAGTACTGCATCTGTTCCCATGGTGGAAAGCATGATTTCCATGAAGAGAAAGCTGCAAGTATCATAAGCAACCATTATCTGATGCTGCTACTGGCAATATGTTAATTATATGTTAACAAATGTTAACATATAATATATAATTAACATATACTGTGACAGTATGTTAATTATATGTTAACAAATGTTAGAAATAATATATAATATATGTTAACCAAAGAGACAATAAAAAAACAAAGAAGGAAACAAAAAGACCAGAACATATCCTCACAGCCAAAATACAGAAGCAGGGATTAACACCAAACAATCAAGCAAAAAGCAATACCCTAATCAAAGAGACCAAGGAGAAAAACCACACCAACACTAACATTGACAAAGCAAGCTAATATAAATAAACGAGCAAACCCCACACTCAGTAGCACTGATGATGATACTTAGTTTGGTAATGAAACATCTGCACGCAAATAACCAAATTCAGAGAGCATCAAATATTCTACAATATATTAATTGGCAAACCACACTAAGGAAACTCAAATTTCCCACAGAAAGCTAAACATTTCAGGAATTAAATTGCTGATTGCACCAAAATTATGGCATAATTAGATATCTAGTACTAGTTTTTTTGTCAGTATTCTAACTTCTAGGCTTGCAGTATCAATGTTCTGTGGTTAGAATAATTTAGAATAATAACTCTGAACTATCCCTTATCTTTCTGTATGGTCCTGCACTTTCTCTCAAGATTGGAATTAACCCCTAAACAGATCTTATGTGTTTATACTTGGAAGCACAGAGAGGATCTTAATGATTCTGCCTACGGTAGTTATTCCCTTTATGGAATAGTGACTGACACTCCCTTAATTAAGTTACATAGGTAAGTAGTAAGCAGTCAGGTCAGCAGTATTCAGGTATTTTATGGAACACAAAGTTAACGTTTAGAATAAAATTGATAAGTTCTCTGATATTTCTGAAAAATTCAATATAATATAGTTTGAAGATAACCATGCTTTGTTTTTCTATTCCTTTTTAGGCAAACTGCCTTTTTATACTTAGAGGTTGCAAAGTATTAAACTATAATTCGTTATATGTTAGCCAAATGACAATGACTGTGATTAATCTTGAATTGCATTCTTAGGAATCTGGGTTAAAAGTTAACCAGCCAGCAGCATTTGCTATAAGGCTTAATGGGGCAAAGGGCAAGATTGATGCTAAAGTGCACAGCCCCATTGGAGCAGTAGAAGAATGTCATGTTTCTGAGTTGGAGCCAGGTGAGAAACTGCATACAAGCTCTCCAAAAACCTCCAGCAATTTAGAACATAATAGCTAAATGTTAATAACCAACTTCTCTCTCCATCCATCTTAACTTATCAGTATGATGTGAATCTAAAATGGGAAGGAAGAGTAGTGTTTGCCATCTTGACCTTTTAGAGGAAAGGTGAAATATTATTCATTGGAATTTAATTGAAATAAAAACAATGCAAGGCAGTATGCTGCTACCTGCGGCATCCCAAGTGATCTCTCTTTTTATCCTGTTGTATTGTTGTCTTTTAAAGGTATTCTAACAATATCCTATTTGAAGAAGTTGGCCCCATCTTAAATTAATGGGGGGTTAATCCATTGTATAACTCTAAATATGTTTCCAGAATATTTGCCAGGCTTAATTACTGTTTTTCTAAGAAAGGACAATATTCTAATATTTAGATGTATTTGTTGTGGAATAAATGAATTTAATCGCTTTTAACCTTATGAGGAAAAAACCTGTTCTCAATGAGAGTCAGTTTTTACTGCCATTGGTGGTTATATCTAGTTTTAAGAAAATAAATAAATTGCAATTAATCTGGTAGTAAAGCAGTGAGAACAGATTTAATTGTGACAGATCAAACATTCATGAATCCTAGTCAATTCAGCCATCATGAAATAATCTGGGCTGATTTCAAATCAACCAATGTTTTTAGAACATGCATGCACAAAATTGAATGTTTAATTTTCTGAGTCAATTCCGATCAGTTTTGTAGACTCATAATAAATTCTTCCTGAATGAAAATCCCATTATGAGTTTTTTCCCATATAGGTTGTCCTTTTCTTACAACTATTCATTTAGTTCCATGTTAGAAGGCAACTGAAAAAAGTGACTTGTGACTGGTTTTCAGACTTATGACCATTGCCGCATCTCCATGGTCACATGATCAAAATTGGGGTGCTTGGCAACTGGGATGTATTTATGGCACTTGCAGAGTCCCAAGGTCATGTGATTACCTTCCCAGCTGGCTTCCAACAAGCAAAATCAATGGGGGAAGCCAGATTCACTTAACAATTGTATGATTCACTTAACAACTCCAGTGATTTGCTCAACAAATATGGCAAAAAGGGTCATAAAATGGGGCAAAACTCACAACTGCCTTGCTTAACAATGGAAATTTTGAGCTCAAATGTGGTCATAAGTTGAAGACCACCTGTAATGAGCAGTAGGAATAACTATGAAGAACAGGAGGAAGAGCCACTGTCAAGACAACCAACAGAGAGAAGAAACCTGAGTCAGGGCACAACCTGAGAATACATCCCAAACAAGACCCTCCCTAGTTCTCATGAAGATAAAAGGGGAATTACAATCAGACTTGCAAGACTCTGATACCATAAACTTATAATAAAAATAGTATTGACCTGCATGACTTTCCTCACCTGATTTACTCTGAAAAGCTGATAAAGAGATAGCTCTCCTGTTTCTGTTAGAACCCATATAATAAATTCGAGCTCACTATTCCCTTTAATAACTAGTTCCCTTTGTTAGAAAATCTTCACTCATTAATAGCATCCAATGAAACAAAGTGACCCTGTAGGTCTGTAAAAACATGGTTTTATGCATGCTTACCCAGGAGTAGATTTTATTGAATGTACTGATTCTTACTGGTGCAGGTAGTTCTCAACTTGTGGTTGCAAACTACCTGTAGTTTGGCCTGTCCTGTGTTTCAGCTTCCAGGGACCCTGAGCCAGCCTTCGCCAACCTGGCTCCCTTCCGCTGAATTAGGATTTTAAGATCCCATCAGCATGGCTTTTCGAATTCTTGAAGTTCCAATCTGAACTAATTGAGAGTGTACCATGTTGAGGAAGAAAGAAAGTTTGGAATGTTAATTTTTTTTTTCCTGTAGGAGCTTCCAAATGAAATAATTATTTAATAATCTATGTTACAGATAAATACGCCGTCCGATTCATTCCACGGGAAAACGGCATTCATTCAATAGACGTGAAATTCAATGGGAGCCACGTTGTAGGCAGTCCTTTCAAAATTAGAGTGGGAGACCCTGGTCTTGTAGATAGTCCGGCTCTTGTTACTGCCTATGGACCAGGCCTGGAGAATGGCACAACAGGTAATTTCTTCTCTAGATTGTTTTTGATTTAAACTTAATACATCTGGTTTTTGCCTAAATAAGATTATCTTTCATCTCATTTGCAAGCATTGCTTTCTTGTTTTCAACTGGAATTGCAGTGCTGATTAAGGAAAAGCAAATTTGCAGCAGGATGGTGGCATTTGCAGGGCTTATTGTTACATGAAATGTATGGGTTTACATCCATATTTTTTATTTCTGCTTTGCTTTTCAGGATTACAATCTATGTTTACTATAGACACTACAAAAGCTGGTCCTGGTACTCTTGCAGTTACAATTGAGGGGCCATCGAAGGTGAAAATGGATTGCCAAGAAGCTCCAGAGGGCTACAACGTAATGTATACACCAATGGCTCCAGGAAACTACTTGATTGGAATTAAATATGGAGGACCTAATCATATTGCTGGTAGTCCTTTCAGAGCAAAGGTGACAGGTAAGAATAATCACAATCATAATGGCTGGGTTCACATCATGTTAAAACGGGATTTTTCAGTCATGGTATCCTGGCCAGTCTGTAATGGCAAACAAACTATAATGCTGATGTTATACCCCCGTCGGAGTCTGAATCTGCGGAGGAGGACGTGCTGGAGCTGGAGCCGACAGATCGAGAGGGCAGCTTCGTTAGCTTCGGAGGAATGTGGGGAGGAGCAGGACGTGGCAGCCCAGGGCCCCTCAGGATTGGGACGACTTGTTAGCAGGGAGGAACGGGGGCAGGATGACCTAGAAAGGGCAAGCAGTGGACATGAGCGATGGACGTCAGGCAGTGAGCAAGGACTGCCCCTTCCTGATCTCTGAGCACAGAGAGTGGAGAGAAGGCGGGAACAGCACAGGCCGACCTGACGATTCGGGAGGAGACCTCCCCACCCTTCTTTACAAGGCACACCTGGGGACTGAGATTTAAGGAGATGCTGTGGGGAGGGGCGTTCGTTGGGAACAAACACTGACTTTGTAGAGTTTGGTGTGCCGGTACAGACATTTGGAGTTTGCAGGACTGCTTGCTTCTTCTTTACTTCGTGGACTCAAGTGCCTTGTTCCTTACTTTGGGGACTCATTGTTTCTTCCTTGTTTCGTGGACTCATTTCCCTGTTCCTTTGCTGAACTGGGTACAGCCAGAGACTGGCGTGTGTGTGCGTGCGCACACACTTTGCTCTGGGACTTGGCAAGCATGTGGGAGCATTTGGGGGGGAATTTGGAGCATTAAAGGGGAGTTTAAACTCTCAGCTGGTTGTGTGACCTTCTTGCCTTGTCCTGGGTCATTACAGCTAAATTCATGGCTTGTCACATTTATGGCTTAGATGTGTGTGTGAAAAAGCCCAAAGTATCTTGTATCAAAGCATGAATGGAAGGATTATAAAAATGAAGATGGCCAGTAGGATTGTAGACTTGATTCACAACTGTTTTATATAGCTATGAATTCTTGTGGTGAACATACACATATTGTGTTTTTTTAGGTCAGCGCCTGGTTAGCCCAGGCATCTCAAATGAGACGTCTTCTCTTATGGTGGAATCTGTGACTAGGTCAACCACAGACACCTTCTACAGAGGCATTCCCAAGTCATCATCTGATGCAAGCAAAATTCATGCCAGGGGTGCAGCGCTGTCTAGAGCCTTCGTGGGCCAGAAAAATTCTTTCTCTGTGGATTGCAGCAAAGCAGGTGATTTCTCTTTTAAAAGCATGAGCTCATTAATAATTTGACAGCAGCACCTGAGTTTTTAAGTTTACTGAAAACTTTATAAATAAATGTTCATTACCTCTTTTTTATGTCTCAGAGTGCCACTTAGGTGTCCTTGGTAGCTGGAAATCAGATACTTACTACAGCACAGTAAGAGGCCTATACAGTGACTGAGAAGTGTTGCTACTTCTCTTTAATACAGTAGTCACCAGGGCTGCTTGTGTTAATTTGGATTGGTACTATGCAGTGGTGAGTTGCTACCGATTTGCCCCGGATGGGGTGAACCAGTAGTGGCAGTGACGGGAGGCTTCGCCCACCCACCCAAACATCTCTGCGCATGCAAAGCGCCCGTGCCCATGAGCAAGCTGGTAGCAGCCAAAATTGAAACCCACTATTGGTACTATGTTTTCACAGAAATGAAATGTTTACTGAAATTCTGTGATTTTCAATGATGCTAGGTATTGAATTCTGCTGCAATATCAGTAACGTTAACATTCTCTTTGTGCTTTAGGGTCAAATATGCTGTTAGTTGGTGTCCATGGACCTACAACACCTTGTGAAGAAGTATCTGTGAAACACTTGGGAAATTACCAGTACAATGTAACATATATTGTCAAGGAAAAAGGTGATTACCTATTAGCTGTGAAGTGGGGTGAAGAACACATTCCTGGAAGTCCATTCCATGTTACTGTCCCATAAATTCCTCTTGTTTCTTCTCAAGGGAAACCTTACATACAATACTGTGAGCAGTTTTGTGACCAATGTATACAGATAACGTTTAATGAAACTCAAATTAAATATATTTTAAAGTTGTTCTTTGCCTTAAGCATCTTTGATATGCATTGTAAATTTATTGTCTGCTTTAGTTTGTACTGTTCTGAATCAAAACACAATCATGTAATAAATAAGGGCACCATGGTTTTTTGGTTTTGGTGGATTCTGGAATTTACATATTAAACTGGAATTTATCTTGGATAAATTGGTATCTTAAACTACTGACTTGCAATAGGTTTTGTTTTTGAATTGGAAACATTTCACTTTGCTGTAGAATATCACTATGACTGCTATCACTTAAAATTCTTCTGTAAAGACATTAGATAAGAAACCTGGTACTTAATATGCCCTTATGTACTTGATATTCTTTTTTACAGCTAATAGTGAAAACTGTAATTAGTGTTATCTTTAAACACTAAAAAGATTTGCATAATGGTTGGTTGTTTACATCCGGGGGAAAATTAATGTTTTGTTCCTTGAAGGAAACCAAATAGATGTCTTAAGCTATTCTGGAAGCCTTTATCACTGATGCTTTATGCAGGTTTGGTAATGGATGGTGTAACTGGGTTGCCTTGAGCAATAGAATGCCAAATTAGGTTGATATTCTAGCAAAGATGCACATTGAGAGGTGCTTGAAGCTGTGATTGATTGTATGCAATCACCATTACTCCAGCTGTTTATACATACAATAATCTAAACCTCCATGATTTCCTTTGATAATGCCTTTTAATGATGAGGTGAAGGCTAATATAGGCAGTTGGCTATTATGTGAAACTTTGAATATTTCTACTAATCAACAGTGCAAATTAAAATTGATTGAAATAATTTGGTTCAAGGAGTTCATGAACAAATCCTCTTAAGTGTTTTGTTTTGGGGGGAGATAAGAAAAGAACATTTATGACCATTCTGGTTTTCAAAATGACAAAAAGAAAAAGAAACCTTCCAAATATTGAACTAAATGGTTTTCAAAAGCCTCTGGGACTTTTCCCTCCCTTTAGCAGAGCTTTAAACGTGCTTGATGGATGAAGACAGTTAATGGAAATAATTTAGCTGTTTCCCTTCTGTTTAGCAAAAGATTTCTACTTGGTCGGCTTTATTTTTATAGTTTTATATCAATGCACTAAGTCTAAGCACAGCTTCTTGAAAAGGAAATGGAATAGCCAGATTTTCTTAAAAAAAAAACTGGACTGTGTGCCTTAATGTGAAATGCTCACTACATTGTAAACTATCAGAAAAGCAAAATAAACTGGAATAAATGTAATATTGTATCTCATAACTTATTAAAAACCATGAATGTTTGCTTCAAGAAATAAAATGTGCATGTTAAACAACTGAGATGGGTTTCTGCAATAATTAGTTTTGCCCTTTTAACTTCAATGTCAAACGGATAATATGACTTAAACTGAAATTCCCGCAGCCAACTTTCAGTGGAAATTAAATAGCATACGGGAGTCAGATGCTTGGCAAAACAAATTAGCTTTAAGTATGGAGCAAAATTAGCAATATATGTAAAAGCAAAAATTACGATGTTGACTGTGAGGGAAGAAATGATATGAAAATCCATGCCAAGGCAATTCCTTTTTAAACCAACTAAAAGGGTATAAAGACAAATTTCCAAGAAATCTTCATCAGGCAATATGGTTAAAAAAACGAGGGGAAAAGAAGGGAAATAAAACTTGCATTGATTTAGAATCCTGAAATACTGTAGTAGATATTTGTTCTGCTCAGAACAGAACCCAAAAGGCCAGCCTGTATGGGTAATTTAAAGTCTGAAGTTTATACATAGGCCAAAGATAGATAAAAGGCACTTAAGCTACAGAAATCACATAGCCTTTAGTGATGGTGCTGAGTTAATAAAAACTAACAGACTATGAAACTAATCCTTTAGCTGGGAAAGCAAGCCAATCCAGATGGATGTTGGATGCTACTACTTCTGCTCTGAATTGCTGTTTCTTTGCAGCGTACATTCCATTATCATATTCAAGGCAACCATAGTTTTGTTGCCTCTTAATAAAGATCAGAGAAAATTGCATACTGGTAACAGCTCTGTCCAGCTCTAGATTGCATGGTGAGGTCAAACATCTGCAGAAGAAAAAACATCATGGAACATTCAATCTTTCCACATCTAACTTGATGTTTATCAGAAATGATTGCCTTTAACTTAAAGGTTCCCTCTTTCTCCAAAGACTATCCTCATGGAGTGAATAAGACAATTTTTTTTGAACTCAAGCCCAATGAAAATTGGGTTCATTCAAGACTGACCAGAGATGACTTTGGATTCAACTTTTCACATGGAAATAACTATGCAGCAAGAAATTCTGAGTTTGGTAGCTCATGAATTAATATTCTTATTTAGCATACGATAAGAACATGACAGAGAAGTAAAATACATGCACAGTCCAAGTAATTATAAGTAAAGCTTCTATGGGGATATGGCAGTGGCCTCATAACTGAATGTCCAGTTCAGCTGTCCAAGTGGTTGCCTCTGGCATTGCTTCATGCAGATCTTGTGTTTGATCTTGTGTTTTGAATACAAAATCTGCTTTTCAAATTGCAAATCGTAGCTGCACTGAATAGCTACTCTTTCTATTTGTGCAGCATATATACCCACGATTAGCTGATTATAGAAAAGATTTTGCATCGGCAATTCAGTACTGGATTTATTTATTTTATACACTAATCCATTGTTTAATCATGCTTTGTTGTTTTTTAAAATTATATTTTTTAAAAATATACTTCCATATTGTGTGTGGACAGAGTTGGTTCTGGGTATCATTCATATTAATCCAATTCACAGTAAGAATATTAGTAATCTCTATCACATTTATTAAATTTAAGTAATCCTCATTATATTATTTAAACACACATATGCCGACCACATGACTATGGAGACATCTTTGGACAGCACTGGCTCTTCAGCTTTGAAACGGAGATGAGCACCGCCCCCTAGAGTCAGGAACGACTAGCCCATATGTGCAAGGGGGATTACCTTTAAACAAAAAATGCCTAACTCATCTTTATCTCTTATCTTCAACTCTCTTATTCAATCTAAACATTTCTCTATTATATACAGGCAAAGTTGTTTCTGGGTGTCATTCATATTAATCCAATTCACGCTAACAACGTTAGTAATCTCTGTCAGATTTATCAGATTTAAATAATCCTTATATTATTTAAACATACATAAAACAAAATGCCTAACATCTATAACTTCTATTATTTTTATTCATTCTATAAAAATTTATACTCTAATATTTCCCCTATCTAATTTTATTTCTGCCTCTTTCATCTTACAATCAGACTACTTTAATATTTAAAGGGCAATTCTTTCTAACCATCTCTTCTCCTCTTTAGTGCTTCAATTCTTATCCATTTTTTAATTCGCCTTCCACACTCCTTATCTTGGTCTCTTAATCTATATCTTTCTTGTTCAATCTAAACTGTTCTCCCAGTACAGTCTTATACTGCCAAATCTCCCAGATGTCTGCTCATGTCCCAATCTCCTTATGAAAGGTCTATCTCTATCTCTTCAGTTGTCAATTGGTCTGTTTTATTTTCTTCGATCTTTCTCCCTTTATCAGCTGGTTTATCAGTCCTATTTTTTGCTCCACTCCTTGATTTATTTGTTGATGTGGCCAATCCATCTGCTCTATCCGCTCAGTTTGCTTGCCATTTATCTGGTCTTCCTCTTCGTCAAGATGTTGCTTCATTTGCTGGTTTTTCTGATCCATATTTTTTCCCTGTTCATATTCAATTTGCTGGCTTGAGTAATCCATTTCATCTAGACTTTCTGTTGCTTCCACTAGTTCACGGGCAGTTTGATCTTTGTTCATTGTTCTTTGCAAAATGTTTTCTATTTTCTCACCTATACCATCAATTTGCATCCATAATATTTTGGAACAACAAAGTCATCTCATTAAAAAGTACTTTCATTTCCACAGCTGTTCCTTCAACTCCAGTCATAATAGCAATAAAGGTGAAATAAACAATAAAGTAAATAATCTAGTTCAGAAAGAGTCCAAATTTCCAATCATTAGTAAATGGGGCTCTCCTCTTAAATTTCCATGCTGCCTTTTTTCCAGCAGGTATTTATTTCACTCAAAATCCATTTCTTTCAAAACAAAGTCAATTATTTAGATGACCCAGTTCCAGCATTTTCTCAATACTTTGATAGTCCAAGGTATTTTCCAAGTTCTTTAGGTCTGCTCTGTGGTTTTAGTCTTTTATTCTAGCTTCCCAGAGTCTCTTATAAAATGTGTTTCTTATTTCCATCTCTGGTAAGCATAAGGCAATAAATAGTTAAAAATCTCAGCCACCAAATTTTCTCCTCTGTAAATTTCCAGGAGTCTAGGAATCACTCTTCCTTTCATCAGTAGATGGTGCTCTCAACTTACTTTTCAACATAGATCTTGGAAGTGCTTATTTTCACAGCTTAAACAATTATCTTTTTAGACTCTCTTATCATGGATTTTTTTATTTTCCTTGGGGTTAATTTTTAAGTAGAAGAATCATCTCACCAAGAAACAATATCTGTTCACTGTTTTCTTCTCTCCTGCACTTTCTTAGGTGTTCTGGCTGTCCCCAGCTTCATGGCAGCCATGTTGACTGCCACTGCTCCTCCTCTTCAGATGAGGAAGATTTTCCAAGTCAGAGAGGGGAGATGTGGCTCTCCTCGACCTGCAAGGCTCTTTGCTTCTCCACTTCTACAAGGTGGCTATGGCTCCTTTTGGAGCCGTCTGACATGGAGAGCTCAGAGCAGGGGCGCTGAGCTTGCAGTCCTTGCCCCCGATGCTGCTGGAAGTCCCATGTTTTGTTGTACAAGCCTCTATTGGCTGAATTTATACGTTGTGCTAAAGCAGGGGTGTCAAACTTGTGTCATGGAGTTGTCATGTGACGTATCATGACTTTTCCCCCCTTCGCTAAACTGGGCATGGGTGTGACCAGCGTGTGACACATCTGGCCCATGGGCTACGAATTTGACACCCCTGTGCTAAACCATAAATTGTGGCATACAAATCCTAGTGGTTGGAGTCACACAAAGTAGCCAAAGTCGAAATCCATCATGTTATACGTTAATGTATTGCTTGTCCTATTCTGATAACTATATGTACTAACGTGCCTCTAGCAAATTTCCTAAGACCTAAACAACAGATCCTCCAACTGAAAAGGCACCATATTCTGTAAAAGTCTTCAAGCATCAAATACATCTATGATAATAGACTTACATGAGAGCTGGTCTATTAAACCAGAATCTAAAAATTCTCATTCCTACCTATGCTTGATCTGTGTCTTCAACAGTAGACCACTGAAGTGGCATATTCAGGGTAACAGATGCTTCAAACCCCAAACAGATAAACTTAAGTAGAAACAAGACAGTAATCTAATTCTTTGAATATATTAGCTTGCCAGAGGAGATACTTATTTCCTGAATGAGCAGAAAGATTTTCTTCATTTAAGTCAAGATCAAGAACAGGTGCTCTCCTTTTGTTCTCCAACTGCTAGTTATTTGCTTCCAATTTGTTTTGCTTTACTTTGGATGACTTCAAAAACTGCGAAGTTGTAGGAAGGTAAGAGTTAATAGAAAATATGTATTCTGTTGTATGTCAAACAGCCTTAGTGAATTACTGGGAGCTATATACATATGCATGAGTGTCACTGCACTGTTTGTTTCATCTCAAAATGGTGTTTCCTTCCTGGAATGACTTGTATCTAGACTTTTAAAAATGTCCTGCACTGCTGAGGAATTTCTAATTTTCAAGACACCATTGTGGATGGATATGGAGCTTTTGACTGAGCTGAATTAAAAGAAATGTGAATAGGAAATGGAAGATGGGTATAATTGGTTAGGAGGTGTACCAGCAAGTACACCTACTATCTACACAGAAAAAGTTAAAATGCAAAAAGTACCTAAAATGGAAAAGGGGACCAAAAGCAACAAAAGGGCTGTTTTTAAAAGTATTAACTCCCATCAGTATAGTAAAAAGGAAGGAAAAGAAAATTGTGAATCCACTTTTTAGAGAAATGGTAGGAAGTTCATAGGTCAGAAATCCTCAACTTTACTATATTTTCTCCCCAAAAGGAATGGTTTTAAAATACATTTAAACACAACAATTGACACAAGGAAGAAGTGGCAACCCAAGCTAGGCAAAAAGACGATAGAGCATACAGTATTCAGTATCATGAATAAATTTAAATCACCAGTTGGTTCTGAAACCTTGAAGATGCAGATAATTATCTCACAGCCAGTTTCTGTGAAACCACGGAAGAAATGCATAAAACCAAAGAACTGGAGAAAACAAATGTTCCTCTGCCCTACAAGGTAGACTATTCCAAGAAATCAACTCCATAGGTAGTGTAAAACTACTTTTATTGAGATTGGCTACAATAACGAGAATCTTGCAAGTCTGGTTGCTGTACTCCTCCTCTCCTCAAATTGGGGAGATTTCTGCCTGAATCACTTCCAGATGCTATCTGGATGTTCTGGACTTAAAAAATGCTTAGTCCCAAATGCCTAGGGAACAGAGCCTGCATATGTTTGCCAAGGTAATCTTCCTTAATCTCTACAATATTGGGGTAAGTACAGAGGAGAGTAACCAAAATAATAAGGGACCTGAAACAGATTAACTCATGAAAAATTATCAGAAGCATTAGGTACATTTAACCTGGACAACAGAAGACTTGTGAGGAGATATGACAGCTGTCAAGTATCTAAAGTGCTTTCATGTGGAAGTTGAAGTAGAACAATTAGCTATTGTTACAAGGAACAGGACAAGAAACTATGGGTCTGAATTACAAAGCAGTAGACTTAAGACATTAGGAAAAAAATAATAAATTAATCTCCTGTTGGATGGTGCAGTCTCTTCCATGGCAAGAGTCTGATGTTAGAAGTAATATGTATGACAAAAAATATTTTTTCCTGCTTTCAGTAGTGGGAGGCAAGGGGATAAAAATATTCATTTCTTTTAGCCTGGCTTAACCTTATGACATGTTTTCTAATAGAACATGGAAATTATATGCAGCTACCACAAACTCTGGTATTTTTTTTGCCATGCCATGCCAAGGCACAAGACTTAATTGAAGGTTGTGGCTCAAATTAGTCACAGTTTACCTCCTGAAAAGAAAATACTCTCATTTCTTCCACTGTGTGATGAAGCTTTGCCAGAAGGAAAGCACCTGGGAGTCTTTTCTTTCTCTAGCCTTCTTTCTCCCCTTCTCACTCCCTGTCCCCATGTTCTTGGCTGAATTCTGGTTAGACTCAGATTCATGCTTGCAAAGGGCAACCATTCAAATACACACTAAAGGGCAAATGAGAGATTTATCAGCCTCAGATATAGGACGTGGGCTGGTACATGTCTTGGATAAGTGGACCTTTGCTACTACAAAGGGGACTGCACTGAAAAACCAGCTTTTTAAAAGGTTGTGGAATAAATAAACTAAAAAAAACCAGTTGAAATAGCCCAGTTTTGTAGGGCTGAACAGGGCTAAACAAGAGCTAGTTTTGCTCTCTCAGGGAGAAAAACACTCTCCACACAGGATAGTAGCCAATGCAACAATTTGCAGCTTCTGCTGACAGCAATTTACATTTTCCCTGGGTTAGTTCCAATATAGCTTAAAACCAAAGATTTGCCAAATGTATTTGCAAGGAAAATACATTTGGCAAATCCATTGCTTGCTTATGTACAATTTAAAATCAAGATCAATTGTTTAAATTGTCCTCTGTGTGCGTGTGAGAGAGAGAGAGAGAGGCGGGTGGGGAGACGACACATTGACACACACAACTGTTCAGGGAAATGCCTTGGTTGTTTCACTTTGGTTTACAAGCCCTGCACAAATTGTCAGTTGGATTTAAGGCCAATTCTTGCACCATAATCAGCACTGTGGCCCTTTGGTATTTCTCTCCTTCCATGCACAGACAGTCTTAATGCAACCATAGCCTAGCAACAGTGGTGGGGAAACGAGGCAAACCATTGCCCTGTAATTTGAGCCTGGCTTCACAGACCCTTTTGTGCCTGTTTCCTTGGACACCATTAAACCAAGCACCTCCAACAATCCTGCACCAGGGCTTGCCTTTGTATGCAGGCTATGAGGGGCCTACTAACTAGCCAGGAACAGGATGGCTGGAGGGAACTGATTAACAAGGAGGTTTTCTGCAGGATCAGCTGGAAGGCAAAATATGGACGAAAATATCCCCAGCGTGTGCCCGATCATGGCATCTCCAGGCAAAAGTGTTTGCTTCCTGACATCTACCTTCCCAAGGAGGACTCAAGCTCTAGAAATCGAGAAAGAGCTCCCCAAAAGGAGGATCGCCAGGCACCAGCAGAAGAGAAGGTTGGGCTGAGTCTTCAAGAGCCTCTTCCAGAGATGAGGGTCCCAACCCCAGAGACCACACAGCTGCTATATAAGGGCTTCTCCCATGAAGGCAAAGGAAGGCAGAAGTACCTCAAAGAGAGAATGATGAAGTCCCCTGAAGAAAAATTTTGGTACCCGGTGTTGTCTTCGTGGGAGTATGGTTGGCGCTTAGGTAAGCAGGGTTCCCCACTCTGATGCTCCCTACAATAAACCCCGTTTATTGATGGCAATTCAACCCTAGACCCCTGAGATTTCGAGTACCCCTTACAAAACAAAAGAATCTTTTCCCATTTGCTCCCATGATATCCCCTTCCACTCATTTCCCACCAACTAGCCAAGCTTAGCTGGACTGGAATTCAAGCAGCATTTCCCCCCTTATTCCAACAGTATTCAAGGGTGACCTCAAGGTGTGTACAAATTTGGTTAGCCATGGCCATAGAAGGTAATCAGTGACTGTAGGGACTGAGAACAGGGGTGAGAAATAGTAGGAAAATAATGATAGGTATTAGTAATGGACACAAAAAATTTCATGTAGGTACTGGTTTCCACTGACTCAGTGGTGGGTAGAGAGCCATTCAACCAAGGAAAAGGAATCTCAATGCAGTGACCAGGACATATCTTAGCATATTAAGCTGCATTTGGATGCTAGAAGAACAGGCATCCCCTATGCAACCTCCCTCACATTCCTTCCTCCTTGAGTTATTCCGGTTTTTGCTGCCCATCTCCTGCACCTGCACCACCATCTGGATTTGTAAAAGTTTGTTTGCCCTTTACCTCATTGGCCCTCCTCCTTTCTTCTTTCTCCTCCTTCATTAGTGGTGGGATTCAAATTTTTTTACTACCGGTTCTGTTGGTGTGGCTTGGTGGGCGTGGCCTGGTGGGTGTGGCAGGGGAAGGATATTGTAAAATCTCCATTCCCTCCCCACTCCAGGGGAAGGTTAAGCAGCCTCTCGAAGGAGCAGTAACAGAGTTGGACGGGACCTTGGAGGTCATCTAGTCCAACCCCCTGCTCACACAAGAGACCTATACTAGTGATTCGAACCACTGACCTTTCTGATTGACAAGCTCAGCACTTTAGCCACTGAACCACCTAGGGAGTCGCCTGAGCCCACCTAGGGAGCTGCCCTAGGTTATTGCAAAATCCCCATTTCTTCCCGATCAGCTGGGACTTGGGAGGCAGAGAACAGATGGGAACTGGACCAGTCAGAGGTGGTATTTACCAGTTGTCTGAACTATTTAAAATTTCCACTACTGGTTCTCCAGGACTGGTCAGAATTTGCTGAAACCCACCTCTGTCCTTCATGTCTACTTCATTCTCCTGTAACATGACATTTTGTCAGTACTTCAAATCTGAGGTTACCACCACTGGATGGTGCCTGAATCAAAGGCACCTATCAAATAAACCTACCTAATAAATAAATAAATAAATATAGATTGATGGAGCAAAGGAAAGAGAAACTTCTAATTTGCCTAGAGTTTTGCTTCCCAAATCTGGCAGTGCCCTAATAAAAAAATCCAGAAATCTCACATAGAGAAAGAGAAAGAGGGAGAGAGGAGAAGATAGATCCGGTTGTGTATAGGTAAGAGAGAAAAGTGTGTATAAGAGGAGGAGGAGGAAAATAAAAGGCTGTGTTGGTTTGCTGGAAAGGTTTGATGCTTACTGAAACTGAATGTAAGCTGCATTACAACATTTTGTCCAAGGACAAAAAGATAATATTTGCTAAAATATTAGTTAGTTTATCTAAGATATCAAAGCAAAAGATTCCATTTAATATAGAATGCCAAAAAGAGTCCACATTCATAACCAGGGGTAGGCAGAGAATAGAACAAATTAGGATTAGGATTAGAATAGATTGGAATAGATTAGAATGGTTGTCTAATCTCTTCTTAAAAACTTCCAGTGTTGGAGCATTCACAACTTCTGGAGGCAAGTTGTTCCACTGATTAATTGTTCTAACTGTCAGGAAATTTCTCCTCAGTTGCTTCTCTCCTTGATTAGTTTCCACCCATTGCTTCTTGTCCTGCCCTCAGGTGCTTTGGAGAATAGCTTGACTCCTTCTTCTTTGTGGCAGCCCCTGAGATATCGAAACACTGCTATCAAACATCAGTCACTTTGATGGGGACATGAGCTGCAAAGAAAACTGCTTTTGAAAAGTTGGCTGGTTCAAAGAAAGCTGCAGAGAACTGGTCTTGCAGGCTTGAAGATTGTGTATCTATAGATGTTTTCTTACTTGGAGGTGCATGTAGTAAAACATCACTATTCATTAATGTCTTCCTCTTCTAGGATATTTTACTGGCTGTCCTTGCTCTGTGGCTGCCACCAGCCCAGCCATTGCTAGCCAAAGCCCAGTTGCACTGCTATTCCCTCCTCCCACTCTTCCGCCTGTTAGGACCTATGTGAAGCTGGGAGGTGTCCTGCTGGGCTTCCCAGGTCTTCTTTTCAAGGAATCCATTATTAGTAAACCCAGCAAGAGTAGCACCCTCTCATCCCATTTGTGGCTTCCAAGAGAGAATAGCTGTCAAGAGTGCCAACAAGTGGTTGACACTGTGGGTGTAGACGTGGACAAAGCTTCTGAAGTGAAATTCTCAACAAAGATTTTTGAGATTTGTTATGATTGGGGGCAGGATTAAGATAATGGTAACTAGCCTAAAGGATGGGAAACAGAGCATGGGAAAATGTACAGTAGATGTTAAGATATTACTTCAGGAAGTATGATGATTCTCATATGATGGATTTTTTTTAAAACAATTGATTTATATGCCGCCCTTCTCCGGAGACTCAGGGCGGCTTACAATGCGTTAAGCAATAGCCTTCATACTTTTGTATATTTATACAAAGTCAGCTTATTGCCCCCACAAACTGGGTCCTCAATTTACCTACCTTAGAAAGGATGGAAGGCTGAGTCAACCTTGAGCCTGGCAAGATTCGAACACAGTAATTGCAGACAGCTGGTATTTAATTACAATGCTTTTAGTCTGCTGAGCCACCAGAGCTCCAGTTTTTCCAGTTTTATTTTGTCATTGAAATGGAGGCAATTGTTTTATAGAGGTATGGAGGGAAGCAAATGAAGAAAATCTCATTTTAGAATAAAATTAATTTCTTTCTCTCCAAGAAATGTACATTTCTCTCACTCTGAAGAAGAAATTGATTGTTGCTGGATAATACTGTGTTGATTTTTTACCTAGTCTCCCTTTTAGATATACTGTATATTTAATATTATTAAGTTCAGATTTAATGGAATTGTATTTTAAATAATCAGCATTTTGTCTTGTAGGAATCCATCCTCAGTATTAATTTATGTTTGGGGTAGGAATTTCAAACCTAGTTTTTTGCATTGGGCCTACATTCCTTAAACCTATCTCAGGCAAATCTTTTTCTAACTTGATAATTTTCAGGGGTTTTAGGACTAGAATAGAATAGAATAGAATGGAATGGAATAGAATAGAGTAGAGTAGAGTAGAGTAGAGTAGAGTAGAGTAGAGTAGAGTAGAGTAGAATAGAATAGAATAGAATAGAATAGAATAGAATAGAATAGAATAGAATAGAATAGAATAGAATAGAATAACAAACTTGGAAGGGACCTTGGAGGTCTTCCAGTCCAACTCCCTGCTTAGGCAAGAAACTCTACACCACTTCAGACAAATGGTTATCCAACATCTTAAAAACTTCCAGTGTTGGAACATTCACAACTTCTGGCAGCAAGTTGTTCCACTGATTAATTGTTCTGTCAGGAAATTTCTCCTTAATTCTAAATTGCTTCTCTCCTTGATTAGTTTCCACTCATTGCTTCTTGTCCTGCCCTCAGGTGCTTTGGAGAATAGCTTGACTCCATCTTCTTTGTGGCAGCCCCTGAGATATTGGAACACTGCTATCATGTTACCTCTAGTCCTTCTTTTCATTAAACTAGACATACCCAGTTCCTGCAACTGTTCTTCATAAGTTTTAGCCTCCAGTTCCCTAATCATCTTTGTTGCTCTTCTCTGCATTCTTTCTCGAGTCTCCACATCTAAAGAGGTCGGCATTATAAAGACATATAGACAAATGGAAAACAACTACTTTGCCCATGGATCAAATCAAAGTACTAATACATTCGCTTACTTATCTTCTGAACTTTACTTTATTGAATTTGGAGTCATTTTACTACCTTATATACAGAAATCAGAATATATGTGTGTGGTAGTGGTGCATTACCACCACCACTAGAATCAGGTGGCTTTTTATATTGCTAAAATAAATAAAGAACTGTGAATATATTGTTTGTTTTTTGATCATAACAATTTTCCATTAAAGTTTCTCAATCTTACCAACTTTAAGATGAGTCCAGTTACCAGAATTTCCCAGTTGGCTGGGGAATTTTGTCAGTTGAACTCCAACATCTTAAAGTCCAACTTCTTAAAGTTACTAAGATAAGAAAATTCTGATTTAGATCTTCCCTAAATTGATGCTCCCCAGATGTATTGAATTTACAACTGACAAAAATCTCAGCTAGGAATTCCAGATCTTCAAAGAGAATATACCTGGAAAGCAACTGGTTGTGTAAGGAAGGTCTGGGAACACACACATAATATCCTTCTGAAGCTCTTTTTAGCCTTGTTTGGTTTGAGATTTGCTGGCCAATTTGGCATGGCTAGGAGAAAGAATTATGCTTGCTCAGTTAACCACTCATTATAAATTAATTTTTATAAATTCTGAATAAAGTTCCAATATCTTCAATGGAGTCATAAGGCCTAAGCATAGATCTGTTTTTATCATGTCAGGAAGTTGATGACATGTTTATTTTCATCTTTTCTTGTCAACTAATGAATCATGGCTGTTTTACAATGGAAACTGGACATTATGTCATTTAACAAGAGGATTTCTGCTCAACATTATTCAGACAAGTTTACCTTGATAACTACAATTGCAGTCTCTACAGCTTTAAATGTAAAGGACGCCTGCTTGAAAATGCAGGGGAAATGTATTGAATTTCTGCATAGCATGTTACTATTGTAGAGGTGGGCATTGAGTTTCCCTCCCACAAATGCTTTTTATTCTGTTCACCAAACACTTCCTTTGATTTTTCTTCAAACAGTAAAGATCTTATGCCTTGTATAAGTGCAAACAAGTGAAGCACCATCCATGGGATGCAGGCAGCACACAAAACCACGCTCCCTCCAGTCTGCGGTTAAATCTCTCTCCACAGAACTGGTTCCTGTGTTTGGAAGCCGCTGCCTTAGGCAAAAGTTTGGGAGCTGCTGCCTTAGGCAATTCAAACGTATTCAAATTGAGCAACCAACAAAACAGGATTCCTCTTCCTTGTCAGATAAGAGGAAACCATGGTTACTTGCTAATTGTAAGCATGCACAGATGTTTGTACTGGAGCTTTGAGCAGAACAGGTCATCACTCTTTGCAGCTATAGATGGTGATCTCACAAGCAGTCCATCTTTCAGGGCAAATAAATCCCTGATGCGGATTTCATCATGTCAGGAAATGGATGACATGTCTATTGTTCTCTTGCCTTATCAGATGATGAATTGTGTTTGTTGTGCAGAGGGATCTGAACTTTGGCAGTTGGAATTCTGTTACAAATTGTTCAAGCAAGTTTACCTTTCCAAAGATGCAGTGGCTAGGGCATTCCGTTATATATGGATGTGATGATTGGTGCTTTCTGTTCAAACACACCTCAGCAAACATTAAGAAGAAACTGCTTCTCTCTCGCCCTCTTTCTCCCCCCATCTTCTCTCTCTCTCCCTCCCTCCCTCTCTTCCTCTCTCTCCTATCTATCTATCTATCTATCTATCTATCTATCTATCTATCTATCTATCTATCTATCTATCTATCTACCGGCCTGCCTACCTACCGGTATCTATATCTCTCTCTCTATCATGTATCTATTTATTGTTGCTATTCCAAAAGACATCAATGTATATAAGTCAATGCATAACAAAATAAAATAGCAAGCTTCTGAGTCCTGCCAAGCAACTAGATCATCCTTGCTTAGTAGACGTGGGATTAAATAAAACATATGAAGAATGGTTGCAGGAACTGGGTATGTCTAGTTTAATGAAAAGAAGGACCAGGGGAGACATGATAGCAGTGTTCCAATATCTCAGGGGTTGCCACAAAGAAGAGGGAGTCAAGCTATTCTCCAAAGCCCCTGAAGGCAGGACAAGAAGTAATGGGTGGAAACTAATCAAGGAGAGAAGCAATTTAGAACTAAGGAGAAATTTCCTGACAGCTAGAACAATTAATCGGTGGAACAACTTGCCTCCAGAAGTTGTGAATGCTCCAACACTGGAAGTTTTTAAGATGTTAGATAACCATTTGTCTGAAGTGGTGTAGGGTTTCCTGCCTAAGCATGGGATTGGACTAGAAGACCTCCAAGGTCCCTTCCAACTTTGTTATTCTATTCTATTCCAAATGCTAGTTTTTATTTGTTTTCTAATGTACCTTCTGATGACTATTGGTTAATAGTATGGTGCCTGCCATCTAGCTGATGTTAAGCCCCACCCCTCCCTTGCTGCCTGTGAACATCCATAATGGTGGTATTTGCAGGTTCCAGGTTCCTTCATTGGAATGACTACAGCAGTGTTGCACATGTAACACATGTAAAAAGGGTGGGCGGGTCTTCCACTGCAAGGTCATAATGCTGCTTCTTTTAGTTTGATCCCGTCAGCCTCCCCAGCCACAACCTTAAAGAAGTCTGACACTGTATACAATGATAACAGCAAAGCACATTGATACCTTTTTATTCTGTTTTGAACGACCTGCTTTTTCTTTTAATATTCACATGCCCATCTGGTTTTTAATTTAAAAAAAAGAGTAAAACATTAACTACAACTATCCCTATTTGACTTGTTATTATATCTCAACTTCACCTTTATTTCAGGAGACACCATTAAGGACATCAGGACGCCAGTTCATGGGAAATCTTGCATTGTAAAGGATACTTTCTACTTCAAAAATGGGACCTTCTACACTCCATCCAAAACTGACAAATTAGCATGAATACTGGCCGAAAAAAGAAAAAAAAAATGTCCCACTATGTCGCTATATGAGTGCTTATTGCAATATTAAATCAGAAGCCCTGCATTACCTGGATCCAGATTTAATCATACTTGGAGTCAACCTATTTAAACCAGCGAGGTCTAAATGAATTATGGTTAATGTTTCACTGTTTTCAATGACTCTGTTTTAAGTTTGATCACATGCAGATCCAACTCTATCTCATTGCCTCTATTCACAATTTCTATTAGCCTCTTTGTTATGTGCAATATTGTCTATACAACAGATTCATTGTCACACACACGCACACACGCACACACGCACACACGCACACACACACTGTACACACACACATATTTTATGCAAAATATAAAGAGAGACTCCTGGCGGGGGAAGGGGGGAATTTCCCACCATTCAAGCTATAGAAGTGAAAGAGCTGAATTCTTTATACTTTCATTAGTGTCTTAAACCAGAGATAGTCTATTCAGTTTTAGAGCTCAGTGTTCTATTGGATAATAGAAGGTTTTTTTTAAAAAAAGAAACATCTCTTGCTTTTTATGCTGAATTTATGAAGGAACAAAGAAATGAATAAACAAAAAATATGCACAGCAAACCCCTCCCACCCCCATAATGAGTTTTTCAGTTGCAGTTTCCATTGTCTTTATGAAACTAAGGAAACATTGTCAATATCAGCATAATGTCAGGATTATGTTCTGCAACTTGACTAGGCAATCATTTATGAAGGAAAGGAAAGAAGGAAAGGAAAGGAAAGGAAAGGAAAGGAAAGGAAAGGAAAGGAAAGGAAAGGAAAGGAAAGGAAAGGAAAGGAAAGAAGGAAAGAAGGAAAGGGCTTCAATCATCCAGAGTCCAGTCAAAAGAGGACTGGGGTGGGTGGGTGAAGAAGCCAAGAAAGAAACGGAAGGATTCGAATTGGCAGAACCAGTTAAAGCCACGAGTCTGTTCAAATCATTTCAGGTGCTTTGTTCATAGATTTGAATAGTCGGCCTCATATCATAGGAGCAATTAAGGTTGAATATGGTCTTTGATTTTCACTAATTTTATTGTAAAGAAGATAGAATGTCACTACTTTGTGAGATTGAAATTAAAAGATTGTAGATGAGACCTCCTGTCAGGAATGAAATCCAGCAGGTTCTGACAAGTTCTGGAGAACCAGTAATGGAAAATTTAAGCAGTTCGGAGAACCGATAGCGGAAATTTTGAGTAGTTTGAAGAACCAGCAAATACCACCTCTGGCTGGCCCCGAATGGGGTGGGAATGGAGATTTTGCAATACCCTTATCCTGGAGTAGGGTGGGAATGGAGATTTTGCAGTATCCTTCCCTTGCCATGCCCACCAAACCACACCACGCCCACCAGGCCACACCCACAGAATTGGTAGTAAAAAAATTTGGATTTCACCACTGCCTCTTGTAGAATGTTCTGAGCAGGTTCAGAGGGAACTGAAATATGATCTGTAAGCTACTTGAGTTCTATTCTATGAGCCCCAGAGGTCAAGGTGAAAGGCCTAAGCAAGGTGGAAGGTGAACCTTGGGTGACCTAGAAAGTGATTTTCAGATCTGCCTTTTCCTGCTCTGGGGAAGAAATGAGACACTCTTTTTTCTGAACTGATGGTCCCCTGTGGATCCCAGCTGCTTTGTTCAAGACAAGGGAACAAAAGCCCTGTTGTTGCCACCACACGAGAATGTGAGAGAGAAAGCAAACAAGAGTTTAAATTTGCCGCATGTGTGCTCATGTTTTGCAAAGTGCATCAGACAGGTATGCCTAACAAAGCTGTCTTCACACTTAGCAGATATAATTTACGGGAAACCTGAGAATCTCACACTCAGATGGTGCTTCTTGAAGCCAAGAAAAATGGCATTGCAGCCATCATCTTATTACCACTGCTGCATAAATGCTTGTATTCTTCAGCTTTTCTCACCATCTGATTTGAAAACGTAGCTGATTATAATGTTTTTTAGATTAAACTTGTTTTTACTTGAAGAGGTCCTATGTGCCAGTGTTCCGCTGAGATTGATGGTGTTGGAAGAAATATCCATCTGGTTCAGTTCCAAGTGGGGAGAAAGACACTGGAAACATGGAGGCTGATTGGAAAGTTGGTTTAATGGTGAAGCAGAACCACCAAGCACATGTGATTCTGGGTAGCTGACCACATGGAGTGGAGAGTGAGGGTTACCCTCTATGGGCTTTGAACTTGAGCTTCCTGTTCCTGTGGCAAAGGCATGTATTCTATTGATTGCTGTTGGGGCCACAACTAATTTTGTAGGTAATCTGAGTCAAGCTTGGTTGAAGCTTGCTAATGCAATAAAGGGACTTGTTGGCAATTCCTATTGTGGCTGAATGGCTTTGCCCTGAAGGATAATCCCATCATCCTGGAGCTGAAGGTGTTTGTTTTGTAGATAGGCTGGCCCAGTCTTTCTTAATGGGCACCAAATATCTGCTGGGGGCAGGGAACTGTTTTCTGTCTTTAAAACATGTTTCTTCTTTTATCATCCAGGCAAATATAATATTCTGCTTTTTTAATTTTTCCTAAAACATTTCATTCTTCTGGGAGGTAAATGGCTTCCTACAATGGAACAGAACAAACTATTATAATGCAAAATTATACAAATTAAATGTAATGAATAAACCACCATTTTATCTCTTCTAATATACCATTTTATCTCTTCTAATCTTTATCTAATATCTATAAAAAGAAGAAAAGTGACTTCTTTTTAATTAAAAGGGAATGAGTTCACCCTTCATTGGTAAATAGGTTGTATTCATAGGTTTCATAGTCATAGATTTCGTGTTATGACTTGATTGAAAGACGATAGTAGCATGAAATATATTTTACTGTGTTATTTATTACACAAAGAATGTTGTCCAAGGTGCTGCAGAGGAATAAAGGATGACAGTCTCAGTGCACAGCTTGATACACTGAGGATGCTTTTTCTGGTGTGGTTAAATCACTGCTTATTCTGTGATTCAGCATATGCTGGTTGTTGGGCTGAAACTCCATTTGTTGTTCCAGAGTTGGTCTTTTTGCTGTTCTTTAACTCTCATTCTTTTCTGCAGTTCTCCTCTTAGTTTGGCTCAGAGCCCATTTACGGAGCTTGGGAAGATATATTTTCCTAAGGGCGCATGGATGACATGATGAACTACCTTAACTAGTCGATGTGAATGCATCTCCTCTCACTCTTGCTAGACAAGGAATTGGCAGCAAATCTCAGTCACCCAATTCCACACAACTTAATTTGGCTTCTAGGCTCGGACTTGTCCACAATGGGATAAAAATCTTGAGTGCAGATTAGAATGAAGCCGTATTATTAAATAGCTGATCAGCCTTTGTCCCCATGACACTGCACTTCCTTCATGGCTGTTCACATCTGATATTTCTTTTTCCTACTTTTCCCAAATTTCAGTGGCTTCTTTTCTTTGTGCTTCCTGGCCAAATGGTGGTTGTTTTTTCTTGACCTGGTATTTCTGATCTGTCAGAATGAAAGGCTTCTGGCTCACCAGCTACTCATGCTGTGATTCTTCTAGAGTTAAGTGGTAACTTAGGTCAAGTAATTTGGGAGCAATTTTGCTTGTATAAAAGGATGAGTCATTCCAATCCTTGAGGGTGAGGTTGATGAGAGCAATGATGTAGATTAAGATAAAATCTATGAGCTTCCAGATGGAATTTCATCCGGCTTTCTAAGTGATGAGTTCTAGGCAAGTTTCTGCCAAAGGTAAAAAAAAAAAAGAAGACACAAGTCTATTGGAGAATGTTTTGGACTATATCTCCACTCCACTCTGTCTTCAGAGAGCTCGAGATCTCAATATCTGTATACTGCACGAGGGCTGTGAAAATATTTACAAACCTCTCATATCCTGTTTCAACTCCTACCCTCAAAACGACACTATAGAGGACTGCACACCAGAACAACTAGACCCAAGAACAGTTTTTTCCCGAATGCCATCACTCTGCTAAACAAATAATTCTCTCCACACTGTCAAACTAGTTACAAAGTCTGCATTACTATTAATTTTCTCATCGTTCCTATCACCCATCTCCACTCACTTATGACTGTAACCTTTGCTGATATCCTTAAAATTTATATTGATTGTTTCCTATGACTATCATTAAGTGTTGTACCTTATGATTCTTGACAAATGTATTTTTTTTAATGTACTCTGAGAGCATATGCACCAAGACAAATTCCTTGTATGTCCAATCCCATTTGGCCAATAAAGAATTCTATTCTATTCTATTCTATTCTATTCTATTCTATTCTATTCTATTCTATGCTATGCTATGCTATGCTATGCTATGCTATGCTATGCTATGCTACGCTACGCTACGCCACGCCACGCCACGCCACGCCACGCCACGCCACGCCACGCCACTCCACTCCATTCCATTCATCTAACTCATATTATCTTGTGAAAGTTGCTTGTTTCCCATCCTTTGCTTGTAGCAATATCTTGCCTGATAAAATGTTCCCAAGAATTTTATGCATAGATTTTCCTTTTCAGTGGCTCCTAATAATGGTATCAGACAGCTGTGGCAAAGACAGTATTCAGCAGATCAGCTCCACACTATGTGGGGAGATTTTACTGTATATTCAAGGGGATGGACTTGTCTGAACTGTTAACTCATGGAGGGATATAATGAGGAGATAACTATTAAGAGAAACTTCTTGCTTCAGAAAATGTTCTTCAGTCTACTCCAGAAAAGGGAGCAGCAACCATTTAGTGTTCTCCAAATCCACTGGAAGCAGGACCCAGTTGCCAAGCTTAAAACACAGCCTGCCTCCACCCACATGCATACCACAAGCCCATCTGATGCATACCATTTCATGAATCATAAAAGAAAAGTTTTGGGTTTAATGCCGAAACTATATTTTCTTTCTTTTTAAAAATTATACTTTGGCTTGCCCTGGCACTTCTTGGATGCACTCCAAACAGGGCAGAACTCTTTAAGTATATTTGTGTATGTACTTGTGGATTTGCTCAAGGCATTTATTCCCATGTATTTTGGAATTTGGATCTGTAAATCTTAACAACAGCACAGTAAGAAATGTTTACAATGAGAAGTATGTTACTATCCATTGTCAATATCAAAGGACTGAGGTAAAAATAAGCAAATTATATTCCATAAAGATCCATATTCCAAAAACATTTTTGTGAATAAAAATATATAATCCCATGTAATAATTTTTATTGTATCAGCCACAGAAAAGTGTCCATCATGTATTGTTCATATGTGCAATCTTTTATTTCAGGCAGCATGATAGGGAAATGCTAGGAATTGATGTCAGCACATCTTAAAAATCTCAAGTTTGAGAAATGCTGCTATAAATAAGATTTTTATGGTGTGATTGCCCTGTGTCCTTCAAGAATTTTACAAGGGATTCTAATGATATAGTTTATAATCTGTAACCCCCTAGTCTTTTATCAGCTTCCATCTTGAGGGAAAGGAAAAGATGCAATATTTACACAATTTAGAAATGATCCATTTGAAGGCATTCTGGGAGGGAGGGAGGGAGGAAAGGAAGGAAGGGAGGAAGGAAGGAAAGAAGGAAGGAAGGAAGGAAGGAAGGAAGGAAGGAAAGAAAGAAAGAAAGAAAGAAAGAAAGAAAGAAAGAAAGAAAGAAAGAAGACAAGATATCTTGGCTGGTCTTCCTATTACCCTAAATTATCTGCCTCCCTCCAACTGAAAAAATCACATCTGAAAGATGAAAACATATTGGGAAAACAAGGGTTTCTATGGGGAGACATGTCAAAGGAAGCCAATAGAGTTGGGTTGGGTTGATCGCAAGACTACAAGCATCAACATATTTTTTACCCCTTCCAATTGCTGATGCTCTTGCTGCCATTCATATCAAGAAGAGGAATTTATTTGAAGGGAAACAGTTTCCATATAGGCACAGATTGACTTCCAACATCATCACAAGTATTAATAAATTCAGTGACCTTTCATCCTATCTAAGGTTACAAACATTTATCATATTTCTTTACCCCATATTCCATCCCTTATCTAAAAGCAAATCCATAAAATAAATATCATTTTAGTTCTAGGGGCTTGGGCAGACACTGGAGGCCTAGCAGCATAAGATGGTACAGATAGGAGAAATATTCATACTAAATAGTAAAAAGGTAGATGTAGATAGAGACAAAGATCCAAGAAAGGAATATGGGAGGCAAGCCAAAAAACAAGTAAGAATTGAAGTACTAAAATGGGCAAGAGATGATGGATAGAAAGGAAATGCCTTTTAATATAATGGTAGCTTGACTAAAACCTAGAATAGAGGTAGAAATAAGAATAAACATTTTTATGTAATAGAACAAAAGCAATAGCTAGGCAGAAAGATTATAGGTTGAAAGATGGTATTATGTATGTTTAAATAATATGGTGACTGGCATTAGAATGGCATATTGAAACATTGAACAACTAAACAATGAAGGACTATATTTAAATACAAACGTGTATCAACACTAGGACTAGTAATGGTGGCCTGACTAGAAGCTTGAACAGAGGTAGAAATAAGAACTAGAGGGAATATTAGTATACACATTTTTATATAATAGAATAAAAGCAATAACCAGATGGAAAGACTAGAGTTTGAAAGATGATATTACTATGTATGGTCAAATAATACTGTGATTGGCATTAGAATGGCACATTGAAATTCTGAACAACTAAATAATGAAGGATTATATTTTAATACAAACGTGTATTAACACTAACATTACAAAAGTTTGACTAATGTAATAAATATTATTAATGTTACTATTGTTATTTGTATCACAATGAACGATACCCAGTTCATGTATTGATGTTGATGAATATTTAAAAATAAAATTAAAAATACACAAAAAACAAACAAAGAAAGTTACAATGGCACTTTCATACTTATGACCTTTGTAGCATCCCCGTGACCATGTGATCAAAATTCAGATGTTTGACAGCTGGTTCATACTTATGATTATTACAGTGTCCCAGAGTCATGTGATCACCTTTTGCGACCTTCTGACAAGCAAAGTCAATGGGGAAGCCAGATTCACTAAACAACTGGGTTACTAATGTATCTACTGCAGTGATTCACTTAACAACTGTGACAAGAAAGGTCATAAAATGGGACAAAACTCACTTAACCAATGTCTCACTTAACAACAGAAATTTTGGGCTTCATTGCGGTCATAAACTGAGGACTACCACTACTGAATTTTGGTAACGAGTTAAAATTTGAGGCAACTGAGGAAAGTTTTCATCTGGCTTACTCAGTGCCACATTCTTTTGGCATTTTCAAGCCACTTTTCAACTCCTTCATACTACATTTTATTGCTACCCACTGAACTTTACCAGAGAACAATATTTTCATCAGAATAATTTAGCTCTCAAGATTTGGGGACTATACTTATATAGAAATGAAGATTTTTGTAGCAACATTTACCCTTTTGTGATTCAGCCATCTTGGGCAAACTCAGTCCATTTGGTTGATGTATGATTGAACATATTGTTCAACTCAAGAAAAAAAAAGTGAATTCAATAAATATCTTATTGGGTCTCAGTCCTACAAAGCATGTTAGTTTAGCCACTAAGCTAGTCAGGTTGGGTTTTTGATAGTAGGTAAAGTTAAAGGCAGATACCAAGTGAAATTTTCAGCATGGCATAGAATAAAATAGAAAATTACCAGAAATGTTGAGTTATGAGAAGAAACAAAGAAATCAGGCACTGGAAATCAGACAGGGAAAACTACAGGGGAAGGGTTGCCTTTATTTTAAATCTGAGTGAGTTTTGTTGAGGCTAGAAGTTGATCGTTTTTGGTGGAAGAAACAATTGATTATTTCTGGCTTCTTCTGCTCAATGGAATGAAGCTATGTTGGGGAAATAATTTTATTGTTGTGAATATTCCCAGTTGAGTCACAAGGAAATGAATGGATAAAATAGGAATTTGTCCTGGGTCAGGAATAAAGCACAGAATCCTCATTCCTCCACCCTCTCCATCTAAGCTCTATGTTTCCTCAGTTTGAAAAAAATGCCCAATATTTTTTGGGCTTGGCCACTCCATCAGCACCAGAGCAGTAAAAATTATAACTTTGGGACATGGTCCTGTAGTCTGAAAATAAGTCTCAGGAGAACCTTAAATTGGTTAAAATTCAGAAATACTGCTTTGTTCTATTAAATAAATCATTTTTTTTTAAAAAAAGTAGTGCTTTATAGTTAAATAGGTGTCTTGTGAGCTTTTAAAGCAAGAAAAGGTTTGTGCACCCTCTGGTGGGAATAGTAATGCAATATAGGACCAAAAGACAAAATGAAAAAAAAATATGTAAAGGAAAGAAAACCACTTACCGCTATTCCTTTATTGACAATCATAATCCAATGCTTATCTAGGGTATTAGAGTGAGCAAATATAATGAGAAGGACAGAAGTGGATACAGCTCTAACTTGTGCAGTTTTTTTTAATAAAAGAAGCTCACATTTTTTCAAAATTATGTAACTCTCTTATCCCAGAAGGGACAGAATCTGCTACTTTTTGCTGGTAAAATCCTGCTTCGGGGAATTATTGACATATAATTATGTTTTAGTTCGTATATTATTTTTGGAAGGGCAATGCATTTTTCTCCCTTAATTACATCTAGAAATCCTATCAGGTGGGTTTAGATGGGAACTTTTGGCTCGCTTTTGGCTGCTTCTGAAGAATGACTTGCGCACGCTTGGGCAGTGAGGCCCTGAAGAAGGTTGTTCAGAAATGTGATTTACAGGTAGGCTGGGTTAAATGAAGTGTAGCTGATGTGATTTTACTTGGCAAGCTCAATTTTTATCATTCGTCAGTCTTTGGTTTTGGAGATTTACACAAGACTAATGTGTCAATTCCTGTGTTGTATTCCCTCAGCAACATCTTCCATTGTTCCATTATCTGACTAAATCCTCCCTATAGGACAGCAATGGCTAATCTTTTTGCCATCACGTGCCAAAAGCGGGGGGAGTTCGGGGGGGTCACATACGCGTTTGCCCATACCCATAATTCTATACACCTCACCCTCGTGCATGTGTGTGCGACCCTTCCGTGCTTCCCCCGCTTCTGGTATGCGATGGCATGGTGGGCCCAGTAGGCTCATTTTTTGCCCGCTGTAGGCTCAAGCGCCTTTCTAGGAGCCTGGGGAGGGCAAAAACAGCCTCCCCCCCTGGAGGCCCTCGGGAGGCCAGAAATGGCCTGTTTGCTGACTTCCAGTGGGCCCAGAAGGCCCAAAAGCTGAGCTCACTTGCCCACCAATATGGCTCCATGTGCCACCTGTGGTACATGTGCCACAGGTTCACCATCACGGCTATAGGATAATCTTCTGTTTATGCTAGTCTGCATTTTCCTTTGGTGTCCATCATTCTATTTGCATTCTTGAACTTCTCAATATTCAAAAGCATTGATTTGGGGGCAGGAGGGAGAGCAAAATGTTTTTCTTTTCTGACTTTCCAAGCTGCCATGTTTAGACTCACCTTATCAGTTTTTTAATGTCTTCAACTCAATTTGACCAAAGCTCAAAATACATAAATGAAAGCTGAATAGTGCTGGTTTGATATAAGGAAAGGATGGGGAAACAGAAAGAGGCAAGAAATATGGCAGTTCTATTACAACGTTAATAACACCTTCCTGTGGCATCTTGAAAATCTTCTTTACAGTTCTGTAGAGCATTTGCTGCCCTGAGTTGCTTGACATGGGCAGCATGTACATTTAATAGGTGAGTAAGTAAATAAATAAAAAATTGGTTTGGTTGAGATATCAAAGCTGTTATTTGATCTCTTGAGAAAAATCATTAAAGCAGATAAGATCTTTATAAGGAAGCAAGACTGGGTTGCTGACTTGAGAAACAACACAACCAGAACATTGTTAGTGACTTGTCACCCACCACAGGAAGTAAATAAATCATTTTCTCTCTTTCTGGAATGCCCCTGCTAAAATCAAGTGCTTCCATTTTAGGGCAGAATTAATTATATCTGTAATATAGAACACCATGGTTGAGAAGAAGAATCACAGTATAATTAAAAATAGAATGGGGATAACAAAGGTAAGAGTTTAATATATATGAGCAAATCTTTTGTGTCAGTTCTTATTAAGGCTCTTCCTGAGGTAGGCAATAAAAGTGTAATAGATTATTATTACTATTATTTTTAACATTGTCAGCAGGCCAATCCATAGCACAGCTTGCTTAATTTTGCCATAGTATACCATGCAAGTCAATAGTGACATATTCAATAAACCACAATTAAACTATGATGAATAAATTAACCAAGTCTATATAAACATTCCTAATAATCCAAGGCACTTTCATTCAGGGGTGGGTTCTACTTACCTTTACTGCCGGTTCGCAATGGGCCATGCACGCACGCTTGTTTTGCTAGCTCGCTTCTATTCATGTGCAGAAGCTTCCTCATGACATCAGAGTCAGTGGTCAGAGCCTTCTGCCGGTTTTACTACTGGTTCTTGTGAACCAGTCTGAACCAGGGGCAACCCACCACTGCTTTCATTGGTAGTTGCTGATGAGTAAAGATTTTCTCACGAAGGGAATTAGTTATTACAAGGAATAGTGAGCTTGAATTTATTATATGGATTCAAACAGAAACAGAAGAGCTATATTTTTATCAGCTGTTCAGAGTAGATCAGATGAAGAAAGTTATGCAGGCCAATACTATTTTTATTATAAGGTTATGGAGCAGACTTTTGCAAGTCTAAGTCACTTCCCCATATCTTCATGAGAACTAGGGAAGTTTTCTCAGGTTCAGAAACCTCCAACTCGGGTTTCTTCTATCTGTCTTGGTAGTAAATCTTCCCTTCTGTTCCTCAAAGTGATTCCTTTTGCCCATTATATTGTTGTGGATGAACACATTTTATAAGCTGTTTCAACACTTACATGGTTCCTACCAATTGTACGTTTATATACACAGTTTGAAAAGATATTTCTTGTTTGCTTAACGAAAAAAAGCCTTGTGTAATTGTTTGCTCTATTAATACAAACACTCACTGTTATCAAGTTTTAAACAACACTGTCTCTAATATATTACTATAGTACCGCAAAGAAACTAAATCCTACACATCAAAGTATAGTTAAACCATGAGATAAAATCTGATACAAAATAATAGTCTTCAGTGGGTTGACCCATCTTGTATCTTCTTTCATGTCTTACTTGCCCAAAGACCATAACATATATTACTATGAAATAGCATTTGGGGGCAAAAGCATCTTGAGGAATTCAAGAACAGCTTGCATTCAAAAATATCTGGAGTTCAAGGATATTTAAAGTCATAATTTATTTCAATAATTATTTGGAGATGGAACACATTGGGTTGGTTCATACATTTTGAGCCATGAACTCCAGGCTATGTTTTAGCAATGTATGAACCAAGCCACTATCTCAGTACATTGGAATTTATGAAGACGATCTTTGACATCCAGTCTGAAATCCACCTTTCTCTGAACTTTGTACATAGTAATGTATGTTGATGGTCTTTGAGCAAGTAAGACATGAAAGATGATACAAGTAAAGATGGGTCACCCCACTAAAGACTATTAGTTTGTATCAGATTTTATCTCATGGTTTGACTATGCAAAGGTATGCAAGTCTTGGCGTATTCGGGTCTTTTCCCGTGTAAAGATTGATAATATCTTGGTGACGTTTCAACAAGGACCTCACTCACACAGGATGTTACAAAACAACTGACTAATCTGCAAACATCAACTCCATCAACTAATCAAGATGTAACAACACAGGCAACCAACCTGCTCACAGCAACAAATATTCCATGGGATAGAGACTTAGACATTCATATTAACCTAGATTGTTTATTTTATGAAAAAGCAGCATTTAATTAATCTTGAATGTTTTGAACATTAAAGATATGGGCTTTGCATATTTTGGTTAAATATATCATAGTGTAGCAAGATTTCCATAAAAATGACCAAAAAAAATCAGCTCTTTTCTTGTGAATATACATTTTTGTGTTTGCGTGTTTTAAGTTTGACTACAATGACATTTCACTGGATTTATTATACAAGAGTTCTGCAATATCTGGCTGTTCTTCCTGACGAACGTCTGGTTGTTCTCAGCTGGAATTCTACTGGGAAGTGATCGCTCACTGCTAAGGCCTGTGAAGAAATATATATTTTAAGTTCAGCCATCTTTGCACTAATACATATCACAACTATTATGTGTAAAGTTAATATTATGATTAGTAGTTGATATTCATTGTTGTTTTACAACAAACATGAAGCAAAGCTACTTCCTTTTCCCAATTATATTAACTCCAGACCATGGACTTCGTTATACATTTTAAGAACTTAAATGCAAGTAGAGGTACCCGTCTATTGCACAGACCATACTTCTGAAGGTATAGAAGCAAAGAATAGGATGATTGTTAAACAAATTCAGTGGTTGTTAAGCTTTTTGTAGGTGGGGTGGGGAGGGTGTCTTCAAATGGTCACTAAGCAACCATTCATAAATCAAGGATTATATAGTAGCCTTAATTTTTCTGAAGACAAATTGGTAATATTTAGAGAAGCGGACACAGAAAAACAACAATTAGTGAAAAATCTCTTGGCCAAAATTTGCATATAGATCACCAACCCCACCAACACAAACACTTGCTTAGGTCAACCGTGAATTGTAGCAATTACATTTCCAACATACTGAGAGGTCAGCTGGGGAAGACTGCTCTAGAAATGGGAATTCTTTCTTGCTTCCTCTCTCTCACTTCATCTTTGTCCATAAGAATCTGATTAGCATCAATGGAGGACTAGTAGGAAATCTGATGCCCATTGCTTTATTTTTCCTTCTTGGTCTACCTTGGTCTCAGTTCTTCACTTCTTCTTTCCCGATTGATCCCACTTCCATTCCTCTTTCCCTTTCGATGCCACAGAGCTGTGACCACAAGCCTTGGCCAGTCCCAAAGATACAGAACCTCAGAAAAGCTTCCCTGGAGCATCACCCAATCCTTCAACCAACCTGTTCTTCAGTCATGGAGAAGGCACTCTGAAAATCAAAGATATTGGCTGAGCCCAGCGTGGTGCTTTTTATAAGCGTTTCCCCATGGAGTACAATCCTATAGAGTAAGAGAAAATGAGAACGAGACTGTGGCATGAGTAACTATCTAAGCACTCATAGAAGAAATACATTTCAGGAAAGGTTGCATATGCTGGAATGCCAACCCAAGAGTGGATTCTCAAAAGCATCAGTGGCCTGCAGCCAGCACTCTGACCCACTGCTACACTGCAGTATCACAAGCAGCTGGGGAGAATCTCTCATCTTCTGGCTTTTCGGAGCTGTTCTATCCCTTGTATCCTTTGCACATAACACAGCAAGAACGGAAGCATAGAATAAGATTATAGGTAGGTGTTGTTCTTTTTAAAAGGCATGTTGAATTTAATGTATGTTGCTCCAGTGGAACTGGCCTGGGTAATAGGGCTGCAGTAGTTTACGTGTGCCATTATATAGGATAGACAGTCTCCTGCTTTTTTTTTTACTAGTTTTCATTGAATTGAATAAAATATAATTTATTTTCCAGATAGTTCTGGAAAAATTCTTAGCTGTGGTAGTTTTGTACTAATATCATGTGATGGCCTGGATATACAACCTTCTATAAAACAGTTTACACCCTCCCTGATTTCCCATACTTTTATTATATACAAAGAGAAAATATCAGGGTAGAGCTGAAATGAAAATTAGACTTATTAATTAGTCATTAGACTTAGATGTTTTTGGAGTCTACCTGCACAAGATTTCATCTGCTTCATACGTAGATTATGAATCATAAGTAGATTATAAATAGATTATGAAGATGAGTAGATTTGTCCATCTTTTTTATGTTTACCATATTTTTTGGAGTATAAGATGCAACTCCCCCCCCCAAAAGACAGTGAAAAATCTGCGTGCATTTTATACTCTGAATGTAGCCCCACCCAGCCTCTCAAACGGAGGTTTCAGAGGCTGAAAAAAGCCTCTGAAATGAAGCTTCAGAAAAAAAGCCTCTGAAACGGAGCTTCAGAAAAAAAACCTCGAAATGTAGGTTTCAGAGGCAGAAAAAAAAGCCTCTGAAATGGAGGTTTCAGAGGCTGAAAAAGCAAGGCAAATAGCTCATAACCAATGAACCTATTGCTAAAATTTACTTCTGGGAACAGCTAATTGGGGATATTCTGGGAGGCTGATCCACCCGCCAATCAGCTTTTTTCTTATTTTCCTCCCCAAAAACTAAGGTGCATCTTATACTCCAGTGCATCTTATAAAGAGTGGGTTTCAGCAGGTTCTGACCAGTTCTGGAGAACTGGTACTGGTAATTTTGTGTAGTTCGGAGAACTGGTAAATACCACCTCTGATAGCCCCACCACCATCTATTCTCTTCCTCCTGTGTCCCAGCTGATAGGGAGGAAATGGGGATTTTGCAGTAATCTTTCCCTGCCATGCCCATAAGCCATGCCCACCAAGCCACACCCACAGAACCAGTAGTAAAAAAATTTGAAACCCACCACTGATCTTATAGTTTGAAAAATACGATAATTATTAGCTGCCCAGAGTCAAAAACAGGAATCTGATAGAGGGGATTCCCTCCAGATCTGTTATCTAAGAGCATGTTTGGCCAGAGATAAAGATAAGTGGCTTTAATTATTAAGAAGTTGGAATGCTTCCTGTTCAGCTGTTTTACTTTATTTCATTTCTATCCAACTTTTAATGTTGAGAATTCCTAGACAACTGGCAAAGTCCACAAAACTGGAGGAGCACAAGACCCCATGGACAAAGTTCCTCCAGGCCTTCCTGTCCTCTACCAGAGTCCATTTAAGCTCACACCGACTGCTTCAGTGACTCCATCCAGCCACCTCGTTCTCTGCCGTCCCCTTCTTCTTTTTCCCTCAATCTTTCCCAGCATTAGGCTCTCCTCCAGTGAGTCCTTCCTTCTCATTAGGTGGCCAAAGTATTTGAGTTTCATCTTCAGGATCTGACCTTCTAAAGAGCAGTCAGGGTTTTTACCTGGGAAATTACAGAGAACTTGAGCCTTGAGTAAGAATGCAACAGTTCAGTGACTAGCACTTTAGATGAGAAAGAGAAGATTCAGAAAGATCTTGATGCGCTTGAACAAAAGACTGAAATAAACAAGACAATTTAACAGAAAAAATATTATGTCCTATATCTGAGGGGAAAAAAACTTGAAAAACACAAAACACAGAAGTGACCTGGCTTGCCAGTAGTACATGTAAAAAGTAGTACATGTGCTTTAGTATCTCAAGTTGATCTATGTGAGTTAACAGTGTGATGCGGTTACTAAAAAAGCAAATGTTATTTTGAGACGTATTAATAGAAGCATTAGTCTACCACTCTATTCTACCTTGATTACAACCCGCTTTGAATGCTGGGACAAGAAGGTGTAATCAGACAGCAAAGTGGAACAAGTTCAGAGGAAGGCTATCAAGAAGGTGAGGAATCTGGAAACCAAGTTCTTTGAAAATGGTTATGGAAACTGGGTATGTTTATACAACAGAAGAGTAAACTAAAGAGGGCTAGAATAAGAGCTGTCAAACAGCAGAACAGGTTGCTTCATGAAATGATATTTTCTCCTTCATTAGAGAACGTCAGAAAGAGGCTGGAGAGAATTTGTCTCAAATGATACCCTGAGTTTTTATAGTTTCACATAACAATTGCTATGGTAGAAACAGGAAGTAAAAGAGGGTTATTTAGGATTGATTTAGGGTTGAGGCCTGGGAGAAGCAGAAGAATTGGCTGGTGAGTCATGTTGGACTAGGCAACTTTGGAACTGCTATCCGTTCTAGACAGATCCAAGACTTCGGAAATATTTGTGGGTGAGCTATCAAAAGTTCACTGAAGACAGATGGAAATCCTTCTGCTTGCAACCAGATGGAAGTACCCTCTGCTATGTAGCCTGATCCAGGGGATAGATATCTTTTATGTCATAGATCCATGTTCCAGAGAAAGATTAAGGAAGACAATAGCTAGATAGCTTATTCTAGTTAGTAGATTTAATGAAGGTGGAATGTTGTGAGTAGGAACACAGACAAGGAGCTGGACTTCCAGCAGCAATGTTTATTTCAGATAAGGACTCAGTAAAACCAACATGCAATTTCTGGCTGATCGCCCCTTTTAAAGGAAAACTATCAGCCTTTAACCAATAACTTTAAAATATGTCCCACACTTGCGTGGCAGAAGGAAAAACCTCTGCTCACACCTGTGTGGACATAACACCCCTTCCCCCTACCTTGGGGAAACTTTGTACACCACAAACATAACCATCCAGATACATTGGTCTATGAGGCTTTGCGTCGACTGGTGGCTCTGCTGTATTTCTGTCAGGCCCTCACACGTCAACCGCATTCTCAGCAATTCTTCAACTACATCAATGGCTTACAAATACTCTCTGCCCACCCTGAGCATATCCCTTAGTTGGAGTTGGAGAAAAGCGAGATGGACTACGGGGCAATGGATCTCTCAATAACAGGTGTTTCATTCTGCACTGACCTCAGCCCTTCAGATACCCTTTCACTGCCTTTTCATCTCTTTCACTCTTCTGGATTCCCACCCCAATTAACTTCTTCCAGCTACCTAATGGCTGTCCCCCTCACTCAGCCCTGAAGCTGATCGATATGTTGGTGCCACAGGCGCCCATCCTTGAGCTCCACCTGATACGAACGGGGACCCGTTACTTCTGTAATCTGGCACCCATATGGGTTGACCAGTATAATTCTGGATGTATACTAGATCACCTTATTCAAAGTTTCTGTCTGTACTTTCCCAGTCTGTGAGGGTTTCTGTTGAATAATAGGGATGTATTCTGCCTAAATTTGTTCTTAGCCAGCGACCCATAAGTAATTCAGCTGGGCTCTTTCCAGTGGCTACATAGGGAGTGACGTGTTGGTTGAATAAATACGTATCAAATTTCTCCTGCTAGTCCCCTGGATCGATTCAAGTCAATGCCTCTTTCATCGTTTGCACTATTTGCTCTGCCTGCCCATTACTCACGGGGTGAAATGGCGCAACAAGGGTGTGATGTATTCCTCAGTTTACTAGGAATACCTTGAATGCTGTTGCTGTAAATTGTGGGCCATTGTCCGATAGCAACATGTTCAGCAACCCATGTGTTGCAAACATTTTGTTTAATACTCTAACAACAGCGTCCGTCATGGTTGACCTCATTATGGCCACCTCCAGCCATTTGGAATACGCATCAACAACAATTAGGAAGGACAAACCCTTTATCGGCCCTGCAAAATTGAGGTGTATTCTAGTCCAGGAGCCTTTCAGTGTTTCCCAGTTCCATGGTGGTGCTGCAGGAAGTGCCGTTCTCGATTCCTGGCATGCTTGACACAACACCACCCACTCCGCAACATCTTTATCTATATTTGGCAATCACAGATAACTATGGCCCAACACCTTCATCCTTACAATTCCGGGGTGGCCTTCACGTAGAATCTCTAATAATGATATCCTTAGCCTTGAGGGTATCTCTACCCGATTTCCCCACAATAGGCAACACTTCTGCACCGAAAGCTCGTATTGCCTAGCCCAGAATGGCAAACTCTACACTCCCTGTCTCTTCCATACCCAGTTTAACACTTGTATGATCATTCAGTCTTTTCTTGACTGGGTTGCCACTTCCACCGCTGTAACAAGAATGGATGGCATGGTCTCAATCAGCAGTACCGATGCTGCTGGAGCCAGATCCTCCACTAGATTAGGTAGCGGACATCGGTTTAGGCCATTAGCATGGCCCAGTTCTATGCCAGGTTGATGTATAACTATATGCTGCTAAAAACTCTGTCCAACGCGTCATTCTTGGGGACAGGACCTTAGGTGTTTGCCGGTCCCCCGCAATTAGTCCTAACAGCAGCTTATGATCTGTCACTAAATCAAATCTCCTTCCATAAACATATTTGTGAAATCTCTTAATTCCAGCCACTGCAGCCAGCTCCTCTTTATCAAGTTGGCAGTAGTTTCCTCTCAGCAGATTATAATGTCCTAAAAAAGAACACTGTTGGAGCCTCACGATTGTCTGGAAGGTCATTACTCAAAACTCCCCTGACTCCTAATGGGGATGCATCACACATCAGGACTAACGGCAGACATTCATTAAACTGAACTAAGATGCTATCCGAGGAAATTTATTTTTTCACCCCCACAAATGCAGCTGCTTTTTTGTGCCATATCCACGGCACTTTTTTCCCCAACAGGCAATGTAGTTGTTCAGTGACAGATGCTTTTTGTCACAAAAACATACTACGGAAATTGAGGAGCCCTAAAAACCCTGGAGTTCCATCTTATTCTTTGGTGTTGGCACAGCCTGTATTGTTTGTACTTTCTCCTTGGTGGAGTGCAGTCCAGACGCATCGACCAGGTATCCCAGGAACCTGACTTGATTTACTACTTTACACTTTTCTTCCTTTACTTTTAGTCCTCTTGAAATCTTTGTAGCACTAGTCGTAGTCGTTCAAATAATTCACTTTTATTAGTAGTGGAGATGAGCACATCATCAAAATAAGGTACAACCCCAGGGATGCCATATAACAAATGTTCCATCAGGCTTTGAAACAACCCTGAGGCCACACTCACCCCAAACTGTAGGCAGTGGCAACGGAATGCCCCTGATGTGTTATGATAGTTTGGGCTTCAGCAGTGGTGTCATCTACAGGGAGCTGCTGATACGCTTGGGCAAGATCTAACTTTGCGAAGATCTTAACCCCCCCCCCCCGGCACGAATGTAACAAGTGCTGCACTACTGGTAACGGATAAGCATTATGTTGAAGAGCACTATTCAATGTACATTTATAATTCGCACAAGTTCGGACTGACTTGTCTGGTTTCACTGGCGTCACAGTAGGGGTCTTTCACTTGGCATGGTCTATCGGTTCCAGTACACCTTGCTGAATCAATTTATCTAGTTGTTCGTCAACCTTGGGTTTTAGTGCAAATGACACTCTCCTTGGTTTCATTCTTTTTGGTGCCACCTTGGGTTCCAAACTGAAGGACATTGGGGTACCCCTATATTCTCCCAACTTTCCGTCAAACACGCCAGCGAACTCTTTACTCAACTCTCCAAAGATTTCTCTCTGGATTTTATGAACCCTGGTAATCTCTAACCTGAAAGCTGCAAACCAATCCTAACCAGAGGTTAGGCAGTGCATCTTCAACAACAACCAACTTGAGTGGCCCGGAGAAGTCTTTATATTCTATGTGGAATGTTCTGCTACCCTTGATGGGGATGTTATTTCCTTGATAATCTCTCAAACGAATATGACTACTCATAAGCTTCCACTCTCCAAATTTTCTTGAGTGTGCGCTCATGTGTATATAACACTTTTCTTTGTTGCATGAAGACTTTTTAGGGTGCATATGGTTTAGTACTCCTTGCTTCAAAATGATGGGTTACCATACCATCCACTTTTGATAGTCAAAGAGAGAATGGGAGGCCAAACCTGGGGGCTGCAGGCAAACTGGGACTATAGATTGTCTATTCCTGCCTTATATATAAATTTTCTAGCTTGATTCTCACTATTTTTGTGTTGTCTTCATCTATGATGAGTCAGCTAGAGCTTTGTCAACCTCAGAGGACAGGTTCTTTTTATACTGCAAATAATTGGTAGCATTAGTAGATGAACTGAATGGAATAAGAATGAGTCAGCCTGAAATATTACCTGTCATAGGGGCAGTTTGTTGTTGATTTCACAGTTGTGTCGTTTTTATCATCAATTATCCAAACAAAGTCAGTGTGATTTCGTAATCGGATATTTTTCCACTGCTTCTTTGCCACATAGCCACAGCCAGCATTGAAGTCTCCCATAAATACGAAATTCTTTTAAAAATTAGAGACATATATTCAGTTAGAGCTGCTAAATATATAAAGCACACATGAGAGAAAATTGGCCCACTCTGTTGAGCTGGTCTTGACTAACCTTAGTATTCCAGCGCAACATGACATCCAGAAACACATCATAGAGTTCATCAATTTCTTTCACAGCCATTTCAGGCGTTGTGTGTATTGGGATGATCACAAATTCTTTGACCGCTTAACAAACAATTTTTTAAAGAGAAGAACAATGATGGATTATTGGCATTTTTAAACTCATAGACTGGAGAATCAAACATTTAATTTTCATGGACTTGAACCCAGAGATAATTTCCAAAAAACAAAATAAATTTTTTGTGGCCCTACCAATTTCTTTCTTTCTTTCTGATTTTCTGTCTTTAGTGTCCCATCCAGTGGTGGGTTGCTACCGGTTCGCCCCGGATTGGGTCAACCGGTAGCAGTGGTGGTGGGAGGCTCCATTCACTTGCCCAGATGTCTCTGTGTATGCGCAGAAGCATCAGTAGCGAACAAAATTGAAACCCACTAATGGTCCCATCCCTTCTACACTGAAAAATTACTTTCAAACTGGCACTGGTGAGAGAAGTAGGGTTGTAAAAGCAGACAAGCCTGTTTGATTAGAGTTTCATTCAGCTGTTCTGCAGGGGGAATTAATGATATCTCACCACCCGAGTCAGGAGAAGGCTCCAGCACTCCTCCTACCACACTACTTTCCTTGATGCAATAGCACCACTTCATGCAGCTGGGCATCTTAGAAATGGAAACAAAAACCCGAGTTAAAAGTTGTCTATGTAGAGCCAAAGGTGCTTTTTCAGGAGGCAACTGGACTTTCTTATTTTTTCTTTTCTTTTTCCTTTGGGACAACCATGACTTGGATGACTGAGAATCTCTACAGGCTTTTTGTCTATGTAGAGCAACAGCTAGAGAGTGATCAGATAGAGTAGCAAGCTGTTCTGAAAAATCTCCATTCCCTCCCCACCCTGCACACAGTGCTTTCCAGCTCCGTGTGCAGGGCAACAAAAGAAGACCCAGCCGATCAGCTGGGACTCGGGAGGCAGCCAATAGATGGGGGTGGGGCCAGCCAGAGATGGTATTTGCCGGTTCTCCAAACTACTCAAAATTTCCGCTACTGGTTCTCCAGAACCAGTCAGAACCGGCTGAATACTACCTCTGCTTTGGTGCAATGACATGGCTGCTGAATTACTTGAGAACAATGAAAAGGGCCTCACTTCAATTTGCCATTCTCCTGATCTGCTTTTCAAAGCTGCTGCTTGAATTTACCTAATAGTAGCTCTATCATTATTTTGGATATACTGTAGTATGGATAGTCCACAACTTATGACTAGTCATTTACAGACAGATCTCCCCAAAGCTACTTATGATCTGCTTTCAAAGTTCTTTTTGGGCGTTCAACAACCAACCCACATATACAGCTGTCTGGAATGCCCCGTGGTCACATGTCCATGATTTACCACAACTTCGTTCGAAACTGACATTTACTTCTGGTTTCTGGCAAAAAATGGTCCATAGCAAGCATTGGTTTTGCTTAATGACTTTCCATGCTCACTTAACAACTGCTACAAGAAAGGTCATAAAATTGGATCTGATCATGTGATGACCCACTTTAGGATTGTCACAACTTTCAACCATAATTGCCAGACACAATTGCAATCATAAGTCAATAAGTATCTCTATTGCCTTCTACAGTGCAAGGATATATGTGCCTTAAGTGTATGGACCAACGGAGATGCTTTTGTAAAGGCAGAAAAAAACATGTCTTGATCTTTCTTTTGGCACCTTAAAGCCCTTTTTAAAAACATGTGATTATATCAATTGTGCTTGCTGGGATAATGGTGACCATATCAGATCCACCAGACTGGTCCAAACACCATGTTAAAGCAGTGCTGCATTGAATCCTCCCTCTCCACATATACCCATTGGTTTCTGCCTAGCACCTCAAGATCACCCTACTGATTGGACACATTTTTTCAGAATTGAGGGTCAAGAATGAGTATTTGCCTCCTGGAGGACCCCTATCCCTATTCTTAAACACCTCATTAAAACTAGGTGGGGGTGGGGTGGGGTGGCCCTCTTTGGGATTTGGGATAGGATTTGTTTATTTGGGTGGGAATGTTGGTGGTTTGCCAAACAGATATTGGTTTAGAAGAACTCTGGTGTCAAATCCTTAGATTTAGAGGGCAGGGATATTTCTGGTTATTCCAGATCTCAGGTTTCTCCAAGGATCCCATTTCTTCTGACTTTCAACCTTCGAACAGGAAGTACATTAACTGTATCTAACCTGTTCTTGGAGAGTTGAACCAAATAACAAAAGGTTCTCTGGAAAAGGCATCTTCATCACCTGGCTGCAGATCAGGATACTGATAGATTTGCTTCACACAGACGCTTTCCACTCTGCAGTATAAATTAAATATCAGTAGAATGTTACTGTCCCAAGTGCAGACATGTTAATGTTGATGATTCTAAGGCTGCCTTTCTAATTTAACATGGTGAAGATACCTTACAAAATAAAAAAAAATAGGTAACAAAAAAATCTTTGTATGGTTAATTTACAATCCTAAAATAATTGAATTCAATGGGACTCAACATCTAAATTAAGTTAGCAAAAATATTTGGTATAGTTAGATCTAATACCTGAGGGGCTGATGCACATGAGCAGTTGAGCCTAGGCTAAACTGGGCTGGGTAGTTTGTGATTTAACATTCATAGAACCCATTCACAATGTTACTTGTTCATTATTAACAGGCTTAGAGTTGTTATGTTTGGGTTGTGAAAACCCAGAAGACCACCCGAAGTGTTTTTCCCCTTGTCATCTAATGAATATCTAGGTTTCACATGATCATATGAACTTTCAACCTTCTTTTCAAGAAGTTTATGGTCAATAGTCATTACAGTTACTAAGTACAGTAGCTTTTTATGCCTTCCTTATTTCAGCAACTGCAGATGTGCTAGATTCTGTTACCTATAACGATGCTTCTTTTTTTGTTTCCCTGAGAGCCTAGTGCATTAATAGAAAATTTCCTTTAGTTTTCCTCCCATATTTTTAATTGATCGATACTGTTTTAACAACTTTTTTATAAAAGTTTTTTTTTATTTTTTAAAAAACAAACACATAACACATCAATCCTTCCGTGTGTCTTCTCATCTGTTTTAACAACTTGTGCTTATTATTGCATTTTATTTTTGTACATTTGTATATTTGTAGATAGATGATGGATGGCAATAGATAGGTAGATAGATAGGCAGGTAGTTAGGCAGGCAGGCAGGCAGGCAGGTAGGTCGATAGATAGAGATAGGACATAGTAAGATGGATGAGAGAGAGAGAGAGAGAGAGAGAGAGAGAGAGAGAGAGAGAGAGAGAGAGAGAGAGAGAGAGAGAGAGAGAGGATATTGAGAGATAGATGATAGATAGATATGGAGAGATAGTTATAGAGATAGATATATGGATGGATAGATAGATCCATCTATCCATTTTCTGTAGCTGTTGACCTCTAATTTTTTCCTCATAGTTTCTGAATAATATCATCTATACCAAATGAAATTATGAAATCAACATACCTGTAGAAAAAAGCATATTGCTCCTTGTAATTTCTTCTTCCTAATCTGTTACTGACCACGAAACTGTATGGTCCTTCTGACGGTCTGGGAAGAAAAATGAATCTAATTTTTAATCTGTTTTTTCAGATCCAGGTGGGCATATCAGCACTGCCCCAACAGCTTTAGGGAGAGTAAGAAGGCACATTGTCAGGTCCTCCCCTTTAGCCCACCACAAATATAATCTCTGCCTGTGTTCTTCTGCTCCCTGTCCAAACTAGCCTTTTTCTGGCTTGCACCAGTGTAAGCATGGCAGTAGTACACTTTCTTTTAGGCAACCCCCTCTTGCCAGATACTTTCTTAGCTCCTGTGCATAGGTAGGAATGCCCTCCTCCCACCTGTTCTTCAAGAAGATCTGAAGCTTTTGTTATAGATCATTCTCAGTGGCATAGTGGTTATAGCACTTGCTTAAGGTGAAGAACAGCTCCAGTTTCAAATTTGATCCATGTTTTTAAATATTATTTTTCTTTTCCTGAGCCACTTACTTTTCCTCTATGTTTGGGAGCTGGGTGTAATGTCTTTTAAACTCAAGTGACTGGAAAAACAAATTTATTTATTATTTATTGGTTCAATTTATATGCTGCCCTTCTCTGGAGACTCAGGGCGGCTTACAATGCATTAAGCAAATGAACCTTGCATGATGGATTTATAAAAGATTAGCCACTGAGAAGGAAGGTAGCTCTGGGAAGGAAAAATAGTAATTTAAAAAAAAAAACCAGTTTGGCCAATTTACAAACTGCAGCAGACTTTTAAGAAAAGCTAGGAAAAGGTAAGAATACACACACACACACACACACACACACACACACACACACACGTTGGATGTTGTGCCTCCTGGATATTATGCACTTAATCCTTTAAATCTGTATTTGTAGATTCTATTTAACGATATAAATATATATTTTATGTGCATTTTTACAGTATTGGTGTCCAACTGTATTGTAGTCCTTTACTCAGATCTCTGTACATGGGCTGGATTTATGTCCATTTAGAACAATTTAAAGGACTCCTTTGGAGGGAGGTATAAAGAAATGCACAACATGTCACAATAACGGTTCCTTTCTTGTGGTTACTATAAATTCCAATCTTACTCTTTGCACATTTACTGTATTAGTTTATAGTTTTAATCATAGTTTTAAGTATTTACAATTACAGCTATAAATATAAATACAGTTTTAGTTATAAACATTATAGTAAATATTATAAATATAATTAAAGTACAGTATAGTTTTAAAATGTGCATGGTACAGACTAATATTTCATTCTGATCATCTTTGATCAATATTAGTTTTGTGACTCATTCACATATCACCCGCCCACCTATACATCAAACATATATTGCCTCTCTTTTTCTCTTCTTTCCTCCAATAATGATGAGAGAAATAAGGAAATATTTACTCTAATTAGTGGCTCCATTCCGAATACAGTATTTTATCTGATGTCAACCAAATCTGCATCCAACCCTGCCAGTTTTAATAAAACTTCTTTTCTGTATCTTACCCATTTAGTTTCTCTAATAGAAAGGGACATATTCTGTTCCTATTGTCCTTTATTTCCATTAGTAGCATAATATCACAGCGAGATATAATCTGAGGAGCAAACAAAAATGGTCTGTAAATGCTCTGTGCTTGGCATGTTACACTATGAGAACTGTTGATTAGAGCTCTAATTTACTTAGGATTCTAACAGTTACATTGCAGTAATAATGACATTGGAAAAAATAATACTGTCAACTTGACCATTCCTTTTTTGTGGAGAAATGAAGGCATTTTTGCAGTTCATTTAGTTACCGGTATATTTATTCATAATTTTTATTTCTAAGTTTCCCATTCACCAATGAACATTCTCTGTGAACCTCATTCCTTTGAGAATATGTCCTCTTCATTGAAGAGGTTATGTGGTGGTGATGGTTACAGATGACACACTGGGAACATATTGCTTCAAATTTGTAATGCTTATCAGGTCCTATACTACCTGTTATTCAGAGTTTTTCCTGATGATGTTCCTTGATAGTAGTTGCCTTTTTGTGCTTCTTGGAGGAAGTAACAATACCCAGTTGACCCTTTGCCAGACCTTAAGAAGCGCTGCCATGGGGCAGTGATTGGGGCACCTACACTGATAACCACTCAGCAGTCTTTCCTGCTCAGGAATTACAAACTAGGAGAAAATCCACTAAAATCACTAATCCCAGATCCAGAGCAGTATTAGGAAGGCCTGTTAGTTAATATTAGAACATATACTTTGAGAAAATCTTAGTAAGAATGAAGAATCAACCTTGCTTGAAATTCTGCTGCTAATCAAGATAGAGCAGGGGTGTCAAACTCATGTTGTCAAAGCATCGTCATGTAACATATCTGGACTTTCCCCCACTTCGCGAAACCGGGCGTGGACATGGCTAGCACATCTGGCCCATGGGCCGTGAGTTTGACAGCCCTGGGATAGAGTATACAATAGCCAGCACTGAGCTTGCTATATAACGTAAATTATAAGTACATAATTGTATATCCTGGACCAAGCTAGTGCCATATTTAAGTATGCGTGAGCTTTTGATGTAAAAATGTGGTATAGATGTATACCACAGCTTGGGAATTTATGAGGGAGTGATGACAGGTGCTGGGACACTGAGGAATTCACAGGGAAGACAGGTTGGTAAAATAGATTCTCACACATTTGTAATTGATAGTCTGTGTTGTACTAATAAATACTGAATGCTCAGTGTATTGAGCATAAAAATTTTACAAATCCACCCCCTGGCATGGGTATGCCATAATGGACCATTGCATACATACCAGGTATCCATTCCAGAAAGCACTGCATGTTCATTCCAGTAAATATTAAACTTTAATAAAGCTTATTAGCTTTCTGTTCCTCTTTCTTGGAAATCTCTCATAGTTAGTGTCCTGAGGGCATTTGCCTTGACATTTGGGTCAACAAACATATAATTGCATATGTTTTAATGCTTTGTGGGGTTTTTTTGGCTTGATTATTTATTTGCTGTTGTTTTATTCCACCAGAGGCGGTAGCCTTACAATTATTAAACAAATTACAAGTCTATGTCGGGGTGTCCAAACTTGGCCCCTTGAAGAGTGGTGGACTTCAACTTCCAGAATTCCCTAGCCAGCATGCTCTATAAATATGAGCAAGTTGCTGGCTGGGGAATTCTGAGAGTTGAAGTCCACCGCTCTTCAGGGGGCCATGTTTGGACACCCCTGGTTCTATGTCTCTAAATTTAAACACATACATACAGACACATACACAGGAGCACAGCTCTGTTAATGACTAAAGAGCCATGGGGTATTCTAAATCTGCCTAAATCCAAATATTGACTTACTGTTTCCTGAAGAGCCAAATAAATTCATTCTGTTAAATGAACATTTTGGGCCACCCTTTAAAACATCATAGCAATGAGCCTGCATCAAGAGAATCGTACATACAATAGCATATTTTATCAGTATTAGAGATTTGAAATTATTTATGTATTAGATTTAAAAAATCATGGAAAGAGACTGCATTCTACTTTTCCAGAGAAATACAAAATGATTCCAAACAGAAGTCATTGCAATGTGACAAAAAAAATACTATTTTTGTTAACTTGCTCCTATCCAAACCATTGAATGGTATCTACTGTATTCAACTCCTTCTCACTTTTGCCCCCAATGGCACCTTTTGACTTGTCACTATCATTTCTTCGTAATGAGCTCAGTGGTATTTTATAGTGGCAATTAAACTAATTAAAAGGGGCAATATCTGAGGAAACATTGGTAAAGAATGATTCCCCCCCACTAAGAAATCAAGTATTTTCATAATCTTACATAGTTATTAACAACAGCATTTCCAATTAAAGTCTTGTTATCCATGTAGTTTTGAATTGGTGATGACTTTCTGGGGTAAGTTTGTTGCTAAAATAAGGTTTATTAACGCTCAAATAGACATTAATCTGAAGTTTATGTATGTTAATATATAATCATTCAGTTGAAAGCTCCACTGTTTAATTTAACTTAACCCCAAGAGTGAATTACATACCTCTACAATAACCTCTATGATTCCTGGGTTTTTTCTCTTAGCTTCTCCAAATGATCTCACGTTGAAAGAGCAGATTCGTAGGCTCTGAACAACCTGGCCAAAAAAGAGCAGGAAAAGGAAAAAACGCAGCATGTTTCAAGCTTTTCCAAAAGAGAATGCAGTGTGATGAACTTCTCTCTCAGTAGCATTCACACTGCCCAAAAATAGAATTTATAACTATGCTCCTTTGTGACCACTATGCAAATTAAGGTCACAAAGTCTCCCAGCTTCACTTACACTCCATTAACTTCTGTTTTCAGTTTAAGGTTAACCTTAGTTGAGGAACTTAACTTTCTTCCCTGCAAGGATTGCCTGAAATGGAAGTTCCCCATACATGACTTGGACTACAGGTGACAATGACAGACACTGCCTTTTCAATCTCATATCAGGACAAAATGGTTCGGATTTTTAGAGGAAAGGGAACCCAAAAAGGGCTCTTTTAGATCTTCATGCTTTTGGTTGCAGTTTTCCACATGGGATTGCGGCCGCCATCTTGACTGGCTTGACCTCCATGGACTACACTAAATGAGATCATGCGCATCCTGCATCTGGGCATTGCTGGAAACGTGCCTGCTGCTAATGAAATCCCAAGGCCTCTTCACTTCTTCTTCACTGGCGGTTTTTGTAGAAGAATTTGGACAACCATTTGGCTCAAATTGTATAGGGTCTCCTGTTTGAGCAGGGCATTGGACTAGATCAGCGGTCAACATCTGGTGGTCCACGAGAAAATTTTGGTGGTCCCCAGAAAAATTATTTGCATTTTTTATATGGCACTAAATCAAGGGTCCTCAAATTATGGCCCCTGGGCCGGATACATGCAATGAACGTTTGTATTGTTGCAGAGAGTCTCCCCCTTTGGGGTCTTTTTATGTGGGGCAGATAAATTCTGACTTGGGGTCTGCTTCAGACTCCTGGTATGGGGCTTTGAATGAAGGCTGGAGGGAAGTGCTGCTGGTGGCAAGGAGCCGGAGGGCCTTGTTCCAGTGGGATTGCATCATGGCATGGAACTGGCTGACCATCTCGGCCTGCTGAACCTCCAGGCACCGGTACCTGGCCTTGCACTCCTGCAGGTCTTCCCTCTGCTTGGAAAGCCTATGCTCGTAGTCCTCAGTGAGGTGCTTCTGCTGAGCTTCCTTCTCGGCCACATCCAATTTGAACTGAGCCAGCTGTTTTGCCAACTCTTTCTCATGGTGGCTGCTTAGCTCCAGCAACTGTTGGGGACCTAGAGAGCCCAGGCGGGCAGGCGAGGAGTAGCGAGTAGAGGCTGGCAAAATGCCCCTCGATGTGAGTTGGCCATGCCCACCCAATCACATGATACCTTGCCACACCCACCCAGCAGATCATTAGGCAGATCATATTAGTGGTCCGTGGGATTTAAAATTATGAATTTAGTGGTCTCTGAGGTCTTAAAGTTTGGTGACCCCTGGACTAGGGGGGTACCTTCCAAGGTACCTTCCAATTCTGTCCTTCTATGATTCTATTTCCCTCTCCTTTTCCTGCAGCCATACTCTTTTGCTATTGAGGAATTAACCCAATGAGCAACGTATAACATTTAGAAAAGGCCATGGAGAATCAAGCCATGAGCAATCCTGTTTGTTCATTTTTTTCAGGAGATGGAATTGGAAACTTTGTAGAAGTGGCTGGGCTGCCATTCCTGAATCCCACTTAACCATTGGCTTGTAGGGCTAATTCAACAGTGTCTGGAGAGACCTTCATTCCCCTTCTGTTTAATGAAACATTTAAGACACTTATCTAATATTGTTCATTCTCTGTGACAGGGACTTTATAGGATTTAAAACATTATTTCTTTTTCATGTGAGCAGAGGCTTTTGGATATTGTACATGTTCTCTATTATTAAGTTTCATACCCATCTTTCCACATGTGCAACTCCTTTTCTTGTCTCTAGTTTGCTAACAAAAGGTCAGCTGGAATTTACAAAGGTGAAGGAGTCAGGGCTGTAGTTCCCTTATGACAGCTACAAAATTTATTCAAGTATAATATAGGAAACATTCTCAATGAGGAATCTGATTCCTTCTAGTTTAAATCAGTGGTGAAATCCAAAATTTTTTATTACCAGTTCTGTGGGCGTGGCTTGGTGGGCATGGTGGGACTTGGTGGGCGTGGCTTGGTGAGTGTGGCAGGGGAAGGATACAGCAAAATCTCCATTCCCACCCCACTTTGACGCCAGCCAGAGGTGGTATTTGCTGGTTCTCCAAACTACTCAAAATTTCCGCTACCGGTTTTTTGAACTGCTCAAAATTTCCGCTACCGATTCTCCAGAACTTGCTGGATTTCATCCCTGGTTTAAATCCAAGTTTGCTCATGAGACTAAAACAATTGAAGACCCAGGTTTTTTTCACATTGGTCTGTAGGACTTCCTATTATATTCTCACAAAAGAACTCATGCATACCACCATTCCTATTCATTCTATTCCCTTTCATTGTGCTCAGTGCTAAAAGAGAGAAAGAAGTCCTGCAATCAGTAAAATAAATTAGAGGCAGGAGACAAAATGAAAAGAAGTCTAATACTGTACATATAGTTTATACTGTTCACTATAATGATATCGCAGTGTAGTAATGGTGGGGAGGGAAAGATTAGATCTAATTACTAAATATGCAAGCAAAAACAGGAACGGAGAAAAATGAAGAGGAAGATCAGGCTTTAGAAAGTGAGAACAAAGCTAACATTTTAAACTGTTCAGGTCATAATTACATTTTCTGCTTGAATAGTAATTGCTAAGCTCTTGTTCCCCTTTCTGATAACTGTGGCCCTTAGCGCTAATGCTCCTACAGATTGTTTCAACTTTGACTAATGAGTGGGACTAGTCTGATTAATTCCTTTTGCCTTGATGATATTATTGGTGTGGGAGATAATTTATGAGAGCCACATGCACGTGGTCTCTTGCCACTAAAGCTAAGCAAATTTAGACATAAAATAAGGGGCGTGCATAAGTGCACCAGTGTGCCTACCATCCTTGTCCTAATATTCCTTTTTACTTTACTCTTTTCATGTATTCAAATTATGTTTATACTTTTACCTGTTATCTTATATATGCTTGACAAATAAATTTATTATTTATTTGTCCAGGACAGGAGCCTTTTCTGTCATTGCGCCTGTCCTTTGGAACATCTTGCCCCCCCATCCCCCCGAGTGTGGTTGGTTCCAACCCTCCTGATATTCCCTGAAGACCTGGATCTACCAGTTAGCTTGGGGCTCCAATGTGGGAGCATCATAGTGGAGGTGGTTGATGGATTAACAAGAGATCCCATCTCTCCCTCATCTTGCTGTGCCTTCCCCATCTTTTAATTGAATTGCAGTATTTGGTTTTTCATAGTATTTTATTTATGTCTTTTATCTTGTGTATAGTTTTTACTTTTAGTTTAAGTTTAATCCTATTTTCTAATATAATAGTAGAGAACTTTCTGGGTGGAAAGGAGTAAATAGGTTCTTTTTAGGGGATTTGAAGGAGAGTGGGGCATGAATTTGTTACATTTAATTGGAAAACAATCTTGTTTGGGGAAAATAGATTGGTTTTGGAGACTGGTCTTATCGGCTTTAATCAATCAGCAACTGATAAGGGACGGCATTAAGAAACAAACTTGGATATTTGATCCGGGACCAATTAGGTTAATTTTGGGGATAATCTGGGATTGAAGCCATTGTAAATTTTCTACAAGTTGATTTCAATAACAGTTCGTTAACAGAGAGTTTCGGAATTTCAATCTTGTCTCTCTTTTATTATTAATAATAATTTTTATTACTTTTATACTTATATATACTTCTATTATTATTGTTTTTCCCATTAACTATATTGTTATTAATATAGTATATAGATGACAGACTAACCATTTGTAAATTAATTTAGTATCGGTAGTTTAAAATTCTTTTGGTCTGCTTTGCAGGGGGTAGGAAACTAACATTGTTGCATTATATTAATCAGCATTCAACTAGGCTTCTACTTATAAATATTATAAATGAATGAATAAATAAATAAATCCTTCTGAATGTTGTTTGAGAAGTTTATCCTGATCGACAGGGCATGCATATACAGCAGGAATGCTATTCAGCAAGTTCTGACAGGTTCTGGAGAACCAGTAGCGGAAATTTTGAGTAGTTCGGAGAATCGGCAAATACCATCTCTGGCTGGTCCCAGACTGGGGTGGGAATGGAGATTTTGCAGTATCCTTACCCTGGAGTGGAGAGGGAATGGGGATTTTGCAGTATCTTTTGCCTGGTGTGGGGTGGGAAGGGAGATTTTGCAGTATCCTTCTCCTGCCATGCCCACCAAGCTACGCCCACCAAGCCACACCTCACGCCACGCCCACAGAACCGGTAGTAAAAATATTTGAATTCCATCATTGATATACAGTAGCTTGTGACACAACATCATGGCTAAAGCATTTGTTATGTGATACAAAAGCAACATCAAAGACTGAGATTGGGAGACTGCCGGAATGGAAAGAATACAGATGAGTCAGAAAGTAATAGTCAGTGATCTTCACTGACATTAAATTGAGGAAAAGTGTTATCATGGAAATGCAGATACCAATTATCATGTCACCACCTAGCTGACTAGCTGTTCTGATCCGCCAGCAGCCTGCGGACCTGGAAATGGAGTCAGACAGTGAGGAGGCTGGGGAGGACAATGGGCCAGGCCTGGAGTCAGGGGAAGGCCCGGACGAGGGCTCTGCATCGGAGGCAGAGATGGGGCCAGGGTCATCTGGGAGCGATGCGTGGACTCCGGAGTTTCCAGAGCTGGACAGCAGAGAGGCAGAGGAATAGGAGGAGCCTGTTCCTAGTGCATGCATGCGAAGAGCTGCCAGAAGGCAAGAGCAGCTGAAGAAAAAAGGATAACTCGGGAGTAAGGCCAGAAGATGATTGGCCATTCCCATAAGGCTTAAAAGAGCAGCAATGAACCGATGGGTTCTTTGTAGAAAAACAACATTGATTCCCATGCTTCTTGTCAATGTCTCTTGAACTTTGTGGGGTTTTTGCCAAGAAAAGCCTTTGGCCGGTTGCTAAAGACATCAAAGGTTGGTGATAAGGCCAACGGACTGGTTATTAAGAATTTAGTTTTGGACTAAGCTAAGAATGAATTAATTCTCAGCTGTTTTAATAAAATAAGTTTGTTGAGGACTGAACTGTGTTTGGTAGTCATTACTTGGGCCTTGGTCACAATACTATCATATAAATAAAAGCACACACACACAACATCCCATTCATGCCAAAAAGGTGCATTTGCGAAACTCTCAAGTGGAACAGTTCTCACATGAAACACAAATGACCAAGCTTTGAACAAATTATAGAAAGCTCCAGTTCTCTGGGAAAGGACAACCAGCAACAAGGTGGATGGACTCAGATCAGATTAAAGATAGATTGTCATGGAGAAAGTTTATGTGATCACTAGGAATAAAAAATGATGGCAATTAATAGTCAATCAATTATGGACTTAATAAACAATGCAAATGGACTTCTCCATGAATGTGTCTGGTTTCTACCTACATTACCTACATTAGCGTCCATCACCAACTCTCAGGGTATCAAAATGCAGTTTAACTAAGCACTGAGTACAGGAGCCTGTGTAGCGTAGAGGGCTAATGCCTCCTACTAAAGGCAGCAATTAACACCAGCTGCCTGTAATTTCTCTGAGTTCAATCCTAGCCAGGCTCAAGGTCGACTCAGCCTTCCATCCTTTCTAAGGTGGGTAAATTGAGGACCCAGTTTGTGGGGGCAATAAGCTGACTTTGTATAAATATAAATATACAAAAGTATGAAGGCTATTGCTTAACGCATTGTAGGCCGCCCTGAGTCTCCGGAGAAGGGCGGCATATAAATCAAAATTTTAAAAAAATTACTTCATTTTAGCCAACTTGCATTTAATTTTTAATAGATGGTCCTGAGTCAGTATGCACATGAGGGACAAATACTTCTTTTTCTTCATGTTTTCCATATGGTGCATCATTTTATATACATGGGCTCTGTGTCTTGTTAGTCACTTTCTGTTTAGAAGTCCTAAAATCCTGTTGGTTTTCCTTGTAACCATCTATAATTTTAGTAGCTCAAGTGCTTATCCGAAAAAGTATAAAAACTGGGGGGAAGAGAAGACACAACCTAATATGACGTCCTGCTTTCCAAAAGATCCTGCTTTCCAGATAAACATTCTCAATATCACACGGCTCTACAAATACTTTTGCCTGTCCTTTTTTTTAAAAAAAAGTTTTTATTGAATATTTTACATTTTTAAAACCAGAACCATAACAGAAAAAGACAAAAAATGAAAAAAGAAGAAGAAAAAAAAGAAGAGAACATAGACATACACCAAATGGTGCCTGTGCTTTTTAGAGACATTTATGCGTTGCTCTTAACATCTCCCAGACCAGAAAGAGAAATTCAAGGCCACATTGGGGAACAGATAGAAAAACAGGGAAGTTATAAAAAAAGTTTCTAAGGAAAAGAGATGCAGTTCCTGGCAATTATTTTCATCCTCCGGAGGAAGTCTGAGTTTACAGATAAAGGAAGAGCCATTTGGTTCTCTAGCATGGGAATGTAAGAAGAATGGATGCAGATTCAAAGGGAAATGTGGAAAGAATGACCATCCTGTGCTTTCAAGCTAGCAGGTTTCCCTTTTTAAAATCAGATCCATTTTTTAATATTTTCCTATTAAAACAGTAGGAAAACATAGTTGGCTTTGTTTTTAAAGCCAGTAATTGAGGTTTACAATTCTATACTAGATGTAGAAGGGTCAAGAAGCAGCTATACAGTACAGAAGGCATGAAGGGTATTCCAAAAATAGACTAAAAGCAAAATATGACTAGAAGCAAGCTGAGTGTTATTTTTGACACAAGAAAAAAAAATACAAGCAATAGTTGAACGAAGACAAACAATAAAACTGGTTTCAGAAGAATTTGAACTGATAATTGTGGAACATGGAAAATGTTACATTTAGTACAATATTTTTAATGCATATCTTGCAATTAAATATTAATGATTCTTACTGCCAGGGCTTAGTTGCTAATTTGATTTATATTAGTGCTTTATAAGTCAACAGATATTGTGGAATTGTGAACAAATGACTTCTAATTTTTTCTCCCGAAGGGCAGAGAGGGAAATTCATTGTTAGTAAGGTGTATCTAACATTTTACACTACCTGGAGTGCCTCAGGACCTATTTGTATTCAGTGATATTGTGGGAAAAGCTGGCAGCTGTTTTAAAAAAAAACAGTGGAGGGAAAAATCTCAGAAATGGTCTCAGAAAAATGTATTGTGAGAAATGTTCTTCAGATTTACCTGGGACTAAAATAATTGTCTGCAGTTAGAGAAAATCTATGCAAGTGAATCCCTTGGCCATGTTACCTGGAGCTGCTGGGTGTTCTAATTCAGAATGGATTCAGGGAACTACTCAATTTTTATATGTGGGCCATACCTTATAGGAATAACAGGAGTGATCTGGTGGCCTAGAGGTGGAGTTCTTGCCTAAGAATCAGGAGCCTGTGAATTTGATCCTAGATAGAGGCAGATCCTGCCAACAAAAGTGCGTATTGTCGAGGCTATGGTTTTCCCAGTTGCAATGTATGGCTGTGAAAGTTGGACCATAAGGAAGGCTGAGCATCAAAGAATTGAGGCCTTTGAACTATGGTGCTAGAGAAGACTCCTGAGAGTCCCTTGGACTGCAAGGTGAACCAACTTAGAGGAGATCAACCCTGACTGCTCTTCAGAAGGCCAGATCCTGAATATGAAACTGAAGTACTTTGGCCACTTAATGAGAAGGAAGGACTCACTGGAGAGTCCTTGGATCTCTAATGCTGGGAGAGATTGAGGGCAAAAGAAAAAGGGGGTGACAGAGAATGAGGTGGCTGAATGGAATCACTGAAGCAGTTGGCGTGATCTTAAATGGTCTCTGGGGGATGCTAGAGGACAGGAAGGCCTGGAGGAAAGTTGTCCATGGGGTCGTGATGGGTCGGACACGACTTCGCAACTAGCAACATCAACAGAGGCAGATATTTCTCTCTCTGGACATGATGAGAATATATCTGCTGCATATAACTCTGCATTGGTGACAGGAAGGGCATCCGGCCAGTAAACACTCAGCTTCATTCAGTTGCCCAGACTTCAGTTGCAAGGGATTATGAGGTCATTAAATGAAGGTGATACCTTATATGAATAACAGGATTATCAGAAAATTTAGGGACCACAAATATTTAAAGATCTGAAGCAGAGGAGTTGGTTAGAGAGATTTGGAGATGTGCTCAGCTGTAAAAGAAAAAGGAAAGAAAGTAAATTTGATGTTTATTTTTTGCAAATAAACCCCCCACAAAAGCCCGAAACCATTCTTGATGGTTAATCTTAAGGACCTAAAGGACTGGATCTGTTAAACCAGAAATACAGGTTTAAAATAACACCTGCTTGTCTTCTGGCATGTGTTATAGCTTTCACCCTGTATAGGCAGGTTGACTGTTGTTATATGGTTCACTGGCGGCCTGTGGAGCTGACAACAGAGTTGGACAGTGAGGAGATTGGGGAGGAACATGGCCAGTCCTGGAGTCTGGGGAAGGCTCGGACGAGGGCTCTGCGTCGGAGGCAGAGAAAGGGCATCTGGGAAGTATGTGCTGCCTCCGAAGCCTCCAGAGTCAGACCTCAGTGAGGCAGAGGACCATAGGGAGCCTGTTCCCAGTGCATGCATGCGCAAAGCTGCCAGAAGGCAAGAACAGTTAAAACAAAGGGATGACTCGGGAGTAGAGCTTGGAGATGATTGGCCTCTTTCATAAGACTTAAAAGAGGAGCAAAGGCATGTGGGCCTTTGCAGGAAGCAACGTTGTTAATTCAGTTCAGTTCAAAGTCTGAAGCTCTGCTTGATTCTGGACTCTGTGTGGCATTGCCAATTAGGTCTTTGGCAGAGTGTCAAGGGAGATAAAGGCGGGTGATTATCAGCCTTATCCTGAAGAACTCTTTACAAGTATTTGGGACTCATCTGTGAATGAACAGAATTCACAGCCATTGAAATTAAAGAGGTTTTTGGGACTACTCGTGTGTTTTACTGACTTAGGAAGCCTAGGTCAGAACAGTTGTTGCAGTGCAGCACAGCTAGAAGAAAAACTGATTTGGAGTAGGGTTGCTATGTTGGGGTTAAGAACTCCTCTTTTTTTTTTTCTTAATCATGTCTGATTCGCAGAGACTCCTTGGACAAGTCCCTGCAGCTTTCCTGGCAAGATTTTCCATTGCTTCCTTTCTGGGTTGAGAGAATGTGACTGGCTCAAGGTCACTCTGCCTAAGGCCAAACCAGCTCTCTAAGCAACTATTTGGGAGTGCTGCCATCTAGTGGTATCACTACCCTGATCACCACAATTTAGAGGCACTGGATGATACCGTGCTTCTGTACCATTGAAAAAAGTAATCTAAGATTAAGGTGCACTTTAGCAGGGCTTATACAAGATGCTGAATCCTACATTTGGATTAATAAAAGACGGCAGCTTAACATGATGTCATAGAACAGGAGTTTCTAAACTTGGCAATTTTAAGACTTGTGGACTTCAGCTCCCAGATTTCCCCAGTCAGCATGGCTGAGTGGGGAATTCGAGGAGCTGAAGTCCACAGATCTTAAAGTTGCCCAGTTTGAAAACCCCTGTCATAGAACATTCTTGGAAAATGACTAGGGTCTCGAAGAGTGCAGTATCACACCATTTCATTTTGATCCAGTTGGTACATACAAAAATGTAAAGAAAGTACTAAGATCAGGAAGGAAATGTACAAGAAAAAGAGTGACTTGAACCCAAATATGAATGCGTGTTTTATCCTGTGGAGAATACTTTCCTATTTTTCTTTTAATTTCTCATCTGCAGTCAAAACTTTTTTATGTCAACATGCTGAAAAGCATTCACTTTATATTCACTCTGGGTGCAGGGACACTATATGTGGACTTCAACTCTCAGAATTCCCTAGCTAACGCAGAAAATTCAGAGTTGTCACTGTTTGCTAAATATCATTTAGACCTTAAGACAGCAAAATGGATAAGACACTCAACTCCCACTTCCAAAGAAGAAAAGATATAATGTATATATACAGAAAATGCTTGCATAAAATACATTTTAAAGATAAAGATTCTAACTTACAAATAATTATTGCTTGTTGTTGTTAGTTGTGAAGTCATGTCTGACCCATTGCAACCCCATGGACAATGTTCCTCCAGGCCTTCCTGTCCTCTACCATCCTCTGGAGTCCATTTAAGCTCATGCCTACTCCTTCAGTGACTCCATCCAGACACCTCATTCTCTGTCGTCCCCTTCTTCTTTTGCCCTCAGTCTTTCTCAGTATTAGGCTCTTCTCCAATGAGTCTTTCCTTCTCATTAAGTGGCCAAAATATTTGAGTTTCATCTTCAGGATCTGGCATTCTAGAGAGTAGCAGGGTCGATCTCCTCTTGGACCGGTTTGATCGCCTTACAGTCCAAGGGACTCTCAGGAGTCTTCTCCAGCACCATAGTTCAAAGGCCTCAATTCTAACCTAGCAATATATATACCTTAACTGAATTATATACCTTAACTAACCAGGGTACAAGTTTTCCTGGCAACATATTTTTTTCTGCTGTATCCCCATGTTCATTGCCTCTCTATCCATGAGATAGACTTTAATTGTCCTTAAGGATACTGGTGTAAAGGCCATTTCCCTACTTGAGTCAATAACAGCTTCTCACTATTGCAACCCTTCATATCAGGGGGTTTTTCATGACCAGGAATGGGTCTGCATCTGTTCTGACCTAGGTTTCCTTAGAAATTAAACAGCACAAACTTAGTCCCGGCAAACCTCTCTCGGCTCTCCGGTGCGCTGTGCTACAAACTCATGCCTTCACACAGGTAAGCAGGTAACTAACGTGACTTTTATTCGTGCTACAGCTCTTTCCGTGAGAAGCCGGCATGCGTTAACAACACAAAGACGCGGCTGTCAGGCATGGCTGTGAGGCGCGCTTTATAGGAGTCCTGATCATGGGCGTGCCCCGCCTCAGTAATGAGTTTAAAACGCCCACCCGGGAGCGCCCCGCCTCAGTAATTAGTTCAAAATGCCCGCCCGGTCGCTTCATGCTGCCATCATCCATCCCAGCCGCTGTTGCCTCACCGCCCACACACCCTGACATACCGTCCGCCACCAGTGACACACGCAGCCTATACGGACTCTAGCTCCTCCACCAGCACCCGTGCACCCCACCACCCGCAGTTAGTCACCCCCCCCTCCGTCTTCGGGTGGCACCATTTGCTTGCAGCGTGGGTGGTCAATGTTGCTCTGTTGTCGAGCAGAGGCTGTGCTCAACAGGCGCCCCCCCCACCAGGTGTCCGCCTAGGGGAAAAGAAAAAGGAAAACGATTAGCAGTTCATCATTAGGTTGTACATTTTTCCGGATGCTGCTTATGGAATTTCCTGACTAGTCGTGGGGCGTGCACATCTTCTTTGGGGACCCAAGAGGCGTCTGTATCTGGGTAACCCGTCCACCTGACTAAGTATTGGAGGCGACCTCTGTGGGTTCGGGAATCGATAATGTCCCGTATTTCGTACTGGGAGCCGTGTACCAGCCCTGGTAAGGGCTGTGGACTTATAGGGACAGCAACTGGTTTTACCAGGCTAACATGGAAAACAGGATGGATTTTCCCATATTGGGGAGGGATGTGCAATTGCACGGTCACGGGGTTGATAATCTTCGTTATGGGAAAGGGTCCGATATATTTCGGGCCCAGTTTTTTACTCAGTAGCCATAGGCGGATGTATTTCGTAGAGAGATATACATGGTCCCCCACTTTGAATGTGGGGCCGTCGACTCGTTTATTTGCCTGTTGTTTATACTCATGGGATGCCTTTTCTAACGCCTTCTGTATATGGGGCCACACTTTTTGTATATTGGACGCCCATTGAAATGGGGTGGTATTGTCAGGGGGTTGGAGGTCTAGGTCAGGGACAGCCGCAAACTCTCTGCCCATCACCACTCAGAAAGGGGTATACCCAGTGCTACGATGGACAGCGTTGTTATAAGCGGTTTCTACAAATGGTAAGAGATCCACCCAATCATGTTGTTGGTATGAAACGTAGGAACGGAGGTACCGTTCCACCATAGCGTTAGCTCGCTCTGCTGCTCCGTTCATACTAGGATGGTATGCGGAACTGAGTCCCTGTGTTGAGCCAAGGCGCTTAAGGAATTTCCGCCAGAACACTGCTGTGAACTGTACACCTCGATCTGATATTATACACTTTGGTACTCCGTGAAGTCTATATACATGGTGTATGAACAGTTTTACCAACTGCTGGGCTGTTGGCAGGCCCTTACAGGGAATGAACTCACATTTGGAAAGTTTCACGTAGAGGTGCGCTTTCAATAACTTGGCCAACACCTGCCTGACTAGTTGTACATGCTCTTCCATCGTATCAGAGTACACTAGAATATCGTCTAAATAAACCAACATGCCCCGATATAGATGTTCATGCAATACACTGTTAATGAGTTGCATAAAGACAGCCGGAGCCCCCTGCAGCCCAAAAGGCATGACGAGAAACTGAAAACTCCCTAACAGGCAATTGAATGTTGTTTTCCATTCATCCCCCGGTTTTATATGAACGCGGTAATACGCTTCTCGAAGGTCGAGTTTTGTGAATATTTTTCCCCTTGCTAACGTGGTTAAGAGATCAGACATCAATGGTAGGGGATACAAAGGCTCAACGCACACGGCGTTCAGGCCTCGGTAGTCAATGCAGAGGCGTAACCCACCATCCTTTTTCTCACGGAACAGGACAGGTGCTGCTAAATGCGAGCGGCTGGGCTGTATAAAACCCTGGGCTAGGTTCTTATCGATATAGGCCCGTAACTCCTGTAACTCCGGCTGGGTCATGGCATACATGCGGGGTTTTGGTAACTTGGCCCCTGGGAGCAATTCAATGCCACAATCAGTATCCCGGTGGGGTGGTAGTATGTCACACTCGTCTTCACTAAATACCTGAGCAAGTCACCCCCCCCTCCGTCTTCGGGTGGCACCATTTGCTTGCAGCGTGTGTGGTCAATGTTGCTCTGTTGTCGAGCAGAGGCTGTGCTCGACTCCTCTTTAATACATATGGTTGTGAATTACTTTCATTTACAGTCCACAAGGCTTGACAAATAGTCTTTCAGAGGAAAGTTATCAACACCCATCTACCTCATGTGGAACGCTGCCAAAGAGCTAATTTCCAGATGCAGGGCAAAGCCAAACTTGGCACAGAAACAGAATTTTCAAATCTTGAATTGGCCAGATGAACTAATTGTTTCCTGCAAAAGCTAATTGTTTCCTGCAAAAGTTCGCTTCTCTTTTATGTCTTATGGGAGAGGCCAATAATCTCCAAGCCTTACTCCAAAGTTGACCCTGTTTCCTTAATTGTTCCTGTCTCCTGGCAGCTCTGCGCATGTGTGCACTGGGAACAGGCTCATGCTATTCTTCTGGCTTGCTGATGTCAGACTTTGGAGACTCCAGAGGCAGCAAAGAACTTCCAGATGCCACCTCTCTGCTTCCAACTCAGACCCATCGTCTGAGCCTTCCTCAGACTCCAGGATTGACCCACATTCCTCCCCAACCTCCTCACTGTCTGAATCTGCTGCCAGCTTTGCTGGCCACTGGTGGGCCACAACAGCATCAGAGCAGAACCTTTTAGCTGTTTCACCTCTCTGGCCCCAAATCAGAATCACCTGTGTGGTCCTTGTCTCTCCCCAATCCAGGGGAAGGTTACTGCAAAATCCCCATTTCCTCCCAATCAGCTGGGACTCAGGAGACAGAAAATAGATGGGGGCAGGGCCAGTTAGAGATAGTATTTACCAGTTCTCCAAATTTCTGCTACCAGACTTCCGGTTTGGGGTCACGGCAAGACAGTCGGGGGATTAGCGGGCTCTGAGCTCTGCGAAAACCTGGACTGACAAACCACTGCCAATGAGTCTTTGGGCCAGAACCGTCAGGATGGGGAAGAAAGAGAGGCACCTCGGATGACCAAGAGGAACAGGCAAGTTCCTCAAAGGTCAAAGGAAACTATGACTCGGCGGCGGGGGACAGCAGCCATTGCAGCTGCCACGAAGCCGGGGCAACCGGATTAAGTATTAAGCAGGAGTGATGAATGGAACAGAGTTTTTTGAAGCCAGGTGAATGACAGCGAACCCAGGTTTGAAACAACAACAAGGGAAACATCTTTTAACTATAAGACCCCTAGTGATAAAATAGCTGCTAATGAGCACAGGGGCAAGAAAAGAAGATTTTGAAACATAATTTTAAAGAGGCAAAAACCCAATAGAAAATTGACTTTTGAACAAAACTATTTGGATATTTTAAATAACTAGATTTGGTTAAAGGATCAGAAGGAAATAAAGAGTTCCTTTTTTTCTTTCTTTTTTAAATTTCAAGAAAATAATAATAAGCCTTAAAATTGAAGTGGTGTATAAATAAAAGAAAGAAAAAAAGGAAAAAAGAAGTGAGAAGAGTTACTTAAATTTGGACTGGACTTTAAAACTGATTTGATACTTTTAAAACCAAAAAGAAAAAGAAAAAGAGAAGCTGAGTAAGATTGTTAATGTAATTGAAACAAAATGGATACTTGTTAAACAATTGGATATTGTGGATTGCAGAGAGACACCTTCAGGAGTAAAAAGGAATATTGCAACATAGTTTTCTGTTTGGAAAATTGTGAATTTTACAGACAACAACTGTGAGAACTTGTGTGGGAGGATTTCTTTGTCTGCAAGTGGCTTGAGTTTTGGAATAAAAAGGGGGGGAATATAACAGAACTCTTATAATTGGAACACTATTAAATTAAAAAGAATAAAATGGTGCAGGAATTAGAGAAAGGATTAAATTGATGTACTTGACTTGGAAAATGGAAATAAGAGAGATAATTTTGATGTTGCATGGAGGACAAAAATTTGAGGATATAAAAGTTGAAATGGAGTATATGCAAGCGGACAAGAAAATGAAGATGGAGAAACAAGACATAGAGGCTGAAAATAAAGAAAATAAAGACATTTGATTAAATATGAATAAATAATTGAACATGTGGATAGTAATTGTTGCAGATATTTAGAATTGAAATATGGATTGAAGCTAAAATATATGAGAAATAGACTATGTTAAAAGAAAATATATCAATGGACATAATGAATCAATTTTTATTAAGATGTTAGATGCTATTATTTGAGAAAATTGATGGCTATAAATAATTGAGATATTGTTTAAATACCTATAACAATTGTAATAATTTGAATCTTTTCAATAATACATCTATTTAAGCAAAAAAGAAAAGAAAATTGAAATGATATAGGATTATGATTTATAAATAAGAATTACACAATTGGTTTTTATATAAATGGTATTATTAAATAGATAGAATTTAGGGAAATAATTGGGAATTGTAGTACGCAGTAATATTTGAATTAAGAACTTTGTTTAAATGTCAAATTGCTATATTTTAGAGATTAGAGATAAGATCTAGATTTGATGAAGTAATAATGAAATAAAGATTTAATGAATATTATATGAAGTAATAATAAATGTAAAGAAGTTTTAGAGATGGAAATAAGATTTTGAAATATAAACATGATTGAACTGTATTGTTAATAGTGAGGATTTAAGGTAAGAATTGTGAAATGTATTAAGAGGTATTATTTGAATTAAGATTTAAGGTGGATTAACAGAAGTGTAATTACTTAGATTAAGTTAATATGAGTAAACATTTCATAAAATGGTAATAGTGGAGATATGTGATTTAAGATTAAGAAATAAGTGCTATGGCAGAAATAGAATATATAAAATTGTGTTAAAGATGACAAAAAACTGAACAAACCTATGACGGGATCAAAGCTCTGTTCCGAAAAGATGTATTGTATGCTATTTGTGTGTGTTTTTTTACAAAAATTGCAAACAAAAAAAAAAAAGAAAAGAAAAGAAAAGAAAGTTCTGCTACCGGCTCTCCAGAACTGGTCAAAAACCTGCTGAAACCCACTTCTGCTCTACCTATTCGCCCACTGGCATTTGTTGCCTATATAAAGAAAGGAAAAGAGCAACATCATTTGGTTCCCTGGATCACTCCATTTTTAAAACATTTACCTGGTCACCAGAAAGAATGCAACAGTCAAAAGTATCTAGGGTATAAGCAAACATGTCAGTGTAGGAATGGCACTTAAACAGTGCAATTAAACCCCACCTGCTTTTTATGTTCATTGTGTCACAGAGAATACGGAGATCAACCTGTTATGGCTGTGATCTTGATTTTTTTTTTAATCACACCCTATAAAACATCCCTGAACAGAGTACTGCAGCCTACCCCACCCCATTTCTGTATTTGCATGATTTCAGCTGGTGACATGATGAAAAGGATGATCAGCAAAACCAAAGGACTCAGTCCATCTGTATGTCTAAAGCAGGCTGCATATGCAGAACCTGGACAGCAAAATTCAGCAGAGACCAGAGAAGATGAAGGAGAGGCAGGAGATGGACTGGAAAAGGGGATAGCAGTTTCCATGATGGGTGTTCAGCACTTTAATTCAGCAGGATGTCCTAGCTTTGCACAGTAAGGAGAAGAAAGAAGAGCAATTAGAAGCAAGAGTCTAATTCTTCTTTAGGGTTGGGTATCACAAGGGTTATCATATCAAAGTGCCTGAATCTGCAGGGATATCAAAATGGGCAAGATGGGATTTGAATAGTGATGGTACATCTGTCATTTTGCCTGTTTTAATCCTTCCTATGGATGCTATTGCTCATAGCTTTGGTTTCTGAAGAATGGAGAAAATCCCAGAGGAAAGGAGGCCAAATACTCCCATCAATAAGAAAGAATCCCATTCTTCAGCTCCAAAGGAAATTTAAAAGGTTACTATCTCAGTGTTTCCCCTGGATTGAGCCAGTTAACTGCCAGAATTAATTGGTTTAGATTTCATTGCATTCCCAAAGTTCTCTCTGGTGGGGGAAACACATGAGTGTTGGCATAGTACATGGGAACAATCCTCACATGTAGAAAAGCTCTAAGTTATTTTCATCAGCCATAGCAAAAATGAAGAGAGAATCTCAAGAGTGATATGAAGAGCTTTGAAATACATTTTTATTTCCCATAATATTTCCTATAGCATTTGGAATACTGTACTAAACTCTAGTGACTTCCAGGAAAGCAATGGCAAACTGAAGAGTGGGGTTGATGTCCTCCTTTCCAGATTAAGGGGAGGTCCTGGAATCCCCCACAGATGCCCATACAGATATTCCTCAGAATGAGATCATAAGACAACAATTTCTGGCAGGTTTTATAGCCCTGGAAGTTTTGCCCAAATTGCATTTGGAGCCTTTTGTTCATTCACTTTTTGTCTTAAAAACTTTCACTGATATGACTTGTAAATTGCTTTTCTGGATACCAAGAACCTTGAGAAGTGGATATTATTTTATTACACTGGATGATTTTCCTTCAATTCTCATGGAAAGAAGTTTCATGTAACTTAAAGAAAAATCTATTGTTGGAAATAAGCAACAAAAAGAGATTAGAACGTTGATTTTGGAGTGTTTTAAACAGACCAAGGGGCCACCTTAATTGGAAATAAGATTTTGAAGTAAGAATATTTCCTGTGGTTTGTTAAAATCCTATTTAAAATATATATTTTAAATTTAAGTGTGAGATGTTTCCCAGGGAAAATGTGAATTGGAGAAAAATATAAATAAAAATACACACAGACTTCAGAGGATAATTAGAACTGCAGAAAAAACAATTATTACCAATCTGCTTTCTATTTAGGGCCTGTATACTGCACGAGTCAAAAAGAGGGCTGTGAAAATATTTATAGATCCCTTGCTTTGTGGACATAAACTGTTTCAACTCCTATCCTCAAAACGATGCTATAGAGCACTGCACACCAGAACAACTAGACACAAGAACAGTTTTTTCCTGAACGCCGTCACTCTGCTAAACAAATAATTTCTTCAACACTGTCAAATTAGTTACTAAATCTGCATTACTATTAATCTTCTCATTGTTCCTATCACCCATCTCCTCCCACTTATGACTATATGCCTGTAACCTTGTTGATGGTATCTTTAAGATTTATATTGACTATTTCCCTCTGACTATCATTAAGTGTTGTACCTTATGATTCTTGATGAATCTTGATCTTGATCTTCTTGATCTTTTCTTTTATGTACACTGAGAGCGTATGCATCAAGACAAATTCCTTGTGTGTCCAATCACACTTGGCCAGTAAAGCATTCTATTCTATTCTATTCTATTCTATTCTATTCTATTCTATTCTATTCTATTCTATTCTATTCTATTCTATTCTATTCTATTCTATTCTATTCTATTCTATTCTATTCTATTCTATTCTATTCTATTCTATTCTATTCCATTCCATTCTATTCTATTCCATTCCATTCCATTCCATTCCATTCTAAAGAGGAGACCTTAAAGTTGATTACTAAAGGCAATCAGAAAGAACTAAAGAGTGTAATTAAAGGAGAAGGCCTACTAATACAGAATTTTAATTACACACACACACACACAGAGGGAAGTGGATAGATGATTAAAGGATCATTTTAAGAGAAACATTCTTCTGCTTGTTCTGTGAGGTAAGCTTTTCTTGTTTGAAATTCATACTTCAGAAAACATTCTATTACCACTGTGAGCTTTCAATATTAAAACTCCTTATTAAAACTCCTTCAATGTATACTTTTAATACCAGACAATTATTTCTTATGCTAATTCTTAATTTTGAAGGACGTTTTGTACTTAATTATCTGATGATTAAATAACTGCAGGCAGATTTGCATAGGCATGGGATTGTATTCATTTTATAACTGACAGGTTTCATCCTGTCTTACTGATATTATTTGCTCTCAAAGCAGTGATTCTTCATCCTCCCAAAGGGTTTTCACAAGAGTCTTCTGGGACATCCTGGTTACCATGAAAGTGAACCATGTTTCAAAGCTGTGATACTTCAGTATTATAATGGAACACTCCATGTTTTCAGACGGTACAGTGAAATAAATTAACAGACTATGAAATGAATTAGATTCATCCTCTGTTAAAATTGTTATGAAATTTACTAGTGAGAGGGCAGAGAGGGTGATGGGGGACAGCAGAGTGGCCTTCAATTTCTTATGTGGAATTGGTGAATAAACAAAAAGAAGAAAGCCACACATTTGTAATAGACTACTGTTGTGACCTAGGCTCACTTAGTCATTAAAAGACGCAATTAAACAAACCTATTTTATAATAACAGCCGAGAATAACTTCATTCCCAGTTTAGTCCAAATTAATTCCAAAACAAGTCCTTCAGAAAAAGTCCTTCGGGCTTATCACAAATCTTCATCTTCTTTGGCACCCTGCCAAAGGCCTTTCTTGGCAAAGCCCCATGAAGTTCAGAAACAAGAGACACCGACTAGAAACAGATTTATCAATGTTGCTTTCCTACAAAGAGCCCAAGAGCCTTTGCTGCCGTTTTAAAGCCTCATGGGAGGGGCCAATCATCTCTTGGCCTTACTTCCAAGTCTTCCTTTTTGCTTTAGCTGTTCTTGCCTTCTGGCAGTTCTATGCATGTGTGCACTAGGAACAGGCCCCTCCTGTTTCTCTGCCTCTCTGCTGTCCGACTCTAGAAGCTCCAGAGTCTGCGCAACGCTTCCAGATGGCCCTGGCCCCATCTCTGCCTCTGATGCAGAGCCCTAGTCCTGGCCTTCCCCTGATTGCAGGACTAGCCCATTGTCCTCCCCAGCGTCCTCACTGCCCGACTCCACTGCCAGCTCTGCAGGCTGCTGGTGGATCACAACAACTACAAGAATATAGATTCAGAATAAACCATCTATTTAAAACTCTTTTCCCAAACAGTACAAACCAACCAGTGAACTTCCCTTGCCTTTGCTAAGAACATAGTACTTAGCAAAGTACATGAGGGATAAATGCCCCTCATGTTGAGTATCTCAGCCCATTACCCATTTTAGTTCATAGAATCATAGGGTTGGAAGGCGAGTTTAGAGGACTTCTAGTGCAACCCTTTACCCAGTCCTTCCTGGAGAAATGGTTGTCCAATCTGTTCTTGAGAACTTCCAGCAATGGCACACCCACAATTTCAAGAGGCAAGCTGTTCCACTGACTAACCATTCTCACTGTCAAGAAATTTCTCCTTAGTTCCAGGTTGGATTTTCCTCTGATGAGCTTCTACCAGTCTGGTCCAGTCTGACACTGCCCAGAAAAGTTCATGGCTTAAGAGATGCAGACAATTTAGAGAATTGGAAAAGAAGAATTGAGGTTCTTAGCAATGGGCAAAAGATGACAGAAAGCATTGCCTAATTCCCTTCAGGGCACTGGTGGCAGCAGGAACAGGACAGTCCCCTTTTTCCTTAGTCTCTACCATCTATTGACATCTTGATTTGGATCAACGACATTTTCAGAAATCCATATTGTAAGACACTATAGATAATTAATAAATCTTATGAAACAAATATATCTATAATTAGCCTTATATATAGTTGTTAACAGTAAATTAATTTGGTATATGAATTTTAAAGAATGAATGGAATAAGGAATTCGAGATTTTCATTTTATCTATACAATGCACACCTTAAAGTCTGTATCAAAACATATTATGTGTCTTAAACTACACCTTATTAAATGAAATATAATATTTTGAACTTGTGCTTTTATAGAAAAGGAATGAGAACAACAATTGGACTGTAGGAGATAATAATATAACTACATTAAAATGTGTTTTGTGAGCGCCTAAGATTGTTGTATTTCAGGTAGAAGCCACTACATATATATTGCATTTTCTGGCTTCATGATTCTGTGATAAGGAGCCAGGAAAGAAATATAATGAACAATAATTAGCAAAAAAAAAAAAAAAGAAAGAAAAAAGACAAAGAAAAGAAAGACTGCAGAAAATATGACAGTTGTCTTTAACTATAAGCTGTCATGTACCGTAAATGATGAGGCAGGATTCTTCAAAACTATTCCAGAAGGTAGGACAAATAAGCTAAACAACTAATTCCCACAACACACTCAAATTACCTAGTAGGACTATATCACTATTATCCTTCTCCTCTTTTCTATTATCTATTTCCTTATTTTCTTATGAGTACAACTTTGTTGCTTTTGTTTAATGATTTATATTAATTTTTATTTAGTATCCTAGTATGATGAATGTTGCTTGCATATTTAGTATCCTACGACTAACACTAAGTGTTGTATTTTATGATTTATAAGGAATGTATCTTATGATTATGATCATGATCATGTAACTTGTTGCTTGTATGTATACTGAGAGTTATGCACCGGAGACAAATTCCTTGTGTATCCAATCACACTTGGCCAATAAAGAATTCTATTCTATAATGAAAATTTTAATTGAAACCCAGGAACATATGACCTAATGGTAGGAGTCATTCAGCAGCGTGGGAAACTGCCTCAGAAGTGTGGACTTGCTAAAGAAGTTTACATATTTAAGATAAAACAAGCTGAAGTACATTTCCCTGAGGCTCTCTGCAGCCTCACACGTCTGGCGGGAGTTTCCTATTATTTTGAGCTGACAAAAAGAGAAAAGCTATAAAACAGGTATATTTCAGTAGAAAAAGGAGCACATTCTAAAAGATATAAATGTAAATTGCCGTGCCATTTTTGTTGATAGTCCAACTAACAGCTTCATTTGGTTGCCAAGATGATTTTCAAATGTTTGATGCTCAAAAAGTTGCCTTAGCCAATAAACAAGCATCTCATTTTTTTCATTTTTCATAAGAAATATGTTTGCACATTTATAGGATGAGATTTACAAAGAATGTTTGTATTTTTAGCATGTTTAATATGAAATTAATTTGTATGCACAAGAATATTTTGGTGTTTTTTCCATTAAATATTCTTTAATGGAAGACGATGGAAAAGTCACTAAAAGTCACCTTCCATACTTCCACCTCTCACAATACTAGACAACACAATTTCAACAGTAGAGACCTTCAATTTCTAGATTCTACCATATAGCAAGATCTAAAATGGACGCCTAACGTCAAAAACGTCATCAAAAAAGCACAACAAATAATGTTATCTCTGTGCCAACTCAGAAAGTTCAAACCGCCCACGGAGTTCTACAGAAGAATTATTGAGTCTGTCATCTGCACCTTTATAACTATCTGGTTTGGCTCTGCAACCCAACAAGATAGGCATAGATGTCAGAAGATAATTAGAACTGCAGAAAAAACAATTGCTACCAACCTCCCTTCCATTGAGGACCTGTATACTGCACGAGTCAAAAAGAGGGCTGTGAAAATATTTACAAACCTCTCATATCCTGTTTCAACTCCTACCCTCAAAACGACACTATAGAGCCTTGCGCACCAGAACAACTAGACACAAGAACAATTTTTTCCCGAATGCCATCACTCTGCTAAACAAATAATTCCCTCAACATGTCAAACTATTTACTAAGTCTGCACTACTATTAATCTTCTCATCTTCTCATCGTTCCATCACCCATCTCCTCCTACTTATGACTGTATGACTGTAACCTTGTTGCTGGTATCCTTACGATTTATATTGTTTTCTGATTGTTTATTTGTAACCTATGACTATCATTAAGTGTTGTACCTTACGATCCTTGATGAATATATCTTTTATTTTATGTACATTGAGAGCATATGCACCGAGACAAATTCCTTGTGTGTCCAATCACACTTGGCCAATAAAGAATTCTATTCTATTCTATTCTATTCTATTCTATTCTATTCTATTCTATTCTATTCTATTCTATTCTATTCTATTCTATTCTATTCTATTCTATTCTCTATTCTATTCTATTCTAGAAACCAGCTTAAACTTTGTCCCATTGATTCTTATCTCCTATTACATTACAGGTAGTCCTTGACAGTTAGTGATAGTTCAAAGTTACAACAGCACTGAAAAAAGTTACTTATGACCATTTTTCAGACTTACAACCATTGTAGCATCCCCATGGTCAAATGATTTACATTTAGATGCGTAGCATTTATGACAGTTCCAGTGTCATGTGTTCATCTTTTCTGACCTTCTGACAAGTCAATGAGGAAACCAGATTTACTTAACAACCATGTTACTAATTTAACAACTGCATTGATTCACTTAACAAATGTGGCAAGAAAAGTTGTAAAATGGGACAAACTCACTTAACAAATGTTTCATTTAGCAACATACATTTTGGGCTCAATTGTGATCATAACTCGAGGACTACCTGTATTTTTCATACATTAGTTCAAAGATATCCCCAACATATTGTAGATAGGTAACCATACAATATTTTCAAGACCATCATTATAACAATACTTCTTTGTCCCTTGAGGGATGTTGTGAAACCTGGCTTAATAGCAATAGTAACTGTGAGAGAGATCTGGCATCTTAGTGAACAATCAATTAAATAGGAGTCAGCAGTGTGCAGCAGCATCCAAAAAAGCCAGTGCAATCCTAAATTGCATTAACAGAGGGATGCATATAATCAAGATCAAGTGAGGTACTAATGGCACTGTATAAAGTCTTAGTAAGATCCCACCTAGAATACTGCGTCCTGTTTTGGTCACTGCACCATAAAAAAGATGTTGACACTCTAGAACGGGGGTGTCAAACTCACGTCGTCATGATATCATGTGATGTATCACAACTTTTTTCCTCTTTGCCAAACCGGGCATGGACATGACACATTCGGTTTGCGGGCACGTGACACATTCGGTCTGCGGGCCATGAGTTTGATAGCCCTGTACTAGAAAAAGTGCAGACAAGAGCAACCAAGATGATTAGGGGACTGAAGGCTAAAACATATGAAGAACAGTTACACGAATTGGGCATAGTTAGTCTAGTGAATAGAAGGACCAGGGATGACATGATAGCAGCGCTCCAATATTTGAGGGACTGTCTCAGAGAGAAGGGGTCAACCTGTTTTCCAAAGCATCTGAAGGCCAGACAAGGAATAATGGATGGAAAGTGACCAAGGAGAGATTCAACCTAAAAATAAGAAGTTTTCTGACAGTGAAAATTATCAGACAATGGAGCATCTTGCCTTCAGAAGTTGTGGGATCTTCCAACATTGGAAGCTTTCAAGAAGAGAGTGGATAGCCATCTGTCAGAAATTTTACAGGGTCTCCTGCTTAGTGGGGGGTTGGACTGTATGACCTACAAGGTCCCTTCCAACTCTGTTATTCTGTGCTTCTAATATTTCACCTGCCATGCAGAGTCTGTGATACTCACCTTCAAATGATTTAAAAAAAAATTTTTTTTTTTGCATTTTTGCAAAATGCTCCAAACCAGTACTGCACTGTTTGGGCCCCATTCCCTGGGGGCAAGCCCACCTGAATTCAGTGGGGCTCCTGAGAAGACAACCCTAAGATTTCGCATTGAAAATCACTGCAGCTCTTCAACCGTCTGCACCGAAACCCAATGAGAACCGGGACTGCAGCTTTAACATGCCCATTCCCGTTCCCGACTTTCATTATAATTATTCATCATGAGCTCTTTGCTTTATCTTAGGCGAAATCACTGACCCGGAACTGGACTTTGGCATTAAAAACCTGCCAGGCTACTCTTGAATTTGACCCAAAGCAAACCCATGTGTTAATCTTGAGATGATACTCTAAACAAAGGAACAGAGGCGGGAATTGGTTTTGAGATCGTCATAATTAACTATCGCGCTGAATGATGCCCAGCGCGCTACCACAGCACGTCCATCTCTTGCCTTTAACCAACCCCCTCGCCTTTTCTGTCGGAGGGTAAGGAAACCACGCGCCAACCTTGCCTTTAACACGCTGCGAAGAGAAAAAGACCGGCCGAAAGAGGTGCCGGGGAGCAGGTTATTCGTGGGGCTGAAGTCGCTGCAGCGCTCAGGTAGATTGCCGGAGAAGGGTGGGCACGGCGGGCAGCCCCTCTAACGGAGGTCTCTGCAATGCAAAATAGGGAGCGGGGAGGCTGGTTTGGCTACGGTTAGGGACGGGAGGAAGCAAATGGATGAAATGACCGAGAAGGCGCTTGGCGGTTTGGGATGCCGGAGCTGACGTTGCGCCACTGGCTAGGGGGATTAGCAGTGTGTGGGTTTTCACCGGGGAGTAAAGGACCCTGGACACCCCCCCCCCCGAGGCCCGGCAGCCACCGGCAACCCTCCTTTGGAAGCCGGGGCGGGGGAGCTTCCTCGGCGGAGCCATTCCCGGTTTCCTAAGCTTTTTTTTTTTCTTCCCCCGGGTGACCCGGCCGGCATCGCGAGGCAGGTTTTGGCGGCGCTGCTGGATGGATTGGCAGAGACTTTAGGCCCTTTCATCCCTTTCATCCCTCGGCCTTCAAGGGTTACAGTTGGCGAGGCTGGCGCGCAACCTGGTGCGTCCTACTGAAGGGAGCGATCCCGTCGCGGGAAGGACGGGGATGGTGGTGGAGAAACCTAATTCCCCCTAAACGTCGCTTGTTAAAGTCGGGCTGGGACTCGTAGCAGGTGCTGCTTTCCTTCCGGACACGCAACCGTGGATGCAGACGAGGCCTCTGCCTTAATGCGTGCGTAAAAGTTGCCAGACTGCTTGGAGATTTGAGAGAACAAAATCGGACGCAAATCAGTTATAATAGAAAATCGGTAAAAAGGTCAGGGATAGTCCGGAGGGATTGTTTACCAACCCTCTCTCAGTGAAACCCAATAACTTGCTGGGGCAGATTTTTATGAAAAGAGCCCCTCAAAATCCGTTTCCGCGTCACACAGTCACACAGCATTATAACTTCCAATAGAAGAAAATATATGAGTTCAGGGTTGAACTGTGGAGTCCTTGGTGCTCTCTGGGCTTGGTTGCTCGCTTACACAACTAGGGAACCATCCCTACCGAACGTCCGACACAAATAAACCAAGTTCAGAAAGCCAGGAGGATTTCTCCTTCTCTATATCTTACTTGGAAGGCATTTATCTTACTTGGAAAGCTGTTACCTTTAAGGAAGACAAAAAAAGTCACATAACTCTGTTAACAGACTTAGGTTAATGGACCTGTATGTATTATGTATCAGACACAATTGGCAGAAGGAATTATAATATAACTTGTGTTTTTCTCGGAACATCGGATTGTGCTTCCATTGAGAAATGAGTCTAAAGTCCCAAGTATCTCATTCTTTTTTTATGGTAGCTTTTCCCAGTTTGATTGAGATTAGCTGAGATCTGCAGAAGTCTTGGCAGTTGGAAACAGTTCCAGCTTGCCTTTTAAAGAGATTGCTGCCATGATATTATTTTGCATTTAATGTGGTTTCAAAAACCCAGCATGCTCTGGGTTGTAGGGTTCAGAGATGATGACCTTTCTTGAAGTCCTCACACAACTATTTATGTGGGAAGGGAAGTTTATCTTGCTACTAATAGTGAGACGCACACAGTTCCAAGTCATTAAAAAAACTTTAAAGAGGAAGAAAGATTAATAGTGTATTCAGTGTAATAATCTCTTTTATTTTCCATGTTGCCCCTCTTTTTAAAGTTGTTGCACTCAGTGCAAAGATTATAGCTGTGCTGTGTTGGTGTTGCCTGTAGTTAATCTGCAAAAGTGTGAATAGCCAGTGTGCAAACTAATCACACAGCTGGCATATACAGTACTAAAAATTAGATATAACGAGCTAATGTAATTATGGTGTAAAATGTAAAACTTGTAGTGTAAAGCTACAATTTTCTGCATAGATTACTGGATGCACCTGCTGTGATAAAATGGCTTCAATGGTAGAAAAATAGTAATGGTTGCTAACTAATGTTTTAGGGTCAAAGGAAGCATGATCTAAAACAGGGGTGTCAAACTCATGTTGTCACGGTGGTGTCATGTGACATATTGGGACTTCCCCTTCCCTAAACTGGGTGTGGGCGTGGCCAGCGTGTGCCGTATCTGGCCTGCAGGCCGGGAGTTTGACAGCCCTGATTTAGAATATCCCTGCAATTGGAGTAGCAGAGGAAGAGGGCTGTTGCTATATTTCTTCCTTGTAGGTTTTTGATTTAATCCATCAGAATATTCAAAAACATGATGAATTTGTTTTTGAGTTACAAGGTTCCATTCTCATTTGAGACTAACCAGCGGTAATCTCTACAGGGGTGAGACGTAAGAAATAGTTCTATGTTTTAGCTAAGAATATCTAGAAGATTTTCTCAGGCCATTAAACTTATCAAAATTGAATGGTTATTCAGTGTGGCTCTTCCTTCTCCTCTGCTTGTTGCTTACATTGGTTATTTTTAATTTTTCTGGTTGGGATTTTTGTAAACCATCTTTAGGACATGTCAATGAAATTTAAGGATAAAAACCCTGAAACGAAGTACAGGTAGTCTTCGACTTACAACAGTTCATTTAGTGACCGTTCAAAGTTACAACGGAACTGAAAAAAATGACTTATGACTATTTTTCACACTTACAACCATTGCAGCATGCCCATGGTCATGTGATCAGAATTGAGATGCCTGACAATATTCCACAGTTAAATCTGGTGGTTTAATCAGTTTGTATTTCAAAATCCCACAATATTTTAACTTCATTTTCAGCTACATTTTCAGCTTTATATTCCAACCAGTTTTTCATTACTGGCCATAAATGGCCAAAATCAAGCCTTCAGTTTCTTTTTTTAATGGAACATTTTTTTAATGTTCCACTTGCAAGCCATTGCTAAGTTTTGTCCTTATCCACTTTTCCCTGTCTTTTGTAGAAGTTGACCATGTAAATTGTCTGCATTCTATTCTATCAATAATTTTGATATTGTTTTGTTTCCTGAAAATTTAGTAAGTTCCAATTTTTAACTTGCATCAAATGCTTGTTCTTGGCTGTCTTTTATGTAAGCAGCCAATGTATGCTTTTTTGACTTGAAGTAAACCTTTGCTGTGTTTTTATAGTGCAAGCATAATCTATTGATATTACCACAGGAATGTAATACATAGTGAATAGTCATCAATTTTCTTGTTTTTTGGTCCAAACTTGTTGATTCAGTTTGTATCCAGTTAATAATTTCAGCAGTGTATTCAGGTATACATCAGATATTGACTGGTTTTGGTATTATTTCCACTGTTCAATTTTGTCTTTAGCAATTTTCTCAATTCTTTGGATGTATTCTTTATTATTCACATTTTGAACTTGTCCACATTTGATGTTATCCAACTCTAAATACCCAGATACTTGTAGGCTTCACCCTTACAGCTCCATTTGACATTTTGATTCCATTCCCAAAGCACATATTCCAGTAGAGAGAAGTTCCCAGAAGATGGGCTCCAGTATGAGTCCAAAAGCTCGGAAGAGTAAATCTCTGGTCCTGGTTGACCGACTCAGATTTGGTCTTGATTCCATTACTGTTCGTGATTTTATCCTGCTTTATTGCTACTGTAACTAATTTCTTTAGACCAAATTCTATTGCTATATATTTGCTAAAAATTCTTACAGTATTTGTCAAACACTGGATTTTGATTTTTGACATTTTTTTGCCTTGTCTTGCAATTCTCTAAAACTATTTTATCAATCAAAAGTTAATCTTTGATTTTCTGTTCTACTGGAAGGATATTTTCTTCTAAATCTTGGATGTTGTCTGCTATTATGTGAGTGTGAGAAATATAATATTGTAGGTAAGTGTGTTATGTCTCTAGTTTCTGGGTGCTGTCCATTTCACTGGGTTTTTTAAAATCATCCATTTGCTGATATTTCCTTTATACAATATTTCATTAAGCTGTTTAGCTATAATTAAATGTAAGTTAGTCAGATATTTGAACCAAAAGACATGCGACTGATTATTTTCAGGAGATGTTCCATGTTTAGTCCTTTTCACTCAATGCTCACTTTTCTCCTCTTATTGATAGTTTTTCCCTGTAATTTTTGTTAAATCATCTTCAGATGCTTTTATTCCTGCAGCATTTTTATTATAGTCTTTTTGAATTTTCCATAGACCTTTCCAAACCTGGATTGCTTTCTTTGTGTTTAGTTCTCCATATTGCCGTTTATACTTTGGTAGAATTGTCTTATTGAAATAGCTGGTTTTGCTTAAATTGGATGATTTGTGCTTCATAGTATTTGATTTTTCCCGCTATTGTTATTATTTTTTTGCTTTATGATTTCCAAAGGTTCTTCCATTTCTAGTGAATCTCTGCCTGAATATTTTATTTCTGGAATGAATTTTCTTTGATTTGCTAATAATTATTCAGTGGTACTTGAGTCTCGATAAATTCTTTTCCAACACTTAAACATTCACTTTAAGTATCCCTGCTTTGGTGGTTTTGATTTATAATTGGCCATAATGGTTGAATTTTAAAACACAGTATACTTTTGTCTTGCTGTGATTGTTGTTCTTCCGAAATTCCTACAGAACTAGAGGCTCTGGTTGTGAGTTCTATTGCTCACTTGTTGACAGATGTTCAGGAACTCTTAACATCTGACACACTCCTTGTTCACTTTGGCAATGTTTCATCTGGTATTGGATTCTTTTTCTGTTTTCTTACCATATTAACTGATCATTGGATATGCTTAGTCTGACTTTTCCACTAAGACTTGTTTGACATGAATGCAAATTGACATGAAATCTTGGCTCATAACACATCAGATTTAACAGTGGTTGTAAAGAAGAAAGTGTAGATAAGAGATGTGGCAATACCAGAGGACAATAGAAGAGTAGACAAAGAATTGGAGATCACAAGAGTATGAAGATCTGAAAATCGAAATTGAAAGATTATGGCATAAAATAGCTGTAATGGTCCCAGTGGTTAATGGTGCATAATTATACCACCTGTTGCATAATACCCCAGGCTTAATAATTGTTGAAAAAAGACCAAAAAATAAATAAAATAAAAGTATGGATAATGAATATGGCAGTACCTGCAGACAGCAGAAGAGAAGAGAAAGAACTGGAGAAAATAACAAAACAAAGACATTAATTTCCTTAAGAGAGGAAAAGGACTATGTGATCAATCACATTAATAACATAAAATAGGCAAAGTAATAGAAAATGAAGAAGCCAAAGTGCTCTGGGATTTTAGAATTCAACCTAACATACAACAGCCCGGACTTAATATTAAAAATATGAAAGACAAAAAAGTCTGGAGAGTGGATGTGGCAATACCTAGAGGCAGCAGAAATCACAATTTTTTAAAATGAAAAGCATGTTACATTGCTGGTAGTCCTTGATTTACGACCACAATTGAGCACAGAATTATTGTTGCTAAGTGAGACAGTTAGTAAGTGAATTTTGCCCCATTTTACAACCTTTCTTGTAACAGTTGTTAAGTGAATTATTGCAGCTTTTAAGTTAGTAACACGGTTGTCAAGTGAATCTGGCTTCGCCATTGACTTTGCTTGCCAAAAGATTGCAAAAAGTGATCACATGATCCTGGGACACTGCAACCGTCCTAAATATGAGTCAGTTGCCAATCATCTGAATTTTGATCAAGTGAGCATGGCAATGCTGCAAGAGTTGTAAGAGTGAAAAACGTTCATAAGTCACTTTTTTTAGTGATGTTCTAACTTTGAACAGTCACTAAATGAACTGTTGTAAGTGGAGGACTACCTGTATACGTATATAAAATTATGTAAAATTATCTGAGATTCATTGGTTAAAAATACTTTTGGAGCCTAGAGGTCATGACTTTGTTTCCTGTGTTCAACACAAATTTTAATTTCAATCAGTGATTGGTGAAAATAATATCCCGCCCCATTTAATTCACCATCTCCTGAAATCCACCCAAGGAGTCAATGTACTCCAGGTTAAAACCACCTGAAACAGTAACCCTTGTTCTGATTTATCTGTTCATACCTGTAATTACACATAGTTCCTACAATAGAAAAATCTAAATCTAAACCCCAAATTAGCCTGGTCATTCCAGATTTTCAGAAGTTACATATTTAAATTTCAGGTTGCTGAACATACAGGTGGCTGTGCAGATGTTAACACATCCTGAGCATCCTTTTCTCAGCTTACAAGAAGTGAGGAAAAATTTTATTAAAAGAAAAGGAAGATAATTTATTAGAAAACATCAGAGTGGCAACAAGGGCTTATTGTGGGTTAGTTGTCCTTTCTGCAGTTGTATTTTTAGTATTATTCTAAATGCACTTAGGGTTCTAAATGCATTTGAGTCATGTTTCCTTTCTTCTGGATGCATTATGTCTTCTCTCTTTGGTTTTTTTTTTTAACTCCCCTTTTGTTGGAAGTCTCTTTTTACAAGAGAGGCTATACTGGAGATTTACAGCTCCTCCATAATTTACAAATACAGACTTAAACATAAAAATAAGCTTATAAATTTGTAGCAAATCTGACTTAACTAGGCTTCCAGAAAAAGCTCATTAGTTTCTCAAAGTATATATCTATTCAATCCACTCCACTTTTAGTCTCCCATTCAGGTTGCAATCTGGTTTCAACTCTATCTAGAAAAGAACTTCTTGCAATTGAGTGAATCAAGTTAAGGTTGCATGTCTTTTGGAAAACCTTTTCTTTTCTCCTGTTTCTCCATTAGCTTTTCAAGATACTTCTCTAGAGAAGCAATTTTGCATGCCTCTGTCTTTGCAGCCAAGAAGAGGCTCTCCCAGAACCAAGGATCTGGCCATTTCCCTCTCTTTTTCCAAGAGAAACCCAACCCATTGTTTCTGTGAATGCTTTTGTGGCATCAGTGAGATACGATTCCAGTGTACAGTACCTGTGTTTGTCAATTCATTCTCTTTTAATGGAATATCTGTTTTATATGTGGTAACTGGGTTTTTAATTCATCAAGTTGTATTTTGGCCTTTATTTAAATATTGTATACTTTAGTGGACATATATTACAGGATCTTACATTAGAGACAGGCTTCTTTAGCATATTTAATAACTCAGAGATGGTGGTCTGAAAGAGTAAAGTAGTGTGTTTTGCAAACGATCTGTGGTCAATATTGCATTGATAGTGTTTGGAGTTTGCTCTGCATTGAAATTCGTTGTGTAGATGTAAATCAGAAATATAACTTTGCCAACTATTATATGTTCTTTAATTAGTAACTGAACAAAATAAGTAAACCTAATGTCAACTCTGAAGCGAACAAGGTGGCTGAAGGCATCTTGTGCTGCCGCATAGTTGCCACAAACTCTGGGAGGGGGAAGGGAGGGAGGAAATAAATATGCTTGCTAATAGTCAAAACAAAAGGTTTTCTGGTGGAAACCAAGGTCATCCCAACAGGTGGCAGTTGAGGGAGGAGAGGCATGACCAAGTCCCCCGCCAGCTACTCCCATTGGACAATGTGACTGGTGATATCTGGGGAGGGAAATATTTGCTCTTTTAACTAGGGAAAAACTGTGGGAACTTTTAGAGTTGGTTTTCACTAGCTGTGCCGATATGATGTATCCAATAAACATTTTCTTTGAGGAATCTACCTGCCTTGGACTTCAGCAGATGCATTACTCGGAATGCTAACACCTAACCCTTGAATAATTTAATGTTTTATTTGGTGGTTTAGAGAACTAATTTTTTAAGTGTAGTCTCCTAGTCTCTTCATTGAATTCTGCTGAATCCTGCCTCCAAAATGGAATCAATATGTCAGAGTGAGAAATGGGAGTTTTGGATTTCAGTAATCAGATTATCCTCTGTCCAGGTTGATTTTGTGATTGCCTGCCTATTGGTCAGATATTTCTCCTATAGACATTTCCCTGTAGATGTCTCTCTTTACTCAGTCATCTCCTTTATTTTTGATCCTGAAATTTAACAGAAGGAAAATACTGGTATCCTGGAACATTTGAAAAAGAGAACAGATAGATTAGCTCAGACATGTTGCTTGAGATCCTGTACAATATCTGTTCTACAGCTTTGCCTTCGGGCTTTTGTTGCTTGGCTACTTTCAGACTTATAATTTCTACTTCTTTCATCCACACAGGTGAAGAAAGCAAGATGGATCTTGATGTGTTAAACATGTTTGTAATAGCTGGAGGCACTTTGGCCATTCCCATTTTGGCATTTGTGGCATCCTTCCTCCTGTGGCCTTCAGCACTGATCAAAATATATAACTGGTAAGCTTTTCATTTTGCTTGGCATCAGTTTCTGTTGCTATTATAGAAAAATATGCAGTGCCTGGCATTTGCTTAATTAAAATGAAGAAAGCTACATTTCTTCCAAAAAGGGTTCTTGCTTTCCACCTTGTTATACCTGCTTTCTTGGCACTGCAAATTCTAAACTGGAGGTTGCCTAATGATGCCAGATGTAACATGATGTTCCTGTGGTGGGAAGAAGTAAGAACCTAGTGTAAATATTAAAGATTAAACCCTTTGGGAACATGATATCCTTTATCCTCCAATCTGTTCATTAATGAATATTGAAAAATGTTTCACAACTTTAAGATGTGTGAAGCTCATGTTGGTTGGGGAGTTCTGGGAATTGAATTAAACAGTTTAAAAGTGCTAAGATTGAGAAAAATCGTTGAAAGATACCAATTACCTAGATGTTGAAATTAGCCTAGTTAGGTAGTGTTTTTGAAAAGTCTGATACATAAATTCACTTAAAGTCAGTTTCCTCTAGGCATGATGAGAAAATACGACCTTATGCCTAACATCAGCTGGACCAGTCACTCTCATTCCAACCAACATCATACGGTTGTTGTTGTGGGGAAAATGAGAGGTGGAAGGAATAATAAGTATGTTCTTTGCCTTGAGTTATTTATAAAAATAATTAAGGCTGGACTATAAAAAAACAACATAACATAATCAGTCATGCATCCACTGCTCTTTGTAGAGTTGATCTCTGTGTAAAATACCATTGCTGGAAGATGTCTTATATGAGATTGGTTGTTGTGATCATTTAATGGTCCATATTATTGTGATAAACCAGTAATATTCAAGGATTTCAGGCAGAGGTCTCCTCTACCACCTGATCCTAAAATTCTTTTAACTCAAGTTGTTCAGGATTGAATGAAGCACCCTTGCCAAGCAGAATAGCATTCTTCCACTCATCTGTGGCTTATCTGAGGTCGGGGTGGACAATTATTTTACAACTAGGTCTGTATGCATGCATAATAAATAATAGGGTGCTAGAATATTTTAATCTCCTGTAAAATTGTTGTTACTGTTAATGCTCAGTTAGTATAATACCGAATTCTCTTTAACAGCATGTATCTAAGTAGCAAGGCATGTATTTAGTTTTGGTTGCTAGGCAGTAGATTATTACCTAGGTTACTTTGCCTGATTTAGGAAACTAGATCCCCGTGAGTAAAGATGTCGAAAGCTTATTTCCTTGAATGGGGACAGATTCTTTACTAAATGGAGCCATCTACAAGCTAAGCATAAATAAAAGTTAGGTGGGATAAGAATATCATCTCTGATGATCTTAGCACAAGGAAAATTATTGACGAAGGCACGTGAAAGGGAAAGTGAAAATCATGTCCCCATGAAAAAGGGGAAAAAGACTTATCTTAACTGTGAAGCATGGAATAGAACAAGGGCATTGGTTTTCCTTCTCACATATGTAACACTCATCAGCATAATGCTGCTGTGACCATTATGGGATTCTTTTGTGCCTGGTTGAATCTTCCCTTTGGAACAATTTTTGCTGGATTGTATATCATTAATAGCTGATTTTTGTCTTTTTTTGCTTCACTGTTGGTTGGTGCACAGATTTTCTGCTCTTCCATTAGAAAAGAACAAACAGCTCAAAATTAACACATTCTCCGGAATATGGCTATCTGGGAAATTGGATAGCTTCACTGTAAATGCCTTATTAACTCACCAGGTTGGATCCAGACTTAATGATATCTAGATAGATTTACTGAAATTAATAGGCTTAAGGTGGGCATGATTAATCTCTATCTCTCCAATTTTAGAGGGCCTATTTTTAGAACACCAAGTCTGCATTCAGTCCAGGGTTATGCAATATATTGTCTTGCCTTTTTTGTGTCTGCCCCGCCCCCTCCTCCACTGCAGAAAGTAATTATGTTTTATATCTGGGAGCTGCCTTTTTTTCTTTGTGGTTGCCCATATCTTTAAACCGGGGGTAGGCTGGATTGATGGAGGAGAAGGGGACTGGAAGTCTGTGCTTCATGTTTGGAAGCATTGGGATGTTTTAATCAATTTTAATAAAATAGATGTTTTGGACCTTACCTAATTGCATTGCTTGGATCCAGCAGCTTGTTCAGGAGTTGGGGCTGTAAGGTTGTATATGGTTCCTGACCTAAGATAAATAGACATGGGTACAAATGTATGATGCACGAAGGGGCATTTGGGAATTATAAATAACAGCCAGTACTTGTAACACCTGCCAATTCATCTAAATGTTCTCTAGAAGTAAACATGTAGAGATTGCCAATAAGAGACCTGCAGTTGGGTTTTGTTTTATTTGGCATTGTTTCCAGCTCCCCCTTTTGCTCTACTGTGATTGAGACTTGATCTTGACAATTATGTCAAAAGAAATCTAAACAGTTGCTTTGTCATTGCCATGATTCACCATGGAAATAGACACGGATTCTCCATGGAAATATACCCAGTAGCAAAGTGCTGATTCTTCTGCTTTATCCCCACAAATTTAAGGGCATTGAAATTCCCATTTTAGTCAGATTTGAAACATTTTCCTAATTGAAAACAATTAAAGATAGAGTTTTAAGAATAAATTGCAAAACTGATCTGTGGATTATAGGTTTGTTTATCTCAGTCACTTCATTTGGAGACTGGGTGAAAGTGAATGTAAGCCCGTGTCTATTCTTTGGGCTGGAAAAATTCAATTCCTGGACTGATTGCCCTGGTTTAGGTGCCCTTCGACAATCAAATGAAATTCAAGGCAAAAATGTTCAGTGACAATACTATCATCCTTCTCCTCATCCTACAAAGGCAGATGTGTTTGTCTCTTATCAAAATTTAATTGGTGGCTTCCAGATATGTGGGGAAAATACTTGGGAGTTTCCAGCCTGGAAATCTAAGAATTGTAATCTGTTATTCTTGAAAGCACTAGGTTAGGGAAAACCTGTTGCAGTGTAGGACCTGCACCTATGAACAATATTTAAGATATGTGGGTCAATCTTTAATTTATACAGATGGGGAATGCTCAGGAACCTAAGGAAAATAGATGTTTATGATGAGTCCGTAAGGAGAAGGGCGGTATATAAATCCAAATAAAGTAAAGTAAAGTAAAGTTTTCTCCCTGCCTCCCCCAGCATTCCCACTATGTTTGAGGTAGATGGTTTCTCAGCAAGATACCTGATGAGTTGGCTTGAGTTTTCTCCTATTTTTTCGCCCACATTTTGGTCCTCATTCTTCAGTGTTTCCCAGTGACTGCTGCAGCTGGTAGTGATACTGTGGAAGAGATAATGTCAGCTTTGGACAATTAGTCTGTCCTGTATACTGCTAATCTATCTGAAGGCCCTGAGTAAAATGTTGATTTGGAACATCTTTCTAAAAATATTGATATAGGAACAAATTGTCCCTTGTGTAAAGAAGTTTTGGACTCAGAAAGTAATGTCAAAAACCTCAAAGCAGGACCTTCATGGTACAAAAAGTGATGGAGGTCATATGCCTTAGGCAAACAGTCTTTTGGATCCGAGTTTCATTTAACGGCAGTCCTATCAGATATATCTTAAACTGCCTGCAGAATCCTAGAGATCAGTCAGTTCTGGTGGATAGTATTTGATTGGGATTTGGAAACAATGAGTTGAGATTCCCACTGATTTACCCTTTAAACAGCTTTATAGTGGCCCTTTGAGATATTGGTTAATCTAACGGCCACTGCAAGGACTGGTGTGAGATGACTAGCTGCCAATTAAAGGCTAGGAATACTAGCCTTTATATTCCAGTTGGAAGAGTGAACTGTGGAGAGCTATCTGGGCTGCCTAAGTAGAAGGCGAGAGTTGAGGAAGGCTCAGAGTTTTGATAGAGTATCTTCAATGCCCGGGGAGGGGGGGGGGAAAGTTAAGGTATCTATATGATTAAAGCCTTGTATAGGTTTTTTTAAATACACACACTGCATGCACAATGCACATATAAAAGGGGCAGGGCTACATTAGTGCAGCCATGGACCCCATCTTGCCTTTTTGACCCACCTCCTTTTTTAGTCAACCTTGGAGTTCCAGGTTAGGAACTCCAAGGTTGGAAGTTCCCCCTGCCAGGTTAGGGTATTTTTAGCACTCAAGTAGGTTAATATTGACAAGATATAGACAACTACTTAAAATTCCTGTTTTAGTTATTCCGCAAAAGTCCATTTGTTTTTGTTTTATTACTTTGCTATCTAAGCATCTCTGCTACCTTACCTCTTGCCTACCCAGTTCTTTTTCTTAGAAACTTAAAAGAATTTCTAAACCAGCATAGTGGTTTAATGGCAGCAGAACAAAAGGATAGCAAAGGAAAAGAGCTCCATAACAAGAAGGGTATGTAACAAAAAAAGTACTTTAAAAAACTTGCTGACATATCTAGTGATTAATATTTTGCTAATGTGCTGCAGTGAAGATAGGAAGCTGCTATTTTAACGCTCTTTTAAAGTGTAAATCAAAAGTACTTTAAGTCTATCTCATTTGTATTTGAATAAACATGACCTAAGTGAGTTTGTGTTAGAAAATCTGTTTTATTATGTGGAAATGGTAGCAGAGGATTATTATATAGCCATACAGATTGGTAGCAGAGGATGGCCACATAGGATGACTACATAGCCAAACAGATCAACTAAACTGTGCAGTGTACAATTGCAGAGTATACAGTTGTACAGTGTACAGCTGATCAGTTTTAACTGTCACAGGAAACTCTCCTCGGAAAAACAGAATCATAGATTATAACCATAGGTGCAAACTAAACACGGCCCTCTACTGGCTGAATGATTCTGTAAAGGTAGTCCTCGACTTACAATGGTTCGTTTAGTGACAACGGCACTGAAAAAGTGACTTATGACCATTTTTCATACTTATGACCGTTGCAGCATCCCCATGGTCACGGGATTTACATTTGGATGCTTGTCCCAGAGTCATGCGATCCTCTTTGGCAGCCTTCTGACAAGCAAAGTCAATGGGGTTGTTAAGATTTACTTAATAACCGTGTCACTAACTTAACAACTGCAGTGATTCACTAAACAAACGTGGCAAGAAAAGTCGTAAAATGGGGCAAAACTCACTTAACAAATTTCTCACTTAGCAACATAAATTTTGGGCTGAATTGTGACTGTAAATTGAGGACTACCTGTAGTTGTTGCAATAAAAAATACATCCTAACTTGTATTCCAACAGTTTGAATCCAGGCTACAGTACTAATTTGCAAAATTAAAACAGCAATAAGAAGATTACGCTCTTCAATACTAGAATATTTCAAAAGTCAATAATTGAATATATATGATGATTAATATGTCGTCCTTTCTCATCCTAGATAAAATGAATAAATCATATATATATATGCAATCTTTTTCTAATTATTTGATTGCTTAGCAAAAGGTTTAAGGGAAAGCTATAGAAGGTCATGCCATCTTATTACCGTAGTAAGGCATGGCTTAACCCAGAAAATGAACTGTAAGCCAGAATTCAGGGCTGAAGAACAACCAACAGGCAGAGAAATCTGGAAAGGAAAGCACTGAAGGTTCCAGATACAGAAGCATCCAGTGGCCACCCAAGCAGATCATTTTTCCGTTAGCTACACACTCTGTGGACCATTGTTTGCTCATTCATTGGATATATATATCCAGCTACATTGATGGATATATATCAGCTACATATAAAATTTATATTTTGCTGATAATAAAGGGAAACTAGTATAGATCTAGTTCAAGCTATTTAGCTCTCATCAGCTAGCCATACCCTTACTTGGATTCAAACTTGGGCTGCCTACATGTTAGGGAGTTGTATTAACCTCGGAGCCCCAAGTTCTTCTCCCTTCATCAGCTTGAGCCAGGGGGAGATTAAGTGTTTTTCTATCGAGACACCTGGTCTACCCCAGCATGTGGGAGGGAGCATACTGCATTCCTTTCGGTTTGTCATGAATGCGACTGCTTGAGGGCTCCTGGATTGGAACTGAAAAGTGAAAGGGATGCAGTATGCTCCCTCCCACATGCTGGGGTAGACCAGGTGTCTCAATAAAACACTCTCTCTCTATCTCTCTCTCTCTCTCTCTCTCTCTCTCTCTCTCTCTCTCTCTCTCTCTCTCTCTCTCTCTCTATATATATATATATATATATATATATATATTATATTATATTATATTATATTATATTATATTATATTATATTATATTATATTATATTTATTATATTATATTATATTATATTATATTATATTATATTATATTATATTATATTATATTATATTATATTATATTATATTATATTATTATATTATTATCTCTAGAACAGTTAATATTCCTACAAAATTCTCAGCATCAAAGGAACCATTTTTAATAAATGTCAATGAACAGCTCCTTACTTTAAACCTTTTTTTAAAATTCCAGGATTATTACCATGCTGCTTGAACAACATATAAGCATTTTGGTGTGTGTGTGTGGATAGTGTTTGATTAATGCAAAGCAGAAAAGAGGAGAAGGAAAACTAAACTTGGACTGAACTCACTGCATTACAATTTTTCTCCTTTGCCTTCCCCCCTCCCCCTTACTAGGTATTGGCGTCGAACCCTGGGCATGCAGGTGAAATACGCACATTGTGGTGATTACCAGTTTTGCTATTCTTACCGAGGAAGACCCAGCCACAAACCATCTATCCTCCTGCTGCATGGGTTCTCTGCTAACAAAGATATGTGGCTTCCTATGGTCAAGGTATGCTTTTGTTTCTTTGACGTTAAAACAATTTCATCTTGGAATTCAAGTGCCACCTGAACAATGGGTCTTCAATCCTTGTGTGTGCGCATGTGTGTGTATGTGTGTGTATCTGACTTTCATTGTACTGAATGTGAGTCATACTGTTATCTCATCTTGTAATGGGATGGCTGAAATTAACATGGAATGTTGATATTTCTGTTAGAACAGTTTGTATTTTCAGAAATAGTGTATGAATCAACCCCAGGGTTAAGATAATATACATTTTGTTAGGATGGTTACTACCGAAATATCTTTTCTGTCTTCACCCATGTATTTAAGCAAATGCACTTGATTCTACTAGGACTGTGGAAAATATGGTCATTCTTCCACATACCTATCTTTCAGGTACAGGTGACTGGTTTTTGCTAAATTGGAAATGAATTATGATGTTGAGCCTGGAAAAGAGGATGCATCCTTTTAGCTGTTGGACAAAAAAAATTTACTTAATATGTTTTAAAAACTGCCGTATGTTTGGGCACATGGATTCTTATAAAGAACTTGAGGTTGATTAAGAGTTTATGACTGTGCTTTCTCTTGTAAGAAGACATTTATGTTTTATTTATTTATTTATTTATTTATTTATTTATTGGTTCAATTTATATGCTGCCCTTCTCTGGAAACTCAGGGTGGCTTACAATGCATTAAGCAATAGCCTTCATACTTTTGTATATACCTGCTTAGTAGGGCTTTTGGCCCCCCCAAGTGGTGTTCTTTTTTATACAAAATCAGTTTATTGCCGTCATAATCTGGGTCCTCATTTTACCTACCTTCGAAGGATGAAAGGCTGAGTCAACCTTGAGCCTGGTGAGATTTGAACTCACAGTAATTGCAGGCAGCTGGCAGCTAAGTGCTACTTAAGTGCTACTTACAATACAAAAGGAGAAACTAAAGGACCACATATGGTCCTCAATGCTAGAATGGAACTTCGTGATGGGAAAGAGCTGTCATTTCCTGTTTTACAAGAATGCTTTGTGCTGAGCCACTCTGTGGCCAAAACAAGGCTGTTCAACTCCATGGGTAGATTCTTGTGTTGTGCTAGGCCAAAATATAGTTTGCTTAATTTTGGCTTAGCTTGTTTACAAACCTTAATTTTGGCTTAGCTTGTTTACAAATTACAGTTATTTGCAGTAAACTATTGTTGAATGAGTAGTGGCTTAATATAATGTATAAATCAGGATTATATTATAATAATGGTCATACAGAAATGTTGCCCAAGTTTGCTTTTGATGATAAAATATCTTCTGCTTATGTTTGCTTTTCACAGTTTCTTCCAAAAAACCTTCACTTGATTTGTGTTGATATGCCAGGTCATGAGGGTACCACTCGATCATCTCTCGATGACTATTCCATATATGGACAAGTGAAAAGAATACACCAGGTAAAATCTGCAGAAGTGCCCCATACATTATTGCAGTCTTTTGGTTTTTTAGAGCTTCCAGTTTTGAAGTAATCAAAAATGAATGGGGAGGTGTGTTTTCTTTTAATTTGGGGGGAAGGTAGCTACCACAGATTTTTCTATCTAGTACTTTCTCTATGCGTTGGACTTTGTTGGGAAGTAAGGGAGTTTAACTATATTGAAGTTGAGTTTAGTACAAGTAGAAGCGGAGCACAGATTCCAGACTCTGGCTTGTCAAGTTTTTTCTCTGAGGAGATTGTCGCTTTATTTTGTGTGTCATAAAGTAAACAATCTTTGCTGTTTATTACATACTTGATCAATATTGAAGGTCACTCTTTCCAACACATGTGCCATGTATGGCATGTCAAGTTTTTCAACTTTCAATTTCCAAACATTAGGGTTTCTCAAAAGTTGTGACATTCCAGAACCTCTGGTTGACATCGTGGTGAGAACGGCTAGAAAATAGTGGCGCTCTGCCAGGCTTTGTGAAATGCTGATGGCAACTGCTTGCTGGGAGACCGGGGTTAAGCCGCCCTGGAGGGATGATGAAGAAAGGAGATATGCTTCACTGATTGTGAGGAAACAGCAATTTTCTCATTGATCCAAAGAAAGCTCTCTTGAATGGCAGCAGAGATAATGGCCATTTTTGGTCAGTCACAAGCTGGGACAACCGGGACACTGAGATCTTGTGCTGGAGCGGTGTGTGGACAGAGCAGTGAAACTGGGTGAGAAAATTCCCAACTGTTATCTTAGAGATTTAACCTAAGTTAAAAGGTCCAAAAAATGATCTTCAAACATTAAAAAAGCAGCGATTGAAAGTTTAAAGAAAGTTTAAAGACTACAAATTAAAGAGGAAGATTAAACATTTAGAAGTAAAAGGAAAACCTAAAGGATGATTTAAAACATAGAAAGCCTGGAAAAGCTGAACAACATTATAAAAAGTGACTATTGGGAGAAATTGCTCTTTTAAATTCTATCTCTAACTCCTTTGACTGGATGACAATCAGCTGTTTTTGACTTTTACACTCTGTGGAGGGTTGGAATTGGGAGCAGCAGAGTTATCTACTGGTGGAAGAAGGTTACTGCAACTTGTAAAATCCAAAGGAAAGTGAAGAGAGAAAGTAAATAACATCTAAAAAGCTACTTGACCTTGACTGTATCATAGTAGGCAATTTGGATGTTGGGATATATTTACTGAGCTTTTTGAAGATTCATAATGCAAATTAAATTAAACACTAAAACTTTATTGGAACTTTACATTGAAAAGCGGATTTGAAGAAACTTGGTGGGTTAAGTTGAATTTAGGTTATCAACATCACATAAAAAAAGAAAAAGAAGAAAAGATAAATAAGACTTTAAAATCTGGACAATTGAGAAGGCATAAATTGGAAATTCTAAAGATTGAAAAGCACAAATTTATAGCATCTAAGGATTAGAAATTTAGGGGACTTGGAGGAATAACTTGGGGATTGACCAAATCTTATTAACAATTGACTTTTTCTGGAGTTTTCATATATTGGGATACAGGGATATTAGAGGTATATTAATTTGTTACAAAATGACCCAGCAGAAGAGACAATAAAGCTCTGTGAACAAAATGTTAGAAATAGCAACAAAGAATTATAAGAAGTTGATGGGAATATTTAAAGATAAAGACGTGAAAGTAGAAGGCTCTCAACAAATGGTGGGGAAAAATGAATATAACACACAGAAGACAGCTGAGAAATTAGGAGGAGTGGTGGAGGGGACAAAGCAAAATAAATTACAAAAAGATAAAAATAAGTTAAAAATAGATAAAAATACAGAAAAAACTGCAATAATAAATACTAAAAATCAAATAGACAATTCCTTAAGACCTTATAGTAGAATAGAGAAAAAAAAAGGAAGATCTTTCAAAAATAATGAAAGGATTATGGATGAATATTCAAAAGATTCAGCAGAAGGAGATAAAGGGTAAGGCAGAAGGAACAATCAGTCTGTGAAAAAATGCTAGAAAGACATATAGGATTCTAAGAGAGAAACATAAAAGAATCACCAAAAAAACCCAATAAATAATGAAATTTTAAAAAGGCTGAGATGATGGATAGAGATATAATATTTTGCAATATACCGTGTTTCCCCAAAAATAAGCCCTCCTGGGATAATAAGACCAATCGGGCTTTTGAGCGCAGGTGCAAAAATAAGCCCTTCCTGAAAATAAGTCCTCCCAGAAAATATTTAACCGCATGCACAGCCGGTTCCCGCCATTTCCTCTGGTTAGGGTTAGGAAAACAGAGCTGGAAATCAGGTAAGACAGCAAGCGGAGACCCATCTTGTTCCACGTACCCCAAAATAATAAGACCTCCCTGAAAATAAGGCCAAATGCTTATTTTGTGGTTCAAAAAAATATAAGACCGGATCTTATTTTCGGGGAAACATGGTAGTAACAATATTGAAAACCAATAGAAATAAGTGGAAAGTTAAAATTGAGAAAATAGTAGCACGTACATAGATTTATAATAGAATTTATTATAAACAAAAATATATTAAGATTAGGAGGTGGAAGACTAGGACTAGGTATATCTAAAGGTATTATTATTATGATTAGCAGGATGTAAACAGTACATTGGAAAATATAGTTTTCAAGGACTATAAATTCAGGGAATTTATAGTTATAATCTTGGGACCGATTAAATCTTATTGACAACTGGGTTTATTCGTGTTTATAGAAAATTGAAATATTGAAAATATTGTGGCACACTGAACAATATTTATAATATTAAAATATTAGGGGTTAATAAGTATATTGTATAAAGAAATGTTATGGGACTTCCGGGATACCATCATGCTGGTGTGGTGTAGGGAATTGGAATCTCCACTTCTCCTGCCCGAATTTCCATGTCTGGAAGCCGATAACGGCAACGCAGAACCTTGAAGAGGACAGTGAATGAAAGGGAATAGCCCAGAGGTGGCGGAGTGAAAGGCGATCCTCCACAAAGGAGGGTGAAACCTCCTGAATCCAGCGTGGAAGAGACCGGCTGTCAGAGCCAGGTCCTGAGACATGGCGACCCAAATGGAAAATGAGGAAGCAGAATAGTGAGAAGCAACAAGAAGCCTCAGCAAGAAGAGTTTTACAAGAGGCAAAATATCCAAAGTGTCTCAGTGAAACTGTAGAAGTGGCAGATGAGGGAAAAAAAGTGAGTCACCAAAAGGAAAAAAGCGGTGCCTTAGCGGTGGGAGTGGAAGGAAGATCGGTGGAGAGTGAAAGTGCTTTGCAAGCGGTGCTGAGAGAGATAGATTGTGGATTGAATTGATGAGAAAATCACAAAGAAAGCTGGAACTGGGATTGTGGCTGCGAGAAGGTACTGAAGATCTGTGTAGTTGGTGAACAGGTCGGAGAAAAAAATAGTAAAGAATAGTCTTTGGAGATAGAGACGGAGGAAGTGACTGACTAGGCAAATTGAAAGCTGCCATCTAAGTTTGGAGAACAGGAGGAAAAAAGGGAACTGTGAAAGTGATTGAAGAAGAAAGAATATTGATTTACTGGAGGAAGACTTATTGACTGGAGATATTAAATAAACCAATATACTGACTGGTAAAGGGTTCTTAAAATATCTCTATGAGATTCGAAATTTATAGTTAATTCAATTTTTTTATGTAACTCTGGAACTTTTTACCTAATATTTAATATAGATAATACTGAATATTGTTATATAATTTTCACTATATGTGAGCCCCTTCCTTCTTTAACATTTAATGAATCTCCTTATTGTCTTAACCTTTCCTTCCTTTTCTTCTAGTTATTATTTAATAATTTAATTAATTTAATAATAGGAAATACATTTACTTTCTCATCGTATAGACCTGAAATTAATTGTGAATTGATATTATTGATAATTGCTATTGATATTGAAGATCCCGTATTCTATATTGATTTAAGATTAAGAGGAAAGATTAGAAATGGAAAGAAATATAGATACGATTTAGGTAAAATCTTAGATATATATAGCGTTGTGGAATACCCTTCTACAAAAAATTAAAATGTCAAATACAGATACAGTCACAATAACAGTAAAAAAGACAACCCCTGTGACAGCTTCACCTGCAGAGCATAAATTAATAATTGATATGCCATGTATTGAAAAATTAGGAACAGCAGCTGTGCAAAACATGCAGACCTCTCTGAATATGATTCAAGAGGTCATGATGAAAATGCAGGAAACAATGCAAAACAATCATGAAGAAATGAAAGGGATATGGGTGAGGTGAAGGGAGACATAAGAAAATTGGATGACAAAATGGAAAAGATTCAGGAATCAATAGCAAACAATGAACAAAAAATAAACGTAATAGAGGCTAAAGTAGAGAGAACCGAAAAGAAACTGGAAGCTGTAGAAGAGAGATGGGAAATGGAGAAAACGGAGTTGGAAGAGACGGTGATCTGTCTTGAGTTAGTAATTCAACTCATAGTGGAATCACTAGCAGAACCCCTACTTATAGTTAGACAGGAATTAGGGAACAATATTGATGAGGTTTACCGAATTTATACAAATTATGCGAAACGACATAGACTACCATGTGAAATTCATATCAGATTCACAAAGAAATCAATTTGTGATGTTTAAAGGGAAGGAGATCATAATACTAAAACAATTACCCAATGGAGGTATTATCAATTCCTCTCTGCTAAATTGACCAATCATAGAATCATGTTCCAATGGTTAATACCAGAAGGCATGTTAATAACCTGGGAAGACAAAAAAATTAGAATAGATATGGTAGAAGAGGCTCAGGAATTTAGTGAACAAAACTTTGGAGAAGAATTAGAAAGTAGAGAGGAATTAGAATCCAAAAGTCAAGAAGAAAACGAATCAAATCGAGGATTGGAAGAGCAGTTAAAGACCGGAAACCAATACAGAGAGGGGGTAAGAACAAGACAGCAGAGGGGAGTAACACAGAAAAGGGAAGTAGGAAGGACAAATAAGTAATTTAATGGAGGAGGAGGTGAATTTAATATCAATCAACATAAATGGATTGAATGCACCATTAAAACGAAGACAAACAACTACTAAACTCCAAAAATTGAATATGGAAATAGTATGCCTACAAGAAGTGCACATTCCAAAAGGGAAAAGTGGTTTTTTGGAAACCCCCAAACTAGGGAAATTATTTGTAGCATTGGCAGAAACAAAAATAAGAGGGATAGCAGTTTATATAAAGGAAAGGTTAAATCCCCTACAAATGTATGCAGATAATGAGGGAAGGACACTAATGATTGAAATCTCAATAAAACAAAAAATACTACTTGTCATTTATGCACCCAGTATACATCAGAGAGGATACTATAATAAGTTACACAAAAAACTAATAGAATTAGAAGTAGATAACTTATGCATATTAGGTGACTTCAATGCGGTATCAGACCCTTAAAAAGACTATAAAACTGGAAAAAAGAAAAATCATGAAAGGAAAATATTACCACTTGCATTTTTTGAATTGGCCCAGGAATTTAACTTAAAAGAAAAAATGGAGAGAAATAAACCCACAAAAAAAGCAATATACCTTCTTCTCTAACCCCCCAAAATCATGGTCAACGATAGATGTGGCGTGGATGGACCCAGAAATAGGAAAAGACATTGCGGAAATAGAAATTGAAGCCAATTCCTGGGCAGACCACAATCCATTAAAAATCAGTTGGAAAGGAGAAGTCAGGAGGAGAGGGTGATGGACCATGAACCAAAGGACGGTGAAAGAGAAGAATTTTATTCAATACTCAAAAAAAGAATTAGGCCTGTTTTTTTAAAAAAAATTGGAATGAAGAAACTACAACTCAAAACTTATGGGATACAACGAAAGCTTATATAAGAGGTTTATCGATAGCATAGACAATAAGGAAAAATAGAAATAAAAAGAATCAACTGGCAGAGCTCCACGGAAAATTAGAAAAAGCAGAGTCTAAATTACAGAAAGTACCCCAAAACCAAGAAATCAAAGTAGAAAAAGAGTTAATTAAACACAAATTACGATTAATAACCCAAGAACAAGTAGCACAAAAAATTAGAGCAACTAAACAAAATTACTTTGAAAATGCCAATAAGCCCAGAAGATGGTTGGCTTATAAATTAAAAAAGGAAAAGGAAAAGAAATTAATAAAACAATTAGAGGATGAGGATGGAATGGTACAACTACAGAAAGAAAAAAAAGAAAAATATAGCAGTAAACTATAGTAAAGAAAAATATAGCAGTAAACTATAGTAAAGAAAAATACAGCAGTAAACTATTTTCAAAAACTATACAGTTCAGAAAAAATTGAAGAGAAGAATATTCAAAGATATCTTCAAAAAAGGAATCTTCCCAGAATACCAGATATAACAAAAGAAATATGAAACGAGGAAATAATGAAACTGGAGATACAAGGAGCAATTCAAAAGCAAAAAATAATAAGACTCCAGGCCCAGATGGAATTCCCGCTGAATTTTATAAAACATTTCAAGAGTCGTTAGAACAACTGCTATTAGAAACATTTAATGAAGTACTGAAAAAGGCCAGGACACCAGAATCCTGAAGGGAATCATTAATAATCCTCATCCCTCAAAACAATAGTGAACAACAGAAGATACAGAATTATCGTAATCATTGCTAAATGTTGACTATAAAATATTTATGGCCATAATAGCAGATAGAATTAAAAATATACTGAACAAAATTATACATTTGGACCAAAATGGATTCCTACCCAACAGATACATAAAAAACAATATAAGAATTATCAATGCATTAGAATATTATGAAGCTCACCCCGAAAAACAGATTGCTGTGGTTTTCTTGGAGGCACAAAAAGCTTTTGACAACTTAAACTGGGACTTTATGATAAACCAATTAATAAGAATGAATTTTGGAAAAAAAATTATAGACACGATTAGAGCCATATAACTATACAGAGGACAAAGATAATAATCAATGGGGAACAAACAGAAAGTTTTGAAATAACTAAAGGAGTAAGACAGGGCTGCCCACTGTCTCCTCTGTTGTTCATTCTGTCTCTGGAGACATTAATGTCCCAAATTAGAGAAATAATAATTCGGAAATAAAGGGATTAAAAATTAAGTCACCAGAATATAAGGTCCAAGCATTTGCAGATGATCTGGCATTTATTATTGAGGAACGTTTAGAATCTGGACCTAGTTTAGTACAAGACATAAACCAATTTGGCGCAGTAGCAGGATTTAAAATGAATAAAGACAAAACTAAAATATTGACTAAGAATTTAAACAACAGACAGAGTGAACAACTAGAGAAGGAACTGGGAACCTCGAGAATAAAGAAAATTAAATATTTAGGAATTTAGCAATCAGAAAAGTGTACTACCATAAAGAGGGACAATTACGATACACTCCTATTACAAATACAAAAAGATTTGGATAACTGGACTAAATTACCAATATCATTAATTGGCAGAATTTCAATGATAAAAATGAACATATTGCCCAAGTTACTATATTTATTTCAAACAGTACCAATAGCATTAGGGAATTTTTTTTTTGAACAACTGAACAAACTGACATTGAAATTCATATGGTCAGGGAAAACAATGCACATTAAATTCAAATTATTGCAAGATAGTAGGAAAAAAGGAGGTTTCAGTTTCCCAGAATGGGAACTTTAGTATCAAGCGACATCCCTAACATGGCTTAAAGATTGGATACAAAAAAATAAACGGATATTAGCGATAAAAGGCCATGATCTTCAATTCAGTTGGCATGGTTTTTTATGGGATGGGAAAAATAAATCACACACTTATTTTCAATGTCATAAGGCAAGTATTGAAAGTATGGGAAAAGATTAAAAAGAATCACTATATGAAAATCCCAGTTTGGTTGTCTACAGTGGAAGCAATGATACATCCAAATACCACAAACCTAGATAAAATGGTGAGATACGCAGATTTATTAGACACAAAAGGAGAATTAAAATCAATACAAGATTTGAAAAAACAAGGAATAAATTTGGAATGGTGGCCATATTTACAAATCAAAACTAGATTTAAAGAATATAAGGAACAATTTGGCATAAACAGGAAACAATTGGAATTAGATAAATTAATGTTAGGATTGGGAAGAAAAATGATTACAAACATCTATAATTACCTATTAGGATACAAATTGGAAGAAGAAACAGTAAAGGAAACAATAAGTTGGGCTAGGAATTTTGGACATACCATAGAATTGGATAAATGGGAAAAATTGTGGGAGAAAAATTACAAATTGACCATGGCAGTATCATACCAAAAAAAAAAAAAAAAAAAAAAAAAAAAAAAAAAAACCAGCTATAAAATGTTTTATAAGTGGCATTTAGCACCAGCGAGATTGGCAAAAATGTACCCCAATTTATCACCCAAATGTTGGAGATGTGGTCATAAACTAGGGACATATTACCACGTGGTGGATGTGCCCTAAGGTGAGGAAATTTTGGTATAAAATTAAAGGGTGGTTTAAAGAGATTACACTCAAAAAGATAGATTTTAAACCAGAGATGTTTCTCTTAGGAATGATTGATAGAAAAATGTAAAAAAGTCTCTATCATATTATATTGCATATTCTAACAGCGGCCAAAATTACTCTAGTGCAAATGTGGAAGTCGACCAATACACCATCGGAAGAAACAATAATAAAGAAAATCCTCGATTGCACCGAAATGGATAAATTAACGATGGAGATCAAAGAAAGAGAAGACTCGGATTATTATAAAGCGTGGAATAGGTTTTATACATTGTTGGAAAACAGAAATCAAATTAAGAAATAAAAATATAAAGTGAAATTCGATATTAACATACTGGATATAAATGTAAATAATGATCCTTCTAATAAAACAGTTAATTATGAATATTTAAAAATAAAGAGAAGGAGCAGGAGGATAAAAGCTAAGAGTAAAGACAAAAATTGATGCAGAGAGTTGTAAAATTGTATATATCTGTTGTTAGTATTGTATTTTAACATCTGATGTACGTGAGTTTTTGTTTTTTGTTTTTGTCTCGACTTCTTTTGCTATTGTGTGTTCGGTTTAAAAATGTAAAATACTCAATAAAAATTATTTTAAAAAAATAAAATAAAGAAATGTTATTGATGTTTACATATACTTTTGGAGAAAGTGAGAAAAAATCATAGAGAATAGTATTGTTTAAAGATAATGAGGTAAGAACCCTAACAAATGGGAAAAATAAAGAAATAAGTATAAATTGGGAAAATAGTATAATATAGATTGATATATAGAAGAATATATTATAATTAAATGAGCACATTAAGGTTAGAAGTTGGAAGATAAAAACTCTGTATATGTAATTGTATTATTACTGTGAGCACTGTGTGAAAAATATGTTAATCCAGTGGTGGTGAGGCCCCTCCTCAAGAAGCCCTCTCTGGACCCGTCTGTACTAGTGAATTACTTTCGCTTTGTGGCGAAGGTTGTTGAGAGTGTGGTAGCAGCTTCCCTGGTACCTGGATGAAGCAGTCTATCTGGATCCATTCCAGTCGGGCTTCAGGCCGGGATACAGCATAGAAACGGCATTGGTTGCATTGGTTGATGATCTCTGGAGGGCTCGGGACAAGGGCTCTGTGCTAGTCCTATTGGACCTCTAAGTGGCTTTTGATACCATCGACCATGGTATCATGCTGCACCGGCTGGAGTGGTTAAGAGTGGGAGGCACCGTGTTGTGGTTCTCCTTCCTCTCTGGTTGGATGCAGTCTGTGTTGGCAGGGGGACAGAGATCGACCCCGAGGCACCTTGTTTATGGGATGCCACAAAGGTTGGTTCTCTCACTCCTGTTGTTCAACTTTTATGTGAAGCCGCTGGGGGAGATCATCCGTGGTTTTGGGGTGGAGTGCCATCTGTATGCTAACGATACCCAGCTGTACATCTCCACCCCGGACCACCCCAATGATGCCCTTAACATGATGTCTTGCTGTCTGGAGGCCGTGCGGATCTGAATGGGGAGAAACAGGCTCAGACTCAACCCCTCCAAGACTGGCTATGGCTCCCGGCATCTCGGTATAGCCAGCTGGTTCCATTGCTGGCTATTGGGGGTGAAATACTGACCCCCTCGGAGAGGGCGCACAATCTGGGTGTCCTCCTGGATGCATGGCTGTTGTTAGACGAACACATGACGGCTGTGGCCAGGGGGGCTTTTTATCAGATTCACCTGATGCACCAGTTGTGTCCCTTTCTGGACCGAGATGCCCTGTGCACAGTCATTCACGCCCTCATCACATCCCGTCTGGACTACTGCAACACTCTCTACATGGGGCTCCCCTTGAAGAGCATCCAGAGGCTCCAGCTGGTCCAGAATGCGGCCGCATGGGTGATTATGGGTGCGACATGACGCACCCATGCAACTGCGCAAGCTGCACTGGCTCCCAGTGGTCTTCCGGGTGCGGTTCAAGGTGTTGGTTACCACCTTTAAAGCACTCCATGGCTTAGCGCCCAGATACCTACAGGACTGCCTTCTGCCACCAATAGTCTCCCACTGACCAACACGCTCCCACAGAGAGGGGCTCCTCAGTGTGCCATCGGCAAAACAATGTAGGCTGGCGACCCCCAGTGGGAGAACCTTCTCTGTGGGGGCACCCACCCTCTGGAATGAGCTACCCCTGGAATACGTACGATTCCCGATCTCTGTGCTTTCTGCCGGGCCCTTAAGACCTTGTTATTTCACCAGGTAGGCATGGCTGACTAAATAAAATTCGGATGGGGTATTTTAAATTATGGGGTTTTTAATTAAGAAAGCCAAGATTTGTTTAATTTTGTTTTAAATGGGTTTTAAATTTTGTACGGTTTATTGTCTTTTTATCATGGCTATACACCGCCCTGAGTCCCTCAGGAGAAGGGCGGTATATCAATCTAATCATTACACTGTCCACAAAAAATCAAATCAAATCATTACACTGTCCACAAAAAATGTTGGTTGTTAAAGAAAAATTGTAAATAAAACATATACAAAAAAAAAAAAAGAATTGTGACATGCCTTGGGCATTGTAAAGATATTTTGGTTACTTTAATATAATTTAGATGTGCTTGGTAAGTAACTACATAAATATCATAACTTTTTAATATTTTGTTTGTTTTATTTGTGCCAGTGTCTTCTTCCAATTCTGATTTCTGGTTTTTCTACATGATGCATTTCAGCTAGCAATGCAAAATGCTGTCACCTCTTCTCAGTTCTCCTGTTCATACAGAATCTATAATTAGTCTTCTGGGGAGAACTTGTAGCACTTCAGAAATTACTGAAGATGTCACTGTGGAAGTCAGTCAGTGCTATTGGGAGAGAAATGAATCTGACATTTATTTATTGAGAAAACCTTTATGGCCACCTAACTTATGCATAATCATCCTAGGCAGCTTAAAGCAATATTCCATGAAAATATAAATAAACCCACAAAATCTCGCAACAATACCACAGCATCCCACCAACTTCTGCTGTCCTAGCCAAATGCCTGGGCAAAGAGGCAGGTCTTCACAGCCTTCTGGAAGATTAATAGCAAATGTCTGTGAGGAGGCTGTCCCAAAGGGCTAGAACAGCCATAGACAAGGCATGTCTCCAGGTCAATGCTATACAGCCTGCCTCAATTTTCTTGAAGAGCTGCAGGGCCAGGACTCTATGGCAGGAACCAGTGAAATTGATGCATCACTGAGCAGCCATTTTAAATTTCCCACAATGGCTGTTGCTATTTCCAAACACACCTACCACTAAGGGGTGGGACTCTCATTATCAGAGAAAATGAGTGGAGATACTTTCATGCAGTGGGTCAGGAAGCACAATGGCTCTTGACTTGAGCACCACACCACTGGCCTGTCACACCACTTTGAATTTATTATTTTTAAATAGATTACTTGCCGTACAAAATATCAATAATCAAATAGAAACGCTGTACCTTCCCCCCCCCACCCCCGTATACCTGTTCCTTCATTTTTTTAATGAAAGAAAAAAATAACGATCACTAGATGGCATAGGAGTTTGAGGGTGGAGGGGTAAAGGGCCCATGTGGTCCACTCTGGGTGTTCTCTGTAAAGTGGTCTTCACACACACAGCTACCTTTAGTTGGAAATCAGCTATAAGTTACAATTATAAATTATACCGTTTTGGATGTTTTGGGTGAACCTGCATATTCCTTCTTTATCTGCCATGTGAAGTTTCTTTACTAGAACTGGATGTGTATCCTGGATGATTACAGCAACCATGATACAGTAGTTACTGGCTTCAGTTTGTGGCTAACTCTAACTGGACATTGTATCATTGATGTTTATGCAGTGGACAGAAAGAAGCTTCTATTTTGAACAGTGGACTAGAAAGGACAGAAACTTGGATTAATCCGCAGCTGTCTCCTAGAGTTTCCTTCTCAAAACATCCACGGTGTAGTATTTAAAGTCTGCTAAACTCTCTGGAACAGCAAGCTGACTTTTAAATGCCTACACCAACTTCTATAGAGTAGTTGGCTGGTTTCTGACTTAAGAGTGAGGTGCAGTGGCATGGAGTAAATGGGAGGGCCACAGGGTGGGAAAGAACTGTGCTGGGAATTGTGAGTCTTGCTCCTGGCTCATCAATCCGCCTTCTTCTGGACTCAAGCATCAGGTCTTCTTTATGGAACATCCTGAACCCTACAGATGCACTGGAAAACTTGTGGCCTGTGGGCCGGATGCGTCATGCATAGGCCACGCCCACCCCAGCTCCGTGAATGGAAAAAACTTTGTGAAACGTCATGTGACAGCAACGTGACACAGCGAATTTGATACCCGTGCCATAGAGGATGGGGGAAGGAAGAGAATCTCATTAGTCTTAACAAAGAATGAGAATCCTAATATCTTTATGGTATTTTTAAAAGTCTCCCTCGCTAAATAGCCTCCTTGAAATCACATATGACTTCTGGTGACTCTATGAACACATTCTTGTACTTTTCTTGGCAACAGAACAGAAATGACTTGCACGTACTTTCTTCCAAGATGTTTTTCTTTACTTCTCAGTTTAGTCCACTAAACTTGGGTCTCCCACCCAAGTACAGACTAGGCCTGACCTGCTTAGCGTCTCAGCCAAAACTCCCTAGCCGGTAGCTGTCACATCTTGAAATTTCAAAAGTCGAAGTTAGCAGGATTTTGCTACGGTATTTTAAAACTTGCAGTGTTTGCTCTTTGGGGATATTTACTTCTTCCTGATCCAGCACAGCTTTTCATAAGTAACAGCAGTTCTTTCTTAATTGAAAAAGAGCTCCCGGATTAAAGCCATTTCTGCATCCAGTCATGGTTTGCCTATACAATGATCTTGAAATAAGCTTTCCTAATCCTTCCTATTTTGGACTAGGAGGGAGAGCAACTTGAATTAAGCCGCAGCTGTTGTGTTGTGACTTGCAGGATGCTGATGCCTGGCCTCTCCTTTAATTTTTCAGTTTGTGGAATGTATCAATCTGAACCGAAAGCCATTTCATCTGCTTGGAACTTCAATGGGTGGAAATGTGGCTGGTGTTTACGCTGCTCAGTATCCCGCAGAGGTCTGCTGCTTAACTCTTATATGCCCTGGAGGTGAGTTCCCCTGTTTGTGTTGGATGCACCATCTAAGGTGCTTTTGGGTTGAAAGGATTAGCCAGTGACATCACCGTTGCTCGGGGAAACACGTGAGGGGCTTCTTTCATATTCCTGTCAAGGAGCGGGAGTGAATGATGGGAGCTCACCCTGCTGTGCAGCAGCACTTGGGTCTTGAACGCAGGCTTGTTAACCTTCAACCCAGCGCCACGTGAGCCACTGCATTCCTGCAGGTGAATGGTGCAAAGGAAATCTGATTTCTGAGAAAGTACCATAGTAAAATGGTAAAATTGGATGGGATCCAGAAAATTATGTTTGCATGATAGATCCTAGGAAGAAACAGATGGATTTTAAGTCTTTTTGCAGTTAATTTTATCCTTGATTCAGAGAAATCCTATGTACTTTTCCACCACCACCACCCGCCTTCTTATTATTTATTTTCTCATCCCATCCCCTTTTTAGTGCAATAAATATGTTAAGTCTATTGAAGGATTCTTCCCCAAGCTGGATGACTTCCAAAAATGTGGGCTTTAAATTCTAGAAATTTCAATGGCCTATTTGACTGCACAACTCTCACTGTTGGGGAAGGTTGCATTAACATATTTCTGTTGTAGTTTTGAAAGTGAAATAACTTGCCTCAAGATTTCAGTGGTGTGTTACTGAATTTTATGTCTCAACTTGGGATCCTGCTGTAGACTTGGTCATAGGCTAAAGGGCTACAGTTGAACTGTGGTTTGAATATCATTTGTTGTGATCTGACATCAAGAAATTAAACATTTTGGAGCGCATCTTCTCTCTTCCAAAAACAGTCCCTCTTTAGTGGAAATGGACACAGGTGAATCATTCTGGATCTTTCTTTCTCAGTCTGGTGCCCTCCAGATGGGCTAGGATGAGAATGTTGAGGGATTAGTCTACTGTACTATTTAGAGAAGGAGATGCTTCGTAAATGCTCACTGAATTCAACAACAGCAATATTTTTAATTGACTTCGTAGTTCCATGCATTTAACTGAATTGCCAACTAAATCCTTAAAATAAGTTAGAGTTGTCTTGTTATCACTTCCTTTTCTACATTTTCCCCAGCTTTTATTCTATTTAATCCTCTGGCAGGGTTATTGATAAAATCTATTGCTTTGTGATTTTAACACACAATGCTTCTTTATCCTCTCATTACAGGTGTGGTCAGTGCCAAAGAAACTGCCTTTGTAAAACAGATAAGGGAGCTGTCGAAGAAGGGCTGCTTTGATCAGATTCCTTTGATTCCTTCCACTCCAGAAGAAATGGCAGACATGTTAAAACTGTGCTCTTATGTTCGCTTCAAAGTGCCCCATCAAGTAAGCGAGTGGCATCATAGGAAAATACCTTTAACTAGAATTTTCCCCCAGATTAGTAGACTACTAATAATACACTGTAGAGACCAATCAAAATTAAGTACAGTGGTGTCTATTTAATAGAAACTGAAAACTGTTAATACTGAGATTAAAGTAAATTAAATTAGCAAATTCATATCAATGTACACATACGCATGTATGTACGAAGATAGACCTGCTTATATTATTTATTTAAGAAAATTGGAATGGCCGCCTGCTCTCAAGTGATTCTGGGCGACTTACAAAAATAAAAACCCAAAATACACACAATAAAAAGCAATCTCTCCCTCTCCCCCCCCCCATAGTTGTTGCTTAATTTGACATTGATTAGAAGTTGCAAAGAACATTGAATTACTTTCTAATATGAAAAAAGTTTATATTTTTGAACATAATAGTAGTATGTTCCTCTAAAGACAGCTGTGGATCCAGGAGGACGCCCAAGTTGCGTATCCTTTCCGTGGGGCTAATGATTCGCCCCCAATGACCAGCGATGGAATCAGCTGGCTATATCAGGATGCCGGCAGCCACAACCACTCGGTCTTGGAGGGGTTGAGTCGAAGCCTGTTTCTCCCCATCCAGACCCGCACAGCTTTAAGGCACTGGGACATCACTTCCACGTCATCATTGGGGTGGTATGGGATGGAAATGTACAGCTGAGTATCATCAGTGTACTAATGGAACTCCACCCCAAAACCACGGATGATCTCACCCAGCGGCTTTACATAAATGTTGAACAGGAGAGGCGAGAGGACTGACCCTTGTGGCACCCCACACACTAGGCGCCTCGGGGTCGACCGCTGCCCCCCTGTCAACACAGATTGCGACCGGTTGGAGAGGTAGGAGGAGAACCACCGCAAAACGGTGCCCCCCACCCCCAATCCCTCCAACCGGTGCAACATGATACCATGGTCGATGGTATCAAAAGCCGCTGAGAGATCTAACAGGACCAGGATAGAGGAGTATCCTCTACCCCGAGTCCTCCAGAGATCATCCACCAACGCGACCAATGCCGTTTCAGTGCTGTATCCAGACCTGAAACCAGACTGGAGCGGATCTAAATAGACAGCTTCATCCAGGTACTGGGGGAGCTGCCATGCCACCACACTCTAACAACCTTCACAAGAAAGTGAAGGTTGGAGACTGGATGATAGTTAGCTAAAACAGCTGGATCCAGAGAAGGCTTCTTTTTTTTTTTAATTTGATTTATATGCCGCCCTTCTCCGGAGACTCAGGGCGGCTTACAATGCGTTAAGCAATAGCCTTCATACTTTTGTATATTTATATATATTTTTTTATACAAAGTCAGCTTATTGCCCCCAACAAACTGGGTCCTCAATTTACCCACCTTATAAAGGATGGAAGGCTGAGTCGACCTTGAGCTGCCTGGGATTGAACTCACAAGTAATTGCAGCAGCTGGATCTTAAATGCTGCCTTTGTAGGAGGCATTACTCCCCTATGCTACTCAGGCTCTTTCTTGAGGAGGGGCCTCATCACCGCCTCCTTCAAGGCAGCCGGTAGGAAGCTCTCGCTCAAAGAAGCGTTGATAATCTCCTGGAACCAGCCTTGTGTAATCTCCCGGGAAGCCAGCACCAACCAGGAGGGACATGGGTCCAATAAACATGTGGTCGCATTCAGTCTTCCCAGAATCCTGTCCACGTCCTTGGGAGCCACAGGATTGAACTCAGCCCAGATAACACTCTCAGGACCTGCCTCAGTCATCTTGCCTGAACTAACCCAGTCAGCGGCCAAATCTTCCCGAATCTGAGTTATTTTATCATCCAGATATTGAACAAAGTCCTCAGCTCGTCCCTGCAAGGGATCATCCCGCGCTCCCAAATGAAGAGAATTCCTTTGAGAGTTTATTGTATGATTTCTATAGAATAGAATTATTTATGTTATTTTACGTCTTTCTATGTCAGCAGGCTTGGGAATAGCATATCTTTATGAGTCTTTTATTCACCTTTCTAGTTCTGGGAGTTTCAGCTCTGATATCAAATTGCACGAGAGTGATGGAATTTTCATCATTAAACTGAAAGCCAAAGGTTTGGCAAAGGACATTAAAAGCTTGGTCTGCTCCTCTTTGGATAATAACACATATGAGGAACAGAATGAGGGCTATAAAAAGCTGCTTTAAATGGAGAAAGACTTCTTTGCCAATGTTTCTTCAGAGCTCACACAGGAAAGGCTTTGCCAATTCTAACTGGAAATACCAGGAATTAAGTTTACTTAATCTACTGTGAACTGGCAGCCCTTGACAACTTGTGAGAGGCATTTCATTTTCCTCTAATTGATTCTAATTTCCTGAACATTTAGCAGCCGTGTAGGTGTTAGAAAGAAAAGTTACCTGTTATGTGCTACGTTGGAGGGACAATTTTTTTAAAAAAAAGAATAAAAATAAAAGAAATGGAACTATGCAAACACTTAAAAGTTAGACTCTTCGCTATAAGAGGCATGCAAATCTGACTTAAATATGTGAGTTATACAAGATCCACAAATTATAAAAAAAAAATTATATAAAATCAAGATGTGGGGATGATTTTTTAATGGATGAAGCCTTGATTGACTTTTCTTGTTTCTAGCTATCTTTCTGATTTTCCTTCATGGGATACATTTTCCTTTTTTAATTACCAGGCATGTGAAACTCTTAGTTAAATTTTCTCTGGTAATACAATAGGCCTCTGTTTTCCACATTTTCCTGCACAGCCCTTTGCTGTCATAAGTCTCTAAATAGTTTACATCTTAATTTAGTTACTTAACACAGACTGCAAATCTGAGTGTTCAAGAGTCGGATTGCCTGCAAATTCCCAGCAAACTCGTAGAAATGAATAAATGAACAACATAATTATTATTTTTTAAAGAGAGAATATTGTGCCCTGGCCTCATTTTTTAATATCTCATTTTATATTCATAGATCCTGCAGGGCCTTGTTGACGTTCGGCTCCCACATAATGACTTTTACCGAAAATGTAAGTGCCTTAGAATAATTTTCTCTTTGATTTGAGCTGAAAACAGCAGCATCTGCGGAGGGGTTCCAGAAAGGAAAATTGCTCTGCCCCTTTTGTACATGACATCATGGACTGGATTTGCATTTTGTCATCTTGATGAAATCATCAGATTCTGATGATGCGACTGACTGAGGACACCTAAGTCATTCATTTATCAATTTTTATCCAGAAAAAAAAATCAAGTTTGTTTTTCATTAATGAAACAATGCAAAAACAGGATTGAGTGTTTATTTGACTTACCGTATATCCTGTTTTTTGTACATGAAATCAAGGCGGCATACATAATGCTCCCTCCTATTTTTTATCCTGCAACAACACAACAACCCTTTGATTGGACTATGACCAATATTGATAAGAATTAAAACAGTTTAATTTATAATTAATTTATAATTATTAATAATTTATAATTTAAAATAATTTATAATTTAAAATAATTCATAATTAATTTATAAACTGTTTTAGTTTTTTTTTAAAAGAAACTTTGCATATTCAAAGGACTAGAATCCAGTAACACTGGATGGAAGCTGCTTAACAAAACAATAGCCAAACAGAAGCCTTTAGCTTTGAGGGCCCGGGCAGAAGAAATCTGAAGTGGGTGTTTTAGCACATTTGATTCTGAAGCCTCTGGTAGCAAATTGCTTGTGTGCTTCCTTTGTTCACTGTAAATTGGTTCTAGCTTTGAGTAAATATCTCAAATATCGCTTTGGGAGACAAAGGTTAAAAACTTTGCAAATGTTGCAGAGTCTTTTTACATACTGTTTCAATTCCTCCCCCTAGCTTTTCGATTGGTATTGAAATGCATGATGTGCAGCTAAGAGCAAATACCTGAGACTGTGAGAAGATAGAGAAATGGCCATTGGAACAGCGGTTTGGGTTATAACCGCAGAAAAAAAATGTTTTGTCTGTGTTCGTTTTCCAAGGAAATGTAATTTTGCTGCACCGGAATTAATCAGTGAATGAATGGCTGGGTTTGTTCCCTAACCCTCTTAGCCTTAGCATTTTCTCTGGATTTGCCCAACACATGAAATCATAAGCTGAGGGACCCTCCTCACTCTGGCACTGTTGTTTCCTCAACTGACCTTGTTAAGTATGTCTTGTGAAGCGAGTCAGCAAATTGTCTGAAAAAGCCTTTGCGTCTCTCTGCCTGTGCAGGCTCTCTTCCTGCTAACCTCCGTAATTATTTTCTTTGTTTCTGCTGTCTCATTGAGAGCAGTCCGTTGCCATTATTTTCTTTCTGGGTGAAAATCTTGAAGTCTGTTTCATCATAATTGGAATTCCACATTGCTTTGGGTGAACTAATTTGCTTCCTTCCCCCTCACTTCTTTTTCTCTTCTGTAAAGTGTTTGTAGAGGTGACAGGTGAAAAGTCACTGACTTGCCTCCAGGACAACATGAGCAAGATCAAAGCTGCAACACAGATTATCTGGGGGAAGCAAGATCAGGTATATCAGTTTCCCTCCGGGACCTTTAACCAAGACCAGTCTGTACTATTCTCTCTTTTTTTAGTATAATGTTGCCTCACTTGTGAAATATATAATGATATTGAGTAAAATGTTGCAATCCCCTTTACCTGAGAAGCACTTTTAAAATTATACAACCTGTCTCCCTGACTTCCCATTGGATTTCTTGCAATTTGATTTTATATGAAGAAAATAGAGGGAAGAAAAGAGGGAAGACCTGAATGAGCCTGAATGAGAATGGGCCTAAATATATAATGGTACACAGTCATAGTCTCCAGCAGTCTTTCTTCAAAATCCTCAATTCTTGCATAGAGCCTATGTCTTTCTTCTGCTAACCATCTCAAGCTGTAACAAGCATGGACAATGCCCAACAGCCTATAGTGTTTTTGAGCCACGAGAATTGAGTAATAAAAGGTTTAGGTTTATTAAATTTCTATACCACCCTTCTCCCGAAGGACTCAGGGCGGTATACAGCCATCATAAAACAATGTAAAAATACAAAATTTAAAACAACTTAAAAGCAGATTAAATATTTCGGCCATTACATTAAAACCCCCAAATTTAAAACACCCCATTCCAATTTCTTATTACACCAGTCCAGCCTGTTGAAATAGCAGGGTCTTAAGGGCACAGTGAAAGGTGCGCAGATCAGGAATCATACGTATCCTAGCGGGCAGTTCATTCCAGAGGATGGGTGCCCCCACAGAAAGCTCTCCCCCTGGGGGTCACCAGTCTACATTGTTTAACTGACGGCACCCTGAGGAGTCCCTCTCTGGGGGAGTGTATTGGTCGGTGGGAGGCTTTCGGTGGCAGAAGGTGGTCCTGTAGATAACCGGGTCCTAAGCCATGGAGCGCTTTAAAGATGGTCACTAACACCTTGAACCGCACCCGGAAGACCACTGGGAGCCAGTGCAGCTTGCACAGGAGAGGTGTCAAGTGGGTGTGTCGGGTTGCACCCATAATCACCCGTGTGGCCGCATTCTGGACCAGTTGAAACCTCCAAGTGCTCTTCAAGGGGAGCCCCACGTAGAGAGCATTACAGTAGTCGAGACGGGATGTGACGAGGGCATGAGTGACCGGTCCAGAAAGGGACGCAACTAGTAGATCAGGCGAACCTGATAAAAAGTCCCCCTGGCCACAGCCGTCATATGGTCGTCTAAAGACAGCCATGGATTCAGGAGGACACCCAGATTGCGAGCCCTGTCTGAGGGGACCAGAGTTTCACCCCCAACAGTTATATATGAAATTGATACTTCATATATTAATTATTGTCATGATATAGCAACAATTTATTTTATTAGGGGTCCTTGGTGCTCTCTGAGCTTGGTGATTTTCTTGCAGACATTCCATTATCCACAGTGGGTAAACATCAGTGCTAGACTAGCCCTGATGATGTTACTATTTTTGATAAGAAACATCTGCAAAAAACCCACCAACTCAGAAAGCACCAAGGATCCCTCATTTCAACCTTGAGCTACAAATATTCTCCCTTATGGAACTCCATTTATGAAAACAAGTGTGAAAATTGTGGCAATTTTTTTTTTAGATTTCTTGTCCTACTTGTTTCCTTGTGTAGTCAAATTGGTTCCTTAGTGAGCCAGATTTGGTGCTGAGGCAATTCAGAATATCTTGCTGAATTCAACATGGAAGTCACATTTTCTTGGTTATCTTTTTCTCTCTCTAGGTGCTGGATGTTTCAGGAGCAGACATTTTAACAGAATCAATTTCTGGTGCCCAAGTACATATTCTGGAAAATTGCGGGCACACTGTAACCGTGGAACGGCCCAGAAAAACAGCAAAGCTTATTCTGGATTTTGTCACCGCCGTACAGAATGCTGAGAATAATAAGAAACTGGCTTGAACTTTTCTTATGGGTTTGAACCCTTAAACCTAGATGTTTCAGTTGAGAGGAAATACTGCTAATTTAATCAGTTCTCAGGGATCTTATAATACAGAACTTGGTGATTGTGCCAAAATCCCTGAAGAAATCTGAATAATTCATGTATTTAATTTAGAAGTTTTATCAGTGCAATGACTCTGGGATACTGAACAGCCTTCACATATATATGCTAATGATAATAAACTTATAAAAACCTGCATTTCTAGATATTTTGAGGAATAGCGAAAGACTTACAAGGTAGATTGTGGAACACTTTCCCCTCAAAAACAATCCTCTGTTTTTGATACCAATCACACATTTTAAAATGTTCAATTTGATTTGGACAACATGATTATTGCTAGGTAAAGTAGGAAAAAAACCACTGTCTTCTGTTAGTGTGCTCTTTCTTGGTCTGGTAATGTTTCACTGAACTAAACATCAGAGAAAAAAAACTGGCAAAGGGCAAATCCTTTTGGGACAGATTCCTATATGGGTTCTATGTTATCCAAAAAATGTGCATCTTGCCTTTCATTTGGGCTTTACCTATACAGTAGCATATCAATAACATATAATTATTGATATATTTATAAAAGCTAAAATATGACTGTGTCACAAAATTCTGTATTATAGAATGCGATGGCCTGTTCTAGGTTTATGCAGTGACTTCATGCCATCTAGCATAATACCTAGTTAATTGGAATGTAGATGGCAACTGCAACTGATTTTAAATATGTAGGAAAAATGGCCTAGAGCGAAATTCATACAGAAAGGGCCAAAGTGAGCTTCCATCTCTTAATATAGATGACTTTGTATGAGGAAATGTTGTGACAAAAGGCTTGGATGATCCAGATATTCATCGAAGTACTATTTGTATTAAGTTACAATTTCAACCAAGAAAAAAATATGCACTACATATTAAACCTATTAAAATTTTCCTGATGCAGTGCAAGTCTTCAGCGTTTATATTGATTTATGAAGAAGGTGATTTTGTATTCTTCCACAGCTCCACAGTTTATAGGTATGCACTGCATTAGGAGCAAATTGAAATATTGATGTCATCTGGACCGACTATAATTGCAATAGTCAAGCACTTGTGAAGTACCTGAACCCCTTCCTTGAAGGGCAGGTCACTGAGTATAAAACTTGTGCATGTGTGGTTCTATGTACACACAAACATACACATACACAGAGGTTAAATTCCATGAAAGTCCATGTGACTATTTCTGATGCAAGTGATTAGCAAACTCCCTGTGAAGAGTAATCTTACTCTACAGCTAATTAATGGAGCTGTCTCAAAACCATTTCTGGAGCCATTGTTTTAATCTAGATGGGACCTGATCCAAGCAATAACACTATATGTAAATACATGTAGAAGTGATCAATTTTTGGTTAGAATTGGGCGGAACTGCTTTTTTAGCTTTCCCTGCTGCGCCTTTTGATTAAATGTTCTACTGAGTAAATTATTTACTTAATGAATTCTGTAAATTCTGTGAATTGTTGAGTTCGGGTGAAGAAACAATAGAACTGAAATGTGCACCGATAAAGTAGAATTGAGGTATTCTAAATGTTTATTTGTTATGCTCACCAAACACTTACAAAGTGAATTATTTATCAATCTTCCACGTACTCTGCTTTTAAATTAATATCTAAAGAATATAAAGCATACAGTATTACTTTTCCTGGGTATGTGTTCTCATTTCTGAGTGCAGTTCTTTAGTGAACAAAAATTCTGTATCAGATTTCGAAAGTTGGACTTCTTACATCCTTGTAACTCCCCTTTCCCTTTTTATATTTATATGGAGGCTTATGAAAACCCCTTCCCACCAAGAAACATTCAATGAATGTTGTTGTTCCATTGAGTAACAATTTGCAGCATATTGGGTATATATAGTCTATACCCAATGCATATTTTAGAATGGCAGTTAAATGAGTGAACTGATTCCAAAGTAATTTGACTTTGAACAAAACTTGTATTTGTTGAAACATTAAGAGAATATGTTGATACCAGGTGTGGTTTCTGATTTTACATCCACTGTGGAAGTGAGATACCATTATATAATACTGTAATTTTGTTCCAATTAAAATACTTTATTGTGACTGATTTCTTCCAATCAAATCCTTGCAATTCTTTGTATTTTCAACTTCTATTTAGGAATGCAATCAAATTACCTTGCAATGCATTTTCATTAGAGAGTCATGAATGGTCTATCTTTTTCTCAAATAGGGTTGGGGGAATTCAACTTTTATTGAGGAAAAATGAGAACCCATGCATTTTATTTAATAACTGATCAGTATTTCTAGAAGTAGAGATTAAAAACCATACAAAACCAACAGAGAACAGGTCAATTTTTAGTATGGCTCTCAGAAGCCAATGTACTGTACACAGAAAGACTCAATTAAAACATAACTGAAATATCGAAGTCTTGAATTTGTGTGGTTTTGTTTTCTCCCATTCTTTCTTTTATTTCTGGTGTTCAGGCTGCAAGTGCCACTGTTTGATAGTTAAACCTATCCATTGAGCCTGCTAACACAGGTAGGTAGTCCTTGGCTTACAACCATTCAAAGTTATCATGGCACTGAAAAAAATGACTTACAAGTGATACAACTGCAACCATCTCAACAACCCCACGGTCACATAATCAACATTCAGGTGCTTTGCGACTGGCATTATACAATATTTACAAGAGTTGCAGTGTCCCAGGGTCACATCACTGCCATTTGAAACCTTTCCAGCCAACTTCCAACAAGTCAAAGAGAGGAGCTGGATTTGCTTAATGACAGTGCTTCATTTGACTGCAGTGAATTGCTTAAGAACTGTGGCAAAAAAAGATCATAAAATTGGCCACAGCTCATTTAACAATCACTTCACTTAACCATGGAAATTGTGGTTCCAACTATGGTTGCGTGTGAGGTCTTCTTGTAGTGGTATATAACTACCCCCTCCCTCCAACAATGTAAAATTGACTACGTTGTGATCAATAGTCACAGTTGACTGCAGGGGTGGGGTGGGAAGTGGGTGGAGGAAATTAAATACAGTGAAGTCCTCCATTGGAAAGTCTCCACGGAATTGCCATTTGTGAAAGATTAATCATGTACTTTTGAATGAATATGCAACCAGTTTCAGGTTTTAGACCCCAAGATGCTCTTTACTTTTATATTTTCTTCTCTCAGTAGCTTCAAAGAAAGCAACGTGGAAGTTACTGCTAGTTTTCCTAACTGCTTCTTAGATAGCAAGAGATGAAAATTTGAGCAAGGTTCAAGGGATTAGGTTTTAAGTTGTTTTCCATCAATACGGACCCCAAATTTTCAATTCAATTGCACAGAAGGTGAAGGATGTGTGTGTTTTATTTTTATAGTTATAATGTACACTGAAGATGGCATTTAATTTTGTTGTACGAGGTGCAATGACAATAAACTAAACTAAACAAGTCTTTGATACAGTGCCAGAATAAATAACAACTTGATTTAGCCCAATGGTTTGACCATTATTTAGTCCCCCATAGCTATTCATATAGAGGATGTTGATCAAAGTTTTGATAAAAATCAAAGCAAAAACCCTAAACTAAAATAAAATAAAGGTAAAATAGAAGATTCAGGCAATTCTTTTGCTCTGGGATTATATTCTTGTGCTTTTGGTACTACATTGGCCATTCCTGTGCTGATTGATGAGCTGAATTTTGCATTAAATTACTTGAGAAACACAGGTCTATTGCAATGTGATAAACATTTTGGGCTGTGATACAAGCAAAGAGATGGTAAGATTTAGCTTTTGTGAGATAGTGAAGAAGGTTAAATCCTTAGGAGTTTATATTGCAACGTCAAATGGGAAGTTATATAATTATGAAGTGTTATGGCATAAAATACAGATAGATTTAGAAAAATGGAAAAAATTACAATTGTCATTGTTGGGTAGGATTGCGGCAGGTAAAATGAGTGTTTTGCCTAAGTTTTTATTTTTGTTTCAAATGATACCAATATTAAAAAAAGATGCAAATTTGGAAGATTGGCAGAAAGGTATTAATAAGTTTATATGGGCTGGCAAGAAACCAAGAGTTAAGTTAAGAATAATGCAAGATACTCGTGAAAGAGGAGGCTTGAAAATGCCAAATTTGAAATTGTATTATGAAGCAGCTGTTTTAACGGCTATCAGTGATTGGATTAACCTAACAGAAGAAAGGATCTTGAATATTGAAGGTTATGACTTGCTATATGGCTGGCATGCTTACTTGATTTATGATAAAAAGGTGGATAAGACTTTTAAAAGCCATATATTAAGGAATGCTTTATTGCGTGTCTGGAAAAAATATCAATATAAGTTAAATGACAAGATACCTTTGTGGACAGTTCCCAGACATGCAATTGAGAATATAAGTATAGAGCAAAGACTAGATATAGTTACCTACAAACAATTATTGATTATAGACAAGAGTGTATATCAGTTAAAGTCCTTGAATACATTAAGAGAGGAAAGGTTACTTCAAACCTGGTTTCAATATATACAGTTGCAGAATAGGTGGAAAAAAGACCAAAAAATTGGAATTACACATAGTGAAGAGCATTTGATACAACAGATTAGAGACCAGAGGCCAATGCATATAAGAAGATTATATAGTGTACTGATAGAAATTGACTCAGAGACAGAGTTGATTAAAGATTGCATGATAAAATGGGCACAAAATTTTGAAGAACCAGTAATGATGGAAACTTGGGAAATGATTTGGGTGAGAAATGTAAAATTTACACAAGCACAACATTTACGAGAAAATTTTTATAAGATGTTTTACAGATGGCATATGGATCCAAAAAAATTGGCTTGTATGTATCCTACCTTGCAACCTAAGTGTTGGAGATGTGATTGTGTTGAGGCTACTTATTTTCATATCTGGTGGACGTGTAAAAAAGTTAAAGCATTTTGGATAAAAATATGGTGGATTGTACAGAATGTTTTGAAAAAACGGATAGAATTTACTCCACAGCTGTTTTTGTTAGGTATTATACAAAACTGTACGGTAATACAAACTAAGTTGATGTTGAACTTAATAACTGCAGCGAGACTTCTGGTGGCGCAGTATTGGAAGAAGGAAGAACTACCATCTATTGAAGAATGGACATTAAAAGTAATGAATTTAGCAGAAATGGCAAAAATGTCGGCATATTTAAAAGACCATTCAAATGAGAAATTTAGGTTAGAATGGAAAAGATGGATAGAATATATTCAAGGCAAATAAAAGACTAGAAAATTACAATTAGTTTTTTGAATGGGGAATGGAGAGTATTAATAGAGTGTTATAAAGTTAAGGGGAGTTAAAAGTTTAAGAGGGTGATGAGAAACTATAGATTACTAGCTTAAATTAGTTTATGATTGTTTAATGTGATACTCTGTGTTTTGCTTTGGGAAGGGAGGGGTGGGTGGGGTGGGGTTAGGGAGGAATTGGGGGGAAGGGGTGGGGGGAAGGGGAAATCTATGTAAAAATGTTTGTTAAAATTTTTCAATAAAAAAAAAGATTTGGCTTTTATGATTATAACGATTACAACAGATCTAATTTAAAAGTTCTTTAGTTGTTCATACTTACACCCTTAGGTGTTATTTTTGATTTGCAACTTCATATTCTTTTTCAGTGTTTTTTGTACCTGTTCTTGTTTCAGCAGAAGAATGTAAAAAAAAAAAAAACTTCCTTTCATTTTTAATGGTCTATTTGCAATGACCAATATTAGCCTATTGTGTCCAATCCAATCACTGTGGTTGCCAAACCATGGGTTTACAGCTTAGTGCAAATTGTAAATGCAAGCAATTATTTCTTCTATAAAACATCATAAGGTAGAGGTTTGTTCTGAGTTTGGGAATTGGTTTTCCCCAAAATTGTACATGGACTCACCTCAGCCCCTCTGCTTGCTTGCTTATTGATTTATTTTGCTGCTCCTCTCCCTGACAGAGGGTAGCTTTTAAGGAAACAGTTTAAAGTAACTTGTGCCTTGCAGTCCCCCCCTCCCCCCCCCGATAATGGATCAATGTTCAACCTCCTGACTGGGAAAGCCAAATAAAATAAAAGCTACCTTTTTGACTGTCAGTAGATGATTGGAAGTGCTATTAATATTATTCTAATATTACATGAATGCAAACAGGTCAACAGAAAATTACTTTGACATAGAACAATGGTTATTCCATAACCAAAACTATTAAAAGTCAATGGCTTGTCACTAATATAGGGGTTTCTGCTGTGGAAGTAGCATTTTTGGTAATCTTGTTCCCTTTTCCCTGTGCATTTACAGAGAAAACTCCTGTCCCAGAGTTCCCTTTGAAGTTTTCTGCTCATTACAGGTCTGCAGTCTAAAAGGCACTTCTACTTCTTCTTGTGCCATATCCATCATTGGATGCTGGCAATCAAGTTGGCGATCCTATTTTTATCACCAGCCACATGAAAAAATGCTGTTGAGTTTTGTCCAAACCAGTCCCTTAGATTTTGAAGCCATGATGTTCTTCTACCTGGACCTCATTTGCCTTCAATCTTTCCTTGGAGGATTAAGTGAAGTATGCCATATTTTTTTGGGTGTCGCATCACATGTCCAAAATATTCTAACTTTCGCTTTCTTATGATTGTGATGATTTCCCTTAGCTTTCCCAGGCAGCTTATCACCTCCTCACTTCTGATTTTGTCAACCCAATTTTGACAGCCGCCTGTAAATCCACATTTCCAATGCTTCTAGTCTCTTCAAGTGGCTTTCTGTCAGAAACCAACTCTCCACTCTGTAGAGCACGATAGAAAAAAACGTAGCATCTGACAAGCTTGATTTTCAATCTTAGACTTATGTCATGACTGCAGAAGACCCTTTTCATTTTGAAGAATGCTGTTTGAGGTTTCTTTATCCTTGTTTTTACTTCAGTGCTCATGTTCCAGCATAGTGGCATAGTGGTTAAATGGTTAAATCATCAGGCTAGAAACTCGAAAACTGTGAATTCCATTCCCACTTTAAGACACAAAGCCGGTAACTCTCTCAACTCTAGGAAGAAGGCAAGGACAAACCACTTCTGAAATATTGCCAAGAAAATTGCATGGATTTATACAGGCAGTCACCACTTGAAGGCACCTGCATGCATGTGTGCACACCCTCCTTCCATTTTACTAAATAGATATTCACTCTATTGCTTAATCTTTCCCTCTGGGTTGAATTTCATTTCTCCCTCTTCTTCCACGGATCATCAAAGCAATTTCACTGTTGCTCTTCACCTCTATGATCATTCTCCATCATTAATAGATCCCAGAGTATCTTACGAATGATGTGGTGAATATACGTGTCCAAGGATAATGTCGCAGGATCCAATCTGGGTCAATCACCGAGACCAGAGATTTTGCCTTCCAAGCTTTTGGACTTGTGATGGAGACCATCTTCAGGGAACTTCTCTCTAGCAGAGTGTGTGGTTTTGTGTGTGGTATTTATAGTGCCTGTCATAAGTAGCTTTTTAGATGTTGATTGGGATGTGTTGATGGCTGGCTTTTAAGTCATTAGCTGTCATTTGCTTGTGCTGCCCAACCCCTACCTTCTAAGGACTTGATAAGCTGGTGATTAATCAGCACTCCTGTTGGCTGATTGTTTCCTGGGGCCTGTTTCCTAGGCTTCAATCACTTCTCTGGCTGTTTTTGTGCCTGCTTCTCCAACAATCTTAGTAGCTGCAAAGTTGAATGAGCGTCTACCTTGCTGATTCTCTTTCCAACCACTCTCCTCCTCCATAGGCTGAATCTTGTCCAGTGAAACTGTCTACTTCCTTGTGCTCAGAAGTTTGTCCCTGCTTCCAAATTCATTAAAGTGAGGAATCCCTGTCATGCAGTTTATTGCAGTCAGAAAACCCTTTGCTTTCTTCCTTCTCCTTTTTGGCTTACTTTGAAGTCCTTATCCCTACCCCACTCTGCTCTGAAGGATCTGTTCTAGAGGTGGGTTTCAGCAGGTTCTGACCAGTTCTGGAGAACTGGTAGTGGAAATTTTGAGTAGTTCGGAGAACCGGTAGGAAAAATTCTGACTGGCCCCGCCCCATCTATTCTCTGCCTCCTGAGTCCCAGCTGATCAGGAGGAAATGGGGATTTTGCAGTATCCTTCCCCTGGAGTGGGGAGGGAGGGTATCCTTCCTTTGCCATGCCCACCAAGCCACGCCCACCAAGCCATGCCACACCCACCAAGACACACCCACAGAACCAGTAGTAAAAATTTTTGAAACCCACCACTGATTCGTTCCCTCTTGAATTGGAAGCACTGGCCAATCCCAATAAATGCCACAAGTTACACCTTGATTCTCCGCTATTAAGAAATGGTAGGTAACTACTGAATCTTCTGGATGTCAGTAAATCTCCAGCTTTTTCTTGTTTTCTTTGTATGGTTTCCTAAGCAAATCCATGATAAGAAGGATTCAGAAAGGCACCGAGTGTAGGTGACAGTTGTTCTCAACATCCTCTATAAATGTTGGTTGCCACAAATAGTGAGATTCTTAAAAGATATTAGAAGAATTATAGCTATAAGGGGGAAAAAGAAACAATTACTGTGTTCTGCTCAGTGGAACACTTTATCATTTTAGAAAAAGTGGTTCTTTATCCTGACATTTTGGCTATTAAAGAGGACTTTCAGCCTGGCAGATAGTGTTCCTGAGCAAAAGAAAAAAAATGATTTCTTATGGAGAACCCCAGCCCGAATTCACAGGGCAGAAGAGAAACTATGTTCTCTGTAATTACATTTTTGCATTTTACATTTCACAATAAGCTCATCTGAACAGTTTATTAAAGGGGGATAGCTCCACCTAGAGGCCAGAAAGGACAATTTGAATAGTCTTTGTTTAGCAACCACAATTAGGAATTGTTTAGAAAAGCAGTCACTAAGTGAAACTGATTACATTTATGGTCTTACTTCAACTTTTCTTTGCATATCTGTAAAAGTTTTAAAAGCAAGGATTGATCATAAGGTTACTTTATTTTATCACCATCATAATTGCAAAGGGTCACTAAATGAGGCACTTGCTAAATGAGGATTTCCTGTACTTAAAAAGACCAAAAGGACACTTTAAAAAAGGAAAGATTAATAGGCAATAGCAGTACTTGATCACTCTTGCCAAGGGACCAAAGAAAACTAGGTCTCGCCTAGTTAGTTCCAGGAAGGAATTTTACCAGAATTTAGAAAATGTGGTCTAGATTGGCAAAAGAAGAGAAGAGAAGAGAAGAGAAGAGAAGAGCAATCCTCTTGTCCTTGCTGGGACTCAGTTAAAGTCTATTTCTCCCCATCCAGAACTGGACCTTCAGGCACTGGATCAGGTCTCACCTCATCTTCTGCCTGGCCCAGGTTGAAGATAGGGCAGGGGTCAACAACCTGCAGCTCTGGAGCCGCCTGTGGCTCTTTCACCCCTCTGCTGCAGCTCCCTGTCACTCAAAATATGCATCACAACCGCCAATGTACGACACCTGCCGGCATATGATGTATTGAGCTTTTCAACTCTTAGTAGACCAACCATGGATAGGATTGTCTACTGGGAGTTGAAAAGAAAAGTTTCAGAAGAAAACGGAACGTTTAATTCAACTACATATGCTAGTTTTGTAGCCGCTCAAGAAATAGTCAGGCAGGGGGAGGGTTTTGTGGCTCCCGGTGTTTTCTTTTCTGTGGGAAACAGGTCCAAATGGCTCTTTGAGTGTTTAAGGTTGCAGATAGGGTATCATCAGCATCCTGATGACTCTTACATGCTAGCAGATGAGCTCTCCCAATCCCTTCATGTATAGTTTTTGGCCTCCACAACTTTAAATGTGTGGATTTTAATCCCCAGAATTCCCCAGCCAGCATGTTAAGAGGTGGGGGGTGGAGAAGAGAGCCAAGCCCTGTGACATGCTATAGCAGAGTTCCTAAGGGCCCAACTTCTCCTCTCTTCACCTGCTTAGGAAAGAGAAGAAACATTACATTACAAAACAGTGTCTCCTGTTTCCGGGCCTTCCAACTATCCCAGAAGGATAAGTTTTCAAAATCATTAGGGGAACAAACAGGACCAGGAGATTCACCCAACCATATCCTAATTCTATTCAAGATCAACAACAAGAATGACTAAGAGCATTTCAATTTCATATCTAAGTCTGTCCCTGACTGGAAAAATTTCAGATAAATAATTTCATCCAAGGTTACTTTTAAATGAAGCCTTCCCTGTTGGCCTTCAGAAGGCCTTGAGAACTTGGCTTTCCCCCCCCAGATGCTAAGTGTCTTCTGTTTTACTGTTAGAGGAATTTGTAAAGGCCTTGACTGGTAGAGTAAAAAAACATTTGCTCTTCTTTTAAAATGCAGCCACAAGGTCAGTGTTGGGCTTTATGGTTACTGGAGAAGTTTAGAGAGCTGTCTTCTCCCTTTCTCATAACAAATGCTAACAGTTGAAGTAATTTCCTGAATTTGCAAGATGAGAGTTCCAGAACAAGTTCAAGGAGGAAACACTGCGTCTCCCAGAGCACAGATTGTGGATCTATAATCCAGAGGGCTTTAAAAAGCAACTGGATCAATTCAAAAAGCAGAAGGCCAGCAGGGATTCTAGATATTGTCTACCCTAGTGTCAACTTTAAGATGTGTGGACTTCAGCTCCCAGAATTCTCCAGGCAGCATGCCTGTTTCTGAGAGTTGATGTCCACACTTCTTAAAGTTAACAAGGTTGAGAAATAACAGCCCACAATACCAGAAGTGGAATATTTTAAAATATCCATTTTTGGGGAACGTATGCAGGAAATCTCATTGTGTATTTGCTGATTTTCTGTTGACATGGTATCAGTTTTGCCAGAGAGAATCGTTGGTTTAAAAAAAAAATTTTTTTTTTAAATGTAGATTTAGAAATTTGTCTGATATTTGATTCATAATATAGTTAACCTGTATTAATAGTTTTCCTGTTTTCTGTTTTCTGTTCTTTTTTGTTAACTTGACCAGCTCTATTTTTTTAGGGTTTTTTTAGCTTTTCATAAAAAAATAGTTTTCTGTTTTTGAAGTGTGTGAGAATTTTATATTCTTTTTCTATTTCTTTCAATAAAATGTGTTAAGACAGTAAATAAAAATAACTTAAAAATACATCAGGATATTGAACCTGGCTCTGCCCTGATTTAGCATGGCTAAATTGTTTACTCCTTTCTCTTGTAAAGTATTTTGCACCCTGGTCCTCAATGAATGGAAATTTTGCTTGCTGAGTCCTCCCAAATTTTCTAGTTTTTCTTTGAAGACCTTTCGCTTCTCATCCAAGAAGCTTCTTTAGAGCTGAAGAATGGATGAGAAGCAAAACGTCTTCAAAATAAAACCAGAAAGTCCAGATACCTCTTGAAAAAGCAGCATTGGGACAACCATTACTTGGATGACTGAGAATCTCCATAGATGTTTTGCTTGCTGAGGCAAGTTCTAATTCTGACAGCAGGTGGCAGCATTGTCTCTTTTAAAGGTTTTTTTACCTTTAGTAATTTGCTGGAATGTCGGTACTGAGATTATAGGGCTTCCTCCCCCTCCCCCCAGATGTTTCCTTATTCAGTTTTAATGACTATTTCTTTGATCCTACTATACTGATATTGGTATTGAAAGCTTGGTTTCTAATAGCAATAACAAAAATATAAAACTCTTAAGTATAATATCTACTCAACACTTAAAACATTTTAGCAAAAACAGCTCGAAGACCAACATCAAGATAATAAATCAGAATAGAATGTGAGTAGAATACGAGAGAATATTTCTCATACACAGGCAGGGCTCTCTCATAAAAGGAAAGCCAAGGGGGTGTAGTGGCTAAAGTGTTGGATTAAGGAGCAAAGAGATCTAGGTTCAAATTCCTCCCCAGCAGTGGTGAAAGTTAAAATTTGTTGCTACCGGTTCTGTGGGCGTGGCTTGGTGGGGTGTGTGTGTCATGTGACTGGATGGCTGTGGCTTGGTTGGGGGGTTCAGGTGACTGAGTGGGCGTGGCCAACTTAAAAAAAAACTTTTTAAAAGCATTTTTTACTACCAGTTCGGGTGAATAGGTAGTAAAAAATGCTTTAAAAAAGTAAAAAAAAGATTCTGACGATCGTGTGGCACAGCTATGCCCCACGACCGTTGGAACCTTTTTTTAACCTTTTAAAAGCATTTTTTAAACTACTGGTTTGCCTGAACGGGTAGTTTTTATCACTACTGGTTCACCCAAACCCAAGTGAACCGGTAGCATTTCACCCCTGCTCCCCAGCCATAAATGCTCTCTAAGTGTTTTTGTGAATGTTGCCCTTTTCAGCCCAACCCACCCTTACAAGGTTGTGTGATTGTGTGCTCCTGAATGAAAGCCAAGAGATACATCTAATAAGTAAATAAATAAATACCTGGTCTCTATCATTCTTGAAAACCGAACCTTGCACATTGGTCTTGGGTTACAGGAAAGCACATTCTGGTGGAATCGTTTGATCATTCCTTCAGAGAGGTCAGATTCCCCAACCTGGTGCACTCCAGGTATATTAGGATTACAATTTCCAGCAATCCAAAAATGGGGGAGAAATACACGCGTGAGTGGGAAGCCCTGCATTTCCTCCTAAGACAGTCCTGGCATGGACATTGACATTCTCCAATAACAACAGTTGATGATCCTTCTGTTAGGATATAATTTAGACAGAGAACAGAGCTCTAGCCCAAAATCACCTTCATAATCTTATATAGCCAATCTCTGAGGCTAAAGGGTGGACGTTACAGTTAAGAGCATTAAGGTATAGTACATTAATTTCTCCTGTCTCCAAGTACAGAATGTGATGTCCCGAAAACTGATGGTAAGAAGATGGCATGCAAGTGGGTAATGCTTTCCTAGTTAATTAGGCCTGGCTGGTCTGTAGCCTTTCTGAACCAGACCTTAATGATACATGCCAGGATGACAGTTTAATGAAATTACCAGTCCCAGCAAATTAATCAGTGATGTATACATAGTCTTGTTATGTTGTTATCTCCTAGAGGTATCTGAATGTACTGTATTTAGCAGTAGTCTTCTTAGCTAGGCCTGGAATACTGCTTTAATGTTCCATGAATGTAGCATAATCTTAGATTAACCCCCTTTCTCTCCTCCTAGTACAGTCACTGTAGGAGGCTGGCTATTTGAGAAAGATCATCTTGTGAAGAGTAGTGGCAAAAACACATTAAGAATAAGAACATTAGCTCTAACTGATTAAGATTAAGGTCTATAGTTCTCTTTGGATAATCAATATCTGAGTTTAAAGAGACTTATATTCAGGCAGATAGGAGATATAGAAAAATGATCCTATAGATGCACAAAAGGATACCTGTTTTTTTTTTAATTAAACATGGCTAAAGTCTTCTTGGGGACAGGTTCAGGAGTGGGTTCTACTTACTTTTACTACTGGTTCACAACGGGATTGTGCACGCATAATTGCTTCTGGGCATGCACAGATTGCTTCTGATGATATCAGAGTCAGTGGGCAGAGCCTCCCACCGGTTTTACTACCGGTTCTATACAACTGATCCGAACTGGGGGCAACCCACCACCGGACAGGTTTATACCTTACATGCATAGGAACGTGCAAATCAGTCTATCCATTTCCGGTTTGCATGTCTTGAATCACAGTTTTGTTCCATCCAGTTTCCACACCATTCTGCAAACTTCAGCTTCCCCTAATGTCTAAATATATGTCTAAATATACATTTCTTTGCATGCCATGGTTGAATTTAAAACGCTATGGCTCTTCTGACTAAGGATGATGGCAGTTGATGTTCAATTCTTTCAAGGACACTACATTTATTTATTTATTTGTCAAGAATAAATTAATAAATAAATACCCAATCTGGTAGTCTCTGATAAAGGATCCCAGTTCACGGCTAACCAATTCAAAATGTTTCTAGCCAGCCAAAGAATCTGGCACGCACTATCTGTGCTGGGAAAACTGTCCACTAATAGATTGGCTGAAAGGATGGTGAGGACGACAAAAGAAACCTTAGCAAGACTGAGTTCAGGGGACATACAGGCAAAAATAGATAAACTACTGAGCAGACAGCACATCACACCCAGTGCCAACACACATAGAAGTCCTGCGGAACTGTTAATAGGAAGGAAACTATGGTCTACTTTAGACAGACTATACCCCCATTACAGCACAGAGAAGCCAGTTGATTCTACCAGCAAGACTAGAAAATTCCAAGTGGGGGATAAAGTGTACGCAAAGAATTTTAACGGAAACCCCTTATGGGTCCCAGCAGAAATAACTCAAGTCACAGGCCCTCTATCCTACAGGATAGAGACGGAAGATGGCCAGAGCTGGGAAAGACACATAGATCAACTCAGGGGCTGATTAGTCAGAAGAGAACACGGAGCACAAGAGGGAACCCAGGGAGAGAAAAGGAAATTCACACAGAAGCAGACCAGGCCCTACATCAAACACCACCAAACGAACAACAGGGACAACACTCAAACACGACTAGAGACAGCGAACACTTATCTGGGGTCCAGGAGGGAGTTATCAATAGCAGTGACAGTCCACCATTACAGCTGGGGGTGGAAGGAATAAACATCCAACAAAATAGGCCCACGCCATTGGTGGAATTTGAGAGAGTTCCAGAGGCACCTCCAGGAGAGACACAGAACTTGACCTCTCGCTCCAAGATCTCTGGAACAACTGAACTGCGCAGGTGAAGTTGTGCCCCGAAAAGACCCGCCTACTGGCATGACTACGTGGCTTGAGAGACTCCAGGATTGGTCAATGCTGATCTAGAGGGGTGGGGTGTTAAGTATTGAATGACAATTCAAATGGACCAATTAGAAGCAAGCAAATAGAGCGGGAGATTTAGAAGCATGTCAGTGGCTGAAGCCACGGACAGCTCCCTTTAAAAGAGGCTGCTGCAGCTAGGCAATCCATTGCGGTACCGGAGCTGAATAAACTCATGTAACTGTAGTGCATGTCCTCTGTCCTTACTGCGCCCACTATTTTACAGTAGGCACCTTGGTGCGCTTATGCACGCCCCTTACAGACCTCTTAGGAATGGGGTGAGGTCAACAGTAGACAGTCCTAGGTTAAAATTTTGGAGGTTTCGGGATGAAACCACAGAGTCAGGTACTGCATTCCAGGCAGTGACCACTCTGTTTCTGAAGTCATATTTTCTGCCATCGAGTTTGGAGCGGTTCACTTTAACTTTGTATCTATTGTGTGCTTGTGTATTGTTGTAGTTGAAGTTGAAGTAGTCATTGACAGGTAGGACATTGTAGCAGATAATTTTATGAGCTACGCTTAGGTCATACCAAAGACGGTGTAATTCTAAGTTTTCTTAACTTCTTTAAAACAGAGAGGCAAAATAAAAATTAAATGCTCCACTTGTACATTTCCAGCATCTCATGTATGTAATCCCATTTCAAGGTATAAACGTGTCGCTGTTGATTTGAACTTTAATCTGAGTACAGACTAGTTTCTCTCCTGAAGAGCTGAGAAATATCCTCCGAGAGTTGATTCAACGGTCCCTGCCTTGCCAACAACACTTTGTCTAGGGAAAATAAACAAATTTCTGTAGGTAAGGAAAATGAAAAAAAAAAAAATCTCCCATCCATCTTTTCACAGAACGTGTTTCCAGCACGTACACACTGCTTGACTCAGAAGCAGACAAGGAGAACCAGGGGAAATTCCAGAGTTTTCTTTTTAAAGAAAGAAGATTGCTATACTGAATGCTCATTTGCCAAGATAATAAGACCCAGTAACTGGAGTAATACGATAGGAGAAAGTGAAGCAGAGGTGCTCATTTGATATTTGTGTGAACTTGAAAACACACAGCTGACTAGGTTTTCAGTTCACATCACACCACTAACTGGAGAAGAGTAATTAGACTCACAACTGTCCCAATATGGTTTTGACTTGAAACCGCCCCTTCCAGATAGCCTGGGTTACTGGGCCACACCACATACTGGACTCTTAAACTGACCCGATTACATTGTTTAAATGAAGCCATAGTGTGAGCTGCATGTAATTCAGGCCAAACAGATCAATGTTAATGCTGGCCTGGAAAGAAAGAAATCTGAAACTTACCCTGTGTTGACCTGCTTCCTACAACCACTCTACTATTTTTGACTGGCCGTATTAGACATCTTTATTCATAAGGTAATGGTTCAGGCAGTGAAGAATTCTAAATGGACATTTCAGAAAGATGCTTATTCTTTCTTTTTTCCTATATCCCTCAAATTCTGTCTGCATATGTACATCTTTCTATCTATATCTATCTGTCCCAAAGATAGCAACAGCATTTAGACTTATGTACCGCTTCATAGTGCTTTACAGCCCTCTCTAAGAACTACTCATGACTGTATGACTGTAACTTTGTTGCTTCTATCCTTAAAATTTATATTTATTTATTTATTTATTTATTTATTGGATTTATATACCGCCCTTCTCCTTACGGACTCAGGGCGATGCACAGCCGATTAAAAACAAGCACACAAAAGTTAAAATTTCATAAAAAACAATATAAATGGCCATAAATTAAAACCAAATTCATTTAAAGATAATAAAAAACTCTAAAATGATAAAATATTTACAGGAATCAGGCTAAGCCGGCAAGCTGAAAAAGATGAGTTTTTAAAGCCCGCCGGAAGGTCGGGAGGTCGGAGATTGTTCTTAACTCTGGAGGCAGATCATTCCAAAGGGTGGGTGCTGCCACAGAGAAGGCTCTCCCCCTGGGGGTGCCAGCCGGCATTGTCTGGCTGACGGCACCCTGAGGAGGCCCTCTCTGTGGGAGCGAACCGGCCGGTGGGAGGCAATTGGTGGCAGAAGGCGGTCCCGTAAGTACCCTGGCCCTAAGCCATGGAGCGCTTTAAAGGTGATTACCAACACCTTGAAACGCACCCGAAAGTCCACCGGCAACCAATGCAGCTCACGCAGGAGAGGTGTCACATGGGAGCGTCCCGTCGCTCCCATAATCCCCCGCGCGGCCGCATTCTGTACCAGTTGGAGCCTCCGGGTGCACCCCAAGGGGAGCCCCATGTAGAGAGCATTGCAGTAGTCCAGACAGGAAGTGACAAGAGCATGAGTGACCGTGCGTAGGGAGTCCCAATCTAGAAAGGGTCGTAACTGGCGTATCAGGCGAACCTGATAAAAAGCCCCCCTGGCCACGGCTGTCGTATGATCCTCTAAAGACAGCCGTGAATCCAGGAGGACGCCCAAGTTGTGAACCCTTTCCGTGGGGGCCAATGATTCGCCCCAATAAGCAGCGATGGTGTCAGCTGGCTATATCGGGATGCCGGCAGCCACAGCCACTCGGTCTTGGAGGGGTTGAGTCGAAGCCTGTTTCTCCCCATCCAGACCCACACAGCTTCAAGGCACTGGGACATCACTTCCACGGCATCGTTGGGGTGGTCTGGGGTGGAAATGTACAGCTGAGTATCATCAGTGTATTGATATTGTTTCCTGATCGCTATTTGTACCCTATGACTATCATTAAGTGTTGTACCTTATGATTCTTGATGAACTTATCTTTTCTTTTATACGTGTACACTGAGAGCGTATGCACCAAGACAAATTCCTTGTGTATCCAATCACACTTGGCCAATAAAAGATTCTATTCTATTCTATTCTATTCTATTCTATTCTATTCTATTCTATTCTATTCTATTCTATTCTATTCTATTCTATTCTATTCTATTCTATTCTATTCTATTCTATTCTATTCCAGAGTCAGCCTGTTGCCCCCAGCAATCTGGGTACTCATTTAACTTCAGAAGGGTGAAAGGCTGAGTCAACCTTGAGCAGATCAGGATCGAACTGCTGGCAGTAGGCAGAATTAGCCTGCAATGTTGCATTCTAACCACTGTGCCACCATGGCTCAGATCAATGCATCGCAACTGTTCCTCCACCTAATGCCTGAAATAGAAGTAGTCCTCAACTTACAACTGTTCATTTAGTAACTGTTCAAAGTGACTGAAAGTGACTTATGACCATTTTTCACATTTACAACTGTTGCAGTATCCCCCTGGTCATGTAATCAAAATTTAGGTGCTTGACAACTGACTCATATCTATGATGGTTCCAGTGTCCCGGCGGTCAGGTTTTGCAAGCTTCTGACAAGCAAAGTCAATGGGGAAGCCAGATTCACTTAATAACCATGTTACTAACTTAGCAACTGCAGTGATTTATTTAACAACTGTGGTAAGAATGGTTGTAAAATGGAGCAAAATTTCTGTCTAGCAACAGAAATTTTGGGCTCAATTGTGGTTGTAAGACAAGGACTGCCTGTATATAGTTTAACCAAGGGTGATTTGAAATGTGACCTTGCAGGTTTGCAAGTAACTTAGAGGATGAATCACATTTTTAAAGGTTAATTAGGCATATGCAAACAAAATGGATCTAGAGATCAGTCAAAAACTATCCATCAACCCAGCAGTTTGATTACTTTGTTCTTTAACTTTGTTGCTGTAAGGGGCTTGCACACATTCATCATTTTAGAGGGCGATAGAATTGCAAACTTTGAAAACTTCTGGTGTACTCAGCTAATGGAAAACTAGTTCCTTTTATTTCTCTTCTCTTGGACTCATCAGTCTTTTTTCCAGAAGCCCTTGAAACAGATCTTATTATTATTATTATTATTATTATTATTATTATTATTATTATTATTATCATCATCATCATCATCATCATCATCATCATCATCATCATATTTCTATGCCGCCCACTCTCCGAGGACTCTGGGCGGCTTACAACAATCGACAGTATACTAAATAGAATATTGCCCCCAACAATCTGGGTCCTCATTTTACCCACCATGGAAGGATGGAAGGCTGAGTCAACCCTGAGCCTGTGAGATTTGATCTGCTGATCTGCTGAACTAGCAGTCAGCTGAATTAGCTGCAGTACAGCACTCTAACCACTGTGCCACTTCGGCTCTTTATCTCCTGGGAGATATCACATGGCCTCTTGCATATTTTTTCTAAAGATATGCCAGTTCGCTTATCTTTATATAATAAATCTTATTTTAAACCAATTCAGTTTAAAATAAGTGCTTCTTCTTGGAAACTGCATTAAAACACGATGAAACTTTCTAAGTATCTCTAAAAATGGAAGGCCAGAATTTAAGAACCTATGATAGATGCAGTTTCAGTAATTATGTTTTCATATTTGTAACTTTGCCTTATTCATGGATAAAGAGGGTTGTTGGAAGAAATGTTCATCTGGTTCAGTTCGAAGTGGGGAGAAAGACTCTGGAAACATGGAGGTTGATTGAAAAGATGGTTTAATGGTGAAGCAGAACCACCAACCACATGTGATTCTGGGTGGCTGACCACCTGGTTTGATGAATACATGGATTTTTATACAGCTTGTTCTACAGCATTTTGTATTTTAGAAGCTTGTTTTGTGTATTTTGTTATTCAATTTTAATTAGTTTGTCTTGTGAAGGCTGGCAATGAGTTGGGTTTTTTAATCTTGTTTAACAAATGTAATTAATCCTAGATGCTGGCTTCCTTGGGATTTTAATCCCGTCTTGAATGGATTACCAAATCTGCATTTCTAAAAGTTGGCCCCTTAGTTTCTACTTGGGACAGAGCACTGAGGCTCTGAGTTTCTGTCTTTAGAAACATGTTTCTCCTTTAGGGAAAATATAATATTCTGTCTTTTTAATATTTCCTAAAATATTTCATTCTTCTATGAGGGGAGGGGAGGGCAGGGAACTACCAAGTTAAATATAAATATAATCAACTGATTTCTCTTGTTTCTTTGTCTTTCTTCCTAGCTTGTTGCTTGAAGTATTTTTCAAAACTCATTTCAAGTACTGTATGGAGAACTGAAAATAAGGGAAGAACTGTTTGGGCAGTGGGAGGCAGAGAAGTTTGCTTTTTAAAAAAAGGGTGTTAAATGCTCTCTTGCACCCCACTTTCAACTATAGGAAGAAATATCCTTCTGGGTTCAGCTCCAAGTGGGGAAAAAGACACTGGAAACATGGAGTCTGCTTGGAAAGATGGTTTAATGGTGGACAGGATCACATGGTTTGAGTTCCTGAACAGAAAAGGGGTGAGATGCAGTGAGTCCACGGGTTTTATGTCCTCTCTGGCTTTGAACTTCCTAGGGCCCAGAAAAAGTATCCTGATTGGTTGTCAGTGTCGAGCACAGCCTCTGCTCGACAACGGAGCAACATTGACCACCCACGCTGCAAGCAAATGATACCACCCGGAGACGGAGGGGGGGACTAACTACGGGTGGTGGGGTGCACGGGTGCTGGTGGAGGGGCTGGAGTCCGTATAGGCTGCGTATAGCACCGGTGGCGGGTGGTATGTTGGGGCGCGTGGGCGGCGAGGCAACAGCGGCCGGGATGGATGACGGCAGCACGAAGCGCCCGGGGGGCGTTTTGGGCTGATTACTGAGGCGGGGCGTTCCCGGGCGGGCGCTTTAAACTCATTACTGAGGCGGGGTGCGCCCATGATCAGGACTCCTATAAAGCGCGCCTCCCAGCCATGCCTGACAGCCGCGTCTTTGTGTTGCTAACGCATGCCGGTTTCTCACGGAAAGAGCTGTAGCACAAATAAAAGTCACGTTAATTATCTGCTTACCTGCGTGAAGGCGTGAGTTTGTAGCACAGCGCAACGGAGAGCTGAGAGTCAGACTCCCAGGGAATAGGGGTCTTAGCTAGCCTTGCTGGCTGATGTCATCTTCCCAGGTGCCATGTGGTGAGTTTTGGTTGCTAGATGGGTCCTATTGTATTAGTTTCTATTGCTAGATGGGTCTTATTGTGTTGCAGATGATGGTCCATTAACAAAGATTGAGTTTCTGCCTCTGGACCATTGACAAAGGGTGGGGGCAGGAAGATGGGAGCAGTTTCGTCTTTAAAACATGCTTCTCCATTTCTCATCCAGGGAAACATAATATTCTGCCTTTTTAATATTTCCCAAAACATTTCATTCCTTTAGGAAAGGGGTGAGTGCTAACTTCCTACACAACATTAATAGACACAACATGGGTGGTTGCCATGCATCATTTCAATTAGTTTGGCTCTAAGCCTGACAGGTTCCACTCTGGAGTTTTGCCGTACCTAAACACAGAAAAAGACAAAGATTGAAAAGAATGCACTGAATTTCCTTGAAGGATCTTCATTCATTTCCTATTTTGGATTAAAAGCAAAATGTTCCTGCGTAGAATTTCCTTCCTGAATAAACACTTTCTTTGTGGATTAGTTTCCACTGGAAGATGATTTTAAAAAAATGCATTTTTCCTCCCAGCAAGGAGACACTCTGACAATAAAATAATGTCAGGCTGCAATCCTAATTTTATTGATGTAGAATACAGAGTTTTATGCGAAATTAATGAAATTTAATGGATAAAGACTTGAGGACTTCAAATATTGAAAAGCTATAGATTTATCAATGCTTTTCACAGGATTCTAAAATAACACACACCTTTCTTTATACGAGGAAAGTTCTAACTGGATGTAACTAAGATGCTGATAGGGCAATTTCAAGGCTACTCTTTCATTTTAAGATTATTTTATCTTTAGGATTAATTTAACTTTAATCTGGAGTTGGACTAGAGGATGTCTTTAGACACAGAAATGTTCTCTGATTGTTCTTTAAATAGAGCTTATTTTCTAAAAATAGGACACATTCTATTTGTAGACTACATCCTATCTGTAAACAACATCCTATTTGTAGTCTATTTTTTCTTAAGATGATAATCCATCCTTGTGTGAAGTTTATGGGATGAGGATGAATATTACATTTGATATGATATTGTGTTTTAAAATTAATTGCAATGACATATAGATGATATGATTGTTTTTTTTTTTTTTTTAATTTGATTTATATGCCGCCCTTCTCCGGAGACTCAGGGCGGCTTACAATGCGTTAAGCAATAGCCTTCATACTTTTGTATATTTATATTTATACAAAGTCAGCTTATTGCCCGCACAAACTGGGTCCTCAATTTACCCACCTTAGAAAGGATGGAAGGCTGAGTCGACCTTGAGCCTGGCTAGGATTGAACTCAGAGAAATTACAGGCAGCGGGTGTTAATTGCTGCCTTTAGTAGGAGGCATTAGCCCTCTACGCTACACAGGCTCCCTATGTTGTTGTTAGTTACAAAGTCATGTCTGACCCATCTCGATCCAAAGGACAATGTTCCTCCAGGCCTTCCTGACCGTTCTGCCATCCCCTGGAGTCCATTTGCCCCAGGGATATTTAATCACTTTTCCCTTAATCATACTTCACATTAAATTGGGTTTATGGACTATGCTTAAACTGATGACTGAATTAACCCATTTTCTGAGTTTGTACAATATATTGACCCATAAAACAGCTTGATTCAGACAATCCACGAAGTCATAGGAAACCTAATAGAGATTAAAGCTAACCAAGCGTGCTGTATTGTTACAATGGGGTCTCTAGCTTTAGAAATGGCCTAATTAAAGGTGATATATGAACATAAGAAATCGCATTCAAATTCATAACTAGATTTGGAGATCACTGTGGATGATATTCAAAATTTTAGGGGATCTACAAATGGCTCTGGAGCCTCAACATGTTACTTCACTTAGTTCCCTTTTTTATAGAAAGAACTAAGTGAATCAAGAAATACAAGAATTACACTAATCTCGAAGAAATGGTGGAATAGAATCATTAAAGAAAGGATGCTAAGGAGGGACAAAATGAAATGTCAATGACAAAAATTAAAATAATGTTGAAGAAACAGAGGCAGATAACAGTAATCTTGCATTCAGTTATCCTGCATTGAATTCTCTTGCATCAAATTGTCCTGGATTGAGTTGGCCATGATGAATTGTCTCATGTCAAGTTGGCCAGGGCAAGATGACTGTGGCAAGCCATCCCATTTGGTTTTTGAGAGTCACTTTTAGTTGTAGTCCTTTTTTTTTGAATAGGTAGATGTTGATTGAGGACTACTCTAACCTGGTGTCTTTTATTGTTCTTTTTACTTTTTTGTTCAGATACCTTATTGGCTACCCAGTTATTTGATTAAGATAGATGATCATATATGTTTGCAGAACAAATATTTTTAATTCATAAAGTATGATCAGTGCGTGTTGTATCTAACAGGCACTAGATGGGATATATTCAGTTTTGCTGGCTATGGATAATATATGTTGCATTCTAACACACAAGAATGGTGTAAAGTTGGAAAATGGCTGATCTGAACATTTGCTAAAATCCTAATGATAGATGTTTCAGCTCAACCTTTATTGTTATGTGGATGGATAAGAAAATTGAAGGGGAGCGCAGGATATCTCATATATCCTGACATCATGGTAATGATGTAAGTTCTGTCATTTGTGCCATATATAATGTCATTGTGACTTCTTGCAGATACCTATCAAGGTAAGGTATTCTATTCACTTCAAGTTTAATCCAAATGTCTCTTTTTTTTGGGAGGGGGGAGTGTTTTGAGAAAGCGAGTACTCAGTCATAGCAATATTTCTCTTCCTCTTGAGGGACCTCATCAGTGGTGAAATATAAAATTTGTTACTAATGGTTCTGTGGGCATGGCTTGGTGGGAAGGGGTAATGTGACTGGGTGGGCATGGCCAACTTTTTTAAAAAACTTTTTTAAAGCATTTTTTTACAACCTATTCAGGTGATTAGGTTGTAAAAAATGCTTTTAAAAGATAAAAAAAAAGCTCTGATGATCGTGCGGCACAACTGTGATTGTCAGAGTTTTTTTTTTTACCTTTTAAAAGCAGGAAGTAATGACACCTGGGCAGAGCCTTGCGCTGCCATCGCTACTGGTTCTCTGAAACACCTGCCACAATCGTTACCGGATCGCCCCATCCGGTTTGAACTGGGAGCATTTCACCCCTGGACCTCATGTTCTCTTTTGTTCTTCTCTGAAGTAAAGAGTGGAAGTCAACAACTGTTGAACTACTTTTCCCATTATTTAATATTAATGACTGCTATTGATATTTAGCAATATCAGAAATGATGTAAGTTCCTCTCCCTGCCTCAGAAGATAGAGGAGAAGCCCAGGAAAACTCTTGGATCAGGATCATCACAAGCAAAGATTCACAATCAAGAAGCAAGATTCTGTCCACTGTCACCTTTCTTAGCTTCTGCTGGAGTCCCTAAGGACTGTTTTCCTGAAATCCTCTCCACCAATCTTAAGAATTTAGGATCAGGTTACCTAAAAGACAGGTAGGGTTTGCAATGCTTCGGATCCAGTTCCGAAAAGGAGCTTCATAGCATGTGGAAGGATGAGTGAAGGGCATGCCAGAAGCTTCTTATAGTGTCTCTGTGTTTTTTTTATTTCCCTGAGATTGAATGACAGCTGTGAAGGGATTTAAAGCATTGCAGACAAATGGTAGGAAGAGAATCTGAAAGGCTGTGCAGTTCTATTTCTTGCCTTTACCAATTTTAAGATGTTTCTTAGAATTTCTGCTCCATGTGCTCACACTGAGTGAAGTCAATCAGAGGTCTACTAACAAAGACTCGCTTCTTACACAAAATGATTCCCTTGGATCCTTATGGAGTTTTGGTACAAACTGAAGATGATTTTGTTCAACGTCTAAGGCCTCCTTGGGTTTTGGCTGTTTTAGAATTGGTTTTATTCATAGAGATTATTGGATTGCTTTATAGGTTCCTATTAGTAGGGAGGCACGATGTTTTATATTCCTCATTTATAAAAAGATAAGACATTATACAAATCATGTTTTTGGAGTTGGTTTAGTCCATTAAATTAAGGTTCACTTGTGCTTGTCTGGTTTGGGCAGAAGTCCAAACATATAGAAGTAAAAACTTTTGATCTGCTTCTTGTGTTCATGCTGGGAGAAGTGTGTTAATTCAAGAGATTCTTAAGACTTGTGCATGTGATACGGTGTTTAAGCAATAAACCAGGGGTAAAATCCAGCAGGTTCTGACAGGTTCTGGAGAACCGGTAGTGGAAATTTTGAGTAGTTTGGAGAACCAGCAAATGCCATCTTTGGCTGACCCCAGAGTGGGGTGGGAATGGAGATTTTGCAATATTCTCCCCCCAAGAGTTGGGTGGGAATGGAGATTTTGCAGTATCCTTCCCCTGCTCTGCCCACAATGCCCACCAAGCCATGCCCACAGAACCGGTAGTAAAAAAAATTGGATTTCACCACTGCAATAAACTTATTGCTTACTTTTTGATTTAATGTGACATGTAAAAAGGGGAGTGAAGCAAATTTTGAAAGCATGGCTTGTTGGCTTATTGATGTGGGCTTGCCTTCAGGCAATATGCAAATGAGGATTTTGTTTTTTATACATGATTTGAATTATCAAATCATTGAATTATAGGTGGTCCTCAACTTATAACTCTAAGTAGTGATGGTTGTTAAGTAAATCACATGACTATGCCTGATTTTTTTATTTTTTTGTGGCAGTCTTGAAGCAAACATGGCGATTATGAAGTGAATGCAGTTGTAAATTGAATCCATTGTTCATTATGTAGCATTTTTTTTTCTGCCAGAAATGCCAGTTTCTGGCAAAAATGTCATAAAATGTGGGCACATGAGTACGGGACATAAATGTGGCCTTGTTGTTGCCTGCCCAGATATGGTCACATGATTGGGTAGGCAGCTGTTGGAACTTGAAAACTGAATTATAAGTAATTTTGGGGTTATAACTTTATATGGTTGTTAAGCAATAGATTGTAAGTTGAGGACTATCTGTAATCCGTTAGATGCAACACAAAACTAATTAAAACATATTAATATTTGGCAAAGAATATGTTGCCACTCTGTTGCAAGTTTTCAACAAAAAATGGTTAAAGCAAACTGTAGCATTGTAGGATATATGAATTCAATCATAACTGACATACAGTACATTCAGAAAATATCCAGACCTCCATCACTTCTGTCAATTTTGTTATGCTGCAGCTTGATTCTACAGTTGTTGAAATTCATTTTTTCCTCATTAATCTACACTCAATACCCCATAATGATAAAGTGAAAATATCATATCTTGTAATTGCTGCCAAAGGTGCTTCAGTAAAGCACTGAATGAAGGATCTGAATATTTATGCCTACGTGATATTTCAGTTTTTTCTTTTTAATAAATTTACAGACATTTCTACCATTTTGTTTTCACTTTGTCGTTATGGGGTACTGAGTGTAGATTAATGAGGAAAAAAATGAATTTCAACAATTGTAGAATCAAGCTGCAGCCTAACAAAATTGACAAAAGTGAAGGAGATCTGGATACTTTCCAAATGCACTCTATGCATAATAGCTTTCGAAATAAGGCTATACTTTGTGAAACTTTTTATTTCAGGCTAGAATGAGATTGGATGGCTCTAGTAGCAGAAGAGTGTGGATATAAGCAGAGATCAAACTATTGTCTTTCAGTCCAAAGGTTTTTGAACAATCTTTTAAGATACTTGGCTGAGTTTTCACAAGTTTAATTAAATAGCTGAATCTGCAAAAAACAAAAAACAAAACCCTAAATTTGGTTGCTTTTGACCTTGATTGATTTTGATAATTTGTAAGCCCACCAGTTTGACTACTTTGTGACAAAATGTAATATGAAAACCTAGCAGATGAGTTAATGCTTTATCCAAGTTAAATATATTGTGTGAGACCAATTCCCAAATTGCACTGCAAACAGACCACAGTCATTTGTTCTGAACATTATGTATGTTTGTGTATTTCTGCTGCAGCTGCCAGCTTGTCTAACTGAACCAAAGCCTTTGCTTGTCCTCTGAACAGTCTAAAGTCTGAATCTGCACAGAGTCTTCTTGACCTTATTTATTCTCTAACTTCAGAAGAGTGAATTAAAGGAATTTCAGCTAGGCTGGACTAAAAGACCTCCAAGATCCCTTCTATTCTATTCTATTCTATTCTATTCTATTCTATTCTATTCTATTCTATTCTATTCTATTCTATTCTATTCTATTCTATTCTTTCCCAAGATGATATTTCACTCTTGAGATGTAGAAGTTCATCTGGGAATACCAATGCTATTGAGCAACCAGACCAATCTCAGAAGCAAGTTTCTTTTAGGGCACTTCAAGCTGACCAGAAATGCAGGACTTTTGAGGTAAATCTACAAACAAACAGAAGGACTTGAATACACAAGGATTATCAGACACTCACATCATGTTCATTTGTGAAGTGCACTGTAGAAAGTCACAGTCCTTTCTTTTAAAAATAATAGGACAAAACAAGACAAAATAATGAGAGGATCAGGTTTTCTTCTGACTGTATGACAATAGAATTTCTCTCTCTCTAAAGAACTGTCCATTTATTTTAAAATGTTCTGCAGAGAAATGGGAACAGTAAGTAATGTCTGAGTAATTGCTACACACAAGTGCCCATCAATAATTTACCAAGTTCTTTCTTCTCTTTTCTCTGTAGCAATTAGAGACTGAAGGCTGCAATCCAAAGTACACTGTTACCAAGAAGTCACCAAGTGAGTGGACAATCATCTGTTGGGACATGTCATGCGCTATATATATTGGATTGCAATTTTAAATGTTCGTAAGAATGAATGATGGGGAAAAGCATGGGAGATACTTTCAGTTAAATACAATTAGAAGTATGCAATAAATCAGCTATAAAGGCAAAGTTAAAAGAGACTTAACTTGCATTCTAATTTCAACCAACTATGTACTGGTTTCATTCAGACAATATTGGTTGCAAATACATTGAAGCATAAATTAATCAAAGAACCTGGATTTGCAAAGCTACACAGCTTACAAATTTAGCATGTTATGAGAATATATCTGCTAGGTCTTTACCTGGCACAATAAAGCACGGGTAGCAAACTTGCGGTGTCACGATGCCGTCATGTGACATATCGCGACATCCTCCCCTTCGTGGAGCTAGGGTGGGCGTGGCCTGCGCATGACACATCCGGTCCAGGAGCCACCAGTTTGACACCCCTGCAATAAACCATGTATGTGAACACAGTCATGCTCTGATTATTTTCTCCAAGGAAAGTGAGTCAATTTTATTTGATGGATTGTCAGAGAATAGTCCCCTACTTGAAACCTGCTTTAAATACAGCTCAGTGATCATGCATGTCATTTTATATAAATTGATATTCTTTTGTCCTTTGGAAGGGAATGAATTTCATGTCCTCCATTTTTTTCCACCTGCGACAACATGTGAGTAGCCATGCTACTGGTAATATTTTTTCCCAAATGTTCTTCAGCTGCTGGGTGTATGCACTACAGGAGACAAGGGATTATTTAGCTTTGTTGCCTCTGCCAAATACTGATTAAGCCAGGTCCCAAGGCAGCTGTCTGGTTTGAAGTGGTGATGCCTTATTTAAAGCTTTGGGTGTCCATATTTAGGTGGGCTAAGGAATTGTTCATGACAGGAAGCATCTGTGCTGGAGTTAGGGGATACATTCCAGAGCAGATTTCTTCATAGTAACATGTGTCAACTGTAAAGATCCCATGCTGTGACACTTTAATCAATGATGTTCAGTTTCTCCCAATGCTTTTCCTATGTAATCCTATTTATACAATGGCACAACTGAAGAAAACTGTCCTGCATCTTCATCATTCTATCAAGGCTCATTAAAGGTGTGAGTTTATCTTCTAGAGATATTTCTGAATAGCTACTGCTGGTCCATCAGAGAAGATTTTCCTAAGCAGCATTTAGGGCTTTTTTCCTATTTCTACTTAACCATATTACCAACATGCTGCCTTTTTGTGGTTGTCCATGACACTGCCTTTGTTTTATCTCCAGTCATGAGAGAGGCAAGGTCAGGTCATCCACAACTAAATCTGTATTAATCAGGGATGGGTTCCACTTACCCTTACTACCAGTTTGCAGCAGGAGTGCGTGCTTGCTTCACTCACATGCATGCATGCTTCTGTGCATGTGCAGATCACACATGATGATGTTGTGGCAGGTGGGCGGAGCCTCCCACCAGTTTTACTACCAGTTCTATAGAACTGGACCGAACCAGGAACAATCCACCATTGGTATTAATCTATATTAAAGTTATGTTTTCCTTTATTATGACATGCTATCAGGCAACCTCCAAATCAGAGGTGGGTTTCAGCAGGTTCTGACCAGTTCTGGAGAACCGGTAGCAGAAATTTTGAATAGTTCGGAGAACCGGTAATAAAAATTCTGACTGGCCCCGCCCCCATCTATTCTCTGCCTCCTGAGTCCCAGCTGATCGGGAGGAAATGGGGATTTTACAGTATCCTTCCCCTGCCATGCCCACCAAGCCACACCAACCAAGCCATGCCACGCCCACCAAGCCACACCCACAGAACTGGTAGTAAAAAAATTTGAAATCCACCACTGCTCCAACATCTGTCAGTCTTTGTAATCTGTTAGCTTGGAAGAAAGTCAGATGACTGCAGGGACTGCAGATCCAGGATAGGTATTGCCAATGGGGAGAGTAGATGTCATAACAGTATTGTTATCTAGCAACTTTAGAGTAGGTAGATAGATAGCACTTCAAGTCAGCAGGAGGGAAAGGTCTCCAAAGACTTTATCTACTTGTCTTCTGTACAAGATTCTATAAACATGAGGACAGTGTTCAGAAAAGGGGAAGGGAGGAAGAAAAAAAAAAGAACAAGAAGAACCTGCCTATTAACTTCCATGAAGGAAATCCATATAATATCTTTGCATCTATATTTTATATAATGAACTCTGAGCATCTGCTGAAACATAGGTACTTATTCAAACAGACAATAAATCCTTTGTGGACACTATACCTTTGCCAAGGGCCTGGAGCAGGACTTGAAGACTTGCTTGAAGAAGAGCATGGTTGGGGCTATTCCAGCATTTAGGCAGTCTTTCTCATGGCAAATTTATGCTGAGAGGACTTCAACTCCCAGCCAGCAAGTAGTCTACACAGTGTGGACTTGACAGAGGTGTCAATATTGAGAAACACTGCTCTGGAGCAATGCTGTTCTGGAGGGCAGATATGTGACAGAGAAGACACATTTCTGGGTCCCATAATGTGGCATTGCTTGATAGATGTGAGCTAGAGTATGCCAAGTGTTCAGCTTTTATAAGATGGACAAAGAATTTGTAATGAATATTGTAATTGGCCAGGCCTGTTGTGTCAATAGTCTGGTTATTAATGCATAACCAGAATGCATCTATCCTGTCCAACATTCTAAATGAGCTTCTGCTCCAAACAGCTGCCCTTTTCTGATGCAGGCAAAAGGCTGATTTGAGAAGATATATGATGAATCACTGTGCCATATGGGATTGGAATAGCCTTTGGCTATTTGTTTGCATTCCAGCACCCAACCAATGTGTAATATTCACTAGACCTGTGTTTAGAAAGAGCCGAATTGTCAGATCACTGGTGTGAAGCACTCCTGCACCTGTTAGTTGGGCCACTTGACAGATGGCATGGTTCTGAACATATGTCTATATTTTCCCCATTGTACATTAGAGATAGTAATTGGTGGTGGCTCTTCAATTAGAGGGCAATAGGTGGTAGGAAGGGTAACAAAGCCAGAAGTATCCACCAATCCCTTTCCTTAACTTGACCATAATAGGTATGTTAACAGGACTTCCTTCCACGGTGGTGCAGTGGTTAGAATGCAGTACTACTTCTGCTGACCGCCAGCTGCCTGCAATTTGGCAGTTCAAATCTCACCAGATTCAAGGTTGACTCAGCCTTCCATCCTTCCAAGGTTGGTAAAATGAGGACCCAAGTTGTTGGGAGCAATGTGTTGACTCTGTAAAACAGCTTAGAGAGGGCTGTAAAGCACTGTGAAGCGGTATGTAAGTCTAAGTCCTATTGCTATTCACTAAATTTCTTTTGTTGCAGAACAAGGACCACCAATGGGAATTAATGCATTGCATGCCACTATTTTCTTCTGACTTAAGAACTTGTGGCCTTCCACTGTATAGTGATTTCTAGGTCACCCAATTAGTACTGTGTTGAATAACAGTAATGAGGACAGACTTTATATCATTGCAATGATGGCTGGGTGATGCTATAGAGAAACTATAATTTTTTATCAGGAAAATAGCCTGAGTTGTACACAAATATGAAGAGCCTGGTGGCGTGGCAGACTAAAGCCTGTTATTAACATTCAGCTGCCTGCAATTACTGCTAGTTCAAATCTCCCCAGGCTCAAGGTTGACTCAGCCTTCCGTCCTTTCTAAGGTAGGTAAATTGAGGACCCAGTTTGTGGGGGCAATAAGCTGACTTTGTATAAATATACAAAAGTATGAAGGCTATTGCTTAACGCATTGTAAGCCGCCCTGAGTCTCCGGAGAAGGGCGGCATATAAATAAATAAAAAAAAATGTAGTTCAGGAAGAGCTGGATTTCAATGACTGCTGTCTAACTATGACTGAATATTATTGTTAATAATAAATTACTGAATTTATGTTCTGACTCCCAGTGACTCTGCAATCTACCACTCCCCACAAGCATGTCTAAGCAAAATAAATAAATAATAAAAAAAAAATATGCAGTTCAGTGAGAAAAATAAGGTCCTGCACTTAGGTAGGAAAAATCAAATTTACAGGTAGAGAATAGGCCACTCCTGGCTCAATAGTAGTAACCGTGAGAGGGATATAGGCATCCTAGTGGACCACCACTTAAGTATGAGCCAGCAATGTGCTGCAGCTGCTGAAAAAGCCAAACCAGTCCTGAACTGCATCGACAGAGGAATAGCATCAAGATTATGAATATGCTGTTTTATACTGCACTAGTGAGGCCATATGTGGAATGGGGGGGGGAGGGGCACATGATAACTGCCTCCAGTACGAGGACTGTCAGAGAGAAGGCAGGATTGACCTATTCTCCAAAGCTTGTTAAAAGGAGATCCAATCTAGAAGTAAGGAGAACATGTTCTGACAGCAAAAACAATTACAGTATTTTTTGCTCCATAAGACACACTCCTCCCCACCACCCCCCTAAATGTGGGTGGAAATGTCTGTGTGTCTTATGGAGCGAATATGGTGAATAGCAGCTGGGCCGCAGTGGTGGGATCCTTTTACAGTCCTGAACCCTGCCTCTTCTGTCTTTGTCATTGCCTGCCTCTTCTGTCTCTTTTCTGCAGTGCAGGAGTGAATAGGCAGAGCTGGCACAAGAGAGGACACCTATCTGTGGTCCTCTCAGGCTCCGCCTCCTGCCCTCACTACACTATTGCTCCATATTCGGCGCTCCATATTCACAGTGAGACAGCGCTCCATATTCATATTTTTTTCTTGTTTTCCTCCTCTAAACCTAGGTGCGTCTTATGGCCAGGTGTGTCTTATAGTGCGAAAAATATGGTAATCAATGGAATTCCAATCCTGGAGCTGTGTTTGCTCCGTTACTGGAGGATTTCAAAAATAGATTGGATAACCATTTGACCAGGATGATATGAGGTTTCCTGCCTTTAGTAGAGGATTTGACTAGAAGACTTCTGAAGCCCCTTCCAGCCCTATGATTCTATGTTCTCTTTTCTATGAAAGACAAATGAAGTGGACATAAGGCAAAGGACAGATCTGGGCTTTATGCTTGTCCCATTGCCAGTATGTGACACCCAACACTTCTTGGGTGCAGGAACATATGACATCATCCTCCATCCACTTGTAGCTCATCACAAGTGTTGATTGATAAAAGTTTGCAAAATTTGTTTGTGCACATGTATCTGCTGCTGGTATAAAAGTCATAATAAAACTTTGAGCTTATTCTTCAATTTCTGTGATGAATCAAAACATTTTGGCCATGAGATTTTATCATTGGTAGGGGGGCAAAGTAGAAACAAGAGAAATTGCTTCTCTTGAATATGCTGTAATAGCTGAGATTTTTAACTTTCTTTAATTAAGGCAGTGAATGCATTTTCTCAAGAATAAATCAAGGGACGTATACACATACCTTTAATTCACAAGAGTCTTTTCTTCTGCACTTAACTGCGTAGTAGTATAATCCAATGAAGGATAGGCTCTGATTACACAAACTTAAATCATGCTCATTTGCATTTACCACAATGAAAGAAAACTTACCATGATGCGTATACATAAAGTGTACTGCAAGTTGTACAAGTGATTTTAACAGGAGCTTCTACTCCTGGGATTTTATCATAAAGAGATCTGTGTTGCTTGCCATTTTCAAGTAAATATAGACATGATCAAACTCCGTAAATTACAGCATATTCCAAGCTGCAATTATTGCCTGAAAATGCTACCTCAACTTTTTAGTGATGTCCAGCAAATGTATTGATAAAAAAGCAAACATCCAATAGCTAAGCTCTACCACTCCTTCCCCAGCTATTTCAGCTTGCCAAACATAAATATATGGATGGGTGAGCAAGTAAAACACATGCATGCGTGGGCATGCACAAGAGCGATCAGTTTATTTTTATATGACGCTGGGTGACTATAACATGAGTCAGCAGAAACCTTTGGGCACTTTTGGAGAGCAACAGATATAACATACATAGGAGTTATTGTTGTCTTGAGGTGGTTTTATGGCCTAGAACAATCATTCAGGACACACGTGTTAGACCACAGCTCTCCTAATATTCAATTTGTTCTCAGGATAATTCTCCCCAAAAATGCTTCTAGGTAACTTTCTCTATATCAGCCTCCTGCACGTTGGAAGAGAGCATCTGTGGGATGAGATTTCCTTTCCTTTCCTTCCTGCTCCTGATGAGATTCACTAGTCACCTTTGTGAGACAAATGGCCTGAGAAGAAAAGCAGCTTCCTACCCGGATATTGGATGATTTGCGGACCAGTTCTTCCCCCCCCACCCCCAATTTACCACTAAAATGCAAGAAAGGGCTGCTGCAGTTTAAAAGAATTTGTCAACTGAATGCGTCAGAGGATTGCCTCAAAATAGCCTACTGATGATGATGATGATGATGATGATGATAATAATAATAATAATAATAATAATAATAATAATACTGCAGAATTGTCAGAGCATTCTCAGATGCAGATTCAGACTGTTGGTTCACACAAAATGGTTGAGTTTTTGCAACCTGCTAAACTAGGCTAAAAGCGAATTGAACAGATTGTGGGTCCAATGCTTTGTGGGAATCCAATCATTCTTTTAATATGACGTGTGTATGATGCCATTTTATTCAAGCATAGTATGGCAGTTTGGGCAAAGCATGGGCTTAACTAATGTGGACTTAGCATATTGTGTGAGTCTAACCAATAAGAATCACTTCTTCTTCTGCTTTTTTTCCTGAGGCAGATTAAAGCCAAACGTTATTTTATTATTGCAGTTTCCCTCCTATTTCCCCCCACCCCCCTCAAGAGAGATTGACAGATGGTACTTCAGCTTCAATACCTCAAAAATTATACTGGGAACATTTTCTTCCCACTTGTCTGACACAAAACAGCTCTGCCACAATTAACTTTTGATTTAAACACTGCCTTTCCTCCTCTGCATGAACGCTGGAGGAGAGAATGACAAAAGTTTGGATAATCCATTCATCTAAAACAATTTTTTCCTTATTCTTTCACTATGCCAGAGACGGGATGGACCCAACCCTGTAAAAAGCCCCTTATATTTCCAAGAATATCTAGGATCTGCTCAACCAGCTCTTGGCTTTTATTATCTCAGAACTACAGAAAAGAACTATCAGTGAACAGAGAAATGGTGGTGTGTGAATCCAGCTAGTATTTATTATTTATTGTTTATTTATTATTTGAACTTGTATGCTGCCCTATCTCTGAGGGGACTCAGGGCGGCTGACAACAATAAAAATAAGCCAAATCAATGTTAAAATACCCAAGAAGATTATAGAAAAACCATTAAAATCCCTTTTAAAACCCCTTATTTAAAACATATGGCACCTGTTAATATTTTTTCTTCCTCAACTTACAAAACAACACATTTCCCTTCTCATTGTCTCCTGGTCCTTATTTTTAAAAATGCATTTAGAGGGGCATGTGCATTTACTGGACTTAAAACAAATAAGATCATCAAGCAAAAATGACTTGAAATTACAGTTTCACAGCAGCACAGCTGAAGAAATGAAAACTATGGATTCAGTGGACGACTTCATGGAGGGAGAAATAAAACAGAATTAATTGGAGTTTATTGGACTCAAGCACCTAGCCAAACATGGCCAATCTCAAAAAGTTAAACTGGGCTATAATTGGTTAATATTTGGATGGAAGACCTCAGGAAGTGTCAGGTTTGTAGTTTAGTCAAGACTTCCTAGAAAAAGGCAATGGCAACCCATTTCTGTGCCAAGAAAATTGTGTGGTTATGTTCATAAGATCATCAGGAATGGAGCCCAACACAAAATAAATAAAACCTACTGAGGCAAAATTTTCCATACGAAGCAACCTGCATTCCCGCACATCTCCAAAAGTATTTACGTAATTGCCATGATAAACAGGAAGAAAGGATGTGACCTCCCATTTCACTTATAATTGCAGAGTTAGAGATATCTTGCTGTCACACAAAATGCATGAATAGTAAAATGCACATGATCCTTTTTCACCTGTTTATTTCCCCTGCCGTGTTAACCTTATGCATTGCTTTAGGGTATTAGCCCTTCCCTCACATTAAATGCAATGAATAGTTGTGCTATTTCATCAGCTTGCATCCATAGAGATGAAGTTACTCTTGGAAAAAAAAATACCAACACAGCAAAGCCTTAGGAATGAAAAGGCTCTGACACCTTGTTGAATTGTTGTAGATTGTGCACCTATAGCAATGGAAACTTTCCAAAGATGTTCTGCTATCTAACAAAGTCTAAAAATACAATTGTGTAATAACTTTGAATAGAGTCTCAGCTGAAGGAAAGGAGTTGCAGATACAAAAGGTTATCCAAGGATCCTGTTTGCGACTGATAAACTTTGTGTTCTGAGTTATCAACAAAGGCAGCGTTAATCTGGGCCTGGGTGTCTGGAGACAGGTTGGAATTGGGAAATAGCAGGAATCTATTGTTTCCTTTGAGAGTGTAAATCATAGATAGCACATCACATCTCTTTTCCTTATTTATTTATGTGATGGGCTCTAGAGAGCCTACAGAACTTACAGTGTAAACATACAACATAAAAATCAATATCATAAATTTCAAAACAATAAAATCCACAACGTTCTAAATAAAAACTAGAAGTAATAAGCTGTCAATGTAATAGTAATAAGGATAGGCTTTCTATCACCTCAGCCATGGATGGGTGATCTTAGAACCCTGTTAAACATTGTTGGGAAAATGGCCTCCATCATATTTTTTTTTCCTCAATTCAGGTCAGTGAGCAATTTGGACTGGAGGGCCTCTCAGTACTAAGCCTATTTCCCACGCTTAGGTTCATTTTTCTATGGCTGAAGGATAAGCCTAAAATGACAGCAACCCAACAATTGTCCTCTTTTAAACCAATGCTAGCCCACTCTATTAATAAGTTTACATGTCAAAGTGGATATCCTGAAAGGAAATGGAGAAAAGAGCTCTTAAAAAGATGGCAGCAAGGAGGTCAAATGCCGTGGGACAGCAAATGTGTCTCTTTCTGATGCTGTTCTCAAGGTTCTGGGTTATGGCACTAGAGAGCACTGTAGAGCTAAGAGAGCAGGGCGGACAAGAGGTTCCTGCTGAACAAGGGGTTATCCTGTAAGGCAAGTTGTTTATTCAGAAACTAAAACAGGATGCTGCACTTCGCCCTGATAGATACCAGGTTGCCATCAGATTGTCATTTTAATGGGTTAGAAAATTGTAAACACATATGGAGTGATCATGCTAAGCACACTTCATACATGGCCAAAGTACTCTGTTGTGGACCTCTGGTCAGATTGGGTCCTGCAACATTATCCTGGGACACGTATACTTGCCTTCATTTGCTAGAGGTTAGAATTTCTTCTTCCCTGACATCCTTTAAATGAGTTTTGAATCCTTGGCTCTTTCCCCAGGCCTTCAAGTAGAAAATATGTGCCTTCATGGACATTTTATCAATATGTCAAGCACATTAGTCCCTGACATATTGCTTTTATTTTTGTTTTTTTTAATTGCATCAGATCCTGCTTTTAAAGAGTTATTTATGAGTTGGGGAACTTATAAATCAAACGTATAAATTTGATGGAAGGAAGGAAAGAAAGAAGGAACTAGATTGGCCTTGCCAATTTCCTGTCTTGGGCCTCATGTTCTAGAGAAACGCTTGGCTCAAATATATCTATCCAAACATCTCACACCCAGGGTAAGGCACATGATAGACATATTTTGCCTTAGGCTCTCACAGGACATTTCCCAAATGACAGAGGATCCATGCTTTTTAATGTGTGCATAATTTTTAAGTACCGTAGCTTCTCTCTAAAGCATATTTGTTATTTTCTAGTCAGCGCTGCTGTTGTGGAATTAAAAAGACTTATCCATGAAATAACAAGGAGGATTAAGGTATACCCAGTTCTCTGCAGTTCTTTTCCTTTATTTCCCAGTATTACAGGAAGCCAAAGAGGGTGCAAAACTCTGTCAAGGGATCTTTATTTTATTTATATAGATGTGATTAACAACAGTGTTTTTCCCTGCCTTCTTCCCATGATGTTGCCTTCATCTTGTCAGGAGTCTACAAGTGACACAGATTTAAGGTGTCCTTAGCTATTACCAAAGTTACAGCTGTTTTTTTCTCTTGACCCAGCAACAACCAGTAGCAGTTGCTAGATGTATAAAATGACAGGTAGTGGGTAGGATCACCTTAACCTTTATTGTCCATTCCAGACTTTGTGGACAAACCTCTCTTTCCTGCTTCCAAATGGTCTCTTTTATTGCCATTCTGTTTCCCCCTCCCCTCCTCCCAAAAGCATTGGGCTCGGTCTACCATATAAAGTGCTTTCAGGAAACATGGGAGCCACACTTCATGGCTGCTCACTAGAAGGGGCTTCTTTTCTCTTGGATGTGACTATCCAGCCTTGTGTGTTTTCAGCAAGGGCTGCAGTGGCTCTAGGAAAGCAATGTTACTTTGCTAATGTTTGTGATGACTTGGGATGGGGCCAAAAGTATACAACATGATGCCGTGGATTTGTACAAAATGGCTAGAGCTACAGGTTCCCAATGCTGGGCTGTTTTCAGTCCCAGTTCCAGAGAGAAAGAGATTCATGGAGCTTGGCATCTTTATCCCTTATATTTCTCTACTGTTGCACAGGTACTTCTCCTCTGCAACTATGAAGACATAACTTTATTGTCATTTTAAAGGTACACTAATTGGCATACATTGAAATGAAATTTCATTGCATACAGCTCTCAAAGGGTCATCACCTCCTATATACACTACGCAAACATGACAAATAAATAAATAAATGAATAAATATTATGCATATACTCATATACCCACATATATTATATGATACAGAGAAACAACACAGTCTAGTTCGGATGTGTCTATGTATATGGCGAGCAAAACAAATCTTGCAAGTTTACCAGATGGATGGCATAGGGAACAAACCTGTTACAGAATCTGGTAGTCCTGCTAGAAAACTGTTTCACTCTGTTCCCTTCCCTATGCCATTGACAGGAATGGGAGCAAGGGTCACAAATTGCTGGCATTGCACAGAATTGTAATTGTGCAACAATGAAAGATAGGTCAATGATGGTCCCCTGGCTGCCCAGAACTAGGGGAAGTTGATATCTGTGTATTTTGCATATTCATGGGACTCTATGTGTCCTCGTGTAACATAGCTGTGGTCTCAGTCACAGTGCCTAGTCTTTATTGGTGTACAGTGCCTAGTCTTCTCAGTGCCTAGTCTTTATTGGTGTACAGTGTTATAGCACAAAATCTTAAAGATGCGAAATTCCACACCACTGCTGTATCACAGTGGAGATTAAGGGATGTTTTTCTGGTGTCTGATGCTGTTCTCCCATTCTTAAGGGTTAAGCCAAACGGTTTGCTAGTGCCCTGAAGTTGCATAATTAGGACACTATCACTTGATAGCAAACCCAAAGAAGATGCACTAGAGCAGGGGTCTCCAACCTTTGCAACTTTAAGATTTGTGGACTTCAACTCCCAGAATTCCTGAGCCAGCAAAGCTTGGAGACCCCTGCACTAGAGGTAGGATAAAGGCCTCACTGGGCACAGTAAAATATATATGTTACTGCCAGTCTCAGTCTCAAAGATGCCCCATTACCTCAGCAGAAGGGAAGGACCAGGGATGGTTCTTGAATATGAAACTAAAATGTGGCACATCAGTAGTGGTCTGTGGCTTAATCTAAATTGAAAGAGTTGCCCTAGTTAAATAGACAATCATTGACAGACACCTCCATTAACTGGGAATTACCAAGACATTTATTTGCCTGAGCTGAATCTCTCACTGCACCTGAGCAGGCTAATTTAGAGGGCCAGGCATGGCCACAAGGCATTGTGCTATTTCCTCCTACTTGTACCGCTGCCCAACGCCTACAACTTGCCTAAGGATAGGGCCGGTCCTGAGAATAACCTCTTCATCAAGTGTGCTGATGAAAGCACTGCTTGTTTATTAGGCCTTTAACCTGTCTTGTCTTTACAGTCATAGGACAAATAATATTTACAAAAGAAAATATAGTTTGGTGGTGATTTGTCACACAACACAGCTTACACAATTTTGTGCAGTTTTTATCCATTCCTATCACTCCTTGTGAAATGGATTAGCTGGAAAAATTAGGACATTCCCAGGCTTTGAATTTCCAGCTATTATGTTGTTCATAGTCAGCTGGTTGTTTATTTACAAGGCCACAGAATATGGATGGTGCTTGAAAGAATATCCATAAAGATATTCATAATCTATGTATTTAAGATGCAAAATCCTCCATTTATGGTCTCTTCAAAATCTCTTGGTGGCTCTCTAAAGAGGTCTATAAGAAAACAATTCCTGTTTTCTGTCTAATTTCAATAGCCTATTGAAGGAATTGTCATAACTGATGTGTCAACAATACCTGGAACGTTTCATCCAGGAATTTAAGTGAATATTATAGTTTAAATGGGATGGGGTGGGGTGGAGGGGCGGTTGGAATATATGCATAAGCATGCCTGTATAGAGTGCAAAATCTGAGAGTTTAAGCAACTCCAGAGAAATGAAGAGGCAAATATCAAGAGATCAAAAGTCACAAACAGATGTGTTCCAGGGAATTGGTGGGCTAGAAAAAAGTGTCCAGTTGCAAAAGTCTTCTACTAAATATATTCTACGGCACTGGAATTGGCAATTCTAGGCAAACAAACCGCATAGCACATAGGATCACAGAGGTCTTATCTATCAGAGCGCTTTGAGACCTCTGCCTACATAATCAATTTTGTGTAATTCTTGTACCTTTTCCCCACTGAAGTGTCTTTTTGTCTCCTGTTATAATAATGAAATAAGACCAAAAATAAAATGTTCTCTGTGCCAAAGTCTTTTATTTGGCTTCCCTGAATCAACAAAAAGAAATTCTACAATATTTCAGAAATCACAGCTGTCTGCGATTATCTTCCATGAGGGTATATTTATAACAGGCTGGGAAAAATGATGGCTTTCCCATCATTATGGAATTACAAAACCAAGTATGAAGTACATGTGAAAGTTATCAGTAGCTATAGTTTATCAATATTATGGGGTCACAATTTTCTACTTTACACTGTAATCTATTTTGGAATCCCTTTATTAAATCCATTACCATGCCATATTACTTCTGCCTTTAAATTACAAAATGTAGAGCCATTTTTCCATATCATTTTATGTTTGCAATATTCTAATTTCTCTTGGGTTTCTGCAACTTTCTCTTTTCTAGTTTTTTATACTGCAACTATTGTTCCCTATTCCCTTCTCCAAATAACAATTATTTGAAAATTACACAGTAAAACAAAAATATTGGGGGCAGGCTGAAAGTGGGTATCTATGTATCACGACCGCATTTAGCTTACTGGCATCAAAATATAGATCCCTAAAAGGGGATCAGGAAGTGACTTTTCTTGGCTCTTGGTCAGTTCAGGATAGGTTAACTGAGAATAAGTAATTCCAAGATCTGGCTTCTTAATTATCCAAGAATAACAAGCTGGGCCAAGTTTCCAGATCATTCAGCTGTCTGACACCTTAGGAAACTCTAAAAATAGCCTTCTATGAAGACCTGGACTGATCTTTGTCTCCCACGCTTTCAGGAGGATTCAGAAGGATTGTTATTGCTCTCATGTTTTTTTAAAGCAAGAGGAACTTAGATTAATTAGCCCTATAGTTAATTAACATTGTTCAATTGTTATTTAGAATAAAATTAGCTTACCTGACATTATGCAACAAATTGTTCTCAAATGGTGCTGCTTATTCTAGAAAACAAGTCTCCTTTCCTTTAGTTATTCCTTTAGTTATTAAAAAAAGAAAAAAAATGAAACTAGACATGCCTACAGCCTAGTGGTGGGTTTCAAATTTTTTTACTACCAGTTCTGTGGTGTAGCTTGGGTATGGCATGGCTTGGTGGGCGTGGCTTGGTGGGTGTGGCAGGGATAGGATACTGTAAAATCTCCATTCCCAGCCCACTCCAGGGGAAGGATACTGTAAAATCCCCATTTCCTCCCGATCAGCTTGGACTTTGGAGACAGAGAATAGATGGGGGAGGGGCTAGTCAGAATTTTTACTACTGGTTCTCCGAACTACTCAAAATTTCCACTACTGGTTCTCCAGAACTGGTAAGAACCTGCTGAAACCCATCTCTGCTATATCCAAAACTCTTTTGACTTATCAACATTTGTATATTGTCAACAAATTACCAATCACAAATGAAAAAGGATAACCTTTGAGAATAAAAAACTAGCAGGATGAATTGACATACATATGGTTCAGAACTCTTTGCTAAGAATGGTTTTTTAAAAATTCTTGAGGTGTATTTGAGGCTTCCCAACTTCAGCTACCCTGAAACCAGAAGCAGTCAGATCATAATTAATAATGTGTACTCTCGCCAAGCCTAAGGGGAATGTGGAACATGCAAAGAACAGGCTGACTTTAATCTGGGGCAGGTTTTCCCATCACAGGACTGCCAGGAGGAGCAACAGTTACAGACAAGGCTGATTTTCCTTCAAAGGGCCCAGATTGCTCTGTGCTCTGGAACCAGCAGTTCTTTTTAAAGAGCAAGGGGGATGGATTAAGAATGACTAGCACTGCTATCCTAAGGAAAGCAGGAATTTAAAAAAAAATCTGGCAGAGCTCAATGGAAGCTGAGAACTGTAACAGAAGAACATCAGTACAAAGCTGGGCATTAAGTACGTCAGGGGAAAAGTCAAGGAATAGAACAATCTGATGGTTTTGTGGCCTGTGCTTGGTGCCCACCTTAAAAGCATCGCTAGAGTGCTTGACTTCAGGTCCAATGAATACAACCCTAGCTGTGGTTTGGATTCTTGCAATCTAGATCCAGTCTCAGCAGAGCAATCTCTCTCTCTCTCTCTCTCTCTCTCTCTCTCTCTCTCTCTCTCTCTCTCTCTCTCTCTCTCTCTCTCTCTCTCACACACACACACACACACAGTAAATTGCCAATCTAAATGGAAACCCAAATGGTCACCTTCAATAGAAACATGGTTCTTTATTGTGCTTTATGATTCTGCACTGAACGTTGGATTTCGTCCCTTGGTTATTAGTGTTTCCTTCCCTCTGTCTTTCCCCCATGTATTTTCTTTGATCTTTTCTAAAAGAAAAGAAACAAAGTTGAAATAAGCCTAAAGAAAATGTTTTAATAGTATGACTCTCATAGGGTGGATCATAATCTGCTTGCCAGTCGAAGACCATTATCACAAAAGGTTTGTGCCTTTAATCGTTGCCTAGGAGAATGACTATCTTCATTTGGATTCTCACCCCCTCTACACCCTGTTAAATTTGGCACTGTAACATATTTTCATTCTCAGAAGAGGATGTTGCAATTCTTTCGCTAGTCACTTATGATGAGTTCCAGGATTTTATCTCCAGTTCAAAGACCACTACATGGACTGTGCAATTTAGCTGAGTTGTAACTATTAGTTCTGGATAATTCTGCATCAGAGCAATAACAGCTGTTCCAGTAAAATGGCATATTTTCTTCCCCGTATTTGCCATGTGAAATTAATTAAAGACTGCTTCAACTACTTCTATAAGGCTGTTATTTAGGATTCCCCATATCTTCAGAGATGTTTGTTTCTAGATATATTTGATCAAAACTGGTTTGTAAAAATATTGTTTCAACAGAGAACAGAAGATTACTTCCTGCTGCTTAATATGTTTGCCTTGTGGTCTTGTTAGTCACTTCCTACTTCCTCAAAAGGTGACAGTAGAAGGCCACTATCAATGGTACAAAGTTTCGTTTCCTTTGAATAAGAAACTAAAGGAGATTTCATGTGATCTTTATTTACACTACTGTTTCTTTGTTTTGCTTCTTTTACAAATATGCAGACAAAATCTATGGAAGCAATCATACTCCTGTAAGCAGATGACGCATCACAAACTTGACAGGGTCAGGAGAAGCCCTCCAGGGTTTACTTCAAAGGGATCCTTCCAGTGGTGGGTTTCAACATTTTTTACTCCTGGTTCTGTGGCTGTAGCTTGGTGGGCATGGCATGGCTTGGTGGGTGTGGCAGGGGAAGGATACTATAAAATCTCCATTCCTACCCCACTCTAGGGGAAGGTTACTGCAAAATCCCAATTTCCTCCCGATCAGCTGGGACTTGGAAGGCAGACAATAGATTGGGGGTGGGGCCAGTCAGAATTTTTACTACGGGTTCTCCAAACTACTTAAAATTTCTGCTACCGGTTCTCCAGAACTGGTCAGAACCTGCTGAAACCCACCTCTGGATCCTTCTTGAGCAAAGCAAAACAGCCGAATCAAGTGATTCAGTTTTATTTTCATGGATGAAACAAAAACAGCATGGCTGCTTTCACACAACACGATTAATGCAGTCACAGCTTGTTGCTTTTGGACTTGGTGATACATAATCACATAAAACCAAGCATCCTTGGTGCTTTCTGAGCTTGGTTGTTTTCTTGCGGATGTTTCATTACCCAGACTATCTCCAATGGTAGTCACTAGCACTGATGATGTTGTCACAGTGTTTTTGTATTTACCAGCTGAGCTTTTATTTTTGGGGCTTTCAGACTTACCGTATCTTGCCAAAATTCTTATCTCTAATCTACTGCGCATGTCTACATTCCTTTCTTCTTCTCTAAAACTTTCTTTGTTCTCCTGCTAAGAGAGGTAGCCGGGAAAGCTTCCAAGATGTAGCCTAATTAGATTAATAAGATTGTCTTTACAAATAAATTTGAGTTTTTCATTAAAATGTATTTCGGTTCATTTTTTTCCCAAAGTATACGCAAGGAAAATGCCATGATTCACCTCTAACTCAGGCAATTACCCCAGGAAGGTAATGGGACTGATTGCCGCTCTGACAGATGTTACCTACTCTGAGTAATGAAACATCCTCAAGAAAAAAACCAAGCTCGGAGAACACCAAGGACCTTTCATTTCAGCCAGGGGTGGGTTCTACTTACCTTTACTATCATTTTGCAACAGGGCCGTGCTTTGTGCGCATGCACGCCTGCACATGGACAGAAGCACATGGACCCCAATGACATCGGGGTCGTTGGGCGGAGCCTCCTGCCAGTTTTACTATCAGTTCTTGCGGACCTGTCCGAACTGATTTCAACCCTGAGCTACAGATATTCTTCTTTATTGGAATTATGTAAACCGGGTCAAGGACCCCATTTTAGGGGAATAGTAACTTGACTCACCATTGCCTTGAATATTTTGAGTTAAAAAGGATTCTGCCTCATTCTGCCATGGAGCTAATTGTATTAGTACATACAATATGCTGACCTTAACTCCAGACAGGTTAAGCAGGTTGTATGACACTAGTATCTTTGGGCTAACTGATTCACCAATGCAAGATTTTTTGCGACACCTCAAATAAATATTTAGTCAATGGTCATAATCAAATAAGCATCACTGTTTATAATCTCTTCATTTAATTTATCTCTGACATTGGAGTTTACTACAACGCCCCACCAAATATTTGCTGAGGATATTACTCACTGCAGCTCATTTTTGTGAACTGTTATTTGAATACACATACAAAAAGAGTAGCTTTGGTGGTGGTATTAGGGTTTGTTTAACTTGCATTTTCTTCTTAGAAAATTCTCACTGCAATGGCCTTAAAGATGGACATCGGTTAATTTGCCTTCCCACGCTTTCAAAATTCAAAATACCAAAATTTATTCCAGACTTCATTTCAAGCCGTCTCTGAGCCAGTTCACATTCTTTTTCTTTTTTCATCGATTTTACTGAAAGGGAGTGGGAGTAAAACTGTGTATTACTCATGAAAAAAAAATTTTTTTTTGAAAGAACTGTTACCCTGTTCCTATGTATTGCCTTTTTTGAATACAAGAATGCTCAAAAGGTGAAAATCCAATCGACAGCCACTTCAGGTCCGTAGTCTCTATTCTGAAAATTTCAGCCTATTGTCTCTGGACCTCTCCCTCATCCCATTTGGAAAAGCAAATTGCTTGATGAAAAGCCTAGAGTTCAAATAAAAATGCTGATGAAATTTCAAAGTAATAATACATGCAAGGGAAGAAGTTGGGATATGAAATTTTGGATTTGCCTGGAGAGAGAAAAGCTAAAGAAAAACTTGAAATATATTCCCCATTTCCCTTAAATATTTCGCGAATCAGTCGGTCTAGTCAGCAGGACTGAACAGAAGTGAGACTGTATCATGATGCTTCCAGTGTGGTAACAAGGGAGTAACAAGAGTTGTCTTTGCCTTCCACTGATGTACCCTCAAAAGAAACACTCTCCGAAAGTTTTTTTTTTATTATAGTGAACTTGTCAGAATTTGACTTAGTGGAACAGGAGGGGCACTTTCTGTCATCTGCTGTAATGAATCTGACATTTTTTTTAAAAAAAATAATTTATATGCCACCCTTCTCTGGAGACTCAGGGCGGCTTACAATGTGTTAAGCAATAGCCTTCATACTTTTGTATATACCTGCTTAGTAGGGCTTTCACCTTCCTAAGTGGTGTTCTTTTTTTATACAAAGTCAGTTTATTGCCCCCACAATCTGGGTCCTCATTTTACCTACCTTGAAAGGATGGAAGGCTGAGTCAACCTTGAGCCTGGTGAGATTCGAACTTGCAGTAATTGCAGGCAGCTGGTTTTACTTAACAGTATTTAACAGTACTTAGTCTGCTGCGCCACCAGGCTCTGTCTGACACTTTGGCCTGGGTTTCACAGCATATCAGCCTAAAATGCAGTGGGCTCATTTGTGGTTCAGTGTGTCATGTGATAGTCCTCGATTTACAACCATAATTGAGCCTGGAAGTTTGGTTGTAATTGATGTCAGTTATAAATTTTATAAATAAAAGAATATATATAAATAAAACAAAAATTGGGCCTGGTAGCTCAGCAGACTAAAAGCATTAGGATTAACACCAGCTGTCTGCAATTACTGTAAGTTCGAATCTCACCAGGCTCAAGATTGACTCAGCCTTCCATCCTTTCTAAGGTAGGTAAAATGAGGACCCAGTTTGTGGGGGCAATAAGCTGACTTTGTATAAAATATACAAAAGTATGAAGGCTATTGCTTAATGCATTGTAAGCCGCCCTGAGTCTTCAGAGAAAGGCGGCATATAAATCAAATTAAAAAAAAATTACTACATGACCATGCCTGATTTTACAACTGTTTTTGCAGCAGTCTTTAAACATGGAAGTCATAAAGCAAACACCATGGTTTTTAAGCAAATCTTTTGCTTGTTATGGAGTGGGTTTTTTGCTAAAAATTCAGAGAAAACACTAGTTTCTGGAAAAAATGTAAATTGCAGTCATATGATTCTAGGACACTGCTAACAGCCATAAAAGTGAACCGGATGTCGAGCACCCAAAATATGATCCCATGACCACAAGGGTGGACATCAAAACTTTTAAACTGGGTTGTAAGTCCCTAGTGAGAGGCCCATCATAACTTTGAACAGTCGCTAAGGACCAGTCAGAAATCGAGGACTACCTACAGTGAAGTTAGTTTAGGACAGCATATTGTATGAATCCAACCCACTAGGTTAATTCAGTAAATCATAATTACGCAATCCATTCCACAACTCCAGATATCCCATTAGGAACACTGTCAGTTCTAGAGCTGTCCTTCTTCAGGCTTTCTGGTCTCTGTTGCAGTAGTTTGAGTTGAAGGATGTGGACAAGATCAAGTGATTTCGAGATCTGGTTCTCATCTTGACCTGCCTTGCTGATATGCAGTCACGATGTGGTTATACACTGTGAGGAGAGTCTCTTTCTGTCTGCTGCTGGTGCTGACTTCCTTGAAAGGGATAACAGCGAGGTCTCTTGTGAAGGGAAGTGGATGGTGAGTGAAAGCAAGACAACATCCACACCATCAAGGTTGACTCAGCCTTCCATCCTTCTGAGGTGGATAAAATGAGGATCCAGATTGTTGGAGGCAATATGCTGACTCTGTAAACAGCTTAGAGAGGGCTGCAAAGCACTGTGAAGTGATATATAAGTCTAAACGCTATTGCTATGAAGTAACAATTTTCTGTTTAGACATTGGAGAGATAAATACAGTGAGATAATAATAGAAAATAGACACAGCAGAGCAGTACAACCCAAGGATATAAGTAAACCAGACTAAAGGATGGATAAACAAGTTTTCAGTGGCGAATTGACACACTTCATCTTTCTAAGGGGACATGCCAGGGGTGCCATTCAGCAGGTTCTGACAGGTTCTGGAGAACTGGTAGAAGAAATTTTGAGTAGTTCGGAGAACCAGCAAAATACCACCTCTGACTGGCCCCAGAATGGGGTAGGAATGGAGATTTTATAATATCCTTCCCCCAGGAGTGGGGAGGGAATGGGGATTTTGTAGTATCCTTCCCCTGGAGTGGGGTGGGAATGGGGATTTTGCAGTATCCTTGCCAAGCCATGTCCACAGAGCCGATAGTAAAAAAAATTGAATTCCACCACTGCGACATGCCACCTGTGGGTAGAATAAGAGTCCTGTTTTTGCTCACTTTTTCTTAAACTTTGTTGAGCCTATTTGGGGACCTAACACCACAGCTCAAAAAGAGCAGCAAATTCCACAAATAAACTCCAGCTATCACAATACCAAAATTCAGTAGCCTGGTCAGGAGAGATCAAGGAATAGAAAAAAGGAATCTTTGGCAGGAGTGTGTCTGCATGAAGTCCTAGGCTCGTTGCACAAACCCAACATTCCTCGAAGAGAAAACTGATCTTTATATGGAACTTAAAAAGTTGTAATGCTGCTTATAGCAGTTAATTTGAGTTTAGTGTTATGAATCGTATGCACTTCCAACAAAACAAATATATTTAGAATCGGTCCGGATTTAGAACACTTTCCAGGTACTGTTGCATTTTCCACTTCTGGCATGAGACTTGGTCTTGCAAGCAAAATTCACAGCTGCTTTTCACAGCATTAGTAATGACTGAAATAAACTGCCTGTCCAGCATTCCCCTTGCGGAAAGAAGCTGGCTTACACCCACAAGCAGTACTTCTGGCTAAATAGGGGGAATGTGAGGTGACCCTTATTTAACACAAGTATTTCAAGGATAGCTTCATTAGCATGAATTGGATGTCAAGGAAAGCACAGATTCCTTCCATCAAGTCATGGGGGGAAGCAACGCATCTTCAAACACTAACTAAAGAAAAAAAATGGCAATGGGCTCACCACAGACAAATTTCTGACCTCTGTTGCGAACAAGTTTCTCTTTCAGAGGGTGGAAGAAAGGACAAGAAGATCAGTTTATGCAGCCCAGAAACAGTTCAGGGCTGCATAAACAGAGGGATAGAATCAAGATCACATGAAGTGTTAATACCACTTTATAATGTCTTGGTAAGGCCACACTTGGAATATTTGGCATCCAGTTTTGGTCTCTATGATGTAAAAAAGATGTGGGGACTCTAGAAAGAGTGCAGAGAAGAGCAAGAAAGATGATTAGAGGACTGGAGGCTAAAACATATGAATAATGGTTGCAGGAACGGTTGCAGGTAGTTTAATGAAAAGAAAGACTAGGGGAGACATGATAGCAGTGTTCCAATATCTCAGAGGCTGCCACAAAGAAGAGGGAGTCAAACTATTCTCCAAAGCACCTAAGGGTAGGACAAGAAGCAATGGGTGGAAACTAATCATGGAGAGAAGCAACTTAGAACTAAGGAGAAATTTCCTGACAGTTAGAACAATTAATCAGTGGAACAACTTGCCTCCAGAAGTTGTGAATGCTCCAACACTGGAAATTTTTAAGAAGATGTTGGATAACCATTTGTCTGAAGTAGTGTAGGGTTTACTGCCTGGGCAGGGGGTTGGACTAGAAGACTTCCAAGGTCCCGTCCAACTATTCTATTCTATTCTATTCTATTCTATTCTATTCTATTCTATTCTATTCTATTCTATTCTATTCTATTCTATTCTATTCTATTCTATTCTATTCTATTATCATCTATCTTGACAATAATCAAAAAGGAGACTTAGTTGAGGTGATGGAAGTAGCAGAACCGTTGGGGGAATGTGACCTTTGTAATTCTTGATTTTAAGGAAAATTAAGGCTAAAATGATTATTATTATGGTTCGCTGCACAGTCAGCCAGACTGGATTTGGCATTATTGGTTGCAGAGTCATCCAGATGTTTAGACTGTACATAACATTTTTATCCACTTATAAGACATGATCAAGGATCTGGGATAGGCAGATGTTGTTGTGTGATGGTGTTAAAGGTATCATTATTATGGTTGGCCTCACGGTCAGCCATATTTTTGGACTACATTTGGCATTTCCATCTATCAAGTACCTGGGATAGCTTCTTCTTCTCAAGGAAGGGGGATAGGTAGATATTGTTGTTCGATGGTGTTAACGATATCATTGCAGGATATAAATTGTTCCAAAGGTGCTTGTTGCAATTGACTGATGTTGATTTTTTCAGTGCTGATGGTGTTCAAGTGGTGCTCCAGATGTTTTCTGATTGCACCCAAGATGCCTATTACTATTGGTATGCTCTTTGCTTTCTTTTGCCACAGTTGTTCCACTTCTATTTGCAGTGTATTTACATGCAGTGTATTTGCTGTCTTTGTATTTTGTGATTTTATGTAGTCCTTTCTCTTCTATTTAGCCCTCTCCGGTATTGCAATGTCCACTGTCCAGGCTTTTTTTGTCTTTCTTATATATGTAAAATCTTTCTTATGATGTAAAATCATATCTGCCAATTCTTTTACAGGGGAACCTAGGATGTTATAATGAATTGGTATAGTATATATAGAGATTCAAGCAGGGTGGTCTTTTGTAACTGACAGATGGGAATTTTGTCAATGTGCGAATTTGCTAAATGTTGTCCAAGGTTTTTAGGCATGTTACCTATTGTGCCAATTACCAGAGGGACCACCGCAGTAGTTTACACCATAATCTTTCAACTTTGATTTTCAGATCTTATGATCTGCAATTCTTTGTCTTCTGTTCTTGGTATTGCATATCAATTATCCACACTTCCTTTTTTTAAACCATAGTTAAATCTGGTGTGTTATTATAATTGGTTGCACAGTCAGCCAGATGGTTAGATTGGATCTGGCATTTTTCTCTACCTATCAAGTTATTCCCACTGCTTTAAGGGGTTGCCAATATGTGTAACATTTTTGCCTCTGCATGTCCCCAAGCATCTTTACCAAGTCAAGCTAGAGTTGCTCCTTAGCCCAGTATGTGTCTGGACTCAGGAGGCTTGATTCTGGTGGTATCCATCCCATTTTCTTGTCAGTGTTAAGGATGTGGATTGCCATTGCCTTCTACTAGGGTTTTTTAAAGTTAACATCCCCAAAATTCCTAGGAATTGTATCATCCAAACATTAATCGGGATCAATCTTGCTTTCTTCTGTGATTGATCGAGGTTAATCTACTACTACTTGTTGAGATTGCAACATCACATACTCATTGCTGTCTTGGCTTTCCTTTAAGGATGCAAACTAGATGACAAGATTCTCCTGCCGCTTACTTGTCATAGGTCGTTTCAACAAGAAGCACCAGATTTTTTAAGATGAACAGGAAGCAACAGTTTGAATGAAATACGGAGTGGCTAAATGGCTCAAACTGGGAAAGGAGTGCATCAGAGTTGTATATTGCCAGCTTATTTGTTTAATTTAAAAGTAGAAATACATTGTGAAAAATGCTGGAGTAGAAGTAATAGAAATCGAAATGAAAATTGCTGGGGGGGAAAAATCACAATCTCATATATGTTGATGAAATCTGGCTGGAAGTAAGATGGCTTTATGGAAACTCTTATTAAAAGTGAAAGAACAGTGTTCAGAAATTAGTCTTTTGTTATGACACAAAACAAAACTTCATTACCATTATGATAACAGGCATTGCCACTTCAGTGCTCATAGGTGGTATTGTCCTTGAGTAAAAAAATCCGCAGGGGTGTTGATCGGTAACTATAAAAAGAAGAAAAAAGCTATAACAGATCTAAACAAAAATCTTAAAGTGTGGTCACACTGACCATAAAAGTACATATTCTTCAACTCATGGTTTTCCCAACTGCAACATATGGCTGTGAAATTAGATAATCAGAAAGACGGTAAGAAGAAAAATCGATGCATTTTGCATCTTCAACTGCAAAAAGTACAATTTATTTATTGACTTAAATAAAGTCAAGTAGATTATTTTGGATATATAACATGAAGGTAAGAATGACTAGAGAAACCCCTGAAACTTGGAAAAATGGAATTCAGTTGAAAAAAGAGGTTGATGGAAGACATGGTCACAGTATTTTCAAACCACAAGAAAAATCTTACAAATATTAAAAGAGGAAGTTGCTGAGAGACAATCCTGGTAGAATGGTACATAACAAAGATCCAGGAGTAATTGAATAACTGAATGCACAAATTGGGCTGCACAAATTGGGATGGACACTAGATGTCAGGAAAAAAAAATGCACAGGAGGCTAAGTGTTTGCTGACATCTAGTGGTTGTCCAGTAGTTAAATTCTGCACTAGAAATAGGGTTTGTTCTAAAATTGTTCAGAAATTTCATGGCCGAGTGAGCATTTGAATGTGGATGACAAAGTCTTCGTTGAATTTGGTCTTTGCTTAACTGACATAAGTGCTCCCAAATAAGCTTTCAGTAAAAACTGCTTTTACTGGGGAAGAGGTTATCATCTGCAACCGTCTGCATTTCTCTCTTGTTCTTCCCCTGTTTAGAATGGCTTGTTTTCCCCTCTCTGGAACTGCTTCTTCTTCAAGTAGTCCAAGCAATCTGCATAGCAAATATGATGACTCATGGTTACTCCAAAATGTTACTCCAATGGACGGGATGATGAACCCAATGAAATCAATAAAGGCAAGTAAAACCATTGCATTGTTTCCATTCTAAATGGCTCAGGGAAATAACAGTCCAACCTGTCAGTACCATTAAAGACAGATTAGAAATACAAGTTAAACAAGGCAAGAAAATGGTAAGACAAGACCTATCCACTCCACATGAGTTCAAACCACCAAGACCAAATGGATAACATCCTAGAGTTCTAAAGGAGTTGGCAGACATGATTTTGGAACCATATTTTACAAAGACACTGGAGCAACGGGGAACTACCAGAGGACCGGAAAAAGGCTGATGTGATTCCTATGTTCAAAAATGGAAAAAAACTCCAAATCAAGGAAACTACTGTTCTGCCCCAGCTATGGACCCCAAAGAACGCAGCACACACAAACTCTATGCAAAGCTTATATTACTCAAATAACTTAGTCTTTATCACTCAAAGGCAGTTAATGAACTGTCTTAACAGCCTACCAGAATTCTAAGATAAGGTAATCACAGTCTTAGTAGAGCTGGCTGAAAGCCCAGAAGCAATTTTGCAGACATGAAGGAGAGTGAACTAAAGTTGTTCTCTACAGCTTGTTGCAAGCAGCGTTCCTTCTTAAACAGGCTAAGGGAGTGGCCAATTAGCCCCAAGCCTTACTCTCTAGGAGACCTCCTCCTTAGGAGCCACTCCTGCCTTTTGGCAGCTCTGCGTGCCCATACATTGAGAAGAGGCTCCTCCTCTTCATCCTCTTCACTTAAAGGAGCTTCTGGAGGTTCTGAAGACCCTGGCTGAATCCCTGCCTCTGGCACCACATCTTCTCCAGCCTCCTCACTGTCCGACTCGAGCGCCAGCTGCACAGGCTGCTGATGCAGCACCACACCAGCCTCCTTGTTGTCGAAATCAGCTACAATCTGCACAGGCCGCTGAGGGGCCACAACAACTACAGACCAATCAGTCAGACATCAATACATGGGGAAATCCTGGAAAAGATAATCAAGCAACAGATCTACGAACACCTAGAAAGAAGCAAAGCTATTACTAGAAGCCAACATAGATTTATGGTGACACAGTGGTTAGAATACAGTACTTCAGGCTACTTCTGCTGACTGCTGGTTGCCAGCAGTTCGATTCTCACTGGCTCAAGGTTGACTCAACCTTCCCTTCTTCCAAGATTGGTCAAATGAGGACCCAGATTGTTGAGGGCAATATGCTGACTCTATAAACCGCTTAGAGAGGGCTGTAAAGCACTGTAAAGTGGTATATAAGTCTAAGTGCTATTGCTATTGTCAAAAACAGATTATGCCAGACAAACCTTATTGCATTCTTTGACAAAGTTAGTGGATGAGCAAATTGCTGTGGAACTAGCAGTAAGGCATTTGACAAAGTAGACACAACCTATTTCTTTGTAAATAGCATCCCTGCCAGATGGATTTGTAACTGGCTGATCAAACACAGTCAATATGTAGTCTAGTGGGGTAACCCAATACTCTTCAACATCTTCATAAACAATTTAGATGAGAGGGGAAAAACTTCCAGTTTGACATCACGGTTGGACAGTTGGGGAAATAGTGGGCTCTGACGAGCCCTATGAAAACCCCAGCTGCCGAACCGCCACCGAAGGGTTTTCAGACCGGAACCATCCTGCAGGGACAGGGATGGAAGAGATGCGCCTTGGATGACCAAGAGAAACAGGCAAGTTCCTTGGAGGTTGGGGGGAATTCTCTGCAAGTCGGTGGTAGGGGGCGGCAGCCATGGCAGCTGCGACAAAGCTGGGACAAACCGGGCAAGTGATGTGCAGGAGGAAAGCGGAAAAGAGTGATGCATTTTGAAGCCGGGTGAGTGACAACCAACCCAGACTTGAAACAATGTTTGGAGTAATGGCTTTTATTTGTAAGACCCCTAGCCTTAAAACAATGGCTGAGATTTTAAGACTTTTTTTTAAAAAAGAAAAAGACCCGACTGAAAATTGATATTTGAATAGACTAAAATGGAAAAACAAACATCAAGACTTTGTTCAAAATTGAACAACTTTAAATTTGAATTGGATTTTTAAAGAAAAGAAGATAAAGAAGAATTATTACTTTTAAAATACAGAAGAAGGAGTGGATTAAACTGGAATGCTACATAATTGAAACAAAATGGTGATTTACATGACTAAAGGAAATTGTGGATTGCAGAGGGACACCATCTGGTTTAAAAATGAACATTGTAACTTGCTTCTTGTTTTGGAAAATTGTGAAGGCTACAGATAAAAACCGAGGGATTTTGGCGGTGTTTTTTCTTTGTCTATAGGCAATTTGACTTTGGTGAGGAAAAAAAAAAGAGAAAGTATGATGGAACTCTTATAATTGGACTAATTGGCTCAGGAACAGAAGAAGTCAAATGGTGCAGGAATAAAAGAAGAAAATTGATGTGATTTGCTTGAAATAGAAGTAAGAAAAAGAACTAAATTGATATATGGAGAGTTAAATTGTAAGCACTGAAATTGAAATATATGCTAACAGACAAGGAAATGAGGAATGACATATACACGGCTGGAAAAAAGAAGATAGAAACAATGTGATTAAAAATAATGTAATGCATAGATGGACAGTAATAATAAAAAGGAGGTTTCTATAGGTGAATAAAAATGAATATGAATATGAGAAGAATTTGATATAATATATAAAAAGTTAAAATAAAGAAGAAAGTTAGAATATAAGAGGAATAGAATATATTAATAGAATTTTATTGGTTTGCATAAGGATGTGTTTGGACTAAGAACTAAGACTTAATGTTAAATTGTTATAAAGATGATAATGACAATGTGATTGATTATTAATAAGCAATGTATAGATGGATGGTAAAATTAAAAAATGATTATGCTGGGATAAACAGCAAACTCAGGTGATTATGCTGGGATAGACAGCAAAATATAGATGATTATACTGGGTATGACGTAAAAATAAAGACAATTATGCTGCATTTGACAGCAAAACAAGAGGATTATACTGGGTAGAACAGTAAAGATAAAAATAATTATGCTGGGATTGACAGTAAAAACTATGATTATACTGGGCATAACAGTAAAACTTAAGAAGATTATGCTGTGATTAATAGCCAAAAGAGGAGGATTAAGATGAAGATTATATACTGGGATAAACTTCTAGAAATAAAAGATGACCATACTGGAATTAATACTAACAATGAAATGATCATGTGGTGACTGTGTAAATACTTTGATGATTTGTATTTTCAAGATAATATCCTTCCATATTAAAAAGGAAAGAAATTGAAATGATATTGAATTAAGGATTTTAAGATTAATGTAATGGGTTTTAAGATTTTTTTTTGTTAGATAGAATTTATGGCAACAATGTTAGAGAATATTAAGTTGGTTTTTTTGGAAATTAAGATTTGTGGTGAAATAATAGAGCGTAATTGATTTGTGTAAAATGACATAAATTAGATAATTGCTCTTTTTTTGCTTTTTTTTTTTTTTTTAAAAAAAGGTAATTAGTCAGGATTTTGGAAAAGCTTTTGTTAAAGAGGAATTAGTAATTGTACCTACTTTTGACCGGATCAATCGCTCGTTCTGAAAAGATTTTTGTATGTTTATGTGTTTAAAAAAAAGTAAAAAAATTTTTCAAAAAAAAAAAACAATTTAGATGAGAGGATAGAAGGGGAACTCATCAAATTTGCAAATGACATCAAGCTGGGGGAAAATAACCAATACTTTGGAAAACAGACTAAAAATACAGAAGGACCTTGACAGACTTGAAATAGATAGTAAGATGTAGTTCAGTAATGAAAAGAGCAAGGTTTTACACTTAGGCAAGAAAAATCAAATGCACAAGTATAAAATAGGTGATAAGTAGCTCAACAGTAGTAACAGGTATCTAGGAATCCCAGTGGACAACAACTAAATATGAGGCAGCAGTATGCTGTAACTCCCAAAAAAGCAATGCAGAGTGATAATATCACTCTGGATCTGATATTTCACAACCTTTGCTCATTCTTTTTCAGGGTGGTGTTAATCTTCTTCTTCTTCTTCTTCTTCTTCTTCTTCTTCTTCTTCTTCTTCTTCTTCTTCTTCTTCTTCTTCTTCTTCTTCTTCTTCTTCTTCTTCTTCTTCTTCTCCTCCTCCTCCTCCTCCTCCTCCTCCTCCTCCTCCTCCTCCTCCTCCTCCTCCTCCTCGAGGGAGATACAAATTCTGGCACTAAAGTTTTAGTTCTGGCACTAGCACTCTCAGAGTAAAAGCTTCTCTAATATGATATCCTGTGAATGACCTTGGATGGAAGAAAATACCAATGGTTTTTAATGTAACCTTCAGCAACTGTCTGGAAGGCAAATGCCAGTTATGACATTTCTAAAATTCAGCACCTACCACTTTAACTGATCATGAAGCTTTGATCTTTAACATCTGCTAGTAATAAAGCATTTTATTGATACTAATAAAGGAGAATATTTGTAGCCCAGGGTTGACATGAGGGCTCCTTGCTGCTCTCTGACCTCGCTTAAACAAATAAAATAAACTGAGAGAAAACAGCACTCCTTACTAGCACTGATGATGTTGCCTAATTTGGATAACAAAATATCTGCAAGAAACGAAACAAGCTCAGAGAGCACCAAGGAGCCCTCATTTTATTGATGCCTGACCTTCCCTTCCTATTTACACCCGATGTATGTTATTGCAATCCTCCCATTCTTCTATTCATTTCCTCTTGATTTTGTCATGGTGATGTGCTAGTCAGGTGTGAGATATCAGTAAAATCTTTCAAGGGCATGCCATGAGACAGGATGGTGGAGGTTTTCTCCTGAGGCTATTCAGAGTTCTTGAGTGACCTATGTCTCATCTTCTCACAAGGTGATGAACGCAGAAACACAGTTATAGCATAGAGATCTTGAATAAATATCCATAGGAGGAAATACTTAGATGTCATTATCAGCCTTGATGCTGACGGTGGATTGAACCACGTGGGATAATTATAGTTTGTTCTTCCCTACTCTACAGATAGCGCAGCAGCAAACCCCGTGTAAAATGCAGCTTGCAAAGATTAGCTGTAAGGAAAGGTCCATAAAATGGAGGAAATCTAATGTTATCTGTATGAAACTTCTTTTTTTCTTTTGCTTTGTAAGCAGCTGGAGCCTGAACTTTTGAAAGCTTACTATAAATAGTTCAAGTGACTCTTTTATGGACTAGGCAGCTCCCCTGTCTCACTGTCTTAGCTACACCCATTTCCAGCATCAGAGTAAAACCCTTTTCCGGCATAGAAGGCTTTCTATGTCATCCCTCCTGAGGCTGTAAAATAGGAACAACACACTTATATTGCTACCAGACAAAAAAGAATAGCACGTTGATAAAATAAACAGGGAAGTTCAGCTACCATGGGAGGAATTTCAAAGTATTCTTTCAATTAAATTCTACTATCCATTTAGTTGGGTTACACATTAGTTTTTTTAAAAAAAAACCTTTACCCTAAGTGACAAATTTATTTTTACTCTCTCCTAACTCAGTGGTACTCAACCTTTTCTATGCCACATGCCGCTAGGACATATTTGATTAATGTTTGCACTACCTATAAAAGTGATTGTGATTTGACTCATCACTAAGGGACACGAGCCATACTTTGTCGACCCCTCTGAAATTACACCTCACACCCCAAGTGGAGAATCCCTGCCTTAATTGGTGTAATGAGAGTCAGTTTGGCATAATGGGGAAAGCACAAGCTTAGAAACTGAGAAACCATGAGTTCTAGTTCCACCATAGGGACAAAGGCAGCTGGGTGACCTTTGGCCAGTTATTTTCTCTCAGCCCTGGGAAGCAGGTAATGGCAAACCACTTCTGACACCTTGCCAAAAAACTGCAGGAACTTGCCTAGGCAGTCTCCAAGTTTTTGACACAATTGGATGGGAGAAAAAAACCCTGAAACGTAATGGATTAACAAAGAAGCACATTTATTGCCATATTACGTATTTATATTTTAAAAAATATTTTCACGGTTTTATTTGAGAATAATTGGTTTTCTTTGTAATACAATCTACATGTATTTTATTTTATATGTTCAAATAGAATCTGTAGGTTTAACCAGCCTCTCAAAAAGGTTCATGGCACAAAAAGGTTAAGGACTCCTGGTTAGAAGCCAAAGGGATTGGCAGGCACATAAGCCAAAGCAAACATAAATGCATAACATTGTTTGATAATAAAGTTGGGGTGAATAATTTGCAGTTCTCAAATCCTTTTCTGCTCTCCTAATGTTGCTCTCACCATGTTGTCAGATGTTGATGTATCTATTTCTGAAAACCAGGAACTTGAATAATTGGCATTTTTAATCCAGAAACATGCAAAAATTGTGGACTAGGTCCAACAAAGTCTAATACAAGGAGGGAGAGAGGGAGGGAGGGAGGAAAGGAAGGAAGGAAGGAAGGATTTCTCTGTTTACTTTGCATCTTCGTGCTTTATGATCTGTCAGCTCTGTACAGACCTTCTGTATCTGTTACACAGCAGTGATACAGAAACAAATCATCTGGGACACTGCAACCGTCATGAATATGAGTCAGTTGCCAAGCGTCTGACCCTGAGGATGCTGCAACGGTCGTAAGTATGAAAAAGAGTTGTAAGTCAACTTTTTTCAGTGCTGTTGAATGTTGAGGACTACCTCTAGAGTGGGTACCGGTTATTATTCCATTCCAAAGGACAATGCAAAGATATTGCATTCCAACAGAGAAAGATCTCAGTTTTGAAATCTGTAATGGTCTTTTTGCTAGCAATAGAACGATGAACAAGGCTTCTGACGGGAAGGAAGGAAGGAAGAAAGGAATTCTCTGTTCACTTTGCACCTTTGTGCTTTATGGTCTCTCATCTGTCCAGACCTCCTGCATCTGTTACACAGCAGTGATACAGAAACAAAGCAGGCCTAGAGTTTGTCAGTATGTGGAACAGGCTAATTATCAGAAGAGGGAAACACTTTATTTATAGGTTTGTTTTGGATTCAGAATTCTATAAAAAGATTCAACGTTTGTAGGAAACAAAATGTTTTTGTGGACTAACTCCTTTCCCCACTTTTCCTGAACCAGTTTGCCCTGAAAATCTACCAACTGTACATTTTGTTTACTTGCTGTAATCCTTGCCATTCTTTCAGGAGCTCAAGATGACATGCATAGTGCTTCCTCTTCGCATTTTATGCTCACAACAATATGGAAGTGAACTAGATGAATCTGAGATACAGGGACTGGGTGTGAGTGGCCTAAAATTATCTCCTTTGTGTCTATTTGAACCTGGATCTCTCTGGCTACACAACACCTTAATTATTCTGCCACTGGGAGAGAAAAACAATAAGGATGTTTCATGACTCCCAGCTTTGCCCATATCAGTGGTGAGGGTTGAGGTATCAGTAAGCAGCTGCTACCTAAGATAAAACAATGGCAGGGCTGGCCTTTTAGGAATACTGCTCTTTTGTTCAAAGAGGGTGCATAATTAATGTACCTTTGATTCTTCTATTGTCTCAAAAGAGGTGATTATCCCTAGAAAACAATAGACTTATTGATATATTCAAACTCTAGCTGGGTAAAAGCTACCATGCTACTTGCCAGTGCTGATATTGAGGAGGGAAGCAGTATTATTTCTAGAATAGTTACTTTATAGAGCAGAGGTCCAGTTGTCAAGGTGTCCCAATAAGAAGATGCCCATTGTGTTCCTGGACCTTTTTGCAGGTAACAAATAATTGATGCACACCATTGTCGAAACTACTATACTGGAGTGCCATGTGTGCCTGGTTGATAATAATGTCAATGAAGAGAAGGCAAGGGGGAGGGAGAGAGTAGAGGAGGAGGAGGGTGGGACTAGAAAGGTGAAAGAGCAACATCTCAGAATGGCATGTAGCAAGTAAAAAGGAGAGAAGCAGAAGATTTAAGCAAGTGTAACACATGTATAACACAATCCGTATAACAGTTCTTGAAATCTGATCTAAAGATCCCAACTGTTGCAAGGTGTTTTGCTGGGGAATACTATGTGGTAAATGTGAAATGATCCGATCCAGTGGTGGGAACCAATTTTTTTACTATTGGTTCTGTGGCTGTGGCTGTGGCTTGGTGGGCATGGCATGGCTTGGTGGGCATGGCAGTGGAAGAATACTGTAAAATCTCCATTTTGTCCCCAATCCAGGGGCAAGTTACTGCAAAATCCCCATTTCCACCCGATCAGCTGGAATTTGGGAGGAAGAGAATAGATAGGGGCAGGGCCAGTCAGAATTTTTACTACTGGTTCTCCAGAACTGGTCAGAATCTGCTGAAACCCACCTCTGATCTGATTGCATTCCTTATTAAAATATATGATCTCCTACATGCTCATATATAAGGTGAACAAAACAAAAAGATGATTGATGCATAGGAAGCTGCCCTATGCGATCATCAGTTGGCAGACGTTCTACTGGATTTTAGACAAGAATGTTTCTCAACTCTTTATAGATCCAACAGGGACAAAGCCATGCACACTTGTATTTTACCAGTAATCTATAGTCCTTTCTTAGACTTGGAGTTGTATAGGCGCTAAATATTATCGAAAAATGGACAATACTGTCATTCATTTTCCTCTTGAAGTAGTTGCTAATCCAGTCTAGCATTGTATAATCAGGAAAAAAAGCAGCCCAACCAGGAAATTGAGGCTGCCAGAGACATCAATTAACAACAACAACAACCCCTGACATGAGGCATTGACTTCCTTGTTCTCTTTGGTAGGGAAAATCTAGTTATTACTGGAAAGGAAAGTATGTGTGGATATGTGTTAGTATTATATCTGATCACATTATCAACTAAGACATGCTCCAACTCATTCTCTTAGTATTATTTTCCTTACAATATTTGTGTCCCCCTCCTCTTGTTTAATTGTTTTGAGTGGGCACATTTTCCACCAGTTGCTAAATATAATGGGTTCCAATGCATCTATTTACTTCTGGAGCATTACTAAGACAGGATCCTCTTTATATAAACACAAAATCATTTTTCATAAGCTATTACTACAAGATGATGACCTCTATTAGATCAGGTTTTCTGATAATATGGAATTTGAAAATTGATGAAAAAGCAGGAAAACTGGACAGCAGGACTACCAAAAAACCCAAAAAAACAAAACAGGACATCAATGTTACTGCCAAAGTTTTGATGTGCATAATGTTATCTCTAAACTATCTAATATGCTGAGACCCTAAATAAATAGAATTCCTGTTTTGTTTTTCAAAAATCTTTTCTCACAAAATCAATTTTAGACAATGGCCTGATTGATGAAAAACAGCCCTTTGGTCATTTGGGCTGTGTGCTCTCTCCATTACTCTTTTCTTTCTATGCCAATGACTGCATCTTGAAGGATTCCTCTGTTAAAGTACAGAAGTTTGCAGATGATGCAACAGTCATTGGTCTCATTTAAGATGATGATGAATCTGCACATAGATGGGAGGTAGATCAAGTGGCCTTGTGGTATAGCCAGAACAATTTGGAGCTGAAGACTCTTAAAACTGAAGAGATGATAGTAAATTTTAGGAGTAGCTCTCTTATTCTACCACTTATTGCAATATTATTTACAATACTGTTGTATTACAATGCTTATTACAATTACAACACAGCATCAACAATAGAGACCTTCAAGTGTCTAGGTTCTGTTCTCTCCAAGGACTTGAAATGGACATTACAATCATCATTAAAAAGGCACAACAAAGAATGTTCTTCCTGCATCAGTCAGAAAGCTCAGATTCCCCAAGGATCTGCTGATACAATTCTACAGAGGAATTATTAAGTCCTCCATATTATTAATTAATTATTATTAATTATATTATTAATTATTATATTATTATCAATAACTGTCTGGTTTGGTAGAGCAGCCAAGCAGCATAAGTACAGACTTGAACCGATAGTTAGAACTGCAGAAAAAACAATCACAACCAGCCTGCCTTCCACTGAGGACCTGTATCCTGCACGAACCAGAAAGAGGACTGTTAAAATACCTACAGCTCCCTCACATCCTGGGCAAAACAACTAGACACAAAGATAGATTTTTTTTTCTCCAAGCCATCACTTTCCTGAATACTTAATTCCCACATCACTTTCTCATTTTGCATCTTCTCATCTTTCCTACTATCTTCTCCTATTGGTATCTTATGATTTATGTTTGTTTCAGTGGGCAAAGTAATACTTAGTCTTCCAAAAAAAGTGGCTTTCACTTTCCTCAACTTTCCATAAAATTGGTAGTATTTCCCTCCCTCCCTCCCTCCCTTCCCTTCCCTTCTCTTCCCTTCTCTTCCCTTCCCTCCCTCCCTCCCCCCTTCCCTCCCTTTCCATCGGAAGCCTTGTTCATAGTTCCATTGTTAGCAGAAAGCCCATTAGAGATTCCAAAACTGAGATCTTTCCCTGTTGGAATGTAATAACTTTGCATTGTCCTTTGGAAGGGAATAATAACCAGTGCCAACTCTACAGGTAGTCCTCAATTTACAACAGTTCATTTAGTAACTGTTCAAAGTTACAACAGCACTGAAAAAAATGACTTACAACCGTTTTTCAGACTACTTGTGATCAGGTGAACAAAATTCAATTGTGGTTGTAAGTTGAGAACCACCTGTATTCTCTGCTCTGTCAAATCACAATCATCTTTTCTAAAAAGTATACATATATATATATATCTATTTACATTTAAAATTTGTTTTCTTTTACCTTAGGTCCATTGGGTTTTATTGTGCTGATTTCATCTTTATTATTGCAGGATGCTATATTTTAAAAAATTGTTTGATAATGTAACAAATAAGGAACAGAAGTCTCACATACCTAATTTTTACCGAAACGTTTGAAGCTGGTGATTAAGTGTACGAATAGCATATATTAGGTTTCATCTTGATTCACTGGGCTCTGTTTGCTAAAATTAATCTGAATCAAGCACATCATTCCAGTGACTGCATGACCACAAAAGCTCGGAGTCATGTTGTTCCAGAGGAATCACTGGATTTGTTTGATTTAAAGAGGGTTGGTGTGCATTCTCAGATCTCCAAAATTGGGCAAGGGTGTGGAGTTGATGACTGGCTGGAAAATTACTAGATATTAAAACGCAGTCTGTTCTCTGGGGCACTTAAACAGAAGTGCCCCAGAAATGCTAAGAAATGCTAAGTGCCCTTAGCATTTTGTAATGGAAAAATATGTCACCTGATGTCACCTGGAAAAGCAAATGTTGTATATCATAGCAGCGAGTCTGACTTGCCTTATTTATCACTACAGTCTCATCCTTTTATTTCTTTTTATTTCTTTTCTTTTCTTTTCTTTTCTTTTCTTTTCTTTTCTTTTCTTTTCTTTTCTTTTCTTTTCTTTTCTTTTCTTTTCTTTTCAAAAGACTCTGTCCCTTCACATTCTAAGAAGATGAACTTCAAGAAGAAAAATGAACCCTGAAAAGAAAAATAGAATCTGGTTAGCTAAGTAGCAAGTATGGCATCTTGGGAACTTCATGGATTTCCCCCCTCTAGGTTTTCAGATGTTATGCTAGAAAAATGGGCCATGGTGGTTAGTATGCAGTATTGCAGGCTAACTCTGCCCACTGTTAGGAGTTCAGTCCTCACCGGCTCAAGATTGACTCAGCCTTCCATCCTTCCAAAGTCGGTAAAATGAGGGCCCAGATTGATGGGAGCAATATGCTGACTCTGTAAACTGCTTAGAGAGGGCTGTAAAGCACTATGGAATGGTATATAGTGTAAGTGCTACTGCTATCGCTGAAAAGAAATGAAGCCAAGGTAGCTAAGAAAGCATAACTGGATTCTAGTCTAGTCTACTTGCTTAAAAGCTTATGCCTGAAACTCATGGCATGAAATTAGGTGTCATGTTCCAAGGTTCTGAAATAAAGGGAGGGGTTCACGAACAACGCCTACCCAACGCTTATTCAACAGGAACCAGGTATTGTTCAGGCCTTCTGCAAGAACACAAGAACAATTGACCCTTTTCCTGGGAGTTCCCTTGGCCCAAAGGAAGAGGAAGAGGAAGGGAGGAAGGGAAGGAGATGCTAGAACAAAAAGAGAAAAGGGGAAAATGGATGTTAAAAGAAGTGGCCTGCTTAATGCTTCTTTAAAACTCCCCCTGCCACCTAGCAACCCAATTCAAAATAGACTCTGTATGGTAGGAACGGAATAAATAAAAGTATTGAAATGGCTTAAAAAAAAAAGAAGAATTGGTGATGATATACATGCTCATCTCGGTAAAAATGCTGGGGATGGCACTGTTCTCCCTTGCAATTTGTAAATAGCAATCTTTGATTTCACTTGCACCAGTCTAAAATTAACTTACTTGCACATGGCCTTTGCTATATTTTAATGTCAGTATTGTTGATGGTTTGCAAGTGCTTTTTCTACATTGTAAACATTTTAATTTGTATGAAAGTCTAGTTAGGCTGAATAGCAGATAATTAGGTTATTGTATAAATATAATAGTTACTGATCAATATAGTTTAATATAACTTTCTCCCTTATCCAACATATAGAGGTTCAGATTATATTTTTAAGGTGATTTTTCTCTCTTGATTATACTTGAAGAGGCTTATTTATTTATCTGAAAAGAAATAAAGGTAAAACTTCTTGTAAAGAAAGTCTGGACAGAAAATGATGAGAAGCATCTGAAAAGTTGTAACCAATGTACAGAGTTTCCCAATTTTGTCAGCTAGAATTCCACCTCCCACTGAAACTAAATCTGGAGATTTTTTCCACTGTTAACAAATGTGTATAAAGGACACACTTTTATTAGTACTTAGGTATTTTTACACATATGTAGACATACACATATAGATAGGGGTGAGTTATAATTTTTTTTACTACCAGTTCTGTGGGCGTGGCTTATTTTGTGGATGTGGCTTGATGATCATGTGACAATTCTTTAGGATTTAGCAGAGGTACTAGTCTACCAGGCTTTTAACTGCTTGCAGAACAGAGACTCATTTGTTTTTGGAGGCACCAATCTACCTACTTATTTTTGCAGGCACCAGTCTACCCATTTATTTTTGCAGGCACCGGTCTACCCATTTATTTTTGCAGGCATGGTCTACTCATTTGTTTTCTATTAACACTGATCAGCTGTAGGGCGGCCCTTTGAAGCCCCGCAGCAAGAGTTTAAACAGGTTTTTCCCCTCTATCCAATAGCTGGGACTCAGGAGGCAGGAATAGATTGGGGATGGGGCCAAATAAAAGGTAATAATAATGAGGGGGGGCATGGTGGGGGGTAGAACTGGTTTGGTGACATCATATTGTTACAGCTACCGGCTTGGCGGAACCAGGCGGAACCGGGAGGAACCCACCACTGCATATATAGCAAAAAAAGACAGATCCAGGACAAAAATTGCCAGTGAAGAAAAGACTTTATTTATAAAATTATTGCATACACACAAATGTAAGTCATTTTTTTGTACACACACACATACACATTTGCAGTCATGAAGAGAAAGAAAAAGTGCAGAAATCTGGACTGACAAAGTGTAAACTCACACATGCTTACTCTATAGTACTAAGTACAATTAAGAGACTCTTACTTTCAGATAAGTTTGTATAGATTTACTGTTATATAGAGGGCAACAATCAGAAGATATAACAGGGGAAAAAATCGACACATGTTTTTGTGCTTGGCTGCAGGCACAAAAGCCAGCATGGTGCAGTTATTAAGGGTTAGACAATAACTGTGCACATCCTAAACTTTGCTATTTGTGGGAATCCAGCTGCAGCCTTGCTTGAATTACTCTTCATGGGGGAATTGTCAGATTCATAAAGCTGAACTCCCAGGAAGTTATATTTTACATTTTCCCTTTCGCTGCTTCTGTATTACAGTTCATTGTATGCCAGAACTCTTTTGTTGGGTGCTTCCCCTTGCCTGGTGAGCTGAACAAAATGCTGCTTAGGAAGCAATAATTTGTAACATCACTTGAGCGCTGCCTCTTTTTAAAAACTTGTGACTCTGTAATTCATGCTGGTAGAGGACTCCTGGAGGGCTAAGCTGTAATGGTGATGGTATCATAAGAGCATCTTGACTTTAACCGCTGTTTCTTACCAGAATGTTCCCTTCACCGATTCCTCAGTCAAAATGGTGCTATGAATGGATTTCTTTTTGGCTGAGTGACTGAGCTTCAAATGTGTTCAATGACTGAAGTTTCCTGAATGGATTAGGAAATTGTTGCAAAAGGTTTGTTTTTTTTAAAGTAAAAGCAGTAAAAATGTTCAATAAATATCATAGGAAAGATGTAACAGAAAGCAAAGGTAGATAAATACATGAATTTTTAATGTTAAACTAATTAACAGAAGAAGATGTACAAAAGGTAAAGGTTCTGCTTGCACATATGTGTTAGTTGTTTCCGACTCTAGGGGGTGGTGCTCATCTCCGTTTCAAAGCCAAAGAGCCAGAGCTGTCTGAAGATGTCTCCATGGTCATGTGGCCAGCATGACTAAATGCCAAAGGCACACAGAACACTGTTACCTTCCCACCAAAGGTGGTCCCTATTTTTCTACTTGCGTTTTTTACGTGCTTTTGAACTGCTAGGTTGGCAGAAAGAAAATTTATACACATATGGGATTAACAATCTTGATTTCAAAATGAATTATCACAGTTTTTTTTAAAAAAAGGAAAAAGAAAAAGAATAAAAAGCTGGGAAACTATGTTGCAAACTGAACAACTCCTAAAAGTTGATCCTTATTGTTCAGGTTTTCTTCCCTGTCCTTCTAAATGTAAAAAAAAATCTAATTCCAATTTTGACAATACTTAGCAGCAATGTATTGCTGCTAATCAGGTGCAGTGTTCTTTCAGTTTTGTGTAGTCATTCTCTGAACATGTCTAACACCAAAAATATACATAATTCTTGATTGATTACAAATGATTCCAAAAAGTACACACACACCTAAAAGAAAATACAGCTACTGGGTTTGTCTACTTTCAGTTAAAGCAAAACCATTGATTACAAGTATGGTACAGAGGTGGCTTTCTGACCAGTTATGGAGAATCGGTAGCAGAAATTTTGAGTAGTAAAAATTCTGACTGGTCCTGCCCCCATCTATTCTCTGCCTCCTAAGACCCAGCTGATTGGGAGGAAATGGGGATTTTGCAGTAACCTTCCCCTGGAGTGGGGTGGGAATGGAGATTTTACAGTATCCTTCCCCTGCCATGTCCAGCAAGCCACACCACGCTTACCAAGCCACACGCACAGAACCGGTAGTAAAAAATTTTGAAACCCACCACTGGTTTGGTAGTGTTAGACGCTTGGCTTGGAAATGGATTGGTGGGACCATAGTGTATTATATTTCACCGAAACAAACAAAAGAAATACTGAAATGCACCTTTTCTACATAACAAAACAAACAGAAGCTAGAAGAAAGCAATATGGATGAAGAATTAAAATCTCTGCTAGCACTCTGATTGTGACCCAGGTCTACCCTCATAGACACACTTACTTTTGAAGGAGTTAAGAGATGAGACGAATCCCTTGGTTTGTATCACAGATTACTACTGAACATTTCTGTGATGCAGGTCCTGAAAAGCAACACAACTCCCTTCTGTACCTGTAAATTATTGCAAATTGAAGAATAAGAATAAGAGTAACTTTTATTGTCATTGTACGTGTATACACAGTATACCCATACAACGAATTTCACTTAACACCCAAAGACCAGGTCCAACACACATAACAATCCCCAAACACACTCCCACCCACCACAATTCTTCACCCCTAAACCACCCAAACATCCACACAACAAACCAAGTAATACTATCCAACAGCTCACTGATGGTGGCCCTTTAGTTCATTGTTGAGTGCAATTATAGCTCTGGAATAAACACTATTCAGAAAATGTGTGGTCTGAGTTTTTATTCTTCTGTATCTTCTGCCAGAAGGCAACAGTCCCAAAAGTTTGTAAGCAGGATGGGAAGAGTCTCTGAGAATGTTATGCAACTTCCTCAAACAGCGAGATTCAAAGATGTCATACATCTTCGGTTGCTATTGTTTTTATTATTTGTTCCTAAGCTTCTTAAAGTTAAACCACCTTACCCAAAATTCTGATCAAGCCAAATCAAACACACTTTGCCTAGGTTGCCTAGGTAACCCTTATTCTTTAAAGGATGAAAGGCATTAAACTTGAGGAAGATATGTTGGATCTGTCAGAATGAAAAAAAATATATGTTATGGACATGAAGCAACATGACTCTTCATGGAGCTGAAGAGGCACGGCTCATACTGGTCAACAAAGCCTTTGCCTTGCCTTGCTTCACCTGGCAATTCTGGCAGCTTTAGTGGGGGCTTTATCAATACTTTATCCCCAAAAAGCACTTCCTTCAATGCCTTCTCAGTCCCATATTCTACAGGTGCTGTGGACAATAAGATGAAGTTATCACAGAGGTACAAAAAAGCTTGTCCAGAAGTGAGAAATTATTGGATTAAAATTAAAAAATGGTTAGAAGAAATGCTACAACAACATATAGAATTAAAACCTGAGCTGTTCCTATTGGGTATCCTACCAGAGAAAATTAGTAAAGAAAATATATACTTTATTATACATGTAATAACTGCAGTGAGGATAGTATTTGCGCAAAGATGGAAAGCAGAGAAAATCCCTACAGAGGGAGAAGTAATCAAGAAAATATTGGATTGTGCAGAAATGAATAGATTTACTTTGACAATTAAAGAAAGAGAGGAATCAGAATATTAAAAGATATGGGGGAAATGTTATTATTGGTTAGAGAAGAGATATACATAGGGAAAATTCATTATTCATAATGAAATGAGTGAAGAGAAGATAGATAAATGTATTAATAGAAAAGTAAGAAATATGGGAGAAATGTTATAATAAAAGTAATGAATATATATATATATATATATATATATATATATATATATATATATATATATATTCTGAGGTTTTCGCGGGTGTTTATATGTAGGTCTTCGGTTATTCGGGTCTTCTCCCGTGTAAAATTGGAAGTATCTTGGCGACATTTCAATGAAATCTCATTTGTCATCTTCAGGCTGGTGTTCTTGGCTTCGTGCTTCCAGAAGCAATGTGAGATTGCAGCTGTCTCTTCCTTTTAACTGCTAGTGAGGGTGTGAGCTGATTGGGTGGGAGCTTGGCTGTGTTCTGATTGGGTGGAGGTGTGTTCTGATTGGTTAGGGGCTTGGCTGTGCTCTGATTGGATGGGGGGTTGGTTGTGCTCTGATTGGCTGGGGGTGTGTTCTGTTTGGGTGGGGGCTTGGTTGTGCTCGGCTTAATCTGAGTTGCATTATATATATATTTATATATATATAAAATATTGAGATATGATAAATATAGGAGGAGTAAGAAGAAGACACAAAAGATGCACTCAGATAATTCACTGAATGACTGATTATGTATTGTATGTTTGTTTTTCTGTAAAATAAAAAACTTTTTTTAAAAAAAGAGGTGTAAAAAAGATGAAAGCCCACAAGAGCCTGGTCTGACCATTTTTCCATTTGGCTGGTTCAGCTCTTGATTTTAAAAAGGATACTATTATTACCAAAATAATAATAATAATAATAATTTTGTACATATGGAAAGAACCCAGGGAAAGCATGATTGTACTCCCATAGTTGTGGCAGGTGGCTTTATTCTTTCCAATTCCAGACCCCCCCCACGCCCCCCCCCCCAAAGAAACCTTTCCTAGCTTGGAGATATTCCAAAATATGTCCTTTTTTGAAAAAAAAGTGATTTCTATGCTGCCCTTCTCCGGAGACTCAGGACGGCTTACAATGCATTAAGCAATAGCCTTCATACTTTTGTATATTTTTACGAAGTAAGCTTATTGCCCCCACAAACTGGGTCCTCAATTTAGCTACCTTAGAAAGGATGGAAGGCTGAGTCAACCTTGAGCCTGGTGAGATTCAAATTTACTAATTGCAGACAGCTGGAGTTAAATTACAATGCATTAGTCTGCTGAGCTATCCAGGCTCCTGGATAGTCCTGCATGGCACTTGAGCTTGGGGGCACTTTGCTGACTTCTACAGTCTCCTAACAACATCAGGGCATGATCCTTTCCATGACACAGTCCAATTAAATCATCCTCCTTGGCTCCCTTTGGCTTTAATGTACTTTTCTATTTTATTCTTTGTTTTTTTCCTTTTTCCTTTTCTTTTCCAGGGTCTGAATGGTGATTGCTTTGTGTACAATCTACTGAACAAAGTGATGCTGTTCCCTTCAATTCCCATAGCACCCCTTTTGTGAAGAAGCTTTGATATCTGACTAATTCATTACCATAGCAAAGTTGTTTTCATGGCAAAGAGGCTAAAAATAGAGTCATTGAAACTGTCAGGCAAAGTCCTTGTGGAGAAAAATACTGTTATGTAACAGTTTTCAGAGCAAAACTAGGAAAATGTTAACATGAATTTTGCACCTACCTAGAAGTCATGTCTGCAGGACGATCAAAAGAGTCAAGATGGCAGCTACAATTGTGCAAGTTAATGGCTGCGTGACTCATGCAAGAAAGGAGCAAAACTTCAATTATGTAGTCAATGCTGCCATTTTTAATTTTCTGGCATTCCCTGCAGCTGCCCGTGTGCCTCAGTGATTATAACATTGTTCAGCATCACCATCAGAGGCAATAATGCTAAATACTGTATAATGTGATATATTACAAAAGGAGACAATTATAAAGTACTATAAAAAGAGATTAAATGAATATTTTGACAATACTTTGGACAAAGGGAAAATTTAATGACTGTTTGGGAAGCTATTAAAATGGTCAAGAGGGGTTACTTTATATAATGTAACTGTTTAGAGAAGAAGAAACCTCAGGAAAAGATGCAAAAGATACTAGATGAAATTAGAAATAAAAAATGGAATTCCAAAAGACATCAATGGTTCTAAAATCTTACATCAGATTAAACGGTTATGCCAACAACTGCCTCTGTTAACAGTCCAAGAAATAGAAACTAAACTGAATAATGCAAAACAGATGCATTTTGAATTTGCAAATAAACCAGGAAGTTGGCTGGCACACAAATTGAGAAAAGGAGAAAAGAGAAAAGAAAACGATAGAGAAAGCACAAAAAGGCAATATGATAATAACAGACCTCATTTAAAGGTCTTTTTATAATTTTGTTCCAATCTTTATAAGGAACAAGAACCAAATAAAAATAAAAGATGATTATCTATAAAGACAACCTTTACTTAAGCTCTCATAAGCACAAAGACAATTTATGCATGAACCAGTAACACCTTTGAAATATCTGAAGCTATTAAAAAAAATGAAAATAGACAAAGCTCTGGGTCCAGATGTTTTCATAAGTCAATACTATAAATGTTTTGAGGACCAATTCTACAGTTTTAGATTTTCTATGGTTTTGATCGAGTTGCTGGTATTTGGCAATTTCCTAGCTGGAGATGCGCTTAGTTATTTCAGCCTAAGTCAGCGATGGCTAACCTTTTTGCCATTGCGGGCCAAAAGTGGGGGAGTGTGGTCGGGTCACAGGCACGTGTGCCCACATCCATAATTCTATGCATCCTGCCCCCCTGTGCTCCCCCCGTTTTTGGCATGTGATGGCATGGTGGGTCCGGTAGGCCTGTTTTTTGCTCTCCCCAGGCTCCAGAGCCTTTTTAGGAATCTTTGGAGGGCAAAAACGACCTTCCCCATCCCTCAGAGGCCCTCCGGAGACTGGAAACAGTGTTTTTCCTGACTTCTGGTGGGCCGAGAAGGCCCAAAAATCAGCTGGCTGGTGCACGCATGTGTGTTGGAGCTGAGCTCATGTGCCCACCAATATGGCTCTGCGTGCCACCTGTGGCACCCGTGCCATAGGTTCGCCATCACGGGCCTAAGTGTTAATATAGGCAGAATGGCTTAAGCAGTCTTTTGTTTTGTTGTTTGGGTTTCACTTGAGAAGTCTTGGGGGTCAGGGTTGATGAGTGGTATGAATAGCAACTTTGGCATTTCCTTCTCTGTCTGTCATCCAGCCAGCCAGCCAGCCAGCCAGCCACCCACCCACCCACTTCCAGGCCAGGGTCCTGAAATGTGTTTATGGCCATTTCTCATGTGAAGGCTGAAGTTACCAAAGACCCTGGAATCAAAGACCCTGAGATAAGGCACAATTGTAATCAAAACATGAATTGAAAATTCTGTTTTGTTAGTTAGTTAGTTAGTTTGTTTGATTGTTTAATGTATTTGCCACCTGTCTTGCTTCAAGGTGATTCTGTTATTACAGTATGTAAAGGTAAGGGAAAGTAATATGGGATTTATAAACTCTGAATTGGATTGGATAATTAGATTTTGCAGTAAATTATGTTTTCTTATGGGGGTTTCTTGTATCTGTGATAGTTTATCTGTTCATGCCTTGTTATTGACTCTTCTACTGTTAATTCCTGAGTGCAGATGGAGTTTCATTTCCCCAGCTTGATACTCTTTGAATATGTCAGATTTCAGTTCCAAGAATCCCCAATCAATTTTGATGATCTGTATTGGGAATTCAAAGATTTAGAGCTTCAACACATCTGAAAATCACATTCAGCTTCAAATGTGATACCAGGACAAAATTAAAATGAAAGACAGAAACAAAACTCAATTTGAATGGATTTTATTTATACTTAAGTGAAATTAATTAAGTATCTTCAATGTATACATACAATCCATGCACCTTCTCATTAATGGGATGTGAGCAACAATATATTGCTTTGCAAGGTAGGGAATCTCTGGATTTTATTGATTTTTTTTTTCAACCCAAGCTTTACCCAAAATGAATAGCATGCACATGTTTGGGTAAAACTTGGTTTTGTTTATTAATGTGACAATTGGCCAAAATGTACTAAAACTGACTGATTCCAAACCCGATAGAAACATTTATGTTTAAATTTACCTAAATTTGTATTTCCCTGAGCTACCTACTTTTCCACTGCGACTTAAAAAAGAAAATCTGAAACACTGGATTTCCCTTCCCTTCCCTTCCCCTCCCACAAGTAGCCCAAATACAAATAAAATGGATGAAATGAAAATAATAAATGCAGCGAGAACATTGTAAATGGTAAGGCTAAAGATGTGATTGTGTAACTGAAGAGGTGTTAAAATATAGATACAGGTTGCTTATGGAGCAGCTATGTAATTTCCTTAAAGTGTATGTGAAGTTTAAACTCGTGCTTGATGATTGAAAGAGGGTCATTGTCTCTTATCCCAAAGAAAGTGAGCAAAAATGAACAACAACAACAACAAAAAAAATTACAGCAAGATTAATTTGTTAAGTGTTCCAGGGAAGGTGTATGGCAAAATGCTAACAGAAAGACTGTGAAAGGTGAAAATGGGGAAAAATTTGGGTAGTACAAAGCAGTTTCATCCTATTAAGAAGACCATAGTTTAGTCTCTCAGCAAGTTGTTGAGAAATGTATGAGAAATGTGTATGAAAAAAAAATGTAGATGAAAAAGTACACAGTGTATTGTAAACTTATTTATTTACATAATTTATTGAAATATTTTGTTGTGCATTAAAAAAGTTTCAGAAAAAAGATGTAATAAAACAAATAGGGTTGAATTATGTAATGGTTTGCATAAAAATGGACTTGAAAGTGGATTGGTGATCACTGAGTCACTGAGATGTCTAATCATATGAAGATGATTTTTACGAACCTTCAACTCTGTGGTTCTATGTATGAAGATCAAACTGCAATATAAATATATGAAAGAAAAATAAATAGATTGAGAGGAAAGGGAAGACTTCCCCTCTAAAAAGTCATGAAGTTGTTGAAATCCTGAAGAGAGAGAGAAAGAGGAGTGAAGTTTAAAGAGCAAAATTCAGATGGAAGCAAGGATGGATTTGCATGAATAGAAAGGAATGCAGTGATACAGTGGATGACATTGGTATAAATTCTTTTCTTTTCTCAGGTCTTTAATTTTGTTGATTTAGTCTTTCTTACATTTCTTACTTACCATTTCAACTTTCTGCATAATGTCACTTACCCCAAAATGAAACAAGATAACGGATATGTAAAAAAGGATGTACGTTAACGTGATTCCTTTGGTTTTGAACATTTCCTCAATCTACCACAATTCGGTACTAGGTTTTGTGGGGGATACAAAGAATGCTTTGGAAGGCCTCATGAAATAGGGAGGCCTCCATTTGTGCCCCTTTAATATAAACCAAAGGTTTAAGAGGTAGATTGGATTAACTAGGAAAAGATGGTGACTTCAGGCAGCAAAAGAAGTCTAGAGACTGAAAAAAAGTTAGTAGGTAACATAGTTTTGGGAAACACAGCAAGGCCAAACCTATTGGTTAAACCATCACTCTTTTGATCTCACTTTCGAAGTATCCAAAGGCTGATTATACTTTTTTATATAACAGCATCGACTGAATTTCTGCCAGCAGGAGTATATTTTGAAATCCAGAGCTAAAAACTCAAATGACTTGTGCTAAGATCAGAGGCTTTGCCAGCTTTGGCATCCATGGCAGTTTAACAATTCGAGCTTTAACCCAATTTTGAATCTGCTTCCCTAGTTTTTCATTTCCTTCAGTGAAAGTAATTAAATCAAGTGGGGAAAACATTTTGTTAAAAAGGAGAACCCTTCAGTGTAACAAAATACGTGTGCATAACTGGTGACCTATAACCCTGAAATCAGTGAGGTTCCTGCCAATTCTTATCCCATGCTCTATTTTACAGGCTAAAAAAAGCAGAAGTTTTCAACGTAAGCAGAAGGCTCAGAGAACCCAAGGAAGGCTACCTAGTTATTTTGATTTGGTGGGTCACAGGTGTGCAAAGATCTCAGCAGAAAGCATTCCTTCTGTACTTTTCCTTTTCAGAGTCTCTTAATTATAAAATGTAGTGCTCTCACATGGTGTGGGACTATCTAATTTGCTAGGAGGACAATAACACTCTTCCCATCCTAATTTCCTTCTGGATTCTTCATCTGTTAGGTTTAGTTGATCTGATTTTTGAAGGCAGGGATGTGGAATCTCTGGACTTAAGCTGTTGCTGAATTACAGTTCCCAGCAGCTTTCATTGGTGTTTACCTAGAAGTTGCTTTGCAGCAATATCTGGATAGCCAAAAATCCCTCCTTCATCTCTAAGCCCTTATGAAACAGGCATTAGGACAGCAATTTCTGCTGGACTGGGCTACTGGGCAGGATTATCTTGCTACCATTATTTCTACTCACTCCACCATATCTAGTAGACAAGGCATGCTTCAAGTCTCTTCAATCAAAGAAAGTAATTTTATTGAACTATGGAACTTGGACAGGACCTGCATCCTATAAAGCATCATCACCTTGGAAAGTTGGTTGGCCCCAACTTTGTTACAACTTTTTAAAGTTCTGAAGACCAAGTATTTGGGTGAGATGGTAAGATGAACTCTGTAGCTGTTGCTGTGCCCCATTCTCACTCACCGTGAATAGGGTTATAATTTATTTTTGGATGTCTTATCACTTGGGGAGTTCTAAATTGTGGATTTTTGCTTGGATATGTATATAATCTCGTATACCACCCATTGTCAGATGTGAGTCAAATGTGTGTCACTGTCAGCTGGTTATATAAATAAATAATTTCCCTACTGACATTATTTTTATCTCAAACTCATAGAGCAAAATTACTGTTTCCCTCTTTCCACCACCCCCGCCCCCCAATTGTTACTTATACTGTCTGGTAAGTAGTAGGGATGTTTGCATATCTAAAACATCATTGGGGAAAGATACAGCAGAGTGATACCAGCGCTTCCACCACAATAAAAGCTAATAATAATTCCAGAGTATGAGTAGGCATCATGTATCTTTTTGTTTAAAAGCTTTCTCTGCAGTTGCAACAGCTGTTTTGTGTATATTGCTTCATCTTTTTTTGGATAACACTTTAATTTCCCTTTTCTTTTCCTGTCATCATCTCCCAAGAATCCTTTTACTTATGTAGAATGATAGGGTCCCCCCCACCTCCTGATTACATATGCCTGGCCTCTCCTGCTTTATTCTTGAGCATGACGTGAGTTGACAGCCCCAGGTTGGCCTTCTTAGCTTATCATTATTACTGTTTGGATGGAAGTAGGAAGATTCTTGTTTTCTTCCAGGGCTTTCTTATTCAGTTCCAGCCTTATCCCAGCTGTTACAGTCATAAATTTCTATCTATAGCTTTGCACCAGGGAGGATGCTTTTTAATACATTTGTGTATCTGAATCATTCAAATTAATGATCTGAATCAGAATTCTCATCATTTCACTGAAATTAATATAGATCAGCACAAAAATATCTTTGTGTATCTGAATAATTCTGATTTTGATTTATAAACCGATTCAACATGTGATTGACAATTGTTCCAATTGTTTAGACTTTCACACTGATTTGGTAAAAAAATGCATTGGCACATATGCAAAAACGCCGGTCAGATCCTATTCACTCTCTCTTGTATGTTTCTAGATCAATTTGATTCAATGCTTTGACTTCAGAAATTTGATTTGGAGATCGGAGCTGAGTTGCTAATTTAGTTGAATCACTGTCAAATCAAATATTTCTAGGCTGCCTTAAGAGTAAAAGTCCTCTGAAAATAGCTTTTATACTAGAATAGTTTCCAATAAGGAGGGTTGTGTCTTGGGGTCATGCAATCACATGAAGGTCACAAAAGATCACTGTTGCGACTTTCTGACAAGCAAAGTCAATAGGGAAGCCAGATTCACTTAACAACCATGTTACTAACTTAACAACTGCAGTGATTCACTTAACAATGGTGGAAAGAAAGTTTGTAAAATGGGGGAAACTCATTTGACAACTATTTTGCTTAGCAATGGAAATTTGGGGCTCAATTGTGATCATAAATCAACAAACCCTTAACTATCCTGGCATTGATTAGGTATTGGCCTAGCCATGTGTACTTTATCACATGTAATCTTTCCAGGCGACTAAGATAACAGGGTTGATTAGGAGGTAGTGGTTTACCCTAAATTTGGTAGTGCATTAAGCTGGTTTTTATAAGAATCCAGGCCTCTTTTTCCCCATCTTCATAACTAGCCCCCAATTCCCTTTGCTGTCCACTTCCTGCACTGCTTAGCTGTTTCCGAAGACCATGGGAGTACTGGGATTGAGAGCTTAAGATGACCTTTAAGATCTCAGTTTAAAATCTCTCTCTCTAAATCTTTCCCCAATGGGCACATCATCTGCACAGTTGGGAGCAAAAAAAAGAGGACTTGGGGGCTGGCGAGTGGACTGAACACAGGGAGGGATTGAGGATTTGATAAGGCTGCATTTGGCCAGAGGTATCCAACCCCTGCGCTCCAAGGGTTTAAAGAAATGATTATTTGTGAACACTCTCCATTCCCAGGAATTGACAGAGGATAGCAGGGGCTAATGATGTTGGCCATTTGGGGGTCCAGTGACAGCTTTCGCTTCTCTTATATTCTGTTTCAGGATTTTGGTCCGTGTTGATTATGTAACCACAAGAAGTGTATGCCAAGAACGAAAAGCAAGATTTTGATGGAACGATCCAGGTTATAAAAATAGCAATAATTGCACACTGCCAAGATTATAGCTCTTTACTTACTGTTTATGGGATCCAAAACAAGAAAGCAACCATTAAAACCACCTGAGGGAGAAATTCTCTACCATTCTGCAAACCTTTGGTTTCTAAAATTGCTGACATTCGGTCACTATCCCCCAAGATCTATCTTCTTCTCCCCACCCATCAACCGCTGTGGCTGCACAGCAAACCATGCTAGAAAACCTTCTCTGTGTATTAGGAAAGATTTAGAAAAACTATTTGATAAGAAAACATAACTGTCAGTTCTCAAAGACCATGCAATAGATAACAAATACTGTATGCAATGATGCAAAGGACAAAGTAAAAGTAGGAAGTAGCAACACCATTTTTTAAAAAACAAAACAAAACCCTAATCCTTTTTTGCAGCCCCTTGCATGCTTGAAAATGATTGCTAGAATAAGAGATTGCAAAAAGGAGAAGAAACATAGGGAAACATGCAAAGCACAGCTTTTGGAATTCTTTCTAGCACTTTATCAGTGCTAGAATTTTCTTCTGTGTAACAGAGATGTTTTTACTTACTCTTCATATTGCAATATATGTGTTTGTGTGCATGTGGACACTGGGCTACACACAGTCTGCCCTGGATCTCATGATAAGTGTCAAAGCTGGAAAACGCAGGAAACAAGAATCATTTGGATTTCAAGAAAGGTCTTCATTGCTAATGGGTAATACAACAGATTCCTGAAAACCTGTCAATGCATTTCTCTCACTAGTTAAGGCAGAGTTGCTCTGAGTTTCTTTTTTGTGCTTTCCCCATTCCCTGGGCTGAAGTGTCTCTGTTGTCACAGTATGCCTCCTGCTTCACTCTTCCATGGGCTTTTGGACATCCCATCATGCTAAGAAATGAAGGATGGGGATCAAAGAAGAGCAATCACCTGTATCCCAAGTGCCTGACTGATAGCCTCTTCTGTAGGGATGAATTGAGAAATGTTTTCCTGGAATGTTTTTCTTCATAGCCCTGGCCTGATCTGGACTGGACTATATTCAAACCTGAACTTTATTCTCTCCCAACTGGAAATGTGACCCCATTTCTTCAGGTTTTAGAGAGTTATTAAACAACCTGTGCCCCATTGAGTCATTGTTTCACAGTTATTTCTTTATCTAAACAGAGAAACAGAATGACCATGAGTGGGTAAAAAAGCAATGCGAGTGACTTCTGACTTCCTAACAACTTTCCCATTGAGTTTCATTGTGGGAAGCTTGCAGGGAACGTCACAAATCTTCTTTTCTTCCTCTACCCCTCCTTCCTTCCTTTCCTGCCTTTCCTTCCTTTCTTGTCTCCTTCCCTCTCTTTCTCTCTCCCTGCCTTCCTTTCCTGCCTCCCTCTCATTCTGTCAGCCTTTCCCTTCCCTTCCCTTCCCTTCTTCCCTTCCCTGTAGTCAGTTAAGTCACTACTGCTGGGTAGGGGAGAGAATGAGGGATTGCAAGACTGACTGGGAAACTGTCATGGAACTTTGAAAATAAAGATCACATGACAGCAACACCAGTACAGTAAAAGTTAGTAGCACTGAAGCAGTCATAAATTCCCCAAATTTAATTCCCTTAGGAGTCATGGATGAATTTTGGACACATTCTGTAAATTAAACTATTTGAGATATCTTGGTTCAAAAATTTTTGCCCTATGTCGATGTATCATATTGCCCAGATAAAGATAAATGACAAGAGTTTTAGTAGAATACAGATTATGATGATCAACAATTATAAAGATGTCAGAGGCACATGGCTGCCCTCACACTTTGAAATTCTTTACCTTTGTAAACTTCTCTCATGGCATTTCATCATTGTTTTCTTACAAAGCTACTGTATATATTGTAACCCACCCAGAATCTTTTTAGTTGGGCATATTATAAACCTGTAACATAAATCTTTTCTTTCCATATTCTATGAGTTAGAAAGAAAGGGAGTCTCAGTTAAGTGATTCCTGGCTTTGCTTAGACCCACCTTGCTTTAGCCTCACCTAACTCAACAAATTGTATCCAAGAGAACAACACTTTCAGCAGGGGAAAAAATGTTTGACAGGTTTCTAAATAGTTCCTTATTCAGAGAAATCGTCTTTAAAACAGATTAACATTTTTGGAATATTTTGTAGAAATGTGTTTTAAATAACAATATTTTATTGTTTTGTAATCCAAGGAAATATTTTGTCGACATTCTCTGTAAACTTATTTTGTAACTGCCAGACTCATCTAGTGAGAGAGGCAGTGAGAAAAAGAGAGAGAGAGACGAATGTCTGAATGCTTCTACTTAGTAATCTGGCTTGTCTCAAATATTGGAGCCAATTTCTTTTAGTGTTCTCTTGAGGTGTTAATATTTCCAGGAAGTGACATTGCAGGAGAACCATAGTTTCAAGGCAGTTTGGATTCTGCACTTTTTAGTGACTCACTGAACAGAGATAATATTGTTGTGAAACTGCTGGTATGTCCCCTGGGGACTGCCTAACAAATGTCATCCAAACTTCTATAAAAGTGCATCTCTTGACTCATGCCATAATTGGCTAAGGCTAGGCCCACTTGCATTTGCTGGATTATGCCATCATTTGATGTTAAGACAAGATGAAACGGAATGACTGCTGCTCCTATCAAAGGTGATAACGTGTTCCCACGCTTGGCAGTCAGATTTCCAGGTATTTAAACCCCTTGTTTTGCTGATGAGGTTGAATCTTGAGACCTTAGCTATTCTATTATATTCTGCAATTTAGATGTCAGATGTTCATGTGACGGAAGGCTTTCCCTGGAATTGTATTTATTGTTTGTTTGTTTTATTTATTTCTTTGCCGCCCATCTCACCAATGCAATATAATAAAAAGTTTAAAAGTGCTAAAAATGATTAAAATTAGAAAAATTGAACAAAGTTAAAAACCAAAATGATGGGTGACCTAGGGGTGAGAATCTTCTCTGTCTTATCAGCCACCCCCAACACAGAAAGCCCATGCTGGGCCTCAGGCCAAATGGCAAAGCCAAGTTTTGAGACTCTTCCGGAAAGCCAGGAGTGTGCAGGAAGACCGCACCATTAATCATTTCTTCACAGAAACAAGTCAGGGAGAAGGGTAGGCTAAAAATAACTGTTCCCTCGTCTGCTTATCTTCTCATTTTTGTGTGGTAATGTTTGTGAATCTCCACATGCAATGTTTATTAGCTTTTTTTTAAAAAAATAAATCAAACAGTTTTTGTCAGACTAAGTTCAGAACGACTTGCAACAATTCAGCCAAAGTTCTTTTATTTGTTTACACATAATAGACATGATCTTGCCAGACTAAACCCTTTCTACACTTAGCCTAATGGATGTACCCTTGGAAATTGTAGGGACTGACTATCTGAACTTTCTTTCTCTATCTCCTATCCATCTCTGGACTGGGCTGCTTCTTGTCTCTGCCCACCCCACCACCCTTTCTGGAATGTGCTCCTTGCTTCCTGGGAAACTGCCCCCTCACTGTAGTCCCTCACACCATGGGCACCCCATCTCTTACCGTTTTGATGATTCAAATCAGGAAGGTACAAACAAAAGAGAAGGTTGCCTAACCGTTTTCTGCTATTTGTCCAAATTAAAACTTCCCTTTCCTTTCCTGGGTTAATACAGAAATCTAGGGTCTTTCTCTTGTTTACTGTAAATATTAGTAACTTTCTTGTTTACAATGACTTAAAGTTACTTTGAAGAAGCAGGATAAGACATATATTGACTCTTTTTAACTTTGGTGTTGGAGAAGACACCTGAAAATAAGGTAGAAGAATAAGAAAGGCAAGATTGCATTAGATATAAATTAGATATGAGATAGATAGATAGATAGATGATAGTTAGATAGATGATAGATAGATAGATAGATAGATAGATAGATAGATAGATAGATAGATAGATAGATAGATAGATAGATAGATAATAGATGAATTAATCATCCAGAAAGCCCTGATAGTATTAATTATTTTAGGTTCCTATGAACTTTCCAAAATAGTTCTAAAATAATCATTTGCTCCATTGCTTTATTAAATTTCCACTGCTTATATTATTCAGGATGGAAAATAAATTTATTGTCAAAATTGAAATGAGAGGAGCGATAATTTCAGGGAACACAACAAGCTTTGAAATGTTTTCAAGGACTTGAGTTTTCTTGAGCTGCACTGCAAAGCAACATGTTGTTTACTGAACTTTGGCTGATCTCCTTCATTACGATGTTTCAGCAGTAGGCGCCCTAAATAAGTGCAGTTGCAAATTAAGAGAAAGTTACTCTTTACCCTCACTAAGCTATTTTTTTATCTGTAGAGACGCAAAGGTTACTAACATCAAAGTAGCTGCTGAAGCAGTTTAAGTCAGTCTGTTGATAACAACCATTATTACCCATAATAAATCTCAGTTTGTGGAAAAGCCAGTATTACAGTCATCTATATTACTTTGGAAAAAGTGATCCAGAGATATATAGAATAGATATGACTGGCAGCATATCTCATTTTTTTCATTGCCCATCAGAGCAGTGGGTTCTACTTACCTTTACTACCAGTTTGCATCATGCACATGTTCTTCTGAGTATGCACAGATCATTTATGATGACGTCCAGGTCGGTGGGCGGAGCCTCCTAAAAATCGGTTGAAAAGGTTTTGCCCTGTGATGCAGTGTTTCTCCCAGTTAGTTTTAAGCATGAGAGTTTTACTAGTATATAAGCAGTAGGGAATTTTTTTCAGCTGTGACATAATGTGTCTTTATTGTTATTGCAATGGTTTTTAATTATTTTGGATTGTTATTATTGCTTTATTATCGCTTGCTAGTCAGAGTCATTGCAGCAAGATGGGTGGTCGCATAAATTGTGATGATGAGGGTTATGATAATGATATTAATAATGTCATCTCTTAAACCTCTTCCATGAAGAACAACATGTGCTTTATGAATATGAATGAGTTAAGCCTCCTGAATCCCCCTTGATGGAGGAGAAACGCAATACTGTATAGCCCTTTTCTACCTGCTGGGTCTGTCTGTGAAAACACATGTGCATGCCAGCTGCCTTGCCCAATCTTTGCTGACATGGCATAGTTTCTCACGTAGCCTTTATGCTCTTCCCAGTTTAACCTTGGCCACAGAGCAACAAAGCGGCTGAGTTAATGATCGTAATGATATTAGGAATGATCCAGATTTCGGGCATGCCTGCTGACCAAGCAGGGAGAGAAACCTCAGCATATATTCCCAAAGCCTGCCCCACAATTTTGCTAGATGGATTTAATTAAAGGAAGGCATGTACTGTACTGCATTTGTTATTCCTCTGTTAAATGCTACTAGCCCTATCTTTCTCAGAAGCACTGCCCTACTTGAAGTGTGAACAGGAAGACTAACCTTTGATTGCCTATCTGTAAATACTTCTTCCAGGATGTCCTGAAGCTTCTTTCTTAGCTACTCTGGACCAATTGCTAAAATGTAATTCTTTCATCATGTACCAGTTACTGCATGAGGAAGATATATTCATAAACTCTCAGTACCTCGCTGAAGTTGAATGCTGCTAAGACAACACCAGATTATTGACTGAACTTTACTTCATCAGTCACACGCATGGAATCAGACACAATACTCTGTAGAGTAACAGAGTTTATATACAGATAGTCCTTGACTTACAACAATTTGTTTAGTGGCTGTCCAAAGTTACAACAGCACTAAAACAAGTGACTTATGACTGTTTTTCACACTTACAACCGTTGCAGCGTTCCCATGGTCACATGATCAAAATTCCGATGCTTGGTGGTAACTCATATTTATGATGGTTGCAGTGTCCCGTGTGTGTGTCAAGTGATCCACTTTTGAGACCATCTGACAAGCCAAGTCAATGGGGAAGCCAGATCTGCTTAACAACCATGTGACTAACTTAACAAGCGCAGTGATTCAGTTAACCACGGTGGCAAGAAAGGTAATAAAATGGGGGCAAAGCTCACTTAACAGATATCTCACTTAGCAACAGAAATTTTGGGAGCAATTGGAGTCATGAGTCCAGGACTACTTGTATAAAATGTATTCCTACACTCACATTCCTACAAGCACCTACAGAGCATGCTGGATAACTGAAATGACTGGATCTGACATTCAGGTTAAACATGAATGTCCTCATGTAAAACTCCTCATACCCTCACAACAAAGAATCACCACAAATGGGCCTACAGATTCACTCTGGTTTTTTTCTAGACTTCCGCTGTCTGATTCTTGAAACTCACCATCCTTTGGGGCAGTGGTGGGTTTCAAATTTTTTTATTACTGGTTCTGTGGGTGTGGCTTGGTGGGCGTGGCATGGCTTGGTGGGCGTTGCTTGGTGGGCATGGCGGGGGAAGGATACTGTAAAATCTCCATTCCCTCCCCACTCCAGGGGAAGGATACTGCAAAATCCCCATTTCCTCCCGATCAGCTGGGACTTGGGAGGCAGAGAATAGATGGGGGTGGGGCCAGTCAGAATTTTTACTTCCAGTTCTCCGAATAATTCAAAATTTTTGCTGCTTCTCCAGAACTGGTCAGAACCTGCTTTGGGGAAATACACCTTCAGCCCAGGGGTGAGTTCTATTTACCTTTACTACCGGTTTGCAACGGGGTTGTGCGCTCTTCTGCGCATGTGTAGAAGCATTTTGATGACATCGGGATTGGTGGGCAGAGCCTCCCACCGGTTTTAGTACCAGTTCTATAGAACCGGTGTGAACCGGGGGCAACCCACCACTACTTCAGCCCCCTGACTTGGAAAACCTGTTCACACCTGGGCCATTAAAAAGTGCTTGCAATTTATGATATAAATATAAAATTGTTTATAGTTTTTTATTATATATTTATGTAAATATAATCCTGATAACAAGATTCTTAATCATAATCATACCAATCTAAAAGAGAATTCTCGCATGTTACACTGGGATACGGGGAAAATAAAGCTTCATTTTCCAATCCTTTCTGCTAATATTTATAAAAATAGTGGAGTGGGAAATAAAGGGCAAAACTACAAAAAAAGAAAAAGGAAATTGAAAATCAAACCTAATAAAGGGTCCCAGAAAAGAAATGGAATTTGTCTTCTCAGTCTGCCTAGGTTTTTTAAAAAATGCACCAGATATTTTTTTATAATGGAGTGTTCCTTAAAGTAAGCCTAGGATTCAAGTCAATGATTCTGGTCTGTGGGATCATCTTTGGAGTTTATATGTGTGTAGTTTTATTTAGTAGATTAATGCAGATCCAGAATATTTATATAATGAGTAGGTCTACTTAGGCAATCCTAGAAAAGAGATCTAGGAGATGCAAGCAATTATAAGTGTTCTTTAGCAACTAGCAAGGAATTGGAAACATTTTCTGACTGGTGACTTTCCCTTGTGCCTGCCCGGAGTCCTGAGTCCTGAGAGGAGGGACTTTCTCAGTCCCATTAGGAAATGATATCGTTTACAGTCATCCCCAGAACTATCCAAACGGGAGGAATGGAGCCATCTGTTAATGAGTGACTGGATTTCCAAGCATGCAGACAGGACATTTGCAGCTCACATCTTGCAATGACTTCAGGTGATGATGACATGAAACAGAACATTTTATCAAAACATTTCTTTCTGTCCCTTGAAGTCATCTGGTTCTTTTCAAAAGACAGTAAACACTTGATCATGGAACTGCAAGGAGTCAAATTGCTTATTTATCACGGAATTCCCATGCCAGGCATCTGTCATGGGTGAACTTGCTTAACAGAAGATTCAATCTCTAGTGGGGAAAACTCCTGCCTGAAGCCCTACAGGCCTACTTCTCATTTGGAGAGACTACAATAGGTACAATGACAGAAAAATATGATCAAATTTGGATGTTCCTTTAAAAGAACATTATGATTCTACCCTTGAGTAGCAGAATTTTATTAGCTAAACTTTGTAGGTCATTCCAGACAGGTATCTATCAATACATAGAGCCCTGGTGGTGCAGGGGACTAAAGTGCTGTTAAAGTAGCGCTTAGCTGCCAGCTGCCTGCAATTACTGCGAGTTCAAATCTCACCAGGCTCAAGGTTGACTCAGCCTTCCATTCTTCCGAGGTAGGTAAAATGAGGACCAGGACTGTGGGGGCAATAAGCTAACTTTGTATAAAAAAGAACACCACTTAGGGGGGCCCAAAAGCCCTACTAAGCAGGTATATAAAAAAGTATGAAGGCTATTGCTTAACGCATTGTAAGCCGCCTTGAGTCTCCGGAGAAGGGCGGCATATAAATCAAACCAATAAATAAATAAACAATAAATAATTTGAGAACTTTGTTACATCTCCTGTCTCTTGTTGATGACTTGTGTGGAACTCAAAGCTTGCATTGAGTTTTGAGGCATTTGGCTATGCTTTATGAAGGATATTGTTCATTGTAGATGCTCCTGATTCTGTGTGATTATCTTTGGAGTTTATATTTTTGGATACGTGTGTAGTTTTCTTTTAGTAGATTAATGCAGACCCAGAAAATTTATATATTGAGCAGTTCCACTGAATTTATTTAATTCATGACCAATATCTCATTGGCTTCGTTGGGCTCAGAAACTATATGATTCAATTTGAGTCTAACCTATAGACCTGTCCTTTCCTACTTCTAATAGTCATTTCTTAAGATATGAATAATACAAATATCATGTAGAGTTGTATACACACATACATAATTATCAGACCCAAATGCATGTTTAACTACAACTTTTAAAGTTAATCAATAGTCTTATTGGCAAGCATATGTGCCTTCATATCCATAGGATGTGATTAACACATGTGCCCCTTAGGATCTAGGTCTGTATCAGTAGCAAAGTAAAACTATTCCCTGTCAAGATTGACCAGGATTAACATTAGAGAAAACAAAAGTTTAATCAATATATATTGATTTGCTGAATTTCAACTAGAAACATTTGTTTCTAAGAAGAAGCTTCCTTATTCACTGTTTTTTATTTCCTCATTCTAAGCACTACATGGACTTCCTGTTTCACTGGTGATCAAGTGATATTTATTATGGCTCCTTGCCCATTAGTGACTTTATGTGTAGAACTCTGTCGTTATTAAGGGAAATTTCTTTGCTTAGCATTTTACTTTTGTTTGACCACCTGTTCCTATTTTTGCAGCACATGACTGTTTGCAAATTAAGATCATCTGTCTGGTGATATATCACATATCACTGCACAGAGAACAGAATGCAGAAGGAAACCTGAAGGATAAAGAGATGCCAAAGAGGAATTGATCTAATAACTCAAATGTAGTAGTTCTGCAAGGGCCAATAGTCCCAAGTTCTGTAGCCCAATTGTCACCAGACATCCTGTAACTTCAATATCTAGTGCAGTGTTTGTTTATCAGATGACAGCTGATCCAGTATAGGGGTCTGTAAGTCTCTCCCATATTGTTTATGGGAGAGACACTCTTTGTCTGGCTCCTCTGGTGAGATTTATCCAGCATGGGTAAACATCTGGCATAAGTCTCATTTTCCTAAGGGCATGCAAGTCTCCCAAACATGTCAAGGTAGTTATGCTTGGTTGAGCATTCAGCCAAATGTTTACACTGGATTTCGCATTTTTACCCACCTGTAGTTTTGGATTAAGTGAGATTCCTCTCCCCAACAGTTAGGCAAACCTATATACAATATCCCTCATAGCATCATGCTGTATATTTATCTGTTGGCACCACTTCACCAGATAGTGTGAAGTAGGGAAGAATGTGTAATAAGATATCAGAACATCATCAATGCTGTCAATAGAGAACTTAACAAGATACTACTGCCATCATTAAAGATGTCAAATGCTAGCACAATCCTGTCCGTTGAGCGCCTTTTTTGAGAACAGGAGAGAAGAATGCTACAGGAAGTACAAATTGATAGGTCAGCTCCCAGAAATATAAGATTGAAGTGTTATAAGTAAAAATATGCCCTCTGGAGCCATCTGACCAGCTCCAACTGCTCAATAATAATATAACATTAGAATTCTAAAGAGAGGCCTCAGGCCTCATAAAAATGTCTTTTCTTTGCCAAACCCGACCTTTTTTTGTTCCTTTGAGTCAATTTTGATTCCGAGTAACTGACTGGACAAATCTTTGCAGTTTTCCTGGCAAAGGTTTTTTTTTTTTTGGAAGTGGTTTGTCATTGGTTGTTTCCTAGGGATAAAAGAGAGTGATTGGCTCCCAGCCATGGACAGAAACTTATAGTTGGATTGGACACCCGGGGGTATTTCCAAACCAGCTTTGCTATTTTAAAATGTTGTATCTGGCTTTGTCTAAATAAATATCCTGGTTTGTTTAATTGTGGGTCAACTGAACATTTCCATGAGCATTATTGATCTCTATATGGATCTGTTATGTAATGTATGATTTAAATTGATAGTTTTTATTGCAAATTCTTTGTCTTTTGAAAAGGCAAATAATGTAATCTGCTACAAAAACCATGTGGTTTTTTTTGAAAAAAGTTTTTTTTTAATTTTTAAGAACATAAACATAAAATACATCTTTTCAGAATGAAGCTTTGATCGGTCATAAATTTGTACAATTACTAACACCTTTTTAAAAGAAATTTTTCCACCTCTCCACAAATTGTCATCTTATAAAATATAAAGAAGAAGAAAAGAAAATAGAAAAAAAGAAAAATTTTAGTTAAATGTATTCTTAAAAATATTCAAATCATTACAATTGTTATCAATATTTAAACAATATTTTAACTACTACTCCCAACATAACATCTTCATTTTTACTATTTATCCCAACATATTGTTTTACATTTTCAAATAACATAACTTAATATTTTACTCAATTATTTCTGTAAATTCTATCTATTTAACAGTACCATTATCCAAAAACCCGTTACTTAAATCTTTAAATCCTAGCATAATATCATTTCAATTTTCTTTTCTTTTTGTTTAGATGAATGTGTTCTTACAAATATTCAAATCATTACAATCATTGTCAATGTTTAAACAATATTTTAACTGTTACTCCCAACATAACATCTTCATTTTTTGCTATTTATCCCAACATAGTCATCTTATTTTAACTGTTGATCCCAGCATAATCATCCTTGTAGTTACTATTTCACCCAACATAATCATCTTTGTTTTGCCATTGATCCCAACATATTACTTTTATTGATAAATCCAGTATAATCATCCTTATTTTTTGCTATTAAACCCAGCCTAATCGTCCTTATATTTACTGTTACAATAATCCTTTTTGTTTTTGCTGTTAATCCCATAATCATCCCATAATCAACAGCATAATCATCTTATTTTTGCTGTTAAACCCAGCAAAATCATCTTTATTTTTTGTTGTTAAATCCAGCATAATCATCTTTGTTTTTGCTGTTAATCCCAGCATAATCATGGTAATTTTACTGTTAAACCTAGCATAATCATCTATTGTTTTTTGCTGTTAAAGCCAGCATAATCATCTATTGTTTTTTGCTGTTAAACCCAGCATAATCATCTTCATTTTTACTGTTTAAACCCAGCATAATCATCTTTATTTTTACTGTTAATCCCAGCATAATCATCTTTGTTTTTACTAATAATCCCACATGATCATCTTGATTTCACCATTAATTCCTGTATAATCATATTTCTTTTCCTAACAGTCTCCTTTTTGTTGCTTCCATCCATCTGTACATTACTTGTTCATATTTAATTACATTGTCATTATCTTCTTTATAGCAATTTAACATTGAGACATGGGTCTTATTTCAAATACATCCTTATAAGCATTAATAAGTTTCTTTTAACATAATCTATTTCTCATATATTTTAATTTCCCTTTTTTCAATTTTAAATATTCATAACATATTCTTCTCATATTTCTATAAATCCTTGTTAATCCCCATATAGTTATTTTATAAATCAAAATCCTTTGTTATTAGGAATATTCTCTATAAAAAAACCTCCTTTTTATTATTACTATCTGCCTAAAGTTTACTTAATCATTTTTAATCACATTGTTTTTATATTCTTTATTTCTAATTGTGTGTATCTTGTTTCTTCATTTTCTTGTCTGCAGGGGTATATTTCTTTTCAGTTTCAGTGTTCTCTACTTTTATCCTCGATATATCATTTTAATTCTTTTTCTTGCTTCTGTTACAAGCACTATACATCAACCTATTTCTTCTTTTATTCCTGCGCCAGTTTATTCTTTTTAAGTTGATATTATACCAATTATTTATTTATTTGTTTATTTATTTGTTTAGATTTGTATACCGCCCTTCTCCTTGCGGACTCAGGGTGGTGAACAGCCAAATAAAAATAGTACACAAAAGTTAAACAATTTCTTAAAAAAGCATATAACTTTGGCTAAAAATTAAAACCATTAACCATTAAATATTTAAAATACCCAACCCTATAATACAGATCTTAAAAATTCAGCGGGGTCAGGCTAGACCAGCAAGCTGAAAGAGATGAGTTTTCAGGGCCCGACGAAAAGTCCGGAGGTCAGCAATTGTTCTCAGTTTTGGAGGAAGATCGTTCCAGAGGGTAGGGGCTGCCATAGAGAAGGCCCTCCCCCTGGGGGTTGCCAGCCGGCATTGTCTGGCTGACGGCACCCTGAGGAGACCCTCTCTGTGGGAACGCACCGGCCGGTGGGAGGCTATTGGCGGCAGAAGGCGGTCCCGTAAGTACCCTGGTCCTAAGCCATGGAGCGCTTTAAAGGTGGTCACCAACACCTTGAAACGCACCCAGAAGTCCACCGGTAGCCAATGCAGCTCGCGCAGGAGAGGTGTCACATGGGAGCGTCCCGTCGCTCCCATAATCCCCCGCGCGGCCGCATTCTGCACTAGTTGGAGCCTCCGGGTGCACCCCAAGGGGAGCCCCATGTAGAGAGCATTGCAGTAGTCCAGGCGAGAGGTGACGAGTGCCTGAGTGACTGTGCGTAGGGAGTCCCGATCTAGAAAGGGCCGCAACTGGCGTATCAGGCGAACCTGATAGAAAGCTCCCCTGGCCACAGCTGTCGTGTGATCTTCCAAAGACAGCCGTGGGTCCAGGAGGACGCCCAAGTTGCGCACCCTTTCCGTGGGGGCCAATGATTCGCCCCCAATAACCAGCGATGGTGTCAGCTGGCTATATCGGGACGCCGGCAGCCACAACCACTCGGTCTTGGAGGGGTTGAGTCGAAGCCTGTTTCTCCCCATCCAGGCCTGCATGGCTTCAAGGCACTGGGACATCACTTCCACGGCATCGTTGGGGTGGTCTGGGGTGGAAATGCACAGCTGAGTATCATCAGCGTACTGATGGAACTCCACCCCAAAACCACGGATGATCTCACCCAGCGGCTTTACATAAATGTTGAACAGGAGGGGCGAGAGGACCGATCCCTGCGGCACCCCACACACTAGGCGCCTCGGGGTCGACCGCTGCCCCCCAGATTGCGACCGGTCGGAGAGGTAGGAGGAGAACTACCGTAAAACGATGCCTCCCACCCCCAGTCCCTCCAACCGGCGCAACATGATACCATGGTCGATGGTATCAAAAGCCACTGAGAGGTCTAATAACACCAGGATAGAGGAATAACCCCTACCCCGGGCCCGCCAGAGATCATCCACCAACGCGACCAATGCCGTTTCAGTGCTGTATCCAGGCCTGAAGCCGGACTGGAGCGGGTCTAAATAGACAGCTTCATCCAGGTACCAAGGGAGCTGCCATGCAACCACACTCTCAACAACCTTCGCTAAAAAGGGAAGGTTGGAGACTGGATGGTAATTAGCCAAAATAGCCGGGTCTAGGGAGGGCTTCTTGAGGAGGGGCCTCACCACCGCCTCCTTCAAGGCGGCTGGTAGGGCACCCTCACGCAAAGAAGCATTTATGATCTCCTGGAGCCAGCCTCGTGTAACCTCCCGGGAGGCCAGCACCAACCAGGAGGGACACGGGTCCAATAAACATGTGGTTGCATTCAGTCTCCCCAAGGTCCTGTCCACGTCCTCGGGAGCCACAGGATCGAACTCAGCCCAGATAACACTCTCAAGACCTGCCTCAGTCACCTCGCCCTAACTAACCCAGTCGGCGGCCAAGTCATCCCGAATCTGAGTTATTTTGTCATCCAGATATTGAACAAAATCCTCAGCACGACCCTGTAAGGGATCCTCCCACGCTCCCGAATGAAGGAGGGAGCGGGTCACCCTAAACAGGGCGGCTGGGCGATTATCTGATGATGCGATAAGGGCGGCAAAATAGTTAGATTTTGCCGCTTTTATCGCCACTAAGTAAGTCTTAATGTGAGCTCTTACTAGTGTCAAGTCAGATTCAGAGCGACTGGCCCTCCAACCGCTCTCTAGGTGTCTTCTCCGGCGTTTCATCTCCCTCAGCTCCTCGGTAAACCAAGGAGATAAGTGAGTTCGGCGCCGGGTCAGAGGCCGCGAAGGCACGACACGGTCCAAGGCCCCACCGGCTGCCCTATTCCAGGCAGCCATCAGATCTTCAGCCGAGTCGTGTGTCAGTGTCTCAGGAAATGGCCCAAGCTCCGTCTGGAACCTATCAGGATCCATCAGGCGCCTGGGGCGGAACCACCTAGTCGGTTCCGCCTCCCTGTGGTGAGGTGCAGAGGTCTGAAAGTCGAGTCGAAGGAGCGAGTGGTCAGTCCATGACAAGGGCTCCATAACTATATCCCCAATATCTAGACCATTCAACCACTGACCAGAGACAAAAACTAGATCCAGGGTGTGTCCACCAACGTGGGTCGGGCCCTGAATTACCTGGGTCAGGTCCATGGCCGTCATGGAAGCCATGAACTCCCGGGCTAACTCAGATGTTTCACCGATAGATGGCAGGTTGAAATCCCCCATGACCATAAGCCTAGGGGTATCAACCGCCACTTCGGCTACAACATTGAGAAGCTTGGGCAGGGTCGTTGCCACGTGGCAGGGAGCCAGGTACGTAACTAACAGACCCATCTGCCCACCACAACCCCACCTCACGAAGATGGACTCACACCCGGCTATCTGCGATACAGTGGTCTCCCTTGGACTCAGACCTTCCTTAATAATGACTGCTACTCCCCCACCCCTCCCCTGAGCTCTCGGCTGGTGGAATGCAAGGAAACCTGGTGGGCACATCTCCACGAGGGGAACCCCCCCCCTCGTGGCCCAACCAGGTCTCAGTAATGCCGGCCAGGTCCGCACCCCCCTCTTGGAGAAGGTCACATATGAGGGGGGCCTTATTGACAACGGACCTCGCGTTGCATAACAACAGCTGGAGCTTCGGGTCCTGAGACTCTAAACAACCCGGGGAACGGGAATGGCTCGGGGGACCGGGGCATGCAATCGCTCGAAGACAGCGAGTGCGAGCCCCCACCACATGATATGGTCCCCTACCCACGCCATATCTCCCCTCCCACACAGTATCTTGATCGCACAGCCCTCGACAGAGGGCTTAGTAGACGCCCTCTTGCCTCCAGAATCTTGACCCCCTGCGGTCCCATAAACAGCTGGACCTAACCTTCCCCCCTGTGGGTTCTCCCCCAAACCCACTCCCACCCCCACCCCTGAACCCCTTAAAAATTTAGTAAAACAAGAGCTTAAAAAACCCCTCAATCCCCGTTTTTTGGCATGCCACCTCTCGGGGTCCCAAAACCCGTCATTAAGGTGGGCCCTCGATAATGTGGAGGGCCAAATTTGCGAGAGGGGGGAGTCTCGCAATGCCAAGAGTTCGGTCGCCAAATACATCTAGTAAGTCAGATGGGTACAGCATTTGGGTCTGGTCCAATAGTCTGATGTAAGAGTCTTGAGGCAGTCGAGTAATAAATTCAGTGTGGCTAAGAAACTGGTCTCCCTTGCCCTCTCACGGAAGGGGGAAGGAGTTTAGTGCAATCTCAGGATAAGCAGAGGATAAAAATCTAGTCATCCTCTAACGGTGGCTCGTTCTGAATAAGATGGTCGTAATAAGTTTGTTGTTCTGTCTGCTCAATTATGTCAGTAATTCGAAACTCCCTCAGCATTCCAATTAGTAGCTGCCCAGACAACGTATGACAAGAGGGTGGCTCAGTTGGAAATAATGCCAAACAGTGAAGGTAGAATGATAATAGCTCCATGGGGGGGGGGGGCGTAGATGTATATATAAAGAGGGAAGGTTGTCTAGGTGGTGAAAGTATAGTCTGGAGGCAGCGAGGTCAGTGTCAAAATCAAGGTGGTAATGTATAAGCTGGAGGCGGCTGGGTTAGGAACTAGCCGAGGCAGAGAATTGAGAAAGGTGGGGGAGGCCTCCAAGGTGACCAGGTAGATAGTCTTTTGTCAACCTCTGGCCTCTCCTACTCTCAGCATATTGAATAGTCCTTTGCATATATTGCCAGGCTCCAGACTTTAAATTATAATGATGTCTTCCAATTCCAGCAAGGGTCTAAACACCTTGTGTGATTCAGGGCACTCAAGGCACTCCAGGGGTCAATAGTTTTTAGATTCCCTCTGATGACATTGCAAGCTGTCACTGGCCTTAGCTCAGGCCTCTCAAAGAGGCAGTCATTCGGGTTCAGGTTTCCCTGAACTTGAAGAGGCAGTCATTCAGCTTCAGGTTTCCAGCAAGTCCCCAAACCAATTCGGAGCCCCCAGGGTGTCTAGGGCTCGACAGGGACTGCCATGGTGCCATTCGTCGCTGCCGCCTGCTGCCATTGTCGTTCCAACTGCTGTTGCTTTAAGAATGGAGGAACTGATGTAACTGCCATTAACGGAACTGCTAGAGTTAGCCTCCCATGGTGCCTTCACATGCCAATATATGCCCAGCTCCGATGATCCAGAGGGTGAGAGAAACCTCGCTGAGCTGGGAAAAGGCTCCCCTAGTTGATGCTGGGGCTGAAGGGAGTTAAATCAGCCCCAGTGGACCTCCAAACGACCCAAAGCCGCCCCATCATCAGACAGAGATTAGGCGAGAGCTGCCATCTTGGCGCATGCACTTATTGCTCTATATTATAGGAGTTATATTATAGGAGTTCCATTATAATTCCCTCTTCTTTTCACCAAAGTCGAGCCGCTTGCAGACAAAGAAGTCATCATCCGCCAGTTCCCATGCTGATTATCTGTAGAGCTCACAGTTTTTCAAAACAAAAAATAAGTTACCTTGTTCCTTTTTAAAACAGAAGGTGTCTCTCTGCAATCCACAATTTCCCTTAGTCACGCAAGTATCCATTTTGTTTCAATTATATAACAATCCTTCTTAATTAATCTTCTTCGTTTCAATTTTAAAAGTATCAAATCTTCTTTTTTTGTTTTATATGGGAATTTTGTTTTACAATCCAATTCAGATTTAAAACTCGATCCAGCCTTTTAACCATGTCTCCATGTTTAATTTTTCCAATTGATCCTATTCAAAATTCAGTTTTTGTCAGGTCTTTGTTTCTTTAAAAATTACATTTCAAAGTCTTCCATGCCCCCATATTCCTCAGCCGCTGTTTTATAGCTAGGGGTCTTATAGTTTAAAGGATGTTGCTCAAAACATTGTTAGGTGCCTGAGTTGGTTGTCACGCACTGGCTTCAATAAGCTCCGTTCCTTTCCAGTCTCCTCCAGCACATCTCTTAGCCCGGTTGTCCCAGCTTCATGGCAGCCACCATGCTGCCGCCCCCCACTGCCGACTCACAGAGAGCTCCATCTGACCTCTGAGGAACTTGCCTGTTCCTCTTAGTCATCCGAGGTGCATCTCCTTCTACCCCGTCCCTGCAGGACGGTTCTGGCCCAAAGACCCATAGGCAGTGGTTCGGCAGCCAGGGTTTTTGCGGGACTCATCAGAGCCTGCTATTTCCCTGACTGTCTCGCTGCGACGCCAACTAGAAGTCCCCCCCAAAAACATGTTTTGAATCAAATATAGTTGACATTTTAAAAATGGGTTAATCAGTAGAAATAATTTGAAAATTTGGGTCCTTCAAAGAAATGACAATCTCTTCATCACAATGCATCTGAAATCATGAGTTCCATATCAGCTGCATGTTAAAATATATATTTAACTGGGTAAAGGCTGCATGAAAAAAAAAACAATTCTTTTTTTCTTAAAGAGATTGAAGCAAGATTCACATGGCCTCATATTATGTATGGGAAGCAATGAAGTAAAAGTACAGATTGCATTTCTGGTTGGCATTTCTGGAGTTAAAATAGTAAAATTGAATAACTGTAAGGGCTTTTCCCATTCTAAGTTTGGTGAACAGCTGTTTCAGCTGACAAGTGTGATGCCATATTTAGTTCCACTGTCCATCATTTGAGTCTGACATGGGGCCAGTTGATATATCATTAAAATGCATTCATGGAACTGAAAATCAATCATATTATCATCCAGTGAGAAATTGCTCAGCAAAGACTGAGTAGCTATTAATTTCTTAGGGAAACTGGAGAACCAGTGAATCTGCTGTACTAAAAACTATTGGTAGGTAGTCCTCAACTTAAAATCTTAGCCAGCTGGGTGACCTTGGGACAGTCACTAACTTTCAGCCCCAGGAAAGAAGCAACGGCAAATCATTTCTGAAATTGTACCAAGAAAACTGTAGGGATTTCTCCATGCAGTTACTAGGAGTCAAAACTGACATTGTAGCCCAATGAGGGCTTTCCTTTTCATCCACCAAGAGAAAATCCTTTGTTGGGCTGCAGGAACAGAGCAAATATACTGAATGAATTTAACTCAGTTCCTGCTACCCAATGAAGAATTTCCCCCCAGTGGACAGAAGGGAGGGGAAATCCTTCATTAGACCAGAAACTCAGCCTGGGAAAGGGAGGAAATCTCAGCTGCAGATGGAATTGCCTAGCAGGCAACTTTTTCAGCCTATCCGACATTAGAGGGAATCCTTTCAGCAGGCAACAGCAGTTTGTAACATCCCTGCTGTTTCCCCCAGATACTTTCTGGGGAAGACAGCAGGGAAGATTTTTTCCCCTTTGCTAAACCAGGTATGTGTGACACATCTGGCCCATGGGCCACGAGTTTGAGAGCCCTGCCTTAAGCAATGTCGCAACAAAATGTACCTTGGTCCTTCCATTGTTTAACCAACAAGACTTTAAAACTCAATAGGTACCAGCCTTCCTGAATAAACTAGGCATGAAAGCTGACTAGATGAGCTAATTTATTGTAAGTTACATTAACAGACTTTTGCAGGTCTGAAGGTAAAACTTCAAACTCAAACTTTTAACTGTTGAACCAATTAGGGTGGGTCCTTCCTTCCTAAGTTTCTCTGAAAGAAACCACTCACCTCAAAACCACTAAATTCTTGGGAATTCCTGACTCTCTTGATTGATTGTTTCCTAGGCAGCATCTCTTTCCCTTGTCCCCCAAGGTAATCTACACTTCCATCCCATCAAATGCTGAAAATGAAATAAGAGATTAAAAATTTGGATTTTTTTTCCAGGCCAGATCCCACAACTACAGTATATTAAGTATAAAATTTACTTAACACTAATAAAACCAATAATAGAAATAATAAAATAAAGAACTTAAAGGTCCATTCCACAAATTATCCAATGAGTTAAATGCCAGCTAGACCCAGTCCACCGTGTTTACATTCAACAGAAGAAAACCTCTCATACCATGAGATGGAAATAAATGTGATATCTCATGACACCTTCAAACCAAATGTTCAATTTTTAGTCACTCAAAGTGTTAAAGGAAATGGTTTTTCTAACAATGGAGACTGAAGTTGAACCCAGTAGATAAGGACAATCACTCAAAATTCGACTGAAGTCATTGGAGCAATGAAAGCATTATGGGCAGGATAATTGGGGGGGAAGCATAGGCTTCTTTTCTCTAATGGTTAATCCAGGACCCCCCCCCCCACCAAATCTGGGTTGTAGTAAAACCAAAGTAGTGCTTACAATTTGCTTCTAACTAATTCAATTTGTACAATTATGTTGCTTTGTTGTTCATTGTGTTACATGAACCAGCACATATCTTAGTCAACAAACTGCAATTCAGTGGTGAGAAAAGTAAGGTTTATGCATACACAAAAACCAAATGCACAGGAATAGAATAGGTCAGTGATGGATAACTTTTTTGTCGTCACGTGCCAAAAGTGCATCGCAAGCATGCGTGCCCACACCCATAATTCAATGACCCCTGCGCCTCGCCCCCCCATGCTTGCACTCCTCCTGTTTTTGGCATGCAATGGCAAATAGATTACTGGTGGGCCCGGAAGTCCCACTTTCGCACTCGCCAGGCTCCAGTGGCTTTCTTGGAGCCTGAGGATGGCGAAAATGGCCTTCCCCACCCCCTCCGTGGCCCTCTGTAGGCTGGAAATGGCCCATTTCCTGACTTCTGGTAGGCCCAGAAGGCCCCAAATCAGCTGGCCGGTGATCACATGCGTCCTGGAGCTGAGCTAGGGCAACACTCCCATCCCACAGATATGGCTCCGCATGCCACTTGTGGTTCACCATCACGGGAATAGGTGGTACCTGGCTCATCAATAGTGACTATGAGATGAATCTAGAGTCCTAGTGGACCACCACTTAAGTATGAGCCAGTAGTCTGCTGCAGCTGCCAAAAAAGCCAATACAATCCTAGGCTGCATCCTCAGAGGGATCACGTCACAGGCTTCATTGTGACGAATCACGATGTTTTTTGCCTTTGCGAAGCTGGAGTGGGTGTGACCTGTGCATGTTATATCCAGCCCATGAGCCACCAGTTTGACAGGCCTGCTCTAGAAAGAGTGTAGAGAAGAGCAACAAAGATGATAAGAGATCTGACAGTTAAACCATATGATGACCAGTTGCGGGAACTAGGTATGTCTAGTCTAAAAAAGAGAAGGTCTGGGAGTGACATGGTAGCAATCTTCCAATATTTGAGGGACTGTCACAGAGAAGAGGGGGTCAACCTATTTTTGAAAGCACCTGAGGACAGGACAAATGTCAACGCTGAAGTGAACATGGCTGAGGCCATCTTGGAGGCTTCAGAGTTGCCACACAACAGAGGGAGGGAAGAAATAGTTAGAGGGGGTTTTGTAGCCAAAACAATAAAGTATTCCTATGGGAACCAAGGACATTCACACAGGTGGCTGGCCAGGGGAGGAGTCAGCAACCAAGCAACCAGCCAGCAACTGGATTGGACAGCGTGATCAGTGACTTGGGGGAAAGGGGAAACTTTTACTTTTTTTAATTAGGTGAAAGCCGCGGGAACTTTAGAGTCGGCTTTCACCAGTTGTGCCAATAGAATGTTTCCAATAAATTGTTCTTTGAGGAACTTGCCTGCCTCAGAGTTCTCCTTTCTATGGGTACCTTACTTGGAACATTGACATCAATGGGAGTAATGGGTGGCAGATTGCTAAAGAGAGATCCAACCTAGAATTAAGGAGACATTTTCTGATGGTTAGAACAATTAATCAATAGGACAGCTTCCCTTCAGAAGTTATGGGTGCTCCATTACTGGAGGTTTTCACTAAAAGATTAGATAACCACTTGTCTGAAGTAGTATAGGTCTTGTGCTCAAGCAGGGGATTCTAAAGTCCCTTCCAACCCTGTTATTCTTGTTATTCTCTGTTCTACCATAGTTTACCCTTCATTGCATTGTATGAACCCATGCTTGAGCTTTGTTCTCTTACACTTATAGCTGCATTTGAATAATTCCTTAGAATTATATCATCCAATATACACTCACATAGGATCAGGGATTTCAAGTGTATTCATTTACAGGAGCTGCTACCATGTACATAGAAAACATTCCCCACCCCCATCTGAATTAGAAGAACTGATGTTTTAGATAAACCAAAAATTCCATTGCTTATTATCATCTTGCTGAGCCATCTCATTTTTGTGTAATTGATATCATGCAGAGTTATACATTTCAAGGTGCTGTATCTTTTCCAGTTTGTAATTTGCAAAACAAATGCTTCTTAAATTGCACATTACATATTAATTAGAGTTTTGCTAGATATGATTAGGCCAAATTAAAATGAACTTAAAGTTAGGTAATGATCATCCATTAATTATACCCTTAAGCTCAAAAAGTACAAATTCAACACCTGTTGATTTCTCTCCCTCTAGCTCATTGGGAAGAGCAGCTGCATTTCCCTCTCCTGTTTAAGGGAATCCCAAATGGAGTTATAATTCGATTAAATAAAGCCCTGAAAAAAACCATAGTTTTGCAACATGTCTGTGGGCTTTGCCAAAGAGACCTTTCAGGCTTATGCAGAGCCAGAGTGGCATCTTTTTTCTGGTTTCCATAGAAATCTTGAAAAAAAAAATCAAACTACTTTAACTAAAAACAGAAATGCCATGTCCATGCAAGTTTTGAAGCACTTATTCATTTTTTACCGGAGCATAGTCTTAATCAATTGTCCTTTGCCTGTATTAAAATTCATGTTTGTTTTGTTGAATAAACAACAGTTTGCTGAGTTCACACAACATTAAGATTATGAGAATCTGTTTGGTCTACTGGTCTAGTGGTTAAGAGCCATGGTGGCGCAGTGTTTAGAACGCAGTACTGCAGGCTACTTCTGCTGACTGCTGGCTGCCAGCAATTTGGCAGTTCAAGTCTCACTGACCTAAGGTTGACTCAGCCTTCCATCCTTCCGAGGTGGGTAAAATGAGGACTCAGATTGTTGGAGGTAATATGCTGGCTCTGTAAACTGCTTAGAGAGGGCTGTAAAGCATTGTGAAGCAGTATATAAGTCTAAGTGCTAAGTCTATTGCTAAGGTACCAGGCTAGTGTGTTCAAATCTCGCCTTAGCTATAAAAGCCAGCTGGGTGACCTTGGGCCGGTCACTCTCTGTCATCCCAATCCACCTCACTGGGTTGGTATTGTGGAGAAAATACGAGGGGAAAGGAGTGTTGGATATGTTCACTGCCTTGAGTTATTTGTGAAAATAATAAAGGCGGGATATAAATAAAAAAAAAGCTATAATTAATGACTAGACTTAATGCATGATCCAGTTTAGTTGTATCATCGTTTGTTCAAACTAATTTTCTGGGGTTAAAAAATAAACTGAAATGCTCATCTGTATGGCCTTACATAGTTGATCTTTGATGAACTAAAAATGCTAAATAGGATTTGACCTGGTTAGGGAAGAGCACCAAGAAATGCCAGGTCTAGATCAGTGGAAGAAAGCTTGGCAAACTACTTCCACACTGCTACCAAGCAAACTTCATGGTGGCAGTTATGCACCTAGCAGCTGAACTCAACTGAGCAAAAGGTTGCCTTACAATATACTAAATCTAAACCAAACTATGTGGATTAGATTCTAGTAAAATCCCAGAATGAGAAGAAATTGGCTATTTATGGTTCAGTGTTTCATGTGAACATAGCTAGTGTTTCTGTGCTGGTGGAGGAAGGGACTTCTTGTCCCCTTCTTTCAGAATGAAATCTCAGGTTACCTGAGTTTAGCAGGCTAGCAAAAGTAATTTGCAGGCTACAGACAAGTATTGCTTTTATTACAGGGCTGTTTAAGATGCACAGGCCAAGGGAATTCCACTTTCAAGCAACTGTGTGCTAAGGTATCAGAATATTTTTCTAGTTCTTTGAAGTAACAATTTAGCAAAATGAAATGATCCAGGGCAATCAGAAAAGTTTCTGCAAGCACTCAAAATAGCTAAGCATCCAGAAAAGAAAAAAAAATTGTATTTTGTACTGTAGATTGCCAATTATAGATCCATAGGACATTAACACATTTATTTATATCCAAAGTGGCTTACTAAAACACACACACAAACAATTTAAAAGCATAAAACAACACAAACAATATAAGCACAAAAGTGGCATATCCATTAGCAAAGCAACCCCTAAATGGGAGTTCATTAAGCATTAATCTTGCTGAATAAAAAATGCCTTGAAGACATGCCTTAAGAGTGCTTTAAATCAGCAACACAATTATACAAACGGGAAGCAGTCAAGCATTTACAAATACAAAGCATTGTTATTATAATCCTTTCAATGATTCAAGAACTTAATGTGCTTTACTTTATAGTCATCCTTATAAAAACTCTGAGAAGCCTCTAAATATTATCTGTCCCACATTGCAAATGTGAGGCTGAGGAAGGATCATTCACCAGGTGATATGAAATGCAACTCTAATCACCCCTAGCCAACAGCTGCAGAGTAAAGGGTGCTAGAAGTTGTAGTTCAATTGGTTTGCGGATTACTTTGCTAAAGACACTTAAGGCCTTTCTCTATTTGCACTGAACCGTAGCACAAGTCACTTTTTTTTCCTGCTGAGTCCCCCATGCTGCTGCTGCCATCATCTTCACAGCCCGTGAGGGAGACAGCCTCAAGTCATCCTTAACTGCAGTGATATTATAATAATCCCCCCCCCCCCCACTGATGGTAGCAGGGTGTTGAAGAAAGTTAGCACCCACCCCTCTCCTAGAAGAATGAAATATTTTAGGAAATGTTGGAAAGGCGGAATATTATATTTCCCTGGGTGAGAAAGGGAGAAACATATTTTAAAGACAAAGCAGTTCCTTGCAGCTCCCTGTAGCTCCCTGCTCCCTCTTCAGCTCCAGGGTGATGTGATTAAGACATGGCCCACAGGATATAATAGGATTAGCCCTCTACCCATCTCACAACATGGCATCTTGATAGATTACATCACCCAGCAAGATTCAGCCAAGCTTGGGACTCAAGATAATCTACAGAGTTACTCCTGCATGGCCCTATGGGAGTCTGACAACCAATCAGAATACATTTCTTTCACAGGAACAGGAAGCTCCAAGGTGGGGTCCAAGAGAGGGTACAAATCTCTCTCTCTCTCTCTCTCTCTCTCTCTCTCTCTCTCTCTCTCTCTCTTGCTCATTTCTGCCCAGGACTTCAAACCATGTGGTCCTGTTCATCATTAAAACCATCTTTCCAAGTAGTCTTTGTGTTTCCAGTGTCTTTATCCCCACTTGGAATTGAACCCAGATGGACATTTCTTTCAACAGTGTGTATGATTGGTTATGTTTTGCCACTTATTATGAAATGAAGTGAAGACAGGTGACAGATAGTATGTGGGATCACTGGTAGTTATAGGCTGCTTTGGACTCTGCTCTGGTTCCCAGTCAGTTTAGTCTAACACTATTCTATTGTCTTCCTAAAGACCTGGATTCAGCAGTGATTTTCAGAATGGAGCAGCAGGACTAGCAAATTGACATTTGTTGCCTCTGTAAAGAAAAAAAAAAGAAGGAGAAAGAAATCCTAAAGAAGAATGCCATTTTTGAATAGAATAGAAAATAGAATAGAATTCTTTATTGGCCAAGTGTGATTGGACACACAAGGAATTTGTCTTGAGTCCATAAACTCTCAGTGTACATACAAACATATAGTGTACATACAAGATATAAACATACAGTGTATATAAAAACATAAAAACAAATTCTCAGTGTACATACAAACAACAAAATGATAAATCATAAATTATAAACAATAAGATCTTTAATCTTAGATTACAATAGAATGGGGTACAACAGAAGCAGGGCCATAGGCTAGAGATGACAGAATCTGGCCACCATTTGTGTTGTGACTTGTAGGTGCTTCACATATCAATATGTCAGAATACTGCAGAGGCAATAAAGGTAGGAGGCTAATGTCTTTTCAGAGTAGTCTTCTGTATCTTAAAGACGGATGAAAAGGCTGAGAATATAATATACCCCTTAGATAGACATACAGACAGACCAACATTTTGACACCATTACAATCTGCTAACCATAACAATAAACCAGTTCCAGAATTCCAGGAGAAGTAACATACTTCATATATTGATAAACCCTGAGGATGCTGAAAGATTATTATATTAATGCAGTATCATGTTATAATTACTCTGTGTGATCAAATCTGGAATGGCTAAGTCTTGACAAATCAGCCCAACTGTTCTAGGAGAAAGAGGGTAGCTGTTGGGAAAAGAACACAAAGCATAAGAGGATGATGGGCCAATTGGAAAGCATGGCGATCTCTGGACCAAGGGCTGACTCATCTTTTTCATTCCAGCTACAGCAGTAGATAAACTAAGCATGGGAGATCAAAACAAATGACCTGCATAAGCTGGAACTGAATCTCACCTTGCTAATTAAGATGAGCAGGAGAAAAAAAAAGCAGTAAGGTCTGAAGAAATGTAATATGACTATAATAAGGTGATCATTATGCTAAGCCATATGGGAGAGTATGATAATAACCTATCTTCCAATAATGGCTTCAAAGTAACTTAAGTAACTTAGTGCTCACCTTCCACTAATTGTTGAAGACAACAAAATGAACACTTTGAGATGATAACTTAATTTATAGTTTTGTAAAGACAGCGTTATAAACTGGGACTAAGAGCTTATGCAGAATGTGAGTGAATGCATGCCCTCACTTCATTTCAGTTTTGGCTCAGTAAAGTAAGATCTTCAGGTTCAAAGATAGTAACAGAATATTTATAGCACACATTGTTATGCAAAATCTGAAGCAGAAAGAGTCTTCAAAAAAGGTCACAGCAGATGTCTATGGGATAAGATCTGATAATTTTCAAAGTGAATGTATTGAATGTTGATTCACCTCTTCTACAAAAGAAGCCTTTGCTGGGCTCCATAATTTTTGGCCAGTATCTACCTTCCCCTCTTGGGAGACGTTGGTTGAGCAGGTGGTTGCACACAGGAGCTTCAGAGGGCCTTGGAAGAAGTAGATTATCTGGATCTCTTTCAGTTGGGATTTAAGCCTATGTATGAGAGAAAATGCAAAGGGATACAGTGACTCAGTGGCTAAGATGCTGACCTTGTTGATCGTAAGGTTGGCAGTTCAGCGGTTCGAATCCCTAGTGCCATGTAACTGCATGAGCTCCCGTTACTTGTCCCAGCTTCTGCCAACGTAGCAGTTCAAAAGCCTGTAAAAAATGCAAGTAGAAAAATAGGGACCTCTTTGGTGCAAAGGTAACAACGTTCCATGCGCCTTTGGCATTTAGTCATGCCAGCCACATGACCACGGAGACGTCTTCGGACAGCACTGGTTCTTCGGCTTTGAAACGGAGATGAGCACCGCCCCCTAGAGTCAGGAATAACTAGCATGAATGTGCAAGGAGAACTTTTACCGTTACCTTTTATGAGAGAGAAATGGCATTGGTTGCACTTTTCAGTGATTTCTGGCAATGGTGGGCTGAGGATTGTGCATTTATCCTTATCTATTTGACATTTCAGCAGCTTTCAATACCATTGATCATGGCATCCTTCTGAATCAGCTCAAGGGATTGAGGATGGGTGGGGCAGCATTGTGCTGATTTACCTCTTTTTTCCAGAGGCAATACACTAATTGGTGGTGATTGAGGAAGAGAGCGCCTGCCCTTACTATGTTGGATGCACAGTTTGGTGCCCTCTTCTTTCCTATTCAACATCTACAAGAGGCTGTTGGGTGAGTTTATCAATCACCATGGGATGAAGTATCATACATACGCTGATGATACTTAATTATGCATCTCTCCCCCCCCCCCAATGAATTAAGCAATACTGGGAACATCTTATCCTAATGCCCAGATGCTATGAGGATCTACTGTATGAGGAACAACAGGTTTCAGCTGAACCATGGCAAAACTGAGTGGCTTTGAGTTTGGGGGCCTACCAAAGACTATGTCATCTTTGATCCTGGATGGGGTTCTGTTGCCTGAGATAGACCTGGTAACAAATATGGTGAGCTTCCTGGATTCACAACTCCTGCTGAAGAGCAGGTGGCAGTTGTGTCTAGGAGGGGCTTTGCACAGCTTTGTGTTGTGTGCCATTTGTACCCATTCCTAGATCAGAAATCTAGGAATATTTCTGTTACATGATTACTATTACAGGGAATACTGTATTCAACAATGGCCAATGTTACTACTGTATGTTATTATTTGTTTTGGATGACAATTGCAGCACTTAATACAATGACTGAAACTTGCTGCATTTCATCTCATTTTGAGATTTCTAATAGACCATTCTCAAATACTTTGTCTGATTACCAGCAATCTGCTGCTATTCCTTCTTCAAATTATAGATTATATGGTTTAAACATTCAATTTTTTGTTGAAATTTCTTCCTTCTTCCTATATCTTTTTTTTTTGTATCTCCATCCTGCATTTAGTTTTGCTAACTCCTCCCCTCTCATAGTTGCTTCTGCTAGAGGATATGATGGGGGTTTTTTTTGTTATTTTGGTTTTTGCTAATAAAAGCATTACCTAACAATAGATTTTGGATTTTTTCCAAATAGCTCTGATTGCTTCTACAATAATATTTGTTTTAAAAGACATATTTTTTTTCAACACATGCACTAATAGTTGCAACAAAAGTTATGGACAAAAAGAAACTAACTGAATACCAAACAATAAATAAGTACTGTTCTAAATGGTTATTTTTAACTACAAAATAAGAAAAAAAAAGGAAATGTGCACAAAGTAAACCAAAGTCATACAGTCAACAAGGATCAATAATCAGCTTCATCTCCCTGTGTTCACCTCTTTTCTACAAAAATAGAACAGGAAGGTCTTAAAATAGCCTTTAAACTATAACATATTGGTCCATGACAGATGAAAAGTGGAGGTAGTGGCTGTGAATATCAGAGGTTCTTGCTGGAAATAATCAGATTTACAGACAGATTCATTTAAATGTTTTGTAGTTAGGGTAATTTTTTTTTTTTGAAATGCCAAATGGGAAGAGCAAAGAATTTCATCTGCCAGGAATGCATGCATGCTTCAATCTCAGAGCTATTTTCTCAAGTAGCCTCTGGACCATAGTCATAGCTGCAATCATTATTTCTGTAAATAGCACAGTCATGTGGTTGAATGCCAACAACAACTAGATGAATCCTGAGGCATGCCATAGTACAAAATGTTTCCAAATAAAAACAAAAACATCACTCTCTTCTTCCAAAAGTTGTTGTTTTTTAAATAAAAAACCCCCTGAATTCTCTCACCGACCTCTAAAAGGCATGGAATGTAGAAAGTGAATAGAAAAGAAAGGGAAAAAGAAAACAAACTCAAGCAGTAGCTATGATATGGTCTATTTCAGAGCATCTTTGTTAGTATCTTGATGTGGGTGGCCCATGAAACAGAAACACTTGACAGGATGGGGAGATACTACAAAAATTTGTCTCAGGTTCTTTGATTTACAGAATAGAACTTACATTAGATAAAGGCTACACCAATAATAGAGGGACGTGGTGGCTCAATGGCTAAGACGCTGAGCTTGTCGATCAAAAGGTCGGCAGTTCAGCAGTTCGAATCCCTAGTGCTACATAACAGGGTAAGCTCCCATTACTTGTCCCAGCTTCTGCCAACCTAGCAGTTTGAGAGCATGTAAAAAATGCAAGTAGAAAAAATAGGGACCACATTTGGTGGGAAGGTGACAGCATTCCATGCACCTTTGGCCTTTAGTCATGCCAGCCACATGATCATGGAGACGTCTTTGGACAGCACTGGCTCTTCGGCTTTGAAACGAAGATGAGCACCGCCCCCTAGAGTCGGGAACGACTAGCATATATGTGCAAGGGGAGCCTTTACCTTTTTACACCAATAATGTATCCTTTTCATTTTGCCCCATTGCCTCCCTGATTGCACCTCATTTAAACCCTTTAATCCAGGTTGAGAAATGCTGATTTAATCTGCCTCATATAGCATAATCATTCCAAGCGTAGTACAATGTGGCTGTGACCAATCCATCCACCACCTTTTAGAGTTTAAATTAGTCAAGCAATTTGATTTTTTCATGCACCAGAATGCTTTGCTTATACCAGACAGTCTGGAAACCCTCCATTTCTTAAAATGTGATCATGGAACTAACAACGTTCTATAAGCTAAACTACCACACATTTAACTGCTTTATGCTATATATTTTCTGGGAATCTACCCATCATTGCATCATGTCAACTCATCTCTACTACAAGTGATGGACCGTCATCAGCATTCATAATATATCTGCAAGTTGAAAGTCTTCAGATTGAACTATAAAGAATACATTATTTGGACAATCACAAAACATTATGGGATGACCTGGATTAATGTCTGACTGGTGAGATTCCAGATTTCAGATCTTATGAAGTCAGAAGATCTTTTGTTGATTAATAAACTACCCAAATATTCTGACTCTGGAGACTATTAAGCAGCCCATCTTTCATCTCCTACTTGACATCTGAAACAAGTTCTTTTGTTGAATTTCTAAAGAGAAATCAGCCTTTGTTACACCCTTTTGTCTTTTATTTAGGGGGTGACGAAGTATTCTTTCTTTTGACATCTTATTTATTGTTGAAAAGTCAGCCATCCAAGTCATCTTATTTTTAATTTTCCCTGGGAAAAACATTTGCAGTTTCCCCAGGTCAAGATGATGGCCATGGCCATATAACTGAAGCCTTGCCTCACTTTGCAAGTACAGACTGTGGTACAGTCTCTTATTTGTACCACATAGAAAAAAAAATGGCAGATTCAACTTGCGTCTGTGACTGCCGTCTTGATTATTTTTTTTTAAAAAAATTGTTTCCCCCTGGCCATCATGTGTTAAAATAGAATCAAAATCTCGTGAAGTATTAGTACAGCTTTATAAAACCCTAGTAAGACCATACAGTACCTGGAATAGTGAGGAGCCTGTGTAGCATAGGGGAGTAATGCCTCCTACAAAGGCAGCATTTAAGATCCAGCTGCTGCAATTACTTGTGAGTTCAATCCCAGGCAGGCTCAAGGTCGACTCAGCCTTCCATCCTTTATAAGGTGGGTAAATTGAGGACCCAGTTTGTTGGGGGCAATAAGCTGACTTTGTATAAATATAAATATTCAAAAGTATGAAGGCTATTGCTTAACGCACTGTAAGCCGCCCTGAGTCTCCGGAGAAGGGCGGCATATAAATCAAATTAAAAAAAAAAAAAAGTGCAACCAATTTTGGTCATCACACTCCAAAAACTTTAAGATGCCATTAAGATGATCAAAGGCCTGGAGACTAAAACATATAAAGAGCAGTTGCAGGATTTGAGTTTGACTAGGCTAGAGAAAAGAAGAATTAGGGGTGACATGATAGCAGTATTCCAATATTTTGAGGGGCTGCCACAAAGAAGAGAGGGTCAAATTATTCTCCAAAACACAAGAGGGCAGGAGAAGAAACAATGGTTGGAAACTAATCAAAGAGAGAAGCAACATGGAATTAAGGAGAAATTTCCTAGCAGTGAGAACAATTAACCAGTGAAACAGCTTGCCATCAGAAGTTATGGGTGTTTCATCCCTGGAGGTTTTTCAGAAAGGAATGGACAGCCAGTTGCCTGATATGGTACTATAGGGTCTCCTGCCAGAGCAGAGGGCTGGACAGAAGACCTCCAAAGTCCCTTCCAGCTCTAATTCTATTCTAAAGCTTGGAAATATGCATCTCCTGTTTGATTCATACACCAGCTCTTTACTGAATACTTCAAAAATGTCTGAATATTGTTGCTGATCAGATAGAATTTTTAAATGTGCCACAAGGGAGAAGGGAAATTTCTTTGCTTCAGCCCATTTTAGCCTGCTGACTTTAGAGATGTTCAATATTAGCCCAGAAAGCTAGTAATTCCATGAACATGATTAATTGGGTGGAATAGGGTAATTACGTTAATTGTCAAAATTCTTGCCACTTGGCAAGTGGATTTGTAATATTTGCAGCTGCTGTTCATCACAGTTCCATTGACCTGGTACATAGTCAGATGGTTTCAGGAAGGATAGCATATTTAACACCTTCATATACAACACCCATTGCCCAAAGTGACAATGGTTATAGAGAACAGTGATGGGTGAGAAAAGAAGTGCACAAGAAGATTTGAATAATAGAGCATTAAAAGAACTTTGAAAGAAACAAACCCAATGCATTTTAACAAAAGGACATAAATTCACTTTTATTCCTGAGATCGTGCAAACATCAACAGCCAAAAGTTAAGAAAAAGAGAATTAATTAAATAAATAACACAGTCTGGAATAAAAAAGATGGTTGCTTTGATCATTTCATTACTTTGGTTTATTGCTGATATCCCATGTGCAATCCACCCACCCATCCCCTTTTCCTTGAGTATATGTTGGATGGGGAGAGAAAGCGGCCGGATTCCAGGCTGAATTTCCAGTGCTTTCCAAATCAGAAAAGCATCAGAAAAGGTTTTCATTTTTTTCTTATCAACATTTGACAGAGTTTTAACCTTGCTATTCCTTCACAAGTGCTTTTCAAAGGAAAGTCGAAAATAAATAAATAAATAGACGGAAAAAGAAGAGAGAGAGAAAAAAAGATTGGAAAAAATGACATCACTTGGATATACTCTTCTGCACAATTACACCAAGGAGACATGAAGACTGTATATTTAAAAGCTGCACTTTGAAGTCCCCCTACAATACAGGGCTTACAATACAGGGCCAACATAAACGAGATTGGTCACTGGCCATGTCAAAACCTGCCCTTTAAAAAAAGAAGTAAAAACTAGCATGAAGGAATTGAAACATGTGGAGGATGAATTTCTCTTCCAGTCTTTTAGGGCTAGGAGGAAGGGAATTATGAATTTTAAGAAAAGACAGAAAAACGGCAGGGGAAAATATAAATTAACAATGGTTGGGCAGCATGTTATATGACTGCCCCCACAAGCATCCCTGAGAAGTGAAAAAGTCAAATGGTACTACAGGATAAAAGATATTCCTCATAAACACATTTTTTAAACGTTTGATAGCATGGATGTAGCCATCATCTTTCATGTATTTTTTTGACACTCCCCCTTCCTGTGGATGTCTCTGACTATCCCCAAATAATAGCTGTTGCTAAGCCCAATCATATATTAACACCTGCTATTGTTAACACAAGAAATGTAAAACTAAAAAGTAAAGAAATGATCATCTTTAGATTCATCCAGGTCCGCCTGTATCAAAATGAGCATCTTCCTTAAACCAATAAGGACCTTAGAGGTAGAAAGGATTGGTGGATGAGCCTGTATAATCAATACAAAAGTCCAAGGTAATGAAAAATTAATTAACGCTGCACTGAATTAAATGGCAAGGATATTTGAATTATACAAGAGTTAAGGATGTTATTAGTATATAATTACTCTATATTAATATAGCCATTAGTGAGCTCTGTTTTTAAAATCTTTCTTTCAGTCACTGAGTCGCAGCTGAATTTGACAAGGTTTCTAAAAAAGAGTTGCAAATAATTTAAAAAATCAGGGCGTAGGGAACATATTGGCTGAATGTACACTGAGGTAATACTGTTGTTTCTGGCTTAGAATGCTGTATGGCTGCAACTATTGTGGCCTGCAAACTCTGATTTATATTGGTGTCCATAAAAGCCAGGATAACATCAAGTGATGAAGCACATCATGAACAAATTCAGCGAATGATGCAATCACATATTAAAGTTTGTGATGATATCATCATGACATCATGATGCACATTCTTCTCCACTCCTGCTGTTGTCCTCTTCAGATGCTCATGAACTCAGCCATGGATACTAGGATATTGTCTGTTAACAGAAAATACTGCAATTTACAAAGAGTTCCATCTAGAAGCAATTTTTGTTGTTTCTCACATGGTTTTAGGGGGTAAAATTAGGAGTAATTGGTAAAAAATAGCTTCCTGTTCCTTTTCTCCGGTGTGAACATAATTCTGTTCATGGGAATGCTAAATTTAAGCACACCAGAAATAAGATTCGGTAGTCCTGCAGGAACTGGAAATAAGCTACAGATAAAAAAACTGGAGGCAAAAGATATTCCTGCATCTTTTTCTGTTCAGGAGGCTTTCAAATAAGGCTTTTATTTTGCATTTATGCAGTTTTCACTAGAATTCTCCAGTATTCATTTGGAAGCCAATTACCAATCACCAATTTAAAATTTAAAATTAATTTTTAATTAATTATAAATTCAAAACACTAGTTCCCTCCCCCAAAAGAAAAAAGATTGAAGTAATTTACCAAGCTTTTTAATTAGTAATGGGTAGGAACACTCCATCTTGAGGTATGCTTGACTTACTAGCCTGTTTCACCAAAAATAAGACATCCACTGATAATAAGCCCGATCAGGCTTTTGAGTGCATGTGCTAAAATAAGCCTCCCCTCCGAAAATAAGCCCCCTCCGAAAATATTTAAATGCAGAGCTGGAAATCAGGTAAGACAGCAAGAGGAGCCCTATCTTGCTCCACATGCCCCCAAATAATCATATTGTCACCACTACCAGCTCGGCGGAACTGGGTGGAACCGGGCGGAACCCACCACTGATTCTATTTACTGGCTACTGGGTAAACAGGGTGCCAGGGAGGTGGAGCATTCAACCTGAAGATACGCAAACTGTGGCATTCTCCCTATACATTCAATGCAAGACTAGACACTCATGGAAGGGAGCAACATTATGTCCTTTCTTTCCCTCAAGCCAGGGTTCCCATCCACCTTACTTTTGCTGCAATCTGTCAGGATGGTTGGTGTCACATGATGGCCAGGACTGAAACATTCATTTTTGCATTGTACAGTTCTCTTGCGTGCGTACTCAAGCATGACAGGCAGGAGACACTTTGCTAATTACATCTGTGTAAGGTGGGATGATGATTGCCTCAGGAATGCAGCTTTGGGTCCCTCTGTCCCTTACAGCTCAAAACCTGGCTTGCAAGAAGGCAACCTTGCTTCTAAAATCTAATCTGAAAAATTATCAACTCTTTCATAATTCATGTTTTAAACATTCTATGCATTTCCAAATGCCATATGTCAGTTGCTGCAGTCCCTAGCATGCGTACTTGTATGACTCATTGATTCCAGTCAGATGTGACTGCATTTTAGAAATGCAACAATACTAACTTATGAATTAGAAGAATTTATCATAGGACATAGACATAAACAGGGAAGACTCCATGCTTTGCACTGAAATCTAAAATATCTGAATACTTAAGCACCAAGTATATAGGTCTACACCAGTGCCTCAATTTGATTATTTTACAAAACAGTTCAAGAAGTTCATTATAAGTCCTTTAAGAAGACCCAAATGCATGGAAAACTTCACTTTCTAAAAAGGATCTATATAAGAATTTCTGCTTCCACCTAAAATATCATAATTCATGATATGTTCTTTTTTTCAGTGTCTCTTCAGCCCTTGCCTGCTTGGAACTGAAAGCTTTATATAGTTTATCTTCAGTGTGTTGGAGTATAATGAGTCTAGTGGGAGCACTTTGTTTTTGAATTCTTGACTGCTTCTGCAATTTCTGCTGCTTTTAGTTCCTCGGCAGTTTCACATACATGGACCACAACACTTGGAATGGTTTCAGTTCCTGCATAATGTTCATATTTACATTTATTTTAAAACAGCAAAGGACAATTTGTACATTTGCTAATACAACATGCACGTTTTCCTAATGTATCGCACATGACCACTAACTAAATAAAATGGAGGTTCAGTAACAGGCAATATGGTTTATAATTGGCTGTTTGCCTTTGCTGATGGCTGTTTCCTGGCAATCCATAGCTGGGCTTCTGTTGCCTCTTATGAAGGATCACTCTGTGTTGGTGGAGAAGCCAATCCTGCATTTTTGCACAGTGGTCCAACCAAGGCAAGAAATGTTTGCATGATATCAAGCCAGACATGATTGAGAACCAATGGATAGGTGAAGAAGGACTCCCCCACCCCCATACAAATGTGCTGTCTGCTAAACAGCCTGCTTTTCTTTCTTGTAGCTCAACACCTTCTAGGTGCCTTGCAAAAGGAGAGGAAGTGGTGAGAACGCACAGTCATGAGGAGAACTGCCACCTCTTTTATCCTGCCATATAGATCTGCCTGCTCAGCCCATCCAGCACCTGAGGCTTCACAGTCTTTTGCCTTGCCATCTTGACTCTTTGGAGGAGGCAAACTCATTATCATGAGGACCGAGGGGCAACTTCGGTACATGCCAGTGAATAGTTGTGCTGTGCAGCATAACACATACATTATCTCCACACACAGAAACCACCTCTGGGGAATTTAAATTGGAGTAGGAGTTGAAGGAAAACCGGAACAGCCTGTGGCATGCAGCAGCAGGAGGATATCATGCCACGAGGAACAGTGCTGGGCACATGTGTCAATACCCATAGCTTGATAGTCATTCCAGCATGGCTGGTCACAGTTACTCACAACTTTCTTCTGTTTGGGAACCTTGGGGGATAATGGGCAAGGGGTGTTTGCCATGGTGTTTGCAAAAGAGTCAATTGAAGTCCCTCTTGAATTACTGTGTATAGATCTGCAGGCTGATGCAATGATAGCACTCTCTACCAGGTAAGAAACCTATGGACTGAAGAGGAGGAAAAGAATATGTTGGCCAGCATGGTGTTGAAACTGTACCATGACGTCATCTTAGACTCATAACATCATACTTTCTCTGGGTTGACAGCACACTGCAGCAGGGAAGCCTTGTTCCTTTTGGAATTCAGAGCACTGAGGGAGTTCAGGAGCTAATCGGAATGTATCTCTGTTTAGCAAGAATGACTATTACAACCTGCAGATATGGTTCCATCAGGAAACTGTGTATCTGCAGAGGAAGTTCTGTACAAAAGGGCAATGTTCGGCACTATTGTTAAGACTGGGTAGGTTTGCACCATTGCAACTGACAATGGGACTTAGCTATTGCATGATAAGGATAATTGGTCTTCATTCTAGTTGGGGGTAGCTTTACCTGTGACCTGTGATGTTTGAGGGGAATGGAAATTTAACAACCAACCAGGTATCCTGACACAGTGCTGCAATCTGGATAAGAAAAATGCGCCGGCTTTCTGAGCTGCCAGTCAAGAGACAAGTAGAGCAGGCAAATAGAGATCAAGCACCTTCTCCATCTGGCACCTGTATTGGGATGCTCCAAAGTGTAGATTTGGCCTAGAAATTTCTTCCTGCTAACCACTTCAACGAATTCTGGGCTCTAACATATATAGAAAATTGCATTTTTATTGCTTCCGGTACTTTTATTCCAGGAAAAGAACAGGAAACCGACGTCAAATTTGTTTCAACCCAGGCATGAAAACAGAGATGAGACATTGTCAGGGGTGACAGATGTTGATGATCAAAAGCATCGGCAACAGCTGAAGGTCTCAATGCAAGCCTAGCCCCCCTCCCCACCCGGTTTCCAGAGGGCTACATCCTCCCGCTCTCCCCTCCGCTTGCGGTTGCTACCAGCAGCCCGCCACTCTTGTACGGCCCCTCCCGCCCCCACTCTGCCAGTCTCCCCAAGTCCTCATCTCTCCTCTTCTAACCTCCCCCCACCCCACCCCCCCTTCCCCATCATCACGCGGCACACGATGTCTGGCCGCCCGCCTCGGCTCCCCTAGTAACAGACTCTGGTTCCTTCTCCTCCAATCAGCAGAGGCTGACTCCCCCTGAGCCAATGGCGACGGGCGGGGCAGGGCTTATCCCTCTATCCGCGGGGGAAGGGCCGTCCCGCTCCGCACCGCCATTTTGGCCTGTGAGGAACAAAAGAGTTGAGAGGTGGCTGTTGGTTTGGAGCGGACTGGAAGGTAACGAGGAGGCTTTATTTTTGTTTTTCTCCCTCTGGGTGAGCTCGGCGAGGTGGCAAATCCGAAAGAGCCCCATCGTATCCGGTGCCGCTGATTCCCGCAATGGGCGCCAGCGCCGTAATAGAGCAACTGCCTTTCGTACATCTTAAAATACTGTAACTTGGCAGCGGTTTTGGGGCACCATTTTCACCCCCTTTTTTTTTACTGAGGGGGAAGGCAGTCGAAAGTGGCTCCTTCTTGTCACCTATGTCCTACTTCAAGGTGTATGTGTGTGGGGGATGAGTGGTGGCGGGGAGCAGCGCATTTGAGATAATCCGCTTTTGATCCCAAGGTTGGTGAAATCCCAACAATATTCCAGGCGTACAAAATGTTACCCTTCTCAAGCGGAAGTTTAAAGTGTGAGCGTGGGATGTTGCAATTAAGAAAGTATTTGCTTGGGTCCTCCCGGCTGCCCGACTGCCTTTGGGACTTGAACGCCGGCTTCATGAACGTGGGCAGCCGGTAGGAATTGGCTTTATAACTCCGTTCAAATACGGCGGCTCAAGAGCGAGATACAAAGGGCACCGAAGGCATTTAGCAAACGGAAGAGGTGTGTGTGTGTGTGTGTGTGTGTAGGGGAGTGTTATGCTGGGGTATTCAAAATAATGTAATGGCCAGCAAAAAAAAAAAAAAGCCTCCTTCCCTAGTTTTTGAAAGTTAGCCTTTTGGTGTATACAGCCTCACGGTCGAGGTGGGAGGATAAAATTTCTGCTTTGGAGCAGCAGGTCAGAAGATGATGGGTTAATTAAAACTTGTATGTGCAGGATGAATTTCAAAGCTTCTATTGTAATAGGAAATAGATGACTCATTGTTAACTTGGGGAATTTTTAAAAGATGCACATATGCCATTCTCTCTTCACATTATTCACTTCCTCTATTGTGTTTACATTTTGCGCTCCCTGTTTTGAAACACTTCAAAAGTGTTTAGTGAAAAGGTTCCCCCCTCCCCCCCCATGCATGTAACTTTAAATTGCCTTCTCCATTGATGGACTCCTAAAATAAAATGCTGGAAATGTACTACTTTGCATTTAAATAGAAACAGATATCTGCCCCTTTTTTGGTATTAGATTGTTTGTGATACGCTGCTGACATTAATGATGTTCTGTATTTCTACTCTGATCTTTTTAAAACTGACTTTGCTTTTTATAGGTTCTTCTGAACTATATATTGGGGTGCATAACATATTAAGTAATATAAACATGTTATAAATAATAGAATCCCCTTCAGCCATGTATTTGGGAGCAACTCAATAAAGTTTGAACTTAATAAAGTATTCAAAATGTGTTGTAGAAGACACCTTGCTAAAAAAAAGATCCATTCCACAGAATAGTCATTTTGCCTGTTTCTATATGCTTTTTGAATTCAGTTTGATGCACAGACTAAATGCTGAATTATTGACATTCATTTAATAACAGTGCATATGTGCTCCTTTTTTCAGAACAAGGAGCTCAAAGCAATACATACTCTTTCTAAACTTTTAGGGTTCACCAAATACCAGTACATTTCAGAATAATTGAAAGTTGAGCGCCATATAAGATTAATATATTATTATTATTATTATTACTTCAGCCACTAAATTGGTTTTGTCGACTCAGTACTTGTGTGATTCAGTGTGGGAACCAGTAATGCAAAAGCAACTATCATGTATAGTTTATATGGAGTAGAACCAGGGGACCTAGATTCAGGAACACTCTTGGGCACAGAAATTCACTATGTGACTTACAGGCAAGTAGTTATCTCTCAATTAATATATGTCAAATATGCTGCCTTTCATGGATGTTGCTTTAAGAAAAATTGGATTGTATGCTACTTTGAATCCTGGTGGAAAGATAGGATATAAATCTAGCTAACAAATAATAAAATTACATGAATTTAATTACAGGTTGAATAAGTAAAAATAATGTATGGGAACGGCAGTTTATTCAGGAATCAAAGATGTGATCAGTGTAGAAACAGGACAACTTAATTTCTTGTCTTATCATAGTATTGGATATATTTACATGATATAAAAGTAAAAACTGTCTTGATTTGAGCTCAATTCCTTGGACAAAACCATGTCATTTTCTTGGCAACAATTCAGAAATGGTTTTCCGTTGTCTTTTCCTGGCCCCATAGATCCTCTCCTTTCCTCTTCTCTCCCTCAGGCTGGCCTCAAGCTAGCCCCACAGAAGCCTCTCTTGTTCTCTTCTCTCCCCTTCTCTCCCTCAGGCTTGCCCCATAGTCCTATCCCCTTCTCTCCCTCAGGCCAGACCCATAGATCCTATCTCCTTCTCTCCCTCAGGCCTAGTTCCATAGATCCTCTCCTATCCCCTTCTCTCCCTCAGGCTTGCCCCATAGAAGCTTCTCCCCTTCTTTACCTCTGGCTGGCCCCACAGAAGACTCTCTTTTCCCTTTCTCTCCCTTAGCCTTGCCCCACAGAAACGTCTCCTATCCTATCCCCTTCTATCACTCAAGCTTTCTAGTCCCTTCTCTCCATGAGGCTTGCCCCACAGAAACATCTCTTATGCTATCCCATTCTCTCCACAGTTATTTTCAAGTTGGGAGGGGGAGTAGAACATCTAACTAACTAGCATCAGAACGTATTATAATATAAGAAATACTAATGCTGTGATGAAAAATTTTGAAAAATCCTTTCTTAGCACCTAGAAGCCAAGAGGAACATACGTGGCCAATTTCAAGTTTGTAGGCTTTACGGTTCTGGAGATTTCATGATTAATACGTGAGTGGTTTTCGCTTTTATATACATATAGATACTGTTTAGCTTTATTAGATCACTGTGCACCATAAAATAAACACAGTGATTGTACTGTATGCTAGGCTAAAATATGATTGAGAAATGCAAAACATTCCATGTAGTTTGATAAAAGAGTTAATACCCTTTTACTAGAGGTATCAAATAGAGACTGCACAATCTGTTGGTTTAATCTGAATTCTTGCAAAGAGCAGGTGGTTTAAGATAGTGATGTAATAAGCAGGTACAGAATTATTGCGTTTATCAGTTGCAAAGAATTAATAGAACTGAAAAACAACTGACTGTTCCACAATGTTGAGATAGTGTGCTTTATTGATTTGATCTATCCAGTGGACAGAAAAAACATGAATATCTTAAGATAGCCATTTTTAGATAAGCTTAGAAGGTATTGCAGCTGATACATACTTAGAGCCAGAATCACAGAAATAACTGGTATTGACACAGAGATGTGTCAAGATTTTGTTCAAACAAGATAAGGCTGTGGTAGCAAGCTTTAATTGTAAACAGTCTCAGTGGATCTGAGAAATAAAGAAAGTGATGAGAATATATTTGGATATGCAATAAATTACCTTTGTATCAAACAATTTTATTTGCATCGTAGATCCACAGATGATGCTAATCTGTGCGCATAGATCTCTCAAAATAATTGGAGGCAAGAAATAACCCGTTTCTAAGGAGAAATTTCATTTCCTGCATTATTCATCATGTTATTTTATGGGAGTGAGCACAATTCACCATTATATCATGACACAGTTTTTCATGGCTAAGCATGCTAGCTTGGAATTATGGGAGTAGTAGTTCAAAACATCTGGAGGATACCAGATTGCAGGGTACTATGCTTTGGAACAGTGGTTCTCAACCTGTGGTCCGCGGGCCCTGAGGTCACTATGTCATTACAGGGTGTCTGTGAAGACTTGAAGAAATATTATGATTTAAATCTTGAGTTAAGTCTTGGTCTATGGCCATGGTCCATGGCTGCAAAAGGTATTTAAAGGGGGTCCGTGGTGAAGAAAAGGTTGAGAACCACTGCTCTAGAATGTACTTTTAGCATATGTGTGATGCACATTAAGAATTTGAAGAAATGAATGAAAGGTGCTTTCTGGATCATAGGCATGACAATAGCAATAGGACTTAGACTTATATACTGTTCCATAGTGCTTTACAGCACACTGAGTGGTTTACAATTTCAGCATATTGCCTCCAACAATCTGAGTCCTCATTTTACTCAAAAGGATGGAAAGCTGAGTCAACCTTGAGTCGGTGAGAATAGAACTGCTGGCAGTCAGCAGAATTAGCCTGCAATACTGCATTCTAACTACTGCGCCACCATGGCTCCATGTACATTCAGCAAAGGGAAGGCCTTGGGATGATTGTGGCAAGCAGGTCTATAGGATAAAGAAGGGAAGGAAATGGTATGAGGATTATGTTAATTTGGGAGAGGAGGGAAAGCTTCTACTAAATTGTTGCCGACTTCCAGAATTTCCTGGTTGGTTCTGAGTTAAAAACATGACAATTTTTCTGCTTTATAGAAACCTCTACAAATTGGCATATTTTATGATTTCATGCATATTGAACTACAAACTTGACCATGAGATTTTAGTCTAATGCATTGTGCAAATCCAGTCCCATGTGTTCTATTTATAGTCAGTAGCTTGTATATGAGTCAATTTAGTAACCCTGGGTTATATTCTTTATGCCATTTCCACAAATAAAGTCTGCAAGTGAAAGTCTTGCCTATATGCCATCTGTTTCAGAAAGTAAGTCTTAGATCAACATTAAATGCAAGCAGTTAACAATTATGCAATAGGAAAATTGATACTATTCTTATTGGCCAACCCCTGCCATTTTCAACCATCCACAAGGAGCCTATTTTCAACTGGTTCTATTCTAGAAATTTACTGCAAAGTGGTGATTATTATTTTTTGTGCTAACAGAAGTGGGACAAATGGGTATCACTTCTGTTTCCTCCCAAGGAGGATTTTCACATGATCCTTTGAAGTTAGATACACATTTAAGCAGCCTCCATACTGGGCCAGGTGTCATTTGAAGGTGAAATCATGAGGACATGATTTCTAAAATAGCAAGGCATCTTTATATTGCACTTAGAAGGATATGAAGATGAGCTCTTAGAATCTGCTAGATGCTGTAATAGATTGTATCAAGGACTGTAAGAAAAAGAATGGATGGTTAATTCCACATATTTAAAAATATGCATTGTATAGGTGTTTCACCTTCTTAACTGAAGTTCAGATTCTTCGGTAAATGAAAACCATTGGAAGAAAGCAACTAAAATGTATGATGGGATAGCTTTAGTTAATGATATCAGTATCTACACTTTACTAATTCAACTTAACTGATAAACTTAATATTGATCTGACAAGCACTGTTTATATGCTCAAATCTAAACTGCTGAAAATGGCCCTTATCGAGGGTTCTTCACACTGTGCTTTTCTTACATCAGGATGCTGTATACCTGCTGAATATCAGTTTAATAATGCCATTATTGACATTTATAACTTATTTGAAATATTGAAATCTGATTTACTTTCTTCCTTTTACTGTAATTCAAAAGATTATCATTAATATAATGTTGGCTGTCCTTGCATGTAGCAGCAACTGAGTGGACTGCTGATAAGATGCATAGATTTGCAAATATAAAAAAGGCTTGTGGTTAATGAGGTATTATTATCTTGAGAAGGACAGAAGCCTACCACAATAGCATCATTGTTGCCTAAACTTAATATATATCTACAATAACATTGTATATGTAGCATTGTGTATATATTTACTAATACTAATCATTTGTAATTAAATCTTTATGCTGCCCATCTCACTTTCCAAATGACTGAGTTGCTTACAATTTAATAAAAATAGAAATATAAAAATTAGAAATATGAAAAGTGAGATTGAAAAGGATTAAATACAAACTAAAAAAAAATCATGGCCTCAGAGCAGAACAGGTTGGTGCCTTTTCTGTCACTGCACCAACTACCCAGTGGTGGGTTGCTACCGGTTCGCCCAAGATCAGGCGAACCGGTATTGGCTGCAGAGGGAAGTGTGCGAGCGAGTGAACCTGTAGCGACAGATTTTGAAACACCCCCGCCTGCAACTACCTCGAGTTTACAGCTTTTCCATTGGGTCCCCACCTTAACTGGCAGAGCCAGGTTTTAAGGCCCTTTCTTGAGACCAGAAAGGATAGGGATGGATCTCACCGCCAGGGCAAGATATTCCAAAGACTGTGGCAGAAAATACTTTTCTTCTAGATTCCTCCAGCCAAACATCTTTGTGTGATGAGGGTCTGCTGTAGGCCCCTTTTGCCAGAATGAGTGGGATAGCCCAGTCCCATAGGTCAAAATGACTCCTCAGACTATACAATAAAGGCCTATAAAGCAGGGGTGAAATGCTACCGGTTTGCACAGCCAGCGAACCGGTAGCAAACAGGTTCAGATTTCAGCACTGCTTTAAAGGCAATAACAAAAATAGGGGTCTGAGTAGCGTAGGGGGCTAATGCCTCCTACTAAAGGCAGCAATTAATGTCCAGCTGCCTGTAATTCTGTGAGTTCAATCCTAGCCAGGCTCAAGATCGACTCAGCCTTCCATCCTTTCTAAGGTGGGTAAATTGAGGACCCAGTTTGTGGGGGCAATAAGCTGACTTTGTATCAATATATACAAAAGTATGAAGGCTATTGCTTAATGCACTGTAAGCCGCCCTGAGTCTCCAGAGAAGGGCGGCATATAAATCAAATTTTTTAAAAAAATAACCAACACCTTGAATTGGACCCGTTGGCATAACAACTCATATAACAGTGGTGTTACATATGCCACTCTAGGGACCTATGGAACTATTCATTCCACTGCATTCCGGGCCAATTGTAGCTTCGAAATATTCTTCAAGGGGAGCTGACATGTAGAGCTCATTGCACTAATCCAAACGAGAGAAGACCAAGGCATGAGTGACTAAGTGCAGGGCCTTAAAATCCAGAAAACGGCGCAGCTGGAGCACAGGTGAATATTGCACAAATATATGAAGTGGATCTGTTTTGCTTCAGTCTTACTATCACATAATTTATTGCAGTTTTCCTGAAATAAATGGATGTAGTAAAGATTTTAAAACGCATAGAAAGAATATAAAAATAATCTCAGCGAATGATTTCTGATTCCTCAGTGAAGAGTCTATAGTGCCTACTGACACTTTACTTGGGGCCTGCCAGACTTCTTGCATCACCTATTATTTTTATTGACATCCTTATAATGATAAAAATGGAAAGCTACCATGCTAAAGACCAAACACCAACTTTATGTATCTGGGTATTCTTATATATTAAATAGGTGGGTGGACTGCAGGCCACAAAAAACATAAATGTAGCTGCTAAGAGAGCTATCTGAGATGGTAGACCAGACTAGTGCTCTTGTTAATTTCAGATATATAATCAGGTTCCCATATAATTTGTTTGATAAAATCTTGGCACTTTAATTTCATATATATTTAACAATAACTTTTTAAAATTTGAAGTAATTCTGGGCAGATTTACTTGTTTGGATTTAGTTTTAACAAATGTGCTGAATCAATCTAGAGCTAAGTCATGGCAATTCTTTATAGCCAAAGGTTCTCTATTATTCCATTGGGGAGGTTAAGAATAAACACAAGATGTTTTCGAGTAATTGATCTTGTTATGGGTAGTTACAGATGCTTCCTATGTTAGAGACTTAGAGCTTTTCCCTTTAATCGCTTTGATTGCTCTAGTTCTTGAGAGGTAGGTACAGGAAAAATTTCATATAAAAAAAGACATTGGAATTAAAATTATTCCCCTTAGAGTTAAATCTGTTGATAAAATAAAAAGTCTTATTTGGAATAAAAAATATATTGTCGTCATCTAGAATAGGGGTCCCCAACCCCTGGTCTGTGGCATTCCAGAAACCATGCAAACAAGTGAAGCCTCATCTGCAGGATGCAGTAGCATGCGAAACCACACCTCCTCCAGTCCGCGGAAAAACCCCTCTCCGTAGAACCGGTCCCTGGTGCCCAAAAGGTTGGGGGCCATTGATCTAGAACTTGAGATGTATTTCCTTTTTCAATAATTCAATTGTTCTGAATTTATTAAAATCTAAAATACATGTTTGACCATTCTTAACTCTAATTTTCCTTGAAATCTGGAGAGTATTACACAATCACATATTTGTTCTTTCCCTCATAGACTATGGTTAATATCAGGTCAAGCTGATCCTCTTGTACCTTCCTTCATTGTCTAAAATAAAAAAGAACAATACAAAAGTTACTTATTTAGTTACAGGATTTACATGACTGCCAAACTCACAAAAATGCAACTCTGGCTGGTTTATAGTAATAAAAACAGACATAATAAAACCTATAAGAATAATCAAGAAAAGCCACTGTAGGAAGTCAGCACCCACCCCTCTCCTGGAAGAGTGAAATATTTTTGGGAAATGTTGAAGAGGCAGAATGTTGTATTTTCCTGGATGAGAAATGGATAAGCATACTTTGAAAAAGCTCCCATCTTCCTGCCCCCACCCTTTGTCAATGGGCCATTAAGGCCTGGGCCAGTCTATTCTACATAACAAAGATCTACCTCCTTCAGGCAGAGCCATAGTAGGAATTGCCAAATATCCAATGAGATAGGATTAGCCCTCTACACAATAATAGCAGAAACTCACCACATGTGACCATCAGCCAGCAAGGCTAGCGAAGACCCCCACCCCCTGGAAGTCTGACAACCAATTAGGATACTCTTTCTGGGCCCCAGGAAGTTCAAAGCCAGAGAGAGCATAAAACCCGAGAACTCCCTGTATCTGCCCCTTTTCTGTTCAGGAACTCAAGCCATGTGATCCTGTCCACCATTAAACCATCTTTCCAAGCAGTCTCCATGTCTCCAGTGTCTTTGTCCCCACTTGGAGCAGAACCTACAAGGATGTTTCTTCCAACACCACAACAATGGAACAATTGCAATGCCCCATCATCATACCTCACAGTATCCTGGCCCCAACACCCAAAGTAACATTCAGGTTTTCAAAGCCTTCTTAAAGTAACAGTGTTGGGACTAGTCAGAATAGTTAGAATAACAAGTCAGGGATTTCCTGGAGCAGGGGTCAGTAACCTACAGCTCTGGAGCCCATGTGGCTCTTTCACCCCTCTGTTGTGGCTTCCTGTCACTCAAGATTTGTGTCACAACCACCAATGTGTGACACCCACCAGCATGCGATTTATTGAGCTTTTCAACCCCCGGTAGGTCAACAATGGATAAATCCAAGAAAAGTTTCAGAAGAAAACAGAACGTTTAATTCAACTACATATGCTAGTTTTGTGGCCGATCAAGAAATAGTCAGACACGGGAAGGGTTTTGTGGCTCCTAGTGTTTTCTTTTCTGTGGGAAATGGGTCCAAATGGCTCTTTAAGTGTTTAAGGTTGCAGACCCATGTCCTGGGGAATCATAATTGGCAGAGTGTCTTCCAATTGTAGTAAAAGAAGTGCATTTTGCTTTTTCAAAACATACTCCATATACTTTCTTCCATTAGGCAGATGAGAATAGATCTCAACAACAATATTTTTATTTGCTCCACTTATTTTATCCCAGATTTTCTTTGCAATATTGCTACATTGATTTACTTGGATTCTTGAGCAGTGCTAGACAATTTAACATTAGTGCAACAGCTCTCTTCCTATTGTTTCTGTATTTTTTGAACAAATTATATCCTTCAATTCCTATATTCCAGTTCTGAAGAGTCATCCCAGCAAGTCTGTTTTATGCTCTTTAAGTCACATTGTTCTTATGAACATTTTTCAGTCATGAAGGAGATGTAACATTTTCAAGGGCAATCTTAACATTAACTAGAATATTACAAAATATTTTGTTACAAATGTTTTGAGAAAAATGGATAATTTTTCTTACCTCCTTATATAAGACAGAACTTTAATGATCATGTGTGTTTAGATGCAGATCTGTTGAATCATGCCCTGGCTAATACATAAGAGACTTCAGGTTTGTAAATTCACAGATATCAAAATTCCCTGTGGTCGTTGTTTGGTATGCTGAAAGAAAACAAGTTATAATGAGCTCACAAGGGATAATTGTGAGATGAGAATAGTGCGCTTTTTAATGCTTGTATGCTTTTCTCTGAAGAACATGAGTTCTGGATATGATTTTGATATTTTTATTGGATAACATGTTGTGCTCTCCTTTCAATGTGTGTTTTACCATGTTACGGCAAAATTGTTTGAACAATAATTTGGTAACTTTTAAATGTAAATAGGTTTTTTTTAAAAAAAAAAAACACCAGATCTTTGCTTATATGAAAATAAGACCCATCAGGAGTTTATGCTCCAGCTGATTAGGCATAAATAAAGTCAAGTCTTCTTCATTTTAAACTTAAGTCCTAGAGACCTAATAGATAAGTCTGCTTTTTCTTGGCATTAATATGGAAATGGTTTCCCATTACCTTCTACCAGGCTGTGTTTGATTTACCACATAGCTCTTGCATTTTAAGAATAAGTTCTTTGCCTTGACAGAAAAATAATAACAGTGCCACCTTCTGGACACCTATTTGTTACAGAAATGAACTTGATGCAGTAATTGAGAACTTTTGGCTCTAGTAACCAGCTAGAAGAATAAATATTAAATATATTTACTGCTTACCTTTTAGATGAATGTTATATTACAGTAAGCATTCTTCCATTTCATTTATTTCAATAAATTTAAATAATGTATTTTGCATAGTAGAATTTCTAGTGTTTGGTATCATGATGATCTGCTAAATTGACATACGCAGATTGGGTTATGCAATATTGAAAGCCTTCCTTCCTCACCCTCCTCCCTATGCTTTTAGAAATGTACTTATTGATAAACAAAATAATGAATGGCTTTTGTAATCTCTTGGCATTAGTTACAGGATAGTTGCAATCCTGTGTGGACTTTTTGGGAAATAAACATAACTTAATTCTGTGAGATTTGTTTCTGACTTAATATACTTTGTACTGTTTTACATTGTGATCTTATATTTAAGTAGGTCTAAAAATAGGCTTGTGACCTAGAACACTTTGTGGTCTCTTAGAATTAAGTGAATTATTATTCATGTAATGCTCTTTAGTACTCTGCAATTAAGCACCAAGTTGTTTTTAGATAGATAAATTAAAAGATAAAACAGTAGTTTAATTTGTATACAGCCCCTTATATTTACTGCTAAGAGACATTATCTTCTATTTTTTCAAATGTATTATATTGAATAATACAATGCGTCTTTGAATTTTTAACAGTGCTATTTAAAATTTTAAACATTTGCTTGCATGCACATAAATTCTTGCTAGGTTAAACTTAAAATTGTCTTTTATGCTTTTTTGGACATCTTTGTTAGTGGTAAAAATATTTGTGAAACTACATGAAGGTTTTCAGAAGTCATAAAAAATCAGGAAATCTGTATTTCTTTTTTTAAATGTGACCTTGATGCATGACTTTCTCCCCAAGGCTGCTTTCATAGAGTATCTTTGGAAAAGTTCAGGTTGTTTTTCAATTTACTTTTGAAGTTGATAGCTTGACTCAAGAGGTTTTAGCAAGAATAACAAAATAACGGAGTTGGAAGGGACCTTGAAGTCTTCCAGTTTCATCCCCAGCCCAAGCAGAAGACCTTATACTATTCTGGACAAATGGCTGCTCACTCTCTTCTTTAAAATCTCCAGTGATAGAGCACCCATGACTTCCATTCCACTGATTAATTGCTCTCACGCTCAGGAAATTTCTTTTTAGTTCTAGGCTGAATCTCTTTGATAAGTTTCCATCTGTTATTTCTTGTCCTGTGCTGTATTTTTGTCTGATGTCCACTTTGAAAAATCAAGGAATTAAAGGAAAACTATTATTTAAGCAATATCTTTGGTTCTTTGTAAGAGTTGCTTTAGATAGACTATAGTCAGTAATTTTATTTTAAATAGTATGTGAATGTTTATGTGCACGTATTAGATGATAAAGGGAAAAAAATAAATGGAAACTTTAGGCTACAATGCTTTTTAGCTTGTTATCTGTATTGTGATACAGAGAAAAACGTAGAAATCTCCTTTTGCCCTGTGCCTTAGTGTGATAAGAAACTTGGCTGAAAGCAAATATGAACACTGAAAGAAGTGTGAGTAACACTCTTCCTCCCCTCTTTCTGCTGACGTTCTCCCTGCTTTGCAAGAGACACACCTAGTAGCTCTCTGCTAATGCTCATTGGCTAATACCATGTGGGGCGTGGTATGCAGACTTTTGCATGACCTCACTCCTGTTTGTCTCAGTGCTCAGATCTGATTGTCTGTTTTCAGTTTCAGCTTTTGTGCCGAGAGTTTCACTTCTGCTTCTTTTCTGGATGCAACAAAAGAATCTTTAGCTGTGGTGTTCCAGACAAAATAGAATAAAGACACGGGGATTTTTTTTCTTTTTTCTTTCTAGAGACTTACTAACCTGGAATAAATACTTTCTGGAGGAACAGTTCTGTGTGAGTTGCTTTCACCACCGTCCCATTGGTCTATCTAATGTCCTACAAGGATGAGTCCGGCATTTGGAGCTATGGAAGTGGAGCATTATTCCAAAGGCGTCCTCCTGGAGCCTTTTGTTCATCAGGTTGGGGGTCACTCCTGTGTCCTCCGGTTTAATGACAAGACCATCTGTAAGCCCCTTATTCAGAGAGAACATCAGTTCTATGAGACTCTTCCTGCTGAAATGCGTAAATTCACTCCTCAGTATGAAGGTATGTTGCCACCTTTAGAAGGGGGCTGGGTATATTCCATTTAGTAAAGTCCAATGTTCTTTTTGTCCTTAAAATCTCTTTTGCATAAGAGATTTTAGGGGATTTCTTTTCATATATTTTGATGTTGTCTGAGCCAGGCTGTGGAGATGCAGGGTGGAGATGCTTGCCAGTGGGTCTTTGGGCTGACTAACAGCATTAGAGTAGAACAACACTGCTGATGATAGCCTATAAATCGCCCTTAGGCACAGGTAGGTAAGTATATTGATAACAGCTTGTAAGTGTTTTCAGTAATAATCTTTTTTTCTTTCTTTCTGATTTTTAAACCATATGTTTTTTTAAAAAAACTGGTATTAAATAAACTGCATAAGGCATGCTGCCTAGTGGAAGCTTAACTAGGATTTTCAGATGATCTCTACTGCTTACATTATGATCATGCTATATAAACAAGTTGTCATAATAATGAAAACTAAAAATCACTGTTAAACATAATCAGCTTGTTTTAACCTTAAAGAAATGGAAAAAAAACTGTGGCCAATAGGTAGGCAAAAGGTGAAGTACTTTTGATGAGGCTGTAAAAGATGATGGTATGTGGAAGTGGATATTCCAGTTCTTTTTACCATTGTACTAGTTGACCAAGACATTTAATTTTTCATCGTGCAGGAATTTAATTAACAATAACTTGAATTTGAAATTCTGAAGTTTTGATACTGTATTCTATTTCTTCATTTAATAAACCACCTTTTCCCCAATTGTTCTATATTATTTGGACCAAAGACTAAGATAAAATGCTTTTTAGCTGTATTTCTGTAATGGCATTCATACTTACTGAACATTTGAATGTTTTTTATTATGAAATTTCAGAATTAATAGATGAATGTGTGCTTTATGATATTGACTAAATGTAATAAATTGTACTAGCAGATGTGGTTTTTCTCTTGTGGAGATGTATGGGAGGGATTAAGAGGGGGGAGCCTTATTTGGTCCGTTTCTGTTGTTTTTTCCAGGATAAAGCCAAAGGCCATTTTGTAGCTGGCTTTCCCCCTTTTCCTATAGCTCTTTCTCGTATGGGCAGCAGGACTGTCAGTCAGAGCTTCGGCACTCCCTACCCTTGCTCCTGTAGGCCCCACAGCTGCCTGCCCTGCTCAGAAGTGCCAGCCTCTCGCCACGAACTCTAGTGATGAGCGGCAAGAATGTGCAGATTGATTGATTTCAGGATAAAGAGAGAGAACTGAGGAAAAAAAATACCCCATTCAGCCAGTTGTTACAACTTCTGCCGTAACTTTCCTATATGGCATGGGGCTACATTCCTGTCAGAACTGTCCTCTCAAAACATAACGCAGTGCTCTAGAGACTTTGAGATGAGGAGGCAAAAATGCTTTCAAGGTTCACCATGTTTTGATGTATCCTGAGTTAAATTTGTTTTGTACTTCATTTTGTTATTTCATTTATGAGATGCTACATAACTGAAACCAATAAAATATATTCCCCAGAGGAAAAATAAATCATTGTAAATTAAACGTGGTGATTCTGAGTGGAAGCCTTTGAATTAGTTGTCTGTTGTAATGTGTGATGTTGTTCTTGTTTTGCTCTACTCTTGCAAGCTTTTCCTTTTCTCTGGAATCTATTAAGAATATTCCCAAAAGCCTGTGTTTTGGATGAATGCTTTTAGATTTGCTATGGAGCAAAACTTAAAGCTTTTGGTGTTTCTCTGCAGGGCATATCCCCCTGCAAGATGTAAATATGCAATGTTTTACATCTCTCCTAGGGTCAGATAAGCCAGATTTTTAAAACATAATAAAAATTTTCAATAATTGAAAATGTCTCCTGTTATTATTTGAGTCTTACTGTGCTCACAAGAAAGAGAAGAACCTTCTGTATCATTGATGTGTTGTCTTCATGATAAATTGTCTTCTCTGTGAGGTGTCACTTTGTCTAGATGTTTTGATATTTGTTAGGTTGACAGATGAGTTTTGGCCTGTGGCAAGATAAAAAACTAAGGATTTGGGGTAAGAGAAAAACCAAAGTTGCTATATTCTTAGTGTAAAATTATGTTGTGTTGTGATGTTTTTATTTTTACTTCTCCTATTCTTAATTGAGTATCTCATGTTTCTTCTTAAGGTGTGGTATCTGTAAGCTTTGAAGAGGATGAAGATGGAAACTTGTGTCTCATAGCCTATCCATTAAATGGAGATCATGATAACTTGGAAAGTATAGATAATTCTGATTGTGAACCCAAAAATAAATTGCTGCGGTGGAGTAATAAAAAGACTGTTTTGCTAGAAAATGAAAAGTTAACTAAAGAATGGGTCAGGCAGCATAGAAAAGAAGAAAAAATGAAAAGGTAATTGACTGAATGTTCTGTTTCCTCATTTTTGAAAATATATACTTTTTGATTATAAAAGTCATGCAGCAGATTCACCTGCATTTAATTTGGAGCATAAACCTATGTTTTATATCTAGGAATTTTGTGTAGGATGAGGGCATATTAAGTATATGGAGCCCAGTGAAACTAGTGGAATTCTGTGACGATTTATGTCATAAAATATGCTTTATAATATAAACAAAATGCTCTAACAATTTTTGTAATATCAGATTACTATATAAAGCGTTAAATTTGTGGGTTCGATCACATCAATCTGATGCTCAGAAAAGAGCATTTTCTCACTTAAAAGCTATAAAATATATTTTACAGTATAACTTTTGTGGCTTATCCACCCTTGATAAGATGCAAGTGCTCTTTGAAAAAAAAGGTGACATCTTGATTGAGAGAAAATTGGAGGAAATTGTTTAGATAATACCACTGATAGTTATCACTCAGTTATAAATATATTATGAAAAAAATTAAGGTTGGTTGACACTTTATTCAATTCACAATGCAGTTTATATTTGAAAGTATTTGATACTTGCATTTGACCACAAACATTTGTTTTTATGTTTCAGTCACAAGCTAGAGGAAGAATTTGAATTGCTTAAGAAATCAGAAATATTGTATTATAGTGTTGAAAAAAAGGGGAATGTCAGTTCACAATTTAAACCCCATAATCCTTGGAGTATGAAGTGCCATCAGCAGCAACTCCAGCAAATGAAGGAAAATGCAAAACATCGAAATCAATATAGTATCCTTTGTGTGTTTTATACTATTTTGTACACAGACTGCAAGAAACTAGGAAATACTAAATTACTTAAAGCAGACATACAATTCAAACTCTGGTATTGAGCGTTCCAGCTGTTGTAATATTTCTTAGGAGTTATCCACTAGCAGATCCTTGCAAGTCAGCTGTCTTTGCGGCTACTTGTGATTAGCTTGTGTCCTCTCTTGTAATGTAATATAATGTAATAAACATGCTTAACTTAAGTTGAAGGCAGATATTTCAGTTGTTTATTTATTTATTAATCAATTACAGCTAGCCGCCCATCTCACCGAGGGGCTCCACTCTGTGTGGTACACAACAGTAAATCATTTCAGTCAAACCCTGTGGATTAGTTCTAAAGACAAATTACACAAAGAGACAATCCCATCTCTCCCCTGGCAGAGATGGTCACCCAAACTTTCGAAACTGATTTTGAGGGAGCAAGAAGAGGAGAAAGTCCTATCAAACATATTTGATTTCACTGATTGATAATTCCTGTCATTGTTTACAGCAGAGGTTTTCAACCTTTTCTTCACCATGTACCCTCTTTAAATACCTTATATGACCACAGAGTATGGCCACAGACCCCCAAGACTTAACTCAAGTTTTAAATTATAACATTTCTTCAAGCCTTCCTGGACCTCCTGTGATGACATTGCTGCCCTCCAGTGGTCCGTGGTTGAGAACCGATGGTTTACAGGATTTATATTTATTTCAAGTGTAAACAAGTTACTAGTTATATCGTTTTTCCTTAACTAAATAGAATTTATTTTACTGGAAAACCTAACCTCACGATATGAGGTGCCTTGTGTGTTGGATCTCAAGATGGGAACCCGGCAGCACGGAGATGATGCATCTGAAGAAAAGAAAGCTAATCAGATCCGGAAATGCCAGCAAAGTACTTCAGCAGTTATAGGAGTTCGTGTGTGTGGTATGCAGGTAAGTTTTAAACAGTGGAATAATTCATACTCTGTATGAACAACTTGCAATTAAAAGTGACTGTGTGAAACCAATATCTACTTAGTTGTATTTGTACACTGCCCAGGGTACCTCTGTGAGAGAGATGCGCAGTTTTGAAATGTGAAAAATAAATAAAAATAAACCAACTTCAATTTTATAGTACTATTAGTTCAGTAAAAGAGAATATTTGTAGCTCAGGGTAGAAATGAGGAGTCCTTGGTGCTCTCTGAGCGTGACTCTTGCAGATGTTTCATTACCCAAACTAGATAACATCATCAGATTAACACTCACTGGCATGAAATAGTTGAATGAAGGGGAGTATGAATTAATATTTCTGGGCAAACTAAAAATAATTTTGCCTTGAATCCTAACTACACAGTAATTCAGTTATATTTTTTCTACACGATTTTATAATCCCTCCTCTTCATAATTTTCTAGTTGATAGTTTCTTCATCTTGCTCAAGAAAGCTCCAGAAGATGGCCATATGGCTGTAATCATCTGGATAGGCACTTAGCCCATATATACATTTGCATGTATAATTGAACTAGAATTTCAAAGAACATTTTTGTGAAATAGTATACTTTTCAATTAATTTTTGTGATTGTAGAGAGATTGTTGTTTTCTTTGATATATTTTCTTGCATAGAGAGATGATGGAACTATTTCGTCTTCTTTCCTAAGCAGATGCAGGATCCTTCAGCTAGCTGTGTTGCAAAACACTCCTTGCCCTATTGTATGAAATTACAATGAATAGATAGTATGACGCATGAGGTCAAGACATGAGTTATGTTTTGATCTATATGGGCTGGCTATAGTCTGCCTTCAGTGTAATAAAATAGTAGAAATTGTTGCATTCTGGTCAATTCTTTCAAACTATGGATTTCTCCTGTGTATTATTTTAGGTGTGATATAGACTACCATGTGATTATAATTTTAAATAATATTTTTCTCCTTCATGGATAGGCCACTGAATATGCTAAGCAGTAGTACTTAAGTGTCAGTAACTTTGCCAATAGAGTTAACAAGCACAGGCATGATACTTCTATTTATGAGTCGAGTTATGGAGTGACATTATGCATGCTAGGACATGATTTTCAAAACAGTGGGCAAACATATTAATAATCCTACTTAAATTATTTAGTTATTTATTTTCAAACAGTGTAGATCTGAGAAAATTACTTTGCAGGGGAAAAAATGCATTGGAGAATTGGTAGCAAGTGGGATAATTTCCACTTCAGATGTGGCAGAGTAATAAACTAATATTGTACCATTTTATTTCAGTGCCATCACTGTATGGTGCTAACAGATCCTTTTTTCTCCCTTACTACAGGTTTATCAGCCAGATTCTGGCCACTTAATGTTTATGAATAAATATCATGGGAGAAAACTTTCAGTCCAAGGATTTAAAGAAGCACTTTACCAGTTTTTTCACAATGGCAAATATCTGAGACGAGAACTCTTTGAATCTGTTCTAAAGAAACTAACTGAATTAAAATCAGTCTTAGAGAAGCAGGAATCCTACCGCTTTTACTCCAGCTCTTTGCTGATTATTTATGATGGGAAGGAATTACAAGATGTGGTGGTGGATTCAGACCCAGAAGACATTGAAGGTCTTTCAGAAGAATCGTCAGATGAATCAGCACGTGCATATGCCTACAAGCCTACAATTAGTTCCGTTGATGTTCGAATGATAGACTTTGCCCACACTACATGCCGGTATTACGGAGAAGATAGCGTGGTGCATGAGGGCCAAGATACGGGTTATGTTTTTGGACTTCAAAACTTAATACTTATTATTAAAGAAATAAGGGACGAAAGTAGTGAATAAACATTTAGAATGCAAAACCGTAGAAAGCACTATAATGACTCTTTGTATTCCAGAAATACTGACCACTTTCTTGTGGTAGCTGCCTGTACAGTCTGTGTCGGGATAGCCCCATCAGAGTCGGAGCTGTTCAAAAGAGGGCATTTCCATTTAGCGGTGCTAGATTTAGCACTGACACATCTGGGTATCTTTATTATTTATTTTAACTCTCGTAAACATTCCATATTCGATTATCCAGATACCTCCGTTATTCCTCTGTGTATATGTATCAATAAAATATTTTTGTTCATTGTAAATATTGACGTCCTCTTTCTAATCTGTCAGTCATTTATTAAAATATCCTGGATGTTACTATTACGTTACACACTCCAGCTTCAAATTGAGGCTGTCATAAAATAAACAGTTATTTTCAAAACACAATGCTAATGTATTCTTAGTAAGTGGTCTTCTACATGGTCACAAAAACTATAGTAAAACAAATTGACATTTTTTCCCACTTCCCCAGGAAGTGGGATGTCTCACGTTCTTGTTAAAATATCAAGCATTCGAGCTTTGTATTGTGCGGGTAGATGTTAGAACTTGGTGTCGCTTTTATCGGTGTTTCCGTAATCTCAATCTTTCCACCTATGCCCATAGTCTTGATCTTGCTAATAATTCTGTTACATGCTTTTTCTTCTTGGTTAATATTTTTGAAGTTTGCTTTGCTCAGCTAAGTGACACTTTTAGCCCTCACTTTGGAACTTTGAGTAGGTCTATTGGAAACTTAACACTACCTGTTTGCAATGGACTTCTGCATGTATAAGAAATTTACTATCCTCACCATGCAATTCTCCAAAACTAGTCATCCTGTCTCATTTGAATTTGATTTATGAAATTGCTCATAATGGCATCCATTAGCTTGAGGTACTATTGCTTTATTATTCGGTGAAAAATTAAGGGTATGCTGAATTTTTTGAACCAAAGCATCCACATTGATTTTTAAAGGTGAAAATTTCACAATCGTTCCACAGGATTCCTTTCACTGGGTACAACAGGGATCACATCACCCTTTTAAAAGTGTCTTGACAGATCAAACTGAATCATTGTAAAGCAGCATCCTCAGCTTGCCAGTCTTAGAAGGTGGGCAGTCATGTAGAGGCTGTCAAACTACTTGCTGAGTAAAAAAATGTTGAACCATGTAAGTATGGTTTATATGATTTAAAAACCATATGAACCATTTATATTGTTTTAAATATATCCATATAAATATAAACAGCTCAGTTTTCATTCTTGATATATGGATTGTAACTCCCATTGCCTTCAATGCTCTGGAAGGTATCTCAGAGAATGGCTGTACTGTACTCAGCATTTTCCAGTTTTAACTACTGCTTGCCTATTGTGAGAAATAATATAAGTTAATTGCTGTGAATCTGCTGTGAATAGTGAAAATCTATCAGGTGTAATTATGGCTCTTTTTTCCTGTTCAGTGCAATGGAATGTTAGAAAGCAATTGTGTAAAGTGTCTTGGGACTCTGGAACCAAATTTGATGTGCAGGGAGAAATTGGTAAAAGAGTGAGTTTGAAAATCTGCCATATCAAACTCGGGGTTGCAGAGAATAGAATGTAGCTATAAATTTGTGGTCGGCCCATACATTCCACTGGCATTATCTTCAATGGCTTAATTAATTATGTAATATTAGCTTCTGATATGGATGGACGGAGAATTCTTATCTGTTCTCTGGCAGCATCTATAAAATCCAAGAAGTAAAATTAGGCCAAGTGGATGATAAATGCAAAACAGCCTGATGACACCTCAGAACAACATATTATTTTGCCTCTCATTATTTCCCTGTTTATTACAATAAAACCTTCCAACTTGGGCCTGCAAGAGCCATGAAAATCATGCAAATAAACACTGGTTAGACAAACCATTTCATACATCCATTGCTCTCCTTTGATTGCAATCCCAACACTTTGTTGGTTAAAATGTTATGACTCGGTATGGGTGGAACTGCTTTCATTGAAAAGGGCAGGATTTTAGGTGAGATAAGTCTTAGCCAACTTCATACAGGCAAAAAATATCTTGCAATGTTGATACTTTAAATCTGGGGTCCCCCAATCCCTGGGCTGTGGCCGCTAGTGAGCCATGAATTGTTTGCAGCCAGGCTGTAGAAGCAGCAGCTGAGCATGAGCATGGATCCCTGTTTGTGCAAAGAGTGGGTGAGTGTGTGCACATATGCTGTATTTGTGTGACCACTTGCGTGAAACCATCCCCTCTTCCCACACCACCTGCTGGTCCACAAAGTGGAAACGTTGGGGAATTGCTGCAAATAATAGGATCTAATTGAAAATCACCTTGCTGCAAAGGATATTGTGTGACTAGTTCTGAACATCTTGTATGTATTTGGCTCTCTAGCTGACTTTATTAACACCTCTGCCGTTTCTCACTCTGTTTTTGATTAGGTGCAAAAATCTGAGAACGTTATAGGTCTAGGAGATGCTTAAGTGCCATAGACAACATATTTTCTCATTCTTTGAGGCAGAAATCACTAAGTTATGTTATCTTAGCATAAGTTTCCATCTTTTTTTTAAAAAAACAAGCATAACAAGCCCATAACAAATGGGCATTGTAGCATCTTGCCATAGAGAATTTCATAAGTTGGTTCTTTATGATTTCATGAATAGTTCTAACATGGTCCTAGATATAACGATTGTAACTAAATCAAATGTACAAACTTAAGGTGTACAAGTAAAACAATATCCATGAATAAAGTTTTCTTCCTTCATATTTTTGCTGGTAGGTGGGAGAGCCACAATGCAAGGAATTAATCTACTCCCAATTCCAATGATGAGAAACAGTTTCATCAATGGAAAACCTTCATTTAATTTTACTCCCATGTTAATGGAATATTGATTTGCTAAAGTTTGTTAAATTCCATAGATTTCATTAGCATCCAGTGCAATTATTTTAGCCTGGACCTTGTCCAATGAATTCTGCAATGGACTCTGGGAGAGTTTACTAGAGTTATTTGACGGTTTTGCAACAGCAATAGCCACATAAAATTCTGTGTCTTTACAGCCAATCTATTTTGTGTTATGCCTGTGAAGTTTATCAGTGCAAAAGATGTAGTATTTTTCCGCAAGGTACATCCCCTTTTAGGTTTTTTTTTGTGTGTGTGTGTGTTTTGACACCAATTGCACAACTAACCCTTCCTCTTCATTTGGAAATTGTGGATGATGTGAGTTTTGCTGGAAGCAAGGAACTAACTCAAGTCTACTCACATGCCATTTTGAAATATCTTTCATCTGAAAGTCTAGGCCCTGATTTTTTCCTCATGAGTAACTCAGTTCGTCATGTCAGATTTCACAGAGTACAGTCTCCAAAGGCTGCAACTTGCCAACTCTTTTTGGTTGCTTGTCATGAAAATTGGACATTGCATGTCAGTCCAGGACAATGGCTCCGAGATGAAATTATATAAAGTACAGAAGTGTATATGTTAAAACAGAAGGGATAAGTGGAGAATCAAATTCATTTCCATCCAAGTAGGACTTGGAGACTGGCAAATGACATCATGGGGGATTCTTGCAAATACAAGATTGCTGTTCTTTCTTGTTTCTTCTACTGGGATTTTGTTTTTTTGTCTCTGAGCTCCCATGTATTCAGAATGCCTATTATATAACAACTGCAACTTAGTTTTCAGAGAAGCACCATGAATCTGTGGGTGGGAGTACAGAATGTGATTGCTTAAATAATGTCTACTTTTATCACACAAGAATCCGGGTGGCACAAATTGTTTCTAGGACTGACACAAGCTGTTAGAAAGAAGGGACGGAGAATGGCATGAATCATGGAATCCGCATCCCACCAGCTCCAGGGATGGTTGTCCTGAGTTCTGACTGAGAGCAGAGACTGTGGGACAATTGCTCTGAACTTTGGGAAACAATTCTGGAGCTGAAAAGGACCATGCCCTCAAGAGTTTCCAAAACTGGGAAGTGAGAAAGAGAAGAGAAAGCGTTTGAATTTCATTTGCTTTACAATTTCATGAAGTACTTCAGCATTAATGTTTGGCTAAGGTTGGTAGGAATGGATGAAACAGAACCAGAATTTATTACCATCTTTAGTTCAGTATCTCAGGAGAAAAGATGAAGGGCTACCACCTCTCCTATGGAAAACTTCAGGCATGTTTGGCACCAACGATTCCTATTGTGAATTTTTGAGTATTTGAGAAAGAGCTCATTTCAGCTCATGCAGCTGCAATCACACCACTGCCCATGCCTTGTGCCAAGAGACTACGTGGAGCTGGAGGGAGAATGTCAGAGGAATATATAATCAAAACCAACATCTGTATTCTAGGCCTTGCATCTTTCTGGATGACAGCTCTCTAATCCTATTTCCGACTCCAGCCTCTCTGCTGCATGTCACCATAAATTGCAGGTTAGATTCTTAGCCGCTAGTTGATAATTCATGAGGTAGTGAGTTCGAAGCAAATGATATCAGTTGTCAGCAGCCTGGAGGCAACTTTGGAGACAGAATGGGAAAATTCCATTTCAAGGATCTGTTTGCAACAAAGCAGATCTGTAAACAGTACCAAAATAGGAGAAAGCTTTGAATATTACAAAACTGTGCAGGGAATTCAGCCTTCTCCAACTTGTCATATTCACAATGTCTTAAGACTACAACTTGATCATTCTGTGCAGAGAGGAGCAACAAAGATGATTAGGGGACTAGAGGCTAAAGATATGAAGAACGGTTGCAGGAACTGGGTATGTCTAGTTTAATGAAAAGAAGGACCAGAGGAGACATGATAGCAGTGTTCCAATATCTCAGGGGCTGCCACAAAGAAGAGGGAGTCAAGCTATTCTCCAAAGCACCTGAGGGCAGGACAAGAAGCAATGGGTGGAAACTAATCAAGGAGAGAAGCAACTTAGAATTAAGGAGAAATTTCCTGACAGAACAATTAATAAGTGGAACAACTTGCCTCCAGAAGTTGTGAATGTCTAACACTGGAAGTTTTTAAGAAGATGTTGGATAATCATTTGTCTGAAGTGGTGTAGAGTTTCTTGCCTAAGCAAGGAGTTGGACTAGAAGACCTCCAAGGTCCCTTCCAACTCTGTTATTCTATTCTATTCTATTCTGTTGAAGGCTACGCATTTCTGACACTCATTCAGCTCAGTGGTGGGTTTCAATTTTTTTTTTACTACCGGTTCCGTGGGTGTGGCTTTGTTGGCATGGGATGGCTTGGTGGGCATGGCTTGGGCGTGGCATGGGAAAGTTACTGCAAAATCCCCATTTCCTCCTGATCAACTGGGACTTGGGAGGCAGAGAATAGATGGGGGAGGGGCCAGTCAGAATTTTTACTACCAGTTCTCCGAACTACTCAAAATTTCTGCTACCGGTTCTCCAGAACTGGTCAGAACCTGCTGAAACCCACCTCTGATTCAGCTCCACTCACACTATAAACTCATATTTAGTTCGGTGGCATAACTGGAAAGACCTAGCCACCTCAATTTTATCCCCCAATCCTGCACGATGCAGAGTTGTCTCAGCTTCACGCCCGTAGTTCCACAGCCTTATACCACAGTTTTTCATACTGTGCTGCAAAACACAAAAGAGAGCAAAGAAAGCCGAGATCATTCTTTGTAAGGTTCATTTTAATGCTGTTAAAGGGCCTGTTTTGTTAGTGAAAACAACCTCCTAGCCTGGGAAGAGGAAGAAGAGAAAAACTGCTGTGTCAGGTGCCCGTCAGTTGCAAAGGAAAAGGGAAGGCTTATCTTTCGGCCTGCAGAGGTGAAGTCAGGCCACAGCCACAGCCACTTGCATTACAGCTCATCGATAACGCTGTCTGGGAGACTGAAAGTCCTACGTGGGACTTTGGCATGCTGAGAGGCAGGAAAGCTGGACTGTGTACCTTTGGAGTTTAGGGTTTGGTTCCCTTTGATTTCTATCTCCCATACTTCGACTCAACAGAAATCAGTTTGGTAGTCCGGAAGTCTGAATCCTTCAAAAATGGGGTGTCACAGTTTTGGTGGATGCCTTTTTGGGAGGGGGGGGGCGCATGTTGGAGGTTTATTAAATGTGTTCAGATTTGATTGGATATGTCCCACAGCCAAATCTGCTTTTCCAAACTGTACTCTGTCAAATAACTAAATCATTTGTTATCGGATGGATCATGATTCACGGTTGTCCATTTTTAAAAGAGAAACAGAAAAAGGTTCACTGCTAAAGATGAAGAATAGTCATATTTGTCCCCAAAGGGTAACAGTTTGGGATTTAAGTTATATCCCTGAACTAAAAAGTTAGAAACAGGATTTAAACAGGAACTGGGGCAGTAAAGCTCACATAACTCAGGTGAGAGGTGAGATGTTTGAAGAGAAAAAGTGGATGAACTCAAACTTTCTTTGCAACAAATGGACGTCATAGTTTGCAATCACAAGTCATAGTTTTTGGGAAGTAAAATGAAACTATAGCTTCTGCTTTAGTTCGTACCACTTCCACATCCATAATTTGCATTTCTTCAGAATGTGATCTAAACGGACTGAACTCATGATGTGCCTGCTTTGTGAGCTGAGTCAGTTTACTGGCAGCCACAATAAAACTGGCATTTTTTTTTGAATTATTATTTTTATTGGTTTGCAAACTTTGTGAGTAGCCCATTTTTGCATTACTGAGAACTCTTCCCACACCATCTCCTGTCTCTTAAATTCAAAGTAGACATAATTCTGTCTCTTCTGCTCTCTTTCCCCATAGAGCATGATGTCTTTTCCCGTACTGAATGCAATTGTTAAAATATAGCTCCGCCTCCCCCTGTGCTAGCTAGCTGCTGTAGCAAGGGGTAGCCCTGGGTGACAGTTATTGGAGAAAGAATGTGGTTGTCAATTTACTAACTCACAAACATTTCATTTTCACAATCAACTGCCCTCCACCACATGCCTGGTTCTTTAACCCCGAGAAACAGAAAGGCTTGCTCCGTGACTTAGTTCTGTGGCTATGGAAACCTTTTAACGAAAGTTGTTCCAGATCATAAGCCAGAACTCCATTGCTGTGCCAGGAGGAATAGTCAATTAGGCTCCATGCCAGGGATCAATTTATAGATAGCCACCTCTGAATGTTAGGTACCACAGCAAATTATATGTAGAAGCGTGTGTGTGTTTCGCAGGCATATATAAGGCAAAAAGAAAATCAAAGTAATGTAGATTTACTTTCAGAAGTATTCTATGACTAGTGCAGCCAAATTCTGTGTTCTAGACCAGTGTTTATCAAACTCAGCAACTTTAAGATGTATGGACTTCAACTCCTAGAATTCCTCAGCCAGCTTTGCTGGGCGTTGCTGAGAACTCTGGGCATTGAAGTCCACAAATCTTAAAGTTGCCAAGGTTTGGAGACCCCTGCCTTAGTCTACCAATGGCCTTGGTATGTCTCATTTGTAGGTAGAATTTGGGATACCATCCATTGACTTTGCAACTATAAGCATTGGCCTTTATGTAAATTCTTCCTGCTGATCTACCAGTTTTTCTATTGGTGACAAGCTCATTTGGGTCCCCCTTGGATGGATACAGCCGTAGCTAAAACAAGGCAAAGCTCACTTTTTTTCAATTTGTCTGGAAAAAAACTGGCTTATCAACCACCTGGTGGGAATGGAAGGGAAAGAGGAAAAATATTAATATCTGCAAAAAGCTATGAGTGGTAATTTGAACTCCTGTTTGGCAAATGCTGTTAGTGCTAAGCTCCTGAGAACGTTTGGCTCTGGCTAAAAGCCCCAATCTCTCATGCCTTCATGGTATTTAACCTTCTGAAGGGACAGCAGAGTGGAAAGTTCCACTTAGCTCCCCCCCCATCTTTGCCAATCTTTTAAAAATTGGCAGACTTTCCTTCTCCCCTGTTGAAGCAACTTTATCATGGCTGATATTGCTAAAACTCAAATCTAAGATTGGCTTTTTGCGAAAATGGGTTAATTTTCAAGAACAATGAGAAGAAAATAGGTAATTCTCCTCAGGATACTCCATCATAAGAAAATAAAAATTAGCTACCTGGATCCAGTCCAAAGACTATTTCATCTGGAACCTAAATTTACAGGGGCAGCATAAGGAAAATTAATTCTATTATTTCTGTAGGAAGTTAGCACCCACCCTTTTCCTAGAGGAATGAAATATTTTTAGGAAATATTTAAAAAGGCAGAATATTATTTTTCCCTGGATGAGAAATGGATAAGCATGTTTTGAAGCAGCTCCCATCTTCCTGCCCCCACCCTTTGTCAATGGGCCATTAAGGCCTGGGCCAGTCTATTCTACATAAAAAAGATCTACCTCCTTCAGGCAGAGCCATAGTAGGAATTGCCAAAGATCCAACAAAGATAGGATTAGCCCTCTACACAATAGCAGCAGAAACTCACCACATGTGACCTAGGAAGCATGTGACCTGGGAAGAACATGTGACCATCAGCCAGAAAAGCTAGCTAAGGCCCCCACCCCCTGGGAGTCTGACAACCAATTAGGATACTGTTTCGGGGGCCCAGGAAATGCAAAGCCAGAGAGAGCATAAAAACCAGAGGATTTACTGTATCTGCCCCTTTTTCTGTTCAGGAACTCAAGCCATGTGATCCTGTCCACCATTAAACCATCTTTCCAAGCAGTCTCCATGTTTCCAGTGCCTTTTTCCCCACTTGGAGCAGAACCCAGAAGGATATTTCTTCCTACAATTTCCATGGAGATTAGCACAGCACAGCACAGCACAGCATAGCATAGCATAGTACAGAAATTACAATGGCACTGAAAAAAGTGACTTACAACCATTTTTCACACTTATGAGCATTGCAGCATCTGTATGGTCACGTGATCAAAATTCAGATACTTGACAACTGACTCATATTTATGACGGTTGCAGTATCCTGGGGTCATATGATCACTTTTTTCAACCTTCTGACAAGCAAAGTCAATTGGGAAACCAAATTCACTTAACAACCGGATTACTAATTTAACAACTGCAGTGATTCACTTAAGGTTGTAAAATAGGGAAAAAATCACTTAACTTCTGTTTTGCTTAGCAACAGAAATTTTGGGCTCGATTGGTGTGGTTGTAAATGGAGGACTATTAGCATAGCATAGCATAGCATAGCATAGCATAGCATAGCATAGCATAGCATAGCATAGCATAGCATAGCATAGCATAGATCAAATTTATAATATTGACTAGCTCTACAATTACTATGGGCAGCATATTACACTAAAACAGTGTGTGGGTGAGTGTTTATGAAAGGAAAAAAGAACACTCAGGTTCGGAGAGAACAATAAAGCATGCAACTAATATACATCTTCCAGTCAGAGGCCTGCCATCTATCTAGCTCAAGGCAAAAGTCCTTAACAGTTGTGAGTGTGTTCAGTTAGAGCTCCTTGTCAGAAGCAGAACATCTATATTTATTTAGTACCAAATCAGAAGCACACAGCTAACTGAATGCAACTCTTTACTCGTTTAACCTATGTAACACAAGACTAGAGATCTCCCGAGGGAGGGCTAGTTCTGTTTTCTAGACACGTTTCTAGTGTTCTTCAAAAAAAGCGTTATAAATGAGTATATAAAGAACCTGCATATTGCCTGACCATTAATTTCTGAAGCATGACTCAGGTAGACCCCTTTCTTAATGCTTGGTATTCAATCTCTCCTGCTTTCAGATAGTTGCCCTTTGCATATAATCCTGGTTTTGGAACTCAGCTCTCCCCTATAAGAAATGAGTCTCAGCGGAGTGGTAACATAGTGGAGATATTTATTGCAGAATCAAGCAATTGCAGAATATTGAACAGACGTTTTTAAGAAGGATGAACCTGATTGCATTTACATGTGTTGTGTTCCCCAATATTCATATACTGTGTCTCTGATTTAGAAGTTGGGGGGAGGAGGAGGAGGAGGAGGAGGAGGAATGGATTGCTTGCAGACCTTCCACCTGTGGTTTGTTTACAAAGCTGTCTATTCCCTTCCTGATTCATTGCTTTCCATCTTTCTCTAATATCTGCAGGCCAAGCCAAAATGACCACGAGGCATAGCATGCAGCAATTGAAGGGAAGGAGACATGCCTACAGTGATTGAAAGTGGCCAATAGGAGCTGAGAAGGGCCTCTGGAAGTATCATCTCCAATATCATTAATGAAACACAATAAATTGGGTCCATCTGAGATTTGTATCAGGATAAGGTGGAAAATATTACTTTAACAAATATAAATATCATCTTCCTGTTCGTGGGAATGACCTACGGGCATTGAAGAGGCGTTGGAGAGGCGTTGGAGAGAACATGTGGATTGCCTCAGGAGAGTGTGGCTGTGGACCAGGTTTTTCTGTTTTGGGGTTATTGGTTTTATTTATTGGGCTTCATTTTGTACATATGGTTTGATTTTTGATTTTTGAGTCAGCCAGATTTTGGTTTAAGATTGGTAGGTCTACAAATATTTCAAATAAATAAAGTTACTTTAAAAATAGTTACTATGCCATGGTTATCAGCCTATTGGATGAATCTCTACTTTTCATTTCCTCTTCTTTGGCCATTTCCCGATCTGTTGGACATCCTGTCTCTTTATCTAATGGATGCTTAATTAAAAAAAAAAAAAGAAATGAAATAATTTTAAAAACTTTTTTTGACCTTATCAAAATCCTTGTGATGGGCATTCCACCTGTATGTATGCTTTGCACAGGAAGATAAAGGAAATATTTTGCTTCTGATCTATTCAATTGCTCACTGGAAGCACTGCAGAGGACATGAAATCACTGCAGGGCAAGTGTGATTCATATAATGGAATAGGTCCAAAAATAAAATGTATGCAGGAAAGTACCATTCAATTGTGCTGGGTGTGTGGGGGTGAGGTGGAGAGATTGTGTGAGTCTCTGTCCTATGGATGCTGATATACAGAGTTTTGTCTCATCTGGGAAAGTCTGCTAAGGGCTTCCGCAGATCAGAATATAATTGGAATACCTGTTCTTTCCTCCCCCCCCCCCACCTCCATGGTTTTTCTTCTGACCAAAGTCAAGCACATGGCGGTACAAGATGTGACTGGTTTGTATATTGTCTTCAAAGGCTATCCCATTTATTTGCATATTTGTTTCATAGCCGTAACAAGGGCTGGCCTGCTTAAGAAACATTTCCCCCCCTGCTGTTCCTTGATGTGGCAGATGAGATACATGAATTTGATGTAGTTTAATTTGCCCAGCTGTTGGAAGGGCATTTAAGTAAGGAACATCTATTCCCCTTGGGAAAGAATTCAGGCAGAGCTAACATAAACTGAAAGCAGAGAGACAAAAAGACCCACAAAGGTCAGGGTTAGCTGCAAGCACAGATGTTCATTTCAGTTAGCCAATCCCTTGGGTAGCTTTGAAACAGCAGAAGAAGCTGCTGCACCCAGGATTTCAAACACTGGCAATCAAAAAATTAAATTCTAAATTCAGCTTTTGCTTGGAGATCATCAGCAGCCCTAATGAGTCACCAATCTCCAAAGTGGACTTATGGGAAGTGTCGCATCCAAAGCTTGAAAAACGGATAGGTTGTATTTTCATCTTGAGGTAATAACTGAGAACTGATATACACAAGCTCAGACTAGCTAGCCTGGTGCTACACTGCTCAGCAGAGATACACATATAGGAAGAAGGAGCTACTTTGGCTTTTGGTGTGATGTTCACCTACTTTATTTCTAAGTAATAGTGAGAAGTTAGTACCAGGCAGAAGTCAGAGGGATTAATATCAGTTTTATAAAATGAGGATTCATATCACTCCCCCACATCATAATTTTTGGAAAATCCCTAAATCTTTTGCAGAACCAAATTGGTTTCCTTCAGTGGTGGGTTGCCCTCAGTTTGGACCAGTTCTATAGAACTGGTAGTAAAACCAGTGGGAGGCTCCGCCCACTGACCCTGACGTCATTATAAGCGATCTGCGCATGCGTGAGTGAAACGAGCACGCGTGTGTGATCCGGTGGCATACCGGTAGTAAAGGTAAGTAGAACCCACCCCTGGTTTCCTTCTCAGGACCAATTGTAGGGAAAAAAATGGCTTCTTTTTAGTCAGAGAGCTTCCCACCTCTTTTCTCTACAATGTGTGTGTGTGTGCGTGCACATGCAATAAGAATACCAGTAATGCAGCTGCCCTTTTGCTAAGTCTTAAAAAGCCCTTGTCATAAATCTACTAAACTGAAAGTTTTATTCCTGTAAATCCTAAACCAGTGGGAATGGAGAAGCTGTGTTGCTCAAGATGTTCAGTACTGGCCTTCCTATTTTGGACTGCTGGGAACTATAGTTCAACCATGTCTAAACATTCTTCTTAACTTTGATGTAACACTTGTATAATTAGAAGAGATGTACAGTAGTGTTAACTAAGCTCTACATTCCTATCAATGGGACTCTTTCAAGCAGAGGATACAGAGGTGAACTTGAGGAACAGCATTATCCATTTTGCCTATTACTCTGCATCTAGAAACAAACTAGATGCTAATAAATTTGACACAAAATTGAGCTTGGAAAGTCTATCTAGTTAAACTATGTTAAATTGCTACTACACTCTAAGTTAATCCAAATTATTGGAATGAGTAGCAGGAGGTTTGAGCCTGGAAGCTGAAAAGCTGGAGGTTCCAAACCTCTTTTCCAGAAACTTATTGGGTCTAGACCAGCGGTGTCAAATTCACGCCATCACAGCGATGTCACATGGTGTATTGGGACTTTTTTCCTCTTCGCTAAACTGGGCGGAGGAGGGGCACGCGATGCATCCCGCAGGCTGCGAGTTTGACACACCTGGTCTAGACTCTCTGACTCCAACTTCTGTCCTGCTGTAGCTGTTTAGCAATAATTACTATCTTCTATCCTTTCCCAACCTTGTCTGAAAGATGTAAGGCTCCAACAACCTGTAGTGGTCTAGAGTATGTAAGAGTAACACCAAAAAAGGAAATAGTCTCTAATAGTACAGCCTAGTGACCCTGTAGTATAAATATATGTGATTAGAAGAATCAGAACTTCTTCCTGACATTGGGAGGGTAGACCATTCTCATAAGATATAAACAAAATGAAACATTATTTAAATAAAAATAATTTATAATAATAGTTACATGAAACTTGATTTACAAAACACGTACCATGTTCTCAACAGATCGCAAAATGGTGATAGTTTGCTATAATTGTTAGGGCAGGATCTCTGCATTCCTAATAGACTTCAGCTCAGTAAGTGATAAACAATTAAAATAAATCTTGTCCAAAGCCAAATATTACACAGAATACTCTACTTGTGCAGGAAAAATACAAACTAGAAGCAATACACCAATGGGTACTCTGTCTTTGGGTATGTGACAGAAAGAACAACTCTCCTCCTCACAGTAATTGAAACTTCAGAAATGTGAAGTATGGATTTGCAGCCTCTATATTCACTCCACACCATCTTTAAAACTTGATTAATATGTGACAGCCAAGACTGATTTCTCCAGGAAATGACCTATTTGTGGATAAACCCACATTCCTAAGTTTAATGCCCACATCTTCTAATATTTCATGACTGAGAAAGGAGGATGTTTGTGAACCTTATTTCCTTTAAAGTTACTTCTTCACATCATTGTCACTTCTTCTAATCACTGAATTTGATGTAGTTAAACACTGAAAGCAGATGGATTAATGTAGATCTGCGTTTCCCAATCAATGGCCTTATTGGCTGGAGAATTCTAGGAACTGAGATCCAGACCTCTGGGAATTGCCAAATTTAGGAAACATGAATGTAAACTAACATAATTTAATATTGGCAATGGAATGTACAATTTTCAGCTTCTCTAATAGAAACTAAATGTCAAAATTTGGAAAATATGAGTGGCTACAAGTGATCAGGAAGGGAGACATAGAATATGAACCTGTGAAATCTTTTTTCACAGAATAGATGGAGGGAATTATGGTTGATATTTATTTCACAGAATGTTCTATTACAAGAGAGGCATCTGAGATTGTACTATTTAAGAACAATATATAAAAAACAATATGTAAGTTCTTTGACTAAGGACCTTTCCCCCTTATCCTGCCCATGTTGCCTTCATCTCATGGAAGAGATAAGAGGAAGATATTTGTCTAAAATATTACGTGTTATATTTTAATATATTTCATTTTAGTTGAAATGAACTCTCTCTGAAATTAATATTCTCCTATCAACAGTTTTGGAGTGGCTCTGGGGACCTGCCACCACAACTTGTGAGTCCCTTTTAAAATATTTTGTATCACATGGGACAGGCAAGCCCTACAAAGATCTTGACCCAGGCAAAGCTTGTTCTGTTAATTTCAGTAAAGAGAACCACTGAAATTCAATGAAGTCAGCAAGAATCCTCTATTGGACGGTGTCAAATTCGCCATGTCATGTTGCCGTCATGTGATGTTTCATGACGTTTTTTCCCTTCACGGAGCTGGGGTGGGCATGGCCTGTGAGTGATGCATCTGGCCCACAGGCCACCAGTTATTGGATGGGCATGTTCAGACTGGAATACCAGTGTTTTGGATCAAGCTCTCGCACTATGGAAATACAATAAAGCAAACTTACCGTCTGAGAAACTAAGTTTTTTATAAAATATCAGCGTATCAGAGTTCATAATAATCTCTGTGATTGACTGATTATGTGCCCTCAAGGTTTTTTTTGACTGAGTGACCACATAGATATACTGTATCTTCTTTGTGATAATCTAATCCATAACTGTTCTTTCAAATCTTCCTACAGTGCACTTATCTTCATTGTAAGCGAGTCCATCCACCTTGTTTGGTCCTCTTCTTCAAACTCCTTTCATCCTTCCCAGCATTAGAGCCTTTTCCAGAAAGCTGGGTCTTTGCCTAATGTTTCTGAAGTAAGATACTGCATGTAATTTATCATAACTTCATTAGTTATTTCAAAAGATTTCCAATATTTCCCTTATAATATAAACATGTTTGCATATTTATTCTATTGATTAATGAAGCTTTTAAAGCTGTTATCTTTTAAAAGCATATTTGTTAGTATTTCAAGGATGTAAACTTTTTAAGTGCCTGACCAATGCTAATTTTCTATTACTGTAATTCAGGACTAAATAATGGGAGACATGTTTGTGAGGCGGGTGTTCTAGTACTTTCCATACATACACACATGGGTTTATGTACATACAGATTCTTTTTTGCTTGGTTCCTGCCAAAGTTTCTGTGATGTTATAGAATGTTCACCAACATTCTTTTTCTGGAGGGAAAGGATTAATCACAAAAATGTTGGCATACAAGTGTAGTTTGGATACAAGAAATAAAATTAGGTTAGTTGTAGAAAAACTGCACACTGCATCACTTTAGGAAATATCAAGGAGCTCAAGAGGATGGTAAGAATGAATGGAAAAAGAGTCAAGGAATATGAGGGATAGATACCCAACAAAATGAGTGACTGGCCAAAGAGGGAATAGAGTGAATTGTGAATTAATACATGAAGATGCTAATTAATACATCAACAAGTTATTGATTTGTCCCAATGGTAAAAAAAAAAAAAGTTTTGCGCCCAAAAGAGATCTTTCCTGAATTTTAAATCTAGGAATAAAGTGAACACCATGTAATATGACAACATACTGAAAGCCAGTATAATCACTCAGTTCAGAGAACAGTTTTATCAAGCTTTTAAGGCTCAGCTGCCTTAGGAATCAAATGGCACTTCTCATCAAAATTCAGGATACAAAATGAGATTTTGCACACCTGTGCTCAGTGCTTAGCACACTAGGTGTGATTGCTGTGTGTAGGTATTTGCATCAACATTCTTCTGTGCACCCTAGACTCTCATTTGTTACTATGACTGACATCTCCATCTATTACATGAGCTTTTCAGGTCATTAATTTATATTTTTTCTGGAGAATTTTTCTCAAATTGTTTCTTGGACTTGGGTTAAAATATGACTGTCTTCTCTAGTGTTGTTTGATTTGTGGAGTTGATTGAATAGATATGCATTTCTCTGCCTTGTTTGATCCTTAAAATTCGAATCTTTTGGAAGCAGCATATAACGTCTGAATTTTGAGCCATTTCCCCACTGCAAAAGTGGGGAAAACCAGATTTTTTCCCCCTGCAAGTTTGGAATTCCTGAACTGATTTCATTCTGTGCTCAGAACAGCATACTCATCACTGATTTGGAAAACATTGTTATAAATCCACATCAAATAGGACCATAATCATGATCATTGCCTGCAAAAAATAATGCAAACGAAGAATGGCTAGCACACAAAATAGACAATCAATAGAAAATAAAGTTGCCAAAGTGATCTGGGACTTTAGAATTCAAACAGATAAGCATCTGCCACACAACCCATCAGATTTAACAATAGTCATTAAGAAAGACAAAACATTTGGATAGTGGAGATTGCAGTACATGGAGAGAGCAGAACAGAGGAAAAAGAACTTGAGAAAAATTACAAAATACAAAGCAAATAAAAGTAGAACTGTGGCAAAGGAAAACAAAGATAGCACCAATAGTAATAAATGCCTTGGGTGCAATTCCAAATATCTGCAGCACCCCTTGAACATTAATGGCATTAACATCAATCAATTCAAAAAGGTGATTTTACTTAGAAAAACTTCCATTCTGTGGTGATATTTTTTACTTTATTAGGTAACAACATCTGCATATCCCTGGTCCTTGGGAAGGACTTGGATTTGGAAATGTCAAATCAGTCTAAACATCTGGCTGATTGTGGGATCAACCATAACAATAATAAATTTCCTCCCAAGTTCTCTGCAACTGCAGTTCCACTATCGTCTCACTGATCTTCCCTAAAAAAGGAAAGGTTGGAGACCTTTCTGATAATTGTCCAAGATCCAAGGATGGTATCTTGAGGAATGAGTACACCACTGCCTCCATCAAGGCCAAAGGCATCCCCCTCCCTTTCTCAGAGAAACCAGAATGGTTCCAGTACACTTTCTCTAGAATGGACAGTGATGCCATTCCAGCCATTTCCCCTTGCCTTGGGAATAATTTGATATCTACTTTCTAAAGTGAGGGAGCAAAGGGGATCAAAACTATGCCGTAACCATAATGGTTTGTTCTCTTGCTCTTCTGGGGAGGGATCGGGGTGAAATCCAGCAGGTTCTGACAGGTTCTAGAGAACTGGTAGTGGAAATTTTGAGTAGTTCGGAGAACCAGCAAATGCCACCTCTGGCTGGCCCCAGAGTGGGGTGGGAGATTTTGCAATATCCTTCCCCCAGGAGTGGGGAGGGAATGGGATTTTGCAGTATCCTCCCCTACCACGCCCACCAAGCCATGCCCACCAAGCCACACCATGCCCACCAAGCCACGATCACAGGACCAGTAGTAAAAAAAATTGGATTTCACCACTGGGAGGGATGATGTTGTTCCCATTTCTAATACCTGTGCCATAATGTCTGCCATCCTTGTGCTAATCTAATTCTGCAGGAGTGAATACCTTCAAAATTTCATTCCCCTGAAACTACAGAAAGGACAACATCTCTCCATATAGATATTGAGAGCATTTGTGAGAGTCTAGAAAAAGTCCAGAGAAGAGCAATCAGGATGATTAGGGGACTGGAGACTAAAACATATGAAGAATGGTTGCAGGAACTGGGCATGGCTAGCCTAGTGAAGAGAAGGACCGGAGGAGACATGATAGCAGTGTTCCAATATTTGAGGGGCTGCCACAGAGAGGAAGGCGTCAAGCTATTTTCTGACTGAACAAGGAGAGATTCGACCTTGAAATAAGGAGAAATTTTCGGACAGTGGGAACAATCAACCAATGGAAGTTGTGGGAGCTTTCAAGAACTGGACTGCCATCTGTCACAAACGGTGTAGGGTCTCCTGCTTGGGTGGGGTGGGGGGTTGGACTAGATGACCTCCAAAGTCCCTTCCAACTCTGTTCATCTGTTAATCTGAGTGACAAGCAGCTGGGTGAGGCTGAGAAGTGCTTTAATATTTGGGGGGAAAGAAACAATGGGACTATTTAAGGAAGGGGAACCAAGAGGTGGGCTGAGAATCATTGCAATCCAAGTAGAAGTAGCCGTGCCTTTGAATAATAGCCACATTACAGACTCACAGTCTCCACAGCATGTTTACTTTGTTTTCTCATTTTAAAGGACATTTGTGGCTGTTAGTAATCTTCCTCCCCTGCCCTGCCTGGAGCTCTTCCTGGTAAGAGTAAGTAATAGCAATACAGGATCTGATCTTATCATGTTCTAAATATTCCCACTCCTGCAAGCTGCAGTCAATAACTCGGAAGAAAGGGTGGGGGTGGGGGGGGAAGAGGGTAGAAGTGAAGGCGAAATGTATCTGCAGCTACATAGACCTGAACTTCATTTGTAATTAGATTTTTCTCGAACATTACACCAAGTTTTCAGAAATGTTATCCTCAAACCACAGCAATCCCCTACTGATGATGCATACATGCTTTTTAAATGTCTCTACGTAATTATTTTAGCTATTGCCTGCCGTAAACACAACTATTCTGTTCCCCATAACTTACGTCCATGTGGTTTCTTGGCGAGCAAAAAGCAAAACAAACCCTATTGTTTTTATTTTTGGGCTATTAGCTTACAAGAAAATGTTGCTTCATCACCAGCGATCACTGAAACAGAAGTAAAAAGGGAGAAGATCATCCGTGACATTTGGATGTCTGAATATTTTATGGAAGCCTTTCCCCATCACCACCGTGGACAGATTTGTAGCTATTAAACCATAAACTCTTGATACATAACAAAAAGTTACTAAAATCAACTTAACAATTCAGAACTAGAACCAGAGCATTTGTTGTTTATTTTTCTTTTGAAAGCCACTGAACTGGATCTCCTGCATAGTACCTAGCAATTGTATTTGGATTTGGGGTATTTTCTCAGCCCTGCAAATTCTGATAGAAGAGAAAATTTGTAGCGCAGGTTTGAACTGCAGGGTCCTTGGTGCTCTCTGAGCTTATTTTCTTGCAGATGTTTATTACCAAACTAGGTAACCTCATCAGTGCACTCATGAAACATCTGCAAGACAGCACCAAGGACCCTTCCCTGCAATTTCTTGAACATCCTGCATCACTCCTCTCCCCCTTCATATGTATTTCTATCATATATACTTTGAAGCTGTGTGTGTAATACAGAATAGAATAGAATAGAATAGAATAGAATAGAAGAGAAGAGAAGAGAAGAGAAGAGAAGAGAAGAGAAGAGAAGAGTTGGAAGGGACCTTGATGGCTTTCTAGTCCAGCCCTCTGCTTAGGCAGGAAACCCTATACCATTTCAGACGAATGGTTATCCAACATCTTAAAAACTTCCAGTGTTGGAGCACTTTCAACTTCTGGAGGCAAGTTGTTCCGCTGATTAGTTGTTCTAACTGTCAGGAAATTTCTTCTTAGTTGTAAATTGCTTCTCTCCTTGATTAGTTTCCACCCATTGCTGCTTCTTCTACACTCAGGTGCTTTGGAGAATAGCTTGACTCCCTCTTCTTTGTGGCAATTCCTGAGATATTGGAACACTGCTATCATGTCTCCCCAGTCCTTCTTTTCATCAAACTAGACATATCCAGTTCCAGCAACCATTCTTCATATGTTTTAGCCTCCAGTCCCCTAATCATCTTTGTTGCTCTTATCTGCACTCTTTCTAGAGTCTCAACATTTTTTTTACATCGTGGTGACCAAAACTGAATGCAATATTCCAAGTGTGGCCTTTCCAAGGCATTATAAAGTGGTATTAACACTTCACGTGATCTTGATTCTATCCCTCTGTTTATTCAGACCTGGTCTGAAATGGGATAAAAACTTGCTCTGCTATTTGCAAATAATTCATGGGCATGGGCATTATGGGTGGTATCAAGGAACCCCCAGGATGTTAATACTATGAAACTCCAAACCGTAATCACCAACGTGCCATTAATCACCAGCAACCTCTTTCTAAGAGAACGTAACTCCGGATAGGTGCTGGAGGCCAGGACAATTCTCACAAGGAGCGGGGAGGCACCACTGCTCAAAGCCAAACTAGAAGCCAAATCTTTTCATCCAGTGATCAAACTCTAGCTCTTTCTTTCTGAAAGTCTGAATATGCTGACTGTGCCTAGCTCTTTTCTTCCCCTTTAGGATGCTCCGGAAGTCCAGTTTCACAGGAATAGCATTTTAAAAAAAACAGGTACATGAAGATGGCTTGTCAAGGTAGCAAACAGTGTTTTTGGAGTTCCCCACTACAGGTGACTGTTTGGTATCTACCCTGTGATATTTGGCCTGTGTAAACTGCTGGATTCAGCAGGAACCTGTAGACTGTATTGTCTTAGAATTAGAGGCTTTCTCTCATTAGCCCAAGCACGAGTGAAATATTAACCTGTTTGTCTGGTACAAAGCACCAGGAGCAAAAACATGTTTGTCTAGGCAGCTGCTTTAAGGGAAGTTAAAGTAATTGATGGCTTGTTCCCTGCTGCTGTATTGTAAAACAAAACGGAGCAGGGTCAGCACCTGGAGGGGGGAAGATTCCCTCTTGAACCAGTGAGAGATAGGCAAGATTTCTTGCAGCAAGATTGCAACGGGGTGACAGTGGGTCCTGCCCTTGACCACTCTCCTGGGCTAGAAACTGCAAAGGCCAACATCCCCGCTCTCCCACCCCTCCAAGTAGAGAGGACCCATCATGGTCAGAGATGATTGACCCTACTTGGCCAGACACTGAAAACTTTATGCTCTCTTTTTTTCTTTGGCTAGATCATTCAGAACAATCCTAGCTATCTTAACTCAAAATAATGCCTGCATTCATTTAACAGCTTCGGCCAGTTACTGAACAAATTAATGAATCCATGTTCTGGATTGACCAATGTACTGAGCCAGAAGGTAACCAAAAAGACCTTTTTCAGGACTTAATGAACCATGAGAAACCAAACAATGGTTAACAGTAGCCAAATTTAAATTAACATGTTGCATGAATGCAGATAAAGGTCTTTAGCTCTAGAGCTGTGATGGCGAACCTATGGCACATTTGCCAGAGGTGGCACTCAATGCCCTCTCTGATGGCATGCAAGCCGTTGCCTCAGTTCAGCTCTGCTGCCAGCCAGCTGGTCTTTCGGTCTGTGCCGTGCATGCAGGGTGGGTGGCACATGTGCGGGGTGGCACATGCAGGGGCCCCTGTGCACACATGCGTGGGGGGCAGGGTGCATGCGGGGGTACACACGAATGCATAGGGAGACGAATGCGCAGGGGGTACACTTGCATTGCATTTTGGGGGGTCGGGCGCCCTTTGGACACTTGGCCTGGAAAAGGTTAGCCATCACTGCTCTAGAGGGTCAGTGTGCTGTGTGAACATGACTAGTATGTGTTCAGGATTGCAGCTTGAATATTAAAAACAGGGAAACAACAAATGCGTACATGGAGTGAACAGCTATAAAAATGGCTGGCATTTTCAACAAGTTACAACCATCAAGATATTTTAAACTCAGCTTTGCTCAGGCCTGTTGGGCATTCTAGACTAGTATTTCCAGAATTCCCAACAAGTCTGGGATGCAGGTTATGGGAGTTATAGTCATATGGAAGGGACCACGTTGGAGCAGAATGTTTAAGTGGTTATTCTAATGAAATGCATTCAGTTTATTTGTGTTACGGACTGGCCAAGGTATCGCAAGTGAAATTGGGAGCCCCCAGGTAGGATTCTTATTCATAAGGATCATTGTTCATTGTTTTCTGTCCTTGCCCAACCCACATAATTACACCTAAGTGAAAGAATGTATTCATATAATAAGTAACAGGTTATCTTTGCAGATTTGTAAGACAAGAGAATGTTTGCTCTTTGGATTAAAGATGTACAAAGAAAACACCATCATTGTCTCCTATTTCAGGAGGTGCTTCAAAGTTTGGAGTGTAGGTAATGGTAGTCTGTGTACTGTGTAGTGTCTCAAAATTTACATACCTGATACAGGTCAAGTGGAACTGGCAACAAACATCCTAGCATGGACTGTCTAGGTCAGGCTGACAAACAACATTTCTTGTACTGCAGAAACAATATTTCTTGTACTGTAAATCCATCCAAAATCCAGACTTCCCAGGGCAGATCATAAAGTAAGTGAGAACATTTTCAAAAGTCAATAGGATAGCAGAACACTAAAACACCAATAATAAACACCACAGAAGTTGTAGAAATCATACAATAATTCTGTATCCCAGATTGTCTTAAAATTAAACTGTGATGGCAAACCTATAGCAATGCTTAGGAATAGGGAGCCTAATCCTGAAAGATCATCCCTGTGAGTGCCATGTCTATTTCATTGGGGGAGAATTTTCCATAAGTGAGGTCCTTACAGATGTCCATTCTATTTTACCTGTTGAAGACACTTGGAATGCCTCGTATGGCTATGTATGATTTTTATCCATTTCATCTTGCTTCTCCTAAATATGCAAGAAACATATTTAATTCACAATAGGCTTTGGTTTGATCCTCCCCTCTTGTATGATTATCATCACCATCCCATAAATGCATTGTTATTGTTATTATTCATACAGATGTTGCAGTGGTGGAATCCAAATTTTTTTACTACAGGTTCTGTGGGTGTGGCTTGGTGCACGTGAAGGATACTGCAAAATCTCCATTCCCACCCCACTCTGGGGCCAGCCAGAGGTAGTATTTGCCAATTCTTTGAACTACTCAAAATTTCTGCTACTGGTTCTCTGAACTGCTCAAAATTTCCACTACCGGTTCTCCAGAACCTGTCAGAACCTGCTGGATTTCATCCCTGAGATGCTGGCAGAAACTCAAACTTGCTGATTCCAACCCTTAGTTCCATTTTGGCTGCAAAATTCGTAGTTCATAGGCATATGGAACATTGCTTTAAATTTCCTGGTTTATTAGTATTATTAGGGTTAGCACCCTCTCTGACTTATAGTAGCTATCCAGGGGTTTAAACAACAGTTTTGTAACTGTAACTGGACACTTGAATTTGGGATTTATTTTCTCATGCGATTCAGCTGTATTATTTATGATCAAGCACTTTCTTGATGCTTTTCAGACATTGTAGAAATGTTTGTACAAATGTTTTGCATTTAAAAGGTAACCAACTCCTTCTCTAAATCTATCTTCTTCTTTGACAGAATCTCTAAAAATACCATGTCACCCCCAAAGTGGGCAGGGACCACTGGTGTGATTGACTGGGGATTTTGGCAGCTGAATTCCAAATATTTGGAAGGGAGCAGTTTTCGGATGGCAGATGGGCACTGTTATCTGAAAATTCTTCCCATCACACTGAGTGGTGCTGACTATGCATAGAATTCAATTATAGCTTGCTTATCTATTCTAAGAGAAGCAAGTAGTAAAAATAGACCTATAGCAAACTGGCAGGTAGCCAATCCGTTCCATTAATAGAATATGGATGCCAGTAGGTTCTTCCAAGCTGTTGGAATTTATGTCACATACCATGTACCCTGATCTGGGTCAAAAGCAGAGGTGGTATTCAGCAGGTTCTGACCAGTTCTGGAGAACCATAGCAGAATGTTTGAGTAGTTCGGAGAACCGGTAAATACCACCTCTGACTGGCCCCATCCCCATCTATTCTCTGCCTCCCGAGTCCCAGCTGATTGGGAGGAAATGGGGATTTTGCAGTAACCTTCCCCTGGAGTGGAGAGGGAATGGAGATTTTACATTATCCTTCCCCTGCCAGGCCCACTAGGCCATGCCGCGCCCACCAAGCCACACCCACAGAACCAGTAGTAAAAAAAATTGAATCCCACCACTGCGAATGGTTTTAACTAGCTAAGTGGGCAGGAAGAGCAGGAGGGCACAGTACAAAGTAGATTCTGACTGGTGGAATGAAGTTGAGAAACCTGTCTGAAAATAATTGAGATTTTGTGTTTCAGCTGTCTGTACTTTTCTGTGTCATGGGCAGTGGTGGGTTGCTCTTGGTTTGGTTCGGTTCTATAGAACCGGGAGTAAAACCGGCAGGAGGCTCTGCCCACCTGCCACGACGTCATCACGGGTAATCTGGGCATGTGCAGACGCGAGCGAACCAAGTGTGCATATGTGCGGTCCCATTGAGAACCGGTAGTAAAGGTAAGTAGAACCCACTCCTGGTCAGGAGTATTTCAGAAACCAGATAAGTTTCAGATTCTCTGTCTCTCTTTCTCTCTCTTACATAAACACACACTTTCTCCGCTGCTCAAGGAAGTGAGAAGAATGAAACATGAAGCAATGTTTTGGATGTACCTATAACTGTTAAAAATAAACTTCAAACTGGTTTGTTTTGGTTCTGTATTGACCTATGAAGGAACAAGAAGAAATCTAAGTTCCCGTAAAGCTTGATTTCCAAATAGATAGTTGTGGCTGAATACTGAGGAAACAAACATTTTCCTTTTGGTGTGCTAACTTAACACCTTTTTAAAAATCATTTTTTTAAATTCAAAGAAGATAACCAATATTTGAATCTGGGCGTTATCAGGCACAAGTAATCAGATCTACACATGTAAAGTTCAAGCACACTATTATATTCAATCTATTACACAAGAATTTCCCCAGACTGCCAGTCATAGCTGGGAATAGGTAAATTCTCTGGAGCTCAGGTGTGTGTGTGTGTATGTGTGTGTGTGTGTGTGTGTGTGTGTGTTGGACCTCTTGAAGTTGCACAAGAATTCTAGGCTAATTCCATGATGGAGCCCGCCTCCCCGCCCCACCTGGCTGGGTGTTTCTAACAGATGTCAACTAAATGCCCAGGCTGAAGTCCATCAGGCTGAAGCATGTTGGTCATGAATCCCCAAAACTTTTCATTCTCTCCTTATGGAATCAGAAGGAACCACAAGCAGCTGCCATTGAAAGATAATAATCCCCATCTTCTCCACAACGGTAGACTACCTTCTGAGATATTGAAGGTGGGGATGAACGTGGACCGCACTTAATATTCTGGAACATTCCAGGATTATACAGGATATACCAATTATATAAACTGAGAGAAATTGGTTAGGTACTAGGGTTTTTTTTAAAAAAATTGTTTTGTTTTTTGGGGGGTCCCCCCTGGGATCAAGAATATTTTACTCAAATGTCAACTTGCGATCCCCAGGGGGAGAGCCTTCTCTGTAGGGGCACCTGCCCTCTGGAACAATTTGTCCATGGAGATATGGATGATCCCTGACCTACGCACCTTTCGCCGTGCCTTCAAGATGTTTTTATTCCAACAAGCTGGGATGGCCTAAATATGAATTTTAACTGTTGGTTTATTATTAATACATTGGGGCCAAATTATTTAATATGTTTTTAAACTGTTTTTAAACTTTGTATATGGGGTGTTTTATTGTTGGCTGTACACCGCCCTGAGTCCTCTGGGAGAAGGGCAGTATAAAAATTTCAATAAATAAATAAATGTAACCTAGGTTAGGGGTCTCCAACCTTGGCAAATTTAAGACTTGTGGCAAAGCTGGCTGAGAAACTCTGGGAGCCCACAAGTCTTAAAGTTGCCAAGGTTGGAGATCCCTAACCTAGGTGGTAGAATCATAAAGGGCAGTTAATATATGCTTGTTCTGTGAACAGGTGATAAGAGAAGGCGGTGAGAACCTGACCCAGAGCTAGTCAAGGGTGTCAAAAAAAAATCTAGGTATCTCAGGAGGGTAACCAGCCAAGCAAAACAGATTATTTTATGTCATAGGCCTACCAGAGCCCCAGGGAAGTGCAGAAGGGCATCTTGCTATATAACAACATCTTTTTGTGTGAGTTCAGGTTTAGCAACACTGACCTGGAATGCAGTTTTGCTTCATATTGTTTACAAAGTGCATTTCAATGAAGCTGTTTGCTTTCCAACCCCGGTCCATTTTTTTGCCTGGGTAAAACTAGCTACACTTTGATTTACCGAAGTAGACAAGAACACCTACATGCCATCCCATCAACATTTCCAAACTATTTTGAAAAACCTCTGAAGGACACACAACAGGGTCTGCTCTGTTATTTTGAAATAAATGCTTTGTGATCAGTGCCCAATGCCAATATGGTTTAAAAAAAAAAAGCAGCTCACCACATGGAAAACTTGATTGGTATTCTAAGACTGCTTATTACTGCATCATTTCTAGAGAATGCGCCACATCTCTTATCCTTTAGGAATTAAATATTTACACTGGCTTAATTTTGTTCTCTTCGTCTTTTCCTCTTTGGTGACTTTCCAGCCAGCCCTTCTTGAGGCAAAGTCATTACACCCTTTAGGCTTTCTGTCTGGGTTCGGCACCCGGGGTGAAATGCTACTGGTTCGGGTCAGTTTGCTGAACCGGTAGTAAATTTTTTTTAAAAAAAGTTCCGACGATCAGCTGAGCAACGCACGATCATTGGAACTTTTTTTAAAAAAAACTTTTTAAGCATTTTTTTTACTACCAGTTTGGGTGAATAGGTAGTAAAAAAAATGATTAAAAAATGTTTTTAAAAAGGTTCTGACGATCACAGGGCACAGCTGTGATCATCGGACCCCCCCTTTTTTTTTTTACTTTTTAAAAGCATTTTTACTACCTATTCGCCGGAACCACTAGTAAAAAATACTTTTAAAAAGTTTTTTTTTAAAGTTTCCAAGATTGCACGCCACAGCGATTTCCCCCCCTTGTTGTCCTACTTACCTTCCCAAGCCTCCTTTTGGTGCATTCTGCGCATATGCATGCAGCTCATGGTGCATACTGTGCATGCATGAGTGCAAGTACGCATGCACAGCCAGCAAACGGGTAACAAACCGGTTCAGATTTCACTACTGCTTGGCACCCAGGGTGAGTAAAGGGGAATGCCACTTCCCTCCCTCCTCCTCCCTCCTGAAATGACTGAAGCTCGTTTTCTAATAGTAATTTTATTGAAAAATGGTAAAAAAACAAACTAAACGACAAAAAGAAAAAAATAGAAGGGGAGGGGAAAAAAGGAAAAGAAATACAATAAAGGAAAAGAAAACAAATAGATAATGAAATTACTTTCACCTTCATCACAGGTATAAATAATTTTAGTAAATTATCACCTTCTCTTAAAATAAAACAAATTACCTCTTCTTTTCATATCCCAACTCTTACTTATGAACAAATCCTTGAGAGCTTCATTAGTTCAGTCCTGATCAGCCAATGCCCATTAAGGGTTACCAAAGATAACATACAGTGTTTATTTTAGCCATGATCAAATAAACCAACTTTACATTCCTTCTTTTTACATTTAACAATCTTGATCATTTTTTCCTTGTTCATTTGTACAAAAGTGCTCAAAGCTTTAGCAAGTCTTAAAATTAACTTCTGAGTCCGTTGTTGAAATATATCCTTCAGTATGTTGAATGTTAAAATATTTTGTTCCAGTCTGTATTATTACATCAAAGTTAAGCATTCTTCTCACTATGTCTCTCACTGTTGGATTGAAGTAATGCTATTGTACCATAATTAAAAATATGAGGATGATTTCAGGTTGCTTGTGTACTGTGGATTGAGGTCCCTTGAAGGTGCAACCCTGCTGAAAAAAATCAGTCAAGTTTATCAGGGGACAAAAGTTCATTACAAGACATGCAATGAGCATTACAAAGAGTTCAATAATGTATTACTCTCAGCCTGATTAAAAAAAATCAAGTCCCATTTATGGTGAACAAAACCACTGTATTTGTTCAGTTTTCCAACCAAATGCAATGGTTGCATTGCATTAGGCATCTCAACAAGCACTGATCATATTTTCTTTGTTCTAGTTTACAGAGAAAGAAACTTTTACTCCCTTTTTAACCTTGTTTGGTTTTCAAATCAAAATGAAATATTTCCCATTGCCCGAAATCCTTCTTATTACCATCTCTTCACGATTCACTCTATCTGACAATTACATCTGGGAGATATGTTCGTAAAAAGTGACTGTGAATCTTCATGTTTTTAAATCTTCATAGAATGCGTTTTGAGTGTATTAATATTTACATATTCCTCTGAAATATTTATACAGTATGTGTAAATAGATACATATATTCAATATTATCCACCTGGACTTTCATCAAAGTTTAGACGAAACAGCAGATCAATAGGAGTGGCATTCTAATCAAGCAGAAGGTATTTACATTTAGCAGGCTCACAATTAAGCTTCAGAAAGTCTTTGTTTATAACATTAAGTTCATTTAAAGTCAAATAAATGCATAGGTAGCTATAGAGACCCACTTCCTCTACAGCAGTGTTTCTCAACCTTGGCCATTTTAAGACCCCCCCTCCCCAAATTCTTTAGTCACTAGGCTAGTATTCATTTTAAATTAATCTAAAGATGCAGATTAGAACCAATCTTAAAACAGTTTAAGAAACACTTTTTTACAGTATTTTCCTTTGTTGCACCAGAGAAAGTTGAATTATATGCCTTCTGAAACTAGAGGTGACTCTAGTAAGAGGACTACTCTAGGACAGGAGATTTTGGCCCCAAATCAAGTAAGCTGTAGCTGCTGAAGACTAGGTAAGTATGGATGTAAGGATGTTTATGAGTAGAGCAAATAGCCTGATATTGTGGAATGAAGGGTTGGTCAACAACATTATTGGAGTAGGAGGGAAAAGTTACCTAATATTTGTTTGGCTTTCAAACACTTTCTTCTCTAGATTGCTTATGGCAGGAGCTATCAGTTGGGGTTGTGGCCAAAACTCATTATATCTTTCTTCGTTCTTCTTTCATTGTGTCCTAGATATGCTGTCTTCTCCCTCATACATCCTGTAAATTGGTCATTTCCCAATGAATCTGAAACAGGAATGAAGACCTCTAGTAAACCAAGAGAAAGCGCCCTTCAAAAACATAAAACACTTTTCTGTGAGGCCCCATGCATTCTTTCTCATGAACAGAGTTCACTTTGGTGATGACCTGCAGGTCAGTGACCATAGACCAGGGATGTCAAACTCATGGCCCGGGGGCTGGATCTGGCCCACAGGGTACTTAGATCTGCGGGGCTGCCCTGGAAACAGTGAAGTACCAGCCTGTGGTGCCTCTGGCAGAGGGGTGCAGGAGGCTGTTGCAGCTGAAAACAAAGCTTGGGAGCCCGTTTTTGCCGGCAGAGCACTTGGGCCATCACAGGCACCACTGACATGAGGGATGTCAAGCTGGCCATGGCCACCCTGGTCATGCCCACTCCAGCCCCCCAAGGTGAAACACAACCCTTACACGGCCCTCAATGAAATTGAGTTTGACACCCCTGCCATAGACACTCAAGATACTCCCTTATGGTAGCCACAAGGAGATACAATAAACAGCTCCAACTTTTAGGACACTTTGGAATAAAATACTTTGCATGGCATTTGGTTTGTTATACACCTCTAGTATTTTTCTCTATGCTGCAATTTACTTGTATGAATTAATAAAAGTAAACCAGCAGCAAAATAATCTGGACAAATATTCCACAAGTCACTTCTTCTCAGACTTTGCCCAGGTCATGCTTACTTTTGAACAGGAATGACAGTAAAAAGAGAATCAGACCAAGATGCCAGCTGTTATTTATATTACTTCTGTGTATTTATAGTGTATTTATAGCACAACCATTAAAAGTGTTTTTTGCTCTCTTTTAAAAACCATTTGGAAAACTGGTAGCAGTATCTCTGTACCCAGGAAAATCCAACGTGTGTCTTGTTCTTGCTACTCGGATATGAATGTAAATAAAACATCTGAATAAGGTGCCACTTCTTTAGATGGGAAATTTACAGCTCAAAGGGCCAAAACCGACCCATTAAATCATCCAATTTAACACGGGAGGAACCTGGACTGGATTTTCCCTATTTCTGATTTTGAATTGGTTTTGGAGATTAAACAATTGGGTGCTGGGAATTTAAAAAGAAAAAATTCATAGTGGTAATGATCACTATGGAATGACATTTGTAAAATCTAAAGTTGAATACTATCTAGCTTTCATTTTATATATCTATACAAGCACACCCACATTTATACATATTATCAAATGCTTTTATTTCAGTTTCATGCACTCAGTGACATCATGTGCCATTTTAATATTTAAATGTTCAATTTTTAATTGGTTGGATTTGTGCACACATTACTATGTTAGAAGGCAAAGTAGCAAATTCCTATCTCTTCTGAATTTTGGACAGAGATATTTGTTAAAGTACATCTGCCCAGTTTTACATTCTTATTCCAAAGGAGGCTATCAAAGCAGATAATCTCCATGGGAGGAAAAAAAAGGATCTACCTATAGATCCATATGGTAAGAGTTCAATGTCACTTAGGAAAACATTACACTTTCTTAAATAACTAAGCAATAGGATAGAAATGCTCTATATACAGAACATAGTGTTAATTTAAACACAAAACTACTGGTATTTATATCAGGAGCCTGGAATTTCAATCTTGTTTTCTTAATACATGCTTTCACTGAGTGCTTACAGTAATCTCTTTCTCACAGTACAGCTCCTTACCTTCTGCTTTATTCTTGGCTGAAATCACAGTGGAGAATAGATGAAAATGAAGTTCTTTGGGTAACATGAAGGAACAGGGACAAAAGACAAGGAATTGCCCCTGTTTTCCTCCCTTTCTTCTTTTTTCTAAACTGCAAGGCAGAAATAATAAAAGCATATCAGGCATTTTTACATGAACAGCTCTGGATCTGCTAATGTATTGGATCCCATGCAGCCACTGTCAAAAGGTCATTGTTCCACATCCACAACGCAGATGACAAAAGAGTTACAGAAATTCAGGGGTTGTTTCTCTATTCTGGTCCTATTGGATCTTTCGGTGGCATTTGATACCATCGACCACGGTATCTTGCTGCGTTGCCTCAAGGGGCTGGGAGTGGGAGGCACTGTTTTACGGTGGTTCTCCTCCTACCTCTCGGATCAAATGCAAGCGGTATTGGCAGGGGGGGCAGAGATTGACCTTGAGGCCCCTCACCTGCGGGGTGCCCCAGGGGTTGGTCCTCTTGCCCCTCCTGTTCAACATTTATATGAAACCGCTAGGGGAGATCATCCGTAGTTTTGGGGTGATGCATCATCAGTACGCTAATGATACTCAGCTTTTCACTTCCACCCCAAACCAACGCAGTGATGCCCTCGACGTGATGGCTCGGTGCCTGGAAGCTGTACGGGTCTGGATGGGTAGAAACAGACTTCAACTCAACCCGGCCAAGACTGAGTGGCTGTGGGTACCGGCATCATGGGTTCATAAGAGAGGTTCCATCACTGACTAAAGGGGGTGAAGTTTTACTCCCTGTAGACAGGGTGCACAACTTGGGTGTCCTCCTGGATTCACGGTTGAGCTTAGAAGACCATATAACGACCGTGACTAGGGGGACATTCGCCCAGATATGCCTGGTGTGCCAGTTGCGTCCCTATTTGGACGAAGATGCCCTATGCACAGTTACTCATGCACTGATCACCTCACTTATTGACTACTGTAATGCTCTCTACATGGGGCTGCCCTTGAGGGCCACTCAGAGGCTTCAACTAGTGCAAAATGCAGCCGCGTGGGTTGTGATGGGAGAATCCCGATACTCCCATGTTACGCCCCTCCTGCATGGCTTGCATTGGTTACCAGTTGCCCTCTGGGTGAGATTCAAGTGCTGGTGATGACCTATAAAGCCCTATGTGGCTTAGGCCCAGGATATTTGGCGGACCACCTACAGCCAGCAACGATATCCCATCGCCTGGTCCGTGCCCATAGAGAGGGCCTGCTCAGGGTGCCGTTGGCTGGACAGTGTCGGCTGGCGGCCCTAAAGGGTAGAGCCTTCTTGGTGGGCATGCCCACCCTCTAGAATCAACTTCCCTTGGAGCTCCGATTAGCACTTGACCTTCGCACCTTTCGCCGTGAATTAAAAACTTGGCTTTTTAAATCCCTCGACCTGGACTGATGGGGTTTTAAGGGTTAATTTTTAAATTTTTTAGATTTTAGATTTTATTTTGTATTGTGGCTTGTGTTTTATTATTGTGAGTTGCCCTGAGTCCATTGGGAGATAGGGCAGCATATAAGCCAAATAAATAAATAAATAAATAAATTTCCCCCAGTCCTTTAGATGTATTGGATACAATTCCCTTCCCTTCCAGCTACTTGGCCTCTGAAGATAGTTAGCCTAATATAGCTAGGGATGAGCAGTCTGGAAGAGGTTGACCCACCACATTTGGTCTTAGGGGCAATGAGAAAAACAAAGCAAACATATTGAATTTTTAAAAAACGTTCTTTCACTAAATGGGGACATTATAGGAGGAGGCATGTTTAACATTCCCAGCAATTTAGACAGAGGTGGGTTTCAGCAGGTTCTGATCAGTTCTGGAGAACTGGCAGCAGAAATTTTGAATAGTTCAAAGAATCGGTAGTAAAAATTCTGACTGGCCCTACCCAATGGTGAAATCCAATTTTTTTGCTACTGGTTCTGTGGGCGTGGCTTGGAGGGCCTGGTGTGGCTTGGTGGGCGTGGCAGGGGAAGGATACTGCAAAATCTCCATTCCCTCCCCACTCTGGGGCCAGCCAGAGGTGATATTTGCCGGTTCTCTGAACTATTCAAAACTTCTGCTGCCGGTTCTCCAGAACTTGACAGAACCTGCTGGATTTCACCCCTGGCCCCACCCCCATCTATTCTCTGCCTCCCAAATCCCAGCTGATCAGGAGGAAATTGAGATTTTGCAGTAACCTTCCCCTGGAGTGGGGTGAGAATGGAGATTTTACAGTATTCTTCCCCTGCCATGCCCATCAAGTCATGCCCACCAAGCAATGCCATGCCCACAAAGCTACACCCACAGAACCGGTAGTAAAAATTTTTGAAACGCACCACTGACTTTAGGACAGATGTTTCGAAAATGAAAAAAAATCATAAATCAACAGAAGGACACCCCAAATAAAATTAAGAGAAAAGAGATAAGCTCATATAGTGACTGATGCTATCTTGATTTTGCATGTGCAACACACAATAAGCAAGTTGGTTCCTCCACCAGCTTCAATGCTAAAGGAAAAATTGGACAGAACTGATTGATGAATTCTGTCCATCATCTCTAAGCTCCTTCCTGGGCTCTTCTAAGAACAAGTTTTTCCATCTAAAACAGAAAACAAATTGGAGTCATATAATGAGCTGAGTCACAAGTAGAGCTGTTATTTAGAAGTTCCCTCCCGTTGCTTTCCTTTCATTATATAGACAACAGATGCTGACATTCAGATTCCTTGTTTGTTTGGGGGAGGGCAGAATTTCCTTCATTCTACTGATTTCTGTTTTTTTTAGCCTTGCATTAAATGAGTAAAAAATTATAGAGTTAATAGCCTTAGAATAATGCTGAGCAGTCCATTGCTACTATACAATTCTGCTGGTTCACCAATACACAGGCTCATATTATTCTACTCTGGGCACATTCTACAACATCCTTCCTCTTTGGAAAAAGCACTGATGCTGGGAAAGGTGGAAGGAAAGAGAAGAACAGTAGGACCACCAGCAAAGTGAGTAGACTCAGTTACAGTAGCAATGGTACACTGCTGGAAGACCTGAAAGACCATGTTAGGGCCAGATTATCATAGAGATAATCAAGCGCTGTGGTGACGCAGTGGTTAGAATGCAGTATTGCAGGCTAACTCTGCTGACTGCCAGCAGTTCAATTCCACCTGCTCAGGGTTGACTCAGCCTTCCATCCTTCCAAAGTTGGTAAAATAAAGATCCAGATTGTTGGGGGCAATAGGCTGACTCTCTCTAAACTGCTCAGAGAGGGCTGTAAAGCACTATAAAGCAGTATATAGGCCTAAGTGTTATTGCTATTTACCTGAGATGACACTGACTTGAAGGCACATACTTAGTCAATCAGTCATTGCAGTTAACTCTTTTAGAGATTACAAAAACATCCTCTCTTATCCCTCTTGTCTTTTGTTTGCTCAGGAACCCCCCCCCCCCCCAAATTAGGTTCAGAATCCTGGGACAGTGGTGGAAAGGGGCAATGGGGGTGGGTGGGGTGTCAATCTGATGAAAGCATTGTGGCAGATTGTTTTACTTTTGGTTGAATATTTGTTTTCCTTTAACCGAGCCTATGTCAAGCAGCTTGCCAATCAGGAGAACAGAGTTGAGGGTTGCAGGTGGCAGAAATGGGCCGCCTATGCTGCTTCTCTGATAGGAGGTGGGCCTTGGATACAAAATATGGCTGATAGCCCATGCAGCTTTGGTGCAGCTGCTGATGGCAGCTGCTAACCCTGATCAAACATTGCCGAGTTGAGTAGGAACAAATTGACAACTGCTTCATGGAAACCAGACTGAGCTGTCTAGAAAATACCTGGGGCAATTTAGACCATCACTCTGTTGCACTCTGCTTAGTGCAACATTCAGATTAAAGCATCTCAGACAGATGGCTGTCTATCCTCTGCTTGAATGATTCCAACCAGAAGAAGCCCACCACTTTCCTGATTAATGGATTCCACTTTTCTTTGAAATCTGCCTTGCTGCAACTTAAATCCATTATCTGACATCCTGGAGAGAGAAAATATCTTGACATCCTTTCAGAAATGTGAAGAATGCAATATTCCCCCTTTCCAGGCATATTTTTTTAAAAAAGTTTCTCTACTCTACCTTTGCGGGAATTTCTTTGTCTCCCTTGTTCAACTTTACTCTCCTTTTCTGAACTTGTTCCAGTTTCTCTGAATCCTTCTTAAATTATGGTGCTCAGAACTGGCTACAGTATTCAGTGGGGTCCGTCTGTCCAAACTAGAATAAAGGGTGACTCCCCATGCTTTGAAAATTGTACTTTTGTTGATGCAGCCTAAAATTGGACTGCACTTTTTGCAGCAATAGGACTATAGAAATAGAAATAATAGAACTATTATTTCAATATAGTTTTCACAAATACCATTTGTGGTATTTGTATAACATTTCTCCCCATGCTGTATTTGTTCCTTGGATCTTGTTTCTACATTAAGATTTTTGTACTTGCCTTTTAGTTTCTATTACTTTCAAAGAATCACTCTAATGTTTCAAGGTAAGCTTGGATTTTATTTCATATTCTAGAACAGACAGTTCTGTAAAACCTGTAAATCTGATAAGGCATTCCCATCCAAGTCATTAATGAAAGCATTGTAGAAACCTAGAAGTGAACTTTGTGGCACCCCACTTGATATATCGCTCCAATCTAATGAGGAATGATTAATGCATATTCTTCAAGTATAAATTTTAAGGCAGTTATGTATGTATGCGTACTACATCTAGCCCCTACTTAACTTACTTGCTAAACATTTTGATCATGTTTAGCAAGTAAGTTAAGTAGGGGCTAGATGAAGCCCATATTTAACTTACTTGTTTGAAGTAAAAATATTCTATATCTTCAAAATTCCCACCATCTACTAAAAATTATAGGATCGAAAAATGAGACAAAGTTATTCTAGCATGATTTGTTCCTGACAAATCCATGCAGAATTCTGGTAATTGTCACATTGTTTTTATCTGATGAGCCATTCGTTTATGGCCTTTTGCTTTCTATCAAGATAAAAAGTTTGGTTCAGTGCCAATATTTGTTTGCCCCCCGCCCCCCACTCCCCGTAAGGGTGTGCTCTCTTTGCAATATTCCAATCAGAAATGTTGTATAACAAGAAAGACAATAGGTTTTGTAAAAGTTCTGGGTGGGGTGTTTGCTTCATGTCCTAACTTGAACTGTTTTTGCTGCTAAGAGCACATAGGTATTCATAAAGTGGTTCTGCTATACTCATGCAATTACCATGATGTCCTTGTATTATATAACTTGCTTTGCATAGGCCTCTGATCTATGGAAGAAGCAACATTCTGTTTACGACACCGTAGAGTACTTGCATCAAATCTTGATCAGAAGTTCAGATCTCTCTAATGATTGACACTGCTGCAAAGTGGGATTGTTTTAAATGACAGCTTACACCAACTGTCATTAAAACCCCAAGGCGTGCAAAGGATACCTGATTATGGAAGACTGTCCTATGACAGTGCTCGCAAGATTGTGCTGCAGAGAAAATCAGTCAGGAGAGCAGTTCTGAATCACGTGTCCTTCTCAATGTCCACCTTTCAACATTCCTTCAAGTGGAAGGAGAGAGCACATCAGTATGCTTTGGTAAACAACTTTCTAATTAAGTATCAGAGTACATTTGCAATCTGTTTTACTTCTTTGCACTTTGCAACACTAAGCAAAGTATGTGCTCATCGTCACATTACATTGTTGTGGGGTGTTTTGTCCCCACAGATTGGCTGCTGTTTTGTTTGTTTGTTTATTCGAACTGCTAAACCATAATATCCCAGGGCAGAAGGAAATCTTGGCATCTTTCCTGAAGTTCAGTTCCTTCCAATATGATTTCCCAAGCAAAGACTCAGCTTGTTCTGTCTCTTTTCCTCTCTCCACTTCATCTTGGCCAGGAGCCCTTCTCCCCAGCTTCCTGGCTGCTGTGCTCCCTTTTGCTGGGTCAGCAGAATTGCTCATTAGACTTCTTTACGCTGCAGGCAAAGAGGAAGAAAACAGCAGCATTCCTTTGAATTGGGTGGATGGGTGGGAGACTGTGCTCACCCATCTGCCAAGACGGTACAGCTCCTCCAGGTCACTTCTTACTGAGTGCCCACACTAATGACGCAAACTGAGCTGAGCTACAATGCTTGGATTTGTAATCCACATAATAGGGTGAATATGCAGCCAAAGGCAAGAAGGCTTCTATGGAACAAGCCGAACTGGGACAAAGTCATTGAAGGAGACCAGGAGAATCATTGCTCTGTTTTCCCATTCACCTTAAACAATAGTTCATTTATTATGACAGCAGTTTTCACATATGTATGATGTACCTTTCTGAGTTTCAGCTCTTAATTATATATAACTAGTTGGAAGAAAGGCAACTTAATATGCAGTGAATTCAGAAAGTGAAAACCCAGGTGATGGATGAAAAATGATCTTTCATAACACAGTTATTGTGAAAGTTAGATGATTACCTGACATCATAGCACCAGTGAGTTTACTAAAATATCAAAATGAGTCTGGTAGCACTTCCCCCCCCCCCCCAGCAAACAAATTTTATTCACCTTTAATGACATTTTCAATTAAGGGTGTTAATCAGAAAAGATACTATCAGATTCCTCATCTTTTGATATCATAGATTAACACAACTCTCCTTCTACAATAATGTATTTGATTCCTAAAGTTACATTAGTGCAATCAAACTTTTTGATTCATTGTAGAAGATCTTTTAGAGGCACATCCATTGTTTAGAAATTCTTTGGATCAAAAATGATCATACAGAAGATGGAAAATATTTTGTTCTCCAGTGGCTTTTTGAATGCTGTTTTTCTGGTCTCAGCTCTTTTGTGTGGGAACTCTCTTCTTGAGAGCTCCTCATAAAATCTCAATAGAGATGACAACTAAAGATTATGGATGCTGTAAGTCACGCAATCTAGAAATCACCAGATTGGGGAAGACCAATCAGAACTTCAGAATCTTGCTGTTTTTATCATCCATTAAAATTCTCTGGATACCTTTAGGGTAACTATTTATTGTCTCTCAGCCCAAATTACCTCCTGCTCTTATTCTGGAGGACAATGTTAAGAGAGAGTCCCATGGATACCAGCTGAGGTCCTGGAGGAAAGATATTTTATATTCTATAATGGGGCAAACAGTATTTTCTTAGGAGCTTTTAAGGCAAAAATAGAAAGGTGAACTTCCCTATATCAGTACTGTCATCTTGCTTGATAGTCCTGTATTTTTAACAGTTATTTTAATACTAAAATGAAAAAAAAAATGTGAAAGTAGAATCATTGTAAAACCTTCCTGTAAAACCTTTCCTTGGAAAGTTAAAAAATACTAATTATAGCTCTCTACTGTTGATTAGATAGGGGCTTAATTTGGAAATCAGAGCTAAAAGAAATAGAGCAGGGCAAAAGAGATTACTTGTAGCTCGTGGGGATGGGAAAGACTTTTTCCCCCCAGAAAGCTGCTGCAGAGAGTTCATAGATGGTCCCGAGTTAGCCTTATTAGTAGCACAATGCAGCGTAAAGATTGTGGTGGCTGATCAGATTTAGTGAAGCTGATTTGGAAGAGGTATTATTCCAAATAATACCTCTTGGATGCCTTGAATACCTTGAAAAGTATTGGATGCCTTTCACCCTTCTCAGTTTGATGTAGAAGCTCTAAAAAAACACAGAGGGTTAAATAAGTTACACACACGGTGATCATGAAATCAAGAGCTTCCACCATCTTGGTCAGCTTATCGATATCATAGGGCTCAGCAAAATTTCTCAGCAGATCAGAAAGAAGGGGAACCACTTCATGCATTGGAACAGCCAGTATTTAAGCTATAGTGTGAATAATTTGCTTAGACTGAGACCCATCTCATTTAGAGCCCAGACATCTGGCAAAAGGAGAATACATCGTCCTTTTGCCCCATTATAGAATATAGAATATCTTTCCTCCAGGACCTCAGCTGGTATCCATGAGACTCTCTCTTAACATTGTCCCCCAGAATAGGAGCATTTGGGCTGAGAGACACTAAATGTCTTCTGGTCTGTCGTGTCTGTCCGATAGGCCTAGCTTTATGCCCAGAGTCACCTTGGTGAGATTGGCTGTATCGAAATGTAATAGATAAATAAATAGCTTTCAAATAAAATATTGTCTGGCGTCTTGAGAATCTTGGATTTTTTTTAATGTTTTCACAACAATAGTCATTCAAACGTTCATATATTGTGATTTTGTAAATTGTCTGCTTCTTTCTTTCCCTCAGCAACACCTACCATGTTTTCCTGAAAATTAGACCCTGTTTTATATTTTTTGAACCCTGAAATAAGCGCTTGGCCTTATTGCCATGTGCTCAAAAGCCTGATTGGTCTTATTATCAGGAGATGCTTTATTTTGGGGAAAACAGGGTAGTTTTATATTATTTGAGTTATTTCCTGATTCCGGATTGAAGCAATCAGCTTCAATCCAGCCCCTTCCAGTCTATGGTCACTGTAGATCACATGACTTGTAATATGTTTCTATGGAGAAATTTGAAAGGTGCATCATCATTAATTCACTACAGCAACCGTTCTTGAAAATAAAAATTTGCTGGAAAAATATTGCAGTTCAAAAACCAATCTTTTTGATGCTAGAAAAAGTAATTTCATAAACATATAGGCTTAATTATATTTCCTGATTTTTTAATTGTTATTTTTGTTGTGGATGGCAAAGAAAATTAAACTTTCTGTGTATTTTTCTTTTCCCCTTAATGGTCCTCCTTTCCAATCCGGTCAAGATATCTGGCAACATAGCTTCATCAAACTTTATATAAAATCAAGAGTTTTTCCAGACTTGCTGTTGAAAACTGAAACTGTACTTTATATTCAGAAAACAAGTGATATTTATTAGGAAAATTTATATTGCTGCCTATTCGCTCATGGCGACTAGGCAGTTTATGGGAAATAAAAATATAACATAAAAGAAATAAAAATAATAAAAAATAATAATCCCCCACATGCCCACCTCAGCAGCAACACACTCATACCAGCCATTTAATGGGCTCCATCCTGCTCTGGGTTTCCCAGGCCCACTGGTAGATATATTAGGTGCGCTAACTTTGTAGTCAATCTTTGGATATCATATCCTTATAATTTATTTATTTTATTCAATTTGGTGCTGCCAAACGACTCCAGATAATGTAACAGCCAAAATAGTACCCACAAAACGGAGACATCTCCAGATTGGAAGGGGGTACAGAAAAGTGTGCATGTGTGTCAGTGGTAGGATTCAAATTTTTTTACCACCAGTTCTGTGGGTGTGGCTTAGTGGGCGTGGCAGGACTTGGTGGGCGTGACTTGGTGGGTGTGGCAGGGGAAGGATACTGTAAAATCTCCATTCCCTCCCCACTCCAGGATGAAGGTTTCTGCTAAATCCCCATTTCCTCCTGATCAGCTGGGACTCGGGAGGCAGAGAATAGATGGGGGCAGGACCAGTCAGAGGTCATATTTACTGGTTCTCTGAACTACTCAAAATTTCCACTACCAGTTCTCCAGAACTGGTCAGAACCTGCTGAATACCATCTCTGATGTGTGTGCATGTCGAAAGCCTCTTATGAGTAAATGGCCCAATGCTACAAAATTCAGAATAACTATTGTGTGGGAATACAAATATAGTATTTCTATACTAGAAAGTGAGAATAGAGTAAAATGGAGCATCCTCAGAAAGGTGAGGATATCTGACTGGCTGGTGGAATACTGAGGAAGAGTTTCCTATCCTGCAACATTATGTAGTAGGACACATGCCTTTCTTCTCTGCAGGATAACATGGGATGTTGAAATAGAATCTATTTATTTTATAGGCCAAGCCACTAATAGAGAATGCCTGGTCACTGCATTGTATTGACATAGTTGTCTTATGGGTATCCTAGCTACTGTACTTAGTGACATACATTTCATCATCTTAAATACTTTGGCCACCTAATGAGAAGAGAGTACTCTAATGGAAAAGACCCTAATGTTCAGAATCATTGAAGCTAAAAGAAGAAGGGGACGGCAGAGGATGAGATGGTTAGATAGTGTCATTGTCGCAATGAACATGAATTTGGGCAAACTGCAGGAGACGGGAGAACAGGGGAGCCTGGCGTGCTATGGTCCATGGAGTTGCAAAGAGTCAGACACAACTTAGTGACTGAACAACAAGAACAATATATCATCATTAAACAAGCCTGAGCTTTTGTTTCAGGAATACAGTGCTATTTTGTGAAGGAGTACGGCAAGCAGGAAATAAATCCCTAGCTCTCTTTGTGTTTGTTTTTTAGTGGATGTCCTCTCACTGTCCTGAACAATTTCTTTTCTGCAGACCTTATTTCTGCCAGAGACAGCAAAACTCACGCTAGTTTTTTGAGACTCAGTAGCCAAATTATCCTTTCAGCAGCTTTTCCATCACAATGATCTTCAGATATGTCAGAACCAGTGGTGGGTTTCAAATTTTTTTACTATCGGTTCTGTGGGTGTGGCTTTGTGGGCATGGCAGGGGAAGGATATTGTAAAATCTCCATTCTGTCCCCAATACAGGGGAAGGTTACTGCAAAATCCCCATTTTCTCCCGATAAGGTGGGACTTGGGAGACAAATAATAGATGGGGGCAGGGCCTGTCAGAATTTTTACTACCAGTTCTCCGAACTACTCAAAATTTCCGCTACCAGTTTTCCAGAACTGGTGAGAACCTCCTGAAACCCACCTTGGTCAGAACCACAACTCCCAGAATTCTCTATCCTCACAGTTGAAGGAAATGCCACCTGTAGTTCTGGGAATGATAGTTCCGATACACTCCAAGTTTGCCAGAATTAGATTAAGGTAGCCAATTCCTTAATTCTCCTTCCACAAGGAGAAAGCAGAAGGTGGACTTAGAACCTATGATGCAGTTAGGGATTTATTTATTTATTTATTTATTTATTTATTTACTCTGGTAGATTAAGATGGTGCTGATGTTTTTGAAATAAAAAATAATCTTCTTTGCTTCCTTCAATATGTGGAAAGCTAACCGGTTACATTGTGGGATCCTTTGTTCTTTTGACTCCATAGTCCTACCCTGACAGGCTGACCTTTTTCTTCTTGTACCACATATTCTATCTGCTTGGTGCTTAAATGCAGCCATGACAAAAGATGCATTGAGTTCTCTTGGATACTTTCAACAGCTCTGGGCTGAGTTAATCATGATGTAAAGATAAAGCCGGAGGAGAAGAATGGTATCACACAACCCACAAGAAAACTAAAGCTGCCTTGTGAAAGTTTATGAAGGAACACTGCGAGGAAATGTTTCTCCCTTTTCTTGTCGCTAAAATGGATGACATACCCAAGAATCTCACAATTCAGCTCTATTAGACAATCTTTTAAAACCAGCTGACTGGGAAATATCCTAATATAATATCACAGCTCATGTTTTTGTAAACATATTAGTAGCCGTAATAGCCTCTTGTTAAATGGCTTCTGAAAGGCTGATTTAGGGTTGCCCGCAACAGCCAATAGATATTGCTGCATACATATGCTGTGACAGGGTTGATGGGTAAGTAGAGGTTGCAGAGGGGTACAGAGAGGCTAGCATGCATACTTCCAGAATCCCAACTTTGTGTTATGCAGAGCAGGGGTGAAATCCAGCAGGTTCTGGAGAACCGGTAACAGAAATTTTGAGTAGTTTGGAGAACCGGTAGCAGAAATTTTGAGTAGTTTGGAGAACCAGCAAATACCACCTCTGGCTGGTCCCAGAGTAGGGAGGGAATGGGGATTTTGCAGTATCCTTCCCCTGGAGTGGAGTGGAAATGGAGATTTTGCAGTATCCTTTCCCTGCCATACCCACCAAGCCACTCCACACCCTGCCCACCAAGCTACGCCCACAGAACTGGTAGTAAAAAAAATGGATTTCACCACTGATGCAGAGGTGTGCACATAGATTGGTTCCAATTTCCTGCTGGGAGAAATCATGTCCCCATAGCCACCATCATAACTTTTGGGGCTATGCTCAGTGGACAACTTTGATAGATACTTTAAGCCTCAGCTAAGCATGCCAATTCACAAAGAACCTCTCTATGGGGGTTACAGTTCTTTCCTCAAGGAGTGTTAACTGCAGACAGATACTAGGAAAAGCAAGAAGAATTTGGATTCTTCACACAACAGAAACACAATGAGGTTGCCCACAGGAGGAACCTTTAAGCAGTTTCCCCCAATTCCGCATCCTCTGAATGTGCTTGATCTGTCTGGAAATTTTGAAAGCTGAAATCCCTAAACTTTAGGGAGGAAAGACAGAAGGGAACCAGGCTGGGAACAGCCTTTCTTTAGAATAGAATGGAAAGTATGAGTGGGCACAACAAGGGTCAGATCTGGGTCAGTAATCAGTAATAAGCTAGCCTGGTATTAATGTCAGCAGCCCCAAATGAGTAGTAAAGAGCTTTATGTAACTGTGTTTCTATAATCTACTTCTCAGAGGATTTTGTCTTGGACAGTTTGTGAAGCTCAGGGAGCAAATCTGGAAAACCTTTAAGTGTCTTGAAGAAATCAAGCAGAATCTTTTGTCCAGCCAGATGACAGAAGCTATATCTCCACTTACATCTGATCATGACACAAACGTTACATCATTTTTGTCCTGTGTCCCTATGATATTGCCTTTATCTCATCCCTAGCTCAAGAGTGAGACAGTGTTAGATCATCCTGTACCAGTGTTCAAGTACGTCTTTCACCTTATTCTGACAGTCTCCGAGAGCAACCTCAGTGCGTCTAAAATCTGTTAAGACACTTAATGCCTTGGAAGGAAATCAAGTATACATTATGTAGTGACTGGGCACAGAGGCAGCAATGGAAGGATCGGGATTTGAAGTGGGAAGATGGTGGCAAGTTTTATGCCAAGATAGATTTCTGTTGGCTTGGAAGGATGGGTGGAGGATAATTTTTGCAACTCAGCAGTTGGGAAAGGCTTAGAGAAAGCCCTGGACAGAGATTTTGCTTGTTAAACAAGCCAGAGGATCAAGGGATAATACTGGGACCGGGATAGAGTGTTACCTATTAGTTTAATTCATATCATGTAGCTTGTGTATTTCTTAGTCCTTTTGAAGGCTCAGGCTCTTGCTTGAAAACCATGAACTTCAGCACTTCTGTCATCACAGTTCTCCTCAATCTTAAAATCTTAGTATCTTAAATTCATGGACTGCCACGTGGGCAGCCTACTTTTCAGATGACTGCTTTTCTAAGGCTGAGAGAAAGTCACTGGCCAAAGATCACCCAGCTAATTTTGTGCCTAAGGTGGGGCTAGAATTCACAATCTCCCAATTATTAGCCTGATGCCTTAACCATTCCACCAAACTGGTCCCTTTTCTTTTACTAAGTTAAAATGTTATCCATCCGTTCTTGGGATGGAGGGGAAAATACTACCTTAACACCAGATGAATGACTTAAATCAATCTCACTCATGAATTTCTAGTTTCTAGGCCAGTGCATAAACCACTACACCAAACTGGCTCTCAAGAAAGGGGACTTAACAGTAGTGGCCAAAATTGTGGAAACCTTTTGGGAAAAGTGTCTTTTCTAAAACCAGCTAATAGCACCACTCTTTTTTTGGAGCAGTAGTACCATAAAATTATATATCAATGGAAAGATAATTTAATCAAGAATGTAATGCAATAATTTTTATGAAGGATTTGCTATTAGAATAGCAGTTACAGTATAAAGAAGAAAAGCGAAACACGTAGAAAAAAATGAGATGTACAAAAATTATCACGTCAGTTAATATTTAGTTGGGTAACTTTTAGCATGAATTGTGGCCTTACAATGTCTTCCCATGGAGTGAACCAAGTCTTTTAGTTTTGCAGCTGTTATAATGTGAAACCAAGATTGAAGGATTGCTTCTATTAACTGGATTTTATTGTTGGGTCGCTTCTGGCTAACAAGTTCCATAGATTTTCAATTGGGTTAAGGTGTGGGCTATTCCAAGGCCATTCCAGCAGTGGAATATGATTATCTTAAAACTCCCAAAAGAAGAGGTATTATTGATCATCAAACCTGGTGGCTCAGCAGACTAATGCATTGTGATTAACTCGAGCTATCTGCAATTACTGTAAGTTCAAATCTCACCAGGCTCAAGGTTGACTCAGCTTTCCATCCTTTCTAAGGTAGGTAAATTGAGGACCCAGTTTGTGGGGACAATAAGTTGACTTTGTATAAATATACAAAAGTATGAAGGCTATTGCTTAATGCATTGTAAGCCGCCCTGAGTCTCTGGAGAAGGGCAGCATATAAATCAAATTTTAAAAAATAAAAAAAAATTAAAATTTAAAAAACCCTCAAAAATACACTTTTCTCAAAAGGTTTCCACAATTTTGACCATTACTGTAAAGGGGTAAAAATTGGCATAGTATTTCTAGATGCTAATGTAAGATATGCAATTAAACGTATTTACTGGAATTTCAATCTCATTAACAGTGACCCTAATCTGAATATATATATATCTGTGCTGTTGCTAAAATCCATACCAAATTGATGGTATGTATGTATGTGTGTGTGTGTGTATATATATATATATATATATTTGTTTTCTGAGGTTTTCGCGAGTGTTTGTATGTAGGTCTTTGGTTATTCGGGTCTTCTCCCATGTAGAATTGGAAGTATCTTGGCGACAACCAACCCCCCATCCAATCAGAGCACAGCCAAGCCCCTAACCAATCAGAACACACCTCCACCCAATCAGAACACAGCCAAGCTCCCACCCAATCAGCTCCCACCCCCACTAGCAGTTAAAAGGAAGAGACCGCTGCAATCTCACATTGCTCCTGGAAGCAACACAGATAGAGTTTTTCCAAGAAGGTCTGTTTCCAATCTAATCCCTCAGGTTTTCCAATGGTACATTCATCAGCACTGTAATTGAGTTCATTGACCTTGCTGCTAGTTATCCTCTTCTATTCCACCTTTCAGAGCACCACAGCCTTCTCCAGAGAGCTAAGTCTTCACATAATGTGTCCTGTGTATGATAAGCCTGGGTCTGGTCATTTGCATCTCAAATGAGAACTCTGGATGGATTTGTTCTATGATCCATTTATTTGATTTCTCAGCTTTCCATGGTATTCTCAGTAAACTTCTCCAACACAAAGTTCAAAAGTAATAATATTCTTTTTTGCTTTGCTTTTTCAAATTTCAACCTCTGTTTCCATTCCTTGCACAATTTCAATCTTTGTAGCTATAGAAACATCACGGCATTTGAATATCTTTTCTAAAATCTACCGCTCTAAGGGCTAATCTGTAGTGTATTGCCTGACTGCTGGTTCCTTTATTGTTGATATTTGATCCTAAAGAGCAGAAGCTATCCATCACTTCAATACCTTCATAAGCAATTCCAAGGTTTGTTACCCTATCTGTTGTAATCAATTAGTTTGATTTTCTTTATATTTCATTTTAGTCCTATATTTTTTCTCTATGCTACTTAATGTTACTAGAGTTTGCAGATCATTTGCGTTTTCAGTTAAAGTATCAGAGTACTGTCATCAGTATAGTTGCATACCGATACAATATTTCTTCCTCCAGTTTTACAACCATTCTCATCTTTTTCCAATCCATTAAAGCTTCCTTTAATATATATTTAGCATACAGTTTGAATAAATAAGTATATAACTTTTTCAACCCTGGGATCAATCTGTTTTGCCATGTTCTGGCTGCACTGTAGCTTCCTAACTTGTGTCGATTTTGCGTGAGGACAGTGAGATGTTCTGAAACTTCAATTTTTCTAAGCACACTCCGTTGCTTGACACAGTCAACACAATTGAAAGTCTTTCTATACTCAATAAAACATATTTTTACTTTTTTTGTGGGTTTTTTGTGTGTGTGGGGGCTTTCTAAATTATCCAGCATGCTTCAGCAATAATGCCTCATCTTCCTTGGCCTTCATAAAAGCCAGCTTGAACATCTGGCATCTCCCTTTCCATGTAAGTCTCTCTAATCTGCACTATTTTGCAAGCATATGAAATTAGGCATATTGTATGATAGTTGGTCTTTATTGTTGTTGTTATTGGCATGTTGATTGGGTTTTTCCAACCTGATGGCCATATAGGACCATAATCCATGTTTTCTGTCATTGCTTGATTAAAACCTTTACGGTTTTTCCTTCTGTTGCTTGCTGGGCAGTGCTGGGTATGTGACAGTCAGATGATATTTTTGGTCTCCAAGCAGCACTGGTTGCCAGTTTGCTTTTGAGTGCAATTCAATGTGCTGGTTATGATCTATAAAGCCTTACATGGTGCAGGGATTGCTGCTTATTTGAGGGACTGCTTATCTTCAATGGTATCTGAAAAAGCTAGTATGCTTTAGGTCCCTTGATTATATACTGTTATATTTTGTGACCTAGGGAAACATGTTTTCTCTGTCATGGCATCTGCTCTCTTGAATGAGATTTCCCTTGAAATCAATGTGGCTCCTACTCTGATGGCATTTGAGAAGGCCTTAAAAATCTGGCTATTCTTTCAGGCCTTGGGATAGGGTGAACGAAGCCTCTTGTGGGATTGTGTGTGTGTGTGAGTGTGAGTGTGTGTGTGCACGTGCTTGGCTAGACTGCCATCTTGCTCTTGTTCTTTTTTATTTTTTGTAATTGTATTTTATTGTTATATTTTGAGCTGTCTGGAATATCTGGAATTAGGCAGCATCTGAAAAACTAAATTATGGTCCTGCCTGGAGCATATACTTCTGGCATTCTGCCCTCATTTCCACTTACCCTCTGTCCAAATAATGAGGTAGCACAAGAGTTGTGTGTGTGTGTGAACACATATATGAACTCCCTCAGCCAGATAATCACAAGAATTGAATATGGATACAAGTTCAAGAGTGGAGCTATTCTACATGGATGATATCAAGCTGTATGTAAGCAGTGAATGAGATATCAACTCACTGAACCACAATGGTGAGAACACTGGGATGCCATTCATACTGGAGAAGTGTGACCAGATGCTTATCAAGATACAGAAGGTAGTAAAAACTGATGGTGTAGAACTACCAGCAGGCCACATAGCAGACAAACAGTCCATTTTACAAGTACATTTTAATATCCCACAACCACATGGGATACCACAATCAGGAGACAAGGAAGGCAGCAACATCAAAGTACCACTAAAGGATAAGACAGATCCTGAAGGGTGAACTTAATGGGAAGAACAAGGTCCATGCCATCAACATGTATTCCAGGCTAGTCATCAGATATTCTGCTGGTAGAGTGAACTGGCCGAAGTATGATATGGGAACTGATGATGGGAACACCTGGAAGTTCTTCACAATGTACAGAGGCTTCCACCACAAGCCTAATGCCCAGAGACTGTACACCAGTCAGAAAGAGGGTAAGCAGCATTTGGTGTATGTCAAAGTCACTATCCTGGATGAAACCCAGAGCATCCAGAAGTACATCAGTAAGAGGACACCCAATGATAAGCTGCTAAGAGAATGCCTAAGGGAGAAAGATCAAGCAGAGGCAATGCCATGGCAAGGCAAAAACCTATATGGGTTGTACCATTGAGAGATAGATGAGTTGGCAGACACTGGAAAATCCTACCAGTGACTGGAAAGGGCTGGAGTAAAAGGTAGCACTGAGGCACTGATCATAGCAGCACAAGAACACTAAAGATAAGATCTATAGAAGTAGGAATATACCACACTAGACAGTACCAGAGATGCTGACTTTGCAAAAGGGCTTCAGGGACAGAGGAATAGCATACACTGAATGGCATAATCAAATGACTGGTATTGTGTACAAGTGCATGGGCTAGATCCTCCCAAGTCCAGATAGAAGATTCCACAGAGTTATGGTGAATAACAGGGCTAAGATCCAGATCCAGACAGGAAGGCAAGTAATGGCTATTTGATCAGACATTGTGGTAGAGGACAAGGATCAGAAGTCAGCAGTAGTGATAGATGTGCTGGTGTCAAGTGACAGCAACATCCGGAAGGAGTATGAGAAGCTGGAGAAATACCAGGACCTAAAGGAGGAACTGGAGAAGATGTGGAAAGTAAAGGCCAACGGGATCCCATTAGTGATAGGAGCACTTGGGAAAATGACTCCAATAGATCTCAGGATCAATATCCAAGCCCTCTGTCCAGAAGAGTAAATGCTAGGAACAGCTAAGACCCTCAGATAGAGGCCCTGAGGTTGAGAAATATGCATACCAACCATGGGGCTGTGAAGGTTATTCTTTATATGGTGTATCAAAAGTCAGGCCACATAGACAATCTAAAGAAAATATCACATTATAATTTAGGGAATTTAATCTCACATCTTCTTATCATAATATCATTGTATATTGGGTGATAATACATGATCTTAGAGTAAAATTGTGTTTTTTAATGTTATACTATGTTTGTTTAAAGTCAGAAGGAAAGAAATATTCCTAAAAGGAATGGTGGGGGGTGGGGGAGATAGAATGCTAGCACTTTCACTTGAAAATGCAAGTGGCAATTTGCAAAGATAAATCAGGAAATAAAGAATCATCTAGACTTCTACAGCAAGATGATTTGAAAATGTCTTAGGATATTTTTTCCAATATTGAATGGTTTGTTGGCCAGCTTCCTGAAAATATCCTTAAAACTGATTTGAGAGGTTGCCATTTCTAGAATTATAATTTTTGTTTACTTCTTATGTTTGATGTAAGCTTTGCTGTTTTAGTAATCTGTTTTGCTATGTCTGGGAGCAAACTGATGAGCTAGTCTTTATTTTCCTTTGGTCTAACATTGTATTTGAGATTAAGTGGACCTCTCTATATCATAGTCTCTGGGTTGGTGATGTCATTACATTTCTGGGGAACCATCTCAGGAAACCTATTACCATGTCTAAGCTGGCTGTTCTCATAAAATTGCAAACCTACCATAGAAGATTCCTGGGCCTCCGTTAATGAAAATGTGGTAAGCTAATATTAATCGAGGGTATTAACCAGACTTATTATGCTTCACTTCATAGATCATTTTAGGCTTTTTGTGCCAAAGACCAGCCAAGGAATAGAGTAAGTTTTTGAGAATTGATGCAAAAGGACATGATATATCCCAGTGATTTGAAAATAAAAAAATCAAAATGTATACAACTGAGGTTTCAGACTTGCAATTTTTTGACAAGACTTTTAAAAAGTAATTATAAGTATACAACAATTAATCAACAAATGGACCTTAAGAAGCAGCTTACCATTTCTGGCTCATACCAGTAACGTCAAACTAAACTCACAAGTGTTCTAGAAAGAAAAGAAAAGAAAAGAAAAGAAAAGAAAAGAAAAGAAAAGAAAAGAAAGAGAAAGAAAGAAAGAAAGAAAGAAAGAAAGAAAGAAAGAAAGAAAGAAAGAAAGAAAGAAAGAGAAAATGTACTGGTATTCTGCTTCTAAGACTGAATTTCCAAAATACTTTACATAGTATATAATCATAAAAATAAGTGAAAAGTAAATACGCCCTTCTGATTAGTAACGATCTCGTATGCTTAAAGTTTGTTCCGGACAGCTGCTGTTTGGATACAAACATAAATCAAGCATCCAGAAGAATGCAGAGTCAAAAGGAAGGGGATTTTAGCAAACAATCAATAATACTCATTAAAAGCATTAGACTTTTCTGGGGAGTAGAGTGGGTGTACGATTTGTATTTGTTTTATGCCCTGAGTAATGGCAATAATGGCTGCATTTAGGGTGCGTCTGATGGATATAGTCCACAAAAGCTTAAACCATAATAAACTTAATTTTAATGGATCACGAGACTTTGTTTTTGTTGCAGTCATCATATATAACTATTCTTTTGGAAACTTTGTTTTATGAAATAATGGATTTCTTCCTACCTATTCTGATCCTTGTAAGCAAAGAAATAAAAACAGCATCTCAAAAAGGATAATAATCAATAAATAAAATATGCAGAAGGCTAAAATGTAGGATTTTGTTTAGATGGGGAGGGACTTAAATATGATCCTACACTTCATATTCTGCATGTTTTTTTGATGTCAAAAATAGTTTGTATTTTCAGGGAACAAACAAGGCACTATCCATTCAGCGATGAGTAGTGATAATATTTATTAGAAAGTAGAAAAGTTATTTCCTAACATTCACATTATGAATATTACACTGAAGTCAGTTTGGTTTGATAGCAATAGCATAGTTTCTCCATATGAGTTTATTTAAGGGATCTTAAAAATTCCCTTTTTTAAGATAGAATTCCTAACTCCAGCATAGAGCCATTTCTAGAGTTCCCATGGGAGAAAAGTATGGAAGTGAAACTATTTATAGATGGAATCTTGCAGTCAATAGGGATCACTTAAAGAGAAGTGATCCCTATTTAACCTTTCACTGGATTCTGATGCTTTCTTGACTAGGTTCACATTGGACCAGTCTTCCCCAATTTAATTTTCTTGGACTATAGCTCCATGAATATCTATTTGTAACCCACATTATAGAAATTACAATCCCAGCTTCCTGGAAAGGCATCAGAATGATGAAACAATACATTTTATAGAATCAAAGCATACATTGTTAAAATATTGATCAAGATTAGGCAAGAATTTCACCGTCACCAGGCAGCGCGAATGCACTTTTTAAAAAACTTGCGTTTGAGTGAAGGTGGCTCTTTCAAATGTTTGGCATGGAAATCTTCAACAATCCCTGCATTAATGATTAACCATTTATGGATTCCCCTTATCCCCAAGAGCTGTTGACGTAAGCTAGAGTCATTCATAGACTAAACAATTAAAAGTAACTTTTATTGACCTATAAAAGGTACACTTTATAGGTTTTGTCAGTGAGATGTGAGAACAAGCAAAACTATTTGGATCCTAGTATAAGAAGTCCTAATGTTTATGGTCCTGACTTTGTATATATTCACTTTAAAAGATTACAGGCATTCTGAACTCCCAAATATTGCAGCATCAGTTAGTGATTGTAGATCATCACCGGTCTTGATGAAGATGACAAATAGAAAGTGGTAATCTTTTTGCAATCTGCAAAGGATCTGGATGCCACCTTCTGTAATCTAGGAATCATGAACCTATGGCCTTCTAAATATTGCTAAACTTGCTGGAGTTGAGAGATCTCCCACCATTGTCCATGCTGTCGAAGGCTGATTACAGTGGCAATTCAATGACATTTAGAGGGTTGTAATTTGACTCCACTTTACCCAAAATTTGGGCTTTTCTGATGCTCTTTTTTGTTTATTTTTTGTAGTGCAAAGTCACCAAAACATTAAAAATGTTTTAAACATCTATGATGCAAGCGTTTTCTTGTCAGAACTGTGGCAACACAATCTGGAATTGGGGAAACCCTTGATATCTACCCTATAATGATCAGATTAAAGTAGTAGTTACCCTAGTAGTAACCACTCTGGCACTGTCTGTGTCTCAGGGAGGAAGGACCTATTCGATTGGACCAGCCCTGCTGACTGATGAACTATGATCGGGTCCAGAGAGAATTGGGGGTTATTCCTGATGGCTGCATTATCCAAATAAAGCCTTGACCATAACTTGGAAGAGAGAAGACAGCTGAGGCCTTGGACTGGATTGTGCCCATACAACCTCTCCCTTCTTGTGAAATGCATCTCTATGGTTTATAGAAGAGTTGAGGGCGGAGAAATGGGAGGAGAGATGTCTAGGACACATCGGAAGGAATCAAACACAAATGAGTCCTGCTATTAAGGCCTATCTTGTATCATTAAGAGCTGTCATTCTCTGTCCTTGTTGTGTCTAAAGACAGCCAACTGGCAACCTTGTTTAAGGTGATCCAAGCTCTCCTGAAGAAGGGGAACTCAGAGGTTTACCTACAAGGCCATTGGAAGAATTTGCAGAACATCTGTCAGACAAAAATCATTCATTCTGAGTTGGATGCCACATTTGGTGCAGATGCAGGGGATATGACTGAGGTACAGTCTTTCTTAATTATCTGGCAGCAGTTTGATCTTGTTGAGCTTAAGGAAGTTGCCAGGCTCTTATGACTGTGAGCTCAGTCACCTGCTGAGATCAATGGCCATCCTGGCTAGTTAAGGCTGCCTTGGAGGTGTTGTGTGGTTGGATCCTAGCAGAAGTTAATTCTTCCTTGAGAGTTGTTCCATCACCCTTTAAGGAGGCATTGTTTTGTCCACTTTGCAATAAGCCATCACTGGATCCCACCATACTGGACAATTTTCATCCAGCTGTCAAATCTCCCCCCTTTTAGGGAAAGTTATAGAGAAAATGATTGTGGAGCAGCTTCAGCAGGACCAGTGGTGGGTTGCTACTGGTTCAGGATCGAGCGAACCAGTAGCAGTGGTTGTGGGAGGCTCCGCCCACCTACCCGGATGTCTCTGTGCATGCACAGATGCTTCGCGCATGTGCAGAAGCATTGCGAATGCACACACACCCATAAGCGAACTGGTAGTGACTGGATTTGAAACCTACTACTGAGCAGGACCTACAGGTAGTGCGATTATCTGGACTACTTAGGATTCAAGCTTGGACATGGGATGACAGCAACTCTGGAGGGCCTTTCATCAGTCTTTGATACCATTGACCATGGTATCCTTCTGAATTGGCACCATGGGCAGGGAGTGAGTATTGCACTGGTTCACATCCTTTCTTCAACCAGTTGCTGTTAACTGAGAAGTTCCGCTCTTGATTCTTGTTTTGTGGGGTCTGCAGGGCTTGGTTCTCTCCACTCCTATTTAACATCTGGGTGAGATCATTCATCACTCTGAGATGAGGTATGATCAGTATGCTGATGATGCTCAATTGTATATCTTGACCCCTGGTGAACTAAATGATGCAATTGATGTCTTGACCCAATGCCTGGATGGGGTACAACAGGCTTCAACAGAACCGAAGAGACTCTGACAACCAAGATTGAGTGCCTCTGGGTTTGGGGGCCTTTTGATTCTGAGAATTTAACATATTTGGTACGGGATGGGATGATATTAACTCAGACAGACCTAATGCACAATCTGGGGGAATCTCCTAAACTCACAATTGTTGCTTGAGCAGCAGCTGGCAAATTCTTGCTAGAAGAATCTTTGCACAGCTCTGTATTTTGCACCACTTGTGCCCTTTCTTCAACAATGAGGCTCTACTCACAGTCACTTTCACCTTGGTCACACCAGGGGTGAAATGCTCCCGATTCGGACCGGATCACCCCATCCGGTAGTGATGGAAGCGGTGGTTCAGAGAACCAGTAGCAAAAATCCCTGCCCCCACTCCCATTGCCCAGGTGAGAAGCGCAATCATCAGAGGCTTTTTTTTTATTTTTAAAAGCATTTTTTCTATAACCTCTTTGGCCGAAAAAATGCTTTTAAAAGTTTTTAAAAAAGCCTCTGTTGATCGCGCTGCTCAGCTGGGATTATCAGAGGCTTTTAAAAGCATTTTTTCTACAACCTCTTCGGCCAAAGAGGTTATAGAAAAAATGTTTTTAAAAGGAAAAAAAGCCTCTGCCGATCAGGCAAGTCAGCTGGGATCATCAGAGGCTTTAAAAGCATTTTTTAAACAACTTCTTCAGCCAAAGAGGTTGTAGAAAAAATGCTTTTAAAAGTAAAAAAAAAAAGTTGGCTACGCCCACTCAGTCATATTACCCCCACCACCACCAAGCCATGCCCACAGAACTGGTAGTAACAAATTTTACATTTCACCACTGGGTCATACCCTGAATGGATTACTATGATGATGTCTACATAGATAAAGGTAAAGGTTCCCCTCACGCATATGTGCTAGTCATTCCCGACTCATCTCCGGTGCTCATCTCCATTTCAAAGCCAAAGAGCCAGCACTGTCCAAAGAAGTCTCTGTGGTCATGTGGCTGACATGACTAAATGCCAAAGGCGTACGGAACGCTGTTACTAAAGGTGGTCCCTACTTGAATTTTACGTAGTTTCGAACTGCTAGGTTGGCAGAAGTTGGGACAAGTAACAGGAGCTCACTCCATTAGTTGGCACTAGGGATTCGAACCACTGAACTGCTGATCTTACGATCGACAAGCTCAGTGTCTTAGCCATTGAGTTACCGTGTTCCTTTCCGATGTCTACATAAGGCTACCCTTTAAAAGTTACCTGAAACTTCGCCTGGTACAGAGTGTGACGGAGTGGACATTTATGTATGTCTCAAGGAGAGCACATATTACAGTTTTGTTCCAATTGGCTGCCAGTTTGCTTTAAGGAGCAATTCAAGGTGCTGGTTTGACCTCTGAAACCCTACACAGTATGGCACCAAATAATTTGAGCAACCACTTCTTTCCAATTATATCTACCCATTCTACCAGTATGCTGTGAGTCTCATCTCCAAAGATACTCCTTCTGGCAGCATGCCTTTTTTGCTGTGACACCCCCTCCCCCCTACTGAACAACATTCCTCCTGAGGTGAGGTGAGCTTTGCATTTGCTTGTCTTCTAGAAAATCATTAAAACATCAACCTTGGAGAAACGTGGAGAGCCTGCAGGATGGCTGAATAAGATGAGTGTTGTTCTCCCACATTTTCGGATTCTACGTTTTTTTAAATTTTGTTTATGTTAGCTTGTCATGCAGTTTTAACTGTTGCTATATTTCTAAATCGCCTAGTCACATTTTCATGAGAAAGGAGGCTATAACAATATGCTAAATGAACAAACAAACAAACAAACAAAAACTATTTTATTTATTTTATTTATTATTTATTAATCAAACTTTTATACCACCCTTCTCCCGAGGGACTCAGGGCGGTGTATAGCCAATAATAAAAAACATCGATACAAAAGTTAAAACAATTTAAAACTGATTCAATAGTTTGGCCAAATATTAAAAAACCCATTAAAATTCCTCATACTGTCAGACCAGCTTGCTGAAATAATAGGGTCTTCAGGTAAAAACAAACTGCCCAAATAATATTTATTATATTTCCGTTACTATGGCAGCAAATATTGGATCAGTTCGCCCAATTATGTTTTCTAAAGTGAAAGCAGACTTGCAGAAGGATTGGGCTAACTTTCTTGCAGCACAGAGATGAATCTCACTCTCTGATGGGAATTATGCCTGTGATAGTCTGAAGAACAACCTAGTGATAGTCTGAAGGGAGACATGTATCTTCTGTATGCAGTTTCTCCAGAGCAAGTTTCTGATGTCATTCTATGAATATTGCTGGGTTAATCTTGGCTGAGTCTCTTGTTTTTCATCTGAAGTTTATTAAATCCTTCTGTTTACTAAATCTTTCTGATTTAGGAGATGCTGTTGTGTCATATGCTGCTGTTTCCAGCACACTGGCCTTCAGCCACTCCCTATTTTATTTTTTTTACAAACAAGGAAGTGCAAGTTGCTTTCTTCTCTGCCTCCTCCTCCTCCTCCTGGCCTCAGCCTTTCAAAGTACTTATGCAAAGAACATTTTATAAAGCTCTTGGGACATTTCAGTCTTCTTTCACTCTCAGATGTTCATGGACAACCTGGCATTCTGAAGGGCGCTACAGTGTTAGAAACTTTGCCTGTCTTTGCTTCTTAATGCCAATAGAATGGGGGTGAACCATACAGGGAAAACTGGATGGTAATAGAAATGCTCTGGTGTTTATTTCATGTCCAGAACAGGAAAAAAAAGATTGTTTGACTTTTTTTTAGCTCTAGCACAGTAAAAATAATTTTATGTATTATTTGAAGGATAAAAATACCACCTCCATGAGCCTGTGTTTATATAATTTTCTTCAGCACCCTCCAATTAGTTACCCCATCTCTCTCTTATGATGATGTATAATTTATGCTCCTGCAGTGAAAGTTTTTGAAGCGGAATGTCAGGTCTTGTGAGCTATGAGGGCAAAGGCTTAAAATTATCCTCTTGGGGCCCAGGAGATATCATTAGAGAACCCTTGGAAGAGTCTGCAAAGTCTGGGATCATCGTTTTTGTATTTAGCTTAATTTTTGAATCAGTGACCTAGCCCCTTAAGGTATTTGGTGGTCAGAGAAGAATCCCTTGTAAAAACTGGGAAGAAACTTGGCCTGGGAGAGAGTGATATTCTTACAGGGCAATAGGTAACTAGGGTGTAATTTTCAAAGTACTTTTATGTTCTTGGGCAACTTGGCACATACTTTTTTGGCTGAAGCAACTACTGAAGGAGAAAGAAAAGAGAGAAGTGTTGACAGAGCTGTAGGATTGATAGAGGAGAATGAAGTCTTCACTTAAACCAGCTACCTGATAATTTAAAAAGCAACATTTCTGAAAGCCTTTGGAATATTTTATGCTAATGTCAGAAAAAGGAAGAGGCTGAGATCTGGTTCCCTTCTGCATCCAAGGACACTCTCCCAGTTCCCCCATGGCTAGTAAATGAAGCTTAAAACAAAGATTAAGGTATTAGAGGAGTTAAATCATTGGTTAGATGGGATGATCTAACCAATGGGATTTTAATCTGAGCGACAACAGAATGAAAACAGCCAAAGGCTTATTACCTACAAGTCCCTAAAACTCAGATCTGAGCCCTTAATAAATTGTTATCAGTGTTTCTAATAAAGAGTACTTGATAGGCTTGTGTTGCCTTTTTATTAACTCAACCTTTTAACACCTCCATGAAAGTACCATTCTTTTGGCATATCACAATACAGCTGTGAGCTGAGTGACAGAAACAATTCCTTATACAGGAATGAACTGGACCCTACATCTTTTATTATAAAGGTAATCCTTTATTTCAGAAAACTGTCCATTAGATCTATTTACTTTTCAAAAATTTCTTTTTATCCTTTATTTGGTCATTTAGTTTTTACCATATAAATGGAACCACTTAATGCACAAACATTCACATTATGAACATTGAATTGTCTTTTTAAAACAGATTAGGTATATAATTTGATTTCTGATACTTTTATTAGAATATGTGTTTTTTACTGCTTTTCTTGGTTTTGCTCTTGAATTTTCCTTTGTAAAGTAAAGTTATAAACAATTAAAATTGTGTATCTGTATAAACCTTTTTCAGATTCGTCCTTTATTTCCCCCCAGAAAATATGATCACTATATTTATTGTATATTCCAGAATTTACTAGGTGTATTTATTACTTTTATTTTTAAAACAGATATACTGCTCTTAAAAGTACTGTTCAATCTTCTATGGTATAAGCACACCTTGCCTTTGAAAACTTGTGCCACAATAGATCAATTTTTATTTTAAATGCCAGTTTGTTCTATAGAATCCAATGGGATTAATTTCTGTATAGGATCACATTGCAATTCTTTCTTTGCAAAACAAAGAAATTAACACCAAAATTTTCTGAACCACAAACCAACCCTAAGCACCTCTACTAGTCTTAACTATCTCACCTTTACAAGCAGAGGATGGCAGAGTGGTAGGAGGACATAACAGAGATACATAAAATCATACATGGTGTGGAAAATGTGAAGAGTTTTTCTCCATGTCTTGACCTAGAGTCAACCATTCAAACTATCTTCAGGGAGATTGTGAAAGTGCTTGCACATAATCTCAGGCAACTGTATCCTGAGAGTACATATTTTGCCGCCTTGACCCCATAGCATTGCCCTTAACTCATCACTAGCCCATGAATAAGGGCCTTTTGCTGAGTTAAGTGCTAACCACCTAATGTTGAGTTGGCAAAAAATAATGCCGGCATGAAATTTGCTGCCCACATTGCTGATCACTATCCTCTATTTGTTTTGACTGAACAGGTGCTTTTTTAATGTGTGCAGCATATAATATGCAATAAGATAGTTTGTTGCCCCCTTGCTTTGCTACCTGTTTTCTTCTGCACATCACCAGTGGTGGGGGAAAACATCCACATCCATCACGGCATTGTAGGAGAATTGGGATAGGAATGCATCAGGATTTTTCCATCACATCTTTGCTGTCTGCCTCCATCCTGATATAAAAAGATAAGGAGGAGGAGGAGGAGGAGCTCAGGGAGCTCAATCACAAGTAGTATCTGTCTTTAGGATTTTCCTTCCTTCCCCCCTCCCTCCCTCCCTCCTCCCTTCCTTCCTTCCTTCCTTCATATGCCGCTATCTACATTTCTTCATGCTCTGTTTTGGAGGCAGTCAGGAAGAAAAATTAATCCCATCATTTCACTCTTATGCTATTTCAATCTTTTGCTAGCTTGGTAAGGATCCCAGGATTGATGCACTTACAGTACTGCTGGCTGAACAGTTCCTGTGTTATACAGTTTTGATAGACCAGCTGCACAGAGTTGCTTTTATCTATTTCTTTAGAGCAAGGAGATCCAAGCAGCAAGAACTGAGCAGAGTCTAAAGAGGAGGAACCATGCCTTTATATGAACCAAAATGTCCAATAAGCCACACTCTGATCCATCCAGTACTGGTCACTTGACTGTGCTTTCAGTAATGGTGGCAGGCAGAGAACAACTGATGCACATCCTTTGTAAGGGCTGTTGCATGCTATTGACTTAAAGGGAAATGAAATTTTAACATTAATGCTTAATGTTTAACATTAATGCTTAATGCAGTTAGGATTGTATCTCATTCATGGGCTGGGGAAAAGACAAAAACATCATGGGAATACCATAGAAAAAGGATATGGCATCTATGTTGTACTTAGATGCCATTGGAAAAAGGCACTATATTTTAAAATCACTGTTAGCTGAATGTTAAAAAACATTTTCCACCATATTGCAATATGTCCAAAAATGGCTTCAAGGTGTGTAAAATGCTTTAGGCTCTGCCGTTCATTATCTTGAAAAGAAGTCATGACTAGCAATCAAGGGAATTCTGTAGAGCAATGTTTCTCAACCTTGGCAACTTTACAGGGTGTGGACTCCAACTCCCAGAATTCCCCCATTGCTCTTAATATTTCAATATAGAGGTAGTCCTCAACTTACAAGCATTTCATTAATGAGTGATTATGACACTTTTCACACTTGTGACTGCTGCGGCATCTCTGTGGTCATGTGATCAGAATTTTGGACACTTGGCAACTGGCATGTATTTATGACAGTTGCAGTGTCCCAGGGTCATGTAATCATCTTTTGTGACCTGTTGACAAGCGAAGTCCATGGAGAAGCCAGATTCACTTAACAACCTCTCTTACTAACTCAACAACTGCAGTGATTCACCTAACAATTGTAACAAGAAAGATCTAAAGTGGGGCAAAACTCACTCAACAACTTTCTAGCTTGGCAACAGAAATTTTGGGCTCAGTTGTAAGTAGTAAGTTGTAAGTCAAGAACTACCTGTATTGCTACTCTTGAGTATTAATGAATGTTCTAACTCAGGGGTCTCCAACCATGGCAACTTTAAGACTTGTGGACTTCAACTTCCAGAGTTGTTGTGGGAGGAATTCTGGGAGTTGATGTCCACAAGTCATAAAGTTGCCAAGGTTGGAGACCCCTGTTCTAACTGATTCACCAGTATTGCCTTTGAAGAGAAAGGTACTTCTTTTCTCCTGAACTGTATACTCAGAAGGGAAGAACTCTTCCTTTCAGCCCTGAAATTACCATCTCTGCTTTAAGAATAACAAGGTAAGGGGGAATGGAGGAAAGAGAAAAAGAGAGGGAGGGAAGCAAAACATTGAGGGAAGAAGAATTCCTTCAGGAAAGAAAATTACAAATAGTATATGCTTAGTCAGCAAGCCCCAGGAGTCACGGAGTCCTTCTTCTCTTGAGAAGAAGAAAAAATCAACACAGGATAAATTCATGGTTGGCAACAATTACCCTAAAAGCTCCCAAGCTTTTATGTTTCCTACTCCCCTTCCCTCCCTGGGGTAACTTTTAAGAACCTAGCTCCTTTTACTATCATTATTTTTTTAATGTTGTTGCTTTTTCTTGTTCCTGGTCCTTGTGACCTTTTTGTCTTCTCTCCCCCCCCCCTTTTCACTTCTAGGAATTCCAGCTGTTGACAACGGCAAAATGTTCTTTCTTTGCAACCTCAAGGGAGAGGCCCTGGGGCCTAGCCAGGAGGCTATAGAATGAATTCTCTGCACAACAGGTTATATAACCGGCTCTTTTGAAAAAGGGGAAGCAAGCAAGCAAGCAGCCGCAACAACGCCCCATTGTATCTACAAAGATCAACAATTCCAGCAAGCCACCCAGATGCAGACTGCCCTTTGCCTTGAGTTTTGTTTACTTCTCACTCGCTGGGTAGAAACGGGCCGGGCTGTTTTCTGTTTGCGGGCTCTCCTTTTTGGCAGCCGGTCGGGCTTGCCTTAACAGCGCATTGCTAAATGGAGCCTGGTGTCCTCAGTCAGAGGGAGGGGAGATGATTTATTCTCACTGGGCGAGGATTGTCTTTCCCGGCTGTTGGCTTGGGAGTTGGGTTTTTTGTGTGTGTGCGGTGGCTCTAAAGGCATCGGTTTGTGCCAACTACATTCCATGAGGGGAAAGGAAGCAAAAGGCCCAGGCTGAGCACCAGGAAACAGGCACGAACTGTAAGATGAGAAAGGTAGAGGAGAGGCCCCTGGGGGAAATGCAAAGTAAAGTCTCCTTTCTCTTGCAACCGCCTTGTTTACATTAGGTGATTTATATTGGGTAGTTTCTAAAAAAAGAATGCTACATTCTCAGCCTGTGCAGTTGTTGGAATGAAATGGAGTGGTGGAGGGAGTCTTTATAACTCAGTGACAAAAGCACCTGCCTGGCATGTAGGAGATCCCAGCCTCGGTCTTGGGGATTCCTTTTAAAAGGATCAGGGAGAGAGAATCTGCTAGGTGCAAGAGCCGGATTTCCCCCCAACCAACAGACTCAGTTTTGTTGGACTTCAACAATCCTAAGCCAATTCCTAGGTTAGGGAAAACTTGCATAATACAAAAAGACTGAACAAATCCACCCATTTGCTATGAGGCAGTGATGCCCAGCTATATCCAGTTTCTTCGTGCCCATTCAAGTCAGCCGGGATACAGAATTCAGATTCATTAGAAATCAGAAAACATTTTGTCGGCATTTTCAAACTTTAGCCCTAGTAAATTTAAGTCCTACCAAGCCTTTATGCACGCTTTTCTCAGTGGCACAAGGAAGCAGATGAAATTTCTATTTACATAATATTGAAGAATGATTAATCTATGTATATTGTTTTACCTGTAATAAAATCACTTTAAGGATTATGTAGAAGAGAATTTGGAAATCCATGATGAAATATGTACAGGATTTCAGGAATAATTGGGTACCACCCAGTAATGAATGTAAGTGTATATTTTTCAATTACTGTATATAGTGGGTTCATTGACGACAATAGATCCAAAGGGAAGTGGTGCATCTTTTCAGATGGACTAGTTATCACTTCTTGAATATACCACAATTTATTGGGTCAAACAGTTGCTAAATCATAAACCATGGTTTACAAACCATATTTCATGTAAAACACTAAAACCAAGCAAAGGATAATATAAACTAGCCCCTCAGTCATTATTATTTATTCTACAGTGCAGTAGTTTCCCCAGATTGCAAGAAGGGATTTGGGCCTGAGGAGTTTCTTTTTTGTCTTATAATTAACTGGTTTGGACTGGCTTGTTAATTAAAGTGGTCACACTGACAGACCAATTCTAGTGTATGCTTTTTGTTTGCTGTGGATATGCTGACTTCACCATGCAGTTATGCCTAATGTTTGCCCAGCTGTTCAATTGGAAAAAGACAGTGAAGATTTTCTCATTTACTGGCTTTGCAATATTGGTGCAGAAATGATTCTCAAAAGCACTGGAACAAAGGGGATGACATGGCAGCACCTGCTTTGCCTTCTTCACAAAACAAACTATTCGGCTCTAGGCCAAACAAAGGATAGAGAAACCTTGGTCACATCTGTGGCCCTGCAGGTAGCAAGAAAAGTGTATTGTGTTTCCCTGGTGGCTTTTTTTGCGCTGCTGACTTCATGGAAATATGGCTGAATGGCTTGAAGTGTAAACAGCAGCTGAACATAGTCCAGAGAACAAAAGAAGTTCCAGGCACACCTGGCAGCCATGGCCTCCTGTTGCTTAGTTCTGGAAATATTGAATAGAGGCCAAACTAGATGCGAAACAGCCAAGGAAATTGGCACAGTGATTGCAGAATGAAGAGGAACCTGGGAGGAACAGACAGAAAATTTGCTGGTCTGTTGAGTTCTCTAACAGACTTAGTCTGAAGCACATAGAGATACCTGTGTCATTTCTATAGGTGGCCATTTTCCCTCTAGTGACCCCTTCTCATATCCCCTGACCATCACTGAAGTGATACAAAGCGGTCTGCATTACAGTTAGCTCAGCAAAATGATGGCTGTATAATTTGAGAATATGCTGTAAGTCATTAATAGTGATCCTATTGGAGTCAAAAGCAGGGCTGGCCATATCATCTGAGACTAGTCTTCTCTGAACTAGTGCTTTATTGAAGTAGATCCAGGAATAGGTTTTTCAATATTTCTGTCAATGTAATTGGATGGACTTTTTTCCCACAAGGGAAGGAGACGTTTGACAAAGACTTCTCCCAGGAATGTCCAATAGCAGTGGCTGTCATAGTGTCATGGGAAAAGCCACTTAGAAGGAATTGCCTTCTGATGTCTTCCCTTGGAATGGGAATGGTATTGTGAGAAGCCAGGGAAGTTTCAGATTGCCAGAGATAACTATTCAATGAAAGGCATGAGATTTATACACATCCTGAAAATTTTGCTTCATAAAATTCTGTGAGAATTGATGGAAAAATGCACAGGAAAATGTTTCTGCACTTTTGAGATGGCTACAGAGGTGGGTTTCAGTAGGTTCTGACCAGTTCTGGAGAACCGGTAGCAGACATTTTGAGTAGTTCTGAGAACCAGAAGTAAAAAATTCTGACTGGCCCCGCCCCCATCTATTCTCTGCCTCCTGAGTCCCAATTGATTGGGAGGAAATGAGGATTTTGCAGTAACCTTCCCCTGGAGTTGGGTGGGAATGGAGATTTTACAGTATCCTTCCCATGCCATACCCACCAACCCACACCCACCAACCCACACCCACAGAACTGGTAGTAAAAAAATTTTGAAACCCACCGCTGGATGGGTAATACCCAATTTCCTGCAGACCAAAAAAAGCCAAACATGCCTGATAGAACAATCTAGATATCTGGAAGATTTGACTAGATAGGAAATACAACTTTGCCAGTTTAAGGAAAAAAGAGGGTGTCACAGTCAAAGAATTCTGGGTAGATTGGTGTTAATCCTGAACCCCAGCCCAGAGATTGGAAATAAATGGACAGAAGACCAGTTTTATACTTGGAATTAATCAGACAAGAACAAGCACTGTAGACAGATGACAATATGGTAGGGCTATGAATGACATGCACTGTGATGCAGTTTATTTAAAGCAGGGGTCTCCAACCCACAATCCATAGACTGGAACCAATTTCCGGCATGCGAGAAACTAGGCCACGCAAAGAAGTGAAGCCCCATCCGTAGAATGCAAGGTAGCGCACAAAACCACGCCCCCTCTGATCCACGGAGAAACCTCTCTCCACAGAACCAGTCCCTGGTGCCCAAAAAGTTGGGGACCATTGATTTAAAGAATACTAGCTGCTGCAAACTTAGGCCTAGAAGAAGAAAAATATTTGGGGAGGCAAAGCATGTCTGAACACTATCTACAGCACCCAACACCTTTTCTTTCTGCACATACATATCCTGTAGCTGAAGAGATATGTTGTAAAAACAAAGTTTAGGAAATTAGTGGAAAAATGTCTAGGTAACTGATCTGATACCTTCCAGGAACATTTTCTATTAAGTTTCTTGTATAGCTTTTTAAGGCTTGAAAAAAATTGCTTAAACGGTTTGAACATGATTTAGCAGTAGCTTAGGTGTTTAAACCACACTCCTTCCTTTATTTACATCATGGTCATGTGTTTTATTCCATTTTTCATTTAGAGAGAAAGGCCTTCTTTCACTTGTTGAAATGTCAAGTGATCCTTTGGATTCCAAGGTGAGGTTTCAGTTCACTTCAGGAATATAACCTCTGGGGCAGGGGTTAAATCCAGCAGGTTCTGACAGGTTCTGGAGAACCGGTAGTGGAAATTTTGAGTAATTCTGAGAATTGGCAAATACCATCTCTGGCTGGCCCAAGAGTGGGGTGGGAATGCAGATTTTGCAATATCCTCCCCCAGGAGTGAGGAGGGAATGTGGATTTTGCAGTATCCTTCCAGTGGTGGGTTGCCTCCGGTTTGCACCGGTTCTATAGAACCCGTAGTAACACTGGTGGGAGGCTCTGCCCACCGACCCTGACGTCATCAAAATACTTGCGCAGAAGAGTGTGTGCGCGAGTGTTGCGAATCACTAGTAAAGGTAAATAGAACCCACCCCTGATCCTTCCCCTGCCACCCCCACCAATCCACGCCCACCAATCTACACCCACCAAGCCACAGAACCAGTAGTAAACATATTTGAATTCCATCACTGCTCCGGGGTTAGTTTACCACTACTGGGTTAGTCTACCTCTACTGGAACAGCCAGCCTACTTGAACCTTTTGTCAATATATGTTGAAGTCTTTTGAGATGTGACCAGTGGTGGGATTCAGCCAGTTCTCACCACTTCGGGAGAACTGGTTGTTAACTTTCTGAGCAGTTTGGTCAACTGGTTGTTGGAAGAAATCATTAGGGCAGAGAACCGGTTGTTAAATTATTTGAATCTCACCACTGGATGTGACATATGTATCGGTGCCACATGGAGCACAAACACCGAGCAGCTCTCAAGGTTGACAGGCAAATAGTTGTGTGCTGCCTTTTAGAAAACAGAACACATTGGAAAAATCAGATAAAATCATGTTTTAAATTGTCTGGTCACTTTGTGGATGAGATAAAGGCTATTTTTTAATGATAAGATTGTGTAAAGTTTCTCAACTCAGTGGTTCTACATAATTAGAAACTACAACTTCCAGAATTCTAGATAGTATGCCTAACTTGAGGAATTCTGCTTCTGTATCAGACTATAAAAGCAATGAATCCTCAAATCCCAGCTGCAGAGAATGTGGGCAAAAGCATGTAATTGCACTCTAATCCTGCTTGTAGGCATTCTGTTCACATCTGTTTAGCCAGTCGAGAATACTAGACTATTTCAGGTTTCGGTTTTTACTGTAGACAGTAGAGTTTTTCAGTTGTTCTGTGATTTTTACTGTCTGAATAGAATTTCTCCATCTTTGCTTGTGAAGTTTATAGTCAAATTGATGTTGTTGCACATCTGGTGTTATCATTTATAAAATATTTTTTAATTATTGGAAGAATGTTTACTAGAGAAAATATTTGTTATAAAAAGTATTTGTTACAAATATTAAATGTTCTTGGCAGAGCTCTATTAGGCTTATCTCTTTATTTTGTTTTATTTTGTTTTGTACCACTAAGCCAAATATTTCAATTATTCTAGATGCTATCTTATTTCCAACTTTCAGTCTACTTCAATTAATGTTGACGTCTTTTGCTGGAGTTATGACAACAACATGTTACACATCAACAGAACCATTCTGCTTTCTGTGCTGAAATGGTCTACATTTAATCCCAGTTAATTTGAGGCTGGAACATAGCTTTAGATCACTATAAAATAGTGATTAAAGTGCATTTTTTGCATAGTGTGGAAAAATACAGTAGGTGAACATCTGGTTCTTTTGTGTCTGGCAATCTATACTCTCTTTACTCTGAATGATGGAGGCATCTACATAAAGGCTCCAATAGAACATGATCGCAGAGTCAAAAAGTTCTAGAAGTCTAACAGATGTGTTTCAGTCTCTACTCAAAGCCTTAAGACTTTAAATGATAAGAAAGGGGCTGCTGTAAGGCTGTTTTAAGAAAATATTGGTAAAAGTTAGACACCTCCTTTATGGTTTGAATTGTACACACACGATCAGTATGCCCTTGAAATCTTCATTTCTAATATTCCTCTCATCTGGGTCTTAGCTGAGTTAAGGCAATTTTTATCAGGAATTGAAAAAGAAAAGCAAACATAGAGATCTTCAGGGAGTCCTCTCTTTATTTCTACCTGATGAATGGGATACCTGTTCTTTACAATATTTCATTTCCCTTTGGAGGCAAAGAAGAGCCAATATAAAGTGCCCCTCAGGCTATTATTTTATCATAAGCCTTATTTTAACTCTTTCAAGAAATGGTGGGAGAAAAATATGGAACAAGTTTAAAATAACATTTTGCTACCGGCAGTTGTGTATGTGTCTTGCTGAGAATATTTACCATGGTTATATCTGATGCTCAAAGTCATCCTGAGTCTGTTCACACATTACAAGAACCCATTACAAGAATAGACTTCCTCAGCACAACAGCTTTTTCCTGTGATCAGACATGAATATCTTTATCCATGGTTTGTTAAATTTGCTGGGTGAACAAAGGAATCTGGATTATTCCTCTTAAAACAAGTCAGGGGGGGGGGGAATCTATATTTTGCCTCACTGAGTGGAACAAGCTGGTAGTCAAGGAATGAAATGATTCTTTTAGGTTCTGGTAGACTTAAGTTACCCATTTTAATTATTTCTATGCAGACCCCAAAATGAAAAAAAAAACCACCCCAAAACCCAAAGTCGAAGGCAAATATTTTGTCCCTGCACTTGGGATGGGGGACAAACTCCAACAAAAGTGGTCAAATTAAGTGTACGTCCTTGTGCTAAACTCTGGAAAAAGCTGAGTCACTGCACTACACAAACCAGAGTCTCATGGGAGGAGTTAGAGTCCCACAGGAAGAGCTGCTGGGGGTCAGAAGGTATCTTCGGTCTTCTGAGGATATGGAAACATGCTCATTAAGAGAGTTTGGCAATGAGGCCTTGCTTTGAAGCCATTGCTGACAACCTGGCTTGTTCTGGAATAATTAATCATAATTTCCATTTCAGACTTAATAAAAGAGCTATCGTTAATAGAATAACTTCAGTTTTTTTTCATGTGAAGGGAAGACTTAATGGGCAGCCAAAACATTCTTCATATCCCAGTTTATTAAACTGAGATATAATCATTGAAATTTGGTCAATCTAAAAAGATATGTGTGTCCTTAGTAGAAGTTCTAAAATTAATTTTAAAAAAACCCAGTAATTGCCTTCTGCATAGGTAGTCTTTGACATATAACAGTTAGTTTAGTGACCATTCAAAGTTACAATGGCACTGAAAAAAGTGACTTATGACCCTCTTTCATAGTTAAAACCTTTCTAGCATCCCCATGGTCATATGAACAAAATTCAGGTGCTTGGCAACTGGTTCATACTTATGACGGTTGCTGTGTTCCAGGGTCATGTGATCACCTTTTGCAACATTCCGATAAGCAAAGTCAATGTGGAAGCCAGATTCACTTAATAACTGGCTTACTAACATATCAACTGCATGATTCACTTAACAACCGAAGCAAGAGAGGTCATAAAATGGGGCCAAATTAACTTAACAAATGTCTCACTTAACAACAGAAATTTGAGGCTCAATTGTGGTCATAAGTCGAGGACTACCTTATTAGAATTGATTTGCTTTTTCTTTATTACCTAATTTCATTTCTATTTTTCCATTCACATCACCTAACAGAATAATTTTCTTCTGGATCTTATTTATTCAGAGAGTTGCACAATTCTTCCCCAGACTCATTCCCGGTTCTTTCATCATCATCATCATCATCATCATCATCATCATCATCATCATCGAATGCAGTATTACAGGCTAACTCTGCCCATAGCCAGGAGTTTGATCCTAACTGGCTCGAGGTTAACTCAGCCTTCCATCCTTCTAAGGTCAATAAAATGAGGAGCCAAGTTTTTGGGGCTATGTTCTAACATTTGTAAACTACTCAGTGCTGTAAAGCACTATGGAGTGGTATATATGTCTAAGTGCTATTGTTATTAAACATACATTTTCAATTCCTTGCATGTAAGTCCATTCCACAAGATCAGACCAGCTTCATGTTGACACCTTAGATATTTCACCTTTATTCTAGTTTCACAAACATGTAAGATATTTTCCCCCTTTCTCTAATTTTTTCATTCTTTCTTTTACCACTTATTGCTCTCATATTCCAAGTCACAATTTTATATATGATGTGACCATCAACTGTTGACATTGACTTCAGCTGCCCACTTAGACCCTCACTTCCAAGTTTGGACTCCAACAATCTCAGAGCACCTGGCTAAAAAATGAAGATATTTTTGTCATTTTTGCCAGCCAGATAGTCATAGGAGGATCCCCAAAACAAGAGGAAATGGGAAGTTCTTGTGTTGTATTCTGCAATATCCTTATGGCCATCATTCAGTAATTTTCCATTAACATTTCCACAACTTGCATCCTAGATCAAAAAATGCAGTAAATTGTTGCCTGTGTTAGTTTGAAAACCACTGAGCAATTCAGTAACTGCAAATAGTCAAATGCAGTATATGTTGATGAGCAAGAGTAATGTTTGCACCAAGAGTATTATCTAAGCATAAGAAATAATGCTACTTATGTGTGTCCTTGCTATAAGACCTGTTTTTGAGAACTTTCTGAGTTTTCTAAGAAATAAATTGCATCATTCAAACTTGGATATAATCTGGAAAGTGCTATGACAACTCAGAGGAAATAAAAAACATACACTGTTCTAAGAAAATAGTGCATTATTCATCTGAATTGCATATATTTATTGTAACTTTTTGATTGTTCTTGTGTCAGTTTCCTGGTTGACAAGTCAATAACTTTTTTAACTTATAAAAAATATAAAAATTTTATATTTTATATTTTGGAATTATTTTTCTCTTTATATGTTACCTTGGGCTCAGCTATGTTATGGATGTTATTGCAAATTACAATCATACCCTTTCCAGATCCCAAAGTATATATTATATTTATAGAGCTGCAAAGTCCAAAAAATCATAAACCAGCTTTCTCCACAGAATACCAACAGAGATCGTATATGGAATATTACACACCTGGCATAGATTCTGTACATAATCTGTACATAATATAATTTACTTTTAAAATGAAAAATAATTAGACTTCAGATTTAATCAGAGATGGAAAGAACTTGTCAGGTAGTCTGCACTGTATTTCCATTCCTCAACCGAACACAATATATTCAATAGACCTTCAGCCTCTAGTTTTTTATTTGCTATTTATTTAGTCCTGGGCATTGTGTGCCTTTCTTGTTCGCCTGGTTTAGCAAGGATTCCAGGTCTGCAGCACAAAAGCCAAGAAAAGGACATGCAAAGGGTGGATCTAAGGGAGACTCTCTAGTGACCTGATGATCTATTCCCACAACCCAGAGGAAGTGTTTAGATTGTGATCTGGCAACAGCTTTAATGGGGTTTGCTTTACAAAACAATGTCACCTGATGAATTCAGTTTTTAGGGACACATTCATTTGGACTGCTGTCTGATGATGACAATTTCTCTCTGCCAATAGAGTAACCTTAGGAGGTTACTCTATTGGCAGAGCCTGATATAAGGAGCCTGAGTGGCGTAGGAGGCTAATGCCTCCTACTAAGGCAGTACTTAACATCCAGCTGCCTGCAATTACTGCGAGTTCAATCCTAGCCAGGCTCAAAGTCGACTCAGCCTTCCATCCTATCTAAGGTGGGTAAATTGAGGACCCAGTTTGTGGGGGCAATAAGTTGACTTTCTATAAATATACAAAAGTATGAAGACTGTTGCTTAACGCATTGTAAGCCGCCCTGAGTCTCCGGAGAAGGGTAAATCAAATATTTTTTAAAAAACCCTTGAGTGTTCCAGTATATTTTTTCCTCTCTGATTAGGAGCATTTGCTGTGTGTGTGTGTGGGGGGGGGGGTTCTTTTTCCTTTTTGGTAGAATGTGGAACTGCCAGGAGCAGAAATCATGCTGCCAAAATTCACTCTGTTACATATGATGTTGGGTGGGGACAATGTCCTCTGTTGCATTGACAACTTCACAGAATGGTAAAGGGAGGTGGGGGGGGGCAGTAAGAGAGGAGCATTTGATTTTGCCAAAGGCTATTGTTTCTCATTCATTGTCCTTTGACTTTGAATTTGTGAAACAAATCTGGTTTGCAAACTCACCGATTTTTGTTTTATAGTACCTTTTAGAATGGTTGTCTTCTACAGAAAATGGGCTCGAAAAAGCAGAAAACCCTTCTAAGTGATACCTGCGTTCCATTATAGGAGTATAAAGAACACAAGCATATAAAATAGCAACTGTCTATATACACACCTCATGTTGGATCAAAAGTAAAACATTTCATGGAGTTTTCTCTTGGATATGGCCTCTTGAGAAGGTAGCACAAACAGGAAACAGCAGAGCAAAACAGAAAACATCCTGATTTAGATTTCTACTTAGATAAAGATAAAGAAAGCTGTTATCACAGGCCAGTCTCTATTTCTTAGCTTATATATATTTCACAGGTTGATTATAAGAGTGAAAACAAGTCCTGTAAGCCACTTAATTGCCTTTAAAAGATATACATACGTAATTTTATTAAATATTTAAAACTCAGTAATAAAAACAGATGTAAACTCAGAAAAAAAGATGGAGGGAATAAATAGAAAACAAAGGAGAGAATAAAAAGAACAAAGAAAGAAAAAGGAAAAAAAAAATAGGAAATAGGAATCAAGTAGAAGAAAGGGGAAGAAAGAAATATGTAAAGAAGTGACTTCCACTGTTCAGCACCATAAGTGAAAACAAAATAACTCATCACCCCCTACAAAGTTGCAAATACTTTTTCTTCCCATAATAACCTACCCCTCTATATGCAAAACCATAAAATTGTCAACTTCTCAGTTCTGCTGTCAGGAAAAATTATGTAAAAGGTTAAAAGAGCTTTATAAAAACATGTCTTGTTTTACCCTTGATCAAACAAACCAACTTTGTTTCTTTTACTTCTAACAGTCTTCATCTTTAATTCATTCATATGCAGTCTAGCTCATTGCAAAGACTCTTTCAAGGCTTTAACAAATGTCTTTTATAAATCCAATAGAAAATCATTATCCAGATTATTGCATGGGTTTGTCTTTTATATTTCTCCTTTGATTTTCAAAGCCTTCACCAACTTCTTTGGTGTATCCAGTAGACAGTCCATATCAGGATTGTTCTTTTGGGTCTTCTCTACCTTGTAAATCCACACTTTTTACTTTCCTTTTGTTCAGAAGTAAACATACACTCATCAAGTAAACCTTCAGGCTTGTCATTCCAAAGATCCCTAATGGCCTTAAGATATTTAAATAAGCAATTTTCAAAAGTGATTAGAAGCTAGGTTAACAAACCTAATGTAAGGTGCTGGCTGCAGCTGTGTACTTGATGATTCATCCCTTGATTCATCCCTTCCTATCCTGGCTCTCTGACTCATTGTCCTGCAATCTCCTTGCAAGTACAGGTAGTCCTGGACTTACAACCACAACTGGAGCCCAGCTTTCTGTTGCTAAGCGAGACATTTATTAAGTTAGTTTCCTCCTCCCCACCACCATTTTATGACCTTTCTTGCCACAATTGTTAAGTGACTCACTGCAGTTCTTAAATTAGTAATACAGTTGTTAAGTGAATCTGGCTTCCCCATTGACTTTCTTATCAGAAGATCACAAAAGGTGATCACATGATCCCCAGGACACTGCAACTGTCATAAATATGAATCAGTTGCCAAGCATCTGAATTTTGATCATGTGACCGTGCTGCAATGGTCAGGTGAAAACTGGTCATAAGTCACTTTTTTCAGTGCCATTCTAACTTTGAACAGTCATTAAATGAATTGTTATAAGTCAAGGACTATCTGTAGCATCTTTCCGGAGCCTATGTTGGTGATCTCCTGACTTCTTCTTATCCAAAGAGGTCTCAAAGAACTAGGCTACCCATGTGGTTTCAAGCATGTACTTATTGTCCTAAATTACACTTAACTGGTCTTTGTTTCAGTTCAAATAGATTATATTACCTACAGCTCATTTTTGTTTTATGAAAAAGTCACTGTAATTTTACAACTTATTCTCTACAGGAGTTCATGCCACAGTACTAGATATGCATTTCCAATTTTTTGGTTTAAGCTGAAATAATACAACTTCTCCCCCTAAATCCCTGTTAAACCCAAAGCACAGAATGAAAAGTAAGCTGCTTTATGTAAAGGTATTTACTGATATATAAAGCTCTATTTTATGTGTAAGGATCGCCCTCTGCTGATAATTAATGAAACCAGAGACTGACTTGTGACAATTCAATTATGCAGGGTTTTTTTTCCCTCTTGGTTATGAATCATTCGATATTGCTGAAATACTGGGAACATTGTGAAACCAAGTTTGAGTTGTGATATTTCATGAGCAAAACGTCAAGTTAGTCATTTACAGTAACACCAAGTCATGTATTTCTTGCTAGAATAGTACATCTATTTGTTATACTGATGTAGTGCAGCAACAGAATGTGTCTTGTTTATACTATAGAAAAATATAGAATAGAATGAGTTGGAAGACACCTTAGAGGTCTTCTAGTCCTATTATCAATAGATAATTGATAATAATCAATAGATGATGAATCAATATTTCAATAATAATTATTAAATGATTGAGGGGATTAATCTCAATAATCTCTCATATTCTTATCCTTTAATAGCAGAGAACTAAAAATTGTGCCTCCAAAGACTTGACAAATTGTGATTGAACTTCAGTGACCGAAGAAGACCAATAGGCATGTCAGAGTGGCAATCAGCCCCATTACATTGCGTGGGGTAATTGCCCTCATTTTGAGTTGGATCGTGACTTTTATCCTTCTGTATACTTTGATCAATAAAACCGGAATACATCTTCTAATTAAACTCATATTTATTGTAAGAAAATAAAGACATCTCACTAATCTAAATTAGTTACATTTTTGGCAAAGAATCCTCAGCCTGACTTTCGCTGGCAAGAGAACAAAAGGAAAGGTTTTTTTAGAAAAAAAAGAAAAGAATGCAGGACATGCGCAGTGGATTACTGATAAGAAACTTGGCAAACTACGGTAAGTCTGGCAGTCTAGAAATAATAGCTCTGCTGGTAAATATAAAAATGCAGTGACAAGGCAGTTGATTAGTAGAGATTACTTAGCACTTTTCCAACCCAAGGCCAAAGGAAGAATGCAAGTGAGACTTGCATGAAGAAGGAAGCTAGTTTATATTGGTTTGGAAAAAGCGGACAGAATGATGACTGTGCTATTTGCGAATAAATCCCATAGTGCTGTAGATATCTTTATTAATCTGATAGGGACAGCAAGGATTATTACTATTAACCCCTTATTCAGCAATTAGGACCAGATTTTTTAAAATTGTAACTCACCTTGCCTAAATTCAAAATTTTCTGAAAAGCTCTTCCATAATATCCCAAGCAACGTCATGCTGCAAATGACATTGAGGAAAATATATTTAAAATCTTTTGGCATTTTGTTGCATAAACATCTTGATTTATGTTTATGCAAACCAATAAAACAAAATACAAAAAGAAGAAGAAGAATGGCATGTTTGTGTATGGGAAGTCACACCTGCTAAAAAAGCAACATGACTTTTAAAAAGCTGGGAACAAAATCCTTTCAATTAGGAACTGTGTTGCTTTGACCTTCATTTTTAAGCTATTTTTGCTATGTCCTAATACGTTATCTTAACTTTTAACTGGTGCTATATATTCTGTCATAGATTTATTTAAAATAGGTGCTTCAAAAGTTTTTGTTCTCTGTAAATGTATACACTGACATGTACTTTATTGCTCCCAAACTTTATTTTATTCCATTTGTTCCTCCCTACCAGAGATGAGGTTGGTCTCATCACCCCTGAGCTTATGAAGGTGAATTTTGCAGGGGAATTGCATGAATTGTAGTTCATGCAAGCATGCCTGGGAATTGCATGCAAGCATGCCTGGGAATTGCATGCCTGTGAGATGACTCCATTATTATTCACATCCTTCTGTCTATTATGTCCTGTTTAGTTCTGCTTTTATAGTTTTTAATGTTTCTTATTAATTTATAATGATAGTAGGTGACAATTGTTCTATATGTATTCTTTTATTGGCATATAGTCAAGGCTATAGTTTTCCCAGTTGCAATGTATGGCTGTGAAAGTTGGACCATAGGAAAGCCTGAGCGCCAAAGAATTGAGGCCTTTGAACTATGGTTCTGGAGAAGACTTCTGTGAGTCCCTTGGACTGCAAGGCAATCAAACCAGTCAGTCCTAGAGGAGATCAACCTTGACTGCTCTTTAGAAGGCTAGATCCTGAAGATGAAACTCAAAATACTTTGACCACCTAATGAGAAGGAAGGACTCACTGGAGAAGAGCCTGATGCTGGGAACAATTGAGGGCAAAAGAAAATGACCGAGAACGAGGTGGCTGGATGGAGTCACTGAAGCAGTAGGCGTGAGCTTACAGTAAATGGTTTCCAGGGAATGGTAGAGGACAGGAAGGCCTGGGCCCTGGAGGAATGTTGTCCATGGGGTCGCGATGGTAGGACATAACTTCGCAACTAACAACAAAATGCTGCCCAGAGTCACTTTCTAAGAGATGGGTAGCCATGTAAATTTGATTAATAAATAAAAAATATAAAGAACTTTTATATTTTTACAAAACTCGATGCCGGCATCTTTATTCATGATAGAGGTGCCTGGAGGCTACTTCCTCTGTTAACATCTCTATTCAGAGCATACATACATCCCCAGGCCTAACCCAAGCAAGATGGAAGTCTTTTTTGTACATTGGGACTCTGTATCAACACCAATATTATCTCTAGATCAGGAAGCACTATCTTCAAGAACAGGTTCACAATCCACAAGAACCTTTTGGACTCACAGCTGCCACTCAAGAAGTAGGGGCAAGTTGTGGCTTAAATGATCTTTGTGCAGCTCTGGCTGATGCTCCAATGGCAACCTTACTTGGGGCAAGAGGATCTGGCTACAATAACTCTCACCTCAAAACCATTGAATTAGACTAGTGCAATCCATTGTACACAGGGCTGCCTTTAAAGACTACTTGGAAACTATAGTTTATCTAGAATGTAGCCGCCTCCTTGCTAATAATGGGAGTGTATTACCTGTGTTACAGGCCTTGCAGTGGCTACCATGTGGTTCCTGGATATGATTTAAAGTGCTGGTTTTGGTTTTTGGGAAAGTTCTGCTTTCCCAGAAAGCATTTCTGCTTTACAGAGACAGAGGAATAGCTTCAATGAAGGAACGTGAACTTCCATGTACTTGAACTTGAACTTGCATACCCAATGCTGTTTTTTGACCTACTATTACCATTATATGACTGATTATATGACCCAGGACAGTGTCAACTCTAAAGGGATAGGAATGTTTAAGAGATGTTGTTTCCTTTGTTATTTACAAGGTTTTTGATACAGTCTGTCACCAAAGATTCCTAAAGCAAGCATTCGTGGTAAAAGTGGGGAGGGAGTGCCTTTTCTTAATCTATCAGTTTCAGGATAAAAAAAAAGAGTGCTTGGAAATAAATAGACAGAGGGAACAAAAAATGATTCAGGGGAGCAACTCAGCAATGACAAAAAGGGTTTTATTTATAACCAAGACAAAGGTCAAGTAAGGAGACACCATCAGCTGATAGCATGGTATTCATATATTCAAGGGATACAATTTGAGGGGCTGCCACAGAGAAGGAGAGGGTCAAGCTGTTTTCCAAAGCACCTGAAGGCCAGACAAGGAATAATGGATGGAAACTGACCAAGGAGAGATTCAACCTAGAAATGAGGAGGAACTTTCTGACAGTGAGAACAATCAACCAATGGAACAGCTTCCCGTCGAAAGTGGTGAGAGCTTCATCACTTGAGACTTTCAAGAAAAGATTGGACTGCCATTTGTCAGAAATGGTGTAGGGTCTCCTGCTTGAGGGGGGTTGGACTAGATGACCTAAAAGATCCCTTCCAACTCTGTTAATCTGTATCACCCCTTGTGAATTGTACTTTGCACAATTGTAATTGGTACTGCCGCTTACACGCTCCTAGCGCTCGAACCCAGAACCTTCCCTAAACTAAAGACCTCGCGAACCAAAGACGATTTGCACGTGTGAGGAATGCAGCTTGGCCAAACCCGAGTTGCATACGGAATTTCTACGGGCCTCAAATTCGTTCCTGCCGGGACGGAAAGTTTCAACCATCCGCGCTTCTTGCGACACGGCGCCGCGGCAGATGGCGCCACAGCACCGCGGTGGGGAAGGGGGCGAGGCTGCGTCCTGGCGCCACGGGAGGCTGACGCAGGCCCGGGATAGGGGCGGAGCGCTTAGAGCGGCGTTTACAGCAGGAGCCGCCGGCGCCGCCACTTGGTTGGAGGGGTCTCCGACCGGAGTTTTGCCGGCTAGTTTCTTCTTCGCCGGCCCGCCTCCGTCCCCTTTCCAGCGCCATGTACCGGGCCCTGTACGGCTTCCGGTCGGCCGAGCCTAACTCTCTGGCCTTCGCCGTTGGCGAGACTTTCCTGCTGCTGGAGCGGAGCAACCAGCACTGGTGGCTGGTGACCCGGGCGGGTTCCGGGGAGACGGGCTACGTGCCGGCCTCTTACCTGCAGCGCCTACAGGTCAGGCAGGGGGCAAAGGACGGGCGAGGGCAGCAGCGGGGTCGGTAGGTCACCGGCGTGGCCGAGGACAGACTTGGAGGTTTCTGCTGCTTTTCTGGAGGTGGCAACGCGCGCGCCTCTGAGAAACGCGGGGTTAAGTGCCCGCAGGTCCGAGGCCAAGGTTCGGTGCCCTGCTGAAACCTGCCTGAAGATCAGCTGGCTGGTGGGGTTTGCTTCAGCCATCGGGGGGGTTTTGTTTTTAATTTAAAAAAAAATCCTGTTCCGAGAGAACGGTTCTGTGTATGGAAAACGGAACTAAGCCTGGTCATCAATCATCATTGCACATTTCCATATCCATGTAAGGTACGGCTAGGCAATGACATAGGTAGGTACTCTATTGGTGTGGCTGACACAGATGATGATCAGTGGGAAGGTCTTGTGGAACTTTTCACCAGGAATACAAGGAAAGTAGGCACTTGCCCATTTTACAGGTGCATCTTCCGAAAGTCAGACATGCTAACATTGAAAATGGTTCACCTCCATATGAAGTCACACAATGTGTGTTGGAGGTGTTTTGAACAGGAACAGGCCTTTTTCAGGGGAGATAAATTACTTGTATTATTACCTATTTGCACTGTGTGGAGGCTCAAGGAACAAGGAGATGCAAAGGTGATTTGGAGAGGGAGACAGACTGCTTTATGTTCCATTTGGCTGGGATGGAAAATCTGCAATGATTCTTTGCTAGAATAGAATATTCTGACTGTTACAGATTTTCTGAAGTTGTATTATTGTTCTTGGGATGCACTTTTCCCCATATATGTTTTCCTGGAACAATGAGCTTCTTTGTCGGTTTAAAGTAAATAGTTTAAACTGTAACAAATATTTTGTAGAGGATGTTGCAGGATCTTATTTTGATAACTGCATTGGTATCCAAAAGAAGTAGAGGGAGATGGGAACATCTAGTCCTTTCTACAAACTTTAATGAGAGGTAAAACTTGATGAAATTTTTGTGATAGTGCTGGGCATATAAGGAAGAAAAAGTGAATGTAACAGAGAACAGATTGATTTTGATTATGTGCCACCAAGTTATTTCCTAGCGACTACATAAATAGATTTCCTCCACAATGATCTATCCCTAACCTGGTATTTCAGATCTCCTAATTGTGCACCAGTTGCTATTTTGAGTCCATCCATCTTCTTGCTCATCTTTCTTCTCTTTCCTTCTGCCTTACTCAGCTTTAGAGAGTCAGGTCTTTGCATAATGTGTCCAAAATAAGATAATTCAAGCCTGATTATTTGTGCCTGCCTCAGGTGAGAATTCTGGATTGGTTTGTTCAATGATCCATTTGTTTGTTTTCTTGCCTGCCCATAGTATTCTCCAACACCATAGTTGACATTTGTTGACGTTCTTCCAATCCTTCATTGTTAAAGTCTAACTTTTGGGCTAGTAGTGTTGCAAGGAATACTGTGGCTTGCATGATTCTGATTTTTGTAGGTATAGATGCATCATTTGGCATTTGAGTATCTCTTCCAAGGCCTTCATGGCTGCTGTTCCAAGTGCTAGTCTGTAGAATATTTCTTGACTGCTTGTTCTTTTACTGTAGATGGTTGATCCTAAAAGGCAAAAGTTATCCATTACTTTGATATCTTCGTTGTCAGTTCTAAGACTGTGTTTTCTACCTATTGTCCTTCCTTCCTTTCTTTATATTTAATTTAACCACATATTTTCAATGTGTTCTTTGAGTTTTAGAATATTGAATAAAGAAGGAGAGATCATGTATGGTGTTGAATTTCCTTACCACTCTGGAGTCAATTTTTTTTTGCCATGTTCCTACCACACTGTGGCTTCCTGAGCTGTACATAAGTTTCTCATGAGGACAATAAGATCTTTGGGATTCTAGTTTTTCTGAGCACTTTCCGCAGCTTGAAGTGATTGATATAATTAAAGGCTTTTCTATAATCAATGAAGCACACACTGGCTTCTTTTTGGTGTTCTTTGGCTTTCTCAGTTATCCAGCATATATCAGCAGTGTTCCTCTGCCTTTTCTAAAGCCAGCTTGTACATCTGGCATCTCTTTTTCCATGGAGGGCTCTAATCTGCAGTGGATGATCCTAAGCATTATTTTGCTGGCATGTGAAATTAAGGATAAAGGTCTTATTTCAACATTTCACTGCACAAGGGGAGTCAATGTTATGAAGTTGAACTTATATATGGGTGAAACCAAACTTACTTACCACTTACTACCAAAATGTCTTGGTGATCTACAAAAAAAATGAAAGATAGCAGAACTTCTCATTTACTCCTGATATATTCAAAAATTTAAAGCTTGTAATGGTTTCCCATCACTAATTTACAGCATATTATAACTCCACTGTAATTCTTACACAACTGTTTGCCATGAGGAGAATCGATGTAGCACACTGAAGCAGAAGGTATATTGTCACGGGTAAAATTGGGGGGGGGGTGACATTGTGAGTTGTGAGAGAAGGATCTATCTTGCAATTATTCTCAGATATTATCTTGATCGATAGCTCCCACAAAGGGAGAACTTGAATGTTGTCTTCATTACCTGATTATGTTTCTGTATGTATATGCCTATGTATACATGTGTGTCCATGTACCAATAATTTGGCATTTGTCTGAGGAAGATTTTTGAAGCAGCTGTTTTGCATCTGTGGAAATAGTGCAATGTAATAAATGCATGGGAGAGCCACTTTGGCTGTAACAAGTCTATTTCTCCAATGTAAAATATAATAGAAAGAGGCTAATAACAGGCCTGCTCAACTGCTGATGAAGGGGCCAGTCGGCTAAGCATGAACAAATGTTGTAACAATAGTGGCAGTAATTATAGCCAAGTCAGACAAGTTTGCAATTATGGAAAGTGAAAGAACAGATTGCTTCAGCCCAAATAGGAATCAGAGTGATGAGTGATAACACCCTCTTTGCTAATGTGAGGGTGTATTTAGTAAAGGAAGTCCTAAGGAGAGCATAAACATGGAAATGTGCTTCTCCTTTGCATCAGGCATTCTTTGGGCTAAAGTGTTTTGTGCTATTGCTGGAAATTGGATGCGCTTCTTCTGCGTTTGAGATGTCTTAATGGAAGAGCACATAAAGAGCCTTTATGAAAGTGGTCCTCCCTCCTCACAAACACGTGGCAGTTTCGATGTCAAGCTACAACCAGGACCAACTCTTCTCTCTGCTCTAGTGCTGATCCAGTTCACTGCCTCCCACATAGCAGATGTTTGAGAAAGGAAAATCATTCATGCATGGGCAAACTACATGACGAGTCTCACTGTCAGTTTAGCCTTAAGTTATGTGTTGAATTTATATTTACTGACAAAAATAAAGGGAGACTTAAGTTATGTAAACAACTGTTCTTGTTTTGGCATTCATGTAAATGAATATGAATGAGAAGAGAAAGCAAGGTAAGATTGTGCATTATGCCCCTCAATATTCTTCGATTTTTAAGAGTCCTAATTCAATAATAGTAGAATATTAGTTTGGAAAACTGAAGAGCAAAGAGAGCTATGCACTGTCCTGCTGGTTAACTTGTACAATAAAGCATCTACATATTTTGCCTAGAAAGAAAATGTGACATACATATTTGCTTGTATTCTGAAAGAAAAAATAGTCTTTACCCCCAATCCCCCCCCCCCCCCGCCTTTCTTTGGTTGAGCCCTTCTAAATTTATTGCTGAGGCCAATATTAGTGTCCTGCAATTTTGAAACTGGAATAATCAGAAAACTGATCCAAAGCAAGGACTGAGCAACTTACATCAACCCAAAAGCCATACTTGGTAGATAGCCCTTGGCCCATTTTGGTATTTCAGCAGTTTTAACCAGTATGAAGCTTTTAAAAAAGGGTTTGCCCTTTAAAATCTCAAGCCCTTGACCAGTGCAAAAAATAAAAAATAAATCTAAAGTTTTGGTGAATATGTACAGAACATCTCGTTCTGCCTAGAACTACACTAATCTGGAAATTTCTTAGTCTACACATACTCAATTTTGGATGACAATTTCTCCTAGAAACGAGCTTGTGTAGCTTTTCCTCAGAAAAATTATTCCTAAAAGTTGGCAATTTTCTTCACTCCATTATCTTCAAGTATTGAATTCTAGAGCTTTGCTTCAGGTATAGTCTTAGTATTTTCCCATCGCCATTTTAATACCATCTGCCATAGTTGACAGCTGTTGCATATGATGGAGGTACCATCCCCAAAACTATGTCTATCTTTAGAGTTTATTTATATTTAAATAAATAATTTAAATATACTGGCTTTAACCACTTATTGACCATCTTGTAAAGTTGGACTTAGGTATCTCGCCAAGCTGCTTTCATTTAAATATTGTAAATAGTAATGCATCACATTTAAGAATTCTTTTGGTCTAAGCCATACAATTAGTTGTCTAGAAGGCAGCTATGACCACAGGAGGTTTAACTAGCCTTAGAATTACATCTTGCTCAATATAGTTTAGTCTGGTTATGATTGCACATACATTAGATATATAATTATTAAGCTACTGTATATTATCATGTCCAGTTTAAAACTTCAATTGCCACAATATGCATCAGCTATTATTAGGTTCCCCTTTTATGCTTTTAATTACACTGGATGCCATTCATTTTGGGGTGTAGTTCAAGACATAGTGATAGATCTAAAGATAATCCTTAGTTTGTCTCGCTCTCTGTAAATCTGAATGCTCCTCAAGATTTGCTGCTAACATTTCAAGGTTTTCAAAACAATGATTGATGGAAATGTAGGAGAATACTTCTTTTGTTGTTATATTCTCAATATAAACATTCCTGTCCCCCCAACTTGATGTAAGGAGTTCAGAGATGGCTTTGATGAAAATATATGGCAACCATTAGAACACAGTTTGCCCTGGGAAAACAGAAAAACATGAGAAAGAAGCTCAACATTGCCCGATCTTGATTTTCTTTGCCATATGAGGAAGGAAGGGAAATTCTGTTAGGCATTCAAGATTCATTGATTATCGTCTATATTAATAGAATTCTGGTATTTCTAATGGAGACTAATTCCTGGCCGGATCTACTTTAGGTTTATTTTAACTTTTAGGTTTCTATTTTCTCTACTGGCATCATGATAATTGCTTGAAGAATGTTCTCTTTCGTTATACTTTCATTTCTGGTTTTTATTGGCTTTGTGTTACTTATTAGCATGCTTTCTTTTTTTCTCCACATTTTATTTATACTTATTGTTGCATGGAGTCGCTTCTGCAGAGATGTGCAAAATGTTTTGAATGCAAAGCATTTGGGGTTAGAAATTTCCTGTTTCGAACTAAAAATCCGCTGCTTTGACTTCATAGGAAATGTCCTGATCCTGTGGTTATCTCAGAACACATTCCTTTTTTTCACATTTGAAGTGGAGGCCTTTTGAATGTGGAACTCTTCCAGAACAGATTGTGTGGTTTTACATTTCCGTAAAACAGGCAAAAACATGATAATTTTAAAATAGAAAAATAAATGAAATATGGACACTCTGAAAAAAAGGCCATTACTATATATTGTATGTGCATGTTTAGAACTCATTTATCATCAACTCAGAAACAAAATATAAAGTTATGTAAGCATGGAATTTTGTATTGACACCAAATCTAGTAGTACAGAAGTAAATTTAAAAACATATAGATTCTATACAGTGGTGGGGTTCAATTTTTTTTTTAACTAACATTCTGTTAGTAAAACAGAATGGCGTGGCTTGGTAGGCGTGACTTGGTGGCCATGGCATGGCTTGATTGGTGTGGCTTGGGCGTGGCAGGGGAAGGATACTGTAAAATCTCCATTCCCATTCCCACTCAACTCCAGGGGAAGGTTACTGCAAAATCCCCATTTCCTCCTGATCAGCTGGGACTTGGGAGGCAGAGAATAGATAGGGGCAGGGCCAGTCAGAATTTTTATTACCGGTTCTCCGAAATACTCAAAATTTCCGCTACCAGTTCTCCAAACTGGTCAGAATCTGCTGAAATCCACCTCTGATTCTATAGATTTAAGGCCCTTGTAAAAAATGCACAATTGGTGCTTCCTTATGGGAGAAGAGCACCTTAGATACTCCTGGAGACTTTGTAGAATTACTGTAAGTGATGATGAACACTTTTGTCGCTGTATTTAATTGATAAAAAATAGAAAAATAATAGCGTTCTGGTGAGGAGAGTAATTTTAACAAATTCTGCTTTACTATCCTTGACAGCATTTGTGCCAAACTCAGTAAAGGAAGATTACCTATAATCAAAGGGTTGGTTGGAATTTATCCAATAACCATACAGAATAAGGATATTTTGATTCCTTTCCCCATACCCCTCCAGACTAAAGCTTCTCTCTTTGAAAATTTATTAAAAATCAAATGTTCTGGTTTTTTTAAAAGGTAATCTAATGATATAAGCTACAGCCAGTATCGGCAGAAATTATGGAACTTGAAGTTCAAAACATCTGGTAGGCCAGTTTAAAACTAAGATTTGGCTTTTTGACCTTGAGAAAGTTTTATCCTAACATGCTGTAGTTATTAGGAACCTATTTTGATGAGCATGACATATAATTTTAGACTCAAGGTATGGCATATCATACATGGACTAGCAATATATGTTAACATTTCATCTAGATTGGTAAAACACAATAAAATATATGTTTAAAAAATCCATGTTCAAATATCAGTGTCTAGGCAATCTAACCATCAAAGCACAACATCATTTATATATATATATTTTTAAAAAACAGATACAGGACCTCAGCTTACAGCTAGTCAGGACATGATCAACAGTTGGGTGTGGGACTCTGCAATCACACTGAAAGGAGGATACTATGCCCCATTTATACAGAGAGTCCCAGTAGACACCGTATGAGGTGTGAATCCTATTCAAGATTGTCCATTGCTGATGTGGTAGTTCAAAGCCTGGCACCATTTTTGTGGGGTCATTTATATGTCTTCCTATGTCTGGGCATTCAGTGACCCATTTGGCTTCCCATTGGGAATTGATGTTAAAGTTGTTGGGCAGATGTTGTGCAAGTGCCAGTGGGGGCTTCTTGGATTTAAATCTTCCAGCAGATAAATGAGGAAGGTTGGCATGCACCAGTAGGAGTGAGTGGTTCATAATTTTTCTGTTATCTCTTACTAGTGCGTCTTGCCTTCGTAAAGCTGGTGGTGCTATGTCTCAGAACAGGAAGCCAGCTAGTTGGAGTGGTTTTAATACATACACTTATAATCCTCATGGTGTCGTTGAGTCTGGCATCTAACTTACTAGTATGGCTGTTAAGCCATACAGGAGCACAGTGTTCTGCTGCAGGGTAGACCTACCCTAATGCTGATGACCTGAGGGTTGCATTTAGTTCCATAATTTCTGGAGTATGTTGTTTCTAGTATGCTGCTCTATTCTCTAGGTGTATCTTGTGGGAGAGAGTCCAGTCTAATGTTATTCCAGGGTACTTTAGATAGGATCATAGGGATTATAATTTTGGAAATAGTGCATAGGAAAAGGATGTGCTAAGTAAACAGTTTCAAAGGCATCATTTATTTTTATGTTCCAAGTAAAAAAGAAGTGTATCTTAAAATTAGTCTAGATTTTGATGTAACATCATATTTGTGTTTAGCTTTCTTTTCCTATCAAGCTTGAATGCATTTCTTATCTATTTTCCTGCAGACAGATGACCTTCCAGAAGATTAGTCTCTAAACAGTTTTCTTTCCATTTATTTTTTTTAAATAAATTTGTTATTAAACAAATAAAACTAACACAAAGTAATAAAAAGCAAAAGCAATAAAGAAAAGCAAAAGTGCAAGAAGAAAGAATGGGAAAAAATAGAAACTTCCAATTTCCTTTGTAGTTATCAGTACCTTTACAAAATTCTCTATTATATTATGATTACAAAAATTCCCCTTACATTTTTATTATCCCATTTTTTTCTAATCATAAAAACCACAAATCAGTGAGTTTTTTCTCTTTTATGAAAAAAGCATATAAGGATTTTCTAGCCAACTTTAAATATTATTTCCCCTTAATCAGAGGTTAATTTCAATAGTTAGAAGGGTGGCATATAAACTTAATTAATAAATAAATATCTTCAATCTCTATTTTGTACTAGACAGTGTTGAGTCTTTCCACTTTTCTTTATGCAATGGTCTTGCCACAGTTGTCATTTATAAAAACAAAGTTCCGTGACTTTTTTCTAGTTGTTTGTCCATTAGACCCAGAAGAAAAGTCTCTGGTTTCAGTTGCACTTTAATCCTTTAAAATCTTTTGAATTAATGCATATATTGTGTTCAAAATGTTTTGGCTGTTGCATGCCCACCAAAAATGATAAAATGTCCGTTCCTAGCAAAGATTCAAAGTACCTTTATACATTGTAGACAATTTCTCTGATGACAAATACAAATGATACATCATCTTATAAAATTCCTTTGAAGGCTACAACATAACATAAATTTCAGTCCTTTCAGCCACATATTTCCTCATTGGTCCTTTTGTATATGGGTAGCAAAATTTTTAGTTCATTTTATTATGCATTCTTTCAGTTCTTCTTCTATCTCATTTTTTTTTTTTAGCAATAACATGTTCATTGTTAGTACATATTTCAAATTCAGTCGTGTTTCTTTCAAAATCATGATATATTTTATCCACGTTAGATCTTTCTGTTAATAAGAAAACTTTTAACTAGGATAACTTTCTGTTATCAAACCTTTTCTTGGTTTCATTTTACAAACCCTTGAGAAAATTCCAGTATCTCTTGGTAGACTAACTATTTAGGTTTACTTATTTCTCGTCTATAAAATTCTTCTTATACTGAAAGCCATAAAGGTTGTATTGTTGCAAACCCTGAGTTTATATTTGTTTCATGTTCTAAGAACAGCCTGTCTAACAATGATATTTAGAGTCTACATTCATTTTAACCTTATCATACCATAGACATCCATACCATCTAAAGTCATTAATATCTATATCCAATAACCTCTTCTACTTCTTAACATTACTCATTCTTCATCCAAACTATCCAGCATGCAACAAAATATATTGGTAAGTCCAATTCTCTTCATTTCTTCATAGCTTCCCTTGCCATATAAATGTAGATATGTCCTTCTGCCATTGTTTAAATGGTACATCAGCTGTTAAAACACGTATTATCTGAAACAAAAATAACATTCTGGGTAAAACATTCATCTTAATCACAGAAATTCTCCCCAGCAATGACAATTATATTTCATCCCATCTTGACATATCTTTTTAAAACTTCATCCATAATGCTTTTCTTTGTGAATGAAATATCTAATATTGTGTTTTAAAGGGAGAGCTCACATGGAAGCTACCATAATGCATTTTCAAGTAATTAGTTGTGCTTCTATGACTAGATCCCCTCTAATTTGAAGAAATTAATATACTGTGATTGATCTTCAGTATAGAAGGGAACCTAATGATGTGAAATTCAAGCTCCAGAAATGCAATCATTCTGATTTATTTTATATTAACATATGGTTTAATCCTTTAACAATTAACAAGAGCTTGTGGATGTACTTGGTTAATTTAGTCATGGCTATGTATCCTACCATCCAGAAAATATTTCAAAGAATATATTTCAATAAGTCCTTTCAGTGCAATGTTAATCATCACGTTCTTTGTTGTATAAAAATAGTCTTCAAGGACATGTGAAATTATCCATCTATTAACTTTAAATCAATACAGGATACATTTGTTAAAAAAATACCTAACAGATCTGAAATTTGTAATCAGCTGAGATTTGACATTGTTTTCTTGAATGGGTGTTTGCATTCCCGTCAACTTTTAAAACTCCAGCTGCTGTAATGTTATGTTAATTATAGTAAATAAATATACTGCATATTAAGACAAGTCTCTTAAATGTGTTTTTGTTGGTGCATCAAGTTTGATTGTAGGGCCTGTTTTTAGAAAATGGAAAAGCTTGGGGACAGACAGTTGATATGTCAAAATCAAAATTATAATTAGGAAACAGCTGTGAATTGCACAAGTGGAGTAGGCTACAATTAAACTAACATCTCTGTTAGTACTGAAAAGGAGCACATTCTTCTGTCTCTGCCCACAGCCAGGAGTTTGACCCTAATGAGGCTCGACATTGACCTTCCATCCTTCCATGGTCAGTAAAATAAGGTCCCAGATTAAGGAGGAGGCAATATGCTGACATTGTAAACCATCCAGAGAGTACTGTAAAGCACTATGGAGCGGTATACAAGTCTAAGTGCTATTGCTAATTTTCCATGAGCCTTCCCAGTCTGAAATGAAAGAGGTAGGGACAAAAAGTGTTCTTTTTTAGCATGAAGCAAGACTCTTCCTTTCACTTGACTTTTAATTACCATATTTTTCACACTATAAGACACCCCCCCCCCAAAAGTGGGTGGAAATATCTGTGCGCCTTATAGAATGAATATTGCGGTGGGGGGGGGAGACGGTTTGAAGACACTGGCATGGGGGAACACGAGCCTTTGCTGCCGAGCAACTGATTGGTGGTTGGATTTGCCTACTGGAATACCACCAATCAGCTGTTCTAGGTGGCAGGGTTCGATAGGCGGCGGCAAACAGGCGGCACCAAATGGGCAATTCCTGCCGCCTAGAATAGCTGATCAGCATTATTCTGGGAGGCCGATCCATCCGCCAATCAGGTGCTCGACAGCGAATACTCCAGTGTTCCCCAATGTAGGCAGCAAACACAGAGGAGGTAGGCTGTTCTTCTGTGCACTGTTTGGAGAGTCCAAGCATGGGTTAATTTCAGTCTGTTATGACATCACTGAGTTGGAATTTCTTTGGCCACGCCTTCCTCCTCCAGCCGAGCCTCAGTTTTTTCAACTCAGTCTGAATGAGACTTGTTTGAGTTGGTTCCTTAAAATAAATTAAATAAAAATTAGTTCCATTAGGGAAATTGGCTATTTTTAAATTCCTTTCAAATTAATGTAATTAGAGCCTCTAAATTGGATTGGGAGTGGTGAAAACGGAGTGCAGAGAGTGATTAGTACTGCAGACCCTGCAAACAGCGATTCGATCACTGTGATGGCCGCCATTACCGCATGGCACCAATCGCGCTGGGATTCATCCCTGGCCATCTGGAAGGCATCATGGGCACTAGGGAAGTCTGAGGCTTCGGTTTCCCTGCATTTTGAGAGCTGTTGGCGAGCAGCAGGCCGGAGGGAAGTGTGCTGATCGTGGGCCAATAGTCGCCATTTTGTGGGAAGTGGCCATTTTGTAGCAGCACACAACGCAGCAATTTTCTGGAATAATTGACCAGCTGGGCAGTATTGGGAGCAAGGGACCTTCTCTGGAGGCCTGACCATTGCAGAAAATCATGGCCCCGCAAGTAAAAACCATTTTGTCAGTTTATAAAGCGTTATTTTGAGTGATTGCTTGCCACATTGCTGGGAGCAAGCCCTGCTAACACCTGAGGTGTCTGGTCATTGCTGCTGCTACTTATAATCATATACTAACAAACCATTTCGCTGGTTTGGGCGTGATTTGAACTCTGATCTGCGCAGTGAGTAAATCTTTCAGCTTTTATTCTCTTGGGGGTTCTAAAGCCTGCTTTTCAAGGTTAGATATTACTAATAGCAGTGATTCTGAAGATTCTCAATAACAGGCTGAGAGTCCTGTATTTAAAAAGCCCAGATTAAGATCTAGCAAGGCTTCTGTTACCACTCAAGCCAAATCTTCAAAATCCTCAACTGTGGCTGCTGAGAAAGATGCACTGAGGAGACCAAAAGCCTTAGAAAAGCATTTTGCAAAGGCTCAGCAACAAGCTGCAGCTTCTAAATTCCCTGAAGTATCTAAACATATTGGTGAGACTTCTAATTCTATGTCTTCAGAATTGCAACTGCAAGAAGTTTAGGAGGATCAGCCTAACTGGTCTCCCACTGTACCTATGGGATCACATGGCTTTCAGGCAGTTCCCTTTCAGGAAGGTTTTATATCTGACCCTTCTCAGCCCCCCTCTGATTCTTCTCAGGTGCCTGGCAGGCAGTGTTATGTGCTATCAGCCACATTTACACCCACAGCAGCGGGCTTGCACCCCCTAGAGGTGACTCAGCAATCCTTACCCTCAGACTTACATTTTGCCATTGTTCAGACCATTACCCAAGGTATTGATGAGGCCCTTGCACAAAGGGGAATTTTGGCTCTTTTACATCCAGAGCCTTCCAGACCAGATTCTATGCATCAACATTCACATAGGCACAGAGAATATAGAGAAGGGTCACGCCACACATCTCCATCACTTCACAGCGAGGCTTCGCTGGAAGGAGAGGAGGAATTAGGTGACTTTGAAATGTCTGGAGATGAAGGGCTTGCCCAGGACAAGCCTACTTACTCTGGTTTATTTTGTCCCCATCTCTTCAAGACATTACTATTCAAAGCAAAAATGATTGCTAATATGGGTCAGATGGAAAGATCCACCACTGAGGCTGGGGAATCTCAGGATCTTTGTGCCAGTCTCTTCACAGAGCGGGTTACTATGCAGGAAGTTATTCCCTCCCCAAAATTCTTTGTAGATGTAATTCAAAGACAATGGACTCAACCTCTTTTGATCCCTGCACCTAGTGGCATGGACAAAAAGATGTATACTGTGGAGAAGGAACTGGAGGAGCTTCTTCAGATTCCCACAGTTGAGTCTCCCTTGGCTAATTTGGCTTCAACTGCAATTCTCCCTTCTGATAATGCTGAAGGATTGAAGACAGGATAGGAAGGTGGATTTGGCTGTGTGCAAAACTCATAAGTTAGAGGCTTGGGCAGTTAGGACCACCACAACAGCCTCGTTCATGTCTAGAACATCTTTTATGGCTAGAGGAGATGCATGCCAGGATCTCTCCAGAGAATGTGCATCTACAACAGGACATCAGCAAACTAATAGCTGCAACTAAGTACACGGCTGATGCTACTATTGCTGCGGCAAAGTTTGCTTCTAGAGCCCAAGCATCTAATGTTGCATCCAGACGTTTATTATGGCTGCGCCAGTGGCAAGCGGACACAAAGTCCAAGTGGTGCTTGGCTGCAGCACCCTTTAAGGGAAGCCAGCTGTTTGGAGAAGCTCTAGATCCCATCCTAGTGGAAGGCAAGGATAAGAGGAAGGTTCTTCCTCAGCAGACTAGGAGAACTGATAGATGGTCTTCCCCTTATTACCATAGGCAGTCCTTTTGGACCATGGAGGAGGGATTCCCAGCCTCCCAGGATCACGGGCAATATCTCCCTGGGGGGGACAGAGCGCAAGATAGGTCAGGATTTCGAGACAGATCTCAACAGTCGCAGTCAAGGCGGCTTTACAGGGGTTCAGGGGGACGCCCCTATCGCTGTTCCAAATGACTCATGGGCTCAAATCCCGATTGGCGGCAGACTCCAGAGGTTTGCTGACCAGTGGCGGGATACCACCATGGACACGTGGGTGTTACAAACAATTATCCTAGGTCTGACCTTAGACTTTTGCTCCAGACCCCCTCTTCGATTTCTTCAGTGCCCTGTTCCCAGGGAACCCATCAAAAAGGCCACTATGGAGGCCGAGATTCAACACCTGCTGGATATCTCGGTCATCGAACTGGTACCAATTGGCCAAAGGGGTTTGGGGTTTTACTCTGTACTCTTTCTGGTTCCCAAAAGTTTGGGCGGCCAAAGAGCTATACTGAATCTCAAAGACCTCAACGTTCACATAAGTTACAAGAGATTCAAAATGCAATCTCTTCATTCAATTCTCAGTTGCCTCTGGCAGAGAGATTATCTAACATCAATAGATCTCAAGGAGGCATACCTTCATGTCCCCATAAGAGAGTCTTACAGGAGGTTTCTCAGATTTGCATTTGCAGGACACCACTGGCAATATTGGGCACTTTTCTTTGGCCTCTCCTCAGTCCCCCGTACCTTCACCAAATTGCTGGACGTGATAGCAGCACGTCTCAGAGAACATCCTGTTCACCTACAGTGCTATGGGGATGATGTGCTGATTCAATCATCGTCGCTCAGGCAGGCGCAACTGGATCTGCAGCTCATGATTCAGGCACTTCAGGATCACAGCTTTTCAGTAAATTGGGAGAAAAGCCATTTGACACCATCCACCAGACTTACTCATCTGGGAACAGTGATAGACATGCAGTTATCTCAAGTGTTTCTGTCCCCAGACCGACAGGAAAGCATAAAAGACTTAGTTCAACAGGTGCAAGCGTCAGTTTCAGTGCCCTTACTGACTCCTTCCCAACTGTTAAGGAAAATGATTTCCTGCTTAGCTATAGTTCCCTGGGCTTGTCTGCACTCCAGACACCTGCAGTGGCTCCTTCTCCCCAGTCAGAGGTCAGGGCGCAGCAACTCACTGTGCAGAATCAGGGTTCCTCTACAGGTACGGCGATCCCTGGATTGGTGGAAATCGAAGGCCATGGAAAGAGGCTGCCTGTTTTGAGATCCTCCCAGATTGATCCTGACATCGGATGTGAGTCTCTTCAGCTGGGGAGCACACCTGGGGACCCAGATGACTCACGGAAGGTGGTCTCAGCAAGAGCTACGCAACGATATCAATTGGCTGGAGCTGAGAATGCCCATCTGGCGCTTTGTCATTTTCAAACCAAGTTGGCGAATCAGCACGTTCTTCTGTTAACGGACAATGTCATGGCCAAGGCACATATCAACCGCCAAGGGGGCATCCGCTCCAAACTCCTTATGTGCAGAGGTGAAGAAATTGTGTCTCTGAACGGAGCGACATCTTCTGTCCTTGCAGGCGGAACACATTGCCGGGACATCCAACTCCACAGCAGACTGGTTGAGTCGAACGACAATAGACCTGTCAGAATTGCGTCTTCATCCGGACTTGTTTCATCTCATCACAATTTGATTTGGGGTTCCGCCTTTGGATTTGTTTGCCACACCCCAGAACACTTACCTGCCTCGGTTCTTCACCCGATTTTGGACTCCAACAGCAGAGGGGGTCAATGTCCTTTGTTGTCTGTGCCCCCCCGACCTTCTATATGCCTTTTCTCCCATTCCTCTTCTCCAGAGGGTGATTTGGAAGATTCTGGAGGAGGAGGCAGAGGTGCTGTTAGTGGCCCCCATTGGCCGAGGCGTCCCTGGTTTGCAGACCTGATGTCACTATCAATAGAACCTCCATGGATATTGCCATCGCACAAAGTCTCCCTCGGCCAAGGGGCCCTTCAACATCCGGACCCCCAGTGGCTCAAGTTGGCCGCTTGGCTCTTGAGCGGGAGACCCTCAGGAGGGGACACTATTCACCAGAGGTGATTTCTACCATCCTTGTGTCTAGGAAACTGTCTACGACCAGGATTTACAATGCCACCTTTAGTCGATGGTGCGCCAAAGTAAGTCTAGTTCCTACCTCTGCCACAGTCCCACAGGTACTACAGTTCCTACAGCGGGGTCTGATGAAGAAATTATCGACCAATACGCTCAGGAGCCAAGTTGCAGCATTGGCTACCATCTTGCCAGGTAAAGAACCTATTCCTTTCTCTCACCATCCTAAGGTTCATACCTTTTTGAAAGGTGCGGCCAACTGTACATAGGTTCCCGACCTGAGACCTATCCTTGGTTTTACAAGCACTCACCTTGCCTCCTTTTGAACCACTACAGACTACCACGCTTAGACTGTTTATGTTTAAGGTTGTGTTCTTAGTTGCGATTGCCGAATTTCGGAGTTGGATGCACTTTCAGTGTGCCAGGATTTATGCATTTTTCACTCAGACAGAGTTATTCTTCGATTGGATCCTACATTTGTGCCAAAAATAAATTCCTGGTTCCACAGGGCACAGGAGGTTATTCTGCCAGACTTTTGCCCCAATCCACAACATCCAAGGGAAAAGTGCTGGCATACGTTGGATGTACGCTGTGCCTTGGAGAGGTACATTAAGCACACTACATCATTTTGGAGGTCGGAGGCTTTATTCGTGTCCTTCCAGCCCACCTTGATGGGGAAGAAGGTATCTCCATCCACCATTGGACATTGGCTAAAGGCTTGCATTGCCTTAGCGTATGAACAACAAGCTCATCCTGTATCACGACGCATCACGGTGCACACTACTCGCAGTGCGGTCACCACAGCAGCCTGGGCTACACAAGCATCCATTTTGGAGATTTGCAGGGTGGCCATTTGGGCTACCCCTTCAGCGTTCATGAGGAACTACAAGTTGGATCAGTATGCTTCGGCTGAAGTAGCATTTGGGAGGCGTGTTTTACAGAGAGTCCTGCAGGCCGTGGGGACCCTGAACCAACTTGCTTCCCTCCCAGCATCACTTTAGCTTGGGTATATCCCATGCTTGGACTCTCCAAGCAGTGCACAGGAGAATGAACGCAGGACTTACCTTGAATGCTCCTTCTATGTACACTGCAGGAGAATCCAATCCCACTCTGGCTTGTACTGGTCTGGGGTCCAGGAGCGGTCGGTTCTTCGGATGTATCGCATCTTCCTTGGTTCCAGTTTCGTTGAAAAAACCGAGGCTCGGCTGGAGGAGGAAGGCGTGGCCAAAGAAATTCCAACTCAGTGACGTCATAACAGACTGAAATTAACCCATGCTTGGACTCTCCTACAGTGCACATAGAAGGAATGTTCAAGATAAGTCCAACGTTCATTTGCTGCAAGGATGCTAGCCAAATGAATACTGGGTGGATGCTGGGAGGCAGAGGCAGATTTTTTTCCCCTTGTTTTCCTCCTCTAAAGCTAATCTGTGTCTTATAGTCCAGAACATCTTAGAATGTGAAAAATGCAGTAATTTATAACTGCTTCTTAGGAATGTCTCTTGTCCTTGTAATATTTTGGGTTTTTAATTTTGAATTACACTGAAGTGATGTTGCTGAAGCCAGTGTCTGGCTTGATTTTGTTTATGGCAAAGAAGGAAGAAGAGGACTTTTTGACACTTAAGAAAATGGATCAGTCAGTGGGCACATAGCAATAACACTTAGACTTATATACTGCTTTATAGTATTTTGCAGCACTCTCTTAAGTGGTTTACAGAGTCAGCATAACCTTGAGCCAATAGGGATCGAACTCCTGGCAGTGGACTGAGTTAACTTGCAATACTGAATTCTAACCACTGTACTACCCTAGCTCATAAAGACAAGACTGAAAGAATTGTTTGAGTTTGCCTTCCCAGTCTGGAGTTCCTCAACTACAACTTCTAGAACAACTTGCAACTGCATGTTAGGGGGCATTCTGGGTACTGTTGGCCCAACACTTTGGAGACCATTGGATAGGAAAGACTGGTTTGCATTATGAGTAACATAACTCTGAGTCATTTCATTTTGAAGTTAACCAGATATTTTAGATAGCCTGTGCTGTTGCATTGCTCAAAATATCATATTCAGTAAATATGAATGCATCATATTCAATAATTCAATATTAGCCAGTGGCAAAACACTGAAAGGTAGTTGAAATAGATGTGCTCCCGGTGAGAATGCAGTATTTTGCATCTAATATCAGTGACAGTGTCATGGGAGATAGAGTTTCCATCACAGGATAAAGAACATTAAATGTGCAACTAACAGTGGAGTCAGATTCCAAGTAAAAGCCACATGTAAGAGAAGCAATCAAAAGCTGAATGTCCTGGTTGGAGTGATGTACTTAGACCACAACAGGCCAGTAGGTATTTCAAGTATTATCTACCATTGTCTGCTGGTGCCATGTGCATTTAAACAGGGATTTTTAATATACCTGCTGGTCTGTAGTTTCCTAGTTCCTCTTCCACTCTTAGCTTCAAGTAAAAAAAGGTGGACCATCTTTTGCCAATATATGCAACTACACAGCGCATCTATATGTTGTGTTGAATGCAAGCAGGAACGAGCACAGTAAACCTTGGACTCTTGTTTCACCTTCTTTCCTTTTGCATTTGTTTGTTTTCTGCACCCTGCAACTATAATTAGGGCTAGTTATGTTTTGTTTCGAAAAGCCACATTAGTAATTAAGTCTACCTTATTTAAAATAACTATAGGTTATCTTCACTGCATTTCCAAGCCCAGATGAAACAGTAATACGTGGTTTACAGGACTGAAAAATAATATGAATATCTCCTTCCTTAGTAAGAAGGGAGAGTGAGCTTGTTGCAACTTGTTCTTGCTCATGCCTTTTATAATTGGCTGTGGTTTAGTGTGATGGTTGAACCACAGTATTATGATCTAGCATGGGATAGATACTGTATTCCATTAGGCCTTTGAGATCTATATATTTGTTTTTCAGGGCAAAATTGGGCACCCTTATATTTTGCTGTTGACATGGTTGCACTAGACATCTTAAGAAATGGTAGCATTATCTTGTTAAATACTGTGAATTAAAATTAGCCGAATAAAGGGATTCAATACCCTAGAATGATTGCTTTTCCTTAAACTGCTATTCCTTTCAAGAGGGAAAGCATTAGCAACTTTCCCCATGGGGCAGATGCCAGCTTAAGTGGGTCTGTTTCCACCCTTTCTATAGTTTAGGGAGGGAATGCTTTTCTTCCAACACTGCTTTTCTTCCAACACTGCTAATTTAGTCAAGAGCACCTTTCCACCCATTGTGATATACATCTTTAGAAATAGATAAAAATAGAGATGCACCTTTATTTTTATTTCCTTCAATATAATAGTTGAGGTGAAAGAGTTGTACAAATACCATAAAATGAACTACATTTCTCCAGCTGTAGCAAAATTGCCAATGTTTAATGTTTGAAGCCAACTTTTTGTGCTCAAAGTGATAGCCAATATTTTGTAAACAGGATTTGATGTAACTGATATTGGAAGGAACAATGGAGCTAACAGGTGCTATTGCTGAGACTTTGAAGTGTGACCTTGGCTGTAGCATCTAGTTAATTGCCTGGAGTCACTGAACATGCTTCTAGTCCCTTTAGTGCAATGCAGATGTTGTGGTAGTCTAAAAACTTCACAAGTTCTGAATAAATGGAAGCATGCCAATTGCTAGCAGTTCTCAGGGTGTGACAGTGCGACTTAAATAGATTGAGAACAGCAAAAAGAAAATTAGGTTTGTGAATTTAGTGTGCTTCAAAATTCTCCACTACAGTTTGTGAATTCTGTTATCTTCCAGGACTCAAACGTATGGAAAATTGCTGTCCTCCAGTCTCCTTGGAAAAAGCAGCTAATCCAGAGCCCATGTAGTCAATCTCCTGCCCTTTCCTTATCCACAAGGGTTCCAAGCAGTGGTGAATTCCAAATTTTTTTACTACCGGTTCTGTGGGTGTGGCATGGTGGGTGTGGCTTAGTGGACATGACAGGGGAAGGATACTGCAAAATCTCCATTCCCTCCCCACTTCTGGGGGAAGGTTATTGCAAAATCTCCATTCCCACCCCACTCTGGGGCCAGCCAGAGGTGGTATTTGCCGATTTCTCTGAACTACTCAAAATTTCCACTACCTATTCTCCAGAACCTGTCAGAACCTGCTGGATTTCACCCCTGGTTCCAAGTGACTAGACTGTTTCCTTTGTCTTTGCTTCAGTCATCTGCTCCACAGAACTATCTTCACCATACCTCCTCTGAAAGTCAACTACAATTGAAGCTTTTATCTGAGACAGAATAATTTATTGTAGGAGACTAAAAGTTATATATGAAGTAATAACAAAATCAATTTAAAAGCTTCCTTGGGAGAAATGGATTTATTCTTTGTGTCAAGGAAGGGAATAGTTGCTGAATGCGAAAGAAAATCCAGTGTAACAAATGAGGGTCTTACGGTTAGGTTAAACAGCTCATACGTTATCTTAATAATAAAACATGTAATTACTAAATGGAAAATTGGATCTGTTCCAAATTTCATATTTTAAGTTAATATTTGACAATCTTATACCCTTTGAAAATATCGGCATCACAGATTCCATTATTCATGTATGTGCCTCTTCCTTCCTTCCTTCCTTCCTTCCTTCCTTCCTTCCTTCCTTCCTTCCTTCCTTCCTTCCTTCCTCCCTCCCTCCCTCCCTCCCTCCCTCCCTCCCTCCCTCCCTCCCTCCCTCTGGAGCTCATGTACAACTGAACTGGAAAGTGCTTGGCTGGGGCAGAGCATTATATGAAGATTTATTTCATTTTTATTTATTTATTTTACCGTCACCGTATAGAATCTGTTTGCAAGACAATATTGTGTAAATGCTGCCCTATTTATAGACTACTATTACATTCTTTCTGATAGTTAGAGGAAGATAAGAAATTGTACTTTTGTCTGCCATGACTGTTGTCCTCAAGAATTAAATGAGATAAGTTGATATAGCCAAAAAGTCTCCCTTGTTCAGTCAGAAGAAATGAAGAGGGGAATGTTCATTTGCCTTGAAAATCTACTGTACATCATGTATGTACAAACAGTGGCATAATTATATAGGCCAACTTTATATGGAAGGAAATTCACGTGAAAGCAGTTGATTCTATATATTTTTTCACTTCATTATAGGAAAATGAAAGTTATCATTCATGCTTGCCTACTCTGTGGAGACTGGCTGTCAGGTGACTCATTACAGGTGACTCTCATTGCAGCTCTTTTTGAAATCAAGATATATTGGTCAAGATCTATTAGTTGTAATAGCTGTTGGGTCTCTGTGTCCTGAGCAGTTCCAATTTTTTTTTGTAGCAGCTTCCGACATTTATTTCATGCCATGCTTTCAATTGGTTTGCAACTGGTGTTGCTTCTGGTGTGGAAAGAGTCTTTGAAATATGATTATTTTCGGACACTGTATAGTTTGGTTTCAGAGATTAAGGAATAAAGAAAAAATCTTTTGATTGAAAACAAGGTTTGGATTAAAGAAATGCTGTGTTTTAAAAGTAGGGCAGAATTTTAAATAAGATTGAAGTGCTGTATGGAAGTAGCCAAAACAATATTTATGGTTTCAGTGCAAGAGAAAACTCTTATTGTAAAATGAGGGTGGGTTTGGTTGACAGCCGGATCATACTCCTTTCATCAAGTGACAAGTATGGCAGGCTCTGCTCCTTTTATATTTGCATGTGATATTGCAATGCATATACAAAAGAGGCCAGGCTTGCATCATTCTGACCTTGCCACCCCTTATTCTTCCTGCCGGAGATTCCCACATCTGATAGTTTCTAACCTTCAAGGCTTTATGAGCTGAGCTTTCTCAGTTCTCTCTCCCAACATATTTTGTATTTTCAATAGTTGGGTGCAATTTGTCCTCAGCATTCTCATTCTTTCACAAACATAAACATTATCAAATAATATGAGGAAAAACATGAGTCAACAATCAATTAAAGGATATTTCTGGGCTGTTATTACTGGCAGGACCCAACACTTTTCACTAGTTATTTCAGGAAGTGGCAAGAATCTGTGTCATTTAAGAGTGCTTTCTCTAGCTTTAGAGAGAGGTGAAATGGTAAAACTAACTCTTCCTGCCTTCAGGAATATTTCAGAGGCACTCTAACAGCAATAAAAATTCTCTGTTTTCCAATTTCTGTATAGCAACTTCTATCATTAAAGTTGTTCATGTTGGATTAAGACAGGAAGATACTTTGGAGCATCAAGGATTTGTCTGCCCCTGTGACGCTGATCCTCCATAATTGTCTCCACCCACTATTAAGACTGTCTTTCTCTCTGGTGAAGGGCCACATGATGGTAAGCATAGTTTTGATATGAGTGGGAAGCCAGTCAATGTTGTAGATTGCTTGCCCTAGCTAGTATTATTTTCATAGAATGATAGGCTTGCAAAGGACCTCAGAGGTGTTCTAATCCAGCCCCCTGCTCAAGACAGGAGCCTTCTATCATCCCAGTCAAATGGTTGTCCGGTGTATTCTTGAAAATCTCCAGTGATGGAGCATCCACAACCCTAGGAAGCAAGCTGTTGAATTGATTAATTACTATCAGAAAATTTTTCCTTTTATTTTAGTGCTCATTCTCTTTTATGCTCGTGTATTCTCATTTAAGCAGAATAGATGCTCCAACATTGTCCAACTAGTTGAAAAACTAGGCATATTCATCTTAGTGTTGATTAAATCAAGGTATTTAAGTAAATGTGTCTTTGCTTTTCTGGACATATAGGATCTGGCCAACAGCGCTCAATTTTGAATGCAATGAAAGGAAGCTTAAGAGTTCTACAAAATATGCCATCTGTTTTGATTGTCACTTTCTTTCAGAGAGGGGATGTTTTTTTTTCCTTTCCAAACAGAAGAATGAATGTATTGATGTCCCAGAAACATATATTGTTATGCAAGCAGGAGTGTAATTCTTCCTCTAATATAAATTCTCTTTGGGCCCAATTGTTAATGCTCAGATAGAAACCAGGACTAAATGTTTACTCAGGGAAGTTGAAAAAGATTCTAAAAGGCAATATTGCACAGTAGCCTGTTAGGGCCAAGTAAATTTTGATGATGAGCTTTTGCTGTTAGTTGCCTGATTTGGAGGAGTGTTTTTTTTTTTAAGAGAAATACATTACCTACGCTTTACCTGTGGTTGATTTCTAACAAAGCCTTCTCTGCTATAATGCCACCCCTCTGGAACATCCTGCCCCTCTGGGGTGAGGTTTGGCCACATCCTCCTATCCTTCCTCAAGGACCTGAAGACTTGCTCTGCCAGTTGACCCGGAGACATAATAGGGGAGTACATCACTGGAGGTGGCTACTGGACTAATTAGCTGACCCCACCTCCACACTGTACTTCCTGCTCTTCTTCCGCCCATCATTTTAATTTCATATTGTTCTACTTCCATTGTTTATTTTTATTGTTTTATTCCTTTGTTCTGTTTACATTTTTTTGTTCCCCCCCCCCCCCCCGCCAATTTTATTGCTATAAGCCAACCAGAGTAGCTCCATGACGAGATGGGCAGCTAATAAATTTAACAAATAAATAAATAAAGTCACAGAACTGATTTATGAACAAATACGCAGAAATGCAAGTTAAGCAATGAAAGAGAAATGTATTTAGTGGTTAAAACAGAGTTATGAAAGTGAGCACTCAGGTCTGTGGCTTGTTTCCAATATCTTAATCAGACATGAACTTGCAAGTGACAATTTTTTTGGAGGAAGAGATCGGCTTGGTGGCTTTTGATTGGATTTTTAGACTGAAGATTTGGTTTTTAATTAGTTTAGTTCATACTCTTGTGGGATTAAATTTAAGCTGTGTACCTTCTGCCTTATTATACTCCAGGCTCTAGTGTTCCCTCAGAAGGGAAGGGTTTTTGTGATAAAGAGTGTGTGCAGTGAAATGGTGTTCCTTATAGTTTATTAATCTAATTTCAAGGCTTCTCTCTTCTACTTCTGTCTTCCTATCTTCATCAAAGCCTCTGAAGATCCAGTTTGGCTCTGACAGCTCTATTAAGCTGGCAGTTGAAATTTAGGTGGAGTTGTTAAATTCGTTTATATGTGTTGTGATGAAGGTTGGAGGACACACACACATATAAATTCTTAATCATATTTCTGCACTACGTATTTTTCTTTCTATTCTCTTTCCCTAAGTTTAGTTTGTATTAGATGTTACAATAATTATAATAATAATAACAAACAACAACAATAACAACACATACATACATACATATCTTTTCAATACAAAATAGGGACCAAAACATCGGAGTTGAGATTGAATAGTAACACAGTTAACATTCTTCTTTCAGATAAAATAAATAGGATCCTTTTCTCATCAGGAAACTTGTTTTGGATATTTCTCATCAGGAAACTTGTTTCGGATATTCCCTTTCTCATTGATCCTATGAAGACTCTAAGACAGGGGTGTCAAACTCGATTTCATTGATGGATGCATCAGGGTTGTGTTCGACCTCAAGGACCAGGGTGGGTATGGCCAGTGAGTGTGGCCAGTTTGACATCACTCGTGTCGGGGGTGTCTGTGGTGGCCCAAGACCTCTGCCAGCGAAAATGGGCTCCAGAGCTCAGGGAGGCACATGCAGCCCCCCCCCCCCTGTTTTCGTTGACAGAGGACGGCAGGAGGCCTTCGCAGCTGAAAACGGAGCCTGGGAGGGCTGCGTGCTCTGTTTTTGCTGGCAAAGGTACCATGGGCCAGTCCTTTGCTATTTCTAGGATGGTCCTGCGGGCCAGATCTAAGCACACCGCAGGCCAGATCTGGCCCCTGGGCCTTGAGTTTGACACCCCTGCTCTAAGAGATACCAGAAAAATTGGCTGGTCTCCTCCAGGACAATCATATGTAAGGTTGTTCTAAAAGTCAATCATCAAACTGTGATTTCAATTTTCTGTAAAAACTGAAGATTTTCTTACCATCATTATTAGTTTCTGGTCATGGTCCTAACTTTTTAGATTGTATAACGTGATTATTGAATATCAGCACAAGGTTTTGCTTGTTGTTTTGCTTTTTTTAAATCACAAAGCTATAAAATGTTCTTTATTGTTAAGCTATTTTGTGTGCCTTGTCATGTTGTATCCCAGAAGAAGGTAGGGGCATGCTACTTCCATATTGCAGTATGGATTTTTTCTTTAATCACCAGGAAGTAGTCGCAGCTTGTTTTGGTAACTCTGGATTTTGTAATTCTGGATAGTATACTGTAGGAAGTTAGCATCCATCCCTCTCTAGGAAAATGAGATATTTTAGGAAATATTAAAAGGGCAGAATATTTCTCCTAAAAGGAAGGCAGAAATTCAACCCCCCACCCCTCACCTTTGTCAATGGGCCATTAAAGCCTGGGCTAGTCTATTCTACATAACAAAGATCTACCTCCTTCAGGCAGATCCATAGTAGGAATTGCCCAAAGCCCTTTCATTACATCACCCAGCAAGGTTCAACCAAGCCTGGGACACAGACAACCTACAAAGTTACCCCTGCATGGCCTCATGGGAGTCTGACAACCAATCAGAATACAAGCTCAAACTCAAAGCCCAACACAGGGTATACATCTATGTCTCTCACCCATGTGCCTTTTTTGCTCAGGACCTCAAACCATGTGGTCCTGTCCACCATTAAAAACCATCTTTCTGAGCAGTCTCCATGTTTCTAGTGCCTTTCTCCCCACTTGAAACTGAACTCAGATGGGCATTTCTTCCAACAATACAACAGAGTAAAACAGAAAATCTTAAAAGAAGAATCCTCGTAAGAAAAAAGAAGAATGGAGCCAGATTGGTGTTGTAATTAAAGGCATTGGATTAGAAGCCGGGAAACTGTAAGGTCTAATCCTGCCTTAGGCATGAAGCCAGCTGGGTGACTTTGGGTTAGTCATTTTCTCAACCCTAGAAAGAAGGCAAGGGCAAACCGCTTCCAAAATGTTGCCAAGAAAACTGCAGGGATTAGAGACGGCCAAGAATCATGACAGACATAAGGGGCATACAAAAAGAAAAGCAAGGAAAAACCACCCCCAAAATGTACACTCACAGAGAACTGCTCAAGTTGAATTTGCAGCAGCAGTGCAGAGTTTTTCTATCTGCCATATAAAATGTCAAGAGAGTGTGGGAACTTTCCTCCCCATTTTTTTGGAGGCATCTTCTGGTATAGTTGTAGATGGGCGTAGAAGGGAGCATGGGAGATGAGACTATGTGAGCGCTATGCTATCACTTTGATGTATATGGTGGGGCAAGTGAGGGGGGTATTTGCTGCTGCTTCTTCTGTGTGCCCTCTGTATGGATATGGGAATATTCCTATTGTGGGTCAGTAACCTTCCTCCCTCATTCATAAACATATTTTCCATGTCCCAAAGAGGCAACTGGACTTTTTGGTTTTTCTTTGAAGATGTTTCGCTTCTCATCCAAGAAGCATCTTCAGAAAGTCCAGTTGCCTTTTGAAAAAGCACATTTGGGACAACCATGACCTGGATGGCTGAGAATCTCCATAGTATTTTCCATGTGTTTTGGGGTTTTTTTTTAAAAAAAAACTGTATTGTGACCTGCTATAACCTCGATTCATTATACCAGCTCTACCCTTTCCCATGATTTCACGTGATATGCAGTCTGTGATAAAAGTGGGTTGCATTTTAAGACTCTTCTAAAAAAAAACCTGTTTCGCAGATTAATCCCTTTCTCCCTTTGTGGGGATAATTGTCAGCATTGCATTACCGGCTAATACACTTCTTGACTATAGACAATCTAAGGAGATAATAAAAAAGAGTTAGTATTGAGCTAATAAAAATAATCTAGCTTTTACAGGACTGGTATAAAGAATTTCAATACATGAAAGTGCAATATAGAAATGGTAATTATTAATAGAGATTAAGATAAGTAGTACTACCCAAAAAGGCTTATTTGAGTGTATCTTCAGAAAATAAATTCTAGGATTAAAGTAAGCACTTGAGTTTAGCAGAGGGCTTTTACAGTCAGTTGTAGATACACATAGAAAAGGATGTCAGGGATAAATTAAAGTTCTTGCCTTAATTTCAAGGGAATAATGATTTCTAGGTCAGGAATAAGGTAGTGTGCAATTTTCCAAAATGTTGCCAAATGTCATCTCCCAAATCTTTTAGCTTTGAAGTCAAAGCAATACAGTACAATGCAATATAATACAAAACAATATTGTGGTGACTTAACAACTGACATTGAGAAGCACTTTTTGTTGTTGCTGATCTTTTATTTTCTTCCTCTGATTATTTCTCGTGGCCAAAACCCAGAATAAATGCCCCAAGATGGCTACTATTTGCCCAAATGTGTAGCAGAAGGAAGTTTAGTTGTGAATCAGTTTATCTCACCTACTTTGCACCTGACTTTGTGTTTAAAGTACGAAGTTGCCTTTTCCCTTCTTGTAGCTCTGCAGAGTTGTTGCCCCCAACAACCCACTCCTCCTTGCCTTAATGTTTTATTAATTTATTTTTTAATTTATTATTAATTTATTAATGAACATTAATGTCTTAATGTTCATGCCGTATTATATATAGATGAAATATCGTTATTCGTAGTATAAGTCTCCTATTACTAAAATGATAAAACCCGCAGGTTGAAGTAGAGGAGGGGGCATTCCTCAAAGTAACCCAATATATCCTATTTTATCTTGGATAAATAGTTCCTAAGGCAGCCTGAAGACCTGGAGAATCATAGCTGAAAATGTGATGACCTGGCTAATTAGTAAGAGTAGTAACATAAAAATGAAGGAACAGATGTAGAAAAGATGTTGACATAAATTTGAACAGTTGGGAAGGCATAGCAGGGAAGGAGATCTGAACGGAGGAGCTAAAATATTCTATGCCAGAATAGCTGAAGCTCTCTTTCCCAGCCTGCTTGTTCACATAAGAATAACCTGGCATGCAATGAATTGAGAGTAAATAATCTGCCAACAAGCAATCTGTGAAATTCACACCCACAGCATACTGTTGTGGATATATATAGGAATAACTCTTGTTCAAGTGAGATTGTGAAGATAAAGTGATCATTTTTGGCTTGTGTGCCTGTTGCAACTTTTCTTTAAAAGGGAGCTACACTAAAATGCCACTATTTTGCTGTTATTGGACACATCTTAACCAAAAATAGAACGATCATCATCAGGATAGGGCTTTGTATTCAACTGTGAAAGACTGCTTTGGAGTACATAGTACTCACATAATATTCTCTGCCACTCCTTACAGCAGCTCTGCCTTTCCAGCTGCAGCACAATCTAAAGAAGATGCACATTTAAATATGTGCATCCCCATATGTTCCCAAAAACCTTGCTGGATCAGGCCAAGATTCATCTAAACTGGTTCATAAAAATATCCACCCGTGTTACTTTGAAGGCTTATAAGGAGCACCGTCGCTTTCAGTAATTGGTATTTTGGAGCTTTCAGTCTGAAGATTTTGCTCACTAATCATGAGATCATGAATTTATAGGAAGCCTTTTAAGTTTTAAAGGGCCTTTTCGTAGAAATATGTCTATGGAGATTCTCAGTCATCCAAGCCATGGTTGTCCCAAAGGTACTTTTTCAAGAGGCAACTGGACTTTCTCCAGCGTATCGGGGAAGATCATCCATGAATGGGTAGTATTCTGCTTCTCTGCTTGGAGACCGAGTCAGACTTCTTGGCCATGCCTACTCCTGCCTTGGTTCTCCCCAGTTCGGCTCAATCTTCCATGAGTTGAGACTGAGAATAGAGACTCACCCCTTCTTCGATTTCTTATCAACGCAAGATGACAGCAATTTGGATTTTTATTCCGAGCGAGGCTCGATGAGCGCCGATGAGCGCTTTGAGGGATCATCAGTCCGCTGGTTCCCCTTCCTACTGGCTTGAATTTCAGTCGAGGCCGTTCCTGCGCTTAGTGGAGGGGGCTTAGCGCTTAGCGGAGGGGGCATTGCCTGCTAACAGGGTGCTCCTGGCGTTAGTCTGCACCTGCAGAGGGGGGCTCAGTCCCTGCCTAGTTTGTCTAGGCACACTGATGGAGGCCGGCGTTTCGGGCACCTCTTGGGCCTTGGCAGGCGTGGTCATGATGAGCTAGGCTGCCGTATTTGCAGTAAGCGGCTGGTGTGTTAGGCACCCTTACGGCTGTGGCAGGAGTGCTCATTAGGAGCCAGGCTGCACAAATCGCACTGAGGCGGCAGATGCATTTCGCGCCTTCCGAGCCGCGGCAGGAGAGCTCCCAGGAGTCGGGCTGCCATATTGCAATAAAGTGGCTGGCGTGTCAGGCGCCCTCATAGCCGCAGTGACTGTGCTCATTGAGAGCCTGATTGCCCAAATCTCGGATAGCGGCTAGCGTATTAAGCATTGTGATGGCCACAACAGGAGTGCTCATGGCGAGCCAGGCTGCCTGAACTGCGGATGATGTGGCTAGTGCGTTGGCGCCCTTGCAGCCACAGCAGGAGCGTTCATGATGAGCAGAGTGCCACAGGCCATCCAGGCTGATAATGGGGCATGCGGGGGGGCACTTGCGGCTCCCCCACACCCCATTTTGGCCAGCAGAGTGCTGCAGGAGGTGTCCATCCCATCTTCCCTCCCACCCACCCCTGCTGCCGCCAGCCTGCAGAGGAGAACTAAAATGCTGATCTGGCCCTTGAAGAAATCCAGTTTGACACCTCTATACTAGTCTGAATGGCCCTTTCCATCTCTATGATTCTGAAACTCATTAAAACTGGATATCACCATTTGTTGTAGTTCTGTGTTCCATCAGTTGCCTCTTAAGAAATCTACTGAACCCCATTTGTGATGATGATTATGCTTGAACGTACAATAGTAGGATTCTATCCTTGTTTGAAGACCTCCAGTGTAAGCATATCACTTCCACTGTTTGACAGCTGTCTGGGAATTTGTCATTACTATCTAACCTAAATCTACTTTTCATAGTTTCAACCTACTGGTTCTAATCTTGATTTTTGGAACAATAGAGACTTTTGATCTTTGAAGACTGTTAATATATTTCTCCTCAGTCTTTTCAAGCTAAACATTCCCAGTTCTTTTAACTATGACTCATAGGACGTGGTTTCCAGTCATCTCACCATCTTAGTATCCCTCCTAGAATTTGCTTTAGTTTTTGAGTCCCCTTTTAGATTGCAATGCCAGCACAATATTTGGAATACCATAAATGGGGCATGCCCAAGACAGAATAGAATGGGAGAATTATTTATCATGATCTGGATTTTATGCATCTATTAATAGGTTACAAAGCAACATTTGCCTTTTTAGCAGCTGTATCACATTTTTGGCTCATGTTCAATTTGTGATCTACTAGAATGCCCAGATCCTTTTCACTTGTAATGCTATCAAACCAAGTCTCCCCTATCCTATACTTTGTTTTTTCCTACTCACATGCAGAACTTTATCAGTTGTCTTTTTCTAGATCTTTAAAAACCTCATACTTCTCTTCTAAAAGAGAATTTCAGAATATTGTGTTATCTGCAAATAGATAAATCACTTTATCATCCCCTTTTCCTTCATGGTTAACAGCACAGGGCCCAGTTTAGAGCTGTATGGTCCTCTACTTGATACTATTCTACAAATTGATGTAGAAGCATTTAATATTCCCTGGGTGCGGCCATTCAGCCAGTTATTGAACCCTTTGACAAATGGTATCATTGAGCTAATACGCTAGTGTTTTATTAATATTATGACAGACTTTGTCAAGTGCTTTGCTGAAGTTAATGTACACTATTGCCATATTATTTCCCTATCTATTAAGATGAGTAAACTCTGTGAAAAAATGAAATAAAGGTTAGTCTGGTTTTACTAGTGGGTGACAAACCCATGGTGGGTCTTATTGTATTCCTATCTAAGAACTCACAAAAGAGTTGTTCAACAATGAACTCAAGGACTTGGACTTTACTCATATATACACATTAAGCTTTAAATATTTGTAATTTCCAGAGTGCTTTCTTTGTTGAAAATTGGGAAAATTTTCTTTCCTAGATATTGAAGTAAACAAACCAGGAATTCACCAGACGAACCATGACTCTTCTGATTATTTACAAACTGATTGTTGGTTTATTCAATAAACCATAGTTAAAGCAATATTTTAGCATAATGAGAGATATGTAAATACGAATTGGGTAATTTTTTAAAATTGTGCTGTTAGTCCTTCAGAGTTGTTGTCCTCTTTAATCTTGCCGGACAGCAAGGAAAGAATCATCTAAGAGAATGGCAATGATGGAAAGTAGAATCTAGCAAGAGAAAGTTGCAGGGATGTGCAGTCGTGAGAGAAATATAAGGGTAAGCATAAGGAAATTGTGCTAAATAAGAAGATGAGAGATCTGCTAGATTAGAAGAACGTATCATTTAATAAACCCAAAGGGGCTTTTACAAAAAGCAACTCAACGAAAGAGTAAAACAGATTAATTTTACAATACCAAGAAAGTCCAGTTGCCTTTTGGAAAAAGCCCCTTTGGGAAAACTATCACCTTAATCAAGGGTGTCAAACTGATGGGCCACAAACCAGATGCGTCATGCACAGGCCATGCCCACCTCTGCTCTGTAAAGGCAAAAAAAGTCACAATACGCCACGTGACACAATTGAGTTTGACACACATGACCTGGATGATTGAAAATTTTCATAGACATCATTTAATGAAGCAAGGATCATTTTGGGGCCAAATGGATATAAATAAGATGTTGACATGATGTTGTGGGAATGTTCACAAAATGGCTGCCCTAGTAAATTTGACCTGTCACAAAACTTCAATTTACCTATTGGATCTCTGACAAAGAAAGCATTTTAATTCCTAAACATATCTTTGGGGCATGTAGAGAATCAGAAAGCATTCTTAGAAATAAAGATTGTACTTGAGGCTGTTGCTTTCTTTTGCAGCATGCTCATGTCTCATTTTTTAAAAAATTAAAAGAATCTAAAAAAATAAAACCAATGGGGCATGCATTGTTCAGTTGGTATAATTAACTCTCCATAACTGCAGTACTAAATGAATATAACTTAACTATAAATTGTAGTGTTTCATAATTCATGAAATTAAAGTTGATAAGCAGTTACTAAGCAATCTTAAATATAGGTTGGCATGATCCAACTTGTTCAGTGTTTTTCTGATTACTGTAGAGCACCATGGAAATTAGAATATTTCATTCTCTTTGCTTCAAAAATATATGCCTAAAAGTATCTCTATCTTGTATATACATATAGGTATTGTATATATAAAATGTTACATAGTAGAAAAAAATTATATATTTGGAGTATAGTTTTTTTGAAAAAAGTGATGAGACCAATTATAATTTATAGATAAGGATTTAATAGGTACTAGCAATATTTTTATAGTTCTTTAGACAGGTAGTCCTTGACTTATTCATTTAGTGACCATTCAAATTTGCAACGACACGGAAAAAAGTGACTTATGACTGTTTTTCACACTTAATGTACAACTGTTGCAACTGTTGCAGCATTCCTATGGTCACATAATCATATTTGGATGCTTGGCAACTGCTCTATATTTATGATGGTTGCAGTATTTGAGGGTCATGTGATCTCCTTTTGCAGCCTTCTGACAAGCAAAATCAATGGGAAAGCCAGATTCATTTAACGACCGTGTTAGTTACTTAACAATTGCAGTGATTCACTTAACAACTGTGGCAAGAAAGGTTGTAAAATGTGGAAAATCTCACTTAGCAGTGGAATTTTTGGGCTTTATGGTGATCATAAGTCAAGGACTAATGTAAAGTATAAATACTTAGGTTACAGTTAGCAGTTGGGGAAATAAACAAAAGGGGAGAATGTGTGCCATAGTATTTTTAGTTATATTTCATTTATACTTACGGTAGTAGTAATTTTTACTGTTAACATCCAGTCTAGAACTTCAGCCCCTTGTTATTTGTATTCCAGTCTTCTAACAATAAAAATATATTTTAAAAACAGAAGTTTGATTTTTTTATCCTTTTCCTTTTTATATATAAATATATAATATTTTTTTATATTATATATATTATATAAAATATATTTTATATAAATATATAAAAAAGGAAAAGGGTAAAAAAATGCAATTCCTATTTATGTTTATTCTCTCTCTCTCTCTCTCTCCCCACCTTTCTTCCCCTCCCTCCATCTCTCTCCCCCTCTCTCCTTCTCCCTCCATCTCTCTCTCTCTCTCTCTCCCCCCTCTCTCTTCCCCTCTTTCTCCCTCTCCCTCCCTCTCTCTCTCTCTGTTGTACTCACTGAATAGAATAAGACATGGCCTTTTTAATGTCTTTTTTAACCAGAGTAATATAAAAATGCTTGTGCATTTTAAAATGCCATAATTAGCAGCAGTAGCAGTAGCTTGAATTATTTATAAAATTTATTTGTGTGTGTGTGTGTGTGTGTGGATATGAAATTCATACCTGCAAATGCTATCATCCAATTACAGATGGGAAGGGTGGGGCCAGATGCTTGATTCTTAATTATTGCTTAATTAATTATTCTTAAGTAAGGAAACCCATTGTATATATCCTGATTTAGAAAATAGTTTCAGAAATCTGGGTTGCAACCCTTGCTTAGAATTTAACCCATAGTTGTATTCATTGTATTGCAGAAAGTATATTGTGCCTTTGGTAGAAAATGGAAATTATAATGTTCAGGTACTGGAAAAAAACCCAGGGAAGAAATTGTGAAAATCTCCAATTTTTCAACTCCGGAGGAAATGAATTCTCCAATCTCAAAGACTGAAACGGTTATTGTGTCCCAAAGTAAAGAAAAATTGCTAGATATGGGTGCCTGTAAGTTACACATAGCTGCAAACAAAATGATCTGTATGGTTCCTACCCTGGTGACACTCTGATAGGCATTAGATATCTGATTATTTTCCCAGGTTTGGACCAGAGTGATGGTGAGCCCCTGTAAGATTTGGTTTGCTTTTTTTACATGGTTCTTTTTAATGCATATCCATTTCTTTTTCTCTCCCTTCCTCCTTCTTGCCTTTATTTTATTAACTTTCTGAAATGTAAAGCACTCAGTTATTGGATGTTCTTAAAATCTATGTCAATAAATACATCAGTAGAGGAAACCACACTGCAAGAATCAAAGCAAATTGCTAAGAGGGAGAGAAATGAGACTTTTCTTCCCTTCCCTGACCTTGCCGGGTATTACTGACTTCTTCCTGCTGTTAGCAGACAGATGAGTGATGTGTTCTCCGCTAGCCAACTGAGCTTTAGAAAGTTTATGGGGCAGCTAGTGGTTGCACATGCCACCATTTTTTGCAGCTGCGGGCTATAGGCAATTGCATTTGCTACTAGAATGTAATGATAACCATCAACTTGGACAGTTATAAATGAGGCCTGTACTAATTTAATCTTGGTGGCTGTATTTCAGCTCTGTTATCAAAAGTAATATGTTTCTAAATATTAGTTTGGAGAGTATTACTAAGAAAGTACTATTATGGTCGTAGCCAGCGGTGAAATCCAAATTTTTTTACTACCGGTTCTGTGGGCGTGGCTTGGTGGGCATGGTGTGGCTTGGTGGGCGTGGCAGGGTAAGGATACTGCAAACTCTCCATTTCCACCCCACTCCAGGAGAAGGATACTGCAAAATCCTCATTCCTTCCCCACTGCTGGGGAAAGGATATCACAAAATCTCCATTTCCACCCAATTCTGGGGCCAGCCAGAGGTGGTATTTGCTGGTTCTCCAAACTACTCAAAATTTCCGCTACTGGTTCTCTGAACTGCTCAAAATTTCTGCTACTGGTTGTTCAGAACCTGTCAGAACCTGCCGATTTTCACCCCTAGTCATAGCCTTCAATATTTTTTTTTCAAATTCAAATTCAGGATAGAGCTGAAAGAACCTTGGAAATCTTCTAGTCCAACCCACTGTTCAGGCAGAAGACCCTATATCATTTCAGACAAGTGGTTGTCCAGTCTCTTCTTAAAAACATCCAGTGTTGATGCAGCATCCACAACTTCCGAAGGCAAACTGTTCCACTGAGTTAATTGTTCTCACTGTTAGGGAATTTCTCCTTAATTCCAGGGTTGCTCCTCTTTAACTACTGTAAAAACAGTGTTATACTGAAACGGTGTAGGATAACTTTTAAGTACTTATGATTTTTCTTTATTTGTTATTCATTTTATGCCTTCGACGTTATTAATATTCATACACTTTCATTTTGGTTACAAGAAACATGGGAGAACTCTGACTCTCTTCTTGACTATGTTAATAAAGCAACTAGCGGATTTATATTTTTTTTACTATAGCTTCTAAACAATGTAGTAGTAGTTTTTGAACGACAAATCCTCAGGATGTTGCTTCCCTCTCATCCCCCAATCTAGAGTCATATTTAGACATTCTAATTTGGAACTGAAACTTCCGTTGTGATCAGTGGAGGAATGAACCATGGTAAGGCCGTGAAGGGCAACAGATCTCTCTGCTGAGACCTACTTGGCTAGCATTTCTGTGGCTATTTAGCTTTGGCTGTCGACTGGACACCTGCTGTTTTTCTCTTTATCCTGGAATATTGAACTCAAAGGAGTTGTCAGGCAGGAATTCTGCTGTTTAATGTGCATGTGTGCTGACTGCAAGAGGAAGAAGAGAAAAAAAAAGATACCTCAGCACAAGGATTCTGAGAGCTTCATGTCTGGCCTTCTTTGCTTTGTATTCAGATCAATTCTGCCAATCACTTAGGCAGATTTTAAGGTTCTCAGATTCGGGAAAAAAGAACCACTTGGATTTTTGGAAAGTTCTCCCTTGCTATAGTATGAGGGTAATGCTACAGCATCTTGAAAGTTTGTCAATGCAATTTCCCCACTATACTTATACTTGGCATAGTTAAAGCAGAGTTGCTCTGAGTCTCTTTCTCACACTTTCCCCTTTCCTAGGGTGGATATGCCTCTTTTGCCACAGCTCTGTTTTCTCTTCCATTTTCTTAGGAGACAGTAGATATCCTATCACAGAAAGTGACTCTAGATGGAAAGGAAAAGGAAGACAGGGAGTCAACCAACTGTTGCCAAGATAGCTAATTTGGTGTAGTGATTAAGGTGTTAGCCTGAAAAACCAGAAGATTACAGGTAGTCCTCTACTTACAACAGTTCATTTAGTGACCGTTCAAAATTACAACAGAACTGAAAAAAGTGACCCGTATTTCACAGTTAACAACTTTCGCAGCATCCCCATGATCATGTGAACAAAATTCAGATGCTAGGCAACTGGTTCATATTTATGACCGTTGCTATGTCCCAAGGTCATGTGATCATGCTTTGTGACTTTCTGACAAGCTAAGTCAATGGGGAAGCCAGATTCACTTAGCAACTGTATAACTAATTTAGAAACTGCAGTGATTCACTTAACAATTGAGGCAAGAAAAGTTGCAAAATGAGGCAAAATTCACTTAAAAATGTCTCACTTAACAATAGATATTTTGGGCTCAATTTTGGTCGAGGACTACCTGTACTGTGATTGATACTCTTGCCTTAGGCATGAAAGACAATTGGGTGATCTGGGACCATCCCACCTCACAGGATTGTTGTTTAAGACAATAGGAGAAAGAAGGATTATTATATATGTTAGCCATCTTGAGTTATTTATTAAAAATAATAAAGGTGAGATAAAATTCAAATACATACATATCTTACAGCAGGCGTGTCCAACCCTGGCTACTTTAAGACATGAGGACTTCAACTCCCAGTATTACTCAGGAAGGACACTCCTGCCTTACACTAAATTTTGTGAGTATAGCAACAGTGTCCAACCCTAATGCTGAGGCGCATTAAATGTAGGCTGTGGTGGTGGTTGTTTTATTAATGTTGTTTTATTTTCCTCCTGATTCAAAGATGGAAAGAAGAACTCGTTAATGCAGCCTGGGGAAGAGCCAATGTCAGAATAATTTGTTTCATATTGCAAAGACAGTGCAGATCATTCAGAACTTGAGTACTTTTCATCTGCCTGAATTACTGTAAACTTGACTAATATTCATGAAGATTAATACATCTAAGTTAAATTCTAGCTCCCTTGGGTCCTGTCCTAAAAATTTTTGAATGAAGATTTGCAAGTTAGTTAAATACTCAGTATCTCAGTTTCATTGTTTCATTGTTTTACAAAAACTTTATAAATGTTTCAATTCTAACATGACATTGGGAATTGCAAAACTTCCCTGTGCTCAGTTGAAACAAAAGGCATTCAAAGGAATGTGATTACCTCAGATTGTTGAAATGGTTAGCATTTATTGAAATGTGGTCTTCCAGGAGAAGTAATAAAGCTGTTCTGGAAGAAGGTTCCTACATTGTCAGAATGAGGGTTGATGCCGATATGTATTTTTCCTATCCTGGCACAGGTTCTATGCACAATTTTCATACAAAGCGTAGTAAGAAAAGCTGTTATCCAGTATCTTGAGGCACCAGCCAGCCTGAAGACAGCAGGTGGAGCTTGTGTTTATCTGCCTTGTTCTCCTTAGGAGAAAGTGCTGGGTGCTGGTTCCCACCATAATCTCTTGAAATCTAAAGTAAGTCATAGAGCATCTGCTGCTGTCAATCTGGCCCAATCACAACCTTGAATGCTCTTTGCAAGAAGGATGCTCCTATGGGTCATCAGATCCAGCCATTACATTGCACAGCAGTATCCCCAAAAGACATTGCAGCAGTGAACAAGCATATTTAGCAATGATTCCATAAAGAAAATACATGTATGTACCGTATCTTTCCTTTGGTTTAAAGCTAAAAATGTGGCATATGTGTTTAGAGGGGCTTCATAGCAATTTGTGCTTTAGATACTACTTTTGAAATATAGGTGTTGCCAAATTGTGGGCACCGTGCATGGTATTGCAGATGTAATTGCAGCTAGCTCTCGAGATACAACAGATCACTTAACAAATGTCCAAAGTTACAACAGACACACCAAAATTGCATATGACTCTTTTTCCAGTGTGCTGCGTCTACACTCCATAGCTGGGCCAATCCTCTTTTCTGACATCAACTGAGAGAACTTTTAAATCAATTTCCTTCCTGCTCTGTGCTCTTGCCACTCCCCTTTCCTAGAATCCCCAGTCTTTCTCTCAGTTGCTGACAGACTGAGGTGGTTTTCTCTGTGCTCTTGAGTGTAGGTGCGGCTAGACCTTTTCTTTATTTTTGATTAGCCACAATTTTTTTTTTTCCCCCTTTTGATTTGATTCTTTCTTTATTCTGCGGTGGAGAGTAGGAGTTTCTTAAATTTCTGTTGCCTGCCTGGCTGCTCGTTGCTGGCTCCGTGCCTGGTTCTCACCAGGTCGGGCTGTGCCCAGGCGCTCCGAGCGCTTGCAGCCGCCGTTTCTGACCCTGCGGGGCAGATCCGGCTTTCTTCTGGCCGCCGGTGGTTCAGGGGCTGGGCGGCTAGCCGTCGTAACCCCTTCCACCCCATCGCACGCTGCAGGAGAGCGTATAGAGGAGGCGGCGGCAGCGCAAATACTTTTCCAGCCGGAGGCCTGATCCTCCGCATTTTGGGGCGCCGACTGCCGTTCCGCCAGCTCGCTGCGGACGGGGTCGAGCGGAAAGTCCCTGGGAGGCAGCAGCTGCAGCTGATCAGCGCTTTCGGGAGGTTTGGGCGGCGCTTTCTTCGCGCCAACCTCCACCTGGGACTTGAGCTGCCTGAGCCCGGCGCCTCGCCAGGGAGAGAGAGAGGTCTGCAGGCTGGTAAGCGGGGAGGCCGCCATCGAAGCAGAGGAGCGGCGCCCGCCATTTTGGAAGGAGGGGGGGTGGCGCCCGCCATTTTGGGACGCCCTCCGTTGCGCCTGCCAATTTCGGCCTCTCCCTGGAACTGGATGACCTAAACCCAGCGCTTCACCGTGGTGAGCGCTGCGGGCTGATAAGCGGGGCGGCAGCCATTGGTCTTGAAGAGCGGCGCCCGCCATTTTGAGAAGGGGGGTGGCGCCCGCCATTTTGGGACCGCCGCGGTAGCGCCCGCCATTTTGGGGCCTATTCCTGGCTCTTTGGGGCCTTCTCTCCTGGCAGTGCCTGCATTGGGAGGAGCGCCTGGCATTGTGAGCCATCCTCCTCAACTGTTATTGCCCTGATTGTGCCCAAGCGCCCAGTCTGTCCTGGGCTGTTGTTGCTGTCTGGCCTTTCTTCTTGCTGAGACTTGTTTTTGGAGGCCTAGTTGACTTGGCCAAAAAAAAAAAAAAAAAAAAAAAAAAAAAAAAAAAGGGGGGGGGGGAGTCCCTAGATTGGCTCCTTGACCCATTTAAAAAAAAAAAAAAAAAAATTAATAATAATAAAACCAAGATCCAGTTGTATTCCTATTTCTCTGGTGCTTGGCGGTCATGGCAGACTCCTCCCTATCATCTGACCTGGAGCTGGAATCGAGCCCGGCCAGGTCCTCCAGAGCTCACAAGAAGAAGAAAGACAAACGTCCCGCCTCCTCGGGACACAAGTCGCATCTTTCTAAAGGCTCCTCGGTGGGTGACAAAGATGCACTCCGTAGACACAAGGCCTTTGAAAAGCAATATGAGAAGGCCAGGCAGGCGGCTGCCTTGCTGGCCAATCAGGCCTTAAGTCAACCTCAGACACCTTCTCTGCCTCGTGAGCACCCCTCCTCGGGGCTTGCCTCCCTGAATCCATTGTCATTGTCTAAGAGGGTGTCTCAATCCATGCCGGATGTGTCTGTTGCGGGGGTGGAAGCACCTCTGCCGGTGAGGCAGGCTCCGTCAGCTACATTCACACCGACTGCTGCGGGCCTTCGTCCTCCTGATCCAGTCCCTGCGGGTTCGCAACCTGATTTTCAGGCGATGCTGTCCACCGCGCTGGCTACCATCATGGCGGCAAGTGCCCAACACACTGCTCAGGGATCTGCCTCGGGAGCACGCCAGCAGGCCTCGCATTCCTCACGGCCACACAGATCCCGTTCTCCCCTTCGGCAAGAATCTGACTCATCTGAGGAATCTGATTACGATGAGGGGCCACCAGAAGATCCCGAGTTTTCCGAAGACGAGGGCTTAACACCAGACACCCCGGCCTTCACTGGACTCTTTCGTCCGTCTCTGTTCAAATCTCTTCTCCACAAAGCTCGCCTTACTACTAACTTGGGATCGGTGGGGGCTCAACTTCCCGAGTCTCAAGCTGAGGCGGGGCCGCATGATGCGCTCTTTAAGCAGACCAAACGGGAGAAGGATTTTATTCCATGCCCTCAGCTGTTCTCTGATGTGTTGCAAGCACCGTGGGGCCAGCCCGGGTCCCTTACTGCTCCTAACAATCAAGACAAGAAGCTGTATTGTTCCGCACCGGAGTTGGACGAGTTACTGAATTTGCCAACAGTGGATGCCCCCGTAGCGAGCCTCACTACTCAATCACTTATCTCTTCTGACCCGATGGATGGCCTCAAATCTGAGGATAGGCGCACGGAGTTGGCCTTCCGCAAGTCGCATCAGGCCGGTTCCTGGGCTGTGAGGACAGCGACAGCTACGTCTTTCTTCAATCGCGCCTCCTTGATCTGGCTCCGCCAACTCCAGGAGCGGCTTCCCCCTGAGGAAACCCGATTGCACCAGGACGTCAACAAAATAATTGCTGCTACTGAGTATTCGGCGGATGCCTCGTTAAACTCTGTAAAGTTTACGTCTCGTGCCCTCGCTTCTTCGATCACATCACGTCGACTCTTCTGGCTGCGCCCTTGGAAGGCGGACGTGAAAACGAAATGGAAGCTGGCCTCAGCACCTTTTAAAGGACCTAACCTGTTTGGGGCCGCCCTTGAACCGCTCCTTGTGGAGGACAAGGACAAGCGGAAGGTTCTTCCTTCGTCCTTTCGTAGACCGGACAGACGTTACACACCTTACTCCCAACGTCAGTCCTTTCGGCCCTACTCTGGAGGCAGCGGACCCGCCCCCTCCTACAGGCAGTCCTTTCAACCAGCGGACCGCGCCTCGGACAGGCAGAGGTTCCGGGACCGGGCCAGACAGCAGGGCCCCTCCAGGCGGCCTTACCGTGGAGCCGGCTCCAAACCATTCAGAAGGGGCAAATGACTTGTGGCCGGAAGGGCCGGTGGGGGGTCGCCTCCGGTTCTTCCATCAGCAATGGTTCCAGTCGACCTCGGACAGTTGGGTACGACGCACGGTTTCCGAAGGCCTTCTGATCGAGTTCGTGGATCGGCCGCCACATCGCTTCATCAAGTGCCCTGTGCCACCTTCTTCACACAACCGACGACTCATGCTGCAAGAGATTTCACATCTTCTCGACATCAACGCTATAGAACAGGTCCCGTTGGACCAGCAGGGAAGGGGCTTTTACTCAATCTTGTTCCTGGTCCCCAAAAACTCTGGGGGGGTCAGGGGCATCCTCAATTTGAAACAGCTCAACCTAGCGGTGCGCTATCGCCGCTTCAAAATGCATTCGTTACGCTCCATCCTGTCTTCAGTCCGCAAAGGGGACCTCATGCAGTCCGTGGATCTCCGCGAGGCCTATCTACATGTACCAGTCCATCCGGCCCATCGCCAATACCTACGGTTCGAATTTGCAGGCAGGCATTACCAGTATTGTGCCATGCCCTTTGGACTTTCATCTGCACCCAGAACCTTTACCAAGCTGGTGGCAGTGGTCGCTGCATCCCTGCACTCGATCCCGGTCCGAACTTTGTGTTACCTGGACGACATTCTAGTTCTCTCGTCCTCCAGGGATCGAGCTGCACGCGACCTGAGCCGGGTACTTTCCGCCCTCAGGAACCACGGCTTTTCCATAAACAAGGACAAGAGTCATCTCATTCCATCCACGGCCATCCTGCACCTGGGCTCCGTGATAGACTCGGCAAAGGGTCAGGTGTTTCTGTCTCCAGAAAGGATCAAGAATCTTACAACTTTGCTCAACCAGGTTCTGTCCCTAAGGTCAGTGCCCTTATTGACACTCTCCCAGCTGCTCGGGAAGCTAGTGTCGTGCTTCCAGATAGTTCCTTGGGCTCGCAGGCACTCCCGGGCGTTGCAATGGATGCTCCTCCCGTTCCAACGGAGGGGCGTGGCCAACACGTCAAGAAAGGTGGTGGTGCCCCCTCAAGTCCGTCTGTCCCTTCGTTGGTGGACGTCGCCGGCTCTTCTTCGCGGTTGTCACTTCTTGGCACTCGACCGGTTAGTGGTGACAACCGATGCAAGTCTTCAAGGTTGGGGCGCCCATCTGGCGACCCAAGTGGCTCAGGGCCGGTGGTCTCGTTTGGAGCGTTGTCACAACATCAACCTTCTGGAGCTCCGGGCGATTCGGCTAGCTCTCCTTCACTTCAAGTCAGCAGTGCGAGGCCGTCACGTCCTAGTCCTCACGGACAACACTTCGGCAAAAGCGCATGTGAACAGGGAGGGGGGCACGAAGTCGCGTGCCCTGATGCTAGAGTCGGAGAGGCTATTCAGCTGGGCGGAGCAACATCTTCTGTCGATCCGGGCGGATCACATATCGGGGTCCGCAAACGTTCAGGCAGACTGGCTAAGCAGAGAATGGATAGACCCGGCCGAGTGGCAACTACATCCGGAACTGTTCCAGGAACTAGCCCTCCGGTTCAACAAGCCAGTGATCGACCTGTTCGCCAGCCCCTCGAACGCTCAGCTCCCACGATTCATCTCTCGTTATCCAAGCCCCATGGCAGAAGGGGTAGACGCCCTGAGATGTCGCTGGCCAGCGGGTCTGCTGTATGCCTTCCCCCCGGTGGCTCTGATTCCCCTGGTGGTTCGAAAGATGGTGGAGGAACGGGCAGAGCTGTTGTTGGTAGCACCTTTTTGGGCCCGTCGACCGTGGTTTGCCGACTTGGTGGAGCTCTCGGTCAGCAGGCCGTGGGTGATTCCGCCTCATCGAGTCGCTCTGTGCCAGGGGGCCATTCTTCATCCAGAGCCTCAATGGCTCCAGTTGGCCGTGTGGCGTTTGAGCGGCTCATCCTGAGACAGGGCCAGCTCTCTGAGGACGTGATTGGCATGATCCAGTCGGCGAGGAGACCTTCTACGACTCGTATTTATGAGGCGACGTGGAAGGCGTTTTGTCGTTGGGCGGCTGAACAACACGTGGACCCTACTTCCGCGGTTATACAGGATGTGCTAGACTTTCTGCTGACGGGGTTCAATAAGGGCTTGGCTCCGGCTACGCTACGTCGTCAGGTGGCAGCTCTTTCGACAGTCATCTCCTGCCCCCCGTATCGCTCCTTATCACATCACCCGTGGGTCCGGGAGTTCCTCCACGGGGCCACCAATCGGCGGCCTCCAACTGTTCATCGTTACCCCACGTGGGATTTATCCCTTGTGTTACACGCTTTGACTGTTCCTCCGTTCGAACCGTTGGGTTCGGTGTCTCTCAAGTTCCTGTCGTTTAAGGTGGCGTTCTTGTTGGCGATCACATCTGCGAGGCGGATCTCCGAGCTGGCTGCACTTTCCATAAGGAAGGATTTGTGCATCTTTTACCCTGATCGAGTGGTGCTTCGCCTCGACCCTGCCTTTACTCCAAAGGTTAATACGTGGTTCCATCGTGCACAGGAGGTGATTTTGCCAGACTTTTGTCCGGATCCCAGACACCAGCGGGAGGTCCTTTGGCACACCCTCGATGTTCGTCGAGCGTTGCGACGCTACATTCACAGGACTGAGTCATTTCGGAAATCGGAGGCCCTGTTGGTCTCGTTTCATCCGGCTACTATGGGCCAGAAGGTATCATCGGCGACGGTGGGCCGGTGGATTAAGGCCTGTATTGCGTCTGCTTATGAACATCAGGCGCGTCCTGTTCCTTCACGGATTTTGCCTCATTCGACCAGAAGTGCAGCAGCTTCAGCAGCCTGGGCGACTCAGGCTTCGGTGCTGGACATTTGTAGGGCCGCAACTTGGACTTCTTTGTCCCCGTTTATCAGACATTACCGGATTGACGCATATGCTTCTGCAGAGGCCTCCTTTGGGAGGCGGGTTTTACAGAGGGTTGTGAATGACAGGCCTGGGGGGAGCAGCCATTGTCCCGCCCCGGTTCTCTGAGCTTGGGTATGTCCCAGCTATGGAGTGTAGACGCAGCACACTGGAAAACGGACGTTGACTTACCTGAACGTCCATTTTCTGGGTGCTGCGGATACACTCCATTCCCTCCCGTTTCTTGGCTGCTGATTGTGGTTGCCGTTATTGCGTTGTGGTTAAGTTGTGTAGTTAATAAAATTGTGTTGTACCTTGAGCTGGTTTGCTCCTTCGTTCAAGACTGGGGATTCTAGGAAAGGGGAGTGGCAAGAGCACAGAGCAGGAAGGAAATTGATTTAAAAGTTCTCTCAGTTGATGTCAGAAAAGAGGATTGGCCCAGCTATGGAGTGTATCCGCAGCACCCAGAAAATGGACGTTCAGGTAAGTCAACGTCCGATTTCAAAATTACGATAGCTGCAGCACCCTATAGTCTTTTCCCTTATGACCAACCACAGGGATACTGCAACACCCCTGTGTCTATCCCCCATCCCTCCCCTTGGGACCCTGTAGTACTTGGTCCTTCTTCCCACATGCCCCACATGCCATGTGCATCACCCATCGCACTTATCTTTTGAAGCTCTCTGGACTTCATATTGGGGAAAGAGGGCAGGCCATGTGTCCCTGGGCTGAGCAGAGGCAACCCAAATGCAGCTGCCTTTTTTGTCCTACCTCCTTGTGGGCAGGGACAAAATGGCATTGTCCAGACAAACTGCTTCATTTTACTGCCTTAATGAGGTCTGCAAGTGCTGCAGAAGCTTCTGAATGCTGCAGAAAACTTTTACAGTGCTGTGTAGGCCCTGTTAAGATAGCATAACAAAGCAGTTTGTCTGGGAGCTGCCATTTCATTCCAACCCCAATGCAGGCACCATTTTGTGGGTAGGACAAAATGGTAGCCACTTCCAGAACTGCACCATATGAGTAATCCATTCCAGTACTCTGAAAGGCCTTGGAGCTCTTCAAAATGTGAAGAGGAGGCTGTATTTGACCTGGTGGGTGGGAATCAGACCTTAGGCCTGGTGGAACCTGGTGGATGTTGGAAAAAGCCTGTAGGGACCTGGTGGAAATGGTAAAAGGTTTGTGGGGGAGACCCAAGAGGCAGAAAGCAGAGATTAGGGTATCTGAGGGTGGGGTGGGGGAAGGCCTTGGGAGGGCCAGAGCAGGTGGGCCTGTGCTAGGCCTTCAAGGGCTTCCTCCATCCCGAGGCTCCCTCTACTCCACTTAATGATCCGAGAATTTGTTTAACAATTCATTCAGGAGACCAAGGATGGAGGGAGTCATTAGGTCAGATGAGTCACGTAACAACCATTGCAACATAACCATAATGGCAGTGGTGGGTTGCTATCAGTTTGCCCCGGGTTGGTAGCGGCGGCGGCGGGAGGCTCTGCCCACTCTCCTGGATATCTCTGCGCATGCGCAGAAGCATTGCGCGCACGAGCACGTGCAAGCCCACGAGCAAACTGGTAGCAGCCAAAATTGAAACCCACTACTGATGGCCAGGCCCCATTACGGTCATGTCTCAAGGATGTACTACGATATAAGACTAAAATGAAAATAAGACTACACTTGTCAATATTTTATTTAAAAATATGGCACTTGAAAAAGCAAATTCCATTAAAGCATTTTAAGGCCCCTGGGCCACCTCCAGCCCTTTCCAGCCCACATGAAGCCAGTCAGAAATTAGAAATCAAACATAAGTGTATGCCATGCACACAATACCGCTGCATAGCTTTTATTTTGAAGGTGACTGCTGTTTTTTTTTTCCAATTTATGTATGTGTGTGTATGCCTGTCTACATGCCTTCACAGCCTATTGGTTTGACCTTCTACCACAGTCCCGGTTTCTCATGTGACTCCTTAGAAAAATTAATTGCCTACCCCTGCATTAAAGATTGGTTGAGGATTGTATCTCCCATGGATAAAGCACTATATTGTATCCCAAAATTTGGGCCCATTTGACCATGCAGACCTCACCCCATTCCTAAGAGGTCTGTAAGGGGCATGTATTAGTGCACCAGCGTGCCTACCATCCCTGTCCTAATATTCCTTTTTACTCTTACTCTTTTCATGTATTCAAATTATGTTTATACTTTTACCTGTTATCTTATATATGCTTGACAAATTAATAAATAAATAAACTATTTTACAGTTCCATCTTCAACACAAACAAAAGGGGGGGGGGAGGGAAGAAACATAAAGAGATTGTAACTATTTAGGCAAAAGAAAAAGAAAACCCAACATTTCCTAACCATGCTCAAGTCTTCCTCAATCCTACATGAAATACTCGATTTTACTTAATTGATTTTGCTTCCTCGCAAATCAACTTTCCCGCTTAAACAATGCAAAGGACTTTCTTGCACCTATTTGGCTGCAGAGCCCATTAAAGCATGGAAGCAAGTCAAAAGATGTTTAGCACATTGTTATATAAAAAGGAAGCCCTCTTCACAGCTGTGTAATAAGTGGTAGTAGCAAGTCTGGTGTGAACATAATTCTCCAATATAATCTGATGATGCCTGAAAAGAAAAAAGGAGTCAGATGGACTCAGAAGGTAAGAATATGTGTCAAAGGCATTTTAATTAAACTATGTCAGATACAGAAGGGAACGAGATGAGTGAACATATTAGGTAACTTTGAGAAATAGGAGATGATTAGAGTTGGAAAGATATACGACTTGACATTATGGGTGGCTATTTATGGTATGATAAAGTAAAGATTAACATAGATTTTAATAATCACTTCTTTAGTGAGTTTTACTGAGTTTGAAATAGGTATAAAGCAAGATTGACTCCCAAGATTCCTTTATGGTTGTGACCCGAAAAAGCTTTTTTAGATACGAAATGATAGTTACACAAACTTGGTTGACATATGCCAGTGATGACTAGCCTTTTTGCCATCACATGCCAAAAGCGGGGGGAGCGTAGTGGGGTCACACGCATGTGTGCCCACATCCATAATTCTAGGCGCCCCGTCCCCCCTGTGCTCCCCCCTGCTTTTCACACGTGATGGCACGGTGGGCCCGGTAGGCCCGTTTTTTTTGCTCTCCCCAGGCTCCAGAGCCTTTCTAGGAGCCTGGGGAGGGCAAAAATGGCCTTCCCCACCCCCCCAGAGGCTGGAAGCAGTGTGTTTCCTGACTTCTGGTGGGCCCAGAAGGCCCGAAAATCAGCTGGCTGGCGCATGCATGCATGTCGGAACTAAGTTTGCATGCCCACCGATATGGCTCCATGTGCCACCTCTGGCACCCGTGCCATAGGTTCGCCATCACGGACCTATGCTAACTTACAGTATTGACCATTTTTGAAGGAAAACCTAAACTAAAATCAATAAAAATCAAGAGAACAACTGGAAATGGAAGGTCATACTTGTCAATGATTTGGTCCTGTTCAGTTGACAGAAAAGTTTAAATTGGGCAAGAAGCATTATGATTTTACAAATGAGAAAACTGACTTTGAATTGGATTTGTGTACTAATTATAAACATGTTATTGATAATATGCAGCAGCCACCTGCTGCTAGTGAGATGGGTGGCTTATAAATGTAATAAATAAATAGATTATACACTTTTATTGAAAATAAAGACAAACATTAAAAACAACAGGTTTCTAAGAGAACGGAAGGTGGCATTGTTTATGATGCAGACATTCCTTTTTCCTCCCTGTTTTAAACAAATGGTGTGAAATGATGAGGAAGAGACGAGCAATATTATGTTTGATACCACTTTTCAGTGAGTGGAATGTATTACATTTATCCTTTCGGCTGTGTTCTTTGTGAAAAGTTTCTTCCCCCCTCCCCCCCATACATTTTTCTTTATCTGTCATTGGAGTAAATATCTTTGCTCTCTCTCTATTATGTGACTTTTATAGAGATTATCACAGAGAAGTTAGATGTGGTTGGCTAGACTATATTTATCTCTTCTCTCAATTACCTGTATCCTTGCCTTTTTCTGTCTCCTCCTCTGCCAGAGCAGATAGAACATGTGTCTGTAGTGCAGTCTTCACACAAATGTGGATTGCTGAAAATAAGAGGGGCTGGAATAATGGCTCAGTGCTCTGAGGATTTGTATTAATTTATTGTGAATATGTATCTGATCGCTTATTTTACTTCTTTAGAACCAAAGTCTACAGGTATAGAACCTAAAGTATGATATGCAATTAAACTGCAGATGTTTAGTTCTTGTTAAATATTTGCATAAACAAATGTGCCTAGATGCTGTAAAAGACTGATGCAATGTTTTGGTTGGTCAAACATCTATGTTTTGAATATATTCAAAATTACTGCTTGCTATATATTGGTATCAGTAAAACATAATCATTAAGTTAATCACAATTATGAGTTGAGATCATAAATGAAGAAACATTTATGTACATTTAAATAATTCCTCTAATTAATTGCGAGGTAATAGTCACTCTGTTGCTGATTTTTAAGCCTAAAAAAAGAATTTTAAAAGGCATTTCCTCCATTGAATTTGGTGGATTTAATTGTGCGGTTGCATAATTATATTCTGGTTGTTCATACATAACTTCTCACACGTTTTATGAATAAATTCATTGTGAATCATTCCACGTGGGAAAGCCATTTAATACATATGACATACAATAATTTCTCATATATTACTCATCTCAAGTTTTTCTTCCATGTTTATTTCTATTACTGCAACCCTTTGTATAAGGCAAAGGTCTTTTACCACTAAAAGGAAAAGAAATATAGGAGTTTGGAATAATTATAGAGAGGACTGTAGCTTTACAATTGTAGGACTTGCGTCCTTCTATTCAACATATATCTGGTGAGGCAGCTTAATCAACAGTACAAAGAACAGCAATAATTATTGCTGTCAAGTTTCAAATGAAGCAAGTATCTTTTATCTTCTCTAAACTGACCTTTCCTAAACTAGTACCAAAGGCCGTGCTAGTTGGAAATCACAGGGCCTGATTGAATCTTTACACATTTGTTGGTTTACCTGGGAGGGAAGGCTACAGAAAGCTCATTAACAGTTTGGAAGCAGAATAAATGTAGTACCTGCCTCTTCTCAAGTAGATCAGCTCAGTGGTAATCACTGCATTTTGTAATTTCTATCCCAGTCTCACTTTTTCCTTCCAATACATCACATGCCTTTATATTGTTTGATGAGAAATGAGATGGAAGAATTGACTCATTATCAAGATTAACAATGTGGTTTAAAAATTAGTAGAAATATATCACATTTATTGGGAATAGACAGAAAAATTAACACACAGCACTTGTTAAGGGAAAAAAGAGTATTTCATAAAACAGAACCAGAATAAATTAGGATCCCAAAGAAATATGTACTATTCAACAGATCTGTACAGTCCACCTTGACTTTATCTGGGTACTTAGCTATGAAGGAAGTCAATGTCACCTCAACTTTAAATGGCAGTTGTAAACTTGAGAAAATTAAATCACTCAAAGACATTTAGAGGAGGAATTATGTTAATCTACAGTATCCCAAAATCTGTGTTAGTACTGTGAAGATCTATAAGCTATTCAACAGATAGCCCGTACAATAGTTTGCATGCATGTTACTGTAGATCAGTGGTTCTCAACCTTCCTAATGCCGCGACCCTTTAATACAGTTCCTCATGTTGTGGTGACCCCCAACCATAAAATTATTTTCGTTGCTACTTCATAACTGTAGTTTTTTACTACCGGTTCTGTGGGCATGGCTTATTTTGTGGGCGTGGCTTGGAGGTCATGTGACTAGATGGGCATGGCTATTTGTATAGGAACTACTCAGAGGGCTGAAAAAAGTCATTTCTGACAGGTCCTCGTGCTTTTGATTGGTCCTCACACTTATGACCATCCTCACATTTATGCCCGTGCAGCATTCTTAACAACCATGTCACTCATTTCACAACTGCTTCTCTTCCCCATGGTGATAAGATAGAGCAAAAACGTAAAATGTGAGGACGGTCATAAGTTCGAGGACTGGTCAAAAGTGCGAGGACCAGTCAAAAATAACTTTTTTAGCCCTCTGAGTAGTCCATATGCATAAAAAGATACAGCAATAGAGAGGGATGAAGGAAGGGAAGAGAAAAGGGTAGGAGTGAGGGTAAGAGAGGGAGGAGAGAGGAGGAGAAGAAGAAAGGAAGAGGAAGTAGGGAGGAGAAGAAGGGGGGAAGAGAAAGTAAAAAGGAAAGAAAAGAGAGAGGTAGTAGGTTTGAGGAGAAAGATTGCTGTCCAATAAAAGAGATGAAAGGGAAAAAAACCAACCGCAAACAAATACAAAGATATTAAGATAAAGAATGGATTATTAAACTTTAAAGAATAAAAGAGAACAAATGTGAATAAATAGCAATAATTAGAAACAAACATACAAACATGCAGTGTCTTTTCTTTGAACAGAGTATTTGGATGGTTCACAAATTTAAACAGTGTTTAGTTATTTCAATTAAATTTACAATTTCTATATTTCCTTTTTGCCATATTTATTCCTTGCCTATTTTTTTAAAAAAACCAATATTACCCTTCATCCACATCTCTAATCTTAATCAAATTCAATTTTTCCCTTCTCTTATATATTATACCCCTTCCCATTGTCATCTGTTTTAATATTCATCCTCACATTGGTTGATTATGTAATACAGTTGTTTAATACAAATTCAACATTTTAATATAAATCAATTAATTATATAGCTATCTTTTTGTATATTAATCAATATGAACATGAATATTCCGATTATTTCCATGCAATCCAATTTCTTACAAATCAATTAATTATATTTATCAATAATAATAAACCAAATAATTTCCCCCATATATTTCTCCAAACTACAATTTAACCATTTCTGCTTTCAACACAATATACAATTAATAGTATCTCAATTATTACAATTCCCTAGTTAAATAGAGCTTTTTTTCTTTTGTGTTTTAAAATCTTGAACCTCCTCTTTTGCCCAAAATTTCCCATTGTTTGTACCTACCTTTTTTGGTGAGGAAAAAGAAAAAGAAATCTCTCTCCCTGCCTCATTTTGTCATGTTGCAGCAGAGCCTGCTTTACTTTCAGTTTCGTTTCAGCTAGGGAAAAAAAAAACTTCTCCAGCACGCTTTGCCTGCACAAAGAGCCTTGAGAGCAAGGAGGCTGATCAAATCAATTTATGATAATTAACCTATGCTGAAGCTGAAAGAGGCTGTTTTTTTTTTATTTGTGCAGGCATGGTCTACTCATTTGTTTTCTTTTAACACAGATGAGCTGTAGGGAGGCCCTTTGAAGCCCCACGGCAAGAATTTAAACAGGTTTTTTCCCACTAGCCGTCAACTGGGACTCAGGAGGCAGCAATAGATTGGGAGTGGGTGGGGTAAGCGAACGGGACCAGCGATCCAACAGAGGGTGAGGGTGAGTAAAGGCGGGGGGTGGGCGAGAGAGGGCTTTGGCGACCCCTGTGAAATGGCCGTTCGACCCCCAAAGGGGTCGCGACCCCCAGGTTGAAAACTACTGCTGTAGACCTTTCTTTGATTGCTTTCAGAGTAATGCATGCGCAATTTAATTCCCATATGTGGAATTCTAGAGCTCTTTTTTTAAAAAATAGCATTTCAGCCATAGGGGTATCAATTTTTGCCTTACATGCTAGTAGACGTTGAGAAATAGCTTAATGATATGTGTAAATGGCCGCACATATTTGCCCCCTACAATTTTGTGATTGTATTTTGGGCTCTTGGCAAACTATTCACATTTATGACCAGTTGTCACATGCTTTGCAATCATGTGATCAATGCTTTCAGTCTTCTCTGCCAGCTTCCTGGAAAGTCAATGGCAGGGAAGGTTGCAAGTAGAGGAGATGGAGGATTTGAGATCTATTCCCCCAGTGCTATAAGATTTCCCCTTCTCTCTGTGCAGGGAGGGGAAATCCTTCCACACGCTGGAGGAACAGATCTCAAATCTGATGAAAATGCTAGCAAATGCCAGCCTTCTGATTCTTTCATAAGTTTGGCATTCACTACTGTTTTTCCCTCCCCAAATGCTAGAGAATGAAGGCAAATGCCAGCCTTGTGAAAAACTTAGATTTTTCAAATTTCTCCAGAGGGGAAATCCCTTGTGCTGAAGGAAAGGACCTCAAATTTGGTGAAAATGCTAGCGAACACTAATTGTTCTTGCAATCGTTTGGCAGGCCCCTTCTCCAAATTGCATGATTTGAAGAAGGAACTTTGCGAGCCATCCTGAGAATTGGGCCACCTGCAGGGTGGACCAGGTGGTCTTTTGCAATCAGCAGCTGTAGAACAATACAAAAGTACATGGACCTGGGTGTAAATGAGGTGGGGAGAGGTCCTGGGCCTCTGGTGGGAGGTTCAGGTGCTTCCCTCACTCCCATGCCTGGGAGGTCTGGACCGTCTCCCAATGCACAGTTTAACAACCTGCACAGTTAGTTAATGACCACAATTAGTTAATGACCACAAAGGAGCCTGGATAGCTCAGCAGACTAATGCATTGTAATTTAACTCCAGCTGTGTGCAATTAGTAAGTTCGAATCTCACCAGGCTCAAGGTTGACTCAGCCTTCCATCCTTTCTAAGGTAGGTAAATTGAGGACCTAGTTTGTGGGGGCAATAAGCTGACTTTGTAAAATATACAAAAGTATGAAGGCTATTGCTTAACACATTGTAAACTGCCCTGAGTCTCCGGAGAAGGGCGGCATATAAATAAATAAAAAAAAAATTGGGAGAGCTATCATAGGATTACAGTCATAGAAAGAAGCAGTCATATAATATTGCACTTAATGACTTCCAACAACTGAGATTCTTGCCCCAATTGTGGTCATAAGTGGAGGACTGCCTATAGTAAGTTTGACTTACTAAGTCTTTAATTGTAATCTGTAGTTCTTTCTGTTGTGGCCTGTTGGCTGCTGGCCCCTCCAGCAGCCAACTCAGAGGAGGTGGAGGTGTGGGAGTCAGGATCAGCATCAGGGCAACCTGGGAGCTCTGGGGCAGAAGAGGGAATGGAGCTGGCAGAGAGAGAGAGAGAGAGAGAGACAGAAGCGGAGCCTGGGTCATCTGTCAGCCCTCAGATGGAGAGTCAACAGCTCCCAGGTCTGGAGGAGGTTGATGAAGAAGAGGAGGAACAGCTGGGTCCAGTGCCTGACGCACGGCTGCTCAGAAGGCAAAGAAGAGGAGAGCAGTGGAAAGCCCTGGGCTGATCCTGGGGAAGGAAGAGCCATCGCTGCTAGTGAGGCCCCACATTAGCTCTGGGGATAAAAGGCAGGGGGCGGAGATGAATAGATGTGGCAGACAACTATTCATCTTCTGGCTGGCCAGAGTTGTTAGCTTTGTGAGAAACTTTCTGCTGGGGCTGCTGGCATTCCTAATAAAGGAATCTTTTGAGTTACGTCAGAAGATTTGTCATGTTTGGGGAGCTGGGTCAGAACACTTCCTAGTTCTAGTGTCCAATCCAGTCTCATCCTCTCATTTCAAAATGAAAGCACTTTCCAAAAGCACTTCCAAATCCATCTTGACCCTTAGTCTGCTTGTAACTTTCCAGAATCAGCATTCTAATCATTTTTTTGTTATTTATTCCAATTTTTAAAAAGTCTTTAAACTTATACAGTATTTAAAAGGTGTGTGTACGTGGGGGGGGGGGGGGTTTCTTGCTAAGAATTGAAAGATCTGCACCCCCATATTGTAAAACCTGTGGATCCAAAGTTTTCTCATAGTTGAAAAGTCATTAACAAACAATATCTAAAAGTGATTGGAAAAAGGAGAGTGCAAAGCATGTTGTTTTGCATTGTTGTTCCTTCCCAGGAGCAAATTGTATAGATCCCTTGTGGCAGTGGTGAAATGCTACCGGTTCACTCAGGTTCAGGTGAACTGGTAGCGTTAAAAGCTATTGGTTCGGGTGAGCCAGTAGTTAAAAAAAGCTACCGGTTCAGACAAACCGGTAGTGAGCTACCAGTTCCATTGAACTGGCTCTCAGACCGCTCGGCAGCCTGGGCACTCCAACAAACCACGCTGAGACGAGATGCTCGAGCAAACAGAAAAGCAGTTTATTTTCGTCTTCCAGGAAGCCGTAGATTACGCTGAGTTCACCAAAAGGGATAACACAAAGTCGGCGTTGGGATTCCCTCACCCCAACTCCGTTTAAATAGCCGCGCTGTACAACCAGCCAATCAGCGCTGCTTCCAGGTTCCACCCCACCCATTATGCAAAATTGCAATTAATCATGGTTAGCCTAGCCCGTCCGCAGCGTGACCGACCGCCTAACTCGTGACACCCCCTCCACCATTGTGCCCATGTGTTTTCTCTTGATAGCAGGTGTGTTCTCTCCACCCCACCTAGCAGGTAAGTCCTTTGGTCTGATGTGTCAAGCTGGGCAGGCTTGACAGGCGGCTCCCCCTACCAGGAGTCCCCCTGGAAGACAAAAGCATAAAGTTATAGCAATCGCTATCAAACCACCCCACCCAGCTTGCCAGGTTTGTTGGGATATTTTTTATGAAATTGACGACGTAGCCTATTTGCATTAAGGTTTTCTAATGGAACCCAGGTTGCGTCTTCCAAGGGATAGCCTTTCCATCGTACTAGGTAGTACAACTTATTTCTGCGAACTTTGGAATCTAAGATCTCATCTATTTCATATTGATTTGTGTAAAGAGGTCCAGGGCGGGTTAACGGGTCTCGTGTTTCCGTTACCGGTTTGAGGAGACTACTATGGAAAACAGGGTGGATTTTTCCTAACAAGGGTGGTAACTTCACCTCGACAGTTACTGGATTTATAACTTTTGTGACCGGAAAAGGGCCGAGATATTTAGGGCCCAATTTTTTGCTGGGTACCTTCAACTTGATGTATTTTGTGGACACATACCCCTGGTCTCCAACTTTGAATGGTGTAATGTCTTGTCTCTTTCTATCGGCGTATTTTTTGTACTCGTCCGCCGCTTTTCCTAAGGCTGTTCTGATGGTTGGCCATACTTGACAAATCCTCTCCCCCCACTCCTTTGGAGTTGTTTGGGCTTGACTAGTTTCCTCTAACTCAGGGATAGCGGTGAAGTCCCGCCCATGCACCACTTGGAAAGGTGTGACTCCTGTGCTACGGTGTACCGCATTGTTATACGCGACTTCAGCAAATGGTAGGAGTTGTGACCAGTCGGACTGTTGATACGAAACATAACACCTTAAGTATTTTTCTACCATCGCATTGGCCCTTTCTGCAGCTCCATTGGTACTTGGGTGAAACGCTGAGCTGAGCCCTTGCGACGACCCTAATAAGGTGATAAAGTCTCTCCAGAACCGGGCCGTGAATTGTACTCCTCTGTCTGATATTATTCGAGTCGGAGCTCCGTGCAACCTATATATATGTTTCACGAACATGTGTGCTAGTTTTCTCGCGGATGGGAGACCTCGGCAGGGGATGAAATGGGCCTGCTTTGAAAAGAGGTCAATCACGGTCCAAATGACCGTGTACCCATTACTGTCAGGGAGGTCCACAATGAAATCCATTCCTATCTCCTCCCACGGTTTGTTGGGGTTCGCAACAGCTTGTAATAAGCCCAACGGCTTACTAGTGTTTGCTTTTGTTGTTGCACATATTTTACACCCTCTGATATACTGTTCTGTATCCTTTCGTAAGCGAGGCCACCAAAATTGTCGTCTAACGAGATGCAACGTTTTTAGGAATCCGAAATGTCCTCCTATTTTTGCATCGTGACATCTGTGCAACACCACCGGTCTTAATGGTTTAGGAATGTATAATTTGGACCCTACCCAGGCAAGACCATCCCTCATTGTTAGTGTGGTTCCATGTTCCTTTACCCAAGGGTCATGGCTTACTTCCCGTTGCAACTCGACTTTTAAGGTATCAGGATCTAAAGAGGTAGCTTGTGTTCGTGCTGCTTGTTGTGGTTTTGGGATGATAGCCTGAACTATTTCGTTTCTCTTACTATTGAATTGTGGCATGCGTGATAACGCATCGGCTAGAAAATTCTTCCCACCAGGAACATATTTGAGATCGAAATTGAACCGGTGGAAATATTGTGCCCAACGAACTTGCTTTGGTGACAACTTTCTCGGTGTCTGAAGGGCCTCCAGATTTTTATGATCGGTCCATACTTCGAATTTCTGCCCAGCCCCTTCCAGCAAGTGGCGCCAGGTTAGCAACGCCCATCTTACCGCAAAAGCTTCCTTTTCCCAAACAGCCCAGCCACGCTCAGTTGGTGTAAGTTTGCGTGAAGTGTATGCGCACGGTTCTAACTGTCCGGTTTTTGTCCGTTGCAGTAGCACAGCAGCCACGGCTACATCGCTGGCGTCTGCTTGTACAATAAATTGCAACGTCGGGTCTGGGTGTTTAAGTACAGGCTCTTGGGAAAAGAGCCGTTTCAACTGCTCAAAGGAGCATTGACACTCTGGTGTCCACGAGAGTGGCTGTCCTGGTTTTACTTTCCCTATGATGTGTTTTGTTTTCAATAACTCAGTCAAGGGAAGGGCTACCTGAGCAAAAGAGGGTATGAATTGGCGATAAAAGTTGGCAAAGCCCAAAAAACTCTGCAACTGCTTTCTAGTTTTAGGTGCCTGCCATTCTAATACTGCCGCTACTTTCTTGGGATCCATTTCCACCCCTGTGCCCGAGATGCGGTAACCAAGATAGTCCAAAGAGGTACGGTGGAACTCACACTTGGACAGCTTGACAAACAATTTTGCTTTCAACAATTTTGTGAGAACGGTTCGTACTAACTGTATATGTTCTTCCATCGTATTCGAGTATATAAGAATGTCGTCCAAGTAGACAAGAACTCCTCTATATAAATGCTCATGCAAAACGTCATTAATAACTTGCATGAATACAGCAGGTGCCCCCTGGAGCCCAAACGGCATTACGCAAAACTTAAAACTGCCTAACGGGCAATTAAAGGTGGTTTTCCACTCATCTCCAGGTCTTATTCGCACCCGGTAATAGGCCTCCCTCAAATCGAGTTTCGTAAAGATCTTCCCTGTGGACAAGGTAGCCAGCAGGTCTTTCATTAAGGGTAAGGGGTAGAGGTGTTCTACACACACCGCGTTCAGCCCCCGGAAATCGACACATAAGCGAAGACCGCCATCCTTCTTTTCTCGGAATAGTACCGGTGCTGCCATACGGGCACGACTCGGTTGAATAAACCCCCGGGCTAAGTTTTTGTCAATGTACCGCCGTAGTTCCTCGAGCTCAGGCTTTGTCATTGCATACATGCGTGGTTTGGGTAATTTTGCCCCAGGGATTAATTCTATGGCACAGTCCGTAACCCTGTGAGGAGGCAGTATTTCACATTCTTCTTCAGCAAAAACAGCCGCTAAATCCCTATAGACATCTGGATATCCCTCCTGTGGAGGATTGTGGGCAACCCCCCTATTCCCAGTTCCCTGGGGTAAGCGCTCCTGTACCATCGGTTGCGACTGCGAGCCTACTTCCAACCGCACCTTCCGAAACCCATCCTCCCACCATATGACTGGCTGCCACTTGTCTAACCAGGCTAGACCCAATATCAGGGGTTCTACCATATGCTCGATTATCACAAAACAAAGCTGTTCTCTATGTGCCCCTATCCTTAGCTCTACGGGTTCTGTGACATAACGAGCTGGCTCCCCATCTAGGAGTGACCCATCCATTTGTTCAAAACGAATTGGAGCCCTCAGCTTCCTGATTTGAAGCCCCAATTCTTGGGCCACAGCTTTTCGCATTAGGCACCGGGTGCATCCAGAATCTAGCAGAGCACCATGATGGGCTTCTGTTAGGGTGCGTATGTTTTGTAACACTACCGGGAGTACAAAGGGACTTATTGGGTCGCTTACCATAGGATCCTCTGGTGCACTATCGTCACTGTCCTCCGACCGCACCTCGTCTCCCCCGACCGGTCTCCCGTTCTCCAACAAGGTGGCACGGGTTCCACGGAAGGTTGGTGTGGGCGTCGGTGGCTTTGCCCGTTCTGTAGTTGAGCGGACTCGCTCTCTACTCCTGACCCCAGGAGATGGCCCTTGTGTGCGGGGCGATGACAGGGGGGCCACAGGGCACTCGGCAGCCCTGTGCCCAACTTGGTTACATCGAAAACAACGGAACGAGGTAGCCCGTCCTCCACTTGTGACCGGTTTGATGGTAGGGGAACCTCCTGGATTCAGCTCTTTTATGGCTGGGGGTTTAGTCCCAAATCTTTGTGGTGGAGTAACCCGTGGTCGGAACTCACGCAGCCCGACCTCCAGTTCCACTGCTGCTTTACACCATTCTGCCAATAGGGGTGGTAAACCACGATAGACACATGCTTGTCTCACCTCTCTATCCAGACCAGCACGAAATTGGTGGACTAACAATCGTTCGGGCCAAGAGCGGAGTCTCCCAGCCAGGACACGGAAGTCTTTGACGTACTCTTTCACCGGCCGGCCTCGTTGTCGAAGGGCTAAAAGCTCTCCTTCCGCCACCTGGATTCTAGCACTATCCTCAAAACGGATCCGTAGAGCGTCCAAAAATAGCCCCACATCGGCCAACTCTTTTGCATGCTCATTATGCAGGTCCGCAACCCAGTTTGCTGCTTCGCCCTGTAGCACTGCTGTGATTGCAATTACCATAGCCCACTGTGAAGGATACAAGCGCCCATACAGATCCACATGGCTTAGGATTTGGCTAAGGAAAATAGCGACTTTGTCTGCGCTGCCATCAAATGAGGCTTGTATGGGTGGTGGGCCCCACCATTGTTGTTGCTGTTGAACACCTGGTGCCCATATGGGTGGCAGTGGCGGGCCACGCACCCCCAGTTGGTCCCTCTCCTCCCCTCGGCGCACGTCGCTATACCCCCGCACAATGGGTGGCCGTGTCTCTCTCCCTTCCATCCTTCGGGGAGCCTCCTGTGTTTCGCCTAGAGACGATGTTCGGGGCCCCGTAGAGCCGTGCTCTGTTGCCTTTGTCCTGCCAGCCTCTACCCCCATGCGCAGCTTGGGACTTGCTAGATGAAATCGTGGTTCAGCCCTGGATCTCCCTTGCCACGTGCTGGTTGTCTCCCCACGTTCAACCCACGGCTGCCAGGACGCTGCATCACGGAAACTAGCTTCCCCGAACTTCTCTCGTAATGTCTCTAAGGTGGACGAGCCAAGGCTACTGGAAGAGTAGGTCCAATCCCCCTCCTCATCCTCTATCCATTTGCGCTCCCGCCACCCCTGAAACGCGCCTTCTGGCCGATACTGAGTTTGACTCCTCTGAGACCCAGTCAAGGCAGGGCTAGTCCACCAATCCCCTGTGGAGCCCTTTCCTGTACTTACTACAGCTGGTTGTACAGCGCGGCTATTTAAACGGAGTTGGGGTGAGGGAATCCCAACGCCGACTTTCTCTCAGACCGCTCGGCAGCCTGGGCACTCCAACAAACCACGCTGAGACGAGATGCTCGAGCAAACAGAAAAGCAGTTTATTTTCGTCTTCCAGGAAGCCGTAGATTACGCTGAGTTCAGTTACGCTGGCAGTTTAAAAACCTACCGGTTCGGGCAAACTGGAAATTAGCTACCGGTTCAGGTCACCCAGTAGTTAAAAATAGTTACTGGTTCTTCTGAACTGGTATTTCCAACGATCAGCTGTGCCGTGCAGTTTAACTTTGCTAGAAGCAGGATTTCCTGCTTTCTAGCAAAGCTAAACCATGCAGCACAGCTGATCCCCTCCTTTGCTGTTCTACTTACCTACCCAAGCCTCCTTTTGGTGCGTACTGTGCACATGCATGTGCAGGATTTGTTTGGCGTGCATTGCATATGCTCACGCAGCGCTTGTTTGGCGCACAGCACGTGTGCGCAGCCAGCAAACCAGTAGCAAACCAGTTCAGATTTCACCAAAATTGCCTTGTAGGCAATTTCTGAATTCTTGTCTGGAGAAGAATTATGAAGAGCCAACCTAATCTCTGGTTCTTCATTCAGCACGATCATCATCTACGCTTCTCCAGTTTCGCTTTTCTTCTCCGGAAGTCAAATCATATGTATTTTCAAACAGGAACTAACTGCAAAGGAAGAATAAGTGGCCTGTTTGAGAAATATGGGGCTCGGGAAAATAGATTAAAGAAATCAATAATGTAATAAATGGGATGGGAAAATGGATGAGTAGAAAATTACTTTTCAAGCTTTAAAAAAGACACAGAAATATGCTAACTTGGTATTTAATAAAAAGAAGTGCTTCTGTCTTATGCTGAGTTATGGAAGTGGCTTCTGTGTCTTATTTTTCTGTAAAAAGACGTATCTTCTTTTTGAGGTTAATTCATGTGTTTCAGAGATAAAGACATTTAAAATGAGCAGTTATGCCATATCATGTAATAGTGGTGGGATTCAAATTTTTTTACTACCGGTTCTGTGGGCGTGGCTTGGTGGCCGTGGTTTGGGTGAGGCGGGAAGAATACTGTAAAATCTCCATTCCTTCCCAATCAACCGGGACTTGGGAGACAGAGAATAGATGGGGGCGGGGCCGATCAGAGGTGGTATTTACCGGTTCTCTGAACTACCCAAAATTTCTGCTACCGGTTCTCCAGAACTGGTCAAAACCTGCTGAATACCACTTCTGCACTGTAACCATTTTAGCTCCAGTTCTCTAATATAGGCTTATACCCATGTGCATATGCAGTATTGAGAGAAAGATAAATGAATGCATAGGATTGGTTTATTAGGGTGGAAAATAATGTTTTTACGCAATGCCACATTAATATCCTGGAGATCACCTTCTATGTTATGACTATATGATGGATGTTTTATTTATAAATGTTATTGCAAACTGCAAAAAATTTAGAGCTGATCTGTTGATATTCAGAGGAGATAGATAGGTAGATAGGTTAACAAACAGTCAGACAAGCAAAAGATAAAGGAATGACCAGACTCCTCCCGCATTACACCAGATAGGAAGATTCAAAAGATAAAATTCCTCCTGTAATAAAAGACAGTTTCTGATCAAAACAACTACACAAGAACATTTTGAATTATGCAGAACAACTATGTTTCCATTTGCACCTGAAATAAAACAGTCCATTTTGGCTTATGTCTGGTAAAAAACATCCCCAATATGCATATTTTTTGCAAATACCCCTCCCCCCACCCCCCCAAAAATAGCTGTTCTACTTTTGTGCACACTTAGGGCAAAAAAAAAATGATACCCCAAATCTCTTGCTACAGACTGTGACTTAAGATTCACTTCTAAATGCATTTTGAAATTACTTTCAAGAACAATTCGTTTGCATCCATTTTGATCAGAAAGCGATAGTCCCGGAATATTATCCATTTTAGGGAATAACCCCACAAATTTCTGTAGTTAACATAGTCATGTCTTATAGGAGAAGGCAAAGCCGTGCCCTTTAGATCAGAATGAAATGCATTCAGAGAACATCTCAAGGTTTCTTTAAAGTTTGTGCTGATATCTTTACATTTTACAATGACAGCTTTGTAGGGAGACGTGCAGACTGCTCTGTTGAGCTCTTCAATTCTCTTCCGCTTGCTGCTAAGAGAATCCTTGGGATTTGGATCTCTATTTTACCATTCTCTTTGTACATTTTTCTCACATCTAGCTAGAGGAAAATTTTACTAGTGGTGCTTTCTTTTGTGTTTGTCCCCTGAGTGACAGAGAAGTGCCTTTCCATCATTTGTGTTTTATTAAAATACACATAGATTTACCTATGTACCTCATAACTTGCAAATGATATTTTGCTGCTTTCTTCATGTGGGAGTCTTCATAAATACCCAGCCTTGCTGCTGGTTTCATTGATCCCTTTCTCGCCAATGCCTGCCTCTTTGCAGCTGGTCATTTTAGTTGCTGACAGGAGATTGTGTGATGGCAGGCAGCTTTTCTTTCATAACTATGTGTTGATGTTGGCTATCGATCAAGCAATGAACCAAGTTTCATCTTGGGAGTGAGGTCATTTTATTCTTCCTCTCATTTCCTTTCCTGTCAAGTCCATGCATGTATCTAAGAATCTAGGACAAATACCAGAGTTCTGCAAAGAAATCTTTTCTTCAAGTATGGCCTTTTGCATTCTTCCTCTTTCTGCTAAAAATGAAAAATAATATACGCTTCTGCTTACTGTGTATCCATCCATAGTCTTAATTTGCATGCAATGATGGAGTAGAAAAAGAAGGTATGGCTTTATAAGGAAGCTGTAAGAGGTTTTATATAAATCATCTGATTTAATCTCAGTGCAGAATACTAGTTTCTATTAGGTTTCATAGTTGGGGTGTTTCATAGAAGCTGTTCCATTATGTGAAATGGTAAGCTGCATTGAAAATGTCCTGAAGGAAAGGAGGAATGTAAATCTAACAAATGAATAATTTTCTCTTTTAGTTAACATGAGCAAAAGACAGTATAGATGTTTTAGTTAAGTAACAGGTTTGCTACTACTATTTACCATTTATTAAAATTAATTCTTCCGGGAGCTGGGGTGTGTGTGTTGAAATAATATTTAAATTGCTTTTCTGTACCATGGTTAAATATGCTCTTTGAGAAGTATCTAAGGCATCATTTTATTAGAAGGGCTGATGGAAATCATGTTGGGATTTTGATTTATATCATCTTGATTTAAAAGTATTTCTGTGTTTGAATGGAGGTCGTATTACTCATTGCTTTCAGCTTCAGTTTATGAACCTCCAGAGTTAAGAACAATTTCTGACCTCCCGACTTTCCGGCGGGCTTTAAAAACTTATCTTTTTTGGCTTGCCGACTTAGCCTGACTCCTGTAAATATTTTATTACTTTTAGAGTTTTTATTATCTTTTAAATGAATTCCTCCTCCTTATCCTCCGATTTGGAGATTGAAGTTAGCTCGCCCAGGTCTGCTAAAGGGGCCAAACGTTCTGGCAGCAAGCGGTCTGCTTCCACCAGCCACAAGCCTGCGCAGTCCAGAGCCGCTACAGTAATGGACAAGGACACCCTCAGGCGCCATAGGGCATTAGAAAAGCAGTATAATAAGGCCAAATTGGTGGTACAGGCCACCCTGGAAATGGGGGAACCTTCTCCTAAACGACCGGTTCAGGAGCAGGGCAAGTCCTCGCAGTGTGATTCGGGTGGGATCTCCACCCCCACTCTGCTACCTCTCTCGGGCCAGCATGTGAACCCGAAGTCACGAGCTCTGAACAAGGGCGTGTCACAGTCCCTTCCCGATGTTGCGTCGGCTAGCGTAACCTCCTGTACTGCACCTCATTGTAATCAGCCTGAGGCTACTTTTACCCCCATGTCGGCGGGTCTCTGCTCTGCTGAGGGTTTCCTGCCCAGTGGTCAGTTTGACTTTCAAGCCCTGTTATCATCGGCTTTTTCTATTAGCAGCCGGTGTACAGCAGGCGGCCTTTACACAGCCATCAGCCACCCCATCGAGGGCATTTCAGCCGTTGTCACCCGCTGGACGTCCACACTTGCCCGCTCAAGCAGAGTCAGTCTCGCTTGCGGACTCAACGCCAGATGAAGAACTTCCGGAGGACGTAGAATTGTCAGAAGATGAGGGCCTGCCGCCAGAGACACCGGCCTTCACGGGGCTCTTCAAACCGTCCCTTTTTAAGTCCCTCCTTCACAAGGCCCATCTAACGACAAACCTTGGGAAGCTTGATGCGGCCTCAACGGAATACAAGCCCCAATCTGGGCCTCATGACTCCCTGTTCCAGGTCTCTAAGCCGGACAAGGACTTCATACCTTGCCCCCAGCTTTTCACTGAAGTAATTCGTTCCCCGTGAGTCCAACCGGGCTCTCTCATGGCATCTAGTAACCAGGACAGGAAGTTGTTTTGTGCCGCATCAGAACTGGAAGAGCTTCTCGCCCTTCCTTCTGTGGATGCCCCGGTCGCCGGGTTAGCTTCCTCCTCCAACATTCCCACGGACTCGTTGGACACCCTCAAGTCTGAGGAGAGGAAGGCTGAATTAGCTTTCCGGAAGGCACACCAGGCGGCTGCCTGGGCGATCAAGACGGCCACTGCCACGTCCTTCTTTAACAGGGCGGCATTAATATGGCTTGGGTAACTCCAGGAACGCCTTCCCCCAGAAGAGAAGAGGTGGCATTAAGACATTAATAAAATAGTGGCCACGACTGAGTATTCAGCGGACGCCTCACTCAACTCGGCGAAGTTTGCTTCTCATACTCTGGCATCCACGGTAATATCCGGACGCCTGTTTTGGCTCCGCAATTGGAAGGCGGACGCCAAAGCTAAGTGGAAGTTGGCTTCGGCCCTTACGAGAGCAGCAGGCTCTTCAGGTCAGCCTTGGATCCTCTGCTAATAGAGGACAAAGACAAGCGGAAGATTTTGCCATCATCTTATAGGCGGCCTGAGAGACGATATGTGCCATATTCGCAGAGGCAGCCCTTTCGAGGTTTCTCAGGACCAGGGGGGTCCTACTCACAACGCACTCCCAATACTGGGTCTGACAGATTCCAAGATAGACAGCAATTCCGAGATAGAGGGTCGGAGCTGAGGATTTTGTTCAGTATCTGGATGATAAAATAACTCAGATTCAGGAAGATCTGGCCACTGACTGGGTTAGTTCAGGTGAGGTGACTGAGGCAGGTCTTGAGAGTGTTATCTGGGCTGAGTTCGATCCTGTGGCTCCCGAGGACATGGACAGGATCCTGGGGAGACTGAACGCGACCACATGTTTATTGGACCCGTGTCCCTCCTGGTTGGTGCTGGCTTCCTGGGAGGTGACACGAGGCTGGCTCCAGGAGATTATTAACGCTTCTTTGAGTGAGGGTGTCCTACCGGCCGCCTTGAAGGAGGCGGTGGTGAGGCCCGTCCTCAAGAAGCCTTCTCTGGACCCAGCTGTTTTGGCTAATTACTGTCCAGTCTCCAACCTTCGCTTCCTTGCGAAGGTTGTTGAGAGTGTGGTAGTGTGGCAGCTCCCCCAGTACCTGGATGAAGCTGTCTATTTAGACCCGCTCCAGTCCGGCTTCAGGTCTGGTTACAGCACTGAAATGGCATTGGTCGCATTGGTGGATGATCTCTGGAGGGCCCGGGGTAGGGGATACTCCTCTATCCTGGTGTTGTTAGACCTCTCAGCAGCTTTTGATACCATCGACCATGGTATCAAAAGCCGCTGAGTGACCATGGTGTTGATAGGGGGGCAGCGGTCGACCCCGAGGAGCCTAGTGTGTGAGGTGCCACAAGGGTCGGTCCTCTCGCCTCTCCTTTTCAACATTTATGTAAAGCTGCTGGGCGAGATCGTCCGTGGTTTTGGGGTGGAGTTCCATCAGTACGCTGATGATACTCAGCTGTACATCTCCACCCCAGACCACCCCAATGATGCCGTGGAAGTGATGTACCAGTGCCTTGAAGCCGTGCGGGTCTGGATGGGGAGAAACAGGCTTCGACTCAACCCCTCCAAGACCGAGTGGCTGTGGCTGCCGGCGTCCCAATATAGTCAGTTGACGCCATCGCTGGTTATTGGGGGCAAATCATTGGCCCCCACGGAAAGGGTGCGCAACTTGGGCGTCCTCCTGGACCCATGGCTGTCCTTAGAGGATCATATGACAGCTGTAGCCAGGGGGGCTTTCTATCAGGTTCGCCTGATACGCCAGTTGCGGCCCTTTCTAGATCGGGACTCCCTACGTACAGTCACTCAGGCTATTGTCACTTCTCGCCGGGACTACTGTAATGCTCTCTACATGGCGCTCCCCTTGGGGTGGACCCGGAGGCTCCAACTGGTGCAAAATGCAGCCGCGCAGGGGATTATGGGAGCGACAGGGCGCTCCCATGTGCCACCTCTACTGCGAGAGCTGCATTGGCTGCCGGTAGAGTACCGGGTGCGTTTCAAGGTGTTGGTAATCACCTTTAAAGCGCTCCATGGCTTAGGACCAGGGTACTTACAGGACCACCTTCTGCCACCAATTGCCTCCCACTGGCCGGTTCGCTCCCACAGAGAGGGCCTCCTCAGGGTGCCGTCAGCCAGACAGTGCCGGCTGGCGACCCCCAGGGGGAGAGCCTTCTCTGTGGCAGCTCTTACCCTCTGGAACGATCTTCCTCCAGAATTAAGAACAATTTCCGACCTCCGGACTTTTCGTCGGGCTTTAAAAACATACTTTTTTCAGCTTGCCGGCTTAGCCTGATTCCTGTTAAATATTTTAGTATTTTTAGAGTTTACTATCTATTTTAAATTAATCCGTTTTAATTATTGGCTACCTTATATTTGTTCTTTTTATGAAATTTTAACTTTTGTGTTCTTGGTTTTTATTTGGCTGTTCACCGCCCTGAGTCCGCAAGGAGAAGGGCGGTATATAAATATAAATAAATAAATAAATAAATAAATAATAAATAGAGGAAGGCAACCTGCTTCCTCCAGACGATAGCAGTGTGGCTCGGGGTTCAAGCCTTTCCGCAGGGGCAAATGACACCCAGTATCCAGGTCCCATCGGCAGCCATCTTCATCAATTTCACCGCCGATGGGCTCAGTCAATGGCGGACAAGTGGGTGCTTCAAACTGTGGTGCATGGGCTCTTGATAGAGTTCATGGGTCCACCTCCACACAGGTTCGTTCGTCGTCCAGTTCCGTCTTCCCTCGACAAAAGAACTTTGATGACCGCAGAGATACAACATTTACTCTCCATAAATGCGATAGAGCCAGTTCCCTTGCAGCAGTGGGGCTTGGGTTTCTACTCTGTGCTCTTTTTCGTCCCCAAAAGTTCAGGGGGTTGGAGGGATATCCTCAACCTCAAGACACTGAACCTGTTGGTGCTTTATCGCAGGTTCAAGATGCACTCCCTCCACTCCATCTTGGGGGGAGTCCGCCAGGGAGACTTACTGCAGTCAGTGGATTTATGGGAGGCCTATTTCCATATCCCAGTCCACCCTTTGCACCGTCGTTATCTCAGGTTCGAATATGCAGGTTCCCATTACCAATAGTGTGCCATGCCCTTCGGACTCTCCTCTGCACCAAGGACATTCACAAAATTGGTGGCGGTGGTGGCGGCTTCCTTGAGGTCTGTCCCCGTCCGGGTACTTTGTTACCTGGACGATATTCTGGTCCTCTCCAATTCTCCATCCCAAGCTTCCCAAGACATTGACCTTGTGATAGACTCGTTCCAACAACATGGTTTCACAATCAACGTGGCCAAGAGTCATCTTACACCGACTACACGGCTTCGACATTTAGGGGCAATGATCGACTCCAATGCAGGCCAGGTCTCCTTGCCCCCGGACCGGATTCAGAGCATAGCGGATATCATTGCTCAAGTGTTGACACACAGATCGGTCACTCTGGCTCTCCTGGCGTCTCTCTTGGGGAAGATGGTGTCATGTCTATACATCGTCCCCTGGGCGCGTCGCCACTACCGTCCGCTTCAATGGCATCTGCTCCCTTATCAAAGGCGGGGACAGGGATCATCACATCACAGGGTACGTCTGCCAGTTCAAGTTTGCCTCTCCCTGAATTGGTGGCTTTCTCCATCGATCCACAAAGAATGCCACTTCCTGAAACCATCTCGGTTGGTGTTGACAACGGATGCCAGTCTCCAGGGCTGGGGGGGCCCATCTCCTTCACCTGCTGGCTCAGGGCAGGTGCTCCAGTCTCGAGAGCCAGGAAAGCATCAATCTCCTAGAACTCCGCACCATTCGCCTGGCCCTTCTGCATTTCCAGTCCACCTTAGAAGGCGCCCACGTACTGGTCCTTAGAGACCACATTTCCGCAAAGGCGCATGTAAACCGCGAGGGGGGCACGCGGTTGAAGACGCTGATGCGGGAATCAGAAAGTTTGTTCAGCTGGGCAGAGGAGCACCTGCTTTCCATCAAGGCGGACCATATATCGGGGGTGACCAACACACAGGCGGACTGGCTCAGCAGAGAGCGGATAGACTCAGCAGAGTGGCAGCTCATTCCGTCCCTGTTTCAGGAGATCATATCACAATTCGGACTTCCAATCATGGACCTGTTTGCCAGTCACCTGAACTCGCAGCTCCCTCGCTTCATGACTCGATATCCTCATCCGAGCACAGAGGCCTGCGACGCCCTAAGAAGTCCTTGGCCGAGAGGGTTGCTCTATGCGTTCCCACCGATCTCCCTCATACCGCGAGTCATCAGGAAACTGTTGAGAGAAGAAGCAGAGGTCCTCCGAGTAGCTCCAGACTGGCCTCGTCAGTGGTATGCCGATTTGGTGGAACTGTCGGTATCTCGTCCATGGCTAATCCCTCCAGGGCGGCTCTCTCTGTGCCAGGGTGCCATCTTTCATCTGGACCCCCAGTGGTTCCGGCTGACCATCTGGCACTTGAGAGGGCCATCATGCGCAGATATCGGCTGTCAGACAAGGTGATCGGCACTATACAGGCTTCCAGGCAGCCATTGACTGCCAGGATTTATGGGGCAACGTGGAAAGCTTTCTGTGAATGGTGTTCGGCTCACCGCATCGATCCTCCTTCGGCAGAGATTCCATCAGTGCTTGACTTCCTTCAGGCTGGGTTGAAGAAAGGCCTAGCCCCATCTACCTTGTGGCGGCACTGTTCACGATTCTCTCCTGTGCCCCCTACCCCTCTTTATCTCATCATCCGAGAATTAAGAGTTTCCTACATGGTGAGACCAATTTATGTCCGCCTACAATGCACCGTTTTCCCTCCTGGGACCTTTCCCTAGTACTACAGGCCCTTCTCGATCCACCATTCGAGCCTTTGGGATCAGTTGCACTGAAGTATATGTCGTTCAAGGTGGCCTTTCTACTTGCCATCACGTCAGCAAGGAAGGTGTCTGAGTTGTCAGCGCTGTCCATCAGACAGGATCTTTGTATCTTCCACGCCAATACTGTTGTGTTGAGATTAGATCCAGCATTTACCCCAAAGGTGAACTCCTTATTTCATCGGTCACAGGAACTTGTGTTACTGGACTTTTGTCCGTCTCCTCAGCACCCCAAAGAGCGCCGTTGGCACAAGCTGGACGTTAAGAGGGCTCTTCGTTATTATATTCACCGAACGGCTTCATTCCGGCGGTCTGAGGCCCTGTTGATTTCATTTCATCTGGCTACCATGGGTCTAAGGGTCTCTGCTTTGACAGTCGGTCGCTGGATCAAAGCAGCTATTTCCACAGCGTACGAACGGAAGGCTAAACCGATCCCGGGCAAAATTCTGCCTCATTCGACTTGCAGCGCAGCATCTTCCACTGCTTGGTCAACACAGGCTTCGGTGTTAGACATCTGCTGGGCGGCGACATGGACGTCGATCTCTCCCTTTATTAGGCATTATCGAATAGATTCCTACGCATTGGCTGAAGCCTCCTTCGGTTGAAAAGTTCTATAGTCTGTGGCCAAGGACCAGGGTTTGGGGAGCAGTCAGCCTCCCGCCCAGGAACTGTGAACTTGGGTATATCCCTATATCCCACCTATGGATTGTGGGAGCAACGCAATGGAAAAGGGACGTTGGTTTACCTGAACATCCTTTTTCATGGCGTTGCGACCACAATCCATTCCCTCCCTTTAGGCTTCCTGCTCTGGAGCCGGGGTGTCCCTTACCTTGTTCTGGGGTTCTCGTTGTTGTTATTTTTGTTCAGTTTCTTGTTCCAGTTGATCGCGACTTCGTGACAAAGGACTGAGGAACCATGGATATTGGAAGCGTGGTCCCAGCACGAAGGAAGATAATTTGAAGTTTTTTTCTTTCAGTGGCTGTCAGGACAGAAGGATTAGCTCCTCATCTATGGATTGTGGTCACAACGCCATGAAAAAGGACGTTCAGGCAAGCCAACGTCCCTTTTTAGTCTCCAGTCCCCTAATCATCCTGGTTGCTCTCCTCTGCACCTTTTCTAGAGTCTCAACATCTTTTTTATAGTGTGGTGACCAAAACTGGATGCAGTACTCTAGGTGTGGTCTTACTAGACCTTTTATAGAGTGGTATTAGTACCTCACTTGATCTTGATTGTATTCTCTGTTAATGCAATTTAGGATTGAATTGGCTTTTTTAGCTGCTGCTGCACACTACTGGTTCATATTTAGCTGATTGTCCACTAAGACTCCACCGAGAACCCTCTCACAGTCACTGCTATTAAGCCTGTTTCCCCCAGTTTATATGTGTGCTTTTGGTTTTTCTTACCTAAGTGTAGGACTTTACTTTTCTCTACATTGAATTTCATTTTGTTAGATAGGGCCCAGTGTTCAAGTCTGTCAAGATCCATCTGGATCTTGAGCCTATCTTCTAAACTGTTAGCTGTTCCTGCCAGCTTAGTATCATCTGCAAATTTGGTGAGTTCCCCTTCTATTCCCTCATCTAAGTTGTTTATGAAGATATTGAAGAGTACTGGGCCATAGTACTCTTAAATGTTGCACATCAAAACAAAAAGGATATGAAATCATGAATTCAAGAGACCATATTTTGCATTCAAAATAAAAAGGGTGAAACTTCCATCAGGCCAATATGATTTTGGCAAAATTCCTGTCTTTTGATCTGTTGTGGTGATGATCTAATCCTGGAACCTTTTAACTGGAAGCACTGAAGGAAGTGGCATTTAATAGGATAAAGCACTATTTTTTGTGGTGATGTGCAGTAAATGGGATGTTTCATTTAACAGTTGCCACTTTGATTTAAATTTTAATTGGGGTTAAGACAGCAAAGCAAGTTTAGAGCAGATAATGGTTAAATATTATGTCTGCACAGGATGACATGGTAAAAAACCCCCATCCAGATATTTGCTTGCTGTTCTTGTTTCTTAGCTAGCCAGGGAAAACATTTAAATTGTTCTTGACATGTGTGGCACATTATTGCAAAGCTTTTTCCTCAATATAAGAAGCATCTTGCTTTTAATTCATTACGTGACCTTTGAAATGAAATGGCTTTGGGTCTGGGCTATTTCCTCTAAATTGGGAGAGACAAGGAAGAAGTGGAATATTATTGTATTTTATCTGGCTTTCCCAAAGGAAAGGAAAAGCTTGGTTTGAAAGGTAAATTTTTTCAGGGATTTGTCATATTTGTAATAGGCCCATTGCTTTAAATATGTAAATTACATGCAGAGCGCATGCCTGCATCCATCTTTGGTTCTGTCAGCACAGCCCGTAAGATCCCATTTGTCTAGAAGAATGCTTTTCTGAAAGATATGATTATTCTAGACTGCTGAACAAGTTTCTTGATCTGACTGGCATTTAAAAAAACATGGTGTTTTGAAGAATGACATTTAGAGAAGTACTCTGCAGGAGTGATTTTTTAAAATGTGTATTGACAGGAGGGTGGGGATAAAAAAGAAAAATGGTTGGGGGCTGGCTTGTAGAAAAGATTTTGCTATTGATAAATAGCATATGTGTGTAGAAGCAAGACAGCCATAATTTAGGTTGAGTTGCCCCTGCATTCCTTACTATATTGTCAGAAAATCTGGGACAATTTTTTTCCATTTAAAAGGTAATGGGGAGGGGGGAATCTTCCCTTCGAGAAAATACAGTATTTTCCTGAACGGTGTCAAAATCTGAATCATCTGTAGTCTGAAGACTGAGCAATGACTGCAAGAGGAAGGAGGATTTTATTTAGAAAGGATGAAGATAGCTTGTTCAGAAACATTGAGGAGCATCTTGAATGCTTGAGTATACATGCTGTGGATTTTATTGAAAAGGTATCAATATTATAAAGACAAACGGGGGGGGGGGGCAGAAAATGAACCTCAACTTCTTGCTGATAGTCTAAAGCAAAAGACTAAATGTGGAGATTTAGGGACAAAATAAAATTGTTTGCTCTTATTATGTTTTGTCAGGGAAGTTCAAAATTGATTAATTTCTGCAATTTCACCTATGCTGGCCTGTAAGAAAACATTAACTGATGTATAATAAGTACACGTGAATGAGGTATTTCTGAATTCAGTGAAAGTCATGTCAACTCATATTATCAACCGCTGACCACCTTTGCAATTTCCAATATTCCGGTATTAAGTTGTACTAGATAACCCTGTGACCTGTTGGGTCATCATTTGAGAGAAACATAGTACAGTCTGATGTAACCAGAATAAACATTAAATTTTAGGATGACCATATTGTTTTTACCCCAAAGCTGGATGACCCTGTGACCGTCTGAGAAGAGTATATATCATAAATAAAAAATAATTGTAATAGCAAACTTTAATAATAGGACAATATTTATTTACCTAAGCAGATCAACTGAACGACCATGGGCAGGCAAAAAAGCAGTGGGAGTGGGAGTGACTTCTGACTTCCTGCTGGCTTCCTCATTGACTTTGCTTGTAGGCAGCTGCAGGGAGCATTGGAAATCTCGACATGAGACTACAGAGACACTGCATTTGCCACAATTTTGCAAATACAACTTGCCAGAACATTATAAAACTTTAAATGCCAATGGAGTGATGGCTACCACATGTTTATACTTTAATAATAAAGAATGTTTATACATTCTTTAAATTAGTGGATTTTAGGTACCTTGATTCAAAAATTATTGCCATATTATTATTATTATTAAATTATTGCACCATTTGTATTAACGTGAGGGTACAAACAAATAAACAGAATAAGAATTTAATAATATAGAGATAGAAGATTCCGGTCAAATCAGACTGTACTACTTTTCTGTCAAAGGATAACCCAACAGGTTGCAGGGTTGTCTAATGTTAATTAAATTTTAAGAGAAAGGATAATACTTTTTTAAAAAAGATGCACTGTGTTAATCTGATAATAGTAGCTTTGGAAGTATTTTGTGTGCATATTGTTTTGCAATGTGTCACAGAAACACAGCTCAAGGAAATTTCAGTATTTAATGAATGAATCAAATACAGGTGAGATTGTAGAAGAACAAGGGAAACCTAGATGAACCGATCACTAACACTAAACATACATATAGTTCTAGAGAATGGTGCATATAAATTGATCTTGGTCTTCATGGTATAATTATGGTCTCTCATTATGGTGTTGAAAGATGATTTATAAGCAGTGTGAGAAGTTTTTTTTAGGTAAAATGATATATCAATAATATTTTATTTGTATATTTTTCATTATATTTGTTTTAGATGATTTCAAATATTCCAAATATTGCTTACTGTACATTGTTTCCTTTCAACCTTATCTTCAAGTTCAAAGCAGTAACATTTATAGTTAGCCTAAGAAAGAGTATACAGGACTGACGTTAATTCAGTTCAAGATATACTGAACTGTAATTCTCATAAAACCCTACTGTCTAGAAATTGTGGGGATTGAACCTATCTAGGTGAAACCAAGCTAGGGATGGCTGATGATAAGCCATGGCTGGGTGACCTCAGGAAGTTCAGCGATTAAGATTTGCAATATTTCTTGAAGGCAATACAAAGAATAATTACTGTTCATTATTTCAATATAAATTTGGAGTGTAAATAATAATTTTGTACAACATGTGTTGCATAAACTTTACATTAACTGAATGGTTTACTTTGGAAAATAGTTATTACACTCAGACACAATGCCTGAAGGTAAATACAATATGTACAATTCTAGCTGCTAGATTTTTTTTCATTGCTAGGATATGGATGGAATCTAGCTCTTTGTTTTTTTCAAAAATGAGCAGTGACAGCAAAAAGAGATAAATATAAAATTATCTCCTATCTTACAGTGAATGTAGAAGAGTCACTATGGCAATTTGAATGTGAAATTGATCTGAAGAGCTACTTTGTACCTCTGAAGTTTTAGTATTGATCTTCATGTAATGAATTGCAGGAACTCCAGGGCCTAGGATGTGTGAGTAGAACTGTGATGTATATTCCACTGCTGTCAGAACAAATGTTTTTTTTATTCTACCAATAAATCTTACACAGACAAAGGCCATTTTGTATTCCAGGGGAAAAAACCCACCTGGTTCATTTGTTTTATTTCAAAAGAATTACTAATAAATACCTTTATCAATAGTAATTGGAAACGGATTTTGTTATAAATGAATACTGTGGGTTATAACTACAAAAGGATTGAGCATATTTCAGAGACTACCTGTGCAACAGATTTAAGATGGTTACATTTGTCAATTCCATATTGTTATTTATAAACCTTGATGGGAAGATGAATATGCTTAATGTGGCATATGTTGTGTTTCTTAGGTGCTAGAACAAGATGTGGTTCTGCAATCTATTGATAGAGCTATTGAAGCCATTCATAATGAGGCAATGAAGAATGGAGGAAAATACAACTTGGAACAAAGGGATGTCCTTCAGTAAGTTAAACAAACAAGAACATTTAGCACAGTATGAAAATATGGTTGTCTGAAAGAAAACGCAATTAAACCTCACATTGTCATAATTAGAATCATGTTTAGGTAATATAAGAACTATTAAGCTGGATCTCTCTTTTATTCATCTTTTCTCGATATAGCACTTTATTTAAGCCACGTGGTATGGTGATGTCTCTATTTTTTAACATCTGGTTTCCCCCTTGGAGTGCCTTTGTTTCCAAAGAATTGAATATTGATTTGCAGACTAGTATCAAGGTTTCTGAAGGCATAGCATCATTTGAAAGAGTCATTTGAAAAGCAGAAGAGAATGATTGAACATCAAGATGAATGAATGAATGAATGAATGAAACAAACTAAGAGAGAAAGCAGTAGTATACTGGAAATAACCCGCAGAAAGTTACAAATAAAGGCTAGGTATGAAACAGGGGTCTGCAACCTTAAATACTTGCCATTTGGACCCGTTTCCTAGAGAAAAGAAAACACATGCCTACCCAGCATTCTCTACCCATTACCCATTCTCTCCTCTCCCTCCCTCCCTCTCTCCCCCCCCCTCTCTCTGTATCTCTATGTCTCTCTTTCTCCCCCTCTCTCTGTATTTCTCTGTCTCTGCCCTGCTGCTTCTCTGTCTCTGCCCTGCTGCTTCTCCATCCCCTGCCATCACCTTTACCTTCTCAGGCCAGGTGAGGAGTGACTGGGAAGGGAAGACAAGGGGCGGGGCCAGCCAGTGGTAGGATCACCTGACAGGGAGCCACAGCAGAGGGCCCAAAGAGCTGCATGCGGCTCCGGAGCCGCAGGTTGCTGACCCCTGGTATAGAAGAAAAAGAAAAATGGACTGCAGGAAAGTCAAGTTAAAGGATGTATTGATAGAGCAGAAGAATGTGAAGCTTTTGCAGAATCACATTTGATGTAAACAAATTTCTCTGATGACTTCAAATTATGATATCACTAATTCAAAAATCCTGTTAACTGACAACACAGCAGACTTACAGTGGAGCTAGATGCTCTGTAATCTAAACTAAAAGTGGTACTCTAAAAGCTAAAAGAATCTCTGATCCATAAATGCTTTTAAAATCCAGTTTTCATCAATCCTCACCATTAGCCATGCTGATTGAGACTGAATCCAGTAACATTTGAAAAATGATCAGATTGTCTCCATCCCTGTAGCATGAATCTTTTGTAGTTGAATTTCCTCATAGGCTTAATAAGGAGCTTCTTAGTTTCCTATACCTTACTTCATATAGGTAAAGGAAAAATCTTGATTTATTCCTTGATTTTTTAAAAAAGATGCTCATTATATATACAGACCTCAGCTCATCGTATTGTTGATACGTTGGACATTCCTGAAACCTACCTGCTCAGTGTGATTCTTTGCTATGTTATCAGAAAATTGATCCATCATCGAAAGGAAACAGTTTCCCGCAAAGGACATTCACCGTCCTCTCAAGGAATGACCCCATCCACCAGTGATCACCATCTGGACTTAGCCAGGCAACCCAATGGTGTCTGCAGAACTGGATATGAACGGCACCACAGTTTGCCTAACAAAGACATCCAAGAGGAAGAAGGTGACCTTTACCAGGTAGGGCCTTTGCCATATTCGTAAGTTTTCTCCAGCATGCTCTAGGCATGCAAAACCAATGACTTGGCTGGTGTTAAGATGTATTCTTTTCTTGTTGACTCTATATATCGATCCTGAATAGGGAAAAGGAATGAGTAAAAAGCTGCATTTAACCTACTAGAGTGAACATCTGTTAATACTTTTGTATATCTTGAACTCCATTGGATTCTTTGGGGGCATAAAAGTTCACCTGCTGACTACCTGTTTTGTGAGTTAATGGAGAACAATGTTTTCATTAATGTTGCAGTCTAAGACCAGTCAAAAATGAATGGCTGCAAAGATGTCTTCTTATGTTTTGATTATTGAAGAAGATGAGTTTTGCAAAATGTCTGTTTTATGTTAAATTAGGCTGGGGTGATCTAGAATTTTGTTTACTGCTTTTTAAATATCTCTAGGAGTGGAATTTGTCGAGATATCCAGCAGTATTAACACACTTTTAAAGAGTTGACTGTGTTGCAGGAATAAATATTTTAGTGTGCTACTGCTTATTATCTCATTCTCTTCTGCCAGTACTCCCCGAGCCTTAGTTAAATGTGAAGAATTTAACTGATTATCAAATCTTCATTGAGATAACTGTATAGCTGACTAAGTGGGAATTCTGAATGCAATAATTTCAACCCATCTGAGAGCACCTGATTGGGAAAGGCTGTCTTACATACATTTTGTTACTAACGTTAAAGTAAACTAAACTTAAACTAAAAACTGAATGCAAAAAAGGTGAGACAGAGAGCATCTCCACCCAGTTACATCAGCTGGTTCCATTAGATCTCAAGAGAAGGCATGCTGAGAGTACCATTGACTAGAGATCTGTCCCTGATAGATCCCAGGAGACATGCCTTCTCTGCTATTGCTCCTGTCTTATGAAACATCGTTCCCTCTGAAATTAGATTGGCCCCATCCCTTTTGATTTTTCAAAAGGCCCTCAAGACCTGGTTACCCTGTGAGGTCTGGGGTTCCCTGGGAACCAGAGGTTTGTCTTGTCAGCTCCACTACTGAGGGGGCCATTTCTATCCTCCCTTCACTCAGGGTTAGTATTTTTGTTTTTATTATTATTTACAGCTATGATTTTTTTTAGATTTTTATCTGTTTACATTGGTTGTTTTATTTATTGTTGTGTCCTGTCCAGTTGCCTTTGATAAGATGGGTGGCTGTATAAATTTGATTGATAAATAAATGACAGAACTTTATATGAACGTTATTTTCCATACATGTATTTGTTAGTTCTGAAGTTAATGATATAGCAGGGAAATAAGTCTCTCCAAGGGACAAGCTTAAGTCTTAGTTAAATGAAGGCAAGCTCTTACGATTGGAGGCACAGGAGAATGGGGAAATTAATGTTGATGGAAATTGATAGAACAGGACCTGTCGCCTTCCAAAATAACTTCTTCTTGAGTGTTGACATCTGCACCCAAGAGAAATAAACTCCTTTAGCCTTTGGGCATTTTTTTGGAAAAGAAGATAAAAGCTAGATAGATTTTCTTCATGGGGAAAAAAATTAAAGGCAGAACTCCTCTGCCCATTTCTATTCCCTGTCATGATCCTTTTGTATCAGTGAAGCTCTAGCAAAGCATAAGTGCATTGACAAATAATAGGAAGACAATTTCCTATAATCCAGTTTGTGAAGGATTTATGGTCAATCTCTTTTCAGTGTATTCCAAATACACAAAGTGCTTTGCACTTTGATAAATAGATGATGTACTCAGAATCAGGATGAAATATCCCGGTATTTGTATTTGGTGTGGGTGGGTGGTGTGTTTGCTGATGATATAATTTTTAAACTTCAATCTCTTCCTTCTAATTTGAAAAGTGATTTCCTAGCTTTAGGTTTAATCTTTGTTTTCTAAATAGCCTGTTTCTGATTAAATTGATTAAGTACTGTTTCCTTCTGGGAAAAGAATATGAAGGACAACAAATCCCCTCTTTCTGTTAAAATCATTGAGACAGGGTAGTAGGATTTGAAGAATTTTGTATGCTTAGAGAATGTGTAGCCTTTGAAGCAAATGCTTGTTTCCAGATGTTTTGATAACACTTTCTCAGGTAAGAGCTGCTGTGGAACTAGGCTTAAACTAGACTTATATCTTTGACCAGCATGCATTCTTCAGCAAAATACAATTTGGATATCTGGGTATGTTTGAGCATCCCCCCCCCCAACACACACACACACACACACACTTTCTCCCCAAAAGGCCTTTCTGGCTTTCTTATACAGTTTTAGGATTACAACCATTTGAGAATATGACTGCTGATCTGGTCTCGTAGATAAAGGTTTTTAGACTGGGTTGATAAAAAGAGAAGAAAATGGACAGGAGGAAACACTGTCCTATTCTAGTGCTCCTCTTTTTATTAATTTATTCAATTAAATTTAAATTTAGATTTAGATTCCAGATGATTATGGACAGCTTAAACTTTCAAAAAGCAAAAAAAAAATGTAGAAAAAGAATCGGGAAAAAAACATACAAGCAAGCAAAAAATAACCAATATGGACCCAGTTGAACCATTTTACCTCAAGAACTAGGAGAATAGCCAGGTTTTCAAGGACATTCAGAATATCAGCAGGGTGACAACCATATGGATCTCTTATGTGGGACATGCTGTTCCACCCAAAGTAAGCCTCATATCCATCCCTGAATCCAGTTTTCTCCTTACCAACAGCACCACTCCTAATCTGAATTTAATTTAATTTTGTTCTTCATCATCTTGCCCATTATCAAGCTCAGGTGTTGAAGGGTACTGATTTCTCTTGTGGAATTAAATAAAAGAAGTAATAGAGCTTGTGGATAGCACAAGCATAGTGATGGCACTCCATTCCAAAGTTCTAAATAAATTCAAATAATCTCCCCAATGGTTTCCAGTAGATGAACAAAAGGATATGATAGAGCAGGGGTGTCAAACTCAAGGCCCAGGGACCAGATCTAGCCCATGGGGCCACTCTGGAAACAGCGAAGGACTAGCCCTTGGTGCCTCTGCTAGAAAAAACAGAGCTTGTGAGGGCTGCACATGGCTCCCTTGAGATCCGTTTTCATTGGCAAAGGGTTGCAGGAGGCTGTCACAGCTGAAAATGGAGTTCGGGAGCCCAATTTTGCTAGCAGAGTGCTTGAGCCACCACAGGCACCCCCCAACACAAATTCACAGCATCACATCATGACGTGATGCTGGCCAAGCCCACATTGACCACACCCATCCTGGCCCCCAAGGTCAAACACAATCCTGAGTTGGCCTTCAATGAAATTGAGTTTGACACCCCTGTCAGCTTTATGGGACACAATAGCATCACCATTTTAGTGAGTTCTGGCAAGAATTGGAATCTCTGCAAAACAATTTCCCTAAGGCCCAAATTCTCCATGTCCAACTCCATCAGTGGTTTTGAAAGGTGCCAAGAAATGCAGGTGGGATAGCAAATAGCAGCCCTTCAAAATAAGCCAGGTCAGGAAATAGAAACTACTGGAAATCTGCTTTATTTTTATAAAAGATGACAGAAAGCTTGATAGAATTTTGATTCCATTCTCTCTTATACCCAAGAGAATCAAAGTGGGTAATCTTGAGTGTTCATCACGTCCAGTTTTTTTGGCCAAGCTCATTTTTTCCTAGTGGCAGCTGCTTCTATCTCAGGCTCTCTATACTCTATCTCTATCTTTATACTCCTCCATACCAGTGTTGTATTTCTCCTCACCTGATTTCCAGTGTACCTCATTCGCTGGATAATCATTTTTATTATCCACATTGAACAGCAAGGTTATAGTTTTGTCAACCATCTTATTCAGAAATGGAATATTAGAGCTTGGCTTATAACTACAAGACTCTTTGAGGTGCAAAGAGGACTTTTCGATAAAGGTCACATAACTTTCTTTTTAAAGTAAGTGGCAAGACTTTCTTTGCTGAAGAAGTCATTAATCATTTCTGGTAACCATGTGTGATTCCAGTGTGACTAATTAGTTAGCCAGGTGGGGAAAGAATTGAGCAAACAGATGGTGGGCCTTAACTTTTCCACTTCCTTAATATTTATATGCAATTAAAAAAAATCCATATGAACAGGAACTATAATCTGCCGCAATACTAGAATCTGCGGCAAATTCAGTCTTTTCTACAAAAATGATGGAAAATTGCTCTCAGCCAGCTTCCAGCTGTTCTGATCCTGTTCCCTCAATATCCTAACGGAAGAAATATTGTGCAGCATTGAAAAGCTTTTGCAGAACTCTTTGATGCAAATGCAACAGAGGTAGAGGAGAAGTAAACCCTCTCTGCTACATCCACTGCCACAAAATAGGATTGCAAGCAGGCCTTGAGGAGAACTCAAATAAGGAGCCTGGATAGCTCTGCAGGCTAAGCACCCTAATTAACATCCAGCTGTCTGCAATTACTTCATGTTCGAATCTCTCCAGGCTCAAGGTTGACTCAGCCTTCCATCCTTTTTAAGGTAGGTAAATTGAGGTCCCAGTTTGTGGGAGCAATAAGCTGACTTTGTATAAATATACAAAAGTATGAAGGCTATTGCTGAACACATTGTAAGCCGCCCTGAGTCTTCGGAGAAGGGGGGCATATAAATCAAATTTTTAAAAAAACACCACGTTAAAATCAAATTGTACCCAGATTTTTTGCAACAGTACTCTAGTCTACTTCCTCCCTTTCAGCAGTCTGGTGGCTCCAAGATGCCATGTGATGTCTGTTGAAGGGAAGAGGGCATTTAGGAACCATCTGGGTCAGCTTCATGGGTCACAAATTGGCTAGATTTATCAGTACTGATGACAAACTAGACTGGAAATTTGTGAAGTTACATTCAGAAAAGCATCTAGATCCAATCAACCCACTTGGGTTAGATTATCTTAATTACTCCTGTACCCAGCAGAGGGTACAGGAAATATAGCGAAATGCTATCAGTGTCAAAAAATGTGGAGGTAAATTCTTGGGGTATGGCATCAGGTGGGCCTGGATTTGCCATTGCTAAGCAACACATTCATTGTCGGGCATGGCATCACTTGACCATGCCATTTAGCAACAACAGTTCCAGCAATCCTGGTTGTAGTCGTTAAGTGAGAACTGCATCGATTCTTAAGCAGGAACCTTGCATGACCGTGACTTCCGACTTCCTGCTGGCTTTCCCCATCGACTTCGCTTGTGGGAAACAGGCAGGGAATGTCAGAAATCACAGTCATGTGACCCCCAGTTTGCCGCAGTGCTGGGAGCCTGGTTTCCAATTATGTGACCATATTTTAAATGCATCCCAATATGTTGTCTGAGAAACAGACAAGAACTTATATCATTATAGGGTTAGAGTCATTATACCTATCATTATAGGTATTGTGTTGTTTCAATGCTTCTGAGACAAAGGAAATCAAGTGTTAAGATGTTGGTGTAGTGCCAAAGGGAAACTGTTGTGTGTGTTGTATTCTTTGGGATCCATAGCTGGGGCAGACAAGTAACATCTAGCTCAGGGATGTCAAACTTGTATTGTCACAGCATCATCACATGACATATCACAACTTCTTTCCCCTTCGCTAAACCGGGCGTGGGCATGGCCAGTTTGTGATGCATCCGGCCTACGGGCCATGAGTTTGACAGCCCTGATCTAGCCCATCCCTCCAAATAAGAGAGAAAGCCTTGCAGTCCGTATTCCCAATCCTCTTTGCTTCCAGAAAAAAGTGTAAGACTTGAGAAGTGGAGTCACTAGAAGAAGTCCTGCACACCACGCGATGCTTTTCTTGTCACGAGCCTCTGCGAGGAATGATGCCATCGTAAATGGCCCCACCCTGAGATGCTTTTCCTAGTCTAAGTAAAAAAAAAATAGCTCTGGATGCATTAACATGAAGGAAGCCTGCATGGCTTGAGCTTTTGTCTTTATCCTTTCACAAGGATAATTTGTTGCATGGATCACTCCCAATGCCTCTAATGTGCACATGGCTTGCTGCCTCTGCAAAGGGGTTGAGAGCGATAGAGAGTGTATGTGTTTGACAGGTCGGTGCAACAGGAGTCTGGCGCTTTGCTGAACATAGCAATTAAATATGCAGCTTTTTCTGTCTTAAAGGAGGGAGGGAGGCAGCACACATTCTGAGGTTCTGCTATGCTCATACAAGAGGCTGATTATTAACGCTGTCCTCTAGAGGCATCTTTTAAGAAATGAAAAGAGCACTATTAGGACACGTTTGCTGTTGCGTAGGAAAGAAATGTTTTTCACACATTACCATTGCTCTCGCTGATGACATGGATTGTTCTAAAATGCTTTCTTCTAGATGTCTGCACAGCCATGCGGGGCCACTCCTCTTATTCCTCCACCACCAGAGAAACGCAAGAGTGTTCAGACAACTGCGCCCATTAAAAGTAAGAAATTGTCCTGCAAGTTGGTGCTATTGAGGATGAAAGAATGCTAAATATCAGCTTTACTGGCTTGGCAGTAAGTGGCTCGTTGTGCTCTTGAGCACGGGTCTCCAACCTTGGCGGATTCCTTTATTGGCTGAGGAATTCTGGGAGTTGAAGTCCACAAGTTTTAAAGTTGCCAATGTTGGAGACCCCTGCTCTTGAGGATGGAAAAGAAAATACTAGTGAATTGACAGGAAATGGAACTTCACCAGAGATTGGTCTTGCAGAGGTTACTGAACTCCAGCAGGAAAGTTCACAATTCTTAAAATTTGTTCATTTCAAAAATAGCACATGCAGAGTGGAGTTTGTTGGAATTACAATTTTTTTAATTAAATTCAATTGCAGTCTGATCAGTAATATGTATTTAGGCATATCTTTTTCTTGAATTTAGTCCAGCTTGTTTCCAAATAAACTCAGGCTGTCAGGCTGAAACTTCCATTTTATTTTGCACATTTGCTCATCAGGTGAAACATCTAAACTTTTCATCTGGAAATAGAGATTCCTATTTACATGCACAACCTGATAATGCACTCCTGAAATTTGTTTTCATGATCTAAAACTGAACACAGCATATCTAGGAGCAAGTTTCTGAGAGGAAATGTCATTAAAAAACACATTTTTCTATTTCCTCTTCAAAGATAAATGATAGAAGGAACTGCTGCTATTCCAACTTTCAATTAATGTGGCCTTCTGGCACACAGGAGAAAGCAAATAGAAAAAAAAGCCCACAGCATCAAACTACCACAGATGAGGAACTTGATATAGATGCTTGTATGGTTTCATCTGAGGTGAAACATCCATATTCTTGTATGAAATTAAAAGTACAGGATTAGGAACACACAATAGCTTGCAAATTTGGCCAAACCATTGCAGGCAGGTCATGGTTCAACTGGACTGAAACTCAGAAGTTTTTGATTATTCTGGATTTCCGTCAAGGCAGAGTCCAGAACAATCTTGCAGGGACAGTGAGACAAAAGTGATAGATCTTAATGTACTCTCTCCCAGCTTCTATGCAGTCACATGCCCACCATCTTTCTTCCTCTTGCCTCTCCTTTGTCATACCTGAATTCTTGCAGCCTCTCATTTAGTGACTGTTCAAAGTTGCAGCTTCACTGAAAAAAGTGACTTATGACCATTTTTCATACTTATGACCGTTGCAGCATCCCCACCGTTATGTGATCAAAATTCAAACACTTAGTAACTGACTCATAATTATGACAGTTGAAGTATCCAGGGATCATGTGATCACTTTTTGTCACCTTCTGACAAGAAAGTCAATGGGGAAACCAGATTTACTTAACAATCATGTTACTAACTTAACTGCAGTGATTCACTTAACAACTATGGCAAGAAAGATCATTAAACGAGGCAAAAATCACTTAACAACTGTCTTGCAAAGCAACCGAATTTTGGGGCTCAGTTGTCATAAATTGAGGACTACTTGTATACCCAAACCACTCCTACCCTCCCAGTCTTCCCTGGGCATTCCTTCTGCTAATCTTCCCTTACGTTTCACTCTTACTATCTCCAACCATGGGACATCTCTGCCAAATATACATGGTTTGGTCCATGTCTGGAAAAACCACATCTACCGTATTTTTTCTCCCCCCAGAAGAGCATGGAAATGTTGGTGCATCTTATACACCAAATACAACCATTTTTGGCCTCCTGAAACCCTGCCCCGCTCATTCCATTTTTGTGAAATCAGGCCCCTTTTTTGCAAAAATGGGGGCATTTTTGCCCTCCCCCAGCCCCCAGGAGCACTCCGCAGGCCTCCCAAACCTTCTATATGCCTCGTTTTTCGCAAAAATTGGCAAAAAATGGCCCATTTTTCACCCGTTTTTGCAAAAAATGGGGCACACAGACGGTTTGGGAGGCCTGCAGAGTGCTCCTGAGGGCCTGGGAGGGCAAAACCTTTTTTTTTCCTACTTACCTCTTTGAAATCTTAAGTGCGTTTTATACACCAGTGCATCTTATAGTCCGAAATATACAGTATTTTGTTCTGGATAGAGAGCATTCAAAATTGTCTATGTTTAACCACTGTATTTTGGGGCTGAACAAAGTAGGAAAAGAAGGTTCCATAATACTATTTATTTCTTTAGTCCTTCCATGCAGAAACCCAGATTACAGGTCGAGATTTCCAGTGCTCCCTTTAAAATAGATGGGAAAATGAAACATCCTTTTACCAATAGGTAAAATGTTTCCAGCTACCTCTTTCCCTGTATCTTTCCTTCCTCATAATCTATATCCAGCTAATTTTTGGACTGGTGGTGAGGAGGTTTATTTTGGACTGTTAAGATCCTGGGGTAATTTGAATAAATAAAGATGATGCTAAGGGCTGGTATTTTGATTTGCAGAAGCCAATTTCCCATTTAATTTTTCCTTCTTATTAAAAATAAAAATTATGTGGACAGGGAGCCCAGGAAAGAGACAAGGAAAATCTCCAGGGATTGCTATTCATTTGTGCCCTAAAGGCCTTACTGCATATGTTAAAATGCTTCCCTTCGGTCCATGAACTGGCAGAAAAGGATGCTGGTATATAACTTATGCTGCCCTGATTACCAAGTCCTGTTCTCTCTCAATGAGACAGTTGGCAAAATAGTAGATTGTCATGTGAAACCCATTTTTGACAGAAGCAATGGAACACTTGAAATACACTCATTGGTGGGAGAATCCTTCTCTATTTTCAGCTTAAATTGATCTATGAAGCTCAGGAATAATATATTCCTTTTTTAAAAAAACACGTTGAGTGCTTTTTCAAAAGCTTGCTAAATCCATGTATATTAGATAACTTTAAGATCTGGCATGTGCTTCAGAATGGACTAGTAAGTTTGTTTTTGAACAGATTCTTCTGCAGAAGCCAATGTTAGGTCTCTCCTATAGCCGGCTACAAAGGCCATAGAATAGAGTATAGTGCCAACATCTGGCGAGCAGGAGATATTCCTGCATCTGCCAAAAGTAAACAGTAAAAACTGAGCAGTTCTTGTCCACATCATCCACCTTATTGACAAGCTCTCCTTCATCACGTTCACAATTAAAACTGAATTGGTGGAAGGTGGAGAACAGCCTTTAGTTTAGGATGAGATTCAGACAGTCTTCAGTATATGTCATATAAACAGTTATTGTACAGGGGCACATTTATGTTGCAGGTAGGAGGACATGAGAATGGGCGTTGGTCTTACCTGATACGCTCTTTCTCTGACAGGCGGGCATAGCAGTCAGGCATGGGAGGTGACTCAGTCTGTGTGCTCCAATGGGACTGAGTCTGCTGAATAATTAAGTCCCGCCTTTTCCTGTAAGCCTTCAGTTTTGAGACAAGGACGTTCCAGCAGGCTGACGTGTCTAGAGATATACAAGCTAGGAAGTTAGCAGCCACCCACCCCAACTACCCAGATCCGGCCCAAGCCAGGGTGAGACTGATTGCCTTGCCCGCCTGTCAGAGAAAGGGCGTATCAGGTAAGACCAATGCCCATTCTCCTAACAGCAGGGATGGCAGTCAGACATGGGACGTATCAAAGTCAAGTGTCCAACCAGGAGAGAACATGCTGGGCCCGAATGTGTCATCGGAATGAACTCCTTGGAGAACCCTCCTGCCGAATGAGGCGTCTGCCGAAGCGTAAGACTCCAACCAATAGTGGCGGATAAAGGGAGTCGGGGAGGCCCATGTGGCAGCCTGACAAACTTCCTCTAGTGACACCTGTGTGGACCAGGCAGCCGATGTGGCCACGCTCCTGGTGGAGTGGGCCGTGATGTTGACGGGAATTGGCAAGGCCTGTGCTTCATAAGCCAATGAAATGGTGGCTCGAATCCACCATCTCAGTACCGTAGCTGTAACCTTGGATCCCATTGAGGCCGGCTGAAAGGAGACGAGAGAACTTCAGAGCGCCTGAAGGTGTGTCTGGGAAATATATATCCTGATGGTGCGACGAACATCCAATGTGTGCCAGATCTTCTCTAGGCAATGGTGAGGGGAAGGGCAGAGGTTGGGGAGAACCAACTCCTGAGCCCTGTGGAAACTCATTTTGACCTTCAGGATGAAGGTCGGATCCAAACTCAGGAGGACTCTGTCACTATGGAAAATGCATAAATCCTGCCGGATCGATAATGTGGCCAATTCCAAAATCTGGCGGGCGGAGGTAATAGCGACTAGGAAGGCCACCTTGAAGGAGAGAAAGCGTAGGGAAACCTCCCTCAACGGTTCAAAGGGAGGCCTGGTAAGGGCTGACAAGACCTTTTTGAGATTCCAGATGGGAAACCGATGGATGGTAGGAGGGCAAAAGTTAGTAACACCCCATAAGAAATTCCAAATGAGAGGATGCCTGCCAATCAAATCCGATGAGCCACACATCAACACGGAAGAAAGAGTGGCCACCTGACGCCAAAGTGTATTGTGTACGAGGCCTAACATAAACCTGTCCTGCAAGAAGTCTAAGATGTTGATAATGGATACCAATGTAGGCACCAGTTGATGTCTCCTGCACCAAGTTGAGAAGGCTTCCACATGGTGGAAGCCCTGTGGGAGGCCTAAATTGTTGTGATCACTCCAGGAGACAAGCGAGCGCCTGCTAGGAGGAACTGCTCAACCTCCAAGCGGTTAACTGGTACCACTGAGGATTTGGATGGACAAGCAAGCCTTGGTGGAGGGAGATCCAATCATCGGGAAGCCTCCAAGGCCGATCCACAGAAAGAGCTACCAGGTCTGCAAACCACGGGTGACGCGGCCAGTGAGGGGCCAGAAGAATCAACTCCGCCTTCTCTTACAGAAGCTTTCTGATTACCTTGGAGATTAGTGGAAGTGGGGGGAAGGCATAGAGGAGAAGCCCAAGCAACCATGGCCTGTGCAAGGCATCCACCGCTTCCACACCCAGCGATGGGAAGCGAGTAAAGAACCTAGGTAGCTGATGGTTGGAGCTGGAGGCAAAGAGGTCCACTGAGGGCGGATCGAAATGAGATGCTAACTCCTGTGGGTGAAAACTCCACTCTGTTTGATCTATCAACAGGCCCAGCCGCAGAGCCTCCTGCATCAGGGCCTTCGAGCGGGTCCCTCCTAGCCTGTTTATGTGTGCCTTGGCGGAGACATCCGTGAGGACTAGCACGCCCCGCCCTTGAATCTGGCTTTTGAAACTCTGAAGGACAAGAAAGATGGCACGTGGTTCCTGAACGTTGATATTGAGTCCCTGTTCGTGTTGGGACCATTGACCCTGACCTAGATGAGTATCTAGATTGGCTAGATTAGCTCCCCAGCCAAACAGGCTGGCATCCGTCGTGATCATGATGCAGTGTGGCTCTCTGAAGGAACTGCCCTTCGTGATTGCATCAGATTTCCACCAGTCCAGAAATCGGAGAACGGTGGAAGGGAGTGCAATTCGAGTCAAGGAGGTGCTGCTGTGGGCTCGTTGGAAGGGAAGAAGTAGCCATTGCAGCTCCTGGCTGTTAAGGCGAGACCAAGGTATGATTCCAAAGGAAGATACCATTTTACCAAGAAGGCAAGATAGACCAGCGGAATACACGGAGGTCAGTGATCTTATGTAATTCTGGGGGCAGTTCATTCCAGAGAGTAGGAGCTTCCTACTCCCAAATGACTTTTGGCCCAATTAATTGAAAATCCATGATCCTGCAATGCCCGAAGTGAAGTGGCCAAGCTTGATCCTCTGACTGGGAGAGGATGAGGATGTCATCTAAATAAAAAAGGATCCTAATGGGAATGGAACTTACGTGGCCAGTCGGGGCAGCCATGATTTTAGTAAATGCCCTGGGAGCCGAAGACAGGCCAAAGGGAAGGGCCGTGTATTGATAATGTCTTCCTTTATAGCAAAAGCAGAGAAACTTTCGGTGATCTGGGAGAATGGGGACATGAAGATAGGCTTCAGTTAAGTCTATGGATGCAAGAAAATCACCCTGCCTAATACAGAGCAAAATCATGTGCAGTGACTGCATTTTGAACCGGCGATAGACTATATGCCCGTTCAAAGACTTTAAATCAAGAATAGCTCTCCAGCCCCCTGAAGGTTTCTGTACCAGAAATAATCTAGAATAAAACCCCTTCCCCTGCTGATCAAGGCACCAATGGTTAAAAGATGTTGAATGGCCAGGTCAACCTGGGTCTATTTAGTATTACAATGAGAAACTGGGCAGCGCAGAAACAGCTCGGGGGGCTAGAGAGAAATTCTTTGTGCCGCCTCTCCTCATCCCGTGAGGATTTTGAGGGACCCAGTGTCCGAGAAAGAGTTGGGGCCTGGGGCTCCAGATGTCTGGCTGACTTGGAGTGGTGTTGAACCCCTGAAGGACCTTCACCCAGGTCAGAATCGTGGCGTCTTTTCCCTTTAGAGGAAGCTGCGCTGGAGAACTTAACAGCTCTGGCATCTGCCATTTTGAAAGAGTGTGTTGCAGTCAAAATGGTGATCTGCTGAATTCCGCCCCACAGAAATAAGGCCGCTCAGGCTGTTACTCACTGCGCTGCCTGATTAGAAGCCTCCACGTGGCTAAGCGCTGGACAATCTTAATCACTAGCTGTCTGGTGTGTGCGTGATTTATTCTGATGTGGAATTATTATTATTATTATTATTATTATTATTATTATTATTATTATTATCTTGATTTTATATGCTATCCTTCTCTGAAGACTCAGGGCGGCTTACAATGCATTAAGCAATGACCTTCATACTTTTGTATATACCTGCTCTGTAGGGCTTTCGCCCCGTCCCCCAAATCGCGAAATTAGTCGTCGCGCTGAAAAGGCTGCAGGGCAACTGCCTGATTAGCAGCAAGCCACCCATAGTAGATGGAATCAGGTGGGGGTGTCCAGCAAGTGCGGCAGAGCAAGCTCATGCATGCTTTAATCAGGTCTGCCAGCTGGCAGACCGAAGCCACAACACGGCCTTCAGTGGAACCAGGCAAGCCCTTCACGCTGGAATTGATTAGTTAAATAGAAACTTCAAAGTGAACATGACTGGAAAAACTCTAGACATGACTATCTGCGAAAGACCGAGTCGAAAAACTGAAGGCTTACAGGAAGAGGTGGGACTTAATTATTCAGCAGACTCGGTCCCATTGGAGCACAGATAGAGCCACCTCCCATGCTTTACTGTCATCCCCGCCGTTAGGGGAAAGAGTCCAGTGTTAGAATCAGTATTGTTGACATTTGACTGCAGAGGGGGTTTTTTTCCCCTGCAGATAAACAAGCTATCTTTTTTGCTGCCTCAAATAATCTCCCTTGTCATAACTATGACTGAGAGGAACTGAGTATTTGGTGGGATGGGAAGATAAGGAATAGAACACAGGAAACACACAGAATCTTAAATAAGGCAGTTCAGCATTTAGATTGTTTTCACAAATAAGCATTGCTTACTTAGAGTTTGACAAGTATGGCAATTTATTATTACAAAATAAAATAAGAAAACTATATTCTTCAGGTTGGCTGAGAGAAATAGATTGTACAAATTTAATTCATTAACTTTTGATTTATTAGGCATGCTGTCCATGCATTGCAAAAGTCCTCACTGATTATTTCCATTCCTTAAAAATGCTGGCCATGTAAATGTAAACATTTAGAGCTCAAAGAAAGAAAAGAATGGATTCAGTGTAGTATTTGTAGTTGTGGCTCGCTAATAATGGAGAAAGATCTGGGAAGCCTGGAAAATGTCATTCCCTCCTGTTTAATAGTGAGGAGAAATGACAGAAGGAGACTGATTCCTCTTCCAAAGAGACACAGCCAAGGGAAGGTCACACTTGCAAGATTCTGATAATGTAATTTTATGATACAGTAGAGTTAGCTTGTCCAGCTGTGTTTCTTGTCTGGTCCAACTCAGAGGACCAACAATCAGATTTCAACGAAGCTCTTCCCAGATGTATTCTGTGGTTTGTCTTTGCAGCAATCATTGCTGTAGCCAAAGTTCACTTTTCTGCAGAACTTGTTGAAAATGCATTGGTTGGCTAACTGAACTATGTAATTAAAACAATGCGACAAGTCAGCATGAGTTTATGTTTCAGTTATATTCACAAGACATCTCATCTGTACTTGATCCCCTAGTGCTGAAGAATTTGGAGTTACTATTTCTCTCTTCTGGGAGTAAATGGGTCATCAGCATCTGAGCCATAGTTGTCAGGGAATATGTGGATTTCAAGTCTTAAGGCCATGTGAGTGAGGAAGAGGAGCCAATTGTTTTCAGCCAGATGTGAACCTATGCTTTTAGGCAAGCTGTGTACTATTTTCTTCTGTGCTCCATGAAAGTAGTTGCATAAAGAATCAAGTTATTTATTTTTTTAGCAGTAGGCTTCTTTTCTCTCTTTTAATGTCAAATAAATGATACATTATTCAAAAACAACATCATAGAATAAAAAGTATTGCCTAAAAAATCCACTCCTGCATGGATACTTTCCTATAAAAACACGAAAACACCTTTCGGTAGAACAGACTTCTCCTTTGCTACAAAAAGAGTGGTGATCAGGAATACTCAAGAGACAGTTAATACAATTTTGCTTTGAGAGAAATGAACCAAGAAAAATAGTTTAACTACTCTGAAAGCTTTCGCAATAAGATTCTTAATGAACTCTTCTCTTTCAGTTGTATTTTTTTTTACCACTCTCTTTTCCTTTGATTTTGTTGCTAAGATATGTCAATTGTTTCCTTTCAGATGCAGTTGGACTCACTTCTGGGTCAGTTTCTAGCGCTTCTACTGAAAGCACAACTTCACTGGATACCTTGTACACAGGTTCAACAGAGTCAGGTCTCCCTACTGCTACACCCAGCCCAAACAACACTCCTCCCCCTGTTCCTAGCAGAGGTGCCCTCACCATGGTATCCTCCAGCTTAGAGATTAGTCCTGTAGTGCAAAGAAAGCATGGGAGTGCCAGCAGATCCCCCCAGACCAAACGGGCTGCTCCACAACCTCCTGCCCAAATGGAGGTTTCAGGTGGTGAAAAGAGCTTAGAAGCAAAGAAGACCATACCAGCTACATCTACAGGGGTAGAAAACTTTGATTCTCTTTGCCTGGAAGATGAGAAAGCAGCCAATACAGAGGAGGTGGAGCAAGAATCATCTGGCCTAGTAACCACTGTGCCAACAACGATAGGAGCTGAGTTGATTGAGTTGATCCGCAGGAACACAAACCTCAGCTATGAGCTCTCCAGAGTTGCCATAGGGGTAGTAATTGGGCATATTCAGACTTCTGTTCCAGCCCTTAATAGCATCATGGAGCAGATTCTCATCTCACTGGTGGAAAGCAAGGTAGGGGACATGTTTCTTTTTGCCTCCAAAGAATATATGTTAAAGCAATATTCCCCAGCCTTTCCAGGGAGATAGAGGGGATGGTTCCAAGTGAGCGGCGTGCGAGTGTGTGCACATGCACATGCGCACACATACATACCACTCACACAAATGGAGCTGCACATGTATGTGTGCTCGCCCGGCGCTTCCACGGCCCAATTACAATTTTGAATTGTAAGCCAAGTCAGTAACTAAGATGGGTGGGTATAGAAATTAATTGAATGAATGAATGAATGAATGAATGAATGAATGAATGTATAAATGTATATATAAATAAAACAGTACTATTTTGGGTGGTTTAGGAATTGCTCTGCAACTTGGAAAGAGAAACAAATGTGTTGCTTAGGAAAAAAACTGGAATATATGATATTGTTGACCTAGAAAATATGGCTCCTGATATGTTGTTTTCTGCTTTTTTTTTGTATGCTCACTATTATTATTATTTTTTGTATGCTCGCTTTAGAAAGAAAATAGACATTTTTCCTAGCGTAAGGAATATTTGGGTGACCTTAATATGTAATTCCACATTATAGTCTAGAGAAAGTTTCTGTTTTATTTTGCTTTCCTCAGCTGATATGAAATGAGCTGAAAAAGATTGTCTTTTAATGGTTTGGGGTGCTCTGGTTTTTGTTTTGCAGGAAGAGGAAAAGGAAGTGATAATAGAATAAGATCTTCAGTGCTTAAGGGGATTGTGGAGGCTGTTAATTCAGTGTAAGACATTATATAGGGCCTATAGTCTCTGTGAAACTTTATATGTCTAGTCTGTATCAAAAATGGAGACATTCCTTTCTTTAGCCAACACTCTGCCTCCCATCTGATCAACTCAATAATAATGGCAGGGCCTTCATGCCTTTAGTTGTTATGGTTTTCATTTGGGATAAAAACATTGCTCTACTTTACATTTAATTCAGGCTCAATCCTGGATTATGTACATGGTTTGCAATAGTGGCGAATATAGTATATGGTGCTGTTCCTATGTTACCTATAGAAGCACAGTATTTACCATACTATGAGATACTGTATCTCTCAGAATTGCATTATTGATCAGGGCTTAGCAGTGTTGTATGATCACAAAGGCTACAGTGGTGCCAGTTTGTTGTCATGAAGATCCTCCAATTTTTAAATAGCAAATTCGAATGAAGCAAATTTCTGAGATTGGCCAGAGGATTTTTTAATTTTATTTTTTTTACAAATTCACGCAACATGTGGATAGTCATCCTGGAATACTTTTTCCTTACAGGTAAGTTAAATCTGCCCCTGGGCAGAATGGAAGCCAAAATGTATCTAATCTCTTTTTTTCCAAGTGAAATAAGAGATCATCATTGATTAAAGCTTTTCTCTGCTCTGAACTAAATCTCTCACCTTATGTTGGAGAATCATATTATATTCTTTAATTACTTGTATCCCTTTATTCTGTCCTCCTACTTTAAATTAAAAGTCAAAGCACTACTTTACGAAATCAATTTTAAAATCCATTACTACAGACTTATTCCCAGTGTGCTCTTTTGAAGGATGAATTGCTTGAGATTTGCCTGGTGGTTCTGTGCATGCATTAGAAAGATAAAAGGGGACAAAATACATTCCAATCTCTAATGCTGTGTGTAGCCTGCTAGGGTACCTTAGCATACATTCTGTAGTGGAATTATTACTTCTACTTCTCTAATTTATATGCATCACTTTAAATGCAGCAGGGATGGAGATGAACTAGCTAAGATAGTTTGAGATCATTCTTAATGTACGGCAAGAATATAGGAACAAAATTCCAGCACACCAGCTTTCCCCAGTGTTTTGGGCTTCTATTTATCTCCTTCATTGATTTTTACAGTACCATTTTAGTTCAAACGGCTGATGTAAGGAGAATAGCATTCCACATTATGACCAGGAGCTAAAGCCCTAATAACATGTGGAATAAAGTCTTAGGATCGTAAAGCCATGGAACAGGTGTCATTGTGTGCATGTTAACATAAAAATATATTAACATAGAAATGTGGCAGATAGGTAAGCAGGCATCTCCCATCAACCAATAGCTAAACATGCCAGGCGTGCATCCATCCCTCATTTAATCAATACACTTTTAATTAATCCCTTTTACAGCTGCATGCAATGCTTAGCATTTGGTGTGTACTGTATCTAATATATATATGGAAGTAGGATAGAAATATATCTACAGAAACTAGTATTTATTGAATGTTTGAATGGAGTTCGAAATGTTCACCTCTCCAATTTCATGTTAATCCTTTTGCCTCTTCTTTCCTGTTTTCTAAGTTTGGTCATTGTTCCTCTGTATAATTCCAACAGTCCCTTTGCTTGCAATGTCTATTGCCTTCTTCATCTCAGAAAAGTTGGTCTCTATCCAGACTGACATGGAAGGCAGAGCCAAGACTTGTCTTAAACCCAGTAGACTTTGCTTTCCTTTAAAATTTGGAATTCACTTACTATGATCTCAGTTGGGGAATAAATTATGCAGAAGTTGCATCAAAACTCTCTTTTGAGAAAGTCTTTAATGTTCTATTTCTATGCAATATTTAGATTTATGAGTTCTGTGTGGAGCTGAATGGAAAGTCATAATAATACAGTGTAGGCAGATCTTCCTTATTATAGCTCGTGTACTATTCTGTGCATATGAAATATTCCTGCTAGAATGCTTTTGAGCATCACTGCCTGCATGGAAGGAAAACAAACAGACCTGGAACTGAACAAGTAACATGTTAAGAGGTATCTGTTTACAGGTTGCCACTCTAAATAAGGATGGTTGTCAGGGCTGCCACATTTGAAACAGAAGCAATAAACATTTGGGTTTAGTAATCATTAATACCCAATTGAACTTATCTTGCCTGCAGATTCTTTGTCATTCAAAGAAGGGGGGAAAAACTGTATGTATTTGTAAGTCATTGATATAGGATTGCAATAAACCAAGAGTGATTATTGCCCAATAAACCTGGGGAAAAGTTTGATTGCTAGGTCCAAAGATGGTAGAAATGCTTGAAAATTAAGAAAGCATAGTAAGGTAGCAAAATAGTGGCAGGCAAGGAGGGTCTCATTCTTTCAAATTCTGCTGTTTTCTGCAAGCATTTGCAGCATTGTTCTGTATAGCATGTCTGATACTCAGTAATAGTTATAATTCCAGAGTAGAAGAGAAAAACATCCTGTAATTACTCCATCCTGTTTGCATAAAATTTTCAAAGAAATGACCTTAGAGAGAAAGAAGCTCAGTAAATTGAATTAAGTGTCTGTCTATCTGGCTTGGCACTGATAAACTGTGCTACGGGCTTGAGGTTGGAATAAGATGAAGACACCTTTTCTTACTTTAATCATACACATTGGTGATGTGGGTGTCAGCAGAGAGGGAGAATGAAGGAAATCATGTGCTGCCCATTCTTAATTCCTCTGGTTGGAAGTGACTCCAGTTGTTGTATGTACCTTCCTAAAGAGTTGTAAAAGGATCCTCGTGTTTAAAATGGTCCTTTGCCTTCTGGAATAATGAGGAAGAAGATCGAGAAAAACATGTAGAAAAACTTCTGCAGGAATACAGCCAATTTGGCACAATGGAAGAAGCATTCCATCTGTTAGTACTGAAAATGAAAAGAAAGAATGTTCCCTAAATAATCATGTTTTCAGGGCAGGGGAAATAAAATGAATTGTTTCCAGCATATTATGTTCCCTTCCAAATGAAAAATGTCATAGCCAAAATTGCTGAAGACAGATCTTGGTTTTACCTGTTATTATGTTTGTCTCACAGTTAGCCAGATGTTCACACTGGATTTGGCGTTTTTGTCCACCTATTGAGTCGTTCCCAAGCACCTGGGATAAGCGGATGTGAATGTTTGATGGTGTTAGAGGTATCATCACAGAATGTAAACTGTTTCCAGTAAAGCTACCTTTTGTAATTGATGGATGGTGAATTTGTCAATGTTAATGGTGTGCAAGTTGTTTTGGGATTGCAAGGCAATCTATCTATTACTATTGGTACTGCCTTTGCTTTCTTTCCCACAGTTGTTTTATTTCTATTTGCAGGTTGTTGTATTTTGTTATCTTCTCCAGCCTTCTATCCAGACTTTTTTTTATTTTGGTCATTCTTATAGACAGTTGTTAAGTCTTGTGTGGCAGGAGTGTGTCTATTTGAAGTCTAAAGTCCCAGAGCAATTTAGCTTTTTCTTTTCTATTACTTTATCTATTGTGTGGTCCCACCAGTTCTTGCTTGCAATGCAAATTGCATTTCTTGCAGATCTTCCAATGCATCATTGTTTGTCCTGCCGTTGTTTGTAGGTAAGTCTGTGCAACAGGGGTGAAATGCTCCTGGTTCAGATCTGATTGCCCGTTCCAATAGCAATGGATGTGGGTGGTTCGGAGAACCGGTAGCAAAAATCCCTGCCCTCCCCCCGCCCCATTCCCAGCTGAGCACTCAATCATCAGAGGCTTTTTTTTTTTTAGTTTTTGAAAGCATTTTTTCTACAACCTCTTTAGAGGTTGCAGAAAAAATACTTTTAAAAGACTCTGACGATCCCAGCTGAGTTGCCTGATCGGCAGAGGCTTTGAAAAGAAAAAAAGCCTCTGACGATCAGGCAACTCAGCTGGGATCGTCAGAGCCTTTTGAAAGCATTTTTTTACAATCTCTTCGCCGCTTGTAGAAAAAATGGTTTTAAAAGTTAAAAAAAAGAAAAAGGCCACGGCCACCCTGTCACATTACCTCCCCCACCCAACACACACTGAGCCACGTCCACAGAACCGGTAGTAACAATTTTAGATTTCACCATTGCTGTGCAATCTTGGTATAGGCAGCAGTTGCCATCTGTTGCTGACTTCTCAATTCTGGCTTTGTATGGATTTGTTCTTATGGCTTGGTTTTGTGCAGCCAGAATTAGCTCTTCTGTCTCTTTCTTCAACTTTCCTGCTATTAGCCATTACTGAGTTATCATTTGCTTCTCCTGCTATTTTTTTTTAATGTATTGGCCTTATAATGCTTTGTCTTCCCATGCTTTCTTTCTGTTCTTCATTTGGTCTTTGTTGTAGGCCAGTGTGGTCTCTCTAATACTCAGGAGGCTTTCCTGGTATATTAGTTTCAGTACATCTTCTTCACTATCCTTCAGTTATTTTTCCAATGCCCTTTTTTCTTCTTCAACCATCAGATATACTTGCAACATTCCACATGCACCCATTTTCCTTGGTAAGTAGAGTCTATCAACATTGCTGTGTGGATGAAAGGCATGATTCATTGTCATCATTTTTCTGGTCTTCCTATCCATGGCCTTTAGTTCAGCTTGAATCCAGCCCACTATTCCAGATGTGTATTGAATGACTGGAATTGCCCAGGTGTTGATTCTAAGTTCTGACTCCATATCTATTGACTCCTGTTTCTTCTAGGCACGTGATTATCCAATCATATGGGAGAGAGTAAAATGCCTTCCTGTAATCAATCCATGCTACATTCAAGTTGTTGTTTTATTGTTGATATTATTAGTATTTATTTTATTCATTAAACATGAAACTCAGTCAACTGAACATTCAAAAGATGCATCACAAATACCATTGATTGTGCTAATTGTTGATATAAGTTGCTGCCAGTGTCCTAGGTATCAACCAAGTACCTTCTTTTTTGAAGCCTTCATAGACCCCCTGTGATGACATCGTTTCCCCCCCCCCCCCCAGGGGTCCACAGACCACAGATTGAGAACCACTGCTCTAAGCATAATATGCCAGCAGTTAGACAGAAAAGAAAGCATGCCAATAGAATGATATTGTTTAAGACTGTTTCTGGGCGAGTTTGTTTTAGAAAACTGTGGATGAGGGATAACAAGAAAATAGATTTGAAAGAGATCCCAAAACTAGCAAAACAACGAACCTTACTTATAATGTTATTCCAGGTTTTATTTTATTAATTAATTAATTAATTAATTATAAATGCAGTTATTACATTCAAATTCATCTTTAATTCTCTCTAAATAATCATCATCAGAACTGTACTCTAACTAATTTTGATGCTGAATGTTTGATGACCACTTAAGATTCATACATATTAATAAAAGATTTAAGGTTGATTTTAAAAGTGCAACATGTTTCTTTTAAAATATCCTAGTTTTCCTACTTTTTAACTATTGCTGCTGGCAGACAGTTTTCAAATATCCTTTCTTAGATTCCTAAAATTACTTGCAGGGATGTGTAAGATTGTACTTTCTGCCGTACTCCTGGAGAATATTGGCTTTTATAATCTCTTGGGCTTCAAAATAGAAACGAAGCGTTTTCAGTGCATCTTTAAACCATATTTTATGTTTTTCCTGTTCTGACATATGTATTCTGTTTCCCAGGAATTCCATTAATGTGGAAGTGGCACAGAAAGATACTATATTTTTCCCCTCTAGAAATATCATCAAGGGAAGCTAACTGATAGTGAGAAATTAAAACATTCCAATTACATAATCTACTATGTGAGTCCACAACTGACTCTTTCATTTTTATGATTAGGGTTTAAAAGTGGTAGATATTTTCTTAATTTAAAGTGGGAGGAATATCTGCAAACACAACACAAGGTTCTTATATTAAATACCACAGGATGATTTAAAAAATGAAAAAGTATGTGAAAAATGATGGTTGTGCCCAATTTGGGGAAGGTCCAGGGGCTGAAACTCGGAAACATTGTTTCTCTTTGGTTAGGCAGTAATTTGGTCTGTAATTGTCCCCTGTGGGAAGCACTTTGGCCTCCAATTTTAGTCTCCTTACAGAAGGAGATGAAAATGGAGCTTTTCTGGAGGACGTTTGGGATCTGATGCTAAATGCTACCTGGGATATCAGATTTTGTGTTTGATTGGAAGTTTCTGTACTTTTGATTGTTACTATTTTATCACATGATATAGATCACTGGGAATCTGCTTACATTGTAGCAGGATAGAAGTTAAATTAAAGATTTGTATGGCTGACCCATTATATAACATAACCTTAGCATAAACTCATAATACCAACAGGCAAAAATGCAAAAACAAACAAACAAACAAACCCTCTATTACAAGGCCAGTGGTGGGTTACCCCCGGTTCGGACTGATTCGCATGAACTGGTAGTAAAACCAGCGGGAGGCCCCTCCCACTGCCCCGGATGACATCATCAGCGATCTGCACATGCGCAGAACCAAAGTGCGCGTGAGAACAAAGTGAGCGCACACGCACAATCCCGTTGAGAATTGGTAGTAAAGGTAAGTAGAACCCACCCCTGTGCAAGGCGCTTTAAGAGTACTACTCCAAATATAGGTGGGCATATCTCAATTCTCATCCTGACCCAATGCTTGAGGGAAGAGCCCTCCAGATCTTGTGGGAAGCTATTAATATATAAGGCTAAAAGCAAAAGAATCTCTCTGGTAATATATAAAACTCTTCTATTAAGAGAGCTCCTGAAAATCTTTTTTTTAAAAAATCCCAAAACAACTCTGGGATGATGATTTGGGATTAAATCAAATGTATTTCATATGGCACATAATTATTTTGAAAACCTGTCACAGCAAATCATCAGAAATTGGCCATGAATATAATCCTGAGCACTTTCTTCCACAAAACTTCCCTTACATAAAATCAAAACTTTTTGTGATAGTGTTAATGAGGTTATAAGCAAATTGGCACGTTATTATTATTTGGTGGCAGTGCCCAAATAATCATTCTTTTTAGAACAAACATTTGAAGAAATGGAGAAGCAGACTCATGTAGCAGTCCTTCACAATGAATCCTGCAGTTAGCTTATCATTCATTTTTCCTAATGCATATAAATTGATGGAGCTGGAGAAATAAATTCAATTCCTGTAGCAAATATGTCAGTGATCGACTGTTATTTAAAAGTATGGTAAATTGCTTTGGCTGAAAAATTGCTACATGGCAGTTTGTAAAACTAACATCTGGCCATCACTCCTCAACTATATGTAAGTGTTTTATATAGATGAATGTATAAATAAAACATCATCCTAGGTTAAAAAATGAATATGGATACTTTAAATGCTATCAGATTGAACCTTCATGTTGCAAAATTCTATTTCAGTCTCTTTCAGCAAGCCATGAAGGTTGATTATAAAAAATCAAGGATTTGACAAAGCCCAAGTATTTGGCATATAATTTTATTTATCAGGATTAATTTAATACTTGGAATAATAGCAAATGAGGAAAGGAATGTTAAAGGAAATAAGCCAATATGATTATAAATAAAGACTGAAAGCAGCAGGGTTTTTTCCTAATAAATCAAAAGTAGGCTGATTTCAAGGTTGCAGAATACCTTGTGCTTTGGAATCCATTATTCCAAGTATAGTGTGACAATTGGTAGAAAATTCTGATTTTTAGAAAATAATTATTAAGCCAGCAATTATTTGAGGATTGGAATTAAATGGAACTCACTGCCCTTCTATGCAAAAACATCCCTAAATTGGTTATATTGGATACCAATTTTTTTCCCATTTCAGCAATATAGTTTAGGATAATGGGCTGACTCCTTCCATTGCTGCTATTGGAATACTGTAATGTGAACAGATGCGTAAAAACTAACTAGGCTTGGACTTAATAGGATAGCAGAACTAACAGCAAATCGTAGAACAGCAGCAAATCCCAGATTTGTGTGCTAGATTGGGAAACACCTCAGAAGGTGACATCCTCCATGTTATTTCCAAGAAAGTTACCAGGATGCTTCCATGAAATCACCAGAAGTCAAACTCACCTTTATTATTCTGATTCTCAAAAAAGAGAGGCAAAAAGGCTAGCCGGAATGACTACAAGTCAGTCAGAGATATACCATATTTTTTGGAGTATAAGACGCACCTCTTCCCCCCCAAAAAGAGGATGAAAATCTGGGTGCGTCTTATATTCAAATGGAGGTTTCAGAGGCTGAAAAAAGGCTTAGAAATGAAGCTTCAGGAAAAAAACCTCCAAACAGAGTTTCAGAAAAAAAAAAGCCTCTGAAAGGAAGCTTCAGGAAAAAAAGCTCTGAAGCTCTGTTTCGGAAGCTTTCGGAGGCTGAAAAAAAAGAAAGGCACAGAGCTCACAACCAACGAACCTGTTGCTAAAATTCACCTTTGATTGGGGGTATTCCGAGAGGCTGATCTACCCGCCAATCAGCTTTATTCTTATTTTCCTTCCCAAAAACTAAGGTGCATCTTATACTCCAAAAAATACAGTACCTTCTGCCCATCGTAAACAGAGCCATTAAGAACATAACCTATGACTTTTTCCTTATTAGAGTACAGAGTTCATTCTTGGGCGATAGTTTCCAAGACATTTATGGAAAACAACAAGAATGTGTTGCTCTTTCTGCTAAAAGATCATATTTTTATGCATAGTAGATAGCTATTTATCTGTTTTTATGCCAGATTTCTATCAGGAACTCAAGGTGACACACATAGCACTTCCTTCCCCATCTCCCACACCTCTCAAACAGGAGGCATTATTTGTCATCAAGAAGCAAAACTCTTAAGTAATGCCAGTGCTGTTCCAATTTAGCATCTCAAGTATAATGTCTCTTTCCTAACAAATGGCGGAGGTAAGAAGAAAATATAAAGATACAGTGTCTTGTTTACTTTGCATATTAAAATAACTGGAGTAATGGGAGGAAAGGTTCTTATTATATTTAAACCTTGGTTTAAAAAAAAACAAGCAAAATGTTTGCATCTTTTTCTAGTTAGATTTTCAGGCACTTTGTTATCACATTGTGTAAGCTGAGAAAAATCAGTATGGTGTTTAAAGCTTTATGGGAAAACAGGAAGTACCCAAACTTGAGAAAAAGAGATTCCAGGGTGACCTATCACAAGAATTTAATAATGAGTTCACAATTCTTCTGTAATTGTGAATTCATTCAATCAATCATGTTATAAATATAGCTGTAAGTGCAAAACCCTATCAGTTTTGGGTTTTTGAATTGCCATCTTTCTTATAGAAATTACTGTGCAGAAAGGTATTTTTTGCTGATATTTTCACTACTTTGGGTGTACAGTTTTCAAAGAAAGTGCTTTTGTATGTAATAACTTAGGGGTGTCAAACTCTATTTCATTGAGGGCCGCAGCAGGTTGTGTTTGACCTTGGGGGCTGGGGTGGGTGTGGCCAGAGTAGGTGTGGCCAGCTTGACCTCACTCATATTGGGGGCGCCTGTGGTGGCCCAGAGCTCTGCCAGTGAAAATGGCTCCTGAACTCCGTTTTCAGCTGCGACGGCCTCCTGCAACTCTCTGCCAGCAAAAATGGAGCTCAGGAGGGCTGTGGGCAGTCCTCACAAGCTCCATTTTTGCTGACAAAGGCATCGCGGGCTGGTCCTTCACTGTTTCCAAGGCGGCCCTGCAGGCCAGATCTAAGCACTCTGTATGCTGGATCTGGCCCCCAGGCCTTGAGTTTGACACCCCTTAATTGTTAAACCTATCTGCCTTTTGGTTTCAGGAATCTGAATAGAATAGGCATTTATTTTCTGGATATTACTGTAAATGATATTTCTTGTATTCTGTAAGTGATATTAACCTCATTCAGCCCCCAGTGATAACTGTTAGCGATGAGAAAAAAGATCAACTACTTTGATTGTGATATTGTGCAGAAAGGCAAGGTATATACGGTGGTAATAGTAATCATCATCATCATACAATAATCCAAGTGGATTTGGCACAGCTTTTTATAGCTCAAGATGCAGTTCTGATCTCCTGTGTTCTAAATTAGCATATTTGCAGATGTATTTTTTTTTAAAGAAAGTATTTGAAATCTTTGTAAAACAAAAAAATAGTAGGAGAAAGATGGTTGGTTATGTTTGCCACCTAGTTGTAAAAATAATAAATGTGGGATACAAATAAGAAAAAAAATATGAGAGGGAGAGGGGTGTGTGTTTGTAAAGCAGGTACTGTATTTGAAATTTATTTTTTTCATTTGAATTGGTTCTGCCTGAAATATCATACCAACTAAAGGTAATTCCAGAAAAGATTTAGTTGATCATAAGCATTCTCAGAAGGCAAATCCAAAGTATTTTCGCAAGGTGAATTAATTGGAATGTAAAACATTATCCTCCCCCCCCCCCCGCACCTCCAAATATTAAATTTATTGAAAACCAAACATAAGGAGAAAAAGATAATAGCTGCTGTGTGAAATATAATGCCAAATCACAATATAAGGTTATTGCTTCTCTAATACAGTTTGAAGAAACTCCAAAGCAGAACACTGATTACAATAGAGATAATATTTGTTTATGTAGGAGAAAGAATGGCAGAACCTGGGGATGGAGTGAAAAGAGGGAATAGCCTAGAATCCTTGCATAGCCACAAACGAATTAAGTCCAACTCCTCTTAAGTGCCGTTGTCCATTATCTACGGTAATTCTAACCAGGTTCTTTTCATTAGATCAGGGGTGGGTTCTACATACCTTTACTACTGGTTCACATGTGCTTTTCTGCACATGCGCAGAAGCGTTTTGGTGATGTCGGGGTCAGTGGGCAGAGCCTCCCACCAGTTTTACTACCAGTTCTATAGAACCGGGGCAACCCACCTCTGCATTAGATGAGAAGATTCCTGTCTATAGGCTTTAGTAATAAATCAATTTAATTGAATCTTCACATATGGACTTGATCTTTTGTACTTGACAATTTAGCAGCCACAATTGTGACTGACAACTTAGTTGTTCAACAAAGCAGTCACTAAGTGAAACTGTGACTCTCCTTATAATCTTGCTTCAGGTTTCCTTAGTTTTACAAACCTGTGAAGGTCATGAACATGAGAATTGAATGTAAAGTTACTTTTTCATCACTGTCATAACTCTGAATGGTTGCTAAGTGAAGCAGTCACTAAATGAGGAGCTTCTGAGCAAGCAAATTGCTTGAAGACTATTTCACAAGATCTTCTAAATCAATTTCAGTGATGTCATGCAAATGAAAAAAAAAACTATAGTTAATACCAAGGAAGGCTTAGTTAATTGCTAGGATCATTTTTTGTTGGCTTTCCCTATTTTTGAGGCTGATAAACCTAAGGGTTGCCAAAGATGGAAAAGTCACAGGTTTCCCTCATTACAAAGGCTGGTAAATTACTGGCAAGACAAATCAAGATAGAGATTATAATTGCACCTGAAAATTAAAAGTACAAAATTTTTAATTCCCTACACGTTTATTCATAAATCTTGCTATGTATCTGTTAAGTTCTTCTCTAAAAGCCTGCCTCTGTCTTTTTCTGTCAGAGGTAATGACTATGGCAAAAAGCTTCTCAGTGGCACAATTGATGCTACCAAATGTGCTCTGTGGTAAAGAATTGCCTTTTTTTCTTCTCTAGTTCTAGGAATCACATGCAGTTCAGAAGGAATTTGCGATCTGTTGAATTCATAATTGTATAATTATTATTGCTTTGCTGAATTTCTACAGAATAGTAAATCAGATGATTCTGATTATGTTTTAAAAATATCTTCCTTGGCTTAAGGAGCTAGCAAACCTCTGTTGAAAGATACATTAATCTCTCCTGGTGATTAAGGCCATTAGAAAAAAAGCAGTGCCCTGCTGCATTGAACCCCTGGCTCTTCAGGTCCAGCAGTCAATTCTCACAATTCTCATAGATTGTCCTATACCCTAACAAATATCATAGATAATTGTACTGGAAGCATGTGAACAGGAAGGCTGGGGAAAGAATGCGGGGTGCACGAATGCAAGATTGGGGAGGCCAAGGAAAGAGAATGGGGCTGGGAAAGAGGATATGGTGTGGTCAAGAAAAGAAGGTTCGGGGTGCGTGCATATGATCACACAGAGGCCCCAGGGAAGGAGGATGCTTTTGGCTGAGAGGGAGCAAAGTGGGGAAGGGGGAAGTCTGTAAAAGCCAGAACTTCAAGGACCAGTCCTAAGTCCATTCAGTACCGTTGTAACTTTAAATAGTCACTGAACAAATGGTCATAACTCGAAGACTACCTGTATTGCAGGGATAGAAATTCATAAACTGTTGTTTCTCCTAGCAACTGTAGAAATGGGCCTTATTTCAAAGAGGCAAATTTAGGGTTTCCATATAAAGTTATTCATCTAAGTATTTCAGAAAATCTGTAAGTGTAGAAATCTACATATTACTTGAAAGAAATTTGCTTCCATAAAGAAAAAAAATGATGTACCTTATTGCTAGATAGTATAGATCATACATCAGATATTAGCAACTATTTGAAAAGTATTTGAAAACTGGAGCATCTGCAGTACTACTTCCTGTTAAGATGGTGCATTATTACTTTTTCTTGCAGGATCTCTGTTCAGGTTTGCCTTCTGGACAGATTTGCCATGATGAAGAGAGACTGAAGGTGATATTTACAGATCTAGCTCGGCACAAAGATGATGCCCAACAGCGCAGTTGGGCCCTCTATGAAGATGAAAATGTTATTTGTTGTTATTTGGAAGAACTGCTTCAGATTCTGGTAATCCATTGCTTTAGCAGAGACAGGCTCTTTAAAAAGTTTATTTGCTCAGCACTTTGATTATTATAAATGGAAAGTGAGTGATAAGATAGTTTAATGCCTGGATGGGCGGTTCACAAAATAGAAGCCCTTGAAATCAAGAGAAGCTCTAATTTTTGGTTTCGACCAAGTGATTAAAATTCTCAAATGGAACAGTAAATGTTACTTTCTAGCTAAGATAATAATAACATTCCTAATGCTATAGTCAAGTTAGATGAGATCTTACATATTATGTGGTTGCCTCTTGGGCTAACTCATCTCAGGTGTAGTCAGAGTAAATGTTCCAGTAATTGTCGAGCTCATTAGACAATTTTTAATCCGCTCCAAGTGAATAATAACATTCATCTTTCATCTGGGTTTGGCTCTTTTTCAAGTAAGTTGTTTATGAGTTTATTGCAAAGGCTCTTAGGTATTTCTTCCTGTAAGAATGTATATAAAATAGAAGTGTTGCCCCAGAGAGGGAGGGAGGGAAAGAAACATTCTTGTGGGCAAAGTCTGTTTTAATGTACATACAGTTTTAGTACTACCAATATTGGAAATAGACTAGATTTTGCCATAGACTGTTGCTCTATTCTGAACGTTGATTTTTTTTCCCATTCATTTTCACAGACAGATGCAGATCCAGAAGTATGCAAGAAGATGTGCAGGAGGAATGAGTTTGAATCAGTATTATCCCTTGTGACATATTACCAGATGGTATGACATTACATTTAGGGCATAAATCTTGAATAGTTTAATTCTTCCTTGTATATTAATACATTTGAACGTAGCAGTAACTCAGCATTTCTATAATGATGCTCTTCTTCCACCCCTACCCTCAATCTCTAGGTTCCCTTATTTTAGGTATATCTCCAATCAGTCTGACTGATAAGTAAAAATAGCAGGCAAGGCAGCCCTACGCTAAACTATCAACCAGTGGCCCAAGTATAAGAGCAGTGGCTGAATTAGGAAGTCTGATGTCAGCACACTAAAACAATAGAATATTCTCAAAGTTTGCTTTGGATTCTCTATATTGGGAAAAAAGTGGATGGAAATAATAATAACATTTGGGGTAATATTCATTTTTGTAGGAGATGACCAGGCTGAGCCTGGTCATCTGAGGAGTCAAACACGTCATTGGACTTAAGTCCCACAAGATATCTAAGTCCAGCCCACCTTGAATTCCTTTGACTCTTATCTACCAATTTCCTTTGGCTGTTAGCTGTTCAGATTCTTGTAGAGAGCATAAGTTTGCAGTAAGCCTTTATATTCATTTTAAACTGCCTGGACTTCCTGATTTTCCTATGCTTGACAGCTTTGTTTTCCCAAAAAAAGTAGGAATGATGACTACCAGAGTCCCTCCTAGCAATTTGAAAGCCAAATGTAGCTTTCCCTTTCCTACTTTTAAAAGCAGCATTAAGGAAGAGAAGTAGCAGCCTTACTGTCATTGGAAGGATTTCCACATTAGCAGGTTGTTCCCATTTCTTGGTTAATTGAGATACATCTGTGTATTGGGTTGGAAATTAGGCTACAGATAGTCCTCAGCTTGCAACTACAATTGGGACTGGAATCTTGGTCATTAAGGGAAGCTGTCATTAAGTGAGATGGCGATATGACCGCTTTGCTCATCAGTCATAAACCAGTTGGGGTAGTTAAGTGATTGTGCAAGTCATTTAGCAGAGCACTGGAAAGAGGGCTCTGTCTCCTCACTCCATCACACTTAGGTCCACTTATCTTTGCCCTTTTTCTGCAGCTTCCTATCAAGGCCACTTCATATCCTTCTACGAGCTGGCCTATTCTCACAATCACTGGAAGGGTCCTTCTCAAAAATCACACAATTTGGAGAAGGGCCCTTCCAAGCAATCGTGAGAACGATGCCATTCTCCAGCCTTTCTAGGCTTTTTAGCCTAGAAAATCTTCCTTGCAGAAAGAAGAAATCCAGAAATCCAGAAGGTTTGAGGTTCATTCCTGATGCCCACCAAGCCCATCAAATCCTCCATCCCTTCTGCTTGCAGTCTCCCCTGCTGGCTTCTCCACTGAGTTTGCATAAGAAAGAACAACATTTAAGAATGATTGGCAATTTTTGGGTAACAGACTGGAATATAGGCTAAGCTGTAACTATAAGGAATACTAGACTAATACTAGAAGGAATACTATAGAGTAATACTAGAAGGAATATTAGAGTAATACTAGAATACTCATGAAAACCAATGTAAGGCAGGTTAACTGTGACATGATTCTTGGAAGCTTAGAATCTTTATCTAGGGAGCACAAAAAATAGGACAAAACATGCAGTGATAAAATGTTGGCATCTTTACAATTTCTGATATTCTGAATAGCCACCCCATATGGATTTGCACAGATTGTCTAGTGTGCCAATTTCACCCTTTCCTGGACTGGGAGACCTGACTCAGGGTCACTCATGGCTTGATCGTCTCCCATTTAGATTACTGCTGAGGGTTCTACATGGGGGTGCCTTTGAAGACCATCCAGAATCTTCATCCAGTCCAGAATGAACCAGGATGCGTAATGATGAGTGTCCCTAGCTTTACCCATGTAATACCTCTATTGTGTGAGATGCACTGGCTTACGATTTACTTCAGAGTGCAGTTCAAAGTGTTATCACTTTTAAAGCACTATATTGGTAGGTTATCTGCAGGAGTGCATTTCCCTAAGGCAGGGACGTCAAACTGGCATCCCGCGGGCCAGCTGCGTCACTCGCGGGCCATGCCCATCCCAGCTCCACGAAGGGAAAAAATGTCGTGATACGTCACATGACAACAATGTGACACGGTGCCCTAAGGACATCTCCCCATCCTATCAGGTTAGATAGGGTGGGCACACTCCTAATCCCTTCCCTTAACCAGAGCTAGGAAGCAGGCCTTTTCTGGTGGCAGCCACAGTCCTACAGAATATTATTCCCCCTGAAGTTGGTAGGCCTCTCTCCTTTAGCAAGTACTAAAGATCTGACTTTACCCCCAAAGCATTGGGATAGCATCAGGAGACTGTTAGGAGCCTGACTTAATGTTTGCAGTTTTAATCATTTAATATGATTTTTATGTTGTTTTAATTGTTGATTGGAAGTCATCTGATATAAGATGAGTGGCCATACAGTATAAATGTTTTAAATAAATAAAATAATTTGCTTACTGAAATTATTGCTGTCACCATAGAATAATTATTTTCTGAGATGTACCTGGAATACTTCACTTTCTGAATAGCAAGTAAAAGAAGCATGCATTATTTATAGTTGGGTATTTTGTTAATTAAAAACAATTTTCTTCTTAAGGAGCACAGAGTTCCATTACGCCTGCTGCTTCTGAAATGTTTTGGAGCAATGTGCAATTTGGATGCTGCTATTATTTCTGCTTTGGTTAATTCTGTTCTGCCAATGGAGCTAGCCCGAGATATGCAAACTCATACCCAAGGTGAGGCATATTTTATACAGTAAATCTTCCTATAGCTCAGACTGAATACAAATTTTTCTTCTCCTGATGATATGTCACTACCTTGTGAGGCTCTTAAGGAATATATTCCAAAGCTGTATTGCAGTAATTGAAGTGATGGTCTGTGTTGAACACGATGTTGTGGAAAATCTGGATATAGATTTAACTAATATGTAGTAATAAAGTTATGGATCATAACCTCTTCCTTTTCATTGAGAATCCCTGATACAGATAGTAAGGGGGGAAATTACATTAAAGACTATAATGGTAACTTCTTTAATAGAATATAGGAATGCTGTAGACATAATATATCTTGACGTATTTGACAAGTTACCCCATAACATGTTGATGGCAAACTGTATAAAGGTTGAACTGGAGGATGAAAATGTAAAAAATATACAGCTGGTTTGAAATTCATTCCCAAAGACAAGGCTATTTACTCAATGGTTTCTCATCAGTTTGGGGAGAAGTATTGACTGGGGTATCCTAAGGTTCAGTCCTGGGTCTTCTATTCTTCAAGGTTCCGTTAATGAATTGGTAAAGAAGTGGGTGGAATATATATCAGATTTGTGGATTATATAAAATTGAGCAAACGGGCTAGTATCCTAGAAGACAGAAATAAAATCAAAACAATATTGATGAGTTAGAGAAATGAACAGAAAGTAACAACAAAATTTAACAAAGACAAATGCAGAGTTCTCTTAAGAAATAAAAACCAAATGTGTAGATATAGGATTGGGAATACCTAAGTGGATACTATTACATGGCAAAAGTTATTGGAGTAACAAACTGAATATCAGCCACTAGTTTAATATGGCTGCAAAAAAGAAAATTCTAATTTTGGCTGCACCAACAGAAGTACAATTATAAGAAGTAATGTTTCCACTTCATTCTGCTTTGATCAGTTCCTACCTTGAAGACCATGTCTCATTTTGGATACCATGATACAGAAAAACTTGCATAGATTTGGAAAAAAGCAATGAGGATAACTGGCAACTACAAACTAAGGCTATTTATTTATATTTCATATTTCTAAACTGCCTAACTCCCTCAAAGAGCAGATCCATTGGTATTATATTTAATATTTTAAAAAAGAGAGAGAGGGAGGAAGGAAATGAAACCACTGTCCAAATATCTTGAAATATATCTCATAGAAGGTCAAGATCTATTATCTAACATTTAAGGGTGCAGGAGACTGAATTAAGTTACATTAAAAGAGCATAGATTCTGGTAGAATGTTAAAAAAACCCCACCTTAATATTAAGAGCAACTTGACAATGAAACCAATGACCCAGAGTCGCTGAATTTGTTCAAGAGACATCTGTTGGAAATTCTTCGGTTTGGATTCCAAAACTGGACAGCAGATTTGACTTGATCCCTTAAATGGCCCTTTCCAACTCTTATGATTCTATGAATTTTTTGGTAGTAATCAGTTTTAGCAGCAATTTTCAAAGGGAATCTCTATTTTTCTAGTGGAATATGACAATTATGTACTGTTATAGAGAAATGAAGATGAAGGCATGGATGTGGCGAGAACACAACTTTCCCTCCCTCCCTCTCTCTCTCTCTCTCTCTCTCTCTCCCCCCCTCCCTCCCTCCCTCCCTCCCTCCCTCCCTCCCTCCCTCTCTCTCTCTCTCTCTCTCTCTCTCTCTCTCTCTCTCATTTGGAGGAGTTAAAAAAAGAACCATGGATTGGGCAAAGCTATCTCTCCAACTCCCAGAGCTCTAAAACACACTGAACATTGGTGCTTTACAGTCCTTCATGGCAGCATCTGTAAGGACACTCTGGGTGATTCCAAGTCCTCTCCATACAGAGAGGAATTTGGGGACCCAGTTCCTTCATCGGCTTCATGTTCCACCATGATCATTGGTTCCACTAAAATTGAAATCATCTTTGTCTGCCATTGCTTCCCCTGGAAGTCTACAATAAGAGTTAATCTGGGATTCTGATACTCTTGAATAACTTTTATGTTGGACTTCAGGTTTGAAAGCAAGAACCATCATTGGCACTTGATAGGTCATAGCTGACCAGCACTTGAAGAAACTTTCATATAACATTGGTGAACATTTATTGGCTGTTAACAAAAAACATGGAAAATTTGTTTTGTTAATACATTGACTCCAGCATCAGCAAGTAGCAGCAGGAGCTAAGCATGCTCCACTCTACATAGTACTTAAATAGGAAAGCCTTTGGAACTCAAGGGTTGGTGGATACATGACGAGGTTGGAAGAAGACAGGAACAAGACACTTCATAGCATTGCCAAGAAAACTTTATGCATGGAGTTGCCAACATTGTCTTATTGGCAGGACAAAAAAAAAAGCACTCAATCTTATAATTAGATATGTTACCTTTATTTTAAATGACATATCACTAAAAAAAAATCTGATTTAGTAGGAACAACACTTCTATCTAGGATTTAAATAGATCATATTAACAAACATGATCAACTGCTTTAGTATATTTTCCTTTTAAGAAAAAGCTTTAAGATGAAAAATTTCTAAGAGAATATGTTGGAGTGCATTTGCCTTAAATATCAAAGAGAGTTCATAAGACACTAAAATGCTCTTTCTCCATTGCAAACAAAAAATACGATAGAAACAGAGGTTGAGCTAAAGAACATTTTACATTTGATCAAAGCCCTGTCAATCTATCTGGGTCTGAATCTGACCATCAAAACTGTTCTTCCCTGCAACCAGCGGGCAACCTTAACAAAATGAAAAGGGAAATCCTGAATAAGTGTCGAAGTCATGTTGGAAATCATTAGTAGGGATATGCAGTGCATCCTGCTCAAAGACATACAGGTACTTTTGGGGTATAGATACAAATGTAGCACCTTTCTACAATTGTTTGAAATAGCCATACCTTTCTCTGTGGGAAGATTTGTTTGGTTGAAGAATTCTCAGCCAAATGTGATGCATCCTTTGAATACGAAATCCTATGCAGCTGTAATAACCATCTTTACACATAACTATGCAATTGCTCTAGGATACATTCTGATCCAAGTACTGGATATGAAACTTTTTATGCCTGTCCTTTTGAGATTTGGCTGTGTATACATACTCACTCGCTAGTTTTCTTTTTATCACAGGAGTTTATTGATTGTCTGCCATGTCAGAAGACCAAATACTTCTATGTTTGTTTGTAGAACTTTTGGGAGGCTATTTCTCTCTGCAGCTTGGTAGTGGAGATTAAAAATAATGCTGACACTTCATGTTAGCAAGATGTTTGCCTCTGCTTTAAGAGGGGTGCTGGCTTGCCGCCATCTAAACAGCAGGATTCAGTTCCATTCCTCACTAATGTCAGTCTGTTACGTTTTGCTATATTCAGTCATTTCCTCTAAGAAATTCCTGCTGTCATTCATTCAGTGTTTATATTCTTTTATCATTGTATTTGTTGCCAACCAGATGAGTAGGGAGTCTCATTGTGTCGGTATCTTCGCCCTTTACCGCTCTTTCCAAGTCCACCTGCATATCCAGTTAAACTCTCACAAAAATATGATGTCATGTTGTTTTTTGCATTTGTGTTGTCTCTTGATACTTCCTTGTAGATAGGACTTTCCATCTATTTGGTGTCAGACTCTGGCTTTGTGGTTGGTATTTCTTTCCTAAATGGCATGAATTTAGAGCAGTGTTATAAGCACCTCCACCTTCTTACTATTGCTACTACTTTTACATTTAATTCCACTTTTCGATGTCCAACAAGTCAAGTCTATCACCAGAGGGGCACTTGAGGTTAGAATAAGGAGCCCTGTACATGTCTAACTAATGAGGTATCAATTTCAGAAAAATGTGTCTTATCTGCTTGCTCCTTACCATGTTTTCTAACCAAAGCTTGCCTTTTTCATGGCTAAGAGTTACATCTATCTTGCATGCATGTCACTGCTAATATGTTAGAGACTCTTCAGTGATTGACATGTACTCTTTGTTGGCCAAACTATCATGCCTTCTTCATTGATGTTCAAATGGCGGTTTATTTAAAATAACAATTGGCAAAAGAGGACGCTAAAGTAACGAATAAGCAGCAAAAAATGGTGAGCACTTTGCATTTATTTATTTATTTATTTATTTATTTATTCATTCATTTATTTATTCAATTTCTATGCCGCCCTTTTCCGGAGACTCAAGGCGGCTTACAATGCATTAAGCAATAGCCTTCATACTTTTGTATATACCTGCTTAGTAGGGCTTTTGCCCCCCCCCCCCAGCGGTGTTCTTTTTTATACAAAATCAGTTTATTGCCCCCACAATCCAGGTCCTCATTTTACCTACCTCGAAAGGATGGAAGGCTGAATCAACCTTGAGTCTGGTGAGATTTGAACTTGCAGTAATTGCAGGCAGCTGGCAACTAAGTGCTAATTTAACAGCACTTAGTCCACTGCGCCACCAGGCTCTTGAAGGCACTGCTTTCATTCCTTTCTGAGCACTATTTTGTAACTCAGCACTTGGATGATATTTTTTCCGTGTTGCTGTCAAAGAACTGTAAACAGGATTTCTCATGAAAAATGACTTTGCATGGTATAGTGATGGAAGCTTATTTTGGTGCTAGCAACTTGGGAATTGAGGCTGATCCATCTTCTGATAGATTGCAGAGTGTCTAATCCTTTTTTGTGGCTGGCAGAGATCAGGGTAATCCTTGCTGACTCTCAAGCAACTCAGATTGGTGCCAAGCCTGCAGTAGCTATTCCATAGCGTCCCAATTTTAGCTTCCTAAGTTTAAAGAAAAACGTAGGATGCTAAAACAATAGATTCTAAACAAGTTTGATGAAATAATACGACACCTCCGCTGACACTGGCATTATGGCTGCTGCCCGGTTTTCCTTTGTGAGTTAATTTGTCCCACAGTGTTTCTTTGCTGTCACACATCTGGCTTTAGTGCTTTAAAGTATCCTTCTGGAAAGCTTTCTATAAGATACAGCAAGGCCCAGTTAACTAGAACAGTTGTAATCTGGTCTCTACATCAACAGGCCCAAGTTACACACACAGCTTTAATGTTAATCTTGCTTTGTTGAACATCACCTTTCCCCGTCTTTGCGGCTTTTGTTTTGCAGTATTTAAAGTAAAATAAGATGTACCTTAATGTCAAGTTCAGAAAAAGTTGATGTTGACCCAAAACGGTAGGGAAAGCATTTTTTCAGACACTTCTGAAAACTGGCTTACTATGTGTGTGTTGCCATCGGCTGCAGAGTCATTATAACTTCAGAGGGGAATATAGTTGATTGTTGTTTTCTCCATAAAATTGTTTGTAACCCCCTCTTTTTTAAAATAAAAAATATATACCTGTGGTACAACAATGGCCTTTTTTGTAGAATGGTTTGCTTGGAACACACTATTTCCTTTAGTTGAATAAAACAAATCTTGTAATTTCATATCTGCTTGACTTACCTGCTGTCTATCTTTTGAAGTTCTAGTGATTTGATGTAATTCTTGCAGATCTTTAATTATTCCTGGTCTTTCACTCTTCAGCAAGTAACAGCTACTGGCCTTTGTAAAATAGTAGAAAATATAATGATATATTTTATACTTGAATTGCCTTGCACTGGAAGCAGTAAGCTTGAAGCTCTACATTGGAGAAGATTAGCCTTTTTGTAGCATGGGATATTTGTTCATAGAGGCCTGGCTTGCACCAAACAAAGCATGAACTCCATAAGTTAAAAATCCTGGCAGTGTTTTGTTAACTGCCCAAAGGCTCCTACATTCATTCCTCTGCCAGGAGAGTAAATGAATAGAATTCAAAGTTACTCCTGGTTTTTCATCTCTACAGGTAATTTGCCTGTAGAGATGAACATAAGGTGAAGGACTCAAAGAAGATGTCAGGAAGAACCAAATGTGGTCTGTCAGCTGCCAGTTGTCATCCATTCTCTTTGAAAAACAGTTACAGCTGCTATAGTGATACAGCTGTAGGTCTAAAGCTGGAAAACAAATTCAGCACAAACGGAGTGGGGAAAGAATGATGCAGTCTTCCAGAAAGTTGGTTGCCAGTTTCATCTAGCGGTTAAGGCACCAGGCTAGAAACTAGGAGGCAGTGAGTTCTAGTCCAACTTTAGGCTTAAAAGCAGGCTGGGTGACTTTGGGCCAATTCTTCTCTCAGCCTGTGAGTCACAATTAAAAAATGGCTTGCATACCCTGTACTGAGTGGGTGAATGATGTACAGTGATTTTCAAGCTTGGCAACTTCAAAATGTGTGGACTTCAACATCCAGAGTTCCCAAGGCAACATGCTGGCTGGGGTGTTCTGGGAGTTGGTCCACACATCCTAAAATTGTCTAGCTTGAAAAATGCTGCCCTAGAGCATATTTCCTTATTCTGTTTTATATAAAACCACAGGGAAGGCATCCAAATCATGGACCTCTCTGCCCCCTTTTCACATTTTCAAGAAACGTAGGTCAGTCCTGCAAATCCTGATTCAATCAATCAGAACAGAGCTGGAAGGGACCTTCGAGGTCTTCTTGTTCAGTCTCCTGCTCAAGCAGGAGACCTTATGCCAGTGATGGCGAACCTATGGCACATGGGCCAGAGGTGGCACGCAGAGCCCTCTGTGTGGGCACTTGTGCCATTGCTACCTGCTGTTTGGGTTTCTGGCCAGCTGGTCTTTGTGGGCACTGTAGTGCTGGATAATAGCCTGATAATGTTCAAAAAACAGACCATTTTCGGGCCATTTTTCTGGCCAGAAAAATGGCCTGAAAATGCCCCCCAAAATGGCCTGGAAATGGCCCAAAAACCAGCCAAAACTGGCCAAAAAACAGGTATGCTCATGCCAACCAGCCAGTCTTCGGGTTTCTGGTGCTCCGGCGCGCAACCATGCACAGGCATGCACACATGTTCCAGTTTGGGCACTTGGTGCCGAAAAGGTTCGTCATCACTGCCCTATACCATTTCAGACAGATGACTGTCCAGTCTTTTCTTTAAAACTTCCAGTGAAGAAGCACCTATAACTTCTGACAACAGCTATTCCACTGGTTAATTGTTCTCACTGTTAGGAAGTTTCTCCTTAATTTTGGGTTGCTTCCCTTCTTGATTTATTTCCATCCATTGTTCCTTGTCTTGCCTTGTCTGGTTCTTTGGGAAATAAGTTGACTCCCTCTTCTTTGTGGCAGTGCCTCAAGTACTGGAATGCTGCTATCATGTCACCCCTAGTCCTTCCTTTGTCTAGACCAATTCATGCAGCCGTTCTTGATACGTTTTTGTGTCCTTTAATTATCTCAGTTGCTCTTCTTTGCACTTTTTCCAAAGTCCAATTAATTTCCAATTAGTATATGCTTGTGTGACTGGTAGTGCCAACTGATGGAGAGTGATAGTCATGCCATCTCAGAGTGAAATAAAATGACACAGTGGATAGGAAAGGAACACATTTATTCTAGTATCAAATAAATTTATGCTAGTCGTCTTGCAAGATGGATAACCTAAGCATCAGTCCTCTTTTAAATGACTTTCATTGGATTATTCATTATTGCAAATAATACCACAACTTTGTACATTTCTGCATGGCTTGATGATCTATTATAAATAGGACAAAGTGTGTTTCGTGCTGGCCATGTGCCTCTTATGCAGCATTTCTCACATAAACCCCTGTTGGAACATGCCAACTAATTAAGATTCAGGCAAGGCAGCGGCTGGGATTCTGGGGAGCATTCATGTATAGACGCTGCAAGTGAAAATTATGCTGCAGTAGGAGACTCTGGGACAGGTTGATGCATGAGATCCGTATGTGCTTTGGAAGGGAAGCAAAACTGCACACCTGGAATGTTACTGAATCTCAGAAGGTTTCCACTCACATTTGCTTAGACTGATCTTTCCTAGAGAAAATCTTTCCCTTGTTTTAGGGAAGGCATTTAAGTTACGGCTAGAGGATACATTTGTATTATATTAAATGTACTTTATATGGAGATCTATTTTAAACTTGTATTTATTTTTAAATATTGTGCTTTTCTTCCTGTTGGAAGTTAAGTTTGAAAATAGCAACAACAGTCAATGTTAGTGGGCACTAACGGGGGAGGGGGGGAGTGTTGTCAGCAGGAGTGAATTAAAACCCCATAACCTATGCTCAGAATCACCTCTAAAAGGGCCAGGTCTTCACCTGGTGCCATAAAACATACTCTCCCCAGGAGTGCAGTCTAGAGCCATCCTATCTTATTTAATGGGATTGTGCATCAGTTCATAAGGTTTAAGCTTTAAGATACATCTGGAAACAGGCAACCATCCAACTGGCCCCAATTTCTGCCCAGCCAACAAGTAGCTAAGAAGTTAATTATTCTGTATTTGCAGAATATGACCTAGTTGCTTAGCCATGTCATAAATCTGTCTACTTATCTTACAGATTAACCAACCTTGTCAGTTTTTGGATTTCAGATTTTCTGAAAACAGAAATATGCCATCTGAATGCTTAAGGAAAGAGTGTCAGAAAAAGGCACACAATAATTGGTTTTATTATAGCATAAGCTAGTGTCAAACCCTCAGAGACGTTGCTAGTTCCTAGAATGAGTAGTGTTTCCTAATATATCAGAAGGGAGCTACACGTGTGGTGCAACAAGCAGAGTAAATGTCTTTGAAGCTTTAACCAAATTAGGAGAAGATGATGATGTACACTAACTTTAAAATGATACTTGTTGTAGAACATTTACACTCAAGGCTTCTTTGTGGTTGTTGTGGGCTAGTATACACTATCTCCTCATACTAAGATATGTACTAATTTAAAATGTCCATATGTGGTTTGGTTTTTTAATGCACTTGTTACATATACTTTTCAGTTGTGGCTGTACAGATGTCCAGCAGAGAAGATAATTCTGTATAGAAAAATATGGTGAATTCCGAGACTATAAATGCATGATACTCTACCATGGCAATATTGTTAGAGCTAATGATTTTTTTCCCCCTAGACCATCAGAAAATGTGTTACTCTGCACTGGTGCTGGCGATGATATTTTGTATGGGAGAACCTCTACCATACCATCATTATGGTGAGAATGATTTTGAACATAGGGAGAACTAGATGGCAAGCAGCTGCTTAATAGGACTGAATTCATGTACTTCTAGATCTCTCTTACTCTTAACTCCCTTGTATTTCCAGATCTTTTAACTAATTGGGAAAGTACCCAAAGTATGATAAAATTACTGAAGTCCTTAACAGAAAGCATGCAAATTTGTGATAGCAATTAGTTAACTGGTAGGCTTCAGGGATTCTAGAACAAACCATAGACTAGATCCCAATGTTCTTCAAACTTTTTGCATTGCATGTCAAATATATGTTATTTTTAATCTATAATAAATATAATAAACATTGATTTACAACATCAAGAGAATCTAGGCTATCAAGCAGCACAGAAGCAGTGCATATTATTTTAAACAAAATAAATGTCTAATGTTGTATTAGACATTGTATTAGAACTAAAAGGGTTTTTTAAATTGTATTGAATAGATATAAAAAGACCCTGGTAGATTTGGGGGATACTTTAGAAAGAGCAAAGGATAGCTTGTAGTGTAGTAGGGCAACTTGCTTAAAAAAAAAAAAAAGAGGGTTTTGTTTGTTTTTTTAAGGCCAAACTAGAAACTGATGCAGTATCTGGATTGCATTTCTTTTTGTTTTTTCATCCAACAAGTAAAAAGCAATAAATCACCAATTTATCTTCCAAGCACTGATTCAGATTACCCTGTTTCTTCAAACTATTGTTTGTCTACGAGAATAGATAGCAGCTTTAGGGCAACAGGAAAGTATTAAAGAAGATGTCAGTTGCCTTGGAATTTTGGGAGTAACGTGCCAAGCTGGACAATATAAGAGAGCAAACAAAGACCTCTGATTTTATTGACTTTGCTGCATCATCTTGATGTGATCCTACAATTGTTTTTGTAAAGATCATCTTATTCCCATAAACTATAGAGCTTTCATAATAGATATAGCAAACAAAGATGTGTGGTAATGTTTAGGTTTAATTGTAACGAGACAAACTATTGTGGGACAGATAAATAAGTCCAAATGTGTCCGTGATGTTGTAGGTAAAGAGAGTTATCCCTGGCATAGAAATAGCTTTCAAGTTCTTTGGTGGTGAAGCGTTTGTTTTTGGAGTGGGAGTCTTTGCTGAATCTTCAGTAACAAGATTAGAATGTGGCCTTCAGGCAGACAGTGGAAAAATTTACTTAGCCTTCAATCTCTCCAAATCCTTTTCCTCTCAAACTGAAAAACAGATACTGGGAATTGCAACTGTGCATGGTGGATACGAGAAAAGCAATAGTAGTATCTGTTTAGTCTCCCCTCTAGAGCAGCATTCCCCAACCTTTCCGAGATAGCGGCCTGGTGAGGGGGGAAGAGAGGATGGTTTTGTGTGAGGGGCAGGCACATGCACAGTTTTGTTTGTGTAAGTAGTGGGTATGCACGCCTGCTGCTTGTGCAAGTGGGGCTGCAAGTGCTGGTGCCTACACTTGCATGACTGGGGTTGTGCGCATATGCCAGCCTACCACTTGTACAAGTGGTAGGCCGCACACAAACCAGCCCATCACTCACTTGGCCCGGTTGCAAATAGACCATGACCTGTAGTGGACCCCGGCCAACAGGTTGAGGACCCTTACTCTAGAGCAGTGATGACTAACCTTTTTGCTGTCACGTGCCAAAAGCAGGGGGAGCGTGGGAGGTCACGGCTGGGTGTGCCCACATCCATAATTCAATGCACCCTGCCTTCCCACGCATGGGCACGTGACCCCCACCACACTTCCCCCTGCTTTTGGCACATGATGGCACGGTGAGCCCGGTAGGCCCATTTTTCCCCCTCCCCAGGCTCCAGAGGCTTTCTAGGAGCCTGGGGAGGGCAAAAACAGCCTTCCCCATTTCCAATGGAGGCCTCCCGGAGGTCAGAAACAGCCAGTTTTCCAACTTCCAGTGGGACCAGAAGGCCTGAAAATCAGTTGGCTGGTGCACACATGCGGCTGGAGCTGAGCTAGGGCAACACTCGTGTGCCCACCAATATGGCTCCGCGTGCCACCTGTGGCACCCGTGCCATAGGTTCGCCATCACAGCTCTAAAGCATATCATTCTCTACTCCAAACTATGCTCTCCCCACCTGCTACTTTAGAAATCTTCCACAGGAGATCTGAGTTCATGATATAGGTCTACAAATAAAGTGGAATTTCTCTGCTACATATCTCACCACCTTAATCAAGTGCCAACTAACTTCAAGTTTGGCTGGTTTTAATCTGTAACCCAAGTCAGGTTAGAGTTAATCCTTTCCATGTAAAAATGCAATGTCTCTGTCCTTTATTTTTTTTTCCACAGAGCATCTCAATTCCCAATTTATTCAGTTCCTATTACATGTGATTGAAGATGGATTGCCCTCAGATAGTACAGACCAGCTGCCTGATCTGTTCATTAATGTTCTTCTGGCTTTTAATCTTCACATTCCAGGTCAGTGCTGGAAGTTTTTCTCAACTGAGATTATATTGGGGTTTCAATTAATGTAGAACTTCTTTTCATTTTCATATGCTAACTTGAAAACAGCCTCAAATTGCACATGTTGTAGAATAAAGTATATTCTATGCTTCAGAATTCTGAAAGTAAGAGGATAGATATTCTTAAGGAAAGCTAATCTTTTCTCCTGAATTTACCAGCCAATCCTTAAACAGCTAACTTTGGTATGGTAGCACAGTGCCCCAAGAACATCTGATAAATTGTTCCAATGTTGAGCAAGGTTGTGATTGTTTCCTAAAAGACCCTCTTCCATGTAATCCTATTCCTACAAAGGTAAAACTGCACCTCTGTAATGCTATTGAAACAATAGCTGTGACTTCAGGAAGACCCTCAAGTTGTATGCTAGACATGAAGGCGAAATCCAGTGGTGGGATTCACCGGTTGTAACAATTGGTTTGCTGTGTGTGCACGCTTCTGCACGTGCTCAATACGATAAAAAATTACCTTCTACTGAATCCAGAGTGAGTAAAACAGCTGAAGCGCAGCAATCCGCTCTGCCATGCCTATCAGCTGGGCTTAAAACAAAAGAAATATAGGTAGGTTATAGCACAGGGGTGGATGGGCAGGCTCAGCTGATCGTCAGAGCCATTGGAATGCCCAAACAGGCTGAATCCCACCCTGGGGGAATCTCCACCCCATCCAAGACAAAAAGTTAAAAAAATCCCAGATCCAAGGGGTCCAAACAGCCACAGCACTCAGTCTTGACAGGATTGAGCCCGAGTCTGTTCCTTCCCCCCACTCAGACCCGAACGAAGTCCAGACACTGTATTGTTGCCATCCTCTCCTATTCCTAAGTATCTCTTTTCTACCAAAGATAAATATTTTTATCCAGAGACATAAAATTGTTTCTTAAGGGAATTTCTCATTAAAACTTCCTCCTCATGCAAAGGATGTACATGTATAGCTTACCTCAGGCTTCAGAATTAAAACAAAATTTATGGAGTAAAAGGAGCCCAAGAAGCACACTGCCTTTAATCCTGGCATTTGATTACATAACTCTCATAACTAGGGAGCTGCATTCCTCATGACTTCTCCTGCATCTGTTAAAAGTCTATGGCAGCCGCCACATCCTACAGTTAACTATATTGTAAATTAAGAACCATATCTTTAGTCTGAATCTCTCCACCACTCATGAAATAAATTTATATTCTAATATTTTGAAGGCAGGATGAAGAAGCATTCTCTATTTTAATTGCACACATGATTATTTATAAGCCTCATGTCACCTCTTAATTAGCCTTTTGACAGGCTATCGTGTACTACTGTAACCTCATTAATGTATTACAGTGCATTCATTTCATTCTCAACCCATAGGAATGATTCATCTTGAATCAGGTGTCCCCCTCGCTTCTGCTGCTTTCCCCTGTGATTAAAGCACGCGTGGAAGAGTGTGGGTCCTATAATCATTCATTTTGCAGCTAGAAATCCAAGAGTTGTAATGGCAAGATAAGATTTCAGCTTTGCTTATCACGGGACCGCCTTCCATTTTATAATACCACTTCACAGTCCTGCTGGTGTGTAAAAAGCCTGGGTTGCATGGGTTAAAACTTCAGTAACCCTCTGCTTTAAAGGAGAGAGCACTTCACAGGACTCTTGTCAGTGTAATTCTGCAGTTAACCAGGCATCTTCTCCTTTTAGCGAGTGGCAGATTTTCTGCTTATCCCTTGCTGTGCCCTGTGAATCTCATTAACTGTAGAAGCATTGGAGTCTCTTTTACAAAGATACTCTGTTGGATAGTACTTTCTTCTGGAATGCCTGCTCTTTCATATTCTGGCCAGGCTGAAAATCTTTTGGGAGGCAGCTTAACTTATTCTGGCTGGTAGTGATTGCAAGCTTTAAAAAAATAAAATAAAGCAAGACACACAATATGCCATGATGTCGTTTTGCCTCTTAATCCCAAGCAATTTGGCAAGTTCTTATACTGTCACATGGTAGCTGTCATATCTTAATTGCTTAATGCATTTATAAATGATGCCATCCCACATTGCATCATTTTGATGGAGGAAGGAATAAAAAAAATACTTATTATAATCAGCAGCTTGTCATATAGATAAAGAAAAACATCATTAGTGTTTGGATGGTGATGCAGGTTTTTTTTTTCCCCGAGACACAGAATTAATCATGTGACCTGATCAAGTCTACTTTCTTAACTCTTTTATTCATTATTTTCCTTCCTTCATTATGTGGCTTAATTAGAAATTAGCCAATCACATCTGCAGGACTACCCAGCTTTGGGAAATATTCTTTTCTGTTTGTGATATAGTGGAAAACCATGATGTATGACATAATGACATAGATTCCAGAGGGAGAAGTAATACCAGTTGGTCACCACTGTGGGGCATTGGTTGAGCTCTTACTAGATACTTCTTACCAGCTGCAATAAAAAAGAGTAGGTGAGCTTAGTTTTTAAAAAATATTTGTGGGAATAACTTTGACTCTTTCGTTAAATAGATGCCATTTGCTGATTGGAAAGTTAAAGAAATTTCAGCTTGTTTGTCATAATATACATTAAGTCTTCAAGTACAATTCCATAGCATAAGCCAATCTTTGCCAAAACAGCATTTTTAAAGGATATATTAGTGCAAAATTCCCATAATTTCTAAATAGACTGTAGCATATTCAGACTGGACAACTGTGAAGTAAGTCCTGATCAACATTGTACAACCAGTCTGTTCTGAAATTAAAACAGTAATGAAACTCAAATGCTTCGCATTAATTTATCAGAGCTTCTGTAGTTTAGATTTCTGTGCTTTGTTCTGTGGCTCTTAAAATGAGAGTTAGGGTTTATTTTTTATTTATTTATTATAAAATTCATTTTATAGTATTATATTTCATCTCATTTCCATCTTTACCTACTTCTGTTTTTTTGAGAATGAATAATGCTCAGGTTCTATGTATCAATAAACAAAATCAATATGGAATCAATAATGGCAAAAATGCACATTTTAAAAGTAGCGCTGTTTATTGTACAAATAAAGAATAGATGCAGTTATGTGTTCCAGGCTGATAAAAGATTCAGGAGGAAGTTCCATAAAGAGATATCTGCAAACATAGTCATAATTATGTTGGTTGTTTTTTAAAGAACCATATACAGTACATATCTACTTGGGAGGTGACCAAAGCATGAACAACCAACTGATCCAAGAAAGAGTACAATTGGTACACAACACAAAGTACTATAAAGGACTCCTGGCCATGGCTGCCCAAACAGGAGTCAAGAAGGAACTCCAAATTGTATAACAGTTCTGTTTGGAATAATGTAACCCCATTCAGAACTAAAGATGGAAAATCATTGATCCAGGAGACCCTACCCCCAAAGCACTTCACCTTCCTGTTAGGGTTGAAATGAAGCCTGTTTTTCCTCATTCACAAATTCCAGGCACTGAGACTCAGCAGCATTTCTTGGCTGGCCAGGGATGGACATAAATAACTGAGTATCATTGGCCTATTGGTGATATTTCACTCTACGTTGTTGAATGACTTCACCTGGTGACTTCATGTAGACATTAAATAAGAATGAGGAGAACATCAAGCCATGAAGCATCCCACACAAGATGATTTATGGGGCAGATCTTGGAGGAAAGAGAAGAACTAGCATAATTCCGTGTTTCCAACTCCTACCCCTACGTACCCTGAGTCAGTCCACAATTATACCATGGTTCATGATGGGAAATCATGATAGGAGATCAAAGAGAGCAAGAATGAATGTGTCAACCCTGAAGCTGACCTGACCAAGGCCACTACTCCCATTCTGCTCCCTTCAGTTGTCATCTACAAGTACAAATGCACTTTCAGTTCTATCTTACTGGAAAGAGTCCGGTAATTTGAAACAGAGCCTTCTGAAGCTACAAGGCAATCAATCACCTTCTCTAAAAAGGAATGGTTGCAAATTGTCCAAAATGGTTGACTCTAGGAATGGCCTCTTGAGAACAGAGCAGACTGCTGACTCCTTAAGGGATAGCAAAACTGATCCTTCTCAAAGATTAGTTGGTAGATCAAAGACCACCAACTAGACCAAATCACAGGTCTTACCAGGCACCAGGCAACCTTGGCTAGCCTGAAGTGATAAGGATCTGATATTGAGATGACCCAAGAAACCTGTCCACTTCCTTCAGAATAACAACCTCAGGCTCAAACTCCGCCCAGGATGTGCTTCAGTCAGCAGGTAGGATCTGAAGTAATGAAGCAGGCAGACAGGTAGATATCTCTAATAAATCCTCTTCTTGTTTCTTAGTTCCAGAGCATAATGTGATCATGGTTACTGTGAAGAAGCACTCTAACATCAAAATATTTACCGAGAAGCTGCTACTGCTTCTGAATCGTGGAGGTGAGGTCTCTTGCTGTTTTATTATTTATCCCATTTGAGACAGAACTAATGGGAGAGTTGATCTAGGAAACCAGAGGCAGAGAAAGATTGGTAAACAGCCTCTCAATTCCAGGAGGTTTCTGCTTTTTAAAAGGTCTGGTTTAGGAAAACGTGTCCAGCATCTGCATTTGAGACATTGACCTGCTGAAATTCTGGCTTGGTTTCCATTCAAATGGCCTGCTATTAAACGGCTTCCTAAATCATTTGTCAGTGTAGAATTCAACCCAGCAACACTGGGATCATGGTTCCTAATATAACCGAAAAGAGGACTATCATGTCTTCATGAACACCCATCCCTAGTAGTTGTGAAAATCAGCCGCATTCTGCTTTCTTCCTTCGTAAGTTTTATCAGACAAGTTTGATCATTGACTTCCAATGAAGATAATGCTCCACATTCAGTGAAATTTCCCAGTCCAGGATATGAGGAGCAGGATAGCTTAATTTATTTCCCTATATCTGCTTTGTATGCCACAAGAAGGCTACAGTCTGGCTTCTTAGAGAATCCTTTTCTACCCCCACCCCAAAAAATCTTCCTCTTCCATCTTTCAATTAGTTTAACCACGGATTACTTTTTCCAGCAGTGAGCCCTGTGTTAAATCTCCTGAATCTACAGAGCCTATAGAAAAGCACTTCATTTAAAATCTGGAAAGCCTTATTTCTAGACAGCCTAATACCATTGTATCCATGCGTTCCTCACAAAGCTTTGTGCAGTTTAATGCCTTTAGGAGCAAAAAGGCTATATTTGTTTGTGTGTGAAGAGATAAGTGTGTATTCGTTTTGAAACAAAGGAAAAATTAAATCAAATTATTTTGTTTGAAGATTAATAGGTTCTTTTATTTCTGGTTTAAGTTTTTTTCCCTCATATTAAAATTGTATTCTTTTCATATTGCCAGCCAAGAGCTGGTTTTAGTTTTATATTACTCAATAGAGTTTTAACTCTATTGCCACAATGTCCATTCTTTGAAGAATCCACTGAATATTGAGTAGCAAATTAAAATTTTCTATAGAAGCCTCTTTAGAGATATGTGCTGCTTCCCCAGTAGAAAAGAATTCGTGCTTTTTAACATCATGGAATATATACATTGGTTTCATACCGTATTTCTTCATATAGAAAGCAAAAAAACTTTTTGAAAAACAATTCCTGGTCAAATAAAATGTCACAGCTGTTCATATATTAAAACATACACTGGTTTACTACAGTCAAGAGCCAGGTAGCCAGTTTTTGCCCATTTACACATCTTAGTGGTCCATTTGCACAATATATTGTTCAATGAAAAAGAGAATTTTGACATTAAATTTCAGTGGCCAAAATTACACCAAACCAGTACTGTGGATCTCCATCATTTTAGGTAGGAAAAAGAAAGATACTGTAGTTCTAAAGCAGGTTCTGTGAAACACCCAAGTACCCTACATGATTATCGTACTCTAGAACTGACATTGAAAGCTCAGGGCATCTCCAGTTTAAACTTCAAATGGAAAAGGGAACCAAGGAGAAAAGTGTTTCAGAAGTAGGAATTAAGGACAGGTTTGAGGGGAAGCTCAGGGCCCTGGCTGTAGAAAATTATGTATCAGAGAGAGAGGTTAATGAATATAGTTTTATTGACAGGGAAGGCAAGGATTGACCGCCCATAAACATATTGTATTACTATAAATTTGAATTAAGGAATCCCATGACCTATTTAAGTAGAGAAGAAAGCCAAATAATTTTGAAATCAAGAAAGGTTTTGGTAGTGACACAAAACCGGTAGATCCTTTAGAGATAATCTTGAATTAATTGGGTTAAGGTTTAATTTTGAAGAAAAAGAAAATACAAATTATAAAAGGATTTCCATGTCAAAATTTGACTCTCCAACCACATAAAACGATAGTTTATTTATTTTACTTATTAAATATGTATTACATTCATTTATTGTTCATATTATAGCTTAATGCAAGCAGCAAAGAGAACACCAAATACGTTTTCTTTAGTTGCTCCAAAACTTAGCCCTACAAACAACAAAACCCTCCCTTTTCAGCCCACCATCTGGCTATCAGTAAAGACCCCACAAATTGTCAAAGATCTCAAGGAGAGTATGATGGAAAAAGGAGATGTTGCACAAGAAGAAACTTGAGTAAACGTAGCTTTTTCCACCAGAATATTTTAATATCAGAAGAGTTTCATGAGCCTTAATATTCTCTTTCAGGCAATTAACCTGGATAATTAAAAAGCACACAAAATTTTATGCTTTATTGATACATCTGGTGTCATTGTAGCTGGAGTCAGTTCACTCTATCTAATGTTTCCTCTCTGGAATAATTTTCTTTAATAAAGGAATGTAAGCTGTGGCTTGGAAGTATTTGATCTGCCTGCATTGCTCATTCATGCACACACTTCCTTCCAATATTCTTGCTGGCTTGGTCTGAACAAACGTTATCCTAATGCCTGTACCGTGTTATATGGAGTAAATGACTGCCTTTTACCTAAATGAGAAATGGCAGTGCATGACAGAATATCCCCCTTTCTATCTTTTTTTTTCCAGATGATCCTGTGTGCATCTTTAAACATCAGCCCCAGCCTCCACATTCTGTGTTGAAATTTCTTCAAGACATCTTTGCTTGCAAAGACACTGCGAGCATCTTCTACCACACAGACATGATGGTAATGATCGACATAATTGTGCGACAGATTTCGGATCTCTCCCCTGGAGAAAAGGTAAAAGCTACAGGAGGAAAGGTAGTTCTAGATTTTATTCCTCGAGAGAAAACATTACGAGATGAATATTGGGCATATATGAACTAGAATGGTAGAAGATTCTCTCTCTTCTCTGGTCTTATTGCTATAGAACGAGGAAAGGAATCAATGGTCTCCCATATCACTAAGCGACAACTCCAGCTCCCCTCATCAACACAATCAGTGATGAAGAAGGGGGGGAATTGTGGTTTCGGAACATCTGGAGAGCCAGAGGCTCTTCTAAAGCATGTACAGTAGTCTCATATCTACAGAGTTGAGTAGATTAATAAGATCTCATTTAGATTTAAATTAAATTAGATGTCTATGGTAGGTAATAGTCAAGCTACAAATTGCATTAATTATGTGCCTAATTACCTAAAGTGACATGCACAGGATTTTGATTCAAATTAAGACCACTTTGCACATGGAGAGGAAGTTTAAATTGCTTGCTCCCGTTCTTGAACTTTTCCCACGCAGCCAAGATAGAGGGATTAAAAAGAACGAGGGGAGACTTCCTTCATTGCCAGTAGAAGATTTTTCTTTTCTCAATGAAGGCATTGTTGGGATACAAGTCATACCATTTCTTCCTGAACTTATAAGGAAATTGTTTTTTCTTTTTTTCTTCCCTTTTCAAAACATTATTTAAAGAAAATGCAAATTTATATAGTAAGGTAACTTTAAGGGCATTTAACCAATGCTTATACATGGTTTATTTGTTTGTTTGTTTGTTTGTCAAACATGTACAAGTTAACAAGTATAGGTATGAAGGTAAACATAAAGGAAGTAAATACAAATAAATGGAGACAATAAAGAAAGGGACGGTAGGCACGCTGGTGCGCTTATGCACACCCCCTTTACAGACCTCTTAAGAAGGGAGTGAGGTCCACGGTAAACAGTTTGAGATTGAAGCTGTCAGGATTTGAAGCTGTAACAATGGAATCGGGTAGAGCATTCCAGGTATTTCCTGCAATCGAGTTTGAAGCGGTTTACCTTGAGTTTGTATCAATTGTTTCCCCGTGTATTATTGTGGTTGAAACTGAAGAAGTCATTGACAGGCAAGACATTGCAGCAGACAATTTTCTTAAATCAGACTGCAGGTGGGGCAATTCCAGATTGTCCAAGCCCAAAATTTGAAGCCTAGAAAATTTTTTGTGAGTAGTGGTGTGGAGTACTCTTCTCGTGAAATACCTCTGAACACTGTTGTACTCTCTTCTTACTTCAGAGTAAAAAATCAAGGACAATTGCAAATGCCATGTTTAACTTACATGAAATAACCAATAACATTTTTTTATTTATATCTTGGAATTGCTGCCTACAAACGATTTTACTCTAAGGTTACACTTTCTGGGTATCAGAGATACCTTTTATGGTAGTAATGGCATGAAGAAGCACATTATGTTAATGCAATAGATTCTGCATTACCTCCAAAAGCCAATTCAAGATGTCACCACTGAAATATGAAGTCATGATGGATTTAAAGATGGATTAAAGTTCAGAATGCTGCATTTGAAATCACCCAAAATTTTCATAGCACATGCAAAACAAATCTTGAACAGGTACAGATGTGTTTGGTTCTCAATCTCTCCATGGTAGAGAGTGCATCATACAAAAAATTATTTGGATTTTTTTTTTAAAAAAATGTGTTTGAAGAATGTACATTCTAACTGACAGATTCAGCTCAAACGTTTTAAGGTCTACATTTCTAATCTAATACATGCAAGCAATAATTGCTATGTTTTGAGAGTTCACTCTACAATGATGACAGGAGAATCATGAGGATTGCAGCTGGCTCCAAAAACTGGACTGGGGTGGGGGTGGGGAATTGACTTTGAGCCCACATATTTTTCCTTCAAAGAGAGAGAAGGACTTGAAAGGACTTGAAAGAGAAGGAAATCTTAATATAACTTTTAGATTCCTTTTTTACATACAGCTTAAGTAAGTATTATGAAAAACTATCCAGCCGAACAGCTTCCTCAAACTACCGTACTTTTCAGAGTATAAGATGCACTTTCCCCCTCTCCCCTAAAAGAAGGTGGAGATGTTGATGTGTCTTATACACTGAATACAGCCATTTTTGGCCTCCCCTCGCCCCCCACGAATCACATTTTTGCCCTCCCCGGGCCCCAGGAGCACTCTGCAGGCCTCCCAAACCCTCTGCACATCCCATTTTTGGGATGTTTGGGTTTGGGAGGCCTGCAGAATGTTCCTGCGGGCCAGGGAGGGCAAACACTTTATTTTCTTGTTTACCTCTTCAAAATCTTGGTGCATCTTGGTGTGTCTTATAGTCCGAAAAATATGGTACTTTGAGGGGGGAAAAAACCACTTATCTAGATGAACATGAAAACAAGAACAGCTCAAGAACTCTTTCAAGTCTATTCTAATGGCTTCTGAGGGAGTTCCTGCACTTCACAAGGATTGACTCTTTCCAAAGTATTTTCCAAAAGGCTGCCCCCCTCCACCTCGATTTCTCCTCTTTTTCATTTTTCCCCCCACTGTCTTTTGCTCTTACAGCTGCGGATGGAGTACCTGTCTCTGATGCACGCCATCATGCGGACTACCCCATACCTACAGCATAAGCACCGTTTAACTGACCTGCAGGGGACCTTGCAACGCATCATGGTGGAAGCAGAGGACAGTCAGCAGTGCCAGATGGACAAAATGATAATCCAAGAGATTTATAAAGAGTTTCCAGAGATAGCTCCCGGAGCCAGCTAATTGATCGAAGGAAAGAAATAGCGTGGAATAAAAAATACCTCTTGTGGCTATGTCTTTCCCATCCTTTCCACTAGAGCTCCTGCCTTATTAGACCTGCAGGTGAGCCCTGGAGTTTCAAGGGAGTATTAAAAGGCCCAACAAAGGAAGTTTCCACATAGATGCCCACCCGTGTGAAGTGCATTAAAAATGGCCTTTCTATGTCTGTGACTGGGGTTGGGGGAGACTTCACAGATTAGAGGGAGATTTGGCTTTTTAGCGCCATCGGCATGATTTGACTGAAAGCAGGAGAATACTATTATTATTATTATCTCCCCAGTGATCTTTGCACTAAAAAAAAAGGACAAGGTTGATCTAAATAACTTTATGCTGTCCTTAGGATCGCAAAGCAAGAACTCTCCGTCATAATTGCTTGTCTCTCCACACATTTGTTATCCTGCAGCTAGCTACAAAATGTAACAGGCCAATGATCTGAACAACATGCTTCTGTAGTTTTGTATCCGCAACATCTAGTGCAAAGTTGCTACAGTGCTAGTGAGGGGGAAACGACTTGCTTCTCCTAACATGCCCAGTGAGTTTTCTGATCCATGTGTACCTATGTGGGTTCAACATGCCAAGCTCCATTCATGAACCGATCCGAGCAAGCACCCGCTCGTCTTAAATGCTTAATGCAGTGGTGTTTACGTTTGAGTTTCTGGCACGCCAAACAAGGACAAGAATACTGATTGTCCAGGCACTGCAGCAAGAGATCCTTCAAACAGCCTGCTACTTAGACTCACCATTAAGGCATATCCTCTTTGAAAAACACTGCTTCTTTCCTGGTATGTGCTACTGTTTTTGCCTCTGGCACTGCACGTATGAGCACTGTGTGTCTGTAAGTGGCAACGCACAGCGCGCAATCAGCCTGCAGGTGCTTTTTGCCTTGAGCTTAGTAGCGACTGGTTCTGCCTAGCTTTACCTTGTTTTATGTTTGAAAACTACCTGAGCCTGATGTCTGCTACTGCTGCTCCTTAATATGCACAAATTGGGAGAAGTCCTCTTTATCTAATTCCTCCAGATCTGCTGCAAAGTGGATTATTTGCTCCCTTTCCCATTGAGAGCCTTTGACGGACTGGGGCTGTAATATCTCAATAAACATGCATGCTGCCACAGCTCTTCGTAGTGGGTAAATAAGAGCTTTGCAACCGTTGCTGTAGCAGTAGCCTAAATTTAAACTGGAAACATTTGAATAACCTCTATAAATCTAATGGATGCAGAAATAAATTTGCAACAGTTTCTTAGGATACGGCATCTATTTGACAACGATGTCCATCTAGGGAGCTTCTGCCATTTTCTGTCTTTCAAGTAGAGAATCAATACACGTGCCATCCAAAATAAACTAACAGCCTATATATTTATCTATATATATAGGCTGTATATTATATATATCTCCCTTGTGAATGTTGAAAGGGACTTGTATTTTCATAGAATCAAATTCCTTGTGAATGTTGAAAGGGACTTGTATTTTCATAGAATCAAATTCCTTGTGAATGTTGAAAGGGACTTGTATTTTCATAGAATCAAATAAATGTAGTCCATGGAGAAAAACATTTTCTCGTCTTGTCTCATTCAAGAGCGTTTCTGTGTTGCAGTGTGTGCATTATGAATGGCTACATTCCACTACAATGCTACCGTCTGGCTAGCCTAAATGCATCAGCATTGTGGATTTATGCTTTTATTTGAACCTTCAGGTAGCAAGAGAAAAACAGAAGTGCTACTTATTTAGAGGCATGCCATCCCCTTACTCTCCCTTTCATGTCTGTCCTGTTTAAAAGTATGTTCGCTATATTTTTAAGCCACCTAAAAATGGGAGTTCATGACAGAATTCTTTTTAAACAGAAATGTGGGAGGGCAAAATTTAAGAAGAGCTAGCCTTGTAACAAGTTTCACACAAGCACAGGGCAGCTGTCTTTGTGAATGGAGACTGCAGCCTAGACTTATTTCATCCTAGGAAAAGAAGCACTCCTGTGGTAATCTCCTCTTTGTTCTCTTCTTCCCATCCCCAGCAATGTTTGTACAAGGAGGAGCGAAATAGTGAAGGGCCAGTTTGTTATTCAGTTAGAATTCTTCTGATCCAGAAATAACCATATGAAGATTCATTCAGCATGGCCGGGGCAAAAATGAGTGTGGAATAGCAATGCCCTACCGGACAATCCAACCTGGTTAGAAAACTGAATGCAAAAACTCATGGAAATGTTGTGTGGGGTTTTTTTTAAACATTGCATATCCAGGCAAAAATGTGATGTGTTTTGAATTTGCACTTCAAAACATATTATCGGTGTAGAAGGTGAAAGAGATTTGCCTCATGTTGTGTGGCTATGTAATTGGTGAAAGCAAAGCAATAATTTTTGAGTCTGGAAGATAAGGCTGATTCCCATGTGGTTTTCCATCTCTCTAAATTTACTCTTGAAAACACCGAGCAGTTTGGCAGGTATAAAATGTGGGAATGCAGCAAGAAAACCACCCACTCTTCGAAATTGATGAGTTATATTTGATACATCATATATAGCTAAAGATGACAGTTTACTTATTTATATAATAGATTTCTAGGCCATCCAGTGCAAACTGATTTTGGACGCTGTATAGCAATCAATTCAGAAAAGATCAGTTACTGAATGTGAGTTTGTGTGTCACTGAGTCAGTTATTGATTCCTGGCAACAGCCCCGACTAGTCCTTGCAATTTTATGACAAAATTTTTGTAAGCAGTTTGCCATTGCCTGCTTCCTTGGGTTGAAAGAGAGTAACTGGCCTAAAGTCATCCAACTGGCTTTGTGCTTTCTCACAGTTTCCCAGTGTCTATCCTAATGCCTTAACCATTTGTTAAGTGGTTCTTCAAGTGAACAAATGAACAAACTTGTTCACTTTTATATTTTTAGGACAGCATAATACCAATATTGTATGAGTAGCATAATGTATCCTGAATACTATTTTGTTCCAGTCCAAAGAATTCCTCATTTCCTTTGCACAGATTTAATGTGTGCAAGGAAGGAATGGCTATGAATCAAACTAATGACCTATCCAGTGTTTTGCCTGGCAGAAATTAATCTAGATCCTTGTGGAACTGCTTAGATCTGCAAGAGGTTACTATACTAATGAAGTACTCCATTCCTTGCCTTTCCTCCCAAATTTATTTAGACATACAGACGACAATCAATCTCAACATGCTGAAATAAAGCTATAAGTACACCTGTTGCCTTTGAATTTTGGTTGCTCAAAAGATAATATTTCAGGCATTTGCCTTCCAGACCATTCTTCCATTGCTGTTGTACCAGTTCTTCCATTTAAGAAATTGGTTCACAATATGAGCAGCTACTACTGAGTATGATGATCTCTGGTGGGAGCAAGATGGGGGTAGTGCTTCCGTCATTGGTCTACTTGACTGCTCACCAGCTTTTAATACTGTCAACTATGATATCTTTCTGGAACAGCTTCAGCTTCAGGGCCAGAGTGTGAAGGCACAGTCTTGTCCCAGTTGAGTTCCTTTCTCCAAGGCTGTTTCCAGTGGGTATTGATCAGAAGCAAAAGACTCAAGGGGATCAGTGCTTTTTCTATTCTTGCATGAAACCGCTGGTTGAGATCTTCCATCATCCTGGGGTGAGATATATCATTTGTCCACTGACGATACTCAGTTGTACATCTCTATCCATGGTGAGTTAAGCAATACTACAGTAGTCCTCTCTCTCTCTGCCTAAAAGCTGTTGAGGTATGGATAGGGAGCAAAGGTTAAAACTGAACCTAGCAAGAAAGAGTGGCTTTGGGTGCTGAGGCTCTTTGGTTCATGGGGAATTATATTTGGTCATGGATGGGGTTGCACTGCCTCAGACAGATGTGCATCATCGGGGTTCTGGACTCCAATTCCTGTTCGAGGAGCAGGTGACAGTCATGGCCAGGAGAGCTTTTGCACAACTATGTAGTGTGCACATTTCTTATCACAGTCACCCACGCTGTGGCTACATGGGGCTCCCTTTGAAGAGTATCCAGATGGCTCAAATGTTGGCTTAAAATGCAGTGGCTCATATAGTTTTGCCAACAGCCCAAATCTGTGCATATGTTGCCTCTTGCAGGAGCTGCACTGATTGCCATTTTGCTTCTGGGTGCAATTCAAGCTGCTGGTTATCATCTTTAAAGCCCTGCATGTCTTGGGACCATGTTATTTGAAAGACAGCCTTTCCCCAGTTGCATCTGCCCAGCCCACCAGAGTACAGGACATGTTGTGGATCCTATCTATTAAGGAAATACATTTCTGGGTCCAAGAAGAAAGGCTTCTCTAGTAGCTCTCTCCCTATGAAATATTCCCCGAGACATAAGATTGGTCCCTACTTTGTTACTTTTTCAAATGGTCCTGAAGACTTGTTCTGTCTTGTGTTCTTGGGGCTTGGGGACCCTGGACTGAAACACTGGCAATCAAATGGCTTGTTTGATTGTGTTTGACATCATGGGAAGGTGAGAAGATGAGGCACTGGGGTTTTAAACTTTTCATTGGTGTATGCCACTCAGAATCACTGTGTGTTTGGCGACAGTATACATTTGATGAATAAATAAAATACTGAATAGCTAGCAACTGCTATCTTTCCTTTCCCTACCTTTATTCTCTTTTAGCACTTAAAATTGGCTAAGTCCTGCAGTGCTTGTCTGCCGACCATGGTTCCTCTGTGTCTGAGAAATATTTCAACAAGTTGAGAAAGAACTAATATTGCCGAAGTGCCTGATAAGGCTCCTCCAGGATATTGTACTGGAGAACAAAAAGGTTTAGCCAAGTGCTTATATATTGATAAATGCCTTTGTAACTGTTAGAAAGCAAAGGAGACAACTTGCCAAACAATTTGATCGGAATAGAGCAGGCCCAGCATTTCATGAGATGCTGTTAACTCTTGAACTGGATCAATGAATTTCCTACAGGAAACCTAAATGCTCTCCACATAAAGGTGCCTTTATATATTTCTGTATACATAGATTGAGTGTTTTCAGCCACCATTGAGCCTACAAATGTGCAATTTAGCCATTTTATGTCATTTGTTATTTGCTCTTTGGGGATGTTCAAACAAGCAGAACAATGAGTACCAACTCTACCTCTATTGTAAGATTATATTAACAAAATCAACAATAGCAATGCAAGATTGAAGCATTTATCTCCTCTTTTCCTTTCTGGGAAACTACGGGAAGGCCCTTCTGAAATGCTTCCTATACCTTCCCTCCTTCTGTGGGCAGAGATACCTTTTACGTGCTGGTTGTCCAGTCTGCAGCTTTTCCTCCTGTCTCCCAAGGTCATTCACACACATATTATTGCGCCTTGATTTCCTTTTTTTTTTTTTAATTTGATTTATATGCCACCCTTCTCTGGAGACTCAGGGTGGCTTACAATGCATTAAGCAATAGACTTCATACTTTTGTATATTTATACAAAGTCAGCTTATTGCCCCCACAATCTGGGTCCTCAATTTACCCACCTTAGAAAGGATGGAAGGCTGAGTCGACCTTGAGCCTGGCTAGGATTGAACTCGCAGTAATTGCAGGCAGCTGGATGTTAACTACTGCCTTAGTAGGAGGCATTAGCCTCCTACGCCACTCAGGCTCCTGAGTGTCATTGCAAAATTTTGTCATTGCAAAATTTGGACCTTTTATACGTTGGGTATTTCTTGAAGTGCTAAATGAGTGCTAAATGAGCACGGACAACATTCATTGAATGTTGAATATACAAAATGAAGGGATTTTGTCTGAAAGGAATTTATCACTATGAAGCTTTTAATGCAGACAAAGTCTGCTCTATGTCTCCAGAACAATTTGTACTCGGATTGACATTTATAGATGAGTTGGATATCTTTTCTCAAGGAAGTACTATATATGGGTAGTCCTCAGCTTACAATCATTTGTTCCAGCAATCATTTAAAGTTATGACAGTACTGAATGAAGGGACTTACAACTACTCCCCAGTGTTACAGCCATTGCGGTTCTCACAGTTTGTATTCAGAGTTTGGGTACTTGGCACTTAACAATCACATGGGCATTTCAACTTCCCTCCCCTCCCCTCATCTCTGCCTTTTTAGCCCCCTGCACTCTCCAGTGCCTTCTGCCCTTTTCCTTCTTGCTCCTTTTGCTAGTATGCCTGCCTCTTTGTGAGGCAGTTGCTGGTCACATGAAGCTTTTTTTCCCCAGATCACGCATGGTGGTTTCCTTCTGAGACCTGAGAAAAATGGCCGCCCAAAGCCAGCAGCTGCCTCATAAAGTGCCAAGCCAGGCACACCTCAGGAGCAAAAGACAGTAAAGGTCAGCTGAGGCAGCAGAGCACAGGGTGGCAGGGGACCCTCAGAGTATCATGTTGGATGGCAACTTTGACTGAAACTGAAGTGGGGCAGCTGTGGCTTTGCGCTATTCTGCATTTTATACTGTGAAGGGCTTTGTGCTGCAATTTAGGAGCTTCTGAAGCCCAGAGCCATGGTATTCCAAGAACCATGTTTCTGGGCCAGCCTGGGGCAGCTGAGGCTTCCAAGAGCAGCCATAGATTTGTGCTGTGGCTTAAGAGCTTCTTGTAGGCCCTGAGCCAGTGTGTACCAAAAAGCCCCTGAGCTACAGTGTGTCAAGCAGTCCTAGAGCCCCATTTGTGGGGCTGCTTGCCATCCCACAAGGCTGGTCCTGGGTGGCCAAAAGGACAGAGATGGGGGAGGGAGAATTGGCAGTTGGGAGGAATTAAGGGGAGGTAATTCCTTACCTTGGAAGAACTGAAGCTCAGGGCTTGGAGGAACCAAGTACAGAATGGCTTGGATAGGTGTGGATCCTTGGATAACAACCTCATCACTTAGTGATGGGAATTCTGACCCCAATTGCTGTACTATCACCATCTCTAGTCCTGGTTCCATTGTAAATCATTGACACCGATTTGTATTTTTCCTCCCCAAATTGTATATTGGCCTTTTTTTAAAAAAGCAATTATCAGGATCCAAATTGCTTCTGAGGTAGAATTAGTAACTAGTGCATCTTTCTCTGTTACATTTGTAAAATCTCTTCAGTGCAGAATTGTCTTCAGAGTCATTAATATTCTTTAATGAAGGGCCCTTGATTTCTACGAAGTTACATGGCAGAATTTTAAATAATTGTTTTTAACATAATATATTTACATTTTCATCTTTGTAGCAGCTTATCTTTTTAATGTAATATATCAAATCTGATTTCCCCCCCAAAAAAATCTTGTTTTCAAGAACTATTTCTGCTAGAAAATTTTCTACTATATATCCATCTTCCCTCCGAGTCTGAAAATCGTTAAACTAATTAATAGACCATAAGATACAATAAGGCTCTGGAAAAAAAAAAGTTGGTCACAATCCCTCGGTGGTTCTTTTTTCTCACTGAAATTGCTGCACATTTTGGAGCTGGTAGGGTTTTTTTGCTGAAGCTCACCCATCACCCAGCATTTCAGACAAAGGCAAAGCTTGCCTGTTATTAGGAAAAAGCGAGTGCTGACTGCAAAAAGATGGGAATAGAAGGGGTAATCAGAGCTATCGCTATTATCCCAGCTGGCAGTTCCAAATGTCCTGCCTTTTAGAAAGGAAAGCAAGAAGCAACCAGGAACTTAGACTCCCATCCACTTAAAAGCCTCACACCAGCTTGGTTACTTTCCTCTAACATGCCTTTGTTTCACACTGCTACAACGACAAAATGCTTTCTTTTGTGATAGCTTCCCATTCCTACATAGTTAGCTTTCCTCCATGTTTCTCACCTCATAGCTTTTCCTAGATTTTCTGTCAGTATTGCTTGACAGATTAGCCAATTGTCCTGTGGTGGATTATTCTTATTATTAATTTTATTAAGGACTTGGATAAATCTTAATAAGGCTGTAAGCTCCTGTTTTTCTTAACCCTACTGTAGAAAGATACTAAACTAGCTTTATGTCATGAGAACATTGTCATTCACCTCAACTACTGAAAAATATGGCTTTCCAACCCGCAAATTAACAATTGGAAACATTTGTCCTATTTCACTCTTCACCAAGATCTAGGATAGTTGAAAATACTGTTGTAATATATTGTATGTGGCTGTTATTTTCCCTGGAGAGGATAAATCAAATTAAAAATCAAGCTCTGCATTCATATAAGCCAAACCATGCATAGCAAGGACACCAAGTGTCTGTATTAACATTCCTCTTCTTCGGTTAATCTTGTTTTGGATTTATCACAGAAGGACTTTGAATCTGCATTTCTTCACGTGGAAATATTCTGAATGGTGTGGAGGTGAAAGCAGCAAGGACCAATTTATCTTTTTAAAGGAGTATTCTCCTAAAATTAGGCTGCTAAATACCAGGTGCTTCTTCACAACAGCTGGAAGAAGAGAGAATGCACAAGTTCTGCCCAGCACCAGTTCCTGATGGCAATAAACGTCCATTTCAAGGCAGCTGATACGATGCAGAACTTATAATTACCTTGCAAGTATAGACTCTGAACTGCTGGAAGTAAATATTCCTGCATCTCTCTAGGATATATCCAACTTAATCCTGAAATAGAATTAACCTGAAGCAACTACAATGGAAAGTTATTGATCTGTCCAGAACTTGGGGGGAGGTAGGAGGAAATACAGGGAAGAGAAGTGAATTGGAATAGGTCAGTAGAGAGTATTGCCAAATACGTCGGTTTCATTAAAAAAAAAGTTTTATCCACACTTGTCCCTAAGGATACAGCACAACCAAACACATAATCATTTTCCATCACTCTTCCTGTATGTATACTGTATTTAAAATCTGTGAGCTTCTGTATCTGGTCCCTACAGTTTTAAGGCTTGTAGAAATCATGTGGTTGTCTTTCAAAACTGCAACCAGGAAGCAGGTTTATAGAAAATATCCCCAAATCCATAGTTCTTAGAAAAGTATGAAGAATCTATATCTTTCAAATAGAATGGATCTACGATTCCCCCTAGTCTCAGCCAACATGCCCTGACACTGTAGGGACCACAATGCAGAGATGTGCATTGATTTGAATCCAAGTGGAGTATTTTCTTTAAAGTTATATGAATGTAAGAGAAATGTAAAGATTTTGCACTAGCGCACCATTCAACTTCAGAGAGCTGAATACAGGTATAACCCCTCCTTGAGAATGAAGTTTGGAGCTTGTGTGCTATCCCGAGGATTTTACCTTGATGAAATGACATCTGTTTACCTGAACAGCAAGTCAAAGTGGTCAAGGGTGTAGATCAGCAGTCCCAAACTTTTGGGGTGCCAGGTACCGGTTCCGTAGAGAGTTTTTTCTGTGGAATGAAGGGAGTCTGGTTTCGTGTGCTGACTGCGGATAGGGTTTCACTTGTTTGCCACAAACCCATGCTGGTCCACAGACTGAGGGTTGGGGACCCCGGATATAGATAAATGAAGCAGAATGAAATGCTTGGACTTCTGGTTGGCCAACAGAATGGATAACAGGAATACGTTGTAAAGGGACCCTTTGAACATTGACCATTGAAAAGCCATTCTGGGTTTTAATGGTTTCTGCTCACAATAGAAACAAACAAACAAACAAAACAAAAATTGCTTCCTCCAGCCTGGATGGATGGATGGATGGATGGATTGGAGCCATGGCACAGTGCTTAGGTAGAATGAAGGCAGGCTAATTCTGCAGGCTAATTCTGCTAACTGCCAGCAATTTGATCCTTACCAGGTTGACTCAGCCTTCCATCCTTCTGAGGTGGGTAAAATGAGGACCCAGACTGTTGGGGGCAATATGCTGACTCTGTAAACCACTTACAGAGGGCTGAAAAGCACAGTGAAGCAATATATAAGTCTAAGTGTTATTGCTATTAGGGGCCATCAAATCAGTGTCAGCTCTTAGCAACCACATAGATACATTTTCTTTGACCCCAACCTAGTCCTTTGATTCTTCCAATGGGAGAGCCAGTGCTGCTCCAATTTAGGCCACTCACCTTGCTGCTGGTTGTCTTCTTCTTTTGCTCTCACTTTTTCCATCATTATGAGAAAAGAGAGCATGTTCTTCACATAATAAGGCCAAAATATAGTAATGTGAGCCTGGTTAATGTGTGTCTTTAATGAGACACAAACACACACACACACACATGTTATCCATGTGCAAACAGCAGCATTATTTATAAAACTGTGTGATTCATCAAATGATTTCTTCTTTTCTACAACATCACCATAATATTCTGGCATTTAAAAAAAATAGAAACATTTTTGTCATAATTGCTAATGTTTACAGTTCAGAGGACAAATAGAGTTGAACAAATGGAAACTAGTGGACTGAACATGCATCTTAATATAAATATTTGAATTTTTTAAATTCATTTTTTCCCATTCAAGTGGTTTGATAGGCAGGGGTTGATCATGCATAACAGACTTCACAGTCTCATTTGTTCCATAAAAAGCAGTCATTTTCTCTAACTCTCTAACCTGATATAATGGGAAGCCAAATAATATATCTCTAATGACAAAAGTTTGCTGGACAGTGGGAAAAAATCTTCATATAGGGCTGTCAGCTGGCTTGCTTTTTTAAACTAAATGATGCAAATTGGTCATTTTTCCCATCTTAAGAAATGCTGCATTACATCCTTTCCAGAATTCAAATTAAGGTAATATCTTTTGTAGCCACCTGAAAGCAGATACTTTTTTATACTGAACTTCCAAGTAGTATTCACCTGGCATGATAAAACAGAAGATAAGTGGTAGGAGGAAAAACAGGTACATAGTATTCAATCCATGTCTGTACCAATTGTATTTTGAATGTCTTCTTCTTTCTGTGAGCTTTTGAGAGAGACTGATATTCCAGGGACTTGGTATGTCTACGGTTTTTAACATTTTGGCTTTGATCACATTATACTAGGCAATGACATTTTAGTCCAGTCTTCTTGCCATATTTAGTTCATGTAGTTAGGTTATGTGAACCTAGAATATTTCATTAATTGAATAAGCCCAATTAAGAAATGTAAGTAATAGCACAAACACAACTATTATCTGCAAATATAATCTGCTACAAAAATGGCTAGAGCAGCAATTACAAGTGAGATAAAATCCATCTAAAAGAAAACATGGATAAACCTAAAGAGATATGCTATTAAGTGTTTCTACAATTGATGTTCCATCGAATTTGTAAAGTTCTAAAGCCAATTATATGAATGTGCACATACCCATCTCACTGTTTAAAACGGAACTACAATTTCCAGTGGCAGAGAAGGTTGACAGATCCTTGAGATTTGGCATCTTTTTCCTTTCTCAAGAGAACAAGGCTTCTGCTGATCATACGTTGCTTCATGTGACTGACAGCAAACAGATATTCTTGTCTTTACCATCAGCTGTCTAATAACATAAAACTCAATCTGCAAATCAAAATGTTCCCTAGATAAGCAGACCATAGTATTGTTGATGCCATGCTACCACCAAGAAGTTGAAAGTTACATTTAGTTTTAAAGTAATAGCCAAGACCTGGTTGAAACTTGAAACTTTAAGAAATTTAAGAAATATCTATACCTTTCAAGAGTAGAGAACTAAATGTTAAATAATTGTTTCAAGCAGGTGGTGATGAAGAATATCTCATCTTGAAAACAACTGACTTTTAAATGTAGAGATTTTTAGTTGGTTAATTAGCGCTTTGAAGCCAATGTTGACATCTGGCAACTATCTGGACCCTAACCCTGAATTTTCTTGGGAAGATTTCAGAAGTAGTTTACCATGCCTCCTTCTCAGAACTGAGAGAGTGACTAGTCCAAGGTCACCTGGATCAGGGATCACCAACCTTTCAGACCTCAGGGACAACTAAATTCATAACTTTAATTCCCGCGGACTACTAATATGCTCTGCCTAATGACCAGCTGGGTGGGTGTGGCAAGATGGTCATGTGACTGGGTAGGCATGGCCAACTCGATGTCACTCACATCAACAGATGCCTTACCAGTCTCTACTCACTACTCCTCGCCTGCAAGCCTGGGCTCCTTGGGGCCCCAATGGGAAGCAGTTGCTGGAGCTAAGCAGCCACCATGAGAAAGAGTTGGCAAAACAGCTGGCTCAGTTCAAATTGGATCTGACCAAGAAGGAGGCCTAGCAGAAGGACCTCACTGAGGACTACGAGCATAGGCTTTCCAAGCAGAGGGAAGACCTGCAGGAGTGCAAGGCCAAGTACTGGTGCCTGGAGGCTCAGTGGGCTGAGATGGTCAGCCAGTTCCAGGCCATGATGCAATCCCACTGGAACAAGGCCCTCCGGCTCCTTGCCACCAGCAGCACTTCCCTCCAGCCTTCATTCAAAGCCCCATACCAGGAGTCTGAAGCAGACCCCAAGTCAGAATTTCTGCCCCCCTCCGACCCACACAAAAAGACCAGAAGGGAGAGACTTTCTGCAGCAACACAAATGTTCATTGCACATACCCGGCCTAGGGGCTGTAGTTTGAGGATCTCTGATATAAAAAATGCAAATAATTTTTCTGTGGACCACCAAAAGTTTTTCATGGACCACCAGTGGTCCACGGAACCACTGGTCCAGTTGGTGACCGCTAACCTAAATGGCCTTTATGCCTAAAGCAAGTTTAGGTCTCCCAGTTTCTAGCTTGATGCCTTAACTGCTTCACCAAGCTGATTCTTTACATATGTAGATAAAACTATTACATTAATTCAACTACTGCTTGTTTTTTGTTTTTTTGTTTGTTCTACACTGTCCATCTCATCTAAGTGACTGGGTGGTTTACAATAGCAACTTTTTGTCATTGATATGACTAGTGAGGGTAATGATTGGGATGGGGAAGCTGTAACCTTCTGCTATTGGATTACAAAGCCATCTGGTATGATTTTATAAGTGCCCAGTATTTCTTGCTATTGGGTACATGGGCTGAAAGTAATGAAAGTTGAAGTTCTGGAAAGCCACAGCTCCCTCACCCTCTATGTCCACTCTTCAATCCCATCCCAGATGATTTTGATCTTCATTTCCTACGTTCATCATTTCTCCTCTCTCACATATATGAGCACCAGTCTGCCTTCTATTTGTGTTAGCTCTTTCTTAGCAGCAGCCTATGGCATAATTTCTGTATTCCCATTTCAGGTTCTTCCTAGCTAATTCTTCCCAACTCCTAATTATCTATTCTGTCCTGCTTTTCTGATCATCACTTAGCAGTAAGGTCTGTTCCTTGTCTATCATCATGTAATTGCTTCACTTCTGCAAGCAGCTAGCCATAAGCGAGGCACAAGGTACTGCAAGCTAAATAAACTCTAATTAACATTTGTTTTATTATCAGCTGCTGAGGTTGGGGGTAATTCTTGGACATCTTTAACCTTATTTCCATTCAGTCAGACTGGTGCCAAAATGTATTTCCATCACGTTCTACTTGGGAAGTCACTTCTGCGGATTAGTTTTCTCTCCTCTTGCTTGAAATAATGAAAGCCGCTCCTGTCCCTCATTTGAAAAGTTCCAGTAGACTTTTGCTCTTCTGAATGACCTGCTGTTTAAACAGGTGCTAAACTTTGTGTGGTGTTAATTGGCTGGCCTTTGGCAGAGCAATCTCTATCGGGGTCCTATAATTGGATTTTCGTAAGTTGGCAAGATCGCCCCATTATTCAAACATGGAAATCTAAATGCAAAGTAATAGTGACAACTGGGATTAAATAGGCTGGAGACCTGTTAAATATTATCTCTCTTGAGCAAATAATTAGGTTTTACTGCCACTGCGGCAAAGTTGAAAGCTTGCCTGGTTTTGTAGTGTTCACATGCCGCTCAGAAGAAGGCTTGTTTTCTCCCCGTCTGTGACCATGATAGAGAATTAACTTGCAAGCCTTTTCACAAGATTGGGTGTCTGCAATAATAGCCAGCTTTAAACTGAACAATCCCGGTTTTGCAGACAATGAGCATCACAGAGTTGCCCTTGCAGAGTCGTAATGGGGACAATAAACCTTTGCTTGGAATTCTCTTATAAGCTCAGTTTCTATTAAATCATTGTAGCAGCATCTGATTAGCCAGCTGAGCACTGGCTCATGCCATCCACATGCCATAACCAGGGGTGGTCAGGGCTATACCACTGGAAGCCATCATTGGAACTGGCAATGGAATATTAACCCTCTCATGTACAGCAGAATCCAATTTCATCAGCTGCCTTAGCCGGGAAGGGACAGGAAGGTTATAAAAAGATCCAGGTATCAGTGCCTTAGAATGTCTAAACTCTCTTCTGATTTTCTGTTATTCAGTTGCAGGTGTAGTGTTTCCCATTCTGGTGCCCTTTAAATAGTTGTAGCTTTCCTCACCATCAACAAGAAAGATGATCAGGTTTGTAACTTAGCATATCTGGAGGGGCCAGATAGGAAAGGAAATTTTGACTGGTTCTGTTCAAATAAGGGAGACTTCTTAGTCAGAAGGAAGAAATCACTTTTTGGTCTACAGTTTTATGTTCTTCTAAGCCTTAGATTCCTTACTGTATATAAGATGGTGATTCTGTGACAATCTAAACCAGGGGTGTCAACTTGCAGCCCACGGGCCGGATGTGTCATGTGTTGGCCACCCCCACCCCCATTTTAGCAAAGAGGGGGAGTCGCGATATGTCACATGATGACAGTGTGACACCGCAAGTTCAACATCCCTGATCTAAATTATGTTCCATTGAATACAGACTTGGAGGAGATCAATGTTTGAAGCCTATAGGCAAATAAGTTTTTTTTAAAAAAAATATGCAGTGAGAGGAGAGCTAATGTGATCTAGTGTTTAAGGCACCAGGCTAGAAACTAGGAGACTGTAAGTTCTAGTCCCTCCTTAGACATGAAAGCTAACTGGGTGACTTTGGGCCAGTCAATTTCTCTCAGCCCACAACACTCAGCAACAAACTGGTCAGTCAATTCCTGTTTCAACCAATGGGTCAACACTCTGTTGATCTGGGGGTGAGAGTGGGCAGACACATCTTGCACTTGTGACAAAACATTGGGGAAGAAAAAAGTGAATCAGTTATACCTATTCTTAATATATTTCCAAATAGTCTATTTAATTGAACGATTAAAAATTTAGTCTGTTAAGTCAGAAGGGAAGGAAAAATCTCTTGGTTTCTAATTATCACTTTTTTCTCTTAATTAAATTGATTAAAAATCCAAGTTGCGCAGTTCTGCAACTCGACTGCAGGTTGGAGGCATTTACAGCAATATTATACGTTGTTTCTAACCATTGGGTGAGCATATATGGTGAAGAACACATTCTGGTTTCTCTCGTTTGCCCCAACCGAACAACCTCCCCATAAGGATCTGAACGGGAAATCCAAAACTCAAAGATTTTGTCAGTCGCTTCAAAACCTGTTTTATGTTGAGTAGATGTTTGAGGATTCCAGAGTAAGTCCCACTGTGATCAATAGACTTGTCCTTAAATTTGAAGAACCCAACTATCTTCAAAAAACAGAATCCCCACTAGTAATTTAAAAATGCTGCACAGGTCTCATAAAACCAGAATCACTGTTCAGAAGTGAAACGTTTCATAAATGAAAGAGATTTCCCAAACACTTGATTCATTTAACAATGGTTCAGGAAACGTAGTGTAGTTTATTCAATTGAATTTTTCTTCAGTGCTTTTTTAGTTGTAGTTTTGTTGCTGGCACCTAGCAAATGAGCTGTTAGCGCTGTTGCAAAAGAGCAGTGAAATTCCGTATTAGGAAGAAGAGTGAAAGAAGGAGGTGTGTTGCTGCTGCAATTTGTCTGGAAAATAAAAGCAGGCCTTTTCCAAGAAATATCTGATGTCACTGAATCCTGAGCTCAGAATAATACATAAATTAGCCCCCTTGTGCAGGAGTCAGCAGATGTAGTGATTAACCAAGATCAGCTCCTGCTCGGAGCAAGGGGAGAAGATAAGTGAAAGTAAATGAAATTGGTCTCCACTGACCTTAAGGGAGTTGGCAATTCTTCTAGAACAAGCTCCTGATTTTTAAAGTTGAAATTTAATTCTTGTAACAAGCAAATAGTGCTCCTTGAAAATTAAAAGGAAGAGAGCTCTTCATATTGCCATACGGATATGAAAGAACCTAGGTTGGTGTGGTGGCTAATAAGATATAGATGTGATTCCAGCTTTTATTTATTTGTTTGTTTATTAGACTTGTATGTCTCCCCCATCTTCCCTAGATCTGCAAATACAATGGGTAATAAAAATCATTTATTATTTATAAATGCATGCAAGGATTTATAAATGCATGCAAACATTTATAAATGCATGCATGCATTTATGACTAATTTTTTTATTCCTAACAAAAATGCACACGAGAATGAGAGTAATACTATCATAGCTGAATGAGACAGCAGTTACCAGTGATCTTCACAGTCTGTGTGTGTGTGTGAGAGAGAGACAGAGAGAGACAGAGACAGAGGCACAGAGAGACAGAGAGACAGAGACAGAAACACAGACACAGACACAAAGATACAGACAGAGACAGAGACAGAGACAGACACAGACACAGACACACAGGCAGACACACAAACACACACAGAAAGAGAAAGAGACAGAGACAGACAGAGACACAGAGACAGAGAGAGACAGACACAGACACAGACACAGACACAGACACAGAGACGAGACAGAGACACAGACAGACACAGAGACAGAGAGACACAGACACAGACACAGACACAGAGACACAGAGATACAGACAGAGACAGAGAGAGACAGACACAGACACAGACACACAGACAGAAACACACAGAGAGAGACAGAGACACAAGACAGAGAGAGAGATACAGACACAGAGACACAGAGACACACACACAGAGATGCAGATACAGAGACACCGAGACACCGAGACAGAGACAGAAAGAGAGATACAGACACCGAGACACAGACACAATCACAGACACAGTCACAGTCACAGACACAGACACAGAGATGTATTCGACCACTTAACAACCAAGTTTTTGGAACAGAACTTGGTTGGCTAAATTACTGTGTACCGGTTGCAAATGTATTCTACACACACACAGAGAGAGAGAGAGAGGGAGAGGGAGAGGGAGAGGGAGAGGGAGAGAGAGAGAGAGAGAGAGAGAGAGTCAAAAGTAGCTGGAGGTTTATTTGTACTGAAATTCCAAACAGTTAACTTCTTCCCCCTTCCAAGATAGAGCTCCCCCATAATTGTTATTGACATTTTTTTAAAAATGATCCTATATCAGGGAGGTGTCAGATGTGGGGAAACAGAAAGAGATGATCTTTGCTAAGGACAAAAAGAAGTTCCAAATACAGGACAGAAACATCTAGTTTCCCTCTTGTTTTCTTGGTTATCTGATGCCCACCAAAGCAATGAAGGTATTATAAGAACTAAAGGAAGATTCAGTTGCCGGTATAGATAGGAGGGATCTTAGATGAATATAGACCAATATAATTCCCTTCCTGTTTAGCTGATTGAGTCAGGCAGCTTAGGTAGAGTGCCCCAGCCATGCTGAGGAATCTCCTTGCTCTTGTTTCAATATGAAAAATGCCATAGATGAAAAAAGATTAAGAGTCCAGTTCTCAAACAAAAAAAGAAGGAAGCATTTGTCTTTCGAAATGACCCCATAAAAAAGAAGTATATGTTGAAAAATGTTGGACAAGCTAAATAAAATGATAAACATTTTGAAGATCATTTTCTTGCTTTCTAATTACTCTCTAAGGGTGCAGGAACACTTACTCATTGAATTGGTTGATATCCCATTTCTGTTTTGTAACTGAATTTTTTTCTATCCTCTTTCCATCTTAATTGATATTCGTCATTTTGGGGCTTAAAGTATGCATTAATTTACAATCTTGCATGTGCACCAGGTTTACCTGGAATAAGAAATATTGGACACATGTAAGCCATAAGCAAAGCTCCAGAAATTGTTTGTGTCTTCAGTGCACCAAATGCACAAGTATTTATCTTTCCCTTCGTCATTCTGGATGGAGAGAATGGTTAACTGTAGAATGCACATAAAAAAACATTGCCAAATGCGTTGAATTCAATCTACCTTTGAATATAAATTTTACTGAGCAAAAAGGAATAAAGTAAAAATAAATGCTATGCTTCCTATATTCAATCAACACAGTGCATGTGTCATTCTAAATGCAATTTCCTCCCTATTTTAATTTAAAAATGAGCTTCCTGGAAAGTTAATGTTTACCCATTCCCATCTCTTCTGATGATATTAAAATCTATTTTGAAGAGAAATCCAACTGCAGTACTATAAAATGATAAGCTCCAGTTAAACCCACATTGTTGGCCTGGAAGTGGCTGGCATCTTCCTTGCATGCTAGCTTGCCAAAACGTAAGTATAAGGAGTGGTAGAGAGAAATGAATAAACTGGGCAGCATGCAGGCACTCAAGACAGATTAAGGATGCCAAAGTTTCATCAGGATATTCCATGCCTGCCTTCCTCAGGTTAGGGCTCTTGAAATGTGCTGGGAGAGAGACAGTTTGATGTAGTGGATAAGATGTGGGTTAAGGATCAGGAGACCCAGGTTCAGATACAGATTAACAGAGTTGGAAAGCATCTTGTAGGTCATCTTGTCCAACACACACACATACCCACTGCCCAAGTAGACCTACACCATTTCTGACAGATGGCAGTCCAGTCTCTTCTTGAAAGCCTCCAATAATGAAGCTCCCACAACTTCTGAAGGCAACCTGTTCCATTGGTTAATTGCTCTCCTTATTTCCAGGTCGAATCTCTCCTTGTTCAGTTTCCATCCATTATTCCTCGTCTGGCCTTCAGGTACTTTGGAAAATAGCTTGACCCTCTCCTCTGTGGCAGCCCCACAAATATTGGAAGGTTGCTATCATGTCTCCCCTGGTCCTTCTCTTCACTAGACTAGCTGTTCAAATCCAGCTTCAGATACAGAAGCCTATTGGGAGACTTTAGATTATGGTTGTAGGGAAAAATTGAAGGATGGAATACTAAATATGAGAAATATGCAGGAAAAGCAGGATAACCTCCACCATCATCCTCATCACCATGGTGGAAGATGTTAACCAATACATCTGGAAAGTACAAAACTGTCTGATGTCATTCTAGATCTTTATTTGTTTGTTTGTTTGTTTGTTTGTTTATTTGTTTGTTCAATTTATATGCTACCCTTCTCCGGAGACTCAGGGCGGCTTACAATGTGTTAAGCAATAGCCTTCATACTTTTGTATATACCTGCTTAGTAGGGCTTTTGCTCCCCCCCCCAAGCGGTGTTCTTTTTTATACAAAGTCAGTTTATTGCCCCCATAATCCGGGTCCTCGTTTTACCTAACTCGGAAGGATGGAAGGCTGAGTCAACCTTGAGCCTGGTGAGATTTGAACTCGTGGTAATTGCAGGCAGCTGGCAGCTAAGTGCTACTTTAACAGCACTTTAGTCTGCTGTTCCACCAAGGCTCTTTACTGAGCAACATTTATTAATTATGTGCAACAAGAATGTATTTGAAGCCCTTTTATTATATTTTACCTCCAAGGTTTTCTCACCTCACCTCTTATAACCTACTATAACACCACAATCATACACCCAAACTCTAGGTTGGGCACTTTAAGATAGCAAAAGATAGCCTCAGATACCTGTCTGTGTTCTCACAGCATGTTAAACCACAAACCAGTCAACTATTTTAGCCAAGAGTGCTATTTGAAACCAGAGCCTGTGCTTAATATTTGACTTGGTGTATGTTGTGTAAACTCAGGAAATTGGTTAATTAAGCAAACGTTGGTTCAGTAAACCATGACTAATCACAGCATGTGAACACAGCCTTAGTGAGCTTCACAGGAGTTTTGTTGTAATTCACTATCTCATTGTGGCTGAGACAGCTAACCTGGTGTCTATAACCAAGGCCTGGTGGAACCAAAAGAGGGATTTTCCCTTCTATGAAATATGCCCACTAAGGTTTTAAGCATGGTACCAGCTGCAATCACAAAGCAGCGGGGAATAGAGCAGCAGTTGTCAATCAGGAAGTTCTAACAGCTTTCAGTGGCACTGTCCCCAAAATAACTAGATGTGAATTCCTGTGATTGAAGTTCGGTTTTAAAGAGCAGATGGGGTTGTTGTTGTTAAATCAATTTCCCTGCTGTGAGGAAATATCTCTGCCTGCCCCCGCTAATAATCCATCATGTGGTTAGTTCTGGAAGACTTCCATTTGTCCTCATGTGATGTTCTAGAATTCCTAGCCACTATGGTCCTGTCAGAGACTATTGAGGGCTACTGAGGACTATTGAGGGCTACAAATCATCGAAATGGTACATTGAGTCACCTATCTGTGAGTTGAGTGGCTATATACTGTACATTTATGTAATACATAAATACAATAAAATAAAATATCTTAGTGTAACTTTGACATGAACTGAAAATGAAGGACACAATCCTCAGTCCTATAATCCTCAATTACATCATGCTCTGATTGGCTTATCAGTGCTGCTTCCCCACTCTCTACAGAAAGATGAGGCTTATTATATCAGTCTGCTATACAGTAGGTGACTAAATGGACTCAGAAGGGTTTCAGAGAGAAGTTGTGTTTCCCCCCCCCCCCCAGAGAATCTATTGGAGAGTTTAACTGAGGTCTTAATGAATGGTTACACAGATCTTAGATCAGAATGCTTCTCTGTGACCTCTCATTGTATGTTGATCCTGGAGGGTGTCTTGGTTTTCTGAGGTATTTCAGCAGATGAAACAAGAAAGATTGTTTCAAACAAGAGAAAGTCCTGTTTGTTGGAAAAATCTTCATCAAGTAGGTTTATCTTCAACTCTGAAGAAAAGATAAAATAATTACAAGCTTAAGAACTTGTATGCTAGAAAGGACTAAAGATTTTTAACATAAAAAAACCCCACGATTTTAATGTCAGCTAATACTTGGACTTACAAAACGACACAAAATATTATAACATCAGAAATATTAAAAAAGCATGTTGAAGAATGGAGTGAGAAGTTAACAACTGCAATATCAGTCAGTATTACAGGATCAGTTACTATTGTCTGTAGTGATATCGGCTTCTATGGATAGACTGTTTAAATGATAGGTGTGAAACAAATTTTATGTGACAAGACAGAGAAACTACAGAATATGGAACTATAAATGGCAGGGCAAGATAATGATTTGGAAAAGGATACTTCATTAGATATACAAAAGAAACCTGTTGAAGATTTAAAAATGAAAAGGGAAATGCCAATGATAAACCAAGAGAGTGACTTAGAAAATATTTTCTTATTGGCTAAAAGAGTCTTGTTAGTCTTGAAAAAATCTGGGCAGTGGGATAAAGAAAAATTGAAGAGAAATCGACCATTTATCAATATTTGATTGAATTAAAAATTAAAAAATTTAGAAGTAAAGGGGATACATTTTTTCAACTTTCTGGCAACCCTTTATGGACTTTTTGCTGGCACTGAGATTAAAAAGTTAATGTTTATGGATTTGGCTATAGATAAACAATGGGATAAGGGATGAAGAAATACCTATTTCTTACAGGGGATTAAGTTACTAAATTTATTTATTCTTGTGATGAAGGTTGAAAATTACTTCTTTATATATTTATTTTCCTTTTCTTTATTATATTTTTTCTTTCTTTTTTTCCTGAGCTTTTAATTCTTTCTTTCCATTATATTTTCTTTAAGGATAGTTTGTATTAATTTTTACTACTGAAATTAAAATTCTTAGAATTTGTTAACCAAGGTCACCGATTATCAATGTGCTAATGATCCTCAGTTGGATATTTGGATTCTTGATCAACCAAGTGATGTTGCCAAAGTCTTCTCCCAGTGTCTGGAAGCTGTGAAGGTCTAGATCAGGGGTGTTAAACTGGCAGCCCATGGGCCAGATGCATTACACACATGCCACACCCACCCCAGCTCTGCAAAGGGGGAAAATGTCACGAAACATCACATAATGGCAATATGATGCGGCAAGCTTGACACCTGTGTTCTAGATGGAGAAAAAGTGGCTCTAGGTTCATGAACTTCCCACTTCTGGGTATTCTCCATGTTTAGGTTTACTGGGTTACACTTTTCCAGACAGAACTGATGCACAATTTGGAGACCATCCTCACAGCAACTCTTGAGGAGCACATGGAAGCTGTGATCAGGAAGATTTTTACAGAAATCTGTGTGGTCTATCTATCTGTCTTCTCTTCTCTTCTCTTCTCTTCTCTTCTCTTCTCTTCTCTTCTCTTCTCTTCTCTTCTCTTCTCTTCTCTTCTCCTCTCCTCTCCTCTCCTCTCCTCTCCTCTCCTCTCCTCTCCTCTCCTCTCCTCTCCTCTCCTCTCCCCTCCCCTCCCCTCCCCTCCCCTCTTCTCTCCTCTCTTCCCTCCCCCTCTCTCCTGCATAGTGATGCCCCTGAAGACCACTTAGAAGCTTCATCTCATTGAGAATACAATGGCACAAGCAGTTTTGGGCATGTTATGGTATGCCCACAGAATACCTGGTGGTTTGTGAACTACACTGGTTACTAACAGGCTTCCAAAGTGCAATTCAAATGCTGGTGTCACCTGTAAAGCACCTCATAACATTCAGTCTTGTTATGTGGGGACCATCTTCTTCCTATAATGTCTACCCATCCTGTAATATCTGACAGAGTTGGCATGATTCAAGTGCTGCCTATTAAAGCAATTCATCTGATGGGGCCCATCAGGTGGGTTTTTTCTAGCACTGAATAGTATTCCCCCAGAAACCTGAAGAGCATCTCTCTTTTAGATAATTATTAAAGCCTGGACCTTTCTTTAGCCATTGGGCCAAGGTATGGTATAAGGTTGTGGATTGATTTTGCTGTTTGTGGCTGTTATTGTTTCATTGTATCTGTTGTCTTTTTCTATGAGCATCTTTTCATTTTTGTGGTTTTAGTTTCTGGACTGATTATTTATGATTTTAATATGACTGTTGCCCAGAGTCATTCTGAGTAGTCTACAAAATGTGATAGATTGATTTTAATTAGTCTGCTTTAAATCTGGCCAAATTATGCTCATATCTGCAGGACTATTTCCATACTGCACAAGCATCTTTTTATTTTATTTTTTTTACCACCTTTTCTAAAAGCAGCAATATAAACTGCTCCCTCCTCCCCTTTGCTTCTCATTGTTCCTTTTCCTAATTCTCAGCTCCTGATGCGAAAACATTTTAATGTAGAATTGTATTTTAATTCTTTAATGGGAACTAAAATTATTTGCCATTGTAACCCAAAATAAGCTTTGATACACCCATAGTCTACAGCTCATGAAGCTGTAGGAAGCATCCATTTTCATTTTATTCTACTGAATATTTCCTTGTAGGTTTATTCTTCACCATCTTCTTATGTCCACCTTTCTACTTACTTCTTCTTCTGCCTTAACACCGGCCTTGTTATCTCCTCTAGGCTGAACTTGAATACCCTTGACATCTTTCAGATGTCTCTTAATACTAGACCCCCCTCTCCCCCACACACAAACAAAGACCCTTGAAACTAAATACTTTCATGTTTAGGATCCCCTTTATCTCTGAGTTTACATGGGTTAAGCTCTTTTCCTTCTCTTGGATGAATATGTGATGTAACTAGAGATGTACCAGATAAGGGAGGAATTTCTATATGTGCTGAACCTCCAATATCTTCCACAATTCCTGCCTCTTTCCCAGCCTCAGAAAAAAATCATTACAGAGATATTACTAGGATTGCCAGATTTCAGCTGCAAAAATCCAGACAATTCTGAAGAAATCTAAAATTTCCTTTGCTATCATGTGGTAGCCATTAAGACTTTTTCAACCTGCAACAGGTAACCCTAATATTGAAAACAAGCAAGAAAGGGAGAAAAAACCATACAATTAACTCAAAGCAGAAGCAAAGGTGATCATGTCAGCCCTCTATGTGTTCCTTGAATGTTTTCTATAACCTTATATGTATTTTGCAGGTATGGAGAAACCTAATTTTGTTAGAAGAGTTGCAGCCTGATTCTGTCTTCCCTTGAAGCAAGTGTCATAATATTACTGTTAAGTGGTAGTAGCTCATGCACAATACAGGTAATAAATTGTTAATGAACTTAGTATCCAGCATTCTGAAAAAAAAACTTGAGTGTTTTACAGAGGAGAGACATTTTAACAACTACAGAACTTGCCAAAGAGAAGTTGCTGTTTGAGGTTTCTAACAATCAAAGTCACATTAAGTTGCCCATTCTATTCTTTCCATATTTTATACTATCTTAATGATTTTGCTTCATTTAATCAACATTATTAATAATGAGTCATATCAAGTCAACTTTGCTTTCAGTACACTGATTCCCTGATCAAATCCTAGAACCTGTCTTAACTATTGCTAGTAGAACACACAATAAAACAGAACCAAATGAAGGACTTGCTGTCTTTGCAGAATGTATCATCAAAAAGCATGGCTATAATTGTTGGACTGTACTTAAAGTGCTTTGTCTCCTGTCAGAATATTAGCACCTTAGACCATGTTAGACTATGCAAGCATTGAAAGTTATTTCAAAAAAACATTTTAGACTTTGCCCAAGTGGATATTGCACCTTTCCTACTACAGTAGCCTATCATTTTTCACGCTTTTGTGTGAAGCAGAAAAAAATGTTTGTTTTAATGAAACAAATAATTAAAACAGGGCTTCTCCGGTGCAATCCTTAAAATCATCATCTTCTTCGCCATCCCTTTTTTTTTAGGCTCATGTGGAAATCTGTTGGAGCGCCGACCCTCTGGAATGATTTGCCCATCGAACTCAGGATAGCCCCTGACCTCCTCTCCTTTTGCCGCAAACTGAAGATGTGGCTTTTCCACCAAAAAACTTGATCTATTGGGGGTTGCACAAACTGTAATAATTTTAAATATGGTTTTAATGGGGTTTTAACTTATTTTGTGATTTGTATTATCGATTGTTGTTGTAAGCCGCCCCGAGTCCTTCGGGAAAATAGCAGCATATAAATTGCAAAAATAAATAATAAAAATTCATGTGGAAACAAAAGATGTAGGTATTTCTATAAATAGAAAACACAATAGCATCTATTCTTTTCTAACAATTAGCACTATAACACCTACAGAAGGTAACGATTGTATATTCTACAACAGGAGTAAGAACCTCTCAATTGAGTCCTTACAGGAGCACTGATGATGTTACCTTGTTGGATAATAAAAACGTCTGCAAGAAAACAACCAAGCTCAGAGAGCACCAAGGAGCCCACAATTCAACCCTTTTCTTTTATAATAATAAATAATAAATATAATAAACTGAGGAATAAACAGCGCTAAAGCAGCTTTGCTCCATTAGGTTTCCTCCAGAGGAGTAAATCAACCATCATTGGCTGCGGATTCTGGTACCTGTGCTACCACCACAGGTGGAAGGGGGCGTGCCCTTGACGCCTGGGCAGAAGAGGCTCTCTAGGACACGCCCATGCGACCAAACACCCTCCTGGATGATCGCACACCCTTCCTCTACCGATTCGCCGTCAACTGCTTTGGCATCCCTGATTGGATCCCGGAGTTCTAAATCAACACGTTGGACAGCTCCCTCCACGGTCGAACGCCCCTACTGAATCCAGACGCGATCCTCTCGTAATCTCTATTTCCACCCACCCCCCATCCCGGATTTTAGCGGCCTTTCCATCCACATCCCTTCGCGCCAATCTTAGCGAGACGATCGCGACCCTCTCCCTCCCAGGCTCTCTCCGCCCCCTGTCCCCCCACCACTCAATCTGCCCACAGTGAAGATGGCGGAGGGGTTTGCTTCACCCGTCTACGCTATACGGGTGGGCGCAACCACGGCAGGGCGACAAGAGGGGGGGGGGAGTAGCAGGGAGGGCGGAACGGACCATCGGGGCAGCCGGGAGCCATGTTGAAGCTGCGGGAGGAGGCGATGCTGTTGCCTCCGCCGTCGCCACGGAGCGGTGAGAGCCACGGGAAAAGCAGCGCCGCCGCTTCCAGATAAATGGTGGTGGCGGCGGCGGCAACCGAACCTGGCAAGGCGGCAGAGCCCGAGGCGAGGCGGGGCCGGGGGAGCAGCGCCAGGCCAGGGCAGCCGGGCAGGGGGGCGGGGAAAGGGCCGAGGGACCATGGCTGAACCGCCGCCTCAACCTCCGGGACCAAACCAGCGCCGTCCTCGCCAGGATCGCCGCCTGGAACTGCTGCTGCTGCTGCTGCTCCTCCCTTTGTTTCGCTTCAGCTTGGGGAAGCCGGCGGGCAGAGGGGGCTTGGGCTGCAGCCACCGGGCGAAGCCGGAGAAGCCGAGCGGTGGTTGGCCGGGCTGCGCTCTCTTCGGGGAAGTAAAGGAAACCTCGCCGTCCGTCAGGCTCCGGGAGGACGATCCGTGCGCGGGCTCTCTCTCGCAACCCCTGGCGGGGCAAGGGAAGAAGAACAGCAGCTTTTCTCGTGGTGGATCCCTGACCCCACCTTGGGAAAAAAGGACGATCCGCTGCCCAGTTGGCACCCTGGGAGAGCCGGGCAGCGCTTCCCCTTGCTTGTGGATTATAAACGCTTCCGTACTCCTTCCGGATCCCCCGAGTCCGGCAAGGCTCGGAGAAAGCCGTGCACGGACTACCTGGGGATGCCTCGCGAGGCTCGCTGTGGTTGGGGTGGATTCCGCGCAGAGGGGCGTCTACTCAAGCACTTCCAATCAACGCCCTAGGAGGGGCTGGAGCCAGCCGGACAATGGGGTGTCCAATTGGATGAAGGCTCCCTCCAAAAATCGCCGGGATCCGACCCGTTTTAACAGGACTGTAGCCTGTCTCCGGCGGGTCCACCTGTGTACAAAGCCATCTCGCCGCCTCCAGAACTGCACCGACCGCTCCTTGCTGAGGAGCTCCGAGCGCTCGGCCACCCGAACGAGGAGAAAAGGCGGCAGTCCCCCCATGCCTTCGTGGTCCCCGATTATGCAGCTGGCTTCCTTTTCCCGCCCGGGAGCCCGTTCGCCTTTCTGCAGGTGGTTCACCCTGTTGACCTGTCTTCAGCTCTGCCTGGGGCAACCGGTACCCCGTGGAATTCCCCGCGGCTCCTACGCCGGCGAGTGCTGTGGGAGCAGCCCAGAGCGATGCTGCCTTTGTACCTGGACCAGAAAAGGCTGGGCGAGAGCTGTTTCGGCGGTTTCAGCAGCTTGGACAGCTCCCTGTGCTTTTCTGGGAGCCAATCCGAGCGTAGACTGGAAAAGGCGCGAGCTCCTCTTTTCTTTCCGTCCATTCGACTCTACCAAAGGCTGTTTACAAACTCTTTGTTTTGAGGTGAATTTTAGGAGTCCGTCCATCCCGGAATTCTTTCCCTCCCTGCCCTTAAAAGCCACTCATCCAGCTCTGCAGAGTGAAATAACCTATTCCACGTGTGCCAAGAAAAGGAGGCGAAGAGAAAGGGCGCCTCTGCCCTTGCTGAGAGTTCGGAGGGCAGCCAATCGTCACCCTCTCTTCCCTCAGTATAATTACCAAGTCCAGGTGGCTGAAAACCAACCTTCAGGCACACCGGTGATAACGGTGGCAGCCCAAGATTCTGATTCGGGGGATGCTGGGCGGTTGGTCTATTCCATGGATGCTCTGATGAACAGCAGATCTCTGGAACTGTTCAGCATTGATTCCCAAAATGGCCTCATCAGTACCACTGAAGTTTTGGATAGGGAAAATATGGACCTACACTACTTCCGAGTGACGGCTATAGATCATGGGGTTCCCCGTCTCTCTGCCACCACCATGGTTGCAATCACAGTTGCAGACAGAAATGACCATAATCCAGTATTTGAGCAGAGTGAGTACAGAGAGACGATCCGGGAAAACGTAGAAGAAGGCTATCCCATTTTGCAGCTGAGGGCCACCGATGTGGACTCTCCACCCAATGCCCATATCCGATATCGATTTGTCAACGAACAAGCCGCTCACTCTGTCTTTGAGATAGATTCACGGTCAGGGTTGATCACTACAAGTGGGCAAGTAGATAGGGAGAAAATGGAGAAGTATTCTTTGGTGGTGGAGTCAAATGATCAAGGTAAGGAGCCCGGCCCTCTATCCTCCACAGTTAGAGTGTATATAACAGTTCTTGATGAAAATGACAATGTCCCACAATTTAGTGAAAAGCGGTATATAGTCCAGGTAAGAGAAGATATAAGGCCCCATTCAGAAATTTTAAGAGTCACCGCCACTGATTTAGACAAAGACAACAATGCTTTAGTTCATTATAACATCATCAGTGGTAATAGTAGGGGCCAGTTTTCAATTGACAGTGTGACTGGGGAAATACAGGTGGTAGCTCCTTTGGATTTTGAAGTGGAGCGAGAATATGCCTTGAGGATCCGTGCCCAGGATGCAGGACGTCCTCCTTTGTCCAATAACACAGGCATGGTTAGCATCCAAGTAGTGGACATTAATGATCATGCTCCTATCTTTGTCAGCACCCCCTTTCAAATATCTGTCTTGGAAAATGCCCCTTTGGGCCATTCAGTAATCCACATCCAGGCCGTGGATGCAGATTATGGAGAGAACTCACGCATTGACTACAAGCTCGCTGGCGTCGCTTCGGATACTCCCTTTGTAGTGAACAGTGCCACAGGCTGGATTACTGTGAGTGGCCCTTTGGATCGAGAGACTGTGCAGCACTACTTTTTTGGGGTAGAAGCCCGGGACCATGGCTCTCCCTCTTTATCTGCTTCTGCCAGTGTCACCATTACTGTCATGGATGTAAATGATAACCGGCCCGAATTTACCCAGAAAGAATATCTCATTCGCCTTAATGAAGACGCTGCAGTGGGGACTAGTGTTCTTAGTGTAACAGCAATTGACCGGGATGTGAATAGTGCCATCAGCTATCAGATAACAGGTGGGAACACACGGAACCGTTTTGCTATCAGTACTCAAGGTGGAGTGGGATTAATCACCCTCTCTTTGCCCCTGGATTACAAACAAGAGAGGCGATTTGTGCTAACAGTGACAGCTTCTGACCGGACCCTGCATGACAACTGCCATGTTCACATCAACATTACGGATGCCAACACTCACAGGCCAGTGTTCCAAAGTGCCCATTATTCAGTAAGCGTTAATGAGGATCGTCCAATTGGTAGCACCGTGGTAGTGATCAGTGCCACAGATGATGATGTTGGAGAAAATGCCAGGATTACCTACTACTTGGAAGACAATATCCCCCAGTTTCGGATTGATGCAAACACGGGTGCCATCACCCTGCAGGCAGAGCTGGATTATGAGGACCAGGTCACCTACACTCTGGCCATTACAGCAAAAGATAATGGGATCCCCCAGAAAGCAGACACCACCTACGTGGAAATCATGGTGAACGATGTCAATGATAATGCCCCTCAGTTTGTGAGTGCTCACTACCAAGGCGTCATCTCTGAGGACAGCCCTCCTTTCACAAGCGTGCTTCAGATCTCTGCCACTGACCGGGATGCCCACGCCAATGGACGTGTGCAATATACATTCCAAAATGGAGAGGATGGTGATGGGGATTTCATTATTGAGCCCACCTCTGGGATTATTCGAACCATCCGCAGATTGGACAGGGAAAGCATTCCTGTTTACGAACTTACGGCCTATGCCGTGGACAGGGGAATGCCTCCTCAAAGAACCCCTGTCCACATTCAAGTGTCAGTGCAAGATATTAATGACAATGCTCCAGTCTTTCCGGCTGAGGAGTTTGAAATCTTTGTGAAGGAAAATAGCATCGTGGGCTCTGTCGTGGCCCAGATCACAGCTCTGGATCCAGATGAAGGCCCCAATGCCCAGATTATGTATCAAATTGTGGAAGGCAATATCCCTGAAATCTTTCAGATGGACATATTTTCGGGTGAGCTCACTGCCCTCATTGATTTGGATTATGAGACCAAGCCTGAATATGTCATTGTAGTTCAGGCCACTTCCGCCCCCCTTGTCAGCAGAGCTACAGTCCACATCAAACTCATTGACCAGAATGACAATAGTCCCGTTCTGAAAAATTTCCAGATCCTCTTTAACAATTATATCTCCAACAAATCAAACACTTTTCCTTCTGGTGTGATAGGGAAGATCCCTGCCTATGACCCAGATGTGTCTGATAGACTATTTTACACCTTTGAACGAGGAAATGAACTGCACTTGTTAATTGTCAACCAGACTAGTGGGGAACTCAGACTCAGCCGTAAACTGGACAACAATCGTCCTTTAGTGGCTTCCATGTTGGTGACTGTCACAGGTAAAGATGATTTTAATTTTTTCAATATATTGCATCAAAGTTGGATTTCCTTGAAATATATATATATTAAACAGCTTGTTTGCTTTTGCTAAATCTATGGTAGCCAGAGATAGGAGAAAGCAAGCGAGTAAAGAGACTTCAATAGTTAATTATATTAGCAGATCTTTTATTTATTTATTTTCTAGTTTCCTTTAGGGTGTAATAGCCCAGTGGGCACCAAAAAGCAAGATTTGATTGCTTCCTGTTATCTCATGGCAGACTCATTTCATAATATATTAGATGGAGCCAAGTTTCTGCCCTGAAGAGTTTACAGTCTAAATTAGATTAAAGTGCACACAAAGGGAGGGAGAAAGGATGTAAATTGATAAGTTAAACCTGCCTGCTGCACAGAGAATGGAAATGCTGCCTGCTTCGTTTCTCTGTTTCTTTTCATGCTATAGCAAAGGTAGTCTAACTAAATATGGACCTTGGAAGGTTATAATGATCCTCCATGGCTTTTGAGTTAGAGGAAACATAAGTTAGCAACAAGTGATGAAACTGGGAGTTTATCTGACTGCAGCTTTCTCTGCCTACCAGATAATTGAAACTCGGGAAAAGGCAAAAAGAATCACTCTGAGAGGGAAAAAGTATTAATGAGCACACTGTTTTTGTGCTAAAATTGCCATTTTGGATTATTTTTCGCTGTTTTGCCTCTGGGCTAGCCAATAACATGAAGGTGAGCGGAGTTTCACATCGATAGCAGGCAGATTGATGTAATTTGCCTGGTACTTAAACATTCTTTGTCTGGATGGGAAGAAACCTTGATAGATTTGAAAACTTGAAATTTGTTCTTCAATGTTCTTTCTCTCTCACACACACAGACACAGAGACACACACACACACAGAGGCTTGAAGTATTTTGGGTGGCATGAAGGGATTTATCAATTTAAAAAGATTTACAATTTGCTTTTTCTCTTCAAGGAAATTAATGCAATGTATTTCCAAGATCACACTCTGCACATTTATTGCCACTTATTCAATGTGTTTGGGGGGTTTGCCTGAACAGTTCTGAGGTTCTTATGTTCAGGTGAACCCCTAGACACATTGCTTAAGCGACAATAAATGTGCAGGACATGATTTGGAGAATGCATTGCGTTAAATTCCTTAAAGAGAAAGGCTCAGCCCCAAAACATAAATTCATAATGAAGATAATGTCTCAGCTTAGACAGTTGCTTCCCCCTAATAAACAGCAGGAGTCACAGATCTGATTTAAGGAGCAAAGATTCTTACATAGAACATAACTTCTAGGCACATTTATATCTCCAGTGCATTTCGTTTTAAGAATGAAATGCTGGATATATCTGCTAAATGCATCTAAAACTTCTGTATCAGGGGCATTTTTCAAAAGCCATTGTCTTTCATTTTATTTATCTTATCTTCCAAAAAAGCAAGATAATTTGACACACACACACCTCTTGGTGACTGATTGGATATTGCTTTGGCTATCTCGTGGATTCAGCTAGTGAGCCAAATGCTTGAATTATCACTCTTCTACACTGCAAGAAAGAAACAGTTTCCACCATTAGGTATTTTAGCAGATTTAACCCAGGCCTCAACTATCTCATAAGCAAGGTTTGGCTCCTTGCTTATATTGAATTAAAGTAGCCCTTTTTGATTAAATAATGTGATGGGTCTGTTTACCATGTCATGTCAATATTTATGTCTTGGACATAATCATTTCTTTGTCCTCTCTGATCAGTCTCACTATTCATCTGCTTCTATTTCACGTTACATGCAAAATAATCATTTGTTGGTTGGTCATTTGCCTTGTCCGTTTTTTTCTAAAATCTATTTAGAAAATTCTTGTAAATACCAACAAATTATTGGGCTTTGTGGGGGATATGCTGATAGAAACTCATATTATCTTTACAATACATGAGCTCTGCATTTATGTAAATACATATATCTCTGTAAAATTCCCCTACCTTGAAAATAGCGGTTACAACCATTTCTTACTTTAAGTCAGAAGGGTTTACACCAATAGCCAAATACAGTCAAACAAAATATATACTGTTAAGAATAGGATTCTTAACAGTATATATTCTAAGAAGGCTAAGAATAGGATTCTAAATAGCCTGAAGTCTTCCAGTTCTAAGCTCTTCCTATAAGGCCACCACTCCATTACGTCACAAGATGTAGGGAAGTCCTATCCTGCTTACCTTCTGGAAGGCTATTAAGACCTAGCCTTTTCTTTAAGCATTGGGCTAGGATGGAGGATGAGTCCAGCAATTGCGTCCTTCAGGTTGTGCTGTGGTACCTCGTGCTTTGTAAAAGTTTAAATGTTGTTGCATTTTTAATTGGCACTGTTGGTTGTTAACCAACCACACTGAGATGTTTTATAGAATGTGAGTGGAAATGTCACTTTAACAATAAATAAGTGGCAAGTTTTACAACTGATCCCTAATGAAGTAATTAAAAAAAAGATCCTTGGGTAGAAAGCATGTACAAGAAGGTCCTCTTGAAGGAGAAAGAGGAGAGAAGGTTGCATCTGTATCTCACAGCCTTAGTTACTCAGCTGTGTCTAGGGAGACTTGCATTATTCACGGTCGTCTCCACATCCTAGTTAACTGTCTCCTTTTTCTTCCTGCCATGAGATTAATAGGGGGAAATGGTTGGGAAAAGGCAACCCCTGTTTTCTTCTGAAGATAGGAACAGGACAGGCGGACATGTTCAGGGCAGTCAACTCAGACTCAATGTTCGATTAGGGTTCCTCAGGGGTTAATTGTAACTGCAGGGTAGTGCAATATTATATTCATGCCCCCAGAGGGAGAGAGGAGGAGGGAGAGGCATGCAGGCTGATGATTGGAGAACTGCATTGACCTTTCCAGGAGCCTGCCAGGGTGCACTCAAGTAAACTCAACCTCTGAATGCACTTAAGCCTTGCACAAAGGCAGGAAGAAATCACATTTTCAGGCTTTGCATTAAATTCACTCAGAACAACACATGAGGACGTTATTATTTTTCCAGTGTGAAAATGAGGAAAGAAAAGCTTAAGCTCGGGATGGCAAAAAGCATGGAAAGAGAATTAGGCAAAGAAACCACCCTTCCGGCTATGAATAGGGGAGGGATAGGGAGGGGAGGGGCAGCACTATGCCTCTGCTTGGGTTTTATAGTTATTTGGGATGTTTCGGCCCTTCCTTCCATTGGAGAACAACTGATTTCTTGCAGATTTTTATGTCTTATTATTGCTAAGTTTTCAAATCAGTTGTCTACGGAACAGCTTCTGTTCCAATTTGATACAGTGGAAGCAAGGATCAACCTAATGGTTGAAATCAATGAACAATTAGTCAGGTCTTAGAAAGAAAGGAAGGGGATAGTTTGTGAAATGGATCTTAACGGATAGAAATCCTAGCTTTGCTGTATTACTCAAATATGCATGACAGTCTTAGACAGTAACAGAAATACATTCCTTTGCTTGCAAAACAGGATGCAGTCAAATTTTTGTTTTAAAAGGCAATACTGATATTAGAATGTAGGTAGGTTTCATTCCAGTGAAGGGATTTTTTTTTAATCCCTTCATTAACTCTAGCCTCTGGGCATGCTTTGGACATGTGGCATCAATTTCACCCTGGTGCCCAGCTAGAATTACTGTGGTTAGCAGCTAATATGGATATCGATCTATTTCACAAGAGTGGTGTCAATTAAGCTCCATTCTGCTTCTGATGTCATCTATCTAGCTGGGTCAGGTAAAGCTGGAAGGCTGGTTCTGATTCTTGGACCAAATCCTGTTTAACTAATACAGCTACTATGTAAGATGTGAAGAAACTGTGTTTCCTTTGCATCCACCTTGGTTTGGCAGATATCTCTAGTGATTAAGAAAATTGCTTGAGGAGCCTATGGCCTAAGGCTCAAACTTGTAGTCCCAGATAAATCTTCCCAGCAGAGATTTTTAAAAACTATTGAATATTCTGCAATGCAAAATTTATATTCACATATACGTACAAACAAACTTCTATGTAAAGGGAAGATTCATGTAAGTGTTAAAAGTGAGGAGAAAATAACTATAATGGAGAAAACATAAACAGGAATAATTAAACTAAAAGTAAATATGTTTTAAATTATAGTGATCATTCAACATTAATAAATTTCCAGTCACTGATAATTAATATATGTGATGGAATTAAAAATAATTTTTATTCCATGCAAATGATGGAATGGAACTTTTTAGTAAGTATAAATTTGACAGGTTTTTGCTAGATTCACCTTCAAAATTCCTCTGAAAGGGATGGCCCTTTTAAGTTCATTGACTGAATGCCCTGAATGTTGCAATTTCTGATGTCAGAATTGTGTACAATTATTATTTTGTATTGAGAATTCTGTTTATTTCTCCTATGTAGAATGATAAAAAGCACAAATAGCAATTCTGTAGTATAGTAGTTGAACTGGTACTAGAGAGATCCAGGTTCAAATTTACTCTCAGCCAAGGAAACCATCAGGTGACTTGGGGGCAGTTTCTCTCTCTCAGCCCAACCTACTCCCAGGGGAGAAAATGAAAGAGGGAATGTTGCATGTGCTACCTTGAGCTCCTGAACGATAGGCAGGATGTATATTTAAGAAATAAATCAATAAATTGATGATATATAACATTGAAAGATGAATGCTTGATATTGTGGCTGACCTTATTCAATCCTTTAATGGTTTAGGCTGAGTAGAGGTTGGGATAGAGCTGATTTTGGGTTCTGTTACAAAGACCATGTCCTCTATTGATACTTCAGTGTCATCCCTTGTTGTCAGTTCTGAGCAGCAACTTCAGATTGGGGAGCTGTCTGAAAAATAGAACAGGCAGCCCAACCAAGGCTTCTGACAGGAAAGCAACTCTTACTAGGATCATGGATGACATGTAGGAATGTATTATTTCCCCTGGGGATTTTAGATGACAAGAAGTGGTGTTTTGTCCCTTTTTCTTATAAACATTCTATAACATATTACTCATAGGTACATGATATATATCTTGTTGATCCGTCCTTCGACATTGTAGGCCTTGGATGTGAAATCCTTCATTTTTAGGTCTCTGATGAGTCAGAAGAGATGCAATTGTATCGCAGGCTCTGACTAAGCATACGGTGATATATTATGGTATATTCTGAATAGAAACCAGAAGCAAAAAGTTGTAGGCTTCTGGTTACAGGTGGTACTTATACTGGTTCCTGATAGCGCAACAGTTACAATGCTTACCAGCTAGATAACTGATCTAAAGTGGATCAAAAACACCTATTATCCAAAATAAAAATACCTAAAGATGTATTTAGCATGTCAAATATAGGATAAGCTTTTTTTGGAAGTTAATATATGTTAATCAGTGGTGAGTTTCAAATTTTTTTTACTTCCAGTTCTGTGGGTGTGGCTTGGTGGGCATGGCATGGTATGGTGGGTGTGGCTTGGGGGCGTAGCGGGGTAAGGATACTGTAAAATCTCCATTCCCACCCCACTCCAGGGGAAGGTTACTGCAAAATCCCCATTTTCTCCCTATCAGCTGGGACTCAGGAGGCAGAGAATAGATGGGGGTGGGGGCAGTCAGAATTTTTACTACTGGTTCTCCTAACTACTCAAAATTTCCACTACTGGTTCTCCAGAACTGATCAGAACCTGCTGAAACGCACCTCTGATGTTAATGTGAATAAATATTTTCTTTGTTCAGATATTGCATTCATCCAGCAAATTATTCATATAGTCCTTCATGCAAAGGCTAGAAACTAGTTGATCAACTCCTAAGTAGTTATGGGCATTGAACAAGTCTGGTAGAACACTTGAATAATTGCAAGAATTCCAGCATGCCAGCAGCATTCCTCTGCAGTTAGAATTCTCCATTATAGAAGGAAAATATCTCAGAGAGGGGCGATAATTTGCCATTTGAATTTCCATTTATTACAAAGCAGCTGACATTCTCTAAACATCATTAGGTATTTAGATGACCAGCATGTGTTTGCTGTCATGCCATCAAAAAGCCATATGCATTATTCCACTGAAATCAATCAAAATATTTTAGGCCTGAATTCACTTTCTGCCAGGTAAAGAAGTCTCATCTTTTACATTTGCTCCTTTTAGGATGATCATAGCTCCAGGATGGCTATTTTCAAGGAGATCTAAAAATTACATTTATTTAGGCTGTTTGTTTGTTTGTTTGTTTGTTTGTTTATCACCTTCAATATTTTTACAAATAAGACAGCAAACATATCCAACATACCTTCCTCCTCCTATTTTCCCCACAATGACAACCCCTGTGAATTGAGTTGGTGTTTGGTAGGGTTCCCAGATTGAATGTTTTAATCGCTGCATTTAAGGTTTCAAGGGAGGAATTAATTAATTAAATTAATATAACACATTGTGAAAGTATCTATCCTCTAGAGTGCTTCCCGTCTAGAAGGTCCATATTAGGAGTCAATTAGGTGTTTATATTTGCTAAAAATTCATGATAATAGTACTGCTTTATCAAGAATTGAGTCTTCTTTGGGATGAATGAAATCCAGTGGTCCTGGGTGAACTATAATTTACCAGATTCAATATATGGAAATTTTGGTGGCCCAAAACCAAAATCTCCCCAAATGACTTTTGCAAGAGCCATGGTGGCGCAGTCGTTCAAATGCAGCATTGAATGCAGCATTGCCAACAGTTCCAGTCTCGCTAGCTCAAGGTTGACTCAGCCTTCCATCTTTCCGAGGTCAATAAAATGAGGACCCAGATTGTTGAGGGCAATATGCTGACTCTGTAAAAACCGCTTAGAGAGGGCTGTAAAGCGCTCTCTATGGTATGGTAAGTATAAAGGCTATTGCTATTGCATGTGAAGTGCAGAGAAAGAAACTCATTAGCACAAATATTTGTACAGGATTAAATTCAATCAACTTTTTTCTGCAATTATTTCTGAATGTGTTAGAAAGATTTGGCACGTGACTGAACTTGTGCTTCATACCTACAATACAGTACAATATAAATGTAACCAGGGCACATCAGTAGTCAAGGATATATTATTGGAGAGAGAAACGAAGGTAAAACATCAGCTTTCTTGTAAGTAAGCCAAGAGGCCTTGATTGTAATTGCCAGTGGACTCAGGTCTGGCTAAGCTTAAAGGCTGCTCTACCTAAAAGGCAGGTGTGGGAGTTGGAAAAGAAGGTGGGAAGAGATAGCAGATACCAGAGCACAATGACATAGACAAACCTGCAGAGGAAACATTGGAAATTCCCTTATCACACCCTGTATAAACATATTCCCCACTTGTCTATGCTAGCTGGTTGGGACCCAGCTCATTTGTCTACTGTACAATATTGTAAAATAAACCTAGTTCCTGTACTGGAATCCCTTATGTGAGGAAAGACATGGGCCAGAGTTTCAACAAGAAGGCATCCACAGTTTTGCTGAGGCTGGGGTGTCTATTCAACCTAGAATTAAAGGGCTGGAAGGAACCTCAGAGGTCTTCTAGTCCAATCCTATGCTGAAGGCAGGAGACCTTACTATCCTGATCTAAATCCCAGTCTACTTTTGAAAACCTCCAGTGATGGAGCATGCATAATTCCAGTAGGAAAGCTATTCCATTGATAAATTGTTCTGTCAAAATCGAATTGAGTCTACTAGTGTGAAGTAGGATATTAAGCCTCAAATTATGCTGCCTGTTCTATTTTAAGTTTAAAACTTCTTTTCCTTACATATGCATGGCTTGGATTACTGGCATTCCAAAGAGACTGTTTTGTTTTTAACCTCTGACCCTGAATCTTAAGGATACGGGAAGAATAAACTTCAGCTGGTTTTCTACATCTTTAGTGATGTGTCAGATGTGTTTGTGTTACACATGAGTTAGCCCCTCCACTCTCTGACTACAAGGGATTGTGCCACAGAGGGACGAGATCACTGTACAATACTAACATCTACCCAGAAGCATGCATTATATGAGGCCTTGCTCCCATCCTGATAAGTAACTACCTTTCTTACTTTTTAATATGTGTATATTTTGAGAGAGAAACTAGATGAGCCTGAAATTAGATTGCCTTCCAGGTCATAGATATGCATATCCCAAGTGCCTCTTCCCAAACAGTGTTGGTCACGATGCTGAACAGCAGTCTATTTCCAACCTGAGCATCATTCTTTGCTAAAGCAAAATGAAGGGGGAAAAATGCACCCAAACGACCTCTATGCTATTCCCTGGATTTGCATTAAATGTGCCAGGTGGCCCACTCTAATCAATGAGCAGAGGTTCATCTTGATGATTGGATTTTTTTAAAAAAAAAACAGCTGCTGCAGACACATCACGAAAATAACTAAAATGTTAGTTGGGTATACATCTGATCCTACCTAGTTAATGAAATTGTTTTTCATCAACTCAGTGCTGCAAGAGTTGACTAGAAATATCCGAGTGGAGAATAAGCTGGTTATGTGCGCTACATGAACTAGTATGTGATAAAATATTAGTTCTCCAAGAAGAGATTCCTTCCTGGGAGAAACGCAGTCAAAGAGCCACAAAATAGACTTTCCCCCTCTAAACCTGGTAGCTCTCTAAACCGGGTGGCCCACAAGCTCTCTAAACCGGGTAGCCCACAAGCCTCCAAATATTTGTCTTTCTATTATTCAAAGTGGAAGAGGGATAAGCTAGTTGCACACTGACTATTGTGTGCCAACCCAACTGCTGCTGTCACTTGAAAACTACATGTGAGGAAATCTCCAGGCTACCAGAAAGTGTGAATATTCACCAGCTCCACCTCTTCATCAATTGCCAGCCATTGCACTTATTCAGAATAGCTCATTAAAATTATTCTTGGCGGGAGGGGGGGGGGGTTCATGCTTCCAGGCAACGTTGGGCCTTTTGTATGTAGGTTGAAAGGTGGGGAGGGGGAAGGGTCATTCTCTTAACCATCTGCTGCCCTTTAATAGAACAGATTGAGAGTTACTTGGAAGGCTTGAGCTATTGCTAGGATTGCACTGCAAATATTTAGAAGATATCATAGATATTAAAAAACATCCTCAGGGAAAGGGTCTTCCCCCCACCTCCCTCTCTCTTAAGGTAAAGGTAAAGGTTCCCCTCACACATATATGCTAGTCATTCCTGACTAGGGGGTGGTGCTCATCTCCTTTTCAAAGCTGAAGAGCCAGCGCTGTCTGAAGATGTCTCTGTGATCATGTGGCTGGCATGACTAAATGCCAGCACGGAATACTGTTACCTTCCCACCAAAGGTGGTCCCTATTTTTTGACTTGCACTTTTTACATGCTTTCAAACTGCTAGGTTGGCAGAAGCTGGGACAAGTAATGGGAGCTCACTTGGTTACGCGGCACTAGGGAATCAAGCTTGTCACTGAGCCCCCACGTCCCTTATAAGTCTGTTATACAAACCAATTATCCAGATAGAGAAGTGTAGTTCTCATGTCACATTAGTTTGCAGACTTAAGGAGGACGTTCCAGTCCCTGAATTCCAAAGAAATGTGTTCAGGTATAAAAATTATGGCAAATTTATCCCCATTTTATAAGAATATTTTACAGCCAAGGTGAAATAGGTTGTTCCATATTAGCCCTTTTTCCCTTATTGTATGCCATTTGTTCCCTTCATGAATTTATTGTCTGATTAGGGAAGAAACAGTAAGGAAATAAGAGGAAGGAGCAGTACTCTAGGTGGAGAAAAGGTAACTCTGAATATAATGGCCAATACTAAGTGAAAGAGAGATTTTGCTGAACAAAACTCTTCTAGGTAAATATTAGCTTTTTTGTTATGATACCTTTAAGGATAAAAGTTCTTAAAATAAAAATATATTAATAAACTGACTGGTTCCGACTGACAAACCCAACCAAAGTTAGCATGGCTGAGATGATCCAATCTCTTAATGCAAAACATTATTGAATACATTATTTTGACACTGATGTGGGCAAAGCCAAATCTGACCATTTCCCATGCAAACCCACATAGTCAAAGTTCAGGTTTTCCCTCCCTCCAATTTGATCTGGTCACGTTGTCCAGTTGAGCCTCCTGGTATTTTATTGCTGTGAGAAAGTGTTTTGGCTCTGATAACCACCTGCCAAAACGTCCTTGGTTCTCAAGGCTGGCATCTTGATGTCTGGGACCTAAGTTCTATCTTCCCCTTCCTTCCCCCTATAGGTTGTTGGCAAGCTGAGAAGGGTGCCGAAAATCTTCATGCATGCTCCTGTTTCAGCACTTGGTGCTGAAAAGATTAGCCAACACTGCTCTAACCTATTCTTTCCTTTACCATTTTAATTCTTCATTCAGCTGATGACAGAAGAATGATATCTCAGACATTTTAACAGGCTCTAATATAGAAAGAACCATAATCTTGCAAGTCCAGTACATAATGACTCTTGAACAGAAGTAGTGTATTTCAGTGGGAGCTCTTTCTGGTAGATTGTGCCCCATGAACCAAATCTTTTTCTCATTTTAGTAACCCTAGTTGCAGCCAAATGTCACCGTTATCATTTGATATTTTTAATAGGATAGTTTTTTGGCATGATTGTTATTACAAATCTCTAAGGAGAAAATGCATTTTGCATTTAAGAAATCACAGCTGTAGCAGCATTCTTTCCAATGTTCTTTGGTCAACACAAGGTCCATAAACCTGTTGCTTAAAAAAAAAACCTACTGTATGTAGGTCTCAGCAAAGCCAGTGGTGATTCTAGGAGACTTCTTGGAACCCCAAAAATATTCAGAACTGTATACCACATTGTAATTAATATTTAAAAATATTACCTCCAAATATCTCATCTGCTCTAGATAAAGATCTTCCCTCTGAACCGTCAATTCATTAATACAAGAAAGAAGAGTAGTGATTGCAATGCCTTGGATGGCTCTGAGAACGCAATTTGCATTAATAAGGACTAGAAATGTATAGGATCTTTTTAACCTCCACCTTCAGTTAATCTGTCCTATGTTCTACCAACTTAAAGGCCAACACTCAGAGGCAAGAACAGCATTTTTCCTTAAGTTTGTGATCTCCCATTTGATATTCCCCTTGAATCTGTAAAGCAGGGGTGTCAAACTCAAGGCCTGAGAGGCTGGATCCTTCAGTCAATCTGACCATCGCAGCCAAAAACAGCTCACAAGGGCCGCATGCGGCTCTCCTGAGCTCCATTTTTGCTGGCAGAGGGTTGCAGGAGATGGTTGCAGCTGAAAACGGAGCTTGGCAGAGTACTTGGGCTGCCACAGGTGCCCCCGACACGAGTGAAGTTGAGCTGGCCACACCCATCCTGCCATGCCCGCCCCAGCCCTCCAAGGTCAAACACAACCCTGATGAACCCCTTGGAAAGTGATCACCGGAGTTTGAGCCTTGGTTTTATGGTTCGTGTTTCTAAGCATTTCATGAAGGGAAGCCAATTAAATAGTTCCTTGATCATCAGGCCCTAAATAAAAAAAAGAGTGACTATGATGCTTCTGGGTACAACAATTTCAAATTAACTCAATGCCTAATTTTTCATGGACATATTTATATCAGCTTCTTGATAACAATACTGAAGAGATTTTCAGTTGCTGTCTTTTATGCAGAGGTGGTATTGAGCAGGTTCTGACCAGTTCTGGAGAACCGGTAGCGGAAATTTTGAGTAGTTCGGAGAACCGGCAAACACTACCTATGACTGGCCCCGCCCCCATCTATTTTCTGCCTCCCAAGTCCCAGCTGATCAGGAGGAAATGGTTAATTTGCAGTAACCTTCCCCTGGAGTGGGGAGGGGATAGAGATTTTACAGTATCCTTCCTCTGCCACGCCCACCAAGCCACGCCCACAGAACTGGTATTAAAAAAATTTTGAATCCCACCACTGCGTTTATGGTGTGTTTTTTAATTGACTTATCTAGCCTACAGCTCTGATATTTCTCTTTGGAACTCCAACTAAGCAGACTCTGCTTAGTTTCACAATCTGAGGCCAGTCAGAGGCTACCATTTGTTGAAAATGGTTAATGACTACTTTGTGGTACTTAGTATATGTAACTTTAAGTAGAGAGTTTCCCAACTATGCTATTTCTCTGCTTAAACTTAACAAGAGTTTACGTCTGCCAACCTGCTACCCAATTAAGAATTTTGTTTAATAGCCACACTCTAATGACATGGCAAAGAAAAGGACAAACCTTTTATTGTGCATTTATACAGTTCACTTAACATGGAAGATTGGACAATCGGTATCTTTGATAGCTGTGTTCTTAACCATTTCTTTGAGTAAAGTTATGAAACAACAAAACCAGGTTTAAAATTCAGACTGACCAAATAATCATATAGCACAAAAAAAATGAGGGTTGACAGCAGACTAAAACAAACTCTAAGCACATTTTCTTTTCCTATCCAAAGAAAGCAGTAATAATGCAGGAATATATAACCCAGCTAGCATAAGCAATCAAAAATAGATGAAACAACCAGAAATCAGTGGGAGAAGAGCTAGGATTGTAATAGTAAAAACTATAGACTGCCTCCTTAGAGGGAGGAGAGCTAATGATCACATCAGTTAGCTTTTAATTCTCTCACTGTTGCCACCATGTCTCAGTCTCTCTCTGTCTCTCTCCCTTCCCCCCCTCTCCCTCCCTCCCTCACACACACACACACACACACACACACACACACTGGCCTCAGTCTCTTCAACACATAAACGCTTCTAGAATACAATGACTTTCAGCAGTCTCTGCACTGATATGGAATACGACATTTAGGACTTATTGTTTCTTCTCCACCTTTTCTTTATAATACAATATTTAGGCTGCCCCATATAATAGTAAAAATGCAAATTACAAACTGGACCAAATGTAATACAGATTAAAATAAAACCAAAATCAAAGTCTATTGTTAAAATAATAAAAATAAATAAAAATTTTGATGAAAGATACGTATTTTTTTACCATATTCTTAGAGGAGCCAACATATTTCTTAGGGAGTGCATTTTAAAGCCTGGGAGCCACACAAGAGAAAAACCATGTTCTGAATAAAAGAGATTTCAGTTTCTGGCAATAGAAGAATTGCTTCTAGTGACAGGTAGGTAACGAACAAGTTTATAGCAAGAAACATGATCTTAGAGATAATCAAATCAAAGGTCAACAATACCTTAAATTGAGGCTAGAAGGCAACTGGTAGTCAATATAGACCATCTGTGATACCATAATTTCCACAGTCAGCAGCCTGGCCACCATATTTAGCAACTACTACAATTTCCAGACATATTTCACACACCATATAATGTATGTTAGAGTAGTCTGAAAGGATGTGTTGTAACCAACACATGGATAACCATTGCTAAGTCTAACAGGAAGGCTCACAGTTCTTGCAGTAGCTATAAATAAGTTGCTTGCCATATTAGCCACATGCAGTGTGGCTAGCTCAGGACCAAATCTGGAAAGCTGTCCCTTCTGAGGAAGTACAGCCCACACACAGTGAGCTTTAACCACACTTCCAAAATCCAGCTTTTCCTTTACCTCCATCTTGCCTGAATTTAATTTCATCTTGTTCTTTCTCATCTAGTTATTATTAAGCATTATTAGCATTATTAAGTTAGGCGATTTTCAAGAGTACTGATTGCTTCCTTGGAGATAGAAGGTAGAGTATAACAGAACCAACTGGCATCAGCATACTGATAGCACACCATTCAGAAACTCCAAATAACTATACCCAGCAGTTTCATTTAGATGTTAAGCAGCAAAGAGGATGACAAGACAGAGTCCTGAGGGATACCAGAGATAGGTTAAAACCTAAATGTAAAACAGTAGATGCCTTGGACACCTTTTGAGCATGTCCCAATGGGAAGTAGCATATTTATTTATTAATTTACTTATATGGCCACCCATCTCAATTTATTTTGGTTCAGGAGAAGGTTTTTTAAGCTGCTAACTTTAGGTATGCAGGGACACAGCCTGCATTCAAGGAGATATCAATTACCTTCCTTAATGTAGCAGAAATTAGCTCTGATGGGTAAAGCCTGAGCAAGCAAATGATGGCCCCTCGTTCCCATCTGTAAGATCTACAAGCTGAAAAGAATTAAGATGAACCTGACAAGCAGCTGCCAAGGTTATTTTCCTGTGACCTGACCCAACGCTGGAGTCTAGATTAAGCTGAATCTGATTGATTGATATAAATTGTTCACAGTGAGCTTCCAACTGTTACGGCTCCCTCCTCCAGCATCTTGATGGAAGAGATACTGCATACTATAGAAAAGTGTGCTGTATTTTGTGCGGATACAGAATGAAGGCAGAGAAGTATCCCTTTTCTCCACACCCACCATGACAGAGTAGGATGCTAAGAGGGGCCCATTCCATTTTCAACCCAGTGGAATTCAATTTTTTTTACTACCAGTTCTGTGGGCATGGCATGGTGGCGTGGTGGGCATGGGCTAGTGGGCATGGCATGGGAAGGATACTGCAAAATCTCCATTCCCATCCCACTCCATGGGAAAGATATTGCAAAATCTCCATTCCCACTCCACTCCAGGGGAAGGATACTGCAAAATCCCCATTCCCTCCCCATTCCTGGAGGAAGGATATTGCAAAAACTCCATTCCCACCCCACTCTGGGGCCAGCCAGAGGTGGTATTTGTCAGTTCTCCGAACTACTCAAAATTTTCACTACCGGTTCTCCAGAACCTGTCAGAACCTGTTGAATTTCACCCCTTGTTCAACCCATCATAAGAGCCTCCTCCCTTTCTATGCTAGCCCTTTGCTTCATCTCTCGTAGCTCCTCGATAAACCAATGTGCAACTGAGCTCTTTTAAAAGGAAAGGAGCCAATAATGTCAACAGCCTTCTCTGCAGATCAACCAAAGCTTTAGCAATAGTGTCAGTTGATAAGAGAGAAAATTCCCCAAGTGCATTTAGCAAACTGGATTAATTAGACACCATAGGATCATTGGGATGAATCATTTTAACCATTCCTTTACCCTTGCAGGGGTTTATAGCAGCTGTCCGTCTACAACAGACTAGGAACAACAGAGTTACAGAATTCCTCCACTTTCACCTCATGGCTAGCAGATGAACAGGAAATTGTAATTGTATGCTGCCAACAGTGGTCTACTAGATTTTTCAATGTAGTAGATCAGCAGTGGGTTTCACATATTCTTACCACTGGTTCACCGTGTGTGCACACACCCAGCCTTCCATGCATGTGCCTGGTCTCAAAAATGTGGCTAAATAAAAATGTGGCCCACCTGCCCCGGCGGTGGACAGCCATTCCCAGTTGCCACTACCGGTTCACCTGAACCGGCCCGAACCAGTCGAATACCACTTCTATAGTAGATCTAATATCAATTGAAACTGCTCTCACTCCGTGGTGGGTTGCCCCCAGTTCACACCGGTTCTATAGAACCGGTAGTAAAACTGGCGGGAAGCTCCGCCCACCGACCCCAATGTCATCAAAATGCTTCTGCGCATGCGCAGAAGAGCGTGCGCGTGCACGAGCAAAGCGAGCATGCACACACAGTCCCGCTACGAACCGATAGTAAAGATAAGTAGAAGCCACCCCTGCTCTCACTCTTTCAGTTCATTCTCTCATAGTGAGTTATTTCTGTATCAGCACCCAAGGTTCAAATTTGGATGGATCAAATTTTCTTCTGAATCTGAAAAAGAGCTGCTCTTTTTCTTAATTTGGGTGTTTCCCAACTTCCACTTCTTTACAGCATGTCTACCAAATTGCATCACTTTTTAGCCAATTATATGTGTAAAATGTAAGTTATTTTTATACCTTAAATGCCAGGGTCTCATAGCTTCTTTTCTCTAAAATTTAGAAACCCTAGTTTGATTTTTTTGGGGGGGGGGAGTCCCCTCTTTTGAGCAGACTTGAAAACCAAAAAAAGCAATTCATTCACAGGATGTAAATTTAACAATATTTTTGGGAAATTGTTTTTATCAACAAACAGCAATTAAAGAGACTAACAATAAAAAGACAAATGAAATAAGACAGTGAAGTGTTGTTGAAATGTCCTGACAGTGAAAATGTGTTTTCGACAGCTCTTGCTATTGACAAGCTCTGAGGGCTTGGACCAGGGATGGGTTCTAAATTTTTTAATGCCGGTTCTGTGGGTGTGGCTTATTTTGTGGGAATGGCTTGGTGGGTGGATAGGTAATGTGACTGGGTGGGCATGGCCAACTTTTTTTTTTTAAACTTTTAAAAGCATTTTTTCTACAACCTTAAGAGGTTGCAGAAAAAAATGCTTTGAAAAGCTTCTGCCGATCAGGCAACTCAGCTGGGATTGTCAGAGGCTTTTCAAAGCATTTTTTTTTACCACCTTTTTGGCTGAAGAGGTTGCAGAAAACAATGTTTTGAAAAGCCTCTGCCGATCAGGCAACTCTGCTGGGATCATCAGAGGCTTTTCAAAGCATTTTTTAACCACCTCTTTGGCTGAAGAGGTTGTAGAAAAAATGCTTTGATAAGCCTCTGATGTTCCCAGCTGAGCTGTGGGATCATCAGAGGCTTTTTTTAACTTTTAAAAGCATTTTTTTGGCCGAAGAGGTTGTGGAAAAAATGCTTTTAAAAGTTAAAAAAAAAAGCCTCTGATGAGGTGGAAGGGGTAAGCGAGCGGCAACTGGGTTTGGGGGTATGGCCAGCCAATGTTATTACTGGTTCTCAGAACTACTACAAATTTTTACTACCAGTTCTTGCGAACTGGTGTGAACCGGGAAAAACCCACCACTGGCTTGGACTTTGCACCTTTAAAGGATAGGAACTAGTCATGGATGGTTCAGAAAGAATCAGCAAGCAAGAGGCTGTGAATTCCCTACCACATCAGGTGTTCTCTTATAAAAGGCTTTGTTCTCCCCAGATGGAGATCTGCACTTATAACACTGTCCCCATGTTTGTGGTGAGCCAACTCAAGTCATCTGGATGCATAAGAAGGACAGAGCAATGCTCTTCCCTTTTTAGACACAGAAACCAAGCATTCTGTCAATTGAATCACTTCAATTTTGGTGTAGCATAACGTTTGTATGTGTGTATGTAATATTGTATTGAATTCATAGTTTGAAATTTTGAATTTAGCCTAAAAGCTGACAGGACTCCAGGAAAGTGTCCATAAGAGTCATCCTAAATAACACCCGTCATGTTCTGAATCATCTGAAGATTTTAGCAATAACACTTAGACTTATATACTGCTTCAAAATGCACAAAATCCCAATTTTTAAAATCGAAAACCCTTCTCCCTTTGTGTATTTAAAAAGGAAAATGCACTCTGTGTATCAGGTGTGGGTTCTATTTTCCTTTACTATCAGTTCACAATGGGATCACGCTCTATGTGCAGATTGCCGATGACAACATCCGGGGAGATGGGCGGGGCATCCCACTAGTTTTACTACCGGTTCTTGCAAACCAGTCTGAACCAGGGGCAACCCACCACTGCTGTGTATGCTCAAAAATTCTTCAATCTGTTTTTCAAATGCTCTGCCATAGGGCCTTTGGTTGAACATTGGTTGTTTTGGAATCAAATTCTGACAAGTCCTGGCACAGGTCAGGAAAGAATAATGGCTGACTCAGTTTCTGTATTCAAACATATGCTTACTCCAGCTTTGTCCCTGAGTCAGAAAGGCCAGCCAATCCTTTGCATGAAACCAAAAGAGGAAAAGAGCAAAGCACATCAGCCTGTAGCAGAGAATATCTGTAGCTCAGGGTTGAAATATGGAGTCCTTGATGCTCTCTGAGTTTCCGCACATCAGCCCAGCCTGCTACTAAAGAGATTAGCTCTTGTTTCATTGCACTGATGCTTTTGCTTTCTCTCTGATTCTCCTTCCTACCCAGCCTTATCTCCTGAGTTCCAGGGTCCCTGGTGTCAGCACTGGAGGATCCTTTTGGATATTTGCAGGGCTGAAATATCACTCTTTAAAGGACAAACAAAAATCAAACAAAAACAACAGTAGCAACAGCAGGGGGGAAAAAAACAGCAGTAATCATTAAATCTGTGTGTTCTGTAAACTACAAACACACTAGAGAAATTCAAAGAACAGGTGTCTGGCCCAGCAGTTGCAAAGAGAAAAGGAGACAATCAGATCTAAGTCAGACAGAGAAGGATGTTCTGTAGCAAGACTTGGTTGCTATGGGGGTCAATGTTTCTTTTCTTTCCTCTCTCTCTTTCTCTTAGAATGAGTTTTCTTTTTCTTAAGAGACCGTTTCCAGTCAGAGCTTGAAAGGGGAGCAACCTTGCTTATTAGGCTTGCCTTGCCCCCAGGTAATCATTATAGGCTGTTTCTGTCTGCACTAGATCCTTAAATATAGTAGAGAGTGGTTTACATCATATCTTGGGCCTAATTTGCTACAGCAGTTCTCACAACTTCCATTGATTTGAAGGCCACCCCCGACTATAGCAGAATCATAGAATCTTAATCAGAAGGAGAAGGAGACTTGAAGCCATCTTCTTTCATGGGACATTATTTAAAGCGTCTCTATTGCCACCTGTAATCTTTCAGATGGTATAGTATAGTGTTGACTGAAGGATTGTGAGAACTAATGTAACCCATCTCCAGTTCGAAGAAAGTGCTTTAAAAAGATTGTTCTGAAATCGGGAGGAAGGTATGTGTGAGTTCTTTCACCCATTGCGGTGTGAAAAATTATTTTGAATTTGTCCAGAGGAACCTCTCTTACAACTTCAGTCAGGTCTAAAGGGAGCTGTCCAAGATGACAAGCAAAGCATTTAATCCCTTTGTGCATTTCCCCAATGGACACAATTGCGTGTTCTGCCTCAAAGTTTAGGTTCTGTCAGCACATCAAGAGAAACTTTTTATCATTCCTTGCCAGTCTGAAGCTCCCATATTTGAGGTAAAGACCCCTCTACATTTGGTCTTTTTCTTCTAGAGATTTTATGAATATGTCTGTGCAGTTTTCTTAGAACCAGTACAGAAGCATTTGCTTTAGTTTTTCCTAGCGATAGTGTTTCCTGGAGGTCATTTATCCAAGTACTAACTAGGCTTAACCTAGTCAGACAAGGTCAGCCTAGAAAACTAAAGGGATTGACCTGCTGTGCTGCCCTGAATATATTCCTTCTTCTACTCTCATAACCCTGGAATTTTTCCAACCACAAATCTATTGAGAAAACAAAGATAGGTGGCAGAACCCAGGACTGCATGTTAAATCATATTTCATTGCTAAGTTTCATCTCTAAAACACAAGGAGAACATAGCTAAGACACATACACTGTTACGATTTCCTAAAGAAATATTATTTTCCAGCGTCTGGTTCAAACCTTTTCCAGAGGGCCAGTTTGGTGTTATGGTTAAAAGTCCTAGCTAGAAGCTGGGAGACCATAAATTCTAGTCCCACCTGCAGCATGAAGCCAATTGGGTGACTCTCTCTGAGCCTTAAGAAGAAAATATTCTGAAATTGTTGACAAGAAAAGTGTATGGGCTTGAAGCCCCACCACCCATCTCACTTTATTACAATCAAATCTACACAGAAGCATTGTCTTTAAAAAGGGTGTGGACAATATCTACCATTCATACTTTCCACACCCATTTGATGATTAATCACAATCATTTAGTCACTTGTTGGATTCATATCTCATTTTTTGCCTCAGAGTTTCAGGTAGCATATCTAACATTCCCTCCTCCAATGTTTACTTACCAAAACTATCCTAAAAGATAAATTAGGCTGCGGGGAAAACGACTACCCCAAAGTCACCAATGAGCTTCTGTGGCAGAAGGATTTTGAACTTGAGTTCTCTGGCCCTAGACCAACATCTAAAAACTAAACCATATTGGCTCTGCTCAATGTTCTACACATTAAATATGTTGATGTTGCATGTTGAAACAAGGGCATTAACATATTCACTTCATTCATGGTTGCTTATTTAGTTCCTTAATGTATAACATAGAATAAGATTGTAAATTCTTGCCTAAGATTTTATAAACTAAAATTCAGGATAGGGAAGGTGACAGAAGAGAGGAGGTCAATAGAGGCAAAAGTAGAAGGCTCCCAATCCCTGGGTTGCAGCCCACTACCAGGCCGCAGCCTGTTCGAAACCAGGCCTTGGGAGAGATGGTCAAGCACGCATGCGTGAAGCTCCACTCATATGAGTGGACGGTGCTTGCATTCATGCACAAAGCTCCATTCACACAAATGGAGTTTCATGTGCAAGTGCCCTGCCACTCATGCGCAAAGCTCCATTCATACGAATGGAGGACACTCACACATGCCACTTGCACAAAAGGAACTGTGCACACATGTGCGCCTATTCACACACGCCCCATGCCAGGCTGGGCCAGCAAGCTGGAAGGGCTGGGGACCGCTGCTTTAGAAGGATTTAGATGTAAACGCCCCCCCCCCCCACATTTTGATTACTCACTCTTAGATACGCTAATTTCAGCATAAATGTTTATTAAATTTACAAATTTTCTTTGGGCCTTTTCCAGCTGTGCAGTGCAGAGAATGTTCTGCTTGATATTCAGAGACTGCTAGAAGCAAGGGAAGAGTGCCAGATGCAAAACTCTTAAGATTCTGTTGTTCCTATCCATTCATTCGCTCAAATGATTTTCTCAGGTAGCCATATATTCTTCACCAAAATGGAGGAAACCCATTACTAAACAATGAAACAAGTGTCCATGTGTATGTGGGTGCAAAGCAGGAAATTTTAATAACATTAATCTTATCCCAGAGACTTAATAGAAATTTCAATAGAAATTTCAATCATTTCTATGCACTACATTTTACAGAATAAAACATAGTATGCGTACTAATATGACAAGTTAAAAATACAGCAAATCTTATCCTAGAAAAGGTAGCTACCTAAATATCCACTGATGACCGACCACTTTGTTGCCTCTCTATTTATTTATTTAGGCATATCCACTCTGCCCCAGACCTAGAAAACCTTGCCTGCAAAGGAATGATTGTTAGTTATGCTTTGCTCAGTGTAAGAACCGGGCTAATTAATATAAGGTTGACTTGAGCTATTGCCATTTTTTAGGAGTTAGACAAATGCTTTAAAATCTTATGCTGTTTTTTTTTTTTTTTTTTTGCAGTTTATCAATCTCAGTTTAAGGATATGCAAGTTTGTTTGTTTGTTATTCTGATTCTTCATTTGTTCCAATTATTGAGAATGTCATTTGCTTCAGAATGTGTGCATAAAAATCACATTTGTCTTGTGGGTCATTTCCCCCAGTTGCCTGCCTTGAATTTATTTTCATTGTTGCCTTAATTCCTTACTTTTATGAAATTCTAATGATGTGCTTTATTTTCCGTCTACCCCTTACTGCAAGAGATTAGGATTCACCATTTGGACAGACTCTATAAAATACTTGGCTTTATATCTTTCCTGAAATATATCGCAATATGTTGAATTAAATGGGTTAAGTGTGTAGATGCAATTTCAGTAGAAATAACTCGATGATTGAAATTTCTATTAAGTCTCTGGGGTAAGATTAATGTTATTAAAATGAATATTACAGGAAGATTAATGTATACTTTAAGAGGGATTCCACTGGTAATCCCCATTAGATATTTTACACAGATAGATAAATTAATGAGAATTTTTTTAATGGCAGACTAACACCTCTTAAATATCATTAGCCAAACTGAGATTACTTTACTGAAGGTGGCTTAAACCTACCAGTTTACAACTACAGGTACCAGTCACTTAGCAAACATTTAAAGTTACAATGAATCAAAAAAAAGCTACTTACGACCCAAATCTAAAATTCCAATTGCTACAACCCCACCACCACCACCACCCAATGGTCAGATGATCCTGATTTGGGTGCTCCACAGCCAGATTGCCTTCATGGCTGTTTGTAGCATCCTGTGGTCATGTGTCATCAATTTACAACAATATCTTTTTGTCAGAAACTAGTATTTACTTCCAGTTTCTGGCAAAAATTTGCTTATTGACTGATGTTTATCTGACAACCACCACATTTGCTTAACAAATGCCATGTTTGCTTAGCAACTGTTGTAAGAAAGGTCATAAAATCGGGCACATTCATGTGATGACCCACTTAATGACCAGCATGACCATAATTCCAGACTCAATTATAATCATTAATTGGATTTACAACCACAATTGAGCCCAACACTTCTGTTTCTAAGCAAGACAGTTGCTATGCGAGTTTTGCCCCATTTTGTGACCTTTCTTGCCACAGTTGTTAAGTGAATCGTGGCAGTTGTTATTAACATGGTTATTAAGTGAATCTGGCTTCCCCATCGAATTTGTTTGTCAGAAGATCACAAAAGGGGATTGATCACGTGACCCTGAGCCACTGCAACCATCATAAATATGAGCCAGGTGCCAAACATCTAAATTTTGATCATGTGAATGCTTGGAAACACTGCAGCAGTCCTAAGTGTGAAAAATGGTCATAAGTCACTTTTTCAGTGCCATTGTAACTTTGAATTGTCACTAAATGAATGGTTGTAAGTTGGGGGCTACCTGTATAAGTTGACCTTTAACATCTACATTCTTTTGAAGCAAGGCTTTCTAATGAATATTCTTCTATTTGGGTTTATTTAGAGAGCAGATTCTGGCCTCTCCCTTCATTCACCCCCTGGTCAGAACCTGCTGAATACCACCTCTGCAGTGGTTGTGCCAGTTAAGTATTCCAAACTGTTGAAAGGAACCCATATTTTGATTATTTGTTGTTGTTAGTTGCCAAGTCATGTCCAATCCATCACGACCCCCTGGACAATGTTCCTGCAGGTCTTCCTGTCCTTTACCATCCTCTGGAGTCCATTTAAGCTCACACAAACTGCTTCAGTGACTCCATCCAGCCACCTCATTCTCTGTCATCTCCTTCTTCTTTTGCCTTCAATCTTTCCCAGCATTAGGCTCTTCTCCAGTGAGTCCTTCCTTCTCATTAGGTGACCAAAGTATTTGAGTTTCATCTTCAGGATCTGGCCTTCTAAAGAGCAGTCAGGGTTGATCTCCTCTAGGACTGACCGTTTTGATTGCCTTGCAATCCAAGGGACTTGCAGGAGCATCATAGTTCAAAGGCCTCAATTCTTTGGCGCTCAGCCTTTCTCATGGTCCAACTTTCACAGCCATACATTGCAACTGGGAAAACCATAGCCTTGACGATATGCACTTTTGTTGGCAGGGTGATGTCTCTGCTTTTTAGAATGCTGTCTAGATTTGCCATTTTGATTATAAATCGCTACAAGTCCATCCTTCCCTTTCTCAGCTGGAGGGAAAAAATAAAGAACTTTGTCTAAATAACAGTATAAAGAAGGTAAATATATGTGGCCTAGAGCACTGGACATCTTCACTTCTGAGACCTCTTTCCCAGAGTGGGGCTGTTCTATCACAAGCATGTCATCCTGGGCCTGGATTCCTATCCCCATCCTATTTCCCACACAGAGTCTGATGTCAGGTATTGTTATGGGCATAAAGAGAAAATTTTGAAGGAGGGACCCAGCAAAGAAAGAGTCACATGCTCTCCAAGTGACAGGATGCATCTGTGCACATAGCTACTCAGAAAGAAGAACATCAGAATGTCATTTCAGACAAAGTAAAACCAATGTTCTAGTCATACTACCAGCCTTCTGTCCAGTCTAAGACTGCTCCAGGAACTAGCCTTACCTTTTTCCCAAAGGTGCTTTTTCAAGAGGCAACTGGACTTTCTAGTTTTTCTTTGAAGATGTTTCCCTTCTCATCGAAGAAGCTTCTTCAGCTCAGAGCTACCTAATTCTTCAGAGCTGAAGAAGCTTCTTGGATGAGGAGTGAAACGTCTTCAAAGAAAAACAAGAAAGTCCAGTTGCCTCTTAAAAAAGCACCTTTGGGACAACCACGACCTGGATGACTGAAAATCTCTATAGACAATTAGTCTTATCTTTATACTTGCTCTACTTCAGCAGCAGAGGCAGCTAGAGAGAAACAAGGTATGGGTGAAGACAGCTGACAGTTCTATCTGACATGATTTGAACCTCCTACATAGCCTATCATTTTTCAGACAAGTAAAAACTGTGGTCCCATCACTAGCATTGAAAAAAATGACTCCATTGTGAAAAGTTAAGGGAGGGGTCCAGCTTGTTTCTTCATTTCAAGCAATGACATGTTTAGGGTCAGCGCTAAGGTCTGCAGAAGTTTTGGGAAGGGAATTTTTTCCAGCTCTATCCAATGGCACCCTCATGAGATGATCCAGGGCTCAGGAGAGCTCCTAAATAATTGTGTTTATGGCCCTGCTGTATATACTGCTGCACCGGCTAATTGGCAGAGCCTGCTTGGTCCATGGTCTTTCCTGTAGAAGATAGTAAAGGCCCCAAAATGGCAAAGAAGCAATCTACAATGCACAAATTCACTGTGCACCCACAGCTTGCTATTCTTATTCCTGTTTCATTGCTGAGCAAACAAATTGTCACTATGTGGACCTTATGTACAACAATATATTCATTTCAAAATAGATATCAATATGGATAGGTGTGTATGTGCATCTGCACACACAGATGCTTACATACACAAACAGTTGTACTTTTATGGAAAACCTGTAAATGTTTTGAACATCTCTATTAAATATTTCTACCCAAAGTTAATCTGTCAGAAAACATATTGAAATAAAACTATCTTTAATTAAATGTTTAAGCTCTTGCTATTTTGTTTATTTTTTGGCCAAAGCAATTTTTCACATCTTTAAGTACTTTCGATTCAAAGAAAAATATACTTCAGTTTTTCCATTTTTTATTTTGACAACAAACCTAGTGGTTAACAACAGGAATCAATTTACATCAATGTACATTCAGAAAAATAATAAAACTAAAGACGGATTGTCAAAAATGGTTGAGTGAGGTTCATGAATTTTTCAAAACATACATCTCAAAGGAATGACTAATTGGGCATGGGTAATTACCTACCATGACTAATTAGCAGAGATAATGTTATCTATCAGTTATTGAAAATGCATTCCTTTGATCCTAATTTAATACATTAGCTATCTTTACTACTATATCATTTAGGCTCTTAATTTGGAGATTGCTGAACTAAACCATCTGGCTGATTATTTGCATTTTATATTGGTCTGAAATGTAATCAATTTATGACTTTTAAATTAATGTATCCAAAGTTCATATTAATTTATAAATCTAGGAATGCCTTTGCTAAAGTAAATAGGCTGACTTTCTATGCTTCTCCTCTCCTGGCACATTTTATGTCCCCTCCCTAAATATAATTTCCAACCAGCAATCCTTAGGCAAGAAAATATGATTAGGAGAAGAACCATTCTCTATACAAGACAAGTGACAAACTGCATACAAGTTACTATGTCTGAAGATGGAGTACTCAGTTCAGTAGCGAATGGCAAATTCCTGCAGGGTTGCTGTAAAACATTTCTGTACTGCTGTAAATTTCCCCAGCCCTTTGCTGAGAATCAATAAAATATATCCCTGCCATGAAAAATGTACAGATGAAAAATGTCTTATGATTTAAATTACTTGAAGGATCACAAACTTTTGTAACTGAATTTTTGTAGAATTTTACCCTTAGTAGCTGACCAGCAAGCCAGGGTCAATTTATTTTGAGTTGACAGTTTGGTAACCATAAAAGTAATTGCTAATAATTTACACTCTTTTCTCTCTTTGTCCATCCTCCATTCCAATGCTTTTTGCTTCTATAGGTGAGAACAATCTTCAGTCTATGTCTGGGAATTCATTATTTCTGTTCTGTTCTCTTATATGCTAGACTGTCATTGAGTTGTATTTTGGAAGAAAAGTAGACCCTTGGAACCAATGTTCCTGTCCATGGGTGGGCAGGAAAAATCAATGAAAATAGCTTATCTTATATAAACTGAACAATTCATTGGTCTGGTAATTGTAGATCTTGATGTAGGGGGCATGTCCTAAGAAACAGCTCCCCATTTGATGATAGGGTTGCAATGTCAGAACCATAAAAGGGTTTTAACACTAACAATTTATAGTGGATATAATATTGGACTCTGAAATTTAGAAGAGCCAATCCACACAAAATGTCATCTAGAAAAATTTATTCTGTTGCATGATTTTGTCCTTTTGAGAGGATGAAGCGTTTTCTGTGATATATTTCCTCTCTGCGATCCTTCTAATCAGAGAACTTAAGACATCGTGGTATTTTAGTTTTTCTATACATAGGCCATTTCTCCATTAGACTCTATAGCATTTTTTTTAGCATCACCCAACCATTATTGTGATGATATAAAACCTACCTTCATTATTGCTATATTAGCACAATGGCTAATGATTTTAGAAGGTCATTAGTGGGAATCCTATTTTAAAGAAATTTTATATAACAATTTCAGCTCAGTCTGATGTGGGCAATTCAACCTGAACATATCTCTCTCCATAATAAGCCAGTCTTCAAAACAGTGTTTGTTCAAAGACTTTGAAATTGTTTAGTGTGATAATCTTAATCTTGTTGTTGTTGTTAGTTGCGAAGTTGTGTCCGACCTATCGCAACCCCATGGACAACATTCCTCCAGGCCTTCCTGCCCTCTACCATCCTCTGGAGTCCATTTAAGCTCACACCGACTGCTTCAGTGACTCCATCCAGCCATCTCATTCTCTGTCGTCCTGTTCTTCTTTTGCCCTCAATCGTTCCCAGCATTAGGCTCTTCTCCAGTGAGTCCTTCCTTCTCATTAGGTGGCCAAAGTATTTCAGTTTCATCTTCAGGATCTGGCCTTCTAAAGAGCAGTCAGGGTTGATCTCCTCTTAATCTTAGGTCACACTGAAATTATCATAAGGCTACAACTTTGCAACACTATAAAGCCTGACCATTTTATCCATAAAGTCCATATCATCGTATGCATTGGCTGGACTTGTCTAGGCAAGCATATGCCAGCCTTCTCCAACCTGGTAGCTGCCCTGATGAGTCATCTACAGTTCCAATAATCACCAATCAGAAAACTACCAAAAATTGAAATGGTTGAGTTTGAATAATGTTCCATACTCTGGAAGGTACTAGCTTGGCATTAGCGTAATATTTTTTCCCCATCATATGATTGGTTTCACATATGAATACTAAAGCAAAAGTTTCATGTTTTTGTATACTAAATTGTACTACAGGTAGCCCTCAACCTATAACCACAATTGAGCGCCAAATTTGTTGCTAATTGAGAAATCTGTTAAGTGAGTTTTGCCTCTTTTATGACTTTTCTTGCCACCTTTGTTAAGTGAATCACTGGAGTTGTTAAACTAATAATGCGGTTGTTAAGTGAACCTGGTTTCCTCATTGACTTTGCTTGTCAGAAGTTTGCAAAAGGGGATCGCATGACCCCAGGACACCACAACCATCATAAATATAAGTCAAGCATTCAATGTAAATCATATGACCATGGGGATGCTATAACAGTTGTCAAGCATTCGATGTAAATCATATGACCATGGGGATGCTATAACAGTCGTAAATGTGAAAAATGGTCATTTCAATGCTGTTGTAACTTCAAATGTTCACTGAGTGAACTGTTGTAAGATGAGGATCACCTGTATAGGAACATTTTTGAGAACACTATTTTTAATCCCCTCTCCTCTCCATTTTGCAGATGGGATCCACAGTGTGACAGCTCAGTGTGTCCTGCGTGTTATTGTCATCACTGAAGACATGTTGGCCAACAGTATCACGGTGCGCCTAGAGAACATGTGGGAGGAGCGTTTCTTGTCACCTCTTCTCGCCAACTTTCTAGAGGGTGTGGCTACTGTGCTGGCCACACCCAAGGAGGATGTCTTCATCTTCAACATCCAGAATGACACAGACGTCGGAGGACAAGTGCTGAATGTCAGTTTCTCGGCAATGTCGCCCCGGAGTGGCCACTTTTTTAGTTCAGAAGAGCTTCAGGAACAGCTGTACATGAAACGCATGACCCTCACCTCAGTCTCCATGCTGGAAGTGTTGCCCTTCGATGACAACGTTTGCCTTCGTGAGCCCTGCCAAAACTATATGAAGTGCATCTCAGTGCTCAGGTTCGACAGCTCATCTCCTTTCATCGCCTCCCTGTCCACCCTCTTCCGACCCATCCACCCTATCACAGGCTTACGCTGCCGCTGTCCTCAAGGCTTCACTGGTGACTACTGTGAAATGGAGATTAACCTCTGCTATTCCAACCCCTGCCTCAATGGCGGAATCTGCACCCGCAAGGAAGGAGGTTACACCTGCATCTGTCGCCAGCATTTCACAGGTCAGGCTTTAATTTTCCTGGAATTGGAGCTGGGGCTATTGGCTACAAGTTTTCAAAAATGCTTCCCTATTTAATGGCTCTGTTTGGGTGTGAGAGATTTCACACCCACTGTTAAGGAGAGGTTCTGCTCACTAGTGATCTCAGCAATGCTAATTCTACAGCAACTAATTTGGAGTTAGCTAGTTGTACCCTTCTTTGGTGGAAAGAGGGGATCGGAAATCTATTAGCAAGTGAAGGATTTTGCTGTGTATCAGATACCTATAAGCAGAAGCTAATTAAGTTATGTATTGATGAAGAAGAAGAGGCAGTCATGGTAAGAAGCATAGTTGTCTACCACTTTCTTCATGTCAAGAAATTTTTCAACAATCGTGATAGATTTGTAACTTAACTATTTGTTACACGGTTTTTCAGGTACTGGTTGTTGTAGTGAGGACTGTTTTGTTTTTCCATGATGGTTTGTTTCTGTCTATAGAAAGTCTTATTGGGTATTTCTGCAATTGCTCATAGCAGTCTTACTCAGAAAAGGGTCACATTCGCTAAATACTTTTATTTTGAACTAGGCCAAACTTTCCGGATTGCATTCTAGACTAGTTTTCTCTTCCTGTCCAATAGTTCAAGAACATCCCCTAAGGAAATTTCAAGGCACCTGGGATGATATCACTGCAGCCATATCAGAAGCAGTTAGATGGTTAGCTTCCTTAAATATCAAATTATAACAACTATCCCATTGCAATTGTATGGCTCCATAGTATGATGTTTTTGTTATGATTTTATCTTAATTTAATATATTATCTCCTCTATTGTACCATCCACTTATATTAACTCTGTATCTCTGTATCACTATATAGCTATATCTCTCTGTCTCTTTCTCTCTCTCTCTCTCTCTCTCTGTCTATCTATCTATCTATCTATCTATCTATCTATCTATCTATCTATCTATCTATCAACACAATATTTAAACTAAATTTGTATATCAGTGATTACATGACCTCTGTAGATGCCATATGTTAAATAAAATAAAAATCCCTGTCCTAGTATGGCAAGAGAAATTGGCCTAAAGGATCAGATCAATGTCTAGCTGGGTGAAATCTGCATCCTTTTCATGCGGCTTCCTACAGTCTGGCTACAGAGCAAACCGGTAGCAACCCACCACTGGTTCAGACAATTTGATGTTTTTGTACGCAATATTGGTAAACTTTACTATACAGGAAACAAAGAGATTGATGTACTGGGCTGGGCTGGCTTCTCCTGGGTATTTTGGGGTGAAGAAGGGACTGATTGAGGTGTCTTTAAAGACACTGCTAAAGCCATCAAGTTAAAGAACCATAATATACTGTATTGTATTGTGGGTGGAGTTATTGCAAGCCGTCCCAACCAATCCTTGCTGTCCCTTATAGACCCAATCATTGCTCAAATCATGGTTCCAACACAGTTGTTTAAATACACTGCTGTCATTATGCAAAACAAATGTTGCACCCTGATAAAAGCAATCCCACAAAAGCCCAGGATTGTAAGATGACTTTCTGTGGATTTAAACATCAGAACAGAAAGATATAAGTAAAATATTTCTTTTTGTTAATTTTTGTTTCGGTTTGACTTGTGCTCCCTACCCAGCCAGCAATAAATAAGTTAATTTCATCTCGGATCATTATAGTAGGCAGAACAGGGTGGCTGGTACTTACTGGTAAATTACACAAGAATTTAATTGTGATCTGGAAAAGTAACTAGCTTTACTCTTGGGGAAAAAAAGACAAAGCTGTCTTTACTCAAAATCTTAGCAACTGTGTTTTTTTCTTGAGTAATTCATTATTATAAGGGTGAAAATAAAGTACCAGAGGAATAGAAACACTCATGCTATCATTAGCAGGATAAGATTCATACTTCTTAGTCTCCCTTGAAAGCGTCTTCAGCAGTTTGCAACCTGTCTCATGTTTCACAGCAAAAGTACAGTCTGCCAGTTGCCAATATAAATTCCAACTGCTACCCATAATTAGTTCCTGTTTGCTGAGTTAATCCTTTACATGGTATTGCCTGGGGTGGGTTGGGGTGGGGAATCCTTGGTTGAGTGATATTTTTTCAGGAATACAACTAGAAATAAGGAATGAAAAGAATGAGAAGTTGGAGTGTCAGCAAAGCTCAAGCAAGGCAATACTATCAATGGTTAGTTGATACAAAATCTTCCAACAGTCCTTAAATACCAGTTTTGTGGTCATACATTGAGGACTGATCTTTAGTTGAATCTTTGGGCCAATACAGCCTATCTCTTACTATAGTCTTTAGCTATACTGTTTTTTTAAGTTATGTCATAAACTTGTTTATTTTTTACCTACTTGTTCACTGTATACTTATTTCTTATGAAAGAGGAAATCGGCATTCATAACCAATTTACTCTGAATTTGACTATTGTGTAGCCTATTCTACTAATTAATATGATCCAGGGGTGGGTTTCACAAATTGTTGCCACTGGTTCACTGCGCTCACGCTCACTCATTTCACTTGCACACGTGAGCCTTCCGTGCATGCGCCCGGCCTTCCACATGCTCGCTGTGTACACACACGCCTTCCACACATGTGCTTTGCTCGTGTGTATGCATGCAGCCAGCCTCAAAAACATGGCTAAAAAGGATGGCAGGTGCACCCACAGTCGCTGTTACCGGTTTACCCGAACTGGTCTAATCGTCTGAATACCACTTCTGATATGATCCCTGTACAGAGGGAGGAGAAAAATCTTGGCCATCTTTCTATTCTTCCACCAGTGCAAGAAGAACAAGGACAGGGCCAGCATGCAGTTTGACAAAAAAGCGGGTGGGAAGAGAGTCCACTTAAAATGTGACAGGTTTCCTCTAGACTTGCCCAAAGAAGCTGGGGTTTATTGAATAGACACTGCTGGTAGAAGAGCAAAAGGACAGCAGAGCACAACTTTTAAGAAAGTGAAAAGGACAGCTGTGACGGGGAGGAAGTAGGACCAGTGGTGGGTTGGTCCAGGTTCTCTCCAGTTCTATAGAACTGGTAGTACAAGTGGAGGGATGCTCCATCCACCCGCCCGGACATCATAATTGACTATATGTGCATGCGCAGAAGCGCGCACGCATGCTCCCATTGTAAACTGGTAGTAAAGGTAAGTAGAACCCACCCCTGAGTAGGACCTATAAACAATTATGGCCTGTCCAACCACCCTTGATGAGATTACTGTATTTCTAGCTTTCCATAGGGCATGTGCCTTTTTTGGTGGTACCTTGTCCTTTGTTTGTAGGGGACATAATGAATGCAGCAGCAGAGGAAAGCAGAAGATATATTTTTAATCTACTTCAAGGCTGTCAAATTTGCGGCCCATGGGCTGGATGCATCACACACTGACCACACCCACACCCGGTTTAGTGAAGAGGAAAAAAGTTACGATACGTCACATGACGACGCGAGTTTGACAGCCCTGATCTACAGGAGCTCTGGTGGCTCAGCAGACTAAAAGCATTGTAATTAAACACCAGCTGTCTGCAATTACTGTGTTCGAATCTCGTCAGGCTCAGGGTTGACTCAGCCTTCCATCCTTTCTAAGGTAGGTAAAATGAGGACCCAGTTTGTGGGGGCAATAAGATGACTTCGTATAAATATACAAAAGTATGAAGGCTATTGCTTAATGCATTGTAAGCCACCCTGAGTCTTCAGAGAAGGGCGGCATATAAATCAAATTTTAAAAAAAAACTTGTTTGCCTATTAAAGCAAACATCTGATGGTTCTGGATACTGGTCTCCAAATGCCAGTTTCTCTCCCCCAGTTGTTGTCTGCTTTAATTAGTAAACACTTTCCATATAGCAAATTTTAACCTCTCATCCTGTGGGTTTGTTTTTGTTTTTTCCTGGGGGTGGGTGGATGAGGGAATTACTATTTGTGACATTTGACACAAAAAGTGGGTAGGAAAATACCTATGTATTTTCCTATGGCAATGTACTCTGCAATTCAAAGAGGCCCAAGCAGAACTGGGCAACCTGCTTGGTTTGCAGAATATGATACAGCTGTTCTGGGTTCGGTAAACTGGCTCCCATAACCATCTGCAAACTAACTTCTTTGCAGTTGATTTAAAACAAATCTAATTTCCAGATGGAGGGAGAGGCTCTAGGGGGCAATTTTTCTCTCTCAACCTTTGCAAACCTAATAAGGAAAAAAAAAACCCAAACCTCTAATTAGGAACTTCATTGTTTGCATTTATTTGTTTAAAACATTTGTATAGCTGCCCGTCTTAAGACAAGTAGAAAACAAATGACACACAGGTATATAATAAGTTGTCTAGCACAGGCAGGTAAAGAACTGAACAACATTAAGTTATTGATCTACTGAATTCATTGAGTCTTACCAAACTGAAAAACTAGCAGCCTTTTCCCTCCCCTACATGTGTGTGTCCCCCACCCCCACCCCCGTGAACAGACTGAGCAGTCTCTTTAAAGGGACAGTCATCTGGCTGCTACATCTGTCATTGCATTGATCGACAGGCTTGATTCAACTGAGCAGGCTGGCTAGGCCAGTGTCTCCTCTCCCCCACTGCTCCATAAACTGTGCACTTAATGGAAGAGGATGCACCATCCTAGACAGGAGAAGAGCCATATTAGTCCATGGTGGCAAAAAAAAGGGGGGGAGTGTGGTAATACCTTGTCCAACTTAACAAATGTTATGAGAAGGCATCAGCTGTAATAAGCTGCGTTTCATGTTGTCCGCTGCACGGAGTGGCTGCACTGAGATGATATGGGAAAGGTGGAGGCAACTAGGAAGCAGAAATAAGTTGGCCCTGCAGATTACATATGACGCAAACTGCTAGTATCTTATCAATTAACAATTGATCAATCCATTCTGTTTGTTGAGACTTTCTCAAATTGCTTGAAACTTTTTAATGTATATCAGTTCAACAATTCCTCGCTACATGGTGCTTTCAAAAGTCCCATGTTTCCAAAATGACCACTTTGAGGTCTGCCACAGAGTGCTGGTCTTCAGTCAAAAGTAGACAATAGCTGTGCTCCCTTGCTAGAACCTTCAAGACTTTAAAGGCTCAATACAAGATATAAACAAATTAATTCTCCTGCCCAACCCATCGGTGGTAGCAGTATCTTAAGGATCTTTGCTTCTGTATTCAGACTCCTTTATTCTGGTCCATTTTATCCAGTCAGGCATCAGCCTTTCCCCAATTAATTTACTGAACAATTTCCTTACAGGTGAAAACCTGCTAGTCTCTGTTTCTCACTCCATTGGCCAAGCGATATACCTGAGCTCTTTGTAGCCCCTGAGCTTCCCTGCAGCAGCATCTATGGCAGGTGGGGAGGAACTGGCAAGAAGATGGATGGAGCATCATGATACAAGCCCCACCCTTCGGGGACTTATATCACAACACACATTAAGTGGTTAATTCTGACAATCTCAACCCTGCAGACATAGCTGAAACCTTGGCTTCTATTCCCTTCCCCTCATCCAGGCATGTATCTCAAGCATTCAACCCCATAACTCAGAGGGATCAAATTCAATTTAATTAAGGGCTGCATCACGGTTGTGTTTCAGCTTGGGGGACCGGGGTGGGTGTGGCCAGCTCAATGTCACTTGTGTTGGGGGTGCATGTGGTGTCCCGAGTGCTCTGCCAGAGAAAACGGGCTCCCGAGCTCCATTTTCGGCTGCGACAGCCTCCTGCAACCCTCTGCTAGCAAAAATGGAGCTTGGGGGGGCTGCATGTGGCCCTCCTGAGTTCCATTTCACTGGCAGAGGCACTGTAGGAGAGTCTTCACTGTTTCCAGGGCAGCCTCTTGGGCCAGGTCTAAGAACCCGATAGGCCGGATCCAGCCCACGGGCCTTGACTTTGACACCCCTGCCATAATGCCTTACTTTTATGTCTTTATTAACTACTGGGTTTTGTTTCTGCCTCCCTGCTCCTTAGGAGAAACATCATTTGAGCAGAGGTTCATAATTTTAATTTCCCTACATGCTCTAAACTGCCCAACAGCTATCACTAACTGTTAATTTCTTTGCAGATTCTTTCCTTATTGGAACTGCATCTACCTGGATTAAGTGCATCTACTATCATTAAGTGTTGTACCTTATTATTCTTGATGTACGTATCTTTTCTTTTATGTACACTGACAGCATATGCGCCATTGTGTGTCCAATGACACTTGGCCAATAAAGAATTCTATTCTATTCTATTCTATTCTATTCTATTCTATTCTATTCTATTCTATTCTATTCTATTCTATTCTATTCTATTCTATTCTATTCTATGGAAGTATGTGGTGGGATACCCCAAGACTGTCTTAGGCCCAGTATTCTTCAATATCTTCATCAATGATTTAGATGAGGGGATAGATCATCACATTTAGCAAATTTGTAGATACCAAGCTGACAGGAATAGCCAACACTCTGGAAGATAGGCTCAAGATACAGAAGGATCTTGACAGACTTGAACACTGGGCCCTATCTAACAAAATAAAATTCAGTGGTAAGACAAGTTCTACATTTAGACAAGAAAAACCAAATGCATAGGTATAAAATAGGTGATGTCCGGCTCAATAATAGTACTATGAGAGGGATCTTGGAGTCCTGGTGGACAGTCACTTAAATATGAGCCAGCAGTGTGCTGTAATTGCCAAAAAAGCCAATGCAGTCTTAGACTGAATGAACAAAGGTGTAGAATCAAGTTTACATGAAGGTTAATACCACTTTATAATGCCTTAGTAAGATCAAACTTGAATATGGCATCTAGTTTTGGCTGCCATGATATAAAAAAGATGTTGAGACTCTAGAAAGAGTGCAGAGAAGAGCCACAAAGAAGATAAGGGGCTTGCAGGCTAAAACATATGAAGAATGGTTGCAGGAATTGGTTATGTGTAGTTTAATGAAAAGAAGGACTAGGGGTGATATATTCCAAAATCTAAGGGGCTGCTACAAAGAAGTGGGGGTCAATCTATTTCCCAAAGCATTTGAAGGCATGACCAGAGCAGTAGATGGAAACTAGTCAAGGAGAGAAGCAACCTAGAACTAAGGAGAAATTTCCTGATAGAACAATTAATCAATGCAATGATTTGCCTCCAGAGGCAAGTGCTCCAACACTGGAAGTTTTTAAGAAGAGATTGGACAACCATTTGTCTGAAATATTATAGGATTTCCAGCTTGAGCAGGGGGTTGGCTTAGAAGACCTCCAAGGTCCTTTCCAATTCTGTTATTCTGTCCATTAGGTTCTTATCCCTTGAGGTCCTCTAGTACAGACCTTTGCAGGCTGAGGTTTCTCCATGATACACCTTTCCTACCAAATTTTTACCAACTAGCACCAAACATCTAATTCCATCTATTATTCCTTAACTCTAAAGCAATCTGCAGGATTGCATAGTTTCAATACCAAAGGAAACTGCCACTTCATCTTATTATTAGTACTTCTCTCTCTGTGTCTCTCTCTCTCTTTCTCTCTTTTTGCTGTAGTCATTCCTCTAAATTTTGACAAGTTCCAGAATTAAAATTCAACAATGAATATGGAGCATATCATTGTTGGATAGTGCTGTAAAGTTTCAGCTGAATTACAGCTGCCAACCTTTCTCAATGATTTGATCTTATTGTCTTCCCATAAGAATAAGCATAATGGAAGGCAACTATATATTTCTGAAAATTTATCTATATACAGAATTATCTATATAAATGGCATTTTATGTTTGTATCCTGGCAAAATATAATCTTTCTTTCTTTGAGACATATGTACTGCTGATATGGCTATTTGCTTTTTCAGCAAGAAAGGAAAATCGATTTGGTTTGCCTGTTAAAACATACTCATACAATTTTTACTTTTTGAACTAGCATAAATACTGCTTTTGAACTTTTGAACTAATATATATATTGTTCAATATAGTACAATTCATTTTCACCCTCCTGTAAATTGTATTTTATAATGTAGTTCCCCATCAAAACAAAAGTGTAAAAATATATTCACAAGAGAAAATTGCATAGTATAAGACATACATTAGGGAAAATTGTTTGCAAAGAAGTATATATCAGGAGAAATGCCTGCAACACTACAAATTTTTTAGTATACAATATGAAAATACATACAAGTTTTGATGGAGGCATTCTTTTAAAAAGTAAAATTCAAAGGTAAATCCAAGAAAATCTTTATAAAAATGCATATTCTAATTTTAAAAAATCTAATATCAAATACGATAGTAATATGTAAATGTATTTTAAAAAGGCAATTCAGTTTCCATATTTTTCACATGAATGTGAAAGACGGTGCATTAAATGTAAAGTTAAACAACCAAAATAAAGACAAAAGTGAGTTTTATATATAATATAAACCTAATATAAAAAGACCTACTTGTATATAGTGAGGGGGAAAAGAAAAGCAAAAAATCCTGTACTAAATTACCCATGGAAATAAAATATTTTTCAAAAGACAACTATTTCACATATTTTGAAATATTTTTCAAAAAACATAGAACTTGTTTTCAAAAAATATTTAAAAACCAAAGTAGACTAAATTAAAAATGCAAACCCCCCCCCCACTTATATTCTAAATTACATTGTATTTAATTCTAAATATGTATTTTAAAAATGCTTAAGGAAGACAAAAATAACACAAAAGGGTATTTTAAAAAAGATAGAATTTCTTCCATTTTAGCATTTTGAAAGACCGTAGGCATGTTAGAGAAACATGCCTTAGGCATTAGAGAATGTAGGCATTAGAGAAAGGAAAGCAAGCACATTTCAATGATGTTTGTTGCAGAGACAGCTACTGAGACATCATTGACCAGATTTAGCATAATTTAGGATTTGATTTCCCACATTTACTCTGCAGACAAGGAAAAATTATACACTTTCTGGAGAGGAACAGCAAATGAGGGATCAGTTTCTCAAACTATACCTCCCCTTATCAAAACGATTTTGAGATTGCCACTGACAGGAGCAAAAAGCTTTCATCTGTACTGGTCTTATGAAGAGGTAACCAAATCAGCAATAATGAACCCTTAACAGTTTTCAGGTCATACATTTAGAAAAGGGGTCAAGGGGTCATATATTTCCTTCTCTGTCACTTCCTCCCTGTGGACCTAACTTGAGACATCAAGAACAAAATGGAGAAAGCTGAATTCCTGGCTCTGAATTCAGACTGAAAGGAATCTGCTTTTCCCATCATCATCTCTTCACTTATTTCCTTTGCTGGAACTCCTTGATAAACCCAGATTGCCCCTCTTGTCATCCAAGAGAGAAACAATCACATCTAGTGCCCTGGTTATCTTCTTGTTCCAAATGCAGAGTAGAAGTGCTTACCAGGCTGCTGAGAAAAATCTCCACTTTCAAAAAGCCATCTGGATCTATCAAGCAGCAGGGACTGACTGTTCAATTAGGGCCAAATCATCCTTGCAGAGATCAGAATTTTCTGTAATATGCATCATAATTAGAAAATGATCTGAACACAGTTAGGAATTAGTGACAATGCCTCCCGTATCTAGATCATGTGCCATCTGCTCTAAAGTAAACATTAGATCTAACAAGTGGCCATCTCTAGTAGACATAGCTGAGATAACCTGGGACAAATTCAGGATTGTCGTAGCCATGAAATCTTGAGCTCCTCTGAACACCATCCCAAGATCATAACAGCTGAAATCCTGCAGCACCATAAGCCTGTAAGAATCCACCAGCAACCCAGCAATAAGATCTAGCACTTCAGGATGGATTGCCATTGGGCAGCAGGAAAACTTTTACAGTTGCCAGGATGCAAACTTGGAAATGTTACTACATCTTTAATGCGCTGAGCTGTAGGAGACAATGCAATCATGGCATATAAACTCCTGTCCTTTCTGGATCATATCACCTGCTCTTTTCTATTATCCTCAGTGGGATCATGCCTAGTAAGGCAAACTATTATAGGTGAGAAAAGCACAAAACAGGAATGAAAGCTATTACACCCAACGGTCCACCTTTCTTAAAGGTATTAGAAAGAGCTGTGTTTTATGTCCCAACAGTCCCCGGAGCCTGTGTATTTGGGCTGCTTTATATGGTGCTAGTGTTGGTCAGGTTGCTTAGAAATGATCTGATGTAAGGGCATGAGAAAAGTAAGTCTACATGATTTGATTAAAGGCCCATCTATTCCATCACAGTTTCTCAGCTAAGTGCTTCTGAAAAGCTAATCAACAGGATATTAACTGGTCCCATTACCCGTGCTGCTTTTCTTTGGAAATTGATATCAACATAATTACTCCTAGGCACCGCCTTGCCAAAGTTGATTCTGCCTGTCCTGTTTGAACATCTCAAGGAGAATTTTTGCAGCATATTCTCTCAATTGGAAATACATGGGCCTTTTTATAGTGGCCTCTATGCTCTGGAACACTCTTTAAAGCCACATAAAATCTCATGTCCTCTTGAATAGTTACTTCCATATTCTAATACTCCCTTAAGAGCTGTGGTGGTGCAGTGATTAGAATGCAGTTTACTTCACAGTGCTTTTTACAGCCCTCTCTAAGCAGTTTACAAGAGTCAGCATATTGCCCCCAACAATTTGGGTCTTTATTTTACCCACCTCAGAAGGATGGAAGGCTGAGCCAACCTTGATAGCCTTCAATTTACAACAATTCATTTAGTTACTATGGCACTGAAAAAGTGATGTGACTGTTTTTCACACTTACAACCATTGCAGCATCCCCGTTATGATGTAATCAAAATTCAGCTGCTTGGCAATTGACTTATATTTTAGGATGGTTGCTATGTCCCAGGGTCATGTGATCACCTTTTGCAACCTTCTGACAAGCACCATCAATGGGGAAGCCAGATTCACTTAAGAATCATGTTACTAACTTAACAACTGCAGTGACTCACATAACAACTATGGCAAGAAAGGTTGTAAAATGGGGCAAAATTCCTTCAGGGAAGGTAAAGAGGAACAGTTTTTGCATTTACTATCTGATTATCTTTCTAGGATAAAATCTGGCAGGCAGGCATTCTTTCTTCTCCCTGTTGGATTTAGATCTGTGTTGAATTTCCATGCAGGTTTTGAGGTTTTTGCTATCTTGTGTAGATTATTTTTAATCATGAGTATGATTCAGTTAAATGTAAGTTTAATTAAAGAAGACTAAACTCTCAGTTTTAGCAATTGAAACAGTTGTCTGACCTCACATGTACTATGCTGAATGAAGCTGTCCAGTACATTGTCTGAAAGAATGAAATCTCAGTTGTGTAAAAGAGCCTTAGTCTCTTGTGCTCCTCCTCCTCCTTCTCCTTCTCTTTCTACTCTTTCTACTCCTTCTCTTTCTCCTCCTTCTGTCCAGATCAAACTTTAGGCTGCCAAAATGAAGCCACCTTCTTGACTTTGTCCATTGGCCAAAAATAAGCCATTGTCGGTACACTGTAATTAATTTATCACTTGCAAAGAGAAAACTCCTTTTTACCACTCTTCATTTTTATTGAAAAGAAATATGACAAGGCTACCTGACATACCTTATGCTGGTGAAGATTGTGAGGAGTTTGGCTTGTCAGAAGGATGAGGCATGTGAATGCTGATAGTTTGGTTACAAATTCCACATATATTGAATGGTAAATAGTGCCATCACATGGCTGTTCAGGCAAATGACAATATAAGCAGGGCTAAATGATTCAAAAACAATATTCCCCAATTTGACACCCTGCAGATATATTGGAGTTGCCTTTAGCCAGCATGACTAAAGAGTTCTAGCTCTACCACATACAACCCTACTTCATATGGGACAGTTGCCCAGAAGCTATATATTTTAGAGTAAATCTGTAGATTGCAGTTACAGTTTAACTTTTAATGGGTGTATCACTGTTAATGGTGAATGCCAAAACAAATCATACCATTTATACAGTCACAAGCATGATTGTCATATTGCATATTGTCTTTGAAAAGGATACCTTCTACTGCTATCCAACGACTTAAAACTATCTCATAGTTCTTCTCTCTATCACTTTTTCACAATTGCATTTATGGAGAATGGTAGCAATGATGACAAAATCATCATAGGTAGATTTTAGTATCATGCTACACCTTTAATATCACATCACCAAGCTTCCACAGCCATTTCATGTGACCGTTGAAAAACACTGGAGGTAGAATGTAATCCGAAGGACCCTATAAAATAGCTTCTGTTCTGAGGGAAATCTATTTTAAGTCACACCAGTTGGAATCTACCACAGAGAGCTAAAAGGTATCAAAGTAAAGCAGTATCTTCAATTCCTGATCTCCGAAAGGATCCAGAAGCATGCCACAGCATATATATTGCAAACAAGGGACTGATGACCCAAATATATTAGAACAGTCACAAGTAGGCATATAGTTTTTGAGTTGAAATAGCAGAAGGAAGAGGCCTAGGATTTAAAACTCAATATTAACTATACAGAAATCATGATTCTATTTTCCGGTGCTGTTAACCGGAGAATTTCTTCACATATATGAGTACCTAATTTTCTACATTAAATATATTACTGTGTATATATATGTGTGTGTGTGTGTGTGTGTGTGTGTGTGTGTGTGTGTGTGTATGTATATGTATATATATATATTCTTCTTTTTAAGCCAGGTTTTTCCTACATAACCAAGATTTTTTGGAACCACAACTGAGTGAAATCCAATTTTTGGAGTGGTTCCAAAAAATCTTGGTTATGTAGGAAAAACCTGGCTTAAAAAGAACACACATTAATTTACAAAAAGTAAGAATATATGTGTGTGTGTGTGTGTGTGTGTGTGTGTGTGTGTGTGTGTGTGTGTATGTATGTATGTATGTATGTATGTATTTGGGTTTTCTCCTGCATAAAATTGGAAGTGTCTTGGCGACGTTTCAATGAAGTCTCCTTTGTCATCTTCAGGCTGGTGTTTTCAGCTTTGTGCTTCTCGAAGCAATGTGTGATCACAGCTGTTTCTTCCTTTTAACTGCTAGTGGGGGGTGAACTGATTGGGTGGGAGCTTGGCTGTGTTCTGATTGGGTGAGGGCTTGGCTGTGCTCTGATTGGATGGGGGGTTGGCTGTACTCTGATTGGATGGGGATGTGTTCTGGTTGGGTGGGGGCTTGGTTGTCCTCAGGTTAGTCTGAGTTGCAGGGGGATTTGAGCTGGTGAGCTGCGTTGCTGTGGTTTGGCTTCGCGTTCGTGGTTGTGCCATATCTTCAAGGTGGGTGTCAGTCTGCTTCATGTATGGAGTGGAGAGGTTTAAAGTGGCTAATGATGCAGCTGCAGTCTGGCTTCTTGTCCATGGTCGTGGCGCATCATTGGTGTGAGTTTGAGTCTGCTTTCTGTGTGGATGTGTGGTGGTGACATCCTGTGTGGCCCTCGTGAGTGTGGGTCAATTTGTCACTTTAAAATGCAGAACAGGGAGAAATATTTGATTGCCATATCTGGTGTCAAGCTCTAGTACCCAATCCTCAAACAAAAATATCCATGACATCCATTATGAGAGCAGCCAACTCTGAAACTTGGCCGTTCAATCAGGAGAAATCCCACTTGAATTACAATATTTCTTCCATGATTACCATCACTTTTTCAATCATTTTACTCAATTGTGGATGTTTGAATATTGACTTCTAATTACTTTTGTTTAAAGACCCACTGCAGGCTTTTTCAAAGTACAAACTCCCTTGAGTCAAGCATCCCTGCTGGTAATCCCATCCGTACTTTCATGTAACATCCATGTTGCCACATGGACAATAATATGGACATAATTTGCCATTGACCTTTTCTATATATTTTTCTGTACATTCTATACTGCCATTCTGGAACATCCCAGTGGTTCTCTATCCAATCCTAACCATGCCTGAGCTTAATAAGCTTTCATCAGAAGTCAAAGTCAATTTGGTGCTGCAAGGTGTTGTAGCACAGGCTTTTTTGGAAGTCTAATCTGATTTTTTCTTTAGATAAAGAGACATCCTGCTTTTGCTCAGAGTGGTCTTTTTGATGTTCACAAAGGGATTTTCTAACCATTTCTGTCTAGAGGTTACAAGCTACATTGTGCAATGATGTTAGAACATACCCTCCAAACAACTTGACCACATGTCAAACACTTAAATTGATCCAACTAAGTAAAAAAAGTTACCAGACAGTCCCATAATTCACTTTTCTTCACTAGCAGCAACCAGGATGGTCTGACCAGAACAGATTTCATGCCAACAAACACACTTAAACAAAAATAAATCACAAACCCTTGCATCCTGGACATAAACTGTTTCAACTCCTACCCTCAAAATGACGCTATAGAGCACTGCACACCAGAACAACTAGACACAAGAACAGTTTTTTCTCAAATGCCATCACTCTGCTAAACAAATAATTCCCGCAACACTGTCAAACTAGTTATTAAGTCTGCATTACTATTAATCTTCTCATCGTTCCTATCACCCATCTCCTCCCACTTATGACTGTATGACTGTAACCTTGTGGCTGGTATCCTTACGATTTATATTGACTGTTTCCTAAGATGATTTGATTGCTTATTTGTACCCTATGATTATCATTAAGTGTAGTACCTTATGATTCTTGATGAACATATCTTTTCTTTTATGTACACTGAGAGTATATGCACCAAGACAAATTCCTTGTGTGTCCAATCACACTTGGCCAATAAAGAATTCTATTCTATTCTAAACTAACTTATTAGAATTTGGGGATCAAATTCTGGAAGGAAGTGGTTAGTAATGTGAATCAGTTCTCTCCCAACTTGAAATGATTCAACAGCTGCAAACTGGAGCAATAAGCACAGAGAAATAGTGGAGGTGGGGGAGTTGCTGCAGATCTCATCAAAGTTTATTATTTCAAATTGGCTTCACACTGCCTTATCAAATTTGAACCACATTGTCCTCCACTTACACTCTTGTCTTATCACTTCTATTTCCTCAAGTTCTCTAAAGCAGACTGGAGAGGACCCTGGGGAGTGATAGTGTCAATTACTTCAGCAAATACCCTATTCCATGTAACAACCAGGGTATTGATAGAAACATTGGTAGGATTAATCACAAACCTTCCTAGGCCATCTGGAATCCTTATAGATCTAATAGCCTTTTCAGACAACCATCTTAGTAGGTCCAGTAGTTTTATAGAGATGAGATGTAGCCATTTAACCAAATGATGGGCCATTTATGACAGTGGAGAGAGCATTGAAATCCCACCAGAAATACAAATATGGCATAGCATAGTTTTAACGTAACATAACGTAATGTAACGTAACGTAATGCAACACAGCAGAATATAATGTAGTATTTTCTTATATGACAGGAACCCCAGTTCTTTCTTTTACTGTAAAACTTTTGCCTTAGTCTGTCTCAGAGGCCCTCTGATCATTTCATTTCTTCTCCTATTCTCTCCCAATAGGTGATAATTGTGAAGTGGATAGCCGGGCAGGACGTTGTGTTCCTGGAGTGTGTAGGAATGGAGGCACTTGCACCAACTCTGCAGATGGAGGTTTCCAATGTCAATGTCCACCCGGGGGCTTTGAAAAACCATTCTGTGAAGTATCTGTACGCTCTTTTCCTCCCAAATCTTTTGTCATGTTTCGAGGTTTGCGGCAGAGGTTCCACCTGAGCCTTTCTCTATCGTAAGTTCTGCTAAGAAGCAGCTTTGTAAGAACTGCCTTTTTCTGCAATTGGTGGTGTTGAATTTTTGCTTGCTGAACTCCATTATATATTTGCTCTGGCTTTCAAGTTAGATTTCTCTTTCATATTGGGGACAGGGAAATTCCCAAGATATTAGTTCTATTGAGGTATCTCCACATGTGTGAGATTTTTAAAAAAGAAAAATATTAGGAGAATGATTGTTGGCAATTTTCACTTTCTTTGAACAAATGCTCAAATATAAACCGAGCAGAAATTCAACAAGTGCGGGTTTCTTTAAAATGTGGTAAAGTGATTAGTTGGGTTCTATCTTGTTAGTTCGGGAGGGAGGGGAGAGATAACAGATCTACTCTTCATTGGTGATTTGATAGTAATATAATTCTTTCTGCAGTCATAATACCAACTGGAAATTACACCAGCTGACTTGAGTACGGTACCAGGAAAAATTGAATGAAAAATTCAGAAGATTTATCATTCATCTATAGTCCTAACTTTGTCAAAAATTTATCTAATTTGCTTAGGTATGAAGGTCTAACTCTTTATATTTCATCACTAGATTTGCCACTGTAGAGCGTGGTGGTCTTTTAATTTACAATGGACGTCTGAACGAGAAGCATGACTTTCTGGCTGTAGAGATTGTTGATGGGCAGGTCCAGCTGAAGTACTCTACAGGTGGGTGTGGCAGATAGGTCCATGCTTTCCTCACTGATGTCCTCAAGAAGCTGCCATTGTAATAATGAAAGAATGATACTCACTATAAAATAGACTTTTTATGTTGAGAATCTTATAGAAGCTGTACTTTTTTCAAAATTAGTAACTACTAATGAATTATCTGAAAAATCTTCTAATGCAGCAAATGAAGACACTTGGGACCCTTGGCAGTCCCTTGACAAATAGAATAGTCCTTTATTACAAAGTGGTAGTCACATTTCCAACCAAATGAAAATTTAGACACCAGTAGCCAGGCAAACACAAAGAAACAAAATACTGTATTTTGCACTAGGCACTCTTTCAACAATTTTTTTTTTGAAATAGTCATTTGCTGTGGACAATGGGCAGTTGGTGTTTTAATTTTGAAGCTTCGGAGGTTGGTGAACCTTCAGGTATTTCATTTCAAAAAAAAGCCTGCAACTTCTAATGTGGTCTATAATTCAACTTGCAGAAAACCTCTCTATGCAAGTTTGTAGTTGGCAGGTGTTGCTAATCTTTGTATGAGTGCTTGCTTTAATCAATTGCAAGAGTTGCAGAGAATTAGTCTGTAGGCTAATATACCAGATTCTGTGTTCGCACCAGAGGTGGGTTTCAACAGGATCAGACCAGTTCTGGAGAACCGGTAGCAGAAATTTTGAATACTTCGGAGAACCGGTAGTAAAAATTCTGACTGGCCCCGCCCCCATCTATTCTCTGCCTCCCAAGTCCCAGCTGATCAGGAGGAAATGGGGATTTTGCAGTAACCTTCCCCTGGATTGGGGAGGAAATGGAGATTTTACAGTAACCTTCCCCTGGAGTGGGGTGAGAATGGAGATTTTACAGTTTCCTTACCCTGCCATGCCCACCAAGCCATGCCACACTCACCCACCAAGCCATACTATGCCCACAAGCCACACCCACAGAACTGGTAGTAAAAAAATTTGAAACCCACCACTGGTTCGCACCCATTAAATTTGCATGGATGATCTGTACAAAAATGCCAGTTTGTACTTTAGTTGGGTCATCTCACTGATTCTGGGATGATAACCCAGAAAAAAATTAAAACTATATGTATATCAACATAAAAATATATGTCTGAATGACATGGTAAGGGGGGAACATGGGAGGTGGCAAGATAGTATATCTATATATGCAGCTCTGAATTCAGCTGCTTATATGTCCACATATCATATCAGGTCTACAGGTTACAAAGATGCAAGTGCTGTCAGAACAAATGTTAATGCTGGAAGCCATGTTCTGTTTTAAGCTGCGGTTTGAAACCTCTATTGTCATGCGACATAGTAATGCTCCAAACCACATCCTTTATTCACAAGATCCTATCTGATTATGCAGAAAAATATGATGGGCTATTCAACTTTAAAGATGAGGTCCAAAACGGAACTCATCTAAATATAGTCACTATATTACAGAAATTGGCTTTCATTTCCAGGGAGTTAAAAACATCAGTAAGGCAGACTGAGGTCTTATTACTGCAGCATTCTTCCTTGCTTAGCTGCAGAAAATAAAAATCAGATCTGTTGCGTTTTCACCTTTTTAAATAAGAAAAAGTATAGGTTAAGAAGTGGAGATCTACTGTTATCCTTATGAAAGTTCAGCCAGCGAAAAAATATACCCTGATGCTTATTTACCAAACATCAAAAACAGTTAACTGCAAAAGAGAGGGGGCAGGAAGGAACAGCAGGCAAGAATTTACATTGTCTCTATATCTCTAAAATCTCATTCAAAGAGTGCAGAGGCTTTGGAAACAGTACTGTAGGTAACTAGCGCAAACAATCTGAAAGTGGGTAGCCCTTGGTTATTCCATACATAACCCATTTTTACGTATATAGAAAAGTAGCTGAATAGAGCTGAAAAATGGGACACCCAGTGCTCTTCCTCTGTTTTGCACTATAAAGGGGACAAATATAGCCAACAGGGATAATATAGCCAACACTGATAAGGAAGGCATTTCCCTAATGAATCCAGCTGGAGTAATGCTCATAAATATTGATACCAAGTGTAAAATCAATATGCTTTCTTTCACAACATTCTGGATTTTTTAATGCAGAAAACATTAAAGGAGTATTGTGTATCCAAGCAACCTCTTTTTTTTCCTTATGTATTTGTGTGTGTGTACAGAGCATTCCTATAAGGTTGGCTTACGCTAGTATTGGTAGTATTATCATCACACTAGTATTGACATATGAACATTTATATAAGCAAACTTTGACGAATGATGTTCCTGCCAAACATTAATGTAGCTCTCTTGGATTAATCAAAAAGCCAAATGAATGGAATTTATACAAGAACTTAGGGCATTCTTTATTTATTTATTTTTTTTAAAATCCCTCTTAAAAAATTCCTTGGGATCGTCTTCAGGATCAGGATTGCCCTACATAGGAAAAAGTGTTACTTTTTTAACAGCTGATGGGCTGCAATTCTGATCTGGGCTTTCCCCCCATGAGTGGAGAATGAAGAACACACAAATGTCATGTCCCAAAGGTTTTTTTTCTAAAGGCGATTGGACTTCCTGGTTTTTCTGAAGAAGAGCTGAAGAAGCTTCTTGGATCAGAAGTGAAACAAAACAAGAACTTCCACTTGCTTCTTGAAAAAGCACCTTTGGGACAACCATGAACTGGATGACTGAGAATCTCCATAGACACAAATGTCATCCCAATCTACTTGCTGTGGGTCTAATATCCCTCTGCCTTGCAGGGGAATCAAGCACTGTTGTTTCTCCATCTGTACCAGGAGGGGTTAGTGACGGTCAATGGCATACGGTGCAACTGCATTATTACAACAAGGTAGGCACAAACATTTTCATGTTGTGGTGGTTTTCTTCTTCACGCTGGTTGCATTTGGAGCACAAGTTGTCTTCCATGTGCTCAGTCTTTTTTTTTTCCCAGGACACCTCCCAAATTCTTTTGTCACAAAGAAAGTGACTAGCCTTCAATATTATACTAAACTATGTTTTGTAAGACAAACCATTGACACATAATGAGAAGACCTCATGTGAGTACATTTTCATTTGGGTACAAATGAAAATGGCTGGGTCCACACAACACAAAAAGCAAAATGATGTAAACCTGCTTATGTCTTAGCAGATGGGTGAACCTAAGCCAGGTCAATAAGGGCTGCCTTCTCAAGCTTAGCCTAAGATATTCAGCGTAAAAACATTGATAAAAATAAGTCAAATTGGTTTGGGCCAATGCTAGCATGGAAAAAAATGCTTGTATGTCCTTTTGGTACTATGATTTCCACAGGAGGCAGTGAGATGTAAACGGGATAAGTAAATAGAGTAAATAGTTGGTAAATATACAAATTACAAATGGCACATTTGTTTCCTGTTGGCTAGCCCAAACAGTGGAACTTGGCAACAACTCCAAGGCAAGGCATGAAGTAGAGGCCCAGCAGTCCTAGCCCCTCAACTTCAGCCCTAGCTCCACTGCTGACACCCCGTAAGTCTGCCTTGCATCATTCCCCAAGGCATGTGAACCTTGGGGAATGGCACAATTCCCCTTGCAGCCCAGCATTCCTCAGGATCTGTCATATGCCACTTACTTTCAGGCAACATTCTCTTTCTGCCTGAGGCGGTTCTAGATCATACAAGGTCTTCCTTCTTGAAGCAGCTTTGCAGAATGCTCCTTTTTGGCCTCTGCAGCCTCTGAAAACTGTATGAAAGTACACCCTGCTCTTGTGTGATTTTTGGAGGGTCTGGAAGCCCATAAGAGCACAGTCTCTCACATAATTTCCACTGGGTTCAGAAGCCAACTGAGAGTATACCTCATTCTTGGATGGCTTCTGTAGCCCGTGAAAACCATGTGAGAATGGGACATGCTTTCAATAACAGTTGGATGTTGGTGAACACTGATGTGTCATCCAAAACATTATGTTGTGTCACCTTTGACATGTATGTCATAGGTTCACCTTCAGTGCTCTGGGTTCTGCTGTCACTGGGCAATTGGACCCCAAGGCTGGGAATGAGAGGAAGTACATTGTAGTGATCTCAACTATTAAATTATCTCACCTTGGGCTTGTCCTCATGTTGCCCTATATAGGTGCAATATTTTTAAGTCAGTTAGTATGGCGTTCTGAAGATCAACAGAGTTTAAACATGTAAACGCGTTTTTCAATTATATACTTACATCTATATAGCTATAGCAGGGTCTGGTGACCAACAAAGAAGGTACATTCAGTGTTAGAAAAATAGTACAATCCAAATTCACAGATACGTGAGGGGCTTTTTTTTTTAATTTTACAAGTGGATTCTTTACCAATGAAATGGAAATACTAATTAATATTTTTTATGTGATTTACTTTATTTATGATTTATTTTAAAATAATCTGAACGAGTTCCTGAATGTTTTTATTGTTTCTGTTTTCTTTTTCTTTTCATGTTTTTTTTTCTTTTTTGTGTATTAAAACAATAAAGAGAGAATAAAGACTTTTCATTCCCATGAGAGTGGCAACCATGTATAAAACTTTCTACTTTTGGGGGGAAACTTGACACCACACTGACTATCTACTGAATGATTAAACAAATATGGCAACATCTCTTCCTATGGAGTATCAAGAAACACCGGTGTGTGTGTATGTATGCTAGTTGTCTAAGTGTAGGGTTATTTTTTTAAAAAAAAAATTAAGTAGAAAGGTATCATCTAGATGAATTCTGAATTAGAAGAGTGGAATGTTCCCTAAGCCAGATGAAATGTACCATTGGTTTTAAGGCAATACCTATTCAGCCTTGCTTTATCATTTCAGCCCAAAATAAACTCCCTGGGTTCAGTGCAAGGACCTTCCACAGACAAAGTGGCCATTCTAACAGTGGACAAATGTGATACATCTCTGGCATTACAGTTTGGCAACGAGATTGGGAACTATTCCTGTGCAGCAGAGGGAGTACAGTCCAGTTCCAAAAAGTGAGTCTTTTGTATTTTCAGCTAAAGTAAAAAGGTGTTATGTCCATTTCTCTGTCCTGTGCTGTCCTTTTTTCCCTTATGTCTTTTTTTCACAGCTTCACTGTAGTTCCGTGGTGGCAAACCTATGGCACGCATGCCACAGCTGGCACGTGGAGCCCTTTCTACAGGCACATGAGCTATCACCCAGCTCAGCTCCACCCCACATGCATGTGCACCTCCCGCCTGCCAGCTGATTTTCAGGATGCACTGGAGGGGGGGTGCATGCAGAAAACACGTGTGCGTGCATGGGGGGGTTGCACATACATGTGCAAGAGGTGGGAGGCACGTGCATGCATGGGGGGAGCACAGGGGTGCAATGTACCCACTGGCCCGTTTTCGGGCCCAGGAGGCTGCAGGGAGGCTTACTAGCCCAAAATGGGGCATGGGGGTGGGGCATGTCCCCTTCATTTTTGGGCCCAGGAGGCTGCAGGGAGGCTTACTAGCCCCAAATGGGGCATGGGGGTGGGGCATGTCCCCTTCATTTTTGGGCCCAGGAGGCTGCAGGGAGGCCTACTAAGCCCAAAATGGGGGGTGGAGGGGTCATGCGTGCATGCACAGGCGGGGCAGGGAGTGTGGGGGGACATGTGCACATGCACTGGGGATGGGGGCAGCAGGGGGGTCGTGCACGCATACACATTGCATTATAGGTGCTGGCATGCATGTGCACGTGCTTTCAACACACAACGAGAAAAGAAGTTAGCCATCACTGCTCTAGTTCATGCTTAAGTGAACCCTGGAAAAAGGAAAGAGGAAGCTCTGCAGGGTGAGCCATGTTTTCACCTTTACTCATATGATGCCTGCTCTCTGCAGGCAGTTATTCAGCCCTTGCCTAACTAAGGAAGCTTGCAAAGCAACTGTAATTGTGTTTTGATGACTTGTCTTGAATTGCTTTTCCATACCTGCCAAGGTGAGGGGTGAGGGATATGATATTCTGTCAGGAAGATAATCTTGAAACTTCCTGCTTAGTGGGGCAATGGACTTTCTTGGGCTTGAATACTTAAGTTGGTTGAGAAAAAGTTATTTTACAACAAAATACTCTAATATCTTCACCCAACATTACCAATTTGCCAGTATTGACTAAATATTAGTGGGTCTTCCTCTCTCAAAAGGCCAAGGCTAGGGGATATCTAATGAAGTTTTTTTGTCAGAAAACGTTAGTTCTTCACACACTGCTTAATTAACATGTGGAATATGTTGTCCGAAGACATTATGATAGCCACTAATGTGGATGATTTGACAAGGGGAATCAGATAAAAGAAGAGGTCTGTCAAGGGTTATCTATCCTGAGGATTTCAGCATTATCACTGTGTTAGGATTAGCATACCCCAAATGGAAGTTGGAACTTATTTATCAAATTTTTAGGCCACCCAATTGTCAACAATTGTTAGTGGCAGGAGAGGAATACATCTCCATCTCTGGTTTATAAGCACTCCAGAAGCAGCTGACTGGTTGTGTGTATTCAATAAAAATGGACAGCAGCCTCTTCACATACCTCAGCTTTTGGCTATGTGGATTCTGTCTTTCAATAAGCATTAGCAAACAAACCAAACCAAAAACTGCTGACTGACCACATTTTTCCATTTTGAACTTAAATGCAACATTGCAAAAACAGATTTATGTTGCATTGGTGTGTGTGTGTGTGTGTGTGTGTGTGTGTGTGTGGAACAACTGTTACAAATTCTACTCTTGGGTCTTTTTTTCCTCCAGATCTCTGGACCTTACAGGGCCTTTGCTGCTTGGAGGGGTCCCTAATCTGCCTGAAAATTTTCCAGTGGAGCACAGAGAGTTTGTGGGCTGTATGAGAGACTTGTACATTGATAGTAAACACATTGACCTGGCTTCATATATCGCAAACAATGGGACGTCCATAGGTAAGGTCAACTGTTTAATCATCCTTAATACATGATCTTTCCTCTTCTACATCTTCTCTTTTTTCCAATCACAAATACCTGGATTAAAAATTCTTGGAATAAAGAAACAACAACTGTGATTTCCCCAAGTCATCATCTTAGACCCAATCAGTATTAGCTGACTTCTTACATTAAGAATTCTGGCACAAGAAAAGTTGACCAAATGGTAAAAGACACTGTATCTTATCTGGACATCTAGTGTGAATTGTACCTTCTCCATCTCCATTATGAATGTCTTGGGAATCACATACTTCATATGCCAAGTCAGGAATGTATTACCAGCTCAGTCCTTAGGTTTCTGCCTTAGGGGTCTCTATTGCTTGTTTGCAATATATCTACCTGAGTATAACTGAGTCTAGATCCTTCCAATTGGAAAGAAAGGTAATATTTCACACCAGGGATTTCTGATAACAGGAGTTATTTCTGCCTATCATCAAGCTGAAGATTCCAAAGCATATTTTCACGGTCTAGAAAAGCTGGGAATGAAGGCTAAAAAGAGAAATTATTCCATGTTAACTGTTTGGTCCTTGTATCCACTTGTGCTGTTCCTCTGTCATGTCTGCAGGTTGTCATGCCAAGCACTCCTTCTGTGATTCAAATCCTTGCAAGAACAGTGGCACCTGTATTGTGGGTTGGTCTTCCTTTATATGTGAATGTCCCATAGGCTTTGGAGGCAAGGACTGCAGACATGGTAAGTATAATACAGAGCAAGCTGAATGGACAATTGAGCATAGATGGTTTGAAATTATAATGGGAATATAAACTAGAAAATAGGACCCCAAGAAAGGAAGGAAGTGGCCGGGTGATCAATAGCTTAATTTTCAGAGAAAGATAGCTAATAGTGTTCTTGAAATCGGTAAAAAAAAAAACATAAATGGAAATGGCTTTGTTAAATATTTTCCAAAGTTCCAAGGGATATTTCATGATCATAGTTAGTCTTCTATAAACTGCTAGATGTTTCATCAATAGAGTCTATCTAGATAGAAAACCTCATCTACTAAACTCGCAGTTTATTTTGTGAAAGTTGGAATTCCTACTCTATCTGGACTCATTCTTTGAACTCCTAGTGCAAACTTTGGATAGAAAAGAGTTCTAGCGTCCCATCACCTCAGTCCATCAATGAAGGCTTACAATTGGTAGCTTGATATAACATTGGACACTCATAAAGGATTTCATTTTGAAGCTGGAAGAAAGCACAACTCAACCTATTTATGTGCTCTTTCCTGTAGATCAAATAGGCACATGGTAGTTTACTTAGATATTTATAAGCATGTACAAAATACAGAACAAAAAATATCTTAGTCATTTGAAACTATATGGTCTGAAGTTCTAAAAGGTTTTTTTTTTTTGTAGATTTTCAGATATATTCCCTATGATTTTGCTTCTCTACAAGGAGTGGACAGTTTATTTCTTACCTGTTTCATGCACCTATTATTTATTTAAGCATTCACATCTTGCCTATCACATCCATAATTCTAAGCAATTATACAATTCTATCATTTCTTCCAGTAATTTGCCATTTGAAGAAATACTATTTAAATACATACATTTTTAAAGAAAATCTTTTCTCCCAAAACACATAATATGAATGTATTTTATCTCAAGATTTCTGAACATATTTCATCTTAAAATATGCATTTTTATATGCAATTTGGTATGTATTTTGAGCTAAGAACTACATCGCAAAATGCCAAGGTGTGAAATATGAGGGGTTAACAGTGTTCCAATCTGTTTGCATGTTAATTGGAAATGTGCCAATCTGTTGGTTGTTTTAAAATGCAAATTGAACAAAACCTTCGGCATCTGTATTTCATACTCCTCAGTTCCTGCTACAGGAGCCTGGACATTTTAAGCGAGATTAGATTTCCGACCCCATGCAGATAATTATGATATAAATGTCTCTGAAATGAAGGTAAAGAGTTTCTAGCAGTAAAAGTAGGGACTTCAAGCTTCCCCCACCTTGAGCTTCTTTCTGCTTCACTGAATTCCAGCATCTTCTATCGTCTTTTTCTCTAGCTATGCATCATCCTCACCATTTCCATGGCAACAGCATCCTTTTCTGGGACTTCAGGAACGAAGTTAAGATTTCCACACCTTGGTATATGGGCCTAGCATTCCGGACACGCCAGGCAAATGGAGTATTACTTCAGGCAAATGCTGGCCAGTACACCACCATACTCTGTCAGGTACCTAACTGGAGCTGCTCTGGATCTGTGCTGCTATAAAAGCTTGCATCTGATGTTCTGTGAGGCAATCCTACATGTTTGTTTTTAAACTGAGCTCTTTTGATGTATCAGATTTGGAACAAGTATAGCAGCAATAGTTCTCTTTTGTAATAGAATACTGGGACCCAGATTTGTAATATCCTATTTAATGGCACTACTCTATTTAGTGTTAGAGTAGAAAGACTTACTCTTACCTAGAAGAACTCACCATCTGTTTGTAGAGCATTTGTGAAGAATTATGTGAAGTGCCTGAACTGTTATAGCCTTACTCATAAAACAGAATTTGCTCCATGCTGACTATACCATATCTTTAGCTGGATTCCGGCCTACTCTCCTTCATGGTGAATAGGGGACCTGGACGCACTGCCAAGATTCTTCTGGATCAAATGCAGTTGAATGATGGAGTATGGCATGACCTCCAATTTCATCTACAAGATGCTCGAAGTGGCCATGAGGCACGTTATATTATCACCCTCAGTCTGGATTTTGGATTCTACCAGGTAATCTTTGAGGCTAAATGGGAAAGTATCCACAGTGGGAGAAAAACCATCTAGATTAGAACTTGCATTCTTCCCTGTAGCTCTATACTTTCCTTCTTCCAACAGTCTTTTTGATAGATTCAGGCCTCCCAGTTTGATAATTAATTCTCTGTCTATCTAACTATTTGGGATCAAAGCTGATGTCCCTGTTTCAGTCTGCTTTTTTCTTGGTGGCATTTGAGGAAATTTTGTTTCCATAGTTTCACAGAGTATGAATGATAGGGAACTAAAAGTTAACTCCTAGATCCAAGTAAATAGTGGTGAGCACGTAACATTCCCATTCCTTGTATTTCTTTTTTAAAGGATACTGTAGTCATTGGCAATGAGCTTCAAGGGCTGAAAGTGAAACATCTCCATGTTGGGGGAATCCTAGAATCTGGTAAAGTGCATCATGGTTTCAAAGGCTGCATCCAGGTGAGTTCCAGCAAACTTCCAAATGTCCCAGGTTTCTCCATTGTTTTATCTTTTTATTCAGAGATGAGCAAGCATTTACTTAAGGAAATTAAAAATAAATAAATAAAGGAAATGAAAACCCCTTCGGAAGCCAAAGGCAACAATTGTCATTGATTCTTTTTCTTTTTTTCCTTTTCCTTTTCCTTCCTTCCTTCCTTTCTTCCTTTTAAAATGTCAATGAGTCTCAGTAGACTTTTCTGCTTCATGATAATTATGATCGCTGAATAATCAGAAAACCATGAGAACATTTCGCAAAAGTTACTCAGTAGTTTCTCCACCCTGTTGCCCCTACTTGGAGACATTGACTAAATCATCCATTGCAATGGAGAGCTAAAAGTCAGGAGAAAGTGTTCTTGGTAGACTATGCTAGCCTAAATAATTCAGTGTTCTGAAGTTCTTTCCATTAGAATCAAAACTTTTGGCGCAAACCTGAGTTTTATTCTCCTTTTTTCATTTGGGTTTCAGGGAATTCACCTAGGTGACACAGCTATGGGAAATGCACTGCCCAAGCCTGGCAACACTGTGAACGTTGAGGCAGGATGTTCTGTGGCCAACTCTTGTGAATCCAACCCTTGTCCTGCCAACAGTATATGTCAGGATCAGTGGCAAAGCTTTTCCTGTGTATGCAAGCCAGGTAGGAGATGGATAAACAGCGTAGACTACAAATCTTGCTTTGGTCTTTATTTCCCTGTTTTTTCTTGTTTCATGTTGTGGTCCTTTCCTGTATATACTGTATCATGTATTTTTGTACCCTCCACATTGCCTTTCCTTTTATTGCTGTTCCCTAAGATTCTCCCTGTGCTCCAATGAAAGCTACCCATCTCTACCCAAAAGAGTAGACATAAAGAGCTTATTCCGCAATGGCGTTTTCTTCTAAATGTGAACACACAGTAGCTTAGAATGTTGGCTTTTGAGAAAAATCTACCAGGAATTACAGAGAGTCAAGGATGAGGAGTGGGGTAGGCAGGACGAGGGAAATATCTGCTTAGTTTTGAATGTGCAATCATGCTCCTCTTTTTGGCCATCTGCCAATAATTTCATTTCCCCAAGATTTTTACATGGCAGCTAGCGATTCTGAAATTAAAATGAATATCCCGTTCAGTGATCAAATAAACCAAAATATGCAAATTAAACAGGTTTTGATAATATACCTATTGTGCCTTTGGCTTTTTATATATATCGCAGCTGTCTCTCCTTAAAAGGAAGAGACAGCTGCGATCTCACATTGCTCCTGGAAGCACAAAGCCGAGAACGCCAGCCTGAAGATGATGAATGAGACTTCGTCGAAACGTCGCCAAGACACTTCCAATTTTACGCGGGAGAAGACCCGAATAACCAAAGACATACATACAAACACCCGCGAAAACCTCAGAAAACATGTGTGTGTGTGTGTGTAATTCGAGGCTGGGAGTTTGATCCTAGGTAGAGGCAGATATTTCTTTTTCTGGGCACAATGAGAATATATCTGCTGAACAAAACTCTGCATTGGTGACAGGAAGAGCATCCGGCCATTAAACATTCTGCTAGTTCCATTCAGTCGCCTGGACTTCATCCAGCAAGAGATTATGGGGTGGTTAAAAGATGATGATGAATTTGAAGCTGGGAAAAGAAAAGGGAAAGTGAATGGATATAGGCTTCACAATACCCTGTTATGACCCAGTTTCATTTTTTAAAAAATCAGGCTTTATTCATGTTGCCCCTCTTTAAAAACCTTTTATGATGGGGATGTGAGGCATTAATGCTGAGACGTGGCTCTCTGTATTTTATTCTAGGATATTATGGTGGGAGTTGTCTGGATGCCTGTCAGCTGAATCCCTGCAAGAACAAGGCAGTGTGTAAGCGAAAGCCAAGTGCTCCACATGGTTATATCTGTGAGTGCGGAGAAAATCACTTTGGACAGTACTGTGAGCACAGGTGAGATCAAGGACAGTTTGTGGATTTTAGCCTCTTGTGGATCTAAGAAATGCTATTCTCATGTTGAGATAGAATTTTCTACTCAGGGGACTCTGTGTCACTAGCAGTTAGAGGCAGAATGATGGGGAAATTAGCCTCTGATCATAAAATTTTCTCTCTGGGTATCTTTCTGCTTCTCATCTAACACATGACTTAGATAACATTTGACACGACAAATTTGCACATTGAAAGCTTTGTTGTAGCTGTGTCCTGAAAATAGCGAAAACAGAAGAGTCTCAAGCTATTCATGGTCAGGGGTCTGTGTTCATCTTAATAGGTCCTGCGGTAGAATAAAGATTGGATATTATGACCTGATATAGAAGTTACATAAAAGTGAGACGGGCAGCTATATAAATCAAGCAAATAACTAATTAAAGGAAGATGGTAGTAATTGTCATATAAAAAGAAGACCTTAAACTTCTATAAACCTCTGGTTTAAAAAAATGTTTCCTGCATTTGATAGTGTACCCCCTAGCCAGTATTTTCAATGTGCATAATTGGCAATAAAGGACATGATGACAGGCTATAAGGAAGGCAACAGGCAAACAGGTCTCTGCACTTTATCATCCTTCATTGCCTTCTTGCCCAGTTGTCACAAGCAAAATTAAGTGATTGTTTTGAGAATACTTTTCTTTCTTGGGTGATTGTTTGGTCTAATGGAAGGATGGGGAGAAGGTTGGGAATACAAATGAAAAATAATGAAAACCAATGACATATGTCCTTATTCATGCTGAATATACTCAGTTATCTGAAAAACAAATTTTGTGTTCGGGGAGCCATCCCTTGGAGTTGCCATCCATGCCATTTCCAGTCACTGAATAGGCCATATCCCCAATTTCTGTGACCCGGAGACAGAGCAAGGAGTACATGGTTGCTGTTATTTGCTGCTTTGTCAAATGTCTGCATTTTGTGTTGGGAACAAAAACAATGCTTTGAGCAAGACTGAAGCATTTTCCCTAAGAATGCTTGCTTAGTGCTATTATTTGTCCAGTGTTCTGTTGCTTCTGCACCATTCAAAAACAAAACAAATTAATAAAAAATCAAGAATAGTTACATCCGTTGATTATGGGTTCCACAGTGGTCCTATCAGTCCTGAAAAAATTGCAAATAATAGGAATCAATTTCATTATGACATCACAAAGATAGAGATGAAACTAATTAATTCTGGATTGGGCAGATATTTTTGTTCTGTTAACATAAACTCTTAAAAGTGCCTAAGGCAGGGGTTCTCAAACTGTAGATTGCAACCCACAGAGGTCATGATCAAATGTGAATAGAAGTTGCAGATATTTTTGTGCTTGCGCATGCAGTGCTACATCCTTTTTAGAAGTCGCTCCCAATTTTCCTGGAGAAGCCCACAGTAATATTACAATATTTTTTTACAGTTGCTTCTATAAAAAGCAAATATCAGTCCAAAGCAAATATGGAATGGGCACAGGAGCATCTCAAAAATCCAGATTTTAGGAATTACGAAAAACTAAGCAAGCTCACTCTTCAAATATGGTTTGAATTTTAATTACTTTGTTAATTTTCAATGAAAAAATATTTTATAAAACTGTGAAGCTCTATCCTTGGTTTATTAGAAATATATCAGATTCAGTTATTAGAAAAGTATACAGGTAATCCTTGTTTAGCTGGAATTTGCTTAGCGACCTTTCACAGTTTTACAATGGTGATGAAAAATTAAACTATGTGACCAGTCCTCACGTTTCTAACCTTCACAGGTCTGTCAGAAACAAACAAAAGCTGAAGTAAGACCATAAACACAGTTTCACTTCGTTTAATAACCAAGTTGCTGGTGCCAACTGTAGTTGCTAAATGAGGACTACCTGCATTCCTTTCTTGTCCAATCCTAGCCACCTCCTATCGCTAGTTTTATTCATGTGGTCGGAGGTGTCAGACAAATGTTACATGATCATAGAACTGCATTGTTTGAGAACTCCTGGCCTCAACAGAGCATTTTTTTGTGATTGCTTCCCTCCCCTCAGACAAACACAGAAAGGGATGATTTTTCCATACAAGTTTGTCAAAGTACAATGCCCATAACAATTAAAAAAAATTGAAATTTATCAAACATCCCATCACAAACATATCATAGTACGGTATATTTCCACTTGCTGCAAGACCAACGATGAACTAGTGGCCTGGATGTGAACATCCATCCACCTGACTTTTTTCCCTGCAGGATGGATCAACAGTGTCCCAAGGGCTGGTGGGGGAATCCAACATGTGGGCCCTGCAACTGCGATGCGGCCAAGGGATTTGACCCGGACTGTAATAAAACCAACGGGCAATGTCATTGTAAGGTGAGGGGAGAGATATGCCTGTTCTGGAACTCTCTGCCATCGAAAGATTCTGATGCAACATACGATTCACTTGCTGGTCACCTGCAGTATTGCCTTTCATCTCCATTCTTGGCTCTTCATTCACCTTCCATTCATACCTGGCTTTGGGGTCTACACCTTTCCCTGATGTTTACTTTCTGTCTCTTCTCTGCTCTCCTTTTGGAACCCATATGGGGTCTCGTCCATTTTCCTTCCTTCCTTCTTCTCCCAGCCTGTCTTTCTGCCATGTCAGCACACTACTCCTTGTCCTCAGTCCAATGTCGCAGGACTCAGAAAAGAGGTCTAAAGTGATTGAGTGTCCTGTGGGAATGAATCCTTAGGGAAATGGTTTTCATTCTGATGCTCAAAATAATGATGGATGGGGAAGAGCCATAGCAGAAGATATCTGAAAGCACTGTAGGAGCTCCAAAGGGACCGAATTTTTTTGTTTTGTAATATAAGAAAAATCTGTCTGTGCTGCTTTTTATATCTTCCTAATCTTACTGGTTGGATTGGCTATCATTACTTTCCTAATAATGGCCCTCTTTTTATCCCACCAGGCCTCCCCATTTCTCCTGCTGTTTCACTAGGCTCCTTGTTTTGGCCCTTTCCCCCTGCCTGCAGTCTTGTCAATCCTTGTCCCCTACTGCTCCTCCTCCTATGACCCAGCTCTCTAACCACCTTCCCCGCCCCTCTCCCTTCTTCCAATAGGAATTCCATTACCACCCTAAAGGGAGCGACACCTGCCTACCTTGTGACTGCTATCCTGTTGGCTCTTCCTCACGGTCCTGTGATCAGGAAATGGGCCAATGTCACTGTCGGCCAGGTGTGATCGGCCGACAATGCAACAGTTGTGATAATCCTTTTGCAGAGGTGACTCCCAGTGGCTGCCGGGGTGAGTGTGCACTGAAGATGGATAGATGGATGGATGGATGGATGGATGGATGGATGGATGGATGGATAGATAGATAGATAGACAGACAGACAGACAGACAGACAGACAGACAGACAGACAGATAACAGACAGACAGACAGATAGATACAATGATAGATAGGTAGACACAATGATAGATAGAGAGATAGGCAGACAGACCGACAGACAGTCAGACAGAGAGACAGACAGACAGACAGACAGACAGACAGATAGATACAATGATAGATAGATATAGAGACAATGATAATAGGTAGAGACAATGATTGATAGACAGACAGACAGACAGACAAACTATTGCAGTAGGATAGTGGGCGAGAAGCCTTCTTTCTCCCTATCAAACAGGAGAGTTTACCAAATAAGCAGCTTTGTCTAGGACACTGAGCACATTGCTATACTTTTTCTGGAGCAAGAAATTCCAGAACATCTAACATTATGACCTTTAGGTCAGAAATCTATATCAGTGGAAAAAAGGACTGGGACCTAGCAGTTGGTAGAGGTCCCTAGAAGGAACAATGTGTGGTTCCTTTCCTCTCATGAGCCAATGGCTCTGGCACATATAAATAGTAGAGCCACACAAGCTATCTTAGAATGGTTCTTCACAAGAACAGCTTTAGTCATTCATCTTAAAATTAAAACTTAGAATGAAAGGGTTGGAAGCAATCTTAGAGATCAACTATTCCCTTTTAAGTCTAAAATATCTGAGGTACTGTCTTTAGTATTTCATTTTTCTGGAAACCAGACCCAATAATTAATATAGTTGAAGACTATTTTCACATTGTCAGAAAAAAAGAATCACATAACCCAAAAGAAGGATTGTAAGATGCCCAGAATTGCTGCAGAGTCAGGTGGCCTCGAATTTGAAAAACCAAATTTAAAAAATACATTCATGGACATACATATGATATAACTACTATAACTGACATTAAAATACAATGTATGAATGTAATAAGGTACCTGCTCAGATGTGCGAGTACTGAGGGTGTGTTGATGAAGGGTTTTGAGACTCCTCCTATTCTCCATTCTTTGGGAATCTTTAAAATACAGAATAACAGAATTGAAAGGGACCTTGGAGGTCTTCTAGTCCAATCCCCTGCTCAAGCAGGAAACCCTATAACTAAGGTGAAATGCTCCCGGTTCAGACCGGATCGCCCGATCTGGTAGCAATTGCAGTGGGTGGTTCAGAGAACTGATAGCAAAAATCCCTGCCCAGCTGAGCCACACAATCATCAGAGGCTTTTTTTTTAACTTTTAAAAGCATTTTTTTCTAGAACTTCTTCTGCCGAAAAAATGCTTTTAAAAGTAAAAAAAAAGCCTCTGATGATCGCATGGCTCAGCTGGGATCTCAGAGGCTTTTCAAAGCATTTTTTTCTGCAACCTCTTCCAGGGAAGAGATGGTTTTAAAAATGCTTTGAAAAGCCTCTGACAATTCCAGCTGTATTCCTGATCGGCAGAGGTTTTTCAAAGCATTTTTTTGCATTTGCAGAAAAAATGCTTTAAAAAGTTAAAATAAAATAAAAAAGTTGGCCACACCCACCCAGTCACATTACCCCCACCCCCACCAAGCCACGCCCACAGAACTGGTAGTAACAAATTTTACATTTCACCCCTGCCCTATAACATTTCAGACAAATCACTATCCAATCTCTTTAAAAATTCCAGTGATGGGAACACCCACAACTTCTGGAGGCAAACCATTCCACTAATTTTGTTCTCACTCCCAGGAAATTTCTCCTTAATTCTAGGTTGAAGAGATCTCTCTTTGCTAAGCTTACATACATTGCTTCTTGTCTTGCCCTCAGGTGCTTTGCAGAATAGGTTGACTCCTCCTCTCTAAGGACAGCTCCTCAAATTTGGGAAGATTGCTAATGCGTCATACCCTCGTCCTTCTCTTCTTCGTTAGACTAGTAAATTAACTAATAATGTGCACTGGTTTGCCCTTCAGCTGGGGCAAAGGTTAGAAACCGCTAACTCTCTACATGTAGCTCAATTATAACTCCAGGTAGTCTGAGCCAGTATAGACAAGATAAGGGATGCTGGAGATGGAGTTCAGCAATATTTAGAAGCTACAAATTCCACACTTCTAAAATGGGAATGATTTAAAATAAGAGGCTGGCTTTTCTAAAACAGAGTCAGCTACTCTAGCTATGTATTTTCAATAAAGATAACACAGAACACCGTACCGAATCAGTACATTCGTTTCCTGAGACCAAATTACAGAAAATTCAGTCTTTTTGTAATATATGCCTCTCTTTATAAAATAACTATTTTTAACCATTTCCCTAATGGTCTTATTTTTGAAAAACTCATTTGTATTAAAAAAAATTGTTCTTCAGTTCACTTACCGTGTTTCCCCCAAAATAAGACCCTGTCTTATATTTTTTTTGAACCCTGAAATAAGCGCTTGGCCGTATTGCCATGTGCTCAAAAGCCCGATTAGGCTTATTATTAGGGGATGTCTTATTTTGGGGGAATACATGTTCTAGCTGCAAGAAATATACACATACAAAATTTATGTTTCTATACATTGTTCCAAAGTAAAACACGTCACTTTTTTTTTTTTTGCATCCTAATCATTACTTAATTTATTCTTAAACTTTCACAAATAAATTTTGGATTTAATCATAAGGTCTCCATACATTTTTCGGTATAACATTAGTTCAGTAGTGGACTAACAACTGGTTCTGTGAGTGCATGCCTAATGAGCACAACATTCAAAATACAACAATTTGCATCTCAGCTGCTTACCTTCTAAGGCAGCCCTGGTAAGTAGACTTATTTGCTTTCTCTATTTCATTCTGCAGTACTCTATGATGCTTGTCCTAAGTCTCTGAAAGCTGGAGTATGGTGGCCTCAAACCAAGTTTGGCCTGCCAGCTATACTGCCTTGCCCAAAAGGTTCACTAGGTAAGTGCTTTCCTGTTGTTATAAAGTTTATGGACAGAAGAGCTGTATCCCATTGGATTTCAGCTTTGTCAAGGAACTACAGTACACATTCCTTTTTCACTAAGGCACTCCATGTCTTTCTTCTCTCCACACAGCTTCTTCTTTCAGCACTGGCCCGATTGTCAGAATTAATATTATTAATAGAGGTTTGAAGGCCTTGGAGTTTGTGAAGTAATACCTAAGGTGTTTTCCTGGCAGTTTATTTGATTGATTGCTATAGTCAGTTGTACCATATTGTAGATTATGAACTCATGCTAAAACTCACAGGGATTAAATTTAACTAATAGTTTAATAAGCTATCAGTAGCAGAGGTTCTTCTACCATAACTGCCTCCTTCTCTTACCTTACTGGTGATGGTTATAGCAGTACAAAGAGAGCCAATTAGGGCTTCTGCAACCTTCAAGCCCTGGTAGACTGTGGACAATGAAGTGTCTAAAAAACTTTGCTCTGAGAAGCAGAGAGTGAGATGGTACTAGCCATCAAAGCCCCTATTAAAGCCACTGCACCAATCATCAGCAAGGAAGACTGATGATAAAAGGATTTATTTGTCTAGGCTTTTTTATATTCCTGCTGTTATTATTGGCAACATGATGCCATCTTGACTTCTAAATGGGTCATATTTTCACATCTTTTCCCTTCCTGTGCCAGGAAGTGAACGTTTACTAATTGTCTTCCTTTTTTTCTTAGCCATGGTGTGGGGAAAATAACAATAGCACTTAGACTTGTATACCACTTCATGGTGCTTTGCAGCACTCTCTAACAGGTTTATAGAGTCATCGTATGATCCAACAATCTGAGTCCTCATTTTACTGGCCTCAGAAGGATGGAAGGCTAAGTCAACCTTGAGCTGAGGTTGACTCAGCTCACCTCACTGCCAGGATCGAACTCCTGGCAGTGAGCTGATTTAGTCTGCAATACTGCATTCTAACCATCACACTATCACGGCTCCTGGGCTGCAGTTAATTGGACAATTGGACAACACACTATATGCATTCCCAAATCTGGGTGTGCTAGTATTGCCTTAGATTAATTTAGTCTATTAGGCCCAAGGATATGATATTCCATCCCCTGCTCCCAAAAACACACTCTCTCCAGAATGTTTACCAACAGAATAGGTAGTACAATCATCTCGTTTAACCCATGGCTTGCTTGAATCAAGAAATATTTGGGAGCTGGAATCTCATGTTGGTTCGCACCACTAAATGTGACCAAAAAATCAGAATTTCCTACAGTACAGAAATCCATTCCAGGGAAGGTCATTCTCCATCAAATATATTGCTTAAAAGCTTTTAATGTTGTCCCTTTTCTCCACATTTTTCTTTTGTGCAGGTTTGCGAGGTACAGGTAAGGCCTGTGGCTCTCCCCTTTTCCCCTCCCTGCTTTGTCAGCACTGCTCTGTGTGGCTTTTCCATTCCCTGCTCCTGCCTAAGGCACCATCAGATCCACATTTCCCTCAGATGCTCCACGGGCTGCTGGCTCTGTTTTGATTGCCTTGCCTGGCTCTGGTTTCTTTGTAATCCTGCCTGACCTTCAGCTTCTTTACCTTGTCACAAAACACTAATCTGCAGAAAATCCCTTGTAGTCATCTGCAACCTGCTCACGCTTATTTGTAGTGCCTTGATGCTTTTTATGGATTTAGAGAAATTTTAATTTGCTGGGGAAGTCTGGAGTTCTAATAGACGGATGTCATATTTTGGTGGCGGATGCATTTGGTTCCCCTGCTTGCTTATGGGCTCTGGTTAAGAGATGAGTGACATTTGGCACTCAAATGTTGTTGAAAACCTGAAGAAACTAAGTAAGACTTTCATGAGGAAGTGAACAGCTTTCTATAGTATTGGCTGTCTTGAGTTCAACTGATTACGAAAAGTAGAGAAATTGCTGTTTCATTTCATCAAAATATTATATACGCTACCAATCCCTGCTGTAGGGTTTACCTTTGAAAACCACAAATGAAATTGTCATAGGTGCCACTTTCCAGTGAAGAAGGAAAGAAAAAACGTTGAACAAGCCTGCACACTGACAATTCTTTTTCCTGCAAGAACAAGTAGAAGTTTGCTTGTAAATTCAGTTTTGGACACCATTATCTCTTTCATATTTTAACAACAATGATATTTTCTTCAGATAATCAGGCTGGCTAATTGAGGGATGATGTCTTTCTGCTCAAAATGTTTTTCTTTTCTTTCTGCTCAAAAAGTTTCTTTTCTTTAAAGTTTCTTTAAAAATTGTTGGGCATTGTTTTGCGACCAAATTGTGCAGTGCAAGTTTTGAGTCTCTAAAATCCCAGAATAAGTCTCATCAGTTCTTCTTTTCTTCTTCTTCTTCTTCTTTTTTTGTATATGTTTTATTTATAGTTTTTCTTTAATGACCAACATTTTTTGTGGACAGTGTAATGACTGGATTGACATATTGTTCACACAGTGCTCACAGTAATAATACAATTATGTATACCAAATTTTTAGCTTCCAACTTCTAACCTTAATGTGCTCATTATAATTATAATATATTATTTTGTGTATCAATCAATATTCTACTATTTTCCCAATTTATCACTCGGTGTTCCACCACATTTTCAATATCTCAACTTTCTATAAATACCAATAGCACCAGTTATAAATAAGATTTAATCAGTCCCAGGATTACGGTGTATCTCTAAGTTCCCTGAATTTATACTCCTTAAAAACTATATTTTCCAGTATAATTTTTATATCCTGTTGATCATAATAATACCTTTAAATACACCTAATCCTACTTGTCCATCTCCTAATCTTAATGTATCTGTATTTATAATAAATTCCATTATATGTCTCTCTATATATACTATTATTTTCCCAGTTTAAACTTTCCACTTATTTCTGTTGTTACTATATTGCAAAATAGTATACCTCTATCCATCATCTCTCAGCCATTTTAGGATTTCATCATTTATTGATTATTCGCCCTAGCAGAACATACACATTTCATCTTGTAAAGCAGCGAAGTGACTTGCCACGTTTGGAATTAACAACCATTCAACTCTTCTTGTATAAATATCTTTCCCATCCAGATCATTGCCGAATGCACTTCTAGCACCCCTGATGGGATAGCAGATGGTGCGGATCATGCACAAAATGTTGCTCCTTTCTGATACTGATTTTAGCATTACGAATGCCACAGGGCCCCCATTAGGCACCTGTGCTACTTTTGTGTAGTTATAGATAGATATAGAAGAGGTGCATCTTCTATTTTTGTGCTCCTGGTGCTTTAGAAAGATGCAGGGCCAATGTCACAGATATGGACACTTGCACACTTGCATCCTATATCTTAAAAAATATTTGGGACTGTCACATTTCTTTGTTTTAGACTCATATATACTGAAGTTGTAGAATGGTTAAGCCCTTTCAAAAAAGAAAAAGAAGAATGCAGGCACTGGTTTGGCTAAATCCTTCATAAATATGCCACACTATTTTCATTGTTGTAATGTTTTTATTGCATAAAAAGCAACTTCCAACATTGTGATGTGGCACAGAAGAGTAACTCGAAAAAAATCATGCTAAACTTTTCTGTGCTTAACATCTTACGCTTCAAATTGTCCAGTTCTATTGAGCTATTTATATTTATGGATGGAAATGTGAGGCTGCCCTCACAGTATGGATGCTAACCTGTCATGTGCACCTGTCTTATCTGTTCAGTCATTGGACTTGCTACATTGAGTGGCAAAGTCTAGAATCTGGAGTCATTTTCTCCAGAACTCTAGTGATGTTGGTACTTGCAGCAGGCACTCTATTCATGTTAAAGTGAATATAACCCTCTTCAGATCTTGCCACCTGGTACAACATGCCATGACAGCAAAAGTAGGGTAGGGGGATACAGGCACACATAGGAAGAGATGTTGTGAGTTTGTCTAGAATTCCATTTTTTAAAAAAATCCCATAGCTATGTACATCTAGAGATAGATTTCTAGCACTCTCTTGCATAATTCCTTTTGAATATATGACATAATTTCTCCCCTAATTTACTCATTCTTGGACAAAGATGCAGTTTAAATCAAGAGAGTGTTCATCATATTTACTCCATACAATGAGTTACATCAACAATGAAATGTTGCTAATACTATTTTAACAAAACATTCCAGTCAAATATTTTTGCTATGGAATATGTGGAATATGTATTTTTTGATTTTCAGTAACCCTTGACCTTGATCTAAATGTAGGGCACGCAAGTTTTATTTTGGCAACTCCAATTTCAATAAGATACAGTTCATTCTCAAGCGTACACAAATTGGAAAAAGAAAGGTAGCATTCAGAGACTGATTTAAAAAATAGCAAGTAAATATATGTGTATTCAGTAAAGCTTCCAGCAGTTTGGAACGAAATTATTGGAATTAGCAGGTTCACATATCACATGATTTTCTTTCTTTCTTTCTTTCTTTCTTTCTTTCTTTCTTTCTTTCTTTCTTTCTTTCTTTCTTTCTTTCTTTCTTTCTTTCCCAAATACTTAGAAGATATTGTGCCATATCATATTTTAGACACAGCATTGGTAACATGATGAATAAGTTCATTTCTCAGAAATTCTCCCAGCATGATAATAATTAAACAGAGCATTTGGGAGAGTCTTATAAAACCTAAATTAGTGGAAATGAAATCAAAGCTGCCTTTATAGCGAGCAACATACAGCTGCTGCTGAAGTGTGTGGTCCTTCAATCCTCCTCTGGATCTGTTCCCTTCATTGGTTGGTCTTTAGGATTAGTGAAATTGCCAAAACCACACTGTTGGTCTAGTGCTGTTGTTTGAGCTCTGACAATCTTTTCCTGGGCAGCAACCACAGGAAAAGAGCCTTTCCAATTAGCACTTGTACATTTCCACGTTTAAGTTGGCATTTTGTCTTGACTCAGGTGCAGCGGTTCGATATTGTGACCAGGAAAGAGGCTGGCTGGAACCGGATCTGTTCAATTGCACTTCACCTGCTTTCAAGGAGCTCTCGACATTGGTACATCTCTCTCTCTCTCTCTCTCTCTCTCTCTCTCCCTCCCTCCCTCTTTTCTCCTCTCTCCTTCCTTCTCTCCATTCACTTGTTTTCCCCCATACCATGCTTTTTCAGAAATGTGGTATTTATATGAGATGGTCTACTGAAAATTCAATACAAAAACACCCTCATTTAGGAAGGAAATGTGAAAATTCTTTCTGTAAAACCAAGGTTGGGGAAACTAGACAAATCGGTTCTGTTAGCAGTCCAAGCGGTGGTTGTTAGTACAAAGACAGCATTCAAAGTACAAAGCTTGTCTTTGAGATTAAAATGAATGAGGTTATAAACTGTGCCTTCTTGAGAAAACAAATTCACCACTCAATTGAGTCCCAAAAGGCAGTTAATCTGAAATTAGGAAAGCGGAAAACTGTCTCCTTGCAGAGAGCCTCTTCTATTTCTTTTGTATAATTAGCCAGATATTTATGTTGGGTGAGGGCGTTTGAGTAATAAGGGGGAATTTAGCTCCCACAATGAAATGATTGTCTGTGGATACCCCTTGAAAGTCTAATATTTATATTAGCAACATACGTATCATTTGTCAGCTTATTAATGTTTACTGTATTAGTAAGGGGAAGGGCCAGAGTAACAAAAATAAATGTATTTAATAGTAATATAGGTAGTCCTCAACTTATGGTCACAATTGAGCCCAAAATTTCTGTTGCTATGTGAAACATTTGCTAAGTGAGTTTTGCCCCATTTTACAACCTTTCTTGCCACTGTTGTTTAGTGAATCCCTGTGGTTGCTAGGTTAGTAACCCAGTTGTTAAGTGAACCTGGCTACCCCATTGGCTTTGCTTTTCAGAAGGTCGCAAAAGGTGATCACATCACCCCAGGATACTCCAACTGTCATAAATATGAGCCAGTTGCCAAGTATCTGAATTTTGATCAAATGTCCATGGGGATGCCAGAACTCCTCCTAAATTCCATCCTGAAGAATTATTTGTTATGATTTTCCAAAAAGGTAGTCGGAAGGCATGGCCCATCTATCTAAAGTTAGATGGTTCCAACACAGAAGGCTATTACCAAGAAGGTTCAACCACAGAGTCCTTGTTGATTGGATTCCATGACAGTGGGACCATCATCAAAATATCTCTCCCAAAAATTACTAGATAAAGAAGTTCAGCTCAGATAATGAAATTGCAAAAATATTCAGGCCCTGAATGATAGAAGGCTTGAAAAGTGATGACCAGCATCTCAGAAGCCAACTGATAATAAGTGCAGTTCCCGTGGTACTTTCTGCCAATGATGTATATCAGAGTCTAGAATCTAGATTTCAGATTTCCATCGGTAACTTGAGAAGTTTCCTTTAACTCTGTTTAATGTACCCCTGTTTAACAGAGTAGATGGAGCAGTGGTGAAATCTAAAATTTGTTACTACCGGTTCTGTGGGCATAATGTTACTGGGTGGGCGTGGCTATTTTTTTTTACTTTTAAAACCATTTTTTCTACAACCTCTTCAGTGAAAAAGTGCTTTCAAAAGGCTCTGACGATCCCAGCTGAGTTGCCTGATCGTCAGAGGGTTTTTAAAAACCCTCTGCCGATCAGGCAACTCAGCTGAGATCGTCAGAGCTTGGGTCATCAGAGGCATTTAAAAGAAAAAAATTTTTTTCTTTTAAATGGCTCTGATGATCCAAGCTGAATTGCCTTGATCGGCAGAGGGTTTTTAACCTTCTGAGGGTGGCATATAAATCTAATTTTTAAAAAAAATCAAGGCAACTCAGCTTGGATCATCAGAGGCATTTAAAAGAAAAAAAGCCTCTGATGATCACGCGGCTCAGCTGGGTATTGGGGGGGGCAGGGATTTTTGCTACCAATTCTCCAAACCACCCGCCTCCATCGCTACTGGATCGGATGATCTGGTCCAAACTGGGAGCATTTCACCCCTGAGATGGAGACAAAAATTCACTTCTGAGAGGCAAAGAGAGAATAAAGGTAAAAATTCCCTTCGCACATATGTGCTAGTCATTCCCGACTCTAGGGGGCAGTGCTCATCTCTTTTTCAAAGCCGAAGAGCCAGTGCTGTCCGGAGACGTCTCCATGGTCATGTGGCCAGCATGACTAAATGCCAAAGGTTCACAGAATGCTGTTGCTTCCCACCAAAGATAGTCCCTATTTTTCTACTTGCATTTTTTACATGCTTTCGAACTGCTAGGTTGGCAGAAGCTGAGACAAGTAATGGAAGCTCACCCCGTTACAGGGCACTAGGGATTCAAACTGCTGAACCTTTTGATCAACAAATTCAGTGTCTTAGCCACTGAACCACTGTGTCCTTATAAAGAGAGAATACCCTCTTCTTATTTTCTGTTCTGATAGCTGGAAAGTCTGGAGAAGAACGAAACAGAGCTGAACACCATAGAAGCAAAAAAGCTGGCCCATCAACTACGGGCAGTGACACAACAGATGGAATCCTACTTTGGGAATGATGTTCATATTACCTACCGCCTGCTTTCCCACTTGATGGCCTTTGAGAGCAGACAACATGGTTTTGGGCTGACTGCTACCCAGGATGCTCACTTCAATGAGGTAAGAAACTCCATTTCAGTTGTGATATTGTCAAAGTGGCACAGAATCCTATTAAGTAGGCTTTTCCCTTGAAGAACAGTGTGGATGTTTATGTAGAATTTTGTAAAATGAGCCCAGGATATGCTACTGATAGAAGACCTCTAGGAATTCAAAATAATGTGTCCTATCAGCTGTGCTAGGTGGTTATTTCTAATACCTTAAGAATCCTTGAGAAAAAAAACCTTTTTTGGCTTGTATTGAAATGTTTATGATAACATGTATTTATATACATATAAATCCACAGATGAATCCTGTAGGACAGGGGTGTCAAACTCACGGCCTGTGGGCCAGATGCGTTATGTGCTAGTTTTCTCCCTTTGTTTTAACAAAGGGGGAGAAGTCGCGATACGTCATGTAATGACAACATGATGATGCAAGTTTGACACCCCTGCTGTATGTTATTAAACTAGTGGCCATTAGCTAGAGCAATTTCTGCCCTATGATTCCCCAACATCTTGCTTTTTCTCCTGTGAACAATAGTTCTGTGCTGCTGAATATAGTTTTTATAGTTTTGGAGTAGTTTACAATATAGTACAAATCATCATATGAAGATATAAAATGCAATTAAAATCCAAACAGTGTAAAACCAAGGAAAAATCCAAATAGCAAAATCTACATAGGAGATCTAAATAGAATAGAAACATTTTAAAGCTAGGAATACCTGTTGTCCCCATCCCAAGCACAAATTAACTTGGAAAAAGCATTTCACACTCTTTATCTTGTAGCTTCATTTTCGGCCTCACCTGGAATGAAACCCAAGAAAATATTGATTAGACTAGGCACCCTGACCCCAAGTTTAAATCCTTTCAAGAATAGTTTGGTTTTTCATTATTTATTTGCTTTCATCTACAGTAGCAGTGGCTAGCTGGCTTTTTACAGATCACACTTGGTAGCTTTAGGTTTCTATAATGTTAAAAACCTCAGGATGAATATCTATAGGTGTGGAGAAGGATGGCTAGGCAATTAGAAATGATTATTTAAAAACTTTATACCCTGATAGCTTGGGTTGTTGGTTTGCTTATCTGTGGGATCTTTTTAGCCTCTTCTTTCTAGTTTAAGATTATGTCAACCAATTGATATACTATTTTTCTTTTTCATACAAAATGATTACATGCTAAGAGCAAAAGGAAACTTTTGGGAGGAGCATTTTTCTTTTGTTTGGACAAGATGTTTAGAAAGCCAACAAGTTTTTGTTTTGCGCCATAAAACTTGTTAAGGATGAAGGGTTTTTTAGCTTAGCAAAGTATCCAGGGGTTTTTGGTGAAATGCATAGAAAGCTCTGAGATGCAATGCTATCCGCACCCCACTCCACCCCCACAAAAAACCCATGTTGTCCTGAAGGTAAAAGGTCACTTAATAGAAAAGTACAAGCATGCCTGAACTAGATTCTTCTAGAATCTCAGAGTAGTATCATTAAAACTTCATTTTAAAAAGCTCACCAGTTATTATTCTTCCAAAAAAGTAACTTCTAGGGACCCCATTTTACAAATTAACTGAAGAGGGAAATGCGTACGTGAAATCTTATGATAGTCAGTCAGATGTAAGTTCCAGGAGTCAAGCTAAATTTATTTCAGCTATGTACTACCAAAGAGCAGTGGAATGCTTTGTGTTATTGGCCTACATGCCATTAATGTTTGAAATTTAGAAGCTTTTCATAGCAAGGTCTTGTTGTGGAACTAGGGCAAAAGACATATTGAATCTGGTCAGGGCCTGTGAAGCCTTCCTGAGCACCCTCATAAAAGAAAGACATTATAATTTATTTATTTTTTAAGATGATCTGCCTATATCAGTATTTAAGATGTGTGGGCTTCTTAAGGGCGATTGGGGAATTCTGGGAGTTGAAGTTCACACATCTTAACGTTGATAAGGTTGAGAAACTCTGGTCTGTATTGTCTCTGTGTTTTTATGTGTGATGAAAGGCGGTGGAGTGGTTGGTTATATTGAGGTGAGAAATCCACCTAAATGTTGATCTTCTCTTTAGAATCTCCTCCAAGCTGGCAGCTCAGTGCTTGCATTGGAAAACCAGGAGCACTGGGACACGTTGTTGCAAAATGATCAGGGAACAGCAGCTCTGATGGAGCAACTGAAAGACTATTCAGGCACTTTGGCCAGCAACATGAAGCTCACCTACCTCAATCCTGTTGGTGTGGTGACCCCCAATATTGGTAAGTAGAATCCAGAAGGAAATCTTCACCTCGTAACTTTGAAAGAATACCTCATGGATCCCTCTTGAGCTCAGTATGAACTGATGGTGCTTCTCTAGCAATTCATGACTGTGGAACTCTTGGCTGCCAGGCAGCTATGGATTTGCTGAACTGTTCAATGCTAGGATACAACAGGACTTTTTAAAGTATTATCAAGGATTCTCTGCTATCTTGCATTTTTATCAAAAGCGAACAGACAGAGTTATTATTTGAATGGAACTGGAAAGAAGAAGCATCTCAATCTGTTTCTAGCACATGGGATGAAGGAGCCGTTAGATGTTCAGGAGGAAGAAAGGCCTGAAAAAGATGTTCAGGAGGAAGTAGGAAAGGAAAAGTGACAACCATCCTTTCTATACAATAACTAGCAAAATGGTGATGGTTCCAGTCAGCTGGCACAGATCAGAGATACTAATTTACAATTTGCGTCTATGCTGGTCCACATGAAACTGCCAGCCTGATTATTTGCAAAGTGATGTTATATAAATAGATTCCACAGGGCATTGCTTGCTCTTCGTTTTAGGGAATTGCTCCCCACACTTGTACTGTAGTACAAGAATGCTTAATTTCAGAAACTGCAAGGCAGATGCATCCCTCATTTAGAAAGGATGGGTGAGAAATTCCTGAATTCATGGCAAGATCCTGAGGAATCAACCATGGAGGAGGGAAGGAAGCCAAATGACAAATGCAGCACCGTACCATTATAATGTAAACTCCACTCCTTTCATGTTGGCATTGAGGTATTGCACACATGCAGGGGCAGAGATTGCATTCGAGTGGTGCAAGGTTTTGATGAATGCTTCCAATCCTAGCATAGATGCTTCTGTCATTGCCTATAAAGCTCAGTCAGTTGAGATCAGAAATGGAAATGTCTTTTAAATTGCACAATAACATATTTCTTCTTAGTGTTGTGGGCAAGCTTCTGCAAAGTGAGAGTCACTTCCAGAGTTATTTTTAAATATAGATGTGTACATATTCATACCTCACAGGGGTAACTTCATACTCATATGTAAAGTGTTCCTAAGCAAACTGCAATCTCACACAAGAATCTTATGCAAAAATGTTATCCCTGTCCCTCACTCTCCCTGGCCTTGTGCAAATGTGCAATTTGTATGAATCTGAATATCTCCACTGTACTCTGCAATCTGAGCAGAAAGCTAACCTCAGGATCAAGCAATACAAATACTGTTATCCATTAGGCTTCTGGTTGAACATATGGAGATCGAGATTATTAGAGTACACATGCTTGGTGCATGGCCCTTCTCTCTCACCACATGCTTGGATGAATGCCTAAAAAACATTAAACAGACTGGAAATTTTTTCATTTCTATTTTTATCGAAATACATATTTAACTACAGGACTTCTGTTTGGCCCATTTAAAAAATCAACACAAAACAAGATCGGCAAAATATAAAGAAAACCAATACAAAATGTTCTACCGTTGGCATTTGGCTCCCTCAAGATTGGCAAAAATATATCCAAATTTAACTCCAAATTGTTGGAAATGTGGACCGAAGCAGGATACCTTCTATCACTCACGGTGGCTGTGTTCAGAATTGAAAAAATATTGGAAAAAAATAAAAAATTGGTTGCAGGAAATAACCGGAGCTCAACTGGAATATACACCAGACTGTTTCTTCTGGGGATAATGAAAAAAACTTATGATAAGAAAACAAGACATACGATTTTATATATAACAACCGCAGCAAGATTGGCCTTTGCACAATGCTGGAAGAATGCAAAGACGCCCTCCAATGACTTAATAATCAAAAAAATCCTTGATTTCACTGAAATGGACAAACTAACATTGGAATTGAAAGGAATGACAGACTTGGAGTATTATGTATCATGGGAGAAATGGTACAAATGGATTGAAAGCAGAAAAATAAAGTAGATTCAAATATAATAGAATTTGATGAAATAAAGTGCATAGAGTATAAGAACTTAGTAGCGATATGTCGTGTAAAAGGTCACAGTTTTGCACAAAAATTTTCTTTTTTGTATTTTGTATTTATGTTTTTGTTTGTTTAAAAATTAATAAAATATGTTTTTTAAAAAATCACATATTCATACACATGCTTATGTAAATTTCTGAAATATAAATATTTTTGTGCAGTTTTTCAAGTCTGCACACTTCTTGAAAGTTCTTGTTCTAGGCACTTTTTTTTAATGACATTTTTCTCCTATTTTTGGAGCTGTGAACTGAATAGTTAAGCTTTGAAATGAATATCTTCCTCTTCAGTTTAGTGTTCAGTGTTCAGTTCAGTGGTCCCATCTACATTTTAGGTATGTTATTTTGTATAATAATCCTGATGCAGTGAATTTTCTCTTTGTGTGGCTCTCTACAATTAAAAAAGCACTTTGAAAAGTAGCCTGAGAACATAAAATATATAAGTAATCTTCACTTAGTGCCCAGTACTTATCAACTCTGTTGATAAGCGCTATGTTTGTTAAACAAAGCATCACATGGCTGTGAGAGGCATATGATCTCACTTCTCCTTTGGTTACTGAGTGGGCCCAAAGCTTTAAAATTTACTTCTGCCTTCTCTATTAACTCTAGCTAGTTGCAAAGCACACAAATGATGATCAGGTGACTATGGGATGCTGAAAGGGTTGTAAATGTGTACCAGTTGCAAAGTGCCTGAATGGAAATCACGTGACTGAATGTGAGAATTAGTTGCAAAGCTATTCTTTTATACCCTCATAACTTTGAACATTAAACAAAGCAGTCTGTAAGCAGCAACTGCCTGCTCTTCCTAAAGGAAAGAAGCCAGCCATTTCTCCCCCCAGCTCTAGATACAGTTAAACTCTGTTTAAATCAGAAGATGGCACTGTCTGTCAGACCTAATGCCTGAGGCCTCTTTTTTCCTTTCCCCCTCACAGTGCTCAGCATTGATCGCATGGAGAATCATACCCATCTCAGAAGACGCTATCCACGTTATCACAGTACCCTCTTCCGTGGCCAGGCCATGTGGGATCCCCACACACATATAGTCCTCCCTCACTCCATCCTTACCCCCCACAAAATAGAAGGTAAATGACATTATTTTATGAACTCCCCCAGGCCTGGTTCAAAAAAAAAAAACCTGAAAGAAATAGCATCCTTTTCCCCATCCTTCCCAAAATTTGTTTTAGAAACTCTCTTTTTCTTTTTGTTTTCTTTTGTTTTGCTGTTCTTTGAGATATACCATAGAGGAAAGAAAATGCAAAGTTGAGGGTTTTCATGTCTCTTTTGTGCACCAAGAATGAGCTGTGACTTAACTTCTTGCATAGGTGATTAATAGCTCATGAGCCAGAAGCTTTGTCGGCCATTAGAGAAGATCCTAATTGAACTGCTGGTCCCTGATTGGGAAGTACCACCTACTCAGCCTCATAGCATTTATTTGGCAAGATGGCTTCCCAGAGTTTTTTGGGGGGACTCATTTTACTTCAGAATGACTAAATGTGGCCTATTATGCTCCCAGGATACAGCTGAGATCTGAATATACCACAAACTTATCTCATCTGGAACTATCTTCCAGATATATTAAACTAGATCTCTCATCTTCCCCAGTCCAACACATCAGGAGCAGGCAGATTGGAAAGGTTGATTTAAGAATCTTGGGAAAGAACACATTGACAGTCTTAGGTCTTTCCTTCCTTGGCCTTTGTCTTTCTTCAAGGGCAACTGTGCTATTGATTTCTTCTTGTTTTGCTGTCTCAATTCCAGCTCCCACCATGACAATAGCGGCATCAATTAATACTGAAAACAATATCACAATGGAAAGTCCTCCTCCAAAGCATTCTCTGCAAGAACCTGAGCCTGCTGTAACCATCCTCATTCTCATCATTTATCGCACCCTTGGTGGACTTTTGCCTCCTCGCTACCAGGTGGATCGGCGCAACCTTAGGTATTAGTCTTCCTTCTCTACTGAGTTCTTTGCTGAACTCTGGCATGTTCCTACTAACTTTAAATGCCTGTGATTTGTTTTATGGATAAAGGCAAACTTGTTTGTGATCAACAATATCATAATTGGATTGTTGTGACACTGGATATCAGTATCGCTGTCTGAAACAATCCAGCCTTGATGGTGTTGCCAAATAACAAGGCTTCTTGGTTCCATACAGGTTGCCCAAAAACCCTGTGATGAACTCCCCCATTGTGACTGTATCTCTGTTCAGCAACCACACTTTTCTGCAGAACAATTTGGAGGAGCCACTCATGCTAGAATTCCGCCTGCTTGAGACAGCCAACCGCAGCAAGCCCCTCTGCGTTCAATGGAATCACTCTAGCCAGTAAGTTGACTGTGGGTCAAGTCCCTCTTCAATTGAGCCATGTATCCATGTATCTTCAGGCTTCTGGAAAGACTTATGGAAGCCATGGTCCAGATTGTTGTCCTTCAAGATAGAAAACATAGGTTCTACTCTGTTGTTCCCCCTGCTAGTCTTTTCCAGATAAATTGGACTGCAAATCCCATTGCTCACAGCTACTGTAACTCATTGATCTACTGCAGTGACCTCAGGTAATTCATAACTTCCAAGTTGAAAAAAACATTAAATTTGAATAATCTCCAAAGAATGAGAACCACTATGTATTGGGACTCACAGCAGTACAAATATCATTTCTGATTTCCAGAGTGTAAACATTTTACTGATAAGGAGTTGGAAATCCCAGCGTGGATAGACAACTTTGGCCATATAGATATTGCAGAAATTTGATGGGAATTATGATACTACTTGGAATTGTAACTAATAGAGAATATTATCTGTTAAAAAAATAGACCAAAGATATAAGGAGGTGGGATGGCATGGTAGGTGAAGGTATTATGTATCTGAAAAAATACAGGTCGCTGAATATTGGAATCCTGTTGAATAGACCTGGATAAGAACAAAAGGAGTTAAAGTAAAATACCAGTGAGGTAATTTGCTACACAGGTTTCCTACAAACAGAAGATGAGGCAATTCCATGACGAACAATTAGAATATTTTCCAAAAGTACTAAACAGAAATAGTGGGAATCCGGCAAAAAAACTATTTTAAGTTGAAGAAAAGAAAATATTTCTGGAATTCAGGCTAATGAGATATACTGATTCAGAATTTATTAATCACCAGCTTTTTTATTTTTATACTTAACAACTAGGTTATTAACTTAACAACTGCAATGATTCACTTAACAACTGTGGCAAGAAAAGTCATAAAATGGGGCAAAACTCACTTAGCAATATAAATCTTGACCTCAATTATAGTCGTAAATTAAGGACTACCTGTATATAATATAGAAACCCACACTAATAATTAAGGATTACAAATTGTCAGGCCAGGTATGTAAAGACAAAATTAAGGAGGCTGAAGCTCAAAATGAAAAAAATATAATCACTTTATATATTTTATCCATTTCCAGACTGATATTGATCTTTGATCTATTTAGAGTTTCTAAAACAATTTGGATTGCACTGACCGTGGAAACAATTTTGGAAAAAGGGAGAGAATCCTAACAAGTTATCGGCTTCTAGATTTAAACCAGTGACATAATGCAACATTATACCACTTATTTGGAATGCAGATGGAAATGTCTATATAGATTTCAACCTCATTAATTAATATAATGAATTGAATTGAAAAGTGAGTTTTATTTCAGCCTGCATCATAACAATTACTTATCAATAGAAAAGGAGATAGATTTGTTTTCTTTTACCTTTTTTAAGGTGTGTTTTGGAATTTTGTCTCCTATGGACTATAGGTGTGGAGTGAATTAAGATAGCATAGTGGCAAGATAATTGGTTCTCTTTGGTCTCGCCTGTTGAGAATGAAATTAATCAAATTCAGACATCTGCTGCTAGAGGCCTCAAGTCAACTCCCAGCATTCCCCAACCAATTGAGGTCTACCCAGTTGCTAAGGTTCAGAAACCCTGACTTAACCTATATTTAATGGAAGCTACATTTGGCATAAATACTGTACGGTCATTGTCTTACATTCACCACAGTATCTGTACTGCGATGTATGCTTGTCTCTAAAAAACCCCCCCAAACATTAACAATCTTTCCTTTGAACTGTATCTTTTTATGGATTTCTTTGTAACTGCAGGATTGAGCCCACTGGCTTCTGGACAGCACGGGATTGTGAACTTGTGCACCGAAACACCACTCATGTCCGATGCCATTGCTCCCAATTCGGTACTTTTGGGGTGCTGATGGACAGCTCCCACCGAGAGGTAACTAGGTTTCTTTAAGCAAAGAGTATCTGCTCTTCAGCAGCACATGAAAAAGTATTTTATAGGGGTGAAGACACCAGTGAAGAAAATGTCCCAATGGAGTAGACATACACCTTAATTTACAACCATTCAAAGTTATAATGGTACTGAAAAAAGTGACTACAACCAGTCCTCAGTCTTACAACTTTTGCAACATCCCACTGTTGCATGGTCAAAATTCCACTTGGCTTGTGGCTGCAACATCCCAGAGTCATATGATTACAATTTGTGACCTTTCCAACTGGCTCACAACAAGCAGCCAATTGGAGGAGCCTGATTCTCTTAATGACTGCATAGTTCATTTAACCATTGCAATGATTCACTCAACAACCATGGCAAAAAGATAACAAAATCAGTCATAAGCTACTTAACAATTGCTTTGCTTAACAATAACAATTCTGGTCTCAGTTGTGGTTGTAAGTTGAGTTCTCCCTGTAATCATAGAATATACTGTATTTTTCAGATTATAAAACGCACCAGACTATAAAATGCACCGAGATTTACAGGAGGGAAATAAAGAAAACAAATAGTTTTTGGCCTCTGCGCATCACACTTTTGCCCTCCCCAGCCCCCAGAAGCACTCTGCAGTGCTCTGCACGTCCCATTTTTACAAAAAAACAGGCTTATTTTCACCAAAAATGTGTCCATTTTTGGCCTGCAGAGTGCTTCTGAGGGCTGGGGAGAGCAATAACATGATGCACAGAGGGTTCGGGAGCCCCAAAATGGGCCATGTTTTGCAAAAACAGGACATGCGGAGCACTGCAGAGTGCTTGTGTGGGCCAGGGAGGGCAAAAACGCAACGCGCAGAGGGACGGGAGGCCAAAAACAGGCCCTATTTGGTCTATAAGAAGCGCCAAAATTTTCACCCACTTTTGGGGGCGGAGTGTGTCTTATACTCCGAAAAATACGGTATTTGGTCCCTCATGTGCTTGCTTATTGGAGGTTGAACTAAATTTACTATGTAGGATGAGAAAATGTGTAACTTCTTTCTCTTACCATGTAATATTGAACCATTTTTTCACCCTACAACCTTGTTTACATCTTGTATTGTTACAGGATGGGGAGAAAAAAAACCCTTTAACAGCATTTGCTGTTGAAGATCCTTGGGCAAAACAGAATTCACTTCTGTTCACAATTTTCACTTTTGGTTATAAAATCAGAACTTTATATATACACTGAATATATGTGTTATGTTGCATCTCACTTGGTCCTGAAAGAACAGAGCTGAAAAAAGGACATACTGGTACTTAGATAAATGACAGTTTAAAAAAATAATTTTAAGGAGACAATAGCAGAATAACAGAGTTGGAAGGGACCTTGGAGGTCTTCTAGTCCAACCCCCTCCCTAGGCAGGAAACCCTACACCACTTCAGACTCATGGTTATCCAATGGATGATGGATGTAAGTGTGAAAAAACCCTAGCAAGCAACTTTGCCTTATCGTTATGAGGAGAAATATGAGATGTATTAGCACACTTGCTCAATTTGTTTTATTAAAACTTAAATCTGGAATTAGACTTTTGCCTGGGTTTTCTTCTTTTGAAATTGGTGTGTGTGTGTGTGTGTGTGTGTGTGTGTGTTCTGATCTGTCTTAACTATATATTGTTTGTTGTTCTTGAATAGGACATATACCTGAGTATGCAGTGCATACTCTATGTCTAGTTCACGTCTTAGAATGATCATAACAGGGGCTGCCACAAAGAAGAGGGAGTCAAACGATTCTTCAAAGCACCTGAGGGTAGGACAAGAAGCAATGGGTGGAAACTAATCATTGAGAGAAGCAACTTAGAACTAAAGGAGAAATTTTCTGACAGTTAGAACAATTAATCAGTGGAAGAACTTGCCTCCAGAAGTTGTGAATGCTCCAACACTGGAAATTTTTAAGAAGATGTTGGATAACCATTTGTCTGAAGTGGTGTAGGGTTTCCTACCTAAGCTGGGTGTTGGACTAGAAGACTCCCTTCCAACTCTGTTATTCTAAATTCTTAAAAACTTTTGTTCTACTTGCTGCATCCATCACCATTTATCACGCTATGTGATACATATGTATTTTTCATTTGCAGAGTTGTTATCAGGCAGAAATTAGAGACAGAAATTTTTTAAACAAAATATGTATATGGATTTATGCCTCAGCAGGTGGCAGCACCTGCCTGGCCTTTCCTAGGTCCTTTCCCTGAACTAGTTCAAGCCTAGTTAGTTCTTGGGTGAGAAGCTACCAGGAAACATCAAAATTAAAAGCTAGACTGATAAGTCAAAAAGACACCCCTTGTGAGAAGACAGTAACAAACCACTGCGACATCATTGCCAGGAAAACAACATGGAGGTATTCACAAACGTACTATTAGTCAAACTTGACTTGAAAGAAGCATTACCTTTTAATAAAAAGCTTTATTTTTAATGAGTTTGATGGACTGTTTTCTTCATTGTGACGGAATAATGATTTTAAGATGTTGGTGTAACAGACATCTATGATGCCAACAAGCTACCTGATTTTTCCTCTTGTGCTTGGTTTTTTCTTACAGCAACTAGAAGGTGACTTGGAGACGCTGGCCATTGTGACTTATTCCTTGACATCTATTTCTCTTCTATGTCTGCTGCTGACCTTCTTCTTTCTGATATGCCTGAAAGGTCTCAAGTCCAATACGCGGGGAATCCATTGCAACATTTCTGTCACTCTCTTCTTCTCTGAGTTACTGTTCCTCTTCGGTATCAATCGTACTGAAAATCAGGTGAGATGGAACAAAGAAGAGAAGCAAGAGCCCTGGTGGGTAACATCTTAGGAAGCAAATAGGAGCTTCATTGGATGGAAAACAATAGGCCTAAGAAGAACTCATCTCCCAGAACTTGGGACTGGACAAATTGCTCATATATTCAAATATCTACCATGTTTCTCTGAAAACACAACCCACCCCAATAATAAGCCCAACCCTAATTTTGGGGTAGGTGGGCCTAATATTACCCCTACCCTGAAAATAAGCCTGGGGGGATGGGCATGGCCCGCACAGGTGGTGGTGTGGGCTGGGGCAATTGTCCGGCTGCAGCCCGCTGATCCCTTGGGGCAGCGCAAATACTACTTTTTCCCTTCTTTTTCTGGGCACAGCACTTCTGCTTGTTGGGCCGCTTCCCCAAAGACAGCCGCTCCGTGGCCAGCTGCTTTGCTTTTTTCCTGTTTTTGGGAGGCATGCAGGAAGCTTTTGGTGAACGGGAGGAAAATGGGGAGGGGTTTTTTCTTGCCTGCTATCCTTCCCTCAGTCTGCGCTGAGCTTGAGGAATGGATGACAGGCAGGAAAACCTCCCTCCCCATTTTCCTCCCATTCGCCAAAAGCCTCCATTCCGAATGCTGAAGGTTCGGAATGGAGGCAACAGTGCATCCATGGCGCATCAAACTCACTGAGTCTGGCCTGCTGCACGTCATAAAAAGTAAGACCAACTCAAAAATAAGCCCAAGTGCTTATTTTCAAGTCTAAAAGGAAATAAGACTCTTATTCTCTGAGAAACACGGTATATAAATCTGTCAATACATTCCCCAGATTATGGATATTAATTTATTAGACATTCATTTAATTGGATATTTTGAAATCCTCATTCAGTATCCAGCAGTCTCTGCACTAGCTGTGCTGATGTCCAAAATATAATGTTCATGGTGATATAATGTATAAATGTTGCAATTATGTACTTGCAGATTGAACTTTGACACAAGGATGTAAGTCATGATACACGTCTGATCATTTTATTTACTTGTTTATTATTTTAGCAAATGTATACTCCCCAGAAATGACTCTTGCTCCTGATTCTCCTCTTGTAGATGTCAGTACCAAACATCACGCTCTGTGCACCAGTGGTAATCATGTCAATGAAACAATTTAGATCAGAGGGAATGTGGCAATCTGACAGACCCCCCCGCCCAAAACTCAACGATGAATTTAAGAAAAGTGTTTTGCCATGTTAATTCCAGAACAAATTAGTCACCTAGAAGCTTAATTTTTAGAGGACTTTGTTTGGATGATGTTGATTTTACTTTTTCAGTTCCTCTGCACTGTGATCGCTATCCTGCTGCACTACTTCTTTCTCTCTACTTTCGCTTGGCTCTTTGTGCAAGGCCTTCATATTTACCGCATGCAGACTGAAGCTCGCAACATTAACTATGGAGCTATGAGGTTCTATTATGCCATTGGTTGGGGGGTCCCTGCCATAATCACTGGTAAGTACAGATGTGCTTAAAACAAAACAGTTTTCTCTAGCACACTCCACAGATCTCTATGCTACTAAAGCTCCTGTGTCTGTAACCTTTAACTTGGTGAAAAGGTGCATCACAGAGCATTTTTTAAAAAACCAAGATAACTCAAAATGGTTAACCTACAGAATGTGTGCAAAATCCAGGACCCATGATTCCTGTGGAATGGAAGTTTGGCAAATTTCATGAAATATTTTATGACATAATATTATGGTAATGCATGCTATGACTTAATACAAAATATCATAAAATATTTCCTATGTTATGGTCAACGACTGTGCTTTACAGTTCAACGTGGTCTTACTTTCAACTGAATTTTTAAGAACTTTTCAGGTGCATTAGAAACGCTGCCATTCTTGAAGGTATTGAGAAATTCAATAAGGAAATATATCTGAAACAATGAGTCACAGGCCACAGCTCATCTAGTAATCCTCAAAATCGTATTCTGGAAAATTGGTAGCTACAGTCCCAACATTGGATTGGAAAAGGTTGATTCAGAAAGGCAGTATAGGTCCTGCAGTAGTGCGTAAAGCTGTGGTCTCCCGCCCTGCTTCTACTGTCAAATTATATTCGACTGCCCTCCTAATTACCCTCCCAGCCAACATGGTTGGTTGAAGATGACACCAGTTGTAGTGTGTGTGGGGGGGGGGGGGAAGAGGGAAGGAGAAGGAGAGAGAGAGAGAGAGAGAGAGAGAGAGAGAGAGAGAGAGAGAGATGTTGCAGCTGGAAAGTCTAAATTTAGGAGAAACTGCATATAATCCTTCATTCCCAAATTACATTTTATTGATTGCCAGTCCTTAAAATATGCAAAGACTCTTTATTGTATTCTCAACTTTCACAGTTCAAGATCCAGTTTACTTTTATGAGGTGATTAGGAACAATGTCACAGATTAGGATTCTCAGTAGCTATGCAGATAAATGAAATCTTAAGCAAGAGTTGTGGATAGTTCTGCTTGCAACATTCCAGCTTTTTCTTCATCAGAACCAAGAAAATCCAAGGGGGGGGGGTGAAGGAGCATTTCCAGAGGCAACATACCTTGATCAGGGGCATGGAAATTGTAGTATAGAATTTATCTTTTGCTGTTGTTGTTGTTGTTAATCAGGATTATCAGTTGGTTTGGATCCAGAAGGCTACGGGAACCCAGATTTCTGCTGGATTTCCATCCATGACAAACTGATTTGGAGTTTTGCAGGGCCCATCGCTCTTGTCGTTCTGGTAAGCACTTCTCGTGATTGATTTATATTAATCTGTTCTGTAAAACTCCTGAATAATTGGAGCCATGCAAGTGTGTCCGGTTGCTTAGCCAGGATGCTAGGTTGAACCCCTTCCTTTTCCATTCTCAGCATACCTGCTCCCTGATTTGCCATCCCCGTGTTTCCATTCTTTGCCATGGCTACGTGGGCTTTTACACCATGCTCTTTTTTTCAACTTTCCTATTCACTTAGTCTTTTTAGTCTCACCTTTTCCTTTTAATATCTCTCTCATGCTACTCCTGGAGACTAGCACTAATGAATCTTTTGGAAGGACTGGGGGACTCCTCTGTTGTGCTTTCTGCACTTTGGGGGGTCTATCACAATTCTAGAAAGGAATTAGTTGCACTGAAGGCTTGTATTCAGGATCTGATCATGTTACCTACACCAGATAGTTAGTTATCCTGCCAAGGAAAGTATGTCTGGAGGGGAATGGCATAGGGAGGATAAAGTTGGTGAGCCAAAGCTACTGTCACTAATCACTGAGTTTGTTTCCAGATGAATGGGGTTATGTTTCTTCTGGTGGCAAAGATGCTGTGCTCACCAGGACAAAAGGAAGCCAAGAAGAAAGCTGTGCTGTGAGTATTAACTACAATCATTACAATGATCTGCTAAGGCAAAAACTTGCTCTGCAGCTTAACCTTTGTTGCAAACATTTGTTCATCAAAGTTCACCTTCTCCTTAAGTGTTTTTTCCTCTTCTAATTAAAAATATAAAGCACTTTGCCTACTGTCAGTCTTGAGAAATTCTGCTTTCCAGTCTTCCAGATGTCCTCTGCCTCTTCAAAAAATGATGTTGCTGGAGGCAGGAACGGTGAGTCTTAACACTGCTCGCTTATTGCTTGAGCCATATATGTTGGAGCCATTTCCTGGTGTGTTTTATGGGTCCATGTCTGAACTATGACGAGTGGGCTAACGCTACTGATCTTTCTGCAAGTAGTTTAACCACATATTCTAACTTCCATGTCTGCCTCTCTGGGGGGGTTCTTTCTCTCTGTCTGTCTCCAGCATGACGATGCGAAGCTCCTTCGTTCTGCTTCTAGTTATTAGCACTGCTTGGCTCTTTGGTCTCTTGGCTATCAACAACAGTGTCCTGGCTTTCCACTACCTCTACACTATCCTCTGCAGTCTTCAGGTAACTCTCTGGTTGATGGTTGGGTGAAAACTATGAAGCCATCAAGAGAGAAAGGTGTCTTTGTTCCGCTGGCAACTATGCTGCAGAGCTCGCTAATCCTCAGCAGTTCTCCAGACAAACCTTGAAGCTGCTGTCTGAGAAACATTTATCCTTCACTTATGCTAAAGATATTGAAATATTCCTGGATCCAAGGCACTGTGTCTGCAAATCTCCCTGCATGTTTTCATGGGTAGTCTTCTGTGCTGAGCTAGGCTGATTGCTCCAGTTTTCTGTGCTAATGATGTACAGTATGACCACTTTGCAAACTGAGCTGGATATTTGCAGAAGACAGCAAGGAGTACAATATTTACTTACTTTTTAGTTTCATAAGTATCATTAGACAACAAGCACCAATCACATAGCAAATGGAATGATGAAGGATGATAGTCCATCAATTGGAAATAAAAATGTTGAATATACAGTATTTAATTATCATTAGAAAGAGCAATTGAGGATTAAGTGAAGATGAAGGGAAGAATAAAATCTATATTTTTTTTAAAAAAGTAACAGTCATAATGGAGAATCTCTAAGAGATGAAATAGCAGAAGCCAGTAGGGGGGAAATGAAATGTGAATTTGACTGAATGTGGGTATGAATTCATGCTTGAACTTGCACCTTGACAATAGGAAAGGTAAAATGCAGATGCTTCTCCATTTTTATTGCATCAATGGATTGCATCCAGTGGCCTTGTTTAGGGTTGCCCATTCCCTATTAGAGAAGGATGTCTAGAAAGAGCTGTAGCCAGGCCACTGAGACTATATTGTGCCGATAAAATTGCTCTCATTCACTTATTAGCAACTCTTCATTGACAGAATCTGGTGTTGCAATTTGTCTGAAATTTGTTTCAGCCTATGGAGAATAATGAAATGAAGAGGGTGCTTTCTAGTTGTCATGTCTGCCAATGAAAAACTTGATTCATGTTCTCATGGCTCCTTTAAGGTACCATGGAGGAATGTAATGGGTGGGACCCCCAAAGTGGCCAACACTCTTTGAGGGATGATGCTTTGCCACCTTCCTTGAATGTGTGGGTGGTACCATCACTCCAAGGTTCCACCAATTTTGGATAATTCTAGTCTGGTCTCCAACCTGCTCTTAGTGAGAAGCCAGATACAGAACACTCTTGAAGAAGCAGATTATTTGGATTGGATCGGTCCAGATTCAAACTCAAGCCAGGGGTGGATATGACATTGGTCAGTGTAGTTGATTATATATTTGTTGGGTTCTGGTTTGAGGGAGTGCATACTTCATAATTCCTATGAAACCTTGGAGCTGGGGGCACTGTACTTCAGTAGGTCCACAACTTCCTGAGAGGATAGAATTCCAGCTGGCAGCAAAGAAAGATCAGCCCAAGGGATGTTCACATGTGGGCTCTTCCTTCTTCTCCTGTTTAGCATCTATATGAGATTGCTGGGAGGTATCATCTATTAATTTAGGGCAAGACATAATCAGCACACTGATGATACACAGTGTTACATCTTCATCCCATAAAATGCTGAAAATGCTCTGGAAATCTTGACTTTATATCTGAATGCTGATGGGGATGAAGCAAGGCAGAGCTATTGGTCGTGTAGAAGGATTTCTCTGTCAGTTCCAATTATAACTTCCATTTATGAAAAAGAGAGTCCATAACTTGGGTTTCATCCTGCATTCATGGCTATTGCTAAACAGGCAGGTGGGAAGCTGTGGTCAAGAGGGCTTTTTCCAACTTCAGCTGCTGCACCAGGGGAAGCCCTGGCAACAGTGATTTATGCACTTAACACCACTAGCTGGATTACAACACTACACTCTACATGAGGGCTTCTGTTCTGGTTTTTTTATTGTTCATAAATAAGCCATTTTCTCCCTCTAGTGGAAAATAAATCATTACTTTTTTTTTTTTTTTTTTTGCTACAGAATTTAAGAATAACACAGTTTAAACACACGGGGATGGGAAGATGCCCTCTGGAAACTGCCTAATTACAAATTTCAGCATTTCTCACTGTTGTCTATGCTCATCTTTGGTTGCTGAGCATTGAGTTCAACAACCCTTGGAGGGCTACAGTTTTCTTATTCCTATATGTGGGTTATATAATAGGGAGGAATATTTTGATTGTTACATTCATACAATAGGATGCTAGATGTTCAGTTTTGTTAATCCACCTCTGTATCTCATGAATGGTATTGGCTGGAAGGCTGAGCTAAGTTTAAATCTTGGCCTGAAACTCTGGAGAATGACTGTCATGAGTATACATGGCCCTGTGCCTGGTGATATAGGCAGTCTGATCTAGATGCTTTATGTTAGTGGTTTAGGGTGACCACTATTTTATTTACAATAGTGCAATATTAATGCAATATCAGGTTTTCTGTTCAATTCAATGGTGGGTTGCTACCAGTTCGCCCGGATCAAGCGAACTGGTAGCGGTGGCAGAGGGAGGTTCCGCCCACCCACCCAGACGCTTCTGCGCATGCACGAGCGAACTGGTAGCGACAAGTTTTGAAACCCACTACTGGTTCAATTGTATAGAATGTGAAGGATGTGTGTTTGTGTTTTATTTTTTATAGTTATAATGTACACTGAAGATGGCATTTAATTTCATTGTATGAGGTGCAATGACAATAAAGTAAACTAAACCCAAAAAAACATCATGTCCTCTTCTCCCATGTCTTTCCCAACTCTTTTCCTATCTAAAGAAATCTATTTAGAGGTGGGGAGATGTATTCTTGTCCCAAAGGTGGTTTTTCAAGAGGCAACTGGACTTTCTGGTTTTACTTTGACCACATTTTGCTTCTCATCCAAGAAGGCTCTTGAAAAAAGCACTTTTGGGACATCCATGACCTGGATGATTGAGAATCTCCATAGACAAGAAGCATACTTGTTTACGAATACAGTGGAGGCTAGTGTCTGGAAGTATTTCCCATGATCCTGAGTGGTTCTCTCTCTTTTTCTCTGCAGGGTTTGGCAACACTGATTCTATTCTGTGCACTGAACAAGGAATTCCTGGAAGCCTGGAAAGGGGCCTGCCTGGCCAAAAAAGGCGAAGAAGCTCCCAGAAGTGGCCAGGTATGGATTGGGTGGAGATAAAAAGAGGTTCATTTGTTGTACGTCTCCTCATTCAAACAGACCTTTCCCCTAATGAGTCCTTAAGTAGTGCCTTATTTATTCACTTGATTACTATTTATTCTTTACACTTTATTCTATGTATTCACTTCATTGCTATAAGCCAATGCTTTGATATTCTTGAGTGACTCAGGCCTTCTTCCTACGATTGAAGCTAGTGCTCAAGGCAGGTTGTCATCTGAATAGAATAGAATAGAATAGAATAGAATAGAATAGAATAGAATAGAATAGAATAGAATAGAATAGAATAGAATAGAATAGAATTTTTATTGGCCAAGTGTGATTGGAAACACAAGGAATTTGTCTTGGTGCATATGCTCTCAATTTACATAATAGAAAAGATGCATTCGTCAAGAATCATAAAATACAACATTTAATGATAGTCACAGGATACAAATAAGCAATCAAATCATATTAGGAAACAGTCAATATAATATACAGACAGTCAAATAGATCCGTCTTGTCACTTTCCTATGTTCTTCTTCCATGTCAGGGTCACAACGCCTACAACAACACAGCACTGTTTGAGGAGAGTGGGCTCATTCGTATCACCCTGGGAGCCTCCACAATCTCATCTGTTAGCAGTGTGCGCTCAGGCCGTACTCATTCTAGCCAGCGGGGCTACCTCAGGTAGGAAGCTTCTCTGTGGCATGTCTGAATTCATGCTTTGGCGTGGTTTTTTTTTTTTCATATGGAAAGGCAGGATAAGTTTTAATAAGTAAATAAAAGGTACCATTTCTTTAGGGTCCATAGCAGACTCCTGGGCCTTCAATATATTGTTCTGCATGTGAACAGGGGTTTGAAAGCCATTTAGGTAGTAATGCACTAATACCATCATTATGAGCTCTACTGATAGTTTTTCCCTCCATTCCTCAATTTATGCTCAGCTAGATTTTCATTGAGACCTAGTAGGTATACATAATGGATGTTGACAGAAGGGGATGAATTGTACAAAGAAGCAAACTTTGTGATTCTGACTCAATGGCTTTAAAAAAGTTCTCCACCCCACCCCACCCCATTTAATATATTTTCATCCTTTAAAAGATAATAAATATGAGCTTATCTGAATCATCTCATTTCCCTGCACTAACCAGTCAGATGGCTTTGGAAGCTAATAAGCAGAGTGCGGGCAGCCTTTTCCTGCTGTCGTATCTCATCTCATCTTATACAAAATGTCAGGTAGCCCCTGAAGGTAGCAAGCCAATTTACTCTTCTGTAACCATAGGTAGCTTTATGGCCATGATTATGTCAAATCCCCTTTTAAATCAATCATCACATCTATAATCCATTTTTACAAATATGTCACATTTACATATTTGACATTTATTTATGAATCCCTAAACAGTTTAGGATTGGAATGCAGGAGAATGCCTTACCATCCCCTTTATAGATCGTTCTAACCACTGATTTGGAGAATTTGGCTCTCCAAACTATGTCACGTGCTCTACATCCTTTGACTTTGACTTGATTTCAATCAAGAAAAGACCCCGTTCTTTGGAATGCCCTCTCTCCAAGCATCTTTGGGACAACCATGACCTGGATGACTGGCAATCTCCACAGACATCTCTCTCCAGAAAGAAAGCACATGAATATTCATTAAAATTGCACCATATACTGAAAATCTTTTTATTCGTGGTCATTTGAAAATTGACATAAATACAATTTTTTAAAAAATTAGATTTATATGCCGCCCTTCTCCGAAGACTCAGGGCAGCTTACAATGCGTTAAGCAATAGCCTTCATACTTTTATATATTTTATACAAAGTCAGCTTATTGCCCCCACAAACTGGGTCCTATTGTTCTACCAATAGGATTTGTATGTGTGGTATTATGATATGTCCTATGTTTTTATAATGTAAACTAAAAGACGATACTTATGTACTTAAAATATGGCTTAATTGTCTGCCTACCTCCACCCGTGGTGAAATTCAAAATTTTTTACTACCAGTTCTGTGGGCGTGGCTTGGTGGGCCTGGTGTGGCTTGGTGGGCATGGCAGGGGAAGGATACTGCAAAATCTCCATTCCCACCCCACTCTGGGGCCAGCCAGAGGTGGTATTTGCTGGTTTTCTGAACTACTCAAAATTTCCGCTACCAGTTCTCCAGGACCTGTCAGAAACTGCTGGATTTCACCCCTGGCCTCCACCCTCCCCAAGAGGGGCAGGATGAGAGCTCAGAAGGAGGAAGGGAGCAAGTCACCAACTGGTGATACATTGCAGTGCCAATTGATGAAGAACAACAGAACCATTGGTAGTGTGCTACATATCAGCTTCCTTTGCTGTTATGCAGCAGAGGTAAGATTACTGTAGTTTCCTCACACCAGCCTTCCCTGTTCTGAAGGAATAGTAGCTGCTGCTTTTGAACAGTATTTATCTAAGGCACAACAGTTTTTTAGGGCTTAGTATAGATTCTGGCTCAGAAGTGCCTGGGACTTAAGTTTTTACCAGCTCTCAGTGGATCTATGTATGTTCTGTGTTTTGAGTTTCAGAGAGAACATGATAGCACATCAAGGCTCATCTCTGGATCACAATTTGCTCAACCATGCTGGCCCCACTGACCTTGACGTAGCCATGTTCCATCGTGATGCAGGTCCAGGTAAGTGTAGCTTCTAATGGGTATAAATAGAGGGCTCTCGCTTCAGGATCTAAAGCAGAGGTCCCAACTTGACAAGAAATGTCACTGATGCTGTCTTATCAAATATTTCTGATACCAAAGACTATGAGTATCCACAGGTTTTCCTAAGGAAGGTTTATTATGCCTAACCAAGTCTTTTTTATTGAAACATATTGTTGGCACACTGACTTGACCTGGCATCATTGTGATTGATGACATGCTTTGTGATTTTGAATGTTGATTATAATGTAGATTATAAAGTCAACCCACCCTTTCAATTTGCAAGCTATTTAACTTTTGGGTGATTCATATCCTGGGAAGCTGGTCCTCCTTACTCTTCTTTCACCTCTTCAAATATCCCCTATCTTATCCAGATCAAGACTCTGATTCCGACAGTGACCTCTCCCTAGATGAAGAGCGCAGCCTCTCAATTCCCTCTTCAGAGAGTGAGGAAAATGTGCATCTCCGGGGCAGATTCCAGCGCCCGTTCAAAAGGGCAGCTCACAGTGAGAGGCTCCTCACCAACCCTAGCGACACTGCACCCAAAGGCAAGTCCCAGGACTAAGAGAACATGCTGAGTCATGGGGGATTTGGGGTGGGTGGGAGGGAGCAGAGCTCAGGATAGCCAGGGGCTGGGTTGACACAACATGATAGCATAGCTAACATCAGAGTAGGATGGTCAAGGTTCACTTGATTGTGGGAATTGAAGAGGGAATTCACCTCTTGCCTTAGCTTCTTGTCGCAATCAACCTGTTTAGACATAGCATGGTGTATGAGCTCAGGAGCTGCGTTTTGTTCATCTGGATTTCACTTCATTGTGTTGTATGAGGCTTTTACATTTTAATCTCTATATTTTACAATAAAAACAATACACACAAACATACATATATGTATGATTATATGTTTATTTGTTTTTCATCTATTAAGAAAAGGAAAGCAGTAACACAATATATTTATGATAAATCAGAAAACAAAAATGCAGAGCAAAAAGCAAAGGAAGAAACAAAAATAAAATGAAAAGATAATGTGTGTTAACACTATTAAGAAAATAATACAATAAAATCAAGTCTTAAACAGCCAATTAAATCTCAGCCAAATGGAATCCCATTGATTGTATTTCCCAGAGCATTAATAGGAAGCAAGCGCATATATAGAAGATGTAAATAGGTATTCCATTGGAGCAAACATCTTTTTTAGCTGCTACAGCACAAGTACAATAAATGAAAACTTCTTCATGCTTTGATAGGTTCCAAAATTTTGGAATTCATAATTCAAGATCACATTTATTTCTTTGTCTTTTTTTAATCACGCTGTTTACAGTTCTGTGAATATTAAACCAATACTATGTCAGCCTAGAGCAGGGGTATCAAATTCAAGACCCGGGGGCCCACGGCCCACGGGGTGCTTAGATCTGTCCCAGGGGCCTCCCTGGAAACAGTGAAGGACTGGCCCATGGTGCCTCTGCCAGCAAAAAGGGAGCTCGGGAGGGCCATACATGGCCCTCCCGAGCTCTGTTTTCGGCTGCGACAGCCTCCTGCGACTCTCTGCCAGATAAAACAGAGCTCATTTTTCACTGGGAGAGCGCTTGGGCCATGCCCCCTGACCACCACCCCCCAAGGTGAAATACACACTGATGTGGCCCTCAATGAAATCGAGTTTGACACCCCTGGCCTAGAGCAACACTAGAATGTATCAGAGACACTCCTGACATTTATGATGAAGCAAAGCCCTTTGTTTGGTGCTCCTTTTAACATTGTGGGGCCATTTTGCAAAACATCACATGAGAAACAGAAGGAATGATGACTTTCCCAACATTGACTAAGAGTATATTATTAAATATATAAAATATATTGGAAATTAGTTAAAAATAAGTAAGTATATTTTTCACAAGTGGATCTTTCTGAACTCCATTTTATTGCAAGGCAAAATATAAGTATGTATTCAAATAAACTTGATTAATTTATGGCTCCCCTGCATATAGAATTCATAAAAACTTAATAGAAATTTGCAAAATAAGGTTGTAATCTTCTCAAGGAAATGTCCAGTATATTATTTGTGTGTGAAATATACAGTTGGGCAATTGGTAATTCTGAAGCATAATATGCTAGCATGCTACGGTCCTAATAATTTCATTCCACTGATTGAAAATAACTTGATCAACTCAAGAGTGAGAATATACTATGGCAAAGTGTTATGTTAATTTATGAGATGTCCTGTACTCTCCCTCTGTACATCTGCAATGTTCTTCCCTAGATGTTGATGGTAATGATCTGATGTCCTATTGGCCAGCACTGGGAGAATGTGAGGTACACCCCTGTTCTCTTCAGAAATGGGGCTCAGAGAGGAAGCTTGGATTTGATGTTAATAAGGATACAGCCAACAATAACCAACCCGACTTGGCTTTAACCAGTGGGGATGAGAACTCTCTCACTCAGACCCAACGGCAGAGAAAAGGTGAGATGACTTAAAGCACAATCAGCCTACAATTAATTTGGGGTTACTCTCTCTTAGACTAACCTATTTTACATGGCTGTTTGCAGGATAATTTTGAGGTAGACAGTCGCTTTCAGGTAAAAAGGAATGGCCACTCAGTCACCTGATCATGCCTATCATTTTGAAGCAGTGACCATCACTGCAGGTGTGCCGGCGGTAAATGTCTGTATAATACAGTTCAATAACAACTATCAGTCATTCATCAACAGAGTAACAAGTTACTATTCTTGAAAGGCAGAACCCCCATCAATTTCTCCATGCAATGCATGATATCCCATGAGCCTTTGAACCAGGTAAACACTGACAAGGTTTTGTGACATCAGCAGCCTTTCCCCCATTTGTGGCGCAGGCAGCAATGAGGGCATAGAGAGCAAAGGGAGGAAATGATAAATGGTCAGGAATCCAAGTCATGATTTGCATCGAAATTTACAAGCTTCTCTCTTGAGGTGCTTGTCCCTGAAGTTTCCCTCCCTTCTGACAATCTTCCATTTTCCACAAGTTCTTTACTCATCAGCTTTATTGATGTCCACCCTAGCCCCACTATCTGTCTCACCATGGCTATAAAGCCATTCCCTTCCTCTTACCAATCTCCCTGCAAAGAAGATCTATGAGAAGAAAGTATCCTCCAGAACCAAACAAAGGAAGGAAAGCAACAACATAGGAGACAAATGCCCCTCTCACAGCAAATACCACAGGTGGCATAAGACAACTCAGTTGGAACTTGAAAGGAGCATTACTTCTGGCTCTTCCCTGACATCCAGGAAACACAGCCAGGCCTAGGAAAACAAGACACCAGAGATAAGATCTCCCCCACCCTCCAGCATGGAAGTGGCGCTTCCAAAATAATTCTTTGGAACACCATTGTTTATTTACATTTGGTAGCATATAACAATGTGCAGGTGAATATGTTCAAAACTCTGGCACCAGAGGTTCCACAGTGTTGTTTTGTGTCTCCACATTTGGAATCATTGCTTCAAGTGTGTATGTACACAGAAGGAGTGGCTGCAAACAGCATTCATACAACAAAAAGATTGCCATGCTATATAGGTAGTCCTCATTTAGTGATCACAGTCGGGATCGACAATTCAGTCATTAACCAAAATTGTTGCTAAGTAAAACCATGACTATATTTATAATCTTATTTCAGCTTTTCTTCAAAGAACTGTGAAGAAGTATGAGGATTGGTTGAAAAGTTACTTTTTCATCACTGTCATCACTGGTCAATAAACAAAGCAGCCACTAAATAAGGACTATCTGTAGTCACTTGGGGTCTTGCAGAACAATGCTCAGATATCCTCCTTCTCAGAGGCCCATAGATGCAGAACACCAGTTCTTCAGGTCCACTGACACATCAGTTTACCTATATGGAAAGGAAAGTACATGGTAGTACCCCCCCCCCCAGAAATGGATAAAGTTACCAGTTGCTATGTGAGCTTTAATTCTGAACTGCATCATTGTGAGAAATACTCTTCCTTATAGCTTGAAGCTCCAGAACAACATTTTCTCAGATATGTGAAATAGGCACCAAGGTTTTTTTCCTTTGTCTTGCTTCCTTAAAGTTCTTACATCAAGTTGCTAGAATCTAGAATCTGAATCATCATGCTACTGCTCCTTCCTTCCTTCCTTCCTTCCTTCCTTCCTTCCTTCCTTCCTTCCTTCCTTCCTTCCTTCCTTCCTTCCTTAATAAATGTTTGCTATGCATGTTTTTGCATATAAGATGGCTGAATGGTTTTATGTTTATTGAGATATTAAAGCAAAACAGCAATAGTCATTTGTTGAACAGGTAGCAGGAAGAAATCAGGGTGAGTTTATTGTTTTTTCGTTTTTCGCCTTCCGTGGGAGACGAGTGCCACCCCCATAGTCAGAAATGACTAGCAAAGTAAAATCCACAAGGAATCCTTTCCTTTCCCTTCCTTCCTCCTCACCTTTGTTTTTTTAAGGAAGAGAAGCAAAGAAATAGATATTGGTTTGAATCATCTTTTAAAAATGCTGTTAAAGCAGGAGGTCTTAAAGAAGGGTTTGAATAGACAAGAGAAACAGACTGTTTGGGAAAAGACAACTATGAGCCAGGGTGGTGCAATGGTTAGAGTGCAATATTGCAGGCTACTTCTGCTGCCTGCCTGCTGCCTGCAATTTGGCAGTTCGAATCTCACCAGGCTCAAAGTTGACTCAGCCTTCCATCGTTCCAAGGTGGGTAAAATGAGGACCCAGATTGTTGGAGGCAATAGGCTGACTCTGTAAAGTGCTTAGAGATGGCTGTAAAAGCACTGTGAAACGGTATATAAGTCTAAGTGCTATTGCTATTCCAAACAAGGTACAGCCTGATAACAAGAGTCAGAAAAAGTGATTGGGACTGACAGTGATGTCAAGGATTCCCAGAGAGAGAGAGAGAGAAGAGGGGGAGGGGGAGAGGGAGGAAGAAGAATACATCACTGAAAAACATGTATGCATTTCAGACTAAAGTTGATCCAGAATAAGGAGGAAAGGAGTGCTGTTACAGAAATGGGAGAGAAAGAATTGTTGCAGGGATATGTATCACATCAATACAAAAAAACTGGAAATAATTCCAAGAGGAGAGGGCCTTAGACTTCTCACTTGCTTCTACTCTGTTATGTAGGCATCCTGAAGAATCGGCTCCAGTACCCTCCAACTTTGCAAGGCCTGTCATCTGTGGGCAGAATGACCAATGATCTTTCCTGGTATAAAACCTCCACCTTGGGTCACAGGGCAGTCCCGGCTGCTTCTTATGGCAGAATTTATTCAGGAACAGGCAGCCTCTCACAGCCAGCAAGTCGTTACTCGTCCCGGGAGCAGCTTGATCTGCTGATGAGAAGGCAGATGTCCAGAGATCAACTGAGCCGAAACACCTCTGGAGAATGCCTAGAAAATATGGCAAGCAGGCACAGGTCCCGGGAGCAATTGGATGCCCTTATGAACAGGCCTGGGTCAAGGGAACACCTGGACACAATCCTCGATCAACATGGATCTAGAGAACACCTTGCAAGCATACCCAGCAGGCATGGGTCTAGAGAAAAAATAGGTGAAATAGCTACTGAACGTGATCCAAGAGATCACAGGAACACTCTACCCAGAAGGCAGACATCTAGAGACCATCTGGATTCTTTACCCTGTAGATTTGGGTCACGAGAACAGCTAGACTGTGGTGGGGCAGTAAGAGAAATCTCTAGAGAATGGCTTAATACAATGCCTCTTAGGCAGGCCTCTAGAGATCGAATGGACACCTTGCCAGCCCGAGATACTTCTCGAGAACAGTTGGATCTGCTTTTTAGAGGGCAACCTTCAAGGGACCAACTAACATCAGCTAGGCATACTTCAAGAGAGCATCTGGACATAGTGCCTGGCAGGCAGGCTCCTTGGGAAAATATTGAGCCTCTTTCTAGGCAGCAACCATCTAGAGAAAACCTTGAACTTCTTTCCAGAAGACCAACTTCTAGAGAAAATCTAGAAGCAATCCCTAGCCGTCACCCTTCCACAGAGCAATTAGACATCCTTTCTTCTATCCTAGCCTCTTTTAACTCTTCAGCTTTGTCGTCAGTGCAGTCATCCAGTACTCCCTCGGGCCCACAGACCACCCCCACCCCTTCTGTGGCACAGGCATCTTCTACACCTTCCATGCCATGCACTTCACCACCTCGGTCTGCAACATCCCACAGTATTTCCGAGCTGTCACCAGATTCTGAGTAAGTGTTTCCCGTCTACTGACTACCCAAGTAAAATGAGTATGTTTAGACATTTAAACCCTCCTGTTGAAGAACAGACATGCTGAATTAGAAGAAGCTTAATTTTCTGGTTGAAGGACTTGCAAAGGTAATTGCATTTCAAGAGGTCTTTGGTTTTATCATAGGTCTCTCTGTGTGTGTGTCCTGTATTCAGTATGCTGATCATAATTAAAGTTCACCATGATCTGAAGTGGTCTAACACAAACCAGGATTGACTGAAAGTTCTTGTTGGGAAGCTTTCAGCACAAGATCTAATAAGTTTATTTATGTATTTATTAAATTTATATGCCATCCATCTCCCCGATAAGGGAATTCTGGGCAGCTTACAGATCATGAAAAGATAAATAGAAACGCAATTTAGAATTTTAAAACTGTGCAAAAAATCAGAACCAAGAGACAGTACAGGGAAGAGGTCTTCTTACCCCAAAAATCCCCTTCAGCAGAGGATTTTTCGTTTTTGGGATCCCAAGCCAACCACCCAAAGCAAGTTTTAATGCCCTTCCAGAAAGGGTGGAAGCAATTCTCACCTCCAATAATACAGTGTTCCATAAGGTCGGGACCACTGCGGAAAAATCTCTTTTCCTTGGCCCTGTTCCGATGGAATTCCTTAGTACAAGAGATCCATAACAGGAGCTCTTTCACTGGTGCGAGTGAGGTAGACTAGTCCTATTGGGGTGAGATGGTTTCTCAGATATTTGCTGCAAAATTATGCAAAGGAGTGCATAGCAGCACTGCTTTTTTTTCTTTGCTACCACTACATCTGTACTGTTCCACTTTATGGATGCAGTCTAATTACTCCCTCCAGAATATATTGGAATAATGCTACTACATCATAATGTAATGTCATTTACACTGTGGGGAGAGATAAGAAGAGAATGGCATGGTACTGCCAAGTTTCCCTTCAGAAAATGATATAATTTGGTGGCCAATGCCAATGTCTATAATATGACATAAACAGAATAAAAACAAAAAAACTAACTAAAAAATTAGTTGCTGGTGGGAATTTTCAATCTGCAGTCACCAGTAGCAGTCAGCAAACTGTACAGTGTAAATGTCAACTGTTTATAATTCATTAGATCTGTCATAGCTTCCTCCAAAGAATACTGCAAATTATAATTAATGAAATGCTAAGCTCCAGCACCACTAACTACAGTTCCTAGAGACACATTCAGGGGATTCATAGTTGGGACATTACTAGATATTCCTTCATCTCTATGTGGATCCCTAAATCCCAATGTGTCTATCTTGTTGCTGAGCACTGTCTAGCATGTCAGCTCCTGGTTCCTTCTTGCTTTGACTGCAAGGCTTTGTGACCTGACACAATGAAAGATGCTCAATAACGCCACTGGCTGGTCCATAAAACCTCAATTCACTTCCTGTGATCTATAGCCACATTTTTAAATGCCCTCAAACTAATATAGCTATGCCAAAAGTAGTCTCAGAGGTGCTTTTTTCAAGAGGCAATTAGACTTTCTGTTTTTTCTTTGAGGACGTTTTGCTTCTCATCCAAGAAGCATCTTCAGTTCTGACTGGATGGTGGGGAATGGAAGGATTCAGTCAGAGCTGAAGACGCTTCTTGGATGAGAAGCAGAACACCCTCAAAGAAAAACCAGAAAGGCCTCTTGTAAAAAGCACCTTTTGGGACATCCATGACATGGATGACTGAGAATCGCCATAAACATATGCCAAAAGTAGTTGGCAACAACAAATACAGAAAGGAATCCAGCATACACGTTGATAGTAAATCTCACTGATAAATTAAAATAGATCATTCATCCTTAGAATCTTAAAATGCCCTGGGAGAATTCTGAGACTTACCTGTTTATGTTTATGAATGTAAATTAACTAAAAGCAGCTTGAATACTTAGTCATTTATTTATTCATTCATTCAGTTTACAGGTAGTCCTGTACTCACAACCATTCATTCATGACAGTCCTGAATGAAGGGAATTACAATCTGTGTCTGAAGTTACAGCCATTTTAGCACCCATATGTCCAAACAATCAAAATGTGGGCACTTGGCAACCTGTCCACTCTTATGTCCACAGGGGAGCCACAATTCCCACCCACCCACCTATCTTCCCCTCATCAATGCCCTTTTAACCCCCTGCCACTCTGTGTCCTACTGCCCCAGCTCAGCTTTGCCATCTTGTTGCCCCTGACAAGACATATCCAGCCTGGTAGGGGTCTATGAAAATTTGCCACATGGCCAACTTACCATGGGAAAAGTCATCATGGTCAACTCACCATGGGACAATTTTCTGTAGAAAAAGAATACAGTAATGTCAAAAACATGGTGGGATAGAATCATTAAAGAAAGGATGCAAAAGGAGGGACAGAATGAAATGTGAATAACAATAATTAAAATATTTTTAAATTTATTTTAAATAATTAAATTGAATTGCTAAATTGTCCTGCTGCAAGTTGTCTTGCAATGAGCTGGCAGTGAGGAGTTGTCCCACAGTGAGTTGGCTGTGATGAGTTGGTCGTGGCAAGTTGGCTGTGGCAAGTTGCCTGCAGTGAGTTGGCTCCCCTCATTTTTCAGAATGCAGGGTGGCAATGGTGGCTGGGACTGGGCACGACAGGATGCAGAGCAGCCAAAACGGCACTTTGGGGGAAGAAGTAGGCAATGGTCCCTGGCAGATAGGACTCAGAGCATGCCTCCCCTTGGAATGGTAGATGTGATTGGAGAGAGGCTGTCCTTCCATCTGACCACGAGATAAGAAAAACCTCTGGCCATTCTTAGGTGTTCAGTTTATGTTCCCTACAGTATGAGGCTATTGTGCCACACTGACAATGCACAATGTCATGCTTTTGTCTTATTTTGACACATGGTTTGGAGAAGAATTAGTGGCCCGGGTTATGTTCCCACAGCATGCTTATTTAATTCTTCTTTAGTTCTGTTTATTGTCTTCCCGCCATGTTTGTCACCACATTGGGTTTCTGTGGGAGTGGAGGGGTGGCTGATTCTGAATGCAGTGTTGATTTTTTTTTTACTTCCTCAAGAGAAGTGGCTGTCTCAGTTATGCCTTTTGTTTTTCCCCCCTGAGAAGATTAACAAGAAGTGAGGGTCATTCCTGAGGGGCCCAGCTGTTGTGAGAAGAACCAAGAGGCACTGCAGGACCAGGCACTTCCAGCAGAGGACCAGGATCCCTCAGAGGGCCTACAAGAAAGAAAGAAGGGAGGCTTTGTGGAAGCCGAGACCAACTATGCTCTCCTCCAGCATTCGGTGGTGGAGAATTTGGTGGGATGAGAATCAGCACGATGGACTCACCGGACTGTGAAAGAAAGGTGTCTGGGTGCTACAGGGCCCCTCTCCCCATTCAAAGGGACACCCTAATGGGAAGGAGGGGAGCTACTCACCATTAATAGCAACTCCAAACTGGACCAACTGAAATCTTCCTTTTTTTTCTGTACTCCGTGCAAACACGACAGGGTGGGATGGCTGCAAGACGTGGGTGCGGGAAGGGTTTTATACATTTTTGTATCTTTGTAATCAGAGAGAAGAGAAATTTCTATGGTTATTTTTACGGTTCTTCTGTTCCCATTGCTGTGATGCTAATCTTATTTTCTAGCTGTCCATGATGCATTTGGATTGTGGCATGAGGCGATGTTATGCAGCCTTTCCCAGTAAGGCTCAAGGCAGAAAAATGGAGGGACCTTTTCTTGCAGACTTTTTTCAGGTTGTGTGTTAGGTTGGTCTTGTTGAATGTCTGTATCTTATCTCCTCATGAGCCAGCAGTAAGTGGCAAGTATTGTGCTGGGACAAGGGTATTCTCACTACTAAATTAAGTCAGCGCATTTGTAATTGGGCTCTAAGATCTCGTTTGCTTTGTCATATATCCCCAGTCTAACAAGCCTGGGATCCAAAACAGCTTTGTATACTTTCTAATGCTAGAACAATTACACATTTTGGGAACCTCGTGTATTTATATATTCTAACAGAGTTGTATTGATACTCTTCTTGGAGTGTCCATTGTATTAGCAGGGTGGAATCTGGCATATTTCTGAACTTGGCCTTAGTTGAAATTTGTTTTGGCACTGGATGCTGTCTGTGAAACACACATGAAACTAAGTTTTTTAAAAATAATTTTTCATTTGAGTCTATTTCCCTCCTCCTCTCCAGCAAACTTTTTACCCCCAAAACAAACGCCTGCATCTGATAACCGTATGTGTGTGGTGTGTGTGTGTGTGTGTGTGTGTGTGTGCGTGTGTAGAACTCATCTTTGACGCTACAGTCATTGAGTTTTTTTCCCCTTTGCTGGTGCATTTTTATAGCACTATATAGCCAGCAAGGAGCTGTAAGATTGGGATTTTTCTCTCAATGTATAAGCAAAATGGCCTCCAGTAAATACATGCCAGTTTGCTGCTTTAAATGGGGATCTTGCTGAAGTAATAGTCAAGGCGTTCCATGCAGATATTCCTCAACCTATGATCCCGATTGGGAGCAGAATATCTGTTGCTAAGCAAAGCAGGTGTTAAGTGAGTTTTGCCTGATTTTACAACCTTTTTTGTCATAACTGTTAAGCAAATCACTGCAGTTACATGAATCACGAAGTTGTTAATCGAATCAGGTTTCCCCCCATTGGCTTGGCTTGTCAGAAGCTGACTGGGGAGGAAGCAAATGGCAATCGTCTGACCCCGGGATGTTGTAATCGTCATAAATACATGCCAGTTACCAAGTGCCTGAATTTTGATCATGTGACCATGGGGATGTGCTGGCAGTCGCAAGTGTGAGGACTGGTTGTAAGTCAGTTTTTTTCAGTGCCATTGTAACCTGGAACAGTCACTAAATGGATAGCTGTATGTTGAGGAGTACCTGTACAAAGAAGAACCTCAGTTCATCTGACTCTTTCAGGATACTTGTATGCCCCGTCTCACCAATGAAGAAAGAAGAAATTTCTGTGGGTTTCCAAACCTCCCTTTTAAAGGAGTCCTTAAATAATGTCCCCCTTTTATCCCCAGGCCAAGGTTCTTGACACATTGCAGTGGTGTTTATTGTCGATGTAACCCACATCTATTCTTACTATTTAAATAGAGATTCTTACTATTTAAATAGGGATCATTAGAAAATATTTACTTCAAAAAGATGCCTTGGGGGATAAACTTCTCTGTGCTTTTTCACAATTTATTTTTGTTGATTCTTTGGAATGAAAGAATTTCCCGTGTGAAACAAACTAAATATTTAAATCATTATATCCATACCCTTTACAGAAGAATAAATACATTCTGCTCTAGACCAAATGCATTTTTGGGTGCTTCAGCAAATTATATTTCTCTCAAGAACCTGTTTTGATTTGGCTTTATAAATATTTAAAAAAAAAAAAAACAAGGAGAAAATAAGATTTGTAGCCAAAGTCAACCTTGATGGCTATCTCCTTGTATTACTGTAACAGAAGAAATTGTTGCTGCACTCCTAGCATATTACAGCTAAAATCAAAATGAAAGAGGTGCAAAAAGAAAGAAAGAAAGAAATTAAAACTGGTGTCCTGCATTTTATTTCTCACTTTTATTTCTCACTGCTTTTTTCAATGACCATGAATTTATTTCCTTTTCATCAAGAGAGTACTACAATCTTAACCACCTCTGAATGGGCCAAGATAATGAAGTTTACTTATGTTGGGAGGGTGAATACATCCAAGTCACAAAGGTGAATACAGTAATGAAAGCTACTGTGCAGTATGAAAGAGCATACTTGTGTTGTGGAGAATGAAGGTGTTACACTATAGGCAATAAAAGCTTAATACTATGTACCCATTCAGATACGCCTGAATTATTATCTTCTTCAGCTCTGACTCTTCTATTGGAGAGTTGCCAGAACCACAAATGCTGATTATCATAACAACATGCCACTGAGGTAAATTTATCACATCTAATTAGTTCCTCTGGTTTCTATCATGGACACATAATTTCACCAGGAAGTCAACAATGCATTTGTTCTTTTTCATTACACACATTATATAATAGGGAATATGTGACCTTTTCTTGAGAAGAATTGCCGTTTGTTTCTGAAATCATTTCCCACTTTCCCATCAGAGAGTAGATACCAGTACTCATACAAAGAGGTTTTTTCATGGCTGTATATGAAATAACCAGTCATAAATGTTTGATTAAAAGATTTGGGGAGGGGGGGCTGAGGGTTTATCAACCTTGGTGACTTTTAAGGGGTATTGACTTTGACTCCCAGAATTCTCGAGCCAGCATGCTGACTGGAGAATTCTGGAAGTTATAGTCTTTACATCTTAAAGTTGCCGAGGTTGAGAACCACTACCCTAAAGTATTTTATTTCCAAATACTTCACAAGAGTATTTAGCTTTTCAATTTAGCCACCTGAGGAAGTCCAACCTGATAGACATGTTGGCACAGAAGTTGTACCAACATGTCTATCAGTGGTGGGTTTCTACCGGTTCGACCCAGTTCGGGCAAACCGATAGTGGTGGCAGTGGGAGGCTCCGCTCACCCGCCTGGATGTCATTACGGATGCTCTGCACATGCGCAGAAATGCCATGCGCAAGGAAAGCGCACACCGGCTCCTGGTTCTGAACCGGTAGCGAAGGTAAGAGAAACCCACTACTGATGTCTATCTGAATGGTTGTCTAGAATGCCAGTTCTGAGACAACCCAACTTACAGTAGAACTGTAACTATAATTATAATGATTTGACTATAAGGTTCCTCAAGTTTCAGTCTTCCTTGGTTGTGTGCTCTTGTTCATTTGCAGCAGTAATACTACCCCATTTACTGTCACATTGTAACCATAGAATTCTGTAGCTTAATTGTTAAACAAAGTAGACTTAATGTTTATACTGGGGACTATCAATGTTTACACCTTTTGAATGTTAGAGGTGGATAACATCTATTCCTACCACCACTGACAAAAAAAAAGGAGACAAGGGGAAAGATTTTAATTGTATTCCACAGTCTGTAGTTTTGGGAGGGAAAGAGCTCCATTTCAGTCTTCCATTCAATCTCAGAGCAAAGGTGGGTCACTGTAGCCTTTGATTAGAGTTGTCTTTGTTCTGAACACTCCTTCCAGAATGGAGAAAAACAATCATTATTCACCAAGCCCTTAAAAAGGTGGGTGTCTCATTTTTATAGCCATTGTATTTATGTCCTACATGGGAGAGAGTAGAAATCTGGGCCAAGCAATATGCAGACAGTTAAATCCAGTTCTTTTTTGGTGAAGTGCACATGTGCTGAATGTAAAAGTCCTATTGTGTGTCCCTCAAGCCTTGCTATAGCAACTGTATTCCTAGAAAAAGCTTCTTTACGTTATTTTTTTTCCAATCTATATATGCATATATAGTTAAACCAGAGTCCATATTTTTTTTATTTATTACACAGAGTTCAAGAAAGATTGTTTTCAATTCTTTTTTGGGGGGGGGCACTTTACATTTTCCATTCCTCGTGATTCAGTATACCTTTAATCTTAATTATTAAAGCTGTGAGCACTTGAGATTTAAAGGGAAAAGGCATTTTGGAACCCTTTGTTGGCAACTCCTTAAACCAAGCACTCCCCTTCCTCAGATTGTGCTGCAATAAAAATAATAAAATAATATAATAAAAATAATAAAAATAACAATAATTGGTCCCCAATCCCTGGTCCATGGACCAGCGCCATGCCACAGCATGCCAGAAACCAGGCCGTGCAAACAAACAATTAACATCCAGAGGTGTAACAAATTATTTTAGTATTTATGAATCCATTATGAAGAATATGGAGTACTCCTATTTGCTTGAAATATTGAATGGGAAGCTATGCATCAGGAATACTGTAAAGGCATTCTACATCACAGAACCTCCATTGGGCAAAGGAGCTAGATGATCTCTAGGATCCCTCATAGTTATTCAGAGGCAACCATGTTCATTTACTCCATTTGTTCCACTACAATTTTCTCTTTAACGAGCACAATTAGAAATGCAACTTTAAATGTGAATTAAAAACAACTGATTGCTAATATTTTATCAATGTAAAATTTGTTATGTGTATAAACTCTGTAACCCTTTTAAAAAGATAACTCAAACAACAACAGCTGTAAAACTGTGAAAAAAAGTCTTTAGGGTTCAATTACCAGCCTGGGTTTTTGCTTCCCTGTGTAGCCAAATAGAATAAATATTTATTACAGGCCAGCAATCCACCCTCCATTACCCTATAAATCATTTTAAACTATCTCTTCCTCATCTACTCTAATGTTAATTTATTCCTGATTGAACAGATTACAAGAACTTTTATTTATCTCTGTCCCATTTCCAACAAAAGCCAGTCAAATATCTCAATGTGCTTACAGAAGAATGTCAAGAGGCCAAGCTTTTTTTTAAAACCTAAGAGAAGTATTCAGGAGAAACCCTATAGATATCACAGGTAATAACCATCTAGATATTACAGTCTAACTGAGCTTTTTCAATGTATTGCTAGCAATTTTACTCAGAAGATCAATTCTTAAAAGTATTAATTATATGGAAAACAATTGAGTAGCAAAACGGCCATTAAAGGAAATGCTACTACGTAGCAGCAACAGTTGAGAAAGTAACTAATAGAGTGTCAAAACGTGAACAGAGTCTGCAATTCACATTTATAACAATAAATGGGACTAGAGAAGATGTCTAAAGGTGATGGATAAATGAGTATGACATAAAAGTGAAGGATATTAAGAAGTTGATAGAGTAAGAAAAGAGATAAGATTAAATGTTGAGTTTCACTCTGAGTTTGCAACATTCATTTTTATAGCTCAGTTGAGAGACGTTTCCATCTTGCTTTAGTGGCCAAGGCAGCCTTTAATCTACAAAATAAGCAGATAAAGAAAAGCAATGGGAAGTCAATAGGCAATTCAGGATAACTGAACAAAATAGTTTATATCTGCTCCATCTTTTATTTTGGAATATTTCAATGCCCTAACAAAATCCTAGGGTGGAATAGGGAAAAAGGAAATCACAACATAATCCCGTTTTCCTTCTTTATCTGCTAAAAAGTCAAGGTGAGTAAATTGTATTGTGCTTCAACCTGCCTGCCTTTCCTCGTGGATAGTTATAAATGCAATTTAGCCTTCTATGTATCAGTATAGAGTCACTTTGGATAGCGAGATGGGGGCATATAAATTTAATAAATAACTCTTGCTGAGATAGTACTTCACTTTCATGACTAGCAAATGTATTGTATTGCCCTAATTGACAGTACATGGGAATATTTGAGTATGCTGATTATTAACTGAAGTAAGGAACCCACCCAGAAATATGCCAAAGACTGATCAAGACTGGATTGTCCCATAAATATTTGAAGCCAATCACCCTTCCCCAAGGGTGGTTTGCCCCCTACTGCCACCATCTCTCCTTCTGCCTGTGGGCACCCTGATTAATGTGATCTGCTCTAAATCCTCCTCCTCCTCTCATCTAAACCCATTTCCATCCTGCTTCCAGGAGGGTGTTCTTTTACTGAACTTTCCCCGCACCTTTCCATTAATCTCCACACAACAATTTCCCCAAACTGACACCTTTTAGGTTTTTGGAAGAGAATTCTGGTCAGATCTAGTCCCTAGGAGGTTTCTGAATCAAAATGGCAGTGATATCTATCATAGATATCTACTGAATATCTATGACTTCTTCTCTTTCATTCTTTCTAAGTAACGTTGAGTTTTGCCTTGGCTCTGGAAAAGACTTTATTCTGTCAGATGATCCATCACTTTTCCTCCTATACCCTAAGCTATGATTGGTCTTAATCAGGGGTAAAATCCAGCAGGTTCTGGAGAACCGGTAGCGGAAATTTTGAGTAGTTCGGAGAAGCGGCAAATTCCACCTCTGGCTGGTCCCAGAGTGGGGTGGGAATGGAGATTTTGCGGTATCCTTCCCATGCCACACCCACCAAACCACACCACACCCACTAAGCCACACTAACAGAACCAGTAATTTAAAAAAAATTGGATTTCACCACTGGTCTTAACCCAAGCAAAGGTTGAGAATGAAGGGTCCTTGGTGTTATCTGAGCTTGGCTGTTTTCTTGCAGTTGTTTCATTACCCAAATTAAGTAACCTAAGTGCTAGCGATGAGAAGCCCAGATTATTCCTGATCAGGGGCAAGGTTATCTGGATGGTCCCTTCTAGCCAAATGCACATTGCCTGCATCTTCTTTAAAAGAACAGGGAAAAAGAATTGGCATCGTCTCACATTTGGTCACCCTCATCCATCCGTCTTGACGCTGATAAAGTCCCAGAGTCCTGGGCCAAATCATCAGCTAAGCCAGGGCTCCGATCCAAGAAGCACAACCGAAATGCCTCTGGAACCTCAACCAAGCAGAGAAGCAGCAGGACCAGTGTAGTGGCATTACGGCCAGGAGGGAGTGGTGTCTCAAAGATCACTGTCAGGGATTATTCTGAGCCAAGCAGAGCCCAAGGTTATAAAGCTGTCTGTGTGCAGCATGTGTCATCAATTCAGCAGTCGTGTTTGACATCTATCAGGTAAGAGAGGGCAATCCTTACATTTCCTTCCAAAGGCACCTAAGAAAAGGCACAGCTGTAATTAACAGATAAATAAGCAGAAAATTGAAATAGTTTTGCTGGGGTAGCTGGGATAGTGGTAAAGAGCTGAGATGGAAGTAAGAATTTAGTAACTCTTTGAGAATTAAAAATTATTTTCCTTTGAGTTTACTAACAGAAATGTTAAAAATTAATGCTACAAGCCAGAACTTTTGGCCTCTTGTCCGAAGAGCTGGAATTAACTCTAAAGCTTACTGTGATGCATACTTATGTCAAATGTTATACAAATGGGATTCACAAAATACTGCAATCCAAGTTATATTTGTAGCACGCCATAATCCCAGATGCTCCATCATTCCTGCTCCCGTTCCCATTTTATTTCCATGCTTCCTATGTAAGTTTTAATCATCATTCCCAAAATGCCAAGAATGGTTGTGCCACTCATTATAGGCTACTTTTCCTAAATATCAGTTTGTCCTTTTGCAGATACTATATGATTTAATTTGTTCCTGAATGAGGTATGGGGAGTAAGATAGGGTCTTCCTAAATTGTTGTTTAGCAATCTTAGTGAATTATAGGGGAGAGAATGCATGTTGGGTATACATTTCTGCTTTGGTAGCTGAGACATAGACCCAGTTTTCATCACAGAAATGAAAAAAATCTAATTCTGACCTTGTAGGATAAGCAATGATCTAGTATAAAAGGAGTATTATGTTTCTTGGTGACTTTAAAATAGCATGAGATCTTCAGGAAAAAGCAAAAACAATATTCGACCATGAGAAAGAAAATATTACAATATTCAGGTTAACGGAAACCTGACAAAACTAAAGCATGTTTAAGATTTAGGAAAGTTTACAAAATAATGAACAAGTTGCCAAGTTGCCAAACTCTTTTTCAGTCAATTGATTAAGAATAATCTTAAAAAGAATGTTTAAAAGAGTGACAGGAATTTTTGGCTTCTGAGATTGAAGTAAGAAAATAAATGTTGGCTTCAATTTTTCAAAACATAAATCCAGCTTTTAAAAGGAAAATTGTTTCCGGTCAAAATCCTATGTTTTGTTTTGGTGACTGGAAACAAGAGATAGATCAATGGGCAATCTTACATTAAGAAAACTGAAGATAATTCCAGCTCTTTGTATTAGGTAAAAAAAAATCAATAGAAACCAAAACAGGATCAATGACTGGACACAGTGGAGGGTTGCCCCTGGTTCGCACCGGTTCTATAGAACCAGTAGTAAAACTGGCGTGAGGCTCCGCCCACTGCCCCTGACATCATCAAAATGCTTCTGCGCATGTGCAGAAGCTTCTGCACTTGTGCAGAAGAGCATGCGTGCGTGCAAGCGAAGCAAGCGTGCTTGTGAGGCCCCGTTGCGAACCAGTAGTAAAGATAAGTAGAACCCACCCCTGTCTGGACAGTATGTACTCTCCAATTATGTAGCCCCAGCATGTAAAACCACCTTCCTCCTGTGAAGGGTCATAGAGCAGAACACCTACATTTGGTAATTTTTATGTGATGCAAAAAGCAAACACAGGATTGTTGACCATGAGAGAGACAAATGCACGATGGCTACAGCCTTATCGAGTCAACTATTGGACTCAACAAAGTGGCAAGAGATAACGCATTTCCCACTTTTTTGTAATAAGGATAACCTCTGCAAAGCCCCAAGAGCAACCTGATAAAGAGTAGTTGGAGCATGATTTGTCCTTCTGACAACATGTCTGCATTTTTATGAATGCAGCTATATACGTTTTGAGGCAAGGCGTTTGTTTATTTGCACTCATATTTAAGAGAATTAAAAGCCATCCATGATAAAACCTCAACTGAAGGTATTTTAGTGAGAAAGGATAAAATCTCCCCCCCCCCCTCTGGGAAGAAAAGAACAAAGACTAGTAGCAGATTTTTCTACCCTTGATTGATAATCATTATGGGAAAAAGGAAAAAAAGCAAAGGAGAGGAAAAACCCTTCATCAAACCATCTTCTATTCCTTTTGACATTGATGCCTATTATGATTATTTGCGCTGCTCTTGAAGCAGTGGTGAAATGCATTTTTTTTACTACCAGTTTTTTATGCATGGCTTGGTGGGCATGGCAGGGAAAGGGTACTGCAAAATCTCCATTCCCATCCCACTCTGGGGCCAGCCAGAGGTGGTATTTGCCAGTTCTCGGAACTGCTCAAAATTTCTGCTACCGGTTCTCCAGAATCTGTCAGAACCTGCTGGGTTTCACCTGTCTTGAAGACAACAGAGGTTAGGCTACAAAGAGTCTGAAAACAGGTGTGAGCAATTGAGTCACTCATCTCCCAAATGTCCTTCATCGTGTTTTAGAATCTCCAACTTGCATAGAGAGGACTGAGCTAGGAAGTTTAAACTTACCATGATGTAATTCTGAAACTCTCATCTCCTGATGCAGTCCAGGAGATGGTGACTTCTCCACCCCACACCATACAAGCTAATTGGAATGACTATGAAAACTTATTTCAAGACTGACCCTGGTGTAAGGCAGCATCTAAATACAGCAAACTCCTTAGGGGTACAGAAGAAATTAGGTGGTAGAAACAGCTCCTAAAGGGAGCAAGACCCAGCTACTATGACTTCTGCTTCCTTGTAGGCAGAGTGAAATGGATCAGTGAAATGACTCTATATACGGTAGCGGCCAAAACCTTTTGGGAAAAGTGTATTTTTGAGGCTTGATGGCTAATAACACCACTTTTTTTTTTTTTTTTGAGTTTCAATCATATAATCATATTCCACTGCTGGAATGGCCTGGAAACAGTCAGACCTTAACCCAATTGAAAATCTATGAAGCTAATGCCTGTTATGTAATCAATGCTGGGATTTTTTCTTTAAAAAAAAATAGTATTGTTCAAATATATACAGTTTTGCAGTTTGTTTTATGAATGGGCTTTGCAAATATTTGATGACCCTTTTCCATGTTAAATTCTGCCATTAATCTTAAATGCAAAACGTTGACTTTGATCTATTTCTTGTTGGATCAGAATGTTGATTTAGTTATGGATAAGTTCTGATTGTTTAAAGTAAGTTCCTGCTAAAAAAACAAATATTTTTCTGGTATAAAACCTTCTGTTTTTCCTAAGAGATGTAACTATCATATATAGGGAACAGTTGGTTCTTTACAATAAAACAAAATCAGCATTAAAAAAAAGAAAGAAAGAAAAAAGAAAAAAAAGAAAATCTATGGAGCTGACTAAAGAAACTTGTTAGTCAGAAACGTCCCAGCAATAAAACCCAGTTAATAGAAGCAACAATTCAAACTTGGTTTCACATTATAATAGCTGCAGAACTAAAAGTCATAGTCATTCATAGTCATTCCAATTAGCTTGATTCACTCCATGGGAAGATGTTGTAAGGCCAGAATTCATGCTAAAGGTTACCTAACTAAGTATTAACTGACATGGTGATAATTTTTGTATATCTCGTTTTTTCTACATGTTTCACTTTTCTTCTTTATGCTGTAACTGCTATTCTAATAGGAAATCCTTCATAAAAGTTATTGCATTACATTCTTGATTAAATTATCTTTCTATTGATATATAATTTTATGGTATTCTACTCCAAAAAAAAAAAAGTGGTGTTATTAGCTACTTTTAGAAAATATACTTTTCCTAAAAGGTTTCTACAATTTTGGCCACTACTATGGGATGGCTTCCTCAATTAGGTTTTGACATGTTCACAAAGCATAATCAATATGCATAAAAGAAAGTTGCCCAGAGGAGATTCAATAAAGTTCCTATGCACTAGCAAAATTATGGCAAGGATGTACTTTTAGGAAGAGGTTTGCCTTATGGTTGCATTTTCAAAGGGAGAAGCTTTGCCTCTTTTAATGTTCACAATGATTTTTCTCCCCTGAGTTCTATGGTGTTTAATTATGTTGATTGTCCCCTTCTGATTCCTGGATCTGGTCAAACTCCACGTAGTCACAGGAATGCATATCTAATACATCTCAGCTTGGAAGATAATAATTAATGAGATCAGAATATTAACTGAGACGGTACTTAGGATCCGATGTTTCATTCTTTCCTTGCTTTTGGCAGAGGAAAATCTCTCTTTCAAAGTTGATATTTGCTTCCGGCAGAATTCTGTACATTTTCTGTTAAAGTGAAAAATATTTCTTCAAACCAAACTCTTATTTCAAAATAGAGCTGTTCCCTCAGGTCTTCAGCAGAGCAGAAAAAAAATGAAATGCCTTCCCTTGCCTACTCTGACCTTATTCGCTATCAGGTTCCATCACTTCCACCAGCAACAGCATCACCGGGGCAGCAGATGCTCATGGCATTATAACTGCTTGAAGCCATCCAATCAGGGCTAAAGAAGCTTCTTGGACGAGAAGCGAAACGTCTTCAAAGAAAACCCAGAAAGTCCAGGTGGCTCTTGAAAAAAAAGCACCTTTGGGACAACCATGACTTGGATGATGGAGAATCACCATAGACAACTGTTAGAAGAGTTCTTTTACCTGCAGATTTTTATTTCTTTTTTGGAATTCCACTTGCCTTGGTCCTGAAATGCAATAGGAAATTTTGAAAACCAAAATGCCTTAGAGAGCAATGTGCATTTAGTCATTTGTCCTTTCTGCCATGCTTTAAACTTCCTTTGGATAGCATTTAGTTTCCAGAAATAGTTGGAGGGGGGAGGGGGGAGGGAGAGGGGTGGGGAAAGAGAGAGATCAGTATTTCAGTGCAGAATAATGGGTCTTCAGCTCAACCAGGATCATGAAAAAGACATCCGGGTGTAAAATGATTGCCAAGTAAATACAACATGTAACATCTTTTATTCAACCAAAAATGTCTTCAACTAGTGAGTTTAACATTAGGAAATCAGAATAACTAGACCTAGCCCACAATGCTACCAGATAAATGCATGCATATTCCTCTGCAATCATCTATTGTAAAGTACACCTGAGAATTATTTCTGCTACTGGTATAAACAGTAGCCAATGTGTTTGAAATAGACCCTTTTTCTTTCCCAATCTTCTATTTAAAAAAAAAAAGTTTTATGCTCCTAACTGTGACATAATGTACTACTCAAAGTTATTTGTTACAGGGAGAAATGTCTGTATTCTATTCTTCACTGAAGATGAAAACTTATATGCATGCCAGTTGCTATGACATGTGTCCATGTGTGTTTTGAAGTCTCCTCCTCCTCCTCCTCCTCCTCCTCCTCCTCCTCCTCCTCCTCCTCCTCCTGACTTTAAATATGAAGCAACAGGAAGAGAGGGAAGAAGGCTGACTCAAAGTGGCTACTCTGGGAAATTCTGCATTGCAAGATAAGCTGCTTGCCTCCTTTGCTGCTTTCAATGGTTTCTTAGGTCAACTTCAGAAATTCCAATCTGGATTTCAGTGAGTTGGGCCAAACTGAGCTCAGTCCAAATCATGGCTATTGCAAGACCCTGCTATTGCCTTTCCCATCCATATAGGGAAGGCAAGCCACACTGACTAGCTTCTGTATGGGCTGGCCTACAGGGCCCTTGTTATTAGTCTGTGCACCTTTCCTTTGCTTTCCCAGATGCTTACACCCAAAGGTGTTATCACAGCCCCTTGACTGTGTCAAGTACTGCAGCCAGTTGGAAGTGAGGCTGTCACTAGAATGGAACAAAGGCTGTTTTTCTTCTGAAGGGTTTGAGACAGCTGGGGTCAACCAAGGTCACTTTTGAATCAGAGCTGGAAAACACAAGGCAGGGGCATTTGCCCTGAGCTGGAGACAGGAGAACAATGACATCATCCTTTCTTGGATTTAGGGAGCTATACGTGGTTTCTACTGGCAATGGGCCAAGCAGCAAGCATGGCTTAACCCTCTGTCTTCTTTCCTTTCTGCTCAAGAATTATTTCATTTATATAACTACTTGGATACCTAGCAGTTTTTTAAAAACATATCTCAGGATTTTAAAATATCAGGTTCTATTTTTTTCAATGAGCCCTTTATTTAAAAAATTTAAGCTAGAACTCAAAGATCCTGGTTTCAATATTTTTTTTCCCCGAACCAGCAGATTATGTTTATTATGTGTTTTATTCCTTTGCTTAAATTATATTTCAATGCAAACTCTGGTTGTCTAAGATAAAATTTAAGAACTCAGAATAGAAAATGATCATTTTAAAAAAATCACATTTTTTATTTTGTGTTAAAAACACGTGGCTTCGTTAAACACATGGATTTGTTAAAACACATGGCAGTGTGTAAACGCAAACACCCATACGTAACTATAATAGGCAACACCAGTCATCACTAAATTAATGTCAACCTCACAGGCTCCACTAACTTCAGCTTCCAAGTTTTTAAGGTTTCCTGAGAAGCCACCAGGGTTGGAGCCGACCCAGTGGTGGGATTCAAATTTTTTTTCTACTGGTTCTGTGGGTGTGGCTTGGTGGGCGTGGTGTGGCTTGGTGGGCGTGGCTTGGTGGTGATGGCAGGGGAAGGATTCTGTAAAATCTCCATTCCCTCCCCACTTCAGGGGAAGGTTACTGCAAAATCCCCATTTCCTCCCAATTAGCTGGGACTCGGAAGGCAGAGAATAGTTAGAGGTGGTATTTACCGGTTCTCCGAACTACTCAAAATTTCCACTACCGGTTCTCCAGAACTGGTCAGAACCTGCTGAAACCCACCTCTGGGCCAACCAAATCTTGGTAGTTCCACCTCTGGAACATTAGTATTGATGGCGCTTCTTCTTCTCTTCCTAGTCCCAAAGCTGAATCACAAAACAGGTGGGATCGCTGAGGTGGGCATGGAGGCAAATAGAGAGCCAGGTCACTCCAAGGCAGAAAATGAAGTGCTGAGTGAGTCTGAGCTAGAGAAGATCGGCCTGAAAAAACAGATTTTACGGGTGTCACTTTCCAACCAGATCAGGAAAATAAGGTAAAGTATTGCGAATCCATACTTGTAGCATGAAAAATCAGGAAAGCATGTTTTAGATTATAAAAAGAAAGGGCCTTGGGAAACATGAGGAAAGTAAGCTGTTGCTTCTGAATGGCAGATGCTTGAGGGGGAATGATGACAGAATACAGGTGGTCCTTGATTTATAGCCGTTCATTTACTGACTGTTCAAAGTTACAACACTGAAAAAAATGACATAACCATTTTTCACACTTACAACCATTATAGCTTCCTTATGGTCATGTGATCAAAATGTGGACGCTTGGCAACTGACTCATATTTATGACGGTTACACTATCCTGAGATCATTGACTTTTGCAACCAAAGTCAATAGGGAAGCCAGATTCAATAACAATCGTGTTACTAATTTAACAACTGCAATGATTCATTTAACAGCTATGGCAAGAAAGGTCGTTAAATGGGGCAAATTCGCTTTATAAATGTTTCACTTGACCACAGAAATGTTAGGCTCAGTTATGGTCATAAATCAAGAACTACCTGTATGGTCATAAGCCAAGGACAAAGGAACACATTGCCCTCAATTCTGAGGGAACAAAAGAGCAATATGCCAATGCTATAGTATATAAATGGTTTCCCATTCATGGAACTCTTTGGTCTCTCTTTTATGTTTAGACGTTTGTGCTATTACTTCGGTGATTCAAACAATCCTACCAATTCTCAAGATCTCCCTAATTTGGGGAAACCTTGAAGTTTGTACAAACAGAAACTATTTCTAGACTAAGAGGTTTGACCATGGAGTAGAGAAAACAAAAAACTGAACTGGAGAGAAGCATAAACATCACGAAAGAGGGTATTATGGACTGACTGGAATCAGGAACATTAATATAGTATTTCATACTGCAATATTAGGTTACAGGCTGTGCTCCATACACAGCGTGCCTCAGAAAAAGAATCACATAAATATTTAGAAAGCTTGTATATAAGAGGAAGTGAGATGGGATTTTTAGCTTTCTCTTTAATGCCCTCTTGCAAGGCTTCCTCTGTTCCTCTGTTCCTCCAGAGGAATGTTCCTCTGCAAACATTCAAACTTATCAGATTTTCTCATGCATTATACAGGTGTGTGTGTGTGCATATAAATTGCATATATACTGCTCATGTATGTGTGTGTGTGTGTGTGCGTGTGCCAACGCACTTCCTTCCTTCTTTTTTCTATATTGTTTCAGATTTTTTTTAACTTTGTAAAACAAAATGCATATACTGTATATATACTGCTCAAAAAAATAAAGGGAACACAAGCAGAAGACATCCGAGATCTGAATGAATGAAATAGCCTTATCAAACACTTTGTTCGTTACATACAGTAGTTTATACACTGCTCAAACACCTAAAGAGAACACAAAACTACTGTATGTAATGAACGAAGTATTTAATATTTCATTCATTCAGATCTCGGATGTCTTCTGCTTGTGTTCCCTTTATTTTTTTGAGCAGTGTATATACAGTATATGCATTTTGTTTTAGAAAGTTAAAAAAATCTGAAACAATATAGAAAAAAGAAGGAAGGAAGGGAGGGAGGGAGGGAGGGAGGGAGGGAGAGAGAGAGAGAGAGAGAGAGAGAGAGAAAGGTGTTGAAAACAACAGGAAGCAAAAAAAAGAAAAAATATTTAAAGAAGTGACTTCAATCTTCTTTCTTGCAATTATAGAAGATTTGTAACCCTTTCCCCCCTTCTAAATTAGATAATACAATTCCCTTGTCCCCATATTCAACTCATATTAATCAGTAAATGAAGGGTATGTGGTATTTGCTCTCTCTCTATATATATATTAAATAAGCTAGTTTTTGGTCTGTTTGGCCTAATCAAAGATTGCAGTTTTGTGTCTCTCCAAAAGAAAGTTTCCAACGTTACATAAAAGACAAAAGAAAGTAACCTTGAAAGAATTTGAGGTAGACATTCATTGACTTTCTTCATGTACTTCTTTACATTTTGTTGGTAATATTTCATCGTTGTGTTTCCCTGACTAACTTTGTTGCCTAAAAGGTCTGGAAAAGTATGTTGGATTTTATATGAAGAAATGAAGCTGCCACAGGTGATGTGTCCATATGGGCCAGCATGGGAACACTAGCACTGTTCAGCTCCTCCCACTCACCCACCATCTTTTTTTTAAAAAAATGATTCTTTGGATTGTAGCTAACTACTTTTGCCTAGGGCTAGAGCAAAACCTTGTCTAACAGCTGCATGCTCTGTTGCTTTTTTAGAATAATAAAAAAGAGAGAGGTGGAAAGGTTGTGGCTATTTGTTGCACACAATTAATTAGGAGTAGGTGGGGCAGCTCCACCTCTGTTTTTAGCCATCAGAATGTCCAGAATTACAATACCGCAACTGTGGAATTTGATCTTTTTACTGCAGAATAATGTGGCATGTGTTGAGTTGGGTGATTGAGGAGGCAGAAGCAAAGTAGTGACAACACCTCTTTAATATAGTGTGAGACTTCAGCAAAGGTTACAGGCAAATAGCCCTCCTTTTATACTCTGCTGGCCAGGGAACTGACCAATCATAAGTGACACATTGTAGTTTGAATCTCCCACCAAAATTTATATACATAACACCCTTCCCCTCCCAAAAGGCACTTAGTCAATGCATTTACATACAAAATCACGCAGGTGACCAGGGCATCCGGGCCCTAGTTGACCTGCACAGTTCAGTCTGAAGCGTGGCATCGAGCCAGTCAGAGGGACCTTTTGTTTCTCCCGGCTCTGCCAATGGAACTCCTGGATTTCGTCAGGGCATTGATAGGGGTGGCATCTCGCTGGGGGGGCGCTGGATCCCGGAGATTGCAGCTAAGTCTTCCGACCACTTCGGGCTTGAGTTAGCTGTTGTGGGAAAACCTTGGTAGTCAGGGCCTGGTATTTCTGAATATATTTATGGCTGTCTGGCCAACCTCTTTCTAAGTTGATCAATGTGTCTGCGCCAGATCTTTCCGTCTCCCATGTCCACTGTGTATGACTTTGAGCCCTTGATGTCAGAAATCACCCCAGCCACCCATAGGGGACCCTCTGAGTAGTTCCTTGTGAACACTGGTGTCCCTATCTGGAACTCCCATAACTTCTGGTCGGTTCCCTTAAACCTGTCCATGGAATAGTTGGGGTGTAATCCGTCCATGGTACACCTGAGCTTCCTACCCATGAGGAGTTTGGCTGGACTATGCCCCCTGGTGGTACAAGGGGAGAAGTGTTGGACTGCTAGGAATTTGTCCACTCAGGCCTGCCAGTCTCCTGCATCCAGCCGGGCCAGGGCCTCCTTGGCCGTTCGCACAAATCTCTCAGCCAGTCCATTACTGGCCGGATGAAACAGGGCAGAGAGCACGTGCCAGATGCCTAACTCTGTCAGATACCCCTCGAACTGTGTGGCGGTGAATTGGGGCCCATTATCCAATACTAGGGTATCGAGCAATCCATGGGTGGCAAAGAGTTTTCGTAGTGCTTTAATGACTGCTCAGCAGTGCATGGATTGCATGAGAATGTTCTTGAGCCATTTTGAAAATGCGTCGATGATCACCATGAAGGTTTGGCCATGGAATGGCCCTGCAAAATCTACATGTATTTGTGACCAGGGGCCCTGGGGACGTTCCCATTCCCTAACTGGTGCTGTGGGGGGATCTGGCCTAGATTTCTGACAAAGGTTACACTTCCCCACCCACTTGGTGATGTCCTTATCCATTTGGGGCCACCACACATAGCTCCTAGCGAGGCCCTTCATTCATACAATTCAAGGGTGCCCTTCATGTAACATTTTTAACACTTTTTCCCTTAAGCATAAGGGTACACTGATGCGATCATCCCATAACAAACACCCCCCTTGCATGGATAGTTCATTTTTCTTTGTGAAGAATGCTTTGAATTCCCTGCCCTCAGTCTTTGCTGGCCAACCCCTGGTGACCCAACTCATGACATTGTCTTTGGTGGAGGCCCTCACGACTTCTGCTGAAGTGGGAGGGCCGGAGTCTAAAACATCAATAAGGAGAACCGGTGCTTCCGGGATTGGGTCTTCTAAAAGGTCCGGTAGCGGACAGCAGCTGAGGGGGTCAGCATGTCCTAAACTTAGCCCCAGTCGGTGGACAAGTTGGTAGGAGTAGGCCATCAGGAAAATGGTTCACTGTGTCATGCGTGGAAACAAGGCAGCGGGGGTGGGCCAATCCCCAGCCAGGAGGCCCAGGAGTGGAGGATGGACCATGACCAATTCGAAATGCCGGCTGAATAGATATTCATGAAATTTCTTGAGCCCTGACACGGCTGCGAGGGCTTCTCTGTCCAGCTGGTTGTAATTCCGTTCTGCACTGGACAGGGTGCGTGAGTAGCAGGTGATAGGCTCCTCTAGGCTGTTTGGCAGTCTATGGCTCAAGACAGCTCCCACGCCAAAAGGGGATGTGTCACAGATGAGTACAAGCAGTAGCATTGCATTGTACTGAATTAAGAAACTGTCCACCGATAGTTTTTTTCACTGCGTTGAATGTGGCAGCTTCAGCCTTCCCCCAGACCCAAGGTGCATTTTTAGCCAGTAACCGGTGTAGCGGTTCAGCGACCGTTGCCTTGTCTCATAGGAATATGGTGTAGAAGTTGAGGAGACCCAAGAAAGCCTTTATCTCCAATTTGTTCTTTGGGTGTGGGTGCGTTCTGGATGGCCCTTATCTATTGCGTGTGCTCCGCTGCAGCTCAAACAACTTCCATGTCACTCTTTCTGCTCCCATGTCTGTCTCTCCATTTGGAAGACATTCTCCTCCAACTCTTCCTCACTGCTGGTCTGGGTGGCTTTTCAGTGTGCCAGTGCCAACCTCGGGGTTTCCTTCGGGTTAGCCAGTCGTTGCAGCATCTCCGCAGCCTTGGTTGATGAGTCGTGCACCCTGGCCTTGTAGAGGGTGATGGGTAGAGTCAGATTCTGCCTTGGGAGCAACCTTCTCTGTAAGCGTATATCTCTTACACCACAGATTAGTTGCTCTAGGAATACATCATCGAGGTCCCAGTAGTCGCAGTGCGTCACAGCCTTACGCAGGGTGGCTGATTGGCGCTGCTTCACGCTATACTCATTGTTGGAGCTTGTAGTGCTGGACAATTTTCAATGGTACTGGGGCATAGTGTGCCTTGAGTGTGGCTTGTAGCACTTCCTACGAGATGACTTGGACCGGGGTCGGTTCAGAGAGTGACTCTGCCATGCCGAAGACCTCTGGCCCAAAGGGGCTCAGGAACAGGGAGGCCCTGCATGTTGCTAGCTTCCAAGGCACACTCAAACTGGATCATGTACGACCCCCACTTCTCTCTGGCCAGGTCGAAAGGCTTTGGCGGTATGAACACAGACATTGTGGTCGTTCTGCTGTGTACGGTTCATCAGCCTGGCTGAATCTACTATAGGTAGCTCTTTTTCAGCTTGCTTCTCAGTGCCTCAATCCCACCTTCGTCGCCAATGTTGAGTTGGTGATTGAGGAGGCAGAAGCAAGGTAGTGACAACAGCTCTTTAATATAGTGTGAGACTTCAGCAAAGGTAGCCCTCCTTTTATACTCTGCTGGCCAGGGAACTGACCAATCAGAATTGACCCATTATAGTTTGACTCTCCCGCCAAAACATATATACATAACAGCATGGCCATTGTGTTTTTTCTCTTGAGTGCACATCTATAACAGATTCTGGGAATGATGCAGAGATTTACCTCATGGAATGGAACAGATTCCCAGTTCTTTCATTGTCCCAGATCCCTCAAACTCCATGTAAATTGAAGACCCTGCTTTCCTCTTGCTCCACCTCTTTTCCAGATGCTCAGGATCAACTGCAAAGAGCTTGCTATTTCGATTCCTGCCCATCCTTAGCTGGTTGCCACGCTACCCAGTCAAAGAATGGCTACTAGGGGACATCATCTCAGGATTCAGTGTGGGAATTATGCATCTCCCACAGGGTATGTTATCTAAGATCTTCTTGTGAGTCCTGGGATCTTGAGAAACAAAAATACTCTCTGACCAACTATTGGCCCTCTTCCTTGATCTTGCCAGTTGGAATTCTCTGACTGACAGGTTCAGTCAGAGAATTTCTGATGCTAAAGCTATAGTAATCAATGAATGATAGGTAGAAATAGCCACAGAAAAGAAATTGGCAAGCCATACACTGGCCCTGCTAGATTTCACTGTCAAAATTCAATAGCAATATGATTGACTTCAGCAGGGTGAACTTGGCTTGGTTTTTATAGAAATTGTAGGAAGCCTCTGGACATAATCCTTCACAAGTCATGCCATCTTGCTTTCTCTCCACAGTGATATACAACAGATATAAATGAATTACTTCTAAATTTCCACATTGATTTGGGCTATTTGGAAAAGGCTGTTTAAGGATGGAAATGAAGGCAATTTGTTTTCCAGAGGCTTTCAATTCTCAATTCTTCTATTAATCACACCAAATCTAGGAACCTGATAAACCTGGAAGTCCCAACCTACCTTATTCTTCTGGTAAGGGTATCTGTAGCTTCCCAGGTGGTTATAGGATCAAATTGTAACTCATTATCCTAGGAGAATGTCCACTTCTGCGGTAGGAAAACCTACTGGAAATCTGTCTTGGCTTTTGCATCATTGTTTTTGAAAAAGTGGAACTGATTTATTTAAGGAAAAAACCTTTGAGAAAAAAAGGTATTTAATGGGAAAGGACTGTAGATGTAAGGTGTATTGATCTGGGGTTTATGAGAATTGTGGTTCAAACATCTGGAGAGGCAGTATTGCCTACTCTTGTCTAAAGTATTTGAGACACATTAGCAAGTTGGTGGAAAATTACAGAAGGAGGCCATAAATATTTCCTATAAAGTGCTTGATGGGTGAATAGAACTAGAATAAGTGAAATAAAAATGAAGTGTTAATGACATGTGAGGTAACTTCCAAAAACTTCTATTTTTCCAAGGTTTGGCATACGCACTCCTAGCAGGGTTGCCTCCAGTCAATGGTTTGTATTCAGCCTTCTATCCAGTTCTGGTGTATTTCTTATTTGGGACATCCAGACACATTTCTATTGGTAAGCAGAGAATGGTACTTTAGAGGCCTGATGGGATCACATTTACTAGAGGTAGAACATCAATGGTACCACTAGCGATAAACCATAGGACTAGTTTAGGAAGCCCCCAAAAGATTTACAGAAAGATTATCCAAGAAAGCACTTATTTGGACTATTGGAAGCTATAGCTGCACAGGTTTCCTTTTTAGATTCCATTTTTAAAATGTGCTGCATTTTCCAATTGGCTGGCACAGTACTTTCTTCACAGAAAAGGTTTTGCAAGGAGAAGAGCAGTAGAGGGGAAGTGAGGAGGGCCACAACAGCAGGAAGAAGAAGTCAGGGAGGGGAGGTTGAGACCAATGATAGCAGAGAAGGAAAATGAGAGAGCAGGAGCTTCAAAGCACTTTGTTTCCCCACACACACACTTAAATTTGGCAGCACCTAAACATAATACTGAATAGTGCATCTCTATTAAAACATTTTGCAACAAATTTATTTATTTGCCCAATTGATATATGCTTGTTGTATCATATTATATTTATCATGAGCCATGGTGGCGCAATGGTTAGAGTGCAGCAGAAGTAGCCTACTTCTGTTGATTGCCAGCTGCCTGCAATTTGGCAGTTCAGATCTCACCAGGCTCAAAGTTGACTCAGCCTTCCATCCTTCTGAGGTGGGTAAAATGAGGACTTGAATTGTAGGGGGCAATAGGCTGACTCTGTAAACTGCTTAGAGAGGTCTGTAGGGTACTGTAAAGTGGTGTATAAGTGCTATTGCTGTTGCTATTGCTATTAACACGGTTTAAGAAAATAGACATCCTTTCCAAAATCTTTTGAATCAGAAGATTCACTCAAACCTTGGGGTTTTTTCCCCACAGGTCCATTTGCTGTAATTTCTGTGATGTTAGGAAGTATAACAGAGTCACTAGAACCAAATGGAAAATATCTGGAAGTGATCATTGGCACCAATAAAACATTTGTCAATGAGATCCAGAGGGATGCAGCCCGAGTAGAGCTGGTAGCTGCAGTCACCTGCTTAGTGGGCCTATTCCAGGTAAGAGGCAGATAAACATGCAGTAAAAACTTGGTTGTGTAAATTGAATCAATACTTAAAACCTGAAAATAAGAAATATTGAATTTGCTTTGGTACTAAGGCTGAAAGTGTTGGTCTTACTGTTATTAGGCAGGGTGGAGGTAGCTGCAGTTAATGTGGACAGTGACACAGGTATGTTCAAAGCAGGGGTGAAATCTAAAAATTTTCGCTACCGGTTTTGTGGGCGTGGCTTAATTAGTGGGTGTGGTTTAGTGGCCAGGAGACTGGGTGGGCGTGGCCATCTTTTTTTTTTACCCTTTTAAAGCATTTTTAACTAGTAAAAAATGCTTTAAAAAGTTTAAAAAAAGTTTCCAATGATCAGCACCTGACCAGCCTGACCCCACCTGGCCAAGCCAGATCCAATGCCTCCTAGCCCCAAAGATTGCAAGCCTTTCTACCTCCGCCACCCAGTCTGGGAGATGACGGGGTGGGGGAGAGAAACGAATTGCTCGGCTGCTCCCCCTTTTCACTCAGTCCAAGCTTCCTGTTGAGGATTTTCATGCCTTGCTTCACATGCCCGGGATTGTCACCCTCGTCTTCTTCTTCCTCCTCCTCTCCAAGTGGAAAAATGCCATTTCCCTCCACACCGACATTCAGTGCAGCACACACACAGACACACACATACTGCGTGCACAGCAGTACTGGTAAGGTTTTTAGCAAGCAGCTCAGGAAGCCAGACTTGCTTTCACGAAAGCTTCCTTACAAGCGGAAAAACGGCAGGAGCAAGCAAGCGCTTCTTTTTGCGCTCCAGGCATTTTTCCACTTGGAGAGGAGGAAGAAGAAGAAGACAATCCCGGGCGTGTGAAGCAAGGCGTGAAAATCCTCAACAGGAAGCTTGGACTGAGTGAAAAGGGGGAGCAGCCGAACGCTTTGTTTCTCCAGAACTGATAGAAAAAAATGCTTAAAAAGTTAAAAAAAAAAAGTTCCTACGATCACGCATCGCTCAGCTGATCGTAGGAACTTTTTTTTAAACTTTTTAAAAACTTTTTTTTACTACCAGTTCTCTGGAAGTAAAAGCAGGAAGTAATAATAACTGGGCAGGTGGGTGGAGTCTCGGGTTGCCATTTGCTACCGGTTCTCCGAACCACCGGCCGTCATCGCTACTTACTCGCCCAAGCCGGTCCGAACCGGGAGCATTTCACCCCTGGTTCGAAGGCAGTTATTTGCAGAGCAAATTAACAGGAGATGAGGGAGTCCACAGGAAGAAAAGGGAAGAATGAACAGGCAAGATGTATGGTGCATATGCAGAGATTTGTGAATAGTGAAAAATGCCTGCTCCTGAATAGTTAATAAGTGTATGTTCTAAGAGCTGCCGATTGCCCATTGTGGGTGACTGAGTAGTGGGTAGGTGCTTCCTGCTAAGTAAACAGTCTGGATTAAAAAATTAGCTTGATCCCAGAGAACGCACTGGCTTCCAAATTATTGAAACTTTGCTTGCCTGCTTAGCAATAGTTAAGCATTTGTTCTGCTTTCTGGGTCATTTGTTTTCTGATGTCTTAAGAAAAATGCGCTAGAAAATCCCAGGAGAGTTTCAGTTTCGGCAGATGTAACTTCATCAATGATCTGTTTTTAGATTGCCCTTGGCCTGCTGCAGTTTGGATTTGTGGCCACCTATCTTTCAGAGCCCTTGGTGCGAAGCTATACCACAGCTGCTGCAGTCCATGTGCTGGTTTCCCAGCTAAAGTATGTCTTTGGAATCAGCCTGGAAGAGAAATCTGGACCATTGTCACTGATCTATGTGAGTACAGATAGACACACAGAAGTTGAGTTTCATCACTATTCTTGTGTCTCCAAATTATGACTTCCTCTATCTTGCTATTTTCCCACAGACCTTTATGGAGATTTGCTCAAAATTACCTGGCGCTCACACTGGTACTATGGTCACTGCCTTGATCTCCATGGTTGTCCTTTTGCTCATCAAATTACTCAATGACAAATTTGATAAGAAGTTTCCAGCACCTATCCCCATTGAACTTCTCACGGTAACTTGTTGGGCGATGTTCCAAGTTCATTGATTTGCTTGTTCTTTTCCCTAAAATGACAATGGAACAAAATACAATCAGCAGTGCAGAAGTCTTGACATAATCTGTTAAATCTGTTAACATTACAAGAAAAAACTAACTAGCTTAATACCTCCCAAATATCCCCCAAAGGTCTAATTAGTAAAACAAGATGAAAACTTCATGGAAATAAAATTGTTGGCATTATACTCAGTGGAAGGTAACGTTGGGATGATTATAAGGAAAATGCACCATAGTTTAGCTGCCACCAGTCCCAAAAGTATGTCTAATGTGCTTTACACAGCTACCCATTTCACAACTGCAACATGACATATATTCAGTCATGACATATCTTGACAAATATTCAATAGTGGAGGAATGAAGATGGAAACATTTTACTCCTTAGCCATGTGTTTAATTATTTTGCCCTACTGCCACATAAAAGGTATAGTTGAAAAATGATGTTACATCTTTCAGTCAAAGCTTTCAGTAGACACAAGTGGGTCTGGTTCTCACTTTCTACATGTCTGCTCTAGGCATGAATTTCCATGCCGGGATCCAGAAGCTCTCCTGATCATTTTTCAAGATTCCCTTTGGGAATAATGTTTGGGTGGGATGAGTTTTTAGTTGGGTTTTTAAAAAAAGATCAATCATAGGAAGGGATTTGTTTCCAAGCAATTCTTGGAAGGAATTAGAATTAGCTTCATCCCTTATATTACATTGTGGTAGAGAGCCTAGGAAGAAATACACTCTCTTCATTGAAATGAAGATTTTATTTTTAAAGAAACAAGGGCAAGAGAAATTGAAAGAGTAGGAAGCAAAGAGTTTAGAGAGCTTGTTCTGAAAATCTAGGTCCCAATGCCTCAACATTCAACTACATTTTATTTAATCAGAAGGCCAAGGATTTTGATGACCTGCCATCTTGTTGAACTGCCTGTTGCTAAAAATAAGAGATCGATGGTTAATTGCTTTGATAATAGCAATAGCACTTAGACTTATATACCACTTTACAGTGCTTTACAGCCAGTGGTGGGATTCAAATAATTTAAAAACCAGTTCTCTGCCCTAATGATTTCTTCCAACAACCAGCTCACCAAACTACTCAGAAAATTAATGTCCGGTTCTCCTGAAGTGGTGCGAACTGGCTGAATCCCACCACTCTTTACAGCCCTCTCTAAGCGGTTTACAGAGTCAGCATATTGCCTCCAACAATTTGGCACCTCAGAAGGATGGAAGGCCGAGTCAACCTTGAGCCTGGGGAGAGTCGATCTGCCAAATTGCAGGCAGCTGGCAGTCAGCAGAAGTAGCCTGCAGTACTGCACTCTAACCACTGTGCCACCTAATGTCATTTAGCTAAGGTAATTTCGTCTTTTAAAAAATAGTTCTATGAGATTTAAGTTGCCAAAATATATTTTGGTCTGTTTGTGATAACAATTTACCAATGTATACCCTCTTTCAAAAAGAACCTAAGATGAAAATGAAATGAAACGAAATGAAAAACTAAGCAGAACTGACAGATTTTGCAAACCGAGAGATCACTGTAATGCCTCTGTTGTCAGCAGCCATTGGTGCTGCATTTTCAGAGTTCCGTTTCTGAGACCAAAAAGAAAAGGTTAGAGTGCTGCAATGACTGAGTCTCCTCCACTCTTATTATGCATCTGAGGAACACCTAGCTCAACCTTCCCCAATCTAATGGCCTTTAGAGATCTTCATGCTAGCTGGCATTTGGAATGAGGCCATCACATTAAAGACATTGCAACCAGGGGAGGGTTCTACTTACCTTTACTACCAGTTTGCAATGGGATTGCGCATGCACGCTTGCTTCTGCGCATGCGCAGATCACTGATGACGACATCCGGGGCGGAGGGCAGGGCCTGCCGCCGGTTTTACTACCAATTCTTGTGAACTGGTCCAAACCAGGGACAACCTACCACTGATTGCGACCTATTAAATTCCTTCATCTGTGCCCTTCCTCAGCAGCATTAAATTACCAAAGAATATTTTCCCTACTTGCCTTCTTTTTTCAGATTATTGTCTCCACGGCAATCTGTTATGGTGCCAGCCTGAACAACAAATTTGGGATTAGTGTTGTGGGTGATATTCCCAAGGGGTAAGTGTCCTTGCTGCTTCCCCAAATCCATTGGTCTCAGAGCCATAATATGCCAGATTAATTGGTTTCAAAACTGACAGAGGTCTCATTTGGACTGCACAAAATGGAGGTTCCCTTCCTGTTCCTCTTCCCACCCCAGCCCTGGGAAATCACCTGCTCCTCCCTTCTTTTGCCTTGTGCTGCCTGTACAGCAGTGTTGCCTTGTGGCATCTATGTTCCCTTATTACAGATTGAGATCTCCCGAAGTCCCCAATGAAAGCTATTTTGGGCAGGTGATAGGGAATGCTTTTGCCATTGCTATTGTTAGCTACGTCCTTTGCATCTCCCTTGGAAAAATCTTCGCACTCAAGCACGGTTATACTGTGGACAGCAACCAGGTAAGACATTTGTTATGTTTTCCTTATCTTGGCTTCCTGGCTTTTTTTCCCCTTTCCTCTTTGCCTTGACTTTATTTTCTCTCTTGATTGCCTTGTCCACAATCTATCTACTCCTGTTGCAGTAGTCCTCAATTTACAACCATTGTTTAGCAATGGTTCAAAGTTATGAAGGACTCTCCCAAAAATACTAACAGCCCAGCTCTGAAATTCCATTGGCTGCTCCCACCCCACCCTACCCCCAGTGTCATGACTGCAGGTCAGGAGCTTAGCAACTGGCATGCATTTACCATTATTTGCAGCATCCTGCATTCACATGACCATTTTTTACAATGGTTTTGCTAAAACCTGGCATTTACTTCATATTTTCAGCCAAACCACTCCGTAACAAATCATTGATTCACTTAACAATTGTGGTGCTTGCTTAACACATGCAGTGAACTGCTTTGTGACTGCAGTTCAATTAACAACCATCACAAAAAAAGGTTGTAAAATCAGATTAGTCATGTGGGTGACTGTTATATTATGACTGTTTTGACTTATGACTTTATTGGGCAGGCCCCATAATAGTCTTAAGTCGAGAACTACCTATACTGTACTGCTGAATCAAGGGATGGGCATGCAGCCTCTTCCAAACTTTTTTTTCCCCTCTCCATATAAAGAAATATAAATTGATATCTTCTCAACTCTCTTGCAGGAACTGATAGCCTTGGGGTTCAGTAACCTCACTGGTAGCTTTTTCCATTGCTACAGCATCAGCTGCTCCATGTCCCGTTCCCTAGTCCAAGAAAGCACAGGAGGACACAGCCAGGTAAATCCCAGATAATCCTGTAGCCTTTTTCTGATAGGAGGAAGGAATTGTGCCAAATTTGGAATCAATCAAATGGACGGATAGCAGAACAGACCTGCAGAGAACTCAGTGAGAACTAATTTAAAGGCATGCTAGGATAGATGAGATCACTCTGATGAATGCAGTGGTATAGTTAGCTTTAGAAATTACATCAATTACTCTAGCTGTGGACTGAGGGTGGGCTTGTCTATTCCTAAAAGATGATTTTATTTATATTATGAAATTTATTTATTTATTTATTTATTTATTTATTTACTTATTTATTTATTTATAATTTTAATCATATTTATATGCCGCCCTTCTCCCTTAGGACTCGGGGTAGCTCACAGAATAAAAACAACATAACAATAAAAATCCTAAAACAAGCCAATTTAAAACCCCTAGACAATTAAAACCTCATGGCAGATCAGGGAATTTGCTGAAAAAGCCATGTCTTCATGTCGGCGTAGAAAGTGCAGAGGTTGTGGACCGTCCGGAGCCGGTCCCCAACCAGAGGATTGGGGACTGACCCATTCCAGAGGATCAATGTAGCCACAGAGAACGCCCTCATCCTGGGGGCCACCAGCCGACATTGTCTAGCCGACGGCACCCAGAAAAGGGCAGCCCTGTGTGAGTGCACTGGGTGGTGGGAGGCCAGTAGGAGGTGGTCCTGCAAGTACCCCGGGCCCATGCCATGAAGGGCTTTATAGGTGAGTACCAGCACTTTGAAGTGGATCGGAAGAGCCACTGGCAGCCAGTGCAGCTTGCGCAGGAGAGGTGTTACATGGGAGTAATGGGCATGTCCCGTAACAACTCGCGCGGCCGCATTCTGGACCAGCTGCAGCCTACGGATATACCCCAAGGACAGCCCCATGTAGAGGGTATTGCAGTAATCCAACCGAAAAATAATGAGAGCATGAGTGACTGTACGGAGGGCATCTCTGTCTGCCCTCCGGACAGTCTGTGCAACTCTGTGCAAAAGCCCCCCTTGTCATGGCCGTCAGATGATCCACCAAGGACAGCCATGCATCAAGGAGGACACCAAGATTATGAACCCTTCCAGAGGTGAAGTGATGGGGATACTAGATCACGAGATGCCGGTATCCACAGCCACTCAGTCTTGGAGGGGTTGAGTCTGAGCCTGTTCCTACCCATCCAGACCTGTACTGCCTTCAGGCACTTAGATATCACGGAAAGGGCATCCGTGGGTTGATCCAGGGTGGATATGTACAGTTGGGTATCATGAGCATACTGATGATACCTCACCCCGAAACTGCAAATAATCTCACCCAGTGGTTTCATGTAGATGTTAAAGAGTAGGGGGGAGAGAACTGACCCCTGCAGCACCCCACAAGTGAGTGGCCTCTGGGAGGATCTCTGACCCCCCACCCAAACAAACTGTGTACGGCCCAAGAGGTAGGAGGAGAACCACTGTAAGACAATGCCCCCCACCCCTAACCCCCGGAGCCGTTGCAGAAGGATATCATGGTCGATGGTATCAAAAGCCACTGAGAGGTCAAGTAGCACCAGAATGGAGGAATACCCCTCATTCCCGGCCCACCAGAGATCATTCACCAGGGTGACCAATGCTGTTTCCGTGCTGTATCTGTGCCTGAAATCCGATTGGTACAGGTCTAGATAATCCGTTTCCTCCAGGAATTGTGGAAGTTGGTATGCCACAGACTCAACCACCTTCGCTATAAAGCGAAGGTTGGAGACAGGACGAAAGTTATTCAGGGAGGCTGGATCCAAAGCAGGCTTCTTGAGAAGGGGATGAACCACCACCTCCTTAAGTACGGTTGGGAAGACTCCATCCCTCAATGAAGCATTGATAATCACCTGGATCCAGTCTCCAGTCACCTCTCTGATTGCCACAACAAACCAGGAGGGACATGGGTCCAACAAACATGTGGAGGCCCCCAATCTCCCCCCAATCTTGTCCACTTCATCTATGGAAACAGGGTCAAAGTCAACCCAGATGTTACCTTCAAGACTTGCTCCCACCTCCTCATCGGAAATATAATAAAAAATACATTTAGGGTATTTTTTTTTTTTAGTGTTTAGTGTTTGACTGGGCCATGAATCTGTTCACAAACATTAAGTAGCCTTGAATATGCTACAGGAATTAACATGAAATTCAAACCTTTGTTTCATCACTATTCTCTCTGAATGCATGAGACAACTTATTAAAGGCTGTTTGGCTTCCTGTTGTCAAAAAAACCCCAGTATCCACCATGACCACAAAGGTGGGCAGTTTTATACACCTAATGTTTCTAGATCTTTTTGCACTATGACTCCCTCTATCTCCAGACTGCTCAGACAATTGAAGTGACAGGAAATAGAGCTCAAGGCTAAGTAAAGAGTAAAAGTAAATATGTCTCGAACTGAGACAGACATCCATTGACTGTGGATAAGTATATGCAGTTTTCTGATAATGATATAGAAAGACTTTGCCATTTACTTCCTTTTTTCTTGTTACTTTCCAATTATAGTATCATCAATTGTGAGATTTAGAAAGTACTTTTGGAGATCATCTTGTCCAACCTCCTGCCCAGTGTAGGAATCAATTATTTCAGCATCCTCCTAAGTTGGCCATCTCATCCTTTTAAAATCCCTATCAAAAGAGAGTCTACTCCTTCTCAAGTCAGTCTCTTCCACTGTTGGCTCTTACTGTTAGGAGTTTTACCTGATGTCCAACTAAATTGCATTTTAAACTTATTCTTTCTTCTCCTGTCTTAAGAAACATTTCTGAACAATTCTACCCTTATTCTATATGACAGCTCTTCTGATACTTGAACTCCTCTTGCAGTCTTCTCTTCTCCAGGCTAAATACACCCATTGCCTCCAACCATTCCTCATAAATTGTTCCTTCCGAGACCCTGATCATCATGGTTGCTCTCCTTTAGATTCACTTCAGTTGTCAAAATACCTCATAAAATGCCGTACCCAGAACTGGATGCAACCTTCTCAGTGGAGATGACAATATTTCATCCAAAATATTCTAGTTTACAGTCTACCCAAAACAGAGTAGAGATGATTGATTTCTCCACATTTTCACATTTCACTGATGCAGCGTAATATTGGTGTGTCTGTGCATGTCTGTTTGCAGCTGCATCACACTATTTATGTTCAGGTTGTGATGAATTCAGATAATCTCTCATGTAGCACTGCCAAGTGTGGGGTTCTTATCCTATATTTATCAAATATACCAAAACATTTTCTACCAGAATGTAACACTTTGTTATCGGCTATGTTGATAATCATCTTTCTGCCCAGCTTGTCAAGGATCGCCCACATAATCTCCTAAAGGGTTTGTTATTCTATTTTTGCATCTTCTGCAAATTTTACAATCTTTTTTAAAATGTCTTTGTACAACTCATTTTTAAATATAAGGATCGGGCCCAAAATGAAGTGTGCAGTACATTACTTGATACTTTCATGTATCTAGTTTGATTTTAAAAAATCATTAACGTATGCTTATTAACTACAGTTTTTCAGTCACCTCTATATTATTTTATTATTAATCATATTCCTCTAATAGCATAATCTAGCCTGCTTTACTAGAATCTCCTGGGTTTCAAATACTTTGCTGACATCAAAATACACTGTTCCATGGTTCCATCTCCTCAACTGGTCTCTCTGTGAAAAAGGGAAATCACATTGGATGGGCCTGACTTTTTCTTGATAAACCTGCACTGCCAAGAAAGACATTGTCTTCTGAATGCTCACAAACTGTCTAATCATCTGTCCCAAAGTTTTGCTCAGTATCATACTGACCAATCATTCATTATCTGGGGTCTCTTTTTTCTTTTTTCACAGTTCAAAAACTTTCTGGGGTCTCCCATCCGTGTAATAACCAGGCCTGACCCTGCTTAGTTTTGGAGCCTAAAGTCAGCCAAGTGCTACCATCTGCTGTCCTTAAAACTTGATTAACAAGCTGAAACTGGAGGAAAGTGAAATTTGGGGTTATTTTCTTGCTTTGTGCAGCCTGCTTTGTAGTCAGCTGTTCCCCATTTTCTATTTTGCAGATGGCTACAGTCATCTCCTCTCTCATCCTCCTGGCAACCATTCTGAAGATTGGAGAGCTTTTCCACGAACTACCCAAAGTATGTTCCAAAATCAGACTGTTCTTTTTTTAAAAAAAAATAAATATCAGATATTGAGGATACAGTGGATATTGAAAGAAACATTCTCCAAATACAGTGGTAATATCAATATGGCTTTGTGAGGATTGTATTACTCCAGAAAAGATTTATATTTATGCGAAGGTTCTTACCCATTACTTGAATTAAAACTTCCTACTCGAGATATTATAAAATATTATCTTTCCCTTTTTCTTTTAGGCTGTTTTAGCTGCCATTGTTATCGTCAACTTGAAAGGCATGTTCAAACAGTTCAAAGATATTCCTGCACTTTGGAGATCTAATTTTATCGATCTGGTAAGTAGGAGAAGACTTCAAGAGAAATCCAAGGGAAGGAAGAGACTGATCGATGGCCATAAATTCTGCTTTCTACAAGGAGCTAATTTAGATTATGCATGGAAGAGGGATGCATGATGTAGTACTCACACTCAGAAACAGAAAAGAATAACAGTATTGTGTAAGGGACACCTGGGGGCAAATTCCAAAAAACTGTGCTAATTTTCAACAACATTATAGAAACAAGTAGATAAAGAAATAAAATAGCAAACAAAAAACTTATTTCTAACCCCCCACCACCATCACCTAACATTACATCACTATCACCCGACAAATGATAGTATCTTGCACTATATTTAAGAGAAATCCCACTGTTCTAGAGTGCAGCAAGAAATGCATTGTGGCACATACAATTTTATCATATAGTTTGGGAGGCCACTTACCCATAATGAGCATGCAGACCTTGGACAAAGAAATCTGAACATAGTAATTACATTATTTAATGCATAAATTATAGATCATCTACTTCCATAGATTGAGGCTGTTACACATAGATTCCCAAAGGCGGAGATGTGTTTCATACTTTGGGAGGTAAGATGAAGAAGGAGGAGGAGGAGGAGGACTAAGAGGTGGAGGAGAAGGAGGAGGAGAAGGAGAATTATATTTAGATGCTACCCAAATCTTAACAATTCTGGACAGCTCACATTATTCAAATAAAGAAATTACAATGAAACTTTTTTTTTAAAAAAAAAGATGGGAAGTACAATTAAGATAGTCCAACGCAAGTGTTTTTTTCAAGCTCCCACCACACACACATGGTCACAAAGCAGGTGAAATCAAGTTGAGATTGTCCTACAAACACCCAGAATCAAGCTGGGAAGAGCTTTAACATTAATAACAAGCACTCTGAATGGGTTCTGGGAGTAAATCAGTAGCCATGTGGTCACTGCAGTATTGGTGCTCAACGGCTGGATCTGTTCCCTTTTGTTGGCAAATTGGCTGAAACCAATTTCTACCAACTGTAGCATCCAACGGGGGGGGGAAACCCATGAAGAGAATGTCACAGTAATCTCACTGCAAAGTAATTTGTATTTTCTTTTTTTTTCTTTTTCTTTCTTTCTTTCTTTTTTTTTTTTTTTGGTTTTAAAACAAAACTTTATTAAGTCTTAAAAACATTTAAAATATACAAGTTTCTCTTAATCAAAAACAAAATTACATGTACAGTGCACTACTTCACCTACAAACTAATAATCTATAATTATATATACACATATAAATTCACACAGTGACTTATTACCTATTCTATCCTTCTGACAGTGCTGTTTTTAATTGTATTGATTTCTTCTGGATTTTATCTTTACCCATTTTTTTGCCCCTCTGATTTATCCACTGGTACCATCTATTCCATACTGTAAAATATTTTGAGTCTTCCTTGTCCTTTAATTCTAGGGTTAATTTGTCCATTTCTGCGCATGTGTAGATTTTTTACATTAGCTCCTGGTCAGTTGGCAAACAACTGTAGCATCCAACTGGGGGGGGTGCACCCATGAAGAGAATGTGGCAGTAATCTCACTGCAAAGTAATTTGTATTTTCAAAGCACCTACTGCACTGAATGTTTCACATCATTGTTCTACTGCCTCCAACAGAGAAGATTCTAGGATTCTTCATGCAGTTTTAAAATCTTTGCTGATGTGGTTGTACCTCCGTGTTATTCTTTAATGCTGTAGGTTTTGCAATACAGTTTTTTCTTCATATTTATGTATTCCATAGCTAAGATATAATAGAACAATAACAATGTCCTACAGGGTTATTAAAAAGCATCTCTGCACCATCAATAGCCTACCTGATATAAAACCAATTGTTTTCAATTTTTTGGATGACTCAACAAGGTTAGTTGTCTAGGGAGATTCTCAGTCATCCAAGTCATGGTTGTCCCAAAGGTGCTTTTTCAAGAGGCAATTGGACTTTCCAGAAAATCCAGTTGCCTCTTGAAAAAGCCCCTTTGGGTCAACAAGTTTAGGCAAGACCACTGGTCAGCTGCAATGGGATAGCATTCTGCACCAATTCACATTTGCTAACATAACTCAAAAGTAATAACTACTGAAATGTCTTCCTCTTCTAAAATTGAATGGCAGTTCCAGTGATGCCTTCAGTACTGTTGTTATTTTCTCATTCTCATATCTTCAGCTTATCTGGCTTGTAACTTTTGTCGCTACGGTACTCTTGAATCTCGACTTGGGACTGGCAGCAGCTGTGACATTTTCACTCTTCACTGTCATCTTCCGGACTCAGATGTGAGTATTACTCTAGCTAGCGAGAGGATAGGAGAAATAGATTTGGGAATTGCTTTCTGCTAGACTTTTATAGTACAGCAGTATAAGGCATTTATATTTTGCCCCATTTCAAAAGATTCGAAGATAAGATAATATTAAGAAACTGAGAGGCAGAACTGTGCTAAATAAGGCAATATATATATACACACACAGTGGTGAAATCCTACCGGTTCACACCAGTTTGGACGAACCAGTAGTGATAAAATCTACCGGTTGAGCAAACCAGTAGTAAATAAAAGCTACTGGTTGGTCCAAACTGGTATTTCCGATGATCAATACATATATATTATATATTATATATATACACACACACACACACACACCATGGGATGAAGTTCAGTAATATCTAGCAGAAGACAGACTCCATCTCACTATTGGTAGAATTGCTAATTTCAGTACATATATATAATTAAATCAAACACTTATTATTATGAACCAAGAAAAGCAGTTTATATGTGTATACAGAATGAAAGTATTTGGATTTAGCTATTTACCAGGAGCTATATGCTTAGTCTATATGTTTAATCTAAACTGAACTAGCTGAACAGATTTAAGGCGTAAGCCATTCTTTTTGCATAATCAGAGTATAAAAGTATAAAATTGTTGTGGTACAATTTTTTTTAATCATTGCAATCGATCAGTTTCATGGGTAACATTCAAAAAAGTCATCAAAAGAGTCATTCAAAAGAGTACTTGGCTGGCATGTTCACCTACAAGAAGATTTATCTAAAATTACTTATATAAACAATTAATATAAAATCCGGTAAAGAAACTTTAACATATAACTATATAAAGCAAGCAGCTTCTTTTTCCACGAGGAATTCCAGATATAGATGTCATAAATGACTTATTATGAGAGCAGGTCAAACCCTTTGCTAATCTTTTTTCTCTTTTATCCCTTTCCTAAGGCCTTATTATTCCATTTTGGGGCAAGTGTCTACCACGGGAATTTACAAAGACATTGCTGAATTTCATAAAGTAAGTATATCATGAAATTGATTAAAGGAGATAGTTGTTGGGAACTGTATAGAAAAAAGATATTTATTTATTTACTACTAAATTTTCTATGCCACTCTTTCCAGACTGGCTCTGAGCAACTTACAATGCAATGCATTAAAGAGATTTTTTTAAAAATCAGGCAACATAGCACGTAATATTTTGGAGTACTTGGTGCTCTCTGAGCTGGGTTGTTTGCTTGTAGACATTTCATTACCTAAGTAGATAACATCATCAGTGCTAGTGACTGTGGGGGCTTGCCCTGCCAATTTTGGTGGGAATGTGGTTTTCTCCTTGGTAGTTCCTTGATTGTTCCTCTGAAGTTAATCCCTGCTTATCTTATTGCAACATTATTATAATAAATAACAACCAGGGGCAGGGCTAAATAATATCTCCTGAAGGTCTTATTGACTAGTCAAGTTTTTACAGTCCTATGAAAACCCACCAGGGAAGAAGTATTGCAAATCGGAGTGGGCAAGCTGTTCCACAAATGCAGATCACTACTGTGCAGGCCCAAATCCCTGCAGGGGCAAAGTCCATATTATGCTTGTTAATCCACTGGGAAACCTCCTCTAGCCAAGAACTATAGTTATTATGTGATCTGTCCCCCCCCTTCAGAGACCCACAAAAACACAGCCAGCCGAGGGTTAAGACTCACTTGGCACACTCTGCAGTTCTTATCTCAACCTTGGCAGCGATATGCACACCGTCTGCCAAGGACTTTATTGGTTTACACAAACAAGAAAATCACCTACGTAGCTTTGCCGTTCATCCAGCTTCCAAGACTACGAGGTTGCTCCGTTTGTTTAGCTGTGCAGTTAGCTTTGTTCGTCACGAACTTCGTGACCCATTGTACTGTCTTAAATAGATATGCTTCTGGGTGTGGTCCAGTGAGTCATGGATCCTATGACTCCAATCCAATGACTCAGGATTTCCTCATACGCCGCAGCTGCAGTACCCTTTTCTCTCGCCTTCTTTGGCGTGCGTCCAGGAATGACGTCTCTCCCTCACTCTCATCTGAGACACCTGTTTCCCCACTACTTGGCTCTCTTTCAGCTGGCACCTGAGCCGGTGCCAGAGGGGGAGGGCTGGGAGATCTGGCTGGCTCCTCTTCCTCCTGCTCAGAGTTGCCTTCCTCCAAAGGGATAGGCTCAGAGGACGGGGCCACAACACTATCCCCCACCGCAGGGCCCTTCCCCCGGGTCTGACGGTCGGGATGGGGTCGGGACGGGAACTGTTCGTGGAAAGTCCGCACCAGGTCAGGGGCCTGAACGGCAGATGCGTCCACCCAGGTGAAATCCTCGGCCCCGTACCCTTTCCAAGCGATGAGGTATTGGAAGCGCCCCTTCAGCCAACGGGAGTCCCGAATACTGTCCACCTCATACGTCGAGGCGTCGTCCTCGTCGGCTGCGGCTGGGGGGGCAGGCGGCGGCGGGCGGCGGAGACGGCTAGTGGGAGTCTCAGGGACCAGGAGGGACCGATGAAAAACGGGGTGGAGCCGCATGGAGCGGGGTAGAGTCAACCGATAGGCCACCGGGTTGATGACCGCCTCGATGGGGAAGGGACCGATAAAGCGGTGGGCCAGTTTCCTCACCGGCTGGTCCGTGGGGAGGTGTTTCGTGGACAGCCACACCCGATCTCCAACTTCCAGCGGTGGCGTCGCCCGGCGGCCGCGATCGGCGAACCGTTTATAGTCCTCTTTCGCCCGGATCAGCTGCCGCCGCACCAGTTGCTGCACCGCCTGCAGCTCCGAGAGGAAGTCCCGGGTCTCAGGAACAGGGGAGTCCATGATGGTCAACGGAAAAAAACGTGGATGGTACCCGACGTTGGCATGGAACGGTGTCATCTGGGTGGAGGTATGTTGGGAGTTGTTAAAAGCGAACTCCGCCAGGGGAAGGTACTCGGCCCAGTTGTCCTGCTGCTGGTTGACAAAACAGCGGAGGTACTGCTCCAGTATGCCAATGACCTTCTCCGTGCCCCCGTCAGTCTCCGGGTGGTGTGATGACGACAGGCACACCTGCACCTCCAGCGCAGCCATCAGGCTTTTCCAGAAGCGGGCCGTGAACTGGGCCCCGCGATCCGAAACCACCCGGTCCGGCAGGCCGTGGAGGCGGAAGATGTGTTGCAGGAACAGGCGAGCCGTGGTACGAGCTGAGGGCAGGCCGCGGCACGGGATGAAATGTGCCATCTTCGTGAGCGCATCCACCACCACGAGGACGGTCGTGAACGTAGCGGACAGGGGCAGGTCAGTCAGGAAGTCCATGGAGATGGCTCCCCACGGTCTCTCCGGTGTCGGCAGCGGCTGGAGGAGTCCAGGAGGGGGGCCGGACGCGGCTTTGGCCTGTCGGCATGGCGCACAGGACGTCACGTAGGCGTGCACGTCGTGCCGTACCCGAGGCCACCAAAAAGTCCGCGTCACTAGGTTCAAGGTCTTAAAGAAGCCGAAGTGCCCCGCCGCGGGGTTGTCATGGCACTGGTTCATGACGAGGGCTCGGAGCGGACTTGTGGGCACGTACAGCCGACCCCGGTGCCTGAGCAAGCCCTCCTCCACGGTCCATGGGGACGCGGGGCCGACGTCCGCTCTCCGCTGCTGCGACCAGTCGTCCCGTCGCTGCGCTTCCAGCACCTGAGTCCGCAGGTCCACCGGTTCCTGGACCGCGGCCAAGGAGTCCGCTGGCAGCACCGTCCGGGGGGAAAGGGAGTCCTTTGGGCAAAAGTATTCCGGCTTACGGGATAGCGCGTCCGCCCTCTGGTTGAGGTGGCTCGGAATGTATGTGACGTGGAAGTTGAACCGGGCGAAAAACAACGACCACCGGATCTGCCGCTGGTTCAAATTCCTGGCCGTGGTGAGGTGCTCCAGGTTCCGATGGTCCGTCCGCACCTCCACCTGGTGTCGGGCCCCCTCGAGGTGATGTCGCCAAGCCTCGAACGCGGCCTTGATAGCCAGCAACTCCTTTTCCCAGATGGTGTAGTTGCGCTCGGAAGGAGTGAGTTTCCGGGAGTAGTAAGCGCAGGGAAAAAGAGTGCCACCATCCACCGGAGCCTGTAGCAGCACCGCTCCAATCGCCACGTTGGACGCGTCTGTCTCAACCACGAACGGACGGTGTGGATCGGGGTGCCTCAGGACCGGCTCCGTGACAAAGGCCTGCTTGAGAACCTCGAAGGCCTGCTGCTGCGGGGGCCCCCACTGGAACGGAACCTTCTTCCGAAGGAGCTGGGTCAACGGCACGGTCAGGGTGGCAAAGCCCGGGATGAAGGTCCGGTAGTAGTTGGCGAATCCCAACAGACGCTGGACGTCCTTCACCCGACGCGGGGGTTCCCAACTGCGCAAGGCCGCCACCTTGTGTGGGTCCATCGCGATGCCCTCGGGGGTGATGATGTGCCCGAGGAACTCTATGGAAGTCTGGAAGAAGTAACATTTCTCCAACTTCGCATAGAGCTGGTGCTCCCGCAGGCGCTGCAGGACCTGGCAGACATGCTGGAGGTGACTCTCCGGGGTCCGGGAATAGATCAAAATATCATCCAGGTAGATCACCACGAACCGATCCAGCATGTCCCGGAACACGTCGTTCATCAAGTGCTGGAAGACCGCGGGGGCGTTGGTCAACCCGAACGGCATGACGGTATATTCAAAGTGTCCGTATCGGGTGCCAAATGCCGTCTTCCACTCGTCCCCCTCTCGCATCCGCACCAGGTTGTAGGCTCCCCGGAGGTCGAGCTTGGTGAAAATCGAGGCCTCCCGCAACCTCTCCATCAGCTCCGGGATCAGCGGCAGGGGATAGCGATTCCGTACCGTGATGGCATTCAAGCGCCGGTAGTCGCAACACAGGCGCAAGTCCCCCGTCTTCTTTTTCACGAAGAGGACTGGGGCCGAGAGCGGGGAGGTCGAAGGCCGGATGAACCCACGGGCCAGGTTCTTGTCCAGAAAGTCCCGTAAGGCGGCCAGCTCGGGCTCCGACATGGAGTACAGGCGTCCCGAGGGCAGGGGCGCGTTGGGCATCAAGTCCACCGCGCAGTCGTAGGGTCGGTGCGGGGGCAAGCGATCCGCCTCCTTCTCGCTGAACACGTCGGCGAAGGATGTCAGCTCCGGAGGCAAGGAGACGTTCGGGGCAGAGACGTCCTGGCCGGCACAGGTGTGGCGAAGGTGGTCGACACACTGCAGGCTGGGGAACGAGATGGCATTTCTTGACCACGCCACCTGAGGGTCGTGCGCCCGAAGCCAGGCCATCCCCAGGACCAAGGGGAAGTGCAGGTCCGCCGTCACATAAAACTGGATCGCCTCCTCATGGTTCCCAATGGCAAGGCGCAAGGGCTGAGTAGCGAAGTTGATGGGCCCCGCCACAAGTTCCCGCCCATCAATAGTTTCGACCCTCAACGGAGGGTCCACTGGAACCAAGGGAACCTTGTAATGGGCCACAAAGGCCTGGTCCATAAAGTTCGTGGTGGCCCCCGAGTCCACCAGCGCGTGCGCCTGGAGCCCCTCCGACCGGTTAGCCAACAACACCCGGGTGTTCAAAATCAGGTGCCGAGGGGGCTCACAGTCCACAGCCGCCGCCTCCGGCGGGGCATGGTCACCTGCCTGACCCAGAGTTTCCCCTAGGCCAGGCCTGACCCGTTTCCCGGCTGGTCACGCCGAGGCTCCGGAACAGGCTTGAGCGATCCACTCCGCTTCCGGGGACACGAGGCGGCGAAATGTCCAGCCTCGCCGCAATAGAGGCACAACCCCCCTTGGCGTCTCCGCATCCGCTCCTGGGCCGTCAGTTGAGGTCTGGCTGCTCCGAGCTCCATGGGCTCCTCAGCCGTCGCCACCAAACGCGGTACGGTCCGGGGCGCTGTTGGTACGAAACGCGGGGGTGCCGGCACTGTCGGTGGTTCCGGAAGAGCCCTACGGGGCCGTCGCCGTTGTAGGCGGGCATCGATGCGCAGGCATTGGGTCACCAGCGTGTCCAGGGTCTGTGGCGCCTCCACCCGAACCAGCTCGTCCTGCATCTCATCGCAGAGGCCGTCCTGGAAGGCATCCATCAGCGCCGCCTCATTCCAGGCCGAATCCTGGCCTAGCAATCGGAACTCCGCAATATAGTCCTGCAGGGGGCGCTTGCCTTGGCGGAGGTCTTTGATGCGCCTCGCTGCCGTCTGCACCCGGAGGGGGTCCTCAAACATGGTGCGCAGGTGTTGCAAAAAGCCCTGATAGTCCAGAAGCAAGGGGCTGTCTTGCAGCAACAGGGGCGTGGCCCATCGGGCGGCAGTGCCAGAGAGGGAGCTGATAATAAAAGCCACCCGAACCCGGTCATCCGGAAAATCCTCCGGCCGCATTGCCATGTACAGCTGGCACTGTCCCAAGAAGGCCGGGAACATTTCCTGCTGTCCAGAAAACTTATCTGGCATGTTCACTGGGCATCTTGGACGGGGAAGGGGAGCAGGTGGAGCTGCTACAGGAGCATTTCCCAAAGCAAGTTGTGCAGTTAGCTGTGCTACTTGCTGTTGCAGAAGTTGATTGGCCTCCAGCATCTGCTGTACCTGCTGCTGCAGCTGTTGGTCCATCGTGGGTTAACGATGGAGTTTTGGGTGACGAACAAGATGATCTGTCCCCCCCCTTCAGAGACCCACAAAAACACAGCCAGCCGAGGGTTAAGACTCACTTGGCACACTCTGCAGTTCTTATCTCAACCTTGGCAGCGATATGCACACCGTCTGCCAAGGACTTTATTGGTTTACACAAACAAGAAAATCACCTACGTAGCTTTGCCGTTCATCCAGCTTCCAAGACTACGAGGTTGCTCCGTTTGTTTAGCTGTGCAGTTAGCTTTGTTCGTCACGAACTTCGTGACCCATTGTACTGTCTTAAATAGATATGCTTCTGGGTGTGGTCCAGTGAGTCATGGATCCTATGACTCCAATCCAATGACTCAGGATTTCCTCATACGCCGCAGCTGCAGTACCCTTTTCTCTCGCCTTCTTTGGCGTGCGTCCAGGAATGACGTCTCTCCCTCACTCTCATCTGAGACACCTGTTTCCCCACTACTTGGCTCTCTTTCAGCTGGCACCTGAGCCGGTGCCAGAGGGGGAGGGCTGGGAGATCTGGCTGGCTCCTCTTCCTCCTGCTCAGAGTTGCCTTCCTCCAAAGGGATAGGCTCAGAGGACGGGGCCACAACATTATGTTGGATTTAAATGACACAGCTGACACTGCCTGCCTGTGTTCTCTGAGAAATTATTGCCTAGAAAACAACAGAGAATGATCAGTAAAGCTGCTGTGGTGCTTACATCAAGAGCAATCTTCTTACCCAACATTTCTGCTTTTTTTGTGGAGACTGTCTCCTGCCGGTCTTTTTCTTATTGTGTGATATATACGTATCAGGACCGGAACCATCATGTCTGGATTGACACAGACTCCCGCCATTTTAGATCCTATTTTATACATATCCTGATATCCCTGACTTTTCTTTGAAAATAAACAGATGGATTTCCTGATCAAGCTCTACTTATTCTGGTCTTTGAATTATTACTATTAGCCCCATAGTAATTCTCTTTTCCTAACATTTCCCTCCCGCAGGCTAAGGAAATACCAGGTGTGAAAATTTTCCACTCCTCTGCTACTATCTATTTCGCTAATGCTGAACTGTATGCAGAGGCCCTTAAAAAAAAGGTGAGAAAACTTAAGACTTTGCACTTGTATTTGCTTGGTTGCTCATTCATGGCAATCTATGACCTGTAAAATAGCTTTGGGCTGTATTCCACTGAGAAGGAATCCAGAGACAGATGCTCTTTCGACTCTCGCGTGGGAGTGCCCTTGTGATACATTTGATGCACTGACCTGAAACCAACAGGATCAAATGTTTCACTTCGTGCATTTTTATTCCGAATATAAAACTGTTATGAAATGATGAAAAGCTCTGAATTAATCAGCAACATTAAAACTAGGGCGAGGGTCAACCTTCATTTCTTATCGAAATCCACATTCAGGCACCCCTTACCCACTCACTGCCTTTTGGTACTTTATGACAATATTTGTTCCACCATTTTATCCATTGAAGTTACTTTTTTATTTTAATGAAACTTTCCTTACCAGATATCAATCTATCAGATTATTTCAAATATCAATTTATATCTTGAATGGGGCCTTCTCTGGGGCCTTCTCAGTGTGTTTAGCCCACCATCCAAAGCTTCTTTTAAGAAGCTTGGTGAAGTGAAAATGAGTAAAATGGATCTTAGTGTCTTCCAAGAATATCTGCAGGATATGGTTTTTTAAAAAGTCAAGATGGGAAACATAACAATACAATCAAAGCTATGCCTGGTTTTGATATGTATCACATGTGCAAGGCATATCAAAAACAGGCAGAACTTCAGTCTCACCACTGTGTCTACCATCTTGACTTTTTGGCCACAGCCCATCACACACCATTAAACTGGCAGCTGTCCGTTACTTCCAGAGATGTAAGAACTTGTCTCCTTTACAGTGTGGCATTGATGTGTGTCATCTCATTGAAAAGAAGATGAAAGCTCTGAAAAGGAAGCAGAAGAAAGACAAAAAAGAAGCCAAGGTACATTTTCTGACTAGTGGAGAAGTACATTTTTTACTTCTTCTAAATTCCAAGCAGTATATTTTCCACAAAGATACCTGGATCTCGTTTATCTATAGATAATCAAAAAAGGAAGAAGGAGTTCAAACTAGCCTTCACTAACCTGGAGCCCTTCAGATATTTCGTATATTGCATCCTCTCTCTCTCTCTCTCTCTCTCTCTCTCTCTCTCTCTCTCCATATATATATGTAGGGATGTGGTGGCTCAATGGCTAAGACAGGTCAGCAGTTCGGCTGTTCAAATCCCTAGCACCGTGAGTTCCCGTTACTTGTCCCAGCTTCTGCCAACCTAGCAGTTCAAAAGCATGTAAAAAATGCAAGTAGAAAAATAGGGACCACCTTTGGTGGGAAGGTAACAGCGTTCCATGCACTTTTAGCGTTTAGTCATGCCGGCCACATGACCACAGACATATCTGCAGACAGCGCTGGCTCTTCGGCTTTGAAACGGAGATGAGCACTGCCCTCTAGAGTCGGGAACAACTAGCACATATGTGCGAGGGGAACAATTTACCTTTACTTTACGCACAGATACACACACACACACACACACACACACACACACACACACACACAATTATTATCATATATATATTAGCTTTTACTTTTTCCCATACTAAAAATAGTGCATTTCTTACATAGTGATTTTGGAAATATCTATGGATTTTATTCTTACCATACCATAAAAAAGTATCCTCATTACTTACAAATAGACATGGATCAAGATGGCTGGCCGGCTGGCTTGTACTGTTGTATCACTATATTTTCATACATGATATTGAAAACTCTTATGCTCAGTGCACTGCAGGAGTACAACTCTCTGTTTTATTGACACAAAACAGAACAAAAATCCTAAGAGTCAGGTTTAGCCAATATCAATATCCCTATCAGTTCCACATCAACAGTTTATGTGCAGAAAAACAAAGTCTTTATTCAGCTTCGGGTATCATATCATTATTTGTTCACATATTGTACTGAACTCTGATTTGTTTTAACTACGGCTTGTGCAGTAAACTACCATGACATAGCATGGCATGGCACCAGCATACTGTTGTCATAACTTTTGTCATTTTCTTCCTTGATCCAAAATTAATTCTATGTTTCTTAAAATGCCATATGAAGAAAGAGTTCTGTGATCATTGTCATATATGGTTTCCTCTTGTTTTTGATAACAGAAAACTGCTAAAAAATCTGGAGAAAACAACCCTGGATTTGAGGATGTGGAGATGGATGCAAAGTCACAAGTACTGTACCATGTACAATCATTTTAAAAAGAGAAAGTGCAGGCAACATTGCCTAGGCATTTAGGACATTACTATACCTAAGTAAACCCATTTGTATACTGTATGTATATATTTCGGTGTAAATGAGCACTTTTGGCTTCAAAACCCAGCAAAGTAGAGATTAAATGTTCAATAACCATGCAGCAAAAGTGGCAAGTCTTTGCTGAGCTTCCTGTGTCAATATGGATTTACAAATGATACTTTCTCCAGCCAAAGTTTTCCAAGATCTGAGATTATAGCTCAAACCTGGAATTGAGAGGGACATCTTTAGTTAGAGACTAAAGATGTACAGCTATCCCATTCAATTCATAGAGATACACCTGATGAAACCATACTTATGTTTACCAATACAAGGCAAACTTTTATTTACAGTGCCAATATTCAGCTGATCCACATAATCCCTTCCCACAAATGGATTCGTATGGACCTAATTTTCATTATTCTAAGCAGTGCCTGATCATATACAGGATTATTTGTGTGGATAGATATGTAATAATTATAGCTATATAATCTATTCACAGTAAGTTTCAATAAATATACATTTTGGACATTTGACAGATGCCTTCTGACCAAAAAAAAATGCAATTCTGATATGTTGTACCTCTGTGCTCACAGTTACACACATGCACATGCACCATGCATGCACAAACACGCTCTCACACACAAATGCACACACAGAGACGTTATTACTCCCAAGTACTAAAAAGGTAGTGAGATGCTTTTTACTAAGTTAGTAAGTTGTCATGATAGTACTTTCAACATGACTATTACGATAAATACAAGAAGGAGATATTATTGCTTTAGACTTCTTGTTTCTATCACCAAGTTTGTTCATATTTTTCCCCTAAGGAAATTTGCATGCCTCCTATGTGCTTGTCCATTGCCTCAAAAAGCTAGCCTCTGAACCCTCTGACATTCCAAACATTTCACTGGGTTCTAAGTTAAGGTGTGAGAACCCAACATATGATTATGATCTGTCCACAGAAAAGGATTTCCCATCCCCAGCAGAACTCAGTCCACACCTCTCACACATTTTTATTTTATTTATTTATTTATGCAATTAATATGCCGCCCTATCTCTAAGGACTCAGGGCGGCTCACAACAATAAAAATGCATAATCCCTCATTAAAACGGTGAAATTTAAAAATTAGAATTTAAAACAATTAAAATTAATTATGAAATCCCTGTCAGTCCAAACTGCGAAACAACCAGGTCTTCAAATCACAGCGGAACGAGCGAAGGTCAGGAGCCATCCAGAGTTCCAAAGGAAATTGGTTCCAGAGGGTGGGTGTGCCCACAGAGAAAGCTCTCCCTCCCCCCCCCCGGGGGTTACTGGCCGACACTGTCTGGCCGACGGCACCCTGACGAGGTCTTGTCTGTGGGAACGCACCAGGCGATTGGGGATTATCACTGGCTGCAGGGGGTCCGATAAATATCCCGGGCCTAGGCCATAAAGGGCTTTGTAGGCGATAACCAGCACCTTGTACCTCACCCAAAGGGCAACCGGTAACCAATGCAGGTCGCGCAGGAGGAGTGTAACATGGGAGTGTCGGGACGCTCCCATCATAACCTGCACGGCCACATTTTGCACCAGCTGAAGCCTTCGAGTGGTTTTCAAGGGTAGCCCTAGGTAGAGAGTGTTGCAGTAGTCAAGACGGGAGATGACCAGTGCATAAGTAACAGTGTGTAGGGTGTCTTGGTCCAAGTAAGGCCGTAACTGGTGCACCAGGCGAACCTGGGCGAATGCCCTCCTGGTCATGGTCGTCACATGATCTTCCACAGACAACCGTGAATCCAGGAGGACATACTCTTAAGAGCAAAAACAACCCCTGGAGAATTCCTCCAAGTAATCAACGCTGCTTCTCCTTTCTTGCAGGAACCAGAGGAAGGCATAGCAGGCACACAGAGCAATGGAACTGTGATGGCTTGGGACCCCCCAAATCATCACCAGCCACAATCTTGTGGCAAACCCAGTTTAAATGGTCTGGGGCTGGAAAAGCCTTCTATCCACTCACTCATTCTGGACTTCAGTTCTGTCACCTTTGTGGACACTGTCTCCGTAAAGACTTTAAAAAATGTAAGGACAAGGAGAGCTTTCAGATCAGGGGTGGGTTCTACTTACCTTTACTACCAGTTTGTAGCAGGGCCGCATGTGTGCTCTTCTGCACATACGCAGAAGCGTTTTGATGATGTCAGGGTCAGTGGGCGGAGCCTCCCATCGGTTTTACTACCGGTTCTATAGAACCGGTGAGAACCGGGGTCAACCCACCACTGTTTCAGATTATATGGCTGTGCCCAGTGGTGGAATTCAATTTTTTGTACTACCGGTTCTGTGGCCATGGCTTGGTGGGCATGGTGTGGCTTGGTGGGCATGGCAGGGGAAGGATACTGCAAAATCTCCATTCCCGCCCCACTCTGGGGCCAGTCAGAGGTGGTATTTGCTGGTTCTCCGAACTACTCAAAATTTTCGCTACCGGTTCTCCAGAATCTGTCAGAACCTGCTGAATAGCACCCCTGGCTGGCCCCATTTGGGAAGAAAGACCAACAGAACTTGTAGAAGAGAAGTGCAAGGAATAAATGCCGCTGCCCACATGAAGTGTGGATTTAACTGCTTTCTTATCTTGCTCAGATTCTGACAAAAATCCACATTTGTTCCAAATTCCTGTTTGTTGGAGGGAAGAAGCTATAAAAGTAGTGCTTTCTTTCTGAGTCAAAAATGTCTGGAAATAAGGATATGCTTTTCTCCAAGAAAAATCATTTGGCTCCTTGCTTCAAAGTCACCATTCTGATGAAAGTATTTTTAATCTTTACCACTTTCTGTCTTTCCCTATAAATTGCCTATCTGAAAAATGGGACTCTCTAGCCCTTAAAAATCATAGAGATCTTGAGATTCCATGAATGTAACATCTACCAGTATATATATTTGTCATATGTACAAAATGCTAAAATTGATCAGGTTCTCCAGTTGAGTTTTGGACAGAAAGGGTTTTTGAGTTCACTACAATTTCTGACCTCCTAAAAATGGCTCTCCTGCATCTTCCTGACTGCTTAAATCAATTTCTCTCATTTGGTCGCTTCTCCCCAGCACGCATATGCGCCCTGTAATTGAAATGGTTGGAAGGAACTCAAAATGCCAAGACAGCATTTATTTCCCCAGTTTTTCAGAAATAAGGCTCTTTCCTATGGTAGATTGCTCATGGCCACTGCTGCTTCACTAAACTTAAAAGGATTGAAAGAACAAATGGAGAGAGAGAATCTGACTGTTGAAATAACATTCTAGTAAATCCTTTTCAACTGTGCACCTTCCCATTGCGATGGACTTTAACTCCCTTTAGTGTGCTCTCAGGGAATAATGAGTCCAACTATTAAACATCTGGATCATGCTACCTTAAAGGAAAACTCCATTAGCAGTTTCTTTATCTAGCCTAAATTGGCCAGCTGGGCAAACACACATATTTATACCGGTATTTCAATTCTGCTGTTTCTGCTTTGTTGCCTTCTGCAGATATTTAAAGATTTCCAGGAGATTGAAGTGAGTGTGTTTCTTGCTGGTTGCCATGGTAAGAAAAACCCAGGAAGTTATTACCTTGGGAGTGGGTGTACCTTTTATTTATTTATTTATTTATTATTGTGATTTATATGCCACCATTCTCTCTGAGGACTCAGGCGGTTTACATACAAACAATCATCAATACAAATCACAGTAAAACAATTAAAAAATTAAAACCCCCATTAAAACCATTCTAAAAATTATAAGATTACAAAACCCCTCGATCAGATTATTGTTGAAACAGCCACGTCTTTAGTCTGCAGCGAAAGGAGAGGGGGTCGGGGGCCGTCCTGAGCTCGGTGGGCAAACTATTCCAGAGGGTCGGGGCTCTGACAGAGAAAGCCCTCCCCCTGGTGGCCGCCAGCTGACGGCATCTGGAGGAGGCCCACTCTGTGGGAGCGCACCAGATGATGGGAGGAAAGCAAGAGATGGTCCTGTAAGTACCCTGGCCCTAAGCCATGTAGGGCTTTATAGGTAAGCACCAGCACCTTGAAATGGACCAGGAGAGCAACCAGTAGCCAGTGCAGCTCGCACAGGAGAGGTGTGACACGGGAGTAACGAGGATCCCCCGTAACTACCCGCGCAGCCGCATTCTGAACTAACTGGAGGCTCCGGATGCATCCCAAGGGCAGCCCCTGTAGAGAGCATTACAGTAATCCAACCGAGAAGTAACAAGGGCATGAGTGACTGTGGCGAGAGCATCTCGGTCCAGGAAAGGGCGCAACTGGCGCACAAGACATACTTGTGCGAAGACCCCCCTGGTTACGGCCATCAGATGGTCATTCAAGGATAGCCAAGAATCCAGGAGGACACCCAGATTGCGAACCCTATCGGATGGGGTAAGAGTTTCCCCACCGATCACTAACAATGGTATCTCTAGATCCCGAGATGCCAGCATCCACGGTCACTCAGTCTTGGAAGGGTTCAGTCTGAGCCTGTTCTTACCCATCCAAACCCGCACCCCCTCCAGGCAGCGGGACATCACAGAAAGGGCATCCCCAGGGTGGCCTGGGGTGGAGATGTAAAGCTGAGTATCATCCGCATATTGGTGATACCTCACCCCAAAACCACAAATGATCTCACCCAGCGACTTCATGTAGATGTTAAAGAGCAGGGGGGAGAGAACCGATCCCTGAGGCACCCCACACATGATAGGGCTCGGGGAAACATTCCTCTTTTGGCTTCAGGCCCTCGCTCTTGTGTCAGTCCAGGTCTAACTCATTAGCATTTATGAATTTCAGCATTACAGGTAGGCCTTGACTTACGAATGGTCATTTAGTGACTGAAGTTACCATGGACACCCGCTCCCTCCCCAAGCTACTGATGACCTGATTTCAAAGTTCCTATATTAGCTCCTTCCCTGTGGTCACATGATGATGTTTTGGGTACTCAGCAACCAGCCTGCACTTATGGCCTTTTGCAGTACCCCATAGTCACATGGCCATGATTTATTATGGTTTTGCCAGTGTTTGCTTCCTGTTTGCAGCAAAAATTGGCCAATGGCATACAATGAGTTCACTTAGCAACTGTTAGCAACTTAGCAACATTAACTTAACAATCTGCCATAAATAAGGTTGTAAAATTGGGTCCGGTCATGTGATCTACTTTACAACTATCAAGACTTGCGGCCATAATTGTCCGGCTCAATTACAGTCTTAAATCAAGGAATGAGTTTCAGCAAAAAACCGAACTAGCATGGGCAGAGCTGCAAATACTGTATACAGAAAGCCATTAAGTGGCAGTAAAGAGACCAAACATTCTTTGATGCCTTTAAATATTAATCTATACCTTTGCAGCCCAGATACAATCAGACTAAAAACTATAATATACATATATCATAGTTTGGTATTATTTAAGACTCCCATGAGGATAGCCTGGGAAAAATTAACCTTCTTCCTAAGTATAACTCAACCTCTGTTGAAATTACTTCTGCTAAAGCAAAAGAATAAATGAGTCTCCGCATAACATGCCACCCACCAGGGTAATAGCATTGCCTCTCCCAGCTTGTGACCTTCAGTTGTTTTATGCAACACTAGCTGGAAATATGAGAGTGGCCATTCAATACACCCAGATTGGGGGAGGCATATAGTATGTAGTACGTAATAACAACTGGGAGTAATTTTGATCAAGGAAAGAGAGTACAAAGTTAAGGGGGTGTAAGAATTCCCAGTCTTGAATAGACCTTCTAGTGAGCAAAACAAGCAGGAAATACACAAAATAAATGTTCTCGCCTGGCCTTATTAAAACGGACATATCGCTGTCCCCAGTCTTGCTTTAGTCCAGATTTATTGGACTAAATGAGATGTGACACTGACTGGATTCATCACTAGTTCCCACTAGTAGGAACCCTAGATGTGCTCCTGTATGGTCCTGTCAGGCAATTTACTGCTCTTCTCTCCTCAGGCACTGTCATTACCCAGCTGGAAAGAGGAAATTTTTTCAATGAAACCATAACCAAGAACCATCTTTTTGCATCAGTACACGATGCAATTACCTATATCACCAGGAACCGAGGACAGAGCATGCCACACATTGACACTGTAAGCAATCTTTTTCTTCTTAACTCAGAAAAAAATGACTCCTCGCAGGGATCATGCAGGTTTAGTAGACTGCCTTGGTGCTATTTTGCCACCAGGCACGTCTCTTGAGACAGCAGGGTTGAACTATTCACTTTCCTTGATGATCTCATTGTATTTCCATGCCAGATCAGTACTCTTCTTCTTCTTCTCCTGCAGGATTTATACTTTATACAGCCCTGTAAAGGGAAAACCGTGATTCATGTGCTAAGATGATTCTCCCTCCCCATGCCAAATCATAATTTATCGTCCCCATGAATCATAGTTTATCTTCTTCATTGAATATAGTTTAAAATAATGTTTGAAAACGTATTGCATCAAGATAGGCCTAATTGTGTGAATGCGTACACGTCCCTTTGAGTTAATTCTTGGCAACTGCCTGGACTGGATCCTGCAGTTTTCTTGGCAAGATTTTCAGAAGTGAAAATTTTCTATTTTTGTCTTCCTAGGGCTGAGACTGAGTGACTGATCTGAAGCCACCCAGCTGGCTTTGTACCTAACATAGAACTAGAACTAGGGGTAAAATCTACTTACCTTCCCTACTCGTTTGGAAATGTGTGTGCATGCGCATCACATGCGATTTTGGACCCTCTGCACGTGTGCAAAGCCTTCTGCACATGCGCAGAAAGTCAAAAATAGGTTACTTCCTGGTTAAAATCAGGAAATAATGACGTCCGTGCCGGTGGGCGGAGCTTCATGCTGCCGCCGCTACCAGTTCACCAAACCATGCACCCCCACCACTACCAATTCACCCGAACCGATGCAAACCAGTAGCATTTCACCCCTGACTAGAACTCACAGTCTCCCAGTTCTGGTGCTTTAATCATTTATTATTTTTATTTATTTATTTAAACTTATTATTATTATTATTATGCTCAACTCCAGGGGACTCTGGACAGTATAGAAAACTAGATTACACCAGACTGGCTAATATATAGACCAGGTTAAATGACTCCTGTCACAAACTCACTAGATTGGATGAGATAAACCTTTATTTCTCAGACCACCCTGTAAAGCAGGACTACAAATTGAGCTCTTGTAAGAAGTGCTTTGATTTCTCTTTAGGTATTGTGAGGATTACTCTATGTATGTGCATCTCCATACCAATTCAATTAAAAATTATGTCAAGGAATTGTGTGTTTAGAATTAGAAATATGATCTTCCATGAAAGGAGGATATAAACAGAGATGATCTCCATCTTGGATAATTTTTCCTTGGTGTTTTGTCTCATGAATATGTACAGACATGGCTCCTTGCATAATATATATGTACAGCTAATATGAGATGCTCAATCTCCATCTTTGTAGGCTGACTACAACACTAACATGTAATTGGCAAGCAGAAAACAGGCTTACATCTTCAAGACGATGTTCTAAATGATGTTGCTAATGAGGCATGATTCACCACCATTACAAATCCAGAGAAGAAGTGAACCATTACCAGGTGTAAATGCTTAAAAACTGGAAGTTGGAAATGCCTTTTCCTGGAGACTCAACTTTGGAGCAACTGAGAACGGATTGTGGCTGAGAAGATTTTGTTCTAGATTTCTGAGCACTGATTCTTCTAACTCTCCTGAGAAAATATTTCATGCATTAAAAAAGAATCCCTCTCAGGTACTGGAACTTGTTGCTATCCCTACTCTTGGGATAAGGATTTTCCATTCAGTCTGCCACTGGATTTGGTGAGAAAACTGGGCATTTACAGCATGTTTTTGCCTTTGTGATGGTCCTGATCAATAAGGAAAAGCAGAACATGTCCTTTACAGAAGCATCTACTCTCCATGTTTGTTTGTTCCTTCCTTCTTAGACTGGAGTTTTAATAGCAGGTCTTAGAAAGTAAGTTTTTCATACTTTGAAATTCTTTGGTCACGCCCGGATGCGTTACTTAATATAGAGGAAGGAGTTTTAGCCCACATACTTTACATGAAGTATTCCTAATATTTCCAGTTAGAAGAATCAGATAGCAAACAATAAGAAATTTGAAGACCTGTGATTAAGATCCTGGATAATCAGCATAAATCAAGGTCAGTAATACTGGTAAACAAGGTAAACAAGACCTCTGGTTATCTATGGAGATTCTCAGTCAACCAGGTCATGGTTGTCCCAAGAGGCAACTGGACATTCTGGTTTTTCTTTGAAGATGTTTCACTTCTCATCCAAAAAGCTTCTTCAGAACATCTTGGATAAGAAGCGAAACGTCTTCAAAGAAAAACCAGAAAGTCCAGTTGCCTCTTGAAAAAGCACTTTTGGGAAGACCTCTGCTTCTTCTTTCACTAAAATTGCTTGATTTCAGTAGACTTGATTACTGAGACAATGCATAGGAAACAGGAAGTGGGACTTTTATTGAAAATTGTTAAGAAACAAAGTATGTATGAATTCTGAAGTCATTATTATTTCTGGGAGGAAAAAGCAGGCATTGAACTCAAAAGGTCTGGCCTGAGAAAGGTTTTGAGGGTAGGCATCCTATTAACATGAACTAAATATTTGTACAGGTCAGCTCTGTGAATATCAAAATGCAGCAACTGTCTCCAGAAGCAGATGTTGTGAGGTGAGGCTGTAAGGAGTTAGAGAATTCTGAATTACATAACCTGCCCTGAAACATTAAGCCAATATTCAAAGACAAATTCCTTGCGTGTCCAATCACACTTGGCCAAAAAGAATTCTATTCTATTCTATTCTATTCTATTCTATTCTATTCTATTCTATTCTATTCTATTCTATTCTATTCTATTCTATTCTATTCTATTCTATTCTAAATTCTTCAGGCCAGTCATCAGGCCAGAATCCACAATGTTCAGATATATCTTCATTGACCTAACCATTTTATCAGCATATATGGTATGCTGTACTATTGTTTCTCATGCTTTGAATAGCTATCCTCCTTTTCTTTGTTTGTTTGTTTGGAATTTAACATTGAAACATATGCCTTGTGATCTGTCTACACTCAAAATAAATATCTTTTTACTGGAATTGTAGTATTTTGATAATTTTGTCAGGGTGGCTCCTATAGTCTCCTTTGACGTTGAATAGTATCTGTTATGACAAGAGATATAAATAAACTATTTTTTTAAGTTTTAAAGTTGAAGTGCAAGTGAGCACAGCAGGCAGGAGATATGTGAGGCCCTTGCCTGCTACTGGCATGGTCCTGGCCTAACTACCCCAGCTGAGACTACCAGAACTACCATCACTAAGTGATATGGTCACGTGATGTTTTACCTAATGGGTCTTTCACTTAGCAACGGAAATCCTTGTGCCAGTTATGATAATTAAGCACAGACTACCTAAACTGAATATATATTAAGGGAAGATGAACTGAAGGATGTTTCTGGTTTTAAAATTGGAGGAAGGAACATCAATAATAATAATAACTTTATTGTCATTGTACGTGTATACACAGTATACCCATACAACTTAACACCCAAAGACCAGGTCCAACACACATAACAATCCCCAAACACACTCCCACCCACCACAAATAAATTGCACTATGCTGATTACATTGTCCTGATAGCCAAAAATTCAAAGGATCTGCAAGCTCCTGAATTAAAATTAAATTAAAAAAAGAACGTACTTAATGACAACAGGTAGAGTAACCACCCTTAAAGTTGGCAATGAGGATACTACAGTAGTGTAGCTTCTGCCTTCTGCCTTTTAGGATCAACCATCAATAGCAAAGGAACAAGCTGTCAACAAATATGCTGCAGACTAATATTTGGTACGGTACTATACAGCAGCCACGAAGACCTTAGAAAAGGTATTCAAATGTGATGTCTCTATACCAACAACAATAAGAATAGTACTACTCATGATAGTCCCTGAGACATTCTGTGGAAGCAAAAGTTCCACAGAGTTGAAGTAGCAAAATAGGAAAAGCAATGATACCTTTGAACATTGGTGTTGGAGAAGACTTCTGAGAATACCATAGACAGCCCCCTACTCCCAAAGAACCCCACCCAAACAAATTGCTCATCAGTCAATCAATCCAGAGTTCTCACTCAAAGATTAAATGATGTGGCTCAAATTATCCTATTTTTGGACACGTTATGTAAAGATCCAGATATGTGGAAAAGGCTCTGATGCTGGGAAGGGTGGAAGGGAAGAAGAAAATGAACAGCAGCAAGGTGGATGCACTCAGATACAGTGGCAATGGGTCAGGGGTGGGTTCTACTTACCTTTACTACCGGTTCGCATCATGCCCGTGCATGCGCAGATCACTTCTGATGACGTCGGGTCAGTGGGTGGAGCCTCCCACCGGTTTTACTATTGGTTCTTGCGAACCAATCTGAACCGGGGCAGTCCACCACTGCAATGTGTGCAACGTTAGATGTGAAAAGACAGATCCTTGTGGAGAAAACATATGTGGTTGCTAGAATCAAAAACTATTTGATGGCACTTAATCAACCCAAACACAACTGTTTCCTAAAGCTGAGGTTTAAGAATATTCAGTCTTACAAGAGTCTTATTTACATAAAAAGCCACAACTCATCTAAAATAGGAATAGGAATTGGCAGAAAGAAAACCATCACCCTCTAGTGTACAACTGCAGAAAGGACAGATACTTTCAAAAAATTATTCTAGGAATAGATGCATACATCATTCAGAATAACAGAGTTGGACGAGACCTTGGAGGTCTTCTAGTCCAACCCCTGCTCAAGCAGAAGACCCTATACCATTTGCAAAGGTATAGAATAGGTGGTACCTGGTTTAACAACAGTACATAACTGTGTCAGGAATCTAGGAGTCCTAGCGGACAACCAAATAAATATGAGTCAGCTTTGTGCTGCAAAAAAGGAAAATGCATTCTTAGGTTGCATCAACAGAGAAATACTATCAAGATCATGTGAAGTCTTAGCACACCTCAGATAAAGTAACCCGTTTTTTTTTAATCTATGCATATAAATAACAAGGAAGAATATTTTTTTAATTTTTTTTAAAAATCATAGAAAATATAGCCTGGGCTAGCAAGAGTGAGCAATCCAGAGGTGGGTTTCAGCAGGTTCTGACCAGTTCTGGAGAACCGGTAGCAGAAATTTTGAGTAGCTCGGAGAACCAGTAGTAAAAATTCTGACTGGCCCCTCCCCCATCTATTCTCTGCCTCCCAATTCCCAGCTGATTGGGAGAAAATGGGGATTTTGCAGTATCCTTCCTCTGGAGTGGGATGGGAATGGAGATTCTCATTCAAAATGTCAACCATCTCATTGGGTCACCACGGTCAGGAGGAGCTACAGCACGATAGAATTATAGCCATTCGCAGACTTGCGCTTCTACAAGTCTTGTACCTTTTTTTTTTTTTAATTCTTAGGGGGAATGATCTTGGCAGTGCCTTGGTAGAGCTGCAAGTATCTGGAAGACTAAGGTGCTAGATAGTGTAGACAGCAAAAGACACACAGAGAAAGGCAGCTCGAGGACCTCTTTTCCAGCGCAAAGCAGGGAACCAACCTCGCAGTCCTTAGCACAAGAGGCTTCGTCCTCTTCCTAGGGACCGCCCCCCCCCCAACTCGCGCTTGCGCCTCCCTGTAACAGTCAGAGGTCTTCAAACTTGTCCTCTTTAAGACTTGTGGACTTCAACTCCCAGAATTCTCCAGCCAGCCTAGCATGTAATAGCATAGCATAGCAGGCTGGAGAATTCTGGGAGTTGAAGTCCACAAGTCTTAAAGCGGCCAAGTTTGAAGACCTCTGCGTGACGGTAACTCAAGCAGCACGCAGGCGCAGTTGGCGGCCTTCCTGTCAGGGGCAAGATGGCGGCGGGGTCGGTGTACCGGGCTCTGGGCTCTGTTGCTAGCCGGGCTCTCCTTCGGGGCTCCTGCGCGCCGGTGAGTCGGTGCCCGGTTGGATCCCTGGCAAAGGGGCGACGGGGGTGCCTTGTGGGTGGGGGAAGCAAACAGATCGGGGAAGACGCCAGAATCCGCCAGGCTGTGCCTCGCCTCCTTCCCCGGCCGCGAAGGTCACAGCAAGGAAAGGCCGGTCGGTGGAAACGCTCCCTCGGTCCAGTCCGAACAATGGGAGAAATAAAATAAAATAAAATAAAATGCCGGCAGATATTTACGCCCTTTGAGCCTCGTCCCGACCGTTCTGCTCCGTCTTTATCCTTTTGGGCGGTATTGCAGCGAGCCTTTCATTAACGTCTCTATGGAGATCCTCAAGTCATCCAGGTCATGGTTTGTCCCAGAGGGGCTTCTGGGACCAGCCTTTCGGTCCACGTTTTAGTTTTTCCGTGGACCGAGCAAATCGCGGTATATGAGAGCCACTAGACCAGGGGTCTCCAACCTTGGCAGCTTTAAGACTTGTGGACTTCAACTCCCAGAGTTCCTCAGCCAGCAAAGCTGGCCTGAGTAGCGTAGGGGAGTAATGCCTCCTACAAAGGCAGCATTTTAGATCCAGCTGCTGCAATTACTGGCGAGTTCAATCCCAGGCAGGCTCAAGGTCGACTCAGCCTTCCATCCTTTATAAGGTGGGTAAATTGAGGACCCAGTTTGTTGGGGGCAATAAGCTGACTTTGTATAAATATAAATATACAAAAGTATGAAGGCTATTGCTTAACACACTGTAAGCCGCCCTGAGTCTCCGGAGAAGGGCGGCATATAAATCAAATTTTAAAAAAAAAAAAGTCTTAAAGCTGCCACGGTTGGAGACCCCTGGTCTAGACAGACTCCAAGTTGCTCAGCCCCCCCCCCCCGCCTCCGTCCCCCAAGCAAGCCAGCATGTTTGGCAGCTGAGGAGTAGTGGCAATGCCCGGAGAGCATGGCCCAAACCTTGTTCGCAAATGTTGAAAGGGGTACAGTTTTCGGCCTCATAACCCGCACACCAGCTTTTCACCGTTATTGTTCATTTATATTCTAGCCATGGAATAGTAATATTAAACCCAGGCTGTATAAATCGGGATGACAGCAGTTCAAATCTAGTAAGGCTGTTGGGGATGCAAGAAAGACAAGGGGAAAGGGCTTTCTATGAAAGTTTCTAACTATCAAGGAAGTTTCTGTTGTCTGTACAGTTAGGGGATGGTTTTAAGTTTCTTGCTGGTGTTTTACGATTCCAAGAATATGAAAATAAAACCTCAAGTGGGTGAATTGGACGTAGGATGAAACAGCCAAGGGATTTGTTATCTCTGAGTATCTTAACACTAATGTTTCTCTGTATGCAGCTTATTTTGTTCTGCTGCTGAATTCAGGCCTAATTGCCACATATGTCTGGCTAAAGACCTATTTGAACAGTTAAAGTAAGTAGAAATTTAGTAGTAGCAATAGCAATATTGGTGGAAACTAATCAAAGAGAGAAGCAACTTAGAACTAAGGAGAAATTTTGTGACAGTTAGAACAATTAATCAATGGAACGACTTGCCTCCAGAAGTTGTCAATGTTCCAAAACTGGAAGTGTTTAAGAAGATGTTGGATAACCATTTGTCTGAAGTGATTTCCTGCCTAAGCAGGGGGTTGGACTAGAAGACCTCCAAGGTTCCTTCCAACTCTGTTATTCTATATTCTATATTCAATAGCACTTATACTCATATACCACTTTACAGTGCTTTGCAGCCCTCTCAAAGCAGTATACAGAGTCAACCTATTCAATAATCAACCCAACAATCTGGGTCCTCATTTTACCGACCTCGGAAGGATGGAAGGCTGAGTCAACCTTGAGTCGTTGAGATTTGAACTGCCAAACTACTGGCAGCCAGCATTCAGCAATAGCAAAAGTAATGAATAATAATAAAATCTCTGCCCCTTTTAATTCAGCCCTTACTTGTCAGACAGTTCTGTCTGGAAAAAGTTGCAGCTACTATCGGAGTTATTAAGGAATATATGGAAATGTTTCTGATTTGAAAATTGTAATATATATCTTGTTAGGGAATCTTTGAACTGTTTGTACTGTACACAACATGTTCTAAAGTATAATCTGTATGTTTGGTTTTGAATCCACCCAAGGTGGCTTTAGTCATTCAAATGAATGAAAGAGCATGGTTTTAGCACATTGTATGAATCCAAATTCAGTGATATAGGCTTTGTTAATATTTTAGCCTATATTAGAGCCTTAGGCTTAATTGCTTTGCGATTATTTTATTTGGTAAGTATCTGAGCAATTATATCAAAAATCTGAAATGTACAAATCTGTTTATGTTTATTGGTTATTGTTCATATTTTATTTTTGTGTCAATTTGGAAATAGAGATCTTTGTTTTGAAAGCATTACTTTTAGTAAATATTCTTGTATTAAATTGAATGATTATGTAAATTATTCTGCATTGTAAAGTGAATTTTATTTTGGTTTGCTTCAGAAGCATATGTACTAAAATTATTTTCCAATTGTCTCTTGTTCATCGGAGAGAAATACAAGATTGTGTTTAAATATTCATTAATTTTCTTCCCAAAGTCATTCTATATAATTTTGACTTTTTAGTATAATTACAGTTTATTGGATAGCTTCTGAAGTCTCATATATTTGTGCTGTATTAATGTTTAGTTAATGTATTCGTTTTCCGTAGAACTTTGGTGCCTGTAATTTTTTAAAAAATCTTTTCTTACTCTCTTGATTTGTGTCATAACTTGCACATAAAACACTGTAGTTAGAATGTATAATCCCAGAATAAAATATAATTTGTTACAGATATTCTATAATTTTAATACATATGTTTCTTCTTTTATATTGTATTAATTAATAAACATTTTTAGATATCCTTGCAGGGCTTGGTGAAAAGAGGAAGTACTGCAACCTATGCTAATGTGCTATCCAATCTTCCTGAAACAGAAGTTACTACTTTAGACAATGGCTTACGAATAGCATCAGAAAAGTCAAACCACCCTACATGTACAGTAAGTTTTAATTTGGTTTTTTTTTAAAGAAAATTGTTGGGATTCCTTTTTTTTTCAGTTGGGTCTATACTCAATTCAGGCTTGATATTTTTAATGGAAGGAATCTAGTAAAACCTTTAAAAAGTATAAGTTTTCTTAAGCTGCAGCTCACTTCATCAGATGTATAGAGTGGCTAGACTGATTACATTTACATATTTCCAATAGAAAGTAACTTCCCCTAAAAACTGAAAGTCCTAAAACCAACTTAATAAATAGCAGACTTCCAAGTGAGTCTTTTATTGCACCCAAGCTATTCAGAGAAATATAATCTATACTTATTCCAGAGAAATCAGAGATTCCATGACAGAAAAGCAGACCATTTTTGAAATACGGCCACTGTGTCAGATTATTGGAGTTCTCTGAGCTTATCCTGCTCAGGTTGTTATCCTGCAGATGGCTATCATTTCTGCTTTTACTTTTTTAATGTCTAACAAGCGAGCATATTCTAGAATTAATTTTCAATTCAGATAGAGCAGTTACAAAGCTCAACTGACTTGCAATTGCATGTTGTGAATTGTAGTACGCTTTAGGTTACTTTGAAGTTTCTGCTAGCACAGGTCGTCTTCTGCAGAATTGATTACTTCAATGAAGGAATTATTTCAGTGTAGAATATCAAAATTTCCAATATTTTATTGGAAAGTCTGTTGTGTGGTAATGATGAACATATTTTAAGCTTAATAAATTGCTATTGAAATTGAACTTGGAGAATGAGTATGTGAAGCTTTGTATTATTCAATGGGCAAAGAATTTTGGATATAACATGATGCTTGAGCAATGAGAAAACATATTTTTCCATGTGGACAGGTTTAAAATTTACTTTAGTAACATTTAAATAACATTTAAACCGCTTATTCTAATGCCAAATAAATTGTCAAGAATCTATAAAGATACTTCAAATGAATGTTGGAAATGTAAATGTAACAAAGGAACCTTTTACCATTTATGGTGGACAAGTGATAAAGCAAAGAAATACTGTGTAGGATTCTCATCTTGATACAGAAGATTCTCAAAGTGAATATAAAGATAAAACTTTTCTTTTTTGCTTAATGGATAAAGAACTTGAAAAAAATGGAACTTTGATGTTATTTATGCTGATAGCAGAAAGATGGAAAGATACTTTGATTCCCACAATAGTTGAATGGCTGCAAACATTGATGGAGTTAGCAGAGATGGATAAATTGATTGTTTTGATTAAAGAATACAATTAATTTCATTTCTACTTGGAAACCACTTTTGCACTTTGTGCTTGAGGTGGAAAAAAATTAAACTTTGATTTTTGGTTTTGCTAATTAACTAGATTATTATCAAAATGGCTAAATATATATTATTATGTAAAAGTAACAAGTTGAGGTTGCACCTTATTTTACTGTACCAAAAAGAATCAGAGTTGGTGCTTTTCTTCTCCCCTTTATCTTACACTTTTTCCTCTTCCCCTCTTGTTTCCCTATTTTCCATTATTTCCATTTTTCTTTGCATCTCTGTATTTTATATTTTGCTAAACTAATACACACACACACACACACACACTGTGTGTGTGTATCCCAGATGATAATTAGCATTTTTAGCAATACAGTATGCTTAATTAAGGTATGTATCTTTTTAAGGTATGGCTATTGCACACTTGGACTATAGTATAATGTAATCATAACTTTTATATGCACTGGGAAACCAAAAAAAATCTTTCTCTTGCTTTATTGTGATACTCACCTTATTACAATGGTCTGGAACTCAATTTGCAATATCAACAAAGTATGCTTATAATATAATGCAGCTATAATTAATGTAAAACATATTTTAAAAGTATATTAATCATACAAGATGCAAAAGTATTAAAAGGAATGCAGGTTCAGAACTGCATTAGGATTTGTTGAATGACTGGGATTTGATAAGATTTGTCAAATGCGTTGGCCATGTTAGCTTGGGTAGCTTTGAGATATAATTCAGCGATGTTCTGAGATGGAATTTTGGATCAGAAACCTTCCCAATGATTTACCATACTCTTGATATGGAAGGGAAATTTTCCACATGGAATGGATCAAGAGGAAGTTCAGTCTATGGCAAGCACATTTTGGGAGCTTACTGAAACCTCATGTACCTCAGCATAGGATTGTCCTCCCTTTTTTTTTAGGCCAAATCCTGGTGTTACTTTCAGCCTCTGCTTAGATTTTGATTTGTTGACTGAAAAAAAACACTGTCTTGGTATTGACAAATGTAGACTCATTCTACATTTCTAGTCAAATTAAGGAAAGTTACTTAAATTGCAAGTTATATAGAACAATAGGGATGTAAGGATGATTATTATCTGTGCAGTTGAAGCTCTTGCTTTCAACAGTCTATTATAATTCATTCAATTTGTATACCTGCCCATCTCAAGTGACTCTGGGCATCAAACAAAATAAAAACAAGCAATGGTACAAAAATTAAAATACATAAAATACATTATCAGATTACAATATCCTATAAAGCTAGCCTGATATTTAATATATTTAACCAATTCTTTTTTTAATCAGGTTGGAGTATGGATTAACGTAGGAAGTCGTTATGAAACTGAGAAGAATAATGGAGTTGGGAACTTTATGGAACACCTGGCATTCAAGGTGAGCTGCAATATGATTGAGTTGTGCTGCTTCCTACATGTGTGTGGCCTACTGCTCTGAATCCAGAGAAACTTTAAAAGGGATTCTATATTTCAGAAACAAACTTTTAGTCATTATTATGTTACTTTCCAGTCTGATTTAAATTTATTTAGAGCATTTGTATTTCTTAAGAAATTTTGCTGTGTGGAGTCTTGGTGCTCTCTGAACTTGGTGGTTTTCTTGTAGACATTTTGTTACCAAACTAAGTAACATCAGTGCACTTGTATGCCGTGATACTGTGAAATTTAAAAGTGTGTCTTTCTAACAAGTTGAATTATATTTAAATGAAAAAGATTAAGGAACAAATACTACTATGTAGATATATTATTTGTTCAGCTTACAGTTTTTAAAAAAAATATAAAGGAACTAAAATTCTTGTATCATTTTCAGCTAACAAAAATGATTATATCCAATAGGATTCGTCATATGCAAGCATTGAAAGAAAATAGAGATACTGTAAAAGAGTATCTAGTCCATGGAGTCTCCTGGAGTCAACAACTAATTTGAAGGCTATATATAAAAGATAGTTCTAGCGTCCTTTACGAAATATGGTTCATTCTGAGTTTTGCCCTTTCTGACTTCATCTGCGCAAGAACGTAAACCTGCCATAGCAAATCAGGACTGCAGAATCATGTTCCTTCACTTCTGCTTCTTAAGAATACAGTAGATGCATTTAGAAAAGTTTTCATTTCTTCTTGTTTTCTGCTCAATCTAGCTATGCCACCTGGGGGATAATACTTGTTAGGGATTTCTTCTTGAACTTCTTGCCAAACTGATATTCCTCTCCCTATTTTCTCAGTGAGGAAGTTCATTAGCTTGCTGGGACATCTTACTAGCTGAAAACCAGAATTTTGATTCTTTGAATTTGTCTGTTAGGATGAATGTAAGACCATTTCACCATATGCTACCTCAAGGTAGTCTTCATTTAAACCAGGGCTTGTATTGTAATTTAATTGATGTAGCCATAGACCTTATAGAAAGAAAATCCTCGGGATAATATGACCTTCATAAATACTGAAGTTGCTGCAAGCACTAAACACAATATTGATTGTTGATGTTTTATTAGGGCACGAGTAAATACCCTTATGCCCAATTTGAAAAAGAAGTGGAAGGCATTGGTGCACATCTTGACAGCTACTACTCCCGTGAAAAGACAGCCTTTTACATGAAAATTCTACCCAAAGATTTGCCCAAAGGTAATGTAAATTGTCTATGAGTTTGACAAAATTGCTTTGTTTGCTTGTTTGCTTTCATTGAACAATAGTAGTGATACTATTATTCTCTTCCATTACTATTGTTATTCTTTTGCATCAATACTAATAATTATTTATACTTTCTCAGCAATTGGCATCTGAAGCAAAGGAGATGGGTGGTTGAAGTTAAAAGTAAATGATTTGCAGAAGAAATAGACAATTAATAGTCTAGGAGAGGAATTCATTTATGGGCAGGAGATACAAAAGGATTGACATTGGCTGTGCCTTGCAATGCCATAAATTGCTTTCTAATTTAGGGGAGGGGGAGGGTTTCTCATCCCAGAATGTCGTGGTAACTTTTTAATTTAATTCGACTTGATGATTCAAATAGCATGTCTTTTTCAGCAATTGAGATTCTGGCTGAAATAACACAGAACTGTAGCTTGGAAGATTCTCAGATTGAGAAGGAGCGGAATGTCATCCTTCAGGAGATGAAAGAATCCGATTCTTGTCTGTCTGCTGTCCTCTTTGATTATCTTCATGCTTCAGCTTATCAAGGCACACCTTTGGCCCAGACAGCTGAAGGGACAACAGCAAATATAAAGTGAGTTGAATAGAAGTGACATGATTAAGACACACACAATTTCAGTTAGTTAATTGAAATAAAGAGTGAGATAAATATTTAAGTTGCAGATGTCTAAACAACAATGATCAAATACCTTTGCACAGAAAAATAACAGCCATTTATCTTAATTGCTACAATATACATTAGGGAAACTGAGTGTTGGAGTTATAGTTAAATCAACTATACCAGTGATGGTGAACCTATGATATACATGCCAAAGGTGATACACCACTACTTTTTGGATGACCAGCCAATATTTACCAACAACTGAGAACAATGATTCTCAAAAGAACATTCTGTTTTCACACCGTTTTCTGGGAAGCTCTGGGCCATGGGGCAATTGCACTGATTTTCAAGGCTTGAACCCCTTGGGGAACAGCATCAGGTGGCCTGTTTGAGTGGCACTAGGACAGCTGGAGGTCCAAGAGTCAAGTTAGGCATATTTCGAATTTTTGACATGCCAAGCCTGAAAGGTTTGCCTTCACTGGTCTAGAAGTATCAAGTCAGTTCTACCTGGTGCAATAATTGTGATACAGGTCTGAAATACACAGTTCTACTTGCTTACTGCTTTTTTTGGGGGGGGGGGTCTTCCAAGGAAATATCTCTCAGTAGTTAATGTAAATGGGTATGTGTTCTTATTCAAAAAAATTGTCTACATAAACTGTGGCTGGTGGGGGTGGGGAAGTTGATTGAAAAGGGGAAAAAAACTGACAGTTTGATTTTTGAAAAATTCTAGAACAAAATTCAAAATATTTATTTTTAATTTAATTTATTTTTTAAAAATAAATAGTTTTATTAAACTTTTGGGAGAAGCATGCAATTGAAAAAGAAGATTAGTAGAAGATCTTGCCTGGTGTTTCTCTCTCTCTCTTTTTTTTTTAATAGAATATTTATTTATTTATTTATTTTTCAAACATAAACATCAAATATAACTTTAAAGAACGAAGTCCTGATCCGGTTATAGATAGGTACAATGCTTACATTCCTTTAACAAACTCCATTCGCAGTTTCCATTACATCTTTTTAAACATAAAACTCAAAACATGAAAAGAGAAGGGAAAAAAAATTTTTTTTAACATAAATTCTAGCATCTTAGTCTAAATAGATCCATTATATCACCACAAATTTAATTTTTATATCCATGTCAATCCCGCTTATATCTGGTTCTTCTCCAATATGTCTTCATTACATCTTTTAATATCAATATCAAAACATTTATTTTTATTTTATTTATTTTATTTGTTTAGATTTGTATACTGCCCTTCTCCTTGCGGACTCAGGGCGGTGAACAGCCAAATAAAAATAGTACACAAAAGTTAAACAATTTCTTTAAAAAAGCATATAACTTTGGCTAAAAATTAAAACCATTAACCATTAAATATTTAAAATACCCAACCCTATAATACAGATCTTAAAAATTCAGCGGGGTCAGGCTAGACCAGCAAGCTGAAAGAGATGAGTTTTCAGGGCCCGACGAAAAGTCCGGAGGTCAGCAATTGTTCTCAGTTTTGGAGGAAGATCGTTCCAGAGGGTAGGGGCTGCCACAGAGAAGGCAGAAAATGCCTTTATGCCACAAAACATAAGTTTTAACAATCTTCTAACCTCATAGTTTAATTATTTACATTAAATTTTTATCACCACGAATCTTAATTTCAAATTCAATAAAACTCTATCTTTATTCCAGTTTATAAAACAAAGTTTTATCCATTCTTCTTAGTCTCTTGACCCATTTCATCAAGTATTAAAATCTTAAACTTTATCAATTTATGTTTAATTTTTTTCCTGCTTATCATCTATTACACGATTTAATCTAATTTTAAATTTTTTAATATTTGTATTATATGTGTTTTAATTTGGCTGTTCACTGCCCTGAGTCCCCCTCCCGGGGAGAAGGGCAGTATATAAATTGAAATAAATAAATAAACACCTAACTCCTACTATTGTTTGGCTGATTTCCAGCATCTTTTATTTTGGCTGATTTACAGCTTGCTCTCCTCCATACCTCCAGTTTTTATTTGGCTGATTTCCAGCATATTATATTTGGCTGATTTTTGCCTGGTGTTTCATAATCACATACATATACATGCACGTAACATATGCTATACACACACATATATTAATCACAGACCATTTAGAATACATAGCAGAAAAAAGAGTTAGCAAGGTTGTTTCTATATGGTATAAAGCTATAACAGTATCTACTTGTTCTGCTTCGGGTTCTGCGAAGCCTCCTCCCAGAAGGTAACAAAGAAAACTGGTCATGGAGAGGATGTGTAGCTGCGCAGGTTGTGATGGGAGAATCCCGATACTATCATGTAACACCTCTCCTGCGCGACTTGCATTGGTTGCCAGTTGCTCTCCGGGTGAGATTCAAGGTGCTGGTGATGACCTATAAAGCCCTACATGGCTTAGGCCCAGGATATTTGGCAGACCACCTGCAGCCAGCAATAACATCCCATCGCCCGGTTCACGCCCATAGGGAGGGCCTGCTCAGGGTGCCATCGGCTAGACAATGTTGGCTGGAGTCCCCAGGGGTAGAGCCTTGTCTGTGGGTGCACCCACCCTCTGGAATCAACTCCCCTTGGGGCTCCGGTTGGCCCCTGACCTTCGCACCTTCTGCCATGAATTAAAAACTTGGTTATTCAAGTCCCCCGGCCTGGACTGATGGGATTTTATATGAGTTTTTAACTTTTATCTGGTTTAATTAGGTATTTTAACTTTGTACTGTGGTTATTATGGATTTTATTGTTGTGAGCCGCCCTGAGTCCATTGGAGATAGGGCGGCATATAAGCTAAATAAATTAAATTAAATTAAATAAATCCCAGACCGTGGTCAAGCATCACTTATATGCCATGTCATGGATGGAAGGTAGTGTCTTAATTTAAATCCAATGTATTAGATCTTATGCTAATACCCATATGGCTAAGGCATAATTATAAAATATTGGCTGTGGATAACTTATACGTGCACATATACACATGTAGTACAGAAGCTATGACCCTTAATAAACTGTTGCTTGGCTGTTTTCACCAGATTTTTTAAAGAAAGGAAGTAAGTCACCAGGAGTGCTTAATGGTTTTTTTGGGTCATATACAGGGGTGAAATAAGTTTTTGTTGTTATAAACTACAGCTAAACCTTGATTAGTACAATCCTTTAAAGCAGGGGTTCTCAAACTTTGCCTGAAGCACTCAGAAACAGCTCTTAAATATCTACAGCTAAAAACATTTAAGTTGCTTTTGACACTCTTTTCCTGTTCAGACTCACAAGCATAAGATCCTCTCTCACTTCCAGCCTTGTATTTTATACTTTTCATTTCCCCATCACACACACACACACACAGAGGTATACAGTTCCTTGCTCATTGCAGACTCATATCCCCCCATCTTTTCTCCGCCATCTCAGTTCCTTCTGCAAAATGAGAGAAAAGAGCTTTGTAGAAATCTGGTCTTCTGCAGGCATTATTATTTTTTTAATTAATTACTCAGATTTCATGTAGATCTATGGAGATGTCTGGTGTTGGGTGATCAACATATGTATGCATCAAATTCTGAGAGGATACATGAGGAAGAAATTCTAACTTTGTTTTAAATAATTCTGTTTTTTTTTTCTCACTTAGTATTTCTGAAATTAGTTCAGTACTATCCTCATACTGAATACTGAAGTTGGTATAAAACAAAAGACACACCTGATGCCTTATGTTAAGGAGAAAAATCCTATCGGGGCAAAAAGCTAGCTAAACATAAAAAAAAGCAAACCATGAGTAAATCCAACATTAGAAGCAACATAATACAAGGTTGAAACTTCCCAGAAAATCAACTGCAGTTCCAGCTGCTACCTTGGACAGAAGGGCAAGATGGCAGATAAAGCTACTGTGTCTTTTTCAGTCTGCGCAGATGTAGAGCAATCCAAAGACAGTTGATGTGAAGAGCCCTCTCAGACATTCGAAAGGATTTTTTTTACCCTTTTGATTTTAATGTGGTGCCCAGCCCTAGATTATTCTAAATAACACATATGTTTAAAAAAATAAAAAGACAGTATGTTTCTAAGCTCACAGATGCCACATTCAACACAACGCCATACTTTTTACAAATTGTAAATTATGAAACATATTTTTTTATTTCTTCTAGGAAATTGACTCGTGCAGATATAACAGAATACATGACAACTCATATCAAAGCACCTCGCATGGTCCTGGTAGCTGCTGGAGGTTAGTGTAAACTGGTCTTTTAATCTTATCTTTTAAAAATAGGTTCTAATAGGTTCTAATTGTCAAGTAATACATCCCATTCAATAAGAACTCCGAGGCAGGCCTATTCCTCAAAGAACATTTTTATTGGGACATACCAAATTGGCATATTCTTGGTGGAAAATCAGATGTATGTTTCCGCCGGTTTTACACCCAGTTAAAAGTAAAACTTTTGTCACTTCCCACCAGAGTCACCAATCACATGGGTCCAATCTGCATGTAGTCCAGCATGTAGCTAAGTGACCTCAGTCTCCACCTTTCGAACACCTGCACCAACGTCCTTGATTCCCAGGAGAAAGGATTTTATTTTGGCTACAACACTCCAGCTATCTCTACAATACCACCCCCCCTTCCTGGACCCTTCACTCCAGGCTGTGTCAGCCCTGAAGCAGCGAGAAAAGAAACTTCCTGGAGAAAAGCTACAAAAAGTTCGGCCAACTTTAGGGCTGATACTAATGTTATAGGAATGTAATCATGACTACGATACAAGCAAAGACCATCATGTTTAGGATAGTGAAGTACATCGAGTCAGATCAACTCTTGTTAAACTAAGGGGAATATAAACATTTCTATTATGGTGAAAACAAAAGACTAGAAAAGTTGGGGATGGCCATCTCTGGGGGATGGGCTGTGCTAAGGGAAGCAGCCTCTCTCTCTACCACTGATACTTTTTCACTGTTCTCTCCTTCTCCACCCAACCCCCACCCCCCCAATAATTTCTATCCAGAATATCTTTATTCTGTGTGTGAACCAAAATGCTCTACTGAGGAACCCCAAATGATGGACTGAAATTATAGGAAGGCAAAAAAAAGAATCCTATCACTAGGAATAGGCAATAGAACCAAGGGGTTAGTGGTAGTTTGTTCTCCAAACTTGTTTAGTATCCAAACAAGCTTGGAGAAGAAAACCACCACCAACATCTACCACCCGAGCTACAAATATTTCCCACCATTTCTAATAGAACCAAGGGCCCAGTATAGAGAGCCACAGAGTTAACCTTGAGAATATGCAGAAATAATTATAGAAAACGTGTTAAGCCCAAGAAACAGAAAGAATGCGAAAGAAGCTCAGGGCGTTATTTGCTGGGGTATAAGAGGGAGAGGAGGGAAAATACAGACTTTTTAAAGATTCTGCTACTACTGCCTGTAGCCCCTGTCTAATGTAGCGTCTGTTAAAGGGTTGTCATCCAGAGAGATTTCACTGGGTACGTTCAAAAAAAGTCATAAGTGGGGATGTTTTAATTTTATATCAGTTTGGAGAATAGTTTTGCAGCTGTTTAGCAAAGATTTCTCTTTTAGCAGCCCCTGTTGGAAGAAACAATATTCATATTCATTAATATTCATATTGCCTTGTTTTTTAATAGATGTTGGTCATAAAGAACTGGTGGATCTTGCCCAGCAGCATTTTGGTAGTATTTCTTCTAACTACAAAGCTGATACCATACCTGTTTTGTCCCAAAGTCGTTTCAGTGGGAGTCAGGTAAGAGTCTTCCTGGCCTGGCATTATCATAAAATAAAATGTACATGGAAATGATGCAGTATAAACTCTATGTAGATCACTTTTTATTAAAGTGGCTTCTTGAATGTGAGTATGCAGATGATGCCCAGGTGTACATCTCCACCCTGGGCTGACCAAGCAATGCCACTGAGGGGATTTCCCAGTGCCTGGAGGATGTGAGGGTCTGAATGGGAAGAAAGGCTTTGGGTCAACCCTGACAAGACTGATTTGCTATAGATTTTAATGATTTCTTGCTCTGGATATTTTCTATCCTTAACTCTGCCTGGATTGACAGATCTTGTTTGATGAGTGTGACAGTCACTACCGTGTTCCTTACCCATGGTGACTGTTACTTTAGTCATCTCCCATTTTGATTAATGTAATGCCCTCTATATGGGACTGCCCAGAATGCAGTGGCAAAGAAAGTAGGCTTCTGAATATTAATTCATGGTGATGCTTATCACCTATAGGCTTATCATCCCCGGGCCATAACCCACTATCAGGCCTTGAGCCCTTTGGAACCAGGTCGCAGAAGTGCTGGGTGAGCACGCACATATGCATCCCTACTCACAGCCGTGGGCGCTCCATTTGTACAAGCGGTGGCCCCGTGGCCCCACTGCTCGCACAGAACCATCCACTCTCTCATCCCCCACTCTGGTCTGCAAAGCTGGAAAGTTTGGGGAAGTCTGATCTATAAAGCTCTACTTGGCATAGGCCAGGCTCTTTGTGGGACCACAATTCCATTGTTTTTGTTCTGCCCACCAGATCTATCAGAGTATGCTGTGGATCTTCCCTATTAAACAGTGTCATCTTGTTGGACCCCTCTACAGTCGTGCCCATAGTATTATGGTATATACGATAATAAATGGTAGTGAAGAGCTTCCCTCTGGCAATTCTGATGGTCCTTACCCTGTCCCCCACCCCCCCAAGTCTTTTGGCCAGAAAGTTAAGCAAGCTCTGCTACTGATGTAGGCTTTTGACATTGAAGTATATTGCTGTATCATGTGCATCATGATTGTAGCTGTTAGTTTAATTCTTGTACACAGCCCAGAATCACTGTTGTGAGATGAGCAGCCTTATAAATCATTTAAATAAATGTGTATCTGGCCTTGAATATTTTCCTCTCATAGTATAACTATTTTTAGCAACTCAACACCTCCATGCGAAGTAGCTATTTATTTTACATCTGAAATACATTTAGTGTTGAAGCAGGTTAAGGTATTGGTATTGGCCCTTTCTTTATGTTCACTTCTTCACTTAAATTCCTTGCCTACTTTTCTTGGCTATCACAGCAGTAACAAGGCTGAATGTTCATGTTTATCACAGCCACTCTCGAGTTCTCAATACAAGATTCACAAATTTTTTAAAAGTGGGATGAAAATATTTTTAAAATAAAACATGAATTCTTTGTTTGGGTTTTGGTTTAGTAGATAAAAGGGGAAATGTTATCTTTTTGCAAAATGATATGACTGGGCTTTTTTTTCTCTTTTCTTGCTTCATACCCTTTTTAGGTCACAGTCAGAGATGATAACTTACCTTTGGCTCATGTTGCTTTCGCAGTGGAGGGGCCTGGCTGGGGTAGCCCAGACAACCTTGTCCTTCTGTTAATTAATTCAATCATAGGACGCTACGACCTTACCTTTGGTGGAAGTAAGGTAAGGCACTGTGATTGGCATGTTCATTTTGATTATCACATCTATGTTCACACTTAGCAACCACATAGATAGATTTTCTCCATGACAATCTGTCCCTAATCTGGTCCTTCAAGTCTCTGTAGTGCTCTCATCTCCATTGTGACTAAATCCATCCATCTTGCTCTTTATCATCCTCTTCTTTTCTTATCTACCATCTTTCCCTGCATTAGAGCCTTTTCCAGAAAGCTGGGTTTTTGCGTAATGTGTCCGAAGTACCTGATATTTTGTGCCTTGAGTGAGAACTCTTGAGTTGACTTGTATGATGATCCATTTCTTGACCGTGCCTGAAATTTTCAGGAATCTTTGCCAACATGGAGAATTCCTTGTTCGAACTTCCCACAAGCCATTTTGGTCCAGAACACTTGATTATCTGCTGCTGATTTAATTTCCCTAATGTTACAGATGAACAGCATAGCTAATATTCTGGTTTAAGTAAAGTCCCTTTTTGTATTCAGTTTATTTTTCCTAGGAATTCAATTTTGTTGGACAGGTGCTCATTTGCATTATGGTATCTGAATTATGTGGCAAGGATTTTTTCATGTTGAGTTTAAGAAATTCTCTAATGAGTTTGTTAGGCTTCCGTTACTTGTGTGGCTTAGGTGATTAATGTACTGATGAAACTGAATCACGGCTATTTCAAGGTTAATGTCTGTGAGTGAATACTTTGTTGTTATCAGTTATGTCTGCATTTTTGCATAGTAAATGATAACTATCTGTTTATAGAATCTGTATAGCAAAATGGCTGCTGATTTTGCTGAGCATGACATCTGTCGAAGTTTCCAGACCTTCAACATTTGCTACTCTGATACAGGACTCTTTGGTTTTTATTTTGTCACTGATCATTTCAAAATTTTACACTCAAGTGATTGGGGAAGATACGAATGGTAAGGGTGGTTTTATTTCTATTATGTTATTTTTATTTTATAAGAAAACAGTACTATATGGGGCTGCAAATAGACTTCAGGAAATAGCTCTCCAAGGATTAATGAAAAAATATTTGCAAATGGGAAAATAAAGTAGAAGCAAAATAATCTCAAAACCTGTTCTGAAAGTTTCTAGTGTGAGATAGTGTATTGCAGCTTCTACATTAGAATTTAGTTGTATTTATTATGCCTCTGCAGAGAGTTTTCATTTAAATATTAGCTCAAGTGTATACTACTCTTTCTGTTTCATTGTCTATACGTTTGTCCTGTGATGATCTTCTTCTTTCAGCTTTAATGTAGAATGGGTATCAAACTCATCTGTGGGATGCTTAAATCTGGCCCACAGGGCCAGCCTGGAAATAGCAAAGGACCAGCCTGCAGTGCATCTGGCAGCCAAAACAGGACATGGGGGGCTGTGTGCTGCCCCCTGTGGCCCGTTTTGGCTGGCAGGGTGCTTCAGGAGGCATCTGTCCCATCTCTTTCTCCCCTCCCCCAAGCCAGTCCACGGAGGAGAAGTACAATGCTGATCCATCTGTTCAAGAAATACAGTTTGACACCCCTGATGTAGAATAAGAAACCTGATTTCCTTGCTATCAGCAAGCGTAAGTTTTCTAAAATGGAAGAGAATTGTCATTTAAAGATGTATTACATTTGATGAATCTCTTTTTTCAATTCTGCTGCTTGTACAGGATGCGCATTTGCACTGATTTGCCTGAACACGACTTGGAGAGAGGCAAAAAAGTTCTTCGAAGGAACTTGGTGGCCCAACTGGATGGTATGTCTCTTAACACAGTTTCAATTTTAACACCTCCTGAACAGGTTTTTCTTTCTTGTGAAAAGTGTAATGAAAGTAACATTTTTCCTGAATTCCTCTCTATTTCAAATGTTTGCTAGTCTGTCTTCTATGCTACCCAGCACATTCTAATGTCTAAATTGACCAATCTACAGATGGAACATGAAGGTAGAATTGCAAGCCCTGACCCCGCAGATCTCTTTATTTTCTTTAAGTTGTGTAACTTTCTGTTCCTTTTGGCTTTATAGAAGGCACCTGTCAGTCGCTCTGGAAAATTTGTAGTCTACCAGCCACTATAAAGAATATTACCTTATTAGCTCCAAGCAATCAGGAAGTTTATCAAAAAAACAGAAACTGCATATTCAGAAGCATACTTTGTTTTTTAGATGATACATAAATGTTACCAAAGCGATTGCTTTAGAAGACACACCCCCTTCTATGAAACACTGTTTCTGAAGATGATCTTGTTATCTTCCATTTCTATTGTTTGTACTTTATATGGTTTTATGTTTGTATATAAATATAGATGCACACACACAGTGAAACCACTTTTTGCACACTACTTGGACAAAGGGATAACACTATTCCCAAGTGTTCCAAAATATATAAGCATGTCATTGTGGCAATTTATAACCTGTGTATAACAATGTGACTACACAAATAACGCAGACGTCTCATTTACTACATCCAATCTCATTTGCATGACTTTCCAGAAATGATGCAATTTGTGGTGAAATGACATGTATTACTCAAATGATATAAACCATTGCAAATGTGACAACCTTAAGGCAAACGTAGGGTCAGTCAACTTCCAACTTCCTCATTTAAACACTTTGGATGCAACAGATCAATTCATTATTTCAGGTGGGATGTCTGGACAGAACCTGGTTGCACTTAAAGTTAGGAATTAATGCTACACATAGATGCCATGAGTTTGTTCCTGGTTAAAATTTCTGAATGAATAATATAACTTCTTCTCAAAAGCAACCCACTTAATATCATGCAAAGTGCTTTTAATTGAAGAAATGCAATCTAAATATGGTAAATTATCATGTTTCCCTGAAAATAAGGCCCGGTCTTATTTTCTTTTATGCCCCAAAATAAGCACCAGGTCTTATTTTCAGGTAATATCTTACCCGCTTAGGACTGCCACAGCCAGGCATCCCATGCCCCAACACCTGTCTTGCCACTACCTGACTTCTGTGGCCATTCGTGGCCAGATGCCATGTGGCGCATCACGCTGGTGCCGCTGCTCACAGCCAGACATTGCATGGTTCATTGCACTGATACCACTCACAAGTGGCCACAGAAGTCGGGCAGCAGCACAACAAGTGTCGGAGCATGGGAGATCTGGCTGCGGCAGTCCTAAAGTAAGGTGCGGGGCACATGGGACAGTTCCACCCTAGCTTGATTTTTATGCGTGCACCTTGCCCTACCTCGCCCAACCAGATGGTAGGACAGAGTGGGCAAGTTCTTAATTAGGGCTTATTTTGGGGGTAGGCTTATATTAGGCCACGTAAAAATCAAGCTATGTCTTATTTTCGGTGAAACACGGTAGTATGTGAAAGTAAACTAGATTGTCTATTTTTACAGAGGTCTATGCTATTGCAAATCTATTTAGAACAATTGCTCAGTTATTTCTGGAATGGATATAACCCATATATAAACAGTCTTCAGTTACACAGAATAAAACTAAGCTTCCAGAAATCAAAGTTTTTAGCCTTCTTAAATCATTTACAGAACAGGACACAACAAGAAATCATTCCTGTATTAATCTATAACTCTGTAGTTGTGTAATATCTTCATAAAGACCAATCAGTATCACATAGAATAGTATTAGAATTCATGAAAATCTAGGAGTGCACACACAAACGTTTGGATTGAATATTTATCAAGCAAATTGTTACAAAATTAGGAAAAAAACAAGGAAGTCTAAGCTTACTATTTTAGCAATGAAATTAAATCTCCAAATGGAAAATATAATAATAGTAATAATAATAGTAACATAACAACAATAATAATATGAGAAGGTGAAGATCTTATGCGACTTTCAAATATAGCTGAATCATCATTTAGAACACAACACGCCAGATATCACAGTTGTTGAAAATCAAAGCATACAATTTACTGATAGTGTTGTACTAGGAGACTCCAGAGTCAAAGAAAGAAAGAACTAGAAAAAAATAATGAACTATCACGACCTCACCATCGAAACGACACGATTATGGATGAAACATGTGACAGTGATACTCATTGTCATCGGAGCACTTAACACCATGTCCAAGAATTTTACAAAATACATCAAGAAATTACATATTCCTACAATAACACCAGTGAAACTGCAAACAATTGGAGGAAGGAGAAGGAGAAGAAGATGATCTTGTGGGACTTTAGGATTCAAACTGACAGGCACTTGGTCCACAACACACCTGACATAACAGTAGTTGAAAAGAAAAAAGTATGGTTCATTGACATTGCAATACCTGGTGATGCACGGATTGAAGATAAGCAGCAAGAAAAAAATCACAAAGTACCAGGACTTGCAAATTGAAGTTAAGCGACTGTGGAAAAAGAAATCGTGTGTTGTCCCGATTGTAATTGGAGCCCTTGGAGCAATACCCAAAGGGCTACCCCACTATTTAGAAATTCTAAATTTACCGGACTTGAACATTTTGACTCTACAAGAAACCACCTTACTCGGAACAGCCTACATCCTCCGACGATACCTTAACAGTTCTTAGGTCCTTGGTTAGGACTCGAGTTACTGAGCTATTAACCAGCCTTAAAGGCTGTGAATCTCACTACAGATTAACTAATAATAATAAGAAGAAGAATGATAATGATAATTTTAAGAAGATTCTTGGCTGATACCTAGGATGCTGGCAGCAACCCATATCGATCATTAGCACCAGTCAATGGTATTTGTGATGCATTTTTGAATGTTCAGTTGACCGAGTTTCATGTTGAATGAATAAAGTATTAACAATAACAACAATAACAACAACAACAACAACAATAATAATAATATGTTAATGGCAGACATCATTAGTGCTTGATTATGTATAGCATTTGCTGCAGGTTGAAGAAATTTAAAGTTTGCCCCTCTATTAAGCAATACACTGTAGACCAATTTGATTTGGTTAACTGTTTCTTTCTGCATTTGGTAAGGTAGCACAAAGTTACTATGAAAGTGTTTCATTGTTACTTCTCTCTGTGCATTTTGCCATGAACAAGAAACATTAGAGTTGGAAGCAGCCACTGTCTTTATCCCTCCATGCTAGGTGTAGCCTGATACTAATGATATCTACCACCAAAAAGTATTCAGTCCACAATTTCTGTTTTGAGACTAGCTTTGAAAGGCAGGTGGTTGACTCAAATATCTGGCCCAAACATCAGCTCTTCCTCATCTTCTGCTTTTTTTGTAATATCATTGATGATGAACTTCATGATGAACTACTTGCACACTAGTAACGTCCTATATGAAAGAAATACCTGACTACAAGGATTTTTGAATGGTATTTATTAACAATATATACTTGTTTGTGTATTGTGGAATCTGCTTCACTTCTTGAAAAGAGATTTAATGACTCCATTGACAATCCACTATTATTTTTCAGGTACTACTCCAATGTGTGAGAGTATTGCCACCCAGCTGCTGAGCTATGGTCGTCGGATACCTTTGGCAGAATGGGATGCCAGAATTTCTGTAAGTATTATTTTGTTTGATGAAAGAGGAAGCTTAATTTCACTAGATTATAGTTGAAACAGTAGTTATTTGCATTACTTTGCAATAATGGTGAATATCTGTAGCTCAGGTGTAGGATGAGGGTGAAGGTTCGTTCTCTGAGCTTGTGAGTTGGTTTCCGAATGTTTCGTAATTAGGTTAGGTAACATCTTCAGCAGAGTTTAGGGGATGTCCATGTCAGTGTTGTTCTGTTTATAAGAGCTTCAGGTCTGGGTGTGTCAAATGAGGGTCTTGTGATGGGTGTAAATAAGGAGATTACATCAGGTCAGGGTCATTGGGGAGTGAATTCAGGGAGGGGTTTGCATGGGTTGGTTGAGAATTTGTGCTGTCTCTGATTGGCTGTGTGGTTGATTTGGATTCTGAGGAATTTGTAGGCTGGTTGTAAGTCAGTGTGTCTGTTGATGGAATTGCTTGTAGAGTGCCAGGCTTTGATGAACTCAGGAGTGAGGCAGGTGGTAGCGGGGCCAATTATTTTTGTGTTGCTTCAACCAAACTGGTGCTGTTTAGTGTTTGCATTACTGTTTGATAAATGCTAAGACATGGCATTCTACTCAGTGCTAAAATATCAAGCATGGTATGTCCGTTTTCTGCAATTCTGGAGCCTATCTTGCAACATGCAAAAATCCTTAGGAAATTTAAGGTGTTTCTCATGAAGTTCGAGGAGCTCTAATTTGTGGGGTGCTGGTTTCTGACTCAGGTTATTACTGAAGGAAGTAATCTATGAAGGAGTTCTGTATTTTTGAAGAGACTATTGTATTCTTAAAACACACTCAAGTAGATGAGAGCAATGACAATTCGAGTTTTGCCAATGATGTACAGTTTTGGTTGGTATTCAGTGTATGTAATTAGCAAATTGTCTAAATTTCTTCTGAAAGTATATCTAATTTTTTTCTGTCTTCTAGGAAATTAATACCCAAATGGTTCAGGATGTCTGCAGTAAATACGTGTATGACAAATGTCCAGTTGTTGCAGGAGTTGGTAAGTTGATAGGCTTTGAGTTTTGATTGCTAAGGAAGGAGAAAACAATCTGTTGATTATTTTGGTATGTTTAAAATACTTCAGATTAACTTTGCCAGATCATGTTCTGGTGATTTATGACAAAACTGAATTCAATATAATCCCAGATCTGCATGCCACCCTTTTTACAATCCCATTCTAAGACAGCCATAATGAAATTGGACTCTTAAGAATGTTTGTGAAAATGTTATTTCTGAGATCAAATTTGTCCTATGACATGAATTATCTGCTTGTAGTTGTACCTTTCAATGTTTACCTGTCAGCCCAGGAAAGCTTTCCCTTGAAACCTGCCTGAACAGGTAGATGACTTAGAACTGCTGGTGATTCCCCCATCATCCAGTGCAGTTGTTAAGATTCCATCTGAAACTTTAAAGCAAAACTCTTTGAAGGCAGTTTCCAGAGTAATAGGAGATATAATCTTCCTCAACCTCAAATGCCAACTTTTTTCAAAATGTCTGACTTGAATTTTGATGTATTATTGAATCCAATTTATATTCAGAGGGTTTAGGCTACTTGGAAACCTTGAACAGAGAAGTATTGTTACATCTGATCTGACAGTGGTTTGTAGAAAACCAGTAAAACTTCTATCAAGCTCTTCTTTTCAAGCTTATTAAGTAATGCCAGGGGTTTCTTTACAGAATCTGAAACAAATTGGTTCTTTTTTCAGGACCTGTTGAGCAACTTCTGGATTACAACTACAACCGCACTTGGACATATTTGAACCGTTACTAAGCAGTCCAATGCAAGATGGAAATCCTCTGGACCGTCTGGATTTTCTTGTGGTCTTTTGTGTCCCAGTGGCAAAATGGATCCCATACGTTCTGTATAAAAATGCTGTATAACTATGTAAGTGATATCAGAGAGCAAAATAAATTTAAATGAGTTGGTATCGAGTATTTATGTTAATGAGGGAATAAAAGTGAATTATACTTGCAATTTGTTTGTATAGCTGCTTAGCATAGATATTGAGATCTTTAATAGAGAACTGCATATTTACCTTGGCCTTCCAATAACCTTAATTTAAAATGAAATACAAAAGCAGTTTTAAACAACTAAAGATACGTCTCAATTTTGCATTGGTAAATAACACCTGCTTTTATTGAGCCACCTCATTCAGATTGGTCATACTATCTGCCTCTAGAACTCTTTTGCATTAACATTTTAAGATTACAGAATATTAAGTGGATGTTTCTAATGGAGAATACTTTTTTTAATGTATCTAACGTACTATCTCAACTTAGAACCATCATTAAGCCTGACAATATGGTCATACATTGTGACAGTCATAAAGTGAGTCGCTACAGGAGTGACCCAATTCTACTTTTCTTATGGTTAAGTTAACACTGTTGTCCTTAATCAAACACGTTATTCGCTATGACTGGCTTTTGCCAGAAACCCGAAGCAAACACCAGATTTTGGCAAAAAATGTAAATCCCTTCACGTGACTGCAGATTTGATTTGATTTGATTTGATTAGATTTATATACTGCCCTTCTCCTTGCGGACTCAGGGTGGTGAACAGCCAGGATTAAAAAACAAGGTACACAAAAGTTAAAATTTAAAACAACAAATATGAATTTGGCCGATAATTAAAACAGTTCAATTTAAAATTAATGTCAAAATACTAAAAGTTCTAAAAAATTTAACAGGGATCAGGCCAGGCCGGCAAGCTGAAAGAAATGTGTTTTTAAGGCCCGACGAAAAGTCCGGAGGTCAGGGATCGTTATCAACTCTGGAGGAAGATCGTTCCAGAGGGTGGGAGCTACCACAGAGAAGGCTCTCCCCCTGGGGGTCGCCAGCCGGCATTGTCTGGCTGACGGCACCCTGAGGAGGCCCTCTCTGTGGGAGCGAACCAGCCGGTGGGAGGCGATTGGTGGCAGAAGGATGGCCATAAATGTGGCCTGACTGCCCAGCACCTGAAATGCAGTCATGTGACCATGGGGGCGCAACTGTTGGAATGCCAGAAACTGGTCATAAGTACCTTTTGGGGGAGGGGTGTTGTAATTTCAAATGGTAGCTAAGTGACCAGTTAATTCAAGGACTATATATACGTATGCCATTGGTCTGTAGCCAGAGGACCTACTGCTGTGTGCTCCTCTACTTTCAGACTCTAGCCAAAAGCAATTCCGACAAGAGCAACCGTGGCAGGAACTAACAGATGAAATTGGTTTGTTTTGCCCTTTTATTCAAAGGGAGGTCCCACTAAAAATTCCCCATCACACCATCCTGAAAGATTTGCATACTCTTTATGTACACCTTAGCAGGTCAGTGGTGGAGCAGAACTAGGCACAAGATTCAATTATTTTTGCAAGTAGTTGCACACAGGACGCCTGCAATTTGCTTGTGAAGCATGCTTTAATAAAAACTGGAAGAGAAGGAAAGCATCCCTAGAAAGTGGGGAACAGTAGTATTTGGGTTTCTTCACATTTTTTTAATACTGCCCTCTAATGTAATATAATTACAAGCTTCTAAGTGGGAAGAAGTACTATATCCAATAATGAATAAGCCAGATGCTTTTCTTAGAAATAAGCATGGAATGTGTCTGCTCCACCATGATCTTGTTCTACATCACTATAGAATTTATATATTGATATATATCGATATATTGATATGGCAAGTTCTTCTGACTGATGGGAGTAAATCATATAAGGTGTGCAATGGCTTAAATAACAATGTCTCTTGTGAAATACTAAGTAGAATTTTCAGGGAAAAAATGAACAAATCTATTTCTGATCCATATTGATTTTTTCTGATTACAATTCCATTTCCAGTATAAACATTTTAAAAACCCTACCCACGTTTTATTTAACTCTCCAATTGTTTGATCGTTTTTTTGACCATTTGTTTTACAGAATTTGTTTTAGATTAGCACTGCCTGACAAAGATGTTCTTTGAAGTCAAAAGGCTAGCACTGGGTAGAGTAGCAATGAACACTCTGGCAAATGTATTCGGATGCCTTGATACATCTAGAGCTATAACAATCAGAATTAGGTAGTTGATGGGTTTTCCCTCTGACGCACCGTGGAAATAAAAGTTGGATTTCGAAGAAGCCAGGAGAAAATTTTTGAATTTTGGAAGTGGAGAAGAATCCTAAGAATACAATGGACAGCGAAGAAAGCAAAGAAATGGTTCATCTAACAAAGAAATCAAGGTTCAAATTATCCCTCATTCCTTGCACTGGAGAGGGCTCTAACACTGCAGTGCAAGGAAAGAGGGACATACTCAATTACAGCAGCAAGCTGTATTCTGTGATCCAGAATATCTATATAATAAGAGTTGACTTGATGGCACATAAACATCATCAGGCTAGTTTAAACTGAGCCAATTTAACTATTACATGCAAGAAATGCCAAATCTGTTGGATAACTACTGTAAGTAAAAGCTTTGAACAATGTGGAGTAGATAATTTTGTGAAATTTGCATAGGAGAATTCGCTTTTTTGGTGGAGTTCACTGAGTGATTTTTATTTATGGTTTTTCAAATATACATGGTGGTGCATGCATTAAACCTTCAAACAGAAATAATAAAGGACAAAGTTCTACAGTCAATTTGGAATCGCATTTAAAAAGCTCAAGCCTGTGCTTTCTAAAACGTACATTGTGAGTACGGCAAAAATAAAAATATCCACAAGATGGCAGTAGTTTAAAGAAGATGCCAGCTATGTGGCTATTCTCAAATTTTTTGATAAAAATGTCTTTATCAAGATAAATAACAATACAAATTTTAGAAAAAGAAATAAAACAGAGAAAAATAATAAGAAAGAAAAGAAATAGGAAGAAGAAGAAAAAGTTGTAAAGTACCAGCTTCCAAATTTAGCAGCTACAAATAGTTCGTTTAAATTGTACTTTCTAAGATTATAATATAATTTCCTTCTCTCTATAATCCACCTTTCTATAGTCCATCCCTTGAAATCATCAAACCCATAAATCACAAGTTCATTTTCTTCTTTGTTCAGCAAAAGTCCATAAGGAGTTTCTAGTCCCTAATAAATACAATGATCCTTTCTCTAATCAAGGAAGTCAATTTTGCCATCTCTGCCAATCCTTTTGATCCTTTTCATCAGCTATTCCTCCATCCTGAGTATTTCAAAATCTATTTTTGTGCACATAAACTTTGGTTTATATATTCAAGAAACTCTACTTCATTTTTAGATATTGTCCTAACAACAACTTTAGAAATAAAATCCAAAATTCCAGGAATTAGTCAGAGGGCTTTAGATTAATCCAGTATATAAACCAATTATTCTGAATTTGAATTCTTATTTACAGAATGTCTGAACATACAAGATATTACACATGTTTGAAACAAGGTTTTTTGTTGTTGTTTTTTGTTTTTGGCTATAATTTGTAATGAAGCTGGTTACAAGCTCTGGCTTGTTGAATCTCCACTGAACTTCCAAATATAAGCTTCCATTCTACCTGAATATTTATGGACCAATCTATTATTTCATTCAAGTTTCCATTTTGCCCTCATTCTTAGCTTCTATTACAGAAACATACGTTTTAATGGATGATATTCTTTATATCTTATCTGTAGATACAGTAAATGATCAAAGGGACATCACCCATCCTTGTTCTATTCCCTGCTGAGTATGGACCCATTTAGTAAAAATTCATTGATTACAAATTCTTTATTTATGTGCATTATATATCACATGCTATTTTGGAAGCGACTTTTAACATATTTTACAACACAGACTACAATTCAAGCCTATTTACTTTATCATATGCTTTCTCTGAATTACCAAATCTACAGTAAACTTTCTCACATTCATAAATTTTGCAGTGACTACCAAAAAAACAAAATTTTGGTCTGTACTACCCCTACCCCACACTGCATTTGCCAGATTTGCTCATTCTCGCCATACACTTCTCCCACCCATAACAACTTTAAGTGACAAAATTTGTACCTACTGATTTTGGCCTTATTGTTGGGAATTACACCTAAACTTTCATTTTCTCTGATTATCTTCATTGGCTTCATTCAGTAATATCAGACCATATTCATATTTCAAACTTACTGCATCCTGCCCTTTTAGTATACAAAACAAGTGAGTAAATCTGTGTTATTTGACATAACAATAATGCTTCATTAAAGCATATGTTTTGTAATGTCCTAAAGATGTTAATTTTGGGGAAGAAGTATTATTAGCCTACAGAATCATCTGCCCCCTGTGGTGTCTACCCATCCTGTTAGATCTAGCAGGAGTAGCATGCTCTGGGCCTTGTCCGCAAGAGAGTTCCATCTGAACAGCCTTTTCTGCTCTGGTACCCAATCCTCTGGCATTCCCCCAGAGATTAGACTTGCCTGAACCCTGCTGGCCTTTTGTAAGGCATGGAAACCCATTTTTTCCATCAGGCCTGGGGCCCTGATAGCACAAGTAAGCCTGTTTCCTGGTCATGACTTAAATAAGTGTTCCCAACTGATCCATTGTTATTTCTGTTGTTTTTAATTTTGGCAGCTTTTATGATGTTTCTGTTCTGTTTTTATTGTTGGCCATCTAAAGTTATGCATAAATTAATCAATTAATTAAGCAAATATTAATTCGGCTTTTAGACAGGGCTTAATACTTCAGACATACCCTATAATTTTCTTTTAAAATGCATAGCTACTGCATGGAAATTGATGGCTGGACAGTGGGAAAGAATATATCTTTCATATACAATGATGGTCAATAGATGGCCCTGAATATTAACCACCACCACCCAGCATGGCTTTCCTACGATGGCTTTTAATTAATATTTTAGTAAGATGTAAAAAAATAATTTGATTACCAGCCTTAGTGCCTGCTAATGATAGGGAAACAAAACTAATTAGCCTTTGGCAAATTGTGGCCAATATGCCCTAATGCAACCATATCCCATTTTTACCCCAAACTTGCTTACCCTGTTCTTTCAAACTAGGATCTCTAATTCAGAGACTAATTTGTAAGCCAACATATTGTTTGCCATATTCCATCAACTAGTAATATATGCAATATATTGACATGCTGAGAGCATATGGAAGTAACATTAGAGGAATTCTTCTAGAAACAGCATCTATGAACTGGAATCTGAGTTAGGTGCCATAGAAGAGTTGCTAAAGGTGTAGAAATGGAACTGTAATGGAATTCTGCCTGGAGCCTTACAAGGAGCTTGTAGTTTGATCATATTTTAGTGGATTGCTGAGTCACCATGTTGCCATTTACTTGCTACGCTGGCTCAAGAACTGCCTGCCTGGAGGACATGAAAGATGAAACCAGCTGGCACAAAGCCACTGCTAAACTAGCAGCCCAGATCAGCTCTGCCATTCATTCAGGAGCAGCTTTTTATCCCAGCAAATCTCCCATCTGGAAAAAGACATATCCTTGCAGGACTATGTTATCTTACACACTGCTACTCAGAAAACATGAGGCCACCTGCTCTCTCTTGCTCACTTTTTCTTTGTTTCTCACCTTCGGTAGTACATCTGTGGTAAAGCCATAACCGTAAATGTGCTTTACAGCAGAAGGACCATTTCACTTACAACAGGCTCTTTTACTGACTAGTTCCACCGTTCTGTCCTAACGTTAGTGGAGCTCTGAACTTAGCTAGTTTCCTAGCTTAAGCTGATTTCTCTAAACAAAGACTTTCTAATTGAATGATAGTTCAGGCTTTTTTCCCAGCATATGATAGAAGTCATTTGAGTACATTTAGCAATAGCTTTCCCAACACTCTCTACATTTGTATCCTTTGGCCTCTTAATACAATCAGGTTCCTTCTTTGTTGTTCATTTCCTCCTGGGTGGCTCTATGGCAGCAATTGACTCTCCTGTCTCCTCTCTCTGCCAAGAGCAAAAGACCCGGAATAAGTCAGGAAAGGAAACCTGACCATCTGGGCACATTGGAAATCTCAAAAGAAGCTTTTGTTTCAACTTGTTTCAAAGCAAATGGTTTTCCATTGGAACTGAATTACTCTCTGCTCCCAGCCTAGAGGTTGTCGGCCTTGTGGAGCAGGGAGTATTTTACTTTTGGAACAAGCTAACTCCTTTGATATATGAGAAGGCCTTGGTTGGAATTTACATCTCTTGCCAAGGGACATGCTGTAGCAGCCAATTGACTGTAATTGCCTCACCTGCACTAAATTACTGCCCCCTCCACACTTCGGGATTGTTCTCGATGCTAAGCTGAGGTACAAAGCTCTGCTTGTCCTCAAAGAACCTTTCAACCAGAAAGGATGTCAGTGCTCCTCCTTAATCTCTATAGGTTCATTTTGGGATGAGTCCAGGGGAGCTTCGCCTGGCTCCGAGCCCTGCCTAGGTCTAGGATACCAAAAGGCTCAGATCCCTTTCAGTTTATGCTGGCTTATTTACATGTTCACAGGCTGTAAGCACACAGGGCTGTATTTGTAACTTTGCAGGAAGCAAAGGGTTTAACTCATGTTACGAAGATTACAAGAGCAGCTGGGAAGCAGAGCTCTTGGACAGGGTTCCTGTGGCATGGAGGAAGAGCTTGAAACCCAGTCTTGGGGTTTCTGCTGCAGATTGCTACTAGCCGGTGGGAAACTCAGGGGGAACTCCTCACCATCACCAGTTGCCTACACATTAATATTGTTACGATGTCAATAAATGTACTTCTCATCAAGTTTCAGCATGTGGGGCAACAGTTTCAGTTAGCAGGTGCCGAGTGAAAATTTTGCCTGCTAGGATAGGGGAATTAATTTTATCTGCCTATGCAAAAAGATATTTTTTTTAAAATGGAAGGGGAGAAAAAGAAAAAGCACACATCCCTTTTATACTCATCATTTTGATAACCAGCATTATGAATACATTTACCTTCTGCCATAATATCAGTAACATTTTACTTAGCAATAGAAAAATCAGGAAATTAAACATAAAATATAAACAATGGTCCAAATTTCTAAACGGTCATCCAGTTAGGATCTTACTTTTTCCAATCCAGTAAAATATGTACACAGTCCAAATTATGTATCTGAAACTTTGCAAATTAAGACTGTACAAATGATTCCTTTGGAATAATGTTTCACTCTTTCTTTAAAAAAATCAAGTGGACCCTAAACATTGGAATAATGATTTTTTTAAAGTAAACCTTACATAATAAATATTTAGATTTTACTTTATTCTGTTATCAGAGATATGGAAGAGATATTTGAAAATTTATCGTGAAAAAAAATTATGTAGCCTGCCCTATATATATATATATATATATATATATTTTATGGGACATATAGCTATCTGCACTCTAATTTATTATAAATTAGAGCGCAGATTTGCACTCTCTGCAAATCTGCACTCTAATTTATTATAAATTCTTCTGATGACAAACTCAGTTGGAGAAAGGCTGCCAGAAACAGACCTAAAAAGAGCTGAAAATTATGATGGCCAAAATGAACTTGTTTAGCAATTCCCCATATTTGTAGAAATACACAAAATGTGCAGCAAAAAAGGACAGATGATCAAGAAAGATGGATCAACTTTTTTTTAATTATTTGATTTATATGCTGCCCTATCTCCATAGGACTCAGGGTGGCTCACAACAATAAAATATCCAACTAAAAGCATATTAAAATACATGTTAACTCCCCCCCCCCCCCCGTCCAGGCTAAACAGCCATGTCTTTAAGTCACGGCGGAAGGTGCGGAGGTCAGGAGCCAACCGGAGCCCCAGAGGAAGTTGGTTCCAGAGGGTGGGAGCATCCACATAGAAAGCTCTACCTCTAGGGGTCGCCAGTCGACACTCTCTAGCCTACTCAGGGCACCCTGAGTAGGCCCTCCCTGTGAGAACGCATCGGGCGATGGGGAGCTGTCGCTGGTTGCAGATGGTCCGTCAAATATCCTGGACCTAAGCCACGTAAGGCTTTATAGGTCATCACCAGCACCTTGAATCTCACCCGGAGGGCAACCGGCAACCAATGCAAGTCGCGCAGGAGAGGTATAACATGGCCGTATCGGGAACCACCCATCACAACCCTCACGGCTGCATTCTGTACCAGCTGAAGCCTCCAGATGGTCCTCAAGGGCAGCCCTAGGTATCAAACTCAGGTACTGCACTTATAATGTAGATATTGAGCATACCCACGATTGATATGCTACAAATTAATGTACAAAATAAGTACATTAATTTGTAGTCTATCGATCTTAGGTATACTCAACATGGAAAAACATTTGTGCTTAGCACCGATAATGAAAAAAGTTAACAGTTGTAAAAGAAATATGGGGAAACCAGGAACAAGAAGATAGAATGGAACACATAAATAAAAGTAGCACACAAAAGGATGATTAAAGATACTCCTTGTCATCCCTTCCTTCCCTCCAGAGGTGAGTTTCAGCAGGTTCTGACCAGTTCTGGAGAACTGGGAGTAATTTGGAGAACCGGTAGTAAAAATTCTGCCTGGCCCGGCCCCCATCTATTTTCTGCCTCCCAAATCCCAGCCGATTGGGAGGAAATTGGGATTTTGCAGTAACCTTCCCCTGGATTGGGGAGGGAATGGAGATTTTACGGTATCCTTCCCCTGCCATGCCCACCAAGCCACGCCCACCAAGCCATGCCATGCCCACCAAGCCACACCCACAGAACCAGTAGTAAAAAAAATTGAAACCCACCATTGCTTCCGTCCCCTCTAATCCCCCAGCAACCACTTCTGGCATTTTAAGGCACTGCCATGCACTTCTACGTTTATCCCTAAATACATAAAGCTAATTCCATAAAAAGGAAGGGATAGCTGCTGACTTTGTACCATCACTACCCACCACCATTTCCCACTACTATTTGGTCTCAGTACTCTTCAGAAAGCTCTGTCTTCTTTAGAATGGAATGGAAGGGAAGGGAAGGGAAGGGGAGGGGAGGGGAGGGGAGGGGAGGGGAGAGGAGAAGAGAAGAGAAGAGAAGAGAAGAGAAGAGAAGAGAAGAGAAGAGAAGAGAAGAGAAGAGAAGAGAAGAGAAGAGAAGAGAGAATTTTTTATTGAACAAGTGTGATTGGACACACAAGGAATTTGTCTTGGTGTATATGCTCTCAGTGTATAAAAGAAAAAGAAAAGAGAGCTGCTAGAAGCCAAGAAGACCTACTGGGGTTAATTTTTCTTTGCTTGCTTTCAAATGACCTTTCATAAATATTAGGACAATTCCATTTATAGACCTAATTTCAGCTTTTAATAGGTTTCAGGGCTGGAAACCCTGGACTAACACAGTTCTCCTACTACTACATTTACACTTCAGTTATTGTTTCCTGTCCATGGAAAGCATTTTCCAGAGAAGCTGTCCTGATGCCAACTTTAATATTATTTGCACATAATTAAGGATCAGTCGTTTTCCAGAATTTTCAACTGAATGTGATTTATTCCTGTGTTTGGATTGTGCTGCTTTTATCACTTATATGATGTTTTTCATCATGTATGAATTGTTCTTGAAAACTCTGGAAGAATCTGTTGAAAAGGCATATTAAAAACTGAACATAAGTAAGTTATGTTAACTTGGTAGAAAACTCTCTTTCTCTGCATTTTATACCTAGTGGAATTTCCAAATTCCATCTTCTCAAAATATTCTGAGCAGTTAAGACTTGTTGAGGTTATTTTCCCTCGTCCCCAAAGTGCTACAGTAATCCCTGGGTGTTTTGTTTTTAAAGGCAGGTCTATGAACTCTGGCCATACACCTTTGGATGGTTTCTATGCTACTAATGCAAAAATATGCATCAATATTAACACGATGACAGCATTGTAACAGAGAGGAAAACTAACCTCAATTTCTTACTGATAGTGCATATTCTTCTGTCCTGACAAAGAAATAGTCACTCTCGCTTTACTTTTTCTCGTGTGTGTGTGTGTAGTCTCCAAATGTGCACAGTCTGGCAATGAAGTATGTAAAATCTAAACATCCCTTTGCATAACTTTAGTGTAATCTATTTATAGCTTTCTTGCAGGGTTAAAACATGCCAGAAAGTTGCCATGCCATCTGTCAGAAAGATTATAGTTGAACAGTACATAAAACAAAAGCGATTTTCAAAATATAAAATTTTGAAACATCAAAAAGAAAGGCAAGCTAAAGCGTAATGAAAAGCAGAGCAGATTAAGCCCAATTATGTAATCTAGAACAAAGATGTCTCCCAATTGCTAGCAGAATTGGAGCTGTGTCCATTTCCTCAAAGAAAATGGAGTTACCACCAAAAAGACTTTTTATTTGCATTCGTTCAAAGTTTAACAAACATAAATTAAGACCTGCCAAACCCAAAATATTTGTTTGCTGGAGAAAGAAATTCTGTGTGAGGAAACTAGAAAGGGTACGATAGTGTGAACAGCTTCCCATAACAAATGTCATTGCATTTCACAAGAATAAGAAAACCACATCCCAAATGCCCTCATCCAAGCTATGAAAGCAGATGGGTGGCAGCTGAAGGGTGGCACAGTCTACCTATTTTGGAGAGATATGAAGTCAGCCTGTGTGGGACTTTATAGGGAAGGAGTTCCCATGGCAACAGATAATAATTCACCTTGGAGGGGCAGGGTGGGTACTGTATCTGGCCTGTTCTCTTTCTAGAGCAGGCTTTCATCCAAAATATGCCAAATTAAAGAGAACACCCAGGACGAGCTGTATCATGCCAGCTACACACACAAAAAAAAAAATCTGCTGCAAGAGTTTTTGCATTTAGTCTCCTATGCCATTAAAAGATGGTGTCTTTAGTTGGCTTTTATACATCAAGTTATGTCCAGATTGGTCAGGTAATATTTTGTTCATGAGCAGACCAAGAGTCTGGAGCTCAGGGCTGAGGGGTGTGGAAAATGGTGTCATAACGAGGGGAAATGGCAATGGAAGCAGCAGGGACCCTGTACATTGCTAGGTAAACAAATAAAGAATTGATTTGAATAGGTGACAGTTGGAGCTGCTGCCTGGACCTGGCAAAATTGTTCTGCAAGAAAGGAATCTACGGCATGTGTCAGCATTGTCCTTACTTAGCTTACCAGAAAGGGGTTGCCTACAACAAATACTTGGCACAGAGGGCAAGAGAGAAAGCTTTAGCCAACCATGATATTTTACTCCAAATTGCAGTATCTGACCCACTTGCCAGTCTCTGCCTCAGAAGAAAAAATTCCTGCCACCATGAGCTATGGAGCCCCCAAATCTGTAGGATAACTCGCTTGCTTTCCCTGTATTGCTTTCTGCTTACTTCTCATATGTTCTTTATACCTTCTTATAAATGGAACCAGCAAACAACTAAACGTCTTATTGCTTTAGCAACTCCGTATTTACATACTTTTGCTATCAGATATAGCATGTAGAAGCCTGCATCTTACAGGATCCAAGTTAATTTACATGTTATACTCAATTGAACCAAGATAAATCTCCTTTACACTTTTAAGGGGGGAGGGGGAGAAGAGAAATATTTTGCCTGCCAGGAAGGAAATATAAGATTTCCCAGATAAGTAATGCATGGGGTTGGGTGGGGATAACTTTACATACCCTCAACTTTAGGCAAGCAGAGTTTCTGTTTCTTCCAACAGTCTTCCTGATGCCCCTTAAATGAATTCTGAAAACTCTCCAACCTTACAGAACAGATCAGCATATGGGGAAGAAGACTCAGTCTAATACAAATATTAACAACCATTATGTCCATTGAAATGTATGATGGCAACTAAAAAGTGGTATTTATAGCCAGCCTTCGAAGTTCTGACTGTTGAAGAATCCTTGGTCATGTGATTGTGATTTATGACCTTCCTTGCCAGCTTCCCACAAGCAAAATCAATGAGGGAACCAGTAGGGAAGGTTGCAAGTTGCAGTCACATGAGTTCCTTGCTTAATGACCCATGGGGATTCACTTAATGGTGGTAACCAGGGACTGCTACAATTGCCATAGCTCAGTGATGTGGCATCATGTTCTACAAATGCATCACTTAGTAATGGAAATTATGGTCCCAATTGTCATAATTAAATAAAGATTACCTGTAATGAGCCTGTTCAACTCTAGAAGGATTTTCTACCACTTAAATCACTACTGGATCCTTATATTTCAGCCCAAATAATTCTCAAGTCACAGGCTGTGGAGTCACTATCGTTAGGTAGGGAAAAACTACTATCTGTAGTTTTCTAGGAGTACGTCCCATTGAATTTGAGTGGACAAGCCCAGGATTTGATGCATTTAAACTAATTGATAAGAATGTTTCTAATCATAGACAATCTTTTTTAAAAAACACATTTTTACAATCATTTAAATCATTTTTGCTAGATGCCCTGAGAAAATTTCAAAAAGAGAGATGTATATGTCTACTGTAAACAAACAAAGTAATAAATAAAACTGTAGGAAACCAGACAAGGCATGAGTCATGTGTTATTCCCAAGGAACAAAAATAACCTGATGCTGATAATTAGTAACTTCGAACTACACAAGTAGAAACATCCGATAAAGAAAAAAAAATCTGGGTTGTCTTTCTCTTTCTTTCCAATGCTGGATAACAAGTTGCATACATGACATCTGCCTTGTAGTAGTGACATTTAAAACATTTATGTGTAACGCACTGGAAAATTATGAGATGGGAAGTATATGTTTCCCACAGCTGTAGAGAAGAAAATTGGATTTTCCATTTTGTAAAGTTACATTCTCAGATGAATCAGTGGAGGAGCTGAGGTTAGAATAAGGCCTGCAAGCAAATAGTACGACTCCTCTCCCAGTTAACTGCATTTATGAAGCAGAAACCTAGATGCCATCGTACTAAGAGGACTGCTGGGATCAGGGCTTTAAAACTTGAGCACCTTCCTCACAGCAGTGCCAATAAGAAAGCCAATGGCGTGCAGACTGCCTGCTAAGATCTATAAATAAACATGAATCGTAGCATGATCTCCAATTCCAGCATAGGGATATGCCAGGGTATAGCCATGGCATTTGAAAAGCAGGCTAGGTCATGGCAACAGGCATAAATAGCCCGCGATCATTTTCTTCAAATAAGGAAATGAGCACAATTTGAGTTCAGATTCCTAATATAATTGAAAGATTGGTGAGCAGATATTTAAACTACTGCAAACCACCTTCATATCCCTTTTTGTTGTAAGACCCTCTAGTTCCCTTCCTCTCAGAAGACTTTCTTGTGCCTTTTATCAGTCCATTAATGTCTCTCTGCTCCTCCTGTTCTCCTCTGCTGCCTCCACAGTCACACATATATTTAGGGCAGTGTGGAATTCAAATTTTTTTACTACTAGTTCTGTGGGCGTGGCTTGGTGGGTGTGGCAGGGGAAGGATACTGCAAAATTCCTATTCCCTCCCCACTCCTGGGGGAAGGATATTGCAACATCTCCTATTCCCACCCCACTCTGGGGCCAGCCGGCGGTGGTATTTGCTGGTTCTCCAAACTACTCCAAATTTTCGCTACTCAGAACCTGCTGAATAGCACCCCTGATTTAGGGCATATGGATTTTGGGTTTCTGTAGTGGTTTAAATATTGGACTTCAATCAGAGCAATCCAGATTGCAAGCCACCCTCAAGCCATAAAAATTCATATGTTTTTAATTGAGCCAAGCAAAACTATTATGTGATGACCAGAATATGTACTACTAACTGTGAGAATTAAGCAATACCACTTAATTGTGGCTTGCAATTGCCCTGAGCTCAGCCAGGTAGTATAAAAAGGGTTGAGAGAGGTTGTTAATTCGCTGAAATTGGAGTTTCTCAAGTCTTTGCTCTTTTTTATCCCATCATCTACATGGCTAAATGGAAGGAAGGAAAAGAAGGAGAAAATCTGTCAGAAACAATGAAGGAAAGAATATTAACAGCCCCTATTTTCCTTTGGTCAATCACTGTTTCTCAGCTAAGCCTACCTCAGAGGGTTGTTTGTGGAAGGAGAATGGGGGAGAACTTTGAGCTACATGTACTTAGAACTCCCCAAGGAAACATGGAATAAAGTTGAAAAACCTATACATGTTTCCTAGCCAATAATTAGCTTTCCATTCTGCCTAGGGAAAAATGCATGTTGGGCTGACCTATTTTGCGTCGTTAATATTACCAAAATACTGATATTGTAGAAACTTCAACAGGCGAATAGGTGTGAACCTTCTGATCTGGCTCTGTTGAAGTTGACTTTGTGTCAGAATGGTCAAACAATTGACAACTCCAAATTTCAACCAACAAATGCTTACACATTGGCAAAAAGAACCAGAACACAAAATACAAGCTGAGTGGACACGACCTTGTAGATGACCCTCCTTCTGTCAAGGACCTTGGTGTACTCATATCTAATGATCTAAGTGCCAGAGCCCACTGTAACAGCATCACCAAAAAGGCATTAAGAGTTGTAAACCTAATCTTGCATAGCTTCTTCTCTGGTAATATTACACTACTAACCAGAGCATACAAAACATTTGCTAGACCAATTCTCGAATACAGCTCATGGAACCTTCACTACATATCGGATATTAATACAATAGAACATGTCAGAAATATTTCACAAGAAGAGTCCTCCACTCCTCTGCTCACAACAAAATACCTTATGCCACTAGACTTGAAATTCTGGGCTTATAAAACTTAGAATTACGCTGCCTTCGGTATAACTTAAGTGTAGCTCATAAAATTATCTGCTAAAATGTCCTATCTGTCAATGACTACTTCAGTTTCAACCACAACAATACACAAGCACACAATAGATACAAACTTAAAGTGAATTGCTCCAAACTCGATTGCAGAAAATACGACTTCAGCAACAGAGAAGGCAATGCCTGGAATGCACTACCTGACTCTGTAGTTTCTTCCCAAACCCCCAAAACTTTAACCTAAGACTGTCTACTGTTGACCTCACCCTATTCCTAAGAAATGGGGTGAGGTCAACAGTAAGGGGCATGGGTCTGTAAGAGGCGTGCATAAGAGCACCAGTGTGCCTACCGTCCCTGTCCTAATGTTTCCTCTATTTGTATCTATTTTATGTATCCAATCTATGTTTATACTTACTACCTAATACATTCTTGACAAATAAATAAATAAATAAAATAAAATTTAAAAAGTTGTTAAAAGGTAGGTTCCAAAAACATTGTTAAAGGGCAGATTCCATCAGACCAATCCAACATGATTAGCAGATTGGGAACAAGGGAGTTATAAGGGTTGGGGAAAGGTTGGGGAAACAGGTAGAAGTTCGGGAATCTCATGAAGAATTTATGAGAATCAGAATAGGCACAAAGGCAAGAAAAATGCCTGTCTAGAGCTAAGAGTGTGTGGATCTCCACACAGGGAGGTCTGTTTCTGTTTGATTTTAGCTGTAGCTGAGTTTATAACACTACCATATGGTGAAGTGTTCTTGGAAACAGGGATGCAGATTTGTTTCATGCAACATAAATATAAGCTGACCTGCTGTTCGTAACTTTAAAAGTTAGAGAAATCTTGAGTCATCCCACAGCCAGATGCAGGATCCTTCCTGCCTGCCTGTTCAAAGCAGGAGTTCTTGAACTATTTGCCAATGTCTTCACGCCCCACAGCCCCCTCAGATAGTCTCCTGGGCCCCAAGTGAAGAAGCCCTCCGTTCTGACGCCGCTTAGCTGTTTTCTTAATGTAGTGTAACTGTCTTCTCCATTTATTTGCAATCTCCACTGCTACTAATGATGTGATTGCCAAAAGCAACCTCCAGTTCAGCCTGCTTTAATTACAAATCTGGGTAAGGAAAGGATTTTCTCTGGTGCCACTTTTGTTTGTGGATTCCCTGGAGACTGAAGGGCTAAAGAAAAAAAATGAGCACCTCTGAGATAAACTAATCAGGAGTGGCATCAAATGGTTCCAAAGCTTAGAAGGAATTATTATATTGTGGACCCGAAATAAAGTCTCCACAAGTAGCTGGCAAGCTCAGCTACAGCTTTATTTCCTTCCTTGTAATACTTGGCCAGCTCCTGTGTTTGAACCATCTGGATCTGCTTTACAAAATGTGTTAGCGGTGTCTAAAAAACATCTGCTGTGGATGATCCCTGCTTGTATGTTCTGCTTATTGCACATGATCGTCTTGCCAATACAGGCTAAGTATTCATGGGGTTCAGAAGGGAAGGTATACCCCTCCCCCTCTATTCATAGGTACAGAAGGAAGGACATCTTCAGCAGAGTAGAGCCATTAAAGAGGTTTGCATTTACACGGTGATAAAAATAAGGCATGTGGAGTCCTTAGACCTCTTTAATCTTGATTGTTTTCTTGCAGATGTTTCATTACCCAGCTAAGTAACATCTTCAGTGCTAGGAGGGAGTGGGGTTTCTAACATTAGAAGTGTTAACTGCCTTCTAGCATTGATGATTTTATCTAGCCAGGTAATGAAACGTCAGCAAGAAAACAACGAAAATTCAGAAAGCACCAAGGACTCTGCAGTTCAACTCTGAGCTACAGATATTTTCTTTATTGGTAAAATGAGGCATCCTAGGGCATCTAGGCATCCTAGAAAATAAAAAGGATTGAAATATAGACACAAATATGGACTACTGGTAAGAAATTGTGGCATTTCTTCAAACAGAATTGGGAAAAAGGTTGCTACCCCCTTCCCAAATTACCATATGACCATGATGGCGAACCTATGGCACAGGTGCCACAGGTGGCACACGGAGCCGTATCAGTGGGCACGCGAGCGTTGCTGTAGCTCAGCTCCAGTGTGCATGTGTGTGCCAGCCAGCTGATTTTTGGGGCTTTCGGCCCCACCGGAAGTTGGGAAATGGGCTGTTTCCAGCCTCTGGAGGGCCTCCGGGGGTGGGTGGGTGGGGAAGGCCATTTTCACCCTCCCCAGGTTCCTAGAAAGCCTCTGGAGCCTGGGGAGGGTGAAAAATGGGCCTACTGGGTCCCCTGTGCCATCACTTGCTAAAAGCGGGGGGGGCGCACATGCACAGGGGCAGGGCGCATTGAATTATGGGTATGGGCACACACATGGGCGACCTCACCATGCTCCCCCTGCTTTTGGCATGCGATGGCAAAAAGGTTTTCCATCACTGCCCTATGAGATTTTATTAGAAAGAAGAAAATCAAGATTGTGTCAATCCCCATATCTTCATTCCTCATACACTATCTGATCCAAATGTCAATTTCAACATTATCTATCATACTTGAGGGCTCAAACTAATGGAGAGTTCAAGGCGAACTGCATGGTACAGTTTTATTTGCCACAATACTGCTTCCAACTGCTAAATAGCACCCACTATCCTTCCTCTGACTGTTGGTAGGGCTGGACCTGTTACCGTCTTTCACCACTTCATCTAGACCTACATTTAAAAAAAAAAAAATTTTTTTTTAAATGTTATCATCATTTCCTTTTTACTTCTATGCTTGATGTTTCTTGAAAATAAATAGAAGAGCTGCAATCATGCTCAGATATCTGCAAATGAGTTTTTTTTCCCTAATTGTTCCATGTCAGTTCTGCTTTTTGTGAACCTTCCAGAAAGGCCAAATTCAAATTTCATGTGAACAATGAGGAGAACAAGTTTCAGTGAGACTTGGCAAGTATTAAGAATCTAAGACATTCGCGAAAAAAATAGAAGTGTCTACTTTTATATTACCAACACCATTGTGCATTGTCCAAGGTTAACATATAGTTAATGTTACCTATCTTTGGTGAAAAAGAAATGCGAAACAATAAAATTAAGGGTAATTTCTCCGGTCTAGTCACAGCAGTAGCTCCAGCAGTGATGTGGAATTCCTAGGCTAAATAAGAACGTAATATTTCTTTTTTTTTTAAGGCAACATTTCATTGGATCACTAAAAATGTGCAAGCTTTCAATTTCCTCATGTGAAAACTAGTTAGATTTTAGTACAGACTGAAGGAGGAGGGAGATACATTCATTTATCTCGCACTGAACTGCAGTCTCAGTATGAGGTCCAAACAAAGTTAGTGAGGATTTAGAGCAAGGGTGTCAAACTCAAGGCCTGTGGGCCAGATTCAGACCACAGGGTGTCAAACTCAAGGCCTGTGGGCCAGATTTAAGGGTGCTTAAATCTGGCCCACCGAGCTGGCCTGGAAATAGCAAAGGACTAACCCTCAGTGCCTCTGGCAGGCAAAATGGAGAATGGTGGGCAAGGGGTGTATAGGCATCCCATTTTGGCCAGCAAAGTGCTGCAAGAGGCCATCCAGGCTGTCTCCCCACTTCTCCCCTGGCCGGCCCATGGAGGAAAACTACAATGTTGATCCAGCCCTTGAAGAAATCGTTTGACACCCCTGATTTAGAGGAAGAATGGCCTGCACAGTATAATGGAGTGAAGAGAATAAGCCCACCTCAAGATTCACAGCTGGTTCAGAGGACTCTGCTAAGACCTGCTGCTGTTGGGACATTGGTGTTCTGACTTAAGATCTGAGGAGTTTTTGAATCATCGCTTGCAGATGCCCAGTCACAGCCCACCCAAACGTGAATGAACATTGAATGGATTTCATCTGGAAAGAGATCAAAGAAGCCGAATGCAGCCACTCTGAAGCAATTCAGAGATTATATCTCTCTTCCTTTCCTCTTGCTAATTTTCTGGCAATCTGATGGGGTGAATTACGGCTTTCATCAATTCCAACGTGTAGCATAAATATTAGTCATGTTGGTTATAACTGATGGGGGTTCACCAGGATGGCATAAAATATTTAAAAACTAATGTACGGTCATTGGTCCATGTTCCATCAGAAAGTAATGCCAATTAAATCCAAAGAAAGGGGCAAATTTTAAGTAATTTTTCTTCCAGCTCAGTGAATCACTTTTAGGTTGCAAAAGAAAAGAAAAGAAAAGAAAAGAAAAGAAAAGAAAAGAAAAGAAAAGAAAAGAAAAGAAAAGAAAAGAAAAGAAAAGAAAAGAAAAGAAAAGAAAAGAAAAGAAGAAAAGAAAAGAAAAAGGCAACAATATTGTATTCTCTTCAAATTTTCTTCAGTGTTTTAGGTTTTCCATCTTCAGGGCAGTATTTTTCCTTCCTTATTTAAAAATAGGAATCTGATGTCCCATATTTTAAAATCAGGCAATCCTTAAGTAATGAGGGCCTAATAAAAACTTACCAAGAAATTCATATTTTGTAGCAAATGGAACGATTTTTTAAGAGCAGACTATTATCCAGTTGGTTTTCATGCCTAAGGGAGGCCTAAAACTCATCATCTCCTGATTTCTAGCCAGCGCCTTCACCACTACAGCAAACTGGCCCTTTTTTAATGATATATTTTTATTGTTTAAAACACCATATTTAATAATGTTCCCCATTGATCATATAATAATTGCAACTTGGTGATAACCAAGCTTGAGGTAAAATAGAACCTGCCTGCTTGCCTCAGAGATCTTGCTAAGGTTCTTCTTTATCGTGGTGAGAGGAGGCCCAACTCTCACAGCCCTCTGGAAATTTATAAAGACCTGTTTTTTTCCAGAGGGTCTTTGGGGACTGATTGTAGAGACATGGGCTCTTGAATGCGTTTTATTGTGATATTCTTTTCTGTTTTATGATTTCATACTCTATAGTAGGGGTATCAAACTCGTAACTCACAGGCCAGATGCGTCTTGTGCATGCCCAGTTTAGCGAAGTGAAAAAAAAGTGATGATATGTCACATGACAATGCTATGATGAAGCGAGTTTGACACCCCTACTCTATAGCTATTACTGTATTTTATTATATATCACTTAAGTCCAACTGAATTAAGACAGGATGGAAATTTCATGCTTGAATGAATAAACAACTACTTTGAGAGAACTTTTAGATTTCTTGCAAACTGAAGCCTCTGACTTTACATCAGGCATGTCCAACCCAACACCCCATTGGGCCACATGTGAACCTGAACAGCTAGTAATGCAACCCTACAAGATAATAAAATAATACATATAAAGGAAAGTGTATTATTTATTTATAGTACATTATCTAATTATACTATATATTTTATATGCAACTCAAGACACCTCTTCATTCAATGTAGTCCAAGGCAAGACAAAAGGTTGGACAACCGTGTGATCTACATGCTTCTCATGCACAAATATTATTACAAAGCTCTCCTCCTAGCAATATACTATACCTTCACAACCCAACCTGTGCTATAAAGCCTCTCCTCATTACTATTACATTGATATATGGATGGCTTGGAGGATGCAATGAGTAATAGTTTCTAAATGGGCATCTCTACATGCATATTTGACAGATAAATATTTTGCTTGATTGTGTTGTCTTTTTTAACCTCATTTTGATGCCATTGTTCCTCAGCTTTGGCAGTTTAAGTACCATTTTAACTTTGTCCCAAACTTTCTCTTTCTCTGTCATTCTCTTCTACCAAGTATGACATATGTGAGGGATGTGTACAGGGGTGGGTTCTAAAATTTCTAACTACCGGTTCTGTGGGTGTGGCTTATTTTGTGGGTGTGGCCTGATGGTCATGTAACAATTATTTAGGATTTAGCAGCGGTACTGGTCTACCAGGCTTTTAACTGCTTGCAGAGCTGTACTGAGCTACCCATTTATTTTTGCAGGCACTGATCTACTCATGTATTTTTGCAGGCACTGGTCTGCCCATTTATTCTTGCAGGCACCAATCTACCCATTTATTTTTGCAGGCACCCGTCTACTCATTTGTTTTCTTTTACCACTGATCAGCTGTAGGGTGGCCCTTTGAAGACCTGCAGCAAGAGTTTAAACAGTTTTATTCCCTCTAGCCATTAGCTGGGACTCAGGAGGCAGCAATAGATTGGGGGTGGGGCCAAATAAAAGGTAAGAATAACACAGGGGGTGGGGTGGGTGGAGGGGGCGGGCGCGCGGGCAGAACCGGTTTGGTGACATCATATCATCACCGCTACCAGCTCGGTGGAACCGGGCCGAACCAGGAGGAACCCACCACTGGATGTGTATCGAGCAGTGAGAAAGGAAGACAATCCCCCACAAGCTAGACAGATCAAATGAATCAACCCTGGTGACTCCTTCTATGACAGATGGCTTTGGTGGCTTATATAGTTAAATTGGAGCAATACAGAGAATGTTGTATATGATCCCACACAAGGACAAGTTGTATGTCGTCCTTGCATAGGATCCATATACAACATTCTCTGTTTTGCATGTTTGGTACAGCAAGGGATGGCACACAAGGCAGATATCTACATACCAAGCTGCCATCTTAAATTTGAAGTTTTCTTCCCTTTCAGAAAAAAGAAAGGTTCAAACCATTTAAGCCCCTCCTCCACCCAAATAAAAATAAAATAAAACAAGAACAGGGTGAAATAATCTAATTGCTTTACCATCTGACTTTGAAGGTGTGGTCCTGGCAACTATGAGTTGCCTATAAATCAGCTTTAGGGGACAACGCCCACCACTGAATCTAGGGGTTAATCTAAATCTAGGCAGCCCCTCACACTCCAAGTGAGCCAAAGTAACCTCCAGGGGCGAATTATTAAGCTGCCTTCTTGAAGAAGTATGGAGTTTCCTTGTTATACATTTTGATAAGAACTGCGTTAGTCATCTTTACAACAGGTCCAGAAGCATCTGCTGGCGTTTTGCCCAGCTGCTCCTGCTCACATAAGACCAAGCAATTCAGTAACCTGCCTGCCTGCCTCCCCCCGCTGCAGACCTGACTCCACCTGCTGAGACTGAGCCACCCTGTCAAGTACAGCACGTAGACAGCATACGGTTAGTCAGAGGTGGCTCACCAGAACTTGTCAATTTGCAGAATGCATCGAGAATAGGTGGAGCAGAGGGACCTGTAGCTCTCCTTCTTCTGCTCAAGGCACAAACATTTGCCCACAAAATCCACTTTAAGGACCCAAATAGCATGTCCAGAGCACCCTGTGAGACAGGGGACCTCTTGCAGAGGTTGTGGAATTATGTCATCCTTCACTTGGCTCAGTAAACAATCAGGATTTCCCATACAGACTTGCAGTTCAATTTGGCAGCTTTGCAGAACTTACAGTCAAAGTCACGGCCCACGGGACAAATGCGTCACGCTCTGGCCATGCCCGTCCGCATTTTAGCAAAGGGGGAAAAAAATCACAATATGACACAAGACAACGTGATGCCACAAGTTTGACACCACTGACTTACAGCCACCATGTAGTGTAGTAATCACAGGGCCGTTTCATCATATGCCAAATACACTGTCCCCCAGATACTACTGGAGGAAGTCATTATTGAGCAACATATATTGGTGGAAGTCATTATTCAACAACATCTGGCGGGCTGCAAGTTCTTCATCCTTGAGCAAAATGGTGAAATGAAAATACTGATTTTCCTTTCCCATCCACTCCTGCTAGCACTGCCCTGTGTAAAAAAAAATGAGTAAAAAAAATGATGAGTATTATAAACTGTTACAATTAGTTCAGGACAGAGGCCCATGAAGGCTGCCTCAGTGAAACGTTCCCCTCTGCCACGTTTTGCGCCTTCTCTTTGGTTGCTGCGGGTGCAGCTGCAGGGAATGAAGCGACAGGTGGCCATCTGCTGTGGGAACATGAGAGAAGCTAGAACGTGTGTGGGAGGGGGAAGCTGGCCTCATGCTTCAGCTGTTAATTGAGTCTGTGTTTTGGGATTCCGGAGGACTCTGCTAAGACACGTGGGAGGGTCACCCACCGAAAAAGTGACTCACTCCATGCGGTATCCTACTTGGGCCCCGTACCACAGCAGCTGCCTTTCTTTCCTGCCCTTGAGGATCTCTCTCAGCTGACCGGTTGCTTAAAGTACTTTTGTGGAGGAAATGATGGAGGATACGATGCCTTCGCTGATTGGAAATCAGGAGGTGACTTAACTCTCCAGGAGCTGCAGCCCACAGGGCATTTGTTAGGTCAGGTTGGAATTGCTCGAAAACCGAGCACTCAAGTGAGAACCCTTTTTCTATGTATCTTTGGAGCAAATGGCACCCTAATTGTGCAGCCATTGTGGACCACTTGCATCTGAACAAAGAACCACCTCCTGTTTGAAACCTGCACTCTGCAGAATGGGCCTGATCGTTAAGCAATCGCAATAAGCTTTCACAGATTGTGGAAGATCATTTCTTTTGCTCTGGAAAAGCAGGGCAATTATTAACGGGGCACCTTCCTTCTGCAAAAGAGCCTACTTGGGTCTGAGCAGTGAGCATCCATTTAATCCAGGAGCTAATTTCCAGCTGTGGACAGCAAAGGAATGTTTTTGCAGCACAGGTTCCAAAGATATGGAGTGCTTAGTGAATCAAGTTATTAATTTGTCCCTTTGGAGCAGCTCAAAGCAGACATCAGGAAATCTAAAAGAGCCTTTCACAATCTGGCCTCCAGATATATTGAGTCAGTTTCCCAGATTTGCCTAGTCAGCATGGCCATTGTTCAAAATTTCAGAAGTTGAAATCCACATATTGGGAGGGACCCAGGCTGGGCTGATCTGAACCCTAATTTTCTTCTCATCTGTTTGGGCTATATCCAGTTCAAAAGGCAGTGTGCTAGACTATTTATCATAGTATAAAGTTATGACGAACCAATTGTGGTTGCTCAGTCCATTCCTGGTTGCCATGTGACGAGCCATAACTTGGGCTACTATACATCTGGAAAACAGAAATATTAAGATTGGAGCAAAGACTTGCAGCAGATGGCAGCAAAGAGAGTTTTCTGTATCTCTTTGCTGCTATCTAGTGGCCATCTTAGATTTTGTAGGCCAGGTAAAGCAGCCCTAGATTTCTTACACTGTAATAATCTTAATCAATGCAGGTTTTATCATATCTCAGAAACTACTGGATGACTAGCTCTCAATTACATCTTGTTCAATTATATATAGTGATCTTGGAAACCTTCACATCTGTTGGGGAGAAGGAGAGAGTCCAGGCCATGTAAAATGGAAGCTTTATGTTTTAGATCTCAGGAGATATAATGGGTCTGGAACCATTAAGCAGGCCGGTGTTGTCTGGGAGAATGGTTTGGCTTTAGATCAAAAGCCTCCAGGGAGGGAAGTGGAGTGTCTTGGAAACTTCTATTCCACTGATGTCTTTACAAGCATGAATTTCATCCTAAGAGACTTTGAAGCCAAAAGACAATGTTTACCTCATGAATTCCAGCATGAATTCCTTTCTTCCTACAAATATCCTCAAAAGACTTCCCCCCCAAAAATAAACCCTCCCTGCCACTAGTTTAGTAAGGAGGGGAGACTAGAGCAAGAATGGCAATCACACTTCTTACTTTAGCTGATGTGGCTTCTTCCTTTGATTGCTGGTCTTCATCAATCTGACGTGAGAGCAGGAATGATCCCAGCACTGATGTCCTGCTGGTTGCTGGCACTCTAAGAACATTCCCGCAGCATGTTTCAGCAGGTCTGGGGCAGGACTGAAATTTCAGGGCCCTCATCTGTCTGTCTCCATCCAGGGGCTAGAGGCACTTCCTGTCTACCTCCTCTGGCTGCTGACCTCTTCTCAGGGGTATCCCCTTCCACATTAATGGACTTGGCTGGCTGGCTGGAAGCCTACACTTCACCCAAAGGAGAAATTTCGCATCAAGACAGGCCAATAACTCTTCAGATGCTTCATCCACTTTGCTAAGCAGCCATTAACTTGTGTGTTTTGAGTGAGAAAAAGAGAGAGAAAAGACTTAAAGAAGATTAGCATAGACATCTCTTCCCAAAGCATTCTTCAGCGTCCTGATAGATGACTCTAAAACTCAAGTCTCACAATAACCTGATAAGGAGATACATTTGTCCTTGAACAGAACCATTTTAGGTTGTAGATGCATGACTGAATATTCTGGTCAGGTTCTCCTGCCCCACTAAAACTCTGAAGACTTAGTTTTCTGTGTTTTTTTACATGGTTCTGCAAGCTCCCAATTCAGACAGATTCACAAGATTGAAAAGTTGATTATACTCCAATGACTGAAGATGATCTTCTATCTTGATGAATCCTCACAAACCTTCATAGAGAAAAGGGGTATCTCCTTGCACCACTCTCTAGTCTCTTATATGATCTTGAATTTTGGGATTTGTTCTCAATGGAAAAGATAGGTAGGTATGGAGGCCAATAGAAAAATAGGCTCTGGCAAGGCAGAGCAATACCAGGGATTCTGTGATATTTTAATTCGGTTACAGAGTTCAATATAGTACATTTTTTTTCCTGGTGTGGAATGTATGGCTGTCCACAAGTCAAAGATTTATGCCCTGTATAATGGTAGGGGTGATGAAGTTCCTTCCTCTTCAAGGGAAGGTCTGCTTGGGGAATTCCTGCCTTAATTCGTCTGCACCTATTCAGCAGATGTGCCAATCAAATTGCCCTTAAGATGGGGAATCCACCACAGTAGCAACATCAATCCATGGTCCTACTTCTAAGCATGAGTCACTGCCAAGGCCCAGCCAGTGCCTCTGGGTGCTAATCTCTTGCACTCCCAAATAAAAGTACAGACAAAAGATCAGCCTTTGGCTGACTTCTTTTCTTATAGAGCAAATGGGGAAAGGCCTCCAAAGGATTAAAACAAATGACAAGCAACCTCAGCTGTTCAATAGCAGAACATGAGAGGGCTGAGAGACCCACACTATGATAAGGCACCATGGTTGACTGAATAAGGCACCTGTGGACGATAGTAAACCATTAAATTATGTTTAGTTTTGCACAATACTCTCTAAAGCAATACCAAAACATTGACATGACAATTTAAAAAGCAGACTTAAGTAGTTCACTTGGAGTCTGAGTCTCAGGAGCCTTATTTTCATATTCAGGTTAGCCTCTTTCTCAGGAAAAGAAGGGCTCCTTATATTTCCAATTCTTAATCATTTTAGGAACACGAAAACATATACAGGGATCTGGATTATTTAGTTATGGGAATTTCACACATGCATTATTGGGGGGAAATGTCATGTAAAAGAATGAAGGCTGATGACTGCTGAATATATCACCGTACAGAGTTGCTATAAAGCCAGTCAGCTGAACTCCCCTGCATATGCTGAGCAAATAGTCTGCTCAAGTACAGAGTCCACTCCCTCTGATTCTCAGCTGGCAGCCATGAAGGAAATTGTAGGCCAGAACTTCTAGAGGTCACCAAGCTGGGAAACAGTTTGCATTATCTATTCTTGAATTTATTAAATAATTGATGATCATCAAAAGTTGAGGCTCCAAAGAGAGCTGCAAGCAGACGTTTCATTTATTTGAGTAAAAATATTCCTTGTCTGTCTGTCTGTCTGTCTATCGATCAATCATTTATCTATAGCTATCTATCTATCTGAATTAATATATGGCCACCCAGCAGTCCAAATGCATGCAAATGCAAGTAAATTAATAGGTACCACTTCAGTGAGAAGTGTTCTGTGCTCTGTGGGCCTTTGGAGTATAGCCATGCTGGCCACATGACCACGGAAATGTCTTCAGACAACACTGGCTCCCTCAGCCAAGAAATGGAGATGAGCACTGTGCCCTAGAGTCTGGACACGGAAACGGCTTTACCTTTTTACTCTATATCTGTCGTCTCTGAATTCTATTTTGGTTAGCTTCTCTATAGAAGTTTGCAGCTCTACCAGACGTTGATAAAACTACTGTGCCTCAATTAATAGGAACAACAAAGCAAAAACAGCGAGAACAGCGTGCATTGGCATTTTTCGTTTCAAAACTACAGCATCGTTCTTTTGATAGCTTCAGTAAAGCACTGAATAGTAAAATACTGAGACTTGTTTATGCATATTAGGTTGCCCTCTAAAGAGAAAGGGCCTAAAATACAGGATTTATGACAGCAGATAGCAAATGTACTTACGTGTAAATTTGCATATATGCAAATGACAATATATTTGCTTAAAAATATACACATTGGATTAGGAATTTCAGTTTTTTTCCATCCACCTATTAAAAGAAAGGTATGATTTATTTTTCTGCTCATTCCACGAGGCTACAGAAAATCATAGAGAGGCTGTAATGATTCTTTTTTATAAGATGGGGAAAAAGGATGATGGGAAATAGAACTGTGCCCAAGCTGTGACTTGCATAGAGGTTGTTATTTATTGGTGCCTAGTTTTCTGACATATTACCATTTTGGTTAATTTTATATAGCCTGGTTTACCCAGCAGTGCGCAGAAAGTGGGCACGTGACTTTTCAGGGATAACTACAGTTTGTTCTATTTGTAAGAACTGTAGGAAGGGATTGCTTCTGACTTAGAGGTGAGATGTGGGCTATATCAGCTGAAAAGAACAGGCTGACCTGAGAGAAGAATTCCAGTACAACATTGAAAGATGTTAAGCAGGGACTAAATTGGTCTTTAGTTAACAGTGAAAGTTGCATTCAAACTGTTGTAGACAGCTACTAGTTCCTTTTTCTTTGGAACAGCTTTCCATTAATTCTGTGGAAAATTGATCTGTCTCCAAATTCTTTTTCATGCAACACTTGTTCTTATTTTTCCTGTAATTATTCTATTTTCACTCATATTTCTTTCACTTCTTTTCTTTCATACTCCATTTTACTTAACATCTACTCAGGGAAAAAATTGCTTTATTTGTCCAACTTTAGAAAAATCCCTCATCACCCTTGCATCCTTCACTGATTCATTTAATCTTTCATCATAAAGAATCAAATGCATTCTGCTTTTAAATTTATATTCATTTCTTTGTCATGGGTACATTTGACTGGAACTATTATGGATTGTTGCACAGTCAGCCAGATGTTCAGACAGGGTTTGAACTATTATTATTACTGTTATTAATTAATTTTATAGGCAGCCTGACTTCCAGTGACTCTGGGCAGTAGATATTGATGCTTCTACTACATATTTATACCTTTTTCGAAGGATATTCAGCAGTCACTATTTTCATGCATTTCAGGCTCTCTCAATTCCTTCAATATTCCTTGTTCTGATTCTCACCCTGATATTCATGACTTCTAGCAGAATATTCACCCCCTCCTTACAATTTATTTTATACCATACATAAAATTGCATGATTTTCCCCCAAACATAACTCTAGTTCTTTCATTATCACCATTCACATGCAGCTATCGTGAGCCTTTGAATTATTTTATTTTCTTACCCTCTTAGGAACCTAAATGAGACTAATTCATAATTTCTGCCATACTTTTTTGCTTTTTCATTAACAATTAAACTTATATTTTATTTCGGTGCATTTATCAGTTCCTCTCCAAAAAATAGACTATTTTCATTAAGAATGATATTTTTCCCTTTTTAGTTTCACTGAGATTTGCCATAATTTTTTTTCTTTTATTTGCTGTTACCATTGGTTCTTCATACATTTGAAACCAAAATCTTCCATGTGCTTTGTTATGAGTAGATGGGTCGACAGTGATCTTTGATCTTTGTCACCTATATGGTTTTGGTCAATCAAGGTTTTCATAGAATGCAAGATTAGATTATCAGACATACCATGTTATGTGCAGTATTCCTTCTTAATAGCAAGAACAGAATCTATCAATGTCATACTTCAGTCAGGATGTCCCAAATGCAACAATATCCCAATTTATGCCAAGCCTGCATACCATTCTATGTGAGTTACAATCTCTAAATATTATCTTGAAAACCAATACACTGTGGCCTACATCCCACCAACCAAGGATGTATGCAGTCTGTCAACATATACTCAGGTTCAAATATTTGATCTTTGTGCTTATTTTAGTTTAAGGCCTTGTGGGACCAAAGATAAGAGATAGAAAAGGATGGGAAGAGAAACTCCCCCAACTCTGCCTTTACTTCGAAGCACTGACATGAATTTTGTGCATTTCTGTACATTTTTTGCCTGCTTTTTTTCTAATCTGGATGGCATAACAACCAAGAGATAAGTCTCCCAACCTACTTTCTGGTAGACTGATTCATTGGCAACTATGCATTGCAAAGTCTTTATACTGTGACGGTGTCTGACTTAGTCAGCTATGTTATACAAACAGAGCTAAAGAAACAGATGCACATTCTGCAGTTATAGTTCCAAGCCTTATAAAGTTGTCAGATTATTGGAGTCAAATGGAAATATTGTTCGGGCACATGCAATAGGTTACCTTTTGTTATTGCTATGGGTTAACAGATTAACAGAGTTGGAAGGGACCTTATAGGTCATCTAGTCCAGCCCCCCACTCAAGCAGGAGACCCTATACCATTTCTGACAAATGGCAGTCCAATCTTTTCTTGAAAGTCTCAAGTGATGAAGCTCCCACAATGTGTGCCTAATGTTACTACAAAAATCCCAATCAATGGGGATATTGTGTATTATAAACAGGAAAAGCATTTGTCCATAAATTAACCAAGAAATGTCCAGTGTGGGTTGGTGGGCAATGAACACAGATCTTTTCCAAACAGTGTTTTGTTGTGTTTTGTTTCCTTCAGTTTTGTGGTATGATATAAATTACAACCTGCTGCACAAAGGAGGTCAGATGAGATGTGTTGGCAATTGTTTGAAAGGAACGATGAGATGAGAAAATGACTGTCTTCCGATCTTGCCAGATTCCCTATGCTGGAGGTGTGCCCTAACTCTTCATGCACAGAATGAAGATCGCTCTTCCTCTCAGACAGAGGGGCTCCATTGGGCACAGTGCCTCCTGGGAGACTGCCAGGGCCTGCAGGAATGCGAGGTGCTGCCGATACTCAGCAGAGATGTAATTAGGGGAGCCATCTTTGTAAAAAAGATGTCACTGTCTGAGTTGCCCCCTTTAATTTTGCTTCTTTCCTCCTAACTTTAAGTAATTAGTGCTGCCACTCAGACTTTGCGTGTGGCACCATAGTGGAGTCATTCTATCAGGGCTCCTAGCATTTAGCACATGCAAACACCTATCCATTCCTGCTCCCCCACCTTGTACACACGCATCGAGCTGTGCTCCTCTCTGCCTAGAGGATTTATTCATTGCCGTTAATTCTTTGTGTTTAAAGTCTTAGCCCAGAATAATTTAAATTAGTGTATTGTAAACAAAATACTGCCATCTTACTTGTCCTACAGGTATGCCTAAGAAAACATCTTCTTTTGCCTTTATTTTCATCTAAAGACATATCTAAAGGTTATTGTTCTGCCCCAGCTCCGGATCCCAAGGAGTGTGACACACACAAAGCTCCAAAAACTCCGTTTAATACAAACAGACCCCGTTCAAAATGCAGGCTTCCAGTGCAAATGTCCTTATCAACCTGCTATGAATTACAGAGAATAAACAAAGTCCGACAAGGGTTGGCAACCAGCCCAGAAACCAAGATATAACAAGAAACTCACTCTCAAAATGCTCTGCGTAGTAATTGAACGTTGTTTCCAGCAGCATGTGCTATCTGTGAGCGAACTTAAATAGGCTAAGGGAGTGACCAATTAGCCCCAAGCCTTACTCTTGAGGAGACCTCCTCCTGAGTAGCCACTCCTGCCCTTTGGCAGCCCTGCGTGCTCGAGCATTGAGAAGAGGCTCCTCCACTTCACTCTCTTCATTTGAAGGAGCCTCTGGAGGTTCTGAAGGCCCTGGCTGAGTCTCTGCCTCTGGCATCACATCCTCTTCAGCCTCCTCGCTGTCTGACTCAAGCGCTGGCTGCACAGGCTGCTGGCATGACAGCACACCAGCCTCCTCATTGTCAGGATCAGCCACAATCCGTGCAGGCCGCTGGCGGGTCACAACAGTTATAGGCAACACAAAGTTATCTTGTCTCTGGAGACATAATATGGGATTTAATGATCCTAAAGTTTCCAACGAACTCTACATCTGTGCTTGGTCCAGCATTTGAATGGACCAGCACCCTATGCTCTAGTAACTTCTGCTTGGTTTATTTTGAAGTACTGTGGCACTCTTTCCTTTAAGACAAGGGACTCAAACTTAACAACTTTAAGACTTGTAGACTTCAACCCCCAGAACTCCTCAGCCAGCTATATACCTTTTTACATCAAGGAGAGGATTTTTTGTACTTGGTTTCATCACAACTTAATTAGCTTTTCACTGACAGAAGTCAGTCCTTGGCTGAAAGTGAAGGACTATTGTTTTACAGTCACAATAGAACAGCATCTATAGCCTGACTATTCCCTTTGTTCTTTAAGATGTACTATTATATGATGAAAAAAAGATTATCTCTTTTGCATAGTTTTACTGTAGCTTATACTATGGATTGCAAACATCAGTAAATTTGTCTAATGGCTTGAAAAAGAAGTCCTCCCAAAAGGCTACAGGGGTGGGTGAGATTGAGTGTAAAAATGTAAATGGCTGTGTAGTTGCCATAGCTGCAAGCACATATTAAATAGTTCCTGAATTGTGCAGCCAATATGATGCCAAATGTATATTAAAAAACCTTGTCTTTCTGAATGACAGTTACCAGAGAATCTTGTTATTGAAAAAAGGGGGGGGGGCGGATTTGGGAGAAATAAAATCTCTCTAATGAATGAATTTATACATGCCAAGATATTCAAGGCCAATTACTTTACTTTCCCATCGAAATGAAATCGTGAATCCAAGGACAGTGGGAGAATATTTTGATAATTTCTTCTGTGCAAACCAGAGTGACCCCATAGAATGCAAAGAGGCAGCTAAACACTCTATGTATCAGTTAGGATGGTAAATTGCTGATTTTAAAGCTATAAATGCTTTCCCCTTTTTTACTGTCTGTGGAATATATATTACATTAGAGCTGGGATGATTTCTGCATCATGAAAACTTCCTGACGAGACGTACAGTATTTAGTTAATAAACTAGAAAACGCCTGTGACTAAATCTGGGAACGTCAATAATTTTCACTTGCTTTACATCAAAAGCTAGGACTTTAGGTCAGTGGTGAAATCCAAACTTTTTTACTATCGGTTCTGTGGGCGTGGCTCGGTGGGCATGGTGTGGCTTGGTGGGCATGGCAGGAGAAGGATACTGCAAAATCTCCATTCCCACCCCACTCCAGGGGAAGGATACTGCAAAATCTCCATTCCCTCCCCACTCCTGGGGGAAGGATATTGCAAAATCTCCATTCCCACCCCACTCTGGCGTCAGCCAGAGGTGGCATTTTCCAGTTCTCCGAATTACTCAAAATTTCCGCTACCGGTTCTCCAGAACCTGTCAGAACCTGCTTTAGGTTCAACTCAGATTGAGGTGAGGTTTCCCAATCAGAGGGAGAGAGGATTTTTTTAAAATCATAATGAATTCTCCATTAGAAAATGCTCATTCCATTGGACAATATAGTATCTTTATTTGGAATCCAAAATAAGTACTATTTAGAGTATCCTGCTTTTCTACTAATGAAATAATTTACATAAAGACAGCTAAAGAACACTTTGCCAATCTACACCAAGCATAGCAGGAAGGTAAGACCACCCAGACAACATTGAAATGTAGTGATTTGGCAGAGATTTCATCTGGATTCCCTCTAAGAACTGAATGAATACAGTACTTATTGTATATCCAGTGTGAACCAAATAGTATGAAGGAAGGTGAAATTACCTATTTCTATTGAACAACAACAACAGTCTAAATCCATTTTAATACACAAATTGATTATTTATCTCTCTCACACACAGAGAGATCTATTTGCCATATTTTGCTATTTGATAGGCTTGAAGCCAAAGTCTTCACCTAATCATTTTACTCTTTTCATGGACCGCTGCCCTGTAGTAGTGAAGAGTCTTGCTATGGGCTATAACCAGTGGTGGGATTCAGCCAGTTCGCACCACTTTGGGAGAACCGATTGTTAACTTTCTGAGCAGTTTGGCAAACTGGTTGTTGGAAGAAATTATTAGGGCATAGAATCAGTTGTTAAATTACTTGAATCCCACCACTGGATATACCAGTGGGTAAGCATATTCCCAGAAGCATCATCCATGACTGACAGTCATAGGCAGAGGAATCAGGCTAAATAAAATCCATTGGAGGAAGAATGGCAACTCATGCCAATGATTCTTGTAAGGAAACCAATTGGGAATTCCCCATCAGGAAAATGGTAACATAATACGGGCAGTTCTTGATTTATGATCACTAATGACAGTGGTGAAATCCAATTTTTTTTACTATGGATTCTATGGGCGTGGCTTGGTGGGTATGGTTTGGCTTGGTGGGTGTGGCAGGGGAAGGTTACTGCAAAATCTCCATTCCCAGCCCACTCCAGGGGAAGGATACTGCAAAATCCCCATTCCCTCCCCACTCCTGGGAGAAGGATATTGCAAAATCTCCATTCCCACACCCTCTCTGGGGGCAGCCAGAGGTGGTATTTGCCAGTTCTCCAAACGGCTCAAAATTTCTGCTACCGGTTCTCCAGAACCTGTCAGAATCTGCTGGATTTCACCCCTGCTACTGACCCCAAAATTTCTGTTGCTAAGCAAGACAGCTGTTGTGTGAGTTTTGCCCCATTTTATGATCTTTCCTGTCACAGTTGTTAAGCAAATCACTCTAGTTGTTAAGTTAGTAACACAGTTGTTCAATGAATCTGACTTCCCCATTTACTTTGCTTGTCGGAAGTTTGCAAAAGGAGATCACACGATCCTGGCTGCAGCCATCATAAACATCAGTCTGTTGCCAAGTGTCTGAAAATGGATGCTGCAACAGTCATAAGTGTGAAAAACAGTCATAAATCACTTTTTTCAGCGCTATGCAACTTCAAATGGTCACTAAATGAACTGTTGTAAGTGAGGCCTACCTGTTCTAGACAATGAACCCCCCTCAAGTTAGAAGATATTCAGTGTGTCCTGGGGAAAGACCAGAAAAGCAAATACAATTAGCCCACAAGTACTTCCGATATAGCTGGATTAAAGCCGAAAAGTTGTTTAGCTGTTGAGGTATCTAAAGACAAAAGAAAAGTTCAAAACTTTGAAGTTTGAAATGGAGTAGCTATCCTCATCAATTAAAAGGAGAACGAAGTTAAAGGTCACATGCAAAGCCCTCCTAATTATGTTAATTGAAATTCACAGCAAGCCAACTGGTTTATTGTGTTTCATGTCTATCCCAAAATTGCACACGAAGCAGAAGTTGAATAGTTTTATGGTGATTCGCAATACTTTGTTGACACAACATCAAAAAAGGAATCTTATTAATTGTAGGGGAATATAATGCATCTGGAATAATGCAAAGATTTGGCCTTGGTATACAAACCAAAGAGGACACAGAGTTCTACCAAGAAAAACCAATGCTTATAATAAATACCAGCTTCCAACAACTTAAAAATCAACTTTACATATGGACATTGCTGAAGACCGAACTCAAGTTGACTGGATAATTTGCATGCCAAAATAGAGGATTTCTATTGACCTGATGTTCACTGTAGCTCAGATTTTGCAGAATTACAGCTTAAATGAAAGAAGACAAAATTGTTAGACTAGCAAGATACAACCTGCACACTACATATGATTGTGCCATAAAGATAAAGAATAAATCAATGAGTGAGATTTTGCTCACTCTGATTTAAAGAATAAATCAATGAGTGAGATTTTGCTGAACAAGTCTGAATGGAAGTGCATAACATTATTAAAGATGAAACAAAAGTATTTACAATGCAAAAGAAGGCAAAATGAGTTAAAATGGGGTCAAAATATTTAAAGAAAGATAGGATACAAAAATGCAAAAGTGTAACATTTGCCCAACTAAACTCTGAATTCCAGAGAACAAACCAGGAGTTGTGTATAAATAAGCAATGCAGGGAAATTGTGGATGACAACCAAACGGAAAGGATAAGAGTTTTATTTTGAAAAATTAAAGCAATGGAAACATTTAATGTAAAGCCTGATAAAATACAAACAAGGAAATTCTCAAAGCATCCAGTGATATTTTCCTCTGCAATTCTGTTGCCTTGAAAACCATGATAAACTGCACCTTCTATCACTGTGATGGCAAACCTCTGGCACATGTGGCACACAGAGCCCTCTCTGTGGGCACGTGCACTGTTGCCAGCTGCTCTTCTGCTTTTCAGTGTGCACTTGTGTGTTAACCAGCTGGTCTTCGCGGGCGCCAGAGTGCCAGAAAACGGCCAGAAAACGGCCTGGAAAATGGCCCCCAAACCAGCCTGAAAACGGCTTAGAAAACAGTCCAGAAAATGGCCCGAAAACAGGCATCAGCGCACCAGCCAGCTAGTCTTCGGGTTTCTGGTGCTCTGGCGTGCGCACATGCACACACATGCACACTTGTTCCGATTTGTGCACTCGGTCCCGAAAAGGTTCACCATCACTGCTCTATGCGATAGAAGGAAGAAATTTATAGATTCACAAGCACTGAAGTTTCCATAAAATATTTTACATGACTAAAATGGTGGCCAAGATTTTTTATATTAAGCTAAAAGTGCTATTTTTGTTGTTATATTTGTGAAGCTAGTTTTACTTAGTCTTATGTTGGCATGGATTTTGTTATATTTACTGATTGAGCAATAGTTGTAAAAAAAGATGCTGTGATTGATAAAAGGCAAAAATACACAAGGATCTCCTGGAGAAATAAATATAATGAAAAGGTAGCACAGAAGAAGTGTACAAAAAATATCTCCAAATCAATGATGCAGACAATGTTTTGATCACTGGAGAGAGCCAGACATTCTGGAAAGTGGAGTAGGACCTAGAAAATATTGTTAGCAACAAAGCTGCAAGGATTGATGAAATGCCAGCAGAATAATTTAAATTCATACACGTAACTTTTTTGCCAAATCCTGTTTGGCAAAATGGAACATGCTGCTGAAGAAAAACCAAAGCAAAGGATTAGCAACAATAAACATGTACTTTCTTCCCCTTTGCACTGTAGTATAAGAACTCTCTTCTAAGAACCTTTCTTCCTCATTAGACTGAAATGAATGTATTTCTGTTGCAACTATCAATTCGGGAAGAAAGATGCAGCACTAGGAGAAGGCCAATGGTAGGTAAAAGAAAGACCAAGCCTGCTTCATTATGATCTTGTGTGTTAGGTTCAGCCTGAGCTTACTCCTAACTGTTGGTCAGGCAATATATCTGTTACTTTAAGAAAACAACTGAGCCAAGTAATCAGGGTTTGCTGAACCCTGTAATTAGGCTACAGTGCATAAATAAGCAGGGCAGAGAAGCGTTCTTGTCCTTCTTGTTCCTGATTGTTGCTTCCTGCGTCTTCCTACTGCTGGTGTTTGACTGGATCGTTACATGGTACTGTATACCAAGAGTTACTAAAGTCTGTTTGCTTTGGTAAGGGAGGATACCTACTGGTCTGATATTACTGTTTATGACCTTGGACTGTTTTACCTACACCGAGACTGCATCTTATCTTGTATATAAAGTATTTTTCTCACACGAGCTGTACGTTTATCTCCTTCCCTGTGTGTTTCTACTCTGCTCGTTGCACAAGCAACAAATACTTTTTACACACACCCTAACATTGTGAATATCCAATATTCAGAATCAAATGTTCTGGTCATCTGATCTGACATTTTCACAGGGAATATATAAATAAAAATAAAACATAACTGTTAAGTTGGGCGATTGAGGAGGCAGAAGCAAGGTAGTGACAACAGCTCTTTAATGTATAATGAGACTTCAGCAAAGGTTAAAGGCAAACAGCTTTCCTTAAATACTCTGTCAGTCAGGGAGCTGACCAATCACGTGACCTATTGTAGTTTAAATCTCCCGCCAAAACTATATACATAACAATAACAATATATAAATAAAAATAAAAATAAAAATAAAACAAGACAGTCCAACTTGTAGCTAATTGACTACTAAATGTCTTGGAAAAGAAAGAAGACTGCAGTATGAGAATAAATTCTCAGGATAGTAAACAAGAGCATTTTAAATTCCTTTTGGTGAAAAATTGGTAATAAGGTATTCCTATTAAAAAAGTTATTATGTGCTTGTGAGATACGAAAAATATAATTTAAAAAGATGTTTCCTGGGCATGTTTTCTTTCTTAATCTCTGCCATGAAGCATGTTACTAGATATTCAGTTAAACTCTAATAGCAGCAAGCCCACTTTGTAAACAAGTTTCCCCCCTTGGTTTATTCTCTCTCTCTCTCTCCCTCCCTCTCTGTTTCTGTCACACACACATATACTGTTGTTCGCGGTGACTTTGGCAGAAGACAAAATCATTCAGCAAATGCCTGCCAATGCTGACTCAACATACTGAGAAGCCAAAACTGTGATTGGGGCATACAGACAAAATAGCATGTTTATTGTCTTCATCACTTCCCTCCAACTGGTTGCCCTCCAAATGTTTTGGAATGCAGCTTTCATGAAATCATTTCATGAAATCAGCTTTGTGACTAATGGTCAGAAATTGTGGGAGAAATACTTCAAAACGTCTGGAGGAAACCTAGATTCTGAATCATCAGAGCCTTTAACTTAAATGTGTAATGAAGAGTAAAGTCTGGGATCATACATCATGCTGTGTACACTATGTGGCTTATTTCATTTTACTTAGCATTTGTTCTCAGCCGGAGTGAAAGGCTCCTGGTTCGGACCGGATCGCCCAATCCGGTAGCGATGGTGGCAGGTGGTTCGGAGAACTGGTAACAAAAATCCCTGCCCCCCCCCCCCCATGTCCAGCTGAGCCGCATGATCATCAGAGGCTTTTTTTTTAACTTTTAAAAGCATTTTTTCTACAACCTCTTCCGACGAAAAAATGCTTTTAAAAGTAAAAAAAAAAAGCCTCTGATGATCACGCGGCTCAGCTGGGATTGTCAGAGGCTTTTCAAATCATTTTTTTCTGCAACCTCTTGGCCGAAGAGGTGGTAAAAAAAATGCTTTGAAAAGTCTCTGACGATCCCAGCTGAGTTGCCTGATCGTCAGAGAGGCTTTTCAAAGCATTAGGAAAAATGCTTTGAAAAGTTTTTTTAAAAAAAGTTGGCCACGCCCACCCAGTCACATTACCCCCCAAGCCACGCCCACAGAACTGGTAGTAATAAATTTTACATTTCACCCCTGGTCTGAGCTCTGTAGTTGTGATGCATTTACAAACTATGATTAAATCAAAGCACAGCCTGATAATATAGCTTTTTGTTAGAAACATCAGAACATCAGGAAAAGATTGTTTTATTTAAGACATTGATTATTCCAAGTGTTTCATATATAGTACATTATTTCCATATTATTATAAACTTCTGCTGGTCAATTTCATTATGCTCTGGAGAAATGAAAGTAAGAAAATATGTTTGCCAAAATCCTCTGCTCCATTTTTGGCAGTTCAGATTTAATCTGATTTATTTCTGGCTCACAAATTATACTCTCAACCACCTGATCAGCTTTTCCAAAATAGGCTTCCCCAGATGTGTGGATTGCTTCTGCTGGAAACAAAAGAAACTATAGTTCAGTAGGATAATAATATTTGAGCTGCAAAACTCTGGATGACAAGTAAATGGAAGAAAAAACAGTTTTCTCTATCTGTCTCCTGGAGTTTTGCATCCCAAATATCATTGGCCCCTTTGAGCACATCTGGAAGGAATTACCTTCAGGAAGGCTGTCATATAGAATTAAAGCCAAGGATCCCTCTTTGGTTGAACATTTCATGATACTGTTTAAATATAGAAAGTGGGAACTGCAAATCATGTATTTTTATTCAGAAATGAATCTATCCAATCAACTAAATCCTCTTCCAGGACATTCATTCTATCCCTGCTTCCTAAATGCTGGCATTCTATTCATGTTCAGCAGTTAAAACTTCCTCACTCTGCAGTTCTGTATCCCAGAAATTATTTTTGCATTGCTATACATGCTGGTGTTTTGGTGATACGCTCTCAGATCTGCTGATATGGAGGACATATATTGGAGAATTGAGATTAATATACGTTAGAATATGTTAAAATTTTACTTCAGTCTATTAGTATGGACATGTCTAAAGCAGCCTTCCTTAGTTTGGTGCTTCCATATGTGTTAGAACTACAATTTTAAAAATTACTAGCTAATAGTCCTGAGTTTTCTATAAATAAGAATGAGGAAAAAGGGGCTCGTGAGTGGTTTATCTCTACCTATGGAAGGTAGTCTTTCTGCAGGTGCAACATATACTTGAAACCTCTAGGAAAGGACGTTCATTAGTTTCAGATGAAATATCATCTATACATTAGTTATATTCAGTGGTGGGATTCAGCCACTTCACACCACTTCAGGAGAATCGGTTGTTAACTTTCTGAGCAGTTTGGGCAAACTGGTTGTTGGAAGAAATCATTACGGCAGAGAACCGGTTGTTAAATTACTTGAATCCCACCACTGGTTATATTCACTTATCTGCTGCCAACTCAACCTAAGGTGCAATACTACAATAGCATTTCAATGCTACTGAAATGATGGCCAAGTGCATGAAGGTTATAAAGGCTATGATGTGTTAAAACAAGTTCAATATAAATTTCTGGAAGACTAAACTCTTGTTCTTTGGTGTCTGATCTTTTAAAGTTCAATTCAAATGCTGTATTTAGGTGGTAGAATTCACAATAGGTTCATAATCTGGATATCTTCTTGGACCTATGGTTCCTGCTTGAGGAACCTTGGAAAAGATTGCTGATCTTGTAGAAAATCAGGAAGGGACAGGATAAAACGGTTTGATTTAATTTTATTTTGGCAAAGAATGGACAAAATAGACTTAGAAAGATTGCAAAAGCTGTCAAGTGAGTGAACCAATTACATTGTTCCTAAAAGTATGCCCAGTAGTAGAAGCTAGATAAATTAAGCACTGCAGAAAGAAATCGCAAGATATTATTGACCTTATTTAGTTCTAGATGGATTGGTAAAAGTTTGTCCTTTTAAAAACCATTTTCTTGTTAAATTACAGCAACAATAAATATATAATAAGGGTGTGTTGATTTAAAACAGTTATTAAAGTTTTGTTTAAAATATATAGATATATAGAAAATTATTTAAGGGATTTGATGGAGAAATTCCCATAAAAACTTCTAAATACAAAAATATATACATTTCTATTTCCTCTTTCTCTGTTATGGTGAAAAGCAGAGTGATTTATTTCCCAATTGCTACAGTACAACCTAGAAAGCAAGTTCAATGGTGCCTTTAACTTGATGCCAAATAAACTTTTATCCTGAATTCTTTCTAGCTACACTACACAAGCAGTGAAGGTAACATGTCTGTGAAATCTAAGCCCTTGAGTCCCTCTTTCAAAACAAAGACTAATGTCTAAAGACAGACAGAGATGCTGGTTCTAGCAAGAAGTTTGTGACTGGTAACCAACTGAATAGTGCTGCTCATATTGATCTTTGATGTATTTGAAAGATTCTCCAAGCTACAAAGAATTTTGCACTTATAAACAACATTTAAAGTATCTTGTTTGGATTTCTTGCTTAAATCTAGCTACCTCTTGCAAGGACTCTACACTGCCCAGATTAACACCCCCCCCCCATCCCCCAAGATTTGGGATCATGCTTCACTATTCCTGCAGGAGCCGCAGTGGCTCAGTGGTTAGAGTGCAGTACTGCAGGCTACTTCTGCTGATCATTGGCTACCAGCACTTTGGCAGATCGAATCTCACCAGGCTCAAGGTTGACTCAGCCTTCCATCCTTCTGAAGTCAGTAAAAATGAAGATTGTTGGGGGCAATATGCTGATTCTGTAAACTGCTTAGAGAGGACTGTAAACACTGTGAAGCAGTATATAAGTCTAAGTGCTATTGCTATAGGTTAATGAACTTACTTTCAGTTCTGTAATGAGTGCAGCCCTCTCATCTTCATTTGATCCAACTGAAATGATTTTCATCTTATAAAAATGATTAATAAAGGAAAGCATTTGAGAAGCTCATACCAAGTAAACAAAACAACTTCATTAAACAAGACACTGATGAATCTGAAGTTGGATGTGGCTTCAGGCCTAGGATCAAAGTATAAGATGTTTAGAAAGCAACATTTGCTGGAAATTCTAGTAAGAATTTACCTTTATATTTGTTTCTATCTTCAAAGTTATTGGCTAGGTGTACATATGATACTGTCATGGTTTATTTTACCATGCTTTGAATAATCCACACCTGGCTGGGTTCAGACATCCTGCAAAGACATAAATTGTAGTTTACAAACCCAAAAACTGGGTACACACATTGCATCAAGCCCAAACCAAACAAATCAAATTATATATCATGTATGAAACTAGCCACTATATTTATGCAAGCAATTAAGACTCATCCCTAAACAGAAGAGATACAGATATGCTATTTGTGTTCTTTAAGCATATTTTAGCAGAGAAAAGGAAATTACAGACATCTTAGAGTTTGGTAATACTAGCTGCTGACAAAAAAACATTCCAAATTGTTCTGTTCTTATGAGAAAAATGTATCTGAATCCCATTTAACTGAAAATTTAATTCATCCCATCCCAAAACTTCTTCTAGTCAAAAATAAGTTGATTTCTGAATAGCAAGGACAAGGTAAAGGAATTAACCCATGTACAAACGAAGAATAATTTGGCTAAAATTGCAAATAAATATTATTTTGGCTAAAGGTTGCCAAGATTGATCAGGAATGATGAAATGGTTGATAAATGGTAACCTAAGTATTCTGATTTAAAAATAAAACTGTTCTAGCAATCACATTATGCTGGTGAGCATATCTTACAATGAAGGATTCCCTATTTCAAGATTCCTCAACTGAACTGTAGGCAGAAACCATAGATAACTTCCACTGTGCTTTTGCTTACTTAGCAGAGATGAAATGCTACCAATTCGGACCGGGTCGGGCAAACTGGTGGTAATAAAAGCTACTGGTTCAGGCAAACCTGCAGTAAAAAAAATGCTAACGGTTCAGACGAACCGGTATTTCTGATGATCAACTGTGCCGTGTGATTTATATTCGGTAGAAAGAAGGAAATCCTGCTTTATAGTGAATTCAAAGCTGTTCCCCTCCCCTATTTACCTTAGAAAAGACTTCTTAAGCCTTCTTTTTCAGCACTACGCAGTAGTGTCTCTGGTGTGCATGCGTGCAAAGCATGTGTTTGGTGTGCACTGTGCCTGCGCATGTTCACGCAGCAAACCGGTAGCAGACTTTGGAGGATTTCACCACTGCTACTTAGCAACCTATTTTGATACACAAAATTACATTTATATATACTGCATACATAGTAGTTCTGAGGAACTACAGTTGTGGGATGGAAAAGTGAGGCTTATATATCATGTATACATGAAAATTTAAATTTAGAATTCCTAGAATTTTGTTCTAGAATTCCTAGAAACAAATGTGCAATAAAAGAATAGTCTCTTCCCTATTATATATATTTTAAGGGCACAAAATATAATCAGTGTTCATTAATTTAAGATGTAAACAGGGCTTTTAAACATTATATTAATAGAATTTCTCCTTTTCCATAGGAAAAAATGCCTTGTTTAAAATAAATAGCATAATCTATATACAATTAAAGTGTGTTTTCTTGCATCAAAATTGTTTTACTCATGTGGAAATTTAATTGTTAAACACATTGATTCTGAGCATACAACCTGTTCTTTGCATAATATTCATGTTATTTAATTTATACTTCCTGGCAGAGTACAAAGGTATTACTTATATGTTTAGCACAGAACAATATGATTATGGTCCACCGTTCTGGATATCAGATTGAAGGGAATTCAGTTCTAGGATGTTACTGACTATAATTACACAGGCAAGGTCAAACAGCATCACAGTATACTTTCATTGTTTTGTCTTCATAGTAGTTAATGAAATCCTATGGGCTTCATACTTGTGATTCCAGACAACACTTTAGTTTAGAAACCATGATTCTGGCTATGTTGTAAATGCAAACCATCGTGAATTATAAAATTAATTATAGCTGAGCAACTTATGGTATCTCTTAATGCAACATGTAAATCCGAACATTGACCTCAACAATAATGCTACTATTCTCTAGAATGTGTCTTTAGCTTTATTATATTTTGTTACATATTCCATAGTTTTATTATTTCCTGAGAAAAATTGGTTTTGCACAAGTTGTATAATCAAGCTTCTGGGTTGTTTGTTTTACTGCTGCTTTTCCTATATTAGGAAAGAGGGTAAATAAGTTTTCCCCTTTGCGCATATTTCTTTTCTCTCAAGCCAGGCTAGAGACCAAGCAATCCAGCTGAAGAATCCTTATGGCATTTTCTTGTTTGTCTTTTGTCTGGTGGTTAATTTGGAAAAGTTAAAAAAGTTAAAATTCTTCAACAAACTTTGGAATTGCTTCCATATGTTTAATGAAAATGTCTCCCTTATTTCCACTGTCCCATCTTGTTCCAGTGCTTGAGCTGAGGACACCCATATTCTCTAGGGCCCCACAAATTAGCTCTAGCTAGCATGATCAAAGTCAAGACTGATGGAATTTGAAGCAACATCTCATGTGCCATGGTTTCTCCTCTGCTGTTTTATTAGTCCTCTGACATATAATACAGGCAAGCATTTGAGATACAAAAATTAAGTACAAAGAATAGAATAAAACTTTATTATGATCATCGACCAGCAATAGACATACAATAAATTAAAAATAATACTGACATTAATCGTGAATAATAACATATCTGTTATGAAAATACATGATCTCAAACCTAATTTACATGTGTGTAGAGCCAATAAGTATGTGAGTAAATGTATTGTTATAGATATCTCAAAAAAATTGGCACCAATTGACATTATAATGCAGTAACCATTTTTTTTCTTATGGACAAATTGCAGCGACACAGAATTTTGCCACTACATTCGTGGTAGACGGATTTGAGTCTTGGAGGAGAAAGCCTATATAAAAGGCATCTGTCTTCTCTGCATCATGGAATTTAAGTACAAAATAAAAGTAAAATAAAGTAAAATAAAAATCACTGGATGTCTGAAGTGACAGATGAGAAGACATGTATCATGAGTTTCATCAGGCATCATGACACACTTCAGCCTGTGAATGCAGTCTGATGACATCATGATGCACATGTCAAGATTGGAACATCATTGTGGTCTGTTACAAATGCCACTAAAAAGATACATTCTTGTTGCTAATTATTGTACAGATAATAACCACTAGGTGTTCCATAATCATCTTTCAGAAACACTTATTGTGGGACTAAAAGCTGAATTGAAAATATTACTTGCTGAAATAAGATCATTTTCATCATTACTATAGATTTTTCAAATAATAAAAGAAATAGTGTACAATTCATACAACTGAAGGTGAAAGCTATATAACATATGAATTATAATCATGTAACAACAATAATAGTACTTAGCAACAGCACATAGATTTATATACCAGTTCACAGTGCTTTACAGCCCTCTCTAAGTGGTTTACAGAATTAGCATATTGCCCCCAACAATCTGGGTCCTCATTTTACTGACCCTGGAAGGATGGAAGGCTGAATCAACTTTGAGCCAGTGAGACTCAAACTGCTGACCTGCTGGCAGCCGGCAGTCAGCAGAATTAGCCTGCAGTACTGCATTCATCTAACCACTGTGCCATCGCAGCTCTTAGTAATAAAATACTGTAAAAATCATGATTCAAAGGAAATGGAATCAATGGAAATAGAGACCTCTCTTGAAAAGAAACAATATTAAGATTCTTTTAGAAAACAGATAATTGATAAGTAATATGAAGAACAATAAAATTTACATACTCTGGGTCAGGTTTCCTGATGTATATCTCAAAATTAATAGATATTCGTATCTTCCACTAGTTAAAATGCTCCCTCTGTTTTCTGAGAGGAATGTTTGTCCTTCTGTAGCTACAATTTGACACGGTGACCAGTTGTGCTGAATAGAGCCCATTACAGGTGAATGACAGCTGATCAGATCGGGAATGTTATTACATTTGGATCAGAAGCAATAGTTTGTTGGGTTCCAAGGTGAGCAGGTCTGTCATAAAATTGCATAACTGTGTTTCTATGAGTGATTTTTGAATAATGCAACTAAAATGTACTTGATCATTTTACTAGCAAGCAACAGCTCTAAAAACAATTTTAACAGGTAGTTAGTACTATTAGTTAGCTGTGGCAATAAAAGCAATGTATCAATACAAGAGAATATTTGTATCTCAGGGTTAAACTGCAGGGTCCTTAGTGCTTCCTTTGGAAGTTGCAGACATTTTATTACCAACTGATGATGATACTTATTTTGGAATGAAACATATGCAAAAAACCAAGCTCAGAGAACACCACGAAAGAGATGATCAGAGCTGTACTGAAATATCTAGATGACCACCAGATGGCGGTAAAGAATTGTACATAATTCTGCTGCCATCTAGTGGTTTGATAGCCCTTGCACCTTAAAGGCAAAGATAAACATCTACACCAATAACACCACCAGAGGCTCCAACAAGTATACTGTACTATAGAGGCAAAAGATTCCATATGATTAGATACCATCATCTGCCAGCAATGCCCCTTTAGATTCTATATAGGGCAAATTTTGTGCAATAAAAACTAATCAACTCAAAAAGTAAAATCAAAGCATTTCAATCTTCCAGGTCATTCTGTGGCAGACCTCAAGGTGATTGTTTTGGAAAAACAGGACTTTAAAAGCACCATCGGTGAAAAGTGAAAAATTACTAAACTCTCATACGTCAAAAGATTTCAGGCAATATCAGAACTTTTCAACAAACATATAATTGTTAATTGATAAAATGCTAGCAGTCTGTCTCATATAAAACAAGCTCTCTTCCCCTCCCTTTTCCCCTTTTCAAAGCACTAGCCAGTGACCAAGCTTTTCACTTTCAATCCCCCTTTTCCCCCACAATCCATCAGAACCCTCTCTCACTAGTGGTATGGCATTGCAAATACATGGTGTTGTTTCTTCTCATTTGTAGACACAAAGCACATGAGAGCATATTGTAACAAATGGAGAGAGAAAAAAATCAGAGCTTTGCCCACATAACAATTTTGCAGTTTATGATTTCAGTTTATGATTTCTAGGCAATTGTTTATTTGTTTTTCTGCCCTGATCAAACTTTTTAATCAGTTCCAGAAAACTACACAAAAGCAACTGAAAAGGTAGGAAATTGATTAAGAATTAGTTAAAGCTACTTTATTTTATAAATAAATATAGTTTGTCAATAAGACTTCCTCTTATTTTTATATAAATGATTGAAATAAGCCATGCCTTTAGTATAAAATAAAAATACAATTACGTGTACATATGTGGCTACCGGTCCCATGGACATGTGTGCATGTACATATGTAGGAAGCAAGTTGTTCAGAGTTCTCTGCTTCAATCTGGAATGCAAAGTAATAAGAGTAGCCATTGCATGGAAAGAATTGTTTCAATCTAGCTCTTAGTGGATATGATTGATGATTATGTATCAAGTTGGTGTTGATTCTTAGGAACCGTATAGGAATTTTTTTTCTAGAAAGGTCTATCCCCAAATTGGTTCTTCAAGTCTTTTTAATAGACACAGTAGTAACTCTATTTTTTGCCAATATCAAAACAGATCTTAATGGTCCTTATGCACCAAGACAAATTCTTTGTCTGTCCAATCACATTTGGCCAATAAAAAATTCTATTCTATTCTATTACCATGAAGTCCTGATACCAGACTTCAATTAGAAAACTCCCACTGATGAGTCTTACCAAGATGCAACTGCTTATTTTATAGAAATTGCTTCCTGAAATAATACTAAAGTTAAAGTTTAATTTAACACCAAAAAGGTTTCTCCTCCATAAAATCTGCCCTACATTGGTCTATATGTTATCAATTGTCAGCACATAATAAACATTGAAAACAGGAGGTATAATATATTTCTGTCAAAAAGGAACAATATAGAGACTAACTTTTTAAATAAATCAAAAGAAACTAGCACCAAAACCTATTTTCTGAAATGTAGCATATTAAGTAAGTTCTACTATATTTTCAAAGTCTGTCCAATCTAAAAAAATAATCAAATTATAGCTATTTTATAGTTTTCCTTTGGTGCAATGGGAGATATGAAACTTCAGATTGACAAATTTCACCTTGGCTATGGCCCCAGATTGAATTGGGTGGCCTCTTGAGTTAAATTGGGCTATCTTCTGAATTCAAGGTAAATTTTGTGAACAATGCACATCTTTAATTGGCCATGATTATAAGTAAAGGTGATATTTTTCCCATGCACAATAGTGATTATGTGCATTGAACAAAGAGACAGTAATTATTTCAGATGAAATAGTGTAAACACTGATGATATTTTTTGTCTAAACACATTTTTTCCTACTTAATACATAGTTCCAGGAAATCTGGAACCTGCTTTTAGGTGTTCAGATGAATTCCAGTAGAGCTGAAGGTCATAAATAGGATAAATAGGAGAATATGCATTGTTCTTTTAGGAAAAAAAAATCAATTCCTTTAAAAGAGGCAATTCCGACCCATGGGCTGTAGGCTGCATATGGCCCTGGACAGCTAGTAATGTGGTCCTATAAGATTATAGTTTTTTAAACTTATTCTGTGATTTATATACATTAATTATATTATATATGCAGCCCAAGACAATTCCTCTTCACTTAATGCAGCCCAGGCAAGCCAAAAGGATGGGCATCCATGCTTTAAAATAAATAAAGGTGGTAGGCTAGATTGAGAAGTTGGAGCATCTTGAAAGAAGTCAGTCCAAAACACCAAAAAAATTGCCAAGAAAATTGCATGCAGGTATCCTTGTAGGGACTAGGAAGAGACAAGTTCAGTTCCACAATGTTGCTATCTTTTTATGTGGAGGGATTGCACAATGTCTCTAAGATGTTCAACCAAGAAAAACCACTCTAACCACTGTGCCACCGTGGCTCATATATGTAAAAATGTTGCAAAAACGTTGACATTTTCCCTATAGGTTCCAAATGAATTTCAGAATATAGATATTTTGTCCAGATTGGTTGTCCCATCTGCCAACTTTCCACTCAAAGCAATAGTAAGCACTGGCACCTTTGGCACGGAAAGACTGGTTCAATAGGGAACTCATGGCCACTTATAAGAAAGATCAAGTTCAAGACATACTTTTACTTTGCAATGCTGATGGTACTATTTTCAGGAATTGATGTGAAAACAGTGTACTGGCTGAGTTTGGTATCCATAATAGGTAGCCCTCTCCTTTTTTTTTTAACAAAGGAATGTGACTTTTTAAAAAAATTCTCCTATAAGGAATAAGTAGGGAAAAAACCCTCCCTAAACAACACTAATACACATAGTCCTCAATTTACGAACATAACCCAGCCCAAAATTTATGTTTGTTAGCAGATGGCCATTTACAGGTAGTCCTTGACTAACCGAGCCAAATTTCTGTTGTTAAGTGAGACAGTTGCTAAGTGAATTTTGCTCCATCTTTCAACCTTCCTTGCCACAGTTGTTAAGTGAATCCCCGCGATTGTTCAGTTAGTAACCCTGTTGTTAAGTGAATCTGGCTTCCCCATTGACTTTGCATTTCCGAAGGTCGCAGAACGTTATCAGGTAAGGTTACTTGGAACACCGCAACTGTCATAAATATGAACCACTGATCAAGCATCACAAATGTAAATCACGTGAAAGCTGCAACAGTTGTCGGTGTGAAAAATGGTCATATGTCACTTTTCTCAGTGCCACGGTAACTTCGAACGGTCACTAAATGGACGGTTGCAAGTCGAGGACTCTCTGTACCTGGCAGAATTAGCTTCTCAGCGCTATTCCCATCCTTCAGGCACGAAAGACAAGTACCTGAGAAGGCCACCGGGGCTGGGCTGGGTTGGGCTGTGGGTAAGGGGGGGGCAGCCCACCAACATTCTCTCCCGCCGCCCATTTTCTGCAAAGAACCGAAGCGCGCTTGGGCTCGCGGGGGCGGGGGGGGGGTTGTGAAACGGGTGGGCCGAGCCCGGAGCAGGCGCAGCGCTGGAGGAGGGGCGAACGGCGTACACAGACAACGCCCCCTCCCCTTTTCTCATCCTTTTGGCAAACGGCGTCGTGGGACTTCTCTGGTTGGGGTTTTTTTCCACACACACACACACCCCTCCCCGGCTGCTTTTTGGGAGACGGCCGGCTGTTTCTCGCTTCTTCCCCGATGAGCAGCGCGGGAGACGCTCAGGGGTGCCGCCGCTGAGGAGAAAGAGAAGCGAGGCAGAGTCCCCAGATCTTCTGCAGAGTATGCGCGCGGGCAGCGGCAGCGGCAGGTAACTCCCGCTTTCGAGCAGCGGATCTCCCGGCGGGCTTCCCGCCCGCCTCCCTTGGCTTCCAGGGAGGCGATGCGATGCTCAGCGGAGTCAGGTCCGCGCAGCCAGCGGGACGCACACGCGCGCGCGCGCGTACACACACACACGAGAGGGAAGGCGCGCGAACTGAGGGGAACCACGCTGCAGCTGACCCCCCCCCGTCCCCCCTCTTTCTTTCCACGCCGTTATTCGAAAGTCAGGAGCGCGGAATTCGCTGGGATAATGGCTCCTTGACTTAGCCAAAGAGGGCGTCTCGGCCAATAAACTTCGAGGGGACTTATATTTAGACTTAGACAAAACTTTATTGTCACTTATCGGCATATATTAACGTGAAATTTCGTTGCACGCTTCTGAGTGACACCTCCGCCAGGGCTTTAAAATCCTGTACTACAAGCACGCGTGGAGTTGCGTCAGTGGGTGATGGTGGTGGTGGGAGCCTTACTTTGCACGTGCTCAGAGACACCTCGGGTTTTGCTTCCTGGCGCTAAAGGAAAACACTTAATCGGGTGCCGTCTTGATAAATCCTTACGAAATCCTATATTATTTCTTCTTCCTCTCCTCCTCCTCCTCCTTTTTCTTCTTCTGACTTGGGCTGCTTCTAATTCTTGTTTCCACTTGTTAATCGCTCAGAAATCAGATTTCCTTTCTATGCATGTTGCTATCTGCAAGTCCTCACCGGGAAGGTTGTCCTGTTTCTAGAACTTGGACAGCGGCCACTGACACATTGTTGGCCATGCTCAGTTGCTTTCCCTGAACAGGGTGACTGTTCTCTTCCTCCACTTCTTTGATGGCTTATTTCCTTAAAATCGGCTCTTGGACAGCTCAAGGATCTCAACCATAGATCCTTCTTTCACCCCTCCCCCAATTGTTGGGCTTTAATTCTCATCACCCTAAACAGCAGGGTTGACCTGTAGTGCAAAAACATCAGCCAACTCTGGATTAAGTCCCATTGCCATAGACTTCTCCACTAGGGAAGAAGCATTCATTGAAAAAGATTACTAGCCCAGAATCATATATTTTTCTTAAAGAAACAAACGAAGGGTAGGATAAAACTTTAGAAGAGTTTTGTGTGGTGGATTGGACTGAGATGAAGACCTGGTCAGGTTACCTTAGTGAGGGTTATAAAACTAGTTATAGATTCAAATGCTGGCTTCCCTGATCTATAAATAATAAGAAAATGCTACAGTTTTGTTTTTCTGAAGACCCTACTATTTCATCAAGCCGGTCTGACTTAAATTAGTGTTAATTTTAATAGGGGTTTTTAGGGGTTTTAAATTTTATGGCCAAATAGTTTAATTATTTTATTAGTTTTAATTTTTATACGTGATTGTTTTAATATGGCTGTAAACCGCCCTGAGTCCCCTCGGGGAGAAGGGCGGTATATAAATGCAATAAAAAAATTTTTGCAGGGTGATTTTGCTAGTAACGCTTTAAAAGGCAATAAAGTAATAGGTAGTCTCATCATAATGAAGACTTTTGGAAATGTGAAAGATAGGCAGGATATTTCAAGACTGGGGTTCAATAAAGCCTCAAGCAACAGAGATTACCTTGGGGGCTCTCCCTCCATTTTATAAATATTTCTGAAGTACCTGTATATGCTGAACCAATGAACTATTTCCTTCCTCATAGCTGCAGGGCAGGGAGGTGGTAGCTTGGCTGGAGTTCACCAGGATAGGAACTGTTTTTAGTAACTTGGGGGCAAGAGGAAATTACACTTTCCTTGGGACCAAAAAGAGCCCAGAAATAACTTTTTATTGAGGAAAGTTCCGTAGACAACAATGAATTCAAATTTGATTTTCAGTCTAGAACATTTGTGGCTAATATGTGGTGCGTGAGCAGAGGAGATTATGGTTTGGTCAGCAAGCTATGATAAGTTAACCCATGGCTTAGCATATTGTGTGAATAGCATCATAGTTGTTTTACATTGCTTTGAATTACACTTCAGCAAGGTCTCAGTTTCCCCACCTAATTGTGCTACGTGTAAGACATGGCTGGTTTGTAGTTTGCATCAAAGTGTAATCTGGCTGCCTTATTTTTATTTTACTATGAAGTGTGAACAAATAGGACATCAATGTAGGGGAGACAGTCATTTTCCTCCAATGACTTCATATGCTCTTTGGGCCCTATAAAATTTATGAATTCATATTTTTTTCTATGCACATGTGGAAACTTACATAATTAATTTCTAGTGAATTTCCCAACTCAACTCCAAGATGCTTTATATGCATGTAGTATATATTGAATATCTATTTATCTAACAAAGCAAGTGTTGCATGCATACCCGAAGTATTGCATTTATAACCTGTTACAGTAAGCACTGTGGCTACAAATTCAAGTTTGAGGGACAATTGGGAGAAATTAAAGAGTTGGAGAGCATCGCCTATCAGAGGTTTCCACTCCTCTTTTTAAAGGGGTAAAAGATATTCTGCTATGTTTCAGTGGCATAATCTAGGAAAATGGAGGGAACAGCCACAGGCTGCAGACTGTTTACCGTTTGCTGTTTTGTTAATTACTGCATTCAATAGAAATTCCTCTGTTTTCCTAAAGCTGCTAGGGGGAAAATATGAGACAATGTACGTATACATTTAATTACCTGATTCACAGATTGTGCTACCAATTCTGCCACTCCTATTAAAACCCTGATCTTGTTCTAGAATAGTAAGAAAGGGAGAATGCTCTTACATGATCCAAAATGCCTTTCCTGTGAATTTCCTGGTTTAACTCAAGGATGTGCATAATATAAAAAGACAGGAGAAACTCCAGAAGGCAGATGATGCAAAGATCTAAGTGGCTAGGAAGTTTACATTATGAAAGTCACCATGTATTACTACTGCACTCTAAATTAGCCATTGCATTGGTGGCTTTTTAGTGGATTAAATTTCTTCCTAACTATTTCACCCTTAGTTATAATCATTATTCCCTTCTATCAAATTTCAACTATGTTTTCATAGGAGTAGAGTGATTACAGACATAATCCAGCTCTTTCTATTTTCCCATCTGAAACAGGAAATCTAACTACTCAATGCAACCTGTATAAAAGCTGTTGGCATAGCCAGGGAAGCTACATGGAAATCTGGTTGTCTAAAGTCAATGTTGCACCGAAACAATACAGCCACTATTACTTATTAGAAGTATAAGAACAGTTACCTTACGACAAGTTATATCTGGCTTGCATTTCTGATTTCTGTGAGGTGAAGTGGTATTGTTAACTGGACTAGTTTAGGATCTGTAAAAGAAACTAAAGACAATTAATAGTTTCATTTACTGTTTGATCCAATTCATTTGCCAGAAGATTATCTAAACTGCTTGCTTTATAATAGTTCTATTATCATGTGAAGTGGACTGCTGCATAGAGGGACTGAAAGTAAAAGAAATACATGACAGTAGGATGGAGGCATTGTCTATTAGTACAACTGAGGTGTTGGAAAGAGGAATTCTCCTCTTTCCACCTAACATCCCTCCATATTGCAGTCATTTGGGAGAGCTAGTTAGAAAAGGCAGAAAAGAAATTTTTGTCTGATCCTTCCGGGTTTTATATTATCTATTTTTATTTAGTCTTTATTTAGTTTGATAAAAAAAATCCAAAGTTGATTTAGTCAGATTCTTAAAAATAGTCACCAGAAAATAAAGAATGCAGTACTGCAGGCTACTTCTGCTGCCTGCCTACTGCCAGCAGTTCAGCAGTTTGAATCCCACAGGCTCAGAGTTGACTCAACCTTCCGTCCTTCTGAGGCCCATAAAATGAGGACCCAGATTGTTGGGGGCAATATGCTGACTCTGTAAACCACTTAAGAGAGGACTGTAAAGCACTGTGAAATGGTATATAAGTCTAAGGGCTATTTCTAGTATTATCTTAGAATAGTAAGTAGAAATGGCATTGGTTGCATTTGTGGTTGATCTCTAGGAAGAGTGGGATGGAGGTAGTGCAACCATCCTTGCTCTCCATGATCTCTTGGTGGCCTTCAATCCCATCAACCATGCTATCTGGTATCCTTTTGGGCTGGCTGCAGGGTTTGGAGCTGGGCAGCACAGCTTTGTGCTGATTTGGCTCTTTTCTCCAAGATCTGTCCCAACCAGTGTTGATAGGGACTGAGAAGTCTAGCCCACGACCACTCCACTGTGGTGTACCACAGGGCTCGGTACTTCCTTGACCCCTTTTTAATAACTATATGAAGCTGCTGGGTGAGATCATTCACCCCACCAGGGGCTGAGGTATCATCAGTAAACTGTGGATACGCAACTTTTTAACTCCATCCCAGTTATCCAAGTGTGTTATTGTTGGCTTCTTCTGCCCGGAGGCTATGGGGGCCTGGTTGGGAGACAACAGACTTCAGCTGAACCTTGGCAAGACTGAATGGCTTTGAGTCCATGGAGTTTCAAGATCCAGGACTTTAATTAACTTATTTCTGGATGGGGTGGCACTGTCCCAGGCAGACACGGTCTGTAACTTGGAGGTTCTTCTGGACTCATGACTCTTGCTCAAAGAGTAGGTGGCAATGATAGCTAGGAGAGTCTTTGCACAACTATGTGTTGTGCACTAGTTGTGACCTTTCCTGGATTGGGAGTCCCTACGCTCAGTCATTCAATTCTCAGGTCCCCTCACATCTGGACAACTGCAATGTGCTTTACATGGAACTGTCCTTGGAGAGCATTTGGAAGCGTCAAATGGGACACAGTACGTTGATGCAGGCAGTATTTGAAGCCCTCACATTACACCACTCCTCCGTGAGCTGCGCTGGCTGCCAGTTGTCCTCGGGGTGCAATTCAAGGTGTTGGTTATTACCTTTACCCTACATGGCATGGGTCCAGGTCACCTGAGGGATCATCTCATCCCACTAGGATTGGTGCACCCCAACCATGCCGGCAGAGGAGGCATGTTGCAGGTCCCATTGGTAAAGGAATTCTGGCTGGTGGGGTCCAGAAAAATGGCCTTCTCTGCATGGCTCCTACCCTTTGGAATATTTTACCCCCTGAGGTGAGATAGGCTCCCCCCCCCCACTTCTGACCTTCCCCAGAGCCTGAAGACTCTGGATCTGCCAAATGGCTTGGGGATCCAATGAAGAAACATGACACTAGAGTAAGCACTCTAGTGAATTGAGAAGTAAACCCACCCAAGGCATCCTGCTCCCTCCCTCCCCACCTCTTAACTATAGTTCTATTTTGACTGTAATTTACATTTTCATTGTTTTAGAAATATTTATCTTTTATGATTACAGGTAGTCCTTGACTTACAACCACAATTGAGGCCAAAATTTATGTTACTAAGTGAGACATTTGTTAAGTAAGTTTTGCTCTATTTTACAACTTTTCTTGCCACAGCTGATAAATGAATCATTGCAGGTATTAAGTTAGTAACACCATTGTTAAGTGAATGTAGCTTCCCCATTGACTTTGCTGGTCAAAAGTTTGCAAAAGAGGCTTACATGACACAAGGACACTGCAACTGTCATAAATATGAGTCAGTTGCCAGGTGTATGAATTTTGATCACATGGGGATGCTGAAATGGGTGTTTGAAAAATGGTCATACAAGGCACTTTTTTCAGTGCTTGTTGTAACTTTGAATGGTCACTTAAAGAACTGTTGTAAGTCAAGGACTAACTGTACAAAACTTTTAATGCTGTCAGCGGCCCAGAGTTGTTTTGAAATGAGATGAGATGAGTTACAAATTGAATGAATGAATGAATGAATGAATGTGATTCTGAATTATTTGTCTAGCAGAATGAACCAGTAAGGAAATTCATTATTATTTCTGTTACTTCAGGTGGAGAGATAATGGCACATGAAAAATCCAGCTAGAGTCTGGACTTAAATTATGATGAATATTTAAGTGTCCTATATAGTATATATTTAAATGATCGGCACTATTTATTTTTAGAAGTTTCAAATGTTTCCATTTCAGAAGAATGCAGTCTATTTATTGAGAAATTGATAAACCAGGCCAATATTTTTGCATAATTACTTTTTTTTAAAAAAAGGAAACATTCCTGTTTGTTGTTTTTTAAGAAAGGAGATCATTACAGAAAGAAAATATGTATGTGGTATGATCTAACCACTAAGTATCTAGATGATTAAGGTGAAGGTTTGTTTCCAGTAGGATGAAGTTCTTCCTTTTTCATTTAATCATCTGGTTTGGCCCATAATAAAGCCTTGTGTAAGTGATAGTTCTGGGTTCACCCATTATGTTAAACAATGATTTGTTTAACCATAGGTATTCTGTTTTGTCAGATAAGACTTTCATCTTGTATAATACAAGCTGAGTGTTTAACCTCCTGCTCCCTTCATTTCTCTCTCTGAGGAAAGATGTCAATAAGTTAACGGTGATTTGTTCAATAAGCTATAGTATGTAAACTGGAATGGCAGTATGTATGAAATAGATTATAGTAACTTGATTTACACGTTGTGCTAAGCCATAAGCCATAGTTTATGAACACAATGGCTAGGTTCACATATGTGTTTAGCCTAGTCTAAAAAAAAATCATATGATTTAGTGCTGCATGTAAAGCCAATTACCATGGCTAGATTTACAGACTTATATCTGGAGCTTCCTAATTAATTCATCGGTTGTATCTGGAGCTTCCAATTTAATTGATCCAAAATAATCAAATATCATTTATTAAGTACACGTGTGGATATGTGCTTCTATGTTCTATGTAAGAATTCAAACATTGAAAATTCCAAAATGAAGTGATTGATAAAGGAGCATTTTAGATTTTTAGATTTAGATTTTATTGGATTTATATACCGCCCTACTCCTGAAGGACTCAGGGCGGTGTACAGCCAACAATAAAAAATACATAAATACAGAATTTAAAACCAACTAAAAACAGATTAAATAAATTTGGCCCAGACAGAATTAAAACACCCCAAATAATTTAAAACAGATTAAAATTTAACACTAAAAACGGAGAGTGGTTAGGCCAGGCCCGCCTGGCGAAATAGAAAAGTCTTAAGAGCACGGCGGAAGGTGGGCAGATCTGGGATCCTCCGTATCTCCGGGGGGAGCTCGTTCCAGATAGTAGGTGCCCCCACAGAGAAAGCTCTCCCCCTGGGGGCCGCCAGCCGACATTGTTTGGCTGACGGCACCCGGAGGAGCCCCTCTCTATGAGACCATACTGGCCGGTGGGAGGCTATTGGTGGTAGTAGGCGGTCCTGCAAGTACCTAGGTCCTAAGCCATGGAGCGCTTTAAAGGTGGTAACCAAAACCTTGAAGCGCACCCGGAAGCCCACCGGGAGCCAGTGCAGCTTGCGCAGGAGAGGTGTCACATGGGAACGTCATGTCGCTCCCATCACCACCCGCGCGGCCGCACTCTGCGCCAGTTGGAGCCTCCGGGTGCTCCTCAAGGAGAGCCCCATGTAGCGAGCATTACAGTAGTCTAGACGGGAAGTGACTAGGGCGTGAGTGACCGTGAGCAAGGAGTCCCGATCCAGAAAGGGAAGCAACTGGCGGATCAGGCGAACCTGATAGAAAATCCTCCCGGCCATGGCCATCAGGTGCCCTTCCAAGGACAGCCGTGAGTCCAGGAGGACGCCCAAGTTACGAACCCTCTCCGTGGGGGCCAGTGATTTGCCCCCAATAGTCAATGATGGCGCCAACTGACTATATCGGGACGTCGGAAACCACAGCCACTCGGTCTTGGATGGGTTGAGCCTGAGCCTGTTCCTTCCCATCCAGATCCGCACGGCCTCCAGGCACCAGGACATCACTTCAAGGGCATCGTTGGGGTGGTCTGGGGTGGAGATGTACAGCTGAGTGTCATCAGCGTACTGATGGTACTTGTTGTGGCCCCGTCCTCTGAGCCTATCCCATTGGAGGAAGGAAGCTCTGAGCAGGAGGAAGAGGAGCCAGCCAGATCTCCCAGCCCCCCCCCCCCCCTGGCACCGTCTCAGGTGCCAGCTGAAAGAGAGCCAAGTAGTGGGGAAACAAGTGTCTCAGATGAGAGTGAGGAAGAGACGTCATTCCTGGACGCACGCCAAAGAAGGCGAGAAAAAAGATTATTGCAGCTGCGGCGTATGAGGAAATAGATCTGAGTCACTGATTGGAGTCATAGGATCAGTGAGTCACTGGACCACACCCAGAAGCCTATCTATATAAGCCAGGCCAGTGGGTCAAGAAGTTGTGACGAACAAAGCTAAACAAACATAGCAACCTCGTAGTCTTGGAAGCTAGATGAATGGCAAAGCTACGGGGAGGACAGATCAGTACTTCACCCCGAAACCACGGATGATCTCACCCAGTGGCTTCACATAAATGTTGAACAGAGGGGGCGAGAGGACCGATCCTTGTGGCACCCCACATATAAGGGGCCTCGGGGTCAACCTCTGCCCCCCTGCCAACACAGACTGCGACCGGTCGGAGAGATAGGAGGAGAACCACCGCAACACAGTGCCTCCCACCCCCATCTCTACCAACCGGTGCAGCATGATACCATGGTCGATGGTATCAAAAGCCGCTGAGAGGTCTAACAGGACCAGGACAGAGGAGCACCCCCTGTCCCGAGCCCTCCAGAGATCATCAACCAATGCGACCAATGCCGTTTCCGTGCTGTACCCGGGCCTGAAACCTGACTGGAATGGATCTAGATACGTCGCTTCATCCAGGTGCTGGGGAAACTGTTTTGCAACCACGCTCTCAACAACCTTCGCCACGAAGCGAAGGTTGGAGACCGGACGATAATTTACCAACATTGCCGGGTCCAGGGAAGGCTTCTTGAGGAGAGGCCTCACTACCTCCTCTTTCAAGGCGGCAAGGAAGACACCCTCCCCCAATGAAACCTTTATAATCCCCTGGAGCCAGCCTCGTGTCACTTCCTGGGAAGCCAGCACTAACCAGGAAGGACACGGGTCCAATAAACACGTGGTCGCATTCAGTCCACCCAGTATCCTGTCCACATCCTCAGGGGTCACAGGATCAAACTCAGCCCAGATAACATTCTCAAGACCTGCCCCGGTCCCTTCCCCCGAGACCACCCAGTCGGAGTCCAAATCTTCCCGAATCTGAGTGATTTTGTCATGCAGATATTGAACAAAATCCTCGGCTCTACCCTCCAAGGGGTCCTCCCGCGCTTCCTGGTGGAGCAGGGAGCGGGTCACCCTAAACAGGGCAGCCGGGCGATTATCTGATGACGCAATAAGAGCAGCAAAATAGCTACATTTCGCTGTTTTTATCGCCACTAGGTAAGTTCTAATATGGAATCTTACCAGTGTCCGGTCAGATTCAGAAAGACTGGAATGCATGGAAGGGAATAGGACAGGACAGGACAGGACAGGACAGGACAGGACAGGACAGGATAGGATAGGATAACAGAGGTTTTTTTATTTTTATCATTGTTTGGATTTCAGTCTTGTCTGGATTTTGTAATGTAGTTCTCAACTAACTACCCATTTAAAGGAGAAATTTTGAATTAAATATATTGAGACCTGTAATTTCTAATAGAATATATTTATTTAAATATCAATATGTATGTATCCTAAACATTTTAATGTGAAAAACAGATGGCACAAATTTATAAATGCATTTGGACCAATAATAACTTGATATTATTCCTTCCTAATGCGCAGGTGGAAACCAAATACTCATTTGGGAATTTCCCAGAGGAAGTAAGAATTTTAACTAAAACATTAGGTTTCATCCTTCCTTCATGGTTTTGGTCTTGTGGCCACCTGCTTTCTTCTATCAGCATGTTACTAAAGAGCTATCAACCTTTATGTCACCAACTTTATGTCACCCAGAAATTTTGCATTATAATTTCTGTCATTCCTTAACATTTCTGGGCATGCAGGCTGTAGCTGATGGGGATGGCAGTCCTAAATTTCTGAAGGCTACTGATTTGGAGAAGGCTGATACCTGAGAGTATGACTCTTAAATATGCCATTCTTTCCTGCCTGATTTTTCCTATTAATAAACACACTGCACTCAGGTCTTTGCAATCATCATTTTCTGGAAGTTTTTAAGAAGAGATTGGATAACCATTTGTCTGAAGTAGTGTAGGGTTCCTGCCTAAGCAGGGTTGGACTAGAAGACCTCCAAGGTCCCTTCCAACTCTGTTATTATTCTGTTCCTCTCTAGCCATGGTTAAGCAGATGACGTAAAATTATAGGAAGCCTTTTTCCAGAGAAACAACGAGATATAAAAGTAGCATATAAATAAGCAACGTGAACATCGTTTTTGCCACTTATCTGTGGTCCTGGGTTGGTAACTAGGACAATACTGCTCATGATAAACTTGTTCGGCTCTTGACTCCCAGTCTGAAGAATTGAGTATGCTTTCATCTCTTATTCTTTGTTTCAGACTCCCACCATGAAAAGCAAAATGTTGTTCCTCGCAGCAGTCCATGCGGTATTCTTTGCTTCCATACAAGTCTTGGCTCAAAAAAGGGAGAGAGGTGAGTCGTGGTTAATTTAACTCTGCATGGCAGCCCTATAGATTAGAACAGGGGTCTCCAACCTTGACAACTTTAAGACTTGTGGACTTCAACTCCCAGAATTCCTCAGCTAGCAAAGCGAAGCTGGCTGAGGAACTCTGGGAGTTGAAGTCCACAAGTCTTAAAGTTGCCAAAGGTTGGAGACCCCTGGATTAGAATACCTACGTCTGTCTTTTGCACTCCATTCAACCACAGTGTTGGCTAGAGAAGGGATAGCAGAAAACTCAGGAAAGCTAAGACGTAAAACTGTTCCTCGGTTAGAGAAGGACCCTGGAAAAAAGGGTTTGTAAAAACACCACTTGAAATCTTGGAGAGCTGCACAGAGTATCATATGGTATGATTTTACATCTAGCACACCTGGTGTAATAGGAGAGCAAGGATTAGATACTGGAGTTCATTTGGAAGTCTCCAGAAACTACAGGAGGATTATTGTAGTTTGTCTGTTTTAGACTGTAGTTCCCTTTCTGAATCCCCCCTTTTAGCTCAGATTCCCTGGTCCTGAATACAGATAGTTTTCAATATACAACCATTTGTTTAGCAACAGTTTGAACAGCACTGAAAAAGTGGCTTTACACTGGTCGTTGTGTGATAGTTGCAACAACTCCACAGTCCTATGATCAAAATTTGAGTGCTTGGCAACCGGGTTATATTTACAACAGTTGCAGCATTGCAACTGTGATTGCCATTTTTGACTTTTCCAGCTGCTTCCAATAAGCAAAGTTGATGAGGGAAGCCAAATTTGCTTAACAAACACGCAATTCGCTTAACAACAGCAATGATTCACTTAGCCATGCCAAAAAAAATGTTTGTAAAAACAGGGGCAACTCACTTAACAACTGCCTTGCTTAGTGATGAAAATTCTGGTCTCGATTGTGGTTGTAAGTCAAGGACTATCTGTAGTCTTCTCACATTAGTTATTAAGCCAAGGCTTTTTCTACCTCTTTTATTGTGCAATGACTTTAATGGTCAAATTATGGACTTGATGTATGAGGAAACTGTAGACCTTTTTTCTAGGAATGATTCAGTCTGGCTCTGTGGGACTAAAGCCTCAAGCTAGTATATAACTCTGTGTAGACCAAGCCCAGCTCTTGCTGATCTTTGCCTTGTAATATAAATGGATGGAGGAGATCCACTGATGAAGATAAGTCTCCTGACCAGTCGATGTTGCCTTGCAGTGGTCTGCACCAATGTGTACCTGGCTGACATTGCATTCCTGATAGATGGATCCTCTAGCATTGGCAGGGGAAATTTCCGGATGATCCGATCTTTCATGGAAGGCCTGGTTGTTCCTTTTATCAATGTGGTGGGTGTGAATGGGGTACGATATGCAGCTGTGCAGTACAGTGATGACCCCAGGTGAGTCCTAGTCTACTTGCTTTTCATGTTACTTATTTTAGACCAGGGGTCTGCAACCTTAAATACTCAAAGAGCCATTTGGACCCATTTCCCACAGAAAAGAAAACACCGGGAGCCAAAAACCCTGGGTGGGCATGGCCAACTCGATGTCACTCACTTCCACCAATCACATGACCCTCTAGCAAAGCCTACCCAGCCGGTCATTAGGGCAGAGAACCAGTTGTTAAAATACACCGGGAACCATAAAATCCTTTTGACATCTCTCTCTCCCCCCCCTCCCTCTCTCCCCCTCTCTCTGTATCTCTCTGTCTCTGCCCTGGCCACTTCTCCCATCCCCCACCGTTGCCCTTACCTTCTCAGGCCAGGCAAGGAGTGACTGGGAGGGAAGGGCGAGGGGCGGGGCCAGCCAGTGTTGAGATCACCTGACAGGGAGCCACAGCAGAGGGCCCAAAGAGCCGCATACAGCTCCGGAGCTGCAGGTTGCTGACCCCTGCTTTAGACAAATTTTTGGAAAACAGTTGTGTTACTGACTTGGATAATTAAATGGGATTGCTATACTTCTAAGACATAATTTCACTAAATTTTGGGGTCAATCAGTTTGCCTTCATGGCATGTAGAGTTCTTTGAGTCTCCTAGGTGGTCACAATTGGGAATATGATGTCCAATAGATTAGATAGCCTGCCTTCCCCCAGACTGGAACCATGCAATTTGGGAGTTGAACTCAGTGTACCTAAAAGATACTGGTCTGGGGAAGGCTTGAGGTGTTAAATCAGAAAGAACTTTTAACTGGTTTCACTTGCAATTAAAACTCTATTTACTTCTAACCATCTAGAATAGATGGAATAGAATTGGAGGTCTTCTAAACCAATCTCCCGCTCAGGCAGGAAATCCTACACCATTTTAGACTAATGGTTGTCCAATTTCTTCTTAAAAACCTCCAGTGTTGGACCACCCACAACTTCTAAACTGATTAATTGTTCTGTCAGGAAATTTCTCCTTAGTTCTAGATTGCTTCTCTCCTTGATTAGTTTCCATCCATTGTTTCTTGTCCTGTCTTCAGGTGCTTTGGAGAATAGCTTGACTCCCTCTTCTCTGTGACTGCCAGCTAGATATTGGAACACTGCTATGATGTCACCCATAGTCCTTCTTTTTGATTAAACTAGACATACCCAATTCCAGCAACAGTTCTTTATATGTTTTAGCCTCCAGTCCCTTATCCCCTATTCCTAAAGGGTGACCCTCAAAAATAGCCAGCCTGCAGTTCTCAAGAGAAAGAAAAAGATTAATCCCCTTTCTTTACTCTATTTGCAGAATAAATCTATTTGATTAGAAGATGTGCATTAAGTAACTTGTTAAATACTGCCAGCTAGGCATAAAAGAGGCTGCAGTGTGGTGTATTTTGTACATACTCTTGAGATTCATGTTCACGCTAAAGACAAACATAACTGTTTGTTACTTGTCAGAGGAGCCAAGTACTCTATTTATAACACTGAAAAGCTCCCAAAAACTCTCACTGAGATTGATTTAAAAAAAAAAACACGCAACTACTACTTGATGACAAAAATTGGTTATAGAGCAGTATTCTGGGAAATACTTCTTCTCAACTGATGGACTTTCAAGTAATAGTGTGGTTTCTGCTTTTGCTTCTGCTTAACTACTTTAAATTTTGTTTTGATTCCAGGACTGAGTTCAAATTCTCAGACTTTCTCAATGGAACAGAAGTGATACAGGCTGTCCAAGAGATAGCCTTCAAGGGTGGGAATACCCGCACAGGAGCAGGCCTGCGTTACGTAGCAAATAACTTATTTGGGGCCAATCAGCTCCGGCCTAATGTTCCAAAGGTACTGTGAAAACTTTTTCTGTCCCAACAAAAAAGAAGGGGATGGCCAGAGAATCCTGGGCAGAATCTTACCCGTTTTGACAATTCTGACAGCCATTTTTAATCTCTTATAATATTGAAAAATCATGTTTGGCAGTAGAAGTATGATGTGTTGCTCCCTGAATGCTGAATGGATATGGTACTTAAACCTCAACATTTTTGGACTATAAGGGCTGTATGAGGAATATCTTTCCTATTCTAGCTTCATCATGTAATGTAAGCAAAACACCCCATTTAAACGCTACATACTGTTAATGGACCAATATTAAATAATAACTCTTACTGGTGCTCTGAAATAAGGGTATAGGTTCCCAGAAATGTGTTTAGCAGTCCTGACCAGAGGTGGGTTTCAGCAGGTTCTGACCAGTTCTGGAGAACTGGTAGTAAAAATTCTGACTGGCCCCGCCCCCATCTATTCTTTGCCTCCCAAGTCCCAGCTGATTGGGAGGGAATGCGGATTTTGCAGTAACCTTCCCCTGGATTGGGGAGGGAATGGAGATTTTACAGTATCCTTCCCTTGCCATGCCCACCAAGCCATGCCATGCCCACCAAGCCACACCCACAGAACCGGTAGTAAAAAAATTTGAAACTCACCACTGGTCTTTATTTTTGCCTCAGCCATTTAACTGCAGGTGGTCAGGCTGAGCAAACACTAATCTGTTTTTCAAAAAGAATTGAGTTTAAGTCTTTGTTTGGGCTTTTGTGTGATGTGGTATTAAATTCCCCCACCCCTTAGATCTGTATTCTCATTACTGATGGAAAGTCTCAGGATGAGGTTGAGCAGACGGCCTTAAAACTGAAGAATCAAGGCATTAAAGTCTTTGCAGTGGGTAAGTGATCTTGCAGCAAATAAGGACAAATTTAATGGGACTTTCTCCCTCTGCACCAGCCACCACTTCTCATCACCTCCCCCTTGTTGTTAACTGTTTGCTGAAAGAAAAACATATTGGATGGGTGGTACATGAAATGCATATACCAGTTCTTACTTGCCAATTTAGGGCTAGGTAAGATTGAGAACATTGCAAGCACGGGATGGGCCCTCTAGGTTTATTAATCCTGAAATCACTCCCCTCTTAAATCAGATTATAGTATCCTTTGAAATTACAAGGGTTAAATCAGACTTTGCTTATGCCTCCGGTAAGCCTGGGGAAGTCTGCACTTGCAAACTGAGAATTCAGTTGTATAACTATAATGCAACACTCAGGCTAATTGTTACAGAAAGCAATTGTTTATTGGTGCATTGTTCTTGATACATAGAGAGATATTTTTCCAGATTAGAATTATAATTTTTTAAAAAATTAAATCCCTGATTCCCCTATCAATGCAAGTGAAGTGCGTAAAAAATAAAGGTGAATATATCAATTTCAGTTATACAGAAAGACAAGTACTATTTTTGGCATGAGAAATCCCTAAAATGTCAGCGCTTTTATTAAATCAACTCAAAAGCCACAAAAATGTACAGGCTTTCAAAATCTCCACATTTCTTCATCAAGCAAGATATTTATCTCACCACCCTGATTATAAAGACATTACCATTTTAATATCTTTAATAATACCTCTTTTCCTATTTTTCCACATTCTTTTTTAATGTATTGCCCAGTGAAGAACTCTCAAAGGGCAGGGCAAGAAAATTACATGCATTTTTGGCATTTGCCTAAGAAAAGCAAAGTCCTAATATGGATTTCAGATTAGAGATGTTTGTGCAAAATATATGTGTGGAAACATATTTTTCTTAGCAAAACCATAAAAGACTTCCAGTACTCCCCAAGCATTTTTTGAAGGAGGACAAAATGCCTCCCAAGAGAGCTTGGAGCAACTATTACTGTTTCCACCAAGTTTCTGTGGTGGAAATTTAGTATATTTGGACAACTAGGACAAGAACTGGCAGAGTTTAACTGGTCTCAACTGTTCTTTAGAGCAATAGGTTGGAGTTTTTCTCAGCCCTATCTAAAGATGTGGGGTACTGAAGTGCATGCAAAAGATATGCCCTTCCAGGGAACTCAGATTATAGTATCTTTCCAAATTACAAGGGTTAAATCAGGTTTATAGCTTCAGGAGGCCTCAATATGTTTTGGTTTAAGGCTTCCATATTTTTTCCCTTTGATCAAGTTGGCCAGGGGTTGATGGGAGTGAAATCCAAAATGTCTAAGCATTCCAGTTTCTCAATCTCAATTTAAATAGTAGCAAAACTTACTTTGGTGATCAAAGCCCAGTTTATTCTGAGAGTTGCTCCCAGTGTGAAAAAGACTGACTATTGCAAGAATACAGCAATTGTTGAAAAGAGGTTTAGAGCTGAAGCAGGGTGTTTCTTTTTCTCTCTCCTTCACCCAGGTATCAAAAATGCAGACCGGAAGGAGCTTGACCGAGTGGCTTCCACACCCACGGAAGATTATTCCTTCTATGTTACTGATTTTAAAATCCTGGCATCCCTCCTGCCACTGGTGTCACAGAAGGTGTGTGCCAGCACAGGAGGCATCCTCCAGACAATAGGTAAAGGATTCAGAGGACTTAATGTGTTCAGTTTAATGGACTATATAACTTTCAGAACTTTCCCTTCAGTGAACATCTGAAATTTGTACTTCTCTTCTTTCCATGGAAACAATATTGGAGGAAGCTGAGGTCAGGGCCACTGATCTCATCTTTTTGTTGATTTGACTTGACCCAGCAAAGGGAGAGAGTTCCATCCTTCCATTGCAGACCACAGTCCCCACTGATATCAACGCTGTCACTCTTCATTTGATTGATCCTTTCAGGATGCTTAGCCTTTCCTTTCCATGTCCACAACTGTCTGTAATTGTTTGTGTCAACAAGAAATCTGATTTATGTTGTCCTCTCTGCTTTTTCTTTCCCTAAGGTGCCTACAATGGTCCTTCCAATCTGGCTTTTGTGGAACAAGGAACAGACATGCTAAGGATCCGTTGGACAGCAGCTGGTGGTCCTGTAATTGGATATAAAATTCAGTATGTACCTTTGACTGGCCTGGGCCAACAAATCATGTCAGAAAGGCAGGAGGTGAGTACTTTTTGTAGTGCAATCTTCATGCTTTCTCAGAGGTAAATTTAGCTACGTTCAGTCATAATGCAGATCAGTTTTAATGTGGCAGATACATATGTGCAAACCATTCATTTTTGGGGAATTCTGAATTGTCCTATTTTTATTCCAAGACCACATTAGCCATCCCATTCTGGGGCTGATACAGTAGTTTTCTAGAAGTGAAACTTCTGGAATAGGAATTGATTTGTAGTGTTCTGGGGGTCCTGGGGGTGACATTTCCAGGATAAAACATTATGCATACAACTAATGCGGGGGTAAGGCCCTTATTGGTCTGAAAAGAGGTGGAGGGTACATTATCAAGGTTATGCTATATTAATAACTTCCCTCTTTATATTAAAGCAGCAACACAAACACTAACAAACTTAGTCTGTTTTCAGACTAGCCCATGTTCCACAGTGCTCTTTTAGTTGACACACATTGTTATACTTGACATAATAATATTGATTTTTTTGTTTATAAAAAAGGATGAAAGGTCCAGTGTCCGCCCTGCATTCTAAGGGAGTTGTCTCATCACTTTATCTTTTTAAGAATGTAACTTATTTCATGAGCCAGTTACCCCATCAGATTTCTTTGACCACTGTTCAGTTCTTATTTACTTAAAGTCCTTTTGGCTGTATAACAGAGCTGTCATTTTCTTGTATATTAGAAGTATTTGGTAATAGAAGAGACTAACTTAGGGAGTGGTAATTTGATGAATTTAGGTGATAATGAAGCAGGGCCCTGCTTCAATCACTCTGTTATTCCGTCAAAAGTTGTTTTAAGCAATACCTCCATCTAATAAATTGCAATTAACACATTAGTGCAAGAAATGTGAGGTGAACATGTGACATGATTTGGAAGTAGTATAAAATAAACATTAAGTGTGTTAGATGATTTGCAAGCATTATGCAGTAAACATAACTTGAATAAAGTATTTTTCTTTTTATTATTTGCCAAGAAAGGATTTTTTATTTTTACATAAAGCCCTAACACAGTAATAAAAAAGGACATTTTATTTATTCCTAGTAGAATTAATTTGCTTTAGTATTGTAGTGATAAATTTTTATCAGGAAAGTAGTATAGAGGTAGGAGTTAAGTACTGCTTGTCCCTCCTCAAGCAATTTTTCTTTGAGAAATACCAGAAATAGTATAACGTAATTTCATACAGATGTTATTTTCATATGTGATTAGATACAGTGGCACTTAATGAGTGATAACAGATCCATTCTGGATACTAAACAGGTCAGTGTGGGATCTGGTGAGACAAGGACTGTACTCCGTGGCTTGAAAAGTGGGACAGATTACCTGGTCACTGTTATAGCTCAGTATGCCAACCGCATTGGAGAATCGGTTTCTGGCAAAGGACGGACACGTGAGTAATAAACCCATCTTTGATATATTGAGTTTGACATTTCTTGATACATTTCCTTTTAAAATTCCTCCCAAATAATTCCAGAATTTGGTGCCTGCAGATTTCTTGGGTATAAACTCACACTTGTGCTTCTTTGGGTGTCTGTGTAGACTTGTCATGTATAATATGTAGAAATTACAGTTACGTAAATTTCAGTTTCTGTGTAATACTATAGTCTGTTATAACTGTGGCTATGTCCTATAGTAATACTATAGGACATAGCCACAGTTTTTTGATTGCAGAGTCAGAAAGCTGGTGAGTAGAATAAGTTGATGGATATCTTCTGGGAAGTCAATAAAAACCCTAATAAAAAGTCTGATATTGTTATGAATTTATTTCTGGGCAATCCAGCTAATACATGAGTTTAAGCTCTTTTCCATTGTGGTTTATTGGTGTACCAAATAGTCTCCAAGATACGTTGCACAGGGCAGATATGCCATCACCATCTCTTTTCCTAGAATTTGGCTGCTTTTTTCCAAACCCTGGGCACCTGCCTAGTACATTCTTACAGGGCATTATATTGCCTTTGAAGATGTCTTTATTAAGAAACTTGAATGTAGACTACCAAGTATGTCATCAGGAATTGTGCTCTGCTCAAAAATGACTTCATATTAAAAAATAATGCATTAATTCATCAGACAATGTGTTCCGTTCCCATCAGAATATTTCCCCCCACTATAGCTACCTCACATTATCACAGCTAGGCTGCTATTGGGCTGACCCCAGGAAACATTTCATGTATGTTTTGAAACTACTGCACAAACTACAGGTCCATTTTAAGTATTAGTCAAAGCTTGCAATTGATCTTTAGAGCCCTATATAGCTTTGGACCTTGTGCTCAAGGACTGTCTTTTCTCACACACATTTTGTCTGCACCATTTTTATAACTTTCACTGTCTGAAGTCAGGAAGAAATACCCTTCTGTAATACCCTTTTTGTAACAGCTAAAACCTGCTCATTATCCTGTGTCATTTTTAAATGAGTTGCCAGCATAAATTTACAATGCAGTGGGGATTTTTTTTTTTTTTGCAACCATTATCAATCAGAATGTTAGGGTTACATCAGTGGTGAAATTCAATTTTTTTTTACTACCGGTTCTGTGGGCGTGTTTTGGTCAGCATCGTGTGGTTTGGTGGGTGTGGCTTGGGCATGACAAGGGAAGGATACTGCAAAATCCCCATTCTCACCCCACTCTGGGGCAGCCAGAGGTGGTATTTGCTGGTTCTCCAAACTACTCAAAATTTCCACTACCGCTTCTCCAGAACCTGTCAGAATCTGCTGGATTTCACCCCTGAGTTATATCTTTCATCAGTTCCAGGCAACCTAATGGTTGGAATACAGGTGTTGTATTCCTGGAGCTCTGAAGGGAGCCTGGCTGAAAATGCTTTTGCCATTTTACTCATTCAGCTCATTCCACTATGAGTGAAATTGACTACAGATTCCTATTAGTATAAGTTCTCTTGTAACACAATGTGCCTGGAATTCACATGAATGTGAAGAACCCACCCCACTGATTCTTTGTTTTCCTTGCAGAGATGCTGTCTGGAGTGACAAATTTTCGGGTGTTAGAAACAGGACCATTTTTCCTCAGACTATCCTGGGCAGCTGATCTAAATGAAGCCCTACAAGGCTACAGGCTCACTTATGTGGCTAGAGGTTAGTGCAAAACTTGACAGGGGGTGATCTTTGGGGTTAGAAGTGCTAAGTTTCAGAAAGATTCTTTACTCAGAAACCAATTAATTCAATTGCTTCAGGGAATACTGGAGCTGAGCTGGAACAGGAAATACATGGCTGGTGTTGCAGCTTTCCCTTAACTTCATCGGTAGTTCTCTATCTCCTGATTCACAGGGATGAGGGGAAAACAGGAATTGTTGTGCTTCTTTAGGTTATACTGGGGTTGCACTCTAGCAGAAAAGTGAGTCCTTCAGCAGAATGGAGCACATTGTCTGAGAAGGAGTCAACCACACTACACGCCCCAGTCCTGTTGTTGTTTGTTGAGGTTTGCTCTGACTAGTCAGACTGCTTTTTAAAAAGAACAAATTGATTTGGGGAGAAGATAATTTTATGTCCAGCCTTAACTGCTCCCAAACATCATTGTAATTACCAAATTACTAGAATTCAGGGTTTCCGGGGCAAGGAAGTCCAGGCTCGGGGAAGTGGACAAACCCTACTGGAATATTTACCTGCGACTTGTTGTGATGTGCTTGTCAGAAGCTGCACCTGGAGCTGCCTCACCCCAGCCTGCAGCCATGCTGGTGCTTATAGCCTGGCAACTCTCCCAGTGCCTCACCCAGTGTCTGGCCACACCTGCTGCCAAGGGAATTTATCTGCCTAACAGAGAATTCTGGCCCTGTGGGCACCAAAATGAATGTTGATGAGATCACCACCAACTGTTCCTTTTGCTTGCTGCTGCTTTGCTTGGTGTGACTCAATCAGAAAGAAAGCCTGTGCAAAAAAAAAAGGGGGGGGGGTCCTGTAGCTGTCACTGTCATTTGTCTGTCAATGCTCTTTAGATAGTTCTTCTAATTCACTTTAGATTAAAAATGGTCTATGCTAAAATGGTCTCCATTCTTTGTCCTAGCAGCTAGAGATATGTGTTCCATGCAATACTAAGTACTCTGAATTAGAGGGTGGAGGTGTACATAGGATCAAATGGAAAGCAGCTGAACCCAGTCTGGAGATATGTGTAAACTGGACTCCTGTAGCTGCTTATTACAAGGAAATGTGGGTGACTTTCAGTCCTAGAGCAACCTACAGCCTTCAGCCTAGTTCCGTATAGCATGTGGCTTGATTTTTCAAAGCTCCCAGAAAGGATCAGTTCAGATTACTGTTAAGTATCTGTCTCATCTCTTCAATCTGCTGTCGGAGGAAGATAGAAGAGAGTATCAGAAGGAAAGAAAGTAAGAAAAAGAGGAAAAATGAATTAGAGAGATTAAGGCAAGTCCAGCAAGAGAATGGAGAGTCTCCCTCACTTTTGACTCTGACTTAAAGTAATTTCTTTGACTCCACCATATGGCTGCTGGCCAACTGTGTGTGTTTCCTTCAAGTCACTGTTGATTTCTGGTAGCTGCCTGGCCAAGTTCTCTGTAGTTTTCTTGGCAAGATTTTCTTTTTTGGGGGGAGGAGTTATTTGCCATTGCCTTTTCCTGGGGCTGCGAGTAACTGACCCTAGGTCACCCAGAGGCTGGACTGGAACTCACAATCTCCCAGTCACTCGGTTTCTAGCCTGATGCTTTAATCATTGCAGGTACTCTCAACTTGTATTTCTCAGAATGCTGGAATAGCTAGAAAACTTACAGAAGATACAGGGTTGGGGAAGACTTGTTTTAAAAGGAAACAACCCTCATTTATCAATAATTTTATTTTCCTCAATTAGTGATATAGTTGAGTCTTTAATTCTCAATGTTAAGTAATCAAGAATGAAGTCCCAATAAGAATTTGAGCTGTTCTTTTATTGACATTCTTAAAGAAGTAGCACTATCCAGTGATCCTTTATCTTTCTCATAACTTTTTAAATGTACATTTCTAAAATTATCTTTGTTTTTCTTCCTAAAAGGTGAAGCTGAAGCTGAAGAAGTGAATCTTGATGCCAGTTCTACTTCGTTCTTGCTCAGCAACCTTCGACCTAACACTGACTATGTGATAACATTGCACCCAATCTTCCCACATCATACAATAGTGCCTGCTGTAGTTCACAGCCGAACAAGTATGTGCCACATAATTAAGAAAGTAGAGCCTTGGTCTTTTTCATAGTTGGAAGGGACCTTGGAGGTCTTATAGTCCAACCCTCTGCTCAGGCAGGAAACCCTATCCCATTTCAGACAAATGGCTGTCCAATCTCTTCTTAAAAACTTCCAGTGTTGGAAATATTCACAACTTCTGGAAGCAAGGTGTTCCACTAATTAATTATTCTAACTTGTCAGGAAATATTCATGGATTTAGCTCTGATTAGCGTGAATAGGTGTTAACAGAGTGCAGGAGGGTACAAGGGTGCCATGAGCAGATACTACAGAGGGTGGGTAGGTGCCACAGCAAGCACTACGGAGTGTGGATGGGTGGGTACATACCATGAGCAAGCAGTATGGAATGGGGATGGGTGGGCAGCTGTTTCAGGCAGGCATTATATAGTGCCAGTGGATGAGTACTGTGGATAGAAGTGATGGAGCATAGACAGATGGGTACCATGGATGGCCACTACAGAGTGCAGGCAGGCAGTGCCACAGGCAGACGCTACAGAGCACAGGTGGACAGGCAGGTGAAAAAGTGGCAGTGGGAGAGACTTGTAGGAATGACTTGCAACCTCCTGCCTGCTTCCCCATTGACTTTGCTTGTGGGAAGCCAGCATGGAAGGTCACAAATGGCACACTTGCAACTGAGGGACACTACAACTGTTTTGCAAGCCAGTTGCCAAGTGCCTGAATCACGATCATGTGACTGTTGGATCACTGCAACAGCCTCAACTTTGAGGACTCTTCATAGGTCCCCCTTATTCAGCACCATCATAACTTTGATCACTGAACAAGCAGCTGCAACCCAAGAACTACCTATAATTTGATTTGTTTATTAAATCCAGCCCTGATTAGGCACTTTAGGAATTATAGGCTTTCCAGTGTTTATTTTATACATGAAGCAGGCTTTGAGAAATGTGAAGTGCCAGGATTGAGACTTTTTTATCTTTATCTCAAACTCTTAGTAATCTTTATAATCCACTATAAAGATACTGATTGTGGGTATTATTGACTAATACAGCCATTAAAACATCCATAAGTTCATAACTTAAGTAGAGAAATCATGCCTTTGCCTTTCCTAAACTTTAAGTATAATTGCTTCAATATGTGAATTCGGTGAGAAAATATGGCTCAGGTAGATTTGGGTTCTAGGATTATTGATAATTAGTTGAAACACCCTTCTGCTCAGCTTGGTTGACTTTTCCCTCTCTTTCTACCTTTAGTGAATTTGGCAGGAGTGCAACAACTAAATACCCAGAACATCTCCTCCCAAGAAATGCTGGTGATCTGGAGGGGTGTGAGTGGAGTTACTGCATATCGTGTTACCTGGGAACTCCTTTCAGGTATATCTGTTCACTAGTACTCTTTGGTGTTATGTAAATATTCAATAAACTGCCCAACCCCCTGTGATTTTTTTTCTTTTTGCAAGAAATGTAGTAATTATCTCCTATGTTCCTTTTTTAGAATACTCCCAAATTAATACAATTAGTTTTCCAGTTAATTAATAGATTAAGACATTAAGAGTAGTATTAAAAGTTCACTGTATCCAAAAAGACATTGTATTGTGGCAATGACACAATGAGAAGCAAAGAATTAAGGATCTCTTGCTGAATGTGATAAAAAAGTAAAAAAGGTAGACTTCTGCAATTCAGCATGTGGTCATGTAGTTCACAGATGCATGTTCCATATGGATTATGGCTAACAGCTTTCTTGCATTTTTGCTTTGTATTTTGAAATTTCTTAGGTCAGGGTCGTCAAACAGCTGATGTGGATGCTAGCAAGAATTCATATTTGTTAACAGGACTGCAGCCTAACACTGATTATCTAGTATCTGTTGCTCCACTCTATGGACAGATAGAAGGTCCCAAGGCCTCCATTAGGAGGAGAACAGGTAGGTGCACTTGCTGATCATTGTTTTTATTACTAATGGTACTACAGTACTACTTCTGCTGCTGTTACAATAACTACCACTGCAGGTAAAATATGTCCTATGGAATAATTGTTAGCATTCCATTTACAAACTAGTTTATAGCGTAACATGTTAAATATTAAGATATCGAACATGAACATTGATTTAGGGAAGTATTCAGATTTAAGTTTAAAGATGGCATTCTGTTTACTACGTATTCAAAGGAAGAAGAGAAAATGCAACAGATATTATATGGTAATTGTAGCTGGAACAAACAGATGTCTAGGTTTGCTCATGTCAATATATGAATGTTATTTATGTAGCCCAGCTAAAGTCCAACTTTACAAAAAATGCTGGGACTTCCTGTAATAGTGAATTTGGATATAGATATAGTTACTTGTTTTTCTTCTTTGAATAAATTTGTCCCGTAGTGATTAAGGCTTGGATCTAGGGAACCGAGAGCTGGAAGAACAGAGGATTGAGATGGATTGGTATATGTACATGCAGATACAAACAAGATATGAAAAAGATACTAAATTATACGGTTTTCACTTAGAAAAAACAGAGTTGGATGGGATACTCATGGGAACAGTGGATAAATTAATTAAAAAGATCTATAATTTTTTACTAGGCATTGAACTGGAAGAGGAGCAAGTAAAGGAAACAATGACAGCCTGGGCAAAGAATTTTGGACATTCAATAGATCTAGATAAATGGCAACAGCTACGGGAAAGGAATTATAAATTAACAATGCTCACTGCATATAAGGAAAATTAATATAAAATGTTTTATAGATGGCATATGCCCCCTGAGAAATTGGCAAAAATGTTTAAAGATAAGTCAGCTAAATGTTGGAAATGTCATCAGTTATCAGGTGCTTATTACCATAAGTGGTAGACATGTCCAGAAGCAAAAAATTATTGGAATACAATTAAAATATGGCTGGAAGAAATGATACAACAATGTATTGATTTAAAACCAGAATTGTTCCTATTGGGTATCCTGCCAGAAGAAATTAGTGAACAAAATATCTATTTGATTATACATGTAATAATGGCTGCAAGGATTGTCTATGCACAACACTGGAAAGCAGAGAGAATACCTTTGGAAGGAGAAGTAATTGAAAAAAAATTAGATTGTGCAGAAATGCATAGATTGACTTTGATGATTAAAGAAAGAGAAGATTCAGAATACTTTAAGATATGGAATCAATTCTACTATTGGTTAGAAAAGAGATACAAATAAATAAATTAATAGTTATATATAAAAATGCCATAACCAGAATATTTTGTTAGTGATGAATAGTTGTAATTGATCCGATGAGAATGAAGACAGAAGAAGTAACAAAAAGAAGAACGATTGGAGACAACATCAAGATGTCACACAGAAGGAATGACTGATGTATTAAATGTTTGTTTGTTTTAAAAAATAAAAAACTTTTTTTAAAAAAGTTAAATGGATCTAAAGATTGTAATAACTGAGAGGTTATTATAGCTTTTCCTGATCATTCAGAACTTTACTATTTATTTTTGTTGCTCTTAGAAATAGCCCAGATTCTTAGGACTATCACTGTTGATCCAACATCAATTAAGGTTGCCTGGAATATCATCCCTAGTGCTCGGGGGTATCGCCTGGAGTGGATAAAAGCAACAGGTAGGATGGCTAAATTTGTGTAATGTGGTAGAGAAGTTATAGAGATTGTGGACACCTATAAATGTGGTGGGGAGAATCTGTTCATTTCCCAGTCAGTTTCAGATATTTCTATGATATCCTTTCAGCGAAGTTTCTATGCAGTGTATAGCTTTCCTTTTCCTTTAAGGTGTAAGTTTTAGAATAAGCTTCTCTGACCTGGTATCCTCCAGCATGTCCTATTATCATTCCATACCTTATCTAAGAAAGACAGAAGTCTTGGGAATGTTGGCTTAAAGATAATGGTTGTTGCAGAATTTGGTGGGATTTGGTGATCTGGATCTTGGTGGTAAATGAGACTAAAGAGACTGAGGTGGTATATTTTTGTTGTATGTTATTCCCACATATTTTGTGTTCATGGTTTGTTATGTTTCAGTTTGGTGGTAAATTATAAGCAAAATTTATTTTTTTAAAAAAACATCAATTGAATGTTTCTATTTTTCTTCAAAATATATATATCATAATGCCTTTAGATACATTGGGGGGAATGATTATGCCTTAATGTTGGAGAGAATTGAAAGTTAGGCAATGACTTGGTATTTATGTCAGACTAGTGAGACATAGGGATAATACCTATTTGTTTTCAAATCCATACGATCAATGCTAATTTCTATCTTGTATTGATTTCAAGGAGCAGATTCTCCCAAGACTGTCTCTCTTCCCACCAATGAGAACAGCTACACTCTGAGTGGCCTGCAGCCAAGCACAGAATATCATATCACCCTCTACACTTTGTATGATGGAAAAGAAGTAGCAACCCCAGTTACTATCTCAGAGACAGGTGAGTAAGAGGAAATTCATGCTCCCTTTAATTCAGCTAGTCACATTCATGGCTGAGGCTTTTGGTTCTTACATCGTCTTTGCTGAATTAAAGTCAAAGGTTTTCTTTTAGGGGTGGCACCTTCAGTGGGAACCATTTCCAACTTGAGGATCATCGAGACTATAGGAAACAGAGTCCGGATATCATGGCTAGGAGTCCAAGGAGCCACAGGATATAAGATCGTAGTACGCAATATGCAAGGTGAGTACACAGGAGCAGCTGGTTGATAGGAGTGGCTTGATAGTGGTGGCTTGCTGAAAATCCAGAAGTATCCATTGAGAGGAGGAGATGGAAGAGCAGAAGTGTACTAAAAGGAGAAGAAGAACAAAGTCTTTCCAAGCAATAAACAGAATATAGTCTGGAGCATCTGGTCCCTTTCAACATCCTTGCTTTTCTGGGTTGAAGAGCATGTTCTGAAGGGAGATTTTCTTGCAAGTTATAGAATCTTGATAAAACATCACCTCTAATCATTTAAGCAGTGCTTCTTGAACATTTTCCTTTATTACTTAAAACCACTTATCAAAAAGCCCTTTTTATCCAATGTAAGTAAAATATTTTAAGTCAATTTAAATGCCCCTATTATGATTAGATAATGGGTTTATGTGTTACCTAAAGAAAAATTACTTTTACCAAATTTAGGTATTTTACTCAGGTTTGGGAAGCACTGATCTAAAGAGCTTTAAGGAACATTGATGCAAGCACCCTCAAAACCTGTTCAAGTTATCAGCATTGGGAGTTGAGGGAATAGAATAGAATAGAAAAGAACAGAACAGAACAGAACAGAATAGAACTTTATTGTCACTTTAAATGTACACTAATCAGCATACATTAAATTGAAATTTCATTGCATTCAGCTCTCAAAGGATAACCATTAGAGATGGTACCTGAGGAATAATGGAAGTAGGAGCAACACTGAGATGATTCACACTTAAGTAGAAGAGTGTAGCAAAACAAATCTTTTGTTGAAAGCTGAAGTGATTTGTTTGTGGCAAATGAAACTCTTGGTTTATTCTTCTCTCTCCTTATCCAATGTCAGATTCCTGGCTCTTTATAGCCTGATGCTGTGACCACAAAATCATAAGATTTGTTTTTATGAAACAGGCTTTGAATTAGAAAGCCACAGTTATGAGTTCATGTTCACAACTATTGTGGTTTCTGTTTAGATGGCACTGAGAGGGTTCGACATATCCCAGGCTCCCAGACCACAGAGGACTTAGTTGATTTGAAAGAGAACGTCTCCTACGTGGTCCGTGTATCAGCTCTTATTGGCAATCGTGAGGGTAATGCCGTTCCTCTCAACATCCAAATCCGTAAGTGTGTTAACCCTATCTCTATGCTCCATTGCCTCTTTTGCTGTCTTGTTTCCCACACAGAATCACTTTTGGAATTATTCATCTTCTGATATTCTAATAAAGAGAATATTTTTGTCATCAGATAATGTATGTAGAGCAACACTATAGGGGAGAAAACAGAGGAGACATTGTTATTGCAATTATTTGAGTGGGTATGTTAAAAAAGGAGCCAGATGTTTGTCTCTTTGTTTCAAGAACTTACTCAACTGTTCTCTCTATAAGCCCAAGCCATCTATTACATTCTTCCAGTAATCCTATTTTCTGTCTATCTGTGGCAGGACCACCATTAGTGGGCAGTGTATCAAACCTGCGCATGGTGCCAGTGGGACTGGGTCGCATTCGGCTGCTGTGGACTCCTGTTTCCAGGGCTACAGCTTATAGACTGGTGATTGTCAACACTCAGGGTAAGGACCTTCTACATGCTTAGATAATTCTGATTCAAGAGGATTTTCAAGCTGTACAAAGCAGAAAAGGATCTAGTGAAGAAAAAAAGGGGGAGGGGAAATCACTTGGAGGTGGGAATATAGAAGAGTCTGTCTGTCTGTCTGCCTGCCTGCCTGTCTATTTATCTTCCTCCTTCCTTCTTTCATATCCTGCTTTACTCTGTATCACTCAAGGATGCAGTTCCCCACCACTACCCCAACAGCAACTCTGTGAGACAGATTGAAATAAACAGAGTAATTGGCCCCAAGAAGAAAAGGAGTTGATAAAAGGAATTTGAAACAGGGGGGTCACTTGGAGAAGAAGCAAAATGAGAAAAAACAGCAGTTAATTGGCGTTCTTTAAAGGTCTAAGAGGAGAGGGGGGAAATGAAGTAACAGTTTAGCTGAATGATTATTGAGTGTAGCTTTCATCCAGTAAGGAATGGTAAAAATGGCATTAGTGGCCACTGTCCATGATGCCTGGAGCTGTGAAAAGAGTGCTCACGTGCTACCGTTAATTATACTACAGTTATTTGCGGTTTCATACCAGCAGTAGTTACATTTAGCTTGTATATAACTGTATATATCTTATTGTTTAATTAATAGTACCTGAGTGGTCAGGCTTGCATTTAACACTAAGCCACAATATAATTTAGTTTTTGTTTGCTTGCTTGCTTGCTTTGGGCTTTGCAATACCAAGCCACTGTTTCTTCAGTATAAAATATCTTGGTTTCCCATTATGTAAAAAAACACAATTTCTGACAATCTTGATACTAAGTAAGTCACACAATTTATACATTTATCCAATAAGCAAATGCAATGTGTCTCTCCATTTCCTAGTACTGTAACAGAATGCGTGTTTGCAATCATTTGAGAAAAAAGAGCAATGTCTAAGGAGATTCTCAGTCATCCAGGTCATGGTTGTCCCAAAGGTGCTTTTTCAAGAGGCAACTGGACTTTGCAACCCTTAACATTTATGAATGTGGGAGAAAATGCTTTGAGGTTTGAGGGACAATGGGGTGGAGAGAAACAGAGATGAACTGGAAGTCCAAATTGAAAATGGTGGGGAGTAGTAAAAGTGCTTCAGGGACACACACACACACCACTTACTTTCTTACTTGAATTATGTAGCCTTGCATCTCACATTTGTGGGTACCTTATAATTTAAACAAACAATAGCAAAAACCAAAGAATAAAATATGGTAATAATATAATAAAATTCAAAAAAATATAATATGAAAGATCTGAAGATGAGTATGTGACCCAGTATTGAAAAATAATGTTTTTGTCTGATTTAGAAGGAGAGATGGGTTTGTGGTCCTAACTAAAGCTACCCAAAATCCCAGGCTGATTTTGCTTCCTTTGCATCTTGTTTCAGATCGTTCAGAGGAAACAAGAAGAATTCCTGGAGACCAGAATTTCTTTGAATTGCAAGATTTGAAGGAGGGTGTCACATATTTAGTACAAATAACAACACAGTTGGGCACCCAAGAAAGCACTCCTGCCACCCTTACTTTCCAAGTTGGTGCGTTTTCTTCTGACGCCAGAGCTACCTCCTTCTCTTGACAACTATATTATGACTTTTTTAAAAAAACCTCTTCAATACAGCATAGTCATTATGGCTGGTAAAGGCTTAGCAGTAAATCAAGATCTGATGCAGCAGTAACAAGGCAGGAACATGCTCCTTCTAATGTCTTTTAAAACTTAGGTTGCTTCAACTGTGCTGGGCTACTCATTAAATACTCAGAACTGTGAAATACCAGTCTTTGGCACTTATTTCTATCCTTGCTCTGCAGAAAGTTCAGGATGGGAGAAGCAGATAAATACCACTGAGGACTTTAGATCAGGGGTGAAATCCAGCAGGTTCTGATAGGTTCTCGAGAACTGGTAGTAAAAAAATTTGAATTTCATCACTGCTTTAAATAAAGTAGGATGTTTCAGCCTCAGTTCCCCACCAAGGGCTGAAAAGAATGTCTCCTTCTCTAACAAGTTGGTTGCACAGATTCTTTTTTTTTTTATTGAAAAAGTTTTACAATACAAGAATTTTTTCCATTTTCACCCCCCTCCCCAACCCCTCCCATCCTCCCTGAACTCCAACCCCTTCCCTCCCCACCCCCCCCTGACTTCCGCTACAAGTTTTTAAAAAAAACCAGGTTTAGAACAAGGGAAAAAGAAAAGGATTATTAAATATTCAAATTCTAAATTAAACAAATTTCGAAAGAGGAAGAGAAAGAGAAGGAAGGAAAGAAAGAAAAAGAAAGGTAAAAAAAACCAGACATTAATATATTTCTAAAATAAACAATATTGTAGTAAATAAAAAAAAAACCCTTAATAACCATTATAATTCTATCCTAACTACACCCCTTAACTAAAGAAAAGCCCCCAAAAACATAAAACATAAGAAATATATATGCATATATGATTATAATCACACAATTATATCATTAAGAAAATTATCTTTTGTTTAATTCATTTCTCAGTCTCTATAATCCAATTTTCAATCTTCTCTTCAACTTGATTGGAGTCAAACATATTTCCTCAGATAAATCCTGCATCAATAATCTTCATCTTGCCGCTGCCCCCATCAGCAAAGTAAAACATTTCTCCACACAACCCCCCGAGTGACTTTGTATAAATAATATCCAACCACGAAGGTATTCACACCTCTAGGAAGATCCATTCAAACTAACTTCTGCTAATCCTAAAAATAGGCTTTCGCAGCCTTAACCAAACCTTGAAGAAAAAAAAGAAAAGAAAAAACCAACTAGAAGCTGCATTCCCAGATGTTCCTTTAAAATTCTTTCAAATCCTGCCACCCTTTGCAATTCAGTCCTTCGGGTTATAAAGTATTTTCAATTACATAGTCTTCTCCTAGATGAGTTCCATAAAGAATATATAATTGGGTAACCAGTGATCGCTGCTAATTTTGCAGCAATCTATCAACACTCAGGATATGTCCAATCCAGGATAAACTACATAGTAAAATTTTTGTAATCCATTTTAATATATAAGTTTAATGTTAATCCAACTCAAAGTAAACTGATAACAAATTGTTATACGTCTTAAAAGATTTTTTTATAATCCATTTTATCCAAATCTTTCAGTACTTTCTAATTCAGTATCAAACGATTCACGATGCTCCTTAAATTTATCATCTGTGGTTTCCAGTCGGATTTCCTCATTAACTTCTTTCTGTCGATTAGCATCACCCCCCATTTCTTGAAAAGTACTGGACCTCTGCTGCTGGTCATTTCGAAGTAAAACTTTATTTTTTGAATCTTCCTCCAGCAGTTCAAGGTCCTGTGATCCCCCTCCAAGATCATTGAGGTGTTCAATTTTCTCGTCAGAAAAATCCATAGTAGAATCCTCTGGACAACCACCAAATTCTCCTTTTACTTTTAACACACTTTGATTTTCTTCTTTCTGTTCACATTTTGTAGACTCTGTTTTGGATATTTTATTCTTGAGATATTCCAGTGCTCCCTTAAAAATATTTTGGTAAAAATATTCTGCTTTCTCTATAGTATTCAGACAATGTCTCACACCATGATATCTAAAAATTATACCAACTGGAAAATCCCATCTGAATGGGATATTACTTCTCTTCAGTTCCTTGACCAAGAAATCAAGATCTTTCCTGTCCTTTAAGACCTTCGATGGTAGCTCTTTAAAAATCCTGATTTGTGTACCTGCTACGTGCACTCTCTCAGAATAAGACTTTTGTAAAATATCATCTCTCAGTCTTTTATCAGTGAAATAAACAACGACATCTCTAGGCAAATTCCTTTGTTTAGCCAAACGCGAATTAACTCTATAAACTTTCTCTATAGAACCCGAAATTAGTCCATCTTGTATCTTTAATAATTCTGCAAAGGCCTTTGCACAGGTTATTCTTAAATTTTCTCTGTTGTCTTCTTTTATACCTCTTAGCCGAATTGCAGGTTCCATAGCCTTAATTTGAAGCATGATAACATCATTCTGAATGTTGTGGTTTTTGGCCTCTGCTTCCAGAAGTTTCGTTTGTAATTCTTGTATCTGACCTTCAAATTTACTACTAATCTCAGTCACTTTCTTCCCCATTGCAGCCACCGCAGTTGAAAGATCTGAAGCTACTTGAGCAACAATTTGACTTAGTTGGTCATATTTTCCAGAAACCAATTCCTCAAGATCCTTCTGTGATCCTTTTATCTTATCTACCATACTCTCTGCACAGATTCTTGAGGAAATATTCAAGAACAAGAAGAACAACTCTATATTTGAAATAATTTATATTAAATAATGGTAACCATTTTATTATTTTTCAATTGTTTAAACTTATCATTCCTTCTTTTATATGCTTGATCTTGTAGAACGTCAATCTGTAGGCAGCATCAGCAACTTAGAGGCAGCTCCATCTGGACCCAATCAATTGCGTGTTACCTGGAATCGGGTTCCTGGGGCCACAGGCTATAAAGTGACTTGGCGATTGAGAGAGGGTGAGTTTTGACAAGTCATAAAATAAGGCATTCTAACTGCTGAATTGTACATGTTTGGATTTTATCTTACTTGAGTATTGAAGTGTGGGTGGCAACATGATGTCAAGGCAATATATGGATGGAAGAAAACAAAATGCAAATCCTGAGGTATTTGGATGCTTTCTATTGGAGAGTTTTTTACCATCTTTTTTCTTAACATGATTGTGCTACTTTTCCAGCTTTTCCTCCTTAGTTACTTTTTCTTGGAAAGAAAAAAATATGGAAGAAATTGGGATAAAATACTGAAAAGTAAAGTTGTCCTCATTTCATTCTATGAATGAGACAGGACTATCTTGATGAGAAAGGCCTTCTCTGAAAGCATATTCTAATGCTACAGAGTTGTTTTAATAAATACCAATTTGGTGGCAAGCAGGCCATGTGACTTTAAAACAAATTGAAATATCTATAAAGCCCAGTCAAACTTGGTTCTGAAACTTACAGCCTTCCTAGTGGATCCTTTTGAAAGTTGGATGTTTTTACCCCAGTGCTAACCTGGGAAATAATTTGACCTTAAACTGCACTTCTGTAAGGAATTCAGTGAGAATTCCCTTCAAATTGATTTTGCATCGGGGCAGAATTTGACACTTGCCTATGAACTAAAAAATATTCTACTTAGAGGTTTTCTTTTTTTGGCTTCCTGTTAAAACAAACAAACAAACAAACAAAAACAGAACAATTTGCATTGAGGCAAATCAATGGTCTCAAAAGATTAAGCCAATAAGCTTTTTAAACTTTGCCAAAACCAAATAATTTTAGAAGAGGAATCACTAGTAATCTGATAAAATGCTAGAGTTTATCTGTGTCTCTGAGCAAGCTAATCTCTTTGCAGTTCAGAAATATTTAGGCAGTTAGTTGTCAGCTCTAAGCAAAAGGCTCTTCTTAACATTAAAATATTTCATAAGCATTCATAAGCACAGGCTGGATTGTTGTCCCATTGCAAAACAAGTTAAAACAGGATTAGTGACTCTTCCCTTTGAAAATTTTTTAAGTATATAACAGTTTTTATACACATACACATGGTATATATTAATGTTGTGTATAAGCCCATCTGAAGATAAGCCAACTCAATTTATATTTTTAATTAAAATACTGTGAAAAATGTGCCACCTGGAGATAAGCCAACCCTCAAAGTTTTCATATCATTTTAATTGCGACAATTTTCCACAGGTTACACAGCTGATTAAAAATTTGAGAGCAGCTTATCTGCATATGGGCTTATTCACAAATAGACTAGGAATATATAGATAGTACCATATATACTTGCAGATGGGCCAAATCCAATTTGGAGTTATTTTTCTTGGCTTAGTGTGTGTGCAACTGTGTGTGTTTGTTCTAGAATGAGCAGGGATGCTTATATATGATATGTCAACAACTTTTTATAGCAACTGCATCGTTTCCTTGGACAACATAGGTTCTCTCCATAGCTGTAGGCTACCCCATGGAAGATGATTTTGGTTTAGGGAGCTGCTAATAGGTGCTATATGCTCCAAAGCAATTTTTTTCTGCTTCAGATTCAAAATACTACACAGCCTTAATATACATAAGATTAAATATATATTTTACTTTAATATGAATAATTACAAGAAAATAATAACATTTTTCAAGGAGAAACTTGCACTCCTATTAGAGAAGGCCAGCTCAATTTCAGCTTGCTATTTTTCTGAATGCCAAAATATCTGATTCTGTTTCTTGCACAGTGTGTGGCATATTTTAACATTTTATCATTGTTTCTTAGAAATTTGAAATTGAAAGATTTCATCAGTCCCCTTCGTTCTCCTTCTCCACACCCTGAGAAATAGCATCCAAGAAACTGAGATGATACATAGATAATTTTTGCTTCATCTCTCTGTCAGTTCTGAATAAATTAAGGGATTATAAAATGCAAGAAAAATTCAGATAGAAAAATTAAATTGGATATTTAGTTCTCAAAGATTAGTTACCCTCTAGCAATCTGTGAAATACATTTTATTATAAAGAGGCAACAGGCTTGGTATTTTAGTCCTGTAGTCTTAAACTGTATACGTTCCATTGAAGTACAATATAATAGTTTATATTCAGAGTATGTAAAAGTATATTCCCTTCCCTGCCTTCTTGTCTTTACTGTAGTAGCCAATGAAGAAATGACTTTATGTCTTGATATAGTCTATCTAGTTGACATGTTTGTATCAGATAAAATAGTTAATATTTCATTTTCAGTTGACATTTCCAAAATGAAGTTAATGTACTGATAAAAACAATCACAGAGCATTGAATCTCATGAACAAAATCTTCTAATATTGATTTCCTGTTGTGTATGATAGCAGAAAAGAAATTAAAATTTAGGCATCTGTGTTTTGTATCTTCTTGTGATCTGATTTTCATTATTGAATCTGTCAGGACTAAAATTAATTAGCTAACAGGAAACTCTGGGGACTGGAGTATATTAGCTGTGATTTCATCTCTCAGATCAGGGAATGTATTATGTAATATACTATCCATCACCCTGTTGCTGGCCATGTGTTGATTCTTTTTTCTTTCCATTCTGCTTTTTTGTTTGCATTCCTTAAGGCAGCAGCATTCCCCTCCTTGTTTCCTCTTATATGCATATGGAACTCTTTTTTCGTCAATGAGATGCTTCATCCATGAAATTTGCATCTTGCAAATTATATTGCATTATATTGCAAACTTAATTATTTACATTTAGCCTCCCATATAATGTTTTTGTAGCATGTATAGATTGCTGGTAAAATGTGAAAATCCTGGTTTCTTAGTTGCCAGATTTGAGTAAGCAGATATCCAGAACAGAAATGCACCTATTTTGTTTTGGTTTTTTTTACAACTTTTGAATTTTTGAAGTACGAGTTGTTCTTGGCAAACATTTCAGTAAATTTTCCAGAAACATGCATCTTGCAGATATTTTCCTTTTTTCAAGATGCATGTTTCGTATTCCTACAAACTCAAATAAAGGAAGAAATGGGTTAATAAAGTATACATATTATTTATTTTATTTGTTATTTCCACCTATTCTTCAGAAACTCAAGGCAGCATATAGCCAACAAACATGAAATAATGTTTGCTATAATTTCTGCTAATCAAGGGATTTTAGTGTACATTTTTTCCACGATATTCTGATCAAATTCTGATCAAAGAATTACAGTTTAAAATGCAAAAGGGTGATTGAGTTCCAGATTGTTTTTTAGCCTGGAAGCATTGGCTGATTTTGGCACCACTCTCTGGTGGTTTTAAGATGTAAAAATTCACTGTTTTCTTCCTTGTGTGAGTAATCTGTTGCCTCCATCTTGAACACACCTTTTTCCTTCCAGGTCAACCGATCTCTCGAATCCTACCAGCTGATATAAACTCCTACACCATTGATGGTTTGAGGCCTGGAACTGTCTATTTCATTGAAGTTTCAGCCTTAGTTGGCAGCAGAGAAGGGAGTTCAGCTACCACCTCAGTTACAACAGGTGAGACCAGTTGTAGTTGTGGATGAGGCAATGCATATTTGTCTGCCCTTTTTACTACACCTTGAGAATCCTATTACCAATCATTCTTTTTTTGTTCTTTACCTTGAAGGCTTTGATCCAGTGGGAACAGTCACCAGCCTCAGAGTCCTTGAATCCAGGGGAAATGTGGTACGCATCTCTTGGGTTGGTGTCCCAGGGGCTACAGCATATCGAGTGGTATGGAGCCAGCGTAGTGGTAAGGAAGCTGCCGAAGTTTATTGATCTTCTGTTTCTGGTTTCCTCGCGATAATTGTAAGAAGTTGTGAGCCTCTTGAAGAAAATGTTCATTTGCTGTTGACCTGTAGAGTCTCCTTCTTTTCATAACCACTTATAGTCCCTGGGAGAGTTATCCATTGGTGCAGCCTGATATATTATCAGCACATTGATGGTAGTTTTAATCTCAGTGATGGATCAAGTGACATATACTGTTAAAATGTCCTAAAATGGGCTTGGGAATGGAAGCAGGGAATGCTCAAGCAACTTTTTAAAAAATCTTGCAAACACATACTTTTAATATGCATTAATTCATTATTACAATGACTTAATTATTACATGTTACATAATTATAAGTATTTTATATTTTACAATGAAATAATTATTATATTATCACAACTATGTAATTGGATTTAGAGGGGGAAAAATACAGTACAAGCCATGGATTTGAAAGCTAACAACTGTCATCACAGTTTTATTAAGAAAATGAAGATTTAAGTATTTTCTTTAAAAAATCCCTATGAATGTTAAAAGCAACCTGAATACACACAGATACGCACACACACACAAACACACACTGAATGCCTATTACAATGCAGACTTAATTTGCGCATCTTCGTTCGAGGAGTGAAAAAAAAAGTAGTCATAAATCAAAAACACTGATAATTTTGAGGCCGAAGTTGGAGATTTTCTTGTTTGCTGAAAGGAAATGTAGAATTAGGGAAAAGAGAAGCTTCTTGTTGCTGTGATCAAGCTTTATACTTATTTGTGTGGGTTACAATAACCTTGCATGGCTTAGGTCATCTTTTTCACTAGCGAAGTCACATTCTCTTCTTTTAAAGGTGGACCTGAGAGTAGCAAACTGGTCTTGGGAAATGTTAATTCCTTTGACTTAGAAAACCTGGAAGGAGGAGTTACCTACACTGTAAAAGTCACAGCACTGATTGGGAATCGTGAAGGAAATCCCGTGTCTATTACTGTCACAACACGTAAGACTTATTCGTCCTTATTTGTGTGTCAGATTCTTACTAATCTTACTAATTTTGGTTGTATTATGCTTTGGTTTCTTTGCTAAGATTTGGAGGGAAATTATGTGGCACTTTCTACTGGTACTTAACACTCTACATTGTATTGTTCCTACACTTGTCATCCTTAGATAAGTTCTCTGAGTGCACAAACTATGAATAAAGGAGGTTCTGCCTCTGGAATGTTTATTTATTTATCTTTCAACACAGCATATATTAAAAATTCATTGTCATCTATCAATTGCTTTAAAGCTGGTATTTTAGCTTCCACCCATTTTTTTTCATATCTCTAGGTTTTCCCCAATTTTTAAAGTTCAATTTCCCCATAATGTCAATTTATCATGGGAAAAGGGTCAAATCTTTTTCCATTCCATAACTTTTCAACTGACATAATTGTTTCCAGGCATACTAGAGTTTTAGTGTGTTTAGATCCTAATACTATCCATTTAACCAACGTTGAGATAGATGATAGATAGATGATAGATAGATAGATAGATAGATAGATAGATAGATAGATAGATAGATAGATAGATAGATATTCCAAACGTGCCCAAATTGGAAAATTAACACCAATTGTTTGGCTTCTAGTATTTAGTATGTGACAATATATAGCTCAAGATTCAGAAAACTGAATCCTCCCTCATTAATTGATAATTATATTTTCTGTAAAGATATCCTCAGAATCAAAGAACCTCATAGAAATTTTTCTAAAGAAATAATTTATTTTTCTGAAAATATTTTCCGGATATACATGATCTCATCACATAATTGGTTTTTCAGGTATTATTAGGTAATATTTCAGTGATTATTCATGAAGTGAATAATTACCTAAAGTTAAAGTGAAAAGATTTTTTTTTACCTCATACCTCTACTGAAAGTGGAAAAACAATTTTTTTTATCTCATACCAAAGACATAAATCTTATCTATGTTTCATAATGTCTCATTTTTCTAGAGTATCTTTTTCTCTTTGTTAAAGAACAGACTTCCTGGCTTCTTTTCCATTGTTAATCGTCATATCTTTCCTTTTAGCGGCAATCCCAATTCAACCGGTTGGAAACCTGCGTGTGACTGACTCCTCAGTAACCCGTATTCGACTAGAATGGAGCCCAGCACAGGGGAGCACAGGCTATCGGCTCACCTGGCGCCCTGCAGGTGATCAATGCTTCCTATATATACCTTCCTATATATACTTTCCTATCTATCTATCTATCTATCTATCTATCTATCTATCTATCTATCTTATACACCTCCTCTATCATTGCCACCCATTATCCAATAAATTAACTAGCTCTCTTACATGGGACAGGTGGGCCTGAGAAGAGTCAGCTGTTGCCAGCCCATATTAACACCTATGTCATTGAAGATCTGCAGCCAGGAGGGCGCTATGACATTCGCATCACAAGTCTGAGTGGCAACCGGGAGAGCGAAGCTGTGGCCATTGTTGCCACCACTGGTAACCCAACTCTCTGTTATCCAGAGATAGAAGTTTATAGCACAAAAGTTGCTAGAGTAGCCTCTAGTTAAATATGGAATGTAAATTTCATATGTAAGAAGAATTAGAGACCAGACAGAGATAAACCAATCCTATCTGGTTTATTGGTTTTCATCAATGGTTTATTGGTTTTCATCAATGGCCCCTGTTGGTCCCCACTTCTGCAAGAAAACACAACAAAACATTGTTGTGTTTTCTTGCAGCTAAGAGACCTGCTTTAGAGTTTTGTTGTTCTTTCATGCAGATTAGAGAAATTATATTTGTATCTGATATGTAATTGTAAGGGTCTTCTGCAGTGGTGAAATCTAAAATTTGTTATTACCGGTTCTGTGGGAGTGGCTTGGTGATGGTGGGTAATGTGACTGGGTGGGCGTGACCAATTTTTTTTTTTACTTTTAAAACCACTTTTTACATGTAAAACCATGTAAAAAATGCTTTCAAAAGGCTCTGATGATCTCAGCTGAGTTGCCTGATCGGCAGACAGTTTTTAAAAAACCCTCTGACGATCAGGCAACTCAGCTGGGATCGTCAGAGGCATTTAAAAGGAAAAAAAGCCTCTGATGATCGCGTGGCTCAGCTGAGCATGGGGGGAAGGGGCAGGGATTTTTGCTACCAGTTCTCTGAACTGCCCACTGCCATCACTATCTACTCGCCTGAGCTGGTCCAAACCCGGAGCATTTCACCCCTGGTCTTCTGTAATATTGCCAAAGATCAGTAGAAATTTGGATCTCTCATCTTTTGTGATATGTAATTCCATTGGCTGTTGCAGCTCCATTTTTAAACCTAAAACTAAAAAAAACCCACCCTTTAAAAACAATTGTAAAGAACAGTTTATTGTTTTAAAAAATAAACTTTAAAAAAAAGTTGAAACATCACACAAAGCAAAATGTATCATCTAAAACTGAAATGAAGCATAAATAAAAGCATGAGTAGCTTTTCTAGATATTAGTCTAACCTTTTAGAAGGAAAACTCCCAAATAAGGGCGCTACACCAGACTGTTGCTATTAGGCTGTTTCTTCCACATTTGTCTATAGAGCATATAAGAAGGTAGTTCAAAAAACAGATAAAGCATATAAAAACGTAGTTCAAAAATCAGAGTTTCAACAGTGGACATTTTTTTCAACTATAACAGTATAAATTATCTCTATTTTATTGCTTTGGTTTTTATGTACAGTACTGCTTTTCTCTGTATAATATTCAAGTCAATGTGTCACAGACAATAACACTAGTTTTGCATATAGTTGTATTATATACTACTCATCTCTGGTATATAAATACCAGATCTGTAAAATGCTTATGCACTCCACCTCAGCAATCTGCTTTAAGCATCAGAAACAGTATGAACTTTCATTTATGATTAAAACATTGGCAGGGATGTATTCAGCTTCACAAGCAGCATGACAGACTAATCTGCTTCAGAGTAAGTGACTTCTGCATTGTGTGTGCATAAAAGACCTCTGAAGGTCTAAAGAAGCAGCTGAAGCAGAGCATTAGGTAGAGGTAGCTCTCAACTTACAAGCATTAATTTAGTAATATTTCAATATTCAAATGGCACTGAAAAAATTGGTTTGTAACCAGTTATCATAGTTAAGAGACGCATAATGCATTATAGCATCCCTTACAGTCATGTGATCAAAATTTGGGTGCTTGGCAACTAGCATGCATTTATGACGGTTGCAGTGTCCTCACTCATGTGATCACCATTTCCCAGCCAGCTTCCAGTAAACAAACTCAGTAGGGAAAGCCAGAGTTACTTAACAACCATGTGATCCACTTGACAACTGCAAAAAATGGTTGTAAAATCAGGTGCAACTCACTTAATAATTGCCATGCTTTGTGATGGAAATTCTGGTTCCAATTATATTTGTAAGTCAAGGACTAGCTAAAAAATCCCAGGTTTTTTTTCTTGGAGCAGCTATTATGGGGTGATTTGGGCCGTTTACTTTCAAATGAAATTATTCCATTAAACCTTGTAATGCTACAATAGATCACAAGTGTGACATCTACAGTGTGAGTTCCTATGAAGAGCTTCTCTAGATTTTTCTTTCAACTATCAAGGACCAAACTACCTGTCCCATATTTACCTTTATTTTTTAAGCAGCTGTGGGCCGAGTGACCAATTTCCAAGTGACAGATTCTCAAAAGGATTCTCTAACATTGTCCTGGACTCCAGTTCCTGGGGCTTCTGGCTATCTTCTCACATGGAAGTCTCCAAGAGGTTGGTCCTATATTTGATGTACATCACACCATTCCTCCAGGAGTTCAGTCATATAGGAGCTCTGATTTCCCTTCACAACGTTTTGTGGAGTAGTGGTCAAAGTTTTGGGCTAGGAAAGGGGAAATCCAAATTTTAGTTTCCACTCAGTAATGGAAGCTTGCGAGGTGACTTTACACATGTCACTCTTTCTCAGCCTAATCTACCCTTAAGGATTGTTATGAGGCAAAAGACCTTACCCCGTGCTTAGATATAGCAATAGCACTTAGGTTTATATACCTATAACACTTCACAATGCTTTACAACCCCCTCTAAACAGTTTACAGAGTCAGCATACTGCCCCCAACAATCTTGGTCCTCATTTTACCGACCTCGGAAGGATGGAAGTCTGAATCAACCTTGAGCCGGTGAGATTCAAACTGCCGAACTGCTGATAGCTGGCAGTCAACTGAAGTAGCCTCAGTACTGCACTCTTAACCACTGCGCCACTACTGCTCTTAATCTTATGTAATATAAGCACATATCAAATAAAAAAAGAAACTGTATAAATAAAGAAACCTTCCACTTCCTCAATCCATTCAGATGGAACACCAGGGAATCCTGGTCTTCCTGACAGCCCAGGTTCTCCTGGTCAGCTGGTAATTAACCTTTTTAACATTTTACAATGTATGCTTGCATGCAAACACATTCCTAATGTGTTTGGATGCATGTATACATGTCCCTAATGCTTTGCTATAATTGAGATCGGGTCTGCCACCATAAGCTGAAACCTTCCACTTCCTCAATCCATTCAGACTCTAGGTAGTTTGCAGATATTAATACTAAATAAAGGATATTAACAAATCATACAAAAATCCCTGGTGCTAATGACTCCACAGTCAATCCCCAAAGATCCAGAAGTGTCAGATTTTTACCAACTTCCAAGAGACCATGAGAATGGAGTCTCCCATAGCAGCAATGTAATATAGCAGTATTGTGACCAATTAATGAGCATACAAGGCAATATATTGTGAGACACACTATCTGCATTATTAGCCCTGTGTAAAATTCTCTGTGTTAATCCACTGTCATGTTTCTCCTTTGTTTCAGAGGGAGAAGAGGCACAAAGAACATTGCCTGCCTCAGAAACATCCCACCAAGTGTCTGGGTTGCATCTGGGGGAGCAGTACACTTTTATGATTCGCCCACTCTTTGGGAGCATCTCTGGTGCTGAGGTTTCTATTTCTGGCCAAATAGGTGAGGTTTTGCTTTTTGAAGAGATGTCTTTACCAGGGTATCCATTCAAGAGGACAAATAACAAAGCATGCGTGATCATCCAGGTGCTATAAATTACATACTTGTGTCAGAAGCTCAACCGCAAGTAAATAATAACATTTGTTGAATTCCTCACAGCATGCCATCATTTTGGCATCACAGTAGTTTGCCATGGATACCAGTGGCTCTCTAGAGCCTCTTGCTTGCAAGTTGCTGGTCAATTCACTTAATATTTGGTGGGAGAAAAGGGTGAAGTCCTATTTTTGAGAGGGAGTCCTGGGGTGTTTGTTTGATGATGATCCTATTTTAGACCTTACATTTTGGATTTCCTGATTTGTATATTCCTTGGCCTGTTTACAGAGAGATTATATGACACTCCCTTGGTTCAATGTTGTTTGAATAGATTTAGCTTGATCTTTCAGATTCATATGGCAAGCCATTTGGAACAAATGTTTCAAAATATTGCAATATTTAAAAATAAAATAGAATTTATTTAGAAAGGTTCCGGTTGAGAATTACAATCAGCTACACAGGAAGTTCAATCTCTTCAGTTATTATTTGCATTTGGGGTGGGGGTAGAGGAAGGGAAAATTAGATCTTTAGCTTATGTTCCCAATCCATTTGATGCCATTCTGACTCTTTCTGAAACATTCTACTCTGCAGTCTGTCCAGATGCCCAGCGTGATGTCATTTTTCTTGTACATACAACTCGAGACAAAGCCTTCAATGCAGAGGTTGTGCAGAGCTTCCTCTCCAACATTATATCCATTCTTCATCCAGGTCCTGAAACTACCCGGGTAACCTACATCATCAAGATTTTGCAATGCTTTTGTTCTTGTTTGATTCACATGCACAGGGACATTGGGAGTTACTTTAATTGGGTGAAGTGAACCCAATTATAACCTTGTTGATTTTCATTCTATCATTGCAAATCTATAGTTTTATCAGTAAGGTGACAAAACATAAAATTTGAAAAAAGATATGTTTTGTAACCTCCATGTGGCTGTGTTTTATTTGGCCATCCAGATAGCTGTGAATCAAAACTTTGATCCTGCAGGGATATGACAGGGATGGGATCCAGTTCTGGGATGAAACTTTGGGATTCAGAGAGAAAGGAGAGAAGAATACTGAGCAATTACAAAAATGATACTTGAGTTTCTGGGAAGGTAGTAAGCATGAGAAAGAAACGCAAAACCGCACCACCTTCATTGTAATAGTACGCTTGAAATAGATTGGGGGCTTGGTGCAGCGGTGAAATCCATCGGGTTCTGAGAGGTTCTGGAGAACCGGTAGCAGAAATTTTGAGTAGTTTGGAGAACCGGCAAATACCACTTCTGGCTGGCCCCAGAGTGGGGTGGGAATGGAGATTTTGCAATATCCTTCCCCTGCTATGCCCACCAAGCCACACCATGCCCACCAAGCCACGCCAACAGAACCGGTAGTAAAAAAAATCGGATTTCACCACTGGTTTAGTGGGCTTTCACATTTCTGGTGCAGAAGCCTAATTGCATTAAAATACATTCCAAGGTTACTAGCAACTCTTGATTCCTAATCTTGCCTATCTTAGACGGCTGAGAAGTAAATGAATATAACTCCTGGTTTCTCTCTGTTCCTAAGATGGGGAATTTGGCTGCATGCTACTTCATCTTTAGATTCTGCTTTTATCACATTTCTTTTTTCTTTTCTGCCTACTCCAGGTGGGCATTGCAATGTACAGCTACCGAGGCCTCCCTTTACTCCTGCTTAATCGTTCCAATGACTTAGCAAGTGTCCTGCAGCACATTCGCTCGTTGCGCTATGAGGAACCTAGAGGCAATGCCATTGGTAAGGGGTCGCCCATTCCTTTGATTCAAGGAACAGGGAGGTAGCTGTTAGTTCCTTGTTCAAAGAACTCAGCAGGAAGAGAAAGAAGCAATCCTGTTTCTTTTGAAATTCTACCTGTGGCCATGATGTCAATATTCACAGGAATTGCTGATGAAAACTTGAAATGAGCAATATATCACTAGTGCTCTTACTACAGTGTGTGTGTTTCTCTGGATGCATATCTGTCGTTACTTTTTCTATGAAGGAGCAGGCATTAATTTTGTGAAGAACTACATGCTGAGCCCCACTGCAGGGCGAAGATCTGGCGTTCCAGGAACCTTAGTGATATTGGCAGATGGGTCATCCAGTGATGATGCCACTGGGCCGGCCAGGGAAATCAAAGCTGCTGGTAAGTCATCTATCCCTCGTGTCTGGAATGCAACAAACATAAGTGAAGCATTTCTTGTAGCTGCTGCTCTCTAACAAGAATCTTCCTATAGTTTTCAGATGCTTTTCAAGAGCAGCCCCTTATAGAATGCATTGCAGTAGTCCAATAGGAAGGTGACAAAGGTATTAATAATACCTGAGTGGTCAGGCTTGCATTTAACACTAAGCCACAATATAATTTAGCTTTTGTTTGTTTGCTTGCTTGCTTACTTTGGGCTTTGCAATAACAAGCCACTGTTTCTTCAGTATAAAATATCTTGGTTTCCCATTATGTAAAAAAACACAATTTCTGACAATCTTGATACTAAATAAGTCACACAATTTATACATTTATCCAATAAGCAAATGCAATGTGTCTCTCCATTTCCTAGTACTGTAACAGAATGTGTGTTTGCAATCATTTGAGAAAAAAGAGCAATGTCTAAGGAGATTCTCAGTCATCCAGGTCAAAAGATGCTTTTTCAAGAGGCAACTGGACTTTCTGCTTTTTCTTTGAAGATATTTTGCTTCTCATCCAAGAAGCTTCTTCAGCTCTGAAGAATTAATCAGAAACATCTTCAGAGAAAAAGCAGAAAGTCCAGTTGCCTCTTGAAAAAGCAACTTTGGGTTCTAACCGAGCAGTCTGTCATTTGACTGGGTTGGAAAAATAGGATCCCACCCTCACCCCCAGGTATCTTTTAAGTTGCTTTGGTACAGTTTGGCTAACCCTGGCTGAAATTTAACTTTAGAAAATCAGCTGAGCTACTTGTGTCCTTAGTTTCTTCACCTGGACTGCACAATCTCCAATGAATAATTAACATGGAGGATCTCTTCTAAGTTTCCCTTTTGTGGACCTTGCAGGAATCCAGATTCTAGCAGTGGGCATGGAAGGAGCCGATCGTGAACAACTGCGTCGCCTTGTAACCAATGAAGAATCACGTAATGTTTTCTTTGTGCGAGACTCAAACAGCCTATCAGAGGTGAAAGAGGGGCTTGCCAGTGCCCTCTGCAAACCATCCATCATAGACGGGGTAAGGCACTGCTCATGAAGCAGAGGAAATAATTGCCTGCAGTTTTCCTAGCAATAGATCCAGCGGTGGAGAAGGTAACTGAGACAATCGGTATGGAAAAGCAATGGCCTCTGGCATTCAGATAGCAACCATGCTATAGAAGAAATGTTGAAGGAGGAAAGCACAATGGCTTTCTATGCTTTGCATTATGTCCAGAATTTCTTCTACAAAATGAAAATAGATAGATATGCAACAGGTGGAATTCCTGCTTTGTATAATAACCTTTACCTTTGATCCTGTTACTGTGCATATCAGGGGTGTCAACCTCAATTTTATTGAGGGCTGCATCATGGTTGTGTTTGACTTCAAAGTCCAGAGTGGGCATGGCCAGGGTAGGTGTGGCCAGTTTGATGTCACTTGTGTTGGGGGCACCTGTGGTAGCCCGAGCGCTCTGCCGTAGAAAACGGGCTCCTGAGCGTCGTTTTTGATTGCTACAGCCTCCTGCAACCCTCTACCAGTGAAAATGAAGCTCAGGAGGGCTGCACCCAAGCTCCATTTTTGCTGATGGAGGCTCTGCGCACAAGTTTTTCACTGTTTCCAGGGCAGCCCTGTGGGCCAGATCAAAGCACCCCTCAGGTTGGATCCAGCCCCTGGGCCTTGAGTTTGACACCACTGGTGCATGTCCTGCCAAAGTGTAAAAAGTACTTTACCACTATCCTGTTTCCTGTAGTGTCTGATGAAGGAACTTTCTCTTCGCCTCTTCACAATTGCACTAAACAGATGGCTTATCAAGGCCACTTATCAAGGCTTACTGACCACTCCAATCCACTCATCTGATCGGTCATCTTCAGATGAGCAGGGACTCCCTTTCAAAAGCAACCATAGTAGTCAGGGTGATGGTATATGGAGACAGGATTAAAACCTCTTATCTCCTCCCTACATGCCTTACTCTTCCTTGATAAAGTTTTCTTGCCACCTATGGTAATAGAAACTTAGTTAAAATGAGCTGTGCAGAGAAAGGTTTTAGTTTCTTTTTTTCCTCTAGTCTTCCTGAAGATCCATGTGTGAGAGAAAGGAAATGGATCTGCTGGATGTGTCTGTTTTGTACTGGAGCCCTTAAAGAATTCAGCAAGAGACTGTGTGATCTTCCCCTCCCCCCCAAAAAACCCTTTCTTTTATATTTCCATGAACTCCAAAATACAATATTACTTAGCGCATGACCTGAGTCTAAAGCCAAGCCTCTAACACCGTGATGGCGAACCTGTGGCACGCATAGCCCACTCTGCGGGCATGCGAGCCGTCACCCCACTTCAGTCCCACCACGCGTGTGCGCGCACCTCCCACCGGCCAGCTGGTTTTTGGATCTCTGCCGCTCATGTGGGGGGGCGGATAGCATGCAGGGGGAGCGGGTGGGGTCGCATGCACGGGGGCGTGCACACAGTGCATTATGGGTGTGTGCGTACAGGCACCTTCAGCACATGACAACAAAAAGGTTAGCCATCACTGCTCTAACGTGTAAATGTTTGCATTGTAGCTATCTTAACACTCACCTTTTTATTCTTTGGGATTTTTTTCAGTCTAGACCAGACGTCTGTGCTGTGCAGTGCCCTAAGGTAAGTCACCGACAATTACGCTTCACAAGATTTCTACTCATAAACAGTTTTTGTTCTCTCAGTGGCAAAGGAAAGATGAAGATTAAAAACCAAGAAAAAAAAGTCAGGGTCATTTGTAAAAATGGGAGAAATTCCTCTTATGCCAAGGTTGCCCCAACTTGTTTTATTTATGCAGTATTATTAAAAGAATATTTTTAAAATATTTTTTTAAAAGAATATTCTATGGTTGACTATTTATTGAACACTAACTATTTTCAGTAATGTGTAAACTGCCAGGATTTTACAGGGCAGCTTTTAATAGATTGCAATGACCAAATAACATTCTAAATAATTAAAATATGACATTAAATCTATAATGTAATAAAAGTGGCAGTAAGAGAGAATATCCATTCAAAATGGACACATACCATTTGCCTCACCTCATCCTGAAAAAAGACCTCCAAAAATGATCTCAGGTTAGGGACAGAAATAGGAAAAAATATTTTACCAGATATTGCAATCTTGAACCATATAAGGCTTTAGAAATTAATACCAGCACTTTGAATTCGCTTTTAGGACCACAGCATCAATAAAATCTCCAATCTGTCTCAAATTCCCAATATAAAATATAAGCACTAAACTTTTGTTCTAAAATATATACATATCTATTATTAGAAGATTATTCAAATCTCATAAACTTAAAAGTGAAGCAGAGAATAAAGTGGTCCTTGTCTTCATTAAAATCCATAGTGGTTTCCCGTGAAATGCAACCCTCTATTGCATCTCCCCTTTTGGTGGTCTCATTGCCTCAAAAGTGTCTCACAACCTGGATTTTGACATCATCTGACCTTTAGGGTTCTTAAGGGGAGGGTGAGATGTTAATGTATTTTTCTTTATTAATTAGTGTAGTGGATGGGACAGAATCCAACTCTAAGAGATATTCAAAAAGAGCTAATTGAAAACATAGCTACTCAGCCAAGGAAACTTAAACTGGCCAATCTAGATAAGAGGAAACAAGAAGGAAATCAGGGAAGATTGCTTTTCTAAATTGGTTCAGCACCATCTTCTTTCTGTAGCATGATCGCCAAACTCTCTGGTAGCTGGAGAAGAGAGATATAGACTTCCCACATATTCCTATTTTAAAACAATTAATTAAATATATTTGAGGTATCTGTAGTCCATATAATCAAGCCTACTATTGTCTCTTTTCCTACAGGGTGAGAAGGGTGAGCCAGGTGAGCCTGTGAGTATCTGAGATTTATTGTAGAAGGAGATATTTCGGATTCTTTTAAGGGAAAAGTATAGATCATTCCTTGGGAATTGACCATTTATCTATCAATAATTTTGCAGGGACAGAAAGGACAAATGGGAAATCCTGGCCCTTCTGGAAATCCGGTAATGTTTGGCCTTCTTGATGTCTGTGATGTGGTTTGGTCCTATTTCTTGAGTTCTCTTAGTTTGATTTGACTCCTTTTGGGAGGGGGCTGGGACAAACATGATTAAAATCATTGGCAGAACTTCTCTCAGAATTTCAGAGTTTCTATTCCATTTAAATCACCAAAAGCCTTAAATAATGTAAGCTTTTTAAAGTTTGAGATTAGTTCGATGATTTAATAATTTATTTAATCTCACTGATTCAACGTTTATCACAGAGAAAAGATTTGAAGACTCCAAAACATTACAGATGATAAAACCCAAAAGAGCTCTTCAAATAATAGTTAGCTTTCTAGAAATTTCTGGCCTACTCCATTTCCTAAAATCCTTTGCAGTTAACTTGCCTTTTATCAAACCATGTATAAACCAATGGCTGCAGAAGTCTTTTTTCCAAGGCTAAATGTTTCCAAATTACATGATTTTTCAAGGAGGATTTTTGAGTTGATTGTGTTGCTGTCCAAGGAGTTCCATTCCATATCATCATTAGGCAGAGTCTCTGTTACATTCTATTAAGAGAATAGTATTTGTAAGTTATACATTATGTATAATGTTGGTGCATTATGTTATATCGTTTCTTTAAAAAAAACAGCAAAAATTTTTTCTTATCCATTTGCTTTTACAAATAGGACGTATAAATCTGATAAAATAGAATTTAACTTTACGTAAAATGGAACAGTCCCGAAACATATATGAACATTCCTATAGTTTCCTATAGGAAATCAATCTCTCTGTATATATGACATAGATAGATAGATAGATAGATAGATAGATAGATAGATAGATAGATAGATAGAGATAGACACACACACACAGAGTCACACATACACGTGTGTGTGTGTGTGTGTGTGTGTGTGGCTTACTGATGATGGCTAATGAGCCAGAAATAGCTATATAAGTCTCCAAGTCTCCAAATGGGCAAGCACAAAATCTGCTGGCTGCCAGAATGAAAAGAAAGAAGAAAAAAACCTCCAGAAAGTAGTGAATGCGATTTCACTCAAACCAGGGTTGCAGAAACATCTTGGTTACATAGGAAAAACCTGGCTTAAAGAAAAACACACATAAAACCTACAAAAAGTAAGAAAATAGATATTGTAACTTTACAGGGAGGATACATGAGATGTAGGTATGGTTTACTGATGATGGCTAATGCGCTAGAAATAGCTATATAAGTCTCCAAGTCTTCAAAAGGGCAAGCACAAAATCTGCTGGCTGCCAGAATGAAAAGAAAGAAGAAAAAAACCCCAGAAAGTAGTGAATGTGATTTCACTCAAACCAGGGTTGCAGAAACATCTTGGTTATTTAGGAAAAACCTGGCTTAAAGAAACACACACACACACACACACAAATAAATAAATAAATGGGGGACACGTTGGCTCAGTGGCTAAGAAGCTGAGCTTGTTGATTGAAAGGTTGGCAGTTCAGCAGTTCGAATCCCTAGTGAGTAACAGGGTGAGCTCCCATTACTTGGCCCAGCTTCTGCCAACCTAGCAGTTCGAAAGCATGTAAAAAATACAAGTAGAAAAATACAGACCACCTTTGGTGGGAAGGTAATAGCATTCCTTGTGCCTTTGGTGTTTATTCATGCCGGCCATATAACCATGGAGACGTCTTCAGACAGTGCTGGCTCTTCGGCTTTGAAATGGAGATAAGCACCACCCCCTAGATTCGGGAACAACTAGCACATATGTGCAAGGGGAACCTTTACCTTTACCTTTATACATATACATATACATATACATACACACACACACACACAATTCTGTGAAATTTCTTTCGAACAGATTGATTGGAAATTTCAGTCATGAAGTAATTAATTCTTTATCAGAGTCTATGTTCATACATTGGCGATTTGGAGTGTCAATCAGAAAATCAAAGAAATCTATGGGTATTGTATATAACTTCTCCACAACACAGGATAATCTTCCTAAATCCTAGAGGCCTGTTATGAGTGATGTGAAAAAATGATTTAATTTAGCAGCCAATAATTATGATATTTAAAATGATAATCATTTCAATGCCAAGAAACTACGGAGCTCATAGAAGAGGGATTTTGCTGTAAGAATATTGTCTCACTTATCTGATCCCAAGGAAACTGAATTAATTAATTAAATTTTTGACACACACACACACCTTCACTTACTCCCCTTGAGAGTCGTACTGCTGCTGTTCCTTCATTTTATCAAAGGGTATATCCATGAAGGATATTGGGAACTAAGCAAAGGAATCCAGCTATAAGAAATAGAGTGTACCCAATTATAAAACAAAATGATTCTTTTTTTCCCTCAGGGACGCAATGGGATCTCAGGTCCTCCAGGTCCAGTGGGACCTCGGGGTCCCCCAGGTGACACTATTGAGAGGCGGGGTGAAAAAGGAGAGAGGGTAAGTTCTCACAGCATGAATGTACAGTAGCCTGAATGAAAGATATGAATTTTACAGTTTCCTCATTAAAAGGAGAAACTTTCTTTGTTCCCCTTCTCTATCATACTTTATCAAATTTTGTATTAACAATCAGTGAATTCCATTATATGCATTTTATCCATTTTAAGCTTAAGAGTACCATTTTTGAAGCTTTCTGCCTTCTCTTACAATGTGCGGTGTAGTTCTCTTGCCTGAGTCATCTGGAACTATCTCTTCTGAAATTCTCTCTCTCTTTGCTGTTCATCTGCGTCTGCTTGGGGACAATGTGGTTTGGATCTCATTGGTGGCTTGGTGAGTAGCAGTCTTCCATTATGTGAAGAGTGGCATTTTTGATTGCAGCCCTAGATTAATTTTCTTAGAGGAACTCCAGTTGCAAATTATGTTTTTTTTTTACAGATTTGGTGTAAATCTGGGACCTGATTCAGATTGGTGTGCTATAAAGTTCTTGTCTTCTGTTTTTGGGTCCTAAGAATTAAACCATTATTGGAATGATAGGTGTTGGTTATGCTTGCTACAAATATTCTAACATATCTCTATATTTCTCTGAAACAAGAAATTCTGGATTAATGAAGATGATCCACAAACAAAACAGTTTTGAATTTACTGTACCTTAAGGCTTTGTGTCTGTGTCTTTAATACTTCCAATTACAGTTGAAGGCTTACATGACTAAATTTACATTAACTTAAGTAAACTTTTAGAGGAAAATGAGAAGACCAAGCTGCAACACATTTTTCTGACATATTAACTTCCTGCTTGTAATATTGCTTTTATATAAGAAAGCCTTCAATTGTGAGACCCTGTCCAAAGTATGAAGTTATAGCATATAGCACTGAAACAGGAGTAGCTTTAAGGGAATTAGAACCCATTTGCCATTTGATGACATTATGACGTGATGACATTAAACCAAATTTGGTAAGCATATACATAAATATAAAATACATTCTACAGTAGGTTGGAGGAAAGTTGTAACTCTGTAAAGATTTGTTTTGACCTGCAAGCCATTATTTGACAATGGATATGAGTCAAGTTCTGAATTGTGAACCCAATTTTCCAGCCTTCCATGACAATGCATCATGCAAATAATGTAAATTTCATGTTTATAGTATTTTGCATACTGATACAAAATGGCATCACTAAATAATTTGTGTTGTATGCTCAACTACATTGATGTACTTGACATTTTGGCATCATCTTCATTTTCATTAGATATCTTTGCAACCTTCTCCTATTTGGCCCATTCTGGATTTGTTCAACTCTTTATCTTCAGATCACATGATGGAGACAGTTGGAATTTAGAGAAAGCTGAAATCCTATCTGTGTTTTCATAGCTATGCTTCTGATTCTTAAATGTAAATAATTTCTGCAAAGATGTGTCCTTAATGTTTCTATTTTCTTCTAGGGATTTTCAGGAGCAGATGGAAGACCAGGGAATCCTGGTCTTCCTGGCAGCCCAGGTTCTCCTGGTCAGCCGGTAATTAACCTTTTTAACATTTTGCCATGCAAACACATTCCTATATGTCCCTAATGCTTTGCTGTAATTGAGATAGGGTCTGCCACCATAAGTTGGAACCTTTGAAATACATACTTTCTTTACTGAACAATTTTTTCTTCATGGTCACAGTGAAGCATGCAATTTTGTTCTTAAGCAGAAATAAAACTGTCTAGAACTGAAAGGTTTTTGTGAAGCCTTATGTAGTTAAGCATTTTGGTTTGACATAGTATTATGACTTCTCCACCAGTACAACTCTGTACTATTTTAAAGGTGGTGCAAGTGCAAAAATCCAAGCCCGATGCTCAGTCTCATTCTGATGAACCGAGAGCCAAAAAGGAAAAAAAAAAAGAATATGAATCTCTGCTTGGAACAGAAAAATATACTGGGGCTGAATACAAAGGCAAGGAGAATCTGGTTTTGTGACTGTTTCTGCCCATCTGTACATTATATTGATCTCCCATGTGTGTAATTCCCCAAGATCACAATGTAGATCTGGTGACTTATCTATAACTGAGATACTTCATATAACCAGTACTAAGTTCATGTTCTAACCATATTGAATGCTAGCCTATTTTACTTCGATCTAGGATTTATTTTCAAATGTATTGCTTTATCTTACTCTTCACCTCTCTTTTCTTATTCCCACCAGAGGAAAACAAGTCCTATTCAATTTTTTTTCCCCTTCTCCCCACTTCTCTTCATAGGGCAGCCCTGGCCTTCCTGGTCTCAGAGGAAACCAAGTAAGTAAAGATAACATTTACCATTAAACTCCTTGTTTCCAACTGAAGAGCCATTTACTCCTTATCTTTTGCCTTTCAGGGGGAGCGTGGGCTGATTGGGCCAAGAGGAGAGAAAGGTGAGCCGGTAAGTGGATCTTTGAGAGTTTGACTGGGAAAAGGATCATATAGAGCAATGTTGGTGAACCTTTTCGGCATCAAGTGCCAAAACGGGAGCTTGCGCGCATGCGTGCCAGAAACCAGAAGTGTTTCTGGCATGTGTGCGCCGGGTGGCTGCTCCGGAAACTGGAAGAGTAGCCATCCAGCATGCACATGCACACTGGGCAGCTGTTCTTCCAGTTTCCGGTGCTTCCGCATGTGTGAAGACCAGCTGGCCGATGCACCGGAACCCGGAAGAACAACAAGCGATGGCTCATATGCCTGGAGAATTGGTGTCAGGCTACAATGTCATCTCAAAATAAATTGACTTTCCACACAGCCGATCTTTGAGGAAATTGTCTCTTTATTGAGCATAACTATCTGTCCCTGACTCCCATTGCAGTCAGCACTAACCTTTGCCCCCCAAACCCTCCCTTTCCGTTCCCCAATTCTCTGCGTCTCATTGGCCATCTTCGAAGCCACTCTCCCCATCCCTACTACTTCAGTTCACAGGAATGTCCCATCTCCTAGGAGACAGTATCTTCAGGGGAATTAAGTAGGTGAAAAGTCGAACTTCTTCCTTCCTTCCTTATGTCAGCACTGGAGCGCTGACAGTTGGCTCTGCATGCCATTTTTGGCACTCCTGCCATAGGTTTGCCATCACGGATATAGAGTTTATTTGTTGTGGTAGGATATGTAACATTTCCATGTAATGTATACCCTAGCTCAGGGTCAGCAACCTTAAACACTCGAAGAGTCATGTGAACTCGTTTCCCACAGAAAAGAAAATACCGGGAGCCACAAAATTCTTTTGACATCTAAAATGAAGATAACACTGCATATATCATTTTTTTACCTTTATCCTATGTATAAAAAAACTATAGTGTGTTGCATTTATGAAATCAATGAACTGCTACAGAGAAAACAAATTTTTATTTCTGCATGCAACAAAAACGTTTTGAACTCTGAAAAAGAAAAGATGGGCCAAGAAGCTCAATAAATTATGTACCTGCGGGTGTTGCACATTGGCGGTTGTGATGCATATTTTGAGTGACAGAGCCACAACAGAGGGATGAAAGAGCCACATGCGGCTCCAGAGCTGCAGGTTGCAGACCCCTGCCCTAGCTTCTCTGGTCATTCCTCCTAAACAGTACTACAGCATCAGAGTTGCTGATAGGGAATCCTGATGATAAAAAGGGAGCATCTTTGTACTATCTGTCTGAAAGTAACAGTTGTTTTGCCATCATAAGTTCAGAATGGAGATAATTATCTGGCGACGATTACATTCAAATGAGAATAAATATGGGTGAGTAGAAGAAAGAAAGCTGAGAATACTTCACTCTCTCAAGTGAAATCTACCATCAGAATGGCTTCATGAAAATGCAAATAGAAAGCTTTGCTTTTATCAACACATCTCTGTTTATAACCTGATATTTCACTGATATTGGTTTTCATACAAATTATCACATTTAATCTAAACAAAACTGTGTGACTCTGATCCCTCATTTGGGAGTTATCTAAAACACAGAGCGCACCTATCTACTCTTAGCTCCAATCCTCTTATATTTAAAAAACCTCATTTTTATTGTAAAGTGATTAACAGTAGCAAGCTTTAAGAGTTTCTGCACCATCCCATCTAATATCTCTTTTTCATGCAATTCTTCTGTTAACACTCAGCATAAGAAAAAGTCCTGGTAAATATCAACTGTGAGTCACACTTTGTGATCTTTTCAGTTTATTTATTTATTTATTTATTTAATTTTTATATCCCCTTCTCTCGAGGGACTCAGGGCAGTGTACAGCCATAGTAAAAACAATATATAATACAAAATTTAAAAACAATTTAAAATGTATTAAATAATTTAATTTAAAACTTTTAAAGCCCCAAATTTAAAACTCCAGATTAAAACCTAAAATTCCTTATTTAGCCAGCCCAGCCTGTTGCAATAGTAAGGTCTTAAGGGCACGACGAAAGGTACGTAGGTTGGGAATCATACGTCTCCCCGGTCCAGTTCATTCCAGAGGGTGTGTGCCCCCACAGAGAAGGCTCTCCCCCGGTGGTCGCCAGTTGACATTGTTTGACTGACGGCACCCTGAGGAGTCCCTCTCTGTGGGAGCGTGTTGGTCGGTGGGAGGCCATCGGTAACAGAAGGCGATCTAATAAATATCCAGATTCTAAGCCATGGAGCGCTTTGAAGATGGTGACCAACACCTTGAATTGCACTTGGAAGACCACCGGGAGCCAGTGCAGCTTTCACAGGAGAGATGTTACATGGTGTCACTCCTATAATCATCTGTGCAGCTACATTCTGGACCAGTTGGAGCCTCCGAGTGCTCTTCAAGGGGAGCCCCATGTAGAGAGCATTACAGTAGTCCAGACTGGAAGTGACAAAGGCATGAGTGACTGTGCGCAGGGTGTCCCGGTCCAGTTTATGCTTTTAAAGATATTTTCATGCTCCTCTTGACATCCTAGATAGGTTCTTATTTAATTCCTAAACTGTACTATAATAAGATAACATTAAATTTCTGTCTTGGTCAGGGGGAGCCTGGAATACCATTGAATGGAGGAAGAGGCCTTCCTGGACTAAAGGGAGAGCCTGGCAATCCAGTAAGTAACACCCTACAGCAGGGGTCTCCAATCTTGGCATCTTATGGACTTAAGACTTATGGACTTCAACTCCCAGAATTCCTCAGCCAGTTTTGCCCTACAGGCAAATAGGAGGGAGAAGGAAGAAAAAGAAACTGAAAACAGGATTCCCACGGAAATGGAAGGGTGGGGGGAGGAACTATCCTAACCTTCATGAGGTCCTCATATATGTGTCATTTGCCACACGGAAATACAGTATTTCTTTACAGCATCCTATGGCTATTTCACCACTTCTGGTCTCCCTTTGAAACATGCACAGCAATCCTGTAGATATTTACTTAGTCATAAATCCCACTGTTTTCCCTTCATGTTTCACTTCCATGTGTGTATTGAATTGTAGGCCTTACTTTATCCCTGCTCCTTTGGCTGAGTACCAAAGGGAAGCCAGTTCTTACTAAGTGTCTTTTTTCTTTCTGTCTGAAGGGAAGCCCAGGAATTCCAGGCCTCCGGGGTCTTGTAGGGGATCCTGGGCTACCAGGACCTCGTGGGCCAGCAGGGCCTGCTGGCATTTCTATCAAGGTACAACTTCCTCTCCTTGCAGTGATTGTCTACTTTAACAATTGAAATTATCCATGCTCATTTCTGAATATGAAGTCAAGCTATGCAGTCCCATCTGCATGTTCATAAAGTCCCTTTGTGCACCTGCCTTCAAGTCCATTAATAGTGCCCTGTTAGCAAACTGGCAAAGTAGCAACTATCACCCTTGTCTTTAACCTTCCTTCTCCTTCTTGAAGAGGTATGCAATACCTCTGGAATTGGCCTCCATACGATTCATAGAGTTACAGTGCTTATTTTTAAACAGGTGTTCTGACTTAACTGAAGGCATTTTGAAACAGGAACATTTCTCCTATGTTGGGATACTTCCAGTAAATTTGGAACTGCTTCATATGTCTCCCAATCCCATATATTGCTTTTCACTATATCCATGTTCATTATCCTCATGTGTAAGGTGATAGACAGTTGAACAACCAAGTGTCAATAATTTTGGAAACCTAAGAAAATAATAATAAACCCTGACTCTATTACATAACAAGAATAACTTGGTTTAGACTATATCTGAAGCATATCTTTTTGTCATACTTTACATATTCACTGTATATATAGACACTATTTCCTCTTACCCAATATTTGTGCTTTCTCACAGTTCATTTCCCTGCTGAGCCTAATGGATCTGCTTACATATGCTATAATTTTATTTACAGGGCGAGAAGGGCGACCGAGGTGAGCGAGTAAGTGATCCTTCCTTTTCTCTGCCTACTCTGCTTTTGCTGAGAAATCAGTCAATAATTCAGTTGCTAAACAGCCATATGATAGACGAACAAGGACTTCCAGTCAGAATGTAAGATTCATTTCTCTGTGCTGACATCCTGGGAGGAAGTTCCCCTAATATCTGGAAATGTTACTTCTAAGTAAATGTGACAGAACAGCGCTACTCTGAGTGAAAGTGAGCATGAAGAGTGCAGTGTGCTTCAGGAAGGCAACAAAAGGAAACAAAGAGTCATAGTAACTTTGGTTTTGGGGTATGTGTGAGCACATTTGGAGTGATGCAAAGTTCCCAAATTAACAGCTGTGAGGGATTTGGCCAGGTACACAAAAACCCTGTTCATAGTCCTCTTTATGTAAGTCTGTCTTCTCTTCTGGATGTTTCACTCTTTTCACTCTACTCCACCCTCCTTCTGCTTCTTCTATGGTTCCCTCCCTGGGTATCCCCCCCCGCCTGCCACTTCTAGTAGATTTTTCTTTCCTGCTACTTTTTTTCTCTGTCCCTTTAGGATTTGGTTCCTTCTTTCTTTGAGTTCCAGTACCCTTTTAATGTGCTTTATTTCCCAATGTGAAATTGGAGAAATGCAGAGATCCAGAGCTCACCTTTACTTTCTTCCTAGGGCCCTCCTGGACCAGGACGGGATGGGGGTGTGGTCACAGGAGAACCTGGTATTCCAGTGAGTACATTCTTTGTATAGCTTTGGGACTATAGGACAACATTTAGGCAAAGGTGGGTTTTAGGAATGTAGATATTATTTATACTTGAGAAACACTGGATGGGTATATGTGAAGGAACAAGAGTGACATTTGAAAGTATTTGTTGGAGAACATTTGTAAAACTTAAAGTCTAGAAAATAATATGTCTGAAACAAAAGTATTGTCATAAGAGAGGACATCTGAATCTCCTAGAAAAATGAACAAAACCAGTAAATGACTGCTTAATTGCAAAGAATTAAAATTTGGTCTTTTGTGTTTACCTCTGTTTCCTTACTCCCCAGGGTACTCCTGGAGATCCTGGGCCCAGGGGACCTCCTGGACCTCCGGGACAAAAAGGTGATAAGGTAAGATAAGGATCTGTTCACTGACTGAAAGGGTGAATGGAGCCTAGATTAACCAGATGCTCCATTTGTTTTTGTTTTTTGGGGGGGGGGGGAAGGGGTTGAATACCATTCAAAATTCTAGATAGAAGCCTTCTATATTGCTGCTTCTGATTAGAAGTAGTCCTCAACTTACAATCAGATTTGAGCCTGGAATTGTGGTTGTAAGTTGTTGTGGTCATAAACTGAAGCATCATGAGATCAGACCCAATTTTTTGATTTGGTTTTTTTTTTCCATCCATTGGGTGGTTTTTTGCCCCAAACTGGAAATAAATGCTGGAAACTTGCAAAAAAATATTGCAAGGCAGTTCAGATGACTGTGTGACACTGCAAATGGACGTAAAGGTGAGCCGTTTGCAAAGTGCCCAAAATATGATCACATGATGATAGGGGTGTGTGGCTGTCATAACTCTGAAAACAGGTTATAAGTAACTCTGAGGAGTCCATCATAACTTTGAATGGCTATTAAGCATTTAGCATTAGTCAAGGACTACTTGCAGAGGTTGTGTAACTGAATGTATGAATCCAGAATTGTGCTGATACAGATTAATTTGAGCTGGAAATTTAGTAGATTTCACTTCTTGCTTTTAACCAGCAAATTTCCTTAAGTTTATAATGAGTGGTCACTGCTTTGCTTTATGTTAAAGGGAGATGGAGAAGAAGGTTTTCCTGGACTGCCTGGACGTACTGGAGACCCTGGAGATCGGGTGAGTTTTTAGAGAAAAACGTTCTCTCTTCATGTTCTTAAGAGCCTATCAAGCAGAAACTATTTCAACTTAAACGAGTAAACTTAAGAAAAATTAGCTGGGCTGGTCTTGTACTGCCTAGTTTTTAATATTTATGTGAAAAATTATTGAATGTAATCAGAAACTTTGAAATCAAATTCCATCAGTATGTGCATGATGCTCAATAATATTACTTCTTGCCATTTAAGTTCAATAAAGCAGCTAGGGTCCTTATGGGTTGACAAAGTATATTGTAATAAGCACAGACTAAGACCAGCTTAGTCTCAACAGGAAAAAAAATGAAAGGATGGAAATTTAGCCCTATCCAAATATGATTTCAAACTCTGAAAATATGCCATGTAGGAGTGCTCTTTGATCCTCAACTTGCACAATTGTGCTATTCATGACTATTTCTGAACAAATTAGAATTGGCCTTAAGGATTCATGTCTCATGTCATAGATCAAGATTAAAACACTTCAAGGCATTGTAAATGGGACTATCCTAAAATTTTGTGTTGTTTCATATCAGGACAATATTAAAAAACTGAATGTTATACACACATGCACATGTGTGTGGATGCAGGGGCGTATATGTGCATGTATTCGTTCATTCATTCATTCATTCATTCATTCATTCATTCATTCATTCATGGTTAAATTAAGTTATTTTAATCTTTAAAATCCAAAAATGTTCATGACCTGAATTACTGAGAGATATCTTTCTTGTTATGAATTTGTCTTAAAATCCTGCCTGAGAAGCTTTCTTAAAGATATCCTCTGCTTTCAGGAGCCCAGCTGTTTGGCTGTGTGGGAAGCTCCCTAGATAATAATGGTACATTATCATAAGATCAATGTAAGACAACCCTTTTTTCCACATAGCCAAACTGCAGCTACTTGGAGACAAAGCAGATTTATTCAACATGATTTTTTTTAAAGGGCTGGATAGAGAGAACATCCAAGGACAGAAATTAAAATCCCGTATTCTTCAGTTCAAAATTAGTAACTTGAATGAGTTATTAATCAGTGTCTTATAGATGATTCTAGTAGTACATATTCCGTATAGGATTGTATAACAGAAAATGATCCTGGGTCATGGATTCATATAGGTTTTGATTTGGACATGTCCTTTGCTTAATGGAATGGTCTGGTTAGCAGTGACGAGAAGGTTGAGTTCATGATACATCCATATATTTCCTTTTGTACATGCATTTGGCTCTTTAGCAAGTGCTACAAGTAGCTGATGAGTTGGAAAAGGGAGCTAGGTTTGGCAAGACTGAAGTAAGTAGAGGGAAGGGAAGATAAAAGATAAGATGGGTGGATGAGATACAGCAAATCATTGAATATTTTTGGAGATTGACTGATTGATTAATTGATTGATTGAATATGTACCATCAAATTGACTCCTACCAGTAATGGCCACACAGATTTTCTACCCATGTGGTGTCCCAAAGGTCTTTTTTCAAGAGGCAACTGGACTTTTTGGTTTTTCTTTGAAGACATTTCACTTCTAATCCAAGAAGCTCTGAAGCCATGTGTTAGTTTTCTTAGTAAAAATACAGGTGTGGTTAACATACTCCTGAGCAATATAAATTTATCTCTTTGTCATTGTCACAAAAGTGATCATCTGCTTCCAGCATCTTTCTATATCACTGCTGCCCAATATAAGTGCCTGCTAAACTATGTATTCAACTGTTCTCAGAATTAATACAGATTACAAACAATGAGCAAATTTAAACTAATTTAGCCTTAATTTTAGGTTGCTTCCAACTTTTGGTTGTTCTGGTAATTTTTCAATAAAAGAAATTTCCTACCTTTTAAAATATTTCTAATCCAATCAAAGATGCACCTTAATTTTTCAGCATTTTTCCATGGCTGGTAATATAGGGATGAACAACAGGAGTCATTTCCTTGTGTTGCATTCATTTGTCTGCATTAATAAATATTAATTGTTTGATTATGTATTATATTTTATTTTTTGTTTGCTGCCCAAAATTCCATTAGTGGGTAGGTGGCTATATAAACGTTAACAAATTTATTAACAAATTAAATAATAATATGGACAGTAAACCAATACCAAAACTCACTATTACTGTATATTACTTTTCCCATTTTTTAAATAATTTAATATTAAAATGAATGGCTAAATTGATCCCAAGAGAACAATATGCATTAAATTGCTCATAATCCCCCAAACAAAAATGTTCTTACTATTGTCTTTAGGGCCCCAGAGGACCTCCAGGTGAACCTGGGATCAAGGTAAGTTTTGCTCAAATGCCAATGCTGCATTTAGACTTGGAAGACTAAGCCCATACCACACTTCTAAATAAGAAAGGTGACCACAACTGTTGATGTCACTAATGTTTATATTAAATGATAAGCATTGTTCACACAGATCTTCTGCCTGTATGGGCAGTGGGCAGTTATATTCATTTAGTTTTTAGATCGTATAAATCTTTCGCCTTTTACACCTATGATTTTTGTCCCTTCATGAATTATTTGTACCTGTTGATGCTTCTAATGCCTGATTTTGGTATTTTTCCCTCCTGTAATAGGGAGACCGTGGTCTGCCTGGTGCACCTGGGCCGTCAGCAGAGAAGGTAAGATTTGGGTGGAGCAATGCTGTGAATGAAATTGCTGTTCATGATGGAAGATTGCATGCAAGTGGTTTGGATCGAGTTTAATGTAGTTACCATCATTTTATTATTTATTTATTTATTTATTTATTTGTCAGATTTATATGCCGCTCTTTTCCCATAGGACTTGGGGCGGCTCACAACAATAAAACAACCTGACAATAGATAAAATTAAATAATATTAAAAACCAATTTAAAATCCCCAAATCCTCAAGTTAAAATCCACGGCAGATCAGGGAAATTGCTGAAAGAGCCATGTCTTTAGGTCAGCGCGGAAGGAGCGGAGGTCGGGGGCCGTCCGGAGCCCGGTGGGCAACCCATTTCAGAGGGTCAGTGCGACCCCAGAGAATGCCCTCATCCTGGAGACCACCAGCCGACACTGTCTGGCCGAGGGGACCCAGAGGAGGGCAGCCCTATGTGAGCGCACTGGGCGGTGGGAGGCTGGTAGGAGGTGATCCTGCAAATACCCTGGGCCCATGCCATGAAGGGCTTTATAGATGAGTACCAGCACCTTGAAGTGGATCCGGAGGACCACCGGCAACCAGTGCAGCTTGCACAGTAGTGGTGTTATATGGGAGTAGCGGGACGCATGCGTAATTACTCACGCGGCCGCATTCTGGACCAGTTGGAGCCTCCGGTTGCACCCGAAGGGCAGCCCCATTTAGAGGGCATTGCAGTAATCCAACCGAGAGATAATTAGAGAATGAGTGACCGTACAGAAGGTGTCCCTGTCTAGAAAAGGGCGTAACTGGCGCACCAGGTGAACCTGTGCAATTCCCCCCCTTGTCACGGCCGTTAGATGGTCCGCTAAAGACACCCGTGAATCAAGGAGGACGCCAAGATTACGAACCATTTCCGAGGGAGCAAGACACTCCCCTCCCATCAATAGTGATGGGGGGGCTAGATCATGGGACACCGGTATCCACAGCCACTCTGTCTTGGAGGGGTTGAGCCTGAGCCTGTTCCTACCCATCCAGACCCGTACCGCTTCCAGGCACTTAGACATCACAGAAAGGACATTCCTGGGTTGGTCCGGGGTGGAGATGTAAAGTTGGGTATCATCAGTGTACTGATTTTATAGTGAAGTCGAATGCGCTAGTGGCATCCAGACAGATTTTTATGTGTTCTCTGAAATTTTTATGAACTAGAATGCCTAGAATGTAATTTAGGATTTATCTTCGGATCCATCTTTAATGTTTCATTTGTATTCAGAATTTTTCTGATGGAGCAAAATAGGAAAATATAAAGCTCAATAAAGTCATTACTCTGGTATGTTTTTTATGGAAATAAAATGCACTTTGCCTACATTTTACCTTTTTGCAAAAATTTCTTTACTCTTCTAGGGAGACCGTGGATTGCCCGGTCCTGAAGGAGAGAAGGTATATATATTTATATTCATTCTGAATTGACCATTTTATCAAAAGAAAAAGTTCCTGGGGATTTTACTCTGCTGGTCATTGCCAAATATAGGGGGTAATGCTGATCTCTGTTTCAAGATCATTGAGCCAGTAGTGTCTATTTCAGTGGTCATGACCAGCATGATGTCACAGATCACTGTTACCTTTCCAAAGTGGTACCTATTTATCTACTTGCATTTGCATGCTTTCGAACTGCTAGGTTAGCAGGAGCTGGGGCGAGGATGGGAACTCACCCCATCATATCACATGGCATTCAGGTCTCAAACCTGGACTGCCAGCTCTCCAGCCAAACCATTGAGCCACTGCACTGCCCATATTATATCAAGGCATAACCTAATCCAATAGTGATTTGGATAGGTTTCTCTGGAAAAACAGCATGGTCTAATGGCTAAAAATTAAGATTTGGACTAAGAAAGCTTTGCTTCTAAGTCTAAATTATCTGCCAGGTTTGTTCAGATGATAAAATTAGGAATATTTCACATAAACTACATGTTTACAGTACTTTTTCATTTTAGGGAGAACAAGGTCCCTCAGGCCGTCCTGGTCCATCTGGCAGAGATGTAAGTGTAGGAGTTTTTTTAATCTCAATATTTCGTAATGCTATAAAATCTAGACATAAGTCAACAGTTTCTATTTCTGGGAGACAGAAGTGTTGACTGAGTTTTGGTCTTATTGGTGAAATATTGTCTATCTGGGAACAATTCTCCTCCTCCTATCTCTTTTTTTGAGTGCAATAGTTCAAAGATGATTTGGTGAGTCCAAAAAGAAGCAACTTGAGGAAAGGTTAGAGAAAGGATAAAACATGTTGAATTGTGTCTTGAATTTTCTGTACTAAAAATTGACTTTATTCTTTGGAATGAGGGTGATCTATTGGACAATTGCAAATGATGGTGAAATATCATGAGTTGTAATAGAGAAGTAAAAAACAGACACGTCTTTTTTTTCTGCACACTTATTTTTTCTCCCAGAGTCTTCAGGCATGTTTTGCCTTTTCAGAAGAAAAACACGTGGGGACCTAGAATGCCTTTCAAAAGGAATCAGTTCTCCACTTCATCCTCCTCTTTCCCATTTGTTGCAGCTTCTCAGTAGAAATTTAGGTTTCTTGATCTAGGTTTATCTGAAACCTGAAAATTCAAGGTCAAATGGAAAAGAATTATTTCCCATCATAAGTGACATACAAAAGTAATCTTAATGCTGCAATTCAGTTGTGCAATAATAAAAATATATATATTTATCACTTTGAATCCTCTCATTACTAAGGTACAAGTTTTCCTGCCTGTGTAATCCTCCAAAATAAGGACTCTTCTTAATGTTGGCCAATAATTCACCTTTAATCCCATAACTGACTTCAAGAACTGCTCCTGTTACTGCTGCCCAGCATGAGATCCATGGTTACTCTGAATAATAACTCTTTCCCCCCCCCCTTTTTTTTTTTTAAATAGGGCTTACAAGGACCACCTGGGCCTCGAGGAGAACAAGTAAGGATTCTTAGATCTACGGCAAATGCTTTAATTTATATTGGAAATATGCTTACACAGCAGGGCTCTTGAATCTGAAAGGAATTAGTAATGTAACCTGCCATTCCCATTTATGTAAGAACAATATTAATAGTTGAATCCTTGCATTGCTTTTGACTGTTTCTCCTTACATTAATACTAATTTCCAGTTCTTGTTACTATGAAATTGGCTCAGATTTGATCATTTGGAATTTTGGAAAACTTATCTGGTGAGCCACAAATTTGTGTAGGTCTGACCTATAGAGCTCTGAATGGCTGGCGTGTATCTCTGGTAAAAACAGTTGACAACGCATTCATGTATCCAGAGCTTACTGAAATGCAAATTAACATGAGAAGTGGCCTGTTCCCACACAACAATATCACATTCAATGGCCTGAATGAAATTTGACTCTCAGATTCTTGGGAGTCCAGTTTATTGATCATAACCCCCAGTAAAATTAAGATGTGGTCTTATAATGAGGGAAGGGAGTGAAGGTGCAGTGCTTTGCCTGATGATTATGAGGTTATAAAGTCATCAGTGGAGATCAATAGTGGTAAATCCTTAAACTTAAACAATCTGGGCTGCCCTAACATGTTTCCTGTGTCACTTTCTACCATAGGGAGAGAGAGGAGAGCCTGGTATACCTGGTCTGCCGGTAAGTACCCCATTGTAATCAGCCATCATAAATATCATAAACAACTAGAGTGGGTAAAACATCTTTCATCTTCATCCTAGTTTTCTCTTTTTCTTTTTCTGGTTGCTTAATGCCTGGTCTAGGAAAGACTATATTTCTTCTTCATCTGACCAAGACAGCTATAGAGAACTTCATTATCCATCTGTCCTGGCATAGTTACGTTCATAATTGTATGAATGTTCATGCAATCCTATCCATTAGGAAGTGCCTTTTTGCAAGTTTGCATTTCTGGAATATGATCTGAAAAGGTCTCAGCAGCTATCTTTTTTATATTTCTTCTAGGCATCCAGCCTTTCTGGAATTAAAGGAGATAAGGTAACTGCACAGGAACAAATCTCTTGTTACAGATGTAACAAATACACAGTGTAATGTATTTTATTTTAATTTATATTAGTTGTAGCGGGGAAGCTGGCTTATAGAAACTATTTCACGAGACTATTGTGGCTTTCTTTTTCCAGTAGTTCCATTTTGTAATTTGATTTAATAAGAAAAAGCAATGCTCAACTTAAATGTATCACATGGGAAGTAGGAATACTGTGATGCCAATATGGAACACTGACGTTGTGATTGTTTTCCTGTTTTCAGGGAGAAAGAGGCATTATAGGACCTGAAGGTCCACCTGGACTTAGAGGAGATACTGGGGACAAAGGAGAACGTGTGAGTATTCAAGGTTATGATGAGATATCATAATACATTGATTATGATAACGCAGCCTGATAAAACAATCAATGTAACTCTGAGATAAGGTGGGCAGCCAATTAATTTTATAAATAAATTAAATAAATAAATAAAGTTGGGGTTTTTTTCCCTGCTGAACAGTAAACTGGGATGTTGATTGTTCCAATTTCTGCCAAGGCTTGTTTTCACTTTTAGATATAGCCTGATATTACCTTATAGAACTAACTGTCTTGGAGAGCAAAAGTGAGGACCATTTAAAATGGTTGTGAAAGTTACTGTTGGCTTCATTATTAGAATGGGATGATGGTTCTTCTTTGATAGAGTGGAGAATATATTTCTTCTTGCCAAATATGGCCCTTAAGATTCTCACCATTTCATCAGACCTTTCACCAGACATATTTTAATTCATGGACGAATACCCCCCAAATAAACTTTGTGATTCAGTTTCTTTTCATTACAGAACATTTTCCAGATCTCAATATTTATGAAGCTGATTTTAAATATACATATATGAATATATGACATCTTTTTAAGTGTTTCTATTCCTTTTTTTTTAACTTTTTATTCAGGGACCTCCTGGTCTTAGTGTCCCTGGCCCACCTGGCCCAAAAGGAGAACAAGGAGAAAATGTGAGTCTTAAATTCATGCCATCTTTAAAGTTCTGTTATTCTCCCTTTTTTCATTCAGACAGGAAAGGGATCCCTGTAAAATAGACCATTAGACTCCCTAGTTGCATTTCAATTTAATGAGCAATACTTTGCTCATTCATTTCAATTTAATCAGTGCAATACTTTGGCTCCTAGCTCCATCGGGTCGAATAAAAGAAGGCTCAAGTATCACTTCTCTTTGTAGAAATAGTAGATATAGGCCTAATCTGTTCGTGCATTCACTACAGAATGTAGAGCAATGTATGTAGCCACTAATAGGTAATAAAACTCTGCTTTTTTTTCATGGAATATTTATTAGTCCTTGTGCAACAATCTTCCTTATGCAGCTTTCCTGAATTAATCATTTGAACCATAATAATTATCAGTTTTCTTTTTTCTTTCAGGGACTCACAGGACTGGCTGGCAAAATTGGCCCAAAGGTGATTATTGTGCATTGGGGCTGTTACTATTAGATAGTGATTAGATGGTAATCAAAGTGGGAGTAATTAGCTAGTAATCAAAGCGGGAGTAGAAGGTTTCCCAGTTTATTTTCCTGAATGTTAGTCATTAGACTTAGTTTGCTTCAGAATTTTGCTGTATTTAGTTTATTCCCCACACTTGGCTCAGGGGCTAAGAGTGGCTCAGTAGCTAAGACGCTGAGCTTGTCGATCAGAAAGGTCGGCAGTTCGGTGGTTCTAATCCCTAGTATAGGTCTCCTGCTTGAGCAGGGGGTTGGACTAGATGACCTCCAAGGTCCCTTCCAAGTCTGTTACTCTGTTACCCTCCTTGGGATGATTCACTTCCTTAGGGTGATCCAGGAGAGCCAGGGGAGAGAGGAGAGTCAGGAAGATCAGGTCCTGCAGGACCACCCGGCCCACGAGGAAAAGAGGTAAGAAACAACTCTCCCTTTTCTTGGATTTGATATCTAGGTAACATAAATATTCATTTATAAACTCATACTGTCCTCTACATTTTTTAACTGTTACATATACTACATATATACAGTATACAGCTACATATACTGTAGCTATAAACAGTCTTCAGTTAGAATGGTGATCCAATGGATTCATCGTAAATCTTTTTGCCTCGCATAACTGATTGAGAGTACCTCAATCATGTCTAATAGCAGAACTGGTAAAGCTGCAAGGATAGGGCTTCCATAGAAACCTTTAAAAGAGTGCCATCACAATATTAGCACATCCTCTTTGAGCATCACATCACTAGTGATCTCACAACTGGATTAATTTCTTCTCAGGTCATCAGAAGATATACTCTTCCAATCTAATTTGTATAGCAGAACTTACTTCCTGGAAGGTCAGGTTCATTTTCATAGGCATACATGATTGCAAGGCTAGGATACTAAGTGTATTCAAGCACAGAGTGTATAATGGAAGCAATGGTAGGATGTAATCTTTCTGCTGTGGATTTTAGGGTGAAAGAGGTGATAAAGGAGAGGAAGGAATCTCTGTAAGTAATTGTCTCAGCTTATTTATTATCCACTTTGATGCTACTATTTTACTTTACTTTATTTTATTTTATTTACTGCATTTTCTTTTTTCCATAGGGTGAGCCAGGCCTACCTGGGAAACCTGGAGAGAAAGGTCCACGGGTAAGTATTACATAAGCACAACCCAAGAGTTTCTGTTTAAATGGGAAAAGGACGTATAAGCAGTGTTGTAGATTCCCAGAGGTTGGATAGCATTGCATTGCTTCAGTGCATGGGGCTGCCTGTGGAGGCTATTTGGAAATGATATTTTTGAACTGATTATGTATCTGAGTTTATGAGTTCAAATATCAAACTTAATATTTTATTTATTAAACTGCCACGCATCTTTTCAGAGTGGCAGTAAGGTAAATGACTTTTTGTTGTTGCCTGAGCCTGAGCAAGAAACTAAAGAATGCTTTCCTCCTCTAAAGTTTTTGTCTGCATCTAGCTTGAAAGGATGCTGGTATCAGCAGTGTGCAAGACTTGTTTGCATCAGCAGTATGGATTGACATTGCTCACAGGGGCTAAACCTGTAGACCAGTGGTGGGTTGCTACCGATTCTCCCCAGTTCTTGCAAACCGGTAGTGGAAATTTTGAGTAGTTCGGAGAATCAGTAAATACCACCTCTGCCTGGCCCCGCCCCAATCTATTCGCTGCCTCCCGAGTCCTAGCTGATTGGTTAGAAGGAGAAAATCAGGGCTCACTTGACAAAGAAGAGAAAAAAAAAACAAGACACCGTAGCTTTAAATTGAGAAGCCAAGAAGCCTCCCAACTGATTGGCTAGAGCCGATTCACTCTTTGTAAACTGCTTGGTGGTGGTAGATTGGCAATTAAGGCCAAGCTACCTGAAAGCAGTTTCCGATGCTCTCGGTGGAGGCAGAGAGCAAAAAACTGTTTAAACTCTTCTGGGATGCTTCAAAGGGCCACCCTACAGCTGGTCAGCGGTAAAAGGCAGTGTGGTGGTAGACCAGTGCCCTCCAAAAACAAATGGATAGACCAGTGTGCTCCAAAAACAAATAGGTAGACCAGAACGCTCCAAAAACAAATGAGTAGACCAGTGCGGCTCTGCAAGCAGTTAAAAGCCTGGTAAACCAGTACTGCTGCTAAATCCTAAATAATTGTCACATGACTATCAAGCCACGCCTACAAAATAAGCCACACCCACAGAACCGGTAGTTAGAAATTTTAGAACCCACCCCTGTACACATCCCTCACATATGTCATACTTGGTAGAAGAGAATGACAGAGAAAGAGAAAGTTTGGGACAAAGTTAAAATGGTAGTTAAAATGGTACTGCCAAAGCTGAGGAACAATGGCATCAAAATGAGGTTAAAAAAGACAACACAATCAAGCAAAATATTTATCTGTCAAATATGCATGTAGAGATGCCTATTTAGAAACAATTACTCGTTGCATCCTCCAAGCCATCCATATATCAATGTAATAGTAATGAGGAGAGGCTTTATAGCACAGGTTGGGTTGTGAAGGTACAGTATATTGCTAGGAGGAGAGCTTTGTAATAATATTTGTGCACAAGAAGCATGTAGATCACACTGTTGTCCAACCTTTTGTCTTGCCTTGGGCTACATTGAGTGAAGAGGTGTCTTGAGTTGCATATAAAATATATACTATAATTAGATAATGTACTATATATAAATAATACACTTTCTTTCATATGTATGATTTTATTATCTTGTAGGGTTGCATAATAACTGTTCAGGTTCACATGTGGCCCAATGGGGTGTTGGGTTGGACATGCCTGATGTCAAAAAACTCACAGTGACTCTGAGATAATCGAACAGACAATGGCTGAAAGCCAGATCTGCTAGAGATGTTTCTCTCAGGCCGACTGAGTCAAAACTGGGCCTGAGAGGAAGGAACAAGGGGCATGTCAAAAAAACTATGACTCCCCTTGATGTGAGTGATATTGAGTTGACCCATCACATGATCATCAACCCACGCCCACAAAATAAGCCACGCCCACAGAACTGGTAGTAAAAAAATTTAGAACCCACCCCTGCTGTAGACTGTCAGGTCTACCTTAAGTTGCCGTTCAAAAAAGATTTATTGCTCAAGCCTATACACAGGAATTTAGTCAACTCACAGTCAATACTAAATTGGCACTACATAAGAGTTCATAGAATTTGGAGTGTGTGTGTGAACTTGGATTGTATGTGGCAATGTAATGATGCCAGACTGATTACTCTCTTCACTCCATCACATGGCTCTGCTTCTTCTTCTCCTATATAGACTGAAAGTTTATTATAATCTGCTAGTCCCACAATCTTGTATAAAGTTTGAGTATTTTCTAACATTATTTTTTCAAGCCCCATATTTGACTAGCTAATTCTAAGAAAAGATGTCTCCATGTATGAAATTATCTGATTCTATAGGTTCTTCATTTCTATTTTTATTTCACAGGGTCCACCAGGCATCAGAGGCCTTCCTGGCGAGAAGGGAGACCAGGGAGACCCAGGTGAAGATGGAAGAAACGTAAGAGCTCATTCTCATTTTCAAGTGTCATTGCAGAGTTTGACTACTGAACCTTGTCCAGTTTACAAAAATGTTCTTTTCTTTGACAGGGCAGCCCTGGACCATCAGGGTCAAAGGGGGATCGAGGGAGTCCCGTAAGTCACCATGCTACTTTCAAGGAACCTTTTTCTTACTCAAGTTTGTTCTTCCCAGTCTAAATCTACTATTTGGTCTATATATTGCTATATATTGAAACTGACCACAAATATAGAACCAGCCTATTCTTGAGGGTAGTGTCTGTTTTCCTCTTAACCAGAGGAGTGCAAGGACTGAAGCTACAAGTTGGAGCAAGATTCCTAGGTAGAAAGGACAGTTTGATAATAATGATATTTAAATAGGTATAAAGAATAGACCTCTGCGAATTGAGAAGACGCTTCACTCAAAAGCACAAAGCCCCTCTGCATCCATCCTTGAAAACATGAAATACAAGGGCAGGAATTCATTTCTGTTGGGCAAAGTAAAGCTTTGTGGACCTCAAAGCATATCTCTCAGATGTCCACCCCCTGCTGAGAAACCCAAGGCTCCAAGTACCCATCCAGAGTGCAGGAGTTGAGAGCATGAAAGAGGAAAACATATGGTCACACACCTACTTCTTCTCTACCATTATAGAAAAAAGCAATTTCTCTGCCGATATGTAATAGTCATCCAGATTTTTGTAACTCAGGTATGGTATATACCTGAGTTACAAAACTAGAGTAAGGTATACCTATACCTTATTCTAGTTCACACAAAATGTGGAGGAAAACAAAAGGTAGTGTGTGACGGGCAACAATTACTGGCTTAGATTCCAAGAGCTGTGGTGGCGCAGTGTTTAGAGTGCAGTACTGCAGGCTACTTCTGCTGACTGTTGGCTGCCTACAATTTGGCAGTTTGAATCCCACCAGGCTCCAGGTTGCCTCAGCCTTCCATTCCTTCCGAGGACCCAGATTGTTGGGGGTAATAGGCTGACTCTGTAAACTGCTTAGAGAGGGCTGTAAAAAGCACTGTGAGGTGGTATATAAGTCTAAGTGCTATTGCTATTCCAAGGGCTCTGTAGCACCTACTTCTGTGAGGCAACAGCTGACCCAGAAGTCATAGAGGAGGAAGTAGTGGTAGACATAGCAGTGTTTCTCCTCTCCATCCATGCTGTTCTTTTTCTGTGCCTTCTCTTGGGTTCCTGTACTTGGTTTACTATGTCTGAATTGCAAATACCAATCACTACAGATTGTAGAAAAAAGATACTTGAGGAATGCCTCCAGTGACTTTTGGACACCAAATAAGAACTAGCTATCATTCAATCTATTAAATGTGTATAATGCCATCCATGAGGGAAAAAAAGAAACATATTACAAGCACTATAAAATTGCCTCTTCTTATTTTAATAATTGCTGCTTTCTTGTCCTCTTTTCTGTGCAGGGAGAGCCGGGTCCTCCAGGCCAAACTGTGAGTGCCATATTTTTGTTTCCAGTGTGTTGTTTTAAATCTTGATTCTGAATATGCCTGATGTACTGTTTTATTTTTGGTCTACAGGTTGGTGGGGGACCTGGAGAAGGAGGGCAAAAAGGTGAAAAGGTAATCCTGCTATAAAGTCCCAATGTGGATTTTTATTTCATCTTATTTTACCACTTGTTAAGTAAGCAATTCCTACAACACTGAATTTACTTTTACAATTCTCCTGACCAAGTGCTCTGTCAGAGTTAGTTGCAGTACACACAATCAGACACAATTAAATAATTCTGCAGGATTCAACTACATAAGAAACATCTTTATATACAATACCATACAGCAGAATTCAGCATACAAAATCAGGAACACAGAAGCAATATTCATAGAAGCAAGTCATTACAGAGTAGAGAGATAGAGAGGCTAATATATTGTACAGAGGCCAAACCAACTCTTATATACAGTTCAGCAAGTTTAAGCCACACCCAGACTCCAAACGGTCTCTTATGGCCCCATACAAACAAATAGAATAAAATAGAATAGAATAACAGAGTTGGAAGGGACCTTGGAGGCCTTTTAGTCCAACCCCCTGCCGAGGCAGGAAACCCAACACCACTTCAGACAAATGGTTATCCAACATCTTCTTTAAAATTTCCAGTGTTGGAGCCTTCACAATTTCTGCAGGCAAGTTGTTCCACTTATTAATTGCTCTAATTGTCAGGAAATTTCTCCTTAGTTCTAAATTGCTTTTCTCCTTGATTAGTTTCCACCCATTGCTTCTTGTTCTACCCTCAGGTGCTTTGAAGAATAATTCGACTCCCTCTTCTTTGTGGCAACCCCTGAGATATTGGAACACTGCTATTATGTCTCCCCTAGTCCTTCTTTTCATCAGACTAGACATACCCAGTTCCTGCAACCGTTTTTCATATGTTTTAGCCTCCAGTCCCCTAATCATCTTTGTTGCTCTTCTCTGCACTCTTTCTAGAGTCTCAACATCTTTTTTACATCGTAGCGACCAAAACTGAATGCAATATTCCAAGTGTGGCCTTACCAAGGCATTATAAAGTGGTATTAACAGTTCACGTGATCTTGATTCTATCCCTCTGTTTATGCAGCCCAGAACTGTGTTGGCTTTTTTGGCAGCTGCTGCACACTGCTGGCTCATATCTAAATGGTTGTCCACTAGGACTCCAAGATCCCTCTCATAGAGTTACTATTATTGAGCAAGGTACCACATATACAGTACCTGTGCATTTTGTAAATGTAGAACCTTGCTTTTTTCACTGTTGAATTTCATTTTATTAGATAGCGTCCAATGTTCAAGTCTGTCAAGATCCTTCTGTATCTTGAGTCTATCTTCTGGAGTGTTGGCTATTCCTGCCAGCTTGGTGTCATCTGCAAATTTGATGAGTTCCCCATCTATCCCCTCGTCCAAGTCATTGATGAAGATGTTGAAGAGCACTGGGCCTAAAACAGAGCCCTGGGGTACTCCACTGCATACTTCCCTCCATGTAGATGCAGTTCCATTGAGGACTACACATTGAATGTGGCTGGTCAGCCAGTTATGAATCCATCTGGTGGTGATGCTGTCTAACCCACATTTTTCTACTTTATCTAGTAGTAGGTTATGGTCTACTTTATCAAATGCTTTACTGAAGTCCAAGTAAATTATATCGACAGCATTCCTCTGCTGTCCACTAATTTTGTCACTTTGTCAAATAATGCAATAAGATTAGTCTGGCATGATCTGTTTTTGATAAACCCATGTTGGTTTTTGGTTATTACTTGAAATTACTGAAATATTATGTTTCAGTTTCCAAACAGTCCCCATTGGTTGACCTGTTACCATGGCTATCTAAACAGTCTGGCCATTGGCTGATCTATTCCAGTCAATGAATATTCATATTCTGACCGCTCATCCTATCATCCTATCTCAAAACTGACTATAATAGCATTAGCAGAAGCACAATCTTTTACACAGCTGTTTTTGCTTCTTTCAATACACTTTCATTCCACACAACAACCTACAAATTGCCCCATTATCTTCCTATCAGTTTTGTACATCTTACAGTGTCTTCATCCACTGGCTTTTCTTGAATAAACATTCTAAGAGGGAATACAGATTCAGCCACTGTGTCTAGTTTCTCATTGTCCGTGTATAGCTTGCAATTAGTCATGTTATTTTCCTTGCCAAAAACAATATTGGTCTTTAGTGACATTAATCCTAAAATCCATGCTCCTCACTTTGATTTGTAAATAAATTATATAGGATTTGTTTTCTTGACATGTCTTGTTTGTCATTTCTTAGTAACTGATGATTTAGGTAGAGCCTGGACTTGTTCTGTTACAATTTTTCTTTTTCACCATTGTGTCTTCTGTTTTGTGGTAGCTTGACTTAAATGCTATGCTGCTTAGAGTGCCATGATTGTTTAATTATGTACAGGGGGCAGTAAAATAGGCAAAATTGGCTAGCAAAGTAAAATACAATAGGATATGAAGAAAACAAATAGAACAGAATAGAATGAAACATGGAGCAATTAGATTGTCCTATTGGTTCATTGGTACCATTTTTCCTGCTCCACTTGTTACTACGTTTTAAGGACCTATTATTTATTTCAAATTATCTAGGGTCACTACAGAACAGTCTTATCTCTATACATAATTAAGTGTACATTTACATCTCCAACAGCAGACCTATAACGTTGCCACAAACATTCCTCATACATTTGTCTATAAATATATTAAACAATTAAGGCATTATGGTCTTAATCTGGGCTCAATATTGATTGATTTGCTAAGTATACTATTTATTCTCATTTGGAAATATCTTTCCCTTTCTATAATATACCATTCTTAATCACTTCCAGTAAACAAACCTCGTATGTTTCTCAGTGATTTGCTAAAGAGCAAAAGTATGATCAGCACTGTCAACAAAAGCTGCACTGCACTTTTGAAATGTTGTTGCTTCATACATTTTAGATCAGAATTCTACCATATGCCTTCCCAGACAGCACACTTGATCAATTAATTCCCATGTGGTTTGTGTATTTACTCTGCTACTTTTCTTTTGTATAAGGGAAGAAAAATGGCATTTTTCCAATCATCAGGCAGAGATCCAGACTTCATATATTGATTAAACAAATCACACAGCTACTCCAGAAGCAAAAAAAATTCCATATTTTAATCTTTGTCCAATTATATCATCATTTTTCAACATTCTCATGGCATTTATTACTTACTTTGGATCGTATCTATCTCAAATATGAATGTTTATAGCATCTCAGTTCCTTTCTTCTGGGTATAGCTATTAATGTTATGCAAATCTAATATCCTTCCGGCATTTTTCTACTTCAATTTTATCCTAAATTACTTTTAGAATAAAACCTCATTACAATTTTTGAGACTTCATAATTACTCATCTTTGCCCACAGTTAAAAAATACATTTCCAACAAAATTTTCATGCATTTTAATTATTTTTAATGTTAACCATTCCTTGTCATTTTGATTATATTCTTTGCAAAAATATACATATTTTTACGTATTCATTTATTATTTTAAGTTCAAGTTGATCAACTCCCTAGCAATGCTAGGCAACTTGTAAATAAAAGAATTAAAAGACAATAAAGTGTATCAAGAAGAAAAAAAGTCATTTTTCTCTTTTCATAATTTCTGGCAGTAATCATTTTCTCGCATGTATTCTTTCTCATCCATAACCCTGTCACCTCATTTTTCTACCAAGCATCGGTTGTTCCATTAATATAAATCCATGTACATCTGTGTGTCTCTGTAATATAATTCTTTGTATTGTGTTGCAAGCAGCTTCCAGATCTTCTTTTGCTTCATTCACTACCAATATATTCTGTATGAGAGATTACATTATTTTCCTAGAGGACTCCTCCTTCCTCTTCTTGCAATCATTCTACATTCATTTGTTTCCTTCATTTCTTTCTTTCCTTTCTTTACCCATTTTTCCTAAGATCCACTTTTTACATACCAAAAGATGTCCAACCCCACATTCAGAAAGTCTCATCACCATTCCCTTCACTGATTCTCCTAGTCTTCCATCATAAAGAATGAGATCAGTCATGCTTTTAGATTTATAGTCATTCATTTGCCATTAATAGACTTGAGAACATATTTGAAAGCAACCTTTTTCTAAGCTGGTAGTTCCTTGTCTCTGGTTCCTTTCTATACTCTTTCATCTCATTCATATCCATGCATTTGTGTCACTCATTCAATATGGTATACATTTCCCTAAATCATATTTATTCAGAACTCTGCATAATTTTTTCCAAAATTAATCCAAAATTCTTTCCATACACACTATTCATTTGAGTATGTGTAGCTGCTACCAGCCATAGATTCCTACTTTCATGCATATTCATACTAATCTACCATTTCACCATTTCTCAAATTCTTTTCAATTGTTTCATTTATCTTTGCTTCCCTGTATGTAGTTATCAACTCCACAAGATCCGATAACTTTCATTCAGTTTTATTATGGTACATCATTCACCCTAGCTTCCCAACACAATTAGGTATTTTTCCAGCCCATTCAGTACTTTGCAGAATTCTTACAGAAAAGACAAAACACATCAGTTTTCCCCTCTCCCATCGCCCCTGTTCAGCTCCACCACGCATGCGCCTCCCACTGGCCAGCTGGTCTTCAGGTCTCTGCTGTGCATGCATGTGGGCTGGGGCACATGCAGTTGAGCCACGTGTGTATGCAGTTTGGCCGCACATGCATGTATGGGGACAGGGCGCATGCAAGAAGCTGCGCTCGCATGTGTGGTGGGTGAGGCATAATGGGTTGCAGCTATCCGATCCTTACCTTTACAGCAAATGGAAGGGAAATACCCCAGTATGGAGTGATCTTTCCAGCATATCCTGTATACTATTCTGAGAAAATATTACTCATTTTCTCAATCTGGACATTTTTATGTATTCCTATAATAACTCACTTTATATACCAGTTTTCTGAAAATAAATAGTTAGAGCATTTTAAAATAATATTTTAATTCTTTCTCTCCACTCTTGCTTAATTTGCGATATTTGTTAGGTATTTTTCTTCACCTTTGAAGGAATTTGAATAAATTCCGTTGAAGGAATTTAATAAAATTTGCCCATTTGCGTAAAAATGCATTTAATGTCATCCCTAGTTTGGGTCTCAAAGAAACTGGGATTCTTTGGATACCTTAAAATTAGTTTCTGGGCTTCAGTTAATAAAAAAATAAAACTACTTGTGTGCTAGCTGTCTTTTTCCATTTTAGGGGGAGCCAGGAGACCCTGGAGAGGATGGCATGAAAGGAACAAAAGGAGAAGTTGGTTTACCTGGCCTGCCAGGAGAACGGGTAGGTTCCAGCTGCCAGGCTGCATCTTTAAAGAAGGAAATCTGGTGCCTGTTCAGCTATTCTAGTCATGCAGTTAAACATGGAGGGAAGGAATTGGCACTTTTAATCCTTCCCCCTTTCTAGCATCACTCCAGGATTTGAGATGGAGGTAAGCTTTTGAAACAGATAGTCTTCTCTGGTATTGAAAGAATTTCTTGTAATTGAGAATAATCATAATCAGGCTTCAAACTCAAATAGACAGAGTAAGCCCTCTGCTTCTGAAATTCACAGAAAAGAATTCACTAATTAGGAAACGTGGATATGCTGGTAACTGTCAATATACTCTTAATGCAGTGAGAGAATGAAATATGAAGAGCACAAGATGAAATTATGGCTTGACCAAGTCCTTTGTAGTATAAACAGTAGTAAGGGGAGATGGGAAGAGGTTTTGGGAAGGCTTACAAGCCTTTGTAAGACTACAATCCAGGAAACTAGTATCAACCATTCTTTTCCCATAAGAGAATTGCAGAGACATCTTTATCCCTTCTCTTCCAGGGAATTGAAGGTGCCAGAGGGGTCCCTGGAGTTCGTGTAAGTCTTTTTTTTTTCCTTTTTCATATGCTTCAGAAGGGAATGTAATGCTGTTGCTTCCTCTGGGATTATTGAATAACAGAGGGCACAGTCTGCATAATCATTTTTTGATTAGATGATCTGTCAACTGTCTCATTTTTCAGGGTGACCCTGGAGATCGAGGCCCAGTAGGAGAGAAGGTAAGAGTTCTGATTTTATCATTCATTAGAAGATATTATGAAAGAAAAGACACTGGCGAAATCCCTAATAGCCCAGCAAATATTTTTATAAAGCTACAAGATCTGATATTTCATACAGAATTTAGAGAGAACCTTAGTGGTTTTTTTCTTTTTAAAAAGAAAAACAAAGTAGCCTCCATTATTGCAGATAAAAGTGGATTATGTCAAAATTATTGAACGGTTAATGTCGATGGTCTCATGAGCAGTAATTTCATTAATTCCCACAGTTTCTACTTGTTGCCATGGTTGTTTACTCATTTACCTATTCATTTAATTTTTTCCTCAGGGTGATCGAGGTCCTCCAGGCCTGGATGGTCGGAATGGCTTAGATGGAAAACCTGGACAAATAGGCCCTTTAGGCCAAAGAGTAAGTCTGCTACTTGATGCCTTCAGATATATCAGGACTACAGCTCTTAGAATTAACAGCTGTTAAGCCACAATGATGCTGCATTACTCTTAGCAAAGTCAACTGTTTATGGGAAGCTGCTGCTAAGTCCAAAGGAGTATTTTGAACATTTTGTACTGATACCAATGCTCACAATAAGGGAGTCACCCTGAGGATCATCTTGTTAGTTCCAAAATATAAAAGTTAATTATCATTGGTCTTTATTGGAGCATATTAATTGATTTTATATACGCAAGTTTTATTTTCATGGCATTATTAAGCAGAACAATATAAAGAAATGATGTTTTTGATGTGTTGAAGCTTGGATACTACTGTACAAATGTTATGTAAATTTTATGGGATCATCACTATAGCTATTTGTCACTATTTGTCACCTAGAAAAAAGGAAGTTCAATAACCTCATTTAGGAGATTGAAACTGGGTTCATATAGCACACTGGACCACAATGTGAGGTGCGTTGGGTTGGATTGGTGAGGTGAGGTGAGGTGCACAAATTTAGCAAATATATTTAAACAAATATTTTGGGGAACTGCAGGTAAAAGACAATGACATGAGCACAAGGCACAGTTCAATCCCTGACTTCTGATTGCCTCCTTGCTTTATTTTCTTAGGGTGATCCAGGAAAGCAGGGTGACCCTGGTCGAGATGTAAGTATAAAGAAACCACTGACCTCTGACAAGCCTAAATAAGATAAGCAGCTATTTTTTTCATGTTTAATTAATTTTTGGGTAATCTGCGTAGAGCTTAATTAGTATTCCTTCTCATATTGGGGAGCGTTCTCATATTCTATTCTGCATATCCACAACAGTCTGTTTTTGTTTTTGTTTTTAAAAAAACAGGGCTTGCAAGGTCAGCGTGGAGAGCAAGGTCCTCCTGGAGCAATTGGCCCACCGGGATCTCCAGGACTGCCTGTAAGTGAAATAGTTAAAAGACTGATGTGCATCCACTGCCCATATGCAACATATTGAGCTGAAAGCCAATATACATATTTTCCAGTAGGAACATTTGTTAAATGGGTGGTAATGTCTGTGCTAATCACCACAGCTGGCCTCTGCTAGTGGGTAAATTGCACAGATCTAATGAATCAACACTCAGTTGACAACAAATGAAGGCAAATTGACTTCTCAGTTGACTAACTCACAACTGTATATACCGGTAGTACTGTATACCTCAGCCATAAAATGTAAAGAGAATGTTCTTGTATTTTCCTTGCTTTCTAGGCCCATATAGAAACTTAAGATATATATTAGTTCAGTTTTCCATTTCTGCTTTTTAAATTTAAAAAAATATTTAGGTTGACAACTGGAGCAAAATTAGTTAATAGAGAGTGAGCTAAAGTGATTGGTAATTAAATTCTATTCAGTGCTGGATTTGTGTGGTGATCTTGGCAATTGAATTCCCATCTACCAATTTAGGCTTATAATTTAACAGGATGCAACACACACACACACAGAGAGAGAAAATGTGGGATAAAGAGGGAGAAAAATAAAAACTCTGGCACCAATTACTAATACTATATAGATTTTATAATGTCTATGGATAATTAGCCACGTGGAAATTTATAGTTGTCTTGTCATCTAGAATGCAACAAATTCCAAGGAGGAGAAATCCAAAATAGCTGCACTGTCAACCAGACCAGTGAAATAATTCTGTTTTCTGTCCCTCTCTTTGATGTGGTTCAATGGAACAGCTGCTGGATGAGAGTTTTGGAGAAAGACAAAACCCGATGAAGATGTCTTGTTATCAAGAATCTAACTGAATTTCACTTCACTTGAGTTTACTTCACTAACCATTGGTTGCAGCAAAGTCATATATTCTGTATGGATTCATCCATCCTGTGTGTTCCTTGATCCTTATGCAGGATCCTTATGCCTTTTGCAGTCAAGCTGGTGAGAGCTCTCTTAGCTGGCTGATCTCCTATGTTTTTTTTTCCCAGGGCAAATCTGGTGAAGATGGCAAACCTGGGCTGAATGGGAAGAATGTGAGTGTGGGGTCTGAACCCTCTGACCTACTAGAAGTGGGGCTTCAGGCCTGACAGGCAAAGTGTGTATTGTGGTGGGAAGAAAGCAAAGGGAATAAAATGTGCTGTTTTCTTTGTTCGTCTAATAGTAAGGAGTATCATAGCATATGCTTCTAAACTAATCTGGAATACAAATGTGAACAAGATGTTTACTTTCCAGGGAGAAGATGGGATCCCAGGAGAAGATGGGAGAAAGGTAATTTCCTCTTACATACTTCCAGCATTTCAGCTAAACTTCTATCTCTTAACTAGAAACTAGAACCAAATTTCTTAAGAAGGGTCCCTGTTTCTCCTTCCTATTTCAGTAACAATTTTGGGCTATGTATAAATTTAGAAAATGCCATCAGAGGCACCAGCTCTATTTCTTGTTTTTCTGAGAGCTACATACCAATCCAAATAAGCCTTTCTCAGGAAAACTGCTTTTAATTCGACCACCACCCAAAAAGAAAATAGGAATATTCTTTAGAGATGCCAGTCTCAATTTCATTCCCTGTCTCATTCCATTTTCCTTCCAACATTGAGCCAGCATTTTACACTTGGCATATTTAGTCTTTGTTGCCCTTTCCTAAAAATAAATAAATATTTTTATAAGTGTTGAGCAGGCCAAGGAATTAGCTTAATTACTTGTCTAGTGACATAGGAGAATGATTCTTTTGTGAGTCAAGAACCAGCAAATCTAAGAGAGACCTAATTTTGCTCTCTGTCATAGTTTAAGTTGAATAGCAGTTCATTGTTGATTATTTCTTCACTTCATATGTGGTCATTAGAAGATAAGTGTCATTAGGAGTTTTTTGTTAAACAATGAAACATTAAGGAATTGGCTCAGCACACATCTACAGTAGGCCATTTTGGCCCTCAGCAGTATCCAGAAAGTATTCCATTTTATTGATTTCCATCTCAGTAGAGAATGTAACAAAAAAGTCCTCTCAGCATATTCCTTTTAGGGCCCTAATTCCCATATAGCAGAGGTGTCAAACTCACAGCCTGCGGGCCAGATGTGTCACACCCTGGCCACACCCAACCCTGATTTAGTGAAGGGGAAAAAAGTCATGTTACGTCACGTGATGATGTAACGTCGTGAGTTTGACACCCGTGCCCTATAGGTTTAGGTGACTCTCCTGGATGCTGGTAAAATTCAATGTGATGGATGTTAGGATCCAAGAAAACTTTACTATTTATCTATAAGAAAACTCCAGGTTCCATACAAATAACATTCTGTTTTTTAAAAAATGTGTCTAGGGGGAGAAAGGTGAATCTGGAACACCTGGCAGAGAAGTAAGTACTTTTCCATAATAGTGAGTTTTCTTCACAAGTTTGTTTTTACCTTTATTCTGTTTTTTTTTTTAAACTACCAGTGTTATCTGCTTGGAAAAGTAGGTAATCAGAGCATTCCAGACCATAGCGATCCTGCCAAGTATGAGAATAAATACATTGTTTCAAAATAAAACATAATGGGGTTTGTGTGCACAGAAAATGCTATGCATGCAAAGAACCGTGCTAGATTCTGATATAATTCAGAATAGCCCCGTGTAAATTGTGAGCAAGGAGAAATTTATCTTCACCCTTTCAATTCTCACAGCTTACCCCTTCCCAAACTGTGAGAATTGACACCTGGGTAAAGTTTAAGGTAAAGAAAATCTCTGGTCAACTTGCCTAGTCTTTAAATTGTTCTACCTTTATGCAAATATTTTAGCAAAAGAAAATTAGATATAAGGTACTATAGGGCTTCATAAAGTCATAAGTATGTAGGCTACCAAGAAAAGGAAAACAGATGGTATTTAGAAACATGGGGGGGGATTGCTAGAAAGTTATTAGAGCCCAGTTATTAGAACTTCTGCAGAGAAGAAGTTACAACAAAGTCCTTGATGTCTCCTGTTAAAAGGCACTTCAGAAAACAAGGTTGGATAAGATCCTTGGCTCAGATTCTGCAAAGCTGTTGCCAGTTTTAAAAAGGCCTCAGGAAATCTCCCTACACACGATATCTAACTGTATTTGCCTTTTTTTTTTTTTTTGACAGGGTCCTGAGGGTGTTAAAGGAGAGAGAGGAACCAGTGGGCCCCCAGGGCCTCCAGGACCATCAGGTGTTCCCGGCATGCCTGGACAAGTTGGTCCGCCAGGCCAGGTAATTTCCTCCGCCTGCAGAATCTACAATAGGAAATGATAAATTACAATAGGATATGAACATTAAGCCTCAGCAGAAACTAGCATGAAGATGGATAAAGGCTGAAATTCATTATGGGGAGCATGTGTGCATGTATATGCAAAAAGAAAAGAAAAACATAGAACTGAAATTGAAAAGCCAATGAGAGAAGCTGAAACAACAGAAAGAAAGAAAAAACTTTGGAGCAGGATAATTTGCATGTATATGCACACATACCGTAAGTAAAGAAAAACATACAGTACATAAACCTTTTAAATATGCATTTAAACATTTATGTTCAGAACCGTATTTATATAGCTAAGGACAATGTATTAAAATATTGCTCATATAATCAGTAATTAGTATATTGAATAAACTTATATTTTTATTTAGAGCTTTTCAAACCTTTTTATATGCTGAATTAGGTTTTTAAAGCAGAGCAATTTTCTACGCTGTCAATATCACTAATCTGCTAAAAGAAGTTACTTTTGAAGTATTCTGCAAGCTTATCACATAAGAACATGAAATGGATGAATGTTTATATTGTATCAATATTTATTTATTTATTTAGAAAAAGTGGCAATAAGCCCAACAAGCTGGATTTGAAAACAAAGATTGTTTGATCTTTGATCAAAGATCTCCCCAATATTTTCAAAAACTTTCAATCAGACTAATTAATTGGGCATTGCCAGTGAAGATGGTAATGAATACAATATATTTTACAGTCAGCAATATAATTTATCAAGTTTGCAGCTAATATGATGCCATTTAAATAAATTATAATCCCATCCCTTCTCTTCATGATCAGTTCCTGTTGACTTGGTATAAAAATAATTCTATACAAAAAAAATTATCATTATGGGAGTCAGTCAAAATCTTAGATCATCTTTTCAAGAGAACCATTTGTAATTAATAAAATAATTTTTATGAGAATTTATAATAAATAAATATGCATTGCATTAATCAGGAATAATTTAGATTTCTAGAAATCAGTTTGAAAGAATAATTGGTGAATTTTGCTTTGGCTTTATGAAATGCTCATAAAGAACATTTATTCTAAGTGTTTTGGTATTGCTCATGTGGTTTATTATCTTGAGTTTTCTATCCTTTCTTAGTGGCTGTTTAGGGAACATGTTGGTTGGTGTCAATAGGATACAGTAAATGTCTCTTTCTAGTTCTGTAATAGTACATTTTGCTATTTTCAGAGTTTGCCCGGCCTCCCTGGAATATCTGGCCAAAAGGTAAGCAAAAATCTACTACACATTGTATCTGTATTCTGTATTTTACAGTAGAATTATAAAAAAAAAACAAACCCCCAAATCAGATGGCACTGCAGTTCTCACTTCTGTCTCAATGGCAGCTGAATTCCCTGTATGACTTTGCAGAATTTTTTTAAAAATGTAGTTTCAAGCCCACACATGAAGGGTATTGTTATTGTTTTGGGAACAACACAATATATATGTGTGTCTTTCTATGGCTTTTTTCATCCCAGAATCTGTGAGTAGAAGCGGATGGTATATGAAGGAAGCATATTATACGTAGGCTATATCAGCCTTCCACTTATAGTAATGAATTATGTTATCCTATCTTTCACAATCCACTTGATACTGGAATCTGGGACATAAATAACTTTGCATCTAGATCAGGCATCCAAAGTATATTTCCTCTAGAGCAGGATTCCACTTCATTTTAATGGCAAATTAAAAAAAAATACAAAAAAATACAAAAAACATTACCTCACCAAGAGAGTAAAAAGATAAATAGGGATTATAGTGAAAAAAAGAAAATCTAGATATATTATAGTGATTAAAATAAATGTTTCAAAAATTATCAGAAAAAAGATCCATACAATAACTAAAGATAAATATATAAAGTTTATTCAGCTGTTCAGTTTATCAAATCTAGATTGACAGCAATATATTGCATTACATTATCATTTTAGAACACAAACATTTTGCGAAAATAGTAAACACATATCCTAGTTAAAATTAGGAGAGTAATTTTTTCCTCAGTTCTGTAAACTTATTTTCTTTAACATGCTTCATGTTATTTGGGAGATAATAATTTCCATTTTCTGGAAATATTGGTCAACATCTCATTGAAATCCTTTAATATAATAGTTCTTCCCAAAATTACATTGATGTATATAGTAATTTGAAAATGAACAAGATTATAATTGGACAAGACCAGAGGCATTCTTCCTGGGCATCATGATATAACTTCAGAAGCTGAGAGACAAAACTATTTGCATGATGGTAACCCATATCTTCATAGAATGCACCTCATAAATTCAGTCTGGACTATATCAATATCTGTTTAACATTCATCAAAATTAAAACAATTTACTTCAATTTTTTTGTGGCAATGCTTACAATAGAAATTACCAAAAAAATATTGACAGGTGTTTATTATTTATTTCAATTGATAAGACTGTTCATCTTGATCTCAGCAAATAAGAGATAAAAACATAAAACAATAACATCACCATAAATGCAAATTAGCAGCAAGATCAAAAAATATATAGGCAGCTATGCAAGCATCTTGCAGATTGGACCACATTTCCAACCCCAATACATATCTATTTTTTATAAATATAGATTGAATTATAGATGGTATTACCATATATACTTTCAGATAAACTGAGAATTTTAGGTCCCAAAATAAACCCCCAAATTGGATTCAGCTTATTCATAAATATACATAAAAAGGAATACTTTTTAAAAGCACCCGTATATACTCATGGATAAGCCAAAGCAAAATATTTGAAAAGCATGCTACCGTGAGTAAGCCAACTGTGAAAATTTAAAATGGAATCTGTTCTTGAAAAGATTATTTATTGATGCAAAATATTAAAACAAATGAAGTTTGTTGAGGGTTGGCTTATCAATGGGTGGGGCATTTTTCATGGTATTTTGGTTAAAAATTTGAGGGTTGGCTTATGCATGGATGGATTCATTAGAGAATGTACAATATATGGTATTTTCTGTGGCTTCCTGGAAAACCTGAATATTTTAGCATCCACATTAAGCAGAGATATTGATCTACAATATCTAGGAGGTCTTCCTCAGTCTTTAGTATCTTCTAGAGCAGAACTGAATTCTCTGTCCAGTGACTTCTCATCCTATTCTGTTTTAGGGAGAAAGAGGAGAACCTGGATTCAAAGGAGAACAGGTGGGCATTTCTCCCCAGGAATTTAATAATTCAAAATCAATTATTTCTAGAGCTTTGAAACTCATTATGAAGGCTTTCGTGACACAAAATTTGGTCCAATAGGAATTCCATTTTATTGAATATGAATATGACTTTTTAGTGAGCCCATCTCTTCTTTCTTTTAGTTATTTAACAATGAGATTTTCAGTGAGGTTTGATAGACCCTAAAGCACACATGTCGTAATGTGTGGCACAACTATTAGCAGATCAATGGCCACTGATATGGATCATCTGCAGTTTATGCCAGGTATACCATGCATTTGGAAAGCTCCCCAAGTTATCATTCAACATAGCAATCCATATGTTAGTAACTCATACAGTATGCCAGAGACCTCTGCATTTGTTCATTTCAGTGGCTGGTTTCTGATCTGTTTTATCATTATGATGAAAAAGACTCTGGAAGACAATTCTGGAGTGTAACTCAATGATTAATTTGGAAATTGCTATAACAGTCATAGCACACTGAAACTTTCCATAAGAAATTAGTCAAATGATTTACTTCATTCCTGTCATTAATAAAAAGGAGTGACAGGATGCTGTGCAAGATTTCCTAATACACTCTGGATGGTGTCCTTGCCTCTTGGAGCTTAGTCTCTGTTTCTAATCTGGAGAAACATCTGCCTTTCTTCTGTCTTTTAACTCTGATTGGATTCTGCTTCTGAAGTGTATATTGTATGGCAAAATCCAGATGTACACCTTGTCATTTGGACTACTTTCATTCAATTTTTTTAAATTTTAATTTTCTTTCAGGGGAGAAATGGTGAACCTGGGCCACGTGGTGAACCTGGGACAGCATCAGTGAGTGAGCAAAAGTATTATTTCATCATTTCATCTTGAAAGCCTAGGAAGGAGAATTTACCCCTGTAAAAGTTTATCAATCAATTTTACTACAGTCATAGACAAGTTGTCTATCTGTGAAAGTTTTAACTGAGAAGAGTGAACAATTTTATAAGACAGGAAAATCATTGAATAAAATGTTGGAGTAACAGAGCTATGAAAACTCACTAATCAGGAGGTTTTTTTCTCAAGAAGCAGTTCACATACATGGGCATGACATTAAGTGATCTGTTAAATTTGGAATCAGTACAAGGAAGGATCCTAGCCTACATCAGGCAACTATCATTTTATTCCATTATGTTTGATGTTTATTTCCAATGGTCTATTTTTGTTTTGTTTTATTTTATTTTATCGCTCATGATTCCCCATTTCTGTTTGTCTAGAATGTTGAACGTGCCCTAGAAGCACATGGTATTAAGGTAGGAATTCAGTTTCTAGCCTCCATCTTATCTCTGTACTGTACATATCACTGTCCCTCCCTCAGAACTCCTAGCTGGCTCTGTAAGTGAACATCTAGAAAGAGATAAGTGCTTCCAGCCTCAGGTCATATATGTATATATTAAAAAGAACTATCTTCTCTGAAACTATCTGAGTCATTAGATGGACTTTGGAGGATCTGTTTGATGTCTCATTACAGATAGACATAAGGATGGTGGAGCCAAGAAAGCAAACCTTTTAGCATTAGCTTCTAAATTGTGAAACATTCTGTTTCAGGAAATAGTTTTAATTATTTATTTTTTGGTGCTTGTGTGACCACTTGAAGACGTTGTTTTGGAATTCTGATAACCAAAGTAACATAACTTAAAGGTAAAGGTTCCCCTCACACATATGTGCTAGTCATTCCTGACTCTAGGTGGCGGTGCTCATCTCCATTTCAAAGCTGAAGAGCCAGCACTGTCCAAAGACATTTCCGTGGTCATGTGGTCGGCATGACTAAATGGCAAAGGTGCATGGAACGCTGTTACCTTCCCACCAAAAGTGGTCCCTCTTTTTCTATTGTGCATTTTTTACATGTTTTCAAACTGCTAGTTTGACAGAAGCTGGGATAAGTAACAGGAGCTAACCCTGTTATGTGGCACTAGGGATTTAAACTGCTGAACTGCCGACTTTTCAATCAACAAGCTCAGCATCTTAGCCACTGCATCCCTCTCAACGTAACTTATATACAGGTTAAAGTAAAGCATGGGAGACTTGTTTATGTCTGAGCCGAATTTCCTCAGTGCCATAATGAAGTCGAATTAGGTTTAAGGAATATTAGTTTACAAATGTTTGTGTTCAGTTTGTGTTCAGTGATTCTTCTTTGCTTCCTCATAGATTTCCCTGCTCCGAGAGATCACTGGTGCTTATGACGGCAGCTCAGATCAGCTATTGCCTGTCCCTGACCGCCGGAGAGGACAGAAGGGTGAGAGAGGAGATCCAGGAGAAAGAGGGCCACCAGGAAAGGAGGTAAGGCTGAGTTCTTCATACATAAGTATTAAGTGTACATTTTGTTGTTCTTTTTAGTCTAGCTGGGGAAAGCTCTTCACACTTATACAAACAAAACTCTAAACTCTAAACAATATTCAGGAAAATATACATTTTGCGGGTGTTTGTATGTAGGTCTTTGGTTATTTGGGTTTTCTCCCACGTAAAATTGGAAGTGTCTTGGCCATGTTTCGATGAAGTCTCATTCGTCATCTTCAGGCTGGTGTTTTCAGCTTTGTGCTTCTAGGAGCACGTGCTTTTTTGCTCCTCGTGCTTCTTTGCCAAGACACTTCCAATTTTACGTTTTGTGGACAATTTTCCAGTATCTGCAATAAAGCAATCTTTAAAAAAAAAAAAAAAAAGCTAGGTCCTTGAATCTCTGCCTAATAAGCTTTCTATTCCAGAATCGGCCTAAGTAAAGCCTGACGATTTCTTGTAGGGTCTCATAGGCTTCCCTGGAGAAAGAGGAGCAAAAGGAGATAAAGGGAATGAAGGACCACAAGGACCACCAGGACGTGCCATCGGAGAGCAGGGGCCAAGAGGATCACCTGGGCAGTCGGGGGAGCCTGGGAAACCTGGAATTCCAGGGCTGCCAGGCCGGGCAGGAGAATCTGGAGAAGCAGGGAGGCCTGGAGAGAAAGTAAGCAGAAGTATGAGCCTCAACTGAAAAGCTAAAAAAAATCATCAGGAGTAGTAAAATAGTCTTGAATGTATGCTTTGATTTTATACATTTTGATGATCTTGGCTTTAGAGGGAACCTCTTAAATGGGATTGTCTATTATAAAACACATCTGAATTCTCGTTTATCCATCGCAGAACCTGCATGTATTTATTTATGTCACTATAAAGTTCTGTAACTGACAAATACAAAACAATATACATAATAACAGTAAAACCATTTAAAGTACCTATAATAGTTCTTCACCACAATGGAGGAAACAAAAATCATACGATAACCTGAAGTTCCCTAGAAAGCTTCATGAATTCCCCCCCCCCCCCAAAAAAGAACCCACTTTACATTTCTAAACTTAAACTGAGATTAGAGAATGTTAGAAGTCATGCGACTATATTGATTGTTTATCTCTTTTTAAACTGTTATTTTCGTATTTCAGGGTGACAGGGGTGAGCAGGGTGCAAAAGGAGAACAGGTGAGTAGGAGAAAAAGTCCTTTTGAAGTAGGAATAAAACACAGCTGTTTGTGATTTTATAGACCAATGTGATTGTTTTGGCAATAGTATAAAATTGGCTTTCTATTGTCTTCTATAATATCTTTAGATTCTCCTATCTAGTGGCTAGTAGGAGATTCTGGAAAATTGAAATACTAGGGATGCTTGTGTGCTCTGTACTTCACTAGATCCTGGGGTTGCACTGAAAGGGCCATCTTCTGCCTTTATGGACAATCTATCCATCCCAACCAAAGATATGAATGCCAGGCTGCATAGCAGCTCACCCTGGCTCAGTAGAAAACCCTTGCCCTATGCAGAAATGACGATTTGAGAGTAAATTATAAGTACTTCTAGGACCTGTCACAGTTACCAATCTTATAACCAATTCCAGCAGCTGGAATTAAAGTTCTAGAACTGCATACACATAGCCAGGAGAATACTTATGTCAACTCACAAAAGTTCTCCATTTGCTGGAAGCAGTTTTGCATCTTACTCCTACCCTGTGCTCTTGACTTAGACTGAACTCAGAGTTAATATATAGAATATCATTCTTTGTGTTTCATTCCTGAGCCATGCTTCACGTCTCCCCTTTGATCTTCAGAAGAACTATGAGTAAATGCACACACAATGATCTCCTATCCGTTGCAATCAATACTGGCAACTCCACATGCAAGTGCACGCATGACGTTTGCCTGGCTCTTTGTGCTGGCAACTTAGTACATACCTTCATTTACTTATTCTTAAACCTTCATCACTGGTTGTTGCATCCCTCATGTTACATGCAGCTAAACCATAAAATACCGTGGTGTTCTCTAGTGATCTCTTCAGATATGCAAACTTAAATTTTCTTGAAATGGAACAATGTAGAGAACTTTGCAACATTCTATTCCTGTTTTAGATCATGTTGATTCCAGGGTTCCAGATATCATGTTCTAGGTAGAGGCACATCCCTTAAAATATGATACCAATATATATTTTTAAAATTGAGTGAACAATCAGTGAGAAAAGGATTTCCATATGTGTCTGTAGATCTATTATGTGTCTGCTCTGCGTTACCCTCCCCCCCAATTAGTTTTCACACCAATTCCCACATAGATGTTTATAGTCAGATTTCAAGTAATCACAGTCCTCTACATATGTATGCACACATATACAGTGTGTGTGTGTGTGTGTGTGTGTGTGTGTGTGTGTGTGTGTCCGTCCAAATAATAAATTGACATTTAGAGCCCTGCTCAAAGCATTGTTTCTTTAAGGAAATTGGAAACTGTGAAACCCCTTCTACCATTGCTTTTCTAATCTAAAATTCATTGACCTAGAAATCACTTCGTCTTGCATCTTTTCGCTTGTTTTTTAAGGTCTCTAGATTCTGTTATAGTTTTTTGTAAGTAAATTGCAGTTAGTCTGAAAAATAACTCATGATCTCTGATCGTTTCTCTTTAAAGTCAACATAGAAGGTTTTGTAGCTGCAACCCATGGAGAGGCAAAAGAGAAGTGACCTCTAGCAATCGTGCATTTTGTTGATTTTTACCTGGTATTTCTTGTCCACAGGGTAGAGATGGCCCACCAGGTCCTCCAGGCCCACCAGGACCCAAGGTCTGTTGGATTTAAAATAATTTGGCTACCAAATTATAAAATATTAAGAAGTTAATGTTTGGATCTTTAAGAAGAAGACTCCATGACCTACTATATTTTCCAATCCTTATATTTTATAATTCTATGGAAGGAAACTGGTGGACATTTGAGGTATATCTGTCTTGAAGAGACCAAACAACCATGAGACAGCTATTCTTTTGTGTTTCTTTCCTCTGGAAAGAATGGATGGGTTTACGACATTACCATGAATTGAGCTCAGCTTGAAGTATATTTTACTTTATCCTAAGAAGTATTTTCCTAAACTGATAAAATTCATACAAAAATGGCTGTTTTGCAAGCCATTCACTTGTCAAAATGAAACAGAAAAGAGGGGCTCAGTGTGATGCCTCTGTTTATATTTCATGTCATATTGAACACTGCCAATTTAGTATTTAATGGCTATGTTTAGGAATTCTGCCCATTTTAGTTAAGGAGGGCATTTGTGGAATAATCATTCCAAGCTTAATATGATGCTAGTATGAGCAATCTTTTTTTATTATCCACAGGATTGAACTGGGATTTGGGTTGTTCCTGGGAAAGTTGATAGATTCACCAAGCACATGGATCTTTCAATATTTGTTGTTTAAATATGAACAATCCGAACTTCAGTTACTGTATATGTGTATGTGAAAGCCCTTGTTATATGATAATCATGCACTTTCTTGGGGAGAGTTGAAACATTAAATCGGAGCGGTTCTATAGCTGCATTGAGAATGTGACTTTTGTTGAATATTGTGGTTACAAACAGGAATCTATAATAGTTTATATGAGAGAGAGGCAGAGGCTGTTAGACAGACTGATGACAAAACTGACATATTTATGTACTTTCAGGTAGATTCGGAAGGGAGCGTCTCTGGATTTCCTGGGGAACGTGGACCTATAGGACCCAAAGGAAGCAAGGTTAGTGGATGCCCCCCCCCCTTTGTTATTTTTTTCAATTGAATTATCTTCCTATATAGTGTAATTGGGAAGCATTTGTTTAGTCTATGCGATTGCAATGGAAGGATTCAACATTTCTGTGAACTTACAATCATATACTACCTTCTAGTTGCTGTCTTTGTTTTAAAATGTGTATATAAAAGAGCAATGGTGGCGCAGTGGTTAAAATGCAGTATTGCAGCCAATTCAGCTCACTTCCAGGAATTTGATCCTGATCAAGGATGACTCAGCCTTCCTTCTGAAAGAAAATGAGGACTCAGATTGTTGGGGGCAGTAGGCTGACTCTTAGCGAGAGCTGTAAAGTACTATGAAGCACTATATAAGTCTAAATGCTATTGCTATTGCTATATAAACCATATTCATTAATTAACTGCATGACTAGTTTGACCTTAACATTTGATATTTATTGTTGAGAAAAAAGCAGGAGTTGTATTTTTAACGAGATATCCTGTGAGATATTCTGTGAGCAGAGCCTCTTTTGGTCATAAATGGGTTATTAACATAGTGTCCCAGCTACTGAGAGTCTGTTGATGATTGTTTTGATAGCAGGACATTTACCCCATTCCTTTTGTTTTAGTAAAGCCCTTGTACTTTAAGGCTTGGAGGTAATCATTCCCTTTTTTATTCTTGCACAGGGAAGCCCAGGAGAAGATGGTGTAAAGGGCTCCAGAGGCGATAAGGTCTGAATGTAGTAAGTTTCTCATCTCTGCATTTCTCCAGCTGTCCTAGTGTCTGTTCTGTGCCTCCACTTGCGAGAGGGAACTTTTCTTTCCTGCAAATGTTTGATTTGATCTTGCTTTAATATTATTTTGTTTCTTGTCTCTTTCATTGTCTTAATGAATAATTCAGCAGCCCCAAGGGGTCTTTTATTCACAAAGGTGAATTAAAAAACTTCTGTGGCTCAGAAGTTCAGCCTATTTGAAACCCAAACAGCTTGCTTCCACCAGGTTTCAGCCAAGGTGTTATGGGGCAGGTATGGCAAGGCTGGTGCAATTTGTTCCTTTCTCTCTTTCTTCTCCACATGGGCTGTTCACCAAGCTATCTAACCAATCTTCCCAGTGCTTTCCTTACCCTATTCCCAGTTAACAATTGCTACGTATCACTGCCCTTGAATGAATTGCGCTATATCTGACTAACCTGCTTAACCTCTCCACTATCTCATGCAATGATTTGAACAGCTCTAATTTTTCACCATCAGAGCAATGGTGCAGTGAGTAAGAGTGAGATAGCTTTGTCCACCAAGATTACTTATCTCCTTTGATTGTATTACCATTTCTATTAGTGACCATGAATTTTCTGCAAGAATCTGTTGCCATTGGTTTACATTATGCTTTCTTTTGTAGCTGAAGCTGAAAATGTTGTGGGGTTTTTTCATTTATAATTACAGACCAATTTTCTGTAATCATACTAGAAACTACGTATTGGCTCCATTTCTTTCTGAAACATTTAAAATGCTATGAAATGGTTATGTCAAGATATTGATGAAGGAGTCAAGGAAGAGTTAGGTAATCTTTTTGTGGCAAAACCCACAGGGACAGTGGTAGAGGATCAGTGACAGTATTCACAATCTCTTATTAAATTTTATTGTTGTTAATGGTATTGTTTACTTGTTGCTTGTACGTCTTCCAGATTCACAATTGCTCAAGTTGGGAAATCATAAACATTTTATATATAAATAATCACATCATAGAAGTGACCTCCTTTTATTATTATTTTTTAAATTATACTGGGTTTTTATTTTATTCTTCGTGCTATTTTGCATTTAAAAAACACAAAGGAAGAAATTATGGTTAAGGATAATACACTAATAGAAATTCCTTGAACCTAATATGTAGTTAAAAGCATCAAATCCATTGCCTTCAATAAAACTTAGTACTCTTATCTTTTTCAGAATTCCTTCCAAGGAGTATACAGGAGATCTCGGTCTTTCAGTGGCCTTTGTAGCTCTCCTTGGCTTGGCAGGCTTTCTACTTTTGGTTGATCAGAGCCAGGGGTGTCAAATATACAGGCATCACCAAAAAGAGGACAAAAAGCAACACAAATTTCATAGAAAATTATTAAGCTTATGCATAAGAGCAAAGTTACAAATAATTACTAGTTGAAATAGAAATATATTTCAATAAAACAGGAACATCTAGAGCAGAGGGGTGAAACTGGTGGCTTGCGGGCTAGATGCGTCATGCGGGCCACGCCCACCCCAGGTCCGCAAAGGGGGGAAATGTGAAATGTCATGTGACAGCAACATGGTGCGGCAAGTTTGACACCCATGATCTGAGCTAACCAGTAGAAATTAAACTAGGCATTGTGCAATCAATGATTCTGGCTTGTGTGATATGGGAGTTGACACCATAGAGTTGCCAATTTTCCTTTTATGATGTCATACCATCTTGGGTTGCAGGGCGAAGATGGTCAAAAAGGGGAGAGAGGTGAAGCTGGTGAAAAGGGCAGGGATGGCACTCCAGTGAGTATCAATGATTCATCATTATCAAAATGATGACAGCTGTTGAAACGAAGCAATTCTGACATAAACATTTATTCTGTTTTTTAACAATGAATGTCTTACTTTCAGAACGGGCCCATTCCATTACCATGTATAGTTATTATTGCATTATACCACTTTGTCTACTACTTATTCTTCATCTTCTGCAGGGACTTCCAGGAGAGAGAGGCCTTCCTGGGTCAGAAGGGAAAGCGGTAAGTAAAAGGTTCAGTCTTGGCAGAGAAAATCCTATGGTACAGGGGAAAAAAGAGAGGCAGGAGAAGACAGTAAAAGAAAAGGAGTATTGTTGGAATTCTATATGAGAGAATGTGACAGGGAGTTCAGTGAAACTCACAAGTCCCAAAGAAAAGGTACACTTCCTATATCCCACAAGACGACAGTATTTAAAGGAGGGGACTTGGAGCATGCCCACTCTGCTGAAAGGTAGGACAGAAAGGTGAGTAGAAACAACTGGAGACAACTTGTCTCTCCATGAAGAACATTCTGTTTATTAGAACTACAATGTCTTAGTAGCACTGAGAAGCCAGGATATATTTTCTTTATGAACCATGTTTGAAACTAGTTTTCATGTGTTTCATTAATAATAATTAGTTTTAAGTGTAAATCATTTCTAGATCTCTTCTTGCTAAACTCTTGTATAATTGGATCTGATGTACTGTTTGCTTTCCAGTGCCTTGGTAGACCATATTCAGCTTAGAAGGCCTCAACAGAAGGGTTTTGCTTACTCTTTGTCACTTATAATTATGGTTGTTTCTTACGTATGTCCAGTACACCTATAAACAGACGTGAGTTATTGTTCAAAATCTATAGAAATATTCAAGCATCTGAACAAGAGATATAAATATATTGGAATCAATCAACTATTCTGTGATGACATTTTGTTTCTTTTGTTTGATTGTTTTTTAGCCAGTTTGGTCAAGTGGTTAAGGTACCAGATTAAAAATCAGGAGGCCAAAAAACCAGGACCTCAGGTCCCACTTTAGCTATGAAGACTAGCCTGGTGACTTTGAGCCAATCATTCTCTCAACCCAACCCACATCACAAGATTGTTGTGGTGGGAAAAAAATAGTAGGAGAAATTTGCGTTGAATATGTTCACCACCTTGAGTTATTTTTAAAGATAATAAAGACATGATATAGATGGATGCATCGATGGATGGGTAGATTAAATTAGATAAGATTAAATTAAATTAAACTAAACTATTTAATTTAAATTAAACTAAACTAAATTAAATTAAAGACTTAAATTATAGAATGAAAATGTTAGACTTACTGTCATAACATTGGAGTTTATGAATTTGTTTCAGATATCAGAATCGGCTTAAAATCCTTCCATTCAAGAACCACTCTTGGTTACCCTGAGTTTCCAACATTTCAGAGAGAAACAGTGGCAGGGGAGGGTGTAGTATAATGAATGGCAGTTATTAAACAGATAAAAATTGGACAATTCTGCAGAACTTGTACAGATCATCCAAATATCTGCAGTAGGCTCAGTTGCCAACAGGTGTGCATGTTGCTCTGAAGCACCTTGTTGTACTATTGTTGATGCCTCCACATCCTAAACATGCATTTTTCTGGGGTCCTATTGCTAACGTGCACAGTTTCCTCCAGGAGATGCTAGTGGATGCAGCAACGAGAAGACCCTCCCTAAGAAAGTTCTTTCAGATGACAACAGTCCATCACACTTCCTTGTGGTTGTATTTTACATAGCTGGTTCATGTGTCTATATGTTCTTGCCTCCATCTAGGGCTTACAGGGTATTAGAGGGCCCCCCGGCCCAGCTGTAAGTAACTTTTATACCTAAGCTGCAGCAGCCCTGAATTCTTGACTGTGGTTGGCTTTCTCTGCCCGCTCGCTTTCTTTTTAGCGCAGAATGAACTGCTCTGCCTTGCCGTTTTGTGAGGCCATCCAAGGCTTGCTTCAGATATTGCTCTGGGTCTCACTAACTCTTTGGGTCTTTGCCTTGGATCTTTGCAGGGCTTGCCAGGTTTCCCTGGAGTTCTGGGCAGACCGGTAGGTGCTCCTTTCCCCTTTCCCTCTCCTGTATCTCATCCACATCCCACCTTGCATGTAGCACAATGCGTCTTTTTACTAATCATGGGGGTGGGAGGATGGGGTTGCATTGCAGAGCTAATTAGCATGGTCAGCTTTGCTAAAGGAAGAGAGAGACCCTGGCATGGTGACCAAACCTGAGTTCAACAGAGGGACTCAAAGCAAACCACTTAAGTTCTTTTTTCATTTGTCAAATGCAAGATGTAATAATGAAGTTCTTATAATATTTTTAAATCACTTTGTGAAAGGAATGAATGTATAGTATCAATAGTAATAAAATATTATGAATTACACACCAGTGTTTAATAATAATAATATATTATGCAATAACGCAGCATAATATATGTGTGTATGTGTACATTTATTTCACAATATTTTAGTATTTGTATATTATTTTAGAATTTAAAATTGAAGGACTATAGAGCAACCAGGAAATGGCAGTCACATATTGCCCCAATGTTTCAACTAGCTGTCTCCATCATCCTATTATATCCAGAAAACTGACATTTGGACAGTACAGCTCTGCAAAAATATTGCTGTCATGTATGCAAATCATTGTGACATATCTGTATGTACCATAATTTCCCATGCTATATTCTCTCTATATAGAAAAGGTAGATATCACAGCAAAAAGGAGTTGATAAAAATGACTCTGAACTTGCTCTTAATGGGGAGTTCACCAGAACAAGACATAAGGAGGCTCAAATAATTAATTATTCCAGACCTGTTATCAGCTGATATTATCAGCTGATATTATTAGATTGTAACAATTAGACTTTAATAGTTAATACTATTTAAAATTCTAGAATAAGCAACAATTGGTTTTTCAGTGATCCAGATTGTATGGAATGGGTAAAGATCTCATTTGAAGTCAAGCATTTTGACAAATCTATTTTATGGTCCTTCAGTTCTAAAAAAAAAGAAAGAAAAAGCTACCTCAGATGTGTATCAGTACCACATCTACCACTGAGAATGTCTTTTTACTTCAACAGGGAAATCCAGGGGATCCTGGATCACCAGGCCCTCCTGTAAGTAAACCTGGTTCTTTTTTAAAAAAAATATTACACCACAGTATCCACCTCGTTGAGTAGATATAAGAAAGTTTATAGAAAAATGTGGGTCTCCCAATGTATTGGATACTCTTACAAGACTTTGGAATAGGCTCTTAATAGCAGATAGCTATAGAATGGCATGCATTTTATGGATGATTTCTAATTAAGTTGTCTTTGCAATTCTACACCAGTCTTGTCATTTTCTCAGAATTGTTGGGCTAATTTATCAATGCAGAAGCAATGGATAAAAGTTGTCTTCTTATCACTAAAGATTCATTGAATTCAGAACATGGATTGTTTTGGTTTAAGGTTCGTTAGTAAATGAGGTTTTGAGGTTTTATTCCGGTCAGTAAATAGACAGTTTTGATTGAAGTTTATTTATATAGAAATGAATATATTATAGGGTGGTGAGACTTTTTTAATAAAAGCAACCTTGTCTTCAGGAAATGCTAATAATACGGTAAAGACAAGTTAGCATGCGGTATACAATATTTGAGTTAACTTAGTCATACTTGTGCTTTAACTACTGGAAATAATTGTCTTTTGTTTTCCTTCAGGGTCCTATCGGCCCACCTGGCACTCAAGGCATACCTGGAATAAAGGTATGTGACCTGATTTGATTGCTGGCTAGGGAATTCTGGAAGTTGAAGTCCACAAGTCTTAAAGTTGCCAAGATTGGACACTTTTGCTCTAAAGCTTGTGGAATCTTTCTTCAAACTGGTAGCACTGAAAAGACAGCATGCCTCTCAGAATTTCTAATGTTATGCTATGTGATTTACCTACATTATCTTCTGTAGAAATTGAAACATTCGAAACACAGTTTTCTCTCAAACGCGAGTAATAATGTGAAAGTTTCAGTTTTTATTTGTTATTTACAGGGAGATGTAGGAGAACCTGGGTCCAGCACACGAGTAAGTAGCTTTTTAGGTTTCCCAAACACACATTTTAGTAACTCAAAAATGTTGTGGCCTACAGCTATTTCAAGGATTTGTTCATTGTCAAAAAATTACAGATAGTCCTCAATTTAGGACCACAATTAGGACAGGAACTTCAGCAATTAAGCAAAGCAGTTGTTGAGGGAAACATTACATGATTGCTTCACTCAACAAGCACAATCCTGGCACTCCCAATTGCATTCATTAAGTGATCTTGAGGGTCATTCAGTGTTAAGAACTCTCTGGTGCCTCAGAAGAGGTGGGGAAGCCCCTGTGGGTCTCCATTCAAGAGTTGAAAAGCCTCCCTGCTGAAATCCAAGCAGCATTTTCAAATAATTATCTTCTGTAGAAATTGAAACATTCGAAACACAGTTTTCTCTCGAGCCTCAAATACACTTGCACACAGCCTGTACTGGGTCTTGTCAGACCTCCTCCATCCTCTGAGGCACCCCATGCTCTTTTCCTTGCTGTGCTTTTTCTGTGATCAGGAGCTGAAAATCTTCCCTGCTGAAATCCAAGGAAGATTTTCAGCCTCTAAGCAAAGAGAGCCTCCCCTACCTGCCTGAAGCACTCTATGCTTCTTAGCACTGCCTCTCCACTTTCTGCTTGAATTTTGGCTCCCTCCCATCTCTAGGGCCTAGCTAAAAGAGCTGCCTGCCAAAGGAGTTCAGTTCCTTCATGTATGGAAGGAAACTCTAGCAGGCTGCCTGAACTTCAATATTTGAGCCCCATTTCTGCACTCCATCAATGTGTTTAACTCCCTTGGCCAGCAGCTCTCTCAGCCAATCCCAAGAAATGAGACAGGGTCTCAGGAGACAACAGAAGCTTGCAACCCTTTCCTGCCCCATTGACTGGCAGAGAAGAATGCAAATGGTGTCACATGATTGTGAGCCACTTGGTAACCAGTTGAACAGGTTACCAAGCACCCAGCTTGTGATCAGCTGAGCAGAGGTGTGATTTTGCAACATTTCTTCATGGCCAGCACTCTTTCTGAACCATTATATTATTGGACATCATTACACAAATGATTGTAAGTCTAGGAGTACCCGAATAGATACATTTTGTGAATTTCCCTTCTAAAAATTGATATTTCCAAGGTCTAGGAAGGGATCAGGATGGGAAAGTCATGCAATAGATCTGATTGGATGCCTGTTGATAACTTTGATCAAAGTGGTCTTTTTTTTTCCCTTGTAGGGTATGCCAGGCCCTCCAGGAAATGTGGGATTCCCAGGACCATCAGGACCTCCTGGGCCTGTGGTAAGCTGCAAATATCCTTCTTTAGTTTGAGAGAACTATTAAATTCCTGAACTGATCCATGTTTCTTGTTGGGCTGTTTTTTAGGGTCCACAGGGCCCTCCAGGGTTACCAGGACAAGTGGTAAGTTGCTTCTGCTCCTTCTTCTTCTTGGTGGCTCAGTTTTCCATGGATCATCATTTCGTACTCTATCAAATTACTATTTCCTCTTAATGAATCAGGCTTTAATGTTCCTATGAACTGTAACTATTCACCAGGGTGAGCCAGGGAAACCAGGTGTACCAGGAAGAGATGGAGTGCCTGGAAAAGAAGGAGAGTCTGGACTGACCGGGAAAATGGTATGTTGCTGTGTGAAATTGCATAATTCTTCTCCATGCATTTAAGCCGTTTGGAGGCTATCCAATTCCATTAGATCAGGGTGGCTTTCAGAGTTAAAAGGTAATAAAATATTGAAGCGGGCAGTGAAAAATACAAATAAAATACACAAATAAAATTATATTTAATATTATTAAATATTAAATATTTAAATTATACTTAAAATTATATTTAATATTACAAATAAAATACACAAATAAAATTATACAGGGGCACACCCATTCTTATCCAAGTCCTGGGAAAAGAACTAGGTTTTCAGAGATCTCTTTAACATCAGCACGTTGGGAGCACACAAATCTCGGGAGTGGGGATGCTATTCCAAAGACCAGGCATCCAACAGAGAAGACAGAGTTTCTGTTGGGTGGCAATATATTATATTATCTAAGTGAGCAAGACTACATCAACTCTGCCTGATTGGCAGAAAACATTAGACATAAGCAGTCTTGCAATTTTTAAAACACGAGCGAGACTAAAAATGATCTCATATCTCAACCAGGGTCATGGGATAGAGAGAAGGGTAGCATATACATTTAATAAATGAATCTGAATATAATGGGACATGTCTCTAATCAAACATTGCATAGAATTGCATCGCCAGTGTGGGATGCAGCAGCCTAGCGTAATCTGTGCTTCTGTCCTCCTAAAGAAAAAAAAAATGTTTTTGTTAATTGCTTTGTAGGGTATCCCAGGGCCTTCAGGACCTGCTGGTCCTAAAGGGGAGCCTGGAGATGCTGGGTCCCCAGGACAGGTGAGAGGCAACCTTTCCTTTCTTTATTCTTGATTGCTCCCTTCTCTGTTTAGTAAGTTTTAAAAAATACATTTTTGCTTTTAAGTTTTAAATTATTTAAAAACCCGATGGCCTTTCAAAACAAAACAGGTGGTCCTCTACTTATGACCATAATTGAACTCAAAATTTCTGCTGCTGAGCAAGGCAGCTGTTAAGTGAGTATTGCCCTATTTTTGAGGTATTTCAGTGAATCATTGCAGTTAAGTGAATCATGTGGTCATTAAGTGTGAATCGAGCTTCCACCATTGACTTTGCTTGTCAGAAGCTGTCTGGAAAGGTTACAAATGGTGATCATGTGACCTTTAGAACAGGGGTGGGGAAATGTGGCCCTTTTACAACCTGTGGACTTCAACTCCCAGAATTCTCTGGGAGTTGAAGTCCACAGGTTGTAAAAGGGCCACATTTCCCCACCCCTGCCCTAGAACATTGCAGCCATCATAAATAACAAGCTAGTTTCCAAGTGCTCAAACTTGATTACGTGACCATGGAGATGCTGCAATGATTGTGTGGAAACCAATCATAAGTCACTTTTTTCAGTGCCGTTGTAATGTCAAATGGTCACTAAATGAATGGTTGTAAGTTAAGGACTACCTGTAATTAAAGTTTGTTTTTCAAACCAAACATGTTTTAATAGCTCTACAATAATAGAAGAACTGTTCTATAATAGACCAAAGCCTGTCAATTTTAATATTCTGTTTCAACGTGGCTTAGCCAGTTAAATCCTTGTAGGACATTTCTAGCAGGAGATAAGTACAATAATACCCTTCTACTCATGTTTTGCAATAGTGGCTACTGAGATGGAATATGACAACCTCAGCTAATAGAGGTGACATAAATATCACAATAGCTGTTATCCTCCATATTTATATTTTTATTAGCTGCCTCCTAAGGCAAATTTCATAAGCATCATGCACTTGAAGAACTGATTTTTTGCAATAGTTGAGTTACATCATAATCTAATCAAAATCATCAATCAGTATCTATCTTTGTTCCTTTTAATCTTTTCTTTTGGTGTGTACTGTATATGTAATTATGTCAAACAATAAAGGCCTCTTAGCTGTATTGTGTGCTACTTTGATTAATCCTAAAATATGTTATTTAGCAATTGCAATAGTACTTAAACTTATATTCCACTTCACAGTGCTTCTCTAAGAGGTTTAGAGTCAGCATATTGCCCTCAACAATTTGAGTCCTCATTTTACCAACCTCGGAAAGATGGAAGGCTGAGTCAACCTTGCCTAATGTCCATTTAGCATGGACATTATAAAACTACCTTTATTTTAAGGCTCAGGAGGAAAGAATATATAGTGTGTGGAATCTGACAGCACATTATCAAAACAAATCTCTGAAACAATCATGAGATTCTTTGTTTTTCAGGAGGTTATAAAAACTAAGAAGGTACTGGATAATGTTCCAAGTTTTCCACATTGACAAAATATTTTTTTTCAATAAATAAATAACCTGGAAGCTGTCTTTAATGGTGAATGTTGAAATTTATTTAGGGCAAAATATGATGCAAATGCTGTGTTTCCCCGAAAATAAGACCCTGTCTTATATTTTTTGAACCCTGAAATAAGCACTTGGCCTTATTGCCATGCGCTCAAAAGCCCATTTGGGCTTATTATCAGGGGATGTCTTATTCTGGGGTAAACAGGGTAGTTTTTAGAATGGAAGAGATATATGTTTCTTTATTTCCAATGATTGGCATTCTTTAGGAAAGATTATAGAACCATTACATTTTGTGAACAACTATATGGAATCTATTTTTTGTTAACAGTAACATCATCATCTTTTGTTTTTCGGACCATTGTTTGAAGTATGGAAAACATGATAGGATCTTACGATTTCTTTTTCATTATTATATTGCTATTTCTTTCCTTATTAACATAATGATAAGATTTAAAGGACAGTACTTTATTATTAATTGCAAAAAAAAAGTAGAAAAAATATTTCATCCCTAGTTTTCTATTGTCTTAAACTATTTAGTTTTTCTTAGCTATATATCTAATTTCTGCATTCATTTTTTAGAATAAAACTTTATAACAAATGTTTTGATATCATTTGTTCCTGTTAATCTTTCTTCTGATTGATTATTATAGACTATAGTGGGGCCTCCTGGAGTGAAAGGTGAAAAGGTAAGCTAAAAATCCACATAAATAAATACAGAAAATGAATATAATATTATTCGGGGCATAAGAACTTACAAAAAAATCAATTAAATATTCATTAGTTGCTTCAAAATTTCCAGATTTTGGCTCACAACATCCTGCAAAAATTAGTTCTTGACATTTATAGTAATATTGTTAAAGATTATAATTACAATAGTACAAACTGAAAAAAGATAGAAGAATATAAAAGAAGAGAAAGTGCAGAAAAGAAAGAAAAGAAAAAAACAATACATTGGAGAAAAAGAAAAAATATATAAAGAAATGATTTCTCACTTTCATCACAAGTATAAACAATTTCAGTAACTTATCACCTCTTAAAATACAACAAATACTGTATTCTTTTCTTTCCATTTCCCATCTTTTATCTATAAACAACTTCATAAAGCCACATCATTTCAGGAAAAATCCAGCAAGGCTTAACAAAGATAACAACATATCTATTTTAATCTTGATCAAATAAATCAGTGTCAGCTCCACTTTTCAAAGCTGTCTCCATTCTGCCATTTCTTCCTCCAGAAGCCCCCAAATAGTAGCCCTTGAATGAAAATTTTATTTTACGATGTAAGAAAATTGTGCTAGTATATCTTAGTGTAGTGTAACCCAACAGCACAGATACAGACTTCAGAGGATAATTAGAACTGTAGAAAAACAATTGCTACCAACCTGCCTTCCATTGAGGACCTGTATACTGCACGAATCAAAAAGAGGGCTGTGAAAATATTTACAGACCCCTCACATCCTGGACTAAACTGTTTCAACTCCTACCCTCAAAACGATAGTATAGAGCACTGTACACCAGAACTAGACACAAGAACCGTTTTTCCTGAATACCATCACTCTGCTAAACAAATAATTCCCTCAACACTGTCAAACAATTTACTAAGTCTGCACTACTATTAAGCTTCTCATTGTTCCCACCACCGATCTCCTTCCACTTATGACTGTATGACTGTAATTTTGTTACTTGTATCCTTATGATTTATATTGATATTGTTTCTTGATTGCTTATTTGTACCCTATGACTATCATTAAATGTTGTACCTTATGATTCTTGACGAATGTATCTTGTCCTTTTATGTACACTGAGAGCGTATGCACCAAGACAAATTCCTTGTGTGTCCAATCACACTTGGCCAATAAAAAATTCTATTCTATCCTATTATGTGAGACAATAGCTTGCTTTTGGCAGGTTTCCCTAGAAACAATTTATATTCTATGAACATCTGGCAAATAACTGAATTCTGTTAAATGAAATGGTGGGTTTTGTACACTTTCTAGAAAAGCAAGATTAAGCCCATTTAAATAGTCATTAGTATATTGATAAATTATCTTCATGGTCTGTTTTAGGGTGAACCAGGCGATTTTGATGAGGAACTTCTGGAGAAGCCAGTAAGTTGGCTTTTTGTATTCTTTTCCATGCTTATTTCCCCCCATTTCCATGCAACTGGTTCCCAGGGCAAGTATTGAGGTTGGTCTTTCTTCTTTGCAGGGTCTCAAGGGTGATCGAGGCCTACCAGGTCCTCGTGGAGAGAAAGTAAGGGAACAGTTTTCCAGACAGGACCCTAAATTCTCATTCTCCAGCATCTGTTAGCTTCTCAGAAATATTAGTCTTTAATTCATTCTCAGTGTTGACCTATTTAGATTCTTTCCGTATTTTTATAATAGGGTAATCTTGGAAGTTCGGGGATACCTGGAGATCCTGGAGAAGATGTAAGTAATTTGGAATATACAATATAATAATTGTTTGATTGCAGAATCTACAATGACTTAGTAGAAATGTAATACCCCAAGTGGGTTTTGATCAGATGAAAAGACTCAGTTGTGAAGAATTATGATCTAAAAATGAATAATCATTTTTAAAGGAGGATGTCCTAATTTAGTCAAATACACTAAAATATGCCTAATATTAAATCCCTGCCTCAAGAGGACTTTCACTATTGTTTTTTAAATTTCAAAATAGAAGCTATACAGCAATATACTGACACAACATATTCCCAACATTAAGACTTCATGTGCCTTCTTCTATCTTTACGTTTTTATCAACCATGGAAACTATAATCTATGATATGTTTCTGAATTCTAATAGGGAGCCAAAGGATCACCTGGGATCAAAGGAGAAAAGGTATATGGTGATTCTCATATATTTTGTTCCTGATTCTATAGAAGATGGGTTTTTTAAGAAGATTAAATATAACACAAGATATTAGAGTGTATGTTTTAGTCATTAATTCCAGCATAGCATTCTGAGAAATTCTCAAATCACATCATTCAAAGTATCTATTAGTGGGTAGGAGATCACAGCATAGAGAAGAATGCCTATAAAAGAGCACTGAGGAATCACTGTGTTTGTTCAGAAGTATGTCATGAAACTGTTGTGTTTTAGGAAGAATTATGGAAGTTCTTGGGGAGTGCAGTCTGTGAGAAACGTTCCACCACTATGTTTTATTCACATAAATTACATAGCTATGCATTACGTTATTTTTTTCTTTCACTGTACCATTTAGGGTTCAGTTGGAATTGGTATCCAGGGACCTCCTGGACAGGATGGACCTCAAGGCTTAAAAGTAATTTCTTTTTCTGTGCTACTGTTCCAAAATAACTTCTAATTTCTCATTTCATAATGCACTTCTAAGGACTCCTCACTTCTAACTTTTTCAGCACTGTTGTTGGTGGACAGTTCCTGCCAAATTAAACTGGTGATTCTATACCAGTGATGGCGAACCTTCTCAGCACCGAGTGCCGAAAAGGTCGCGCGGAAACTTTGTGCACACACACATGCGCTCATCGAGGCTGCCCTTTGGAAAAGCTGAACTTCCGAGTTCTATCGCACATGCACATCCAACGATCAGCTGGCCAGCGCACATGTGCAGGCTGGTTTTCAGCACTGTCACATGCGCAAAGAGCTCACACTCTGGGAAAGCCAAACTTCTGGGTTCTGGCATGCATGCATACCCGATAATCAGCTGGCTGGCGCGCGTGAGTGCACTGGTTTTCAACACTGCCGCGTGCAAAGGACAGCTGATCGTTGCATGCGCATGTGTGCCAGAAATCCAGAGGACAAACATGCAAGGCTGTGCGTGCTGCCTGACCAATATGGCTTCACGTGCCACTTTGGGCATGCGTGCCATAGGTTCGCCATCACGGTTCTATTCAGTAGGATAGTGGTTCTCAACTTTTTCTTCACCAAGGAGCTCCTTTAAATACCTTTTGTGGCCATGGACAACCAAGACTTAACTCAAGATTTAAATCATAACATTTCTTCAAGCCTTCACGGACGCCCTGTGATGACATTGCGGTCCCCCAGGGGTCCACGGACCACAGGTTGAGAACCACTGCAGTAAGAGAATCCTGAGAGTAATTTCTTAAAACATAAAACAGTAGACTGGAGATTTAATTTCTCAGATTAACCTTTAAAAGTTAGAATTTCTTTTTCATTTTTGCATTCTATGTATATATCATTCTTTGCTTGGAGTTTTGGTCAAGTCAAGAAACATTTTAAAGTCACTGAATAAAATTTGAAAATGCTCAAAATGGGGAAGTATATCCATACATTTGTAATTCTTGGAACAAAAAAAAGAAGGAAAGAAATGCTGCTTCTTAACTTACCTATTCCAGTGCCTAATACCATGCTTTATTTTCAGGGAGATCCTGGTTTACCTGGCCCACCAGGCCCACCAGGTTCACCAGGTGCAGTTGGAACTCCTGGACAGCCTGGTCTGAGAGGAGAAAATGGAATGACTGGCCAACCTGGACCTCCAGGAGAGAGGGTAAGGTTGATAATTGCTGTTGACATCCAGTCCCTTAGCCTGGTGTTCTCTGAATAAATGAACAGCAGCTGCTAGAATCCACATTGAATTAATATTCCATCACTGATCACTCCCTCTTTTTATGATCCTTTGTGTTACCCTCTTCTTCTGGATTTCTCCATAATGCTGAGTAATCTTTAGATTTGTTCTTTGTCTGAGCCCTCATCCTATGTCTAAAGACAAATGTCACATTATTTAAAAACTGATTCACTGGGTCTTATGCAGATGGGAAATCCTGGATCCTTGGGGTAAATGCTGAACTCCAATTAAATGTTTCCTCCAGTCTTCATCCCCATCTTGACCTCAACTTTATTTATTTTTTTTAATTAGATTTATATGCCACCCTTCTCCGGAGACTCAGAGTGGCTTACAATGCGTTAAGCAATAGTCTTCATACTTTTGTATATTTTTTATACAAAGTCAGCTCATTGCCCCCACAAACTGGATCCTCAATTTACCTACCTTAGAAAGGATGGAAGGCTGAGTCAACCTTGAGCTTCGAACTTGCAATAATTGCAGACAGCTGAATGTTAATAACAGGCTAGTTAGCCGGTTGAGCTATCTGCGGCTATCTGAGGCTCTTTGAAGAAACTGTGTATAACTGATAGAAAGATAGAAATGCCTGATGTAAATGATTTTTTTCCATAATGTATCTTCCTAATTAAGTATGGACCACCAGTATGTCACTCTACTTATACAACTGGAATGCAGACTCCAGTAGATTTCATTAGGAGTACCATGAACAAGGCTTTTCCAGTTAGGACTTAAGCCTTTGAGTTGACAGATATTTTCCTTATTAGGGTTTGATTGGCTTCCCAGGGAGAGATGGTACTGCAGGGTCACCAGGACCTCCAGGACCTCCAGGGTCACCAGTAAGTAACGAGGTGGTTGGAAAGTGGTTTAATGAGGACTGTATGTACAATCTGAATCAGATCCTCTGTGTTGCATTGCTACATGTACATGTTCTTTGCTATCTAAAATATTAATCTTTTTTTTTTATTCCCTTTTCTCATGATCGCTTTATTTTAGGGTACTTCAGGCACTCCAGGAGTAAAGGGTGACAAGGTAATCACATTTGTTTCTCCAAGATGCTAATTTTTTCTTATTCTACAATCAATCATTTCTTGCATTCACTATTAATAAATGGAGTTTTAACCCTCAAAATATAAAGAGATTAAAGGAATTATAAGGAACCTCTACTATATAGTACAATTATTATTTCTAGAGAGCTATATCTCCTTGCCTTGCCTTTGCCTTTGCCTTTGCCTTTGCCCTCCCCTTCCCTTCCCTTCCTTTCTTTTCCTTTCCTCATTCAATTTTGATAAAGCTTATGTGTCTAAAAATTATTCAAGAAAGATGCTGAAAATATTTAACAGATTAACAGAGTTGGAAGGGACCTTATAGGTCATCTAATCCAACCCCCCACTATACCATTTCTGACAAATGGCAGTCCAATCTTTTCTTGAAAGTCTCAAGTGATGAAGCTCCCACAACTTCCGAAGGTAAGCAACAGGATCCACTGATAGGCTTTCCTTTGTCATATTATGCTTTTTAGGGGGACATAGGTATTGGACAACCAGGACCTAGAGGAGAACGAGGAGATCCTGGAATTCGGGTAGGTATTTTACACTGACTCTGGAACTATCTTAACATCATTATCTAGACATAGTGACACTGCAAGGTATGGGTGTGCAAAATACTTTGCTTTGAATTGTTTGAATGCAAAACTTCATAAAACTCATCGTTTCAAAATTGCATTTATTCGAGTGCAAGATAGCCTCTTTCTTTCTTTCTTTCTTTCTTTCTTTCTTTCTTTCTTTCTTTCTTTCTTTCTTTCTTTCTTTCTTTCTTTCTTTTGAGATGGAGATGGAGTATTCCAAAGTTCACACAGTTTTCAGCTCTGAAAATTACTTAAGTTTTCGAAGGCAATCCGTTTCTCACTCATAAGAACTGTTTCAAACTAGAAGGGAAACTTTGACAAATCAAAGCCTGAAGGTTTGAAACATGATGTGTTGCATACTCTTATGCTGGAATTCTAATCATATTTGACCAACAACAAAAGAGGAGTAACTGTGCTAGATTTTGCATGGTCCGAAGCAGATTTATACAGTACAGTATTTAGCAGTACTGTAACATCTGGTTTTTCCTCCTATTAAGGCAAAGGATTTGATATCTAGATTTTGTAAACTCAGTTTGATTAGAGATTCTGCCTCCCAATATAATTTTGGACAAATGATATTATATTATTAAAATATTCAGAAGCCATTCTTTATAAAAGCATTTCTCCATTCAGAAAAGGACTGCAAAGTTTAAAATGTTGGAATAAAATATAAATGTTAATATGGCATTTTGGGATTTATCAGCTGGCTGAGTTTTATGGAAAATTGTCAGCTTTAACTTGATGTACAGTTGTCCCCCTCCCTGCCTCTGTTATTCTTTTGTTCTATGTCAATATTTTATTTGTCTTTCCTCAGGGTGAAGATGGGCGCCCAGGTCTGGAGGGAGATCGAGGGCCTGCTGTAAATATCTCATTCAATCTTATTTCCTCTATTTGTTTAGTTTTAAGCATAAGCATTTTGCATTTAAGCATTCTATTTTGTCTTTAGGGCCCTCCTGGAAACAGAGGGGAGAGAGGTGACAAAGTAAGTAAGAATGGGGTGGGACAGTTGCTAGAAGGAATAGAATCTTCCTGCTCTGTCCTATTTCTAACACTGAAAAATAAAATCATTTTATTAATATAGTTTTAGCTTTGGAATGAGTGAAAAATTAACTAAATTTCTGGCATTTCCTGTTGCCAAGCACCTATTATGCTGCAAATCTGAATTCTATCAAAACACCTTTGGGATAGACAAAGAACCAGCCTGTAAAATACACGTAATTACAATATCCCCTTTCCCTTACATTGATTATCTAATTCTCATAATAAATTGGCTCATTTATAAACAAGCATCCAGGCCACAGTGAAATCAGATGAGTTTTCAAAATATCCCTATCAAAGTCTAACTCTTTAGATTCCTGGAAGCAAGGGCCTATTATCTTACTTTCTGCTGTGGAGTGCCATGCATTATAATTATTATCCTTAATATTAACCATCTGTATATTTCTAATCTAATTGATCTAAGAGTGTTAGATCATTGACAATAATAAATTATGTAAATTAATTTATAATTCTACTTTTTTTTTCTCCTAGGGCGACATTGGGCTTATGGGGCTGAAAGGAGACAAAGTAAGTATCCCAGTTTTGGAAAGATTAAGTTGCATTAGCTGGTGATACCTAGGCAGTTGCAAAATAAACTTGCTTGGCAAGCCTTAGAAAATACATGAATGAACAAATAAACTCTTCAAAGCAAGCCATCATCTGTACCTGCATTATTTGAAAGAAGAAGGCATTCAAACTCAATCACGCACAGATTTTGCAGGCAAAAGTTGCAAAGTTGAGTCCTGGGTCTCTCCAGGTAGGACCAGCAGAAATTATGATATGAATCCCTGATCATTTCTTAGCTGTGAGATAATTGATTACTTTTCCCAGGATGGGTTTATGGGTTGGTTTTTGCCATGTTTTAAATAAAATATTTTATTATGGAACAGTTGATGTTTGCATTACAGAAAAATTGTATTAGTTCAGAGCAGAAATGGAAACTAAACAATTGGAGTATTTAGATCCTTCCTGACTGTTATATTTTCTCAATCATAGGGAGATACTGTAATTGTGGAAGGCCCAGCAGGTCTCCGAGGGAACAAAGGAGAACCAGTAAGTAATATGACACACAAAAACTCTTAATTTCTGTTGCATCGCTTGCATCCTCTTCTTTTTTTTTTTTAAAAAAAATATTTTTATATACTTCTTAAAAATTGATCCAGATGCTCTTTCATAATAGTGCTTCTACTTGGTTTTTGATTCTCTTGCCAATGATTTTTTTTTTCCTTCCACTCAATTGTGTCTGATTCAGCCTGGACAAGTCCTTGCAGTTCTCTTGCCAAGCTTTTCCTAACTTTGCCATTGCTTTTTTGTTTGTTTGTTTGGGTTTTTTTTTTTTTTTGAGGGCTGAAAGAAAGTGATTGGCCCAAGGCTACCTATTTGGCTCAGTGCTCAAGGCAGGATTAGAACTCACAATCTCCCAGTGTTTATCCTGGAGCTATAACCATTATATCAAAGTGGCTTTCATTAATTATTTAAAAAAAAAAATTTTCTCTTGCATTTTTGTAGGGAGAACGTGGCCTAAAAGGAATGGAAGGGGAGAAGGGAGACAAAGGAGATCACGGAATCATTGGAGAGAAGGTACAGGAGCAGATCTTTGGGTTGAATTTATCACGATAGGCGAGGAATTTGGATTCTGCCAGGCAGGTAAAAGAGCAGACAAAGGCCCAAGTTTTGCTGTATCCCACACAAATAAAGGAAGATGCTGGCTCCTCAAAAGAGCTAAATAAAGGAAGATGCTGGCTCCTCAAAAAAGCTAAAATTCTTCCTAAAATTCCTGCATACTTTAGAGGCACTGAGGGCTAAAGGAACCAGTACCTGTATTAGAATGCAGAAGATAGTTTATTTATTTTATTTTATTTTATTGCGAACTATATGCCGCCATTCTCCCGAAGGACTCAGGGCGCCTTACAAAACAACAATTAACAATATAAATCACAATACGAATTAAACTCCCCATTAAAACCAAATTAAAATTATTACATTGTATAAACCCCTAACAAATCAGTTTATTTGGTGGAAAAGCCATGTCTTCAGTTCATGGCGAAAGGAAAGGAGGTCGGGGGCTATCCTGAGCTCGGTGGGTAGACCATTCCAGAAGGTCGGCGCTCCAACAGAGAACACTCTCCCCCTGGGAACCCCCAGCCAACATTGTTTGGCTGACGGCACCCTGAGGAGGCCTGCTCTGTGGGAGCGCACCAGACGATGGGAGGATGGCAGGAGATGGTCCTGCAAATACCCTGGGCCTAAGCCATGTAGGGCTTTATAGGTAAGCACCAGCACCTTGAAACGAACCTGGAGAGCAACCAGCAGCCAGTGCAGCTTGCACAGGAGAGGTGTTACACAAGAATAATGAGGAACCCCCATAACTGCCCACGTGGCCGCATTCTGGACTAGCTGGAGCCTCTGGATGCATCCCAAGGGCAGCCCCATGTAGAGAGCATTACAGTTGTCCAACCAAGAAGTAACAAGGCCATGAGTGACCGTGGCGAAGGAAAAGGCGCAACTGGCACACAAGGCGTACCTGTGCGCAAGCCCCCCTGGTTACGGCTTTCAAATGATCGTCTAAGGACAGCCGAGAATCCAGAAGGACACCCAGATTGCGGGCCTTCATGTAGATGTTAAAGAGCAGGGGGGAGAGAATCGATCCCTGGGCACCCCACAAGTGAGCAGCCTCTGGGAGGATCTCTAACCCCCCGCTGATACAAACTGCGAGTGGCCTGAGAGGTAGGAGGAGAATCACCGCAGAACAGTGCCTCCTATTCCCAACCCCCCCGAGTCGCTGCAGCAAGAAACCATGGTCGATGGTGTCAAAAGCCACTGAGAGGTCAAGAAGGACCAGGATGAAGGAACAACCCCCATCCCAGGCCCGCCAGAGATCATTCACTAGGGCAGTGATGGCTAACCTTTTTGCCATTGCGTGCCAAAAGCGGGATCACGGTGGGGTCACCCGCACGTGTGCCCACATCCATAATTCTATGTGCCTCGCCCCCCCGTGTTCCCCCTACTTTTGGCACGTGATGGCATGGTGGGCCCGGTAGCCTTGTTTTTTGCTCTCCCCAGGCTCCAGAGCCTTTCTAGGAGCCTGGGGAGGGCAAAAACGGCCTTCACCACCCTCCCAAGAGGCCCTCCGGAGGCCAGAAAGAGTGTGTTTCCTGACTTCTGGTGGGCCCAGAAGGCCCGAAAGTCAGCTGGCTGGCGCACGCATGTGTGCCAGAGCTGAGCTCACGTGCCCACCAATATGGCTCCGCTTGCCACCTGTGGCACCCATGCCATAGGTTCACCATCACGGCACTAGGGTGACCAATGCCGTTTCCATGCTGTGACCGCGCCTGAAATCAGATTGGTAAGAGTCGAGGTAGTCTGTTTCCTCCAGGAATTGAGGGAATTGCTGCGTGACAACGGACTCAACAACCTTCGCTAAAAAGTGGAGGTTGGAGACTGGACGATAGTTGTTAAGGGAGTCAGGATCCAGGTTAGGCTTCTTAAGGAGGGGTTGAACCACTGCCTCTTTAAGTGCAGTGGGGAAGACCCCCTCCCTTAGCGAAGCATTGACAACAGCCTGGATGCAGTCTCCGGTCACCTCTCTGGCTGCAGAAACAAGCCAGGAGGGACACGGGTCCAATAAACAAGTGGAGGACCCCAGCCAACCCATAATCCTGTCCACTTCATCCACCGAAACAGGCTCAAACTCAACCCAGATGTTCCCACCAAGACTAGCCCCAGTCTCCTTGGTGGACTCTGCCCAGTCAGAGTCCAACCCAGTCCGGATCTGAGCAATTTTATCTTGCAGAAACTGCAAAATCCTCAGCTCGGCCCTGCAAGGGGGTCCCTCCCTCACTCCATGATTGAGGAGAGAGCGGGTCACCCTGAACAGGGCTGCTGGGCGTTTTTTTGCAGATGCAATGAGAGTGGCAAAATACTGTCGTTTCGCCGCTTCCATCGCCACAAGATAAGACCTAACATGGGTTCTTAGCTGTGTTCGGTCAGATTCTGATCGTGAGGATCTCCAACCTCCCTCTAGGCGTCTTTTCCGATGCTTCATTTCCCTTCACTTAGAGTGAAGGAAGTTGGTAAGATCAGTATGATCTCTGTGCATCACCTGAAAGCATTCCATATTGAAGCTTTTCATCCTGAATTTTCAAATGCCATAGCTGAATTTTGTAACTTTTTTTCATTGGAGGGCGGATCATGCTCAAAAGGCAAAATTAGATCTTTAGGCCTTTTCAAAGCTCACACCCACACTCTGTAGCTCCCGACAGTTCTGGTGCTGCTGCAGAGTTTTCTGTTTGCTCGTTGTGTTTCTGAGTCATGAAACTCTGCATGTTGCCAGATATTTATCAAACTATATGAATACTGTATATGTAGATTGCTACTGAAAAAGGCAATCTCTATATTTAAGTGTATCTAGTCTATCCATCTACCAAAACAATAGGAACTTACTGGAATACAAGAGCGCAAGTCAATAGAGAATCCATTGAAAGCATTATGCCAACTTTCATATGAAAGAGAAGTCTGCTTACAGCATGGAATAATTATGAATACTTTCTTTTTTTCTTGAGCACAGGAATTGGATAGGCATTTATTTCTCTTTCTCTTGATCTGGCACTCTTGTTTGTCTGTAATTTGCAATTTTAATTTAGGGAGTAAAGGGTGAACAAGGTGAGAAAGGATCCACTGGCTTCCCTGGTGCACGAGGACCCAGTGGGCAAAAGGTAAGAGATTATTTCTTCATTCATGGTTGCATGAATGGTTGGATGGTTTCATTTTCCTATCTGGTATTTATATACTGGCTGTTTTCCTTTACATAGGGAGAAATTGGTAAATCAGGAGAACCAGGAGAGCCGGTGAGTACTTTTTACGTGTTGCAGTTTCTGCCTACAATTGTGCAGTTCCGTGTCAGAGAATCACATTGCCTTCATCTTTATTTTTCCAGGGTCAATCTGGGAAAGATGGTATTCCTGGAACCAGAGGGGAGAAAGGAGAAACAGGACCTATTGGAATGCGAGGCCCAAAGGTGCGATCTACCATGGTTATTTTTATCTTCTTATAAGTTTAAGAGATTCCCTCTGGGTCATATGGTACTGATCTCTGTTACAAAGATTTGTGAAGCTGATGCAGGGAAGATATCAAAAGAGAGGAGCACATTAGCTCAGAAAAGAGCTACTTATATGATGGAATTAGAAGCTACACAGAAGCATTGGTGCCGTGGTTATGCAGTGGTTAGAATGCAGTACTGCAGGCTATTTCTGCTGACTGCCAGCAGTTTGATTTTCACTGACTCACGGTTGACTCAGCCTTCCATCTTTCCGAGGTTGGTAAAATGAGGACCCAGATTGTTGGGGGCAATATGATGATTCTGTTAAACCATTTATAGAGGGCTATAAATCACTATGAAGTAGTATATACTGTAAGTGATTGTTATTGTTATTAGGTTTAACTGCAAAAAGAGCAGCCTAGCCCTTATACTGACAAGGAGGTTAGATCTCTGCATGCCAGTTTGCATCATATTTCATAGGAGATAAAAATTTGGACAGAGGTTCCAATCTTTTTTTAATCAGGCCTTTATCTTACCATTTTCTTATGGATATCAAAGTATTGTTTTATAAATTGTCACAGTAGTTTTTGCTTTTTTAATGTTGCTTGTTTTATATTTGGTAAGGGCTTTTTGTTTCTTAGCTTTTCCTGTCTTCATGTTTTTAGGGAAAAAAAATCTAAAAATAAGTACAATCAATAATTGAGGATGTTCATCAATGTTACGTTTATTTGAGGTGCTCCTTTTATATCTGTTACAGGGCGAGCGAGGAATGAAAGGAGCCTGTGGCCAAGATGGAGATAAGGGTGAGAAGGTGATTGTCAGATTTACTTTTTGATTCCTTTGCATTATGAGACATTAAGTAAAAACTAAAAAGATTGCTTGGGGAAGAAATAAAATACTTTGACAGACATTAAGGCAAAGGAGCAGATTTTTTTTTTAATGAAACAGAATAGTTGTTACATCTTATTCCCTGATAAAAGAAACCACCAATAGCAGGGATTTAGAAAAGAAATGCATCTTTGCTTGAATATATCCTTGATGATGTAAAGAATTACTTGGGACCACTTGGCAAAGAAAATTTGTTTATATAAGAGGAGACTGACATGAACATCTCTGCAGTGATTATTTTTCCAGCAGTGCTCTCTATGAGATATTTCTGGCTATCATTGTATTTAAAACGCACCAGCAAATGTGTGCAATGGAAGAATTCTGGGAACACATGGAGCGGCACTTATATATTGACCTTAGAATCATTTTTATGAATTCACATAAATGATAAGGCAATGTTGGGTCTGATAAACAAATATATGAAATGGCTCATAAACACCTCCTTATTTGTTCAATTAAGAGGAACTTGCAAAGCATTTCTTACATTCCAGTGAATATGAGTGTTGGGAAGAGAATTCAATTACTAGGTTTTTTGACTGCACTGATATGATGGGAGCAGACACAGAATAGAGTTATTTATTACAACTAGGCAGATAACAAAAGACAAAGTTATAAATCAGAGTCTTAGCAAAGGGTGCTCGCCTGAATAATTCTGTTTAAACTCAAGTACCAAGAGCATGGTTCAAATTCATTCCAGGAATCAAATAAGTAAAATGGAATAGTCTGCCAGTCCAGTACTCAAGGATTCAAGAGCAAGGAAACATAGGAATACAAGTCGTTAATTGGAATTCCAAACAACCAAAGAAGACTGAGGACAAAGTAGCAACATAAATCTACCTGCAAACAGCTGGTACTCAGGCCTTGCCCTTTGCCTAGCAAAGAGCCTCATTGAGTACCCTTGTTCTGCTCACTGATGTATGTGGAGTTTGTGGGATGTACCTCATTGTCCGATTGCTCCAGCTGATTGGGAGATGTCTGAAGTTGATCACCCTCAGATAATCATGGTTTTAGGATTCCTGAAGCTGACGATCTACAGACTCAGCTACAGCAATGCTGTTAGCATCGGAGTTAGATTTGGTCCCATGCCACAACTGTTCACAAGACTGTCCTGATCACATATTTAAAGGATCTAATTTAATCTCAAAGTAGAGACTAAAAGAAGGGAGTTGAATTATGTATCGTTTATTTTACCTTACCTCTTTTGGTTCTATATTTCTGTCCCCAACTTCTATTGAGCAAGGCTGACAGAAATATGCTTTAAATTATGAAACAATTCAGAGGCAAGGTGAGAGCTTATCTCATTTTATTTATCTTCCTGATTTGTGGTCAAAATTGGAGTGCCTCTGTTTCTATAAATAAATTGGGGCAGGGATATTTGGCTGTATTGAATGCTATTCTGTCCACTTGCTTTTTGAGAAGATAACTTTTGTTTGTTTTTAAGGTGTATAATGATAATTTGGAATATTGTAAAAAAAAACATAATGGAAGATGAGATTTGAAAATATACAGCCTTCTGAAGAGAAAATTGAAATCAACAGTAAAAAATAAATATTTTTTTTCTTCCACCAACTTCCCTCAGGTTACATACAAGGCTCTCCTTCTTAAGGATAGAATTTTGGTTGTGTCTAGAATTCTGGACATTTTCATAATCTGTTCTGGGATAGATATATAATAACTTGGAGAATCTGTATCATAGCAAAGACCTTCACTAAGCCTGTTGCAATATTGGTGTCTACATTTTCTTTTTCCTTCTCCTTTCCAACTAAAACATTTTTCCCTTCTGTTCTAGGGAGAGCCGGGATTACCAGGCCGAATGGGCCTTACTGGAAAAAAGGGTGATCCTGTAAGTATCTCAAGTTTTTTTCTAATGGGGCAGTAGAGCTGGCCATATATTCGGACAGAAGAGCCTATACCTTTTGTTTTGTTTTCCTAGGGAGAGATTGGCATGCCTGGGACACCAGGAATCCCTGGGAAGGAAGGCCTCATTGGTCCAAAGGTATAGAATAATGAATAGATGATATTATAACGTAGTAAAAATACATCATAGAATAGTATAGTGCAAAGCTGACTGTAAAATTCTGAGAATTGAAGTCTGCGCCTCTTCACGTCGCCAAGGTTGAGAAACACTGATATAGAGTAATGAGCTTATATGGGAACAAAAGTAAATGCTAGCACCACAAACGAAATATACATAACTCTAAGGAGCTTAATGGCTGATGTCAAAGATGCTCGTACTGTGGATTTTGGGGGATAGAGGCAGCCCAGATTTGATGCACATACTTCGTATATACAAAGTGTCAGTAGATTAGTACTGAAGTATTGTTTTTTTTGGGGGGGGGGGGTTGTTTCTGAATGACTTTTCCCACGTCCCAGAGAGGCTTCCTTAGCACCTACTGTTCAGAAATTGGGGTTGCCTTGCAATATTGTTGTCTATGTAAGATGTGAACTTGGGGAGAAGTTGGGAATGGTGCTGTTTCCGTTTTCATTGGTTCAACCAATCACTAATAAATCAGCCTTTATGAATTGTTTTACCATGAAGTAAACTTTTTATTTTTATGCATATGTAAGATACATATACACATACTCACACATGTATACATAAACACATATACACACACTGGGTGGGGGAGTGAAATATGATTACATGATTTACTTCTATACAGATCTCACCATTTATATATTTATTTATTTTCCCCATAGGGTGACAGAGGATTTGATGGCCAGAAAGGATCCAGAGGCGATCAGGGAGAAAAGGGAGAAAGGGTATGCTATTCTCTCACTTAAGAGTAATGAAAAAACAAACCAATACAATAACATCTGTATACTTTAAAGATCTGAAATTCAGTGAAATGCCATGCTTTTAAAAGCTGTACTTGGAGATAAATAGATATAGATGATATATCTAGATATCGGTATAGATAAATGAATAAATAAAATCCTTACTTTGGATGAATTCACCCATTTAATTTGCAATCAAAGCAATAGAAATTCACCTATAAAAAAATAAATCTTTTGGTTTTCTACTTCAAATTTCCTAGATTTCAATCCCTTTGAGAGCCAGTTCTCACAATAGGAGAAATGCTGGTAACCAAACTTGTCCCATAGCAAAACAGATGGAATTATTCTTCCTGCCCCAAAACATAGTCGTTTGAAACCTTGATTTCATTATAATTAGGGCTTGTATTTAATACATAGCAGTTGCTGGAATTCTTTCATAATCATTTTATTATTATATTAGAGTTTATTATTAAACTCTCAAAAACACACCTTCATATCAGAGTTATGCGTCTTTGAACTTTTACTTGCTCCAGTTGAAACGTTCTAAAAAGCAGCTTAAATTAATTGTGCTGATAACATATCCTCTGAAACCTTGCATTAAATTTTCATAACATAATTAGTTTTCCAAAATCTTAAAATGGTCCACTTGTATGTTTATTCATCATTAGAGAAACATATGCAGAAACTGTTTTAACCCTATTCATTGTGCAACCTCAGTTAAGAACATTACAAGTGCTTGCAATCTGCTTTTGGGAAGATTACCAGGACTTGACCTTTTAAAACAGATCTAGGCTTATGTGCATAATGAGGATAATATAATAAGTAATAGCAAAAGTATAAGTACTTATACTAAGTACTTATAATATAATAAGTAATAAGTAAAAGAATAAGTAAAAGTAACAGTAATCCTGATTTATTGAATTACACAAAAAAAGCGAGAGCAATAGCACTTAGACTTATATACCACTTTACAGTGCTTTACAGCCCTCTCTAAGCTATTTACAGTGTCAGCATATTGCCCCCAACAGTCTGGGTCCTCATTTTACCCACCTCGGAAAGATGGAAGGCTGAGTCAACCTTGAGCCTGGTGAGATTTGAACTGCCAAATTGCAGGCAGCCAGCAGTCAGTAGAAGTAGCCTGCAGTACTGCACTCTAACCACGGCGCCACTGTGGCTCATTACCACTCAAAGAACTCATAAATGAGTATTTATATATATAATCCTTCTTACTGGATTCATAGAGATACTAAATTGAGATTACTTTTCCTTACATATAGTCTTCTGCCGAAATCAGAAAAATTCAGCAGGATTGACAAAAGCTAAACAGTTCAGTTATCTTGATCAGTTGTCCTCAAATATCTTTTTGCAAAAATATGATACAATAAAAAGAAAATTGTTGTTTTTAAATATTTAGAAACAATTTTAACAAAGAATGAAATACTCCATTCTGCAAAAATTAATCAGGTGTTCAAAAAGAAATTCTATTCTAATTCTATACAAACTCCTACATTCCAACCAAGTTAGCAGAATATTGATCGATGCAAAAGCAGTATAATTACATTTCTTCGCAAGTGAAATATCTATGTAAGAATTCTTCAAATCTCTATTGGTAGGGTACTCCAGGGATTATAGGTTCCCCAGGACCTGTAGGAAATGATGGACCCCCTGGGCCTCCTGGTCCACCTGGCAACATTGGCCCCAAAGGCCCAGAAGGAATTCAAGGGCAGAAAGTGAGTATTCACCATTGGACTATTTGATTGTTATTGTCAATACTCTAGGTCAAGGTTTCCCAATCTTGGCAACATTAAGAGTGTGGACTTCAGCTTCCAGAATTCCCCAGCCAGAATGGCTGGTTGGGGAATTCTGGCACTTGAAGTCCATCCGTCTTAAAATTGCTAAGCTTGAGAATCGCTGTTCTAAATTATCCTGTGCAGAATTGCCTGATATAAGAATTTGTGTCCTGGTGCTTCTTGTAATCAAATAATAAGCAAATATTGCATTTTAATCTCAACAAAAGAACAGGATGGCTGGACTGCGTTTTGCGTTTTCCTCTTTTTTTTTGGTCATTCCTTTCCACTTTAGGGGTGGGCATAATCCAACTAACATTCAAGTCCAACCTTTAGTAGCCTGCTCTATGCCAACTTTTAGTAGGAGGTAGATTCTTAGGCTCTTAGTTAATGATATCCTGAGCAAAGTGCAGCTCTCGATGTATAGGTGCTACATGGAAGACCATCAGTGCTTGAGCCATTTCTTTCTGGATCAGATGAGGCTTCCAAGGGATCTTCAGGGGCAGCCTGCATAGGATGGAGTCATGCAAATGGGAGATGATTGAGACATGAACAGCTGTATGAAGAGCCCTCCCCCCCGCCCCCAGTTTAGAACTGGTTATAACTGGTGTACCAGATGTAACTGCAAAGCCGTGTGAGTCACAGATGTCACCTGCTCCTTGAACAGGTGCTGTGAGTCCAGAGCACTTTGAACTTATGAATCATTTCTACACAAAGGCACATGACATACTAATGTCAGTTCTTTTTAAAAAGTAGTAGTCCCTAATTTTAAGCCCATTTTTCTTAATTTATTTTCTTCTTTTCCATTTCTTCCAAGAAACAGAAACAAGGCAGATTGCTGTATTGAAAGCAATAAAACCTAAAATTAAACAAAATCATTAAGTGTCAAAAATAACCCTGAGACTGTTGGTATTATGATATATCATCACTAACATCATTAGCATTATTCAACATGAGTGGTGCACAGTGGTACAGGTTGATAAAATGTACCTCTTCAAAACACTGTTTCTGGGAAGAGAGGGAGGGAGAAAGTAAAGAAGGGCTAGAGGGGGTGTCTGGCCCTATGAAATGACTCCACTTTGAGGATCCTATGTGATGATATGATAGATGTGCTTGGTTTCCTCTTATAGGGTGAAAGAGGCCCTGCTGGTGAGAGAGTTGTAGGAGCTCCAGGACCACCAGGCACAACTGGAGAAAGAGGAGAACAGGTTTGTAAATACATTGTGAACTATCTTTACTTACCAGAATGCTTTCTCTCTCCCTCCGTATTTCAGAAATTAAGGGGGGGTATGAGCAAACTCTAACTCAACAGGTACTTGGATATATTTGAATATATTTCCAAATATGTCCTGGCTATGCTATAGTTTGACTGTTCTAAATAGATTGACCAGAAACTCTTAGGTACACATATACATTGATGGCCATCCAGTTTGACAGAAGATTTACTATAGTTGGGCATATTATTTAAACCTATTGTTATTTATGTAATAAACCATGGCTTAGCGTTTCATGTGAAACCAGTCTAAATCGGAATGATGCCAAGCTCATTTGCTTTTGTTGGTATCCAATTTTACTTATAAATCATATACACTTTTTAAATAAATGAAAATGTCAGATATGTCAGATCTCAGATATTCTTCCATATGAGCATATTTTTCACTTCCAAATGCTTTGATTTAATAACTTTGGTTGTTTGTTTGCATGTTGACAGGGAAGTCCCGGACTTGACGGCTTAAGAGGAGAAAAAGGAGTACCTGGCATGACGGTGAGGGAAAAGGCCTTTCCAATACATTGGCTTGAGGACATTTGTTTATTGTTATTGCCAGCTTTCTCCCAGTGAATGAAACTAATGCCTAGTAACATTCTGAATCAGAATCCTGAGACAGGATTGGGATTTGTGTATTCCTAAATTCATTTAGGTGGCTGCAGCAGCAGTTTTTTTTCCTTTACCAAAAGTTACAATTAATTAGGCAATCTAGTTGATTGCTCACATTCCAGACTGTTATAAGTCTCTCTTTTGTATTTTGCTTTGACCTGGATGCTGCTTTGGAAGGTTTTGATGAAAAAAATGGAAAGGATTATTTCCCACATTTATGGGAGGCCTAGACACAGTGCTGCCTTGGGAGCAGACCTTGCCCTTTGAAATACCTTCTCCTTGAGATTCAGCAGACACCTACCCTCCTCTCCTTCTAGAAAGCGTTAAAGACCTGATTCTTCCCACAAGCTTTGTGTAACAGTGAGACTAGAGCTCAGTAAAGTTGTATATTGATGGGGGGGAGTATTGTTTAGGGCAGGGGTGTCAAACTCAATTTCATTGAGGGCCGCATCAGGGTTATGTTTGACCTCGATGGGCCGGGAGGGGGGTATCTGGTGGCGTGGCCAACTCGACATCACTCAGGGCTCCGTTTCTGGCCATGACGGTCTCCTGCGGCCCTCTACCAGCAAAAATAGAGCTCGGGGAAGCCACACGCTGTCGCGACCAAAAACAGAGCCTAGGCAGACTGTGGTGGCCTCCCTGAGGTGGCCCTCCATTTTTGTTGGCAGAGGTCTGCAGGAGGCCACCGCGGCTGAAAATGGTCCCTGGTGATTTCTGTTTTTGCTGGCAGAGGCACCGTGGGCTGGTCCTTTGCTGTTCCCGGGAGGGGGGGGCTGCAGGCCACATCTAAGCACTCCATGGGTCAGATCTGGCCCCCGGGCCTTGAGTTTGACACCCCTGGTTTAGGGGGACAGTGGGAGTTGTATTATTTTTTAATAGTTTTTTTAAAGTTTTGTTGCTATTTCTAAGCTACCTAGGTAATTGTGCATAATATATATGTAGTAGATAAATAGTCATCAAGTAAAGTAATATTAGACTATAAGTCTAATAAATAAATACAATATTATTGCTTTATAATTAACTGATGAGAGTCCATTTGGATTGTGAGTGGGATATCTGCACTCAATAAATAAATGAATGAATGAAGAGCAATTAATTCAGTATTATTTGCTTTGTGCTTTTTTGCAGGAAGAAGAAGTCCGCCAATTTGTCAGGCAAGAGATGAGTCAACATTGTGGTAAGGCCTCCCCTAAGGCTAATTGGACCCTTCAGCCCTGCCATTTTCCCTCTAGATTCTTCATATCCATATTCTCATTTTCTTGTAAACAATTCAATCAGGGGTGAAGTCCAGCAGGTTCTGACAGGTTCTGGAGAGCCGGTAGTGGAAATTTTAAGTAGTTCAGAGAACCAGCAAATGCCAGCTCTGGCTGGCCCCAGAGTGGGGTGGGAATGAATATTTTGCAGTATCCTTTCCCTGCCATGCCCACCAAGCCACACTGCACCCACCACAGAATTGTTAGTAAAGAAATTTGGATTTCACCACTGAATTCAACTCATAGCTGCCTTGGATGGTGCTGAAGCATGGTTATTCAAAGGAACGGCTATGCTTGGTGCTTTTCATATGCTCTGTTTAGGAGTATGCTGTTTGATCCAAATCACTCAGTAGGTTAGAAATCTGGGGTTAGGATCTATTTCATCTTTTTTTAACTGGATGTGTGCTTACTGGGGAAATTGCAGATATGTTTGCAGCAGTGGGAAGGATTTTGGATGTTACATTGTTTACTCCAGGGCTTTTCAAAGTCCTGTCCCATAGATAAATGTTTCTGAGGAAAAAAATATCTGCTACTTCTGCGTTGTTTGTCAGACAAGAGGCAGCTAGAGACAATTTCTCTAGGGAAAATAGTTTGGGAAGTCAAACATGAAGTTTTTCGCAGGACGAATAATGTTTGTAAAGAAAAATCCTCAAACTGTAACTTGTAAGAAAGTACTGTTGGGGCTGATACTTGTGTGAACTTTATTCAGGAACTAACATAGTGATAGGAAAATCTAGGTTATTAAAATCTATCTATAGCTAAATTCTTTTTGTGTGCCCCAACCATTATAGAGAAAGAACAAATTATCAAGAACCTGAACTGCACAAATCAAAGTCAAAAGAAACCACGACACGAACTGAAAATCTTCTGACAGCCCTAATTGCGTCAGTCTAACCTAGTGTTTCTTAACTTCAGCAACTTTAAGATGTGTGGACTTCAACTCCCAGAATTCCTCAGCCAACATGAAGTTGAAGTCCACACCTCTTAAAGTTGCTAGCATTGAGAAACACTGATCTAAACAATAGGATGCAAATTGGACCTGAAAGAAGATAACAGGACATCTACTATATCATCCTGGTTATAAAAAGTTAGGGCATTAAAATTGCAACAAAACTCCAGCTTCCCCGAAATTCCTCTGAAAAAAATAGTGACCCTTATCCCCCACCTAAAATTGTATTTCTATTTTAAAACTGCCAGACAGTCTTATCACAAAATGAATGTCCTGGTGAATGGATTGTTTCTCTGTTTTTCATTACAGCTTGTGGAAGCCAGTTCTCTGTTTCTGAACGGCGTAAGTATTTTCTAATTGTCTTCCTTTCTGTAATTTTTTTAATCTGAGACATTAATAAAGAGGTATTCAATATATCACTCCTAAATATACCAGATATGTAAAAATCATATTTGTCTAGAAAAAGGTCTTTGATATTTACTATTTGTTTGTTTGTTTAGCTGTTTTAAAGCTCTCATTCAGCATGACCACAATATTATGAAGCAGTCAGGCAAACTGATTTTAGAAAGAGGACCTAGAAACTGAATTATATGTTTTCAAAATTAAAATAGATGTTTGCAAGAGATGTATGGTTCTTTCTACCACGTATCTGAAAAGTATTACAATTATTGTGAGGAGTGAAATAGAAGAGTAGGAATGCCACTTTACCCTGCCCTCTAACCTACCATGGCATTTGTGCACGTAAAAGACAATAGTAGATAGTAGTAATTAAGGGGAACTTACAACTGAAAGAAGGTTAAGTAACCAACCTACCCTTGCTACTTTTTTGCTTTGTGTTTTAGATCTTCTTGCTAACTCTGCTTTTTCAGTGCTCCACAAAGATTCATATTTCCATTTCCAAATCTTTCACTTTAGATTTAGTTTGGTGACAAAATTTTGTAGTTTGAAATACAACATTGCATCTGATGAATTACAGTAATTATCAGACTAGAAAAATTGGCAACCAATCTCTGGGGGAAGGGAGGAGGGGAAGGGGGAGGGAGGGAGGGAGGGAGGGAGGAAGGAAGGAAGGAAGGAAGGAAGGAAGGAAGGAAGGAAGGAAGGAAGGAAGGGAAACAGATGCATGAGAAATGCATGTAGGAAGCAAAAGAAAAAATAACTCTGTAGATATTCAAGAGTCTCTAACAGCACAGATGGCTTAGAAAGCAGAGGGAGCCTATCTATTGTATAGGAAGATGTGAATTGTTTACAAATATTTACCACCTATGATTATGCATGAAATCAGCATTCTTTCAATCAGTAATGACAACAGATGCAAACTTTGGAGAATAAGTGTGCTGTGCTTATTTGTTTCACTAACTTTAAAGTTTAAAACATTCCAATTGTACTAACCAAGAGGCCTGCATTGTGTATTAGTGTAATGTTTTTAGCCATTCAGATTTGCCTGCATCCAATATTTTTCCATTCAAAGATGGTAGCTTAAAATTCATCCATAAAGGCTGTTCTGCTATCCAGGATATGATTTTTGTGTTACTGATTACATCAGCTTTATTTGAGAACTCTCTCCTCTCTACATACATAATTATTGCTCACTAACTTTTACTTGTCCTAGCTTCTGACAACTTAGCAGTTCGAAAGCATGTAAAAAATGCAAGTAGAAAAATAGGGGCTACCTTTGGTGGGAATGTAATAGCATTCCATGTGCCTTTGGTGTTTAGTCATGCTGGCCACTTGACCATGGGGACGTCTTTGGACTGCACTGGCTCTTCAGCTTTGAAACAGACTCAAGACCCCCTAGAGTCAGGAATGACTAGCACATATGTGCGAGGGGAACCTTTACCTAACTTTTATAGAAAAGTTCAAAAGGAGATGTTTTCTGAAGTTTCTTGAACTTTGGCTGGAAGCTTCTTCTCTTGAGGTGGGGAAGTCAAATATGTGCCAATATTTTTATGGCAGTTATGTGCCTATTTAGCTTTGCATTGTGGCTTCTCCTTCCCAGGTAATCTCCCCAATGATCCATCCACCCACCCATATCCATCTGTTAAAGGTCAAATAATCCCTGTGCTTAAACTGTCCCATGCTGAGGAAGAGGAAGGTGAGTTTTGTTTCTTAGTATTTTTTCCTTTCTTTTCCTTGCACACATTGTACACTTCTTGATGTTATTATGCATAAATTTGCTGTCACACTTTCCTTGAAAGAATTAAGTATTTTCACCTTTCCTTTCAGTCCACTTTGGAATTCCAAAGTAAGGTGTACTTTGCAAGCCAGGCGTTATCAATTTGACAATCTATTCTTCTGTTGGAAATAAGAGGCAGGGTATGATTAGCTTTGTTTTACTTGGAACAAAATAAGGACCCAGATTGTTGGAGACCCAGTGTTGACTCTGTAAACCACTTGGAGAGTGCTATAAAGCACTATGAAGCATTGTACAAGCCTAAGTGCTATTGCTATAATAGCTTATGAAAAGGAAAGGGGATTGCATATACTATTCTATAGGTAAAAGCAGTGGTAGGATTCAGCCGGTTCTGTCCAGTTTGGGTGAACCGGTAGTGGCGACTGTGGGAGGCTCCGCCCACCCACCCGGACATAATGCATAAGCAAAGAGCATGTGCGAAAGGCTGTGCGCATGCACAGAGGAGGCCTGTGCGCTCATATTTGCGAACTGGTAGGGAAGGTAAATGAATCCCAACTCTGGATAAAAGCCAGAGGAAATAAGAATAAGTTACGGTAATTTAATATTGCTCAATTCATTTCTTTAGTAATGAGTAATTCAGTAATTTAACAGATAAAATATAACTAATAATATGTCAAATACAATAATATAAAATCAAAAAGAAACATAAAAATGCAGAAAAAAATAGCCATCAAGCTAATTGACATTCATAATTTATAGTGCCCTAGAATCATCAAGAAGCGCCTTTGAAAATCACTCAGAAGCTGTGGCTGGTTCATAATACAGTAGAATGGGCAATACTGAAAATTTCAATTGGCGTGATGCTTATTTTTTCTGAATTTTTCTGTTTCTTTTTGATTTTATATTATTGTATTTGACATATTATTTGTTATATTTTATCTGTGGCTCATTAAATTGCTCATTACTAAAGAAATGATATGAGCAATGTGTCTTTTTATGCCCACATAATACCTTTGCTGTGTGAGCTGCAGTAGTTACCAGTAGGCTTCCAGGCACAATTCCAAGTGCTGTTATGACCTACAAAGCCTTCATGACACATTGCCAGATCATTTAAAAGACCATATAGTTAACATAGTTTCTGCCTGGCCCATACTGTATATGATCAAGCAGAATTAACATGTTCCATGTCTTTTTCATTATGTAATATCACTAGATGGGACGCATGGAACATGTCTTCTCTGTTGCAGCACCAGCCCTCTGGAAAATCATCCCTGCTGAGATTTGTTTGGCCTCCATTGTGATTGTATTTAAATAACATTGAAAATCTGGCTCTTTTCCCAGATCTTGTGTTACAGTATTTGACAAGCCCTTTGGACTGGAGGGAAATTGCTCCCCATAGCAATTGCTGTACTTTTTAAAATGTTGTTTTCCTTTTGTGTTTTAATCTGTAAACTCATTTTGGAATCGGGTGGCCTACAAACCTAATACCTTCATAAATAAATCAATTATCTTTTCTAGGAATACGGTTGTGAGTGTGCCCTACCTCATGGACTCAATATATTTGTTGTTCCTTCTTTCTCATCAAGTCTTCCTTACCTGAGATTTTTTGAATCAGCCATCTCTGTTTTTTAGGGAGCCAGGAACGAAACATATTGAAAGCAAGCAGGCCTGAATATGAGTATATCTACACAGAGGAAGACTATGAAGAGGGCCTGGTAGCAGACGGAACGGAGAGTCCTATGTTGAGGGATGGTGAGTTACATCAGTCTCTGATGGGTTTGAAGGATTGGCACATGTCTGTGGTTTTCTCTATTGATAGTGAAAGGTTGGAATCCTTTTGAAACTTGTGGAAGTGATTAATAAAAGTGCAATCATTCATAGACTACTTGGTAACCTCTATGAAATAAATAATGGCTTTAAATCTACCCTATCTTGTTGGCCTTGGCTGAATTTGAAAAAGATAAGCAGATCAAATCCGGGACACATTAAACACTTTAGGCCAGGGGTGTCAAACCTGATCGCATCCCGGGCAGTATCATATCGCGACATTGTTTAACCTAAGTCCTATATACACTAGCTGGCAATCTTGTATATATATTTTTTGAAGTAATAACAAGCTGTGGTCTACTTACTGGAACTTTAATTCTGTATCGGTGCCATTAGAAGCAATTCCCCATTACCAGTAAGTTTATTAAACTGTATAGTTTCTCTCTTGAGAAAGAAAATGTAGATAATATGTGAAGACAGTCCTAAACTGGGATGGCTATAGTTTATTAACTTTAGATTTCTACTGCTCAGCATTGGTCTTTAGCTGGTGTATACAAAGTATAACTGGGTGTAAATACCAGCACCTCTCTTCTTTCCAACCTATTCTTGTAATATCTGATAGTAGAACTCTATCTAGAGCATTAGAGAGAATGGACCACATTTCTGTTGAATTGCAGCTAAGTGTAAAGCCTAAAGTAGCATTGTTGCATCTTAGATAAACTAATGCCTTGGCCTGTTGCATCCTCACTGTTATTTTTTTTCCAGCTGACCTGTGCACCTTGCCTCTGGAAGAAGGCGGGTGCAGCAAATTAACCCTAAAATGGTACTATAACCAGAGAGTATTGGAATGTCGGCCCTTTATCTACAGTGGCTGTGGAGGAAATTCCAATCGCTTCAGCTCCAAAGAGGACTGTGAGCTTTACTGCAAGCCTCAGGCAGATACAGGTAGGAGCTGCTGACAAAGCATCCCATGAAGTGCCTTCACCTTCACACCTTTAATAGTTCTAAATATTGTAGTTTTCCATGATGTTTCACCATCTCTCTCTCTCTCTCTTTCTTTTGGCAGTTAATAGCGCAGTGGATAGAAACAAAACAGTATAAATGCTGAAGTGAGTTTGGAGAACTTATGTACTGAAGAAGAGTTGCAGCCATTTGGACTCCCTACCATTCTTACCATGCATACGGTCTTAGGTATACATCTGGCAGTGACCTGTGACCTGAGAATCACCTTGCTGCCGTTTGTACTGCCTGCAACACAGCTGCTTGTGGGTGCATATGTCCATAGGAGTGTGTGTGTATGTACGCGTAGATTGTTTGTGTGTGGGCTGTTTCAGCTGGAGCAGAGAAATGGTGCTATTCTTTTTTTTTTTTAACAGTAGCTTTGTTGCTCTTGATTTATTATTTTTTTTAAATTAAGGTGCTTTTTTAATCAAATGGGAAATATATGCATACCAACTATTATGTATAATGTAAAGAAGAGACATATTTTTTAATTAGAGTTCTTTAACTTATTTGATGCTGGTTAACTAATGACGCGTGGAATGTATTGGGCCTGACCAAATTCTGATTCTGCCTGCAACTTGCAGGGTTATAGATCTATATATTATTCCTCTAGGAGTAGATTAATAAGAAGCCAACTAGACAGTATCACCCAGGCTAATCCTGAGAGGCTAAAATGTCTTTCCAGTCATAAAGATACAAAAGTCTTCTGATTCACAGGCAGCGCTAGAGTTCTTTCCATAAATTGATTTCATTATGAGCAGAAGTTATTAAGGAACATTCCCCTAAACTGTTTTTTTTCATAACTTATGACTTTTTATTGTTAACAAATAAAGTTTGGGGAATGCCAATTTTTTTCTGAGCCTGAGATGTCAAAAATAAAATTGTCACACAATGGAATATCTTTTCCCAAAGCATTTTATTTTCCCTGCCATCAGTTTTCCAAGGCCTTTAGAGTACTAGAATCCCTTAATCTTTCAACTCTTGAACAAAATAATGTCAGCTGGTTGGATTTAGTTCTGAATTGCTTTGTGCCCAAACTTCATGGATTAAAATGGTGGCACAGCTGGCAAAATTCAAAGCTGCAAAGATTCATATATTTTGTATTGTGAAAAATAACTGAAAAATTAAATTTGAATATTGAAAAAAATTCATTGTCCATTTCCAGGAGCCGTAGAAGTTCAACTATATGACTAAGAATTGTTGCATCCTGTGAATGTGCCTAATACTTTACTATATTAATTGAAGCTAAGGTAGATCATCATATCTATTGACAAAGAATGCCATATGCCTTAGAGAATATTATTTTTAATGTCTTTCAAAATACTTGGAGCTCTAGGACAACTAGAGCTATTCTATATATGGATGCACTATATAGTTGTAAAAAAGCATTATTGTTTTCCATTTTTTTTCCTTACAATTGAACTTACTTTGAATTGCCACTATCTATAGGTAGTCCTTGACTTACGACCACAATTGAAGCCAAAATTTCTGTTAAGTGAGGCATCTGTTAAGTGAATTTTGCCCCATTTTACGACTTCTCTTGCCACAGTTGTTAAGGGAATAACTGCAGTTGTTAAGTTAGTAACATGGTTGTTAATTGAATCTGACTTCCCCATTGACTTGTTTGACAGAAGGTCACAAAAGTTGATCACATGATCCCAGGACACTGTGACCATCATAAATATGAGGCAGTTGCCAAACATCTGAATTTTGATCACATGACCATGTGGATGCCGCAAAAGTCGTAACTGTGAAAAATAGTCATGTCGCTTTTTCCAGTGCCGTTGTAACTTTGAACTATAACTCAACAAGCTGTTGTAAGTTGAGGACTACCTGTAGTCTATTGCTTCTTTTCCCTCTTTTCAGTGTCACTTGTAGACATTTGGTGCCTTAGGAAAAATTCTATTCTGGCGCCCCCTAAGGTCTGGATCATCTTCTGGTTGTTAGGAATTTCAAAAGGGCACCCTCTTGCTTCTTTCTTTCTTTAGATTTTCGAGCCCCTTATGATTTTCAGCCCCAGACATTTTTTTTCTTTCCTTAGGCATTGATATCTTATTTACACTGCAGAACTATATTTAATCCTCAAGCAAACACGGTGACTCACAATGTGAGCGGTTACCACTTTTAACTTTTTTAATTTTGTTTTTTTAGAAGTCTTTTCAATTTTGGTGCCTTCTAAAATTTGATGCCTCTAGGACGGTAATGGCAAACCTATGGCACGCATGCCGGAAGTGGCACGCAGAGCCGTTGCTCGTTGCTCTTCCGGGTTCCGGCCAGCTGGTCTTCACACACACGGGAGTGCCGGAAACCAAAAGAGCAGCCGCCGAGTGCGCACACGCGTGCTGGGAAGATGATCTTCCAGTTTCCAGCGTGCACATGTGCACCGGCTAACTGGTCTTTGTGCATGTATGCACGCTGGAAACTGGAAAACCAGGTGGCCGGTGCACATGCATGTGCCGGAAACTGGAAGATCATCTTCCTGGTGCATGCATGCACACCAGTCAGCTACTCTTCTGGTTTCTGGCATACGTGCAGGTGCATGCACCCCGTTTCGGTATTCAGTGCCAAAATGGTTCACCAACATACTATACCTACTCAGCCTTAACCTAGAGCCACTCCTTTTCCTTCGGATAGGCATGAACAAGTGGATTTTACCTAGAGATGGCAAAGTGCAGCAATTCTACGCCAAATGTGGATGATAAGTCCAGATACATTACAATAAACTAACATGAGTCGTGTCTATTTTCCTCTCACCAATACGCTTAAGAAAGCAAAAAATGTTGGCCAAAGAGAGCAACCTTGCTGTACGTATATATGGTGCTATAGCTATTTATCACTGTTGTATTTTCAAAATATTGAATGTACATATCACTGCAGAATTTTTCTCTGCTCTATGTAAGATTCCTCTATTAATGATATTATGGTGCAAAAGTCTGAATGTGTTAATCAAATAAAAGTATACAGTACCTCATTCTTTCAAGTGTGTTTACTGACTTTGTTAGGCCCATCACAGATATTTTCCCCTACTTCTCAGCCCACACATCAGACTGCAGCGTTTGATCTATAGCCTTTGGTCTGAAGAGGCTGCAGAATGCTTTTTTTTTGTGGTCCCACCATCCATATTTCCCAATACTGAAAGTGGGCACACTTTAGTGGAATACTTATGGGACGGTTTTACTAACATCAGTGGAATAGCTGGAGTCTGATATCTATAAAATGGACATATTTCTACATTCATTACATTTGAAACTTTAGGTGACCTGTACAGTTGTCTCTTGTTTTTTTATTTTTTTTATTTTGACCTTTTTTAAAATAAAGTACAAGAATACAAAAAAATAACCAGTACAAAACGGCTATGAAATACTAAAAATGATAGTTTTAGTCCTCAAGTTATCAGACTGGGGAAGACTGCAGTGTATAGCCAAATTCGATTCACTATCTCCTGTTCGGTACAGAATCAGCCTTCCATCCTTACTGATTAGATTCTGGGATTTCAGGTGAAAAGAGGCTCTATCAGAAAAGTAACTTTAAAAGTGTCATCGATCCAACCAATTGCATTGTAATGGGAATTGGATTTAATTTTTTCCCTTGAGCAAGTGTTCAGGCTCTCTAAAGATACTCGGCTGCGGAAATAATACCATATACACTCTTGCAAAGAAGTAAGAATTGTCACCTCCTTTACTGAACCCTGATTCCAATGTTTTAAGTACTTTGAGATAACAGTGGCTGGCAGTTTGGTGCAAAGTACACAGAGCATTTACATTGTGTGCTTAAAGGACATGGTAAGAAAAGGCTCTCCTTATAGCCACAGGGATTCTTCACAGGGTTGACCATGTTCTTTGAGGACAACTTAAGCTATGGTAGGTGTCTTTCTCTTGGGTATATTCCTCTTAATGTCAAACAGCAGTGGTGGAGGGAGTGTTTGCAAGGGTTGCCAATCAGTTTCTTTACTTTCCACAAGAACAATTGGCCACCACAAGGAATTATCATTACCATGTCATTTAATACTAATAATAAAACAGCAACTATAATAAATGTTGAACCTATCAATTAGTGAATGCATCATAATTATTCAGAAAGCAAATGCTAAAATAAGTTTTGTATGATACAGGCAATTGTGCTGGCTAGATGAGCATTTTCACAGCATACCAACCATATGTTTTCAGCAGTTGTATTGATACTGAGAATTTATTGAACTAGTTTAGAAAAAAATATGGAGTGCATCTTTTAATTGCTTCAACTGACAATACCCTTTTGTCTGATCAGTGAAAAAGGAACTGTAATTCTTTTAGTTTGCCCTTAAACTTAGCACAAGATAAAAAAAAACCTCTTAATGAATATGCTAAACATAAGAAGGTTTGATGTAATGCAGGTGTGTCTGACCTGCGGTCCATGGGCCACATGCGCCCCCAGATGGGAAATGTGGCCCAAGATTGTAAACTTTTAACATTATGTGATTTTTGACAATAGTTACTATATTACACATTTTGTATAAGGCTCAAAAGTATTCCTCTTTACTCAAGGCAGCCCAGGCAAGACAAAAAGGTTAGACATGATGGTGAAGTGATTAAGACAACAGGCTAGTAAACGAGAGATTGAGTTCTAGTCCCACCTTAAGCACAAAGTCAGTTAGGTGCCTGGGCCAGTCACTCTAGGAAGCAGGCAATGGCAAACTATGTCCAAAATCTTGTCAAGAAAACTACAAGGACTACACCAGGTAGTGACCAGGCAACAACGACTCAAAAATCACACACATGCAAGCATCAGCAAGACTACAGTATCAGTACGTATCTCGTAAATTTGTTTCTGGTACTAATTAACTTTGAAATCAAAAACGAACTCTAGAACAGAGTTCTAGAAGAACAAATGTGCATTACAGCCTGATCTTCCTATGTATCAGAACAGCTGAATACCAAATAACATCACTCATCAATATTTCATTATTTTAAAAGCTGTGTAGTTGCAAAAAGCTTAGAACAGCCTTCCTTAATTCCCTAATGTCCTACATATAGATTTCAAACGGCAGGGCTCTAAGGAAGGGATGATGATGATTGGAAATTTTGGAAGTTGAAGTTCACTCTTGTGGAGAGGCCCTGGGTTGAGGAAAGAAGGCTTGGTCAGTTAGGATTCCAGGCAAAAAAGTTACTCAAGCAAAACAGAAAATACACAGAATTTAATTGAGGACAGAACTCCAATAGAAGAGAATAGCTCAGGTTAGAACTCAGGAGTCTTTGGTGCTCTGTGAATTTGGTAGTTTGCTTGCAAACATTTCATTGCCTGACCAGGTAAAATCATCCGTGCTAGCGAGTGTGGACTTTATATATAGTAGCTTGTCCAGCCAGTGATGGTGGGGGTGTGGTTTTCTTCTTGTAGTTTCTTTGATTAAGTTGTTTTCCGCTTGATTGTTGTCTGGCATTAGTCCTTGTTTATCTGGAGGAGAAGTTTATGCTGGAGAATATGTTATGGTCTTTTGTTTTTACTTTTTTTACTGTCTGTTTTGAATGGTGTGTAAAGTGGTTTATCTTTGTGTCTGGCTTTAAACAGCTTTCATAGGAATTCTCTGTCAATGGTACCTTCAGGCCCAAACTGGTTCAAATCACAAGGATAGTAAGCAGGTTTCAAAATTGTCCATTAGCAGTGGATCAGTGATTCAGCAAATTGTGCAAAGTCAGGTCACTTAATTGCCATACTCTAGATGTCCCTGTTCTGTTGAAATACATGTCTATTTTACCTAGTAATTATTTGTAACTTTGCATATATGAAAATTTTAGGGCATGTCAAATTTTTCAACTTTCAATTTCCAAACGTTAGGGGTGCTCAAAAGTTGTGACATGCCTTGGGGAAAAAGATATTTTGGTTACTTTAATATAATTTGAAGGGCTTGGCAAGTACAGTAACTACATAACTTTTTAACAGTTTGTTTCATTGCATAAGGTTAATAATTTTCTATGGAAATTTGTGTTGCTTTTTGTCTTCTTTTTGGTGACGCTTGTATAACAGCCCTACAAATTTGTGAGCCCAGGTACTTCCAAGCAAATCACCAGAGCCTTGGTGGTGTAGCAGACTAAAGTGCTGTTAACTAGCACCAGCTGCCTGCAATTACTGCAAGTTCGAATCTCACCAGGCTCAAGGTTGACTCAGACTTCCATCCTTTCGAGATAGGAAAAATGACGACCCAGATTGTGGGGGCAATAAGCTGAACACCGCTTGGGGGCCCCCGAAAGCCGTACTAGGCAGGTATATACGAAAGTATGAAGGCAATTGCTTAACGCATTGTAAGCCGCCCTGAGTCTCCGGAGAAGGGCAGCATATAAATTGAACTAATAAATAAAAAAAATAAATAAATACTATATATATGCAACAAACATAGCCATCACACTATTCCCTTCAGGGTCAGCAACAATATGCATAGAAAAGAAGACCAGAAAAAAATGTGAGCTAAAAAAAGAGACATAGTTTTACTTTAGTTAATATCACCATTCATTATTTTTCTCTATTATTTTCTATCTTTGTAAACCATGCTTTTTTCTATCATATCCATATACTATTTCAAGAATTCTCTTTTATTCTTTACATTTCTTATGTCTCTCTATTCTCTCAATTCCATCATCACAATTTTCTTGGCCTGCCTTTTCTTCGCAATCTATTAATTCTTTGTATATTTGTTTCATGAATAAATACCCATTTATTATCTTTGTATGCTCAAATCATCTGAGCATATTTCTTTTATATCAGTAACACTTGTATATTCAATTCACATTAATTCAATAACAATTTGTTTTTGATTCTCTCGTTTCATTATGCATATTTCTGATGTACCTGATGCCCTGCATTCATCTTACTTTTGTTTGTCTGACATACCCGGATTTCATTTTCATAAAACAAAACCAGCAGAGCACATCTTACATACAGCTACTGTGTTTTCCTGAAAATAAGACCCTGTCTTACATTTTTTTGAACCCTAAAATAAGTGCTTGGCCTTATTTTCAGGGAGGTCTTATTATTTTGGGGCGCATGGAGCAAGATGGGGCTCCTCTTGCCGTCTTACCTGATTTCCAGCTTTGCATTTAAATATTTTCGCGGAGGGCTTATTTTCGGGAGAGGCTTATTTTAGCGCATGCGCTTAAAAGCCCGATTGGGCTTATTATCAGGGGATGTCTTATTTTCAGGGAAACAGGGTATTATCATTTCAACAAGTAGTTTTTCATCACAACAGTCTGCATGCCAACATGTGAACACATGCTGGTAGAAACATCTTTCTACCAGCATGTGAACATCTCTCCATCCATTTCCCCATCTTCAGTAAACATTTTACTAAGCCACTCAAATTCATCTTTTGCCCTGGAGTTTTTATGAATAACTAGCAATCATTTATTCTATTTCATTGTTAATCCTATCTCCTTGGTCTTTGACACATCCATTTTCAGAGCCATACTTTTTACTGCAATCTTTAAATCAGCAAAAATACAGCAAACGTTCTCATTTCAGGCACTTTTGAATGGATGAGTGAACAGAAACAATGCCAGGCAAATTTTCGGTTTACAGAAAACTCACAGTAGGTTTTCAAATTTTGCTGTCACCTCTTCTGTCAATCATGCTAGCTGGGGAATTCTGGGCATTGAAGCCCAGGTATTTTAAAGTTAGCAAGTTTAGAAAGCACTGAACTAAACCATCCTGGAGAGGGGGCTGGCCTGTTTCTTAAAGACCTCCCGAGATTTCCCCATCCCCTGCCAGGTAATGGAAATGTAAAACGGTTGGAATCTTGTTTATTGTGCAAACAATGAAACTTTTTCAGGAACACAAAAATAGATAACAATAGAAACGGAAAAGAGGGAGAGGCTATTTTGGGTCAGAACAATAATCAAGGTACCCCTCCCTCCCCGCTGCAGATATATATATTTTTCCTGGAAAATAATTCCAATGAGCATACAGCTCCAAAAAATAGTAAAGAAAAGAAAAAAAAATCGAGGTTTTCAAAAAGAAACGGAGATTGTCTGGAAAGAAACCTCCATCTCTTCTATACTAGCAAAAAAAAAAAAAGCAACGGTAACGTAATCTAAAACAGTATAAATTGTTTTCCCTGCTTGCTTCCAACGCACAGAGCGGTGCACAGCACAGCTTTCCCTGCCTCTCCACTTCCGTCCTTTGTCGCCTTGCCCGAGATGGGCTGCCAGTCTTCCTTTCCGCCCTGAAGCGTTGCCTTCGATGATTGGCTTGCAAGACCCATGACGTCACGTCCCTGCTGGTTCCCATCGTTTCCGCCTTTCTCCTGGCAGCTACGTTAGAGCTCCCTCCAGCCCGCCCGCTGACGAGTGCGCCTGCGCGTCACTTCGATGCTGAGCTGTCTTAACTTTGTCTTGCTGGCAGGAAGTGGCGCCTGTGCAGGAAGTAGAGATTTCCACGCAGATGCGGACTGTCTACCTAGCGCTGTCGTTTCCCGTAATTTCTGTTCTGTCTGTGACAGCGTCTTCCTTCTTCCCTTCCCTTTCCCCTGGGCTAGGGTGAGGTTAGTCTGCGATCTTCTCCCGCTCCTTCTTCTTCAGCCGGTTCTGCACCTCCGCGGACAGGATGCTCAAGAAATTTGACAAGAAGGATGAGGAGTCAGGTGAGTCTATATAGACCTCCAGATTTGATGCGTGGCTACTCCTTCCTCGCTACTCCCAGCTTGCAAAGAGCTACCCCATCCGGGCTGCAAAAATCCGGATAGTAGCAAAAAAAACCCGTTTCGGACTTTTCTATAACTCCCCTTGGCTTCCAGCTAAGCTAGCAGCCCTTAGGATGTTTGCAGGATCTCCAGGGGCTGCAATTACAGGAGCTGCAATGCAACAGATCGGGGAATGAGTAAAGTGCCCTAGACTAGGAAGGGAGAAAAATACAACCAACCTATTTTATGAATGAAATGTTACTGCATCAGAGGGGTGTGGTGTAAATTATTAATTGCAATTAATAAGAATGTACCCACTCTGTCCAATTCTTGTTAAGAGAAAGTACTACAGGTAGTCCTCGATTTACAACAGCTCATTTAGTGACTTTTCAAAGTTACAACAGCACTGAGAAAAGTGACTTATGGCCGCTTTTCACAGTTAAAACCATTGCGGCATCCCTGTGGTCATGTGATCAAAATTCAGATGCTTGGCAACTGGTTCATATTTATGATGGTTGCAGCATCTGGGGGTCGTGTGATCTCTTTTTGCAACCTTCTGACAAGCAAAATCTATGGGGAAGCCATATTCACTTAACAACCAGGTTACTACATTATCAACTGCTGGGATTCACTTAACAACTATGGCAAGAATTGTAGTAAAATGGGGCAAAGCTCACGTAACAAATTCTCATTTAACAATTTTGGGCTCAGTTGTGGTCGTAAGTCAAGGACTATCTGTAGTGTCTCTTGATTGTGCTAAATACAGCATAGCATGATTTCTTTAAGAGAAAATAACATTATAACACTGACAATTAGATCTTATAATAGTGCAATTTTTCACTTTATGGGTAATCCTATAAAAGAATGAATTTTCTACAGAAATATAGGAATATTTAATCTACTTTTTATTTCCTAAATTTCTATTAAAAACAAAAAAAAAATTAAATTTAATTGTACTTCCCAGAGTCACTTTTCAGAGTGATGTGGGTGATATATAAATTTAAAATATAAATAAACTTTTTCCCCCGAAACAGAGATTAGAAGTTATTGGGTGGTTACTTTCTCTCAGCTCAACCGAATTCACAGGATTGTTGTTGTGGGGGAAATAATGTACAAGACTATTAGATATGATTGCTGTCTTGAATCATATTTAAAAATGGTGTGATATAATAATTGAAGATTGCACAGACTGATTAAAAAGTAGCAACAATGGTGCATTGAAATATAGGCAAGAAATACCATTTGCCTGCAAGCAAGAACTAGTTGGATTACAAAATAGACATAATAATAGAAAATGAAAAAGCAAAAGTGCTCTGGGAGAATTCTTTAGAATTCAAGCAACAAGGACTTGCCACATAACATCCCAATCTTAACAATTGTCAATAAGAAAGACAAAAAGGTCTGGATAATGGTCACAACTGTACCTGGAGACAGCAGAATAGAAGAGAAAGAACTGGAGAATTAAAAAAAAAAGACATAAAAATAGAAGTAGAACAACTATGGCAAAGGAAAGCAAAGAAATAGGTGCCCTGGGTGCAATCCCAAAACATCTGGAGACTATATGAACACCATTGGCATTGACAAAAATCACCAACAATCAGTTATAAAAGGCAGTTTTACTCACAACAGCTTACATCCTGCGACAATACTTTTAACACCATCAAACAACAATATTGTCTATCTCAGGTCCTTGGGAGGGCACTCGATAAGTGGATAAAATGCCAAATCCAGGCTAAACAACTGCCTGACTGTACAATCAATCATAATCATCATAATAAAAAGGATTGATGTTGGATACTGAGCATTTAATTATTGGCTAGGAAGAAAGTGTAATGAATAGTTCCATGCAATAACTGACTTTACCATATAACTTTGAAGAAAGATACAAACATCACAGTGGAGATCAAAATTAAGGATCTGAAGATGAAATTATCATAATCTGCTCAGTACATCAGAAAATGATATTATAACTTGAATAGGCACAGAGATGGCAATTTACCTGGTTAAGATGATAGAACAGTACCTAAAGGTTAAAATATTTGAGGATCTTCAGCTGTGGGGGTAGAAGGAAAGTCAGGGAATATAACAGAAGTGTTACTTTTTCATGATAATTAAAACTTAAGTCATAATGAATGGAAGGAATATCACAATAAGAAAAAAGAACTATTAACACAGACTTTTGTTAAATCAAATAATTTGTTTATCATGAAAGTGATGGGCATCTATTTGGACAATTTTAAAAGAATTAACATGGAGAAGCATGTTGTTAATAGCTGCTGTTTATAATTGCTATACTGTATAGACAATTCTCAATTTATGACCACAATTGAGCACAAAATTTAGGTTGGTAAGCAGCACAGTTGTTCAGTGAACTTTGTGAATCATTGAAATAGTTGTAATAACACGGTTATCAAGTAAATCTGGTACCCCCCATTGACTTTGCTTGTCAGGACTTCACAAAAGGTGATCTCATGAACCTGGGACACTGCAAGCATCATAAATACATGCCAGTTACTAAGCATCCAAATTTAATCATATGACCCTGGAGATGCTACAAGATCATAAGTGTGAAAAATAGTTCTAAGTCAGTTTTTTTGGTGCTATTGTAACTTTGGTCATTAAATGAATGATTGTAAGTCAAGGATTACCTGTATGCTACCTCCAAAATCAGGGACTATGTGCTCTTATAGTCCCTGATTTTAGAGGGAGCATATAGGTAATCCTTGATTTACAGCCATTCATTTAGTGACCAAAGTTATGTGGTATCCCCAGGACGGTATTGTTGTGTTGATGGCTTCTTTTGAGATCTCCAGGACTCTTGTAGAATGCAATGCTGAGTTAGATAACTCTTGGTTCCATTCCAGCACAATTTTATGATTTTTTTAAAACCAACCTTGTCCCTGTCATGTAAAACTTCTCTGTATCTTATTCGTTTCCTTTCCCTACTTTTCCATCCTTAAATGCACATACTACATTCTCGGAATCCTTGTCTTATAACCCAGCTTCCCCATATCGAGAAACATGAGCAGTGTATCAAGATGCTAAAGAAGTGACCAATTAAAGCAGCAGCTGTAGCTGACTGGAAGCTGTGTGCTGCTTATATGGTAGTAAAGAATGTGCCTCCCTAGCTTTTAATTTCTCATTGTAGCATTGAATATCCTTTTAATAATAAAAGATCATTATGTTTGCAAGTTGCATTGTTTCTTTCTTACATATTTTTTGCATTGCATATGAGAATTACAGAATGATACTTGTCCTTTAATCACAATTGGTCCCACTTACTGGTAATTGCAAGGCTAAGCTAATGTTTTGTGACATTTCATTTCCATTTGCACTTGAAAAGGTTAGTAATTGCTTAGAATGACTGCATTTCTTCTTCTTTTAATCACTCCAACTTTTGTTATTAAGTTTCTTTCAGGAATGTTAATTTTTATTAAGGGGCAATGAACCTGGACATTCCCGATTGAATGTAATTTTGCCCATGTGAAAACCTTGATCATTAATTAAATTGACTATGTTACATTGCAGGGGGAGGTTCCAATCCATTCCAACACTTGGAAAAAAGTGCTGTGCTGCAAGAAGTAAGTTCCCAAATAATGCCTGTCTTTTCTTCTAAGGCGAAAGCTCCTGAATATGTCCCAAAATTCTTATGTCTACGTTTCTCTGTCCTAGGCCCGAGTATTCAACGAGACACCTATAAATCCTCGGAAATGCGCTCATATCCTCACAAAGATTTTGTATCTCATAAATCAGGTAAAAGGGAGATTTTATTTACAAGGGTTTTATTATAAGGATTAAACAATCTTGCTCTGCTTGCCAACATTAAAGCAAAGTTGCTAGAATTCCCAATAATAAAGGAGCTAGCAGTTGCATCGAAGAGCTCCTGCATGGTCTGAGGCAACATGAAAGGTGACTCATTGTGGTGGGATCATCGGCTCTCGCTAACTTTGCCTCTCAGCTGGGTTAACTCTAGTCGTGAGCATTTCTTGGCTAACTCTTCCCCACCTACTGGCACAAATACTAGCCAACGTGAGGTTTTGCTTCCATTCTAGGGAGAGCATCTTGGTGTGATGGAAGCCACTGAATCGTTCTTTGCAATGACCAAACTGTTCCAGTCCAATGATGTAAGTCTTTCATTGTGCATTTTGTCATTTACTTAGGCTGGAAAGAGGATGTAGGGCCTCTGTTTGGAAGCTCCATTGTCATGGGTTTTTCTGGGGATAAGATTACATACGTACAGGATAAGCTTTTGATCCCAAGTATGGTCAGTTTATTACTTAAATACTAATTAAGCACTTTCTTGGAAAACTAACTTGTAAGTATATTTGAAACTTATTCTAGTACATCTACAGTGTATGTACTTTTGATGGGTGATACTTAACTCTTATCTCACAGTTAACTTATACCTATTAACAATAGTTTTTCCTTATTGCTGTATGCCTGTTGTTCTTATACTTCTTTCCATAAGCCTATGTTTTTAGTTCTGTTTTTAGTTTTTAGATATCCTTTCTATACATACTTTATTTTCCAATTTGAACATTTTGTGCTATTGAACCCCAGTTTTCCTTTGGAGATAACCCATCTCCTTTCTTTTCCCCTGCATGATCTTTTAGTTACAATTCCTTCAAAAGGGACTGATGTTTCCCCCTCTGGCTTTGGTAGCTGGCTACCTCTAGTTTAGTCAGAGCTCTACTGGGCCTCTGAATGGGTGGCCTTGGTAGTTTGCTGAGCTCGCTAGAGATTGATGTCACTGTTGGGATGACATCTTTGGCATCTCGCTCTCACGATGGCTTGATGCCAGGCTCCATTTGCACGTACAATGTCTCTCTCAACAAAATATTTCCTATTTATTTATATCCTGTGTTGGCTTCTCAGTTTTGATTTGTGTCATCCAGATGCAGGATCTATAGGGACCTCATCTTTTCCTGCAATATTGGCCACTTTATATGTCCTATCAATATTTGTACATTCTAAGTCTGTGGTTTGTTCTCTGTGTTAGCCAACTCTCCGCAGAATGTGTTACCTGACCATCAAAGAGATGTCTAGCATTTCAGAAGATGTCATTATAGTAACAAGCAGGTAATTTCCTTCTTGAATCAATCAAACTGTATAACATTTCAATTATATAAGCTGTGGGAGAGGAGCAGCAGTACTAAAAAGAGATAATGAAATGAGTCATTAGCAAGTAAAAATAAATGGTAGCTTTAAAAGGCTATTGAAATGTTTATATAAAAAACCCTCACCACTTAATTGATTTGAGTAATCCAAACACATAGACAGCAAGATACGTTTTGATATGTGTTGCTCTTCTTCTCTCTCATCTCTTCCCAAATGTTTTTGCTTTTTAATTATATGTTTTATAATTAATAATAATTATACGGAAGTAAGGTTAATAATACATTAACCGCATTCAAAATATTAAAGGGATGCCTACCAATGTTAGTCAACAATAACTCTTGAGTGTGTATGTGAGTTACATACATGTGTGGGTTGTTTCACTTGTCTTAGCATGTGCTACACACCCAACTATTGGGATCTATGAAGCAAGGTTAATGATTTAGTGCAATGGGTGAATCTGAGCTCACTTTCTCAGTGTTTATACATTGAAATACTACATTGATAATATACTTTGTGTATGTCTATGTGATATACACAACATCTCTGTATTGAAAGACATTATGCTCCAATTGAAATGCCCAAGGAAGCCAATTCTTGGAGTCTAACACCTGATATAATGAATACATAATACTAACATCTCTATTCTGTTTTTGTCCAGCTTAACAAAAGATATGACAGGAAAGGATGACAACTATAGAGGCCCTGCTGTGCGAGCGCTCTGCCAAATTACAGACGTATGTATGACACTTTTGCAGCTTTTGCAATCCTTGTCATTTTTTACACCTTCCCATCATTATCTGCATCTTCCTTTGTTTTGTTCTTCCCTGTCTTTCTCCTGCATTGTTTGCTCCTTCACTATGATCTTTGTCCATTCTTGGAAGTCTTGGCAGATGTTCTTCTATGTCCTTTCCAACCAGCCTCTATTGCTCTGGCTTCCCTGCAGACCACCATGCTGCAATCTATTGAGCGCTACATGAAGCAGGCGATCGTCGACAAGGTTCCCAGTGTGTCCAGCTCTGCCTTGGTGTCATCTTTGGTACGTAAGTGCTTGCAGAATTTATGAAATAGGCGAGAAATTTTGAGTGCTCATTGTCCAACAGAATACTTTTTTTAAAAGTGCAAAATTATGATGGAAAACCTCACCTGGCTCAGGCATAGAAAGAATTGACAGATGAATAGTTCTTTCTCGATTCTGTGAGTAGTAGAATGGTGCACAGCCAATTCTTAATTGTTGGAGCAAGTTGTCTGTTTAGAAAAAGCAAAGATGTGGCTGTGTGTTTGTTTTTGCTAAATTATTTTAAAGGCACAAACTGTCACTATTTTAGATCACGAATGAGAGAGAAAGAGAGAATAGGAAAATGATGATATAATGCAACTCCTGGGCCATAAAACTTCTAATCTTTTTGGAGCCATTCTGTGCCAATTGCAATGTTTCTGTTTGACATTTGAAGCAACTTCTTGATATGTTCTCTGGCTTTCTTCCTTTACAGCACCTTCTAAAGACGAGTTTTGATATAGTAAAACGTTGGGTGAATGAAGCTCAGGAGGCAGCATCTAGTGACAATATCATGGTCCAAGTAAGAGTTTTAAAGCTAATCCGGAATGTATAATGCTGTGTGGTCTGATGAATTTATGTGTACAAATATAGAAATAAGGTTGACAGATTATCTTTCTTTGCTACCTTGTTCCAGTATCATGCTCTTGGCTTGCTGTATCACATTCGTAAGAATGATCGCTTGGCTGTCAACAAGATGCTAAACAAGTTCATGCGTCATGGGCTGAAGTCACCTTTTGCCTATTGCATGATGATTCGAGTCGCCAGTAAACTGCTTGAAGAAGAAGCTGGAGGGTAAGAAAAGGACATTTTTCTGTCTTCAAAATATGTATGTATGTATGTACAGTAGGTCTATAGCATGGGTGTCAAACTCATGGCATCACGTTGCCATCACGTGATGTTTCGCAATGTTTTTTCCCTTCACGGAGCTGGGATGGGTATGGCTTGTGTATGATGCATGCAGCCCGTGGTCTGTAGAGCCAGTTCAGTGTAAGTGATTAAAGGCACAAGGCTAGAAACTGGGAGATCATGAGTTCTAGTCCAATACATGTCCTCACCAACCACCACATGTCCTCACCAACACATATCCAAACCACACCCCAATACATGTCCAAACACTTATTTATTTATTTTTTTCATTTTATTTGATTTATATACCACCCTATTCCTGAAGGACTCAGGGTGGTGAACAGGCAAACAATAAAAATATATAAATACAAAATTTAAAAAATAGCTGTATTCTGTACCATATTGTAGTTTTTGGCCTCCAGTAAAACCACAATTGCATAATCCTCCGTCTCTGTTGATACGTCTATAAAATATTATAGACGTATCAACAGAGATATTAGCAATCTGTTAATTTTCTTAAACTTGCTATTCTCACAAGACAAGATTGATCAGGATGAATTATTGACGATTTAGTAATATTTTATAATCTGCAATTGTCTGTTTAAATTTAAAGAATGCTGGTGTTTGTACCATCTGATCAGCAATTTTAACTCAATACTTTTAAACTGAACTTTGGTCACAGAAAAAAGAATCAGTCATCAGTGTTTAAATGAAGTGGATGATAATGGATGTCTGAATTTAATATTTCTTTTTCTTGTGTTTTTTGTTTCTTGTCCTAGCCGGGATAGTCCACTGTTCGATTTCATTGAAAACTGCTTACGGAACAAGCATGAAATGGTGGTCTATGAAGCCGCATCGGCCATCGTTAACCTCCCTGAATGCACAGCTAAGGAACTAGCACCTGCTGTGTCTGGTAATTGTGACTTTTTTTTTTTTATGATTTCATGCTTAAGGTTTGCTGAGTTACTTGACATGTATTGGTTTGCTTTATTAACTCTAAATGAAGTTTTACTGGCTGCAAAATGAACTACGTTGCTGTGTTTTTGTAAGGTTACTAACACTTTCAGCCATGTTGCTTCATGTTTAAATGTTGGACTGTATTGCAAAGTAGTATCAATATAGTGACAACTCATAGAGCAACTCATTGTTGCTCTATTGAAGAATATATGTGTGTGTGTGTGTGTGTGTGTGTGTGTGTGTGTTTTTCTGAGGTTTTCGCAGATGTTTGTATGTAGGTCATTGGTTATTCGGGTCTTCTCCCGCGTAAAATTGGAAGTGTCTTGGCGACGTTTCGACGAAGTCTCATTCGTCATCTTCAGGCTGGTGGCACAAAGCCGAGAACACCAGCCTGAAGATAACAAATGAGACTTTGTCGAAACGTCGCCAAGACACTTCCAATTTTATGCGGGAGAAGACCTGAATAACCAATGACCTACATATATATACATATACATATACATATACATATACATATACATATACATATACATATACATATACATATACATATACATATACATATACATATACATACACATATACATATACATATACATATACATATATATATATATATATATATATACATACACACACACACACACACACACACACACATATATATATATATATACACACACACACACACACACACACACACACACACACGTGTGTGTGTGCATGTGCAGTATACTTATCTCTGTCTAATGGTTTCAATGAAAGGGCTTGATCTTGTAATACAGAAAAAAAAAATCAGTTTTTCGAAAGAGGAAAGAAGCTTAATGAGGGAAACAAACAAGGAACTGAAGCAGATACTCCTTGTAATCCCCAGTGGATAGTTTATAAATTATTAAAGTAAAATGTAAATTTATGCCTTCTTTCGGGCCTTTTTGAATGATATCAGCTGGTCTTTTCTGCCTAATTCTCCCATTTCCCTGGTATCTTACGTAAGGAGGCTGCTAATAATGGATCTGAATCATCCTTTCATAAAATGGTGGAATTAACGTTTTATAAATTTTACCTTTCCTAGTGTTGCAGTTGTTCTGTAGTTCACCCAAAGCAGCTCTTCGGTATGCAGCCGTCCGAACCCTCAACAAGGTAAGATGGATCAAAGAAATTGTACCTGAAATCTAGAACATAGCTATTAGCGATTGCGTTCTGAAGACTCAAGTTTGGAATCCAAGTATCTCCACTCCGGCTGCTAGGTATTCTAAGTTCCTCATGTGAGGCCCAACTTTTATTCTTGTCGCAGTGTAGGTAGATCAGGAGATCAATCCTTGCTTTGTGTTTACCTATGAAATTCTCTTCATGAGGGAAGCTTCATTTTCTTATACTTTGCTATCTTTTCGGATACTTAGCAAATCTTTTTTTTCCAAATAAAGGCAGAATGACTTCTGCTTTTAAAAGAGAGAGAGAGAGACATGTAGATTGTTTCAGATCCCAGGATCAAACTTTGATTGAAAATCCTGGTGAGTAAACTGTAATTTTACTAAAAAGAGAAGAATTTGGATTAGTGGAAATTGTGTTCTAAAAAGAATAGAATTGAAGGAATGAAGACTGAATGAACCAGAAGCAAGCAAAGGGTTTGAGGGAATGAGGAGCACATGGCTAGACACATTCCAGGCATAATAGATGTATCTGGCTCATTCTCTCCAGATACACATTAAATTTATGTACATTTAATTGTATTATCAATGCTGTCAAGGTCACCTGATTTGCATGAGGTGAATTCTACTTTGTTTTCCTTTTATTAGGTTGCCATGAAGCACCCGTCTGCTGTGACTGCTTGTAACCTTGACTTGGAGAATCTCGTGACCGACTCCAATCGCAGCATTGCTACCTTGGCCATCACAACTCTACTGAAAACTGGCAGTGAGAGTAGCATTGACCGTCTCATGAAGCAGATCTCCTCATTCATGTCTGAAATCTCGGATGAGTTCAAGGCATGGAAAATTATTTGTGTTAGGCCTTCATTGTGTTTCATTTTGTGGGATGGAATGGCTGACAATTCTAGTTGTTCATGGTTCTTGTTTAATTCCCCGATTTCATCTAGGTTGTGGTGGTTCAGGCTATCAGTGCCCTCTGTCAAAAATATCCACGCAAGCATGCGGTCCTTATGAGTTTCCTCTTCACAATGCTGCGTGAGGAGGTAAGCCTGGCTGTTTGAGATATTGTCATTATTCTTGACTCCTTGCTGTGCAGAAAAACCAGAGCTGTCCTTCCTTATTTGCTTGCTTTGAAATTTAAAGAGAACTTATAACAGAGCAGTTTTCAATTTCAAAAGATTATAGCAAAAACAGGACCTACTCTCTTTCAGTCAATGTTCTTGGTGACTTTGACAAATCAAGGTATCTGAACCTCCAATACTGTAGAGTCAGATAGGTGGCTAGACCAACTCTGCACCACTATATATTTCACAGGGAGATAGGCTGCTGGTGATCCTCTGATATGTAATAATTGATTATCTCAGCCTGAACACACAAATGTTTAGGCATATGGGATTGTGCCCATAGCAGAAATGTTAGCTCCATTTCCAGAAATTTCCTTTCATTTCCTAAGAAATTGATAAGCATATCTCTATGTGCTGAAGGCCAGTTCCCCAAGGCTGTAGAAAGAGAATAAATGAGTGCCTATTTAAAAAGACATGAAGCAGAGTGGAGTAAGAAATGGAGAAAGATTGTTCAAAGAAAAATACAATGATTAAACCTGAATTAAAAATTAGCAACCAATATTTGGTAGGAACTTTAATTGTGTGTGCTAACAGGCCGGTTTTCTGGAACTACACAGCATAGTTAGATTTTTTACTTTTCAGCATTCATTTGCAGAATAAGTGAAGATCTTTCTAGAAAAGTAGGTCAGAAATGTAAATTCTTCCAAGGACAGAAATACAGATTGATCCACAATATCTTGGATAGTTGGATCAGATGTCTTCTATGTAATTCTTGCAGTACCCTTTTACCATAAGATCAAGTCATAGGAAAAAACATGTGTTCATACAGATTTTAGTCCGGGCTTGCCTAGACGTGTCTTCTTTATAAAATAATGAACTAGCACTTGAGGAAGGAAAGCCTAATCTGTCATTCTGATCCCTTTTCCTTACTACTTAGGGTGGCTTTGATTACAAACGAGCCATTGTTGAATGTATCATCAGTATCATAGAAGAAAATGCTGAAAGCAAGGAAACCGGCCTCTCTCACCTATGCGAGTTCATCGAGGATTGTGAATTCACTGTCCTGGCCACCCGAATTCTCCACTTGCTGGGCCAGGAAGGACCAAAGACCAACAATCCTTCAAAATATATTCGTTTCATTTACAACAGAGTTGTCCTGGAACATGAAGAAGTCAGGGCGGGTATGTGCACTAGAAAAAAAACATGCCGTAAGAAAGTTGGAAACTTAAGTAGGTTATTGGTCTACCTATTTTCGCTATCACCATCATCATTTCTAATTGATGGCAGTTTTCTGGTGTGCCAAAGCAAGGATTTTTTACAGTCACCCTTGGGAGATCCTGAAAATTGGACATTAGACCATCTGCTTGCAAAGCAAATTGAGGCACAGCTTTTCTCCTTTGGATTTGTTGTAGTAAATGAACTCTTTTATCACCAGATTATAGATATTTTTTTGAATAAACAGAATTTACTTAATTTCTTCTGAATTTAATCCACATGTAGAAAAGAGTTGAATGGGTTGGGAGAATTGCTAATTGAGCTAAATGGGGATCAGATACTAGGACATATTCAAATACTTTAAAGAATTCTACCTAGCTTTAGATAAGTACTCAAATCCATTTAACTTTGGAACTGTTTTAATAATGTTTTCCTAACCATATTTGGCTGCATTAACATTATATACAAATAGCTAAAAAAATGATATTTAGCTATTTGTATATAATGATATACATGTCATGTATAAATGCAGCTAGCAACAACTTCCCATCGCCCAATTCGCGCCCATAGGGAGGGCCTGCTCATGGTGCCATTGGCTAGACAATGTTGGCTGGTGGCCCCCAGGGGTAGAACTTTCTCTGGGCGCACCCACCCTCTGGAATCAGCTCCCCTTGGGGCTCCGGCTGGCCCTTGACCTTCGCAGTTTCTGCTGTGAATTAAAAGCTTGGTTATTCAAGTCCCCCAGCCTGGACTGATGGGGTTTTATACGGGTTTTTAACTTTTATCTGGTTTAATTAGGTATTTTAACTTTGTACTGGTTATTGTGGATTTTATTGTTGTGAGCTGCCCTGAGTCCGTTGGAGATAGGGCAGCATATAAGTTAAATTAATTAATTAATTTAATTAATTAATTATATATCTTCCTTGTCTTTTCCAAATAATCACTCCTACTTTTTTCACTTGTTTGCAGGTGCAGTGAGTGCTCTGGCTAAATTTGGGGCTCAGAATGAGGAAATGCTACCAAGCATCCTAGTGTTACTGAAAAGGTGAGCTTTGGGCACAGCAGCTTGGCCACATGGCAAATTTGGAAAACATAAAAATGCCATGTAAAAATGTAAAGTTAATGAAAATTGGGTCTGTACTGAAGCAACAATAAAACTCTAAGACAGGGATGTCAAACTCAATTTCATTGAGGGCCACATCAGGGTTGTGCTTGACCTTGGGGGGGGCAGGGTAGGTGTGGCCAGGGTGGGCGTGGCGAGCTCGACATCACTTGTGTCAGGGGTGCCTGTGGGAGCCTCCTGAGCTCCATTTTTGCTGGCAGAGAGTTGCAGGGGGTCATCACAGCCAAAATCAGAGCTCAGGAGCCTGTTGTTGCTGGCAAAGGCACCATGGGCTAGGGTGGGCGTGGCAAGCTCGACATCACTTGTGTCAGGGGTGCCTGTGGAGGCGTCCTGAGCTCCATTTTTGCTGGCAGAGAGTTGCAGGGGGCCATCGCAGCCAAAATCAGAGCTCAGGAGCCTGTTGTTGCTGGCAGAGGCATCATGGGCCAGTCCTTCGCTGTTTCTAGGGCAGCCCCGTGGGCCAGATCTAAGCACCCTGTGGGCCAGATCAGCCCCCAGGCCTTGAGTTTGACACCCCTGCTCTAAGATGATTAGTTTCTATATCACTGAGGCACATTGTGCATATTTTTGATCCATTTTCCAATTGTCCTACATGGCCGGTGATTGGGATCTGATCATAATTTCTAAAATATGTTAATGCAAGTCTATAAGTCCTTGATTTATAACCAGTCACTTAACTACTGTTCAAAGTTACCACAGATGCTGCTTATGACCCAATTTCAAAGTTACAGCAGCCGCGGGACCTCCACAGTCACTCATCCACCAAAGGGAGATCAGGCCACATCTAGAGGGGGGGAATCAGCTGGGGCTTGCAAGCCCCTAGCTTCCTTCCATTACTGGTACAAAGTATCTTGTCCCACTTTTATGAAAGAAAACAAAATTATTTGCACACATTTTTATCCTGTTGTTGTAATGTGTCATGTTATGTTTTCTGATTGGTTACACTGATTTAATGTTCTATATGGGGGGGTGGGGTGTCTAAGGAAATATACATTCCACCAATTGAGCAGAACCCTCTTTTTAAAAAAACTTCAGGTGTGTGATGGATGACGACAACGAAGTCAGAGACAGGGCTACTTTCTACTTAAGCGTATTGGAGCAGAAGCAAAAGGCCCTCAATGCTGGCTACATTCTGAACGGTATTCTAAGTTCATTATTCATTGCTTTTTAAAAAAAAAATTAAGTCACTCATATTGATGGACCTTCACACATGATAAAACAAGTAAATGTTGAAAATTGTTAAATGCCCTCAAGTTTACAACATTGATCTCAGAGTGAAAATTTGTAAATGGCGACATTTCAGCAAGGTGGAGGCTGTAAAACTTTTAAGCCCATTTGAAAACAGAAATTTTAAATTGCTTAAGAGCTAAAAGCAATCTGATGTAATTTGCTCAGACTTCATAAAGTTATAAATTGCCCACATTCAGACTAGAAACAAAGGCATACAGTGGAGTATTTTCCTCTATCCAAACCCTGGAATGATGCAAAAAAAAATTACTCATAACTTTCTTTTTATTTATTTATTTAAACTTTCTTTTAGTAAGCAATAGTATCTTCTCATCATCCCAACATTATTATGTCAGTAATGAGAGCAAGCCTTAAATCACCTCTGTTGATTTGGTTATTTATTTAATTCAATTTCCAGGTCACCCAATTCCAAACAACTCTGACTGACTAATCAAGGATTTTGATGGAATAACAATTCCAACCACCCAAGGGAAAAAACCCAGTCTTCCTCCTCTCCCTCCAGCTCCAGTGATGTCTGAGAGACAGTAGAAGATACTATTAGTCACTAGAAGGGAAAAGGCTGTTTCTCTTAAAGTCAATTCTTTATGCCCATCTCCATTCTGTTTGAGGGTTGGGTCAGGAAGCTCAAGTGTTGTGATAGCCATTTAGCCAGGGTGTAGGTAGGGTTGTAGTGCTGCAATAGATCTGAGCAGGAATTCTATTTTGGGGAGTCTGCAAAATCTCACTGGGGCAGCGTCTGTTCCTCTTATTTTCCACCATTCCTTTTCCATTATAGAGTTGTTTTGTTTGAGTTGGCTGAGATAAGCATTCACTTGTGTGACCATCGTTCTCATCTCTGATGTCTTTGCTGGTCTGTATGCTGAGGGGGTCATTGAGCAAGGCGAATGCCTTCACTTCATAATCTACCGTATGCGTCTCATCCCCATTGTTGAGTGACCTCAATTCTTTATGTTTAAGACACAGCCATCAATTTCTTCTTGAAAAGGAACAAAAGGGAAGAGCGAATGCATGATTTCCTATTCCCCTTTATCTCTCAGTAGCTGATACATTTTGATTTAGGGCAACATTCAGAATTCAAATGCCTGCTGGCTGGAAGTCTTCCTTTGATTGATGACATTGATGGTTCTTTTTGAATGCCTGTGGGTGAACAGACATGGCTAACACGGCATGAAGAGCAAAGGAGGCGGGCACCCTAATTTCCAGCTCTGCTCCTCTTTGGTAGTAACATTTGCCGTCTGAGCAGACTCTACTTTGATGCATGGCAGAGCCCCCTTGTCCCCTGTGTTTGAGCCTTAAATGGAAACAGATGTATACCAGATGTTGCTTCTCCTCTAGGGATTAGAGGTTTCCAGAAGTAATCTTTTGTGGATATGCTTGAAACATACACATTCGTTAGGCTAAACAAATAGATGTCACTACATTTGGAAACAGACACAAGAAATGAAGCTGGGGAGGGGAAGGCATTTCAACTGGTAAAAACCTAAGCTCTTTCAGGAGAAGGAACCATATGGAATTACAGAAGAATAGAGTTGCCTGTGTTCTGATTTAAAAGTTGGCAAAGACCTGTCTAGTTTCTTGCATTTTGCAAGGGCTCAACACTTCTCTTTTCCAGGATTGACAGTATCTATCCCTGGCCTAGAGAGGGCTCTGCATCAATATACTCTGGACCCCTCTGAAAAACCCTTTGATCTCAAGTCTGTTCCCTTGGCAACTGCCCCCATCATTGAACAAAGAGCAGGTAAGAGAAAGCAATAGCAATAACACTTAGACTTATATACTGCTTTACCGTGCCCCCTTTACAGCCCTCTCTAAGCAGTTTTACAGAGTCCACATCTTGCCCCCAACAATCTGGGTCCTCATTTTACTGATCTCGGAAGGATGGAAGGCTGAGTCAATCTTGAGCCACTCAGAATTGAACTCCTGAAGCGAACAGTGAGTTAGCTTGCAGTACTGCATTCTAACCACTGTGCCACCACGGCTCTCATTTTAGAAAGGAAAGCCATTTTCCTGGTCTAGCATAGAATCCAGCTTTTTAATCCTTATCAAAATCAGGGGTGAAATGCTCCCAGTTCAGACTGGATTGCCCAATCAGTAGTGATGACAGCGGGTGGTTCGGAGAACCGGTAGCAAAAATCCCTGCCCATGCCCAGCTGAGCCGCACGATCATCAGAGGCTTTTTTTTTTTTACTTTTAAAAGCATTTTTTTGATCAACTGAAAAAATGCTTTTAAAAGTAAAAAAAAAAAGCCTCTGACGATCGAGCGGCTCAGCTGGGATCGTCAGAGCCTTTTAAAAGCATTTTTTTACAACCTCTTTGAAGAGGTTGTAGAAAAAATGCTTTTAAAAGGCTGAGTTGCCTGATCATCAGAGGGTTTTTTTCTTTTAAAAGCAAAAAAAAAAAGTTTCTAAAAGAAAACAAAAGCCTCTGACAATCAGGCAACTCAGCTGGGATCGTCAGAGCCTTTTAAAAGCATTTTTTTACATTTTTTTACATTGAGAAAAAATGCTTTTAAAAGTTAAAAAAAGTTGGCCACGCCCACCCAGTCATATTATCCCCACCCCCACCAAGCGACGCCTACAGAACCGGTAGTAACAAATTTTACATTTCACCACTGATCAAAATGTTTTGAGTTTGATTTGAGAGGGGAAATTTTGGCAGTAACATTATGAACTGTTTGTCTTTCATTTTATGGCTGTCTGAGAGTATTTCATTTCCCCTTCCATTGCCAACTGATTTACATTTTACCACAATGTATTGCATTATTATTATTACAGACCTACTGGCAGTTCCAATTACCGTATTTTCTGGCATATAAGACGACTGGGCGTATAAGACAACCCCCGACTTTTCCTGTAAAAATATAGGGTTTGGGCTCTACTTGCTGTATAAGACGACCCCTCTTCCAACGCACACCAAATAAAAATTAAAAAACATCAACTGGCTCACCCACAATGTAAAAGCAGCTGTGCTAGACCCAAAATGGCCCCTGCAACAAGCAGGAACCTCACACAGCCACAAAAAGCCCAAAAACCCAACTTTCACACTTTACACACACAAAATTCCACATACAGCTTTGTGAGATTTTGTGTGTTTGTGTAGTTAGAGTGAAACACTACAGAAACACACTAAATCTCAGAAAGCTGCATAAATATTTTTTATTTTTATTTTTATATTTATATGAAAGCTACCTCTAAGCCACCTTTAAATGGCTAGGTCTAAAAAAGAACAACTAAAAAAAACCCCAATTAACTATTTTTTTTAAAGCTCCCAAAGGGGAAAAAAACTTACCCAATAGAACAGGGGTCTCCAACCTTGGCAACCTTAAGACTTGTAGACTTCAACTCCCAGAATTCCTCAGCCAGCTTTATTTTGCTGGCTGAGTATTCTAGGAGTTGAAGTCCACAACTCCCTGCCTGCTTGATTGCAGGCAGGGAGATTTAGTTGCTTCCTGATGCAATGGATTGCAGGCAAGTGAAGCAAGGCAAGCGTTGCGGCTAGCAGCTAAGGTAAGCAAGCTGGAGGGGGGGGGGTTGCTACCAATTAGCAGGCAAAAATTAGCAGCTGGGATCGCCAGAGCCATGTAAAAGGAAAATTTTTTCCTTTTACACGGCGCTGGCCATCCAAGCTCTGGCGATCCCAGCTGAGTTGCCTGCTAATCAGGCAACTCAGCTGGGATTGCCAGCGCCATGTAAAAGGAAAAAACTTTTTCTTTTACATGGGGCTTGCGTGTAACTCAGCTGATTAGTGGCAACTCAGCAGGCAATTCAGCTTGGCTCCTCAGAGCCATTTAAGGCTCGTCAGAGCCTTTCGGGCTGGTCTGCCTGGTTACAGGAGAACGACACCCAGCGTATAAGACGACCCCCGACTTTTGAGAAGATTTTTGTGTGTTAGAAAGTAGTCTTATATGCAGGAAAATACAGTATCTCCCATTCCTCTTGCCACCACTCCACCTTTTTCCCCTCAGCGGCCTGCGAAAACAAGCGCTTTGTTGCAGGAGGATTTGCATCCCTTTTGAATTACCCCAGCATATCTTTCAGTCCTGTTTTCTCCATTTTCATACTATTATTGTGTTTTTCTTGTCCTTCCACAGAAAATACTCCCACCTCTGCAGTCAAGCAGTTAGAGAAAATAGCAACAACCCGACAAGATATATTCCAAGGTATATATTCCAAGATATATTCTACTGGTAGTTGTATAAAATGAAGTATAATGCAGGATGTTGTTTTGTTCTACCTTCAACCTTTTTGATTTCTGGAATCTTACTTCCGTTACAAAAGTTTCTAAAATGAGGATTTTCCACCTATACTTTTGGTTAAGAACTGCTATACTTAATATAGATTTCAGTCCATAGTGGGAGGGGAAGGGTTTTTCCCCCATATTACTAATTTCCAACAATAGGAAAACTAGTTTGATTATGACACCAGACTAGAAAGAAATTTTGAATTCTAGTCCTGCCTTAAGAATGAAGCCAACTGAGTGATTCTGGGACAGTCATTCTCTCTCCCTTAGAAAGAAGGCAAGGGCAAACCACTTCTGAAAAATGGAGCTGTCCATATAGTTGCCATAAGTCAGGAATAACTCAAACAAGAAAATTCAAATAACCCCAAACAAAAAAAAAATCCCAGCCAACAAAATCCTTTTAGATTTTAAAAGTTTTTTTAATAATCGCTCCAATTGCTTTCTAATTGTTTTCTTACTTTGAATCAGAGTCAAATCTAGACCTTCAATTTTTAATAACTATATTCAGAGTAACACAAAGTACTACCTCAAGAATATATAATGCGGTAATGACATTAGCCCAGAAAGAATTAACATAGAAAAACCAGCTCATATTTGGAGACAGTTCCTCAATATACTTTCCTGGGAATCCTGTATTTTTTTTTTAAAAAAAGTTACTGTTTAGTCATAGGGAAAAGTCTTTCTACATTGAACCTACCAGATGTAATCTGAAAACTTTCTCCTTTTACACTGATCTCTATAGAAGTATAGTCATGACATTAAACAGAAACCTGTGTATGTTTTTTTTGCTCTCTTTTAGAGCAACTGGCTGCTATTCCAGAGTTCCAGAGTCTTGGCCCACTGTTCAAGTCCTCTCCTGAGCCAGAGGCACTTACAGAATTAGAAACAGAGTATGTGATCTATTGTACAAAGCACACGTTCTCCAATCATATGGTGTTTCAGGTAGGTGGTGTTGAAAAAAGCATTTGCACAGTTAATCTCACTGATATGCTGGAATATATGTACATATATCATACTGAATAGCTTTTGGTACAATATGAATAAATCAATTATTTCTTTAGCTACACTTTGTGCATTTTGTTGCACTTTTGTATTCTTGTATTACCTGATTGTAATGTTGCACAACCAGCTATTGTTATAGGAATAAAACTGAGGCTCACAATAGTTCTCCAATGCAACTCTAAAAGAAAGATTGAAAATAATTCTGTTTTGTTTTCATCTAAATGTGGTTATTTGAATCATCCAAGGAAAGAGTAGGGTTTAGGAAAAACCAATCATATTTTTAAACTCTGGTTTATTTCCTCAGGTCCTGTTTACCTTTAAATGCAGCATGTCCAGGGTTGTTAAACCCAGACTTTAACAAAAGGGAGTAAAGTTAATTAAAAATGAAAACAAATCAATCTTTGTTGCTGTCCTGAAGCAAAGGGACTATACAATATTGTATGAATTCTCAGATCATATTCACTCTTTAGCATTACGCTTTCTAGAGTCTGAAGATCTCCTTTAGCTTGATAGGTTAAAACTGTGGCTAGAGGATTAAACCAGTTGATAAGCAGAAGTTCTTTTATAGCTTTGTGAGACCCAGAGGCTTTAATAAGTGGAATTTCTTCCACTGCAGTGTTTCTACTAAAGCGACTGAAAGTTTTAGCATTATTCAAATGCAGATATACCTAGGGAAATGTGCTCTTCTTCAGTTCAGCTAATAAATATAGAGAATCTGAAATTATATTGATTGTAATAAGCATGCTAGGCCAAGAAGACGTCATTCTGAAAATACTATTAAACTTCACTGGAACATTTGTTCACTTAGAAATGAATATACCGCAGATTGAACACTTACAATTATTAGTTATACTGAAGAAACGCATCTTCTCCTGGAAACTGCCTTCTAGAAAGATGTTGTAAACTGAGGATTTTCAGCTGGATATATTTAATGCCATAAAAGATCATTTTGGAAGTGGCACAGACTACATACAGGTAGTCCTCAACTTAAGACCACAATTGATCCCAAAATGTATGTTGCCAAGTGAGACACTTGTTAAGTGAATTTTGCCCCATCTAACGAACTTTCTTGCCACATTTATTAAGTGAATCCCTGCCATTGTTAAATTAGCAATACAGTTGTTAAGTGAATCTGGCTTCCCCATTGACTTTGCTTGTCAGAAGGTCGTGAAAGGTGATCACATAACCCCGGGACACTGCAACCTTCATAAATAAGAGTCAATTGCCAAGAGTCTGAATTTTGATCACATGACTATGGGGATACTGTAATGGTCCTAGGTATGAAAAACAATCATAAGTCACTTTTTTCAATGCTGTGCAGAAAAACTTTGGTCACTAAGTGAACTGTTGTAAATTGAGGACTACTTATACAGTACTGCAGGCAAACATTGCTTGCTTCCTTTTTTTAAAAAAAAATTAACCCTCGGTTTCCTAATGTCAGAAGTCTTGTTTTATGCTCTAATGTGCTTTCACTTTTTCTGCACAATAGTTTGACTGCACAAATACGCTGAATGATCAGATTCTGGAAAATGTCACAGTGCAGATGGAGCCAACAGAGGGATATGAGGTCATTGCTTATATACCTGCCAAAAGCTTGCTCTACAATCAGCCTGGTACTTGTTACACATTGATTGCTTTGCCTGAAGAGGATCCCACGGCAGGTAACAATATTTTATGTTTCCTTAATTTAACCGCCCCTACTTAATATGTAAGGGCAGGTGCACCATAGCTAGATCCATTTCTAGAAGACCAAAGTTAATGTTGCATTTTTAAAAACTCATTTCAAAAACCAAGGGTTAATCTTTTAAAAAAAGAAAACTCACTCTAAATGAGATTGTTCAATTTTTTAGACACCTTTCAATAAACTGAAAAAAAGAGATAGTAATTTGATCAGTATGTATCCATAGAAAACATAGATGGTTTTACAAGCAAAGATCGCTGCGCAATGGGTTGGGTTTTTTTTTAATAAATGGGAACAAAATAGGCCTAGGTTAGAGGTGTCAAACTCAATTTCATTGAGGGCCACATCAGGGTTATGTTTGACCTGGGGTATGTGTGGCCAGAGTGGGCGTGGCCAGCTTGACATCACTCAAGTCGGCGCCTGAGGTGGCTCAAGTGCTCTGCTAGTGAAAATGGGCTCCCGAGCTCTGTTTTAGGCTGCCATGGCCTCCTGCAACTCTCTGCCAGTGAAAACAGAGTTCCATTTTCACTGGCAGAAGGTTGCAGGAGGCCGTGGCAGCTGAAAAGAGCTCAGGAGCCCGTTTTCGCTGGTAGAAGCACTGCGGGCAAGTCCTTCACTGTTCCATAGTGTTGAAACACTGTTTGCTGTTTCCAGGTCGGCCCCAGGGGTCAGATCTAAGTACCCTGTGGGCCGGATCCAGCCTCCAGGCCTTGAGTTTGACACCTCTGGCCTAGCGAGGAAGAACAGTTATTTCTAAAGTTCACAATGGTGTGACACCTGCTTTGTCCTCTTTTCAGTGGCTTGCACTTTCAGCTGCATGATGAAGTTTACTGTGAAAGATTGTGATCCAAACACAGGTGACACTGAGGAAGACGGTTATGAGGATGAATATGTGGTAAGACAGAACTTCAGTATCTGCAGGTTATATGGACTCCTTCCACTGTCCTCAAGTAAGGTGATACCCAGTTTGGTATCACCATATTGTGAAGTGTGAGCCACTGGATTTCATCAATGGAGCCCCATAACATGATCTGATAAATGATTTCATTATTTACACCAGGAAATAGTTCCACCTCATACACCAGTTGGTTTTATCTGGGCCAAAGAATGAACTTAATGAAGACTCTGAGCTTATAAGTGGATAAATCTCAGCATGTCCAGATGGCTCTGAGTCAGAGCTGGAGCTTCCTGCTAGAGCTCTGCCTGACAGACTTGGCTAGTAGCCAGCTGATTTTGCAGACATAATCTTGAATGTCCTTATGTCTCCCACAGGGTCATGTGCTCTAAGATAGCCATAAATAATATGGCTTGTTCCAATTGTCTTTGCGTATAGGAGTTTGAGCAGAATACTTTAGAAACGAAATTCCTTCTCACTTAAACTATGCGTTCAACTAAGGTTGACATAAGGACCTTTCTCTCTCTCTCTCTTTTTGTCTCTGAGATAAGAATACTTCATTCTGTTTTCCAAAAAATGTCACTTACAAGCTGAATGTAGAGCAATGACGATCACTAGATTTATTCCTGTGTTGGAGGCTATTGATTTATTGTTTGTTTTAGGTACAGTAGAATTGCCACTGTGAACTCTTAAATTGGAAATACAGGTATTGGTTTGCTCCCAGCCAGCATATGGAAGCACAGGACTCTGCAGGTTCTTGCAAAGCCACGATGAATTAAAATAGACGACTTAAGAAAAATCCAGCTTTATGTAAGCTGATTGGAGCTTTCCAGATTCAAAGTGACTGTCAAATATATTAGTTTAGCCTTAATGGTGATAAGGAACTCTCATCAATCTGAAATGTCAGTGAAAAAGTAACACTTACCAGTTAGCCTATTTTGGAAAGAAAATGGGAAGGCCTAGATGCACAATAGCAATAGCAATAGCACTTAGACTTATATACCACTTCACAGTGCTTTACACTTTTACAGAGTCAGCATATTGCCTCCAACAATCTGGGTCCTCATTTTTACCAATCTTGGAAGGATGGAAGGTTGAGTCAACCTTGAGCCTAGTGCCATGATTACGAACCTATGGCACACGTGCCACAGGTGGCACGTGGAGCCATATCGATGGGCACGTGAGCGTTGCCCTAGCTCAGCTCTGGTGCGCATGCGCACACCAGCCAGCTGATTTCTGGGCCTTCCAGGCCCACCGGAAGTTGGGAAACAGGCTGTTTACAGCCTCTGGAGGGCCTCCGGGGGAGGGAAGGCCAGTTTTTTGCTCTCCCCAGGCTCCAGAGGTTTTCTAGGTCCCACTGAAAGTCAGCAAACAGACTGTTTCTGGCCTCCAGACTGGAGGGGAAAGCTGTTTTTGCCCTCCCTAGGGTCCAAGAAAGCCTCTGGAGCCTGGGGAGGGTGAAAAATGGGCCTACTGAGCCCACCGGGCCATCACATGCCAAAAGCGGGGGAGCTCAGAGTCGTGTGGGCATGCGCAGGGGGGGCGGGGTGCATTGGATTATGGGTGTGGGCACACATGCGTGTGACCCCCTGGTGCTCCCCCACTTTTGGCACGCGACAGCAAAAAGGTTAGCCATCACTGGCCAGCCATCACTGGCCTAGTGAGATTCGAATGCAGCTGCACGAGCTATTTTGGGTGTCCCTAGATACACCCACATTACACCAATACTCCGCGAGCTGCACTGGCTCCCTATCCGTCTCCAGGCGCAATTCAAGATGTTGGTTATTACCTTTAAAGCCCTACATGGCTCAGGGCCAGGCTACCTTCGAGACCGCCTTCTACCGCATAGCTCCCAACAACCGGTAAGATCCCACAGTCAGTCTTCTCTGGGTCCCGTTAGCTAAACAATGTAGGTTGGCGACCTGCCTTCTCTGTGGCTGTCCCGGCTCTCTGGAACCAATTACCCCCTGAGGTCCAGACTGCCCCCAGCCTACTGGCCTTCTGGAAAACGATGAAGACCTGGCTTTTCTGGCAGGCCTGGGGCCGTTGATCTTGCTATGGTGATCTTGTGAGACCCGGCCACGAATCGGAGTGTATAGGTTTAAACTTTTGTATGGGATATTGTTCACATTGTTTTATTCTTTGTTGTTAGCCGCCCAGAGTCCCTCGGGAGTTGGGCGGCATAAAAATATGACAAATAAATAAAATAAAAGAACTGCCAAATTGCAGTCAGCCGGCAGTCAGCAGAAGTAGCCTGCAGTACAGTACTGCAACAATTGTCCTTTTCCTGATCAGTCTATTATAATTACAAGGTTTATGCAATGTATTTGAGTGGCATGGTTGCCTAGTGGTGAAGACATTCGCCTCCTACTCAGAAGGTTGAGAGTTCAGTCCTAGGTAGTAGCAGGTATTTTTCTCTTAGGGCGCAAATAAAAAATATCTGCTGTGAACTTAACATGGAATCAGCAATGGCATCTGGCCAGTAAATACCCAGCTCCATCCAGTCACCCCAACTCTACCCCAAATGAAGGGATTACAGGATTGTAAAACTCACAGATTGTAAACCTGTGGGTTTTTACTACTTTCATCAAAGTGACAAAAGCAAAGTTGTACTTTTGGGGCATATATGTAACGGTATCTGTAGAATATGGGCATGGCTCCCATTGCAGTGCTGCTCTTCTCAACATGATTCTTGTTGCTTCTGCAGACAGCACTATTCTACTGCCCTTTAAAATTTATCAGCATTGCAGCAAAGGATAGACATTTTCAAATAATTATTGTTGCTTTAAAATCTGGTCAGTTTTCTAAAGAGCTCACCGAGAAGCTCAAAGGTAATTTACTGTCAAATGTCTTTATTAGCTAGAAGATCTGGAAGTAACCGTAGCAGATCACATCCAAAGAGTTTTGAAGCCAAATTTTGGAGCAGCCTGGGAAGAAGTTGGTGATGAATTTGAAAAAGAAGAGACTTTCACATTGTCTACTGTTAAAACACTGGAAGGTAGGTAAACAAAAAACATTAATGCACAGCTCTTGATTCCTGTGCCTTAAAAAAAGTTGATATTGTAAATGTTACATGGTTTCTTATAAATATTGGGAAGCCTTCTCATAGTAGATCAGGCATGATCACAGGGAAATGTATTATGGGATAACATTAATTACACATTCCTATTCCATTTTAAGTGGAATTCTGATACATGCCATTCAGTCTGAAAAGATTTACTACTGGCAGGATGAAAAAATCTACAATGATAGTTCAGAATTCCCTTGTCTGTTAATATGATTACAAAAGTAGGTCAAAAGTAATTATTTTAGAACCAGCACTTCTAGGAACCACGGTGGAGATCTCAGTAATAGACTGTTAAAAAATTTATAGTAATTATAGACTGCTTGAAAAGTTCCACCCTAACCCTTTGAAATGGATAAATGACTATTTTTGACAGGAGAGAAAATTGAATCTTTGATTTTCATGTTCATACAAATTGATGTTTAAAATACTTGGTGATTCCACCAAATTAATACAATTGAAGATGGTGAGACCCCAGCCTGCAAGACCTCTCATTGAAGTTGCACTCTTTCCCAGTACTCAGAGCGTATGAGTTATTGAACTGACCACAAGTGAAGTCACATGGTCTCTGTACCTTACCTTTTGTTTCTTGGAGAAAATGACATCTACTTTCTCTGGGAATAGGAAACCTAATAATCTAGTTATGTCAGCAATATTTTTATTTCCACAGAGGCAGTGGGCAATATTGTGAAATTCCTGGGAATGCAACCATGTGAGCGGTCAGATAAAGTCCCGGATAACAAGAACTCTCATACTTTGTACCTAGCAGGTGAGTTTTTCTGTGTCCTCTCTGCTGATCTTAATGGGATCTTTTTGTTTTTGGATGCCTGAATCAGTGTTGACACCTGGTGACTGCTGGACAAATCCCTGCAGCTTTCTTGGCAAGATTTCAGAAGTGGGTTGCCATTTCCTTCTTCCCAAGGCTGAGCAAGAGTGACTAAGTCACCCACCTGGCTTTGTGTCTATGCCAGGACAAGAACTCATGGCCTCCCAATTTCTAGCCTAGTGCCTTTAAAGCAAACTGACTCCTCTAATTGGTTTGTTAGTCCATGCTAAGTGTCTGAAAAGAAGTTTTCATATTAGCTTGATATAAATTCAGTCCTTTTTCTCAGTGAACTAGACAGTTATCTAGTCTACTTCGATATCAACTTAGCACACGCTTTCACTATTAGGAAAGATATTTCATGATAATAGTGCTACAGATGAGGAAGCAGTATCATAACTTTTCTTCAAGCTTTATTATTCTAATATATGTGGATATTTGTAAGAAATATGCTAGTGCCGGAGATTCCAGTGGAATGAGATCTCTATCAGTACATGATATCTGAAGTATTTCTATGAATCTACTCCCATTATTTGATTCATGAAAATAGTGAAGGGGATCCTTGGTGGAGTTCATAATTGTCCCAAATTCTGCAAAGTGGTTTCCCCCTTCTTCACCATAATCCCATTTAGGAAAAGCTGAAGAGATAAATCATCACAAAGTGATTTAAATCACAATTCAATTGTAAGATAATTTGGCCATTGACCAAAACATCGTCAGTGTTCTAAATATTCTTAATGATAATATAGGAGGTTAATTATCTCCTTTTTAAAAAGAGCTTTTAGTTTGGCAATTTGCTTTAATTCCTTCAAGAGTGGAAATATAGTTCCAGCCATACATGCTTATAAAAGTATTACTCTCTTTGATCTGCTACAGGTGTATTTCGAGGTGGTCATGACCTCTTGGTTCGTTCTCGCCTTGTCCTCACAGAAATTGTGACAATGCAAGTCACAGCTCGGAGTAAAGAAGAACTTCCTGTGGATATCATCATGGGTTCTGTTGGCTAAACTCATTTTCAGGCTGCCTGTTTCAGACCCCCAAGGCTGAAGGGAGAATTAGAGGTCTCTTTCTTTTGCTCTGGACATTGGGAGAAATACTAGAACACTGGCATCAGTTCTTTCTCTAATTAGAAATGAAAGCTATGTGTGTAGGTTTATAACCACAAGAATGTTTCTGTGAAATACTGAATTGGTTATTTCTTCATGTTTGCCAGGCTACTTCAAAAGAACATCCCTTTTATACCAAGGTGCCTAATAACACTAAAGTAGTTGGCTCTAGCGCCTGTTCTGGTCACCATGTGTCAGATTCATTATGTGATTAGCCAGAGCCTTTACAACTGGGGCAATTATTATATTTTATGACCTTTCTAGACCCTTACATATATATTATAAAATAAAAATATGGATTTTATGCCACCAACGCCGCTACGCTGAAGAATATGAAAATAAACACATTTTATCTCTTGCCCAAATGGTATTGAAAAGATATTCACAATACACAGGTCTAGTTGCTTTGGTTGATTTATATCAAACTTGCCTTCATTTTCAAATTGTTAATAGCCTGATTTGAAGAAGTGCTAGGGTGAAAAAGAATCAGGAATATGAATTTCACAAGAAACTGGCAGGTAATCTAGAGTAGAAAACCAGAATGAAAAAAAAAACAGAAGCATCCTTTATTTCAAATCATGTCATTTTTCTGTATTGATATTTAGAAAAGAGGATATTTAAGGAAATTGCTCATTTTCATATTGCTTCACGTTTCTAAAAGTCATTTGTTTCAGTAAAACAGCCTAAATTGTTCTATGAGTGGGCATCTATTACTGTGGTTGATTTTGATTTTGTAAAGGCTGATACTGTGCTTTATTCTATTCTGACTAGATTTTATACATAAATGTTGTGCCATATAATGAAAGAATAAACAATGTTTAACATTCTTATAATTTGCATAGCTAATTATCAGAATTGTGATAAAATGTGGTGTATACTACTAGATTTCAGTTCTTCATGGTTTAGAAAAAATATATTAGGATGGTGATATAAAATCATCCATTATGCTAATAATATACATTCAACAAAGTTTTAATCCAGCTTCTCCAGCCTGATATCCCTCAAAGTGTAAGGACTTTATAAATTTTGTACTAGCTATAGAATCATATAAATTAAGAACCTTATAGTTTGTTTATTGCTGAATAGACAAGTTTGATGTTGAATGGATTATATACTCTGCAAACAAAACTAGGGGTTTTTTTCACGGTTGACTGAAAATCTACTCATGGATGTCCTGCAAAATTTAAATTTGAACTTTAAAAATAATATCTATCATATTAACAAGGTATGACTTGAGCAATATTCCAAATTTGTCCTACAATGTCTAATTCCAGAGAAAAGAAGGAAGAGGCAGAGAAATGTATCTAAATAGTGTAAAGGATGAGAGACCGTTTTACACAGGGATGAACATATAATACAATACTACAAAGAAGATATAGATCAACAGAGGTAAAGAAGAGATGCTGTTCATGTATGAATAACTATACAAAAAGTCCTCCCAAATTGCTGATAGATCCAAATATTTTGGAAAGCGTCGTTAAATGGGATCTAAAAATATTGCTGACCATAAAGCTGCAAAAGTTGATGAAATGCCAGCAGAACTGTTTAGAACAGAAGTCTCCAATCTTTTCAGCATGTTGACCCTTTCATGAAATTTCAGATTGTTCTTCAACCCCTAAACATTTATTATGTGAAAATACAATATTTGGATAGTCCCACAATCCATGGGGTCAATATTCACTACTTTGGGGAACCCGAATTTAAAATCTTGCAAAATTATGCTGCTAATATACTGCTTGTAATTGGTAAGCAGATATGGAAACAGTTGAGGACAGAGAACTGAAAAAGATCAAGCTCTAGTTTAGTATCCAGCAAGGCAGTGTTAAAAAAGCTTCAGCTACCTCTATGTACTGCAGAATTTGTATGGTAATCAGCAACAGTAAAAATGGAATATGGAGCAATTAATTAGTTCAAAATTAAGAAAGGAGTATGACAAAGTTATATACTGTTAACCTATTTAACTTAAATGCAGATATATAAAGATAAATGGACTAGAAAAAAATTAGCATTACAAATGTTGAAAGAAATACTGTACATTACTAACAACCTGAGGTATGCATATAATTCTGTTTTGGCTGCTGAGCACAAGAAAGACTTAAGAGCTGTTTTGTGGAAGGTGAAAGAAGAACCTTCAACAAAAGATTATTTATGTCTTTCTTGCTTCCAGCAAGCAGGTTGATACCACTAGCACATCTGAGATTGCTAATGCCAGCCCATTGCAAATGGGTGAAGAAGTAATAGTAGTACAGTGGTCTTTGACCTATGACCTTCATTTAGCGACTATTTGAAGTTATGGCAGATCCTGAAAAAGTTACATACGACCTGGATTTGTATGTGACAGTCACATGACTGCATTTTGGATGCCCAGCAACTGCCCCACATTTATAGCTATTTGCAGTGCCCTGCAATCACATGACCGTAATTTATTATATTTTCCCCAGAAATCGGCTTTTACTTCGTTTCCAGCAAAAAATTCCCCATAGCAAACAATGGTTTGTTTAACTACTGCTATTTCACTGAAAAAAGGGAAAATCAGGTATGGTCACATGTTAACTCATTTAATGACCATCATGACTGGAGACTGAAATTGTTAAGGACTGCCTGTAATATAGACTATATCTTCCTGGGCTCCAAAATTGAGATACTCACTTTATCATGAAATAAAAAGCATCTGTTTCTTGGGAGAAAAATTAAGATCAATAAAACACCTGTATTAAAATTAAATCAGTAATGTTACTACAAATATCACTATTATAGGCCTGCTGTATATTCAGTTTGCATAGAACTTCAATTTAGAAGTTGAAGCATGTATCTCAAATATTAAAGCATGTATCTTGCAGAATGCTGCCTCATCTATTCTGTGATATGGACAAAATATATTTTTTGTAGCTATGGAAAGGAGTTGTATCACAACAATTTGCAAAACACTTTGAATGCAGACAAAATTAATTTATGGTGTAGGATATAGACACTTGTGAGTCTATTTTAAGGAAGTGTAGAAGTGAATGGGTGAAGTGTTAGCTCTCATGTGCATCAACCCGTGAACTGTTTTTTTCTGGGGCAAACAGAATAGTCACAATTTCACTTTGTATAATGTTTTACACTTAAATCCACTCTTCTGATTTAATGGTGGAAACTATAGTAAAAACTATAGTGAGAGTTCTAAAGACAGATTGAGGCATGCTTACTGAATATACTGGCTTGTTTAATTTTTTTCAGAAATGATTACAAGGAAAAGCTGGCCACAAATGGACAACACACATTTAATTACAACCTTCAGCTACCAAATCTGGTTTGTAGACATATGGATGATCATGGGTTGACAGCTGAGTTAGAAATGTTTATTCATATGTATCCAACATCCATTCGGTGTTTTGCAGTCCTAAGTATTGTAGTTCTGACACAAAGGCTACACAGGGAGATACGATACTTCTGTAAAGCCTCTGCGAAGTAGAGAGAAATGACATATAGTGGATGTTTATTAATAGATTTATGTCCATATGTGATTGTAGAAGAATCCTCCTGTCTTGATTTCTGAACTGCAATTCCCCACCACCACCAAGCACAACCTCAGCCCTTATAGATTCAAATTCTGTGTTCTACAATTCTGTTTGGGATTGAAGTTTTGCTTTTCGGGCCAGAGTGGCAGAGGCAGATCCGACAAACTGGCAGTGCCGTCCAGGCTGTTTTCACATTTAATAATGATGATGATGATGATTAATTGACATCGCGGTACCAGGAGACACCAGAGTCAAAGAAAAAGAACTGGAAAAGATCATGAAATATCGTGACCTGGCCATAGAAACTACACAGCTATGGATGAAACATGTCACCCGGGCACTTGGTACCATGTCCAAGAATTTCACAAAACACTTCAAGAAATTGCAGCTTCCTGCAATAACACCAGCAGAACTGCAAAAACTGGGCTACTCAGAACATCATACTTCGTTGATACCTAGGACGCTGGCAGCAACCCGTATCAACCATTAGCACCAGTCAATGGTATTTGTGATGCATTATGATTATTATTACCTTTTATTCATTAAAAATGAAACTCAGTCAACTAAATGTTCAGTTGACTGAGTTTCATTTTTAATGAATAAACAGCAGCAGCAACAACTATTATTATTATTATTATTATTATTATTATTATTATTATTATTATTATTATTATTATTATTATTATTATTATTATTATTATTATTATTATTATTTCCTGGATGAAGACCCGAAAGCAGCGCGCACAGACCGGGGAAGACGCGCGTCTTCGGAGGGGAGGCGGAGGCTTCGCTGCGCTTCAGTGACGCGAGGGTAATGGGGGTGGGGGGGAATTGGTACCAGCCGCGGAGCGGGTGACTTCCGAGGCTGCGTTTTGAAAAACAAGCTGAGCCACAAACAGGAACCCTGCCCGGGCGGGACCGACCGACCGACGGCCAGAGCGGAGGGAGAAGAGCTCTGGAAGGCGGGAAAACCCGAAGGGAGGAGGCGCCTGTTTTCCTCGTCAAAGGAGCTCTTCCCCCTGGTCAGGATGGAATCCGGGAGGCTGAAAGGGGCGGCGGTGGCGGGGATGCGGAAATGGCTTCTGACGTGCTAGGGAAACCTTTTGTATAACTGGTCCTGGTGAGCCCCAGATGATCCCTTCCTCTCAAACTTGGGAATCTCCGGTACGAAAACGGCCTCGTCCCTTCTCTTTGCTAGCTTTTCTTACAAACACGGCTTAGGCTCCTTTTGGCGCCCAAACCAGGAAGGGAGAAGGAAGGAAGGAAAAGGTGCTGAAGGAGCATTTCTTCCCAAGTTTTTGGTGTCTGGCGATTTATTGTCCGATATAAAGCTCCTTTTTGGGGGGGGGGAGGGGGGATGGAAGAGATACTTAACGGTGGATCAGAGGATGTAGTAGGGGATCTCCGGAGAAGCTGAATTGATGATTTAGGTTGGTCTTGTCTGTGGAAGTTAAGAGAACAGGGGTTTCTCATCAAAATTGGTGTTGTTGCTTCATATATTTGTATTGAGGAAAATGTCAGGCTACTTTTACTCTTAAAATTATTCACTTATGAATCATTGTGGAATTTAGCAAAATCAAGTAAAGAAGCAGCCAGGCTAAAGAGTTGCAGCATCAAGTAAAAAGTAGTTTACTCATTGCAGGGAGAGTGAGACCCTTCACTTTATCAGGCTGGCCCTCTTGTAGGTTAATTTGTGCCTTATTAATTTGACTGCAATTTTCTTTTGATTGTTGTGAGCTGCCTAGAGTTATTGCAAGTTGGGAGGTATACAAGTTTAGTTAATAATAGTAATACTTAGAAATGCAGGAAGTGAATTGATTTCCAGATAAACATCTTCCAACTTGTGACCTCGCCTGTCGTCTTCCCCATTGACTTTCTCCCTACAAGCATCCCGCAAGCAAAGTTGATACGGAGGCCATCAGGAAGTCAGAAGTTGCTCCCTCTCTCACTGCTCTTTTGTTCACCCATCGCCATTTGGTTGATTGGTCTAGTTCAGGGGTTGGCAACCTTAAACAGCCTCAAAGAGCCACAAAGGTTCTAACTGGAAGCCCCCACCCAGCACCGTTCAACTCTGGAGCTGACAGGAAGTCTGGTTCCCCCACCATAGTGTCTCCTCCTAGTGCGGCGTCCTTTTTCCTCTACCTGTCCTAACCGAAAGCCCTATCAACTGTGGAACTGACCAGCGACAGGAAGCCGCAGCAGGGGGATGAAAGAGCCACATGCGGCTCCAGAGCTGCGGATTGCTGACTCCTGGTCTAGTTAAGTAAATATCTCTGAAATGATGATATAACAATGCTCAGGTTGTTTAGAATGTTCCTAAAACACTGTTTTGTAGGCCACTGTTTTGAGTGCACTGTGGAAGAATGTGCGGACGGACAGCTGTTAGTCTGGGAGCAGATCGTATCCGCCGTGCCTGTGCTTATCACAATAATCGAGGAGAAAGAAAGTATCCCGAATGGCAAAATGCTGACAAATATAGCCCTTCGTTCAATAAGAGCCCACAATCTAACAGTCCTGTGCTTCTCTCCCGGCAACATTTTGAGAAGGTGAATTTCTTCAATTAACTTACATAATATAATATTTTTAAAAATTCAGGTAATTCTTAACAACCTTCTGCTTAGTGACCACTTGAACTTACAATGGCCTTGGAAAAGGTGACTTAAATGGCATTGAAAAAGGTGGCTTAGAACTAGTCCTCATACTTATAACCATTGCAGCATTCCTCTGGCCATATAATCAAAATTCAGCCACTTGGCAACAGGCATCTACTTATGTCAGTTGCAGCATCCAGGGGTTATGTGATTGCCATTTGCGACCTTCCCATCTGGCTTCCAACAAGCACAGTCAAGCAGAGAATTCACTTAACAACTGCAGTGATTTGCATTTATTATGCAAAAGGCATAATACCATGGCAAAAAAGGTCATACACATTGAGTACAACTCACTTAACGCCCGCCTTGCTTAGCAGTGGAAATTCTGGTCCTACCTGTGGTCATAAATGAAAGATTACTTGGAATTGTTTGCTGCATTCGCTTTCTGTTCTCTGACATTTTTACATTCATCCTTCATCCTAGTTAAAGCTGAATTTTTGTTTTAAAAAAATCACAAGCATGTTTTGTCTGCTCTGTGGCATTTCGTAGGACATTAGCTTTCTGTTGTTATAGAAGCTTCTTATAATAAAGCAACATAAAATGACTTCTGGTTGAATGTTAGGGGGGAAATCCTAATAGTAAAAGCATAAGAGCAGTTAAATGACCTGGTGAATGTTAGGCTCCCCATTACTGCAGGTATTTGAATATCTGGGCTTAAACATACTCCAGAAAAGTTTTGACTTCAGGCCTACTTGGCAGTTTTAAAGTTGTAAGAAATTTATTTTCAGGTTGTTTAAGAAAATGAGAAGAAAAGATTTCGTGTATTTCCCTCATATCAGTGAACTCAAATATATGTGTTGCTTGTAGATATTGAGGTGACTATGCCAGTTGGAATTTTGCTCATTTACCCTCATGCCTGGATGAGTTCAAGCAGAGATTAGACAGGCAACTGTTAGCAAAACTTGTTTTTGATTACGTGTATAAAGTTTTCTCATTCTATGAACAACATATTTTTCTTGTTAAATACATCATAGTTTTAAAAGTTGTGATAATTGGGAAAGTTGACTAAAATATACATTTCAAAAAGTTGTTAATTGCACCGTTATTCTGTAGCAATAATCAACCAGCATCTGCATATTGTAGATACAAACAGCATCTCAGATAGTTCTTCTCCAATGCTATATTAGTCATATATCTCTTGGCTGGTAGACCTTGGATACATAAAATAATGTCTTGCACCAAAGAAAGTGTGTGTGTTTGTGTGTGTGTGTGTGTAGCTTTTTACTGAATTTTATTGAAGCTATTTAAGAGTTAGATAAGGGTCCCTTAAAAATAAAAGAACAGTGGCCTCTCCCTTTAGAAATCATTACTTAGAATCTATAAAGGAATTTTTTGGTATGCATATGATCTTTCTAGTTTCACATGCCTGATTAAATGTCACAGGTTTATTTAAATGAATCCACTATAATGTTTTTTCTGGTTTTCAAATATGCACGCTATTGTATTACCTGTTAGATAAACCCATACACACAGGTATGAGGGGAGATAATAGTGCCCATTTTATAATAACGCTAACTGCTCAAGCTTTAAAAAAAACTTAAATGGGATATGATTTTACTTGTAGTTCAACATAAAGTTGTTTCGCATTTGAAAATAATGAAGTATCAGATCACTGCACACACTCAGATTTAAAACCTCATATAAGCATAACGCTTTTTCAAACTATTTCCTCTTTCATTTTCCTGTCTAAATGCTCAGGATAACAATCTACAGAAGTTTTAGCAGTTCATAAAATCACAAAGAGAGAAAAATAAATGAAGTTAATAAAGATTGCCACAGAGTCATATATTTTTCTCTTCCACTAGAAAAAAATATTTCTGCTACTTCATTGGCAATTTATCTGTTATGCTGTGCTTCATAGGCAACAACATATAGTAAAGAATATTTTATCCTTGGAGAAAAAGAGATACATACACAGGATTAGCAAGCAAGAGGCAAGACGAAAGGGGAATGGGCACACTTGAGGGGAAATAGATAACCAAATATTGTATTGGTGATTTTAAACATTTGGAATGCTGTGATGGCAAAAGCATCAAACTGATCCACAAAACATAATGAATATGAAATTAGAAACAAAGTTTTCAACATTTTTAAATATTTAAACTTATATGCGTATTGTAAGATTTCAGACAAACAAAAATGTTGGTTTTTTAAAAACCTGAATTTAAAGCTATTTAGAACTGATGTACAGGGCACTGAAAGTGAATTTGATTAAATAGACAAAAAGAAGAAATGAAAGCCGTTGGTCTGTTTCAATTGTTTTAACTGAGAAAGGTGCGAAAAATGACTCATTTAGGTAGTGAAGATATTTATAAATGCATTGTGTTTACTTGCATGATTCTTCTGATTTGCATTTGCATTGTCTGGGCTCAAACCAAGCAAATTGAGTCTAATTAGAACTTGGATCACAGAGCCTGGAAATTCCATGTGTGTTTGTTAATCTTGGAAATTGAAAAAAAATCCCAAAAGCAGTATCAACCCACTTCTATATTTCTGCCAAGAAAACTACACAGACATGTCTGTGAAATCTTCAGAAACACAGATCATTTTGAAGAGACTTATCTTTTGGAGGAGTGTTTTGGAATATATGACTCAGTGTGCACTCCAATATATCTCTAAAATTCCTATATAAAATAATTGAGCTTTTCTAATGATACCAACAGCTTGACTTCCTCCTTTTACATTTTTACAAAATTTTGCCACTCATTCTTTCAATAACTGAGCTGACTAGCTGACTATTCCACACACATATATACAAAGTAGGACTATCATATCTAGTCTGCAAAAACCTATATTACTAGATGATAGTAAAGAGGTTTCTGTAAACATGTCTGAAGTTCTGCAGCTCATCAGACCTCTAACAAAGACAAAACTCAAGCTACTTATAAGACATAAATACATAGAAGCATATATTGTTCATTGGTGAGAAATGGGGAGTTGCATATTCAAGCCAGGTGCACATCCTTAGCTGAATCTGTGCATGCAGCCTCTTTCTTGAAATAACTTTTTAAAAGACTGATTTTCTGTTTTAAGCAGCTGATTAATTAAGGTTTTTGCTATTTAAAACACATCAGCATTTACAATACCAGGAGTGATATGCACAGGGTTTTGGAACAGAGTCTTTGTAGAGTAATCTTAATTTTATGTATCTGTGCATGCTTCTTCACAATATTTCCTTTTTGATTTATGAAAGAATGCCAATTCTTCTGAGCGTATCCTTGTAGCCATGCGTTGGGGCCTAGTTCCAGCTTGGTTCAAGGAAGCTGACCCATCTAAAATGCAGTTCAACACTTTCAATTGTCGGAGTGATACCATGATGGAGAAATTCTGCTATAAGGTTAGTTGTATAGTTTGGGAAAAAAGTCTTTGTTTCCTTCCAGCCATGACCTTTGTGACTTTTGGGCTACACATGAAAACTGGAGCTTTGTTTAAAATATGCTACCAACATCAAGATGCTGCAAACGCTACATTTTATTTTTTGTTTTCTGAAAAAGGAAAAGGCCAGTTGGTGACACCATTTCAAATGCTTGACAGAATGAAATATTGACTTTTAAGACAGGCCCGTAGAACTACAGTAGTATAAATAAGCCCATTAAAAACTAATATAAAGGCTGAATATAATTACTTTTTTCTACAATGTTTTTTTTTTGAAGGATCAGATTATTGCGTAATTATTAAACAGAATCAGGAAATGATATACATATGACTAAGGAAATATAGTAGATATCTCCTGGAAAGCTAAGTGTTCTTCTGTATAGTAACCAATAACCTCAAGTTTGATCTATAATGACTTGGTAGCTTACCCAATATTATGGGAAACTGCTTTTACTGATTATTTGTTTATTTTATCCAGTTGCAGTTTCCTTCCTTTTTTCCCCAGAACTCAAAAGAATTGGAGTAGGGGAATATAAAAACAAGAACTGCTGCAATCTAATGTAAACAAAAGGTTCTTGACCCTTACTTGCTGTTTTATCAGTATAATTCTGGAACATGAATAAAATCCTGTTATTTATTGGTTCGATTTATATGCCGCTTTTCTCTGGAGACTCAGGGTGACTTACAATGCATTAAGTAATAGCCTTCATACTTTTGAATATACCTGCTTAGTAGGGCTTCCCTCCCCCCCGCCCCAAGCGGTGTTCTTTTTTATACAAAGTCGTCTTACTGCTCCCACAATCCGGGTCCTCATTTTACCTACCTCGGAAGGATGGAAGGCTGAGTCAACCTTGAGCCTGATGACATTTGAACTCGCGGTAATTTGAACTCGCGGTAATTGCAGGCAGCTGGCAGCTAAGTGCTACTTTAACAGCACTTTAGTCCACTGCTCCACCAAAGCTCTTAGAGAACAAAATTCCATCAGGAACAAACCAAAACAGAAAATATCTTATTCCTTGGATCATTTATGAATCTGGAAGCTGATTTCATAATTCAAATTTGAAGTGTAACTTATGGAATAAACCAGGAGCCCCAGTATAATCATTTCTTCTTGGGAACCTCCTGGTCTTTATTGTAAAAGAAGCCTTATTTTGAAAAGGAAGTTGGTATTCTGAAGAATTCTGGCTTTGCATTCTGACTGAGTAAGGCTTTCGAGAATTATTAACCACAAATTTGTCTGATGAATAAGGAGAACACCAGTGTTTTTAATGGGCTTATTTACACTATTGTAGTTCTACAGGCTTGTCTTAAAAGTCAGTATTTCGTTCTGTCAAGCAGAATGAAAATTGCAGCAGAAAATTCAGAACAGTTAGCGAAGATTAGCTAATTTAGGTGGGAGGGGGGGACAATTCTTCATTTCAGCAAAGAAATCACGTATTTTAAGTGATACAGTGTTTATTTTCACACAACAGTGAATGTTGAGGACTTACTGTATGGAGGTCAAAATAATGTAATCATTAAAATTAGAACTTTGCAACAGCCTGGATTTGAAGGAGAGATGGCAAGATGGAGCACAGGTTTGCACTCATGTAGCACCTGTTTAAATCATATGTAATATTCCTTGTCCTGGGATTGAATGGCAGCGGTCAAGCAAACACAGGAACTCTGCAGCAATTATTGACAGATGTTATGTGTTTCTTTGCATTTTGAACCACCTTTCTCCCTTTGAATCCTGATTGCTGCACAGTTCTAATTAAAACTTAGAGTGAACTCTTGCTCTGAATATGATTTTATAGCCTGCTCTATGTGGTAGTATTATAATCTGCCAGCAACAACCATAAAATGTATCCTTTTAATGCATTTGAAGTTAGCATTGAATAAGTTGCTATTAATCCTGCTCCTCTCTTCTTTCCAAAGGTACCTCTCTCAAAAGGCAAACGGTGTGTGGTGCTGGCTGATGGCTACTATGAATGGCGACAACATAATGGACAAAAGCAGCCATATTTCATTTACTTTGCCCAAACTGAGCAGGAAATGGTATAACATTATTGCAATTGTTATATTTCATGCTGATGTTTCATTGATGTTTTTTTAAAGCTATCCCCATGAAAGATTACTGCTACTACTATTAATATTAGATTTGTCAGATAGAAATGGATAGAACTGTGCCTTTACGTTTCCCCCTTTTTGTCATAACTGCCGCAACTCAGGTTGAAGATGGTCATATATTATCCTGCTTGCTTAAAGACTTGCTTAAAACTGAGGAAATGTGGTACTCCTAAGCATACATTCTACTTCTTGAAACACTTGAGTCCCTGAGCATTTAACAATTCCAAATGTATCATTGGTAAACTCTGCAATAACCTGGCACTTATACACAGATCAGCTTGACATTTCCAGGACAGCTTAGAATAATGAATAAAATGTATTGCTAAAAAGTACATGATGTGAGAAATATCTGGAAGGACAAACAGGGCATTTTGCCTATCATCTAAAAGAAAGTAACATAGGCACAAAGCAAAATTCCCTGAGGAATGGGGATAATACAACTAAAATGGAGCTGTTGTGGCACAGTGGTTAGAATGCATATTGCAGGCTAACTCTGCCTGCTGCCAGAGTTCGATCTTGACCAGCTCAAGGATGATTCAGCCTCCCATTCTTCTGAGGTTGGTAAATGAGGACCCAGATTGTTGGGGGCAATATGCTGGCTCTGTAAACTGCTTAGAGAGGGCTGTAAAGCACTAACGGCAGGGGTGAAATCCAGCAAGTTCTGGAGAACCGGTAGCGGAAATTTTGAGCAGTTTGGAGAACCGGCAAATACCACCTCTGGCTGGCCCCAGAGTGGGATGGGAATGGAGATTTTGCAGTATCCTTTCCCTGTCATGCCCTGCAAGCCAGTAGTAAAAACATTTGGATTTCACCACTGACTGAAGGGGTATATAAGTCTAAGTGCTATTGCTAAAATTATTAACATTGCTTCATATGACAAAAACCTGGAAACCAGGCTATACTGTAAACAGCTTATCAAATATCAAATAAAGTTATTTGAACTGTATTCTGAAATCAGTAACCAAGATAAGTTTCCAGCACCTGATTTTACTACTAAAAATGGTAAATTATTTGTGAAGACCTTTTTTCAATGATATTCAGTTTTTGAGCAGTCTACAAAGACAACCCCACATATGATATTATGTAGTAATCTAAGAAATTATCAGAGTCCAGACTGGCAAACAGATTTAATTTAGGTAGTTCACAAGCTTAATTTATAAAATTCAATCTGAGTCAGAGGAACCATTTTGTTCTCTAGTGTCAAAACCTTGAGTTATGAGTTAAATTTCAGTTATTGTGATATAATTATGCAGCAGTAACAGATTCAATAATAATTTGATGTTCCATGCAATTATAATGGTGTTACTTAAGGACTAGTAAACCAAAGTTTATTTGCAAGAAGAGGATAAGAAATCTAAAGATGTGATGTTTGTCTGTTTAAAAGGTGATTCTCTGCTGTCTTTTTTTTTTTAAGTTCACCAAACCAGAAATGGAAGATGAGGTTGAAGATTCAAAAGGGAGGAAGCTGCTTACCATGGCTGGGATTTTTGATTGCTGGGAGCCCCAGAATGGAGCAGAACCATTGTACAGTTATAGTATCATCACAGTAGATGCATCTGAATGTGTAAGATCCATCCATCACAGGCAAGAGAGACATGACTAGAGAGCGCTTCTCACAGAACAAACTGTAAAATGTAGTAACTTGAAGATAATGCTTCATAAATTGCACTTCCTGTTGTCTAATTTTTTCTATATTTACCAGATAGTGTCCCAAAGGTGCTTTTTCTGGAGGCAAGTGGATTTCCTTGTTTTTTCTTTGAAGACATTTCATTTCTCACCCAAGAAGCTTCTTCAACATTCTTCTTCTTGGATGAGAAGCAAAACAGCTTCAAAGAAAAAGCAAGGTCCAGTTGCCTCCAGAAAAAGCAACCTTGGGACAACCATGACCTTGATGAGTGAGAATCTCTACAGACTTTTACCAGATAGTGTGTTTATTTTTAAATATCAAAGTCAGAATATGAAAAGTTATCTAATCTTATAAGATGGAGGCTTCTTATAAGATGCCTATATGAAATAGGCATCTATGGTGATTTTGGTATGACTTATTCAAATAGAAGTAAGTAAGCTTGTTCTAACCCTCCTACATTGTTTGATCAATGTAATCCTTAGAGAAATTGAGTAAGCTTTTAATGAGGGTGCTGCAATATCAGACCTTTTTTTTTTTGCTGAATTTGATTTTTAGAATCTGGTTCATACTGATGCTTGGCCTCAGTATGTTTTCTATTATTACAGGTTGTGGATTAGTTCAGATGTTTTTTTCCATCACAAAAATCTATGTCTTTCTACTTCTCTAGAATGCCAGCTATTCTGGATGGGGACGAAGCAGTTAAAAAATGGCTTGACTTTGCAGAAATACCCACAGAAACAGCCATTCACCTTATCCAGCCCACAGAAAACATTGCCTTCCATCCTGTGTCAACAATAGTGAACAATTCCCGAAATAATTCATTAGAATGCATTTTACCCATTGAATTGGATCCCAAGAAAGTATGTGCATTTCCTTTTCTAGGATATATATTCAATCTCCCAATCTATTTTACAACCCTATAATTTTATGGCGGTCTCCCATCCAGATATTAAGCATGGCTGACCCTGTTTAGTTTCTGAGATTGACTAAGATGCTGCCCCCTGCTTTTAGGCTAAGCATCTCTATGCCAAATAAATGTCACACTGATTTTACTGATTGACTCGGAAAGCATGAAATTCAAAGATGGAGTGCATGTACAGCTTCTGCATCTGTATTCTGTTTACCAGTTCATAGGTAAAAAATATTATTTTAGGGTCTTCATCAAGCTTTCCTGGATAAATTTGGGTATGTGATCCCGATAAACTGAAATTGCCCTCATCAGATACCATGTTTCCCCAAAAATAAGACCCAGTCTTATAGTTTCTTTGAACCCAAAATAAGCTCTTGGCCTTATTTTCAGGGAAGTCTTATTATTTTGGGGTGCGTGGAGCAAGATGGAGCTCCTCTTGCCATCTTACCTGATTTCCAGCTTTGCATTTAAATATTTTCGGGGAGAGGCTTATTTTAGTGCATGCGCTCAAAAGCCCGATCGGGCTTATTATCAGAGGATGTCTTATTTCGGGGAAACTGTATAAATTTGTTTTCTTGGGTGGAGTGGTTTGGGAATCTTTTCTTTTCAGAACAGGTAGCCCTCGACTTATAACCATCCGTTTAGTGACTGTTTAAAGTTATAATGGCATTGAAAAAAGTGACATGACTGTTTTTCACTTTTACACCCATTGTAGTATCCCCATGGTCACATGATCAGTATTCAGCCACTTAGCAACTGGCTCATATTTATGATGGCTGCAGTATCCCAGGGTCATATGATCACCTTTGTGACCTTCTGACAAGCAAAGCCAATGGGGAAGCCAGATTCACTTTACAACTGTGATACTAACACTGTTTGTGATTCATTTAACCACTATGGCAAGAAAGATCGTAAAATGGGGGAAAACCCACTTAACAACTGTCTCATTTAGCAATCGAAATTTTGGGCTCAATTGTGGTCGCATTTTTATTTCACCAAGTGGGAATGTGAAATGAAACAACTAAATTGTAATACCAAGATTCACTAAACTAGTCTGTGATTTTGAATGAACTAGTCATAAAAATCTTATTTTTCTTATTTTGTATCTTCCAGAATACCAAAATCAATGCAAGCAGCACAGTAATGCTGAACTGGTTAAAAAACAAAGGCCCCAGGAAAGATGACAAGGATGAAGACAATTTACCAAAGTGGTCCAGCCAGTTCATCCAGACACCACCGTGTAAAAAAACTAGCATGGACTTAATGCACCAGTGGCTCAAAAAAGATGGAGAACCTTCTGCAAAGCAACTGAAAAAGCAGTGATAATTTGGTTACATTGCTTATTACCGAGCCTGTTCTTAGCCAAAGAGGATCTTATGTGTTGAGTTACTGCAATCTTTAAATTTCCTATTTAGATTGTAATAAAGTTATAATCTATAAATAAATGATAAGACTTCAGATATGCTTCCTTCCTGATGCTGAGTAGATGGGCTTTGACATTTAACACCTAGTTTCTTTTGTCTGAAACAAATAGGGTATAGATGTTAATGCAGCATTGACTTGACCTTGCCAATGTTGAAAAGGCAATAGCGTTCCAAAATATGTAAGAAGTGAAGGATTTAATGCTATTTTTTCTCCTCCAAGGACACAAGCAGCGATTTGGTTTGTCATGGTTACCATCATAGTATTCATTCAATTCACTTTGTGGATTGCTTCATTTTTTATCGGGAAAAAATAGGTCACTGTTAATGCTGGAGATTTGCTGCTGCACAGTGAGAATGATAATTTATACTGAAACCAGTTCACATTTTTGCCCTTTCCTGTTTTAGAAGATGTGGAATGTCATCTAGAAGCAATATACAAATATAATTCCTACTGGTTGGGAAGCTATATCAAAAGGATCTTGTTTCACTATTTTGGATTTATTATTCTTTCCAAACCTTTGATAGTATTGTTTAACAAATACCTCAAAGCTGTAATGATGATCAGGCCACCAATGTAGTCAATATTTTGAATAGGTGGTATGAAAATAGCAAGGAAGAGAGAAAGAACTTTAGTCTTGTTTTTTGGGGGGAAATGAGGATAGGTAGTAGTAGTGTTGGCTGTATTAAGGAGTAAAAATGCGATATTGTAAAGTAAAGTGTTATAGGTCAAGAGACAAAGACAAAATGTTAGCTGTTTACAAGGAGTCATACTGGACTTAAGGCAAAGTGTTGCGGTTCAGCCTAAGAGACATCAGGACCACTATTGTCAAAAGTGACAGCTGGATGGTTAAAACGGTACTTCCACCTTTATGCATAGGATCAACTCATTCCACTCAAAGAGAGCTAGAGTACAAGGCCTGAATAGGCCTGAAATTCATGCAGATATATATTCTTCACAAAATCCTGGGCTAAAGAGAAGGGAGAGCATTTAATTTTTTTCATTGGTTACATGATCATTCATTTTATTAGATATGAAGAAAAATACAAGCCTATAAGGGATGGCACCTTCCAATTATTTAAGAATGGCTACAATTGGAACTGAAGAAGAGGGGTATTGTCTGTAATCAGCTTGCTAAAATCTCCTTACTGGATAGTGAGAGAAGTTTAGGTCACGGAGGGATGGAGTTTCTCATGGCCTTGATAGCAATTAGCTCCAAAAACATCCAGAGCCCAAGCTAAAAATGGGAATGACCATCTGTTTTCATGAATGGAGATCTTTTGTGAACACTTCCTTTGAAGGCTCAGGTGAACCTTTTTGGCCATGGCAACAGTTTTATGTAATTTAATTATGTGTGTGCTAATTTATAGTTATGGGAATAGGGAGAAGAGTCTCCAATATTAGTTGCATATTTGGTAATAATTTTATAATTTTACAGTGATTGCAACTGTTGCTGAAATAGCTGCCTGAGGGGAAAAATCTACATTACCAAGCAGCTGATTATATTTCTCCCTGCTTTTTATTGATCCAGTTTATTGAATTATTCCAAAATTTCCTTCCTCACTTAAATATGTATAACCCCGCTCAGTACAAGGAAACATCCAAGTAACAATCTTGAATAACAGTTTGCTAATTTTAATTAGTTCCAAAAAGTCAAGAGCTCAAGGGAATGTACATAGAGCTACCTCTTTTTCTTAACAGCAATCCTGTGAGAAGGTTGGGCTGAGAGATACTTGAATATGCTTCACAGTTTGTAATAGTAGGACATGGTAGACAAACATGTAAGTAAATCATGCATTATAGAGTTTCCTGCCTAAGCAGAGGGTTGGACTAGAAGACATCCAAGGTGTCTGTGTCTGTGTCTGTGTCTGTGTCTGTGTCTATTCTATTCTATTCTATTCTATTCTATTCTATTCTATTCTATTCTATTCTATTCTATTCTATTCTATTCTATTCTATTCTATTCTATTCTCTGTTCTGTTCTGTTCTGTTCTGTTCTGTTCTGTTCTATTCTATTCCTATTCCTATTCCTATTCCTATTCCTATTCCTATTATATCCCCAATGCCCAGTCTGGCATTTGATCAGGTATTTTATTACTATTATTATGATTCGTTGCACAATCAGCCAGATGTTTAGATTGGATGAGTCCTCAAAGATCTGGGATACCCAGATGTTTGATGGTGTTAAAGGTATTGTGCAGGACATAAACAGTTCCAAGTAGAGCTTCCTTTTGCAACTGACGGTAATTCTGGAAAAAAAAACATTATTCTTTTGCCTTTCTCCGAATCTGTAGATCTGATGGGAAAAAATTAATAACATTTCATTTCTCCATATTCATACACCATTTTAAATGCAATTCCTTCTCCTTAGCTGCATGATGCTAGAACTCTGGAAAAAAATCACATTCAAGAGGTTTGTAACTTTAATAAGTCACAAAACTTCTGCTAAATGTGTATGTCTATTTATCTTCCCTGCTTCTGGACTGAGCAACCTTCACAAATATCCAAGCCACAGCTCCAGCTAAGTTTCCAGAAACCGGACTCCGTCCACATGCAGTTTGTTTAGATATTGCACAAATAAATAAAAATTGGAATAAACCCATCCCACTCTTTCTTGTTAGCCCACCACATTTTGTGACAAACCTGGCATTTCTTTACATTGACCTTTACAGAGCAGTTGGGCAATACTGATCCTTCGAATGCATTTGCACTTGTGTTAGTTAACCATGAACTAGGGAGCAAGAAATAAAGTTATCCTGGGAAAATGAATTTGGCGTGGCACTGAAGGAAATACGCTGCTCCGCCACCTCTTACTCACTCTAATGCTTCAAGGCAGATTGGCCGTTCCAGGCAGGGCTGAAATGTAAAATTTGTTACTACCGGTTCTGTGGACATGGCTTGGGGTGGGGCGGTAATGTGACTGTGTGGGCGTGGCCAACTTTTTTTTTTTAACTTTTCAAAGCATTTTTTCTAATGCTTTGAAAAGCCTCTGCCGAACAGGCAACTCAGCTGGGATCGTCAGAGACTTTTCAAAGCATTTTTTTTTACCACCTCTTCGCCCAAGAGGTTGCAGAAAAACATCTTTGAAAAGCCTCTGACTATCTCAGTTGAGCCACGCGATCCTGCAGTTCAGCTGGGTATGGGGGGGGGGGCGCAAGGATTTTTGCTACCGGTTCTTCGAACCACCCGCCGCCATCGTTACCGGATCGAGCGATCCGGTCCAAACCAGGAGCATTTCACCCCTGGTTCCAGGTGACAATGCACTAGAACAGGGGTCTCCAACCTTGGCAACTTTAAGACTTGTGGACTTCAACTCCTAGAATTCCTCAGCCAGCAAGCTGGCTGAGGAATTCTGGAAGTTGAAGTCCACAAGTCTTAAAGTTGCCAAGATTGGAGACCCCTGCACTAGAAGCAGCAAGCAAAAGAAAGTGCTTCTCTCTCTTCAGCTCCTTCTGTCACTCTGTGCGGAAGACCCGACGTCTCCCAAAGGTTGTACCTCCTTCACCTTAATATACTTAATCCTGAAGGAGTCCTTGGTGTTATGAGTTGTGGGTTTTTTTTTGCAGATGTTTCATTGCCAAACTTGCTGCTTACAGAATTTTCATCACTGATTTCACAACATATAGACAGATTTAACCATAGTTTCTATTGGGAAAACGTGACCATCCTAGACCAAGCCAAGTGAATTCAATTCAAATCTTTACTGTCAGTGCACAACATATGTGCAATGAGATTGGTTGAGCTCCCTCAGTGCACCCGGTCCTATTTCACCCGTGTGAACATGTTACACATTGCGCCAGCCCTGCAGTCCATCATACTACATAGAATGTAGTCCAGAGACCAAGTCTATAGTCCAACACACTAGGGAATTTCCAGAAGCCTGGCACTCAATAGACATATAGCCATCAATAGACATATAGCCATTAAAAATATCTATAGACTATGCAAAAGAGACAATCAAGCAGGGAACCTCACCCCCCCGCCCCCCCCCCAGCAATCAGCACCTAGATCAGCACAGGTTAACTCCAAGGTTAACATCAGACAAGCCATCAAGTAAACGATATCCCAATCAGGAAACTGCCAAAGAAGCCAACAGCAAACAGCCCGATCAAAGAATTTCTAAGACCGCCTCTACCAACACTTGACAGGGCAAGCTAGAATATAAACTGGCAGCAAACAGCACTCCTTACTAGCACTTGATGACGTTATCTAGTTTGGGTAATAAACGTCTGCAAGAAAGGAAGCAAGCTCAGAGAGCACCAAGGACCCCTCCTGTCAACCCTGAGCTACAAAATATTCCCCTTTATTAATACTCAATCCTTTTGCACGCATCCAGAGGTCTTTCGCTCTGCCGCTGCCCTAGTTCTCAGCCGAGCCCGAATATGGAGGACGCGAGCTACTATGCAAATCAGAGATCGGAGTGCCCGCCAATAAGAGCGCAGCTCCGCTCTCTCGGCCGCCAATGGGAAGCCAGCGAGAGGATGCGCTTGGATTTATATCCTTCAGCTTCTCGCGCTTGTTGTCATTGCAGCTCCGGCTATTCGGGGGTCCCAGTGGAAGTAACCAACGGTAAGGGGGGGAGGGGGAATCCCAAGGAGAGCTAATCGGAGAGCTACTGGATCGGGGTCATTAGATCGGGTTGAGGCCGCGGGTGGGAGGAGTGTGGAATGCGCGGCGTCAGCGTCCTGCCGCTCTTCTAGCCTCCCCCTCCCCGCCGCCGCTTTGCTTACGCGGGTGTTATTTCTCTCCCGTTATCCAGACGAGGCCGTTTCTGCCTGCCTGCCTGCCTGCTTTTTGCAACCGGGTCTCGGCGCCTTAGCTCTTCCCGAGCGCCCAGCCTCGCCCCGTTATGTCCGGCCGAGGTAAATCCGGAGGTAAAGCCAGAGCCAAAGCCAAGTCTCGCTCCTCTCGTGCCGGCCTCCAGTTCCCCGTCGGGCGAGTGCATCGGCTGCTGCGGAAGGGCAACTACGCGGAGCGTGTGGGCGCCGGAGCACCTGTTTATTTAGCTGCCGTGCTCGAGTATCTCTCGGCTGAGATCCTGGAACTGGCCGGCAACGCTGCGCGGGACAACAAAAAGACCAGGATCATCCCTCGGCACCTGCAGCTGGCCATTCGCAACGACGAGGAGCTCAACAAGCTGCTGGGCGGGGTGACTATCGCCCAGGGTGGGGTTCTGCCCAATATCCAGGCCGTGCTGCTGCCCAAGAAGACCCAGAGCTCCAAGAAATGAAGCCGGTTGCCTGGCTAAAGGAAAGCGCTCGCCGGTTTATTTCCTTGCGCCCCACCCACAGGATCTGGTGCAGCGGCCACCGGGCATTTTCTCCTTCTTTCCTTCCTTCCGCGTCACTTGGTGCAGCAGCCCAGTACCGGGCAGATGATTTATTTACCGCATCGTCTGTCCTGGTGCAGCCGGCGCTGAGGTGTCCCCGCTCGCCCTTTTCTTGCTAATCTGATCCTGGCCCTCTTGCCTGCCTGTCTCCCTCCCTCCCCCGCCCCACGTCTCGGTGCTGCTGGTGCTACAACCGCTGGGTTCCTCAGTGCGCTTCCTCGCCTGGCCCAGCGCTAAGTCCCCTGTGCTCCTTTTCAATTCTGGAGACTTGAGGTGGGAAAGAGCGGTCGTCATTTTTCGTGTCACTGAAAAGGGCACGTGCTTCGGGCCTGGCTGCCATCTAGCGCCCTGCAAATAGATTTTTTTTTCTCCTTCGACCCTTTTCTCTGGGACAAACATCCCATTGCCTTGGGAGCTGAATAGCTTCAACGATTGGGGGGTGGGGTGGGGTGGGGTGGGGAGCCGCAGTGGTCCTCCCCCTTCATTTTGTTCCCTTAAATAGCTTTCATTCTTCTGGAGAAGGGTGGGGGGGAAGGATTAGGCGCTTTTGACACTACAGTGGTCTTTGCATCTTTATCCTTGGAGAACCGAAAAAAATGGGAGTCATGATGATGGGAAAGTCATGAAAGCAGCACAGGCCAACATTGGGAAAGCAAGAAACTGCTTAGATAGTAGGCCTCACTATGTGACAATGCTGATTTTATATCTCTTTCTGTACCTAAAAGGTGAGAGTATACAGAAGGAAGGAAGGGTTGGCCATTGCATTGCACCAACACTCGACTTAATTTCTGAAAACTCTGTGGTCCCAGAGCTGGAGATGGTGATGGATCGATCTCTCTGATGTTGTTGCACATCCCCTTTAAATGTGATCATGAATTTATGAATTGAAAATGTGGGAGGGAAATAAGTGGTCAGGAATTTCTAAATGTGAAAATAACCTTTTTTTGCTGAGAAAGGAATAGCTTCATATGTTAATGTTTCTCTTGTGTTTGCTTTATGATGAGCTATTGTGTAGTTGTACTGGCACTCCATTCCTGTTTCTTGAGTTTTGGTTTGTTGTGTTGCAGCAAAATCTTAATGATTAAATAATCTCAATTGAGAGGCAAAGACTTTCTAAGAATTCCTAGGAAACTGTATGTACACATCTTTGCTTTATAATCTCCCATCAAGCAGCTCTTGTAACACCTAATAATATGTTCCAGAGGCAAAAGTGGAATAAGAGTGCCACCCCATACAGAAGGTTTTTCTCTTTCAAACAAAGGGGGTGGAGGAAAGAATGGGAAAGGAGATGCTGTTTATCTCTAAATTTGATGTGATATATTCAGATCTGAATGTACTTAACAGTTCCAGCTTCCAGTTTATCTGGAAACTCACCCTAAGCAAGAGTCTTTGGATTTAGGTCTATTTTTGTCCATTTGATGTCACTGGAATGAAAAGCAAAGTATTTTAGTGTGACTGCTTTTGTGGTTTTCAGCCTCAATGATATACGTTTATTTTCTTGAAACAGGAATTAGTTTTGTTGTATTTCCTCCTTCCATTATCAATTCTCTTGTAATGTCACCTGTAAGGATTGAAGTCTAGCGTTTGTACCCTAGTGTGCACTTTAATCTATACACAGTGTTTTTTTGTTTGGAATTTTGCTTCTAGTGCTTAATATAGAGTGCAAGTATGGCATCCATCTAACTGTAATCCTCAGTAGCTTAATGTTTGGAGGTTGGGTTTTTAGGAAAAGAAATAATTTATACAAGAGTAAAATATCTAGTTAGTGTTGGTGGTTTGCTAAATAAATGTTTGGATAACGTATGAGCATGGAGGTTGGCCTAGCCTGTCCTGTAATGCCTAGTAGCTGTGATACAGAGCCAAAACTTGCTTGCTTAGGTGAAAAGTTTATAGAGCCATGTGCATGCAGCAGTCTAGGATATTGAGCAAGTAGAATCTGTAATCATGTATATGGTCAGCTGTGTGTGTGCAATTAAGTAGCATGTGTTCAAATCATCATGTGGGATGTAAATCTGTGGAAGAACTATTGTCTTGCTCTGGATTCAGCTAAGGATATCTAGACCAGTGGAGGCTGAGATACTTTAATAACAGAATAAGGAATATGGTTTGTACAGTCAGTTGCTGGTGACTATACAGTCTCATTAGTGATACTTAAAAAACAACCTTTAGCCATCTATGTCTGTCTGTCTTGCCTGTTACTTTACAGATCCAGGGAAAAAAAGACCTCTTGGATTTAAATAGCTATCTCATTTTTCTGGCACTGGGCCAGGCAGGCTTTTGCTTTCTGTGAGAATGAACACTGATTGCATCATAGAAGGGAAGGAATCCTTGAAATGCAAGGAATGGCTGAGAACTGGAAAACAAGGGTTCCTTTATTTGTGTTTTCTGTCTTTTAAAAATTACTTTCAAAATCAGTATTTTGTGTTATGTCAACTATTGTTTTGTATTAGAAAATGCAAAAGTTGTGAAACTGGAAAGTGCAAAACAAATATTAAACTGATTCAGTCTTGAGTACACATCAAAATTGTCTCTCAACATGTCATTGATTTATCTGCTTGGAATTCTTTGGTTTGTGGAAAGAGAAATGGTTAGAAATACTGCTGGGAGAAAGGAAAGATCAACAGCAGAAATGTATTGTTTGGAGTGAGTCCCTTAACTTCATTTCCTAAACTCTTTTTCATTTGGGGGAGGAGGAGGGAATGACAAAACATGCACTCATAAATGCTGCCTCTTACATATTTGTGTGATGTGATACAAATATGAAAGTTTGTGTTACGATGCCATAACACTTTTTACAGTGAGGAACAGACCACTATAGCAACTTATTAGCTGGAAAATTTTGTTATTTGAAAAATCGAAGCTGAATTGTGTGTTGGCATGTAAATTTTTTGTATCGCTTTATTTAACTGCTTTACTTTGCAAGTAGAAAAAGTAGGGTGGTTTTCTTTTCCATAGATGCTGTTTACACTTAGCTTTATCTACTGCTGCTATATGAGACTTAAAACTGCTGCAGAGCATCTTGGATGTGGTAGAAATTTATTCTTACTTCTCTCTCTTTTGGCTTTTACTTGCTTTAAAGAAAACCCTTGATTGCTTGATTGATTTTTGAGTCCTTGATTTACCTTGATTTATTTAGACTGGGTGTGATGTTGAGTCTCTTACTATATTTCCGTAGGTGTACAACTACTTCCATGATCTTTCGTCATCTGTGCGATAATTATCAATGCCATATCCTCAAAACAAATTATATTATTAATTTTATTGTAAATCAACAATATTTCTCAGGACTTTATAATCAGTTATAATAATGCCCTTCTGCGATTTAGATATAAAAAGCTTAGTCTTGTTTTTCCAACTTACCATTAGCAGCTTCCATGAGCCACCTCTACTGATGGGTTGCTGTTGATTTTTTCTCTATTACCGGTATGTCCCTCCAGCTGTAGTGCTTGAAACTAGTTTGTTGTTAGGATGAGTACTTTTCAGACTCCAAACTGGTTCTTCCCTTTGGCAAAATAATGGAGCAGGATTAAGTGGAGATGATGGGAACAGCGTGGTGGTTAATCATATGTGATTTTGTGTGCCCATCTAAGGTAGTCTATTGCCCTTAAGTAGGGTGGTGAATTCTTTTACCTGCCAGTTGAATGAGAGTAAGCCTTAAATTTTACTGTAAACAGAATGGGTGGTGGGAATACAAGTGCTGTCATCTTGCTAACAGTAAACCCTAAGGAGCAATAGGCAACTCTCTTAGGTAACTTCTTTCTGACTCTATCTGCTGTCATTTTACCCCCAGGAAATATGTACCGTGGTATCCTGCAAATTATACAATGGTGTTATTTGTCCCCTTTCCCCTTTTGTGGTGCTTTCTATCTTTCTCCCCAGAGCCCCAAAATAACAGGACTTAATAACATTTGTGCCAATCCTGAACCCCAAATATTAGCTATGTAATGATGTAATTTTGCAGACAGGAAAGATTTTAATGAATAATATAAATGAGGCCATAAATGAAATAAGCAGCTTATTGAGAAAGGGAAATAGTGTAATTCCACACCAACCTTTCTCCCAAAGATAATCTTAACTAAACTAGTTATTTACTCCTTCATCGTAACAAGGATAATTGGAAAGACCTGTGTAGTTTGCAGCAGATCCTTGTTTTCTTAGATCCTGTGTGTTTTCTTGCTTCACACTGAGCATTTCTCCCCAATTTTACAGAATGAACGCAGGAAGTAAAAGCCATCCTTTTCTAGGAAATTGCTGCTTTGCCCAAAGACAATATGTAATGACCCGGGTCTTGGCCAGCACATCCAAAATTATCTAATGCCTAGTCCACTTTTCTAATAGTCTTGTAATAATACTCTATAAAATAATACTTGTAATAATACTCTAATAAAAGTGTGGGCTGCTTTTTATAAATTTTGAGATTACATAGTTTTGAATTTTATATATCCAGATCTACCCCCCACCCCCCAGTAGATTCATCAAATGCTTTAAGAGTCACTGAGTTGCATGTCCTTTACCAGTATTCGTTAGATTTGAAAGGCATGCCTTATCCTGGGCACTTTAGTTTTTGCATCCAGCCTAGTTTCCGTGGTTTATACTGAATTAGAAAGGGGCCTTAGATGTGGGAGAGGTGGGAAAGAATTTTTGTGTCAATTTTGCTACAAAGTTTATAGTTTAGTTTCCTACCACGGGGACAACAAACGCCACTAAAAAGTGATCAGGTGGATTTGGAGGGTTGAGTAGCTATGACCAGCAATGGATATAAAAACGTTCCTGCAGGAGGGCTTCTCCGAGTTGTACCTCCCCTTGGGTACGAAAACCTTTTAAGTTAACACTATCACAATAAATCCGCCTTTCCCAGTTTCGTTGTATTGTTTTCATTGTTCAGTTTGGTCTCTGGATCTTTTAAGGGAGTCGCGTACATTAAGATTACACCAAAGGGGGGATGATGGGATGACAAAAAGTTTTTGCCCGCCTCAGTCTAAAGCCCTTCTAAAATAAGCGAACACAAGAAGGGCATCTTCAGCAATGAAGGACCGAAGAGCGCGGCGAATAAAAACAGGAGAGCAAAATTCCCATTGCCAGAAGCCTTGACTCTCTTCCCCCCTCCCACCCAGGATCTACGAATCCGAAACCTTCCGTCCGACGACGTCACTTCCGGCTCAGTGATCGCTCTTCTCCAGTGCCCAATCGACATCCTCGCTTGCACATGCGCAAAGAACGCCAGATGACTCGATCTCAAAAGGCTAGGAATAGAAAACTCGCCAATGGGGGCGGGGCTTTGCAAAATGTGCGGGTGTGTCCGCTTCGGGGTGGGCGTGGAAGAGGTTAATCCTCCTTGGAATTGGCCGGAGGGATCCTTTACCTTCATTTTTATTTCGGCCTTAGGCCGCTCAGCTGCCCCCGCCCCAAGTAAGGCTACCCCAGAATGTAAGGTTAGCAAGGAAAAACCCTAGGGGAGGAGACCGGGAAGGGGGGCGCATCTTTGCCAAAAGCTTAGATGAAGCAGAAGGGACGCTAACAGCCACGCCCACCCAGTTAGTTGCATTGCTAGGGAGAGGGCGCCAAACAGCTGCACCGAGCCCCTCCATCGTATCCAATTTCGGGATCCCACGATTCCAACGCCCCCCCCCCCGTATCCCATCTTCCCTCCACCACCCCAAAACCGACTGTCCCGTTTCGATCCTGAATATAAAAACACCGAGGAAGCAGAACGTGAGAAAATGTTTTAAACGATTTATTGAACAAAAAACACGAGGAAATTTTTTATTTAAAAAAGGCATTTGAAGACGAAATCCGAAAAAGACGATACAAAATCTTGTAGGCGAAGGTGAACTGCATTCCGCCCCCTCCCCGCCCCCAGATTTGACTAGATACGTATTTCAAACCTGCAGTGATTGCGCAAGTCTCCGAGGTAAAATCAGCTACATTGCTGGTCACTTGGTCCTATGCGACCGCCCCACCCCCACCCCATGCAAGCGCCGCCAGCACTCCAGGCCCAGGAAATGGGCGGACACCCGTGCATCCAACAGGCTGTTGCCATGGCATCTCAGCCTTTAAAGAGGGGGCGACCGAGATTGCTGGTAGTTCAAACTTTAGGAATCCACCAAGGATGACACCCCCCTTCCCCTGCAGTAAAATTGGGGGCCGATGACCAAGGGCCGAACCTCGCCCAGATATGGGGGTGGGGTGGGGAGTATTTACAACAACATCACGCTACTTTTGCAGAGCACAAAAGCAGAAAAGCAAGCTTCCAATGGCAACAATATTCCAATAAAAAGGGAAAAGGGTGCGAGGCGAAGGTTGTAACACCTTTCCGCGATCCAAAACGTCCCAATGATCTCGACAGAGGTCTGTGGGTGAAAGCGAAGTGCTATTTTACACACGCCCGCCTTCCGAGGGAAGAAATGATGCAGAAATGGGGCCAAAAAGACCAAAAAAAAATATATATATATCAAAGCTGGAAACATGGCTGTGCTTCGAGCTAAAAGTCAAGTGTCGTCTCGGGGCTCAAAAGTCTCGGGGCGAAAGACAACGGAGGCCGGCAGTCTCATTTCCTGCTCTTGAGAGCCTTGGGCTTCGCCGATTTTTTCACCTTCTTGGCGCTGGGGGAAGGGACGCTTTTCTTGGGGGCTTTCTTCGCTTTCACCTTGTCTTTCTTGGCGCTCCCGCCGCCCGCGCCTTTCTTGTGCGATTTCTTCTCCAGCTTTTTGCTCTTGGCGACGGGCTTCTTCTCGACCTTTCGCGAAGTGGACGCGACGACCGTCTTCTTGTGGGATTTGGCGTGGGAGCCGCCGCCGCCGCCTCCAGCGCCTCCTTCGCTTCCCCCCTCCAGCTTTTTCCTGTTGAGCTTGAAGGAGCCATTGGCGCCGGTGCCTTTCACTTGGAGCAAAGTGTCGTTTTGCACCAGCGCCTTGATGGAGTATTTGAGATAGGTCCGCCCGTTTTGCTGGTCGAACCAAGCCACTTTCTTGGCTTCGTTGTAGATTTTGGCCAGCGAGGAGCCATTACGCTCGCCCAATTTGCGGATGGATTCCACCACTAGCTGGCTGTACTTGCCGGGCTGGTTCTTTTTCTTGTTGTTTTTCTTCTTCTTGGATGGGGAGAGGGCCGACACGCCACCTTTGGCTTTCTTGGCCGCCCCTTTCTTTTCCGGAGCCAGAGGCGCCTCTTCTGCCTCGGTAAGCGGCAGGTCAGCTTCTTCCAGTTCAACAGACATGCTGGAAAAATGCTCTGGCTTTCAGCCCAAAAGTGTTGGGAGCGAACGCTCGGCTGGCCCTCGGAGCTCTTTTTCTGCGGGGCTGCTCTCGGTCGCGGGGGCGCCGGGTCAGCGGAGACGAGAAAGAAGCAGAGCTACCGAGCACGGCTTTCTTCAATGTCGCCTGAGAAAAGCAATCTGCCTGGGCGGGCTTCGGCACCGCTCTTTATATGCGTCAGGAGCGGACCATGTTGAGAACAACAACAGGGAGCGAGAAGGCAAGCTCTGAATTGTGCTTTTTGTGGCCCCTTCGCCGAGCTCTCTTGCCCGCATCCGGGGCCGCAGGGACGAGATGCTGTTGGCATCTGCTTCTCCCGACGGTACCTGATCCAGCTGCCTGGGTGTCAGAGTTTTGCGGACACGGGAAACGCTCTTCAGAGGCGATTTTAAAGGCGCACCCTATACTGGGGAAAGACAGAGGATAGGGGCGCCCTATATGGAGGGCTCTGCACCGCCCCAAAAGAGCCACAGCTCTTGGGGAGCACACGGCTCAGATAGGAAAGCGGGGCCCGCGTGTCTCTGTCCGGTCTGGGGGCGCTGACGAACCTCGGGGGGAGCACTAGCCCTGGGTTAATTTGTTGTAACTAACACACTGGACGCCCTCACGTGGTCGGCTGCAGCAGCACGGAGCCGGCGAGCAGTTTTCAGGGGGGTCCCCGCCCGAACTGGAGGGGCCGTGACTCAAGATACTGCGGGGTTCAGAAAGGGCAGGATTTGGGCCACCGGGACCCCACAAATAGTAGCGGTCATCATCCCTTAACCTGAGTGCGGAGCTGAGTAGAATCCCTACCCGCATGAAACCCTGGTGGCTGGGGGTTTTTTGGTCTCGACTTCAAAATAACAAATGATGCGGCAGAGAAAGGGATGCTGTCGGTAAAACTTTTTGAGGTCAGAGGGGTAGAAAGTTGCAGTTTACACACGCACCGGGAAAACAAGCGACGATCTTTCGATTACAACTGGGAGAAGCCAAAAAGGTCAGCAGGGGCGCAAATTTCTCACCCTGACTTTGGGATCGGTGCCAGGATGGCAGGTCCTTTAAAAATTGGCGGCGGCGAATTTTTTGTACTTTGAACCGGCAAAAAAATCTCCGGTGGGCATTTACCAGATGCCCACCAGAGGCATCTATTAAACGCATTTACCCGCTCGCTTTTTTTCCAAATCGCGAAAACTTTGAAAAGCAGCGCCGCGCGAGGGAGGGAGCGCAACCGGGGGGGGGGTCACCTCTTCCTCGTCCCACCTTTCTTTCGGCTGAAGAAGGGAAGGAAGAAAATCACTCCTTTATGCCACTGATGACATGGGGAAATTGGCGGCGGGAAAGCGGGAGAGCCATCCTCGCTTAATGGCGGAGGTTCCCGCACAGCAGAGCCGGATTTCCAGACACACCTTCCATCCCCCCGATTTCAGAGAAAACAGAATTTGGGGCAAGAAGGACGACATTTCTGAGAGTCCCAGGCTACGAGGACGCCTCTTATTCCCCCGGAACGTTTCCCCCTCTTCTTTTGCCTGGCAACCGCCTTCCGAGCCATGCATTTTGGAGCAGGATGCGGAAGGTGGGCGCGAGGGAATGTTTGCTTGTGTTTTGTGTGATTGTTTGAAATCAGGGCGGGGGAAAAAAATCCCTGTAGGAGGCGGTGGGCAGGTTGGTTGCTAGCTTTAAAGCCGCTGCAGCTGGAGAACAGAGCGAGAGAGAGGAAGGAGGGAAAACGTCTCTCCGTGGAGAAGAGCAGAATTAAAGTGAAATGTCGCCGCCAAGACGGAGAAGGTTCGTCCCTCCACGGATTATTGAAGCTGCTGCTATCTGCATCCCCATGGACTGGGGCCACCCCAAAAATTGCCACCGCCTCGCGCTTGCTGTGCCCTCGGCGTCACTTAACAATGCTAAAGGCCAAACGCGGAGCTCGGCGATGAGAGAGGAGCCTCATGATCGGGGACGGCCTGCCGGCCGCCCGACTGCGCCATCGCTCCCGCCTCTTCAACCTGCCGTACTCTCGCAGAGCCTCCCCGCGCCTGGATTTAAGAGTGGAGTTTGCGCAGAAAAGAACTCGTGGTCAGCGAGCATCTCTGTAGCTGTTGGTTTGGGGCTCCGGTGGATGAAACCAGGAGGTTGCTTCACGACTTAAGCGAGCAAGAATTGAGGCCTGAGAAAGAAGATTTTGCAGTTTGCTAGAAAGTGCCTTCCGTATTTGATAATCGCTGGAGATTCGGGCTTTAAACACCGAAAGGAGACAGAACTGCTTGTTTTCTACGGAGATCAGTCAATCCCAAGATTAGAAACCAATTCCAAGGGCTGCCATCCTGGGCTTTTTCTGCGTGGTCTTTGGCTGCCACAAACACTTAAGGCACGACTGCTTCTCTCAAAACTTTGCAAATAGATCAATCTCTCTCCCTCTCACCTGCATCTGACCAACTTAGCCATTGAATCAGCTTTCCAGACTCAGATGTTTGCAGAATCCCGTCAATGTATTTAAACAGTCATTTCAATCTTAATAGCACTTAAGACTTATATATCGCTTCACAGTGCTTTTCCAACCCTCTAAGTAAGCTGTTTACAAAGTCAGCATATGCTGTACTTCCTGTTAAAAGGAAATTGAAACCTTGTTATAGTTATGATGCCCCAATGTTTAGCAATTTTGTAGTAGTCGTTTTGTACCTGTACATTTTAGCAATTCTTTAACAATTTTAATATTTAATGGAAGCTTGCTCAGTAACAACCACAATAACTTTCAAATCATTCACCCAGCTGAACTGAGAGATTAGCTTCATGACATCTGCATCAGAATACAAGTAGTCCTCGATTTACAACAGTTCACTTACTGACTGTTCAAAGTTACAACAGCACTGAAAAAAGTGACTTGTGACCATTTTTCAAACTTATGACCATTGTATCATCCCCATGGTCACGTGATTTACATTCAGATCAGTGGTGGGTTGCTCCTGGTTCTGTCTGGTTCTTGCGAACCGGTAGTAAAAGCGGTGGGAGGCTCCGCCCACCCGCCTGGACTTCATAATGGACGATCTGCGCATGTGCAGAAGCTTTTGAGCATGTACAGAAGTGCGCACGCACTCACTTTGCGAACCAGTAGTACAGGTAAGTAGAACCCACCCCTGATTCAGATGCTTCACAACTGATTCACATTTATGACGGTTGCGGTGTCCCAGGGTCAGTTACGATAACTGGAATAAGAACCATCTTTTGGGTGGACGCATGCTTGGGAGAGTATCAGCAAAGTTCCATTGCATGAATTGTCATTTCCCATTTTCCAGGCAGCAAGCAATCAACGTGACTTGGGGATGGCAGCCAGAGTTTTGGAAATGCCTTCTGCATGTTCTGTGATGGACGCTGTTGCTTTTTCAAGAAGTCTTAATTTCTAATTTTTTGAGGACCGAAAACTAGGAAAAGCATGAGAGGGAGCAAATGATGTGACTCATCACATAAATGCTGTGGTTTATGTGCTTGTGTCAGATGTTAGTACACAAGTATATAAGGCTAACATTTGTTTGATTACTTCAACATGTGTGTGTCCTCATTTTGCCATCATTGTGGTTTTCTTTAGATACCTCTTCTGGGAACTACTCCACTTGGACAGGTTTGGGGTATTTGCATAACATGAATTGTCTGTTCTGAATTAATAATTCTTTTCTCCCTTATTGCTGACTAAACTTTGGTGTACTTTTATTACATTATTATTTCACTGCAAGAGAGAGACAGAAACCAGAGGGAAAATGCTACCAGCTCTGGTTTGGGAAGAAATGCTTTAAAAGTTTTTTTAAAAAAAAAAGATTCCAACGATCAGCTGTGCCGTGCGATCATCAGAACCTTTTTTTAAAAATCTTTTTAAAGCATTTTTTTTGCTACTGGTTCAGGCAAATAGGTAGTAAAAAAATGCTTTAAAAATTTTTTTTTAAAGTTGGCCACACCCACCCAGTCACATGACCCCTCCCTCCCCACCAAGCCATGTCCACTAAGTCACACCCACTGAACCGGTAGCAAAAATTTTTGCATTTCATTACTGACAGTGATATCTAGAGCACTATATAAAAATAACAAATCTAATCAGTAGGAAAAATATAATTCTATAAAAATGCATTTTAAATGAATAAACAACAGGATAACAGAATTGGAAGGGACCTTGGAAATCTTCTAGTCCAACCCCTTACTCAAGCAACAGGATCTATACCCGTGATGGCGAACCTATGGCACGCGTGCCACAGGTGGCATGCGTAGCCATATCAGTGGGCACGCCAGCGTGCGCCAGCCACCTGATTTTTGGGCCTTCTGGGCCCACCAGAAGTAGGGAAACAGGCTGTTTTCTGCCTCCAGAGGGCCTGGGGGCTGGAGTTGGGAAAGGCCCGTTTTTCTTTCTTACCTGGCTCTAGATCCTCTCTATGCAGCTGGGGAGGGCGAAAACAGCCTTTCCCACTCTCTCAGAGGCCTGAAAGGGCCCATTTCCCAACTCCCAGTGAGACAGGAAGTGACTTTTTTGCCTCCAGAGGCATAGTACAGAGGCTCTGGAGGCTGGGAACAGCAAAAAACATCACTTCCTGTCCTACCGGGAGTTGGGAAATGGGGTCTTTTCAGGCCTTTGGGGTCTTTCAGGCCTTTGGAGGGCCTCCGAGGGAGTGGGAAAGGCTGTTTTCGCCCACAGAATTATGGGTGTGGGCACACACACACGTACAAATCTCCTCCAATCCCTCCTCTCTTGGCATGTGATGGCAAAAAGCTTAGCCATCACTGACCTATACCATTCAGGACAAATGGATGTTCAATCTCTTCTTGAAAACCTTCAGTGATGGAGCACCCATAACTTCTCAAGGCAAGCCATTTCACTGATTATCTGCACTGTTAGGAAATGTCTCTTAAATGTAGGTTGGATCTCGTTAATGATCTTCCCACTCATTACTTCTTGTCCTGCCCTTAGGTGCTTCAGAGAATAAGTTGCCCTTCTCTTTTCTGACAGCCTCTTAATATTGGAAGACTGTTATCATGTCACCCCAGTCCTTCTCTTTGTTAGACTAGATATATCAGTTCCCACAACTGGTCATTATATGGTTTAGCTTCCAGTCCCTTGCTCAAAAAATCCAAAGTTCTTCATAAACCAATATATTTCAGGTTTTGAGTACACACATTCAGCACCACACTCTTCCAAAATCAGCTTATAATAACAAGTATTACATCAAAATAGGACAACTATAGAACAAGTTTATCTTATCTCAGATTTTCAGCAATGAGAAGTTGACATCCAGCCCTTTCTAAACATCTGCTGAGATATCCAACATGCATAGAAAATAATCTTTTGGTATTCACGTAACACACACATTACTCCTGTATGACTCAGGTTTTGCACTTAATGCAAATTCAGATAGAATATTACAAATTCTTGTCTTGATAAGATAGAAGTTCAGCTTCCTGTGCACAGTCCTGTTTCCCACAGATATTAGGTACATACAGATAGTCGTCAAATTACAACCAATTGTTTAACAAACGTGAAGTTATAGTACCTTTGGAAAAAGTGTTCTATGATCTGTAAAGCACTTACAGATGTCATAAAGTGTCATGCCACTCAACTATCCCCTCTGGTCACATGATCAACAATTGGGTATTTAACAACCTGTTTGTATTTACAACCATTTGTCAAATGACCTGCAATCATGTGATCATGTGTGATCATAAAAGAGCTGTAGTGGCGCAGTGGTTAGAATGTAGTATTGCAGGTTAATTCTGCCAACAGATTACCAGCTCAAGGTTGACTCAGCCTTCCATCTTTCCAGGGTCAATAAAACAGGGACCCAGATTGTTGGAGGCAATATGCTGACTCTGTAAAACAACTTAGGGCTGTAAAACACTACGAAGTAGTATATAAGTCTAAGTACTTTAGCTATCACCGTTTGCAATCTTCTCTGTTGGTTTCCCCAGAAAGTCAGAAGGGAAACTTGTAGAGAAGTTTGCAAGCTGCTGCTGCTGCTGCCTGTTGCAAGGAATCTCTCTTGTTTGTGGGGGAGAGGCAGCCAAAAGACCTGAATGTGCTATGGGGGCAGAATATCTCAGCTCCATATAAACTTGAGATTCCTTCCTGACAGGACAGCTCTTTGAAAGGGCTCTCCTCCAGGAGGCAATCTCAGCTGAGATTTCCAACCCACCAAAAAATTTCCCCTCCCCTTCATCCACTGAGGGGAGAATCCTTTGTTCACCTGTAGGAATGGAGTTAAACACTGCAGGAATTTCATCATGTTCCTGCAGCCCAGTGAAAAATTTCCCTCCAGAAGGGAGGGGAAACTTCTTTGTCGGACTGTAGGAAGATCTAAAACCCTGAAGATTTTGGCTGCACTCTTGCAGTTCAATGAAGAATCCCCCCCCTCCCCGTGGACCTTCCCAGGGCCTCCCCCACACCTACCTTGCTAAAGCACCAGTTTCCTACATGAAATAACACTTAATGACCATGGGCCAGTGGTGGGTTGCTCCCAGTTGTCTGGTTCTTGCGAACTGGTAGTAAAAGCAGCGGGAGGCACTGCCCACCTGCCCGAACATCATAATGAACGATATGTGCATGCGCAGAAGCGGTAGTAAAGGTAAGTAGAACCCGTCCCAGCCATGGGCATGTGATCTTACAACTGCTTCACCCAACATCAGAGATTGTGGTTGTAAGTCAAATATTACCTGTATAATGTCATTTACGTATCAGGTAAAAGCAAAGTGAAAATCTGCATATTTTCTCTGTACCCTCTCACCTGATGCCACAAAAGTGTTATGTTGTAGAAGCTGGGACAATCTGTAGATTAAATTAGCACAAAGTAGATTAAAGACTCTTTTATCATGGTACATACTGTTCAACAGCAGCATTTAATAATAAATATTTATTTATTTATTTATTTTGTCGCATTTCTATGCCACCCCATTCCCACGGATTCTGGGCTGCTTACAACAGAGAATAAAACAATGCAACAATATCCCATACAAAAATTAAAAGAAGACATTAAAATGTTAAAACACATACACTCCAATTTGTGGCTGGGTCTTGCAAGATCCCTATAATGAGATCAATGGCCCCAGATCTGTCAGAAGAGCCAATGTCTTCATCACTTTGCAGAAGGCCAATAGGATGGGAGCGGTCCGGACTTCAGGAGGTAATTGGTTCCAGAGAACTGGGGCAACCACAGAGAAGGCCCTCCCCCGCGGACCCGCCAGCTGACATGGTTTAGCGGTTGGGACCCGGAGGAGATCAACTGTGGGATCTTACTGGTCGCTGGGAATTTTTGTGGTAGAAGGCGGTCTTGAAGATAGCCTGGCCCTGAGCCATGTAGGGCTTTAAAGGTAATAACCAACACCTTGAATTGCGCCTGGAGACCGATAGGGAGCCAGTGCAGGTCATGGAGAATTGGTGTAATGTGGGTGTATCTAGGTGCACCCACTATAACTTGCGCGGCTGCATTCTGGACCGACTGTAGTCTCCGAACACTTTTCAAGGGTAGCCCCATGTAGAGCGCGTTGCAATAGTCCAACCGTAAGGTGACAAGGGCATGAATGACTGTAAGGAGAGCCTCCTGATCCAAGTAGGGTCGCAATTGGTGCACCAGATGAACCTGTGCAAAGCTGTCAGATAGCCACAGGTGTCAGATGTTCCAATCTCAGCTGTGAGTCTAGAAGGACACCCAAATGGCGAGCCCGTTCTGAGGGGGGCACTTTCTCTCCCCTCAGAACCAAGGATAGACAATTGACATAGTCTTTAGGGGGCAATATCCAGAACCATTCAATCTTGTCTGGGTTAAGTCTGAGCCTGTTGACTCCCATCCAGATCCTCACAGCCTCCAGGCATCAGCACATCACATCTACCGCCTCACTGAACTGACGAGGGGTGGAGATATACAGTTGGGTATCATCAGTATATTGCTGATATCCCACCCCATGTCATCGGATGATTTCACCCAGTGGTTTCATGTAGATGTTAGATAGGGGAAAGAGGACCGAGCCCTTAGGCACCCCGCAAATGAGGGGCCTAGGGGACAACCTCTGTCCTACCAGCACCGACTGTGATCTAACAGAGAGATAGGTGGTGAACCACCGTAACACAGTGCCTCCCACTTCCAGTTCTTTTAGCCTCCCCAGAAGGATACCATGGTCAATGGTATCGAAAGCCGCTGAGAGGTCAAGTAGCACCGAGATAGAGGAATGACCCATCTCGGGCTTGCCAGAAATCATCCATCAGCATGACCAAGGCAGTTTCCGTGCTGTAGCCAAGTCTGAAGACAGACTGAAAAGGGTCCAGATAATCCGTTTCAATGAAGTGCCACCACTTTCTCTACAACCTTTCCCACAAAAGGTAGGTTGGAGACTGGACGAAAGTTTTTTAATTCTGCTGGGTCCAGGGAAGGCTTCTTGAGGAGGGGTCTTAAAATCGCTTCCTTTAATGGCTGTGGGAAGCATCCCATCCTCAAGGACGCGCTAACTAAAGCCTGGAGCCAGCCTCGTGTCATTGCTTTGCTGGCTGAAACCAGCCAGGAGGGGCACGGGTCCAACAAACAAGTGGAGGAGCTCATTGCCCCTACAGCCTTGCCCACTTCCTCAGGAGTCACTGGCTCAAACTCCTCCCATACAATAGGACTAAGACCCACCCCCATCATCTCGGTCGGTATTGCCCAATCAGAGTCCAGGTCCATCTGAACCTGAGCGATTTTATCCGACAGAAACTGCACAAATTCCTCAGCTCTACCCTGCAAGGGCTCCTCCGCTCCCCCAACCTTAAGGAGAGAGCGAGTCACCCTAAATAGGGCAGCTGGGTGAGAATCCATGGATGCAATAAGTGCGGAAAAATGTGAACATTTTGCCACCCATATCGCCACTAAGTAAGTCCTAACAAAGGCTCTCAAAAGTGTCGGTCAGATTCGGATTTACTGGTCCTCCGTCGTCGCTCTAGATGTATCTTCTGGTGCTTCATCTCCCAGAGCTCCTCAGTAAACCAGGGAGCTTTCCTGGATCCGCTGCCATTGAAAGGTTGCAAAGGCACAATCCGGTCCAATGCCCCCTATGCCACCTTATGCCAGGTAGCCACTAGGGTCTCGGCCGGACTGTGGACAAGGGAGTCAGGTATCTCCCCAAGCTCCTTCTGAAACCCTACAGGTTCCATTAGGCATCTGGAGTGGAACCACTTAATCGGCTCCGTCTCCCTGCAATGGAGGAGTGGCGTCTTAAAGTCCAACCTCAGCTGGAAATGATCTGACCACAACAAGGGAGAGATCTCTATACCCCATAATTCCAGATCATATCTCCACTGCTCCAAGAGAAATACCAGGCCAAGCGTGTATCCCCCCTCATGGGTTGGACCCTGAACTACTTGGGTCAGGTCTACAGTTGTCATGGAAGCCATGAACTCCTGAGCCCCATCTGACGAATTGCCAAGTGACGGTAGGTTGAAGTCCTCCCAGTACCATAAGCCTGGGGAATTCCACCACCAACCCGGCTACTGTCTCTAGCAGCTCAGGCAGGGCTGTTGTCACGCAACTGGGAGGCAGGTACAACAACAAGCCCAACTGAACCCTTGAGTCCAATCTCAAGAGGAGAGACTCATACCCAACAATCTCCGGGGCAGGGATCCTGCAAAGACAAAGGCTCTTCCGGACAATAGCTGCCACTCTTCCACCCCTTCCCTGGAGTCACGGCTGATGCAGTATCTGAAACCCGTCTGGGCACACTCCTGGCCCAGCCAGGTCTCAGTTACACATTCCAGGTCAGCCCCCTCCTCCAGGATTAAGTCCCGAACGAGGGGAGTCTTGTTAACAACAGACCTGGCATTAAGCAGCCTGAGGCCAGGGCCCTGACATCCCAAGTCACCAGGTATACGAGGTGAGCCCGGTGAACCAGAGCCAAAGGGGCCAGAACAAGTAATCGCTTTGAGGTAGCGAGTCCTAGTTCCCTGAGAGTGGCCTACCCCTTGGCTCCCGCCATATCTACTTCTCCCAGTCATAACCGTAATATTCCAGAGTAGATGCACGTATATTAGATCTGCATCCCCCCCCCCTTTTTAATGGTCGTATCACCAGATGTGATATGCGGCTGGGTTCAAGCTGTTGTAAATTCTTCCTTTTATAGATATAGTAAACTCCAGTTTCAAAGCAGCCTGAAGGAAGTGGAGTTTCAGATGTCTTCCAGGTTAAGGTACAGAACTGAGATGGCTTTGATTGTTCTTGTGGATGATTTCTGGTCTGGTATCAGGTCCTATTTGATCTCTCGGTGACCATCTATCCTTCTGGATAGTGTCAAGGGGTTGTGAAGAGGCACTGTCAAACCTGCCCCAACTTAGAGATTTAGGAAAGAAAAACCTGACAGGCACCTTATTTCAGCAGTTTCTTATCTTCATGGTTTGTCGTGGGAGAGAGGCCTTCACTTTGCTTTATTAGTGAACAAAGTTCAATGGAGTAGAATAGTTGTCCATGATTCCAAAAATGTTGCTTCTAAAGTACAGCTCTTTATTAAATTTATGCATTAACATTATGCCCAACTCTTACCTGATCCTGTATTTGAAATGTGATACTTATAGAGGTAAAAGGATCCAAAAGCAGAACGTTAAGTATAGAAACTTCTATCAAGTCCCTAAATTTCAAGTGAACATATGTTTATTGTATCATTCTGAACTGCAGATGTGGTTTTGCATACAAAATAAATGCAATAAGCATTTTGTAACCAGATGTTAATAACAGGTGCCAAATCGATCTGGCAAAGTTAGTACATTCCGGGTTCCTTTAATTAAGCACTGTCATCCATCAGGACCCGGAACTGCCTGTCGTCTGGAATGGGCCTCCCCCTGAGATCTGAGAGGCCCCCACTCTCCTAGTGTTTTGAAAGGGGCCTGAAGACGGGCGTCTTTACTAGGCTTTAGTTAAGGATAACTGAAGCTTCCCTTTAAAAGATTTTGTTTCCAGGCAATTTGTTCTGCCATCTCGAGCCCATTTTTGTGCCTTGCTTTTATTGTTTTCATGCTTTAAATCATTTGCAAATTGACCAGGGTCTCTGGAAATTCAGCAAAATATAAATTCAATAAATAATAATAAAATAGCACAATCATACAATCTGCATTGGTTCATATTTTGGTTAGTAAAACAAAAACAAAAACAGGAAGTCATGACTCATGCAGATCACGCTGATATTTTTTCACATTTGAAATTTTTTTTTAAATCAAAGTACAATATTCAGGATATAAAGTATTCAAGAATCTTTGTTCTTTTGGGCTCTGACTGAATGATAGACCCAGAATTCTGAATATAAGATGCCCAATTCAAAAGCAATGAAAAAAGTGCTAGTTTTCCAAATACCCTTCTTGTAGTCCTGTAATATTTTCACTCTGGGTCCATTAGAAAACTATGCAAGTAAACAAACTTAACAGTTACTAATCACTTGAGACTCCAAAGAGTAAAAGAACAATTTATCTTCTTATATTGATTGGTAACATATTAGGGCACTAATATATTGGATCCAAACAACTGTGCTATACTGAGGGGCCAGTGGCTTGAAGGCTTTCTGCATAACCTTTAACCTCCATGAATCCAGAGGGAATAGGGTTTAGGCAATCATCAAATTTCCTATACAGCAACATTTAGATTTTCCTGCATTTATTTGGTGAATAATGGCATGCTGCTTACATCTATGCCATTGATTTTATATACACTGAATCAATAATGCTTATGGGGCAAAACCCTCTATTGGCTTAGAGACTATTGTAGACTTTTTAAAGCAATGCCAGATGCTGAATGTTGCCTTCTTCCTTCCTATGCAGCTTTATTATTCCAACTTTTTAATAATTTTTCTCCTATGAAGTGGACTCTTCCTCAGCACAATCATATAAGTTGAGATGTGGAAGGGATCACAAGTCCAGTATAGGAACCTATTACTACAGCATCCTTGTCTGCTTATATACTTCCAGCAAAGGAGATACCACTTCTCAAAGCAGCTCCATTGTTTAATAGCTGATATGATCAGGAAATTTGCTCCAATGCCCAAATGAAACCTACTTCCTTGTAATTTAAACTCGCTGCTTTTTTGCCTGGCTTCTGGAACAACACAGAACATTTCTCTCCACCTCTTAGGTGACAGCCCTTCAGCTATTTGAAGACAGCTATCGTGTCTCCATAGAACACTTCTGCTGGTTGACCATACAGACTCCTCCCAACCATTCCTCATACATTTTCCGCCCAGACCCTTTATAGTATCAGCTGCTGTGCTCTGGACATTCTGAAGGTGATAAATGACCTTCTTAAAATGCAGTGCCCCAAACTTTCAGCAATGTTTGAAAGCAATCTGATCAAAACAGGAGTTCTGTTGATTTTGACACTATCTCCCTATTGAAACAACATAGGGTAGCATTTGTGTTTTTCACATCTCCATAAATTGCTGATTCATGTTCCCCTTGAGACCAAGACTCTGAAATCCTTTTGTATTGTGGTCCTCTTCCAGTCATGTATTCATGCCTTTGTCTTTTTCCAACCAAATGTTAAGGCTTTTGCATGTTTCTCAGTTGAAATTCAACTTGGTTTCTGAACAGCTTGTGAAGATCTTGTTGAAATCTGGTTTTTTCCTCTAAAGCATTGGCTCATTCACTCTTCCCTCACCCAGTATTTATAGTTTGTGGATTCAACAACCATCTTTTAAACTCTTCACTTATTACATTTCCCATCAAAGACATAAATGCTCTGTGCTGAAGAAGATAAGAGTTACTACTGGCGCTATAGTACTAGTGCTTCCTCCTAATGTGAACTCTAATGTGAAATTTATATACATGCATTCATACCCATACATGAAGAATAATTCTACACTTGTATTACCATATTCTTCTCTGGAATTTCTTGGCGTCCTAAAATGACAGATTGTAGGGTGAACAAAAGTTGTCAGTCAAAAGAAAAAGCTAAACAAGTTTATGTTTAAGGTATTATATTTGTCATGACTGCCTGTAATTTAAATACAACTTTGAAAAGAAACAATGTTAATAGTTTTGAATCACTATCACCGCATTTCTCTTTAGGGGTTATCTAGTTTAAAGATAGATTGTGGTAGATTTTGTAACCCATACTCTATGCTTCTGATATGCAACTATTTTTTCACAGCAACTGAAATTATGGAACATTCCAAAGTGTATTACATTATATTAAAAAGTCTTAATAGTTTTTGAAAAAGGAAAAAATAAGTTTCCCTTCTCTTAAACCTGAAAAATCCTCATTACATTGCAGCCTTTGGAGCCAACAAAATGCCTCAGTGAAAATAAGGTGGCCTAGTCCTGTCCTTCATGAAAACCATGCTAAGGAATAAAAATAACTCAACAATTCTTCTTCTCCTTGTCCTGTTTCTTCTCCTGAGTGAGAACGCTAATGTGGGTCATCATCCTTCTGTGTCTCCTAAAAAGCTTGGCATAGAAAATTAGTTTTCTTTCCAAATATGTATCTTGTCTGACATTTATAAATTGTGGATAAAAAGCTTTTCATAAGACAAGACTCCAGGTACCAAATGCTCTTCCTCATGAACCAGCTTCTGATCAAAACATGTTTAGCAGCAATGATCCATGTGGAAATCACACTGAGTATTTGTCAAGAGGAAACCAGAGCCCAGATGCTGATTCTGCATTCAATCCATGCAGAAGACCCAGTATAACAATGATGGTTGATCACATACCTAGGAAAACATGCTCCCACCAGAACCTATGAGCAACAGCAGCAGATTAAGTGTAACATTTCATAAAATACTCTCTGAGCTAAGCTAAATTATAGCTGTATTCCTATGATTCTGCATAGGCAGAATCATATGTAAGACAAATGGAAGTTATTTTGGGAAGAACAAACTAAAGCACTTTCCCTCTAGATTTCATATACTTCAGTTTAGCTCAATTCAATATGCTGAAAACATGCCAAGACCTTTTGTAATGTGTGTCAAATTCTTAATTAGGTACCCATATCATCACAAGTTGGTATACATAATGTTGAGAACTTTTAGACATATAATCTAAACCTCTAGTTAATTGGAAAAAGGAAAGCAGGGCTTCCAACATGCCGTACAACACTGTTTTTTGGAACAGGATTACATAAATAGGAATTGCAAAAATAAAACAACTAAAAACCCTTAATATAACTTTTACTTGCAATCAAGTAGCAAGAGTAAAGCATTTTAATATTGTGCCATTAACATGAACCCTAGGGAAGTGTTTTGCTCTTCTCATTCAGGAGAAGCAATAGGACAAAAAGAGAAGCAAAGGCACTTGAAGGGCCAATGCCTGCTTCATTGTGATCATCTTATTAAGTACTAGGAATAGTTTTGCGAAGTGGGAGTAAGCAGTATTCCAGGAAGTGACTCTTGCACAAACCAACTGCCATCCATCCCTCTAAGGCACTTGCAGGGCAACACAATCATGGCCTATTGAGATACTGACAGGGCTACCATACAATGTTAAGCAATAATACGACTCATGGTTTATTCAACTTTAGTTTATCAGAATTGCTTAATAACCAACTTATTTGACAAGATAATTAAATGTTCTTTTTTTTTATTGAAAAAGTTTTACAATACAAATTTTATCATTTCTCCCCCCCACTTCCCCCCAACCCCCCAACTTTCCCCTCCCCAACCCCTAACCCCATCTCCCCCCCATCCCCCCTTGACTTCCCTTGCAAAAAAAAATTATTTTCACATAATCTACATATATTAAGCTAGAAAAAAATACAGTGAAATCCGAAAAATAATATAACAAATAGACCTATAAATAATAAAGTTTTCCTAAAGCTAATAATATTATAGTAAAAAACTAATAATAGTAATATTTACTTCATTTATCAGCCATCGATATTCGTTTATCAATCAATACAGCTCTTATAATATTTAAACCCAAATAAAAAATATCAAACATTTCTCTAATCTAATATTAATAATTATTTACCTAAGTCAATCCCCCATATTATAAAAAAAATATAATATATAGCATCTATGTCAAATAATTTTTTGTATCAATAAACCAATTTTTAGTCTTCTCTTCATCTTGATTGAAGTTAAATATACTGTAATTAAATCAATTTCTTCTTCCACCATAGTTTTTATAAACTTCATATTCCAGCTGCCCCATCAGCAAAAAACATCTCTCCATGTAAAATCCCCCCGAGTGACTTTATATTTGTAAAATCCAACCACAAAGGTATTTTGTAATCCTCTAGGTAGAACGTTCAACCTAGCTACTGCTGTTCTACCAAATAAAGACAGATGCAGCTCTTCCCAATTTTCCAAGTCTTAAATAGAGACTACAAGCTGCATTCCCAGATGTTCCTTTAAAACTCTTTCAAATCCTGCCAGCCTTTCCAATTCCTTCCTTTGGGTTTCCGACATATTTTCATCTTTATTTTCTTCATCTAGATGATTAATTCCAAAAAGCTATAATAGGGTAACCACAGATCCTCTGCAGACACTCAAAAACCGTACTGCAGCGATCTGTTTACTTTTCTCAAAATGTTAAATCCAACTCAGGATGAGTTTTGCAAAGATTTTATAATCTATTTTCATATATAAATCAAGTATGATCAAGACTGTCTTTTAAACTATTTCAATTAATAAAATATTTGCCATCCTTTTTGTAGAGAATTCAATCCATTCATAAATGTCATTTAAGTTTCACAAAGCGAGTTGAGCAATTGACGAAGTTTCAGTTGCACAGCAGTGGTTTTCAGTCTAGCTTCTCCCTTGACTTCTGCTTTCTGTTGCTTGCCATTATCCCCCTTTTCCTCTTGTGAAGTACTGGGCCTCTGCTGTTTCTGCTTTGATAAGATTTGCTTCTCATCTCGAGTTGTATATTTATCTTTCGGTTCTTGCTTCAACAGTTCAAAGTCCAGTACCACCTCTCTTGTATCTCTGGGGTGCTTTATTTTCGGCTCTGGAAGTTCCATAATAAAATCATCTGAAAAACCACCTACTGCTCCTTGAATGTCTTCAATTACACTTTTGAGTTTCTAATTCCATCTGCTTGCATTGTTCCTCAATCTCTCTTTCAGACTCTCTATCTTTAATGCCTTCTTCCATAGTTAACAACATGGATGAAGATGAAGATGTGGGGGCTCCCTTAAAAATATTATTATAAAAATGTTCTGCTTTTTCAATAGTATTCAAACGGTATCTCACATCTTGATATCTCAGAATTACGCCAACTGGTACATCCCATCTGAATGGAATCTGTCGTCTTTTCAATTCCTTCACCAAAAAACCAAAATATTTTCTGCCTCTTAACATCTTCGGTGGTAACTTTTTATAAACACTAATTTGATTACCTTCTACATGAACAGTGGCAAAATAAGACTTCTGCAAAATATCATTCCTCAATCTTCTATCAGTAAAACAGACAACATCTCTAGGCAAATTCCTTTGTCTGGCCACACATGAGTTCACCCTGTAAACTTTTTCAATACATCTAAAAATTTGGTCTTCTTCCACCTTTAGTAATACAGCTAGTGCCCTGGCACAGGCTGTTCTTAAATCTTCTCTGTTGTTCTCTCTTATACCTCTTAATCTTATTGCAGACTCCATAGTTCAAAATTGAAGCATCATCACATCATTTTCAATTTTTTGATTTCTGACATCAGCTTTAAAATTTTTTTCTTCTGTTGCTTTCATCTTAAGATCAATTTCTGTGCTAATTTCACCCACTTTTTTTTCCATTTCCATCATTGCGTCTGAGAGACCAGAGAGTGCTTTAATAATAGTTTGATTCAGTTTGTCATTTTTTTCCTGTACCAATTCCTTAAGTTGCTTCTGTGAACTTTCTATCATTTCAACAACACTTCCCAAAGCGTTGGATATAAAGCCTTTCAAGTCCTCATTTCCATTTCCTTGAAACAGGATTTGAGGCTTTTCAAATTTTTCCTTTGTCTGATGGGTAAGGGAGCCCCCCCCCCCGATTTTTGTTTCAGAGTCATGCTTCCAGAGAGTCTTAACTTCTCCCCCCCAAAAAAAGAGATTCTATGTTCTTAAATTATAAATCCCAATTAACCACTATTAGCAGGCAGATTTACAAGAAAAGAGTTCTTTTTAAAATCCTGTTAAAATGTTTCTTTTAAGTACTTCAAGGCAGGCTTAATTCTCACTTTCATTTTCCACTTTGCCTTCTTCCGTTTAAACCAGTCGCCATTTTCTCAAGCACTTTCTCCCGTTAAATCTCTTTTATTAGAAGTTATTAAAAAGACAAATACTTGCTCTTTTTTCCTTTTAGAAAATCCAGATTTCACCAGATTCTGCTCACTGTAGACTTCTAGTATTTTGGTGATGTTGCTCTCGTTGTCTGGCTCTGCTGCTGCAAACAGAGGTCCCTCACTGCACGGAGCTTCGGTGGGCTGGAAGGGGAGCCATCACCCTGAGCCCTCCCAGACAAAAAAAAGGTCCTGGGGGCAACTCAGGGGGCTCTACCCGATCCCACCGGCTCAGCCCGCTCTCTAATCCTAAAGAGCGGGTTTTCCGAGCCGCCTGCCAGCTGTAAGGCGGCTCCAATGCGCAACGAGGCCAGCGGTAATAAAAAGAGCGTCCGGCAACGACGGAGGCGCCAACCGGAAGCAAGATAATTAAATGTTCTTCATGGAAGATATGAATTCCATCACTTTAGAATTTAACTGGCACAATAAGTTTGATTATAATGTTTATGCTAGCAACACTTAGTGCCCAAGTTGGCTTTGTTCATTTCAATGAATTATTCTAAGGAGCAGAATAAGGATCGATATTACTTACTCACCAAATTAAAAAGACTGATAAAGCAAATAATCTGTCATTCCCATTTAACAGAAAGAAATGTAATGACCAATAATATTTGTTCAGTAATTTTGCTTTCTAAAACACCAAGCTTTTCACAAAGCAGAAGTTACTACTTAAGGACAAAACAGAGTTAGGATCCCAAAGATCTAAGAAACCAGTACTTTTCATTTTGGTCTCTCTGTTAATTTGAAATTACTCTCTATAAGCAACATTTCTTCAACCTAATTCTTTTAAGAACTATCATATTTTTATGTTACCCAACTCACCATTTTTAGAATTACAATTAGGACCTTTGGATATTATCTTATGGGACATCTGAAATTTTGAATACCACCATTTGAAATGGCATTTCCTATCAAAGTCAGCTCTGTTTTGTAAAGTTAAGTCAAATCATATCCATATTGGTGCAATCTACTGCATTGTCCTATTGCAGGGGTGTCAAACCACATCGTTATGGTAGTGTCACATGACGTATTGGGACTTTCCCTTTGCTAAACCAGGTGTGGACGTGGCCAGCACATGATGCATCTGGCCTGTGGGCTGTGAGTTTTGATAGCCCTGTCCTATTGGAATTGCTTCTTCAGAGGCAGTTTTTCTTTAGCTCATATGCCATCTGTGGAGACCTGCTCTAGAGAACTGTGGCTTCCCCAGCCAAAAATAGTTAGAAATAGTTCCAAAATCTGAAGATCATGGCATTTGTAATGTTCAATTCTGTTTGAGTGACATACGATGAACAAACCAATTGTACTATTAGAAATGTGGCTTCCAATCTCTACAGATAACCCTGAAACTGTTAAAAAAATCCGTTACGCCTGATGTTAGGAGCAGAATTTCACTATTACATATGAATTGGCCTTTTTCGCCATCCTTTGCATATTTGTTCTCCAGAATCTATCAACTTCTGGAGTAAATTTGGGAGCACATATTGGGTAAGTCTGAATCAACGATGTTCAGTGATCAATTGACTAATGTAATTTAATATAATTCCATACTAAATATGGTCTCTATACATTTCTGTCATATAGTTTCTCCCTTTATCACATAATTTTCTTTCTCAAAATCCTGAGTGGAAAACCTAAACTTAGCAACTGTTCTCTGGCAGGCCACTATGTTACAATGTGAACATTGGATAAAAACATAAAATTGGTTCTGAAGCACTAGCTTCCACAAGGAGAAACATAGAGACAGGGAGCAAGAATTTTTGTTCTTGGTAAGTTTATTCGCGTGTTCTTTACAGAAGAGTTCTGGCTACATACTAGAGTGTAGACCTCAGGTTTGGGGAGGGGGGAGGTATAGAAATGCTCCATTCAAGAAAACTACAAATGCAAGGATAAGTAAGAGGGCAGAACAAAATGGTCAGGGTTTCATTAGAGGAAATCCAGACACGGGATGGGGGGGGCAGGGGAAGAGGAGGAAAGGACACTTGGCCATTAAGAGTGACTGTCACTATCCAGGTGGAGCTGTATCTACAAGAGTCGGACGTTTCATGTTAAAATTTCTCTTTACACATTTGTAAAGTAACTGTGAAGGGGTTAAAAGGAATCAAAGCAATCATTTTGAAAACTGTATTTAATTTCTGAAGTCCAATAGTCCGGCACGCAAAATCATGCATTTGAAAATTTTCCACTACAAATAAGCCAGATAATATTTTTCAAGGAGATGAAGCTTTTTGGCTCTTAAATCAATAAAAATGTTTACATAATTCTTGCTTCTACTGTACAGAATACTGTCTCTATTTGGACTTGTGCTGCTAGCACGCTGCATTTCACAAGTGTCCTGTTCATTTCCTAAACAGCTTGTGTTTCAGTACTTAAACATGTAATTCAAGAATTTTACACTAATTTATACATTTAATCGGTTGCATATATTAACATGTACTATAAGATTCTTTTTTCCTAAAGAAGCCATTACATAATATGTGGATACTGTAAAAAGATCTGATTAGTTAAAAGTAACAAGCATTAACAGATACATACAAAACTCAACCTAGTGGGACTGAGTGCTGAGCTTGCAATGAACTATGAGTAATCAGCCTTTCCAGTTGCCGCCTTCACAGGGGAAACACAAGACAATTAAAGGGAAATTGTAACAGTGTATCTGTACACAGTTTCTTTCCAAGGGACATCTGGATGTAGCTTAAGTTCCAAATGTATAAGAGGTTCCTTTTTAATAACTAGAGGAGAAAGGTCTGCTACCATAAAAATGTAATGGGATGCAAGGATACTGATGAAGTTGAGTGGAGGAATGAATGGGTTTACAAGTTGTTCACGGTCAGGGGGCAATTTTGGCCGCTGAAAATGGTATCTTTATTTCCCCCAGGACAGGAGAAGGGCCATTTATGGTTGAAGGCCTAAGTGTGATATCGGTTTGTGAAGGACTGTGCTTAATCCCTCCAGCCCCACCTCAGCAGCTGCAGCTCTCCGCAGAAGCCTTCGCTCGGTCGTTCTTGTCTAGCTTGATAGGTTCCGGAAATTCATTGTAAAGCTCCACTTCAGTTTCCTACCAGGAAAGAGGAAAGCGGTCACTAACTACAGTTCAAAATTACTTTGCTCAAGCTGACCAACTCCTGCTTTGGAATAGGAGGCATGTAAGCTTTGTGTCATTTCCAAGGAATGCTTATGGACATTGCCTCCAAACTATCCCTAAAAAAGAAATTGGAAGCCTTTCCTGCCATAGACGGCACTGAGTGAGTACTGAAGCGGAAGGTTGCTCATTCGGCTATTTTTTTAAACAAATCAATCCTAATGACACCAAAGATCCAACAGAAGATTTTTTTTCTTCAAATAGGATGTTAAAATATTGCAAACAAGCTGGTTATTTGGAAAAGTAAACTGGAAGTCTGCTAATATATAAAAGGCACAACTATGGCTGTTACGGTCTATAGCCAGCCATCGGCAAGTTTGATCTTGTAAGGGGAATATGAATTAATTGCCAAGAGAGGGCACTAGTCAAGGCTCACCTGTTTAAGTGCATTTCGTGCAATTGTCTGGAAAGCTTGTTCCACATTAATGGCCTCCTTCGCACTGGTTTCAAAGTAAGGAATATTGTTTTTGCTGTAGCACCAGGCCTGTGCTCGTTTTGTGGTAACCTGGTAACACAGGAAGGATATTTTAATTCAATTAAGTTCATACATTCCTATTAACCAGCAATCCTTTGTTTATTAACAGTAGCAAATGACTCCACATTATTTCCTAAGCTGTAGAGCTCATGAGTGCTAAGAAATCTTTGTACACCCAAAGCTTCTTCCCAAAGCAATGTTATTCTATTTACATTCTCAAAAGCAGATATTTTATTCATGCACTTTGGTATCACATTTTGCAAAATATCCAGTCTGAAAATCTGGTTGTTAATTTGCAATCCATCCTTTTTTTTGGGAGGGGGGGCAGAGGCCTTCTGCTCTGCTTCTAGTTCAATGTAGCATCCCACTTACTTGTCTATTTTCTAAGTCAATCTTGTTTCCCAGCACAACAAAAGGAAAGTTCTCAGGATCTCGTGGACTGGCTTGAATGAGAAACTCGTCTCGCCAGCTATCAAGAGTTTTAAATGTGTTGGGAGCCGTTACATCAAAAACCAGCACGCAGCAGTCTGCTCCCCTGTAGAAGGCAACTCCCAAAGACTGAAACCGTTCTTGCCCCGCTGTATCCCATATCTGCAGAGAAGAGAAGAACACAGTAGCTTAATAGCAAATTGTCTGTTCAAATCAAAGAGAATCTGATGCTTTAAAATGTGGGATCAGCTCTTCTCTCTTCATATAGTGACCCTGTGTTCTTGCCTCTTGTCTTTGAAACATTTTCTGCATATCTAAGAACTCTGGGGAATAAATTGGATTCATAGTCATAGTCACATGAAGAGGCCCTATATCAAAGAGACTGTCAGCTTCCCTCTAGAAATGCAGGGGTGGCAAAGGAAGTTGGCTTTAGATCTACTCCTCTTTCTTATTTATAGAACCAATGTGAGTAAGATTTTAATCATATCAGCCCAATTTCTTCATTACCAAGAATAAGGAATGCCAAAGTCAACCCAGACCTCCTTTTGAGTACTGTGGTTCTGAGATAACTTATCTCCTCCCTTAAGGATGAACAGCACTTGGGAAATTAGGTCTCTTTTACTGCTGCTCCCACCGCCCCTTTGTTACAAACTAGTTTCTTCCTTCCCCACCATTTTTTTACTATGGAATTCACAATGGAAGAATTGTCTCCTGAACTATCTTTGCGACCACTCTTGAATAGAATAGGTCCACATGTGTGATCTAGTGAGTTCTATTAATATTTGAACTGGGAATCCTGAAGACTAGCCTGACATTTTCCATTAGGTACAACAACAGTAAGATCCCATAATTAAAGATGAGTAGCAGAATTTGACAATCGATTCATTTTCTTTTATCATTATTGAATAACAGGAAACACGAACTATGTAAGATCTGAAATCTTCATAAGATGGCCAGTTTATCAAATCAAGTAAATTCCCATATCTTGCAAGGTAACTTTAATCTGTAGCTTTTTTTGCATGCAGCTTAGTTTGACTGTAGTCAGCTTGCCATAAAAATAAAACAAAATGACACTAAAAGCATCCATATACTCGTTAAAGCAAAGCCATTGAGTAAAAATTACTATCATTAGAAAGTGTTTGCTATCTGAATATCTTCCTAAACAGGACTGTCTTTACCGTTGTCTTTTAGAACAGGGGTCTCCAACCTTGACAACTTTAAGACTTGTGGACTTCAACTCCCAGAATTCCTCAGCCAGTTTTGCTGAGCTGAGAAAAACTGGCTGAGGAATTCTGGGAGTTGAAGTCCACAAGTCTTAAAGTTATCAAGGTTGGAGACCCCTGTTCTAAAAGACACAAGGATACATCCAACCTCAGGGGTAGGCTGGAACAGTAGGAGGTTACTACTGAGAAAGTCGATCCATGGGTGCTGACCCCTCTGATCTCTTCTCAGATATGTGTATACTGGGAAAATCCTGTCTCTCTCAGACCATTTGGGTGGGGAGAGGATGTTCTATAGTAATAAGCAAAAGCATATGTTTGTCCTAATTTCCAATTTATGAAGATTTTCTGAAGACCCCACTATCTTGTTAAAAGTTTTTAAATCACAGCTTAGCTTGCACACTCCTGTAAAATCTGAGGGGGGGGAAACGTAAGAAATGTCCCATATAACATTTTATGTAAATGTAAGCTGAGTTGGCATATATTAATTAATGTAAAACAGAAATGGGGTCTTCTATAAAAAAATGCTAAACGCACACTTACCTGCATTGTGACTAATCTGTCATCCACCATCACCTCCTTAGTCAGGAAGTCTGCTCCTATTGTAGCTTTGTATTGGTTACTGAATTTCTTGTTAACATACTGATTCATAAGAGATGTCTTTCCCACCCTATGCAAACAGAAGAGAATTCAAGCCATGGAAAATAATAGCACAGGCTCAATAATATACTCAATCCAAGTTTATAATCTTGGGCAGATAAAATGCTAGTTTGCATGCATCTCCTTTTGTTTTTTCATATAGAGGTAAGTCCTGGATTTATGACTGGCTGCTTAGCAAACCATTCAAAGTTACAACCTACCTGAAAAAGGGGACTTGTGACCCAGATCCAAAGTTCCAACAGTTGCCCTCTCCTCCCCTGGTCAGGTGAATGTCCTTTGGTGAATGTCCTTTGGGCACTTGGCATCAGGGCTGCCATCTGCAGCATTCCACAACCACATGGCCACATTTTATGATGGCTTTGCCAAAAACTGGCACTTATTTCCAGTTTCTAGCAAAACAGTGCCATAGTGAACAATGCGTTTGCTTAACTCATGCTGCAAAAATGTCATTAAAATGGCCCATTCCATTACTATCATAACTCAACTAATGTATCTATCTTAATTTATACAATTAATACAACCAATTTATTTATATTTATGTTTTGAGTTCAACTGAACTGACATTAAGCCTGCAACTGATTCATTTAGAAATTACATATTGAACTAGGGTCAGGAATACATTATCCTGTACCTGCAGAAGTCTCTGCTCCAGATATCTAGTAATCTACATCGACATTTTTAAATATACAAATTGGAAGAATGCTTTTAAGTGTTCATTATGACAGCATGTTGCTATTTACCATTTCTAGAATACACTATAAATAAATAACTGGTCATACCATGTTAAATATAAACTTTATAATCACTCAGTGATTCAAAATTGATTTATGAATCAAGCTGAGTCTATGGTCTTCCAGATGTGTTGTAATAATACTGTCACCCACATTGGTCAAAGCAAATTATAATCTCATCATATTTAAAGGAACAGAATTATGAATTCTATTAGTTGAATTTTGTAGCTACATCTGTTAATTGCAAGATTTATCATTATGAGAAGGAATAAAAGGATTCCTTTTGTTACAGCTTTCCTATAACTGAAACATAGCACTTTGCCACATACAGGTAGTCCCTAAATTACGATCGACCATTTAACGACTTTGCAAAGTTATAGTGGACATAGAGTGTTTTATAGTCTGTAAAGCACTTCTGGTTGTCAAGAAGGGTCACACTATGTCATCCCCTTGTGATTGCTATCTCATTGTGAATATGTGGCCACATTTTGGGTGTGTAGCAACCAGCTCGCATTTATGCAGGTTGCCAAGTGAGCCACAATCATGTAGCTGCCACATGCAATCTTCTTTGCTGGCTTCCTCAGAAGTCAATAGAGAAGCCAGCAGGGAAGATTGCTAGCGAATAAGATAAAGAGGATTTGAGGTCTGTTCCTGCAGTGCTCTGAGGGATTTCATGTCACTTCCATGTGGAGAGGGAAAATTCCTTGGCGGGCTTCACCAATGGACCTTATTTAGCAACTGTTCAAAGTTACAATGGCATTGAAAAAAGTGACATACAATTGGTCCTTGCACTTAGGACTGTCTTAGCATCCCTACAGTCATGTGATCAAAATTTGAGTGCTTGGCAATGGGCATGTATTTACGACGGTAGCAGCATTCTGGGATCATGTGATCTCCATTTATGACTTTCCCAGCTGGCTTCTAACAAACGAAATCAATGGGGAAAGCTGGATTAATTTAATGACCATAGGATTCACTTAACAAATGGGCCAATTCACATAACAACCATGGCAAAAAAAAAGTTTGTAAAATCAGGCATGACTCACTTAACCACATCACTGGCGCGGTTAAGCCTCAGTGATGATCTCACAACTTAAGTTCTGGCCTCAATTGCAGCTGTAAGTCAAAGACTACCTATATTACCATTTGATAAACTATTATGCCTTATTACGGTGGCTGCTGCTCAGATTGTATGCATATATTAATGAGATTAGGAAACCTCAAAGCCTCTTTAAATAAGATTCCTCTGATAAAAAAGAATGATGTAAAATTACATATTAGCAGTATTTCAAGACTATTTTACTTCCAAATAGTTTTCCATGGATGTTCAAGATTGTGGGAACATTATCTGAATCTCTAGCTTAATGACATTAGATTCAAGTACACAAGTGGGATTTCTTTTTACCAATCACAATAGCTGAAGGACAGTCTCAAAAGATGTATTGAGTACGACTTCCTATTTGGTGTTGCGGTGAGACAATCGGGGAAATAGCGGGCTCTGATGAGCACCGCGAAAACCCCGGCTGCCGAACTGCCGCTGATGGGTCTTCATACCGGAACCGTCCTGCAACGATGGGGGGAAAAGAGGGGTACCCTGCACAACCAAGAGGAACAGGCAAATTCCTCAGAGGTCAGAGGGAATCCTCTGCGAGTTGGTGGCGGGGGGCAGCAGCCATGGCGGCTGCCACGAAGCTGGGACAACCGGGCTAAGAGATGTGCAGGAGGAGAGTAGATTGAAATGGAGCATTTTGAAGCCGAGTGAGTGACAACCAACCCAGGCTTGCAACAAGGCTTAGAGCAATATTATTAACTATAAGACCCTAGCCTTAAAACAACGGCTATGGAAAGGGGCTATGGAAAGTTTAAAATGTAATTTTAAAGAGACAAAGACCCAACAAACAACTAACTCTAGAATAGAATTAATGGAATTAAATAACGAGACATGGTGAAGAGACTGGATATTTTAAAACTGGAATTGGATTTTTTTTTAAAAAAAAGATTTGATACTTTTAAAATCAACGGAGGAAAAGTAACCAACTGGACTGGTATATAATTGCAACAAAATGGATACTTGCAGGACTAATGTAAAATGTGGATTGTAGAAGGACACCTTCTAGTCTTAAAAGGAACATTGTAACTCATTTTTGTTATGGAAAATTTTGAACTTTACAGATAACAGTCGTGGGATTTTGTATAGGTTTTTTCCCCCCTCATCGGCAAGCAGCTTGACTTTGATGAAAAGAAAAGGAAACTACAATGGAACTCCTATAATTGGAATAAAAACAATTTAAAAAATTGGCGCAGGAACAAAAGAAGAATTTAGTGCAGGCTCAAGAGAAGGGAGCTTGATGCATTTTATCCGGATTAAAAATAAGAAGAAGACTTAATATGACATATGGACAAAATTTGAAGACTTTGAAAATGGAAGGAAATATATACTAGCAGGCGAAAAAATGAAGAAATGAGGTAGACATGGCTGGAAAAAGAAAAAAGAATTAAAACAATGTGATTAAAAATGAAAAATGTATAGGTGGTGGTAATAATAAAAAAGAGGTTCTTATAAGATAATTATGGATGCATAAGAATATGAGAAGAATATGACATAGATATATAAAATTGAAATACTGATGGAAGTTAGAATATAAGAGAAATTAAGCATGTTAAAAGAGATTTTTAAATATATACAAAGTTGTGTTATATACAAAGCAATGTATAGATAGATGGAAACAACAAAGGATGCTGGGATTAATAGTAAAGCTATTACATAATCATTACTATGATTATGCTGTGATAAACAGCCAAACAACAAAAATGATTATGCTGTATTTAACAGCCAAAAAACAAAAATGATTATGTTAGGTAGGACAACAAAACAAAGAGGATTTTGCTGGGAGTAACAGCAAAAATAGAATGATTTAGGTTGGATTTAACAACAAAGATAAAGATAAATCTGTTAGGTTTAATAGTAAAAATAAAATGACTATGCTGGGATTAACAGCCAAAAATAAAAATTATTATGCTAGATAGGATGGCAAAAATAGGGAGGAATATGTTGAGAATAAGAGTAAAATGAAATGTGTAAGTTGGATTTAACAACAGAAATAAAGACGATAATGATGAGTTTAACAGTAAAATAAAATGATTATGTTGGAATTAACAGCCAAAAAATAAAAATGATTATGTTGTAAAGTAATGAAGATGATTAAAATGGGAGTAATAGTTAAAATATTTTTTAATGTTTACAAAAATTGTAATGATTTATATTGTTAAAATACATCCATATAAGGAAGAGAAAAATGGAATGACATTTGGTTAGGATCTAAGATTTAAGTAACAGGTTTTTGAGATAATGGCATAATTGACAGAATTTAGAGAAATAACTGTGTAAAATATTAAGTTGTGTTAATTGGAAGTTAAGAATTGTTAGTGATTTGTACTAATTTGTGACCGGATCAATGCTTTTGTTTTGGAAAAGATGTGTTTTATGTTTGTGTTTTAAAAAATAATTTTTTTTTCAAAAAAAATGCATTGAGTACTTTATACTGATCTGATCATACAACATCTGATTAATGATCAAAGTACAACTTAGTATTTCGTAGAATAGTTTATATACTATTTTACTAGCAAATATATTTGCTACATAAATTAATAATATATTAATAGTATTATATTCCATATACTAGCATACTATTATTTTATTACCAGTATATTTTATATTTTAACTGGTATGATCTTGAGGCAGTTACATTGCTGATTGAATCATATGTGTTTTTTAAACCTTTAATATGACTGATATGTTTATTGTTTGTACTTTTGATATACATTATCCAGAGTTACTTCTTCTGATATGGGTAGCCACATAAATTTGATAATAATACCTAGATCTTTGAAAGCTAGCCAAGCTTTTTTTTCCTAGTCTGTCACATCTACTTCTTATGTAAAGCTTTAAAAAAAAGGAAACAAAAAGCAAGCTTTTACTCTGTGCACTATACTTTAAGCAATCAGAACTACTTTGCTAGAATCACAGACGAAATGCTTTGACAATTTATTCAGTCCTACAACCCGTTTGGTACCAGTTTGTTACCTTATCTGGAAATTATTAATATATTTTTTTCCCACATTTTTATTGCTTTAAGAATCGTATGCTCATACCAGGGGTGGGTTCTAAATTTTGTTTACAAGTTCTGTGGGCGTGGCTTATTTTGTGGGCATGGCTTGGTGGGGGGTAATGTGACTGGGTGGGCGTGGCCAACTTTCTTTTTGTTTTAAACTTTTAAAAGCATTTTTTCTACAACCTTAAGAGGTTGCAGAAAAAAATGCTTTAGAAGCTTCTGACAATCAGGCAACTCAGCTAGGATCGCCAAAGGCTTTTCGTCTGAAGAGGTTGTAGAAAAAATACTTTTAAAAGCCTCTGGTGATCCCAGCTGAGCTGCACAATCATCAGAGGCTTTTTTTTTAACTTTTAAAAGCATTTTTTTCGGCCAAAGAGGTTGTAGAAAAAATGCTTTTAAAGGTTTTTTTTTTTAAACCCTCTGATGAGATGGGCAGGGTGAGCAGCGACCGGGCCGGGGACCGGTTTGGGGGCGTGGCCAGCCAATGTTATTACCGGTTCTCCAAACTACGACAAATTTTTACTACCGGTTTTTGCAAACCGGTGTGAACCAGGAGCAACCCACCACTGGCTCATACACTTTGCATAATAATGTACTTTGTTAGGCTAGGTATTTATGCTATGTTCAGTGCCCTTCTTTGCAAAACTTTATAAACTGAGATATTTTCCATTATTCTTCATTTCATTTCAATTGCAGCAAAGCTTACATTTCTATATTATCTTGGGTATTTTGTATGGCTTAGTGCAATTCAATTCTCTTTCCTGACCATTTTTAAGCAATGCTAGTCAAGGCAAAGTATTATTATATTAATACTTACCCTGAATCTCCAAGAATGATGACTTTGAGTAATACTTTCTTTCTAGAAGTCATTATTACAGAATTCAGATGTATATTCAAGTGCACTTACTAGACAAAAAGAAATTACAATATAAACATCTTACTCTGCAATCCATTTGCTTTTACAGACAAGTCAAAATACAGGTAACATATTAATATTTCATATCTTTGCAAACTAGGTACTAGATATTGCTTTCTCGAAACAGATGTAAAGATGGAACCACTTCACTGCAAAAAAGCATCTGTTTGGCTACTGATCAAATCCAGAGAATGCTTAGCTATTCAACTTAAGTGCCCCATAAAGTATAAAAGCAGGAAGGAAAGATTCCCCAGAAATTAATGTTGAATGCTATCCATCTTAAAAGCATTTCCCTTTTTGGCTTAAAAAGAAAAAATAGTTATCTTCTTAAAGCTGGTTTATGAAAAATCGTTTTAAGTTTCAGGTTAATAGTCTCAGAAATTTCTCTGTGAAAGAATGTTAGTCCTACTAGAGATTCAACCTGAGAGAAAAGTCCACAATTCTTATTTTTGTTAAGAAGTGCTTATTACAACTTTGACACACACACACACACACACACACACACACACACACAGAGAGAGAGAGAGAGAGAGAGAGAGGGAGAGAGAGGGAGAGAGAGAGAGAGCGCTTAATTCTAATATGAGAACAAGTGGAAAAGAGAATGAAGTACAGCACTGTACATTAGGCATAGGCTTTGAGGTTACATCTGCTCTGCAACTGTCTAATTATGCAATCTATTGCGAACTGAAATTCCAGCAAAGTATAGAATAGCAGCTTCATTTAAAATGTCCAGCAAGACTATGATTATTAGGCTTGTAAGTTGCGAACACATGTTAGCACCTATATTCTACTGTGTAAGATTCACAAATGTTGAACATTAAAGAAAATGCTATTATGGATTGCAAGCTCCTTAATGCAGATATAATGCTGCAGGGAAACATTGCGTGCCAAAAAAAGGAAGTGTCCAAATGCAAAAGTTGCAGCTAGTTTAAAAAATATCAAGGCACAGTGGGGGAAGAACTTACAGGTCTGTGAGAGCCAGAAATCTTGTTTGTAGGTGACCAAATACTTATTTTCCACTATAATTTGCAAATAAATTCTTTCCAAATCAGACAATGCGATTGTCCGGATTTGTTTTCTCATTTTGTCTCTCATAGTTGAGGTCTACCTATGATGTCAATTACAGGCCTCTCTCATCTTTTTAAGTGGGAGAACTTGCACAATTGGTGGCTGACTAAATACTTTTTTGCCCCACTTATGTCTTTCAGCAAGAAACTAGAAGAACAAATAATTGCAATATCATACAGTGAAATTTTAATGGGGGTTGCAGAGTTCCATTATTTCCCAAATTCTAGTAAATCAAAGAGCACTTGATCATAGCAAACCATGCTAATGACACAATTTGAGTCATTTGCATCAGGACATCATCACACAAATGAAGTACTGCAGTACTCAAATACTCCCTTCTGTGAGGGACATGGGTGCTCATAAACATGAAATATAAATAATAAATGAAATAAAATTGCAATGACATTTAGTCCCTTCCAAGAAAGTCTGTTGCACTGAGAAAATCATGGTTTTACTGTACTGCTTATAATTCTAGCTTTTGTCTTTGGAATTTGGAGCAAACTTTAACAATCTAATTAAGCAGTTATTAAAAACAAAACAATCTTTGCTCTGTTCAATAAACTAGCCCTTATTTTTAAAGACAACCTAACATGGGATTCATTTCCTCCATATTATCTCCAATGATGGGGATTCAATGTATTAACATTGTTGATTGAAATAATTTTCCTTTCAGATGTTTCAATTATGAATAAATCTTTGAAAGCCACAGTTCTCACGCAGCTCTCCAAATGCCAATGGAGCTACTCAATACCAGCAGACCACAACTTCAATTATTAACACTTACACGATTAAGTGCTACTATAACAAAGCAAAATTAGTAACAGATAGAGCACACCTACAAGGCTTAAGCTTGGTGCAGAAAGTGTTTAAACAAACCCAAGGGAAATTGTTTTGTAATTTTAACACAAATTAGTCAAAGAACTTTCAATAGCATACAGGTATCAATCAGAAGCATTTGTTTATTTATTAGACAAATCCTGCAGTCATGCCACCCTTAGCACCTTCTTCAAGGAAAAACTTCCAGGATACAATAGTATAAGATTTTTTTTTAAAAAAATGAATGTTTAAAAATATTTTCAGACAGTATCAATAACTTTATGACATTATCTTCATTAATTAAAAAAGCTTTCTGGAACAGCTTTTTTAAAAATTGCATCCCAAAGACAAAAAGGGTCAGAGTTGATCTCTGGTGGCAAACTATTCAGCAACAAAAGGACTTGGTTGTTTTCCTGCAGATGTTGCATTACCCAACTAGCTTAACATCTGTGCTAGTGATGATGATGATGCCTTGAAAATCATAATGACTAGCACTGATGATGTTATCTAGTTTGGATAGTGACACCTCTGCAAGAAAACAGCCAAGCTCAGAGAGCACCAAGGGCTTCTTCATTTCAACCTGAGCTACAAAGATTCTCCTTTATTGGTAAACAAAGGGACTATTTGTTTAGAAATTATCTCCTAAATCTCCTCCTCCTAATCTGTCAACAGTTGGGAACTACTAACATTATTCACTCCTAAACATTTCATTAGTTGTATAAAACATCATGTAATGTTATCAAACGTGCACTTTCCTGTAAATTTTGACATACTTATTTAACTGGCTAAAAATACCATGAAAAAGTACCTTTTTAAAAAAGATAAAATGAGGCTTATCAATAGCACATTCGATATAACCTTTGAAATTGAAGCATCTATAAAAAATTAGCACTCTGTGCCAGTGCATAGTTATTACAAATATAGAAAGTCCCAACATTAACAATTGGTATTTCATGTATACATACTCTTGTCCATATCCTTTTGGAGTTATGGTTTATTTCTGACACAAAAAAATGGTATTTCATAGGAGGCTAATTACTCAAAGTCTCACCATTGTACTATTTTGAGAAAAAAGGATACTGTAAACCAACGTTTTCCAACTAGTAACTTTCAATATGTAGATTTCAACCCTCAAAATACTTATTGTAAAACTTTTTCAATAAAAAAAAATAATACTCAACCACAGAACTACAATTTAAAAGTGTTACATATTCCAAATTTGCTCAGGTTGGAAAAGACTGCCGTGGCTATTTTAAGGTATCACTCCATTGCTGATTTATTTCTTCTAATCTAAGGCATACCAGTCTATATGTAAATTCATTTTCCCAACTAAATAACTTTGCCACATGCCTCAGCGTGCAACAGTAAACTTTTGGGGGATTTTGAATTCCAGTCAGATGATGATTAGGGGATTTAATGAACTGTTTGCTATTTTGATAAAGATAATCAAGGTGAGATAACTGAGGTTAAAGAATTGAATTTTAGTATTTGCACATATGAAGCAAGCTATTGATAATTCTATTTCTTTATTGCTGTATTTCTTTATTCCCTCAGGTAACCATAGGAACAGTACTTAGCACAAGTCTGCACAATCAGATTACAACAACATGTGTGGGCTCAGAATGCTTAATCACATTCCTTCCTTCATGGAGAAAGCACTTCATAATTTCTTCTCTCTGTAAGATCTCACTTTTATTGAAGTGTGATTTTAAACTCAAGGTTTGCTAGTTTCTCTGAAAGAGAGTATGAAGCCAAACAGTATTTATTCTATGGGTTCTGAATGAAGACAGATCAAAGTGATTCCTTGGATGAGAGTCATGATACCAACTGTATCTTCCTCAAACCAAGCAGTAAGGCAGGAGTGTCAAACTCAAGGCCCGCAGGCCGAATGTGGCCCGCAGGACCGCCCTGGAAACAGTGAAGGACTGGCCCATGGTGCCTCTGTCAGTGAAAATAGGCCCTCCCAAGCTTCATTTTTGCTGGCAATGGGTTGCAGGAGACTGTTGGAGCTGAAAATGGAGCTCAGGAGTCCGTTTTCGCTGGCAGAGCATTCAGGTCACCACAGGAGTTCCCGAAAGGAGTGATGTCAAGCTGGCCATGCCCATTCCTGGCCATGCCCCCCTGCCCCAAGATCAAACACAATCCTGATGCGGCCCTCAATGAAATCAAGTTTGACACTCCTGCAGTAAGGACTTACTTACTCCTACAGTAATTTAAAATAGGATTTACTTGGCAAGAATGATCAAGATGGTTATTTCCAATTATTCTCAGAACTTGTAGGAATCATTCTGTATAGTTTTCCATAGAAAGCTTAAGACTATTCTTAGTGTAATGATGAACAGTGAGTGAGCCTTCCAGTCCAGAAACTTCCATATAATAGAAATAGCACTTAAGACTTATATACTATGTTTCCCCGAAAATAAGATCCTGTCTTATATTTTTTTTGAACCCCGAAATAAGCGCTTGGCCTTATTTTTGGGGAGGTCTTATTATTTTGGGGCACATGGAGCAAGACAAGATCCTCTTGCCATCTTACCTGATTTCCAGTTCTGTCTCCCTAACGTTAACCAGAGGAAATGGCAGGGACCAGTTGTACATGCGTTTAAATATTTTCGGGAAGGGCTTATTTTCGGGAAAACATGGTACCACTTCACAGCCTTCTCTAAGCGGTTTACAGTCTCAGCATATTGCCCCCAACAATCTGGGTCCTCAGTTTACCCACCTCGGAAGGATAGAAGGCTGAGTCAACCTTGAGCCGGTAAGAATTGGAACTGCTGGCAGTGGGCAGAATTAGCCTGCAATACTGCATTTTAACCACTGTGCCACCACGGCTCATAATGGACAGATGCACTCTCTTACATGCCTTTACTTCTTCCACAAACATTGATTTTTCTCAAACTACACCCTATCCACTATTTTTCTTCCAGCATTTGCACATCTTAAAATTGTTCCATTCATTTTCCCATTTCTACTTTTGGTTATTTACCATATAACTTGCAATCATGCACTCTATTTTTCCATCAAGCACAACTCAGTCATAATTTTGGGATCCATACTTGTTACGGCCATGTAATCTAACTTTCTGAGCATGAATTCTCAGTCAAAAATGCAGCATGATTTACATAGAACATTTGCATCTCCAAATACTTTATATAGTCATAAATATGTTAAATAATCAATGGAATACATTCTTTTACTATCTATTCAGTATCAAACCATTAAAACATTCTATTTATTCGCACACATTCACTTCCTCTGTTATATATCAGTCTTATATTCAGCAGCCATCTTTTAATTCCATTGCCACAGGGAAAAAATCCATAATTCCATCTATTTCCTTTATTCCACATCTTCTCTTTTAACTTTAATTGTTCCTTGCTTTCTCTGATTAACCCATTTAACAGCATAACAGAGTTGTAAGGGATCTTGGAGGTTTCCTAGTCTAACAACTGCTCAAGCAGGAGACCTATACTGACAAACAGCTGTCCAATATCTTTTTAAAAACCTCCAGTGATGATGGAGCACCTAATTCTACTTTATCATAATACCAAACATTCTTGTTCGTACTTCTTAGCATAACTCCATGTGCCTTAATGCTTCTCTGTCATACAGTTCTTTCCCTCTGGTCCAATTACTTCCACCTACCCTTCTCTTACATTCACTTTTGATTCAATTTTGTTGGATGATTAATCTATCTTCCAATACCTTTTCCATTTCATCGACTATGGATTAGACCTTAAAGGAACTGTTTTGTAATGGTTCTGATTTTTGTCCTATTTATACTCACCAAGCCCGTGATATTAGGGGAATGTCTGAATCTACATAGATTTTTTGATGCCCATGCTCCTTGTACAGTATACAAAAACCTATATGAAATTACTGGAAATATTTATTTGGAAAATAAATGTTTCCATAATTCAATGAACCCACAGACCCAACAACTCTACTTTAGGCCTACTCTAAAATGTTAAATGAACCCAATCATTAAGTTATGGAAAAGTGTGTCATTTGCTCAATGGGCAGTGTTATGTAATTTTACTTAGTTCTACATTACAAAAATACTGATTCTGAATTAGTCATACTTGTTGAAGAGTCATTGTTCCTGCTAACAATATATTCTCCCATAAATTTCACAATATTTAGTAATTTTACTGGTTTTCTTTCAAGACTTTTTTCCCCAGAAGACTTCAGAGGCTGGGATTTAATTATTTGTCCTGTAACAATTAATAATAGGCAATCAGACTAAAAGATTTGAGAAGGCATGTTACATTTGATAGTACCCAGTAAAAGCAACGCTTAAAAAAACCAGCTGCATCCCTGACTATATATCCTTGATGCTGGCAAAATACTCTTACAAAAAATGCACACCCTTAAGCAGCAACAATGATATCATCATCAGGCAGCTTTAAACACAGCTGCTGCATCAATTTTTCATTTTTATTAAAAAACAGCTCATAAGCAAATATGCTTGCAGCAAGATATACCAGGCTAGATAACTACTGTACTTAAAGCTACTAAGTTTATGAAATGCCTGTATGAAAAGCTATACTATTTCAATACAGGTAGTCTTCAATTTACAACCATTTGTTTATTTATTTGTTTATTTATTTAATTTAATTTATATGCCGCCCTATCTCCGCAGGACTCAGGGCGGGTCACAACAATAAAATATCCAATAAAAGTGTGTTAAAATATATGTTAACCCCCTCAGTACAGGCTGAACAACCATGTCGCAGCGGAAGGTGCGGAGGTCAGGGGCCAAACGGAGCCCCAGAGGAAGTTGGTTCCAGAGGGTGGGAGCACCCACAGAGAAAGCTCTGCCTCTAGGGGTCGCCAGTCGACACTGTCTAGCCGACGGCACCCTGAGTAGGCCCTCCCTGTGAGAACGCACCGGGCGATGGGGAGCTGTTGCTGGTTGCAGATGGTCCGACAAATATCCTGGACCTAAGCCATGTAGGACTTTATAGGACAGCACCTTTAATATCACCCGAAGGGCAATCGGCAACCAATGCAAGTTGCACAGGAGAGGTGTAACATGGGCGTATCGGGAACCACCCATCACGACCCGCGCGGCTGCATTCTGTACCAGCTGAAGCCTTCGGATGGTCCTCAAGGGCAGCCCTAGGTAGAAAGCGTTGCAGTAGTCAATACAGGAGGTGACTAGCACATGAGTAACTGTGCGTAGGGCATCCCGGTCCAAATAAGAGCGCAACTGACCTGTTAGTGACCATTTGAAATTACAATAGCACTGATAAAGGTAAGTTACAATTTGCCCCATGTTTACGATTGTAGCAGTATCCCCATGGTCACCTGATCAAAATTTGGGCGCTTGGCAACCAGCATGTATTTATGGTGGCTACAGTGTCCTGGGGTCATGTGATCACCATTTGTAACCTACCCAGATGACTTCCAACGGCAAAATCAATGGAGAAGCCATATTCACTTAACAACCATGTAATTAACTTAGCAACCATGGCAAACACAAGTAAAGTTGGGTATGACTCACTTAACAACTAGCTTAGCAACATAAATTCTGATCCCAATTGTGATTGTAAGTTGAGACCTACCTGTACACTATTTGGTTATAAAGCCTATCTTAAGCCTCCAGTACAATACACAAATGTGATTTATCTAGTAGAACTCCCTGAACCAGCTCTCTATATGCTGAGTTTAAATATTTGAAAAACTCATCAGCAATGCTAAACTGAAAAGTAGGGAAATGTTAGCTGAAAACCTTTTCTGACTGCTGCATTTCAAAAGTGTTAAGATTACAACTTTCACAGTAGCTAGAAATTTCTATGTTTTAGACATCTTAACTGCTGAGCATCAGTCTGCACAATCCTCAAATAGTAAATGTTCCAATTCTAAGTAAGACTAGCAAGAATTTATGCTCTCTATACATTGCCTATACTTTTGTTTAAAGGGATACTGACACTCATTAAATATTAATATTTAGAGAATGCAATTGTCTTCTTGAAGCAATTCCACCATGCATCTCAAATAACTATGCTGGCAGCAGCTTCATTTTCCGCTCTGCATTTATAACTGAACCAAAGCTGTGATCAAGAGCAGCCAAGAAAACTGAAATATAATTGGCATGAATGCCAGCATTATTGCCTCTATTTGTCTAAAATCCGCTTCTGAATATCTCACTGCCTCACAGCTATTTATGGTGTCAATATAAATAGAATATTCCAGAGTGAAATAAAAAAAGTTATTAATTGGAACTTAATGTATTCAATTATCTTCCAAAGAATATCATCAGACCTCTTAAGCTTGAATCCTCCAGATATTATAAATTACAATTTCCATCTAGCGAGTATACAAGAATAAAACATGTAAAGCAAATGACAGACATAAACTAGGGCTTTCTTAAATAGAATCCTGCAAGATTTCTACATTATTTATTTATTTATTTATTTATTATTTCAATTTATATACCGCCCTTCTCCCCGGGAGGGGGACTCATTAATTCCCCCAAAAGAGATGCCCAAGAGTATACAAGTGTATCTGAAATTAAAGGATCTGAATGGGGTATAACAGTCTTTTCAGTTGAACCCTGCCAAGACTGGATGGTTCCTACACGGATTATGCTATCTTTGGTGCTAGATGGGGAGGCACTGCCCAGACAGACCCAGTATGCAATCTGGTAGTCCTACAGAGTCACGACTCCTGCTCGAAATGTATGTTGCAATTGTGGCTGGGAAAGTCTTTGCATTGCACTCCATTAGAGCAGGCAGAGAAGGAATACCAAGGGTTTTATTGGTCAGAGAGTTACATATGATGGGTCCCAAGAGATGGGCCTTCTCTATTATGCCTTATGGAACATTCCTGCTCCCCCCACTCCAAGTTAGGCTAACTCTTTTTGTTATTGTTTAGAAATTCCCTTAAGACTTGGTTATGAGACTCCAGGCAATGGAAAATAGATAAATTCTTAGATGGCTCAACTATAATTGATATTCTTGCTCTTTCTGTGAAGTTTGTATATTTTAAATGTGTTGATAACATCTTCATTTTAATTATGACTTTTATAATTGGTTTTATCTATTGTTTTATTCAATTGTTGAATAAAGTCACTTTATCCAGAGTCACTTTATGTGAGATAACTGGTTGTATAAATGTGATTGATAAAGCCAATGTTTTTAGTAATGCTGACAGAGGCTAAGGCAGTGTTGGTAAAACTTTTCGGCACCGAGTGCCAAAATGGGAGCGCACGCGTGCCAGAAACTGGAAGAGCAGCCACCCAGCACAAGAACTGCTGTCACCGACCACTCACCCCCAACTGCAGCAGGAGCAGCAAGCGGGACAGCTGGCCAGGGGCAAGAGGGTGGTTCTCGCGCTACCACTTCTGGCCGGGATGCTGGAGGAGCAGCTGCCATCGGGGAGGTGACCTGCACCAGGAGGGCCAGAGGAGAGTGCAGCTCCTCACGCATGGAGATGCTGCCGAGAGCTCCCTGGCGGTGGAGGGGCTGTGGGGGCTGGCCAGTCACTCCTGCCCCTCACCCCATGCTGCTCTTCTTCTGGGACGCCCAAGCATCCATGGACTCATGCCAGTGCTGCGGGCTGGAGCCGCGCAAGAAGCCTGCTCGGGCGGAAAGCCCCAACCCACCTGTCTTGGCCGACAGCTCTACTTCCCTAGGAAGCAACCGCTTCCTAGGGATCCCCTCTCCGGGATCCCCTCTCCGCATCTTTGGGCACACTAGCCGTCACCCGTTGCTCTTCTGGGTTCCAGTGTGCTGGCCAGCTGATTTTCATGTGCATGGGAGAGAGAAACCAGAAGACCAGTTGCCTGGTGCGTATGCATGTGCTGGGAAGATGATCATCTGGTTTCTGGCACATGCATGTGCACTGGCCAGTGTGCTGGAACCCGGAAGAGTAACGGACAACGGCTCACATGGCCGGAGAGATGGCTTTGTCTGTAAATACAACATAGTAAACAACAATCAAAACAAATTGCATTACTTGGTGTAACGTGTCTCTCTAGCTATTAGTTGGCAGCTAAGCAAGATACAGAAATAACTTTTAAAGAAGAGAGAGCAATTAAAATGGCAATGTGGAAGAATTAAGTGGATGAGGGATTTGTCTAACACAAAATAAAGTATTATAAACCAACAATGAGAGTCAGTTTGGAGTAATGGTTATCAGGCTAGACATCGTGAGACCATGAGTTTTAAGTATGAAACCAGTTATGTGACTTTGGACTATCACTCATTCTCATTCTACAGCCCTAGGAAACCACTTCTGAAAATATTCTCAAGAAAACTGCAGGGACTTGTTCAGGCAGTTGCCAAGACTGACTTGAAGGCAGAGGTGGAGGCACATGAGCTTTTGGGAAAGAAAAACATCTCAACAGACAAGGCCACTACAACTTTGCCTTTTACTGTGGACTAGTCATAATTCACGATGCAAGTTCAGCTATAGCATCTTTTCATTAAAGAATACCGATGATTTCCTATACTTGTGAAATTAGTGGGACTTAGGATTCCAATAGTGTCACTGTCTATTCCCCTATTAATATTGCTTCTATATTAATGGTGAAAGGGCTAAAATTGATCTCAGCATGAATTGCACTGTTATTTGATAAGAAACAGACACTGCTAAGTGGTAGGAAAAGTAACTATCATTCTGTAAACAAACACTGATCTCTCTACTTCTAAACAAAAAGTTTAATATTACTTTTCACGTTACAGCTTTGTTAATAACAACTTATTACTTCATTTATATGGTTACATCAAGAATACTGTAATCACCTTTCTTCCATGCCTACTCATTATATTGCCAGAGAGAATATACCAGTATAAGTACTTCAAGTTCAACATTTATGGGGGGGCAGCAATGAAATTTAATTCTGTATTTATCCTCAGATTTAAAAGAAATTACCCCACTTCTGACCAAATAAACCTGGTTGTGCCATACATGCTTTTAACATAACTTATGTTTTCGGATGCCTTCAAGTTAGTGGGGGCTCCTGGTCATTGACTGGACTAGTCCCTGCAGTTTTCTGAAGAAAATTTCAGAAGTGGTTTGACACCACCTTCTTCCTAAAACTGAGAGATAATTGTAGGACCAAAGTTATCCAGCTGGTTTGGTGCCTAGAGGACGACTAAAAATCACAAATCTCCTGGTTTCTAGCATGGTTCTTTAACCACTACACAAAAACCTATTTCTTACTGAGTAGTCCAGGAACACAGAGCATTGCCTTACAACAAATCAGATTCTTGGTTCAATAGCATCGATATTGCCTGGAAACAATTCCCCATATTTTTTATATCTAGGATATTTTTTTGCAAACCAGATGCTACATCATTGTGCTTTTGTGTAATCTGTTGTAGACAATTCTTAAACCTATGAAAATATATTCATATATAATATATGCAGTACCTCCATCAGAAAAAGCTTGAACTAATCTTATCAATTGTTGACTGCCTCAAATCACTCACAACAATGAATTATGTTTATAAATGAGTTTATAAATATCTACGATGAGAAAAATCTGATCTTGGTAATCACACTCAACTTATTTTTTTTCCCATTATTTCTGAGCAGGTGAACTCACAGCCAGAGCAATGTAATGGTTAAATATCTGATTAATACCAGGTAAACCCATCCTTAGCCATGAAAACTGAATGATGTTGGGCAGCCAATCTTATAGGGCTGTTGTAGGGGGAAAAAAGAAAGAGAAGTGCTATCTATGCTATCCTGAGCTCTTGAACAAAAATACAGGGTACAAATTTGACAAATACAGGTCATTTTTCAACCAATTACACAAAACACATTTTAGAACTATCCAACCATTGCAGTGCCAAAAATTGACTGGTAACAAACACTAGGACACTACTGTAAACTATGGGGGAGATGGCCAAAAGTACCATAACATCCAGCCAATATATTTGTTTTATAAGAATTTCTAAGGAGAACAGTGATATATTTAATATAAAATTATGCTGTTGAGTTCAACACTTTTAATATGCCACTTTAACTTTTAAAATGAATTGGCGGGAAATTAAGACTTTGAAAGTACAACCTAGTAGACCTTAAGGGAGTTACCAATGCACATATTATACAATATTTTAAATAGAAGGTACTATAAGGTTGGCCTTTATTTATAGCCCAAATACAAGTGCAAATATATGCATAGTATCATAATTGGTCTAGAAGCTACTATGGATTTGCTCATGCTAACAACAGTTTTATAGCATTAGATGCAAGTCTCCTATAAATCCGCTACTACTCAAAACTTCACCTGTTTGAAGCAACAACTATGCTCTATACATCAGGATGTAAGGATATGTTTGTATTATTTGCCTACAATTTTCAGTACAATAAATCAACAGTTCTCAAGCTATGGGTTAGGATCCTGGATATAGAGATGAGGCCAGGGGCATAATTTTTTAAAACGTTGCACAGGTAGGGTTGGGAATGCTGTCAAAATTTAATTCTAGGATTTGCTAATTTTTCATGGGCAAGCTCTAGAGGGCAGTATTGATACTACAAAATTTAATAACCCTGTTGAGTTTAAATTGAACTACTAAAGGGATGTATTTATTCCCTGCCATTGTCTCAGAGGTGTTTTTTTCAAAAGGCAACTGGGTTGTTTTTTCCTTGAGGAAAGAAGAAGAAAACCTTTTGCTTCTCATGCAAGAAGCTTCACCACCTATCTTTCTATCACCATTGATGAAGCTTCTTGGATGAGAAGCAAAAAGTTTTCTTCTTCAAGGAAAAAACAGCCCAAGTGCTTTTTGAAAAAAACACCTGAAATAGCTATGACCTGGATGATTGAGAATGTCCAGACATTCCTTGCCATTATTCATAAAGTTACCCGATTCCTTTCTCATTTTCAAAGGTTGTGGTAATACAAAGTTTGAGAATTTCTTACCATAAGCGGAAAAAGAAACATTTAAGAGCAAATTGAAATATCTATTTTGAATAATTGATATCTTAAAGTTTATTTCTTTTCAGTTATATTAACTGAATTTTAAGACAAAGCATATGACAAACCTGACTTTACAGAAATACTACAGAGCCAATTTCCAAAGCAATAGGTTGTATATACCAGTTTCCTCTAGAAACACTTGATGACATTTAATCCCTAGATAAATTGCACTTAACTACTCATGAACTAAATCATGTGCTTAATCAGCTGCTGCAATCACAAGGGAAGACAGCATGCTTGCTCTTCCCAGCTAAGGAGGGAAAACAGAACAGGAAATATACATGGATTCCACTTAATATAGGTTAATTTTACTACCAAGTAACTTAAGAAAATTACTTTGAGCTCCATTCAATATAAATCATATCTTGGCTATATATATATTCATTTGAGCCCAGAAATGTTTTAGAATAGTTAAATGTATTGCTTAGCTTTCACTGGGATATGCAATTATCACAGAAAAATCAATTTAGTGGCCCAATCCATTATTGTCATTTGCCTTAAATTGCCAGGCTTTAAATACCTAAATATTCCTAAATATGGCACACACTGCTTCTTCAGTATGATGACATATTCATATGCAATAGCACCAAAGATAAGGTTAGCTGTCTTCAAGGGTATCAATGAGTCAAGTCTTGAAACCTAGTTTTATCCTGAGTCATTTGTTGTCTAGCATTCCGATTAAGTACTTGTGGCAATACAGAAAGACACTGCTTTGTTTACCATCCCTAACTTAGTAAACTACATCATGTTTAGACAGGGAGATAACATTATGAACACCAACAGATTTACCATTCATATATTCAAAGGAAACTCTTGTATTAGATTGAGCTCAACTGTCCTTGTACATAATCACTCAGCTGATTCCACTCTTGAATTTACTCTCAAAAGTACTGTCTAACTCTTAAGGCAACACAAAAAGGGCTTCTTGCAGCACAACCTGAATCATGTAAATCGTGTAAAACTGCACTAGGTTCAGGTAGAATGATTCCCCATACGCATATTAAGATGGCAGTATTAAATCTCTAGGGCGCTTCTATTTACTCAGAACAATACAGGCATTTTCAAGCTGGGGTGGGTAGTAAGGAACGGACACCTTGGTTAAGTAGCTTTGGACATTTTAAAAACTGCACAGAAAGCTTGTTTAAATATCGAAGTTCGATATTTACCGAACAACAAACTGAAGCCATGAATCCGTATTCTATTAAGTCTTCAACTGGGCAGTAACAGGAAGCGTTATTGTTTAGCCAGCAAAGGCGGGCAGGAGGAGGGGCTCAGCAGCTCTCTCACCTTTCAGTTTTCCAGTGTTGGGCCAGGAACCAGCTACGATCAACCAAACCACCAACGGACAGAGTGGGGTTCCTCTAGCCCACGTTTCTTTGTTCCGGAAAAACGGAGGGGGTGGGTAGGTGGGTGGAGAAAGAGACGGAAGGACAGGAGCCACCGCTCTCTCCGAGCTTCTTCCCAGGGACATCCTACCGGCAGCCTCCTCGCCTTGCCAAACCCCCGCCCTCCGCAGACGGATCGTTATTAAGCGGCTGCCACCCCCCCACCTCCCTTGAATTGCCTCTATGGACAACTACCAGCCCCAAAGCGAACAGGGCGGGGCCCCCAGACGGCCGCTCCCTCCTCCCCTCGCGAAGGCAGCCGAGGAGGAGAAGAAAAAAAAAAGACAGCGACAAAGGAATTCTCTCCCCCCCACACACAACTCGGACGCCCCCGACAGAGCCGCGCCCTTCTCCCCGTTCTCCCACCCAGCGGGCTAAGCGAGCGCCCCCCCCCCGCAAAGCCGTTAGGCCGCTCTCCCGTCGTCGAGCCCAGCAACAAGACACCCCCGCGTTGGTGGCGCTCTGGGGCCCCACCCTCACCATCGGACTCACCGTGTAAAAACAACGAAAACCCGGCTTCCTCGCAACTGTTTCTCCCCACCCTTCAGGACCGCCAACCCTCCGCTCCCTTCGGCTCCTCTTTAATGGGGCCAAACACCCTCCCCGCTTTCACTTCCGCCTCTTGCGCACCCCTTCCGGTCACGCGACCTGCCCGGCGTCTTGATTGCACTGACGTGTAAAAAGGGCGGGGCCAAAGGCCGGACGGGTTTCGGGAAACCTTTTGGTTCTAATTACGGCAGGCTCACGCTCTAGCCTAGCCTTTGGCTCCGGCTCTATGATACGTGTATTTGACCCCCCCCCCCCCTTGCAAAATTCTGAAACGGGGTTTGTTAACGGGAGGCTGGCCTCTGAGGAGCCTTTGGATACTGTAGCTTGGTCTCCTGCTCCGGGTTCAGTTTATTAAGCAGCAAGCACCTGCTTTCAGCATGAACCTTTTTTTTTTATTATTAAAAACAACGTGAGCTTCGTTCAATGGGCGGGAACTTATTTTTGAGTAAACAGGTATCAGATTGCATGACAAACAGATTAGGGAAGTCCATCAGCTTCAAAGGGGCTTTCCTCGAGTCAGTATTAACAGTTTTGCTGCCTACCTACTTCGTTTCCTGATCTTGTTCTCTCAGCACTGTTGCATTAATCACTCCGTCTCTTATTAAAGCAAAATGTCACACCCGGAACGTTGTAGTGTAAGGCAAGAGGAGTCGAGACAATGCAAGGATCTATGGGGAGAACAAAGATAGTATCGAGTAAGGTCCGTCCTTGTGCTAATTTCTGTAGCGGGTACAATTCGCAGGAAAGAATAAGAACCAATTTAGTCCACCCAATGAAAAAAGAAGTTAACAGTTACAGAGTTGGAAGGGACCTTGGAGGAGGTCCCTTCCAACTCTGTACAGGAGACCTGTACTAGGAATTCGAACCACCAACCTTTCTGATTGACAAGCTCAGTGTCTTGGCCACCGAGCCACCTAGTCAGGCTAAAAAGAAGACTGGAGTGCAATTATATGCTCCATTAATAACATACTGAAATTATACAGATCTACACTTAAGTAAGATCATTTCCAAAATTCACAGCATGATGGTATCTTTATTACACCATCCCAGGTATTACATTCATTTATAGAAAAGTGAGAATTGGGTATGTCAGGAGAAAGATAAGAATGCAGCAGAACTGAGATATTTAAGAAGTGTATGTGGCAGTGTATGAGATGTGCAAAGTGTCATGGACATAGTGGAAGCAATAATAGTTTGTAGGGACAGAAATATATGGAGAAATTTAGTGATTGGTGTTAGTATAAAGTAGATATGCTTGGAACAGTTAGCAGTAAAAGGAAACCAGGTCATCAAAGAACACGGTGGCTGGACACCATCAAAATTGACACCATCCAGGACATAGAACAACTCAAAAAAGTAATGCAAGATCGGAAGATATGGAGAGACCTGACTGATAGAATCCCCAAGAGTCGTACACAACTGAATAGATAACATCATCCTCATACAGTAGATTTAACTAGATTTTTTTCCTTAATGCATGCCTTTAATTTCTTTTGCTTAGTACTTTTCATTCTTCCGCTATGCTTTGCGTAACACTACTTACAGCTAGTCCTCAAATTACAACATTTTGTTCAGCAGCAGTTTCAACTTATGGCAATGCTGAGCTAATGGTGTTTACACCTGATCCACAAAGCTAGTCATTGCAGCACTCCCAGTCGTGATCAACATTCGGGTGCTTGGCAGCCCGCCTGCATTCACAATCCCAGGGACACCTCAGCTCCCCCCATTTGCCTATCCCTTTTGGCCTTCTGCGGCCTTGCATTCCATTGCCCCAGCTGACCTTCACCATCTTCTTGCTCTTGCTGCTGACCAAGCACATGGGCTGGCCTTTGCAAGCTCCTGCTAGTCACACAAGGTTTTCTTTCTGAAGTCAGACTCCTGAATGAGAAATAATATCATAACTATGTAGCATGATGGACTGCAGGGCGGTGCAATGTGTAATATATTCACACTGGTGCAATAGGCCTGGGTGTTTTGTTAATATGATTTATTGGGTTAGGGATTTTCTGTCTTCACTGTGAGTTGTATTGTATTGGGGGGGGTGCACTGAGTGAGCTCAACCATCTCATTGCACGTATGTTGTGCACTGACAATAAAGATTTGAATTGAATTGAGTTGAGTTGCATGCAGAGGTTTCCTCATGAGACTTGAGACCTTGATAGCAAGTGGGAGCAAGAAGATACAAGCAAAGGACAGCTGGGGGAGTGGAGTGGAGTGCTGGATGGATGGCAAGGGTCTCGGAGTGCAGGGTGTCAAAGGTGGCTAGGTCTGGGTGTTCCTAAGGCAGCTGTGGGTTTGTATCACATTTCTGGGCCAGACTGAGCTTGCCGTGGCTTCCCAGTGCATCTACAGTTTTGTACTCCAAAGGCGGCTGCAGTTTTATGCTGTGCTATAGCTCAGGGGCTTCTTATAGTCCCAGATCCGCATTGGGGCAAGAAGACCCTGAGCTGCACCACTAGCAAGCAGCCTCGGAGCCTCGTGGTTCTGGGGCTGCTTGCCATCCTAGAAGGTAAAGTGGAAGGGAAGTCAAAAGGGCAGAGATGGAGGAGTGGGGGGAGTTGGGAAAATTGAAAGGGAGGCAGTCCCTTACCATGCAAGAGGTACTTTGGAGCTGGGAGGCACCAAACCTGGAATAGTTTGGATCAGGATGGGTTCTTGGCTAACGACCGATAGAATTCAATTAGCAAAGGCCATGGGGAGTTCCAGGATTGCTGCTGCTAAGGGATACTGTCTTGTGACATTGAGCTTCACAACTGCATCACTTAGCATTCTGGGCATATGAGACCACCTTCTGCCACCGATAACCTCCCACCGGCCAATACGCCCTCACAGAGAGGGTCTCCTCAGGGTGCTGTCGGTCAGGCAATGTTGACTGGTGAACCCCAGGGGGAGAGCCTTCTCTGTGGGGGCACCCGCCCCCTGGAACGAGTTACCCCCGGGAATACGATTAATCCCAGACCTCCGTACTTTCCGCAAGGTCCTGAAGACCTTTCTATTTCAGCAAGTCGGGCTGGCTTAAAGAAGATTTTAATGGATTAATTTTAGTGAGGGGTTTTAAATTTGGGGAAGCCAAAATTGATTTAATTATGTTTTAAATTATTTTAATTTTCATATTGCTTGCATTTTAATTTTTGGCTGTTCACCACCCTGTGTCCGTCAGGAGAAGGGCGGTATACAAATTGAATAAATAAATAAATAAATAAATAAATAAATAAATAAATAAATAACTTTAGGATTTTGTGTATCCTGAAAGGCAATTGCATCCCAGATATCTATGTATTATACTCCCCTCCTATTTAACATCTACATGAAGCTGCTGGGTGAGATCATCCGACAATACGGGGTGAGGTATCAACAATATGCTGATGATACTCAGCTGTATATCTCTACCCCACATCAATTCAGTGAGGCGGCGGATGTGATGTGCCGATGCCTGGAGGCTGTGAGGGTCTGGATGGGAGTCAACAGGCTCAGACTTAACCCAGACAAGACCGAGTGGCTGTGGGTATTGCCTCCTAAAGACTATGTTGATTGTCCATCCTTGGTTCTGGGGGGGGGGGAAGAAATTGTCCCCCTCAGAACAGGCACGCAATTGGGTGTCCTCCTAGACTCACAGCTAAGATTAGAGCAACATCTGTCAGCTGTGGCTAGGGGGACCTTTGCACAGGTTCGCCTGGTGCACCAATTGCGACCCTATCTGGATCAGGAGGCTCTCCTCACAGTCACTCATGCCCTTGTCACCTCACAGTTAGATTATTGCAATGTGTTCTATATGGGGCTACCCTTGAAGTGTTCAGAGACTACAGTTGGTCCAGAACGCAGTCGTGCAAGCTGTCATGGGTGCACCTAGGTACACCCATATTACATCAATTCGCCGCGAGCTGCACTGGCTCCCTATTGGTCTCCGATCACAATTCAGGGTGTTGGTTATTACCTTTAAAGCCCTACATGGCTCAGGGCCAGGTTATCTTCGAGACCGCCTTTTACCGCATAGCTCCCAGCGACCGGTAAGATCCCACAGAGTTGGTCTCCTCTGGGTCCCGTCAGCTAAACAGTACCAGCTGGCGGGCCCGCGGGGGAGGGCCTTCTCTGTGGCTGCCCCAGCTCTCTGGAACCAGCTACCTCCTGAGATCCGGACCCTCCCCTTTTATATATGGTTTTTAAATGCATTGTAAGCCGCCTTGAGTCTTCGGAGAAAGGCGGCACACAAGTTGAAGAAAGAAAGAAAGAAAGAGAGAGAGAGAGAGAGAGAGAGAGAGAGAGAGAGAGAGAGAGAGAGAGAGGAAGAAAACACAATGTAAGTCACATTTATGTAAAGTTTAGTCCACCCACCCTGCAGTTTACGCAAGAATCTGATCAAGTGAAGGTGGGTCCATACTGCCTATGGCAAACTGTTCTGCTGTTTTATTTTTATTCATTTATAGGCGTATAGGCTGTTCCAAATAACTAGCTTTTAGTTGGGATTTCTGCCTTGTCTTGGCATTCTAAGATCAGCAGGAGTGAAGCTAGTAACATGCCATCTTTACAAGGTAGAAAGAGTGCTACATGGAAAAGGCCTTTGCACACTTCATTATTATTCAGTGATAGCATTCCTTATGTTGAAATCCTCCTAAAGTTTACTTGCATATGAAATCCTAATTGTAAGATTTCATCCAACAACAGGACTTTCTCAGTGTATGTCATGCCTCTTTTATCTCTTGTTCAGAAGTTAATTAATAACTGCATCAATTACATGCTTATGTTATTTATACTTCTTACAAGGTAAATCCCAGTGAAATGAATAAATGGTTATGAAAGAAACAAAGGCAGGTATTCTAGACTATATTAAGACTACAATGTGATTGGCTAGCTTGTGAGTCATTGGATGTGTTTTCATGATACACAACTAGCTAACTACATTGTAGCCTAGTATACTATGAGATTTCTGCATCAGCAATACATCTTTAATTAGGGTTAGCATGTTGTATAAACACAGCTATAGTAGAAATTGTGGGAATTTATAGGGTGCTTGATTTATGTCTGACTGAGGCCATTAAATTTATTAGGTCTGATTAAGTCCAATTAGGTCCAATTTCTGATAATTACTTCATATTTGCACTTAATTATAATAAAGCAAAATTACATAAGGGAATTGATTAATTAAATACTAACAATAATTATAGTCTTTATGTCCTAAATCCATCATTTAATTATTGCAATGATGAGACATTAATCAAAGATCAGTAGTATTTAGCAGTTCTGTATCTCTTCAAGTCAAAAGCAATAAATTGGGCAGAAGCTGCTAAGAAGAACAATATAATGGGAAAAGCAAACTATGGATATATACATTGCTACAACTAAATTTTATTATAATAAAAGAAATAATTTTTAAGGAAACCAAGCATGCAAAACACAGATGAAAAACAAAAAGCATCAAAATGCAATGGGTCGCGTTGTCTTGTCTAGTTTCTAAAAATATGAAAACAAATATGTAATTCCAAAGAAAATTCTGAGGCCTTGAATCCATAAAATTCAGCAAAAAAGTGTATCATTATTACAAAGATTAAATCAGGAAGGAGCAAGCTTCAATCTTTCAGATGTTGCTGAGGTAAAATTCCTTTCATCATTGATCACGCTAGATGGAGTTCATTGGAGAATTCAAGAACATCTAGAAAGCCCCTCACCTACCTTAAACAAGGCAAAGCTATTTTAGAACATAAATATTTCCATATCCAGATTATGTGTAGAAAATTTCAAATACTAGTTTTCCTGATGAAGTCTAGAAGTTGAATAACATTACAGATACATTGTCCTTAATTCTTAAAACAAAAACCATTTTTTTTCATATATACTTGACATTTATCATAGAATTGCTGTATATTTTTGAAAACACTGCAGATCGGAAAGCTCTTTGTCAAAATTCATTCCAAAATTAATACAAAACCCAGATTAGTAACCCATGGCAAATGTAATAATCTTTTCCTTTGCCAGGAATAAATATTAAATAACAAGCTAAATTGAATGATGACCTTGCATGATTCAAGCAGTGAAAAGTACACATTTATTGTGCTTTTGAGTCAGTGTTGACTCTTGGCAACTGCCCGGACTAGTCCCTACTTGTTGGTTATTTTGTTCGTTGGCTACTTCATTATTTTTTTGGCAATTGTTTGCTATTGTCTCTTTCCTAGGGCTGAGTGACGCACTGGTCCAAGGTCACTCAGCTGGCTCCATGCTTATGACAGAACTAGAATTTATAGTTTCCTGGTTTGTAGCCTGGTGCCTTAGCTATTACATCAAACTGGCTGTCAAAAATACATTTTATATAGTTTAATATAAAAATGCAGTGGTCGATAACATTCTTCTGACATTTATGAGGTGATTCTTATTTTTTTAATGTGCTTTTGAATTGTAGCACACGTTCTGAAGTTCTTGAGATTTTAAATGACGAGAAAAATGTATGAATTACTCAGCAACTATATTGTGTCTAATGAATGTAGAAATAAATAATGCTAACAAATAATCCACTAAAGCATTTCTGATAAAACTTTGCTGTGGACGATTAACATGGGAATTCCTCTGGAGATCAGCAGATCTGTGTACAGATAGTCCTCAAGTTACAGCCATTTGTTTAGTGACTGCTCAAAGTTACAATGGCACTGAACAAAGTGACCTATGACCATTTTTTCATACTTATAACTGTTGCAGCATTCCCATGGTTACGTGATCAAAATGTGGACATTTGGCAACTGGGATGTATTTATGTTGGTTGCAATGTCCTGGGGTCATGTGATCACCTTTTGCGACCTTCTGACAAGCAAAGTCAATGGTGAAGCCAGATTCATGTAACTACCATGTTACTAAGAACTGCACTGATTCACTTAACAACTCTGATAAAAAAGGTTGTAAAGTGGGGCAAAACTCACTTAACAACTGTCTTGCTTAGCAATGGAAATTATGTGTTCAACTGTAGTCACAAGATGAGGACTACCTGTATAACACTAGCTTTCTTAAAGGACCAAAGTAGATAGAGGAAAATGGGTGAGCTATTGTAGCAAACTCATTAGGAAAATGAAGTAATAGCTTCAATCAACAAGTTAATACACTTGGTTTGGATCCAATATGATTAGAGAGTTGATCAATCTTTTGAACAAATGTGAGTTTTGAAGAGGGAAGTAAGGAAGGTAGTTGCATAGAAGCATATTGGGAGATGTTTGAAGACATTACAAAGGAAACTGTGTTGAATCATATCAGAGAACAAGATAGATTATGACTTCTTTGTATGAACAAAAGTCACAGAATGTGATATGCTGGGAAATAAATGCAGAGAGATAAAGTGTGAAGTACTAAAGGTAAGGAAAAAAAGATTATTAGATAATGTCCCTGAATAGATTTAAGGAGCCAAGTCATATAATAAGAACTATGGAAGTGATAATTTAGACAAATTACTGGATGAATGTGAGTAGATGGATGATGTCATAACAAAAGAACTCAGAAAAAAATCCCACTATTCTGACATGACTTTCCTAACGATGAAAATTCCCCCCTTTCCAAGGATACGTGACAAATTCTCCATCTAACCTTCCTTACAAGGACAAAAACCATCTACTGCAATGTTGAAACTTACTGATATTATGTCTAAATTAAGGCAACTTGAGGTTTATTAAGCTTTCTGATAATCTCTGATAGCACTAATCTAAATATAACAGCAGAATTTTGTATACTCTATATATATTTGGAAATATACCGTTTTTCCCCAAATAAGACATCCCCTGATAATAAGCCCAATCAGGCTTTTGAGCACATGGCAATAAGGCCAAGTGCTTATTTCAGGGTTCAAAAAAATATAAGACAGGGTCTTATTTTCAGGGAAACATGGTATTAGTTGTCTTGAATGGAACAAGTGTCCTAAAATTTAATTTAATCCTATGATTTCCAGAACTGAGAAATTAATGGCCTTGGGCACACATGTTTTGTTTTATATGTTTTGTATCACATCCAGAAACCATGAATTCTAAAAGGTTGTAATACTTCACAATTTGTTACTTATAATGCTTTTAATTGAAAGTGAAAGAACAATGTGTAGTGTATACAGTATATACAAAATAAATTTAGTTGAGAAAACAATACAGTATCGAAAGAAAAGTATACAATTTTCATTAAATTTATTTCCAGGTGAATGTGCTTATGATTACAGTTCCAGTAATACTGAATTCAGTAGGCCATTTATTTTCCTAATTTTGAGTCAGAACAGATTTGACAAATTAAGAATAACAGTTTACCATAATCATAATAGTGCACAAAAAGATTCTCAATTATTTTTATAAAAGGGATAATGCAGGCCGAATTGGCAGAAGAAACCTCAGCACCATATTGGTTGGAAACATGCAGAAGAGGCCTTCATCCTGCAGTGGATAAACCATGGATAGAATGATGAGTGGTCATGAGACTATGTAAAGCTTTAAAGAACCTCAATTACTTATAACATCAGCAAATTGCAATAAAGAATTCTGCTGCTGCATTAAATTAATTTTTATTGTGGTTTTAGTTTTGATGGCCTCATCAGTTTTGTGGGCTGCTGCATTTGACCAAATGAAATATCTATGGTACCTTACAATGCCACAACAAAAAGGCATGCTTTTAGATGAATGGCTACCAGTGTTCTCAGCCAAAAAATTACTATATGTAGTTATTCTAATGTAAAAGCCTTGTCTGAAAGCTCCTAATTATAAGATATCACAAGATTCTTGGTGTCAGTAATCTTTACTACACTACATAGTGTAGCAATTTATAACAATAAATTCTAAGCTGCCTAACCATTTTATGGCTTAAGTAAGTTTCCCAATTTAGAGCTAAATTTATCTTTTAAAAATATATAATCTCATGTACACTGTAAACTATTTTATTTTTATAGTGTATATTTTTATATCAGCCTTGGGCTAGAATTAAAAATAAGGTGGACATTTAATAGAGATGTTGAAAATTATTAAATTCAGTAACAGGCTGTTCTGTTGTTTCCTGGAGCAAGCTGCTGCTTTCTTCCGGGTATGTAGGAGTGGCTCATAGTGTGTTTCAAAAATGGTGCAGCCCTGAAATCTGTGCATCAGTGCAGAGAGAAGAAAACAGAAGAAAATAGAACATTTCCAGGAATATTGGAATATTTTGTTATTGGGTCCTGGAGATTTGAGTTATTGCTTTTTAAAAATCCTTATAAATTAACTCAGAATGAAAAGGTCCATATAAAGACAAATCACAATTTTTGTTTTACTAGAGAAACAAAACTGAACCCTAATAAATGTATCTCATAAAGACAGTGCATTTTTAAAATGGCCTGTCCTACTGATCTTAGCATCTGGAAAAGTTCATATAGTGCTGAGATAGGTGATCTTTAAGCTAATCAATCCCTAGAATATTTAGATTATTAATGGCTAAAGCCAACATCTGAAATCATAAATGGAAAGCATTTGACAAGCAGTGCAGATCCTTTAACATGGCTGTAGTATATGATGAATGCACAAATTTGCCATCAAGTTAGATTTCCTTCATTTTGTACTAAATACATCTCAAGAATAGGCTACAGAAGAGCTAACTGCAGGACTTAAACTGGGATGTAACCAAAACATATTGCCAAGTGAAAATGGTTAAGTTGCAACTAGCACATTGTGCATCACTATAAGACTACAATCCAGAGACAGGTGGTATTCAAGCACATAGATTCCTTCCTCCCCTCCCCTCCCCACTTGCAGAAGAGGCTGAACTCCAACTGGAACAAGAACTGGTTTGTTTTTAACCAAAAATTCTTTGTCATTTTTGAACTTAATTTCAGCCTGTAGTATAATTTTAGTTGTATGCAAACTTTGAAAGAAAAACCCATTATAATTAGAGCAATATAATCTGCTATTTTATGATAAATGGTTACATAGAACATAAATAATAGGGTTGGAAGAGTCTTTGGAGATCTTCTAGTCCAACCCTATGTTCAAGCAGGGGACCGAATACCATTTCAGACAAGTAGTTGTCCAGTCTCTTTTTGAAAGCCACCAGCGATGGAGCAACCAAATTTTTTGAAAGCAATCTGGTTGATTGCTCTTACTGTTAGGAAATTTCTCCTTAGTTCTAGGTTGCTTCTCTCCTTGGTTAGTTTCTATCCATTGTTTCTTGTCTTGCCTTTTGGTGTTTTGGAAAATAGTTTTACCCACTTATCCTACAGAAGCCCCTCAAATATTGGAACACTGCTATCATGGTTTCCCTAGTCCTTCTTTTCATTAGACTAGAAGTACCCAATCCCTGTAACCATTCTTCATATGTCTTAGCCTCTAGCTTCCTAATCATTCTTGTTGCCCTTCTCTGCACACTTTCCAGAGCCTCAACATCTTTCTTTTTTAATATCATGGTGATCAGAACTGGTTACAGTATTCAAAGTGTGGTCTTACTAGCTTTTTGTAAAATGGTACCAGAACTTTACATGATCTTGATTCTGTTCTTCTTTTAATGCAGCCTAGGATTGCATTGGCTTTTTTGGCAGCTGCCGCATGCTGTTGGCTCATATTTAAGTGGTTGTCACTTACAATTATAAATTGAGTCCAAAATTTCCATTTCTAAGGAAGACAGTTAAGTGAATTTTGTCCCATCTTACAACCTTTCTTATCAGAGTTGTTAAGTGAATCACTGCAGTTAAGTTAGTAACATGGCTACTAAATGAATCTGCTGCATTTGCTGCAAATCGTTTGGGTTGCCTGCCAACAGCATGGCTATGTCCACATAATTTTCCTTCCATTCAGTGTTGTATGATTCATGCCTGGATAAATACCTGCACTTTTCTTGGCAAGGTTTTTCAGAAGTGGTTTTCCATTGCTTCCTTTCTAGGGCTGAACCCTAAAAAGATCATCCAGCTGCCTTTGTGCCTAAGGGAGGACTAGAATTCACTCTCATCTGATTTCTAGCTTGATGCTTTAACACTGGCTCTACGTGTATATTAATTTCTCCAACCAACACATCTCTACCGTAACAATTTCATTATTAAACAATCAAAGGGATAGCACATATCCTAGTCATACTTTCAGCAGAACACCAATTTGCTATAAATACCGTTTATTCTCACATATGGTTTATTTCCATATATAATTGCACTGAGCAGCCAATGGAAGCTTTCTAGTGTGTACAGTATTCTATCAAGCTTATATCCTTACTGTCTCTAAATCAATAAACATATCATTTATTTATTTTATTTATTTTATTTGTTTAGATTTGTATACCGCCCTTCTCCTTGTGGACTCAGGGCGGTGAACAGCCAAATAAAATAGTACACAAAAGTTAAACAATTTCTTTAAAAAAGCATATAACTTTGGCTAAAAATTAAAACCATTAACCATTAAATATTTAAAATACCCAACCCTATAATACAGATCTTAAAAATTCAGCGGGGTCAGGCTAGACCAGCAAGCTGAAAGAGATGAGTTTTCAGGGCCCGACGAAAAGTCCGGAGGTCAGCAATTGTTCTCAGTTTTGGAGGAAGATCGTTCCAGAGGGTAGGGGCTGCCACAGAGAAGGCCCTCCCCCTGGGGGTCGCCAGCCGGCATTGTCTGGCTGACGGCACCCTGAGGAGACCCTCTCTGTGGGAACGCACCGGCCGGTGGGAGGCTATTGGCGGCAGAAGGCGGTCCCGTAAGTACCCTGGTCCTAAGCCATGGAGCGCTTTAAAGGTGGTCACCAACACCTTGAAACGCACCCGGAAGTCCACAGGTAGCCAATGCAGCTCGCGCAGGAGAGGTGTCACATGGGAGCGTCCCGTCGCTCCCATAATCCCCCGCGCGGCCGCATTCTGCACTAGTTGGAGCCTCCGGGTGCATCCCAAGGGGAGCCCCATGTAGAGAGCATTGCAGTAGTCCAGGCGAGAGGTGACGAGTGCCTGAGTGACTGTGCGTAGGGAGTCCCGATCTAGAAAGGGCCGCAACTGGCGTATCAGGCGAACCTGATAGAAAGCTCCCCTGGCCACAGCTGTCGTGTGATCTTCCAAAGACAGCCGTGGGTCCAGGAGGACGCCCAAGTTGCGCACCCTTTCCGTGGGGGCCAATGATTCGCCCCCAATAACCAGTGATAGTGTCAGCTGGCTATATCGGGACGCTGGCAGCCACAGCCACTCGGTCTTGGAGGGGTTGAGTCGAAGCCTGTTTCTCCCCATCCAGGCCCGCACGGCTTCAAGGCACTGGGACATCAATTCCACGGCATCGTTGGGGTGGTCTGGGGTGGAAATGTACAGCTGCGTATCATCAGCATACTGATGGAACTCCACCCCAAAACCACGGATGATCTCACCCAGCGGCTTTACATAAATGTTGAACAGGAGGGGCGAGAGGACCGATCCCTGCGGCACCCCACACACTAGGCACCTCGGGGTCGACCGCTGCCCCCGTCAACACAGATTGCGATCGGTCGGAGAGGTAGGAGGAGAACGACCGTAAAACGGTGCCTCCCACCCCCAGTCCCTCCAACCGGCGCAACATGATACCATGGTCGATGGTATCAAAAGCCGCTGAGAGGTCTAATAACACCAGGATAGAGGAATAACCCCTACCCCGGGCCCGCCAGAGATCATCCACCAACGCGACCAATGCCGTTTCAGTGCTGTATCCAGGCCTGAAGCCGGACTGGAGCGGGTCTAAATAGACAGCTTCATCCAGGTACCGAGGGAGCTGCCATGCAACCACACTCTCAACAACTTTCGCTAAAAAGGGAAGGTTGGAGACTGGACGGTAATTAGCCAAAATAGCCGGGTCCAGGGAGGGCTTCTTGAGGAGGGGCCTCACCACCGCCTCCTTCAAGGCGGCCGGTAGGGCACCCTCACGCAAAGAAGCATTTATGATCTCCTGGAGCCAGCCTCGTGTAACCTCCCGGGAGGCCAGCACCAACCAGGAGGGACACGGGTCCAATAAACATGTGGTTGCATTCAGTCTCCCCAAGGTCCTGTCCACGTCCTCGGGAGCCACAGGATCGAACTCAGCCCAGATAACACTCTCAAGACCTGCCTCAGTCACCTCGCCCGAACTAACCCAGTCGGCGGCCAAGTCATCCCGAATCTGAGTTATTTTGTCATCCAGATATTGAACAAAATCCTCAGCACGATCCTGCAAGGGATCCTCCCGTGCTCCCGAATGAAGGAGGGAGCGGGTCACCCTAAACAGGGCGGCTGGGCGATTATCTGATGATGCGATAAGGGCGGCAAAATAGTTAGATTTTGCCGCTTTTATTGCCACTAAGTAAGTCTTAATGTGAGCTCTTACTAGTGTCAAGTCAGATTCAGAGCGACTGGCCCTCCAACCGCTCTCTAGGCGTCTTCTCCAGCGTTTCATCTCCCTCAGCTCCTCGGTAAACCAAGGAGATAAGTGACTTCGGCGCCGGGTCAGAGGCCGCAAAGGCACGACACGGTCCAAGGCCCCACCGGTTGCCCTATTCCAGGCAGCCACCAGATCCTCAGCCGAGTCGTGTGTCAGTGTCTCAGGAAATGGCCCAAGCTCCGTCAGGAACCTATCAGGATCCATCAGGCGCCTGGGGCGGAACCACCTAGTCGGTTCCGCCTCCCTGCGGTGAGGTGCAGCGGTCTGAAAGTCGAGTCGAAGGAGCGAGTGGTCAGTCCATGACAAGGGCTCCATAACTATATCCCCAATATCTAGACCACTCAACCACTGACCAGAGACAAAAACTAGATCCAGGGTGTGTCCACCAACGTGGGTCGGGCCCTGAATTACCTGGGTCAGGTCCATGGCCGTCATGGAAGCCATGAACTCCCGGGCTAACTCAGATGTTTCACCGATAGATGGCAGGTTGAAATCCCCCATGACCATAAGCCTAGGGGTATCAACCGCCACTTCGGCTACAACATTGAGAAGCTCGGGCAGGGTTGTTGCCACGTGGCAGGGAGCCAGGTACGTGACTAACAGACCCATCTGCCCACCACGACCCCACCTCACGAAGATGGACTCACACCCGGCTATCTGCGGTACAGTGGTCTCCCTCGGACTCAGACCTTCCTTAATAATGACCGCTACTCCCCCACCCCTCCCCTGAGCTCTCGGCTGGTGGAATGCAAGGAAACCTGGTGGGCACATCTCCACGAGGGGAACCCCCCCCTCGTGGCCCAACCAGGTCTCAGTAATGCCGGCCAGGTCCACACCCCCCTCTTGGAGAAGGTCACATATGAGGGGGGCCTTATTGACAACGGACCTCGCATTGCATAACAACAGCCGGAGCTTCGGGTCCTGAGACTCTAAACAACCCGGGGAACGGGAATGGCTCGGGGGACCGGGGCACGCAATCGCTCGAAGACAGCGAGTGCGAGCCCCCACCACATGATATGGTCCCCTACCCACGCCATATCTGCCCCTCCCACACAGTATCTTGATCGCACAGCCCTCGACAGAGGGCTTAGTAGACGCCCTCTTGCCTCCAGAATCTTGACCTCCTGCGGCCCCATAAACAGCTGGACCTAACCTTCCCCCCTGTGGGTTCTCCCCCAAACCCACTCCCACTCCCACCCCCACCCCTGAACCCCTTAAAAATTTAGTAAAACAAGAGCTTAAAAAACCCCTCAATCCCCGTTTTTTGGCATGCCAAAAAAAATCATAAACTGAATTTTTCAGATGCGTACATTTTCAAGGACTTGTTCACCCATCTGCTGCTCAACGTGGCTTTAATCAACTGAGGCTTTCACTAAATGCATTTTACCAATATTGTATGGCTAAACCATATGTATCTGTGCCACATGCAACGTTCCCTGCCGGCTATAAGGAGTGTCCTGGAAAATCTGGGTCCGTTTTGCACAATATGCCATAAACGTAATTAAAACTCAGTTGTACATCAAGCATGCTTATACTACAGTACTATATGCAAACTGCGATCCTCCTTGTAGAGAACCGCTTATAAGCTAATTTACTGTTTCCTACATTCCCCCCTTCCCCAAAACAAAAACTCGGCGACAGTTGCAGCGTCCTGACACACATTCACACACCCGGATGAGTTTACGAGATCCCAAAATCATTCGGGAAGGCGCGGACCGGCGTCACGTGCAAACGGCTCTGACAGGTCGATCTTTCATTTGCCATCAGTCCACCCGCCCCCACGTACCTCAACAACGTGACGCGAATGCGATGCGCAGGTCAGGACGTCGCGTTGTAAGGGCCGTGCCGTTTTTTTTTTCCGAGAGCGGCGCGTTGCTGGGTGTCGCCATCTTGTCTGTGGGCTCGGCGTGGGGGGCGCCATCTTGTGCCCTTTGGATGAATGAACAGCGACGCGAAAGAGTGAGTCCATCCGGTTTGCTCGGCGGCTTCGTTCTTCAGCGTGGCCGACCATGGGGATCCACCTCGTCCACCTCTTGCTCCTTCTCTGCCTGGGCAGGGCGGCCCTGGCAGCTCCCGAGCTGATCAATGAAGACGTAAAGCGGATCGTGGACCTCGGCACACACCTGGCCAAAGTGACGGCCGAGATAACCCTGGGCAACTCCGTCGGCAGTTCGGCATCGGCCACGTCTTTCCTCCTGGCTTTGGACCCCGGCTTGGAAAGCCACCTGGCCTACCTGGGGGCGCAGGTGAGCCAACTCTGGGCCGTCAAAGCTGCCGGCCTGCTTCTTCTGCCGCTGCTTGAACCCGGATGCCGCCCTCCTTCCTTGCCAAAGTCTGTTACTTTTTTCGTGACGCGGCTTCTCGTTTCCACGTTGCCCGTTTTTAGGCGAATCTTGTGCCTTTATGAGCTCCTCTTCCTCGTTTCCTTCTTCTGTTCCTCCGCTTCTCTTTCCCAGCATTGCTCGGCTGTTACGCTTCCTCTCCACCCTTCCTAATCCCAATTGTTGGTGGAAAGGAGCGGTCTGGCCGTTTTTTAAGTCCTTAAATCGGCGGTTGTTATGGCGATCGGGCGAAATGCTTTGGCTGAATCGGTGGAATTGCAGGGAGCGGCGATCGCGTTACAAGCCAGACACTCATGTCAGCCCGAGTGGTTGGATTTTACACGCCTTTTGCCCAGTTTTATGTTGGCTTGTGGGCGCTGAAAATTTTTAACGCATTTGTATCTGAAAAAGCACCCAGTTGGAGAGAGCAGGGTACACACAGCATGGCAGAAATATAGACAAATGTTGTGGGTGTAGTGAAACTCCAGAATCTTTCCAGGCCGTTTGTGTGATGGGTTGTAAACTTACAGAATGATGGACGTATAATTTCATTGAAATATAATTATATTGCTCTTGAGATGTCCTTTGGATTTTTGCCAGCATGCCAGTTCAAATAATAATGCCGTTCTGTGGCCAAATTCACCCCCCTTTTTTTTGCTTCCTGTTACTCCTGTGTGTTGATTCTCTTCCAGAGTGCTGCTGTAGTAAAAAGCCTGGTGAGTACTGACACGTAAGCATAGACTATTTCCAAGAGCCATGAGCAACTAGTTTAAATCAGAGGGAGGTGTGGCTTTCGAAGCCTGTCCATGTCTCTTCGGCTTAAGCCTTATAGCAAATAGTTTGGAGCATTTATCTATGCATTCTGGCTAACTGGTGAAGGAAAAGTTGGTTTGGATTCTCTTGAGATCCTAGATAGAAGTTGCTAAAACACTTTGTTGCTGTGTTATACCTTAATTAAAAGTTTTAACAGAAGCTTCACCTTGAAAAAACTACCAATAACTAGTTTGCATCGGTTCTATTGTTAGGAAGCAAGAGCTCTTAAATGATTTTATTGTGCAAGTTAGGTATGATTTTAAAAATCAAATTAGGAGTCAAAGTCCAGATTGAGCTAATTTAGCTAGAGGAAAATGCTGTAATTGTTTGAATAATGGCACTTATCAATGCCTGTGTGAGACTGAGCTGAGATCTGGGCCCTGGCAACAAGTCTTCATTTCCAATCCATTAAAAAAGATAGGTTTGTGATTTACAGTTCTGCCCTTGAGTCCAATATGAATTTATAATTATAGGAGTTGTGTAGAATGATTTTTTTAAGGAGGAGAATCACTTGTAACTCTCCCTCTGTATGGCACCTGATGAGGGAATTTGAATGTTGCAATTCAACACACCAGGAAGGGGATACTAAATTACTTATTCTCATGGAGAGTTTTTCTTTTACAGTAAATTCTGTGCCTTGAAGGTAAAAATGAAGTTTGCAAAATCCACTTTTTAAGTAAATTTTAGAGGCTTTGATTATTATTTTTATCAGTAAAAAGAAAATGTATTTTTGGACTTCAAAGTCAGCTCAGCCTATTCTGGGCTAATCAGGAGCTCTTTCACAAGATTTCCAAAAGGATAGGTTTTAAATGAAAACTGTTGCCATAGGTACTATTACTGTTTTAAAATTGGGTATCTGAATGCTGTTTTCTTTATTGACAGTGAATGCATAGATGCAACCAACCAATATTTACTTAGTAAAAATCTCAGTGAAGTTGAAGAATTAAAGAATATGTATTTTTTGTAAGCATTAGTATTGTTGCTACCTTCTGTAAAATTCTAATTGGAAAGGAAACATCATGTTCTTTTTCGGTAGACAGTTTGCTAGAGAAAGAGAGGGTTCTTAAAAAATTCCTAGTTGGATTTTTGAGGGAAAGAGTTATGTATTTCTTACTGGTTTTCTACAATTCTTTTATTAACCATAATGTTTGTGGATTCTAAAATAGGAATACAGCACATTTGACATTTGTCAATTTCTGATGGGTGATGTTTTAGGTTTTAAGAGTCATGACTTTTTTTTAGTAACAATCTTTAATTATTAGCAGTTGCCTCAAATTAAAATGTGTTTTTGGTATCTCTACCGACTTGATTTTTCTTGGCAAATAGTATAGATGAATTCTATTGCCTTTTTGGGAACTGTCAATGGTGACACCGACCAACATTTTATATATTTTTTTTGAACAGGTAAAAGCTGAAGAAGAAGAGGAAAATACCCTGGAGGTGAAGGAAACAAAAGTAAAAGGTAAAAGGTAAGGTTTGTCATGGGGAAATAAGGGCTGATATTTCTACTTCATTTTTTTAAAAAGTACTTTTTAAAATGTAATCTTTAATGTAACCTCAAAAAAGTCAGATGTTTAATTAGATTGTATAAATAAGCTGATACCTCAGATTCAGTTTAATTGGTTCTCTTGACTGCTTGCACTATTTTTAGGGAAAAAGATACAGTGCTAAAAAAGTTTCCTAAAGTTGTAAGGCAAAGCGATTCACATAAATGCAGTCTGGTTAATATGTTCTTTATTTCACATTATTGTATTAGCAATTAATACATTGGATTGGTTTTTAGATATATTTATTGCTTTAAAACCGTAAGAGCTAACCGTTGAATTTTAACAGCGGAAATTGGCCAGTCCCATGACCTATCAAGATTCCTGACAGCAGTTAACTCATTTAGAAGCAAGGAACGTAGAAATGGTCTGACTGATTTTCTACTTTTTTTTTCCTTTTTTTAGTGGCAAATTCTTCACTGTGAAATTGCCGGCTCCTTTGCCTCCAGGTGGAAAAATTCGTTTATCTATTGAAACAGTTTTCACACATGTCCTGCAACCCTACCCCACACACATCTCTCAGGCAGAGAAACAGTTTGTGGTTTTTGAAGGTAATCATTATTTCTACTCTCCATATGTAACCAAGACCCAGACAACTCGTGTGAAACTGGCCTCAAGAAACATTGAAAACTACACCAAGTTAGGCAATCCCAGCCGCTCAGAGGATATGATTGAATATGGACCCTTCAAGGATGTACCCCCATACAGTGAGGTAAACTTTTACTTGTGACAAAGTGACAAAGAATGAATTGAACAAAATAATTTTTTTAAAAAAAAAGCAGTCTTATATTTAACGACTTAGCTGGGCGCTATAGTATTAAAAGAATTCTGTGTGGGTAAATAAAAGGAAATCTTTGCAAGTGACTTCCTAGATGGTACAGAATAGAATGTTCTTTCAGTAGTGCATTTGTAAAAACTGGAACCTTTTATGATCTGTCATAAAAATAGTCCTCTGCTTACATCCATTTGTTTAGCAACAATTCAAAGTTATGATAGTGCTGGGGGAAAAATGGAAGTACAGGCGTCCCTAAAGTTCCAGCCATTGCAGTGGTCATGTGATTGTCCTCACTTACCTGGCTTATGATTACAGTGTCACAGCTGCAGTCACATGATCACTATTTGCAGCCTTCCCTGCCAGCTCCCTACAAGTCAATGGGGAAGAGAGCAGGGGAGATTGCAAGTCATTTCGATAAGTCACTCCTGTTCACTCCACATCTGCTGCCTTCATAGATGTGCAGCCTCCCTTTGTACGTTTGTGTTCCTTACCTGGGATTTCCATCTCTTCTTGCTTAATAGCTTATATGTCTTAGGGTTATAACAGCAACTGGGACTTTTGGGATTGCTGTCATTAAGTTATTTGGTCATAATGACAGTGCGCTTTACGGTTCTTGTGACTTTACTAACTGGTCACATGTAAGTGAAACAACTACTGCTACAAATAAATATTCAATTTCTCTGTTATATTTTTCTTTTTCTCAGGATAGCCTTAAGATACATTATGAAAACAACAGTCCATTCCTGACTATCACCAGCATGATACGTATCATTGAAGTGTCTCACTGGGGTAATATTGCAGTTGAAGAAACAGTTGATTTAAGGCATACAGGAGCTGTGCTCAAAGGACCTTTCTCCAGATACGACTATCAAAGACAGCCAGATAGTGGAATATCTTCTGTGAAATCTTTTAAGGTTTTTCATTATTTCTTTTATTTCTTGTTGCACTGCTTTGTTTTAAGCAATAGCATCGTATTGTGAAAATGAGTCATAATAAAGTAGCCATGAATGAGCCAACTACTGAAGGAGGAAAGAGGGGAACATTTGGAACAAGCAGTACTTCTCTGCTTTGAGAACATGAAATGTTACCAAGAATGTTTTCTTATTTTCAGCTCCTTTTAAAGTCCTATTTCTATGTCTTCCATGATGCAATATGCTAAATCAGTTTTAATAAGTATCGTATTACTTTTTAACTAGTAGTTAATAAGTAATATGCTATTTTTTCTGCTGCTCACTTGTGGCATCTATCTGAATCTCATTCTCTGATTCATTTGTTTGAAACATATTTTTGTAAGCTTGTTGATTTGTTTATTTGTAGGTAAATCTCATTTAGACATCTCTTTTAGATGTTTGACAGTGTTTAGGGGAAATTTTTTTTAAAGGCTATATCAGGGAACTGAAGCACTTTTGTTAGCACAAAGGTGCAGAGACCAGTAGGAGCCGATTCCAGAGCAAATGAACATTTCTGGAAGAGGATATAATTACTTTAATGATTTTTAAAGATGTGCTTCATATATGTTCTTGAGAATTCTGAAGGACCCCTTTCAAAATATTTGCAAAACTTATATTATTTTTATTGTTTGTGGCCGATAAAACCAGCTTTGACTATATCCAGATGGAGATAGTTTGGCTACATTTTATCTGTATTGTGTAAGTTTTCCTTGTGGATATGTGATACATGGAATTTTGGTTTAAAAAGTGAAAACCAAGTTTTAAAAATTAAGCTATAAGATTTCATTGAATCGACATTTTGATCATGCTGTACTTGTGCTTTACAGAGGACTCTAGTTCACAATTGGCTTGTGTGTCCAGTTAATGATTTATCATATAACCAAAGAATGAGAAAACTTTCCTCCTTTCTCATCTTCCTGAAGAGCTGTATTCCCTCAACGAAAAGTGTTCAAGGACTGTATGATATAGTAGACACAGCCAATTCCTTAAATGGGAAAACATACAAGGCTAGTCTTTCTTGCTCTTAACCTATTACAGCCTTCTCTCTGTCGGTGCCCCAGTCATGAAAGAATCTCCCTGAGTAGACTCACTTGATGCTTCTTGGCATCTGATAAAAGATATTTTTCTTCTCCAGGTTTTTAAAGTTCTTTTGAATTCATCATATTTTACTTCAACTTAATCTGAATGGCTGATATTATGCGTTTCAGAAGAAACATACCGTGTTTCCCCGAAAATAAGATCCTGTCTTATATTTTTTTGAACCCCGAAATAAGCACTTGGCCTTATTTTTGGGGAGGTCTTCTTATTTTGGGGCGTGTAGAGTAACACCGGGCTCCTCTTGCCATCTTACCTGATTTCCAGCTCTGTCGCCCTAACCCAGGGGTCGGCAACCTTAAACACTCAAAGAACCACAAAGGTCCTGACCAGAAGCCCCCCATTCAATTCTGGAGCTGACCAGAAGTCCGATTCCCCCACCATAGATTCTCCTAGCGCAACTTTTTTTTCCTCTATCCGTCCTGACCGAAAGCCGTATCAATTGTGGAACCAACCGGCGACAGGGAGCCACAACAGAGGAATGAAAGAGCCACTTGCAGCTCCAGAGCCGCGGGTTGCTGACCCCTGCCCTAACCAGAGAAAATGATGGTGACCGGCTGCGCATGCATTTAAATGTTTTCAGGGAGGGCTTATTTTTAGAGGGGCTGGCTTATTTTAGCGCATGCGCTCAAAAGCCCGATTGGGCTTATTATCAGGGGATGTCTTATTTTCGGGGAAACAGGGTACATGCTGCATTTTAGTTGTTTTAATTAATCTGCAAGTTACTAATAAATATCTGATGAATAGCTATATAAATATAATAAATTAGATTACATTTACAGTATTTTATAGTCTTTGCCCTAATGGGTCTTACTAAAACTGTCTTTTGCAGACTATCCTTCCTGCTGCTGCTCAAGATGTGTATTACAGAGATGAAATTGGCAACATATCTACCAGTCATCTTCTTGTCTTGGATGACTCAGTGGAAATGGAGATTCGCCCTCGTTTCCCTTTGTTTGGTGGTTGGAAGACTCACTATATAATTGGCTACAACTTGCCCAGCTATGAATATCTCTTTAATCTTGGTAGGCAACAATATCAAATTATTAGCTGCCGGAAAATTGTTTATATATAATGAAACAGTCCAAGTATAAAACTATTCTATTTCTGTATTTATGATCAGATAGAAACACACTTGAGATTTTCAAGAATTTGAGGGGTTTTTTTCTTGATTTTTATTTTGCATATATATTTAAAAGTTTTATCTTGAGTTTATTTTAATCATGGAAACAATATCTGAAAAGTAACTGAAAACATTGCTTGCAGTCCTTTCAAAGTTTAATGTTCCATCTACTGAAGTTTTAATTTCTCCAACTTTTTATTTATTAAGAAAATTTGCATGGCCACCCAACTCATTCAGGCCTACAGAATGAAAACACCAAATACAAAAAAATAATAAACCTTTACCCCATGGTTACAGTAATGAAAAGACTTGATGGACTCCACTCTGGGAAACCCAGTCCCACTGACAAAATCATGTCTTTGGGGCTTTTTAAGAAGCTATTAAGTTGGAGGGGGCAGACTTATTTACATGAAATAATATTCCACAGGGAGGGAGACACCATAGAGAAGATCTTTCTTGATCCTAGTACATGGGCCTCCTTAATAGAGGAAATCAGAACATCCATTTTTCCTCTCACACAATATACCTAGAATTCTTACGTTTTAGGAAGGGGAAGGTTTTATATGTGTTCAATAGCTTATGTTGAATGCAGAATTGGCATATTTTATTGTGTAAATCTCTTACAATTTGTCATTGAATGTATCTACACATAATCAGTTCTAGTGGCGCTTAGTGTCTTAATGTAAAAATGTTACATTGATGTTTTATACAACTAGATCTTGCCATTATAAGAAAAGGAAAAGTTTACAGTGCTTGTTAATCTTTTCAAGGTGATCAGTACGCCCTGAAGATGAGATTTATTGACCACGTTTTCGATGAACAAGTTACAGACTCATTAACTGTAAAGATTATTCTTCCAGAGGGTGCCAAGTAAGTACAATATGGCTGATGATCTGTCGATCCATAAATCTCTGTGCTGTTATTTTTTCACTCATAAAATATAGTTCCTGTGCTATGCATGTGGAACATTTTTTTAATAAATCAGTCTAATTTCAACACTTACAGTGCATTCAAAAAGTATTCAGACCCCTTTCAATTTTGTCAATTTTATGCTGCAGCCTGATTCTACAGTTGTTGAAATTAATTTTTTCCCATTTAATCTACACTCAATACCCCATAATGACAAAGTGAAAACAAAATTTTAGAAATGTCTATCAATTTATTTATTTTTTAAAATTGAACTATCACATTGGCATAAGTATTCAGACCTTTCACTTAGTAATGCATTAAAGCACTTTTCGCAGTAATTACAGTCTCAAGACTTTTTGGGTATAGTATGACAAGTTTTGCACACCTGGATTGGGTGATTTTCTGCCATTCTTCCTTGCGAATCCTCACAAGCTCAGTCAGGTTGTATGGCAACTGTTGGTGGACAGCCATTTTCAGGTCCCTCCAGAGATATTGAATAGGGTTCAAGTCAGGGCTCTGGCTGGGCCATTCTAGGACATACACAGAGTTGACCCTCCTATGTTGTCTAGGCTGTGTGCTTGGGATTGTTTTTATGTTGGAAAGTGAACTTTCAGCCTAGTCTGAAATTTTGAGCTCTGTGGAACAGGTTTTCACTGAGGATATCCCTTTACTTTGCTCCATTCAGCTTTCCCTCAATCCTGACCAGTCTCCCAGTTCCTGCTGCTGAAAAACATCCCCACAGCATGATGCCACCACTACCATGCTTCACTGTTGGGATGATATTGGGCAGGTGATGAGGATTGCTTGGTTTCCTCCAGACATAACGTTTAGAATTGAGGCCAAACAATTCGATCTTGGTTACATCGGACCAGAGAATCTTGTTCCTCCCAGTCTGAGAGTCCTTCAGGTGCTTTTTTACAAACTCCAAGCAGGCTTTCGTGTGTTTTGAACCGAGGAGAGGTTTTTGTCTGGTCACTCTGCTATAAAGTCCAGCTTAGTGGAGGGCTGCAGTGATGGTTGTCCTTCTGGAACTCTGTCCCATCTTGGGAGGTCAGTCAAAATGATCATCAGGTTCTTGGTCACCTCTCTTACTGCTCAGTTTCACTGGGTGATTAGCTCTTGGAAAGTCCTGGTTGTGTGAAACTTCTTCCACTGAGAATTATGGAGGTCACTGTGCTCTTAGGAACCTTCAGTGCAGCAGAAATATTATTGTAGCCTTCCCCAGATCTGTGCCTTGCAATAATCCTGTCTCTGAGCTCTGCAGGCAACTTCTTTGACCTCATGGCTTTTGCTCTGCTACAGTATGCATTGGCAGATGTGAGGCCTTCTATAGAGAGGTGTGTGCCTTTACAAAACATGTCCAATCAATTAAATTTACCACAGGTCAACCCCAATCAAGGTGTAGAAATATGTTAGGAACAATCAAGAGAAACGGAGGGTTGCACCAGAACTAAATTTCAAGTGTTGCTGCAGATGTTCTGAATACTTATGCCAATGTGATATTTCAGTTTTTCTTTTTAATGAATTTACAGACATTTCTAAAATTCTGTTTTCGCTTTGTCATTACGGGGTACTGAATGTAGATTAATGAGGGAAAAATGAATTTCAACAACTGTAAAATCATACTGCAGCATAACAAAAGTGAAGGGGATCTGAATACTTTCTGAATGCACTATACATGCAATCTACGGCATATATTAACCATCTAGCCCTAATTTCCATATCTTTAGATTTTTTTTCCCAGAGTATCTCTGACATTTTTGCATCCTGTTTGCAGAAATATTTATGTCGATAGTCCATATGATATCAGCCGGGCTCCTGATGAACTTCACTATACCTATCTTGATACATTTGGCCGTCCAGTCATTGTGGCACATAAGAGTAACCTAGTTGAACAACATATCCAAGACATTGTGGTAAAAAAAAATTATTTACTTGGTTCATGTAAAGCATTAAAATAGTTTCTCATTCTTTCAGCCCAAATTGCTGTGTATTTAGTATTAAATGTGTCATGGCAATAACAGAACAACATTAGTGGATGATTAATTAAAAAATACTGAGATAGTATGGTTGTAAATCAGCTAGGGAAACATGTAACAAAGTTTCCTTGTGCCTTACTACTTGTCTTCTTCCAGGTACACTATACCTTTAATAAAATCCTGATGTTGCAAGAACCTTTGCTGGTAGTTGGAGCATTCTACATCCTATTCTTTACGGTGATTCTGTATGTGAGGTTGGACTTCTCCATCACTAAGGTATCACAATATAGTTTTGAGAGAAGATGGAGTCACTATTTCATAGGATAACTTTTTATTTGGGGATTAGATTTTTTGCATTAATTTTGTTGTACTTGACCTGCTTTTTTATACACAAAAGTTAGCACACGTTTGGCTGTTATATGTAAAGCTAATATTTAATTGTTTCGTAATATAGACAATTATTTGTCTAAACAAATGAAATCAATCAGAAAACACCTATACTGCTGTAAAAGTTGTTCTTTCATTTTCAAAAGTTTGCCCAGATAACAAAACTGGGCAGTTCAATATAAGCTCTTTATCTTTAAGTTGTGGTGATTAAAAATGTTTTAAAGTCTAATTTTGTTGATTCCATTTTAACCAAACATTGACCTATCAAGCACCTTCTCCTTGGAGATTCAACATTTGTATCTCTCCCCCCCCCCCCCTTTTAACCTTCCAGAGAGCATGCAAAACTTGGCTCTTCCATAGGGTGAAATCATAATGGGAGGAGAATGTGATAGATAGTATTAGTAACATGGAGTTGCAGCACCAGGTTTTTTTCTATTGTTTCCTTTTTTGGTTTTATTATTTTTTGTTTTGTATATATTGTTTTATTGTTGGGTCAGAGTTTGGTTTTAAGATATATACATGTTTTAAATAAATACATAAAACATGAAATGCAATATAGGAATGCTTTCACTTAAAGTTTTTCCCACGTAAAGCATTGTTGTCTTGCAGGATCCAGCAGCAGAAGCTAGGATGAAAGTTGCTTGCATTACAGAGCAAGTTCTAACTGGAGTTAATAAAAGACTATGTCTCTACCGCCTTTTTGATGAAGCTGTGAATAAGTACAAGCAGTCACGCGATATCTCTACTCTGAATAGCGGCAAAAAATCTCTGGAAGTTGAACATAAAGCCTTAACAAATGAAATAGCCTCTTTGCAATCCAAGTTGAAGATGGAAGGTTCTGACCTGTGTGACAAAGTAAGAATCTGTTAATACTGAAATCACGCATCTTTTAGGTTTTTGAAGTCCAGAGAAGAAGCTGAAATATCTAATTTTGGCATAGCTTCATGTGTTGCCTTGCTCAATATAAACGTAGGTAGTCCTCAACTTACAAACACAATTGGAACCAGAACTTCCATTTCTTAAGTGAGGCTGTCATTAATTGAATCAAGCCTGATTTTATGACCTTTTTTTTTTTTTTTTGCAGTAGTTAAGTGGATCAGGTCGTTAAGCACAGCTGTCATCCCTCATTGACATTGCTTATTAGAAGCTGGCTGGGAGGGTAGCAGATAGCCATCACATGACCCTGGGGTACTGCATCCATTGTGCATACATGCCAATTGCCAAGTATCCAAATTTTGGTCACATGACCATTGGGATGCTGTGACTGTTGTAAGTGTGAGAAACAGTTGAGTCACTTTTTTCAGCACCATCATAACTTCTAACAATCACTAAATCAATGGTCGTAAATCTAGAACCACCTGTATTTTAACTAGTATCTTTAACTGACTTAAGACACTTTGACTTGACTATATCACTTAATTCTAGCAAGGCCTCCCTTCACAGTTAATAACAATAGCACTTAGACTTATATACTGCTTCACAGTGCTTTGCAGCTCTCTCTAAGGAGTTTACAGAGTCAGTGTATTGCCCCCAACAATCAGGGTCTTCATTTTACCACTCTCAAAAGGATGGAAAGCTGAGTCCATCTTGAGCTGGTGAGAATCGAACTTCTGGCAGTTAGCAGAATTGGCCTGCAATACTGCATTCTAAACACTGCGCCACCAGGACTCTTAAAAAAAATGTATGACACTAGCTGTATTGTAATGCCACCTGAACAATATCCAAGTCACTTCTCTTGCTGCATCATACTTTTTGGTTATAATTTCTTCAGCACTGTCAGTGCTAGAAATGAAAGATTTTCTAAAAGCTACACATATAGTTATAGGGAATTAAAATAGTTAAGTCAAAGTGAAATGAAATAGAACAACTTCAGAAAATGGTAATGGCCCTAGTGTCTAGTTGAAAAAGTGTATAATTTCTTCCATCAACTATGTGTATAAATAAATACATGATAACATTTCATACATTTAATGACAAGATCTGTAATGACAGCTTGCACCATAATGCACTTTTTGGTCAAAGTGAGAATAAATAAAGTCAGTCCTGCAGGCACTTTTCAACAGGAAAGGACAAAGTGTTGGCTCATTGCAGTTAGCAATGGGAAGGTGAATTTTGGGAGAATTTAGGCCAGTGTGTTTTCTGTCATTCAGATTTGCTACCGGCCAGAAGAGGAGACCTTAAATAGCATTGTACATAATAATTGAGAAACATGTTTTTATAAAAAAAAAGTTTCTATTTTTTAAAGTAATACTGCTTTTAAAGTTGTGAGTGTGTTTTTGCATTCCTAACATTCTGGGTTGCATTCCTAACATTCTGTCCCATTCTTTCAAGGTCAGCGAAATACAGAAGCTGGATAGTCAAGTCAAGGAGCTGGTTGTGAAATCATCTTTGGAGGCTGAGCGTCTGGTTGTTGGCAAACTTAAGAAGGATACGTACATAGAGAATGAAAAGATCCATTCCAGCAGGCGTCAGGAGTTGATCAGCAAAATTGACAACATTCTCGATGCACTATAAATTAGGATTTAAAAATTGGGGTGATGTGAGGGAAGAATGCAAGGCAATTGTATGGGTATACTGAGCCATACTAATTTAGAAAGTAAGAGAGCAGTAAATAAGTATGCCTGGTGTTTAACATGGGGGTGGGGAGGCTTTTTTTTCCCTTGTAAACCTGAATTTGGAATTTGAGGTTTGTTATTTTGGGGCATGTTTGCATTGCTATGTGGAGGAGGTCGGATACTACGTTGGCTTAATACAACTTTTGTCCTCCCATAAAGTTCCAAGTGTTAATTATTATGACTTCCAAGTCTGTTGTAAAGTCCCCTAATCACCAGTAGAGAAACATGCACACAGGTCCTCTTTGGACACTGGATATCTCAGAAGACAATAAATACAATTATTTTTTTCAAAGGTTTGATGTCAAATCTTTCTCTCTTCCGTTTTTAATTTAATTACGGATTTAATGTAACTATGGATAAATACCGTGTTTCCCCCAAAATAAGACCCTGTTTTATGTTTTTTTGAACCCTGAAATAAGTGCTTGGCCTTATTGCCATGCCAAAAGCCCGATTGGGCTTATCAGGGGATGTCTTATTTTGGGGGAAACAGGGTAATTCAAAAGGGTTTTTGTAATACTTGTTGCACAGATTGAAATTTTTTTACATCTGAATTTTCTGAGCCTCTTGAATTTATAGCATCAGGGCAAGTGAAGAGTATAGATAAGATCAATTTGCTTATAAGCCTGTGCTTTTTTCTCTAGACAGTTGGTTTCTTTGAGAAAACAAAACTTAAATAAAGACATACGGATGTTTTACTTCTGGTTTTAAATTTCTTATTTGGATATCTGAAAGTTTTTAGATTCTGGCACTGAACTGCAAATGTTATTTTCTTCTACTTTCCCTTATGTAAGAATTCCCAATTCTTGAGTTTCCAATTCTGTGTGGATATTATACTAAATAATACATGCCGAGGATATGTAAATAAGTTTCAATTGAAGTGCAGATATTCTTGGCTTGTTCAAACTATCTAAATTTTATTGTAAGGCATACTTTAAATGAAATACATATGGAAGAGAAGCTGTTCTGTTTTACGGTCTCTTGACCAAAGTATTTTGAAAATGTGAAAGTAGAAAATGTGAAGATTAACCCCAAAATCAGCCTATTTCAGTTCCATATAATAAAACCCTTATACCAATCAACAAAAGCCTGCAAACAGGCACAAACACAATACAGTAGCTGCCTTCCTCACAAGACATTGAGAAGCATATAGCTTCTGTTAGGGAATATATAATCATTTCTTTATTTTAAATATTTATATACCACTTCCTATTAAAAGGAATCTTGAAGTGATATGACAAGTAGAAATTCACTGCGCATTAAGTGAAACTGTTCTTGAGAGGTGCTTTGTAGAAAAAAGTTATATATTCAGAATGTTCACCTTGAGAATATTCTTTGACAGATTAACTTGTCAATTGATTGGGATCCCATTTTGTACAGCAGATGGCACTATGGTTACCTCTGGCAAGGAAAGACAATATTTCATTTAAAAGTCAATCTCTATTTGATGCACATCATCAATCAATCGCTTAACAAACTCCAGTTCAGAAAAAGTTTTAATGCAAAAAAGAGTGCATGGTTTGTATTTTATTTCTTATTATACAACTGAACTGCAACACATAGCCTAATATGTATATGTCAAATCAAAACAAAACTTGATTATGGTCAAAGACCAGCATAGCTATCTGATCCATATATAAGAATAATTGTGTAAAACTTTCCTTCACCATGCCAAGGAATGCATGGGTGGCTAATGCATGTGAAGTGTTAAATATGTGTAATGAATTTCACAGTCCATGCTGCCTTTAATAGTATTGCAACCCTGATACAGAATGTTCTTTATTAGATTTTTAAAGCTTTCTCATTTCTAAATACTCTAAATTCAGTTATGTACTCATTTTAAAAAATGAATCTTAAGGATACAGAGATTGAACGCAAACTAAAAAGGGATAACCTTTGTGCCTCTTAACAATAAATACATAATCAGGAGCTAAGGCATAACCGCAAGAATCTCTCCTGCTTTCCCCAAAATAAGACATCCCCTGATAATAAGCCCAATCGGGCTCTTGAGCGCATGGCAATAAGGCCAAGTGCTTATTTCAGGGTTCAAAAAAATATAAGACAGGGTCTTATTTTCGTGGAAACACGGTATCAACAGAGCCATCTTACGGATTCTGCCACGTGTTCATACCTCCATACCTAGTGACAGCCACATCTTCAAGTCCTTGCAAAAGGCCAACAGGGTTGGAGCTAATCTAAACTCTGGGCAGAGGATGTTCCAAACAGCCATTGTCGTGACTGAAAAATCTTTTCCTGGGTCCTGTAAGGTGATATTTTTAATAGGTGGGATATGTAGCATGGCTTTCTTGCCAGATCTGGGTAAATGCAACTGGAGAGAATTGGTCCATCAACTTGGTCCCATGTCATAAAAGGCTTTACAATTAACCACTACCACCTTGAACTGAACTCAAGCATACTGACAATCCGTGGAGTGTGCAAAGCAGAAGGGTATGCAAAGATTGAGGAATTCTCAATAATTCTTGCCAAACTTGGAAAGCATTTGATATTTCCTCATTGGGGCCCAGTGCTTATAAGAACAAATCATAACAGAAAAATAAAGCAAAGTTAGAAATTCTCAAATTATAAATCTCTTAAAATAGATACAGCAATAACTTGTATAAATAAACCATTGTTCAGCTGCAGATGTGTGCTGTTCTCTCCCCTCAATTCCATACTGGAGCATGAAATAATTTTTTTTCCTAAGTAAAAGTGAAATGGATTTGAGAATGGGTAAAAGGATACTGGCTTGGATTCAACTCAGTGCCACTTGCTTTCAAGAAAAAAAAATGTGTGGGCATTTCATTCACTTTACCCCTGTAGTCTTTATCAAGGCATCCACAAATTATCAAAAGTAACAACGTTTAATTTTCTTTTTAATCTTGCATATTATTTTCATTTTCTTTGCAGTAGGAGCGATGATGGTGCAGTGGTTAGAATGCAGTACTGCCGAATGCCAGCAGTTCGATTCTCACTGGTTTTAGTTTTACTCAGCCTTCCATCCTTCTGAGATTGGTAAAATGAGGACCCAGATTGTGGGGGCAAATATGCTGACATTGTAAACCACTCAGTGCTGTAAAGCACCATGGAGCTTTAAGTCTAAGTGCTGTTGCTATTTTCTTTGCAATATCAATGTTCGTCAGCCATTCTGAGTGCAATTTTTTAAAGTTGACAGGTGTCGTCCACATCTACAGTCTTGAAGAATTATTTTTGATTGGTATTTTCTCAGTCAATATTTGCAGTGTCCTTCACCCCGCCCCCCAAGGTCAAACACAACTCTGACGCAGCCCTCAATGAAATCGAGTTTGACACCCCCGTCTTAGTGTTAACATAGGTAGATTTTCTCTATGATGATCTGTCCCTATCCTATTCCTTCAGCATTTCCACCTGTTGCAATTGTTACGGTAACTGAGTCCATCCACCTTACTACTGATTATCCTCTTATTTTTGTTTCTTCTACTTGTCCTGACATTACAGACTTCTCCAGAGAAGTAAGTCTTTCCACAATGTAACCAAAGAAGGATATTTCAAGCTTGACCATTTGTATCTTGAGTGAGAGCTCTTGGTTGATATGTTTGATAAGTCATTTGTTTGTTTTCTTCTTGAGGCTCTTCAACACCAGATTTCAAAAGTATCAAAATTCTTTCTATCCTATCCTCCTCCTTTCAACTTTTGCTTCCATAAAGTATCACAAGGAAAACCATTGCCTGCATGATCCTGCTTTTTTTAAGGTATAGATACATCACGTTATCTGAATATCTTTTCCAAGGACTTCATTTCTACTTTATCAAGTGTTAGTCCATTCTGTATTTTTTTGAATATTGGATTTTTAATGCTGATTTTTTAAAAATTACCATATTTTTCAGAGTATAAGACACACCTTTTCCCCCCCCAAAAAGAGGATGAAAATTTGGGTGCGTCTTATACTCCGAATGTAGCCCCACCCAGCCTTGCAAACTGCGATTTCGGAGGCTGAAAGAAGCCTCTGAAAGAAGCTTCAGAAAAAAAGCCACCAAACAGCTTCAGAAAAAAAACCTCTGAAGTTTCAGAAAAAAAGCCTCCAAACCTGAAGCTCTGTTTCAGAGGCAGAAAAAAAAGCAAGGCACAGAGCTCACAACCAATGAACTGTTGCTAAAATTCATCTCTGGGAACAGCTGATTGGAGGTATTCTGGGAGGTGATCCACCCACCAACCAGCTTTTTTCTTATTTTCCTCCCCAAAAACCAAGGTACGTCTTATACTCTGAAAAATACGGTAAGTGCCAACAAACCAGTCTTGACTTTTAGTGACCACAAAGATAGATTTTTCCAGTGGTGGGCTCCTGCCAGTTCGGACCAGTTCAGGTGAACTGGTAGTTCCGATGATCAGCTGGCCGCTCCCACCTCCCCCTGACCTATCCTGTCCTATATTTATTTCTTTCTGGCTCAGCAGATTCATGTGGCACAGCTGATTTCCACGCCTCCGCTGTTCTACTTATCATGGCTGCCTTAGAAGGTAAGCAGCTGAGCTTCAAATTGCTGTATTTTGAATGCTGAGCGCAAATGCGTTAGGTGCATACGTGCGCGAAGCACACACTCACAGAACCAGTTGTTACACTGGTTTCAGCCCACCATTGGATTTTTCTCTAAGATTATTGTCGATAGTCAGCTTCAAAAAATATAAAAACTATTCCTCACTTCAGTAACTTCACTGTCAGTTCTAATTCCTGTTTCCAGGAACTCTGTGGAATTGTGCAACTTCTACAGTGCATTTTACCTGGGGCTGCCTTTCGAGGCTTTACAATTAATAGAGATAAGTTTATTTTATAATTAGACCTTATAATGGAATAAAGCAAAAAGGAGGTAAAAATGGATATGAATTAATGTATAGTAAAACTTCCTTCATAAAAAGCGTTTGGTGGAAGGAAAGGAGAATTAGATTATTTTATAATTATTAGCTGAGATTAAATAACGTTAGGTTAAAAGAGATTTCAAGTAGTTTCTTTTATATTTCCCTTTCCGTGTCTATTGAGAATTTCAAATCATTTCTATTCAATATTATTAATTCTTGAGTGATATTTTTCTACATATATAGATTCCCTGTAAACTATTAAGCCCAAACCTGCTAAACTACCATAAAATTGCTGACATAATGTGCCTATTGGTCACATCCCAACACATCAGTGGTGGTATTCAGCTGGTTCTAACTAGTTCAGGTGAACCGGTAGCGGCGGCAGCGGGTGAATCCACCTACTGCGCGGACGTAACCACGTCCCATTTATCAATGTTTTTGATGTTCCGTGCATGCGTGGAAGGCCCTGCGCATGTGCAGAAGGCCCTTTGAATGCATGGAAGGCCCCGTGCGCACTCTCACATTTGCTAACCGGTAGCGAAGGTAAGTGAATGCCAGCCCTGCAACACATGTTGCATTTATTCTTTTAGAGATAATCTAGAACTTGAGATACACCATTCGGCACAGGGACAGCTTAAATATAAAATCAAGATCTAAAATCTTTGAGACAGACTATGCAAGATAGCTTGCTGCAAGCAAGATCTTCCAACAAAATGGCTTCCTCATGACACAAGTTATGTTTCTCATTTCTGCAAATGGATGTTTTCATCAAGTTATCATTCTCCAGTGCTTCAGGACTTCTGTGGCTTCCCAGCTATTTAGGCACTAGGTTTTGCAGGATCTCAACATATCTTAAAATTCTTTGGGTGAAGAATGAGGCTTGGGCACCATAGACCCAAGGCATGTAAGGTTATATTTCCTTTGGCTGCTTTTAGGATTGTGTAAATCCAAGCTTCCTCTTGGAACAGGAGGCCCAAGCAAAAATGTACATTAAAGAAAACAGTTCCTCTGTTGCCATCTCCACAGAGCACATAAGTAGGTAAGATGGTGAATTGCGACATATTTTTTTTTTATTTCAGAGAAAAAATGTTAATAAGAAATGTTTTTATTCATAGGCTGGATAAGAACTTATAGGCTGTTCAAAGAGCTTGCTGAGGTGTAGGATTACAATTAACAGAGTTGGAAGGGACCTTGTAGGTTATCTAGTCCAACCCCCCACAGGAACCCCCCCCCCCCGCAGGAGAAGCAGGAGACCCTACACTACATTGGAGCTGGAAGGGAAAGAAAATGGAAAAAGAGGAGCTTACAGATAAAGGAATGCCTCAGAGTTTCATAGCCAGCAGAAATTTGAACTGAAAGGCCTATGACAGGCTGCAAGTTGACAGTCAAAGTTGCCCCACTTATGTGATAGACACAGACCTAGTACTCCCATCTTCATGTGGGTGAGATGCCTTGTTTAGGCATATAATACCCTTGCCAGTTTCTCTGATAATGACAGAAAATTTGTGTCTTTTTTTTTTTTTTTTTTGTAAACAAGCAGAAGTGGAGGAGAGAATGGAAAGAAGAAGCTGTGAACTGGGGCTCTAAGAAAAAAAATGGCTCTCATTTTCCAGAGCTTCAAATTAACATTGAAATTATCAGGGAAAGGAAAATCAAGATAAAATGTAGTAAGTGGGTTTTGGTTCAAGAAAAATGCCTATTTTTGTAGAAATACATAATTTTGTTCTTACAGGGATTAGATTGGATTTTTTTCCCGTGTTGCATTAAGTCAAGTCTAAAATTCTTACTTCTCCTTAACTAAGAGAATAATTTTCCATGCCATTTTAGCCTTTCATTCCCTCCTTCTGGCTAGATAGGATGATGCTAATGTTATTTACAACCTTCTGAGAGTCTGCATCCTTTCTTGCCTCCTGTGTTTGTGCATTGCACACCACCATAATCTTTTAAGTCTACCTGGAACATTACATTTTCTTCTGTAATCCATTTTCATTTTGTTTATGAAACAGCAGAAGGGCTAAAAACCTCTCCTGATACACATTAGGAAAACACTCCTGATATGGTATATGGTCAGGGATATGTTTTCATCATCTACCGTACTTTTTGCCCTTTAATTACCAAAAAAAAACCCAACACAGCTTCTGAGAGCTCTCTCACACCACTCAAGTGAGGGAGTGGAGGCCATATGAAGTGCCCTCTTGAAGGTATGTTGTGGCAATTGGAATTACATAGCCACTGTCCCAAAGCAAGGGGTTGGGCCAGCATGTCAACATCTGGAAGTACTTTGGGAGGGGAGGTGTGAGCTCCCAAGCTTTCTACCTTACATTCCACTACAGCCTATAATTTTTCTTAGTATTTAATGCACAAGAAAATCATTCAAACATTAGCATGAGCATTGAGTCAAAGAAACTGTGTAACCTGTCCCAGTGATCCTGATGTGAAGGAGGTGGTCACCCAAACAATGCATTAAGCAAGGCACAAGACCAAAGTTCTGTTACTTCTTATAACTCCTTCAATTCCAAGGCAACTGGATTCCTTCACAACCATAGAGTTTTTCCAATGTATTTCTCAGCATTCTCTCTTCTGCCTCTGGAATATCCCAAGGTCCTCCAAACTGTTTCTGTTTTCAAGTCATGATCCTGAGAGAGTCTTCCAATAAGACTGCTCTCTAGCTTCCCGATGCTGTCCTCTGATAACTGGTGGTTTGCTCTTCCTTTCCTTCTATGGTGCTTGAAGTTACTGTAGCAAAAGGAATAATAAAATCCTCAAAATAGTTAATTTGCACCAAAACAGCCATTTTTAGAAAAAGGTAGCATTAAACGTCTATCTTGGGCAGTATTTATCCAATCTTTCTTTAAGGAACTGAACAGAATTACTATTCTTCCTGTTATCCTCACCATTACATTGAGTTAACTTAGGTGGTGGGGGAGGGAAGAGTAATGAGGCTAAAGCAGGGGTGAAATCCAGCAGGTTCTCACAGGTTCTGGAGAACTGGTAGCGGAAATTTTGAGCAGTTCAGAGAAGCAGTAATGGAAATTTTGAGCAGTTTGGAGAACCAGCAAATACTACCTCTAGCTGGCCCCAGAGTGGGATGGGAATGGAGATTTTGCAATATCCTTCTCCCAGGAGTGGGGAGGGAATGGGGATTTTGTAGTATTCTTCCCTGCCACGCCCACCAAGCCATGCTCACCAAGTCACACCAAGCCCACCAAGCCACACCCACAGAACCGATAGTAAAAAAAATTGTATTTCACCACTGGGCTGAAGTTACTTGAACTCTAATTTATAGGTCCCTCTTATGAGCTTGATTTTACACTGGAGACTCAGAAAGGAAATACTGGAACAAAATGATCCATAAAAAATTTGTCCTTGTATAAAATAATTATATAAGAGACTTTGACTGGGTCGTGTAAGTGGGAGAAAGCTGTGATGGACAGTGGTTTGGGGATTTTCCACAGAGACTTGACACAGTTTTTCCTATCAGCAAAATGTGGATGTTATAATGGCACCAAAATTTACATGATGTCACATGCAAGCTCTGCTCATTATATACTTGTATGCCACATTAAGACACAAATGCAAATGGGGTAACATTTGCATTACCATGTTGCAACTTAAGTTCCAACATGTGCCTCACTTTGCCCTTCCTGTGGATATCCACAATAGTACCCATTTCAGCAACGTTAACATCTTAAAATAACAGAGTACCAAACATTTTAAAATAACAATGCATCACAAAAGCACTGAAGCCTAAGATTGGATAGCTTCCTTTGAATTAAATTCAACTCCTGTTAATTGCATCAATGTGTCTCTGTAAATTTTTTGGCAGCAGCAAAGAAATTATTTGCCATTGTCTTTTTCCAGGTTCTTACTTCGATTTCCTAGGTTAGCTTATAGCCTTGGCTCTTGATGGTGGTCTTCAGTTTCATTCATATAGTAAAATAGATCCAATGTCCAGGTTCAGCCAAGGGCTACTAGATGTTGTCCCCTGGCTGGGCAAAAATGTCTATAAAGTCCATCTGAAAGCTATCTAGGACTAAACAATATGACTGGAAGTATATATAATCAAGGAGAGAAGCAACTTAGAACTAAGAAGAAATTTCCTGATTTTTTTAAAGAAGAGATTGGACAACTATTTGTCTGAAGTGGTGTAGGGTTTCCTGCCCAAGCAGGGGGTTGGACTACAAGACCTTCAAGGTCCCTTCCAATACGTCTAGTCTAGTCTAGTCTAGTCTAGTCTAGTCCACCCTACCCTACCCTACCCTACCCTAATTTTCCCAAGTTGAAAGCCAATTCAGCTGTAGGACATGATACCTTGCCTATATTCCTGTAGTAATTTTTAGAAGCTGCTGCTGCTGCTCAGTTTCAAGCAATGTTTATAAAAATTTGGCAACTTTAAGATGTGTGAATTCAACTCCCCGAATAAATCCACAGATCTTAAAGTTGCCAAGTTTGAAAAATACTGGTTTAGAATTTGCAATACTGCTTTGGAGAGAGAAATGATCTCACTAGTATTGTAATACAACTCTTTCTGTACAGCTGATGATTCACTAAACCAAAAGCTTGCAGCATCTAGCAATCAGAATATAAAAGAAATCCACCACAGATTTCAGCTGGAGTGAAATGATGTGATTCACCAGGACTGGAGCATTACTTGCAGTAATGAATGCAGGTTGTTGGCAGGTTTCATTCTCTGTTGAATAATATAGGAACATATGTATGTATGTTTGTATGCATGTATTTGCATGCATGTGTATTGGGGCAGTTGCATGAAATCAAAGGTATATATTGAAGCTTGCATTAAAACAAGTGTATTAAAGATGTTACTTTAGTTACATTTATCAAAATATAAAATACAGAAATACGAAGATGTGAATAATGGGAAAAAGGGGAGGAGAAGGCAAAAAGGAAAACGTGTAAGATAAAAGGGAAAAATAAAGAAAAGCATTGACTTCTGACTCTTTTTGGCACAATAGAATAAGGTAATAACAAAGAACCTCAACTTTCTACTTTTACATAATAATATACCAAATACTAGTCATTTCTGTAACAATAAATCTATCTAATCAGGAAAACCCAAAATCAAAGTCTCATTTTTTTTCCACCTCAAGAACAAAGTCCAGAAGCAGTTTCTAAACAGAAACAAAATTAATTGCATTTTTTTCTTTAATCAAAATAGTCAATTTAGCCATCTCTGCTAACTCCATCAACTTTTGCAGCCATTGTTCCATTGAGGGAATCAAAGTATCCTTTAATTTTAGTACATAGAGTATACATAACATCATCATACATAACATCAAAGTTCCAAATTGTTTTTCAACTTCTCTGCTAATTAAACCCAAAAGAAAAATCTCTGATTTTATTCTTAAATTCATTTAAATAATGTTCCATATTAAGATGTGAATCATGCTCCAATATTTCTTTGGATTGTCACAAGTCCACCATAAATAAAAATGTTATTTTTATTAATTTATTAGGACCGTACTATTTCTATCTCATGGCAGGATCTAAAATCACAGTCGTAATACATGGACTGATTTTTACTCTTCTTGATTTTATTTTTCTCTTGATATCTCTCTTTTTTTTTCTTGCATCATATCTCTAATGAAGAGTTCTCAAAAATTCAAGTCTGCATCCTTTTGATGACTATTTAGCTAGCATTAAGGGTAAGTATTGCAGGAGGTATCCCTGTGCGCACAGGTGATTTGCTTGTCCAGCCAAATTGCCAGTCATCTGCTCTGCGGGCTCATTCACTGTTTTCTGATTTGTAGGATTTTATCTATAGAAACAAAAGGAATGGAAAAGAGTTCATCACTTGTCCAAGCCTCTTCTCTTTCAGAAAAGAGTCATGAAAAGGACCATGTGTTTTACCATCTTTGATGGTGAGAAATCATTTGTGATGGTTTGTCCACACCTACATAGGCAAAAACACATGCTTCGGTTTTGTTTGGAAACATACAGCCTAATTTTCATTTTCCTTTTTCATGGCCTACCGGAACTGCTCTGAACCCAGCAATTTTCTTTGTGTTTTTGCAAAAAAATAAAAATATTTGGATTAAGGGTCCACACACATCCTTCACTTGCTCTAAAAGAGGAAGAAATAAGCTGTTTTTCTTTTTTCATCCCTGGAGTGATGTTATGATACCACTATCCCAAATCCTATAACCTGAACCAAAGACATTTAGCTACCAAAAAAAAAAAAAAAAGGTCTACCTCTATTATGCATGGATGTGACCAGACATGTCTTGTCATCTAAAAAAGTATCAAAAACATTCTTGCTCTTTTTTCCTGCTTTCTATTTGTGAGCATAGATCTCCAAGAAATGTAAATTACCACACCCAAGTAAATCACTGTACTAAAAGACCGGATACTTACATGACAAGGAAAGAGATGAATAATGGGATGAGCTGAGATAGTATATCTAAGGTATCTGGTTCCCTTGAGTCTGCCTTTATAACTTAATGGTACTGCATTGCAAGAAGCAACTAGAAACAGAAATCTTCCTTAGAGTAAATCTGAATGGCAGTGAAATAACAGGACCAACTGAGGATGGTCCATCATTCTCTTAAGAATGGACCTTGAGGTTAAGGAGGCAGTTGGAATCATGGTACTGATTTCTCATATATAATGGATTTTATTGTTGTTGTCTTTATACAAGAAAACAACATGCAGAAAAGATAAATTTCAGGCTGTTATAGAAGTGGATTGAAAAGATCCCAGAAGGATCTTTTCTGGGATCCACACCCATTTGCACTACTCTGGTGACCCTGATGAAATAGATAAACCTCCAGATGACCTTAACAACTCACTAAAGGAATGCAAATGACCAGCTGCCTGCAAGGAGTATAAATCCTTCCATTCCCCACCATCCAGTCAGAGCTGAAGAAGCTTCTTGGATGAGAAGCAAAAAGTCCTCAAAGAAAAACCAGAAAGTCCAGTTGCCTCTTGAAAAAGCACCTTTGGGACAACCATGACCTGGATGACTGAGAATCTCCATAGACATCCCAGAAGGAGCAAAGCGTTTTGTAGTATGTCAGTTTTTTAATGTAATCTCCTTCAGTTATTTTATTGGAGGCTCAATATATGCAGAAGCATGCAGGTAAATACACCTTTTTTGTTTGCTTTGCCATGCTAACATTTTTTTCTTTCATGCCGGTTTCCCAGAGAAATGATCCATAAGGTGTAGTGGCTCATGCTCTACCACTAGGGGGACACATCAATGCTCCATTGTAATTTGGCCATGTTGAAGAACTTTCTAGCTTTTTTTAAATAACCAGGTTGATCAGAATTCTCCCAAATCTCAACCCTTGCCATAACACCACTTGGGGGACTCATTGCTTCTTCTTCTGCACGCCCAAGAGAAAAACAACAGTGAATAATAGGCAATGACAAGGCAGGGCATCTTTCCTCAGTCTCTGTTTTCACCACTGCCACCCCACATCCAATTTGTCTTCCAGGTTGACATCGGAGAAAACCCCAAATTGCTGCTCATGCCCTGCACAGTTTTACCACAGTATCCTGAAAAGCATCTGGTGTGGAGCTGATAGCACAGGGGGGTTCAGGCTGGAGCCCCAGCCGGAAGCCTAAGAGTTAGAAGCGGTTGGGGACCCACTGCTTCTGTCAGGACGTCAGACAGGAAACCTTATCATGGCTCTGATGTGAAGGCTCCCTGGATCTCTGCCTCTGTCTGTGCAGAGAGAGGCAAATGCACTGGCCTGCCTACCAAGGGACAGCAGAAGAAGACAACCACCAAGGAAATGCTGAGGCCATCTTGTAGCTTCTCTTTGAATTTACCACTTGAGTCCCAGGAATGCCCTTCAGGCATTTAGAAGAAGAAACACCTCCCTCTCCAGAGCCTTCCCTCTTAATCTGAGATTTCTAGCAATGGGACTGTGTGAGGAGGCTGCCAATACTGTGCAAACTCTTCTCCATATACCCAGAATCAGTTTCTGCGTATGTTATTCACAGATGGTCCTGCAGGAGGCTTTCACTCACATGCTGATATTTATACAAGGGAAACTTTGAAAGAACAAAGTTATAATCATAAAAATGATACAGCCAGGAATTTCTCTATCCATGTTTGTTTCTTCCTTTCCTCTACTGGAGGAGAATGTCAAGGAGATTAACATTAACTTGGAATCTGAATCTTGCTTGAGAGTGTTAATTTGGACTCTGTGATGTGTTCCTCTATTGCTTGCATATTTACGAGAATGAATAAAACATGTAAACAAGAAAAAGGGGAAAAAAAGGCCTAAGAATGGCTTCCCCTTTTTAGGACCTTCTAGAAAATCCAAAGATCATCATGGCAGCTGGCATCGTAAGGATGATGGGAGCAATTCCTACGGTTATTTGGCCATTAGGAAAAAGAAGAGAGTGATATATATATAGTAATTGATTTAGTGCAGGCACAGTGGCTAAATGTTTATTCTCTATGGAGTTTGAAGACAGGCATTGTGTGTGTGTGTGTGTGTTTGCATCAGAGTTGACTTCTGCCAACTCCCTGGACACGGCCCTTCAGTGTTCTTGACAACATTTCGGAAGTGGTTTGCCATTGCCTAGGGCTGAGAGAGAATGACTAACCCAAGGTCACACAATTGATTTTCTGCCCAAGGTGTAACTAGAATTCACAGTCTCCTGGTTTCTGATCTGGTGCCTTTTATTAATTTAAGTAGAATAGTTATGCCTTAATATCAGTTACTTTGAAAAAGTCACTTTCCCCAAAATAGCAACTACAATTTTTAGATTGTAAACTGCTATAGAGACAACACATAAACATACAATTGGATATTGAATGAGTTTTCCCAGAAATTTGTCCTATATAAGCGAGGAGCTTAGCTATGGAGAAAATGCAGTTTTTCAATGTGTTAGGTTACAAAAAGCTCTCTAGCTCTTTATTCAGCTAGAAGATAAATTATTCCTAATATAATAATAATATTCAGGTTTAATAACATGAGCATCACATTAATTTTATCTTAGTGAACCTATGAAAGCTTCAGTGGCTTGTGTGTATTAGGAATCTCACAATCAAACTATGTAGCACATTTAGAATTATATGCAGGAGATATAGACTGATTCAATGTACTGGTGAAAACAGAAAAAAAAATCTAGACACAACTAACTACATATATTTATTAAATGTATTTCCTAACTTTCTTTTTCTAAAAGTAGAAATAAAAATTATAAAAATGGAAAATAAAACAATAAAATAAAAATCAAGGTAAAATTAAAATCAATCTCATTAACATTACTGTAGTTAATCACATCAGTGTAAAAGGTAGATCAGCTTTCCTAGTTTATTGACATGCAAGTGATTCTAAATTAAATCATTCACATCTCAGTCTCCATAGTATGACCCACAGTCATTGCTGTGTTAGCCTGTGTGATTCCCTGGGTCAGAATGATACATAAGATATAATGGGATAAGATGAGATGGGAATGGAATGGATAGGGAAAAAAAACCATTAAGAAAATGCACCAAGTTGCCAAGGCTATCTTTAGAACCAAAATGAGAGATAAATGCATTGACTTAGTTGATAGGAGCCTTACAACAGTTCTCCATGGAAATAGATTTCTAGATAAAAAATTAAAATCATATACTTTGCATACCAAAATCCCAGAGTCTGTCTGTAGCATCTCCCGATAGAGCTATAAAAGACTTCTCTGCTAGAGATATTATGTCTACAACAATGAACAACATGAACCAAACATCTAATTTAAATTATAGCATTTTCCATGGTCCAAGACAAGGACAAGCTAAGAAGACTGCTTTCTTTGTTGTGATAACTGTCCTTCCCAGAGATATGGATGCCCCCAATTCTTTGGAGTTTTGGAAGCCTGAAGATATGGTTTTTCTCTCAAATGCTGGGACCAGGGGTGTGTGTGTGTGTGTGTGTGTGTGTACACCAAATTTATATTTTGCTGATAAAGAAATAAAGGGAGACAAGCTATTTAGTTCTCATCAGCTAGCCATACCCTTACTTGGATTCGAACTTGGGCTGTCTGCATGTTAGGCAGTTGTATTAACCTCTGAGCCACATGTTCTGAGCCACAGACATATCTATGTCTGTCTGTGTGTGTGTTTGTGTGTGCATGTGTATTTGTAGGTTATATAGGGAGACTGATTATTTAGAGGCACCTCTATTTTGATTTTCTTTTGTTTTTAATGATTTGCATTTTTATGTTTACTGCCTAGAGTTTCCATGAATAAAAAACATAAAAATAAATACTGTAAAAGCAATTATGTCTAAATTCATATTTCCACATAGGGTTTGTGAGAATATATTTATAGTATAATTTCGTCAACTATCTTCTCTTATGATACATTCTCCTTCATTTTACATGAGTTTGATATGCTGGATCAAAATTTACAGTATATGAAGCTAGGTTGTATTATAGTTATGGAAGAGATGTAGTGAGAAAACATTTCCCAGGTTCATTTTCAGCAATTGGAACAATTTCATATTGGAGATTTGTTTGTTTTTAAATACGGGGACTGTCTGGAAATTCTAAAATGGCTATCATTTAAAGGGTTTGTTGAGAAATAGTTACTCAATTTATGATAGATGAATCTAAAAGCATCTGCAGAATCAATCTTAGTTTTCCCCGATCTACAATTCTGGAATGTAGATCAAACACATTGGGAAAGCTATTTTACAGTCCTGTTTGTGGAAATATTTACATTTGGTCAATACTAGTCACCATCCTGCCAGGTTTTTAGAAGTTTTGTGTCTTCAATATATATGATGCTAAAGAGAAACATGGAGGGCCAACAGGATTTGAAATGATCCCATGTGGATAGTAGAGTGCATTGTTATTGTATGTTCATAATTGGAACTAAATCTGAAATAGACTAATTTAATTTGTCTTTTAACAATAAGACAATAAGACTCAAGAAAGTAGCTTAAATTGAAACTATGCTTCCAAGGATGAATGTACAAAAAAAGCTTATTATCTGCTTGTCTAAAACAATCAACCACAGTGGAAGATTGATTGGCTTTTAATTTACACATATAATTTGAAATAAATCTAACATGATAAGTACTATTCTGTGAATATTAGGGATAATTATCTAAAGCTTTACTTTTTAAATGTATGATTCTCAAATTTCCACAAATGTAAAATCCACAATTTTACAGGCAATCCGTAGAAGAAGAAACCCTTCTTACCTCGCTAAAAGTTCAGTAATAAACAACATCTTGATTCCAGTTTGCTGAAATTGAGTCTCATGTCCAGTCTTCATCCGGTTGCTTTCTTCAATTAACATTCAGTTGCTATAAAGGGACAGTGAAATCTTTGATTCTGATTCTACTCTTGGCTCTTATTGTAGAACTACTGTGACATGTGAGAGCAATAACTTGCCCAATTTAGATTAAATAACTTTAGAAGTTTTGAGAGTTAAGAATAAATTTTGTTTTTGTTTGCTGAATTATCATAAAAGTATTGTATGTATGTATTTTGGTTTATATATAAATTAGTCATCACAATGACACTAGATTACTTCCACTGTGTCTTTTAATGTTTGGCAGTAATAGCATTCATGTCCTGTTTGTGGACTTCTGCTAGAAACTGCCCTTACTGTCTTAAGTACATTTTTTGTCTGATCCATCAGAATTCATCACATCTCTCTTTGGTTTTCCAGATTGAAGTAATGGTAAAGTGAGTTTTTAAAATCAGATTTGGATGCTATGCCAACTGCCTCCCAACCAGAGGTGGTATTCAGCAGGTTCTGACCAGTTCTGGAGAACCAGTAGCGGAAATTTTGAGTAGTTCGGAGAATTGGTAAATACCACCTCTGACTGGCCCCGCCCCTATCTATTCTCTGCCTCCCGAGTGCCAGCTGATCGGGAGGAAATGGGGATTTTGCAGTAACCTTCCCCTGGAGTAGGGTGGGAATGGAGATTTTACAGTATCCTTCCCCTGCCATGTCCACCAAGCCACGCCCACAGAACCAGTAGTAAAAAAAATTGAATCCCACCACTGCTCCCAATTTAAGATAGTAACTTCCTAGCTTGGTTATTTAACATATCCTACACAGGATTAATTATTGTAACACATTCTACATGGGAGTGCCCTTATGTTTAATTCAGAAACTTTCCTTGAAATCTGAGATTATCTGAAGAAATTTGCCTAATCTTGCTGCAGATTGCTGCAGGCTAATCTGACTGTTGCTTGGATTTGAGCCTTCTTTGGGATCATCCTGGTTCTTTGGGAAGCACAGTATGCTGATGTCAGGTAGTCTAGCCTCTATCTCCATTGTTTAAAACACCTTTGCAAATTGTTAAAAACAATTCTTTACATTATTTTAAATATCATTGATTTTGGTATTGGTTTTATGTGTATTATAAACAGGAAAGAAACCTCAGTAATAGATATTGCAGTTTCATAAATAAAATTATTTTCCTCATTGGACCTTTTCAACTAGTTAGTTTGCTCTACTGGTAGTCCTCAACATACAACCATTCTGTCAATGACTGTTCCAGCTTATGGCGGTGCTGAACCAGGGGTGAAATCCAGCAGGTTCTGACAGGTTCTGGAGAACCGGTAGCAGAAATTTTGAGTAGTTCGGAGAACTGTTAGCGGACATTTTGAGTAGTTTGGAGAAGTGGCAAATACCACCTCTGACTGGCCCCAGAGTGAGATGGGAATGGAGATTTTGCAATATCCTTCCCCCAGGAATGGGGAGGGAATGGGAATTTGCAATATCCTTCCCCTGGAGTGGGGTTGGAATGGAGATTTTGCAGTATCCTTCCCCTGTCATGCCCACCAAGCCACACCATGCCCACCAAGCCACAACTACAGAACTGGTAGTAAAAAAATTTGGATTTCACCCCGTGCTGAACAAAGGGCGATTATAACTGATCCTTGGAGTTCTGACCATCTCAGCACTGCCGCATTCACACAATCATTACATAGAGGATTGGCAATCCATTCACACTTAAAATTGATTGCCAAGTACCTTGTGGTCACATGATTGCCATATGCAGCCTTTCCTTCCAGCTTCCCCAGAAAGTCAGTGGGGAAGCCAGCGGGGAGGATTGCAAGTTGCTAGGGTAAGTCTCCCTCACTTGTTCACTCTTCCTCTGCACTTATAATGTGCTGGACACTTGTGAACCTCCATGCATCCTCCTTGACCCATGCCATGCCTTCTTGCACCCCCATGTACTCATCCAGCCTCTCCCCCACCTATTAGAGCAATTTATTTGCCTGTGGGCATGATAATTACAACGTCCTGCTGACTTCCCCATTGACTTTGGTTATGGGAAGCTGGCAGGAAGTTGCCTCTCCTAACAACCATGGGATTAAATTAATGATGGCAACTGGGACTTCAGGGTTTGCCATCACTAAGCAATGTAGTCATGTTTTATGACTGCGTTGCTTAGCAAAGGAAATTCTGGTCCCAATTGAGATTGTAAGTCAAGGATTACCTGAATTGGCTTGTGGTCTCACATATACATAAACAATAAGATGCAAATAAGAACTGATGAGAAAATTGTCTTCACTTGATGATGTTTGATGCTGCCAAGTTCTAAGCTATGTGGATACTGTGTAATGTTTTATAAATAAATACTGTATATATTCTGATGTTTTCAAGCCCACCAAATTGCTCACAGGACTAGTTATCAATTGTTATCTGTAATTCTTTCAAACCAATTATAATAAACACACCGCTCAGATACTCTTCAGGTTGTTTATAAGACTATGCAATGACATATGAACAGTGAAGGACAAAAGTTATTTGAGAATAGATCATTCTTTTTTTTAAAAAACATGAACTCCATCATCTTCCCTGCAATGACTTTGTGTCAGCTTGCTCAGTCATTTATTGTGAAGTATAACTAGACTAAATGTGCTCATCTAATTTTATCTCAGCAAATTATATGGTAGTGCCTGGACCTTCTTCAGTGAGGTTTGAAACAGAAATAGATCCAAATTACTTCACAACTACAGATGTAGCCCCATTAATTTTCTTCACAAAATGCATTCCAAGGGACAATTCTGTCTGAGAAATATTTGCTGTTTCATCTGCTAAGCATGAGAATCTCTGGAGACCATTAGCCTTTGAAACAATATCCACATTTAAAATGTGGACACATGATTTTAATAGCTCAGTGTCCATTCTTATACACTCAGCACAACCCAGCTTCTATTAAAAAAAAAAAATCTCACGCTCCAACATGAACCTCTAAAAGCTTTTAACATGTTACCTTAGATCTGCTGTTCTTATCATGAAGAGTGTTGTCATCTTTGTTAACAATAAAGAAAGGCTGAAATGATGGAAACTTGCAATAACTTTAATCATGCCAACTTTCCAGACAGGGATCTAACTTAGCCTGCATCCTGAGAACAGGATATAAAGCCAATTTACCCAATTTTACAAAAAATGAGAAATCGTGTATGGTATTTAGTGTGCATGCATACAACTGAAAATATTCAAGCAACACTGGGAATTATCTACAAAACTCCAACAGGGGAATTAATCAGCTGGAATATATTATATTGCTATATGAAGATAAGACAAAGCATACCAAAAACGAAAGGAGCTGCTTTTGCAGCTAAACTCAGGGCTAGGATATTGGTGAATCAGCGCTGATGGCTCAGTGCTGGCACGGATTGAACAACAGTTATTTTCTTGGACATGCTGGAGATTAGAATTAGAAACTGGAGTTTAACAGAGTTGGGTACCAGAGCTATTGGCAGAAGGAAAGAAGAAACACAAATGTAGAAATGAAGGTGTTAAAAGAGAGCCAGGTTGGTGTAGTGGTTAAAGCACCAGGCTAGAAACCAGCCGATGGTGAGTTCTAATCCTGCTTTAGGCATGAAAAGCTAGCTAGATGACTTTGGGCCAGTCGTTCTCAGCCCCACTTGCTCCACAGGATTATTGTTATGGGGCGGGGGGGGGGGGGAAATAGGAGGAGAAAGGAGTATTAGGTATGTTTTCCACATTGAATTATTTATAAAAATAATAAAGCGGGATTTTTTTTTTAAAACAAGCAATAAATGCTGTAACATTGCTTTCTGGCATGTGTCCTACTAAACATATTTACATTGGTTTAATATCAGCTGCAAATGGACACCCATTTGTTCTGCATGCTTTGTAACCATAAATTGGATCATCTCGTATCCCACATCTCATATCCATCTGCTTTCTGAATTGTTACATTGAGAGATCCCGTTTCAATTGGAGCATCGTAATTGGAACAGGAGGACTTGTACTGAGTGCTGGCAGCCACTAGGTGCTCCCCTAAGACAGAAAGTCAAATTGCACAGCTATCGTTTTCTTGAACTTTATTAAGCATAAATTCAGAGCCAAATCTTTTATGCACTTTATTGATATTCATTGGGGCCATTTAAATAGAATAAATGCTGGCTGACGATCAGCTTGGGAAAGTGTTTTCCTATACATCACACTGTTAAGTGTAGAGCTTGCTGTTCACAGAATGTGGAGATCTAAAAGAATAAAAACAAAGAGGACATGGCAAACACTTTGGAAGGTAACAATAAAAAAGAGAATATGTAGCTCAAGGTTGAACTGATTGGAAAATGCCAATCAGACAGCAGATGATAGGAGCTTCTGGAGAAGATCATACTGGCTTCTTCCAGAGCTCAGGCCAAGGAGGGAAGGAGACTAAATGCCTGTGAGGTCAGACCATCATATGAAACTTCCATATTAAGAGGCCGCGTACTAGATGTTGAAAACATCCAACAAGAGAGTGGTGCTGCTTGGGTGTGTTGTCAATAAGTATCTCAAGGACATCAAGCTATCCATGGCTAGAGTCGGAGTGCCTTAGCTGCGCTAACCTCTGTCTATTATCAGCAGCTCTAACAGTATCAAAGAGCCAAAACGAGGCCCACAGCAATAGAGCCAGATATTTATCAACAAAAATAATTTAGACTTGGAGAATTACAGGTTATGAAACTTTTTTGAGGGGCCTCCTAAAGAAGGGGGTTTAAAAAGGGAGGCATATTTAGATGATGGCATTTGCAGAGAATAGGAAACCTACTGTAAGGTACTATTATTTTCTGTTTCTGGTAGTTACTCCTATTATGTAAAAGACTTTATGTCCACAACAGTCCTAAGACACTGAAATCTGAGAAAGAAAAATTTTCAAATGCTGTCTTGGCCCACAAGGCTCCACAAGGTTTGTTTTTCATTTCTTTCTTTCTTTCTTTCTTTCTTTCTTTCTTTCTTTCTTTCTTTCTTTCTTTCTTTCTTTCTTTCTTTCTTTTTTTACAGAGGCATCACAACAAGCAAAATCTATTGGGTCAGAAAAGGTAGCAGAAAATAAATGAGTGTGGGTAACACTGGACAACAATGGCTGTGTCATATTTTCATGAATTCTGAAAAATATCTGTTTCCATATGAATGCTGAGACAGGAAATAAGAAGTCAAGCACTTTTCCCAGTGGAGACTAATGAATGTCTTAGACCAGGCTGGCACAAGAATTCCTATCTGTTGTCTGCTTTGGGTCTGAAAAATACAGGCAAGTATCTGTCACAAAAAAATGTGAAGGGATGAAAAGGAATTTGTGCATTTTCTTTCTTTCTTTCTTTCTTTCTTTCTTTCTTTCTTTCTTTCTTTCTTTCTTTCTTTCTTTCTGTCTGTCTGTCTGTCTGTCTGTCTTTCTTTCTTTCTTTCTTCTTTCTTTCTTTCTTTCCTTCCTTTCTTTTAAAAAATAATCATTTGCTCAAGATTGCCAGTAGATGCTGAATAATATGTGCAAGGCAGTCATTTAGCAACTGCATTGTTTAGCGACCGTTTGCAGTTACAACAGCAATGAACAAGTATCTTGGCAACTAATCCTCGCACTTACAACTTTGCAGAAAGCTGAAGTAAGATCATAACTACAGTTGTGGTTTCACTTAGCTTTGCTTAATGACTGAGTTATCCATTCCAGTTTTGGTTGCTAAATGAGGACTACCAGTAGTGGGTTTCAATTTTGGCTGCTACCAGTTCGCTCATAGGCGCTAGTGCACTTGTGTACATGCATGATGCGCCTGTGCATGTGCAGAGACGTCCAGGCAGGTGGGCGGAGCTCCCACCGCTACCGCTACTGGTTTGCCCAAGCTGGGGAGAACTGGTAGCAACCTACCACCGAGGACTACCCATGTAGACATCGGATGCTCCTCTGGATCGTCAAAAGAAACAAATATCAATGCAAATACACTGTTCATTCAAAGATTGAAGCAACTGAGATAAGGGACTAATGTTCATCAGTAAATGAATGACTCTACTGACTCCATGAGATCTGGATATTGGGACTTTTAAAATGAGTTTTGTATTGTCTGGGAGCTGAGATCAGTCTCTTTTATTTCTCATTCAGTTTTGGAAGTGTTGAAAATCCTGCGCTCCTTTTTTTTTTTAACAGTCTATGATGTAGACATAGAGCAAAATCAGAGAGCTACATTAAAATGCTACCCTCTAGGCCTTGAGATGGCAGAAAAACATACAGGTATAAACTCTGCTGCCCTGGTAGCTGATCAGCAGCTGCCATAGGATCAGAACTGGAGATTAACACTATCCTTGCTGATGTTAAAGAAAGGTATTTTAACAGATTAACAGAATTGGAAGGAACCTTGTAGGTCATCTAATCCAACCCCCCCCCCCCCCACCCACCCAAGCAGGAGACAATTCTGACAAATGGCAGTCCAGTCTTTTCTTGAAAGCCACCCACAGGCAAGCTATTCCATTGGTTGATTGCTCTCACTGTCAGAAAATTTCTCCTTATTTCCAGGTTGAATCTCTCCTTGTTTAGCTTCCATCTATTATTTCTTGTCAGGTGCTTTGAAAAATAGCTTGACCCCTTCCTCTCTGTGGCAGCCCCTCAAATATTGGAAGACAGCTATCATATCACCCCTGGTCCTTCTCTACACTAGAGTAACCATACCCAGTTCCTGCAACCGTTCATCATATGTTTTAACCTCCAGTCCCCTAACCATCTCAGTTGCTCTTCTCTGCACTCTTTCTAGAGTCTCCACATCCTTTTTATAGTGTGGTGACCAAAACTGGATGCAGTATTCTAGGTGTGCTCTTACTGATGATTTCCTTGGTTTTGTTTCAAAGCTGCCTATTGGCAGAAGAATAACCACCATTGGAGAGAAGCAGGGCTAGAAAGGAATTTTGGGTGCTTGGGTTACCACAAAGGTGCTTTTTCAAGGCACTTTTTTGGCAACTGGTTTTTCTTTGAAGACGTTTTTCTTCTCATTCAAGAAGCTTCTGCTGAAGAAGCTTCTTGGATGAGAAGTGAAGCATCTTCAAAGAAAAACCAGAAAGTCCAGTTGCCACTTGAAAAAGCACCTTTGAGATAACCATGACCTGGATGACTGAGAATCTCCATAGACGGTACTTGGGTTAGCACAATTAGCCATTTTTCAAATTGCCCAGCCAGTTGCAAGCATGGAGGGGCTTTGCACCTGGGACCTCTCCATTGGGTTGTTTCCAAACAAAGGGCTGGTGTCCTGTAAAAGTGCCAATCCTGTATTCAAAACTAGCTTGGCTGACAAGTACAGGTAGTCCTTGATTGACAACCACAATTGAGTCCAAAATTCCTGTTTCTAAGTGAGCTGTTTGCTAAGTGGGTTTTGCCTCATCTTACGACATTTCTTGACACAATCGTTATGTGAATAACTGCAGTTGTTAAGTTAGCAGCATGGTTGTTAAGTGAATCTGGCTTCCCCATTGATTTTGCTTGTATCAGAAGGTGATTTATTTATTTATTTTATTGAATTTCTATACCGCCCTTCTCCTGAAGGACTCAGGGCGGTGCACAGCCACATTAAAATAACTAGGTATACAAAATTTAAAAACAATTAAAACTAATTAAACACTTTGGCTCCCCAAATTTAAAACCCAAGAATTTAAAACACTCAGTCTGGATTCTTGCCAAGCTAGTCCAGCTTGTTGGAAAAGTAGGGTCTTAAGGGCACGGCAGAAGGTACGCAGGTTGGGGATCATGCGTATTCCCGGGGGCAGTTCATTCCAGAGGGTGGGTGCCCCCACAGAGAAGGCTCTCCCCCTGGGAGTCGCCAGTCAACATTGCTTGGCCGATGGCACCCTGAGGAGCCCCTCTCTGTGGGAGCGTATTGGTTGGTGGGAGGCCATATTTGGCAGAAGGCGGTCTTGTAATCACATGGCCCCGAGACACTGCAACCATCATAAATATGAGTCAGTTGCCAAGCATCTGAATTTTAATAATGTGATCATGGGAATGCTGCAACGCTTGTAAAAAATGGTCCTAAGTCACTTTTTTTCAGTTCGATTGTAACTTCAAATGGTCACTAAATGAACTATTGTAAATCAGGAACTATCCGTAAAAGGCATGGAAGGACAGTGCAGGAATATGGAATATTTGATAATCCTTGACCATATAGCCGTGCCAACAGTGACTGACCAAGGAGTCCAGGATTGACCTCACAGCTGACAACATCTTGAAAATATGTAATAAATGGCCATGGGGGAACAAGAAGATGTAATTCTCAGGTCTAATGACAACAGTAATCGCCATGTATCTCGTGCCTCCTTAGCCAGAATGGAATAGGGAAAATTGTGTGCTTTCCCAATAATAATAACAACTAAAAGGATGGCCATGTGAATTCCTTTGTTAGCAACAAAAACAGAAAACCAATAACATGCAGGGCAGATCTGTTTCCTGCTGAACACAACAGTAGAAAGCACTAAACCAGGGTTTAGAAAGAGGTATTAGAACTCTTTCAAAAGATTGATAAACTCCATGATTATAAATCTTGGCAAGTAATTTGGAATGTGTCAGAGAGACATTTCACAGGCAGCAATCTCTGTAGAAGCCCAGAGGTTCTTGTTCTCCAAGCCAAAATGGCTGTGTTGGAATTTCCCAGGAACTGAAAGAATGCCCGTAGCAATGTAAAAACCCAGTGGATCCCATCTACAGCTGAGATCACAGCTCCAACAGGAGGAAGAAGAAGAAAAACACAAATTTAGATCTGTAACAGCTAAGAATGACATAAGCTCCCTTGGCTATGGGCTGGAGATGAGATGGAAACCTTGCGAAGACATGGCAGAAAAGTGGTATTACAAGGGCATGTTTGCCCTGCCTTTAGATAGATATGAAGATGAGTCCATAGTTTCTCTGCTAGGTAAATATATTTTAGCAGGTGAGCCTACCTGGCTGATCTTCTTTGGGCTGGAAGTTAAGCAAAGTTCGACGTGGTTAGTATTGGGGTGGGAGATCACAGAGAATCTCAGCTGTGGGTTAGACAGAGAAGTCAATCAAGTATATATACTAGAATCTGACAGTGGCAAAATGGTTCCATGCTTTTACCATAAAACAATATGGACATGTCCATAACGGTACTCCAACCAAACTCAATTCATGAAACTGCCTAATCTTGCAAGGCTCAGTGTATCAAAAATTCAGAAGAGGCACCTGAAAAAGTTGAACCTGCTTTATGCTGCATAATATATATTTGTTCCTTGACCACTGCTGCTTCTACTGAGTTGTGTTTTTATGCTTTTTGGGTCTTTAGTTAAGCTGCTGTTAATTAATGGTCATATGCCAAAAAACCAAAAAAACCCAGAAAGAATTTCATCCAGCAGAACAAAAAATTGGCAATTGGCATGAAATATTGCTTGAGATCTAGGATTGGAAACAATCTATATTATTTTCACAAAAGTTTCCGAAACTACCAATTTGGGGCTTTTAGGTTTCAGTTCCTGTCTATGGGATAGTACTCTATGGCTTTATCTCAAGAGGAAAGCTAACGTATTCTGCTGTTCTGTGCAGCAACTTATAGTAGATACATGTGGCATCAGACATATCCACACATCTACTTTTTTAAAGGTTGTCAAACTATGATATTCATTTTAACAGGATTATTTGTGTTTGTCCAAAGCTAATAGTTATAGTGCACAAATATAGCTTCTTGTGGTGCTCACCATCCCAATTTTTAGGTGTATCCAGATATTTAGATTGATTTACTGCAGGATAAATCAGCATGGATTCACCCTTAAGTTAGTAAACCATCAATCCTAAAGAGACTAATAAACTAGAAACCATGAAGAGCTTTAACAGTTATTCCATACAATCAAAGTAACACCATCCTTAATCAAATCTTGCATCCAGAGGTGCTGCTTTAACATGTGCTTTATAGATCAGGCGTTCTCAAACTGTGGGTCATGACCAACCAGGATAGGAAAAATAATCCTTCAGACTGATCAAGCATTAGCAAAGTGGGAGCACTATCAATTCCCCCCCCCCTGTTTTTCGTGTGTAATCCCAGTACAATTGGTTGCAATCCTGAAATATATGATAATTTACTGATCTACAGAGTAAAATTTAATTATGAAAAACCTGCTATATTTAATTATTTCTCAATCCAGTATCAAATCAAATCATTCATTTTGTTCATGAAAAAAATCATACTAGGGGCACCTGCAGTAATGGTCACTTGCTTCATAATGGCATAATGGCAGACACAACCAGACAATTGAACATCTTCCTCTTTTTGAGTGCATGCAACACATGAGACTCATATTGGAAGGGGCGGAGCTTTGATAACTGGTTGCATCTGCCATTTTGAAGCCAGGTCCATTGCTACGGGTACTCCAGGTTGCCCAAATTCATTGATCATTTTAGCAGGTTATAAAACTTAGAACTCCTGCCATAGATTATTTTGGAAAGCAACTTCTCCAGGAATGAACTCAAGACATAACTGGAATGAAGCTTAGGATCTACCATTGATGATGGGATTACAGATGAAATGTGATGTGGCATGTGAAGTTGAATGCAACTACGAAGGACAAGAAGAGCAAAATTCTGCTGAAACACTTCATATATTCTTTCCTTTGTTTCTTCTTTCAGAACTCAAGAAGAGAGAGCTTGTGATGCCTGTTGAAGGGTCAGCAGCAGTAACTTCTAAATATGTTTCGGATTCTCATCACTTCCTTGTTCCATCACTTGATGACATTTTCCCTTCCTCTCTCTTCTTGTCAATTTGGACATTAATCTCTTGGGTTCAAGTCACGTTCCCTTTTATCAGAATTCCGTTAGGGTCAGGTTGAGCTTTCCGGTGCTTTGGGGCCCTTCAGCACAGTCTCTGGGCAGAAGACTTCCAGGTTGCTTAGTGGAGGCCTTGCAGTCTCTGCTGGCACTCACAACCTTGGTTATTCCCCTACCCCACCCTCTCCCATATGGGCCTGAGCTTCTTACCACATCAGGATACAGAACAGAGCATGAATTCCGGCCTCAGACTCTGGTCAACCGCAAGCTCAGTGTATTTCACAAACTGTGCCTCCCAGTAGTGGGGGGAGGGCTGGGCCTTGATCACCGGCATATAACGAATTCTCAAAAGGCTGCCAAGTGGATTTCAGAAACGAAAACACTACACACACTGATTGCCCTTATCAAATCACCTGGTTACAGTCTATGGATACTTATTTTCTTCTTCTGCCCCTTTCCTAGCCCCTGGGACTTCTGGGGTTAAAAGTTAATTGAAAGGAGGTCCTGCCCAGGGTTTTTAAAGATGTGATTTTTCCCCCCTCAGCTCCAATTGCAGATGTGCTGTGTAAGTGTGGATAAAGGACATCATCACTGTCTCTAAACCACATATCCCTCTTCCTGGGGACTTCCTGTTTTCCCACCGGCCCAAACTCTAACTTAGCATGTGAGCATACAGGTACCAATATCTGGCTTGCTAAGTAGCAGACACCAACCACTCTCACAATGCAGTGGAATTAACTAACAATGCAGCAAAGGAGACCTTCTATGGTGATATGAACTGCAATACATTTACTTTGACTGAGATCTAATTGAGATAGGTCCACTGGCCAGGAGAAATGTTCATGGACTTAAACACACTTGCACTTTCCCTTCCAGGCTGATGAGTGGATTGAAACACATTAAGTTTTCTGGAAGCATAAGAGTCTGTAGAGATTCTCAGTCATCTAGGTCATGGTTGTCCCAAGTCCAGAAAGCAACTGGACTTTTTTGTTTCTTTTGAAGAGGTTTTGCTTCTCATCCAAGAAGCTATCCCCACTATCCTGTCAGAGCTGAAGAAGCTTCTTGGATGAGAAATGAAATGTTTTCAAAAGAAAAAAAAATATAAAAAAGCCCAGTTGCCTCCTGAAAAAACACCCTTGAGACAGATTTCTAAAAGCATGTTTCTCTGAATTACGTGATGCAGTTCCCTGCTCAGAAAATCTACCCAATGATACATAAAATGTGTATTTTAAGGTAAAATATACTTTACTTTAGGCATACTTTAACAGAAAATATGTTCTGAAATACTGAATATGTTTAGAAATCTCTTGAAAATCATACATCTTAGTGTAATGTTTGTTCCGCTTTTTTAAAAAATGTGCAAATAAATCTAGAGAGATGGGACAGTTTATGAAGAAACTGATATGAACTTCAGCCATCCTTATTGACTAACGTATTAATTTTGTTTCATTTTGTTGTTTGGTTCTCAATCATTATTACACACTTACTTTACATATACTGTATTACTTCTGTGCCAAGGAATTCTCTATCCAATATATTTCAGCTTAACTGGAAGACAATAGGGAATGTCTCACATATTATGTATTTAATACATATTAAAGTAGTCCGTACAATCCTCTTTTTTGAAAAGGAACTACAGGTGTGTGTCGTGCTCATTGAATTAGACTTTGTGATATGATACTAGGAGTCATCATCACATATTGGTTACAACAACCGAGTGAAAGCTACTGTGTTAGACACTTGGGTTTTTTTTTTTTTGGAAGTGTATACTTAAGATTGAATTTACAAGACCTATTATTCATCCATTATGGTAGAGCTGCCTTAAATACATGGGGAATTCAACCTGTATTCATTCAAGCCATCTATTCTTCATCATTGAAGATGGAGAACAAGGTAACATTGTCAGAGGCAGCACAGTGTCTTTCTAAAACTTTTCTCTTCAAACATGGCTTAAAGAAAAGGGATGTTTGATCTGCAGCCATTTTCTGCATCTTCCTCAATTATTTCAACATGCGGCTTATTGCACTGAGTGCCCTTTCAGATTGGATTGGTTGACAAGGAAACAGGATTCTTTTTTAATGTTTACCCTGATGTTCCCCGAGACACTCCCATCTGAGATTTAGAACAATTTGGTTGTTCCATTTTGATTCCTTTCTTCAGCTGGATATTTGCTTGATAATTGTAGACATGATTGTACAAGGTAGGCTGTGGTTGGCCAGAAGGTAGGTGAAAAGGTCCATAACATGCTTAATTTATCTTTTCAATCAAACTTTAAATGGTTCAAATTGTTGTATTTGAACAATTTTGTGACTTAAAATAGCATTCTCAAGTAATAATCATGGGTTCCCCCCTAATAACATGCTATCATTTTTGGGGACCATCTAATCTGAATGCAAAGAAACCACTGGTTTAATAAAACGTACAATAAATAAGATTACATATTTGTTCTACCCATTTGGCTAAATTGTAGATAGTTTGAAACCTAGATGGCAGTGCTCAAAATACTCAGCAGGGAATAATTGTCCTTGACCATTTGGGACTAGTAAATTAACATGTATGGAATTACACGATTCCTAAGGATCCCAGTGGCAAGCAGGAACTAAACTCAGATTTTTAGGGCCCCCATTCCCTGCATAACCGCAGGACTATATTCTTCCTCTTCTTCAGTGAAATGCAGATCTAGTTGGTTGGGTAAGAAGTAACCATGTTTGCATAATTGCTCTCCTTTTAATAGCAGGCCAGCCCCTTGATAGCTAGCTCAGAACTGATCATGGGCCAGCGCCCTGTTCATAGATGGAGGATGCACTTGGGGGAGTTGGTGTAAAGTTCTACCTGAGGACATTGTCTTAAGGATTTGGCTGGGGAAAACATAGGTTGCCAAGGCAGCCTTTTGTCCTGGGATACCTCTTACTTGTCTATCATCATTGCAGCTCCTCTTCTTTGAGGTTTGTCTTCATCAGATAAACCTGAACAGGAAACCAAGGGGGTGGGGAGTTACTTAATCCTACCAAATATTCCTCTTTCTAGGATCTGGAAAATTACCATAAAAGGCAGTAGCCAACTAATCCTCAGAGCTTGAGAGGAAAGACCTTTCCTTTGATATCTTCCTGAGCTCATCAGAGCCTCTCTGGGATGAGATGAAAGGCTTTGTCTTCTCCTTGTCATGTTCTCAAGTCTCCTGGGAATCTCTATTTTCACTCTGGAAAATCTACGTGGGGGTGAATGGGCAGAATAAAGTCCATTACGGTAATGCATTTGGTTGGTCAAATGCCAACTTTCCTTTTTTTGATATCTGTGTGGTTTTTATCCAGAAAAATCCTACACCAGGTGTGTCTTATATATTTGTATAAAAGGAAAGATGACCAAAGTCAACTGTAACAAGAAAATGAGTCTATGATGATTCTAGTGCAGGAATAAGCAAATTTGTGTCATCCAGATATTTTGGATTATGGATCCCATGAGTCTCTGTCAGCATGATGAGTAGTCAATGCAGCCATAGCTCAAACATCTGAAAGGTACCATACTACCTTTATCTGTTTTAAACTTCCCAGAATTATTTTGAGAGTGAGATGGGCAGTGCCTAAATTTGATGAATAAATTAATTAGCTGTACTTATTTGGGTGACCAACTGGAGATAAGTTACTTGGTTAGATTTTAAAAAGCGCACAAAAACAGTCCAACTTTATCAGGATTTTCTCTTCACCCAACTCCTCTTGCAATTCTTACCCTTGGCTTACACAGCCTAGTTCCAATTCCAGGTTTATTTCTGGTCTCAGAATTTGGCTGGAGGAAAAGTAAATAAAAGGCTTTGTGGGGAAAACCAGCTAGTGCCCATTTCTGCTCACAAGTGTTTTTGCCTCTGTATTTGTGGAAAAGGAAAATATTTATGATGTTGAAAACATTAAAACATTATGTTATGCTGAAAATACTAATAATGTTCACTGCCAAGGGGAAACCTCTAAGCCTGCCTAGAACTGGGTGGTTGCAGTAGGTAGGGAGAGAAGCATAGCCTTCCAACCAAAAGTGGACTTGGGATCAATGTTACATTTGAGCTGTAATGTTTAATCCAGATATTTGGTCCTTTAAGAATGATTCTTCAGAGTCCTGTAAACTGGGATTGTTCCAGATGTTGCTTTTAGTATTCAATGTCAGCAGTATCCTCTTTCAAAAAATAGATTTTCCTCCCACCTTTGTCTTTCTTTTTTTGATAAGGTCTGGTAAGGAACATGCTCTCTATATGGGGCTCCTTTTGGAGTGCACCTGGAGGCTCCAGTTGGTCCAGAATGCGGCCATGCGGGGGATTATGGGAGCGACAGGGCGCTCCCATGTGACACCTCTCCTGCACAAGCTGCACTGGCTTCCTGTGGTCTTCCGGGTGCGCTTCAAGGTGTTGGTGACCACCTTTAAAGCACTTCATGGCTTAGGGCCCGGGTATTTATGAGACTGCCTTCTGCCTCCAATAGCCTCCCACTGGCCAGTTCGCTCGCACAGAGAGGGCCTCCTCAGGATGCCGTCGGCCAGACAATGTCGGCTGGTGACCCCCAGGGGGAGAGCCTTCTCTGTGGCGGCACCTGCCCTCTGGAATGACCTACCCCTAGAGATACGCACGATACCAGACCTCCGGACTTTTCGTTGGGCCCTGAAAACACATCTATTTCATCTAGCTGGGCTGGCTTGGTCCCATTTTGCGGTTTTAATTTGAAATTGGTTTTAACTGGATTGTTTTAAATTGATGGCCAAAATTATTTAATGTTTTTTAAACTGTTTTTAAATTTTATATGTTGTATTTTACTGTGGCTGTTCACTGCCCTGAGTCCTGTTGGAGAAGGGCGGTATATAAATTAATTAATTAATTAATTAATTAATTAATTAAATAAATAAATAAATAAATAAATAAATAAATAAATAAATAAGAAAGAATCCATGGTGGAGCAGTCTTGGCACAAAGAAGATCTTGGACTAAGTCCCCACCATCTCAAAGTTGGGCTGGAGAAAACTTCTGTCTAAACTCCTAAAGAGTTCTTGCCAATCAATGACTTGAATGGAATTATGTATGTCCCCAATTTCATATTTTTCCAGATCCCAGAAGTCTAGACTCTCTGCCCCAGCACCTGCCCTAATGGATCAGCCTCATTTCTCTTCAACATTTAGATGGACCTGAACTTCCTGACCTTATGCAAGGCTGTTAAAACCTTGCATAAGGTTGCTCCTCCTCATTAGGGGAGCCCAATACATATGTGTGCCTTATGGAATTAATCTGGGATGCCTCGATTATTTATTTGTTTTTTCTTTCTGTTAGTTTAGTGGGTTCAGGTTTTTATACCCTGCCCAAAGTTAGGTACTTATTTTATTTATTAATCATTATTAATTATTACTTTATTAATCACATATACATAGTCACTCATCTCACAAGAAGCAAAAGCTTAGTATTTAAGTATTAAGATAATACATAAGATAATTTACATAATACATAAGATGAGTAACTGTATAAATTTTCTAAATATTCTGTTGATAAAAAAACAAGCCAGAAAAAATTGCCATCACCTGCTATTTTATAGTGCAGTGATGGCAAATCTGTCACACATGTGTCACAGGTGACATACCATGCCATTTTTGATGACATGCCAGGCCTCTGGATCCTCTGGAAGTTGCATAAGAAGGCCTTGTTCTCCGCAGTCTCTGAGGTGTCCAAAAATCACTTGAGCATTGTTGTGCAATTTTCTGAGGCTCCAAAGGCTCCACAAGAACAGGGCCCTCTTGCTCATCTTCCAGAGAGCTTGAAGAGGAAGACCCAGAGGAGAAGTGAGTCCGGAGAGGAGGTCTGGAGAGGCCTCTTTTGTCTGTGGCATGGTGTGTATGGTGTGTGTGTATGAGGGGGGGGGGAGGGAGGGCGGGAGAGAGAGAAAGAGAGAGAGAGTGTGTCAAGGTAGATATCTTCTCAATTTTTGACATGCCAAACCCAAATGTTTTGCTATCACAGTTGTAGCATATATAAATTCTGAACTCTATTACTGTAATGCTGCAAGAGGGATTCTTTTTAAGCAATTAGAAGGCAGAAGGCAGGAATTCCACTCTCTTCATCCTAAATAGATAATCTTTCTCTTCCTCTTCATCCTCCCCCTACTCTTTTTTGGAAGAAGTTGATACAGGAAGGAGAGTTTAAAATGAGAGATGATGCTAGGACAGCATCCCTTCCTTATTATAAAAGCAGGGGTAGCTGCTCTATAAAAGCTTCCTTTGGAAGCATCCTGATTTAGGCAGCTTCCAAGTTTCCTAAGTCAACAGAGTTCAAAGTAATGAAACAGAAATATTGTTTATGTTTGCACTAAGCAATGCATTAGTAAGGGAGGGAGACGGAGGGAGATAATGTCACCACTGCACAATTTTGCTGAACTGCCTCCGTGTTAATTCCTTAAGGATTGACCTAACCAAGGTTTCATTGTTACTATTGTCCTTGGAGAGAACAATGAGTTGATTTGCAATGTATTTTGGCAGTGTAGGGCTCTTCTGTACAGGTGCTGAATTTGGAGATGTGGATCCCTGTGACCTGAGAGCCAGGCCAAAGGGAGAAAAGCTGCCCAGCTGGGAAGAGAGATGCAGATGGACCTTCGTGCTTCTCTTCCAGAAGAGAAAGGAAAGTGAAGTGAGAAGTATTCAATTCCCAGCTTGTTCCTTTAACCCTCAAACTGTAGTAACCTAATATACTGAATCACAAACTATCCAATCACACTGCAACATAGCAGGTTCAATGCAGCCGTAATAGTTCATTTATTGTTCACTTTGCATTGGAACCTGAGGAAATCAGATTAATTGACTAAGCTACTATTCAATTGGCCTGCAGTAATACCTCATGCAACTCAGCCATAGAAGGCAAGTTAATGAGGAAGGAAGGTCTGCAGGGAATAACAGGAAGGGCCTGAATCCTTAAGGCACTTTAAAAAAACTTCTGGTACAATATATATTTTTTCATTTGTAGCTCTGGGTTCAGAGGTCGGTTTCAGCAGGTTCTGACCAGTTCTGGAGAACCGGTAATGGAAATTTTGAGTAGTTTAGAAAACTGGTAAATACCAGTTTTGGTAAATACCTCTGACAGGCCCCACCACCATCTATTCTCTGCTTCTCGAGTCCCAGTTGATCGGGAGGAAATGGGGATTTTACAGTATCCTTCCCCTGCGTAACCCACCAGACCATGCCATACCCACCAAGCCACACCCACAGAACTGGTAGTAAAAAAATTCGAAACCCACCACTGTCTGGGTTCCTTCTCCAAACTGTCCAAGTAGGCAGAAAAAAGAGCAAACCCAGATTTAGTTATTTTTATTTGTCATGCATAACATGTTTAACTATTTAACTATGGATAACATGTACTTTAATTAGTATGACACTTGTGAGGTAGTTGGTGTTAGATTGGCGCAGGAAAGAAGACGAGACCAGCGGAGTCCATGCAACAAGTTTTATTTAACAGGAACAAGACTGGCGCTGCGCTGCCGGAGCTCTCCTTATATTCGCTCCGGCAGCCACATCACCCACTAGACAGTGATTCAAAATTCCCGCCGGAGGATTTTCTAACCAATCCCCGGCGGATGTCCTTATAAGGACATAACACTCCTCCCCCCTAGTTCTTAAGCTGTCCATCACTCACATAGTCATTTAGATACGCAGGACGTCTACGTGTTCGACTAGACCTGCGCAGTCCATTAGTTGGCTGACAGCCCTCCTGGTCGGAGGGTGCTCCTGCGGCTCCTGGTTCCCTCCCTGGAGCCAGGGTGGATCTGGCCGTTGAGGACGCGGGCGGTGCTCCCATACCTCTGGCCGGGTCGTTGACCTCCGCCTGCTGGCGATGCTGGTCTTCTCCTTCCCCGCTCCGATCGTGGAATCGCTGTCGCGGATCCTCGCTCTTGACCGGTCCGGAACTCCTGAACCTCAGTAAGTCCTTGGGTTTCCCTCCGGTTCCTACTGGGTCGGGGTTAGTCGGGTCCAGTCATGGGTGCAGGCCCGGCGGCGGTGACTGGGTCAGGCCCCGGGGGTCCCTGGTTGAGTCTGGTCCACTCCCGGGGTGGCAGGTGGTGCGGGTTGGCGTTGGGTTGACCTCGCCAGGGTGGTGCAGGCCTCCTTCGCAGGGGTGGTGTAGGCCCTCTCTGCTGGGTTGGCACTGCTGGGGTGGTCGACGATTCTCACGGCCTCCTCCGCAGGGGTGGCGTAGGCCCTCTCTGCTGGGGTGGCGTTGTTGTGGCGGTCGCTGACTTTCGCCGCTGGGGTGTCGTTGCTTGTGGTCATCTCGGTCTGGCTGGTGCAGGCCTCCCTTGCTGGGGTGGTGGAGGCCCTCCTCGCAGGGTTGGTCTTCTTCTTGGTCGGGTTTTTGTTGAGGGGCCCTCTGGTGTGGTGGATGGAGGTCTCCCTCACTGGTGTGTCGGTCGCTGACCTCGCAGGGTTGATGTTGACTTCCCCTGCTTTGTTGGCCCCGGTCTACCGGGCTTTTCTGAGATTGTCTCTTGAATTCGGACTGGTGCCGTCCGACCTCGCCAGGGGTCTGTGTTGTTGGGTGCTGTGGTCATCTGGACTTCGGTCTCTGCGGCTGCAGTCATTGGCGTTTGGGTCTTGGGTGTCGGGGTGTCGATTTCTGTCCACCCCGGGGTGCTTCGGGGTTCCCCTCAGGCATTGTCCCCAGTCTACTGGTGCTGTTCCGTTGCTGGCTCGGGCAGGGATCGGCGGGCACTCTCCCCTGGGATGTTGTAGGCCTACCTCGCTGGGGTGTGGCAGGCCTACCTCGTCGGGTTGGTTTCCGTCCGATCCCTTCCACCTTTTGCGGAGCTGGTCGATGTGACGTCTCCTGACCTGTCCATCTTCTAGCTCTACCCGATAGGATTTTGGGCCGGTTGTGCTGTGGATCTTGCCTTTAAGCCATTTTGGTGAGCCGTGGAAATTCAGCGTGAAGACGAAATCTCCCACGGCAAAACGTTGGCGGCTGGTTGCGAGCACCTCCGAGTCCTATTGGGGGTGCAGCCTGTTCAGGGGTGACCGGAGTCTTTTGCCCATCAGCAGCTCGGATGGGCATTTCCTGGTGGCGGCGTGCGGAGTTATGTGTTGGGTGAGGAGGAAGGTGTCGATGCGCTCCTGCCAATCACCCGGGCCCATCTTGGTGAGTGCCTCCTTGGTGAGTCTCACCATCCTTTCAGCTTGACCATTTCCAGCCGGCCTGTAGGGTGTGGAGAGAGCGTGGTGGATGCCCAGCCCCGTCAGGAAGGATTCCATGGGCACAGACGTAAGTTGGGGACCGTTGTCGGAAACCAAGACGTCCGGGAGCCCATGGGTCGCGAATAGCCGGCGGAGGGTGCGAATGGTCGCTTCTGGTGTGGTCGATGCCATGGGGACCACCTCGAGCCATTTGGAGAAGGCATCGACCACGATTAGGAGGTGGCGCCCCTGCATTGGACCTGCGAAGTCGATGTGGATCTGAGACCAGGGGCTGCTGGGTGTCTCCCATGGCGTTGGTTCTGCTTGGGGCGGTGCTGCTCGAACTTCTTGGCATGGGCCACATCTGGCGACCCAATGTTCAATGTGCTTGTCCAGTGACGGCCACCAGACATAGCTCCATGCCAGGGCCTTCATTCGGACGATGCCAGGGTGTCCACTGTGCAAGGGTGTCGAGTGTCTTCTGTTGCAGAGTGCTGGGAATCAGCTCTCTGTCTCCCCATAGCAGAGAGCCTTTCATAGTGTACAGCTCCTTTTGCTTGCGGCTGAATGGGCTGTATTCTTCTCTGCTTATCTGCGCTGGCCACCCTCTCAGGATCCAGGACTGCACTTGGCAGAGTGTGGGGTCTTTCTTGGTGTGTGCAGCCACGTCTGCAGATGTTACCGGGCAGCTGCTGTCATGGTCGATGTGCAGCAGTTCGAGTGTGGGGTCTGGGTCTTCTACGGTGTCTGCGGATGGGCATCTGCTCAAGGAGTCGGCATTCGCGATAGACTTTCCTGGCTGGTGGATAAGTCTATACGAGTAGCCGGTGAGGAAGATGGCCCATCGTGTCATCCGCGGTGACATGAAGGTGGGGGTTTGCTTGTCGGCTGCGTGGAGGCCCAGGAGCGGCTTGTGGTCTGTGACTATGGTGAAGCTTCTTCCGTAGAGGTACTCGTGGAAGCGCTTCACCCCTGCGACGATCGCCAATGCCTCTTTGTCCAGCTGGCTGTAGTTGCGTTCAGCGCTGGACATCATCTTCAAGAAATAGGCGACGGGGGCTTCATGGCTGAGCACTGTCCTGACCCCGTATTGTGACGCATCGCAGGTCAGCTGGATGGGTAGCGTCTCGCTGTACTGGATGAGGACGCTGCTGGACATCAATAGTCCCTTGATGGCCTGGAAAGCTGTTTCCTCCTTGGTGCCCCACTTCCAGGAAACCGCTTTCCCCAGCAAGCGATGTAGCGGCTCAGCAACTGTGGCTTTCTGTTGGAGGAATATTGCGTAAAAGTTAAGCAATCCAAGGAAAGCCTGAAGCTCCGCTTTGTTTTTGGGGTTGGGAGCTTCATGGATAGCTTTAACTTTAGATTTGGTGGGGTGTATGCCAGTGCTATCTATGAGATAGCCCAGGAAGTCGACCTCCTGGACCCCGATGATGCATTTGTCCCATCTGATTCTCAAGCCCTTCTCTCTGAACCGCTGTAGGACAAGCTTCAGCCGTTCAAGGAGTTGTGCCTTTGAGTCTCCGGAGATCAAAACGTCATCAAAGACTGGCACTACCCCTGGAACACCTTGGAGAAGGCATTCCATCATTGATTGAAAGATCCCTGGGGCGCCACTGACTCCGAATTGGAAACGGTTGCATTCAAAGGCCCCCCCTATGAGTGACAATAGTCTGAGCCTCCGCCGTTGTTTGGTCTACTGGCAGTTGCTGGTAAGCCTGGGCCAGGTCCAGTTTGGCAAAGATTGTGCCCTTGCCTAGTGAATGCAGGAGGTGCTGCACCACTGGCACAGGGTATGCACTCTGCTGCAACGCCTTGTTTATTGTAACCTTATAGTCAGCGCAGATGCGCACTGATCCATCCTGCTTCATTGGGGTCACAATGGGAGTCTCCCATGAAGCATGATCGATGGGTTCCAGGACACCTTGGGCGATCAGCTTATCCAGCTGCTCATCTACCTTGGGCCTCAAGGCAAATGGAACCCGGCAGGGCTTGAGCCGAATTGGGGTTACCCCCTTGTCCAGATTAAAGGAGATGGGCTTCCCTATGTACTTCCTCATCTTACCATCGAAGACTTCCTGGAACTCTTCGATGAGTGAGTCGAATTCGTCTGCCCTAATCTGGTGGATGCTTCCTATGGAAAGTCCCAGCGGCTGAAACCACTCCATGCCGAGCAGGTTCGGGCGGCTGTGCTCCATGACGGTGACTGGCAGCTGACCCTGGAAGCTCTTGAAGGCGATGTGGATGTTGGTTCTCCCCAGGACGCCGATGGGATTCCCGCCGAAATCCACCAGTCTGGACTGCAGGGGCTTGAGTTGGCTTTTGGTGACTGCCGGCTTGAATTTTTTTAGTTGGTGCCAGTCTATTATGGAGTAGATGGATCCGGAGTCTACCTCCATTTTACACGGTGAGCCCTCGGCCAACAGCATCACATGGAATTTGGTGGCGCTTTTGTTGCTGGTGTGGGCTATGGTTGTTTGATTCACTGCGCCCTTCTGGGAATCGTCATAACCATCGCGTCTGGGCTGGTGCGAGGACCGTTTGGATGTCCTTTGGTTGTCGCAGCGGTTTTCGCAATTCTTGGGTCTGGGCAGTTCGGGGGCTGGATCGATGGCTCGGCATGCCTCAGCAATGTGCCCCCTCTTCAGGCAGCATCGGCAGGTTGCGTCTCGCCATCTGCAGGACGTTCTGGGGTGGTCGCCTCTACAGCTGCCGCAGCGTTCACCCCGCTGGCCATTTTGATGATTTTCCCGCCTGGATGGCCGGGAGACTTTGTGGACGGCCATTTCCCCATCGGAATCGGATGGTGTGGCTGAGTCGTTGGAGGACTCGGGGATCGACTGGTGGATCTTATGGATCCCCCTCGCCTTCAGCATTTCCACGGCTGCTTGTTTTGAGGTCTCGGCGGCTGTGGCCTACTCGAGTACGTCCTTGAGCGTGATGCATTTTCTGCTCAAGAACTTCTTCTGGAGACCCGCGTCCCGCATCCCAAAGACGATGCGGTCCCTCAGTGCGTTATCCACGCTATCAAATTCGCACTTCGCTGCGATTTGGCGGAGTGCGGTGACGAACTCTTTGATGGATTCACCTTCCCGTTGACTCCTCTGTTGGAAGGTGAATCGGTTCGCGATGGGGGTGCCCGTTGGTGCATAATGTTCCTGCAGGGCGGCTTGCAGATCTATCCAGGACATTTCTTCGATGTCTTGGGGCGCAACCAGGTTCACGGCCAGCTCCAGGACATCGGGTCCACAGTGAGCTAGGAAGAGAGCCCTCTTCCTCTCATCGTCCAGGTTGCTGTATCCGTTTCCCCGAAGGAATTGGCAAAAATGGATCATGTAGGAGCTCCATTTCTCCCGTCCGGGGTTGAATGGAGCGAGCGATGCGAAAGGCGCTTGCGGCGTTGCCATCTTCCGGATCAGCAGCGAGTGACTTCAGCTCGGAATGGCGATCGTGCCACGCGGTCGGTTCCTTCTCTAGTCCTTCATCGCTAGTGTTAGATCGGCGCAGGAAAGAAGACGAGACCAGCGGAGTCCATGCAACAAATTTTATTTAACAGGAACAAGACTGGCGCTGCGCTGCCGGAGCTCTCCTTATATTCGCTCCGGCAGCCGCACTGCCCACTAGACAGTGATTCAAAATTCCCGCCGGAGGATTTTCTAACCAATCCCTGGCGGATGTCCTTATAAGGGCATAACAGTTGGGCTATTAGAGAAGGGCTGATCTAAAGTAGGGGTCTCCAACTTTGGCAACTGAAAGACTTGTGGACTTCAACTCCCAGCAAAGCTGGCTGAGGAATTCTGGGAGTTGAAGTCCACAAATCTTACAGTTGTCAAGATTGGAGACCCCTGATCTAAAAGGACCCAGAGAGCTTCATAGCTGAAGAAAGAACCTAAGTCTCGCTGCCCCAATACTTTAACCGCCATATCACATTAATGTTTTGAAAAGGGGGAGTGGGGTTGGACTATAGGCAAAGAAAGATGTGTGTAGGTAAAGAGGGAGACTGAATGATATTAATGTGCTCAAGTCCTTCTTGGCCCAATCAACTCTTGTTTTTGGGGTCTGGGGATCAAAACAAAGGTAAGCATTTTGGTTCTTTTGCCTCCTTGGTCCTTGTTAATAATTAACTATAATTTCAACTATGTAAATGCCTATGAAAATAGATATCCTCTGGAGTGGAGAACTGGAGCAAAATACTATTATTACTCCTAGTACTAGTACCATTGAGATGGAAGAGATAACCTGCTATGTTAAAAAAAAACACTAAACCACTTGTGTCAAGTTACTTGAAAGTTGAATAGGTCCTGGAAGCTATTTTTTTTTACACATAGCTTTGATTATAGGAGCATGTAGGTATTGGTGGTTAGCGAGAATATTTTTACCCTGCAGGGGAAAATCTTGCCCTCCCTAAGCGCTTACGGTCTGACCCAGCGTAGACTCCTTTTCATAAACAGCAAGGTAAAGATCTGCTGTAAAAGTGAACAAAAATAATTGATCAAGACTGGAGGATTTATTTGTTACGCTTTTAATTCAAATTTTTGGGTGCAGTTGAGGTGGGAATGTTTCTGAAAAAGCTAGGAAGAGCTTGTCAGTATCTTAATAAGCAGGTCCACCGCTTCAGTGTGGGAAAAGGAACACATCAGTGACAAGAAAGAAAACAAATGTGTGTTTATATATAAAAAATGAACTGAGAAACATCTAGCAAATAGAATTGGAAATACAGCGCTTATGCTAAAACGGATGCTTTCAGAATATCCTTTGCAGAATTTACTTCATATAGAGCCTCTTAAGTACCACTTGAGGGCGCACGTGACTAAATTATCTTTATTTTTCTCAGGTCGAAAACTAGTGAGAAGTAAGCCTTGCCTGGTTGAGTCTTTTGTCACTTCGGAGTTCAAGTGCTAATTTCCCATCCTTTAGTTAGGAGGAAACTATATTGGAATGAAATTTGCTGTCACCAATAGTGATCACTATCCTACCTATATTGCCTCTTTTCCCAGTCATTGCTGGTCAGCTTACTTCTCTCCAAGTTGATTAGATAATAAAGCCTAATAGATTTTATACATTTTGAAGCTGCCCTAAGATAGGGCCACCAGATCAGGGCTGAAAAGAATCAGATATCCATTCCAGAGCAATAGTGGGTTTTCTCCTTGTAGTCATTTAGTGATCGTCACAGTTTTTGCTATCCAGATCTAGGGGCTACACCATTGTGTAGGGTCAGAAAAAGGTGGAAATGAAGACATGGATATATTAAAGAAAAAAGAAAAGATGTGCGATCAGCCTATTTTTGAGCCAGGCAAAATGCAAGAAGGGTACCCTTGGTTTTGAAGTAGAGAAAATGATGTTACAAGTAGCATCCCTCTACCAAAGAATATTTGTGTTATATGATCCTCATACTTTGTTTGGCCTATCATTAATCTTTCTGAAGGAAAACTAGTTTTTTTTTTTACTCTGATCCCTAACCTTTCTATTCAGTGCTCATTGTTCCCATGAGCATCAACAAAAATATCAAAGGATGGTACAAAGTTTCCTAGAGAAGTACTAAGATCCTTTGTAAATCTGGAGAATGGCAGGGTGGCTGATACATGTGGTTATATTTTTCTACCAAGTAAAATCCAGGCAGTGATGTTTCTCATACCTTGGAATAATGATCTCTTCTGATAAATAAAGCAACTTCTTGAGACTCATCTCTGGAGGATGAAGAAGAGATACTAAATCTTCAGGTTTGGCTTATTTTTCTGTCTGCCTGCCTGTCTGTCTGTCTGTCTGTCTGTCTGTCTGTCTGTCTATATCTATCTATCAATCTATCTATCTATCTATCTATCTATCTATCTATCTATCTATCTATCTATCTATCTATCTATCATCTAATTATGTTAAGGACACAAGTGAAGATTGGTGTGACCAGAGCTGGTTTAACTGGAGGCCTGGTCTAAACCTTGTTATCCATATCTTTTCATGTACTGATTTTAATTATCCGCTTAATTACTGTGGCACTCCTTGTCCAACCTGAGGCATGATGCATTGATAGGTAAAGAGGCTTAGAAAGAACATTTCTTGAATGAGGTGGAGCAGGAGAGTAGTCTTGAGCTCCAACAACACTTTCATTTTACTTTAAAATATTCTCAGTATGTATTGCTTTGCATTATTGTTATTATTGTTTTTATTTATAATATGCTAAGTAAGCCTCAAGATTTGTAGAGAGAATCTTCACAAGAGGCCATCCAGCCAATGCTAGACAAACATTATGTGGCTTCGGTGAAGTGGATACTGCAGTTGTTAAGTGAATCATTGTGGTTATTAAGTGAATCCACCTTCCCTCATTGACTTTGCTTGTTGGAAGATTGCTGGGTTGATCATAAATGGCAGTCACACGACCCTGGGACATTGCAGCCATTGTAAGTACATGTGCCCAAATTTTGATCACATCAAAATTGTGGGGATGGTGCGATGGTTGTAAATGTGAGGAGCAGTTGTAAGTCACTTTTTTCAATACTGTTGTAACTTTGCATGCTTGCTAAACAAATCATTTTAAATTGAGGACTACTGTATTTTACAGTGTAATGTAGGCAAGTTTCATAACCTGGGCAGTCATTGGAAATTGTGTTGGAATCTGGCACTGAGTTGCCGGCAGGAGGAGTAAAGAGGTAAATCAGTCTTGAGTCATTAGGATGCAGAAAGAGGTCTAGAAGGAATAACCATCCCTAAATCATTACAGTGTTTATCTGATAGTTATGCAGAGTGTACTTTAGTCCGGCAAGATTTCTGTCTATAGGTAAATAGCAATAAAGTAACTTCTTTGAGCAGTTCATCATATCTTAGCTCCTTGCACCTGACAGAAATGTATCCAGGGGAATTTAGAGTAAAATTAGAAGAAAGTGGTCTGATGACTGGAGGAAGAACAAAAAAAAAAAACTTTTTCAGACAGGCAACTGTAGTATTAATGAGGCTCAGTATAACAATTCTCCCTGACCATAAAGCCTCTCTTGCAGAAACAGCTAACTCAGTGGCATTGAAAAGGCTGGAATTGCCTCTGATACAGATAGTTGTTAGAGGTCAGGGACAGAACACGGAGACATTTGGGGTAATGTTTATCTTGCCATTGCTGAAGTTAATGCTGGTCTTCAACATCCTTCTTTGGTGGACTAGGATGCAATTTCTTTGGGCTCACTGTGGGATAAGTTTTCCAATTTGGAGTTCTCTAGAACTGTTAGGATTATAAAGTCCAAAATTTGCTCATCAACAACTGTGCTATCTGGGAATTCAGGGAATGGTGGTTCTAACAAATCCAGAGAACAACAGAAAGTCGCCCCTAACTCAATAGGATTTGCACCTAGTTTTCTGCTAGAGAAACAATGCTAGGGAAGAGTTGAGTTCTTTTTTCTTGGATCTCTGCATGAGGCTCAGATTCTGGCTTGGGTTTGGCAGCGTTCCATGCAGGGTCTGGCTCACATCTGCTGAAGTTCTGGTCCTCTAATGAAAAGATAAATGGCAGGCTCCCAACCTACTTACAGCAGCCCAGTGCTGGAAAGGAGCAAGTCAAGTGGCTGCACAATCAAAGAACAAAGGCTCCTCTTCTGTGCTGGCTTTCAGGTTGACGATCACTGCAAAGAGCTTTGTGTCAGTGGTGGTTGCCTTTGATGCGACTCAAATAGCCTTTTCTCTCCCTCTCCCCTTCTAATGTTTCTGGCACTCCCAGCCCTGCAGCACATTTGTGGCAAAGAATGTACCCTGTCACCATGGCTGCTTCCCTTTATTTGAAGTGTCTCACAGAGCTATCTCCCAAATGACATGCTTCTTTCAGTGAGAATTATTTTCCCCTTGCTTCTATCTGTCAGTGTCTCTCCCCCCCTCCGCCATACGCCTTTCGGCCTCCATGCTCCCTGTATGTCCAAGCAGGTGTGAAGACAGGCTGGCCCTTTGTGCAGCAGCCTTTTCCTCTCCCTCCTTCGCCTGGCCCGCTTCCAAGGCTGTCACTTTTCTTTCTCCTCTGCCTTGTTTTTCAGCAGAGCACCAGGCTCACTGCTCCTGTCACCTGGGCTGAGGCTGCCTGGCCAGTCGGCCGGCCATGGGCTTGTTCTAATCTTGCCTTTCACAAAGGCAGGCCTGTCACTCCAGAGGATAAGGGATCTAAAAGTCCAAGCAAGCAGTGTAACATCCTTAAACTCTGGATAGGGGTTGATTCTGACCCTTGTTGGAGAAGAGGCTTGGAAAGGCCTGGGGTGGCAAAAAGGAAAAGAGGCTCAATGGTGCTGCTACCCCACATTTGCACCCAATCCAGCCAGAAAAATATCTCCAATGTTTAATGAACAGAGATAGTTCTGGCTCAGGAAGAAAAGAGGTCTCCCCCAACGGTACTATTGACTTCATCATCAAGAAACCCTTGATGATGCTTACTCTTCATCAAAGTACACGGAGCATCTTTCAGAAATTTAATCCAAATTATCACTGGTCACCACGATGTAAAAAAGACTCTAGAAAGAGTGCAGAGAAAAGCAACAAACATGATTAGGGGCCTGGAGGTTGCTGGAAATATACAAAAAAAGGTTGCTGGAATTGGTATGTCTAGTTTAATGAAAAGAAGGACTAGGGTTGAAATGATAGCAGTGTTCTGATATCTAAGGGGGTGTGACAAAGAAGAGGGAGTCAAGCTATTCTCCAAAACACCTGAGGGCAGGACAAGAAGCAATGGATGGAAACTAATCAAGGAGAGAAGCAACCTAGAACTAAGGAATAATTTCCTGACAGTTAGAACAATTAATCAATGGAAGTTGTGAATGCTTCAACACTGGAGGTTTTTAAGAAGAGATTAGACAACCATTTATCTGAAATGGTATAGGGTTTCCTGCCTGAGCAGGGGGTTGGATTAGAAGACCTCCAAGGTCCCTTCCAACTCTGTTATTTTATTTCCATTTTGTGCTTCTTTGCAGATCTCCAGTCAATACTGATGCGAGGAGAGGCAGTAGCATCTGGCCCATCCCAACACAAAACGCTCAGGGTCAGAGTCGGATTTTTAAAAATATTTCTCTTTTCTAGTTAGCAAAGACAAGCCATAGATTAAATATAATGACCTCCAAGTTAATCATTCTTAGGCCCTGAAACAACAAGTAATCACATACTTGAAATGTGAACAATTTCATCCAGAAAATTCCTAAATATCTGAATTGCACAGGTTTTTTTTATAAATGATGCTAAACTTTTTAATGTCATTGATTCTTTATAAGACATTATGTTACACCTGTGCTGTTTCTGTGAATATATTTTTACACTTTCTTTCAGAAAGCATCTCCTATTTTGTCCCTAACTATCTGGGAACTGTTCAGTATCCAATGATCCTCCTTGTCCATTTACAGAAAAAACTTAAAAAGCGTGAGCTTACGTGTACTGTCTCCATTGAGAACAGGAAATGCTTGCCCAGTGGAGAACTGGCATCAGAGAAAATGGTCCAGTCACACAGCCTCTGCAGCTGAAGAGGAGCTCCAGAAAGAGATTCTCTCAGTTCAAAGGCTGGGACGTTGTCAATGGAGCTTCTCATTACTTCCAAGGCAGTCCCTACCATGTCCCCGCTAGCAATCGGCTTTTAACAGCCTGCATACCTGGCACAGAAAGAACAAAAGGTCCGGAGATGCCAACGGGAGTGCATGTGGCATTTGGAGAATAGCTCCTTTATCAGCATTCCTTTTGGTGGCCTGTCTTTATGTCTGCCCAGGATGGGACTATTTGAAGGTGTTGATCTTGCTGAATGGCTTCCTCTGATGTCTTTCCCGCTGCTGCTGGTTCATTCCTCTAATGTTTGGGCTTCCTTACCCACCACCTTGGCAGAATCAAAGGTTTTAAATCTGGCAACCTTGTTTGCTGGGGCTCAGGCACTTTGATCCTGAAAGGTTAAGTGCCTTAAACTGCCTCAGATATAACATATAAACATGACTGGCTGCTTTGCCTGCTAAAGACTAAGCAAGTAAGATCTCATCAAGCTACACAGTTTGATAAATCTCTATTTATTTGAAAGATGTTTGCCCTACTCTTCAGCCAAGAACTATTTCCACAGCAGTTTACAAAGATGGATAACGATTGTAATAAGTCAGTCCCTTCCCTCAGGAAAAGAAGCGGGTGTACTTTGTTACAGAGTTTTTATAACAGCGACTTGCGAATCTCTTTAGAGAGGGTGCAGTCTGAATTCTGAAGGAACGTATTTCAAGTCCCATGACATATTCCTAACATGGTTTTTACTCCACGAGGCTGATGTGTTCAAAACTGAAACACTCTTTTTGGTTAAAATTACATTTGGTACAAATAATGGTTTCCAAGTTCAGAAAATTTAATTCCCCCCCAACAGCTGTTCTTGAGGAAATTTCAAGTTATCTCACTTGAACAAAGATTTTGCCCTTATGGGTAGCAGCTTAGAAACCTGGAGCTTTTGTGTGGAGGTTTTGACTGTGCTAACATTTAAAAGAGACATGCACAGCATGTGGAAGAAGGGTAGACACTCAACATACTGCCAGGTAGGTAATATTTTCTGGAAGAAAGTCAGAAAGACTAAAGCACTAAAAGAACCAAGAGAGATAAATGCAACAAAAAGAGCATGTCATTGCTTAATGATGGTAATTGGGACTGGAATTTGTATCACTAAACAATGTAGTCATAAAGCAAACCAATTCTGTAACTTCCCAGTTGCAACCATTAAGTGAATTGCAGGAGGTTATTAAGTGAGGACATCACGTGATAGCCATTTGACTTTACTTCTTGGAGACTGGCAGTGAAGGTTGAAATGGTGACCACATGACTGTGGGATGCTGTCACAATGCAATTATAATCTTGTCACTGATGCCCAGATTGTGAACAAGTAACTATGGAAATATTGCAACCACCAGAATGTTGAGGCCTGACTGTAAACATTTGTTTAATGCCATTGCAACTTTGAATGGTTGCTGAATGAGTGATTATTAAATGAGAACCATCTGATCTGATCAGTAGGAAGAGGAAAAGAAGAGCGGGGAAAAAAGGAAAAAGGAACATTTGAGAAAGATGGTTGGATAATAACAGGTAATAGACCTACTTGTTTTCTATTTTGTTCCAGTCTTTGTCCTAAAAGAGAACTAAAATAACAATTGATACAAGTAGGAGGAACAGCCCAAAAGAGGTAATTGAGGAGCAACTGGTGACCCATGAACAAGTTTAAGTCTCCAGATCAGATTAAATATATCCAGAAAATTTTGAAACAGATGTAATCTCAAAACAGTGATCTTTGAGAAATCATTTTAAAAATACATTTTTGTTGAATTTTGTAAAGAATATAAATAACAACTGAAGAATTTAGAGTTTAAAATTAAAGTTTAGTTCCAAACTGTTTAAATTATATGCTTAAAAATACATTAACAACGCAGTGTAAAAATGAAGACAGAATAAAGAAAAAAAAGAAACAAAATGAATGCAGTGCCAGAAGATTAGAGAAGGGCAAATATTGAAAAAGAACCAAAGAGGATCAGGGTAAGGAAAATCTGATCAGCTTGATACCAATTAGTAGGCCAAACACTATATTAAGCTTAAGAAGGTATTGCTTGGTTAGAACCAGCAAGAGTTTATGAAAAAGTCATGCCAAATCAACTTTTTCTCCTTTTTCTCTAAAGTAGCCAGTTTAACGGTGTGGACATAGTACCGCTACATTACAACAAAACAGTCTAATGAAATTCTAATAAAGGAAGTACCAAAATGTAAATTAGCCTGTGGTAATATTGGATGGATGCAGAGTTGATTAACCAAGCTGATGAACAATTGTAACCCATGACTAAACTTCAAGGACTCCATCTCAAGCTGAATTGAGCAATGAATCCTAGGGGTCCTTGAGCACTTCAGCATATTTATAAATAACTTAGATAAGATACTAGAAAATAAGGGGTTTGAAAAGATTGCTATTGAATTTACATAAAATACAAAAGTAGTAGGGGTAGCAAATGCTTTAGGAAAGAGCATCAAGATTCAGGATGATCTTCACAAGTTGGAAAAATGGATTCGAAACCAGCAAGATAAATTTTGACAAGGACAACTACAAAATCCTATATTATGGTAGGAGAAATCAAAGGCATGAATATAGGATTGGGAGGATAATATTTTGTGCAGAAGTAAATGGAGAAAATTCTAGGTATCTTGGTAGACAGACTAAACATGAGACAACAGTTTGATGCATCTACATACAAGAAAGAAAAAAGAGCAAACTTACATGTGTTTCAACAGAAGTTCAAGAGTGTCAAGATCAAGAGAATTCATTGTTTCCTATTCCACCTTGCTCAGATTTCATCTAGAATATTGTAACTAATTCTAAGCACTGCATTTTTAAAAGGTTCTTGACAAACTGGAACATGTTTAGAGGAGAGAACCTAAGATGATAAAGTGCCTGGAAGAACAAACCTACAAGGAACAGCTGAATGCATTTCATGTTTAGTCTGGAGAAAAGAAGACTAGAGAGAGGATAGATGTCTTCAAGTATCTGAAGGACCATCATGTAGAAAGAAGGTGGGGCAGAATTGGTCAGTGTTTCTCCAAACCATAAGGACAAGAAATGGGTTTGGGCTTTAGAGATCATCTAGTCCATATATTATTTGTGTCTGTTTTGTTTTTTTCTTTTTGTGCACTTTTTTCTTTGGATGAGATTATCTCTAAAGTCCTTCCAACTCACATGGGTGCTATGATTCTATGAATACTTCCTTTAATTCCTACTTTCTCTTCCGTAATGCTTTGATTCAAAAGTTATTGTTGAGACTAAGAGACTGAAATTTTTCTCACACTCTCTTTTACACAAATACAGAGTTACACAGGGATTCTAAAACAAAACGAATATCCAATAAGGCACAAATACATTTGATTGGAATTGAACGTGGTATTTTTTTTATCCACTCGGGGGTGCCAGTACCTAATGTGAGACTCAGAAAGAAGGCGAGGAGAAGGAGTTTGCATGCATGAGGAGACAGGAAAAAGATGATGTGCAATAAATTCACTGGGAGATTTCCTGCATTTTTCATATCCCCAGACAAAAAGATTCCTCAGGCCATATCTTGGCAATAGGACGACTGGAAGATTTCTGCATCAGCCTTGGGAAATTTTAGCTGGTGCATGAGATTCAAGAGGCAGGAAAGGTTAAAGATTGATTGATTATGTGCCACGAAATCAATTTTGACTCTTAGTGACCACATAGATTAATTTTCTACGTAACAATCTATCCCTAAGATCTTTTTTCATGTTTCCCAATGCCTCTGTAATGGAGTCCTTTCACCTTGCTGCTGGTTGTCCTCTTCTTCTTGTTCCTTTCACCTTTTCCCAGCATTTGAGGCTTTTCCAGAAAGCTGGGCCTTTGGATGATGTATCCGAAATTGGATAATTTGAGCCCCGTCATTTGTGCCTTGAGTGGGAACTCCGGGTTGAATTGTTCAATGATCCATCAATTTGTTTTCTTGGCTGTCCACCATATTCTCACGAATCTTCCCCAACATCAAAGTACAAAAGCATCAATACGCTTTCTATTCGGCTTCTTTAAAGTCCAGCTTTCACTTCTATAAACTGTCATAGGGTATATAATGTCTTTATTGGTATGGACACATTACAGCATTTGAATATCTTTTCCAAAGCTTTCATGGCTGCACTACCAAGTAATATTCTGCACCGTATTTCTGCTTTTATTATATATGTTTATCCTAAAAGGCAGAAGCTATTCACCACTGCAATATCTTTATTGCAGATTCAATTAGAATTTGTAAAAGATTTCTGTGCACATCAGAAAGGACCACGGGGATGTGATGGTCTGCTCGTATGTTAGACTCATGAGCTGTGTTTACATTCGGATGCTTAGTGGTTCCGTTAAAGACTTAGCAACAGTCTTTACACAATCTGCCTGGTTTGATTTGGGTTAGTACTTTTGTGTTGAGCATATTATGCAATCCCAGGCCATGTGGTTTGTTAACATGCCAGAGCATGCCCAAAGCACTTCTTTCCGATGCTTAAAGCAATTGGATATGTCTCGTTTAATGAAAAGAAGGACTAGGGGAGACATGATAGCAGTGTTCCAATATCTCAGGGGTTGCCACAAACAAGAGGGAGTCAACCTATTCTCCAAAAAGAAGCAATGGGTGGAAACTAATCAAGGAGAGAAGCAACTTAGAACTAAGGAGAAATTTTCTGACAATTAGAACAATTAATCAGTGGAAGAACTTGCCTCCAGAAGTTGTGAATGCTCCAACACTAGAAATTTTTAAGGAGATGTTGGATAACCATTTGTCTGAAGTGGTGTAGGGTTTCCTACCTAAGCAGGGGGTTGGACTAGAAGACCTCCAAGGTCCCTTCCAACTCTGTTATTCTATTCAATTGCATCTTTTCATCAGGCATATATATGGCTATTTTGGAAACTGTCACAACTCTGTAAGTATGTTTGGTAATGACCACTTCAGTCCACTGGGGAAAAATGAAATAAAGTGGCAGCCTACAGACACAAATACAAAAGTAGAGGCAGTACTAGGAGCAGCTCCCAAAGCAGATGAGCCCAGAAATAAGATGTGGCTGCTTTAATACTTTTAATTTCCTCATTCCAAAGGACCTCCTTTGAAAGATTTGCACAGGTTTATGGAAAAGATAGCAATTATTATAATATAAACCAAAAGAATGGAGCTATGAAACACAGTTTCTATATCAAAATACCCTATAACAGGCTTCGAGACAATCTCATCCAGAGAGATCCCACAAGAGATTGATGAAGGTTTATGTAGGACATCGAAAAGTTTGGCCAATAGTTATAAATAATTCATGACAGGTAGTCCTCGTGTAACAACCACAACTAGAACTGGCAACTTAGTGGCTAAGTGGAGCAGGCACTAAGTGAAATTGTAAATTGTGCTTATGGTCTTATTTCTGCTTTCCTTTGCTGTATAGACCTGCAAAAAGTTGTAAATGTGAGCAGCGGTGGGTTTCACGTTTTGTTACCATCGGTTCACTGCACATGCACCTTCTGTGCATCCCCCCAGCATGCACATGAGCTTTGCTTACGCACACATCTTCCACACACGCACCTGACCTCAAAGATATGCTTAAATAGAACGGCATAGAGCCAGAGTGGGTGGCCGGGTGGCCGGGCCCACCCGCAATTTCCACTACTGATTCGCCTGAATCGGTCTGAACTGGCTGAATATCTTCTCTGAACGTGAGGCTTGGACACAAAGCTACTTTTCTATCACTGTCATAACTAAGAATGGTTGCTAAATGAGGCAATCACCTAATAAAGATTACCTGTATATTACATAGACAGGAAAACTCTATTGTGATCATAAGGTAGTCAGCCAGATCTAATTATGAGTCTGGCACCCTAGTCTGGTCATCCACCCTGATATATACGTCTATTTATTTTATGGTACATTCCTTTTGTATACTTCTCCCTAAAATATAAGTCCATACCTTAATGCCTTGTTGCTCAGGGTCATTTTACTCTGAATTATAGTATTAAAGGGCGTCGGGGACTCTACTCTACAATCCTTGGTTGAGAGACATGCAATGGACCTTTTTGGGGCAGCCATCTGTAGGAGGAAGCATGGAATGATCTGAGTGGTGCCCAGGGGTGGTTCTACTTACCTTTACTACTGGTTCGTAGTGGGATCGCTTGCATGCTCCCGCTTTGCTCGCACGCACTCTGAGCTTCTGCACATGCGCAGATTGTCTATGACGACATCCGGGGCGGTGGGCAGAACCTCCTGTCGGTTTTACTACCAGTTCTTGCAAACTGGTCCGAACTAGTGGCAACCCACCACTGATGGTGCCTCCTTGCATGGTTAATATCAGATCCTCAGCAATGAGTGAGGTAAGTGGTCTTCTCCATAAGATTCTGTAGAAGAGGACATCATTGTTGTGTGGGGTCTCTCTCTCTTTCTCTCTCTCTCCCTGCTCTCCCCAAAATAATGCAGAATTTCTGGAGAATTCAAAGATCTCAACTGTATTGTTTGATATTTAAAAAAAATGCAGACATCACAACACTCTTCCACACTGACTCATGAAATTCCAATAGTCCGGAACCTAAATGTTTTAGAGAAAAACTAAAAATGTATCATGTAACTTTTGAATGTCAATACCATTAATATATTGGAACCATAATCATAGTTGCTATCCGAGGGCTAATAATGTGATTTTTATCATTTTCATCTTTAATATGTCTATTGTAACTTTATTAAATAATTGGGGGGGATTATACATGCAATAGGGGAAATTACATATTGCTGGATCACAGGGACCCCCCTTATTCCATCTCTTTGCAAAATGATACGTAATCTAGTCTAACAAAGAGAAGAACTGGAGTGATATGATAGCAGTCTTTCAATATTTGGGGGGCTGTCACAAAAAAGAGGAGGTCAACCTATTCTCCAAAGCACCTGAGAGCAGGACAAGAAGTAACAGATGGAAAGTTATCAAAAAGAAATCCAACCTAGAATTAAGGAAAACTTTCCTGAAAGTGAGAACAATTAATCAGTGAAATGGCTTGCCTCCAGAAGTTGTGGGTGCTTTAATACTGGTCATTTTAAAGAATAAATTGGCAGCCTTTTAGCAATAGCAATAGTATTTAGACTTATATATCGCTTCATGATGCTTTACAGCCCTCTCTAAGTAGTTTACAAAGTCAGCATATTGCCGCCAACAATCTGGGTCCTCATTTTACTGATCTCGGAAGGATGGAAGGCTAAATCAACCTTGAGCTGGTCATAATTGAATTGCTGGCAGTCAGCAGAATTATCTTGCAATACTGCATTCTAACCATTGAGTCACCATGGCTCATTTGTCCAGAACAGTATAAGGTCTCCTGCTCAAGCAGCTAGTAGAAGACCTCCACGGTCCCTTCCAACTCTATTATTCTGAAATACTGCATATCTAGAAACAAAGAAAAACCTAGGGCTAGCAAATCTGAGCTACAAAAATTCCAGATGATCATCAAAAAGAAGCACAGATTTTGGAGTTTCTGCTATTATTTAGTACTCACCTGTCTTTTGCAGCATGAACATGGTACCTCTAGGGATACCAAAGTTGTTCTAAAACTATCAAAATGTGATCTAGCTAACCAATTCCAGTTGGCTGAAGTTGTGACTGCTGCAACTACAAGAACCAGTTATAAATATCCTTGTTCAAAGCCATCGTAACCTTCAAGCAGTCACCGAACGAGTGGTCTTTAAATGAGGACTACCTCTATTGCACTCTGTTAATGGGAAGCACTGCCATTAAAAACTTACAGTGACCAAATGTAGGGAAATGTTATGCAATTCCAATTTGCATAAAAATCTAATCAAGAAAAGCAAGAGGAATTAGATAGATTAGACAATGCAGGGAGAGGGAATCAAGGAGGGTCTAAATGGGTCTATTTCCACAGCAATGAATATAAGAATAATAGTTTTTAAAATATAAGAATAGAGAATACAGTCAATGAAGAAGCATTTAGTTAACCTTTAACAAAATATAGTTACATTTACACCCACTATGCCTATGTGTGTTTTATAGTGTACCAAAAATATTGCAATTAGCTGAGCATCATACAACCTGTGAAGCAACAAGTAAGGCACATATTATGGCAGAGCGTGCTGTGCGAATCCATCCATTAAAAACAAATATGATGTAGAGCAGGACTGTCAACTGTCAGCCCACAGGGTGGATGCATCACATGCTGGCCACGCCCGGTATAGCGAAGGGGGGGAAAAAAATCCCATACGTCATGTGACACCGCCGTGATGACTTGAGTTTGACACCCTTGGTGCAGAGTAAGTTGCCTAACACATTGGTGTTTTTTCCCCCCTTTATAGTTAAACTGATTGGTCAAACATCTGCTAGATACTAGAAAGTACAAAATATCATGACTTATTTCATAGTTTTTCCGATGAGGGAGAAAAAGTGACTCACTTCCAACTTGTTACTGAAGGACACTGTTGCTGAGGAATTGTGTTCTCCTCTCAACAAAGTGCAATGTTGAATTTCAAAAGAAAATGTGACCTCCTTACTTGCCCCAGGGCAGTTTAGTATACAGTCAGTGGAATCAAGGGAAAAAGAGGGAGGCTGTGCATTGGAATGCTTGCCTAAAAAAAAAATAAATAAATAAAAATAAAAATCCTTATTTACCCAATGGGGGAAAAATGCATGGTAGGAAGAAGGAAAACTGATGTTCTCCTTCCCTGATCTATGTTTAAACTCACATGAATGAATGCTTGATATCAACATATAATTGGTGGGCACTACATACAATCCATTCATTCATTCATTCATTCATTCATTCATTCATTCATTCATTCATTCATTCAATTTAACAGTCACTAAATTACTATAATTCTTGGAAGATGTACACATGGATACTTATTTGTCACCTTTGATGGTGTGCACACAGGTATAAGCCTTCTTTCTCAAACCTTTCAGGACAGATCTGTCTGGAGAACAAACTTCTATTTCTTGATCGTATGGACAGGCAGTGACAGTCTTCTGTTCAGTCCTTTGGGGAAAAGCCATAATTAATGTGCTGGAGCCTTAAGGCCAATTCTTTTTCCCGTCATAACAAATGGCAAAAGGCCCTCTTCACTTGAAATGGCTCAGGCTGCATTATCACTTGAATATGTTCTGTGCTGCCGTTGAAGCCAGTTTCACTGAGTGATGCTAGTTGATATTGCATTGTGCTGAGTTACACCGCAATCCTGAGAATTGTGCTGCGTTTGATTGTATTGCATCCCATTGTCTGGCATTGTGTTCCATTGTGCTGAGTTGCAGGGTGTTGCAATCTATCATGTTCCCCATACGCACTGACAAGAGCATCTTTAATAATCTTTATGGCCTTTCTGCTGTGCTGTTAGGTGGCATACAATCCACATATTGGGCTGCCAGCTCATCTTCCATAGGTCTTTTGTTTAAGCCATAGAAGTCAATGGATCATTTTCACTTGGGTACTAGGGGTGGTGGGAGTAAGCGTATATTTATTCACTGGACTCTGGGATCACTTTATATCTTCATTTGCAAAATAATCTAAATGTTTCACATGCCTAAACATCTAACAATTTAAAGTGTGGATAAAAATGATGTATCTAAAATTGTCCTTGTTAGCTGAGTTAAGATACTGGATTTTGAGTGATCCCGTTGTGAACCGGTAGTAAAGGTAAGTAGAACCCATCCCTGTTACAGACCCCTCACATCCTGGACATAAACTGTTTCAACTCCTATCCTCAAAACCACTCTATAGAGGACTGCACACCAGAACAACTAGACACAAGAACAATTTTTTCCTGAACACCATCACTCTGCTAAACAAATACTTCCCTCAACACTTTCAAACTATTTACTAAGTCTACACTACTATTAATATTCTCATCTTCTCATCGTTCCCATCACCCATCTCCTCCCACTTATGACTGTATGACTGTAACCTTGTTGCTGGTATCCTTACGATTTATATTGATATTGTTTCCTGATTGCTTATTTGTAACCTATGACTATCATTAATTGTTGCATCTTATGATTCTTGATGAACGTATCTTTTATGTACACTGAGAGCATATGCACCAAGACAAATTCCTTGTGTGTCCAGTCACGCTTGGCCAATAAAAATTCTATTCTATTCTATTCTATTCTATTCTATTCTATTCTATTCTATTCTATTCTATTCTATTCTATTCTATTCTATTCTATTCTATTCTATTCTATTCTATTCTATTCTATTCTATTCTATTCTTACTGTGAGGGGGAAAAATAGATTCTATATATGTTGCTCTGAGTTCCTAAAGTAAAACACATGATAGAAATCAAGCAAGCAAACAAGCAAGCAACCTTCGAAATCAATGAAACCACCAAACAACCATAGTTTGCCCAGATCCATGTTGAAATATTGCTTAGTGACAATCTTGGATTGGTTGCTCTGACTTACCTTGTGGGGATTTCAAAGAGTCATTAAAAATAGGTGCCATGAGTAAACCAGGGACCTAAAATGCCTTATTTATTTATTATTTATCTCTCCCCTTTTGGTGTGAGAGTACTGGCAAATTTAGGTGGTATGATCCTGTAGAAATTCATGGGCTACAAAAAGAAAGAGCCCGGGGGCTTCATTGTGAGTTGCTGTTCCCCATTCCCACTATTTAGAGAGAGTGTTAACATTAATTTTTTTCCAGACCATTGTCTTCAGATGTCTAACCTGCATATTCTCCAGTAGCTTATTTTCTTCAAAATCCATATTCCAGTTTTGCTGTCTTGTCATTTGGATACAAACGTTGGCTCATTAAGCGCTTCATTTGCCTGCCTGCCTGTCTGACTGGATTTTGCTCCTTCCACCCCCTTTGAAGGTATCAGACTACTGGAATCAAAGAGGCATTTCAGTGACTCAGGCGTTTCCCATTGCCCTATTCCAGCATCCTCTACGCTTAGCGCTGAGAGCTTTTCACGTCCTATTTGGAACTGATAGGAAGCCCTTTCATTGTTTCGCTACATGGATATTAACACTGATGAAGGAAATGCTCCATCTGATAAGAGGACCGTTGAAAAGAGCACCACTTCCAAATGAGCAAACTCAGAGACAGAGGATTTCTGCTGGACTCTCACCAGCATAACTACAGTGGTCTGCAAAATGTTCTCCACCTTCTCCTGCCACGTTGAATCCATGGCATTTTATGTCCTTCCTATGCTCTACTCTAAATGAAGGAAGGTGGTTCTGTGTTGGGGTGTAGATCTGAGCATTCTGCCTTTTAGGATGATATGAGTCTTATGAGATGTTCCATAAAGTACTGTACATTCCTGTCTCCATCTGTTATCATGCTAGCAATATGGAGCCATGAACATCTCCATCTAGCATTATGGCGCAATATGGAGCTATTACTCAATATTATTCAACCTAGCTCCCGCTGTTTATACACTGATTAACTAACAGGTCTTCCAGTTGTTCATTGCATGGAAATGACAGGACTGAATATAGAACTTTCTAAACACAAAACACCCCGTGTTCAATCCCCACCCCATTCCATAGCAGCCAAAAACAAAAACTGTGGCACGTAGACTGTGGTTTGCCTAGAATAGAGTCCATTTTTTCCTGTAAATAAGGGCAGCGCTTTTTTTAAATCTAGGCTTGTAGATCATTGGCTGGATTAGAAAAATGACTCATGTTAAATGTGAGACTTCCCCTGGAAGGCATGCAGATGGTTCAGAATTAGCATATCACAACGGGGTTTTTGTGCAGGACTTTGTTTCAGGTTGTGTGTTTTTCCACAACTTTAAGTTACAATTTACTACTACTGTAGTATGCTCCTAGTGCTGTGTTTCTTGTTTGTTTGTTTGTTTTTGTCTAATGAAACTCCAAATGACCTGAAATACTGACCCAAACCGATGGCCTTTGTTATAGGCTTCCATCTGAAGATCTTTAGAAGGAACAAAGGTCTTTCCTCTTGAGTCCCCAAGTTGTAGAATCTGCTTCCTCCCCCTCCCCCTAAATTGTTCACCAACACTATTATTTTGAAGCACCAGATAAAAGCTGTATTCTTTTCCCCAGCTTTTGACAGGATACAAATGTGAATCTATTAGGAACCATTGTCTTTTCAGATGCTGCTGGTTTTATGGACGCTACTTACCAACTTGCTGCCTTCAGAGGCTTCCACTGTTTGTATTTTATAAGGATATTGAATTTAAGCACCTCTGCAGCACATTGGATAAATACAGTGATTACATATATACATATATACTCTCACTAGTAATGGGAAGTATGTTTACGGGGCAATATCTCAAAACAGTGTGATCGCATCGGGACCCACCTAATAGGAAAGATGATTGAACTCCTTGACTTCAGGAATCAAAAATGTCAATTGCACGGCAACGCTAACTTTAGTACATTTTTAAGGGTAAACCATGGAGAACTGTGCGCTCATTCTCCTCTACTTTTAAAAGTCACTCAAGGGAACTTTTAGGAGTGATTTTATTCTGTAGTGCCAGAATGGGGGCAAGGGGCAAGGCAAGGGAGTATTTTGCCCCCCTCCATATGAAAATCTGAAATCTGATGATGGTCAGAGTCAATCATCAAGGACAGAGGTCAAAATCATTCACTGAATCAGTAGATTACAAAGGGACAGGCATGCCGTGTTAGGGAAACTGGATCTGGTACAACTGAAAATCTAGTGTAATTTAAGAGTTTCTGGCTTGACAAACTGAAGCGTAAACATGAGTCTTTGTCTCAGACAACCCTGACTTTCTTCGTTTAAATACACTTTTGCAGCAATTGTGATCTTCTCTATAGGCAAGTATTTATTTATTTATTTATTTATTTATTTATTTCGTCAAGCATGTATTAGATAACACATACAAATATAATACATGAGATGGATACAAATAAAAGGGAACATTAGGACAGGGATGGTAGGCATACTGGTGCTCTTATGCACACCCCTTAGGAATGGGGTGAGGTCGACAGTAGACAGTCTTAGGTTAAAGTTATGGGGATTTGGGGAAGAAACCACAGAGTCAGGTAGTGCATTCCAGGCATTGACCACTCTGTTGCTGAAGTTGTATTTTCTGGAATCATGTTTGGAGCGGTTTACCTTAGGTTTGAATCTATTGTGTGCTCGTGTATTGTTGTGATTGAAGCTGAAGTAGTTTATATAAGGAGGCTTTTCAATTTTCCACCCATTTTTTATCAATGATAATAAAGCTCCTGGAAATCTTTAATGAACCTTGCTTGGAAGATAGGTGATGTGGAGGAAATACAACACCCACATACCCACACCCCCCACACATCAGATGGAACATTTTAATGTTGAAGCACTCTGAAAAATCCAGGTTGTGCTCTGGCAGGATGGATGTGTGAGAGGGAGTGGCATGTGCAGTTTTTTTCTGCTTGTGCATTGTGTTTTCCCTCTCACACTTTTATTATGAATAAGTATAGCATCGTATTATGGGTTCTATGAAAGGAGACATTTAGACGGGAGCTTCTTAACCATGTCCAGTTAGGATCCAGAACACATTTGGGGGGTTGCTGTTCATTCTTGAGTTAATCAAGATTTTCTTATTTATTACTTTACAGTTGCCAAACAAATAGATATAGTCCCAAGTCAGGTATTTCCCATCTCATGTCTGTGCAACAAGTATCTGTTTCTGAAGTGAAGAACTTTGCATATTTTTAATTCTTTTTCTAACCAATCAAGATTGCTTTGAATTTTATCTTTGACTTGGAGGTATTAACAGTTCCACACACAGTTGTGCCTTATTATGATTAGAAAAATAAATTGAATACATATTGTACCTGATCTAATCCATCCTTAGCATTTGGGATATGGCAGAAGGCAGTGGACTGTTGGATCCAGCATGTCTGTAGTCATTTCTGGCATGAAGCCAATCCAACCATATTCATCTTAACAGAATAGCCCACGTAAAACAGATCAGAGCTCTAGGTCTAGGCTTGGATGAGAGAAAACTGAGGAATGTTATGGTCTCTGAGACATAGAATTATAGCAATAACTTTTCCTGTTATTTTTCCAAAACAGAGACTGAGAGCTAGCACCTGAGATTAGTTTCTGTGCAGCTGCTTGGTTGTTTAAGACTGGAGCAGTCATGAAGCCACTTCAGTAAGTGATTACTTGTGAAGGAAGGAAGGAAGGAAGGAAGGAAGGAAGGAAGGAAGGAAGGAAGGAAGGAAGGAAGGAAGGAAGGAAGGAAGGAAGGAACAATGAGAGGGAATGGTCATCTCCATGATCTTTGGAGATTTAGGAACATCTGTCTGCCTTTTATGTTCTTAAAATTATTGATGTGATAGTTTATCCAGGCATTTCTCTTGAATTTGCCAGATAAAAAAACTTTACAAAGAATTTACTCACATGTCAATATTATATGTGTCTAGGAAGTCAAATCTTTGATGCTGGAAATGCTATATAGCCGTATTCTCTAGCTTAAAGCCTTTGGAATACTTTAGGGATGTAACTATTACCAGAATTCCACACCAGCATTGCTAATGTTTTGCTGGCTGCAAATACTGGCAGCTATCACCCCAACACAGTGGATGAAAAAGCCTATTATAGGGTGCGTGGAATCTGTGGAAGCTTTGTTCGTTTGGAAAGAAGCATATGACAAGCAGTATTACAGAATACTGTAACCAAAAATAATATAGTCATTTATACTAGGGGGTGTAGAAGAAGGTCCTTCTGTAAAGCAAGGCTTTATATTAAAAAGGAAGGTGTAAAAGCAAAGGCCTGGGTAAAGCTTCTTAGTCAATTTTGAAAGTTTTAACTTGGTTTTCCTAAGCAAAACTTATCCTTCCTGTGAAAGGTGTTGCAGAGGGATAGTTATCTTTTCCACAAAGACAAGTGGTCACCCAGGTTTTTGCAGCCCATACCTGGTAGCCCTAATTTTGCACTACAGCTCCCAATGGGCACACTAACTAGGCAATGTCCTAAATCCGAATCCAATGCTTCTAGAAGTAACCAGTGTTGGATAAGCTATTCTGGCTACCCACAAGTGATCTTGGTTTATTTGTCATTCTTTCCAGAATCCTTGCAAGCTTTTCAGAGCTTGTAAATAATCACATAACAGTCTCCACCCCCAAATTTCCCTGGTTTGTGACCAGGTTTGCCTATAGTCCTGAAAGTCATTTCCTTTTTTACCATTTAAATCAATTAGCTGTCTATAAAAAGCTTGGAGATGCTGCCATGACACCCTATCATTGCAATTGCTACCAGATGCCTTCACATCTGGGGAGATGGATTTGCCACCCTCCCTACTGCAGATAAGAAGGAGATGGGGAGAGGTTGAGGCTGAGGTTGAGGTTGAGGAAAAGGGCAGGAAGAGGCTGCTGTGGATGGTGGCTAATGTTCTCCTATCCATTGTAACAGCTTCAGCCTCTGGTATTAATTTCCAGTTTCCATGACCATTCACCATCCTTTTGCATCATGAAACTGGGAAAAGTTTCAGGGATCTTGTGCTGAAAATAGAATATTAACCCTTTCTTCTCCCTTTCAGAGTGCATATGTTGCCTGGACTGCCTTTTTTTTTTTGAAAATATTCTCTTATTGACTGATGTGGTTTGGGAGAAATTACCTGCTCCTTCCTCCTCAGATAGAAGTCATATCTATATATCAGTTCTTATCTCCTGTTGGAGATATTGTTGGACACAGTAATATGTTGGATTTTATTTCCACTTATGTATAGTATAGAATCATAAGGCTGGAAGATACCTCAGAGGTTTTCTAGCCCAACCCCCCTGCTCGAGGAGCCTTATACCATCCCAATTAAATGGTTGTCCTGTCTATTTTTGAAAACCTCCGGTGATTTAATTACTGTAATATCCTCTTCACACCTGATTTGTCATCGGCAGTGGGCAGATCTCTGTGAGAAATGCTATTGTAAGATGAAAAGGTGGAATTAACAGGGACTTTCTGATATGCTTTTTCTACTTGTTTTATTGATTTTATTTTAAAAGAGTGAACTGTAAACTGTAAAACGCAAAATGTAGGAGGAAATATTGGAAATGCAACCAGTTAATTCTTAGATTCATAATCAATCCTTTTCTCTTTTCCTCCCTTTATTACATTCGTCTAAGAAGGTGGTAAATTAAGACTATTTAATGCTTGATTAGGCCAAGACTGAGTAATGAGCTTTATGGATTAGGAAGAATTTGAGCCTGTGATTGTTTATGTCAGTACCTAATGCAAATTATTCCAAGAAAACAAATGATAGCTACCTAGGTGTAATGTACTGTTAACAGATTTGCTCTGCAAAAATCCAACGAAGAGATAGCTGGCTATCAAAGAAGTAAGAAAACTTGTAACTCTTTGCTAGCATCTTGTGGCCATCCAAATTCTTGCACCCACGCTCCCTTCATTTTGTTCTCTAACACATTGTGTAACTGCAATCCACGCATAACAGAAATTTGCAGGGAGACAAAGGACTGTTCTACCTGACTGGACTGGAAAGTTTATTTTTTGATTTAGGAAGTACAAATGGTACACTGGAAATATTCGACCAGTGGGCAAGAGCCATAATAATAAAATACAAAAAATGCCATCTTTCTATGTGATGTGAGAGCAAACTTTGAATTTGAAATGTTTGAAACATCCATCTGAATTCCAAAAAGCCTCTTCCATTCATTCTATACATGTACCAAGCTTGAACGATTCATTTTTTAAATAGTTATTTGAAATGGTTGAAATAGCCTTTTCCAAGAGCATGCATGAAAAATGAAGGGGAGGTCCAAACCAGTAAGATAATGTGAAATTCCCCACAGTGAAATAGCTTCTGTGGGTAAAACCATGTCTTTGGTTTTTGTACACAATCTGATGTGTGCAAAGTTCAAAACAATAATTTTGAACTCAAAATGAATTTCCTGATCCTGATTTGAACATTCCAGAAATGAGTTGTGTGTGAAACAGTTCTGTGTTGAGTTCAAACAGGTGTCTTGAGAGCCAAACAGGCCATTTCGAGTTCAGAATACTTCTGAAATGGTCAGAAGAGCACTGAAACATTGTTAGTAAGATAGAAGCAGTTACCCTGAACTTAGAACAGAATAATTTGGAGTTAAGTGGAACATTTCAGTCTAAAAAAATGTAGGTAATCCTCAATTCTCAGGTAATCCTCAATTTACGACCACACTTGAGCCCAAAATTTCAGTTGCTAAGTGAAACATTTGTTAAGTGAGTTTTGCTCCATTTTACTACCTTTCTTGCCACAATTGTTAACCACTGAAGTTGCTAAGTTAGTAACCCGGTTGTTAAGTGAATCTGGCTTCTCCATTGACCTGGCTTTTCAGAAGTCCCAAAAGGGGATCACATGACCCCAAGATACTGCAACTATCATAAATATGAATCAGTTGCCAAGTATCTGAATTTTGATCTCTTGACTATGGGGATGCTACAATGGTTGTAAATATGAAAAATGGTCATAAGTCCCTTTTTTACAGGGCTGTTGTAACTTTGAATGGTCACTAAATGAGCTGTTGTAAGTTGGACTACCTGCATTGATTAGATGAGTGCAGTAGCTGTACAGTTTTCAGTCCCTAGCTGTTGTCCTGTATCAAAGTATTATAGTGCTCCAGAATGTTAATCACCATTTCAAGTTGTAATTGTGACTCTAAATAGCAAAAGCACTTAGACTTATAGACTGCTTCAAGATGCTTTACAGCCCTCTCTAAGCGATTTTCAGAGTCAGCATATTGCCCCCAACAACCTGGGTCCTCATTTTACCGACCTTGGAAGGATGAAAGGCTGAGTTAACCTTGAGCCTGGTGAGATTCGAACTGCCAAATTGCAGGTAGCCCGCAGTCATCAGAAGTAACCTGCAGTACTTACTTATTTAGCGTATGGCTGGTCACACACAGTATTAAAGCACTACATTTTTTACAGGTTAAGAACAATAAAAACAATTTAAAAAGCAGTAAGAAAACCTAAAAGGAAAACAGAAACAACATTTCAAAGTTTAATGTCGAGTCTGGAGATCCAGTCAGTAGCTGCAGTTGTTATGCAGAGGAAGTCCCTAGAGTCTCCTGGATACCTTCTGTTAGGGCATTCCCTCACTATATGCTGGATAGTCTGTCGAGGGGCCCCGCAATCACATTGTGCTGAAGGTGTCTTTCCCCATTTATACAAGGAGTCAGCACACACCCCATGAGTTGTTCTAATTCTATTATATGTCACCCATATGTGTCGGGGTAGGCTAAATCCTGGAGGTATACTACTAGGACTGATATGCTCAGAGACATCTTGGGGGGAACAGGTACTCCACACCTCCATCCTCTTTTGTGTGGTGTTCTGATGATCGGCCATCAAATTAACCGCTGTCAAGAGTAGTGGATTTCTTGACTTTAATCGGCATCTTAAGAGATCAGGAATGTATCCATGTATGGGTAGAGAGGAATTTAACAGGATCTTACTATACTCCCAAATGAGAGTTTCTTGTCGTCCTAAGTGCAGGGGAAGTATGTGACTCTAACCACTGTACCACCGCAGCTCTTAGTGTCATAAATGGGATTATGGGAGCGACAGGGCGCTTCCATGTGACACCTCTCCTGCAAGAGCTGCATTGGCTGCCGGTGGACTACCGGGTGTATTTCAAGGTGTTGGTAATCACCTTTAAAGCGCTCCATGGCTTAGGACCAGAGTACTTACGGGACCGCCTTCTGCCACCAATTGCCTCCCACCGGCCGGTTCGCTCCCACAGAGAGGGACTCCTCAGGGTGTCGTCAGCCAGACAATGCCGGCTGGCGACCCCCAGGGGGAGAGCCTTCTCTGTGGTAGCTCCCACCCTCTGGAACGATCTTCCTCCAGAGTTGAGAACGATCTCTGACCTTTGGACTTTTCGTTGGGCCTTAAAAACGTATTTTTTTCAGCTTGCTGGCTTAGCCTGATCCCTGCTAAATTTTTAGAATTTTTAGAGTTTGATATTCATTTTAAATTAATTGGTTTTAATTATCGGCTAAATTTGCTGTTTTTAAAATTTTAACTTTTGTGTACTTTGTTTTTTATTTGGCTGTTCACCGCCCTGAGTCCGCAAGGAGAAGGGCGGTATATAAACCTAAATAAATAAATAAATAAATAAATAAATAAATAAATAAATAAATAAATAAATAAATAAATAAATAAATAAATAAATAAATAAATAAACAAACAAATAAATAGTATGAGTGCTTTTTTAACTTAGGTTAAATTTAGGTATTTAATATACCTAAATTAGCTATGAATATTGGCAGGCCAATGATGGCCACTACACAGAGGCATTAGGAGATCATGGCATCATAGCCAACCCTGTTCTATTAACTCCATGGGAATAGGGCAAGTCATCATAAGCCATAGTGTAAAGCAGGATTTCTTATCTATTAAGGAAACAAGAAGAAGCAATTGTCACACAATTGCAGCACAATTCTTCAACACCATGAGAATGCTAAATCCATGTAATATAGTTATGAGTCACATTCTGCCAGACAACGTTCTTCTATTTAGGGACTGCAAGATCTTTATGTAAGATCCCCAGGTACACAAAGCTTTGTGCTCTCATTTCACCCCTGCCCCCAACTCCAGCTAGCAATTACCATCTGGCACTTAGAGTTTCCTTTTCACCAGCTTTTCCCATTGTTCTGGAGCCAGAGATCAATCCTCTGTCTCAAGGTCACTCAGCCATTGGAAGGCAGTTGTTTCTCCTAGGAGTGGCTGGCAGAGGACAAGAAACCACTGGCTCTTGGTCTGATATTTATGGAACTAACTTAGACCCTGGATCCTGCAAACTCAGAGATTGTTTTTCCCATGAGAGAAAAATTCAGAGCACTTGAGAGACACGAATCAGGAAGTATGAATTTCAGCTGAAAACCTGGGCTGTTTGAATAAGTTAGAGTAAGCAACTTTTTTAGGGGCTTTGAACTATGTGCCAAAGGCTGCCCTTCCAAAATGCAATAGTGGAATCCAGGAAAAATACCCAAATCTTATCTAATGTCATTACAATTTAAAAATTTGTATGATTATTCTTAGTTGTACATTTAATACTCTACCAAAAATAATAATAATAACAATTTGGAAATAATTTTGGAGGTCACGAAAACTTGCATCCAAGTATTTTATCCTTCTGAGTTTCTATCTCTATAAGAAACTCTACATAACAGATTCTTGTTATGGGGATAAAATTAGGGGTGAGACCTTCACATTCAGCATCTTGAGCTGTTGGAGAAAAAAATGGCAGATAAATACAGCTTAAAAAATAGGTAACACCAACCTCAGTTTTTTATTTATCCATAGCAAGAAACTTTGAAAGCAATAGCTTTTAGTCCTTCTGACACCATATCAGAAGAATGGCAAAGAATAGGCACACTTTTCTGAAATTTCTCCATGTACTGAATTGATTGGATGATACAACTCAGTGAAAATGCTTAGCTTACTCATTAGCTGACACTTCATGACATGTGAAGATTTCTCAGTCTGGCACCATATCCCAGTGGCATATCTTCTATTTTGCTTGCAGAAATTTCCATATTTAATCTTTAGCATGTTGACTTAAATGGTCAGGAAGCAGATGACTGAAATGAGTCTGCCTGAAAATGTCGAGTGCCTTTGCTTCTCAGATTGGACTAGAGGAGACAACTTGATGAGTTTCAGATGACTGGAAGTATGATTTCCATAACTCCAAAACATATGTTCAGTGGTGAAGATGATAGATTTTTTTAAAAGTCCAATTATTTGTAGGATCTCTGGATGCTTGGTCCTAGATCTGAAATACTGAAAAAATGAAGCAACATTTTATTCAGAATAAGATGGCTTCACATGTTACCCTATCAAACTCTGCAATTAATAAAAATATTGCAACTTTTGGCCAAACTAAACAAGGATTCAATCTGCCTTAATTTGACTTGTTCTCACCTGGTATAGAAAAGCATGTACTTAGATTTGCAACTGTGATATTTGAATTAAAATTCCATTTAAGATATGCATTGAGTGATCTTGAACAATTCTTTGTCTGTTGTCTTCTCCTCCAGGATTTCCTCAATGAAAATCCATAGTACTGTAGAGGCCTATCTTACAAAACCGAAGTATGGCTAAATAAGATAAACATCAGTATTTCCTAAGAATTAGGAAGACTATTAACTGTCAAAATATATTTATATCATAAACATATATTTATTATAAATCTCTGTAGTGCCATATATATTTTAGGAGGTTTGCTCATATTTTGGGGAAGGTTCTGAAAGAGAAGTAGGCACAATGTGTCAATAGACACCAATATAAAAGAAAGTACTTTCTTGCAACATCTGATTTCAATTTTTAAAAAAGATTTGTTCTAATTAAAAACCCAGGGGAAAAAGCTAGCACAATGCATAGCACCAGCCTTCAGCATCGTCTTCCTTTTTGCCTCTGAAAACCACACAGGTATTCTTGGAAAATATAAATGGCCAATGGAAGTCACATTCAGTGTTTTGCACAAAGTACACTAGCAATAAAAATTAGTTTTAGATACAGAATATTGAGAAGGAAAGAAAGGGTTTGGTAGAGGAATCTTACCATATTGTCTTCTGATAAATAAATGTTTTATGACTCACCATGTATGTCAAGGATCCTATTTTGCAAAATGTTGCAACTTGTCTTAAACAATTTAAAGTTGTTCACAAGCCTTAAAAAATTTTTTAGAGGACATGATTCAGTAATCTGAGAATCTCTCATATATTATTAGTATGAGAGCGGAATGTATATGCAATAAATAATTCAGAGGAATAGCTCAAAGGCCTATTTGAGAAATTATTTGAGGGCCTAGGAAGACATTGCACTGAAAATGTGTAATAAGATTATCATTGGTTGGTTGGTTGTTTATCTTAATAGCCACACTTTATGGAGAAATTTATGTAACACCCTAGAGGTAGCGAGGTAACTAATTCCTCTCCCTACATTGTTTCCTCAGCAATAATCCTTCTCCATGTTTCTATTTATTGATGAAAGCGCACATATGACAACAACAACTTTTTGCCTCATGCTAAGACCGGCACCATCTTGCTGATCTTTAGAATTTTTCAGGCCACAAAAGTCCAGAAAAAATCATCAACATCATAAAATTACAAAGTCATTTTGGCTTCAAAAGACCCCAGAATACACTAGATGCTTTGCCTATCTTCACATCAGTCCTAAAGAAAACAGTAGGTACCTGGGAGGTATATCATTGCATTGGGATTGCCAAAGTATAGTGAAAGCACTGGATTAGTATTTAGGGATTTGAGTTCATTGGCCCTTCAACCATTTGGAGACAATCTGGCAGTACCAGCTCCCTGGAGTGAATTCTTCATCTACAAAATGAATTATTTTAAAAAAATCTGATATGGCTGAAATACAGTTAAGACTGTTATCCAGAAGCACTTTGTCTTCCTGCAACTTAAGGAACTTTGTCTATCTGGCTTGTTCTGAGCAATAAAGAACAGGTCTTGATTTTCTTCTGAATTCCAGCCTTCAGATAGGTGGTTATATTTCTGACAGTTGTTGCTCAATCCTATAGTTGAGCAGTTCCCACAGTCGCTCTGAAGTTCTCTAAGCATGAGCAGATCTATGTTCGCTTCAGTATGGAAAGCAATTTGGACTCTCTATTGATCCCTGCTAATTGGTCCAAGGGGTTAGGATCTTGTACCTTGATTCCCAGCTTTCTCCTTCCACGATGCAAGGTTTGTGCCAATGGGAGTTCTCTGTCGCTATTGCAGCAGGGAGAACAGGCATGTAGGCATGATGCAATGGTTGGCAAGCTGTGGCCTGTGCTATGAAATTACAATTTACTTCCTGTGCAGGTCTGAACCAGTGGTGGTATTCACTTACCATCGCTACCGGTTGGCAAATGTGAGTGTGCGTGTGTGCGCACTTTGCTTGCACATGACATCTCTATGCATGCACAGGACCTTCTGCGCATGCGCAGAGCATCAAAAACGGGATGTGATGATGTCCTGGCGGGTGGCCAGAGCCTCCTGCAGCAGATAGAATTGGCTGAATACCACCACTGGTCTGGCAACATCACGGCCCTATACCATTCCAAACAAGTGGCTGTCCGGTCTCCTCTTAAAAGCCTCCAGTGATGGAGCATCTACAATTTCTAAAGGGAAGCTGTTCCACTAATTAGTTGTTCCACTATGCTTCTATTGATATATTCAGATGACATTGAAAAGTTGTAGAAAGAACCTAATAAAAGACATTTGTAGTCTGGTGAAAAAGCCATTCTAACCACTAAGCAGCTTCTAAGATGGTCTCAAGAACATCTGTTGGGTTTCCTTTGAAGCTAGCTGGTGGGTTATTATTAATAGGAAAGACTAAGGATTTGAATACTCTTCTATAGAAAATGTTCCATTCACCTGTTTCCAGATTATGTTATATTTAGTCCTATGTTCCACTGCAGGCCAACACACCCAGGTCTAATGGAAAGTTCACTCCTGGGCCTCTGAAAGGAAATTCAGAGGTAACTACCTCTTTTTCCTAAGTCTGAATAACAAGCCATAGGGTGAGTTGATGCAGAAATCTTTCTACTGTCCCAAACTATTACCTAAGGCATTTTTTTTACTATCTTTGCATCTCAAAAGTAAAAGATTCATAGAATCTTAGAATCTACAAATTCAGGAAGGATGGCTCATTATCATTTTGTTGCTAATTGATTCCACTTTTGAACTGCTTACACTTTTAGGATTCTTTTCAGGGGTGCAATCCAAATTTTTTCCCTACCAGTTCAGGGAGTATGGCAGGGAAAGGATATTGCAAAATCTCCATTTCCACCCCTCCTAGGGGAAGGATATTACAAATTCTCCATTCCCACTGCACTCTGGGACCAGCCAGAGGTGGTATTTGCCAGTTCTCTGAACTACTTAAAATTTCCACTACCAGTTCTTCAGAACTTGTTAGAACCTGCTGGATTTCACCCCTGGTTGTTTTCCTTTTATAATTGTCTTCCTATAATTTAAATCCATTATTTCATGTCCTACATTGCTGGAATTAGAGAGATCAGGTCTTCTGCATATTCTTCTGAGACTTGAAATGCATTGCTGTTATTTCTCCTTTGTCATCTGTTCTCAAAGCGAAACAGCAATCAGTATTCTCAGTTTCCAATCCCTGATCCTTTTAATTGCTGACCATTCCATTTTCCCTGAATCTTTAAAGACAGTCCTTAAACAGAACTTAGTATTTTGGAATGGGGTCAGGCTGATGAAGAACATTTATTGAAACTATTACTTCCTGTGATTTGAAAGCTGAACTTTTTCTTTCCTTTCATTTCTCCTTGTAGGATAAACTCTCCTCAGCAGGATAGTTACATGCTCAGATTCTTTGGGGAAAGCAAGCAATGAAATAGATCTGCCTTCCCTACTCCCTTGACCTTAGTTTGACTTAGATTTCAGCTCCACAATCCCTCAACTATCACAGTCTCTTCCTCATATGAAGTTCAACATCAGAAGGGGCCACCAGGTCGGAGCGGGCTGAATGCTTGACATTGGATTGAATTATGTGATCTTTAATATGCTTCTTCATGAAAGAAGCATATTAAATGAAAAAAATTTTGAAGGTAGGACTGGACGTTGTACTTTCTAGATTAGGCCAGAGGTTTCCTGTGATAAGCCTACAAGCAAATGTAAAAGGGCTTCCCCTATCATTAGGGAGCAAAATGGCCACCCCAGGAAGTTGATGTTATGTCTTGTGGCAATTTCTTTACCTTCTTGTGTTCATTTTCAGAGTGCTGGATAGTTGTATGTAGGGTTACCTCATCTCATTATGACCTTGCTCATTATATAGACTGGGGGATGTCATCTGCTATCATACCTCGGGACTTAGGTATCCTGAATGGCCTTTGATAGGCATACCATGTATTGACTGTCCAGCAAGAGTTTGGACCTAATTTAGGGCTTCTAAATTGTGGCACCTGCTGATTTCTCAACAGGAATACAAACATTTGATGGAGGAACAATCAACAAGGTAAAATAGCAACACCCACACTTGATTGAAAGGCATAGATGGAAAGGTAGCAATTACATAAAGATGGCAGTAGGGCCCTGAATGGCACCACAGAAATTACAACAGTAGGTAAATAGTTTTCTCTGAAGCAAGATTATATATGTGCTTGGGAAACTCATCTCTTCAGCCTCCACTTGTGTTATTACATGACAAATATTTTGTATTATTGCAAGGCAGAAGCATAAGAAATCAGAGTCATTCATCTGTTTTGGAAGGGATATAGAATGGGCATAATTCCAGAATAATCTATTAAGGTGCCTAACTAAAGGAATTGATGGAAGGAATCTTGGCGAGGTTAGACATGGAAATCCCAGCCTCACCAGGGAAATCAAATCCAGATGGTTCCTTACACCTTTCCCAAGAAATCCTGACATTTTAAGTTTGTTGATCAACCCTCATGGTCCCTCCCTCTCCTGTGCTCCAGCAACAACCAGCTTTAAACATATTTCCACACAGCTGGAGGGAAACCCCAGCTGCAATCATGAAAAATAACAAATAATAAAAGAGGCTGTGAGCAGCAGTGAGGCTGGCAGGAAACATTCCCAGTAGCACCTGCTTCCTGAGTGCGACATTTATTTGATCCCCTGGTACCATCTGGGCCATGCCCCACTCTTTTGTTTTTGTTAAGAGTTTAGAAAAACAATTCAGCTTTGACTAATTGCTCTTTAAGGTTTAGGGACTCACCCTTTTTCCTCCCCTCCAATTTCCTCTCCTGCTCTTCCACTCAATTACCCCCCTGCAATGCTTCCCTCCACCCTCTTCTCCTTCCCATCTCTGTCCAAACCACCTATCATGAAGGAACAGTTTTATGTATCTATATCCAATGAAGCCCTCACAATGGAACGGTTTGCTTTTACTGCGTTGAACCTTCCGGCATTATTTTATCTAAGTGAACTCCTGGCATGATGGAATGAGAATTTGCCTCTTCTTTTTTCATGATTTTTTCAGATTAAGATTTGGGCTGGCTGTGATTTAGAATCAGTTGTAATGCAGCCTTTTCTTAATGGTGGAATGATTTTCATCCCAACACGTATATAAAGTATGTGTTATAATTAAAAATGCATGAAATATTTCCATCAGGAAGAGGTGGAAACAAGAGCAGGATCTTAAATACTCATCAGCATTAGGTCATACATTTTCAGTTTTGTGTGTATATTTTCCATCTGCTTTGCTTTTGTTTCAGAAGCCCATTGAGATTGGAATTCTACTAGACCAGTCGTGTCAAGCTCAATTTCATTGAGGGCCACATCAGGGTTATGTTTGACCTCGGGTGGGCCAGAGTGGGCGTGGCTGGGGTGAAATTGGCCAGCTCAACATCACTCGTGTTAGGGGCACCTGTGGTGGCCTGACCGCTCTGTCAGAAAAAACAGGCTCCTGAGCTCCATTTTAGGCTGTGGCGGCCTCCTGCAACCCTCTGCCAGTGAAAATGGAGTGTGTGAGGGTCGCATGCGGTCCTCCCAAGCTCTGTTTTTTCAGGGAGAGGCACCGTAGGCTGGTCCTTCATTGTTTCCAGGGTGGCCCCACAGGCCAGATCTAAGCACCCCGTGGGCCGGATCCGGGCCTTGAGTTTGACACCCGTGTACTACACTAATGACACTTTACCTCGTGTCACTTTACTAATGACACTAATGACCATCTCTCCTTAAAACCCTTGGAAATCCACCAACAACGGCCTGAAACCTAGGAAAAATGTTGAGATTGCCAAGGATTAGCCAGTGTTCCCTCTGACCAGACCTATCTGAAATTACAAAAAGTATTATTCAGATAGTATCCTATCCGCTGAGTTGCTGTAACTCCCAGAAAAACACATATCTTTTTTCTCACCTTCTGTTCTACGGGGGAGGGGGAGGGGGATAATAAATTAATCCCACTGCCCAATACACAGTCATGTTGCTATGGTGGGAATCTATGTAAAGTTAGTGGCAGGCAGGCAGACTGATTGGTTGACACATAATTCTTCCAAAAGCAACTTACAATAGCTACTTTAAGATGTAGGCAGGTCATTTGATTGCTTGTAGACCCCAATAATTCTTCCAAGGTGCACAGTAGCCCAGGTAAAGCTAGGAGCGGTGAAATTAATAGGCATTCCTTTCTCTGGCAAGGGATTAATGGATTGCAAAATGTCAGTCTGCTTGGTTTCCCCCCTCACTCCTACTCAAGTGATTGCCTTGAAACAAAAAGACTCTCTTGAGATGAGATGCTCAGGGCTGCAAAGAGACAAGTGTTGTCATCAAAGAAAGAATGGATTGTCCATAAGCACCAGCACTGCAAAAGGAAAGGCCAGATTTGGTCCCATTTCAGATAAACCAGTACAGTGTAAGAAAATAATGTTCTTAAAAAACAACAACGATACCTGATCAGAAAGGTATCAAATTTGGATTGGTAGAAAATCCTGGTGTGAAGCTATCTAGCATTGGGTATGAATGGCATAGAAATGCTGCATATATATGAATGCTGCTCCCAGAAAGTGATCCTCAGGGATTTCTGTTCAACCTAAGTGGGTCCTCATCAATGCTTTTTAATATTCTCATAAATTAACTGAGGTCAACCCAAGATGCTATCAAATATACAGTCAATCTCTATGTTCTGTCCGATCTAGGGAAGGAACCAAAAGTGCTCAGTCAGTGTTTGGCCATGGTAATGGACCAGATGAAGGTCTATACACTGAAACCAAATTCACCACCGCCACCAAGAGAAAGAGGATGTTTCAGCTTTCAACATATACTGGAAACAGCTACATTCTCTATAAAGCATCATGTCTGCAAGATCTATAAGTACTTTTAGAACTTTGTCTTTAAAGTCACCTTGCGGCACAGACCTTTACCAGTTAATGCATCAGGCAAAACTTCACTTCTACAAAGTAAAGGTTTAAGATAATTTCTTATTTGCTGTAATATATTGAGCCTATTACATAAACCGATTATTACTGTTGTTGCTGCCCTTATAGATGATCTAGAAAATTTAGGTGATGCAAACGATGCCCATTAGAATAATGGCTGGGACTGGGACTTCTGATGACATTATGACATGGTTCAATTATCAGTGATGTTCAGATCATTTGCAGGACAAGTTTGAAGCACTCATACTAACCTATCAAGACCTTCAGCATGTAGGACCACATTATCTGAAGAAGTATTTCCCCATCCTATTTAAGACTACCATTAGATGCCAGAGCCCATCATGTGACTTAGATCAATGGTTATCAGAGACTGCATCTTCCAGTAGAGCTGTGTCCCCCAGGTATAACATTTTGTCCCAAGAGAGGCTTATCTAATAACTTATTTTGCTGCATTTCGCATGCATGGCAAAAAATCCCTTTTATTTCTTTCCTCTGGTCTTTTAATCTGTATAAAGTAGCATTTCTCTGACGCTTTCATTTTTATATATTATATTTTTTGTGATCCTATCATCTTGCCTCTACTACTTTTAACTCAGTGTTGGATTTATTATTCTATTTTTTATTTTTTTTTATTTGGTTTGGGGCTTTATTTATGTTTCTAAGGAGCATTAGCTTGACTGCTAATGTCTACTGGGTAACTAAAAATATTTCAAAATTGAGTAAATGAAACATAGGTGAAGATTATATCTGGTCAACTTCAGGGCAACATCATTTCTCCCTTTCAAAACACCTGTGACCAGGGATATTTTAAAATGTCAATTAATTAATGTATGCGGAATTCAAAAAGGCGTGTTCTGTGAAGTGGAATTTTTTTTGGCTTGTTTATCATATTTCTTCCTCCCCTGAGCCCCTTGTTCCCAGTGAAGATCATAAAAAGATCTAAATGTCTAATTCCAGAAGCTTTGAACAACCCCAAAGCTCAAAGCCTTCTTCAAAAAGTGAGATAGAATTTCAAATACAGTTTTTCTTGTTCTCTCTTAAAAAGGGATGAAGCTTCCCTTACATGCCTTATTGAGGATCATGAAGGCGTTTGGGTGAGCAAATGAAAAGAAGCAATCATTTTATTAAAATGACATTTTTGTATGATTTTAAATAATAATATGGGGACATATTTTTGACAATTCAGCATGTTTGAACATGTTTTTATTATTGAATTCTATTATAAAGGTTACAATGAGCTTCACAATAATCTATGAAATAGGCCATGCTAAGACATCCATTGAAAATATTACTGTCTGACGTCAAGCAGCAAAACATCTTGGGAGCTTTTCCTACTGTCTGCCTCTCTCTCTCTCTCTCTCTCTCTCTCTCTCTCTCTCTCTCTCTCTTTCCCTCCCTCCCTCCCTCCCTCCCTCCCTCTCCCTCCCTACTCTATCTATCTATCTATCTATCTATCTATCTATCTATCTATCTATCTATCTATCTATCATCTAGTCAGTCTGTCTGTCTGTCTACCAACCTACCTACCTACCTACTTACCTATTTTGTTGTCTTCTGTCTGATCTTAACATTCTGCCTCTCTTGCTACTGTGTGTGTGTGTGTGTGTGTGTGTGTGTGTGAAGGTGGGAACAAGCATGGCCAGTGAAGCACATCGTTTGAGATATCCTGAAAATGACACTGATTGCTGTCTTCCTAGAGGGGCTAATATGGTACCTCTAAGGATGGGTGAATATTATCTCACATATGAGCCAAGCAAAAGATGAAGAGAATGTGATGGGGACATGGCAGAATTAAGATGTTGAAGAAAGGCTCTACAACAATCTGTACCACTACTTCCAGCCAAACAATTGACATTGTTATGAGATGCCAAGTGTTGAGCAATTATCCCTGCTCTTTCCTGCTGGAGTTGTTCATTGCAAAACCTTGGACTTTTGTTCCTAGATAACATTGCTGCAACAGTCCAATAAGGTTGGTTTTCCTTCATTTTCACTATGTAATCAGATAGACTGGACAATGGGAAGACTGTCTGAAAATGTCCTTAGTTTCTTTGTTGTATGTTATTAAAAATGATTTTAAAAATTCAGCTTTGTGTTTGCATTTTCTGTCATGCATAAAATATCAGTTCTTTATTTTCAGGAAAGCATGGAAATTCAAATTAGTTAAAACAGAGCAGAGAGTACATATTTCACATTCATGTACATAAAATACCTTTTCTGTCTCTATATGTGTATGCGCATGCACGCACAATGGCCATGTGTAAATTCAGAGTTTTAAGGCTGACGATGCATACTTATACGTTCTATTCACAATGGCTTGATGGCTCTGTATCCTTAATCTAGTACCTTCCAAATATGCTGGACTTTAATTCCAAGCATCCCAAGGCCAACAGAGATAAATTTATTTTATTTTATATTTATTTATTTATTTAGTTTGTCAAGTACGTATGAGAAAACAAGTATAAGTATGAACATAACATATAAACATATAAGTATAAACAGGTATAAGTATATACATAATAAATGAGTATGAATAAATGGGAACAGTAGGACAGGGACGGTAGGTATGCTGGTATGCTTATGCATGCCCCGTTACAGACCTTTTAGGAATGGAGTGAGGTCCACAGTAAACAATTTAAGATTAAAGTTTTGGGGGTTTGAGGATGTAAAACAGTCAGGTAGTGAGTTCCAGGCATTGACCACTCTGTTGCTGAAGTCGTATTTTCTGCAATTGAGTTTGGAGCAGTTTATTTTGAGTTTGTATCTATCGTTTGCCTGGGTATTATTGGGTTCTTAATTTCTTAAATAGCAACCAACTTAAAAAGTTCTTAAAAAGCAACCAACCAGTTAAAACCATAAAATAAGCTTCCCTACTTTTTCTCAGAACATAAAACATGAACGATCAAGGGCCTCAAATATGAACTTCCAATGTTCCTTACCATTTGAAATGACCCTTCTGGATTTGCATGCTTCTTTACCTGATGACTTTAACAGAGTGAACTAGGAGGACAAAGAAACAGGATTTCCGGTTCCTCCGTGACGTTGATGGTAAAGACTGCAATTGCAATATTCCTGCTTGGATGGTCCCACTGCGTCCTCCTTGTTCAAAGCCAATAATTATACTGTAAGGTGTTCCTCATGAGTCTAATTGTTGGATTTACATTTACAAATCTCCCTTGAAAAATGAGTTATTTTTCACTCCACTCTTTGAGGAAAGCAAAACAACAAATTTTAAAAATTTATGGTGTGCCTTTCACTGGTTGCTCTCAAAATACCAAAATAGTTTTTTTCGATTTTCTATTTCTAATTTTCCGGTCCTGACAGTTTGCTTTGCTGAAGCCATTGGCGCGACTTCTTTGTTCATTTCTGTCAAACTTTTCCTGCTCTATGATGGCAGGAGTTTTCTGGCATGTATAGTCTTCTGGGAACTTGGGATTTCCTTTCCTGAAAGTGGAGTTCTTGTCTTTCCTATTGTCCAAGGATGTCTGGGTAACTAATTATCATTACGCTGAACATTATGATAGAACTATACCAAATAGACGCCAAGTGAAGAAATACATGGATGTTCACACTAAGAGCTTTGTCAAACTTGTTTCCATGTTACTGTATTCTCAGAGCAAAATTGGAGCTAGACGTTTCAAGAATTAGAAAACTCTGTCCTAATTCAGAAAAGTTAACTCAGCTAAGATATTAAATTGCTTTTCTCTTTACAAAAGACTGGAACGAAAAAATATACATTCTTGATAGATCTAATAGCATAGATAGATCTAATAATAGATATACAAAATTCTAGCCAATTTGCCCCTAAGATGTTACTTGAAACTCCAGAGTTTATGCTGGGTCTCTTGAAGCTAAAAAGTAATTTAAAATTAAAGAAAAATATTATGTGTACATGAGGCATTTTGGAGAGTCAGAAGTCATCATTTCTCTGTCATTAGGGCTTGTGGTTTTAGAGGATTGTGTGAAGGACATTCATTGTATGAGGATTCTGTCATTGCCGTATATCCTCATCTGTTTCTGTTTATTACTATGATTAGCAGGAAGAAACGTTTCAACAAATTCAGAATACTTAACGAATAGAGAAAGCATAGATAAGTGGCACTGATATATAACTGTTATAAGTAAAGAATATTAAAATGAACAGATAACAAACATTCAAGAAATGAGACTTTCTTATTGACTAATTAAGAGGATAATTATAATATAGTAAATATATTGAACTATTAATATAGTAAAGCAACATAATAAATGTTAACATAATAACAAGTCATATCAAGAAAGACCAAACAGAGGCGTTTCAGATGATATAGGAAACAGACTAAGCAGGTACTCTATCGATTTGTTGGACTACTATTATCATTCTATCATGTTTCAACTATATAAAATAGAAAATTTTATATTTTAGGTCAAATGCTGTATATAGAATAATAGAGTTGGAAGGGCCCTTGGAGATCTTCTAGTCCAACCCCCTGCTCAAGCAGAAGACCCTATACCATTCTGGATAAATGGCTGACCAATACTTTTTGTCCTGTCCTCAGGTGCTTTGATAAGGAAAGTCATTTAATGATTGTATATGTTATGATATCTCAGTTTCCACATCAATTGGACATCAGAAACCTTAACTTTTTTTAACACACACAAATGTCTGTCTGTCTGTATTTATATATGTATTTCTCTTTAGCCAGGTTCTTCCTACGTAAACCAAGATTTTATTCAGCCCTAGTTCAGTGAAATCACAATCCACTAGAACTAGGGCTACATAAAATCTTGGTTTACGTAGGAAGAACCTGACCAAAGAGAAATACACATAAAACCTACAAAAAAAGGAAGAAAACAAGTATTTATATATGTATATACAGTGGTGGGATTCAGCCAGTTCTATCCGGTTCTATTCTCTTCAGGCAAACTGGTAGCGGCGACTGTGGTAGGCCCCGCCCACCTGCCCAGACATAATGCCTTCCTATTTAGCCACGTTCTGGAGGCTGTGTGCATGCGTGGAAGGTGTGCACAAGAGAAAAGTGTATGCGTGGAAGGCCGAGCATGCGTAGAAGGTGGTGCATGCGCTGACATTTGCGAACCAGTAGGGAAGGTAAATGAATCCCACCTCTGTGTATATATATGTGTGTGTGTGTGTGTGTGTGTGTGTGTGTGTGTATATCCCACCTCTGTGTATATATGTGTGTGTGTGTGTGTGTGTGTGTGTGTGTGTGTGTATGGGTCTTTGGTTATTCGGGTCTTCTCCCGCATAGAATTGGAAGTATCTTGGTGACGTTTTGACGAAGTCTCATTCGTCATCTTCAGGCTGGTGTTCTCGGAAGCACGAAGCCGAGAACACCAGCCTGAAGATGACGAATGAGACTTCGTCAAAACGTCGCCAAGATACTTCCAATTCTACGTGGGAGAAGACCCGAATAACCAAAGACCTACATACAAACACCCGCGAAAACCTCAGAAAACAAATATATATATATATATGTATGTATGTATGTATGTATGTATGTATGTATGTTTTTTGTATTAAGTCATCCTGGATTACCACGAATGGAGGAGATATCACAAATCTCCAATTTTTGCCTTTCAGCCCAATCTCATGGGCCATCCAGACAGTATCATATAGCCGACAAGCTATTTTTCTATGTTTTTAATATTTTTGCTGATAATACTATATCAGCAATATAGCCTCCCTTTATTTATAGTATTATCAGCAAAAATATTAAATATATATATGTATGTATGTATGTATGTATGTATGTATGTATGTTTTTTGTATTAAGTCATCCTGGATTACCACGAATGGAGGAGATATCACAAATCTCCAATTTTTCCAAATATCTCCTCCATTCGTGGTAATCCAGGATGACTTAATACAAAAAACATACAAAAATACAAAAAATACAAAAAACATACAAATAACCTACCTGGAAATGAGCTGGTAATCGGGTAAGAACCTGTGGCTTGAGGGTTAAATCAACTGCCTTGTAGGCAGACGGCCCAGGTTCAAATCCCAGTAAGGGTATGACTGTCTGATGAGAGCAAATAAGCTCGAAATAGATCTATAACAGCCTCCCTTTATTTATAGTATTATCAGCAAAAATATTATATATATATAATATTAATTAATTATATATATATTAATTAATTATTAATTAATATATTAATTAATTAATATATATATAAATAATTAGATATGGCAATTGCCTATCTCTTAAAATACAGCTTATAATATGCATATACAATGGTCTCCATTCAAACCAGAGCAGTCTTCAGAGATTGAATCAGGGCATGGAGAGCATCACCACAAGGACGTCATCATGATGGCATGTGTTTTATGATGCAATGATTATGCAAGCAGCATGGTTATATAATGATGTATATTGCGAGTATATAACTTGTGTGGTTTGCAGACAGCCAGGTCTATTGCTTTCTTTCTTCCTTGGTTGGAAAGAGAGGAAAGAGAATTCTTTCCCCATGAGTAAGGCTGCTGGACTAGTTCCCCTTTCATGGGAATGTGGCTCGAAGTGAGTCTGAAAGAGCATATTCTCTGAAAGGTTTCTTAGGAAGAACATTTTAACCAAATGAAATAATATGTTAGTTCCAAACAAGTGAATGAAACAACAATGAGATCAGAAAGCCTGGAAAGAGTAGGAGGCAAGTCCATTGTCTTTGTCAACAATTCAAATGGCACGTTAAATTTTCTCTCCTATTGCTTGTTGCAAAATCAGAGGAAATATGTTTCACTGCAAATTCTCCAAAGCAGGTCAGCTAAACATGTCCTACATTTCTGGATTCAGAAATTCTTTTCTTGAGAAATTAAACTGATTATTCAGACATTAGAAATAAAGAAGCACTAATAGGCTATTTAGAGCTGGAGCTTATAATATTGTTTGCCCTGAAAAAGATTCATGAGCTTTTTGTTTTCCATTCTTGATTTCAGTGTTCAGATACTCTTTGACAGGGAAAAAAAAACACAAGCGGATGTGTTACTTGGACAAGTTCAATAGAGAGAATAAAATCTGAGACAAAAATCAAAATTTTGTCAACGAAATTGTGAAATCTTCTCTAGCTTTTGGTCTCCACACCTTTGAGAAGCCTTTTCAAATGAGGCAAGCTTTTTCTTAAAAAATTAAGTAAGTTTGTGGTTTTATGATGATTAAAATGAGGTGTTTTATTGTACTGATTATACTGAGGTGTTATCATACTGATCATGAGCTGTTTTGTATGTATGTGAAAGGTAAGAGGTGGGTTTCAGCAGGTTCTGACCAGTTCTGGAGAACCGGTAGCGGAAATTGTGAGTAGTTCGGAGAACTGGTAGTAAAAATTCTGGCTGGCCTCGCCCCCATCTATTCTCTGCCTCCCAAGTCTCAGCTAATTGGGAGGAAATGGGGATTTTGCAGTATGCTTCCCCCGGATTGGGGAGGGAATGGAGATTTTACAGTATCCTTCCCCTGCCACACCCACCAAGCCATGCCCACCAAGCCACACCCACAGAACTGGTAGTAAAAATTTTTGAAACCCACCACTGATATACATGAATGGCTGTTTGACTTTGCACTATTATGGTTCTGGAGGTTGTTTGTGTATGAAAAGTGAGCTTATCAGACTGTATGCTGATGTGACATGATCCTGGCATCCAGCTTCATACACTTGCAGGACTGGGACTGGATCCTCTTTGCACAATGCATCTCTTAAAATGTTCAGCCTTTTCCTTCCTTACGCTGATCAGCAAGAGAACCGTAGGTGGTTTTCAAGCTGCCAGGTCAGCTGAAGGGCTTCGGCAGAACTAGAAGTATTCCAAACATGCGGGCAGGAAGAGAAGCTCGGGTTTCCATGGCTTTGGAATGCTGCTACAGGCCAGCCAGGGTTGGCTTTTGTACTGCTCACTTCCTGAAGGGCCGATGCACACTTCCTGCTTCGGTTCCTGTCTCCCCTCCTTTGCTCCCCCAATACCATGTAGCCAAACCGGCAGTTTTACTGGAAATACTGAGTGTTCTCTGAACTTTTTATTGCTGGAGCCAACATTTCCATTTGGCTCTGGCTCAAGTGCCTAACCTCCCCTTGAAGAAACACATTTGAGACTCATTTCTTTACAGAAACTAATATATATGCATATATACATACAGGCACCTGTACTGTGCATGAAGATAGAGATAAAGACAGAGAGAGGGCAAAACAATATATAGCAGAAGAGCAGAACAAAAACAAATGTTTTGGAACCTATTCCTTCTATCTTTTACTTTCAGTTACAGGGCAAATTGTTAAGGGAAAGTTATTTTCCCTGTCTGTTCATGTAGAGGATCTAGGTACGCATATCATGCTATATCCTGGTTTAGTCAATAAACCATCATTATCTGGGTTCACATATAACCAGAAGCTATAGTTCACAAGTCACAAAGGCTAAACTTATGTCGCACTCCAAGCCAAGCCAAAACCAAACAAATCATATTTTTGAACACGCTATAACTGGCTTCATTCACACATTGCACTAAGCCATAGGCATTAAGCCATTAACAGAATTATAGTGATCTGGAATAGGATGACATGAGGGGGACAAAGCAAATCCCTTCTTCCAGTCACCCTGGTTGGATTTTTAAAGGTTTTCCAGCTGCCAAAGTTCCACTCATTTCTTTAAAGGAGCAGACTGTTGCTTCCTGCCAGTTGGCTTTCCAGTTTGGTTCCCACTAACTCGCTTGTTCCCAAATGGGGCCAGGTGGAGATACTTCGATTAAAATGTAAAATTCTGGACAAATGAAGAAAGGCTTCCATGGGACCCATCCAACACAAATAGACAGTTGTTGGACAACCATCCTCATAAAATGTTCCGTCTTAGAACAGCAGGAAATCTCATGCCTCAATCATGTTGCCCCATGACGTTCCCCTGTGATGAGCTGTCCTGTGTTGCCCTGTTGCCTGGACAATTCTAACTCTATGAGGTCCTGATGGGTGGTTCTCTCAGCTGAAATTCCAGCCCCAACCAACATCTTCCATCATGTGACAGGCTCTTCCAACTGCTATGCATAATCCCCTGATTATTTCGTGCACAGCTTTCTCTTCCTTTTTTCTTTCCCTTTGTACTGATTCAACTATTTTTTTAACCTTTGAAATGATTCATTGTTTGACTTATCACAGTGACTGGTGACAGAAGGTTGCATCTATTGGCTGCCAATGTGTGATCTGCACAAGCCACCAGGTAGGCTTGGTTGGAGAACTAGAGTTTGGAAAATGGGGTAAGGTGTGCGGATAGAAGGGGAAACTTGAAACTAGCCTAAGAAAATTACATGATAAGAGGAAGTGAGAAGCTGGGGCTCCTGCAAATAGAACCACTATGAGGAAATACCTTGCCTATCTGATTACAAAAATACAGGAGACAAAGTCATTTCCATTACACTTCTCATGGAAGTGGACAGACCAAGACCATGTCAAGACTTGCAATTTCTAGAAATTGGCAGAACCAACTTGAGCTCAGACTTGCAGCTGGAAATTGCATCATTTCAAGCTTCCCCACTCACGTGCAATGCTATCTCCTACATTCCCTATATATCTCTTCTTGACATAGGATAAGGGGAAAAACACTTCCAGAGTGCCTATAGTTGCCAATCTTTAGCAGGTCTTCTAGAAATCACTAGTGGCACCATGGAAACCATGGGGATTAGTTCAGTTTTGTTCTATTTGGGGAGGCTACGCTCAGATGGAAGCCTTTTTAGAGTATTAGAGCAATCTTTCCCAGAGTTCCAAATATGTTGGACTGTATCTTCCTGCCAATTGGCTGAATGGGTTGCCTAGTTGAGGATGAGGATGGAGTGTGCCTACCTGTCTGATCTGGTATGAAAGGCAGATGCTTTCAGGGAGAGGCGGTCCCATAAATAACCTAGTCTTGTTACATTTAGAGCTTTAAAGGTGATAAGCAGCATCATGAATTGTACCTGGAAAAAACCTAAGAGCTAGTATAGCTCATACAACAGGAGTATAATATGGGTGAACTTAGAGGCACCCAATACCGTGCACACTACTGCATTCAGGACTAGTTGTAGCTTCTAGGTAGTTTCAAGGGCAGCCTCATATGGACTTCCAAACAGGAAGTCACCAAAGTCTGGGTGACCATGCAAGAGGCATGCAAAACATGACTAAGAAGGCCCTTTATAGTGCAGCACCAGGCAGAGCAGCAGATAAATGTGTTAGATTGGGTGAATGAAGAGACGGAAGCCAGGCTCAAACAACTCTTCTTTACTTGAAGTCTGTACAATCCAGTGCTTGCCTGTCTGATAGCTTGCCCTTATATAGGGAGCTGTCAGGAGGCTTAACCAATCAGGTTGGAGTATTTTTCCTGCCTGTTTGTTGGAGCCTATTGCTTCACTGTTAGTATCTAACAAAAAGCCATCCAGGGTGATCATTCTGGGAAGCTCTTGGAGAGGCCTTTTGTCTGTGACGTTCATGGGATCTGGATGAAGTAGAGCAGGCCTTTTCTGGGGCAGTTTCTCCCAGGGGCCTGTATGGTAGCTTTTCACATTTCAGAAACGATCAAAGCCATTTTATGAAATCAAGTGTCTGGCTCCAATAGGCTGGCTGACTTGCCATCCCCTCCTACGCGAGCTGCACTGGCTCCCGGTGGTCTTCCGGGTGCGCTTCAAGGTTTTGGTTACCACCTTTAGAGCGCTCCATGGCATTGGACCGGGGTATTTACGAGACCACCTTCTGCTACCAACAGCCTCTCATTGACCAGTACGCTCCCATAGAGAGGGGCTTCTCAGGGTGCCGTCGGCCAGTGTCGGCTGGCGGCCCCCAGGGGGAGAGCCTTCTCTGTGGGGGCATCTTCCATCTGGAACAAGCTCCCCCCGGAGATACGGATGATCCCGGACCTGTGCATGTTTCGACATGCTCTCAAAACATTTTTATTTCAGCAGGCTGGCCTGGCCTAACTCTCCCTTTTAAATTTTTTAAATTGTTAATCTGCTTTGTAATTGGGTGTTTTAAATTGTTTCGGCCAAAATATTTAATAATTTTAATTGGTTTTAATGTTTGTACTATCTGTTTTTTATCCTGGCTGACCACTGCCCTGAGTCCTCCTGGGAGTAGGGCGGTATATAAATGTGATCAATCAATCAATCAATCAATCAGCACTTGCGCAAAAGGCTGACATGTGCCCGAACTGTATGCACGCACGAAGCGAGTATGCACGTGCACAGCGAACTGGTAGTAACAAAATGTGAAATCCGCTGTTGCTTGCCACATTTTATCTTTCCTCTACCTAAAAACATTAATTTATCCCAAGCCAGAAAGTTTCTCCCTCCAGATTGTTTAAAAAATAAATAAGTGTGCCTTTTTACAAGATTGAGCACCAGACTTGGCTCTTAACCGAGGTTCCTGTCTCTAATCTGTTTGTTTTGGCCTGGTTTCAAATAGTAAATAAGTAAATAAACATATAAATATTTTTAAAGACAAACATTTCAATGCAGGCTAATTACATTCTATCAGTGGTGGGTTGCCCCCGGTTCTGAAGTAAAATCATAAGCACAGTAATTTTTCACATAGTGAACACATTGCTGAAAGACTGATAAAGGAGAATATCTGTAGCTCCGAACTGACATGAGGGCTTCTTGGTACTCTCTGAGTACCTTGTTTGGTTCCTTGAAGATGTTTCATTACCCAAACTAGGTAATATCATCAGTGTTAGTGGCTACCATCGTACTTCTGTACTATCCATGCCTCTTTCACCAGTCACTCATTTTTATATTAAATCCCTGTTCATTCAGTACACTTTTTTCCCCTCTAACTTTACCTCTTCTTGTTTTACTTCCCATACTGAACTAACCATTCACATGGCATCCAATTTACTCTTATGTTTCTCCTTGTATAGTTAACTTTCACTTCCATATAATAAATTGACTGGAAGTATATTCTTATAAATAGACATTTTCATTTCTTTTGGCAAACATTAGTTTCTCACAGCAGCCCAAATGTTTCTCACAACTACCCACAATGTTTTAACCTGCTTGGTCTTTGATATATTAATTCCAGATCCATATTCCTGTGCATGATAGTTTACCTAGTCACTGCAATTTGTTTGAGTTCTCAGCCAAAAACATGGCTCACCTGCATACAAAAATGCACCATTTTAACTTCTCCACTCAAGACGGTTTAAAGAACCATTCCTTTATTTATAAATGTAGCCATAGACAACAAACATTGATTGTATATTTTGTCTTACTGCTTCAATAGCATATTTATCTTATTGATCACGATGAACCCTTTTGTAAGCATTCCACTTCTTATCATATTTGTCTTATTTTCACTACACATTACTGTCATCATATTTGCCAATCAACTTTTGATTCTATTTTTGTAAAAAGGTTAACATAATTTAAGTCTATTAATTGAACCATAGGCTTTTTCTAAGTCAATAACCTAGAATAACTCACTTTCGTGTGTTTTTCAGTCACTTGAATGGCAACATCTAGTCTGCACATTCGTTGACCAACTTAAAGCTGCACTTTACTTAAAAACGTTCTTCATTGTCAAATGTCTACGGAGATTCTCAGTCATCCAGGTCATAGTTGTCCCAAAGATGCTTTTTTTTTCAAGAGGCAACTGGACTTTCTGGTTTTTCTTTGAAGATGTTTTTCTTCTCATCCAAGAAGCTTCTTCTGCTCTGAGCTGAAAGTCTCGTTGCCTCTTGAAAAAAGTTCTTCATTGTCACTTCTCATATCCTTTTTAGAATTTTTATCAATACCTTCTCAGACATTCTTAGCAAATGAACCTCCTGTGCTTTTTGCATTTACTCTTGTTGTGTTTCCTTTTGAGTGAAGGAACAATAATGGCTTTCTTCCAAACATCAGATACTGATGCAATCTTCACACACATATTAAATAAACTCTTCATTAACTCTATCCACTTTCATATTAACCCTCTTGCAGATGCACCATCTTCACCTGCAACCTCAGCATTTTGCAGTGTTCTTACAGCAGGATGAATTTCTTCTCATCATTTTTGTCTTGAGCAAGTGAACAGGGAAAGCAAAAAAGAGTTGAAGAAGAAGAAGAGGAGGAGAAAAGAAAATCCAAGGAATCTGAGGCTGGGTACTCCTGCTAACTGGCTGCTGACTGCTGCTGAGAATATCTTAAGTGCTGATGATTGGCCATTGTGTCTGACTGGTGTACTGTTCTTGCTGATTTAGCTGAAGAACTTCAAGAGACATGTGCGGATTGAGTTTCCAGGGAGCAAATTCAATGAACAAGCGAACAGGAAGAGCTAACAGGAATTTGACAAGAGGAATGGAGAAGAATCAGACTTGCACACTGGATTTCAGAAGAATGGGTTTAGCAACTTCCAAAGAAAGTTTGTGGAATCCAATGGCTTCAAACCCTAGAGAAGAAAAGAGGCCAGGAATGATGGGCAAGCCTATGAAATAGAATACTGAAGGTGCAATCACAAACAATTCCTATAAGAAGGAGAGATTGACAGAGGTTGAAATGAATGCACACTAAAATAGAGAAGGAAAAAACAAACATATAAAGGAAGTGAAAGGAAGGGACCATAGTCAAGGAAGAATAATTTCCAGGAAATGTATGAATTGTTTCAGAGTGTCCAAAGCTGAGAATAAGCTGAAGCTTGCACCAGATACCACAGCAACAAAAAGGGATTTCTTCTGATCTTAATGATGCCACTGGGGGAAGCATGAGTTAGTAACAAACAGATTGTCTCAAAGTAACTACAATTCCTGTCTCTGATAGAGATTCTATCTCAGGAGATACTATAGACCTAGTGCATCTCAGCAAGGTCTTCAACATAGCCACTGGTGATATTCTCTTTAATATAATGATCCAACGCGGGTTGGATATTGGCTAAATGATCAAACCAAAAGAGTACTTGATTATGGCTCTATTTCACTTCAAGGGTTATTATTATTATTATTATTATTATTATTATTATTATTATTAATAATAATAATAATAACCAACACAGTTCTCCTTAGCTGCTTAGCATGTTTATCAATCACTTGGATGGGGGAACTGAGAAAACAGCTTCAGCAATGAGCTGAAATGACTGAGATGGAATTTAACAGGGAGAAATGTAAAGTTTTGCATATGGCAGAGGTGGGATTCACTTACCTTCCCTACCAGTTCACAAATGTGAGTATGTGTGTATGTTCGCTTCGCTCGCATATGCCTTGTCTGTGCATGTGCACCGCCTTCTGTGCATGTACAGTGTGTCTGGGCGGGTGGGCGGAGCCTCCCACCATCACCGCTTACCGGTTCGCCTGATCCGGAGAGAACCGTCTGAATCCCACCAGTGGCATATGGGTAAAAAGAAATGGAAGTCATAAATTTAGATAGGGGGAGATTGATAGGCAACATTCCACATGAAATGGATCTCGATTGACCACAAATAAATTCAGCATAAATCAGAAGTTAAAGTTAAACATAAACCAGTTAAAAATACAAGCCTGCTATGAATACAAATATTATTTTGGAGTACCTTAACAGGAACATAGCACTGTCAACTTCAGAGATGATCCAGTGGACCCTCTACTGAGCTGGAAGGATGAATTAGAAGATTTCTATGGTGTCTTCCAATTTAATGATTCTATGATTTATAGCACTATTCCAGTTTCATTGTCTGGCATATCACTATCATCCCAATAAAAAACTAAAATGCTCCTTGCAAAATCTTCTGACTTCAGTTTCATCCCAAATTATTTCATTACTTTTATTCTTAAACTTAGTCTCTTTGTTAGTGGCTATTTGTTTAGCCTTTGCATCGCTCCCTAATATTCTTTTTTTCATTTCCTTCAAAATCAACCAGCATTTTCTCTTTTCATTTGTTTCTCATCCATAGTTTCTTTCACTTCATTTTTTCATCAAACATCTTTTTTTACATTCCCATTAATGTAACTGCACACATTTCTTTGGTATTTGGTCACATTTTTCTTTCCACTCTATTCCAAACGGCGTCCATGCAATCTTTTATTACATCTACTTTCCATTCATTCAGTTGGGAAGTTAATCTATCTTTTAATACATTTCAAAAGGAACTGGTACTTTCTTTTCCTGCACCCATTCTACTTTCAATTTATTTATTTATTTTTTAAAAGACTTACTTTTTCATAGCTATTTTTTCCCAAGAAGTCTTTCACTGGAGTATAGCATGCAATGGTCACCAATTGACTCATGAATTCTTACCTTCATATTTGCACACAACAATCTGTATGTCACCAATTCATACATTCTGACATACCTTTTAGCTCCTTTATTCATAATCAAACTTACACTTTCACTTCCCTGAACATATTCACTAAAAATCAAATCATTTTATTTCAAATCTATTACATCCTTCCCCTTTCTCTTGCATTTATTTATTTATTTATTTATTTATTTATTTATTTATTTATTTATTTATTTTGGTTTCATCAATGCCATCTGTAGCATTGTCACTAACAATAAGGATGATATTGGTCAGTGTGGGCAAATTTTGGGCACGAGAGCTAATCAAATAATCACTTACATATTGTTGCTTCCATCTCGTGAACTAGGAGATATCAAAACACTCAGAATGGCAAATTGGGATATGGAATAAGAAAGGTCTAAACCCCAAGGTAGATTTCAACATTGTAATCGCTCCACTCCAACTGCAAATTACGATTTGGTTGGTAAATAATTTAAGGACCATTTCATTTCTTATAAATCTGTCCAGTAATTAGGAAGAAGCCTTTCTAAAGATGCTTCTCTGGTCAGAGACCTATTTATCTGTCACACAGGGAAAGATCTCCCCCATCACATTTAGAAAAGTAATAATCTCTTTTGCCATGTAGCAACCATTTTAATTTATGATGTAATTTTTTTATTCTGCTGTTTAGTTTGCATTACTTGCGTCAGTTAAATAAAAAAATTGAATATGAATAGAATAAATGAATAAAATTAAGCATGCAAAACAGGATTAAACAGAGGGTCTATCTAATCCAGAATCCTGTTTAAAGAATGGCAAGTTAGATGCCCATGGGGAGCTCTGTTTAGACTCTCTCTACTTTAGGATATGAAGCATCCATTTAGCTGCCATAGTTAGTAGCTAATCATCATCATCCCATCCACATCAATGTATGATTTTACTATGTATGGCCACTAGCTTAGTGTACGTCTTAAAAGGATGTCTAAACTAGTGGCTAGTACACTCTGCATGCAATAATACTTCAGGGTTCAATTTTGTCAATTCTCAGCTACAATTGACAATTTCATTGGCTTGAAGGCTTGAGGGACACACATTGATTATGAATTTAACTTAAGAAAGTAGTCAGTGAGGCATTTTTAAAGCTTGTCTAACTAAAGTTTACTTCTGTAGGTCAATTGCCTAGAAATTGAAATCTTCCAGTTGTACAGTCCTCATTTAACAATGGTAATTGGGACCAGCAACTCCATTGCTAAGCAACATGATTGTAAAGCACAAAGTCATGTAACTATACTGACAAAATATCAGAGTGTGATATCTTGGGATCACCTCCTGCCAGCTTCCCCATTAACTTTGCTTATCAGAAGCCGACAGTGAAGACAGCAATGAGAGACATTGTGACTGTCACGATGGCAAACTGATTGCCAAGTGCCCAGGTCATGATCATGTCACTGCAGGGATGCTGGGATGACTGCAGCTATGAGAACCAGTCATAAATCTCCTCATCTAGCCTTATGCCGTGGTGGCGCAGTGGTTAGAGTGCAGTACTGCAGGCTACTTCTACTTACTGCCAGCTGCCTGCAATTTGGCAGATCAAATCTCACCAGGCGCAAGGTTGACTCAGCCTTCCATTCTTCTGAGGTGGCTAAAATGAGGACCCAGATTGTTGGGGGCAATAGGCTGACTCTGTAAACCACTGAGAGAGGGCTGTAAAAGCACTGTGAAGTAGTATATAAGTCAATTGCCATTGTTATTATTGTAGCTTTGAACAGTCACTAAACTAATAATCATTAAATGAGAACTACCTGTACAATTTCTAGAATTCCTACCAGGACATGAATTGAAAGCCAAAATTTACTGCTATGCTCTGATTTATTCAGCCAAAGTTTACTGAACAAATCAAAGGATTTATACTAGATGCTAAACCGCAAATCAAAATGATAGTTCTCTAAAATACATAAGTTGAAATGCTAATTGCCCTGTCTCGTTAACCATGCCATGGAGATGCATTTCTTGCATACTGTTTTAAAAGGACATACGCTTATAACATTGCTTTGATTTCACCCTGAGCCCACCAGGGAAGCAGCTAAAATTTGTATTTAGCTGTATTGATGTTAAAATAGTGTTTCCTTTGATCTTTGATCGCAATTCTTACTGCCTGAATTGATGATGCTGGTGATGACACAGTCAAGAGCTGGGATGTGCCAAATTCCCACAGGCTGTTTTATGTGTATAGGCTGCTGCAAATATAACGCACCTCCCCTCCAGTCACTCCTGCTCTTCATGGCAATTTGGGCTGCTGGAGAAAGTGGACATTTGTCTCCCATGTGTATATTTGCCTCTTGAAATGTCTGATGGGGCCTTATGCAGATCCTTTATATACATGGGCTTAGAGTTCTTCCGGAAATGGGCTTAGAGTTCTTTAGGCAATCCCTCTATAAAAACATGTGCTTAGTGAATGGCTAGACCGATATTTAAAATAAAAGTCTCTTCAGACAGCAGTAGTCCTGTGTGACAAAGAAGGAGGATGTTACCTGGGAAAGAGAGCTGGGTTTCTGCCAGCCATGTGATTCTCATATGACTGTGTTATGGTTCTGCTGTTTTTACTGATGGTGGTTTTCACATGACAGCATTTTCTACTGTTTTTATTACTTGGAGAGGGTAGAACCAGGAATGGCTTCCTCCCATTTCATTTCAGTTCATGTCCAAATGCCAGAGTGGATGGGGAGGGGAAAGTGGGACAGGTTGAAGGAAGGAAAGGTATCACAAAGCGTTGGACTTCATTTTGCACTCACCCTCTGCGTGTGTGTAAAATACAGTTGTGCTTAATAACAGGCCTTAAAATGGTATCAGTAACATTAATGACATTTCTCCTCTTTTCAAATAGGAAATAACTGTAAAGAAAGCACGGAATTCTTTAAAACTATAGTCTGCATGATGGCACTGGCATGGAGTTACGTCTGGTGGCCCCCCTTAGACAAAGACATAGAGGCGTGGATTGCCAAATGTGACCCGTGCCAAGAGACGAGACCAGCACCATCGCAAGCCCAACCAACAGAGTGGGAGCAACCCAGTGGACCCTGGTCGAGAATCCATATTGTCTTCGCGGGGCCCATGAATGGGAAATTCCTCCTCATAGTCGTGAGCACCAATCTAACAAATAGCACTTAGCAATATCATTTAGACTTATATACCACTTCACAGTGCTTTACAGACCTCTCTAAGTGGTTCACAGAGTCAGCATATTGTCCCCCAACAATCTGGATCCTAATTTTACCAACCTCGGAAGGATGGGAGGCTTAGTCAACCTTGAATAATTGTTGTGCTAATATATATTCTGTTTAGCTGACCAACAGATCAATCCAATAACATTGATAGGATTAACTCTAAGAATGAGATGGGTAGTACCTAAATTTGACAAATAAAAGGAATTAATTAATTAATTAATTAATGCACTGTCCTTTAATGAGTCTACCAATCTTAGAATCACAGCCAATGAGGGATCCGAGGAAGCTCCTTAGTCAGACCATTGATCCATTTATTTCTATGTTGTTCACCTTGGCAGGTGGTTGATCTCCAAGATCTCAGGCAGAGATCTCGGTCCCCAAGGGAGATGGCAGAGATGACACCTGAAAAGCTGATGAGCTACCATCAAGATACAGCTCTTTTCTATTCAATAGGATGATGTAGAGAGCCAAGGTTCCTGTTAGACCTTCATTCTAGTCTCACTTTTCATTCTCAAACAAAGATAGATTCTGTGTGAGTAGCGGTGCATGTCTCTTTCCTAAATGATAATGGCAAGAGGTTCTATGCTTTATTATGCACCAAATGTGAGTCTCCCAAAGAATTCTTCAGGGCCTCAACAAAAATTACGCAGCCAAGAAACATAAGCGTCATTCTGTTTAAACCTCTTTCTTAACAGCCTGAAGTCTAGCATTCATGCGCCAAATATCTTCTTTCCCGTTTAAAATAATTTTACATGGCCATTTAAAAATAAGACAGCCAACATTTGAACAGAGGAATTAAAAAGAATAAGGAAGTAATGAAAATGATCAAAGGCAAAAAGGAAAGGGGGGAAAAGAAGAAAAAGATTGGCAAATGATCCATGTAAATCGGAACTGCTATAGGCTGTTCATGAAAGATCCCACTGAAGCATCCTGCAGGGCACTCTTTTGAGAGGGAAGCCTTTGGCAGACACAACTCTTGTATTGTTTATATGTATCATTTGTAAGCTCACAGCCGGACACATGACTACAGTTGGAGTGATGGATGGATGGAGCTCAAAATGACTTGCCCTGTCTCTCTCTCTCCACTCTCACAGTGGTTTCCGTAAGTTAATGAAAATTGCACAACACAGCTGCCAACTGCCATGCCGGATATATTTTGCAACCAATGCTGCCATACAACATCAGCAGGATGATGTACCCAGATATTTTGGAGGAAATCATGAGGAAGTCCAGGAGAAAACTTTTAAAACATGAACATGTTTTTGAAGCCAGTGTACTAGAGATCTGAGAAGTGGTTGGGTGTTCTGCTGGAGGAGGGCCATCCTAGAGGTACACAATCATATTTCACTGCTGATCAGCTTTACAGGTGAGGAAGAAATGAGTTCTGGTAAAATTGGAAAAGAGCAGGACACTGTGAGAAATATAGCTAGCTGGTGAAACAGTCAGGAATGGTTTGATTTTTCTACTCATTTCTATGACTTTCCAAAAAGAAGCCTAGAAACTCTTCATTGTTGGAGAAGAGCCAAATTGGTCTAGGATGTCAAAAAAATCAGGAATCTGGTAGCAGAAATACATAGCAGTCAGAAAAGGTGCTAGCAGATTCCTTGCTAAAAGTTCTGTATTGCACCCTAGCCAAGCAACCATTTCCATCTTTGCTTTTGTACTCCCCCTGTGGACATTCTTGGTAGGCACTATGATTCCTTTTGCCCATCCTCTTCTACCAGCACCTACAGGTAATAATCCTGAAGCAATTATAACCTTTGAGTGTTATTGAGTATCAACACTGTTTATTGCATGCCTCTGTCATATAAGCTAGAGGGTCCCCCCCGCTCTTTTTAAGGGAAGCAGGTAACACCAAGCATGCTTTAGGACAAAATTATGTTTTTGAATTTATTTTTTCAGTGGATACATTTTTATGTGCTTGACTTTGATTTTACAAATACTGGATTATAAAGAGAGCTGAATAGAATGGGATGGGATGGGATACTTTATTAACCAAATGTGATTAGGCGCACGAAGAATTTGTCTCCGGTGCACAAGCTCTCGGTGTATACGCAAAACAATAAAGTATTAATAATCGTAATAACAAATGATAATGATCATAATAATGATACCAATAGAGAAGGTAGTGGAGCAGATGAGAAGGATCAAGAAGTTGATAAAGAAGAGGTTTCCTGTGAAGATGCAATTACTGTATTGTATTCAGAGTAGCCATCCCAGTTGTACTCTATTATAACATTTAGGGCAAGTAAAAAAGCTTATTCCCTCTGTATAGGTGAGGACAAAATTGGGTACACGGTGTCATTCCTAATATCATGGATGTTGTCCAAAACGATCCTGTAGCAAGTAGGTTCATTCAAATGAAAGCACACCAGGGGTGAAATCCAGCAGGTTCTGACAGGTTCTTGAGAACTGGTAGCAGAAATTTTGAGTAGTTCAGAGAACCGGCAAATACCACCTCTGGCTGGCCCCAGAGTGGGGTGGGAATGGAGATTTTGCAATCTCCTTCCCCCAGGAGTGAAGAGGGAATGGGGATTTTGCAGTATCCTTCCTCTGCCATGCCCACCAAGCCACACCCACCAAGCCACATCACACCACGCCCATCAAGCCACACCCACAGAACTGGTAGTAAAAAAAATTGGATTTCATCACTGAAGCAGACTTAGGGTTTGCCTCTGAAGAAAGGCGTCCAGTAGGGAGAAATACTTCCTTTAAGAGCATCTAGAAACATTGGTTTGCCCACGATTATCCTGGAAACAGAAATGGTATTGTGCTCACAAATGGATAGGCTCTGGCTTCTCCAAGAAAATACAGGATCTCAGCCCCTCAAAGAAGTTTGCTGTTTGTCCATGCATGTTAACTTTAGAGTAATTACCTCTATTGCAGATTTTATTCCCAAGAAATTGTGATGCTTTATATTTTTAGTTTAACATGGACACACTTGTCCTGCTAGCAACCCAAATAGTTACATTATACCATGCAATGACTGCAGATCAGTGTTGTGGTATCACATCCTCATTTTTAACCCTCAGGAATTAATGGTGCTACCAAAATATGTATTTGGATCTTTTAAACTGCTTTCTTGTTGTCAGCTCTTCTATGCCCTCAGCATTTTTAGGGTGGGGCCTTGTCCTGACTTTTGGACTAGCTCAGAAGCCAATGGTTCTATCCAGCTATTCAGGCTCTCCTGAGGTAAAATGGGTCACCAGCCCTTCTGTCCAGGGTCACTCACACATTTGAGTTTTCCAGTGTTTTTTCCTATTCAGATGGAATCGCTTATGTGAACAAGGGGGAGAGAAATTCAATTTGGAAGAGGCAGCATGAAGGTAGTATGAACACATTATTAATTTCCTGAAGTTTCGGGAACACCACTCCATTTGGCAATGAAAGGATAACCTGTATCCTCCCAACAACCATTGCTTTGCAGTCCTCTCAGATTTATATGGAAACAACAGACCGTGTGTGTGTACTGTATGTGTTCTAGATCCTGCTGATGCATGAACACCTCACAGCTTCCAGACCACTAAATTGCTCAGAGTGGCACTGAAATAATCTGATGAGTGTGGCATGTGCCGTCTAATTCAGACACAGTTAAGTGAGGGTTGCAGTTCTTATTGTGCCAATTCCAAGGCTTTTTGGAATCCACTTGATGTGGAAAAATGGGATATAAGCTTCGCAATTAAATTAACTCTAGCTAAATAAACATCAGTCTCAGGACTGATTTCTTGCCTTCCATAACTGAAGAGCAGTCAAAAGGAACGTGATTTTTCAGGTCTTTGTTTAGGAGAATGAGACAGATATCTCAGGGCTCACTGAGATAACCTGCTATCTGTGGGGCAAAGTTGCCCCACTGTTTTTGGAGTGACATTTTCCATGATGTCATCTTCATCTTGTTTTCAGAGGCAACTTAAATTTGTCTTCAACTAGTCCAGTTTCTTCTTTCCCCCAACACAAGTCCAGAAAAACTAAGAAAAAAACATAAAAAGAAATAAAAAGAAGCTTCCAATTTTCTTTGCAGCAAATATAATTACCAGGTTATTTATCTCTTACTCTATGGTTACCAAAAAAACTCATTTTTTTCCTATTATCCATTTTCCCCCTAATCATCAAAACCACAACTCACAAGTGCATTTTTTTCCTGTTTCAAGCAAAAAAAGTCTATAAGAGGTTTCCAGTCAGCCACAGATGTGGATATTGCCTTTAATCAAGGAAGTCAATTTAGCCATCTCTACAAATTTGGCCATGTTCACCAACCATTCCTCTGTTGTGGGTAGTATTGAGTCTTTCCACTTTTCATATAATAATCTTACTGCAAATTGTCACATATAAAAACAAAGTTACATGTCTTTTTTCTAGCTGTTTGTCCAATAGACCCCCATAGAAAAACCATTTCAATTATATATTAGCCTTTAAAATCGTCCAAATCAGTGTACAGAAGGCACTTGACTTTGGACCACAAAAGAGACCAGAATATTTGTTGTTAAATAGTGTGGTCATTAAGCGAGGGATCATATAACCGCACCTGATTTTATGATCTTTTATGCCCTAGTTATTACACAAGACATCACGTGACTGCAACTTGCAACTTTCCCCATTGACTTTGCTTTTCAGAAGACAGCTGAGAATGTTGCAAGCATCATAAAGTTATCATGTCTCAAAGGTGGTTTTTTTCAAGAAGGAACTGGACTTTCTGTTTTTTCTTTGAAGATGTTTTGCTTCTCATCCAAGAAGCTTCTTCAACTCTGACTCAAAACAGAGCTGAAGAAGCTTCTTAGATGAGAAGCAAAAGGTCTTCAAAGAAAAAACAGAAAGTCCAGTTGCCTCTTGAAAAAAACACCTTTGGGACAACCATGACCTGGATGACTGAGAATCTCTATAGACAGAAAGGTATGATGGTTGCCAAGCACCTGAATCCCAAATATATAAGTGTGGGGATCTTGTGAAAGTCATACGTTCCACAATCAATTGTAAGTCACTGTTTTCAGTGCTCTTGTAATTTCAAACATTCATTAAACAAATTATTGTCAAGTGAGAACTACTTTATGTATTTGCATCCAATTTTGCTGGGATTTTTTACACAGCCACCAGACATGATAAAATGTCCCTTCATATTGTTCATATTTCCAACATAAATTTAAGGTGCCTTTCTACATTGTTTAATTTTAAATCTAAGGCAACCATCCACACTGTACATTTAAGATACCTTTAGGCATTGTAGATAAATACCAACAGCACATCATTTTATAAACATTCTCTTTAAGCCTAGAATATAATACAAATTGCAGTCCTTCAACCTCATTTTCCCATTGATCCATTTGTATATTTTGATAAATGGTTAAAACAATTCTACACATGTTTGATATCAATATTATACAAATAATACAAACCCCATCCAAGACTAATCTATGCAAAAATAGGATGTAAGAAGCAGTTAAGTCATTAGAAAGATTGTGGGGTTAGTGGTTTAACAGTTGTCAAAGGTGAATGGATATGAATTGCAATGAACAGCAAATCTTTAATTGCTGATTACAAAACAAAGATAATTTTCCTCTGTGCCTTCCAAGAATGAACATTAATCAAAAGATACCTCCATGTGAGGAAGAGCTGTGTGCTGGCTCAGTATCATTTCCAGCTCTGTACAATCACACAATTTAGGTTCGTTTTGAAATTTGTGATTTTCTTTTTCCTGGCCTTGGATGCTTTTTGTTGGAAACTGGAGCAATGCTAATACAATGGTCTGGCACTGCTGAGCTTGTGTCATTGTCAGAGATTCTTACAACACCCTGTTTCTGGGATTCTAGCTAGAAGGGAACCCCAGCTCTTGCTCTTCCCACTACAACCTTTAGCCTGCAGGGCCTGCTTTGTTTAGTGTGACTCACCCATCTCCTATTCTAGTCACCATAGCATCATGCATCAGGGTGATCAGAGCTTCCAAAGTTCCGAGCTGCTAAAAGCAACTCATCATTTCACTATCATACCCTTGCAAGAGGCCTAGAATGCAGGAGAAAAGGGGCCTTTCCACATGGAAAACTTTCCTTCGTAGCAACTTTTCAGATTCTTTTTGCAGATGATCAAAGGCTGACAGCATCAACCATTGATGCTTTCCTATTGGTCACTGAAGGGAGCAAGGATGGCATCACGTGTTTGCTGCCTATTCTCAGAATCTCAGGCCAGCAGCAGAAAAGATGGACACAAAGAGTCTACCCTGCTTTGAGGGGATGAGGGAAGGGAAATAGTGGAAGTGGCCAAAGTTAAGCCCTTTTAGGTTATATTAATTTAATTTGGATAGTTAAGCTTATGACTTACTGTAGTTTTCCCTTCTGAATCCCATGAGACCTTAAATGTAGAACTCTCATTGAATAATCTCCTAAAAGGTTTACAGTTACATAATGTAATCCAATTAACCAAATCATATTAAAAATGCTTTTATCATCATACTTTTATTGCCTTGTGCTTAAATATTAAGCTTCGGTATCCTAATTTCAGTCTATTATGAATCCTATGATTCATTTTCCTCAGTTTAAAATTGGCAGAAAATGAAAAGGAGACACTTTTCCCCCAATACCTGTATTCTCCTTCCATCTGTCTTAACTGACTCCAATGAAAATATAAATCTCAGATCTGTTTGTTGCCGGGAAAAAAAAAAACTTTTATGGGAAGAAAATAAAGCGAAGGGACCTTCCCCTCCTGCTGATTCATAGTGTCCTCCACCTCTCCTGGAGTGAGCATTCAGTGGTCCTTTTGTGAACCTCATTTTTGATTTTCTGATGAATGAGTTGTTTGGATGAGCAGAGTGTGATACACAAAATAACACGAGCAAAGTTCATTGAAAGCAAAAAATGGAAGAGGGGAGTTTGGCTTTAAGTTCTGCCTATCCTAAAAGCTCCATGGCATTTGGAAATGTTGTGCTTCAGTTGGGTTGGACTTAGAAATGTTTTTAGAAGCAAATAGTAAAATTGTACCTAGGCAAATTATAGGTAATCCTTGACTTAACAACAACAACTGAGCCCAAAATTTCCATTTCTAAGCAAGAACCTTGTTAAGCGAGTTTGCCCCATTTTACCACCTTTCTTGCCCCAGTTGCTAAGTGAATCACAGCAATTGTTCAATTCCTAAAAAGGTTATTAAGTCAATCCGGCTTCCCCATTGACTTGGCTTGTTAGAAGGTCACCCTGGGACCCTGCATGCCAGTTGCCAAGTGTCTGAATTTTGATCACATGATCATAGACCTGCTGCAAGGGTCATGAGGAGCCTTGGTGGTGCAGCAGACTAAAGTCCTGTTAAGTGGCACTTAGCTGCCAACTGCCTGCAATTACTGCGAGTTCAGATCTCACCAGGCTCAAGGTTGACTCAGCCTTCCATCCTTCCGAGGTAGGTAAAATGGGGACCTGGATTGTGGGGGCAATAAGCTGACTTTGTATTTTTTAAAAAAAGAACATCACTTAGGGTGGGCCAAAAGCCCTACTAAGCAAGTATATACAAAAGTATGAAGGCTATTGCTTAATGCATTGTGAGCCGCCCTGAGTCTCTGGAGAAGGGTGGCATATAAATCGAACCAATAAATAAATAAATAAATAAGTGTGAAAAACAATCCTAAGTCACTTTTTTCAGTGTAGTAACTTTGAACTTTAAACAAAGGGTTGTAGGTCAAGGGCTACCTGTATTATTACTATACTATACTAAGAGCAAAGAGCTGCTCTTTACATGGAGTCCTTTTAAATTTCTGCTTTTCTTTCTTCCAGTTTCCCATCCATGTGTTCGATGTAGATGATGCCACATGTGTCAGTTATTTTTTGTAGACCTGGGGAGGGAGAAATGGTGTGGGAGGGGAGGACCACGCAACTCTAAACCAGAGTCTTGGATTGTAAAGCAGTTTTTCTTTTCTCTTCTGTCTCTCTTTTAAAAATACCTACAGCTGAACTAATTTGATGAAAGGGAAAAATAAAATGCAAGCCAGACTAAACACCCAAAGTTCCTACCTACAACCAGCACTAGGGCTCTTGCAGGCCAAAGTCAACACATGTCAATTTTTAACATGACAGGACTTTTAAAACGAGGGTTGAGTGCTGAACGAGAAGCGGCTGGAAAACATTATTAATGGATTCTGTCAATTAAAGGCTGGCAAGTCAAGCTTTTTACCAAGGGCGGTGCTTTTTTATTCTTTAAACTGGGAGCAGGAATGATTTATGAACTATTTGTTTATAGCAGAGACACACAACAGTGTTCTGTAGCTAGTGCACTCTTGTTACTGGTTGGAAATATATTATTTGTGTGTGTACTTTAGAACTGATTCACACAAACAGTCTGTGCAGTTATGACTTTGCATTTCTTTCCTGCTCAAGGTGGAAATGGCCATTCATGAAAAGTAGAAGGGGCCTCTTTCTTACCTCAGCTCAAGGTGCAACAAAGATGAGATTTCCCATAAGGCTATCAGACAGCAACAATTCAGGGCTGGGTTTGGGAGGGGATTGTCCTTCCCTCTCACCCAAAGAAGTATGGCAAACATCATAGTGATGTTCACCAAAGGATCTTTTAAGTTCCCATCAGTTATAAGGCCAATCCTGACCATCTTGCCATGTTGGATGATAGGGAGTTATACCTCAAATTACATGCACCCCAATTCCCTTTTGTTATTGTGTGTGTTTCTTTGAGCCTTTCTTCAGTTTGAAGGTCGCTAAGAGTTGTTGTTGTTGTTGTTGTTGTTGTTATCATCATCATCATCTTTGCTGGCTGTGGAATTCTGGGAGTTGAAGTCCACAAGTCTTAAAGTTGCCAAGGTTGGAGACCCCTGAACTAGAGCACATTTATATTGTCACAAGGTGGTCTGTTGGCAATCTTATTACAATATAAATGCAAGAACATGATAGCCCTTTCAGGAAATTTTCACTGTCAATTTTTTCTCCATTGAAAGAAATGACAAAAGCAAACTCTCTTTCTTTAAATTGAACAAGAACTGATAGGAAACATAATATTTTTTTCCAGAATGGCCAGAATTCTGGGAATATATGCAAGTTCACATTCCTATGGTTCATTAGGAAGGACGGTGGAATTAATTTGAAGCTCACTGTCAAATAGAAGAGACTTTTCATGTGTATCAAGTTATTTGTTTAAGAAATGCACAGATTCCTCTGAAATGAATAAAATACAATTTAAAAAATCTGCAACTAAAAAAACTTAAACATTTGAATAAGATGAATGCAAACTTTGAGAAAGCATTTCAGAATTCTAAATCCATCTTTAGTTTTGCTGGAGTAAACTTGACTGTCCCCTTCAAATTATGAAGTAGGTACCAGGCAAGTTTTCTTGGAAACTTCAACTTTTCATGGAAGAAGAACTATGAGAGGGATCAGAACTAAAAAAAATACCTTGTGTCAATAGTTTCTTTTCTTTGGCAACAGAAATATTTGGAGGGAAGTATAGAGAAATTAACTCTTTGATTGTTATGAAGTTATGAATATAAAAGTAGGTGTCTTTTTAACCCAACCTAGAATAGTAGTGCATCTCACTTATAATAATAGATTTAGATAAATCTACCAAGTGCCTGTTCAGTTCAGAAATCCAGATTAAACAGATGGCTGACCAACAGATGGTTGACTAATCTAACCTTGAATACATCCAGTGAAAAAGGATGCAAATATATTAGTTGTCTGCAAGGAATATAAATCCCTCCATTCCCTGCTATCCTGCCAGAGCTGAAGAAGCTTCTCAGATGAGAAGTGAAACGTCTTCAAAGAAAAAACAAGAAAGTCCAGTTGCCTTCTGAAAAAGCACCTTTGGGACATCCAATGACGAACTCACCGTTTCTCTAGTGTTGAATTGTCCTTCCTGCCATGGTCTTTCTAACACTCAGTTGAAACGTACCTTCTTGTAACTTAAATCCAGTATTCCAAGCCCTGCACTTTGGAATGAGAAAGAACCTCCATTTCCATTCTTCCTTTCAGGATACCAAGAATGCTCTCATATCCTCTCTCAACTGTTCTCTTTTCAAGGTAGAACACACATCCACCTCATTCAGTCACTATTCCAATCATTATTTGTGTTGCTGTAACCCAAATCTGATTCTGCCTTTCTTGCAGCTGTATCACACAACTGACCCATTCAATTTGAAAGCAGCAGATCCAAGATCTCTTTCATAAACACCAAGCATTCCATAGCTTTACCATTTGATCTAGCTATGTCTATTTAGTGTTTGTTTTCTAAGTGAAAAATATTTGAACCTACATCTGTTAAATTTCATTCTTTCATCCCATTTCTCTAACCTCTGAAGATGATTTTGTTTTTCTGTCTTCCATCCTTTTTTCTAAGGCCTCAGGATGCACCTAAAGCATTTGCACTGAGCTTTAGTGGATCTCAAAAGGACAAAAAATTCCGCTTTTCTTTATTAGGGAAACATGACAAGGGAAGGAAAAAAAACGAAAAACAAGTTAGATATGGGAAAGTTTCTAAATTGTGCAAACTATCCATCAATGCAGTATTCTTCTGGCAGGACAAAACAAAACCCTCAAAATCCTTGAAATATTTGTCACAGCCTTATTTATTTATTATCTATCTATCTATCTATCTATCTATCTATCTATCTATCTATCTATCTATCTATCTATCTATCTATCTATCTATCTACAAAAGTGGCAAAATTCTGTCTTCGGGATGTTTACAGCCAGGTCTTTTTAGAACGTCTGGGTGAAATAACCTCTACTTTGACTTAATAAACTTTCAGTTTCTGAGCCTTCTTCACATTTGTAGAAATTACTTCCCAGAGTCCAGTTACAGTCTGGAGGGGAATGATTTCCTGAGCGGGGGGGGGGGGGGGGAGGGAGAGGGAGGGAGGAAGAAAAGGGGAAGAGGGAGAGAAACCCCACTAACCCTGTTGAGGGGTGCTTAGTGTTTTCCTTATCTTATAGAGCAACAAATTGCTTGAAACAGTCACATTCAAAATGAATGATAAAAATCTAATCCCATTTGAAACACTCCCAGGAGATTATACAGATCAGCTGTCTGTAAAATGAATTACAGTTTGAAAACTCAGTAACTAAAGACAGAAGCAAATGAATCTTGATCGGTTCATATTTTGTTTTAGGCTCCTTTCTCGTCCTCCCTCCCTCAGCTTTTTTTCCCCTTTTAAAAAAGTGGAACTGAAAAAGCCAGGGAAATGTTGCTGATTTCTTTACGCGAAACAACTGAGTCTGGTTCAAACACACACGCCAAATATACACAAGAAACCGATTTGGAGCAGAGTGGAGAAATTGCACACTCACTCACTCACTCACACATACGCATATTATAAGGTTTCAGACTTTTGTATCATAAAGACAAGATGCTGGCAATGTTAAGAGCTGGAAGTTATTGTTGGCATAGAAAAGTTCTCTGTTTGCAGAAAAGAAGGCTGGGCGATGGGGAAGGAAACATTCCATGAAATGGGCATCAAGGCAAAATTTCCCCCAAAGAAAAGGAAACATCAGGAAATGCCTGGTCTCAGAAATTCAGAGAGAAAGGCAACTCACTTACCAAAAATAAAAGCCATAGTTGGTGACGATTGACTCCAGAGAGGAAGTCACAGCTCATGACTTCTTCAATACATCCAGGGACCAAAAAAAAAAAAAAAAGCCACATGTTTCCTTAGCTTTGTCCTACTGAGGATTTTGCCCTGAAAATGTGAATTGTTGTGCCTTGTAAGGAGTTTTAAAAACCAAGATGAATCAGTCAAGAAAAAAACACCATGATACATTTGGAAGGGGATGCTTTGCGCACAGCTATTTTCCTATTTTGAAGAGTAGGTAAACTCAGTACTCTTGTCCTGACATTATTTAGGTTGGAACTTGAAGTTTATACAGTATGTTTGGAAGTTAGTTCTGGACTTCTCTGGGAAGATTGTGCATGAATCTTCTGTCAGGAACTAAAAAAGGCATCCAAATAATTTCTGTGCTTGACAAGCCATTCTTTTCTTTTCCATGTTTATAGGGCAAAGATATTCCCATCTTTTATCATTATCACCAGGCTGTGACTTGATCTCATTTTAGGAGCCATTTCCCCATATGCCATCTTAATGCTGTTTGGCCTCTCATTGGAATCCGCAAAAAACTAAATCTAGTTTAATGAAAAGGACTAAGGGTGACATGATAGCAGTATTCCAATGTCTAAGGGGCTGCCACAAAGAAGAGAAGAGGGGGTCAAGCTATTCACCAAAGCACCTGAGGGCAGGACAAGAAGCAATGGATGGAAATTAATCAAGGAAAGAACCAACCTAGAATGAAGGAGAAATTCCCTGACAGCTCAAAAATTAATCAGTGGAATAGGTTTCCTCCAGAAGTTGTGGCTGCTGGAAGTTTTAAAGAAGAGATTGGACAACAATTTGTTTGAAATGGTATAGGATTTCCTGCCTGAGCAGGGGGTTGGACTAGAAGACCTCCAAAGTCCCTTCCAACTCTGTTAGTCTGTTAAATCTGCAAAATACTTAGTGCTGCAGTTTTTTTCTGCCCTTTTGTTTTAGCCTTTATAATCAGGAAGTCTGAGATTCTGGAAGCTGCAGAACATCTGGAGGAACTAAAGCTTAAGATATTTAAGACAATGCCAAGTAAAGTATGTATTACCCCGTCTCAGTTTTATGTCACTTTTTCTTGGAAGAACAGGGCAGAGCTATGCAAAACATAGGCAATGTCATCAAAACAAATATTTTCAGTCTCCAGTTCTTTAACTAAGGTCCTCTTCCTTGCTTCCAGTTTTGGGATGCTGGTAAACTGTGAGGCAAGTGTGAGTCCATCAGTGATCCCTCCACTAACCAATGGCATTTAATAAATACCCCATCCCACCTGATATAATTTCATTCTGTGAAGATTCCTCAGGTCATTTTCTTCTAAGCCAAACTGTAAAAGGTCGGCCCTGTTTGTTCCATTTTCAATCCCTCTGTAACAGTAACAGGGTTGGAAGGGACCTTGGAAGTCATCTAGTCCAATCCCCTGCTCATGCAGGAGACCTATATTAGGGATTCAAACCAAGGGTGGGTTCTACTTACCTTTACTATCAGTTCGCATGCGCAGATCGCTTCTGATGATGTCAGGGTCAGTGGGCGGAGCCTCCCGCCGGTGTTACTACCGGTTCTATAGAATTGGTCCGAACCGGGGGCAACCCATCATTGATTCGAACCACCAAACTGCCAACCTTTCTGATCAACAAGCACAGCGTCTTAGCCACTGAGCCACTTAGCCAGGCTATCTGAAATAATAATCTGAAATAATAGCATTGTGCCTTGTGACAAGATGCTAGGTAACTGAAACGTTACATGGAGGGAGATCCTGGGCTGAATCCAGAGCAAAGGAAGTGGTGTGACTTTTGAATCCCTGCCAATAGTAAATCGGCCTGCTTGCCTGCTTGCAACATCTCAAAAGGAGGATCTCTTCAACTGCAGGTCAATAGACCACATCTCAGCTGAAATTGAATTAGTTCAATTGGCAAGCAGAGACAATGGCATAAAGACACAAAGGCCCAGCCCAGTTCAAGAACTGTGGAAATTCTTATGTTAAATGATTTATCTGTTCTGAGGAAAGAAGGAAAGGGGATGACACCAGTCATTGTAATTCTGAACTTTGCTTGGAATCTGCTCTAACTCTCATGTAGCAGTTTTCAGTGCTAAAATAACCAATTTTGTAATGGGAGAAACTCACCCTATTTTGATTCTAGCAAAAGTTTTGAAGGCATTTTGGGGCTTATGTTGGAAATACGCTAAAAACTTTATTTAGTTTATTTAATGTTTTGATATCTAACCTGCAGTGTGAAAAACAATCCATACTAACCAAGTGCTTTATTAGCAACTGGGAGAGCCGTGTTTTATTATTAGCAAGAGGAGTCGTGTAAGAACATTATTCAGATGAGTACAAAGAAAATCACAGCAACCCAGAATACCAAAGAAAAAAGAATAAACAGACTGTCTATGGAACAGCTTCAATTACATAATAATCTTAATCTACAACAAACATGCAAGGACCAAAACAATCACTATGTAGGACAGGCAGGAAGGAAATTAGCAGAGCACCTCTATATGAATTCCAGCTAGCAGTCAGAAGAAACAGTGAAAACTCCTTAATCTCACAACACATGGACAAATTCAACCATAGTTTTAAATGGGAAACTGTGAGCATCCCAGACCCAGTTAAATCCAAAAATGCTAGGGAATTTCCATAAGCTTGACATTCAGCCATTGATAGACACAGAGAGAAAAAACACATTTACACATTATTTGAAGTAGACAATTAAAAAGTTAAGAAAGAAACAAAAAGATCAGAACATCTTTTTCTTGTTTATCTCCAACAACCAATGTCCAGATAAACAGGGATTAACACCAGGCAAGCAAGCAAGCAAGCAGAAAACAATATCCTAATCAAGAAACTACCACAGAGCAAACCACACCCCCACTAATACTGACAAGGCAAGCTACTAAAGATATAAAGAAGAAGCAAACCATACACTCACTAGCACTGATTATGTTATCTAGTTGGGTAATGAAATATCTGCAAGCAAGCAATCAAGCTCAGAAAGCACCATGGACTTCACAGTTCAACCCTGTGCTACAAACATTATCTTCTATTGGTATCTGCAGCTGTAGCTGCACCTGTGTCTCTATCTCTATTTCTCTATCATCTATGTATCTATTGTAGTACTTTAAGAAATACCACTTTAATCCCAGCTCATCCCAGACTACTGAAGCGTGGCCAGAATGATACATCAGCCTTATAGAAAGAAAAAGAGATGACAAGGGGGACCTAGACAGACATCAGTTGCCATAGGTTCATGGATATGCAAGTTATTTAGAAATAATAATCAAATATAATTTTAAAAAAATGATTATGGGGGAAAATGGTGATTGTATATTCAATCTGCAATCCTCAAGCTGTTGATAAACAACTGGACTATCTACCACACCTTATTATAATTACTGATGTTTCAGTGGGGCTTCCATTAGACAGTAGAATGATACTTCCAAATAGAAGTATGCATGAAAATTGCATTCATGGCCTCCCTGTGCACAGCTTCTGACTCATGAAAATAAGTGCTATTGTTGGTCTTCTCATAGAAATATAAAAGAGGTTTTTAGGGATTGGGTTTAGAAGTACAAAACTGTGGGCCTCAGACTCATCTGGAGCCCAAAATGTAAAATGTTCTTCACTCAACATATGTATTCCAACCGAATAGAATTTATTTATTATAACATTAAAAAGTTCATGTATTTTTAGAAAAAAAAAATGAAGGCAGTTTTATTTCATTGGGCTTTCAGTTGTAGCTAAGTGTGATTCCTGTCCATGGAAAGGCAACAATATGGGAACAATTTAATTTCTAATGAAAAACTATTCCAGGGTGTGATTTGTTATTGCTGGTTTATTATTATTGATAGTTTTATTATTTTATTTTGTTGCATATAAAATTTTAACTTGTTTTAAACTGCCCAGAAACTTTTGAGTTGGGTGGACTATAAAAGTTGTAAATGAAATGTAGCAAGGGCCACCAGCTTGGATAGTTTAAAAATGAATTCGTTTTATTCACTTATTTTGCAGTCCTAATAAACCCACCACAGTTCCAAAAGTCTCTGGGCAAACACAGTCTCTGAGTTGTGTCCAGAGGCAGACCCACAACGAGACAAAAATAAAATGTAATAGTGAATCAATCAATCAAAACAATGTCAGAACCTGAAAATAATCACACACAAAAAAGCAAGATAACCCTCAGATTAAAAACCCCAGTAACTCCTCAGAGGCAACTGCAACCAAAAGTGCACTGAAATAACACTCTTTGTCTTATTTTCAGAATTGCAACAATGTGATTGCATATTTTGGAGACAATTGGCATAGAGACTATTCCAAACTGACAGGAGACACAGTTTGGTCTAGTGCAGGGGTTGGCAACCTTAAATACTCAAAGAGCCACAAAGGTCCTAAGCGGAAGCCCCCATTCAATTCTGGAGCTGACTGGAAGTCTGGTTCCCCCATCATAGCCTCCTTCTAGCACGGCATCCTTTTTCCTCTGCTGACTGGAAGTTGGTTCCCCCACCATAGAGTCTCCTCTTAGTGTGGCATCTTTTTTCCTCTACCTGTCCTAACTGAAAGTCCTATCAATTGTGGAGCCAACCCGCAACAGGGAGCTGCAGCAGAGGGATGAAAGAACCACATGCTGCTCCAGAGCTGCAGATTGTTGACCCCTGGTCTAGTGGTTAAGGCACCAGACTAGAAAGCAGAAGATTGAGAGTTCAAGTCCTGCATTAGCCATGAAAGCTAGCTGTGTGACTTTGGACCAGTACCTCTCTCTCAGTTCAACGCATCTCACAGGGTTGCTATGGTGGGGACAATAGGAGGAGAAAGGTATGTTGGGATATGTTCGCACCTTGAGTTGTTTGTAAAAAATAATAAAGGCAGGATACAAATAAATAAATAACCATAAACTAAGTGCCCGGATTGCAATCATATGACCACAGGGATGCTGTGGCAGCCAGAATTCATCTCACAGGGTTGTTGTGGGAGAAATGGGAGGAGAAAGGTGTATTGGATATGTTTGTCACCTTGAATTATTTGTAAAAACAGTAAAGGTGGGGTACAAAAATACAAACAAATAAAATTTCAGAAGCTGTGATCTATTCTAGAGAGGCTTGCCTTCTTACTGATACTTGGTGAATGTATTTATGATGACTATGATCATGATTCGTCACTTATATCTTTTATTTACACTGAGAGCTTATGCACCGAAGACAAATTCCTTGTGTGTCCAGTTACACTTGGCCAATAAAGAATTCTATTCTATTCTATTCTTTGTGGACCCCATGAATTTGCCCCTCTGGGAACTGGACCAGGTGGACAGATTCAATTTTAGGGAGCCATTGAATCCTTTTGCTGCATCATTTTGGCCTCTAAACATAATAATCAGCACTTAACCAGCACTCTAAACGTAATGATCAGTGGAGCCTGGAAGCCTACTGGCAATTAATGCGAAGATGAAATGTGATCAGTGGTAAAATCCAATTTTTTTACTACCGGTTCTGTGGGTGTAGCTTGGTGGGCGTGGCTTGGGTGTGGCAGGAAAAGGATACTGCAAAATCTCCATTCCCATCCTACTCGGGGGCCAGCCAGAGGTAGCATTTGCCGGTTCTCTGAACTACTCAAAAGTTCCGCTACTGGTTCTCCAGAACCTGTCAGAACCTGCTGGATTTCATCCCTGAATGAGATTCTACACTGGCAGGGTTCTCTTGCCAATAACTATATCAGTTTTCAGCTTCTGGATTGTGTTCTGAGGCAGACCCACATGCAGCATGTTGCAGTAATCTAGTCAAGTGGTAGTCAGGGCATGAATATTTCAGCGTAGATTAGAACAGGAGTCCAAATCCAAATGATACATGAGAACAAAGAGGGTCAAGTCTGAGACACTTTCTCAAATTACATTTCTGCCTTGGACTCAGATATATATATATTTATTGGGCCACTGTCTTAGTTGTGGACCTTCTCCCTGTTTCTCAAAGGTTATTCCTTATTCCCATTACAATAAGTTACTGAAGCGAGGATTTCTTGATCCAGATGAAAGTGACATAGTAGTGAGTTCAATAAATGCATGGGAAATCAATGTGTGTGTGTTTTTTTTAAGTAATGATGGCATATATTTATCTGTTGGGAAACATGAGCAGGTGTAGAGAGAACGGCCTTGAAGGACAGAAAGAAGATCTGCTACCAAAGCAACGGTCAGATAAGAGGGCTTGAGCCCCTACCAAGAAAGTAATTTGTAAAGTAAAAAGTAGGAAAGTAATTTCCTACTTCACACAAAGATAAAATAAGAGAGGAGGAAGCACATTCAGACTTGCAAAATTCTGCTACTGCAACTTGTTATCATAAAAAATAGTCATGGCCTATATGGCATTGGTTTCTGGCCTATATGACATTGGTTTCTTAATCTGGGCTCATAGCAGGCGTGTGTTACATGCTACATGTTACACTAGCAATACTTTTGGTCTGAACCTGCACAACTTTTGATATTCTTAAGATGATTCTTTAAAGTTAGTTTAGATCAGGGGTGTCAATCACAAGGTCCATGGACTGGATGCAGCCCACAATGTGGTCGGATTGGCCCGCAGAGCTGTCCTGGAAAATGTAAGGGGCTGGCTCATGTCACTTCAGCCCGGGTCTACCCAGAAACATTGGGCCAGCATGGCTTCGGCCTGGTCTACCCAGTGCAAAGAGGAAACATGCCAGCAGTTTGGGGAGCGGCATCAAGCTAGCAATACCCACCCAGTCGGCCACGCCTGCCCAGCCCCCTCCTCCCCCGCAAGGTCAACCACAGCTCTGATGCGGCCCTCAATGAAATTGAGTTTGACACCCCTGTTTTAGATGTAGGCAGAAAGCATACTTTTGAACTAAGGACCTCTTCCTGCAGCAGTCTGAAGACTTGCCTGATCCACACAGACTCTTTACTCAACGCCCCTTTATTTATAGTTTTTTTGTTGGCATTTTCCCTAAAAGTTCTCATGAAGCCAAGATGTTTCATCATGCAGCTGCCTTGTAAAGAGACTGAAGAGGGAAAAAAAGGAAACAAGAAAAACAAACACCTCAAACAATGGAAGGACCTTTTTTAAAGTCAATAGTTACTGCTTGTTAGCTTTGAGTAACCGTTTAAATCATTAGCTCCTGGTGGCGGTTAGCAAAGCCCCATTCTCCTCAGCTGTGCAGTGGGTGACGAATGGGGTCAGCTCAGCACCAGCCTAGTATTCCAACAGGAGGAAAGCCAGACAGCATTTTGCTGGGATGGGTGGAAATGGGCAAGGGAGCCTTGAACACCAGAGAATGATGGATTGACCTGGCAAGGTTGATGCCTGGTCATTCACTGGTGAAAAGGAAGGTTAAAGAAAAGCTTCATTTCAGAATGAAGCATCCTTTTCTCTTTCTTCTGCCACACCACAGTAGTCATTAAAATGCTATCCGATTCTTTGTTTTTTGCTGCAACAGACTAACAACAGGGGTCCCCAAACTTGGCAGCTTTAAGACTTGTGGGCTTCAACTTTCAGAATTCACCAGCCAGCTATGAAGTCCACAAGTCTTAAAGCTGCCAAGTTTGAAGACCTCTGGACTACAAGCTCCATCTCTCCACCTGGAATGTGAGTTTATGGCTTTAAAGTATCTGTAGCTCAGTCTTCCTCAACCCTGCTGCACCCTCACAATGTAATAGACTGCAATTCCCATTATCCAGTGGTGAAATCCAATTTTTTTTACTACCGGATCTATGGGTATGGCTTGGTAGGTGGGGCTTGGTGGGTGTGGCAGAGGAAGGATACTGCAAAATCTCCATTCCCATCCCATTCCAGGGGAAGGATACCACAAAATATCCATTCCCACCCCACTGCAGGGGAAGGATAGTGCAAAATCCCCATTCCCTTCTCACTCCTGGGGGAAGGATATTGCAAAATCTCCATTTCTCACCCCACTCTGGGGCCAGCCAGCGATGGTATTTTCCGGTTCTCAGAACTACTCAAAATTTCTCCGAACTGCTCAAAATTTCCGTTACCGGTTCTCCAGAAACTGTAAGAACCTGCTGGATTTCACCCCTGCCATTATCCCCATCAAGCTACGGTAGCCATTTTGAAGGGAAATGTTGAGCTTGAGGAATGCTGTTGAACAGGCAGCATCTTCTAATTGACAGCAGTCCCAAATGTTTAGTTTAGGCTTTAGCCGTGCTACTCATTTGCTCTTTTTTTTCCCACTTTGGGTCATATTTCAGGCAATGGCTGCAAAGATACACTGTCAGTCAAAGTTTGCTATTGATATACTATGCCATCAAGGCCCGTATTCCAAAGTCCCGCCCCGCCCCCGCCTCCTATTAAAGAAAATTGAGGTCCTGTAATAAAAAAAAAAATCAATTATCTACAAAGTTAATGCCTAAACCTTCCAAAAGGAGAGCGTTCTCTAAAACAGTGGTCTCCAATCTTGGCAACTTTAAGCCTGGCGGACTTCAACTCCCAGAATTCCCCAGCCAGCTTTGGGAGTTGAAGTCCTCCAGGTTTAAAGTTGCCAAGGTTGGAGACCCCTGCTCTAAACTCTTTCAAGGAAATGCCATACGCTCCGATCCGTTTATGAGGCTTGTAGAAAGCAACCATTCTATGCCTCAGACGTTACCCGGGACTTTCTTTGACTGATAGACTCCAGTGAAATGGATAGTAAGCCGTCTTCCAGCTGTCCCCAGAGAAAGAACTGAGAACCTTACTGAGCTGGCTGCTTCTGGCAGGTGATCATTGCCTCGCTTTAAAAGGGAACATTATTGGCAGGGCAATGAAAGAGACTGTGGTACATCATTCCTTAAGAGGCCTGTTTTGGATTTTTCTCTGTTTGATAGCTATCACCCTGTCTTTAATCTTCAGTTGTGGGAGGTTATTTTTCTTGTGGTCAGAGCACTCTAGAAGAAATGGATTACCAGCACCTTTTTTGGTCAGGATAATGCACCCAACCTGATTTTCCCAGACCTCTCCACAGCTTTTTCACCAGGATATTATTCTGGACTGACTGCAAGGGACAGGGATTAGAGGGATAGGTTTCCCATAGTTCCCCTCCTTTGTAATGGGTGATTCTGGGTATTGGGGAGGGAGAGATCAGTCAAGCAGTTGCTTATCTTTGAGGTGGAAGAGCATTTAGCCCTTTCCCCCATGTTCATTTATATGAAGCCACAAGGAGAAGTCCTCTGTCAGTTTGGGATATGGTGATATGAGAGAACCTGCTTGTGGCTTCCCCACAATTTCATGAAATGGGATAAATAAAGGTGTTGTTTTTATGGAACAGCCTTTCATTAAAAATCAAATTGTTCCTATGCAGTATTGTTGCCTTTCTATAGATTTGAAAAACTAAGTTATTTGGGGCATGAAAGGATGCCAATTATTGGTTGAATGTATGTATAATGAGAGGTTGGCTAGACTGCTCTGTTTTACTCTTGATTGAGTAATAGAGTGGATATTCTGTGGTATTTTTCTTGATGTATTTTAAACCATTAAGGTTCTTTTTCTGACTGCAGTGGGGATAAATCCACCAATCAGTCAAACAACGAACCCATAGAGGAGCTTGGAATTCTATCTGAGCATTTGTTTCATCCAATCTAGTCATTGGTAGGATTGTCCAAAATCAAAAGTCTAGACTCTAGAGATGCTAGCAACTAGTTCTTGATTAATTCAGCCAACTAGATATTCTAAAAATGGTAGAGTTTTCTAATCAATACACAATATTCCTTGATAGTTTACATTTGTGAATTAAACAAGAACAGCTCATCTTTCACTGGTATTGTCTGATGTCTTGTTGTTTGGGTTTGGCTTGGCACAATATATCAATCTGATCATGTTGTTTGCAAGCTATTGTTCTTGCTATAATGCTGTAGGTGAGCTATTAGATGTCGTTCAGCAAATCATGGTTAAAGCAAAATATGATCTAGCACATTGTGTGAATCTATGACTGTTAAAAGTTATGAAGAACAAACTCATAGATAATGATGACAATAACACTGACAATGATTGCACCTTCAAGTCAATGTTGGGTCCTTGTGACTGCCTAGACAAGTCTTTGCAGCTTTCTTGATATGTAGATATGTAGAAGTGGTTCACCATTGTCTCTTTCCTAAGATCAAGAGAGAGTGACTGGCTCAAACTGGCTTCATGCCTAAGAAGGAACTAGAACTCAAAGTCTCCTGGTTTTTAGCCTGGTGCATTAACCTCCATACCAAACTGGCTTTCTAATGAATTAGGTGTGCTCTAATCCTTTCTTGGGATGTGGTGGCTCGGTGGCTAAGACACTGAGTTTGTTGATCGAAAGGTTGGCAGTTCAGCAGTTTGAATCCCTAGTGCCACATAACTGCATAACGGGGTGAGCTCCCATTACTTGTCCCAGCTTCTGCCAACCTAGCAGTTTCAATGAACATAAAAATGCAAGTAGAAAAATAGGGACCACCTTTGGTGCAAAGGTAACAGTGTTTCATGTGCCTTTGGCATTTAGTCATGCCAGCCACATGACCACAGAGATGTCTTCGGACAGCGTTGGCTCTTCGGCTTTGAAATGGAGATGAGCACCACCCCCTAGAGTTAGGAACGACTAGCACACATATGTGCAAGGGGAACCTTTACCTTTACCTTTAATCCTTTCTTCTGTTAGGCAGGTCCTCTTGATTCTCTTTGCACAGGTCAAGTATCAGCCAGGGAAGGTTAAAGACTGGGGGCTAATAGCATCAGCATCCTACAGCCTCTATTCTGAGCAAATGAGCAGGCTCTCCTTCCATACTACGAAGAAAAAACACAATGAGTTCTGTCATGGGATGTCTTCTTCAACAATTTGGGCTGCTGTCCCTGTCTCTCCTTCTGTGAGTTCTACGAAAGAGACAGTTCTTTGTAGAACTTTGTAGAACTGGGCCACGTTCTTGTGTAGCTTGTCCCAGTGAGGCTGTAAAATGTAAGATCTATCTGACTCTCCTGCAAGGAGGAAGAACGCATGAGATCTGCCAAATGGTGCCAGATTATTTAGGCTTTCTTGGTTCAAATCCACTGTGTGGGAATGCTCTTGAGACAATTAATTGACAGCTGGCATGTTCTTTTATTTTAAAAAAAGCATTTTCCATTCTAAAATGCAGCATCTCATCAATGTCATCTCTCTAGTGGCCACTTCAGAGGCCTCAGCTAAAAACACAAAACAACTGTGGAATCATATGTTTCCTGATGCGCTGGATTACTGAATTCATCACCCAGTGCCTTGGGTGTTTTTCTTTTATGGAATTTTATGATTTCTTCATGTTGCAGGGAAACTATTCCAGTGTGTGCTTTTGCAATCAATTAGAAATTAACACAGCTCCATTCCAGCTAGCCAGCCTGATCCTTCGTTGGTCTCACACCAGAAGCTACTGAGCCAAAAGAAAATATATGTGTTTATAGCTTCAGCAGGGATGATTATAGCAAGCTTCCTGTTCTACCACAATTAAACAAACGGTGGCTTACAACAATATGTAAACTCCAGCCAATCCTTTCTACTGACTTCTGTAGCTCACACACATTTCTGAGACTGGCTCTATCCTGTCTTATTCCTATGTGGCCTTCATACAAATCTACACTTAAAGGTTAGACCTCTTACAATGAATGAACAGTTTTGAAACTAGAACATTATAGCTCTCCTCAAAACTTTGGATGTGAAGAGGGCAATACTCCAGCAAAAACTTGCCTAAGCAATACAAGGAAGTGGAGACTAAATGTTTTTACCTCTGACATTAATAGTCTATCAAAGAAAGAGAGAAAAAACTGCAGTAGAGACATGGATGTGGATATGCAGGTAGGTAGCCATTTTTATTCCTACTCCTATTTATTCTGCCATCATTATCACTCCTCAGAATTTCAGCCTCGACTTGATTGGATGAGTCGTCAGCATAGTCATCCTTAGGATAGCCCTGAGCGCCAGCATTTCTCCTTCAAATGTGCCTTGAAGCAATTCCTCTTCCACTGCAACCCAGCCCAGGTCAAAACAGTTGAGCTACCCAACAGAGATAATTGTGTGGGAATCACAGCATGGATCAAACATCATGTCTGGATGTGCCCTGCAGGTACTGCCCTTTGGGACTGCTGTGGGCTCAGTTTAATCTGGGGAAAACTGTACTAATCTGAAACCTTTTCGGGATGTGATCTCTGAAAGCCTCCAAACTGTATTATCATGTGACACATTTAATGCATATGGGAAGGGAAAATTATTAGAATTAAGGGAAATAATCGTATTAACGGATTAACGTTGTTTTGATTAAATTTAAAATGAGCTTTCTCCGTTTTGACTTGGCATCACCATCTTGTTTGGCTGAATTCTATTGTTCGGATTGTGGCCCAAAGCATGCCAGTGATTGTGGCCCTGTTTGTCTCACCCACCACCTGCCCATAACACACACTTTAGCACAGGTAACAATAAACCACACTTCAGGGGAATGAATTGTAAGCTGCCCAGAGTTATTGACTGAAACAGGAGGCTAACAGAAACAAACAAACAAACAGCTTTCTTCACATTCTTAGTCATCCCCAAATTGTAAAAGAAGGCATTTTCTGAAGGCAACTTGGAGTGCATTTGCACACATGACTCAGTATGTACTCTACATTTGCTATAACAGATTACTCTTTTTACAATTTATCACTTGTTTCTTTTAATTCTGGCTTTCCTTACATTGGGATCTTTGCAGATATTTACATAATTCCTATAGTGTAGTATGGGAAAGCAAGCCACATCAAAATATTAATTATTTTGATCCTGCTAGCTCAGGTGATTGAGGCCTGCAGAACTGATAACAGATTCAGTTGTTTTCCTTATTCTGTTTAGTAGTCCTAGCATAGATTATAGCAACATTGCCTATGTTTTCCGTTAAAGAATTCACAACACTGATGTATTAGTTGATCCTTTTGGAAATAGGAGTGCCAGGAACTGAACTCAGGACTGAATCCAAATTATGATGCACAGCTTGCATATATATAGCTACACACTACCTGCTTAGCCTCGGCTCTGGTACTGAAGAGATTGAATGTGCTTCTGGCCAATAAGAAGCCAAGGTAGTTGTCCCTTTATGGTATGACAGCTGCTGATTCTTCTGTACTGCCTTTACATTGGCCCAAAACACAGTTAAGAAGATCCTTTCCAGTGGCTTCAGAGAAAATGCTGGAGAAGTTCTTTGTGGCATCTGAAAGGCTTTATCACATTGTCCAGTATAGAAGTTATATCAGACTATATGTTCCTGTGATTTATGGAGAAGCAAGTTGATGCCTTGCTTTTTTGAGTAGAAACCAACACCAGACTGAATACATGCTCTCAGCTTTTCAGTCTAGTCTTCAGTGTCTTTCCATAAGTTCGGTCCTGTAGTCCAAGAAAAGAGAGATCTGAAGCTATAGAAATGGCAAGGAAACATATCTGAGTGGCTCATTTTGTAGAGGAAGGCTGTATTGATTTAGGAGACAGAGGACCCTCTGTGATTTGAAGGTGTTGGACAGAGATGTGGATGCTGTCTCTCAGGGATGTTGTAGGAGTATCCAGCATGGATATGCTAGAATGAGTACTGGTCTGGACAAGACGAGCCTCAAAAACTCTTCTGATGATAAATTTAAAGTGGAAGGCTCTCACAAGCTCATGAGAAGGAAGATAGGATATGCAGGAATGAATAAATGATGCATGATGGTGAACTTTAAAAAAAATCTATATCTTATCTTTAATACTTTATAAATAACTCAAGGAGACAGCCATATGTAATATCTTTATTTTCCCAACAACAACAAACCTGTTAGGTTGGTTGGGCTGAGTGAGAACCGAAAGTCACCCATCTGGCTTTTCCTGCCTAAGGTAGGACCAGAATTTTCTGTCCTCTAGTTTCTAGCATGATGCCTTAACCGTTGGGCCAGACTGACTCTCTTGTTTCCATAAGACCTAGTGATAGTCACCAATCTTGGCAAATTGAAAAATGGTAGACTGATGAACGGTCCTTAGTGGCTTCTTCTATAGATGGTTATGTGCCTTTCTGTGATTAGGATGGTTTTGATACAAGCTTTTGGGGATAACAAACAGAAGGGTGCTCTTGTGCCCCTCTCCAGATTGGGGCCTCTTAGGGCCATCTGGGCAATCATTTAGAACTGGAATGATGTTCCAGATGGGCCCTGAGACTGATCCCCAAAATGAGAGTTGATTTATTTACTTAGAGTAGGGGTATCAAACTCAAGGGCCGGGGGCTAGATCCGTCCCACTGCATGCTTAGATCTGGCCTGCGGGGCTGGCCTGGAAACAGCAAAGGACTGACCCATGGTGCTTCTGCCAGTGAAAATGGAGCTTGGGGGGGGGGGGGCAGCAGCCCTCCCGAGCTCCATTTTCACTGGCAGAGGGATGCAGGAGGCAGTTGCAACTGAAAACAGAGCTTGGGAGCCCGTTTTCTCTGACAGAGTGTTTGGGCTATCACAGGCGCCCACAACATCAGTGACGTTGAGCTGGCCATGCCCACCCCTTCCCCCTGAGGTCAAACACAACCCTGATGCAGCCCTCAATGAAATAAAGTTTGACACCTCTGACTTAGCCAGAAGCTTTCCAAGGTTCTTGAACAGGTCTAGCATAACTCAGAAAATGCTTTCTTAAAGAATCAAATCAGGATCAGGTTATTATCCTATCCTCTTCTCCCCCCCACAATCGGGGTCTTTGAAATCACAGGAAAGGAGATATCATAGAATCACCTGCCAATAACTTGGACAAGGAGACGGCATGTCTTGGTAATAGAAATACTTCATTTCTTTATATAAACCTTTATATTCTGAAGTTCTAATTCTTAGGAGCCATTCAGGATGGTTATCAATGGTTGTAACCTATTAACATTTGATTTGGATGTTTTGCATTATTTGCAGTTCTGAAACCGAATGTTAACAAAAACTTCTAAGTATATTCAAAATATCAATTTTCTTGCTACATAGTAAGGTGGCATTTCCTAGCCGACATTCACTGATTTTGAGAAAAGCCAGGTGGTGTGGGACATAATTAGTTCTTGGATGGGAGATCACTAGGAAATCCCATCAGAGTGGAGTACAACCAGAAGTTGAAGAAACATTCTCAAAGAGACCAGTGTCTCAAACTACTTCTGTTTTGCTGCCAAAAAGCAAAACAAAAGGAAGATCAAAATGGAATTTACCATGTCAAGATCAACCTGTGACAGCCTTAACCTTTACTCCATAATAAAACTACAACCCTAATAATAATAATAATAATAATAATAATAATAATAATAATAATAATAATAATAATAATAAAGCAAGTTGCTAAATTAATCCACTGGTCATTATGTATTCAAAAAGTCATGGGAACATAAAGTGGAAAAAGTTATAGAAAATGAGAAGGTGACAATCTCATGGGACTTTCGAATACAGATGGATCGTCACTTGGAACACAACATGCCAAATATCACAGTTGTCGAAAACTGAAATGTACAATTTATTGACATCACGGTATCAGGAGATGCCAGAGTTAAAGAAAAAGAACTGGAAAAAATCATGAAATATCGCGACCTGGCCATCGAAACTACACGGATATGGATGAAACATGTAACAGTGAAACCCATTGTCATCAGGGCACTTGATACCATGTCCAAGAATTTTATAACATACAGCAGCAAAATTCAACTTCCTGCAATAACACCAGTGGAACTGCAAAAATGCGCTATTTGGAACATCATACATCTTAAGAAGCTACTTGGTTGATACCTAGGACGCTGGCAGTAACCCATATCTACCATTAGCACCAGTCAATGGTATTTGTGATGCATTTTTGAATGTTCAGGTGACTGAGTTTCATATTTAATGAATAATAATAATAATAATAATAATAATAATAATAATAATAATAATAATAATCCAATGAATTCCTGGTTAGCAAACTGTCACTACCACTCCAAAGGGGACCGGTAGGTGGCGCTCCCCACTTGCAAATCAGACCAAAGCCAATTACATGTTCAATATCAGTGGAAATCATTGCTGTTGATAGAGATAAATGGGTAACACACCACCTATGTAACAATAGTTTTATTTAAGATGAACTTTTCATCAGCTGCTAATCATGATTTTTAATGCTTTGCTTTGCATTTTCTGTGGAGTAAAACCTCAGGAGAACCTACTCTTGTGTGGAAAATGAAAGGGCATTACAAAAAAAATGAATGTACATGGATTCTAAATATTTCAGGTTGTATGACTTTGTGTTTGACCTTAGCAGAAGATGAACTAATCCTGCAATATAATAGACTTTCATAGAGATATGGAAAATGGCTGCTTTTTTATCTCCGTTGCCATGGGAACCATCAGGGAGAAGGCCTAGCTGAGATGCAATAGGAGGTTATTAAATGTGTGCTTGTGTATATTGGAAAAATACAGCTTTTTGTCATCCTGTGTCACTCATAGGTCTTTAATATGTAATGTTTAGGTTATTAATAAACGAACACAGGTCCATTTTTAGAGGGAACAACTGTGAATGTAGCTGTAAAAAAATGTACAAGTTGAACATTTGCAAAAACTCTTTTATTAGGAGCCAAAGTGGGGGCTTTTTTTAAAAAAAAAACCATTGCCCTTTTTTGCTCTGATTTTCTCCCAGTGGTTACAATTTCTTCTAACTGGATTAAATAAAGAAACACAGCATGTTCCATTACAACAGCAAGATGATGATGGTATTATTTTCACTGTTTTGCTTTTCAGGGCAGGATCTATGATGTAATTTACACCCCTTCTTTCCTAGCCCTAAAGTTGTGGAAGGTTGCTTTTCAAGCCGAGTGTGTGTGTGTGTTTGTGTGTGCGTGTGCGTGTGCGTGTGTGTGTGTGTGTGTGTGTGTGTGAGAGAGAGAGAGAGAGAGAGAGAGGGAGAGGGAGAGAGAGAGGGAGAGATGAACTCTTCTCTGAATCCAGAGGGGAAACTTCTGGGGGCAGATCTTCCTGGAACTAAGATTCCGGGGTGCTCCTTAGGTTCTCTTCTCTCTTTCAAATCTCTTTCTCTAGCTTGGAAAGTACCGATCAGAGTTATCAAGCTGGAAAGGCCTGTTCCGGAGCTAGATGGGGCAGATTTCCTTCTCCAAAAATCAACAGGGGCCTGATCATCTTCCCCTTTCCCCTCACGTCACCGGAGTGCCAAGGCCAACAAGAAACACGGGTACTCCTGATTTCTGAAGTTAAGAGTCTCTGTCCTAGCACAAGAATATGAGGAGGCATAAAGGATTGTTTGCTAAAGAGGAGGTCACCAAGCCACACATTGAAAGACATCTGTCCCACCAGGACACAGGTCAATAGTATCTATCAATAGTATCTATCCGGCAGTCCACTGAACTCTGGTGGAGAGATGCAGGCAAATTAAAAAGCTTTCACCCAGTGTGGCAGGCTTGAGAAGGGTCTGGACAGGACTTCTCTTCCCAGGACTGGAGAGATGAGGGAGGAAACCGGAGGAAGAACCCAAAGGCATTTCAAGGTTTTTTGTGAGGCTTTGCCTTAAGAAAAGTTTGGAAACCCAAAAGGAGTGAGTGAATGGAAGGTGGGGCTCTCTCTTCCTAACTCCATTGGTAAACAAGCTAGTCTTCCTTTAAAAAAACACACACACACCATACCTAGTTGAACAGGAAGGAAAAGTAGGACATGGGTGCAATCTTGCTTCTCAACCTTGTCTAAGCTGAGGTGATGTGGTCTGTGGTTCAGGAGATGGCCAAATCTTTCCTGAGCTACCCAATGGGAATTTTTCCCCACCAAGCACCTGAATCTGAAGAAAAGGGCAGTTTTGAATTTGGCCAGGTCCTGATTCCTCGCCAAATCAATCAATCAATCAATCCATCAGACTAGAATTGAAAGGGACCTTGGAAGTTTGCTAGTCCAATTCCTTGCCCAAGCAGGAGACTCTATATCATTTCAGACAGGTGACTTCTTAAAACCCCCAAGTGATGAAGCACTCACAACTTCTGAAGGCAAAGCTGTTCCATTGGTTAAGTTTTAAGTTTATGTTTTCCACTGTTCTCACTGTTAGGAAGTTTCTCCTTAATCCCAGGTTGCTTCTCTCCTTGGTTAGTTTCCATCCGTTGTTTCTTGTCCTGCTGTCTGATGCTCTGGAAAACAAGTTGACCCCCTCCCCTCTTCTTTGTGGAACCCCTCAAATACTGTAATACTGCTATCATGTCCCCCCTTAGCCTTTCTTTTCTCTAGACTAGCCAAGCTCAAATCCTACAACCATTCTTCATATGTGTTTTCGTCTCCAGGCCTTTAATCGTCTTCGTTGACTGGGGCTGCTCTGCCAGATTGACTTGATGCTCAGGTTGGCCAGGGTGTGAGAACACTTAGGCGGGCCTGCGTCCAGCGAAGCAGCGGGAAAACTCCGGAGTCTCTCTGCCCCAGATAAAACAGTTGCGAGAGCACCGGAAAGGTAGTTGAATCTTTCCTCAAATCTCTGCGAGAACCTTTCTCTTTCTCCCCATGGAACGAAGGCAAACGCCCCGGAGGTCAACCAACAACCTTTCCTTTCCCGAAAACGAATAATCCCTGCGAGGCTTCCTCCTCCTCATTTTGCAGGCTTGGCTCCTGCAAACAGCCCCTTCTCAGGGGCTGAGACCGTCCATCCCGCCACCAGGGCCTTCCGAGGGTCTCCCAAGAGCTCCCTCTCCCCCCCACGCTCCGAGATATTTTTGGTGTGGCAGACAGGCGAGAAGTCATCCCACATCTGGTTCTTCCCTTTCCTCGGGACTCCTTCCAGGCTCCCTCCTTTTAGGTAGGGCTCCCCCCACCCCCTCGATCCTAACATCGTTCGGGGCGGGGGGGGATAGAAATGGAGAGTTTCTCAGAAGGCTTAGCTCGCTTGTTGGAACACCCCCCCCCCAAAAAAGCCCGGATCCCCTGAGATTTGGCTACCCCTGGAAAGAGCGGTCCTCACGCCCGCTATTAATAAAAGCAAGGAAGCCCACCAGAAAGATATCATCATTCTCATCATCCTCTTAATGCTGTTGTTGTTGTTGTTGTTGTTGTTGTTGTTGTTGTTGTTGTTGTTGTTGTTGTTGTTATTATTATTATTATTATTATTATTATTATTATTATTACTATATTATTATTATTTCTTCTCTCCTCGTGCCCGCCCTCCCGCCTATCTGCCGATCAAACGCGCCGGGATCTGCTCTGGTAAATGATGCATTAGATGCGGCGGCTGTATTTGTCGTGCGACTTTTGAAAGGGTCCCGATAATCTGGAAGCGAGAGATAAGAAGCAGCATTTATTCAGCAGCACTTTGGAACCAATTTCCAACCCTGCTCAACCCCATTCTCCTGCAGCCTCCAGGAGCCCAGGAGATAAGGATTGGACTATTCATTATCTTCACCGGGAACAAAGATTAGCTAGCAGAGATGAAAAATTACTCCTGGAGAGTAATAATCGGGGGGAGAACCTCGGGAGCTGCTGAGCTCAGATTCGCCGGGCTTCGGGGAGCCTTTTTCTATATATTAATACGTGTGTGTGTGTGTGTGTGTGTGTGTGTACATACGCACGCGCGCGCACATACAAACCCATATGTATGTATATATATATATATATATATATCTACCTCCAAATCGTTATTTAAACGGAAACAAAGCAGGGCTGAAAAGATTAGACAGCCTTTAAAATAGCACAAGGAGAAACAGAGAGGCAGGAAAAAAAATTCTTAAGGCATTTCGTGTGCATCGTATTTTTTTCCCCAGAATGTGGAATGCGATTGTTTCTCACCCCCCACCCCTCACCCCACTCCGCGAAAAAGAAACGGCTAAAAACAGCATTTTCTTTTTCTCTCTGGTCTCTGCCCCGGTTTTTCTTTTGTTTGTTTGTTTTGTTTGTTCTGTTCTGTTCTGTTTTGTTTTGTTTTCTGAATTTAATCCCGACGTCTTTAGTTGAAATCCAGCCAAGGCAACCGAGAAAAGCAAAAAGAAAGAAAGAGAGAGAGAGAGAAAGAGGGAGGGAGGGAGGGGGGGGGGAGAGAGAGAGAGAGAGAGAGAGAGAACGGGAGCCCATACCGGAGATTTGGGGGTGGTGTGGTGGGGGGACGGGGTAGATGAGGAAAAGTGAGAAAAGTGGAGAAGGAAAGTTGGGTAGTTATGAAATCGAGGATCAAGGTCTTTCCTAGAGGCCCCGCCACCCTTCCGGAAACACAAATAATGGTGATGGTAACGACGGTGGTGATGAAGGCTAAGTTGATTATTTGTGCCCGAGCGTGTCTACAGAGAGAAGGGAAGAGGGGGGCGCGTACACGTCCTGAACTCCCACGGTCAGCAAAGGTTTCTCTCGGAGGTCCCGCGGGTTCAAGCCCCGCCGAGGCTGAAGAAAATCCCCCTTTGACTCCCTGTCCCAGCTTTGTAAATAATTTCAGGATTTATTTTATTTTTTGCCCCCCGTGGAGAAAATATTCTGGCCTCAACGTTAAGATTCCAGTACCTGAAATCTCAAACGGAGGGCTTTAAAACAGAACTTGGATAAATCTGGATGCGTATCTCATCTGCGAGAAGCGAGGTCGGTAATGACACTAGTTTCTTAGGCTCGGGGCTGTTTCGGCCTGATAAGCATTATCTGTAGCCTATCAAGGGGGCCTTTCCCCTCTGGAGTACATCACAAAGGCGGACAGAAATGCCAGCAAAATAGGAGATTTCTTCCCTCCACCACTGCTATTGCTTTCTCCCCTTTTAATTCCTTTTTTTCTTTTTAATTTTATAACCCACCTACTATATTATTCTTCTCCGTCAAAATCCCCCCCTCCGCCTTCTTCCCCGCTTTCCTACTGTATTTTGCCGCCTCTGCAAAGTTTTCTCGCTCCTTATTACGAATATAAAGTATTTTGGGATATTTCTTCCCTACCCGCGGGCTCCCTGGTTTTTATGCGGTCCTTGCAATCGAGGGGCAGATCCACACCCCTTAACATGGGACTTGGATAGTCAAGGCCTGCTCATTCCTAGTAGGTATGGAGGCACCGAAGACGGTGGGACTTTCCATCGGAGTACAGAGAGTATAGGTAGGAAAAACTGGGGTACTTAACCATCTAAGGAACTGCGCTGCTTCTTGGTGGGCCTCGAGGTTAAGAGCGCCTTGGCATCTGGAAGAGAATTGGCCCAAGGGTCGGTAACTCGCTCTCCGTCTATCCTACTCCACAGGGTTGTTGTTTGGGAAAGAAAGTGGGGATTGCCACGGGATGAGCTTTGGGCTCTTGGAGGAACGATGAGACCAGCGCAGAAGAGATCAATAAAATGCAATAAATGTTCGATTGCCTGCCTATCTAGGAGTGTGAGGGTGTGTGTGTGTGGGGGGGGGGTGTTGGGAGGAAGAGCAGGCGGCAAATAACAACAACTACAACCCTACTCTAACATCTTTATAGCCCCACGAGAAATTAAGAGCACAGGAAGGATTTAGCCGGCTTTAAAAGTGAAGCGGCAGCGTCTTTGATTTCTAAACATTTCCCAACCTATTAGTTCCGGTTGACTCGCCTAATGCACCAAGAATTTATGAATTTCAGGATTTTCCCCGCTGCCTTTTACTCAACAGTGGCGGGCGGGCCGGCGACTGCCTTTATCACTACCCCCTCCTCTCCCCCCCTTCCCCCGCCGCATCTTTTCCATCTTAAGGCGAAAGAAGTACCACCATCGTCAGGGTCCCCCGTCCTGGGGCTCAAGGGGTTGGAGGGAGGTCACGGGAGAAGGTGACCACGAAGGGATTCGAGGAGCGCTTTTCTCCCCTCCCTCCCCAAAGAAGGAGATCAATAATCCATGGGGCGGAACGCGGAAGTCATTCCGTCTCCCCTCGTCGAAATCATTAGAAATTAAGGGGAAATGTCTGGAGCAAGAGGGGTGGAAGGGATAAACTGGAGGATGCATTGGGGGGACTCCCCGAACTCGCCCTCCCCACCGCTACTTCCCCCACTCGCCGCTGCGGCAGCTTCCACGGAAAACGGGCGCTTTGGTTTTCGGCTGCCTGGCTGGGCTCAGGCCCGCCCGGTGTCCTCCCACCCGCTCCTGGCAAATCTGAGAGTCAAGTCGCGTCGCCAGTGACAGGAAAGGCAACAAAAGGTGCCAGGCGCAGACAATGCGAGGGGCTTGTCGAGATATTGTAATGATGCAAACGAAGGCGAAGGGACGAGCTGCCTTATTATGTACATAAAAACACCCCTGGCTCGCCACACCAGCCTTGAACGCGGGAGAGTGTGAGCAAGCGAGAGCCCCCGAGCTCGGCTGCCAGGTTGAAGGGGCTTGCCCACCCATCCCTTCCCGCCCGCCCTGGCAGCCCTTCCTCCTCCTCCTCCTCCTCCGCCCTGCCCTCAGCAGCCCACTGTGGCTCCTCTCCCCCCCCCCCCAGCGGCTCCCCCCCCCACCAGGAGCGTCAGGACGGAGGCGAGAGGGCGGTGGCGCCGGTCGAATCCAGATGTGCCAGCCGCGGAGCCCAGTCTTGCTGGCCCAGGAAAGCAGCGCCTGGTAGCCGAGAGCCGAGACTCTCCCAAAGGAAGAAACGGTCCTAAGGGGAACTAAGGAGCGCGACCTCTGGCGCGGGGAACAGCGAAGGAAAGGTAAGGGGACGCGGCGGAGCGGCAGGGGGGTTTCTGCAGAAGCCACACCTAGAGACGCACCTGGCAGACGTGGCCGGACTTCTTTGTTCCTCCTCCCACCCGGCCCTTTCGAAAAAACGGGGGCACCGAAGGGGCGAGGGGGCTCGCGGCCCGACGAAGGGCTGCCTTTCCTTAAAAGCGCTGCAGACAATGTCTCACGGGCGGACGGGCGGGTGGGGGGGGGGGGCAACTGGAGACCGTTGGGATTCTAGGCACAACAAGGAGCCCTTCCTGCCTGGGACACAGACAGGACCTGGAGCGCTGTTGGGACAGGAGAACCTCTGGCCTGGCCTGGCCTAGCTTGGCCTGCTTTGCTCCTTCTGTCGCTCACTCTCTTGTTGCTGTGGCCGGTGTTTAAACCACTTCGGCTTCGGGAAGGTTTGGGTTGAGGACCCGTCCAGCTTGGAATGAAACCTTGGAGGATCAGCTGAACTGGGGGGGTGGGGAGAGAGAAGGGAGTGAGAGTGGGACAGGATGGAGGGAGAGAAAGAGAGGAGGGAGAGAGAAAGAGAGGAGAGCGAGGAGAGAGAAGAAGGGGGGGAGAGGGAGAGGAGAGAGAGAGGGAGAGAGAGAAGGGAGAGAGAGATCGAGAGAGAGAAGTGACTGAGAGAGAGGGGAGAGGGGAAGAGGAGAGAGGGAGAGGGAGAGAGGAGGGAGAGAGAAGAGAGAAGGGAGAGAGGGGGGGAGGAGAGGAGAGAGGGAGATGATCAGGCTCCACGCGTGAATATGAGCGAGGTATGTCCGAGCATTTCAGAGCAGACTTATGCCTGTTGGGGGAGGGGGTGTATGCATGTATACAGAATCCGAGAGGGATCCAAGGCGCTTAAAAAAAATAGGAGAAAAATAGGAGTACTGTATTTTACTTGGGAAGTAAAATACAGTACAGGATAGAGCTGCTTTGCTGGCTGTGGGGATAAAAAGGTCTCGAGCGGCCAAAAAGGAAGGAGGCCGGTTACTACCCCGCAGTTTGGCGTTCTCTGTGTCTGCGATTAAAGGCGCAAAGATAAAAAAAAGAGTTTACAGAATGGGACGCCAGGAGCTTCCAAGCGACAACGCCTTGCAATCAGAGGTGTGGGCAGAACCTGAGACAACCTGCTCTCCCTCTCCCTCCCCCCCCCCCCCCCCCGCTCTCTCTCTCTTGCCGCCACGTCCTTTTCACCTTCGGCCCTGACGGAAGAAAACTTTTATCACTTCCATTTTGAGGACAATCTTTCACGGGGGATTCTGATTGTAACAAATAAGCCAGAAGCCCTGGTAGACCAGAAAAGGAAACCGCCGAATAAGGAAGCGCCCGATTCTTTCAGAAGTCTTCTCCTGGATTCCACTTTTGGGGACAAATGTTTATGTAAACACACACACACACACACACACACACACACACACACACACACACACACACAAAAACTCCCAGAAGGCTTGCTATTGGGATTGGGTCACAGCCAAGAGAGAACTGAAAAGGCCGGGCAAAGAAAAGTTTAGAAGAGTGCCGCCAAACTCTTCTATTTCTACTCTTGCTCCCCACCTCACAAACCTTCCCTCCACCCAATCCCCGGGCCAACACACAGACACACTTTCTTATTGTTCTGAGATTTGTGCATTTTAAAAAGACGCCGGGAGATTTTGAGGGTTTTCCTTCTCCCCTGGAAACCCCCCCCCCCACCACCACCACCACCGCAGCTCTGAAGAGCTCCGGCTGGTATCCATTCTGCACCTGCCAGCTCAGAGAGGCTGCTTGCTCCCAGTCCCGTGCAGAAAATTTGCACAGCTTTGCATGTTTTAAAACTCTCAAACTCTAGGCAACAGTCTTTTCTTCTAGGGTCGTCTTCTACAATTCTCCTCATCCTCCTCTTCCTCACAAGCTTTTAAAATATTTGCTTTTTCTTTCCCCACCGTCCACCATCTTCTGTTGGGGGGGAGGGAGACACACGAGAATGGGGGAAAATCCCCCCCCAAAATCATTCAGGCACGATTTCAATCAAAAAGTAGAAGAGTTTAATAAGAGATTACTCTGAAGGATAAAAAAAGTAAAAGCTCCAGTAATCAACTACAGTCTAATATTGAGGGAGTCTTAAATAGCCATTTTCTATCTTTGTTACAGTGACCACAACTATCTACAAAAGCATTGCAGGTTCCTTTTTTTAGAACGAGTTTTAACATTATTTTCATGAGTAAAAAAGTGTAATTAGAAGATAGTAATAAGATACCACGTCTTTTAAAAACTAACAATAATATGAGGCTTAGAATTTTATTCTCAGGCAGAAATATACACATTGTTTTTTAAAAAAGCTGTCCAAATGGAATTGAACTGATCTCTTTGTTTTATTTCAACTTTATCAATATGGCAACATCCCTTATTTAATTGAATCTGGATTCATAAAACGCTGTCCGTTAAATTTAGATTTAGCATAAAAGTCTTTGTGGACAAATATAATACCACTGTCTTATACTTCTCTCCTTGACATTTTTAGATACATCGGCACAATAGACAACGCTATATAATCACAAGAAGAAAACCCCCATGCCTTAAACATTTCACATATTCACATCGAAGAGTATTTGCCTGAACAAAAATATATATTTAAATTGCAAAATGTCAGAATTTCTTTCGTGGAGAAAAAAAATATTCTGGATATTCCTTGAGACCGACCGGATTCTTTTCTCCTCGTGTCCAGCTCGGTTCTTCTGAGAAAACGAGTGGAAACGAAGAGTAATTGGAATCTTAAAATGAAAAGAACGATTCGGACTTTAAAATCTCCCCTGCTGCTCTTCGAGAAATAATTGGTTTCGGTTCCGAAACTCAGAGGCATGTGGGTTTGAGTTTAGCAAAGGCGGCATTCTCCCCCCCCCCCCGCCCCCGGTGAGAGTTAAAATCTGAAGGGGGGGGGGCGGGTGACAAGCCAAATGTATCATTTGATTCAGAAACCGCTTCAAAGCCAGCCGGAGACACGTCAGAACTCGGTTGGAAGGAGACGAGGGAGGGAGGGAGGGGGCGGGCGACTTTAGGGGCTGACAAATTGCGCGTCCTCGCAAATGTATTTGCAAGCTGTCAGGTGCATCTTTGGCCAGGCTGTTTGAAAGAGAGCGAGCAAGAAAGAAAGAAAGAAAGGCGAGCAGGTAGGACTTTTAACGCTCAGCAAAAAAGGACCGGGTCTCCAAAGGTAGGAAAGACCGAATGAGAAGGCAGAGAGGGCTTTCATTGTTTTCCTTTTCTTGTATTAATTTGCCGGGAACATTTAAATATATAAAAGAAGAAGTCGAAAATTCGGCTAGCTTGGTGAGGATGATAGTATTTTATACCTCTGGTTAGCAACCTTTTAAACTAAGGCTTGACTGCCTGAGGATAAGAAAAGAAGAGAAGGATGACGACCTCAGCCACAACCACCTAGCCTTCCCAGTTCTTCACAGCCAACCCTTCGGCTGTCAAGGCAGTGGCAGGGGAAGATTGTCCAGGGGCTAAGGAGGAAGTGTGGGAACGTAAGGGCCTGGTTCTGGAAGGAGAGAGCTTAAGCCAAAAACTTAGAGAGGGGTGATTTTTAATTTCCTCTCTGACTTGGAAGAGCAGCGCCCCCGTTTTCCCCATTCCGCGATACTCCTGGGGTGAGTGGGAGTAAGGGGATCCTTTCCCTCCCTTGGGACACTTCCTATGTGCCCGCATCCCCCACCCTTCGCCGGGTCTCATTCCTACTCAAGGGACAAAGCAACGAAGAATCAGCAGCTACAGAATAAACTACAAATTTCCAGCGTCCCACGAGTAGTGACCGGTGCAAAAGGAGTTCTTAGCTCTAGGCCTCAGCACCGCGCATTTACTAGGAAGCAACTCAGCAGCTGGGCACATTGGGACTTTTACTTTGGAGTAAAGCACGCTTAGGATCTCCCGCCAGGCCTTGCAGTTCCAGGCGCAGTGGCCCCGAGATAAGCTTCTGAGTAACCCGCCGAGGTTTTCGTTGCATTAAATGAAGGGAGAGGGCGGGAGAAAGAGACGGGAATGTATTTCGGGGAACGGGAGCAACGTGGAGGGGACTCCGAATCCCCCCTACGCCCCACGGCTCTCTTGTGTCACTGCCCCCACTCCGGGAGGGGCGGGCACTGCGATCCTTTCTAAGGAGAAGGGCGGCTCATTGCATCACCGCCACTAGCGCCAAAAGCCCTGGCTGCTGCAGCTGCAAATGAGTTCTGGGGACGCTGCTTGCTGGACTGCTTAACCCGGAAGACAAGAGCGGGGAGGAAGAAGTGGAGTGTGTGTGTGTGCGTCTCTCTCTCTCTCTCTCTCTCTCTCTCTGTGTGTGTGTGTGGTGTGTGTGTCTGCGCGCGCGCGCCTGTGCGTTTCTGACGCTAGTTGTACGTGATTCTATTTCTGTACCTGCCTCTGCCAGTTTGTTGGAACAGTGCGAGGGGTCGCCGCCGCCGCTGCCTGAACCGGCTCCCCCTCCCCTTTCCAGACCAGGCAGCCAGTCTCTCTCGGCTGCCACTCCTCCCGGCCGCTCCCCCTCCCAACCCCTTTTCCTTTTGCCCGCGGCTGGCATTGGAGCAGCTGCCTGTTGTCGCGGCCGCCGCAGGGATCGGGCGCCCGGCGGGAGACCACCCTCGGTTGCGGTGAGTATCCAGGCTGCCTTTGCTCTGCCCCAAAGAGAAGTCGCTCTGCCACAGGTCTTTCCTCCTGGGGTGTCTGGTGGTCCGGTGTAAAATCCAGTCGGGTCCTTCACCGGAGTTACTTCTCCTTCCCCTCCCCGCCTCCCCAGTTACTTTCTGATCCATCTCTCTGCTGACTTTCTCCGGGCGAGAGGCGAGTTTGCAAAAGGCTATTTGCAAAGAAAGTAGGGAGGGCAACGGGGTTGTGCGCCAAAGAGAGAATTTAGCGCTTGGCCTTTGAAGTTTGCAACCGAGACCCGCCCTAGATCAGCGGGACCGAGCGAAGCGGCCGCTTCCGAAGGTTTCCCTTGTTTGTGCGGGAGAATCCCGCGGCAGCCGAAGCGAAGTTCTTGCTTTCTGACCGCCAGAAGGGTGGTCGAGTTGGCTTGATACTTTCAGGATTCAAGAAAGGTGGGAGGGAGAGACCCCTTCGGTTTTCCTTCTGCAGAGAAAAGCCAGGGGAGTTTTTAAAGAGGAGATCGAGCAGGGCAGGGCAGGCTGGAGCGGGCGAGAGAATGAACTTAATCTCAGGCGTGTGGCTGGCGGGAAGTTTGACACCCAAACCAGGAGAGAAAGAGAGAGAGAGAGAACTCTTGAAGCGAGTGTCAGTGACAGGAGCCGCAGGTGACAGGACATCTAAGAAGGAGGGCGCGTTTTAAAGAATGAATAGCGCAGACAACTCTGTCTTAATCGGACTTCCCAATGACACGCCTGGCTTCTGGTTGTACAGTAGCCTCTTTCCGGTTCATTGTTTTTTAAAAAGTCTCTTAAAATGGGATAAATTGGGGGAGGGGAAAGTATGCAGGAAAGTGCGTGCGTTCATGTGTGTGTGTGAAAGAGACAGAGTGAATATAAACAAACACTCTTTGCTATGTCCGTTCAGGCACAGGTGTCTTTGTAGCTGAAAAAAACATAATCGAATCGTTGCGAATGTGTCTAGTCGGCACAAAGATGGAGGAGGATAATCTCCAAAATACACTCGGTGTCCGAGAAAATATAACAATCGGGAAAAAAGTTTCCTTCTCAGAGCAAAAAAAAAAAAAAAAAAAAAAAAAAAGAAGAAGAAGAAGAAAAAAAGAAAAGAAAAAAGAAAAAAAAGAATGGGGAGCAATTTGCAGCAAATTATGAGGTTAATCATATATTAAAAGGAAACGTGTTTTTTTCTCCTCAAACCATAAGCTTGACAATAGAAAATTAACGAGAAACAAAAAGTTGTATTTTTCTAACAGTGGCTATAATATCAGTATTTTCCTTCCACAAATTACTCAGGGGGAGAGCTTTTCGTTTACCAGGAACAAACTATATACCTACCCATCCCTCCTTGTCCAGAGGCACGCATAGTATTGTAAATATGTATATAAAACCAGCTGCAACTTTACGCAATCTGTTCTCCTCCTTCCCGCGGCTCCTCTTTCCGTTTTGACCCGAAGACGGGAGGGTTTGGTGGATGGAAGGATAGCGCAGGCTGAATCCTCGGCTCAGGGAAGCAATCGGGAATGGGAGCCGGCTGGCTGCTACCGTGCGGCGCACTCCTCTGCCCGCTCAAGCGGCTTCTCTCCAGAGAGGCGTTTAATGAAATGGACGGAATGGTTTGTTTAACCAGCCGTGGGAAGAAGCGGCCTGCAGCTCGGTCCCAGAGAATGAGCTCAGCGGTTGCGCCTGAGCTCCGCGTGCGGGTTTCAGCGACAGGGGGGAAAACTAATTCAATCAGAGGCCCCCAACGCGCCCTCGTTCACGGATCAGAAGACATCCTGCTCGGCGGCTTCCTTGCACCGAGTTGGCTGCTTTGAGAAGAGAGATCGTTCCGTGCCCCCCCTCACCATCATCACCCGGGCCCTCCGGAGGAGCAGGACTCCTCGCCCTAAAGAGTTCAGAAAACAGAGCCCTCGTGGCGCCCCGGTTGGGGACTGGAAGAAGACGTTGAAAGAAGAACGCGCAGCTTCTCTGGTTGCTAGAAGGCGAGAATCCAACCTCCACTAGAGCCGGGCCAACCCAGCGCGATCCTGGCAGGCGCCCTTTGCTCCTTTCGCTGCTAGGGAGAACCGGAGGGAACCCCCCCCCCCTTTCTTCTCTCCCACCGCCCTTGAAACGCAGAAGAAGCCAGTTTGTAAAGGGCGAGGGGGCGGGCGAAGCGATTGGACCGGGCTCGCCCAAAGGAGCTGGATTTAGAAAGCAGGACTGGGGATCTGATCCGGAGCCAGGAAAAGCACGAGGAGCGAGAGGGCCGCGCGTCCTTCCTCGAGGCTTGGGAGAGAACCGCGACGCTGCTGCTGCTTCGAGGATTAGCCCTTTGCCGGTGGGCATGAGAGAGGGAGAAAGCTCAAGGAAGATTCTCCCCAGAAAACAGGGAAGGAGGGTGGCGCCTCCATTGCTGGGGGTTTTTTTTGAAAAAAGGAAAAAGGCAGCTGTGATACTGGTAACAATAACGATGGTGGTGATGATGATGATAATGGTATTTATTATCATCAGCAACAGTATTTATTATCAGATAAATACTGCGATTTTTATCAGAATAGCAACAGTAACCCGAATAATGTTGCATATTCTGCATGGTGAAAGCTTGGAAGGGAGAGTTGGGGGTGGGTTGGAGTTTTTTTTTGTTTGTTTTTGCCTTTTAATCTGCTACATGTTTGCAGCAGGATGCTCTTTCCTTTCCCGGCGGGTGCCCAGTTTTGCCAGGGAGAGGGGCCTTAATTCAGCGCTGATCAAAAACTGGCTGTAGAGTAACTTGACCCGCAGTTTCAGGGGAGTTTCCTGGGCAGTTTTAGGGTCTCTCTCTCTTTCCCCCCCCCCTTCCATAAACCAGCCAGCATGATTAATCTTTACAATTTGTCTTTTAAAACAAACAAGGGCGAATTATCAGCTCGTTAACTGAGATTTTATCACCTGTCTAAAACAAACCTTCCCCTTCCCCACAGAAAGATCAGGTCTGTTGCCTGTGGGGAAGTGTGATCATTTTTTTAAAAAAAAAATGATTTTAATTGATAATAGATTGCTACGAATGTATTAATGTCAGGATTAACCGAATGGTGCCGTTAGCCGGAGGGATGCAGCGGTGACATTTCCTTTTATCCCATCAGATTTCAGTGATAATCTCGATATGGTTGCTGGAATATTGGCGATATCTAATGCAAAACGCTGGCTCGCTTCGTAATTAAAATCTTGCTTTGTTGGCCCCTGAATCTCGCGGCGTTGTTGAAACTGGAAGCGAGCAGGAGGAGAAAGATGCCCAAATCAAAATGGTTTATAAACTTTTTGTCTTATTTTCAGGGAGTTCTTCAAAAATAACGCCCTTTTTTTTCGCACGCTTTTATTTTAAATAACGTTCTGTTGTTATACGTATTATGCAAAGAAAAGGGAAGATCATTTAAAAGGGCAGCCAGATCTCCCCTCCACGTCTGGCAGAGGTAGCAGGCGAGGTTTCTTTAGTCGTTGCTCTCTTGCTGAATTGTCCACCACCTTTGACTCGGGCTGGCCTCGTTTTTGTCCCCGATTTCAAGGCAACCGGTCTCTCAGGTAGCGATGGGATCTTGTCTCCTCCGCACCTCCTTTCCAGACTCTCAATTTAGTAGATCCGAGTCCGCCGTTTCCGAATGTCACTTTCCTGGTGGCTTGCTGCTGCTGCATTGTTTCGATCCCCAAGCGCGCGTACCCGCGCGCACGGGCGCGCGCCCCCCGATTACCACCTCAACATGTGTGCGTCTTTGTGCGTGCTAGCTCGAACACGGGAACTGCAAGTTCGGATGAGAAGCAGAAGCTTGGTTGGAAAACCAGAAAGGTTGGTTTGGAAGGAGACTGGGGGAAAGCAGCAGCAGCCTCAAGGCCCGGGAGCGGGTTGCTCGCCTTTGCAACCTAGGGCTGGCCTGACGGTGATGTGCTGCGGTCCAGCGGCACCTTTGTCGTCCCCCCCCCCGCCCCCCGGCGTCCAATGACCCTGAAGGACAAGAGGCGCCTTCTAGACTCCAGATCTCCCATTTGCCGGGCAGGATCTGCTGCTGGCAAGAATGTCGCTTGTCTTCTCGCTTTCCAGCCGTGGGAAAAGAGGAGTGGCCTGGTCTGGCCGCGTAGATGCCTTTGCAGCCCCGGGTTTCGGCCTCCGTGCTTCTTGCCGCAGAAGGATTGGTGGGTCGGCGCCTTTGCCACACCGGCTCCCCCCACCCCAACCTCCTCGCCCTATGCCCGGAGTTTGGCGGCTCCTCTCTGCTTTGAAAGGAGGTCTTTCCTGGGAATAACATGCAAAGGGGGAGTGGGGGGGGGGAGGCTGGGAGTAGCGGAGGAGGCTGGAAAGGAATTCAAAAGAGGCAGCGTCCCAGTTCCAGCAGGGGTCCCTCCCCTCCCCCGCACTCGCCCTTCTCCCCGCGGCGACCCGGGGTGGGATGCCCGCTAGGAAGCTCGAGGGCAGGGGAAGGCGGGTTGGGGAGGTGGGGGTCGGAGCGGGCGCTCCAGTGAGCCTTACCGCCTGCCCTTGTTTTAGAATCTGGAATTGTTTTGTCTGGGTGGGAAGGTGACCGAGAGGCAACGGGCGGGCGGGAGAAGGGTGGCGGAGGGTTCAGATCCCTGAGCTGCTTTGGGGGGGAAGAAAGAAGGCAGCGGAGGGCGGCGTATAGTAGCGTTTGGGGGGCTTATTATTAACAAGTTCATTTCCGGGCGAATTTGGCAGCGGCGGGTGACGTCAGAGTCCAGGCGTCTCCCTGACTGGGGCCGCCCGGTTGGGAGAACTAGACTCCTTATTGCCCGGTTCCTGGCTGTCAATCCTCCGTTTCCCCTCCCTTCGGAAAGGTGGGTTTCTCTCTCTCTCTCTCTGCCATTATGCAGGCTCCAAAAGGCAGAAGAGAGGTAAATTGACCCGCCTTTCCTTACTTCGTGGGGAAAATGTCCACGAAGGAGGCTAATTTAGTCCAGACTGCCAAGTGGTTGGCCTCCTATTTTCCCTGTCCCCAAATTCTTTGGCCAATAAAGTGAAGGTTTAGGAAAATTTGCTTTCTTCCCGCCTCTCTTTCCCTTCCCCTGTCCCCCATCCATCGCGGGAAATGCGGGATTGCATACGTTCAACAGGTATTGGGGATTTTTAACCTAGCCTAATCGTATTCCCGTCAATAGCGGGTCACGCGACCTGATTTTAGCCCCCCCCCCCACTTCTCTTCCTCGGAAGTAAGTAAGCCTTTTCTTACTTTCCATCCAAAAAGGAATTGGCCACCTCAACTACTAGCCTAAGGAAGGGCGCTGCCTGTCGATCACAGCGCCGCCGATTCGGACACACACACACGCACAACGTGCGTAGGTACACCGTTTTTGATGTGTGTGTGTGTGCACCGACCATATCTCCATATAAGGAGAGAATCCATTTCATTCTTGTCCAAGATCACCTAGAAGTGCATTGGGAAGATTATGCCCAAAGAGAGAGAGAGGGTGTATGTGTATAGGGGAGGAACATTTCCATTTTGTCCAGTGAGCAAAGCTGCAAGCTTTCCAGATGCACAGGACTTTTGGGGGGGGGGAGGGGGCGGGAAGGAGGAGAAAAAGGGAAGAGTCCTGCCTAAAACAAATGTTTACAGATTGTCTCCCCCACTACTCCAATACAGTTACTAGTATTTGAAAGAGTTGAAAGATGTTATTATTTATTTATTTTGGTTTGCCTGCCCTGTTTCACTCTCCTGCTCATTTTATCCTATATAGATAATTCATACTGACACTCGTTTCATTGACACCAATGAGTTTATACAAAATGGATTATATCTCCTTTAGAGACCCCAAATAAAAGGCGCCATAGCTGCTTTCTGTTTATAAGTCAGGAGAATGTTAAGAGAAGTGGAAGGGCTTCAAGTAATAGCCAGGAGGCCAATATCAGGGTCATGACAGATCTCATCCCCTTGTGTTTACTGCTAATACTGAACATCAATTGTGCTACTGGGAAGAAGTGTGCAGTTCCTTCCCTGTTATATTTTAGTAGCTATGTTGATTCATGCTTAAGCCCCATTTAAACCAATTAAGCATCCATTTTAAAAATACTCCCCCCTCCATATTTGGTCCACAAGTGGTGAAACTTAAACTTTTCTTAGGATACAAGTGGCTAAAAAAAGGCCATTATATATTAATCTGGTCCATAAATTTAAAAAGATGATTGATTCTGGGTTTCTCTGGTGCTTAGCCTTTAAGAAGAGGCTTGAAAGAGTCACTTGACACAAGGATGTTGCGTTTTGGAAGAGTTTGTATGAGTTCTTCACAACTGTTACCAAAAGGTGTTGGTGATTTCTTTTTCAAAAATTAAGTAATGCTCAGGGTGACAAAGGCAGAAAACTGTGTAGGGGCATTTCTGGCAGATTTGAGAATTAATTCAGACCACCAGTTTCTTAATCTCCTTCTGGGAGAAAAGTTGCAATTCTCTGCAGATCCTGCTTTGCCTGAGGTAATCTGGTTTTCTGGAGCATAAATATATCTAAAATTGCTTTATGTAATCCCTCATTTACAACAACGAAGATGCCTGATCTGCCACAATTAATCTTTTAGACTTTAGAGAAAGATGCCACAAGCTCCATTGTTGTAAAAATATACTACATCTCTTTCTTAAAAGAGGGAAAGACGGACAGATAGGCAAGGACACTTGTTTCTATGGTCAGTGAAAAGTTTATTCTAGAAAGAAATGAACGATTTTGAGCCCAGAAATAGTATTCTCAGGAAGATCATTTACAAACAATGTATTTCTGCATTTCTGTGTGAGAGAGCCTATGCCTATGTTAGGAGGCTGGGTACTTTTCTACTGAGGCTCCAGAGAATGAAAGTACTCTGGTTTTATAGGATGGCATCACATCGGATTACTCTCTTAACTGGATCTTCCACTCAGCCTTTCCACCCTGTCCTACCTACAGGTGGGAGAACCTGGGTCTCTGCTGTGGGTGAGTTCCGGTTGATTTGATCGCCTTTAAGGATTTCCGAAGAACAGGCAGGAATCAGAAAGGCCTACAAACGCCTCTTCAAATCTCCGCCTAGCCCAGGGCCTGCCTTGCCTGCTTTCCGGAACAGGAAAGGGAACAAGGGCCAAATAAAAAGAAAGGAATCCTCTACTAGAGGAAAAGCGCGCGGGGCGGGATGGTGGGGGTGGAGGAGAGCTGGGAATTTTTTTTTTTTTTTTTTAAAATTGCGTTCAGAAGAAACTCTGGACAACTTGGCTGAGATCGGCTTCAACAAGCGCATCTTCGCTTGCTCTGCAAACCAGCTCCCTTCTTTGCCAACCCTTCGCGCTTAGTTTAGCTTTGGGTGCAGCACCGGTCCCACCTGACTTTGGCGATAAGGAGGGGATCCAAAAGAGAGGGGCTGGCGAAGAGCGGGAAGAAGGGGCGGCGGTGGTGGTGAGAGTTGATTTTGCTGTCAGAAGTTCTGTCAGCACTTCGCCGAAATGGTTTAAATCCTGCCCGGATTGCGCAAGGGAAGACAGAGACAAACGACGACAACGGAAAGGAAAAGGGGACATATTAAACACCCTGACTAGGAGATTAAGCTCTGTTAAATTTACTCAAAAGCACATAGGATTGGGGCTGCGCGAAAGTGAAAGGAAAAACCTAGGGTATAGCTAAAGGGAAAAGAAACAAAGAAGGTACTGGGCTTATTTACCGCGAATCTCCGTGATCTACCCTTTCAATTACCCACCCACCCATTTGTCGAGTGGGGGTTACAAATACAGAGAGATTATCCGTCCAGGTCTCGTTCGCTACCTACCAGGAGTTCCCGCTCCTCACAACCAGCAAAGTTTGGCTATGGAATTTTCTCCTGGGTATGTATTGCAGAGGGGGGGGGGGATTTGTGTAGCAAAACCCAAGCTGATCCCTACTAAAATGATGAGCCGATGCTAAAATGTGCGCGGGGAGAGGCCAGAAGTCCCCCCAAAAAATCTGACCTCAAGTTGCAGACGTGAATGGCAGCCGCGTACGTGTTGCGAACAGAATCTCCAGAAACACCCCTGAAAGGGGAACAGACGGAAGTAGTAGGCTGTCATTAAAATGGAATCTAGTGAATATAACAATGGATATATTAAAAATAACCTCCGTCCGGTAAAGAGTGAGAGTTCCTGGAAGTTAGAAATTTTGCACAACTCAAAAGACTTGCCCGGCATCCCCAGGGCTCTGCGGTGGAAGAGATAAATCCCCCCAAAACAAGATCAATTACCGGTCCACCTCGCCGCCCATTGCCATTAGGGGGTTTAGGAAGCAGGTCTCTCACGGAGGACAGAGGGGTGGGGAGGAATTCATGCCTCCTTCATTAGGAGAAAGAGCGAAGGGGAATCCGACCTCCACTAAACAGGAGCCGGGCCAACCCGGCGCGATCCTGGCAGGCGCCCTTTGCTCCTTTCGCTGCTAGGGAAAACCGGAGCCCCCCCCCCCTTTTTCTCTCCCGCCGCCCTTGAAACGCAGAAGAAGCCAGTTTGTAAAGGGCGAGGGGGCGGGCGAAGAGATAAGACCGGGCTCGCCAAATGAGCTGGACTTAGAAAGCAGGACTGGGGATCTGATCCGGAGCCAGGAAGAGCACGAGGAGCGAGGGCCGCGTCCTACCTCGAGGCTTGGGAGAGAACCGCGATGCTGCTGCTTCGAGGATTAGCCCTTTGCCGGTGGGCAGGAGAAAGCTCAAGGAAGATTCTCCCCAAGAAAGCAGGGAAGGAGGGTGGCGCCTCGATTGCTTGTTTTGCTTTCTTTTCTTTTTTCTTTTTAAAGGACATTAACTATCAATACGATTTGGGGGGGTTTTTTTGGAAAGAAAACCCGATTTAGCCATACTAACTGGCTTAATGTAAAAATGCCGCCAAATAATTGGTGTCCTCAAGTGGGGGATTGATTTGAAGGTGGTGGTGGTGGAGGAATTACTTTGAAACAGTTTTTTTCGCCAATCGGTTGTTTTTTGGTGGGTTTCGAAGCGGTCCTTCCTCGGTTTGTCTTACCTTGGAAGGCGCCCAGCGAAAGCTGCGGAGTCCGCCCCGCCAGATCTTTCTGTAGCCACCCAACTGGCGGCTGTTAGGAGCCGTTTCTTAAGCGGAGGGGCTGAAAGTCCCTCTAGCTTTCAGCCAACAAGAAAGAAGATTTCGAGGGTTTTTAAAACACAAGGTCGCTCGAGTGTATCCTCAGAGAGTTAAAACACACCTAGAATTTAAACAGGAGGGCCCATTCTGTTAAACCGCCTTCAGTCTGTATAAGAAGTGAAAAATAAAAAGTAAAATAATATAGATTTAATTTTTCTTTTTTTTTCTTTTTTGGACCTGTAAACGTCCTGATTTCCTTTGATCTTACTGGGTGCAAGAAATGGTAGAACAGCTATAAATTCCAGTTGGTTTTGTGTATTTGTTTACATAAAAGGCTGTTTTCTGAAAGGTTTATGTTTTCAAAATAAATCTGGTATTTCTGTCTGAATCAAAATATTAAGATTTTTTTTTAAAAAAATTCAGAATTATACTTATTTATACTCAAGATTCATACCTATAATTACTTCCATGTTGATTACTTGTGTTGTGTTTCGTTTTCTACTATAAAGCTATTTGCTATTTCAAATAAATGAGGCCTTTTTTATCATAAATGCTACGGCTTTGGAAGAAAAAATACACTTCAGTACAAGCCTGAATGTATTTACTTCTTCCACACTAATCGCATTTGTATCTAGGTAAGAGGCTCATGAAAGTTGCAAATCTAGAGAATGAAATAATACAAATACAATGAACTACCTACTACAACTGGGAGAAAAGAAACTGGGCACGCACAATACGATTCTAAAGTTAAAGATATTCCCACCTTAAACACTAACTTCAAGTTTCAGCTGTGGTGTGTTTTCATAAACTACCCAACAGAAGTGTTTGACTTAAATCAAGCCCATAAATGGAAAAAAAAAATCCCATTTTAAAACGTTGGGTTGATAGGATTTTTTTGCGGGCGCGGGAAGGTCTCTAGCAAATATTCTGTTTTTCAAACCTGGGGGATATTTCGTAAGCCCCCTATTCTCCTATCCTTTGCTGTGCCTTCCGGCGGCACCTGGTGAAATATCCTTGCCCGGAGTCTTAACCACCACCCTCAAACCACTTGGGGTCATTTAGTGCCCGCCGCGGACTTTATAAAACTTCGTTATGGGTCGGGCACTCAAGTTGGTGAAATCCTCTTTTTGTTTTGTTTTGTTTTGTTTTAAAGACGCTCCTCTGAGAGAGGAGAGAGCTGGAGTGGGGCTATCTCAGAAGTTATCGCAGAGAGAAGTCGAAAAGGCAGTGGAGGGTGGGTGGGTGCGCGCGCGTGGGGGGGGGTGTGGGTGGGTGAGGGCGGGGGAAGGGGGGGTGGCGAGCGTCTTTCTCTTTGGCGGGTTCAGCACTTTTTAGCTGTTTGGAGCAAAACGAGGGAATGGATTTTCTGGGGCCAATCGCAAGGCGAGACTAGACGCCGAGTTGCTGATTGGCTGGACGGAGGTTCTTAGCCTGTGCGTAGCCCCTAGTTCATGTCTACTGAACTGAGTCCAGCTGGCGCCAGAGCTGACACAGGATGCTTTGGGGATGTTACAAAAAAGACCAGAATAAGTGGAGCTTGCCATCTGAGTAAGAGCCTCCATCCAATCCTCCTCTCTCGCGCTCTCCTTCCACTCTCCCTCCCACACTATTTTTTTTTCTTTTTGCATTTCCATCCTCCAAACAATCATCCGTCAGCCCCCCCCCCCATTCCCCCCGACCCCCCCCCCTCCGTTTACAACCTAAAGAAACTTTTCAAACATTTGGAGTTGGATTCAGTCTGCTTGGAAAGATCTCCTTGTAAGTATGTTTGATGAGCTGAATGCGGGTCGATGTGGGGGTGAGGGGGGTGGGGGTGGGTGGGAAAGCGACGCCTGGTTTTTATTTTGCAGAAATATAAATGCTTTCCCAGTTTCTTAACCCCTTTAGGATTCTTTTGGAAAATGTCAGCCTGAACTCCTTTGTAGGCAAATGTAGATCAAAGATCTGCCTTCTGTCTCGTATTGTTATGGTTAGAAGAAGGTCATTCTGGCCGTGTTGTTCACGGCAAGAGCAGCCTAACGAGGATGCAAAGGCCGTGTGTGTGGGGGGGGGGGGCGGGGGCGGGGAGAATAGAGTGCGGTGGACGCCATGGATGGGATCGCTTTCTCTGTGCTCTGTGCCTGCTTCCCCTTCTTCCGCGTTTCCCCGAGTCTCTGCCGCGGTCTCTTCAGTGTAACTCCTTCCAAAGGCCCGCCGTGTACTCATCCTTCCCTCCTTCTTACAGGTGGTGATCCCAAGGCGTGTGGCAACCGGAACCTCTCTCTCCGCAGCTTCCCGCCCTTCAAAGAGAGACACCTTTTCTTTTCTTTTCTCCCCCCTCCTTCCCCTTCCAAGGCCACCTCGCAGCTTCTGAGAGCTCTACGATTTTAAGCCAAACGAAACTAAAGGCAAAACGATTTGGGGTTGGAGGGAGGCGGGGAGGGGGGCTAGGGGCGGAGTGGGCAGAAACCCACCGAAATGGAGGTAGCCACGGACCAGCCACGCTGGATGGCCCATCACGCCGTGCTCAACGGGCAGCACCCGGAGACTCATCACCCGGGACTGGCTCACAACTATATGGAACCGGCGCAGCTCCTACCTCCGGACGAAGTGGACGTCTTTTTTAACCATCTGGACTCCCAGGGCAACCCGTATTACGCCAACTCGGCCCACGCGAGAGCCAGGGTTTCCTACAGCCAGGCACACGGTAATTTTGCACCCCCTCCCCTTTCTCGCTTCCCGTTTTCTGCTTCGGCCTTCTCCTGCTGATTGACCTCGGTGGAGAAGCGGCCGGAAGGTTTCCGGGCAAAATGCTGCAGTAAAGAGAGAAGAGAGGGTGAGCCAGGGTGGGCTTTTCATCCTAGGGGGGAAAAAAAGCCTTAGCTCCTCAGTTGGAGGGCCGCCTTTAATTGACGGCGGGGCTGGGGGTGGTGGGGGAGAAGAGAAAAGGGAAGGGACGTCCTTGTGCGTGGAGGAAGAGAGGGTTATTAGAGGCATTTCGCAGCCGCAAGGCAGGCCCGTTTTCCGGAGCCGAAGATCTTAGCGTAATTTGAAACACTTTTTAAACGTTTGTCCTTTTGTCACTGGCCGTATAAGAACTGGAGGTTGAGGAGGAGCGGGGGGGGGGGGGCGTTTGCCAAGAATTCGATTTTTGTAAAATTGGAAAACAATCGCAAAGCAAGGCACCGTGCAAAGCTGAGTGTTGGTAAAATGCCGTCTGTCTGCAAGCCTCTTTGGGAAGCAGCAGCAAGCGGACGGGGGTGGGGAGCCGCCTGTTCTTTGGCTTGTCAGCCCGCTCGCGTTGACGTTTTACTTCCCTCCACGTTCCAACTAAGTTTTGGCGTCCGATTGTGGAGCAGTGGGGCGATATAAGACGCCTGCCCGGCTCTGCTTTCCGTCACTTACGCTTGATCAAGAGTAGGGAGGGGGGGGCAGCTGAACTGGGAAGGGAGGGGGAAGAGCCAGCGAAGAAAGTATACATATTTGCATACTTTTCTCTTAAATCCCCACTGAGGAGGCCCTACTAGATGGCTTTTTAAAGCCCGCATCTTTAAAAAAAGAACGTGGTGCCTGCTTTATTTTTTTGCGTGAGAGACCGCAAAGAACTGGGAGGCCGCGTTTCGGCTCTCTCCCCTCCGCGGGTTCAAGGGAGGGCAAGGAAAGGGCAGCTAAGCCGCTGCCTCCTTCCAATTCTGACCTGCGTTGGTCATTCGGGAGCAGATCTTCACGTTGGGGGGTTTGGGACGGACAGGTCAAGGAGGGGAGGCCGGGGGGCGTCTGCTTGTCCACCAAGCCCTGCCCCAGCAGGAGGGAAACCTTTGAGGTGGGGGGGGGAGGGAGAGGCGAGAGTGGGAGACAACCCTTTTACCTCAGGCTTTTGGCCTGCCTGGCTGACTGGCGCCTTTTCCTCCTTTCCCAGCCCGTCTGACCGGCGGCCAAATGTGCCGGCCTCACTTGCTTCACAGCCCCGGCTTGCCTTGGCTGGACAGCGGCAAAGCGGCGCTCTCGGCGGCTCACCATCACAACCCGTGGACGGTGAACCCTTTCACCAAGGGGCCCTTGCACCCTTCGGCGGCCGGCGCGCCGCCCGGCGCCATCTCGGTCTACCCCGGAGGCAGCAGCTCCGCGTCGAGCGCCGCCTCGGCCTCCTCGCTCACGCCGGCCTCCCACTCCGGCTCGCATCTCTTCGGCTTCCCGCCTACGCCACCCAAGGAAGTCTCGCCGGACCCCAATGCGGGCAGCAGCGCCGCCTCGCCGGCCTCCGCTTCGGCCGGCGGCGGCAGGCAAGACGACAAGGAGCCCCTCAAGTACCAGGTGGCCTTGGCCGACGGCATGAAGATGGAGAGCGCCAGCCCGCTGCGCAGCAGCCTGGCCGCTTCCATGGGCGCCCAGCCGTCCACGCACCACCCGATCCCCACCTACCCTTCCTACGTGCCCGCCGCCCACGACTATGGCGGCAGCCTCTTCCACCCGGGCAGTTTCCTCGGGGGCCCCGCTTCTAGCTTCACCCCAAAGCAGAGGAGCAAAGCCAGGTCCTGCTCAGGTAAGACCGCTCTCCCCCCTTCTCAAGCCTTTCTGAAAAGCCTCCTCCTGCCTTCGAATCGCGGGTGGGGGTGGTGAGATGGAGGGAGTGTGGGGGGGCTAAAAGTTTTTCTGGTGGGAATTATTTAATTAATGCCACGTTGGAAATCGTTTTTGCATCTTGAACCTTGGCTGCCTGCTTGTCTTTGCTGTCTCTGGGATAAGTGTGGCATAAATGTTGTAAGTTTATTAAATTCCCCTGTTACAATTAACAGCCATCGATTGTTAATAACAGTTGTAGTAATACAAAAAGAGGGGCCTGAGCAGGGTTTTATTCTTCCTTGTGAGCTGCAGGATTCGGGATTTCTTCTGTTTTAGATCATTCACAAAATAAGAATTGGAAAATATTTCAGGAGGTGAAAATCCGTACAAGTATTTAATAAGAGGAACAATTTTGATTTAAATATTTTAGACAGGATAATATGGATCATGTTTCTTTCCAATTTAAAAAATACTAGCCCTTTCCCCAAATATATTTGACTTAATGAAGTAGTTATTTTTTAAAAAATATACACGCACAAACACAATCTTAACAGAACTGAAATGAACGCTTAACTACTATTCTCTATTCAGTCCTAGTTTAATAATTCCAAATAAATGAAACACCACTTTGATCCTGTAACTGTAATAATCTAGGGAGATAACAATCATGATTGCAAGTATTAGTGGGCTTCTGGAGCTGGGTCATTTCTTCAAAAACTCTCCTTGATGTGTAGTTAAATAGTTAAAGGATAAGCATTAAATGCTTTTTTTTAAATGGCCAGTTTTAAAATTTCCTGATCAGATTTGAATGGATTTCCATATTCCTACATTTTTGTGAGAATATGTTACAAAATTAAGTTATCAGTAGTTTTTCTGAGAATGGGGAGCACAAGAGCATTTCCAGTTTATCTTTCATAATTTTAGTTTTTCCTAATTAGTTGGTAAGCCAGGTCTCTCTTTTTGTTCCAGTCACTGATCTCCATAGAAGTCACTCATTGCTGAGCCCAAAAGCTGCCATAATCCATGAAAAAAAAAAAAAAGACATACAAAGTTCGTAAATCAGAATTATGCAGATAAAAGAGTTTATATTGGTAAATCTCTTAATGCAACCCCATGAAAGTTTGGGGCAACTGAATTCACTGGAAAAGCTTGATATGCCTTACACTCTTTTGGGTGGGATCCCTATTACTGAAAAATTTAGTTAATTTGTTAACTGCTTAATAAAGATGAACTTTATTGTAAATTTCTGTTAACTTTCAATAAAGTTCATCTTCATTAAACAAGGGACTTTATACAGGCTCAGCTGTTAAGGACTGAAATTTACAAGGTCATTTTCTTAGAACTTGTACAGAACTTTGCTTTCTCCAGATCATACAAAGTTCAAACATAGTTTACATAGGACTTCAGTCTTCCAAAGTACCTTTTAAATGATAGTTTAAATGAATCCAATAAAACTAGAGGAACATCATATGTCTTAGTTAACTCCAGTTCATCTGTTTGTTAAACCTGCAACTTATTTGCCTCTCTGTCATTACCTTTACAGATTTCAAGCCAAATGTGCTCTTATTTAGATTTCTTTTTAAAAAGACGGTCAGTGTAATAAATAATATTCACATGAAACCAAACTTAGAATATTTTATATTAATTTAATATTGTTGTAATGGCTTTATCAGTAAAGATGAAATTTATTGTGGTATCAAAGAAAAACAAAACAAGATACCTTTGCACCTCTTTTCAACTCAACATGGCTAATAATTCAGAGACGTGACTACTTTTAGGAATATTGCAAGAAAAGTATAATACTTTTTGTTGCTTCTCTGTTTGGATCACCCTCTTTAAAGAAATTCTGCAATTTTGTGTTATATGCAACAGTGATAAAATACATTTTTTTAAAAAAATTGGCTACTTTTATAAACTGTTCTCCATTGCAATAGGAATTGTTGGGAAATTTGGTTACAACCTTCCTCCCATGACTTCTGTCCTCATTTGCCATACTCAACACTGTTTATTAGATGTAGAAGTTTCCCTACATTTTGTAATGGAGATCCTGTCTTGTAGATAAAACTGGGGAAAGTTCGTGACCATTTAATGTTTTTGTAGGAGAAGCAAGACTCACGACAAGGCGACTCCTGCAGCTTCCTGCTTAAGGAGGGACAAAAGCTAGGAACTCCTGGCTTCACAGAGGTCCCTCATTTTTCACTCCAGCCAGGGCTGTTTAAAAACCACCCACTCCATAGATTAAAGGAGACACAGACACAGCTGAACTTAGTATGGCCAGCTCAAGTTACTGCCAAAGTGTATTTCCTCTGCATTAAATACTGTATGATTTGCATAAGCTCTGCTCAAAGAATTTCCTTGCCCTCAAACAAATGAACTTTTAGTTAATATTCTTGCCCCCCCCACCCGCCCTCTCCTTTTAAAAAAAGACTCCTGTTGAACAAGCAGCCGTGTTTAAGCATTTTGAGCCAGATCAATCTTAAGCCTATAACAAAGAGAATGCATAATAAATTAGATTTTGGATACAAGCGTATATGGAATGCCCAGAAACAAAAGTGAATTCTGCTTCATTCTAAAAAGTGCAACATTTATAAGAGAAAAAGAAAGAAAAGAGAGAGAGAGAAAAAAGAACTGGGCAAGCCAGAGGAAGAGAATTTTTCTCTAACCCCAAAACATTAATGAACAAAGATTGTGTATTCTTGTTTCAGTTCCAATATTACTTCTTAGATGTTGGAGAGAAGAGAGAGGAAAGAACAGCTTATGACTCTACATTTTTGGAACAGGGTCTGTTTTCTCATGTGGCAGCTGTAATAAAAAATACTCCTGCCTAGGTTAGACAGCGTTATTGTTACACGAGAAAGCAAATGCTTGAAAACTGCATGTCCCCACCTTTATTGTATGTACTGTAAATGTTGTGTCACTGACCTGTCTTTTTCCTTCCCTTTTAAATAAATTGAATAATAACCTGCTGTTTTGATATCTGGAATCTACCTAAATGGACAATGCAAAAAGCTTTTGTGAATTTGTTTTTAAAGAAAGAAATCCGGTTTCTTCGTGTTTCCATTTAGAAGGCAGAGAGTGTGTCAACTGTGGAGCTACTGCTACCCCTCTCTGGAGAAGAGACGGTACCGGGCATTACCTGTGTAACGCCTGCGGGCTATACCACAAAATGAACGGTCAAAACCGACCTCTCATTAAACCTAAGCGGAGACTGGTAGGTGCCTGTTTCTCTATCAGGTTCGGGGCAAAATGGTTTCATGGGACCGTCCCTGCATTTGAAGGAAGAGGGTACAACCTGACCCATCTGTGGGATTCAGAACTTGCATGGAAGCTAGATATTCTCTGCGTATGAAGGCTGTGTCACTGAGAGGTCACAGAGTAGCCTAGAAACAAATGGCTAGGACCCCACCCGTAGTAATTTACATGCCAGGATATAAAACAATAGCTATTTCATATGGGGATATGTATATGCATTTGTATACTCTTAGTATACTCTTTGACTGCAGATTTAGGAGTCCTGTGATTTGTTGCCCGTACAACAATCTTATGAAGTAGGCCAGTGGCACAGACTTATACTGCCTCGCATGCTTACGTTCTGCCTGTCTGTATCTTTGCAGCACATTCCTGCCTGCTTGAGACTTACGTGCCCAATTAAATCGGCCTACTTCTTCCTGTGCATTATTCTGCCTCTTTTATCCAGAAAAGACAGCTTTAATTCATTTGACCTCTTGGACAGGTCAGATGGACGCTCAAACTGAAAGAATCACTTTTGCCTGCTTGCCCCCCCCAGCTGAAAAGTACAAAAAGTGACCCAAAACAGAAAGTATTAAAAAAAACCATAAAAATAATAATAGATGAGTCAAAACTGGTTCTGTCATTATTTGGATGGTTTTGTAGTCAGAGATTCCATTGTAAAACTAACATTAGCCTTCTTTAGAAGCGATCCTCCGATTGCCCTTTTCAAGGGCTGATTATTTTTCCATGGAGTCACCTATACTTTGTATTTTCATTTCAGGGTTGTTGATTTTTTAATTTTTGAAAAAAATGCGGAGCTCCTGGTAGTAGTTTCCTATCCGGATATCTGTATTATGAAGATAAGGAAACTTTGTGTATCTGTTTCCTGGCTCTAAAAGCTTTAAAGAGTTTCTATAGGCAGGCCATGCTATTCAGGCCGTCTGTTTTGAAATTGCAAATAGGCTCTGCTGTACAAATATTTGTTTAAAAAAGGAGAAAACACACACACACACACACACACACACACACACACACACACACACACACACACACGGAACAATGTGATTTAGGGGGACCAAAAATGCCCTTGCTCTTTGGCAGGGGGCATTTTTTCCAGAATGATTATAAGGCTGAAGGAACCGTTCTAATGATCTAATGCTGAGACAGGATGCAAAGGATTTTGAGGGTCAGAACTTCAAGCGGGCGATTGTCTTAATGACTTACTTTTCTTCTGAAGTGATTGACACAACTAGAAAAATGTTAAGATAACAGGGAAATGTTATTGTCTCTGACAGGGCAAACTCCATGCCAGACTAAACGGGATAGGGTACAGAGTTAAGGGCCAGTGTCTAGTAGGACACTGGAATAAGAAATAAGGAATCCCAAATATGCAAACATAGGTTTCTCTCTCTTTTTTCACAAGTATGGCTTTTAGCAGGTGAGTTTCTAGAGGTATGTGCACATGTTAATTTTGGATCAGAGAGAAGACAATTTTAAAATTTGGAACAAATCAATATAATCATCGTTCTCTTCTGCAGTGAAAAATAAGATGCATTTTAAAACCCAATTTTATCTTGTCACATCTTAAAACAAGAAAAAAATTGAATAGAAAGGGGACTATTCATATATCATATTCTAAGCCTATAGCCTAATAAAAGAGAATTATCCTATTCTAGCAGGAGCCCCATTGCTTCAATTGATGCACTAGTTTGGCATCTGTTAATTCAGTGTTCCCAACCTTGACCACTTGAAAATGTGTGGACTTCAACTCCCAGAATTCCCCAGTCAGCCATGTTGAAGTCCAGACAGCTTCAGGTGGCCAGGGTTGGGAAACACAGTTTTAGACTCAGAAGTTCCTGGCAGCAGTAACCTTTTACGGGGTTTCAACAAGAAAAGAAAATATATTTGACTAATTTAGGTATCCCCTTTTCTTAAACCTTGTTGCATTTCCAGTGAATCAGCTGACTAAGAGTTTTCTGGCTTACAGTCTTGCAAATTGGCAATAGATGTAGATCAGTGGTAGAGCACATTTTTTTCTATGCAGACAGTTGGAGGTTCAACTCTTGGTAAATGAAAAAAAATTAGTTAGATGCACGGCAGAGCTTTTTCTCAGGGTCACATTGGTATATGGAGTAGACTAAACTATATGGACAAAACAGGTGCAACTTGTTTGAAGGCAGCTTTTTACAAATGGCATCAGAAAACTCTCTTAGTTAGCAAAATGATGTAATTGCGGCTTCTCCAGTGTATTCCTGGTCCCATTTAAAAAATTAAAATAATAGTCTTTCTTCTTGTTGTTCTTTATACGCCAATTAGTTTCAGTTAGATTTACGTAGAAGAATTGTCTGAAAGATTATGTCTGTTATTTTCTCAGTTATCCTTAAAAGTATTTTAAATTCTGCTACTTGACATAGCTGCCACATTCAGCTATACTGAATTTTTAAAGGGTCAGTTATATTCTACATCCTTTCAATGTGTGTACTAGTTATAGTCATTGATTTTCCTTTCTTACTGTTGAAGTGTATGATTCTATTATATAAAGTTGTACACAGTCTGGATTAGTGTGAGCCCTATTGAAACCAGTGGGACGTCAGTAATAGTATTTGTTGTAGTAAAGGAATATCCTTATACATCTCTTATTTTCTTGAATTTGTAAAAGAAAGTTGTGCAAGATTAATGAAAAATTGAATGTGCAAAGTAGATAATTATAATGGGGGGAAGTATTAATGTGTGGCATATATAGTAAATTAGGCTCTCTTAATTGCTTTGTGCTTTCAGATTTGTTAGACTACAATTTCCATAATTCTCAGACATGATCACCATTTTTAGACTATACATAGTATTAATTGTCTTGTAGTGGAGATTGGCAGAGTATTAACAAAGCCTGTTTTATGGGACTCCAAATTTAGATTAAAGAAAGCACTTTCACCACATTTATTTGTGGACACTTCAGCTTGCTACATCCTGGGCTCTCTTCCCTGTTCTTCATTCTGAGATTTTTGAAAATATTAAGATTTAAAGTTGCATAGCTCGCATGCTTTAACACCAATAGCAGAAGGACAGGCTCCATCTTTATTTTCAAGAATGCGTCTTAGTCTCAAATAAAAAAAAAAGATGAGTTGTTGCATAATTGGCGCACTATTTGGCAGTAACCTTAGCCACTCACAAAAAGGGAGACAGTAAACAGGAGGAATTTTGAGAAATGGAACTTTTAGATAGGGTTGGTTGCACTCTGGTGATTTGGTACCTTATATCTGGCTGTTTCCCCCTTTGTAGTAAATCAGTGAAGTTTTCTGAACCAAATCACCAAAATTCTTCCCCTTTTATGATAATGCCCTCACCATTTTCTCAAGGTTAGAATCAACCCACCAGCCTTTATACTTGGGTGTCTGATCTAAATGATGTGAAATATTGGTCTGATTTGCTTTGTCAATAAATCAGGGTTATATAGTGGCTAGCGGTATTATTGCATGGCTGCTTCCAAAATCAGCAGAGAAATTAATTTGATTTTAAAAGACCTCTCTCACAGACTAAATATTTTATGTGGAGAAAAAGCATCTATATTTCCACATACTGCCTTAAGGGGGGGGGGGGATATTTCCTGAAACAGGAACCCTTTCCTACCAAAGATTCTTTTGTAAAAGAGAGGGTGCATTTTCTTCTACTCTTAAAAACTTCTGAAATGACCCTATTGTTTTCAGGGTTATGGGTCACTCTGCCAAGAACCAATTTAAAGGGGAAAGGCATTTTGTCTGAATGTAAATCTTACTTTATGTACAAAATCAGCCCTCCCCCCCTGCCCTTTAGGGCCAAGCGAAAATTAATGCAATTCCTATTGGAATCCATAGCAATCTTGCCACACATTAGCACAGCAATGTATTATTAGTACAAGTCATTTATTTAAGCTGCTCAAAATTTCAGCCTCAATACAATATAGAACAAATGAGCTAATCAATAGATGTTGCTGTTAGGCTGGCATTTGTTTGCTAAAGCGTAGCAAATTCATGGGGGCCAATTTCATTTACTTCTTTTAAGATACGAAGAGACAGTTATCAGTTATATATTAAAGTGAAAGGTGTAATACAGCTGTACCCCCATCATCTTTACAAATATGGTAGTTATGTGGAAGAAAATATACTGAACTCTTTTTCAGTGTAGCATTATAGTTCCCTATTACTACAATCAGGTTGCTGAGGCAGGAGTGTTAAGTACCGGAACAAGTAGCCTAAATATTCCAAATCCTTAAATTGCAAGTTATTAAAATTAAATAATTAAATTTGTCTTTGAAAGGATTAAAGCCTTTTGGTCCTTATTAATCAGAAATGGGGCATTTACATAGAGTTTAATTTACCTTGTTTTTATGAGTGATGGTGAAAATACGCTCGCTAATTAAAAGTCTGATATTTGTAATGGTCTTGGCATTTGAATACGCCATAAGAATAGCAAACAAATAAATGCAGAGAGGAGTTAGAGGCAATGAGACAATGTAATATATTAACATAATTAAGGTTCTGTACCTTGTAATGAATTTAAAGACTCCTGACTAGAGAGAGGAACCTTATGATCTCACCAAGCAGTCATGTAGATGTTCAACAGAAGGGCCAAGAATACCAACCCCTGAGGCACTCCATAAATGAGGAACCATAAACTTGACCTCTCCCCATCAATGTTGACTACAGAAAAAGAGGAAAACCACTGCAGTGCTGTGTCCCCACTCCCAGACCCCACAGTTAGGATTCCTAGGTCCAGTGACAGCCTCTCATGGGAATATATCACCACTTCCTTCAAAGCCAAAGGAATGATACCCTCTGTCACCTTCACATAGATCTAATTGCAGATCACCTCCTAAGCAGATTTAACAGCTCAGGGGGGGGGGGGGGATTGGATCTCAAACACTGGAAAATTTTGCTTCTAGTTCTGTGGACTGTCCATTACTTTAGGAGGCAGAGATTCAAATTCATGCCGGATAAACTCAAAAACCATGCCCTAGGCTCCTCAGTCCAACTCTGACTGTATCTGAGAATTTATCTGCCAGTTAGCCTGAATATTCTTCACAGTGATCCTGTAGGTTTTCTTGAGGCTCCCCCTCATTTGAAGTAAGATTCTGTTTTGACATTTTTAGGTCCAAATTTCCTAGTTAAAGAGAACTACTGTAGATTCACCTGTGCTTAGCTTTGTGTTCTGCTGCTTTAATCAGGTTTTGCCTCATCCAGTTCTGTGGCTGGCTGGTAGAAAATGAGTTAAAATAATGAAGTGGAATAAGAAAAGGGAAGAGTAGTGTGTGAGTAGTTATCTGCAGAGTTCAGCTACTTCAGCTACTTGGCCTGCATATTCATTCTTTTCTAAGTTGCCACTCTTCACGTGTGATATAATAGTTTTAAGAAGTTGAATTAGAATTCTGGGAATTGTAGACTCAGTATATCTGGAGGGCATTAGAAGTGGAGAACGCCAATGAAAAGAATATCCCTCTATAGGCCTGACACATAAATAGTATGTAGGTGGCTGACAGACAGGCTCTGTCTCTTGATTTTTAGATGTGTTCTCACTTAAAGAACACCAACTTTCTCTGATTTCTGACATAGCCCTGAGTTCTTCATGTATAGCAGTAATTTACTAATTGACTTCCCCTGCCCATGTGCAAAGGATGAGAGGACAATTGCTTGGAAGGGGAGTGGGGAGACAGGATTTCTGTAAATGCATAAAGCTATTCAACACTGGCAAGAAAACGGGGAAGTTGATAAGCATTTATGATTTTGAGTTGGGTGTGGAATTCACATTATGCATCAATTAGTTCATGTATGTTTGAATGACACAGCCACAAAGCAAAATAAAAAAGACAGAGAACTTTACGAGAGGGTGGCTGAATATTTAATATTTAATTTAAAATCAATGCAACAGTCAAAACCGAAATAACATCTTCTCCAACATCTATCTATTTATTTTCATCTTTAATTAGTCAGCTGCTAGGAGAGCAGGAACCTGTTGCGCTAACTGCCAAACTACCACCACAACTTTATGGCGACGTAATGCCAATGGGGATCCAGTTTGTAATGCCTGTGGACTGTATTACAAATTGCACAATGTGAGTATTTTCTTGCCTTGTGTCTTCTTTTGCTTGCTTAGCTGAGATTGATGCCTTAACTGCTTGCTGTCCAGTAGCCTTTGCATTCATTGCAAAGGGACCTATTGGAAAGAAGAAAAAAAAACCTAACCCTCTGTAATGTTCCCTGGGGAAGTCACAATCACTCTTTGTTGGCATAGTGATGCTGGGTTCAATAACATTACAATGTGTTAGCTTGGCTTCTAAAGCCCAGATAATCTAGGCAAAAGAGAGTTATAACTCACAGTTATTGCTAAAGCATATTCATTTCTTCCCTACTCTACCCAAGAAATGCAGAAGATATTTAACACATTATTTCGGTGTTGTATCTCTCTCTCTCTCTCTCTATATATATATATCTCAAGGTGAGGGAGTTTTAAAACTCCAGGTATGAAGTCTATGTGGATATGTGTGCAGAATATTCTGTGTGTATATAGATAGAGGTAGAAATACATATGCAAATATGAAAGGCAGTTTGGTGTAGTAGCTACAGACACTGGATTAAAAACAGAAAGATTATGAGTTGTAATCCAGCCTTAGGCATCAAAGCCACATGAGAAATTTTGGGTCAGTCACACTTTCAGCCCTATAAAGGCAGAAGTGGCAAACCACTTCCAAAAATATTGCCACTGTACTGCATGAACTCTGTCTATATAGTTGCCAGGAGTCAAGTTTGACTAGAAAGGGTATGTACCCCCATACAAATTATCTAAGGGTATAGAGGTGATTTATTGTTAAAGACCCAGAGTAAGGGAAGGAAGAGTGAAAGCAATCTGATCATACTTGAATTTGATGTGTTTTTATCCAATAAAGTTAAGCTATAAACACAAGTTGCTGGGAGAACAAAGTGAGAACTATATAATGATGGATTTGGAGGAAGAGGGCACAAAATGATTGCTGCTCAGAGAAGATTTAGGGGGTTGTTCAAATATTTTTTCTTTTTACAGAAAAAATACCACTTTGCTTGCAGGAGCCTGATTTTCTCATTTCTTGCAGGTGAACAGGCCACTGACCATGAAGAAGGAAGGCATTCAGACCAGAAATAGGAAAATGTCCAACAAATCCAAGAAGAGCAAGAAAGGCTCTGAATGTTTTGAGGAACTGTCTAAATGCATGCAGGAGAAGTCCTCACCTTTCAGTGCTGCTGCCCTGGCTAGTCACATGACACCAATGGGCCACTTGCCACCCTTCAGCCACTCTGGACATATCCTCCCAACACCTACCCCCATTCACCCATCTTCCAGCATCTCATTTGGGCATCCACATCCATCCAGCATGGTCACAGCTATGGGATAGAGTTTAATGACTCTCACAGACTTCCAGAACTGGGCTTGGCCTAAAAGGACAGTAAGGAAAGACTTTGCCCAGGAAAGAAAATATAAGGAAAAAAGAAAGGAAAAGGGGATCTTGTTCCAGTAGAATTCAACTCCTAGTGCTAAATGGAAACTTTGCAATGATGGGTCTTCTGCAGAAATGCTTAATGGTGCCTGTTATGCACTTTGCTCCCTCAGGTAAAAGGAGAAAGAGGAACTCATCTGTTTGATATGATACCTGCCTGTCCCAGTGGAAAGGAAGGGTGGCCAAAGTAGTGAAAGAAACTAGAGCCAGCTTTCCTTTCTCTTTGTTCATTACTGTGAATATTGTAAAGTGATTAACCATCTCCTGAAGCAGAGGAAGTTCAGTAGTAGCCACCCTTGCTGGATTTCTACCATGGATTGTGTTTTGTGGGGAGGAAAAATGGACAACTTTATTAAAAAAAAATACTTTTTAAGGAACCAATCACATAAAAAAAATAATTATTTATTTTGCTCTTGTGCTCCAGAAAGAGCTTCAAAACTCTTGCATAAATTTATGGATTTTTTATTTTATTTTTATTTTGTTTAAAGAAACATGCAACCTAGTAGAAAACAGTTTTTCTAATTATTTTTATTGCTTAATGGCCACATTTTTGTTTCTCTTTATTGTTGTAATTTTTTTTTTTGGAAAGAAATCTACTAGAAAGGGGATGTGTGTGAGAGGGGGAAGCAGTTGGCTTTATCATTGGTTACAAATAGCCTCAGGCATGGATTATTCAGACATAATTTTTGCAGTCTCTTTCTCAGTGTGAATATCTTGATGTAAAAGTGTGGCATTCTACAAGAGCGCAGATACACTGGACAACTGGCTGAAAGGTTTTCCATAGGGAACAATCTTGCTGTGGCTGGAGAGTAAAATAAAGGGAATTCCCACCTCAAACCATTTGCCTGTCCTAAAGGCCACCTCTTTGCTCTCTGGATTGCAAGTCAATGTAGACATCAGGTAGCTTCTCATAACTTATTTCATTGCCTTAGCCCAGACTTCCCCAGCTTAGCATCCTCTCCCGAGTTAGGCTATAGTTACTGTCTCCTCAATCAGTATGATTCATGACTATTCTATTAGAGAGCAAGGATGTCCCAAGACATCTCACTGCCAGAGGCTGAGAAGAGATTACCCTCCTCCCTATTGAATGCAGAGGAGCTAAATGAATCAGTAGATGGGCCTTAACAATAATGTGGGGCTCCTGTCATGGCTCAGTCTGCTGGGTTGAAAATCTGCAATAATATCTTGCATTAGGCCCCACAATTTCTCTTCCGAGGCATTTCTCCCATTCAGGTTTATGACGATTCCCTGTATTATGCAAAAACAGATTGACACGGTAGTGAACTGCCTTACACAGACCAGACAAACCCATGCCGGCCATTGCAGCAGCTATATTCTGCAGCAGGTGTCTTCTGCTGCTTTCCCTTTTTCTTCTGTAAGATTGTTTAACAAGAGGTGCCAAGTACTGAACCTTTGAAACCTTTCACAAACAAAACATCTATGCTGCTAGGTAACCGTCGCCCTTTCTTTAGGACAATGTTTCTTAACCTTTAAACACATCTTTAAAGTGTGTTAAAGATGTGTTTTAAGGTGTAGATCAACTCCCAGAATTCCCCAGCCAACTTGCTGGCTGGGGAATTTTGGGAGTTAAAGCCCATATATCTTAAAGTGCCAAAGTTGAGAAACATTGCTCTAGAGGATTATATTCTTAGATTTAAGATACAATTTCAGTTCATGGCAGGAGAAGGGAAACCCTTTTGAGATCAGCCTGAAAGGAACTCTCATGTTGGTTCAGTTTAATCTGTTTTCTTAAGAAATTTGCCCAAGACACATAAACATAGAGTTCATCTCATACTATCTTATTAACACTTTGGCCAAGCAGAAATGGAATTTGCCAGCTGTAGGCACAGATGTTGTGACAAATGCTATGCTTGACTAGAGGTGGAAAGCAAATAAGAAGATGAAGATCTGCAAGGCAGGAGGGAAAAAAGGATATTTTCAACTCTTCTGATAGATCAGATATAGCAACATCAAAGGAAAGTGATCTGCTCATGTGGAAAATGTGGTATATGGTTTCCTATAGCATATATATATATATATATGTAGATAGATAGATTTGTTTTTAAAGAAAATCACAAGTGTTCAGAAACAAAGTTGTCTCCCATTCTGAAACCATACTGTACGTAAACAGCTGGAGAATAAAACTCTTGCCAGTGTGAAATGTATTCTATTGATTGTTATGATCTGATGACTTTCATGATCACAAGGTCCAATATAACATATGATGTACATATGTAGCTATATTTCTGATGAAAAAAAAATGACCCCAATTAACAAAGGGGATTGATAATGTAACTCGCATAAAGCTAACTGTGGCAAGTTTTTAAATGTATTTTTTCCCCCATTTTTTTTTCAAGTCAAACCCAACTTGTATCTTTAACTGCAAAAGTCTGCTTAAAACAAAAATCCAGGTGTACATTGTTTTTGCTTTCTCCTTAGTCTGTAATTCAGTTTTTGGTACAAAAGGACCAAGCATTCCGAGCAAATGCCTTTTCTGACTGTTTTGGTTTCTGTAGGCATAATGTAGTTGCACTTTGTGAATAAATAGAAATGACAGAATACCGCCCCCCCCACCACCACAAAAAAGCCCCACAAGAAACCCCCCAGACCAAAACTGAAAGAAATTCCACCTGGGATAAATATTAATTTCTGTTAGCCAAGATGGGAATTATTTACTCCTTTTCCTTGATTTGGGTGCATGTGTGTGTGTGTGTATGTGAGGAAAGGGGATTTTTAACATATATGGTACAGTTATCCACCTTTTGTAGTAACCAAATTCCGTGAGGGTCAGAAGTGGGTGGGAATGGCTGGGTGAAAGAATGAGGGAGATAATAGTGCTAGGAAACAAATCCACCCAGTACCACTGCTGCCCTCTCAAAGGCGAGGCCTACTCATGCCCTCCTTTTAGGAAGACTGAGGCTGCACATCACAAATGCTTGCTGGACCAAGTCCAAGGTTGACAAAGTGCAATAGATTGTTAGTCACTGCAGCATAAAAGTACCACAGTCAGGATTTAAATTATTTTGTACTTAATATCAGCATAAAGATTTGGCAGTATTTTCTGGTTTGTTTTTTTTTAAAAATTGGCTTAATTTTTGGATTAGTGAACTAAGTTATTGTTAATTATGTACAACATGTTTATATATTGTCTGTAAAAAAATGTATGCATCCCTCATATTCCTTCAAGGTGAATACTGCTAAGAATAATAATAATAATAATAAAAAAGATTACCCCCTTTTTGTGAAAGCAATTCTTGCTCTACTTCATGGATCCTGGATTCTCCTGTTCCTATGCTGGATGACCTCACATTCGCGAGGCAGTAGCATTGGTGTAATGGTGATGGGTGGGAGAGAATGGTAGAATATGGAAGTTTACAGATGGAATAGAAATGGACAATTTTCTAGAACAAGCTTAACATGTATAAAACAGTTTATGCCTGGAAAATGTCCCTGTGCAATGAAGATACATTAAACCTTCTTCAATATAGCTCCTAAATTGATATTCAAGAATCCAAGCTAGGGATTGTCTTGCTAATTGGCTCAGGATGTTTTATATTGAAGAAGGTGGATCAGAAGATCCATGGTACTAAATTGAAGTGACCTAGATAAGATGCCCTCTGGAAATCTTGGGCATTCTTCTGGGCTTACCATCTAGTTCCTTGGTTCTGGTGATCTTTCATCCTCTCTGTTCTGAGTGGCAGTGATTCTGGAACATTTTGTTTAAAGTGTTTTTAAAATATTGAGAAAAATACAACTGTAACTGTGCCTATCGACTTTATTGCTTTGTAATAAATGGAGGAGGATGGCACAGAGAGAAACTGCACTCTGTGAGTGCTAGAACTTTATTATATGCTTTTAATTTATTAACTAAATTTATAAGGCTGCCCAACTCAAACAAATGATAAAACAAAAACAAGAATCCTGCATGAATAAAAATGGGGCATTTTGGTTCCTCCAATGCTCAATCTAGTGTAATTAATTAAAAATTTGGAAATTTATGCAATGATAGGAACCTGTTAACTTGCAATAATTTTGGAGTTTAAATTTTAGTTAGTTACTATGTTCATAATAAAAATATGAGCCTAAAGTTTCAAAAAATGAGATTCCGAGTCCCTTAATAAAAGAAAATTGTATACAGGCTAAGTAAAGAAATAATCAAGCATTTCTCCTTGCATAAGAAAACCACATATGTTAGAGAGTATGATTCCTCAAATCCAGTGAGCCACAGACAACAGGCTGATTTAGAGGCCAGGGAATTTTAAAAATGCTCTGAAAAATATCAATGCTCTAAAAAATATCAGCTACTAGCAAGTCCAGCCCAGGACTTGCTAGTAGCTGATATTTTTTTTATTAAGCCATTCAGTATAATTTCAGTATTTTAAGATTTGTTTCTCTTTATAATTTGAGTTTCACTTGCATGGTTTCTGTCAGATATAAATTCCAGGTAGACAACCATTTTAATCTAATACATATTCTGATTAGTGTAGTTTTACATTTGCATTTTAGAACAATTCCTATTTCTCTGAAAGTGCACTTAGCTAACATTCAAATGCTCTAATTGTGGATTGGGTAGTAATGTAATTTAGAATTTGGCAGTTCTACCAAGAACATGAGCTTTCATAATGCAACATATTTCATCCTATTTGTGTCTATTGGATGAAATCCAAAGAAATGGGATGAGCTGGAACTTAATCACAGTCTTAAGCATTTAAGGCTTTTTTGTCCTAATGGGGATTTCAGTTGTTCCAGATTTCTTTGGACTGAATCTTAAATATTGGTAGTGCCAATAAGGAGGGTCCAATCTTACCTCTTGCCTCCATGGTGACTTAATCCAGTGTGTGTAAATAATTCCAGTTTTCCCAAAAGCTATTATAGAGTAGCAAGAAATCAGGTAATTATGCAGACTAAAGTATATAAAGAACACAGATGTTTTGTAAAAAGTGTTTTCAGAGGTAGGGAACTCTAGAAGCACATTTCTTCTCTTAGGGACTGGTTTTAGTTGGGCTATTCCTCCTCCAACTTCCTACTGTCAAGCTAGCAAGCAAAACAAATGCCAATTTTTCTCATTGGCAAAAGTTTCTTTGCAGCAACTCTTTACAGTACAATTATTTTATTTTATTGGTTCGATTTATATGCCGCCCTTCTTCAGAGACTCAGGGCTGTATCTGTATTTTCAGCAATATAACATGATAAATTCAATGATATTTGCCTTTAGTGTACTAGTAGCAGTCCCAACGCTGGAAGTGGGGATTGACATGCATGCCCAACTCCATTTTGGATTAATGTTCACCCAGATGAAATTTAAGGCAGGATTTATTCTCTAAGGCAGAGATCTGCTTTCCTTTGGCAGTGCTATCTTCTGAAACATAGAGGTGGTAACTAAATAACTGCACAACATAATTTTCCTTCATAAACTTCATCACAACTTGCACCCACATCTAGGAATCCAAATAACTCCGAATGCTAGGTCAGAGGGGATAATTTCAAGGCAAGTTTTATTTAGTTATTATTGCATTTACAGAAAGAAAAACAAATCCAGCTTCTCTGTCATACTAAAGTGACCAGTTCCAGCTGAAATCAGTCCTAGTTACTTTTGTTTTTCCTAACCAATGTATGGAGAATGCACTGTACATATGTATGCATATGTCTGTTTTTATCACTCTCATTCTCACATATACACTTTTCCCTCCTTTCAAAAGAAGGAAAAATAAAGATAAATCAGGGGAATAAAAATAGAGGCAAGATTGAAGAGGATGGTAGAAAAGAAAGAAATTTCTAGATGTATTGGCCGAATATCTGCAGAGAGAGGAAGAAGTGAAATTTCTGCCTCATTAAAAGTAAAAAAGGCTCGGAGTTCTAGTACAGTAGATGTTTTTCCAGCATGAACTTTTTGACATGATATTTTTAGGGAGACTGAATCTCCCTTTCAGTATTGTCAATTCTGTTTCTGCAAATGCAAGACAACTCTTCCAGTTCAAAGACAGTTAAAGAAATTCTCCCATTTTCTTTGTGTATGTGTGTGTGTGTGAAATGGCAATTGCTATCAATATATCATTAGAGTTTTTTCTTGTTGGCACCATAGCACTAAAAACTTACCATCTTTGAAAAATCAAGCCATCTTTCTACAATTTGATTTTAGTGTTTGAACATATTTCTTATTGATGGTGATTTAGGATTATGTGTCATGAAGTTGTTGTTGACTCTTAGTAACCACACAGATATTCTCCATGATATCTGTCCCTAACCTAGTCCTTCAGTTCTTCCAAATGTGCTCTCATAGGTACTCTAACAAAGATGGTTCCGCCCCAGGCGTCTGATGGATCCTGATAGGTTCCAGAGGGAGTTTGGGCCATTTCCTGAGACTCTGGTTCATGACTCGACTGAAGACCTGGTGGCCGCCTGGGATAGGACGGCTGCTGGTGCTTTGGACCGAGTCGTGCCTTTGCGGCCCCTTACCCAGCGCCGAACCTGCCCGGCCCCTTGGTTTTCCGAGGAGCTGAGGGAGATGAAGTGCTGAAAAAGACGCCTAGAAAGTGGTTGGAGGGCTAGTCGTTCCGAATCCGACCGAACACTGGTTAGGTCTCATATTAAGACCTGTTTAGTGACGATAAAAGCGGCAAAGTGTAATTACTTTTCCGCTCTTATTGCATCGGCAGATAATCTCCCAGCTGCCCTGTTTAGAGTGACCCACTCCCTCCTTCATCAGGGAGTGTGGGAGGACCTCTTGCAAGGGCAAGCTGAGGATTTTGCACAGTATCTGCATGATAAAATCGCTCAAATTCGGGAAGGCCTGAACTCTGACTGGGTAGGTTCCGGCGGGGTGTCTGAGGTGGGTCTTGAGAATGTTATCTGGGATGAGTTCAACCCTGTGACTCCTGAGGACATGGACCGGATGCTGGGGAGTTTAAACGCAACCACGTGTTTATTGGACTCATGTCCCTCCTGGCTGGTCCTGGCTACCCGGGAGGCTGGCTCCAGAGGATTATAAACGCTTCTCTAAATGAGGGTTTCTAGCCTCCCGCCTTGAAAGACGTAGTGCTGAGATCCCTCCTCAAGAAGCCTTCTCTGGACCCGGCTGTTTTGGCTAATTACTGTCCGGTCTCCAACCTTCGTTTTGTCCTGAAGATTGTTGAGAATGTGGTTGCGTGACAGCTCCCGCAGTACCTGGATGAAACGGTCTATCTAGATCCGTGCCAGTCCGGCTTCAGGCCTGGGTACAGCACGGAAACGGCATTGGTTGTATTGGTTGATGATTTCTGGAGGGCTCGGGACAGGGCTTGCTCCTCTGTTCTCGTCCTATTAGACCTCTCAGCGACTTTTGATACCATTGACCATAATATCATGCTGCACCGGCTGGAGGGATTGGGGGTGGGAGGCACCGTGTTACGGTGGTTCTCCTTCTATCTCTCTGACCAGTCACAGTCTGTGATGGCAGGGGGGCAGAGGTCGACCTCGAGGCACCTTGTTTGTGGGGTGCCGCAAGGGTCGATCCTCTCGCCACTCCTGTTCAACATTTATGTGAAGCCGCTGGGTGAGATCATCCATAAGTTTTGGGGTGCAGTGCCATCTGTACGCTGATGACACTCAGCTGTACATCTCCACCCCAGACCATCCCAATGATGCCCTTGAAGTGATGTCCCAGTGTCTGGAGGCCATGCAGGTCTGGATGGGGAGGAACAGGCTCTGACTCAACCCTTCCAAGACCGAGTGTCTGTGGCTGCTGGCGTCCCGATATAGCTTCGCTGGCTATTGGGGGCGAGTCATTGGCCCCCACGGAGGGGGCTCGCAACTTAGGCGTCCTCCTGGACACACAGCTGTCTTTAGAAGAGCATATGATGGCCGTGGCCAGGGGGACTTTTTATCAGGTTTGCCTGATACACCAGTTGCGCCCCTTTCTGGATCGGGACTCCCTATGCACAGTCACTCATGCCCTTGTCACCTCCCACCTGGACTACTGTAATGCTCTCTACATGGGGCTCCCCTTGAGGAGCACTCGGAGGCTCCAACTGGTTCAGAATGCGGCTGGACGGGTGATTATGGGAGCGACATGGCACTCCATGTGACACCTCTCCTGCATGAGCTGCACTGGCTTCCGGTGGTCTTCTAGGCACACTTCAAGATATTGGTTCTCACTTTTAAAGTGCTCCATGGCTTAGGACCAGGGTACTTACGAGACTGCCTTCTGCTACCGATAATCTCCCACTGGCCAATACACTCTCCCAGAGAGGGCCTCCTCAGGGTGCTGTTGATCAGGCAATGTCGGCTGGCAGCCCCGAGGGGGACAGCCTTCTCTGTGGGGGCACCTGCCCTCTGGAACGACCTACCCCCAGGAATACGACTGATCCCGGATCTCCGTACTTTCTGTAAGGCCCTGAAGACTTTTTTGTTCCAACAAGCCAGGCTGGCATAAAAGGATTTTAATTGGATTAGTTTTAAATTTTATAGATGAGGGTTTTTTTAAATTGGGAAGCCAAATGATTTAATTATATTTTAAATTATCTTAACGTTTATATTGTATATATTTTAATCCTGGCTGTCCACCGCCCTGAGTCCTTCGGGAGAAGGGCGGTATACAAATTTAATTAATTAATTAATAATTAATTAAATACAATATCTGTTCCTAACCTAGTTCTTCAGTTCTTCCAACTGTGCTCTCATAGGTACTCTAACAAAGTCCATCCACCATGCTGCTGATTGCCCTCTTCCTCTCTTTTTGTCAATTTAGCTAGCATTAAGAGTCTTCTCCGGACATGGTATAATGTATCCATGTATCCATTATACCAGCTAGTTCATGGTATAATGTATCCAAAATAGGATAATTTGAGCCTGGTCATTTGCAACTCAAGTGAAAATTCTAGATTGGTTTATTTGATGGTACATTGGTTTGTTTTCTTGGTTTCCTTGGGTAGCAAGACAAGCTGTCAGCAGGTATCTGCATTGCTTGCTTATTGATTTGAGGTGGGTAATTTTATTTATTTATATTCATACACTGCTTTTCTGCATTCAGAAGTGGTAAGGATTAAAAATACAATACTACAATAAAATTAAACATCAAACACTTTGCAAACAGCTGATAAAACTAAGCAGTCTGGAGATAAGGTTTATAAACTGAGAGAATATAAAGGCTGAAAAGAAAGAGAAACAGGTTTTTGCTCATTATCTCAAACCTACAGTAAAAGGTAGATTCTCACTTGAGACAAACATGACTCCTGATGACTTTGTTTTCCTTGCGATGCTATCCAAGTGGTTTTCCACTGACATTCTCTAAACGTTTTATCTATTTCCTAGTTTCTTGCAGTCTCTTTTTTCTCTTTTGCGGGAGGGAATTCTGCTATGCTTGTGCAATATTATATCTGTTTTGTTCTTATCAGACTCACTTCATAGCCAACTGTGGCAATTAAAATATTGAAAAATTGACTTCATAAGCTTAAGTCAGAAGGATGGGAGAAGGCCTCGCACCACCAGTCTTACGGAAAAAGGAATGGGTCTGAAGAAGGGTATATAAATGTGGCCTACAAGGAAAAAGAGATAGAACTGACAATGCCTTGGGAAGAGAAAATTGGGATTCTACATGATAGTAATTTTCAAGTATTTTTCACAGTACGTCCTTAAGTCACGTGGAAGCAAAACTATGATCAGTTTTCTATCATTTGATTGTTGTGAGCTTCCCAGAGTTGTTGAAAATTTAGTGCATTATTATTATCTATAATGTACTAATGATAATCTTAAATTACATGAAGGCAGGGTCTGGTTGAATGTTTTTTAAAAAAATTAAGTGGCATGTACATAAAATTAAGAGTAGTTCAACAGTGGAACTAATTACCAAGGGATGTTTTTAAGGTTGGATGATCATCTGTATGAGACAGTTTACTACACGTAATCCTTGACTTATAATCATTCATCTAGTGATTGTTCGAAGTTACAATGCCACTGGAAAAATTGGCTTATGACCCTTACAATTACTGCAGCATCTCCATGGTCACATGATCAAATTCAAGTGCTTGGCAACCGGTTCATATTTATGACCCTTGCAGTGTCCCGGGGTCGTGTGATCACCATTTGTAATCTTCTCAGCTGGCTTACCACAATAAGAGTCAATGGGGGAAGCCCGATTCACTTAATGACTACATGATTCAATTAACAACTGCAGTGATTTGCTTAACAAGTGTGGCACAAAGGTCATAAAATGAGGGGCATGACTAAGCTTAGCAATGGAAATTTTGGTCTCCATTGTGGTCGTTAAGTTGAGGATTACAGGAATGGAATTTTGCAGTGAACTCTTCCAAATGGATTCTATGATTCAGAGTTCCTGTGAAGTTTCTGAGACTCAGAATCTTTAGGTTGCTACAGGCCAGGGGTGCTGTTCAGCAGGTTCTGACAGGTTCTGGAGAACCAGTGGCGGAAATTTTGAGTAGTTCAGAGAACCGGCAAATGCCACCTCTGGCTAGCCCCAGAGTGAGGTGGGAATGGGGATTTTGCAGTACCCTTCCCCTGTCACACCCAACAAGCCATACCACCAAGCAACACCACGCCCACCAAGCCACGCCCACAGAAACGGTAGTAAAAAAAATTGAATTCCACCACTGCTACAGGCCTACCTTCTTTTCAACTCTCTATAAAAATAGTTTATGCCCTGTCAGTGTCCTGCTCTTGTTTGCCTTTGGATCCCACTGTTGGGATTTATGTTTTAAGTACGCTTAATGATCATGACTCAAACACCTAAAAGATTAGATTAGAGGCAGCATTTGATGTCAAAACCCAGGAAAAAGATTCAGGATTTTTAAAAGGTCCACCTTTTTGGATTTTGTTTTGTTTTGATTGCTGTGTTTGATTATTTTAACATAACAAAGATGCCTGATAAAATAATAACTTAGTATTTCATGTTTTTATTGAAAATGTCATTGTTTATCTGTCAGGCTCTGAAATAATGCTTTTTCTTTGGTGGTAAATTCAATAATGCATGCAAAGTTCCTAAATTAATTGGGTGGCCTATAAATAGTTATATCAGGATTTTGCTTTTTTATTTCCTTGCCAAACATATATATCACCTCTATCTTGAAAACTAGAAAAAAAGATGGTAAAGAACCCACATAGTGTAAAGCATATAAATCAAGGACGAATGTCTGGATCTTCTTCTCTCTTTCCATTTCTTATATTAATTTTCCATTGGTGAAAGATATCAGATTTTGTTAGTCCCCATGAATTATTATTATTTTTTAAAGTGTAGGCTGGGCAAGAGTCAGGCTCACTTCCTGTGAACAATGACCCTGACCTGGGGAGTGAGAAAGGAATGCAGATATTCCTTTCTTGCACTTTCCTTTCAGAGTATTATGAAGGAGCCGGGGACCAATTAGTGCTGACCTCAAGGGGAAGCTTTGAGGAGACAGCAAAATAAAACTGTACAGATACTTTCAGTGAAGCAGTTAAGAAGGTGAAGCCACCAATATATAATTTCTGCCCGGGTATATACAATATACGTATTGTTTCTTTCTTTCTTTCTTTCTTTCTTTCTTTCTTTCTTTCTTTCTTTCTTTCTTTCTTTCTTTCTTTCTTTCTTTCTTTCTTTCTTTAATAATAAATTAATTAATTCTATTTCTATATTTCTATTATTATTATTATTATTATCATCAACATTCTGAATCAGTCCAGACCTTTATGAGACCTGATAAAGGTCTGTTTATTGAAAATTAGGAATTGTAATCTACCACAATGCAGGTTAGTAGCTAAATATTTTTTTGACTTTCCACTTTAGGGCTGAGAGAGTGACTGGCCCAAGGATCTCCCTAACTACCTTAACCACTACCTATCATACAAGCTATCGTCTGTCTGTCTGTCTGTCTGTCTCTGTCTCTGTCTCTCTCTTTCTCTCTCTCTCTCTCTCTCTGTCTGTCTAATCTATCTATCTCTGTTTCTGTCTCTCTCATCTACAATCTATACAGTGGTGGGTTTCAAATAATTTAACAACCGGTTCTCTGCCCTAATGATTTCTTCCAACAACCAGTTCACCAAACTGCTCAGAAAGTTAACAACTGATTCTCCCGAAGTGGTACGAACTGGCTGAATCCCACCACTGAATCTATATAATTATTTCTCTCTCTCTCTTCATCTTTCTGTCACTGTGATATAGATAAGTTACGTCATTTCAAAATAATTCCAAGAGACCCATTTCACTCCTTTGACTGTAGATCTTTTCTCAGGTGAACTAATGCTGATCTCCCTCTGTCCTCACAATCTTCAGGTTTTGAGAAGGTGAGCTAACACTCGATTCAGCTGCTCCTCCAAAGAAAATGCTATAAAACATCTTAGCAAGTTATTTCAAGGGCAAATAGTTTCCCACTGGCAAGAAATCTGACCTTTTTTCATCTCCTGGCTCCTCAGATCTCTCTCTTTCTCACTTCACCTCTCCCCATTCTGTATGTTTATTTGGACTGGTGGCTTTTCTGCCTTCTTGGTTTGCCACTGATCTCTTCCCCCCCCCCCCCCCCCCCGCTCCGTGAAAGATGAGGCATTAAAGAAAGGGAAGGGGGCTGGGTGGAGTGCAGATTTTCCTTCTCCCCCCTTGCCTACCCAGATGGCATTTCTTTTATTCCCCTTCCACACAGTTCCACAGTGAGAAGGACATATGTGGGGGCAACCGACTTGTGGTATGAGCTACCTCCTGGAATACGACTGATCCTGGACCTCCACACTTTCCGAAAGGCCCTGATTTCATTTCAACAAGCCGGCCTAGCTTGAATAGTTTTAATTGGGATTTTAAATTTTTGATTTTACTGATTTTGGGTTTTAAATTGGGAATTTTTCGATTTTGTAGATCTGGGATTTTAAATTGGTAATGCCGATGATTTAATTTATTTTAGTTTTTCTTAACTTTTGTACTTTATGTGTTTTAAGTTTGGCTGTTCATCACCCTGAGTCCCCCTGGGGAGAAGGGCGGTATATAAGTTAAAAAATAAATAAATAAATAAATAAATAAATAAATAAATAAATAAATAAATAAATAAGAGTGTGTGTACTTAGAGCCATGGTGGTGCAGTAGTTAGAATGCAATATTGCAGGCTAATTCTGTTGAATTCCAGCAGTTTGATCCTGATCAGCTCAAGGTTCTATCTTTCCGAGATCAATAAAATGAGGAAACAGATTGTTGGGGACAATATACTGACTCTGTTTAAAGCTTAGAGAGGGCTGTAAAGCACTATGAAGCGGTACATAAGTCTAAGTGCTAGTGCTGCTTGCATGATAAGGGAAATAGGGTAAAGCCAGTGTCCTACATGACATACAATTCAGAGAGCTATCACATCTTAGTCTGACTAGGTGGCTCAGTGGCTAAGACACTGAGCTTGTCGATCAGAAAAGTTGGCAGTTTGGCGGTTCAAATCCCTTGTACAGGTCTCCTGTGTGAGCAGGGTATTGGACTAAATGACCTCCGAGGTCCCTTCCAATTCTGTTGCTGTTACCCTGTATCTCTCAAGAGAGATGCAAAAGCTTGGTTAACCTAAAGGCTGTCTTCAGATTACCCTTTTGAGATCATAAAGAGTTGTGGAACTCACTTAAGAGCCAACACAGGAAAGAGGCGGAAGTGTAGGATTAGGTGAAGACATTCCAGGTCAGTGTTCCCCTCCCAATAGATCATTTTGGCTAGTCAATATCACTTGGTCTAACCTATCCAAAAGGAGGGAACTAAGGGCTCTGGAGTTGTGGAGGTCTGCTATATATGTAATAAACAGATACAGAAGTAAATGACTATTGAAAGGGGTTCAGTTGCATTTCCTTGAGAAAGGGGCTGCCCTTCATCTAATTGTGATGAGTGTGTTGATTTTCACAAAGATCCTCCTCCGCAGAAGTGCACTCGGTTCTCCTCTTTGTTTCAGAAGATGAGGAGCTGGTTATCCTAAGAATCACTTGTTTGTGAGATATAAAAACAAATGGCTATAAAAATTTGAAGAATAAATAAAATCCTGTGGGTGTGCATTTATGCACACATGGCACCAGCACTACATACTTGTGGGTCTGGTCTCTGGTGATTTATGTTCACCTCACCAAATCCAATAGGATAGGCAAGAACGCTCCAGGCCCCTTTTGTGAAGCTAGGTCCTCTCCTGGGACCTAGCTGTATTGTCTTGAGATGTATATTTCCATTTTTAGTTAGCTGCCCTGAGTTAAAATCCCAAAGTGCTTAATTCAATAATTAAACATTCCAAGATTTTTTTAAAAAAAATTCTTCAAAAAATTCTGCCTTTATTATTTTCATAAATAACTCCGAAAGGAGAACATACCTAACACTTCCCTCTCCTCCTATTTTTCCCACAACAGTTACGCTGTGAGGTGAATTGGACTTTCATGTCCAGCCTGATTCCTTAATCACTAGACCAAACTGGTCTCAAACCAAACTTCTTTGTTTATTTCTATGTTTCCAGATTGTTTTAGAACAAAGTGGCAAATACAGGGCCTCTCTCTATGAGGCCTGCGTTATTCTTACCTTTTATTCAGCCCCACCCCCAATCTATTGCTGCCTCCTGAGTCCCAGCTGATGGGCTATAAGGAAAAACTGTTTAAACTCTTGCCGCAGGGCTTCAAAAGGCCCCCCTACAGCTAATCAGTGGTAAAAGGCAGTTTGGTGGTAGACTGGTGCCTCCAAAAACAAATGAGTAGACCAATGCCTACAAAAATAAATGGGTAAACCGGTACAGCTCTGCAAGCAGTTAAAAGCCTAGTAGACCAGTGCCTCTGCTAAATCCTAAAGGATTGTCACATGACCATCAAGCCATGCCCACAAAATAAGCCATGCCCACAGAACCAGTAATAAAAAATTTTAGAACCCACCCCTGATGTGTTGGATATGTTTACCATTTTCAATTTATTTGTAAGACAGGGAATGAATGAATGAATATATTATCTCAGCAACAATTATGTTCCTTTTAATATTTATAAGCTTGATTTCTTTTATATTTTCTAACTTCAAATACCAATTTTAAGAAGTCTGCTTTAAGAATGACATGCAAATATTCCTGGTTTAAAAGTTAAATATCAAACCTCACACACACCACGTTTATTTAGGTTTGCATCTGGTTAACAATGCCTTTTCTATTACATTCATAGCCTGTTTCCCCTGTATAAGATAAGATAAATTACAGGCAACTCTTAGAAGTAACGCAGTGAAAATTCTAAGCCTGTTTTCACTTCATCTGTACTATATCTATATTCTTGTTGAATGTCTAGCAATTGTTTACCCAGCTTGGTTACCTGCATAACAACTTTTTGAGGTGGTAGATCCATCATTTTAGAGATAGGGATGTTGAAGCTCAGAAATAATGGCTTGCTAAAGCTTAGTATTAATATCTCAATGCAAAGCACTCAGTGCTTCATACCTTACATTGTTTCATCCAGCTTAAAAATAAAGGTTTAGAAATGAATAGCTGTAATGGAAGAGGTCATCTCTCTTCATTCTTCTGCTAGCTTCCTTGTGATGTAAGCCAAGAAGCTGAGAATTTAACATCCTATGGTTGTTCCAAATTTCTGTTTCCTCACAAGGGCCTTTTCTTGACCTCTCATCCTTATCTCAAGATCCACAGAGTAACCCAAGTTTAAAAGCCTCAAAAATAGGCCAAGCCTTTTAGTTGTTCTTGAATGATGTCCGTGTGAACTGATCATTATAACACTCTCCGCAGCCAAGTTTATTATTACCAAGTCAATAGTAATAGAAGTAATATAATATTTCTTTGTGCTGCTAAAAACGCTGGGAACAAGGATGACTGCATTTGTGTGCAAAACTCAACTATAATTTAGTGAAAGACTGGAAAGTCCTTTTTTCCCTCTCTCGGGACAAATTGATTAGGGACGGGGTGGGTTCTAACCAGCTTTATTACCGGTTCTCTTTGTGTGCGCACTTCATGTGCAATCGCCTCTTCAGTCGTGTGCTTTGCATGTGATTGCCGCGCACATGCTTGGTTCACTCGCAGGCACACCAAATGTGCGCTTTGTGCAAGCACATTGCGAATCTGCCCAGCTGAGGTGCGGCAATCCGCTCTGCCGCACTTCTCAGCTGGGCGAAAAAAGCAGACATATAAGGTTAGAATAACGCAGCGGCGGGCGGGAGGGCCCAGCTCCTGAAGACAGAGAACCGGTTTGGTGACATCATATCGTCACCGCTACCAGTTCTCACGAACCGGGCCGAACCAGGAGGAACCCACCACTGATTAGGGATAACATGCTAGTGAAAGGCAAGCCTGGAGCCAAAATAATTTTATCTCTTTTTGGAATGGGATGGGATGGGATGGGATGGGATGGGATTGGATGGGATAGAATAGAATAGAATAGAATAGAATAGAATAGAATAGAATAGAATAGAATAGAATAGAATAGAATAGAATAGAATAGAATTTATTTGGCAAAATGTGATTAGACACACAAGGAATTTATCTCCAGTGCAGAAGCTCTCACTTATCACTTCCTTCTTTCTTCTTGAGTGAACAATGAGGAGAGAATTACTTGAAGGGAGAAATCAAAAGGTGGGAGAAGAACAAAATCTCCTATGCACACTATCCCTCAGAGGCGGTTTATCTTCAGTTGGAATTGCATCCAGTTCCAGAACTAAACTGGGGGAAATGGGGAATGGGAAGGAATTCAGATCAGCCGGGAAGATAGATTTTCAGGGAAGATAGATTTTCAGGCAGAAGGAAGATTGAGTATTGATGCTAAAGGTGTCTGGATAGGCAGTTAATTCAGGTGACAGTCTAGAATCCTGTGCTTTGAGCTCCAAGTCAAAACAATTGCTCTTTAGAAACAGATATACTTCAAGGCAAGACTGCTCAGCCTGAAGGTCCTTCATGAAAAGTGAGATATAAGTGAAGTGTTTTCATTATGTAGCTTTCTCCCGCACATTGTGCTATCGGCCTGTTTTCTCAGATGAAAATAAGTTTAAATAAGAGCAGGACATAATAGATTCAGTACAGTTGGCTTTATAGCTTTCTTCATTTTAGTTTATCATCAAATGTTTTAATAAATCCTGCATTGTTGTGATTTTGGCAGAATTTGAACACTGGAAAGTGCAGTGATGGAATTGTTTGATTTTGTAACACAAAAGGGGAAAAATAGGCCTTGGTTACACCTTTGTTTTCTGTCAATCAATTTCCTTTCTGGGTTGTTAACTACATAGCAGGGCTAAAGTTACAGGTTACACTCAAAACTAGGTTCCCACAGCACAAAGTCAATCTTTGTTCTTTTTTCCAAATACCAATTCTGGACTAGATTCTTCAAACTAAGAACAGTGGAGAAGGAGGTCAAACAAGCCAATGGAAAAAGGGCTGGGATTTGTGCAGTTGTGCCTGTAACCTTGACTTACCTCCTCTGACTGCAGATGCTCAAGCCCTCCTCCTTTCTTCCATCTTCTCAAGTGCACAGAACCTCTAATTTTGTTCTTTCACAATGCAAATCCTCCTCAGTTTATGGCTTTTAAGTTTGTCAATAGTTTTTTTTAAAATTTATTTAGACTCTTTTAACTGCAAGAATGGCAAGAAAGGCAGCTGTGCAGAAATATGGCATCTTGCCTCTGTGCTGGAGGATATTGATATTGCACTAATGCAGGGCTGGGTTCTACTTACCTTTACTACCGGTTCGCATTGCGCAAAGCTTCTGCGCATGCGCAGATCATCTAGGATGACATCTGGCTCAGTGGGAGGAGCCTCCCGCCAGTTTTACTACTGGTTCTTGTGAACTGGTCTGAACCAGGGACACTGCACTAATGCGCTATACTATTCACATGTAAAAATATTGGGTCAAAATAAATGGTTATCCTTAAATGTAGAATGATATAACCATCCTCCCATTCTATTCTTCTTATTCATTATCCATTTTTCTGTGATCAAATTGAGGCCTGCCATCAGAAAAAGCTGTTTGTGGCTACCTTAAAAGCTGATTTTCCTGAAATGGTTTGGACAATCATTTTTAATATTTTTTTATAGTTTTATTACGCTGTTTTGACACATCTCCCAAACATCTGTCCCTCTTTTTTTTTGTTTTGTTCACACTTAATCTAGCTGAAGTTTACAACAAATCAAAGCCATCCACAGGCAAGGATTGTCTAAATATGGAAAACAGGAAGTGAGTAACCTCTAACAGGAAATAGTTCATCTGATGGAGGCCAAGACCTAAGTTCCAATGCTTTTAAGAACCACTTGGAATAAAGCCAGTAAAATGAGGTTGGAAGAAATACTTTAGTACAGAGGATTCTGGGTTTTACAATAGGGAATTGCTTGTGGAAAGGTTTATTAATTAATTGCTGATTTTACAGTTAAGGGACATTTAAAAGGAGGGGATGAGATTGTTTTTTGAAAATGAAATAGATTTTCTTATTAAGAATTCAACAGACAAGAAAGCAACAGAATTGGTAGACCTAAGAATTTTTGCACCGTTTAAATGAAACAAGAACCAAAACAATGGTCACAGCTTATTTCAAATGATTAGAGAGTGCAATGGTGGGTTTTCTCCCCCCAACTCAATCTGAACTTTCAAAGGGATTGGTGGCAGGGGTGCTATTCAGCAGGTTCTGGCAGGTTCTGGAGAACCGGTAGCGGAAATTTTGAGTAGTTCGGAGAACCGGCAAATACCACCTCTGGCTGGTGGTATGGAGTGGGAATGGAGATTTTGCAGTATCCTTCCCCTGCCATGCCCACCAAGCCACGTCCACAGAACCAGTAGTAAAAAAAAAATGGATTTCACCACTGATTGGTGGGGATGGGAAGTCATTAGGACAGAAGTTCCCAATCCCGGCAACTTTAAATTATATGGACTTCAATTCCCAGAATTCCCCAGCCAGCAACTCCTTGAATTTTAAAGTTGCCAAGATTGAGGAACACTGTATTAGGATGCAACAGAACTCCATCTATATCTTAAAAGTTCAGTTTGGGAAAAAGTATGTCATTAAATGTAGGGCAAGGGACACTTTGCTAATGAATGTTAACACTTCCTAGCCTGAGACAAAATCCTTGAGGAATTCTTGGTGCTCTAAGAGCATAGAATTGCTTGTATAGAAGCTGGGTTCATATGTCAGGATTTTAATTTCTCTGCCTTTAAAAGGGGAAATTCAAGAACTCTCATATTACTTGATTGATGTACTTTTTTATTTTGAGCACATCTGAATATATGTTGGTCTGTACTACTTAGACTTCTACTATAGAGGCCAGGGGTAGTATTCACTTACCTTCTCTACCGGTTCGCAAATATGAGTGTGGGCACGCATGTGCAGAGCGTCAAAAATGGGATGTAATGACATTTGGGTGGGTGGGAGGAGCCTCCCACAGCTGCCGCTTCCGGTTTCCCTGAACCGGATAGAACCAGCTGAATACCACCGCTGATAGAGACTCTTTGGAAGATAAATGAAAATATCCTTTTGGAATAGCAGGTAAAGAATAGAGTGGAGTTAAAACTGAACCCTTCAAGTCTTCTTTGTATTCTTTATTGGTAGAATTGATAATGCTCAAGTTGCAGAAAGGAAGAATAAAAAAGTTGTTCTATTATGCAGAAGAAGTGAATTAACTGAAGTTCTGACTATCTTTCTAGGTACATACTTGCCAAGGCATTTTACCTTGTAAAATGAAGTGGATGGGTAAATTGAACTTTTGGGATATTTCAGGATGAAATATTTGAGTAATTTTCGCTAAAGGTATGGCTATCAGATGTAGAAATCTGGACAACCATTAGATAGCAGCAGAGTTTTATGATTCTCTTTGCTGCTATCTAGGATTGCCTGGATTTTTGCAGGCCAGCTATGGTGATCTTACATTATTTCCAATGTTGGAACTAATAAGCCATTCAAGAATTGGGAATGGGAAGAACATTTTATTGTGTTCAGTATTATCACTGAATTAGTTAACTAATTTAACTAATTTGTTAAAATGCACTGTATGCATTTTAACTAATTTTACCATATCTTCTTTTTGACTTAGAAGACCAGAGTTAAAAAGCAAATTCCAGTGCTGCTTTTCTTCACTATTCTTTCAAACTACTTGGCTTTATTTTTTGAATTGTTAACCAAATTTACAAGGTTAGGAGTTCCTGATCAGATCTCCTTTCCCTAGTTGGAAGAATTCACGCCCTGTCTTTTAAATCCCCCACTCCCAATTTGTCTTTAATTGGGCTGGGGTTGCCCACCACAATGAAGCAAAGAGATGGGCTGTGACTCAGTAAGGCAGTCTGACCACTGCAAACACATGTAGATGGTAAGCTTTCTAAGACTGGAGACTGTGGAATAGCACAGTTGCTTTGATTCATGGCTGAGAGAATAATAAAGCTAGTTATCACCCAGCAGATCTGGGGTGTTAAAACAAGAAGCCTATGATTGCCAGGAGCTGCAGCTGCACTTGGAACCATCAGCCTGCCAAGTTGGGAAGGCCCACCTGTTAGCTATGCCTGATTAATGGCTTTGATGCCCTTTACTGTGAAATAAGTACCTGGAACTTTCCTCCTTTGCCCCTTATTAGTTTCCTGTGTCACTAGGCTTGGTTTTTTTTTTTAAACACCTAAATCTTGTATAAATCAAATATAACATAGTTTGATCATGTATGTTTGCTTAATTTGCTACCAGTTGTTAGAAAGATAATGGGACAAAGTTGAGGCTTATATTTGTTTCTTCCATCTTTTGTCTTTTTAGCTGTGAGATTGGACACAGTGAGTGAATAGATTGATTTTGCACTGAACTGAAGCAAGTAAAATACTGATGGGTATCACGTTCCTTTAACTGACAACTGCGTTGAAGCAGCATCTCTTAGTGTTGTGCCTGCTCATCATCATTCTCTGGGAAAGGAAAAAAATGGGTCATGCCACCACTTTGGCATGTAAATATTCCCAAAGAATGCCAGGAAAAAGTAATGTAGCCAGCATTTCCTGCTCTGGATACCCTTCAAATATGTGAAATTCATCTTCCAGAATTCTTTACTCATGTGATCACTGTGGAGAATCCAGAGAATTGAAATCCACCCAACTAGAAAACACCCAGGCTGAGATGGTGTCCAGAGCAGAGCTATCTTATGCATCAAGAAATAACTTGAAAGCTCTTCTGAAGATAGGATCTGCAAAGCAGAGAATTAAAAGCCAGCCTGATTCCCTGAGGCAGGGAGTTCTGCAGATGGGCTTTAGAAGAGAAAAGCTCCAGTATGGTAATTTATTTTTCTTTTATCATTTATAATGCAATTCCATTCAAAAATTAAAAATCTGCCTCCCAGATGTCTTTAACTCCATGTTGGTCAAGATAGTTGGTGCTGGGAGTTTGAAGCCCACCAACTTGAAGGAAGAGTAGTTGCAGAAAACTAAGTTGCAACAGCTTCGTGGAAGTAGTAACTAAGCATGAAATTCAGTGTTTTTTTTTTTAAAGAAATTGTTTATAAGTAGACATTATAAGATCCTTTGGTTATAAAGTCCTTGGCAGCCTCTAGTTACTTTTCTCTAGAGATATACAGCATCATCTTTGAGACTGTGATATCCATTCATTTATACACGTGTCCGCTTTCATCCATCTACTACCCAAGACTCGCTCTGCTTAGGAGATTTCAGTATTTCAGCTCCAAAGGCAGGCATGGAGGACCGATTATCCTATTTTTCCCTTAAAATATGAAAGTGGGCTGTGTGCCCAGAACTGAGTGAAATAATTAAGTTAAAGAGGACAAAATATCACATTTTTGTTCTCTTTTTTCCTCAATCCAAAATGTAACTTTTCTTCCTATCACAGTCCACTAATTTAAAAGACTGGGCTGCTTTTCTGTTACCTGAGGAATCAGTGTTAAAAGTGAGGATGCCCTTCCCTTTACAGATCAGTAACCCGTGAAGCTCCCTGATGGAAAACATTATGTTATATTCCATAATTTTGGAAATGTACCCATGCAGCACACTTATTTTTAGTCTTTCCAACTGTATATAATGCAGAAGAAGAAGAAAATTTTATTGTGGTCAAAGACCAGGACATATAAAGCCCAATAATGTAAAACATGTTAGTTGTTTATGAATAATTGCAAATGACAAAAGTAATTGGATATATCAATTAATTCTCTATTTTGTATATGGCAAGACAAAAATTAACCACATTTAGAGCAGGGGTGAAATCTACTTACCTTCCCTACCGGTTCACGCACACATTACATGCGTGCTTGGACCCTCTGCGCATGCGCAAACCCTTTTCCAGAGCGCTGCTCCCACTATCCATGAATGGGTTAATCCTCAGCCTTTGGCAAACAACTGAGAGAAAAAAGAAAAAACAAGGGACCTTCCCCTTTCCCTACTGTAGCCACACCCCTTACTCCCATGAAACCCCAGTCTTCTCTCAGTTGTTGGCAAACGCTGAGGTATTTCCCTGGAGCTCCGCTCATTCAGGTAATTTCACTTTAAAAGTTTTTCTTTCTTTCTGTTGGGACCAAATTCTTTAAGTTCTCCCCTTTCCTTTTCCCCTTTGAGGGGCTTCTAGTTTTGTTTTATTTTTGATTAGTACTTTTATTTTCGGGCAATTCTTCTGTTTTGCCGAGCGCCACGTGGAGGAGCGCTCATCAGCTGGCCGGGGGATTCCCCAAGCCGCCCACGCAGCTGCAAGCAAGCGGAGCTTCTTTATAGCTCCGCTGCCTTCGGAAGCCGTTTTTTAAAGCCTTTAAAGGCTGCAAAGGGCTAAGAGGAGAGGGAGGCTTCCCTGGGAGCGCCGCTCACCAACCACCCTCAGGGGCAGCTCCCACAAGCCCAGGCACAGCCGCGCAGCGCTCCTACGCTACAGAAATAAAAGCGGCGGCCATTTTGGACTGGAGCCAGCCACCCACGTGGCAACGAGCAGCGCTTCCGCCCTACACTACGGAAAATTAAGGGAGGCCATTAGCGGGGCGCGGGTCTCAAACCCCCCCCCCACCACCCCCAGCGCTGCACAGCGGGAGCACCAACGCCTGCTCCAATTTGGAACGCCCCCCCCACCTGCAGAAGAGACCGCGGGGGGGGCTATTTAGCCCGGCATCTGGCTGGACCCTAGGGCCACCAGTACAAGCCCGAGGCTAGTGTCCCAGCGCGAAGCACGTGCTGCGGACAAGGCTCCAAGCGTGGCACCTGGTAGGACCTTCGGGCCGCCAGCTTAAGTCCGCTGCTATTGGCCACCACAGCTTGACCACACCCAGTGGTAGCTACCCCAGGTAGGCCTCCAGAACCGCTCCCACCACTGGGACTGCTTCAGAGCACTAAACGGCCAACTGCTGCCTACACCACAGTCAATTGCTCACCCCAAGCAGAGCCAAGGAGGCAGTGGCCCTCATTGGTGCAAACGTCCATTCAGACATGGCAGATTCTTCTTTATCTTCTGACCTGGAACTCGACCTAAGTCCTGTGCGCAAGTCAACCAGGTCGGGGACGAAGGGTAAGACATCCAGCAGAGCGGACAACCGCTCTTCCAAGTCAGACAGGCCATCCACAGTCATGGACAGGGACGCCCTAAGCCGTCACAAAGCACTGGAGCGGCAGTGCGACAAGACACAAAAGGCAGCCAACGTCTCGCCAGCCAGGGTGCCATCCGTGGCTCAGGGAGAGACAGAACGGGGCATTGCAAGCCTCACAGAGTTGGCCAGGACACCAACGACTCCCCCGCAGACCTTATCGGGCCAGACTTCCTCAAGGCGCGAGGCACAACCTGGACAGGTGCCACAGGGCCAAGGGATTCCGAGTCCCTTCCAGACACACAGCCGTTTCCAGGGATCCGCCGCCCCAGCTACCACAGCTACGACAGCTCAGGCGGGGCTTCAACCACCCTTTCCTATGGACTTCCAAACAATGTTTTCTTCGGCTCTTTCGACATTCCTCGCCACAAGCTGGCAACAGGCTGCACAGCAACAGCCCCTTCCACAACAACCGCAGGCGCATCACCGTAACCAACTACCACATCACCACCACCCCCAGGAGTTACCATCCTCGTCGGAGGACTCGGACCAAGCGGAGGAAGGGCCTGAAGACATGGAGTTCTCAGAGGATGAGGGGCTACCGCCTGACACCCCAACTTTCACCGGCCTATTCAGGCCAGCACTCTTCAAGTCACTGCTCCATAAGGCCCGGCTTACGACCAACCTGGGGCTACCAGGTGATGTGGGGCCCCCTGCACAATCATCAACAGCGGGGCCCCATGACGCTCTATTCAAGGCGTCTAAACCGGAAAAGGACTGTATTCCGTGCCCACAGCTGTTCACGGAGGTCATCCAAAACCCCTGGAGCCAACCAGCAGCTTCAACAGCGCCTAGCAGCCTAGACAAAAAACTTTTTTGTTCAGCGCCGGAGCTGGAGGACCTACTAGCCCTTCCAGCAATCGACCAACCAGTAGCCTCACTGTCCTCACCGTCACTCATCTCTACAGATGCCCTTGACGGTCTCAAAGCAGAGGACAAAAGAATGGAGGGGGCCTTCCGCAAGACGCACCAGGCGGCTGGCTGGGCGATCAGGACGGCGACGGCATCTTCGTTCTTTAGCAGAGCAGCCCTAATTTGGCTCCGCCAAATGCAGGAGCGGCTCCCCCCTGGGGATACCAGGTTGCACCAGGACGTCCACAAAATAATTGCAGCTACAGAATACACAGCAGATGCATCCCTTAATTCCGCCAAGTTCGCTTCCAGATCTCTGGCGTCCACCATCACTGCTCGAAGACTATTCTGGCTGCGCCCCTGGAAGGCTGATCTCAAAGCGAAGTGGAGACTGGCGGCAGCACCTTACAAGGCTCCAGACCTCTTTGGGGCGGCCCTTGATCCAGTACTTGTAGAGGACAAGGACAAGAGGAAAGTGCTACCCTCGGCTTACCGTCGCAGAGAACGCAGGTACTCTCCTTACCCGCTACAGGCGCCCTTTCGTACCGGCGCGGGCCCCAGGGGGCCCTCCTCACATCGCCCTCAATACCAAGGGGGGGAGAGATACCACGACAGACAACAGTTCCGGGACCGGGGTCGAAACCAACAACCCAAACGCCCCTTCCGAGGGGCTGGATTCAAATCAAACAAGAGGGGGAGGTGACTCCAGGCTCCGGGGGCCCATAGGAGGAAGACTCCGCCTCTTCCACCACCAATGGGCCCAGTCAACCTCGGACGCCTGGGTATCGCACACGATTTCTGCTGGGCTTTATATCGAATTTTTGGGCCCTCCCCCACATCGGTTTGTGCGGTGCCCTGTCCCTCACTCCAAAGAGCTCCAAGCCCTGATGTTGCAGGAGATCCACCACCTATTGCAGGTCAATGCAATCGAACCAGTCCCATTGACCCAGCGGGGTTTGGGATTCTACTCAAGCCTCTTCCTGGTGCCCAAAAACTCAGGGGGCTGGAGAGCCATCTTGAACTTAAAACATCTGAACCGGTCGGTCCGCTACCGCAGGTTCAAGATGCACTCCCTCCGTTCAATCCTGGAGGGAGTCAGACGGGGGGACCTCCTCCAGTCAGTGGATCTGCGGGAGGCATATCTCCATGTTCCAATTCACCCGCACCAACGACAGTTTCTCAGGTTCGAGTATGGGGGCCGACACTTCCAGTACCGAGCCATGCCCTTTGGCCTGTCATCAGCTCCCCGCACCTTCACCAAATTGGTAGCGGTAGTGGCAGCCAGCCTAAGGACCATTCCCGTGAGAATTCTCTGCTACCTCGACGACATCCTGATCCTCTCGTCGTCACGAGATCAGGCGGCCAGAGACAGGGAGAGCGTCCTGAGAGCCTTCCAGGCCCACGGGTTTACCATCAACCACGAGAAAAGCCACCTCCAGCCCACCACTCAAATTCTACATCTGGGGGCTGTGATAGACTCTGCGCGAGGCCAGGTGTCCCTGTCTCCGGAGAGAACCCAGAGCCTCCAGAGCCTGGCGCGCCAAGTGCTGTCAGCAAGGAAGGTACCACTAGTCCAACTGGCGTGCCTCCTTGGCAAAATGGTCTCCTGCTACGGTATTGTTCCGTGGGCATGCAGACATTCGAGAGTCTTACAATGGTTCCTCCTGCCTTACCAACGCTCAGGGGCGGCCAACTCTCGACAGAAAGTCCGACCCTCTCTGCGGCTCCGCAACTCCCTCAAGTGGTGGACATCCAACTCCCTGCTCAGGGGTTCAGAGTTCCTAGTACAGGACAGGAGAGCCCTCACGACAGATGCCAGCCTGCGAGGTTGGGGAGCCCACCTGAGCAACCTGGTAGCACAAGGTCAGTGGGCCAGCCAGGAACAACTCTGCAGCATCAACCTCCTCGAGCTGCGAGCAATAAGGCTGGCTCTGCAGCACTTCCAAGAACAAATACAAGGACGCCACGTGCTAGTGCTGACCGACAACATCTCAGCAAAAGCACACGTCAACAGACAGGGGGGCACACGGTCCCGGTCCCTGATGGTGGAATCCGAGGCACTGTTCGACTGGGCGGAGAGACATCTCCTATCGATCAGGGCAGATCACATCTCCGGGTCAACCAACGTCAGAGCAGACTGGCTGAGCCGGGAGACAATAAATCAGGCGGAATGGCAACTCCATCCAAGCCTGTTCCAAGAGATCATAGTCCGGTTCGGACAGCCGGAGGTGGACCTCTTCGCCTCCCCGGCCAACGCACAACTTCCCCGGTTCATAACCAGATACCCAGCTCCCCAAGCGGAAGCGCACAACGCCCTTCGGTGCAAATGGCCAGGGGGCCTACTCTATGCATTTCCCCCGATTCCCCTACTTCCAAGACTGGTCAAGAAGCTGCTCCTCGAGAGGGCCAACCTGCTCCTGGTGGCCCCAAATTGGCCCAGAAGGGCGTGGTATGCCGACCTCGTGTCTCTTTCAGTAGACCAACCGTGGCTGATCCCCCCCCACAAGGTAGTGCTACGCCAGGGAGAGGTACTCCATCCCGATCCGCAGTGGCTCCAATTAGCCGTGTGGCACTTGAGAGGATAGTCTTAAGGAAAGGCAACTTACCAGACAGCGTGGTCAGCACAATTCAAGCAGCCAGACGGCCTTCGACAACCCGTATTTACGAGGCATCCTGGCGGGCATTCTGTTGCTGGGCTTCTCGACAACATACTGACCCCACAACAGCCTCGGTACGGGAGGTGTTGCTGTTTTTACAGGCGGGGTTGGACAAAGGCCTAGCCCCAGCCACTTTGAAGAGACAAACAGCTGCATTGTCCACAGTTATCAAGTGCCCTCCTTTTCGAACGCTCTCTCACCATCCACTAGTCAAGGACTTCTTACATGGGGCCACGAACATGCGCCCCCCAACAGTACACCGCTATCCGTCCTGGGACTTACATCTGGTGCTGAAAACGTTGACAGGTCCGCCTTTTGAACCACTGGAGACAGTCGGCCTCAAGTTCCTATCCTTTAAGGTCACCTTCCTCCTGGCCATCACATCAGCTAGGCGGGTCTCAGAAATAGCTGCTCTCTCCATCCGCAAGGACTTATGCATCTTCCGAGATTCCACGGTCGTCTTGCGCCTCGACCCAGCCTTTCTCCCAAAGGTGAACTCCTGGTTCCATCGTGCCCAGGAGCTCGTCCTACCGGACTTCTGCCCGTCGCCGCGTGACGAGAGGGAGAGACGTTGGCACACCCTCGATGTTCGCCGTGCCCTGCACCTGTACATCAGCAGAACGGCCTCGTTCCGCCGCACAGAAGCGCTTCTTGTCTCTTTCAACCCCTCATCCCTTGGTCAAAAGATTTCGGCGTCCACAGTGAGTAGATGGATCAAGGCTTGCATAGCCCTGACATACGAATCAAACTCTAGACCGAAACCGGCCAGAATCCTTCCACACTCCACCAGAAGCGCGGCCACATCAGCAGCCTGGGCCACACAGGCGTCGGTGCTGGACATTTGCAGAGCAGCCACCTGGTCGTCTCTGTCGCCTTTCATCAGACACTATAAGATAGACGTCTATGCGTCTGCCGAGGCGGCCTTCGGTCGCACAGTCCTCCAAAGAGTCCTGGCGGACGAAGATGCGGAGGACAGTCAGCCTCCCACCCGTAGTAGTTAGCTTGGGTACATCCCATTCATGGATAGTGGGAGCAGCGCTCTGGAAAATGGACGTTGACTTACCTGAACGTCCTTTTTCAGGGCGCTGCGTACACTATCCATACCCTCCCTGGCTGAACTGGCTGACTGCTGAGGGGGGAAGGGCACTCCCCTGACTTTTACTTTGTCTTGCTGTTGTGTTGATTGTTAATAAAGTTATGAGTTGTTTCACCTAACAGCCGTTTTTATTCTCTACTCCTTCGTTCAGACTGGGGTTTCATGGGAGTAAGGGGTGTGGCTACAGTAGGGAAAGGGGAAGGTCCCTTGTTTTTTCTTTTTTCTCTCAGTTGTTTGCCAAAGGCTGAGGATTAACCCATTCATGGATAGTGTACGCAGCGCCCTGAAAAAGGACGTTCAGGTAAGTCAACGTCCATTCTGGGCATGCACAGAGGGTAAAAACAGGTTACTTCCTGGTTAAAACCAGGAAGTAACGATGACCGGGCGGGTGGGCAGAGCCTCGCACTGCCGCCACTACTGGTTCTCTGAACCACCTGCCGTTGTCGCTACTGGTTCGGCTGAATTGGGCCGAACCGGTAGCATTTCACCCCTGATTTAGAGTAACAAGGTCATGTGTATTTGAAAGTAAAAACTGTAAATAAAAATAGAATGATTAGGAAATTGAATCAGGCCAGAAAGACTGTGCTCCTACATTTAGGGATTGTGGTTCTTCTGATAGGTATTGTCTTCTAAGGTGAAGAACAGAGGTGGGTTTCAGCAGGTTCTGACCAGTTCTGGAGAACCGGTAGCAGAAATTTTGAGTAGTTTGGAGAACCAGTAGTAAAATTTCTGACTGGCCCCGCCTCCATCTATTTTCTGCCTCCCAAGTCCCAGCTGATTGGGAGGAAATGGGGATTTTGCAGTAACCTTCCCCTGGAGTTGGGTGGAAATGGAGATTTTAAGTATCCTTCCCCTGCCACCCACCAAGCCACGCCCACCAAGCCATGCCATACCTACAGAACCGGTAGTAAAAATTTTTGAAACCCACCACTGGTGAAGAAGCTACTTAGGAATATATCTTTGGAAAGAGATGCTAATTCCAACTGGATATTTTAAATCCGTACCTCAAAGCTGTTACTGCACTTTTGTTTCCAAGCCTGTAGAACTGAATTTTAAAAAAATCCAGGAGCTCTATTTTTTGTCCATTGCTTTGTATTAGAATCAGACAAATTTATCAATAAGAAACAGAGGTGTCAGATCTACAAGGACAAGGGAAATTATGGCCCAGTACATAATACAATGTAATCAGGTATTAGTCTCAATTTTATTGATGGCAGATTCACAGTGAAGAATTGCGTTGGAGAGACAGCTAGGGACTTGGAGTATGTTTCTGAGAAATGTGATCTGGACTCTTTCTAGATCAGGGGTGTCAAACTCAAGGCCCAGGGGTCGGATCCATCCCAAGGGGTGCTTACATCTGGCCCATGGGGTCACCCTGGTAACAGCAAAGGAGTGGCTTGCAGTGCTTTTGCCAGTGAAAATGGAGCTCAGGAAAAAATGTGGCTCTCCCGACCTCCGTTTTCACTGGCAGAGGATTGCAGAAGGCTATCGCAGCCGAAAATGGATCTTGGGAGCCGGTTTTTGCTGGCAGAGTGCTCAGGCCACCACAGGCACAGAGACATGAGTGACATAGAATTGGCCATGCCCAACCTGGTCATCCTGGTCATACCCATCCCGCTCCCCCCAAAGTCAAACACAATCCTGATGAGGCCCTCAATGAAATTGAGTTTGACACCCCTGTTCTAGATGAACAAAAGAACTGTGTGGGCCTAATTAGGCATCAAATAGCAGCCATGCTCTAACTTTAGTTAAATATGTTGGAGCGCAACAAGGATAAGTAATGCTCCTTTAGTATAGAGGAATGATTGCAATGTTGTAGTGCCTTTCTGGGGGGTTTATGCTACATATTCCCTGTGGATGAGGTCATGGCATGAAAAATTATGCCTAGGTATATAAATGATTTAACTTGGTCAATAGGATAATTTAATGCCCAGATATATCTTTCAGAACATTTCACACTTTTACATATAATGTGGGTACATATCTCATGGTTCCTTATGCTTCTCCCTAGATCAGGGGTGTCAAACTCATGTCACAACAGTGCCACGTGATGTATCAGGACTTTTCCCCACTTCGCTAAACTGGGCATGGGCATGGCCAGTGCATGATGCATCTGGCCCGTAGGCTGGGAATTTGACAGCCCTGCCCTAGATCATATTAAAATAATAAGGTAGTAGAAGAATTCATCAGAAAATATGCTGAAAGATACCTAACAGTTGATTATAAAACCTTATATATTTCTGGGCCTGGATACTTAAGAAACTACCTCCCACAAGTACATTTGCACATCTGATCCCCTCTTATCATGAGGTAAGGATTTCACCTTCTCTACAAAGATGAGCCCCACTCATTATGGCATTCCAGAGAATTGTAAACACTTGGCTTTTCTGAAAGACTTTTAGAATAAATTCCTGGAGTCATGGTCACCAGATATTTTTATTATTGTTTTTGATTACAGTTAAATTGCTATGTTGCATTATTATTTTATTATGATTCATAGCTTTATGTTGCCTACAGCAGGGCTCCCCAACTCCCAGTGGGCTGCAGCCTGTTCGAAACCGGGCTGCTGGGGCTTTGCACAAGCACTCTCCACTCATGTGAGTGGAGCTTTGCAGCTGAGCACAAGCACCCTCCACTCAAGTAACTTCCGCTTGCGCGAGTGCCTGCCGCTAACGTGTGAAGCTCCATTCGCAGGAATGGAGGCTGTGTGTGCACACCACTTGGACAAACAGAGCTGTGTGTGTATGCCTGCCACTCACATCCCCCCCCCCCATGCTGGGCCGCCAAGCTGAAAAGGTTGTCCATCTGCATCAAGGTAGTTGATATATTTTATAAATAAATACATAATTCTAGCTTGTTTGCATATCTTGTTTTGCATTGATCCAGTGGAAAATTGGCTGATTTAGTTGCAGACTGAATTTGTTCTTTATAATTTAAGAATTTTCAGTCTAATATTCTGGGAAATCGTTAAATAGCTGATTGATTGATTGATTGATTATGTGTCATCAAGTCACTGTTGATTATTAGCAACCACCTAGGTTTTCTCCCGAACAGTCTGTCCCTAACCTGGTTTTTCAAGTCGTCTAACTGTGCATTCATTACCACTGTAACTAAATCCATCCATCTTGGTGCTGGTTGTCCTCTTCTTCTTTTTTCTTCCATCATTTGTAACATTAGAGCCTTTTCCAGAAAGCTAGGTTGTCACATAATGTCTTTGAAGTAAGATAATTTTAATCTGTTCATTTCTGCTTCAAGCAAGAACTCTAGGTTTATTTATTTGATGATCCAGCAGTTTGTTTTCTTGATTATCCACATTCTCAAGACTCTTCTTCAGCACCAAAGTGCAAAAAACATCAAGACTCTCTTATCCTGCTTCTTCAAATTTCAACTTTCATTCCCACACAGTGTCACAGTGAATCTCATGACTGCCCACTATTTTTAAAATCTTACTCTGAATATATTAGTTAACATTCTCCATCCAACTAGGGCAGATAACTTTGACTGCTGTGCTGGATCCACACTCAAAAACTACATGGTCATCTGTCAGATTATTATAGGGCAGGAGTCAGCAATCTATGGCTCTGGAGCTGCATGTGGCTCTTTCACCCCTCTCCCTGTCACTCAAAATATGTGTCACAACCACCAATATGTGACACCCACCAGCACGCGATTTATTGAGCTTTTCAACCCCCAGTAGGCCAACCATGGATAAATCCGAGAAAAGAAGTTTCAGAAGAAAACAGAACATTTATTTTAACTACATATGCTAGTTTTGTGGCCGCTCAAGAAATAGTCAGGCACAGGAAGGGTTTTGTGGCTCCGGATGTTTTTTTTTCTGTGGGAAAGAGTCCAAATGGCTCTTTGAGTGTTTAAGGTTGGCACTTGGAGGTGGGCATTTTCCATTGCTGTACCATTCTTTGGAACTCCCTTTCAGGTAAGATTGTTCTGTTTTATATGTTCTGTGCTTTCAAAAATCTTTTTAAAAATTCTTGTTGGCACAGGAGCAAGGTGATTTATAATAGGCAAGTAAGCTCTGCAGTGCAGATGCTGTTTAATATGGATTTTGTGTGTGGTTGTGAAATTAATGGATGCTACAGAGACGTTTTAAAAGATTGGCAGGAATGATTTGTAAGGAGAAGTTATGTTATGTCTTAACCGTCTGTGGAGATTCTCAGTCATCTAGGTTGTAGTTGTCCCAAAGGTGCTTTTTTCTTCAAAAGGCAACTGTTTTTTTCTTGAAGAAGAAGAAGAAAACATTTTGCTTGTCATCGAAGAAGCTTCATCAGTTCTGCTGGCAGGGGGGATGGAAGGATAGGTAGGTACTGACAGTTGATACTGGATGGTGGTGGAGATGGAAGGATGATATTTCCTGGCAGTCATCTGGTCATCCTGAGGCCACTTGGGGGTTTAACCGTACAGATTATAGATCTCCTTTGATTAAAGCTGTGCAACTTTCTTACACCCAGAGAACACACTTTACAGTGATATCACAATGTCAGTGGCAACGAAAGACCCAGTGTTGTGGTTCTTTCATTTTTGTATGTGTGTTTGTGTTAAAGCAGCAAATTGGATGTATTTACTGACGCTTAAGGCATCCTCTTTGCTCCTTAAACACCCCTCCCCCCACTTCCAAATGAGAATGAAATGGGACCACCTCCATTTTCTTTGCCTTAAGCCTCTTGGAAGCCTTTTTCTGAAATAGAAATGTACCAAGCAAAATAAGGAAATGAATATCAATGGAGAAATAAAGAAAATCTTAAATGCTCTAATAGGGTAAAATTATGAAGAGAGAAGGAAGGGGAGAAAGGAATAAATATGCTTAAGAAACAGCTCCAGGATCTTTTTAGAAGATCAGAAAGAACATTATCCTAGAAAGAAGAACAGAAGAGGCAGCTAAACAAGAATACAGTTAGTCAGGGCTGGTAGGAAGAAAACTATGCAAAATGAGTTAATAACAGCCAAAGGGATTAAGGGCAATAAATAGGTTTTTACAAATACATCTGGAGAAACTGAAGAACTAGGCAGAAAGGGGGAGAGAGGTAAGGAAAGGCCAGATGGGCATGGATTCCAAATGGAAAAAATCATTTTCTCTTGCTGGCAAAGGAAAAAACAGGACAAAGTTTAAGGCCCTTTTAATTGTTGACTCAGATGTAAATCTGTTGATGCAGTGAATATAAATACTAATAGACATTTATATTTAGGTATATACTGTAGTTAAGTTTAGAGGCTATTTCAATCGTAGATGAAACTCCAGTAGTGGACAGAAACTCCAGTAGTGTTGAAACAATAAAGGACAATAATGTAATAGAAAGCTTGGAGTAATATTAGCCCCACATCTGTCCCTCCAAGGAATATTACTCTCCATAAAAACAATCGCTAACTGCAGGGCGGGTATCCACCATTCTGTCCATTCTACAAAGCTTTCAGAAATAACCATGGCAGTTTTTGTTAAATGCCAACAGGGTGGGTGCTGATCTGACCTTGGCTGGGAATTGTATTTTTCAAACATGCAAGCAATAATATTGTGCCCCTAAAATTGGAACTGCCTGGCTATTGTATCTAATTACTGTCTAATTGAATGCTAGGTACAGGTATTAAATAATGATCATGACATCAAAGGGTGATAAGCGCTAGTTTTGTTCTCACTTTTGTTTTTATTTTCAGTGTATGTAAATTTCTTATTACAGAATTTCACTGGCATGTTTTTAAAATGGGTTATTGCACAGTATACCCTGCAGTAGCTTCAGTAGTCAGTGGCATAATTAGATTTTTAATTACGTTTTAATTATATTACTGTTTTATTAGTTACTTTTGAATGTTATCCAGTGGCACAAAGTGGAATGTTTGTTTTCATTTCCCACATAGGGACAAACTTAATTTTTATCGAAAAGAAATGAAGATACCTTATTATCTGTAACATAATGCTTTAGAAAATTTATCTACTAGTTTAATCAAATGCATAATAAGAAAATTTATCTACTAGTTTAATCAAATGCATAATAAGAAAAGGGACGGTTATTATAACCATCTTTTAATTCTTTAAAAAATTCCCTGGCTTGTTCTTCCTACTTCTCTTTTCTGAAACTTAGTGACTAAAGTTTCCAAGACTCTTGTTTGCAACATAAAATCTCTCTCCCTCTCTCAGTCTCTCTCTATGTGTGTGTATGTATGTGTGTTTATGTGTGTGTGTGTGTGTGTGTGTGTGTACACATACGGCCCTGCTGCGAACTGGTAGTAAAGATAAGTAGAATCCACCCCTGCTATATATGATATATAAATGAATTACATGTTACTTCCTAAAAGATAATTTCTATTCTGGTGCTGAAGACAGTATATAAATAGAATTTTCTCAAAGAAGATTTTAGAAAATGATAGAGGAATAGAAAGAGAAACTGAAGTGTACAGCGTTCTCTGGTCTATAAATCTAAAATGTTGCCTTTAATTTGAATTCACTTGGGGGTAGGGTGGGGTAGCATTTGCCCCAGTGAACCATCTCACTGAAATGGATGGCCTGCATATGGACCTGAGTGGCAGGAATCCCCAGAATGCTCCAGAAGAGCAAGTCTGCATATATCTGGCTGCTCCATCTTTCCCTTTAAACGTTTTCCCAAATTGCATATTTCTTTTAGGGAGAACATCTCTCTCTCTCTCTCTCTCTCCCTCTCTCTCATTACCTATGTCACACTTAGAAACTGTCCCTCACAGAGGGACACTAGACGAAGTGCAAGTAAAATGTTAAAAAAATATAAAACGTGAAAACATAAAAAGTAAATAGAATAAAATAGGATGAATGGTAAAAATGGTGACATTAAAAATTAATTAAAAAGCAGGAGGAGGGTCTTCGGGGATCTAAGAAACCCTATGGCTGTGCACTCTGTGAGTCCCAAGAATATGGCAGTGCCAGGTCTTTGGATATTTTTGTAAATATCAGAGTTTTTTCTTATGAGATTGGGGACATCTCACCTTTGGAGGGAGAATATTTCACAGGGCGGGGAGGGGGGGCAACAGCAGAGAAGGCTCTCTTCCTAAACCCCACCAGTTGGAATTCTGACAGGATCTGCAACATACTTTCCCTGCCTGACCAGGTGGGTTATAAACAGTTTATGAAGAACTAAAGGCCAGGGCGTGATGTTCCAAGGCTCCTCTTTGGCCAAAATTGGTGGATTCAAGGGCCTTGTCATGTATTCTGGCCCTTTGTGAGAATAACCAGCTAAATCTGGCCTAAGGGAAAATTCCTTCTTACTCCCAAATATGTGGATTAGTTAACTTCTTGGCATGCAAATGAGACTTCTCTGATAAAACCTCCAAGGATAGTATGCTCTGGAGCAATTTTAATGCAAAATGGCAAGTCTCATGTAAAATTATGTAGTGATCCAGAGAAAGAAGAGGAAATAATTTAGATAGAGACTTCTAAAAGAAACCTTACAAAGTCACCTGAAATCCATGACAAAATTCCATGCTTAGACATTGGAGGTGTTTCTTCATTATTATTATTATTATTATTATTATTATTATTATTATTATTATTATTATTATTATTATTAAATCTGTAGTGAGATTCACAGCCTTTGAGGCTGGTTAATAGCTCAGCAGGTCGAGTCCTAACCAAGGACTTAGGAACTTTAAGGTATCGTCGGAGGATGTAAGCTGTTCCGAGTAAGGTGGTTTTTTGTAAATAATAATAATAATAATAATAATAATAATAATAATAATAATAATAATAATAATGTTTTAACAATTAAACAATTCTTATTCAACTCTTGTGCATGACTGTGGCCATTTACATATCATCACACTAATGTTCTCCTATACTTTATATAATTTTACAAAATCTACTATCTGTTATTTCCTTTTTTTTTTTATCTTCAGTCCAATTATACCATTTCTCCCATATTACATAAAAGTCCGAATCCATCAATCCTTTCAGTTCCAATATCATTTTATCCATCTCGGTGCAATCTAATATCTTTCTAATAATTAGAAAGATATTATATATTATTACTATTACTACTACTACTACTACTACTACTACTACTACTACTACTACCACTACTCCTTTCTGCCCAGGGAGCAGAAGTTTTAAAAACCGACAATCTTTTAATTATTGACTATAGGAAGAATAGATTTGTAAGTACATATTTTGCTGTCTTCTGCTCCACCTCCTGCTAGCCTCTTGCTATTGCTATTAATGAATGCAATTTGGATAATGCCCTTGCTTCTTCAAGCCACACCTCGGGCCACTCCCTCTGTGTCTGGCCTTAACAAAGCAGGGATGGCTATTGTCATGGGAATCAGGTGCCAGTAGGTCTGTCTCTGTTTAATAGAGGGATAATGCTGCTTCATAAAGTGACAATGACTGATCAAAAATACTTTTCGCCTAAAGGTATTTGGTTTTTCTTTTTACCTGAAGAAAGGTATCTTTTGATCCTACCACTTTTTCCCATGTATTCTTTCTCTGGGCCATTGATGAGCTTAAGTACTGTACATCCATCCTAGCAGCCACACAAAACAGTGCCATTCTAAAATTTGCTATCTCTATTGACAATCCTTATCCTGATTCTAGTGTATCTGTTCTGAATCACTGCTAAATCTGGTTGTTCTGATTTGTGACTATGCCATTAACTTAGGCAAGACGATTCATTTTCTTCAGCAGATATCCTGGACTCTCTTTCTCCTGGCCACCAGCAGGAAAAGTGTCTCCTAATGTTGTCTTGCAGCATGAATGAGAACTATCTGCCTTTAAAATTCTGTGTGGACTTCTCTTGAATGGTTTATCTACCCTTTTGGCCAGGTCTCAAATTAAATTAATGTGTAATAAAGAAATATCTGTTTGAGAAAACCTGGACAGAAAGAGCCTCAGGAGGGAGAGGGGAGACAGAGCCTTTTATGATTTGTATTATTTTAATATAGTACAGGAAATCCTTGATTTAGAGCAGTTCATTTAGTGACCATTCAAAATTACAACAGCACTGAAAAAAGTGACTTATGACCATTTCCCTTACTTACAACCAGTGGTGGGATTCAGCCAGTTCGCACCACTTTGGGAGAACCGGTTGTTAACTTTCTGAGCAAACTGGTTTTTGGAAGAAATCATTAGGGCAGAGAACCGGTTGTTGAATTACTTGAATCCCACCACTGCTTACAACCATTGCATCATCCCCATGGTAAGATGCTTGGCAACTGACTCATGTTTATGATGGTTGCAGTGTCCTGGGGTCATGTGATCACCTTTTGCAACCTTCTGACAAGCAAAGTCAATGGAGAAGCCAGATTCACTTAACAACCATGTTATTAAGAACTGCAGTGATCCACTTAACATCCATGGTAAGAAAAGTCATGAAATGGGGCAACACTCGCTTAAGAAATGTCTCACTTAGCAATGTAAATTTTAGGCTCAAATATGGCCATATGTCAAGGTCTACCTGTAAGTGTGACTAGCTACTTCTCTTAACTTTGTGAGCAGGAGAAATGATGGAAACCGATAAATAAATGAAAACTGGCAAATCAGCAACCAATACTCTGGTCCCTTATTATTTTCTGCACGGTGCAGTGAAGAAAGTTAGGCTGCTGCATCTAAAGGTAAAAATTCTCACGAAAGCCATTTCAGAAGTATGTTGACAGAATTGCAGAAATATGGCCGCCTTCTTCTACAGTAGCTTTTTAGAAAATTGGAAAGGTTAGCTTAAAATTGGAAAATTGGAGAGGTTAGCTTGGAAAGGTTAGCTGTGAGAAGGGGCAGGGACCAGAGGTGGATTTCAGCAGGTTCTGACCAATTCTGGAAAACCGGTAACAGAAATTTTGAGTAGTTCAGAAAACCAGTAAATACCACCTCTGACTAGCCCTGTCCCATCTACTCTCTGCTTCCCAAGTCCCAGCTGATCAGGAGGAAATGGAAATTTTGGAGTGGGGTGGGAATGGAGATTTTACAGTATCCTTCCCCTGACACACCCACCAAACCATGCCACGCCCACCACTCAGCTCTATGAAGGAGGCAATGGCAAACCACTTCTGAAACATCTTGCCAAGAAAACTGCAGTGATTTGTCTAAGCAGACTCCGGTAATTGAATGGATTACATAAAATATATTAATACACTGCATGCTTGAGGGGATGTGGGAAACCTTATGTTGGATTGCAAGTTAGATTCTAGAATAGAGCTCTTAGATGTGTAGAATATAAGATGTGAACATGCTTGGGATAAAACTGAGTTTTAGGTGTTTTAGTAGTATAAGATGTATCAGAACTGACTGGTTAAAAGAGAACACTTCATATGGAAACTAGGGCTGATAATATTTATTTTCTCCATCTTACTAATGCAAAAGATCTGATTGAAAGTTACAATAATCAGGAGAGGAACTCTATGTCTTAGAAAGTAAGATGTGTAAATGGCAAGGAATATGAATTACTAATGAAATTACAGAAATAATTCTGTAGCTAATCAATATCACTATTTGGGAGTGTTGAGAGTGGCTTTTGGGGGAAAAATGAACATGGAAAAAAAGAATAGTAAAAAAAAAACAGAGTGAAATGAAAAATACAAGTCGTGCATGAAAGTATGAGTTCTATATGAAAAAGTGTTAGAAGGTAGTTTATCTCCCAGCAGAAAGAATGGAAAGCTGTCATAAAGAAATAAGGTGTGGAAGCCAACTGAAACAAATAGAAGAGAATAATATCACCAAGTGCCACAAAACTGTACAGATTATACTAATTAGAAGTATGAAAAAATATGCTTGGTTAAATGATAGAGTTAAATGGAAAAGCTTGTGGATGAGGAAAAAAAAGATGTAAGAAAAATACTGCAACAATGAGAATGAAATATATTGTGTACAATAATGGATGTACACTGATACTGTAACAAAGAATGTAGTCAAAGAAACCAGGGAATTGTTCAAATTAAAAGAGGCAGAAAAATGCAGACCAATTTTGAGGAAAATAAAAATTATTTAGGCAGTTTGTGAAAAGACTGTCCAACAGAATGACTGGAATTAAAAGTAAAAGTGATGAAATAATTTTATATGAAACAGAAGTGAGGGAGAGCTGAAGGAATATTTTTGAGTTTTGTATGGAGATGCTAATGATATATCGAAGATTAGTAAAATATGTGTGTGTATCCTCCAAGAAAAAAAGTAATGGAATGGTGTACTCTCACTCATTCACTCACTCACTCATTCATTCATTCACTCATTCATTCATTCATTCATTCATTCATTCATTCATTCATTCATTCACTCAGTGTGTTTATAGGGCCTCTCATCTCACAAGTAACAACTATGGGCAGCATACAACTATCAAAACCAACAAACATATAAAAACAATCATCATATAAGACACTATTAAGAATGAAAAAAAATGGAAAAGATTTTATGACAGTGTTTAAAAATCATAAAGCTTCAGGGATAGATGACATAACTGGAGAAACACTGAAATACGGATGTGATTTGCTTCTGTACAGATTGTTTAATGTGTGTGTGAAGACTGTATTTGTGCCTGATGGTAGAATAATTTTCAACAACCATATATCTGGAGGGTATGAGGTTGAAGATGACCAATATAGACACAACAGGAACACAATTAAGTAATATCACTATTACTTCCTTAACTGTTTGTCATGCATATTGCACAGTTCCTGCAATCTTGCACCATTCCCCTTATTACACTTATCCTCCTGCCACAGCACAGCTTTATATGAGGATTTCTCTTGCTTCTCCACAGGATTGTGAGATGTTTAAAGCCCTTGTGTATCTCTTAAGAGTATTTGCATCTCTTGAGGTATGAGAAGAACATCTCAATTCAGATGTCTATGGAGATTCTCAGTCATCCAGGTCATGGCTGTCCCAAAGGTGCTTTTTCAAAAGGCAACTGGACTTTGTTTTTTCTTGAAGACTTTTTGCTTCTCATCCAAGCTCTGAACTGAAGATGCTTCTTGGATGAGAAGCAAAACGTCTTCAAGGAAAAACAAAGTCCAGTTGCCTTTTGAAAAAACACCTTTGGGACATCTCAATTCAGTAGTGCTTTACAGCAGACATACAGAAGGAAGTCCAAGTATCTAAGTCTACAACATCACCTTCATATCTAAACTTCAATATTTGTTTCTACGTCATTACCTTCAATAGGAACAATTAATCATGCCTCTTCTGTGCCTCAAATTCCATCACCTAATAGCTGTATAAACCTTATATATTGAAAGCTACATGAGGCAGTAAATTGTTCACCCCATGGATCAGCAGAAAAAAAATTATGATGGTCTTTGTTATGCCTCTCTGTTTGTCCTTCCTTTATTTCCATCTTCTTGAACTTACAGCCTACTCTCTAGTCTGCTTCTTCAGCTGTAGGCATTGCTACAGCTTCAGCGACTGCAGCCTTTCCTCCTAGCAGACACACAGGCACCTCATAGCTGTCCCAGTTTACTCTGTCTGTCACAGCCGCATAAAACCTCTTACTTCCTGCCCTTGTTGGCCAGTCTTTTTCAGCACGACTATGAGCTAGACTTAGTTTGACCCATCCAAGGTTGAGATTTGTTTTGCCATTTGCCAAACTTCCTTTTTACTGCTTAGACATAAACGAGGGAGTCCTATTTCCTCTTTAGTAACTGGAAACTCTAAGGTCAAATCCTGGCTGGTTGGTTGCCAGTCCAAAGATGAATATGGGAAACTCATGACTATGTTAAAAGAAAATATTGATCAAGGCACTAAACTTTCCTTTGTGTCTGGTCCTCTTTAAGGAAGTCTTCAAGAACCTTTTTCAAATGTTCTCAGCTTTGTATATTAGACTTGATAATTTCTATCCACCAGGACTTTTGCAAGCTGGGAGAGGTAGCCTATTCGATATCTCACCCTGTGAATGATCCTTCCTTTTCCTGTAGATTCTCAAAGCAAAGCTTCCTCCTTCTTCTGTATCTGAGCACTGTTAGAAGAGCTGACCAATACTTCTGGTTTCATTGTAACATTGCTTTTATTTCTCCAAGGAGCAGGTTTGTGAGAAAAAAGCAACAAGAGGTAGCGTTGGGAAGAAGCTGAAAGGACCCAAGCCAACAACCATCAAAGCCTGAAACAGCAGCAGGAGCAACGGAAGGCAGCGCTTTGAATAATCTAATGAATCAAGCATGACATTATCTAGAGTGAAATGCCTGGGAAGGGGGTTCCCATGGACTGTTCTGACCTGAAAGGTTGAATCCAGAGGGACCTTTAAGGGCTTTTTCAAAATGCAAAAACAACAACTAAATCAGAAGGAAATGATATTTTATTTAACCTTGGCATCAGGGGAGTCAATGACAGGATCACAAGAGATAATACCCTGGGATTGAGAAAAGATAATTCAGCAACATATGGAGCTTTCACTAGAGCGTCCTATGTGCCACCAAGAAGCCAATTCTGCCTCCCCCTCCTGCTCTGTTTCTGTAAAGGGCTGTCATTCACTTTTAAGGAGTCAGAGTGGAAGGTTTCACAGAATCCTCACTATTGCTAGGGCTGTTGCTGGGGGAGGCAGACAATAAACGTGCCTGGTGTTTTGTTTTTAGCAGCAATAACAACATGAGAGTGAAAAAGGTCTTTTACATGGTTTTTAAAATATGATTTTTATATTGCTCGTTGTTTTTAAAATAGTTTTTTAATTGATGTAAGCTGTCCAGAGTCATGTATTTGAGATGGGGGGTCTATAAATAAAATACAAAAGTAAGTAGTTAAGTAAGTAAGTATGTAAGTAAGTAAGTAAGTAAGTAAGTAAGTAAGTAAGTAAGTAAGTAAGTAAGTAAGTAAATGTTGCAAATGATTTAAAAGGACGAGAAATTAACCTTTGTAAAAGGCTGATATTTCCTGTCAAGTTATTTATAAATGTGGACCCAAAGTCCATGTTTCTTTAGGGGACTGCAAAAATTCCTTATTGCAGTAATTGTTTCTTTGGTTTGTAGGACTAACAGTACGTACCCCAGACCAGGTGAGGAATATTTATATGGCAGCTAATTTAGGATTTTGTTTACAGATGGGTGGGTTCAAAAACTGGTGTTACACTGTGGATTTGCTATTTGACTTGTAAATTATGATATATAGCATAGTGATATGAGACTAGTTTGGTATAGCAGTTTAGGCACCAGGCTGGAAACCAGCTTCTCCTTCTCCTTCTCCTTCTGAAAATGAATGAAATTGTCCTCCTCCATGATTGCTCCCCTGCAACACTATGAAACATTGAGTACAGTCCTGGAATTAGAAAATAACCATCCAGACTTCTAGCCATGGAAAGACTTCTCCCCTATACATTTATGCATGTTACTTTTAAAGCCATCTAAACTAGTGGCAGCCATCCATCTGGTGGAAGCAAATTCTGTAGTTTAATCCCATCACCGTATTTGTAAACTTGTAAACCATCCAATCTTAGGAAAGTTATGTACGTAAAGATCAGCCTATGCTGGGCCACAGATCTTGAGTATATGGGAAAGAAGATCACTCTTGATGTCTAGAAAAACCCTTTAGATTTTCCACTGCCACCAAACCTGTTTGACTGAATTGCAGGTTAAAAAGCCATGCCAGCTGTAATTCTTGAGCTCTAGGGAGCATGTCCTTTGCCTTAATGAAATACTCTGCCGATTCCATTTGTAAAGAAACCAAAGACTCCTCAGGTTTATGATCAAGTTGTAAAGATTTTATTTACCCTATATTTCCTGCTGGGTTATTTATGAGGCCTTTTGTCAGGCCTCATAAAGCTGCCTAGTAAAATATATTTTCTTACAACAAAAATAAAGTCATTTGCGCAAAACATCTTAGGACCACAGAGAGAAGATGTGATAGGACACACACATGTTTAGATGTCACAGTCAAAGCCTCAGCAAGGTTTTGCTGGTTTTCTTTAATTATATTTTAAAAATTTGGACTGCAGCCCGTTCCTGTGCTGATTGAGCCCTACTGAATTCACTTGGCTTGACTTTTGTGTAGACAATATTTATAGGGTTTTACTGTTAAATCTTTTGTAGTTCTTTCTGGAAAATGATCTCTAGAACTGAAAATAATTATCTACTGAAAAACTGCAAGTCAGAAAAACGTAATAGAAACATTCAGTTCACATAAGTAATCAAAATATACATTGTAACAAATTATTTATGCAAATTTCAGTTCTAGATTGCTTTTGTCATCATGATAAATGTTTGGTTCTTAAAAATCCAGGAAAAACTAAAATTATGAAGACTACAAGCTTAGATAAATTTATTTGGAAGTAAATGAAAGCAGGAGTAAAAAATTCAAGTGTGACTGGAACTTGCTTCTCAATAAACCACATCTATTTATGTTCATAGCTCAGCCTCCCATCTTGAATTTTTACCACTAAGCAGTTCTGTCATGTTTTATTAGAAATAAGCCCAACTCATTTCAGCCAAGGTTCTCCAAATACATATGGCTTGGCTTCTAGTCCTTCTCTCATTGATTTCAGATTAATGCAACTTTTTTTTCAAATGATTATTTGTTCTTTAGCTTGCTTTCTGGGAATAGCAATAGCAAGAGCACTTAAACTTATATACTGTTTTACAGTGCTTTACAGCCCTCTCTAAGCAGTTTACAGAGTCAGCATATTGCCTCCAATAATTTGGGTCCTCATTTTACCCACCTGGGAAGGATGGAAGGCTGAGTCAGCCGTGAGCCTGGTAAGATTTGAACTGCCAAATTGCAGGCAGTCGGCAGTCAGCAGAAGTAGCTTGCAGTAGTGCATTCTAACCACTGCGCCACCATGGCTCAAGTAAGTATGGTGCCATCATGGATGGTGGTGATGATGGGAAATCTCATGTATTGCTATAAACTTAAAATTAGTGTTACTCACATTTCACTGTAGTCGATTGAGGTGATTCATGTAAAATTCTGAAATGTTTCTAGAGCTGGTGGTACATAATTTTTCAGAACCGCTGAAGAATTCTTTCTTCACTTCAGAGTTGGGATCGTTCCTATCTCGGAAGGAAAAAGAAGGGAGTTTGACTGAGGTTGATAAAAGAGACAAGAATAAGACATGAATTGCAGTGGGTCTCAGTCAAACTACTTTCACCTTGGGGGTGGGGGTGGGGAGAAAAAGGGAGAATAAATTTAAACAGAAAAAGCAGAGCATCAGTCTTTTCTAGAAGATATTTTGCTGCTTTATTCCTCTCCTCACTCTGAACAGTGACATCCAGACCAAGTTATTCTTACTGATACAGAGATACTAATTGTAGTAAAACTAGATAAAGACCAGCTGCTGGGTAAGGTGCTAGAGTGATTCTATTTATTTTAGTAAAGGAGAAAAAAAAACAATAGCAAAGTTTTAGGTCTTTCTGTTGTATTTGGAGAAGGTGAAATCTGGTCATATGAATCAACTTCGAGTATGTCTGTTGTCAGATTCCTGGTGTAGAATGCTTTCTTGTACATCTGGTTAGCTTAGACGTTTTCCTGCAGCCTATGGATTGCAAAATTAATTGTAGAGATTTTATCTGTAAAGTTAAGAGAGCTAGCTGGAACTTTTTGTGAATTTGTTTGAAGTCAGTGACAATGCAGATGTAGGAAAGTGGCAGAAGAACCTCTGAGGTGCACTTTCTGATGCTCTTTTGTGCAAAACTCTCTGTTGTACAATCTGTATGTGTATAAAATAAGTGGTCCCTACACATTAGCCTCAAAGAAGGAAGGTATAACATATTCATTCACATGGAAAGCAAAACATTTGCTCATTTATATAAGATATGCAAATTTAGAGATTAATTGAAACAGAAAAATCTGTTTCGTCACTGTGAGAGCCAATTTTGTGTAGTGGTTAAAAAGTAGGCTAGAAAATCGGAGCCACGAGTTCTAGTCCCATCTTAAGCACAAAGCCAACTGGGTGACTTTGAATCAGTCACTGCTTCTCAGGCTTAGGAAGGAAGCAATGACAAATCACTTCTGAAAACTGCAGGTACTTGTCCAGGCACTTCTTTGTCCAAAGTTAAAAAAAGAAAAAAAGAAAAAACAGGCTTGAAATCATTGGCTGTTCTCCCAGGCCTTGGAGTTGGGTGGTTGTGAGATTCTTGTTGGTTTTGTTTATGGAGCTGTTTTCTATCTATTTAATTTTGAGGTGCCTAGAATTGTTATGGAGTATGGCAGCCTGTAAATTTAATAAATAAACAAACGAGGATGTAGTTTATCATTATCAGCATGATTAAACTACCAGACTATTGTCTATGGACTGTGGTTTAGATTCCATTACAAGAACTCAGTTCCCTTATTCTTACAATCTTTAAAACACATGGACTGGACTATTAGTTTGGATTACTGTTCTCTGTTATTGTAACTGTATGTAGGAAAGACCTCGGGAGACTGGCCAAGGAAGACAGTCAAAAAGAGACAGAATAGCTCAGTGGTGGGATTCAATTTTTTTTACTACTGTTCTGTGGGCATGGCTTGGTGGGCGTGGCATGGCTTGATGGGTGTGGCTTGGTGGACATGGCAGGGGAAGGATACTGTAAAATCTTCATTTCCTCCCAATCAGCTGGGACTTGGGAGGCAGAGAATAGATGGGGGTGGGGCCAGTCAGAGGTGGTATTTACCGTTTTCCAAACTACTCAAAATTTCCGCTACTGGTTCTCCAGAACTGGTCAGAACCTGTTGAATACCACCTCTGGAATAACCTGCAGTTGGACAGTGGGGGTCAAGAGGTTCAGAAGAGACCTCCCCTAGTTTCTAAGGCTGTAAAGGAGATGGGGGAAGATTGTACTTTCAGACTTTCAAGATTATGTCAGTGTAGTTTATAATAAAGTAGAATTAGCTCACTGACTTGTGATTCCTATCTGCTTTAGCCTGGGAGGCTGACAGTAATAAAGGATACATAACCCTCTAGGCATAGGTGCTGTTTGTGTACTCGGCAAACGAGTTGGAAGTATTTGGATCCTAGCATACTGCCAGGGAAATTGATTATGATATTACCTAGTTTGGTGATGAAGCATCTGCAAGAAAACAAATTCAGAGAGCACCAAACTTTCAACCCTAAGCTACATATATTCTCTTCTGTTGGCATTACATATGGGTGTCATACACTTCAGAAGGCAAGGAAAGTTGTATGTTGGCAAACCTCTACCAAGAAACAACTATTTTTCTTACATGGATGACCATGACATCATATCCTGACCACCAGTGTGAGATATAGACCTCCAATAAACTCTGAAGCTAAATGGAAAATAACTCAGCAAAGTGACCAAAAACTGAGCCAGTTTGCTGTAATGATTAAGGCACCAGGCTAGAAAGCAGGAAACTGAGTTCTAGTCCTGCCTTAGCCATGAAAACCAGCTTGGGTGACTTAGGGCCAGCCAGTCTCTCTCAGGCCAACTCACAAGGTTGCGGCTGTGGAGAAAAAAGAAGGAAGGATATGTCGGATATGTTTGCCACTTTGAATTATTTGTAAAAATAATAAAGGAGGGATACAAATATATAATTGATAGGAGATAGGAGGCTATATTAATTTATTAATTAATTAAAACAATGCCCTATCATGGGACCATTAAGGAGGAACCAAGACAGGCCGGACAACCTACAATACTATATATGCAGTAAATAACAGCAAACATCACATTTTCTTATATTGATGTTACCTAGCTTGGTAATGAAAGAAACTACAGCTCAGAAAATACCAAGTACCCAACAAATTGATGGTGATTGCTCATCCCGACTGTATACATTTTAAATACCTTTTCATTAAGATAAATGAGAATGAGAAGCTGACATGTTGCACAGCACAATGCCATCATCATGTTTAATTCCAAGCCTGCCTTTAAGCCCCATTTTTAGAAAATAAAAATGTCTTACTACTGTGTTTAAAGTAGTAATTCTTGATCTGGTGGTAATTACTCAAGGGGGCAATTTGGGCATATCCTGAGGGTTAATGGAGTAATTTATAATTGCTTGCTTGTGAGTTGAGGATCCAGTTTGGGATTGCCACTGCCAAATGCTTTTGTAAAACATCAGAGAATTTTTATATGTGTGTGTGTGTGGGGGGGGGGGGTGTTAATGACATCAATCAAGTCTGGGAAAAGAGGTAACTGGGTCAAACAGTTTAAGAATTACTGGTTTAGAGTCTCCAGCTGCCTTCAAAAGAAACCAAGGTAAACTGGGGAAGGGAACCGGATGCATCCTGGGGGCTGGAAGGACTGATAAGGAGCACTCTTACTAGTTGTTGGCTTGTAAATCTGATTGGCTAATCCAAAATGGCAGCTTTTTGGAGAAAGAGCATCTGCAATATAGTCAAAAATAGAAAATTGTCCATCGCCCCCAAGTTTTTTTGGAATACTAGGAATGTAGTCATATTTCTATTTCATACTTTTAAATAAAACTGTGTTTCCAAATTCTCAAGAACATCTATTTAGTTTGAAGGCTTCTGCCCCTGGATTACTTTTATTTCTTGGAAACAGAAGCCATTTTTTCTCTTTTCTTTTAAATTATTAGTAACTCCAGATATTTTCCTATGTGAAGAATGTTGAGGAAGGAAGGAAGGAAGGAAGGAAGGAAGGAAGGAAGGAAGGAAGGAAGGAAGGGCTCTGAACAAAAAAAAATCCAACCTTTATTCCATTTATCTGCTGAGTACAATTTTCTTATACATTGCAGAGGATTCCAGGCCTTGCCTTGCAATTAAACCCAGCTTATCTTCTGGCTTTAGGATTGCTTTATGTGACCTAGGAATATGGTTGAACTTGATGTCAGGATTTGGGCACTGTTGTACATATTGCCCATACCCTAACATTCCCCATACATGAAGGCAGACATTTGTTTTCCATTAGTTACCACATTGCCGGCATCTACCAATGCAATTTTCCCACTGTGTCACCCTTTAATCTGCACAACACCTCTTTAGAATTGCTGCAAAGGTCTAGAACAGTGATTGCTAACCTTTTTGCCGTCACATGCCAAAAGCGGGGGGAGGTGGGAGGATCATGCGTGCGTGCCCACACCAATAATTCAATGCCCCCTGTGCATGCTTGTGCGACACCCCACTCTCCCCCCACTTCTGCCACACGATGGCATGGTGGGCCCGGTAGGCCCGTTTTTCACCCTTCCCAATCTCCAGAGGCTTTCTTGGAGACTGGGGAGGGCAAAAACAGCTTTCCCCACCCACCTGGAGGCCCTCCGGAGGCCAGAAATGGACCGTTTCCTGACTTCTGGTGGGACCGGAAGGCCCAAAAATCAGCTGGCTGGCGCATGCATGCATGGTGCAGCTGATCCAAGGTGATGGCTTGTGTGCCCACAGATATGGCTCCGCGTGCCACCTGTGGCACATATGCCATAGGTTCGCCATCATGGGTCTAGAAGCTGGAGAGGGGGAGGAAAGTGGGGTGAACTGGGAGCAGAAAAGCATTATTTGCTAGTTATGAGAACAACCTTCTTGTTCTTTTTCTTGATGACTAGAAAAAAACCATGGAGTTTAATGAGTGACATTGGGCCAATCACTCTATTTTAGCCCAACAACTGGGTACAGCACTATTGTGGGAATAGAATTAGGAGTGATTTCTTTCTATGTCACCTTGTGTTGCTAGAGAAAAGGAAAGATATAAAAGTAATAGAATAAATAAACTATTGTTGTTGTTCCCACCTGATAGAAGAGTCCTAATCACTAATTTACTCACCACTGACAGTGAAAATAAATGTCAACAATACTGAATGTGCAAGTATAATTTTAACTGGCTTACTATTAAGAATTCTCCATTTTCCTGTACAGGTCAAATTATTATTATTTTTTCTTTTTGATAATAGTTGGTGTGCTCAAGCATTTGAGTGTGATATCTCATTCAGATCCATGGTATTTTTGATATGGCTTTCGGACTTCAAATCAATAATTTACTAGGGTGAATATTTGGAGTTTGCTTTTGCTAAGTATGATGGTTCTCCCAAATTCTGCCCAGATAGGATCACAGTGGATGCCAATTTAGAATCAGAATTCAGATCATCTATCACTCCTGAATTGTTTGGAAGTGTTTGTGTACATTTCTGATGAACAGAGTGCTAGATCCTTATGCTATCATAAAGGGGTATGTGTCCAAAATAGCAAATTAAAAAAAGGGGAAAGTAATAGATTAAAGAAGCTAATCTTTCCCCTTGTACTTGGACCTTTCACTGTTTTCTCCTGCATCTTGATATGATTCAGTCACTGGTAGGCTATGCATCCAGTTATAGAAGGGCTGTCCAAGGATTGTCTTTATTTTTGAAGGCATGTTCTGTGTGAATAGTTTCTCCACCCCAATTGTGAACCACAAGAGCAGCTGGACAGCAAACACACAGGTTATTTTCTCACTCTTTCCTGCTGTGGTGAAAAATACAATGTGGTTTAGCTGTTAGAGCATACACTTCATGCTATCAATTTGTAGGTAAGTCTGTGTCTTCCTTTTTTATCAATGTATAAATGGCCAATCTAATTGTAGAAGCTGATATTAAATCCCAGAATTTAAACTGAAATCACAGGCAACATTAAGTGATCCTTACTTAAGGATACAATACAGAGATGCTATCCACATCTCTGTATTGTTCCATTGCATTACTCTGCTCTCTAAATGTGTTTGTACTACAACTTTGAGAATTTCAAGCCAGAATACAGTAGGAATTATAAGTACTATCTTGGCTGGGAAAACATTTTATCAGGACATTACAGAGTACTGCGATCACGTATCCTAATTTCCAATTTAATCACACAAAAGGAAATTATTATTAGATTTTTATTTTTAATTATGCAGCTAATGATTTAAAATGTCATTAAAATGTCATTTTACTTATAGGAAAAACAAATATGGCTTCTGTTTGTCGGTTGGAAACAGAAGCATGGGTTATTTTAGAATTTTCCTGCTTTGCTCCTTTTTGTGGGGAAGGGCTTTGAGTCAGTTTTGACTGCCTGGCTGCAGGCTTTTTGGCAAGATTTTGGATGTGATTTGCCACTGCCTTCTTCCAAGGGCTGAGAGAGTGTGACTGACCCAGGGTTACCTTACTGGCTTCACATTTAAGGTGGGACTAGAACCAGGGGTGAAATCCAGCAGGTTCTGGAGAACTGGTAGTGGAAATTTTGAGTAGTTTGGAGAACCAGCAAATACCACCTCTGGCTGGCCCCAGAGTGGGGTGGGAATGGAGAGCTTGCAGTATCTTTCACCTGGAGTGGGGTGGGAATGGAGATTTTGCAGTATCCTTCCCCTACCACACCCACCAAGCCATGTCCATAGAACCAGTAGTAAAAAAAATTGAATTTCACCACTGTCTAGAACTCACAATCTCCTAACCTAGTGCCTTAATCACTATATCGGACTGATTCTCTTTGGTCCCTTAATCCTCATGTATTTCACTTATTGTACATCTACTTTTCTATCTTACCATGGCATAAGGCATAGACAAATGAAGGAACAAATGTAGGATATGTCAAATGTGAAGCAAATCAGCATTCTGTAAGGTCTCTGGCTTTCTTTCCCCTACTGCAGTGTGGCTATTTCATAATTGTATTGGCTATCAGGAAGATACTAGGAAGAGTAAACTGGTATCAGACAGATTTCCACAAACCAGGCTTCTCTGTATAAAGAGCTAGTGCATTGTCATTTTTAATGTACCCATTTATACACTATAACTAGGAAGGTAATCACGCCAGGCTGCACAGTTGCATTAAAAACCTGACAAGAGTCCTGCAATTAGTGAAAGTCTTAAATAATATTGATAGTAACTGTGCAAAACCTCATAAAAAAACTAATCAAATACTAGCTGAGAAAAGTAGAGCATTTCAGTGTGTTCAGCAGGCTAAATTACAGGGAAAAAAATACAGCAATGCTTCTTTATTCTAGGTAGTAATTTTATACAGTAAGCAAGTTGTCTTTTCGTTTTTGATTTCCTAGATCTGACAGGATATTTTTCCTTTGCATTTATTTGTGCCAAAGTTAATTCTGGTTTATTGATAAATGAAACTGACCTTAATGCTATGTTGCACACAATTTTGTGGTAAAAGCAATTCAATACTACATATTTCTTCCTTATTCTTTAATACTACTCTATGTACTATACTGGATTGGTAGCAATAATATAAAATTGCCCAAGGGCTCCAGGGCTGTGATGGGAACTACATTCTAACGATCTGATAATGTCTCGGATTATATCACTAGTGCCAATTGAGCTCTATCTGAAAATATAAAAAAATGATTGCCATGTTTCAAATATTCTAAAATCTAGCAGATAATCGATCCTATCAGATATTGATCCTATTCTACCAAATCTGAGTTATGTACCTTCAGATATTATATATTACATATTTTACAGACTTTAAAAACTATTATATTACATTCAGTTCTGTACAAGAATTCTACTCCATTAATAACTGAACCTACTCTTTGCTTAAGAAGTGTTTTAAATGATGGGCCATTTCAACTTTTCCCTACAGATCTCTCAAGAGCTGTATTAATATCATTTGGGAATGAATCAAGGTAGCTATGTATTTTTTTCACTACTTTCTATTTCTGCATCTGCTACTCCTTTCGTGTGCATGTACCATGTTTCCCCGAAATAAGTCCCAGTTTTATTTATTTATTTATTTTTTAAACCTGAAATAAGTGCTTGTCCTTATTGCCATGCGTTCAAAAACCCGATTGGGCTTATTATCAGGGGATGTCTTATTTGGGGTGAAACAGAGTACGTACATATGTATGTATTTTATTACAAGTTAGATAAACCTTACACCCAAATGATAAATTATCACCAAATTATCTAATTATTAATCTAAAATCTAAGTGAAAGGTTGCATTGATCTTTCTACATTCCAGTAGATATGGCTTGGCTGTCTATTTCTGTAAACATAATACTTTTGGTTGTAGCTATTTGTAATGATCGTCTAACTTCCGGCAAAGGAAGCATCTGGAGCAGGACCTCATCCAATTGTCTTCAGGGCTAGGGCTAGGGAACGTCAGGACAATATTATTAGGTATTAGTTACATATGACTTGTAAATCCATGAAAGACTTGGGACCATTTTTCCTCCAGATCGTAACACTATTAGTCAAAATGTATTTGCAGCTTTTTTGTCTTTTCGTCCTTAACAAGTTTCCTACAGAAAGAAAAGAAATATTCAACTACTATACAAGAAGAGACATAAGGATTACAAATGGAGAATGCCATAAAATTTTATCAGAGCATGTGTGGAGTAATAAAAGTTATGTCTGGAAGGATCCCAAATTATCTAGAAGATGTATTCTCTGATATGATTGGGCCAGTATTTGACTGTTCAAGAACTTGGAGACACACCTTTATTTTTGTTCTGTGAGCTTCTGAAGACTATATGGTGGAAACTAAGAGAGGACCTTGGAACTCCAGGGCAAGGGAAATTCCACTGGCTTCTTTGTTATCTTCTGTCTACAGGCTAGTACCTTTTTATTTAGATTTGTCTATTGCCTTATAAGATGACTCACATAGTAACAGTAAATATTGCAGTTTTGTTAGTTGTTGTTTTCACTGACTGCCTTTTAGCTTTCACTTGTCTAAAATACTTTCATTACTGTTTGTATCTTACTTTGCCCTTTATTGCAATCTGTCTTGACAAACAACTAAAATATGGGAAAAAGAATTCTAAACGAGAATGTTCACGGGAGTGCCAACCAGACCAGTCATTTTAATGTGATTTAATGTAATTGAATTGAAAAAAAAAATCATATGTGGATTTTTTAGTATTTGTCTGGGGGTGTAGTAGTGCAGAGGCTTGATGTTGCTGGAACTGCTAGCCAGAAATGTGTGTACTCCAGCAGTTAGAGCCTGGCTCTGCAAGATGGAGTCAGCTCCTGTCACTCGATCCCTAGCTCCTGCCCACCCAACAGTTTGAAAGCATGCAATATTGCGAGTAGATAAACGGGTACCATTTCGGTAGGAAAAACCTACCTTGTTTTCCTGAAAATAAGTCATCCTCTGATGCTTTTGAGCGCATGGCAATAAGGCCAAGCCCTTATTTCTGGGTTCAACAAAATATAAGACAGGGTCTTATTTTCAGGGAAATACGGGTAGCTTTATTCATGCATGTGGAGAGTGGAAGCTGGCATTGGACCTAGCCGGTTGCGAGGCACTGTGAAACAAACCGGGGCAAGGCAAGACTGATGGGGCAGCCCGGAAGAGCCAGCAACCTGAGTGCCATTAGTCAGCTGGTGTAAAGCTAGTTCACCCCCTGTGGTGCACCAAGAATAGGTTAAGTGTTGAACAGAATGAACCAGCAGTCTAGTTTTTATTGTGTGTCTAGGATGTGCAGATTTGCCTGACACTGCGTACCATACATTAAATAAATAAATAAATAAATAAATAAATAAATAAATAAATAAATAAATAAATAAATAAATATTTGTCTCTTTTCATTCGGCGTTACCATTTAGTATAAACACCAGCCTTTCTACTCAAGAGGAGTCAAGCTAGGTGGCCTTGCTTTTACTTTTTCATCATTTTTTCTTATTCAGTGTCTTGATTGCTAGGAGTGTGAAGAGCATCAATGCTCTAATCGGTGATTCAGGGAGATATATAAGCCACCTTGTTCCTCCTGTTCCTCCTCCCCCCTCCTTTGGCTTTTTAGATTTTATAAAGCCTGCACATGAGGAAACCTATCCCCTTATTCACATTTTGAGAATGCATAGTTGTTGGAAAAATATGTGTTTTTGTGCGTGCATGCTGGGGAAGGAATAGATGTACAGTAATTCATTCTCCATCCCAGCCATGTCCCCAAATATCTTGAACAGCGATTGGACTGGAATTATTTCTGTCTCAGAAAAGTTCCCCTGTAATATATTTGCTCAGCTGGGCTTCTAGCACCTGGTTGAAACCTTGGCTGGAATTCAAGCTGTCTGGTAACACAGGAAATGGGAAAACAGCTAAGTCATTGACAAAATGACTAAATGAGCTAGATATAGCAACAAAACAACACAAACAAACTCTTTGTCTCTTGATGCTTTCACATTTTCAAATAAACTTCCAGGTTCTTGTATATTAAAAAATTGGCAGTATAATGTATTCTTGGAGAGTTCCCGTGAAATACCTTGATTTGGAATGAAGGTTTTAATAAAATTCTGTTTTGGTTCTCCATGCATCTTATCTTTACCAGAGTGTCTCAACTTGAGACAGAAACCTCGGCTACTCTGATAATACCTTTTATTATAGGGTTGCCAGCCACCCTGTTGTCTATCTTTAACAGCTTTGTGAAGTCCAGATATTTGACAGGTGCTCTTTTCTCAGCCAACCGCTGCACCCAGAGCCATGCTAATGGAAAGGTGGCCATGCTGATGCTGTCTGTCATTTAGATGTTGGGCAGAAGTGCTTTTGAGACTGCCAAAATATGAAATGCCTCACATGGTCATGTGGGAGGGTGCAGCCCCTTTTACGAAAGATTATGTTGTCAAACCATGTTAGTGTAATCGTATATCTGGAACACAGGATAGAAAAGAAAGACTTAAACCACTGGGGGAGGACTGGAGCCAGGATCATAACATCTTAGGTTAGGTATCCGCTCCACCATGCCTTTAGCAGTGTCCCTGGCACAGTCACCTTGTTAGTTTGAATCCACAGAAACCTTGGCTGCCTTTAGTTCAGGACTACATCCAGCTGGCCATTTCTTCAACTCCAGGGAAGCATGAGAGCAATTCTACATTTCCACTGTCTCTCCAGTCAGGCATTAAAATACCCTCTCCAGCTTGTGCTAATACTGCATAGGCTTTAGGCTGGCAGGATTTGGTGTCTCTTCAGCCAAATACTTCTCAAGCACAAAGAATTAGAAAGGTGAGAGCTTCTCCACCACAGAAAGTAGATCCAAAATTCTCACGTAAAGCAAAGTTGAGTAGCAAAGCTCATGCTTAGGGAAGGAAATTCGGGCTAAGCTATTCATTTTCATATTTTTTTTCCATTAAATTTATTCTCCATAGTCAAGAACTAATACGGGGTGTAAATATGCAACGCTGAAGCCATTTTGGGTTAGAATATAACAAGATTTGCAACAAAAATGGCTCCTATCTTGATGAATACCCAAGGTAAGTGCCAGGCAAGTAGATAAAAGGAGATATGATCAAATAATAGTAGTAAAGGATAATAATGTGAATGGTAAAACGAAGAATCAATCTTGAAAGATGTCATCATTCTTTTTCCAAAGTGCTGCCATTGAACTGATTAAGGATTGTCTGATGCCAAGGGTCAGTCTGAATCTATTCCTCTCAGGAAACTTTCAGACTAAGAAAAAAGAAAAATCTAAACAACCCAAGTTCTGGTTGTTCTATTTCAAGCTCCGCCCTCCCCTGATTCTTAAAGGGCACCTTACGACTTCAGTGAGCCTCTGTGGTGATAGTAACAACAACTGTCTCAATCAGCATTGGGATAATTCCTAATCTGCGACCATTTGGGGAAATAATGCTTGGTTATGTAACAAGGACACTGTTTACTTATCCTGGGGCCTAAATGCCAGTTATCAGATGTAGAAATAACTGGGTAAGATTACTGCTTGTAATGTCTTATTGTAAATTTCTCAGAAGCATCTGGTTGCCATTGTAGCTTACTGTTTTTAATGTTCAAATCCCAGGAGGGTCCATTTTCACTGTTTTCTATTCAGAAATTACCATATAGCCAGTATTGTAATGAAGCTGAATAAAGCTGGGAAGTCAAGTCCATGCATCTATACTGATGGTGTGTCATTTGATGCACATCACAAGCTGTGCATAGGTATTTGGTGACGTTGGGAGCATTGAACTATTCTTTCCCAGTTTGATTGGTGCCCTCCAGAGGGAATTCCCTTAATTCCCAGTTACACTGAACCATTGGACTAATACAGTGGGGACTTGAAGAAAAGCAATGCAGAAAAGCCTTCCAACTCCTGATAGAGTGACCTTCTTTGGTATGGTCAAGAGGAGAGAAGTGAAGCTAAAGACAATCCACACTAGGATGAGAGCAGATGGTACTTTTCATGGTTCATCCATCCAGTCTACCAAAAAGAGGGAATCTGACCTTGAGAAGACTGACAAAACTGTAGGAACCAGATGAGGCATTTAGACCAGTTAGGTTTACAGGATGAGAACCGGAAACTGGAAGGGCCTTTTCTAGTTACTGAGCATGATAATCAAACTTTTATAAATAAATCTGGAGGTCATGGCATAGCCAGATCAAATCATGGTTTGAAAGTATAGAGGGAAAAATCCTTTATTTTGCAAGGACACATATAACTAGAACATGGGATATGAGCATTATGAACTAAGAAAAAAAATGAAATTGTTAAAAGAGGGACAATGAGGTCAAAAGAAAGAATGAATTGCACAGAAATCAGAAAGGAAATTGCTCGTGTTCCTATTTGTGTCAGAAGCACCAAGGTGCTTCTAGGTTGAAAGGATTAGCTGGTGACATCACTGTTGCCCAGGGAATGCCTGGTGGAGGCACCTTTCATGTCTCCATTAATGTGCCCACTGTAGTGGGTACCTATTTATCTACTCGCGATTACTTGCTTTTGAACTGCTAGGTTGGCAGGAGCTGGAACAAATGATGGGAATTTGCCCTGTCACACAGCAGCACTTGGGTCTCAAATGCAGGCTTGCTGATTGTCAACCTAGTGTCCTAACCATTGCTAAGAATGCGTTCAACTAAATGCACAATGGAATCATATTATTAGAATTAATGCTGATCAAGAAAGACCTAGTTTATACAAAACATTCCATGATTAATTTCAAAAAGCGGTAAATGCATCATCTAGAAGATGTTACAGTATTGAAATACATGATCATTATTGTTACTATTTTCATTCAGTTGTGTCTGATTCATGGAGACTGCCTGGAGAAGTCCCTGCAGTTTTCTTGGCAAGGTTTTTCAGAAGTGGTTTGTCATTGGTTCTTTTCTAAGGCTGAGAGAAAGTGACTGACACAAGATCAGCCTGCTGGCTTAGTGCCTAAGGTGGGATGGACTCACAGATACCTTAACCACTACATTAATGCAGGAGATAAATCAATAGATTTGTATGTAAAGATATATTTATATATTACTTACACCTGCCTCACATATCCTAAAGGCAGACCTCACATGTAGACAAATATATGGATTTGACCTGGAGGATATGTTGTAAGATTAGATCTGGATGATATATAGTCTGAATGTAAGAATAAAAAACCACCTTAAGGAGCAAATTTGGTGTACTGAAGTTATGCAGAAGAGAACCAGAAAAGTTATAGGAAAAGATAAGACAGAATATGAAAACTAAAGATGAAAAGAAGAATCCCAATGTTTCAAAGAGGAAAGGATCCAAGTAATTTTTCAGAACAGACTATCATGAGAGCCCCAAAGATTTGTAAAATGAGAATCCTTAGATAACAAGAACGTTGCACCATAAAAAGACTGTCAGTGTTGAGAAAAAAGGACAAGGGAATGTATCTGAACCAAAAATGTCAACAAGCAGTCAAAAATAAGAAGAAAAGAATCACGAAGTGTATTTTTAAGAACACAGAAATTGCAGGTACATGTTCAGCCAAGGTAGGAATACAGAAGATACCTAGTTCCATAAACTTCTGGGAAAATCTAATAGAAACAAGGAAGGTTCAATGAAAGTAGAAGAACTCTACTGAAATTCTTTAAAGGGGTTTTTAGAATACCAGATTTGAACTGCAACAGTATGTTCAGGAACCTACTCTGTTAGAAAGGAGATCCAATAGGCAATAAATAAACTCAAAGAGAAAAACATGTGCAGATAGAATGGAATGGAATAGAATGGAATAGAATATAATGGAATGGAATGTCCAATCCCCTGCTTAGGCAGGAAACCCTACACCGCTTCAAACAAATGGTTATCCAATCTCTTCTTAAAAACTTCCACTGTTGGAGCATTTACAACTTCTGGAAGCAAATTGTTCCACTAATTAATTGTTCTAACTGTCAGGAAATTCCTCCTTAGTTCTAAATTGCTTCTCTCCTGGATTAATTTTGTCCTGCCCTCAGTGCTTTGGAGAATAGCTTGACCCCCTCTTCTTTGTGGCAGCCCCTGAGATATTGGAACACTGCTATCATGTCTCCCCTAGTCCTTCTTTTCATCAGACTAAACATACCCAGTTCCAGCAACCGTTCTTTATATGTTTTAGCCTCCAGTCCTCGAATCATCTTCATTGCTTTTCTCTGCACTTTTTCTAGAGTCTCCACATCTTTTTTACATCGTGGCCACCAAAACTGGATGCCAAGTATTCCAAGCGTGGCCTTAACAAGGCATTATAAAGTGGTATTAACACTTCACCTGATCTTGATTCTATCCCTCTGTTTGTGCAATCCAGAACTGTGTTGGCTTTTTTGGCAGCTGCAGCATGCTACTGGGTCATATGAAATACTCATTAAAATGTTTAATGCAAGCAAAGTGCTATAGTTCAGTTTCAACAAATATGGAACAAGACTAAACATAGTGCTTGGAAATGTGGGGGTCCTTGGTGCCCTTAAGTTTGGATGTTTTCATGCAGATGCAGAAAACAACTAGGCTCAGGGAACACCAAAAACTTCAGAGTTCAATCCTGAGCTACTAACATTCTCTTCTATCAGCTTAGAAATGCTTGGTGCATTTACAGATAGTCCTCAACTTATGACCACAACTGAAGCCCAAAATTTATGTTGCTAAGTGAGAAATGTGTTAAGTGTGTTTTGCCCCATTTTACGACTTTCCTTGCCACATTTGTTAAGTGAATCCCTGCAGTTCTTAAATTAGTAACACAGTGTTTAAGTGAAATCAATGGCTTCCCTATTGACTTTGCTTGTCAGAAGGTCGCAAAAGAGGATCACATGATCTTGGGGCATTGCAACCGTCATAAATGTGAGTCAGTTGTCAAGCATCCGAATGTAAATCATGTGACCATGGGGATGCTGCAATGGTCATAAGTGTGAGAAATGGTCTTTTTTCAGTGCTTTTGTAACCTCAAATGGTCACTAAATGAACTATTGTAAGTCGAAGGCTACCTGTACCAATATAAAAAGAGCAGATGCAAGGGAATGAATCAATGAGCCTTCTCTGTGGGGGCACCTGCCCTCTGGAACGAATTGCCCCCGGAGATATGGATGATCCCTGATCTACGCACCTTTCGCCGTGCCCTCAAGACGCTATTGTTCCAACAAACTGGGCTGGCCTAAACATGATTTTTAATTGGGGTTTATTTTTTAACGATTAGGGCCAAATTGTTTAATATGTTTTTTAAAATTGCTTTTAAATTTTGTATTGGGTTTGTTTTATTGTTGGCTGTGCACTGCCCTGAGTCGTTCGGGAGAAGGGCGGTATAGAAATTAAATAAATAAATAAATAAATAAATAAACTATTGCACAATTCTTCATGCAAGCAAAGAAGAAAAGAGCCATTATGGGGAGAGATGCCACATGAACAGAAAAGTTTCAGAGAAGTCAAAGGGACACAACATCAGGGAACTAATGTAAGTTGCATAAAGGAAAAAATAAGGTTTACTTCTACTTTATTGACTACAGGAAGGCCTTTGATTATGCTAGAATATGGAACATATTAAAGCTATTGCTTGTGCCAGAACACCTGATTATTCTTCTGGGGAACCTCTGCAATGAACAAGGAACTACTGTCAGAACTGAATTTGAAGAAACAGAATAGAAAAAGAGTGAGACAAGGATGCATATTGTTCTCATATATTTTTAATATATAGTGAATTTAGTATAACCATGACAGGATTAAAAAAGACAACAGGAACCAAAAAAGGAGGCTGAAACAACAACAATTTGGGATTTGCACCCAACAGCATTGTGTTATATAAGGAAGAGCTAGTGGAAAATGAAAAATGGGAAGTGAAAATTCTGGGTTAATGTTAAATATTAAGAAGACAAAGGTGATGTCAGCTAGCACGCTTAATCAAATTAATCATCCATCCAACTGCTTTCTTTGTGCAAAATCCTGTAGAATTTCACTGGCAGATGATTATTTTGTCTCTATGTAAAGATTTCCATTGACTGAAGACTCATCACTTCATGTAGCACCGTGGCAACCTGTTCCAAAGGCTTATACAGCAGCTCATACAAGAAGGCAGTTTCTCTTAACATCCAGCTTGAAACTCCATCCCTGTAGCTTTGATTCACTAGTTCTGGTCCTACCCCTTGGAGAAATAGAGAACAAGGCCATTTCCTTTTTTCATGAAGTCAACACTGAAGAATTTAAAAGGCTATTTCCTTGTTTTCAAAACTGGATAAAGATGCACATGTACTTTTTAAAATGTAGGAGATTAATCCTGAGGAGAAAGGCTATGACAGGCCTATGGATCCAGGTAGTCAAACACTATGAATTGCAAGAAGACCCACTCAATCAGCCCTAGATCAAATGAGGTCTAAGTGCTCTCCTTGGTGACAACGAATGGAAACTCATACTTTGAAAATGTGATACGAGTAGGTGATGCACAATACATAGAAAATCTATGTTTGGCAAGATGGAAACTGTTGAGCCAAATTATTTAATTGATTTAAATGATTTTTAACTTTTGTATTTATTGTATCTTATTTTGGCTGTTCACCGCCCTGAGTCCCGTCTGGGAGTAGGGCGGTATATAAATTTAATAAATAAATAAATAAATAGAAGAGAAAGACGAGGAATAAAGTGGGTGGATAAGATATAAGTTACTACTAGAGACAAGTTGAGATAGCACAACATTTGTCCATGTGGTCACTGGGAGTCAAGACCGATTCAACAACACATAGCTATTGCAGAAAAGAAAGTCTTTTCATTGAAAATGTTTATAAAGCAAGCAGCATCTTCTCATTGAACCTTTATTTATTTACCGTATTTTTTGGAGTGTAAAACGCACTCCCCCCCCCAAAAAAAAGTGAGTGGAAATGTCTGTGTGTCTTATACAGCGAATATTGTGATGGGCTGGAGGTTTGGTGCAGTGTTGATCAGCTGTTCTAGAACGGGCGGCAGCAAATGGGTAGCAGCAAATGGACTGTGGCTAGCAGGCCAGATGAATACCGGATGGATGCTGGGAGGCAGAGGCAGATTTTTTTTTCTTATTTTCCTCCCCAAAAGCTAGGTGCGTCTTATAGTCCAGACCAAAAAATACACTATTTATTAAATGTATTAAATTTATTTAATATACTGAGTAGTATATAAATTTATTAAATTTATAAACTACACAGCTCCCTGATAAGATGACTTCTTTTTTTTTACCTTTTCCCTAAGTGTTCTCTCTTGCCTCTATTTTTTTCCACTCTTTCTGAAACCTAATCTGTACTTTGGTTATTAAAAAAATGTAAATCTACATCTGCAATGAATGAGATATTGGAACAAATTAAGGAAGGAGAAGAAGAGACAAAGAGAAGGAGACAGGGAAAAAGTGAAAGGGACAGGATGGGGTGTATGAAAGGGCAAAAGGATTTCCAGAGGAGGAGGAGGGAGGGAGGGAGGACGGAGGAGGAAGAGCAGAGAGAAAGAGAAATGACTAACCTTGATGTGGTTGCAACTAGACAGTTACCTCAGCCACACACACACACCCATCCTTTCCCCATCCGCATGGCCTGGACTAACTGTAACAACATCTGTTCCACTTGAGCTCTGCTCAGCTAGTGGTCTGTTTGTTTAATTGTCAGCCTGGTTTGTAATTTTGCTTCCCATTAGGAAGCTGAAGAAAAGAAGAGCAGGAGGGTATTTTCATTCTGGGAAATATTTCACCAGGACAATGAGCTTCTCTCTCTCTCTCTCTTTCTCTTTTTATACTTGTTTGTTTGTTTTTTTTTCTTTTCCACAGCACTGAATGGCCCAGAACGAGCTGTACTGCTTCTCTTGACAAGACAGACGTTTGCAGAGGCCATTGTTCAACCTGATGTATTAAGGCCTCACACTTGTAATTTTGGCGCTGATCCCCTTTTCCCATTGTGTAGTCAGAATAGGCTGCAAAAGGAGAACCTGGCCTCTTTATTTGCCAGCCAGCAAAGAAGGCAGCAGTGGTGCCCAGCAGCACATCTTCTCTCCCCATTCCCTCCCTCCCTGCCTCTCCCCCCTCCCCCGCCCTTCTTTTCTCTGCTCATCAAAGTTTTCTCTCTCCAGTTTCAGCCAAGGAAGGAAAAGGTTTCCTAAACATTCAAAGGAGATTTGCCCCATGCTTTTTTTCCCTTTTGTTGGAGATACTTGGCTGCTTTCCTACAGGGCTGGATTGAGACATGAACATTTTGGAATAGTGTGACTTCTTCCTGAGGGGTTTGCAAAGTTTGAATAATAATAAGTAAAAAAGAAAAAAAAACTTTCAAGGAGAACCCTTGTAGTCCTGGACGTCAGCCCTGAGGAAGGGAATGATCTGTTTACATACTGGCTGAACAGGATGTTGTGCAAAAAAACCCCTCTTGTGTATTCTTTGCTTCAACTGGGCTAACATGATACTCTTTGTCATTGCATCTTGAATAGGCTTGTTCTTACCTGAAAATGGAGCTGTCTTGTATTTGGAGGGTCTTGGCCTTATAATACTGGTAACTGGAAAGAACCTGTAGGAAAACTCCTGGGCTAGACAGATAAAATAAGCTATAAACTATGCTAACTAGGTGGACAACTAGTGATCTCACCAAATCTCTGCTCTTGATAGCTGCTGGCTTGTTTGCGTTTTATCCATGTTTAATCCAGTTCTAGACTGAGTTTCTTTAACAAAGCTCATAAAAGAACAGAAATAAAACAAATTTATACTTCACTACTTACACTATTTCGCACAGGACTTGAGAGGTGTAAATTTATATCAGCTACATGCCTGAATGTGAGAGCTATATACACGTCTGTTGTGACAAATCAGCAGAAAGCCTAGAGGCATTTTATGACTATTTATTGCAACATAAAGGCTTTTTTTTTAAAAAAATGAACTAATTTAAGGGCCCAGTAGACACAGTATTTTGCTATTGACTCATTTCCTTTCTTAGTCAGGATAGGCAAGTATGATTGTAGGCAGGTTTTTAAGATAGACCACCTGGATTTTTTAATAAATTAGTTGGGGTGATTTTGAAGCCACATAATCTATAGATTCTGAGGCAGGGAGTCAGAAAAGCACTTGAATTATAACCCGAGAGCTTGACAAAGTTGTCCTTGAAGAACTAGGATTTATTCCATTGAGGTTTCACTAAGTATGTTAAAGTGATATCTTTTAGATATATTGAACTACAATTCCCATACTTCCCAAAAACTGTAGTCTAATACCAGGTTGAGAAAGGCTAGAATACACTATCAAAGAATAATATTTCCCTCATATTAACCAGCTCTGTTTGCAGATGAGAAGGGCAAAGTGTTTACTTATGCTCAAACACTCTCCCCATCCCATCACCCACTTTTGGGTAAAACATTTTTTCACTAATGTGATAATTGCTTTTGGACAGACCTGTCTCTCTGAATCCCTGTGTCTAGGCATTTTCACAGCACTCTCTCTGCCCCCAGCAGGGCTAATTTAAAAGACTCCACTCTAATGAGATGTTTGAATGGTTCTCAAAAAACAACAACAGTCGATCTCTCAAAAAACAACAAAGAGGACCAATTGCAAACAAATGTGTTGAAGGGTCCCAGAGCTCTAGGCAGAAGGATTAGAGCTACCTAAAGGTCAAAATAATTTAGGGAGTAAGGAAAGAGGAGGGAAAAGAGACAAACAGGCCAGCTTTTGTTATAGAGAAAACAAAACTGGTCAATTAAAAAATGAAAACCCACTCCCCCCCCCCCTGAAAAACATCCTTTGAATCATTTGTTGGGTTTGTGGAAAGTGGTGCATAGTATCCCTAAACTGGCAACTCACCATATGCAAGTGAGATTTGAATTGGGTATGATTAGACAGCAAAGAAATTTGGGGAAAAATTGATATAAAATAGAAATGCAACATGCAAATCAAGGCCACAGATTTGCAAATGCAGTCTCCTGGAATGGTGACCGAAACCGTTTGCAATCAAATTGCCAAACTTGGAGTGCAAATCGACAGCCTTGCAAATTCTAATTAACAGTATTCATTCATGCACATTTAGAAATTATGCTTCAAAAAAATGTTTCATTTGTGCTTGCTCAAGCCAGAGGCCAATCATGTATAGGTACTTTCCCTCTTTCTTGGGATTTTTTAAAGTTTAAACTTGATTTGGACTAGATAATCTTTCAGACTACAAATCAAGGATGGTCCACTGATGATCCTTCAAGCAGATGACTCGTTGCTGTGCACTGGTTCATGTGGTTACCCAGACAGCAGATAGTTCAACGAACAAAACAGCTCAGTCAGAAAAGGTACCTTCCTATGTTAGGGACTATTAGAAAAGAAATTGACAGACAGTGATAGGATTCACACATCATATTAAATTACCCTGTGTTTGTTTATGGTGCCTTGAATACCACAATTGGTTGGACTCACTCACATGCTCAGGTGTAAAACATCATTCACAAACTACAATGGTTAAGCTTCCACAGCACACTAAATTTTAAAAAGCATAAATCACATTATAGTGCAATGTGTTATGTAAATCCAGTCAGTATCATATAATGTCTGTATAACTAATCAAATGCGGTATAGTAGTTAAGGTGTTGGGCTAGAATATGGAAGAATCAGATTGATGTTCAACCTTAGCTATGGAAGCTCACTGGGTGACCTTGGGACAGGTCTCTCTTTCAGCCCAATCTAACCTAACACATAGAGTAGTTATAGATAGAGGTGAAAGAGAGAATGCTGCCTGGAGTTCTTAGAGGAATGATGAAATATTATCCAATAAAAGTGCAGTTGTATTTGGAAAACAGTATGATTTCTAATCTCAATAAGTACACCCTATTTAGGGCTGAATTCTTTTTCCATGAAGAAAGACTGAAGGGTTTGGAGCAGGGGTGAAATGCTCCTGGTTTGGACCGGATCGCACGATCGGGTAGCAATGATGGTGGGTGGTTCGGAGAACTGGTAGCAAAAATCCCGGCCCCCCCACCAAGCCACGCCCACAGAACCAGTAGTAACAAATTTTACATTTCACTACTGGTTTGGAGTTCCATAGTTTAAATAAAATATTCCAAGAAGGAAACAAGAGAAAGGTTATAAATTTTGCAGATGGAAAGAAATGGAAAGAACAGAAAAATGTTCATTTTCTCACTTATTACAAGAGTTTGGGTCACCCAGTCAAACTGATTGAAAGGAACTAGACACAAGGAAATCCATGCTTATTTAATGTATTTTAGACAGTATTTGGTTATGGACCTAAAGGGCTCTAAATGAGATTAGATGATATGTGGGATCTTCCATAACATGATGCAGGGTGGGGCACTTCTGTTTATGTTCAGTCAGCCAATGTCTCTTCTATTTTGTCCTGCTCCCATCCACATTGCTGGTGTGTCCGTCTTTCAGCTAATATTTTAACTTGCTTGCTCTTCAGTAGATAGTTTCTGGCTTCCCGCTTCCTTTTATGGAATTGATCTCATCCATTAAATATGTTGGAGGTCTGTAAACCACAGGTCTGCTGACATTCCTTGGAGTATTGTTCTTTTTTTTTTTTTTAAAGAATAATGTTATTTTTAATTGATTAGAAGATTCCAAAAATAAACAGAAAATACAACAGAAAATTAAAACTAAACCAAACCAAGAAATAAAAGCCCTAAAAGACTGGAATAAAACTTGTCACATAACATACGTTTCTTTGCTTCTAATTACCATTGGCAATACAAGCTGGGAATTCTGGGAGTTGTAATCCAAATTCTCTATTGGGCACCAAGTTGAAGTCAGCTACCCTAGAATTGTTCAGCCTTGCTGTTCTTTACTCAATATTTGAGACTGTGACCTTCATCTTTGATAGATGCCCATGACGTCTGGAGCTAATAACGCAAATCTATTTCGAAAATAGACAACTTGGTTTTTAGAGTCAGGAATTTCAGCACAATTATTACTTTTATGACTTCAAAGGCTAATGAGATTATTTTAATATATCTATTTGTATTTTATACTCATACGTTTTTTATTTTTTTCTATACTGCTGATTTCCACATCTAGTCCTGACTGCTTCACTTTCTGGTGCAGTGTATCAAGTTCTAATTGCTATGATGTTTATACTATGTGCAAATTTTATATAAGATATAAATGCTTTTCATAAAAAAGGAGCTCTGCTTCTGGAGAATGTCTTGGAAACTTGGCTTCGTATCTTAATTCTAGCTATGGTTATTTGGCATGAGGCAGTTGCATTAGTAGGATACTCAAAAACACTCATATTAACACTCCACATATTTTGATGCTGAATTTTAGCTCTGAAAATAAGTTCCAGGGTATCGATTAAATTCACTTTTACTTATTGGCACAATAAATAAAGGTATGCATATAAGAGCAAGCCAGAGTTAATTTACTGCTATTAAAATGAATCCTGGGCTTTTTGTTAATTTGATACCTCAGACAGAAATGTTAGAGGACTGCACCAGAAACCCTCTATTGCCAGGCCAGAGCAAAGGGTGGGATATATTTTCCCCTACAGCAACAGACTTGTGGGGTAGGTTGACTCAAAAAATGACTGTCAAAATCATCTAGCAAGTTTTCACGTTCTAGAGAGACACTATAATCATTGCACCAAACTGGTCCTTTATGCTCACATTCATCTTTTAGATAATGATAATTATGACATTTTTCCATATAGCATCTGTGTTGCTAATACTGTGCAATATTTTGTTCTCAAACATAGAACAGCTACTTTCCAAATACCATCCAGGAACATCACTTTTTAAAGCATGATGATCGGATTAGATAATACATGCTCAGGGAAGTATGGACATAAACACTCAAGAAGAGGGTATTACAGATAGTTTCCTCATTCGTTAGGATTACTGAATGCAGAATGAAATTGGATTCATCTAGACCCGTGATGGCGAACCTATGGCACACGTGCCACAGGGGGCATGTGGGGCCATATCTGTGAGCATGCGAGTGTTGCCCTAGCTCAGCTCCAGCACGCATTTGCGCACCGGCCACCTGATTTTTGGCCATTCCGGGCGCACTGGAAGTTGGGAAACAGATCATTTCTGGCCTTTGGAGGGCCTCTGGGGGATGGGGAAGGCTATTTTTGTCCTCCCCAGCCTCCAAGAAAGCCTCTGGAGCCTGGGGAAGGCGAAAAACGGGCCTACCAGGCCCACCGTGCCATCATGTGCCAAAAGCAGGGGGAGCATGGAGGGGGAGCGCATGCATGCATGGGGTGGGGTAGGGTATATTGAATTATGGGTGTGGGCATGCACGCACGCGAACCCCCCCTCACTCCCCCCGCTTTTGGCACGCAACAGCAAAAAAGTTAGCCATCACTGACCTAGACAGTTGTTGTCTATGCCGTAGCCCTCTAGAATTTCTTCCATGACTTTCCCTGCAGGGATTTTGCTGTGTATGCATAGGTATATAGAAAATATGTCCTATTTGAACTAGAGTTTGCTCCCACTAATAGTATGGGTGATTTTGAAGATGGTGAAGCATTGTCTGAATTGAGTTTGTTCCTTAGAACTCTCCTCCCCCTTTTATAATAAAATCAGTCACAGCCATAGGAATAGGGAAGGCTTCTTTGGAAGCCTTATGTGGCCTATATATATCACGTGACCTGTACGGGTCAAAGGAAACCACACTGTGTCAAAATGGCCTGGTTATTTCTATCTGATTGAATTGCTTTCTCTGTAGCCAAGAACAGGGCTAGATCAAGCACAACTTCCAAGAACAAGGCATTGATATGCACCTCAGCTCCTGAGGCTCAGAAGCTCTAAATAAACATCTCCCATGCATTTAGTGTGTTTACTGGGGTGTGGTAAAGCTTAGTTCGACTTGACCTAGGTTGAACAAAATGTGTATGAAAGCATAAGAACTGCCATGCTAGATTGGCCTGGAGATCTTTTTCCTTACATATAGTGCATACCCAGATCTACATAAGCACTGCAGATCACGGGTGAAATCCAATTTTTTCCCCTACCGGTTCTGTGGGTGTGGCTTGGTGGGTGTGGCAGGGGAAGGATACTGCAAAATCTTCATTCCCTTCCTTCCTGGGGGAAGAATCTCCATTCCCACCCTACTCTGGGGCCAGCCAGAGGTGGTATTTGCCGGTTCTCCAAACTACTCAAAATTTCTGTTACCGGTTCTCCAGAACCTGTTTGAACCTGCTGGATTTCACCCCTGCCGCAGACCAAATGGCGAGATCTTTCTATTTCATTCCCTATATCTTCTGGTACTGTGAATAATCACATTTTTAAAAGTGGCTGTAGTGTGCTAGAAATGATACCATACATGGTTTTTCTTCAGTGCTTAGGAAAAACACTCCTTCTAGAGAGACCGATTTGTCCTTCTATCATAACACTTGGGTCATCAAATGGATTTGGATGAAGTGAAATTCAGAACGGAAGAATTGAAATAATTATTCTCACCATATGTATACAATTTATTATTAAAAATATGATGGCCATCAAACTGGACAGTTTTTTGTAATTAAACAAATTCATTGAAATTAAACCATCCAAGCTTACTGAGAGTCACCCAAGATGATATAAGAGTCATGAGGGTAATGTATCACCTTTAAAGGCAGTGATTGGTTCTTGGGTTATGTGAAGCAATTTCTTGTTTTACCATGGTTTTTGAACAAATCATAAGACCTAGGTTCAGGTAAACCATAAACTAGGATATGCATACCACTCTGACTTTTTTTCATTTAGCTGCTAAACCAGGGATCCTCAAATGTTTTAGGTGCTGCCTCAGGCATAGCAGCTCTGTCCAGACTGTTGAGTATGCTTTTACTCAAACCCATTCTATCTCCTTTTCCCCTTAGGAGATACATAGGGTTGTATGAATCACTAGCACTAATGTATTTTTACTGTTTCTGCAATAGAAAGTTATTTTGGAATGCCTTGTTGTATTTATCTATCAACACCTGTCATTCTGTGCAAAGCAATGATCATATTTTGTAATTTGGTTTGATTAAAGTGTAATATATTTCATTTCTGTCTCTTATCTTTCATTTAGCCTTTATATATGCACCTATCCCGCCACCGTGGGAAAGAGAATGATCGACTACTATCTGCCTCTTTGATGCAATCAAGTCAATCTTTTATTTGCACTAGTTTAAGAACACAGTTTAAGAATATCAAGATCTATAATGTCTAAAACAATGATATACACTAGTTATCACATATCTGCAAGGCTGCTATGTTTGGGGACAGCTACTTGGGTGACACAAATCTCCACATATTATCTTTAAGTATTATCCAGCTAAATCTGTTTTCAAAAATGACTGCTAATTGCACAGTGCTGCCCAATCTCTCTCCCTCTCCCTCTCCCTCTCTCTCCCCTCCCCCCTCTCTCAACACCTCCTCCCCTTGTTCAGCTATTTTCATCTTTTGAAAAAAGTGACTGAACAGCAATTTTGTACATGACTATGTAAATCCCCTGCAGCTGATTAGCCTGGTAACAAAGATACCTTGTCACCCACCCAGCTTAATCCATGCATTTCAAAGGCTAGTTTTATTGAGCATTTTTTTCAACCCAGATCTTTATTTATTTAGCTTGATTGCTTTGAAAACCTCACCACCACCACTTTCTTTTAATTCTTTCATTTACATAGGCATCATTTCATGTATATAGGTACAACCTTGAATATTCAAAGGTTTCCAGGGCAATTGGAGTTACATATCCTCCTCCTTAACAAGAAAAAACATGTCTAGTCAGCACCTATACATTTTAGCAATAATGCACTAATACTGGCTCTTTTTCTACTTTTCCCAGGAGATGTTGGGGTGTATGTGACTGTTAGTGTGCATGTGTTGTCTGTCTGTCTGTCTGTCTGTCTGTCTGTCTGTCTGTCTGTCTGTCTCTATATCTCTCTATCCCTCTCTCTCTCTATCTCTCTCTCTCTCACTCTCTCTCTCTCTCTCTCTAACTCTCTCTATCTCTCATTATCTCTCTCCCTCTCTCTCTCTCTCCCTCTAACTCTCTCTATCTCTCATTATCTCTCTCACTCTCTCTCTTTCTAACTATCTCTCTATCTCTAGTTCTCTCTCTCTCTCTCTCTCTCTCTCTCTCTCTCTCTCTCTATATATATATATATATATATATATATATATATATATATATATATATATATATATATATAACCCTCTATCGCTCTATATCTCTCTATCTCTCTCTATCTCTCTGTCTCTATCTCTCTGTCTCTTTGTCTCTCTATATCTATCTATCTATCTATCTATCTATCTATCTATCTATCTATCTATCTATCTATCTATCTATCTATCTACCTACCTACCTACCTACCTACCTACCTACCTACCTACCTACCTATCATCTAATCTCTGTCATCTTTTTAGAAGGACTACTGAGATGCAATAGGCTTCCCCTCTCCCCTGCCCTTGTTTGGAAGAGAGAAGAAATTGGAGTCAGACAGTCTCCACAGAGTGTCATACTCCAGTCAATGTAGAAGAATATCTGAGTCGTAAATCTGTCAATACAAAGAGAACAGCACACCACAAAAATGTGACTAAAACCAAGAAATGTAGCATAATTACAGGTTCATTATTGCAAACAAAAGCATCTCCCCTTTCCACCCCTTTGGCAGGGATGAAGCCATTCAAAAGGGTTCATTATGTTGTTACCTAGGCAGGTCCGGAGGCCCCCTGAATGGTTGCTGCTGGTCTGCTTATTTTCCTGCTTGGGAATTTGGGAATCCTGCTGGCTCAAGACATGGAGGACTTTGGCGACAAGAAGACCCCTTCCTTTCCCATTCTTAGGTCCTTCCTCAGAAGAGGATCCTGTATGTGATTCTCTTTAATATTTAGCAGTTAGCATTTCTGAAAGGAACCAGACTGACAGGCCCAGAGATGAAAAGTCCTGGTTTATCCATGCAATAAGTGAGCTGCATGCTTCAATACTGAGGGATTCTTCAGGTCAGTCTGCATACTTACCCCACTTTGTGACTCCCAAGGCATGTCTGTGCAAAGGTCTTTCTTGGGCTTCTGTTCAGAGATTGACAGACCAGATCCTTGCACAGGCAACCTATACATACACAATCTTATTAATTTATTCACCCAAAGTCATAAACTTTTGGATTAAACTAGAAGACTGGCAAGCATATGTACACATGCACACCATTTTTGTTGTTAGTTGCGAAGTCGTGTCCTACTTATCGCGACCCCATGGACAAAGTTCCTCCAGGTCTTCCTGTCCTCTACCATCCTCTGGAGTCCATTTAAGCTCACGCCTACTGCTTCAGTGACTCCATCCAGCCACCTCATTCTCTGTCATACCCTTCTTCTTTTGCCCTCAATCTTTCCCAACATTAGGCTCTTCTCCAGTGAGTCCTTCCTTCTCATTAGGTTGCCAAAATATTTGAGTTTCATCTTCACGATCTGGCCTTCATGCACACCATAGAAAAGGATAATCAAGTATATAGCCACTCTTTCCTTACCCGTACCACATCACTGTTTTTGCTTCTACCTTTTGAAGAGGCAATCAGTGCCAACATTGGTGCAGGACTGCCATTAAATAATAAGCAAAATTGTTTTCCTGTGAGTATCAAAAGTACATTGTGATATATACTGCCCAGACTCACTATTCGAGGTGGGTAGCTATAGATATCAAATGAATCAGAAGAACATATGTTGATTACACATAGAATGGCACTATAACATATATTGAGCTTTCATGATTCAGCTTCTCTATTAAGTACTTTCATGAGAGGCCACTACTAGTATGTATCCTCTTCTATTTATCTGTATAATGAGAGGGCCAACTTTATTGCTTTGGTCACTATTTAAATATACCTTCAATGAAGCCCTATTCAGTGTAGTGGTTAAGGCACCAGGCTAGAAACCAGGAAATTGTGAGTTCTAGTTCTGCCTTAGGCACAAAGTCAGTGGGTGATCTTGGGCCAGTTATTCTCTCTCATTGACCCTCCGCTGCTGGGTGGGTGGGAGGAGCAAGGGATTGTGAGAGTGGCAGGGAAACTGTCATGGAATTTTCAACTTGTCCATCATGTGACCTCAACAGCAGCTTGAAGCAGCCACAACTTCCCCAAATTTATTCTTTGGGGACTCATGGGTATGGATTTTGGGCACATTTTGTAAATTGGCCCATTTGAGGTATCTTGGTCCAAAAATTGTTACCCTGTGATGCACTGTGTCTCCTAGTGAATGATAATGGCAACAATACAGGGATTCATTTTGGACAATTCTGTTATCCTTTCCCTTGAGGCAAAAACAGAGTGAAAAAAATGTCTATTCCTAACAATGATGGTAGCAAAATTATAAATTGTGACAATCCTCTTTTTTTTTTTGTACTTGTATTGCAATGCTACATTCAAGCACACAATATTTGGAGTCTGCACTGTGACATCATGAGGCACATTTCCATCACTATTAGGAGTGAAAGGAAAATAGAGTCGATTCTCGTTATCTGCAGTAGCTATGTTCTATAAGGTGGCTGCAAACATCTAATTAATAAAAAAACTAAATCATTGCTCCTAGGGGAGAATATTTGTATATACTTCAAGAACTGAACCAAGAAAGCAGAGCATCAACTTGTTTGACCGCATCTGGGAATATGGATGTCAGCCAATTCAAATTTTTCACTCTTCTGCTCATGCCTGTGAATGACCGCAAAAGGGCCGCATGTATTGATTTGAGGGTTACAAATAAGTTTTAGCAAGTAGAATTTGCAAATATGGAATCTGCAAATAACGAGGACTGCCTGTGAAATGGAATACATACTGCAAGATGTGAATTCATGTTATTCTTCATTAGGTAAGATTTGAACCAGAGGTGCTGTTCAGCAGGTTCTGACAGGTTTTGGAGAACTAGTAGCGGAAATTTTGAGTAATTCAGAGAACCAGCAAATACCACCTCTAGCTGGCCCCAGAGTGGGGTGGGAATGGAGATTTTGCAATATCCTTTTCCCAGGAGTGGGGAAGGAATGGGGATTTTGCAGTATCCTTCCCTTGCCACACCCACCAAGCCAAACCACACCCACTAAGCCACGCCCACAGAGCTGGTAGTAAAAAAATTTGAATTCCACCACTGATTTGAACAATACTCATTTGAAACCCTCCCTCCATTTTTATTAGTTTTCTTCTGTTATCATTACTGTTACTAATACCATTAAATGTTAAAATAACACTGTGAAAGCTAAATTTGGACAGGTATTCCTCAACTTTGATCCCACAGAATTTGGGAGTAGAATTTCCATTGTTAAGCAAGGCAGTTGTTAAGTGAGTAGTGCCCAATTTTGTGACCTTTTTTTCCCCCATGGTTGTTAAGCAAATCACTGCATCTTTTAAGTGAATCATACAGCTGTTAAGCACATCCAGACCCCCCCATTAATTTTTGAGAAAAGCCAACTGGGAAGCATGCAAATGGCAATCACAGGTCTTCAGGACATGCAACCATCCTATCTACATGCTTGGTTGCTAAGCACCTGAATCTTGATCGTGTAACCATGGAGATGATGTAATGGTTGTATGTATGAAGACCACTTGCAAGTCATTTTTTTCAGTGCCATTGTAACTTCAAACAGTCGGTAAACAAATCATTATAAATCTGCTGTTAGTACTTTTGAAAATTATCAAAGTATTTCTTTTAAAAGGTTATTTAAAACTCAGTGGTAATTCCTGGGGCACATCAATATATACGTATGCAGCCTTCTGCTCCAGATAAGTTGCCTTCATGTGACACCCTTTGGAAATATATAAGTAATTTCCTTTAATTCCATTATTATAGAAAAAAACCCCATATGAGTTCCAATCTTTCCAGTGTTAGTTAATATATTTATTTTAGAAGAAGGTTCTTTCAGCACTGGAAAAATAACATGCACATGAAAAAGACTGGCACAACAAGATTATGTGGGGGAGAAAGCAAATATGGAAGTGCATCTCCTTCCATTTTGGCCTCTAAAGCAGATACCAGGCCTGTATTTCATGTGGTTTTGGTCAAGCTCTCTCCACCTTCCTTGTTCTGACAGCTGGTGTGAAGTTTCTTCTCAGAAAAACATGGGGCTGTTTTTTGCTACTTGAGATGTTGCAGCTTATACTAATGTCTCTGTGAAAACATAATGGCATTAACTATTCCTTGGGTCTTGAATTACTGTAAAAATGTATGCCAAACACAGGGTTTAAGAGTTCAAATGAAGGAAAAGGTGGAGCCGAGTTTCACTGGCAGTTTTCCTGAAGAATGAGAATTCCAGGCTTCATGCAGCCTTGTCTTTATAAACATACCCTTCATATGATTCAAACCAAAAGAACATGATGATTATTTCTGTCTTCCTAAGGTTTCATTCCGTTAAGAATTTGAGGTTTATAATTATAATGAAATCTAAGGGACTGTGGATATAGTATTATAACAACAAAAAAGAAATACTAGGTAATCAAAATGAAAATAAAAATAAAAATGATATTCTATTGAACTGTATATTAATTATAGTAATTACCTGAAATGTTGAGAAATCTAACTAGAATGAAATTGAATACATTAATTAAACAAACTGCTGCTAAAATTGTGTAAAATACTTGATTCAAGACTTGAAATCTTATTTGTTATTTTTTTTAACATTAAGATTAATGTTAATGTATTTTTGAATCAGTCTTGTACTTTTAGGCCACCCAGGTGATAGTAACTACCTGTTGTTGGGTGATCTTCGAAAACAATTAACAAAGCTGATTGACCCTTTTGGAACACAGAATAACAAGATTATAAAATTTCCTTGGATTAAACAAAAGATCCAGAAGAAGGCAATGGTAAACAATATATGTCTTGCTGCTACAGAAATTCCATGTAGTGTCCATAATCACTAAGAATCGAAGTGATCTCACCTCTATTCTCATTGCAATTGATAATAAACAAATGAATTCTCCATCTCTAAAACTAATTGGAATAAAAGAAGGGAACGTGCTGAATTCAAGAATTTCATAAATTCCTCACAACTTCCTCAAACACTCTAAATATTGAATGAGAAAACCAAAGTAATTTTCTTAAGAATGAAGTTCTATAAAATGGGATCTTCTACAAAGCAGTTCTCTCTCAGATCTATCCTACCTCTTATTATAATCCCATGTATCTCCTATTGATACAGTAATATCGATGGAAATCCACATTTTAACAGTAAAAAAAAATCTAAAGTTAGCTCCGATCTTTCCCATATGAAGACCAGGCTGGATCTGGGACTGATGGTCTGTCCTTCCTCTTTTAACCAGCTCTCTCTGGAAAACATACAGCTGGAGAATGACAGTGACTATGGTGTAAAAGATAAAAATCAAAGAGATAATGAAACAAAGAAATTAAAAATTACGGCTTTCGGCTTGCTAAACAATGTCAAATAAATTATTGAAACTCCCTTGAAAAGGACCCTACATTTATGTTGTAGTAAGTAACTATGAATCTAAATTATTCAGCAGTATACACATTTAACAGTATCATTGTTGTTGATGATGTATAACACTGGACCACAATGTGTACCCAACACTTTACTGAATCACTGAAAGACTAGAGGCTATATTTGCTTAATGTGCAAACTTTAGTGAGGTTTAGATAGGCTTGGGTGTGTTTTAATGTGCTGTGGGAACCCACTAACTGTGGTTTTAGATGTCTTTAGAAAACTCAGAAGGATGGATAGGTGGATGATAAATCCCTTAATTCTCATTGAGTATGACCGTGTTGGCTGAGTTATCCAAGACATTTAGAGGCCACCATCTGGGGAAGGCTGATCCACCCTGTTTAGCAACCTATTTCCCACAATGGCAAACTAGGTGCTTTTAGAAGGCCCACAAGTTGGACCTCACTGAGTTTGGAAGACAGTTTTTTGCAGAGATCTGAGATTGGTTGTCACCTCTTTTGCCATTCTAGCTCAGTGCTCAGAATAGGAGAAAAGCAGACATGCTGATATCCTAGAGTGCAACATGTCAACTGCGTGGCTGAAAATGTTATCATCCTTTTCTTTCAGTGTTGTGACAGTTGGTGCTGATGAGCTGTGTATGTTTTAATCCAGCCACTAGAATCCTGCCCCCACCTTCCACCCCTGCCAGCAAGGGGCATGCGCTGTCTGCCTGACACTGCCTACAAATTCTATTAGGTCTGTAATTAAAAACAGCTGTAATCTGATCAGGTGGAGATCATAGTTACAAAATGAAGGAAGCCATTAGCAGGAAATGTTGTGGTTCAGGCAGACATCAAATCAGTTTAAAGAGATTGGATTTCATTGTTTTTATACAGTTACTCCATTACTATAATGCACTCACCCCATTTAACTGACTCGCTCCAAGGAGCATTTCTGCAAGGCAGGAGTGACATCTATGAGAAATTAATGGCATAAGCAAAACACCACATGTAGGAAAATTTATAGAGAAATCTGTTTTCTGTGGAGAATATTAATGCATGCTGACTTGATGCCCGTTTAGGGCTCAGTTTTAATTCCGTTTGGTCCCCCAATATTTCAGCACCGTTATTCTAGCCTTTCCTTGTGGAACATATCCTCTTAACATATCTGCTCCAAATACAAAGAGTTTATTCCCTTTCTCTGTGTGCATATGTTTGTGTTTGTGTGTGTATGTATGAAGAAGATATATATCACCCATAGGGATGAGAAGCAGATGCTTATATAGAATGAGTTTGTGTGTGTGTGTGTGATTCCAAATAAATATCTGCTTCTCACTCACAAGGATGATATGTATCTTCCTTGAATTCAGCTTCTCTACAAGAAGTCTGGGAGTTTTATGGTTCTGCGCAGTGTCTTAGCTGTTTCTAGCATTGCAGCCTTCTAGACAAAGGCTCTGTTGTTATTCCTGGGCTCTATTGGAACCACTTCCGGAGCTTAGGAGTCACAGCTCTGAGTGCTCCTACTACCACTGGGACATCCTTGGCCTTTACTTTCCAGATCCTCTCAAGTTCTTCCTTCAGGCCGTGGTATTTCTTCACCTTTTAATACTCCTTCTTCCTGATATTACCGTCACTTGGCACCACTACTATCTTCTGGTCCTTGTCTATTATTATGTTGTCTGGTTGATCTGCCAGTACCTGCCTGATTGTCTGGAGGACCCACAGAATCTTAGCCTTATATACACACACACACATATTCATCATTCATTCATCCATCCAACCATCCACTTTAGCAGTTCAGACATTTATAATCTAGGGTGCTGATCTTCTAGATGTTGTACAATTCTAACTCTTATCAAGGGCACTTAGCAGCTTCTCTTGTTAGGCATCATGAGTGAGTCCATCAACATCTCCAAGGCACCACTTCTTGCATTTTGTAGACCTTCAAAGGCCAAGTTTCTCCTTAGCTTCCAACTCAAGAGACTTAGGAAGATAGTCTGATATTAAAAGAGAGTGGATTGTGAGCAGGATAATAGAGCAGTGCTTAATCTGTGTCCTCTTTTAAAACCAGAGATATTCTTATTGGGAATTTTACCAAAGAATTATAGTAAAGAAGATACATATTTGATTATTCATACAATAACAGTGGCTAGAATTGTATTTGCACAAAACTGGAAAGCAGATAAAATTCCGTTGGCAGGAGATATTATAAAGAAAATTTTAGAATGTACAGAAATGAATACATTAACATTGAGATTAAAACATAAAGAGGAGTCAATGTATTTCAAGACATGGGATAGATTTTATGATTGGTTAGAAAAGAAATATGAATAAGGACATAGAGATAAAATAGATAGAGAATAGATGGGAGAAAACAATTAGAAAAATAGATACCCAGATGATGCCAAGTAAAAGGAGAAAGGAGAGGGGGGCGGTAAAAGGGAAAAAAATGAGATATTATAAAAATGTACGCAAATGATGAAATAAAAATAAATAATAATTGAAAAAGAAATTGAAATGAGAATAAAGATAATTAGGAAATCAGGGCTGCTTGAATAACACTTTAGATTGAACTGAAAAGGGAAACAACAGGACAGAGGGGAAGGAGTAGAGAGAGAGGAAAGGAAAAGAGAGAAGAGGAGAAAGAAAAAAGGGGAAAGGAGAGGAAGAAGAGGGAGGGGAAAGAGGAGTAAAGAAGAAGGTTAGAAGGGGGGAAGAAGAGAGGAGTGGGGGAAGAGAAGGGGAAGTAGGAAAGAGAAGGAGAGGAAGAACAAAGGAAGTAGGAGGAGAAACAGGGAAAGAGAAGGGGAGGAGGAGAAGAAAAGTTGGAGTAAAGGTAGAGTAAAAGAGCAGCCCCGAAAAAGTAAAAAGTAAAAATTAAAATTAAAAGAAAAGATGAATGAAAAATGATGGAAATGACTGCACATGTAAAAGTGTTAATGAAAAATAAAAATAAAAAACTTTTAAAAAAATCTGTGTCCTCTTGAGACAAGCGAAGGGGAAAGAACCGTTTATGGGGAAATTATTTACAATAACCAATGGAAAGATGCATTTAGGCAGGTTTATAAAGAGAACATGAGAATCACAATGCATTGTGAAACCAGGTATGTAAATTTCCTTGGGCTCAGGGTAGATAATGGATGAACCACTTAAAAATAAGTACTAAAATTTATTTGATAGTGCCATCCATTGCACAACAGTGGCTCTATCTGGAGTAGGGCTAACTGGAGAATTTGTAGCCTTTGAGATGTTGAATTATAATCCCTGGTATCCCTTTTAAAGTGTGACATTTGCTGAGACTGCTGAGAAAGGAATAACTGTTTTCAACCTGGTGCTCTGTTTCATGAATTAAGGTCAAAGTATCTTCTTTAATCCATTAAAAAGAATGAAACAAGCACGTTAATTTGTTCATTTATGCAAAGGAATCTTTCCCATTTCCTTCATGCATCGGTTCAGAAATTTAGAGGTTGCCTTGCTGTGGCACAAACAAGGGAGGAAGGGCTAACACAGCTACTCTCCTGGAAATCACTGCAATATAAACCAAATTCCAAAAGCTACAAAAGACACTAAAACATTAATGACTGAGATCTGAGTCTCACTCGAAGAGCTTTAGTTTGCACTTCAGCTGGTAGGCTATGGACCTGAGGAGTTTCCAACTGCCAGCCAGCAATTTGAAGTAATAATATACATCATCATTATTTTTTTCTCCACTAGCAGACATATAAAGTGCTGCAAATTGCCTCTCTTTAATCTCTTCTTAAGCACTGGCATTCTATTGTGTCTCAAAATTATTCTATAGTCTGCATAGTCCTCTCTACACCATAAACACTCTTCAAATGGAGTCCCTCACCTAGGAGAAAGAACAAGGGTCATCTTTTCAATAACATAAGATGAAGAGGGAAGTCTCTTCTAGGCTCTGCCTCGTTGTGAGGTGTAAGAGCCCTATGCTTTGCTTCTTGTTCCTTCAACAATATTGAAGTGGTGTTCGTATGCTTCATATGCCTCATATGTTCATATTCATCATTTGACTGACGTCATCCATCCTTGTGATGTCACATCCTGGTGTAAGCCTTTTACCTTAGTTTCATGTTTCTCAGACTTAACAACTTTAAGATGTATGGCTTTCAAAGAATTCCAGACATCTTGCCAAGACTGAGAAACCTTGGTCTAGATCAAGCTCTTACTTAATTTGGAAATCTAAGATTTCAAGGAGCATTCCAGTAACTTTCTAAATCTTGGAAAAAAATTCCAGGAAAAGCTTTGCACTTGAAATAATTTTGTAAAATCCATTTTAATTGCCTGTGATTGAAAAATGACAAGCGTGGCTTTGACTTTCAATATAGCTATTCATACATAAGTGTATAAAATATTGATTTTGAAGTGTATACTAATCCAAACATCTTTAGATATATTTTTAAAAACTTGAACCAAATTTGTTTAAAATATGACCAAACAAAAATGTCTTTTAGGTTACTCTAAAATATATTTCAACTGATAACATCATGTTGTAAGCCACCTAGAGTTGCTTGATAAATTAGTGAGATAGGTGACATATAAAATTAATAAATAAATATAAATTTAATAAATAACTAATAAACTCAACTGAATACAGAGAAAATAATAAAAATCCCTCTGTATTTGAGACTTTGGCTAGTCTCATGTTCAGGGCAGATTTTCTAAAAGCTTGGTAGGGTTTAACCGGCGATCTCACTTGTAGAAGGACTAATTGTTCCCTAGTATAATGTCTATGAAGATTCTCAGTTATCCAGGTCATGGTTGTCCCAAAGGTGCTTCTTCAAGAGGCAACTGGACTTTCTGGTTTTTCTTTTTCTTTCTTTCAGAGAAAAACCAGAAAATCCCTAGAATAATGAGGGAGGTGAGTGCTTGAGCTTCTTCCTTCAAGCAGCTAAGGAGATCTATGACTGGGACTAACTTCTAGAGGCATGATGGCAAACCTATGGCACACGTGCCTGAAGTGGCACGTGAAGCCATGTCACCTGGCATGCATGGCATCACCTGTTCCTCTTCTGGGTTTCTGGTGTGCATGCGTGCGCAACGATCATCTGGCCTTTTTGCATGTAGCACTGCAGGAAACTGGAGGAACTGGTCTTCCATTTTCCTGCGTGAGCATGCGAATGAGCCAGCTGATCGTCGGGAGCGCATGTGAGCCAGAAACCCGGAAGATTAGCTGGCTGACGCGCATGCGCCATTGGCAGCTCCTCTTCCAGGTTACAGCCCAGATGAGCAAATGAAGTGCACACGCACGCTCCCTTTTCAGCACTCGGTGCTGAAGAGGTTTGCCATCACTGTTCTAGAGTGAATCTGCATCCCACCCTGTCAGGCCAATCCTCTGTTTAAGGATTGCCCAGATCAAGAGAATTTCCAATGAAACAATATCGTGTGGCTGTCTTGTCTCATTCGAGGAATTACATAGAGATGATTCAACAGATGTAATTTCCTCCTGGCCTTATCCTTCCCTCGCCTTTGCCTCTACAAAATCCACTATGGAATGAAAGACGGTGTATTTCAGTTAGTCACACCATGAGCCTCTTCTCAATATTTATTATTTTATCCATTTATTCATCGTATTTTTTATACCACCCATCTCACCTAAATGACTGTGGGCAGCTTACAATAAAAGCATGTCAGAATATAAAAGCACAAATAAGAACAAAGTTAAAAACAGAATTAAAAGGTAGGGTTACAGTATTAACAGTTAAAAAGATGGAGAGAATAACCTCACAATACCAACCCTCCTCATGGATGCCTAACTCTCTTTGGTCCCCTCTGCCAATTCTTAACACTCTTTCTGAAGGTCAGAATTGTTCCCCCACACCCAAGTCCATATTAAAGTAAAGAGAAAGAGAGAGAGAGGGAGGGAGGGAGGGAGAGAGAGAGAAAGAGGCCAAACATCTGATAATTAATGTTAATAAGCTGATAGCAGATTGACTGCCCAGTCTAATCTTCTCCATTATTGTGAGTTACACTGTATTTCTCTTTCAGTGGTAATGGTTATTTTAAAATCTGTACTTTATGCAGATCTATTGGTAACCACTTTTGCCCTCTTTTTTTTAATCCTGCCTATCTGAGCCTTACTCCTGACTGATGTTCCTATATTTTCATGAGTTGGTGACTGAACTCTTCCTTGAGTTCCCTCGCCTTTATTTTGTATCCTGTCGCAGCTTTTATCAAACAAAGGAGACATGAGTAAGAGCCATTGCATATAGCACAATTGTTCTGGAATTCTCAAAGTAAGGCAACCTACAAGCCTAAGTAGCCAAGCTATTACATTACCAAAAAACCCCCAAAACCTATAACATACATTGATTAGGATGAACTAGAATGCCACAGCAAATAATGAGCAAGCTCTTTGGTTATGGAGCCCTCCTGGCAAGCTCTCCAAGTTGGTCTTTGGGATTTATCCCAAGGGAGAGGGGCAGGTTCAGACACTCCAGGAAGAGTCCGTCAGTGAGTCAATTCCAAAGAAGGCAAACAATGCAGAGAAATGGAGATAAAAGGGTCTCTGCCGACAAACACTCAGCCTGACTCCTCCAGAATCAGCTCCAGTCTAAGCAAACAGACCCCTTTCTTTTTCTCGCCAGAACCCTTTCATGATTTAGATTACCACTTAAGTCTCCCTCCCTCTCCCTCTCCCTCTCTCTCTCTCTCTTTGACTGTCTGTCTGTCTCTCTCTCTGGTTGAAGCTGGCTCGGTCAACTTCACACGAATCCAGTTCTAATGTAAACAGGCAAAGTCTTTCCCTGCACCTCTTCACCCCCACTGTCTCCCATCCCCCCCTCCCAACTGTATCAAATGCATCAAAGCCCAAGTAAATTGCATCCCCTTTGACCTGTTGGTGATAAGTTCAGCCACAGTACATTAAAGCAGCCATGGCTGCGGTTTCATGGTCAGCGATGATGGAGCCAGAGAAGGAACTGCAGTCTTTTGCAAGCTCTAATCAAATCACTCTACTGCCCTTCAAACCCAAGTTGTGAACTTTGGATTGGAATCCATTCTTACAGACCCATTCTTACAGAATCCATTCTTGCATTCTTCCTTTTGGAGATGCAGAGCAGAGCTTAGAGGATGGCAATAGACAGGTTCTAATCCATTCTGGCTTTCTTTTTCAGGCCCAAGTAAGGAATTGCCCTAATCTTGCCCAATCAGAATATGAAAAAAGGTGAAAAAGGGGGTCAATGACAGATCAGTTTGCAAGAAAGACAGCACTGTTGCCAACTCTTTAAAATACTAGTCTTTAATATTCAATTCCCAAGGAAAAGACAAAGCTATTATATAATTCAGCTGTAGCAGCTATGATTGTGTGTTTACCCTGTTAGAAAAAAAAATCAAGATTCTTAGTATACAAGAATGAATAATCAAACAGTAGAATTTAGTACTAATGTTGAATGAGTTGAATACGTTTGCAAGAGAAGTGGCACAAATGCAGTTAACGGACACTGTTACTGTTATTGGTAGCTGGAATCAAATGTGCAATGCAAATGTGCAATTTATTAGGAAGTCCAGGTTGCACTCTAGTATTTTGTACACTATTGTCTGCATACCAGTCCTAATTGTGGTGACAGAACCCAAGTTGCCATACAATGTCTGTTTAGTTCCATCAATCAGCACAGAAGTTGCTTATTTCAAAAATCATTTTTGGAATAAGAAATCACAAACAAGCCTAAGTGTTCCTATTTATATTTCTTGTTAAGCCACAATTGAAATCAATAAGCCAATCACAAATCTTAATATAGAACTATTGTTAATATCTTAACACAAACCCATGGCTTCATCATTGATACTTTGGCATCCCAGTAAGCTAAAAATAAGCAGTCGTGGCTTAGCACAACGTACACTGCTCAAAAATAAATAAATAAAGGGAACACAAGCAGAAGACATCCGAGATCTGAATGAATGAAATAGCCTTGTCAAATACTTTGTTCGTTCCATACAGTAGTTTTGTGTTCCCTTTAGTTATTTGAGCAGTGTATAAACTACTGTATGTAAAGAACAAAGTATTTAATAAGGCTATTTCATTCATTCAGATCTCGAATGTCTTCTGCTTGTGTTCCCTTTATTTTTTTGAGCAGTATATCATCTAAACTGTGTCTAGATTTGCCACATGACATGTGGCTTACTTACCTGTAATTGCAACTAAGAGTAGGTAAGACTGAAGTGACCTGTAAGTCTAAATAAGCGTAAAAAAAGACCTTTAAATGCAACTGCCTTCACCCTCTCTGGTATATGAAAATTATAGAGTGCAAGGAGGCTGTAGGGCTGCTCTACCCACTCTAACTGGTATTTCGTTGCCTTTCATATGCAAGGGATGTGAATCTACACAAGCAGCCTTCATCTCCTTGGAGGCTCCAGACGGATTAAGTGAATACATTCACCTTTCATCTTTTGCATTTTAAAAGCATGCTGAGCATTGCCACAAATTGGCTATGACTAGTCACAAAGCATTGCTTTACTAGAAGGCAAATGGGGCTGATGATTCTCAGCAGTCTTCTAATCTCTAGGGTAAGGTTTACAATCCAAGTTTACCTTGATTTTGGCTTTTCTTCAGGATGCAGAGAAGTTTTAGGCTTGCAACTATTGACCATATGTACTTTATAACAGTACTGCAGGAGGTTTTTGAGCCCCATGATCGGTCCTACCACTAAAGCTAATTCTACAGGGAGATGGTGGTTCGTAGCATGCCAGAGCCCTGTTAGAAAAACAGTCAGGCACTAAAGGTGAACTTTGCAGGCACTAAAGAAGATGCTTGCAGGCTTAGCCATGCTGGTGGCCGAGAGTTGCTGCATTCCTCTCATTTCCGCCTTCGCGTGCTGGAAATGGGGTAATGAAAAGGTGAAATAAAGAACATTAAAAAAAAATTTAAAGTGCCAGAGCTGCAGCAGACATACACTGTGAAGTACTTTCTCTTCAGGATTTCATGGAGTCCTGGAATCAGCAACCTTTTCTGGCTGTAGGCATCAGTCTGTGATCTTGAATGATCTTGGGTGCTGAAAAGAGAGAGCAAAACTTGCCTGAAATGTCAGAAAATTGCTAAACATTATCCGATTTTGAGTATACCAAATTATTTTAATGTACACATGAGATTTCAAATGTTCCCATGTACAATTCCATGACATTGTTTTCAGAATCCCAACTTTTTTTTAAGTAAAAAGCATGGTGCTGGTGTATAACATGTTGCCAGCCTATGAGTTTCTCCACACTATTTTCACAATTTTTCACATCTCCCATCCTCCTATGTATTTCTCCTTCCTTCTTTCCCCTTTCTTTGGCACTTGATTCAAACTGCTCTGAGCAGAATGCAGTATAAGCAAGAATTCAAAATGCTGAAAAAGACTGCACTATAACCACAATGGCACCATTTGCTAGAGGCAAGTGCAAAGCTTAACTTCTTCAAAAATGTTCTCTCCCAGAGTCATGTGTTGACATCCCTGTAAAATATCAGCAAGATGAAAAGCACATTTCTCCATGAAAGAGGGTGTCACTGAGAAGGCCCAAGTGTGGGATTCTAAACATGGAACTCCAAGGACAGAGAGATTTATTTCAGGCAGATGGATAAATTTATTTTGGTCTAGTGTTTAAGGCACCAGGCCAGAAACCAGGAGATTGTGAGTTCTAGTTCTTCTTTGGGGTCAAAGCTAGCTTTGTGATTGTGAGCCAGTCATTTTCTCTTAACCCTAAGAAGGAAGCAATGGCAAACAACATCTTAGATCTTGCCAAAAAAACTGCATGGACTTGTCCAGGCAGTCTCCAGGAGTCAATGCTGACATGAAAACACAAATATACTGGTATTGTGCATGTATAGCACAGCACAGTGCAGTGCAGCATTGTGCAGCATAGCACAACACAGCTAAAATATGGTATAGTATAGTTTAGTATGGTATGATATAGTGTGGCGTGGTGTGATGTGTGGCATGGTGTATATCTATCCCAGCTATACCTAGCCACAGCATAGCACTGCACTTAGACTTACATACCGCTTCATAGGGTTTTTACAGCCTCATCTAAGTGGTTTACAGAATCAGCCTATTGCCCCCAATAATCTGAGTCCTCATTTTACCCACCGTGAAAGGATGGAAGGCTGAGTCAACCTTGAGCCAGTAAGATTTGAACTGCCGAACTCCAGCTAGCAGTCAGCTGAAGTAGCCTGCAGTACTGCACTCTAACCACTGTGGCACCTTGGCTCATAAATATATCTTATCTTTTGAAATAGCCAAATGATCATATAGTATGGATCTAAAAACAAAGAAAGTGTGAATTCTATTTCCTTAGCATGGAAAACTGGCTTGTTGACTTTGGGCCAGTGTCCCTTTCTCTCAGCCCAACTCACCTCACAGGATTGTTGTGGGGAAAACAGAGGATGGAGTAGTTAGTCTGTTCATTGTGTTAAGGTTTTCCAAGTTTTTGCACTCGGAATACGGTAGCCCTAGGCTATGGAGACAGTGAATTTCATGTCAGCATATTTTCCTGCCAACTTGGGCTGTCTTTTCAGCGTTAACATTTATTGGATAAGATGGGTACAAGGGGGATATGACAGCAGTATTCTTGTACTTGAGGGGCTATCACAGAGAAGGCAGAGTCAACTCATTCTCCAAAGCACCTGAAAGCAAAACAAGAAGTAATGGGTGGAAAATTGTTAAAGAGAGATTCAACCTGGAATTAGGATATCCAAGGCAGTATTAATACTTTTTATTAGGTTTGGCCAATTCATCAATTGCAACTTATCTCAATAGAAAGGTCTAAATGACCCATGGTCCAGTTATGTGTAATCTAGACCACAGGTCCCCAACCTTGGCACTTTTAAGACTTGTGGACTTCAATTCTCAGAATTCTGGGAGTTCTGGGAGTCGAAGTCCACAAGTCTTAAAAGTGCCAAGGTTGGAGACCCCCGATCTAGACTGTCATAATGGGCTCTGCATGCATAGAACACTTGTAGAGTCCAGGCATTCATATCAGCTTCTACCTGCTGTGTTACATTGGCAGCCTATTTGTTTCCAACTCCAGCGTAAAGTGCTGATATTGATCTTAGTTTAATCTTAAATAATTTGGGATCATGATATCTGAAAAGCACCTTCTCCCAAATGATTTTGGCAGAGCATTAAGATCAGCATCAAGGAGCCTGTTTTCTGGTCTAGTAGCAAGAGCTACTACAATGGTAAGTTACTAAGAGCAGGGACTTTCCAAAATAATGCCTCACCTCCAGAATACCCTTGTGCTTAATACCTCTTCATTAAGGAAATAATTAAAAATATTTTTATGTGTTCCTATATCTTGATCATTACACTGAGCTGTCTTTAAAAGCATTTCTGCTGTGGTATTTTAGACTAGAATAGAATAATAAAGTTGGAAGGGACCTTGGAGATCTTCTAATCCAACCCCCTGCTTAGGCAGGATACCTTACACCACCTCAGACAAATGGTTATCCAATCTCTTCTTAAAAACTTCCAGTGTTGGAGCATTTATACCTTCTAGAGGCAAGTCATTCCACTGATTAATTGTTCTTACTGTCAGGAAATTTCTCCTTAGTTCTAAGTTGCTTCTCTCCTTGATTAGTTTCCACCCATTGCTTCTTGTTCTACCCTCAGGAGCTTTGGAGAATAACTTGACTCTCTCTTCTTTGTGGCAGCCCCTGAGATATTGGAACACTGCTATCATGTCTCCCCTAGTCCTTCTTTTCATTAAACGAGATATACCCAGTTCCAGCAACCATTCTTTATATGTTTTAGCCTCCAGTCCCCTAATCACCTTGGTTGCTCTTCTCTGCACTCTCAACAACTGTTTTACATCGTGGTGACCAAAACTGGATACAGTATTCTAAGTGTGGCCGTACCAAGGCATTATAAAGTGGTATTAACCACTTCATAATTTTACATGTTGAAACATTATGTTTTGTCCTATTTTGCTGTTAAGTTAATATTCTGAATAATTTATTGCGTTTGTCTATAAGTGAAACATATTGCAACAGCAGGTAACCTAGATGGGACAGAAATCCAAATATTAATAATCTGATCATTTTTAATGCAGAAAAGCAAACATTCTGACTTTATTAGTACATGCCACAAACCCAACATATGAAAAATCAAAATCAAAAGACCCAGGAAAGGCCTTCCAAGTATTTTAAAGAAAGGTCAGAATTTTAGGCATTCTTTACATTATTGCTTTGCAGTTAACAACAATTAACAAACCGTATTCGGATGTCCTGGTTTTGTCTTTGCTTACAGGCAATGCATTTTGTCTGTCCAAAGGCCCAGGCCCAACCATAAACATTGTGAAATTTTGGACCAAAACAATTAAGAAAAATCTTTGTTTTCTTCTGAGAAGTCTGCTGGATCTTTCATCAGTTTGTTTTTTTCATTAGCCAGAACAGGCTTTGTATTTATTTAATAAAGATTAGAATCTATTGCCTGCAGCCCACACTTTTTGCTTTTCTGTCAGGCCTGTAGGGGTTTGGTCTTTGACAACATGTTTGATGATGTACGATAGGAATTTAAATAGAGGGCAAAAGATGTCCAACCTCTTCAATTCACTTCCTGGAGAGTTCTTCCTTTCCCAACTGTTCCTTCGCTGAACTGCTGCCTTCAACTTCCAGTTTACTCCACCAATATGTAAGGGTGGGCTACTGGGAGTTCGCAGGGGTTTGGGAGAACCTCTACCTAAAATTCTGTGCAGTTTGGAGAACTCCCCAAATCCCATTCCTGGCTGGCCCTGCCCATCCCACCCTGCCCCTCCCTGGAGTCCCCAACCGGCTCGTTGTGGATGCAGGCCGCGTGCGGAAGCTCAGGGATGGTGAAAAACGGGCCTACTGGAAGTTCAGGAAGGCAGAAACAGCCCCATTTCTGGCCTCCAGAGGGCCTCCGGAGCTTGGGGAGGCTGTTTTTGTCCTCCTGGAGGCTCAAGAAAAGCCTCCGAGCCTGGGGAGGGCAAAAACGCCTCTTTGCCATGGTACAGGAGGCTGACTAGGCCACACCCACCATGGCCATGCCCACCCAGCAACCGGGCAGAGAACCCTTTGCTAAAATTTTTGAAGCTCACCCCTGCTAATAAGGAATAAGTTAATTCTTGCTTCTGCTACTCCTCATCTTAAATTAGCATATTTCCTTGTAGCATTTCTGATATGATACCATCTAGGTAACCCTATTCTAAATTTGGGGCTACTGGACATGTATGGACATCCTAGAGGTAGAATACAGATAGTCCTTGATTTATGACCATATTTAAGCCTGAAATTTCTGTTGCTAAGTGAAACATTTGCTAAGTAAATTTTGCCCCATTTTACAGCCTTTCTTGCCATAGTTGTTAAGTGAATCAGTATGGTTTAGTTAGTAACATGGTTGTTAAGTGAATCTGGCTTCCATAATAATAATAATAATAATAATAATAATAATAATAATAATAATAATAATAATAATAATAATAATAATAATAATAATAATAATTTTATTTCTTCTTGCCATAGTTGTTAAGTGAATCAGTATGATTTAGTTAGTAACATGGTTGTTAAGTGAATCTGGCTTCCCCATTAATAATAATAATAATAATAATAATAATAATAATAATAATAATAATAATAATAATAATAATAATAATTTTATTTCTATACCGCCCTTCTCCCGAAGGACTCAGGGCGGTGTACAGCCTGTTAAAAGCACAAAAACAGACAAGAATTAAAAATAATTAAAATTATTAAATAATTTGGCTCAAATATAAAACCCCCAAATTTAAAAACCCCACATTTAAAACATCCAACTAAAATCTTTACATTGATAGCCCGGCCTGGCGGAACAACAAGGTTTTGAGGGCACAGCGAAATACACGGAGGTCGGAGATATTACGCATTTCTGCGGGCAGATCATTCCAAAGGGCAAGGGCTCCCACAGATAAGGCCTTCCCCCTGGGTGTTGCCAGCTGACATAACTTGGCCACAGCACCCTCTCTGTGGGAGCGGACTGGCCGGTGGGAGGCCACTGGTGGCAGAAGTCGGTCTCGAAGGTATCCAGGTCCAATGCCATTGATTTTACTTGTCAGAAGGTCGTAATCGGTGATCACAAGACCCCAGAACACTGTAACCATCATAAATACAAGTCAGTTGCCAAGCAACTGGATTTTGATCATGTGACCACGGGGATGCTGCAATGGTCGTAAGTGTGAAAAACCTTTTTCAGTGCAACTGTAATTTTGAACGGTCACTAAACAAACAGTTGTAAATTGAGGATTACCTGTACAATGTGTGGAGGGGTAAGAGAAATGCCTGAAGTGCTATCTCCAGCCTTACTAGCATTTGCCTTGTGGACAGAAGTTGCACACCAACAATCTCTGCATGTACAATCCTGAATTCTGCATTTTGCAAGAGGTTGCGAAGAGAAGGAGATAGAGAAGGTCAAAAAACCCATGGCATGAGTCATCCTGGTACATTCAGTCCTAGAAATTTGCAAAGCAGCCTGATTAAAATGGACAAGTCCCCACTTGAGCCATGCGGGGCTGTAGAGAAGGGGAAAAGGAAGAAAAAGAAAAGAAAAAGAAATGGAACCTTCTTATTTAGACTGGCTCCTAAAAGGCTGCCTCCCTGAGGGAAGTCTGTTTCATCCTCAGTGCAGATAGTGTCAGGATGAAGCCCAGATTATTTCTGACAGGCAATCTGTTTTGGAAGCACCCCAGTGTCCTCAACACTCACCTCTGTTGCCATGCAGAAAATTTCCATTAGCATTAGCAGGGATACTCTTCTCTTCTTGAAGACAACATCCTATTTGGAGGCAGAGCTCACATGAGCCACTTTGGCTGCCCTGCCCTGTGCAAAAACGTCCATTACCAAGGAGTTGCTATTTACCAACATTCCAAATACTTATTAAATTTGTTCGCTAGCTGCAATGTTTCCTTCCATAGGCATAGCTGTGACATGCCTTATGCAGCATGAAAGGCTATTGCAGTCACATGATGGGCACTCATTGAATTGTGCCCACAACATCACTGTAGTGTAATATATGTCCCTGGTCTGTTACTCGATCACGGTCCCTTTACTCCTGCTTTTCTTCTTTGGAAATGATGTACTTGCAGTTCCCAAAACGTCTACACTTCTTGAGACTCTAGAAAGAGTGCAGAGAAGAGCAACAAAGATGATTAGGGGACTGGAGGCTAAAACAGATGAAGAACGGTTGCAGGAACTGGGTAGGTCTAGTTGAATGAAAAGAAGGACTAGGGGGAGACATGATAGCAGAGTTCCAATATCTCAGGGGCTGCCACAAAGAAGAGGGGGTCAAGCTATTCTCCAAAGCACCTAAGAACTGGACAAGAAGCAATGAGTGGAAATTAATCAAGGAGAGAAGCAACTTAGAACTACTCTGTTTCCCCTAAAATAAGACACCTCCTGATAACAAGCCCAATTGGGCTTTTGAGCACATGTGCTAAAATAAGCCCCACCAAAAATATTTAACCGCATGCACAGCAAGTCCCCGTCAGTTCCTCTGGTTAGAATTAGAGAGACAGAGCTGGAAATCAGGTAAGATGGCAAGAGGAACCCCATCTTGCTCCACACACCCCAAAATAATAAGACTTCCCTGAAAATAAGGCCAAACATTTATTTTGGGGTTCAAAAAATATAAGACAGGGTCTTATTTTTGAGGAAACACAGTAAGGAGGAATTTCGTGACAGTTAGAACAATTAATAAGTGGAACAACTTGCCTGCAGAAGTTGCGAATGCTACAACCCTGGAAGTTTTTAAGAAGATGTTGGATAACCATTTGTCTGAAGTGGTGTAGGGTTTCCTGCCTAAGCAGGGGGTTGAACTAGAAGACCTCCAAGGTCCCTTCCAACTCTATTCTATTCTATTCTATTCTATTCTATTCTATTCTATTCTATTCTATTCTATTCTATTCTATTCTATTCTATTCTATTCTATTCCAATGTAAACATCTCTCTTTCTAATCAATTATCTCTATGGCAAATCAGGTCCAATCAATCACATCCATGGGAAACAGATAAATCAGTGCTCTGCAAGAGAGAAATTTTAGGTGACCACAGATGACTGGCAAACAGACAACCATTTGGTAAGCCAGATGTCTAAGCCACCATTCTCCAAGGGGACAATTTTATTAATTCTTAGATTCCTTCCACAGATCAGTCATCTGATGCAGATGTATAACGATGCCACTTTCTCCCTTGACAGGGTGATATGGATGAATAGCTTACAAAGAGAATTATCTGTTGCCTGAGATAACTAGCCACTTAGTAAATGGCTTTTTGTCTTTAGCCTTTGTCCGCCGTAGTTACTAGGAGAGTAAACATATCAGAAGGGTGTTATTCCTCCTAGTTGTGGAACTCAATATGGAGTAACAACACACACTTCCATTGATTGAACTGGCATTTCAACTCTTAAAACAGACTTCAGAGGACCAGTTTCTGGTCACCTGCATATAATAAACTGCTCAGAGGCACCTGCATACTCAAATGGGGATGTCTAAATTTGATGGGTAAATAAATAAAATAAAACATAGTTTCCCGCTCAAAAAATAAAGGAAGGATAGATATTGGCTAAACCTAGTCAACTTTAAAATCTAATTAGGTGAACTTTGCAGTTCTTTGATATCTTGCTCCCAGAATCCCTCTCTGTCCCTCACCACTGGCCATGCTAGCTGGGTTGATGAGAAAACAGTTCAGCAACTCTAGGGGGTATACAGACTTCCCATGTAGATTGTTGGTACTGACCTTGAAAATCTTTGCTGTTTTCCTAATTGCACTTGACACATTTACTTTCCCTTTTTTAAATTGAACTACTTTTTCTTCCCTTTCTAAGCTGTTCCTCTTGCTTCTAAATCTGTACTTTGTCTAGTCTTTTACAGGCTGTAGAAAAACTACTGTCTTGTAATGCTCTGTCAGTATTATTTTCTCTTGTATGGCCTTCCAAGCAGTAAATGGGCAAAGAATGAAGTTACTGTCCAGTTGATGAAGAGAAAGTTAATAAAAATTGCAGACCGCTGTCAACACTGTGAGATTTTGGAATGTTTGATTAGTAGCCAACATTTTGACTGAAGTAGGATTATCATCAGATTACATTAATCCTTTTAGAGAAACTTGGAGCCCAACCTGGGGCTCTCCAAATGTGTTGGGAATCTCAACTCTCAGAATTTTCATCTACCACAATCACTTCTGGAAAAAGTGGGGTTTATTAAAATATTTTAATATTAGTCAAGAAGTTGAAAGCTCTTTTTCCTTTTTAAAAAAAAAGGAGGGGGGAGAAATAGGGGGAGGGGTAGAGAAAGCACTGAACTTTAAAGGCCACCTTTAATTAAAAAAAAGCTTCAACTATTTTTAGTAGCGCTTTGTTATTGCAAATATCTGTAACTAGAAAGAGCTGGGCAGCTTTATGACCAAATGATCAAGTATGTAAACTAGGTTTATGCAATTCCTGCTTAAGGGCACAGGCTCCTTGCCTGCAGGAATTGGGGATGGAATTTCTCCCCACTCCCCAGCATTGCACAACTGACCAGGTGCATTGTGGGGACATGGGATTTCTCCACCCCCCCTTTCTTTGGAAGCAAAAATACTTGAGAAGCTTTATCTACATTACAAGATTTGCTAAACCAAAACCATCATCTTATGTCTCGTGTTATATCCAGTATAACAGGGAAAGTGGGGAGGAGGAGGAGGGGTTTCAGTCATTTAAAATGATTATTGTTTTGCTAAATTGCTATGGATATTTTTGTGTATGTGCATTGTGTATTTCACTACATGTCTGCTTCGGCAAATGCTATTTTGGAAAGCCAGGTTTTACTGGCTCAGAATGTATTTCAGGTGGGCACAAGACAATTCATGGAGATTTGCAAGCTCAGAATAAACAGGCCAGAAATGTTTACAGACTCCTGAAAACAAGGAAGGCAATCATATTGCAAGCTATGACTGATGCTGGCTATCCAAATAACAAATGACCCCAATAACAAACATGATTTATTTGATTATGAAAATATAACTTGGAGCACACTCAGGCAGTAGATCTTTTTTTCACATTTACCACATGCATTTAAACAATTTGTGAATATTAAAAAAAAGAAAAAGATGATATTCTAGACACAGAGTTGTATGATTTTAAGGGAGCTAGTAATGTGCTTAAGTTTCTCTGCTTTGAATTAATAGCATTTAAACAATTACATTTACTTGCAAGACCACTGTATTTTGATTCACATTGTTAATTCTTTCTCAGTTTCATCAGCAGAGTTGAAATCCAACACAGATCATTCCAGTACAATTCTTGATCTACACCATTATTTTTACAGGTGCTTTCAGCACTCAAAACCAGTCAGGTATTTGCTGTTGGTCTTTCTCCTTTTCTACTTGGGCTGTATCAAGAATAAATAAAATAGCATGGGTTCTCTCTCTTCTCCTTTATATGTCATTTACACTCCCTTCAAAATGGTTTGGGGAAAGGAGCTAAGGAACACACGAACCCTTAATAAAGATAACATCTAGCTTGAACTTCTATAAAAACTAAACTCAAATTCCCAGTTACTAAGTATAAATGGCAGAGTTGGGGGTAGGGAGCAGAGGCTGTAGTTATTTATTAATAGAAGGGCATTTCAATATAGATCTGAGCAAATGATACCGGCTTGAATGGCGCCATTTAATGAAACAATTGTTGATATGTTTTATTCAGCCAGCTCAGACATCTCCACACCCATTAGGCTTGCTTCTTAATGACCAAAAAATGTCATGCAGGAGACTGACCATCAGTTCCAAATGGACTGGCCGGGGATGTGATCACTAACATCTGACATTTGCAGAGATGGTGTAGACGGTTGCACCAGAAGATTGATGCCTGCTAGCTGAACCTGTCATCCTCATCTTATGTAACTTATGATTATTCCACGGTGGTCCTATTTACAGCAAAGAAGAAAAGGCCAGTCAGAACTCTGGACTGGTGGCATTAGACAAAATTCTAAAATACTACTGTAATAGGCTAAATGCTCCTGGCTGCCTAGAACAGAGCTGCTTTGAAGCACAAAGTCCCTTTTCTACTTGGGCTGCGTCATGAGTAAAATCAAAGAGCATGGAGTTCTCCTCCTTTGTATGTCATTTACACGCCCTTCAAAATGGTTTGGGGAAAGGAGCTAGGGTTGAGCTGTGGGTACTTGGTGATGAGGACAATGGGTGTTTTTCTAAGTGTACGATGAAGACATAATCAGTCAGAGGCTTAAAAAAGTAAAGATGGTATCTGTAACAATGTGATGGAAGCCTTGCCCTTCGTTTAAGTGTATTGCTGACAAAGCATTTCAGAAAAGGAGGTGGGGCTTCTGTTACATAGTTACAGACATCATATTATTATTTTTTTTACCCCTCCCAAAAAACCCTGAACTTATGCCTATTCTCTGAAGGTTGAACCTTCAATCAAGGTTTGAGGCAGGATCCCGGAAAAACTCTTGAGCTTTGCTGTTTGGTGGGGGTGCTTTGAACTAACACTGTAGCAGGAAGTTCCAAATGATACTTTGGGTTTTGCTGCTGCTCGGACACCCTGACTTCTGTGTTCTAGTCATGGAAATTCATTATCAGACATTAAACAGTAACGTTTCATCTTTTTTCAAGTGGATGTAGCAGTTGCTGAAATTAAAGTAGTGTCTATTACATGGCATAGTTCTTTAAAACACACACACACACACACACACACACACACACACACACACATATATATATTCGTTCTTTCAATTTATATCCATTCTGAATGTATGTCAGGACACTGCAGGTAGCTCCTAATTACTGAGATATGGACAAGTGAATGTTGTAAATAACAAGTAAAATACTGTAGCTTTAGATTAAAAATGGCAGCTTGTAAGGAACAACATGGAAATACTTAAAAGTAAAACTGGGGTTTTGTTGCACTTGTGCTACCCTGGCCAAAATATGCCAAAAGGTATTAGTTCTGGCCTTACTGTTAGCAGGAAATGCTGACTTGGATTCTGCGGACCTTCACTAGAGCGTCTCTATTTTATTAAAAGCATTATATGAAAGCCTTGATTGATCAAAGTCACAATAGGCTGTGGTGAATAATACCTATGGGCTATTTGACTGAGGTGAATTTGGGAAAACGCAAGTCGCCAAATAAGATGAAGACATAATAAAGAGCAAGACTTAATGAATGAAATGAAAGAGATTTAAACCCACTCTGTTATATGTCTGTGAAGAGAGGAGAAAGCAGGAAGTTGCAATAGATGTGAATGTCAATGACCTGATATTTTGGGGTGGGTGGGGGAATGGTTTTGATGCATATCTAAAGAGAAATGAAAGGTTTAATTGTGAATTAAAAAAATAAAAGCGTTCCTCTAGATTGTGGTAGATGCATATAACATGGGAATTTATAACTTGGTGAAATTTGCATGTTATATTCCAATGAATGAGGATAATTAAGGATGTTTTAGGGGGGATGGGGTGGAATTTGCTGGTGTTGCCCCCTTTCATTTCAAGCTCTGCATATTTTTCTACTTTGCTCTCCCAAAATTGCCCTTTCGCCCACCTTCACTAAACCATTCTCAATAAGAGAATATAGTGATGTGTATCTTGCCTTTTTATTCATGCAAATACATGCCAATTAACAAAACAAAAAAGGGCACAGTATAAACAGTTTAAAAACATAAGGTTATAAGTATGAACCAATTGGCCAAGCATTTGAATTTTGGTCACATGACCATGGGGATGCTGTAAGGGTGGTAACTATGAAAAATGGTCATAAGTCAGTTTTTTCAGTACTGTTGTAACATCAAATGTATCTGGAGGGTTACCTGGACTAATTATGGGAGAAACAAAGGCTTGTTGAAGACTATAGGTGAGAGAAGTGCTGGTCAAATACCATGTCATGGTCCCATTCTTGGGAAACAATTTGCTGATACGCATGAGCAATGACTATGACAATCAACAACTATCAATAACTATGACTAGTAGTGACTATGACTATCATTAAGTGTTGTACCTTATGATTCTTGATGAATGTATCTTGCCCTTTTATGTACACTGAGAGTATATGCACCAAAGACAAATTCTTTGTGTGTCCAGTCACACTTGGCCAATAAAGAATTCTATTCTATCCTATTCAATGTTTCTTTAAGTATCAGGCAATTCAAATAATGCTGCCAAATCCTTCCTAGTTCTGTTGTGTTTGGTTCCTAAAGCTACAACGCAACAATCGCATATAGAAAAAGCATACATTTCTCTTATCACTCCTTATCTAAAATTGCATTGGTAGTTTTTAAGTGTGTGTGTGTGTGTGTGTGTGTGTGTTTGCCCCTGCATATGTGCATCAGAGCTATTTCCCTCTGAACCAAGCCTTTCAAAAATAAACGAGGAAAGAAAGGCCATCTCCTCTTGAAGGGCTTGCCACAAATCTCTTTCATTAACACTTGTTGTGCTGTGTTCACATGATTACAGACGGTTCCCCAAAGTCTCATCTTTAGCCTAGACTCATTATTTGTGCAAATAAAATGCACCACAGTGAACTGACCACCAATTACGCATCCCTTTCTTCAGCACAAAGCCAATGACAATTGGTTTGAAGGGAGGTATCTTGGGGGAATTGCTTTGGGGGAGGGGGGCAGACAGGGTCAGCTGCTGCTCTACCTTCTGAGGCCACCAGGTTTTCCCACCACTCTGAGGACCCTTGGGAGATAGCTCGCTCCTCTTGTCAAAAGCTTTAGTTTTTCCACATTGTTAATCTCCATTTGCCCAGTTGCTCCCAAGCTCCTGAACTTCCCTCGGGGATCCTGTGAAAACAAGCTGCCGTTTTCACTGTTGCTTTCCCCTCCTTCCTCTTAGGAAATGTTCTGCAGGGGGAAATAATGTGTTTCCTTAATTGATCGGGTTGGTGGCGGCAAAGGAAAAGATGCAGCAGCAGCACTGCTGGAGGAGGTAGTGCCAAGTCCTTTTGCACGTTTGAACTAGATAAGGTCCCTGATTATTGCCTTTTCATTGATACACAGTCTGAAATTGGATATAATAATGCCCAGCAATGCTTGTCTCCTTTTGTGGGGAATTTTTTTACTCAAAGATAGGAGTGGGCTGTTCTCTGTTTGTTCTATGATGCTGTTCTCTGTTTGTTCTATGATGCTGTTGTTGAATCTGTAACAGATTCCAAAGGCATTTCATGGTATTTATTTATACACCACTGGCTGGAGTGGGAGTGTCCTTATGAGAAACAAGGCCTGATGATTCAAGGAAAACCTACTGTTTCTTTCCAGTAGGGTCGCATATTTCAAATCTCTCTCTCTCTCTCTCTCTCTCTCTCTCTCTCTCTCTCTCTCTCTCTCTCTCTCTCTCTCTCTCTCTCTCTCTCTCTCTCTCTCTCTCTCTCTCTCTCTCTCTTACACACACACACACACACACACACACACACACACACACACATCTATCTATCTATGGATAGCACTGTGGTGGCGCAGTGGTTAGAATGCAGTATTGCAGGCTAATTCTGCTGACTGCCAGGGGTTCAATTCTCACCAACTCAAGGTTGACTCAGCCTTCCATCCTTCTAAGGTCAATAAAATGAGGACCCAGATTGTTTGGGGCAATGTGCTGACTCTGTAAATCGCTTAGAGAAGGCTGTAAAGCACTGTGAGGTGGTGCATAAGTCTAACTGCTATTGCTATTTCTGTCTGTCTGTCTGTCTCTCTCTCTCCCTCCCTCCCTCTTCCTCTCTCTCAATCATATTTGGAACTGTCATCTTCCTGACAGATGGATTCTGGGTGGTGTACAATGAAATATTGAAACATAAATACATTATACTGCAGGGGTGTTAAACTTGATTTGATTGAGGCCCACATGAGGGTTGTGTTTGACCTCGGGGGGGGGGGGATGCAGGGGGCATGGCCAGCTTGACATCACTCATGTTGGGGGCACCTGTGGTGGCCTGAGTGCTCCTCAGCTCCTGAGTGGTCCTGAGTGGTCTTTTGCAACCATCTGCCAGTGAAAATGGAGCTCTGTTTTCACTGGCAGAAGTAGCAGGGGCCGGTCCTTTGCTCTTTCCAGGGCAGCCCCACAGGCCAGATCTAAGTACCCCGTGGGCCAGATCCAGCCCACAGGCCTTGAGTTTGACACCCCTGGTATACTATATAAAAGTTAAAAAGAGGCAAGGATGATTAAAAACAATGTTAAAAATTATGGTAATTAGAAAGGTAAAGGGAAGGCTTTCAGGGCACTAACCAGTCCCATGGCTCTGTGCTCATCTGAATTCCCCAGACAAGGCTGCAGAGCCATTTTTTCACAATATTTTGGAAGGCCAGGAGAATGTTCCATGGGTGGGGGTGGGTGGGTAGGAGCAATAGCAGAGACAGCCCCATCCCTAGACTCCCCCAGTTGGAATTCTTTAACTGACGGGCTCAGCAACACACCTTTCCTGTCTTACACTGAAAATCTTCCTACTCTTATTTCCACATGATTGGCTGTCATTGAGGAAAGGAGCAAGGAGCAATAAATGACAATGTATTGATGGGATTATACAGGGTAGATGGTCCCACAGACAAAAATAGCAAAGATAACACCCATACACACTTTGTACTGTGAAGAAGTTCCCAGAAAATATTCCAGCTGGTTTAAAACTAAATAAGTTGACCAATTTAGTCAATAATATGATGGTACAAGGGGAACTCAGATGATCCAGTGGGTCTTTGGCAATAGTCCTAGTTTAAAGAAATGGAGGGCATTCTGTATTCATACTTGCAGCAGACCTTAGCCACTAGTGGTTGTGACCACCTGGATGTTGGGGTCCATTGATAGAAAGACTTTCAAATAAACACAGTAGGATTCCAGCTTCTAGGTAAGGGAGGCATCCTGCTCATAAATGGTACATTTTATGCACTAACCCCATTATAGAAACGCAGGAAATTGCTGCCATCACTAATAAACCTGTAGCAGCAAGAAAAAAAAAGGCGTATTTTTCCCAGTCATGAGCCTCTCATGAGCCTCTCTCTTGTTGTTGCTTTGCACATAAAGTTCATAGAATGCACTTTTGACTAGACTTCTATCAATTTTTGAGAATACTCTATACCCCAGTGGTAGGTTGCTACCAGTTCGCTTTGGATCAGGCAAACCGGTAGCGGTGGCGGGAGGCTCCACCTCCCCTCCAGACGCTTCTGTGCATGTGCAGAAGCAGCGCATGCACAAGTGAACCAGTAGCAATGGGATTGGAAACCCACGACTGCTGTACCCATGGAAAGAGATAGATTTACAATCACACTCTGGTCTGTATATGCATGAATATGTGTCTAGACTCTGACACAGCTGTTTAGCCTTGCAAATTCTATTTTTGAGGATGTTCATCCTCCATTTTACATGGTAACATTTTTTGGAGAGACTCAACCAGGTTTCCTTACTGTTTATTGAATTTCCTTTTTCTTTATTGTTATCTTAGATATTTGCACCTTAGCCACTCTCTGTAATCCTGCATTTAATCTCCAATTAAATTGACCAGATTTAGAGCGCCATTCTATTGACTCTTACTCAGAAATGCCCCACCATACATAATAGAAGAAATTGCCTAGATCAGGGGTCAGCAATCTGTGGCTCTGGAGCCACATGTGGCTCTTTCACCCCTCTGCTGCGGTTCCCTGTCACTCAAAATATGTGTCACAACCACCAATGTGCGACACCCGCTGGCATGCGATTTATTGAGCTTTTCAACCCCCGGTAGGCCAACCATGGATAAATCCAAGAAAAGAAAAGTTTCAGAAGAAAACAGAACATTTAATTCAATTACATATGGTAGTTTTGTGACCGCTCAAGAAATAGTCAGGAACGGGAATGATTTTGTGGCTCCCGGTGTTTTCTTTTCTGTGGGAAATGGGTCCAAATGACTCTTTGAGTGTTTAAGGTTGCTGACCCCTGGCCTAGATGTTATTGTAAATCATCATCCCATGCCATTTTGCCATGGAACACAGAGCTATTTATTTCCATTGTAGATGGCTCAGCAGATGGCAGCATCTGGTTGACTTTGGATGAACTTTGAAACAAGGAGGGACCCAGCGGTGAAATCTGGCTGGATCTATCTGGCTCGGGTGAACTGCCAGGGCTGGCGGTGGGAGGCTCCGCCCACCCACTGGGACATCATGTCCCATTTTTGACCCTCTGCGCATGCGCAGAAGAGGTGCATGCACTCACATTTCTGAACCGGTAGCGAAGGTAAGTGCATTTCACCACTGGAGGGACCTCATTAGAACTTGTACAGGAGACCTCTAAAACAATTCTAAGCTAGGACAGGAAGCCAGTGGGCATTTTACCAGAAAACAATTGAAAGTTGTTACCTTATGGTTCCCCAAAAAAACTTCATGGATATGTACAGGTCAGATAATCACTAGGAACTGAAATGAACTTGATGGCATTTTAGACATGCACATTATATTTTTTTATCTGAAAATATATAGAGCACAGATATCCATGACTTAATATGAAGCAGGCAAGATGGAAAAAGATTGCAACTCCACCTCCCCCAAACAAATAAGCCCCATTTCCCTGAAAGATGAGTACCCAAAAATATAAGGGCACACCCTCATCCCCAGAATTCTGGGAGGGAGATAATATAAAGTCTACACTATCAAATACAAACCAGTCAACATGAAGTATGAATGGGAGAGCTAATTCTATCAAGTCACTTTTTATGGTGCAAAAATGAAAACGATTGCCACCAGTTTCAAGAATGGATACATCCAGCTCATCTTCTTTCCTTTTTTATTTTTCAGACATGTTTGGGGCTTTGAGGACATCAAAATGCACCAATGTTTTTGGCGCTGCCGAATCTCAGTAGCATTATAATAAATGCACCAGCCATTGTTTTCCCCATTTAGCATTACTCCAGAGTGACAAAGGTTAGCACAGATGAGAAAGTTCTTGTATTTCTCCAGTGTGGTTTCCCACTATGGTGGGTAACTGTGGTATCTAGTGGTGTATTAACCATTAAGCAGACTAAGTATGTGCTTAGGGCACCAGGTCCAAAGGGGGCACCACAAAATCTTATATAGCCTAAGCTTGGCTTCATTTGTACAGTATGCAGAAAGGAGGGGGGACACCGAGTTTTGTCAGTGCTTAGGGCACCAATGAGCATTAATCCGCCATTGGTGAAATCCATTTTTTTTACTACCATGGTGAAACTGTTTAAGCATACAGTTTAGCATTCCTCTCTCTAGTCTAAGGTGTGAACTGAGCTTCTCATGTGAATCAGTTGCCACGAAGAATAGCACCTTGGGAGACAATAATCTGCCTCTTTGTGTTCCACCCTTGCTCATCAGAAAGGGAAAACAGGCCCATGTTTCAGCAAAGGGCTTTGAAGGTCCCTTGAGGGAAGTGATTAGGATCCTGGGGCCTGGAGGCCTGATTAGATGGGAATGCCTGCTGCAACTTGATAACTCAAGGAATAGGAGGCTTCAAAAGCCGTATCAGATTCTTTGGTAACCTATTGTTTAAATAAAGATGGCAGGATGGATGAATGGGAAGATTTAGATATCTGCATCAGTGTATTCTGATTCATCCTTACTTAAACACACACAAAGTATGCACATTCGGAATACCTAAGTATATGTGTAAGTGCAGTTGTAAGATCACCACTTGCTTATATCAACAAAATAGTCCATTAACTTGCTGCTTTTCTTTTCTTTTCTTTTCTTTTCTTTTCTTTTCTTTTCTTTTCTTTTCTTTTCTTTTCTTTTCTTTTCTTTCCTTTTCTTCTAGTTTTTAATCTCATTTGAGGGCCACTAGCCAAGGGAAATCTGATTGAGATTATTACAAAAATGAGAAAGTAAAATGATCAGAACTGTCCTTAGGATATGTCGATAGAGAATTTTTTTAAACATTTATAATAACTTGATTAACAATATTGAAGAGACAGCTTGCAGAAGTCTTTTATTATAGTTAGAATAACCTGCCAAATGCACAGGATGAAACTTACGGAGGAATCATTTTCCTTTATATAATCCGTCCATCCGGAACTGCAGGACATTTTAATTTATTCACCCACATGTGTGTGCATCAAACACATATGGCAGCATATCTGACATGCAAATAGATGAAGTTCCTACATAGTGTAAGCTGAAAAATTATGTTGCTGAATATTTGAGCTGCAGAATTATTTGATAGGACATTTTGTAAAATACTGCTGTGAACCTGGTATTTTGCTGGCAGTCCTGGAGAAGTGTTTTCTGTGAATGTACATATAATATATACTCAGAAACCACAGCAACATGGAGCTTTCAGGAGGATGCAAGGCCTTGAAATACATTTCCAAATAATTCACACAGGCCCAACTAGACTTACCATTAAATACAACAGCCTTAGGTTTTCAATGTACTTTATGCCTTTGATGTTAAACATCAAAAATGTATGTTTATAAGCAGGATTGGTCCTTTGTTGGGAAAATTCCAGGCCTATAAGATACATAAGTAACTAACAACAACAGCAGTAACTAACAACAACAGCAACAACAACATTGTATGGAAGGTAATGGCAAACTACTTTCATACTTTCATACATTAAGAGCTGTGGTGATGCAGTGGTTAGACTGCAGGCTACTTCTGTTGACTGCCGGCTGCCTGCAATTTGGCAGTTTGAATCTCACTAGGCTCAAGGTTGAGTCAGCCTTCCATCCTTCCAAGGGGGGTAAAATGAGGACCTGGATTGTGGGGGCAATAGGCTGACTCTGTAAACCACTTAGAGAGGCTTGTAAAAGCACTGTGAAGCAGTATATAAGTCTAAGTGCTAAGTGCTATACTCCTGCCAAGAAAGCAACATAGTATAAAATCTTCACCTAGAACTGACTTACTGGTACATATAGATAGCATAATTTTGACTCTTTGAGCATGAGAATACATGATTAAATGTTCTATAGAGATTAATCTCCACATGCTATCAAGACAAAGTAGCATGAAGGCTTCATTTATCAAGTGCATTCTTACCTATCAGCTTGAATGATACAAATACATCCTTTTGGATTCACATAGTACATTGCTGTCCCAAAACGAGAGATACCCATACAGTAATTTTTTTGTAAATTGAGCTCTGCAAGGAGCAACCAAAAAGGCATTCAGATTCTATTTTTGAACTTCAAAAAGCTTCAGCAGTCATTAATAAAGTCAATTCTGCATAAAATAGGTGGACACTACTATTTTGCTTTTACCATATGGAAGTGAAAACATTTCAATGATTTACTTCTAACATCAAGGTGTTCTACTTCTCTCCTTCTTCCAACAAAAGTGCCTATTTTCTTTGACCCTGACCTCAAAACTGTCAATGCAATTAATTCTAAGCCCCCATAAACTTCAGGGGCTGTGACAGTTGGAAATGACCTTGCAATTGTCCAGGCTATAATTCTCTGGCTGGAAATTCAGCTTCCAGGAACTCAGATTTCATTGGGTAAAGCATACCATCCAAGGTAACCAAAGAGGAATCAGCTCTAGTAGAAAAAGTCATTTAAGTAAGATGGCGGTACATAATTTTGATAGATAATGATAGATAGATAGGAAGATGATAGATAGATAGATAGATAGATAGATAGATAGATAGATAGATAGGTAGATAGATAAATAGATAGATAGATAGAAGGTAGGTAGGTAGGTAGGTAGGTAGGTAGATAGATAGATAGATAGATAGATAGATAGATAGATAGATAGATGACAGGTAGGTAGGTAGGTAGGTAGGAAGATAGATGATAGAAAGACAGAAAGATAAAAATAGAGTTGAACTGAAGTGGAACATGGGATAATGGCATAGCCTGGTGGAGAACCCAAATTTGAATTTTTCTCATCCTTTCTTTCCTTTACATTATTTGAATTAGACTTCTACGATAAAAAGAAAGCCAAAGTATGATAGCTGAATTTCCCACGTGACCTTGAAAGAATGTGTAAGGTCTATCTCAACAACTCTGAGGGAATCTGTTGTCGAATAAAAATGATAGTCCAGACTTTTCTATGCTATGGAAGTTTCCAATGTCCCTTAATAAGGTTAAACTTCTGAAAGAACTAATTAGATGAAAGTTGCTATGTGAATGTTGTCTTACTCAGGAAAGTATCATATCTACCAAAGATAAACTATGAAATAAAAGGAAATAACAGGACTGTAAAGGAAGACACAGTCTGGCATTAGATTCCTAATGTTGATGTATGCTATGGATGCACATTTAGAAAGAATTGCTACATTTTTGATAAAAACACATGCACTATAAAAGAAAAGACTGATTATGAGACCTCTTCAATCTGCTGCTTGTAAGATGGCTGTTGATAATGCTGTGTTGTCTATAGCAGGAACACTTTACCCAAAATCCAGTCTGCATATCATGTGTTCAAGAGCTATGGGAACTGCAGCTCAAAATATCTAAATGCATTAGGGGTTCAATGCAGTGGTGGGCTGCTCCCGGTTTGCCCCGGTTCGGGCAAACTGGTAGTTGTGGTGACAGGAGGCTTTGCCCACCCACCCAGACATCATCAAAAACAATCTGTGCATGTGCAGGAGCACCACACACTCACAAAGCAAGCGCACACACCCGTATGCTACCGATAGCAAACCAGTAGCCCCGGGTTTTGAAACCCACTATTGGTTCAATGCTGACTATCTATTGCTTATAATTTGCCCTGGCAGTCCAAAGAAAACTGATCCATCCTTCCCATTAAAATATTTTTCTTAACCCTTAAAGCCACCCATTAATGCAAAATGCTGTGTGAGAATTGTCCCTTGGCAAGAATTGTAGAGCTGATAGGATGGCCTGGATCAAATTCTGTTCTAAGTTTGCAAATGTTCAAGTCTCATAGTTCATCGTCAAACAGCAAAATAATGGTTTAGTGAGGGATGGAATTTATTTTCAAAGTAGACTGCAATACTGGCTGGGATGATACAAAGATGAGAGGATCTGGAGCATGTACAGAAGGTCTTTTTCTCAAGGTGGAATATTTATAATTAATCTTCAGGCATGTAACATTTGAGCAGAAAAAGTCAAGCTTCAGGGTTTCAAACAGTTTCTCAGAAATTAAGCACGAAAAGTGACTCATTTGTTCTGAAGCCTCAATTTAGTCAAGGAAAATTAATCCTTTTCTAAAGCTTCTGGATTTCCTATGAAGAACAATGAAAGAATTAGATATGTGAAAAGAATGAATGTGCAAAGTTTTAATACTGGTTTATTAATGTTAGTGATTTGTGTTTTTATTTTTAATTGCAGATTCCATTCTAAATATATATTTTAGATATAATCTGATCTAAATATGTGGGTGCTTTCTTGGGTACTGCTGTAGAGCCATGTATATGAATGTGCTCAGAAATCAAGAATAATGTTGCTCACAACTCAACGGAGAAGCACGGCTGGAGGTAGCCTTAAGTCAGTTTTTGTTTCTTCTATGTTAAATTAGTATTTCCCCTCTTATTATAGCACAGGTTTTGTTGTGGATATAATCTGATGCATTTAGTCAATTGTTCTGTTGGTTGCATCCTCCAGTCACTTTGAACGGTAGGATTAGCTCAGCTGATAACTTTAGACCTAGGGTGGACATGCCTCTTCCTTTCTGGCTCCTGGACTGTCTCCTAGGCCATTCTACTACAGGTTGTGTAAAAGTCCAGTTCTTTCAATACAGTTTTCCCCCTGTTTCTTTTTTTTCTTTTGTCCCTCCAGGTCAATTTTGGCTCCTAGTAACTGCTTGGACTAGTCCTCAAAGTTTTCTTGGTAAAGTTTTCAGAAGTGGTTTTTCTTTGCCTCCTTCCTAGGGCTGACAGAGGTTGGTTCAAAATCATTCAGCTGGCTTCGTGTCTGAAGCAAGACTAGAACTCATTGTTTTCTGGTTTCTGGGCTGATGCCTTAACTACCCTGTTTCCCCGAAAATAAGACATCCCCTGATAATAAGCCCAATTGGGCTTTTGAGAACATGCGTTAAAATAAGCCTCCCCCCCAAAAAATCAGTCCTCCCCAAAAATATTTAAACACAGAGGTGGAAATCAGGTAAGACCGCAAGAAGAGCCCCATCTTGTTCCACATACCCCAAAATAATAAGACCTCCCCAAAAATAAGGCCAAGAGCTTATTTTGGGATTCAAAAAAATATAAGATGGGATCTTATTTTTGGGAAAACACGGTACTACATCAAACTGGCTCTCCTCTATAGTTGCCAGATTTCCAATTGATTAGCTTGAAGACCTGGTTGTGAAAGAGGACTAAAAGCTGACCAGCATTTCAGGTAGCCCACAGAGTGTCACCTGCTGCCACTCCATAGATAATTGAACTCATTTTCCCCATGAGTTTAATATTTATCGTGTAAAACCTGGTTTAACAACTCCAATGCTGGGTTCCCAGACAATATTCAGTCAAAACTAAACAAACCATATTATGGACTAATGCAGTCTATCAGTTTGCTAGACTGTGCTGAGCATAGTTGCTCTATGGCGCTTTACCACAACTGTTGTTAAACACACACAAAGGAAAGTCCAGTCCTTCTATTACTTATATTCACTCATGGCAAAGTACTCTTATTTTTATTTTTACTGAAGTGGAACTAAGTCTCAGAAATAATGACCTGCATAAGCTTCACTGATTAAAGTCATGGCAAGTTATGACTTGTACATAGACCTAAGACCAATGAACTTTCCAAATGTGCTACTTTATTGTGCTAGCTATCATATCAATTTTTTTAATATTTTGAAACTAGAAACTTTGGTAATTTACGATAGTGGCAAATTACTTTGGTAACTTCAAATTGCTGCTAATGTAGTTTTTGATTCTTAAAGAGAATCAATTGAATCTAAAGTTGCAAAGTGAAACAAATTTGATTTGTTAAAACACATTCATTCAATTACATTTTATTCACTCACTTATAAAATTGATTTTTTTCCTCAGCCCTTGAATGTTTGCAAAAAAATGTCCAATGTGGCCCTCAGACTGAAAAGTTTGGACTTAGATATTTGGGTTCCATATGAAATACATATCTAAATGTTGCATTTTGGAATGGTGAGAACAATTAATTTAGAATTTTATTTTCCCAATCTGTAATGAATGTTTGCTTGAAAGAATTTAAAAGAATCTTTAATGAAAAGCATGCATAACCATTTCCTCATATTGAGCTTAGATCTTGCTGACTATTCTACGACTTTTAGACTATTCAGCTACAATATGGAAACAGTTTGTCATTGTCTTGTTGCTGAAAGATTTTAACTTCCCATTCTAATCTATACCTCCAAGATTTCCTTATAGGTTTTCATCCAAGCTCAGACTAGTTCTGAATCTGTTAAACTTTTCATTATCTGGCAAAGTTTTGCTCCAATGGTCTTTAATGAAACACTCTTTGAAAGCAAATTGTTTCTATTTGACTTAGAATAGTTACTAGAGATTTTGCAGTTCTTTAAACCCGGGTTATTCATAAAAGAGCAGTAAGGCTAGTTTCAAACCAAATTTATAACTTCCTGGCTATCTGGAGTTTTCTGGGGTTTTTTTGAAAACGATAGGAAGAGCCCTCTGTTCATCATATACTGTACATTCTATTTGTTCAGAACTTCCGGCATGGATGGAATATATAGAAATGTCCTGCTGTGGAACAAATTATTAACCTGTCAGTTTGTGAGCATTTAGAAAAGAATGCACTGCTTGGCAGAAACCGCCATTGGTTAATAAGGAATAAATCATGTCAAACCAATCTGACTTCTATTTGATCGAGTGACCTGTTTAACTGACAAGGGAATGTGATGGACGTTTAGGAAAGCATGTAACAAATGCTTCCAGAAGATTCTTGTAGAGAAGATGACAATACGCTACCATTAAATGGTGTAGATCAGTGACTCCATAGAAGCTGGAAGGAAGTGTTGAAGCATATTGCAGGGCTTCGTTCTATGTCCTGTGCTATTTTAATATATTTATAAATTGCTTGGATGATGGTTAAATATGATTATCAAATTTGCAGATGACACAAGAAATGGGGAGGTTAGCAAAAACTTCAGTCGACTATCAAGATTCAGCTGAAACATTAGGGACAAAACAGCAGGAGCAATTTCAGAAAGGACAAATACAAAATTCTACATAAGGGTTAAAAAAATCACATTGTGAATATAGGATGGGGGAGCCATGTTGCGATGCAGTACATGGAAAAAGATTTAGGTGTCCTTATGATTCACAGGGATGTGGTGGCTCAGTGGCTAAGCTGCTGAGCTTGTCGATCGAAAGTTCAGCAGTTCAGCAGTTTGAATCCCTAGTGCCGCGTAACAGGGTGAGCTCCCATTACTTGTCCCAGCTTCTGCCAACCTAGCAGTTTGAAAGCACGTAAAAAATGCAAGTAGGAAAATAGGGACCACCTTTGGTGGGAAGGTAACAGCGTTCCGCGTACCTTTGGCATTTAGTCATGCCGGCCACATGACCACGAGATGTCTTCAGACAGTGCTGGCTCTTCGGCTTTGAAACAGAAATGAGCACCGACCCCTAGAGTCGGGAACAACTAGTACATATGTGTGAAGGGAACCTTTACCTTTACCTTTACCTATGGTTTACAAACCAACATAATTCCAAAGTGAGATGCACTTACCAAACAAAAGTAAATATACCATCCCAATTGTAGCATTAAGAACAAGATATGTTAGCATCTCTCTCTGTTCTCCACTGATCAGACAGCATTTTAGGAAGAATATTGGTGAATTGGGGCATACATTCTTCACCTTGAGTTATTTATAAAAAATCATAATGGTGGGATTAAAAAACCACATAAATAAATAAGGAGATAAGCAACTAAGACGATCAGGGGCAGGTGATCTTCTGGAAAAACACATGGGGAACAATTGGAGGCATTGGGTATATTAAGCATAGAATAGACAAGATTGCAGGAAGAACTGAAATTTACTGTACCTTCAGATATTGAAGAATTGTCATATAGCAATAGCAATAGCACTTCGGTTTATATACAGCTTCACAGTGCTTTACGGCCCTCTCTAAGCAGTTTACAGAGTCAGCATATTGCCCCCAATATGCTGGGTCCTCATTTTATTCATCTTGGAAGGATGGAAGTAAATTTTGAGGATTGTACTTCTGGCAGTCAGCAGAATTAGCCTGCAATACTGCATTCTAACCACTGCGCCACCATGGCTCTGTTATATAGAATGTAGAGCAGAATTCTTAGAAGTTGTTTCAGAAGAGAGGACAAATCAAATGAATATTCATTAAACTATTAAATTGTAAGATTTCAGATAGATCTTGACAAAAACATTCCAATGGTAAGCGCTGTTTGATGATTGAACATATTACCTCAGGAGGCAATAGACTTTCTTTTGCTGAAGGCATTTATGCAGAGGCAGGAAAGCCACTTGTCAGGAATGGTGTAAAAGAGAATTTCCACCTAGCAGAGTTAGAATAGATGAATTTTAAAATTCCTTCCAAATATTTCATTCTATGATTCTATGAATAATAGAGCTGGAATTCAAGTCATTTGGACTGTTACAAGGTAATGTGTACAATTCCTCCAAAAAGAGTACAAGTATATAGATCTGACGGTCAAATTAAAATACTAGCTCTGTTATCCTGGTTTTCATACCTAATTCTATCCTGATTCCTATTGCCTTTACTAAGGGAGGTCAGATCCAATAAGTAAAAATAATCATTGGTTTAGAAAGAAAACTCATTGGTTTCAATGAGGTATATTTCTCTTTTGACCTCTTTCTTTTTTAGTCTTTCTTTTTGCCATATATGCATTCTTGTCAATAGATGATATCAACATCATCATCAACAACAACAAGAGTTGGATGAAAAAGTATCAAGAAAATCTTCAACCCAACCACATGAAATGTATCCTTTTCACGTTTCAAATTATAAACTATTCAATGGTGGATTTTAAAAAATTAAAAACCCATAATTTCATCAAGATCATAGGATTTTGTTAGAAAAAGGAAATCTACACATTTCAGAGTACAAATCAGTATATACAGAAATAATACAGAAATGTGAAATCGATTGTCATTATTCTGAAAATATTTTTAGCTTGTTTATACTAATTTTGGGGAATGTCTGGATCTTAATTCCTCATGACATATTGTTTCAGTTATTCAACATAACATAACTTATGTTTTTCTGGTTTAGGTTGTGTGGAGACCTAGATGACTATCATCCAAAATGTAATGCAAAAAAAAAAAATCCTAAAAGAAAAGAAAATGTATTTAATCCAATAGGGAAATTAAGGTCGTAGTATATTTTGAGTACAATAATGATTCTCTTTTTCAGCAAAAGGACTAAGAAACAATCTTGGGAATAAATATAACAATATAGACCAGTGATTTGTTTTATATCACATGCCTAGTTTTAAAAAATGATTTTAAAAAGTTTTACATGTTTAAAAAACAAATGGGGGGCATCTCAATATGTAGCAATTAAACTATTGCTGTAGTGGATAGGAAACGTTGAATTCATATGTTCCTATATTTTCTGCACTTAAAAATACATGAAAGAGGCTTTATTTTTCCAGGCATCCCACGTCTATTGTCTTTACAGTTTTTGGAAACAAAGTAAAAAACAAAACAAAACCCTGCTGAATTATTTTCTTTTCCCCAGACAAAAAGAAGACACACAATTTATTTCAAGCCACGTTCAGTTCAATGAGCACCTCTACATGTGATCTTTATAACATTCCAGAACTAACTCCATATTGTTGTGATCTCACAGCATCATCTGTGTTTAGCAATTGAACCAGTTTGTTTCTGAATGTATATTTGAAACTTTGGTTGGTCCTAAGAGACAGAAGCTGTCCACTACTTCAAATACCTTCAGGTATAAGCAAAATCATTTAGGCATACACAAAATACTGAACATGAGCTCAAAAGGGTATAAACATTGTCTTCATCTTATTCCCTAGCCTATAAATGAGACAGACTTAAGTCATCCTTAGCTGTGTCATTGCTAAAGTAGTGCTTTCCCCCTTTCCAGGGATATCCTCAAAATTTATACAATATTTTAGGTTCTGGCTTTGTTTCTATTTCCTTAGAGGAAAGTCAAGTGACTAGAAACAAAGGCAGCAGAGGCTGCCTATTGAGATGAGCAGTTTTCACGATAGAATAGCTTTATGCCAAGTGAAGGATGGGTGGGAAGCATTTCAGCATGATAGGGAGGAAGCAAAAAAGGCTGCCACAAAACTAAAATCTGTTTGCTGCTGAAAATATCAAGGTTTCCTAATCAGAATGATGTATAAAAAGCAAATGTAAATTGAAACTTTCTTTGCAGACCTGTGTGAAATTTGCTTGGTTGGTTGGTTATCCAAGTTTCCTTCACTTAACTTAGGTGAAAAAATAATTAGGCTGAGAGTCAAGAAAAACTTCGCTGACTTTCCGTAGATCATCTGCAATTCTAACTGTTGGATTGATAAATCCTAGTTTTACTTGATCTAGTTAATATGATTTTACAAGCAGTTCCAAAGCTCATGTTTCCCTCCTGGTTGATGTGGTGCTTTCTTTCAGGAGTACAATACATGCTTAGACAGCCATAATAGAGTAGTGATTAAGATGGCGGATTCTCATGTTTAAGTTCAGATTCCACCAAGGTGTTTACTGGATGGGTTTGGGCCAATTATTGGGTTTCAGGCCAATCTACTATATAGGGTTTTTATTGTTAAGATAAAATTAGGGATATTGGTAGAAAATGATAGGCTAAAAATACAACATTAAAAAACCTACCCCCAAATAAATATTATACCTATTATCAGCAGTAGAAAATAAACTAACAGCAAGCCTAGATTCCAGCTTTGAGATCGAGCAAAATCAAAGAAAGAACAAATTTATAAAACCAGGCAGGAATTCCTGTGCCATAACCTCTTGAGAAGGTTTCATTGGGGAAACGTGGTAAGGGCGTGGGGGGTGGGGAATCTGATGACAGACTGGCAGAATGAAGTGTGACCCTTGTTTGTTAGGATAGGCAAAGTACTTAGAGGAGATGTCTTAAACTCATGTTGTTTTAGATAAAAGAATCCAGGCCTTGTTGTGGGATTAATAGACTAATCATGAACATATCAGTCTGTTCCCTCTTCTCAGTTTAAAGGACTAGCATCATCACCATCTTTCTAATACTTTACTTTAAAACACACAAACACACACACACACACACACACACACACAAATTCAGAAGAATTTCACAACCTGGAAAAATATTCTCAGGTCAGAGTAAAGTAGTTTATCAAATAAAATGCACTAGCAGCAGTTCTTCTCCATAAACTCTAGATTAATGTGGTCTATAATTGAGTCTCCATTTTTTTTTAAAAAAAGTATACTGATTATTCTTCCAATTAACAAAGCCAAAAGAACAGGAAATCATCATGCAGAATAGAGTAAGCCATAATTCAATTTTGTTGCCTTACTTTTTACTCCACGGCTGTGTGGAGATAGGGGTGGGCGGGCCGGGAAGAGACCTGGCCTGCAGCTGACAGATCAAGGGCCAGGAAGAGTCAAAAAGTTTCCATGCAGGAGTCTGTCCTCCTGCCAGAGTTCCCTCAGCTTCAGAAGTAGTATCTTTTTGCTTTCCTTCTATGAAGAATAGTGATTTAGGAGACAGGTGCTATTTCTGCCAGAGAAATAGGACTGAGAGAAGGTCTAACTGCACCAGTATGATGGCCTTAGCTTCTGGGCATCTTTCAGGAAAACCACAAGACATAGATTTATTTAAAGACCTGGCAGAACAGGTAATTTTTCTTTCAAATATACATGCATATCCACCTTCTTAAAGATAAGAGATTTACCTTAGGACTGGTAATAAAGTGTGTCAATGTGAATGCATCCTGGAATAGATGTGAAAAACTGTTCCTACCTTCCCATGGTCATACAGTATTGTAAAACAGCAATCATTAAACTGTTGAAAACACGCATGCACAGTCACATATACAATATGCCTAAGATTGTTTCTTTAAAACAAGAAAAACACAAAAGAAATCACATAAGACAGTTATCAAAATATGTTTTATTTTATCTTATGTTTAATTTAATACATCATTCAAACATCTCAATGGGATGCTTAAGATTGCATATAATAGCATATTTCATCAGTTTGTGAAGTGAAATTTCTTTCGATATTCTTAGTGCAACAGTCAATACAACATTCAACCTATGTGATCATTGGTCTTGAGTGTAACATATGCTAAAAATCCATTTGCACGGAGGACACTTTAAAGAAAGTACACTTCTTCAATGATCTTTCAGTCAAAAATTCATGCTATGAGCTTTCATCCAAAAGCCTTCTAATGATCCCACTCCTCAAGCCCCAGCTGTTTCGAAACAACATTTAAAGAAAGATTTGACAATATCTTGTCTTCATTTATGCAAGTGATTCTTGCTTGAAACTGGGCAGATCAAAATCTTCTTTTGGTCTTTTGGATGAGCATATTGGACATCTGTACATTGTATGAAAAATGCTAACATTCCAAAGAACATAGTTGAAAAAGTTCAGTTGGAAACTGTTCAGAGAACTAGACTTTATATGGTTTATACTATAAATACTATGAGCCAGATCTTTTCAGTCTAAAACACAGACATGCTGTACATACAAACATCTTGGATCAGAAATCATATTATTTAAGCCAGCATTGTTGTTTATTATACTGAAGTGGGAACAATGCTACATATCCATTGTTCAAAGGGACCACCTAGGCACCAACTGTGTATATAACTGTGATGGTGAACCTATGGCATACGTGCCCGAGGTGGCGCGAGGAGCCATATTGCCTGGCACACGCACCGTTGCCCATTCCTCTTATGTGTTCTGGTGTACATACACATGCAATGATCAGCTGACTTTCATGCGAGCAGCAGTGCTGGAAACTGGAAGAGCTGGTTTTCCATTTTCCTGCGTGAGCATGTGTTCCAGCCAACTGATCATTGTGCATGCATGTGTGCCAGAAACGTGGAAGACACAAGTGCCCTGGGCAGCTCCTCTTCCAGGTTGCAGCCCAGACAAGCACGTGTGCATGCTCCCTTTTCGGCACTCGGTGCCGAAAAGGTTCACCATCACTGGTATATAAAAAGGTGTATGTTTTGATGTTGCTTTTTGGAGATAAAATGTGGAAATGGGCACAATAATTGATTTATGAACCTTATTTTAAAAAAAAACAAAAAACTCCAGCAACAAAACATGGAGGTGTGTATAATATCAAAGAATGAAACAGTCTTTGGAGACAATCAAAGTATTCCCTGCCATGATGAAGGAGACTACCACACTTAATGCAATGGCAGCAGATGGGTGAAGACCACAGGAACTTTGTTTGTCTGACATTCTGGAAGTACAAGCTAAGTAAGGGGAGAGATGGAGGTGGATTGAAAGCTCCAAGGAAAAGAATCACCATTAAGGTTAGTCTGTCTCATGATTGTTTCTTATTAAAAAAGAGACTGCAGTTTATCTGTGCAGGATATGCTCTTCAGATGAGGGAATTAGCAGAACGACTGCCTCCATATCATCTAATTAGCAAAAATGTTGATAAGCAGATACAATCACATATGATTAGGATCCTTTTTAAAAGCCACTCCATTAATTAAATAGACAGAGAGGCTGCCTCCAACCCTCACGTGCTACTGATTAGAATACAAATATTTACACTAATCTCACCTCCATCAGTCAGGGGACACTTTTGAGTATTTTCAGTGACATCTGATTACTATTGATTTTCATCCCCAATGTCAGGCCATTTTGTTAGTATCTGAAAGTGCTGCCTTCACTTTCGGATGCTTTAAATCATGTTAAGGGTTTATCTTAATGACGCTGCTGATAACCACTGCTCAGGTCACTCGTACTTTCTCTTCAAAGAACAGAGCCTGGGCTGGTTTTTATTGTTTGTACTTGAGATTTAAGATACGAAAAACATTTCTCATTTCAAAGCCTCAGTTTCTAGGGACTGAGCTGCCTAGCTAGTTTCCCTCTGGGTAGTTATTTCATGTGGACAGCACTCTGGTGCCATCCTTGAATTCTTCTCATGTTCCTTCTTCCTCTCCAGTTTGCTTACTCACCTCAGTTCACGATCTCTCTCTTTCCCCCTCCTCCCTTTAGTTACACAAGTCAAACTTACAGCAATGGTAAGTTTGGAAACTTCTGAGAATCCATGATGACTGCTGTAGGATCTTAGAAGTGAGCATTGATCAATTCCTGGGAATAAATATATACCATTTCAGATCCAGCTAGTTCTGTCCCAAAAAGGAAGTTTACATGCAAGGTTTGTGGTGAATCAAAAGAGCAGGGTGGGGCTGGGAGTGGGGTTAGGTCTGGGGTACTATCAAAGAGGCATATTTGGCATGTACAGACACTGCCTACGCAATTTATCTGATGGGGCTATGCTGCCATTGGGTGCCATTTTTTTGTCCATCAATATCAATGGTAAAAGATAGGTCCACACTAGTCGTCAAGAAGCGGGAATCCTATTATCATATATGGTGGACTTGCAAGAAAGTGAAAGCCTTTTGGGTTAGAATATGGTGGGTTGTGCAAAATGTTTTGAAGAAAAAATTGAAATTTTCTCCTAAATTGTTTTTATTGGGGATGAGACAAAAATGATATTATACATGATTACAGCAGCCAGATTACTGATTGGCCAATACTGGAAAAAAGACTCTATGCCTACTATAGAAGAATGGACTTTGAAGGTGGCCAGTTTTGCAGAAATGGCGAAGATATCAGCATATTTGAGGGACCAAGAAACTTATATGTTAGAATGGAAGAAATGGATAGACTATGTGCAGAACAAATATCAAACAAGGAAGTACCAGATAGTTTTTAGTTGAATGTTAAGATGCAGAAATTTGTAGCGTAGTTAGGGGTTAGGGTTGTAGGAGGGTAATGTATGTTATAGTAAATGATGGTATGATTTGGATTTCACCCGGGAAGTTGGGGGGGAAGGACTGGGGGGGGGGGTTAAAGGAGGGGGGGGTTGGGGAGGGGTTTTAGGGGAGGGGGGTAGGAGAGGGAGGGGTTAGGGGAGAGGGGGGTAGGGGAGGGAGGGATTAGGGGAGAGGGGGGGAAATGGGGGGAAAATTTGTAATTGTAAAACTTTTTTAATTAAAAAAAAAAGAAGCAGGAATCCAGGGATCGGTGAGCTTTCTTTGTATCAGAAGTTGAATGGGGGAACTTGGGAATGGAATGTGGGCAGGCTTAAATTTATAGTGTAGGGTTTTTAGGTAATTTTTGAGGTGGTCATTTCATCCTTTGAAATGTACTGTACCTACAAAGAGTTTTAAGTCATCCATCATCTTTTGTTTTCCACTTGAAATGGATGAAAATGTATTCTGCCAATGTTCACATTTGCTGTCAGAGTTCAGTGATATGATCCTAGGAGGCTCCCAGGGAACCTGAGTATAGCATACATACTTCCCCACTCTTTTGGCTTATGGAATAACTGCCCAACCAATAATATAAGATCACCTGAACAGGTGTGTTTTGGAAGACATTCATCCTAAATTGAAGAACGCTGGCTACCAACTAGCAAAAAACTCTTACGTACAGAGCCTTTCTATGAAAAGTTATCAGTCTAAGATTCTGGCATGAGTTGCCTCATAGATGTGAAATGGGATCTATCAAGAGAGCCAATTTGCATAGCAGACCCAAACAATAGGACTGATGTCTGTCTCAAAGGAATGAAAAGCCTCTGCCCATTGATTGGCTGAAATGCTTCTGATGTCACAATACTACTCAGCAGCAAATGTCTTGAAATCAAACAATATGAGCAAGCAGCCTTTCTCTTTCCCTTTGGCGCCAAAACCCTTACCATTGGGCTGTGAGGAAAGAAGTGCCACAACCAAAACTACTGGATCCACTGGATCCAAATTGTATAGGACCTTGTGTCCCCTGATAAAATCAGCCAAGTAGTCTCCAAATCCAGCTACCTTTTTCTTTGGGATGGTTAATTATTACGAAGTCCTAGGACTGAACCAAAATGCCTCGCAAGAAGACATTAAAAGGGCCTACCGTAAGCTGGCATTAAAGTGGCACCCAGACAAGAATCCTTATAACAAGGAGGATGCAGAGAAGAAATTCAAAGCTGTAGCTGAGGCCTATGAAGTTCTGTCAGATCCCCAGAAACGTTCTCTCTATGACCGGCCTGTCAAAGAGCCACGGTTTAGAGGGAGAGGAGCCTGTGGCACTTTTCCCCACAGCCCCTTTGATTTTGACTTTGTCTTCCGCAGCCCTGAGGAGATCTTCCGAGAGTTTTTTGGAGGAATGGACATCTTTGCACATGACTCCTGGGACAACGAGTTTGACGATGATAATCGTGGAGAGGAAAACCGGAATGGGTTGCAAAGTCCCCTTGGACTCTTTTCTGGACTAGGTGCCTTTTCCAATTTTGCATTTAATTCCCTTGGGCCCGGTGTGCACACTATGTTCTCCTGCAGGTCCTTTGGCGATGATAGCAGTGGAGCACAGAATTTTAGATCTGTAGCAACTTCTACAGAAGTCATCAATGGACGGAGAATCACCACTCGAAAAATTGTTGAGAACGGGCAAGAAAGAGTTGAAATCGAGGAGGATGGTCAACTGAAGTCCATAAGAGTAAATGGAAGAGAACAGTTGAAATGCTAATAATTCTCCACATGTCTGTCCAAAAAGCAATAGTCAGCTGCTTGTACAATCTTAAAAGGACTCTTGTTCCGTAAAAGCGGAAACCAACTAATAAACTCGTACACTGAGTTCAAGACCTATGTGGTAATGACTTCTGAATTACTTGGAATAACTCTGGTGGTCAGGGTGTGATTTATTTTGATGATTCCCCAAAATGTACTGAAATAACCTCAGTTAGAGTCTATGATTTTACTGTTTAGATGTTATCCTCTAAAGTCAATTGCTGGGAGTGAGTATCTAATTTGGACAGGTGTTTAATTAGAATATTTTTGAATAAAGGTTTTGAGGACAGAGTAAACAGTACATACACAGCAGTGCGGCTCTGAATAAATTAAAAAATACGTAGCTTTAAAGACAGTCATGAAAATGATAGAAATTCTTCTGGATAAAAAAGAATTCTGATGGTTTTGATAGTTATTAAAGTTAATAAGATCAAAGATCAAATTAACTTCTTTATGGAGCTTTAAGTCTGCTTTTGGATTAGAACATAGAAATGATGTTATATATTTCTGAATATAATGAAAGCACACAAACACACACATGCACACTCTTTTCCAAACTCTTCACCTGCTCTCAAGATCAAGTATATATTATTTTTAAAAACTGGAAAAGAACTATTTGATACAAAATTTATATATGTCAAATGAATTATTTGGGATGTATAATAAAAATAGCAAAAAGAAGTAAATTGGAAAGGTCAGTAGAAGCAACTAGGATGCCCTTTGATAAACAGTGCAGATTTGTTCAGTAAATTTTGAAACATGGACTGAGAACAGTTCAAGAGATAAAATGAAACGACAATAATTTAAATTATGCTTAGGTAACTCTCTCCCAAAGATATATATTTATCTAATATTTTCCTGATTGTATGATTATATCCTTTGCTGGACTAACATATTGAATTGCTAATATCAGTGAGTATATTACTTTGATGGAAACATGAATCTTTAAGCCTTAGCCTACCACATTTACCGTACAATGTATTTTTCAGTATTGGTTTGTTGCACTGTCTGTATTTAAATTAGCATTCTGTTAGCAAAACCATAGTGCTATTAAAAAATTTAAAAGCATTGTTTCTTATAATTCATAGCATTTATTGTTAGATTTATGTCCTGCTTTGTTATTTAAGATCTTCTTCTATCTATTTTTCCCACAATTTAACCCCATGAGATAGGTTGGAGTAAGTAAATGGTCAAAATCACCAACTGAGCTTTCAGAGTTTGAAGCTAGGTCTTTGCAGTCCAAGACCAAGAACTTAACTGCTACACCACAATGGCTGGTAGAACTCTCTGCTTAGATTTTGCATGTGGAATGCCCACTTTCAGTTCTTGGTAATAAAGTTATGAAATAGCAGAGCTGAAATGGACTTTTTCCTGGCATCTAGGGGAGCCATGGTCCATCAGAATGGGAAGAGTTGGGGGAGACAGCATAGTGCTAGTTACTTTAGCAGAGAACCTTAAAGTCTATTTGTTATTTTATCCTGACAATAGCTTACTGATCTTGTTTCTACAACATGCTTAATTGGTTGACGGGGTTTTGGTATTGTAAAGGGATCCTCTCTCCCACAAAGATGCATTCACTCTCAATTGGATTCAACCAATCTTCTTTTGGGAACCTCAATCAACCATGGGACATGGGGAGAAAACAGGCATAGATCTGATATACAAGTGGACTCTATCCACTTAAGACCAACAGGCTCAAACTCTTCCCATGTGTTCAACCTAGACTGTGCCTCAGTCAACTCCAAAGGGCTTACACAAGCTGATATCCAACTAAGAGCAGATCCGAGTGATGTAACTGATATGTGCTATAGTAATATTTACAGTAGCCCTGCAGATATTCCTTTGTCCTCTCCATTCCCCAGGAGAGACTGAATCATTACCACTGGATAGCTATCTGTAGATGTAATAAGAGTGCAATAATAATTATGTTTTCCTACTCTTATCAACACAAGATAATCTTGAAGAAACGCTCTTACCTATGATTCTTTTCTTCTTTTTTTTGTCTTCTGCCAGTGGCACTTTAGCCATTTCTTCTGTTTCATCTTCCAAATTTCCTCTGAGAATAAGGGAATATTCTGGGATGTATAAGTGAGATTCTACCTAGGGGCAATCAAATTCAAGACCGCTGACACTCCCTCATTCCAGCAGCGTCCAAGGCCCCAGCTGAACCATGGATCACAGCCTCAGGAAACCCTCTAGTTTGCATGTTGGCCCCTTGTTCCCTGCAATTAGGAGTGGCTGCAGAGAACTACAAGGCTAACAGAGATTATCTGGCCAACACAAAGGCTAATCAGTCTCAAAGCTAATTATCCGCAGAGTCATGCCTTTGGAAGCCGACCAGAGTTTCTTGGATTACCATTGCCCCTGCCCTGGGCTGTCACATATTTGAAAGGTAGTCACATTCCAAGAGGAATCCCCTCTCCCCATGCCCATCCTAGCCTCAGCAATGCACCAGGACACTCCTCTCATCCACTATTAGATCATGGATATGGGAGGCCCTTTGGTAGCAGCAGCCAAATGGTTAGGTGCAGAGACTGAGCATTGGAGCATGATACACTGAGTCTGCCTTTCCTAGGAATGGCATGTCCTATCTCCCACATCTCACAATGCTCATTACCACAGCAGTGCTACTATGTATGCTGTTATGACCCATTACCCCCAATCTCTTTCTTCCTTTCCCCCCAAACAAGGGGATCCAACTCACATTCTGATGCCCCAAACATCCCTGTACAAACTACTGGTTCTTCTAGATGTTTCTTCCCCAACATGTAATGCTTCTGGTCTTGGACAGTCACACTTCTTCCCCACAACAGCTACCATCTCTCATTTTCACCAGAATAGATAGACTCACAGAAGGGGGATCACTATTCCCACATCCCATCTGCAAATCTATCCAACAGACTCTGAGTTACTGTCACAATATCACAATCCAAGATAAATGGAGATGTGTCTTCTGATAAGAATAAGGAAGTGGGTGGAGATAACATCCTCCCCAATAGATAAGAGTCCCAAAGGACCATCTCCGGCTGGCTGTCACAGTATGAAAAATGGTAATGGAGAATGTGAAAGAATCTGACTGAGTTTAGCTGTTCAGCTGTCCAACTTCTCAAAAAGAGGTGAATTAAATTAGACTTTCTAAAGAGTGAATGAGAGGAGTGCAGTCTCTGTGGATGATGAGCTTGTGGCTCATTTAAATATTGGCCTTGTGTGTTTAAAAAAAATGAAAGAAACACGGGAGGAAGAAAACCCACTGTTGGGATTCCACCTAAATGAGGAAGTGGAGTTGAAAAGCCATTCCTTCAGCTTTACTGAAATACCAGATTCATTAGGCTGTTTCATCAACTGTATCTCTTCCAACACAATATAGGTGAAGAAGAGAATTGGAAGCAATGCCATGAACTTCAGTGGTCATGCTGAGAGGCCATATGTCTTTTTATCGTCCTGAGCTATGTCTTATCCAATTGTTATAATTAACTATCGTTTAACTTTAAGAGTTAATGTCTGAATTGGCTTGTTTTCTTCTCTTCTCTCCTGCTCCCACATCCCAGTTTTCTTTTGTACTGGGTCTTTAATTTTGCATAAGGACTTTTTCTTTTTTGGGGGGGGAGGGCTGGCAATTGAATAAAAAGAGTCCATAAGTAGCTTCCTTTTTAAAAAAAAAAAAAGGAAAGGCACTGGTGGTGAAATGGTCATTGAAATAATGATTTAATACATGGGGGCTCCCTTTGAAATGCAATGGATATAATTGCTCAATCTCAGAAAGGAACCCAAAGAGCTGTAAAATTTGCAGAGGCTAGGAGTTAAATGTCCAGGATCTAGACAACTTTGGGTCCCCTTTAATTGGGAGAACGTAACCAAAGATGATATAAATGTTGTAGACTTAGGGCTGGATGTGGTACTTTAAGGGCCAAGGCTTAAGCTTGCTATTCAAAATCCCCAAGTCCTCCATCCATTGCTACTCCTACTCTTCAGTGGGTTGGCCGTATATTTGATAGGAATTATAGAGAAAAAGGCTTGCTATTGTCAATGTGTATCATTTTTTCCCACCTGACAAGACTGCTTGGATGCCTAGTCAGTTGCAAGTAGATGTAGATGTGGAAGGAACTTCCCGTAGGCCATTTCTTTGCTCTCCCCCTCCCCCAATTGATGGGGCTGAGAAAGTGTCCATTAGTTGGGCAGCAAGGAGTGATATGCTTTAATATATAGGTGTACAGTTCATACTTTCTGTATGATTCTCACCTGTTGCCAATTTTCCTCTACTTTACTTTGTAGTTTGACTCCCAATGTAGTGGGGGGTACTCAATAAGCCCATGTTCTCAGGATTAAAAGTACATTTTGAAAATTGCTGTCTGTTCACAATATCCTAAATTGGCTGCTTCAGCCCACAGCCACTCCCTGTCCAAATGACAGGGCCATTCTGACTTGGAGAAACCACTGTGCCTTCCATTCAGAATGCAGTGGCTTGTCTGCAGGAAGGCCTCCATAATGAACACACAAAGCCAGTTCAGCTCAAATGCATTTATCCCCCATGCTAGTAGTTTGCCCAGACATGATTTCATTAACAGCCTGATAGTACTTTATGGAGCACTTGGCCTGCAAAAAACACAACAAATCAAAGCAGAACAGAAATACTTAAAAGCATTTGGAATTACTTCATAAAAAACAAAATCACAGTATTAACCAACTGACCTTTGCTCAGTGCAGACCTGCTAATTTTAGCAATTACAGCCAACAACTTGAACATATCAAGTGGGCAACTGTTTAACAATAATGACATCTGCTTGGAAAATCCAATTAGGTCTAAACATCTTTAAATCCCCACTAGGGGATACCTGCTTTCTTTTTGCTACTGTTAGTTTCTGCCTAATAGGATTTTAAACTCCCAGCCTGTTGTACATCGCAGGCACAGTGGCCATCTCTCCCAGGAGTGCCAATGGCATGGCTGCGATCATATTAACCAACAAGCAAGAGTCCCTCCTTGGACAGTGATGGAAGCAGTTTGATTTTTTGATGGCCTAATCTGATAGAGCAGTGCATTAGCTCACTCCTACATTTCCCCTGCCCCATCTTAACTCGGATGTTTTGTTGTTTAAAAGCAAATGGTCAGGTTTGGGAATTCCCTAAGGAATTGCAAGAGGATTGCAAGAGGATTTGGTGTGAGTGTGCCTTTGCTTCGTGCCTTCCTGGACTAGATATCAAGTAAGAAATGTCAGTCGAGAGAAACTGTATTGAGATCAGTAACATTGGAATTCTCTTACATATTAGGCTGCATGTAAATAGGCTCCCACTTTTGCATGAAGAATGGTGGTACCACTTTGCTCTGGGTTTTAGGATCCTTTGCATTTTAAGCCTGGATACTTTAGTTATTGTAAAATACAACTACCCCAAAATTGGCAAGAGGTAGACAATCGGCTTCTGTGATTCCCTCTGTGGGGGTTGTGCCCTGCCAGCGGCCTACGCGGATCATGGCTGATCCCGACAATGAGGAGGCTAGTGTGGTGTCGCACCAGCAACCTGCACAGCCGGCGCTCACGTCGGACAGCGAGGAGGCTGAAGAGGATGTGGTGCCAGAAGCAGAGACTCAGACAGGGCCTTCAGAACCTCCAGAGGCTCCTTCAAGTGGAGAGAGTGAAGTGGAGGAGCCTCTCCTCAATGCTCGAGGGGCAGGGCTGCCAAAAGGCAGGAGTGGCTACTCAGGAGAAGGAGGTCTTCTTGAGAGTAAGGCTTGAGGATAATTGGCCACTCCCTTAGCCTATTTAAGTCACACACTGTAAGTTTCTTGCTGGAAACAACTTGTAATTATCATCAGAGCATTTTTGGAAAAGTCTTATCGTATCTTGTTTTCTGGGCTGGTTGCCAACCTTTGCCGGACTCCGGTTTATTCTTGCTACTTAATAAATTTGATAAGGACTGTTGTTGTATGTCAATATCCTTGGGAATCCGGAGCTGGGGCAGAACAGTGAGATCAGTTGCACTCAGTGTTGCTAGTTTAAAGTACAACATTGAATCTTCAAAATCCCAATTACAAAGGCTATTTGAAGAGTCATCTTCACTCACATCACACACTTTCAAGAATGCAGATTTGTCTCTTGTCCATCTCTGAGAACAATCAGATGAGTGGATAAGCAGCAGAAGTTTTCACTTCTACACCCATCTGCAATGCTTCTCCATCTGAAAGTCTCTCCTGTGCCATTTATTTTTGAGGATGTTCTCAAGTCGGGCTTTGTGGTAACTGTTGAAGGTTTTGTCTTGTTTGCTATGAGGGAGATGTACCTCAACAGTTCTGGAGGCAACAGGTTCCGGAAGTCAAATATATGTTATAAGAAACCAAAGTTCAAATGACAAGTGCCTGTGTATCCATATCCTGGCCGCAGAACAATCATTGCTTCATTTAAGTATTGCAAAGAGGAGACCATCTAGCAACTTTATTTAGAAAGAAAACAAAGCTTCTAGCAGCCTGGGATCAAGAGACTAATTGGAGGTCAGTGCTTTTTGTGCATATCATGATATGGCAAGTTAATGGGGTCCAATACACTGCATAGTCCATAGGATTGTTAATGTTATGAGTTATCATCTATATAATTAGGAGGGCTGGGAAACGATAATTTTGGTCACTAAAGTTTAGCCTTTCTCAATCTTTTTATCCCAGAGAAACCCTTAAAATAATTTACAGGTTCAGAGCACCCCAATATAAGAATTATTGTATCTATTGTCCACGGAATGTTAGCATGATAGGTAAACTGAGCCACAGCATGTAAAAATTCCCACCACTGCAGGGGCTAGTATTGCATAGAACATGAAGTTCAAAAAATGAGTTCCATCAAGATCTCTCAGAAAACTTGTAACTCTTGGAGAACCCTAAAGTTGACTTAGTTTATGGCAGAAGAGTTAGTCATAAGGAGTCAAGCACCAGGGAAATCAGGAGATCCAGGCAGTTCAAATGAATATAAAGATTTATTACAAGCTTAAGATTCTCTACAAGAATCTGATCTACTGACGGTCAGGGCAATTTGATGGTAGATAAGGAATTCAAGATGGGCTGGACTTAGATCTCTTGTGGGCACGAAGGGCTCAAGTCTGATGATGTGCTTTACCCCTCCCTCGGGCTCAACCTGGTCATTTCCTGCATAAGGACTGGGTTAGTGAAAACGGCGAAGCCAGAACAAAATAAATATTTAATGTATTGTGCAGTTAAATTAGTTCAACATACAAATACTACTACTAAATATATTGGGAGAAACGCTAAGTGTATTTGGTGGCAACCCTTTGAAGTGTCATCTCTTTCAGGTAGGTCTGGCCAAGAAAAAGATGCAGCAGAGATTTCAGAAATGGTGATTGCTAGTCTTTTCAGACCCTTCACAGCCTATTTTTAAGGATGGCACAGTTGTGGGAGGGGCTGTTCTAAATGTCTTTCTCACACTTTTGCTCTTCTCAGGAGTAACAATTAGTTTGCCTTGCCTACCCCCTCTCCAGGGGTATACTCAGTGTAGCTCTATATGCAGCACTCCTAATTCACATGGGATGTGAGTTACAGCAGTGAGGAGTAAAGAAGGCTTTGCTTGTGTTGAGTGGAGATATAGTTGACAAGCATTCTTCCCAATCTATGCCTTGCTACACATGTAATGGCTACATGTTCTGTTCTTTTAAGTACAACTGGCAACTAACGGCCTTTTGATTTTTAGGTTATTTTATTCATTCCTGCTAGGATGGGTGTTCTGGCTACTCTAAATTATCTCTGCCTTTCCTTATGCTGTTTGGATGCCTCCCTTGAATTTGTAGACTGGTTACAAGCCTAGATATGAGAGCTTGCAACTAGCACTGATTATGTTACCTAGTTACGGTAATGAAACGTCTTCAAGAAAACAAGCAAGCTCAGAAAGCACCAAGGACCTCTCATTTCAACCCTGAGCTACAAAAAGGAAAGGAGCCTGGATAGCTCAGCAGACTAATGCATTGTAATTTAACACCAGCTGTCTGCAATTACTGTAAATTCAAATCTCGCCAGGCTCAAGGTTGACTCAGCCTTCCATCCTTTCTAAGGTAGGAAAATTGAGGACCCAGTTTCTGAGGGCAATAAGCTGACTTTGTATAAATATACAAAAGTATGAAGGCTATTGCTTAACACATTGTAAGCTGCCCTGAGTCTCCAGAGAAGGGCGGCATATAAATCAAAATTTATATACATACATACATACATACATACATACATACATACATACATACATATATATATATGTAGGTCTTTGGTTATTCGGGTCTTCTCCCGCATAGAATTGAAAGTATCTTGGCGACATTTCGACGAAGTCTCATTCGTCATCTTCAGGCTGGTGTTCTCGGCTTCGTGCTTCCTGGAGCAATGTGAGATTGCAGCTGACCCTTCCTTTTAACTGCTAGTGGGGGTGTGAGCTGATTGGGTGGGAGCTTGGCTGTGTTCTGATTGGGTGGAGGTGTGTTCTGATTGGTTAGGAGCTTGGTTGTGCTATGATTGGATGGGGGGGTTGGTTGTGCTCTGATTGGCTGGGGGTCTGTTCTGTTTGAGTGGGGGCTTGGTTGTGCTCGGCTTAGTCTGAGTTGCAGGAGGATTAGAGCTGGTGATCTGCGTTGTTGTTGTTTGGCTTCGTGTTAGTGGTCGTGAGAGCTTTTCATGGAGGGTGTTGGTCTGATTCATGTATGGATTGGAGGGGTTAAAAGTGGCTAATGATGCAGCTGCGGTCTGGCTTCTGGTCCTTGGTCGTGCCTCATTATCAGTGTGGGTTTGAGTCTGCTTTCTGCGTGGATGTGTGGTGGTGACATCCTGTGTGGCTCTTGTGAGTGTGGGTCTGGTGTCATTCATCGTGTTAGGGACTCGTTTGTCAATAAGGGCGGGTTTCCAAATGGCTGGCAAATATATATATATATATATGTTTTCTGAGGTTTTTGCGGGTGTTTGTATGTAGGTCTTTGGTTATTCGGGTCTTCTCCCGCGTAAAATTGGAAGTATCTTGGTGACGTTTCGACGAAGTCTCATTCGTCATCTTCAGGCTGGTGTTCTCAGCTTCGTGCTTCCAGGAGCAAATTGCTCCTGGAAGATTATGAATGTATATATATATATTCTCCTTTATTAGTAAACCTGGATATCTTCATCAAGCTACAGGTATATTATCCAAAATGTACAATATTGCCATCATGAAGATGGTAACAATTTTGGTAGGTCCGCTTTATGAAAATACAGCTGCATCTGTGTTGTGGTGCATGTGCAAACATGCACAGATACAGGCAAGATGACAGTTATGACATCACAATTGAAGTCCCACCCTTTTGTATGTGTATGTGATGTTGAACATGTGCAAAAGAGGCTGGGATCTGATCACAATGACTTGTCTTGACTCCTTTGGACACATGGTTTAAATGGCCAGATTGGCATAGGCATTGGTGAATTTTCATTACGGTATATGTAACACAACCATTTACCATTTTTATACATATGGTTATGATAATGAGCGCTAGCTAAATGTGTAATATGCAATGTAATCTTTAGTTCTACCTTCCTTGAATGCAGGATGGCTGACACATACAATATGCAACTTTATTTTCTGGAGACGTAACATATTCTTAACTTACATACAGTTTGTTTACAGGCACAAAAAGATTCAATTTAATTTTATTACATTAAATGATACCAAAGGTTGAATAGAAAATAAACACAAATGATTGTGACAAAGTTTGAATCATTAATTAGATAAAAACACGGTGGTTGCTCAAAAATGTAGAATTATTATTCATTCTTAAGCATTTGAGGCAGGGGGGAAATGCTCCTGGTTCAGACCGGAATGCCTGATCCGGTAGCGATGGCGGTGGGTGGTTCGGACAACCGGTAGCAAAAATCCCTGCGCCGTCCCCCCCCCCATGCCCAGCTGAGCCGCATGATCATCAGAGGCTTTTTAAAAAAAATTTTAAAAGCATTTTTTCTACAAACTCTTCCAATGAAAAAATGCTTTTAAAAGAAAAAAAAAAGCCTCTGATGATTGGGCGGCTGAGCTGGGATCCTCAGAGGCTTTTCAAAGCATTTTTTTCTGCAACCTCTTGGCTGAAGAGGTGGTAAAAAAAATGATTTGAAAAGTCTCTGATGATCCCAGCTGAGTTGCCTGATTGCCAGAGGCTTTTCAAAGCATTAGAAAAAATGCTTTGAAAAGTTTAAAAAAAAAGAAAAGTTGGCCATGCCCACCCAGTCACATTACCCCCCCCCGCCCCACCAAGCCACTCCCACAGAACCAGTAGTAACACATTTTACATTTCACCCCTGGTTTGAGGTTTTAGGGAAACTAGGGATGACAACCAAGTTGCATTTCCTTACAGCAGTGATTTCAGAACTATCCTAAGGGGGTCATGGAGCAATTTTTAATTGCTCGTTTGTAAGTGAAGAATTCAGTTTGGAACTGCTGCTGCTGGGATACATGTTTAAAACAACAGAGTCTGGGGTTGTTGGTTTGCTTCTCTTTTTTTGGAAGGGTGATGATACTATTCAGTACCCATGGAGAAAATGGGTACAGGTAGTTCTCAAATTTTGACCATAATGGAGCCTCAAATTTTGATCGTAAACCATGATGGTCGTTATTCAAGGCATCCACGTGACAGACCAGATTTTACAACTTTTTTGCAACTGTCGTTAAGCATAATGCTTCAGGCATAAAGCAAACATCCTTGGTTGTTAAACAAGTCAATGCATTCCTATGGGTGGGGTTTTTTGGCTAGAAACCAGCCAAAAAAGCCAGTTTCAGCAAACAAGGTTGTGAATCGTGCCATATGATCACAGAACATGGCAACTGGCTATAAAGGCAAACCAGTTGCCAAGTGCCCAAAAAGGTACTTACAACCCAGAGAACTGGGTTGTAAGTACCTTTCGGTACTTTGAACGGAGGTCTGTCATAATTTCGAATGGTTTTTAAGTGATTTTCTGTATTTGAATGAAACAGTATAAGAAACATGGCCATGAATTAGAAAGCCAAGGTCAGGGGATTTCTTTTTGAATCAAGCTATATTACAACTCTGAAAAATCCTCAATGTACATCATTGCAGTATAATGAGTAATGTAGATCAGCATTTCCTCAACCTTTCTGTGGGTGGGGAGGAGGGGAAGAGAGAATGGTATTGTATGAGGGACAGGCATGTGCCCAGTGGTGGATTGCCCCCGGTTCAGACCAGTTCGCAAGAACTGGTAGTAAAACTGGCGGGAGGCCCCAGCCACTGCCCCGGGTGTTGTCATTGGCGATCTGTGTATGCAGACGGTGCATGCATGAGCGATGCGAGCATGCACGCTTGATCCCGTTGCAAACTGGTAGTAAAGGTAAGCAGAACCCATCCCCGTGCATGCCCCCACCATTCGTGCAAGTGGGGCTGAGTGCATGCGCACCAGGGGTGGGTTGCTCCCAGTTTGCACCGGTTCTATAGAACCAGTAGTAAAACCAGTGGGAGGCTCTGCCCACCAGTCCCGACGTCATCAGAACCCTTCTGCGCATGTGCAGAAGGGCGCACAGCCCCGTTGCGAACCGGTAGTAAAGGTAAGTAGAACCCACCCCTGATGCACACATGTGCAAGTCAACCTGCCACTCATATGGACTGGTTACCAAAAGGCCATGGCCCGGTAGTGGTTCACGGCCCACAAGTTGGGGACACCTGATGTAGATTATGAATGTATATTACATAGAAAACTGTCGTTTTGGTTCTGCCATTTGCTAATCTAATTCAATTTTCTTTACGTTTTCTAATCTGGCGAAAGTTAATACATTATCCACTATTGATTTTGCCTACCTACTGTTTCTTAACTATACTTTTAAGTTTTAAAAAGATCAATTTAATCACTGTCCAGCAGAACTGAGTAAGCTCAAATAAAATGAGATGCTTAAGCTGAAACATTTTTCTATGGATTTGAATGCAAACAACTCTGTATTGGATTGTGATCCAAATGTGCTCGAGATTTATTTATTTTAACCCATTATGGTATCATAAAGACCTAATTTAACTCTTATAGTACTTAGATAAGGATAATCTCTCATCTACTGAAGGGTCTATCAGATCCAATAATAATGATTTGTATCTTTGAAAGCTCTTGAATTAGAAATCCCTCCCTCCTCTCCCCCCCCTTTCCCTCCCCCCCACCCCCAGCTTGCAGTAACAATGAAATATGTGTTGTTGGCCACTTGGGAGCAAGTATATATCCACTAGCAGGAGTCTTGCAGAAATAGTAATTTCACACTATAATTAAAAAATACATATGCTTAGAAAAAAAATCATACATTTAAAAAAAAACCAGGAGATTGTCAGGAAAAAAAGGATAAAACAATTTAAGAATATTGTAGTATCAGATCAGAACTAATTTACACTTTGCATTAATATAGTTTGACTGTTTTTTCTTCAAGGAGATCAAACACCAAAGAAATTGAGTAGATCCAGGTTTCAATAAACCAGATTTAATATGCCAGATCTGAATAGCAAAAATATGGACAGCCGCTAGTTGGCAGCAAAAAGTTAGCATTTTATCTGTCTGCCTCCTACCATTTAAAGGGTTATTTTCTGTAACAAGTTTACATAGTCCTAAGATAAATTCAAGTGATCTGGTGGAAACAGACATTTTTGATCCTCACAGCAATTCAACATAATAAATTGGGGCAAAGAGATAGTAGCCAAGATGACTCAAAGAGCTTCATGAACGTGTTGGGATTTGAACACAGAACCCTTAGGTTCCACTGCAGCCTTTGTCAACTAGTGCCCTACAAGGTTATTGGACTGTAGCAGTGTGTGTCAGGGTTCCAAGTAATACACCCATAGCAAACAAAACTCCGAGGCAGGTAGATTCCTCAAATAATAATTTTATTGGATATATCATATTGGCACAAGCTGGTGAAAAATGACTCTGAATGTTCCTGTGGTTTTAACCTAATTAAAAGTAAAAGTTTTTTGCCTTCCCCAAACAATCAGTCACATGGTCCAATCAAAATGCCATCTCGTTGCCTGAAAACTTCACTCCTCCTCTCTCCAGCCCCCTGTGGGAATATCCTTAGTTCCCAGGAGAAAGTATTTTGTTTTGGCTATAAAACCCAGTTATTTCTATTCCCCACTCCCTATCCCTCAGCTCTAGTGTGGCAACACTGAAGCTTCAAAATGGCTCCAGTCAGGTCAGCTTCAGGGCTGACAGTGTGGTTCCTTCCTCGAAGAGTTTATCAAGATGAAAAATCCTAGATCATGTGGTGGAATCTATAGAATATATTATGAATTCTCTCCTATTGTCAGGCCTTCCAAAAATATACATTGTATGAGGAAGGTACACACCGTAGTCGCTTGGATATGCCCCAGTAACATTTCCCTTCACTCATCCAAATGGCTAAGGTCAACCTTTTCTCCTCAATCTTATTTGAACTATAGGCTTACACTAAAGCTTTTCAGATGTTCCATTTTCATCCCTCAGCTGTCTGTTCATAACTAAAAATGGACTTATCAGACTGCCTTACATGTAATCCTGTTTACTCAGAAGTACGTTGCACTGTGTTCAATTGGACCTAATCCCAAGTAAATGCATTTAGGATTATGGCCTCCAGTTTGCTCCCAGATAACTAAATAATTTTGTGGATTCCTCAGAAATCTGACATTCTTTTACCTGTTCTGGGTTTATTTGAAAGAGTTTGTCCCATTCAAGACACCTACCTAGGTCTTGTTTACATATTAGCATCCTGCTAGCCAGTCATGCTTTTAGACTAACTCTCCTGGCGTGTTTCTCAACTGTATTCAGACTGACATAATGGCAATACTAACAACATTAAACAGAAGCTGGATGAGCCCAGGAAGACCCAGGTGACTCAGTTCTAAATGACATCAATGTTACAGAAGACAAACACAACTACAAAAACAGGGGAGAAGTGAGAAGCCCATGTACGGCGATAACATATTTTTAATCTTATTTTTTAATTTTATTATCCTGTCTCTTGTGGTTCTTTCAGCTTCCAGAATGAACAGGGAAGGGGGTTTATTGCTTGAGTTAAAAAAACACGAATTTGCATTACATGCTGGCTCCTGCTGTAATATACTTCAGTCTTGTTTCTCTCTCGTCCCCTCTCCAGAACAACTGATCCTATCGCAGCCTGATTTAATTTCAAAGACGGATTGTGATTTGGCGGGGGGGGGGGGGGGGGAGAGGAAAAAGAGCCAAGCTAATCAAAAGTCACCATCTGCTGCGTTGCCATGGGGATATTCCTCCCCAATAAATGTGCTCTTTGCCAAAATCACAGATAACAGCATTGGAGGGGGGGCAGCCGGGGGGGGGGGAGAGAAATAAAAGAAAGAAGTTCCAGCACTACTGGGGGAAAATTGGGAAAAGGAGAAACCAGGAGGGAAAAGGCAGGCAGCCATCAACAGAAGTGGGAAAAATCATCTGGAGAAGAAGCTATTATGAATCAGAAAGCGAGGCTAGAGATGCTGAGAAGCAGCAGAGGATGGGAGAGATATGAGATGAAGAGAGATAGAAAGAAAGAAAACCATAGAAGAAGATGGTAGAGAGGCAATCAAAGTTGGGAAAGGAGGGAAAAATGGGATCTCCTTGATCAAATGTCAGAAGGAAGAATAAATGATTTCATTCAGATAAAACACTCTGATCGGGTGGGAGGTACAGATGAAAAATAATGATGCTTCCGCTTCTGAAACGCATTATGCTAAAACCAAATATGATTCCTGCATCAATGAAAGGATGGAAATGGTTGTAGTATAACAGGCATGAATACTTCCAAAATGCAATGTAAAAATAATTGTACTTATTGAAGAATTATTTCTCTGGAAATCCTAGTGATGGGTGGCCATTCTGGATGTGAAGACTATTCAGCAAAAGCAGAAGTTTCCAAGTGCCTTGGATGTTCAGATCATAAAGCCCAAACAGTGTTTGTCAGGAACTTCAAAATACAGTAGGTGTGCAGGATTGCTTTTGTGATACACTTTTGCACACCTAAAAATGATATCAAGTTATGTTCAATTGGATGTGATAGTGTAGAATTATAGATAAGCCAAAATATGGGATCCAAAAAATATTATTTACGACATCTACCATTTTTCCTCTTCTTCTTCTTCTTCTTCTTCTTCTCCTTCTCCTCCTCCTCCTCCTCCTCCTCCCCCCCATCCTCCCAATCAATCTTGACTTCTGGTGACTTTTGTTGTCTGATGGTTTGCCAAAATAATTTGAGTTTTGCTATGATGGAGACCTATGCAAAGAAAGGTCTATTTTAGAAATGAAAACTGACGCATTAGAATCCTCCTAGGTTTTCAAGCCACTTTGCCACCATCCCTGAGTTGCATCGAAAAACTCCTGTATTTGTGAATGTGAAATGAGACCATGCTAACAAATTAGATCAAAACTTTATTATGGTCACCGACTACAAATCCAAGATAAGAAATAAAAACAGATACATAACAAAGTAGTAAACATTATTCTTTTACAAGCATGTTGATGATTTTGCAATCAGATAGGGGCATCAGCAGCAAACTATAATTTCATCAAAATAACAAAACATAGGCTGTGAAATCGTGACATAAATACATAAGGTGTAGGGTATGTTACACAATACTGCAATACATGTGTCACTACTGCACATGCAAGTAGACATTTTCTCCTGTTGCTGCAACTAATCACTTCATCGGGGTGAAATCCAGCAGGTTCTGACAGGTTCTGGAGAACCGGTAGTGAAAATTTTGAGTAGTTCGGAGAACTGGCAAATACTACCTCTGGCTGACACCAGAGAGGGGTGGTAATGGAGATTTCGCAATATCCTTCCCCCAGGAATGGGGAGGGAATGTGGATTTTGCAGTATCCTTCCCCTGGAATGGGATGGGAATGGAGATTTTGCAGTATCCTTCCCCTGCCAGACCCACCAAGCCACACCACATCCACCAAGCCATGCCCACAAAACAGGTAGTAAAAAAAATTGGATTTCACCACTGGACTTCATGTTACTGCAGTAACTGAATGAGACAACCACTTTTAACAAGCTTTATAAGAAATGATACTAAATCTGGATAAAGAAAAAAGAAAGAGCAGTAGCTGGCATGAATGCAGGACCCAGAAAATGGGATCAAGTAAGGATTTCCACCAGTAAGAAAGTGAAGCCATCATATCTGCAGAATCTCAGCAATCTAGAGGAAAATGCCAATTTTTGCTACTTTTTCAATTAACCCAGAATGGAGTAAGAAATAAATCAATTCAGGCATGAGAACAGGTGAAATCATGGGATTTGATATATGGCATTCCTAAATCACATTGGCTGATGATGCAACTTCCAGCTGATGCAAAGATTTGCATTTTGGAATGCTTTTTTAAAAGGGTGATATAGGTGACCCTTAAGTTCTGATGACCTAGGCCAGTCCCTATTTGGTTTCATCTTAAACCAGCCCTGCTAGTCAGAATTAATTTTGGTGTAAGTCCAGTACTGGGACCTGGGTCATCAAGATCAGAGGACCTATGTGATTGTTTGGCTTCCTGAAGAATTCTTCTCAACTCAGATTATGTTACAGGATCTGCTTGTGACACCCTTATTTATCCATTCAGTTAAATTTTAAACAACAACTAAAACTATATAATCTCTTCAATAAAACAGGTGTAGGCAACATGATATCACAATATCTGAAACTCATCAAAAAGCTGTCTACAGCCCACACCTCCCCCAAATCAAGATATTGTAATAAGAACTGGGGGACCTAATGCCCAAATCATTGGATAAGCTAACACCTGGCATTTGAAAATTAGACAACCTTTCCCTAGGATTATGCTGTTCTTTCATTCATGTTTCTAGTGAGAATTTTCTGGCCTGAACTGTTTGGAGACATCGGTGGTATATTAAAGTAGCAATAATAACAGTAGTAATAAATAATATATTGATTTTCATTTCTGTCTGGGCAAGATTTCAGTGGCTGCTACTTAACCTCAGAAGCAATATTTTGAAGATGTCATGATAGAACCAAGCCTGAAAATGTAGCTTACTTTATTCATCACTAAATTCAAAGTTGCCAACATCATGTATTTTGGTATGAACATCGATACATTCCTTATACTTCCTATTGGCCGGGAGCTACACCGGACTGGGTAGGGCACTGTATTAGCTTTTTTCTACTGTGACATCCACATGCTGCAGCCAGCCTGGCTTCCTTCTGCCATGACGTCCCCCATCCTGACCTAACAAGTCACTAATTCTGACCCAGCAGCCACACTTTGTAAAAAGTAAATCAATAGTACCTGTGCCAGTTGGAAGCCTCCAGACAATGTTATCTCTTTGCTTTGCTTCTGGCATGATGACGGAAAATGCCAATTATATACACGTGGGATTTTGTTTTTAAATAGCCATAGGTCACTGGTTTAATTGTTACCAGACAACCTATTGTTTTTCATGTATCTGCACTTGTAAGAATTTTTGGTCAAAATCTGTGATTGCAGGTCCAAGGGGTAACTGAATTGTGCGCTTTCAAAATACAGGGATTAGATTTATACAGTTCTTGTTGCTGATAGTGGTAGAGATGCCTTTTCTTTCTATTTTTAGGTGTTCTGATTAGTGGCTGGTTTTGTAACGTTAACAAAGCCTGATTTTTTCCCCAAAGGTCCCCACCTTCCCAGGGAGAAAAAGGCAAATTGAAGATTTAGGAAAAGGCTGGAATTTGCAGTGTGGTCTTGGAATCTGCTTTCCTCTCAAGAGAAACTGAGCTGCCTTAAACTGAATTTTAAAAAAAACAGATCTACCCAGAATTTTGGAAGAGAAAGCAAGCTTCCTCTTAGCAATGAGAAGGGAAAGACACACACCCCAAATTCAGCAAGGTCAACTTATCACATTGTGAACCAAGTCATATAACACATTTCTACTTAGAGAAGCCCCTGCTTGAGACAGTGAAGTCCAAAGGTTTTTAAATTACTGTATCTGCATCCTCAATAGATGCAGACAGTAATTCCTCCCTCATAGTGGCCAAATGTCTTACTTTATAAAGCCCTAAAGAGCTTTCTTACTTGAAAGTATCTATCCTTCAGCCAAACCTGACTGATCTCAAAAACTAAGCAACTGCAAACAGGCCACTAAGCAAAAATTGGTTGGTCCCTGGATAGGAGACTACCAGGAACTCTAAAGCTGTAGACCCGACTAGGAAAGGGTAAAAAAAATCCACAATGAATATTAGTTTTATAGTATTGCAAAGAAAAAAATAATCAGAAAATTACTTGACTCAAAGAATATTTTCTTTTATTTATCTTTGTTTGAAGGGCTGTCCAGTTTGCAATTTTTTGACAAGAAGGTGTGCTACATACCTTTCATTGGAGAGAAAAGCCATTGGATTTAGCAGGAGTTATATCCAAGTCCACATGCAGTGAATGACATATGTCTCTTCAATACGTGAGGCATACAAATTCCCCGCATTGTATCATTACTATTGGTGCATACCCTGCGATATTAAGTAAACATTGTTCAGTGTAAAGTCAAAGGCGAGAAGATACAGGAGACAATGATAATGACTTAAACATAATAAAAAGAAAAAGAGAGAGAGAGAGAGAGATTTATTTGTCAAAGCTTTTCTCTTTTCAACTACCTTCTCATTTCTTTTTTGAAATTAGCAAATTATGCTTATCAAAGGAAAGAAGGTAAAGAGAAATCTGAAAGGCGGTGGGGGAAAGCTTTATTAATACAGTGGCATGAAAAGCTGTTGAGCCCCTTAGAAATGTACATGGCCAATTATCAAAAAAAAAATATAAGAGATGCAGAAAGAAAGGTCTGTCTAATAAGTATGAATCGTGGGCCGTTTAGAACATCAGTGTTAAAGCATTAGAGTTAAATGGAAAAGTAAAAAGGGGCTGATGGTTTTAACTATTTCACAGGAGGACAAGAGGTTGATACTGATAAGACAAGCAGTATAGTGAAGTTAATTATCTACGGCCCATGGTGCACAAAGCTGTTTGAGCTGGTGATTAATAGAGATAAACCATTCAAACACCACATTTCTAAGGTGAATGAAGATGGCAGAGGAACTGCAGCTGCAGCATATTAAGTACGTTGACAGCAGCGGGCTCCCAGTGCCTTAGAAAGACCTCCTTCCCACTGATCACTTCCAATCGGGATCCCTTTCCCTCTGCCCCAACTGAAGAAAGATTTAGGAACAGGGGGTTAGGCTAGATCCCTCCCGGTGCAAACAGGTGCTTGCTGAATCTAAAGACTTGCCAGCAAAAATGCAACTGTACAACTGCACACAGTGTTTCCTTTTGGCAGTTTCCTTTTTTCAGAACAGCACACTAGCAGCGTACAGTTAAGGCTTATAAATGTAGCCAAAGGGATGGCCAAGTGTGGTAAAAACCAGCTTTTGTGTGCATTTGTTGCTATTGTTGTCATTGCATTGTCCCTTCATCCAATGAATATGGCAGTCTTTAGACCCTGTATTTTCTGATCATTTGAGTTCTAACCTAGAATCATGGGGGTATCATGGGAGCATCAGCACAATTTGTAGAAAGAGCCAAGAAAGTGCCATCATTGGTATCAAGTGTAGTAAATTGAAAATCTCCAAACATTTGGTGCATCTATTATTGTGGTTGATCACAGAGTCAGTCAGGTGTTTAGAGTGGATTAGCATTTTTGTCCACCCATCAAGTCTTTCCCAAGGATCAGGAATAGGCAGATGTTGTTGTTTGATAGGGTTAAAAAAATAACATTGCAGAATGCAACCTGTTCCAAGCAAAACTGCATTTTACAATTGACTGGTGGTGGATTTATCACTGCTGATGGTGTTCAAGTGGTACGCCAGATGTTTTCGGATTGCACACAAGGCATCTATTTTGATTGGTCCTATATTTGCTTTCTTTTGCCACAGTCATTCTACTTCTATTTGCAGGTCATTGTATGTTGTGATTTTCTCCCTTTCCTTCTCTTCTCTTCTGTTTTCTCCAGGTCCTGCAACATCCATTATCCAGATTTTTCTGTCTTTGTCATTGACAGTTGTTAAGTCTGGGATGTAAAGTTGCAGGTGTTTGTCTGTCTGAATTCTCAAGTCCCAGAGCACTTTGGTTTCTTCATTTTCTATTACTTTGTGTAATTTATGCTCCCACCGGTTCTTGCTTGCAGGGAAGTGGTATTTCTTGCAAAGATTCTGATGCAGCATTGTTGCTACTTTGTCATGCAATTGTTTGTAATCAGTTTATGTGATCTTCTTGAAGCAGCTGACTAAGTGGTCTACTGTTTCTTCAGTTTCTTTGCAGAGACAGAATTTGCTATCTGTGGTTGTCTTCTCAGTTATGACTTTGCACGCATTTGTTCTTATAGTGTAGTCTTTAAGAATTAGACAGCCAAAATTAGACCCTCTGCCTCTTTCTTCAACTTTCCTGTACTTAGCCTTTGCCAGGTCTTGTTGTTTGCTATTTGTCTGCTATTTCTTTTATGTAGTGGCTAGGTAATACTTTGCCTTCCCATATCACTTTTCTATTCTTCATTTGGTCTTTCGTATCCACCAGTCTCTCTGGTATTCAATAAGCATTCATGACGTACTTCATGAAGCACCTTATTCACTGTCCTTCAGATATTCTTCCAATGTCCTTTTCCCCTCTTCAACTGTCTGTTGTGCTTGCAACATTCCACACCCACCTATATGTCTTGGTAAAAATAGTCTGTCAACATTGCTGAAGTTCATCATTCATTACCATTATTTATTAAAAATCCTGGTCTTCCTATCCAGGACTTTTAATTCTTCTTGAGCCTAGTCCATTATTCCAGCTGTGTATCTAATGACTGGAATTGCTCAGATGTTAATTGATGCTATTTCTGCCACCGAGTTTGGACTTTAAAATCATTTTCACTCTTCTGATGCATTCACTGATAACCTTCTTTTGACATCAGTGTGCTTGATGTTGTCAGCCTGAAGAATGCCCATTTGTAGTAATTATCTTCAACCAGACTCTTGATATTATTTCCATAGGGCCGTAATGGCGAACCTATGGCACACATACTATAGGTGGCATGCGGAGCAATATCTGTGGGCACATGAATGTTGCCTTAGCTCAGCTCCAGCATGTATGTGTGCGCTGGCCAGCTGATTTTCAGGCCTTCCTGGCCCACCGGAAGTCAGGAAACGGGCTGTTTCCAGCCTCCGGAGAGCCTCAGGGGGAGTGGGGAGGCTGTTTTTGCCCTCCCTAGGCTCCAAGAAAGCCTCTAGAGCCCAGGAAGGGTGAAAAATGGGCCTACCAGGCCCAACAGTAACTTTTTTGCCATCACTTGCAAAAAGCATGGGGAGCGTGGTGGGGTCACATGTGCATGGGTGGGGGTTTGGGGCACGGGGCATGATGCATGATGCATGATGCATTGAAGTATGGATGTAGGTACATGTGCATGTGACCTCCCCCAGTCCCCCGCTTTTGGCATGTGACGGCAAAAAGGTTAGCCATCACTGCCATAGGGCATTTTTATTCCTTCAGTTTTCACTATTTCCCTCCTGCTGATGGTGAAGGTGGCACATGTATCCAGTCCAAACTCCATTGTAATACCTTGGCTGTATATTCAAACAGTGTTAAGCAGTGATTTTATTTCAGATGGTCTTTTTCCACACACCTCCAGATCATCTATATAAAGGTGGAGGGGATAGCCTGACAGATGTTTCTGATGTTTGATAGCCATGGCCTGACTTGTTTAGTATTGTTGGCAGAGGAATCAATGCAATGACAAACAGTAGTGGTGACAGTGAGTCTCCTTGAAAGATTCCTTTCTTGATATTAACTTCTCCCAGTCTATAACCATTGACCAGCAACTGTGTTTTCCATTGTGCCATTGATCTTTGCACAAAGCTTCTGATATTCCTATTGACTCCTGTTATTTCTAGGCACTTGATCATCCAGTGATGTGGCAAGGATTCGAATGCCTTCTTGTAATCAATCCAAATTACATTGAAGTTGGTCTTCCTCCTCTTGCAGTTTTCCACAATCATCTTGTCAATTAGAAGCTGATCATTTGTTCCTCTGCTGTTTGGGCAATCCCCTTTCTGCTCAGATGGAAAGAGCTTGTTTTCAATTAGATGCTGTTGGACTGCATCAGCTATCCCACCAATTATCAATTTGAAAGTTATTTCTAAGCAGATATTTGGCTTATAGTTGCCTGGTACTGCCCCTTTTGTTGGATCTTTCCTAATCAGGTAGGTTTTGCCAGATGTTAGCCAATCTTCAATCTCATCTTCTTGCAGTATGTTGTTAAACTGCTGGGCAATGAGTGGGTGCAGACCAGTGAGATGTTTCAACAAAAAGCCATGTGGTTTATCTTCATGTGGTACTGACCAGTTCTTGATTTTTCTTGTTCTTTTTCTCAGAAACATTTTTGATTCAGCTGAAATTGGAGATTCTATTTGCAGTGTGCAATTCAAGCTTTCTGTTGATTGATTTTCTTAGCTATGGCTGGGTTTTGTTGTTGTTGTTGTTGCTGCTGCTGTTGTTGTTTTTTGCTGCTTTGTTATTTCCAGGGCATCTTTCATTTTCCTTTTCTCTAGGTGATATTTCTTGATTACATATTCTTTGGTCTTCTTTTTCTTCAATGTCTTTTCTTCCATCTGTTGTAGCTTGCTTGCATCTAATGTTAACATACTGATCTTATTTTCCAACTTGCACTTCCATTTTGGTGATGCACTACTTGGTTTTTCTTTTTTCGTTCTTGATTTTGCATCCAAATTATAACTGCTGCTATGCTGTTCATCAGTTGGTCCATTTCTTGCAGTGGACTAGTGCTTATATTGAATATTACAGTATTGCCACCTTTTAATACTCTTGAAATGGGCAGCTATAAAAATCTGATTGATAAATAAATAAACAATACTTTGCTAGCTGTTTTTTTGTTCAATTCAGGCAACCATATCTGTTGTTTTGTGCTGTTCTGGCTAGTCAGTTATTTTTCTTTCAGTTCCTCTTGTTTTCAGTCAGATAACTTTGTTCTTTCTGAGAAGTATTATTGTTTGTAAGAGTTATTGTTAGTTTAGCATACATAAATAATTGTAGGTAAAAGAAAGAAATTAACATTTCTTTTCCTGTGCAAACTAACAACTTTTTGGATTGACTTCAAATATTACTGATATTTATCCAATGATAAATATTTGTATGAATTCTAGATATAGAAGTTCTGTAAGGCTCTTCTACTGCAGTAACTTTTCTAAGTTTTTTGCTTGTCCTGAATTCTAGATATTAGTTCATCATTTTGTCATTATACATGAATTTGTCATTGTATATAAGATTATGCCATTATATATAATTCTGGAGCATGACTCTGATTGTTCTTCTGAGCAATCACTTTGTGTTCATACCCAAACTTCTTAGATAGATTCCCTATTCTGTAGAGCAAGCAAGAAAAGCAGAACAAAATATGTCTAGATGAGGTACGTCTAGTAAAAAGAAGGACTAGAGATGACATACTAGCAGTGTTCCAATATCTGAAGGGCTGCCACAAAAAAGAAAGGGTCAGACTTATTTTCCAAAGCATCAGAAGGCAAGGCAAGAAGCAATGGATGGAAACTAACAAAGGAGAGAAGCAACCTAGAACTAAGAAGACATTTCCTGACAATGAGATCAATCAATCAGTGGAACAGCTTGCCTCCAGAAGTTGTGGATGCTCCATCACTGGAGGTTTTTAAGAAGAGACTAAACAGCCATTTGTCTGAAATGGTATAAGATCTCCTACTTGATCAGGGAGCTGGATTACAAGACCTCCAAGGTCTCTTCCAACTCTGATGTTCTATTTCTGTGTTTTAAAATGGAGTAGTGTAGGGACAACTAAATTCACCTTTGTCAAAGACAAAGGTTTATATTCTAGCTCTACTACATTTTTCTGCTTTTTTCCAGTTGAAATGATTTGTACAATCAGATGCTTCATTATGGGCTATGTTGTTGTTGTTGTTGTTGTTGTTGTTGTTGTTGTTGTTGTTGTTGTTGTTATTTTAAAGCACTGCACTGAAGTAGTAGAGTTTAGGGACTATAGGAAAGAATAACTGACTAAATCAGTTGTGGGGGACAGATCAGATAGAGACTTTCTTTTATATTCTGATGGAATGAACCAGCAAGGAAGTAAAGAGAATGTTTTACTGCTGGATTTGGAGCTGGGGAGCAGAGATGTGACAGAAAATACAGTCAATTCATTCCCTTCCTTTTTTTTCAAATCAGATATAGATGACCTCCACCCTCATCCCCTCCAGGTTAACTGTATTTGAACCTGGCAGATAAGGCTAAAAGAAACGAACATAAATACTAGATGAACAGATAGATCCTGACTATACAGAATTTGAGGCCAAGGATTCAGAAGCCAATGTTGTATTTGAACATTTAGGACTCTTCTCAAAACTTCAGGCTGGATCAGCAATAGGTGTCTCCTAAAAATTTCAGATATTTCATCGTATTTGTCAGGCCTGGAAGCCATCTTTTACATTGGGTCTTCAGGCCTGCCAATTTAGTACTGTAAGAAATTGGGAAGGGGGATTGTATGGAGCATGGGTGATATATAGTCATAATAATATTCCTTTCTCAGAGAATCAAGGACATCTTGCCCTGCACCTGGGGGGTTGGAACTGGGAGGCAACTCCAATTGGGATGGTGCTTTGATTGGGCCATGTGATGAACTTGTGGGTGCTAGGCAGGGACTTGGACTTTTCTTTGGGTGGGGAAAACCTGGAAGCTTTCAGATTCGGGTTTCCTTAGATGTGCCAATATGACATCTCTAATAAAATGGAACTTTGAGGAACATCAAGCCTCAGAGTCTTCTTTCATTGGGAGTGTTACTTGGAACCCTGACAGTTGTACTTTGTTCTTTTTGATTACTTCTATTAAACTGAATTTGCTGCTGTTCCCTCCCAATAGCTCGCAAAATGGTGTACAATAAATAACAAAGAAATAAGATGAAATGAACAGAAGCTCTTTATAATTTGAACGGAGACTGTAGAAGTCCAAGTTCAAAAGCATCTGGAGAGTATCTGGTTGAATAACCTTATAAAATAATATAAACGGAATCTTTAGTACAACCTCAAAATTATGTGCATTTGAGTTATGCATCAAACCTTAATGCATGTGCATCAAAATGAAATTGTTATCAATCAAAGAAAAATAATAATGAAACGATCCATTGAATATTTCATGAAGAAACAGAATTCCATAATTTGGGTGGTGGGATGGTGGGACTTGAAATGATCCTCCCACAAAGAATTTCATCAGACACTTACGAAAGCAAGGGTCATTATGATTTTGTTCTTGAACTGTTTGGGACATTATCAAATAGGCTTAAAAACTATCCAGAACCAGTATACATTAACCTAGGTAGTACTAGAATATCTAAGTGGAATATCAGCACCCTTGCAGTTTCTTAAGCCCACTGTAAGAATCAGTCTGACAAAGATAAGGTAAGTGGGATGTGAAAATATTGTTTGGAAGTGGCCCAGAGTCACTGATAGTGAGGTAAGTAAGTAAGTAAATTTGACAATGACCATATCTACTTATGGCAGAAAAGTGTGTTGCTGGCATATTAGCAATGGCTATGTGATGGTACTCTTGGCCACAATTTCCATTTTCTTGGAGTATTCTGTACATTGTACATATGTTGTGCACTGACAATAAAGATTTTAAATTTGATAGAATAGAATCATAGGGCTAGAAGGAAGCTTGGAAGTCTTCTAGTCCAACTTCCTGTCCAAGGCAGGAGTTCTCATACCATTCTGTTGTCTAATCTTTTCTTATGTTTCAAAAGAATGAAGGGCCTGGTAGCTCAGCAGACTAAAAACATTGTGATTAACATCAGCTGTCTGCAATTACTGTAAGTTCGAATCTCACCAGGCTCAAGGTTGACTCAGCCTTCCATCCTTTCTAAGGTAGGTAAAATGAGGACCCAGTTTGTGGGGGCAATAAGCTGACTTTGTATAAAATATACAAAAGTATGAAGGCTATTGCTTAACGCATTTTAAGCCGCCCTGAGTATCCGGAGAAGGGCGGCATATAAATCAATTTTTTTAAAAAAAATACATGACTGATTCCTCAAAAAGGATTATTTCACCTAAATCAGGCTTTTAGAATAGTTCTTCTATGTATCCAAAGCATCTTTGTATTATTTCAGCCTTGGTGGATTGTTTCAGATTGCTATCTGTTGTGATGTACAGTATGTTAAATGGGAAAAAGTCAGTTTCTCTGTTTCTCATATACAGGTGGTAGACCACAATTACAAAAAAATAAATAAAAAGCTTAACAAACAAGTTGGACAAGAAGCATGCAACCAAAGACAATGAAAGAAGAACCAGGAGAAATCTGTCACTCTCAATTCCAAATCTCAAAGTCTTGTAATTTTTCTGAGAATTGTTAAAAAAAAAAACAGAACCTTGATCCAAACAATTTTGCAAATATTTAATTTAGTTCTTGATCTTAATTTTGTTTTTTTCCACAGAGGACCAAATTCTAAATAAATCCAAACAAGCTTGGTTTCACTTTTATCATAAGCGATGCCTATTGTCCCATAAGGTTCTGTATACAGACATTACTCCATCCAATTAAGATGTCACTTTTGAAATTACGGACTTATCTCCCTCACTTTGCTCTCTCCATCAGTGTCACGTTTCTGTTGGCATTAAACGAATGGATTTGAATGGCCAGACACAACAACATTAAGGGGTCTGTTACAAGAGGATAATGGTGTAAAAGTTATTTGTCTCTGGCTAATTGATAGTGTCAAGTGCCTATAATATACCAGAGCAAGGTCAAGGGTGCATCGGGCACTAACCTTATAAACTAGATTGTTTCATCCATCTGAAAAGCAATGAGATATATGGTGGTTTGACTGCAGGAAACCTGCACTAAAATTCTTAAGTGGCATTATGGGGGCTCTTCTGAAGGGCGAAATGCTCTACAACTGTGCTGTGCACATGCTATACTCTTGCATTTTGTCATCCTTTTTTCTGCTTAGCATAATGATGCAGACCAAGTTATCTTAAGACGGGGGTAATACAATTTTCTTTAAAGGCTCAAGCAAACCTTTGTTTTTGCTGGACATTTGATTAAAAAAAAACCTTCCATTTTGACAAAGAGGATGTACAGGTGGTCCTCGAGTTACAACCGCAACTGAGCCCAAAATTTATCTTACTAAGTGAAACATTTGTTCAGTGAATTTGGCCCATATTACGACTTTCCTTGCCGTTGAGTTGAGAGGGCAGTGGAGTTGCCATGATTCACTTAACAACACTTGAGTTGTTAAGTGAATCATGGCATGTGTTAAGTTAGTAACAAGGTTGTTAAATGAATCTGGCTCCCCCATTGATTTTGTTTGTCCCTAAGATCCCTAAAGCGAATCACAGGACCCTGGGACACTGCCACCGTCATAAATATGAGTCAGTTGCCAGGCATCTGAATTTTGATCACCTGATTCACCTGTGAAAAATGGTCATAAATTCACATCAGTGCCCTTGTAACTTTGAATGGTCACTAAATGAACTGTTGTAAATTGAGGATTATCTGTACTTTGTCTTGCTTGTACATTTTACAGCCATCCTTTTCATACAGCACCTAGGAACAGGAGCAAAAAGTAATGGGGGGGACGGTGGGGGGAAGGGGCTTGCATAGATATTTTTAAAACCTGATTAAGACAATTTCCTTCCTTTCTCCAGACCTTTTTTTTTTTTTTTGGTGAAGAAACAACTTAAACTTGCACGCACAATTTTGAAATGATAGCTATATGTAAACAGCATTTGTAGTAGGTTTCTGTAGGTTTAGTGAAATTGGGTAGGCAGCAGAAAAATATGCAAATCACATAGTTCCTAATTTTGCAGAGTTATCAATAAAAGACATATAGAATTGGAATAGGGCCTAACACCATGATGGTGTCATCCAATCTGTGCTGATCAGCTTAACATGAAAGCCTCCTTTTGAATGTCTGAATGGTAATTGTAATGCAAACATAGAAGCTAAGATTCACTCTCACATCCAATCTCTCAACAACAAGGCTCTTTTGCTATTCTATCTTGGGGTTTTAAAAACCTTCCAGACTGAATTCAAAGTGTTGATTTCTATCATATTAAAGCACCTTTAAATTGCTTGGGGGCTATGCCTTTGAGACTTAAGCTCTATAGTTGCTTGAACGCACAAATACATTGTTCATAAGCTTTCCTTCTGGAGCTATTCTTCAGGAAAGCTACTGTTTCTGAAACTGTAGTATTTGGGGAAATGGATGCTAATTAAGTTCTTAAAAACACCAGAACTTTTTGCACTCACCAAGAAGATTGCAAGTTGTCAACATATGGACCATTTCTGACTCTGGTAATCTATGGGCATGAATAGAATAGAGTAGAGTAGAGTAGAGTAGAGTAGAGTAGAGTAGAGTAGAGTAGAGTAGAGTAGAATAGAATAGAATAGAATAGAATAGAATAGAATAGAATAGAATAGAATAGAATAGAATAGAATAGAATAGAATAGAATAGAATTCTTTATTGGCCAAGTGTAATTGGACACACAAGGAATTTGTCTTGGTACATAAAAGAAAAGATATGTTCATCAAGCATCATAAGGTACAACACTTGATAGTCATAGGTTACAAATAAGCAATCAGGAAACAAGCATGATCTATACTACATTCATTCATCCCCCCTTTCCCCCTACGGACCTTAAGATGCAGAAATCTTGATTTGTTTCCCACTAAAGCTGTGATCAGACCCAAACTGACCTTACTTCAGAAAGGCATGAGAGCCACAGACTAAGTCAGGATCATTTTCCAGGAATTGTAGTTTCCTCTGCATCTTCAAAATAGGGACACTCTCCCTGTGAACAGTCTCAAGTTGTCTTTTACAATCAACGCTGCTTCTTTTGAGAGGAAGGGAAAACATGGAAAGTCAAAGGCCAGAATTGCTTCATGCATGCACCCTCTGGATTACTTCATTTCTGTGTGTTGAAACCAATTTGCTGCATTTGGCTTCTTCTATCTTTTGCATGTCCACATCACCACAAAGGGTTTTTTCTAAAAAAGAAACCAAAGAGACTCATCACTCTTTCCCACAGGATAAAAACATGGTTAAATACTCACTGTAAAAAAACCATTATGTGATGCGCTGGCCAAATGATACACTAATACTCTGGATGTAAGTGCTTTTTTGGCTGCTACTCAAAGGAGCAAAAATCACATCGTTTTCTAGTGATAAGATTATACAAAAGAAAGCAAAATATACAAACGGGACGGTGATAAATATTGTACGATAAATGGGGAGAAACCCAGGATTCTTGTTTTTACACTGGACATTTTAGGGTGGTTTTCTATAATTGGAGGCAATGGTGCCAATGACTTGTATTTTTGGGTATCCACCCCCACCCCAGTCTGAAAAAAAGCTGACAAGAACAAGGTTTTGAAAGATTCCTTTTCTGGAACATCTTTTGTCAGCTGTTTTATTCTCTTTCAAGTGAGCTTTGGAAAAGGAAGCAAAAGGACAGTAGAGTTGTGTCTTCTCTGCAGATGCAAAAAAACTTCTCAAGTGCAGCTTCACTACTTCTGGTGGTGGAAGAGCATCTGGAGGGCACCCTGTTGCTAGAGACCCAGTTAGGGAGGGAGGGAAGAGGGGGCCAGAAAAATTCCTTACTTATCTGTGAATTATTCTCACCAAAGAGTGAATTCCAATACTTGATCCAAGCTTGTTTCCCAGCTAGCAAAAGAAGGCAACTTGAAGAAGTTTACAGACCAAATTGCATGTCATATTGGATGAGAAAAAGAGGCATTACTGAAAATTGGTCTGCATCAGAAGCAAATCCCTCTTTCTCTCTTAAAATGTCATTTTGTTTGATTTACTTTTGCAGGATTTTTAATGTTGTTTTTGTTGCTGACAATCAGAATCGTATGAGTAGCTAATCCAGGGATCTGCAACCTTAAACACTCAAAGAACCATTTGGACCCATTTCCCACAGAAAAGAAAACACTGGGAGCCACAAAACCCTTCCCGTGCCTGACTATTTTTGAGCAGCCACAAAACTAACATATGTAATTGAATTAAATGTTCTGTTTTCTTCTGAAACTTTTCTTTTCTTGGATTTATCTATGGGGTTGGCCTACCAGGAGGTTAAAAGCTCAAAAAATCACATGCCATTGGCAGTTGTGATGCATATTTTGAGTGACAGGGAGCCGCAGCTGAGGGGTGAAAAAGCCACATGCAACTCCAGAGCCGCAGGTTGCTGACCCCTGAGCTAACCAGCTAGCAAAGACACTCAAAGACCTTCTTCTTTTTTCGATATGGGCCACCTCTGAAAGATGTGCTATCAGACTTTGTGACCATGTACAGAATAAATCATGGAAATCCTAATGTGGTTCAGAAAGCCACTTAGTAGGAAGCAGGCTAAATGCAGCATTGGCTGTTCCATTGGGAACGATGTTGCCAATAAAGGAGAATATTTGTTATTCAGAGTAGAAATAAACATCATCATCACTAGCACTGATATGGTTACCTAGTTTAAGTAATGAAACATCTGTAAGAAAACAACCAAACTCACAGAGCACCAAGGACCCTGGTTTGGATCTCCAAACCAATTAGTAGTCCAAGCAGAGAGGTGAATCACAAGCAAATAGTTTGTATGCTAGGTAATCTCAAGGAGAATTGTATCCTGTGCAATGGAGGTGGCAACTTGTCAACTCTGGGGATTATTGAACATCCAGTAGCCCCAGCCAGCATGGTAGTAATAAGGTGTATTGGAGGTTTTCTAGATGCTCAATACAGGAATTCTGTTAGAGACACCTCAGTAAATTTCAGGTGTCTGCAGCAAAGAACACAATGGTGCATTTTTCTCAAGCAGGAGACAGAAACTGACTGGATTGACAGCCATACAATATCCATAGTCAGATAACCTACAGAATGATGTCAGAATCAGTTTATTTCATTAATCATTAACATGCTTCTATGCCACCATGTTTTATATGCCACCCACAGCTCCTGGTAATACAGTAATAATAAATAAAAAACAATAAAACCAAACTTCCAAGACAGTTTCCATAATTAATTGCAAGATCTTGCCTCTTATGGATTAAACTTCAGAGATTCAGAACTGTCTGGAAAATACAGCTTTAACCTCTACCAAAGGAGAACTAGAGGGTTCGTATAAGCAGAAACAGGTAGCTGCCCCAGTGTTCCCTCCATCCAGTCACTTGCTATCTGGCCAAGATCAACCCTATTACACCAGGCCTTTTCCACCCAATCCCACCCAGGGTGTCTGTTGGCTTGCAATGCATCTTGAAAGCCCTCATTTTCCACCCACTTAAACTTATATTGGAAAAAGGCCAGACCCTTTTCTGTGCCAAATCTTGCTATCATTCTCTAGTCTTCAAAGCACCTCAGGGAAGGACAAGAAGTAGAGGATGGAACTTAGCAAAGAGACGTTCAACCTAGAACTAAGGAGACATTTCCTGACTGTGAACAATTAACCAATGGAATGATTTGCCTCCAGATGTTGTGGGTGCACCAACACTGGAGGGGTTTCTTTAAAAGAAATTGGACAGAAATTACCATTTCTCCTGAATGGTATCAGGTCTCCTGCTTGAGCACAGGATTCAAGATCCATTCCATCTTTGTTATTCTTGTATTCTGTATTGATGGGTAATGAGAGGAAACCAAAACGATCAATGCTTTCACTCTTCATTTATGAGGAAATATCACTAAGACATCAACCTTCCCCAACTGGTGCCCTCATGATGTACTGAACTATGGGCCCCATCACTCCAGTCAGCAATAGCATGGACAGGAGTTGTAGCAGAACAGAATTGGAGCCCCCGAATTGACTGAGACTGCTCTTTTAAAAAAATCAAGTTTGGCAGCTGCTATCTTGCACAATGCTGTGCATGCATATTCTTCTTGTGTCTTTGAAGTGCACAATAGCTTTTTTGTTTATCACTACCATCTTTGGTAGATGCCCAGTAGACATATTCATTCCCTCCACAGTGCACAGCAGCATTTTAAACAGGTACCTGTAACCTTAATCGTGGCTCTTTAATGAAGAAAATGCAGCTAAATTAAATGCGAGTGGCATATTACCACACTTGCTTTAAATTGATATTTAATTAAAAAGTTAATTATTAATTAAGTTTATCAATCGCACATCAGTTGTTCAATAGAAAAGGGCTCATTCATTTAATTATTTGCGTGCAACTGATAGTATATGCTTTTTAGCCAGGCAAGGTTATCTCTGTATCTCTTCTAATTTAGATCAGTTTAGCTTCTAATCTATCCAGAGTGCTTCCTTTTGCATGCTTTTGATTTGATCTATAAATGTTTACTTACAGAACTGTTAAGTATTAGAGGCTGATCAAATAAAGAAAAGCACATTGCTTGGGTTGCATTACATTCTCTTAAGGAGTTCTGGCACAGGCCACCATTAGAAAGAATAGCTAAAGGATTTTGCCGTTTTCCTCTTCCTCTTCTTGGCCTGCTGTAAAAGTTTCAAAGAAGATAAACATCCATCCAGAAAGTATGCTAATCATCCAAACAAATGGAGACCTTCAAACGATCTCAGAGGCCTGACAGACGCCACTACTGGAGTAAAACCTCCTTGCTGCATTTCCGCGCTGAGATAATTTGAGGGCACATCATAATGGCAATCTAAAAGTGAATCTCTTACAAAATGGCAGGCAAATGCTACTTTTGAAAAAAAAAGATTCTGCCATCAGACACTGCTTCACACATCTCAGAATAACATACTACATGTACATACAGACACGGGGGGGGAGAGGGAGGGGGAGAGAGAGAGAGTGAGTACTGGATACTGGAGTACTGAATACTGGAGTAAAGCTTTTAAAAGCATTTACTTATTTATTTACTAAAGTTATACTCCGTCCATCTTGCCATCAGGAGACTCTAGGCAACAAGATAAAAACAACAGCAATATAAAGCATTAAGACATTAAAACGATAAGTAGTAACATTAAAATTAACAAGATGGCTGAGGAAAGAAGCAACATACAAATGGGCTGGAGTTAGAATCTTCCCACACTTTACTAACCATCTCCAGTAAAGCACGGCTCCATCAGGACCCCAGGCCACTCAAAGGGTGGGGGCATATCTCACCTCGAGGGATACAAGGTTCCAGACGGCGGGAGCCATGGCAGAAAAGCTCCTCTCCTGGACCCCGCCAGCCAGAATTCCTTGCCCAACAGGGTCTGCAGCATTCCCCTTCTGCCAGCATGGGGTGGGGTGGGCCAATCCTATTGGTGACACGATTCCTCAGGTATTTACTGTCTCACAGATCAGTTAAGTAACAGAACATTGGAATGTGACCACCATGTTCTTCTTTCTGATTTTCTGGGACCAGATTAGGATTTGAAGGGAGAAATCTCTGATTTTTGGACAACCTCTTTAGGTGGGGTGTGGCCATGAGATGGCATCGAGTATCTGTGAATATCCAATTATTCAGCAATCTTTCCAAAGATCTGCAGTTTCTCTGGTTTTTTGAACTTAACTAAATTCCTCTCAGGTAGAACTTGTCTCATTAAGCTTTTGCAGTAGCACTATTGATACTAAGCAAGTGTCCTGCAATGGAGAAATTGTTTAAGAAATTGTCTTCTCCCAAGCAAGGTTCAGAGAAAATTTCTACCCAATTTCTGGAGCCATACATTTGATGGAGAATTTCAAAATTCCATTTCTAGCCAGCTGAGAATTTTATCTTTGACAGGCATATGTGCTGGACATTCTACTTTTTAAAATCCTGGAAGTAGAAGACCATATCTGCTGTTCACATTCTGAACTGTCTGTATCAGAAGATATACATAGAACTATATGAGAATTGAACTATCTGCAATAGCATCTGTTTGTGAAATCCAGATTCTATTTTTAATTGAATATAAATTTTCTGTTTCATTTATGAATTTATAAGTGCCTAAATTATTGGAGAAATGCATGGAGAGTTCTGCCTCCCATTTCTAGATTTTATCCAAATTATTTTTGTTCTCCCCTAGTGAAAACGGTAGCTAATATCCCCTTCCATTGTCATTCAAATTCTTATTTTATGCTTTTGTTGACCAAAGAAGCAGACTAAAAGAAAAGAGAATGAAGTATACATGGGAATTAATGGAGTTTGAAGAAATCCATTATCTAGATGAAAAGCTGGAAAGTCAAGGTGACATGGTCAAACACAGAGGTAGTGGCCTGCTATTGAATGAGGACCATAAAACCCAGGATAACCCTTCCTTGTCAGCTACAAAGGTAATGAGCACAGACAATAGTAAGAGGTTATGGAAGATAACCATAACCCATAACCATAATTCCCATTTGGAGATGGGATCACCAGTTGAAATATTTCTAGCTATATTCATAAGGCCATAATGTTTTGCTTCGCTTGTGCTCCCTCTCTGATATTTTCTTATTCTCTTATGAATGAACCTTTCTAGTCAGCCCATATATCAGGAAATCAGCCAGGGCAATGGGTATTGCAAGAATGGGTGACCAAAGAGTGAAGCTAATAGAACACATGTAATCCTTTTGGTATTGCAAGCATGTAAGAGGCAGAGTTTCTGTTGTGGCATCACAACGCACATCATTGTTTTGACAAAAACACAGGTTGTTGGGACTGATCTTCTCTCCAGGATGATCGCTACGTTATCTTTCTCCTGATCTTTCCTGAAGCTCACTGACCTTCCCCTTAATCTGTCCTTCTCTTCTTCTCCCACTTGTTTCTCTCTTTGTCACTTGGCTTTGCCATTGAAGCTGGGCACTTATTTTGGGTAATTTGAGGCGGTGAAGAGTAGAGAAGGAGTAGTGATGAACAATAGATCCCCTTTAAAAAGTTCTTTAGTTATAGGGGACAATATAATTGGGGGAAGGAGTCTCAATGAGCTCCTGGATCTTTATCAGTTGCTGGCTAACGGTCAAGGCAAATTGGTGCTAAGTAAGTCAACGGAATCTACGGAGGGGGGCTGGACTTAGGTTTCCTATGGAGCAGTAGTGACTCCAAACTTATGGTATGTTTGACCCTATCTTCAGGCTAGGCCTAGTTATCTCTTACAATAACTTCATTAAAGTCATTTTCCTTACTCATTACAGGTGCCCACCATATCTAATGTGGTGATACCCTCAGAGTGAGACAGCTCCACAAATAGCCTGGTCCCATGTTGTCCCAGCTTTAAAAATGATAACCAGTCTTTAAATTGCACCTGGAAAGGAATGGGTACAAGAAACAAACACAATTCACACAGCAACAGTGTGAGACAACAACAACAACAAAAACTGTGCATGCCATTGGATTCTGGACCAGTTTTAAGTTCTGGATGGCCCTTAGGAGCAGATACATGTACAGCAGGTTGCAGCAATCCAACAGATTAGAGCATCGGTGGCTTCAGGCATCACCTCCCAGTCCAGTAATGGCAACCAAGATGAATTTGGGCAAAAGCCTCCCTAGCCACTGCTGCACTTCCTCCTCAAAGAGGAACAATGAGTCCAGACCATCTCTCAAATTACTAGGCAGAGATACCCCTCCAAAAGAGTTGGTTTGCAATTTGGAGGACCTCTTGGGGTTCTCAGAAATTGTACCATACGTGGCAACCCATTGATGTTATAAAGCACCATCAATTATATCCACATGTGCCTGCAAAAAGCATGTTACAGTATTGCATGAACATTAATGATGGAAGGATTGAAGAGAAGATCCACACACACATCCAAACACACACACACAAAGATTGCAAATGGGCAGATCTTTCCCTGTCTTATTTCTGCACGTGGTTTTATTGCTTCTGCATAAGCTTTTCACAATAACAGCTAGCTTGAAGAGGTAAATCAACTTGTTTCTGGCTTTGCACCTTTGAAATTGGACCAAAGTTGGTCTCTGCACCTCCCTCCTTTGCAGCAGTAATTGTTTCTATCTATGCTATCTCTCTGTGCATCAAACCTGAAGGACTAAATTGGTCAGATCAACCTAGAATAATGCATCTAGTTTTGGAGAGTGAATTTTAGGAAAGACGCCGATGTAGAGCACAGAGAGGAGAGCAACAAAGACAACCAAGGGGACTGGAAAATATTATTAGGAACTTTTACCCTGGAAATGAGAAGATAACAGGTAGATACGAACTCTTGTATCCAAGTATCTGAAGAGCTAGCATGGAAAATGCAAGGCAGAATTGTTCATAGGTAAAGGTAAAGGTTCCACTCGCATATATGTGCTAGTCGTTCCTAACTCTAGGGGTCAGTGCTCATCTCCGTTTCAAAGCCAAAGAGCCAGCGCTGTCCAAAGACATTTCCGTGGTCATGTGGCCGGCATGACTAAACACCGAAGGCACATGGAATGCTGTTACCTTCCCACCAAAGGTGGTCCTTATTTTCCTACTTCCATTTATTACGTGCTTTCGAACTGATAGGTTGGCAGAAGCTGGGACAAATAGTGGGAACTCACCCCATTACGCGGCACTAGGGATTCGAACCACTGAACTGCTGACCTTTCTATCGACAAGCTCAGTGTCTTAGCCACTGAGCCACCGCATTCCTTAGAACTGTTCATAGGTGGTCTAAAAGACAGAACAAGAAACAATTTGTGGAGGATAGAAAGGGATACACTATACACTGGCAGAGATCTACAAAACCCAAAGCCCTTTCATTTCCTTGTGGAAGCAAACACCCCCCCTCCTCAAACTGATAGTTAGCTAGTTGAGTAATAAATCTCTGCAAAGCAAACAGCCAAGCTCAGAGAGCATCAAGGACTCTATAGTTCAGTCTCGAGCTGCATATATTCTCTTATTGGCTAACCAATAGGAAAAGATGGTATGATTCTTTTTTTTTTTTAGATTTTTGGAAGTCTTTTTTGTTTTAGCAAAAAAAAAACCAGAAAAGGAGAAAATCCCTCATCTTTCTCTCCTCTATACAGCTATTTCATTGAAGTAAACTGATGGGACTTCTGCAGAGTTTACTTCTGCGTAATCACTGGATAGGCTCAGGTTATGATCTTTCAGCTGTGTCTTTTCCTTAAAAGGACCTTCTGCATTTTGTGAATTTTGACCTAAACATTAATATACTCCTTTTTCTAATATTTGTACTTCATAATTCTACTTTACTTGTGTCATTGCCTTTATTTCTTAGCGGTAATCCTTCCACTGTTCTTTTAAAACAGAATATAAATAAGCATTGTGGCAATAATCTCCCCAGAACATTTTCCATAAATAGATTGCTCTGGTATTCATGTCTGTATTCATGCCAGTGTCTTCAGAATATGATTGGAAGCTGCCCTTAGACTTAAATTTGACTTCTATGAGCTTCTTTTGACATCTAGATTGGGCTACATAGGATCCAGATGCCAAACTGGATAAGAATATCCAGTACTTTGCACAAAAGGTATATATATTACATTTACAATATTCCTCCATTCTACTAAACATGTAAACTAATCAATAAACTAAGATTAGTCTTGCAAGATTTGATTTTGACAAATCTCTGTTGACTTCTGATAATACTTTGCTTTTATGGTACTTCTAGATTAGTCACTATGTTTGACTTCAAAATCTTGTCAGGGAACAGTGTCAGAAGCTTGTTTTTCCATTGTTTCCCTGGAACCCCCTTTCCTTTTTCTCAAAAGATAAAGATATTTACCCTTCTCTAGTCATCTGGCACATTACTTATTCTCAGGATTTCTCAAGATGTTAAAAAAGGGTTCAGAAGTAACCCAGAATGCAGTTCATCTGGATCTGGAGATTTATTCCTATTCATAGGGAATAGGTATTCCCTGATCAAGTTTTTATCAGTCTCAGACTGCAATTCTGCCCTTTCATCTTATTTTTCCCAGTTCCCAGGTGAAACAGACTTTTGAGATAGAGAAGGCTGACACAGAATAGGAGTTGAATGCTGCTGCCCTTTCTTTATCAATTAATTGGTATATTAATTTTTCTTCCTTTTATTTTGAATATAACTGAAAAAGCCCTTTTTGTTGTTCTTAGCATCTTTTGCCAAGCTCAGCTTATTCTGAGCTTTTGCTTTACTAGCACAATCTTTATAATTCTGGGCTATCTATCTGTATTATTTTCACAATGATTCTCTTTTTTTATCCTCTCTAGTTTCTACATGTATCTTTTTTGGTTTGTTTAGAGCTCTGCTAATCTTGTTGTTTACCACACTGCTGCTTTTCTGCCCATACCTTCTTTCTAATTGGAGCTGCTTGAAATTCTGCTTTTAGTATTTCCTTTTTCACAAACTTTGATCCACTTCATATCTTGTTCCCATTATCTTTCCACGCTACAGACTTTTAAACATCATTGCTCTAAGTTTATTAAGAGCCACTTTTTTACTTTTGTTCTCCACAGGTATCTGCATAGGTGGAGTCAAAAAAGTCAGGATGTAAAAAAGTGTTAGGGTTCTATTAGGCAGTTGTGAAACACACACACACCCTTGAATTTTTGACACATGTACACCCTATAAATGCCCCTACTTCCTTCACTCTTTGAAAGAGGAAGTGGTTAGCAACCCAAGCATTTCCTGGAAAGACTGTGATTGATGGACCCAGGATAGTTGGTAGATATCTATGTAATTAATTCTTGGAAGGGGCTACAGGTGCCACAAAAGCACATTATAGTCTTGCATGAAATATTACAGATGCTTATAGATATGCCTATCTGCTGGATCGGGATGGGAATCCATGAGGTAAGGTGGAAGGTGGAAGCAGAAATAGTGATAGGCCCAGGAAGTCAGTCAACCTTTTCAGTTTGTTTTCTAATAAATAAATGTTTTACAATTTATACAATATTCAAAAAGCCATTTTGTGAAAGTGTCCATATTCTTAAAATTCCAAAAATGTTCACCAGCCACTAAAGAAGAAAGACCCTGTTCAAAGAAAATAGAAGGCTATTTTCCTTCAATAGGCTATCAGAGATGCCTTAAACAAACAATGTAATCATGTTCTGTGGTTAGTAAATAGCAATAGCAATTAGACTTATATACTGCTTCATAGTGCTTTACGGACTTCTCTAAGTGGTTTTACAGGGTCATCATATTGCCCCCAACAATCTGGATCCTCATAGTCTTAGTTAATTAAGCCTCATACCTTTAGTTCTTAGTCCTTATATGCTGTTCTAATAGTAGTCTTTAAGTCCTTAGCCCTTAAAATACCAAGTGGATTTTCTATTGGCCATCATCCAGGCAATGTAGAAACTTGTCCAGTTCCTTCTCTCTCTTTTTCTGTGTTTACTACACCCAACTTCCACATCACCCCTGATTAAAGAACTCATCACATAGACATCATCTACTGTTCACCTTGACATCTGAAATGCCTTAGAATTTATTGCCTCCATCCATTATCATGGTTAACCCCCCTTTCACCAGCACCAAAGAAAAATGAAACCATTCTTCTGAGTTGTAACTCTTTCTCCTTTTCCTAGTAGTTCTGGCTATTGACAGTTCCTTCCCCTAATCTGTGATCTAACATGTTCTGACATCACCCTGCCTGTGCTCCTTTCCCTTCTGCTTTCCTCCTTGCATTATTTATGGCAAGGAGAAGTCCTTCTCTGATCCACTGGCCTGTTTGTGCTTTGTGGTAGGATGCATTTTATGTACAAAGGATGGAATGCCGAAGAGGGGCTTGGACCGCATTTGCATTTCCACCTCTTTAGAGGTATATGCTAAAGGTTTAAGAAGAAGAGGAGGTTAACTGTTGGCTTAACCTTTGTAAGCCCATTTGCCTTCCAGAAGACAAAGACACAAGCCGGCCACATGTATTATCTTTGCAGTACATTTGTTTCAGGAGCCAGTAGTGTTAAGCAAAGGTACGCCAGTTGATAATAAACCTGCTCCACAGTGTCATTTGTGGGTGATTTGAAGAAAAACAGACCATGTAATCAGGTCTAAGGGGGTCTATAATACCAGCAGACGCTAGTGCTGTCAGCTATAGAAAATAATTAGTATGTTATCCCTGTGGCAAGTAGAATGTAAATACATCTAAAATACAACATAATGACATTCCCCTCTGTAAGCCAGGGGATCTGCTTCAAATAAAAGGGCCATTAACACAACAATTAAAGCCAAGGGGGCTGGTTAGGCAGGGAGCCCTCAGCCTGGCGCAGGGGTGAGGCAAGCAAGAACAGAGTGTAAATCTTTTGCTCTTGCAGTCAGGAATGTGACTATTAGCCTTCCTCTGACCAGAGGGCTTCCCAATAAGACATCTGCTCTCTGTCACAGTCAGGGTTTTGTAACATCTTTCTCCAGCGTGCAAAGGTGACGGAGTTTTCCACAAAGCGCATCTGAGAAGAATGGGTCAAGGGTGGGCCTACCTCAGAGGGAGTTCAGCACGAAACTGCCCTGCTACACACACACACACACACACACACACAAGCACGCACACCCATAAAACCTTTGTATAGATATAGAAAAATATCTGAAGCACACACTTGTTTTCTTCTTCTCCAGTAGCCCCGTTGGCGCTAGCAGGCAGATTGTTCTTTAAGCTTACATTTAAACAAGTGTTTCATTGTTCCAGTGAACAAATGCTTTGTTAAATGTTCCCAAGTTCTATTGCAGAGTAATTTTTGCCTAAATGAAAGCTATCAAAAATGGACTTGACAACGTAAGAGAGAGTGGGGGGAAGAGAGAGTAATTCCAACCAGACTAGCAAAATCGAGATTACCGTTTGACTCCTCTCCTGATTCCCTTTTATGTTTATGCTCTGAGAAAAGAGAATCAGGGGAGGGGGTCAAACAATGTGCACATACATGTGCACACACATACACACATTGATACACAAATATCCATTCCAAGTCCGTTTTTGATAGCTTTCATACAGTTCTTATGAAATTAAAAGAAGCGTATCTTGCCAAGGATGTTAATAATAATTATTTGATCCAAATGAGAAATACATTTTGAACAGTTATCTCTAAAAATTAATAATTTGAAGGGAGCTTTTTATTGTTCTCTAAGTACTGGGTATATCTTGTGTGTTACAATATGTGTGGCTATAAACACAACATGTTTGTAATTGGTATATTTTTGCCCAGGACAAATCATTGGACTGATGAAAACACAGGAAGGGGGTTGTTAATAAATACTTTTTATTATTATCCCAAATCTGCAATAAAAGAGTGGTTCAAAAGTGAATAAAGGATTTTAATTCTGTTCAGGCAGGGACTTTCGGACACCACCAATCCAGTTCCAATCAGCTTCAGATCAGTATGAAAATAATAATGCTATATTATGTAAGGAGTCCCAGAACTCTTGCGATCATGTCTGTGAAGTACTCTGGATATTTAAGAAGTGCTGTTTAAATTCTGTTATCAAGTATATAAAACTCAGTTCCTTCACTGTACATGACAGAAAAGAACATATGTAAATACTTGATAGGACAGCTGCTTTAGTCATAGCAGCTGACTGGTGACAGGAGGCAGAAGCTGGTAGCTTTAGGTCCCTCCATGTATTCACTGCATGGAAACTAATCATCCATACACTTCAGCTAAAAAAAGGATGGATTTATTTATCACGGCTATGCTATATCAAAATCTTTGGAGCAAAAGTCATTTGTAAGCTATGCTGCCCCCCCCCCAAAAAAAAACATAAAAGAGAGAAATGATTCCTTCCTTCCTTCCTTCCTTCCTTCCTTCCTTCCTTCCTTCCTTCCTTCCTTCCTTCCAGATAATGATCTCTGAAAAAGTTAATATACATGTGTTATTGAAATCTAATGGCCTTTTATTGAACCACACCGCATAATAAAACTGTAAACAGGTTATTTTTAGCCAAGCATGCGGAGGTGAAGGAGAAGGATCTGAAAATCACTATCTACGGAAAAGTCTTTTCAAAAGAAAATTGAAGCAGAAAGTCTGTAACTTTCTTCTTTTGTGATAGCCATAGGTTCCATCTTGTTCCTATTTATAGCCGTCTGATCTCCCACAAACCTCAAAATTCATAAATATCAGGCATGGAGATCTTTCCAAAATAACCCATGAAAGTATTTAAGTAGGCTGATTGGAAGTAAGGGCAGGAGTTTACAATTATCTTATATTTGTTTTCCTTCAATATTTCTTAGTCTCCTTCTTTTGCTCCACTCATCTTAACTAGCATAGCTAATTTTCAACCCACCCTGATAATATTCAGCAACCTGGGATTCAGAATTTTAGATTGGGATGTAACACTGGGCTATAATCAATTGATGATATTCGCATGTACAGGTAGTAATGAATAGCAGATTCAATACAGCGGATTCAGAATCCTTTCAAATAAATAGGGGCATAAAAAGGATGCCCACTTTCACTAATCTGTTTAATCTCATCAAAATAGAATTTTAGGAGGAATAAGAATATTCAAGAGCTTAATATCAGGTAATAAATCTGTTTGAAGATACATAAGAGAACAATAATTCAGTTGCACTTTTAATTGAATATTTTTTTATCCAGTAGCTGGAAGCGAAGCCAATTTTGATAAACTGTCTGCTATGTTAATCAACATTGGTAAAAAGTCACAAAGAGCCATTCAAGAATCTACTGGACTTCATATTAGTCCACATAGATTTAGTCATTTAAAAGTAATTATTACAAAGGATTGACATGAATTAAAATCAGTTATGATCCTTTCTTATGAAAGCTCAAGATAGAATTTATATCATGGCATGTCATTTCTTTATTATTGCTTGGCAGATTATCTGCAATTGAAATTATTTTTTTTAAAATTTCATTCCTGTTTCAAATACTTCCAGTTCCCTTATCTATTATGTGGTGTTGTACAAAGCAAATGATTCTTTCTGTGTATATACTCAATTACAAAAACCTAAGAAAAGGCAAACAGTGCAATATAAGCAAAGGAACGATAGAAATTCAGATATACCAAACATTGATAAAACATTATTTTGATATTTTTCAGTTAAGATAATTAACTCACATTATTTGGAATTCAAAAGATGTTAAATGGGCAGAAGCTGAGATATCATTAAGCAGACAATCTGCTAAAGCAATACCATTCATCCCTGATATTAATAAATGAATATCTGCAAGCACAAATCTATATACTGTACTACTAAAATTTTTATGCTTGTCTGTGTGTAACCTTTAATAGGGTGAAACAGTACATCGCAGGGCAATGATTTTTTTAACCAAGCTATCCCAAATGGGCTAACTTACAGAATACATCTAAAACTTCAAAGCTTTAGAGCAAGGATGTCAAACTCGCCTGTCATGTCAGCATCACATGACATATCGAGTGTCCACCCTGGAGCCATCTTTGAGCATCTTCAGGGTTGCCACAGTGAGGCTGGATGGAGCTGTGGGAAAGGGAGTAGGGAGCAGAGATAGTTGGGGGAATGTGTAGCCAAAATAACATTCTTTCTTCTGGGAACCAAGGACACCTGGAGGGGTGTGGATGGGAGGCCCCCGGGATGGAGAGAGAGGCCTGATTGGGGCATGTGATGGTTCTGTGTGATGAGGGGAAGAACTTTGGATTTTGAATTAGGTGGGGAGAACCCAGGAAGCTTCAGCTTTGGGTTTTCACCAACTGTGCCAATATGACATGCCCAATAAATCTATACTTTTAGTTATCCTGCCCTGGAATTTTGATTTCCTATGGGCTGTTACTTGGAACTCTGAAATTGGGACTTTTTCACCCTTCATTAAACCTGGTGTGGGCATGGCCAGAAAAATGATGTATCCGGCCTGCAGGCTGCGAGTTGGACAGCCCTGCATTAGAGCATGTAGAAACCTAGCACCTATCTATATCTCCTAAAACTAAATGCACCTTTTTGAGGGATTATTTAATAGGTTCTGAAAAAGAACAATTCACAGATCACAACTTCATTTCAAATGAAACAAATGCAAAGACATCATCTTAAAACTCGTGATATTTTACCAATCAAGAAGATTAATGATGTTGGAAAAATGGTTTATAGCCAAATTGTTTAAAAATTCAACAATTTTTTTCAATGTAGCAGAAAACTCTTCCATAAAATACATTGATCTTTCTCTGAAAATATGGGAAGATGACTTTGGATTTAAATTTGATGAGCCACCTTAGAATACTTTATAATACATATCCCGCTTAAATCTATTTTGATAAGCCTTTAAGAACAGACTAGATCCGTGATGGCGAACCTATGGCACGTGTGCCACAGGTGGCATGCGGAGCCATATCTGTGGGCATGCAAGTGTTGCCCTAGCTCAGCTCTAGCGCTCATGCGCACACCAGTCAACTGATTTTTGGGCCTTCTGGGCCTGAAAGCAGGGAAATGGGCTGTTTCCGGCCTCCAGAGGGCTTCCACAGGGGTTGGGAAGGCTGTTTTTGCCCTCTGGAGCCTGGGGAGGGTGCAAAACAGGCTTACCAGGCCCACCATACCATCGCATGCCAAAAGTGGGGGTCGGCAGGGGGTTGCGCGTGCATGTGGGGAGGGGCAGGGCACAGCATTCACTTATGGGTGTGGGCACATGCATGCGTAACCACCCTACACTCCCCATGCTTTTGGCACGCAACGGCAAAAAGGTTAGCCATCACTGGACTAGATGATATATGATAGATGTTTTTTGTTCTTATATTTTTACTTTTAATCTGTTATACTTATTGAATATTCATCAAAAAGCGAAGCAATTGCAGGATTAACTGTAATGATATTACTTAAAATGTTCATATTGAAATATTCTAAAGCCAGAAAACATAGACTAACTCAAATTCTTGTCAATTATGTGAATACTCCAAACAAGTTTATCTTTCAGTTCATCTTGTCTAATACTAATTGATCCAGGGGAAATATTCTGGGTTCAGTTCCTGCACATTAATTTCAAAGCATCACAAGTAAAATGTTTGAAAATATCTTCACCTGAACCTTTAGGGAATTTTTTACAGACATACAGGTGCATTGGTCTAGCTGGGCTAATTATCTAACGGTACAATTGATGAGAATATCAGATCATCACAACCTCTGTATCATCCATCTTTTTAGAGTCTTGGTCTGATTAACTTGGTGTTTTTGGGATATATGTGAAACCAAACCATTTTTTTTAGGTGAAAATAAAATCTGATCTGTTTCTGTTGATGACTCACAAGATCTCAAAACAATGAAATACTTCCTTATTTTAGTACATTACATTACAAAGCAAGCATCCTTTATGCTCTCTGAAAGATGCTGAGCTTGTCGATCGAAAGGTTAGCAGGTCAGCGGTTCGAATCCCTAGTGCCATGTAACGGGGTGAGCTCCCGTTACTTGTCCCATTTTCTGCCAACCTAGCAGTTCTAAAGCACATAAAAAATGCAAGTAGAAAAATAGGAACCACCTTTGGTGGAAAGGTAATAGCGTTCCGTGCGCCTTTGCCATTTAGTCATGCTGGCCACATGACTACGGAGACATCTTCGGACAGCACTGGCTCTTCAGCTTTGAAATGGAGATGAGCACAGTCCCCTAGAGTTGGGAACAATTAGCACATATGTGTGAGGGGAACCTTTACCTTTACCTTTATGCTCTCTGTATAAATAAATCTCTTTATCATATTGTTCATTTTTAGGAAATGTACTGAACTGTTTTCTTTATGAACATTTCATGTCCTGCTAATAATGTCTTTGTCTTTCTCAAATGAAAATACCTGCATAAAGAGAAGCATAAAGAATTCCATTTTTTTTTACTGGAGCAAAAATTCAGGGAAAGAGAGCAAGTTCCTAACAAGTACTTATTCCCAAACTCTTTTGTACAAAAAGCAAAAATGAAATTGAACTCCCACTTGTTTTTAACCACAGCACAAAGATGTTGTGGCAAAAAAAAAATGGTTTTGACCATGACTCCTTATGTTGTCTTCATTTAATCTCCCGCCTGTGAGATAGCCTTAAGTTGCCTTTAGCTGAATCAATGTAAAAATAATATTTTCCTCTCATTCTAACACTGCCTAAGGATAGCCTTTAGGTGTATTAAATCTGCTAAGCTTTGTCACTCATTGATCTGGAGGCAAGTCAGGTAACTCAATTGGAACAGACAATTGAGGCAAGATAGGGATCAACAATAGACACCCCAAGTTTTGTGCTGGAATGGTTTTCTATCTGCTCAAAAATGGTGGCTGGATAGAATTAAAGTTCAGCAGTAGAAAGCAGAGACAGAGAAGAAGGAGAAGGAGAAGAAGGAGAAGGAGAGGAGAAGGAGAAGGAGAGGAAGAGGAAGAGGAAGAGGAAGGAAGGAAGGAAGGAAGGAAGGAAGGAAGGAAGGAAGGAAGGAAGGAAGGAAGGAAGGAAAGAAGAGGAGGAGGGGGGAGAGGGAGAAGGAGAAGGAGAAGGAGAAGGAGAAGGAGAAGGAGAAGGAGAAGGAGAAGGAGAAGGAGAAGGAAAAGATTTAAGCTACCAGGGACTTGTTTAGTCTTTTTCATTTAAGAAGAATATCTGAGTCCCCTTTGAGTGTAGGTTTCAGAATACTAAAGGAATTAGGAAGTATCAGAAAAATTGCAGATGTGTGAGAAAATCAACATGTTTTGGAATAATGCTGAATAAATGTGTAATAATATGGAACTTCTGCCCCATTTTCATTAATATAAATCATTACAGCAATACGGTATTTAAAGGTGATGTGCAGATCCTTTATATGTATAGGAATAGATCCTTTAATTCCTCTGACCTTTCATCCCTTCGCACTTAGGAAACTAACTGTTGTATTATGCTTGTAACTCTTGAAATTACAGTTAACAATTAATCAATGGAATAGTTTACCTCCTGGGGTTGTGGGTGCTCCATCACTGGCTTTCAAAAATAGGTTGGACAGCCATTTGACCGGGATTGTATAAAGTTTCCTGCCTTAAACCAGGAGTTGGCTGGAGTCCCTTCAGCCTTTTGATTGTATAGTTTATGTTTTAAATAGCAGGGTTTACAGTGCAACTATTAGAGATTGGAGACCATGAGTTATAAAATTCATCAGAAGCTGCTTAGAATGGAATCAGAGTATAAATCCATGAAGACCAATTCTACTTACGCTGATCTGGGGTTTTTTGGTGGTTAAGAGTATAGTGGCAAAAGAGTGGGAATAAGGAATCGGCAAATTAAAAGTATCACAGGTAAGACTAATAAGAAGGTGGATGGAGAGAAGGAGAGAGGGAGAAAGAAAGCAAGAAAGAGAGAGCGAGAGACTCAGCACGGGTTTATTTGAACCTCAGTATGAAAGTCAACAGATTTAGAAAAATGAGCAGATTAAAAAATTGCCGAGTGGCTGTTTTATCCCATATGTATGATCATGGATCAGTTTCAATCATGCGTAATATGGAAAATGCAAAAAATATACACTTGCTGGGATTTGGCTCCTCTCCCTTCAGGTTCCCACAGTCTTCCCCTTCAAACATCTTTCACCCACTTTAATTCTGATACTCGGAGTGAAAACAGGGGCAAGAAAAGCACAGCTAGATTTTAGAGTGGAAAATAGTAAGAAGAATGAGGATACAATCTGCTTTACCATCTATTCCTTTTATTCTAAAAAGTATATATCTTTCTACTTACATACCTTTTTGATAGATAGATAGATAGATAGATAGATAGATAGATAGATAGATAGATAGATAGATAGATAGACAGACAGACAGACAGATATAAACAGGCCTGCCACTCAAATCTGGGGTTGTTGTTTTTTTGTAAATCATAACATTGGTCTTGAGAATGGTGCAGGAAAATTTTGTCAGCTGCAATAGACATGAAAGGCTATAACACAATGATAGAATATGTGGCCTATAGGCTATATACGGGAGATTTATTCTTTGGCTTCTCCAGGCCAATCTGGGGAAAATTCCTATCTGAATCCTGGGCATCTGCTGCTGTTTTCAAACAGGGCACCCTGTACTGAACTCAATAGAACAATGGTATAAAAGCAGATTGCTCTATTTTTATGTTATGAATCAGAAATATTTCCTATTTGGCACCATGCTGCCAAACCAAAGCAAATTGATATGATGTACAGTATAAATCTACGCACCATAAATGGCAGAGATTGCACATTCTGAAATGTATGTTCCTGAATATTTGAGTGGGACAAGGCAGTTTGTGCACCATCTAATAGGAAAGGTAATCTTTCACCAAAGAAGAAAATGTGTGTATTAGAAGTTACAAATTTTGATCAACCACAGGAAAGGCAATAGAGCAAGAAACCCCACCCTTCCTGTCCTTTTGCTTATGGTCGGATCCCACTCTCCCAAACTACCAATGCAAAGCATAGAACAGAATAGCCTAGCATAGTGTGTCAGACTCAAGGCCCAGGGGTCAGATGCAGCCCATGGGGTGCTTAGATCTGGCCTGCAGGGGCCACCCTGGAAACAGCAAAGGACTGGTCTGAAGTGCCTCTGCCAGCAAAAATGGAGTTCCAGAGGGCTGAGGGTGGCCCTCCCAAGCTCCATTTTCACTGGCAGAGGGTTGCAGGAAGCTGTCACAGCCGAAAATGGAGCTCAGGAGCCCATTTTCACTGGCAGAGCACTTGAGCTACCACAGGTGCCCCCAACATGAGTGATGTTAAGATGGCCACGCCCACTCTGGTCATGCCCACCCCACCCCCCTGAGCTCAAACACAACCCTGATGCGGCCCTCAATGAAGTCGAGTTTTACTCCCGTGGCATAGCATATGGATTATGCTATTATTATATTACTTCTTAGCATTTCACTCTGAGGTTGCATAGAGCAATGAATAGAAGGGTTTTTTTCAAAACTAATATCCTGGGCAATAATTATCCAGTACTTTTCATGGTTGAGTGGAAATATAAATCTTAGTAATTATTTGGCCACTGAAAGATATTCATTTTTAAAATAATATATCAATAGTTTAAAGAGTTTTATGGGATCCATTGAAGGATTCCACCCAGATATTCATGTCTGCTATATAAATTCTCTTTATAGAAGACCATGCTCTCACTTTTAAACGGCTAGAGCTGGATGTGTCACAGCTTACCTCCTTTCAGATTATTCTGAATAAATACATTGCATCATTTGAATCTAGGATCTTTTGCCAGGTGTAAAGGAAAGCACAAAAGTTTCAGATTGATGAGGATCAGTTCAGAGGAACTCCCATGTTCTTCATCCCATTGATTACTAATACGGTGCCTCAGACATTTCAAGGTTCTTTCTTTCTCTTCCTGTATTTAATATTAGCTGGAGTCAGCCCTTTGTACCCAGTTAATCAAACCTAAATAAAAAAAAATAATTCAGAATTCTCCATTGGTCAGCATTCTTTTGAATGAATATGTGTTTCCTTTTCTGCAAGATTCTACTATGGGAACCAATTAGGCCCAGATAAAGTGAGGAAGGGTTGTATTTAAATAAGATGAAGCAGAAATGGTCCTTGATCTTTCAAGGCATCTGTGCAATCTGAAACTCTCCTTTAAAAATCAAATTCATGCGCTGATGAAAAGTGATGTGGTTGCTCTTATCAGGCATGATAATTACAAAATCTCTTTTTAAAGTGTCTGAAATATATAAATGGCACTAGAGCATGACTTTCTTATCAATTATATAATGTTTCAAAGTCTTCCTTGCCTTGGATCCTGTGTATTATGCCAAGAATTGATTTTTGAGCAAACAATAGTACCAACAAACTGTAAATTTTCACTGTGCTATCATTTTATGGCATTATATTTCAGAATGTCTTATTTGAAAGCATGAGACATAAGAACAGAAATTTACCCATTGCATACAAGGATGGTGACACATAGGGTTTCCTGCCTAGGCAGAGGGTTGGACTAGAAGACCTCCAAGGTCCCTTCCAACTCTGTTATTCTATTCTATTCTATTCTATTCTATTCTATTCTATTCTATTCTATTCTATTCTATTCTATTCTATTCTATTAAAAGTACATATTAAATCCTTCTTAATCCAAAGGATCATCTACATAGAACCAACGCTACTAGAAATACAAAGTTGTAATACATTTGTGGTTTTATTATTGTGTTAGTAATACTGTGATTGCTGCAGTGGTGGGATTCAAATTCTTTTACTACCGGTTCTGTGGGTGTGGCTTGGTGGGCGTGGCAGGGGAAGGATACTGTAAAATCTCCATTCCCACCGCACTCCAAGGGAAGGATACTGCAAAATCCCCATTTCCTCCCGATCAGCTGGGACTCTGGAAGCAGAGAAAAAATGGGGGCGAACTACTCAAAATTTCTGCTACCAGTTCTCAAAGAACTGGTCAGCACCTGCTGAAACCCACCTCTGGTTTGCTGTTAAATTGATGAGATACTCAAATTGCAGGCTACCCAGATTCTAATTCATTTATTTAATTTCCCTTATAAAAAAAATAAACCCAGAAATACAGGATGCTGCTCTGTGACAGTGCTGCTCAGTAGTTGGAGATGTGAAGGTATTTGAGTCTATTCCCTTTTCCAAAACATCAATCAATGCAACAGAAACGGCACTCATTGATCTAGTGGCAATTGTGCCAAGCAACACATCCCATTTATGTTCCACAGTACCTGTTGATACATGCAGGATTACATTCCAAAGAGCAAATTGCTACAAACTCAGCCTTTGCAGAGAGGTGGAGATTAAACAATCCCTTCGTAACTGAAGACCTGATACTGAATTTTCCACTTAGGTTTACTACTACTATTAAATTAGTTAGCAAAATGTCCAGCGATAAACCCAAACTCAAGGAACACCCAGGAATTTTTTTTAAAAAAACCTTTTTTTTTTTTTACCGATCACAGACTACAGACTTTGTAAAGGAAAGCATATAGCATATAATACAAAGCACACCATAGCATACATAGTAAAAAGGCCTGTAATCTGGCTTAATCCACTTTACTGTCCACAATGCACAAATTCTACAGGCGAGAGATGCAAACTTTGTGACAAAAAGATTTATTTGGGGATCTTTACTTGCCAAAAGAAACTGCATATAGAATTCTTCTCTGACCTGAAAATAGATTACGAAGAGGTGTTAGTAATTCACTGAGGGTGTCTTGGTAAAAATAAAGCAGAATGTGATCCTGTAATTCAGTATTCCCATCTTTACAAGAGCAAAGGCTTTCAGCAGAGAGGATTTTGCAGCCTTTACCTTCCAGTATTGCTGACACTAAGATATTAAACCATAAGAGAAGAGAAAAAGAAAAGAAAAAGTTATAAAGAAGCAGCTTCTGGTCTTCTTAACAGCAGTTACGACTACATTTATATAAGTTCCCCTCTCTATTTAAATTTCAATAGTTAAAGGCCCTCTGAAATTTATTGTTTATAAATTGGACCTGGTTTGATGCAGGTTAAAACAAAATCTGTGTTGCTCCAAAGTGCAGCTTGCTATATTCTGTTTGCAATTCTAGTTGAAGAATCAAACATAGCTACCATTGCCTGCCCTTGCTTCAGATGCACTGGTATTTCACTTGAGAATCCCAGTTTTGTTAATTTGACATTTATATGACATTTCCAAGAGTAGTAATATTTATCCAAGATGATAAGATGCATCAGACCTTGGGACTGAAAGTGAGCTTTTAGTCAATATCTGAACCTGGAGATATTGTTTCAATTTTTATAAGTTTATCTCCAAATGTAGAGTAATATTTGGCACATAGTTTGAAAATTACCGGCAATAATTTTCATACAAATCTAGTTTAAACTCTCTCTAGTTCCTCATTCAAATGGGTTCCTCAACTCCAGGAATCTGGAGTTGAGGAACCTCAACTGAATTTGAGGAATTCTCAACTGAATTTGGAGTTCCTCAACTCCAAATTCAGGAGTTAGTTCCAATTAACTCCTGAATTTGACTATGGTCCATACAGCATCTGTGCCAGTATTGTGACTTCAAAAATTTTTTCAAGAAGTGAAATTCAAAAGTGGCTGGTATATACAAGGTTCCTCTGGAGAAAAAAAAGAACAGAAGGTTTCTATTGAACTTGAAACATTCAGAGTAACCTCGAGATGAGTAGGTCACACTTCTCCAAATGACGGTAGATTAAACCCAAGTACTTAAAACAAGGAGTATGTTCAATGTTGTTGTGTCCTTTAAAGATCCTCAGGAAAAAGAAGAGCATAAAGAGCATAAAGTAGTTTGTAGGCTCCTCAATTGAAGTGATTTCGATGATTTTAATGGATAACTGAATCATAAGCCAAAATACATATTGAAGCAGAAAAAATATCACTAGGACAGTTATTATCAATGCTTATTTAGCTAGGTGAGGATGAGCAAGGAAATGGGAAACTATGTGCAACAGTAAATAAATATTGACCAGGGTATGAATAGGGGAAGTTAGGATATGGAATCTTTCAATAGTTTTTAAAACATAGCCAGTCAATCAATTCAGTGTAAGGAACCTGGGTAGAAACCAGAAGAGACTGCTTTAGGCACAAAGCCAAGTGAGTGACTTTGATCCAGTCCCTTTCTCTCAGCCCTAGGAAGCAGGCAATGGTTAGCCACTTCTGAAATTTTGTCAACAAAACTGTAGGGACTGTCCAAGTGGATTCAAAGGGAGGGAGGGAGGGAGGGAGGGAGGGAGGGAGGGAGAGAGAGAAAGAGAGAGAGAGAGAGAGAGAGAGAGAGAGAGAGAGAGAGAGAGAGAGAGAGAGAGAGAGAGAGAGAGAGAGAGAGAGAGAGAGAGAGAGACTCAACATGGGTTTATTTGAACCTCAGTATGAAAGTCAACAGATTCAGAATAATGAGCAGAAAGCACTAGGAAATGTCCCTCTCAACATAGGAAGCAGTTGCTACCATACAGCTAGGCTATCCTTAGCCCCTCAATCCATCAGTAGGAATCTGGCTGAGCTTCAGAAGAAATTTACTTGCAATTTTTTTGAACAGGGCTTTTCAATAGATGGTCTGCCAGTCCTCATAAGGAGACTCACAACAGCAATAATAAGAACCATTTAGGGGCTTTTTTTGTCCCTTTCAAACTGGACTTGGGTGGCCCAGAGCCATTTGATCCTTTTAAAAAATATCCTTCCTTCAGCCATTTACTCCTCAGTCCTATTCCTCCTGGGATGCGAACGCCTTAAACAGTCTTGGTGACGTCAAGGCGAGTGCTATTCAATTGTCTTAGTTATTATGAGTAGTTTATGTGCCACACCTCGGTTGTCAGGAAGTCACAGGGCATAAATCTCCACAGGGAGGGAAGGCAGTTTGCAGTTCACCAGATTCCTGAAGCTACATCAGACGACAGCACTCCAAACCAGTCACCGTGGTTTAGAACTTCTTGTACAAATCTAATCCCCCTGACTGTGTTTTGCACAAAGCTTTTCAGATTCAGACCAGTAGCAGCCAGTTACTGTAAAGCAAACCTCAAATATCTCAGAGGCTTATTAGGAAATGCCAGTCTCTTGAGAAAGCATAATATAGAAGAAGCAAAGGATGGAGTAGGAAAAGGAAAACTTGGTAACCCAGACATCAATTCATAAAGTTTCACCATTCCAATCATGGGCAGAGAATGGGAAAGATGCTTTGCTAGATGATCTCCAAGGTCCATTAGCAACCTATAATTCAATGATAGAAGTGACTTTATTAAGAAAGGTATGAGAAGGGAGAAGATTCTCTACAATCCAGCTGATCATACCTCTATCTAACACAGTACTATGTAGAAAGCAGAAAGGCTCTATGGTAATTTATATTATTCTTTCCACTATAATAGGAAAGAACCATGAGGTTACAGGCTATCCTACATGTAGACACACAAAATAATTCAGGCACAGGGTTTACAATTCAGTTCTTGTGAGCTCACAAAAGCAAGAGCATTCTGACCCTGAACTTATTTAGGTGATTATCAGGCATTATGGAGCTGATCCTGATTCTGCAGGATGTGTGTTAAGCAGATTCAGATTAGGTTGGCTCCCCTGCAATCACCAAGCTGCCAACTTTGGATTGCATAGCAATATTACAAAATAAATCTAAAGTAGGAACAAAACAGGAGTGATTATGGAAAGTCAAGGCTTAGGGACGCTGTCAAAGGCAGATCTGTGATGAATTGCAGAATGGGACAACTCATCGTAGCCAGCTTGGAAAGGGCACTGCTGCCAGTTCACTACCACCAAATTGCCTCTGCCAATTCACCACTACCAAATTGTCACAGGACAACTCAACACAGCCAATTCGCCACAGGGGCAACTCACCATGGGTAGCTAGAGGGAGACTCAGGTAGGCAGGTGGGTAGGCAGAGCGTAGAATGACAGCGGCAACAAGGCCCATCCCATTTTCACGCACACACCATGGGGCCATTCAGCAGCAGTGGTGATTGTGAAAATGGAATGTGTCCATCTTCTGCTGCCTCCCCATCACCTGCCCTGCTCACTGTTACTGCTGCCAAACACCATTATTGCCACTGAATGGCCCAGAGCTCGATGCAATGGCAGCGGTAGTAGCAGAAGGCCTGAAAATGAGAAGCCCCCAGCCACTGCCCACTCTACACTATGTTCAGCCACCCAGCCATCCACTCAGCTCTCCTTCTGGCTGCCGCGGCAAGTTATCCCTGCAGCAAATTGGCCATGTTGTGTTGTCCTGTGATGATTTGGTGGCAGTAAGTTGGCAGCGTCAACTTGGCAATGGTGAGCTGGTAGTGATGAGTTGGCAGAGGCGAGTTGGCAGTGGTGAGAAGGAAGTGGTGAGCTGGTCTTGCCAAGTTGTCCTAGACCCAATGAATTGAGGGCCTAACCTGGTTTGCTGGTGGATACTGGGAAATGATGAAGGTTGAAACAAACAAAAATCCCTTATTGATCATCATCTTCAACATTGGTTGTTTAGAAAGTAATTTTAAAGACAAGATCTGTGGTTCAGACAAAAAGAATGCTTTTGCATACAAAAATCATTGGAGAGTTACAGTTCATTTGAACTCAAAACAATAGTTGCTTTGTCTAGTATAATGTAGCTCTTAAAAATTCCCATGTTATTAGCTTCCATAATTTTCTATAATAAGAATCCATAGTTTTGGCAATAGTGGAGTGTCTCTGAGATAGCAATAGCAATAGTACTTAGATTTATATACTGCTTCACAGTGCTTTACAGCCCTCTCTAAGCAGTTTACAAAGTCAGCATATTGCCCCCAAGAATCTGGGTCCTCATTTTACCCACCCTGGAAGGATGGAAGGTTGAGTCAACTTTGAACCTGGTGAGATTCAAACTGCCAAATTGCAGGCAGTTGGCAGTCAGAAGAAGTAGCCTACAGTACTGCACTCTAACCACTGTGCCACCACAGCTCTTATCAGTGCAATCAGTGAAAACTTTCTTCTCCAAGAGTTAGGGTATTACCAATGTTACATACTACCTTTGCCCTGGGTTCATTCGTTGATATAAGTTGAGTACAGTTATCCACCGCAGTTTGGTGATCATATTTCACACTGCCCCCAAATCATAATAAGAACTGCTGAGTTGTTATATGTGCCTTTATATGCAGGTATGCAAAGAGGGGGTCAATTCACATGACAAATTTTCAAATCATGGAATAATCTCTGCAAGAGTACAGAAACCGAAAGTGTAGGTTATTTCTGCCCTAGTGACTTGTAACATCTCCATAGCATAACTCAACCATTACTGAAATAATATAAAGCTTATCCTCATTACTCTTATTCAGACACAAGGATGGGCGGATGACTCTTAAAGATGTCAAAAATCATTAGGGTAGAAATGATCGAGGAATCTATGCTTTGATTTACACCATGAGTCATATACAGAAAGCTGCAGCTCATGAGGCCATGCCTGTTCACTGTTCAGGAGATATACAGTGCACAAATAGAATAGAATAGAATAGAATAGAATAGAATAGAATAGAATAGAATGGAGTGGAGTGGAGTGGAGTGGAGTGGAGTGGAGTGGAGTGGAGTGGAGTGGAGTGGAGTGGAGTGGAGTGGAGTGGAATGGAATGGAATGGAATAGAATAGAATAGAATAGAATAGAATAGAATAGAATAGAATAGAATAGAATAGAATAGAATAGAATAGAATTGAATTCTTTATTGGCCAAGTGTGATTGGACACACAAGGAATTTGTCTTGGTGCAGATGCTCTCAGTGTACATAAAAGAAAAGATATGTTCGTTAAGAATCATAAGGTACCACACTTAATGATAGTCATAGGGTACAAATAAGCAACCAAATCATAGTTTCCTTCAAATGAAGGAAAGAAGTCTGTAGAGATTCTTAGTCATCGAGGTCATGGTTGTCCCAAAGGTGCTTTTTCAGGAGGCAGCTGGACTTCCTTGTTTTCTTTTTCTTTTGAAGATGTTTTGCTTCTCATCCAAGAAGCTTCTTCAGCTCTGACGGGATAATGAATGAAGGAAGGAAAGAAGAAAGTAATAATTCCAATATTTGCAATGATAATAATGACATTGGGCGGAATGTCTGCCAACTGTTTTTGTCGCCTCTCCCTGCCCCCCCCCCCCCCGCCATCCTCAAGGAATGGATATTTAGGAATATCCATTAGGATATTCGTTAGGAATGGATATTTATTCCGACGAACCTGCACCCAGGAATCCAAGCTGGGCCCTACCATCTAAAAATGCACTGGGGTGGGAACTCTGGATAAGAGCCCTGTTTTTCGCCCTGCAGCTAGCCGAGATAATGAGCAACACTGATATGAAATAGGGATTTGGAAGTTTTCCTTTTTTTAGAAAGTGGATAACACATTACAGGAGATAGGAAAATCCATCAGACTTTATTTAACTGTAACATTTATTAAGAGGAGTGAAAAGGTCAGAACAGAGCTTGCGGCATACAGGCTAAACTCTTTTTTCCCAGTCCTGAAAGCGACAAGGAAGCAGATCCTTTAAGATGCAACTATCTTAAGCTCCCCTCTGCTATTTAAACTCTTTGTAATTCTAGGTTTGGGAGACAAACGTCAAAGCAGAGGGTTCTTCCCTTCATTATTCAAGTAAAGGCCCCATCAATATTATCTGTAATAAGAATCTGCTGTTGACATGGCTCACCCCATAGTTCCTGTTTCAGGCAGCAGGCTCTGTCAATAGGATTAAAGTGAAGGAATGCCTTTGACAAGTCCACTGCCTGCCGCTGGTTCACTGCTGCCATCAGGCTGCCAGATGGAAAAGGCAGGAGACCCCATGAGAGCTAGCAAATCAGGTTTGGCCAGATGGAAAGCTTAGCTCTTAAAGGCTTCCCTGGAATCCCTTGGACCTCATCGCTTTCAATATAAAGACACCACAGAAAACCTCTTGTATAGCTCTTGGGCTCGGATCCCTTTTGCTCTCCCCCTTCCAGCTGGTTTGTAAGAAAAGTGTCCACCTTCCACATCAACAGGGGGATGAGATCTACTGAAAGTAATCACCAGCCCATTACAGGCTATTTCAGGGGTCTCCAATCTTGACAACTTTAAGACTTGTGGACTTTAACTCCCAGAATTCCTCAGCCGGCTGAGGAATTCTGGGAGTTAAAGTCCACAAGTCTTAACGTTGCCAAAATTGGAGACCCCTGGGCTATTTCCTTCTCGGGCTCGGTTTACCTTTTTTTCTTTCCCTCCTGACGAGGTTGTCCATTAGGGGTTGTTGTTGTTTTAATTTGAGGAAAACATATCTCTGCAAATCTGAGAGTTTCTTGAACCCCTCTGATGTTCTCTGTAGAGCGGCTTCTCAGTGGCACCTTTTTATTGTAAAATCTGTTGGCGCTCACCAGCTGACTTAGCAGTTAGAAAGGAGCAATCCTTTCTCAAACTGATTAGAAGAGCACATGCAAGCTGGAAATGCAGAGACGTTAGCAATCACCGCAATTGCAGTTCCTCTGTCATCAGCAATCACTATAATAGCACTTTTAGGGCGTGAGGCTTAGGGTCTAGGTTTAGAAGCATTCTATAAAATCTCTCCGTATGAGGAAGTATAATCTATAGTGGCGTATTGATGTATTTAAACCACCGAGCTAGGACTCTATCTGTCAGCCTATTGGAATTCTCTGTCTTTAATTGGATGATAGCGCTAGGCGGATGTTGAGGTCCTCTATTTATGGCATAGATTAGTCCCGGAAGCAGCCATTCAAAGTCACAAGACATACCTAGGGAAGATAGAGGAGCCTAGTTATGAACCTGAGCACAGAGAAAGAGTGCAGATTCCCTGCTTCTAACACAGGCCTTGGGATTGTTTTCTTTCTTATTCTTTTTTTTTATCCAGAAATACTGTAAATCATACTGGTTTCAACAGTGTTTAGTCAAGAAAATGTATATAGGATGACAGCCTAAGGACTTCATCTTGTCTTTTGACAGCACTGATTTATTTTTATTAATTGTTAAATTTATGTCCCAAGAGCACAAGATAGCTTACATGGGAATACAAGTTTCCTAGATTTTTATTGCTATTGTATGAGATGGGATAAGTTGAGAGAAAGAATGATCCAAGCAACTCAGTGAGTATCCGAGAGTGGGCCTAATCCCCACCCCCAAGTCCTAGTCCTAGTATAATAATTGGACCATTATAGCAATATTCTAACTCAAGGTATTTTCCAAGTGTCTGGATTTCTGGCGTCATGCTGGTGTTGACTCTTAGAGATCATATAGGTAGATTTCCTCCATGATGATCTATCCCTAAGCTTGTCCTTTAGGTCTTCTACAGTGCACCCATGGTCACTGTAATTGAATTCATCTACCTTGCTGCTGACAATCCTCGTCTATTTCTTTCCATCATTCCCAGTATTACAATTTTCTCTAGAGAGCCAGATCTTCATATAATATATCTGAAATAAGATTATAAATGATATTTAAGATCTCCTTGAAATCTCTAGGAACCACTTTGTCATTTCTTTGATGTGTTTTCTTCATTCAGAGATAAAATATAAGCTATAAAACAATAATAACACCAATAAAGTTTATAAAATGCATGCTTGCATGGGGCTGTTTAAAATAAGTTTATTTGCTCCAAAGTTGGGCTGTTGGGGGATAGTGGCAGCATTTGATGGGAACCAGTTTCATGCTTGGTGTTCACTTACTTATACCATGAAATGGCCTCAGATAAATATTCAATCCTAACAACTATGTGGATTATTTACATTCAGGTCATTTAATGTGGGGGGGAAATGACGCAAGTTGAAGCTCAAACTTCAACTTCCATACTTAAATATTCAGGGAGATGGTTGGGCTGTTGGAAGTGGCAGTAGTGTTAAGTAAGCAAGAGGTAGGTTTGTGGGACTACACAGAGCATAGCTGCTGGATGCTAATAGTAAAAGCCACAAATTTAGTAATCAATATGTGAAGGACAATTATGTCTACAGTAACACATTCACATATTTAGCCCATTTCTATATGAATTGGAATGGAATTGTTTTTGCATAAAATGCAGGACCTTTTCCAACTGGCATGTTCTTTCTCTCGACTTGGCTTGGAGAAAAAGAAAATAAAAGCTATAAAGTGCAGCAAAATGAATCAGGAATCACCATTAATTATTTCCTTTCTTCCATGAATTTCCATATTGTTGTTGTATCGATGAACAGTTATAAAATCACCCTGCATGTCTAGCTGGGTCATTTGAGATAAGCTATCAATCAACAGTTTAGGTTAAATTTCTAAAGGAGTATCTATTAATGTCCTTCAACATATAGTTTGCTGCATGTCTCCAGTAAGTGAATATTAGTTGCTGGAGACCTTGGTCAGGAAAGTTAATTTCTTCACTGCAAGGTAGGCTTATTTTCAGGATGCTTAAATTTTTCTTTTGAATTTCTTACCCTGGTGTTTTTGTATTTTCTTTATTTTTGAAGGTGGCAGTGGAAGCTAAGATGGTGTTATTATATTTTGTTACACAATGTTCTATTGCTCTGAAACTAAGAAACCCAATGAATGGAGGTCCTTCATTGAGATTTAAATATGGGAAGGCAGGAAGGATGCCTCCTGTCAGAAAATGAATTTTAGAGTGAAAGAAAAACCATCTACATACATCAGAGGTGTCAAACTGGCAGCCCGTAGCCCAGATACATCACATGCAGGCCACGGTCACCCCAGCTCCGTGAATGGGGAAAACGTCATGGAATGTCATGTGATGGCAATGTGACGCGGTGAGTTTGACACCCGTGATATACATAATCGGACATCTCATTGCTAAGTAGATGATCTGCCTAGCACCATCTTTACTAGCGACAGAGACAGATATTCTTGCTTTTTTTTCCTTCCAAGCTTTTTTTTGATTTCTTAATTTAGCCTACAGCCATAGCATTTTTCTGGCAATTTCCAATCAAAGTATGTACTAACCAGATCTGGCACTCCTTAGCCTTTTTCAAAGGGCAGCCGAGAGCAACAATGTGCTACCAACTGCTATAAGTCAACAATGGGGCAGTGTGGGATATTAATGTCAGGCTAACTGGATCTAGTCTCTTAGCATTGCTTAGTTCTGAACCAAGGAACCCTCTAAGATTTAGTGTTAGAGAAGACCTAAGAGAAAAAACCTTGCTGGGTCCTCCTTCAGTGTGGACTCGCCAACCATGATCAAAATGGCTGCTGTTGAACATTAGTGCAATTCAGGCTCTGTGGCTCAATGTCAGAGCATCTAGTTTCTTTACAAATGTTCTGGACATCTCTGGGATGGCTGGAAAATTTCCACTCACAACCCTGGAAGGCTTCTGCCAGTGAGTGGTTCAATATAAAGTAGGCTTGAGGACTCCAGAATGACAATTCACCCTATCCTCTGATGAAGCATGATGCCATGCAGATGCAAAAATGCACTTGTCTGTGCATACACGTTGTACGAGTGCATATACAAAATGCACATAAGAATATGAACACCCACGAACAGCATATCAACTCCCTACCCCCCACCCCAATCTCCTAGCCATTCAAATCTTAGCCTAATTCTTTCTACTCCTTTCCCCTTAGGTGCTGAAGCCAGGTCAGGAAGCAGTCAGCTTAGAGTAAACAGATTAATTCTATCTTCTTTTTTTTATATTTTAAAAGCTCTTATTATTCTCAAAAGGCAGGGGGAAAATAATGACCTGTATTTTCATTAGGACGGCCAGTTCCACTGGGCTTCAGGAACAGAGCCAAGAAAGCACAAATGTCAAAATATTTGGTGCAAAAGATGAAAATCCTAAGCAGGGCATTTCAGAGGAACGCAGGCTTGTCAAAGCATGCTGTCAGGCTGGCTGCAAATTTTTCAGTTCCAATTATGATTATTGAGGGGTGTATTTTTCCCCAAATTCTGTTTTGTTGTACTGTTATTTATTGAATACTAATGAAAAGGAAAAGTATGGAGTAGCAGCACCCTTCAGAAGAAGCAAAGAGTGTGGGAAATCGTCTGAATGATCTGATCTGAAGCCACTTTTATCACCAGTTTTGGAAAAGGATAAAACCAGTGTCTCCTGCCTCTCCCCACTTCCCCCAAAACTGAAAATCAGAGCTATCAGAGCTCTCCTGTCAATCAACTGTCAGTAGTGCAGCCTGGCATGCTGAATGCTGGACATTTGCCTCCCTCCATTTCCTATTGCCTCCTTCACATTTTATCATTCTGGATCAGCACGAGGGACAATCAACAGTGTATTTTTTTCAATTTTAAAATAAAAAATATTAATCAAAGCAGAAGTTAAAAGGCCAGCGTGATATATTTAGTTTTGGCAAAGTCTCACCAAATTAAAATGCAATCTGGACACACAGAGGCAAATTTCAAGTTATTTGATAGAACAGACTTTTCATCAGATCTTCAGGAGATCAGGGAGAAAACATTTTAGTTGATTGCTTAGGTCAATTTTTTATTCATTGATTTCAATATTACCCAACTCCCAAATGAAGCTGAGTTGCTCACAATATAAAAAGCACACTGCCCTAGGATACTAAAAATACAATAAAATTGTATTTTTACTAAATTCACTTATAATGAATAAGGCTATAGGTGAGGAGAACCTACAGGGATTGCACCAAAAGCCAAAGTAGAAATGAATGTGTAGGCAGTTGAATTCCTTGACTAATCTACCTTGTGGCACAGACACAAAGGCAAGGTCATGAACATATGGCCTTTTAAAATGGTTAGCCAAGGTATTCATGCCATGGTTAGCAGAACTGGGAGATGCCCTATCATCCAACATCTGTGGAGGGCACTAGATAAGAGAAAGCTATACCAAATTAAGTAAGGAATAATATAATAAAACAATTATCTGGACCTTCTATATCAGAGGTGACAAACTGGCAGCTTGCAGGCCAGATGTGTCACATGTCAGCCATGCCCACCCCAGCTCCACAAAGGGAAAAACCGTTGCGATACGTCACGTGATGGCAACATGATGCCACGAGTTTGACCCCTGTGTTCTATATGTTTAATTTTTAATTGTATGATTTCTTTATATATTACAGACTTTTTTGAAATGGATAACATGTGATGCAGTGTAAAAATGTTTAAAATCATTTTTAAAAGTGCAGTTAAATTGGTACGTTTGAGGAGCCTTGGGTGGGGGCCTTTCACTGTCCTAGAGCTCTCTTACCATCATTATGGTTGGTCACACAGTCAAGCCAGATATTTAGATTGGATTTGATATTTTTGTTCACCTAACAATTACTTCCCAAGGCCCTGGCATAGACAGATATTGTTTAATAATATTAAATATATTGTCACAGGATGTAAGTAAAGCTGCCTTTTGCAATTAACCGAGGGTGATTTTTGTTAATGCTGATGATCTTCAAGTGTTGCTTCATATGTTTTTGGGGCTACACTCAAGCCACCTTTTACTGTTGGTAGTATCTTTGCTTTCTTTTTCCAGTCTTTCTACTTTTATTTGCAGCTAGTTGCGTTTTGTGATTTTCTCTTCTATTCTGCTGCCTTCAAGTACTGCTGTGTCCCCATCCAGATTTTTTGTCCCCCTTTCTCCTTGACAGTTGTTAAATCCGGGGTGTTATATGGAAAGTGTTTGTCTTTCTGAATTCTAAAGTCCCAGTAGCTTCTTCTTTTTCTATTACTTTGTCTATTTTATGATCCCACCAGTTCTTGTTTGTAGGCTAATGCTACTACTCGTAATTATTCCAAAGCATTGTTGATGCTACTTTGTCATGGTGTTGTTTATAGTCAGTCTATGTGATTTTCTCCCAGCAGCTAACTGGGGTATTATTATTATTATTATTATTATTATTATCTGAAACTTACAAAACCTATCCCTTTTTCCAGGGGTGGTATCCACTTACCTTCACTACCAGTTGCAAATGTGAGCGCACACAGGGCCTTCCATGCATGCACAGAGCATCAAAAATGCAACATGATGATGTCTGGGTGGGTGGGTGGAGCCTCCCGCCGCTACTACCTATTCACCAGAACCAGGTAGAACTGCTGAAATCCACCACTGCCTTTTCCTCATCACCCTGTCCTTCAATGATATGCCACTATCATGATTTCCCTAGGGTCCTATGGACAATAGAGTTGGAACATTGAACTACTCCAACTTGCGGTGCAGGGGCAGAGGAAGGTTGGTGGAGAAAGCAGGTCACACTGGAAGAAGAAATAAAGTTTGACCTGACCAATTTGCTGCTGTGAAGCAACACAAGGCTTTACTTTGTTAAAACCAGGGCGGAAACCTGCGTGTTTAGGAATCATGACTAAAGGGGGCATGGATACAGTTCTCCATTTCTATGCCTAGCCCCTGGCTGTCGGGGTACTAATTAGCAAGAGAGAAAGTGGTTCCCTTCCTGTTTGACTAGTATATGCAATGGCCTTTGCCCTCCTGGGTACACAAGTGACAACGGTCAGACCTGGTGAAAAATCAGCTCATGACAGCAGTCCCAATCAGAAGAAGGCTGGAGGTTTTATATGTGGGCCAAGACTAGTGTTGCCATCCAGACTGACTATCTCTTGCTCAGGGTAAAAGAGTCACAGCAGTATTAAAGCTGTCAGCTGGGGGGACAATATATAAACAGAGCCTGGCTCCACTGATGTGCATCCTTGATAAAATGTGTCCCACAGGTAACCAATAAACTGCTCCATCTGCCTGTGTGACCAGTTCAGATTGACTGAGCCATAAAACTGGGGAGGCCTTATCTCCTTGTGCATCGGTAAGCACACGCATGCAGAACTCTGGCCCACAACTATGCATGAAATAACATGATGAAATAAAATAAGGTGAAAGATTAGATAAGGTGGCTCAAGCAAACTTTAACCACCAGCAAGTTTTTTCCTGGTTTCTGCCTCAAGCCCTGAAGCGACAGGTCCGTCTTTTGCAATCTACTGCTCTCTGGCTTCTGGAGTGCCCAGTTTTCTAGGGCCTAGCACTACCTCTCACTACCTCATACCTACAAAGCAAGATTAAATCATGTCTTGTTCTTGAAGCAATTCCACGGGCTCTTTAGGCGGTACAAAGTTTAGTTCAAACTTGCCCGTTTATTTCTGAAACACGTACTCTCAGTACAATCGAGTTTTATCCCAAATCCAGATTGAAAGTGGGCAACAGCTGAAGGGAAATCAATCTAGACTTTTCAGATTCATAGCTGGATGCCGAAGATGCTTTGCTGTTGAAGAAACGGCACAATATTAAGCACTTGTTTGGTCAACATTGTTTTAAGGAACAAACTTCACAAAGCAACACAAGGTTTGGCACACATCTCTGCATCTAAGCTGCACTCTTTTAGCTCCTTGGCAGCCATTTATCAAAGGAGACATTAAAGAGTCTTTGGCTGTTATCTCATTCAGAGCAGCCGAACACCAATAAGATCTCTAAAGCATCTGTTGCTGGCATGGAGAAAGTACTCTTTGACTGGAACTCATTTCACATGGACAGAAAGCCATTAAAGTAGCCCTCAATTTACTGTTTTCCAGAGATGTGAGGCTGAGGATGGTTGAAGGTGTCATCCAATATTTAGTAGGACACTATGTTGAGGAGGAGGAGGAGGAGAAGTGTTGTTGGGATAAAAGTCCTTGATGGCTCAGATGGTGACTAAATGCTAGGAAGGAATAGAATGGTAATACAGTATGTTGGAAACTCCTCTTACAGAATCTAGTGTGGGAAACTGTTTTAGATCTACCTTTCTTAGCAAAGGTGCAAGAGACCCCTTTTGGCACAAAACATCTTTTACCATTCTGCAATTAATAGCTTTGCTTCGTGAATTCATGGTGAATACCGTATTTTTCAGAATATAAGATGCACCTTTTCCCCCCAAAAAAACAGGGTGAAAATCTGGATGCGTTTTATACTCTGAATGTAGCCCCACCCAGCTTCTCAAATAGAGGTTTCAGAAGATGAAAAAAGCATCAGAAATGAAGCTTCAGAGGTTTTTTTTCTGAAGCTTTGTTTTGGAGGCTTTCAGAGGCAGGATAAAAAGCAAAAAAAAAAAAAAAAGCAAGGCACAGAGCTCACAACCAAGGAACCTGTTGGTAAAATTCACCTCTGGGAACAGCTGATTGGGGGTATTCCGGGAGGACGATTCACCTGCCAATCAGCTTTTTTCTTATTTTCCTCCCCAAAAACTAAGGTGCGTCTTATACTTTGGTGCATCTTATACTCCGAAAAATACGGTAATCTCTCATTTAGTTCATTGAAATCAATTGCACACAAGAGGCTATTCAGAAATAGCATCAGGATAATTTCAACTTGCTTCCTTGCCCTGGTACAAGGACAACCCATGTCCTCATGACAGGTAGTATTCGACTTATGATCACAACTAAGCCCAAAATTTCTGTTGCTAAGTGAGGCAGTTTGAGTTTTGCCCCATTTTACAATTTTTCTTGACACAATTGTTAAGTGAATCACTGCAATTGTGAAGTTAGTAACATGAATCTGGCTTCTCCATTATCTTTGTTTGTCAGATCGCAAAAAATGACCACATGACCTTAGGATACTGCAGCCATCATAAATATGAGCCAATTGCCAAGTGTCCAAATTTTGATGACCTGACGCAGATGCTGCAATGGACATCTGACCATGGAAAATGGTCAGATGGAACCATGGAAAATGGTCATTAGTCACTTTTTCCAGTGCTATTGTAACTTCAAACGGTCACTAAATGAAAAATTATAAATTAAGGACTACCTGTATCTCATATGTAATCACAGATCTGAGATTACATATGAAATTATATTCTGGAAGTGACATTTTCCTTCTTATTTCACTGATCTTACATGTAGCAATGTAGAATAATTAAAGTGCATTGGAGAAGTGGCCTAAAATGGCAAGCAATCTGTTTTTAAAAAATGTTTTTAATGAACATACAAAATATGAAAATAGTAGATATTAAAATGCATAGCCTAGAAAAAAACCAAAAAAGTAAGATAATACAAAAATGATTGTTTCAATTAAAAAAAAAGAAAGTCTTAATGGAAAAAGTGGTTTACATCCTGTTTTTCCCTTTCACTTGTAGACCCAGCTATGAGCCATCATTTAGATATTTGAACTATACTTCATAAAACTTTAGTAATTGTTGTTGTTGGGGGGAATCCTTGGTGCTTTCTGAGTTGATTGTTTTCTTACAGATGTTTCATTACTCAAACTTTGTTCCTATGGCCAACTCACTGCTACCAATTCGCCATGGCCAACTTGTCATGGTCAATTCACTATGGCCAGCTGACCATGGAACAACTCATCATAGTCAATTCACCATGGGAGACCTCACCAGGAGATATTTCAACAAATTTTATTTAATTATTTTTTTAAAAAAATTAAAAATATTTTAATTTTTGTCATTCACATTTCATTTGGTCCTTCCCTTTGCATTGTTTCTTTAATTATTCTATTTCAACATTTTTTTGATATTATGTAACATTTGTCCCATGGCAAGTTGTCCTGTGATGAGTTGGCTGCGGTGAATTATCCTGTGGCGAGTTGGCCACAACATGTTGGGTATGATGAGTTGGTTGCGGTGAGTTGGTCGTGATGAATTGGCTATGGCAAGATGACCCATTTCACATCATCAGTGCTGAATGAATAGCTCAGAGAGCACCAAGAACCTCTCATTTCAACTCTGAGCTGCAAACATTCTCCTTTATCAGTAACAGTTGTTAGTTTCTGTTTAAGTTCTAAAAATAATTTAAGTTCTAAAAATTCTAGATATCTAAATTTGCATTGATCTGGGATTCATTGTGCATAGGGAGCCATTCTTGCTTGAAGTTAAATTTCTGTTATGAATATACTGCATAATGTCAATGTTAATGGAATACATTCTCCAATTTTAGTCTCCCAGTCAAATACCCCTGGCAAGTTGTTTTCGAATACTGTGCTAGATTTATTCCATTTATTGGTGGTTAAGAAGTGTGTTAGGCAACTGTAATATTTTTCATTTTGATTTTTCTGGGATTATAGAAGTACCTCTGAGTTCAGTTCAAGACCTTTTGCTGTTGTTTAAAAATGACTTTATGCATTTCTTTCCAATATTTTTGAACTTCTTTGCATGATGGCCGCATGTAGTAAAATATTCCTTCTTCATTATGGCATTTCCAACATTTATTGTTATATGTTCATCTATCTTGTGATCACAGATGAAATTATATACCATCCTTACATCATTTTCCCTCAAATCGTAACTTGCAGTAAATTGTCCCATAGCTCTTTCCATTGGTTCCCTGTAATTCTCTCAAATTTCGCATTCATTTTGTCATACAGATTTTAATTTGTTCTCTGTGTGGTATTTCAGCAGCAATAAATCCTAGTGAATTATCTTGGTTCTGTAGGAGCATTTCAAATTCTGTCATCTTTTTCAAGGTCCCTCCTTCTTTTACAATTGTCTTTTATTTTTCGAATTATTTGTAAATACATTAACCATGGCAAATTCCTTCATTGTGCAGTTGCTGTTGTGTCTTTAATCTGTTTTCTGAATTTGGATGTATCATATTGGCATGTATAATTAAATCCTTTTTACTATAATTGCCCTTAGAATAAAAAGCATTTGATTTTGAAGCTAATGGTAAAATTGGCAGATATAACCTTGCTTTTAAGAGATTCCAGATTTTAGCAGGTTTTGTCTTATTATATGCCCTTTCGAAGTCTTTCTCTTTTGTTTCTTTGTCCTATAACATACCTGAGAGGTCCATTAGGTAGGTCTGCTCCTTCTATTACTGTCATTCTGCTGTTCAGGTATCTTATCCTGTTATCCATGATAACATAAGCTTGGTCTGGAGCATCATCTTAAATTGTGGAGTGCTAATCTAGAATTAGAATAACAGAGTTGGAAGGAACCTTAGAGGTCTTCTAGTCCAACCCACTGCTTAGGCAGGAAAACCCTATACCATTTCATTTCTACCTATTTCCTTTGAATCTTGTAGAATTTTAAATCTTATTCTTGGCTATTAAGCAGTTGTTGCAGGCTACAGTGATTCTGCCCCGATTAGCCATGTTTAGCAAATGACTTGATGGTGGTGGATTATAGAATCATAAGGTTGTAAGAAAGCCATTTAGCCCCACTCCCTGCCCAGTACAAGAATCTTTGTACCATGATCCCCAACAAACGACTGTCCATCCTTTTCTTGAAAATTTGCAGTGATAGGGCACCTTCAATTTCAGGATGTAGGCTGTTCCACTGCTTAATAGCTCTCACAGTCAGAACACCCTCTTTTTTTTGCAAATTTGCATCTTTCTGTTTATTAGGCTTCCATCTATTGATTCTTGTCTTACTCCTGGGATGCTATGGAGATAAATCCTTACTCTCTATCCAGCAGTATTAATTCATTTATTGGAAGACCATGATGTTTTCCCTTAGTTAACTTACTTTCTTCCTGTCAGTGACCACATTCCAATTTTTATAGTGCTGCCCATCAGAGAGGCACTCCAACCTCTGCTGCCATTTTAATTGTGCCATTGTCTCCTCCATAGCCACAGTGGGAAGAAAAGGGATGTGTTGAGTTATATATTTATATATATATATATATATATATATATATATATATATATATATATATATATATATATAAAGTTTATTGTCATTGTACATATATACACAGTATACCCATACAACGAAATTCACATAACACCCAGAGACCAAGCCCAACACACATGACAATCCCCAGACACACCCCTACCCACCAAAAATTCCCCAATCCTAAACCACCCAAGCATCCACAGAGCAGACCAAGTAATGCTGTCAAACAGCTCACTGATGGTGGCCCTTTAGTTCATTGTTGAGTGCAATTAAAGCTCTGGGATAAAAACTATTCAGAAGACATTTTTAACCCAGAGCTATAATTCATTATATTATCTATTTAGCAGGAATATTATCTATTTAGCAGGAAAAAGGCAGGAATTGACAATTCCCTGCATTCTTTGCAGCAGCTGGAAGTGCTGAAAACAAGGCTACTGAAGAATTGAACATCCTAGGCCCGTGATGGTGAACCTATGGCACGTGTGCCAGAGATGGCATGCAGAGCCCTCTCTGTGGGCATGCACGATGGCCAGCTGCTCTTCCAGGTTCTGGTGCATGCACACAGACTGGCCGGCCCACATGTGCGTGCCGGAACCCAGAAGAGAGCAGCTGGCCAATGCACATGCGCGCTGGACCAGCTTTTCGGCACAGATGCACATGATGGAACCCAGAAGAGCTGCCACGCACATGTGCACTAGTTAGCTGCTGTCTTCCGGGTTCTAGTGCTCCAGCACACACGTGCACACATGCATGCACACGCTCTAGTTTCAGCACTCAGTGCCAAAAAGGTTAACCATCACTGTCCTAGACTGTATATTATCAGCACACAGAGATGCAAAAAAATGACAATATGTCGTGTGACCAAAAGATGGAATAATCTAAAGGACGTGGGAGTATTTATCCAAGCCATCCTCTTCTTAGTGCATCCCAATTCTTCAGGCAATTGAGTCGAAACTCAATAGATGACTTTGGGACAAGCAGTATGCTCTCTGCCCAACCTATCTCTCGGGGTTGTTGTTGTGCAAGAAATTGGGAAGAGAGTTTGGTACAAATTCCTGGAGGAAAGGCAGTGTATAAATGTAATAAACAAATTATAAAAATACAAACAATGGATGAAATAACAACACAAATAGAAAAACAATAACATCAGGAATCAACACAAAATCATAAACTGAAGGCTAACCAGGGGTGGGTTCTACTTACCTTTACTACCGGTTTGCAACGGGACCACATGCGCAGATCACCCATGATGACATTGTGGCAGGTGAGCGGAGCCTCCCGCCAGTTTTACTACCGGTTCTATAGAACCGGACCGAACCGGGAGCAACCCACCACTGAGACTAACATGTTCTGTAATAAATACAAAAGCTAATAACAAACAGCAATGGCTAAAGTAAGATTAAAAGAGTTAATTGCCATTATTTCGTATTGGAATTTAGCTTACTTCTCACTTTCAGAACTAAATAAATGTTTATTATATAACCATCAATAATGTTTATTAATAAATTGCCTAATAATTAATGCGGTAATGGGTCAATATTCATATCAAAAGAACATTATTGTTGCACAAATTTTGCAGCTAGTTGCACCTGAGCAACAGGCAAGGAGAACTTCTTGCCTTTATGTGGTGTGGAATGGATCCTATACTATTTAAATTTGACTGCATGCAACCATTTTCTGCATTACCGGATGCAGTTTCAAAGCCATGCAGAAACACCTTGAATTCTGAACAAATTGGGAAACACCGGGCACCCATGGTGATGGCAAGGGCTTTGCACAAATATCAAGGCATGTCTGAACAACCCTCAGCACTCTCACGTCATTCTTCTAGATTGGAGTCAATGAAGACTTAGATGCATGGTCTGACACAGCTCAACGAACTAAGAAAGTAGATGTTGTGCTACCAGTCTCTAGTATTTATGATCAGCGCTGTCATGTGCAATTTTTATAGCAAAAATACTCAGTTGATATTGAACACGTGCATTCAATGAATTAGGACGGGTCTTCAAACTTGGCAGCTTTAAGACTTGTGGACTTCAACTCCCAGAATTCTCCAGCCAGCTGTTTAAAGACCCCTGAATTAGGATCTAGCATTAAAGATTAAAGGAAGGAAAAGGAAAACCACAAACTTTGCCAAGGCAAGTCAACATGTGAATCTATCTTTTTCAGACAATTGATTGAAAATTTTCTGGAGCCAGAATGGCATTCAAATTTAGGTGTTAGAGTAGAATGGGGACACTTTGGGGTCATAATAATTTTCCTTTGTTTCTTGTAAGTTTTAAATCACTTGTTGGCTGGAGACCAATTTTCTTCTACTCAGACCATGAAGCTCTTGTTCTGAAGCAGATATTTTTCCTTGTTTTAGTTCCTATTTCCTGCATTTTGCAAGGCATCCTGCAATTGTAGTGGCTAATGTCCCCCTGCTTCTTCCTGAATTGAAAATCAATGTTCCACAAAACCCCAAATCAGAAATTTTGGATCCCATCTCAAGTCAATCTTCTTAAGGCTACAGGAATCATTCTCGCTCTTTCCCCCTCTTCTCCTTCTCTCCCTCTTTCTCTCTTCTACAAGTTTATTTAAATATTTAAGTAAATTTATAAGGAATCATGAAAATATTAGCATTGGGGCTATGTAACACAATAAAGCTGAAACTTTTTAAAAGCTTCTAGGTGTGTGGGAAACATAGGATCAGAGGGATATTTTTTAACTTAGAACTTTTTTTTAAAAGGACAGCAAATACATCAAGACTTTGTTCAATTGATAATTGGCTCTACTTGCCTAGTTACAATAAACTAACAATGAGTTGAAGTGACCAAAATATTTGCTCAGTGTTTTGATTTCTTCTACCAATGTGTCTCTCAACGTAGCATTGGCCAAGAGTTTTGCTTACTGTATATTCCTCAATAGGAATATAGTTTGGTACAGTGGTGAAATGTAAAATTTGTTACTACTGGTTCTGTGGGCGTAGCTTGGTGGGGGATAATGTGACTGGGTGGGCGTGGCCAACTTTTTTTTTTTAACTTTTAAAACCATTTTTTCTACAACCTCTTCGGCGGAAGAGGTTGTTAAAAAATGCTTTTAAAAGCCTCTGATGATCCCAGCTGAGCCGCGCAATCATCAGAGGCTTTTTTTTTTTACTTTCAAAAGCATTTTTTTGGCCGAAGAGGTTATAGAAAAAATGCTTTTAAAAATTAAAAAAAAAGCCTCTGATGATCACGCGGCTCAGCTGGGCATGGGGGAGGAGGGGGCGCAGAGATTTTTGCTACCAGTTCTCCAAACAACCTGCCACTATCGCTACCAGATCGGGCAATTCGGTCCGAACCAGGAGCATTTCACCCCTGCTTTGGTATATATTCTCCAGCTGTAAGTCGCAAACTAATGAATACAAAGTGGTCCAAAAACATAGAACATAAAGTTAGCCATAACTTGTTTTAGAACAATAAACTGTGATTTATTATTATGTCTGAATGAAGCCACTGAGACTTTATTCCATGTAAAAGTGCAATGGCTTGAGCAGTGCAAATCAACCCCAAAAGCAACACAACCAATAGAGACCTACCCTGATGTGTAATACCTATCATCACTTCTGCTGATGCAGCTTCCATGAATGTTTGTAAATGTGGTTACCCCCCAATATAGACTCACAGAGGGATTCAGTCATAGCTTATGCAGCTGTGCATCTTTAGGATTATATGAACTGAAGACTGCAAGTATGCCTTTCTTTAGGGAATTATAATTCACATCAGTTGAATATATTCAAAAATGACTTTTGTTTTCTTTTTGCTGGAAGCATCTTTCCTCACCACCATTCCTCTTGAGCACTGTAGGCGAGCAAAACCATGGCCATGACAGACTTATTCTTAGCCTTGCATTTCCTACCAACTCCCTCTTCCTAAAGCTCAGACAGAATGCTGAATATATCATCAGCTTGGTGCTGATGGCTAAAACTTCTCAAATCTTTACAAAATAAGTCCATCATATCATTAATGAGGTGCTCCCTGGAACAGATGTTAGCATGAACATAAAAAAATGATCCCACTGCTATAAAACATTCCTTCATGTTCTGTCAACTACAGCATATTTTCTGGAAAGGCATCAAGCACGGAAAGGGATTCACATGAGTAAATGATTTCTCAGAGATGTTGTGGTTTCTGGCTGACACATTTTGTTGCTCCAAGTTACACATTTGATTGTTTCCCTGTAAATTGCATGTGAACTATAATCTCTCACTTTCCTCTTTAAATTTAATCCAATCTGTCTTGTTCAACCTGAAAACCCTGGAACCCATTCCACCATCACTGTTTTTGATAACAGTTGAAACAACCATTATAAGCCCAGAACAGTAAATCAGTATAAATTCTAAGGCAATTTCCTTTGTTAATAAAAAGTGTCAAATATGAGTATGTGGGGAGAAAACTGAGGGGGACATAGCTGCAAAAGGACTGGAGAGAGGGGGAAATGCAGGGGTGAAATGCTCCTGGTTTGGACCGGATCGGGCAATCCGGTAGTGATTCTTGAGGTGGTTCAGAGAACCGATAGTGATGGCAGTGCGACACTCTGCCCACCACCTGGTTTTAACCAGGAAGTAATGTGTTTTTTTCCGTCTGTGCCAGGGGTCGGTTCTACTTACCTTTACTACCGGTTCGCTTCGCTCACACGCGCAAATGCTCTTCTGCGGAAGCGCAGCATTTTGATGATGTTGGGGTCGGTGGGCGGAGCCTCCCGCCAGTTTTACTACTGGTTCTATAGAACTGGTGTGAACCGGGGGCAACCCACCACTGCTCTGCGCACGTGAAGGTTTTGTGCAAGCACAGAGAGTCTGTGCACGCATGTGATGCATGCACACAAGCTACTGAAGCGAGCACGCATGCACGGCACATGCACTTCCGAACCGGTAAGGAAGGTAAGGAGATTTCACCCCTGGGGAAATGAAATAAAGACTGAAAAGAATCTTGCCATAGAAAATATTGTGAGTGTGAATCTGGCTTAAAATTCATGACTGGAGATAGAGAAATAACTTGAAGTTAGGACATCAAGTTGGTAGTGGGATTGGTGTTTTGAAAAGCCAGCTTCAAGATCGGGTCAAAACATTTGTTCTCTTTCCTGCCAAGCTAAGACCAACCTAGGCCATCCATTTTCTATTTACTTAAGGTAGAAAAGCTTTAAAACAGCTCTGTTCTTCCTGGGTAAAATATCAATGAAGTAATTATACAAGTAGTATGGCTGTGCAAAGCCTTTGAAAGTGGTGCTTCACACCATGTAAGAATGTAGTATGAAGCACTTCTTTTTGAACAGTGAAATCGTTTGCAAAGCTCAGATGGCCGCTGCAGAAGCTGCTCCAGCTATCTCCACTGAAGCAAAGCAGAGGTGAAGTCCCTATGCATGCATAGCTTGTAAAGGCAGCTGGGAGCAGTTTCTGAAGCAACTGCATGACCTCTGCAGATCACACAGCTGCTTTAATGACTTACGAAGAGATAATTCCTTCATACATTTGCATATGGTGATGAACTTCCTTCTAAATGTTGCAGCTTTAATAACTAGTGATTTGCTGTGGTTCATGACATCCCAAATCAGCTGTTTGATGAGATGTCTTGTTCTGCCTAATGGAAGTACCGGTGGTGATAGAGAAAATGTATAAGCACTAGATAACGAGTGTGCATATGTATCCAATAAACAAGGCCACAGCCTTTTGGCTGGAGACTCCAACTAAGGTTTTTCTCTTGGCTGAACAAAGTGAGACCTGGCCTCAAACCAGAACATTTTGCAAGGCTGTCAGTGTTCATTCATTCTTTCATTCATTTGTTGTCCTTATCCTCAACATTGCTAAGTGCTGACAGTCTTAAGGGACAAGGGAGAAAATGGATACATGCCCTTTCATATTTAACCTCAGTCCTCTGCTTAACCTCTCTTGAATAAACATTAAATCTTACCTCTGTTGTTAAGAAAAACCTCCTCTGTTGGGATATAGCCTGCCAACAGGCAATGACAGTTCTCTGATAGACCAGTCCTTTAAAAAACAATGGTAAGAACAAACAAGGAGCAACTCTTTATTATGAAAGCACTGTTCTACAGCCCAAACAGAATCAGAGATATTTTCTACCAAGACACTTTTTCATTTGGGTGAAGAAAGTTCAGCTATAACACTGAATCACATAACATCTCCGAAGGCTGATCAAATATTGAGGGAATTTAATAACATTGGCGAAGCTGAAAAAGACAGTGAGCTAGTTGTGTTCCCATAGGAAACCAAGTGAAATGAAGTCACCATGATGTTTCAGATATGGCTGAGATAGTGAATTCAGCCAGAAACAATGATCAAATATAACCCGAGAGGTTTTAAAATAAAATAATTGTCCAGGACATGGAGAAGAGAAATACCATATGAACTGCAGATCTGTATTCAAAGTACTGCAGAAAAAAAGACAGGCAGAAATATGCATCCAAAATATTCACTGGTATATGAAACTTAGAACCTCAAAGAAGTACACAATCGAGATTTCTTAGAACACTTCCAGACAGTGACTTCTTTCAGCCACAGACTTTTGAAAAGCCCTGGTGATAATTGCTCTGGTTTGTTCTGGCCAGTTTCAAACACCCAGAAATTGAGGACAAGGCCTGTTTACTTGGAGGGAACAAGCCAACCAATTCTCTGCTAATAGCCCTGTTACCTAGCCAGTTCATACTGAAACATTTCCCTTCTGTGTCTTTAAAGATGTAAACAAACTTCTTTTGTTGTGTTTCCCCAGTGACTTTCCTTCTTCCATTCCTCAGCTGCTGATGCTGGCATGCCAGGAACTCTGTACTTCAGCTCCTTTGCAACCTGCTAAGGGTAAAACCAGGAACTAGGAAGTGAGTGAGCTGGATTCTATCAATACAAAATCATCACCCTTCCTCCCAGCAGAAAGCACAAACAAGATGCTCGGGGAATGTTATTTTACAATCATTCTGAAAAAGAGAAAGAGAAAAAGAAATCACTTTCTTAAATTACCCACACCAGCTTGAATCATCTAGACCAGGGCTGTCAAACTCACGGCCCACAGGCCAAATGCGTCATGCGCTGGCCACGCCCACTGCCAGTTTAGCAAAGGGGGAAAAAATCCCGATATGTCACGTGCCGCTGCCGTGGCGATGTGAGTTTGACACCCCTGATCTAGACACAGGAAGTGGCAATAAGGTAGGTGCATCTTGATGAGGTTGGCACCTTTATCTAGAAATGACCAATCAAATGTTTTAAAATGCTATTAGAAAGCAAAGGTCTCCCTATCAATTTGCAGATGCCAAATATCAGACTATAAATTGTGCAGATCTTTCAACAGAGGTATTTTGTAGGCATCTTTTTGCAGAAAAGCTTCAAAAAGGAAGCAGATATAGAGCAGCCATCCTGGGTTTCTTTGTCAAAACACAATGGAAACTTTTGATAGTGTCGTCAAGTTTTGAAATGTCAGCCCATTTGTTGATCTCATCTTGAAAGACACAAAATGAAGATCACAGGCAACTGGTACTAAGTATCCTAGGAAATGATATAAAAAAATAACAATGCTTGAATGACACAAAAGCAAAGGAAATAGACTATGAAGATGAAGACCTAATTGATGCTTTTGCACAATTTGCTATGCTCGAGTCTTAATCTGCCTTCCATTCCAGGCCTTTCTTGTGGTTTGGGAATCCAACCCATTCAATGTATTATATGAATCTAGCAAATGAATTTAACTGGGTTTAGCATGTTGTGTGAATACAGCCATACCTATACTGGATCAGTATGTATTATGCCCCCCCCTTTTTTTTTTGTAAATAGACCTTTATCTTGCAGTGAATTGTCTCAGGCTGATCATAATCCACATGGGATATCATTTTCGGAGGCGACATTTAATCACTCTTCCCTTCATTCCAGATATACTTGAAAAGAACCATTAGATTTGCCAGTTGGAGATTTCTTCCTAAACTTCACAGTCAGTAGTTACGGTATTAGCAAAATCTCATCTGCCTAGGAAAAATGCAACTTTCTATTAGTAAGGTAGCAGAAGACAGGGGCACAGTAAAATCATCCCCTTGTAGGGATGCAATGCAGGCTAGCCTCCTTGCCAGTTCGAACAGGCAATGTGACTTTGTCATGGCTAAATATTCTACACATTCCGACTGCTGGACCTCACAAGGATCTCCCAGCAAGAAGCAGCAGCATGAATATAAAAACAACAGCTCTTCTCAGAGGCATTAATGCTGTATTCTGTTATGACATATGCAATAAAATAAAATAAAATAAAATAAAATAAAATAAAATAATAAAATAAAATAAAATAAAATAAAATAAAATAAAATAAAATAAAATAAATAAAATAAAATAAAATAAAATAAAATAAAATAAAATAAAATAAATCCCCATGTAAGTCTATATCAGTTTTTTTCAGATTTGGCAATTTTAAGATGTATGGACGTCAGCTTCCACGATTCCCCAGCTAGCACGCGAGTGGGAATTTTGACAGTTAAGTACACACATTTTAAAGTTTTGTTTAAACTTTGAAAAAACAGGAGTAAAGATGAATATAGGTGAAACTGAGCTTTAGTATACAAGACGCTATGAGGACCATAGTTTAGAAACTTGGTATTCAGAAAGCTAATAACTGCAACAACAAAAGAAAGCAATAGCTAAGGCAAAATAGTTAAAGGGAATGCAGAGCTTAAAATACACATACACACAAAAACAAAACAGCAAATCCCACAAGTGATAGCAAAACATATACGTCCTTAATAAGAAAACAGTAAGAACTAGGAATGAGATAAATAAAATATACACAGCATTAGTTTACCTAAATAGAAACTACTAGAAATTTGGCAACAAAACCTCTAGACTATTAACAAGGGCAGTGAAGAAAAGAAGAGGGGGGAAAATGAGCCAGAAAAATCTATTCTGTATATATAAAAGACGGAAATGGAAAGGTCCCCTGTTCCACAAAAGAAAATAAACTGAGCTTTTGCCAAACTCTGTGAGAATTCATACACAGCTAGCACTCCTGACTTGCACTCCACTGATTCCTTTTTAAACAGTCCTGAAATAAAATCTTCTAAGCATGACCGCTGGGAGTGCTTAAACCAACCAATTTCTGGAACTGAAATAAAAGCAGCTATTACCAAAGTAAAGCATGGAAAATCTCCTGGCACGGATGGTTTTGCTGGGGAATTCTATAAATTGTTCAGTGAAGGATCAATTCCCCACCTGAAAATCCTTTTAAATGACATTTGGAGAGACCTGGGAATAAGCATGACTAGACCTGGGACCCAAAGATGGGAACACTTTAAATATTTGGACTTATTTTTATTTTTTAATCAAAATGCCAAACTCAAAACAGTGTCTCTGGTAAGCAGATTTCTGACATTTGTTTCCACACACACTTGATGCAATGAGGCAGATTTATATCAAATAGGTAAAATAAAAATTTGTCATCATCACCCTACGAAGTCCCACAAAAATGTCACTTTCTTTGTTTTCTCTGAGTGCCTTTGAAGCATTTGACGGATTAAAATGGTCTTTTCCCCTCAAAAACTCATCAACTGCAATGTTTGTCCGTTCCTCTCCCACCCCCACCCCCACCCCCATTGCTCCCTTTCAAGTTTAAATCAATTGTTCTGACTTTGCTGGAAATGTTCTGATAGTGTTCAGAACATTTTGAAAATGGTCTGAGATCATATAAGTCCTCCCTCTAGCTCGAAACATGAATTCAAAATAGGATTGCTTTGAGTTTGAAACCACAAGGATTCATAAAACCAGTGTCAAAATCCTCAGGATGGTGGGCATGTTTTTATCTCAGTAGCATGCCCACCATCTTGCAGATTTTGACACATACCTCTGCAGACACTCCATCTTAAATACTTCCAAAATGTGTGGAACAGGATTGGAACTCTTCTGGTAAGACTGGACCTTTCCCATGGCAGCCCTGCCCTATGGAACATCCTTCCCTCTGATTTGGCAGGCCTCCACCCTTCTGGCCTTCCCTAAAGCACCAAAGACCTAGCTTTCCCCCACCCACCCACCTACCCACCCAAGTACTGGGATGAGATGACTGCATATCGGAAGTTTGACTTGGTGCCAGGTTTTTGTTTTAAATGTGTTTTCAGTTTATAATTTTAATATGGCCTTTACGTTGTTTTAAAATTTTTGATTGGGAGCTGCCCCAGAGTTTATTGTAAGATATGTTTTAAATAAACAAATAAGCAACCTTCACTTACGTAAGTGTTCACACTGAGGAAGGCTGTAGGAAACTGCCTCACCTACGAATGTACAATTCTTTTCTCACAAGCTTCAAATAAAGATAGGCAATTCAGCAAACAGGCTGGCATATAAAGCAGAGAACTGCAATACAGGTTTTGATCTTTTAACTGAAAAACAAAAAATTCTGATATAATATTGACGTATGTACAATGTCTGTAAATGCTGATTGTGGTTTAGGCCTGTAACCATAGTTTTGTGCAAGTTTCAATCACTGGTCAGCCTTCTTTCTTTTGCTGGGAATGGATCTCTGTTCCAGACTTCATCATATCTGCCATTTAAATCTGCCATAAAAATATTCTGTGGAGCTCTGACAGGTGTGCCCTGTGCTTTGCTTTAGGCAGAGGGAATGGATAGGACATGCCAAAAAGCAGCATAGGAACATATCCAGATGAGGCGAGATAAGACTAAATATTTTCCTCTTCTTATTAACAACTCAAAAACTGGTTGATGTTTCTCTTTCATCAGCTTACTACTATGTTGAATCAGAAATGAGTTATTTAAAAAAGTAAGCCTGAATAATGTGTCTGTTGCACAATAGGTAATCTTTAGAATTATGCTACTGCACTCATCTTAGTAGATGTTTTCTTGTAAAATCTGAATTAACAGCAATCAACAACTTTAATCAAAATTTTATGTACAGTCCAAGACCAAATACAATAAAGGACCAGCATAATCTACAACTCAGCTAGTCTTTTCAAAACTAGAGAAGGTCACCAAAAAAGAATAACTGAGTTTTCAAATATCATGATATCATGAATTCATGTATCCCTCCACCCAGGAATAAAATTAATTATTTTCTTAATGTTAATAATGCTCAGGAGTCTATATTTGACAACCATACTTAGGCAACAGTTGCAAAAATTTAGTAAACCCATTCTTAGCTGTTTGCAACTCCATGGGGGTAGTAACCCATAGGCTGAGTGCCCCTGGAATATGAGTGTGTGTGAGAGTGAGTGAGTGTGCGTGTGTACACATACACATATACATACACAAAGAGACAGAGAGGGAGATGTTCTGAGTTGCTTATAAGTCTATTGTGCTGTTATCATAAAGGTGCATGAGACTGCCAGAAAAATATTACACAAACAAATATGTTGTATGGACATAAGGCTTCAACTATAAGGGATATAAACATTAGCACTATTACAAACCAGCATGAATTTTCACATAAATAGGTAGGGGGAATGACGTGTGTATTGTTTTTGTAGATTTGTGCAATTTTGAACATTCTGGACTCTAATGTGATGCACAAGATTGTTTTCAAGAATTTCTGGAAGATTAATTTCTGTCTGGAAGGACTCTCAGTGCGCAAGCCAGAGCAGAGATGATTACAAGGTCTGCAAAGATGCAGCAGTCCAGAAGAGAATTTCAACTCAGCACCTATCAGCTTTAGTAAATGTGAAGTTAGCCTATCATTTCAAGCAGCTTATTTGGGATCTTGAAAGATGAAAAGTCAAGAGAATTTAAGCTATCATCTCTGGGAGCTTCAGATGCCTGCCCCCACACTTGATAGCCTGTACTGCTCAAAGTTTCACTAAGATATGGGCACACTTTATTTCTTTGCTCTAAATGTTTGTTATGGTGCCCCCCCCCCCCACAAGTGGAACATTGGAGTCTCATTACGATTTGCAGAATACTTACTCTGCAGCCATTTCAAATATAAATCTAACCAGCTATCTCTATTTTGGGCTTGCACTGAAAATAAACAAAGATGTTCAAGAGATTGGAAGAAAGCGCTTCCTTTTAGACGATTACACTCAGACAAAAAGTAATGGAACTGAAAGAAAGGCTTTTACTCTCCCCCTCTCTCTCTTTAATTTTGCTGAGTGACAGAGGATTTAAATGCAAAGTGGATCTAACACACACCCTGAAGTCAGCTGGCAGTATGCAAATGACCTGTCAGATTAAAATCTGAATGAAAGAGATAACAAGCTTATCTTCATAACAAAAGAGTCTTACGGGCAAACTATTTGACGCACTGTTGATGTTTGTTTTAACCCGTAGGCTTTGGACAGGGCAATAGATTGCAAAGGGGCTGCTGCACCGTCCTCACACACCCCCTTCACCCCCACCCCCCATTTGCCGGGTTTGCGTGTGTTTGTGTTCGCACTTAGCAACAAAAAGCCAGGGGTACGGCACAATGCATGAAAAAGCCAAGCAGCCAGGGCTTACAACCCGGGCTTTCAAAGGGGCTTGAGGGGGGGATTGCACAACTAGCAATCCTAAACAAGCCAGCCTATGGGTCATTTTTCTCTTTCTAGCAACCCCACAGCTGCAGGGAGAATAAGCAAACACAGCGGCGGGGCAGAAAGGCGACTGCGGTCGAGGCGTGCGATTTATTCATCTGGCACGTGCGGAGGGGCCGGGGCCGGATCAGCTGTATTTGTTTAATGAAAAGGGGGCAATGAGAAAGGAGGCAAGCAAGCGAGCTGCGCCAGAGAGAGAGAGAGAGAGAGAGAGAGAGAGATGGGGCGGGGGGGGAGACTTCAATGCCGCACACCAGAAAAGAGAGCTGCAGGTGTTTGCAAGGCGGAGACCACCGACCGCCCTGGAGCCACGAAGCCCAGAATTAGCAAGGGAGGGCGCATTGAAAAAGGCGGGGCGAGGCCGCTTTGCCGCGGTAGAGGCGCACGCAGTGGCTGCTCTAGAGGGAAAGTGGTGCTGGAGGAGCCCGAAGAAGGCCTTCAGTGGCAGATAGGCCCGTTTTCCCGCCTTTTCTGGGACGCGAGTGAGCCCTCGAACTCCAGTTCCTCACCCCCCCCCCCCTCCCGGGGTGGGGTTTTCCACATTTGAAGCCTTCCAGTTCTCTTTGCGCTGGTTTGGGGGCTGGCGTCAGAGGCAGGCCTCCCTTAATAGGAGAGCAAAAAATGGTCAATGGTGTTCTCTGCTCTTCACCTTGAGAGGGGCGCCTATTTCCCCCATTGGATCATTAGAATAACCATTGGAGTCTTGGTATCATACTTTTCAATGGCACTTTTTTTGCACCAAACTCTAGCTAACTGGTCCAGTACTGAATCTACACAATTGAATGGAAAAGGAAGCCTCCCCACCCTGTCAAAGTTGAGTTTTTAAAAAGGGGAAATTGGGTTAGATGTGTTGAGAGCTTGATCATAAACGGTTTGGGGGTGGGGGGGGGGGTTGTCCTAATCCTTTTTGGGTCTTAATTTCAGTGTCATCTTCCTTGGAGACAAATTCAGTGCAAGCAGGTTACTTACTGATTTGATTTTTCAATAGAAGTTCTAAAGATGCCAAGAACCTAAAGAGAAGAGTCTCTGTGACCTTTTCATTTACAGGTACTCCTCAGTTAACAGCTATTTGTTCAGCAACTATTCAAACTTATGATGACTGAAGGAGTGGTAATTACAACTGGTCCTTGAAGTTCTGACCATCCCAGCTGCTTTGCAGTTACTTGCTCATGATCTGAGCACTTGGCAACTGGCTCACACTTAGGACTGTTGCAATGGCCCATGGTCACCATTTGCAGCCTTCCCTGCCAGCTTCCCACAAGGAAAATCAATGGGGATGCCTGCAGTGAAAGTTTTAACATTAACTTAACATTAACTTAACGCATTGTAAGCCGCCCTGAGTCTCTGGAGAAGGGCGGCATATAAATCGAACCAATAAATAAATAAATTAAATAAATAAATAAATTTTGGTAAGGCTCCCTCACCCAGCCGCAGCCATCCCAAGCCTTATGCTCATGCAACACTGCAATAGTCCCTTATTCGCCCAATCCTGGTTGCTGTGCTTGGGCCTCCCTGGCCACCCATGCACCCCCATTCCCACACGGCAGCAACTATTTATCTGTCTGCCAGCCTCCTTTCAAGCTGCCTGGGGCTTGCAATTTTGTGCCAGCTTCCTCACGGACTTTGATTGTTGGAAGCTGGCAGGAAGTGGCAAAGTGGTTGTCACTTTAGGAACTGCAAATAGCAATATCAACAGCACTTAGAGTTATATACTGCCTCGTAGTGCTTTACAGCACTCTCTTGGGAGTTTATCTGAATCAGTCAACCTCGAGGCCATCAGGATCAAACTCCAGGCCTTGGCAGAGTTTTGCTTGCAATTCTGCATTCTAACCACTGTGAACCTTAACGATGGCAACTGAGATTGCCAGGATTGCCTTCGTTAAGAGATGAGGTCATGTGATGTCTCATGTTATTACTTTGCTTGGAGATGGAAATTATGATCCCAATTACGTTGTTAACTGAGGACTACCTCAGTATTTATTTTAATTAAAACAATCTTCACCTCATGCAAGAATTAAATTTTGGCATTGTTTGTGGAACTTGCAAAAAAAGACTGTTTAACAAGGTCGGTCATCTGGGAAAGGATTACTGTGCCAATTCCATAACTAGAAATGAACCTTTGATCTAAACCAAAGCTGGTTGGATTTAAACTCCCAAACCCCAACATTTGTTTGACAATGAATTAACTCTCCATCTGTGTACAAAGTACTTACCAGATGTGTTAGCTGATTTTCCTCTTGAGCCTTGATGGTGACCTAGTTAAGGGTTTTCAGCCTGCAGAACCTGTTAGTTGAAAAAAAATTCCCAGAATGCATGATCAAGAAGCAAAACTCTAGTAATAAAAATTTGACTGCATTCAAGTGAACTTTTGTTTTTGCTCTTAGGCTCTTGTAGAACCGTAAAATTCTACAGTTTGAAAAACTCCATCCAAGAAGACCCCAGGAAAAAAAAATAGCTCCTGCAAAAATTCCTGTCTTCTCTAGTTTTTCCACACGCAGGCTAGTTATAGTTTTCTCTGATTTGGTCTACAAAATAAATTAATCCCTCGATTATCCTTATTGCCCCTTTCTAACATAGATTCGCTTTGTCTGGGTCCTTCCAAAATAAGACAGCATACTGATGCTGAGGGTGAATGTGGACTACCTTAGATCAAGATATGATCTATTTTTGTAACTTATTTGGGAGGAGGTTACTTATATTGAGGATTTTCATCACTGTCAGTGTTAATTACTTGATGTTTTTGGAGTGAGCAGTGAAGACATTTTTTTTTACAAATAGGTCTTCAGTATGTTATCTGAGCAACAGAGTATAAAGTGGAATTACTACTTTCTTTTATTGGAAGATTAGTCTTGCTGGCTAAAAATTCTAAGAGTTGTGGTCCTAGCACATTTGGAGTTGCATTTTGAGCATATTTGGAGGGTGCCAGACTGAAGAATGGTGACTTATATACTTAGGTGATCTAAATGCATATTTACTTCCAGTTTTCATTTTTGCCCTCATGTTACATATGATATAGGTTATTGAATTTTTATGTGCTATCCAGTCAGTGTTAACCCTTACCAACTGTATAAATAGATTTTTTCTATATCTCCCCTAAATTATTTTCATAAACTTGAAAAATTAATGCTTGCTCAAGATCATACTATTAAATCATGGTTAGGATTAGGAGTTACATCTATTAAAGACACGTCCAGCTGCACAATATTAATTCCTTATGGTTCCAGATCAGTTATTGGCATCTGTTCTCCCAAATAAGTTAACAACACTGAAAAAAATATACTAATGCTGTTTTATCATATCTGAATAGTATTTACACCTTTCAGTATTGCTTCTATTTATTATGATTTCTTTATCATATTTTGCCCAAAAGCCATCAAATTGGTGCATACACTTGGATGCACACACAACAAATCAAAATTACTGAAACTTTTTATTTATTTATTTAGCGTATTGTGATGTCCAGAAAGCTGGGAATCTACTGCATCCGAGACAGTAGATGTCCAGCAGCTGATGGAACCCGACAGCAGCCACAAATCACGTCCAGATTAAGAGGTATTAGCCAGTGATGTCACTGTTGCTCGGAGGACACCCAGTGAAGACTCCCTCTCCCATTTCCACACAGGTTCCCACCAAAGTGATATCTGTTTTTCTACTTGCATTTTTACATGCTTTTGAGCTGCTAGTTCAACTGGAACTGGAGTGAGTAATGGGAGCTCATCTTGCCATGCAGTACCTGCATCTCGAATTCAGGTTTGCCAATCATCAAGCCTCCATTCTAACCACAAAGCCATCGCACCTCATTGAAACACTGAAGCTGTCAGATCAAGAGAATAGGGCCAATAAAAAGAAAGAACATTGGAGAGCATCCTTTCCTAGTCACTTGATAGTGGGCTTTTGCAAGTGGGTTATCCCTTTAAAATTTAACATTTGAATATCTGGGAAGAATGACAGTAAAATAAGTAGTTATTTGAAAACCATGCTTCAATCAACTCTTAGAAATGAATAAAAATAAAGTAGGGTTTTCATGATGTACTCTGATACGATATCTATACCGTATCTGTTGGAAGCATAATTATTGTATTTAGTTGGGGAATGCAAACTAGACACTTCAAGATTAAAAGAAATATGATTCAAGTTGAATATGGTCTGAAATTTGGGATCAACACGATTCAGTTGGAATCCATACAAGATTCAACTAAATTATAGATTTAGTTGTGGATTATAATGGAAAAGTATAAAAAAAACTGTAGTTAGTATTTTTGGCAGAGTAGGATGACAATAGCAGGAAAGGTAATCCAGTAAACTTTCAGCCAGGTATCTTCAAGGATATTAACTACAATATTTTTGAAAAGCCTTCCTATGCATCTCCTAATTCACGGGTGTCAAACTTGCTGGTGTCATGTTGCTGTCACGTGACGTTTCGCGATTTTTTCCCTTCGCAGAGCTAGGGTGGGCGTGGCCTGTGTATGATGCATCTGGCCTGCAGGGCACCAATTTGACATCCCTGTGACCTAAGGCAAATGGGATGAAGAAGTATAGTACAGCACTCTCCAGGTTCTTCAACAAGAGCCTGGTAGATCTACACCAATTCAGATGTATTCTATTTCAGCTTAAAACTGAAAGCTTTCAAAAGGATATCTTAACTAAAGATAAAGTGCATCCTTTTCTTACCACTTCATTTTTCTTGCCTGGCAGACAGTTGGCATGGCTCTTAGCCTATTTCAGAACTAATATGCTGCTTGTGCAATTTAAAAAATCTGAGAAGAATTGGGTTATTACATTTGTGCATAAACTACAGAATGACACAAAGAAATACTCTGTATTGATATGCAGTAGTTTAAAGGCAAGCACATTACATCACAACCAATCATGCAGTGAAGAAGACTCATTAAGTACAGAATAGACAAGTAGCAGAAAGAAAAAAAGGATATTTAAAATTACTTTATTATGATTCGTGGGAAGAAAGTGGGGCGAATGAAAGGAGAGGTAAAAGTGATGAGGAACTACAACTGGTCTCTGGACATAGAGACTAATAAGAACTAAAATATAAGACTGTGACAAACAGAGCAAAAATTTTAAAAAGCAGTATCATAAATCCCTCTCTTTCTACCTACCCCTTTGCAAGTGAACCTGCCTAAATACATTCTAACAAAAGAATAAGGCACAGGCCTAGAGCACTACTCCAAGTGCTTTCATAGCAGAGTTTTCAGAGATGACCAAATTAATTGATCAGCTACTGATTTGGTATCAAGCAATTAAGGATGCTTTTACTTTTTACATTAAATGACTTTTAGCTGATTTATTATTTAAGACTTAGTTAAAATATACATAGATAATGTTTGCAATAGCTGTGATCCACCCCAAGCATTATTTATTACAAAACTTTATTGGATCAAAAATTATATCTGTGGGTCCTTGGATCATTAATAGGATGGAAAAAATTAATCCTTGCCAGATTAACTGAATCCTTCCACCCAGATAATGAAAATCAATGGATGATCAATAATGCAGGTAGTCCTTTTTTAAAAAAATTAATTTATATGCCGCCCTTCTCTGGAGATGCAGGACAGCTTACAATGCGTTAAGCAATAGCCTTTATACTTTTGTATATACCTGCTCAGTAGGGCTTTCGGCCCCCCCAAGTGGTGTTCTTTTTTATACAAAGTCAGCTTATTGCCCCCACAATCTGGGGCCTCATTTTACCTACCTTGGAAGGATGGAAGGCTGAGTCAACCTTGATCCTGGTGAGATTCGAACTTGCAGTAATTGCAGGCAGCTGGTGTCACTTTACCACCACTTTAAGCTGCTGCGCCACCAAGGCTCTTGTAAGTCCTTGACTTACAACCATTTGTTTAGTGATCATTTGAAGTTACGATACTGACAAAAGTGACTTTTGACCGTTTTTCACACTTACATTGCAACATCCCCATAATCACATGATCAGAATTGGCAACTGGCAAGTATTTATTACAATTGCCATATCCCAGGGTCATGTGATCACCTTTTGCGACCTTTTGACAAAGTCAGTGGGAAAGCCAGATTCACTTATCAACTTCACAATTGCAGTGATTCACTTAACAACTGGGCAAGAAAGGTTGTAAAATGGAGCAAAACTCACTTAATCACTGTCTTGCTTAGCAATGGAAATGTTGAGCTCAGTTGTGGTCGTACGTTGAGGACTACCTGTGTTAGGTGAAGTGGCATACTGACCGTTAAGATCAGACTGATTTCAAGGAAAAGAAAGTCAGTTTAAAAGGTGGAGAAATACATTTAGTTTTACATTCTTAAAACATGACTTACCTAATGCATTGCTGTCTGCATATTGGAAAGAGACAGAAAACATCCCATAGCCTGAATATACATACATACATACATACATACATACGTACACACACATACTTGAGAATTCCTGTCCTAAGGAAGGATGACCCACTCTTAAGTGCCCAGTTGTTCCCTGGGGCAGCTTTTTAGTAACTCTTGGGATAAAGAGGAAAGCAGATGGGATTCCAGGAGTAAAACTTCATTGTGGGAGAAAAGAGAAGAACCTATGAAGAGCTGGAATATATCCAGCAGGGAACAACAGGCATTATCTAAATAAGGGGCTCTGGCAGAGGCTTAGAAGAACAGATTGGGAACATTGGCATGTTGTGCTGCAGTGAGAGCTGAGTATCCATGCTGCCTTATTTACCGCTTGACTGAAACAAGAAAGAATTGAAATAAAGATGCATGTATTGAAAGCTTATTTAAGTTGCAGTGTGGGAGAGGAAAGAAAAAAGAACAAGCAAGAACAGCCTTAGCAAAATCTCAGGCAGTTGGAGAGGCTTCATCCTGAGTAGAATTGGACAAGGCAAATTTGCTGTGCAGAGAGTGATCAGAATTATGGTCAAGATCAGGGGTGAAATCCAGCAGGTTCTGGAGAACTGGTAGCGGAAATTTTGAGTAGTTCGGAGAACTGGCAAATTCCACCTTTGGCTGGCCCCAGAGTGGGGTGGGAATGGAGATTTTGCAATATCCTTCCCCCAGGAGTGGGGAGGGAATGGGGATTTTGTAGTATCCTTCCCCTGCCACACCCACCAAGCCACGTTCACCAAGCCACGCCCACAGAACCGGTAGTTAAAAAAATTGGATTTCACCACTGGACAAGATGCCTTAAGATCCTTGTATTACTATACTGAAGTATGCAGTACTTTTCCTAGTTAGTGAAAGCCACAATTCGAATAACATTTCTAGAAACTCTTGTACAAATAACAATTGTGTTCTAGAGCTATCGTGAACAAAATACAGAACCCAATAACCCGCCGTGTACTTTGAAATGTCTCACTGCTTCATGAGGAAAAATATGAGATGAGTTTTGCTATCTATAGCCAATAATCTTACCCTTAAAACAATCGCGTATTTCTGCGCAATTGTTCAATTTGAGTATCCAATTTGAACCTCATGCAATCATGAACTCTGTATTATTTGTGAACAATGCCTCTTTCTCATCCGTATCTATTTTATTGGGTCACGGCAAGCATAAAAAAGTATCAGCTATATTTATGTCACTGTGCTTTGTTGAAAACAAATAGGAAGATGCAGATGATGATATTACCACAAGAGGAAGAGGAAGAATGAGAAATACAGGTAATCACATATCTATTTTTGTGTGTAATAATCTGTACAACACATAGTAGTATGTTGCTTGTGTCAAGTTTGAATGGAAGGAGGTGGATTATATTTTATCCATTGGCTCCTGAGGAACATCCTGACTGGAGATATACCGAAGACCTACTGTTGCTTCCTCTCATTGGCTTGTACCAAAATATGCCAGGTTTGTGAAAAAAATTAAATCTCTTCTAAGATTTTGCCAGAAGTTGCTTATTTGTGGTAGACAGATGCCATCTTGTGAACTATCCTAAGAATTTTAATTTTGTTTTGGATTTTTCTTGGCACAGACAGAATCTCATGATTTGGGCAGCTCTGTGTTTTTCTTCTATAGCAGCGAATTTTTCATATTAATGTATAACATTAAAAGGGATTTTTACATTTTAACTTTTCTTTTTAACTAAAGTTTGGTTTTGTCTATCTCTTGTGAAATTAGCAAAGCAAAGATTGAATCCTAGAGGATAGTTGTGTAGCCAAGAAGTTCCACTATAGAAAGTATTTCATTGTTTGCATTTTAAGCTTTAATCACCAGAAAGATGGCACTGGGTGTGAAACCTCTATCTTTCTCATATACCCTGCATGGGGGAGATGCCAGTTGAGGTGTCTGTCTTCTCGGAGACAGATGATAAAAGCAGCAGCTTCAAAACCTCTATCCTGAAACAGGAGATAGGATAGGGTGTGACTGATGTACATAGTGTGAGCCTTGGTGGCGCAGTGGTTAGAGTGCAGTACTGCAGGGTACTTCTGCTGAGTGCTGGCTGCCTGCAATTTGGCAGTTCAAATCCCACCAGGCTCAAGGTTGACTCAGCCTTCCAGGTGGGTAAAATGAGGCCCCAAAATTTTTGGAGGCAATATGGTGACTCTGTAAACCGCTTAGAGAGGGCTGTAAAGCACTATTAAATGGTATATAAGTCTCAGTGCTATTGCTATACCCAGAGTGGATCATGGGACTGACCAACAGCTGCAGAATCCAATCTGGCTCAACCACCTCATTGTCAGCTTACTCTGCCTCATATCCATATTTGTGCTGCTTGAACAGCTTGGTTGGCATGCTACTTCATACCCATTACCAACCCTTCAGATAGCCTCCTCAGACAATGTAACCCATTATGCCTTTGCCCAGGACTTCTGGAAGAAAAGGTTTGAGACTTTTATCCTTTTATCCTATGCACAAAGCTATTCTGCCACAGAAGACTTTGGACAGATGAACATATTCAGATGATTTCTCCTTGTCCCAAAGAATATTCACTATAGTTCTTAGATCTGTTCTGATACCTGCTGGTATGAATGGCAGACCAAGCTCTAACAAGGTGGATAAATGATAGCTCCATAAATGCTTGCAGTGAAAGGAGCCATCTTCCTTGAGATACTTTACCTTAAAGTTAAGTATTATATCAGTCCAAGCTATTTTCTAATGTTAGTCTTTCATAGCACAGTGATAAGGTTAAGGATAGGTTAAGCCTATTCTAACTTCAGATTTAACCTTAGATTATAGGAATGATTTTATAGAAATGATATCTTTAAAATGGGAAAAGCAGATTTTTAAAAACCCTTCAGTAGTGTTCATTTCTTAACATGGCCCATCTCTAACAAACAGAATGAAGTCAAAGAAGAACATCCGGTATTGGAGGATTACACCATATTGGATTGCATTCCATTCCACCAAACAACTCCAGAATAAAGTTACTTTTTGCGTAACTTTAAGATGAGGTATTATTTCCATTTCAGCGTTTTGTTGGAAAACTGGATAAATAAAATAGTAACAGTTTACAAGTTTTCTAATATACTGATGAGAAAGAGAAATCGCTTTAGAGAGGAAAGAGTCAAACATTCTATGGCATTCCCAACTGATTGGAAATTGACTAACCATTTTGGTCCACTTTAAATGAGAAATAAATAAGGAAAAGTTCATTTTGTATGAATATCTCATTCTATACTATGAATACAAATGGATTTAACCTTGTCCCTTCAAAAAGGCTGTAGACAATCAGAATCATCTTTTCAGAAGACTGCGCCTGCTTTTAAATGAGCTTTTTAAAAAGCAGCTGCTTTTTTTCCTCTTTCCTTTCTCCAATTCCCGTTCACAGTCAGCATAGATAAATAGAGTAAGGCAGAGGCTAAATGCTGACCTAAAGTTCAAAGCAGAATAGGGCATAGAATGGGAGAAGAGATGTTCTCCCAGTTTAGACTTCACAACACGTGTAAATAGATCTTACCATCTAAAACCAATGGATATATTATGCTTGGTTCCTTGTTCTGTAATTAACGCAGAGTGTGTTTTATTGTATACATTGTGATAATCATTTTAAGATCTGAAAGTGGCTGTTGATAGAATGGATTATTATTTTAAAATAGGATATTTTGTTTTTTTAAAAAGAATGATTCATGGCCTCTGAACCTGTTTCAGTAGCGGATAATGATTACAGGGGATGAATCACTAATTGAAACTATTGTTATGTTTAATTATGCGTCTTGTGGTTACACTAAATAGGAGAGGCTGAAGTTTAAAGGAATGGAATTCACATTCCAGCCATACTCTTGTGTTTCTGACTATCAACATGCCTGAAATAATTGTGAAATGAATGAAAAGAAGACATTGAATTAAGAGATGTCCACCTCATTATGACCTTTCGCCTAAATCTGTGTGTGGCATCCCCCAGCAGTTTCTTGTAGGTGCTAAACAATATTTGAGGATGAAACAGAGCTTTGCAGAATCACTTAGAATTAAGTATTGTGAAGTGAAGGATAACTTTCCCAGATTCATCTTCTGAAAAACGGAAAAGAAAAACAGTACCTTCCTCTCCCATTCCTTATAGATAATTCTGATGGGCTGTCATGCTTAATGAAACTGAATGCTGCCAAGAGAATTTATAGATCCGTATTTTTCAAATTTTGTAACTTTAAGATGTGTAGGCTTCCCAGAATTCTTCATCCAATATACTGTCTATATAGTTGAACATTATTCATACCTTGCCAAATTTTCTGTGGATTTACCAGATTGCTGCAAAGAGAAAAGAAGTTGTTTTCTTGTCCTTTCTTTATGCCTAATTTAATTTTAAAAAGTCTTAGAATCTGTTTCTGTAACTAAGTATTGGCTAGCTGACAGAAGAAAAGTAGCTTTGTGCAATGAAAGACAGTTTAGAAGAGAAAGAAAGAGAATTAATAGAAATATAAATAATAGAAATATAAATAATAGAAACAGAACAGAACAAAAGAAAAAAACAGAACAGAACAGAACAGAACAGAACAGAACAGAACAGAACAGAATAGAATAGAATAGAATAGAATAGAATAGAATAGAATAATAGAGTTGGAAGGGATCTTGGAGGTCTTCTAGTCCAAATCCCTGCTCAGGCAGGAAACCCTATACCATGTCAGTATTACTTCTCTCATTTTTGACCATTGATCAGCTGTGAAGGACAAGGATAGATATTGTAGTCATGAAAACTTATTTATTTAGGGAGCAATTGTGACTTGTTTGAATTGGGTTTCAGTTCTGAATTACACTTGGTTCTGCATTCAGGTTCCTTTGTTTCCAAACAATAGCATCTGAAATCTTAAACCTTTACAGTATAATTTTGGTAGTCTGGCATATTGTACAGCATTGCTGTTTTATAATATAAATGCTTTTAGTAGGTGCTGGTGTTAATTGACTACCTGGGGATGTCCATACCAGGTAGACCAATGGGAAGGAAGCCTGGAACCATTCTATTGTTTTATAGATTGCACACCTTCTCTTCCTCGTCTGCTTTTGTAGTACTCCTTTCTGATTGTCAGACTGCAATCCTGCCTGCCATACCTGTTCCGTTTTTTTCTATGCTCCCCCAACCCCCAGGATAATGCTGCATGTTCCATTTAAATACATTTCCTCATTTGAATAGTATTTGCTGTAGAAAGACCATCAACTTCACTTTGCCTGGATTTATAGTCCCAAGTAAAAATGGCTCCCCTGGAATGCAGACAGAGCTGCTGTGGGATATAGGCCCAGCAAAGGAAAAGGCTGGTCAGGGAAGGAGAGGCATGACGTGAGAAAGCAGCTTTCTTCTGCATGAAAAAGCTATGAAGTCTATTAGGAGAGAATGGTTTTAATTACTGACATCATTTCAAAGCAATCTTGCTGAAAAGTGACCATTTGTGGTCAGATCAGGCACGTGTTGGAATGGGGGTAAAGCATGTGTTTTGAGACTGCAGAGAAAATTTTCCATTCTACTGCAAAACTGGCTTAATAACCATTGCAAACCAACTATGTTGTTTAAAGTTGAAATACTTCAGTCATCTGCTAAACAATAAACCTGTTACTTTGAAAATATATAACTGGGTCAAAATGAAGTTTGAAGCTTTACTTTTGACCTTCTTTGGCGTCTGCAGATTGTTCGCACAGAATGAGTCTCAGAAAAATATGTCCTAACTTTTGTAGAGCTTTTTAGTTGATGCCGATGAATGTTAACAACTTGATCAATAAAAGAATTACACAGCCCACTGTGATTTGAAACATGGTGTTATTTCCTCCATTTCTTTTTGTGCTTTTGGGGTTTCTGCCAAAAACATCAGAATTGCTCTCACAATGTCCATTATTGAACTGGAAACTGAAAGAAAGCATAAAAGTGATGATACCTAATGAGACTATGTTCTTGGGCAGCAGACCCATATTTCTTATCAGCTGGCAAGATCTCTAAATTTATCTTATGATTTGAAGTAGCTGAATCATAATACACAGTACTGTCTGCAGAGAGATAATGCAAATTAGCTCTAGGGCACAATGGGAGAACTACTATAGCACACTCAGACACATTGCAAAAAGCTATTCACTTAATTCTAACCGTCTTCTGTTAGAAGGATTAATCAATCCAAGTTGGATTTAAAAGCAAGGAAATAAAAAGAAAAATCATGAGCTTCAGGATGGCAGACTAAACAGTCATACAAGTCACCTGATCGTAGTTGTTCCAGTGACTATCATCCATTATATTCCTACATCAGTGATAATAATTACTTTTAGATTTGCATATTTCTTCTAGATTTAATGAAATCTTTATTTGAAGATGCATTTTCAATTTAAAAAGTTGGAGTGGGAGTGTCAGTTGCAGAATATGTCCCCAAGGGCAAAAAAAAGTTACATAGGAATAAAATTTGGTTAAAACATAAAGCTTGCTACCTTAAATTTCTCACGTTGTAATGCTAAACCACATTTTCCCTGGTGATCTGAAATTCTGCTTTAGCTTTAAAGTATTTATGGTGATAAATTGGGATGCTTTCAGAGTTACAGTTTCCTCATTGTACACACAGATGATCTCAAGACCTATTAATTGGCTTCCCTTTCCAATTTTACAATCTATCTTTTGCCACCTGAATTTAAGAGGTATTCCAAAACACCAGATCACCACTGGACTGAATAAAAAGAAAATTCCTGGGCCAGAATGGATAATCCATTTGAAGGTGGGGAAATTCTAACAGAACGAGTCCCAGATTAGGAATCAGGTCCAGTTTCATCAGAATTGCTTGCAAATTTTGGAAATGTGAAGGGAAAAAGTGCACTCGTAAAGAAACCATCCATGTAATTGTGCTCCTCTATCATGAACGAGCAAAGAGCAAAAATGCTACCTAGATTAATTCAGTATTATTATTTTACCTGTCTGAATGAAAAGATAATTGTAATGATTATGAAGGCAGTGCTGAGGTCAGCTGCTTGGCAGGTTGAATCTGGGTGCAACGGTGCTCTCTTTGCCCACCTAAATAACCAGAAAATGGTGCCCAGAATGCAGTAGTGGATTATGCCTTTCTACCTTCCAGCTATCAGTTCTTACAATTAAGGTGTAGTATATTTGAGTAAGCTTCAATTTTGGTTACTCTTTGCCTTTCTGCCTATATGCCTTTCTGTTTCTTTATTGCTGTGTTTCAAATGTGAGTACATGTGTGTGTGTGTGTATTTGTATTTCTGTGTATATATGTGTGCATGTGTGTATATAAATATATATAACTTGTCTGTGTCTGCCTATAGAAGTAGTTCTAAAGTTTTTTTTCCCTTGCTTGTTTTAAACTCTCTTCTTTTCTCCCACATAATTGGAGCACTGGTCAGTTTCATAAGTACTGTATATCTCCAACTCTGTAAGCTAGAATCAGAGCCATGCAGATAAGGCTGTCATCAGAGATAACAGCAGTCAACAACCCACAGTGTCATTATCTCAGCAAAGGGAGAAAACAGGCAGCTTCCCTCAATATACAAAGTACAGCAGTTATATATGTCTCCTTTACAATGATAGATGAGATGGGATAAAGGGGGAATCCAACAGAAAACCTTCAAAGCCTATTTGATTGCATCCTCCCTGTTCCAAATAGTGAATATTTTCCCCCCCTTATGCACAGCAAGCAATGTGTTTCCATGTGTGTTACAAAGAAGAGATCAAAATGATTGCAACGGGAAAAAATTCACTCCTGCGAACCTTTATTCAAACGGAATTTCTGCAAAAGAAAATAATATGGTGGGTTTTTTTGTCAAATACACTAAAGTGGAAGACAAACAAATCTGACAGATCAGATCTTTTTAATTTCAAAAAATAAATAGAATAAAAGGGAATTTATTTGCAATAACTTGATCCTGCTCAAAAAAAATCTGAAGCTCTTACTTATGCTGTATCTCAGAGGTCCTCAGACTTGGCAGCTTTAAGACTTGTGAACTTCAGCTTCATAGCTGGCTGGAGAACTCTGGGAGTTGAAGTCCACAAGTCTTAAAGCTACCAAGTTTGAAGACCTCTACTCTATCTTAATCAGCCTTCATCTGTAAAGAGCAATTCTGGTGTGCAACCTACTCAGAAGGCTTCCTTGCTGGAAGTGCTGCTTCCAAACCGGTCCTTTGTCTCAGCACCAATACCATGAAACCTCCCCCTAAAGGTAACATGTTATAATTGTCCTTGAAGCACCTAAGCAAATTGCAAAACACCAATCTAGTTGAGTCCCAATAAATGACCTAATCAAAAAAAAAAAAAATTGAATTCCAGAACAAAATGCATAATTACTACAACCACCATTATTTTTTATTATAAATGAGATAAACAGACATTTGCTTTAAATCACAAATAAAAATGTTACCAGACCGTGTTTCTTTATGCTCATTTTTGAAGTGACAAGAAAGACACAAAGGGGTGTTTAATTAAATCAAAGGGTATGGGAGAGAGAAATGGTCATGGTGCCTGCTATTATGTTACAGTTCACTAAAATGAAAACTTATTTTTAAACCTCTGGTATTAATTTGAGATTATTCAGATACTTAATTAAAAGTGCAGCATGTGTTAAATATTATTTCAACAAAGATTATCATCAAAACTCTATGTAATAAGATACTCCAGTGCTTAGAGCAATATTTTATGCAAATTTTCTGTGCCGCCAAATGAAGTTCCCTTCCTTTCCTCTCCCTTCCCTTCCCTTTTTTTTTTTTCCTCTGCAATTTGCTGCAACAAAATGTTCCAGCCAGGAGAAAAAGTTTCGGTAATAGCAAAAATATTTACAGATAACATAATGCAGGATATATCATCCTGGCGGTAAACATGCCTTCAAGATCAGCTCCTTTGCTGATAATGCCTTCATCTAAATGAAGAGAGAGACAATCCCACAGACCCAGAGTCTACAATTGTGGCGGCAATTAATTGGGTAACTTTGCACTCCCAGAGGTTGCATTAGTCAAGGAAGAGTTTGGCTAGACGCTATCATCTAGCTAAACAGATTCCAAATCTATATTAGGCAACACTGTTACTATGCTAATACAAAGATCTTGAAGCAGTGCGCCAGCTTTTGAGATCCTAAGAACTCTTCACTGGGCACGATGGAAAATGAGAGGAAGGAAGAAGAGAAAAAGTGGCGGACGCTGGAGCCATGGAGTCTGCATTTGTTCAGTTTAAGGATGAAACCTGGGAGGAGATTGCAGGCATTAAAAGTAGGCCCTCAGGTACCACCATGATTTCAAATGGCCTCTAGCACTTTTTCATAGGGCTGCTGGAATGAAAGAGCAAACAAGTAATAGTTGATACCAAGGTGGAAAGACTAAAATCCAGCTGCTATTCCCATCTGCCTCCACCCCCAGGCAAAACTCCCACCTTCTTCATCTGATGAAAACCGGAAGGGAAATTCAACAGAAATGATAAAATCAGTCCCATTATATATATAAGGACTTAGCCAAATACTTGCAATGTTAGTGAGATAAAAGATAGTCAATTAAGTATTTTATTTGCAGAAGATTGACCAGACATCTCAACTTTTTTTAAAAAATGCTTTTGTTCAAAAGATAGCTGATGAGTGGAAAATTAAAATTTTTAGGCTTGTTACATTAAAATTAAAAGCATTAATGCCTACTGTTCAGTCAACAGTTGTCATTATGTGTATGTTAAAGACATAAAGCCAACTAAAGCATAGGTAAAACATTTATCTGCAAGTTGTTGCTGCCTTCACCTATGACCTTGGAGAATTTTTTAAAACAACTCTTGACATTTGAAGATCTAGAATAGGTATTTCCAGTCCATGATCAAATATGACCACTAGTGCTAAATAACACAAGCCTGTTTTTTCTCCTTTTTTTACTTTAGAGTCTGCCCTATATTCAGAAGACTCTCGCAAAATTAACCAGAGCAGAATGACAGTTCGTGAAAATAAAATGAATAAAGAGAGATATTTTCTCTGGTAAAATGTCTTGACTATAGATGCTTAATCATATTCAAGTAATGCAAAGGAGTAAATGGGCTGTCTTTGCCGGAAAGCAGGACATGCATTTTTACCCAGGGAATTACATTTGATGCTTTCTGATCATCCTTGCTTATATTGCGTATGAGAGGGAACTATATTGATATAAACTGAGCCAAATAAAGGGTTATGGGTATCCAGCATGCGCTTTTCTATTTTCCTTGTTATTTGTAAAAAAGAGTATCTTTGAAAAATAGATGTCAGCCACTGATACAGTTGCCAGCGTGTGACTGCATAATCATAATAATAGAAGGAGGAAAAAGAGTAATAATCAGGATTTAGACATAACTTTTATCAGTACACATTTGGAATATTTTTAACTAATGGTAAATCTTGACTTATTGAGGAATAGAAACAAGAACACTCACTTTACCTTTGATAATGGATACAGAGCTTTATAAATGCTAATTTAAATTCACATTTTATATTCTTTAATTAAACTTTTGAGGTGTATGCTTCCTATTTGGATTGAAGTTGGATAGCATTTCCCATTTTTGAAGAAAACACCTTTATTTTTTGTGACTGACAGAGCAAGCTCCGACCTGGCTGGGGTGAAGGCAAGGCAATCAGAATTAACCCTGAAAATTGGCTGTAAATGCATGATTGCACATAGCAAGCAGTTGCTTCCATAAGAAAATCTATGACCATTTCCTAGTGAGTCTAGCTTATAGGCCAATGTAGCAAAAGCAGAGGCTTGTTTGCAGCTTGATTATTTAATAAAAGCAGCAGACATCAAAAACCAAAGCAGGGGACGGAAAAAGCCTGCCATGGGAAGAAACAGGATAGCACTGCCCTCTATTGGTCTTTGAGCGGAAAAAAACCCCCCAGATTCTTGAAGAGAAGTTTTTGGAGAAGGAAAAGGACTGACATGCTTAATCTCTATTGCTAATTAAAGACTTCTTGGAGCTATCAGTTGTCATGAAGGAATCAGTGATTCTTTTTATTATGTCATTTTCATCCCCATGACAACTGAGTCCAAAGGACAATGAAAATATACAGTCTGATGAAGCTGTTAAACAAGTATGAAAATGCCTGTGTTTTTTGCCCTGCAGTCTAAACAATGTGATAATGGCAATAATAGCTCTATTCACAACACAGATCTCTCCCAGCACAACTCTTGTAAACTTTCACTATCTTAACTGTTAAACAAAACTTGGACTTTATCAAGAACCCTTTGTGTTTTATCTCACCACTTTATTTATGTGCTATGAAATGATCCAGATAAGTGATAGAGACAATCCAGGAAACGGAGAAGCGAGGAAGAAAATTCATGCAAAAGAATCTCAAAAGCAAAGCAAAAGATGCAGAGCTCACCAACATACAGACACACATACACACACACATAAAAAAAGGAAGGAAGGAAGAAAAGAGAAATGAGAGGTGGAAAAGAATTTTGGCACCGAATTTCAGCTGCAGACCAGTTACAAATTTCTTATCAACGTGATCTCTGTGCAAAGGAGGTTTTAATGCTGCATGTTCACTGGATTTACCATTTTTCTCATTAAAAATGAACACACTACACACACTACAAGCTACAGCTTGTTGTTGTTTTTTTGTCTTGTTTTTAACTTGCCTTATTTATGAGTTGGTCAAAAGCCTCAGGTTCCAGAAAAAGCTAGGTGCACCATTGCCCAATTTTTTTGGAAAGTCAAGTTGGAAAAAGGAAATGCTTCTGTAGATTAAAAAAATAATGTCCTTCAGATTCATGAATGGAAGCTAAATGAACTGCCACTAAATATAGTCATGTGACGCACTATCACACCTGAAGGCAGTAGACAAGCTTAGGAAAGCTTAGGAAAGGAGCAGACTATGGCAGCAGACAGTTCTGTCCTCCAATATTGCATTCCCATTCCCTGTCTCCCATCAGTGGTCATCTGAAGGCAACCATCTGTGAAATGATAAGAGTCTACAGGAGAGTTTTGCAGCAATGCCCCAATTCTGTCCTGGTTTGTTGACTGAGTACCTGAATTTTTTCTAATATGACTTACATTTTAAAATCAGTATCTAAACAGTGACATCTAAAACAGCAGCATAAAATGAACTGTCATCAAAACAAATATAGAAGTTGGTTGAGGGCAGTGGCAGGAGACTCCGCCCACCCACCTGGATGTCATCACAGATGCCCTACGCAGGCGCATGCTCCCAGTTCCAAACCAGTAACGAAGGTAAGGGGAACCTACTACTGAGTTGGTCTGAGAAAATTGTTCCATCCCAAAATGTTGTGTATATAGGCTGCTTCCTGCTTTTAATGGATACTTGCAGGATAGGGGCTGTTTGTGGTAAATCAGGCAAGAAAAAGACTAGTAAGATTTGAGTAGGGCATCCAAGTCACATCCAGGCTGCACAACGAGAGGTGCTTCTGGCATGAAGTTTATAAGATAATAAGAATAGGCAATGGAGCAAGACAGAATTTTTGTTTGAAGCAGTTTTGAAACTCAGTTAAGAGAAAAACCACTCTAATTCACCTTACGAATTCTCTGTTCATGGATATTTGCAGTTCGTTATTGTGACCAGCTTGGACTTTATTGTTCAGGATAAATCCTAATATACTCCAAAGGATGCTACCAGGGTATCTGTCATTTTAGAAGAATTCCAAGGTTGCAGAAGTAGAAAAAATGTAGAGAAAAACACAGAAAGACAAAAATAAGTTAAATAAGGACTAGGACCATTCCCATAGCCATGATACATTCTATTTCTGTATTGAGAGGGAAGGCAAAACAGAATGGAATAGAGTCTCCTGAAAGAGGCCACAAATGGAAACCCTAGATAGGAAGATTCTGCACTGCAGTATTTTATTTCTTCTTGTAAGTTTCTCTTGATCTGGGATGCACACACAAGGGATAAAAGGGGGATAACAATACAAATTACCCTCATAATTCAATCAATCAATTTTATTTAAAGCCATAAGGCCCCAGAGCACTTCTCTTAATTACAAAATTTATGTAGCAAAATAAATACTGCAAAAATAGAACGATAAAACTACCACAATGTGAGCAGGTTCTCTCATAAGATTTCAAGGCTGTACAACAATTTCCCTATTTAATCCGGTCAGATCTCAAAATTCTCAGTTAAAAATGAATTGTACAGATCTGAAGGCTAGCATGTTAGAGACTGTTGCTCTACAGTAGAAAATGAAGCTTTTCTGCATGCCAAACTTCTCTCTTTCATTCTAACTTTAGAGGGTTGACCATTTCAGTATCCCCATATAATAAATGGAGGGGAGATGCCATCAAGCAGTTTTCCCCAACCTGGGCACCCTCCAAAAGCATGGACTAAACTCCCAGAATTCCCTGCAATTCCCCAATGCAAATTGGGGAATAATGAGAATAAAATCCCCAAGTCTGGAATGTGACTGGGCTGGAAGAAGGCTATTCTAGAAAATTATTGCTTACTTAAGAGCTCCAAATGAATTTATGGATAATATTACGTATGAAATGAGGCTTTGGCGTTCGTATCCTTAGTGATTGCACTACATCAAAACCACTTTTCAGTAGTCCAGTGACATAAACTATAGTATGTTTTATGTTAATTGCAATATGTCAGTTCATTAATTGCATATTACAACTTTTGAATGAGCCCTTATTTTGGAGTGATGTGAAATATAATACATAAAGAAGAATCTAAGTCGCACCAGCATAGCAATTAACTGTCTACACTTATTATTATTTATTTTATTTTACTTACACTGGCCTTCCTCACACTAAAGCCCAGCTGGCAATTTAAAGCAATCTTCTCCCCTTGGGGCTCTCCAAAGTTGCAGGTCCTAGAATATGTCAGCATCTCCACACGCTAATCTAAGCCGAATTTGTTAGACCAACCCCATAATATTCTTGGTCTGGACAAGCATACTTAGCCCTGAAAAGAAAATTGGTCATATTACCTAAATAAGGAGAAGTCGGGGTGAAAATGGGGGAACGGCTTTAAAAACAGTAACTGCAGAATCAGTACTTCGATCTCTCTGATCCTCGTTACCTTTGGAAAACAGATGAAGTTAAGGAGACACAGTTCTTGGCTCTTTTGCCTTTGTGACCCCGTTATAAACCTTGATGGCTTGTCACAAGCACGCACAAACCTCACAGTCATGGACATCTGCAACCCTTTCACACATGCTGGTAATTCTCAGTTGCAGTTGTAATGCTGAGATGCTGGGATGGTGGGGTCCTTGAGTGACAAAGCGAAATGTGTTTTCAGTTTGGTCCTGCTATTTGAGATAGCTGCTTGAATTCACAACAAACAAATAAAAAAAGGTAGAGTGTAATGGATCTGGTTTAATGAGATTTATCCCTGTAAATTAAAACTGTTTTAGTCAGCTCCAAAGACCTCATGTTTGTTTGCTTGTATGGCTCAAGGCATGGTGCTTATTAACACCTAGACACTCTGATCACATGTGGAAGCCAAAAATCTATCACACACTATAAGGCAAATGTTGTCTGTCTGGGACCAATGGTTTTCTAGTCAAAAAATTGCAAAACCACTCAGTCCATTTGCATCAACAAGGTATAATCTGAAATTCCTGCTGAGATTTCATTTTCCAGAACAACTCCCCACCCACCCCTTTCTTTCCTTACAAAAATATTTCTCTGAAATAAAATGGACATTTCATTCCTTTCATTGGCAACAATGAAGCTTCAATCTGAATTGGAATCATGGTCAATACTATTAGATTTTTTAAAAAGGGATTGATTAATAATAGCAACAGGCACCCAGTTCCTATTGTAGCAAGGTGGTGTCACCTGCTTATTCCAAAGAGGCTTTACCTAGTTTTTACATCACTACAGCTAAATCAGTGATAGAGAAACTCCAGATTCTGGTTCCAAAATTTCTCTGATGGATCTCCAGCCATTAACATTTAACATTGTAGCTTCAGGTAAAAGAGAATTGTGTCTGCTTCTGAGAACACTAAAACCGGACCTTGTTGGACAGGTTGTGTACTAATGTCTCCACCCTAATTGATAAAATCCAGGAATTGGAAAGTTTTTATTAGTATTGACTGGTTTATTCAGTTGGTGCAATGGAATAGCCCATTTTTTTCTATGCAACTAAGTCTCTTTCTGTTATTTTTATTAGATCGTTTTATTAATGTTTAGTCTTTTCTTTTTTCCATTAATTTAATTTTGGATTAAACACTAAGTGATGCATTTTATTCGAAGAGCATAAAAAATAAAATAAATACAATATTCTGTCAGCAGATTCCCATCCAGGTACTGATCGTATCTAGTACCGGTACTTAAAATACTCAGCGTCAGCAATAGCGGTGTATCTTATGACATTGACCCACACCCTGGAGGGATTGAAGAAATTTCCAAAACAATCCCATCCTGAAGAGACTGACAATTTCTCCCTTTCTTAAGAACACCCTAAGAAGCATGTGTGTACAGTATCTATGTGTCTTAAATTTAGCAATGTATTTATATCTTTTTATACATTCTAAGAATGTGTTATTACACGCATTAAGAAACCTTGGAATAGAGAATTTAATTCATAAATTAGCAGATATTTTTCTTTTCCAATACTAGATTATATTCCTTAATGTTTAATAATTGTCTTGACCTTGCCATCTTTATTAGGAGCTTGAATACCTGAAATTCTTCAGTGCTGTCTTCTTTCCTTATTATTAAGAGCTGAAATTCAGTTCTGTTTTACCCTTTTGTTCATTGGGGAATAAGGCACCCCTTACTGAAATTTATTGTTGCTCACTAAGTGGGAGACAGTTTTCCTTTGTTTTGATGACTTATTTCATGTTCACTGTTTCTAAAACATCTTTTATCATGACTTACCACCCTAATAAACAGAACCTGGAAGTCCTATAACACGAATGGAGGCTTGCATTCCTCCCTCAGTGGTTCAGGGAACAACATTCCCCTTCTTCTCAATAGGAAGAAATTCACCCAAAGTGCCAGGTTGTTTCAGTTTCTTATTTCTTTTCATTCTTGCCCTTTTGTGCCAATTGTGGAAGTGAAGGATTTTTGTTATGTTGAACTTGTAGCAAATTGGGGTCAGACAATGAACTCTTTTTTTTTTTTTTTTTGCTTTCAATTGTATGTTGGCAGAAGAAAAGATGGTTGTGATTCATTCTCAAATAAGGAATGAAAATGGGAGGAGGGAATTGTCCAGGGTCTCCCCTCTCAGAGAGTCTAAAAGCTTTGCTGGCAAGACTATACATTATCCATCCTTACTCATCATAACAGCAATATCAGCACCTGTATCTGTTTATAATTGCAATTCTTAAAGCCCAGCAATTTAAAAGACGAGAAGACCACTTTAACCATTCGTCAAACCCCAAATAATATCCTCCTGGCAGCTGTGTGTGCCCAGCCCCTCATTGTCAGCCACCCACCCCTTTCCATTCTTTCCACTTGTTTTCAGGGATGCAATAAAGCCTGGTTAATGACTGAGCAGGAACTTCCAGGCAGCCACAGCCTGCAAGACTAGATACATAGTTTTAAAGGAGCCGACTTCAGGGTTGTGCGGAGCTTCAGATCTGAAGGTAAAAAGATGCTTTTGACCACAACTCCTTTAACCAAATGCCTATTTTTCAAGGGATGCACATCAGCCACAGTGGGGGTGTTGACTTACCTTCGCTACCAGTTCGCAGATGTGAACGTGTGTGCATGCTCACTTTGCAGAGCATCAAAAATGGGACGTGATGATGTCCGGGCTGGTGGGCGGAGCCTCCTGCAGCCGCCGCTACTGGTTCGCCTGAATACCTGAACCAGCTGAATACCACCACTAATCAGCCAGTAAGAAAAGGGTTGGCTGGTCTAGATGTTGCAGACAGCATCCACACCCATACACTTCTTTGAATCTGAAATGTTACACACATTTAGTGGCCGTACATTGAATGATAGCTTGATTTCCTATCTGCTTTTTGTTACATCTAAGCCTACCAAAGTCTAAACTCCTAGGAAGGGAGGGAAAAAAATTAAATAACCAAATGAAGGAACATTAAAAATGGATATGAGAATCTGTCCCTAGACTATGGGTCAGCAACTGGCTGACCAAATACACCCAGCACGTGGTTCTCAATGGAGCTGCATCTACACAGAGAGAAGCATGCAGTGGGGTATCTCAGTGTTTTGTCTTGGGCCCAGTGTTCTTCAATATCTTTATAAATGATCTGGATGACGGGGTAGAAGGGAAACCCATCAAATTTTCAGGTGGCACCAAGTTGGGGGGAATTCTTAACACTTTGAAAGATAGACTGAAATTTCAGAAGGATCTTGACAGACTTGAGCATGGGCTCTATCCAGCAAGATGTAGTTCAGTGGTGAGAAAAGTTAAGACCTGCACTTAGGCAGGAAAAATCAAATGCATAGGTGCAGAATAGGTGGTACCTGGTTCAACTGTAATAACTGTGAGAGAAATCTAGGTGTCCTAGAGGTCCACCACTTAAGTATGAGCCAGCAATGTGCTACAGTTACCAAGAAAAGCCAATGCAGTGCTGAGCTGTATCAGCAGGATAGCATCAATATCACGAGGAGTGATAATACTTTTTATAATGCACTAGTGAGACCACACTTGGAATACTGTGTACAGTTCTGGTCACCATGATACAAAAAAGATGCTGATACCCTGGAAAATATGCAGAGTAGAGTAACAAAAATGATAAAGGATCTGGAGGCAAACTTGTATGATGAACAGTTGAGAGAGCTAGGTATGTCTAGCCTATTGAAGAAAAGGATAAGGAGGGACGCGGTAACTGTCTTCCAGTACTTAAGGGGCTGTCCCAAAGAAGGGGAGGATTGATGTATTTTCTAAGACACCAGAGGGGAGGACAAGAAGTGATGGTGGAGGCTTGTTAAAGAGAGCTCCAACCTAGAAGGATAAATTTTCTTACAATGAGAACAATTAATCAATGGAATAGCTTGCCTCCTGAAATTATGAGTGCTGCATAACTGGAGGTTTTCGAAAATAGACTGGATAACCAGGATGATTTAAGGACTCTTGCCTTGAGCAGAAGGTTGGACTAGAAGGCCCCTGAGATCCCTTCCAGGTCTTCAATTCTATGTTCCATGTGGCTCTAGTCTCAAAAGCCCTGCAACTGTACAAGGGCAAGAGAGAGTTGTAGTTTTGCTTTCTATTCCATTCACTGTTCATGGAACTTATTATGAAATTACTGATGTGTCTGACATTCTCCAAAGCTGCCTTTTCTCCAGGGTTTTAGAGTTTCCAAATGACTTGGCCTGGACTCCAAAACATAGGTAGTTCTTTTTATTCCTGAAAATTGTATGGATTGTATCAGTTTTTTCCCCACACACACATACACAGAGTACACATGCACATTATCAAAAGATGTGTGGACGGTTCTGAAACCAGAAAAACACAGCCAATCTGCTGTGATTGCACTTTACAATCAAATCACAATTCTTTCTCTGTGTTGTTTTACCTTTGCACAGAAAACATACTTGTGGGCTTTAATGAAACATTTTCATCCAGTCTGCTCTTTCAAACTTTCCCCTAGTGTTCTAATTTCTATTCTACTTTTTAAAAAGAAAAAAAAAAGCAACATGTGCATATGGGCAATGTGTCCATATGTGAAGAAAGTGGTTATAGGATGCCAGTAAATTGAAGGAATGGAAAGGTGTGCCAAAATACATTTTCTCTGATTCTGGCATTAATTTTCAGGATTTCTAATCTCAAACAAACTCAGGAGAAATGGAGTGCAGGGCAAGACAAACTCAAGAAAAATGGCAACTCAATGGAACTAGGAGCACTCATCTTCCTATGTCATGTAGGGACAATTTTGGGCTCTAGGCAGTAGTAATTTTAAGACTTCTGCAAGTGATTGAATTAAAACTTCCAGAACAACCATTGCTTAGAAGGAGGAGGAAGAGGAGGAGGAGGAGGAGGAGGAGGAGGAGGAGGAGGAGGAGGAGGAAGAAGAAGAGATTACCCACAATGGGCACTGCTAACATACTCATCTGTGCACATGATCAAAAGAATAATAATATTGACACTGATCACATGGGCCCAGTGGTGGGATTCAAATTTTTTTACTACCGGTTCTGTGGGCGTGGCTTGGTGGGTGTGGCATGGCTTGGTGGGCATGGCAGGGGAAGGATATTGTAAAATCTTCATTCCCACCCCACTCCAGGAAAAGGATACTATAAAATCTCCATTCCCACCCCACTCCAGGAGAAGGTTACTGCAAAATCCCCATTTCTTCCCGATCAGCTGGGACTCGGGAGGCAGAGAATAGATGAGGGCAGGGCCAGTCAGAGGTTCACCAAACTACTCAAAATTTCCCCTACCAGTTCTCCAGAATTGGTCAGAATCAGTTGAATACCACCTCTGCATGGGCCCCAGAGGCAATTCTAGTGGCCACTGAAAAGCAATGAGAAAAGTTTGAGATTTATTTCTATACTAAGGCTCCATCCATGGACAAGCATCTGTACTCATGCATATAAGTAGCCATGTGGGTAGGCATTGTTGATGGACTTGTACTTCCTTCAGCGGTGTTTTCTGTGCCAAATTTTCTGCAGCAGATCTGCAGTCCTTCTGTTTACAATTTTGTCTCGAAAGTGCCTGGAATTTGACATTCCAAATTCCTTTCTAGAGGAAAAGAATCTTTAGAATCTAAGGATTCTAAAGGAATTGTGGTGATTCCTTTCTAGATTGGCCTCTCTATTGAAGTGCTGAGGTAAGCAGGAAAATACCATGTGCTCACTTAAAACCTTTTATTTCTGTTATAATATGGACATCTTGAAGAGGAGATTAACTGGAAGAGAGAGAAGCAAATGGCATTACTGATGACTTAATCCTTTGTCTCAAAGAAAGAGGAAATAAAGGAAAGGGGGAGGGGAGAGGAAATAAAGGAAATAAAAATGAAACGGGGTTGGACTAGAAGACCTCCAAATTCCCTTCCAACTCTGTTATTCTATATTCTAAGGGTTAGATTTGATGATGGAAGAGACGGACACAGTTCTTTCAGTGACAATAGCTCTTTACTAGCAGACCAGTACAACCCAACAATCTGCTTGTCTGGCAGTGTCCTCTTTTATAGCCAATGAGCCTCGTTTTAACCAATGAGCTTCAAGTATTTTTCCGCCATTTTGGAGGAGCTGAGTGAAGCCTATGACTCACTCCTTAAATGAGTCACTTCCTATGGTACATAACACCAAGTTTCTTGTGATCTCATTGGAGGAACTTGCTTTGTAAACTCACTTTTGGTTTGAAATGAAAGAATGTGTGCAACTGATCCTGAGACATCACTCAAGCACAGAGAATCTTAGCAAGCCTGCAGGATTTCCACACGAACATGCCCCATTTTAGCTTAGTGGCTTGTATCATCATCAAGGGTCAATTCTACTTGCTGGCAATTCTAGAGTCAGTTCTTCTTGTTGGTATCTCACTACAGATCTCACTGCATCTCCTTATTTGTTTTGTCTTCAATACAAAGCAAATAAACCTGATGAGGAAAAACAGCCAACCAGATGAGCTTTTATTATTTCTTCATTAAAAAATTTTCATGAAGTAAAATACAAATCTAAAGAAGAAAAAGAAAAAAGTGCAAGAAAAGGGGGGGGGAGGGACTAAAGGTGAGCTTTTTCTGAGTCCTAAGCCACTCACCCTGTTCATTATTACATCTGGATATGGGGAAAGGCATTCTTACCTTTGTGCAGCCTTGTGCAAAGCATCAAATACATATAAAACCTACTGGAGTAGAGGTAGAAGAGCGAAGGAAAATGTGCATCATACCATACCATCTAATAAGCCTGAAGTAGAGTGTGTATGCTATATAATGAAATCCCTATAGAGCGGTCATAATGCCTCTCAAAAACTAAAAGATTGGTCTTGGGCTAATGGCCATCACTAGATAAGGACAACCAGGGGTGGTATTCATCAGGTTCTGACCAATTCTGGAAAACCGGTAGCAGAAGTTTTGAGTAGTTCAGAGAATTGGTAAATACCACCTCTGACTGTCCCTGTCCCCATCTATTCTCTGCCTCCTGAGTCCTAGATGATCAGGAGGAAATGGGATTCCTGGACTGGGGAGGGAATGGAGATTTTACAGTATCCTTCCCCTACTATGCCCACCAAGCCATGCCTACCAAGCCACACCCACAGAACTGGTAGTAAAAAATTTTGAATCCCACCACTGAGGACAACCATTGTTCTGTGAAGACCAGAAGAAAAGTGCAAAGATCATCTGCCTCTTTCCTTCTTCCCAGCCTGGGTGGGCTAATGTACTGACACATATACTCAGACAGTTGTTTACTTCCTAGCAGTACACAGTCCAAAAAAGTTCTGTAGATGAGGTATTTTCAACCCAATCCCCAACTTTGGCAAATTCCAAAGGCCAGGTACCAGGGAGAAGCAGTTCTACATGCTTGTTGTTGCATAGTCACAACTCAACATACATGAACTCCCAATCTTTTTTATCTGGGGCAGGTGAGTTACAGACTGGATAGACTCACTTGCAGCTCCTGATAACCATGTCCACATTTTCTACCTATGTCTCCCCCCCCACACACACACACACACTGACCTTCAAAGCTGAAAAATGATTATACAGTTTCCCTTCATTGTGAGGCAGAATAAAATTTCAAGTGTAGCATCAGCCTGAAATATATTTTCACAAAGCATCTTTCGTAACCCTTCCCTTCACCCACATGTGTCATGTGGCTCTCCAGAAAAAGGTTAAGTGTCTGTTCTGATCTAGGCTTCCTTAGACAGTATACAATACAAACTTAATCCCGGCAAGCCATTTTAATTCATACGGCTGTGAATTATTGTCATTCCCAGTCCAAAAGGCTTCTCAAACAGTCTTTCAGGGGAGTGTTTACAAACATTCATCTTATTTCTCTTGGAATGCTTCCAGAGAACTAATTGCTACACGCAGGGCAGGGCAAGGCCAAACTTAGCACAGAGTGAAACAGAACTTTTCCACAGCATTTACCGACCAGATGAACTAATTGCTTCCTGCAAAAACTCACGTCCCGTTCGCTTCTCTTTTATGTCTTATGGGAGGGGCCAATCATCTCCAAGCCTTACTCCCAAGTCTACCCTGTTTCCTTAATTGTTCCTGTCTCCTGGCAGTTCTGTGCATGCGCACACTGGGAACAGGCTCATGCTGTTCTTCTGCCTCACTGATGTCAGACTCCGGAGACTCCGGAGGCAGCAAAGAACTACCAGATGGCCTTGGCCCCCTCTCTGCTTCCAACTCAGAGCCATTGTCCAAGCCTTCCCCAGAGTCCAGGACTGGCCCACGTTCCTCCCCAACCTCCTCACTGCCTGAATCTGCTGCCGCTGGCGGGCCACAATAGTGCTGCCTGTGATCACTAAATGGTTGCCCTCCTTTTTTTTTAATGTAATATCATACCCACATCTCAGCCAACATAGTTCCAGAAACTGTATTGGGTGTACAATACACTCTCACTACAATCTATTCCAGGGCTGCTTCACAACAAAATCCAAGAGTCCCAAATTTGGGTCAAAATTGTGACATGAGAATTGGCAAAATGCCCCATTGATAGCTTGGGCACATCTGTTTTGCTAATACTGCTTCAAAACCCAGCGAAAGATTGATCTGGACAATTTTGATAATGGGGGAAATATTGGTTAAGGGACATCATCTTTTACACATGAAGCTTGGCTGGCAGCAGAGGAGGGGGAAAAAACCCTCTATACCTGCCTCTAAAGCTAAACCCTGAAGTGTTGTGCAAGAGCAAATGAATCTGTTTCAGCCTTAAAGGGATTACAGACTGCAATTATATAATTCTTGTCAACTGATGTTAAAGATAGGCTGCAAAGAATGTATGCAGAGGCCCTGCAATAAAATGAGCTCCTTTACTCCTTTCAAATGTTTGTAAGTCTTGGAGGTTATCCAAAGGTCAAACACAGGAAAAGTCTTGGCAAACAGAAAACATAATCAAGAGCTTGCTGTTTTGGGGTGGCTTTTAAAAAAAAAATACTGGTGCTTTCTGCAATAAAATAAAATCATTTGTAAGGGGTCGGGAAGCTCTGTCTCTTCAGAAGTAGAGCCAGAGGGGCTCTACTTTAATCAAAGGCTGAAGTTCTACCTACCTCCCCAGCTTCTTCTTCCCCACAACGCTTGTCACTTAAAATAAACAGGCTCCTTTTTCTCTGGATTGAGATGGGATATAAAAGGTGTCGAGAAAAAGATTTCCTTAAGCCACAGTTGGGCAAATATTTCCGTAAAATTGACTCTGGAATGTATGTCCCTTGAGCTCACTGAAGTAACAGATAGACAAGAGAAATGGAGTCCCAAAGGTGCTTTTTCAAGAGGCAACTGGACTTTCTGGTTTTCTTTGAAGATGTTTCGCTTCTCATCCAAGAAGCTTCTACAGCTCTTGAAAAAGCACGTTTTGGGACAACTATGACCTGGATGACTGAGAATCTCCATAGACAAGAGAAATGGAGGCATTTTGGCAGTGCTTTGGGGTGTATGGATCATGGCACAAGACTGTAAGTTTATATATGCATGGACTTTGGATCTGTAGACTTGAGAGGTTTATGGGCATTGTGTAGCCTATTGTGGAACAAGCTTTGCAAGTGACAAAATGTTGGCATTCCCTAAAAGTCAGCTGTCCCTCCCGAGAGCTTTTAGGTTGGGTTTTCCAAACAGTGAGGCTTCCATCACATGCCCAACTGAGTGCTGTATCTTTCAAAATTGCCATCTACAGTTTTACTTCTGGGACAGGATTAGTGGAAGGTACAAACTGCATAAATAAGGTTTTTTTGTTTTTCAGAATCAGCTTTTAAAGAGACTAGATTTAATTTTGTAAGCGCTTATCCACTCTTCATAGTTGGCAAGCGGCTGTTTCTGGAGGGCAGAAATGGATTACGCTCACCTCTAGTGATCCCCACACAGCTTCAAAGTGACCACAGGTTGCAGTTTTCTGCTCTACATCTGAGGTTCAGTTTTATATATTATGTCACCTTGAGGCTCCTGTCCATTTCAGAGAGCCCCCTTCCTCAGCTGTTTCACAGAGGCAGGAACACTCCTTCAAATTGAATTGGTGCTTAACCTGTTCTCTAATACCTTTTAAAGCTTCTTTTTACCACAAGTGCTGAAAGAACATAATGACTAAAATTATTGTTTTTCAAGCAGATGTTAGCTGGTTTGAAACCTTGCTGAAATGTTCTTCATCCCCTGAGCTTCCTACTTTTCCCCATGCTTTAAAAAAAAGCCCTCCAGTGTTTCAACATTTTACCATTTTTTCCCGCAGTCACCTAAGATAGAAAGATTTTAGCCTCTGGGAGTGAATTATATTTTACTCATATAACAAAGCTGGCAGAAGCACATTCTTATATATAGTCTTTTTAACTTCTTTCAGTAAAATAAATCTCTTACAGTTAAGCATATTCTACTTCTACCTTTCTTCCACCATTTCCACATCATAACATTTCCCATCTATTTCCCAATCAATTCTACTAGAGTAGCTTGTTCAATTTCTTCAGCATTTTTATACAAATTCCAATCATTCCATTTTCCCTATCAAACACAAGTACCTTAGACACGGATACATTCATTTTCAGATTTATCTTCTTTGCTCCATCATATAGCCTAACATTTGCTGCAAATAATTCGTCAGCCAACAGCATGGCATAGTTTACAAAAGTGTGTATAAATTCCAACCAACATCCAACCAACATACCATTAATGTCGATTGAAGCATTTCTTACACATTTGCCCATAAATATATTTAAGAAACATCATATATCTTTGCTGAACTGAACTCCATGTGTTCACTATGAATTCTAATTATTCTTATAGTGCACATGGTTGGCTTTCATTCTACACTTATAGCATTTGTGCCTTTATTCTACTTTCACTCATGTTTCTACAACTTCCATTTCCCCCAAGATTTAATCTTGACACTACCAAGGATCCCACATTCAGAATTATCCTGCTATCCTTTGTCATGTCTACATATAGATGCACTTGTGCTTAAACCATATACTTAGAGTTAACCAACTTTTCAAAGAACTAGAAAGTAATCTTTCTCATTTATTTTTTGGCCTATGAATGTGGCCCAGTAACTTTCTTTGAATTAACTCATTTTGCTTCCTTCGTTCATTCATGATACTTGACAACAATTTTTCTCTGGGATTGTATTCGTTCAAAATGTTGCATAGTTTTCTTCCCTAATCACCTTCCTTTTTCTATTGCCACTGTTTACTGGGATGTAACATGCAGTGTCTCACCATCCCAAGGGCTCCTAATTTCATAGAATAATCCAGATGAAACCAAATCATACTTTCTGATTATCTCTTAGCTGTTTCATTCATAATGGTTTTCTACTTATAATTGATTCAGTCCTTCTATAATTTATTCCCCTTGCATTACAAGTACCATCAAATATAATTTGAACTTGAGTAGGCTATGGAGAGGTCATAGATTGCAGGATATTGGAAGTTATCAGAAATTTATGGTGTCAACTTGCGAAGCTTTCCTGACCTGCTCCCAAGTTGCCATAGGCAAGGGGATGGGAATTGCACCTTGCAGCTGCACCAAGGAATCAAAACAAGACACAGCTTAGCCATCCGAAGTCAAGGCCATCTCCTCAGAGACCTGCAACAGCTGGAGGGAGTGACTTCTACGACCAGAGAAATTGTTTAGTTGGGGAATGTGACTGATGACACACGCTGGGGGGAGGGGAAAACAGGGTCAGAGGCAAGGTGTGAATTGGGTGAAGTCAGGGCTGGCTTCACCTAGGTCATGCAGACGTGGCGGTCCTAATAACAACTGAATTTTTCTTGCTAAGCGGCTTGAGATGCTTAAATTTTATTAGAGCATTGGTCGGGACCCTGATATCTGGCTTCCTTCCATTGTTTATTTCACAGAACTGTAATGTTGGAAGAGTACATTTATGCCCTCAAGCACAACCATAGGCTCCTGCTGTTCATGTTCTTTCATCAATTCTTTTAAAACCCAGCTTAATCCATTTTTCTCACAATGATCCCTTGGCTTCAAACTTCTGTGATTCAAATGAAAAATTGGCAATATATTTATTGATAATGTAAATAAGCATGTCTACACTGAACAGATCAAAGATTTCTGTATTCTACCCCTTTTTGTGATGATGTGATGATGACATTTAACTTTAAAGTAAGTACATATAAGCATCATACCCCAGCTCAAGTAGTTTTTCCTCCTTTTTTTCTCCATGCATTTAAATCTTTATTATTGTTTATCATCATTATTAACCCAAAGAGAACATCTGTGAAATGCTACATTATCCCTTCCTTTAAAATGCCCCATTTCCACTGAACTTTTGACTTAATTTTTAAGTTTTCACCCTCAACTAAAGCCAAATAAAACATTTAAAGAGCAGTTCAAATACACATAAGTAGAGCTGTTCATAAGTTTCGCTAGAAGTGTCTTTAACTTCACTCAGCTGCATTCACTGAGAATACACTGGACTATATTTTATTGAATTAATTTGGGCTTGCACGATCCATTGAACCATAAACTAATCACTCAGTTTGTCCGAGAAGCCAATCACATTTTAGACTAATGCAATATGCAAATATAGTTATCATAACACTTTTCTGCTTTTATCCTGAAAAACATCATTGTAGTGGGAGTGATAGTTCCCGTCTTTCTCCATTATAAGAAATCCCAATTTTGTTCAGAACAGCTTTCCCAGCCACTCTTGCAATAACGGCTTCTTATAAAGAGAGCTGCTTTCTACTTCATTGGAGTATACCTGGTCATCTGCCATGCGCTTTCAGACCAGAATTTACTTCAAAATTGCAATAGGCAAGTGTGCATGTCATTCTCCTAAATCCTTCTATTGGCATTCTTGCTGCTGATGTATGAGCTGAAGATGTTCTGATGGAAAGTTACTGAAGAACAAGAGGTTTTCCCACATCTGGTGCTTACTTTAGATCAGGGGTCTTCAGTAGTGGGTTCCTCCCGGTTCGGCCCGGTTCTCCAAGCCGGTAGCGGTAACGATATGACATCACAGAACTGGTTCTGCCCCCCCCATACCCTCCCTACATTATTCTTACCTTTTATTTGGCCCCACCCCCAATCTATTGCTGCCTCCTGAGTCCCAACTGATGGCTAGAGGGAAAAAAACTGTTTAAACTCTTGCCGCAGGGATTCAAAAGGCCGCCCTACAGCTGATCAGTGGTAAAAGAAAACAGATGAGTAGACCGATGCCTGCAAAAAATAAATGGGTAGATTGGTACAGCTCTGCAAGCAGTTAAAAGATTGGTAGACCAGTACCCCTGCTAAATCCTAAATACTTGTCACATGACCATCAAGCCACACCCACAAAATAAGCCACGCCCACAGAACTGGTAGTAAAAAATTTTAGAACCCACCCCTGGGGGTCTTCAAACTGGGCAGCTATGCTGACTGGAGAATTCTGGGAGTTGAAATGCACAAGTCTTAAAGCTGCCCAGTTTGAAGACCTCTGCTTTAGATAAAACCAGAAAGGGAGTTGTATATTATGATTGAATTTTCATACAATGCTATATAGGTTGTTTAAACCATGAGTTGTTAAACAAGCCAGATAGTCTAATTTGGAAACTTAGTTTGCAAAGAATAATGGCTGGATTCATACATCATGCCAGGCCAAACCAAGCCACTATGATTTAAGGTAGTTTATGAACTTAGCCATTGTTTTCCATTCAGCAGAGACCTTTGAACCTCAAATACCTCTTATTATTTGAAGCCTGGTTTTGATTGAATATTCAATTCTTTTATTGAATGAACATCTTGGAACCATTTGGCCAATGGTGTGAACTGCCACAATCTATAGAAATAGAAATAAAAGGGAAGTTATAATGTTAAGCTCTGACTTCATTGTTCCTAATGATTGGGCTGAACTCTCATAGCTTTTATACTCAAAATTGGGGAGTATTGGGAAATGGTAGAAGCTTTCCATGTGAGTAAGGGGAGTGACTTGGTTACTTGGTTCACGGATCATCCTAGCTATGGTTTGGTCAATTGTGAGTCATTGAATAAGCAACAATGTTACTGGTTTTTATGTAACATGCTAAGACATAGTTTACAAATCATAAGAACCAGATTCACATAGCACACCGATTCAAAAGCAAACAGGCCTCTTTAGCATAATATATAAAGCCAACCTATGTACCTTGCCCCCATCCTATCTTTGCAAGCCAGATAGTTTCTGTCATTATTATCATTATTAATAAATCATGTTGACAATGGGAACATTATTTGTAAAGATATAAACCTAACCACAAAGTGGTTTTGTGCAATCTGTGTTCTTGCCACTCTTTCTGCCACTCTGGCTATTATTTTAAATTGTATATCCTTGGTGGATTTTAAGGCTACCCTATCTGGGCTGCAAAAAATCCAGATGATAGCAAGGAGATCAAGCTTTTTTGCATCTCATTGTTGCCATCTAATGGTCATTTGGATTTCTGCAGCCAAGATATGGCAAAAGGAAACAGCAGAGCCCCCAAACAACGATTGTCAAGGCAAAAGTTGGCAACCAAAAGTGGGGTCAAAGACAGAAAACACAAACATACCATACCTGCTGCTGCCAACCACAAATCATCTGGATTTTTGCAGATTAGATTTAGTAGCCCTTTTCTTTTACCAGTAGTTCTACTGTCCTTTGCTATGTTCATGTTTGTTCTTGCCTTCCTGCTAGTTTAAAGATTCTTGGATTCAGATAATCCTATCTGAAAAGTTCTTAGATGCAGATGCTGTCACTGCTGCTTCCATCTCTGGCTAAACTGTTAGCCAGGAAAGGGAAGTTTTCCCATAGAAGAAGAATGGGAAATGAAATTGGGATGCTGTGCTGTATGCTTGCCACTTAAGATACCATATAGATAATGCTGAATAGAGGCAGATCCTGCATTAGCGTTGAAATGCTAGATTGAATGTTCAATGGGTCTCCAAATGTTATTGCTCTCCAAATGTCTATGGAGATTCTCAATCATCCATGTCATGGTTGTCCCAAACGTACTTTTCCCAAAAACAACTGCACTTTCTTTCTTTTTTCCCCTTGAAAACGTTTCGCTTCTCATCCAGGAAGCTTCTTCAGGTTTGATCTTTCTTCAGTTCTGATCTCCAAATATTATTGGGGATGGAAGTTGGGGTCTAACGACACTAGACGACTATGGATTTCCTATGGTTATGTTTTTGGGTTAGCTTTGTGATACATGCCAGATGAATTTCAGTTTTTAATCCCCTATTTTCAAGCTCATTGCTTCTCAGGCTCGTATTATATTCATTTATTATTTACTCCACAGGCTTCGAGGCTATCCCAATTTATTGATTCTGAGCATTTTACTAACCCCAATCTGATAATTAACGAAGATTAAAAGACGAACTGCACATATCCAGAAGAGAATAATCTCACCTGTTCCTCCCAATGAAAGCAGTCCTTTTGGAGAATAGTCCAGCTTCTATTCCTCCCCAGAGCTTCCTATAAAGACCAAGGTCTCCACAGCTCTCTGAAATACTAATAAGAGGCAAGGTCATCCTTATCTCTAGGGGAAAACAATTTCAGAGAAAGTTTCCATTTTCTTCTTACCACCTCTTTCCATTGCACTTAAGTATCTTCCTGACTACAATGGTTGTACTTCCTTGCTGTTCTTATTGCTGTGGTTGTTTTTCATTAGTTTCCAACTGTTTGTGATTTGATGGGCATTATTTTGCTTGGATCGTCTCTCTCTCAGTTAATGTTGCTTTGTGTTCTTATAAGTTCCATGATACTATCTTCCCATCAATCTCTTTTTTCAATTGTCTTTGGTTTTTCCAAGCATTAGATTGTAGCTTTTCCCGCAAGCAGTCTGGTCTTATTTTCTCTAGTATGGATGGAATTTTTTCTCTCTTCTTGTGGCCCAAAATATTTTCAACAATTTTCTCTAGCCAACTTCCCGTCTAATAGTGGTTTAGGCAACTGCTATTCCTCACCCGACTCTGACCCTGTGATGGGTATTGCTTAACTAGGTTGTTCAACAGGGAACTATTTACATCCAGCTCTTTAAAGTCTATTTTGATAAATTAGCTACAATAAAATTTTAGGGACTAAAAGCTTGAAAATGCCTCATAAAGCTAAGAAAATAGATCTCCCTCCATATTAAGTTAATAGCTCTACTCCCAATGGCAAAAAAACAGTGTGCCTTGGGATGTGGAGAAATTACTGGATCTAGTTCTCTCATAGTCTTTCTCCCAAGTAGCAGCTCTCTCCATTTCTTGGCTACTCCCATTATCCCTAGGAATTTTAGAGCCTAGAGAGGTAAAATGTGTTGCCACATCTTCTCTATTAGAATTAGGCTGGCACAGTGGTGGGTTTCAAATTTTTTTACTACCGGTTCTGTGGGTGTGCCTTGGTGGGCATGGTATGGCTTGGTGGGCGTGGCTTGGTGGGAGTGGCAGGGGAAGGATACTTTAAAATCTCCATTTCCTCCCCAGTCCAGGGGAAAGTTACTGCAAAATCTCCATTTCCTCCTGATCAGCTGGGACTTGGGAGGCAGAGAATAGATGGGGGCGGGGCCAGTCAGAATTTTTTACTATCAGTTCTCTGAACTACTCAAAATTTCTGCTACCGGTTCTCCAGAACTGGTCAGAACCCGCTGAAACCTACCTCTGGGCTGGCATTGCTTGTTGTACAATCTCGGTTTTGTAATAACTAACCACAGAATGAGTTTTGTACCCTTTTCATTTACCTTCAGCAAAAGCTTGTTTGAATCCCCATTTCTGACTATGAAAGTGGTATTGTCAGTATATTATATATTTAATTAATATGTTGCAATTTACCACTTCCATCATCATTAGATACCTGCTCTGGGACTCTAAAAATGCAAAGTGGATGTGCTAAAGAAATACAAGAGGCTATAAGGACCAACTGACCATAAGTGATGGAAAGTATTATAAATCTGATATGTTCACATCATTTTTTCTAGCAAGGGATACATGGAAAAAAATATACTGCTACTCAATCCAAAACCCCTCTGAAATTACTATGTTCACATGTCATGCTAAACCAGGGGTGAAATGCTCCCAGTTTGGACCGGATCGCTCGATCTGGTAACGATGGAGGCAGGTGGTTCAGAGAACCAGTAGCAAAAATCCCTGCCCCCCCCCCACATGCCCAGCTGAGTCACACAATCATCAGAGGCTTTTTTTTACTTTTAAAAGCATTTTTTCTACAACCTCTTCGGTCAAAAAAATGTTTTTAAAAGTTAAAAAAAAAGCATCTGATGATCGCGCGGCTCAGCTGGGATCATCAAAGACTTTTAAAAGAAAAATCCTTTTTTTTCCTTTTAAATGCCTCTGACAATCCAAGCTGAGTTGCTTGATTGGCAGAGACTTTTTTTCTTTTAAATGCCTCTAATGATCAGGCAACTCAGCTTGGATCGTCAGAGGCATTTAAAAAAAGAGGGGGTTCTTTTAAATGCCTCTGACCATCCAAGCTGAGTTGCCTGATCATCAGAGGCATTTAAAAAAGAAGTCTCTGCAGATCAGACAACTCAGCTGGGATCGTCAGAGCCTTTTGAAAGCATTTTTTTACAACCTCTTTGCTGAAAAGGTTGTAGAAAAAATGGTTTTAAAAGTTAAAAAAAAAATTGGCCATGCCCACCCAATCACATTACCCCCTTCCCCACCAAGCCACACCCGCAGAACCAGTAGTAACAAATTTTAGATTTCACCCCTGTGCTAAACCATGGTTTGTATAAGCATGATTTGTTGTCAGAACTTCACAGGATCACACAGAATTTCAAAAACTAGGAATGAAAAGCATACCCACACAAACATTGAGGACTGCAGGTTCAAACTATCTAGCCCTTTTTAATACTATTACTACTACATTTGTGTTAGGAGAATCTAAGTGCTTCTGGGTTGAAAAGATTGAATGGTGACATCACCATTGCCCAGGGAATGTCCAGTTGGGGGCTCCTTTTATGCTCCCATTAAGTTGCCCACAGAAGTGATACCTATCTATCTACTTGCAGTCGCCTGCTTTTGAACTGCTGGGTCAGCAGGAGCTGGAGCATGTGACAAGATGTATAACAAATGACAATAATAACAAGAAGTTTGAACATCTGGCTGACTGTGTGATGCACCATAATAAGGATTTATTAAATTTATATGCCACCTGACTACCAATGCATGGTTTACAAACTGTTATTTGAAAACAAATAAAATACAAAGAATACAAAACAACAACAACAACAAAACCCAAAGATGACACAGGGAAAAAATCTAGATGAGAATAAGGAAAAGGAACAAAATTTACCACCAAATTTCGTGAGAGGCTCTCAAGACTTGGTCTTAAAGGCCAGTAAGGACCATGGGATACAGAGAGATCATAGACTACCCATTTTGGTCATGCTGTGATTTTTAAATCATATTTCAGGACCCAGACAACATACTAAACTAAGCCACAACCAAACAAATCACATTAAGGCTTAGACTGATATACAGGAAAGTCACTATCCGCTTTTTTACCTTCAAGTTCCTTATTAAAGACAACTTTCTCCATACTGATAGGCAAGCTGAGTTAGTGCTGCTAAATAAGCCTCAGTGAAGCTTCTTCCATGAAACTTGCAACACAGAGTCACATGCTCCACTTCGCTATATAGGCTAAGACTATCGCTCCAAGCACAGATACAGGCAAAATACAACTCTACCAAGGGTCTTGCTCTGTTCTGCATTATGAGAGGGTGATGACAGGATCAGTCAGTAAAGAGAGCCACAGAAGGGAAATATAAAGTTATAAGGAGAGGTAAAAACACTAAGGCAGTCCCTGGTGCTTGTCATTTCAAGCAGCCTTAGGGAGAAAAGGCAAGAAAAATCATGATGCAGAATTCATCAATAAATTCTTGACGTTTTCACCATGGACTTCAGCATATAGTTGCCATGAATTCAGATATTTCCCTAAAATCCATAAAACAAAAATACTTTTCTTTCAATGGCTGTATTCTATGGGGATTGGGAGATGGGTAGATTAAACTTTGGGTATATATCTCAGTAGGCAATGCCTCCACTTGCTGAAGAGGACCTGAGGGACTGTGGAAATGAAAAGCAGTGATAATCCTATTACCACTCTAACCTTACCATGAATAAACAGTAATATACAGTAAATATTAAATGAACTCTGAAGTCCTTATAAAAAAACAAAAAAGAAATCAATGCTGTAAGAAGGAAACATCTTACTTTTGTTTCTTCTTGACTTTCCAGATCTAGGAAAAAGGGCACACTCTGGATCCTTTCCATCAAAGTGTCCTTTCCATCTTGTTAGACTTAAGATTTGTCTGATGTTAACAAACAATCAAGCAGAAAACAAGACCCTAATCAAGGAACTACGGTATCAATGAGAAAAACCACACTCCCACAAAACTGGCAGGCTACTATATATAAAAAGGAAGCAAACCAGGGGTGAAATGTAAAATTTGTTACTACCGGTTCTGTGGACATGGCTTGGTGGGAGTGGGGGTAATATGACTGGGTGGGCGTGGCCAACTTTTTTTTTACTTTTCAAAGCATTTTTTCTAATGCTTTGAAAAGCCTCTGTCGATCAGGCAACTCAGCTGGGATCGTCAGAGACTTTTCAAAGCATTTTTTTACCACCTCTTCGGCCAAGAGGTTGCAGGAAAAAATGCTTTGAAAAGCCTCTGACGATCCCAGCTGAGCCGCATGATCATCAGAGGCTTTTTTTTTTTTAACTTTTAAAAGCATTTTTTCATCGGAAGAGATTGTAGAAAAAATGCTTTTAAAAGTAAAAAAAAAAGCCTCTGATTTAATTTAATTTAATTAATCATATTTCTGTGCCGCCCAAGTCCCAAGGAACTGATGATCCTGTGACTCAGCTGGGCAGGGGGGTGGGCGCAGGGATTTTTGCTACCGGTTCTCCAAACCACCCGCCGTCATCGCTGCCGGATCAGGCAATCCAGTCCGAACAGGGAGCATTTCATCCCTGGAGCAAACCCATATTCACCCACATCTAGTCAAGTAATGAATGAGAGCACGAAAAACTCCATAATGAGTATTCAGTTTTTCTACACTGTAACCTCTTGAATATCTCCATCAAGGAGGCTAAGGCCATTTTATCTGCCTACTTAAAATATCCCAAAAGAAGGCAGACAGACATTTTCATACAGTAAATTGACTCTTTCGGCATATTTATGGAGTCAGCAGAAGTTGAGCTCAGCCTGAAGGAGACTTCATCTTTAATTACATGCAACAATCTCTTTATTATTTACAGATACACATATACATTCCTTCAAAACATAAAGGACCAGCCATTCATGGGTGATGCGTAACTTTGCTAATTTTCTCTCCTTCATTAAATAGTAACCTTTCCATTCTGAGAGGAGGACATTTTCGCCTTTGTCTCCTCCCATTCACAGTGAGTTTCCCTGAAGGCTGGTCATGCTTGGTGGCATGGAACAATGAGCTTCTTTTGCTCACATGGGCTCTTCCTAGCAAGGCATGCCTACCCAAAAGGGCACCCGTTCTAGAAGTGGCTCTGCTTCACCTTCTCTCCTGCATTACCTTGTCCAAGCCGGCTTCTTTCTGCCAGGAAAACGGGGAGATATTACATGACCCATGGCCTCCTATCGTTTCCTTAGTACATGGCCAAGCGAACTGCAGTGATGGTGACAATTTGCTCCAGGTAAAATTAAGCCAGTCGTAGGCATACAAAAAACTCAAATATGTGGTGAAAGAACAATTGGTAAACTTCCAAGATGGATATCTTTTCTGCATAACCTTGAGGGTATTTTGTATTGTTGATTTCTAACATCCTGGGAAACAAGTCAAACTATTTGCATGGGAAATACTGTTTTGGTTACCCTTCTTACCGCTTCAATGGAGAATGTGCCATCATTGATTCTCGTTCCACAAATTGTAATTTAGCATAGATAATATATTCTCACTACTAACCAAAAACGAGCTGCCCACCAACATTTCTGTGGGCTGGGTGATCATTCCAGAATTAGTGGTACACAGATTGAAAATGCATGTTCAGACAAGAAAATAATAACATTTTTACCCTTAAAAAATGGATGTGTCTTCAACTGTTTGTTTTCCATGGTAGGAAGAGATCTTGTGGAGCCACCAAATGACTGTAAAGAGTCTATACTAAACCTAAGATATCTGTTGTTTTCTCACAAGCAGAATAACCATAATGGAAACTATCTTCATTTTCTAAGCACAAAATGCAGGGCATCCAGGAGCACAAAACTATCTCACAACAAAAATGAATACTGAAAGAGAAAAAATAGAGTGGTGAATAACCACGAAATGAAAACTCAAATATTTGAAGGTGTTCTTCTGCCTTCAACTTCAGTAGATTGACTCGTTTCTGTTTTGTCATCTGGGAGCTTTTAATGCAAAGGTGAGTTACCTCAATGCCTGTGCTCTCTGAATTCTTAAAAGGTTCCTGGCACTGGATGTTGCTGCATTAGAAATGTGTAAGCAAAACATTTGCTTAACCTCCCAGTGAAATCAACAGGACTTAAAATTGCTTCATGGTGGCTGGCTCATACCCAGGGTAATTAAGCTTGGATCATTAAGCAGTACCCTTGGGTATTCTATCTAGGGAAAGGACTGGCCACTTACTGGAATATCACTCAATTGCTCCTCTGGAGCTCTGTGTCTGATCATAATCACTTCAGAATAGCCATAAGAAATTCTCATACTTTTAAAAACTCCTGAAAAGCTTAGGTAATCATTGACCCAGGAGAGGGCATGGACATAGGATCATAGTTGCAAATGACCTTATTTAACTAGAAACTTTGCTTCATCTCCAAGAAAAGGAGCACACTGACAAAATTTTGCCCAGTGCCAAAAGGTGACTTCACTCAGCAGCTTCATGTAGATGTTAAATAGGAATGAAGGGTCATCTCTCTGCAAATTCAATAAGGGGAGAGAAAGACTTTGTTTTGACCCATGAGTAACCCTTAGAAGTTCTTACGTGAGCTTGATTGGGTTAATTGTTTGTCTTTCTCCAATGGTACATCTAGCTATCTCATATTCTATTTCATCACCAGAGCACCTTTGAAAATCCTCCAGGATCCAGAAGCATACATATAGTAATAACCATGATCCAGTCCAAACCATTGTCACCTTCCCATTCCAAGTGACAGGAAGAGCCTCCATCAAACCAGGGACCAGAGTTTAAGAACTCCTAAGCTCTCTTTGAAACCCAATATGGTTCATCAGGCACCTAGAGTGAAGCATTCAAGCATACCTGCAGGGCACTATAGCACCAGAGAACTCCAAAGCCAACAAGGAGCAGTATGTCCATGAATTTGAAAATTTGTCTGGAGAGGAATTACAAAGAGCTGGTCCACTCGCTGTCTTTCCATTCCGCCACGGTCATTGGTTTCACTTTTAGCAGAACCATCTTCAGTTTGCCATTTCATTCTCCGAAGTCAATAGTTGGTATGGTTCCATGAGCATATCACATATTGATTTTTTTTTTCTATTTCAGCTTTTCTTTATTGAAAAGTGTATAATTGTATCAAAAATCTATTGGCACTTTCAAACCGTGTTAAGCTGTTGCAGATGCTGGAGTAATAAAGAAAAAACTACTCACCACTTACTCTGTGCAAAGTAAAATTAAATCATATAAATAATAATGTTGGATTGCCAAGATGATCGCCAACATCCAATGATGGATATGGCACAAGAAGAATACTCTACCCCCTCCATATTTTGTTTTATTTCATGTTTTGAACATTTGTTTGTTGGTATGAAAAAAGCCAAGTAATTCTTATAAGGGGAGGCTGCAAAGCCATCAAGCCACCTTCCCCTTGAAAGGCCAGAGGGTGGCTGAACACAGCTAAATTGGAAACAGGGTGAGATAAATATTCCTGAACATGGGGAAAAGAACTGTGCATAACATCTGCAGAACTAAAAACATGTCAGGCCCCCAAACCAAAAATCCCAAGTGGAGATTCTTCCAAACTGAGTTCTTCTATTGTTTCAGACCAGCGGTGGGCTTCCAATATTCTTACCACCGATTCACTGCATGCACGCAGGCTTTGTCCACATGTGCGCCTTCAGCGCATGTGCCCGGCCTTCCACACATGCACTTTGCTCACTTGCACACCTTCCGCACATGCAACGAGCCTTGAAAATGCTCCTAAATAGGACGGCATAGAGGCAAGGCGGGGCACCCCTGTTCCCCCTCCCCCGATCTCCACTACCGGTTCTCCTGAACCGTTACGAACCAGCTGAAAACCACCTCTGTTTGAGACCTATAGACAAACTCTTTCCAGATGATACTCTATTATCTGTATCTAATATATAACCTATGAGCTATTAGGTAGAGACTGTCTTCATCCTATTTTTTTATATATATAATATCTGGGCTGAGTTGCCTCTTATTCCTCTGGAATGCACCCCTCCCTCCTCAGAATCCACTTCCTCACTACATTCCATCCCATATAACTTCAGAGAAAGAAAGTTTTCTGTAGTTTCAAATATAGCTCAACTGAGCCAGAATAAAAATCAGCTTTGCTTTTGAATACAGCTGATTGTCATGGGATCACAGAACTCTTGAGTTGGTTTTATAGCAGTGCAAAATCCTCAAATATAAATGTTGCTGGCTTATAAATTCCCTTATGCAGCTCCCTTATGAACTGTGTTTCTCCAAGCAAGCGCTGTGCTGTGATGCATACACATTAGAAGGATATGAGCAAAACACATGAATGCCTGTTGTCCTTTGAATTTTCATTTTATAAAGATAGCCAAATGATTAGCTGAACTATTGGTCATCCTTGCCATTGAAAAAGCTGTTAAAATGATGATGAAGCAATATTTTTAAACTGCCTACATATCAGTACTAGATAAAATAAACTGCTAAGCACCAACAAAGGGTAAAAGAAAATAAGGACATCTGTCCTTTCGCTGGAATTACTTTCCAAGGATATAGCCAGCATCACCACCATCATCTGCTGCCCTTGACTAGGATTAAAAAGATGCAAGGTCTTCTGTCATGCACTGCTGGCTGTTTGTAGTCTTGGTGCCACATTAAACCAACAGGAAAGATTTAATCCATGAAAATTCATTAGACACAGTGCAAGCAAATGATCAGAGAGAAGCAAATGAAACACACAAGCAGATCCAGCAATAAAAACGGGGAAATTCAGGGAGAAAAAAGAGAGGACTGTTCAATGCTCTTCTGTGTATCTTTTTATTTTTTTAAGTACAAGATATTAGGTCAGCCTTCCTGCAGCTTGGTCCCTTCCAGATGTTGAAAAGGAAAAGTTATATCATCCTCAACCACAGCATTTTGTGTGATGAGATTTGTCCAGCGCTTGCTGGCTTGGGAAAAGTTCTCAATGAGCTTTCTTTAAAAAAAAAAAAAAAGGAAAATAAAATAAACACCTATCTGATTCTTAGGAGGAAAACACCACAAATAATCTGCATCAGAACTGTGTTACATTCCATTTCATTCTCACATTGGTTAAGTCAAGTATGAAGCCTGTGGTACCATAATTTTGGCTCAATGATGGTTGGTGAGACGGTGAAGACGCTGTAAATCACTGTTGGGTAAATGGCCTAAGTCTTTTTAACAGGTCTCCTATATTATTAGCTTTTATTCTTTCTGCATTTTTCCACTGAGATTGAAAGCTGCCTGCTTCCGCTCTCATGGGTTCCCCCTCCCCCCAGTTGGTACATTTAAGTATACACCAACAAAATATGATTTGGAGAAAGAAGATAGGTGTACGAATGGTAGCTTTAGACTGACACACACATATCTTATGCACACTGTAAGCCAGTTAGTTGGGAGATGTAGGGTTTAAATCCTGTTTCGGCTGCAGATTTGAGCAGGTCACACTCTTTCAGCCTTAGCATCTCGGCTTTAAAATGGGAACAACAGTGATCCACTGAATGGGATTGTTTAGGCTGCTGAATAAAATGAGGTTATACAGCGCTATGACATTTTAAGTGGCATAGAAACGATGTTAATAAAACCAATAGTTCATGACTTCCTAGTGTCATGCTAACAAAATCCCCCTTCCTGCTGACATCCGCCCTCCCTGAAACAGTGAGCAGCAACGTAAAAAGAAATGTGATTTTCAGAGTTATTAGTATGCTATGAACTTGCTTGTCAGACTGCCAGTGGGTAGGTAAAGCTTTCTGAATCAGGTCCATATTATTTAAGCCATATCGCAATCAACATGAAAAAGACTCACTTTAGATTGCAGAGAATAAAGCATCTTGACATGTAACAGAAGCACCCAATTTTCAATAAAGATATTAAACCTAAGCCTCAGAAAGGAGGGGGGAAAAAGAGGGAGGAGAACAATTACATCATTTTTTTTTTTTTTGGCTTTGAGCTAATATGAAAAATGTCAATTTATTTAACTAGGTGAACATCCACAATTCATAAGCACCCTGAAAATTAGATCCCTTTTGATCCTCTATTTTGCCCGGAAGCTTCTTTAACAACTTTTCACAAATCCAAGGTTTTGATGCAGGCCGATGGCCTGGAAAGAGAAAAAAGCTCAGAAACTAACAATTCTTTCTCTGCAAGGCTCCTAAAGAAGGCACTTATTTTTTTGATATACCCTCTTCTACAATCACCAGGAAACGGACATAAGGAAACCTAATCTTTTATTTATCCCTGTAATTTGCTTGACAACAACATAGAAAGAGTTTGCCACTTCCTCCTTGTATTTTTTTAAACTTCCCAGTCTATCTTACAGTCCTGGGATTTCCTGATAGTTTCCTATCCAACTACTAACCAGCCTCAAGCCTTCTTTAGCTTTTTTTTGAGATTAGCCAGGGTCAGCCAGCTGATGCCACCTGCCATGACGATATAAATAGAAAGATTTTCTGAAATAGTAATCTTCCTCAAAGTTAGCTTCAAGATAATCATGCTTATCTCAGACGCTCAAAGAAATTTGAAATATTCTATCTAAATCTAATTTTATTTGTATTAAATTAAAGCAAGGGCAATAATGTTGCTGACTAAAGGAATCTTGATACCAACATTAATAAAAAAAATGTCTACAGGTAGTCCTCAGATTACGACGGCAATTGGGACTGGAATTTCTACCACTAAGTAATGCACTCATAAAGCGTGATGTCAGATGATAGCAATGGCAATTCCAGCAGTCCCCTTTACCATTGTTAAGCAAGGACCATACCGGTCATTAAGCAAAGACCAGTGAGAAACAAGCAAGCTAGTGAGCAAGAGCTATGGGCAGACAGATGGGTGGATGCCATGGATGGGCTCTGAAGAGTGGACAAGCAAAAAAAAAAGTGGCAGGAGGAGGAATTACTTGAAGGAGTGACTTGCAACATCCTGCTTGCTTCTTCCCCATTGACTTTGTTTTTTGGGAAGCAAGCAGGGAAGGTTGCAAATGGTGATCACATGAATGCAACCGTCATAATTGTGAGCTGGTTGCCACATGCCTGAATCAGCCACGTGACCATGGGGATACAGCAACAGCTGGAACTTCATGGACTGGTCTTATGTCCCCTTTGTTCAGCACAGTCATAACTTTGAATGGTCACAGGATGAGTAGTCATAACCCAAGGATTAACCGTAGGGCACATCCTACATGTCAAAATTATTTCTAAAATTTAGTGACATTAAGACTGGTTTATAGTAACTAGGCAAGATATCCACGTTAAAAAATGGATTTTTACAAATGAAATTGACTGTGGCTTATCTACAAAATTGTGCTATCTATTTATAGCAGAAAGTGGAACAGGTGACAGTCAAATGCAACTTCTTGGGATTGGGCTGTCTGTGTCATGTGGAAGAGGAGAAGGCCTCTTCCATGTGCCCTACCAATGGGCTTCAGAAAATAAGACCAGCTTTAAGGCCTCTTTTAGTGACACCTGTGTCTGGATAGATTCCTTCTGAGACGGACTGCCTTTTAAATAGCCACACTTTAAGCCACCCTTAAATTATACTCTGGAAAAGGAGCCTGGATAGCTCAGCAGACTAAAAGCATTCTGATTAACACCAGATATCTGCAATTACTGTAAGTTCGAATCTCCCCAGGCTCAAGGTTGACTCAGCCTTCCATCCTTTCTAAGGTAGGTAAATTGAGGACCCAGTTTGTGGGGGCAATAAGCTGACTTTGTATAAAATATACAAAAGTATGAAGGCTATTGCTTAACACATTGTAAGCCGCCCTGAGTCTCTGGAGAAGGGCGGCATATAAATCAAATTTTAAAAAAAAAACTTGCAACAGGCAATGCAGATTAACTTGTGGGAGCAACTGGTCCAGAATGCAGTTATGGTAATCCCACAATAAAATGTCACATCTCTGTTTTGAGAGCTGTCTTGGCTTATCAATTGACTTCCTGATCAATGTAAAGTGCTGGTTATCACCTAGAAACCCCTTCTAGGCAGAGGGTCCCATTACATATATAAGGAAATGCGTGTCTTCAATAATTTCTGCCAATCCTCTATGCTCTTGACAGTGTTGGCATGCTCCATGTCCCATCAATTAAACTATGCAGCCTGTGGGATTGAAGCAGTGGCCTTTCTCTGTTGGGATGTTTGCCCTCTGGAACAGCAGTCCTTCTGATATTAATAGGGCTTCTGCCCTTCTTTAAACAAGCCCTTAAAACCTGACCCTTCTCTCAGCCCTTGGGCTACACCAGTGCCTGTGTGGTGTCTGTCTGGTCTATTAGATTTTGTTTGCTTCTCTAGACTTCCTTTTTTTAGGCAGAATGTTTTTTTAAAAAAAAATTCTATCTGTAATACACAGGCAGGTAAGTACACCACAGCTGGTTTAAGCTTGGAGGTTGACATTTCCTCAATGTTCACTGCTTCCAAAGAAGAAACTTTAGCAAAGAACATCAAGATCAAACTGTGTCTGCCCATCATCTTGTAATTATCCCCCCCCACACACACACACCTTTAATGTTTCAAAAGTAGTGTTGGTTGCCTGCCATCTCTTTTAACCCTGGAGCACATATAGACTCACATAATAGAATGGGCAGGGGAGGGAGGGGTGGGGAAGATGGACTGTCAGTAGCAGTGCTCCTTCTTAAGGCACGGAAGCTCTGTCAAAAGCTGAGCTGATGCTGCGGCGTCCAGGGAATGGGGGGGGCGGGGAATGAGAGCTGTTTTCAGCACCTCATTACTCATTGGCTGCTGGAAGTCAGTTCTTGCTAGTGCTGCCAGCTGCAATATTATAGGAGGGAATGTGGGAAGAAGGGCTGGCAATGTGAAGGAATGAGAAAATTTCCTATAAAGAAGTCAGCAAGATTTGCTTCCTAATATGTGTGCATAGGATTATGACATTGTGTTTCAGTTGTATAGAGCAGACAGGAGACGGATAGTTCAAGCACTAGATAGCAACCTATGGCACCAAACCTACAAATATTTTCAGAATGTAAGCTACACTGAATTTTGGAGTTCAGCCTTAAAGTGAGTTATATGCATGATTTGTTGAAAAATTGATTGTTACTTGTTGCAAATGAGGTGACACTAAGGTAAGATTCAAACAGGTGACTGCCTAATTCATTGGGTTTTTTTTCTTACCCACGACTTAACTAACAACTATTTTTCAAATGTAAATTGCATGACGAGAGCTGTTTCTTAAATAGGCCATTCATTGTTGTTGACTCCTGGGCAGTGGTTGTTAAAGCTGTCTAAGCAGAAGCTGAGTGACTTCTAATCATGGATGCTATAACTGCCCCTGGCTTTGAGCAAAGATTTGGCTTAAATTTTCAAATATGGAAACAAGTAAAATTTAATAATTAAGAATTTTGTTATAATTAAGGTGGAGTATAGTTCAATTCTGAATTTAACTGAACTTAACCTGAACTTAGCTTTGTACCTCTGAATTTAGCATTGTAGTTCCTTTCTCCATAAATACAATAAAATAATAAAATCCAAAAAGCAGGTTTAAAATGCCCAGCAATATATACTATATGGAAATAGAGCCATCGTCAATTCTTACTTCCTATTCAAAATTCATTTATGTGATAATAAAATATACTTAAGATTCCTCATTAAAATGCCAATGGAGGAGATATAATATCTCATCAACCTATAACATTTTTTTCATATCTATTTTCCACAAACCATGTCAGCCTTTCAGCTGAAGAATTCTCCATCCTGAACTATTTACCTCAGTTTTAGGAGTGGCAAATTGTTGACGCTCATCTGTGAAATCCTGGGGTATTTTTTGTTATTTATTTATTTATTTGTCAAGCATATATAAGATAACAGGTAAAAGTATAAACATAATTTGAATACATGAAAAGAGTAAGAGTAAAAATAAAAAGGAATATTAGGACAGGGACGGTAGGCACGCTGGTGCACTTATGTATATGTAATTTTACTATGTAGTCCTTTCCACCTCCTGCCTCAGCTCTGTACAACTACAGCTTTGCAGTTCAGTCCCTACCTAGGAGCACATATAAATTCGGGCAAGTTTGGCTAGGAAGTATCTTAAGAGGCCATTGTATGTTTTTTGTGTGAATGTTTTTAGGAAAAGTAAAGCTAAAACCTAATCAATACAGGTTTGCTGAGATGGGAACTGTCGAATCTGCTTATGGTTAAGCCAGCACAGCCATGCGAAAAATCCAAGTTGAGCTCTCAAAGTAGCAATATCTTTCTGGATGCCAATAAAGCTGCACACAACCACAGAAACAGATTACAGAATCTTGTACAATTGTTATTACATTGTCTTGCATATAATGTTTTACAATCATCTGATAATAAAGCAGAAAATTAAATACCTTACTCCAGCATTTGTTGCAATAGTGCAAAAAGTATTTGCTGAATATTTGCTCTGTACAGTCATTGAGGCAGGTCAAGGCCTAGGATGCCCCATTTTCTACCACTGGGAAAATCCTTTGAAGTCCCAATCCAGTGAGCATTCACAATCAAACAACAACTGGCAAGGAGGGCAAGTGGGAAAGAGTAGCCCCCTCCTCTTACCTTGGAGTTAATTGGGGCTGTTGCACTTTAATCAACACAACACAGGTCTAAATCCAGGGGCCAAACTGAGAGAGAAACTGAATGAATTCCTCTATGCATGAATCTATGTACCATGTTTTCCCGAAAATAAAACCCTGTCTTATATTTTTTTGAACCCCGAAATAAGCGTTTGGCCTTATTTTTGGGGAGCTCTTATTATTTTGGGGCACATGGAGGAAAGCAGAGGAAATGGCGGGGAGCGGCTGGGCATGCATTTAAATATTTTCGGGGAGGGTTTATTGGGGTGGGACTTATTTTAGTGCATGTGCTCAAAAGCCCGATTGGGTTTATTATCAGGGGATGTCTTATTTTAGGGAAAACAAGGTATGTAGCATGCAAGAATTAATACTCCAATTTTATTTAATATCAGCCACATATGAGCCACATTTTATAGAATGGGCAAAGACACATTCTGAACAAACTAAGGGTAGGGTCCATGATAAACCAGGCAATTTGGAGGGCAATTTCTATCCAGTTTGCACAGATTCCCTCCAGACCTCTATCCATGCCAACACTTTCTTGCAGTAAGTATATAGTGAAGAGAGTAAAACATATACAGAACTGAGACATAGTGTCTGGATTTAGTTTTATATTTAATATCTGGATTTAGTTCATTTTTAAAACATTATTTAAGAGTGAAAGTAGGCTGTTTTTAATTTTAATTAATTTTCTTATTGTTTTGCTGTACGTGTGTTTTGCTAGGGATTGAGTAAGTGTGTCAAACTCGCGGTATCACATTTTTGTCACGTGATGTATTGCGACCTTTTTCCCTTTGCTAAAATGGGGGTGGGGTGATGGATCTGGGCTGCAGGCCATGAGTTTGACACCCCTGGGCTAGAGGGATCACTTGTAAATAGGACCTGCATTTCTTTCAGACCCTGTGTGACCACTTAAGCTTGCAGGAACTAGGAGAAGATTGTGCTGATATCTGGAGTGTACTTCAGTTTAAAAATTATATAAATGGCACTCTATAATAGCAATCCAATATACCCTCACTTCTTGGCTCTCTTCTTTCAAAAATTATGATATAGGAAGTCTACTTCTATATCTAAATTGTGGAACTACAGAAACTACTATAATTTCTATGAACTATTTGACTTGGTTGTAGTCTTTCTTACTTTTATTCAGAAACTGTTTTGATCAGATTTACTGATTTCTGCTTTCTTGTGTTGCTTTGTGTTGTTAAATCATTCCTAATTAGGTAGAGAAAAAAAAGAGTAAGCAGAAAAAGTTAGCAGAGATTCAAAGATATTGTCTGCCTCTTTCATCCCAATGTAGATCACAACATTAATTATTTAGAAGAAACCAGTAGTCTTTTGCCCAGTAACAAATGTAATGTATTAACAAAATCAATACTGTGTATCTCTAATCAGTCTGGTATTCTTGAGGCAATAGGATACAAACAATATTAACCTTGCATTTGTATGGATTCTTCTTTCAAAAACTGCTGGAAAAGTAAAAAATACAAAAAGAATGAGCAATTTGTGTACTTCTGGAGAGAGAAATAAAGGTTCGGTATTCTTTTTAATAGTTTTCTGCATCAACAAAATACCCTTATACTGTAGAACACATAAAAAATTGTAGCCTGGTCAAACGCTCATACTATAAAAATGATACTTTTCTTTTGAGAATTTGATGAAACACTCGTAATACCCATATAGTGAATTTTATCTTACAGCATCTAAGATTTTTGTCAAATGCAAATAGTAGCGTTTACTCACTTCCTTCTTATTCATCCATGACTATGCAAGGATATATGATGCTAGGGATGGTAAATTCCTAATCTGGACCTGGAGAATTTTGTTGTGGTATATCTGGAAAATTAAAACAAAAATGAGAAAACTCTCAGCTCATTACAAACCAGCTATTGTATGATCTGGACATTAGAACCATGGCTCTGCAGGAAGTCAGCTTTTTCCCCAATGGGCAATTCAAGCTGGTGATGTTGAAAACAAGACTTTGGCTTGATGGCCACTAAGATATAGAGTGTCACAGGGTTCAATTTTTTTCCCTCTGTTGTTTAATATTTCCATGAAGCTGCTGAGGAAAATCATCTGTTGATTTGGATGCAATATAAATAATACTATATGCTGATGACATCTAAATGTACATCATCTCCTTAGCTGGTCCAGTGAGGCTGTCAAAATCTTGTCTTGGTAACTGCAAGCTGTGAGAGTCTGGATGGGACAAAACCAGTTCTAGTAAGACACAGTTACTGCTGAAGTCATCTTTTGAGGGGAAGGTACTATCTGTGAACGAACAGGTCCATTACTTTGAGATGAGATGAGATGAGATGAGATGAGATGAGATGAGATGAGATGAGATTAGAATTCTTTATTGGCCAAGTGTGATTGGATACATAAGGAATTTGTCTTTGGTATATATGCTCTCAGTGTACATAAAAAGAAAAGATACATTGGTTAAGAATCATAAGGTACAACACTTAATGATAGTCATAGGGTACAAATAAACAATCAAATCATACTAGGAAACCAATATAAATCGTAAGGCTACAGCAAAAAGTTACAGTCATACAGCCATAAATGGGAGGAGATGGTGGGAAGGAATGATGAGAAGATTAATAGTAATAGTAATAGTAATAATAATAATAATAATAATAATAATAATAATAATAATAATAATAATAAAGGTTCTTCTGGACTCACACCTACTGCTCAATGGGTAGGTAGAGGTTGCAGGCAGAAGGGAATTCATATAGATATTCTTGAGAACCAACTTGTGGTCTTACCTGAGGCATGAGGAACTTGGTTCAATAACTTATGCCCTCATCACAACTGTGCACTGTATTTTGGGCTGTCTTTGAAGATTTTGCAACAATACAGTTAGTTCACACTTCAGGCAATGTTAGCTACAGAAACAGATTTCTGGGTGCCATTGAAAATGCTGCTTTTGATTTTAACACCTAGGCTCTTAGAGAAGTTTCTGGAGTTGACATATTAATATGAGAATTTAATGAATAACCATCACTATTCTTTGATTTTGATTTTTTATTTAAATAATTATTTTTATTAAGATTGCATTGGATTAGTGTATTTTAAACACAAACTGTTGATAATTTAATGCTGATATTTATTTTTCTTAAATAAAGGGGTTTTTTTTTTACTATTGTAAGCCATTGAGAATCCATGATGGATTATAAATGTGATGATAAATGATAGCATGACCCAGGTAATATCACCTAATGATTTTAGCTAACCCAGAACCATCTATACACCTCTGGCAGTTGAAGCCAACAATGAGTAAAGGGCCAGGTTAAAACATGCATAATGTAATGAATACCACCAAGCATTCCCTTTTCTTTCTCTTTTCTTTCCATTCTCTCTCTGCCTTCCCCTCCCTTACTCTCTCCCTACTTTCTATTCTCTCTCTGCCTTCCCCTCCCTTACTCTCTCCCTACTTTCTCTATCCAAGAATTCAGACACCAATTTGAATAGCATTCTTTCAAGGTTTTTTTTTACCCAGGAACACCTCTCTTGAGTAGATTATCCTGAAAGAGAATCACCAGCCACTAAAATCACCTTGGTAGCTTTCATGCTGAGGATACCTTTGAACCTGGGCTCCCCCCAGTTCTATCCCATTTACTAAACAGCTATACTATTCATGAAATTTAACCAAATCTACAAACAATTCTAGCATTGTGTTTATTAATTAATATAGTAGGGTGCTGTTTCTGTCTTCAAAATTATCCAGTCATTGGTCAGCATTGCCCTTATTTTTTATTTCAAATCCAAGGTGAGTACAAAAGTGGATTAATGCCAACTTATTCTACTTCAGGCAGCAGGATGTGGATCACTACTGGCTCCAGGGCTTAATGACAAGACTCCTAATGGGATAAGGGTCTCACTCTTGAGATGGTGTCATGATTAATGTACAAGTGCCATTAGAGATGGTAATAATATTTCTAAGCAAATACAGGCAAACAATAGACTTCCTTCCCCATATATAGTTTTTTTTTTTTTAGTTTATGTGATCTTGTCTTTATTTTAGTCATAAAAGACAATAGAATCATTCTTGACTGAAATACTTCCATATTTTTAAAAAAATTGAAGAAAATATTCAGTTAATCTTATCAACCGAATTAAAAACCACTTCTGGCTTTTGAATATTCTACTGATGATAGGAAGACATTAGGATGAGTTTTACTTAAATTTAAATAAGAGAGCAATGCACCCAAATTGTCATCTCACATCACATTTCTATCTCAAGGTGGAGTACACTGCAGTAACGGGGACACCAAATTCTGAAGCAAATTGCACGTAAACATTGTGTGCCGTTTGAGGAACTCACAAGGGATGCAACACATTCTGGCAGAATGCCATTCCCTCAGATTAGAAGGAACAATGTTTTCATGGTTGTACAGTCCCTTACCCCCCCCTCCCCCAAATACCTGAAAGCTTTTATAGAGGAAAACCACCTCATTGACGCTTTCAGACAAGCCAAGCTTATTCTGCCAGTTGTTCTGAAAAAAAGAATAAAATAGCTCTACTCCTGCAATTGGAATTCCAGACAGGAAGTGCATCTATACATGCCTCTTTACAGTCAGGGATTATGATTCCTAAACCACAATTCATTGCTGATCGCTCCTTCTTGCTTGTGTGAGTTAGTTTAGTTCACAAATCAGGCAACTCTTATCTTTTTGGGGGGGGGGGGGGTGAGGGTTACTTTTATCTGCAAATTTAAAATGTCAGCTTCTTCTAATTAGTCAAAGTTGTATGTCTCACCATCCAAGAGCTATGACTAGATTTTTACCAAGAATTAAACAATTTTCAACCACTGAAGCTAGGAGTACCACTGAAAGTAGGAACAAAACTGAAGGTAGAACACACTGTGATCTTTATCTGTAAAAGAGACCATTTGTCTGCTATTTTTGGTGGCTTTAGGAAGCTGGAATCATCCCATTTAACAAATTCATTCCTTTTGTAGAAGATTAATTTGCCAGCTATCACCCCAACACTCCCATAGTTTACTGAGGGAAGATACATTGTGGAAGATGAAAAAGTCCATTGTACCAAGCCCCATAGCTAGAACGCTGTTTTTGAGAAGAGTCTGCTGTATGCCCTATTTCACAATCAGCCAATGGGAACATCAGAGCCAAACCAACTGAGATTGTAACCACAGCCTAACAACGATGTCCCTTGGCCTTTCCATTCTTTAAGTGAGAAGACATTAAGACTCAACGAATGTTCAAGACTAAAGTTCTGTGTTTCAGTTAAGGAGTTAAGGGAGAAAAAAATTCTGAGGTGCTGTCCCCTTCCCTTGATGGACTCAACACATGCTTATTTGGATTTAATGGCTAACCAGGGATGAGGGTGGGGGAGAGAGAACCACCTTATTTTTTTTACCTCAGGCATAATTTGGCCTATACCTTTCAAAAGCTTAATGGGGGCAGAATAGGGAATGGCCCTCCCTGCATTCTTGTCAAAGGGAGAAGGAAATCTCTGCCAAGGAGAAGCCAATGGGACACTGATGAGAAGGGAAACAGTCAAAGGGAAGACAGACAAATATGGAAATACCAAAACATTCCAGGAATAGAACCAAGAAACACTAATTTTTGAGCAAGCTGGTTGGAAACTAAATCCTTTGTTTGTCCAAATCCCTGGACAATTGAGATGGGTGGACAGGTCTTGAATGACCTTGATTTCTTTTTCTGTTTTCCAAAGTAGACGAACAATGGGTTGAAGATGTAAATAACCACAGAATTAATGAAGTTCAGAGGCAGTTAATAGGCATAAAAACCAAGTATACAGGAAATAAACAGCTCTGTTCCAGAGTGTTAGGTAGTAAAGTACTTCTGATTTTTGTAATGTTTCCTCAGTTAAATAAATGTTCCACTTCAGCATATGATTTAGCATCTCTCGGGAATACAGTGGTTGCTCTGTGGTGTGCATTTCCAACTGCCTGCTTGAGCTGCTATATTTCCCCATTCGAAGAAATGGCTGCAATAGAGAACCTGACTTGGCCTGTCCCAAGTCTCCTTCAAATAAATAAAGACAAAGTACTGGCCAAATTAGTGATATATCTACTTTGAATCATTGGCTTGTCTCACACGATCCTCCAAAGCATTAAGAGACTCTCTGTGCTAATATCTATTCACTGAGTTCATGGGGCTTATTCCCAAAGAAACGTGCATACAAATGAAATTTTGTCCTGCTTTCAGGGTCAGTATTCCTGTGACTTTAAAAATTATTTTAGATGGCTTGTGTCTAGTCCTAATGATTGGATCTGGACAGGGGTGAAATCCAGCAGGTTCTGACAGGTTCTGGAGAACCAGTAACAGAAATTTTGAGTAGTTCGGAGAACCAGCAAATGCCACCTCTGGCTGGCCCCAAGGTGGGGTGGGAATGAAGGTTTTGCAATATCCTTCTCCTAGGAGTGGGGTGGAAATGGAGATTTTGCAGTATCCTTCCCCTGCCATGCCCACCAAGCCACGCCCACTAAGCCACACCACACCCACTGAGCCATGCTCACAGAACCGGTAGTAAAAAAAAAATTGGATTTCATCACTGGATCTGGATAATAGTAGCTAATATCTGGAGATCCTTCTGACCTACTAAGGTTACCCCCCACCTAATCTCTAATTTTAATGGCGTCACAGCACAAAACTATTTCATTGAAAACTTAGCAGTGTTCACAAACTGAACTTTATAGAATTCTGAAAATGTAAGGGGTGGGGGGGTTGAAATACCAGTCAAAGTCTTGCAGGAGCAGCTCGGCAATTTGCGGCAGATCCTAACAAGCCTGGATGCAGAGGGGATGCTTAATTGCGTCATGGCCATCGGACACTAACTCACACAAAGCGCAACAGCAGTGTCCCTTATCTGGCCATCACAGAAAGCAAACTGCTTGTTTTGCATTTTTTTCATAACTTAAAAGCCAGAGAAGTAGAACCAAGCTGAAATCAGGAGAGCTGCTGCAAACCCTTCCCTTTGTTCCTATTTTTGAGAATAAAGAGGCAACGGAAAGCAAACAACTCAGGGGATTTTCTGTTTCTCTAGTCAAACATAGTATGAGCGGTTCAAAAAAGGCTAATTAAATTCCAAAATCCCTGAGCAAATTCATTAATAGCGATTTTCGAATAAGCAGCTACCTAAAGAAGCTTTCAAGGTGGGGAGTGATTGATATGGGGAAAAAATGAGTATGGGGAAAGTGGGCATTGGTGGTGCAGCAGACTAAAGTGCTGTTAAGTAGAACTTAGCTGCCAGCTGCCTGCAATTACTGCGAGTTCAAATCTCACCAGGCTCAAGGTTGACTCAGCCTTCCATCCTTTCGAGGTAGGTAAAATGAGGACCTGGTTTGTGGGGGCAATAAGATGACTTTGTATAAAAAAAAAACCACCGCTTAGGGGGGCGAAAGCCCTACTAAGCAGGTATATACAAAAGAATGAAGGCTATTGCTTAATGCATTGTAAGCCACCCTGAGTCTCCAGAGAAGAGCGGCATATAAATCGAACTAATAAATAAATAAAATAAATAAATAAATAAGGGAAGGAAATGGTTCCTTAAAATGTGGGACAAGCTATTGTTATAAGGACACCACAATGTAGGCCAAATTGTAGCTAGGGTGTTTCCGGGTCCATTTTTAAGACCATTTTTAAGAACACACCATTAACTCATCTATTTCCAAGCTTTTACAGTGCATGTTGAAACAAATTTGGGATCCCTCTGAGTTCTCTTCATTTGTTTTTAGATCTAGGCCAGTGATGGCGAACCTTTTCGGCACCAAGTACCCATACCAGAAAGTGTCTGCACACGTGCGCCGGAGCTCCAGAAGCTCGAAGACCAGCTGGCTGGTGTGCGTATGTGCATCTGGGCTTCTGGTTTCTGGCGCTAGCTGATCTTCATGTCCACCAGAACCCCGGAAATCCGAAAACCAGCTTCCTGATGTGCATGTGCCAGCTGGTCTTTGGGTTTCCAGCATCAGCTGGTCTTCCCACCCACCGGAGCCCTGGAAATCTGAAGACCTGTGTGAAGATCAGCTGGCCAGCATGCATGCACGCGCTGGAAACTCAAAGGGCAGCTCGTAACAGCACACATAGAGGGCTCTGCGTGCTACCTCTGGCACGCGTGCCATAGGTTCGCCATCACGGATCTAAGCTCATAGTCACAAGACTTTGATCATGGGTAAGAGAATATTTTTCCAAGATTGCAGAAATATCAATCAAAGTATCTGCCTTGGTTTGTATCATGTATTAATTAATTAGGAAAATGATATAAATATAAAACAAACAGATGTTATATTTTTCTAAATATATGTGTCTGTTGATTTTCCCTTTCTGATAGTTTGTAATATGATGGGTGGACAGTGATAGAAAATTGATCCAGCAATTTTTGACATAAACCCATGTATAAAATTTCTAAACATTGCAGTTCCATAATTATAGCAAAGCGCGTGCGAAGTGAACCTGTTGTTACACTGGTTGAATCCCACCACTGCTCATATTTATGATGGTTGAGTGTTCCTGGATCATGTGATTATCTTTTGCGACCTTGTGACAAGTCAGTGGGGAAGCCACATTCGTTCAACAACTGTGTTACTAATTTAACAATTGCAGTGATTCACTTAAACAAACATGGCAAGAAAAGTCACAAAATGGGACAAAACTCACTTTACAAATTTCTCACTTTAGCAACATAAATTCTGGATTCAATTGTGGTTGTAAGTCGAGGTCTACCTGAATAGCAATATAGCAATACACTGGCCTGCGTGCAGATACCCATTTGAGTAGCTGCAATTATGGGTGTATGGTAGCATGGTGACAAATTTGAATTCATAAGTTCTTTGAGATGGCTGCAAATTGGGCCTATTAGATCTGGACTACAAACATTTACCCTCACTAGGGGGGCAACAAATACATTTTTCTTTGTGATAGTGGCGAATATCTGTAGCTTGAGTGTAGGATGAGGGTGGAGGTTTGTTCTCCGAGCTTGTGGGTTGGTTTCCGAATGGTTCATTACCAAGCTAGGTAACATCTCTGGTGGAATTTAGGGAATGTCAGTGTTGATGTTCTTCTGCTTATGTGGTGAGGCTTGGTGTGGTCAGTAGGTCTTGTGGTGATGGGAGGGTTACGTCAGATGAAGGTTTTGTGATGGGTCTAGTGATGGATCTTATGATGGGTCAGGTGTAGGTCCCATTAGATGAGGGTCTTGTGATGGGTCTTGTGAAGGATCAAGTGTGTTAAGAAAATTAATCCAAATTTTGTGTACTCTGATTGGCAACAACTCTTAAGGAAATGTTCTCTCTCTCTCTCTCTCTCTCTCTCTCCCCATCCATTCATCTGTTAGGAAATGGTTATTGCCTAATTGGTTGGCCAGGAAATATATAAGCCAACATTGTATGTTTGTATTATGTGAATGTATTATGTAGCTTTAAGAATTGTGCTGAATCATTCTGCATCCTGATTGGCTGAGCTCCGTAACCAATGTATTTAAGGAGAACTAAATTATGGTTAGTGGGAACACTACACCATTTTACCTTTTTTTGATCTCTCTATAGTCAACTGTTTGATCATGATTATTTATTTACTGCTTTCTGATATCTATCTATCTATCTATCTATCTATCTATCTATCTATCTATCTATCTATCTTATCATCTATATCTATCATCTATGTATCTATATTACATTTATATGGCGCCCATCTCGCAAGAAGTGACTCTAGGTGGCATACAACAATCAGTTGTCCAGAAAGCACACTATTGGAGATTGCTGTCTTCCCTGCCAGCAAGTTTTTTCTTACAGGATCTGTTACCACCCTAGTTAATGTCCATCTTTGTCTGGACAATCACTGGGTTTCAGCCAGCCATGACTTTTATTTTCCAAGAGTATCTATATGGGACCCAAAGACATTTTCATAAATGATGATGCTAGTAGGGCCTGATAACATACCCTTTTCTCTTTACTTAATTTGTGGAAGAAAATATTTTAAAAAGCAGTTAGGCAAACCAGTGGGATCAATGGAGATGTCTACACTATCATTGGCCTTTGAAGGCTACACGTTGCCAGTCCACCCAATGGAACTTGTAAGCAGAAAGAATAGAATCTCGTCTATATCCCTGCTTCTTATACGCAATGATAGAAGATAATAATTTGTCCTGGATGCATATACATTTACAATGAACCTTGGATGCACAATGCTAAACAAGAACAATCGGAGTCCAGGTTCCTTTATTATATATTTTCAGAGCTTGATTTTTCATCCCTAACAAGACATTAAATTTTAGGATTGAGAAGTTAAATCTAGCAAGAGAAGGTGGGGAAAGGGGTCATGATTGGGTAAGACTAGTTGCAATTAAAAATGTAATTTATTACTCTAGACTACGTGTATAATTTGAATGCAGAGAATTAAGGTTTTCTTTTGAGATGGAAATAAAGATTAATTTTTAATTTCCTTTCTCGATGCACATTTAAGAGCAACAGACTGCGCAGAAAACTATAGGTCAGAATAGCTTTATGGAAGGATGACAATGTTCACTTGGCAGATAATTTAATGCTCCTGCTGTCTTGGTAATATTGGACTGCAGCTCCCTCATGTGAGACAAAAGCAGCAGATGATGTGGGTACAAAATGGTTTGTACAACCTGGCTTGGATCTGAGAGAAAAATAGGACAGTCTCTCATGGTGGGATTTCCCGGGTAAGAGAGCTGGGTGCAAGGAAGTTAGCCACTCAATGTCCTTCTTTATTACTTCACTAGCCAGGATTTTTCCTCAGCAATATTTACTTTTCCGGCTAGCTCACGGGTTTTATGTGCAGGTAATCCTTGACTTATGACCACAATTGAGCCCAGAATTTCTGTTGTTAAGCAAGACAGCTGCTAGGTGAGTTTTGCCCCATTTTACGTCTTTCCTTGCCACAGTTGTTAAAAGAATCACTACCATTCTTAAATTAGTAACACAGTTGTTAAATGAATCTGGCTTCCCCATTGACTTTGCTTGTCAGGAAGTCACAAGAGCATGACCCTGGGATACTACATCCATCATAAATATGAGCCAGTTGCCAAGCATCCAAATGTTGATCATGTGACCCTGAGGATGCTACAAGGTTCATAAGCAGTAGTGGAATTCAAATTGTTTTACTACCAGTTCTGTGGGTGTGGCTTAGTGGGCATGGTGTGGCTTGATGTGCATGGCAGGGGGAGGATGCTGCAAAATCTCCATTCCCACCCCACTCCAGGGGAAGGATACTGCAAAATCCCCATTCTCTCCCCACTTCTGAGGGAAGGATATTGCAAAATCTCCATTCCCAGAGGTGGTATTTGCTGGTTCTTTGAACTACTCAAAATTTCCGCTACCAGTTCTCCAGAACCTGTCAGAACCTACTGAATAGCATCCCTGGTCATAAGTGTGAAAAATGACCATAAGTCACTTTTTTCAAAGCTGTTGTAACTTAGAGTGGTCACTGAACAAATGGTTGTAAGTCGAGGACATCCTTAAAAAAAGGCTTTTTTTCACTAAAAAAGTAAGACTTTTTTATCATCCATTATTGCCCAGTGCAGATGTAATATCTGATCCGTTTCAAAAACAGAAAAAAATGGATGTGGATATGGAAGCTCTGCATCACAATCCATATGAGTTTATGAGTGTAATTGTACTAATGTAATGCCCCACATCTGCTATTTAATCTCAGCAGTTGGTCTGACAATTAAGACAATTTATTTTTAGGAGGGTTTTTTTTGTCTTTATTATTTCAATGTATATGGCTACCCACCTCAAACCTCATGATACTGTCCACTCCAATTATTGGCTAGGAGAAATTGCTACTTTACCTGCCCTACATGATGTTAAATTTTAAAGATTATTTAATTGGCTTGTGGCAAAACAATGCACCAATCCGTGGCCTTATCTTTATATGCAAGAATTCCTCTGGGCCCCATAGGCATTATGAGTAAAAACTATATATCAATGAATTAAGTTAATAATGAGCATTTGCAGTGTGAGAATAAACAATCCACATTTAATTATTGAAACAGATGAAAATTAAATAAGGGGTTGAAGGGATTTCTGGAAGAGTTAACAGGGAGTGGAGATTATAAATTTGTTAATATCTGTTGAAGAGAAAGTCAGAAATCATTACGTTTCTTAACTTTAGGGGGGTTTTCCTTACTTTTTCTTGCAACTCTTCTTTTCTTTTTTCTTTAGATTTATCTTTTACTTTATGAATGAAATCCTCAATAAATATAATTAAAAAACAAGAATAAACAGCCCATGGATAGCAGCCATTTTGTAATAGCATTAATAGTCACAAAATTTCACTAGCATTTAATTGTTGCCCAAACCTACTTTTGCCATCACAGTGACTTATACAACTCAGTTTCATTTGACACAGTACTAAGCTATTCACAGTATTGAACTTTTTCTGTTCATAAAATGGTGAAGTAATTGAGTGCAGAAACTATTAGAATGTGTACTTCAGAATGGAAAGACATGGAATGTAACATCTTTAAGAAATAAATTCTGGTTTGGGTCCCCAGTATATGCCCATTAGACTTCAATAGACGAAGTAGAAAGAGTCCTGGGAAATTATTGATTGAGTTGAATCAATCAATACTTTATTTGACCAAGTGTGATTAGACACACAAGGAATTTGACTTTGGTGCAGAAGCTCTTAGTGTACATGCAAAACAACAACAACAACAACAACAACAACATAATAATAATAATAATAATAATAATAATAATACCAATAAAGGGGGGGATAAAGAAAATAATAACAAGTATAAATAATAATTCTACAGCCATGCTAGATGAGTAAATACATATAGATATTAGAAGCATTGTGAGAATTATGTATTCAACAGAGTGATGACATGAGGGGAAAAACTGTCCCTGTGTCCAGTTGTTTTGGCCTGCAGTGCCCTATAGCAGAAGTCTTCAAACTTGGCAGTTTTAAGACTTGTGGACTTCAACTCCCAGAATTCTCCAGCCAGCATAGCATAGCTGGCTGGAGAATTTTGGAAGTTGAAGTCTACAAATCTTAAAGCTGCCGCGTTTGAAGACCTCTGCCCTATAGCATCACCCAAGGGGAGGAGTTGAAACAGTTTATGTCCAGGATGTGAGGGCTCAGCCTTTCTTCCGACCTGTGCAATATACTTTTTAAGATTAGGTCCTGGAAAAACACTGTACATCCCTAGATGCTCCAATCATCAGGGTCTAGGAAAAACTGATATATGATTTGGGGAGAGGAAATATAATGAACACAATTTAGCTGGCAGCATTTGCTTCTAATCATCCTATTCCCAAATCAGGACTTCTGGAACAAAGCAATATATTGTCCTGGATTCAAAAAAGGTTGCTGTGCAGTCATTTTTGATAGTTCTTAAGATCAGTGACTTTAGCTTCTGGTAATCAACTGCGAGACTCTAGCAGCGTCAGAGCTCAACGGGTGGACTGGATCTCCGGAAATGGCATTTAGATGTTTGTCTTATCTAAACGAGCTCTGAGCTGAGTAAACTGCTCCAAAGAGAGAGAGAATAACCCTGACAATCCCCCTCCCTAAATTTTTATAACAGCCTCCAAAAGGACTGAATTGAATCAAGCGTCAGAGACTTATCTTCTAGATGATGTTCAAAAACTCCAGCTAAGCCTGTCATACTGATTAGCTCTCAAATCATTATTTCCAAGGCGTACACACACACACACACACACATCTTGCTTCTGAGTGCACAGTAGAGGCCAGCCACATCCTGAGCACTTTGGTGCAACATTATTTTGTCTATAGTATCATTTGATTCCCCCAAATCTCTGGCTATTACATTAGTTGCAACAATTGTAATGAAACGGTTATTCTGGAACATTTACACCATACCTGCCTTAGTCTAATTATAGCAATATAGCAATACAGGCAGATGCCCATTTGAGTAGCTGCAATTATGGTGGTATGGCGGCATGGTGGCAAATCTGAATTCATACGGTCTTTCAGATGACTACAATTTGGGGCTATTTAATCTGGGCCTGCAAACATTTACATAAGCACTAGGGGGCAACAAATAGATTTTTCTTTACCCATTTGCCATCACCTAGTGGTCACCTGAGGTTCTGCAGTTTAGTTTTGATAGCCCTGCTGCAAACTTTGGAGTGCAGAAACAGAAATTGTAAATAATGCATGTTCAAATGACAGGGCATTGGAAACTCTAGCAACCAAATGCTAAGCCCTAACAGAATGGGTGGGAGAAGACTGATTTCAGATGCTGTATCTGCTTTGGTTTATACTGTAATGAAATCTGATGGTTATTCATTAAGGGCTTTTTCTGTACCAGTGACCCATTCTGGAACATTTACACCATACTTACCTTAGTCTAAAAGGGACGTGGTGGCTCAGTGGCTAAGATGCTGAGCTTGTTGATGGAATCCCTAGTGCCGCGTAATGGAGTGAGCTCTCGTTACTTGTCTCAGCTTCTGCCAACCTAGCAGTTCAAAAGCATGTAAAAAATGCAAGTAGAAAAATAGGGACCACCTTTGATGGGAAGGTAACAGCGTTCCATGCGCCTTTGGCATTTAGTCATGCCAGCCACATGACCATGGAGACGTCTTCGGACAGCGCTGGCTCTTCAGCTTTGAAATGGAGATGAGCACCGCCCCCTAGAGTCAGGAATGACTAGCACATATGTGCAAGGGGAACCTTACCTTTACCTTTACCTTTACCTTACCTTAGTCTATTCTGGTGATGACGATTACAGCTACCATCCCATTGATCACCTGTTCTTCTTTCTAAATCGCTTCTGCCCACACACAATATACCTGGATGCACTGCAAATCACTTTGAGGTGTACACATTTCAAACATTTCACACATGAGGCCTCTCCCCTCCCATTTATGTCAGTTTTATTTAACTGGGTAGATGCAAGAGTAGAGGACAGTCATTTGTAATATAAACAATCAGCATTCTGATTAACTAAGCATTTACATAGTCATTGCAAAACTAAGGTTCAATATGCTAAGCTGTTAATTATAATTAGACAAACTTGTGGCCCATTGGGTCAGCCTCTGAAAAAAAAGTAATCGAGTCTGATGTGACCAGAATGAACATTAAATTTTAGGCTAACTGTATATTTTTACCCTAATGCTGGACAGTCCTGTGATCATTTAAGAACAGTATATATCATACGTTGATTAGTAATTCTAATGGCAAAAATACTTCAATCATAGATCAATATTTACTCACCTAAACAGATGAACAAAATTACCATTTGTGGGCAAAAAAAAAGCACTAGGAGTAGAAGTGACTTGCAAATTCCTGCTGGCTTCCCCATTGACTTTGCTTGTGAGAAGCTGAAAGGGAGTATTGGAAATCGCCATCACATGACTATGGAGAACCTGCAATAGTCACAATTTTGCTAATAAAAGTGTTCTGTGGAAATTTCAATTCCACAGATGAATTGAATTCATCTGTGGAATTGAATTTTTATGCATTTTTATGGATTTTTATGCATTCTTTAAATTAATAATAATAATAACCTTTATTGTCACTGCACAACATATGTACAATGAGATTGGTGATGGATTTTAGATACCTTAATTCAAAAAAGGTTGCAGTATGATGCACCGTTTGGCTAATCAGGATACAGAGAGATAAATATAATGAGAGTTTTAGTAGTACATAAATTCCAAACCAGAGTGGCTACATTCACACAAATATACTACACAAAAGTCAGCTTTTTAGTTTTTTAAGTGTCAACTGGGTTTTAGTTGGATTGTTTTAAATCATGGGCCAAAGCTGTGTAATTCTTTTAATGATTTTAAATTTTGTATTGATATGTTTTTTATTCTTGGCTGTGCACCTCCCTGGGTCCAATAGGAGAAGGGCGGTATATAAATTGAAATAATAATAATAATAATAATAATAATAATAATAATAATAATAATAATAATATAGTTTTATCCTTTTAATATTGTAAGATGTCCAGAGTTACCTGTGGTAATGGGCTGCCAATAAATTTAATAAATAAATAAAATAAATAAACCACATGATGGTTCACCACATTATATGAACCAAGTATAAATTTGATATTTGACTATAGCCTTTGGTATGTTGAGAAACTTCAGAACTTGGCTTTTGATTTTATGAAGATGGGTTCAACATCCTTCAAGAAATTCCAGGACTGAAGATCAATACTCAAAGAAATATGTTTATTGTATCTCCCAAACCTCAACGTTCTCTTAACCTGCACATAAAGAACATTGAAAAGAACTCCAGACCAAAACTCCACATAATATCCATTCATTCTCTCTCTTTAGCAGTCACCCAAATTAATAATTATGATCAGACTCTGTGGAGGTAAATTACTTAAATATTTGGATGGGAAAAGGCATACATTCTTGTGTTTGTTCCCTTCTGTTCCATTTTATGGCAGGAACCTAAACAAAAAACTTTTTTTATCATGAAGACTGGATAAACCTAGCTAAACTCTCCAATATAAAATTAATAGATAAGGCTATTCAACCTTCACGAAGATTCAGAAGAAATTCTCCAGACCATACATGAAACTGAGCCTGTCTATTGTTCAATAAAGCACATATGTCTTTTGTCAGATCTCTGTGAATGCATGTAAAAATATGCAGCTGCTTTAATAGCTCAGATCATTAAAACAGTATACCTTTAAGGGAGTTTTAAAGCAGAAACACTGTTTTCACTCTCAAGCCTGAAAGATAGACATATGTTTTATTAATAGCAGAGAGGTTCTGGGTTTGCACTCAGGTGAGCTCTGACATATATCTTCCAAATAATTTTCAAAGCGTGCCTGGCCTACAGATTGCTGTAGCCTCAGCAGAATTGGCATTTGCCTCATTTCATTTGGATTAAGAGGATAAATGCCTTTCCTAATTATGGGGTACCAAAGTTGTGCATAAGGCATGGAATAGAAATAAGTTCTCTCATATCCTGGAGAATTTGCAGTTCAAAATCTGACATATCTTGATAACAGATATTAAAAGAACGGCAGAAGAGAAGATGGAAATAGGCATGTGCATCCACAGACAATTCTTCATATTTCCAATATCTCAAAGGGACTTAATTTGTCATTGTTAGGAATTTTACTCCTAGGAACCTAACCTTGAAGGAATGACAGCTCGAGTCTAATCACCCATAGAATCAAATGGGTGATTTGTAATTTTTTACTCAGCCTGAGCTGCTTGTGGCAGTTGCTTTCACCTTTCACCTACAACTGCTGCTCTCTCTGTCCTTACAGTATCTATCACTGGAGGAGAAATCACTCCTTCTTCAAACCCCATATAACAATATGGTGATTTATAGCATTTCCCATTGGTATATCACATTCTTGCTCAGCCCATTTTTGGGAAACCTAAGAGGGGAATTTGCTCCCAGTGTTAAATTAAATGTCATTTGACAAGGTTATAACATCCAAGTAGTTTAATTTAACAAGATAAAGAGAAGGTATTTCAATCAATGGTGAGATAAATGTCCCAACAATAACCTTTTCACCACTACGTCAATAATTTTTAGAACTTAAATGCTCACTCATTTCTTTTGGGCCACCAAGGCTAATAATGCTCCTATTGATATAATTGTCCAAGATATTCTTCAAATTCTGATTCACATTGATAACCAATTCACATAGCCCTAAGTAAGCAACCTTGAAAAGAAGCATATTTGAATACATAAATACACCTGTTTTAAAAAAATAAAAGAAGACAGAGTTAAATGAGGTGCCTGTTTTTCACTTGAAAATGTTGGCAGTTTTTATAGTTTGGTTAGAATCACACATTCTTCCATTTTTCCTAATAATATAGTTTTACAAGAGCATTAAGGACACGTTACTGGCCTTCCTGATACAGGCCTGAAGCGACTGTATTTGGGCATTCAAATCTGGATGATATCTAGATGACACCAAACAGATACCGAATGTTTACACTTTTCGATCATCCTAGGAAACATGGCCTAGGAATCACGTATTAGCTAGGTGCCTTTGAGCTCTGTCAGAAAAATGCCTTTCAATTCTGCTACATTATGTTTTGTTGCCCATCATTGGGTTCAGTGGTGGGTTGCTCCCGGTTCGGCCCGGTTCTGCCGAGCCGGTAGTGGTGATGATGTGACGTCACCGAACCAGTTCTCTTTGACTGGGAGCTGGACCCACCCACCTGCCCCCGCTTTATTCCTACCTTTATTTCTTGTGTTTTAGCCCAGCTGATAGGCGTGGCAGAGCGGATTGCTGCACCTCAGCTGGGCAGAAACCTAACACGCTTGCATGGAGTGGTCACGCGCAAAGCGTGTGCGCAAAGAGAATCGGTGGTAACACAGGTTGGTAACCCACCACTGATTGTGTTACTGTGCCTTACACTGCCCTCATCACCTCAGTCTCCAAGACTGGTCAAGGCTCCCCAACTTCACAGATGCAGAGAAGATATTCTACAGAAAAGGTCAATAAACACAAATACATTTCTTTCAGGTCTGGAACATGGAAGCAGGTACATTGCTTTAGATCCAAGGCATAAGATCACCTGTATTTCCATCACCAGTTTGCAGTGGGTGCCATAGGAGTACAGTTAACATGATGCTTCTTCTGTGTACGATGGTTGAACATGCTCTACAGTGGGATTCATAAGTGCAGTTCTCTCACCAGAAGGAATTTAGATAAGTAGCAAAATTGGTATGCAAATGATGGGTTTTGAGTAGAAAACTAAGAATGCTGCTATGAGAACAAGGGCATGCATGGAATAAAGCTTGCATGGGCTGAAAGGACAAGGTGGGTGACCCTTGAGTTCGTCTTTCTCTGAAAAGTAGCCTATATTCATCACATAAGCCATTGTCCAGTTCAGTATTTTTTGCATCTCGGTCTTGGGACTAGTAACATGTATACATTTCATGCCGAAATGCATTGCGTCAGAACTGTTGCACTAAGGAAGGGCTGCTACTAACCCTGCCATGTATGTCTTGGACATATAGAAATAGAATAACAGAGTTGGAAGGGATCTTGGAGGCCTTCTAGTCCAACCACCTGCCTAGGCAGAAAACCCTACACCATTTCAGACAAATGGTTATCCAATATCTTCTTTAAAATTTCCAGTGTTGGAGCATTTACAACTTCTGGAGGCAAGTTGTTCCACTGAGTGATTGTTCTAACTGTCAGGAAATTTCTCCTTAGTTCTAAGTTGTTTCTCTCCTAGATTAGTTTCCACCCATATATCCTATCGCCAATAACCCTATCCCTGAGGACAAGGAGTAGTGTGCTTGTAAATATTTTTCAAGTAAAGAAAGAATGTGAGAAACCCCAATTCAGATATAAAAGATTTTCTCAAGAACAACAACAAACACCCTTGATGGGGAAATAAAACTGAAATCTGATTAAAGCTAATGAATCAGCAGTGCCGACACTATCTCTAAACCCAACACCCTTTCCTTTCCCCGACAGCACCTGTTCTTTTTTTTTGGTTTTTTTGCAAAACCCCTTTCCCGCAGCCTCTCCCCATTCTCATGCCCGAGCTGAGGTTAAGGCTGATAAGAGGAATGCTCATATTTGAGTTTGCAGGATCATTCTCTTGTTCATTTGATTAGAAAACAATTGCTTCATCACTTCCTGCAAGAGCATCTCAAGCTCCCCCTTTCCGGCCTTGGGTTTCCTCACTTGTGCAGTTCTGGGGATGTTCTTCATGCATGTGTTTCTGAGGATTTCTCAGTCCTTCTGGTAAAACACACACACACACACACACACACACACACACACACACACACAAAATTCCAAGTTTCTTCATGACCACAGGGAAGAAAAGATTTTTTTCAATAGGTCAGGTTAAATGAACTACTGAGTCTCTAGAATCTCATATTACTAAACTGCCTATCTCCCTTAGAGAGGGGCACTTTATTTTTCCACTGGCTTTCCACCTCCAATGGTTGCCTCCACCGAGTTGAACTTCCTATAATAAAATTTATCTTATCTAACCTACTCACTTAGGGACATTTAAACAATGAATCAGTTGAATCTGGGAAATTCATCAGAAATCAATACAAATATTGCAAGGTCAGAAAATAATGTACATTTTATTTCCAATTAAGTCTCTCTCTCTCTCTCTCTCTCTCTCTCTCTCTCTCTCTCTCTCCCCCTCCCCCTCCCCCTCTCAAGAATATTTCAGCTAAACTAAAGTGAGTTCAGCCAGTCAATACTGCTAGTTTTAAAAAAGCAGACAGATATGACAAAAAATTCTTTTCAACTACATATTAAAACAATGATTTGAAATGCATTAACCCTGATAGCAACAAGCATTCTTAAAAACAAAACGTTAACTTGCTGTATTGGAAAAACGGAACAAATTCAACTTCTGCATTGTACTTGTAATAATCCCTGTATAAAGGGATTCTCCCTAAATGAGAATGATTTAATACACTTTCCTCTATAAAAATAATGGGGTTTCCTCTTCACTTTGGGAAACACTGTAAATTACAACAATTAGAGGAGGGGCTATATAGAGAAAATATTTCCTAAGGTTCTCTCTGACATTTTTAATGTACCCTGAATGCCATCTGAATCTTCCAACTTCGTAATTGCCAGAATGATTGCTTCCTTTTCAGGTTCCATTTATGTATTTCAAATGCTAATGAAAATTTTAATCATACATTTTCCACTTGAACTCTGTAGTGTACATTTTATTAATATTACAGTTTCATCCTACTATAGCCCATCATACTGGGCTTTTCATCGTTCTTGAATTGTCCTTACCTGTATTAAGTCATTCTGTTCATCCTGGCAATGTAAAAGAAATATGTCATTGGGAGTCTCATATCACATTTTGTAGGGGTTAAGACAGTGACCATTAGAATCAAATGGTCTGCTAGCAATCATCTTTCTTCATCAGTTTGCAAGTAATGGGATGTACTTCTGAAAATTTTATCTAAAAAAATACTAGTTTTAAAAGGGCTTTTTCCAGAGGAGTTTGCGTTTTAAATTCCTGCCTCTGTGAAAAGATGCAGGATAATTTGCATTGAAAATTATGTACAACTTTCATTAATATCTAGGTATATTAGAGGGAGTTGTGTACAGGTTCTCTGTATTAAGAGATGCTGCAAACATAAATAATTATGAATGTTTCTACAGATTTAACAATTCCCTTTAAAATACTGGAGCTGAATATTCAGTTGTAAATGTGAATGAAGAAGCTGAATAGATTTTTACTGATCCACACATTTGTAATTTTTGTACTTTTTAATCTCTAATTATCTTCTGTATGTACAGACTTGTTTTTATCTGTCTCTGGATCTATTGTTTAGATTTTGATCAAAGAAGATTCACATTTCATTTCTTGCCTTTTCTTCTTATGGCTACTTTTATCTCCCTTTTTCAATCCTGTGAGTAATTGATAACACTGAAGTATTTGAGGTATATTATACTATTGCTTTCCTCATCTGCTCATAATATATCAGCAAAACTATTTTTAACAAATGAAAATAATCTTTTACTTTTAAAGTGTATTCCTTCATTTTCAGCATTGGCTCTCCACTCACCCGTTTCGCTGCTTGAGCCAATCATGTTAATTTTAATGTTTCACATAGTCTGAAAAGACTCGGGACAACAAAAGACTCCTGAATAGTAGTTCATGAATGGTAAAAAACTAGGAAAATATTGCAGGAGGAAATAAATGCCCTGATTATACAGAAAACCTTGCCTCTGCTTCAGTTCTGTACAACTAGGACAATTTTTCTGCTTTCGTTTTTCTTGGCCTTAACATAAAAATATTCTGTGCATATAAAGGACTTGGATGGGATGCTCAACTAAAAGCTGGTCAAAAGGGGACATACACAAATCTCTGGAAAATAACTTGGACAATCTCAAGATTGCCTGCCAAGTCTAACTTGAGCCGCATGCTTGAAGCTTAAGGCCCTCTTTCTACTGGCTTCAGGCCATCCCAAAGTAACTTTATAATATGCACATTATCTAGTCCAGATGTTGGTATTTGTCTATACTTCGGGCAGGCAGTATTTGTGAACCAATTCATTTGCACAACAGAATCACAATAGTAGAGAAGTTTCATGTTAAGATTTTGATAGAAGAATTCTGAAAGGAGGAGGAGGAGGAATGTGAGCTTAATTCAAATAAAACCAAATAGAAATAGAATGTTTGGGTAAGAAGAAAAAGTGGAGCCAGTTTAAAGTGTTGATTAAAGGACCAGGTTACAAAACCAGGAGACCATGACTTCTAGTCCTACCTTAAAATGAAGCAATCTGGGTGACTTTGGGTCAATCATTCTTGTTCAGCCTAGAAAGAAAGCAATAGCAAACCACTTCTGAAATCTGCCAAGAAAACTGCAGGGAGTAGTCCAAGCTAAGCAGTCAGCAGAAATCAACATTGACACAAACAGAAACAAACAAATAAATGGAGCAAAACTCCCATTGTGAAACTTTATTATAGGCTACCTGGTCAGGCCAAAGATACCGACGAAATTTTTCTCCATCAAATGATCAGTAACAATAATAATGTGGGATTTCAATTATCTTGGCATCTACTGAGAATCTAATTCTGCCATAGTCATCGGCCCAACAGTTTCTTTTCCTTTCTTGATGATAACTTTGTTAAAAGATAGAAGAAAGGAAGAGAGCCAATTTGGTGTGCTGGTTAAGATATCAGGCTAGAAACCATAAGATTGTGAATTCTGTTCTAATCCCACTTTAGGGACAAAGCCAACTGGGTGATCTTGACCTAGTCACTTTCTCTCAGCCCTAGGAAGGAGAAAAGGGCAAACCACTTTTGAAAAAACTTGTCAAAAAAATCTGCAGACATAGATTCAGACAGTTTCCAAGAATCAGAAGAAGAAAAAGAAAGAAGAAAGGTTCTGATACCCTGAATCTAATCCTAAACAAAGATTAATCGATTAACAGAGTTGGAAGGGACTTTGATGTAGGTCATCTAGTCCAATCTCCCACCCAAGCAGGAGACCCTACACCATTTCTGATAAATGGCAGTCCAGTCTCTTCTTGAAAGCTTCCAGTGATGAAGATCTCACAACTTCTGAAGGCAAGCTGTTCCATTGGCTGATTGCTCTCATTGTCAGAAAGTTCCTCCTTATTTCTAGATTGAATCTCTCCTTGATCAGTTTCCATCCATTATTTCTTATCTGGCCTTTGGGTGCTTTGGAAAATAGGATGACCCACTCCTCTCTGTGGCAGCCCTTCAAATATTGAAACATTGTCTCTCATCATGTCTCTCCTGGTCCTTCTCTTCACTAAACTAGCCATGCTGAATACTTGCCGAGAATAGTTTGAAGAAGTGAAGGTGATGGGCAGCTTTGCAGAAAGTGGTTATTTATTCTCAATTCAGAATTCCATACTGGACTTCTGAAGAATGAATATTGGTCACTCTAAAGAAAACTAGTTCTGATCCAATTTAATTGAAATCCTGAAGGGAAGAATGGGAATTTTTTACAAAAGGAGATATTGCAAGCAAAACTTCTAGCAATCCCCACATAAAGGAAGACATGGGAGAAATCTCAAAGTGTCCAGTTGTGGATAGTGGTGGAGCTGAAGAGAACAAAAATGGAAATGTAGAAAGGGGAATATAACCAAAAGAAGAATGCAAGCTAATATCTAGACCTGTGATGGCGAACCTATGGCACGCGTGCCATAGGTGGCACGTGGAGCCATATCTGTGGGCACGTGAGCGTTGCCCTAGCTCAGCTCCAGCTCACTTGCGCATGCAGGCCAGCTGATTTTCAGACCTTCCAGGCCCACAGAAAGTCAGGAAATAGGCCCTTTCCAGCCTCCGGAGGGCCTCCGGGGGGGGGGGAGGTTTGAGGAAGGCTGTTTTTGCCCTCCCCCGGCTCCTAGAAAGGCTCTGGAGCCTGGGGAGGCGAAAAGCGGGCCTTCCGGTCCCACTGTGCCATCGCGTGCTAATAGCAGGGAGAACGCAGGGGGTCGCACACACATGCATGGTGGGGCGGCGTGCACTGAATTATGGATGTGGGCACATGTATGTGCAACACCCCTGTGCTCCCCCTGCTTTTGGCACACGATGTCAAAAAGGTTAGCCATACTGGTCTAGACACTGTAAGAATCATGTAGGTTTAGATTACAATTTAGAATGAATAGAGGATTGTGAGAAATATCAAAAGCAACAAAAAGGATCCTTGGATATGTTAGAAATAAAAAGCCTAAAAGAATATAGGCCCGTTGCATGATGAAGGTGATGAAGTAGTAATGAGTAATGCTTCTTTATGTCACTGGAAGAAAAAAGAGAATTACTGCTTAGGACATGGAAAGGATAAGAAAAACTCAACTAATTTAAATGAATTACTCTTCTGGGTAAGATGAATTACATCCCAGTATATTGAAGAACTAGCTGAGGTGCTTGTAGATTCACTCAGGAATCCTTGAAAACTCCTAGAGCAGTGTTTTTTTTCAATCTCAGCAACTTTGAGTTGTAGGGACTTTAATTCCCAGAATTTTGGAGCTGGAGTCCACACATCTTAAAATTGCCAAGTTTGAGAAACACTGCCTTAGGGAACTGGTGAGATCCAGAAGACATAGAGAGGGAAATTATTCAAAAAAAAAAATGAAAGAAGGAGGATCAAAAAAACTACAGACTCATCAGGTTGTCATTTATACTTGGCAAAGTTCTTGAATAGATTGTTAAGTACCATGTTTATGCAAAAAAGGACAGTGATGAAAGGGTTACTGGTTAAACAAGGGTTAAACAAGCTATTTCATAAAAACATCATAAGAACTCTGACCAGCAGGTAAAATGTCAATTAGTCCAGAATTCTGTATCATGTAGTAATTAACCAGATGGATTTGCAAACTTTACAATGAAAGAAAAAGCTTTAACTATAAGAACTTCTAAAATCCATCTGTCTTTTTAAGCAAAATCAAGGTCATAACACTTTCATTAACTTTCATCTGGTTTAATAAAAATCTTGCTTTTTTATCAAAACAGTTAAACACTTAAACATGCATTTTGGAAGAAACAGAATTTTTTTTAAATATTTAAAAATTTATTTAGATTGTATGGGTTGAATCTAATCAAAGCTGAATGAAGTTAGTTCTGACACTGAAATCTATATCTTTAGTTACAATAACTGACCTGAATTTTCATTTATTTCAAAAGAAACCAGATTCACTTAATTAATCAGAATATTTTCTGTATTTACATTCACTAGGACAATGATCCTGAAATAAACTATAAGAGAGAAAACTAAGGAGAATACTATAGAAAAAACATCTGTAGGCTTTCTTTCTCCTAGGACTTTTCCAGAAAGTGCACAATTGATTCCAAGAAGATGGGCATCAACAGAGAGGTGAGGAATCTTCTCAACGAATTTCTATCCATGCTATCCATGTTTGCCCTAAGAGGCAGTCCACATGGGAGAGAGAAAATCATCTATTAAACATCTCTAATTCAACTGGCAGGTGACGTTTCTCACCAAAAGCATATTTGAATGAAGTCAAATGTATATATTCCAATTATCTATAGTCTGACATAGGACAGTTCCAGTTTTCTAATCCAGGTGTCCTTTAAAACTATTCCTAATTTGCATATTGGGCAGATATCAGGATGATCTTTAAAAAAAGGAGTGGTCTGAAGAGATATGTCAGATTTTTCAATTTCTAGCCTTCAATCAGAACCTTAAGTAGGAAAGAAAACAACCACATACATTTGATCCAGCAATCAAATCTAATATCCATAACCTGATACCCTCAGGGTGTGTTGGATTACAAATCTTACCATCTCCCAGTAAATCAGTAATCAATCTGTCTGTCTGTCTGTCTTTACTTACTGACTGACTGGCTGACTGACTTGTTAAATTTATTGGCCATCCATTTTACCACAGGGTAGTATGTTTATGACCAAAGAGAAGGGTGGTCAGGAGAAAAACTATCAGGTTAAACTTGCAGCATCTCTTTGAATTTCAAACAGAATTCTTCCCCTCACCCCCACCCCCAGTCCTATCATCTAAAGATCTTTTAAAACTGCAGGACTGAAACTAGGATTTATATTTATAGATTATTTTTAATGTAGTCAAGCTCCATCTTTTTTTTAAGATGCTCAAATGATTTAATAGTATCAAATTGCTCAATACACCTACAATGAAAACAGAATGATTCAGATACAATTCAGCAGAGATCATGATCATATCATAAATCATAGTAATCCAATGTTAAAATCTATGTTTAAGTTTACTCTCTTTGGTGCCACTTTTCATGCATTTTTACAGAAAAGTTGAGGATTGCTGCCATTCATTACTTTGTTTGGGAAGATGGCATGAGCAGAGAATCATTGTGAGTGGAAAGATAGGGTGAAGGAGAACCACATTAAGAGTTGGCTATTCTCACACAGTCATTTTGTAACTGCACATGTGACCCACTGTCAAAAATCCACACTTTTTTGTACTACAAGCACAAAATGACTTCTTATGTTTAACATAAAGTCCCCATTCCGTTCAATAACTTTTTCATTCATTTAAGAAGATATAGTCCCATATTTCAGCTTAGTAGCAGATTGTATCAATGCAGCAGTTCTTCCAAGCATACAATATTAAGAAAGAATTGTCAATTAATTCTTTTTTTTTATAAAGAAAGCCCTGGGCTGCCAGGTTAAATGAACCAGCATTTCTATGCTACTGCTGTCCCTTATTTACCTCTCTATTTTGCCACCATTGTGAGACGTGCTGAAATGAGCTGTTGAGTTTGCAAAGGACTCTGTAGTTCTTAATCCATTTTGAAACCTACCAGAAATCCATTTATAAAAATACAATGTGGCAGAAATCACACTGTATTTAAAAGAAATGCAGAAAAACAGATTTTGTATCAGAGAATGCCTCCAGCAAATGTTACACCCCACACATCTATTAAAAGAAGTTTAAAAGAAAGTTATTCTCCACTTTCAAACACATATCCACTGACTGACGAGGAGGAAAATGGTAAAAGTTCCTAAAGCAAATTCATGGACACCCATCAGATTTGTGCACCTGCTTAGTGGTGAATAACTTTGCCAGGCATTTCTGTGGTGGTGGAAAAAGAAACCTAGGGTTTTTCCCTGACAGCTTCACACAATTCAGCCAGTGTAAGGAAGGCCGCAGCCTTCCACTGTTTCCAGCACACACACACACACTCCTTGGTTCTTAGATCTTGGCAATATGTGCCAGAAACCTGTCAACTTGTTAAAAGTACATTAATGCAAATACCAAAGCTTTCAGTTATGTTTATGCTAATAGAGTGCCTTTCGCTCTATGACAGGTCTGAGTGAACATTCAGGAAAATTAATTCCAGCTGTTGAAATTGATTTTTTTTTAAAAAAAGAACATAGGGTAATAAATAAATATGTGTCACCCATATACACAACACACAGGCAAATAGCTCCCAAAATAAAAATTAGAAATAGAAATGGTAAAGTACAGGAAAAGAATAAAAGATAAATATAAGTGTAGAAAAACTGAGTAACCTTCCCTTTTGGGAAAAAAAAACACTCTTCATAATTTTGAAATATATTTTATTTTATTTTATTTATTAAATTTATATATGCTGCCCTATAACTTCACAAGTCTGGGAATCAACTAGTACAAGACAAGTTCAAACAATATATTTTCAAACAATACAAAAACAAATGTCTGAGAGAAAAAATAACACACTAGTTGACAGACTGATTTTTTCCCCTATGGGGTCTGGCCCTATCCTAGCTCAAGGCCTGGAGAACAGTCAAGTTTTATGAACTCATTTAAATAAGGGGAAGATGGGGGGGTCCGTAGGAATCTCTGGGGAGTTATTATTTTAGGGAGATACTTGGCCAGAGTGTTTCCGGGGTCTCATTAAATGACAGTGTTGAAGAGACAATTGACTCTATCCAATCATGTGGGACAGATAGAAAAGACAGAATGCAAGCACTCCTTCAGGTAACCCTATGCCTTGAAGGGCTTCAGAGGCAATAACCAACATCTTGAATTACACAGAGAAATCTTCAGATAACCAATGCAGCTCACAAAGCAGAGCGATTACAAGGTATTTTGGGACATGTCCTAACTGCCTATGTCACTTCATTCTGGACCAACCGCAGTTTCCAAGTGGTCTTCAAGAATAGATGACAATTGAAGAAGCTTCTTGGATGAGAAGTGAAACATCTTCTTCCTCTTCCTCAAGGAAAATCAGTCCAGTTGCCTTTTGAAGAAAAAAAAGCGCCTCTAAAGCAACAATGGCTGAGGATCTCCATAGACAAGTTGAAGGACTGAAATTCTACACTACAGTTGAAATACAAACATACCATACATGAGAATCATGATACTAGTTTTAGGAGTACCAGAAGCCCAAATCAATCCCTGGTCTTATTTTCTAGATGAAGCGCTTGCCCCAAAATGCCTGTAGTTACGTACAGATGGCATTCCGCGATATATTAAATAATCCTGCATTTTGCATCCTGATCTGCTACTTTCTTCCTGCTGGAACACAGCAAGTAGACAATTTTAAATGAGCAAAATCCCATATAGTTTTCTTGTTTAAAACAAGTACAACCATTAAAATGTTCTCCCTCAAAAAAAAAAGAAAGAAAGAAAAAGAATAGATTCCTATAGATAGTCCTAATGTTTGCAATCAAGGTTTCAGAATTACAGAATAACAGAGTTAGAAGGAACTTCTAGTTTAGTCCAACACCTGGCTTAATTAAGAGATCCTATACCCATGATGGTGAACATATGGCACGCTTGCCACAGGTGGCACGCGCAGCCATATCTGCCCTAGCTGAGCTCCAGCGCACATGCCAGCGCCGGCCAGCTGGTTTTCGGGCCTTCCAGGCCCACCGGAAGTCAGGAAATGGGCCGTTTCTGGCCTCCAGAGGGCCTCCGGGGGAGGGAGGCCGTTTTTGTCCTCTCCAAGCTCATAGAAAGGCTCTGGAGCCTGGGGAGGGCGAAAAACAGGCCTTCCGGTCCCACCATGCCATCACATGCCAATAGCGGGGGGAGCGAGGAGAGTCGCACTCACATGCGCAAGGGGGTGGGCCGCATTATGGGTGTGGGCATGTGCGCACGCGACCCCCCTGCGCTCCCCCCGCTTTTGGCATGCAATGGCAAAAAGGTTAGCCATCACTGTCCTATACCATTCCTGACAAATTCCTGTCCAATCTCTTCATAAAAACCTCCAATGATGGAGCACCCACTACTTCATTATCCTTCATTAAAATAAAGCTCAAATATACTATGTGGTAGAAAAATACAAAGTCACTCTAGAAAGAATTGGCCAGCATTTCAGTATTCAGTACTGAGGAAAGAAATGGCAAGTACTTCATTTTTTTTTATTTATAGGGTTCCTTTGCTTTTAATCCTTTTGCATCTGAACTTTGTCAAGATTCCAAATGCAGCTGCTTTGTGATAGCTCAATTTATTTAAAGATAGATAATATTGATATGTTCTTTGCTTCTGGAAGATTTCCTCACCTTTTTCATATACCTAAGGCAGCAATTAAATAGTCAGCTTCCTTATTCCAGTTATGTCCTTCTGATCAGTGTCTGGATGAAATTAAATCTTCTAAGTTTGATATATTTCATCTGAGCTAGTCTGCAATTACTTCTAGACATCCATCATAACACAATGCAATACAGTAAGATCCAGGGAAATCCATTGAGACTTACCTGGGAAGAGGCAACAAAACCGGAACACAGCACAAGAACAATTAGGAATTGTTGGATATTCACTGCTGTTTTATTGCTGGATAGACCTGGTTTTGCCAACATGCTTAGTGAGATGGAGCCTATCCTATGGTTTATTTGATTGTTGTCACTGGGAGGGTAGCGGGAGATTATTCCTTTTGTATTGTTTTTATATTGAGCTTTTATATTTGTAAAGTGCCCGGAGTCACTATGAGTGTGTTGGACAACCATATAAAATTTCTTAAATAAATAAATATTCATTCATTGCTTTACATACACAGGTGAAGGTTATAGTACTGAAAGAGCTGAGGTGACATTAATGGCTTTAGATAGCCAAATGCAGGAAACAATTCTTATCCTCAAATATGTTGGCCCCCTTTTATTAGATGGAAAGGACCTGGCTGCGTATGTAAATACAAAATAATTCAAAGGGTTCACTTGGGTTTCAAAAGGTACCCCACAGATTTCTATAAATTCCAATATATTGTGAAGAGAATACATGTTAGCTCCTCCTGCTTACTCTGTTAGACACATTAATTAGCATAAGAGGCATTACAGACTGCCTCTGGTATGTATGCTTGCTTCTTATATCCATTAATATATGCAGGAGCTCTACCATTACATAGGGAAGTGGCATTTTATTTATTTCTGGCATTTTCCATTCAAAGATTTGGATAGCAGATGATGAAAAGACCTCTGATTAAGATCAAGGACAGGTGTAGTCAGTGACTGATCTCAAGGTAGAATATATACTGTAGTGTTTTCTAGGGTTTCCTGCCTAGGCAGGGGACTGGATTAGAAGACCTCTAAGGTCCCTTCCAATTCTGTTATTCTGTATTCTGTATAAGCTACCTTATGTCAGTATTTGGAGAAGTAAAATCTTCTTCTTGGAATATGAATGACATGGATCGTCTTGTATGAAATGGCATCACAGAATAACAGTCATACTTATTACAGTAATGGACTTCCAGAGACCCCATTGTACTAGCCTCTCTATTTCCAAACTGGGACTGCAGAACCACCCACATGTTCACAGATGAATCACACAACAGCATGTCTTCTTCGAATCCAAAGGATTTTTATTATTATTATTATTATTATTATTATTATTATTATTATTATTATTATTATTATTATTATTATTTAATCTGTAGTGAGATTCACAGTCTTTGAGGCTGGTTAATAGCTCAGCAGCTCGAGTCCTAACCAAGGACCTAGGAACTGTTAAGATATCGTCGGAGGATGTAAGCTGTTCCGAGTAAGGTGGTTTTTTGTAGAGTCAAAATGTTCAAGTCCGGTAAATTTAGAATTTCTAAATAGCGGGGTAGCCCTTTGGGTATTGCTCCAAGGGCTCCAATTACAATCGGAACAACACATGATTTCTTTTTCCATAGTCGTTCAACTTCGATTTGCAAGTCGAATTATTAATAAAGTTGTTATTATTATTATTATTATTATTATTATTATTATTATTATTATTATTATTATTATTATTATTATTATCTCTTTATTAAACATGAAACTCAGTCAACTGATCATTTAAAAATGTGTCACAAATACCATTGGCTGGTGCTAATGGTTGATATGGGTTCAGGGGTGAAATCCAGCAGGTTCTGACTGGTTCTGAAGAACTGGTAGCGGAAATTTTGAGTAGTTTGGAAAACCAGCAAATGCCACTTCTGGCTGGCCCCAGAGTGGGGTGGGAATGGAGATTTTGTAGTATCCTTCCCTGGAGTGGGGAGGGAATGGAGATTTTGCAGTATCCTTCCCCTGCCATGCCCACCAAGCCACACCACGCCCACCAAGCCTTGCCCACAGAACTGGTAGTAAAAAAATTTGGATATCACCACTGTACGGGTTGCTGCCAGCGTCCTAGGTATCGACCTAATACCTTTTTAAAATATATGATGTTCCGAGTAGCGCAGTTTTTTGCAGTTCCGCTGGTATTATTTCAGGAAGCTGCAATCTCTTGATGTGTTTTGTAAAATTCTTGGACATGGTACCAAGTGCCCCTATGACAATGGGTATCACTGTTACATGTTTCATCCATATTATATACACAAAATGTGAAATCACAGCTGTCAGTTTTTTAACTGGTGTTGGCCTTCTTATATGCATGCATCCAGTTCTTTCCAAGAACCTAGGAGAAGGGGTCTGCAACCTTAAACACTCAGAGCCATTTGGACCCATTTCCCAAAGAAAAGAAAATACCGGGAGCCACAAAACCCTTCCCGTGCCTGACTATTTTTGAGCGGCCACAAAACTAGCATATGTAATTGAATTAAATGTTCTGTTTTCTTCTGAAACTTTTCTTTTCTTAGATTTATCTATGGGGTTGGTCTACCAAGGGGTTGAGAAGCTCAGTAAATCACATGCCAGTGGGCGTTGCACATTGGCGGTTGTGATGCATATTTTGAGTAACAGGGAGCCACAGCAGAGGAGTGAAAGAGCCACATGCGGCTCCAGAGCAGCAGATTGCTGACTTCTGACCTAGGATGTTGTAAAAGATCAGCACAGTATATGTGTGGATTCAAGCAGTGTGGCTTTTTGTAACTGACAAATAGAAATGTTGCCAATGCGCAGATTTTTTTAAGCACCATCCAAGATTTTTGGGTACAGCGTCCACAGGGCTGACAACTTACTGAGACCATCATAGCCAGGTTATGCCATAAACTTTCAATTTCAATTCTCAGATTTTGATACTTTGTGATCATCTCCAGTTCCTTGTCTTCTCTTCTTTTATCCCTGGTATTATCACATCAATAATCCAACTTTCTTCTTTTCAACCGCGGTTAAATTTGATGTGTTATGCCATGCCTTTATCAGTTTGCATTTGGAAATCCCACAATGCTTTATTTTAACTTGCTCATTTTGACCACTTTTTCAATTATATATTTACACTAATTATTCATGACTAGCACATCATAATTTATACAGATATTTCAGTTAATAATTTTGTCACTTGTAATCAGTTCATGCAATCTTCTTGAACAAGCCGAGTAGATGAATTACTGTTTCTTTTGCTTCTTTGCACACTCGATAGTTTGAATCATTTGATGATTTTTCAATAGTGGCTTTGATTACATTACTTTTATTATTATGGGTTCTACCTGAATGTAATATTCCAACTGATTTTTGTATTATGTTTTGCATTGTTGTCTGCCACCCAGCATTCCATTGGTAGATGGGTGGTCATATAAATTTGTTAAACAAACAAACAGTTTCTTTGAGCTTCAGCCAGGTCATTTCAAGGGGTGCTGTTTACCCCCTCGTTATTAAAACAGGATAGTAGTAGTTGTAAATGGGGTTTTTAAAAAGCCAGCATGACTAATGTGTTAAAGGAAGACCACAAAAACTGAGATTCAAATTTCCACTCAGCCATAATGCTCTCATTGAGCAAGTAGTCTACCCATTAAAAGCTTTTCTGCCCTCCAGCCTTAAGCTTCTTGACTCCTGCTCACAAACCAGCCAGAAATGAAAATAGCTTAAGAAATCCTTTTTCTGATTTAACTTTACATTTACCACAGCCTCTGATTGGTGGCTTCCTTTGCTTGTTTACCTTTCCCATTTGAGCTGGGAAAGCAAGCATCAATCCCTTTCCTTTCATGTGCGAATCTTTTAGGACATGTAGTTCCATGTATGTAGTTCAAAAACATTTTTATGAGAATCCAATATATTTTTTCTTGCCCTATATAGCGTGATACATGGGAGTAAATTCCATCTAGTGGGCAGCAGAATTTAAAACTTTTAAAAATGACTTTTTAATAACACAACGCACATTGAACTGAAGATACATCAACATCATTTGACGTATTTTAGTTAGTGGCTGTTTCAGAAAGTCAAGATGGAGAAAAGAATCATAGTCTAAAATCCCTTTTCCTTTTAATCTGTTCCTTATAATGCTCAGATTGACTAGTCCAGGAGTCAGCAACCTGCGGCTCTGGAGCCGCATGTGGCTCTTTCACCCCTCTGCTGCAGCTCCCTGTCACTTAAAATAAGCGTCAGAACTGCCAATGTGGGACACCCACCGGCACACAATTTACTGAGCTTTTCAACCCCCGGTAAGCCAACCATGGATAAAGCCAAGAAAAGAAAAGTTTCAGAAAAAAACAGATTTTTTAATTCAACTATATATGCTAGTTTTGTGGCCGCTCAAGAAATAGTCAGGTACAGGAAGGGTTTTGTGGCTCCCGGTGTTTTCTTTTCTGGGAGAAATGGGTCCAAATGGCTCTTTGAGTGCTTCAGGTTGCTGACCCCTGGACTAGTTTAACACAGACTTTGATAGAATGAAGTCACTCGAACAGCGATACAGATCCAGAAAAACTTTCTTCCTGTATCATGGCTGTGATGCATGAGGATTAGGAGTGCCCCCAGAAGAGGGTCAAAAAAGTCAAGATGGCCCCAGCAGTGCAACTGAAGCCCCACCCACTTTTTGTGCATCATTTTGCATCCTGGCCACCCTGCCTTCTCAAAACATTGGTCCAGCTCTTACTTTCCTTTTTCCTGTCTCTGCATTGCTTCTTTTTTCCAAGTTCCTAATGATCTGTTCCTACTACCTGTCACCTACCTTCTTTCTCATCTACTGCCTTTTCTGTTTAGGTTTCCCTCCAAACCAGTTAACGGGTGGAATGGTTTTTTGCATTACAGTTGTTCAGTTGAATCTAAGCATGGCCACTTGATTGGGCTTTAAATACATGAAGAGATCAATGCAAATTTTCAGTCCTTTGTATGTAACAGCAGATGCATTTTCTCAAGTGATTGACATTTAAATCAAACATTACAATAATTGAGCTAACACTGCCTTTCCAAAGATTTTAGCAGAAAACAATTATTGTATTAACATTATCTCTACAAATGTCAAACAAAACAAAAAAAGTATCCTCTTCATTGTACAATGATCAGTTCTTCTTGATTCTTATGTTTCTAGTAATTGAACTTTGATATTGTGTTCTAACACATTCCAAAGACATGTGCAGGGGTTAGAATCCTAAATAATCTTGGAAATAACCTGTATCTGTAAAGGTAATGGTTGGAAGGTGTTAGGTTCTATTGATCAGTTTTCAGGAGAGGCATTTATTGTAATGGAGTACATTCAGTAGGTGAAATAGTACTGAGGGAGGAGCTGTTTTCTAATAGTCGTAGTTTAACCACAGCATTTAAGAGGACCTATTCTAGACTGAACCGGATGGTACTGATCTAGTGGTACTGGACAGCTGCTAATCCATTTATTTCAAACCAAACATCCCACCCATTTAAAAGGGGGGGGAGGGAGATACTAACAAAAAACATTTGGAACAGAAAAACAAATTATTCTAATGCAGGAGAACATTAGTTTTATGGGGAAATGAAAAAGACGAATAAATCTGAATGATTTATTAGTCTACTAGCCTAGGGCTTATTTACAAAAGACAGGCAGAATTATTACTATCTGGAGTAAGGTTTATCTGGTGATCCTTTGTAGCTGTGTAATTGTGAGAATGGCAGTGTGTGGGGGCAAATACAGTAGAGCATCTGCCAAGCCACCTCCACTGATCATCTTGCACCACTTGGCACTATTCCTGCTCCTCTTCTGCCTGTTTTTCTGCTGTCTTCAAGCTTACAAGCCGTAGCAACAGGAAGAGAAGGAGCAGACTCTTACTTTCCATGCCACCTCCGCTGGACAGTAGATGGATAATGCCCCTAGAAGAGCAGTAACGGCATTGTTCTAAAGGGTAGCTCATTAGCGGGAGGGTCATCTTAATTATGGCCTCCATAAATCTGGAATCAACAGAATGCATATCAATAAAAATTTTAGAGCAGGGGAAATTTGGCATCTGTTTGCCTCATTTTATATCAGGATGCTACCATTGTACAGCTCTCCACACTACCAAGTGATGAATTGATAAGCAGCCACCCTGTCTCACACAGCCATCTGGATCCAAGCAGAGCAAGGAAATGCCACATCACTAATAATTTGCATGCTGAGGGAAAAGCTTCCTATTGTGTAGCCCACTGCCCTGAATCTGGAACCTCAAAAATTTAAAAATGAAAAGAAATCATCTGGGAGATTGCACATAAAAGATCAGAGGTTGCAAACATAAAAGAGGAACTACCCCTGCAATGACCCCTGTGGCAAAGAAAACTCTGGAGTGAATTAAGGAAAGCTATAGTCTCTTTCCTCTAAGGATAGTCTAAATTTTCATTGCTCTTTGCCACATAACAAATGCATGAAAATGACCCTTTGGAGGAGGGAGTTGGGCTTCTACTGCCAACTTCATGCCAAACTTCCCTTTAACTTGAAGATCAAAACAGATTTTTAAGTGTATGGGGCACCAACTGCAGCCAGGTTCATCTTGCCTGTGGGTTTGCCCCCATCAGCATGCCCAAACTCTGGCTGGCACTGTATGATTGTATTTCATAGTAATGATGTCTGCAGCCTAGAATTATTCAAGTGAGTGGCATGTAAATATTTGCAACCAAATGAAAGAATGAATAAAAACTCAGTCTATATATGCTTCTGCTGTTTCACAATGAGGCATAATATGCTTGACTGGGCTAAATTGGCTTTGGACATGCCAGGAGTTCAATTTTAACTCCTCTTTTTATGCCAAAATATTTTTTTTTAAAAACATCCCTTTAAATGTGCTGGGCTTCAGCTTCCAGAGTTCTTAGGCAGAATGGCTAAAATGCTAACCAGGAATTCTGGAAATTGTGATCTCTAGCTAAACTTCTCTGTGGCACACCAAAATTCTCTTTAACAATTAATGGGTCATTTTAGGCTGCCCCAAGCCAGCTCACTGACATCTCCATGATTGTCTTGTCCAAGGAGCTTCAGACAGCCCCTTCAAACCTCCAAGTCTGCCAGGGAAGAAGCCAGTCCCTGTAATGTGACCAACCATTTCCCACTCTTAGGGGGAATTTGTACTGTACACCAGGAGTGCAACCTGAGAGGAAGGAGAGGAAAACCCTGTCTTTTGAAAAGCTTTGATCTCAAAATGATTTTTGCCGTGTTAGAGAAATATTGAGTGAAGTTCATTTTCAACTGCAGGCATCAATAAGTTACAGCACACACTTTTGCACAGATGTGCCAAATCCCAATAAACCTTAGAAAAAAGCCCTGGCTTTACTTCTTACAGCAGCAAGCATGGGTTCAGTGCCTTGAATGCTCAGGAGATGGATTATAAAGATGGGGTGGCTTCCACATTCCAGACTCCCAATTTTAAAGCCTGAAATTTTTACACTGGAGTTGTGAAAATATGGGAATCACATGTGTGCATGTTTTTCTGAATCTCTCTCCTGGAGTGATCTTTAAAAAGGAAATATTCCCAGCCCTCAATGGCCACTTGCCATTTCTTGAACTTTAAATACAATATGCTGTGTCTTCCTTGCTTTTTTCATTTGAAACCTGTATCCATGACTTCATCTTCTCTAGCTAAGGGTCAAGACCCCTTTCCTGTAGAATCTTGCAGGAAACAGTGGGGTGGAGGGGAGCAGTTCCTTGTTCCCTTCACCTCAACATTAAGCATTGAGATTGCAGTGCAGTGGCAAATATACCGGGAAGGAATGGGCTTGCATTGGGCATTCATATGGAGGTGATATTTTTAAAAGGATGTCATTTTAGAAGTAAAGTAGGAAGCAAGCACAGGGTCCCATAAAGCAGGCCAGGAAGCATATAATTCCAAGCTGCCACAGATGATTGACAATCATACCAAAATTTATGGAACCCTTAGTATTCTTACCTTTCCCCAGAATCAGATGGAGAGCAGTTTTGGACGACAAGCACTGATATCAATAGAGAAAGCAACAAACTAAGATAAGCTTTCTGAGAGGGACTTCCTGGTTATCTGCTCCAGTACTAACACCCTCAAATTCCTAGAGAAAGTGCTTAGACATGATTCTTAGCTACCTTAGTGGTGGTGTGCCCCTGTCCTAGTATTGGACAGGAAAGCAGGACAAAAGCCAATGAAGAGAAGTCTGCAACAGGAGACAACTAGACAAGAGGGGATGTGCCTATTGCAGCCAAAAGTAGTCAACATGAGCTGGGTAGATCTCAAGCCTTACTGAGGTTTCTGCCAAATTGTGCAGGCTGCAGAACTACAGGTTGGGAGAATGTATAAAATACATCCAGCCAGAAAAGCCTGAAGTCACATGCTTCTGAAATTGTGGGTGAAAGGGTGAGAGGAAGGCTGTGTCATACAGGGGTGTTCAAGAATACACCTGATTCCCAATCAGGATGGACAGATATGCCCTAAATTTCATATCTTCCTATAGAGGCTTGAAGGACATCTCTGGGTTTCCTTCAACACAAAACATTCCCAGCTCTCAAAGTGGAACTCTCATCTTGACCATGCCACTTAGCATAATTGTTGGGTGTTGTTATTCAAAATATCTGAAGTTCTAGACTGAGGAATGTTGATTCTGGAAATTATGGGACTTGTTACCCAACTTAAGATATGTGAACAGGTAAAGTGAAAATTGAAGAATAAACATCTGTGCCCATTACTCCCCAGGGGGAACAGTGGATGGGGATAGTTTTGGACTGTACCCCACAATCTGCAGGGTTGTTTTTTTTCATAGAGGGAGAAATGATTATTTTTTCAAATAGCTCGATATTGTCCCTTCCAATATATGCTGCGTCCGGTCAAAGTAAAAATATTTTGTCTCATTTTACACGGAGTATATACTTGTTTTATATATTTTGAATTTGTATAGACTTGTTTTATAGATTGTGCAGCAGAATGAATATACTTCTTTGCCTTTAAAATACATATTTGTATTTTATTTTAGCTCTGATTGGGTCATGCTGGCCTTCACACATGTATCAGGTTTAACTAAGCAGAGTTTTGTTTTAGATCTTTATCCACTTTTATTTCATTTTAAAATCATTAGGGCAACTTGTGTTGCAGGAGACTTGCAAAACTTTTGAAATGTAAGAGGGATGTTAACTGTTCACCCATGTTTCTGATGGTCTACTTCCATGTTCTAAATGGGTGTTTGGCAGAGGTGGATTTCAGCAGGTTCTGACCAGTTCTGGAGAACCGGTAGTGGAAATTTTGAATAGTTTAGAGAACCGGTAGTAAAAATTCTGACTGGCCCCACCCCCATCTATTCTCTGCCTCCCAAGTCCCAGCTGATTGGGAGGAAATGGAGATTTTACAGTATCCTTCCCCTGCCGTGCCCACTAAGCCACGCCCACCAAGCCACACCCAGAGAACTGCTAGTAAAAAATTTTGAAACCCACCACTGGTGTTTGGTCTGATTCAGGTTTGTGTGTTGGCTTTCTCTTGTCACACCACATAACAGAATGGTGTTTGCAACAGTGCAGGCATTCCTGCACTGTTACCCATTTGCAAATCTGGATCTTTCAGATACATTCTGCAACACTAAAAGCTATCTCGTAAATCCTAAACCAATACATTAATTGCTTTCAATTTATCAGTCTCAAATCACTCGGTCTAATTACCATTCATCTGGAGTTTGTGTTTTTAATGGTTTATGGGTATTGTTGGTAATCTTTTAATTTCTCATTAAAAACAGTATCTTGTATGCACTATGTGTGAAAAGCCCTAATCCGATAAATCAAGCAAGAGTAACACGGTTAAAAGAAAATCAGTGAAACAATATTTGGGGTTTATATATTTCTGCCAGTCAATTTGTAATTAAAAGTTGCTACTTACAAAAAAAAAAAAAATACACAGTTGTTGCTATGAAAGCCATTATCAGTCAGCATTTTCATATGAATACTGCCTTAATTAATTAGCAAGAAGTAAATACATTATATATCAAAAAACGCTTTTTCCACTGAACCCATGTGTTCCAGAACAAAAGCCTTAATAAACTACACAAAAGAGGGACAAATTAGCTGATCCCACCTTCCAAGCTTTGCTTTTAGCTTTCAAGTCTTTTAAAGTTGGTTTTCCACCGTGCTTTTTTTTTTCTTGCTGTTTTTTAATGCATTGTTTATTTCACTTTGGATAGGGTGGAGGGATGGTAGACAAACAGTACATTCACACACACACACACACACACACACACACACACACACTCTAACCATTCAAATTAAATTCATTTTGAAATCAGTTTGCACGATCGTGGAAAACAAGAGTGTTTATGATTATTAAAACTGAATATAATTATGATCATATGAATGATCCCTCTAGAACAACTTATTTACTGAAGACTAAAATGCTGGGAAAGATGGAGGGCAAAAGAAGAAGGGGATGACAGAGAACGAGGTGGCTGGATGGAGTCACTGAAGCAGTCGGCATGAGCTTAAATGGACTCCCGAGGATGGTAGAGGAAAGGAAGGCCTGGAGGAATGTTGTCCATGGGGTCACAATGGGTCAGACTAAAAACAACCAAAAAGGACTGTGTCTCTGTTCACAAAGCAGGGAGGGGAGGAATGGTTCATCAAATGTTTTACTTGCTTTGTGCACTTTCTATAGAGTGAAAGAAAAGGCCTTTCTCCTTTAACAATGAAAGAAGAAGGGAGGGTCACCAAGCCCATAACTTCCCTGAAGGCTGAAATGACTTGAAGTCTAGAGCCCCTTTTCAAACTATTCCTGCCAATCCAGTGACTGGAGACGTTATTTTAATTCATCCCTTGGAGAACTAGCTTAGTGGCAGCTGGCCTTTCTGTGGAAGGCTGTATTCAAGGGACAGCTACAGATCTAAGAGGTGCAATCTTGACAGCATTGTTTAAGGTGCCTTCTGCTGTCCCATAGAAGGCTCCTGGTATAGCTATGACCTTGGTGGGCCCCTAAAACATGGTTTAACTGAGGAAGTAATCATGGCCTTAGAGAGGTGGGCAGGTGACACAGCTCAGCTCATCTACCTCTCAGTTCCTTAGCCTGAGAAAAAACCCCTCAGGTGGGGCAGGTGCAACTGCTATCTCCATCTCCATGGTGCTGCAAATACCAAGGAGGAAAGCTGGAAGCAAAAAAATGTTTTATGGCAGCTTCTTCAAGGCTGATGCCCTCCAGATTGTGCTCAAAATTCTCACCTACCCAGCCAGAAGTTTTATTGTCCTAAACCAAACATGTGGGTTATATCAGTTGAACTGTGTGAGAGCAATGTTTATTATGACATGACCCATCAAGCTGAGGATAGATTGCCAGACATTCAACATGGCGGAACCCCTGCCAGACATTCAACATGTCTTCATTCTACTTGTTAGAGGAAGGAGATATATGAAGCTTTGATAAGTCTACTATAGGGCTGTTAAAGTCATGGCCGTAGGCTGGATCCATTATATGGTGGCCAAGCCTGCACCCAGTTTAGCAAAGGAGGGAAAAGTCCTAATACATCACGTGAGGACGCAAGTTTGACACCCCTGGTCTACTGCATTTGGACATCTGCCCTCATTTTGCTAGCCATGAAGATTAGAGAATGACTGCCTCTTTCCTCTTCAAGAGTGTATTAGGATATCATTACATGATGACTCCTCCCTATTCAATAATTAGCAGCATTTTCTACAAAAATGGCAGTGTTGATAAGTCATTAACTTAATGTGGTCAACTATGCAGTTTAGCAATTTTTATAGGGACCTCTCCATCTTAGGTGTTTTTACTTGGCATGTGCTTATATTTAAGCACAATGTAGGATTTATTTTTTTCATTACACAATCACCCTTTGAGGTAGGTTGGCTGCTAAATGGTGCCTGAGCTAAAGTCCGTCAGGGAACTGCCATGGTTGATGGCGGGTGAGAACCAGTGCCTTAAAAACTGACTTTTTTATAAAGTTATGTGCTTTAGTCCCACTGCACCTGGAATTCTCCTGTTTCTTCCTGGATTTCTACTCCCAAGTGATAATACCTCAGGATCATTGAGCGCTGTGAATCATCTGCCCTGCTTTTTCTCACTCTCCCAGTCCTGTACAAGTAGCAGTACGAAGCTATTCATAGCCATCCTAATAGATGATCTGGCAGCCTTTTTCTGCATGTGCCTGCTGCAGTCCCTCACTGCAGACAATTTTTCCCTCTTCCCGAGTGCCTTGATGTTTATCATTGCTATATTTGATTCCACCACCCATCTGGAAAGATCTTTCCTCCCTCTGGCCCTCATAAATAACACAGTCCAGCTCCAACCAAAAGCGGCTGATGGAATCAAGACCTGTTGGCCTTTGGCAATCCTTCCTGGAATTTTTAGGGCTTTCACCAGTCAGGAAGAAAAGCTTTGATGCTTTGGAGTTTGGATTTTATGAAGACCATGTTATAGGGTTCAGCCAACTCATGAAGTGTCAAGTGCAGGGCATTCTTTCATCTTGTCTCTTGAGTGGGAAATCAAGGATGCTCCCACTTATTGCAACCAAAGACTAAGGCTCAGGAAGCATCTTCAAAATGAAAGCTCCTTTCATTTTCTGTGTGTCTCACTTAGCATACTGCCAACTCCCACATTCCCTTCATACTAACTCCTAGAGACCTATCTGTCTGCTCTGGAGACTATATCAGATAAGGGGGAGCTGGGAAGCTGCATGCTTCTTCACCCTTCGAGTTTGAAGCTCTATTTTAAGGGCCTCGAGACATCTCTCTCCCACTTCCTGGATGCCTGTTATGAAGACAAGCAAACATGTGTTGTACTTTCAAGTTATTGGGATGACCAAATGAAAGTTGTAATCTCAGACATTCTAATCATGGCATTCAAAAACAAGCCAATTTGGGGGGATAAATTGTTCCTTCACCCTTACAGAAAAGAGGAAGGGGTATCAGTGGGGTTTACTAAGCACAAAAAATTAGCATCCCCATGTAACTAGTAATAGTTACTAGTTATATAGCTCATCATGTAACTGGTAAAATAACCCACCATCAACTGAATAGTGAGTCATTATGGTATGATGGTTAAAGTGTTGCCCTGGAATCTGGAAAACACAGTTTCATGTGGACACTCAACCATCTACATTGGGTGGGTATAAGCCAATCATTCTCCCTCAACTCAATCTACCACCTAGAGGTATCTTGTGAGGAAAATTAACTGGAAGAAAATTATGCCCATATCTTTGAACTCCTGGATGAAAACTCCTGGATGAAAAGCGGACACGCACACACACACACACACACACACACACGGAATATATAAATAACTGGACATTATGATTCAGCTTTTTTTTTTTTTGAAGCTGACATTTTCACATTTTTTTTCATTTAAGCCTAATTCATACCTTGTTCATTCATAGAAGACCACTAGTTCACTTTCTTATGCAAGAAAGTGGCAATGTTTTGGGGTATCTATTCCTTTCACATTCAAGCAAACAATGCAGAAAAAGAATGCACTTTTAAGAATCAATGGGCCAGAAAGGTTTTATTGCCTCTTTGATGTTCAAATTAGAGTCCCTTGCCTGCTTTCCATATGACTGGGTAAGAGATTTAATGGCCAGCTACAACTCTGTGAGTCTACAACTCTATGTAAATGAATATATAAGACATGTCACTATTTGCAACTAACCACAGCTCAAACATACCCCTTTCTCCCTCTCCTGTCCTCACAAGGTTGTTTTTTTGTTCTCAGACAGTCAATGAGATAGGTCAGTGAGCTGTCGTAAATGGAATTGATGTACTGAAGTACTATTTTACCAGTTATTCAACCCAGATACATGCCCAGAATGCATAAAAACTGTTCAGACATGGCATATTGTATGCTCGCATACGTTTTTTGTCAATTTAAGGAAAGTTAGACAGCTCCAAGATGTCCATGGAAGAATTTAAAAAAAGTTAAGATGGCTGCCTTGAATGTGTGATAAAGCAGGTAAAAAGGGCTGAGGTTTCAACTACACAGTCCTGGCCGCCATCTTTAATTTTTCAACACCCACCCACCCCATGAACATTCTTGGAACATATTCAATGGCACTTCATTTGCCTCTGCAAGTGAACACCATTTCAGATGTTAAGCTTGTAAGATGAGATCCTGTGTGTAATAGAAGATCACTGTTAGTGGCTAGCCACAACTTCCTTGATCTTAGCAGACAGCCATTGTACCTCCAACATCACAGAAATTAATGCATCTAATATTAGTGCTTTCCCTATAGTTCATTTGCCCAGGTTTTGAGAGATAATCCCAGATAAGCAACTTAACCAGAGAAAGAGAACATGTAACCTTTGTACCTAACCTGGCTTAATAACATAGAATAGTTGTAGCTGGTGGTTCAACTGTGATCTCCTTGGTGCTCTCTGAGCTTGATTGTTTTTTTGCCACTTGTATGTAAATAGAGAGCAAATCCTACTACCTTCTAGCATTGATGATGTTACCTAGTTGGGTAATGAAATGTTTGCAACTAAACAATCGAGCTAAGAGAGCACCAAGGATCCTACTAACTGAAAATCAAAGCAAAACCTTTCTCCTAGCTGCATCTTGGGTGACCAAAATCAGTCCTTCTAGGTACCCACAATCACCAGATATGCTTTAGTGACACTTTCAAAGAATTTTCAGGCTGTTCCACACAGTCTTTCCCAGTCCATCCTAGAAATGCCATGGTTTGAATCAAAGATCTTCAACTTCCAGGCTTCCAATTCTTCATCCCTGAAATATTCCAATAGTTTAATGAATATGTTTCAGAAGCAGTTCCAGATCAGCACATTTTAAATGAGAGTCAACAACATATAAAATCATATTTTGATGTAGCATCTATGACCAGGTAAATAGAAATAAGGGAAATAAAATCATGTGTTGCTTTAGAGTGTTGAACAAAGTGCCTCATTTATTATCTCTGCAATAGCAATTCTGTATACAGTAAGTCACATTGTTATTCAATGTGCGGTAGATATAATGAAACTGTTCCCTTCTGTGGGAGCAGCTCTTAATACAAGTGCATCTTTGTGGCTTCGAAGCTCTACCTAACAAGGTAAGAACAGGAGGAAGAGATTTCTAACTGTTTAAAGAGCTTGAATAAAAGACAGCTTGAGACCTTATGGCTGTATTTTCTCTTTAATTAGTTTGTGCAGAAGTATATTTGCATGGGAAGATTTAGAGCATGTGCACAGACTTAATTAAGAAAACAATGCATTCCCTCTTAAGATAATGAATTGGGGATTATGGAAATTATTATTCTAGATCCTTCCATGGGTTAGCTGAGGTTGAATATCCGATAAACTTTTAAAATACATTAAGGTCAGCAGCTTGGAGGCTGTCAGTAAAGTCACTTGATACCACTCAGCCTAAAAGGAATAATTACAAGGGATGTCTGCAGTTGGCCTTTACCTTACACAAGAGATTGGAGAATGACAAGGAGCAGTGACACAGAAGGAAGTACAATTCTCCTAGCTGGGATGAACCTTTATGAGTTTGAGTATAATCCAGACAAATTTGGTTGCAGAGAAGACCTCTTGAAATCAGAGGGATCAAACAGCTTATCTATGACATCAGTCTTACATAGATTTTTAGGATTCTGTTTTGTTCTCCATGCCAATATTTACATGAACCCATTGTGAGAGGGTATGGAATTGGGCATCATCAATATACAGATGGTTCTCACACAAGACAGATATTCTTTTGTTCAGCAGAACATCGGCTACAATGATATATGGGTTAGAGAATATTTGTAGCTCAGGGTTGAGTCGAGGGATCCTTGATGCTCTCTGGACTTGGCTATTTTCTTGTAGACATTTCATTATCAAAACTAGGTAACATCATCAGTGCTAACAGGGTGTGGTATTTGCTCTTATTTGATATTCTAGTGGCTTGCCCTACCAGTGTTAGTGGAAGTGATCTTGGTGACTCTTTGGTTGGGCTGTTTTCTACTAGCTTTTTTGGTTTCTTGATTGGGGTATTGTTGCTTCTTGATTGTTAGTCTAATGTTACTTTTGGTATTGATTTTTGCTCATCTGGGTATTGATTGCTGGTGAGGAGGTGTTTTGATTTTTTTTTTTTTGGTTCCTTTTTTGGCTTGTCTCTTTTGAATAGTATGTAGATGTTGTTTATGTCTGTGTGCCTGTTGATGGCTGATTTGTCAGAGTACCAGGCTTCCTAAAATTCTCTAGCATTTTTGGATTTGGCTTGGACTAGGATGGTCATTTTCCCAGTTAAAACTATGGTTAAGTATATTATCCATGTGTTGTGAAATTAAGCAGGTGTTCATCATCACTTCTGACTGCTAGTTGGTGTTCATTGATGCATTCTGCAAGTCTTCTGCCTGTACCCTATGTACTACATGATGACTGTTGCAGTACTTACTCTGTATGTTGTATATGACTCCTATTTTTTCTTCAGGGGCTGCTGGATTTTTTGGTTTACTTAGAATATTTTGAAGAGCTTTGGTTGGTTTGTGTGATATGCTGATGTCATGTGGTTGTAATAGTCTGTTGGTAGTTTCTCATATTTTTAATGTATGGTGGTGTTATTTCACAGCTTGTGTTGGTTGTGCTATATTGGGTTGAATGGCTAGGCACTTTTAATGTGGTTGCATCCATTTTGTTGGAAGATGTTGTACAGATGATCTGTTTCATTCTTCTGATTGCTGTAGTATGCTTGGGCTCATCTAAACAGTGGTCTTACACAACTTCTCTTGTGGGAGGTTACATTGTTGCTTTGATAGTGGTGTGGCTGGTTTTTCAATATACTTGTGTCTCTAGTTGCTATCACTGTCTCTACTGATGGGGATATCCAGGAAGGGTAGTGTGTTGCTGTTTTCTTTTTCATTTGTGAATTTGATTCCTTTGAAGATGTTGATGGTTTTGTATGTGTTCTCTAGTTGGTCCTTTTTTATTATGACAAAGGTGTCATCTATATACCAGATCCATACTTTGGATTGTATGCATGGGAGTGCAATTGATTCCAGGTGTTGCATGTATCGATTTTATGGAACCAATTCTTAGGTTGGCAGGTTTGATTAATCTTCTGACATAATTTAAAATAATGATTGTTTTGTATAAATGGTTTGAAACCCAGCTGAAAAGCCAACCTCTTCATGCTTCTGCTTGGATTCATACTGAATCTTATATTCATTTCTTGATTTCTGTGCTGCCATCTTTGATTATTCTTTTGATGGGGAACCACAAGAATATTTCTTCTCTGTAACAGCACCCAAATTATAGAACTCTCCAATTCAAATTCTATTTGGAAAGTGAGTAAATGTACTAGATTCTGTTTTAACCCAACTAATGGTCCACAGGTATTATTAATCTTAAGAATAAAGGCAGAAACCAAGCTCAACAAGTCATTGAGTGATCAGAGTCACGTGAGTTTAAGGAATGCAACTTTTGCATAAAAATTATGCATGCCTAAAGAACAAATTTTCTTGGCAATAGAACCCTATTTGTCAAGATGAATTTATTTTGAAAACTTTAGTGGCTGGCAATTAGGATGGGGTTAATCCCTTCCCAAGATATTTAACCTTATAAATTTTCAATTCTGCACAGCAAGTCCATAAAACAAAATTCTAGAACCTGTGTTGGATTGTGTTGAGTTGCCTTATTGTTCTTTAAGCAGACCTTAGAGTCTATCTTAATTTGGTGCCTCACTGTGTCTGAATCTCAAAAACCTTGGCCTGGCTTTCTGCATTACAGGACTGATTGTATTATTGATTGGGTAACTGCCTTAGCATCCCAATGCCTCAGACAGGATAGTTTCTAAATTCACTGGAGAAGAATTAGCGTCTCTTCCACGTGTTTAAGGCCAGGTTCACAATGAAGAAAGTTAGGTAACTAATCCAAGTATTTCATTCTAGAAATATTTATTTCTTGAATACAGAAATGGAGTTTGTAAATATATACAAAAACATGACTGTAAGCTAGCATGATACCAAAGTCATCTTAGCTTGCAGCTGTCACCACATCTGGGGTACCTTGGTTGTAAGTACAGTATTTTTCAACCAAACTGGTGCTCTCCAGAGGTTCCTGGCTGGAATTGATAGGTAAGTCAACTTACCTGATGGACTTCAGACTCCAAAAGGCTGAAGTCTTACTGAGAAATGAAAGCTGATGATCCAAACAAGCACAATAAAATCTCAGTAGCTTTAAATGGCTCCTGCTTTGCAAATATGGTAATTACAGTCTGTTATTTGCCACTTCCCACTTGCCCTGGAATGCTAAGCACATACTCTATTCAAATCCAATAAGTGAGAGAATTAAGTAAGGTGGTTCAGTCAACAAGGCTCAGAGAAATCATTACACATGATATTACTACTAAAATAAAGACTGTTTTTGGAAGGGGGTGGTTCAGCATATACCTTTCATTAAAAAAAAAGACTTTGGCTCAAGGCAATCATTTGTTTAACATGCACAAAAATCTGTTTTTAACATGCATGGGGGAAGGGGAGTACACTTCAAAGGCATATTTTCTGGTTTGGGGCATTACAGTTTGAGAACTACAGGCCCCTTTCCAAACAAGGGGAAGAAAACAACCCCACACCAAATGAACTCTTGAGAAACAGGCAATGTATGTACAGAATTTGGAAGTCTCCCAATTGCAAGAGGGGGTGTTTGCACATGAAGGTCAAGCGTTGTGTTGTTATCCCTACTTCGGTAGCTTCAAGATGTTTGGACTTCAACCCTCAGAATTCCCCAAGCAATATGCTGTAAAAACTACAATCACAACTCCAACAGCAGTGTGATATTTTAGAGTACTTCCTCATCTTTAAACCAGAAGAATTCAAGGTACACACCCCATTCCCATAACTTTCAGAAGGCTGAACTATAATGGTTATCCCACCATGGTCTACTAATGAACTTGGGTAAATTATTTTGGGTTTGACCAGTAGATTTACACACACACACACACACACACACACACACACAGAGCGACAATCTGTTGTTCCATTTGTCTTCACAGAATTACCTGCATTTATGGTTTTGTACTAGCAATAGCACTTATATACCACTTTATAGTGCTTTACAGCCTCCTCTAAGCGGTTTACTGTCAACATACTGACCCAACAATGAGCCGGTGAGACTTGAACTGCTGAACTGCTGGCAATCAGGAGTCAGCAGAATTAGCCCACAATACTGCATTCTAACCACTGCGCCACCATGGCTCTAAGTTACCATTTGAAGAGCAATAAAAATTTAGATATTGTAATCATTCTAACAATGAGAAGAAATAGTAATGTGGTTGGAGAAGAGAGAAAAGGAGGATTAATGTCCATTATACCTCACAATTTGTTATTTTCTTTTACTGTATTTCAGTTGGCAGTCTCTATTTTTAGACTGAGTACTTTGCCCATAAGGGAATGTAGATCTAGGTGGATATCCTAGATGAAAAGAACTATTTACACACGTTTGCCAGCAGCAAAAAAGAACATCTGCAGTAGAGCAAAAGTAACTTACAGTATAGAAGGAGAATTTCATTAGTGGAAGTAGCGATTGATTAGAGAGCAGCCCCTGAGGTTTTCCTGCATAATTTGCATAGCAGACTCCCCTCACATCAGGGGTGGTCCACAGCGTATAGTTTAAAAAGTCAAAATGGCTGCCATGATGATACAACATAATGTCTACCTGGTTCTTACTGCAATGTATTCATCTGTATAATGCTTTTCTGTTTCTGTGAAATGCATAGAAGAACCAGACAAACTTCAATCACACTGTAGCAGTCACTATTTCGATTTTTTAAAAACATATTCCGAAGACACATCTGGCAAACACAGAATTTGTATAGGACAGAAGAGCTGTTGCTGGAGCAACAAGCACAGAGAGAAAAATCAAGTTTTAAATATAAGGTAGCAGCCAGAATGAGAATGCGAGTGGGTTTATAAAGTATAGTTTATCCTTACTTCTTATTTCAATACTGCATAGGTACATCATGTTCTTCGTGCTGCTTCTCACCACACAATTTAGGCATCAGAAAGGAACCAAATAAAGGTAAGAAAGAAAGTTTGATATTTCTAATTTAAATATCACAGAATATTCCCCCTCCAGTAACAAATTTGGGGGACAAAGAGAAGGAAAAGATTAATCTGAGTTTAAGGAAAACTTTGAAATTGGTGAACATATATTATTACTGGTACTATTTTACAAAGCAAACCATCTATGAAGTTATTTTAGAAGAGAAAATTCCAGGAGTAATTTTAATAGGAACAAATAACTGAGGAGTTGGCAGTTGGCTTAATATCCAAAGCCTTACCATGTTTTATGTTTTTTAAAAAAATTGGCGAATGGGGATATTGAATGAAAACTTAAGAACCACATCACTTGTCCCAAGCCATGTTGCAATGGTCTAGGTCAGGGTTGTCAAACTTGCATCATCATGGGGTCATCATGTGACGTATCTGGTCTCCCCCCCCCCCTTCACTAAACCAGCACGTGATGCATCCGGTCCGCAGGCCACAAGTTTGACAGCCATAGTCTAGGTCCATGTGGTTTTGTGAAGATCATGCCCCTTGAGAAGTTCACAAACAAAACATAAAGGGAAAGGGCTCCTTGAATGATTTGCCTTCTGAGCGGAAGAAGCTTCTTGGATGAGAAGCGAAACGTCTTCAAAGAAAAACCAGAAAGTCTAGTTGCCTCTTGAAGAAGCACCTTTGGGACTTTTAAGAATGATTTAAAAGAATGATGTAGCTGTCATTTTTTTTTAAAAAAAAAATGATTTATATGCCACCCTTCTCTGGAGACTCAGGGCAGCTTACAATGCGTTAAGCAATATCCTTCATATTTTTGTATATTTATACAGTCAGCTTATCGCCCCCACAAACTGGGTCCTCAATTTACCTACCTTAGAAAGGATGGAAGGCTGAGTCAACCTTGAGCCTGGTGAGATTCGAACTTACAGTCATTGCAGACAACTGGTGTTTAATTACAATGCTTTAGTCTGCTGAGCTATCCAGGCTCAAGCTCCAGGCTTAAGTGTTTGTAAACTAGGCCAGTGCCTACCTGGCCTTAGCTTAAAGCTGGCCCCGCCCACACCTAAGAGAAAGGTCATACAAATTTGGCTCTGCAATTATTTTATTCTTAAAATGGAGTCGGAGAAAAACTAAAATGTTAGAAAGTACAATTTAGCAATTGAAGAAATGAATGAAGTGCTATCAAAATGGCAACGTAGGGACTGATGAACAATCACAAGGCATAAGCAGCTCCCAATCAAATAATGTGCATTTCCCAGCCTGATTTCAGAATCGTTTTATTTGCCGTCTCTTTTTTGAAAATTCTTCAGTCTCTTTATTTATGTCAGCCCTTTGAGGTAGTCCAGATAGCAACCAAAACATAAGTACTAATATCAGACCACTATATAGATTGCAGCTCTTCCTCCTGTCTCCCAACATTATGCTCATGACCCAATACATTATTAGAGTGATCTCTGCTAGTTTAGATGTATCGTAAGAAATCTCCAATTTACTGCACGCTAACTTGAATCACTAGAAATGTTGCTTTGGTCTTTAGTGCTGAATGATGCATTTATACCAGTCTTTTGATAAGGAGATTGAGTTCTATCCAGTTCATGCCTTTGATTGTTGCATAGAAGCCATCCCTTCAATCTTTGTAGTCTTCTGGGGGTGATCACTGAATTTGATGAACACAAAAATTACAAGACCCCTTTTACCTAATGGCTTAACCAGATTCAAGTGCTGTTTTGAATACTCTTTGCTTGAGATGAGGCCTTTGGTGCAGTTTATGAGACGCTGAATAAAGTTCAGAGGTGGTTTGTGGGTTGAGCACATTGCCAAACTCACATACTGAAACTTTGGTATGTACTGATGGGTTGCTGCCTTGAAAGGCATTCCCATTAATTATACATCAGAAGGTATAAATTTTGGTGGAGTAAGACAGACAGAGCAGACAGTTCCTAACCAGTTGGAATATACCATTTCCCCCAAAATAAGACATCCCCTGATAATAAGCCCAATCGGGCTTTTGAGTGCATGGCAATAAGGCCAAGCACTTATTTCAGGGTTTAAAAAGATATAAGACCGGGTCTTATTTTCAGGGAAACATGGTTGTAAAAGGGGAGAATTAGATTTCTGAGATTCTGCTATTCTAGCCAATTTCATGAAAACTAGTTTTATCCTTCCTTTGGTGTTGATTCCCTGGTCTGGACTACATAGCAAGGCTGACAGAAATGTCTCTGGATTATGATTCTGGGTTTTGTGTTTTTGTGAATACATTTGCCAAGCTGGGACATTTTGAAACCAGCAAGGTAAGGAACTGAGCTGATGTTTGTGTTGATTAGTTTGGAACACTTATTGGCACTAACCAGGGGACTATACAAAATAATGATGCAGTATGGTCTGGTGGTTAAAGCTAGAAAGCAGGAGACTGTGAGTTCTAGTCCCACCTTAGCCATGAAAGACAGCTGGGTGACTTCAAGCCAGTCCTCTTTCTCAGTCCAACTCACATTACAGAGTTGTGGGGGGAAAAAGGTCTGTTGGATATGTTTGCTGCCTTGTGTTATTTGTAAAAAATAACCAGGCGGGATACAAATAGATAAATCTATCCATTCTGAGCAAAACTGTGTTGAAATACTGAACACCATTGACTTCAGTTCTTAGAAGAGACCCTCCAGCGACAACAGCCCCAGTTTCTCATATGGCCCATTGATAAAATTAATTGCCCACCCCTGTCTTACAGCTTAAAGAATGTGAAGCTAAGTCTAGCTCAGCTCCTGATGCTGACAGCAGTATAGAAATTATTTGCCAAGAAGGGTTTTCTAAGTTTCTTAGTTCCTTAATGGAGCTTCTGAATCCTTCCATCCAAGTCCTAATTAGACCATGAACCATACTTAGCTTCTGAGATCCAGCCAGGTGCTGCCACCTATTGAAGATATCCCAGACTCCTAAATAAAAAAAAACCAAACAAAACAAAAATAAAACTAAGTTACATTCCCCCTCACTACTTATCTTCTTTTGCCCATCGAGTCAGAGGCCAGGCAGAGACGGGCCATCTTCCTCCACCTCCACACTGTCTCTCCAACTTCCCGCCTTCATTACAGCAATTATAGCCGAGTGCTCCCCTATAATTCTGATCAGCCACGTCTTTTATACATTGGCTATGGGGTCTCATACAATCCTGCTCTAATTTTGCTGGAGGCCTTTGTATCAAAGGCTTGAGCTGTGTGAAAGGTGATTTAGCAGAGATGAAGCCAGTGATTATGCTCAAAGGAACTGCTGCAGCCCCACCACGAGGGACCCTGCAGTTCTGAGATAGGGGGCCCTTATCATATTTTCTATTTCCAGATAAGATTATGTTTCCTTTTTCACCCACCTTCCTGAATCTTCCTGATAACAACTGGGGGGGGGGGCAGTTTAATAACGAAGACTGAAATAACGGATGGGTCAAGGCGTAACAGTTGGGGCAAACCCAGTTGGGAGAGGATGAGGGGGTTGGCAGGGAGAGCCTACCTACTGGTCTAAACCACAAAGCAAGAACAAAACAAGGGAAATTACAGACCGCCATTGCAGCGTTAGCGCAACAAGAACAGCAGCTGAACATGTGCAGCCAACAAGCCTGTGGTTTGTCATCAAAACGTACACCAATGGTTTGTATGCCTAGGCTGTGATCAAACAGGGAAAACATGACCCACATAGCATGAAGTGCCAGCTCAAAACGGAAGGTTAGCTTCTCAAAAGAGTTTTGCAATTCTCCCACATACAAATGCTGACACAAGCTGCAGCCCTTTGAAGGAAACTGAAGATGTAAAATATTGGAAAGGAGGGAAGATCTCAGTTTGAGCAAGTCTGAAAGACTTGCTGCCTTGCAGCGGAACTGAGCAAATGTACTTATCTGTGAATTTCCACAGATAAAAAGGAAGCCTGCAGAATTCACATTTGAAGCCCTTGAAAATCAATAGTGATGAAGTATATGTTGCTTTTGTTCCAAAGAGCAAATGGGTTGATGCATGGACAAGTTTTCAGCCTCAAAATCAATAGTATGGTGAATTAGTAGAGTTGGAGGATTCATGGCTTTGCTGTGCAGAGAATCTCTTTGCTACCCTGGGTCCACCTCCAATTTTACTCACTAAATAATTTGCTTCCTAAAACCCATCCGCATTTGGCCTTCCAAAGGAGAAACCATTTGTAAATAAGGCTCTCTATTACAATTGGCAAACATAATTCCTGCTGGTAGTTGTTCAGAGTTTCCAACAGTAAGTAGATGAAGCAGGTCTCCATAGAATTCAACATACTATTCAAAAACACCTTCCTAACCGGTGCTTTCAAACGGAGGCCATAGTTATACAAGGATACTGTGGAGAGATACTCACTTATCTGAGATGACAGTTTACATTGTCCAAAAACATGAATAGAGACCCTCCCAAACATTTACAATTCTGGACCATAGGCTGTGCTAGCAGTTCTTGATGAGGAGGTAACTCCAAACTTCCAAAGGGCACCAAATTGCATCTTTCTGCCCTTAAATTAGCTCCTATAACACATTCCTTGCCCTTCAGCTGGCTGCTAATCGAATACTTAATTATTTTAGGCATCTTTTGCTGTGGATAAACTGGAAAAGATTACAGGTGTTTTATAATCCAGCAGGTCAGTGTTCTAAATCAAACTATATTCCAGATTACTATTCAAAATTGGCATCCAGAGAGTTAAGCAAAATCTTCCAACAGGAGTTAGGACATAGGAACCAGCCACATCCAATTTGGTAAAGCAAGCAGATGGCAGCTTAACGTCAAGCTTTTGGTAATAAAGTCTATTTGAAGACTCTCAGTGAAAAGTGTGTTCCTAATAAAGGGTAACATTTCATGGTCATTATATGATACACTTAACTTTAAAAGGAACAAAAATGCTGAGAAAGTCATTTTCTGAAAAAGGATTCTCAGATTTCATTACTATGGGTCAAGAGCCTGGGGAGAAGAATTAAAGAAAAATACGAACTTGTGCACAAATTAATTAAAGATATTTCCCTTAATAAATTGTCCCTGTATCCCAAGGCAGGGCCTTTACTCTAGAAAATGTGGTAATATTCAAGCTGTGGTTTTTCCACAGGGCAAACAGATCAACAGTGCTTAAAATCAAATGGATGGAGCAATGATTTGGGAGATTTTTTCCCCCCTTCTTCAAGACTATAGAAAATATGCAGAATTTTAACATCTGGGGGAAGGGAAAGAATGCCCCAATATTTCCTCATAGAAAAACCCACCATGGTGACCTTTCAATTTTTTAAATTTCTCCAAACAAGCTTTTGTTTTCTAACTCCCAATCAGAAATGTCAAAGATTATGTTCCCTTTTGATGGAAGGCTACTACCAAAGGTTGTAATTGGAGTCAGTTGCACCATGAAGGGGAACATGAAAAGAAAATAATAGAAATAATGATTAAAAGCAACACTGATAGTTCTGGGTCTAATATATTAGGTTATATTGTTGGAAGAAAGATCCATCTGGTTCAGTTCCAAGCCAGAAGAAAGACACTGGAAACATGGTGGCTGATTGGAAAGAAGTTTTAATGATGAAGCAGAACCAGATGGATTCTGGGCAGCTAACCACATGGAGTTGAGAATGGGGAGTGGTTTATACCTCCCCTGGGGATTTGCACTTGAGCTTCCTGTTCCTGTATAAGAACATGTATTCTATTGGCTGTTGTCAGAGGTCATGTAGGGGTTATAGCTAGCTCTATAAATTTGGACTGCTGAGATGTGCAGTGAAGAGGCTTGTCTTCTGACAGGGTGTTGGGCAATTCCTATTATGGCTTAATGGCTTTGCCCTGTGTTGGATCTTGGGTGAGGATATTTGCTTATGAGTAAAGCTATCTATCTCTTTATCTCTTAAGTGCTGACATCTGCTGAGGGCTATTAAGAGAAGTGGGAGCTGCTTTCTCCCTCTAAAAAACATGTTCCTCCATTTCTCATCCAGGAAAATATAATACTCTGCCTTTTTAATATTTCTCAAAATATTTCATTCTTCTAGGAGAGGGGTGGGTGCTAACTTTCTACAATATGTTAAAGATCTCTGATCAGCAAAATGGAAGGAACCTTTAAACACAAACGCCCTAAAACAGCTAGTCAGTGGAAATCTGAATGAGAACTTTGCTCCCTAATTAACTTTCAGTGTGACCTGAAATAAGTCCAGCTACCACCTTTCCCATTTTTCAAAGAAATAAATCAAAAGGAAGACTTAGCTATGCTGCTCAGCCCAAGAATGCCAGAATCTTTCTTGCAGGTCATAATACTTATTAATCTCTTTCTTCACCAACTTTATGTTTTTAGGCAGCAAAGTGATTTGCAGGTACCCTCCTGTACCATATCCATGCATGGGAGGGAAACCTTGGCTGAAAGGAAGGGTTGAAGTCACAATCTGACCTACACCTACCAGGGAGTAAATCCCATCAAATGCAGTAGGACTCATTTCCTACTTGCAAGTTGCACATTTGCCTGGGAAACATGCAGTGACTTGAAATTATATCTGTCTGATCAATTTATCAAGCCCTTGATATAGTTCTTATGAAATGTGATCAATGTGACCAATGCAGTTATTATTAAGTATTAAATATTACCAATAAAATAAAATAAAATATTACTAATCCCAGTAAAGGTAAATAACAGGAAATAACTACAGGCCCCAAGGATACGAACAAAACACAACTAAATTATAATTAGTAATTTGATTATAACTATTTGCTAAGTCTTAGCACGCCGTCACATTTTAACTGATGTGATCCCTTCAGGAAGGCCATTCTATGACTGAACACATAATTCTAAAAGTTGTTCTGTTTTATATTTCCAATTAAAGCACTACTCTCAATGAGGCAAAGCTGTCGAAGGGCTGGTGAAATATCTTAATACCCAGCAAGTTGCTTGGAGGGACAAATCTCCCTTCAATTTTCAAAATCTTAAACTAGTTAGAGCTTTAGATATCATCACTAACATCTCTGGAGTTTGAACTGAAAGTATATAGAAAGTTACTGATTTTACATTCTTGTAAAATGATGCAAGCAATTATGCATGGTCTGCTTTGCAAATAGCATTGGCTACCTATTTGTGTCCAGGTTCAATTCAAGGTACTTTTGACCATTAAAACCCTTCTTGGCATGAGACTGAATTATTTGAGGGACCATCTCTCCCTCATTTCATCTGCCCATACCACCAGATCTAGCAGAAAGGGTATATTACAGATTCCATTAACTACATTTGACAGACTCTAAGCAGTGGGCCTTTTCTATTGTAGCACTCGCCCTATAGATTCTTCTCCCCACTGAGCTCATCTTTGGCCTCATCTTTTCTAAGCTTCCAAAGGTTCCTTAAAACTTGGTTAAACCAGCAAGTCTTAGGCCCCCAGGGGATGGATGAATTAGAGAGATTTTTAACATCCCTTTGTCTATTATTCTTTGTTTTAGTTTAGTTTTCTATACCTTTTAATGCATTCATGAATTATTTTTAGTTCTTTTGAATGCTGCCAGAGTCACTTGTTTGTGCAATGGGCAGCTGTATAATTTGGTTAAATAAATAAATGAACAAACAAACAAATACACTCTGAGCTTGTCTTAGGCAGAATACAACTCCATTAAAAGCAGGTTGTTTGCTCAAGTTTCAATTTGGGAACCATCCACCTAACCCAGAGATCAGCAACCTGTGGCTCCGGAGCTGTTTGTGGCTCTTTGGGCCACCTACTGTGGCTCCCTGTCAGGTGATCCCATCACTGGCTGGCCCCGCCCCTCACCCTCCTCTCCCAGTCACTCCTCACCTGGCCTGAGAAGGTAAGGGCAACGGCGGGGGATGGGAGAAGCAGCCAGGGCAGAGACAGAGAGATACAGAGAGGGAGAGGGGGAGAGAGGGGGGAGGGGGGAGAGAGGGAGAGAGAGAGATGTCAAAAGGATTTTGTGGTTTCCGGTGTTTTTTAACAACTGATTCTCTGCCCTAATGACCGTCTGGGTAGGCGTGGCTAGGAGGGTCATGTGACTGGTGGAAGTGAGTGACATCGAGTTGGCCACATCCACACAGGTTTTGTGGCTCCCGGTGTTTTCTTTTCTGTGGGAAACGGGTCCAAATGGCTCTTTGAGTGTTTAAGGTTGCAGACCCTAGCCCTAACCCCTACACTGTGATCTTTCAAGACTTTTTTTAAAAAATGCCATTTCTAACTACAGAAAGGATGCCTGTCTTCAATTTAAGAGTCCAAACTTGAGAAATCTTCTTTCTTCCAAAAACATCTAACGCTGGCATTCTATCCCATCCAAACATCATCCTTTGGGTGATGTTAGCAAATGAGATATTAGCAAGAGGAGCCCTATTTCAGAAGACAGGGGCTACCAGCGCCTGGATTCACCATCCCTGGATAACTCAAATTAAGCACTGTCATTCCCCTTTCCCCACTCTTCTCCCCCATCCCTAGCCCCTGCAGACACACACATCTCCAGTTAAATCTTATTAGTCATGGAAGCCTACATGTGGTGAGAAGGACTAATTCAAGCATCTTGTCTGCTTCCTTAGGCTGCAACAACTAAAACTGATACCCCAAACTCTGACTTTGGCAGTGCTTCAGACAGTATCTCTGATGCTTACATAATTGCCGCATGCAAAGTTGTAGGATGATAAACAAGTTTCTTTTTAAAGCACTTAACAAATTGATCCAGACATTAACTGAGAATTCAATTCCTGAGCCAGATCTCTTGCTTGCCAAACAATTCTTCTGGATAACATCTTGAAGAAGCAACAGAAAAGAGAAATAAGGGCTTAAAAAAAACATTCTTACTTCCAAGAGAAGACAGATAATGTGCTCTCCAATCAGTTTTGTAAAACTTGCTCCTTAAGTTGTACCACTGAGACTTGGCTCTTGCCAACCTTGCTTTATTTCACATAGATCTGATAACCAGGAAGCATCAAAAAGATTCATAAGTCTAGAGTGGATGCTTGGAAATTGATGTGAATGATACTTTCCATCTCCATGTTCCCCAGTGAGGTCAAAGCCCCCACAAAATTACTAGAATTTAGAAAACCAACGAGCATTCTGAGGTCTCTTCTATTCTGCAATTCCAGGGGTTTTGAATGAGGTCCTAGATACATCAAGCTGATTTATCAGAAAACTGCCCTTCAAAGTGCTCCAAATAACTACTATCAAGTGGGACAGGTGTGGCCCCTTCTTGTCTATTGGGAAAAGCAGAGCACAGAGGAAGCGTGAGGAGACCTTCGAAGCAAGAATTCCCCTATGACCCATCTTAGCTCTCATCTTTCCTAATGGGAAATGTTAAACAATGCTCAGACGAGGGGAAGAGATACAGAGGGCTTTAGGAAGGGAGGACTCACTTTAGGCTTTATGGGTTAGATGGAAAGGCCTGTCCCTCCAGTGGAGGTTGGACCTGTGCTCATTCAACTTTGTGCACTGCAGCATGTCAGAAGAAAGCAAAAGGAGAAGTCTGTCATCTCCCTTTATAGATACTTTTCTATTTTCTGAGTGTTATTTTCCTTAGCGTTTTTTTCTTCTTCTTCCTGAGAGTGTGTGTTGCCTCCCTCCAGCCTTACAGGACATGCTTCCCTTCCCTTGCTAAAAAGAATAATAATCAAAAGCACCAAACAGAGGTAAAATTCTCCCCTGCGGCCAATCTATTGTTTGTTCCTCCACTACATTGATTAGAATATACTGGCTCCAAGTAGGATAGATGGAACAGATGGTCTTTGACCAGGCTTGGACCACAAACATCATTTGGCTGCTAGCAGGGACCAGAAGAGAAATCCAAACCCTTGATTCAAAAAAGTTATATTTGAACAAAATTCTGGGACAGTTGAATGGCTGCTTGATTGGCAAAAGATTTAGTACTGCAAAAGACTCACAACTCGTCCCCCAAGATTGATCTTCCTAAATCATGCTAAGCTCTGTAATTTATTTTCAAGCCCATCAACCCCATTTCAAGCCCATTCACCAATGAAGTGCAACCCATGAATGAAAGAAAACCTTCATGAAGCAAGTCGAGGGTCCTGCTTCTGAAAATGGCTAGATAAATGCTTCAAATACTTGTCTATGGAGATCCTCAGTCATCCAAGTCAAGGTTGACCCAAAAGTGCTTTCTCAAAAGGCAACTGGAGAAGAAGAACTGAAGAAGCTTCTTGGATGAGAAGCAAAACGTCTTCAAGGAAAAACAAAGGAAGTCCAGTTGCCTTTTGAAAAAGTACCGTTGGGGCTCCAAATACTCGAAATTACCCTGCTATTTGGCCCCCATCTTAGGGGTAAGGTACACTTCTGCTAAACATGGATGCTCCATTTACCTAACATGACAAAGAGGTGGATCTGGTCCCTTTAAAATCAACTGTTTCTCCTCAACATCTGGTGTTCAAAGACCTAAAGTCAAGAACAAGAGTCGTCCTCACTTGTAATGCATCAACTTGGTTTCAACTGGCCCTCCCTGCTTCTCACACTAACGAGAGCTGAAACGGAAGGAAACTACTTTAAGTCTTGCTTTTCTTTCTCCCCCCCCCCCCACACCCACCCACCCATGCCTCCTCCTTTACTTCCCAGCCCCCCAACTTAAATTTCACAGGCACCTGAATCTGATCACTGCTTCCTCCGTCCAGTGTAAAGTTTAGTCTGAGACAGAGCGCATACCACAACGAGTTGGGATAATATTAATGTATAGTATTCAAAGCCCCAGGGCCTGTATGTTTCATTAATTTCCTCCCCATTAAAGTAAAACGAGGATATCCTGTAGAGAATTGCAGTGAACCGTTTGGACTGCAAAACTCGTCTTGACCTTGCTAAGAAAAACACACAGACGTGGGGTGGGGGAGAGAGAGAGAGAGAGGGAGGGAGGGAGAGAGAGAAAATGCAGCTGATGGCAAACGTGAAGCCCCCGAAATGAAATACATTCAGGCCTGCTCACCCCCATTTACCGTAGTACTACTGTGCAAATATTTAGCTTAACGGGATAGGAAGAGCTGGGCAGCAGGCATGAAAAAATACCTACAGATTTATTTGTTTAAATCGTGAAACATTTCCCGTCAATTCTTCGCAGTGCATTCATCTCAAGCACAGTACCTACTCTGAGAACCAAGCAGGTCAGGGACAAAGGTTATAAATGTCTACTAAAAACTATTCTTTAAAATGCTGTTTATGACAGAATTTATTTTATCATCCGTCCATCTATTGACCAGTAAGGAAGAACCAGCCACTGCCAAACAACTCAGGTACATCAAGCTCCAAGACTGAGTAAACTGCCATTTTCAAGTCAAGCTTGGCAATCAAAAGTTAGCAAAGACGTTGTAGCTGTAGCAGTTTCCTCCTCGACGCTCCCCACCCCCACCCCGCCCACCACCCCTAGCTTGGAGGTGTAATGGAGGCCTGCCAACTCAAAAATCTGTTTCCTTCTCTGGCTGGAGAGACCCGGAGGGCTTTACAGGGTAAGGCTGGGGCCTCCGTCAGATTTCCTTTGCATCTCAATGGTTTGTCCACAACCTGACCTCCCACTAAGATTAAGGAAAGTACCTTGTCCATTGAAAGACCCAACTTTCAGATCCAAAAGCTTCGGCTGCCAAAAATTATATTCTCAGGAAATCAAGGTATTTTATTCTGGTTGTACTGATCCAGACAACGCACCACTGTCACCAACAAACTTGTTTCTAACTAGTTCATCATTTATTGGCATTTCTCGTAGCCTACAGAAAAGAAAGCAACACCGAGCAAATGAAGCAACGGCAGTGTTCTGAAACTGGGTGCTTTTTTAAATAAGCTCCTGTTCATTGGGTTTACACAATAGGTCAAATTATAAACTATAGTTTTCATGCCACAGTGAGTGAGTTCGTAGAACATTTAAGCTGAACTTAACAAACCATATTAAAATTACGTGGATGTCTTCAGCCAATAACCCAATTCACATAACTCACCAAAAATGTTTAATAATTCGTCACCAAATCAGTGAGACTTCACTTATGAGACTTCACAACATCCATACAACTCACTAGTACTTTCTATTAGCATTTGTACATCTTAAAGTTCCACCATATATTTTATATTATTAGTAAACTTTCCACAAAGGTAGCCTTGTTCAATGTTTTCCTCTGTGTATTATAACTTGCTATTGTTCATTCCATTTTCCTGTCAAACATAACTACTTTGATTTTTTAAATACATTTACTTTCAATTCAGTCTACCTAACATTTGCTGCAAGTCATCCAGGTTCTTAGTCAAGAGAACCACAGACAGCATGGATAAGGAATGAAATCTGGGTACTGAAGTCCATAAACCTGAAAATGACCAAAATTGAGAAACACTGGCCTAATTAGAGGCACGATGATATTCTTAAGAAATACTTACTTTGCAACATCTTCCAATAAAGCACAGAAAAAAATGCACCTTAAGATATATTTCTTAACTTCCATTTGCAAAGTACTATCGAGAGAGTCGTAAAGATGACCCATGTCCTGCTAAAGTTTCTTCCCTGCTAAAATGAAGCAGCAAGCAGTAGGTGATGCCACCCAGATAGAATTTGTAATAACTGTATCAGGGGTGATAGTCAGTTACCTTTGCTATCAGTTCGCAAATGTGAATGCACGCACCACCTACACACATGCACAAAGCATTTCGTGAATGCACAGAGGATAAAAAATGACATCAGGGAAGGTGGGCGGAGCCTCCTGCAGCCACCGCTACCGGTTTGCGTGATCCAGATAGAACCACTGAATTGCACCACTGAACTGTATATATTTCTCCCTTCCAATAGTGAGGCCTTATCTGGAATCTTCTTCTGAACCTCATCTACCTTCTTCCCCCCTTTATGTTGATGTTGCTCTTCTGATCACTCTTTATTAAGACTGTGTGTCTGAATTGCATTCAGATGGCTCCTAATATTCTTGCCATCTGCTTGCTGAGACATGCAACGAATTATGGAGAATAAAAGATTAAAAGAACTACCAAGTAGTTTTCCAAAGTAACCATGGAACCCAGAGAAACTGTGCTGCTGTCACTCCTACCCATCCTCTCCCCTTTTCTCCTCCTGACCTGAACTTGTGTCATGAATACTTGAGAGACTGCACGTTGCGCAGCAAGACAGACTTGGGTCTGGTTTCAATTATGGCTGTTGTTTTTTTAGTTGCAGCCAGCCATTACAAGCCAATTCAAGAGGACTCTTCGCAAAATCTTTCCAACCGGGGTTCCCACTCTCAAGTTCACCCATGAGCTGCTCTTAGAAACAAGCCTCAAAACTGAACTGTGCTTTCCCAAGAGACCCATTTATGATCACGCATACACATTTCGGAAATAATTTTATTACGCCGATTATGATTATGCTAATTAACAAAATGAAAGTGGAAATAGATATGATAATATTAATCAATCATATTGATGAAATACTACCTTGGTTCCCCCATAATAAGACATCCTCTGATAATAAGCCTAATCAGGCTTTTGAGCGCATGGCAATAAGGCCAAGCTCTTATTTCAGGGTTTAAAAAAATATAAGACAGGGTCTTATTTTGGGGGGGAAACGGTATTAACTTAAAATTTCACATCATCATTTTAAAAGAGGAAAAGAAAAGAACTGGGGGTGTGTGAAATAAGATATTAACAGAACACATCCTCCCAACTTTTGATCAGATCATTTGAAAGTTTTATTTCCCTTGTCTATTCACCCATAATTCAAATGTGCCATTCTAAGCTAACAGCAGAACAGGAAATAGGGCACGACAAAGGAATCCTTCATATTTTAAGGTCCTTTCCTATTAGTATGGTAACCCTAAAGCATCAACCAAAGCTTTTTCTATAATTTCAATCACCATTTAAGAGAAGAACTAGATTGGCATATGAGGACTAATTATGAAGCCAACTCCATATTACTACCCAATCTCTTTTTTTTCAAGGTGAAGGTGCATGGTGCATTATATCTGCAACTGGCTCAGTTATTTTAAAGAGCTTTACAGGAGCAAATTTCCAATTCAAACGGGGAATCCCAAACCTTATACAGCACACTTTATTTTGGAAATCCCCGTTCCACAAGCAAATTAAATGTCACAAAGGAATTTTTAAAAATCCATTGGTGATGCCTAACTACGTCACAATACAGTTGTTCCAGAGCACTACATCTCAAGGTCTCTATGTCTCTTTATTACTGATACCATATTTTAGGTGCTGCATTCTATCAAATTTTTATAGTTCTATGGCACTTCAGTTGTGCAACTCTAAGCAGCTTACAGTTATGCCTATGCCTATCAAAATTATCAGGTACTATCACAGAATGATAATACTGAATACTACCAGCACAAGTATAACATAAGTGCAATATTAAAAACCGTAACGTTGTGTAGCATCAAGCAATCAGATTCATCCCATCAAGTACATCTCTGGTCCTTGCCTAGCTCCCAAACATGCATTTTTTAAAAAGCCTCTTTAGGAATGAGGCTCAGATCTCATGTCTGGTGAGAGGACATCCCACATGAGGGGAGTTCCTGTGGAGAAGGCTTACTTCAGAGTCCCTCATGTTGTACCTCTTATGAGGAAACAACACTCAGCAAGCCATTTGCCACTTAGTGAGCAAATTCTACCTGGAGTAGGTGGTCCTGGAGATAGCTACCTCCTAGGACCCACACTAAGTAAGACTTTAAAGTATTGAAGTGCACCCAGAAATATGCTGGTAGACAATGCAGCTTGTTAATATGAAAGCTGATGCTCAATGTTATTGATCTTATAAGGACAGAGCACACAGAGATATTAGTTTGGAAAACGAAGTTATCCTTGTATTCTCCCAGTAAATCTGTTCCTGCTGTCCTAAATTAACCGGGCAATATGCCCTGATCATGTTGTGTCTGTCTTCACTTCAACCGCTAAGCAGGGCCAGGTTTCAAAACATGTTGCTACCTGTTTGCTTGCATGCACAGAAGTTTCCAGGTGTGGGCGGACCCTCTGGCATCAGGTAAACTGGTAACAACCCACCACTGCCGCTAAGATTATATTTTCAGAAGAAGTAAACCAATAAAGTAAACCAATAACCTGTTCATAACAATTGACCCCCTTCTATAACCAACTAACATCTGTATACTATCAATATGCAACTATGATTTAGACCAATTTCTTTTTGTTCTCCCAGCTATTAGATCAGTTATTCAGTGGTTCCATCTGGGTTGGAGGGTGGGGATTATATCCATTTTATTCATTTCGAACACTTTTCAATTATTACATACCTTTGACAGTCTCAATTTGGGCTAAAAAAAGCATTACCTGATGCAACGATCCCTATGTTATAATTAATAACAACAAAAATAGCAAGCCAGTGTTCATGACTGCAAAGAGGGACAAAAATAGGTCTCTCTGTGTGTGTGTGTGTGTGTGTGTGTGTGCAGGCAGTGCGCGTGCATGAGGAAAATTATCTTAATTAAAATTCTCCCTTTCATCCTAGTAATTACATTCAAACAGGCAACAGCAGCAACATCGCTGCTTCTTACCATGCCAAATTTTTTTTTCTTCATTTGATCACCAGGACATCGCACAAAATAAAATTAAATTAAATGAAAAAGGGGGAGAACACTGCTAGGGTTAAAAAAAAAGGAAAAGGAAGAGAAGGAAAGAAATATAGAAGAAAAGCAATTACTTCAGGCGGGCTGCCGGTGGAAAGAGGGGGCGAGGAAGAGAAAAGCGCCTCAAAATAGCGAGGAAGAGGAGGCAAGAGGAAATAAGGGGGCCGATAACGTGGCAGGAATGATGGAAACACCTGTAAGGCAGAGGAGAGATCGAGCAGCTATCAGCTCTGGCTGCTTTCCATATCCATTAGCTCTCGCAGCCTGCCTGGGCTTCGGGAAAGTAGGGTGTTAAGCTCTGACAACCACTGCAAGCTAATGAAAATGTACCAACGGGGCAGTCGCCGAGCTGCGATTTGATAACGAGGAAAGGGGGAACTGCGGCACGAGGCAAGGCGAAGGGAGAGAGGGAGGAGGGGGTGGAAGAAAGAGCCGAGAGTAAATCAGTCTAATTAATGCCTTTGCTCATTTATCGAGGGCAAATGCTAATGATGCTTTTTTTTTTTTTTTTTGTAATCGCGTTCTGCCGCAGTTTGCTGGTTCGCGCTCGCTTTTTTTTTTTTTTTTTTCCTTTTCTCCGCCCGGGTGTACCTTCCTGCGCGGGGCCGGCGGGGAGGCAATCAGGATCTGCAGCAGCGCGCAGAAGATAAAGGGCTCCGCTGGGCTCGCGTAGCCACCGGGCATATCGGCGGGAAGGGGAGACTGGGGGCCTCTCCTTGATCTTCCTGCTCTCGGGCTGCCTGCCGAGGCAAGGGACTGCCGAGGAACGCTCATGCCTGCCTCCACCGCCAAATGGCGGCTTCTCCCCCTCGCCCTGCTTCTGTTCTCGGGCCTATACCGAAAGCCAGCCCTCTTCCCCCCACGTCACCCCAGCAGAGGAGACCAAGGCAATTGCTAAAAACCTGAGGAAACTTTCCCGCTTTGGCCCACCGCTTACGTGGACCTTTTAAATAACCATCCAGCGTGCCTACCGTCCCTGTCCTAATATTCCTTTTTACTTACTCTTTTCATGTATTCAAATTATGTTTATACTTGTACCTGTTGTCTTATCTATGCTTGACAAATAAACTTAAACAAACACCCTGGGAAAGTGCTATAACTGGCCCAGAGTGCTTCAGGGCTGCTGTTGCTGCTAGGGGCTAGGAGCCTTTGCAATGTTTATCCAGCGCAAGTGGAAATGGTCCCAAGTAATTTCTCCCTTACAGCTGCCACATTGCCTGATTTGGCCACCACAAGCACCAGGTAGAGACTATTCAGTAGAAACATGACTGCAGCTTTGCACAACCTGTGATCCTGATGGGGCTAATTAAAGCTTCCAGCCTCTCTCTTGACTGGGCTAGCTGGCGAGGCTGAGCAGGGTAGTTCAGGAGTCTACCTCATTATCCAGGGATTGAACCTGGTCATATATTTCCATGCAATTGTTTGAAATTAATCTTGGAGATCACTGGTGGTGGTGGTATGTAAGAGCAAAACAATCTCCCAATCCACACATGAATGAATGTGCTCTCTGGATATGGGAGGCCTCCAAAGGAAAGAAAATCAACTAAAGAGCCACAATTGGAGCTACCGATTTATTTTTCCGTATTTTGTGTTTTCACTAGAAAATTATGTAAAAAAAACCCTTGATTTCTGTTGATGCAAAAGCTGCTCTTCGTAGGGACACCTTTTGTCATCTGCTGCATAACTGAAATCTGTTTTCCATTTTCCTGGATACTCTTTAATATGTGTGCAAGGAAGCTACAAGAAAATATGTGCAGGGACATTTATTTGAAAAACCAGAAAGGTCATATGTGAGCATGAGATATAGAAATGGTGACAAAGAATGCTGAGATTTGCAAGGCACTATATGATCAAATGTAGAGAAAGAGAGAAATGGAGTTAGCTTATGATCAAACTAAAACCTGGATCACAGATGTTTTTATATTTCTTGATAATTCACCATTAAAGGTGTGAATGGATTCCACCAGAAGGCAATGCTTTTGGGGAGTATAATTTTATTTTATAATAACTTATTCTTACTTGCAAATCAACATTTAATGCCAATGTTGGATGGCTATCCTATGTAAATTGAACCCAAATAAACTTTGGCCTATAATCTAGAGAAACGAACAGGAGTTTTGTTTAATAGGCAGCAATAACACATAAAAATCAGACATGGGGATAGCATAATATTTGTTATAATTAATAGAAAGTATTACTCTTTTTATTCATAAAAAAAACTGTGCAAAAGCAAAATATTTGTAAGATCTCATGTTGTGAACTACAACCAGTAAATATAATCATATTATTCTGAAGATAATAAATGGCTGTGGCTTGGTTTATGCATCACGCTAAGCTGTGGTTAGTTTAACCATGATTTATTGAATAAACCACAAATAGGGAGTTCACTCATGCTGAGCCATAATGTATGCTAAACCATAACTCCTGGTTTACAAAGCACAATAATAAATGACAAAGCCATTGCATCAGGTCCAATCTGTGCCCGACAAGCGTTTTATTTTAGTCACCAAGCCCTGATCAGTTTGCTTGTCACTAACAACTGATATAGCTGATACGAAAGTTTCACATGATCCATATCTATAGATCATTTCTTAGACGGAAAGAGGAAAGATGACCATATTGTACTTCTCACACATTCTTTAAAGATAAAAAAACAAGCATAGGGCCACTGAAGGCAGCTGACAGCAAAGGGCGATATGGCAGAACCACATAACACAGAAAGACGCTTTGGTCATTTTAAGTATTGTAAACTTCCTATTTCTAGGTGATTGTTTATGCGTTGCCACTATGAAAAAGTTAAATAAACCATTAACATTAAAAAAAAAAAAGGCTGACACAGTAGAGGCATCTAAATGTTTTTGGCTCTGGGAAAAAGCAGATGAGAACAGAGATTTCGGTAACTTGAGAAAGAGTAAAGTTGATGTCAAACTGCAACAACATGCCACCGTTAAACCAAGAAGCAAAAAATTTAATCTAACTTTTGCTGTCTCCAGAGCCCGCCAGAGCAGACAGTGGCCTTGTTTGTGTAGAGAATTTTAGGAGCAAAATGGTTAATCATGCCTGCTAAGTTTAAAAAAGATGGATTCATATGTGTTTTTTGTGGTCTACGTATGTTTTTTGGTCACCTTTCCAAAAGCAAGCTAATCAAAATGGAATTTTAATATCTTCCTTGCTTGGCTCAGTGTTTTGACTGAGAAGATTATGGAATTGAGTGTTTCTCAAACAAAAATCCTAGCTCAGAGCACATTCACATTTTTAATTTCCCCTGAAAGTTTATAATTCCTATTAAATAGGAGCCAATCAATCTAATTTCTCTCATAAGTCCTACTATGCACTATTGATCCAAGGAGATAAATCTCTGAGATACTTTACTCCTCCCCCTATAAGCTGAATAATTCCAATTCATTCTGAATGTCAGAATGCAATATGCAAGAAAATAGACTGATAACCCTACCCTCTCACCACAAGGGTCACCGACGAGTAGTCTTGTCAATAAAATTGATTTTAATTCTTAATTCTATTTTCGGAATAGAATCAGAATGAAAACATGAACATTTAAAATGGCCCAGTTTTTCTTTAAAATCTGTTGTTTTTCTTGAAATAAGGCTATTTTGCCACTTTATCTTCTATATGGAATACAGCTTGAACATTTGATTTCATGAAAGCATGCTTGTTGGTTACTTTCAATGATAAGTTTATAGATACCATAATTTTAAAATTCTGGAAGAATAGATGGGCAAGACAACTTCAGCAAAGGCCAGGAATAAATTCTATAGCAGTGGAAAGAAGTAGCAACTGTTAAAGAATGGAGAGGGACATGGGGAAATTTGACTTCCACTGTAATCTTGAGACCATCCAACTCTCAAGTAATCTATCTCGAACACAGAGCATAATTACTGAGTGACTGCACTGTCTGCTTGGCCCTAAAGTGAAGCATACCACAGGTACCTGTTACGTTCCAGCTAGACTATAGAGTCACAATTGTGATCTCCAAACCAATTACCCCAATCAGCTTGTGCATTTGGCATGGAAGTTGTACAACCTATCTCCCCTTTTCCTGCTTCTGTAATTGTCATGCTGGTGGTTCTTTCTCTTCCATAATATTAAATCATTACTTGATTATGTCTAGCCTTTTCCTCAGATTCTTTGATCCGAAAATGAATTTGCCTTTTTTGCTGGTTAACCCAGATGAACTTTGTATATTGACTTTTAGAAATATGGTTTATTTTTATATTTTTGGCTTTGTATTTTGCATGAGCATTAAGCATGGAGTTAAATCTTCGTTAAAGATTTTTAAAATAATACTAATTATCGTAATGTTTTACATTATTGTCTTTTAATACTGTATTTCCTATAATGATATATGTTACGTTTTGCAGATGATTTTAGGATAGGATAGGATAGGATAGGATAGGATAGGATAGGATAGGATAGGATAGATTTTTTTATTGGTGAAGTGTGATTGGACACACAAGGATTTTTTTAAAGGAAAAAGGGAATAATAACTGAAGACAATTATTTTTTGTAGAGATTAGCAAAGATCTTAGAGGTTAATACCTAGAGTACCCGTATTTTCCGGCGTATAAGACGACTGGGCGTATAAGACGACCCCCAACTTTTCCTGTAAAAATATAGGGTTTGGGTTCTACTTGCTGTATAAAACGACCCCTCTTCCAATGCACACCAAATAAAAATTGAAAAACATCAACTGGCTCACCCACAATGTAAAAGCAGCTGTGCTAGACCCAAAATGGCCCCTGCAACAAGCAGGAACCTCACACAGCCACAAAAAGCCCAAAAACCCAACTTTCATACTTTACACACACAAAATTCCACATACAACTTTGTGAGATTTTGTGTGTTTGTGTAGTTAGAGTGAAACACTACAGAAACACACTAAATCTCAGAAAGCTGCACAAATATTTTATTTTTATTTTTATATGAAAGCGAAATTGAAAACTTCCTAGCCTAAAACTTAGACCTAGCCTTTAAATGGCTAGGTCTAAAAAAGAACAACTAAAAAACCCCTAATTAACTATTTTTTTTAAAGCTCCCAAAGGGGAAAAAAACTTACCCAATAGAACAGGGGTCTCCAACCTTGGCAACCTTAAGACTTGTAGACTTCAACTCCCAGAATTCCTCAGCCAGCTTTGCTTTGCTGGCTGAGTAATTCTGGGAGTTGAGGTCCACAACTCCCTGCCATCTTGATTGCAGGCAGGGAGATTCAGTTGCTTGCTGATGCAATGGATTGCAGGCAAGTGAAGCAAGGCAAGCGTTGCGGATAGCAGCTAAGGTAAGCAAGCTGGAGGGGTGGGGATTTTTGCTACCAATTAGCAGGCAAAAATTAGCAGCTTGGATCGCTGGAGCCATGTAAAGGGAAAGTTTTTTTCCTTTTACATGGCACTGGCCATCCAAGCTCTGGCAATCCCAGCTGAGTTGCCTGCTAATCAGGCAACTCAATTGGGATCGCCAGCGCCATGTAAAAGGAAAAAACTTTTCCTTTTACCTGGCTCTGGCGTGTAACTCAGCTGATTAGTGGCAACTCAGCAGGCAATTCAGCTTGGCTCCTCAGAGCCATTTAAGGCTCGTCAGAGCCTTTCGGGCTGGTCTGCCTGGTTACAGGAGAATGACACCTGGCGTATAAGACGACTTTTGAGAAGATTTTCGTGTGTTAGAAAGTCGTCTTATACGCCAGAAAATACGGTATTAATTTGTAATGTAATAGTCACCCCTCATCTGGACCACTGAAATATGTTCTAGATGAAGCTGTGAAGATCTCTTAGAAATATATATCTGGTTCAGAAAGCAGTGGTGCAAGTAGGTTATGAGCGTGACACTTCTATTTTGCATGTTGGCCCAGTTACCAATTAGTCTCTAGGAGCTGAGTTTAGGGCCTGGATATTTGCAGGACTACATTTCTTCAATTGTTTCTGCAATCTTATAAGATCAAACAGGGTTGATATGTTCCAGGTGCCATCAGCCAAATGTTGTCATCTTATGGGACCAGAAGCAGCCCTGCTATCTGGATCAGTGTCCCTCATCTTTTTCCCTAAAGCCTATATAACCCTAATCTTACTACCATTCGGCTTTTAGAATCTGGTTCTTCTGACAGGTACTCAGCCAGGATGATTTGTGAAGCAATGGTAACACCATGTGCTTGGAGTATCAGCCTTCCTCCATGTGGTTGTCTGCTTGATTATTTGTCATTATATGTTTTCACTCTTATACACCATCTTATATTAATTTGCAACTTGGCAGTCTAGAAATCAAATGAATGAAAAAAATAAATGAATAATACTCTTGTTTAAAACTGCTATCATCCATCCATTATCTATCATCCATCCATCCATCCATCCATCCATCTATCCATCCATCCATCCATCCATCCATCCATTATCTTTCATCCATCCATCCATCCATCCATCCATTCATCCAGTGGTGGGATTCAGCCAGTTCGCACCACTTCAGGAGAACTGGTTGTTAACTTTCTGAGCATTCTGGCAAACTGGTTGTTGGAAGAAATAATTGGGGCAGAGGACCGGTTGTTAAATTACTTGAATCCCACCACTGTATCTATCTATCTATCATGTATCTACCAGTATACCTATCTATCAACTTATATGCGACTTCAGTAAACAAAGTAACTCTTGGTTAGGATTTAAAAATAGCAAAAGGCTAAGAAAGAAAACAAGAGCCAAGAAAACAATAATACACAGGAACATTTTGGGGAAAGTATAAATCAAAGTTGACCACAGAAAAAACAAGATTTACTATCAAGGAGTAATCACCTCACTCTATCTCAAGCTTGATAGAGTTGAATAAATATTTTCTACACAGTTCTTTGATGTGCTGGGTAGAAAACAGCTTTCTACAACATTCTATATTTCTGATACATTTTTAGAGGCAACATGGTGAAGTTCTCAGTAAAGGTGTACATTCCACCATTAGTGATAAACATGCTTGACCAGCACGAGAGCAGAATAAGCAATGGAGTATTGGTGGGACCCACAGCATTGATTATGATAAAATCAGTTTCCCAGGAACTGTACAAATTGGCAAATTTCAGAATGCAAGGGAGCCAGGATTAAGGATGAAATATCTGGCTTCAAGTTAGGAGTGTAGCATATGCCTATAGCTTTTATCACTGTCCTTCAAGAATTGCCTTCCTTCTCTGCCTCATAGTTCTGGTGGCAGCTTAAAACAGAGATGATAACTGTACACTTTTATGCTGGTATATGAAACTGATTAAACAAAGGACAGAAACCAATAGAACGTTGCCATTCTAAAGACATGAGTTCCTCCCACCCTCACTCAGAGACTAAGTGAATTGGCCATCTGAAACATTCAAAGGCTGCTGGTGTCTCCTGTCTATTCTCAGTTGGTATCTTGATTTGAGCAGAAGCAAGGCAATGGATGGTGGCATCTGTCATTTTGAATGGCGTGTAGAGAGAGATTTTTATCTTGGATGGCTCCTTCTTATTACAGGGTGCAGACACTGCAAACACACACAGGGCCAAATAATTTATACATATATATTAAACACACACACACACACACACACACACACACACATATTGGGAAAAAAAATTTTTCTATGTTTATTTTCTCCGATACAGTAGACTTTCCTGCTCACTCTATTTTATTCTCATTTATCTATCAAACTGTATTAACCCCAGAGCCTGTTTTCCATCAAGGTCTCCATTCCACGAACATTGAAAGATAAGGCTTATCTTATTACTGGTACATTAACCACAGAAATCTGAAGGGCTCCTGCCAATCATTTGTGTTTCACAGGTTCTTTCCTCCTCAGGAACGATTTTGCATGGTGCAGACCTCCCAGGAATGGAGATGGGATTACCCATGTACTGAGTGGGTTACTGATTCTGGTGAGAATAAATATTACTGGAAGGGCACAAACTTCATGGAAAGCAGCCGTCCTCTTGCTTCTCTCCCCCACACTCCTCCCTCCCAAGCACAGGGCGGCAATGGAGGAGCTGGATATACAGTATTTTTATTTGAATTCCTGCTTTGTTTTTATATCTGAGAGCTGAGAACCAGGCATTAGACTTACCTATTTCAGAAGGTTGTTGTAGAGACAAAACAACTGCAACTCCCTGAAGTTCATGATGAAAGGGTAAAAAGCAATTGCAATTAGATAAGAGTCTCTGTGTGTTTTTTTCTCTGTGCCATGTGTGTTTTATTAATCTCTATGTAAGAAAGACTTGGGTCTGACTCTGACCATGAAAACATGCCGGTTAAATCAAATCAGTTCCTGAAATAGGAATAATGGTATTATGAGTCAAGTAGAAAAAGAAATTATAGATGCTTTCAGCTGAGGTACACAGACAAATATATCAAATTATACCATACGTTTTAAAGTTATCTGCCAATTGTCCATGAAAACAATTCAAATTCCAATCAGAAATCAGGGCAATACACATTGTTCTGCAGAGAATCAATTCAACAGTTACCCTGTTAGGATTTTAAAATTAAAACAGAAGGTGGTCAAAATGTAGCGTAAGAAATATATAGGCATTCAGATCAGGATTGGCTATATAAAATAAAATCATCAATCAGGAGAAGCACTCCAGGTTTAATAGCCAGGGAAAGGAATTAAAATAGACCTGAACTCTAGCGTTTTCTCATGTAGATCTGAAAGCAGTAAAATCCTGTATAAGCATATGTATAGCAGGTGTTTATTTTTCAGTGGGATATTTATGTCCAGATAATGACAGAATGTTTGAAAAGAGTATGTCAGGCCTTTGCACACTGCTTATATTCGTGTCACTCACTATCAGAAGATAAACAGATAAATGGGAGATGAGGAAGAATCTTAGTTCTGAGGCACATTTACGCTGTGTTTATTTTCAGCTTCCTTTAGAAAAGCATTCATAAGTTAAGGGTGAATGAATGGATAGATATGGGGAGGGGCTAGTCTGCCTGGAAACAATAGGTGATAAATATAGGGACTTCCCTCCGAGCCACCCACCTCCCAAAAGGGTCTTGGAAATGGGACAATAAAAATTCCGTGGCAGAATATTCATGCTATTTTTCACAGCTTAAGAATGACAGCCACACAAAGTAATTGAAGCTGCTTAGGCCAAAAAAGGACAGATGATCCACTTACCTGGCAGGCAATGTGGAGGAAGCCTGCCAGAGAATTTCGAACTCAAGGGATTGTTGGACCGCCAAATCCTCTCTAATGTCCTCATCATTGGACTTGCACTCTATAAACACATCGGAAGACAGAAGCCAAAAGGTAACTGAAGACCTACACGGAAGAAGCTGGGAAAGGCAGGGAAATTTTTGCATCATTCTGGAAGAGCCAGTAAGGCTAAAAGGACAATGTATCTTCTTTCACATCAGTTTTTAGCATTACAGTCCCACTGAGGTGTTAAATAAACATTTGGGGTGGATTTGAAGAATTACCCACAGCCAATCTCTAGGATACCGTATGTCCTACAATATGCTGTGCCACCTCATCATTGGGAGTGGGGTCTGAGCATCTTTGGGAGGGATGAGCAAAGAATGTCAGGAGTGGGTAGTTCCTTCAGGGCCACCCCAGATGTGAATAGCAATAGCACTTAGATTTATCTATTGCCCCATACTCTTTACAGTACTTTCTGAGTGGTTTATAAAGTCAGCATATTGCCCCCAAAATCTGGCTACTCATTTTACCGCCCTCAGAATGATGAAAGGCTGAGTCAATCTCGAGCCCTCTCAGGATCGAACTCCAGGCTGTGGACAGAGTTTGCCTGCAATACTGCATTCTAACCACTGTGCCATCAGGTCCCCTGTGAAGTCAACACAACTGTCTAGTTTAGCAAATAGGCACCTACAGTTGGCAGTAGCAATATAGGAAGATGCTGAAGGTGGGTGATCATGTTATGGACAAGGGCAAACATTTTATTACATAATGCTCAGGAGAAGGCAATGAGAAAACCAGGTGTATAGACAGTATGAAGCAATTGATGATATAGTGCTAGGTGATGGGGCCCTCAAGTCAGAGAACTAGTGCTAGTGAGAAAGAGCTGAGGATCTTTGGGAGTACTGATGGTATATAACACATGGCTTGATTAAGGTTTTCTAGATGTCTAGTTCCTGATGTTGCTGGGCAGAAAAAGCTGCAAAGATAGAATTACAGTGGAATATCATTGCATGAAAACTCAACACAGTGAAAGATGAAATGAATCAACTATATATCGACATCTTAGGCATCAGTAATTGAGATAGATTAGAACTGGACAATTCCAGTCAGAAGATCACAATGATTTTTTCTCAGGTCACAAAATCGAAAAGATAATGGTTTTCATAACCAAAAAAGACATAGCAAAGGCAGTACTTAGGTACCATGCAGTCAATGCCTAATTGATAATATCAATTAGGCTTTATGAACAACCTTTTAATATGACATTAATATCCATATCTATACTGCATAGAGGAAGTTGACTAATTATATGATCCAGTCCAATTTGAAATTGACAATATGCAAATGGGATGTGCTGTTTGTAGTTGGAGACTAGAACACCAAAAGAAATAAGAAGGAAGGAAATGTTGTTGAACTGTTATGACCTGAGAAACAAAAAATGAATCAGGAGAATGAATTGTCAGTTTCTGCCAATCCAAGGATATCTTCATTGCTAATACAGTCTTTCAACAACAAAAACTATGCATGTATATGGACATCATCAGATGGAGTAGTACAAAGAAATCAAATGCACAGGAATATGAAAAAAATTATAACAGCAAGTGTCACCCAGGGTCACTCCATGAGTGAGATAGGTGAACTTTAAATTGGATAAATAAATAACTAAATGGTCAGCAGCTGACTCTGGAATAGATCAAAAACTGCTCATGTATAAATTCCAAGGCTAGTAAAAGTGGAAGAACAAAGCTAACCAGTTTTCACAATATGATCTTAAGCATATACCCTTTATTTTCAAGGAGAACAACAGGAATTTAATTTAAAGCCCTGAACCTTATGAATAAGAAAGGGAATGTGGAATGAAATCCAAGAAGTTGTTAAAGTCAATGTGAAAAGTGACTAACAAAGACCAAGAAACAGAAGGAAGTAAAGTGAAACAGTGGAAATTGCCAAAAAAAGAAATAAAAGCCAAGATAAATAAAGATCTCAGGAAGGTACTTATCCAAAAATTTCAGAAAACTGTTAGAAGAGACAAGAAGCAGTATAACAAGGATTTCTGTAAAGACATCAAAGATGGAAACAGACACACCAAAAGAAAGGAAAGTCTTCCAAAATAACTCCAATCTTTGAACTCAAATTGGTATGCTGAAGGACACAGATGGTGAGATAGCAATTGATTAAAAAAACAAAAATGGAAGGAGTATTCTGAAATTCGGTACAGTAAAGATGTTAATTAGAAAAACCTCTAGTATAGATGATGCAGAAAATCAGTACTATGGGGAAAATTAAGTAAAAGGTTTTAACAAAACTATGCCAGTAAATCTGGAGAATGAGAAAGTGGCCAGCAAATTGAAAGAGGTCAGCTTACATAAGAATACTAAAAAAGGTAGACTTAATTGGTTGTACAAATTGGCATATAGGCACCTTAATTTCACATCCTAGCAAAATAATCATTAACCAGCACATATTATATGGAAAGGAATATGCCATGCACAGCAGATGGTTTTAGAAAAAGGTGAGAAACAAGGGATATTATTATTACTGTTTGTGGGATAATTAAGAAAGCCAAAGGTAGCTTTGGTTATGCTTGTTGATTAGGAGCCTGTACTCAAAAAAGGAATCATCCTAGAGTCACTATGTAGCAACAAATGGACTAAGTGCAACCCTTCTTGAATTGTGTTAACTCTTATCTAGCTCCAAAACAGTGCTACCTGTTAGTTAATTAGATTCCTGTGCATAGGCATTGAATCAGTTTAATTGGAACTTAACATGTGGTCCTGATCTTTCACATCTGACATTTGATGACTTGTAGCAGAGCTGAGATGCCAGTGGTGCATCCATTGTCCTCCTTCTTGACCTCTAAGTGACTGACACGATATCCTTCTGAGCTGGCTGGATGGGTTGGGGGCACCTTTTTATGACATCTCTCTTCCTTTCTTCATGGCTGGTTCCAGTCAGGGTTGGTTGGCAGGGAGAGATAGTTCCCCAGGCACTTCCTTTGTAGGGTGCTTCAGGGTTCTATTTCTTTCTCCCCTCCTATACAACAACAGAGAGGGATGCGGTGGCTCAGTGGCTAAGATGCTGAGCTTGTTGATTGAAAGGTCAGCAGTTGAGCAGTTCGAATCCCTAGTGCCACGTAACGGAGTGAGCTCCCATTATTTGTCCCAGCTTCTGCCAACCTAGCAATTCGAAAGCATGTAAAAATGCAAGGAGAAAAATAGGGACCACCTTTGGTGGGAAGGTAACAGCGTTCCATGTGCTTTCAGCATTTAGTCATGCCAGCCACATGACCACGGAGACATCTTTGGACAGCGCTGGCTCTTTGGCTTTGAAATGGAGATGAGCACCACCCCCTTGAGTCAGGAATGACTAGCACATATGTGTGAGGGGAACCTTTACCTTTATGCAACAACCACACGAAACTGCTGGCTGATGTCATTTGTGGTTTGGGATTAATAATACTATTAGTCAATGTAATAATATTTATAAAATTATTTTCATATACTAACAAAGTATTTGGGGGTCAGTGAACAATCTAAAACTTCATGAAGAGGTTGGTGAGTGGAAGAGTTTGGGTTACTCTGGCCTAGAATGTCAACAGTTTCCCAACTGAAATTAGAACTGAATTTGACTATATTTTGAGAAATTATGGAATTTTCAAAATATCATGTGATAGGGAGTTGATGTTCATGGGTGAATTCTTCTACCTATCTATTCTAATGGGTCCTTACTTTGATTCTGTAGATTACTCCTGTTTTTCTTCTTTGCTTATTTAGCTTGCGAGTTTGTTTAAAATGTTTGGAAGGAATTTGTGTGCTATTGCAATACCAAAATGTTGTAGTAGTCCGTTGGATATTTCACAACTGCTTTTGATGTGAAGGAAAGTTCTTTCAATAGGTTGTGATGATTATGTTCCAATAGGTTCTGTACCTAAGCACTGTTTAATAAAGCTGTGTGGATATTTATTGCTTCCAATGAAGATTACTTCCAATGTCTCCTTGGTATTCTGATCTTGCAGCTCCTCTTGTGCGCAGTTGGATTATTGCTTTGGTAATAAAGCATGTAGTGTGGGTTGTTTTCTACAAATTTAGTTTTGTAGTCTTATCGTTATATCTTCTGCTGATTAGAATAACCAGGAAATATAGTTTTTTCTTCTTTCTTTGTATGTTGTGTTCCTTTAAAGATGTTGGCTGTCTTATTTGTTTTCTCCAAGAGTTCCCCTTTTATTGTGACAGTGGTATCATTTATGTAACAGAGTCATATTTTGGCTTTATGTGGGGGAGTGCTGTTATTTCTAGAGTTGATTCACTGTCTCAGCTATGGATCCTGGGATGGATGTTCCTGTGATTGGTTTGTATATTAATCATCCTTAATATTAATAAACCTTGCTTTATTCTAAATTTTTAATTTTTACATACTATTTTTATATTTTAAGCTTTATTGTACATCCCTCTGTGAGGGAAATTGGTGGTTTAAAAATGTAATAAACAAACAAACAAATAAGTAAAATTTGTCCTTTGAATTGGAAATAAGTACTGAGGCAAAGCTCAATAGGTTCTATAAGCCTGAGTATTTCAATGTTTGCTCTGGTGGGTTGTGTAGTATTTCTGCAAAGGATTATTTTCCTAATTCTGGATCTATGGATGAGAAAAGATGCTGGAACATCAATTGAAACTATAATTTCACTTTCAGTTGTTAGAACTTCTGGTAATCTTGAATTGATAGTGTCTTGAGCTTCCCATCTATGAGGTATCCATAATTTTTGACAAATTCTTTGGCTAGATTGTAAAATTGTAACATAATAGTTCTCACCCAAAACCACTTTGATATGACAAGTGAATAAGGCGATGATGAAATCCAAATTTTTTTACTGCTGGTTCTGTGGGCATGGTGTGGCTTGGTGGGTGTGGCTTGGTGGGCGTGGCAGGGGAAGGATATTGCAAAATCTCCATTCCAGCCAGCCAGAGGTGGTATTTGCTGTTTCTCTGAACTACTCAAAATTTCCACTACCGGTTCTCCGAACTGCTCAAAATTTCCGCTACCAGTTCTCCAGAACCTGTCAGAACCTGCTGGATGCAACAAAGAAAGTAAACAGCGGAATTAGTACCGTTGTGTGAGAAATCTTACATTCAGTGCCTTGCTTCCTTGCAAAGATATCCCAGTTCAGATCACCTGATATGCAACCCCATATGGCATCTCAGCTATACGGTATATGCCCCTGGCTTCATGGAATCATTTAGTTGGCAAGCAGAGTGATACAGTGTATAGCACAGCCTGACATTTTAATTTTATCTGAAAATACCTCAAAAAGTGAGGGAACACAGTGCAAATTCTAAAAATAAGTTTTTCATAAACAACAAGCCTGTATAATTCTATAGAAAACAGTTGGATGCTAATTTGGTAAGTATACTCCTCTAGTAAAGAAATGATGAACAGTAATTAATTTACTGAAGGTCATTACAGACTATATAAAAAAATAACTTCATTGAGACCGGAAAATTGAAAGCCCACATGTTCATTGCATTAATAGAACCAGCAACACAAATATGCCAGCTTCCCAATACTACTTGTAATATTAAGTTTACCTAAGAGCACACACTGACCTTCATAACTTGGCAGGGATTTGAATAACCTTAGATGTCCCTGTTTCAAATTTGAGGCCATTTTGTGACATGTGAATTATCATAATTGATTATGATAATTCACACAATTGCAGAAAATTGCTACTACCAATATATCTAAATGAACGTTGATGATATAGCATCATATATTGAATGTGTTCTATTCAGTTATTTTAACTACTAAGATACCTCTTTAGCAGACAGTGTAATTAAATAAGTAAATCTTAACTGAAATTACTATGTTTAAAGCCAGGCATTACACCTTTGATAGAATGTCAAGTTAAATAGGACAAGCCGATCACCTGAACTCAAGCCATGATATCCGTACATTACTCTATTCAGATACTAGTACAAGGAAGGAAAAATGTTTTTGTTTTTTTGGCTAGATTTGAATGCTGTGGCGTCCTTGGTACTCTCTGAGCTTGGTTGTTTCTTAGAGATGTTTCATAACCCAACTAGGTAATATCATCATCAGAATGCTGCCCTCTCACCACTTTTAAATAATAATTATTAGCCCTTCATCTGCTAGCAATCGGGGGTGGGGGGTGAGGAGTCTGGGGAGAAACAGGCTGCCTGGTTTTCTTTAGTGCAATTGCAAAAAATCCCCAGTGTTACATGCATTGTCTGCTTGTACTTTTACACTGCTAACAAAGGACTTTGTGAATGCACAGATCTTTTTCTCATTAGCACAACAGGTGTAGGATGCTAGGAACAAGTCCAACTTTCAAAGATTTTTTTTTCCCCAGCCTTGTCATTTGTCCCCTATGACTTGGAATGGGGGGATGGGCATTGAATAGGAAAGATTCAGTCTGTCAATCTCATGAACAACCTCTGTTCACAAAGGGCCTTCAGAAACAGAGGGCAAGGAGCTTTAATGGAGCGTTCAGGTTTCCGTCAATGCTAGTTGCAGATAGAGTAGCCTGGTTGCAAACAAACTCTGGTCCCCAAAGATTGCTCAGATTTTCTTCTCATTTGTTAGTTGATGTGTAAAATATAGCCAGGCTAATTCCTGCTTTGAGATATGGCTTTCCAGCTCTTTCAAAAAAAAGAGGCAGGATTATTAATGGCTATTTTCCAAGTCTTGGATAGCATATCCTGCCGAGATTCCTCAGACAGAACAGCCATTAAGATGAACTTATGTATGTAAGATGTAAAAATAATTGGACAAACCCTTTAAATATTATGATTGCATAGAGAAGAATCTGCTTAAAATAGTAGGTACATTCAACATCTTATGGATAGTTTTTAAATAAGGTTGTTGAACCATATTTGAATACTGTGTTTCCTGTTTATTGAAATTACCTTGGTAACAAAATAATCATCATCTTGTGATTTCCCGTGCGGTAGTGCTGCTAGAATTTAACCACCACTATCCTGATCTTAGTGTCATACTTCTAAAAAGAGTCAGCAATGGGTACCACAACTTGATAAGTGGGGAGAAGGAAGAAAAGAACAGGGAGAAAAAGAGGTGGCAAAAGGAAGGAAAGAGGACAGAAATTAAGCGGTGGAGTACTGGGAGGGCTGACTCCCATCCTCAAAAAGCATTTTTCCCTGGACCACCTCAACATTGTGTTTAGCAACACTGTTGTATCCATCACATGACAAGGGAGAAATGAAGAAAAAAAGGAATAAAATATTTAATAGAAACATCAACTTTAATAAAAAAAAACCCTCCTACCTAGCATATCATTGGACATCTCATTGAGGTCTACTGGAGTCTTTCACAGTTGCCTGACCACAGAGAAGGAATGAGAAAGACTCTTTCTCACAGGCACATTAAGATACATACATCTTTCCAGTCCGCGAATCAGCAGAAAAGCACTAACCTTCATTGCCATTGCCTATTTTGCCAGAGGAGAATGGGGCTTTCTTTATAATTTTAATATAAAGGGAAACTTTAGATAATATTTGCAGATTCCTCTGACTGCCTTTCTCCACCAACCCAGCACCACTGGAAGGAGAAACCCCAATTATTGTCTTTAAAGTGTGGAGAGGCAATTGGGCCATTGTGGGAGGTTGCCTACGAGCTGCCCCAGTGCAAGTAACCTAAGAGGTGATGAGGTTCATTGGACAATCTCTTTCCCATTCATCCTATGCCCTTCCACATTGCTTCTGACCTGTCTTCAGTCTAAAAGTGAAACAGATCAGACTCTCAGTTTTATTGCCACTCTCATATATTGCAAATTCGTAAGGGCTGTCTGGAATGATGGTGCCTGCTTAAATTCCTTTTCCAAGCACAAGACTCACAGAGTCCATTTTGTAAGGATTTGTTAAGGAAGGGATGAGGTCAGAATTTCAGCAACTACAATATTTACAGTATCATAGGACTGATAATGTCTTCAATGTGTTAAGATATTGTTTGAGAGAGCTGATGCCCATGGAGGGAAGCTGGTTTGATGGATTGAAGCAGCAGTTCCCCAGGAAAAAGGGAGCACATTCCAGAAAGTGGGAGTGGGGGGATAAGAAGCAGGATAATCTAGAGATGGATTAGGAAAGGAGATAGACAAAGAAAGTTCAAACAGCCACTTCTTAGAATCTCCCAAGGAAAATCCACTAGGGTGAGAGTAGTAAGGGTTTAGTCTGGCAAGATTCTGTCTGTTGTGTGTAATAATAAAGAACTGAACTGGTTGAATTGCTTTTCATTGTTCTTGGCTTAGCCTGATAGTATTTTCCTTTTTTTTTCTTTTTTAACTGCTTTTCTATGAACCTACAAATTGGTGAATCTCTTCACTGATTAAAAAAAAAAGATGAGCTGTCTCTTGAATCCTCATCAGTCTGTGGACTAACCATTACAGTACTGTATGTGGCTGTGGCTGGCAGCATCCAAAAGTAGCAAATGGAATATGCAAAATGTGTAATAGTAGGCAAAATACCTCTCCCACAAAGTGAGAGCCAAAAGCATAGATGTAATGTAGGAATTCCTTTGTCAACAGAAGCAGTTAATAGCAACAGCACTTAGATTTATATACTTTACTTTACACCCTGCCCTAAGCCATTTGCAGAGTCAGCATATTGCTCCCAACAATCTCATTTTACTGATCTTGGGAGGATGGAAGGCTGAGTCAACCTTGAACCGATCAAAACTGAACTGCTGGCAGTTGGCAGAGTTAGCCTGCAATGCTGCTTTCTAACCAGTGCACCACCATGGCCAAGGAATTGTAATGCATTTATTTGGGACAGAATAATCAACATAGAGTTGGCAGAATCCAGCTGTCTTTCTTATTTTAAATCATCTGTCTGTGCAGGACTAGGGCTCTTTTTTAAAATACAGATTTAGCCCTCTGCAGGAATCAGAGGTTTGGTCTCTCCAGCAGTCCAAGCCAAAATTTCTATGGAAGACAATGCCCAGCAGCTAGCAGAATGGGGGCATGTCTGAAATACTTCAAGTAGCCAAAAACAGCTGGGCAGATTCCAGCCCCTGACCACATGGCCACCCACATTGCCAATGAGGAAATGCACATCATTGATATGGCAAGGCTGGTGTTGAGAGAGAAAGAAAAACATTACTTTAAAACTGGAATAATTAAGAATGAATTTATACTGCATGTTTGACTAGGGATAAAATGAAGATGATGAGGATTTGGATTTGGTCTTTTCAAGTGTTTAGTGGACATTTTCATGAGTGGAATAATTCCAAATTTTGAAAAGCTACAATTGGTAACCAAGTACCATGCATTTAGGTATAGAGTTTCCTGCCTGAGCAGGGGGTTGAATTAGAACACTTCCAAGATCCTTTCCAACTCTTGTTATTCTATTCTATTCTATTTACTAAGTTACTAAGAATGCATTACTATTAATCTTCTATGTAGTGTCCAACTTTCTCATTAATCAGTCTTTCCTAGCAAAGTAGAAAATGGGAGATGGCAAGAGTTGTCATTTTCTTTGGTTTTTATAAGTGACACTTTTATATGACAAGACCAAAGAAAACAAAGGTTTGTGGCTCTCGTTTCTGCCTTACTAGGAAGAATCACGGGAAACATGTGGCGCCAGTTTCCAAGGACAGCAAGCAGGACTTCCTCTGCACCAGCCAACTCCCACTGCAACCAGAGTCCTTCTGGCTACACATTGATGTAACGTGTATGAAAGTCCCTTCTTACAGAATTATATGCACGCCTTGTACAAATGTACCTTGATTTCTTTCTTTAATGCTGGTGATGCCTTATGGTTTTTGAGCCTCCAAGTTTCCTTTGTATGCCATCTTCCTATGGCTTTGATGCCTCGTGTGTGATTCATCACATTTAATTGTTCTACTGTGTTTCCCTGAAAATAAGACAGGGTCTTATTATGGGGGGTCTTATTATTTTGGGGGTGTAAGCAGTGAGCATGGGACTGGATGTCCCGTCGCTGCCGTCGCCTCCCCTCCCTGTTCTTCGCACCAGCCGAGCAGCCCAACACATCCCACCCCACCCCACCCCAGTGGCAGGGGTGGCAGGTGGGGTGGGGGAGAAGCAATATGCGTGGAGCGAGACGTGGCTTCCCTTCCCAGGCATGACAGGGCCCCTGCCCCTCGCTTAGCCACCTCCATCTTCTCCCCCCCTTGCTGGGCATGACAGGGCTCCTGCCCCTTGCTTAGCCACCCGCCTCCTTTAGGGATGCAATTTGGGAGTGGCAGGTAGGGCATGTGAGAAGCAGGACGCACATCTTACCTTTCCAGTTCTGTCACGTTCCTCGCTGTTGTGTCCAGGGAAACATGCTGTAAAAGAAAGCCTTCTAGTGAGTTCAATCAAACTTCTTGAACTTGTGAGGTTTTCTTTTACAGCGTGTTTCCCTGGACACAACGGCGAGGAAAGTGACGGATCTTGAAAGGTAAGATGCGTGTCTCATGGCCCAACACATCCCAACCCACCCCAATGGCAACAGCAGCCTGGCTGCTTCCCTTCCCCACTGTCTTTTTATCAAGAGGGGGAGCAGCAAGATGTGTGGAGCGAGAAGTGGCTCCCCTTGCCTTCTCGCGAGTTCAATCAAACCTCACGAACAATGTACAAACAGTCTTCCTTGCTTAAATTGCCAAAGTGTGCCATAACGTTTGGATTTAGGGGGATGGGGTTATGTTGAATTTTAATGGTGTAAACCAATCAGAGTCGCCGTGTGTGTGAGTTGGGCAGTCACAAAAATGTGTTTAACAAATAAATTTCCAGTTTAAGTTGTCATTCTCAGGCAGTCAATGTGTCCAGCATTCTGGACAATTTGTATTAATTCTCTCTGCTTTCAGATTGATGTGCCATGTAACAAAGGCTTAAGTGTCCATTTTCATCTTATGTATGCTAATTTCAATTAATAAAAATAATGCGGAACAGAAAGAAAATTCTCCTTACTGTTTCTAATCTAAAATCCACCAATCAAGCTAGAAGAGATTTATATTCATTATTCAAAGAATAGATGATCTGGCAGAGAGAATGAAAGATGCCCACAGGTAAAAGGGGCATGCCAAAGCCCAGTGAAGGGGCAGGCCTGGAGAGAGATAGATGATCCTTCCATCACTACAGTTCCAACATCTTAATATGCAGCATGTCCTGATTAAAATTCCTAATTAAAGAAAGAGAACTAGCCAGCAAAACTAATGCTGTAAATTAGCAAGCTTTATGTACCAACTGAAGAAGTCTTTGTTGCTTTTTCAAAGAGCATGCTGTGTTAGCATTTGAAGTAAATGATTCTGGACAAAGCTACTGTGCCTCCCACTCCTGGTACCCATTTCAGTAACATGAGACAGATAGTTCTTTCTGAACAAATCTCTTTTGTCAGAGGGCAAGGTATCTCATAAAGCCTCCTCTTTCAGGCTGCCTAAAAACAACTCAACCACACATCAGATCAATCAGGAACAAAACCTGGATACCAGACATATTGCCCTCACTTCTAGCTTTTACTGGCTAACCATTAGTAGTCAGTTAGTGTGTGCGTGTGTGTGTGTGTGTGTGTGTATAATCTAGCCAGGTATCTACTTGTAAGATTTGTTATACAGATTTTTTCAGTCTCCCATTTTTGACCAGGAATGAGTTCATGATAACAATTATCCCCATATCACACACCACACACACACACTTTCTCAGAGTGACATTTATGTCTTCAAATGCAACAATTAAGTCAGATTTCTAGAAATTGTGACTTTATCTTGGAACTACTTCATAGTCCCTGCTCCTGGTTGGCTTTTTCTAGAAAGGAGCAATTAAACACATTGTGATTGCTCAAAATGCAGTTCACTTAAACTGTAGGAGATGGCCAAGCTGAGCCCGAAGGAGGAGTCAAACGCATCATCAGTCATGAGTCCCTGCACTCTTGCAAGAGATCTAAATCCTTCCCACCTTGAATGCCTTCTTAATTCCCTTGACCGCTAGTAGTTCAGATTTTGTAGAGAGGTTAAGCTTGCAATAAATCTTTATACTCATTTAAACTGCCCGAATCTCCTGGTTTCTCCAGCATTTGACATAGACATGGATAAGAAATTCTGGTTTGTTTCTCTTTTAATAAGCCAATTTGAGAGAAATTTCATGCATTCAAGGTCTTCCTTTTTTCATTTTGAAGTTTGTCAGTGGGTTCCAATATTTCCAGAACACAGGCAAATATTATTGATTCAATACAATTACCTCATTAATACATAGATTTGCTATTAATTTTTGCTGGATTTTTTGAATATAAGTGTTATGATAGGAAATCATACTGCAAAGATTTTCTCTAAATCGACAACTGGGATCACAAAATGTGATCTTCCAAAAACTGAACATTATTTTAAGTATCCCTTTGAGAGAGATGGGCAATTCAGAAAGGCAATATATTTCTGCAATATATGTGTGTGTGTGTTAATGACATTGTAATATCACTATATTAAAAAAATAATAGGGGCCAATGCACCAAAGTTTATATTATTAAAAATAATCAATATTCATATTGATATAAATATTGGAATCTGATGACCTGCTTCAGCTTTCATTACATGCCCTCTATGCACTTATTTGAAAGAATAGTTGCCATTATTTGCTTTATGAATAGAAACATTTCTTCTCCTTCATTTCAAACTTGCACTCAAGCATTTCATGCAAATAATACCAAACACTTAAGATGGTGCCTCCAAGAGAAGAAATATAACACCTAGAGTTTCTAATGTACAGGATTAATATTACAGTACTCAGTTTAATCCATTCTTTTGTAAAAACAGACTCTTCAATATTTTTAATTGTATTGTAGGAAAGAGAGAAACAGAGAAATAGGAACATGATGACATGAACTCCATTTCTCTCAAAAATGGGTAAATGCGTTGCTCAGTATAATCCCCAGGACATAGCTCCCCATCTAACTAGGCAAATATAAACTGTGCTTTACATTCAGAACTTCTTCATTTATGGCTTGTGCTCAAGGATTAGAAATATTGGCAAAGGGGGAAAAAATAATCCTAGATTATGCATTAAATGGGAATTTCAGGAACAGTTAGTATTTGCATCATAACTTGCTATTAGAATAATTTTTAAAATAACATTTTCCATTTCAAAAGAGAGAAAAACTTTAGCAATCGTCATGAATAGAAACAATAGAATAAGGACAAGTCCCTTATTCTCTTATTTGTTTCACTATAAATTCACAAATGTATGATCATAGCATGGCATCTACGGGAGGAACAAGGGGACAAATGACAAAATGTGTGTCATGGTGTTGTAAACTCCATTCATTTTGTAATTGCATGTAACATCCAAGTAGTGTGAATACCCATGGTCATAATAAAAAGTGAGTTCTATTTATAGAACTCTATAAACATAGTGAAAATTGGTCAAGAGGGAGATTTTTAAACAAGTTCGAAACCAGTATTATCACAGGCTGCCCAGAGCTATTGAGTGTCAGGTAGTGTGCAACTATAAATAAATCTATATACTACTAAAACTCACCTGGTTGATTGTTTGTAACTTTCAATTGAGAAAAAAGTTGCATCACAGGGCAACAATTTTTGAATCAATTTAACTTAAATGGACTAATTTACAGAAAACCATCCAAAATCCTGGATCCTTGATTCCCACAGGATTGAAGTTTGGCAAAGTTGTGGCCACTTAGTGCTGTCCACATTGCTATGTCACCACAGTCAGCCATGGTCATGCGATGATCATTTTGAACACTCCCTGCCAGTTTGATACAAGGAAAGTCAAGAAGTTGGTAATTGCTCCCACTCCTCTTTTGCCCATCCATGATCGTTCTATTTCTCTGTTTAGGTCAGGAAATATCTCTGAAATGATGACCAACAGGTAATGGGGTTGTCTAGTTATTATTATTAAACAATAATACATATGGCATTAAACACAGTAAAGAGGTTAACAGTGGATTCACTTCAGCATGCCCCATCGGAGATGAAGAAATAGTGAAAACTTCTCCATTGGTTTGAGGCTTCTTCCTAATGCAGGGGTCTGCAACCTTAAACACTTTGTTTAAAGTCATTTGGACCCATTTCCCACAGAAAACAAAACACTGGGAGCCACAAAACCTGGGTGGGCCTGGCCATCTCGATGTCACTCACTTCCACAAGTCACATGAACCCCCCCTAGCCATGCCTCCCCAGCTGGTCATTAGGGCAGAAAACCAGTTGTTAAAAACACCAGAAACCACAAAATCCTTTTGACATTTCTCTCTCTCTCTCTCTCTCTCTCTCCCCCCCCTCCCTCTCTCTCTCTGTATCTCTCTGTTTCTGCCCTGGCCGCTTCTCCTATTCCCCGCCATCGCCCTTACCTTCTCAGGCCAGGAATGACTGGGAGGGGAGGGCGAGGGGCAGGGGCAGGGCCAGCCAATGGTGGGATCATCAGACAGGGAGACGCAGCAGAGCCGCATGCTGCTCCGGAGCCATAGGTTGCTGACTCCTGTCCTAATGTATAATGCTTGCAACAACATTATTTTTGGTATTTGGTTCTGCTTACATTTTGAGGGAAAAAACTTGTTTGTTTGCTTGCATTTGACAACCATATATGCACAGTGCATATTTCTGCATTGAGTAACTCACCTGAAAAGAAAAAGATGGGGGAATACATGCAATGTTCTGTTACAACTGATGAACTCTTAATTTTCCTTTAGCAAAGATGACTATAAACAAATCTGTCAGCATTCTTCTTATCTCCTACATAGTTCCCAGTCTTTGAACATGGGTTTAACTGATTTTCCTTCAGCCCTAGCAAGAATTACAAGAATAGAACGGACATTGCTTACCTGAATGTCCATTCTGAGCGCGCTGCTGGAGAATCCAAAGCGTGGGTTATCACTAGTGTATTAGCCAGAGACTGAGTGTGTATGTCTTTAAATTTTTTCCAAGGTTCCGCCTCCTTCGCTCGACTGGTGTCAGTTTTGTTCACGAAGATGGAAGAAGAAATACTCGGTAAGTCTTATAGGTAAGTCAACATTGATAAATCAGGATCCCGGACCAGAGAATCTTTGGGTGGGTTGGATTCTCCAGCAGCGCGCTCAGAATGGACATTCAGGTAAGCAATATCTGTTCTCCAGCGCGCTGCTTGGAGAATCCAAAGCGTGGGATATACCCAAGCAAGTTTATTAGGGAGGGCTGGAAGAACGGTCCGGTGAAGCCACTGAAGAAGTTACAGATTGTAAAACTCTGCGTCCAAACGAGGCTTCCGCCGAAGCGAAGGAGTCTATCTTATAATGCCTAATAAATGGCGACAACATTGTCCAGGTGGCTGCTCTGCAGATTTCTAGAATGGATGCTTGGGTCCCCCAGGCAGCGGTAGTAGCAGCACTCCTTGTGGAATGCGGTTGAATATGACCCGGAATTGGTTTTCCCTTTGCAGCATACGCCTTAGAAATACAGGCCCTCAACCATCTCCCAATGGTTGAAGAGGAAACCTTCTTGCCCAAGGTAGCTGGAAGAAATGAGACAAATAAGGCTTCCGTACGTCGAATTGAAGCTGTACGCCTAATGTATCTACGAAGTGCACGTCTCACGTCAAGAGTATGCCATAGTTCTTCAGAAGGGTGTCTTGGGTTAGGGCAAAAGTTCGGGAGGATTAATTCTTGTGCCCGGTGAAACAGTGTGTTGATTTTAGGTAGAGAAGATGGATCCATCCGTTAAAACAACCCTATCAGTGTGAAAAACACACAGATCGTCCCTGACCGACAAGGCCGCAAGTTCAGAAATACACCTTGCCGACGTAATTGCGACTAGGAAGGCTACCTTGAGGGTTAAAAGTCGAAGTGACAAGGACCCTAGTGGTTCGAATGGAGGAGAAGTCAGGGCCTGAAGTACTAACGAAAGGTTCCATGTGGGGTATCTGTGTACCACCGGGGGGCGTAGGTTGGTTGCTCCACGTAGAAAACTCTTTATTCTCTGGTCATGAGAAAGCTGACCATCGTAATTATCAGAAAGTACCATAGCTAATGCTGCGACTTGTCTGCGCAAGGTACTGGGCGCTAAACCTTTGAGGAAACCAGCATGCAGAAAATCTAGGACCTCCTTTACTGAAGCAGACGTTGGGTCGTTGTGGTGTGAGGCGCACCAAGAGCAGAAGGACTGCCAAGTGGCATTGTAAATCCTCGAAGTGGATGGACGTTGAGATGCCTGAATGATGGAAATCACTCCTCCCGAGAGGTTATCTTTAGTCATAATGATCCTCTCAAATGCCAGGTGGTCAACTCTAGCCATTGAGGCTCTAGATGCAGTATGACCCCCTGGCTTAGAGACACCATGTCCACTGGAATCCTCCAAGGAGGTTCGACTGAGAGACCCATGAGATCCGCAAACCATGGTCTGCGAGGCCAGTATGGTGCGATTAGTAGAATGTCTGCCTTCTCGATTATTATCTTGCGGATCACCCTTGGAAGAAGTGGGATAGTAGGGAATGCGTAAAGCAGACCTTGTGGCCAAGGGCAGTTTAGTGCGTTGACGTTTTCTGCCGCGGGACAGTGGTAACGGGAGAAGAACCGTGGCAGTTGGGCATTGTGTTGAGTTGCAAACAGGTCCAGAACTGGGTGACAGAATTTGGCTGACAGCTGGCAGAAGACTGCTGGATCCAACCTCCACTCCGACTGGTCTATTCGTTGTTTGCTGAGCCAGTCCGCTTGGCAGTTGTTGGTACCCGCTATGTGTTCTGCTGTTATCGATATCAAGTGGCGCTCCGCCCAATTGAACATCAATGTGGCCTCTGCCATCAGGTGTTTCGACCTCGTTCCACCCTGGCGGTTGACGTGCACCTTTGCCGTCATGTTGTCTGTTAGTACTCTTACATGGCGACCTTCCAGTAGAGGTTGAAATTTGAGCAATGCCAGTCTGATAGCTCGGAGCTCGAGCCAATTTATGTCGTTTTCTCGCTCCTCGGGGGACCAACTCCCTTGAGTCATATGAGAGAGAAGATGAGCCCCCCATCCCATCAAGCTTGCATCCGTGGTGACAGTCAATCGCGGAGGATCTTGAAATAGACATCCATTGACCAAGACCGGCGAGTCCCACCAGAGGAGGGATTTGCGAACTTCCCTTGAGATGCGAACTTGTTTCCTGGAGTTGGACTGACGAGATCTCTGATAGGGCAGCAGGAACCATTGTAGCTGTCTCGAATGGAACCTCGCCAAGGTATTATGGAAAAGCAAGAGATCATTTTCCCAAGTAGGGTTGACAGAAGTGACAAGGGAACCTCTGGTGTCGACAACACCTGGCGTACTATGGATCTGATGCTGATTTGTCGGTCTTCCGACAGGAACACTCTGCCCAGTTGAAAATCTAGGATTGCACCCAAGTGAAGTATCCGAGTGGTTGGAGATAGATGGCTTTTCTTGGTGTTCAAGGTGAAGCCATGTAGCTGTAGAGATTGAGTTACTGCTGCCAGATCCTTTTCTGCTTGGATTTGTGATAACGATAGGACGAGAATGTCGTCCAGGTAGCAGTAAAGACGGATCGGAATCTGTCTCAATGAAGCGGCCACAGCGGCCAGAATTTTTGTAAATATGCGGGGAGCCGAGGACAGGCCAAACGGCATTGCGCGGTAATGGAAATGTCTGTTGGCATACGTGAACCGCAGGAATTGACGATGTGCCAAGCGAATTGGAATATGTAAGTATGCCTCCTTCAGGTCTATGGAAGACATCACATCATTCGGACGGATGCACGATAGAATTGATGCAAGAGAGTGCATCCGGAATTTGTGATAGACAATGAATCTGTTCAGTTCTTTCAGGTCCAATATGCCCCTCCAATCCCCGGAACTTTTGGGCACTAGAAAAAATATGCTGTAAAATCCGGATCCCTGATGATCCGTTGGGACCGGTTCGATGGCTCGGATATGTAGGAGATGACTGATTTCTTTCTCCATTAACTGTCTCTTTGCCGGGTTGGACGAAACAGGGCACTGAACGAACCTGGGAGGAGGCAGAGACCTGAGTTCCAGTGTAAGTCCCAAGCGGATAGTCTGCAAGACCCAGGCGTCTGATGTAGTCGTTTCCCATTGGCCTAGGAATAGATGAAGACGCCCGCCAATGGGAGGGGTATTCTGGTTGTCACTTCCCCCTGCGGAAGGGACGAGGTCCCAATCCACGGACAGACTTCTTGTAAGTTGTCTGCCTGTTGCCTCTGTCACGGACAACAGGTCTGTCATATGGTCTGTAGAAACCCTGAGTGGAACTTCGTGATTGGAAGGGCCCGCTGGGTCCAGTGTCAGACCGAAAGGGCTGCCTTTGTGAGTATGGGGTGTAACGTCTTGACCCACGGCGATAAGAAGAAGGCATAACCTTCCTCTTGTCTCTATCCTCAACAAGAATGGGATTAAGGGCATCCCCGAATAACTTCGTACCTTTGAATGGCACTGTAGCCAATTGCCATTTAGACTTAGAATCGGCCCTCCATGGAGCCGGCGAGATGCCACAGTGGAGGTCAGTGACCTGGAAGCAAACTTGGCCGCATCCAGGGAGGCGTTGGCTGAATATTCAGCAGCTGCAACCAGCTTGTTGATATCCTGGTGCAGCTGCTTGTCATCTGGAGGCAGGCGATCCTGTAGTTGGCGTAGCCAAATTAGGGAAGCTCAATTAAAAAATGAAGCTGAGGTAGCTGCCCTAATTGCCCATGCAGCGGCTTGATGGTTCTTACGAAGAAGCATTTCAGCCCGACGATCTTTGGTTCGTAACCCATCTGCTGCATCATTGGAGATTAGAGATGTGGAAGACAATTGAGCAACTGGATGATCTACCTCAGGTAGCTGGAGCATTTCCTGAAGGTTCGGTGCCGAACAATATAACTTCTTGTCCAGGTTATTGGAGGCTGATAAAGAACCAGGTAGACCCCAAGGTTTCTGGATGACGTCGGAAAAGAGCTGAGGACAAGGAATAGAGTCCTGAATAGCCTCTTGGACCGTAAATAGGCCATCCGATGGAAGGGAAGAGGCACATGCTGATTGATCGGAGGGAGTTGTCAATTTAGTTGATAGCTTTGCTTTGTGAAGCAAGGATTTGAATAAAGATGGTCGGAAAAGCCTCGATGGAGGAGGTCTGTCTGGAAGCGGTGATTCATCCTTGGAAAATTCCGAATCTCTATGATCCTCTTCCTCCCAGTTAGAATCGTCACTGTGACTGGATTTGTGACCATACTCAAAGGCTTGATAAGCAGGTGCCGAAGGACCTAGTAGCCTTGAAGGTGCTGAATATTGCTGCACCATAGGCTGAGGAGTAGGTAGAGCACCAGAAGCTAGGAGCTTAGTTACCGTGGCCGCAACTATGGCTTGGACATCCATCGGAACGTTGCCACGAACATTGCCACCCTTCGTTAGCGCATAAACCTGCTGCTGTAGGTGTAAAAGTCGCCTCCGGAATGGGGCGGGTCACAGGCATCTGAGGCTGAGATAGAGGTACTGAAGCTATCTGAGCCGGTTGGACCTCAACAGGTATGGGAGGTTGAATTTGAGCATGAGAGGGATCAGAACCCTCGACCAAGGATGCGACCGCAGGATTTGATCCACCTGAGGCCAAGGCTCTCTGATGGGCAAGATCCCATTGTCATTCCAAAACCCTACGCCTGCGTTGTTCATCTTTGGTTCTGGAAGGACCAGGTTTTGGTTGATAGGTTTCAGATGTAGGTGGGGGGGCAGAGAATGTCCTTTGCCTCTTAGACCTGGATGTGGTGGTCTTCTTTGGTGGAAGGGAAACAGTTGCAGACTGCCCATCCGACTGTTCTAAATCAGATGATAATTCCATTTCCACCATTATATTGGATCAATTTCTCTTTAAATTAATTTTATTTTATTTAATTTATTTATTAATATTATTATTATTATTATTTATTTTTTTTTAAAGCAACAAGTAACTAGAACTGATTAGTGAAATCAACAATATTGAAGACTTGATCCAATTGTATCAACTCAATTGAGGAATCAAGGCTTTTTCAATAAGAAATCCAGGCGTTTTCGCTAGCAAGACAACCAGGAAGCAGAAGATCGCTGCCTTTCAATTTGGCCGTAACGAAGCTCCGTTAGTGGCCACCATCTCCTTTTTATAACTGCCCCTTTAAGATTGCCGGTTCCAAGTGCCTGCGCACTAGACTGCTCTCTGCAGCCGTTTTAAAATGGCGCCTTTCAGTATCTTCAGTAAACGCCGCGGTAACTGCGCATGCGCAGGCGGCGACTGAAAGCGAGCTGTGCTGGCGAAGATTGAGCTCCTCGGCGGTAATGGCAGGCACAGGAGCCGAAATCGAGGCGAATTTAATGGTCGAGGCTTGTTTCAATGCCTAACGACCTCCCAACGTTTCCCACAGCCGAATATAATGAGGGCAGTAAGTTTAACGTCTCAGCCTGCGGCGAGAAAACAATATGGCGGCTGGCGGGAAAAAGGCGCTCAACTGACAGACCCGTTAGGGCAACAGCAATATAGTGGGATGGATTCCCTGAGGCGATGCAGTCAAATGAATTGGATGCCCCAATGTCAGGAACCGTAAGAGCCAGACTTCAGAATGAACTGTCTCCCCGCAGAAGTCTCAAGGTGTTTTAAAATAAATATTTCTCTCACCCGCTAGCAAGGCATAGGCTTCAAGCTGAGGCGGGGAAATCATTAGAGTCTGCTCCTTCAGGTAGCAGGGTCTCTAGGCCGCCAAATTTGTCAGCAGGTGTTATTAATTATTGGTGGAGAACGGTCGTACCGGCAAGCCGGGAAACCAGAAACATCCACCGGCGGCTTAATGATCAAGGAGAATATTCTGATGAAATTATTCTCTCATGTAAGGCTGACCAGATTACAGGCCGGGCGCTGGGCTCAAGCCATTTCAGACTCACCACCTTGTGTTCTTATCAATCACCAGCCATAAGATAGATATAAAGTCCCTAATCCAATTATAATAGTAAAAGGAGAATCCAAAGTGTAGATCAAAAATGTATTATCCAGAGCAAGCCAAGGATCAGTCTCTTCAGCTCCACTGAGTGAATAAAACTGACACCAGTCGAGCGAAGGAGGCAGAACCTTGGAAAAAATTTAAAGACATACACACTCAGTCTCTGGCTAATACACTAGTGATAACCCACACTTTGGATTCTCCAAGCAGCGCGCTGGAGAATCTTTCCTTGCTCTTTTATTGGCCCATTACTGTAGATCCATTGTTTAGGGGCAAGTTCTTTGACATTTCCTTGTCCCCAATCTACATTTTCTGGCATTTTTCTATGTGGGGATACCAAAAAAATTTTCTGTACAGGACTGGAATCTCTTGCCTAGAGATTCCAAATTTGCCTCTCTTCTGCTTGACAGAACGTGGATACCCGCTCTGTTCTAGAGTAGGATAAACTCCAACAAGATGTGGGCATTTTCCTTGTGTTGCTGGGATCTGTTTATTACACCTCAGAATTTAATTCTTGGAGTAGTGATTTCATTATCTATTGATTGTGTGGAACGGAGAAACATTTACTGCAAATAAGTAAGTAAGTAAGTGTTTATTTGGATGGCTGCTACCCAAATGTAGCACTCATTCCATATTCCACATGCAAAGGACATGGAAATGAGAATCCCAATTACCCTCCACCTTTGAACAACCAAGCCCCCATGATTATTTTATTTATATTAAAGAAATATAGAGGGTTTTTTTATGCGAATAAATTAATTTTTTTAAAAATTTGATTTATATGCCGCCCTTCTCCGGAGACTCAGGGCGGCTTACAATGCGTTAAGCAATAGCCTTCATACTTTTGTATATTTATACAAAGTCAGCTTATTGCCCCCACAAACTGGGTCCTAATTGCCCCCACAAACTGGGTCCTAATTGTGATTGGAGGGACAAGATTTTATCATTTATTTATTTTGTTCTTTTAGATGGGGAAGGTCCAAAAAGCTAGACAACAATGTACTGGAGGAAGGAACAATTTAACATAAATAAATCAGTTACACATTTTGGAAGCGAGGAGGGTGTGATTTTTCTTGTATTTAATTTGAGAGGTTGGTGGGTAAGAGGAACCACTTTTTAATAAGGTGGAGGAAGGTGGGGTTTTTTTTGTTTTTTTTTTGCAGTGGGTGTACAAGAACAAAATGCAATAATAAGATAACTGAATGCAGCACCAGTTTCTGTATGGCAAATTTTCTCTCTGACTCCCAAGTCTTTGGAGCTAACAACGCGCCTGTGACAAATACACTGTACACATATTCAGGCATGGAAAAATTAAAAAAACAAGAAGGTAAGCTGTTGAGACATGCTAGAACAGCACATTTTGAAATATTCAATTTTCCTAAGTTTGGAGAACATTTTGGAACCCAAAGTGTGTAGTTTTGTGCTTAGAACCTTTCAAATAGCCACTTCAGTTCATACACCCCATTCTGAATGGCTTTAAGAGTGACAATGAGGAGTCTGCTCTCATACCACTGTCAGTGATAACCAACACCTGACCACTCCAGCCCTTCCTTTTCCCTCACAAGTACAACCCAAGACTTGGGTTTTGTTAGGAATGCAGTGGCCGCCCAGCCCCACGCCCACCCCCCGAGGCACCATGTTAATCACATCTTGTTTTCCAAATGCAATTGTGGTGGTTCAGATATGGAAGAGGCATCTTGCCTGGGCAGAAGGGAACTGCCACATCCTATCCTTTGATCTAACTGTATTACACTTTCAACTGATAAGAGAACAATTTGTCCCTTGAGGATCTTGAAGGGCTCCTAGAAGAGGAAGCAACTCTGCTAACAGACTTGCTGTTAAATATTTAAACTAAGGGAGCTGGGCATAAAAGGTCACAATATGGCAGGATTTGGATTTCCTTTCCATCCCGATGCTTCACTGGTAAAATTGTGGCAAAACAAAGGGTGTTCCTGGCTGTGTTGTTAAAAGTCCCATTCTATTTGCTGCAAATTACTCAAGTGTTACAAACACAACTGCAGCTCCAGCTTAAACTTGACTACCATGATTGCCATCAACCAGCTGGGACAAAGAGAGCTGGCAACCGAACTCTTTGGGATCAAGCTCTAAATGAAGCCAAAATAAATTCCACCAGAAGGGAGAAACTCTCTTTCTAGAAGTCTATGGAGATTCTCAGTCATCCAGGTCACAGTTGTCACAAAGGTGATTTTTTTTTTTTTCAAGTGGCAACTGGACTTTCTGGTTTTTCTTTGAAGACGTTTCGCTTCTCATCCAAGAAGCTTCTTCAACTCTGACTGGGTGTTAGGGAATGGAAGAATTTATACTCCTTGCAGGCAGCTGGTCATTTGCATTCTTTTAAAGAGTTGTTGAGGGCACTGGGAGGTCTGTCTGTGCCCTCAGGGTCACCCCACCCGACCCCATTCAACAGGCACCTTCTGCAACCAAGATGCTGCATTAAGCCCTGGATATCGGCATCAATTTCTCATTTTCTGGCTTTGCTCAGTATCTGCTTCAAACCTTTTACTTTTGCAGTAATTACGGGTATTGTCTCCTGCAGCAGATGCTAGCGGTACGACATGTTCCACAACATTTAATCCTTTCCCTTGCTGCCATTCTGGAGCTTCACGGCTTAATGAAACAGAGTCAGTAGATCACAATATGACCCTGTTAATATTTTTAATGCCATTTTTACAAATTACACCATAATGCACCGATTACCAGGATGAAAGCAAAATCTCAGCTGCGTCTGTCTGGAGCCCAAATAAAAGAACATTTGAACATCTGTTCATTCTACAAATGTCTTTAAAAGCTTTGATTTTCTTGTAATCATTTGGTTCCACCATTTCACTTATTTTCTGAATGTATATCCAACAGCCTCAGGACAGTAGCCAGAGATCAGGGTAATAGTACATTATAATCAAAGTTCCTGGGTGCACTTCTGTTTTTCTTTCAGAATTAACTACTGTAGTTGGGGGCAGGGGGGCTTGGGGGGGGAAGAGAGAAACGGCTTCCTCTCCTTTATTAATTCAGAGTTCATAGTGAAATACTGAAAGAATTCAAAAGCAAAGCTGTCTTTTTAAGGTAATTTAATGTATACTGTTTGTCTAAAACTATTCCTGTTGCTAACAGTCCATTCTAAATGAGATTAGGTAGGGAAACACTACAAATAATAAATTGAAATATGCCTAAACTGCCTTCTTTCCAGACGTTTGCACCATAGTACCAAATATGGCATTTTAAACATTGTCAGTTACAGGGTCTTCATTGGTATTGGGAGTAAAGTTTCCAACAGAGCCAAACAAAGCAGCGATTATTAAATCCCAGACCATCTAGAAGAGCAAAGGAGTGTGATGAAAGCAAGAAAGAAAAATAAGGGAAATAGAAAAAAAGGTTCAAGTATAAGATAAGCATCTTATACAATAGCTTCAGCACAAAATGATCTTGAGCATCACATGCTATAAAATGAGAGGAAGCAAACCTGAATTAACTGTTTTAACCTGCATTCATATGCATAGTTAAATAAAAACATTTGACTTCCTGAGGCCAACTTACCATAGGGCAACTCACTATGGGACAAGAGTTACACTAATATCAAAGAAATGGTGGAATAAAATAATTAAACTTGACTGTAAAAAAATACAACTTTTGTAATAGAGTTGTCGAAGTCTGGAATGTTCTACCTGATTGCGTTGTCTCAGTTACAAATTTTCACAGTTTGAGTCACAAATTGACTTCCGTGGACCTCACTTCATACTTAAGAACAGAACAGAAGAGAAGGCGTGCATAAGTGCACTAATGTGCCTATCGTCCCTGTCATTGTATTTTTATATTATTCCTATTTTTGTTTCTGTTTAACAAATTACAATAAATAAAAAATAAATATAATTTTAAAAAGGATGCCAAAGAAAGGACAAAATGAAGTGTGAATGACAAAATTAAAATATTTTTTAAAATATTTTAAATCATTAAATTGAATTGTTGATTTGTTGTGCAGCAAGCTATCCATGGAGAGTTAGCCATGTTGATTTTTCCCGTGGTAAGTTGGCAGTGGTGAATTGGCCGTGGCAGCTTGACCATGGCAAGTTGGCCATGGTGAGTTGGCTGTGGTTAGTTGTCCCATTCTGCTTTTGTTATGTGTGAGCATCCACTCACGTTTGGAAATGTTTGGTACATTTTCTCTAGAAGTGGTCCACTTTTAAACATATATAAAAGTGAGAGGAATGTAACTTTAGACCTTTTACGCTTGGACTTTGAAAGCAAATATAGCAGTAAGAAAAGAAGTAACATGCAAAACAATTTAGCTTTCTTGATGGAGTAGCTGAATACCTTTGTAGGCCCAATCCAACAACTGGAGAGAAACTGAGAGGTCTCAAGAAAGGGTTAGCTGTTTTGAAACCAGAGGCTTTTCTTTTGGGACTGATAAAAAATTGGAAAAAATTCATAGGGGGTGGGGGGTTAGACAAGGTTACTTCAGCAAAATTATTGCATGCACAATGATGGAAAGATTCAGCTTTATCTATAATAGAGGAATGGATGGTGAAAATGATGGACAGAGAAAAGACATTATCTAAAGTTCCTCTAATGCAACATTCTGCAATTTAATTGCTCAGTGGTTTTTTTTCAGCACTCTGCTTATGTTCAAGAGCACATCTTCTAACAAGAGCTCCTGCTGAATTCAAATCTCCAACATTTATAAACAATTGCAGCTAATGGATTCATATCTACTTAGCTGGATGGTGAACAGTAAATGAAAAAACAGCCTACTTTTATATTTTTATGTGGTTTGTTTTTCAGGGCCCTGAATGGCAAATCCAAGCATCTATTATTCAGATTTTTACTGAAAATTTACCACTTCATATTGTCATTTTTGTATAAATGTTATGGATGAACATACATGCGTCAGACCTTCTCTCTCCTATACTTGAAGCAGGAATCCAAATTAAAGCTTCCCGACAGTCTCCCTTTCAGCACATTCCAGGAAGAGCAGTCCACCATCTCCCTGAGCAATTCTGTAATCGTTTTTCTATTACTTGTACATTGGAAGCGCTGTAAAACATACTAAGCAAATAAATTGTAAATAATAACTGAGACTGTAGTAGAGAGATTACAGTTTTAATGAAACACTGGGGGTCAGTAGAGTGTAACACACTAATTATAAGTAAAGGCTGGATGTCCAGAGTTCACATTCAACTCAGTTCATTTATGTTGCACAATTTATGCTACTATTTATTTTGGAATCTGCACCTGGAATACTTGATTCTCTTCAGTTCCTTCTATCCTTATTTTATAATTGCCAGGTAGGTTAGCAACTATTTTCCACAACTAGGTTACAATTGGATAAGGGTTTCCATGGTCAGAGACTTACATTAGTTGGACTGGAGATTTAAACCATTGTTGCCCAAGAACATGTTTTAAAATATATATTTTGCTGCCCAGTAACATGTGTTCTCTGAACAACATATAATGAAATATAAATAGTCTTCAACTTACAACAGGTTCAAATTACAACGGCACTGAAAAAAGTGACTTATGACTATTTTCACAACTCTGACTCTCCATGGGTCACATGATTGAAAGCCAGATGCTTGGCGACTAACTCATATTTAGGATGGTTGCAGTGCCCTAGGGTCATGTAATCTTTTTGTAATCTTCTGACAGACAAAGTCAATGGGGAAGCCAGATTCGCTTAACAACCACGTTACTAACTTAAACAGTTGCAGTGATTCACTTAAGAACTGTGGAAACAAAGGTCTTAAAATGGGGGGAAACTCACTTAATAACTCTCTTGCTTAGCAACAATGATTTGGGGCTCATTTGTGGTCATAAATCAAGGACCACTTGTTGATGTTTTAAGTAAAGATACTGCCATGGAAAAAAAAGGTTGCAGGTATTATTGAAATACAATACGTGCTCACTTCTCTATGTTCATGGATATGCATGTATGAAAACTCTATTACAAAGACTATTTATGCATTTTGGGGGAAAAAAAGATTAGAAGTCGTGGGGTGATGGAAATTATACTCTCATAATCCCATCTGGATCACCTGACAAACAATGAAGATTGCTAGGAAAACTTCTGACATGAAAAATAAAATGTCTATTTTCCTCTACAATCATTTTTCCTGTGCATCTGAACAGCAGAAGTTACTCATTCAATAACTAAATGTTGAATTACTTATAGTTTATCCTGAAAGTAATCCTAGGAGTTGTAACTAAAGCTTCAGCAGAAAGCACCCAAGTTTGTCACTCAAGTTATAGGAAATGATTTAAAGGTGCTCACTGCTTTAAAGGAGTCCAATCCAAGCTAAGTTAGATAGCAAATCTGTCATGCTATAAGGCTACAATAGGGAAATCCTTATTTCAAGATTTTTTTCCCTATAGGTCTCCCTACCAAGTCTTTCATCATGTATATCATGTATGTAAATACTAGACAACACAGTATCAATAGTAGAGACCTTGACGTTTCAAAATTCTATCATATGTCAAGACTTAAAATGGATACCTAACATCAAAAACGTCATCAAAAAAGCACAACAAAGGGATTCGACCGGAAGCGTCACAGCAAGACAGTCGGGGAATTAGCGGGCTCCAATGAACTCAGCAAAAACCCAGACTGATGAAACGCTGCTAAGGGGTCTTTGGACCAGAACCATCCTGTAAGGACAGGAAAGAAGGAAAGGCACCTTGGGAGACCAAGAGGAACAGGCAAATTCCTCGAAGGTCAGAGGAAACTCTCTCCGATTCGGCAGCGGGGGTGGCAGCCATTGTGGCTGTCAAGAAACTGGGGCAACCGGGCTAAGTATTGAGCAGGAGCGGTGACTGGAATGGAGTTTTTGAAGCCAGGTGAGTGATAGCCAATCCACAGGCGAAATAACAACAACAAAAACTTTTAAACCTGAAAAAACCTCAGTGTAAAAATAGCAGCTAATGGGCATGGGGGGAAGAAAAGAGGATGTTTGAAGCAGAATTTAAAGGGACAAAAGCCTGAAAAGAAAATTGACTTTTGAATAAAATTATTTGGAAAACCTTAAAAACTAGAAGAAATAACCCCAAAATTGGCCAAAGGATTGGAAATTCTACAACATAGAATAGAAGGGAAAAATTGAATTTGGTTAAGATTAGAGATGAGAATGAAGGGTAATACTGGTTTTTAAAAAATAGATGAGAATAAATATCATGGCAAAAAGTATAGAAATTGTAAATTTAGTTGAAATGACTAAATACTGTTTAAATTTGTGAATCGGCCAAATACTCTGTTCAGAGAAAATACATTGTATGTTTGTATGTGTGTTTGTGTAAAAAATAAAAAAAACTTTTTTAAAAAAAAAAAGCACAATAAAGAATGTTCTTTCTGAGCTAACTCAGAAAGCTCAAACTGCCCAAAGAGCTGCTGATTCAATTCTACACAGGAATTATTGAGTCTGTCATCTGCACTTTCATAACTGTCTGGTTTAGCTCTGCAACCAAACAAGGCAGACACAGACATCAACGGATAACTAGAACTGCAGAAAAAACAGTTGCTACCAACCTGCCTTCCATTGAGGACCTGTATACTGCTCGAGTCAAAAAGAGGGCTGTGAAAATATCTACAGACCCATCACACCCTGGACATAAATTGTTTCAACTTCTACCCTCAAAACAATGCTACAGTGCACTGCACACCAAAACAACTAGACACAAGGACAGTTTTTTCCCCGAATGCCATCACTCTGCTAACACTATTTACTAAAAATTAAATAGTCGAACTATTTACTAAGACTGTATTACTATTATTCTTCTCATCCTTCCTATTATCTATCTCCTCCAATTTATGATTATAACCATGTTGCTTTTATTTTTACGATTTATATTGTTCTGTTTGTTTATTTATTATTTATTTATTTATTATTTGGGCTTGTATGCCACCCTCTCTCCAGAGGACTCAGGGCGGCTCACAACAATAAATACACAAATTCAATTATAAAATATAACAAATATAAGAACCTGTTAAAATCACATTTAAAACCCCTTCAGTCCAATCCGGCCAGGCCAAATAGCCATATTTTAAGATCCCGGCGGAAGGAGCGAAGGTCAGGAGCCACCCGGAGCTCCAGGGGGAGCTGATTCCACAGAGCAGGCACGCCCACAGAGAAGGCCCACTCCCTGGGAGTCACCAGTCGACACTCTCTGGCCGACAGGACCCCAAGGAGGCTCTCCCTGTGAGAACGCACTGGGCGTGGGGAGCTGTCGCTGGCTGCAGATGGTCCGCCAGGTATCCTGGACCTAAGCCATGTAGGGCTTTATAGGTAATTACCAGCACCTTGAATCTCACCCGGAGGGCAACCAGTAGCCAATGCAAGTCCTGCAGGAGGGGTGTAACATGAGAGTGTCGGGACACTCCCATCACTACCCGCATGGCCGCATTCTGCACCAGCTGAAGCCTCCGAATGGTCTTCAAGGGCAGCCCCATGTAGAGAGCATTGCAGTAGTCGATCCGGAAGGTGATGAGCTCATGAGTGACTGTGCGTAAGTCATCGCAGTCAAGGTAGGGGCGCAACTGGTGCACCAGACGAATCTGCGTAAATGCCCCCCTGGTCATGGTTGTTACATGATCGTCCAGAGTCAACCGTGAATCCAGGAGGACGCCTAAAGTGCACACCCTTTCTTAGTTTCTTTGATTCCTAGTATGATTTGATTGCTTATTAGTAACCTATGACTATCACTAAGTGTTGTATCTTATGATTCTTGATGAATGTATTTTCTTCTTTTTTTCCTTTTATGTACACTGAGAGCATATGCACCAAAGACAAATTCCTTGTGTGTCCAATCACACTTGGCCAATAAAGAATTCTATTTGAGCAATTGAAAATAGAATAGTTCTTAAGATTCACGAGCACTTTATTTTATCTGAAATTCATCCTTGTCTCTATTAATATTTTATTTATGTATTATATTTATACTTTACTTTACTTTTTGAAACAGACCAGTCAACTTATGACAACACCTTATATAATTTCAAGTTCAGATTAAGTTTTTAAGATTATGTCACCAGAGGAAAAAATACAGGATTGTGACCTTTTGAATAAAAGGGGGGAAAGAGACCACTCTATATATTTCTCCTCCCACCCCAAAAAAACTCAGAAAAAAGTCACAATAAATAGCAGCCATTCAAACATTCCCAAACTGTCTTTATTGCTCCTAGAAAATTTTATCTGTTTATTGGCACCAGGCACAGAGGAAAAAGAAATTGGGAATTTATTTCCTGACCATTACGCTCATTTGCAAAATTTGTTCAAGAAATAATGGTTAGAAAGAAAATTTGCTTAAGGTCTGTGACTCAAATCTCCATTCATCAAGTAAAATTATTTTTGAACAAACATGAAAGAAACACCAACCTTGCCCCACTTCCTAAATATGGTTGATTTTGGGTTTACCCTTCCGATTTTTGGTTTTGCTAGAGAATGAGTGATTTTGTATGGGTAGAGAAAAAGGATGCTGAAACTGGGATTTAGTAAAGAAATACAGTTTTCTATTGTTTCATCAAAATAAAACTAATAAACAACTAAAAAACTTTAAATAAATTGTTATTTTGGTAATAAAAGTGAAGATGTTTTTGTGATGTTGAATAGTATTTATTTTATTCAGGGAAATGAGCAGGGCGATTTTATTCTTTTTCTGGAATAGTGGAGAGAAATAAAGAAAGATTCATTTCACATTTAGATAGGTATACATGCAAAAATTATACAAAAGCCATTATGAACTATGAATTAGCAAAGTTAATGATATGCTATGAAATTATGGATATCCCTGAACATGTTTTGAAACTGAAGCCAGTTAAAATGATACTCAAAATACAAACCTCTCACAAAATAATCCCTGCCCTATAACTAGTGTAATTGTATTCTTGAACATGTAAGAATGTAAACTATTTAATTTCAGATGTATTTGCATTTCACTTTTCATCAAGTTTTCCATTAATTTTGTTTATTGATTCACTTATAATATCTGATTATCAAAAATATGAAAAAGTTTAAATTGTATATATTAATATGGAAACATTTCTACTACTGGCAAAAAAAGTATCATGTCTCTGTACCTATATCACAGCAGGCTGGAACTGGAAGCAGGAGGGAGGGAGGGAGGGAGGGAGGGAGGGAGGGAGAGAGAGAGAGAGAGAGAGAGAGAGAGAGAGAGAGAGTGTCAAGTCATTTTGGTGTTCAGTCTTTAAGACTTCAAACTTGGCTCAAGACTGAATCATCTTCTTCTGTGAATCAAAGACATATCTTTTAAAAAGAAGAGTGATATGAACAGGTTGGGCAGCGTCCACCTTGTTACTTTCATCCTCCTTTGCTGAATCTCCCTTCCCTGCCTTCGGCTTCTTCTTAGAAATGGCAGTCAGAAGTCCCTTTGTTTCTGGCTTCACTCCATCTGAAAAGATATTTTTTTAAAAAAACCATTAGAAAGGAAACATCTCCAGGCAACCATCTCCAAATCTTGTAGACTATAAACTACTACTAGATAAAATAGAAAAATGTGGGTTAGGCAGCATCACCACCGGATGGATTCATAATTGGTTGACCAACCACACGCAACGTGTAGTCCTCAATGGAACTGCATCTACATGGGGAACTCATCAAATCTGTAGGCAACACCAAGCTAGCAGAAATAGCCCACACTCCAGAGGATAGGCTTAAGATACAGAAGGCTCTTGACAGACCTGAACATTGGGCGCTATCTAACAAAATTAAATTCAATGGTGAAAAAAGTAAGGTTCTACATTTAGACAAGAAAAAGAAAATGCACAGGTACAGTATATGTGATACCTCACTCAATAGTAGTAACTGTGAGAGGGATCTTAGAGTCCTAGTGGACAACCATTTAAATGTGAGCCAGCAGTGTGCAGCAACTTCCAAAAAGCCAACACAGTTCTAGGCTGCATAAACAGAGGGATAGAATCAAGATCACATGAAGTGTTAATACCACTTTATAATGCCTTGAAAAGGCCACACAGTTTTGGTTGCCATGATGTAAAAAAGATGTTGAGACTCTAGAAAGACTGCAGAGAAGAGCAACAAAGATGATTAGGGGACTGGAGGCTAAAACATATGAAGAACGGTTGCAGGAACTGGGTATGTCTACTTTAATGAAAAGAAGGACCAGGGGTGACATGATAGCTGTGTTCTAATATCTCAATGACTGCCACAAAGAAGAGGGAATTAAGCGATTCTCCAAAGCACCTGAGGGTAGAACAAGAAGCAATGGGTAGAAACTAATCAAGGAGAGAAGCAACCTAGAATTAAGGAGAAATTTCCTGACAGTTAGAACAATTAATCATTGGAACAACTTGCCTCCAGAAGTTGTGAATGCTCCAACATGGGTAGTTTTTAAGAAGAGATTGGATAATCATTTGTCTGAAGTGGTATAGGGTTTCCTGCCTAAGCAGGGGGTTGGACTGGAAGACCTCCAAAGTCCCTTCCAACTCTGTTAATTTGTACTGTTCTGGATATGAGCTCCATATCCAAATTGTTCGCAGGGTTCTACAGCAAGAACAGCACTGCAGAAAACCCAGCAAAATAGGCAAATCTACCATCTATTACCATTGATCTGTAGGATAAATATATCAACTTCCTGAATACAGGTTACCTACCTTCTATATGGGATAGGTTATATTTAAGTGGTGATAATAAGAAGAATTAATTTTTTTAAGTTCAAATGTTTTATTGGAGAATAAAAATTAAAATAACATATATTAATCAAGAACCTTTCTTTTAAAATGTCTTTTATTTAACTTGTTACATTTGAGATTAATATGTGAGGACCCTGGGTAATCTAAATCAAAACAAAAACAGTAACTGCTATTCAGGTCTCAGCAATGTTTTGGCAAAGTTGCTAGCAGAGATCTCCTTAAAAGCATATTCAGTCCCACCTAGCTGAATATTCTGCAAATGTAGGTATTGGGCAGTAAGCCAATTTCAGCTCAGGTATTTCTAACCTGTGGTGTCACATAACCTTATCTCAAACACTTAATCAGTTTCTCTCCTCTCATATTGAAATACAGAGACAGATTCTTATATCATGGCCCAACAATAAGATTGAGATGTTTATGATTTACTGGAGACAGGTCGTCTACAAGCACAGGTGATCTGTTCCATTGCAGACAAACTAAAGGGCCATTCACAGTTAATTGTGTTGATTCAGCACCAGAATATATATATTCAAGAAAAGATATGTCCACCATGAGGTAGGTACAGCATATTACAAAGGCCTAATGAAGAAGAAACAGGACAAGAAATGTAGTTCCTAATATTTAAGTCATTTTTTCAGATATAATCCAACACTTACCCAAGTTCCCCTATCCTATCCTATTCATATGAAATATGATAATGTAAGTCAAACTCCCACCTCTTTCAAGTATGATCTTGCAATAGGAAAAGTAAATATTACTAGAAAAGTTGAATAGCCAATCAACATAGTGAGTTTTAATGTGGACATCTAAGATATGGTTCTGAGTTAATTTGAAAAAAGGCAAAACTACTTATTTAAAATGTAAAATGTGAATATAGCAAGCTTAGTACAGTATAATGAATGGTCTGGTCACTATAATTGGCTGCCGCTCTAGTTTGTGGGTATTATCAGCTTAACTTGTGAAACAATTTTCAAATCAGCTGTTAAGTAAGATCCATTTTGTTTTTCATTTTTACAAGCTTTTTCAAATTCCAGTATTTCAAGACACCAAGTTTTTTTTTAAATCATCAGATTCAATATGTTTACTGATGAAAATGAGGTAAACAATTCTATATGTATCATGTTTTTCTGTCAAGAGGACAGATAATGCGTTATGTCCGTATTCAGAAATGTGAAAGCTAAAAAATACATGTTTATAAGAGCTGGGGAAAATATTTCATCCCAACAATGTAAGAGATAATGTTTTTATAGATTGTTGTATATTCCAAAGAAGTTGTTCAATATTTGAATAGGGTTTCATAATCATGCATACTCTTATTTTGGCTATCCAAAAGTTTTCTCCATGCATTTTAGCACTTCAACTGTAATATTTATCTATAATGTTTTAGTAGATTTCTTTTTGTATTTTTTTAAAAAACAAACAGTGGAAATTTTAGTGCTTAGCTCAGAGATATAAATTATTAGTAAATAATTTAATATATTTAGATGTAATTTAATGTTTTGTAAGGCTAATTTCTAATCAAAGATACACTGAACGCTAACTCTTGGTAAACTCCTCTGTCTACTTACAAATACCATATTTCTCCCTTTACTAGTTTGTTCAATCTTTTTTCTCTGTTTTAGAAATTATTATTTTTTAAAAGCAATGTAAAAGAAAAAACCACTGAGAGGCTCACTCACCCTCTTGGTCTTCAAAGATTTATAAAACACCAGCAGAGTCAGGCCCAAATGCGATTGGGGGGGGGGAGGGGTGTTGCTGTATCTTCTTAGTTAATCCAGTCAGCTCACTGTTAAAGAATGGTTCTTCAGGCCAATACAGCTAACACATTATTTTCAATTGTAACTAAAAATAATCTCAAATTCTTGACAGCCTGTAGCTGTGCACAATGAATGTGGAATTAAGACTCACAAAGATAAAGGTTCCCTCCGCACATATGTGCTAGTCGTTCCCAACTCTAGGGGGCGGAACTCATCTCCGTTTCAAAACCGAAGAGCCAGCACTGTCTGAAGATGTCTCTGTGGTCATGTGGCCAGCATGACTAAACGCCAAACCTTCCCACCAAAGGTGGTCCCTATTTTTCTACTTGCATTTTTTACGTGCTTTTGAACTGCTAGGTTGGCAGAAGCTGGGACAAGTAACAGGAACTCACCCTGTTACGTGCACTAGGGATTTGAACCGCTGAAATGCCAACCTTTCGATCGACAAGCTCAGCATCTTAGAAACTGAGCCACCACGTCCCACTCACATAAAGTAACATATTCTTATTAAAACAATTTATTTACCTAGAACTTTATCAGGAGAATCATATTTCATGTAAACTGTAGGTAGCTACCTCAATATTAATAAATATTAGTAACAGTAATAATTTATTAAATGTATATATTATTTGACTCCAACTTTGAATGGTTTAAATTGTTAAAACATTTAAAACCAAGGAACAATACAATACATTTATTCTGATTAAGCCAGTTTTCACCTGGAACAACAAATTCAACCATCCATCCATCCATCCATTAATAATTATTAGTATAACTAAATTATAATGTTTGCTTGAAATGTGAACAGTTATGTACACTACTGACACTAATCTGATTGTGATGGGGAGAATTTGACTGAATAAATAAATAAATGTATATGGTGATGTTTATATACTTCTTGCTTTTCCAGTTCTTCAAAGCAGTTTGCAACAAAATCTATTGATCAAATTCTCCCTAAAGTAAACCTGCTCTTTCTTAACAATAGATTAAAAAAACTAATTGCCCCAGTCTCTACCTCCATTATACTGTATTTATTCTTGTCTAATACGATTCCTAGCTATTGACTTGCACTGGTGAATATTCTTTGTGTGAAGAAGAACCTTTATAGGAAGGAGATGCTCAGCTTTGTAAGAATGGTTACAAGGAAGCTCTGTAAGCCTTAAAACAGGACTGGCAAAGTACTTTCTACTCAATTCCAAACAAGTGCTTCAGAGCATGCAAAAGCACAAGCATAGCACCTGCCTCCATCTCATTAAAGCAGCAGTGTCTTCTCACAGAACCATGGAACAATTTGGGAAAAAGACAGTGGTGCATTAAAGAACTATGCAGAGGCATTACATTCCTGCCTTCTGTACCCTAATGCAACTTTTGGAAGCAGAAACTAAAGCATTGTACCATCATATTTAAACTTTAGAAAACAGAAACTGGAATTGTTCCTAGCAGTAACCACTGCAGCAGCATCAGAACAATTATACAATTATAATCACTCATTCAACACTGCTTTTACATGGAGAAGGAGCAGGCAGAGCAAAGAAAAAGAAGAAAAAAGACAGGGAACCAAGCTTTACAAAAGCATAATCATATTAAACTTTGGAGAGGGGAAAAAAGAGAAGAAATAGAAGCTAAAGAGCATTTTGCTTGCAAATTTGTATCGTTTTTAGCAGAGAATTATCTCCAAGGCATTTTGTAGCTGGGAAATAGGGGGGGAAAAGGGGATAGGTAGTTAAGCAAGTGGAATCACGGGCTGCCAGCCAAAAGCAGCTCAGGTATTACAGCTAGGTATTTAAATTACTTAATCAAATCCCAAGGCCCTTATTCTGCAAACTGATTAGCTAGTTGCTGGCATCACACCCTGACAAATGGCATGGTGGGGTTTTTTTCACTCTGGTGCCAGGAGGTCTATGGGCTGAAGAGGCTCTGTGACACAGGCAGCACAAAGAGGGAAAGCACAAGCAGACAGGCTGGGAGCCACAATCTAGGTTTCATCTACCTTGGTGGATTTCTCGTATTACACACAATGCATACTTTACATTTTACAAGACCAAGGAAATGAAGGAAAATATATCTTTCACCAAATAAGACATCAGCCCCTTAATAACTGAAGTGACTGATATTTTTAGATGGAGGTCTAGTTTAACTTACTTACATTAAGAGTCTAATCTCTTCTGAACAATGACTGTGTAAGCTTGAATAAATAGTAAGAAATCTGTTCCATTAATTAAGTGCTGCCTGTACTACTCGGATTTGTAACAAATGTTAATAGATTTCTCTCCCTTTTCTCTGTTGGACAATTACTTTATTTTGCCAACTTGCTAATGGATTAAATTGAAAAGGTCCGTGTGTTTAAAAAGAAAGGGATTGTGTATGAGAAAGAAAAGACATTAGCTTCAAAGTTACAATAGGCATGTGGCCCAGTGGCCCACTTTGCTCAGAAATACCTACACTTTTTTGTGTGTATGTTTGTGTGTGTGTGTGTGTGTGTGTGTGTGTGTGTGTGTGTGTGTAATGGGTAGCACTCTAGGGCCAAGGGAAGAACAGATTTAACTAATTCAATTTGTGCCATCCATCACCTACATCTCACTTAACCGGTTTATTGTAGTGTTCCCCATTTTTTTATGAACTAGATATGAAAAGAAAAAGAATACACAAAATTATAAAAAAAGGAAAAAGGAATTTTATTCTAGCTTTATGGCATAAATTGTTTATACATAGATAGAAATGTAAGTCTTTGGTTATTCGGGTCTTCTCCCGCGTAAAATTGGAAGTGTCTTGGCGACGTTTCGAAGAAGTCTCATTCGTCATCTTCAGGCTGGTGTTCAGCCTGAAGATGACGAATGAGACTCCTCGAAACGTCTCCAAGACACTTCCAATTTTACGTGGGAAAAGATCTGAATAACCAAAGACCTACATACAAATACCCGCGAAAACCTCAGAAAATAGATAGAAATGTTAACACCTGTCACTCCAAACATCAACCTACTTGCTCATGGTCTGCTCACTTATAATGTTTTCCTCACATTAGTTGTGCATTAGCTTTGAACTAATTTGCAAATACAAATATACTTCTAAATTGAAGTAATATTTATGTTTCCTACAAGCCATCGTTTATATTTTGCAATGATCCTCCTACCATTGCATTGTATCCAAAGCAACTAAACATAATGGCTTTGTGCAGTAAATACCATTTGTAGTTTGAACATCTGAAAGCCGAAGAACCCACCTAAGATACCAATTAGTATATATTATTACATAGTCTATTTCAGTATAAGCTTTACTTATTTCAATGGGAAAAGCAAACCACCACAGAAAAAAATAATGCCAATCAGGGGATTAATGTAAGAAAATAGTTCAGGTTATATAACTTTTTCCCAATACCAGCAAACTACATTTAATTCAACGGTTAATTTCTTCTCTAAAAATCAGTTGAAGCATGGATTTTTATAGTGGCAATTCCAATTTTCAAAAAAGAATAGGCTTTTATTTCTTTGGGGGAACCAATTGAAAGAAAGGCAGAGGTTTCTTTTAATAAATTTACTGTTCTACCTGCTATAACCTACTGCCAATTTATTCATATCTTCCGAATCGAGTCTAGAAGAAAAATCCAACAGCAGCTAATATTGGGTATCAATTGAGTCTTGATACTTGACTGGGCAGGGAATCTTTCATCCAGAATCTAAACATGTGCGCAAAGTTTATTTAAGCAAATAGATTTTATCTGTAACATGGGGAAGGCAACCTTTTGGCAATCAGGGATCTGGAGATCACTGATAGCATCAGAAAAGGCTATAACCAAATTTTTCTGGGGTTCCCCCCCCCTTACTGTCGCAGAGAGAAGAATTGGAGAATTGAACTTTATAAGCACATTCCCAATTGCTTCAATAGGATGCAAAGCTACTTTTTAAAAAGTATCTTGTAAGATTTGTGATTTGCCAAGTGCCTGATGACTCATTATAATTTGGGACTCTCACACAACCTATGGCAAGCTGCAAAACACTTGTACCAATCAAGGGATAGCCTAGCCATCCAACTGAAGAGCAGTTGGGCTGCGCATGCTTCAAAACTGATTCGAAAGAGGTGTTTTGCATTGCCTGCAAGTGGAAGCAGTGCTGTAGATGCATTTTTTCCCCAGCCTCTTGTAGAGTCCTGAGAAAAAGAGTATTGGTGTGGGTCAGGATCAGGGGTGAAATCCAGCAGATTCTGATAGGTGGTGAAAATTTTGAGCAGTTCGGAGAACCGGCAAATACTACCTCTGTCTGGCCCCAGAGTGGGGTGGGAATGGAGATTTTGCAATATCCTTTCCCCAGGAGTGGGGAGGGAATGGGAATTTTGCAGTATCCTTCCCCTGCCATGCCCACCAAGCCACACCATGCCCACCAAGCCATGCTCTCAGAACTAGTAGTAAAAAAAAAATTGGATTTCACCACTGGTAAAGATTAACATGCACAACTGAATTCTAAAGAAAACTGTGAGAAAAACAGCTCTGTGCATTGGCAATATCATGTATGGAGAATAAAAAATTTATTCTCCATACATGATATTATATATAATATAATATATAAATGATATTATATATAATATATAATATTATATATTATATAATATTATATATAATATTATATAAAAATATAACTATTTTTAAATGTGATAATTCAGATTCAATGTTACTTATTTAAGAAAAGGTTTTTCATATCGAATGACTCCAAGCAAATGTGTAAGTACAAAATTCCATGAACTTTGTTGCATTCATACACTCCACTTATAGAAACAACCCAACGATATGTAGAACTGTAGAAAACCAACAAAAGAACCAAATTGTAAATTGCAAAATGCAAATGGCGGACAGATGTATGAACCAAAAGAGGAAACAGAGATAAAACTCTTAATACAGATGGGGATGTTATTTTTTAACCATTTATCTTGAAAAGCTGCATGTGTAAATACGGGGGGGAGGGAGGGGGGGTTGTACAGAGCACTTATGTTCAGTCTTGATGATTTGTTGAAAAACCACAGAATCTATTGAAAGATGATCCAGTCCATCTCCTTCTTTCTTGTTTAACATGACGGCATTATCAAATGTCACCTAGGTTTTTCTTGAAAACCTCTAGTTTCCTTATGATCTATTTATATTCAGCTTATTAAACTGGTGTTTGCATAATCTACAGATGCTAGTTTGCCACAGCAAAACAACACTGAAGACATGGACTGCAGAACAGATGTGCAAAATGTTCAGACTCCATGGTTTCAAGTTTGAAATGGCTGTTTCATATGTCCCATGACTGAAAATGGAATAGAGCATGCTTTATTCTGTTATGTTTCATTCCATTTTCAAAATAGCCATTTCAAGCACTTCAAAATCGAAGCATTTGAAATTTAAATGCACATTTTTCTTCACTAATGCTACTCTCTCAAAGGAGATCTGCTTGCTTATTTGAAATTTTTAATTTTTCCAGTTAGGTGATATGTATGTATTACTAGTTATGCAAATATTTTCTTTTTCTTTTGCTTTTAAGCTTTTCTGCTGCTTCTCCAGAGGTGGTATTCAGCAGGTTCTGACCAATTCTGGAGAACCAGTTGTGGAAATTTTGAGTAGTTCGGAGAACAGGCAAATATCACCTCTGGCTGGCCCCGCCCCCATCTATTCTCTGCCTCCTGGGTCCCAGCTGATCAGTAGGAAATGGGGATTTTAGAGTAATAGAAAAGAACTGATCTCTTTTGAATCTGAGTCCAATGGATAGTAGACCCAGAAAAATCAGCAGATAACCCATCACTATTAACACTGACATTTTGTGGACCTAAGAGCAGCATATTAGGGGAACACTAAACACTGTACTTTAATGAGCCATGTTATTTGCCAACAACTACTATAATATATTTGACATGAATAACCTAGAGAGCACCTTCCTATAAAATCACCAAAAGTTCGATAGACTGAACAGTTTAAACTAACTAATTATAATATATAAGTAGCAGGGGTGAAATTCAGCAGATTCTGACAGATTCTGGAGAACAGTTAGTGGAAATTTTGAGTAGTTTGGAGAACTGGCAAATACCATCTCTGGTTGGCCCCAGAGTGGGGTGTGAATGGAGATTTTGCAATATCCTTCCTCCAGGAGTGGGGAGGGAATGGGGATTTTGCAGTATCTTTCCCCTGGAGTGGGGTGGAAATGGAGATTTTGCAGTATCTTGCCCTGCCACACCCTCCAAGCCACACCATGCCCACCAAGCCACGCCCACAGAACTGATAGTAAAAATTTCTGAATTCCACCACTGACAAGTACTAAGGAAAGAATAGCAAGAATCTTTCAGCAGCAAGGTGCATACTCTCATGTGGAATAAACTGCCTGCACAATGGTTGAACCAGGCTGAGAATCAGCTGCCTTGTCAACTACTCTTTTAAGGATGTTCTCATTCATTAGAACTCCACCTCTCTACAGTTTAAACACCTGCTTGAAAGCAAATAACCATGCATGGCATGACAAGACATGTAACTGCATATCTTCTTGATCCTTGAGACAAGAATTCATGACCAAGACAATTCTTGTGCCTGACCCATTTTTGTCATGAGAAACTTCTTCAGTTGCATAGTCAGCAGCACTGAGTCAGGTTCTGCCCTTGGTTCTTTTTGTACAGGAAAATTCCAGCTTTTACAAGACTAATTTTGATATATGTACATTAGCTGCCAAAAAAAAAAAAAAAACTACTTATCCCTATGGATAAGTAATTGACTAAAATTGACATATACCAGCTTTGTGCACTGCTATTCATTCTATTAATCGTAATAACAGGGACAAGTGTACCCTGATTTCTGTACAGGGTCCACCACATATAGACCTTCGGCCTTTATTACAATATGGCAATCTGCCACACAGCAGTCTTCTTTATCTTAACTGCTTACAACCACTATGCATAAAGACTTGGCTGAAATGAGGCCACTGTTGTTTCCAGCTTAGACCTACTCAACAGTGTAAAAAAAAAATATCTGAAGCCCACTCTTAATTTGCTGCCAGTCTCCGCATGTGCGTTATCTGACTCATTTCTGGAATACAAACTTGTACCCCTTAAAGTACTAGAGGTCCATGAAGACAGTCACTATCTGTTGCTATTGTAACTGGGATGCCCAATTAACTTCTTTTGTATACCTTGGCTGGAAGAACTCTGTCAAAAGCAGCTTCTTGCTTCCCATCTCCATTTACACATGACAGGAAACAAACTAAAGAGCATAAAACTCATTAATAAGTAATGATTATATGAGGCAATTGTATTGCATTTCAAATGGGAAAATGGAATTTCATTTTTCTTCTCTCTCTCTACCTAGGAGCAGTAAAACTGATCAGTCCCATCACCCCAAGGAAAATGTTAGACAACATCTCTTCACTTACTCATTTATAATAGAGCATTCATTGCAATTTTCCATAAGATATTTGATTTCCAGTCATAAATGACTATACTAAGCCTAGAAAATATGAAATTATAACTACCGTAAGAGGGAATATTCATTCTATTCCTGAAAAGAGAGAGCAAATGTTAAAAAACTAAAAAAATTTAGCATAACTGTAACTCAAGGTTGGGGAAGGTATAGTTATTGATATGTTACAGGACTCCAAACCTCATCGTCCTGAACTACCAATGACTGCCATGACCAATCATATTAGGAAGGCTACAGAGTCCACATCCTTCTCTTAAGGATTCAGAATCATCCACCAGTTTTAGAATCCAACTATTATAACATTAGATACAGGCCTCATTTAACTGTTGGAAAAATTCTGAAGGAGTTAAAATTCTAATGAATATTCTATTATGATTCGGGTACTGATTCTGTTCAGGTATCAAATTTCATAATTTAAATAGCTCAAAGACAGATTGTTGATCTCCATCCATCAATGAATGAATGTGAACTATATATTGGTATATATTACAACACAGTTATCTAACACAGAGAGGTTTAGAACTGGAAGAGGTTTTTTCTCAATTCACTGTCAGCATTTAATCTGAGCTTTTCCCAAGCAGTGGAGAAGGATTTTCCCCATTTGCCTTTTTGTTAAGATAAAAATGGGAACTATCATTCCCAGCCTGAGAAATTCAGTATCTAAACTCACTATCTAAATTTAGTGTTGTGAGTATATAACTTAGTGTCTGGATCTTTGATATATTTTTACCTCAGATGCAAGTCATGTTTTTTAAATAAACCATAATATTTAGATACTGCAAATATCAACTTCTTGCTGTATTTTGATGAAAAAAATTTGCACATGTTTAAAATAAATTTGAGACTGCTTCAAGGTTGATTTTGGGATGTACATATATTAGGAGAGCTAAAACATTGTTGCAATATTAAGATTCTTATAAGAATAGCTTAAATTATGAAGGCTGCCTTTATGCAAGTGACATTAAGGAAAGAAAAGGATGGCTCCTTGTATAATACCTCACTATGTGGAAGTTGTAGAGGCATTAATAGTACTTATGTGCTTCTTACTAAGCGTGTCATAGATACAGAATAAAACAATTGAAACATAATATATTAAGAGATATAATGCTGATAGATGCTGATGTCACAACTTGAGGATTTTTTGTTGTTATTCAAGAACAAAAAAAAACACTTTAATACTCAACCACACAAGGTAATATCACTATTGTTATTACTGGATGAATATTAATTTATCTTAGCCATAATGGATATGCGAAACAATGTTTCAACTTATTTTAAATTATAGTAAAAGCTGGTAATATATATCTGAAAAGGGATCTCTGAAAGTCTTTCACAAATTTTAAAAGCAGACAGAACTCACAAAGAAGTCCTGTGCAATGATCAGCTTCCTCCACGCCAGCTGAAGTTTTTCCTCCATTGTGTGTTTGTTGTCCGTGTGTGTCTGTGTGACAATGAGGCATCTGCATGTATATGGAATGTGCGTCTACACAAGCAAGAGGCCATATTCCAAAAAAGCAGAACTAGGAAAAAATAATATTAGCCCTACAGAGTTAATAGTTACTAATTAAAATTACTCTCTATAAGAGTCCCTCTTGTAAAATATACTGTCACCCATCTGTATTTGTGTGTGTGTGTGTGTGTGTGTGTGTGTGTGTATACATACACACAAACATAATTATCTCTTCTGCACAAACCTTCTCTGTCAGACACAAATGCAGGCACCTTCTTTCCTCCTTTCAAGAAAAACGGAGAACAAGAAATAATATGGTGAAGGATAACTGCACTTGGAAGGGAAAGGAAGAAAAGCATGAAGCATAATGAGAAATGGGTAGGAATACTTTCTCCACCGGAAACTCTACATAGCCAGACTAGGTAAGAAATCTGAAAAAACTCTTAAAGGCAATGGCAAAATTTCCGTATTGTTGCCAATACCGTATGCAGTCTAGGAAAATATCATATTGGCTTAACAAAAGGAGAGAGATACTTTTTTAAAAAAAATTTGATTTATATGCGCCATTCTGTCTTAGGCCCAGTACTCTTCAATATTTTCATAAATGACTTGAATACTGGGCTCTATCTAACAAAATGAAATTCAATGTAGAGAAAAGTAAAGTCTTACACTTAGACAAGAAAAAACAAAAGCACACATATACTGTAGACTGGGTGAAACCAGGCTTAACAGCAGTAACCGTGAGAGGGATCTTGGAGTCTTAGTGGACAATCAATTAAATATGAGTTAGCAGTGTGCGGCAGCAGCCAAAAAATTCAACACAACCCTAAATTGCATTAACAAACAGAATGTTCAATCAAGATCACATGAGGTACTAATACCACTCTATAAAGCCTTGGTAAAACCACACCTAGAATACTGCATTCAATTTTGGTCACCACATTATAAAAAAGATGTTGAGACTCTAGAAGGAGTGCAGAGAAGAGCAACAAAGATGATTAGGGGGTTGGAGGCTAAAACATACAATGAATGGTTGCAGGAACTGGCCATGGCTAGTCTAGTGAAGAGAAGCACCAGGGGTGACCAGGGGTGACATGATAGCAGTGTCCCAATATTTGGGGGGCTGTCACAGAGAGGAAGCACCTATTTTCTAAAGCACCTGAAGGCCAGACAAAGAATAATGGATGGAAAGTGATCAAGGAGAAAGTCAACCTAGAAATAAGGAGAAATTTTCTGACAGTGAGAACAATCAACCAATGGAACTGCTTACCTCCAGAAGTTATAGGTGCTTCATCAATGGAAATTTTCAAGAAGAGACTGGACAGCTATCTGTCAGAAGTGATATAGTCCAACTCCTGCTTAACAGGGAGTTGGGCTAGATGACCTACAAGGTCCCTTATAGAGTATATATTTGAGAGGATATGGTGATAGATGCAGGGTTAGTTTTTGAAATTAAGCATGCTGTCCCGAGACACTCTTCTGAAATTTTCATTCCAAAATCTCAACAATCAAAGGCAATATTGTACTCATTTTTTTAAAAAGTATCTTCTTGGATTTTTGAAAACAGGTGCAGAGATTGATCTTGGTTTTGTCTTTAAAAATACAGAAATTTATCTGAGTATTTATTCTTATACCTCAAAACAACCTTACATATTTTTCTAGTTTGTGCGCACATATCTGTGAGTGTGAAGTTGGAGTTTCCTTTTCTAATTTCAGCCAGTTGACGTGAATAGGTACATGTAACTTTCATTCCAATGCCATTCAAACACAAAAGGAAGAATTGTATCCTGAATGAATGGCTACCAAATTTCATTCCAGTATCTCAATGTTCGACAGAGTTATCAGATGACAAGCTGACAAATGCAAAACGGAATAGGCAGTAGTTAAACCAAGAGCCTTATTTTTCTTTGTCAAATATGACTAAGTCAATAGTAAATTAGAGGAGCTTAGGGGCAAGGCAAAAAAGGTATTAAAACAATGTTTGCTTAAAATTTATGAAAACAAAATGTGAAATAGCACCATAAGAAATGTGTTTAAAAACCACAAAGCTGCTAGAAAGGAAAGTGTCAAAGATTTTCCTCTGCTTAGAAGGAATATGAGAGAAAGCTATTTCTATTTTTGTCAACATCAAGTTATATGAGCTGAATAGGATTTTGTTGTTGTTGTTGTTGTTGTTGTTGGGGAAAGAGCAAGGACTTGTTTTAAAATGTCTTCACAGCAGAAGTAGATCTAGCTATTGTTATTAATTTATAACAGACAGTCTCTTAGAAAACACATTTTCAGTAATTAAAATTACACTTCACATACTGTACACCTAACTCAATATAAGTTCTGATGCCTTGCTAAGCAGAAAATTAAAGAAAAATCTGTTATATATTCTACACATCTTATATAATGTTGTACAAAGATCTACTTTAATATTATGGCTAGTATGGAATTTACACTAAGTTTCAGGCTACCAAGGGATGATAGAACCTATTTGAGAGCAAGAACAAAAGAAGAGGTAGATTCCGGCTGAAGCTGTCTGGCGTATCCTCACATCAAGAATGGAAATAACTCTTTCATGCACCCTGCCAATTTTAAACAATAGCACCTTCTGGTAGTCCTGAAATGCACATTTGTATCTTGGCTTTCAGTGCTATCAATCCAGAAAGAATGCAAGAAAACAAAACTGTTTCCCAAAGTCCTGTTTGCTGGTGCCATAATTAATGTAATCAAACAATTCCACAAATTGCTTCCAATTGCTGGCGTCACTTTCATGTGCAAAGCCAGACGTTCAAAAAAAGGGACCTTCTTTCCCTAAACCTTTTCAGTGAGAACAAATCTTTGCTAAACAGTTTAGGATAATTTGTACTGTAACAGGTCCCCAGGCACTCTTGACACAATTTCAATTGCCATCTAATGTTTCTGTGTAATTGAAAGGCAGCAACTAGTACTTAAATAATTACAACACTAAACAGTTCAGAAGGGTCAGTTCAGAAGTTCTCACAACCGAAATAGAAAATTTGGGGGAAAGTAATTTTAAAGGAGTTTAACAGCCGATAATGTAATATCCTTCTTTTCAATTAAATCCTCTACTTTCATCTACTGCACATAACAGAGTTTAAGTTTCAAAGCTAAAGGAGCCTGAAGACTATAAACATGTAAAAGTTTACTAATACACTGTTTCTGCTTGGCTCAAACAATGCAAAGCAGCAGTGAGCAAAAAGATTCTTTCTTCCTGATACCGTAAATTTCCTTATGGAGAGAAATTTATTTGAATAAGAGTTGTCGTTGGCAACTATCCTGTACCCTACCTCTGGGTTATACATAGTGTATATAATGGGACTAAAGTAAAAAAGATATAAGACATATACACTTATGCACATTCGCCACCATCTCAGACTAGTATTAGAGCAGCATGGACAGAGATACACCATACAGTCAAACTAGCCTTGAAGCACTGTAGCTTAGTAACTCTGTTATCCGTTCATCTTTCACAGCCATCAAATACTATTTTCATTCTTTCAAGTATCATAATGATTTGACAACTGTTACTAATAGTATATCATTTCCAGAAGAAGTCATTATTCCAACATTGCTATCCCTCACTTGCTTAGCAACTGTTTCTATAGCATATACTGTAGATACACATTTTGGTAATCCTTCAGATTAAAAAGCTAGGGCTACACACACTTTGAAAATAATTCAGAACTGCTTTGGACCTCACACAAGCAGAAGGCACCGGTCTTCCTTTCACTAAAACCACCCACCATTTTGCAAGTTTCTATGCAAGCCTGAAAAAAAAAAAGATGAAAACTCAGTTAATACAACTCATAAAGCAACGGCTTCTTTTTCACTCTCATGTGAGAGTCTGAAATGCAACTTTAAAGTGAAAGGCCTCCAATGGTGAAAAATGGTTTCCTCAGCTGGCTGGGGAATTCTGGGATTTGAAGTCCACAAGTCTTAAAGGTCCAGAAGTTTGGAGATCCCTGCCCTAAATGTAAGCAGCTATAGCCATAAATGTGCCTATAACCTTCAGTGAGTTTGTGTGTGTAAGTACTTCTAGCCAGGAATAAAATGTTATCTTACAATTCATTCACCACTATACCCATCCAACAATACACAGTCTCCTGCAAAGCCCTGACCAACCAGGAGGAAAGGATTTAAAACACAAGTAACAAAGCTCAAAGATCCAAAGACTCTGACAAGACTAACGGGCTCAATGACTTCGCAGATAACCGAGCACAACGGGGTCTGTCAGTTCCATGGGATCTATAGAAGTGAAATCCAAATTCCAAGTGCCTAAAATAATCGTCTTGGACTTTTTCTGTAACAGTTCCTCTGGCCCCTCTTTACCAGAAAGTTACCTTAAAATTGCCAACTATCTGCAGATGTGATGAATATTATGTGTTGCCATTCTTATTGACACAAGTATCTGCAGATGTGATAAATAATTATATGTTGCCATTTTTATTTACGCAAGTAATCCTTCATAAAGGGTATTACTTTTATTAAGTTCTAGTATTCTCTGAGAGAAAGGACTGTGACTGATCTCCAACTGCCTGATAAGATGACAAGAGCAAAGGTTGCCTGATGTTGATGATGATGACAGTGACAATTTGTATGGCTGCCCACCTCATCTAAGTGATTCTGGGTGGGCTCACAAGTAAAGAATAAAGAAGAAGAAGAGTCAGAATAGTCATCATTTACTTTTGAAAGAAGAGTCATAGATTGAGTAGATGGAATATGTGGAGATCTAACATCAGAATGTGACAGGTTTCTTTTCTGAACCAGAGGTGTATTAGGCTTTTGCAAAGGTGGCCATTGACACAGAGAAATGGATCTGAAGAGACCTTTATCCTTTTAATATATAAAGTAATGCTGTTTTCAGTAGATATTTACAACGTATATACTGTATAAAATACTGTATATACCTGGTGTCAGGTTATCTACCAAGTCCAATAAGAGAGGTAGATTATGGGTTCCATTTGCTAAGGAGTTCTTTCTGATAGACCTAGGAGATTTTTTTCTTTTGTGACATCCATCCTTTGGAACATCATCCACCTGAGATGAGGCTACTCTAAACCTTAATGACCTTCTAAAAATCCCTCTTAAAAGTGTTTTCTTAAAAAATCTGAAGATCCCCTGGCAACAAGAAGCCCACATGATAGTTGCATCACATATAGCATTCTCTCTTGCAATCCTTTTTTTTAATGTTTATTAAACAGTTCTGTAGAATGTTTTAACTCTGATTTATTGTATGCCACTCAGAATCACTTTGTATGAGATGGGCCATATAAAATTCATTCGTTCGTTCGTTCGTTCGTTCATTCATTCATTCATTCATAAACAAGCTAATGGGCTGGGATTTACTTCAGTGTGCTCAGGGTGGATTGACCTCCTCCTGGAACTGTTCTGCCAAATACTTCAATGCTTCTCTGCTCAGGAACTTCTGCCCAGTCTTTCCTCAGAGTCCACAGCTTCTCCTCTGACAGTTGATCCTCTCCTCCCTCTCTGGAGTCTTGAATGAAGCTGCCAGCCAGTTTTGTCCTTCTTTCACTTGGGCCTAGTTGGAGGTCTTGCCCCTTTGGGTCTCCTCTTCTTCCAGGGAACTATCTCTGGACTGTTCTTCTTTCTTCTCGACCAGGTTTTGACAACTGTTCTTCATACTTAACTTCTCTCTCCAACCTTTATCTCCAGCCACTCCTCTCATTTGCTCTCTCTTCAGAAGCTTTTTATCTTCTCTCCTTTGCTCTCTTTTCAAATTTTAGGTTAGATTAGCAGCATGTCCCCCAGCTGCTGAGAAAGACAGTGTTGCCCCCCACACCCCCAGATCCTAATCCTTATCACCTATATACCAGCCTTGACCAATAGGGCTGCTGTTTAAAAATCTCACTGTCACATGAGTCCTAGCTAACAACCAGGTTATCTCATCAGCACTTGTGACAGCACAGCTGCTCTTCAGGCCCAAAAGTCAGCTTCTTTTCCCTTTTCCTTACTCCAATGGTTGGATCATGCCACCAGAACAGCAGCCATGCCAAGCCATTAAAATTCATATTCTGCACCTAGAAAGACATTGAATTTGCTGGAATCAGGGCGGGTATTGATAAGGAATCCATGAGATGAACAATTTCTAAGGTAAAATTGAAAGTGGCACTAGCACTAATTGTTCAGGATGTGATTCCTAGTCCAAGAACTAGGATGCTGTAATGTATCAGTGCATTTACATGTGTGGATCCAAACAGTGTAGCTTTTTATAATCAGAAAATGGAATGCAGAGATTTTCCAAATGTTATCCAAGGTGTTTTGGTAAGGTATCCAGTATGTTGATAATGACTAAGATCATCACAGCTGCAGAGGTGGGCTTCACATAATTTAACAACTGGTTCGCCTAGTGCAGAACTGAAAAAGTGAGCGCGTGTGCGGGGCTTCAAAGACACGCCAATTTTATGTGTGCGGCTTCCAGCATACCTTCTCAGGCAGCCGCAGTGAGTAGAGTGGGCAAGGCAGGAAAATCAGCTGGGCTATGTAGGTGGGGCAAGCAAGCCAGAGAGTGAGATATATAGGACAGAATAGCACTGGGGAAGGTGGATGGGTCCAGCCGGTGGTCAGAACTACCGATATGAGCAAACCTGTCCGAATCGGCAACAGCCCACCTCTGCACTGCTGATTTATTATTATTATAGTTGATCACATTGTCAGCCAGAAGTTTAGACTTGGTTTAGCCTTTTTATTCACTTAGGAAGTCTTTTCCAAGACTTCTGACATAAGTAGATCTTGATGTTTGATGGTATTAAAGATACTGTTGTAGGATGTAAGCTGTTGTCTTTTGCAGTTGACTGATGGTGATTTTGTCAATGCCAATGGTATACAAGTTATGATTATGATTATTTCTAGGCATTTCATTAGGAAGGAAGAGATACTGGATAGAAGACTTTTATGTTATGAAAATTATGTGTAAACAAATGTGTAATTTGCTTTAAAAAGATAAGGCGATTAAATTTTTATCAGACTTGTACTCTGCCATCACCACAACAAAGGGAATTAGGGAGAGAAAAGAAAGGGCTTTTCATTTGAATTGTGCTCTTAGCAGAGGTTCTCTACCACACAGCTGTAAAGCCACTCAATGTTCTCCAAATAGGCCCTTTGATTACATTTTATTCAACATGTTTTTATTTGGAGCATCCAGAGGAGGAAAAAAAAAGAGTGCTCTACATTTTGATGTCTTAATGTTCCTTAATACCTTCTTTAATTTATATTAAGCTTCTTAACTACAGTAAGGAATTCTTCAAAAACAATAAAGACCTAGTGTAGAAATCTTTCACACTATGAAAATTGAAATTATAATATATTCATGGCTTTTGTCATTAAAAAAATCCCTTACTTTAAATAAAGACTGAAAGAAAAAAATAAAGCAATTCTAAAGAGTCTTGGAAATGCCTTGTTCCATATAAGTACACAAAAATTTAAACATAACTTCAGCGAAAGCATTGGGAAAGGACAATGTTTATGTAATAACACATTGAATACTGCAAAATTTTGCATTTCAAAATTCTATAAATTCCTTCTCTGTATCTTTCTAGCCCAGTAAGGCTATTTAGCACCTGAAGTAGCTTCTTCACTTGCTGAAATAATCTCACAAAATAGTTTTGCCTTCTGCGCCTCTATTCCTATTTTATGTTTCCATAACATAATGACCTATTTATAATTTATGGTGCATGCCAACCCAAGAACATGCATATTGATGTTGGAATATTTAGCAACATATTCAATTCTTTCTTTCAATTTCAGCCATTGTAATGTAGTTAAGAATTTTGAAGTCATTTTTCCAAAATAAGTAGTCATGCACAACGATGTTCAGACAAAAAGCAACCTAAATCACATGCAACACAGGTAATGAAGCTCTTACCTTTCTACTGCATCTTGTCTACATATTGGAATTATCTAATTGTCTGGCAACTGTTTACTACAGATATATTATAATGGCAAAATATTTATGGGTAATATCTTCCTTGATTTGAGCAAAACTCCTGATGATAGCATGGACGCAAATGGACGTTGGTCTTACCTGATACGTCCGTTCTCTCATACGAAGGAACACCATTCAGTGATAGGGAGACGACTCCCCTCTGCTGCTGCAACGATCGAGTCTGCAATTAACATAGCTCCGCCCTCCTGCCGGCTTGCCTTCAGTGTTTCGGCGAGGACGCAAAAGCAGACTGGAGTGTCTTCCTGAAACAAGATAAACAATGAAAACGTCCAACCCCCCCCACCTCCGCAGGGGAAAGGAAATCCTCAGGGTGGGCCTGAATGGTGTTCCTTCGTATGAGAGAACGGACGTATCAGGTAAGACCAACGTCCATTCTCCTAACCCGAAGGAACACCATTCAGTGATGGGACATACCAAAGTTCCATGCGAAGAGGGTGGGAAAGAGGACGTCCTGAAGACCTCATGGTTGATGAACAGCCTGGAGCACCCGACGTCCGAAGGCAGCGTCCGCCGAGGCAAAGGCGTCAACCTTATAGTGCCGGATGAACGGGGACACACTGGACCAGGTAGCAGCCCGGCATATCTCTTCCAACGGGGCCTGAGTAGACCAAGCGGCCGACGTCGATGCACTCCTCGTCGAATGAGCGGTGATATTCCGCGGGACAGGTAAGGCTTGATGAAGGTAAGCAGTAGAAATGGTTGCGCGGAGCCAGCGGCCCAGCCCAGGTCCTGTGACTTTGGTCCCAATCGTGGTTGGCTGGTATGAGACAAAGAGGGCCTCAGTTTTGCGGAAGGGAGCCGTGCGGGAAAGATAGATCTTGAGCGCCCGTCGGACGTCCAACTTATGCCAGGAATGCTCCAGCGGACGAGAAGGGGAAGGACAAAAGTCTGGCAGGACCAGCTCTTGCGCCCGGTGGAACGCCGAATTAATCTTAGGGATAAAGGTTGGGTCAAGTCGCAATACGACCCTGTCCTTGTGAAAAACACATAAGTCACGGCGAATAGAAAGGGCGGCCAGTTCCGAGATCCTCCGGGCCGAGGTAATAGCGACCAAGAACAGTGTTTTAAAAGACAGAAAACGGAGAGATACCTCCCTCAACGGTTCAAACGGGGACAGAGTCAGGGCCATTAGAACTTTGTTCAGGTCCCACGTGGGATAACGGTGTAGTGTCGGAGGACGTAAATTGGAGGCACCACGAAGAAACTGACGAATGATGGGGTGCGTCGAAAGAGGAGAGGATGAGCCGCAAGAAAGTACAGTAGCAAGGGCGGCCACCTGCCGTCTAAGCGTGTTGGGAGCAAGACCCAAACTAAAGCCATGCTTAAGGAAACGAAGAACATCCACCACCGAGGCAGACAAAGGATTAACATTTGCATGGTTGCACCAGGACACAAACGCCGCCCAGGTCGAATTGTATATGCGAGTGGTAGAGTCCCGACGAGCCGCTTGGATAATGTCCACAACGGTACCGGGAACGTTAGCCCTCAGCAACAAGCTCCGCTCAACCGCCAGACGGTTAAGTGCATCCATGTTGGGTCCGGGTGGAGTAGGGCCCCCTGGCAGAGGACTACACGCTCGTTGGGGATGATCCAGGGAGGGGACACTGACAGGGACATTAAGTCCGCGAACCAGTGCCTCCGGGGCCAATGCGGGGCGACCAAGATGACTTCCGCTTGTTCGGTCAATACTTTCCGTAACACCCTAGGGAGTAAGGGAAGGGGAGGGAAAGCATATAAGAGGCCAGAAGGCCAAGGGGAACGAAGAGCGTCAATGGCCTCTGCGTTTGGGTCATAATAACGAGAAAAATACCTCGGTACCCGATGATTCTGCGCAGATGCAAACAGGTCCAGAATGGGGTTGCCGAAGCGGAGAGTGATGTCGCGGAAGAGAAAATCCGGGAAGCTCCATTCCGAATTGACTATCTGGTGTCTGCTGAGGGCATCCGCCTGGGAATTGTCCACCCCTGAAATATGATCAGCGTGAATGGAATGGAGGTGGGATTCAGCCCAAAACCCCAAGAGAAAGGTCTCGTCCATTAGGGCTCTAGAATGTGTGCCCCCCATTCGGTTAACATGTGCCTTAGCGGATACATTATCCGTAAGGACAAGCACGTCCCTGCCTGCGATGTTATGCTGAAAGGCGAGAAGAGCTAAACGAATAGCCCGCAGTTCGAGCAAGTTAATACTGAGGCATTGTTCCGTAGGAGACCACTGACCTTGGACAAGATGGTGATCCAGGTGAGCCCCCCAGCCGGAGAGACTGGCATCGGTGGTGATGGTGACGCGGACAGGTTCCCGGAACGGGCAGGGCCTGGTTAGGGCTGGGGAGCACCACCAGCGGAGCGAAGAGATGAGATTCGGAGGGAGGGATACCCTGCGAAGGGAGGTACTGGAGTGATCTTTCTGATAGGGAAGGAGAAACCACTGGAGCGCCCTACTGTGTAGGCGCGCCCAGGGAACAATACCGAAAGTGGAGACCATCTTGCCTAGAAGACAAGACAGACGAAGTAAAGAAGAAGTACGGTCAGAGATACAAGCGGTGGCCAACGAGCTAAGGTTCGCGCGCCGATCAGAGGAGAGGGTGACAGTGGAGGACACCGTGTCAATAACCGCCCCCAGATGTTGGAGTCTGGTAGCAGGGGACACATGGCTCTTGGGCCAATTAATCGAGAACCCATGGTCCTGAAGAATTCGAATGGTAACAGCTAAGTCCTGCTGGGCGGATTCAAGGGAAGGAGACTGAAGAAGAATGTCATCTAAATAAAATTGGATACGGACGGGTAAGGACCGGATATGGGCCACGAGGGCAGCCATAACCTTCGTAAAGACCCTAGGGGCCGAGGAAAGACCGAAGGGAAGGGAGGTATATTGGTAGTGACCCCCGAGATAGTGAAAACGCAAAAACCGGCGAAAGGAAGGGTGGATAGGAACATGGAGGTAGGCCTCCGTCAAATCAACAGAAGAAAGATAATCACCAGGCCGTACCGTCTCCAGAATGGAGTGCAGGGTGTGCATCTTGAACCGGCGATAAACTAAGTGCCGGTTCAAGGCCTTAAGATCCAAAATTGGGCGCCACCCTCCTGAAGCCTTGCGAACTAAGAAGAGCCGGGAATAAAAGCCCTGGCCCCGTTCATCCGCAGGAACCCGCTGAATAGCGTTAATGTCCAGGAGATGAGAAATAGCCTGAGACACCAACGAACTCTTAACTCTATCACGAGAAACAGGAGAAGAAAGAAAAACCGACGGAGGGGAAGAACGAAACTCCAAGGATAACCCATATTGAATGATACTAAGCACCCATTTGTCAGAAATTGAAGCCTGCCAAGAAGAGACAAAAAGGGCGAGACGCCCTCCGATAGGAGCCTGGAAGGCAGGATTACTTGGCTCTGCGAAAGGAACGACCCCTCCCACCTCGAAAGGAGCGTTTTGACTGAAAACGGCTTCCCTGACGAACCTGGGGCTCTTGTTGAGGCCGGGACTGGAAGGGGCGTTGAAAACGTGATTGATAAGAAGATGCCTCCGAGGGACGAAAAGACTGCGACCGAAGGTAAGGAAAATAACGGGAGTCAGAACGCCGAGAGACAGAGGGGAGGATCTTCCGACGGTCCCTAGTCTCCACCAACAGCGGTTGCAGAGGAGGTCCGAATAAGGCTTCTGCAGAATAAGGCGAGGAGGCCAGTTGCCATTTGCTGCGGAGATCCGCCTGCCAATGGCGGAGCCAAAGGAGGCGGCGGGAGATCACTGTAGTGCCAATAGCCTTGGCCGCAAAGCGGGCAGAGTTTAGAGAAGCGTCCGCTGAGAATTCCAAGGAAGCTGCAATCTTATTTAAATCCTGATGTGTGCGGGTATCCGAAGGAGGCAATCGCTCTTGTAGTTGTTTGATCCAAAGCAGTGCCGCACGATTAAAGAAAGAAGCCGAGGTGGCCGTACGGACGGCCCAGGCCGAAGACAAATGAGACTTAACTAACGTCTTTTCCGCTCGCCTGTCTTCAGGGCGTAGGTATTCTTCTGGCGGACCAGTCACACGGGAAGAAGAAGCTAATGCTGCAACCGGCCCGTCTACCTGAGGAACCTGCAGAAGGTCAGCGAGAGCAGGAGCGAGCTGGTACAGGCGCTTATCAAGGCCATTAGGAGCAGGCGCCGCTCCAGGAACAGCCCATTGTCTTTGCACAATGTCTGTGAACAGTTTAGGAGCCGGAATCAAGTCAGGTTCAATAGCTGGTTCGATAAATAAAGAAGAGGCCGGATCCGAAGAGGACGCCTGAGAGGAGGTAGAAGTAGTTGAGGAACCCAATCGGGTAACCGCCAAGGCCTTGTGCAGCAAGGAGCGAAATAGATGGGGCCGAAAAAGCCCAACAAAGGCGGGTTGATCCGGCGACAAATCCTCGTCGTCGGAAAGAGCTAGTTCTCTAGACTCGTCTTCTTCCTCCTCCTCCACTGATGCGGAAGGCTGCCCAAACTGATCCTCCTCATAGGAAGCAGACAACCGTTCCACCGAGGGAGCTGAGTGAACAGGCGGAGGAGGAGGAGGGGGTTGTTGGAGGAGAAGACCTTGGGAAATGCCCTGTGCAAGGCCTTGCTGAATAGCCTTAGCTATTATAGACTCCCAAGATGGGGGAGGCTGAGAGGGCGGTGGAGGGAGAGCTGAAGGCCCAGACGTACTGCAGTGAGGATCCTGGGGCCGGGGATCAGGAACCTGAGAAACGCAATCCTGAGGCCTGGAAACAGAAGGATGAGAGGAGGCCCCAGGCACCCCCGCTGGCGCAGCCTCAGGTAAGGTTTGAAATAGAGGTTCTGACCCAGGAGGAGGAGGAGGCCCCTGTGGTGAATTGCGGTCAGGGGAAAGATCCCTGCCATGTTGAGGCGTAGCGGCTCTGGAAGGTGAGGGGGGGGTAGGTTCCAAAATGGCCGCCGGGCGTTGCGCTTTAAGGACGGCTTTTTCCAAGGCCTTATGCCTGCGCAGCTCTTCCCTCGATGGTTTGGGAACCCCAGGAGGCCTCTTAGAAGAACGTTTCGCCGGGGGGGGGCCAGTAGATGAACCCTCCCCCGGTTCACTGGCATGCCTACGCCGCCCGTTACTGCGGGAGCTGTTGTCACGGTCAGGCCGCATGGCATCCGCCATTACAAAATGGCCGCCAAGAATTTCGAGGGCTGAGGTACTTAACTTAACGGCTGTCCTGCTGATCCCGGGCTGCGTTCACACCGGAGAGCCGGCAGGAGCGAAAGGAGCCGCCTAAATAAAGAAAAAAAGGCTAGCCGGTCCGTGCGAGAGCGGTAAACACAAGGCGCTCCGACAGCTCAGCCACGCAAAATAAAACCGGCAATTTTACAAGCCGCTAGCGAAGGCTTCAAATGCGGCTAACTGAGGCGCCGAACAGATGATGAGGCGAAGGCGCTGTCAAGCTGCTCAGCAAAGGCCGTTAGCGCAGCAAAGAGGCACTCCGAGCAAAACGGGAGGCCAGGGGCGAGCAAAAGGAAAAAAGAAAAAATAAAAAAACTGCACAGGAGCCCCTGAAGGGATCTGCCCGAAGGCAGCCCTGCGCTGCAACGCAGCGGCCGGCGGAATCGGATAATGACCCTTCGCGCCGGGATAGAAGTAGCGAAGTCGAAAAAACAGTCCAAAAATTCAAGCCAGAATCAGTCCGATAATTGAGTAACGAGCGCCAAAAGGGCAAAAAAACGGAGCGAATCAGGAAGACACGACTGCCTGCAGCAAGATCGAGTCGAAACACTGAAGGCAAGCCGGCAGGAGGGCGGAGCTATGTTAATTGCAGACTCGATCGTTGCAGCAGCAGAGGGGAGTCGTCTCCCTATCACTGAATGGTGTTCCTTCGGGTTAGGAGAACATACTGTTTTCTAGGTCACAACATGGAAATGGTTTGGCAGGGCCTTCTTTTGTGTGTGTGTGTGTGTGTGTGTGTGTGTGTGTGTGTGTGTGTAATAATTGAATCTAGCTGCAACTAATCTTCCTTCCATCCAATAACCAGATATGATATTGTCTCATCTTTCTTTCAGCCAATTTAGTTAGGTGCTGCCACCTGCTATGAAAGAGTACGTATTTTTTTCACAAAAGTAAGTTCTGTATTTAACAAATTAAACAAGGGCTAACATTATGATAGGAATAATGTATGCACCTTTCTTCCATCATTTATTGAATACACTAAACGTATTTTTGGGAAAATATATTTTAAATTTAAAAGTGCTCACAGAACCTTAAGAGCAGCCTACTGACTTGCCATAAATGTAAGTATGCTTAGCAATTTTGAATTAAAATAGAAAGACTATCCCATTCTTACCTTTTGTTGTGGCCTATTTTAATATTTCAAATGTACCCTGCCTAAATTTGTATACTCTTTAACAGTAGTTAATCTTCAATTGAAATACTTAGAGCAGAAACTAAGATAACTTGGTTTAAAGGGTAAAGGCTTATTGACAAGGAAAAAAGTATTTTTCATATTGCCTTTTTTAATTCTACATATTAAGAATGTCATTTTTGTGACTTAAAAATCTTCAGGAATAATGAAGGTTAACAAAGAAGTGAGGAGCAGTAATTTAAAAAGCTCCATATGTAGCATCCTGATTACTCTATCAGTCTTATTTCCATAACGAAGGGAAAAGTCACTGAACTGCCACTCGTCCTTTCTAGTGGCAAGAAAAGGGCAAAAAGGACAGTGTGTTCCTCAAAAATCATTCTTTATTCCAGAAGTAGTAGTTGCCTGCCTCTACGCAACTATAGTATATGAGGCTTGGTATCTAAAACTTCTAAACTATACAGAAAATTCCAGCTCTGATAATCCTCACACATGCATTTACTGTAGTTCAAAAATGACCAAGTTCAAAAGTTTATCCTCCCTTTTTGCTGAAAGGGTTTAGGATAAGGGTTTAGAAAGGGTTTTCTAAACCTGATAAGGGTTTAGAAAGGGTTCCATAATCTACAATCTTTTGGATTATGGAACCTCAGATCTATATCTAGAGATCCAGCATTTAATACTTCTCCATTGTGGCACCCATTTCAATTTTGTGAAAGATTCTATTATCTATTTGACTACTTCTGTTAATGATACATAGAACTTCTGAAAGAAATAGTAAAACAGACATGGAAAAAATTCCACATGGATACATCCTTAATTTACCAACATTGATAATATAAGTATTATTGGACATTAGATATATTGACATATAAGCTATATACCTATAGAGGAAGAAAGCATACCACAAAAGACAATTGCAATGAAGCTCAAATAACTAAGGGACTTCCACTAGACCAGCGAATAGAGAGAGAACCTCCTCAGATACAATGAACTGAATCTCAAGGGGTTTTTTTACATAAATATTTCTCCAGTACAATGAAAGTTTAACAATGAAATGGTAGCCTCTGAACTGTGGAATATCCATCCTAAAGAGTTACTTGCCCCTCCGAATTACTTCAGCAGCAGGCGGACTTATCCCTTAATTCATTTTCAATGTTTATGTTATTTATTTATTTATTTATTTATTTATTTATTTATTTATTTATTTATTTATTTATTTATTTATTTATTTATTTATTTTTCAATTTATATGCCACCCAATTATGTATCTGTAGTAAGTTTACAAATGAGAATATAAAAATATGAATATTATAGCAAATCTCAAAAACAATAAATTTAAATAGTATTAGAATAGTGTTTTTATTTTTACAGATATTATAGAACCAGCCAGAGATTGGTTCCTTTAATGCTCCTGCAAGAGCCTCAAAATATCATTTTATTTCTGAAAATATTTAGTATTTAATTCATTTTAGTTTCATACTTCTATTTTTGAGTTTTAAGCTATTTTATAATTCACTGCAAATTTTAAGCTATTTTGATAATTTCCTGTTAAGAACAGCCTGCAAGTGTGGCTGTATGGAATAAACAAAAACTTTGCCATTGTTCATAATACAGCATAAACTCAATAAAAACAGTAATTATTACGTTTCAAATCTTTTAGTCTATTATATAGCAAAGTGATATTTTACTACCTCAAACATAAAATTAAACAGATAATACAATTAGTTATAGTGTGAAGTATAATAAATTGCCCTAAAACCAACAAAATGGTACAGGAAGGAAAGTTGTTTAATAAAATAGCTCATACATTAGCAACTAAACAAATAGCAATTAAGATACTAGCTGGTATCCTGGGAAAAAGCAATCTGCACAAAGACACTACAGAAGACAAATCTATGAAAACCAGACTATTTGATTGATGTAAAAAAAAAAGGCAAGAAAAAAATGCAAGTCTTGACCCTCATAAGTCTGGGCCATACAGAATAATGTTATTGATCATTAATGCCGATGAACATCTTAGCTCTTTGAAACTTTGAAAGAAGTTTCAAAGGGAAACATTTTACTTCTGTCAATATTACAAATAAATTATTATTTGCTTTTAAGCAACAGGATGATTTTATGTACCTGCAAACAGGGGAAAAAAAGAATTTTAAAAAATAATAAAGTGTAGTTCTAGCTATGATAATGACCAACATGAACAACTGTATTCATGGGAATTCTTTTGACTTCCCATGAATACAGACTTCAGAATAACTATGGGCTGGAAATATCCAGATAACTACTATCATCTGCTCAGGTTGGGGCGTGTGTGTGTGTGTGTGTGTGTGTGTGTGTGTGTGTGTACACACAATGAATTCATCAAATGCTTATGGACAAGTTCCTGTTTACCATCATTAGTTATCCATCAGTGAAGTAGGCAGTAGTAATATCTTACTAAGTGGAATAGATTATTATAAATAAAGCAGTCTCTCATCTTGATATGGGGACAAATTTGTTCTTCTATGGTTACTACCTCAGATTGTGTGGCTATAGTAGCTTTATTATGACAGAAATTGTTTTTGCACGTGATATAGTAGGATATACAGTGCATTGATTCTGCCTTTGCACTAATTTAACATTAACAGCACACTAGCAAAAATATTTTCTAACGAATCAGCACAAATATATGCTGCAGAAAAGTTATAGGATTATAGGGGGCAAAACAGCATTAGTTTGTACATTTACATCATTCTTTTGGTACATTAAGAGATTTATTGTTCATCCCCACCTGTTTTTTCAAGAACAGAAAAGTTTCCTTTCCAGCATAAGAAAAATAATTTAGGGACCACACTCCAGAGAACTCTTCATTCTGACAGGATATTTTATTTTCATTGCAAGGAGAAAAGAATAATAGTAAAATCTTTCTGTGTGATGCTTTTTGTCATGCTACTTTTAAAGTTGAGACCGTCATGTCTCCATTGATGTCGTTTAATTTCTAGATTTAACAATATATTAAAGGAACATTTTGTTCTTGGAGGGGGATTTGAAAGTCTAATGTTACATCAAATGTGCTTTTGTTAAGTGCTGTCAAACAAGAACATAGCTCAAGGTCATAACAAACTTTAAAGTCAAATCATAGGCAGCCTGTGCAGCTCATGCCCTCTTTCTGAGGCCTCCATGCATGCTACAGAAGGTCAATTATGCTAGAACAAGATGTAAAGAACATTCTCTTCCCTGAAGCCATATTTGCATTCATTAATTTGCTTCTGTTTGTGCTTCCTGACTCTCAATTATTTTCAACAGTTTTTATATTCCCACCACAAACTGAAACTTGTATAGCGATATCCCATTCCATATTAATATAGCACCAAATTAGATGTGTGGGTAGTTCCTGCTTAATTATGGTAATTGAGACCAGAATACGAGCAATGTGATCGTAAAGTTCAATGTCACATGACCACACTACTAAACAATGCCTCGCAGTCCTTGTTCCTATCATTAAGTGAGGATCACAGGTCATTAAACAAGGACCTCACGTGACTGCGACTTGCAACTTCCTGCGGACTTCCCACAAATCAAGTCAATGTTTTCTGGAAGGTGCAAGCATGTGGGCTGGGGAGAGGTGATGCTGCAAGATGCAAGCATGGCTGCACAGCGCTGTGCTCCAGACTACAAGATCCCTGGGATCTCATACTCCATAATTGAGCTCTTTGAGAGAAAAACTAGCAGGACAGACTTGCAAACCTTCCCTGCTGGCTTCCCCACTGATTTTGCTTGTGGGACCGGTTGTAAGCACCATTCATTCAGCATCATTGTAACTTCAAATGGTTGCTGAATGAGTGGTCACTACCCAAGGACTCCCTGCACTTAGATAGCCCTCAAGGCCATTCTTTTTGGGGGCAAGTACCATTATGGAGTCTTCAGCAAGGAGTAAAAAATACTAAAACAAAGAAATGAAAGGCATGAAATAGGAAAAGAAAACATAGCTAAAATTAATTTACATTAGTATTATTTATTATGCCTTTCCATAATTATCTTTTCACAAACCATCCTTCGGGTTGTTCATGAATACCAGAATGGGGTTCTGTTACAAACCCTGTGACCTATGGAAGAAGAATATCTGTACACATATCTTAACCTATTGTGCAGTTTCTGCTATATAAATACATACATATCAGTGGTGGGTTGCCCCCGGTTCGCACCAGTTCTATAGAACCAGTAGTAAAACCGGTGGGAGGCTCCGCCCACCGACCCCGATGTCATCAAAATGCTTCTGCGTATGCACAGAAGAGCGTGCACACAAGTGAATGAAGCGCGTGTATGCAGCCCCGTTGCAAACCGGTAGTAAAGGTAAGTAGAATCCACACCTGATACATATGTACATTCCAATCACACTATTCTCCTTTGGGGTGAGCAAACTTGTACAGAGGGCTGAACATAAGTAAGGAATAATCATAATAATGTATCAAAGAAATTAAAGGCGTGCAATAGGAAAGGAAATGCAATTTAACTTAGTTTACACAACAGCACTCATTGTACGTCTCTGTGGATTTCAATCATAGTAAATCATCTTTGCTTCCATATTTATACATCATTGCATTCCATTCCTGAGAATTCTCACTTCTCTTTTTCAGGATGTCATCAATTTCACCCAAACATAACTTTATTTCCCTCCATTTCAACCCTTCACTTTTTCTTCATATATTTGTTTTGCAATCTGACCCTCATTCATTCTTTCTATATGACAAACTATTTTAATATATTTCTTTCATATTTGTTACTCACTTGTGTATTCAATTCAATCATTCATCACTCATTCTTGGTCCTATTTTTTCTTGTTTTATGACACATACTTACGTATCTGATTTCAATTACATGCTTCTTGTTTTTATGTTTCTTTTGACCTGCACTAAACTTCTTCCATATAAAAATGTGTGCAGAAGCACGCTGGTATACGCACCATTTTTATTTAAAAACAAAAACAACTTGTTCCTTGCAACCACGTACATACAACTTTCTAGCTTTTTGCTAGCATGGACAAGTTTTAAAATTTCTCCATGTATTTTCAGATCTTTATTAAGCATTCTATCAAAGTACACAAATTTATCTACTTGGTCTAGGTTTTCTCTATTTATTATAACTTGTTATTGCTTATGCAATTTCCCTGCCAAATACAAAAACCTTGGTCTTTGATATACTAAAGCAAATATTGAGAGCCATACTCTTTTGTTGCATACAGTCTATCTCTGCAAATCATTTGGGTTCTCAGCCGATAGCTGGCATCATTTACCTACAAAAGTACACATTCATTCATTCATTTTATTTATTTATTTTCTGCCTTTATGTTCCTAGTCAAATCACCTCAAACGTCACCAGAGAAATTACTTATACATTTATCCATAAATACATTAACCACCCAACAGAGCATCACACTTCTTACTCCCTGCTCAATACTGAACCATTCATTAAGCATTCTACTCTAATGCTTGCCTACCATTCTTATTGTTATATTCTGGAATCAATCCTCAATGTTATATTCATACAAACTGTTCCAAAATTCAACCCTACTCACTTTACTTTATTCTTTCTCTAAAAGGAACAAGCATGCATGTAAATGTTTTCATATTTATACATTTCTCAATGAACCACACTGAAATATTTTAATTACATTGTAAAGTATTAAGCTTTTAGTCAAGGCCCAAACATGAGGTATCAGTCAAAACAAACTTATGTTCAATTATTTATGCATGTCTAAAATGTGAATATATTTTTCTGTTTTGAAAAGATAATGATCTGTCTACATAAGTTAAAAACATATACAATGATAGTTAACAATTCTAATTCATTTTGTATCCTCTTCAATATTAATATCAATACACTGATCATGGGTAGGTGGTAAATTATCTCACATGCCTCCTTTTATTAACTAGCAAATTAAATTCACCTCTGTGTCCCAATTATATAATTTCTGGAATGAAGCTGTGACTACATTAATTAAGTAAAGTATTATTTTGTAATTTCATATACATAAAATTGGACACTTGATCCTGGATCCAGAGTGATTACAACTTAATGGAGTAAATTTCATATCAAGAATTTTAAATGGTAAACTTGCAATATGAAACCTACAACTGAAAACACTGTATCAAATGGATAAGAAAAAAATAAATAACATTATCCAAAAATAAGCGAATGTAATGTAAATCACTAAAGTTTGAATATCTTGGATAATATAATGCAGATCTGCCCTGCATTTTACCACAAGCATAAAACATAATGCCCAGATATTTAAAGATTTTAACATACTCTTGGATGTCCATTCAGCTGCTAAGAACTCTAAGATGCTTAACAAAAAAACAAGCTTTTAGTTTTACTCTGGTTGATTTTCAGAACCTCCTCATTACAATATGCAACTGAGGCATACAAGACTCACTTTAAATTTATTGATGTCCAAGATATCAAATCAGTGTCATCTGCGTACAAAAGGATTACAATGTTTATTTGTCAACTTTTGGGAATACATAAATTAAATAACAAAGGGACCTATCAATCTCCTATTCAGATTGGAATTAAATTCAAATATAATAAAATAATTAAAATCAAGAAGGGAGAAGTGACTAGTACAGAGAAAAATGGCAGACTTTTGGTTTTACTACAGTTAAATTTAAATAAATTGGATGTTGCTTACCTGAACGTCCCTTCTGAGCGCGCTGCTGGAGAATCCAAGAGCTGGGTAATTTTATTTATTTTTATTTTTTTTATTTTTAATTTGATTTATATTATTTATATTCCCCTCAGTTAGGCTGATATACTGAGTGCCTGTGTCTTTAAGAATTTGTTGACTCCGCCTTCAGGGCCTGGCTGAAGCTCAGTTTCTTTCATGAAAAAGGCAAAAAAACAAAGTCTAAGAGCCATCCAGAAGCTCGGAGCAGAAGCCGGCCAGGGAGGGTTGGATTCTCCAGCAGCACGCTCAGAAGGGACGTTCAGGTAAGCGACATCCATTCTCTAGCGCGCTGCTTGGAGAATCCAAGAGCGTGGGACAAACCCAAGCAAGTGTCAGATAGGGAGGGAGGCTGAATTCTCCCGGGTGGCTGGATCAGAGATGACAGACTGTAGAACACGCCGTCCAAAGGACGCCTCAGCCAAGGCGAAGGAGTCAACTTTGTAGTGGCGTATGAAAGGTGTAAGAGATGTCCAGACTGCCGTACGACAAATGTCGAGCACTGATGACTGGGTAGCCCAAGCTGCCATCATGGAAGCGCTTTGTTCAAGTGGGGTAGAATACGCCCAGGCGGTGACTTGTTCTTGAGAATGTATGCAATACACGCCTTGAGTCAGCGGCCAATCGTGGGTGAAGACACTTTTCGCCCCATCAATGCTGGTAAGAAGGAGAGGAAAAGCGCCTCAGATCTGCGAAAAGGCGCCGTTCGTTTAATGTAGTGGCTGAGTGCCCATCGGATGTTGAGAGTGTGCCATTGAGTTTCAAGCCGATGACGGAGTCTCGGGCAAAAATCAGGTAGGACAAGCTCTTGATAGATGGTAGAGCGAATTTATTTTAGGTAAGAAGGAAGGGTCCATCCGAAGGACCACCCTGTTTGTATGGAATATGCAGAGGTCAGGACAGACCAAAAGCACTGCGAGTTCAGAAACCCTTCTGGCAGAGGTACTCACAACAAGGAAAGCGACCTTCAAGTTAAGGAAGCCTAGGCTTGTGGAGGATAAAGGCGGGGCCATCAGAACATGGAGGACCAGGGGAAGATCCCATGTCAGGTATCGATGGATGACAGGGGGTGGAGATTAGTAGCTCCTTGAAGAATGGTCCAAATCCTCGGGTCCTGTGCCAGGGGTAGAGCCGATGCGGCAGGCAAAACGGAATTGAGAGCAGCTACCTGGCGGCATAGTATAGTAGGTGCAAGGCCCTTGTCAAACCCGTCCTGAAGAAACTCAAGGAAATCGGGGATAGAGGCAACAGCTGGGTTGATGCCGTGGGTGGAGCACCAGCGGCAGAACGCCCTCCAAGTGGCATCGTAGATGCTATTATTAGAGGCACGATGAGAAGCTTGCATGGTGGTGATTATCCGCCCTGATAGGTTGTCCCTCCTCAGGAGGATCCTCTCAAATGCCAGACTGTCAGCTAAAGCCACTGTGGCTCCGGGTGTTGGATGACCCCCTGGCTGAGAGAGATCCGGTCCTGGGGGATCCTCCAGGGATGGGAGACCGATATCCTCTATGAGGATAGGGTCCAACGCCTCCCCGAAGAGGTTGGATCCCTTATATGGAGCAGAGGCCAGTCTCCATTTAGATTTCGCATCCGCCCTCTACTGGCGGAGTCACAAGAGTCTGCGGGACGTAACAGTAGAGACCAGGGAGCGGGAAGCAAACTTGGCCACAGCAAGGGCCACATCGGCCGAATATTCTGTGGCGGCCACCAACTTGTTCACGTCCTGGTGGAGATGCCTGTCATCGGGAGAGAGTCTTTCTTGAAGCTGGCAAAGCCAGATCAGCGATGCCCAATTGAAAAACGAGGCTGACGTAGCCGCCCGTATGGCCCAGGCAACCGCCTGATGAGACTTGCGAAAAACGAGCTCGGCTCTCTTATCCTCCGAGCACAGCCCATCCGCAATGTCATTGGGACTGCGGAGGAAGTCAAGGCGGCGATTGGGACATCCACAGAGGGCAGTGCTAGCAAATCTTGGAGATTAGGTGCTGAGCAGAACAGCTTCTTATTGAGCCCGTTAGGTGCTGCCAAGGACTCGGGCTGGGACCAGGGCCGCTAAACAATCTCAGAGAAGAGTTGCGGACAGGGGATAAATTCCTGATCCACCTTAGGCACCACAAAAAGGGTCTTGTGAGGAGAAGGATCTCCCTGTTGTTTGGGTTGTGCCTGAGCGGCGGCCAATTTCATCATCTGAGAACTCCATGTCCCTATTATCGTCGAAATCCAACTGTGTGTCATCGCTGTGAATAGACTCCTGTAGAGAATAATCACTAGGTTTGATGTCGGGATGAGTAGGCCAGGGAGCTTCAGAGGCGGAGCATGGTTAAGCTCTCTGGGGCAGAACCCCCTGGGGCTGGATCACTTGAGGGAGCCAGCCACCAGCATTCTGGATAGGGTCACCGAAATCATTGCTTGTAGATCGCAGTACAAAGGCTGTGGACCTTCAGGCAAGCGGAGCCCCGCTGCCGTGGGCGTAAAGGTGGCCTCAGGTGCGGGACGAGGTAGAGGAGGTACCTGAGCAGGTGCAGAAGTTGACGGTAGCGATGGTAACACCATCTGCTGACCAAACACCTCAGGTTGCGGTAGAAAGATAATCACGGTGGTATCTCCTGGAAGCATAGGAGGAGGAGCCAGCAGGGGCAAAGGAGGTGGTGGATTGGGCACAGCGGCAGGTGGTGCCACAGGTAGAGCAGGCGGCTGGACCTTGCGTTGCGCCAAGTCAAAGTGGCGCTTTAAGGTGTCATGCCGCTGCTTAGCGGCCGTGTCCTCTGCTGAGGAGGGCTTGTGGCCGTTGGAAGCTGAGGGTTTAGCAGTGCCAGAAGGCTGCTTGGTGCGCCTTTTGGACTCTTGCATGAGGAGTGCTCAGGTGTTTGGCCTTGGGTGGGCTTTGGGCCTGCTCGAGGTCGGAGTCGCCCATTGCAGACAAAAGGAGGTCGTAGGTTGACACGACTTCTTGTGCAGGATGATCAAGGTTTTTTTTATTATTATTATTTTTATTTTTGGGGTGATGGCGAGCCGACCTCTACATGAATACCCCCAACACAATCACCTCTCAGGCGCTGATACAAAGCGATCACTGAGAGAGGAGTCAACAAGGCCCAGACTTAAAATGGTGTCCGGAGTCAAAATGGCGGCTAGACCCAAAATGAGGCAAAATGGTGGAGATTTATAAGAAGGGTCTTCAATGTAGTTGCCCAAAGCCATCAGTGGAAGCACAAGAGCCCACCGGCTCTGGATTGCAAGTACCGGCTGTCCAAACGAAGGCCTCGTGACTCACGAGGTGGATCCTTCAGCGCTACGCAGCTGGCCAGAGATGAAGCCCACAAAATGGCACGAGCATGGGAAAACCCAATCTCAATGCGGGAGGCGGCTAGTGCTAGATCAAGGTCGTCTCACTGAGTCCACGGTCTTCAACGAGATCCAGAAAAGCGCAAGCCCTGTGGAATGGCTCAAGCGCTGCCGCCAGCCAGCTGATGCCCCTTAGCACGCGAACACTCAAAAGTGTTCCAAATGCTAGGGCAGGAATCTCCGTTGCGGGCTATGCTGCGGAGTGCCGGGCAGGGAACCCCGAAGTTGCACAGTAGAAAGGAAGTCTGAGGGTGGCGGCGGTTTTGCCAGCATGACAGACAAGCGGCGCACTCACCAGCGGCTCAACGCAGTGCTCGCAGAGATGCCGATGGCAAGGCAGAGCTCTGCGGCTGTCAAGACGAATGCGAGTGGAGGCAGGCAGCCTGGATCCCCAGGCCCGACACTGCCCCGCTGGCAGCCGAATAGGCGAACGAGGAGGCTGCAAGTCACAAAATATAAGAGCAACAGACAGGGAGTCAAAGGAGAAATAAAGTCCAAGAGGATATTTGACAAAGTCCAGAAACATAGGAGCAAGCAAAAAGCACTCTATCGAGCCTGACTGAGTGAAAGGAACTGAGCCTCAGCCAGGCCCTGAAGGCGGAGTCAACAAATTCTTAAAGACACAGGCACTCAGTATGTCAGCCTAACTGAGGGGAATTAACCACGCTCTTGGATTCTCCAAGCAGCGCGCTAGAGAATGTATTTTCTTTGCCTTTTTATATGAAATTTGTATGCATCTTCTTCAGCAAAAAGACATAGTCATTTTTAATGTATTCTCGATATATCATTGAACATAATATTTTAATGTATTAAAATATGTATGTTCAATAAATCAGAAGTCAGTATTTTCTACTTCAAGGATTTTTTATCAAATGAATAGCCAATTTATATATAATCCTAGAAGAGAAAATAATGCCATATAAGGTAGAAATGTGCAGAAAAAAAGGAAGCACAAGTACAAAAAAGGAACAATGTGGAAGCTTGCTTGGCTGACATTGATATAAAATTTCTAATAAAAAAAAATTAATACATGAATTGTTTGAGAACACACCTGAGGAAATGCTACTTGCAGAGATCACAAAAATTGAGGGGGACAGTCATAGACAAATACAACACGTTCCAGAAATCAGAAAACACCCACTGAAAATTTTACTATCCAAAAAAGAAGTTCAGTGATACCTACTCAACATTTACCTGTCAGATAAGGAATTACCCCTAGAACAGTGATGGTGAACCAGAACGTGGGTGTGGGAATGCACACGCGAGTCAGAAACTGGAAGACCAGCTGGTCTTTGGGTTTCAGGTGCACACATGTGTGCCTGCCTGCTGGACTTTGTCTGCACCAGAGCACCAGAAACCCGAAGACCACCTGGCAACAGCATGCGTGCCCATAGAGAGAGCTCTGTGTGCCACCTCTGGCACGCGTGCCATAGGTTCACCAACACGGCTCTAGAAGATATTTCTTCCAAGAGAAAACTGAAAATAGGGTGAAAAGAACAGGTCAGTCCACTGTAGGTTTACATAACTTCTGTGAGACAAGGAGAAACCTATCCATAAGCAGCTGCACCTATGAGAAGTGAACATAGGGCTTCCAGAGTTCCTGACTACAATTCTTTCTGATCTGTGAGAGCAACTGTGGTGAAGCCACTTCATAACTCCTCTAGAACCAGATCAGATTTTGAGACAGATTGCAAGAAAGCTGAGATGCTGCTGCAGTAAGGAAACTTCTAGGAGGTACATGAGCTACTCACAACCTAGTAACTGGAAGAAAGTGAATACTAACACCCAGAAGCTGCAAATGTGAGACCAATCCATACTGGTTTACATTGTCTAATAGCCAGAATTAGTGGCTCATAGCCAGATGGATACCACTTGGATGAATCAGAACTTAATGGATCTGTTCATTAGGGTAAGTTGGCTAACAGAAGTTTTCACAGATCCTGGCATGAAATTCACATCAAGGTGTTTAGAAAAACTATGGGTTGTTTAACGGGTTAAGTATTTGATATCTGTTCATCTCCAACAACACATGGACTACAGGAAAGTCTGAACGTCAAGAACTTTGATTGAGAAATGTGTTAATGAAGAATCTAACAACTGGGACTTGGTATTGCTTCAGTTCCTGTTGTCTATCAGGTAGGATCACCCCCAAGCCTCTGAGATGCAATCATAGCACAGAAACCGTATCGGTCGAAAAGAAAAGGGCTTCTTGGCAAAATGAATATCATGTATTTTGCAGATCAACTTCATGTGCAGTTCACCTATGAAACTGTATGTAGGGCTCAAAGCAAACTCAGTTCCCCTCGAGCAACATGAACATTCCCAGCCGATGGAATGCAGGAGCAGCACTTTGGAAAAGGTATTGTTCAATGATCACACCAGGAATTAGGGTGGTATAGTCAGGGAGTCCATTTTCAGCCCTCCAGCCTTGTCTATAAGATCAGGCAGAATGACAATTGCCAACCTACCACAAGGAGAAACTGGGGCATGTAAATTATGTAGAGGGAAAAAACCTCTATCCTAGCTTCTCTGAAACCTTATTATATCCATGAAAAGGTGGCTCATCCAGAATCCATTATATTATCTATTTGATTCCATGCAGACCATTTTATTTTACAATGTCTTTTAAAACAGTAATTAAGATAATTTTATTTTGCCTCTCTGGATCTTATCTTGTTACTATTCTGTTTTATTGTAATGCTTCATTATATCTCTTAAGTAATTTGTTGTTAATTAAGCATTACTAAATAGCAGCTACATGAATACATACATACATACACACACACACACACACATACACACACCGAGAGAGAGAGAGAGAGTACATGCATATAATTCACAATAAACATATATAGAAAGGAAGTTTGTACTCAAAATCAAACTGACTTTATTATCAAAGCACAAATAATTTACAGCCTGCATATGCTGCTGTTTCATACTTTACACCTTATATTTATCACTCCAGAGCTTCTTATTAAAGGAGGTATGAACTGGGTATGTTTTAAACAAGATTTCCATTCTATTGCAACTTAATTAACATATTCTGTACTCTCTTTTCAGTAAGTTCACAATTCTATGAAAAAGCTTCAATGCTTTTAAATCCATTTTATCATAAAAATATTTCACAGAATATCGGCAATTGGTGTACATTTCCACCTATCATGTAATACTTCATTTCAATCAGTGCTCTCAACACTTGGCTGCATATGAATAGCACAAGCTGCTATAAGGCTGTAGATGATATGTGTATCACTTGTGCTATTCATATTAGGTATTGTCAATATAGAACATCAATGGAACAGTTCTGATAATACTTCTAAAACACTATTTAATTCATTGACATTAAAATGAAGCAAATAGGAAGTCTGAGACATGTTACCTGTCATAGCCAGCATTTTACACTGTTATAGAATCATAGATTTGGAAGCAACCACAGTCAAACTCTCCACACAGAATTTAAGATCCACTTTGCTGAACACCTAATTGTCACAATGCTGCCTAATATCTATGTATATTTACCCATGTAGTATGGCTGTATTATTGATCCTTATTATCTTTTTCACTAACCCTCTTATTGGTATGATTATGATTATGATTACACTGAGAGCTTCTGCACCAGATATAAATTCCTTGTGTGTCTAATCACACTTGGCCAAATAAAGTATTCAATTTTAGAACATCACAGACAGATTATCATCCAGCCTCTATTATAACAAAGGAGAATTTACTACTGCACGTAGTGGTCTGTTCTATTAACTGACAGCTCATACAGTCAGGAAATTCCTCCTGAAGTCTAGCCAGAAACTACTTGGATGTAGCTTTAACTAAATGGTTTTGGTCCTGGCCTTAGCGGCAATAGAGAATAAGTCCTCTCCTTCTTCTGTATGAAACCTCTTCAGATATTTGAAAATGAGATCATTCATCTAGTCTCTAGACTAAATATATCCAGGAAGTTTAATAATCCTTGTAGATCTTGGTTTCTAGATACCTGACTAAATTTGGTAGCCCTCCTCTGAACTTATTTGAGTCTGTGGTTGTCCTTTTTCATGTGTGGACTGACATGAAGAATAACGTAGAACAATTATTTTTTGTGGCCTGAACTTTATATTTCTATCATTGCACCTCAAGATAGCACTTCTCTTTTAAGCAGCTATATCACTGCTAACTCATTTTTAATTTGTGATTCACAAGGATATCTTGATTCTTTTTCATACACACTAACATGCTAATTTGGAATTCTGGAGCCTGTAGTCTCAATCTGAAAATTCTTTCAAGATATAATTACATTGGAAGCAGCAAAACAACCAACATTAAATGAATAATGGCCCCAGTAGCTGCATCACACTACTAGCTCATGTTTAACTTGGGATCAACAAGGAGATCCTGTTCTTTTCAGATGCATTATAGGCCTTCCCTGTCTTAAACCTTTATTTTTTCTACTCAGATGCAAAACTTTTTCGCTTTACAATTCCATCCTATTTGATTTAGACTAAGCTTGTCTAGATCTTTTTAAATTTTCTCTTACATGTAAGTTATTATTTACTCCTCCTAATTTAGTATTATCTACAAACATGATGTACTTCCTCAACTCTCTCAGGAAAGCCCTGTGGCATTCCATTGAATACTTTCCTCCTAACTAAAATCTACCCTTTGGATATGGTATTCAGTCAATTGTGAGACAACCATAGCATCATTAGCCATATTTAATCATTTTATTAAAGAGACAATTATGAGAAACTTGTTAGAAGTTTTGCTGATGTCCAAGTACATGAGGTCTACGGCATTCCCCTGATCCGCTAAGCTAATATGTAGCTTCAACCATATTGCAGTATTCAACAGTGAAGTATGTCAACTGATAGCTCAAAGTCTCTAGTTTTAATTTCACATGGCAACTGTCTGTTCTATTCCTTTTAAACAGACCTTCGCTACCCCAGACAGATTGAGACAATCACAGAAGCCTCCATCTATTTTCACTGTAATTAGACACTATTACTAGCAAACTGCGCTTACAAAAAAAACCCCTGGTATTATGTGAGATTAAGTAAGAATAAGACTACAAATGAATCACTCCCTTGCAAAAATGGATTGCACAAAATGTAAGAAAACTGAAGGCCCATTCAGTTTTTATTGTTGGATCTGGTTGATATTTTTAATTTCTTCCTCAGGTTCATCATGGGACAAGTGGTTTTGTATGGAAGGCACAAAAAGTTTTCTTCATCACAACTGTTGCCTTCTATTGATGTTTGACAGAAGTGGATGATTTATTTCTGCTTTAGCTTTTTTTTTTTTTTTACCTGATCTTGCTAATGAAAGGCATTCTGTACTATTGGATATTTTATAATAATTAGTTATTTTGCTTTAGTTAAAAATGTATAGCATAGAGTTCTGAAAATTGCTAATTTTACTAAAGATTGAAGTCAGTCAACTCCCATTAAGGTTTATGTTATTAATACTTTCAGTAAGAAACTTAAGACCTACAGATGTCACAAAACTTAATTAATTTAGATTTTCTGCATGGTATGCATTCATGGTTGGAGGCTGAAGCATTCTGATTAGTAATACAGGTTTTATAACTATAACAGAGAAGAGATTTACAGGAAATACATCACAGAGACAAGGAAAGCCTAATAACTAGCTAGCTACTCCTATTAGGAGGAGAGTCCAAGTACTCTGTATGTGTCTGTCTCTGTCTGTGGGTATTCTTGGGAAGAAATGCAGAAAGAAGTGATCCTTGATTAGCAAAGTCTTAGACCAAGAATAGGCAGAGTAAAAGACAAGGTGGGGTAAATCTCTAATTCTTTATCTACACCTTACTGCCCCCTTGTGGCCTGTAGGTCTGGAAGTACTAAAGTGTTAGGATATGGACATTCACAAAAGTAGCCAATGAAATCTATGTTCCTATATTTTTAATGAGTTTTGTGTAGTACAGTTTTTGTGCAACAATGAATCAGTGGATGCATTATGGACTACAAACAAATCCTGGATTTTGCATTTAAGGGGACATAACCAAGAACAATAGAATTTTCATCTAAACGAACAATTATCACCATAGATAGAGTAGAAAGGATATTTATTTATTTTCTTGAAAAGCTTTCAAAATCAAACAGGAAATAGCAATCCACATTAATATTCCTATAAAAAAGTGGCAGGTGTGTTAGAGAAGGAAGGGATTTAAAACTTTTCTAAACATCAAACTTAAGGCCATCACAATTGTCTCCAGGTGTGTTTAAGATGTTGTTTGTCACTTTTTAAAAGCCTGCATCAGGGCTGTCAAACTCCCGGCCTGCAGACTGGATGCATCATATGCTGGTCACACCTACACCCAGTTTAGCAAAGGAGAAAAAAGTCCTGGTACATCAGGTTATGCCGCCGTGACGATATGAGTTTGACACTTCTGGCCTACATGGCTCAGAGCCTGGGTATCAGTAGTAATACCTTATATCAGTAACCTATCTGGCTGCCTCATAAAATTTAGTTGGGCACCTCTTCAAGTGTCCCTTGATCAGAGACTGCTATCTTCATCGTCCACAGAAGCATGTCCTTTCAGTTGCTGCCCCCTTTCCACAAAATAGTAACCTGGCATTGAAATAAACATCTCCCTCCCAGCCTTCAGGAAATTGGTGAAAACTTGGTGATTTCATCGAAGTATGCAAACTATGTAAAATAAACATAAACTTAACTCCCTGGACTAAAATTCCGTTTTGAATTTTTTGAATAGAGTACTAGAGAATCTAATTTTTTTTTTTTTACTATACTTCTATTTATTTCACAGATAATGTGGTTGAACGGTGTATTTTTTTAAAGAAGGAAGCTAGATGGCTTATTTCAGTGGAAGACATACTGTTTCTAATTTCATCAAAAGCGTTTTAAAAAGGGAGATCTATGTTCGCAAAGTATAACCAAGGAGATCATAATGATAAGCATATTATTACATTTCTTCTGAACAAATATGAAAGTTAACAGTAATGCCTAACACTAAATACTTCCTTGAGTAGATCCTGATGATTAATACAGAGCATATCCATGTAATTTTCTTCAGAAATCATACTTTTGTTTTTGCCTTCTTTTACCATTTTTTTAAAAAGTTTCCTGCCTAGCTTACAGCTCTAGGATTTCCCGATGGTCTCCCATTCAATATATAAGTATGTCTGATTCTGCTTAGCTTTTGGAGATTAGTAAAACAACAAAAATTCTAAATTCCGAGGGATTCGCTGAAGAGGCTATTCTCTTGTCCTACTAATCTCTTTTAACTCTTTGGGGGGGGGGGTAACATGTTTTATTTCATTTTGAAAACAAATTTGTCTTCAGTCCAGCTGGACTTGTGAGGGAGCAGAAATTGAAACCCAACAGAAACGCAACAGTAAGTCAGGAATATAAGGATTCAGAGGGGCTAACCCCAGCTACATAAAGGAATGGACAATTTGTTAAGAAAACAAGAACACAGAATACAGAATAACAGAGTTGGAAGGGACCTTGGAGATCTTCTAGTCCAATCCCCTACCTAGGCAGGAAACCTTACACCGCTTCAGACAAATGGTTATCCAATCTCTTCTTAAAAAATTCCAGTGTTGGAACATTTACAATTTCTGGAGGCAAGTTGTTACAGTGACTAATTGTTCTAACTGTCAGAAAATTTCTCCTTAGTTCTAGGTTGCTTGTCTCCTTGTTAGTTTCCACCCATTGCTTCTTGTCTTGCCCTCAAGTGCTTTGGAGAATAGCTTGACTCCCTCTTCTTTGTGGCAACCCCTGAGATATTGGAACACTGCTATCATGTCTCCCCTGGTCCTTCTTTTCATTAAACTAGACATACCCAGTTCCTGCAACTGTTCTTCATGTTTTAGCCTCCAGTCCCCTAATCATCTTTGTTGCTCTTCTCTGCACTCTTTCTAGAGTCTCAACATCTTTTTTACATCATGGCAACCAAAACTGGATGCCAAGTATTCCAAGTGTGGCTTTAACAAGGCATTATAAAGTGGTATTAATACTTCACATGATCTTGATTCTATCCCTCTGTTTATGCAGCCTAGAACTCTGTTGGCTTTTTTGGCAGCTGCTGCACACTGCTGGCTCTCTCACAGTTATTACTATTGAGTGAGGTACCACATATACTGTACCTGTACATTTTGTTTTTCTTGCCTAAATGTAGAACCTTACTTCTTTTACCATTGAATTTCATTTTGTTAGATAGCACCCAATGTTCAAATCTGTCAAGATCCTTCTGTATCTTAAGCCTATCTTCCAGTGTGTTGGCTATTTCTGGTAGCTTGGTGTCATCTGCAAATCTGATGAGTTTCCCATCTATCCCCTCGTCCAAATCATTGATGAAAATGTTGAAGAGTACTGGGCCTAAAACAGAGCCCTGGGGTACCCCACTGCATACTTCTCTCCATGTAGATATAGTTCCATTGAGGATACATGTTGAGTGCATTTGGTCAGCCAGTTAGGAATCCATCTGGTGATGATGCTGTCTAACGCACATTTTTCTACTTTATCTAGTAGTAGGTCATGATCTATTTTATCAAATGCCTTACTGAAGTCAAAGTAAATTATATCGATTGCATTTCTCTGTCCGCTAATTTTGTCACTTTGTCAAGGAATGCATTAAGATTAGTCTGGCATGATCTGTTTTTGACAAACACATGTTGGCTTTTGGTTATTACTTTGTTTGCTTCTAGGTGTTCACTGATTCGTTGCCTGATTATCTTTTCCAGAATCTTCCCTAGTATTAAGGTCAGGCTGATAGGTCTGTAGTTTCCTGAATCTATTTTTTTCCTTTTTTGGAGATGGGACTACATCAGCTCTACATCATCAGAATGTTATTTCATATCTCCACAATCAGAGATGATATTCTTCTTGCTTGGTTTGCCATTCTTTGAGCCAAAACTCTCTATTTTCCTCACAACGTCCATTCCCACTCTGACTTAGCCAAAGACCACGTTTCCCATCCAACCATTCAGTTTTCTTGGTGCAGATGAAGAACTGAGACCCATTTGTATTGGGACAAGCATTCACCATAGATAAAATGCCAGAGCCTGTGTGCTTGAGCACGAAGTTCTCATCGACAAACTTCTCCCAATAAATAGATTTACTGCCTGTTCCATTATGGCAGGTAAAGTCACCACCATGACACATGAATCCAGGAATGACTTTGTGAAAGCATGATCCCTTGTAACCGAATCTTTTCTCTCCAGTGCTCAACACATGGACATTTTCTGTCTTTGGAACTGTGTCTGCAAACAGCTTGAAGGTGATGCACCCAAGGGGCTGTCTGTCAGCAGTAACATCGAAAAACACGAGCGGATTTGGCATAGCTGGGGGAAATGCACTGTGTGAATGAAATGTAAGGGGTTTTTTTTTAAAAAAGCATGGCACTAGCCACAGACAAGGACTAGTAACCACAGCTCTGCACTAGCTAATGCGGCGCAGCAGAAAACTCTTTTAAACTCTTATTCAAACCTAATTTTTGGAGATTCACCAACTACTGCTTTATGTTCTGCTTAAAAAAGAGCTGCCAGAGAAAAGCCCCACCCACTTTTTTGGCTTGATATTTATTTATATTCTCCATTATTTTTATAAATAATTCCAGGTAGTGAACATACCTAATACTCTATCTTCTTCCTATTTCCCCATGACAACAATCTTATGAGAATAAAAAGTCACCCAGTTTTCCTCATGCCAAAGATGGGATTAGAACTCGGAGTCCCCTTATTTCTAACCAGATGCCTTAACTACTATATTAAACTGGTTATACACTAGACCAAGTTATATTAGCTTATAAAACTATGTATACACTAGACCAAAACACATCATGTATATAATTCTTTATTTCTTAAAAAGTAAAAATTTCTCCAATATAGTACTGCAGCAAGGGTCATTCTTGATAATTTATTGTCAAGACAGATGCTTCCCATCTACAATCTTGCATTAAGCAACAGATATTTTAACATATTGCATTACACTATCTATCTTAGTGAACTGCCCATCTTGTAAAATCATTTTAATTATGTTATTTTCTCTGTGCAATCTTCCACATCTACAATTATTTATAGTATTATTGTCTTGGTTCCTTTTTAGTCACAGCTTTTAACATTGTTGCAACAGTTCCTAAATGGAGAGATTTATTTGATTTATTGTTTAATGACTAGATGGAAAGGCTTCAATGGAGGTTCGTTCCCCCCCCCCCTGCACTTTTATAAAGTTCCCTCCCGTTGCTTTCTTCCAAAAGTTTAGGACATTAGTTTGGTCAAGGAACAGGACTGATTTTTTCTAGTCAATGGTGAATTTTTGTTCTGAAACTGCCACTTATTTCTGGATAATCACATTAGTATAATCTCTGAATTCTGGAAGATTCAATTTCAGCATCAATAAAGTACATCAGGAGGTAAAATACCAACCTATCAAGATGGATGATTTGTTTTTATTTTCATAGAGGTTTCCTCAACTTTAACTTTGCCCTTGCTCTCCCCTTCATCTCAGCCTTTCCTGCTCTCTTCCACAGCTACCTCCAAATGCCCATCTGTCAGTTTCATTTAATAGAAACCCATAATTCCAAGGTAATGGATGCACTTGGCTAAGGAAAGATAATCTCTTTGGGCTCGCTTCAGTTGTTTCATCCCTGTTATCATATTAATACTGATTAAATGCAAAGCACAACATTTAAGTGAGACTGCACATATTATTTAAGGACGACAAAAGCAGACAACGTAGGGCCCGCACACTGATTTGCATAAAGAAACAGCCCGTTTCAAAAAATGATGGAGTCTTACTTGAAGGATGCATGAGACCAACACTATACATTATCAACTTCAGCAACCATAATACACTGCTTCAAAAGGCATGGGTCTCTATAAAGTAACATGAATGCACAGAGTATGATTACATGTGGTTGCTGCAGATCGCATTGCCTGTTCAGACTTATGATTGGCTCAAGCTGATATTTCAACTAAAATCTGTGCCATTAATAAAACTCTAATATATAAGGAGTCCAAGGGGCCACCAGGTTTTTTTAAATTGGAATAGTTTTTTGAAGTAATACAAAGATGTATCTTGGGTTTCATCATTCAGAAAAATGAATAAAATGGGCATGAGGCTAGATTTTGAAATAAAGCTTATACTTAAAAGGAGAACACTATTCTCAAATAAAGCACATGCACAAAACAAGGCATGCTATTAAACTTTAAAAAATCCATTTATCCTAAGCAAAATACTATATATTTTAAGAAATATGTGGATTTATTATACTGAAGTAATGAAATTATCATAACTTTTTAACTATAAAAAGTCAACAGCAAAATTCAGGAAATATATTAAAATTGTTTGTGATTCAGAATATTGGTAGGAGAACTATTAAAAGACTCCTGCCACGTTAACTTCTAATTGTAATGGGAGAATTTGGAAAACTAAGAACTGATCCTACAGGCATCAGACTTATTACAGGCAACAGTTTTACTAAGCATAACAAATAGGAAGAAAAAGGGTTCAATCTGCTACATTCACCAAATGGGAAGTTCATGGAAAAGAAAAACGTAGTGTTATGTGAAAGTGTCACAGATGAGTCTGGTGAAACACAACTAACACAACTACCTCTCAGTTTTTGAGGCCTTAGGAAGAGATTTCCCAAAGCTTTATTTCACAATGCCTACCACTGGATCATGTCTTAAATTTATACCCTCACGTGAAGATACGACACTCCAGAACACTGGAACAAATAAGACAGACACCTACCCGCAAACACACCTGGGGGGAAAAAACTGGGTTACTCCCCCAATTCCTTTGGCGGCAACAACATCTTTTCTAGACTGTAGCATAGTAAAGGGAAGAAACCAGGTCAAAAAAATTCTAATGATTTCATTGAATAATGGCACTACTCATTCTCATGAGCCAGTAGGAAGTTTTTTCTCCCTACTAGGACTAGATACAAATGGTCTTTTCACTAAAACCTCCTAAAGTCTGTGCACTGTGCATAGTCATCTAAAATGCACAGATTCATGTGTATGGAGTTTGAACCTCGAGAATAACATTGGGTTACCTAGTTATGTCAGGTTTTCCCCTTCAACTAACCATGCTACCTCCTTAAATGCCAAGTTATTTGCATTTAACCCACTCTTCTAAATAGAGCAGAAGAAGCTACAAATTATGGATGTAATCATTTCATCCTCCTGTTCTCAAATATTTGCAGTGTATCATTTAGGAAACAGCAAATTAACATTAACATCCATAACACAAAAATTTACTCAGTTTAACCATGCTGCTCAAAATTTCAGATATCAAATATATCAAGAGAAAGAAATTGAAAAACAATATTCACAATCTACAGCCTGAGCTCTAGTCAACCTGATAGAATGATTCCTGCATTTATATTTGTAAAATAGGGATTACAAGCCAGTTTAAAAATGGAAGGATATGAATCTTAAAAGGGAGTACAATAAATAGTACCTAAAATTATGTGTGCGCTTACACACACACTTACATACTTAGTAGAAATGAGCAAAATTACAAAACAATTACTGCAAACAACCTGCATACATTAGGAAAAGTTACAATAAATATATTTTAGCACATTTTGGCATATGTATAATAACAGCTAAAGGGTTTATGGTATGATACCTATACAAAACTATTACAAGTAGCAAATACAGACCACTGCACTTTAAATTAAATCAAGCTAACCACTGTACAGTTCATATTTAATTTAATTAACTAAAAACTCTTTACAATGAATTCCTGAGTTAATCAAGTAAAGCAAATGAGATTTGCCCATTCTCACTGTTAGGATTAAAGCACGCGTGTTCGATATAACACCTCTCTTTTTAAAGAAGTTAAATATATCTTTAAAAAAAAAAAACAGCTAACATGTTTCTGAGTTCCAGCCAAGCATGAGGATAGTATTCTAATTTATTTGATTATGTTTTATACCTCTATTGCTAGTATTATCATTTTGTCATTTGGGAATACTCTTAGGATGGCATACAACCCAATAATGGAACAAGATCATTCCTGCAGGGAATAGTATGTATGTATGTATGTATGTATGTATGTATGTATGTATGTATGTATGTATGTATGTATGTATGTATTTATTTATTTATTTATTTATTTATTTATTTATTTATTTATTTATTTATTATATTTCTATGCTGCCCACTCTCCGAGGACTCTGGGCGGCTTACAACAATCGACAGTATACTAAATAGCATATTGCCCCCAACAATCTGGGTCCTCATTTTACCCACCTCGGAAGGATGGAAGGCTGAGTCAACCTTGAGCCCGTGAGATTTGATCCGCCGATCTGCTGAACTAGCAGTCAGCTGAAGCAGCTGCAGCACAGCACTCTAACCACTGCGCCACCTCGGCTCAGTGGTATGGTCATGCATACAATTTCAAAATAAATAAAAAGATGTGCACTACAGAAACACCCAAAATGGGAGGCCTCTTCAAGCTGATCTGGGGCAAGAAGGCAGCCATGGAAGGCTGTGTGCAGGCTTTTGGGGCTGTTTTCTCGGTGCCAGAAACAATCTGGGGTGAGAAAGCAGGCGTGGAAGGCTGCATGTGGCCTAACAGGGCCGCTTTCTCAACGCCAGAGGCTGCATCAAACTGATCTGGGGTGAGAAAGCAGCTGCAGAAGGCCATATGCGGCCTTACAGGGCTGCTTTCTCTGTGCTGGAGGCCTCATCAAGCCCTTTGCTGATGAGAAAAGAGGGAGCAGGCAAAGAAATAGGCTGGAGACAAGACAGATCTTTGGCATGGCAGGATGGGGGGGAGGAGGGAGAGAAGCAATTGTGCGGACCCCAGGGGAGGGAGAATGATGTATCTGTGGGTTGGGGGAGGCCTTGGGTGGTCTGAAGTAGTTGGCCTGCTCCCATCCCAAGATACCCCACCCCAAGATACCTCATGTGCACTGAACGAGCCGCGCATTAAATTAGCGAATGCATGGACCAAAGGAGGAAATGATGTCGTTCAAGGTATGAGATTCACTCCCACTAATTCTCGAGTTACAGATGGAATGGGCAGGTTCCATTGCAGTTGTAACTCAAGGATTACCTGTAAGGTATTACAAGATGCAAAAGGAAACAAAAGGGATTGAATTTACCTCGTTTGATAATCCAATAGCTGTCATCTTGTTTTTTTTTTAGAGAAAGATATCGGAAATGTTGTCTGCTTGCAGCTCCAGTGGGCCCCAAAAGAAACGGGTTGTTCAGATCCCTTTCGGTTGGTTTAAAGCCAGGATGTAGTACTCAGAACTCCATTGATTGTGACTTCCCAGGGAAGAAATGGCAGACTGAAGACACCTCTGTGAGAAGCAGAGCTGATGATTGTGGCTAAGAACAAGGAACTAATGAGTAACTTGGCTCCTTCGTCCCTCTCTGAAAAAAGAGAGTATGTAAGATTAACCACATGGTGTTCTATATGTAGAGGTTACTCCTCACAACGAGGCTGCAAGGCAGTGGTTGCCAAAGGATGGGAGAATCAGGAGCCAAGGGAATTTGCTATTCTTGCTCCAGCTATAGTCAAAGCTATGAAAGGACATTAAATTCACACTTCCTTTGCTAAGGAAGCTTTGCAAAATTGCCTGACTGCTTTAAAGAAGCTAGACACTTTCAAAATGACAAGGCTGGAAACAGGTTAGTGCCTTCAATCCTTAATATATAAAAAACTGAAACTGGATCTTCATAAACTTTAGGGATTCAAAATAAACAGCAAAAAGCAAGGCAAAGTTTTGGCTATAAAATTTTTTAAAATGGATTAAGGAAGGGTTCAAAAATATTAGAATATTTAATTTTCAATATTAATACTTTGAAATGAATGTTTAAAAATAAATGCATTTTCACGGGAAAGAAAAACGTATTTTCTACATTGGAGACATAACAAGATAAGCAACTTAAAATGGATTCAGAAATATTGTTGAGGAATGGGGACTCTGAATCAACAATATCATGTACATAGTGTGTTTTTAAGAACACCCTGTTCCCAGAAGAAACTGTTACACCAGAAGACGAATGCTTATATATTTAAATCTTTAAAGTCTGTTTGATCATTGTAATTAGCATTTAAACCTTCCTAAACAAAAATGCTGGGAGTTTACCGTGAATTGTAAGTTGTAAGGGAGTTTAACCTAACCTTTTGAGATCCCTACAGACAAGTAACTGAACATGGAAACCAGTGAAGCACGGGGCTCTTGTTTACCTAACCTCTGCACTGTAAGAGACATCAATCCCTGCCTTATTAAAGAAATGCATACACCAACCTGGCATGCTGGCTGAAACAGCTCTCTCAAATTCACAGTTTCTCAGAGGTCGAAGGAAGTTCTGGAGAGGCCTGTTCCATAAATAAAATCCTTCTGCTTGGCGATAACTAAATTGTATTAAGGCTGGCTCAGACAGCTCCAATTAAAACTCTTTGGTGGGGTTGGACTAGAAAACTCTACCCTAGATTGCTCACAGATAGGAGCTTTCTCTTTATTTTCTTCTTTACCTTGTTTGTAAAAGAGAAATAGAAGAAAATCTGCAACCTATGCCCCCAAGTGCACTAATAACCTTAAGCACAGCAACTTGCTTTCAAAACTGAACTTTTGCCCAAAACGTGTAGGAGACATAGACGGTTATTAAATCACACAGGTTTCAAACAGTCCTCAATAAATCAAGTCCATCATTAGATTTGAGGGATCTTAGCTCCATACGTTATATTTTTAATGAAATAAAGGGCAGAATACAAACAGGAGAGGTACAGCCATTCTTACAGCATATTGTTATTGCAACTTCAAAGTTCTGTACATCATGCATTTTTTTTAAGGATCACAAATAGGCAAATTCATAAGCAATGACCAGTTTGCAGACTTTAGCTATCTAAAGTTATCAAGCATAGCTGAGACCAATCTTGGAGAGGCTCTCATTCAATAAATGTGACACAATCACGTATGCATATACATAGTTATGTGTGTATATATTAGATACAAATAAGTTCTCAAAGACTTTCTTGCTAACTTTATGCAGGGCGTTCAACTATACTGAAGAGTGAGAGAAATTCTGTAATGTTACCTGCAATCTCTGCTAAAATGAAGATTTTGAACAAAACGTTTTCTGTATAAATTAGTATGTTCTATTACCTTCCACTTGTCCATGAAGATGTTGTTTTAAAATGAAATAGTCTGTCATGATGTTAGGGAAAATATTGCCAGCAGCTGGAGACAGCAATGTAAGTTGTCATAACAAATGAGGGTTGAATTTGAGAAATCCTACTGTCCATTACCAAAACAAAGAAAAGTTCAAAAAAATATGTTACATTTCATATTGATATGGAACAAGATAAAATTGATATACTAAGTTGTCAATGGAAATGGGTCTACCATTGAACAGGTGATTTGCAACAAGCAGTGAATACAGAGAAATCCCACTTCAACAGGTTCAGATGCCGAAAGAAGTAAAGAATAGCAGTGACCTGTCAAGGTAATAGGAACAGAAAATTAAAGCTCCAGGAAATTAAATATAAGGAGTCAGTCAAGAGTGTTAATACTTGCTCTTAGGCAAGTTTTACACAAATAGAAGACATTTTGCCTTTGCCTTTTGTTTTGATTTGACGTTTTCTCTTTTCCAATTGTCATGGAAAAAGTCTAGCTATGAGGTCACTAAAAACTCATGTGCCAACTTGATGGCACATGATCAATCAATGAATCTTCTCCAATGTTGATTGGAAGCCAGTATGAGTAAAGCCACAGGTAACACGGCAGGATTTGGAGCTAGCAATTTGGATAGCAAGCTACAGTTAGTGAAGGTACTTGAAGTACAGATCATGTTGTATTTTATGGGCTGATATCTGAGCCATATAAGTATGTTCTGTGGTTGTGCTTACTAGTTAGTTAGTTAGTTAGTTTATTAAATTTGTATACCGCACTTCTCCTGACAGACTCAGGGCAGTGAACAGCCAAACATTAAAATACAAGCAATATAAAAGTTAAAATAATCTAAAACATAATTAAATCCAATTATGGCTTTCCCAAATTTAAAACCCCTCATAAAATTCACCCATTAAAATCTATGTTAAGCCAGCCCGGCTTGCTGGAATAGAAAAGTCTTTAATGCCTTGTGGAAAGTGCGGAGGTCTGGGATTAATCAAATCCCCGAAGGTAACTCGTTCCAGAGGGCGGGAGCCCCCACAGAGAAGGCTCTCCCCCTGGGGGTCACCAGTCGACATTGCCTGACCGACAGCACCCTGAGGAAACCCTCTCTATGAGAGCGTATTGGCCGGTGGGAGGTTATCGGTGGCAGAAGGTGGTCTCGTAAGTACCCGGGTCCTAAGCCATGGAGCACTTTAAAGATGAGAACCAAGACCTTGAAGCGCACCCAGAAGACCACTGGGAGCCAGTGCAGCTCGCGCAGGAGAGGTGTCAAGTGGGAACGCCAAGTCGCCCCCATAATCACCCGCGCGGCCGCATTCTGGACCAGTTGGAGCCTCCGGGTGATCCTCAAGGGGAGCCCCATGTAGAGAGCATTACAGTAGTCCAAGCGAGAAGTGACCAGGGTATGAGTGACTGTGCATAAGGAGTCCCGATCCAGAAAGGGACGCAACTGGCGTATCAGGCGAACCTGATAAAAAGCCCCCCTGGCCACGGCCATCATATGCTCTTCTAAAGACAGCCGTGGATCCAGGAGGACGCCCAAGTTACGAACCCTCTCTGTGGGGGCCAAAGGCCCCGTCCCCAATAGCCAGCGAAGGCACCAGCTGGCTATATCGGGACGCCAGCATCCACAGCCACTCAGTCTTGGAAGGATTGAGTTGGAGCCTGTTCCTCCCCATCCGTACGGCCTCCAGACACTGGGACATCACTTCGAGGGCATCATTGGGGTGATCCGGGGTGGAGATGTACAGCTGCGTATCGTCAGCGTACAGATGACACTGCACCCCGAAACCACGGATGATCTCACCCAGCGGCTTCATATAAATGTTGAACAGGAGCGGCGAGAGGACCGACCCTTGCGGCACCCCGCAAGCAAGGCACCTCGAGGTCGACCTCTGCCCTCCTGCCAACACGGACTGCGACCAGTTGGAGAGATAGGAGGAGAACCACTGCAACATGGTGTCTCCCACCCCCAATCCCTCCAGCCGGTGCAGCATGATACCATGGTCGACGGTATCAAAAGCCGCTGAGAGGTCTAACAGGACCAGAACAGAGGAACAACCCCTGTCCCGAGCCCTCCAGAGATCATCAACCAATGCTACCAATGCCATCTCTGTGCTGTACCCAGGCCTGAAGCCGGACTGGAACAGATCTAGATAGACAGTATCATCCAGGTACTGCGGGAGCTGTCGCACAACCACACTCTCTACAACCTTCGCCAAGAAGCAAAGGTTGGAGACCGGACGATAATTTCCCAAAACAGCCGGGTCCAAAGAAGGCTTCTTGAAGAGGGGTCTCACCACCGCCTCTTTCAAGGCAGGAGGCAAGAAACCCTCGCTCAAATAAGCATTTATAATCCTCTGGAGCCAGTCTCATGTAACCTCCCGGGTAGCCAGCACTAGCCAGGAGGGACACGGCTCCAATAAACATGTGGTTACGTTCAACCTCCCCAGGATCCTGTCCACGTCCTCAGGAGTCACAGGGTCAAACTCATCCCATACAACAGTCTCAAAACCTGCCCCAGACACCTCGCCGGAACCTACCCAGTCAGAGTCCAAGCCTTCCCGAATCTGAGCGATTTTATTGTGCAGATACTGTACAAAATCCTCAGCCCATCCCTGCCCATCTACTAGCAGGAGTAGCTGACTGAGATCAACCTGTTCAGAACAACTGTTCATTTCTTTTCTCTTATCGTATTCAACTGTCTTCTAATGTCTGAATTGGCTACATATAAAAGGTTTAGAATTCTTAATGAACCACTCAATCTTCATTTTGAGAAGGACCTATCCTTAAACATATACTTTCACCAGCAAAAGCTATAGAGGAAGAGTGTGCCATTTCTTTCTAGTAAAAAGATGCTAGTGGAGTTGTGGGGAAGGTGCCACAAGATTGTAAAAGAAAAATCTGAGGCCCTCTCATGAGCATCCGGGAGGCCCAAGCAATCACATCCTGTCTTTTACATCCATGCCCCGTTACACCTCAGCTCCTTAATCTCTGCTCCTGAAAATAACAGTTCATGCAACAATACCTACACTGAAAGGTATCTGCAGTAAAGATGGATATTAAGGGATTAATTTAGCTTCTTTGCAATCTCTTTCTCCTCTTTGTCATATAGTGCTTCAAGTTCTCCCCCAGCTATTTTCCTGTTTCTGATATAACAATTTTTAAACTATAACTAGCTGCTTTAATGTCATAAACAACATATTCTTCAAAAACTACACCACCTACCATATTTTTTTGTTTGCAATTTGAGCTTTTTCCTTGTTCGTATCATTTAAGCAAGCTTTTCATTTCCTAAAAAAAGTATTTTTTTACTCTTCTTCTTAAATATGTTGCTGGTCAGGTAATGATATTTTTGTTGATTTTTCCACAGACTTTCTAGCTGTGTTTTTAGTGTTTTTGGTACTTTCCAAACATTTTGGAGACATCTGATTATTATTCTTATGATGGCGCAATGTTTAGAATGCAGTATTGCAGGCTAACTCACTGCTTACTGCCAGAAGTTCAATTCTGACTGGCTCAAGGTTGACTCAGCCTTCCATCTTTCCGAGGTCGGTAAAATGGGGACCCAGATCACTGGGGGACAATAGGCTCACTCTGTAAACCACTTAGAGAAAGCTGTAATGCACTGTAAAGCAGTATATAAGTGTAAGTACTATTGCTATTATTCTCTCCAACTCCTTAACTCTTTTATATAAAGTTCTTCTTTTGAACAATAAGAGGATTTAATGAATTTTCATTTATGCTTTTGGTTAACACAGTTTATTTGCTTTTGGGAGCATCCCTCTCTTCCCCACTGGTTAATGATGGCTAATTTAAAGCAAGCTGAATTGCTTTAAAAGCCATGTTTTTCTAGAGAAAGCTAGTTTAAAATTATCATTGTTATATTAATCAGTTCTCAATATGGGTAATACAGTAGTTATCTCTGAGCAAGCAAAGATTAGATAAAAGAGGCAGTAAAAATTATTTTCTTAGCTATGAAGAAATAACAGAGAAACACAGACATGTCAAAATAGAAGGAAACTCAGATTATACATCTCCTGTAACTAAGACCTAAATGCTGCTAGAGAAAAATAAGATATATGTATGTCACATAATTTTCCAGTTTTAGGAAAACTGTTTTTCTAAAACAGCAGAGCAGCTTGGTATTCCAAAACAGAAATGCACATACATGTATCTGTTTGAAGAGCACAAAAAATAAACCTTGATCCAGAAATCAAGAAAATAAGTCTTGATGTGGAAATCAAGTCAGCTAATCACCTGAAGATGTTATAAAGCCAACTCACCATCTCTTTATAAGACAGACATTTTTATTATATGTGCTGCTGAAGTGAGCACAAGACTGGTTTCTCTTCAGATCGTATAAAACTTTTGCCTTTTACTAGAAGGCAGACTTTTTTCTTTGGGTGAGTGCTAACATAATCAATATAATCCAGATCTCCCCATATTATCTTTCCATAGTTTAATTTGTTCAAAAAAGATTCATAAAAGGAAAGTGATGTATCCCTGGTTATCACTCTCTGATGGCTTTTGTCTATAATGTAGCAAAAAAAAAAAGGTTTATGCTTCAAATACACTCTTAAGGATTTTCATTTTTGTTTATTTCAGAGAGTAAAGAGAATGGGAATTCAAAGTTTATCTACACCTTTTTAAATAAAATACAATTTACTGACTTACAGTTATAGCAATTTGCCCTTGGAATTTTTCATTCATTTCTTGCTGAAATCCAGCTCAGCTCAGCTTCAGCTTCAGTTCAACCCAGCAAACCTATATTGGCCACTGGTTCTTCAAATAAATGGAAGGTAAGATGCTAGGAAACTCACCTAAATTCCATTTGCCCTAAAGACTAAGATTATCCTGCCTTATTGCAACACACAAGCAAAAATTGCTAACAGTAGGAAGTCTCACAAAATTTCAGTGATAAGCCATTCTCTGTTGGATTCTCTGAACATATCAACTCATCTCTGGAGAACCAAAACAATCTCATTCTATTTAAGTAACTGAAATTGCACTGTCTCATTAACCTTAGAAACCACCATATATTATTAATTGTGAATAGAAAGATCAACTTACCTGTTGCTATTGATTTGGCAGCAGATCAACAATTGATTAAAACTCTCAATAGAATTTTCTTCATATAGAACTCTCTAATTATAACATGTGTCTTCACCCACATTAACATAATTATGTACTTCTTTGTCTTCAAAACTATTTTTTCTATATAAAATTATATTAAAAAATCAAATTGTATGATCCATTGAGCAGTAATAAAACAGAAAAATCAACTTGCTAGGGTCTCTGCTCAACAGAGTAAACCCATATAGAAAAGGTCCTCTTTGAGAAAGCAGTCCAAAATAGATTTCTGCATCTCATTCACAGAATATGACTTCGCCTTGGAAAGTTAATTGTAAGAGCATCATAGAATTTTAGAAATTTACAACAAAATGCATAGAAAATAGGGGAAAATAATGGGGAAAATTATGAATGGATGTGGATTAATTCACACCTTTATCTGAAGTCTTGGGTAGGGTATTAGTATCCAAAGCTGCCAAAAGTTGAATGTTTCATAATATCGTATGGAACCACATGACTTTTGAAATGGGTATTTAGAACTATGGATTCCCTGATTCATCTGCTTATGTCATACATCTTTCCTGTGTCCCATAATATAGAATACAAATACATAATTAGACCAGTTGATATTCGAAGACTTCATGAACACTGGTCCTAAGAGCCAAATGAATATTGAACACAGAAGGATTGGTATAAAAAACTGGTCTAATTATGTATTGGTATAAAACGAACATTGGCTTACCTGAATGTTCCTTTTCGAAGTGCTGCGACTGCATTCCATCGGCTGGGTAGATGTTCTAGTTGCTGCATGGGAACTGAGTGTAGCTCTATGATTTTTTCATTTGGATCTATGTTCCTCCCTTCTTGGTAACTCCCTCTCTGTAGCTCCTCCTCCAGTCTGTTCGCGAAGTTGCGAGTAAACAGTTGAATCTGGAACTAGAAAACTTCCAACCAAATTTAAATATTACGGTAACAAACGCAGTCTCAAAAAAAAAGAAAGGGAGGGTATGGAATGCAGTCGCAGCACTTCGAAAAGGAACATTCAGGTAAGCCAATGTTCGTTTTCCAAAGTGCTGCTCCTGCATTCCATCGGCTGGGACATACCCAAGCTCCAGTAATAATGGGTGGGAGACTGCCTTCAAAACTTTTGTCAGGCCAACACAACTTGTTGTAGCACCCTTCTTCCAAAGGATGCCTCCGCGGAGGCGTAGGTATCAATTTTGTAATGTCTAATGAACGGCGTCGCCGACGACCAGGTAGCTGCACGGCAAATCTCATAGAGAGAAGACTGGGTCGCCCATGCTGCCGAAGTTGCTGCGCTCCTAGTAGAGTGAGCGGATATACGTCCCGGAATTGGGCGAGAATGACGCTCATAGGCAGTAGAGATACATGCCCTGACCCAACGTCCTATAGTCACTGAAGAGACCTTCTGGCCCAAGGTGCGAGGGTGAAAAGAGACAAACAATGCTTCAGATTTCCTAAATGCAGAAGTACGTTTTATATACCTACGCAATGCCCTTCGTACGTCGAGAGTATGCCATTCTCTTTCCCTAGGATGGCGAGGGGAAGGGCAAAAGTCAGGTAGAATCAACTCCTGCGCTCTGTGAAAGGCAGAGTTAATCTTTGGTAGAAAAGTTGGGTCAAGTCGTAGGATAACCCTGTCCGGGTAAAAAATGCAAAGGTCTTTGCGGATAGACAAAGCAGCTATCTCTGAGATACGCCTGGCGGACGTCACGGCAATCAGAAAGGCAATTTTAAACGATAGAAATTTAAGACTCGTGGAAGCTATCGGTTCAAAAGGATCTTCCGTAAGAGATTGCAATACAAAGGGTAAATCCCACGACGGGAAACGATGAACAGTCGGAGGAGATAAGTTGGAAGCACCATGTAAAAACTCCTGGATCCTAGGATTCTGCGCGAGAGTGCGATACGGTTCGCATTTAAGCACAGTCGAAATCGCTGCCACCTGGCGACGTAGAGTAGCTGGTGCTAAACCTTTTGTCAAGCCGGCTTGCAGAAACCCCAGTACATCCGGAATACTCGCTGATGTAGGGTCCACATGTCGCAAAATACACCAGGAAGCGAAAGCCTTCCAGGACGCTTGATAGATTCTGGTGGTTGAAGGACGTCTCGAGGATTGAATAGTGTGTATAACCTCGTCTGGTAGACCATCTCTCTTTAACTGGATCCGCTCAAGCGCCAAACGGTCAACCTGAGCCATACAGGATCTGGATGCTCTATGACTCCCTGGCAGAGAGCGATCCTGGATGGAGGGATGTTCCAATGCGGAGCGATTGAGAGGCTCCGAAGGTCGGAGTACCAGGGTCTCCTGGGCCAGTCTGGAGCCACAAGAAGAAGCTCTGCCCTTTCCTTGATCAGCTTCCGAATTACCCGTGGTATTAGAGACAGTGGCGGGAAGGCGTACAGAAGGCCTGTTGGTCAAGGACAACGAAGGGCGTCGCAAGCTTCCGCCCCTATTTCTGGATATCGAGAAACGAACCTTGGCAGTTGAGCATTCCTCCTTGTTGCGAAGAGATCTACCTGTGGACAACCGAACCTCTTGACAATGTCCTGGAAAATCTGCGGGTGGAGCTGCCACTCTGCGGGATCCAGCGTCTGTCTGCTGAGCCAGTCTGCTGTTGTATTTTCCTGACCAGAGATATGATCCGCTTGAAGAGAAAGGACATGATGTTCCGCCCAGGTCAGGATTCTTTCTGTTTCTGCCATCAGGAGCCGGGATTTGGTGCCCCCTTCCCGGTTGATGTGCGCTTTGGTGGTAACATTGTCGGTCAGGACCAACACGTGCTGATTCCTCAGAATAGGTTGGAAAGACCTGAGTGCAAGGCGAACTGCCCTCAGCTCCAGCAGATTGATGCTGAACCCCTGCTCCCTCGGAGACCAAAGACCCTGAGACACTTGCCTGTCCAGGTGGGCACCCCAGCCCTGTAAGCTGGCATCCGTCGTTAGTATGCGCCGTTCCGGCTCGAAGAAGAAGCAACCCTTCAGTATTGCAGGGGACATCCACCATTTTAGGGACAGACGAACGTGGGGCGGTACTACAATCAAGAGAGGAGAAGATGCTTGGCCTTTCCTCTGAAAGGGCAGGAGGAGCCATTGGAGAGGACGGGAATGTCTGCGAGCCCAAGGTACGATGGTCAGGCAGGAAATCATCTTCCCCAACAACTGTGACAAAAGGAGAACCGGGGACTTCCTCTGGGATCTGACAAGTTTGACCATGCCCACCAGACTCTGAATTCTGTCCGGAGAAAGGAAGACCTGTCCCCTCACTGAGTCGATGACTGCACCCAAGTGTAGAATTTGGGTGGACGGGACAAGCTGACTTTTCGGGTAGTTGATGGAGAACCCGTGAGCTTGAAAGATCTGTAATACAGCTGCAATGTCCGCTGTTGCCTGATGGACAGAAGTTGACAGGATCAAAATGTCGTCCAAATAGCAAAGGATCCGGACAGAGAGAAGACGCAGTTGAGCTGAAACCACCGCTACCAGCTTCGTGAATGTTCTGGGGGCCGATGAGAGCCCGAAGGGCATCGCACAATACTGGTAGTGCCTGCTGCCATACTCGAAGCGGAGATATTTGCGGTGAGACGGGTGTATGGGTATGTGGAGGTAGGCCTCCCTGAGGTCTACAGACTGCATCAGATCCCCTTCTCTGATGGAGGCCAAGATGGACCGTAGGGATTGCATCTTGAATCTTCTGTAAGAAATAAACAGATTGAGATGCTTCAAATTCAGGATGCCGCGCCAGCCGCCCGAGGACTTGGGCACTAAAAATATTGAGGAGTAGACTCCTGTCCTCTCTTGACCCGTCGGAACTGGCTCTATGGCACTGATCGACAATAGATGACGAATTTCTGCCTCCATCAATGCCTGCATTTCCGGAAGGGGAGAAACAGGACAGCTGACAAATCGATCCGGGGGAAGGGACTGAAACTCCAGAGAAAGACCGCATTTCACTGTTCTCAATATCCAAGGTTCGCTTGTTGACCTCACCCATTGAGCATGGAACCGCTGGAGTCTGCCTCCAATGGGCGAGCCGGTGGCTGAGTCATTTGCCCCTACGTGTTGCCCTGAAGCCGGAGCCTCGAAAGTAACGTTTCGGAGGAGCAGCGGTCCGGCCTCTGTCTCGAAAGGGCTGCCTGTCGGCAGGGCGAGTTGAGCCCTGAAAATTGGTTCTCTGGGTGTAATAATTTCCAGCATTGTAAGAATAGCGGAAGGACTGCCGCTGGGAGTACGGCGAGAAACGTCGGTCCTGGCGGCGAAAGGAAGATGGAAGAATCTTCTTTTTATCCTTATCCTCTATTAAGAGGGGTTCAAGCGAAGGACCAAACAAAAGGGGGGACTTGTAAGAGGAGCTAGCAAGCTTCCATTTTGTTCTGGCATCGGCCCTCCAATTTCGGAGCCAGAACATCCTACGTGATGTCACAGATGAAGATAGTGCACGGGAAGCAAATTTTGCTGCGTTTAGGGACGCGTCTGCTGAATACTCCGCAGCTACAATTAATTTGTTGATGTCATGGTTTAAGCGAATGTCATCCGCTGGAAGTCTTTCTTGCATTTCTCTGAGCCACAACAAGGAAGCCCTGGTGAAAAATGAGGTCGCTGTTGCTGCCCGCACCGCCCAGGCAGAGGCCTGGTGAGTCTTCCTGAACGCAAGTTCGGATTTCCTGTCTTCAGCCCGAAGCCCATCTACAATGTCCCCAGTAATCAAGGCAGAGGATGATAACGCTGCTACCGGGGGGTCAACAGAAGGTAGAGCCAGCAGAGATTCTAGTTCTGGGCTAGCACAATATAATTTTTTATCTAAAGAACTTGGTGCAGTCAGGGATCCTGGTTGGGACCAACCACCTTGCACAACTTCAGAGAATAGAGGCGGACAAGGGATAAAATCTTTGTCAGGATTGGAGACCTGGAACAAGTGGTCGTGAGGAGCTGGCACTTGATGAGGTCCATCAGTAGAAGAAGGAGAGAGACCAAATTTAGTTACAAGTTTTGCTTTATGAAGCAACGATTTGAAGAGGGCCGGGCGAAACAAACCAGAGAAAGCAGGTTGATCTGGCATAAGCCCCTCGTCCTCAGAGAGTTCCATATCTTCAGGGAAATCTTCATAGATGTCAGAATCATCACTAGCATCATCTCCTTCATGGATTGCTGTGTAAGATTTGGTAGGAGCCCCGCTAGGACCCGGCTGAGGTTGAGAGGAATCAAGGTTCAAACCACCTCCTTGATGAAGACTTGCTGCCAAGACTTTGGCCAGTGCGTCAGAAAGCACCGAATGGATGTTCACCTGTGGATTAGTAGGTGGAGCCTGAGAGCCTTGAAGTGGAGACACAACTTGTGTCCCAGCAGATGAAGCTGGGTTCTGGTTCGGTTGTGTAGAAGTAGTCTGAGTCAAGGACTCTGAAGCAGGCTGATCTGATGGTGGATCATTACGGGAAGCTGGTGGGAGGTGATGAGGCATAGGCCCAAAAACATGTTGTGCAGGTGACTTATTGGAAGAAGCCTGAAGAAAAGCAGACTTGCGCGCTTTGTCAAATTGGCGCTCCAGGGCCTTATGGCGGCGCATAGCGCATCTGTCAACAGTCGCAATTGCCCTGGTTCGAGGCCGGACTATTTTAGGGGCCTTGCTTTTGGCCTTTGCCTTGCCAGATTTTCTAGGCTGTTGATCAGCAGGGGTATCAGATAGTTCAGGCTCAAGGTCTGAGGAAATTGGAGAATCAGCCATTGTACAGAATATGCTCAAATCAAAAATTGATTGATTAGAAGCTTTTTTTTTTTTTTTTTTTTTTTTTAAAATAGAGATGAGACCCAATGCCAACAATCACAATTGGGAGCAATTAATTAAAGGCTCCAATCAAAAGCTGAATTAATAAGGCCAGAAAGTTGATGTCTGAAAAAATTGATTAGGGCAAATACGTTATTGGTAAGGGCTAGGCTCAGCCGAGCCAGCAAACGCCCTGTAAAAAACCAGCAGGTTAGGTGCCTTAGAACATTGATTGCTTTAAATTGGCTAGGCTCCTCCGAGCCAGAAAGCGCCTCTATTTAAGCGGTGGTGGTAAAGGGCAGTTTGCTTAAATAATTATATGAGGCTCCTGAAATACAAACGGCTACAAAATGGCGCCCGTTATTCAACTGCAGCCGAAAATGGCCGTCGGGACAATGAAAAAATGCTTCAAAATGGCGCCCGAGCCTGACAGGCAAGAAACAACTGCCGCCTCGCTTAATAGCTCCAAAATGGCCGCCGCAGCCAAAAACGGCGCGAAACACCTCCGGCCCAGAGAATTCAGCCCCCAGCAAGATAGCACTCACAGTACTGGAGTCGGAGAAAGCGCACGATCCACAGCGCTACCACCAGCCGCTATACATCAGAGCTTGCCAGAGGCATCGGCAGAGGCTCCGGAGCCGCCAGAGAAAATTCCGCTGCTGACGCTGAGGCGGCCGCGGTCACAACCAGCTCACCGGTAAGCCAGCGGATCCGCCTGCGGCGAAATGAGAGCTAGGAGCGAATTTCAAAGTCAAGCTGTCAAAAACAAACAAAAACAATGGCCTGGGAAGCTGCCTGGAGCCCCAGGCGCTTCAGCCTTCCCTAACAGCTAGGGCAACGAAGCAGCAGCCAGCAGAAAACAAAAAAGGGCACTAATAAAACCAACAACTAACTAACGCACCACAAACGACAAAAATAACAAATCTCTAAGCTAAACTAAACAATTAATAAGTAATAGGTCAGAGCTAGGCAAAAAAACACTCCAGTTCCCTCAGCAACTGAGTGAACAGACTGGAGGAGGAGCTACAGAGAGGGAGTTACCAAGAAGGGAGGAACATAGATCCAAATGAAAAAATCATAGAGCTACACTCAGTTCCCATGCAGCAACTAGAACATCTACCCAGCCGATGGAATGCAGGAGCAGCACTTTGGAAAAAGGATAACCTGTGACCAAGACATACAACATTCACCTTTGGGATAAAAGCTAGATCTGGACAAAAATTCTCTATTCAGATGGAACTAACAAAATGGTAAAAATAATCAAGTTTAATCTATTTTCTCAGACAAGATAATCATCTACTGGAGAACAACTTTCAAAATCAGTTCCCAAAGACAACCAGAAGGATTCAAAATTGGGTTTAAAAGCATTTGTTTTGGTTGACAGTGAAGTTTGTGGTATATAATACATAATTTCTCCTTCTATTGCACCCAGTAAGCATTCTAAATTTCACAGCAATCATCAATTTGATGTAAACTCAGGAGTTTGGAAAAAAGAAGGGCACAAATTTCAAATTGTACTGTGACAGACTGTAAGAGAATTGCTGGAAATTTCTGTGAGATGTCCAAATGGATATAAGACAGATTTCTAAGCTGAATAACTGCCATGGCCTCAACATCTCCATTCTAAATGTTTTCTTCTGATTTATTGACTCATGCAGTTTATAAAAATTGTCCTACATCTTTGTTCAAAACCAAAAGAAATATTAGATGGTACTCTGATAATTGAATTATCTGGATATGGAAATAATTCAGATTAAAGCCATTGCCATAACAAGTCTTTAAACTTCTAGTTACTAGATCTTAATCTTTTTCCACGTCTAGATCAAATTTTAAACTGACAGAACGAAGCCACCTTCTTGGCTTTGTCGTTAGCCAAAAATAAGTCATTATTGGTACATGTCTCTGGTAGTAGCCGATACATCAGCAGATGGGTTAGGCTCTGTATTTCTTCACCTGCACATAGTGTGTTGTTATCCAATAAGAGCCTCCACTTGAGTATATTGGTTTTACATTTAGGCACTCCAACTCTCAACCTATTTGGGATCCTTCAAGTAGTATAATGGAGGTCAGATATATGGTTAGTTACCAGATGTCCTCTTAGGTTAGTAGATGAATACAAAGATAGCAGTAGCTGGTAATCAGCCAGGCAAACATTTGCATGTACTGCATCTTCTACTTCTTTTCAATTCTAGAAGTACATGAATAAGTAAACTGTTATGCCTCTGCATTTTTCTGTGGCATTATTCTTAGCACTCATCTAATCAGCTCTGCAGGGTTTTTTCCTGACAAAATGCTAAAGGAAACCAAGGTATAAGGTACAACTGCATACAAATAAGGAGTGTGCACATACAAAAAGTCAGCAAGACAATATTAGATACAATCTGAGTCTTCATTTTTTAGGCAGCAGTTGGAGTGCTTTAAAAAACAGCAGAAAACACATATGTGCATTTAAATTCCTGATGTTTAAAGCAGCTCCTTCTGGATTTATAGATGTCAAATAGCTTGTTCCCATGCATGTAAATGCACACACATGGGCTCAAAATGTAAGTGCTCTGCTTCCATTTTCCCCCATAATTGCCTTTCCAGATAGCAAGTGTTGCTGAATGTGTTTGAACTGCATATTTTCTATAACTAGATCCATCCAGAGATTATACCATCTATTAAGCATTTTTTTAAAAAACATTCTTAAGAGCTATGATGCTAAATTTTAGGAATGGGCAAGAGTCTGAGCTCTATTAAGCCCTCAGAGGTCTATATTTCTGTTGAACATAGTGAACATGGGATAATGATGAAGGATTCAGAAATAGGTGAACTTTGATAAAGATAGGTAGCTTTTCTTAGCAGAAAATTTTAGTTAGGCTATGCATATGAACTCCAAAGACCATGATGCCTAGTAATACACTCAAAGGTGTTATCAATCAGAAGAAAAATCCTCAGCTACACATTTGTTTATAAAATATCTAATCTCAGAAATCAGAGCTGAACAAACTATTTCTGAATAAATGTTTCTTTTATCACTTTAGAGTAAGTTTACTTTTAAAAAACCATACCTGTATCTTGAGTCTAGAAGCAAAATATCCTCCCTCATCTCTCTCTGTGTGTACTTTGTGTTGAGAGCAATGGCAAACATTTTCATTTTAAAAAGAAGAGGGTGCTTTAACTTTTTAAAAATTGAACAAAATAACACTAATAATACCTTATTGAGAGAAAGTAAATGTGCAAATAAAATATAGCATTGGAGAATCAAAGATAATGCATCATGAAAAATAACCATATTTCTGGTTTGTCTAGCTCCAAGAAAATGGCGTAGACCACTGGAATTAATACCAACCCATAGCTGATATTCCTCTCGGTGCATCTCATTTGTTCTTACATAGTAAAAGAAAGATGTTTTATGTTTAAATTCAGACTAACTCAGAAGCATTCACAGAATAGTTAAGAATATGTTGGATATGCATGGCTTCTTCTGAATGAAAAACACTGCTGGCTTTAAACAACACATACATACAGCAATATCTCATTATTCAGCTCAGAAAGAGTAGAAAAAACCCCTGCAGACAAAAGGGCCACAGAGCAACAGGAAGGACAAATCTTTTCCTAACAGCTACCTGATTAGGTCCATTTCAGGACAATGAAAACCAGCTTGAAACCTGGGAATTATCTAGTATAACAAAATCAAAACATAAAGAAAAGTGTGTGTGTGTGTGTATGAATTTAGATAAAATATGCAATCATTCTATGGCAAATAGCAGTAATTGATACAATAAGAAAAATAAAATGAAAATAAACCTGATTATTAATTTCTTAACTACAAAAGAGAGGGATCTGTTTCTCAATTGCTCCATAAGAGAAGCACAAATAATGGAATTCCCCCCCCCCCATCCAAACATTTCTCTTCCTCCTGGCTGGATAGATATTTGCACAGAAGTGAGTCTTGTCTTTGATTAAGCATGTTGAAGATTACTGCAAAACTGAAAGAGAAGAGGCTATTGGCAAGTCTAACTGAATACAATTATGTCAAATTATGGATGTTTATACGCACTGGCTATGAAAAGCTTGCTTTACAAACTTACTTGTGCATCAAAGTGAATGTTGTCATACTTTTTTGGATGACTGAATTTGTATATGCATAATAATGCCTAATTTTAAAATTCAGAGTGTTCCACCATGCAAAAAACTATACCTATTTTTATCTTTCCAAAACAAAACAATTTTTAGTCCTTTCAACCTTTTTCTAGTCCTCTTTTCATTTTCTTAGGCACAATTACATGGATGTTACATGTTAAGAGGAAAGCAGAAGAAATAGGAAATACCATAAAGAAAAAGCAGGAAGCCAAAGACATTCTTTGACAACCAAAGGATCTATCCAATTCTCTGCAAATTTTTAAAATTGCCAGACATTGCTCACAGTACAAAATTTCTCTTTCCAGCATTAAGATTCCAGTATTTTGAAAATGCAAGTTTTAGAAAAATTTTATATGTCCACTCAGAAATAAACTCTGTAAAATAAAATAGGACTCACCCAGGAAAACATATTTAGGATTACAATCTGACTATGTGAATAGGCTAGCTGAAAGCAAATATAGTCCTAATATTATTAGGACTAATTATCCAAAACATCTTCATAACAAGCTGAATGTAACTTTTTCTATTTATAGACACTGTAGGAGGAAAGCTGTATTAGTCTATGGTGGCAAAAAAAAAAGGAGTAGCAAGTTTTATTAAAAAGCGCAAGCTTTCATAAACATATGCCTTTTAATTAATCTGTTAGTTGGAAAAGGTACTATCGGATTCCTCCTGATTTTTTGCTTCCTTTTTGTGCATTCTATTCACATATAGCAAGTTATTTATTCATATTGCCTCAATTTCTTTCTTTCTTTCTTTTTTGCCACTACCTCTAAAAACTCAAATACACACATATATCCAGGTGGTTTTTGTTTTTGTATCTCTTACTGTTAGGTCACTTTTAACAAATTACATTTTCCAGTTGTCTCAGAAATAAGAGGCATATTACATAGGCATCCTTAGTATCTTCAGGAGTCCTTAAGAATTTTCTAAACTAGCTTTTAATGGCTACATGAGTGCATTTTTATGAAACTTAACTTTTATGAAAAAAAACAAAAAAGATAGAGACAAAAAGAAAAGGGAATAAGACTACCTAGACTTAATTAAAGAACTTTTTTTAAAAAACCCACAAACAGGATGAAGTAAAGGTAAAGGTTCTCCTCGCACATATGTGCTACTCGTTCCCGACTCTAGGAGGTCGGTGCTCATCTCTGTTTCAAAGCTGAAGAGCCAGCACTGTCCGACGACGTCTCCATGATCATGTGGCCGGCATGACTAAATGCCAAACTTTCCCACCAAAGATAGTCCCTATTTTTTTACTTGCATTTTTTACATGCTTTCAAATTGCTAGGTTGGAAGAAGCTGGGACAAGTAATGGGAGCTCACCCCATTACGCGGCACTAGAGATTTGAACCACTGAACTGCCGACCTTTCGATTGACAAGCTCAGCATCTTAGTCACTGAGTCACCGAGTCCATATACAAACAGGATACAAACATATAAAAAAGCAACACTGGTCTAACACTGGAATGTGAACTATATTTGACTTAAACAACGTCAAACACATTACTATTCTCTGTATGAAATGTTGGTTGCTCTTCTTAACCTGCTTTTTATTTTCCACAGAGCATAATGCTTTGATTCTACAAATTGTCTTATTTATGTTACCGCTGCTACATAACGGGGAGAAAAACATGTAAACTTGTTTTCAGCAAGAAGATGGGTGAGAAGAAATTTCTTGTACAAAATTATTATTCATTCCACAAGCCATTTAATGAAAGGAGAAAGGCAAATGTATATTTTATTGATTAATTTCTAAGGTAATATTGAACAATCCTATCAAAATGAGGAGAAGGGAGAGGGGAGAGGAGGGGAGGAGACAAGAGGAGAGGAAAAAAGTTTAGTATAAGTTATAGAGACAATCATAGTACACTACCAGATGATGTCAAGGATTATTTGGTATGAAAACATGCCACCTCCAATATAATAAAACTCAAATACAACATTACTGTTTCTGTTATTTGAAAAATATTTGTTTTGGCTAAGGTTCCACTGAAATGAGATATTAACTGCCAATATAAAATCTCTTTATTAAAACCAAAGTACGTTTAGATGTTAATTCTCATAATCTACATAAAACTGCACAGCTCACTGACTGGAATGTTAAATCTCCTTATTAATTGGAATTCCTAAAGGTTATCTCCCACATAAAATAAGCTATCCTTTTTTTTTTTGCTGCCCAATTAAAAGAAAATCAGTACAAATGTCGACAAAAACAGTTCTCAACAACTGTTACAAGCTAGGCATAGATTTGTCCTTGCAATGTTGTATAATAATTATCTCCCATTGCTAAGTATCCCTAGTAGTAGATACATTAATATTTTCTATATTATAGACTTTTTTAAAAAAAATTCTGAAAATAATATCACATGAATTTCAGCCTAACATGTTGCAACAGTATGAAAACCCAAGCCCTGAGAATTAATAGACTGATTACTAAATTAAGTTTCTATCATCAAGGAAACGGAAAGCATTTATTATAAAATATTACCTGAGAAGTCCAATAAATTATTTTCTGTTACTATATTAAATGCATCTTAAAGTCCAAAGAAATTTCTTTTAGTTTTTAAAACAATTTGACATTCATTTAAAAGAATACAAAATTCAACGTAATTATCCCAAAATTTTGAGGTATGTTAATCAGGATATGAATAAGCATGTCTATTTATTTGCAGATGATGCCTGGTTGCTAGCAGAGAATCCAAAAGATTTCCATATTTCTTTATTTATTAAATGTATATGTTGCCCATCTCACTTTGCAAAACAAATGTATTAAGATTATAAAATGGGACAAGAAACATGGATTTGAAAAGTAAAGCATTAAAAACTAAGTATTATTGTGATAAGGAAATTCAGTGCATGGTTGCACATTTATGCATGCATGCCCAAAAATTAGAACAAGTAGATGAACTTATATTGATAGAATGTTTACTGAAAATGGGGAAATGAATGAAGAAGGTATGCAAAAACCTGATAGATAGTTTAGGAAAATTGAATGCAGCGAGGGCAAATAGTTCAATAAGTTAATATCATAAAACAAAAAAATGTTCAACAATAAATTTGTAATGAACACAAAAGTAAATGATCCAACATAAAAAAAATACAATTGAATTGATCTGGTAATGTAGAGAATGAAAGAGAATGAGCCAGGGGTCCAATCAGTAGTGGGTTGCTACTGGTTTACCCTGGATTGGGCGAACCGGTAGGGGCGGTGGGAGGCTCCGTCCACCCGAGCACTTTTGCGCATGTGCAGAAGCATCGCGCAAGTGCGTGCACGCCCATGAGCTAACCGGTAACAATGGGATTTGAAACCCGCCCCTGGGTCCAACCCAGCAGCACACTGTTATGCTCTTAAATTATGAAATAAATATATGAAGGAAAAGTAAATAAGTCACAAGGAAAGAAAGATTGAGAATGTCATGATTGAATGGCATGGAGATCCTCAAAAAGAGAACTTATCTCCATTTTTGATTGGCATATGAAAATAAATTATTTAATAGATATATTGTATTAAAAAATTAAAATGCCTTAGCAATGCACTTTTACTATCAATGTTCTAATCAGCATCTTGTGCTTACATTTGAATCTGCTTGGCAAAATGACACTTGTTGCAAAATATTTCCTATGTTCTCAATTTTACTTTAGCATTTCAGGAACTAATGATATTATATTTATTTTGAGTATGTAATTTTGAGATGATTTTATATTTATGTAAGAGGTTCTACTATTTGTTTTCTAATTGATTGGAAAAATAATCAAACCCGTATTTTGATGTTCCAGAATGTTTCATTTTTATTTGAACACAGTTCATAAATATACTTTTAAGTTTTTACAGAGGAGAAAAAAAGATTATAGTAGTGTATAAACTATAGGTAATCCTCCTTAATTACCCTGAGATTGGAATTTATATCACTGATAGTTAAATATCACAGGACTGCACCTGGGGTAAAATGTACTTACTTTTGCAACTGGATCGCAAATTTGAGTGTGCGCCTCTTCCACACATGCACAGAGCCTTCTGTGCATGTGCAGAGTGTCAAAAACGGGATGTCGTGACATCCGGGAAGGTGGGCAGAGCCTCCCGCTGCCAGCCCTACCGGATCGCATGAGCCAGATAGACCGGCTGGATTTCACCACTGGACTGCATTGGTTAGCAATGACAGTTCTAGTAGCCCCAGGTGCTATCATTAGGCCAGGACTGCAACATTATTAGGTGAGGACCTCATGTTTCTCCTGTTCTGTCATCTTTATTTCACTTCAACCAACCACCACCACCATCCCTTTTGGCCATCCTGAGCTCTACTGTCTACTCTTACTGCCCACTGCTGACCTCCACTGTTTTCTCTTGCCTGCCACTAGCAAGGGATCTAGGTGCTGGATTAGAGTGCAACTTTAATAGTCGAATCCTGAGTTATCAATGTCCTGTTGTAGCCTGTTGGCTGCCAACCCCTCCAGCAGCTGAATCAGATGCAGAAGCAGTGTGGGAGTCAGGGCCAGCATCAAGGCAACCTGACAGCTCCAAGGGGGAAAAGGAAATGGAGCTGTCAGAGATAGAGACAGAGGTGGAGCCTGGGTCATCCATCCATCAGCCCTCAGATGGAGAATCAACAGCCCCCCCATGTCTGGAGGGGGCTGATGAGGAAGAGGAGGAACAGCTGAATCCAATGCCTGACACGTGGATGCGCAAAAGGCAGAAGAGAGGAGAGCAGTGGAAATCTATCGGCCGGTCCTTGGGATGGAAGAGTCACCATTGCTAGCGAAGCCCCACCCTAGCTCTGGGGATAAAAGGCAGGGGGTGGAGATGAATAGGTGTGGCAGACAACTATTTATTCCCTGCTGGACAGACTTGTTAGTTTGCGGTAAGAGAGAGAGAGAGAGAGAGACTTTTTGCCAGGGCTGTTGGCACTCCTACTAAAGGAATCATTTATTTAACTACAGAGGGTTTGTCGTGTTTGGGAGCTGGGTCAGAACATGTCCATAGTGCAAGGGGGACAAATTACCTTCTTCCCTATATAATTATGACTTTTGTGTGATTACATAATTGAGTGTGTGCTGTCAATTTGGTGTCACTTTGGTTGTTCGCAAATGTATCTGTCTGAACTCTTTAAATTATGGCCTGCAGTATGTAAATGGAGTAACATCTTCTTCCTGAAATAAACTACACTGAGATATTGTACCAGGCTGTTTATCACTGTATTAGTAAGTGATATTGAAGTGATATAAGCTTACCAAGCTAAAACTTTCAAAACTTTCTTTTGAAGTTAATCACATGCTATCTACTATATTATATTCCTACATGCACAGGAATCTAAATTTCTTCTTCTCGATGTAGAAAAGTGGCAAAAATAAATACTTACCCAAAATGCGGACTTTAAATTTTCCACTTTGTCCAAAACCTCCTTCTATTACCCCTTCTTCTCCTGTAGATAGCTTGACCTTCAGACCCACAAACATTTGAATGTTTGTTTCTTTTTTAAATAATGAACGACCAATCACGCTATAATCATCACACAACTGCAAATTAAACAAATGAAAAAATAGAAACATATATATATATATATATTATTTCTACACTGCATTCCTATGCTACCAGTAGTATTATAATTTTCTAAACTACATATAAAAACAATCCAGCATTGAGTACATTATGATAATTACCCTAAAGATTATGCACCATTATTCTAGCATCATTTTTTAAAAAACAAATCAATATATCTGATATATCAGCTGAAGAGAATAAAAAGCATCTCTAACCACTGGTTTAATCTGAGATACAGAGCATGTCTTGAATGAAGAAACAGTTCAAAACTTTGAATAGTAAGTGTCTGCAAGGATGCCCTCTACAGATAAGATAAAAGTTCATAGCACTAAAAGAAAAATCACAGCAGCTCTAACAATCAACCCTAACAATTTCTAAATGAACACTGTTTATGAAGTTACAGAACGATTGTCAAACTGAAAACAAGGAGTCCAGATAATGACCTTCTTCCAGGGGCTGTGTGAATTAGAAAGGCCAGAACTTTCTAAACCATCTTAAGTGATATTTACATGTCACTTTAGCAGTTGCCAATCTGAGAGATGTAACACATGCTAAAAGGCGTAATAATTGCCTCTTTAAATGAGGTTTTTATGGTAACATTGAAACTTCAGTTAGATTGACTCCTACCAACTTAGAGTAGTTTAAATTTGTTAAAACATTTAAAAACAAAAAACAATACAGAAAACATTAAAAAATAGCAGAAGAAAAGGAAAGATGATGGCAGAGAGGAACAGAAAGGAAAAAAGTCCTGAAGAGCCCTATCAACACCTGGATGACAACAATCACCTTTCCAGGGCTCTTGGTTTGTTGCAAAACAAAAAATCCAAGTGGGCCTATTTCCTAGAGGAGAACCCCACCTCCTGGGCCCAGCCAGGTCTTAATAACACATGCCAGGTTGGCACCCTCCTCCGAGATAATCATAAATTAGGGTAACCTAATACTGACCTGGTATTCAAAAGCAGAAGCCAAATGTTCAAGGATCTGAGTGCCTGGCAGAGAGAGTAGAATGCAAGAGCTGGACAACAGGACCTCTTTGAAACAGAAGGCCTGGTTTGGCAGAGTGCAGCCTGCAGCAGATTCTCACCATATCTCCCTCTGCCTGTCACCATTGATGTGGTCCGGGCGGTTCCCTCAGCACCCCCAGTCCACTCCCACAGCTGACATCCTTCTCCCAGGCCCAAAGACACATAATCAATGTACCCAACCACCAGACACTAAACCAAATCCAAAGCCCTGCAAGCCCAACCCAACCTACCCACAAGTGGCTCAATTATCTCTGACTATGGAATCAGCTGAAACAAGCTCTGCAGAAGAAGAAAAAAAGAAAGAAGAAAACACTCAGGTCCTACTTACCTCCTCCCAGGTAAGTAGTACGGCAAATAACCCTCTAGGTTAAGAAAAAGTTCAGCACCTGTGAACCTCCACTCTACCCAAAACATCCAGAGGGCTGGAGTTAGCCACCCTTCCATAAGTTGAATTGTTGGTGAGCTGAAAACTTTGCTGATTTGAGCCTTCACATGGGTTTGTCTCAAGCCTCCACAAGCCCCAAGACCAACACCATGATATACTAGGCTTCCAAGGTCACTACTATGATCACTATGGCTTCTGTAGCCCTCCAGGCTCCATAGCCAGAATTCCTGTGCCTCCATGCCCTCCGCATTTCTGCCAAATGAAATTCCTGTACCTATCCTTTGTCATTTTTATCCTGTCTCTATTCATATTGAAACATTTATCTCCACCCCATCTTCATATTTTGAAAATATTTTGCCTGCATGAATAAGACAAAATATTTAAGTCCAACTTTCAAAACTTTAAGTTTGAAGTTAAAATATAATCATGTTTATTTCACTTAATGTTTTAAAGCAGCTGCATTGAATTTAATTTAAAGATTATTAAACCAGTGGGAGTCAAGTTTGGATTCATAATTAAGTAATCATATATAAGAGGCAGCAAGCTTGTTGCACAGGGAAAGATAAACATGCTTCCTTGGGCATTGGCAAAGCAAAGATGCAACCAAGTGAGCCTAATTCCCAAGGTATGAATATTTCTGATTACCACTAACCCCTGAAGATACTAGGTCTTCGTGTTATGTCAAAGAGTTCTGATATGAAAAAGAAAAGAAAATGTTGAAAAAATAAGAGCAAGTGTTGTTTGATTTAAAGAAAATTGGTTTTTGATTCTTCATTAAAATGAGTATACATCACACTGATCAATTGGAATAAAAAGCAGACCAAACCTTGTATGTATGACAGTGTTTTTCAAACTTGGCAAGTTTAAGATGTGCGGACTTCAAATTGCAAAATTCTCCAGCCAGCATGTTGAACTCCATACAATTTAAACTTGCCAAGTTTGAAAAACCCTGATGCACATCAAGACTACTATTTAAAATGTGAGCCACAAATTTTAAGATTGCACAGAATTACTCTTAGAATTTCAGTAACTATTTCAGAATTTTGTTAGTGTTAGTCTTAAAGCATGTTATGGAAGTCATCAAACAATACTGGCTTTGGATCCAAGAAGCCTTTTTAAAGTGCTGATTTAGCGACTAGGTAATGCTATCATATATTGTGATTATTACAATATAATCTTCTAACAGAATTATCAACAATACACAGTCAGCCACCTAGAAGGTAGGTGGCTGGCAGTGCTTATAATCTAGCAGTTGAGAATTTTTTTTCCAGAATATCATTTTTGCCTATCCATAACATTACCAAGCTAATGATCAATAGTCATTCTTATTTCTGTTCTAAATGTATACATTTGTTAAACGGATCTCAGCTTTTCCTGCAGAAGCTCAAGGCCACATATATGGTACTTTCTCCTGTAATATTTCCCACAATAATCACCCTGTGAGGTAGGTTGGACTAAGAGAGAACAATTGCCCCAAATTGTGCCCTCTGTGACCGAAGGTAGACTTGAATCTGGATTTCTCTGGTACCAATCCAGTATCTTAACCAATATGCCTCACACTGGCTGTAAATGTCCTTTTAAAATATGTTTGTTAGTTATTATATCTGATTTAGTAGAGACAGCTATACTCGATGACAGTGGTCAGGCAGCACTATGGCATTCAAAATACTTTTTTTTTTTTACATACCCTCCTGTACACTTCTTTAATGTTTATAAAATGTTATTATTTGCTCATACTGAAATTCAATTCTAATTATTTTATCAGCAATTAAGACGGATTCTGCCTTAAATCTTGTATTCTCAGAACTTCTATCAGGGCTATCATTTTGCCATTAGCTGAACAGTCTTTGGGGCTTTGCTTCTCTCTCTGATTCTCATTTCTCCTGGTTATAAAATATGAAGTTGAAAAATACTGCGGACAACAACGGATACACACTCTTCTTCTGATCCTGTAGACAGAGGCCTCACAGTGAGGGCAGACTAATTTTATTAACTTCAGGAGAACTTCAAAAAGCTTAAGGCCTTTAATGCCAGACAGAGACGACCCCAAAAGTCAGTTTAAGTGCTGCGTAAACAAAGGATTAGGTCAAGAAAAAGCTAAAGGCTCCTTGCATTTCTTGTTTATATTGTCATATGACCTAGTGGGAGTGGAAGCGGGTTGACTTTCTGATTTTAATCCGCCATGGTGTACAGTGGCGCTTCAGTTCATTGACCTACATTACAATAATATTTTTTTTAAATTTATGGGCAGAGTTGCAGCATCGAACTCGCTTAAGGAGTTAAAATAGGAAAATGGAAGGGGGGCAAAGAACAAATGTTTCTGACTAGTAAATTCTCCTTCTCTTGCTTAGGTTAGATCAGCAGCTTAGAAAGGGATTTCCAGTTCAAAGAGACTGTTTCTGCTGCTCTTGTTTTATGGCTTAGAGTAGAGGGCACACTAGCATTGCATTTTATTAAATATTCCCTCCCTCTTGACTTTTCTGTTTACAGGGGGGAAAATATTATTGTATTAACACAGGTGAAGCATCAGTCATTGCTCTCGCTCTCTCTCTCTCTCCTCCTTGCACAAACTTTAATATAAAGTACACAGTTTTAAAATCCTTTTGATTTAATTTAATTTATTTGCACTGCATTATTATGTTTGCAAAGAGCTGCCTTTTGTGTTGTGACGTTCAACACAAACACATGGTTTAATTCTGCATGAAAAAAGGACATTTAAACAGAACTTCCTCCTCTACCTTCCCCAAGTTTTTACGAGCCAGTTCTAACTTAGTGTTGCTCACTTTGTTTATTAACTGATTGGGTTTCTATGCCTCCAAATCCTGTTTTACAGTATGTTGCCAAAAAATTAGTACAGATAGTTCTCAATTTACAACAGTTCACTTAGTGACTGTTAAATAACAATGGCACTGAAAAAAAGTGACTTATGATCATGTTTCACACTTTATGACCATTTGGGGCATTCATAAATTGGGCATTTCACTCCTAACAGACTAGTTTTAAAGTTGTTTCATTAGAAACCATTCATTATAATGTCCTGGTTTGAATAAAAGAAAAAATATATAGTAATTGAATAATTTATTTTTTATGCAGTTCAAAGGGAGTTCAGGTCAACTTTCTGCATCTAAAAGGATTTTTAATATGATTGTCAAAAACCAGCTCAAACTTGATAGCTATTTCAATCAACTGTCATTAAGTTTAAAGCCAGGATTCCTAAACTTTTTGCCATGACACTTCCCTTTACTCTTAGCTCAATGTATATTCCCCCCCCCAAAAAAATAAATAAATAAATTCCAAACACCAAAAAAAATGGAAATGAAGAATGAAAACAATGAAATTCTTGAAAAAGTTTGGATTTATGGTAACAATGTAACAAACATTTCTCATGCCTCCCCTGGAGAGACACCTCACAGTTTGAAAAACCCTGGTTTAGAGTTTAAATAAATTATTGTTAATTTGGCCATGTCATGAAGGTTTAAAAGTATAGAAGCATATAACCCCAAGGCTCATGTCCTTGCAGCAAGTTTCAGCTAGTTGCTGTGTTGGAATGAGACTGATAAACGCAGAAGACGTACGAACAATTTGCCTCAACTCACTCCTTTCAGAGAAGCCAGGAAGTTCCCTATAGTGCTAGGTCAGAGGTTGGGGGCGAACTGAAGGGATATGTAGACACCACACTCTGTAGGCATATTTATCTTGAAAGCTCTTTCGGAGATTTAAAAGATTTCCAAAGAGGGCTCTGCAGAGACACAGAAAGGCACTGTGATCCTAAGAGCCCATGAAGAACACAACTTTAGTGCCTAGGAATAACTGTACTTCCTAAAAGGGGACACAGGAAGTTGTATGCTGACCATATGTGGAATCTGTGGTAATTTCAACTTTGTTTCACTGAGGGCAATTCATGCTCATATATTGTTTCATTTCCCACTAGTACAGTTACTTCAAGCATGCATATTGCAGCCACGAATGGAATCATAGCATGAAATGAAGTTTATAAGGGCCTTATAAGCAGAGTTGTCAAACTCGCAGTCGGCAGATCAGATGCGTCACATGCTGGCCACACCCATGCCCATTTTAGTGGAAGGGAAAAAAATCCCGATACATCACGTGATGCTGCCATAACAATGCAAGTTTGACACCCCTGGCCTACAGCTAAGCTAAGGAAGTTTGTTTTCCAAAACCCACAATGTTGCAATTACAACTTCATTAAAAGATTTATAAATATATGAGCAACCTTCAGAATTGCTTAATTATTACCTTTATTTATGCTACTGGTATATTTTACCGGTATAAAACATTTAATAAGTACTTTTTTTATTATTTCTTATCACATTTTACAGAAAGAAATGAATCCCACCAAAAACAAGCTCCCTCCACAGGAAAGAACCACATGAAAAACTACAAAAACAAAGCAAAACTCACAAGGAAACAAATTACCAGTATATTTCTAATTTTAAGTTACTAAGAAAGAATCAAACAAAAAGAAATTTACTGGAGTTAAATTACTATTTTACCATCTGGCAGGATATTTAGGCTTGATGAGATTTACAGAGACTTTTAATATTAGGAAAATGCTGGACAACCACACACTTTCTCAATCTTTGTTAATTATCCTACTTTGCAAATGTTATGTTTGTGAGAGCAGAAAACCTAAGCTCACAGAGATAAAATATTAAAAATACTGTGAGAATTACCAGAAGCTTTGGGGGAGGGGGGAGTCTGTGGATATTCATTTTTTACCTGTATCTGGAATTCATCAACAGACATTTCCATCTACTTTAATTTGAAATTATGTTTGTTGCACATATCCATTAATTCCTTGCATGAGTCTAAACTGAAATTGATTTGATAAAAGCGTTTCTCAAGCAATTATATTTTCTCTGGATATATGTGGAAAATAATACAGAATTTTCTTTTCCAATTTTTCAGGTTGCTTGGCAATTAATGGTTGGACTACATTATTGCTGATTGAAGCATATTTGGGGATCATGTCCACATTGTCCACCTTCACTTTTATAGTCCAAGTTGAAAATCATTACTTTAATCTAAACAAAAAACAGGAGGACTGCGACATGGAGGACAAATGAACAAACAAAATGTTAAAAAGTTATGATATTTATATAGTTACTTACCAAGCACATCTAAATTATATTAAAGTAACCAACTATCTTTACAACCCCCAAGGCATGTCACAACTTTTGAGCACCTCTAATGTTTGGAAATTGAAAATTGAAAATTTTTGACACACCCTAACATTGGGAAACGACCTTAAAGGTCATAAGGGAGAGCTACGACCAGTCAGTCAGATAAATGGTACTTGAGCCCAGGCTACGAAACTAATTTGAGAAACCATCTCAGACAAGCCCTTTTATTGTCAAGTTCACATGACAATAAAAGAGGAACACATATTCAGACTTGTAAGATTCTGTTACTGAGGTTATTACAGTAAAAATTGTCCTTGCGTATATGGCACTGGTTTCTAAGTCTGGTCTCCCAGGTAGGGCTGATACTGGGGGGAAAAAAACAAGGCAGTATAATGGCCAACACTTTCAGTAACTATACTCCAAATTCCATAATCTCAGGTATCCTCCAGATCAGGGGTCTCAGCAAAGTTGGCTGGGAAATTTTGGGAGTTGAAGTCCTCCAGACTTAAAGTTGCCAAGGTTGGAGACCCCTGCTCCAGATGACTAGTTTTCAAATCTGCATCTTGCAGAAATTGAAGAAAATTCTGATTGAGAATTGAAGCTCAATCTTGACAACACTATGTCTGCTTAGCAATTAAGATGCAAAATATAGAATATAAGCAACCAAAGAAGATATCTTTTCCCAGACTTTCATGGCTACTTTACCAGGTACTAGTCTGAGGCATATTTCTTGACTGCTTGTGTCTTTAATGTTGATTATTGATCCTCCCGCGCTTCCTGGTGGAGCAGGGACCGGATCGTCCTAAACAGGGTGGCCGGGCGGTTATCTGATAATGCAATAAGAGCAGCAAAATGAGCACACTTTGCTGCTTTTATCGCCACTAGGTAATTCTTAATGTGAGATCTTACTAGTGTCCGGTCAGATTCAGCATGGCTGGCCCTCCAACTACTCTCTAGGCGTCTTTTCCGGTGCTTCATCTCCCTGAGCTCCTCAGTAACCCAAGGAGCCAGGTAAGATCGGCGCCGGGTCAGAGGCCGCAAAGGCACGATTCGATCCAGAGCTCCAGCGGCCGCCCTATCCCAGGTGGCCACTAGGTCTCCAGTCGAGGCATGAGCCAGAACCTCAGGAATTGGCCCAAGCTCCGTCTGGAACCTATCAGGTTCCATCAGGCGCCTGGGGCGGTACCATCTTGTTAGTGCCGCCTCCCTGCAGTGGGGTAAAGCGGTTCGAAGGTCGAGGCAAAGGAGAGAGTGATCCAACCATGACAAGGGCTCAGTAACTATATTCCCTATCTCAAGACCACTCAGCCACTGTCCAGAGACAAAAACCAGGTCCAGCGTGTTTCCCCCCACGTGTGTAGGGCCATGAATTAACTGGGTCAGGTCCATAGCCGTCATGAAAGCCATGAACTCTCAAGCCACTTCAGACGTCTCACCCACAGACGGCAAGTTGAAATCCCCCATGACCATAAGCCTGGGGGTATCAACCACCACCGCGGCGATAACGTTGAGCAGCTCGGGCAGGGCTGTTGCTACGTGGCAAGGAGCCAGGTACGTGATCAGCAAGCCCATCTGAACCCCATGGCCCCACTTCACAAGGAGGGACTCACAGCCAGCCATCTGAGGAACAGTGGCCTCCCTCGGCCTAAGGCCTTCTCTTATAACAACCGCTACTCCCCCACCCCTCCCCTGAGACCTCGGCTGATGGAATGCATGGAAGCCTGGTGGGCACATTTCTACCAGAGGGACCCCTCCCTCCGGGCCCAACCAGGTCTCCGTAATACCCGCCAAGTCCGCTCCCCCCTCCTGAATAAGATCACCAATGAGGGGGGCTTTGTTTACTGCAGACCTGGTGTTGCATAACATCAGCCGGAGGCCTGGGCCCTGAAGGTCTGTGCTACCTGGAGAACGAGTGGAGCCTTGGGGACCGGAGCGCGCTACCGCTTGGAGACAGCGGGCACGCGCTCCCTTAACATGATATGGCCCCCTACTTCCACCATATCTACCCCTCCCACTCACAGTACCGATGGTAACGACACAGTCTGGACAAGCTCGACCCCCTCCCTCATCCCCGGATCCTCCATCCCCCTGCCACGCGTTGCAACCAGGCCTGACCCTCCCCTCGGTGGGTTATCCCCCAAACACACAACACTAGATCCAATCCTACCCTCCCCCCCACGCCTACTCCCAGGTCCCCTTAAAATTTTCCTTAGAAATTTTGATAAAAAATCCCTCAACCCCCTCTTCGCTACATGCCATCTCTCGGAGTTCCAAAACCCGTCATCAAGATAGGCCCTCGATAAAGTGGCGGGCCAAACCTGCGAGAGGGGGGAGTCTCGCAGTGCAAGAAGGTCAGCTGTACAATACATAATAAACCCAAGGCTCCGAGATGGTGGTGATATATGGCTTGGGGGTCCATCATGCTGGTATAGACAAGAGGGAAAGTAGTCCCTGGGTGAGACTAAGAATCCAGAAATAGTCTCAAAGAGTCCCCACAGTTCTCCCACAACCCTGGGCAGGAGCCACAACATGTCGACTCAATCAGAGGCAGGTCTCTAAAACAGCCGCCCTCTCACGGCGGATTGGCCATAACTGGTCATAAAACAGATTGAACAGCCCACTGATGAGGAAATGTAGTACTGAACCCGCTCCTTCAGTATATCCCCCAAGGTAATCTCTCTCTCCACGGTGAGCAAACAATGTTAGTTAATGTTATAAGTCATAAGTCATAAATTACGCCAAACGGAGGTCCGGTGACTGGTCAGTCCACGTCAGCTCTTGCTTATGGTAAAGAAGTAAAGATGGATATGGCCCAGGGTCACCTCCAATCAAAGTTAGCCGGACAGGGTAGGAGTGACCTCCCCAGGCCTATATAGGCCAAAAGCGAGGAGGGGGAGTTTGAGGGGGGGTACAAAAAAGGGGGGGTCTACGAGGCCACAGGGAAACATCCCTCTCTTATGTTAAATGATTGTCCACAAAGTCTATTTGACAATTGACTGCATTGTAGCCAAACACCATTCTCAGTATATACTTCTCAGTATATATTTTATAACTATAAAAGCAATGCCACTTCTTTGGTTTTCATGTCCTTAGTAAATAATGTGATCTTTTGACTGAAAGTACTCCTAGTCCATCTGATACCTAAGGTCAATTTGTAGACCTTTCATTTCACCTTTTACTGCATTGGGCTTTCCTGTGTTCATGCTTCTTATGTTCCATGTTCCCAATGTAATTCTGTCTTTGTAGCTTTGGATTTTCTTTTTTTGTATATCAACATCAGCAACTAGATATCCCAGAGCTTTTAACTAGCCATGCATTAACACTATTTTGTACTTCAAAAGATCCTCAGCTCTTCCTCAGTAGTATATTAAAGCCCTTTGACCTATATTGTCAATCATTTTATATTTTTTATACAGATGGTTTTCTTGGGAAAAATATAGGATTGGTTTATTGTTGCTTCTTCCAATGCAATGTGAAGTGATGTTTTCAGTTGTCATTGTCACTGAAGTGATCATCTACCTCCAACATCTTTCTATATTGTTTCTGCCCAATATAGCTACTATTTCTGCCCAATATTGCTTTAGCTGGGTGACTTCATTTTTGGGTAACCCTGATGGAAAATATAGTCCTGACAAATACTCCCAGTATTCTTTGTTCATTCCTCCCAGAAACATCTCCTCCTCCTACCATAATGAAGCAGCACAGCAGAACCTGAGGTACTATTACATATGATCTAAATGACTATTACATTATTTCGTTATTTAATACAACTGTCCAAACAGTTCTGCAAACCAAAATTTAAGAGTATATAAATAGCCTTATAACAATCCCAACAATGTTTATACAACAATTTTGATATGCCAAATTCAGTCTTGCCATCCAAAGAAGCAATTTTAATACTACTATTTTTTTTAAAAAAATGTAGCATTTTTATTTTCTTACAGCTACTTTATTAGAAAATTTGGTGGCAGATTAGCCAAAGCCATATTAATGCATGTTTGTTAATGCCTATATCTTTTATTCTTCTATCGGTACAGCTGAAATTTCCCCATGTTGTCTGCATTTTTAAACACAATGGTATTTCAAATGAGAATACAATTATCTCCACATTCCTAAGGTATACAAAACTGCTCAATTGCAAACAAAATAGCAGCCAAAAAATAAATATCTCTCTTATGTTCTTACTTTACTGTGGGTTTTAACTAGTGAAAGCATTGTGCATTCAGTGATTGCCCTCATTGAAGTGTTATCATCATTATTTAGCATGCCATCAGCAGCCAAGCACAACCAGGCAAACCTGTGTTCAGATTTTAAAGCAGCTGAAACATAAATTGTGGCAAAAGCAGATTCTGCTAAGCACTGAGTTTACTGTTAAAGTGCTGACATCACAGCGGCACATATGTACTAGATGGCACAAAGTAAATACATATATGTTTATTCATATACATAGAGTAAATTTTATAATTCTAAAATGTTAAAACAAAGAAAGAATCAGATAATTCTACAATTCATCATACAATGTCCAAAGTAAGATACTGAGATAAGAGGTGAGAAAGCCAGTTTGGTCTACAGGTTAAGGCACCAAACCAGAAACCAAAAAAACCCTACGAGTTCTAGCCTTCCTTAGGCATGAAAGCCAACTGGGTGACCTGGAGCCGGTTACTCTCTCTCAGCCTAACCCAATTTACAAACTTTTTGTGGGAAAAGTAGGAGGGGAAAGGAATATTAGGTATGTTTGCCACCTTGAGTTATCTATAAAAATAATAAAAGTGGAATAAAAATACATAAGGCATAGATAATACAAATTCTACAAGGATAATTGTGTTGCCTAGAGACCATTTTTAAAATGACAACTCCCTCTTTTTACTAAAAAACCAAAACTGTATGATTACCGATGTGTATGATAGCAATGTATTCAGAAAATAACTATAGGGATCAGAGGTACAGCAGTGGTTTATGAGCTGTGCATTATAATGAATGCCTGAGCATTTTTAAACACTATCTATATGCAGACTATAATGTTAAAGATAGAATAACTTGGTTGTTGTTGTTTTTTTAAAAAAATCTTACTAAGAATTTAAGTTCAGCCAGAGTACAGTAACTACTGTTGCCAAGAAATGCAGTTCTTTATGTTTTAGCCAGGTAAAGTCATTACAACTGGAGCGGCATATAAGCCAGAATAAATAAATACTGCACTCAAAGTTGCCTATTAGAATAATACTTTGCTGACCAATGATCTTTGAGCAGGTCTTTCACATGTCAAAGCCTTTGCCTATGGTTTCACTAGGAAGCAATTCTCGTTGAGGCATTGAACAGGTCCCAAACAACAAAGAAGCAGTGATGTTTTCACTTCACAAATAAAACTAAGAAAATTTTGTTCCTCTTCTTATTCCACTATCATATTACTTACTAACCAGGATCCCCCCTCACAAAAACATTTTGAGGATTTAAAATTCTTTGTGTAAACATTTGTAAAATAGAGGCATGCAAGAAGTCCACAATTCAACTGCTAGAGTCCATTTTTGGGGAGGTGTTTATAATTCATAGATCATATTTCAACTGACGTGGTCAAGGAAGAGGGCCTTCTCTGCTGTTGTCACTGAGAAAAGCCCTCAATCTCTTCACTTTCTGCAAAGGGGTCAAAACCTGGATGTGCAGTCTTGCATAGAGACACATAGGGGGCCATAGGGCTGCTTGGTCCCATGAGAACTACTTTCCTCCCTGTATTAACAACTCCTAGTCTCCCCATCTTTGGAACTTTTCATTTTTTGTAATTTTATAATGTTAATGTAATAACATTACAAAAGGTTAATCCTAAATTATTCGGTTTTAGAGAACTCATTGACAAAGAAATATATGGAATTATATTGTTCTTTCATGGTCAATTTCATGGTCCCACTTCAGGAGGGACAAAATCAGGATGAAGAGAATTTACATTTGTTTATTATATTTAAACACTTTTCTTGATGACTTTATCCATAAAAAATAAACATTAAAACCAATACGGTATCATAAAACTGTAATCCCTGTCAAGTCCCTAACAACAGCTTTACCAAGGAAGCAACACAGAATCCCATTAGTCAGGTTTAAGGCAGGAAAAGGGCGTTAGGTTATAGAAATGTAACTATATTCCAGTTCTCAGTTATTATTATGTACCTCAAAGTACTGTTATCTGTGAGCCGTTTAAATTTCTTTTTTTCAAGTATTCTAATAGATGGATTAATTCTTAAGAGGAGCCTAGACATGGTCTTATGAAGTTATCTGTGATGAGCCTGAGTCTTCCAGACTGTGAGTTTGGTCATCTACCTATTAGATTCAGCTCCCTCTTGAATTGTTAACACTGCTCAGCAAAGAACATATCATCTGTACCATGCAGTGGTGTTAGCTTCATTGAGTGATGGGATGGTTTCTTCTGCCTTGAAGAAGATGGTGGTGCACTGTCTCCTCAGGAAGCCATACTTGGGTCTAGTGATTTTAAATATCCCATATCCATCTTTCCCTTTTTAGGAAGATCAATTGAGAAAGTGGTTGACAGCTATTTCAGGGGATCCTGAAGGAAATGTATCACCATTTCACTCAAATGTTAGGCCAGGATCCAGTACTGGAGATAGCATTGGTAGTACTTGATGACTTCTGTCAGTCAGGATGGGAATGGGGTGTCCAGGTTTGTGTTCCTTGATCTCACAATGACTTTTATACCAGTCATGGATCAGCTGCAGGGTTGGAAGTTGGGAGCAGTTATATTCTAGTGGTTCTCAGTGACTGTTTTCAGTTGATGTTTGGCAGGGGGATGCCTAGTACACTTAGTTCCTTAAGTGCAAAGTACCTCAGGGCTCTACACTCTCTTCTTCCTAATTAATATCTACAGGAAAGCACATCTATCAGTTCAGGATCCACTATCACCAATATACAAATGATGCTCAGTTGTACATCTTGACCCTGGGCCAGTCCAGTGATACTGTCGATGTTCAATCTTACAATCCAGAAACTGCATGGATTGGGATGGACAGAAATAAATTCAGGCCCAATCCTACCATAATTAAGTGGCTGTGGATTTTTTTACCACCATCCTGCCCCCACAATCTGAGAACTTTCTATCATTAGTCTTAGCTGGAGTTGCATTTCCCACTCAAAACTATACAATCTTTGGGTCATCTTGGACTCACTTCTCCTGCTGAAGGAGCAGGTGAAAGCTGTGCCCAAAAGGGCCTTTGACCAGCTATACCTGCTGCATCCGTTGTAGCTGTCCCTAAGTTAGAAGGTCATTCAAGTTCTAATCACCTTTCAGTTGGACTATTGAAAAGCAATCTATATGGGGTCAGGGTCACTCATTCCAAATAAAATCATAACTGTCACACTAACTGAAGCTGAGTAATGATTGTCTGCCTATCAGTAACTAGGAATCTAGGAGAATATCTTAGTTACATACCAGCTCTCTTTCTGGGGAGTGTCAACTCATTCTGTATTATCAGTGGAGCTGACAGGAAGCCCTTCCGAACAATAAAAAATACATTTTTTCCACAGTTCAATCTCAAGTTGTTCCCCTCACCCAGTCCTTAACATCTTCTAAATTATGTCAAGACTTGTACAACTCCAGCTTGTCTGGAGTGGGAATATAAACCTGTATATCATCTGCATCCGGCTACCTTATACTAACAGATAATTTCTCCCAGCAATTTCAAATATATTAAAACAGCATAAGGGAAAACACTGACTCCTGTTGCACATCAAATTAATGCTCACTGGGCTGACTCCTTTCCCTCTTATCATCCCAGCTAAACTGCTCACATAGGGCACTGCAACAAACTACCTTCATTTCCAACTCAAGAAGGCTACTATGGCCAATGGTAAAAACCAGGGATGACAAACCCGCAGACTATAGGCCAGATTTGCCACACACTAGCGATGCCCACTCCCATTTTAGCAAAGGGGAGAAAAAGTTGTGATACATCACATGATGACAAAGTGTCATCACGAGTTTGACACCCCTGGTATAAACTGTTGTTAAGATGAGGAGAAGTATCTCAATGACTTCTAGGCCTTGAAAATGGTTATCCACCAGACCAATCGATGCTAATTTATGTTCAGATCTCAATTCAGGCTGAAATTATTCAGCTAGTCTTCCAGCGCATTCTGTAAAGACTCCCTATCAGTTTAGCAATGGTTTTCTTAATAAAAGGGAAAATTGGGGACAGGGCAAGTTCAAAACAGCTAAGTTCTTTTGAAAATGTGGCACAATAGTCTCTCTTTTAAGGCAGACAGTAAAGATTTGTCCCCAAAGAAGGATTAAACCCAACTTTTCATGATGCCCCAACAATTTGAAGGAGCCAGAAAGGGCAAGAATGATTTTTTTTTAATTTCATGGAGTTCAGAGGCTAAAGAGAGTCCCAGATAATGCTTCAAGACATTATGCAGAATCTGCCCATGAGGAGTCATATCTACTGAATATGAGCAATTTCATCAGCAAAAGCCCCAGTAGCCAGGTAACACTTCCTGCCTGTCTTTTTCAAAAAAGCAATCTTAAACAAAGCTGATGGGCGACATGACAAAATAAGAAAGGAAAAGTATGAATACTTTACTCCTTTTCCAGCCATGGTATAGGTTAAAATAAAAGTTCATTCATTCCCATGTTCAGGCAGATTACAACTCACACTGCCTCACAGACTGTTACCATATTCCATCCTAGAAGAAAGCACTGACAGATTATTGGCATACTGTTACCAAGTAATTTATAAAGGTGTAAAATGTATGTAACCATCAAGTTTAATGCAAAGGAATCTTTGCTCCTTTATGTGAAGATACATATGCAGTAATATGTGGAAAACAGATTGGATCAATTGTGTTAGTCTTTACTTGCTGAGGACCTATTTGGGTAAGAGAAAGCTAGGCATTATTGTCATAGCTAATATAGTTTCTCTGTCTCTCTCTGTCTCTCTCTCACACGCACAACTCTATGGGACAGCACTGGGGAGGAGTGTAGTTAATAGACTTCATTACAGTACTTCATTACAGTACCAGCTACTACTGAAAGAAATGAGATTCTAAGATTCTTAGAAGTTCTAAGAATTGTTCCATGTGATTTCCAGGACACTGAGTATGGATGGAATGTTTACAAGTAGGTTTCTTAGTTGCTGATATTTCTATAGCTTTGTGACTAGCAGGAGATCTTATTGAGAGCAGTAGATATAGCAGTAGAATAAAAAGTGTCTGAAGCCAATTCTTTACTATAACCTAACTTATGCTACCTAAACCATTATATTTTCTGAAAACAAACAACTGAGCAAAAATCTGTTAATTGCCTGGTGAATGCCATAACAATATTTGGCAAGTTCTATTTGTAGAAAAGTAGAACAAAGCCATGGATATTGAGGGAACAATGGAAGTAATGTGGTAACCTAATAATCAAGAGGAAATCCTTATCCATCATTGCCTGATTTGAGTTTCATGATGAATTAGCCATTAAATAATGAAGAAGTTGCATACATTTTATCATTAAGGGTGAAGAACTAGGTCAATTAAAATTACATGAAATGAGTTTTCCCCATTTTTTTTTTCAAAACAGCACCCTATAAAACTGGCAAGCTACAGAAAATAAGTCTGATATTATTTTATTTGAACTCTCCTAGATGTTTTGAGGCTAAATTCCCCCCCCCACTTTTAATATGTTAATAGGAACACCAATTCCTGGGGGTGGGAGATATATGTGTGCTTATATAAAAGACATTATTATTTAATGCCTTTCTACAGCACTGAGAGAAGGGCAACCACCCACTTCCTTCCTTGACAAAGAGAACATAGTTTTTCTCCATCAATGTCAAGAATAGACACTGTAAATTCAGTTGTTCTAATCTCCAGACATCTATCAGCAATGGGTGGGACCGTCTGAATTAGTATTTCTATTAAACAGAGGCTGGACATTTCTTAAAGCACTCAATGATTTCATCAGCCATTTGTTCATACTTTTCCCCATGGGGACCAAGTTGCTGTTTTCTCCAAGCCATCTATCTATTATATTATACCCTGCGTAAACACAAATTATGTTTGTTAGAAAATTAAACATAATATTAATAATGATATACATCTATGTCTCCATAGTCACTTTTATGTTAAAGAAATATTCCAGCAAAGGGAAGAACGTAATAGCAGCATGCTAAATCTTACTTTTCTATTATTCTGAGCTTTTCAGAAGACTAAGCTTCCTGCAGAATTTCCAATAAAAGTTTAGCCCTATTTGAAATATGTGGAGGTTTAGCCAAGAAATTCAGCTCTGGATCTAACTCACAATACTAACTAGTTCATTTCAGCTGTAAAATAGTTTGTCACACAATCAGCCAAACGTTTAGACTAGGTTTGGAGTTTTTAATTCACCTATCAAGCTCTTCCCTGTGATCTGGGATAGACAGATGTTGTTTGAAAGTGTTAAAGGTATCGTCACAGGATGAAATCTGTTCCAAGTAAAGCTTCCTTTTGCAATTGATTGATGTGAATTTTGTCAATGCCAATGGTGTTCCACATGTTTTGGGATTGTAACTGAGGCACCTATTACTATTAGTACAATCTTTGCTTTCTTTGCAATAGTTTTTCAACTTTTATTTGCAAGTCCTTGTATTTGTTACTTTCTCCAGTTCTTTCTCTCTCTTCTTTTGCTGTTTCCAGGTACTGCCATGTCCACTATGCAGACTTTGGTAAAGAAGAGGTAGTTATGTTACCCTCACAACAGTCGTCTGATTGCATGATAAATTTGAAGCCAGGAGGCCAAATTCTAGCAAAGAAATCGTATTTCATGTCTAGATACAATTTAGCCACTCTCAAGAAATATTTGCATACCAATATCAAAAAAGGATTTATTACCCTTCCAACTCACCAGCACTGGCACCCAAAAACAAGGGAAAACACCAACCACTCTAAAGGGTGCTTCTAATTCATGATTATAAAGATCTAAACAGGTTAAAAGTTAGAAGCTATCATCCACTCCCCCTTATCTCAGATCTTTTAGATCAGCTACAAAAAACACAGATCTTTATAAAACTAGACTTCAGGAGTGCTGCAACAAAAGGAAAAAAAGGATATGAATATTTAACGACCTTCAATACAAGATGCAGTAAGTTTGAATACACAGCGATACCTTTCAGTCTGGTTAACTATGGAGCTGCTTTTTTTCTAGATCTAATATTTTCAAAAATGATACTGTACTAATATGTACTTAGATGACATATTAGTTTATTCTAAAGATACCCTCTTGCATGTAACCCATGTCAGAAATGTATTGCAAAAATTACAGGACAATAAACTTTGCCAAACTAGTAAAATGCACTTTTGATTTGCCTCAATTGGACTATTTGGGCTACAGAATCTCCACAGAAAGATACAGGTATATCCATCAAAGCTATCATGGCACCTTCTCCCTCCCCCATAATGTGAAAGATGTCCAGCACTTTTTGAGCTTTGCTAACTGTTATAGGAAAGTTATCCCTAATTTTGCTGACTGTGTAAAACCATTGTCCCAGCTCCTAAAATAGGGTTGCCAATTCTCCTGGTGAACCCAAGAGTAGTTGGCTGACAGTTGGAAACTGAATGAAAGTTGTCCAGTATGATTGGATCTAGTGATGGTTTCCTGAGAAGGGGCAAACCAACACTTTCTTAATAAATGAAGGGAATCCACTTTTCTTATAATCTGTTCCTAATTACCCTTTTCCATATTAAGATCCTTGCACATCCAAGGAATGGATATTATATTATATCATGCAAGCTTACCCGTTCTACTTGTCCTTCTTTATGTTTCATCTTGTAAACCTTGAGTTTTGGCAGACATTCCTCTGTATAATTCTTCTCTTCCATTCCATGGAGAAGTATCCCATGAAATGCCAGTCTGCAAGTATTTGCATGAATATCAGTGTCCAATTTTGAGCCAATTACAAGACAAAATTTAGGACAGGTAACTGGTTTTTCAAATTCAAGTAAGGCCCACTGTTGTTTTGGGACCTGTCTTTCTTCAACTTGGCCATTTTCCTTGTTTTCTTCTGAGGACTTTGAATCATTGGAAAGATATTCATCCTCATAAAGGTATTCCTTTTCAAAATCAAAATAATTTTCCAGAGGCTCTTTACTGAAGTCATCAGGAGTTGGGCTGAAGAACATAACTCTTGCCATAACAGTCTCATGGCCAACTGTAATATGAAACTTCGCCTTGGTTTGAAGAGTCCCTCGAAAATATGGGATTTTCTTTAAAGAGATAATGGCAGCATGGATCGTCTGGAGAGATTCAGGTGTACAAATGAGGCCTCTTTCCAACAGCTTTGGATCAAACTGGGTTACACAAATTCCAACCCTATCCCCTTGCATGGCATAAGTTACTGGTGTATGAAACATCTGCATCGACTTTACTTTCTTTGTCACCTATTTAGGGGAAAAAGTATAACAAAAAAAAACTGTTAGCATTTTTCTTGTATTTTAAAATAGTAATTTAAAATATTTGTACTCTATGCGTATACTTTTACAATAGAAAGATATTATTTTTGATGTTTTATTACATTCTCATTAATTATCTAGAAAATTTATCTTAAATTATCTAAAGGAATGCTTAATTTTTTTATGCAAGAAAACAGTATCAGCCCTTATTCTTTTGAATTTAGTAACTTCCATAGTAGCCAAAATTATGCAAAAGATGAGTTTGAACCAGCATAAATAATTAGCCCATTTATTTTTTTAAAAAGGCAAATGAATTACATAGTTTAAAATACTATCTTTTCTGTTCATTTCCCCTCCACATTTGTTGCTACTTCTTAAGCAGGCTGTGTTATCTCCAATGGTAAGTATTTTCCCTTTCTGATTGTTCTGTGATAGCATATCTCAGTGCATTAAGACAATGTATATACATGTTTTTGTTTTAATTCATACATCATTGTAAGACATTAATTTTTTTTAAAAAAAATAATGATTTCTAAAGAATAATCTTTTCGTTTATTTTATATAGCTCCCAATCCTTTTTATCGCATTTGGTCTTTTCCCTCAATTTGTCAAATAATAATGAAATATATTGCATAATGTATAAAAAATACTTTATAATCTCATTTGCATCGACTTGTAAAGAATAAATAAATATGATTTAGTGATTTCAGGACTATTTTATGATTATGAACTATATTCTATTGTACATGATTATGGTTATTATCTGGTTATGACTCTAATCTTTCCATAATATATGAGACAGTGTAACACCACACAAAAAATAAAGTTTGGTGCTAATACAGTTGGAATCTTCTTAGTTATTCTATTTCAGAAACATCTTAGAATAGAAACAGTAGCAGGAAAATAAGCTTTTTAAAACTATCAAAGTTGGTTCAGCTTGATTAAGACAAACCAGTTAGTTTAATATGGTTTGATTCTCTTTTCCTTTTTTCTTTTGTTCTACATTTATTCTTTAAGCCAGGGGTGGGCAAAAGAGAAATTTCTATCTACTGGTAGGTCCCTAGATGATGTGCAATAAACTGCAAAATTTCTGACATCCAATTATCCAGCAATAGCAAGAACTAAGGAGATTTACTTGACTAAATTATGTTGCAGGAAAGGATTCTGAAGGGGTAATGGGATTAATTGCGACAAAATTGTAAATGGAACGTATGCGAAAAGACTTATAATCTTAGTTCTGGTACCAATCACACTTCCTTCAATTGAGCATGTTGCCAGAAACAAAGTTTCCTTAATTCTTAGTACTTGTTTATCCTCCTGAATCCCTATTTTGTACTCCATTTGTTGGGCAGCAGTTTAAAAAACTCATAATCCTGAAAACTGACTGCTCCAACTTTAAGAGATATAATTCATCTGTGATCAATTTCCCCTCCCTCTGTACTAACTATTCTCTGAAGTAGCTTTTAATACCTTTGGAGAAGGTCTAAGGAATACAGAGTCTGTAGAGGGAAAGAGGAAGAGGGGAGATGGAGGGAGTGGGGGAGAGAGAGAGAGAACACTTAATATCATGTCCTTCTCTCTTCAGCTAATGGTAGTTGCTTTTTCCGCTAGCATAGTGACCACAACTAAATGCAGACTTAACTCAATATTTTTTTTCATTCATTCATTACCCATGCATATTGCACTCATCTTTATAACCCTGAAAAATCTTTAAAATGTAGCATTTTACAGGAATTCAGAAGATTTCACATTATGAAACTTTTTTCTTTTTTTAAAATATAGATCACAATATCTCTTTTCTAAAAAAATATTTAGTCTGTATCAAAAAAATTCAGTATATTTAAAATGAAGTATCTTGTATAGATAATAATTCCAAGTTTGAAATTCTATATCTCTATATGATTTATAAGCCATAAACATAAGAGAATGTGAAATATACAAATACTATGAACAGATACAAAAATCATAGCCATTAAAAATTAATAAAAAATGAACCGTGTAAGTCCAAAAAGAAACAAACATCAGACTACACTTCTAGAAGAAATTATTACCGTATTTTTTGGAGTATAAGATGCACTCCCCCCCCCCCAAAAGAGACTGAAAATTTAGGTGCATCTCATACTCCAAATGTAGCTTTTTTGAAGCTTTTTTTCAGCCCTAACGAGGCGCTAGCGAGTGAAGTGATATTCCGAGCTTTGCCTGCTCCCTCCGAATCTCAGCTGTGCTATAGAAGCTTTTTTTTCAGCCCTAACAAAGCGCTAGCGAGTAAAGCAACTTCCGTGCTTTGCCTGCTTTTCTCATTGCTGCTCCCTCTCAGCTGTGCTTTAGAAGCTGTTTTTTATCCCCAAACAGGGGATTAAAAGCATGTGCATGCTTAAAACCAACAAACTAATATGTTGAAGCTGACCAGACTAAGGACACTAGCCAGATTAATACCTGGTAGGCAGATATTTTCCCCCCATATTTTCCTCCCCAAAAACTAAGCTGCGTCTTCTACTCCAGTGTGTCTTACACTCCAAAAACTATGGTAGCTGAATTTATACTATTGCATTACTATGGCACAAAAGCCAAATAGAAATTTAGGGAGGAATTTATTACTGGCAACTAGGTATAATACTACTTTTAAAACTTCAATTAGCTAGCATACCATGCATAAAATCTCCGGTGTTGCCTTTCTTTGGTGTTCTTAGTTTCTTGCTGAAAAGTCTCTTTATAAAAAATAAAATTTAAAAACTTGATTCCCCCATCAAGTCTAAAGTAAATCATTCCAGACCTTGTCTATTTAATTTTGCATATACAGAAATACTTCTATGTGCATTAAACTTTCAGAAGTCCCCACAAAAGAGAAAATAGTTCTTTTATGAGCAACTGCCAGTATATTTGCTGGATGTTTACAATGTTACACTATTCCTTTCAAGTAAATTAATACTTTTAAAAAGATTCAGTGTATTTCATAAAAGAAAATCAGGGGCATCCTGATTTTCAGAGGTGTCAAACTGAAGGCCCGGGGGCCAGATGCGACCCATGGTGTGCTTAGATCTGGCCCGTGGGGCTGCCCTGGAAACAGCAAAAGATTGGATCACGGTGCCTCTACCAGCAAAAATGGATCTTGGGAGGGCATGGCCAGGGTGGATGTGGCCAACTCAACCTCACTTGTATCAGGGGCGCCTATGGTGGCCCAAGCACTCAGCCAGTAAAAATGGGCTCCGAAGCTCCATTTTTGCTGGCAGGGGGTTGCAGGAGGCTGTCACAGTCAAAAATGGAGCTCGGAAGCCCATTTTCACTGGCAGAGCACTTGGCTCACTACAGGCACCCCTGATACATGTGAGGTTGAGCTGGCTATGCCCCCCCTACCCCCCAAGGTCAAACACAACACTGGTGCAGCCCTCAATGAAATCTAGTTTGACACCCTTGCAATAGTTTAGGTTTAGGTTTTATTAGATTTATATACCGTCTTTCTTCCAAAGGACTCAGGGCGGTGTACAGCCATGATAAAAACAGTGAACCATACAACATTAAATAGTGGAGACTGTGAACATAGTATTTGCATATCATTCCACAGTCAGTGGAATGGTGTACATAGTTTTTAAAGGCTGATTTATCCTAAGAATTCTATGATATGAACTGAGCAATAAAACTAATTCTGAGCAATAAAACTAGTCCTGAGAAGGCCCAGAAAGCTTTATGAATTAACTTTAACGTTTGGAAAACTAAGCTTCCTCATCTCCATGATTTATATATCATCTAGGACCTAAAAATTGATAGAACTATCTTGAATAAGGAGCTAATTTCCCTTTCTCAAGAATGAATAATAACATAACTAACATAAATGCATATTTATAAATGCCACAAAACCATCGGTCATCACAATGTCTGGATTTCAACTACTTCCACCCTACCTGCCTTCCTAATTTTATGTCACTCAAATATATTGTCAAATGGCACATCTGGCATCAATTTTGGGCAGTAACTTCAGCAGAAGTTGTGTCTATCTGTGTCTATCCAAAACCAATCATACGGTAACTTTAAGTTCATCAGAATCAATGAAGTAACATCTTTAGATTTTGCAACAAACACTGCCAGAATAGTAAACTGCTCAGAGAGGCTTCATGTGAACAGGGGTAGGGAAGTGGGGGGGGGGGTGGCATCTTGTAATGCCTGAAAATAAATCAGGAAAGAATGTTTAATATTTTTATCTTCATGATCACATTAATATTTCTTAGAATGATGTAGAGGTTTGGGAAACTGCTTTAGTGGAGGAGGAGGACTGGGAAGTCCATGTGTTCATACACAGATAAAAAATGCAAAAAGGAGAGATAAATTAAAAGCACCCAAACTGTTCAGGCCCTTAAGATAAACAAATGTGTTCAATATAAGAAAAGAACCTGTTATTTGAAGACCAAAGGAAAAGCTCACTAAGATTTTCAAAGCAGTTTAACTAATAGAAAACAGCATACAAAACCTCACTAATGGATTTTTTTTCTGATACAATGAAGCTTCTTTTCCTTTATTTATCCAACTTTCATTAAGTTATCAGTACTCCATATGCTATAACTCTTAGGTTTTTTAGATAAGAGTCCAAGCATCCTCCTACCTCCAGTGCTGTCACTGCATCTTATTGTTACAAGATATAAACACAACCAGCCCTTTCTGATAAGTAGAATCACAGCAAATTCAGCTAACTAGTAATTATAAAGTAAGAAACAAAAAAACCAAAACAAAACAGTTTAAGTGTTTAAGTGTTAAACAAATTTATACCATTTATACTACAGTTTCAATTCATCCATCCATCCATCTGTCAGTCTGTCTGTCCGTCCGTCCGTCCATCTATTGCTTACTTTAATCAAGTTATTAATATCTAGCCCAATTTAAATGGGAAGGTTGCCATCTGTTTAAGTGAGACATAGATTACATACAACAGACATAAAATGGAGTGGACACACAGGGAGAAAAGAAAAATACACTCTTAACTTTCTTTGTTTTCTAAGTGGAATCTTTTCTCTTTAGACAAGAGAGAAAAAAGAGACTGCTTAAGAAAAGAGAGAGACTGCTAAAAATGAAGAAGAACATCAGATTTATCTAAAGATGTTTGCTGCCAATCACACATTCTGTCCAAAGAAATATTTTAACATCTTTGTCAGAAAATGGGAAAAAATCAGTTCATTTATTTGATAGACAACAATAATCCAAAATTATAAGTGTGGAATTTTATTGCCTTTCCAATACTTTAGAGAAAATCTTTTTGCTGATTCCTTAATCAGTGTATTCATTATTCTTCCTATATTTAAAATATTTTATATAAAATTCAGAAGTACCTTCACATCATATTAATCTTTTAACACTATGTTTATAAAATATGATTGATAAACAGAACTAGACAACAATTGGACAAGACCGTATCATATAGATTGTTGTGAGCTAAATAGAATTGTTAAATACTTAATTATACTTATTCTGTATAAATAAATAAGTCATGTAATTATATTTATTTATAAGATTTATAGCTGCCTGCAAATACCATAAATTAAACCATTTTACACTGCCAATATAAACAGCATACTTTGGAGAGGTCAGGAATTGTGAAAAACAGTATTTTGTCCAATTAATCTCAATTTAAGATAATAAACATAATACTGCAAGAATAAGAATTTAATATTCTTTATTTGATAATATGAGATATTGAAAATCTTTAATCCAGAGGTTTTATAAATAACTAATATATGCTTTAAAATATTTTATAATTGTCTATATTACAGATTTGGAATTACCCAAAACTCATTCTGATACTAATAGTAAAACTGAGTTTTATATACTATTAATTCATCTGAAGTATTTAATGGAATATAGAGCCATTTTATAATTTTAGGTAATCTATCTGTCATGGACATTCAGATGCTTTGAAAACTAGATTGCTAATCTAAAACAGTTATGTTCAAACTTGTTCAGGCTGTGCATCCTGTTAATTTTAAAAAGTCCTGGAATCCATGTTTTAAAAAAAGCTATTGTAATAGCAAATTGACTATATTCAAATTAAGCTCTTTTATTCCCTTTGTCTGCAATGGATGAGTTCTTGTGGCACCCCCGGATTTTCTGAAATAGTTTAAACAATCCTGATTTAAAGAGATATAGTATATCTACTTATTCACAACATCAAATAAATGAATAAATGAAAATGCAACTGTCAAACTGGGATTATCCCATAATATTATATTTGTAGCAATAATGATTAGATTTATATACTGATTCAGTGTTTTGTAGTGCTTTACAACACTCTCTAAGCAGTTTACAGAGTCAGCAAATTGCCACCAACAATCTGGGTCCTCATTTTATCCACCTCAGAAGAATGGAAGGATGGATGGATGGATGGATGGATGGATGGATGGATGGATGAGTCAACCTTGAGCTGGTCAGGATTGAACTGCTGGCAGTGGAATGCAGAGTTAGCCTGCAATACTGCATTCTAACCACTGTGCCACCACAGCTCTGTATGTGAATAAAAGGCTGAAATTATACTTTTGTTCTAACATTTTCCAAATTCACCTTGTGACTCTTAATGCAGGAAATACAACAAAAGTATGAGTGGGTGACTTTGAGTCAGTCATTCATTTTCAGCCCAATTCACCTCAGAGGGTTGTTGTTACAGGGGCAAATAGGAGGAGAAAGGTGTGTTGGATATGTTGAATTATTGAATTATTTATAAAAATAATAAAGGTGGGAGATGGATGGATGGATGGATGGAGAGAGAGAGAAAAGGGAGGGGAGAGGGAGAGAGAAAGGAATCACACTTCTTCCATGACAATTATAGAACAATACAATTATAATTATAGTCTAGAAGATTTTGAAATCTATAAAGTTTCATGAAACTATATGAGCTATAGTGCCCATTCTAAACATAGAAAACATTAAACCTTTACAGAATTTTTCTAGGGAAGGCGCTCCATACATTGGTTTCAACTATAGAAAATGTCCTGTTCTATGAAGCCATGGACCACCTTCAGCGTAAAATAATTCAAGACAAATCTGGGGAAGAACTGAACTAAAGTCACCAAGTAATTCCAACAGACGTGTAAATAGAATATTTTTAAATCAAATTCTTAAAATGATTGTAGAGATTATTCATTCAGAATAGTTCCACAGACTAAGCAACCACATACAGAGACTTCAGGAAGACATGGTTTAGCAGCACCCTTTTATGGAGTCTATTGAATCACTCTCTTATTCTGCTATTGTGCTTCTATTATTTCATTACACTATTGTGCTTCTATTGTAACAGGTCCTCATCATTACTAATTATTCTAGCTCTTATTCAAAATGAAGCAAGCCCAGAGCACCTAATCAACTGGAAGTTCTTTATTCACTTGCAACCTCTTCAACCGCTGGATAATCTCCTGAAGAACATAAGCAAATTAAGAGTTGATTTCTCTGGATAAATGAGCCATGAATCTGCATAAAGAAACTATGAATCTTCATAAAAGAATTAGTTTTTCTGGGAAAAAAACCAAGCAAAAGAGCTTTGTGACATTTTAAAGACTAACCCATTTATTATCAGACAGTGCTGATGTTCATGGATTAAGGCTATCCATCAGATCCAGCTGTACTTTCTTAATATTAACATTCTTGATATTGTTTTGTTGATCACAAATGTAACAACATGAGACTTTGTAATTTTTTGGCAGCTAGATTTAGTGCTTTTAGTAAAAATTTCCAAAATAACATAAATTGAGCTATGTTTAGCTGGACTGGTTCACAGGACAGGACAATAAAATAAAAAAATACAAATCAGTCTCTCAATTAAGCAAAATGGAAAAACATTATCTGTTGAGAAATCCTCAACTATAACCATGTTTCTGTTTGAACCAAGAGACATTAGCTTTGCAGACAGCAACTTTAAGACAGTAATGTTAATAATTCTCTCTGGTAATCATCCACTGTACCCTCAGGTGCCTTTGGGCTGGTCAATCTGAACTCAATTTGCCTCACAGGGTTTTTGTTATAAAGAAAATAGTCCTCCTAGGAGGAAGGTATCTATATTATTTCCAGGAAAGGTGAGATATAAATACATTTAATAAATTTGTTTATTTGTTACATTTGGGTGCCATCCATCCCATCTTTGCAGCTCTGCATGGCTTGCAAACATTAAAATTAGTAAACATTAAAAGGGACAAAATTAAAATTAATTAAAATTAAAAGATGTGGGGGAGAAGGGAGCACGAAGAACATGAAGAGTAATGGGGTCTTCTCTTACTTCAATAGCCAATTCCAGAGTGATACCAACTCACCCTATTGTGGCTCAAGGCCAACTGGCAGAGCAAGGTCTTTAGGCCTTTACAGAAGATCAGGAGGGTTGGTGTGGATCTCACTCTAGGGGGGCACAAGACATTTCAAAGGGCAAGAGCCATGAATAAATGGTAAAGAATTGTAAACTAGTTCAAGTCTCTCTATATACAATGAAATACATAACTATTAAGCCAGCGCAAATCTTTCAGACATATTTTGATAGTAGCAACACCAGAAGCAAAGTACCATTTCTTGGCTGGATCCTCTGGTGATTCAAAATGGCCTTCTCAAATGCATCACACAAGTTTCCCAGATAGTCACCATATATTTTTTTCTTCAACTACTTCCATGGCTGTATTCTTGGAGAAGATGTGACTGTCATGACACCCTGATCAATAGTGCATTGCTTGTAGCTTTGCTGCAAAGGCCCTCCAAAAGATTTGCACAGTCCTACTAAATATGAAAAATTAGTTTTTGTTGGAATAATCTGATCAAATAATCTAAAGTACCATGCAGAATAAAAGACGCCACGTCTGTTCTTCAGCAATTGTACATACAGTATTATAAAATAAGCATTTAATTAATACCTATTTAAATAACCAAATTGTTGGCAAGTTACTATTTTCTTCCCAGCTGTCTTTCAGATAAACAAAGAAAACACCAGGTAAGAAAACAAAATGCTGATAAATTAATTATTCCATAGAAATAAACCAAATTACTCTTTTTCACTCAAGTTTTCTATTTGAAACAATAGCAGCACTTTCATCCTAAAACTTCAAAGTGCACAACAAAATATTACATCAGAGTAAACATAGGGCTGAAAGATTTATAGAACATCCACAGGAATGGATTTTCCCTCCCCTCTTTTAACAAAATTGTTTTGTTTATTACTAACCTTTGAAAAGCCTAAAAGAAGGGAAAGTATAAGCTACAGAAGTAAAACTTTTTATGTGTAAGCAACATTGGAGCTTTGTCAGGCAGCTGGTTTGGGTAGAATGTGTTACATGTAGCCCAATGTGAGTAATAATATATCTCAAATAAAAATCAGCCCATGAATATACATAATCCAAAAGGTAATTCTCCCAATCTCTGAAATGTAATGGAGCTACTCTAGATCACTGAGGCATGAATATTTACCGTATTCAGGCTTTACTGCTCTCGATCTGGGTTCAATTTTGCAAATTAAAATGAGAGCTGTGTGGATAGAGAGATTAAAGTGCATCCCAACGCTTGCCTGTTTCCTTGGTGTGGCAGTGGTGATCTGGTTACCGCTCTGTTAGGTTATTTCTTTTTACTTAGCAGAGTAAGTCAGAAGCAATTGAGAATGGAGGATAGAGGTCACAATTAGTTCACCATCTTGTAGTAAAAAGAGCAATTAAAAATAAAACAATACCAAAACCACACTGCCGTCATAACACAGAAATTGGAGTTAACAAAAATTCAGTTCTTTAGAAATAACATTTTTAAATGCTTTCATAATTACTGGGAGGGGAAAGCAATTTTTGTATTAATTTCTCTATGGAAATAAATTTCTATTTTTTATCAAACTGTAATATTCTTTTAATGTAAGAAATTTGGTGTCAATTAACACATCCCAATGAAAGGAGCTAGCAAAACAAAGAATCAAAAACAATTCCACATAAATTTGCTTTCATTAGTAATGTTTACCTATGGCAGATTTTGCTTGAAATCTGGTAAAGTGGGCTACTTTAAATGTGAAGCTAAGCCAAATTATTCAAATATAAGATGCTTTTAAAAGATACTGAAAAATATAGTGTAGTATCTCAGTGCTGCTTTTTGTGAATAGCAAACGGCTTTTTATATATCTTGGCCAAAAGAAAACAAAATTAAAAGGAAGCATTTTTTAAACAATACAATCTGAAAATGCAAGAAATTAATCTTTCAAAAATATGGGAAAAACTAGTTTTCAGAATAATAAAACACCTGCAACTTTGCCTTTTTGAAATTCTGGAATACAGGATATAAAGATTTTATTATCAGTACTTCTACTTGTGGTCATTTGTATTTCTACAAATGAGTAATGATGCACCTGCACAGACAAGCCACTGTAATAGAAAAAATAGGCTCATCCTGCTAACTTTTTCTAAACTCAAATACAGAAAAATATCAAAGGAGGCTTAAAAGAGGCTCAAAACAAAAATTACTTTAACGTAGCTAACATTTTCAGCACAAAAGAAAAAAATCATTCAGGCAGGAACCCCAAAACTATATTTATCATGGTGAAGCATCATGTAGAGTAGCCCTACAGTGAGATAGGTGGCAAATAAATTTAACCAATAATAATAATATCAATACAGTCTGAACATCTGGCTGACTATGCCATAAACCATAATAATATACCGTATTTTTCAGAGTATAAGATGCTCCGAAGTATAAGACACACTTAGCTTTTGGGGAAGAAAATAAGAAAAACAAATCTGCCTCTGCCTCCCAGCAATTTGCCTCCTTGCAGCAAACAGCAAACAGTACAGATGATATATATTGTTTGCAGTGTATTTCTGTGCATGCGTGCCTGACCCATAGAAATAGCAAAGAATTGGAGAAATGTACATTATGGCAGTATATTAATGCCAGAACATTTTCTTAAATGTAGTCACACTAACTCCTCCCAATTATTTAAATAGATCTACTCCAAACATGACTAAGTCAGGGTCTAACTCAGCTGCCTTATCTTAATATTACAACAGGACACTGTTACATTTCAGACTATACCTGTACAGATGCTGTTAAAATTGATGTGGCTTTCTGGAAGTATACATTATTCTCTGCTATTTAAAAGAAGATACAATAGCACTGGGCCTCTTCAGATCAAGCATTTATTTTAAAAAGCTTCTTCACTTTGTTAAGTTGTCTAGAACAATAATAAAGCAGTCCTTAAAAAATATGTCTAATAATTTGAACATTCCATAGGCATTTATAGTTATTGACTTACCTCCCTGCAGTAAACAGCAAACAGCCAATTTCAGTTTCAGCACAGCCTGATTAGCACAAGAAAATAAAAATCTGTCTCTGCCTCCCAGCAATTTGCCTCCTTGCATCAAACAGCCCGCTTCAGTTTCACTTTCAGTTTTAGCACAGCCTGATTAGCACAAGCAGCTAATAGTTTCAGGTTGCAGGGACTGCCATAGCCTATTGCCACCTGCCTGCAGCCTGAGTCAGCTGATGGTCAGGAGGATAATCAGTTGCTTGTACTAATCAGTGTGCAATTTGCTGCAAGGAGGCAAATTGCTGGGAGGCAAAGGCCAAAGGGTGGGGGTGGATGGACGCACCCAAGTTTTCACCCTCTTATACTCTGAAAAATATGGTAGTATATTTTGATACACAGTATGCCAATTGGCCATTTTTAGCCCACAAGCAACATTCTGGAACCAAAGGGATACTGTCATTTGAAAACTTTCACCCGCAGTCTTGGTAAACAATTCAATAATTTTCTTTCTACTTTCTTAAAAGCCCCAATGTGTTCCACACATCAAAAGTGCCTAACTTATAAAGTTAAAAGTAAATCAAGGGCTTTTGTTCCAAGTCATCATTGATGAACTAATTATTCCTGGATGTTGCTTAATGAAATATTTTTACACATTAAAATATTTAACAGAATGAGTTCTTTGAGTAATAGGAAAGGTCTGATCCTGGCTTATAAATTTTAACATTTTCTTCAAAATACATTAAATATTACTCAGAACTCTCTACCACCAGCAATGGGTGATAATAGTAGCCAAACGAATTTATATGGTAACTAAAATAAATTGTTTTGTTTTTCTTTCATGGAAGTGAAGACGGGGAGGGGGGGAGAGATGACAAGTTCTCTAGACTTCATCTCAATGCCAAAACAAGAGCTTTCTCTTCGGTTGCTCACTGTATTTAATTGTTGTCAAATATTCCACTTGAAATATGCAAACTTGGATTATGTAAGAGAGAACACCATTAATGTATTATGAACTCTTATAAACCCTTCTAAAAAGCATCATTTTTTGCTAATGAACATTTGGCTTTTAATTATAACATAATGGAAAGAAAAAGTTATTTTAACCGCATTAATTTTGTGTTCTTTCTCTCATAGAAATATGAAAATCTAGAGAATACATTAAAATGCAGTAACTTTTTTAATACCACCACTGAATGCAAGACGTTCTGAGAATAATGATTTTTCTTCCTGTTTCAGAACATCTAACTTTAATGTGAATTTGAAAATGAATTTGAATTTGAAAATGTCATTATAATCCCATTAAATTGGTCAGGAATAAACCCACTGGGGTTCAGTTGATATTTCCAAATGAGTACAGATTTTTCAATCTAAGTTATTCCCAATGCTTAGTCTCAGTATTACAAGTCTTTAAAAGAGGACGGGGGGAAACCTAACAGTTCAGTGAGTAATCCTTCTCTAATTCAAGTCCTAGATATCATGGGTTCCAGCCAACAATGTCACTTCTCCAAATCTACACAAGAGGATTGTTCACTCTTTAGAAAATATATAGAAGGCATTCTGGAAATTAAATGAAGAAGGAAAATCTGTTCTGCCAAAATTATCAGTTCTGTATTACTTATAAATGGACAAAGTTGGATATAACCCCATATCAAAAATTAAGCAGGTCCCCCCAAGCAATATAAACTGACCCATTGACTCAGCTTGATCCAACCCTTGCAATCTGATTAACAGATATACACAAAGGTTCTCCACTTATTGATAACAGTAGTTAAAATTAAATTGTCATATTGCTTAGTTTTTATATATCCTTTTGTTTACATAAGCCTTCTTTAAAGCACAAAAGTAGACTTGTTATAATAGTTGGTCTTTTTAAAAAAGAACCAATTTTTTAATAATACTGAATATACTGTACATAATAAGCATGGAGATTTATTAAACTTGCAGAAGAAAAGTTGTTCAAAATTAATCTGAATAATTAAACAGGACAAATTACTTATTACATTCTGTTCCTGCTATTTTAAAAGCATGTAAATGCTAATGTTTACTCTAAAACTATTATGTTTTAATATATCATCCATATGCCTAACCTCTTACATTATGCTGGGGAAATATCACATTTTTCTATTTACATTTTGGATACCTTGGTAAAAATTTGTATCTCAGTCAAGTTATAATATTTGCCAACCATAGCAGAAAAGAATTTGTCCATGAATCCAAAGATCCAGGGAGGTCTTACACCTAGCCTGCATGTTGAAACACATGAGAACCTGTATTTAAGGATGCTTACGCAAATGTATTTTGTTATTGCTACACATGGGAAAATAATCTAATTATCAAAAGCAACGTTAACAACAACATTCAGGTTTAAGCCATTCTCTAGAGCAGAGAAAAAATACTTATATAGTAGACTCTATGGACTTGTAATTAGAGAGGCAATAGTGGAATTCATGTATATTCTAAATGTTTTGACTTCAACTCCAATCAGCCTACCCAAAACCAAGGGAATATGTGTATCTCAAAACCTCTGGAGAATACTCAGTTGCCTGTGTTAAGTCCAATATTGATACAGCCCTGGGCAAGGTCCCCTTATTATTTTGTATCATCTAATAGTAAAATGTAAAAAATGTTTTTACTGAAAAGAAAAAGCAAATAAAACAGGTATAGCAGACCTTTACTGACCTTAAAACACATTTTTTTTAAAAAAAACGCTCTCAAAAGTCTAAAAACATTAAGAAACCATATTTTTTTATCATCACGTGTCTATTCTGCCTGTATTACTCTGGCTAATAAAAAAACATACCATAGCATAAAACCATGAATAACAAAAAAGTTGGAAACAGAATTTAAAATGCAAGGGAATGATATTAGAATTTAAACAGTTAACAAGGTGGAGAGAAAAAGCAACAAGTATCATCATTCTACCCATGTTAAGTTTAGAAAAACACTCAGGATTGCATTCTCTTACACACTCCTCCCTCCCTCCCGTGTGGATGGAAGGACTTGACCAATCTGAGTTCAATCATTCTTTCTCATTTCATCAAACCATAAATAGATTTATAATGAACTCTGGTTAATTTAACTAGTTAGATTTATAATTATGGTTTAGTGATTGATTGATCACATTTGTTCCATTTATCCTATCTCAAAAGAAGCAACTTGATTTGAAGTTAACTAGTTTTTGAAACTGTTTTGTTTCAACTGGTTTTGAAAATAATTCATGTAACTGAAACAAAACATGGGAAAAAGGGAAGGAAGAATGAACTAAAACATGTATGGGCAATTATTTGATGGCTATGAACTATATTTATTTTTAAAAAGCTGAAAGCCATTAAATGAAAGGGCTGGGTATTAGGGATTTTCAATTTTTTTTTAAATTTCTGAACTAAAAATGCTTATTTTGGAATTTATATCATAGTTTTCTTATTTTTCACCTCAGAATCAGTCAATGAAAATTTCATAGGTTGCAACAAGTTTATAAAAGACTACACATAACCCTGGAACCTCAAGTTCTTCATCCCAGTATTAGTTCACTACTTAACAGATAAAATTTAGGTCTGAAGTGTTCCTTCTAGAACAACAATTACAGAACTATTCCTTACTACTGTTACTTTTTATGCAAAGCAAGAGGAATTAATAGGGTAAGAAAGATGAAGGGAAACCAGAGATATAAGAATTCAGAATTCCCAGGACAAAGAGAGACAGTCTCACTGACATAATTTCCAATATAAAATTTTAATGTCCAAAAAATCTAGAGAATATGAACAAATTCTTATATACCATATACTGTACGCTCATATATTTTGTGTTTTTACATCTGCCCATAATTAACATCAGGCAGCCAGATATATAAAATGATCAAAGTTAACCATAAAAACCTACAGGACATCAATCTATACTACATTTTTTCAGATTAAGGATTAAGCAATACTTTATTAATCTATGGCAACATGTCCTCTCTGCAATGGCAGAAGAGCATTTTAGAATGAATAAAACTAGAAACTAGGAAAGGTTGAAAGGATTGTAGTACTGATCTTTTTCCTCATTTGCAGACAATTACTTCGAAACAGTTAATAGGCACAAAAATAATCCCAAAAATGAGATACGTTAGCATCAATTAATTTAACTCACATAGCAAAGAAATGTTTTTTCAGAGTTGAGAGATTTAGGCCACACATGAGGCATCATGATTTGTACAATGATTTAATAGACTTTAACATCTACAGTTTCACTTACAACAACAGTATGGTCTGTCAGTGCACATTTTTTGTGGAGAAATATCCTACAAGTGCAGATTAGCAAGAATGGATGCAAAATCTAAACAATATAATATACTTTTTTTTAAAGATAAAGCAAACTGGTCATGCTTATTTTTAATTCTGACCTGTTCTTATTTATCAATTGTCAAAATTACCTTGGCAAAGATAGAAAAGTTCCATTTAAAATTTGGAAGAACCATGTGAGCTACACAATAATGGGAGATATAAATAAATTATCTAAATCAATGTAAAACAGCTTTGTTCATATATTAAAAGCCTTACAATTCAACAATTTGAAATTCAAAATGAGCAAGAGGCTGCAACACATTCCAACACATGCAACTAGCATGTCTTTATTATGAAAAGAATTAAAATGGGACATTTGGAAATCTTTTTGTGAAAACCTGAATCTCAAAATATACTCCAAACAGTTAATACAATTGAAGGAGAAATGGAATTCATTATTTGCAGGAGCTAAATAGACACATTACCACAAAATCTGCAGGGAAATATTTGTACTTATATCACACAAAAGCTACAAAGGGAAACGTATTTTTACTTCTAAGATCAGCATTAGAGATAAGTAAACACACAATTCCATGTGATGCAAATCCATCCTGTAGGACTGCACCACAGAATAATGTAATCGCATAAAAAACAGCAGCAAGTACATGTTTGGTCACAAAATGTGTACTTTCATAATGGGGAACCAACTGAATGGGAAATATCTTAAGATAAATGCAGGTGTTCTCATCCAAATACATTTCTTACAATATAGGAAAATGGCTTCTATACTGCAAGTTCTGCTCATATCAGACAGTGTAAATACAATTGTTTCTTCGTATATCAGAACAGGATTTGGAGATGAAGCATACCTGACTATAAGTCAGGAAATAACAGACTTAAAACGTGAAAAATTCACCTACATGCTTTAAAAAGTGATTATATGCCTCAATTCCTTGAAGAGAAATTGTGCTAACAAAGTCCTCTCTCGGTTTTAAAAGGCTGTAATAAGCGTCAATTTTCCCTTCTTAAAATTATACTGAACTGTGCTTGTTATTCTTCTGTTCATAAAATATTCAAATATATTTTTATCCTAGAAAAGTGCAAAAACTTAATGCACAGACCTATCAAACCAATGTCTTTTGTATTTTGATTGTTCTTATTTATAAACTGGAAGAATGTTAGAAATGAAAAAATGTTGGTAGAAACAAGCAAACTAACCAATTAACCTTACACATCTCACTTATACTCTTATATGTTGTGAAAACACCAAGAACACCAAAAACAGAGCACCAGTTAAGCTATCCACATTCATTAACTTAGTAGTACACTACATTTTTCATAATATTTAACGCTGAATGAAGAAATAAGTGCTTCTCTGATTCCTTGGTGCTTTTTTCCCTTGAATTACGAGGGAGGAAAAAAAGACATTTTCAGGTGTCTTTACAAAGTTGCAGTACTCTATTATCAGAGCTCAAAATAAGAATAAAAAATTCTACTTCCCAGTTTGAATTGATCGCATAATAAAAACTGCCAGGACCCTCAAAAATAATAGCTGCTACAAAATAGTATTAAGTAGTTTAAAGGCTTTTATGATTTACCTTTAGTAATAATTTATATGCCTTTTGACCAAAACAGAAAAAAGTAACTTCAGCGACAGTTTTATTCCTTTCTAAATTCCTACTATCTTTGTATATAAAATGGCTAAGGGGCATTCTGTATATGTTCATTTTTCTTGTCTAAGTATTTGTTGCTCTGGAACTACAGAGAAAGGAAATCACTTTGTAATTTAACATTCATTCAGCTCTAGTAATTTTTCTATAAGCTTTTGGCTCCATCTGCTGACTTTTAATGTTCAAAATAATTGATAGCTGAAGCATTAGTCTTAGAATCTTAATTTGAAGGTCATTCCTTTTAGTCACGAGGAGCACTTCAGATCAGGATCATCACTGAAATGGCTTGAAACAATTGAAGAGCAATTTCAGATTAATACTACTCCATGAAGCTAATCCAGGAACACAGCCTAGGTACCAGTTTTCAGAACTTTTAAAATAAATCAAGTTAAACTAAAAAAAAAAACCTAAATTAAAACAAAAGCAACAAGTGGCAGCAACACAGAGACCTGTATCAATCCAACCCATGATTTGTAGTCTTACTGAATAAATCACATTTTTAACTCATAAAATACCCTAAACCAAAACAAATCAACCCCAGACCACCCCAATGATGCCCTCGAAGAGATGTCCTGGTGCCTGGAGGCCGTACGGACCTGGATGGGGAGGCACAGACTCAGGCTCAACCCATCCAAGACCCATGGCTGTGGTTTCCGACGTCCCGATATAGTCAGCTGGCGCCATCATTGAATATTGGGGGCGAGTCGTTGGCCCCCACGGATGGGGTTTGCAACTTGGGCATCCTCCTGGACTCACGGCTGTCTTTAGAAGAGCGTATGACGGCCGTGGCCGGGAGGACTTTTTATCAGGTTCGTCTGATTCGCCAGTTGCGTCCCTTTCTGGATCGGGACTCATTACGCATGGTTACTCACAACCTTGTCACCTCACATCTGGACTACTGTGATGCTCTCTACATGGGGTTCCCCTTAAGGAGCACCCGGAGGCTCCAACTGGTCCAGAATGCGGCCACATGGGTGGTGATGGGAGCGACGTGGCGCTCCCATGTGACCCCCCTCCTGCGCGAGCTGCACTGGCTCCCAGTGGTCTTCCGGGTGCGCTTCAAGGTTTTGGTTACCACCTTTAGAGCGCTCCATGGCTTAGGACCAGGGTACTTACGAGACCGCCTTCTGCCACCAATAGCCTCTCACCGACCAGTTCACTCCCATAGAGAGGGGCTCCTCAGAGTGCCGTCAGCCAAACAGTGTCAACTGGCGGCCCCCAGGGGGAGAGCCTTCTCTGTGGGGGCACCTGCCATCTGGAACGAGCTCCCCCGGAGATAAGGAGGATTCAGGACTTACGCACTCTCCGCCGTGCCCTAAAAACGTTTTTATTCCAACAGGCGGGTCTGGCCTAACTCTCCCTTTTAAATTGGGTTTTAAATGTTTTTATAGAAATTGGATGTTTTAAATTCTGTTTTTTGAGCCTAAATTGTTTAATCTATTTTTAATAGCTTTTAACTTTTGTATGTTATTTGTATTTTATTTTGGCTGTTCACCGCCCTGAGTCCCTCTGGGAGTAGGGCGGTATATAAATTCGAAAAATAAAAATAAAATAAAAATAAAAATTATGGATTACTGTGTATATGAATCCAGTCACCATATTATAATTACTGACATATTATTTCATTGTTATATTGCTTGTAAATTAAAAATAAAAACTGGAAATCTTTGTTACTGAAGATAATTTTCTCTAATAAACCTTTTTGCACAGAATTTGTAGAGTCAGAAAGCTGATCTTGGACAAACTATACAAAAATGGTTACAAAAACAAAAGTAAGCTCTAAGCCTGGGAAGGAGAATCTACAGATAACCTTAATCCGTACTGAGTGCCGAATAGGTATATGCTTTGTGTGCTTCAAGCGCGTGCTATCTGTGCTAATGCGCAGCTTCTTCCCCATGCACTGTATGCAAAACTGCACCATCTGTGCTTCTACATGGCTTTCACGCAACCCCTGTGCGCTGCACGTGCAATCACACCATCTGCACATGCACACAGGTTTCACATGGCTTCCCATGGGCTGTGCATGCAATTGCACCATTTGTGCATCACAGTTTTTGTGCACGCAACACATGCATGTGAACGCTGTCTATACATGGCGCACTGCACACAAGTACTCTTGTGCATGCGCAAACGCACACGCATGAGAGCTCCAAAGTCCAGCTGGGTCCCCTGAATTGCGCACATGCACACTGGAGGCCCAAACACCAGCTGGGGCATGCGCACATGCACAGCTGCAGGTGAGTTGGGCAGAAAGATGGCTCTGCGTACCACCTCAGGCACGCGTGCCATAGGTTCGCCATCACGGGCCTATATCAATAGAGTTCTAGTCATTTTTGCGGGATCTGTTTTCTGCCCTGTTTTCTGCCCAAGCCGAAACAGGAGCTCCTTCCTGGAAGCACGAAGCCGAGAACACCAGCCTGAAGATGACAAATGAGACTTCGTCGAAACGTCGCCAAGACACTTCCAATTTTACGTGGGAGAAGACCTGAATAACCAAAGACCTACATATATATATATATATATATGTAATTTTATTTTCATAGGTCTTTATGTGTATCATTCTTTATGTCAGGAATTTTCCTACGTATATCAAGATGTTTCATAGCCTAATTTCACTGAAAATTAGGCTATGAAACATCTTGATACACGTAGGAAAATTCCTGGCATAAAGAATGATACATACATACATACATATTTATGAAATACATCATTATTTATGAAAATATACCTATACTTACTTCAATGATATATTACTCCAATGATACTTTTTAATGCAACAACCTCTGATATATATTCTCATTATAACTTTACTTCTAGTATCTTTTGGATGGCTTATTTTCAAAATAATTTTTGCTCTGAACAATTTTAACATAAAATTAGGGGCACAACAAAAATATGTGCATTGACTCCTATCTTTCTTGACAGATTATATCATTTTGATCTACAAGAATTTCATGGTATCTTTTTGCTATTATTTTTACACCACATTTCCTCTTGAAGAAGCCCTTAATTAGTTAACAGAAATTATAAAAATAATCTTCCATAAAACAATTTTGTAAAAGAAAGCAATATTTCCAAAATGTACAGATGTTTACATCCTAAATCATCTCACCCTATTAAGTTATTCAAATTTACTTATTTAAAATGTTTTTAATTAGTTATTTAAATTATGTTATACCCTATTTAAATCAGTTCAGTTTTGTGAACTCCATTACTGATTGTCTTAACGCAGTCTTGGAGATAAAAATGCAAAAGCCAATTCAAGGATGATCAGTTTTTTTAGAAGCAGAATTTCACACATCCCAAGGTCAAATATGAATTCTTCTTTCTATATCACTTAAATTGCCTTTCTTAAATATATAAAAACATGACCTATATGACTAGACTACATGGTTTTAGTTTATTTTAGTTCATACAATAACATGGCTGAGTGATTATATTCAGAACATGACTGCTCATCACAACCAAAGACTAAATATCCTGACTGGATTATCCAAAGCATTCTACGTGGGATTGCCCTTCAAGACCTTCTGGAAGTTGCAACCAGTCCAGAATGCAGTGATGTGCACTATTTGAGTGGCCCACAGTTCACACTAATTACAGAGCTTTTTTTTGTGCTACATTGGTTTCCATTTGTTTTCCAGGAACAATTACAGAGGTGACATGATAGCAATGTTCCAATATCTAAGGGGCTGCCATAAAGAAGAGGGGGTGAACTTAATATCCTGAAGGCACCACAATAAACAATGCTTAGGGACAAATCAAGGGGAGAACCAACTTTGAACTAAGGAGAAATTTCCTGACATTTAGAACAGTTAATCATTGGTACAACTTGTCTCCAGAAGTTGTAGGTGCTCCAACACTGGAGATTTTTAAGAAAAGTTTAGTCAACCATTTGCTGAAATGGTATAAGGCTGTGATGGCGAACCTATGGCACATGTGCCACAGGTGGCATGCAGCACCCTCTCTATGGGCATGCGAGCCGTCACCCCAGTTCAGCTTTGCCACGCATGCGCGCATGCCTCCTGCTGGCCAGCTAGTTGTTGGGTCTCTGCCATGCATACGTGGGGTGTGGCACATGGGGGGTGCATGCATGTGTGGGGATTGGGGCACGTGTGGGGACTGCATGTGCATGTATGGGGGCCAGGGGCGTGCGGGGGGCACGTACGTGCATGTGAGGGCAGTGTGCATGCACGGCGCCACACGTGAATTGCATTTTGGGGTTCGGGCATGTGCATATTCACGCATGTGCAGTTTGGGCACTCGGTCCAGCAAAGGTTAGCCATTACTGGTATAGGGTTTCCTGCTTGAGCGGAGGATTGGACTAAAGGACCTCCAAGGTCCCTTCCAACTCTGTTATTCTGTTATTCTTATTATCATCTTTAAAGCCCTACATGGCACAGGACTGGATTATCTGCAGGACTGCCTCTTCCTAAGGATATCTGCCCATCTCATTGTCAGATAGGATGGCTGCACTATAAGAGCTTTCCCTTAAATATTGTCTGAAGGGACCTCAGAGGCATACCTTCACTGTAGCCAGCCCAGTTCTTCGCAATAGTTTCCCATCTGAAACTCAAGGGGGTCCCCATCATTTTAGTCTATAGAACAAGGGTGTCAAACTCATGGCCCTCAGGCTGGATGTGTCACGCCATGCCCACCCATTTTAGCAAAGAGGGGGAAAAGTCTCAATATATCCCTGCACCCCTGCTATAGAAGGCCTTAAAGACCTGGGTCTTCCCCAAACATTGGGTTGGGGAGACAATCAAGTCAGGAGGTCGATAAGCTGGCATTTGATGGGAAGGCTTGTTTTGTTTTTATTTTATTTATTGATTGATTTATATGCCGCCCTTCTCGGGAGACTCAGGGCGGCTTACAATGCGTTAAGCAATAGCCTTCATAGTTTTATATATTTTTACAAAGTCAGCTTATTGCCCCCACAAACTGGGTCCTCAATTTACCTACCTTAGAAAGGATGGAAGGCTGAGTCAACCTTGAGCCTGGTGAGATTCGAACTTACTAATTGCAGACAGCTGGAGTTAAAGCATTAGTCTGCTGAGCTATCCAGGGTCAGTTTATTGGTTTTTGTGAACTGCCTATGATCACTATGTGAGTTAGGCAGTCATATACAGTCAAGTTCTTTAAATAAAATAAAACATTTAACTCACTTTATTTGTCAAAGCAACATTTCACATTGCCACCTCCCATGTGAAAAAGAAGACCTTCCCTCACCACCACTACCCCATCTAATTATCTGAACTGATAGGGGTATCTGAACTGATAGGGGTATCTCTGATAACCGAAGAAGAAAATCAAAGAAATGAGCAAGAAGTAGAAAAGGTTGCAAACTTAGCTGTGGAAAAGAACAAATGCCTTTGAAGGTTAGACTGAGGGTAAGCTATTGATTCGGAGTCAGAGTCGTGTTTTCCTGGTGAATTTAACCCTTTTCCTAATGTAAAAGCTTTTTCCTCCTTTTCTAGTACTTTTGCTCCATTGTTGACCTCTTTTCTTTTCTTTTCTTTTTTGTTTCTTCTGGAAAGTAGGAAATTGGTGCTTGTGTGTGTGAATAATAGACAGTATATGTAGGTGGGGATTCATTTTATAAAAGGGATTTCTTATTCTGCTTTCAACTAATTTTAATAAATAACTATTTTTGAGGATGGCATGGCCCTGCCTTTGGGTGGCTTTGTGTTTGTGCACGTACAAGTGACATATGGACACATTTATCAGAAAGAGGGAAATCTTTTAAAAGAGTTTCAACTGAAGCTGACAACCCTAGGAGTCTTGTCTCTATGTTTTTTGTTCCATGTATACCAACTTGGGAGTGGAGGAGACCCATTTTAAATTCAGTGTTAAACTTATTTTCGTTATATAATGGTAGTTCTTATAAATACTTGCAACCCTCAACCTGAATTTTAAACTGAAACTCAAATACTACATCTAAAAAAATGGGATCAATATTGAAAATATATAGTAGTAAAGTAAAACATCTTTTGGAAACAAGACCATAAAACATGCTACGCAGGACTACAATAAAGCTTTACCTAACCCAAGCTTTTTGTTCTCCCAACAACTCATAAGGTGTCTATGAGACGCTCAAAACTACAACATCATCTTTTAAGCATAGAAGCCAGCAAGTCCAGGCTGGATGAAGAGCTCACTATCTCCAATAGCAGATCTACACTGATCAATCTATGTATCATGTCGGTGGTCTGCTCTACAGCAGTAGCTTCTATTGGGGTACAGTGCTGCAATTTAAGAATGAGGCAGCCCTGTTCCCTGCTAAACAAGTCCAGGACAAAAGTTCAGTAGGTCAGCCAAGAGGATATAAGAGCTGGAGCCAGGGAAGAAACTGATGCTGTCTAATTTAGCCAAGACCCAACATGTAGCAAAGATGACTAATGTGCAGTACAAGCCACTTGGAGTAGAGACCCTGATGGAAATAATGTGGCCATTAATGTTTATCCAAGATAATAGATACGGAATCTTTAAAATGTTAATGATCGAAGTCTGCCAGGGTGTGCATACTGTACAAACATACATGTATATAATTTCCTTAATTTATATACTTTTTCATTGAATGAAAGTATTCTATTTGTTTATACTAAATTTATATTCATTTTTTAAATAACGACGTAAGGTAGAAAAATATATAAAGTCAAAACAGTCAAAATGATCAAATTAATAATTCAATAAATTCATATGATCTCAATATTCCCAAAACACTTAAAGCACAGAAATCATTATACAAATCATGATTCCTTATAACTTAAATTACATATGAAAATTTAAAAAATAAAAGTCAGAGTTAACATTTTACAATACAACCATTACGATTTAATACAAAAATAGAAATTAATCCTAAATTGAATTAAAAATGGCAAATAAAAAGGCAGAGCTATATACATATACATATTTTGATTTTAGTATTTCAATTTGTTTTCCAGCTCTCAAGATTTCTAAAAATTTTGGTTCTGCTATATTTTTATTTTGATCTTATTTGGTAGAACACCAAAACAATGAGTTTTCCTTCACAAATCTATTTTATTGAAAAGGATTTTTTTTTAGAAACAGCAGGATAATTTATGTTAATTCCAAAGCAGACTCCAATCAGATATTTGGCAGATTAAAGCAAACAAAATAATCCAAATTTTTTAATTTATCACATATACTTTTTTAAAAAGCAGTAATCAGGCTCCTTCCTGGTCAATATGACTGTATTAACCACACAAACAGAGGAGATCTCTGATTAATGTAAACATTAATGCTATCAAGCTTTGCACCACTATTTTTTCCTTCTGTCCAAACCAAGAAAAAAAATGAACTGTGTGTCTATTCAGTAGCTCTCTTATTCCATATTATAAACTGATCCCATATGAAATAAATCTATTAAACCAACCTATGTTCCTACATAACATCAATTAAGCCAAACATCTCTCAGATATAATCATCAGTGGAAAACGATATACCATGACTAAATTACAAGATTCAGATGTTCAAACTCTAATCAGAAATTATTTGTGTTTTCCAAAAACATGCAATGCATTAAGTTTGGATTTTATTATTACTTCTATTTCACATACAAGATAAATGCATATTACAGTAAGTCAGGATCAGTTTTTAGTGTTACATAATATTGAAGAATGGTTGTAGCAGTGAAGAAGTTGAATTACGATTTAGAAAACTCAGGTTCAGATGCCTAAACCATGAAAGTTCATTGGGTGACTTTTGGCATGTGGACCCCTAACTGACCTGTGATAGAAAATTGCTTTGACTGAGAGAAGGTAAAGGAGAATGTCAAGCCATTACAGAAAAGATATCTGAGTCCTAAGAAAGTAGAAAAGATGTGAAAGAAACTCAGAACAACTCCACTTCATTTGTGCTAAGTATAAAATGAGGTAGAATGAAGCTTTAATGGGCTTTCAAGATTCTCTTGAGAATAGCCTAATCATGTTAGGGAACATTCCAAGCCTCTCAAGCCTCTTAAAAACTCCTATTTGCTGAGCTTGTCTATTTCAGAGGATGATAGCATCAGTGCAATGTACAAGGACTGTATGATGCCACAACTGGCAGATTTGCACTGGTTATCAATTGCTCACAAGCACAATTTAAGGCACTGATGTTGAGCTTTAATGTCCAACTGTGAGAGCGGAAAGAAATACAAAGGTGGGGCATAAATTCAGCACATAAAAAAACTCAAAACGTTCAGATTTCTACTTATATTCCAACACGTCTATGAACAAGGTATGAATTTAAAAGAGCAGATCAAAATGAACATGATAAACCTGAATACAAAACAGTGTACCTATTGAACAATCACATATACTGTCAGGAACAAATTAGGACAATTATTTCTTTAAAAATGAAAACTTTACACGCAGTTCAACGAGAGTCAATTTGAACGGATATTTTAGTCAAAAGAAGAGAGGACAATGAGGACTGAGTTTGCCTTACTAAACCATCTATTAGAAATTTGCAAACACTTGCAAATGTGTACTATTATTCATAGGCTTTAAAAAATTTAGCGTATTCTACTGTAACACAATTACAAATTTTAATCACCCCTACCCAGACCTTTTGGAGAGGTCTGTTCTCAATAAAACTATTTCCTGCACTTATACAAATAATTTAAGAATCTAAAATTTAAGAAATGCATTACATTCAAAAATTGTACTGTAAGGCAAGAAACAAAACTAAAACATTTGAAGTTTCTGCATCTCCAACTCAAAATGCATTCCCTGATGTACCTATCTATAAGTTTATATCACATCATAATTGAAAACAACTTTCAGTGAAGAAAGGTACAACAGACAAATTATAATAATAAGCAAATATACAACTACATTAAGAAAAATAACAAAAAGGTACCAACCCAACTTAAGCATAACAATAATAAACTCCAGAAACCATACTGAAAAAATGTATCATAATGGTCTTCCAAAGCTATTTGAACTGGATTGCAGGGGCACACAGCCACTCATTTCAAATATATGAGTATTAACTCAAGATACAATACAAATATCATAGCAAAAGAATGCCTCCTGTGAAGTGCTTGATTGTATCAACTTTAGATCACCTACTTCCAACTAATAAATTCAGTTTTAGAAAAAATTAGGATCTAGAGAAAGTGAAGGTATCAGTTTTGATGAATGGTACTTTCAATTAATCACAAATCAATTTGTATAATATGGCATACAACTATTTTAACAGGACAACCTAGCCTATAAAATATAGTGATTACCCAGTCATCAAGCTAAGAGATTACTTCAGTGTTTTTGAATTGAGTGATTGTATGTCTTCAAGTTGTTGTTGGCTCTTAGTGACCACATAGACAGACAAAAATCTGTCCCTAACCTGGTCTTTCACCTAGTCTTCTAATGGTGTACATACTGGAATATTAGGCAAACACAAATCCCAACTGTATTAAGTCACTTCCCATCTAAGAAAGAGAGAAAACATCCTATTAGATATTAGCACTCAGAAATGTTACTCCTAAAATGGAAATGGCAACAGACATATCACATGCATGGCGATTTTAAAAATGTACATAGTACCAAAGGGCTTGTATAACTTTGTATTATCATTACATTTTCAAACAATCAATAAGGGATTCATGTGCTTCAGCATGGATGTTAAGTACCATTGAGTAAGTAGTATTAAACTCCTTCACTGAAGAATTGTTTGCTACGTCAGAGATTTCTCACACACACACACAGCACACAACATTCTCTCACTGCAGTTCAAATAATCAACCCCAGATGGCAATTTACATAGTCAACACTGTAAAGGAATCTGTGTGCTGCTAGCATTCTCAACCTCAATCAGAGAGTATGGGCGTTTGAGAATGTCACTGTTTATTTTTAATTGCTCTGTCCCTCCTTTCGGCAAGTTCAGGCGGTCACACACGTCGAAGTCTATTAGTAGAATAGGTATGAGATGCCACTTTATTTGCTGGGAGGGGTCCTTGCGCTTGGAAAGCAGCTGTTTTGCAATGTCCCCAATGCCCAGTGGGCATCAGCTGTCAATCTAAGTTAGCAAAAGGTCAGGGCAAAGAAAGGTCAAAGAATGTCATAGTCCACAATGTGTTATAAGATCTTTCTCTTCTATTGCTTTGTAGGATTGAGAATTGGTAAAACTTCCCACAGGTAATCTAGTTAAACTCTTCATGAAATAGATAACAGGAAAACAAATTTAATCTTCAATTGTAACTTTAACTGTCTATATCTATATATATGCAGTAGGGAGATGCATTCTTACTTAAAATTACTATGCCAAATAATGAATTATAGGGCCATTCTATCTGGCAATCATTCTCAGCTTACTTCTGAGGCTCAAATGCTTTATCTTTATTGCTTTATCAAAAGGTAGTGAAAACAGTTCTCTTCTACAGAACATTTGGACACTATGATGGTATCTCTGTGGGTGAGGGAGAGAATCTGTTGTTGTCCCTTCCACATGGTGCTGCCTTTTGGGGTTTATTTTGAGTTGTTACAGCTTTTATATGCAAAGCTGTTCAGACTCATTGGAGTTGGATGGCCTAAAATTTTGAAATACAAATAAATCAGACTGCCTCATTGGTTCATTTTTTCTTGTTTTTTGGGGGGAGGGGGAGAGGCTTTTTATCTGGGTGCTGCCTTTATTTTGTGGAAAGTGGGAAAATTAATAAGTTTGGTATTTATGGTGGTTTTATATTTTTGATTCCTATAAAAGCCTTGCTTTATTTCAATGATGTAATATATAAATAAAATGATATTCCTACGTAATGAGCAGTGGGTGCTCTGAAAGCATCACCATAGAAATAATTTAATTAACTGGTCCTCTTAGATATTTCCATAGTGTTTGTGTTACATCTCTTCAGCTTCATTTCACACATGATCCCATAATATCTCTCTCTTCAATAGTTAAGATAATTTATTTCCAATCCAGCAGTATTTCAGCAGGATACTGTATGTACTGAACCTGGTTTTCCAGTACAAAGCATTAGAAAACTCCTGCTTCACCCAACCAACTCCTAGACAATCCTCCCCCACAGAGGTTAATAAACTGAACAGAGGAATGGTAATATGACACTTCATAGCTCACCTTTTGAGCTATGGGTGGGTGGGTGGGAGCGGTGAGGAACAGAGGTTGGGAATTTTTGAATCAAATAGTGATTTCTACATGTAGAAGTCAGCAACAGCAATGACAACAAAAAATTAGTTTGTGTGCAAAAATGGTATCAGTACAGAAGGACCTTTCTTAAAGTTAATAATGAGTCTGACCTATTCATAAAGTAATTATACTAATTCTCTATTTCAAGACTAAATCTTGATAGATTTTCTATTTTTTTTAAAAAATAGGATTGGATTCTTCTTTTTCTATTATGCTAATCAATTGGCCAATTGAAAAGATTACGTTGCAGTTAAAATACAAGAATGCAACATTTAGATAAAACTGAATTCTTTCATCAAATCCAACTGGTTGGTAACTGAACATAGCTGCCAGACTCAACACTGAAAATAGACTTTTTCTGGACCTAGAAATTTCTTATTTATCCTTTAATTTAATATTTTTTCATTTACATGTCTTTGATTGCTGGTCATTTTCTTCATTGTTATTTTTATGTCATAATAAGATTTTCTTGAATGTTTTTTGTTGTTTTTTTTTGTAACAACATTTATTCCCGGAAGGATCAAACTAGATTCTTGGACACTTTTCATTGCAGCCAAATACAGTGTTAATCTGTTGTTTTTTTATTTCATTAAAATATCCTGAATTTGGTCTCTTCTCATTTTTCTGCACCAGTAAAATCAGATGAGATGTTTTCTCTATTTAAGTGCCTTGAAAGAGTTTCTCTTTTTTCCTTTTTAAAATTTTTATCTCCTTCGTTTCTGGGGTCTCCCCTTTTGAAGACTCAGCTTCAGGCATCCATTTTGCTTGCAAAGTACATAGTTTGCGAATCAGGTCAACATTATTGTATTACAAATTACCCTATTCTGTACAGTATTCCCTAAAGGATTTTTAAAAGTTCCTATTGAGCAAGCCAAATGAAGTTAGTTAGGTAAATGGAATACTATAGGAGCAGCAAACTTTCTGGCCTTTTCTCTCTTTGATAAAGATGTTAGAACCAAAAATGATATACTCACCTTCAAGGCAGGAATTTCCACATTGTCCCCAATATTAACTGAGCCTGAAAGAATAGTTCCTGTCATCACAGTGCCTTGACCCTTAATGGAAAAACAGTGGTCAATGGCCATAAGAAATGATCCTGAAGGATCTCTTGTTGGTATATAAGCCTCTGACTTTAGGACCTAAAAGCAAGAGAAAATAAGACCTGTATATTGACAAAATGTCACATAAGACACAAAGAAATGAAGAGAAAAGGTATGTGATTGATTTTACCACGGCATAGCTTTCTGTTGCGACAAGACCAGAATAGTCCAAGGTCAAATAAATTGTTTGCACTGCCCAGGAGGTGCAGATTTAGCAGCAGCAACTGGATTTGATTTTCTGCCTTAAAGTTTTGATGCAGCGCAATCAGCCTGATTAGCAAAATATGTCACAGAAAAGTTTCTGCCAACACCTATGCAAATACAGCGGCAATAACTATTTATAATTCTGAGGAAGAAAGGATACGTACTAGTTCTCAGAATGCACATACATAATTAAAAGATCAAAATGCAGAAATTTTTTTCTACTCTCCTTTATTTTTACAACTTTGTCTAATAGAAAAATTATGGCAAGATTTTGAAGAACAATAAAGGCACACTGGCAATTGAAGTTTCATTTTCCACTAGCTCTATCCAGAAATACATCACTAAGAATAAGCAGCTGGAGAAGAAAGGAAGTTTCAGGAAAAAGGGGTATGAGAAACTCAAGATCTGTCAGAAGGACTATGAGAAGCTGGAGGAGTACCAAGGCCTGAAGGAGGAACTGGAGAACATGTAGAAAGTAAAGGCCAAAGTGGCCCCAGTGGTGACAGGAGCACCCAGAGCTGTAGATGACATCATGACCGGCTGTAAACTGAGCATATACTGATCCAGTATCTGATTTTTTTTTTAATATAAACAATGCTGTGCTTCAATAGTTAGATGACCTAGACATTGGTATTTGCTAATCTAGATAATCTAGATGAAATATTACTATATATTGCTAGTCCATGTATGATATCCCATATGCTAAACAAATAATAGTAATAGAGCTGCAATCCCAGGAAGAGTGCAGTGCTAGGAATAGCTAAAACACTGCACAGAATCCACAAACTCTCAGGTCTCTGATAGAGGATCCGGGATTGAGGAAGATACGTACCAGCTACCCACTTTCTTCCTTTGGGCCCTGTATTTCTCTGGCTTCTCACACTTTCTTTCTGATGTTGCTGTCACTTGGCACAGCTACATCTATCGCCACCAGATGTTACTGCACATAATGCCATCTGCGTGGTTGGGCCGTTCAGTGTATGTGTTCCTGACTGCATCTTACACCCTGTCACACCTTGACAGTGCTGGACTGTCTCTGAGGCATCTCTGCTTCTATGGATCTGCTAGTGCCTGTTGTTATGCTGATATGATCAGTGCCTCAGTGCACTGAATGGTATTTAGTTCTATAAACCTGTTGTAAATGCATCAAGCCATGATGCATTTATCAGTCTCAGCTCTTATTTAAGAAATGGGGATATAGAATACTCACATGCAAAACTGTTAATGAACGAAGAAAAGTTAAATTCCATACATACTTAGCTGAGAGTAAGTACTACTAAAATCAGTGGAGCTTATTTCCAAATAAATTGCATGGGCTTCTAGCACTCTATCATCAAAGGAATGTTTACCAGTCCATTGAACTAGGATTTTGATTATGCCTACAGCCTTGAGCCATCACATAATATTAATAATATTAGCATTTTTAAGATACATACCTCAATTAATTCCGAAACTCCTATTGGAGTCAGAGTTTCTGGGGCTTCTGGACCACCAGGTTTTGCTGCAGCAGAAACTATAGGACATCCATGGAACCTGGTCCAAAGAAAGAATCCATCTATGAGACCAGTTGTATAATAAAGTTACAATTCAGACATTTCCCAGTGTGGTTTGCATAACATCACTATTCTATTAAATTTCAATCTATCCCTAGCTATAATTTAACAAAAACAATAATCTAGCTAGTTTCTAAATTGTTTTAAAAATGAAAGAGGCATAACTGGAATTAATACAGCTTTGAATAGCCCCCAGCCACTGAGGATCTGCTCATCTGAGCTCTGAAAGGCTTAGATGAAGCCTTCATATGAAGACTTTCATATTTCTTGTGCATAGACTAGTAGCCTCCTGTAATACTGGCTCTGAAATAATAGAAGAATAATCTAATTTCCTGTAGCATCTCAAGATTGCTTTTTTACTTTCACCAGTATAATTAAACTATCACCTAGACAAGTTTGTTACTTTCCTATTTTCTACATGGTGCCGAAGAAATTCAGCTATAGGAACTCAATCATTTCAACATTGAAAGAATGTTCTTAATGCTAAACTAACATTTATTCTAGGCATATTTTGTTAAACAAGCCAGAGTCAAATTACCAACAAGCCAAGTAAATTACGGCTTATCTGATCAATACCTGGTTTACCATTCATCTTTTAGGCCAATATCATAATGTATCTCAGATGCCCCAGAAGAAATAAAGGAACAGAAAGGCATAGAAGTCACCTCATAAATCTTCAACCGCTCTAACATATCCACAGAGGTTTTCTATTTCTATATTGTTTCCTAATAATTGAAGCTTTTAAATGAAATATTAGACAAATACTGTAATTTCCCTACATACCTTTCCAAAACAGTGTTTTGTTTTGTTTTTAAAAATACATTTGAAGAATATATGGAAAAATATCATATATGGTATAAATTTCCCCAGCGAAACATTGTTTTTAAAAATAGTTTTAATCTAACTACTTAGTTTAAGTATTGCTATTTCTAACAGTAATATATTTAAATTCAGTTTATTCATCTAAACTACATCATTAAGTATTATCAAGAGTAGATAAGGTATTGATTCCTGGACATTATTGAAACTGCAGAAAAACTGTTATTGGCATTGTTATGATAAGTACTATCAAAGTGCTTTAAATATATGATCAACAAGAAGTCCAGAAAAATGTTTAATTGGTAAACCAAATCACATTTATGAGTTGAAAAGAGGAGATGGACAGAGAAAGAAGTCTATTGTCAGGCAGAATTAGAAGAAAGAAGTTCAGATGAAATAAGTGTCTTTTAACCCGAGAAGGGGCCTTCTTAAGGCACAATATCCTTACACCTCTGTGAAATAGATATGGGATTGAAGGGGGCCCAGAAAAGAAATCCGGAAGAATCCAGAATTTCAAGTCAAACACAAGTCTATAAGTAGCTAAACCTTTACTTCAAAAGAAAACATTTTAGCAGAATTTAATAATGACTATTTTTCAGACCTTGTTAAGAATGCCACTACTATTAGTTGACAAAAATGAATCATACATACAGCTGAATATATTCAAGACTGATCAAAGCCAATGTCACTGATATGAAAAACTGAATGACAACACATGGTATGAAACAGAATGCTGCAGAGGTCAACTCCAAGGTTGCAGCTACATTCCAATTGAATTGAAATTATTTTCTAAATCTATCAAAACTGGCATAAACATCTGCCAATCAGATACATTGTTTTGGGTCAGGGAGCAAATTAGGGCACTAAAGTAATAAGGGGTTAAACCTTATTGTACCACGGCCCACACGGAGCCTGTAGTTGAGGCATCTATAATTTCCGTTAGTCTTATAAATGTACATTTCTTCACATCCTACAAATTTTGTTTTCCAGCACAGTCATGGTTCACCCACATCTCTGTTCCTTGGGGTTCTGTTTGGATGGTAATTGTGCTGTTACACCCTGGACTTCAAAGGGAACAGACACTATTTGTATAATGGTTTCTTCCTCCTTGCATCCCCCATTCCACACAAAATCTGCTGTAGAATGTTGAAGGATCCTTGGGTAGATCCAAAATCCATGATTGATACAAAGGATGGAGAATTCTTGCTGCATACATACTAGAATATAGATAATCCTTGAACTTCCAGTTGCTTTATGACTGTGTGAAATTATGATGGGCCCAGAACAGGCACTTTATTGCCCATAAAACAGTCCCACGTATCATAAAATGTCATATCACCTTCCCCACAATCATGTGACCGCATTTCAGCTGCTGTGAGAAAAAATATTTTCTTTTCCCTATGGAATGGAATGGAGCGGAGAGGAACGGAACGGAGCGATGCAGAGCGGAACAGAATAAAATAACAGAATTGAAAAGGACCTTGGAGGTCTTCTAGTCCAACCCCCTGCTTAGGCAGGAAACCCTATACCACTTCATACAAATGGTTATCCAATATCTTCTTAAATACTTCCAGTGTTGGAGCATTCACAACTTCTGGAGGCAAGTTGTTCCACGGATTAATTGTTCTAAGTTTCAGGAAATTTCTCTTTAGTTCTAAGTTGCTTCTCTCCTTGATTAGTTTCCACCCATTGCTTCTTGTTCTCAAGTGTTTTGGAGAATAACTTGACTCCCTCTTCTTTATAGCAATTATTCGTATTCTTTATTTTCTGATTTTTAACCACTTAGCAATAGAGGTGGTCCTCATTTAACAACCGCTTGTTCAGCAACCGTTCATACTTGCAATGGTGCAGAACAAGTGGTACTTATACGGTCCTCAAAGTTCCAGCCAACACTGTGACACATCCACACAGTGGTTGTATCATTGTGATCCAGGTGCTCAGCAAATGGGCTGGCTTTCTGAACATACCGATGTCCAGTAGTCACATTCTCACAATTTGTGACCTTCCCCACTGGCTTTCCACAAAATCAATGGGGAAGTCAGCAGGAAGTCAGAATTTGCAATCACATGAAGTCCTCGCTTAAACAATGGAAACCAGGAATTCCTGTACAGCTGTTGTTATGTGGCATAGTCACTGGACATTGCACTTTCCATCAGCATAACTTGATGACAGCAATTTCAGGCCCAATTATCACTATTAAGCAAGAAGTAAGAGTACACAAAAGAACAGCTTATTCCTTGATCACAAAGTTTATGTAAGCATCTTTTATGAATAACTTCAGTAATAAACTTTAGAAACTATAGGTCAACCTTCATTTCTATTTCAGTTGACAATCTCAAAAAAGAAACCAACCACCCTCTAGAATGTGAAGAGAGTTAACCTTTGCAGAATCCATGCTGATTTTCTTTCATCAAGACTTATTCCTCTCTCTTCTGCCTGATAAAAGCTATCTTACTCCTTTGTGGCAGAGGAGTGGGTGTCAGATACAGCACAAAAGAGAAGTGTCAGAAAGACAACAGGTGTCTTTTCCCCCCCACCTCACTTTTACCTATGTTCCAAACCACAATTGATTCAACTTCTAACAGATTATCTTTGAGCAACTATGGCTCTCAACAACAACAAAATGTCTACCACCTTATCTAACTAACGTATTCAATTTAAAGATTTATTCTAAGGAAGTACGCTCAGTTCAAGGAATTACATCAAAAACTCCTAAAGTAGCATAGAAAAAAGAAAGTGAAAGTAATGCAACTCCTATTATGTAAGCAAGTTGGGCAGGTTACTTACTTAGTGTTTTCCAGGGTCTTATGCATTTTCTTCACCATCTTGTCGATGGCAGCTTGTCGCTTACCCTCGGGAAGAAGGTCAATTTTGTTCAAAACTACTATCATCTTTTGGCAGGCAATCTGTCCAATCACCAGGCACTCTGCTGACTGAGTCTGCATTCCTTTTGTTATATCTATCACAAGCATCATCAAGTCAATAATCTGAGCACCTGAAAGAAAGGAACAAATTTGTAGGAATCAAAACACCATTAACATGTAATTGTGAATATGGTAGTGAATGTTTCTTATGTCTGTTATATTTTTATTTAGAAATAGATGGTTTGAAAAACACTGTATAGGTAACAATTCAAGGTGTTTGGACATTCAGAACTAAATGGAACTTTCCAAAATTAGGACAAAAAATAATCAAAATAAAAAAAGCAAAAGTCAAAGTCAAAACTCTAAAAGTCAAGATTCTAAATTTGACATAAAGGTCTAATCTGCAAAGGAAACATCAGAAATGCAGGTTTTTGAAAAATACCTTATTACATATCAGAATCTATTTTTCTATGTTTATTTTATTAAAACTTTTTAATTCATATGGACATATTAGAATTGCTGATCAGATTTAGCAGACTATGGATGTAAGTATTTTCATAACTTATGCAAGAAACTTATGCTACTCTGTTCCAAACTCATCTTGTTCCTTTGCTCCTTAGCTATAATTATTTATTTATTTATTTTATTTATTTATTGTATTTCTATACTGCCTTTCTCCCGCAGGACTCAAGGCGGTGTATAGTCAAGAAAAAATAAAAGATACATAAACATCATAAAATTAATAATTAAAATTATAACATAGTTTAGCCCAAATTAAATAAAACCCAGAATTAGATAATATTTTACTCATTCCCAGTTAACATTAATTAGGAAGTCTTCAGTTAACAAAAGCTTATTATTTTATCCACAATGGAAAATTATGAACAGATTCAAAATAGTCTGTAATCTTAAATCAACCTGAAACTCAGAAACAGTTAGAAATAATGGATAATTCAAAAGTTCCTGTCATGAGAGCTTTATGAGTTCATTGGCAAAATTCAACACACAGCACATCAAAAATCCAAACTATTGGATTGTGTCCTAACTATGATAAATCCAGCTTGCTATTTGGCCTCATGTGAGAACTCTGAGTTGATTTGTTCGATAATCCATTTGTTATTTTTCTTGACTATCAAGAGTCTTGATTCTCTTCATGTCATGTCCAGATTCATACTCTGAAGAAGCTGCCCCAGTTGAACCAGTGGAATGTCAGCCTCAAAAGATAGCAAGCCAGGAGTTTATCTGGAAGCTATCAGGAATCTATCAATCTATCAAGGGAAATATATCATCTCCCAAAGTGCAAAGATCAAAGACATGACAGAGAGGCTTGGCGCAGGTGGCGCAGTGGTTAGAATGCAATATTGCAGGCTAACTCACTGTTCACTGCCAGGAGTTCAATTCTGACTGACTCAATGTTGACTCAGTCTTCCATCCTTCTGAGATTGATAAAATGAAGACTCTGATTGTCGGGGACAATATGCTGATTCTAAGTCAACTGCTTAGAGAGGGCTGTAAAAGCACTAAGTGCTATCACTATTATCCAACTAATCAAGGCCACTGATTATTATATCTTTCTCCTCTTTCATGTTGGAATAAACAGTACCACAAAAAACAGCCTAGGAAAAAAAATCAAAGGTCTAGGGTTAGGGTTAGAGTGGGGTTTTCATTCATACTTCTGATGCATGGTCAATATCCAATGAAGTAATGGAGGATTTCAGAGGTAAATTGCTGGTTCAAGAGATGGTGCTGTCAAGAAAAAAATTGTATTTGTAGACCATCATCTACACTATCTCCAATTATTATTGTTGTTGTTGTTGTTGTTGTTGTTGTTAGTTCGACTTATATGCCGCCTTTCTCCAGAGACTCAGGGCGGCTTACAGTGTGTTAAGCAATAGCCTTCATATTTTTGTATATACCTGCTTAGTAGGGCTTTTGCCCCCCCCCCCAGCTATGTTTTTTTTTTATACAAAGTCAGCTTATTGCTCCCACAATCCGGGTCTTCATTTTACCTACTTCAGAAGGATGGAAGGCTGAGTCAACCTTGAGCCTGGTGAGATTTGAACTCGCAGTAATTGAAGGCAACTGGCAGCTAAATGCTACTTTAACAGCACTTTAGTCCGCTACGCCACCAAAGCTCCTTTTGGCTTTTGCCAAGAGATCAGTGGTGAGTTGCCCTTGGTTCGCACTGGTTCTATAGAACCAGTAGTAAAACCGGCTGGAGGTTCTGCCCACCGACCCCGATGTCATGAAAACACTTCTGCACATGTGCAGAAGAGCATGCAAAGCAGTAGTAAAAGTAAGTAGAACCCAACCCTGCAAGAGATGGGCTCCACCTCACAAGGACTGGGAAGAATGTGTTTGGAAGACATTTCACTTGGGTCTATTTCTCTGACAAACTGAGGGACAAAAAGGACAAGTATAAAAATATCTTCAAATAACCCAAAACTTAGCGCTTTTTGACTGTGCCTTGCACAGTCAAAAAGCACTAAGGCTCATAATTCAAAATCAAATGAGTTAACAATATCAAAAACAATATTAATCAAAAAGCATCTAGTTTAATAGACTGAAATATTCCTTCCACATGCCAAACAGAAAAACAATTTTTCATTCAACAATTATTCAGAATAGAAGTAACTTCTCTTCTTCATCATAGTCCCATGTTTCTGCATCTGCGCCAATGTGAGATTCATTGGCCTGGTATATCTCCATAAGCTGGAGAGTGGATAGCCACTTTGTGACTGTACGTATTCACAAAACTGGATGGCTGTATCATTATGATATTATGCTTGAAGATAACGAGGTGTGGGATAATTTGGCTTTGAACATAAGCAGGGGAACAGAATGCACAAATGACTTGCACTTCATTCTCTATGCTTCTTTGTTATGTCTGAAATGTAATCTGTGCTTTTCCCTCCACACTTAGATGTGCAAGCTCCCGCAGAAAAGAAACCTGCACATCTCAGATATCCAAGGCAATCTAAAGAAGCACAGAGACTATGAAATATAAAGCATATGGGCTTCCTGTACTTCTCCCACGCTACTAGAAGAAATTCAAAATTAGTTTTAATAAAAACTACTAAATCCATATTTCACCCCATCAATTTATTTGGCTGAAAGAACTGATATATTTGGCAATTAGTAATGTGTAGAAATTTCTTAAGACATACTTTTATGATTTTTTTTTCTTCAGAACATTTAAGAAAAGAGCAAAATCTGATTCCAATTTACATATTAAATTGGGAAGGATTAATTAGTTCATATTAAAACACTAATCAAATGGCCTATCTATGTCCACAACATAATAAAGTTTAGAAGCTGTCAAACACAAAGATTCTGACTTCTGACATTGTACTTCATAAGCACTTTCTGATATTCGTGCTATATGTGGTTACTTAAATCAACCTGTGGATCCTGCACTTCCCCAAGCACTCCAGAAGAGTTAGCCACTGTTTGCTCTTAATTTTCTTCAATTTTTTTAATGTTTTCTGACATTCATTTTAACCCAACTATTAACTGAAACTTATCCCAAACTGAAACAAAAATAAAATATGAAATTTGTAAATTAAGGCAAGCAGATTGAAGTATTATGCATTTCCAGAATGGAGCTGAATTCTTAGAACAAGGAACAAAAATTAATTGATTCCACAACTCTCTTCTTAGCATGTAAAACCTATTGATGTTTTGTCTTGAAGGGCAGGAGATCCTGGGTTGAATAAGAACGAGGATCTTTTTTATATTCCTTAAAGCAAGAAAGCAGTTGTTTCTTGACAGCATGGTGTTTGCTATCAAGCCAAGCATGGTTAAAAGAAGATTCCTATTAACAGCAAGTGGACAAGTAAAGAGAATTGGCTGAAGGAGCTGAACAAGTTGAGGATTCCAAAGGCACTGATAAGGGCCGACTCATCCATAACAAACTTAGCCTCATTTATTTAATTGTCATTCTTCTATGTTCTGGCTTAGTTAAGGACAAACAGGAAGATACTATTATTAACAACAGGGTTAACGTTTGGCAATCTGTGGGTATCAAAGACAGCAGAGCTGAGCAAAGGAGTTACCCTTCCATAATGGAAAACTGATTGGGATTTCAAATCCTTTTAAAATGAAAAGGATTTCATTTTATGCAACACGTGTGGTATATAGATTGCTTAAAAGGCAGTAAAATTCATTAAATGCCAGGCATGCTTGAGAGTCATTCAACCATGCACAAATCTATTTGCCAGTGGCAGCAATGGGAAAACTGCCCCAAAGAAAGTTACAATTGCTCTTCTATAGACCCAGTGACTGGAATTGAGGCCAGACAAAGATAAATGAAAAGAAACCTGATTTAATTGCAAGGAACAGGTCAGCTTTGATGAGCTAACTTCTTTGAGTACTTACACACTTCCATCAATAATTAGACCTTTATTGGCTTATAATTTACTGTTCTTTTGCCCTAAGGGATGTCACTTCACTAGATTGTCTATTTGAACATGAGCTTCAATAAAGACAGGGGAACTCTCTGGGTGCTTTTGTGCAGAGACTTCCAAATCATTTTTTAACAGGTCTAAATAATTTTTAGGGACGCTAATTGTGCAAACATTGAAATAACAGTTTCAGTTACGGCGAACATTGTTTTGCCCTAAGTTTGGGTGTGCCATCTCATCCTGGAAGTTTTTCCCAGTCCTTGCCCTCTGCAATCATGTTATTTTCTTTAGAAGAAACTGGAGAATGAATAAAATCCACTGAAGATTTATTTGTTTGTTTGTTTATGTGTAATGTATTTATTTATTTTTTGTTTATTATTTTATACACAGGCCACCTCACCATTGATTGGGGGAGGGGAGCAGCAAAGAATCTAACAAATGTATTAATTCCTCACCAAGGGATGTAGAAAGATCCAGTAATTGCTGTTTTTCTATTTCAGTTTGTAAATCCCATTCAAGAGCCTTGAATTTGGCAGATGGGAATAAGGAAACGGTTACTCACTGTTTCTTTCTGCAGAAAAAGCTCGTCAATATGCAGCTATTTAGCTGTCTTGGAAGAGTGCTGGGAGCCAAGACTGGCTCCATGATACTTCTTCCCTTTCCCCCATTTCCCCAAATGAGAAGCCTCTTTTCTTTCCTTCTTGCTGCCTGACTTTTGTCTTTTCCTCCCAGGGAGTTGCTAATGTATAAGAAAAACCATTGAATTAATTTGATGGGTCTTGACCCATTCTAAACCAAAGGGCATCTCCCAAAAGACATCCTATCCCATCAGAAAGCTATCACATACCCCATTACCAGAACTTGCATCCTCTCTGCAAACATCTGTTCAGGAAGAACAAGGCAAAATCTGACAGGCAAAATCAACCTGCTTGCACCAGCTAGATTCCAACAACTAGGCTACACTCATGTGCTCACATACACTGCCCTGTTTGCACTCATTCCATCCCAAACAGTGATCAGGACTTCCAGGGAAGCAGTGGAGAACTAAAGACAGCTTTACAGGAAGCAGAACTGATGACCATGGCAGAAAGAGGAGCCGGTGAATAAAGCAATTCCCTGAATTCCTCTCTTCATATAAAGGATGGGGCTTGGGGTTGATTCCCCAAGTGGCTCCCCATGATGAGACCATAAAATAGCAGTCTCCTCCAAGTTTCAGAACTCTGGAAGTCAGGAGAGACTGTTTTGTCCAAGCCACGGTTGAGAAGCCTTTGAAGCGATACTGGGTTCGCCCACTCCCTTTCTCTATCACTTTTACTGTAAATGACTTGTAGATTGCTTTTTTGGTATTAGGAACTTTTAGGAGGACCAGTTTTATTACCCTGAGTGATTTTCCCTATAATGCAAGTGAAAGAGGTTTTATGTAAGTTTAAAACTTTAAAAAAAACCTTTTTTATTTGGAAATAAAGAGCAAAAGGATGAATGGAATGTTGATTTTGGAAAGCTTTGAAATGGTATAGAAGGTCGGATTGACTGGAAATAAGGTTCTGAAACAATTATAAAACTCCCTGTGGTTTGTTTAAAATATTAATATTACTAAAAATATATGACAATTTGAATTTAAGTGTAAAATATTTCCCTGGGAAACCATTTGGGATGAGAGAAAAACAAGACAAGAGGATACCTTGAAGGCTGGTTACTAAAGACAACCAGAAAGAATGAAAGATTGTAATTAAAAGAGAAGACCACTAATATAATATAGAATGGAGAAAAGTATTTTAACTCTGGAAGAATTCAAAGATACTTGGCAACAATATACCCAAAACTTTCTCTTAGACTGTCTGATACTATAAAAATAGACTTAAGAGAAGAGACAGAAAAGGATATAACTAAAAACCATGTTGTTTTGAATATGGGTTTAAAACTGACGGGATACAATTCAGTTAAGAACTGTCTCTCTTAGCAAAAGAAATCTGGGGCTCAATTGTGGATGTACGTCGAGGACTATCTGTAATCAGGAGAGCAGAAAGCTTTTGGCATTGTGTTCATGAGACTGGTACTATCTGAGCATATCCTAAAATCATTTCAATATTCCTACATATGCCAGATGCTGGTTGCCCAAGTTATATGCCTCTCTTCAGAATCTCTACCACCTCTACCCTGGTAAAAGAGAAACCAGGAAGAAAAGCAAAGAGCAAAGAGAGCCAGTTTGGTCTATAAAATAACAGAGTTAGAAGGGACCTTCGAGATCTTCTGTCCCATGATGGCAAACCTATGGCACGCAGAGCCATATCTGTGGGCACATGAGTGCTGCCCTAGCTCAGCTCCAGCGCACATGCACACACTGGCCAGCTGATTTTCAGGGCTTCCAGGCCCACCAGAAGGTGGAAAACGGACTGTTTCCTGCCTCCAGAGGGCCTCCAGGGAGGGTGGGGAAGACCGTTTTCGCCCTCCCGTGCTCCAAGAAAGCCTCTGGAGCCTGGGGATGGCGAAAAACGGGCCTTCCAGGCCCACCAGTTACCTTTTTGCCGTTGCATGCCAAAAGTGGGGGGAGCATGGGGGTGGTCATGCGCACATGCACAGGGACGGGGGCATTGAATTATGGGTGTGGGCATGTGCGCACATGACCCCCCGTGCTCTCCCCACTTTTGGCACGCAATGGCAAAAAGTTTAGCCATCACTGTTCTAGTCCAATCCACTCTTCAAGCAGGAAATCCTATATCATTTTAGACAAATGGTTGTCCAATCTCTTCTTACTCCAGTGTTGGAGGACCTACAACTTCTGGAGGCAAATCATTCCACTGATTACTTGTTCTGTCAGGAAATTTCTCCTTAATTATAGGTTGGTTCTCTCCTTGATTAATTTCCATCCATTGCTTCTTGTTCTGCCTTCCAGTGCTTTGGAGAATAGGTTGATCCCCTCTTCTTTGTGGCAGCCACTTTAGATATTGGAACACTGCTATCATGTCACCTTATTTTCATTGAACGGTTCTAATGGTTAAGGCACAAGGCTAGAAGTAGGGATACCATGAATTCTAGTCCTGTTTTAGGCATGCAAGCCGGAAGGATGACCCTGGCTCAATCACTCTCTCTCGGCCCAAGTGTTATTGTTGTGGGGGAAATATTTGCTGCCTTGAGTTGATGATAAAAATAATAAAGGCAGGATATAAGTAATAAATAAATAGCACCGTTTTTTATTACTCCCCCATACATGTTACACTTGGACTTTGGGGGTATGAAATCACTGTGTAAAATAATCATCCCGTCCACACACACAATAGAGAAGAAACATCTCTTAACCACAGAACTAGGGCATGTCTTTATGAAACAGATTCCAGTGTAATTTAGAAGTTCCCTATTAGAAGGACAGTTAGGTTAACAGATTCTTTCTGCAAAGTAAAGGCAGGAAAGTGACACAATGGAACCACTATTGGCACAAAACAGCTACAATGTTTGAGACTGGGGTTCTTCTCCAAAGAATGAGAAAGAGGAAAAATCCTTGGTCGTTCATCCTTTGCTTCGAGCAAAATAAATCAGGAATGTGATCTTAGACATTGACCAAAACTTCCCTTTGATAATCTGCAGGGGATAACCTTTGACCATTCTGATGACTGTGATCTTTCGAGTCCAGCATTCCGCACCCTTATCCAGATGGGCTGGTACTGCCAAGAGTTGCAATTCAGCAACTGCTGAAGGGCCACAGATCCATCGTATTGAAAGGTTATATAAATGTGTTGCCTCATTTGGAATTAGAAGCTAGGGTTCTCTTCTAGCAACTGCTTTTCCAAATTCTCCCAATCAGTCTTGCTAATGCATTCGATAAATGCTTTTAAATGTATTAAATGAATCAGCTCTATGCTTTCACCTTCATTCTTCTAGCAACAGATTCTATACCTCAGTAATGATCCTAGTCCTAGCCCTGTCATATTCTCTTCCCTTCTTATCTTAGATTTCATCCTTCAACCCTTGCTTCTAAAATGTAATGTACAATGAATCATAGTTTCTGTATGATTGGAAAAAACAGTCATGTGTTTTTATAACAATGGCCTCAGAATTGGAAATAAAAATGCCACTTTGAAATATTAAAATTGTCCACAAAATGCTGCATCATACTGCATATAGAAAATATAGTAAGCAATAGTATTTTCCAAAAAAGCAACTGAAGTAAGAAAATACATAAATGTACATCTTTATAAGTAAATGGTAGGTTTACTGATGTAAACTTCTATAGCCGGTATTTCTTAGATAGTGTTGGGCTACAGAACAGAGTTCTTGATGTTTCTTTGTCATCTGTGGTTGAAGATGACAGTTGTTGGTGAAACATCAGGAAATCTGTTCTCTAGACTATAGTCCTGATGCTCAAAACTGCCCAAATGGTGAGTCATTTTAACAAAATAAACACCTCAGGAATATAAGATTAACTCAGAAGCAAATTATTCCTTGAGATTTATTCCTTGGGAGGAATGTGAAAGATAGGCTTATTCTTAGCAAGGTGTCCACAGTCTAACTGCCTTACATTATATTTGGACTTCAAGGCAGAGCTTGACAAAAAGATGAATCAGGCCTGACAATGCCAGAAGAAGCCTATTTCCTCTGTCAAACCCCTGTCCCAATGCACTCCCGTCTCCCTGTGCACTGAGAAAATAGTCTTTTCTTCAAGACTAAGTCAGGAAGCTATCACTCTGTACATTGTTCAACAAAATAAATCCACTTTTTTTCTCAGTACACAGAAATATACCCTCTCCATAACCCACTGAAAATGAGAAATAATCTGATCAGAGATAGAAAAACTCTGCTTTCTCAGAGTAAATGCGGAAATATTTGCATATTTCATCATTGGCCCATAGGTTCCTGATGCATGCTTTAAGAGTTTCAAAAAAATAAAAACTTCTAAGAAACTCCAAACAAGGTGACTGATTTCTCAGTACTTACGTTTCTCAAGGAAAGTGGTACATAATTATCAGATAATTTGCTTATGAGGCAAATTAGCTTGTTTTGCTCTGAAGGACTAAAATATGGCAACATTAACCCTGGCAGAATGTTTATGTTTAAATTTCTGTATACAAAAGGAGTCAATCCTAGGAATTTACTTTTAAATCAGGATTTTCACTTAAAAGACTACCTAATCAACATCAAATAAAAACAACACAATTACATTATTTCAATACATAATTGAAACTTTTTTACAATCACTGTGGGCTATACATTTTAACAGTTAGCCTCTTATAACACTTCTTTTATTTCTCACAATTCAAGAACTCTTAATAATTCTATAAGCTTGCTGCACACAATTTAAACAGTTAAATTATAAATTCGAGGCATGAGTTGTGTGTTCAGGTATTTTTATAAGGAATACGAACACCAAAGATGGATTTTCAGCTACTTAGTTCAAAGCTTATGAACTTTTGCCCCCTAAAAAATAAAAAGAAAACCAAAAAGGTACCTTCAGCTTGGCACATGATCATACTATTCCATCAGTATCTATCAATATCAAAAACTGTGAAGGCCTTGATCTTGAAACATAATAAAAACTTAGCAAGAAGAGGAAAAAGGAAGAAGGTCCAAATGAGAATGAGTTAAGAGGTTTCACATGTCATAAGAGAATAGTAAATACGGCATTTTATTTGTCTCTTTAAACTACTGCTACCAGTTAGGTTTAATTCTTTGGATCACTTCACAAAAACAGCCCAATTTCATCTTTCACTGAATTAAAGGAAAAGAAATTTAGTATATAGATGCAAAGTAATGTTGAACCACGGGCTACAATGAGTTACCATGTTTTAGAAAACTAAGTAACATTTCATCAAATATATTTAAAATATTTGTATTCACATTTGTTTGTTTTCTTGTGTGATTTTTACCATGTTAGGATTTCCTCTTAGCCCAGAAGAGAAAAATCTGCTGTTCTCAAGTATCACTGCTATTTGGGGGCAGAGCTGTTTTAATATGTACTTCCCATTCTGGGGAAGAGGAAATTCTTCAATTAATAAACCGGGTGGACTGAGGCGAGTTTTAAAAGGTTTAATCAATTTCATCTGCACTTAGGATAAAAAGACTGATTATTCTCCTCTTTTCCCCCTCCACACTAAATTTTTTTTAAAAAAAATCATAAAATAAATATTTTATTTTAAATTCTTTGAGATTAATATCTCCTGTTTCAGGAAATATTGTCTGTTTCATGCAGTGAGTATGAAACTTCCCCCTGTGACCCCACTCTTAACATTTTTTTTGTGCTTTTTAAAATTCCTACTCTGAAGCATGTAAATTATTCTCCACTTCTTATATAGTAACACCTTGGGAGAAACTATAAGCAATTCAGGATTTTTGTAGGTATCTCTAGGGAAATGACGGGGTGAACGCTGAAGTTTTTTCCTGACTATGCAAACCTTCAAAATCCCACATTAAAGAGAAAGGACCAAAAGTGCATGAACTATACAAGAGAAAGAAAAAAAACCCTCTATAAACCAATGCAAATCATGTGTCAGAACCGGATACCCAAGCTTTAGACAGACAATATTTTAAAAAGAAACAGGAATTCCCAGTGTGATTCCAACATCCCATAAGTATTTTGAGATATGCTGTTCCATCTGGAAGGTGTCATTAAACCCTAAAGGACAGAAGTCCTGGATAAGCAACAGGGAATCAACCACTCTTTAATTTTTCATTTGCTTCCTCTGAAAATCCAACACAGAAATTTATAAAAATGGTTGGAACATATTTTATGTATTTATTACACAGGATTTATCTGCAGTGTCTTTAAGCAATGTGTAATTACAGTAAACCCTAACTCACGCAATCTTGTTTTGAATAAAAGGGGGCTAATTTTTAATAAACAAGAATGAAACTAAGATTCCATGACTTCTGATTGATTTGCAACTATAAATCCCTACTGACTCACTTTAAGTGTCATAGAGATCATTACATTCTTTAAACCTCATTATCGTCTTCCTCATCTGTCAATCTATTTATAGTACGGTATAGTGGCTAGGGTACCAGACTAAACCAGAGACACCGATTTCTTCCAACCAGCTCAGAGGTGTAAATCAGAATGACAGAACATTTTTTTCTGGTTGAAATACATAGCTTCTAAGTAGACTTTAGGTCTCTTCCTGAGCTTACCCTGCTTAGATGTATCTATTGTAATAATTCTGTCTTTAAATTCATATTTTCATTTTACACCACAGAATATTTTAAAGCTGTTAAGTTAAATTGTGTAGCTTCACTCATATATTGGTAGCTGAATTTCATAAATTAAATATGAAATCCAACAGGATGACTATCAGAGTTGAAACAAATGCTATTAAATGAGACAGCTGAAAACACTATAAATATCACTGGAAACAGAATCTCATGGTTGAAAAGATTCTTAGTAGACTTGAATATTATAGGCACAACAATATGCAATATGCAATTTGATGGCAAGAAATATAAAGTTCTACACTTTATTTACCTTTCTTTTAGTAAGAAATAGTTTAATGTTCTATGTGAATCAGGCCAATGAAATAATATTGTGAATAGAATTCACAGTTAAAAAGCTATTGAAAGGTATGTACATATCCCCAGCCAAAATGCAGTAGCAACACATAACTTACCCATGTAACTATCAAAATAATCTGAAACTTCAAAATGAAACGGACGTTGGCTTACCTGAACGTCCCTTTTCAGGGCACTGCGACCACAGTCGCAGTGCCCTGAAAAGGTGGGAAGCAGTCATCCAATCCTGACAGACATTGAGTGAAAAAAATTCCTTCTTCGTGCTGTGACCACGCCTACAAGTCCCATGGTCCTTCAGTCTTTTGTCACGAAGGCGCGGCCACCTATTAAAATAGAACTATATAACAAACGTTAGTCACGAAACAAACCCCCAGCTCCGGAGCAGGAAGCCTAAAGGGCGGGGATGGACTGTGGTCACTGTGCCCTGAAAAGGGACGTTCAGGTAAGCCAACATCTGTTTTCCAGTGCACTGCTCCCACAGTCCATAGGTGAGATATACCCAAGCTTACTCATCCAGGTGGGAGGCTGACTGCTCCCCACACCCGGATCCCCAATGACATTCTGCAGCACTCTCTGGCCAAATGAAGTTTCCACAGAAGCATAAGTATCTATTTTATAATGCCGGATAAAGGGTGATATCGATGTCCAGGTAGCTGCCCTACAGATGTCCAGGACCGAGGCTTGAGTCGCCCACGCCGTGGTGGATGCAGCACTTTGCGTAGAATGTGGTAGGATCTTGCCGGGCAGAGGTCTGGCCTTCTGTTCATACGCTGAAGAAATGCAGGCCTTTATCCAGCGGCCAACAGTGGATGCGGAGATTCTCAACCCCATGGACGCAGGATGGAATGAAACCAGCATGGCCTCCGTACGTCAAAACGATGCTGTGCGTCTAATGTAATGTTTCAATGGCCTTCTCACATCCAGTCGATGCCAACGATGTTCTTGGCGATGTCGAGGAGCTGGACAAAAGTCCGGCAAAACCAGCTCCTGTGACCGGTGGAAGTGGGAGTTCACCTTAGGGGTGAAGGCTGGATCCAGCCGCAGGACTACAGTGTTGGCGTGGAAGATACATAAGTCCTTCCTAACAGACAACGCTGACAACTCCGACACCCTCCTCGCTGATGTGATCGCGAGAAGAAACGCTACTTTGTATGACAAGAATTTGAGGGCGACGGAGCCCAGTGGCTCGAACAGTGGTTCGATGAGCGCTTGTAATACAAAGGGAAGATCCCAGGAGGGATATCGGTGCACGGTAGGGGGACACAAATTGGTTGCGCCATGCAAAAACTCCTTAATCCGAGGGTGATGGGATAGCATTGGATAGGGCTTGCAGGATAAGACCATAGATAAGGCGGCGGTCTGCCTCCTCAGCGTGGCAGGTGTCAGTCCTCTCCTTAGGCCAGCTTGAAGTAAATTGAGAACGGCGGGAACATCAGCCGAGGTCAGGTCCACATGGTGTTCTGAACACCAGAGACAAAAGGCTTGCCACGACGCCTCATAAATTCTGGAAGTTGACTGCCTCCTCGAGGCTTGGATAGTGTCGATCACCTCGTCGGACAGTCGATCCCTCCACATAATGACCCTCTCAAGTGCCAGACGGTCAGCCGGAGCCACTGAGGATCTGGATGGAGAATGGCTCCCTGGCACAGAGAGAGTCGCTGCGGAGGAATCTCCCATGGACGAGATGCCGACAGGGCCACCAGATCTGCATACCACTGTCTTCATGGCCAATTGGGGGCCACCAGAAGTAACTCCGCGTTTTCCGCTACGAGCCTCCGGATGACCTTGGGAATGAGAGGAATAGGAGGGAACGCATAAAGAAGACCTTCCGGCCATCGACATCTGATTGCGTCGTGGTTTTCCGCTTGTGGATGTGGGTACCTTGATATGAAACGGGGAAGTTGTGAGTTCAGATGACTGGCGAACAAGTCCATTATCGGCATCCCAAAACGAGTCGTGAGTTCCTGGAAGAGAAGGGGATGAAGCTGCCACTCCGCAGGGTCGATCTTTTCCCTGCTGAGCCAGTCTGCTCGGGTATTGTCTGCTCCCGAAATGTGATCCACTGAGATGAACTTCAGGTGACATTCCACCCAATGGAACAACCTCTCCGACTCGAGCATCAGTGACTTCGAACGAGTGCCGCCCTGGCGGTTGATATGCGCCTTGGCGGATACATTGTCCGTGAGGACCAATACGTGGGAGCCTTCCAGAGTGGACTGGAAGTGGATCAGAGCCAGACAAATTGCCCGTAATTCCAGAAGATTGATGCTCAGCTACCTCTCGGCCGGAGACCACTGACCCTGGGTCACTAGATGCAAAAGATGTGCTTCCCAGCCTTGGAGACTCGCGTCCATGGTAAGTACAAGTTGACTTGGGTCTAGGAAGTGACATCCGTGTCTGATCGCTGGAGAAATCCACCAACGTAGAGAAAGTCAGGTCTGTGGAGGTAAAACTATCCTGCGACTTGAAGTGCTGCGTCCCGTTCGTTGGAATGGGAGAAGATGCCATTGGCGCGGACAACAGTGCCTGCGGGCCCAAGGCACGATGTCAAAGGCCGATACCATCTTCCCCAATAACTGGGAGAGGTACAGAAGGGAGACAGATCTGTGAGCCAGAACCCGTGATACAGAGTCTGCTAGGCTTTGAATTCTGTCCGGGGAAGGGAAAACTTTTCCCAGGTCTGAATCTATCACGGCCCCTAAATGAAGTATATGAGTGGACGGTACCAACTGGCTCTTGGGCACATTGATCGTGAAGCCATGCTGCTGAAAAGTGGTGATCACCCGGCTGATATCCTTGCGGGCTGATGCAGGGGAAGAGGACAGGACTAAAATATCGTCCAGGTAACAAAGTACCCGGACTGGAACGGTCCGCAAGAACGCTGCCACCACCACTACCAGTTTGGTGAATGTTCTGGGTGCAGAGGAGAGCCCGAAGGGCATTGGACAATACTGGTAGTGGCAGCCCGAGTACTCGAACCGAAGAAATCGCCGATGGGAAGGATGTACCGGGACATGAAGGTAGGCTTCCCGGAGGTCCACAGACTGGAGAAGGTCCCCCTTCCGGACACACCCTAGAATGAAGCAAAGGGAGTGCATCTTGAACCTGCGATAAGACACCGACAGGTTCAAGACCTTTAGGTTTAGAATCCCCCGCAACCCCCCGAGTGCTTGGGGACCAAAAAATTGAATAAAATCCGGAGCCCTGATGTTCCGGGGGGACCGGTTCTATAGTTTTGATGGACAGTAAGTGGCGGACCTCCTCTTCCATCAGCTGCTTCTAGTCGGCTGAAGTTGGTACCGGGCAGTGTACGAAGCGTTGTGGAGGGCGACCTGTGAATTCGATCTGCAAACCATCAGAAATGGTGCGTAGAACCCACTTGTCCAAGGTGGACCGTTCCCATCGGCTGTAAAAGTGTTGCAGACGCCCTCCGATGGGAACTGGAGGTTGGGCGTCACTTGCCGCGCCGAAAGGGCTTGAATCCCGAGCCACGAGCCAGACGCCTTGTTGAAGATTGAGAGCGACCCCGATCCCGGAAGTGCTGGCGATCCTGGAATCGGTCACTCCCATATCCCGAAGAGCGTTGAGGGAATGGTCCTGTTGGACCGGAATAAGCCTGAAAGGGCTGCCGTTGCGAGTAAGGGACATAACGACGCTCAGGTCTCCGGTAGGAAGATGGTAGGATCTTTCTCTTATCTTTATCTTCGACCAACAGGGGTTCCAAGGCGGATCCGAACAGTTCGGTGTTTTCATAGGGAGCAGTGGCCAGTTTCCATTTTGCCTTGGCGTCTGCCTTCCAATTGCGGAGCCAAAACAAACGCCTGGACGTAACGGTCGATGCCAGCATACAGGAGGCAAACTTCGCCGATGAAAGTGAGGCGTCTGCGGAATATTCGGTGGCAGCCACTATTTTATTAATGTCCTGGTGCCACCTGGTTTCTTCCGGGGGCAGGCGCTCCTGCAGCTGCCTAAGCCATATCAACGCAGCTTTATTAAAAAATGATGTCGCCGTGGCCGTTTTAATAGCCCAGGTCGCCGTCTGATGCGCTTTACGAAAGGACAGTTCAGTCTTACGGTCTTCAGATCTAAGGCCGTCCAGGGCATCTGTTGACATAGTGGACGGATTAGAGAGACTTGCCACGGGCGCATCCACCATTGGCAGTGACAGGAGTTCCTCCAGCTCAGGTGCAGCACAGAACAGCTTTTCATCTAGCGAGCTGGGTGCCGTAAGAGAGCCTGGTTGAGACCATGGCGCCCGAATCCCCTCTGAAAAGAGTTGGGGGCAAGGTATAAAGTCTTTGTCCGGTTTCGAAACACAGAATAGTGACTCGTGAGGCCCTGCAGAAGGTTGTGTATCAGAGGAAGGGGCGACCGCCTTTCCCAGGTTCGTCGCCTGACGGAACTTATGCAGAAGGGATTTGAACATAGACGGCCTGAACAAACCCGTAAATGCGGGGGTATCTGATACAAGGTCCTCATCCTCCGACAGCTCCACATCTTCAGGGAGATCCTCTCCCTGCTCAGACTCGACTGAAGAAACGACCTCCCTATGGCGAGGTGATTGGGCCCGCACTGTCTGAGGGGCCAGGGTTGGTGCCAGGAATGGTTGCTGAATGGGCATAGATGCGTGCTGCATGCTTGCCACCAAAAGAGAAGACATAGCCGAGGAAAAGAAGGCTTGCAAATCCAATTGACCCCCCATTATATTGCCATCTGCAGAGTGAATGCTAGCCGCTGTTGGTGTGAACGTGGCTTCTGGAGGCCTCCGATTCGAGAATGAAGATGCAGTGACACCGACCGAAGAGATGTCTGGCAATGCAGGGAAACACCCCTAGAGAGACCATTCGGGGTCCCTATGGTCGCCACACCACCCTGCATCGACGACGAAGCTGGGACCGCTGCCGCGGGATCACTCTGGATGGGAATGCCCGAAGTAGCTTTGGGGCACTTAGGAACCGGCTCGCCCAATTCTAGCGAAGCCTGAACCACCCTCTTCACCTTATCATATTGTTTTTCTAATGCCCTGTGGCGCCGCAAAGCGTCCTTATCAGGGGCAGGTAAGGCCTTAGAGTGTTTGGTTTTGCGGCTAGATGTAGTAGACCGTTTGCTTGAGATCTGTTTATGGCCCGCGGGGGAGGCAGGAGAGCTAACCTCAATTTCGAGGTCGGAAGATAAAGAAGAATCCGCCATCTCTGTTTTAGTTGTCTTGGTGAAGGTTTTACGAGGTAATGGCCGGAAACAAGTGAAATCACCACCAAGAGGGTCGTGTGAAGCCCCCAGCGAGACCACCCGCACCACGCTCTCCCCAGAGAGTCTTACAGGTAAAATATCAGCCAGTAGAGCAACCGCCCAGATAATTGAAGCCAGCACTTATCTGTCAGTAGGGTAAGATGTTCACAATCGCCCTTGGTGCTGACTCTGTAGCTGCCGCCTATTAGCGGTGTGACTCAAACAAATTTCAAAATGGCGGCCGCTGTAACATCCAAAATGGTGGCGAGTTGGGCAACAAAATGGCAGCCGCTGACCAAAAAACGGCCAAAAATGGCAGCCGCGCTGAGGGCGGTAAAATGGCGGCCGCTAATTGACAGGCGGACAAACTGGCGATCTCAGGAAAAAAATGGCAAAATGGCAGCCGCCAATTGAGCGGTTGAAATTTGCAGCCGTAGTAAGAGCGTGGCAAAGAACGGCGGCCGCGAAGAGCTGAGGCAGCTGAAGCGATCTGCCGCAGGAAACTGGCGGCCACGCAGCTCACAGGATGGCGCCTCGAAGCGAGGCTGCTCCGTCTCCCAGTAGAACGTCAGAGCCTGTACGATCCCATACAAGGACTCCGGAGCCACTTGCTAATGAGAGCTTTGACGAGGTGCGAGGAAACAAACCAGCTCGCCAGCTGCTTCCTCTCGGCACCGGAGGCTAAAACGGGCCCGTCAGCTCCGCCCCGAAGGGTCAGAAAGCTGAAAGCTGCAGTCAGAAAGCAGGAGAGGCGTGGGGTGGTCTGGAGCCCCAGAGCCACCTCGCGCGCCTCAACAGCGGCCAAGGATCTTCTGCTCTCTACCGAAACCAACTGATCAAAGGAAAACAAAAAAGGGTCCTAAAAGCACCTAAAAATCGCAATTACAACTAGCACGAAGAAGCACTACAGTCCTGTCAGCGACTGAGTGAAAAAAGACTGAAGGTCCATGGGACTTGTAGGCGTGGTCACAGCACGAAGAAGGAATTTTTTCACTCAGTGGCTGTCAGGATTGGATGACTGCTTCCCACCTATGGACTGTGGGAGCAGTGCACTGGAAAATACCTCTTACAAATATGTTGGTCAAATTAAAAGGACATTGACTATTTTTTCATATAATAAATATCCAAGTCCATCATCCGGAGCATTCAAATCCTCTTTGAAAAAATATATATTTTTAATTCTCAGGTACAAGCTTAAATACCTTTGATTAACATCTAAATAAAGTTTTCTAATAAATGCACCCTGATAAATAGAACTGAAAATATCTAATCAATGACTCCTAAATAAACTAAGAAAAACATCGCGGTCCCAAGACCTTACATTAAAAGACCACACATCATCACTATTAGTTCAAAAGCAAGATAATTTCAGGATAAGATGTTGAATTAAGTTCTATATGTGCTGAACATGTCTATGGAAAGTTTTTAAGGGGATGCCAACATTAATAAATGGATCTTCTACATAAGTTCGGGGGTGCAGTGGGTCAGTGGCTAAGATGCTGAGCTTGTCGATCAGAAAGGTCGGCAGTTCAAATCCCTAGTGCTATATAATGAAGTGAGCTCCTGTTACTTGTCCTAGCTTTTGCCAACCTAGCAGTTCGAAAGCACATAAAAAATGCAAGTAGAAAAATAGGGGCCACCTTTGGTGAGAAGGCAACAGCGTTCCATGCGCCTTTGGCCACATGACCAAGGAGACGTCTTCGGACAGTGCTGGCTCTTTGGCTTTGAAATGGAGATGAGCACTGCCCCCTAGAGTCAGGAAAGACTAGCACGTATGTGCGAGGGGAACCTTTACCTTTACCTATAAATAAGTTCAGCATATTCAGATAATACAGAATCTACACCGCAATTGAACTGTTAGCCATCCTTTTCCAAGATCTTAGGATTCTGCATTCATTAGCCTTCACCTCATGCTACTCCAGAAAGAGGAGTGATCTAGCAGCAGCACAGCCTTACAACTAACATTAGCCCAACCAGTTGGCTATCTGCAACAATCAGTGCCTGAAGCCTCTCAGACCACTGCTCAATGATAAGCACTGATTCATAGGTAGTATAAAACTCTTGATGCACTTGAAAGAGTCTTGGCAAGTGAAAATGATAGACTAGGAAGTTGAGGCTGCCTAAAGGAGGGAACGAGAAAACATCCAAACAAATAAGGACATACCTGGCCTGAAGATCTCTTAGATGGAGAGGAGAAAGCAAGCAAGATCTCTGTACTTACCAAGAAAGAAAAAGAAAAGCAAGATTTGGGCAGCTCTTACTGGGATGAATTTTCCAGATTATATCATCGTAGATAGGATTCTGGAAAACAGTAGTAATTATTAACACTATGATGAAACCAAATACCGGCATTCTGGTTAATTAAAAAACTTGGCAAGCGAAGTGGTCAAAATCGGATATTTCAGAGCTGTGCTACAACAGTCTCTATGTTTAATGGTATATTCTTCATTTTCTTCATTTTTTAACTCACTAAAGTCTTTTGTATCGTTGCATGAAAAGGCTTCAGAGTTGGGGCCCTCAGGCTAACAAACTAGTTCTCATGCAGCACTCGTGACAGTTAAGTTTGAAACTCCTGCATTATATTGTGTTAGATCTACAAAGGGAGAGTAATTGATACTGAATTCCTGGGTTCTAGTATTAAGTCTTGTGTATGTAAGAGCCCATTGGATTGCTTTGCTTTTAGCTTCTTTGTTTCTGATTCAGTTCTATTACTTATCTGTCATTAATCAAGGTTCCAAATGCTATTCCCCAATACTTTCAAGTACTGACTTTTAAGAGGTTGAGAAGACTACATTCTTATTTACCAGTTTCCATAAGAATATCTACAGCTATAATACCAATAACCAAAGGTAGTATAGTATAATTTCTTCCAATTTAGCAAAATTATATAAATATTTCTTATAAATAATTACTAATTATGCACATGTAGTTCAAGAACAACTTCCAAAATTATACAATAAACTGAAATCACCAAGTGTTCAGAACAGCAATAATCTACAACTATATATTTTTTTGTATTTCCCACATTATGAGATTATAATTTCAGGAAACCACAATAAAATATGATAAATCTATCTAGTCCTTTACATGCAAGCAGAGAAGATTGAAAACATGTAGTTTTAGTTTCAAATAAGACACATTTTTATGTAACATCCCAATACAGAAAAGTGTTTTTATTTTATTCAAAATTGCAATTACCAAATATGGGCTTTTAAAATAGAATAACAAAGTTGGAAGGGATCTTGGAGGTCTTCTAGTCCAACTCCCTGCTTAGGCAAGAAATCCTACACCACTTCAGACAAATGGTTATCCAACATCTTCTAAAAACATCCAGCGTGGGAGCATACACAACTTCTGGAGCCAAGTTGTTCCACTGATTACGGTAATTGTTCTTAGATGCTTGTTTTTAGATGCTTCTTAAATTATTACACAAATTACTACTAATTGTTTTTAGATGCTTACTGCTTAAATTACTACACATAGAGCACACACCAATTTCTCTAAGTCAGATATGAATGCAAGGTGCAATTTACTAAAAATTAGAAAAGGAAGCTTTCAGTTTTCAGTCTTCTCAAATACAAACAAAGGGAAGAAGTGTATCAATCAAAGTAGTTGAGAGTTACATCTCAAAAAGTCATTTTTAGCGCAATCTTTACAATAGATCGATAATGTCATCATTATTAGGAGAATTAGAGCCAGGAGACCCTTCACTGAAAGCCACATTGTATGCTTATGGCAAATAATTAAGGCAGAAATTTCAAGCTCAAATTTGTCAGAGTCCTAATTTTATATATGATAATTCTTCAAGCTGTATTGTCAGTCATATTTTTATCTAAAACATGAACAATGAGAAATGTAAGTTTTATTTCCTTCGCACAGAAAAAGTTCAATTTGTCTTATGCCTACAGTTCAATATACAGTCTACACAGAGAGGATCATTCATTCATTCATTCATTTCAACCCATCTCACTAAAAGAGATTCTGGATGGAGCACAACAATCACATCTAAGGATACCATGCATCTATTTTCTATTATTTCAATTAAAAATACATTTGTCATATACATTCAGCATTATACAATAGAAAAATATGTGCAATGCATCCAATATTTCTTTTTTTAAAATCAAGAGACATTGTTTAAAAAAAGTTTCCTTGGGTGATACAGATAAGATAAAAAAATGGTGTGGCTGTTCATTATTGATGTCAAGCTCTTGGCTACATGTTGAAGCGAAGTCCAGATAATGTTGAAAATAATGATGTATGGTTTGTTTGGAAGGAATATAGTCTCTCAGATAAAATTATTTGTACTTTCCAAGTTCAATTCAATTTTACATGTAGCACATAGGACTGGAAATCTTCCAACCTGAAGACACAACTGTTTTATTTGTGCGCGCAAGTGCGTGCGATGCTTCTGCGCATGCACAGAAGCGTCCGGGTGGATGGGCCGAGCCTCCCGACACTGCTGCTACTGGTTTGCCCGATCCGGGGCGAACTGGTAGCAACCCACCACTGACATGCGACCTATTGCCAGCATACAAAACTGATTATGTCCAAAGCCTCCAATAATAATAATAATAATAAAGTTTTACACTGAAAAGTGTTTGTGTTTTTAATACTTTAAACAATTGTTTCGTGATGTGAACAGTCCCAAGTACATACTAGCTGATCCACAAAATTCTCAAAGAGCTTTTAAATAAGAACAAAAAATCAAAAAATGCCACTTAAGAGTGGCAAGTTTGCTAGCTTCCTCCTACTATCATCAACCCTGGAATAACTTCATTCATAGTTACAAACATCTGTACTTACAGAAGGAATGTACAATACAGTGAAGAAGGGGGAAAAAAAGCTCAAGGCCCACATATCCTGTAGCTCTGCATTTCACAAACAAAAGGTTGGGGGAAGAAAGAGGGGGTGGGATACAGGGAATAAAGGCTTAAAGATTAAAGTCACAGGCAGAGACAGACGGCTCTGTTTTTTAATAACTGAAAACATGAGTTGTGCCTGAATGTGTTCATTGTTTTACCAGCGGGGGGAGAGTCTATGCATGCAGGACTTACTGGCGACAGGGCTGCCTTTCCATCAAAAGTAAGATTTACAAAAGAAAAAAAAATGACGCCAACCCAATGCCTTAATTTCCCTTCTTGTAATGTTTAATGATGCAAGTCAGGTACCCCTTCTGACTCACCAATCTCTCTTCATTAAATTGGAAAAAATTCAGGTACGGACACCCTAACAACAAATGTAGGACATTCAGATCCATTTATAAAGCAAAAAAAAAAAAAGCATGCATATAAGCAACATATGCATATAATTATTTTATGAAGGCAAATAAGTTATTGACCATCATATTTCAATGTTTAAGAAGTATTTTATAATCTGCACAAATATCAGGTGATGCTCTTATGGATAGTCTTAATTATTTCATGCATACCCAACATACTGAAATTCCGAATATTTTCCTTCAGGTTTACTTTCATATTTCTTAAATTTGGTTCATCCAAAGGAAAAAACAAAACAATTTATAAATGCAGAATTTTACCAGGAAAGTGATGGAAATGCTCATATAGGTGCCTCTATTATTAAAGAAAATCCTGGACATCAGATATAAAGCCAAAAGAAATGAAATCACTTTCTTATGAAGGAAAATTGAAAAGAATTCCACAATCTAGATTTATAAAAATCTATTTCAGAATGACAAGGCATTAATATAAACATATTTTAACTAATCTTGAATTTGAAGAAATCTTTTCGGTTTCATATTACTTTAAACGATGAAGAGGAAAGGAAATTAAGAGATAGAAACGTGCCATTCACAGATTCACCAATAATATAATAACTACTGAAAACATCAGATAAAAATTAACTACAATAATAATATTATTCTTTGTCTCTTTATAATTTGGGGGGGGGGGCCTTAATGAAGAAAAAGATGAATCCTGTAATTTAAACATTAAAACCAGATGCAGCAATAAACATGCATATTGTACAATGAAACAATCATACTCAATTAAAGTAAAATAATGTAAAAAAAACTTTTTAACCACAATTATGTAAATGAATCCTTCGGAGTCCTAAATCCATAGAATCTTTGCAGGAAGGGTAACAAAACATCGTTTATTATTAAATGTGCAAAGCTATATATTTCTAAAATAGTGTATAACCATCACAAGCAACTTGAGTTGCCTTATCTATTAGATGACATTGATTGATTACTCTCTTCTCCCACTATTATTTCATAATACATTTAAAATTTCAGAGTTAGGAAAATCATTACAGATTTAATACCAATATTATTGTGTAAAAAGTTATTCCATAAAACAAAAAATTGTTTGGCTGCAATTCAGCTTCAGGGCAAACCAGTAAAAGACTGGTTAGGACGAAGCTTAAGTCTGTACTCTGTTGTTCCTTAGTACTAGTACAATATAATCAGGGTGGTAAATTACCTTGTACAACCAAATTGTACATTAAAGTTTTGAAACAGTCCATTAAACGTAACATTATGAACAAGACTGAAGGTCCGAGTGGAAGACATTAGACATGCATTCCAAATCAAGGTTACGAAACTCAGTCTACCAGGCAGGCAATTGTCAGCAGGCATTGCAAATGGTCAACTGTTTCCACCAACAAGGGAGCATAATTAGCCCACAGGCTATACTGGCAACTTACCAAGATACAAAACGACATTGCTAATTTGTAGAATGAACCACCCACGGTTGAACTGGAGAAGGCTAGTCCATGATAAAAAGATCCAGAAAAATTGTCCTGATATAGTAAAAGCTGATAAGATCTTAGAATACGAGAAAACTAATCAAATTATTTCTACCTACCGAAGGCACATTTGACAGACAGAGCACAGAAAAAATACTACTTAAATGCTCTGGAGTCTAACATAGGATCGTATGCTACCCTCTGTTTTCCCTTCTTCAATTCAGATGTTAATATTTCTATGTTTAGGATTATTCTGATGGATCAGCATAACTCAGGGACAAGATACTTTCTTTACACTTTTTTAAACCTTTCAATCAATCTTCGAGGACCAAAAGGAAAACAGGATGACATAATGATGCTTTTATAGGAAGCAGAACTGAAAATTATCAGAAAAATCTTTTAAATGGCAAACTCCCTCACAAACCCTTCTTTGTTTTCCCAATTCACTTATAGGTAGTCCTTGATTTACAACCAAAGTTGGGGTCAGAACCAGGGGTGAAATGCTCCCAGTTCGGTAGCGATGGCAGCGGGTGGTTCGGAGAACCGGTAACAAAAATCCCTGCACCCCCCCTCTCCATGCCCAGTTGAGCCGCATGATCATCAGAGGCTTTTTTTTTAACTTTTAAAAGCATTTTTTCTACAACTTCTGATGAAAAAATGCTTTTAAAAATAATTTTTAAAAAAGCCTCTGATGATCGCGCGGCTCAGCTGGGATCATCAGAGGCTTTTCAAAGCATTTTTTTCTGCAACCTCTTGGTCAAAGAGGCGGTAAAAGAAATGCTTTGAAAAGTCTCTGACGATTCCAGCTGAGTTGCCTGATCGGCAGAGGCTTTTCAAAGCATTAGAAAAAATGCTTTGAAAATTTTTTTTTAAAAAAGTTGGCCATGCCCACCCAGTCACATTACCACACCCCCCACCAAGCCATGCCCACAGAACCGGTAGTAACAAATTTTACATTTCACCCCTGGTCAGAACATACTTCACTAAGCAATGTGATCATTAATTGAGTCACAATTTTACCTTTTTAACTGCAGTTGTTAAGCAAATTACATGGTTGTTAATGGCGATTATATGACCCCAGGATACGGCAATCATTTTAAAATATGTGCCAGTTGCCATGCACCCAAATTTTGATCACACGGAGATGCTGCAGTGGTCAGAAGCATGAGGACAGCCCATAGATGTCTTTTTTTCAATGTCTTTGTAACATTGAAGAGCCATTAGACAAATGGTTGTACCATTTGTATTTAGTAAGCCTGCTTTATAAATCCTAGTTGCCTTATATTCCTCCTATAGTTTCTGTTTTACAGGAAATCACAGGAAATAGTGATTTAATCCTCAATAATGGACAATGAGCATCCCTCACAATCAGCACCTATTCAGATTACTTTTTCATGACTAAGTAAACAATCCCTCAGAACATACCACTTCTCATTCCCCTTGTTCTTTTTTTTTCTGCCTCTTATTTAGCTGCCCTCATGTCCATGCAGATATAGATGTCAACATCTGAATTGCTTAAAGTCATTTACCAGGCACACAACTGGGATAGCATGTTTCTCCTCTTGCTTTTATTACAAAATGTAAATATAAACTTAAGCTATTGCAAACATTTTATTATGAAAGAATAATGGCGGTTCCCTACTTTTGGACATACCTGGGACCAAAGCACACAGGAACTACTTTTCTATAAACAGTGCCAGTTTTTTGGAACAGCCACCCCTGGAAATTAGACTAGCCCCTGACTTTAGAAGCAAAAGAAGTTGAGCTAATTTTAGAAGTAAATTGAGGGCCTATGACTAACTATTAGTTTGCTTTGCTAGATGGTTTTTCATTTATGTGTTTTACCTTGCTGGATTTTATTAGATTCTGAATGTCTTAATGATTATATTAAAATAAAATCGCAAATATCCTGGGTCAGTACAGTAGAACCCAAATGTGATTGATTGATTGAATGAATGGTTGATTAACTGGCTGGCCGGCTGACTGCCTGACCAATAAAAGATACATTGATCCAGCTTTGCTAAAAGTTATACTCTATGAAAATATAGCCTTAAAAATCTGTGGTCATATTATACATTATAAAATTATATCAAATACACATGATAAAGATATTTTCATGCTGATTCATGCTGATTTCAGAATGCTGATTCATTGTCTAAAAAATCTAGTACCGTCACAATTATATTCAACATCAGTTACTAATTGTGCTATAAATATACCAGTTATAGAATAGCTCAGCTCTGTCATCACTAATCTTATGTAATTGTTTTATATATCATAATTTTTCCATCTTCATCAATCTAGTAGCATGAATGAAAGACAAGATAAATAAAGCTTTCCAAAATTCAGACATTAACACATTTATATGTTCAAAAATCCCCTACTATCTGTAAACAAACTACTTCAGGTGGTTGTTCAGGCATCTTCATTACAGTGCAAATTCTCTAACTGGTGAAATGCTTAGAGTCAATCAACAAAAGAGTTCTCCCATATCTAAATAAAACACATCCTCATCTCATGTGGCTTTCTACACCTTGAAAGAAGAGATCAAATGTGATCACAAGTAGCCCAATGTATGAGATAAAAGTTACCACTCACAATTTAAAACAAAACTATCTCTTCTATTTTCTTTTTTTAATCTTGTCTAGGTATATCAAATATAGATTATTCCAATAAACTAGAATCAAAAAGTAATTGCAGTTCTCATTACTATTTTAGTTGTTAACACTGATTTTTCTCCCCAAGTTTCTCTTAAATATCTTTGGTTTTGTGTTGGGGAAGGAAAGCCCTAACTATTTGTCAGCCTTGTGAGGAGACCAGAATGGTCTTGTCTGACCATTGTCTAGGCTGCAGCTTTTCCTCCTGTCTAGCAAGATTATTCTCACAGCCTATTTACATTGGGCTACTCACGATCACATTTGTTTTCATCTTCATTCAAAAATTTTTTTTAGAAAGTAGGTTTATTGAGCTCTAACACATTTTTCACATAGCACTAACCAGTTAAAGGCATATAATTAATAAATTAAAAGATCTCACAAAAGTCCTAATTTTCTTGCTTGCATTAATTTTATGGTACCACACATCTTTCCTCATTCACAATTTGCATGCCTCTGTTAGAAATCCCATTCTATCCTATTTTCTCACTTAAATGTATATCCTATCAAAGATAATATTAGAGTGACAAACTTAAGACCTTGGAGCTAGGGCAGATAACAAGAGTAATGATCTACTTGTCAAGATGGAATTGACATAACATTTATTAAAAGTAACCAAAAGAATAGATAAACGTTCAGAAAATAAAGGAGCGCATTTTAGACCATAAGATGCTCTGGACTATAAGATGCACATTAGCTTTAGAGGAGGAAAACAAGAAAAAAAAATCTCCCTCTGCCTCCCTGCATCCATTCATCTGGCTAACGTCTTTGCATCAAACAGCAAACAGCCTGGTCAGCTTCAGCACGTTATTGCAGCCCCAGCAAACGGCTTGTAAGGGCTCTGCTCCATTGCGCCCACCACCGGTCAACTAAGCTGAGCTGCTGCTGCCACCAGAAAACGCTGCAGCCTTCGCAGCCGAGCAGCTGATTGGTAATTGGATTTTCTTCCTGGAATACCAACAATCAGCCGTTCTAGATGGTGGGGATCGCTGCTACTCATTCACCACCGCCACCACCCATTCACCACCGCCCAATCACTGGTAAACGGGCAGCGGTGGCAGCAATAGGCGGTGGCGGCGATTCCCACCATCTAGAACAGCTGATCAGTGCCACACAAACCCCCCTCCCCCCCACCACAATATTTGCTCTATAACACGCACAGACATGTCCATTCACTTTTGGGGGGCAAGGGCATCTTATAGTCCAAAAAATATGGTACATTATTTTAATTTCTGAGCTCTGCACAAAGTTTTGTAAGCTTTGTTAATATTAGAAAAACATGACAAAACTGTGCAAGGCTGTCATATATCAAAAAATGAACTACCAAGGAGCAATGTAAATGAGGCCACTGCGATAAAGAACTCTTTTGTATCATCAGTTGGCAAAAGGAATTTAAGGCTAGAACTCAAGGCTATGACATTAGGAGTTAAGCACCACAATGAAAGACTTTAAAGCTCACATATATGTTTCACAATGTTATATGCATGTATAAAATTCACAAATGAATGGATGTATGAATTCTTTTTTTTTTAATTTGATTTATATGCCGCCCTTCTCCGAAGACTCAGGGCGGCTTACAATGTGTTAAGCAATAGCCTTCATATTTTTGTATATTTATATAAAGTCAGCTTATTGCCCCCACAAACTGGGTCCTTAATTTACCTACCTTAGAAAGGATGGAAGGCTGAGTCAACCTTGAGCCTGGTGAGATTCGAACATGGAGTAACTGCAGACAGCTGGATGTTAATTAGGGTGCTTAGTCTGCAGAGCTATCCAGGCTCCAATCCAATTCCAATCCAGGCATAATTTATAATTAAATTTTGTACTAAATAAATCTGCCAAAATCTGCCACATGTATTACATATCCTAATGTGAGCTTACTTGACCCATTCAAGATACTAGCTTAAGTAGATAGAAGGTACAATGAACCACCTAAGCCACTTATAGCGATGAGTCAGAGATGCAACAAAAATTAATCTAAACAATGAACTGACTGCTATCACTGAGGGCTCCAGAAGATAACATGCAGGTTATTTGTTTTATTTATTTACATTTACTTTCCTTCAGTTGCATTATCCCATTTCTATTCAACAATATAAACTTACAAAGTAATCAAGACAGTTTTAGTGGCAAAATTAGACCAGTCCAAAGTGAAGTTAAATTGTCCTAATTAACTTTGTGTATTATGGAACTGCCCATTAACCTGTTACCCAAGAAATGGGTATTGCACATAAAGAAATGGAAAGCATTGGGGAGGGCGAAATTTGTCATGAATTTTCTCCGTATCTTCAAGCTCTAAAATTACAAACTAATCTAATGAAGTAAGACTAACCAGTATGGTGGACACCTCCATTCAATTTAATACTTTAAATGAAAGGTAGCAACAAAGGAAGCTAAAGAGTGATGGATTTGAGGTTTATGTTTTGAAACTGTGCTATTAAAATTCCTCTAACCTTCCAGAGGTCCAGATTCAAATCTCTACCCAAAGCTTTTTGGAAAGGTTTGTTGGAAATTCTATAAGGATCAGTTAGTAGTTGCGAACAGGAAATTCTTTTTGCCATCACTACCATTATGGAACAGGTTTACGAATACACATCTAACTACCTCCCAATCTTCTTCATAGCCCTCTGCTCATGTATAATCAAAAAAGCCAAACCTCAGCACAAGTTATTTGGACGTAATCGTATCCCTTTCCAAATGGGCTCCCCTTCTACATTCATACAGAAATGAGACGGCCTTTTGTTATAGGGCTTTAATTTGGATTTCTATCCTGAGCAGGAAGTTGACTCAATGAGTGAAATGGCATTTCTGCAGATGTTTTATAAAAAAGCAATTGTAATACTATATCTAAGTTACAGTTATACATCCAAAGCGACCAACGTGAGATACTAATGGAACTGGTTAAAGATCGTACTGCAAGAAGCTCTTTGAAATCCCAGAGACTGTTAAAAGGGACAGGTAAGTGAGAGAAAATACTAATTTAGCATGTTTCTTGTTTTTTCGATTCACTTGAACATTGTTTTCAGCTCGAAACCTACTGAAACTGATGTCAGACACATCCAATAACCCCACAGCAGCCCCTAACTGCAAAATACATTGATAAGATACAATTATACTTAATTAAAAGACTACTGATCATGTTTTAATGAAATGCTGAAATTACTAAATGAGCCTGGGCATATAGCAACAAGAACAATTTAAGCTCAAATTTTTGATACATAAAAGTGCAAAGAGCAAAAGAAAAACAAACTTATTTACATAATAGAGCCAAAATATGCCCATGAATTAATTCATTTTGGGGAAATAATCGGTTAACTGTTTTCTGCTCAAAAGCAAATAGGCATTTCTATTGAAGTAGATTGTATCACCAAGATTTTACAGCTGATTACTACATATCATTCTATCAATTTTTTACATTATTTATTAGCAGAGATTGGTTACATTTTATAACATTACTATGTTCTATGTTGACCACTAAATTTTACTTAAATTAGTTAACTTTCTAAGTGCTATACCTTTAACAACCATCCTACCTACATTTGTTCTACAGGCAGCCAAGTATATGAAGATCTTTGAATAGATCAAAATGTTTCATTCATGTTAGAAAAACCTAAAATACAGAACATAAAAATACCCCACCTTCACCACCACTAGTATTAAGCTGGGGAAAGTGTTATAAAGGTGATGAGGAGAGTTTCATGGGAAATAAAAACTACTTTGATGATTCATATAAAATTGTAATATAGAATATATTAGAATATATTCTATGTTTAACATTGATCAAGTTCTCATTTGTATTATCAATATCAGCTAAAATTAATTTTACTGATTGGAATTGAGAGTGATTGCTCCAAATTACCCAATTATCTCCATGATATTTCTGGTTTAAGTTCAGCAATTTAATTAGACTATACTGACTCCTTTAAGTTCACATTAAGATTTCCATAAATGAGGAAGCTAATTCTTTAATTTAGAGTCAAATTGGTGTAGTGGTTAAGACACCAGGCTAAAATCTAGGCCATGAGTTATAATCACACTTTAGACATGAAGCTACCTGGGTGACTTAAGGCCAGCAGCTCTCTCTCAGCCCTAGGCAAAGGAAAGAGCAAGCAACTTCTGAATTTCTTGTCAAGATAACTGCAGAGATTAGTCCTGGCAGTCTCCAGGAATCAACAGTGATTCAAAAATCAACAACAAAACTGTTTAGTCAAACCAACCTATTCCAAGGATTGTTGTGAAGGCTAAATTAGGAGTGAACCCGTGGATAGTAACTTCAGCTTTTTCATAAAATGTGGCATATAAATTATATAAAAAAATAATGAATACAAGGTTAACCTTTTTTCTCTGAAAATTAATATCTATTAAAGTCATGTACACTTAGGTGTGTGTAAGCATCTTTTTGTTGTAATAGGCTTTTATCGTCATCATCATCAAAACTGAAATTAAGAGGTGTCAAGAGGTGCTAACTAAAGCATCACAGTAGTTGTACTAATGGCCAAGTAGTCCTCATTTAGCAACTACCTCATTTAACAATTGTTCAAAGTTATGATGGTAATGAAAACTTCATGGGCAGTTAGGCACACTTCTCATTCTCAATTTTTGCAGATCTGTAAAGCAAAGGAAAGCTGAAATAGGATTCATAAGCACAGTTGCTTAACAACCGAGTTGCCAGTCTCAATTGTGGCAACTAAGTAACAGGCAACTAACCTGTTCGCTCACATAGAGCCGCTCTCCTCAGAGTCCCAACAGCGAGCCAATGTCATCTAGCGGTGCCCAGGAGTAGGGCATTCTCTGTGGGTACTCCCACCCTCTGGAATGAATTATCTACCAAGCTCCGGACGGCTCCTGATCTCCGCTCCTTTCATCGGGAGCTGAAGACTTGGCTGTTCAAGCAAATAGGCTGACTCTGATTCTGGATTTATTATTTATCATTAATTAGTTATTTGAATTAAAATGCGATTTTATTGTACATGTTTCTTAACTTGTGTTCGCCGCCCTGAGTCCTTCAGGAGACTGTAATAAATCATGTAATAAATAAATAAATAAATAAATAAGTAGGTAGAGAAATGAAGGAACTGGAATCACAAGTTCACTGGAAATGCTAAGTGTGTTAATGGTAAATATCAAGAAGAGAAAAACAATGTCTGCCTAAATGATTAATAAACCTGCATTTGATGGTGAAGATGGGAATCAAATATATAATCATGTTTTCCTAAATTCAAGAATACAGATGGACCATATGCTAGAGAAGAAATTAATCCTTGGGAGGAAGGAAATGAAAAATTTACAAAGTTCATGAATTTTAATGAACTTAAGGATCAGTTAAAGCAATGTTTTTCCTGTGGGAAGTAGCTGTAAATTGAGCTACTGACATTGAGAAAACGCAAAAAAGGGAATGTATCTTTGGCTTATGGATTTGGTAACAGATGTGAAGAATACCATGGATCACAAGATTCATTTCTGGACCAAATAAACAGTGACTTCTTCACATGAGCCAATAATTAGCAGAGAGAAATTCACATATTATGGCCATGAGTGGATTATGCTTGGTAAGGCTGAAAAAAGTATAAGAGAAAGGCAATGGATGAAAATAGTCAGCTGAGATTAGAGATGTTAGTGGAACTTTCTGGGAAGCATTATAAATAGTTACTTGACCAAGGTCAGACCAAGATAGCAACCATCTGTACATACCATACCACCTTTAGAAGATAAGCCCATAACTATCTTAATAAATACTGCCTAAGTCTGGATTACATTTCACAGGTTTGATTAGGAATTGCAACTCTCATATTGATGATACAAGTAGTCAATCAACTTTTATCAAAATGTCATTAAATATTATAATTCTTTATTACATGCCTTAACTATCATGATAGTTTTCTAACTTTCAAAATTATAATGGACTGGCTTTTATGATACTAACTTTCATTGTTAAATTTACAATACATAATTTATGCTTATATTACTTGAAGTAATACATTATTGTGTATACATTATGTGCTTGTTGATGTCCTGTGTTGGAACTGTGATGGAGATGGTGCATCCATCCTTGCATTCCTTGATATTTCAACAGCTTTTGATACTACCGGTATCAACCGCAGTATTCTTCTGAGTCAGTTCCAGGGATCAGAGATAGAAGGCACTGTTACAGTATATGGTGGTTCTCTTCCTTCCTCCAGGACCAGCTTCAGTTGATTTTGGTTGGGGAAGGGAAAGAGGTTTTATCCCAATCCCTGGAAGGTGTACAAGTTCCGATGGGGAGGAATCACCTCCAACTCAGTTTTACATGAAGTGGATGTATCTATTGGAGCCACTTAAATCTGGAGATATTCCATTCTTAATCTTAGATAGATTGCATTTCTTCATTCAAAAGTGGTATGCAATCTGGAAGTACTCAATGAGCAGGTGTTAGTTATGGCCAGGAAGGTCTTTGCACAACTTTATCTAGTATACCCACTGCACCCTTTCCTAAATCATAAGGCTATTCAGGGTGTCACTTGTGCCCGTGTGTCACAGCTCAAATATTATAATGCATTTCTTTTGGCGTTGCCCTTGAAGACCACTCGGAAGTTTTAATTGGTTCAAAAAGCAGCACGGCAGACAGTAATGAATATTATGCTCATGTGACACTATGCCTCTGCTCCACAAGCTGCACCAGTTACCACAATTTATTTATTTTATTTATTAGGAAATGTATTTGCCGCACATCTTGTATCCAACTCTGGGGAGCTTACAACATAAAAGTGTTGCAATTACCACTACGCTTCAAGGTGTGGACCAAAGTGCTGATTATAAATCTCTACCTGGCGTAGGATCTGGTTATTTGACAGATTGCTTAGCTTTTGTGGAACTAGTTTAGCAAGTGTAATCTGGTAAGTGTTTGGATGCTCTGGATCCTTTAATAAAGCATTGTCCTCGATCAGGACCACTGAAGTATTGTTTCTTTGTTGTAGTATCCATGGTTTCTTTGTTGTAGTAACTATTTTGTTGTAGTACCCAGGGGAAAGAGATTTCCCCTGATATCTGTGTGGCTCCCACCTCCTGGCGTTCTGGAAAACCTTAAAAATTGGCTGTTCCCCCAGGCTTTGGTTTAGGATATTTGGGCCCCTATTGAATTGTGTACTTGTGTAGTTAGCCAAATCCACCATTGGTTTTATTTGTATAATTATTCAGTTTTTATTACACATTTCTTTACAGTTTTGATTTATTAGAACAAGTAGCATACTGATACAAATTTGTTGATTACCCGTTTATCCCTTGCTCTGAAAAGGCACTTAAACCCCAGAAGATCCTTCTATGGCAAGTTTACAAGCCAGAAATGTGTCCTTGTTCTTCGCCAAAGGAAACTTGGAAGCCTTGGCTTATTATTTTTTTTTTTAAAAAAAAGCCTGTCTTTATTATTTTTATAAATAAGGCAACAAACATATCTAATCCATTTTCCTTCTATTTTCCACACAACAAACCTTGGAGATGGGTTGGGCTGAGACAGAGTGACTGCTCCAAAATTATCCAACCAAGAGACTAGGACTTCTATTCTCACTTTTCATAGTCTCCTGGTTTCTAGCCTGGAGCCTTAACCACTAGATCAAGCTGGCACTCTTTTCCTCCTGTTTCCTCCTGTTTTGAAGTGAGTATGCCAATTATCATGTTTCTCCAAAAAGACGACCCACCTTGAAAAGAAGCCCTATCACGTTTTTGAGCACGTGCGATCAAATTAAGCCCCACCAACAATTAATACCCCGCCCACCCTGGGGGGTGGGACAAGGCACACAGGTAAAAAAAAAAGGCTAGGATGGGGATGGGGGTGATGGAGTTGCCCTACTTACCAGGCCTCGCACACTCCAACACCTGCCTCACCTTCTTCTGCAGACGCATGCCGCTACTCGCACGCATCGCCCCAGCCTCTGTTTTGCCTTCAGAAGCCAGGTGTCATCTGTTATCTGCAGCCAATAATTATCTATTATCGGCTGCAGAGGGCTTTCCGGAAGGCATCTGAAGGCAAAACAGAGGCTGGGGCGATGTGTGCAAGAGGCAGCAAGCAGCAGCAAGCGGCTGCAGAAGAAGTGGGCAAGCAGGAGGATTCTGCTGGTCAGGGCTGTTGGTGCCACTGCCACGAGGTGAGTCAATAATTAGAACCCTCCAAAAAGAAGGCCTATCATTTTTTCGAGGGTCATAAGAGAATAAGACCCGGCCTTCTTTTTGGAGGGTTCTAATTATTATCCTACTACCACGGTACTAATTCACACTTTATTGTAAATGAACCACAGAAAGGCCATTTATGATAGAAGGAAAATTAAGTGGAAGTATTCCAGCAATGTGATCAATAACCTGTTTATCATCATCATTCAAGTTCTTCCTGAAAGAATATTTTAACTAACTGTCTGGAAGTCAGCGTAGAAAAAATCTAAAACTGCTTAATATGGAACATTTTCACAGTCTTTGTAGAACTGCTGTAAAATAAATAATTTTTGTGGATCATGCTTAATATTCTCAAAGATCAATCTAATAAGCACAATATGCATATCAAGATAAAAGTATCATTTACAACTTTCTTGGAAAAAATTGAAAATTTCTCCTGTGAAAACTAATAATGTCTCTCATAGCCTTAACAGGGCAGAGCTAATTAATATGACAAAAATATTACAGCATGTGTGATTTAAGGATACTAGAATGCTAAGGCAATTAAATTCTTCACAGAATACTGCACACAAACTTTTTAATATCAATTATTGTGTAGGAAGCCACCTATATCTATCTGAAATTAGAGAAACTGAACAGAGAATATATGTATGATTAATTGCTGTAGGCATTTTATCAGAATTAAATATTATGGGTCATAATCCAACACCAAGTTAAACGTAATAATTTCATAGATTTCAGAGACAAATATGCTTGCACTGCAACCCAAATTAATTTTCCCCATCCAAAATTACTAAATATATACTTCCAAAGATGTATATCTTCTCTATAAAATAAAAAGTTTCTCAAGAAAATTGGTACAAGAATCATTGTGCATCTGGCAAGAGGGAAATTACAGAGAATTAAGCAAATCTTTGCTTGCACATGTCACCTCAAAGGAGTTGTAAGCATTTTTTTAAAGGTCTTTTAATGGTATTTCAGAGACTAGTCATAAATATTTCTCATATGATATATGCAGCTAACAAACTATTATGTAATACTGTATAATTATTAATGATGGTCAACAAAAAATATACAATTGGGTATTATGATCACATTGCATCTCTCTTTAAAACATCACTGAAGTCAGTTTATATCCAGCCTCTATTTATATTGTTATTTCATTCTAAAGCCATCATACCTGAATATCTGAAGTACTTTTTTGCTATAACTAATTGCCAGTATACTAAGATCTCCAAGGAAACTTTTTTCGTTCATATACGACAGGTTACAATACGAAATGCCAGGCTTTGAATTAACAACGTGGTTGTGGCATGCTGTTCCACATTTTCCATTTTTCCAGACTTCTTTTACCTCTACTTTGACTTTCATTCCTTTCACTTCTACACCAGGAGTGGGCAATTAATTTTTCCAAGGGGCCATGTGAGAAAGGGGGACTATAGTGAAGGGCCATCGCCATTGGCCCACCCTGCCAGAGATGCTGCCCCACGCCCTGCCACAGATGCCCCCCTCTTGTCAGAGATCACCCTAGTCCCTGTTGATGCAACCCCTGCCCCCACTGATGCTGTCCTGCCTCTCACTGCTGATCCCCTCTCCCGCTGCCAAAGCTGCTACAGCAGGGGTGGGTTCTACTTATCTTTACTACTGGTTCGCAGTGGGGCTTGCATGCACAGAAGTGTTTTGATGACGTTGGGATTGGTGGACGGGGCCTCCCACCGGTTTTACTAGAACCAGTGCGAACCGAGAGCAACCTACCACTGTGCTACAGGCTGAACAGGGACAGCAGAAAGGTCAAATGTTACCCACAGGCTGTAAAATGCCCAGGTCTGTTCTAGACATAACTTTTTAAATTTCTGAAGTCTTTATGCTATCTTTAGTATTATCACTAAGGCTTTTTAATAGTTTTGCTCTACTTTAGCCAACGGTATTTGGTATTTTTGTAATTCACCTTGAGATCCTATTGAATAAGAAGATAGAGGGTATTTGTTGGTTTGTTTATGAAAATTTGTACACCTGCCCAACTCACTCTCTGTGATTCCAAGCAATACAAGAATAAAAAAGCAGTAACCTTCCACCAACACCCCTGGCAACAATAATCAAATGAGCCGCTTGATGGGTTCCATCTCACTCTGGGGTACCCATGCCCATTGGAAAAACCATATCTTTAGGCTATTGCAAGAGTGTCAAAGTGGGGGCTAAACGTATCTCCACAGGGATGATGTTCCACAACCCACAAAGAGGGAGCAGCCACAGAGAATACCGTTCTTCTTGGTCCCCCTAGATGGATCTCCTTAGGAGTGGGCCTATAACATTCCCTTCCTCTCCACTCTGGTAGGTCAAGTAGATGTGACTGGGAAAAGTAAAAACTAAAAGTTTTTTTTAAAAGTTTGGACAAATTCTCTATAATACACATTTTTTTTCAATATATTTGAGGTTGTCCAATCTACACATTTTATTATTTATAAATTTTATGTACCCCTATCTAGCTATCCATTTTCTTTATTCCGTTACCTATTTACCCATTTTCTTCTATAATCATTACATAGGTCTGCCGAAATATGATCACAGTGAATATTAACTGGACTAACCGTGAGAAGAGCCTTGTTCATCACAATCAGTGGTGGGTTGCTACCAGTTCGCCCCGGTTGGGCGAACTGGTAGTAGTGGCGGTGGGAGGCTCTTCCCATTTGCCTGGACGTCATCACAGATGCTTTGCGCATGCGCAGAAGTGCCGCACACGAACAAAGAGAGCATGCGCACATGCACGCTCACAGTTCCGAACCGGTAGGTAAGTGGAACCCACTACTGATCATAATGTATGAACACCTGCAAAAATTGATAGAGTTAGCAGAGATGGCTGAATTGACTGTTCTGATCAAAGAAAAAAATACAAATACTTTTATTTCGACTTGGAAACTGCTTCCGGGCTTTGTGCTTGAGGTGGAAAAAAATAAAACTTTGATTTTGGGTTTAACCAATTAGATAGATGTGTTGTTATATAAATGCCTAGTTTATACTATTATCTAAAAGTAAAAAGTTGAGGTTTGATATTAATACTTTATTCTACCAAAGGGAGTCAGAAGTCAATGCTCTTTTTTTTTCTTTTTCCTCTTTTCTTTCCCTTACTTTTCCCTTTCCTGTTTTCCCTACTATTTACTATTTATATCCAAAACATAGTAAATAAGTTGGACTCATTATTCATTAATAATATTTATCTTCCCAGTTTCCACAACTATGAACTCAAACGAGTGCTGCAGGATATTTTACTATTTAATAAACTGTTAGTGTTTTGTTAAATAGTTAAATATTCCTTGGCATCCCTGTGACAGCCTGGGGTGCCTCAGCACACTGTTTGAGTATGCAGTTAAATATTGCTTTGGCCTAGGAGCACTGTGAAAAATTTACTGAAGCACTAAGGGCACTGTGAATGAGGAAAGTTTAAAAATCTCTGATTTATCTATATAATAGATGTACCACTCAGTTACTTTCACTGCTGTTGTTTATCATTTAAAAAAGACATTAAAAATATTTTTCACCTGGCCCCGGGATAGGGCTATTTGTGACTTTGCACTGATACTGCATTTTTTATTCCTTGATTCTTGGAATTTCCTTGCCCAATACATTAATTTATATTATTTTTGTTTATTTATTACAGTTTTCTATTTGTTATTCTTTCAATATTTTCTAATCGCCTAGAGTTTTTCAGACAATGGAGGTGGCTTACAAATTAAGCAATAAAACAAATAAGGGGGAGTGAGTGGCCCAAAGTCAGCCAGTGAAACTTGATGAGCAAGGATGGACTTAAGGCCTGGTTTTTCTGCTTCTGATGCATACAACATTGCACAAACAGCGATGTAGGCTTAGGAAAAGCCTAAGCAGGTAAAACGAATATCACAATGCAGAAAGTCAGTGTCACTCAGAAGTTTTTTTCAACTTATCATTTATATATTTTATTTATTTTTTATTTATTTAAATTTATTTGCCACCCATCTCGCCATGGGGCTACTCTGGCTATATACACTCACACTCATCATTTTGTTTATTTATTTATGAGATTTATGTATCACCTGAAACCAAAAGGACTCTAGGCAGCTTCCAGAATTTACATATAAATAAAATGCCACTTGATATAATACTAATTAAATCAGTCATCCAATTAAGTTTGGATTTAATTAAAGTTAAAAGTAGTAAGTTGAATTTATTGTATTTATTAAATGAGGCACCACTGGTATAATTAATCCCTGGAGCCCTTCTGGAACAGCCTAGTTTTCAGCTGTCTCCAGAAGCCCACAAACCTATGGGCTATTATTGCCTCAAGGGCAAGCAATTCCAAAGGTTTCAGCATTACTAGGTAGACCAGATAAGAAACATGAACAGATAATTCTACTTTATTTTAAGGTTACATTAAAGGAATTGCAAGTCTGAAAGTACAGATCTCTCCCATGTTCCCCTTTATAACCTACAGCCAAACTACAGAGGGTCCCTTCTGAGCCTCTTGTTCCACCCACTATCCAGCTATAGACTATGCTTTCTCTTACCTGACCATTCCCTAGGCAGCATCTCTTCAGCCCATCTCCCAAGATCTTTCCCATATACCTTTACCAAGATATCTCTTGGGAGTCATCTCACCCCAATGGGACTAACCCGCCCCACTCACTCCAGCAGAAGGGGCCTCCTGAAGATCCCATCTGCTAAGGGATTCCAACAGGCGGGATCAAAGAGAAGAGCATTGTCTACTGTGTTCACAGCCCTGTGAAACACTCTACCTCTGTAGGTGAGAACTGTTTCTATCCTTTTGGCCTTCCTGAAAGGAAGGTATTAAAATTTGGTTTTCCCAGTTGACTTGGGGCCCCAAGGGGAGGCACTCACTACTGGAGGTAGCTGTTGGGGTAAATAGATCTCATTCCTGTGCTATCCATCTCCTTGGTTCTAATTTTTTACATCGTTCTTAAAGTTAGTTGTTTTTCTATTTATCTTTTTACTGTTTGTAAGCCGGTCAGAATCACCTTATCAGTGAGATGGATAGCATATAAATTTAATAAAACAAACAAGCCTCCCCTTCAGGCTCATTACTCCCTCCTCCCAAGTTCACAGGGCAAATTAACACTTGAAATGCCACTTGCTCTTGGGTCAAATAGGAGAGATACCAACTCATTCTTAGGAATTATTAGAGATTAATTTCCTGAAAAAGTTAACAAAGCCCAGAAAGCGCTGTATTATCACGTGTGTGTGTGTGTGTGTGTGTGTGTGTGTGTGTGTGTGTTCCATGATGGAATAGCCTCTACTGTTGCTGCATCTATCTGTATGCCTTCTATGGGGATTCTGTAGTCTAACTGAGGCAAATCAAATGCATGTTTTCCCAGTTTGGCAAAGAGTTTGTTGTCCCGTAATTTTTGTAATACACATCTGACATGGAAGGATTGTTTTTTGGAATACGCTAACATGTCATCTAAATACACCATCACATATTTGGTTAACATTCCTGAAAATATGTTATTCATGAAACTGGAAAAAGTAGCTTCATAGGTAACCAAGTTTGTATATTCAAACTTGCCCTGTCTTGTATGAAAGCTGTTAAATATTCATTTCCTTCTTTCCTTCTGATTAGGCAATTCTCAACTCTAGATTTGAAACAATACATACTTTTCTGACCACTCTGAGATCAATTGAATTGGAGCCAATTGGAGTGGATTCCAATTGTCATACTGTTCAGGTCTTTGCAAACATGAATAGTGCACGGAGAGGAGGGGTCCTCTCTCCTTTCCCTTCAGAATGGTTGCTACCTCTCCTTCTTGTTTTTTGAGTGCCAATGCTGGTGAGTTGGAAGGGAAATAAGGCTATTACTGAAATCCTTCTGTTTGGAATGGAGTATGAGACATGCAAGATTGATGTTGTCTTTATCAGGTAGACTAGACAGGAAACACTAATTCTGTTTAATTCCAAGAGCTAATTCTACTTTACATACATACGTACGTACATACATACATACATACATACATGTTTTCTGAGGTTTTTGCGGGTGTTTGTATGTAGGTCTTTGGTTATTCGGGTAATTTTGTGCCATCTTGCCAACTGCATGGCAGCATCCTTATGGGTTGATTATTTTACATACTACTGAGTAAGTTCAGTCTCTCCTCCCTGCGATGGGGAGTTCAGTCTCTCCTCCCTGCAATGGGGATGTCTCCCTGCGATGGGGATGTCTTGGCAGCGATTCGTCGAAACGCCGCCAAGACACTTCCAATTTTATGCGGGAGAAGACCCGAATAACCAAAGACCTACATACAAACACCTGCGAAAACCTCAGAATATATATGTCTGTCTGTCTGTCTGTCTGTCTGTCTTTGGTTATTCGGGTCTTCTCCCGCGTAGAATTGGAAGTATCTTGGCGACATTTCGACGAAGTCTCATTCATCATCTTCAGGCTGGTGTTCTCGGCTTCGTGCTTCCAGGAGCAATGTGAGATTGCAGCTGTCTCTTCCTTTTAACTGCTAGTGGGGATGTGAGCTGATTGGGTGGGAGCTTGGCTGTGTTCTGATTGGTTAGGGGCTTGGCTGTGCTCTGATTGGCTGGGGGTGTGTTCTGTTTGGGTGGGGGCTTGGTTGTGCTCGGCTTAGTCTGAGTTGCAGGGGGATTTGAGCTGGTGAGCTGCGCTGCTGTTGTTTGGCTTCGTGTTTGTGGTCGTGAGAGCTCTTCATGGTGGGTGTCGGTCTGATTCATATATGGATTGGAGGGGTTAAAAGTGGCTAATGATGCAGCTGCGGTCTGGCTTCTGGTCCTTGGTCATGCCTCATTATCAGTGTGGGTTTGAGTCTGCTTTCTGCATGGATGTGTGGTGGTGACATCCTGTGTGGCTCTTGTGAGTGTGGGTCTGGTGTCATTCATCGTGTTAGGGACTCGTTTGTCAATAAGGGCGAGTTTCCAAATGGCTGGTAGGTGGGAGGTATCGTCTCGTTTGTTCATGCTGTGTGGGCGTTTTTCTATCTCGATGGCTTCTCTGATTATTCTGTTAGTTTTGGCGATAGTTCTGGTCTTTTTAAAGTCAATTTCATGTCCTGTGGCTTTAAAGTGTTGGACCAGGGAAGAAGTTGGTTCCTGGTTGTTTTGACTGAGTTTTTGTGTTCTTCAATGCGTGCACTTATTCTTCTGTTGGTTTGTCCGATGTATGTTGTGGGGCAGGCGGTGCATGGGATTTCATATACTCCTTGATTTTCTAACTCAATTTTGTCTTTGGGGTTCCTTAGGATGGTGGATATTTTTCGGTTTGTGCAGAATGCTGTCTTGATGTTATGTTTGTGGAGGATTTTGCTTATTCTGTCTGTGGTGCCTTTTATGTATGGGAGGAGGGCTTTGCCGTTTTCTTGTTCTCTGTCTTGAATTTTAGTGGGGATTTCTTTTTGGATTAGGTTGGTAATCTTATTTCTTTGGAATCCATTGGATGTTAGTACGTTAGTGAGAGTGTGTAGTTTGGTTTTTAGGTGTTGTTCGTCAGCTAAGCGTTTTGTTCTGTAGATGAGTGTCTTGGCTACAGAGTTGATCTGGGCTGGGTAATGGTGTGAGAGTGCATGCAGATAGCGGTTTGTGTGTGTTTTCTTCTGGTAGATAGTGTGTCCTAGGGAGCCATCGGATTTCCTGTAGACTAAGACATCCAGGAAGGGAAGTTGGTTGTTTGCTTCCGTTTCCATGGTGAACTGTATTTTGGGGTGTAGACTGTTGAGGTGTGTGAGGAAGTTGTCCAGTTTTTCTTTCCCATGTGGCCAGATTATGAAGGTGTCGTCTACGTATCTGAGCCAGAGTTTCGATTTGTGATCAGATTTTTCTAGAGCTTGGGTTTCAAAGTGCTCCATATAGAGGTTGGCAATGACAGGTGAGAGGGGTAATCCCATGGGTGCTCCTTCTATTTGTTTGTATTTTTGTCCGTTATAGATGAAGTATGTGTTGGATAGGCAGTGGTTGGTCAGATCTAGGATGTGCTTGGAGGGGTTCTAAAAGTTTGCTCAAAGTCAGCTAGATAAACAGCATCTTAAAAACAGATCGCTTAAAACAAACCAACAGAAGAATAAGTGCATGCATTGAAGAACACAAAAACTCAGTCAAAAAAGAGGAACCAACTTCTTCCCTGGTCCAACACTTTAAAGCCACAGGACATGAAATTGACTTTAAAAAGACCAGAACTATCGCCAAAACTGAACACTTTAATAACAGAATAATCAGAGAAGCCATCGAGATAGAAAAACGCCCACACAGCATGAACAAACGAGACGATACCTCCCGCCTACCAGTCATTTGGAAACCCGCCCTTATTGACAAACGAGTCCCTAACATGATGAATGACACCAGACCCCCACTCACAAGAGCCACACAGGATGTCACCACCACACATCCACGCAGAAAGCAGACTCAAACCCACACTGATAATGAGACACGACCAAGGACCAGAAGCCAGACCGCAGCTGCATCATTAGCCACTTTTAACCCCTCCAATCCATACATGAATTAGACCGACACCCACGATGAAGAGCTCTCACGACCACAAACGCGAAGCCAAACAACAGCAGCGCAGCTCACCAGTTCAAATCAGCAACTCACCACCTGCAACTCAGACTAAGCCGAGCACAACCAAGCCCCCACCCAAACAGAACACACCCCCAGCCAATCAGAGCACAACCAACCCCCCATCCAATCAGAGCACAGCCAAGCCCCTAACCAATCAGAACACAGCCAAGCTCCCACCCAATCAGCTCACATCCCCACTAGCAGTTAAAAGGAAGAGACAGCTGCAATCTCACATTGCTCCTGGAAGTACAAAGCCGAGAACACCAGCCTGAAGATGACGAATGAGACTTCGTTGAAACGTCACCAAGATACTTCCAATTCTACGCGGGAGAAGACCCGAATAACCAAAGACAGACAGACAGACAGACAGACAGACATATATATATATATATATATATATATATATTCATTCTGAGGTTTTCGCGGGTGTTTGTATGTAGGTCTTTGGTTATTCGGGTCTTCTCCCACATAAAATTGGAAGTGTCTTGGCGGCGTTTCGACAAATCGCCGCCAAGACATCCCCATCACAGGGAGGAGAGACTGAACTTACTCAGCACTATGTAAAATAATCAAACTACCCATAAGGATGCTGCCATGCAGTTGGCAAGATGGCACAAAATTAATTGTTTTTTTTATTGTGCAAACTCCATGCAACAATTAAAGTTTTGGAAAAGTATTCAACTGAGAATGTAAGCTGCACCACAAAAAGAAAAGCTGATTCTAAATCCACTAACCCTTGTCAATGGAAGCATATTTGAAGGTTACTTGTATTGCAGGTGATCATTAGATTTAATAAAAATTATTCCCAATTGAACCAGTGGAATTAGTGATGGTTCCAATTTGATGTTCACTAAATATTTTGAATCACAGCTGCCATTATGGCTTGTCATTAGCCAAACTGGTGATATTCAATGAGAAGTGAGGTTTAAATTGTCTGGAAGTTGTCATAAATTTACACTGGAACAATAGAAACAATCACTGGCATGATAAGATTATCATATTGCATTTAATATGAGCCTTCCCCAGCTTAAACACATATTCATAAGTAATGATTTACAGGCCTCTCATCATTTTCGTTATTCTCCTCTCTATACTTTCCATTTTGCTATAATCTTTCTACAAAATACAATGTCCAGAATTTGGTAGAGCACATACCACATGAGATCTTACGAAAGCAGAATTGAACAATATTATTATTAAATGTCAATTGATGAACATTCTTTTCTCGTTTTTAGCAACTAGCTTCCAGTGGACTTCTATTATATTTAAAATCTCAGCTAACTCCCTATTGTCAGTTGTTCCTCAATTGCTGAAGAAAGGTAAGATACTCTTGATGCAGGGGTGAAATCCAGCAGGTCCTAACAGGTTCTGGAGAACCGGTAGCGGAAATTTTAAATAAATCGCAGAACCGGCAAATACCACCTCTGGCTGGCCCAAGAGTGGGGTGGAAATGGAGATTTTGCAATATCCTTCTCACAGAAGGGGAGGGAATAGATATTTTGCAGTATCTTTCCCCTGCCACGCCCACCAAGCCACGCCCACAGAACCAGTAAGGAAAAATTTTGGATTTCACCCCTGCTCTGATGTAACAGATTATACTAACACTTTCAGAAATATAAGCTATTGACTGTTTCTATTCATATCCATGATCAGGTTGAATTTCACTCTGGGTTACAGTTTTTAGGGTTCCTTTTAAAACACTGATTTATCCTAGAAAGGTACAATCTAACATAGGAAAATATGAAATATTGGTATAACAGTGGCCATCAAAATCAAACAGAAAATGTGCCTCAAAACCACATTAGCTTAATTTTAGGCCATTAAAATTCCTACCCAGTTTTACACATTACAACACTGTTCTAACTTCTTATATGTGTATATTATATGTATATTTTCTGTACTTTTATTTTTTCTAAATGAATAACTTTTAACATAATGTAAAAGATTTTGTGTGTGTGTGTGTGTGTAAGATACACATAAAGACCTATGAAAATAAAATAATAAATATATATATATATATACATATATACATACATATATCTTTTGATTAATATATATATATATATATATATCTTTTAATCAAACTTTTTTAGATTTTTTTTCCCAGGAAAAAGAAAGATGTTTATCTCAGTCAAGCCTAAAATGAAAGAAAATTAGTCAGCCGAAGTGTTGACACACTTTTTCATTTAATCAAATGAGGTAATTTTAACAATCATTGAAAAGAAAAATAGAAATTCATGCCTCAACTCCAGGTTAGCCAAATTCTACATTTTATTTTGCCCTAATTCAAACTCAAAGATCTCTCACTACATGTGTTTATCATAAAGATCTTACTTTGCAAGCAAACACTGCCCTCTTGTGCACTAGAATTTCCAGTAGAGGATCTTGTCAAATTTTTAAAGATAAATGTTAAATAAAGGAGGGAAATAGCTTTACAAATTAAAAACAATAAAATACTTCATAAAACTTTCTGATCCAATAGAAGAGTGATTAACTGGGAAACATAACCTAAGGACTGACTGCTTTATAGTAAGCCTCAGTAAGACAGAGCTCAGTTGAGACAGACAGAATGTATAACCAGTTTTACTCAAAAGTCACTTGGCTTGAGATTGCAACATAGAGCTAACCTAAAATGTTTACTCTGAAGATTAAATCCAACTGGGCTCTACGTTTAGTTTATTTTCTTGGAAGGTCAAAGTTCTTCATTACAAAAAGGACTGAATTGGAGGTTGCAATTTTCATCATGTGGAAGAATAGAAAAGATGTTTTACCCTGCTCTTGCCGGCTACTTTCTTCCTGACAGCTATCCAATTTTGTTTTCCAGTTTAATATCACAAAGACTGAGTTAGAAACAAAGCAACCCATCAAAAGTGCACATGCAGGGGAAATGCAAAAGGTGGGTAATGTATTAAGAATATGACCACCACAAATTCTCTGAATATCACACATTCTGCATAACAATGATCAAGAGGCAAACAGCATCTCAGGTTCTACATGTACATGGCTATATAATAAAAACCATATGAGCTCATTTCAAATAAATTCCTCCAAATCACTGCAAAATATTACAGAGATAATAGATTATTTTTAAAAATAATTTCCCCAAGAAAGTATCTTTTTCTAAAACATATTTTGGGGTGAATGATTGTACTAGTATGTAAGAAATTCTTAGTAGTGTAAAAATCTAGTGTATCCTGAAGGCTAAAAAAATAGACAACAGTCTTGTTTTCATCATGATGCTTATAGTAGGAAAATTTCTCACTCTTTCACTACCAATCAGGAAATATGAAATGCTTGACATGTAAGCCAACAATAAGTTTTAAAAAACAATGACAGAGATACAGACAACAATCATTGAAGAGGGGGGAAATCTTCTATGGTAATCTTAAATTCAATTTTCTCGTCAATTTTAATTTTTTGTCCTTCCAAGATGCTTATTTCATTAATATAAATAGTAAAGCTCACTATTGTTATATTCAGTACCCACTTCCTTCCCCCAACTCCTTGCAAGAGTTCAAAAGTCTTGGCCCTTTCAGTATAGCAGGTATAAATTAATACCCTTCTTTAAAAGAACATAGCAACAAAGTAGAAACAGACATTTGCAGGCAACAGCCTTTGAAAAGAACTACAGGACAAATGGTGACAATGAAGCTACGGTCAAGAGTAAAAAGGTCAAAGGTACAGACAAGTTTAAGGAATTACAAAACTACACATTTGTCTATGATCCTCTCCTGAGTTCAGACAATCTGTGTCAAGCCAGATTCTGAATAGAATATTGTTAAGAATTCACTTTTTTTTTTACTTCCATAAAAATAAATTGGGGAGACATAACAGAACGGACTTATAAAAGTTTGCTCAAAGTCAGCTAGATAAACAGCATCTTAAAAACAGATTGCTTAAAACAAACAGTTCAGCAGCTAGTGCTCTGTGTGTGGGGGGCAGAGGGGGGAGTCTAAGGTGAAGTAATCATGTTCTTCTATATTAGTGTGCTGACGCTTTGTAGGGCATGAAATTAACTATCAGCAAGTAAAAAATCTGCTACTTGTTAAACTACTTTGCTACACAGAGTGGTCTTAAAGTAAAATAGGGGATTGAATTTCTTCTGAAAGATTAACTTGTATAACCTCTCAGCAGGCTTTCCCTATCAATGAACTCTAGCAAAAACCACTCAGGGTTAATTGGAAATATAGACATTTTGCAGGCATTTATATAATAATTCTGAAAACCGGACTGGCTAAAAAGCCTTACCTTGACAGCTGTCCTTCAATAACGTATTTTAGCACTGGCCATTCTGAAGTGCATCTCAAAAAATTAAAAAAAAACCCTGGGATAGAAATGCAATGGAACAGAAGTGGAGGCTAAATTTAACATGTAAATCAAACTTGACTATAAACTTAATCTTACCACCCAACCTCTTTAAAATGTCAGGGATAGAATCTATCTGTAGCATTCTCTATTCCAGCATATAAGTAAAAAATTATTTTGATTTAATGCATGATATGCTTTGTTTCAAGGGCAAAGTCTCTTAAGAAAAATGCAAGCATGGAGAATGAAATATGACTTCCATCTTCCATTTCTCTTCAATTTTGTTCTACCCAAATATTCTGCATTTATTTAAAGCTAAAGTTTTATCCCTAAGGAAGTATCTTTCTGATATCTTAAAAAGTTATCTGCAAGGTCAAGCACTGCCCAGCATAATGGAATAATGGTATCTAGAGACAACATGATTTTGAAAACTGGAGCTTTTAATCACATGTGTAAACAAAGAAACTTCTATCTTAAACAAGTCTGGGTCTTAAATATGAAAATATTATTAGAAACATGTGCAAAAATCAATTTAGTCCAAAAATCTTTAGTTCTATAGGTGTAACAACAATCTAGATATCACGATAAGAACTAAAAGTGAACTGCACTAACTTAAGAATTAAAAATAATATTTAAATAGATTTACCAACAATAAAGTAACAATGATCCATATTTAAAGAAATATAAATCAAAAAGGTTTCCTCAACATACAGGTATACTCAAGGTTAAGAGTATCAGAACTTATGGACAATGCATATTTATAAACAGGCTACCTATTACTTAAAATGACAGACAGCTGATCAGCAACATGTTCCAATTCAAAATGGCGGATCACATTCTCCTTCCTCAAGCTGATGAACTGCTGAAGCCCTCAATGTTTCATGGGTGTCATGAAGCAATGTGTGCGTTTTTAATATACAGCCTATTTTCAATGGTTTTCAGCAGTTCATGAAAGCACTGTGCATCTTTAGAGGTTCATCACCCTAAGGAAGAACACCATTTGTTGTTTTGTGTCAGATTTAGGACAGTGAGAGATGAATTATGTGAATTTGATTCAGTTGGGACCAACCATGAGACTGAATTTTAACTGAACCATGAGACTGAATTTTAACTGAAACACAAGCACTCATAGATCTTCAAATTTCCATAAAATACAAGCAGTCTCTTTTTATGAAATTATTTAAACAGAGGTCTCTATATCCATGTTCTTTCTTTCTAGAATTTTTGCAATTCCAGTTTGATATTAGAAGAACTATCTTCAACTGTACAGCTAGATTATAGTCCGAAACTGTTGTTCTCGATTTTTCAATATATTTTTTTTTATCCTGAAGAAATATCTGTCAAACAAATTGGAACTCAACACAGACATTTGACTAAATAACCTGTTTTGATTTACATAAAAATTTTACTTAGATTGAGTAACATCTTATTCTTAATCTGAGGACTGCCTATAGATAAATAGAGAACATTCTGAATCTAATATAAAAGGAATATAATTATTTATTAATATTTCTTTCACTTATACCCTGCCTTTCTCAAAGCAGTTTTCAAGTACTCAAAGCAGATTTTTAAAATCCTTCTTTAATATTTGACCCACAATCATATCACAACTGTGATAAGTGTCAACATATTACTTATAATGGAAACATTCGCATTTTCTTCCTTTAAAAAAAAGTTCTGTAATCAAGGCAAAAATCCTGGAAAAAAATAATTTAATTCTTTCTCTCTACTTTTAATGAAATATTTCAATTAGGAGATATAAAAAGTAAGTCTGCTTCCTGAAAGTTCTCCATATTATCTTAGCACTTTCCAAAATCCAAAAATTGAAAATACAGTTTCCAACTTTAGAATTATTAAATATTTTTAGTAACCTATTATAAAAAGCTGCTTTACACTATGAATTTAAAAGTGCAAAAATTAGTGATCCACTTACTGTCTTTTAGATGCTTGGTATAATGAAGTTAATTTCAAATGCTACAAGTTACCTGGACTTTGCAATCAGGAAGAGGCTGCAACGTAACAATTATAAGAAATGTGAAAAGAAACATTTAAAGTCTATGTGTTGCAATCTCCATTGACTTTGTTCACAGAACAGTAATACATGTGATTGTGTGTTTGAAAGATGTGTATTTATTTAAAGTTGTGTCCATTTTTCCAGTATTTCTTTAAATAGTGGTTAAAAATAAATGAACCAACATAATCACACAATCAATATATGGCCGAAACATGAAAATAAGTAAATATGGAAATAGATAACAATAACAAAGAATTCCTCAGCTAGTCAGAATAAAATAACCTTAATACAATGACAAAGAGCAAGGGAAGGAATCTACCAACACAAGATCTTCTATTATCAAAAGACAAGTAGTACTTTTCTCTCAATCAATAACACAAGATTAGAGATCAATGCTTACTGCAGCAGACTCTTAGTAATTCAGATCCAATTTGTGGTAGTGAGCATATTCTTATTGCCCTGATAAATTTATATTTATCCTATTTATAAGCCATCCAATTCCAAAAATGATTCAGGACAGTATCACAAAATTTTAAAATTTCAAAAGGGAATTCAAAACAAAAGCATGAAAACAGGAGATAGAGGGAATTACATTGTAATATAAAACAACATTTGAGAAAAATAACGCAAGGAAAAATCCCTAATATTTTGGTCACCTGTTTCCTATTTATACCTTTGGAAGGGAATCAGGCATATTCTACAAACATGCTCAATTCCTCCTCTTTTTCTAATGCCAAAGTGGGATTACTATACTAATCCACCAATCTTTTCATGTTGCAGCAGGACGATACATTGTGAACTGATCTCAACACTTTTCAACCTGGGGGAAAAAAGGCTGCGGATGGATTTGGGCCTCCAGAAAACAGGATGTATGTTGCAGATAGGCTGCCTTAGTACCTTTCACTTTGAAATTCCCCATGCCATTCATGGAGAAGAAGATATGAATAGATTACATATCCTGCCCACCTTCTTTGGCACTAGTGGTTGCAGGAAAATACTTCAGATGGGAGATTACATGTGAGTCATGGACTGCTCATATGCAAAATGCTAGACTGTAGCCCTGCTCTAGTTGTTTCTAAACTCAAGACTTTAATTTATTTAACAAAATTTTACATGGATTAGTTTCTATTAAAGTTATCCACTTCTAAATAAACATATTTAGAAGGGGTTTTTTTCCTACAAAAGCTTAATCAACAGAGGAACTGGAGTCCCTCCTGGGATGGTTCACTAATATAGGGTGTCTGACCATCATCACAATCCCAGGAGAATCCTCTGGGGATTTAAGCTCTCTCACATTTGTATCACCCACACTTTGTCATCCACCAACAGCAAGATTCGTACACTGGGCCCATTTCCCAATGCTACGCTTGCCAGAGAAAAAAAATATCAAGTGAATGAAGAAGAGCGGTGTGCTTTTTTTTTGAACAGTCATTAAAAAACTGTTGCCACCATTTTTCTTTTGCTTGCTCTCTGTTTGACGCAACTAGGGGCCTGGGCTTGTTGGATCAAATCTTTTATTTTATTTTTTATTTTATTTATTTATTTGTCAAGCATATATAAGATAACAGATAAAAGTATAAACATGGTTATGAATACATGAAATGGATACGAATAAAAAGGGACATTAGGACATGGACGGTAGGCACGCTGGTGCGCTTATGCACGCCCCTTACAGACCTCTGTAGTGGAGTGGGGTGAAGTCAACAGTAGACAGTCTAAGGTTAAAGTTTTGGGGGTTTGGGGAAGGAACCAGAGTCAGTTAATGCATTCCAAGCATTGACCACTCTGTTGCTGAAGTTCTGCAGTCGAGTTTGGAGCGGTTTACCTTGAGATGTCCAGGAAAATCATCTAAAGTCAGAACATCTTTGATTCATGTAAAAATAACTGACCCTCCTTTCCAAGAATTTGTTGACATTTTCTCTTTGGAAAGCACAATAGGAACCATTGGCCCCTACTTTGGGGACTAAAGAATTCAGCACCTGAGCACCATAGAGCAATAACAGCTCCTGGAGAACATAAAGTAAGTTTTGCATGGATTTTAAATCTAAGGGCAGTACAGCTTCCCACATCATCTTCCCTGGACTGAGTAGGGGTGGGGGGGTTAGGATTTTGCCCAAACAAATCCTACCGCTGAAGGTGGACTAAAGGCTGGGTTCTCCTATTCCTAATCCAGCAGTTTGACCACTACCATCACGCTGGTGGTTAGTTGCTTTTACACGTTCTTCCTGGGGGGCGTGACAAGGCCTGCAATGATCTCTCGGCGAGAGCAAAATAGATGGCAATTGAGCCCAAGCAGAAGAAATGGGGGCTAAAATCTGACCCGACTGCGAACCATTTCGGCGGCCTCCATTCCTTACCTCCGATAATGGTACGGATAAGGGAGGCGTGTCCCGGGCAGTCCACCAGGGTCAGCTGGAGCAGCCCAGGCTCGGGCCCCAGGTGCGGAGGCAGCTCGGTGCAGAGACAAGAGAAGCCCAGGTCCAGGGTGATGCCCCGAGCTCGGCTCTGCGGCGCCCTGTCGAAAGCGGCCGTGGAGCCGATGGTGCTGAGAGCCCGGGCCAAGGCGGTCTTGCCGCTGTCGATGTGGCCCAGGACGCCCACATTGACATTCAGTCGGCGAGGGTTGCCCGACTTCGGGGCAGCAGAAGCGGCGCTCGCACCGGCCATAGATTCCTCTCTCTACTCCCTTCGCTTCCCAACTGGTCCGTTTCCCAACAGCACCCCCGCGGCAACACGGTCCGTGTTAAAACAGTTCCAGTAAAGCGGCAGGCGCAGAGGAAAAGCTCTTTCAAGAAGTCAGCAATAGACTCCCAAGGAAAGCCTGAAGTTGTGCCTGGTTTGGTCGAACTATCTTTGGCTTCCGAAAAAAGCTCGACTATACGCTTACCTTGTCTTCAAAATTACACATAAATATTCAAAATTACACATAAATATTCAGGTACACATAAATATTCAAGACACTATCTATAACGTTCTTATAAAATGTCTGTCAGTCATGACCTGGATGACTGAGAATCTCCGCAGACTTCTTATAAAATGCATTTTGAAGAAACACTTATATTCATATAACTATATACTTTCTCATATTTCTTCACACATTTCAATTCAACTTTGGCGCAAGCACTTAAGGAAATGACAAGAAAAGCATACAATAAAAATTGAGTGTTACTCAATTTTTGGCTCATTAAAAATGAGATTAATTTAGAAAGGGAATAGAAACATAACCCCAGTTTCTCATTTCATCATCTTGCACAACTGCAAATTGTCTTTTTTAACTGATGAAGTTCCCATTTGTAAAAATACAAAAATTATCTGTTGATTAATGGCATGCTATGCTAAACTAGTCTCCTGGTTTCAGAACTATTCAGCTATTTCATGAATGTATAAAGCTGAAAAATAAAACACAAATAGGAGCTGATAATATACTCCTTTTTTCTCATTGGTTTAATTAACAATATAATTATTCTATATTATATAGACTGTGTTATGTTATAGCCTGAGAAATTGCTAGTTTTTACCATCCTCCAAAATCTACCTCCAGCAAAGATATGGAAGAAAAAAAAGTTTTTGTGGGGGAAAAAATTGGTATTGGTAAGATTTAAAAAGTACAATCGTTATAAAGCACAAATAAAGAAACAAAAGAAATCACAAAAACTTTTTTTTCTTTTGTTAATTTCATGTAATGTCTACCTCTCCAATTTCCTTTCTTGTATGTTTTGTAAAATACTATTATTGCTAACTTTTTCAAAACCTCATGGGAGAAAGGGCAGGAAGTCAGACTTTTGGGATAAGTTAAAAATGTGAAGATCACTCACACAATCTTCTTTCTCCAAAAATAATATACTGTTTGACAGTTTCAAAGTTCAGTATGTCCCACTGAAATTTGGAAGCTTATGTGACTCTAGGCTATGTCCTGTAACCTCAAACCTTTAGTCTAGTAAAAATTGAAGTTTCCAGTCCCTCCTTGGCTATCACATGACATGTGTGCTCAGTAACAGGTGGGTTGTTCAGATACACATGTACCATAAGTGAGTTAGCTTGCAGGGAGAATAGCAGAAGATACATTGACTAAATAAATTGATTAAAGCTATAGAGCAAGGGTCACATTTTTTATTTCATTACTTTTTCTTTTAGTAGTAAAATACTAAAATAACCATCATCATCATCATCATCATCATTTTAATAAAATTTTGTTAAGAGATAAATGCTTACATCTGATTATTCTTTTTCAGAAAGATCGTCCCTGGTTCCTTCCAATGTAAATTTTATTCACAACCAATATTTAGAAGAAAAGTAGGTGGTATTTCAGGTTTTTTCCTAATAATGCTGATTTATGTCATATGCCAGAAGGTTTGTTTGAAGTTCTTGCCTAAGCATTGCTGTAGCTATTTCTCAACCTAGTAAATGAACAATAATCTTGTATAGTCTGAAACATGTTTTTAAAAACAACATATAAAAACTATGAAATGAAACAATAAGCTATTGTTGTAAAATGGATTCCGCTTTGACACAGTGAGTCAAATCAATAGTGTTTAGGATAAGAAATGAACAATGTATGCAACATAGTTTAAGTTTATGATTTGAAACGTATTTTCTGCTGCTATTTTAATTTATGATGCCACTCTCTCCATTCATGGTATTCTTACAGAGTGCATTACAGGGAGGAGCCAGTTTAGAAAGTACACTGAGTACTTTTTTAATTCATGAAAACTACTCAATATGGCTGTAGTGCATTCAAACATGAGACCAACTCTAAAGGTAAAGGTTTCCTATTTCCGGTCATGTCCAACTCTAGGGGGTAGTGCTCATCTCTGGTTCTTAGTCAAGGGAGACAGCATTGTCCAAATGATAATGAGGCCAGCATGAGCATATGCTGAATAATGCTGTTACCTACTCATTGAAGGGGTACCTATTTATCCACTCACATTTACATGCTTTCAAACTTCTAGGTGGGCAGGAACTGTGAAAAGTAATAGGAGCTCATCCCGTCACGTAGCGCTCAGGTCTCGAACCTGGACTGTCAGCTTTCCAGCTGACAAGCTCAATGTCTTTAACCACTGACCAGCAACTCCTAAAGCAATTCTGAATTACTTTAAATCTTTCAGTTTAAAAAGAATGTTAAACATCATTCTTCTATCTATTTCTTGGTATCTTGAGAGGTTATTTTTATTTTTGTAATAGCATTTGATTATGTGCCGTCAAGTCACGTCAACTTAGCACAGATATCAGCTCTGCCTGGGAAGTAAGATAAATCTTCTGCTAAAAATAATTAATACATGGTACAATCAAATTTTAAATGTTACTTATGTTGGTGCAGCACTGAAAATGACAATTGCCAGGCCAGGGGTGAAATCCAGCAGGTTCTGACAGGTTCTGGAGAACCAGTAGCAGAAATTTTGAGCAGTTCGGAGAACTGGCTGGCCCCAGAGTGGGATGGGAATGGAGATTTTGCAATATCCTTCTCCCAGAAGTGGGAGGAAATGGGGATTTTGCAGTATCCTTCCCCTGGAGTAGGGTGGGAATGGAGATTTTGCAGTATCCTGCCATGCCCACCAAGCCATACCCACCGAACCGGTAATAAAAAAATTTGGATTTCACCATTGAGCCAGGCATTACATTTCTTCTATGAAGTCTTTTCTGCTCTCTGAGTTTGGTAGATTGCTTGCAGATATTTCATTACCAAGCTAGTTAACATTATCAGTGGAACTGAAGGTGGGTTGTTCCCAGTTATATACACAACACTTGTCTGCAAGTGCTGGTGGGGTGTAGTTTCCTTGATTAGGGTATTATTTTCAGACTGTTTGCTTGGTGTTAACGCTTAGTTATCTGGGTGTTGGCTACTGGAATTGATGTATATTGGTCTTTTTGTTTCCTTTTTAGTTTTTTAGTTTTGTTGTTGTTGCCTCTTGGTGTATAAATGTGTCTATTGGTGGCTGATTTGTCCGAATCTCAAGCTTCTGGGAATTCCCTAGTGCTGTGATGGCAAACCTATGGCACAGATGCCAGAGGTGGCACGCAGCGCCCTCTCTGTGGGCACGTGAGCTGTTACCCCAGTTGAGCTCTGCCGTGCATGCATGGGGGATGAGACATGTGCAGGGACACAGACGCATACGCACGTGTGGGTGTGCGGGAAGGTACACACACATGCGGGAGGTGGGGCATCTCTGGGGGGCATGCGCATGCATGGCAGAGACCCAAAGACCAGATGGCCAGGGGATGTGTGTATGTAATGTGCGGCGGAGCCGAACTTGGGCGATGGCTCACATGCAGGGGGGGCATGTACGGGGGCATATGCATGCACAGGGGTGCAACGCATGCACGGGGGTGCGACGCATGCACGGGGGCCAGGTGCACATTGTATTTTGGGGGTTTGGGCTCATGAGCTTTGGGCACCCAGTCCAGAAAAGGTTAGCCATCACTGCCTTAGTTTTTCTGGATTTAGCTTGGTTTCGATGATCAGAGTCCCAATTAAAATTATGGCTGACTCTATGTAGTGAGATTAAGGAATTTTCATTCTCTTCTGACAGCTACTTGGTGCTCATGGATGTGTTCTGCTAGATTTGTGTCTGTCTATCCTACATGGTGGCTATTACAGTGCTTACACTGTGTATAATAGATGATTCCTGCTACATATATTCTCTTCTGTTGAAATCATTACATCTCTATTTTTAAAAATAATATTTAAACCTTAAAATGAAGCCTTGGAATGATATAATTTAAATTAAAATATGTAATACTTACGAATTATTTTACTAACTCTTGCCCTTGCAAGTCCAAGATTTTCTGAATAATCACTATAGGCAAATATATTGTGAAAACTATCATCTTGCATAAATAATTTAGAACATATTATGCAGACTTCTTCCTTATAGTATCATGTCTTTATGATAGATAAGACAAAACTTTGAAATTATGAACATTTTTACTTTATATTTTAGATACATATGGACTTTGCATAAATGAACTCTAAAAGGTAAGCCAAGGATCATTTTTGAGGGGATTAAAAAAAGCGAAGATTGCTATTACAAAGCTACAATGAAAGACTCACTGCACATACATAAATAGATACATACATACATACATACATGTGTGTACCGTATTTTCCGGCGTACAAGATGACTGGGCGTATAAGACGACCCCCGACTTTTGAGAAGATTTTTGTGTGTTAGAAAGTCATTTTACACGCCGGAAAATACGGTGTATGTATGTATGTATGTATGTATGTATGTATATATATATGTATGTATGTATGTATATGTATATGTATATGTATATGTATGTGTGTGTGTTTGTGCGTGGGTATACATATAGCTGGATTTGGTAGAAAACCTATATATATATATATATATATATGTATATATATATATATATATATGTATATGTATATATATATATATATATGTATATGTATATATATATATATATATGTGTGTGTGTGTGTGTGTGTGTGTGTGTGTGTGTATATATATATATATGTGTGTATGTATATATATATATATCAGTTCAGTGGTGAAATCATATAAATATACACACACACACACATTTTAACCCCCTCAAAAATGATTCTTGGTTTACCTGTGAGAGTTTATTTGTGCAAAGTATGCATATCTAAACCAATTACTGTAAGCATTATTAAAGATCCTCTTTGCATACTAATTATTTTTCTAAATAACAAGAGTTATAATATGGAAATCAGAAAATTAGCATGTTGTAATGCCTATAATAAAACTCCCACCATCCAGTCAGGAACATCACTATGTAATTTAGTCTAATTTCCACAAAACCCCTTCAATTTCCACTAGTTTTGTTTTAAAACAAAGAAACTATACGCTTCATACTTTTAATCTACTGAGTTTCGGACAGTCAACTATCGATAAAGACCATATTCATCTTTAAAATCCTTCATCTTCATTGTTTTTGCTATCGCCAAAAACTCTTATCTAAACGTAACTTTACTTTCCAATCAAAAGATTCCTACACTGTAAACGCTACTAACATATCTAGTAATACTGTTTTTATAATGTGCTATAATTACAGCGCAATAATTAAGCGCTGCACGAAAGCGCTTTCCATATACGTTTTCGCCACTTCTTATGCGGTACTCTTCTTCTACGGTTAATGGCGAAACCGGAGCATCTTCTAAAGTGCACAACGCCGAATTGTCCGCCCAGAGCCTAAATTTATACCCCCTGAGTGACAAACGATTTGCCCAAAGACAAGAGAGATTTCTCGAACTCTAGCCAATAGGCAGCAACGGGCGGGCGTGAAACGGTTAGGCGCCGGGAACCTTGGCAACACGCGAGTGCTGGCGTTAACTCTGCGAGGGCGACTGAGAGGGGAGGACTGAGTCTACCGGGCCTTCCTCGGCTTCTTAATCGCCGCCAGCGGGATGAAGATCGAGGAGGTGAAAAGCACTTCGAAGACTCAGCGCATCGCGGCCCACAGCCATGTCAAGGGCCTGGGGCTGGACGAAAGCGGGGCTGCCAAGCCAGCGGCAGCCGGGCTCGTGGGACAAGAGAACGCGCGGGAGGTAAGAGGGTTTCGGTTCCCTGGGAAAAAATTCCGCAAAGGACCCGGTTCTCCCCATCACTAAGCGCCGGTTTCACATCTCATCATCCTCATTCCAGCCTCGTGTTCTGTAGGTGCCTTGATGAGTCTCCTTAGTAGCAGCAGCAGCAGCTCCCCTCCCCCGCCGTACACACACACACACACACACACACACACACGCACACACATCAGAACACCCCCCCCCCCCCCGGATCCTTATGCTGCATCGAACTTGGATAAATTTCCAACTAACTGCAATTTTATTTGAAGGCTTGTGGTATTATTGTGGAATTAATCAAAAGTAAGAAGATGGCTGGCAGAGCTGTATTATTGGCGGGACCTCCTGGAACAGGCAAGGTAAGGTATATTTTCCCTAATTTCTTTCTTAGCAGATTTCTAAAATACATAAGTTCCTGCTGTCATGATATTTAAGTACATTTCTTTTCAAGTATTATACCATTAGTGATATTGTTAACGTTTGGCACTGATAATAGCTTGCTTTTTTAATTTATTTCTCTTACTACATTTTTATGCCAACCATCACTGATACAGCAACTCTGGGCAACTTACAATGTAATAAAAAGGGTTTTAAAAAGTGATACAAATCAATTAAAAGTATTTTAATTGGGGAAAAGACACCATGAGATACTAAAATGAATGTAATATCTTCCAAATTTTAACATAAAACATCTGTTTTAAGGATATATGATTTAGAATATTGAGTGTAGGTATCTGAGTTCAATACCCTTTTATCCAGAGAAGTATAGGCCAACTCCTTGTAGTTTATACATAATATGCTAAAATAATTGGGGGAAAAGCCTTAACTTGAAAGTAGTAATAAAGAAATTGTAATCATTATAGTGCTGTCTTTTTTTTCTCTCCATTCAATTATGTCAGATTCTTGGAGACTTCTTGCATTTTCCAGGCAAGATTTTTTAGAAATTTATCATTGCTTCCTCCCTGGAACTGAGAGAAAGTGACTGGCACAAGGCTACCCTGTTGACTTTCTGCCTAAAGTGGCACTGGAACTAACTGCCTCCTAGTTTTTAGCCTAATGATTTAACCACTACACCAAACTGCTCTCTATTCACTTTCAGATTGCTCTCTGGAGTAGCTGAAGAATTACCGTAGTTTCTGGAGCTGCAACATCCAAAAGTCCCAACTAGAAAGATAAAATGTTAAGACATAACAAAATTTGGTTTAACAGCCTACTGTACGTAAACCTAGTCCCATAATACCCTATATAAACATGCATACACACACACATAAATCTTGCCATAACATTTCTTTTTAGTTCTTATAACAACACATGAATCTACTTAAAAATTGACAATTTTAAGACAGTTTATAAAATTCTTTTCTCTTTGCTAAGACATATGTCAAGCTGAGTTATAAAAGTGTATGATGAAAATGCTTTTTTCCTAATCCTTTTATTTCTCAGAAGAATTTTAGAGCAATAATGGAATTAGCAGATTACTGGTACTTACCAATGACTTTTACAAATCAGATGCATTATATTAAAACTAAAAGCTATGTGCAATCCCTTGAAATCAGTAAAATAATTTTTATATTGTAAAAGTGAAAAATAATTAAATGCATTAAGGAATAATCCTAATTTATTTTTTATTTATTATGTGCCATCAGGTTGGTGCCAGCTTTTTAGTAACTGCCTAGATTTTCTCCAGCCGATCTATTTCCAAACTAGTCCTTTAGATCTTCCAGTGGCACACTCATCGTCTCTCTAATTGAGTTCATCCACTTATATTGTCCCCTTTTTTCTGTTTTCCCTCCATCTTACTCAGCCCAGCGTACTAAATTTCTCCAGGGAGCTAAATCTTTGGATAATATATGAAAAATATGATAATTTGAACTGGTTATTGGTGCCTAGAGTGAGAACTCCAGCTTATTTTTTTTCTATGATCTATTTGTTGGTTTCTTTGGCTGTCCATGATAGTCTCTGAAGTCTTCTGTAACGCCAAAAAATGAATATTTTTTCTGTCCTGTTTTCCAAAGCCTAGCTTTCATTTCCAAAGAGTGTCACAGACTACAACTTTGCTGCATGGTTGATTTTTTTATTGCAGACATATGGCATCCAAATATATTTTTCCAAGGCCTTCACCATTACCCTGTACTCTGTGAAGTATTACTTGGTTCCTTTATAGTGGATAGCCAGTCATAAAGGCAGGAGTTATCTATGTCTTCAATATCTCCACTGGTTGATGTACCTTATGTTAGTAGTTTGGTCTTCTTTATATTTACCTTAGCTTCTTTTTTTCAATGTACTCCACGACTTTCATTACTAAGGCATGCAGATCATTGGCATTTTCAGCAGTCAGAATAGCATCAGCAGCATAAGGTAGTTAATACTGTTTCTTCCTTCAGTTTTGAAACTACACTCCTTTTCCAATCCAGCTTCCTTTGCTATGTATATATCATATATAAATTGAATAAATAAGAGGAAAATGTGTAGCTTTGTCTCAGTAGCTCTTAGACTTATAAACAGCCCCATAGTGCTTTACAACATTCTCTGGGCTATTTACAATGTCAGCATATTGCTCCCAACAATCTGGGATTTTGCTAACCTCAGATGGATGGAAACTGAGTCAACCTTGAGCCTATCAGGATCAAACTACAGGCTGTGAATAGAGTTTGCCTGCAATGCTGCATTATAACCACTGCACCACCAGGGCTCCTATTCTGTCCTGACTGGCTTCTTGATTTTGGGATAGATTTCACATGAGAACAGTGATATTCTGAGATTTCTATTTTCGTAAACACATTTCACAGCTTGATGTGACTGACAATATAATTCCTTTCTATAATCAATGAAGCAGACATGTACTGGTTTTTGGAATTCTTTGGCTTTCTCAATTATCCAAGGTTCATCTTATGTCTTGTTCCTTGGCCTTTTGTAAAGCCAGGTTGAACATGTGGCATCTCCTTTTCCATATAGGGCTTTCATCTGTGTTGGGTGATCCTAAATGTTAGTATGAAATTAAGGGTATTATGAAATAGCTACACATTCATTAAGTCTCCTTTTTTGATACTTATGTATAGACTGGTTTCTTCCTATTTGTTGACCATTGAGTCATTTGTAAGATTTGCTGACGTACTGGTAGTTTGGTTAGAATTCTTGCAGATGCTTCTTTGGAATTCTTGTTGCCCTCCAACTTGGTAATGATGAAATGATTTAACTTTACCTTCTAATCCAAGTAATGTTACTTAGATAGTTTAACTTTATATGTAACTATCAGTTATAACATTTCTCCTATTCTCACCCATTTATTATTCTAGCTTTGTCTCCTTGGATTTGTCTCCTTCCTCCTCCTTTTGGAGAAATGGCATGCCATTCAAAATCCAAATGCATCCTGATACAAATATTGTGCAGTTTTACCCCTACAAGTATTAGGGACATTAAAAATTACATATGTTCATTGCTCCTTTCCTTATGATAAATCAGTAAGACCATATTTCAAACACGAGCTTTCAAAGGCTAAATTGCTGCCAACTACTGTGTTTTCCCCAAAATAAGAGCTCCCCAGATAATAAGACCTCCCCCGAAAATAAGTCCTCCCCGAAAATATTTAAGCACATGTGCAACTAGTCCCTGCCATTTCCTCTGGTTAGGGTTAGGAAGATAGAGCTGGAAATCAGGTAAGGTGGCAAGAGGATCCCCGTCTTACTCCACGTGCCCCAAAATAATAAGACCTCCCCGAAAATAAGGCCAAGCGCTTATTTCGGGGTTCAAAAATATAAGGCAGGGTCTTATTTTCGGGAAAATACTGTAACATCAGAACCTTTTGTCCTAACAGCCCCAAAGAAAAGAGAGGGTCTCTTTTCTCTGAGATAGAATAAAAATGATTAAAATCCAGGGCTTTTTTCTATAAATAGAATGATTCCTTCTGTTTTCAGGAAGCACTGGGATCAGCAGTTTCCCACTAGAAGAACAGGCAAAGATACATTCATTATTTGTCAGTTCTAATGTAGGGGTCCAAAAGTGTTCAGACTCTCGCTTAGGCTTTATTGAGCTGATATAGAAAATATTCTGTAGAAGGAGAATTCAAATTCTGGATTCAAGGAGATTTATTCTATAGAAATTAAACTAAAATCAGACTTTTTCTGCACTAATTTAAATTATTTTTAGTTGGGTAATTTAAATGTATTTATGTATGTGTGTGATTTTTTTTCTTGTCTTCAGACTGCTTTGGCTCTAGCTATTGCTCAGGAGCTGGGAAGTAAGGTTCCCTTTTGTCCTATGGTTGGAAGTGAGGTATATTCTACTGAAATAAAGAAAACGGAAGTCTTGATGGAAAATTTCAGAAGAGCAATTGGTAAGAGACTTAAAGCAAAAAACAAATTTGTGTGTGTGTGTAAGAATGTATTAAATAAATGTATTTATTAAATCCATGTGCCATCCAACATTTTTATATTCAGCGCATAGCATTTATTCGTTTGATTGGAAGAACATATTTGTTTGCTTCTCTTCAGTGTTCTTGCACAATGACTGCTAGTGTCTTTACAAACTGGTGTTTTCTATATTATGATATGTTAGCTAAAACCAGTCAAAAGTAGTACAAATGATACTTTTTCAATCTAATTGAGTATGTTGTCAAAGAAATTTGATTAAGCGGTTTATAGGTAGAATACATGAATTGTATTCATGTATTTTTATTGTTGGCTGTACACCGCCCTGAGTCCTTCGGGAGTAGGGCGGTATATAAATCCAATAAAATCTAAAAATCTAAATAGCTTGTTTCTGGGGTTAAATTTATCTTTATTAATTGAATTTATTAACTGAAATATTTCAGTTTCAATTTATACATCCAGTTGCTCCTTTTGACGAACAAACATTTGCACCTAAAATCTTAAGTTACTCTCTGCTGACAGTTGATATCATTATTCCTTTTAGACTTTTGTATTGCTTAAATATAGCTTAATTGTTTTTATTATTGTGTCCGACATCTGTTAATTTCCCCTGGGCTCCCTATGATTTAACACAGACCATCATCTAAGTATTCGGTAGCATTAAAGTGAGGAAATGTTTCCATCAGTCCTTCCAACTGAAAAAAAGTGACTCATTGATTTCTCTAAGAAAGAGACTTTCAATCATCTATGGTCTTTAAGTTACAATTAAATTGGCAGGGTTCATGGAGAGAGAGTTCAAAGATGGAGAGAGCACCGTCTGCAATATTTCCTTGATGTGATGAAGAGTTACCTGTCAGATTTGGAAATTTGAACCAACAGTTGAAACCTGTGTCAAACACATTTGTCATTCCTAGAGATAGCAATAATTTAACAGCCAGCTACATTGTTGATGCTTTGTATTTTCTGGATGTTAGGATGGAGATGCTTCTAAACAAGTATTTGATGTTATTGACAGAAATTTTCCACATCTGTTGAATTGGGCTGATTTCTGTTTCAGAAGTTATTAATGTTTTAAAATAACATTGGTAATCCAAACATTCTTCTAGTGTGAGCAATGTAATTTTTAAAAAAAAAACTAATTCTTATACGATAATATATTTTCACTCTTAAATTAAGAATTTCCTAAATGATACAGTGGGATAAGCAATAGCAAGTAATTTTGACAAATATTACAAAACAACATATAATTTTAGCTCTTACCAGTTGAACCTGAGTTTAGAAGCACTGAAAAGATACAAGATAAGTATCAGAAATAGCAGTGGAAATGGAAAACAATGTGGTGTTGCATCCAGGAATAGTGCTATAAAGATGTTATACCTTTTCGTGACTTGCCCCAATGCTTGGGATGGTTGCCAAACTAAGTTTGATTATTTTGTGAACAGAGTGGGCATACAGAGAAACGGAACTTTTTTTTTCTTTTTCCTTGTCCTAAACTTCTTCATAGTTACTTGAATTTTTACTATTATGAATAAATTATTTATTTTCCATAAAGTTTTCCATTGAATTGACAAGCTTATCTGGAGATGTTGATCATCTGGAACAATCCAATAAAAATGGCAGCCTGTAACTTGTATATTTAATATTTACAGGACTAAGAATTAAAGAAACCAAGGAAGTTTATGAAGGAGAAGTCACAGAATTAACTCCCTGTGAAACTGAGAATCCTATGGGAGGATACGGCAAAACCATTAGTCATGTCATTATTGGACTCAAAACAGCAAAAGGAACGAAACAGCTAAAGGTAGCTAGGTCATTTTTCAAATGTTCCTCAGCTTCTTAATAGTTCTGTCTTTTGAATATAAAAGAAAGGGAAACAGGACATTCAAGGAAGTTTTTATTTACTTGTCTCTTTTTATAGGTTTATTCTGCAAATGGATATAAGCTCCAGTTAGAATTTTTAATTATCTTTCAGTTAGCTTGGCACATTCACTTAGTTTATAAATGCTGTCTATCCCCCATTGATAGAAGCAGTTGAAATAAACATTTCTTCTGCTGGATGAAGTAAACTTGATCTTTTAAATTACTAAATTTCTCAAGAACTGTATAATTCATTTAAACTGAAATCGTATTCATACTTACTTGGGAGTGAACCTCTTAAGGTCAATGGGGCTTTTTAAAAATATTTTTGTTCAATATTGCCAGGGACTTAAAATATTGGTTACCATCGCTCCTACTGTGCACCAAGCAGGGCTGTGGAGTCGGAGCCGGAGTCGAGGAGCTGGAGTCGGAGGAAATTTTGGGTACCTGGAGTCGGAGTCGGCAAACAATGCTCCGACTCCTACTAAATTTAGATTGGAATTTTTAAAAAAGCAAGTTTAAATGTCCCAATTCTCCCGACTCCACAGCCCTGGCACCAAGTTACCTCTTCCCACCTTTTCCTTTTTTGGAAGCGGGGGGGGGGGGGAGAGACAACAAAACACAATGCTCTATGCCTAGAACATATTGACTAATATTCCAAACAGGACAAGAACGCACTGGATTTTGTAAACTGAAGTTTTTCTGTGCACTCTAAAGTAGCATATCCCAGGGTTTCTTTCTGCAATTTAGACTTTCCCATGAACATGGGAAAAGTCTAAATTGCCTCTCCGACTGCTTTTATTATTTCGGGGGCAAGGAAGGCTAGTCTCAGTGCTTTACTTGGCAGATACTAAAAACCCCGGCCTTCTTCCTAGTCTGCGGCCTGGGATAATGGTGATCACCATGCCTTACCCTTTTTCCCCCTGCAAAGCCTGATAATTTGACAGCCCCCAAAATTTCACAATAATTTACAGTAAAACATAACAAGAATGTTAATCCCCCCTCCCCCCCAAAAAAAGTTAAATATCAGTCATTAACAAGTGAAAAGTCCATTTTAAAAGGTGTTTTGGCATGAATTAAAAAGTAGACATAATATTTAGGTTAGCGTTTTGTGTGAATTTAGCTAGTGTGTTTGATACGTTGTTATAGTTTAGGTGACTGTGGCTTTGAATCAGTTATAGCCAATTAATCAGAAGGGTTTAAATGATACGTCAGCAACAGTTGTATCTTGGAGTTTTACCTCTTGTGTATTTGATGTTTAAATGATGGCATAAGAATAATAAGTAAAAGTAATTGAAATACCATCTGAATGCTACAGTATGATGTTGAATTTAAAATATTTATATTGTAATTACAGAATGCATTAAATCAATCTAAATAGTAGTTGAATTTGACAAATTAGCTCATTCTAAATGTTGATAAATCTAAATTTCCAGAGCATGTTCTTCCAGTACTATAAATATTGCTTCTTGGATGGCTTTTTGTAGAATCAAACATGATTTTTGTAAAACCAGGTTGTCTGTTTTTGATGTTAATGTAGTTAATCATTGTTTATTTTCTCTAACTCCAGTTGGATCCCAGCATATTTGAAAGTTTGCAAAAGGAAAGAGTAGAAGCTGGTGATGTAATTTATATTGAAGCAAACAGTGGAGCTGTCAAGGTAAAGCAAAAACATAGCCGTGAAGTTCTGTATATTTTGATCTGCCTTCCTGTCTCCTTTGGTAAAAAGTCTTCTGTCTTAACAACCTTAATCCCTTCTAGTATATGTTACTTTTTTCTCAAAGTCTAAGATCTCTTTTTCTTACATGAATGCCACTGCTAAAGAAAGTAGCAGTGCAATTCATAAATAAGATAATTTTATCTAAGATCCTGAGCTACAATTGCAATGAATGTTTCCTCATCGATTTTTAATGCTTGACTTTGAAATTTGTGTGTTTCTTATTCGTAAAAGTAAGGCAAGAAGATTTAAAGTAACTTCAGTCATGCTCATAAGAAATGCATAGAGCTTTTAATCTTTATCCCTGTAGATTTCTTTTGTCATAAGATATATGCATCTAGAAGGAAATGCTGCATTAGTTAGCATACTGCTTTTATCTGATTTAAAATATAGCATAAAGAACTACTTGGTGTTTAATGGACAAGCATAATATTTTGTATCAAGCAATAAATCATCCATGTCCATGTAGGAATCTAAAATAATTTTTACACTTTCTACCAAATCAGTTGGATTTGTCCATTTTCGTCATTTCCAGAAAAGTGGAGAAAAAAAATCCAAGTCCTGACAGTAGAATTTCATAGCTTTTCATTTTCAAGGACAAGTCTGGCATTTTCAAAACTGTCAACCAGAGCTTGTGTGCATAACTATAAAACAAGACTTTGTTTATCAGCCTATATGTCACTCTCTGAATATTTGTAATAACACTAGCTATAAATATAGTGTGTATGATTTCTAAATTCTCCACAGAGGCAAGGTAGGTGTGACACCTATGCTACTGAATTTGACCTTGAGGCTGAAGAATATGTTCCCTTGCCAAAGGGTGATGTGCACAAGAAGAAAGAAATTATCCAGGATGTCACGCTACATGATTTGGATGTAGCCAATGCTCGGCCTCAGGTACGAATGGCAAACTATGCACAACTGTATGCAAATAGTTAACGGCAGGGTGGATTTAATTTAAATCACTAGTAAAAAGGCTCTATTTAAATCACAATTTTTAAAGAGCAGCTGTCATCTCTGTCCCACAGCGACTCCTCCTCTGACCCACTGTTGACTCACCAACAGTCCTAATATTGCAGAATATACAGCCTCATGCTACATAACTAAGCTCCATTTCATGATTCATGCTAAATTATTAATGTATCTTAAATAGACAACTATATTTAGATAGATTTTTACTCCAAAAGCATTTTATTAAAATAAATTTGATAAAAATTTTAAAAAATCAGATTTTTTAAAAAAACATCAATTTTCACTCACCCTGGGGACTGATAAAACAGCCAGGCTGCTACAACAAAACTGTTAAGAACACTCACCTTTATTAATATTAGTCAGTTTTGCTTCAATCATGTGGTTCTGCCAAGGAGCTATTTTCTGGGTGTGTTTGTCTCCTAAAAAAGTTTGCTGCCCATTACTTCCTGAGAGGGAGAGAGAATATTTGGGCCCTGCAAATTCTTGGAAAGAGATGTTTTGTAACTTATGAAAGTGTATGTATCTCTGGTTCAGAGAAATACTTAAAGTAATCCTAACTTTCTCCCAAGTGCATAAAACAGCTGCTATGTAAGTTTTTCCTGGTTGTTTTTGCAAGACGTCTTTGAAATATATAGACTGTTCATGCATAAGCATATTTATTCCCTGTTTAATACAAATTCTATAAAATAGTAAACAGGGTTAAAGGCTCAACAGAACACTTTTTTGTTCATAATCAAACCTGAATACGAGCAATTTTTCCCAACCTTCAACATTTTAATGGAAACTTCTAAGTCTTTTGAATGCTAGGTCCATTACTCTACAATACAGTTGTGTGGACAGCACATATAAACTTTAACTTTTTAATCATACTCTGATTCAAGATTAACATGTTCACCTTATGATCACATCAAGGTTTACTGTGCAGAGGTACTAGTTACATAAATCAATATTTATCAATATAGCCCTGAAAAAGGGGGTGCTGTGGTAATGGGTGACAGTCTGATGTGCTGTTTTTTCTCCCAATGTCAACTCATTTTGTTGTTTCATAGCATTGAGATAATATAAAGGATTCAGATCATTTGATCTGTATATGGTACTTTGTTGCATAGTGAAAAATTATACAAATAAAATTAAAAGGACCATATTATGTCCTAGTAACACTGATTAAATTTCCATTACATTTGGATGCTATATGTTCCAAAACAAATTAGCCCCATTACATTCTGAACACAATTACATAGGTGGATTTTCATATAGACTATCAATTTTAAAATAATTATGAGTTACTAGAAATTGGTTGATATAAAGAACTTGAAAACTTTATTTTTAGTTCAACATTCTTATATCCTCAATAAATCTTTCTGTACAAGCAGTCCTTCATTAGAATTTTAAAAAGTTTCATTAACTCACAAATCAATTTTCTGTAGGGTGGACAAGACATCCTCTCCATGATGGGACAACTAATGAAACCAAAGAAAACCGAAATCACAGGTACTCCAAATACCTCTTTCATCATTTTCTTATTGAAGTAATTCCATTTAATTTGGTGATAGATTACATATAATATACATTATATATAATATACATCATGTTACATTTTTAAAAGAGGCAATGAAAAAATAATCTTTATGCATAGAGGAAACAAGGTTTGTATTGCTTGGGATCATTAAAATTGAATGAGATTTAATCATTAAAGTGTAATTATTAGAAATCACTATCTAATACAAATGTGGGTGCACTTAATCAAACTGTAGCATAAGGTAATTTGTCACAATATTGATACATTATAGAATTTTGCATTCTTTCTGACATGACCACCAGTAGAGGATGTTTTAATACAGGTAATGCTCTGTTAACAACCACTTGTTCAGGAACCATTCAAATGTACAGTGACATTGAACACATGGTTGTTAACTGAGCATTACCTGTATTTAATTCTTGAGGTTCTTGCCATTCCAGCACTCCCACAATCACATTTTTACAATCTGGGCACTTGGTAACCGGTTCAAACTAAAAATGGTTACAGCACCCATTGTCCTACAAATAAAGACAATGGGGAAGTCAGCACAGGAAGTTGCAAGTTATATCAGTAGGTCTCCCCCACCTGTGCACCATCCCAGATTGTCTTCACTCATGTTACCCTTGCCAGCCAGCAACACATCCTCCCTAAGCCTCATTGCACTCACTGTGCCTCCTCAGCTTCTTGTGCGATGGGGACAATCTTTGCTGCTTGTCAAACGTAGGAAATCAGAAGCCAAGGCGGTTCAAATTAATACAAGCTTATTGCATGCTAATACTCCCTATAAGAATCTGAACCATTAATCGTCAAAGAAAATTGGCAGTAGATAAGAGTCAACAGAATTGAAAGAGGGCTGGATCTCTTGTGGGCCCAAGGGACTCAAGACTGACGACGCATTTGACCCTTCCCTTGGGCTCAGCCTAGCCATCTCTTACACTGCTCTTGTGCCATGCCTCCCTGGCCACTTGCATGCTATCCTGAAGTCCCATCGCACTCTGCCATGCCTCTTCAGCCACATACATATCCCTCACTCACTCTCCCACTCACCAGCAGCCATTTAGCTGCCTGCCGACAGCACACCCCACTGAAGTCTTGTTGGAAGGTGACAGGGAAGTTGCAAGGAAGTGCTTGCTTAACAACACATGATCTTCCCTTAACAATGGCAATGGGGACTGCAAGGATTACCATCACTAAGTGATGTGGTCACATGATATCCTACTTTACAACCACATTGTGTTAGTGTTGGAAATCCCAATTCCAATCATAACTCAAGGACTTCTTTTAATAAATAGTTATTTGACTTGGTTTATTTAATATGTACATATTATCTGGTCACGAACATTTCTGACCATGACCAAATTGAGTTCTGACCAAAAAATTCACAAAATTTTTGAATCTAGTCACGAACACATACTCAGGTGGCGATCAAACACTCCCTCGGGAAGAGCTCAGTTCCCCACCACACACACATGTTTAAACTTAGTGAAAAGACAGGAATCTTGATGCACAGGACTCAAGAGGCTTTCTCTTCTCCCACACCCAGCACTCTTAAGTCAGTTACCTTGAAAAGGAAACTGGTGCACGTTCCTGCGCCCTCCGTACCAGTAATAAGCTCTCTGTGCAGAAGAGGAGGAAGATCCTCAGAATCATGCCATGTGCCAAAAATGCAGCATCTGAGGAATTTAAAAGTGCTGCTTCTGTGAGTTGGGGGGTGGGGGGTCAGCTTGCCTGGTACACAGGCCTGGCTGGGGGGAGTGCTGCCTACACCCCTCCAGCACAGCCGCCTTCACAGGAAGTGGGAAAGGTCTTGTGGGTGCTGCGTGCAACTCCGCCTTCCTGGCCTGGCTCCACAGCTGAGGGGCGTTGGAGCAAACCGTGCGCAGCTGACAGCATGACTTTTGCCCATCTCTTTCTGTTTTCTCATGGGAGGCTTGCGGGAAGCTTGTGCGGTGGCACATAGTGGGATGGAGTGAGCAGCGCGTTGGGATCACTCTGCCTCCCCCATGCCTCTGGAAAAAGCAAAGCAGCTGCCCACGGAGCTGCCGGCTTGGGGAAGTGGCCCAACAAGCAGAAACCCCACACCCAGAAAGAGATGGGCGAAAGTAATTCTGCCCTGAGGCAGAGGCATGGGGAAGGCAGAGGCGATCCGAACATGCTGCCCACTCATCCCACTGTCTCAGCTTGCCTGCTTTTCAGCTCTGTTCTCCGCTGTGCATGCAGGGCAAGAAAAGTAGGTTTTCTCAGTGTTATTAAAGGATTTTACATTTTACTATTACAGTACACTGTGAGTTCTATGGCATAATTAATTATATATATATATATATATATATATATATATATATATATATATATATATATATATATATATATATATACACACACACTGTCATTTAAAAGAGAACATTACAAGAGATTTTTGAAAATTGTAATACTTCAAAAACGAGAAGCTTGAGAAAGTGTCATTCAGTGATAATTTACTTTTAAAGTTTTTCACCAAAACTAGAAAGAGTCTGATCCTGTATGAAACTGTTGGGAATAGTACAGATAAATGAAAGAATCCTGAATTTTTGGCAGGTAACAAATAACATCAGCTCAGGGCTTATCTGTGGGTTAGCAAATTTACTATATAAATGTTTATTTTGCTGCCAGAAATCTTGAGCCAAACAAGTATCTCACAGAATACCTTTTATAATAGTGAAAGTGAAAAAACTAGATTCATTGAAACGATTGGAGTTGGGGGTTTTTGGTCCAAAAGTTAACACTCGACCATTAATTGGATTGCACTGTATTTATGAAAAAATGCTGGACATCATTTATTTAAATGTATTTTAAGAAATTGTCTTCTACCTTAGATATGCTTCTATACATGTGTATATTTTTTGGAAAAGAATACTGATGAAATGATATCTAGAAGTCTGCTGTTTCTTTTCTACTCAGACAAGCTTCGAGGTGAGATCAACAAGGTGGTGAATAAATACATCGATCAAGGCATTGCAGAGTTAGTCCCCGGTGTACTTTTTGTGGACGAAGTTCATATGCTGGATATTGAGTGCTTCACATATTTGCATCGAGCATTGGAATCTTCTATTGCTCCGATAGTCATCTTTGCCTCCAACCGGGGAAACTGCGTAATCAGGTATGATGCTTAAAGCTTAGTCCTTCCCCGTAGGGGAGACAGATTTCATGTTGCAGTGATCAAGATGTAGTGGGTTTCTTGAAGAATCGGCAGGGGGACAGTTTCCACCTCTCATGTCACACACACACAGAGAGAGAGAGAGAGAGAGAGAGAGAGAGAGAGAGAGAGTTATCCAAATTTACTCTGTTTATTTGCCTTACGCTGTTTAGTAATTTTCAACACTGACGCTATTGGACTATTCTGCTTCAGTACCTGCCTGTTTCTGTTTTTCACTTTTTGACTTGCTTGTTTTTCATAGCCTGAAATAGATAATATTTTGATCTTGAAAGCTTTTATCTTTGCTTCTCAAATTATTTTACATTGAAATAAGTTTGGGGCTTGCATTATGCAATGTACAGATTATGAAATATCAATGCATATTTAACTATAGCATGTTGTGGCATTGTATTTTTAATGTATAATTATAACAACAGTTAATGCTAATTTTAGCATTATCAGAGGAGGTTTTTTTTCCAGGATTTAACTGCTAACACCAGTCGTGGTTTTTAGCCATCATTTTTGATATTACTTAAATTTATCTAAAATCTCTTGAGGGTTCATCTAATGTATTTAAATTTTGCCTTCTTTTCTGCATATTCATTGTATACGATACAAATCAAGAAAAATTATTTGGTGTCTTTGGGGTGTCATGATTTAATTTTCAAAAATACAATTATGTTTCCTTGATTACTAAGCTCATTAGTGATTTGATTTACTCTAGTCTTCTGTTAGCACTTGATTTTAGGATGGAAATGCTTTTATATCTCTATTGCTTCAAGAACTTATAAATTCTGACCTATTCCATGATTCATATGGGCCCATGTTAGTGATACCCCAAAGCTTGTAAATGTCTCCCAGATGATAAGCATGGTTTGCTTGAATATTTTCACAGCTCATCATGTTTTCTACAGCAGCAGTAATGAATATGAAGCAAAGATGTTAAAGAATGTGTTTCTTCTTTTTACTGTGTTTTTCTTGAACGCTTAGTTAATTTTGTTCAATTTCTGTTCGCGATAGAAGAAAAACAATGTTCACAAAGCAACATATAAGTATTATAATAAAATTACATCAAGAAGGAAAGGTCAAGAATGCAAGGGAAAAAAGAATAAAATCCTTCACAGGTGCCTTTCTTGTGAACATATCTGCCTTTTTCTTCTCTTCGACATTGTTCTATATGCTGTAGATATTATGCTTTCTCTAATTTTTTGTTTTTAAAAATATAAATGTTGTTATAAGAGTGTTAACTCCAAATATTAGTAATAAGGCAGCAGCAGTTACCCTAACAATAGCTAAAGCAAAATCTTAATAGCAGTTCAATTTTTGTCCTGTCTTTGTTGTTCTTAAAATTATGTGATCTTTCAAAATTGAGTTGCACACTAAAAACAAACAAAAAAATCCTACAGTTATTGTGATATAGAAAATAAATATGGCATTTCAGAAATGACAATCATTTTATCCTTTTTTCTCTCTATTAGGCATATAGCCTTGTTTCTTCTCTGTAAATTCTGTGAATTAGGTATTCCACTTACTTTTTCGGAATATATTTTTGCCTCATATAGTGGAGACTATTACAATCTGAAATTTCCTATGTATCAGCCAATTATGAATATATATATATATCTCATTTTATAAAAAGAATATGCACTCTTAATTCCATTTTTAGAAATAAATTCCTCTTCATTTTAAGGAAAGAAAGATATATTACTGCACTTGAGCGCTAGTCACTTTCTCATTCCTTATCCCATCCTGTCATATCATCCCCAAATAAAATCAAGGTTTTTAAGTAATAATCTGAAATGAAAGATGTTTCGTATGAAACTGGGGTGCCCTCTAATGGAGAAATGAAGTTTTCCATTTTTTTTTCTTAGGCTATGTAAATAATTGTCTGGCAGGAAGGAAGTCAATAGTTAAATTGCATGCTGATGTTATATAGAAGCCTAAACTTTCCTTTATACTTTTTCAGAGGGACAGAAGATATTATCTCTCCACATGGGATACCTCTGGACCTTCTGGACCGGGTAATGATAATTAGAACCATGTTATATACACCACAAGAAATGAAACAGGTAATTCTTTCATATATAACATCTGGGTAACGGGCAGCAAATGACTTTATGGAATTTCACTTAGGTAGTTAAAGTGTAAAATGAAGCAGCCCACTCTTATCAAAATGTGACTACCAGTTATTTTGAAAGTTATTTTTCAAAGGTTTTTCTATTTGTTAGCATACTGTACTGCCAGGCACATGCATGAACAAATCAATGTCTTGGCTGAAAATTATACTATATTTAAACTTCATATTTGCTTTTTTTATGAAACCAGTTCAATCACCACAGCAACTCTAGGTGATGTACAATACTAAACTAATACAATTTAAAACAATAGAAAAGAGAAAAAAATACAAAAAGTATTAAGGGCCATTGTCAGGGAAACTTTGCTACAGTTACAGAATCTATAAACATTGGTCACTCAAAATCAAGTCAATATTAGAAGTGGGATCACTCACTTTATTCCCAAGGTTTCCTGAAATGGCCAGGTCTTCAGTTGTTTAATAAAGGACATTATGGTGGGTACTGTGTTGCCCTCGGGAATGTTGTCCCATGTAGGGTGGAGGCAGAGAGATGGCCCATCTCCAAAGTCCCATGAGATGACATTACTTTAGCAGTGGAACTTGGAGTGTTCAGTGCTGCCAGATCTTACCACTAATAGACAGTCTGCCTTGGAGATATCCAGGTTTTGAGCTGTAAAGGTTTATACTCAGTCCCTTGAGTTGCACCCAGATAACTAATTGATAACCAAGGTGGCGCAGTGGTTAGAGTGCAGTATTGCAGGCTACTTCAGCTAACTGCTAGCTGCAGTTCAGTTCAAATCTCACTGGATCAAGGTTGACTCAGCCTTCCAAGGTGGGTAAAATTTTTCTTTAGCGAACAAAAACAAAATGCACAGGTACCGTATATGTGGTATCTTGCTCAATAGTAGTAACTGTGAGAGGGATCTTGAAGTCCTAGTGGACAACCATTTAGATCCCAGCCAGCAGTGTGCAGCAGCTGCCAAAAAAGCCAACACAGTTCTGGGCTGCATAAACAGAGGGATAGAATCAAGAATGTGAAGTGTTAAATGCCTTAGTAAAGCTACATATTACATTCAGTTTTGGTTGCCACGAAGTAAAAAAGATGTTGAGACTCTAGAAAGAGTGCAGAGAAGAGCAACAAAGATGATTAGGGGACTGGAGGTTAAAACATATGAAGGAACTGGGTATGTCTAGTTTAATGAAAAGAAGGACTAGGGGAGACATGATAGCAGTGTTCCAATATCTCAGAGGCTGCCACAAAGAAGAGGGAGTCAAACTATTCTTCAAAGCACCTGAGGGTAGGACAAGAAGCAATGGGTGGAAACTAATCAAGGAGAGAAGCAACTTAGAACTAAGGAGAAATTTCCTGACAGAACAATTAATCAGTGGAACAACTTGCCTGCAGAAGTTGTGAATGCCCCAACACTGGAAATTTGAAAGAAGATGTTGGTAACCATTTGTCTGAAGTGGTGCAGGGTTTCCTGCCTGGGCAGGGGGTTGGACTAGAAGACCTCCAAGGTCTGTTCCAACTCTATTCTGTTCTAAAATGAGGACCCAGCTTCTTGGGGGCAAAATGCTGACTCGGTAAACCATTTAGAGAGGTCTGTAAAAGCACTATGAAGTGGTATATAAATCTAAGTGCTATGCTAAGTGCTGATAACCAGTGCAGTTCATGAGGTAGAGGAGTCACATGGGCACAGTGAGGCATACTGATACATTACCCCATTGTGCACCTACTGTAGCTTCCAAGTAGTCTTCAAGGGCCATCTCATGCAGAGTGCATTGCAGTAGTCACACCAAGAAACAGTGTAGGTAGCAATTAGCAATAGGGCCTCCTAGTCCAGAAAAGGGCCAAATTGGCACATCAGAGTTTGTTTTTTATTTTTACTTCCATTAACTGGGTGAGTTACGTTAACAAAGCAGTTGCTAATAATTATCTTCAACTATATTTATTTTCCTAGGCACACAAATATGGAATACAGGTGTTTAAGACTTAATCTTTCTTAAGATTGGAAAAGCACTAAATGTTTAAATGTTTAGTGTCTTGAAGAGTGTGAATGTGTAAATTCCTAGAGTTCATTTTCTGCCATTAGTTCCTTACAGTACACGTGTATCCATCATTCAATTGATCTAAAGAGAACAGGACAACCTTTGTTAATGCTTTTGCAAGAGAAATCTGGCTTTCACAGTTTTTCAACATGCAAAATAATATTTCTGAAATCCTCAGATCCATCTGAGCGCGTGCAACATTGATTATAATTCTTGAATGTTATTATGAAATATCTGGTCAAAGATTCCCCTCATTAGTGTCTCTGTACTATGGATTGACACATAAAGAAGCTACTGCAGTTTATCATGTCAATTCTTTGTATTATTTAAGAGATAGTGTCAGTGGTGGAAAGCATTGTCACCAGATAATAGTCTGTCTTGCTGGATAAGTGCCAAGGAGGAACAGAAGCATTTATTGAACGTAAATATACCAGTACAGCCTCATTTCCTTTAGTATGAAGAGGCTTTTGTATATTGCTTTTTTCTTTAAAAAAAAATAGCATTGATATTTGGAGTGGTTTTCTATATATGACAGAATAATGTAGATTATACTAGAAGTGATCACAAGGTACAGATGGTGTCAAAGAGGCCTTAATCTGTATATAAAGATAATTCAGAAGTTGTGTCATTGTCGAGAAAATCAATTCAAGTGTTCCTATATTGCATTCCACATTGTGACTTGCTTTTTCAGAGGCATGAAGGATGATAAAGATACTGTTGCATAACTTCAAGCAGCTTTGATTTGGGTAGAATTTGTCAGTCTTCTCTGTGAACATTTATAAATTATATATCACATTAAGTTGCCACTGAATCTTCCCCCTGTGGGTTGTGAAATGATTAAAAGTCTATTTTATGAACTGTTGACTTGAAAGAATTTGGAAGATGAGCTTCTGTATTGTTTGATTAAATTAAATTTTGATTAAAGTCACAAAGGAGGTGAGATGGAGAAATTGACTTCATGAAAGCAATAAATTCTTACTTTAAATTAAATATAATGTTCTATGCATTCTTCCTAAATATTTTTAAATGGAAACTTGGATGGACTCGCTCTATTTAGTACAAAGGACAGAAAAGTAGTTTGTTTCAGTTGAAAGCAAAATTTCTGTAACTAATGTGTCAACCTCTACCTCAGGTAGTGTGCTGGGTTCTGGGCGTCATATTTCAGAAGCATTCAAAAGAATTGGAAGAGTGTTTTACAAAGGACATTAAATATATTCAAAGGCCTAGAAATGAAGACATTTCTAGTCCTTTCACTAGAAACACTGAAACTGCTTTACTCTTGTGGAAAAGAAACACCAAGTGGAGATTCTAGATTAATACCATTTTAAAGAGCGAAGTATTAATTACTGTACAATCTAAATTCTTATTTTATTTTTCAGAGTTGCCCAAATAGAATTTATATATTGAATATTTATTTATATACTGCTCCCCATATACTTTTATTACGTTTTGAAACAGTTTACAGTTTAAAACCTCTGCTAAAATGTAATAGATTAACAATAAATTAAAACTCTTGGAAGAGCTATGCAAATTGAATGTGAAAAGGATGAAAGCAAAAGCCATTCATATTGAGAAGTCCTGGCTCAGGAAGAAGCAATACAGTTGTGGTCCCTTTTTAATTTTGAGAGTGGAGAAACCTTTCAGGGGGCAGATAAAAAGATGTGCCTCTTTTTCCTGATTTGCTACTCTCTGCGAGACTTCTCAGTGATGTTGATGATCATCCCCAGATTTGTAACAGCAGAAGTGGTACGAAGTTGTTTAAAATTGTATGTCAAAGTCCAAACTTGGAACATGATTTGATGGCTAATTGGCAGCCAGTTCATTGTCTTTGACAGAAAAGTTATGTGTTTAGGTGCCTCACTGTTGATCTCAGCAGCGAATGTGGTGTTTACTGTATGGAAATTATTTGCTGGATTTATTTGTCATTTTTTCAAAGAACCTGTATGTGCCAAAATTGTAGTTTGTATTTAAATCTTCAAACAAATTTAGACAGGTGAGCAAGTCAAGCTATATATTGCACTTTTATATTCCATTCTGATCCCTCTTCCAAAATTTGGTGGTTTGCCACCAAAGGTTTTTGGCATCTTTTTCTAATATTTGAGGTTGAAGGAGCTAAAACGTTGTGCAAATCTTAAATGTATGTGAAGGCCCAACTGTTTTATGAGGCATGACTCCATTCTCCCTATGAAACAAACAAACAAACAAAAAAGTGCAGCTTTTAGTCAATGAAGGGTTACCCTCTGGCTTTAAGAATTACAATCTGAAGAAGAAAGAGTTGTTTCAGTTCAAATAAATCCAAGAATTGTGAAACGGTACATCTCATGTCCTTTTTGAAACTTCTGTAAACTTGCCTTAAGATGTTTTGGACTATGGATCAAAAAACCCAAACTGAAAACCAACGTGATCACTGTGGTTGGAATTGCAAAGTCCATCCTGCTTTGGTTTTTTTTTTTAAAGAACTGAGTTCAGTTTTGAATTGGAGATATTAACTCTTCACAAAGCAAGCAAAAGTCTAGATATAGGAAGATGATTTCATAATCTTTATTCGTCAGTGATGAACACTCTAAAAAGAAACCTCAATAAGATACCTTATATTTCAGATATCTTTTACATCAATCCCCAATTGCATGCTCATCCCCCTCTTCTCCTCTTCCACGTTCGGATTCTCTTGGTATTGCATTTTTATGGCTTTAATTTAAACGAGTGCTTCTTGATATCTTGTTTACAAAACTGCCAAAGTGAAAAATACCTGTATTATATGAGACTCACAGTTCCAGAGTTATCTCAACACTATAACACAACATCATTATCCAGTCTGCCCCTTATCACTCAGCTGGTAATATGGGCTGCAGGGAGCCTAGTGCCACTTTTTTGTTAGAGCTCTCTGTACTCAGACTTATTGGTGATATCTTCTTTTTCAACTTTATAAAGATCTTCAAACCAGTACAAGTTGGGGACTGTTCACAACAGATTAGATTTATCTGAATGGTTTTGTGGGAGTACTGTAGGTAATGCTAACAGACGAAATTTCTTACATCTTTAACCATCTTATTTATCAAGATGCTAAAAACTTTGATATGCATTTGAGCATTGAAAGAGCAGTTGTGACTTTCCAAAGAAATTAGGCAGCTCAGTACTCCCAAGTGGGAATTGGTGCGCTGTAGTTCTTATGGTCAGTCCGTACATTTTCTTTCATGTTTTAGAAATACAAAGAGTTATCACTGAATTCCCCCTAGCATTTTTCCAATTATAAGTTTAAAGGAACTGAGACTGTATATTTCAAATTGGATATAAAGTCAGAATTAAAACATATATGAAAGATTTTATAAACCCAGAATGCTATAATATGCCATATACTCAACTGTAAGATATTTTTCCCCAAAGACCATTTGTATTATAAATGCATTTTTATCCTGGTTTTTTCCCCCTCATTAGATCATAAAACTTCGAGCCCAAACAGAGAGCATAAATATTAGTGAGGAAGCACTGAATCATCTTGGGGAAATTGGCACCAAAACAACATTAAGGTAAGCATGAAAAATATAAATATATAATAATACTCAGTTTGGAAGTGGGATAAAGTTGGACAGGAAGAGACTGCTAGTATTCATCTAACTCTCATAGTACATCGGGTGAAATACTTCGTCCACAATAATGACCAAGTTTAGAGCTTCTCCCTCTCTGACATTTTACGTTTAGTCCTCCTCTTCCTCCCTTTCCTTAATCCAGCAATTCTTAGGCAAACAGCTACTTACAACTGAAAAGTAGTAGAAATAATAATTGAGAAACTAATATCCTATAAAAATAGGCCATATAGTTAATATAAGGAGTCCTGTTTTTTTTTTCACACTGCATTTTACAATTATTTCATTAAGTAATCAGAATCAACTGCTAAATCTGTTGTAGCTTCCAGTGATTGCTGAAGACTTCAACTTCCAAATGATAAGGAACTATTGAAATGTTTGCAGCCCTTGATAAGTGTTATGCGAAATCAAAATATTTCTTGGCAATTGATTTATGAAGTTCATTGCACGGACTTTAACTGATTCAGCTAGATTAAACTAATTTTTGTTATACCGTCTTTCTAAAAATTTCTTTTAGTAACAGAGCCATTGCACATAACATAAAATCTGCATTATTTATTTATTTATTTATTTTATTTATTTTTATTTGTTTAGATTTGTATACCGCCCTTCTCCTTGCGGACTCAGGGCGGTGAACAGCCAAATAAAATAGTACACAAAAGTTAAACAATTTCTTTAAAAAAGCATATAACTTTGGCTAAAAATTAAAACCATTAACCATTAAATATTTAAAATACCCAACCCTATAATACAGATCTTAAAAATTCAGCGGGGTCAGGCTAGACCAGCAAGCTGAAAGAGATGAGTTTTCAGGGCCCGACGAAAAGTCCGGAGGTCAGCAATTGTTCTCAGTTTTGGAGGAAGATCGTTCCAGAGGGTAGGGGCTGCCACAGAGAAGGCCCTCCCCCTGGGGGTCGCCAGCCGGCATTGTCTGGCTGACGGCACCCTGAGGAGACCCTCTCTGTGGGAACGCACCGGCCGGTGGGAGGCTATTGGCGGCAGAAGGCGGTCCCGTAAGTACCCTGGTCCTAAGCCATGGAGCGCTTTAAAGGTGGTCACCAACACCTTGAAACGCACCCGGAAGTCCACAGGTAGCCAATGCAGCTCGCGCAGGAGAGGTGTCACATGGGAGCGTCCCGTCGCTCCCATAATCCCCCGCGCAGCCGCATTCTGCACTAGTTGGAGCCTCCGGGTGCATCCCAAGGGGAGCCCCATGTAGAGAGCATTGCAGTAGTCCAGGCGAGAGGTGACGAGTGCCTGAGTGACTGTGCGTAGGGAGTCCCGATCTAGAAAGGGCCGCAACTGGCGTATCAGGCGAACCTGATAGAAAGCTCCCCTGGCCACAGCTGTTGTGTGATCTTCCAAAGACAGCCGTGGGTCCAGGAGGACGCCCAAGTTGCGCACCCTTTCCATGGGGGCCAATGATTCGCCCCCAATAACCAGTGATGGTGTCAGCTGGCTATATCGGGACACCGGCAGCCACAGCCACTCGGTCTTGGAGGGGTTGAGTCGAAGCCTGTTTCTCCCCATCCAGGCCCGCACGGCTTCAAGGCACTGGGACATCACTTCCACGGCATCGTTGGGGTGGTCTGGGGTGGAAATGTACAGCTGCGTATCATCAGCGTACTGATGGAACTCCACCCCAAAACCACGGATGATCTCACCCAGCGGCTTTACATAAATGTTGAACAGGAGGGGCGAGAGGACCGATCCCTGCGGCACCCCACACACTAGGCACCTCGGGGTCGACCGCTGCCCCCCTGTCAACACAGATTGCGACCGGTCGGAGAGGTAGGAGGAGAATCACCGTAAAACGGTGCCTCCCACCCCCAGTCCCTCCAATCGGCGCAACATGATACCATGGTCGATGGTATCAAAAGCCGCTGAGAGGTCTAATAACACCAGGATAGAGGAATAACCCCTACCCCGGGCCCGCCAGAGATCATCCACCAACGCGACCAATGCCGTTTCAGTGCTGTATCCAGGCCTGAAGCCGGACTGGAGCGGGTCTAAATAGACAGCTTCATCCAGGTACCGAGGGAGCTGCCATGCAACCACACTCTCAACAACTTTCGCTAAAAAGGGAAGGTTGGAGACTGGACGGTAATTAGCCAAAATAGCCGGGTCCAGGGAGGGCTTCTTGAGGAGGGGCCTCACCACCGCCTCCTTCAAGGCGGCCGGTAGGGCACCCTCACGCAAAGAAGCATTTATGATCTCCTGGAGCCAGCCTCGTGTAACCTCCCGGGAGGCCAGCACCAACCAGGAGGGACACGGGTCCAATAAACATGTGGTTGCATTCAGTCTCCCCAAGGTCCTGTCCACGTCCTCGGGAGCCACAGGATCGAACTCAGCCCAGATAACACTCTCAGGACCTGCCTCAGTCACCTCGCCCGAACTAACCCAGTCGGCGGCCAAGTCATCCCGAATCTGAGTTATTTTGTCATCCAGATATTGAACAAAATCTCAGCACGACCCTGCAAGGGATCCTCCCGTGCTCCCGAATGAAGGAGGGAGCGGGTCACCCTAAACAGGGCGCTGGGCGATTATCTGATGATGCGATAAGGGCGGCAAAATAGTTAGATTTTGCCGCTTTTATTGCCACTAAGTAAGTCTTAATGTGAGCTCTTACTAGTGTCAAGTCAGATTCAGAGCGACTGGCCCTCCAACCGCTCTCTAGGCGTCTTCTCCGGCGTTTCATCTCCCTCAGCTCCTCGGTAAACCAAGGAGATAAGTGAGTTCGGCGCCGGGTCAGAGGCCGCAAAGGCACGACACGGTCCAAGGCCCCACCGGCTGCCCTATTCCAGGCAGCCACCAGATCCTCAGCCGAGTCGTGTGTCAGTGTCTCAGGAAATGGCCCAAGCTCCGTCTGGAACCTATCAGGATCCATCAGGCGCCTGGGGCGGAACCACCTAGTCGGTTCCGCCTCCCTGCGGTGAGGTGCAGCGGTCTGAAAGTCGAGTCGAAGGAGTGAGTGGTCAGTCCATGACAAGGGCTCCATAACTATATCCCCAATATCTAGACCACTCAACGACTGACCAGAGAGAAAAACTAGATCCAGGGTGTGTCCACCAACGTGGGTCGGGCCCTGAATTACCTGGGTCAGGTCCATGGCCGTCATGGAAGCCATGAACTCCCGGGCTAACTCAGATGTTTCACCGATAGATGGCAGGTTGAAATCCCCCATGACCATAAGCCTAGGGGTATCAACCGCCACTTCGGCTACAACATTGAGAAGCTCGGGCAGGGTTGTTGCCACGTGGCAGGGAGCCAGGTACGTGACTAACAGACCCATCTGCCCACCACGACCCCACCTCACGAAGATGGACTCACACCCGGCTATCTGCGGTACAGTGGTCTCCCTCGGACTCAGACCTTCCTTAATAATGACCGCTACTCCCCCACCCCTCCCCTGAGCTCTCGGCTGGTGGAATTAGAGCTAGAATGTTTTGGAACAAATCATTGGTTACAGTAAAATGTCATAATTGTGAACATGGATTCTGTAGTTCAGCAGTTATTTCACTGCAGTAAAGGAAAGAGATTTTTAAATTGCGTTTCACAGGTTATCGCATCACTGTCTACTGCAAATTGTTTTTGTAACTCTTAATTCCATAATTAGTGCCTTGCCTAAGTCTTTGATATTTCCAACCACAAAATATATTGGTAACATCTGGAGATCAAGCTGCTGCGTTTATAATAAATATTTTGATATGTCTCTTGAGAAATTTTCTGTTTTGTTTGTAATTATAATTGGCATGTTTATTTGATCATTGCTCTTATTATTTGGCTATAGGTATGCTGTGCAGTTGCTCACCCCAGCCAATCTGCTAGGCAAAATAAATGGGAAAGATAGCATAGAAAAAGAACATGTTGAAGAAATAAATGAACTCTTCTATGATGCCAAATCCTCAGCAAAAATCCTGGCTGATCAACAGGAAAAATACATGAAGTAAAAGACATTTGTTCAGCTTTCTAGCATTCAGAACTGATTTATACATTCTCCAAGTTCTTCAAAGAAAGAGGCAGAAGAAATTATCTCAAAGAACTGAAAACTTCAAATATCAAATTACCTGTTTACAGTAGGATCAAATCTTTGTTCCTAATTATTTAGAAGGAATGTGGTGATATCTTGGCTTGTGGTAATATGATATCTCTAATGTTTGTGCTATATGAAGTGGATGCATCTGGCAAATTCTTCTATGTTTTAGATTTGATTGCTCATGTATTCATATCTAAACAGAATATATTACTTTTTAAATATTGTGTTAAAATTGTGGAGATGTTTAATTAAAAAAAATCACTAATTTTGGTTTGTGGCTCAAATGTTAATTTTCTCAAGAAGAACATTTACCCTGTAAAAGTTACCTATTTTGACATGCTCTGTAAGTAAAATTAAGATGGATGATAAGTTTTTTTGCCAAGTTGGTACAGTTGGGGAAGGAGACAGCATTCTTAATTCAAAACAGGAATTAGTCTTGCTTGTAAGTACGTCAAGAATGTTCTCACTGTTAATATTCTTTTTGCAATTTGGATGGAGAATGCTGCAGCAAAGAGATCTAAAGCTGGATGATTTATGATCTCTTGTTCTTGCAAATATATACACTTCAACAACTTTGGGAGGTTTGATGCCACTCTATGAAGTTCAAATGAGGCTTTTTTATAATAGTCTCTAGTGAAAGGGGATTTGATTGAAAATAATAGTTTTTCCCACTCACAGCTGCTTCTATTTAACATGCAAGCTTAAACCCAATTACAGTATATTTTTACAAAACCTGGGAACTGATGGGAACATAATTCTTCTATAAATGTTTATTGTTACATTTGGGAAATTACCTAGAAAAATAAAGTACAACACATAAAACTCACAGGTATAACAACTTATTACAACCTCTGAATTTTTAATTTCTCCATAGTAAATGCCAATATATATCCCTTCTGGCAGGTAGCAAGATTTTTTATTTCCAAAATATTTCTCTGTTTCAGAAGTATACTAAATTGGGTTGTCTTTCCCTACTGCAACTTTACTACCTCTGGCAAATGGCAGTAGAAATGTGTTCCTTTTGGTTTAGTGATTAAGACTCTTCCATGGATGGGTTATTTTAAAAAATAATTGCACAATACAGTATTTTTTTTTCTGAGTTTGGGACAAAATGCAGGGTGTTTTGTTCCAACAAGGCCATAATGTGAAAAGGCTGCTTTGACCTCAAGTGTTTTCCGCAAACCTATGTATATCTCTATAAACCTAAACTTCAATTGATGAAATCGAATTAGTATTTTAGAAGCACTAAAAATGCGTAGTTTATTGCAATACTAAACCTTTTAAAGAACTTTCAACTTCTGAAACTATCAAATTGTGGTCTGTATATGATCTTTGTTATACAGCCAATATCAGTTAGGTTATGCCAGCTAAATCCTTTGAGGTCCTAATGTATTATTTTAAAGTAATAGTTTATCATGTAACTCTAATGGTTTCTTATAATTAAGATTAGTAGCCTAATTATTAATATAATTAAGTACCTTAAGAGACAGCAGGTCAAGTTGGTTATGAGTAATAGTTGGAATTGATCTTTATTTAAAAGGAAATAGTTCCACACTATTATTAAGTATAATTTGTTGGAAATATTGGTGCAAATAATTAATTTCTGGAACTTTTATAAACTTGGAACATACTACATTTTTAATAGTGTGCCCGAAGCTGAGGACATAATGCAGATTACATAATTACTTGCTGTTTGGATGCTTTAAATTTAGTTTATTTTCTAAGATTATTGAACACCTGCTTATAGCTTTATGTATTATGTAAAAAGGAATTGATATATATTTCCTCTTCCACACTGTGGTGTGCAAATAAGAATTTCAGACTGAAGGCTCAAGCTGAATCTGAAGAAAAGAACAGATTTTTGTTGAGAAGCTAGATAGGAAAATACTTGCCAGTTGGTGGCTTTGACTTCCCAATAGTATTCAATTCCATTTGCTAAGATATCCCTTGAACTTTGTTTACAATAGGTCTAGTCTTATTCTCTAGATGATGGTGCTAGAGGCTACTATGTAGTTGACAAGCACTGCCCTCAGAATGTTTCTCTTGACAATTGACATCTACGTAAAGTCATCAGGAGAGGTCATCCGAATTATAAGTTTTATTGGCTTAAAACCTTCACATTGATATAGTATGGAGAATTGAACTGGCAGCTGTCATGTCTAAAATAAGAATCACTAGTTAAAGTAATGTGTAGCTGGATCGCTTTAGCGCTATTTTCCCAGAAGACTCAAAAACTAACCATAGTGTCTTCCTTCTGCTAAATGTGACCTAACTCAAATTATATTATTAAGAAATAGCAATTTTGGCAGAGTATTGGTGCTTTCTTCCACAGATAGTTAATACCTGTAAAAATGTCCATAAGAGACAAAAACTAATAATAAACGGTTAAAAATTGTCAAATACAAAATGATATCTAAAACTATCTGATCTACAGGTAGTCCTCACTTAATGACTGTTCAAAATTATAACAGCCCCCTATTAGGTGCTTTACAACCTGGAAAGTACTTCTGGCTGTGTTTTATTGTGCTACATGCACTGCGATCACGATTGCATTTTAGCACTTGATAACTGGCTTGCTTTTATGACTGGTTGTAGCATCCTGTGGTCACGTAACTGCAATTTGCAACTCTTTTGCCAGTTTCCCATTCAGAAGAATGGATTTACACTACCACAGCATTCACTTAACTATCAAAAACTGGTGATTTGCTTAATAACTGCCATTTTTTAAAAAATCTTAAAATTGGATAAAATTCTTTACCAATTGTGGCTGCAAGTTGAGGATTCCTGTGTATTGATACCCATCATAATTACTGATATCCGATGCCCATGAAAATGGCTATCGTCTAACTGATATTCAGAGCCGTGGTGAACCAGTGTTTACAATGTAGTATTGCAGGCTAATTCTGCTGACTGCCGGCAGTTCAGCAGTTCGATTCAAAGTTCTTAAAGTTGACTCACCCTTCCATCCTTCCACAGTGGGTAAAATGAGGACCCAGATTGTTGGGGGCAATATGCAGACTGTTAACAGCTTAGAGCGGGCTGTAAAGTACCGTGAAGAGGTATATAAGTCTAAGTGCTAGTGCTATTCAACTGACTAAGTTGAAAAAATAATCACACTCTTCAGTCAAGCTATAATTTTCATTTAAAATGAAAAATAAGGATTTGTTTTATATACTTAGCAGTGAACAATCAAAAAGAATCCCATTGCAATAGATTAAGGTTTATTATTAAATGTTAAAACATAGCCGCATTATTTTAAATGCAGTTCTGCCCATTTTCAAGAATTGCCGCCCTTATTGCATTAATCTTCAGAGCGAAGTTTTTACGACCGATTGCCTGCAGACTATGAGAAGTTTCTCCATCCATTAACCACAGGGAAACGGGCCCTGCTGGGTAGGAAAATATTTGTTACATCTTATCAGGGTGACACATAATCTAACAACAATTACAGCAGGCCCATATTTTGTACTATTTCACTTTTGGTGTGAAAAATAGTAATATTAAATCTAGAGTGGGTAGAAGATACAGTAGCCAGATGAATATTATAAGCTTGGCAATTGGGACTGTTTTGTTTAGGTCGTGAGCATCGATATTGGGGAACTGTCTCTAAACAAGTAAGTAGATGCGAGGACAACGTATGTGCTCATGCAAATTACAGTGTTTGCCTCAGGAAAAAGACATGAAGGATTATCGCATATATACTCATAGGGCAAAACTGCATTCTTCATGTGCTTTTAATGTAAAAGCTCATCTCAGCCCTTTAAGTTAACCTCATTTTTTTTTGCATTGAGTATAAAAAGATGATAAGATTAGGGATGTACAAGGATCTCTTATCTACCCCAAAACAAAAGTTTAAAATAGAAAGTGTCTTAAAGGTACTTGCATATCTTTACTTGCATGCAATGCAAATAAAATGGAAACTCCAATTATTCAAATTTCAGTTATATTTCCCTTTATTTTTGCAAGCTGTGCAATGAAGTTTTTATATACTCCCACTTTTCCTGCTCTAACTATCTATATGTCCTAAAAAACTACCGTAAAGATTTGCAGATCTCCTTAGACAGCCACAGGACAGGGCGTAGAATTGTATTGTTAGATAGCAATTGGTAAAAGTGGGGGTCTATTTGGAATATCTTTTGTAACTGTATCTTACTTATAAACTTGTTCGTGTATGCTTAATTTTTTAGAATTATATTTTTAGATAAAATTAATTCATTTTACGCACTAATATTTTTATAATGTTATATCCAGTGTTTTAGTCTGAGCTACCCTTTTATTTAACAGCCTTAAACAATGCCCATAATATAACATAGACAATAGGCACAAGCAGTACACATTTAAATGGCCTCATTTTGACTTATATGTTGTTAGAAATCCTCAAAAACACAAAGAAAAGCGAGCAGAGGAAGCCCAATTTTAATATTTTCTTCGGTTGTTACTTCAGGCAGAAATGAGTGTCTGAGAAGTCACTCTGATATATCTATTAATTCTCACATACAAATCAAATCAAAATAAGAATGTATTTTTAAAATCCTAGTGGAGTTTCTTCTTTGAAAAAAAAGTATTCAAAATGCTAAAAAGCAGAAAACAACCCTTTTATATTGATTTCCAGTGGAAGGGGGGAGTGGAAAAAATATTGTATGTGTGAAATTGGAACTTCCTGCACTATATTTATAGCTTCTTAAATAGAATGATAACATATTTTCAGTGGCAAAAAAGCAAAGCTTTTAGATGTAATCTTATTAACTTCCTCAGAACCTAGGAAGAGAAGCAATTATACATACTACAAACGTTTGCCTCATCTCTGTGACATCTCTAAATGGCAGGTAGAGATTTATTGGGAAAACATTTGGCTTTTGCAATTACATCAATATGTAAATCAGAAACTTGGGGAATTTTACATTCTGCACTTAAGAGGTTTTCGCCACCCATTTGCATCTGGATTCTCTACAAAATCTGATTTAATTTTCAACTTTCTTATAGTGAAAACTATGTCACATAGTCTGGCCTGAGAGATTCTCATTGCTTTATATGGATGAATGCTTTTGATCATTTATTTGATTGGTTGACAGATTGATTGTTTCCTCTAGTCGCCTTCTCATGAAGGAAAGTATTTAAACTTCTAAATTCGTTTAGAAAACAAGGTGAAATTAAGCCAGAAACTAATATTTTAAAATATTGTTTAATTGGATTTACATTCTCATCTTATTGCTCACCTACACCTACAGAAAGAAATCTTGACTCCATTTTACAGACTGACTGCTAATGCTAGAATGGCCTTTAATCACTTGGCCTTTATTTCTGATAATAGCCAGCTATTGTTTTTCCAGCAGACTTCTGTTGTTGGAAAGAGAGATTATTAATAAGAAAATGAACAGGAAAGAAAAAAAGTGTTGGAGAGTTCTCCATATGTGACCCCCAGCAATTAATCTTGAGGAAAAGTACTCAAAACTGACAGCTAATGTGTTTCCGATATTATATGTGTCTACTCAAATTTCAGGAAAACATAACGTGAAAAAAATTAAAATTATGGAAATGGATATATAGGTGCATACATTATTATTGACAAGTATTTATATATCATCTAGTTCCAACAATTCCAGACATCTTACAACAATAGTATTAAACAACATAAAACAGATCAATCAAGATCAATAGTAAACCAGGAAGAGTCAACCCTCAAATGACAACAGCTTTGCAAAAACCAATATGAAAAATTTCAGGGGTTGCTTTGGGGCTACAGTATTCTGAAGTATGAGGACAACTATGGAAACACAAGTCCATTACCCAATAGGACCGTGAATGAGCATCCTTTCCCTTGCACAGGACAGGCAGATTCTACCTAAATAGATAGCCCACACTTGAGCTTGGAGCCAAACTATATGAATTTTTATATTTCAATGAGAACACTTTAAAGGCATCAGTAATATATCTGGCGTCTGAACGTTGTAGTTGCTGCTATCACTCACCAATCTCCTATCTGCTGCATTTTGTATCAACTGAAGTTTCCAATTGCTCTTCAAAGGCAGCCCATATAGAATATATGATGCAATCTAATTCTGTGGTTATGAAAGAATTCCATATAAGCAGGGTTTTAGAGACCAGATAATTCCTATCTCAGCTGTCAAAGCTCCTTGGGTAACAGCATCTATCTGATGTTCAATATGAGCCATGATTCCAGGAGGATCCTCAGGTTGTACATTTGCTGCTTCAGACAAAAGGTAACCTCATCCAAAGCTTACCTTGGGCAGTCAAAGCCAAAATATTTCTGAATAATTCGGAAACTCCATTCGTTGGGCAGTAGAGAACAGAGAAGACGAGATGGGACTTCTTACCAGTAGAAACTGCCCAACCCTCAGATCAAACCTCACTGCTGCAGAACTGTCTTTATCGTATTAATGTTGGAACTAATCCAAAAGTTACAGAAATCAGCTCAACTGCTTTATTAATGGCCCAGTGAAAAATATTAAATCTAGTAAGAAATATAATAAACCCCCCAATTTCTGTTGTAATTATGGGACTGAATTGTAAATGAATATGTACATTTGAAATTTTAAAAGTTTTTTTTAGTAGATAATGATTTTTGAAGGGTAAGTATATTTCTTTTTTTTCTTCTCAATACTGTATATTCCAAAAGAATGCTTCGAATAGTAGGTAGTCTAGTAGGTAGAATAGAATTTATTTGCATAATGAAATTTTAAATATACATGCCATCCATCTCTAAATAGATATAATTTGAAATTTTCTCCCTCTCTCTCTCTCTCTCTATCTATCTATCTATCTATCTATCTATCTATCTATCTTTTTCATCTGTTTATCATCTATATCTCCACTTAAATTCTCCATAACCATCAATCTGAAGATGCAGATATAGAATTTTTATTTCAGATGGTTCCCTATGGCTCAAACATACTAAGCCAGTGATGGCTAACCTTTTTCCCATCGCATGCCAAAAGCAGGGGGAGTGCGGGGTGGACGCGCACATGCGTGCCGACACCCATAATTCTATGCACCCTGCCCCCACCCCCACAAGCACGGGTGATCCCACCATGGTCCCCTCGCTTTTGGCATGTGATGGCACAATGGGCCCGGTAGGCCCATTTTTCACCCTCCCCAGGCTCCAGAGGCTTTCTAGAAGCCTGAGGAGGGCTAAAACAGCCTTCCCCATCCCCCCAGAGGCCCTCCAGGAGCCAGAAACAGCCCATTTGCCAACTTCCGGTGGGCCCAGAAGGCCCGAAAATCAGAAGGCCAGCGTGCACATGCGTGCTGGAGCTGAGCTAGGGCAACACTCGCGTGCCCACCAATATGGCTCCGCGTGCCACCTGTGGCACATGTGCCAAAGGTTCGCCATCACGGTACTAAGCCATGATTTAATTATTGGTTGTTAAACAAGCCCTTGCCTGAATCATGTGTAACACTAAGTTAAAATAAAAGGATAGGTTAGACCACAATAGCTAAGTTCATAAACCAAAACCAAGGAACCACATTGTGCTATGAAAATATACAGTATATGCAAAATACTAAGACTTCAGACTCTCAGAGGAATAGCAGTCTTTAGCTGAAGACTCAAAATATAATAATGCACCTGCTATTCTTAATTAAGGTTATTGTTTTTTTCTGGAAAAAAACTCCTTAATTAAGAATAGAAAATGTACATAATAGAAGCATATTAGCCTGTGGTAAATAATATGAAGAACAACAAAGATTGTAATGCTATTATGTAGCACTTCAAAATAATAAATGTTTATCATGCCTTACAAAAGGACCGTAACTACTCTTTGGGATCTATTAGAGATCTATTAGAGAGATGACAGAACTGTAGGGAAAAAATGAAGGCACATGGTCAAACTAAACATTTTTAGGGCTTTTGCACTTTTATTCTGAGTGAGATCTTAAAGATCAACAGCAGTAATGTCTACATATTAATCACTGAATTGTGATCTATGTTTCCCCTAAATCAGTGAAAGAGATTACAGGCATCGTTTACCATCACAACCATCACTAGAATTGATGAGCCCTAGAAAGGCATAATTCTGTGCTTTACCTTGACCAAATGAGAGAATGATAAAATCATAATCGTCCCTCTGGATTAGGTCAGGGCATCATTTGATTTTTCACAATGGACAATCAGATGTTGGGCTGTGGGTCTGAGCTCCAAGCCTGGCAATTTAGTTGTTTCCTTGAATGGTGACAAAACGTTTGCAACCAAACCAACCAACCCGAGCTGCTTATATTCAAATACGCTTCAACAAGCAGATATCTCTAGGGTGTTCATATACCCTATGTTCACCATTGTTCCTGCAACTGGGGATGCATGGATCCATACTTCCACCTAGACAAAGAAGTAGTGAGACTTTAAGAGTCAAAGTACTTTCCATAAATCCGTGGTGGCATTCAAATAATTTAACAACCGGTTCTTTGCCCCAGCTGGGTGGGCGTGGCCATGGCCAGGGGGTGTGACCGGCAGCACTCGGTCTCCTGCACCCCCCTGGGAGCAAAAATGGGCCGTGGGAGGGGTGCTGCCCCCCATGCCCCATTTTGGGCCTACTAGGTCTCCCTGCAACCTCCTGGGAGCAAAAACAGGCCAAAGGGGGGCCACCCCACCACCCCATGCCCCATTTTGGGCCTAGTAGGCCTCCTTGCACTTACCTGGGAACCAAAATGGGGCATGTGGGGACTCCTGGGAGGGGAGGGGAGGGGGGGAGGGGAGGGACAGCGCCAGACAGCAATTTAATAATCAGTTTGCCTGAATCGGCCCGAATCTCCTGAATCCCACCACTGCATAAATCTATTCCTCTTTTAAAGCTGTCCAAGTTAGTGCCCATCTCTTTGTCTTCTGATAATGAATCCCATAGGCTAATTAAGCACTATATGAAGAAGTAGCTTTCTCCCTCTATAATATAAATCTTCCAATCATCTTCACAGAGTGAGCTCTGGTCCTAGTGTCTCCAGGGGGGAAAAAAACTCCTGTTCTGACCCTTTTTTCCATACGGGGTATGCTTATAAACCTCAGTCATGTTCCCTTACCCCCAAATCAATCATTTTTGAAGCTGTTGACTTTCTAGTTGTTTGTCATAGAAGAAATATCCAAGCTTCCGGATCCTTTTTTCTTGCTTTCTTCAGCAATATTTCCAGCTCTGTTTATATCCTTTCAAATGAGATGAGGAGAATGGTACCATGTGTTCTAGATGCAGATGTACCATAGATGCTCCATAGAGCACTGCAATATTGGCAGTCAGATTTCAGTCTCCCTCCAAATGATACCTAACACAGGATTTGCTTTTTCACAATGCTGCACATTGAATTAACATATTCATTAAATGGTCCAATTATTACCTCCAAATATTTTTCCTAATTTCAAACCACGTCATGATATAAATGAAATTTGGGACTTTTGCCCATGTGCAATATCTATTAAATTCACACACTTAAACTGAATTGTAGTTGGTTTTATTGCTTGTTCATCCATTTTAAGACAATCCTTCTGGAGCTCCTGAGAAACATTTTCAGTTTTCACTTCTCCGCCCAGTTTGGTATCATCTATAAACTCAGCCAGCTCATTGCATATCCCTAAATCAACAAAATTTATAATTAACTTAAAAATTACTGATCCTAGCATAGATCCTTTGAGGACTTTATTTCTTAATCCTTCTACTGAGGAATTTGCTCTTTCAGTTCCATGCGTTGCTTTCTATTTTCAACAGTTAGCAATCGATAAAAGGACAATGTCTCTTATCCCACAATCATTGTTTACTCAGGAGCCTTTGATTTAAAAAAAGTCTGTAAAAAGTGACTGGAAAGTCCAAGTAGACAAATACAACAGAGTCATCTCCATACACGTAACTGTTTTTTTAATGCTTCCACCATTTTGCTTTAAACAAATATTTTAAAACACTTTTTAAAAATTGGAGTCACAATAAATATCTTACTCTCCTCCCCCCCCCCTTCATACCGCAATGATTAAGTTACGTATATTTGCTACGAAGTCAGCAATTTCAGCAATAATTTGGGTTGAAGGACTCTTGGTTAGATGCCATTAGGGAACCACAAGGTATTACTTTGTAGATTCTGAAGTTGCCTGAGAATATCTTCAATCTTTACCTCAATCTGCATTTTCTTTCTTCTGATTCCCTCCTTGGAATGCATTTCAGCATACAATCAGTGCATTCAAGGTATGTATCCTGTAGCTTCTGTGAGGAGACATACAAAAAGAAAATTTTCAGTTTCTCGATTATCCTTGTATCCTCCTTCAACAGCTCTTTCATTCTTTTATCATCTGATGGACTACTTTCATTTTCTGCTTTGCATATATATATTTTTGAAAAAGATCTGTTTTATATTTTATATATATATATATATATATATGTATGTATGTATGTATGTATGTATGTATGTATGTATTTTTTTGAAAAAGATTTGTTTTTCTTTTCTTTCCTTTATTTTCTTTTTTTTTTTTTTTTTTTGCCATACACTAATCTTTTTTTTTTCATGCTTTATTATCACCTTACATTTTTTCCTCCAATGATGCATCATTCCATTTCCTGGCTGAAGGAAACCCCTTTTATTTTTCAGTTATTTTCTCAGCTCTTGCTGGTGTTTTCCTGGAGATGGGTGTCCTTTTGTGGTATGTTTTCCAATTGATGCTCAATTATTGCAATTTTAAATAATCTAAGGCACGGGTGTCAAACTCACCGCGTCACGTTGTCGTCACATGACATTTCACAACGTTTTCCCCATTTGTGGAGCTGGGGTGGGCGTGGCCTGCACATGACGCATCCAGCCCACGGGCCACCAGTTTGACACCCCTGATCTAAGGCAGAAGTGGGCAACTGTGGCCCTTTTACAACCTGTGGACTTCAACTCCCAGAATTCCTGAGACAAGCTGTCTCAGGAATTCTGGGAGTTGAAGTCCACAGGTTGTAAAAGGGCCACAGTTGCCCACCCCTGATCTGAGGCATTGTGAACAGATTTCCTTTCATTGTTTTCTACCTCAGCTCTCACTTTTTCTCCTCTTAGATGGGACTCTTTGGATCCTGCTGACTCCTTCCTATTTATATGCATGTTGAATAAAACATCACAATGGCCCTCATCAGTTCCACAATACTACATCCCTCAGCAGATTACCATTTAGGATTAAATCTACGATTGTCTCTAATCTGGTCTGTGCAAGACCACTATTCTAAGGCAGAGACAGGGTTAGAAATTTGTTCCGTCCTGAATGGGAATGACTTACACAGTCATAAAATAATCTTCAGCATTTTGTTTAGTGGTAGCATTTTTAATGCATGTTTGTGGCCAAATATTGTCTTCCATAGGAAGTCTAGGAAGAAATCTGGACTTCCAAAGTTTTCTATAGGGCAAGGTGAAAAATATATTGTATTCCAAATGTAGGAATAATGATATAGAATCCGCAGTTGTCAAACTATCAAAGCATAATTTATCTTTTCATTTAGAAAAGATAAATTATGAAATTATGAAAGAAAAGAAATCTTTTCTTACTGTACAGGTAGTCCTTGGCTTAGAATCGTTTAGTGACCATTCAAAGTTACAACAGCACTGAAAAAAAAAAGACTTATGACTGTTTTTCACACTTACAACCATTGCTCATGTGATCAAAATGGTCATGGTCATGTGATCATGGTCGTGATCAAAACTCAGATGCGTGGCAACTGGTTCAAACTGATGACAGTTGCAGTGTCCCAGCGTCATGTGATCAACTTTTGCGACTTTCTGACAAGCAAAGCCACATTTACTTAACAGGTCTCCTGCGTGAGGAGGGGGTTGGACTAGATGACCTCCAAGGTCCCTTCCAACTCTGTTACTGTTACAACTGGGTTACTAGTTGAACAACTGCAATGATTCACTTACCAACTGTGGCAAGAAACGTCATAAAATGGGGTAAAACTCAACGAATGTATCATTTAGCAACATAAATTTTGGGCTCAGTTGTCGTAAATCGAGGACTGCTTGTATATATACAGTCTTTGTGCCATGGAGACACTCAACTCAGCTAACAATAAAAATGCACCAAATATGAACTTCTCTAACTATTAAACAAGCCCAAGCCCTAAATGACAAACTATTGTTCACCAAAAGTAGCACTTTCCATGGAAATTAAGCTGCAGAGATCACCGTGATGATTGGGCTGAACATTTGGAATAACATTTGCCAAGAGGAAGCAAGGATGTCGAAGAGAAGGCATTCTTTCTTGCAGGACATTGCTCAACCATCATCATGAATTACAGAAAAGAAGCCAAAGAGAAAGGAATGGTCTTATGGCCAGAATCCAATTTGTATTGCAATTTGGGGAGCTACTGCATAATCTGCTCCCACCAAGTATTTCTTAGATTACTTTGAATAACTGCCCCTCCAAACAGAAGAAAAATGAAGTTTGCAAAGTTGATACATTCAAGAAGTGGAAGGAGACCATCACTCTTTCCTCCCTACCAGGGGATCATCAATGTGGGGTGGCCCAAACATGACAGGAAGTTTAAGCCCTAAGGTCCACCTGCAGGCACCCAGGCACCCCTCACACCACGTACTGATGGTGCCGTCACTCCCAGGCGCTACCATCACCTCCGGCTTCACTTTTTGATTAATGTTCTTCCAAACTTTCCTTGGCTCGCTTCGCTCCCACTTTCTGTCACCCTTCTCATTATGAATGTATCTTTGCATCGAGAAAAGCGGGAGGAAAAATTGTTCTTTCAGGGTGACAGCTGAGCGAGGGCTATATTATTAAAGGTACCAATCATAGGTGCCCAGCTATCATCTCACGATGAATGCACTTGTCAGGAGACCGAGGCAACTGGGGGGGGGGAGTGAGGAGGGAAAGAGAGAGAGACGGTGGTGGGACTGCCTGCTTGCCTTCGCGCTCCTCTCACTCCCCCCGCCCACCCCGCTTCTCTTTCTCCTTTAATGCTGGCCACCTCTGCTAGTCTGAACTTGGACCTTCAGCGGCGACAATTTCTCTGGCCTCGACAGCACGATTAATTTCTCCTGCCCTCCGCAGGGCCTGTGAGTGCTGTGGAAGTCCAGCTGGCCTGCTGCTGATAAGATGTACCTTTTGATTTGTTTTGTCTTTGATTGCCTTTTCTGTCACCTACAATGGCTGGCCGCCTAGAGACCTTCACATTGCCTGACTGACGGATCTATTTATCTGTAGGCCTCTCCCAGCTTCTCCTGTCTGGCTCTTTCCCCCCCCCCACCCCGGGCTCCCCCCTTTCCAAACCTCCACCTCCCTCTTTTTCCTTCTTTCCCCCCTCCCCCTCCCAAACCACCACCTTGTACCACTGAAGTCCTAGCCTAATAGAAGCCGTGAAGGCTCATCCACCATAAAATACATCTGCCATCCTCCTTCTCTCCAAGATAAAAGCCTGTCAGTGTTACTTTCCAATTCCAGGCAGCTTGATTAATGGTGAAAAGCCACTGCGAGATCGACTTCTGGTTTTTACAAGCGCTGTCAGCTGGCCCAGGGTTACGCGAAACACACACTCATACAAAACAAAACAAAATGAGAAAAGGTTGGGTGGGGAGGATAGAAAGCTGGGGAGGAGGTGAGGGGGGGGGCAGAAACGTAACCAAATCATATGAGGTTCAAAACTAAATAAAGTAGAAGCCTAGAGAGCCATCAAATGCCTGTCACCCAAGTACAGAAATATGTTCGCTGGCTCATTGTATCAAGGCAAATTATGCCAATAATAAATCATTGTTGAAGGAAGATGCTTGATAAATTTCAGAAGGTGGCATGCAGCGTGGGTACTAGGACACCTGCTACTGGGCTCAGCATGGGCCTGGGAAGATTATTAGACTGTCATTCACACAATGCAAAGAAGAGATAGAGACGGTGGGCCTGGAATTAACAAGTATAGAAAGAAGGAGTTTGGAAAGAAAAACTACTGTTTAAAATAATAAAGCCGATATGAAGGTGTTTTCTACAGGAGATCTTTTTAGTATTAGAAACTAGACCGATGTTTACTTTTGAAGAAGTAGGCTCTGTAATGCTGCTAATTCAATAATAAATTGTTCTTGCTATTGGGATTCCTATTTTATGGCATGCATTCAGAGGTAGTGTACAATACCACCTATCTCAAATGTTTCATTCATAGATTAAGCAACACAGTGCATTGCCAAGAATTACTTGTCTATTCCACTTTGGAAGAAGAAGGAGGAGGAGAAGGAGAAGGAGAAGGAGGAGAAGGAGGAGGGGGGGAGGAGGAGAAGGAGATATGTCCTCTCTGAGCATGTGTAGTGGTAGCAAATATAAAGCCAGGAAATGAAAGCTCCCCTTAATCCAAGCCTCCATACCTCAGGTGCCAAGATTCATGTGGGAAGTCCATCACATCCAAAGGCTACACAGGCAAGATGCTTCAGATCCACATGAAAAGCACAAAAATTGTGGTTGTTTCCCATTGCTGCGCACTAGAAGAAAAAAAAAGTCAAAAACATGGTGTTTCTGAGTCTAAAAATCCAATTTGAAAGCCAGATTCAATCCCTCTATAAATTTGAATACAGCCCTTTAAATCAACTGCACCAATAGCTTTTGTCTTGCCTCAGTGAATCAACTGTCCAATATTTTTACTGGCTTACCCAAGTCCTAATATTATGTAATATTCAAGTCATCCTAAACTTCTGATGACCTCACAGGCACATCTATGTTGCTTTCTTGATAACATGGAAATAGTTTGTATTCTACTTTTTTTCTCCCACCCTAACCTACAGCAGTGGTATTTCTTGATAATCTTCCATCTACCTATTAACCAAGTTCAAAACTGCTTGCTATATAGCGTGAGAGAAGAAAAGACTTTCTTCCATTTGTATGTATTTCCCAAATTATAAACTTTCCAAATGATTTCATCTTTCCAGAATAGGAAAAATATACTGTGTTTATCTTTATTTTGGTTTTTCCTCTTCATTTTTCAGAATTCAATACTTTTGGGAGAGGAGCAGAAACATCACACATTTTCACATCTATTGACAGGTCTTTTTGTTATATACTTTGCCTATTTTTTTTTTCTTTTCATGTGGTGGCCATAAAATACTTTGCTTTGCTATGTCTCTTTTCTGTAATTTATTTGAATCTTTCTTGTAGGTCAGTTTTGTGTCTCTAGTACTCGATAAGTCTCCATGGTCTATTAGCATCTTCTTCACTGTCCTTCAGATATTTTTCCAATGCCCTTTTTATTCCTTCAACTGTCTGGGCTACTTGCTCTTTGATAAGTAGGTCAGTGAAGTTTTCTGCATGGATGAAAAACATAATTTATTGTCATTATTTTTCTGTTTTCTTATCCAGAGCTTTTAGTTCTGCTTGATGCCAGATCACTATTCCAATTGTGTATCTAATTGGAATAGTCCAGGAATTAATTGCCTTGATGGCATTTCCTCCACTGAATTTTTTTTTTAAATTTGATTTATATGCCACCCTTCTCCGGAGACTCAGGGCAGCTTACAATGCATTAAGCAATAGCCTTCATACTTTTGTATATTTATACAAAGTCAGCTTATTGCCCCCACAAACTGGGTCATTTAGACATAAAGATCTTTTTTACTCTCATGATGTATTCACTTCTAACCTTCTTTACTTTAGTATGCTTCATTTGTGAGCTTGAAGGATGCCCAGATGTTTGCAGTGATTAAACATCACTATTTGATCATCAATAGCTCATCTAGACTCTTGTTGTTATTTCCATTGGTCACCTTGATTCATTCTGTTTTCACTATTTCCCCCAACTGAGGATGGCACTGTAGTATTTTGGCTGTACGGACATTGTTGAACAGTGTGACTATTTCAGATGGTGTTTTTCCATAAGGCTTCCGATCATCCATGTAGATGAGGTGAGATAACTTGGCAGATGTTATTATTAATGCTGTAAGCAGTATTGTAATTTGTTCTGAGAATGGAAGGCAATTTGCTGTAAAATAATAAGTTTTATCTTCCTATATTGGAAACCATGTCTGCTTTCAGGATCTTTGAACGTATCCATTGTTCCTTCTTTCTCTACACCTAATGTAGCCCTTACTATTCTTTTTGGTCCATCTACCTCTATCAGCTTCTGTAATCTAAAGTTTTCCTGCTCCTTAAAAGTCTTTCATTTTCTTTCCTTCCTTCCTATGCCACATTTATGAAACTGCCTGCCAGGATTCTAGCATAAGTCATCTTTTTTTAAACCCTCACTGTTTTCAATGAGCATTTGTTCATACGGACAGTTCACAAGTCTTGCTACAATTAAAGTTAACAACAAAGCTCACCCCCTCTACTGTATACATGAAACAACCGAAGCAATTTTAAGAGTGTAAGGTTTTTTAACTTAGCAATTTATAATCAACAAATTGCCATACATACTATATTAGTTTCATAAATTCTATCCCTAGCCACCTGTCAAGATTTCTTTCTTGGAACCTTTTCTTCAATCTTCCAAACATTCATAGTTGTATTGAGACAGGCAGAATGGTAAGTCTCTGTTTACCACTGGGTATACATGACACCTGCCCTGACTCCACAAAGCACCTGGAACATTCATGCAAACATACATACATATTTTCATTTAGAAAACTTATAGATAAATCTATAATAGGGAGACAAGATACTGTCTCCCTATTATAGGGTGATATATTATAGGGAAACGATACTGAATATATACAGCAAATATTTCCATTAACATGGTCAAAAGAGAGAAACGGTAATGTTCATTCATTATTCAGTGAGGCTACCTATTTACCCCCATAAAAGCTTTCACATATGATGGACTACAAAGACATCCATCCATCCATCCATCCATCCATTTCCCACTTAGCTAGGTGATGGCATCTAACTAATCATGGATGGTCTGAAAAGCAAACAGAGTTTGAGTTTGCTAGTATTTGATTGATTGACTGACTGATTGATTGATTGATTTAGAAAATGTATATGACTGACCATCTTAAATAAATTACTCTGGGCAGCTAACAACCAGCTCACAGGGGAGGAGACAACATAATAAAACCCCTGTAAACAAAACAAAGATACAATTACAAATAATCATAATGTAATAACTGAGTACCGCATAACAATACAAAATTCAAATATACTGGGCTCCTCTAACATCCTGTCCCCAAAGCCCAGGAGTAACCGAGATCTTGGTAAGGCCACACTTGGAATATTGCATTCAGTTTTGGTCGCCACGATGTAAAAAAGATGTTGAGACTCTAGAAAGAGTGCAGAGAAGAGCAACAAAGATGATTAGGGGACTGGAGGCTAAAACATATGAAGAACAGTTGCAGGAACTGGATATGTCTAGTTTAATGAAGAGAAGGATTAGGGGAGATATGATAGCAGTGTTCCAATATCTCAGGGGCTGCCACAAAGAAGGATATATTTTGAGGGAATCAAAATATTATTCAAAGCACCTGAGGATAGAACAAGAAGCAATGGGTGGAAACTAATCAAGGAGAGAAGCAATTTAGAACTAAGGAGAAATTTCCTGATACATAGAACAATTAATAAGTGGAACGACTCGCCTCCATAAGTTGTGAATGCTCCAACACTGGAAATTTTTAAGATGATGTTGGATAACCATCTGTCTGAAGTGGTGTAGGGTTTCCAGCCTGGGCAGGGGGTTGGACTAGAAGACCTCCAAGGTCCCTTCCAACTCCGTTATTCTATTCTATTCTATTCTATTCTATTCTATTCTATTCTATTCTATTCTATTCTATTCTATTCTATTCTATTCTATTCTATTCTACTCTACTCTACTCTACTCTACTCTACTCTACTCTACTCTACTCTACTCTACTCTATTCTTCAAAGCCTTCCAAAAGAACAAAAGAATCAGGGTTGATCTCAGGGGGGAACACTGGTATATATGGCAGGCACCATGACAGAGAAGGCACCACACCAGGGTCCACCAGGACATACCAGGGCTGTAGGCAAGACTAGGAATTGAAAACATTTCCTGGAAAAAGCAATGGTAAATCAATAGTCTGAAATGGTATAGGGTTTCCTGCCTGAGTAGGGGGTTGGACTAGAAGATCTCCAAAGTCCCTTCCAACTCTTACTCTGTTATAGGGATATGCCCTTGAAGTCATCAGGAGTAAGTTTAATTGGATGGGGGCAGGGGTGAGATCTACTTACCTTCCCTACCAGTTCAGAGGGGTGCGTGTGTCATCACATGCAATTTTGGACCCTCTGTGCATGTGCAAAGCACAGAGGGTCCAAAATTCTACACATAATTCTACACATATGCAGAGGGTAAAAAATAGGTTACTTCCTGGTTAAAACCAGGAAGTAACAACATCTGGACAGCTGGGCGGAGCCTTGCGCCACCGCCGATCCTCCGAACCACCACTATCAGTTCGCCCGAACTGGTGCAAACCGGTAGCATTTCACCCCTGGGTGGGGGATTTACATTTATATGAAAGTATGACTTCTAAAAAAGTGTTCAGTGTGAATACACATCCTATGTACAATATTTGCCTCAGATAAAATAATTGAATCCCATTCTTCTGAGCCCATAGGTTTGCAATACTAATCTCTCTGGCTATTTCATCCCAATGGACTCTGGAGGGTCCCTTTTAAGTTCTTTCTCATTTACTTGTTTAATCCAAAAATATCGATGTCATGATGCCCCTTGAACCAACTCAGTTGGGGCTGTGACTGATAAAAAATCTCCTTACTCCTTCCATATTAGTGCGAACAGCCTCGAATCTGCAGAGAACTGGAGAACAGTGAGTAAAGAAAAAGAGAATTAAAATAACCATTTATTAAAGATAGAATTGAGGCTGTCAGTTCATATGATACTGAAATTTTGAAAGGAAACATTGTTAGAGATGTTCCTACTTCTGAAATGAAAGATGGGAAATGGAAGATACAGCCAGAAGAAAGCAGAAACAGGATGAAAAAGGGAAGGGCCAGCTCAGAGGTCTTCAAACTTGGCAGTTTTAAGACTTGTGGACTTCAACTCCCAGAATTAGGATCTTAGATCCTAAGTCATTTAGGCCTTTATAGCTAATGCCAACATCTTATATTGGGTCCATTACTGTATTTAATAGGCAGTCTGGACAGTCCTTTCAGGATTATGATCTCACTTAGTATATGATCTCACTTTGTTGTCCCACTTAAACATTTGGATAAGTTGCAACTTTGAGACCATCTTCAGGGGCAGTTTCCTTCACTATTGTAAACATGAGATTATTAGGTTATGGATCACTGGGGTTAGGCAATTATCTTTCAGGTAAAGTCATGGCTGGCTCACCAGTCAAAGCAGCCATTTGTGCCTCTGGAGGCAGATATGGACTTGAGGAAATTCCAATGTGGCTGTTCCTTTCAGAAGAAAAGCTACCTTGTCCATTGAATGAATGATGGTCCAGTTTGAAGCCATCTTAAAGGAGGAAGAGTACGTGGCTCAAATTAAGCCTTAACAGTTGAAAAAATAGGAAATCACAAGATAAAAAGAATTGTGTGGCAGAAAGAGAAAGGGAATTTTTTACCCCAAATATCAACATAAAAATCAACCTTGGATATAATGTATTGTGTAGCTCCCGATCATTAGATTGTTGAATGTTCCTGAATGTGCCTAACTCTGAAGAGAGCCCTGTAGACCAATACTCCCTATGAGCTATAGATGAAACTTGCTTTAGCTGTAAAGATCCTCCTTGTGTGCTTTCAGATTCATTAGAAACTCTGCACCTAACAGCCTATTCTTCAAACTGAGTGTTATTGGTACTCACTTAGCTTCAGTCATGTGGTCTGACATATTGTAAGTTGTTTTAGTGATTCTTTGTTCATGACCATAGGCTATATCCAACTGCCTGTTGCAATTCTGGAGGGAAATGGGGCCCTTCACATCCGTTGACAAGGAAAGGGTAGTTTTGACTTTGCACCCTCTCTATGCACATAGATGAGAAAATACAGCATAATGGCTCTCATTGTCGGAAAACTCTTGATCTTCCTGAGATGAATACAAATGAGGAGGACAGTTTGGCAATAGGATTGTGCTGTAACCTACACAGAGTTAAGGAAGGATAAAAACTGGAAAAAAGCTAGAGAGGTACAAACATTTGTTTTCCCTATAAAATGGGAATCATTAAAGCAGCAGCCTTTTGAACCAAATTGCTTGTTGAATAGAGATAAACAGAAGTAAGCAGCTTCAAGCTTCCTGGAAAATCACAAACATACCATGGAATGGATTAATGCAAACTAGAGTAATAGATGAAGAAAATACTATTAATTATAATAATAATATAGTGGCATTGTCAGCTCGACATGTACTGCATCTCTTTCTAAGTCTGGCCTTTTCAGCAAGTCAGGTTTAAGATTTTATGAATTAACAAGACTAGTCATTATTCCTGGGATATTAAAAATTCCTTCTTTTATGCAACTCTGTGGGCCCTAGATTCTGTAACTTTGGCTTTATTTTCAGTAATTACAGTAGCTTAGGCTTATATTGAAACTGTATCAGCCTTAAAAACTGCTGTACCTGTTCTAAGAGGTTGCAGGTTATTGCAGAACTACACATTCTACCAACAAATACGTTTTTTTCCAAACAAGTGGGAGAGATGTACAGTAGGTGGGCTTTACGTTGATGCTCCTCCAATTACTGAAGTATCCTTTTAAACAAATCCTTCACTTTTGCTGGCCAGTTTGTGTTGAAGTACACTTGTCACATGGTAGGGCAAAACTATTTTACTTAGCTTGGAAGCACAATGGAGCAAGTTAGTCTTACTGGTCTCAGAATAACTAAGAGCAAGTATTCACAAGTGTATTATTACAACACAGCAAAACTTCTAGATTAGAAATTGTCATTGATGAATTGTGGTGACTCAGTGGTTAGAATGCAATATTGCAGGCTAACTTTGCTCACTGCCAGGAGTTTGATTCCTTCAATCCTGACCGGGTCCAGGTTGACTCAGCTTTCCATCCTTCCGAGATCAGTAAAATGAGGACCCACATTGATGGAGGCAATATGCTGACTCTGCAAACTGCTTAGAAACGGCTGTAAAGTTCAGTGAAGCAGTATATAAGTCTTAAGTGCGATTTCTATTGCTATTTTATAAGAAAAAACTAAATCTGCAAATTGTATTAGAGTCAATCAATCAAGAAACAAAACATCCTTACATTTTTTACTTTCCTTGGTAACAATTCATGATTTTTCAAGTCATTAAAAATTGGCACCCAGGGTACCTTCTTTGCCCTTATTGATGCTTATCATTGGTTATAATTGATGAATATGATCAAGAATTCCTCAGCCTCAGAAAATATTTTGTTCATTAAATGCCAACTTGCTTAGGTCTATATAAACAATGGCATAGCTGGTAGTAGCATTTGACTGATCTTGTTCAGTTTGAACATATTTTTTCCTCTTCCTAGGAAATAGAAGACATTTCTCGGTAATAGTTGTGCTTAAATGAAAGTTTGCGTTGGGCAAGCTTTTAGGAAATTCACTTACTGACTGCAGTTGGGTTTGGCAACTCTGTCACTAAGCAACATGGTTATAAGGTGACAAATCATTTCTACATAGGAACTGTAAAATAACTGAACTAGAACTCATCAGCAGATTTAATACTACATCTGAGTGATTAAACAGATTTCTGTTTATATTACAATGGTAAATTATCAAACAACTTATGTTTGCATATTTGCATTATATCCAATAATGCTATCAATGATCAGGATTTCCTCCCCTGCCCACTCTTTCCCAATCTCTCCCCAGCAGCAAGAGGTGTCTTATACATTTTATGCACCCCTCACTCAGAAGTATTCTGTATATCTTATAAACCTTTATACAGAAGGGCTATGCAATAATGCTTTTGCTTGCTTGAAAGATCTTGTAGAAAACAAAAAAGTACTTTTGTGACAACTATTCCAAATATATATTTGAAACTACTAGGATAAAAATTCAAGTATATACCATAAGATGTCTAGTATTTTTCCATATGTAACTTCTATGCAAAAATAGACTGCATATGGTTGACAAGTTACTTTAATTCAAATAGCTTAGATCTGCAATAAACAGCAACCTCTAGTGGATACTTAAGTGTTGCAATTTGAAAGTTTCTTTCATGAATATATTCTTAAGCCAGATGTTTACTGTATTCCCTTTTCTGAGGTACTGAGTGGGAAAAAAAGGGAGACCACTAAAAGTGCTGCTTATTGAACATTTGTTGGTGATCTTTCTCTCGGTGCCTTTATGAGATGAATGAATCTTTAAACTCCTTGGGCAAGAAATATAAACATGGGATTTTATCTGGAAACAAAACATGAAGCAGGCACACATTTCAGTCACAATGTGCCATAAAAGATATTAAGAACATTTAAAGTATCTTCTGTTCTAGGAAAAATTAAAACATGTAGGTTTTGTTTTTTAAAAAAACCACTATTTTAAAATTGGAAAGTAGAAGCACTAGAAACTGGCAAAAAACATCTAAAATCAGCCATATGACCATGGGATGCTGCAAATGGCTATAAAGGTGAGTCAATTGACAAGCCCCAAAATTCAATCATGAGTCTGGAATATGGTGGTGCGGGTATTGTAACTTCAAAATTGGGTTGTAAATTTTGTATGATTCCAATGTAATTTTGGTCACTAAATTTGTAAATCGAGGATTACCTATAATTCAAAATGCTACATAAACCCAGAAATGACCATTTTAATTTTTGTTATAGTTTTAAGAGTTTTGTTCTGGTGATAAACAGAATATTTTACTTATCCTGGCAACCAAGCCTGGAAATGAATTTGTAGCTAAAGCCATTTTATAGCACACTTTTCAATCCACCGAGGCTTACACTATTAGCTTCTGATACAACATTTAAAATGATATTTCATATCTAAGGCCTTAGCTGGAATCTCTCAGGTACAGGTACAGTGGGGCAAAAAAGTATTTAGTCAGCCACCAATTGTGCAAGTTCTCCTACTTAAAAAGATGAGAGAGGCCAGTAATTGACATCATAGGTAGACCTCAACTGTGAGAGACAAAATGAGAAAACAAATCCAGACAATCACATTGTTTGATTTGGAAATAATTTATTTGCAAATTGTGGTGAAAAATAAGTATTTGGTCACCTACAAACAAGCAAGATTTCTGGCTCTCACAGACCTGTAACTTCTTCAAGAAGCTCCTGTCCTCCACTCATTACCTGTATTAATGGCACTTGTTTGAACTTGTTATCAGTATAAAAGACACCTGTCCACAACCTCAAACAGTTACATTCCAAACTCCATTATGGTGAAGACCAAAGAGCTGTTGAAGGACACCAGAAACAAACTTGTAAACCAGCACCAGGCTGGGAAAACTGAATCTGCAATAGGCAAGCAGCTTGGTGTGAAGAATAATCTGATAATCTCCCTCGATCTGGGGCTCCACGCAAGATCTCACCCCATGGGGTCAAAATGATCACAAGAACGGTGAGCAAAAATCCCAGAACCATAAAGGGGGACCTAGTGAATGACCTGCAGAGAGCTGGGACCAACATAACAAAGGCTACCATCAGTAACACACTACACCACCAGGGACTCAGATCCTGCAGTGCCAGACATGTCCCCCTGCTTAAGCCAGTACATGTCCGGGCCCGTCTGAAGTTTGCTAGAGAGAATTTGGATGATCCAGAAGAGGACTGGGAGAATGTCATATGGTCAGATGAAACCAAAGTAGAACTGTTTGGTAGAAACACAACTCGTCGTGTTTGGAGGAGAGGGAATGCTGAGTTGCATCCAAAGAACACCATGCCTACTTTGAAGCATGGGGGTGGCAACATCATGCTTTGGGGCTGTTTCTCTGCAAAGGGACCAGGACGACTGATCCGTGTACAGGAAAGAATGAATGGGGCCATGTATCGTGAGATTTTGAGTGCAAACCTCCTTCCATCAGCAAGGGCATTGAAGATGAAATGTCGCTGGGTCTTTCAGCATGACAATGATCCCAAACACCCCCCCCCCGGGCAACGAAGGAGTGGCTTCGTAAGAAGCATTTCAAGGTCCTGGAGTGGCCTAGCCAGTCTCCAGATCTCAACCCCATAGAAAATCTTTGGAGGGAGTTGAAAGTCCATATTGCCCAGCGACAGCCCCAAAACATCACTGCTCTAAAGGAGATCTTCATGGAGGAATGGGCCAACATACCAGCAACAGTGTGTGCCAACCTTGTGAAGACTTACAGAAAACGTTTGACCTCAGTCATTGCCAACAAAGGATATATAACAAAGTATTGAGATGAACTTTTGATATTGACCAAATACTTATTTTCCACCATAATTTGCAAATAAATTCTTTCCAAATCAGACAATGTGATTGTCTGGATTTGTTTTCTCATTTTGTCTCTCATAGTTGAGGTCTACCTATGATGTCAATTACAGGCCTCTCTCATCTTTTTAAGTGGGAGAACTTGCACAATTGGTGGCTGACTAAATACTTTTTTGCCCCACTGTATACCCTCGGGTAACCAGTAACCATGGCAAGTGTGTCAGCAAATGCATCCCAATTAACTGCTGTATGTCAATATGTCTAAATACAGATTTTACATTTTCATGTTTAAATATGCATTGTTTTTTATATTATAAGCCACCCAGTGTCACTTTAATGGACAGCCATATATGTTTGATTAATCAATGGAGCATTCAATTAAAGGAAAACCTTGCCCACTTTTTTTTTTTTGGCCTGTCAAGGAAAGGCCAGGTTAAATTACAAAAGGATTCATCTCTGATCACCATAGCTTATCTCTACTAAGAACAACTGAACCGAGTAGCAAAAGGAAACAATTTTATTCTGAAGTTAAAATGTATTTAACTGAAATAGAAGAGGGACAGTGGTGGACATCTTAATTTTTTATTGCCTGTGCAAATAAAAATATCGGGACTTGTCTGTAGTGCATAAAGTTAATGGTATGTTAATACCATAAATTAAAATACTGGTTTGGCAGTCATCTTTCAAAAGTGAGGCAAAAACTACAATATTTGACACAATCCTTGAAGAATGCTTTATGCACAAACAAGATACTTTTGTTTCAACCCAAAATTCAGTTCAAACTCTGCGATATGGCTATGGAAGTCAGATTAAGTGGTACGCAATTTGTAAATTTCAGCCGAGGTTTTTTGGGGGGGGGGTAGTTTCAATAAAACACACAATCTATCCAAAGCTTCTGATCTGACATTTCAAATCACTTCAATTTAATGCTGTGCTGTTCCAGTTCTGAAATTGAATGGAACCTTATTTGATTCCTTTAGTACATAGGATAAAATGTATAGGAAGGGACTGATAAAAATGCAATATACAATTAATATTCACCTATGAGTTACCTTTAAAAAGTTTTGTATTTCATGAAGTTAAGGATCGATTTGCAAGTATTTTGAAAAGGAGTACTAATTAAAAATGCCTTGTAAATTCAGATTTGCAATTGATCCAGAACACAACTTTTTCCTTGAGCTTTGCCTGCTAGAAGACCAAACAAATGAATTGCACTAGAGCACCATAAGATGTTTTTCACTTGTTTTAGAATTAAAAATAGCCCAAAATATATCCATATCACAGCAGCCTATTAACTGAAAAACCCACTCCAGCAAAACTGGGTTTGGAGACCGTATCAGTCAGATTTCCTTAGTATCTACCAATTCTCCATCTGTATCTGCTGTTGTATCTGATCCTATGCTTTTTTCCCGTTTTACTGCATTACACTTAGCTTCTTCCATGCCGTTATTATTTGCATTTTCTCTGTACTGGGATTTTGTTGCACAAATTGCTGGGTAAAATGGCAGAACTGCCAGAGGTTTGGCATTTCCAACTCAGTACTAGTTTTTGACTTGATTTCAATATATGGTATGTGGTGTCTTTATCAAGGCATAAATTTCTACATTTTGAAACTGAGAAAGACAACTGGCCAGTAATGTGGTCCCAGGACTTCATTGCTCTTTTCAAGAGCCAATACGACCAGTAATTCTATCTGCAAGCTTCTCATTATACCATGTTTTAATTTGGTCTGTACAATACACAAAACACCTTACAACCAATAATATATCTCAACAGATGTCAAGGAATTTTATAAGAAGTGGATAACCCTTAAAAATGTTATGGCTACTTGTCCTATTTGGTAGGTGTTACCCTGAAAGCAATGACTACTTGGTCTTTAAAGAAACACCCTCACCTCAGCTTAGAAAAACTTATGAAATTATCTGGAGATAAAGGGGGTCCCCCTTAGGCGGACAAGAATTTGCATGGCTTGTAGTCACTATTCCAGAGCAATTGGTGGGGAAACAATAAACATTTGAATCAATAGGCAGGTTCTACTGTAACTGGCTTCCATATACTTATCAAGCACTAGATTAATAGTTAACATCACATCTCCTAGTTTAGAATTTATTTTGATCTCATGGCAAATAAAACTTGTTAGGAGTACAGTAACTTCCAAGAGAAATACTGCATTCAACACTTGTCAAGAGATAAAAATAATAAATACAAGACAAACTATAAGCATCCATTTGTAAGAAATTTCAGGCTTCCTTTATGGCACTGTTTGCTGCCTCTGTTCAGTACAGCATTGCAAGACATGATATTAATTCTTCCATTGGAGCAGGTGTCAAACTCACGTTGTCATGTGACGTATCAGGACTTTCCCCCCCTTCGTTAAGTCGGGCGTCGGCGTGGCCAGCACGTGACACGTCCGACCTGTGGGCCGGGAGTTTGACAGCCCTGCTGTAGAGTAACATGACCTGAGATTTCTACCAACAGATGGAGCCTATTATCATCCCAGGCAGAAGTAAAGAAACAGTCAAATGGCAGTAGTCAGCACTGAAAACAGACTCTGCTTGACTAGATATCTGGATGTTCTAAATGTGGTATCCTAGAGGGAGAAATAATGTATGTGCTTATCAAAAGAACCCCCCCCCAAAGTAATGGATAATTTGGGTGGTGATTTTGAGAAATGAGGAAGAGTCTCAATTTCCCCACCCCAGGGAAAGAGACAAATATCACACTGCAACAAATAACTGTCCACTTTTCATTTAAATAATGAACCCAGAAAACCTTCAAGCAACTTTGGGACAAAATTCTGCTGTTTAAAGTAGAGAGAAAAGGCTCTCAAGTTAAACCAATTTAGAGAATTGCTTCAAACAATAACAAAGAACAGAAGACCTTTTTTTCTAAAAATGTTTTTTTTACACATTTTCCAGCTATTTATAAAACAGCAACTAAATACCAATAAAGTCTGAACCGAAGGAATGTGCTTCAGAAAAAAATTCACACATTTAAAAGAAGTGTTTCTATTAATGCAGTATGCCCATGTGTTTTTGTGTAACTGTTAATCTCTTTCACCTGATTTTTAAAAACTTAAAAACACTCTTCGCCGGTCCCTAGGTCCATGAGACAATATTGCATTTAGAAGAGAAGTGCTCCCATGCTGCCAACTTCACTCTGCTCTTTTACGAAGATTTCAAAATATTGGTAAATGATGGTGACAGCCAACAAGATTCCCGTGCCTGATCCTATTGCCCCAAGGAAGTCTGCCAGCACAGAGAGGGCACCAATGCAGAGGCCACCAAAAGCGGCAGCTGTTGGAATGTATCTAAAAAAGAAGGAGCAACAAAATTCAAGTTAGGTCAAAAGATTTAACGGAAATTGTCTACTGGCATAGCTACTGCAGAAAATACTTAGGCAAACTACAGGTAATCCTCCTCAATTTATGACAGTAATTGAGCCTGCCCTTTGTACTCTTACATCATTGCAGTCATTAAGCAAGGTGCCCATGTGATTGCCTTGTTCAACAACTGCTATCTCAGCGCTCTCAGGTGCAGCTGCTAAGAGACTGTGTAGGTTAGTGGTCTCCAACCTTTCTGGCTCCTTGGAAAGGTGGTATGGGGAGGAGGGGATGGTTTTACGTATGCAACCTAATTTCACGATTTGCATGTGTGTGCGGCCTGCAGACCCTTGGTGTAGATTGTTAAATGAATAAAGCGAAAAAGCTGCTTGCCAAGAGAGCAGGTAGCTCTCTTCCATGTGCAGAAGGGAATTCCTGTGCAGACCTTCCCGTCCCCTGCATGTGAGAGGGAACCCATGTGCTGCGCTGGAGAAGGGAAGTTCAGATCCCGATGATCCAAGGGCCCCATCTGCATGCAGACTAAGCTTTTAGTCTCCATCAGGGAGAAAAGTGTTTGAGCAACCCTGGGGTGGTTGGAAATGGAGTGAATTGTTCCAACAGTTCCAGGATTGCTCAAACGATTTTTGCCTTAAGACTGGAAACTTCTGGAGTCATGGTGTCTCACACATGGTCTGTGACTTCAGGCACCCATCTGCTTTTGCAGAGAATGGGTGCTGGACATCCCACGAGATCAGGGCATCCAGAAGATTCCAGTCTTTGGGGGAAAAGTGTTTGCACCCTAATGAGAGGCCTGAAGTGATGCAGGTTTGCTGCCCCAAAGCCTCACCTGGAAGTCTTTGGAGGAGATCACCGAGGCTGCCCACCCCTCCAGAAGTGGCAGGCAGCCTCTTGTCCTGGAGAGGAGACACCTCACTAGCTCTTTGAAAGGTGGGTTTTCACAGGCTTGCCTGTGGAGACCCGACAGGGGGAGGGAATAGGCAGGATGAATGTTGCAGTGTCTCTGCAGTCATTCATAAGGGTGAACGATGGCTTCATAACTTTGGGACTGGGTCATAAGTACTTTAGTGGGGAGGTGGGGGGCCTAGCATCATAAATTCAAATGGTTGCTAAGTGAACTGTCATAACATGGGCATAATCTGTATAAGCATTCTTGTATTCAACTAAAATACAACCCAGGCTGCATGTACATTTTATTTCTGTGTTAGATACATGAAAGAGATTATTTACTTCTTTTAACATCAGCATCAGTAGTGAAAAAAGTTGCCTTTTTAAAATAAGCAAACCATGAGGTTTATTGCCTTTGCCTTATCAAATATAAAGCACGTGTTCTCAGAAATATTATGGAGAACATTTTCTAAGGCTAGAATTTCAGTAACAAGGATAGAGCACAGCAAGGGCATTAAATCTGCAAGGTACTTTATTTCCAGTTCTGCTTCTCTGAAACAAATGCAAGTTCAAATAGCAACACAGATTACAATAACCCTACAGATTTATAACTCACCTGTTGAGTTCATGAACCATGGAGGTTTCTCTGTGACCCCTCATAACCATCTGTTGCTCTTTCAGTTGTTTAGCAACCTGTACTCCAAAATAAGTAAAATTTTAGCATTTTGTGAAGAGAATCACTACAATCGGTTGCTATAAAAATGTAAGAACCTCAATAGTTCTTAAAATTAGAAATAGTACAAGGATATAGCAACTAAACAGAAAAAAAGATTTAATTTAGTAAGGCATATTGCCATTTTCTCAAGTAATCACAGGGAATAATTTCTAGAAAGGAGTTATAAACATTTATAAAGTCATACATGAGAGATTTTGGTGCCCTGAGAATGAATGGCTATACAATAAGCAACCAAGATTTGGCAGGATAGGGGGGTGGAGGGTAGTTTTGGATGTTAAGTAACCAAGGGTAAGCCTATTTTCTAGCAGATATTCAGCAAGAGACCCAGATTAAATCCACAGCATCTCCAGATGCACAGGGGAAAGTGCTTAGAATGCTACGGTCTAAACAATGCCAAATTTAATAGAGCAGCAGTGTGACTTGCTATGAGGCATATTCTATAGTTCTGATTGAATTTGACCTTTCCGTGAATTTTTTCTTCAAGTTTTACGGCAGCATGTTGATGCATCTAAAGATGTGAGATTTACGCTATTTACTTACATCTTTTGCAGATGAGCCAGAGACTTCAATCCAGGTTTTGGAAAAGAAAGCACAGGAACCCAACATAAACACAATATAAACAACTGCATGAACAGGATCATCTAAAACTGATGTAAAAGACTCAGGAGGCGACAGGTAATAACAAAGACCACCAACAGGATATGAACGGGCAGGACCTCCAGTTGATGTATCCTACAGTGAAAACAGATTGATTTCAGCAAAATTGGATTAAACTTTCTTGAGTGAATAACTATTACACAATTGCTAGCAACCATATTTATGTATAATAGTGATGAGTCTTTTGTTGCATTGCAAAGATGTTTGCGTGCATTGTTAGCATAATATAATAAAATATAAAGCTAATATAATACGAAGGAACTGGTAATAAGGCAAAAAATTAAGTAAGGCTGAATATGAAAGGCCCTCACTTTTAAGACAAATTGTAAATAAAAAATAAATACAATGCAATTCTGTATGTGTCTACTTGGAAGAAAGAACTAGAGAAATTATCAAGTTTTTAAAAGTATAGTACTGTAAATCTGTCTTCTCTGGGGTGCCTTTGCTAGAAGAATTTTTAAGTACAGCTATGGAGAAGAACTTTCCAAATACTTACAGACCAAGTACCCAGAAGGCTAACCAATATGTTGCCACTAAAACGAGCAGAGAGCATCTGAGAAATTACATACAAGTTGGAAACCAATGCAGACTGAAGAATAATGGGAATATTGGAGGTATAGAATAACTTGATTGGATAGGTATTGTACTGGCCACGGTAGCGAGCAGATTTTATAGGGAGGTCCACTCTAAATCCCTGTGGATCACAAAAGGAAAGAAATTAAAATGTAAACACAAAGAAATTGTAATTCACAGAAGTACTTGCCCCAAGGGTCAATCAAATCAAGGTTATTTTTAAAAAGCAATCTCAAACAATAAAATGTTATTTTTTTCTCTTTATTAGGTAATATCTCTTTAGCGATCACAATTAGGACCAACAACTTGGTTGTTAAGTGAAGTGGTCACCAAGTGAAACCACAATTCTGATTATGATCTTATTTCTGCTGGCAGAAAATATCCAGTGCTTCAATTAGCTTTAAACCAAGATAAAAGGATAACTCACATTAACAGTATCACTTCTAATCTATGGTACATCTTATATTTCTCCAATAAACCTTGTGGAAATATTCAAACTTCGTATTTTGGTGATGTATTAATAAGCATTTCATCCAAAATTATATGGCCTTAATAAACATCTTCCCAGGCCTGAATAGAATATGAAAATATGTTAAACTCTAAATTATCATTCTATACTTCTACATACCTGGAAATAAATGACAACAGCAAAGACAAATATGGTGGAAATCAAGTTCATAAGGTTGGGGAGATTCTGCCGATAGAAGGCTTCCCTGAGAGCTCTAACTTTGTCTGTGCGAGTAGCCAGCAGATGGAACAGGGCAATGATGGCGCCTTCAAACTCCATGCCTTTTAATGAACAGGTGAAGAAATTATTAACTACTATATGAAAAGCTGTTGATGCTTTACAGTCCTTGCCTTTGAAAGCTGGCAGTTATCCCATATATTCCAATTACTCCTAAGATTGATTCATTCTCTAAAAATGAGATTAAACCCCAACATTTCCTTCTTCTTAGTCATGTGACTACTAGTATTAATGTAAATTACACTGTAAAGATAGCAGTAATTTATTAAATTTATTTTATAACATCAGATTATAAGGACAGTAAGAAATTAGCTAAAACTGATAAAACAAAAATATGTTAAAAAATTAATATATAAAACAAAGTAAATAAAATGGCAACAATTTTAACAATAATAATAAAAAGCAACCAAAGGTCTATAAAGCTACATTAATCACTGTCTGCTAATTCTAATCATACAGAAATAAACAGCCCCTCTGTGAAGGACTGAAAAAGAACTATAAACATATATGGAGATAAATTCCCTGATTGAAGGGAATGTTTTTCAAGCATTCCTGATCCACACAGAATTGGTTTGCTGCATACAGCTAACAATTTTCTGAAAAAACAACCTGGTTGTTTTAAAATCAAAACAGCATACAATAATATACTGTACATATCTTGGTTCATTGCCATGTATGAAAATAGCTGTGGTTTGCATGGTTTGAGGATTCTACGTGAACTAGGCCACAATTACCTTTTCAATAAATAACAATTAAAACAAACTACAGTTTAATCTAATATATTAAGTACAGCACTACAGGTTACTTCTGCTGATCACCGACTGCCAGCAGTTTGGCAGATCGAATCTCACCAGGCTCAAGATTGACTCAGCCTTACATCCTTCCGAGGTTGGTCAAATGAGGACCCAGATTTTGGGAGCAATAGGCTGACTCTGTAAACCACTTAGAGAGGCCTGTTAAAGCACTATGAAGTGGTATATAAGTCTAACTGCTATTGCTATTTAGTCTGCAATATATAGTGTCTCATTTTTCAAATACTTTGAAAAAACCAGTCACGCTGAAGTGTAATAATCAAAATAGTCAATAAGGAGTCAACATTTATTAGCACTATGCTATGTCTGCTCAACAGAATGGTGTTTCCTTACATGCAAATATAAATATAACACCCAAGTTTGCATTATAATGTATTTCCTGTTTCTGGGCTATATTTTTTAAAATCTTTCGATAAGCACTTTTAAAGATCAACTGTGCAAATTATAAGATGAATTGTTCAGGACCTTCATAGAAGTAGCCACTGGATTTAAACTGCAGAAAAAATGCTTTGCTGCTTGGTTTTCCATTCACTCACTTAAAACTCCCTGGGTTTCCTATTAATTCTGTATCTGATGAGATACAAGCTTTCCTACTCAGTCAATTCTTGCATGAATTGCCAAACAAGCGAAAGTTACCACAATACACACATTTTCACAGAGGTATTCAGGGTTCCAGGCAGCCAAGCTTCCCTAAAGATAGCATAACACATAAAAACTCAAGCAAACCAGTACACTGCCCCTTATCCTTACTAACTTGCAATTTTTCTTTTTCAGGTGATATTCAATATACTGTGCCAATATGCCTGTGGATATTGGACAAATAGGAAGATCTTAGATTTTTTTTCCTGTTTCCTTCCAAAGGATTGATATACGTCTCTTTAGAGAATGATTACCTCGGCCAGTGTTCACTGTAGTTGGGCTGAATGCCTTCCATACAATTGTCTCACAGATATTAGTAGCAATGAAGAGAGAAATGCCAGAGCCAAGACCATAGCCTTTTTGCAGAAGTTCATCCAACAGAAGAACTATCAAACCGGCAACAAAAAGCTGCAAGAAGAAATGTATGTCAATCACTTCAATTAAAAATTACTAATTAAAAACAATACCAAAACAATTAAATAGGCACAGCAATTTCTATAAATCCTTGTCTGTGGAGATCTCTTATTAAGGAGGGCAGCCCTTTGGGGTACTATGTTTCTGTGTCAGCTTCATCCAAGTTGATTAAGTGTCTTACCTTTTCAATAGTGTTACTGGAAGGGTAAACATACAGTTGTGAAATGTCAGTGCTTTGGTTGTGAAATTAATATACCCAGAAGAACTAACATTCCATAGTAAATTTCCTGCCTAAGAAGGAAGCTTCCAGATGACTGTCAAGAGTAACATTCTTACAGAGAAGGGACTGGGTTAAGCAAGTTTGCAAAAGGGCCCAATTTTGATCTTTTAAATTTTAAATATTTACAGATCCCAAATATCTACAGATAAACATCCATAAGAGTTTTAATAACTTATAAGTTACCTGAATGGTGATAAGGAGACAGATTCCTGCTCCCATCTCTGATGGGTCTCCATACATTCCAGTCATTACATAAACAATAGACTGTCCAATAGTAATAATCATGCCAAACACTGGAAAAGAATTACAGGACAAAAAAAGTGAATGCAATTTAACATTCCAAATTTCCTGAGAGATTGATTTATATTGTCCACTGTCTATATCTGCACGAACTAAAACATGGGGTCAAACTCGCTGCGTCATGTTACTATCACATGATGTTTCACAACATTCTTGTTTGCGGAGCTGGAGTGGGCATGGCCTGCACATGATGCATCTGGCCCACGAGCCGCCAGTTTGATACCCTTGAACTAGAATAAAAATTGATTAAAATTTCTTGTTCCTTACATTTCTGTGCCCCATTGAAGAGAGCTCTGTCTTTTGGCGTATCCCCAACTTCAATTATTTTGGCACCAGCCAGTAACTGCATGATGAGACCAGATGTGACAATGGGAGAAATGCCTAGTTCCATCAATGTGCCTGTTGGAAATTAAAAATAGAGTGAGAGACAGGATGTACCAATTCTTTCCTGCTCAGCCCTACACAGATAACTGGCCATCTCAAAACATTATAAAGATAAAGATATAAATAAAGATTTAAATTTTCAATGGAACTTTATTCTTTGCCATTTTGCAAAAAACGATCATTCTGTTATATTATCAAATTAGGAGAACCTGCTTTAGCAAGGCAAGCTGAAACTACAGTTCATTTAGAAGAATGAGCAAGCCTCATCCTTTAGAAACAGTATTTTCCAACCTATTGAAGTATAATAATTTGACAAAGCTTTTTAAACATACAGAAAATGCTGGTTGTAAAGATTTTGCACATATGCTATTATTTCCAGATAAATCAAAATTTGTAAAAATAATCAAAAGAATTCTGAACTTTGGAAATTTGAATTATGGTTTTTATCTTTTTCCCTGTATATAAATTTGCATTGCCAACTAGTAACAAAAAGTGGGAGTACAAATTTAAAGAATAAATAAAACATTCAAGATGATATTTGTTTAAATGACCTGCAGAACAGAGTTAAAATATATGAACTAGTATTATTCTAGCATTACCAACTTTCTCTGTATGCATGTTTCAAACTGCAGAGAAGAGAACTTTACCAGATTGTGTGAGCTAAAAGATGCTGGTTTTCAGCAGTTCATCAAGTTAAGGGTGGGGAAATAAAGGGAAAACATGACCTCTTTTAGCTCTGCTAAGACACCAGTAACTTCTGATTCATTCTCTCCTTCAATTCCAGGCAGTCCACTTAGCTATTAATATATAGCACTCTGCATGCGCATGTACACACACGCCTTCAAGTCAAGAGTGACTGGCCCAATGTCACCCAGCTTGCTTTTTGCCTAAGAGAGAACTAGAATTCGCAATATCATGGTTTCTATCCTGGCACCTTAACTATTATACAAAACTGACTTTCCTATAACATTGAGTTGACACAAAGTAATGGAAATCCCCAATCCTTTTTTATACTTAAGTCAATCAATTTCTTAGCCTTAAAATTAGTGAAATAATATATGTGAACTGCTTTAAAGTCACCAAAAATATGCTTCTGTCTTCTATATTTGTAATGACAGCATCATTATGGCCAACCCACAAAACCCAATTTTACAATCACAATATGCAAACCAAAATAATGCATATTTAAATCCTACTGATTAGATGGAATATTGATTATTACTGAAGTCAGGGGGAATGCAAAGTGCTTAACTCACTTAAAGGAGAAACCCAGTTTGCTATGATAGACAGAAATGAAATTTAGGAAAAAAATCAATTATTAAAGTGAATTTCAATACCTCTGTTGGAAGCCAGAATTACTCTTATCCAATAAAAGGGATCAGCTGAATCCGATGACATAATACCAAAAAGGGGAATCTGTGTTAAAAAAAAAAATTAAGCAAAATTATCATAGGTTTGGCTCTCTAGCTTTGGTTTTAAAGAAAGGCTTCAAAGAATAAATAGAAAATACCTGGCAGCACACCAAAAAGATGAAGAGAGTGATAGCTGTCCATAGCACTTTTTCTTTAAACTGGATCTATGGTAAGAGATGAAATTGTTAAAATAATTGTCATTGCCAACATTTGGCTAGAACAAAGCATGACATTTTTGAGAAATACAGCTAATATTATACATGACTTTCAAGAAACTCAATACTTCTTTCCCTCTTTTCCCTGACTACTCTCCAAAAATGCTAAATAGAAGGCTGAAGGACCCTCCAATTGCTATGATACAGGATTATATCTGTTATTGTAATTTGGAAACCAGAATGGAATATGTTTAATATATTTAAATTTCCAACATTTCCACACTGCTTTTACTAAAACACACCAACACACAACATGAGCAGAACTTTGGTAAAAACAAAGCTTTCCAGTTAAAATTATAATTTAGTTAACCCCAAAGAAATTACTGGTATCATAAAGTAGAGGCTTGTGATAGTAATGCTAATATCTATAAGTAAAATGCTATATATGGTAGTAAATGTTATCAAAAGTGATAGCCAGCACATTTCCCACATATACTAACTAGGCAAAGACCACTACAAGAACAGCTCTCTGATACTTTTCAGGCAGGATATTATGGCAAAATGAAAACCAACTAATTATTGGGGGGGGGGGGACCATTTTAACAAACAGCTTGTTTTCCCTTTCTTTTCTAGAAGCACCATTTAATTCTGCCAGTTGGACTGGCAGCTGGACTGTCGAAATGAGAAAATTGTATCTTGCATTCTGCCATCAAGCAAATGATGCATCATTTTATTCAAGCTAGAGAATAAACACTTTATATTCTAGTTAATCATACTGCTATCATTCGCCCAACAGATATTCCTTTCTGCCTCCCATTCAAACCCTACAATTTTGTTCCTTTAAAAAAGATGTTAAAAGGGCTTCGAGATTTAACTGAATAACTTTGGAATACATTAAAAAAATAGGGAAAAGGACATAAATGTTTTTCCTATTAATCTTTTATGAATATTCTGCCAAAACCATAATTCTATAATGCATACATTACCTTCCTTTCTGGTTTTTGAATTTCTGGCAAGATAACGCAGAAGGGCTTGATTACTTCAAGAAATTTAACTGTGAAGAAAATTTTGAGAAATTAAGCAGACATTCATCAATTAACAAAGATTCATCAAAAAGAAAAAAACTTAGCTTGTTCAAAATCTACTAATTGCTAATCTATATAGTTATCTATGCAATTCTTTATATTTTGGGGGTTGGACTAGAAGACCTCCCATGTCTCTTCCAACCCTATGATTCTATGATCTTGAACAGATCAAATATAGAAAATGATCTGGGCATATAGACACATAATGCTTAGTCCTGTTTGAAGAAAAATAAACTGAAGACCATCACATCATATACAAATTAAATAGCTACCTCTACTAAATCTATGTTCTGAAGTCAAAGACAATCAAAACAAGGAGTCTGTAATAACAATGGCATACCTAATTTGCATTCCCTTTAATTTCCCATCAAGAACAATTGGTAAGAGAGCACTGCGATGATTGCTGTTGATTTCAGCATTACCTGCTATGTTCCACAAATATTAAAACTACAGGACTTCCTTCAGGTCACCTTGTGCTTATCATGCAAACAATTACAAATGCATTGCTGGTAATATCAATCTACATGAAGCACTATTAAGATTATTTTTTATCTGCTTCTAAATATCTTAAAAGGAAACCAGTAAAGGGAAAAAAACAAATGCAGATTAAAATCCTAACAAATTGTAAGAAAGAACATAAGGTAATATTTAGGACTAATCAACATCTTTCATACTAGCTGTGGTCCAATAGGTTTGGATGTCTGTTATGAGAAGGATGGGCCAAGAAGATTGTAACAGTTCACATCAAATGCTCAAATACAACCCATGGGGGAGGGAGGGACTGTAGCTTGTCTCAGAACATTGTCAGAGGGGAACGGATCTAGGTGTTCTGAAACAAGCACAAGACTGACAGCAGTTGTAGATGGTCGATCAGGATAACCATGGTATCATTTTCTGTGGATAACTGCCTTTTAACTTGCGAAAAAAAGTTATAATCGGATGCCCTTTGGTTTGCAACTACAGCCAGGCCCCCCAAACATAAGAGTCAAGCCCATGTCTATTTGTTGTCATCAAAGCATCGCCCAACAAAGCAGCGAATTTTATTTGTGATTTCCACAAAAGGTTTCAGATTTGACCTCCAAGAATCTCTGGTGAATAGGCTCCATTGAAAATCCGAACCTGGTCCGAATTTCGGGTTTTTTTAATTTGTTGTTTCGTACTTCCCATTTTTGCAAGGTAAAGGACACTTAGCCTCCAACTGTTCCACCCATTGACGGACGGATCTCGAAGAGCTCACCTGAACTATTTTTGAATAGTTGACTGTCTCGGGATAGTCGCCCTTCAATCACCAAGAAATGACACCACCTGTCTCGCCAACCCCCCACCCCATCACGAGCCCGATAGCCTAAGAGGGCGCACACGGCGACTACCATTCAAAGAGGTGATCCCTCAGCTCCACAGCCTTCCCGTCCGACCGTCCTCCGAGACCACCACCGTCTTCCCACATTCCCAGGCCAAGGACACCCGTTACCTCCTCCGAGCCGCCATTTCGCGTCTTTCACCCTCAACTTCCCCACCCCATAACTGGTCGTCTCCTCCCAGCAGCTTCTCCGTTCCTCCTCGAGACCATCTCGACGAACGGCCGGCTCCCTCCCGCTTTCCCTTGGCCGCTTCTCCGCTCCACAACCGTCTCTCGCCAGCGCCCTACATCACCGTCCAGCGATACTCACTCCCCATCTCGGCGCCCTCAACGCGGAAAAGGAAGGGCCGAGCAGCAGCAACAGTAACTCCAACTCTCCCCTCAGAAAGACACGTCAGTTGATGGAAGCCCCACCCTCCGGCTTCCTTCCGGTTCCTGCCACGCACTGGTAACCGCTACTAAAGCTTTGTACATCCGCGCAAGCGCACTGAGGGGTTTTTTTTAAACCTGTTTCTCTAGGACTACAATTCCCAAGAGCCCTTGGAGAACGGGAAAAGCTTCTGAAGAAAGCTGGTACGGCGGTTTCAACTTCGTATTGACAGGATGCAGGGAATACTTTCCCACTTGTTCGCGCTTTATACCGCGAGCGAAGAAGCAAAAGTGGTTTGCTTCCTGGTCGCCAGCGTGGCTTGAAAAGGGGTTTTTTTTTTGGTTTTGGGTTGGTTTGATGTTTTTTTTAAACTGTGTTTAAAAATTAACTACTAAGAGTTAATTTGCCACGTGTTATTCCCAGTCGGCAACTTTGTGTGTGTGTGTGAAGCCGTTATAAAGCAAAATGAACCAGATGGATAGATTGGATGGAGAGGGAGAGAGAAGCAAATATTTTACAGACTAATTGCAGCTAATTCAAAATACTGAAAACTGTAAGGTTAGAGGATCAAATCTGCAAGAATTGGACTTATTCTGTTGGGAGTTATTCAGTTATTCTGGAAGGCTGGTGGGCAGAAAGCCAGCTTTCCTCCTAGTCCTGCATCAGAGCTTCGTCAGGCAATACTGCACATTTTTGAGCGCCCTGCCTATTCCACTGGATTTATAAATTGGTAAATCAAACGCCACCTGATCTCTTTTGTGTTTTCTGCAAGGGCACCTGCAGACTTTTTGAGAAGAAAACTGGAAAAAAAAACCTAAATCTTTCTACCAAGGGTCAACATACAGAGGCAAAAACATAGCGGCTTAGTTTATACATTGCACTAAGTCATGTTTCCTTCTTACCATAATTTATCAACTCTGCATACATTACATAAAACCAATGCAAATGACATTAAGCTGGTTAACACAGTTCATTAAACTAAAATGTGATTAGCCTTTCTATGTCATGTATGAAGTTAGTTATTCTGATTTGCAAACTTTGGCTTAGTTCAGGGGTGTCAAACTCTTATTTCCGCACCAGGATTGCTAATACTTCTGAGGGGGTGTGTCTATTTTTCCAGTTTTGTGCGAAGGCCAATCTTGCTGCCGTTAGAATATGTAACATCAGATATATTGTTCCCTTGTCATATTTGTCCATTGTAATACACAGTAAGAAAAGTTCTGGCTTTAACTCTATATTTTGTGTTAATATCCCTTCCAGTGATTGCTTTATCTGATGGCAAAAGTCTCTGGCTTTTGGGCATTCCCACCACATATAATAAAAAGTCCCTGGTATTGCCTCGCATTTCCAACATATCAGTAAATGATTTTTGCTCATTTTGGCTAGTCTTGTGGGAAGGGCATAGGAAGAGGCATGGCCAGCTTGATGTCACTCATGTCAGGGGTACCTGTAGTGGCTTGGGCGGGGCTGGGTAATCCATTGTCTCCAGCGGAGGAGGCCTTACCAGGGAGAGCTCAATTTTTGACTGTGTGGCTTCCTGCAGCCCTCTGCCAGTGAACATGAAGCTCCGTTTTTGCTGGTAGAAGCACCATGAGCTGGTCCTTCTCTATTTCCAGGGTGGTCTGGCGGGCCAGATCTAAGCACCCCGTGGGCCTTGGCTTACTTTATGCAAACCTGACTGGGAAATTCTAAGACGTGAAATCCACAAGTTTTAAAATTGCCAAGGTTGGATACTGATGGTCTAGACGAACTGAAACATACTTTGTTTAAACCATAATTTATTGGATTAGCTATCACATTTTGCAAAACTTTAATATATTTGGTTGGCTTAGTGCAGTGTGTAAATCCAGTTTGTAGGCATGGTTAAACTAACTTGGTACATCTGAATTCTCTCTCAGGATCAAAAGTAAGAGTAAGTAGATTACTGATGTTGGCCATAGGATGGCTGCCCTCACTGAATAGGATATTGCAGGCCTATCAAACTCAAGGCCCACGGGCTGGATGCATCACACGCTCACCAAGCCCACAGCCAGTTTAGTGAAGGGGAAAAAAGTTCCAACGTCATGTGATTCCACTGTGACGACAGGAGTTTGACATCCCCGGGATATTGGATATATTCTGCATTTGTGGAAAATAAAAGCACTTGTTCTTCCTAAGATAATTACAATTGCAAGAATGCAGAAAAGCACTTAAAAAACTCTGGGCAATTCTCTTTTGCATTTTAACTTACAGCAAAGAGTAGTCAAGTAGTCCTTGATTTATAATCTTTCATTTAGTAACCATTTCAGCACTGAAAAAAAATTACAAGCAGTCCTTGCACTTATGTCCATTGTTGCATCCCCACAGTCACATGATCAAAATTTAGGCACTCGGTCAGTGGTGGGATTCAAATAATTTAACAACCAGTTCTCCCAGGTTCAGGTTGACTATTGTGGGAGGTGTGGCCCATCCCCATCCTCCAGCTCTGCCACACATGCAGGACGAGCCTTTTGCAATGGCCAACCTCACCTGGGTGAACTGGTTGTTAAATTTCCACCCTTTGCCAAAAGGCTGTTTCTGAGGGTGCTTGTCTGCATGTTGGTATCACAGCTGTTTCAGCCTTCTAGATTTGGCTCCTTTAAGAGGCGAGGTTTCCAAGGAATGAGGGGGGGGGGTTACCATAGAGACAAGGAGTTGATGCTCCTGAGAGATCACGTGGGAAGGTGAAGAATTAGGGGGAAGTGGAGGGAGGGATCCCCTCTCCTCCCCATGGAGCTGTGTGCAGGGGGTGTTGGTCCGTCTGCGGGCAAAAGTGAGAGGGGTGAGGAATTAAGTTGCCAGCACGATCGAAGCTGGGCCCAATGGAGGGAAAACTGGGGTTAGTTTGGCCAAGCAAATTATTACCCCTCTACCATCAAAGTGGATCCTGGGCACTGCGCTGCACTGCACTGGAGAAACGGACAACACGAGGGAAACGGACAGCACTAGGGAAGGAGGAGGAGCAGGGAGAAGAAAGTGGGAAAGCGGCCTTCTCCTTCCCTTGCACCGCCCGCTCTGTTGCCCGATTCTCCATTGCAGCGCAGCACCCAGGATCCATTTTGATAGCGTATGTGTGTGTAATTTAATAACCGGTTCGACTGAACTGGTGCAAACCGGCTGAATCCCACCATTGCACTTGGTGTGCTGTCCCACTCACACACACATAACCATAATTTAGTGGTTTATTAATATTCCCCAGCAATTCCCTTCACCAAAAACCCAGAAACATCCCAATTAAGTCCAGCCACAAGAAGACCAATGCTAGTCCACAGAGCAATGACCAATGAGTCCACAAGGCACTTGAAAATTTCCCAATCAAAATAAATCCACCAGGCAAAATTAAATTCACGACACAAGAGGGTTCACAAGGCATGATGCAAGTCTAGGCACGGTGTCAATCCAAAACAAGGTAGGAATCACAATGACCAGAAAACACACAGCTAGGAAATGAACACATTGTTCCCAACATCACCTCCATCTGTCTAGTGAACTAAATAGCTTCTAGTGCAGCCCATCAAGAAGGACGAGGCTGACCTTTGCTGCTCCAGCCTTTTCTTTGCCATACATGTTCTTGGATCAGGTGCAGAAGACAGTTCCTCTTCATCATCTCTGACCCTGCAGCTACATGCTTTCCCCATCTGACACCTCAGGGCTGTCCTGCTGCAGCTGTGCTTCAGCCAAATCACTCTCAGATGGCTACTTGAAGCCATTGACCAATTCCCCTCCTGACGTGCCAGGAACTGGTTCATCCTCCCGCAGCTCACATCTGAAGAGGTGTCTGGAGGAGTCTTCACACTTTGCAACTGGCATCTATTTATTTATGATGGTGGCAGATCGCACGATCACTTTGTGATTTTCTCAGCCAGATTCCAACAAGCAAGGTTAATGGAGGCAGTTGGGTTCACTTAACAACTGTGCTTTGCTTAATGATCACAGCATAAATGATTATAAAATTGGGTGTGACTCATTTAACAATTGTCTTGCTTAATGATGCAATTCCAGTCTGAATTATGGTTATAAGATGATGACTACTTGTATTGCTTGTGTTTACCTTCCTCTCACCCAAAATGTAATTTTTGTAAAAGAGCAACCTAGGGAACTTCATACATCCAGGCTACAATCCTGTAAAGGTTAAGTCTTTGTGTTGAAGCTGAATGCTACCCCTTGTCAACAAAAACCTTGCCATGTGCAAGGATCACTGTTTACTCCATGTGCAGAAAACAGAAGAGAGGAATAGAGGGACAATTCAATCAACAATATTTGGAAGACATATAGAGCAAATGCAATGCTAAAGGGATGGGAACAAACAGCAGCTATGCATTGCCACCTAATTATTATTTATTATGTTTTATGGCAGTTTACAATTAAAAGACAAAATCAAAATAACCAAATTAATACCAGACGTATTAAAGATGTAATGACATCTTCAGTACTTAAAAACACATTCAACAACTGTGCTTTTAAGACTTTGCTAAAAATGAAGAGTTGTAGTCCCCCCAAGAACTAGGGCATTTACAGAAGAGAAGTTTTAATCATGAGTTGCCTTTCCCTTCCTTGTCCATTTGCCATTTTCGCGCAGCCCTAGCTGAGATAGTATTTAAAATTAATAGCAATTGCCTTATGTTTTCATCTCCCATTCTTCTTCATTGGGAGCCAGCTTCATACTACTGAGAGCTCAGAAGCAGAGGATTGGTAAATCGATAAATATTGTGTATGAAGAGGGAACTTCATTGTATACTTATTCTCCATTAATAGGTAGATACAATGATCTTGGAGATGATCCCTAAAAGAACTTCCAGTGTTCAGAGTCAAGGATGTGTGGAATAGTTTGAACAATAAGAGAACTGGAGGATGAAATAGTCAATGAACATAAAAAAATGGCACTCTTCAATTTCAGTAATAAGCCTATCAGAGTTTCCCTGAACCATGAGATGAGCAGCATATAAAATTCATAAATATCTAAATAATTCTATTTGTTCTACAATAAACAAAAATAAACAATTGAAGTGAAAGCCTCATCAGATCATGGCTTACTGAAATAAACAAACAGTATCTGTTGTTTTTTAAGAACATATAGAGTATGCTGTCACATGTTGTCCAGTATCAGAAGGAAGGCGTGTACATCTAGTACTGATTGAACAATTCTCTCTTTGACCTACATTGCTTGAACACATGGATACAGTGCCTCCATACCGTCATTCAAGAAATTCTCTCTGCTAATAACAGCACTCCTTGTGCACAAAGACAATGATCTACAATTGACACTGAACAAATTCTCCAATGCTGCTATGCTGTATGGCAGGGGCCTGCGGCCTGTGGGCCAGATGTGTCACGTGCTGGCCATGACCAACGTCAGTTTAGTGAAGGGGAAAGTTGCGATACGTCATGTGACGACAACATGTCATCACAAGTTTGATACCCTGCTCTATGGCATCACCCTTAGCCTGAAAAAGACTAAACCCCTACCAGACACCAGGACCATAGAACCAAAAATCCCTGTTAACAACACCCAATTGACAAATTTAAACAGCTTCAAATACTTGGGAAGCATCATCTCAAGTAATGGATCTTTGGACAAAGAAATTGACTCCAGAATTAGCAAAACCACCCAGGCACTGGGGCAGCTGTGTACTAGAGAACTCAACACAACGTATCTTCACAAAGATGAAACTCTACAGAGCTGGGATTTGGATTTCATCCCTGATTATCCCTTCTGTCCTATGAATATGAATCCTAAATTCTGTACTGAAGGCACATCAAGCAGCTGGAGAAATTTCACATGTGCACTCTCTGCTCCATCCTCAGCATTTGTTGGCAAGGCTATGTCTCCAACACAGAAGTCTTGGATTGAGTCCCTGATAATCACAGCCCACATGAGATGGGTTGGACATGCCATCAGAACAGATGACTATCATATGCCTTGCCAGTTGGTCTATAATGTACTGGAGTCTGGGAAGAGATATTGAAAGTTACAAAGACACTGAAAGGAACACTACAACATTGTGATATCCAGCCAAGGGAACGAGAAACTGCAGCTGCTGAAATAATTTGCTGGCTTGCCCTGTGCTATGACACCAGCTTTGAAGACAGACACCACCAAAAACTCATGAAAAATCCTGAGTGCCACCCACTGTTACCACAACAATGGACTTCCTGGGGTCCCCATTGTACTAGACACTGCACTTCCAGCCTGGGTCTGCAGGGCCAACTCCATGTGCACAGATGAACTACAGAAGTGTCTTATTTGAATCTGAAAGACTTACCATATCTATAGTGCACTGAACATACATTTCTGCTTCCTGCAAGTAGTATGGGCAAATAGATGATCTCAATTTTCGAGACTTGAACAGAAAAATAACTTCTAGGTTCTTCTTTAGGTCCTAACTCAACTGTGAAAGATGTCTGTCTTTCCCTCAAGAAGTGCAGCTCCTTCCTTCAAACTGCACAGTCCAAAAGATGGTTTACACCAGTGTCCCCTTTATTTTGTACTTGGGCTTCCTTCTCTCTCTCTCTCTCTCTCTCTCTCTCTCTCTCACAGAAGTGGTTTCCTCCTTCCTAGGGCTGAGAGAAAGTCATTGGCCCAAGGTCACCCAGCTAGTTTTATGCCCAAAGTACATTCCCAGTTTCTGGGTTTCTTGCCTGAAGTCTTAACCACTGCACCAAACTGGCTCTCAGCATGATATTACCAGTTCTGAAATGACAAGGGCTGCCATTTCCTCTTTAATGGCCTAGAGCCATGATGGCGAACATATGGCACGCATGCAGAGCCATATCAGTGCATTGCCCTAGGTGGGTACGTGAACTTTGTCCTAGAATATCAATGGGCACATGAGCGTTGCCTATCAGTGGGCATGCGCGCGCCAGCCAGCTGATTTTCAGGCCTTCTGGAAGTCAGGAAATGGGCCGTTTCCAGCCTCTGGAGGGCCTCCGGGGGTGGGGGAAGGCTGTTTTCACCCTCCCCAGGCTCCTAGAAAAGCTCTGGAGCCTTGGGAGAGTGAAAAATGGGCTTTCCGGTCCCACCATGCCATTGCGTGCCAAAAGCAAGGGGAGCACAGGGGGGGGGTCATGCACACATGCGTGGTGTGTGTGTGTGTGTGGTGCATTGAAGTATGGGTGCGGGCACACATGTGCACATGACCCTCCGTGCTCCCCATGCTTTTGGCACGCAATGGCAAAAAGGTTAGCCATCACTGGCCTAGGGATATATCAACATTGCCACTGCGTCAGAAACTCCAGTGTCAGATTATCTGTACAAATTTTATGTTATTTATTCATTAACTTTTATCTTATTTATTCATTGCTGATTTTGCATTTTGAAGTGATTCCTGAGTGGCAACTTAATAAAACTTACACATATAAAAATAATTCTAAATATAAAAAACAGATTCCATAGGTTTGGAGCAGAGAGGTAGTGGGTTCCTTCTTTGTTACTGCACCAGCCACCTCCAGCCAACAATTTCTCCTTTAGAGCCCTATGTCAACTGGCATAGCTAAATATGGCCAGATGTTGCAGCTGTACTTTATCTAAAAGACAGCAAGAGGACAGTGATGATGATCAGAAATAAACAGAGAAGAATCAGAGTGGAATAACTCTGAATTAACATGTCAGAAAGAATGCAAACTAAGCTATTAAAGGAGCTACAGATAGGAGAAAACATTGGCTATGTGTGAGCTCTAATGTAATTAAAATATTGAGAGCAGGACTTAATAATGAATAAAATTACAGATAGGAGCCATAATTGGAAAACTGGTAAAAATAAAACAACTGCTTTATTCAAATTCACTGAACAAAAACATGCCAGTCTCTTTAAAACAAATTGAAGCTTATGTAGCTTCACGCCCACTGAGACACACAGACTTTTTTCACACATCATGTTAAGTTGTGATTTATTTAACTAAAAGTTGTTGAGTAAGTTACAATGTCTGGGTTCACACATTGTGTTAGGTTGTAAGTCATAGTTTACAAATCACAAAGGCTGGTTCACACATTACACTCAGCCAAATTACACTCAGGGCAATGTGTAAACTCAATGATACATACAGGACAGCTATTTTTCTTGCTCCTCACAATGACTATCACAAAAAACCTGTTTATGAAGCACCATACGACAAGAGCACTTTTCACTTTTCCTACAATATATCTGGCCTTTGTGTCCCTATCTATATCATTTTATTGGATGTAAGACATTAATAAAGCTTTTTGTTTCTTTTGCTGGTAAGATGCATACAATACTGAAGCTTTAATTATAGGTGTGGAACTATATAATTAATTTCACTATGCACTGTAAGTACGCTGATAAAACACTTTAAATATTATAGGCATGAAGTCCGCGTCAGTTCTTAGCTATCATATAGATCAGCGGTCCCCAAACTTTCCTGCTCTGTGGACCAACGGCGGTGGCAGCAGCGGCGGGGGTAGTAGGGATACGGGATGGTTTCATGTGTGCACCTGCCACTTGTATAAACAGAGCTTCGCACCCTCGCATGTTTGCCTCCTCCTTGCACAGCCTGGTTCCCAAGGGGCTGTGACCTGATACTGGGCCATGGACCGGGGGTGGGGACCCCTGATATAAATATTTTTTCCCAAGAAGATCTGTCTCCAGGCTGGCCTTTTCAATGATGTTGAAATTAAATCCATCCATTTGATGCTTGTTGTTCTCTTTTTCTCTTTCCTGCTCTCTATCCTAGCTGTGGTGGCACAGTGGTTAGAGTGCAGTACTCTTCCAGGCTACTTCTGCTGATTTGCCAGTTGCCTGCAATTTGGCAGTTCGAATCTCACCAGGCTCAAGGCTGATTCAGCCTTCCGTCCTTCTGAGATGGGTAAAACGAGGACCCAGATTGTTGGGGCAGTATGCTGACTGTGAAGGACTGTGAAGGCAGTAAAGCACTGTGAAGCGGTATATAAGTTTAAGTGCTATTGTTGTTATAGATGCCTCAAAAGAACTAGGTCTTCATTAATCTGTCCAAAATATGTTAATTTGAGCCTGGTCATCCAAGGCCCTTTGGATGGTCTGCTTTAACTAACTAATTCAATAATTCATTTGTTTGTTTTCATGATATTCTCAGATATCTTTTCCAACATTAAAATTCAAAAGCATCACTATTCTTTTTATTTTACTTCTAAAGTGCGCGCACGCACACACACAAAGGAGATTATGCCAGTTCAGAATTTTGTTATTCTAATTATTTATTATTTTGATATCTATATCTATTGCTCCAATTAAAAATAAGATTATTAGTTAAGCATTCTATGTAATATAGGTTAGGAGTAAACTACTTAGTATAAAACTCTTAGAAGTAATATTTAATTTAGCCACCAGGTGGGAGAACTGTTTAACTTATGAATTCATTTTACTAAATTTTAGCAGATTGCACAATTATTAGCATATTCAGGTGTTACTCTAATTAAAAATGCAAAATTGCTTAACGCATTGTAAGCCTGAGTCTCCGGAGAAAGGCAGTATATAAATGAAATTTTTAAAAAAAAGATAGCATCCAGTGATCCATACATATAAGCCTGAATTTTCAAGAAGCAAACTTAATATAGGAAGTTGAGCTTTTTCACTGAGTATTCACAACTGTGTCGAGACGGAGTCACAGAAAATTCAAAGTTAAGACACACAAGAAGGAAAAATGTGTGTTTTGTGTTTTTTAAGTCCCTGTTCTTTGCTTTGTTGAAATTATAATTTATGTCTCTCCCCATTGTGATATATACCTCTTTATGTATCCACGCTTTAAACCTCAGATGGAAAATCAATGCAAACTAAAAGCAGTTTTAAAATCATTCTTAAAATACCCAAGATTATTATTTAACTGAGTACAAGCATTTAAAAGAAATATGCCAACTATCATAATAACTGGTTCCTGGATAAGAGCATTAATAATTACTATAAAATGAAAGGTTTAACATGATGAGTGAATGATTTATTCAACAAAATATGCTTAAACAAAAGGTTGGAGTTGAGTCTGCATAACACGCTAAGCCATTATTTTAAAATTAGTGAGTATTTTAAAATTATAGTGGCTAAGTTCAGATAATAAAGTAAGCCAATATTAACCAAACCACATTAGTGGGCCAATACTGTCATTCATTAGAACAAGTTAAGATACTGGGCACATTAATAGGTGTGCTTTTCATATAACATTTAGTTAGGGCTATGACATCTTGCTTACCAAAATCCATATGATATTGCTCAATGGCAGCAAAGAAATACATACAACAAACTCTTTCCTGTCATCTAGAGGCCATAGAGATTTTTGCAGCCAAGCCTTGTAACCAAGTCTAGGCAAAAGGAAATGGAACCTGTGATCCTCCAGAGATGGGAGCAGCACCTCTCCTCGTTCATTGTATCAGAATTATTGTATTCCAATAATATGTGGAGAAACACAGGTTCCCTGATTCTGATCTGGACATTATTCTGAAAAGTTGCAGTTGTGTTCATTCCTCATGCCCATATGATGAACTAAACTTCAGTTTCCCTGAATTTACTCAGATTTGCTTCTGAACATACTATACAATTGTACAATTGCAAATATTGCCTTTTAAAGAATTTTTCCTTTTTTAGGAATATGAGCACCAGCAAATTATATATATATTCATTTATATAAATATGTTCCTTGAAAGGCTTTAGAGGTGAAATATTCACAGAAAACAATGTGCCTTCAGAAACTTCTTTTGGTATGCCTAAGGCTCCTTGCCCCACCCCATCTTTAATTTTTAAGAAATAAATAGCAAGCTGGTGTATTGCAAAGCAAAGCACTGTACTCTAGTATCACAGTTGCTTGTTTTAATGACTTTGGGCCTCAGAAGAGTCCCACTGAGAAGATACAGAACATCCTGGTGGGCTAATTAGTCTTCTGGTAAATGGATGCTTTGTGATAGCTTGCCCACAATACCTGCCATTTTCTGAATAGGCAACATCCCCATGGCAACCACTTTATGACTATGTCCACCAAATGTTTTCAAAATTCACCACTGCCCCCTCCCTCCCCAAAGCACATTCCTGTGTTATCAACTGGGAGAGCAAATAATTTAAAACCTCACCCAGAAATCTTTTGCTTATGTGTGATTGTCATCTATCAAGCTGACCTTAGGCCTTTTACCTAAAAATCACATATTGTCTGACTTGTTTACTGTCTTGATTTTATTAACAATTAATTAATTAATGACTGTTTTCACCACAGTAATCATTGAAATTTTGATGTATTGTGACCTTGTAAATTTACTGCTTCTTTCTTTCCCTTGTTCATTGAGAGTTGATAACTTAGATTTATGTTATTTATTTCTTGATTCCAGCAACTGGCTATAATTCAGACTCTTCAAATCTATGATCACTATAGAGATAGTCCTCACTTATTGACTGTAATTGGGGCTGGCAACCGCACTGCTAAGTAGCCCAGGCATAAAGTGAAAAATCATGTGACCACATCTGACTTACAGTATCAGTTCTGGCTGCGACAGCCAATAAGGAAATCACCCTGTTCATTAAGTGGGAGGTTGCGTTAATAAAAATTGTGACTTCCTGCCAGATTTCTCATACACTTTGCTTTCAGGAAGCTGACCGCAGAGATGATTGTGAATAGTGATCCTCCGACTGTGAGAACTGCAACTGTTATAAGTATACACCGGTTGCCAAGTGCCCAAATTGTAATCATGTGACCATGGCGAACTCTACCAATTCAAGAACCATAAATCTCCTTTTTTTCCAGTGGTGTTGTGACTCTGAATGATCCCTGAAAAAGCAGTCAGCAAGCAAAGGCTACCTGTAGTCTTTAGATCACATGACTCCTATGTTTATATGATGAAATTTGAAAAGCATGACATCATCATTTCTATGTTGCTAGCATATGTTCTTGAAAATAAAGCTTTTGTTGGAAAATATTGTGATTGAAAAACCAGTCTTTCTATGGCTGGAAAAAGTAATTTCATATACGTCTAAACTTAAGTACTTCCCCCCCCCCCGTTTCTTGCTGTAATTTCTGTCACTGATGCTAAAATTATATATTTTGTGTGTCCTCCTGTCCTCCCATTTGTTTTCTTTTCCAGTTGTCTCTACCTTCCTTTGCCTGTACATCAGTGGTGAAATCCATTTTTTTTTACTATCGGTTCTGTGGGCATGGCATGGTGTGGCAGGGGAAGGATACTGCAAAATCTCCATTCCCACCCCGCTCTGTGGCCAGCCAGAGGTGATATTTTCCAGTTCTCCGAATTGCTCAAAATTTCCACTACCAGTTCTCCAGAACCTGTTGGAACCTGCTGGATTTCACCCCTGCTGAACATATATCAGGGTTTCTTTTTGTCTTCAACCTCTTCTTCCTTTCCCCCCCACCTTCCTTTGATCATTGTCACTGAATTCATTTTTAATGAAATCTTTTCTTGATTTGCCCAGTCAAACAAAAGGATTCTCTGATGACCTAATGAGAAAATCCAGCAAATAAGAAATTATCTGGTTGATGAACCTCCTTTCTGAAGATCCTGTGGCTGAATAATAAATACAGTATGCCAATTAGTTTTTATCACTACTGCCTTTGAATACAGGGATTATAAGCAAGGATTCTTGTGGGAAATAAAAGTTGAAATTGGTTGATCTATTACATTTCATCCCCTGTGAATGGGTTTAAATTCACTGTTATCATATTTCACTCTGGCTATTTCAACTTCCTTTTAAAATACTTTCCTGGGACTCTCTTGCAATACAACAAAAATGATATTGGATTTCTTTCCGTCTCTGTTGGATTCTTAAAAGGCATTTGATACAGCAGGAAATCTTGTTTCCACAATGCGCAGATATGGTCTAAATATCACTCTGTATTGATTTAGATTTAGGCTTAAGTTTAAGAAAGTCAAACGGAATATTTGGCTAGCTAATTAACATCTGTTTTTTTCCTGATAATTATGAATGCTTAGCATAGATCAAAAGGCCAGTGTTAAAAGTTAAATTACTTGCCAGTAACAGGAACTTGATTTTGGAAATGGAGGGCTATAGTACTTTAAAGTTGTAAACAGACTTCCTGTTCGAAGGGCTTATGACACATTGCATCTGCAGTGATATACTCAGGTCAGGGAGAAAGAATAACCTGTTTCTCCATCAAATGTAGATATTCCAAAAATAGCTTGTAAGAATTCATTAGATACATCAAGACTAGGTAGATACTGTGCTAAGCTTTATATACCAGTAATATGATTTGTTTGGTTTAGGGTTTGCCTGTTATATAAACACAGTCATTGCAGATTTTGTAAACCAAGAATTTTACTTTTGTGCCAAGTGTAATTCTACCCATTATAACTTATTCAACAAAGCACAATATATTGCATTGCCATTCTCTGCCCCAGCCTCTTGCAAAATGATATCTGTAATGTACAAGGCACAATACATGTACTAGATTTTGTTTGAACCTCATTTATATTTCCTGAACCAATGAATGGGTTAGAATGAAATTTCTCTTCAGATTGTACACAACTTTGATGATGCTGTGGTTGGGACAACTGTATCTTTCAAGGTACAAGTAAATTTAAAGTAAAGTAAAATATATTTGGAAATATGTACTGTAGGAGTAAATTCATTTAGAAACCATGGTACTCACTGCATTTTCTTGTCTGAGATTGGAGGGAGAAATCCAGTTTCAGATTTCCCATCTCACTTCCTCATGATCATCTGATATCTCAGCTGTTTTTATGACTAGAGGTCCTCAGAGCTTGGAAAAGAGCTGGTCAGCACTGCTTGATAATAAGCCTCCCAAACTTCTATTCTTCTCCAGATGCTGAGTAAATTTATACCAGCTTAAGTGGTGATATAAAATGATGTCCATATATTGCTCATAAAGGGAGGAAATACTTTCATGTGCACACCCGTGTACAAATAGCAATTTTTTTCTTTTCATTTCTAAAAAAATGTATGCCCCTCCTTAACAACAAAGAACAAAAGTTTGTTTAGGGCACCCTACTTTTCGAATTAAGGGATGTGGTGGCTCAGTGGCTAAGATGCTGAGCTTGTCAATCAGAAGGTCGGCAGTTGAGCGGTTCGAATCCTGAGTGCCGCATAACAAGGTGAGCTCCCATTACTTGTCCTAGCATCTGCCAACCTAGCAGTTTGAAAGCACGTAAAAATGCAAGTAGGGAAAAATAGGAACAATCTTTGGTGGGAAGGTAACAGCATTCCGTGCACCTTTGGCATTTAGTCATGCCAGCCACATGACCACGGAGATGTCTTCAGACAATGCTGGCTCTTTGGCTTTGAAACAGAGATGAGCACCGCCCCTAGAGTTGGGAATGACTAGCGCATATGTGCGAGGGGAACCTTTACCTTTACCTTACTTTTCTAATTAGATCCCACTACAGAAGTCCTTTGGAAATGACTTTAGGGCAAAAAGAGAGATGCTGTCTTACAATTTGGAAAACACTGGAAGAAACATTTATAAGTAGTCCTCAACTTACAACAGTTAGCTTAGTGGCCATTTGAAGTTACAGCAGCACTGAAGAAGGTGATTTATGGCCATTTTTCACGTTGACAACCGTTGCAGCATCCCCATGGTCATGTGATCAAAACTCAGACGCTTGGCATCTGGTTCATATTTATGACGGTTGCAGTGTCCCAGGGTTATGTGATCATTTTCTATGACCTTCTGACAAGCAAAATCAATGGGGAACCAGGTTCACTTAAAAATCATGTTAGTAACTTAAGAATTTCAATGATTCACTTACCAATCATAAAATGGGGCAAAACTCAGTAACCAACTTGCTTAGCAACAGAATTTTTGGGCTAAATTATAGTTGTAAGTCGAGGACTGCCTGTATTCAGATACTGCCCCCCTCCATGAAGGCTTCATAGGTTAATACATCTTAAATTGGGATTGGACATGCACTGAGAACTGGGGAAGGTCGTGGTATCATATGCTCATATGTAATGCCTAATTTCAGTCAGTTCTCTGTTGCTATAGAATTGAGCTGTCCTAATTATGCTGTATTTAAGAGAACATCTATATTTATTTACCTAAATGTGAATTTTCTGCAGGAAAATTTTCTTTCATGCAAGAATGGGAGGGATTGGAGGCGTGAATGAAAATGTATATGCACTAACTGGAATCGACTAGTTATTCCAATAATCCCCAAGGGGATTGTTTGCTAATATTTGCTTCATGTTAATTGAACACAAACATTCTTTTATTTTCCAGAAATGTTTTTGCAACTTTTTAATGTTTGGGGTAATGTTTTCAAGTAGAGGATGATGAATTACATATTAAAACTGAGATCATTCAGTTGAAACCACTGGTAGTAAACCAAAGAAGTTAGAGAATGGTACCCAAGCTTTCAGAATGCGATTAAAGTTCTTTCTCCAGTCTCATTAGGTTTAAATCAGGTGCTGTATGGTCATTGGTCTGATTATGTAAGTCTCCCCTCCTCCAAATCTGCTCCCATTTAAACTAAAGCATCTGGTGATGATATTATAGACCAGCAAATTTAATCTCATAGGATTTATATAGGCAGATCCTTTTATTTTCAAAAGCTCCTTTGCCGGAAGTGGATAACATAACCTTCCTGTTTTTTTAAACAAAAATCTAGTGTCATTCAGAATGAATTAAGCACTCCCAGTTTATGATTCATATTAGCTATTGTCTATTCACTGCAGAATGAAGGCTTCTTCCACGTTTCCAATCAATATACGGTCCTGAGCTTTCTTTTGCCAATTGGGCCCGCAATACTTGCTGATGTTTTCCATCCATCTTGTTTTAAGTCTCTTTAGTTGGATGCTTTTTATTAAGTTTAGGGTCTCCTGCTTGAGCGGTGTGGGGTGTGTGGGGGTGTTGGACTAGATGACCTTCCAACTCCATTAATCTGTTAATGTGCCATCAGCTCTTCTTGCTATTGACCAGCCCATTTTATGATTATGATTAAAATACACAGTATTTCAAGTATCAGGAATTGATGCAAAAATTCCTGATACTCCATCTTCCAGGGTTCTGGAGGTTAATTATCACATTATTGCCGCAACTTTAAACTTGTGTTCAAATGTTTGATGGGTCACAACAGGGGTGAAATCTAAAACTTTTCCCTACCAGTTCGGTGGGTGTGGCTTAATTGGTGGGTGTGGCTTGGTGGTCAGGTGACCCGGTGGGTGTGGCTTGGTGGTCAGGTGACTGGGTGGGCGTGGCCAATAATAAATAATAAAAATAATAAACAAAGTACACAAAACAATAAGAGGTACCAAAAGCCAACTTTTACACTTTACACACACACACAATACAACACAACTGACTACACACAATGTAAAAGCAGCTGCACTTGACCCAAATTGGCCCCTGCAACAAGCAGGAACCTCACACAGCCACAAAAAGCTCAAAAACCAATTTTTACACTTTACACACACACACACAACACAACACAACTGACTCATACACATTGTAAAAGCAGCTGCACTTGACCCAAAATGGCCCCTGCAACAAGGAGGAACCTCACACAGGCACAAAAAGCTCAAAAACCAACTTTCACACTTTTTCCACACAAAATGCCACATACAGCTTTGTGAGATTTTGTGTGTTTGTGTAGTTAGAGTGAAACACTACAGAAACACACCAAATCTCAGAAAGCTGTACAAATATTTTATTTTATTATTTCATTTTATTTATATTTTAGATAAAAGCATCTTAATTTAAAATTTCCTTAACTTTAAATTGCTATGTCTAAAAAAAAAATAAAACTTCTAAAAAAAACCCCAATTAACGATTTTTTTTAAAGCTCTCCCTCAAAAAACAAAAAACCCCAGTTACTTACCAAATTGAAGGCACAAGGTAGGCAGGCAGGCAGATTGAGTTGCTCACCGGTTGGATTGATTGCAGGCAGGCAGATTGAGTTGCTAGCTGATGCAATGGATTGCAACAGCAGAAGCAAGGCAGGAAAAGTGAGTGAACCCAAAAGAAGCAGCAAGCTGCCAAGTGGGCAAGTGGGGACTGGGCGATTGGGCGGGCATGGATGGGGTGGGGCAGGGATTTTTGCTACCTGTTCTCTGAACTACCCGCTGCCATCGCTACTGGATTGCCCAATCCAGTCCAAACCGGGAGCAATTCACCCCTGGGTCACAATACATTTGTGTGATGAAGCAATGTGGGGTTTGACATTTCCCCCCATGAACACCTTTGATTAAAGATGGCTCCCAAACCCACTTATCAGCCAGCTTACTCTGTACTGCTGTACTGCTAAGCCTCAGATTCTTCCTCCTTAAACCATCATGATCCTTTATCCCACAACAAGCAGAATTCATTTTCTGCACCTTTTGGAGAAATTGCATTCAGGCCTGTTCTGACCTAGGCTTCCTGAGACAGTAAAAAGCACATAATTAGTCCCAAAAACCCTCTTTTTATTTCAATCACTGTGAATTCTGTTCATTCACAGCCTGTGATGAGTCACAAATAGTTTGTAAAGAGTCTGACAGAAGTCTGCCACAGTCCTTCGGGATAAAGCTGATAAGTACCCACCTTTATCTCCCTTGACACGCTGCTAAAGACCTAATTGGCAATTAGCTTTGCAAGGCCACACGAAGCACAGAGTCAAAACAGAGCTTTAGAATTTAAACCAACCAGAACGAACAGAGTTGCTTCCTGCAAAGGCTCATGTGCCTTTGCTCCTCCTTTATGTCTTATGGGAGGGGCCAATCATCTCCAAGCCTTAGCGAGTTGCCCCTTTTGTCTTGCCTTCTGGCAGCTCTGTGCAAGCGTGCACTGGGAACAGGCTGACACTGTTCTTCTGCCTCACTGATGTCAGACTCCAAGACTCCAGAGTCAGCACATAACTCCCAGATGGCCTGGCCGCATCTCTGTCTCTGACACAGAGCCCTCATCCAAGCCTTCCCCAGACTCCAGGACTGGCCCATGTTCGTCCCCAGCCTCCTCGCTGTCCGACTCTGCTGCCAGGTTGCCGGAGCTAGCAGCAGAGGCCCAGCCTTAATTATGAAGAGTAGATTCCAGCATCAAGATGATATCAATGTAAGAAATATGGCTATGGAGTTGGCTATTTGATCCACCAATCAGCACTCTCAAAATATTAAATCTTCCCATCTATGCTATTAACTAGCTACCAAATTCATAGGATAATAACAGGAGTCATCAGATAACAAATAATTATCTTACTACAATAAAGTAGACTACCTGATCTAATGACAGCGAGCTGTATGACCCCAGGAGGGCAAATGCTTTTTATATAATTTTGTTGCAGCCAAAAAGGTAGCCATAATAGAGCCAGATTGGTTTAGTGGTTAAAGCACCAGGCTAGATACCAGGAGACTGTGACTTCTAGTTTTGCCTTGGGCATGAAAGTTGGCTGGGTGACTTTGGGCCAGCCACTCTCAGTCCAACCCATCTCAGAATTGTTGTGAGAAAAAGGAGCATTAGGAATGTTTGCTACTTGAGTTATTTATAAAAATAACAAAGGTGGGAAGTAAATAAATAACTAAGTAATAAGCTATGTTACCAAGGAAAGTCTGTTGATATCTTTCCTACCTCTAGCAATGGTTTTTCAATCAAGATATTCCCCTTTAACACATTCAGTGGAGGCCCCTTCTTCCTCATGTAGTAATATTCCTTAAGCAAATAAACTAATATTAAGCATAGGGTATTAGTACAAATAAGGTGTACTTATTTGTACTTATTAGTACAAATAAGGTGTACTTTAGGGAGGACAGTCCTTCTTTTGTAAGTTCTGTCCTCTCTTGAAAAGTGTCCTCCTACATGTCCTCCTTTTCGATAATTGAAGACTAATCTGTAAATCTCCATAATCAATCAATGCCGATCCGATCCGTTGCGTATGATGTGACATATTTGTATTTGACATGACGATTTGTCAAGACTCGGTACAGTGTGGCGAGACATGATTATGAGATGCATGCGCTCCGCACAGCAGAATTGTTTTGAGAGAGTGTGCTGTGCTCGAGGGCACCCCATGCAAGTGGCTTTGTTTACTTCTTACCAAAACACGACATGGCACACACACACGTGTCCTCCTTCTCAATGTAAAAAAGTTGGTCACCTTAGTACAAATTATGCCAATATCACAATGTCCTTCCTTCCTTCCTTCCTTCCTTCCTTCCTTCCTTCCTTCCTTCCTTCCTTCCTTCCCTCCCTCCCCTTTATTGTTTTTATAAATCATACAAACATACAAACATATCTAATGGTCCTTCCTATTTTCACCACAAAAATAACCCTGCGAGGTAGGTTGGGCTGAGAGAGAATAACTAGTCCAAAGTCACCCAGCTGGCTTTCCGAGTAGAAGAGTAGAATTCCAGGGTCTCCTGGTTTCTAGCTTGGTCCATCAAACATTAGAGCAAACTAGCTCTCAAATAATGACAAAAAGATGTCAGTTGAATGCCATTCCTTGCCCTCCTAAGCCGCCCACTCAGGTATTTCGTTGTGGCTTATGTAACAATTTGTAATTCTGCTTTGTTTTGGTTTAGTATGTAGGATGAAATCAGCTACTGTGGTTATAAATCATGGATGATGATTTCATGTGCTTGCTAAATTATTGCTTAATCTCTAAGTCAAGATTAAAAAGAGGTTCGTGTCAATCTTGGCTGTATTGTACTGTGGGCTGGGTATTTCCTTGTAGAGTAACAAAGTCATATGTGATCACTAATAGTTGATAACTTGATGGCATCTAATCATGATCATAATCATTAACAAAGTCCTACCAGTATGTGGGAAGGACCTCATGTATTTAAGTGATATAGCAAATTATTTTTCTTTGATGATCTCCTATTTGCAAAGCAACTAATGGAAAATTCTATTTAAATTTCAAGTGGAATGGGCTCCAGTCTCTAGTTTAGAGATTTCTGTCTAGGTTAGGATCTGAAAATTACATTATTCTATCAATTAAAAAGAAAAAAAACCCTGTAATAGTCTGTCCTGATAAAGAGTGACTACCTCTTTATTTGACTGTCTGTGGAGATTTAGAACTCAGGATTGTGAAACAGATCAGCTGACAAATGAGTTTACAAATTTACTTGAACAAATGCTCCAAATCCCTTTTGTTTCTGAAGGAATTAGCAGCCAGGAATTGAGGAGTTTTTGCTCAGCCACAAGAATATACTCACGTATTGGTAGACATTTCAGAACATTTGAGGTACTGTAAAGGCTTCCTTACTGGTTACTATTTTATTAACAACAGAATTGAAAGCATTTCAGGGAATTGCAAGCAAGAAAGATGGAATTCCGTTTTGCAATTCATTTCATAGATTTAAAGCCGCTGCTGTTGGCTGTAATTTTGACTGAAGTAGCGGCAGCCAGAGGGGAAGGACTCCCCAGCTGAATTCCTTCCCCACAAGTTGCCTTTGGCCATCCTTACAATGAAAGGGGAGAAATACCAGCGATCCCAGCACGGATTTCCATTCATCCTTCTCTGACAACTAATTATGATTCCACAGGCAGCATTTAAAATCACTTAACAAGCATTATATTTTTCTTTTACAAGGATTGTGGTTTTTATTGCTTATCTTGGATAGTAGAGTATTCTGTTGACAGAGGTATATGATAAGAACTAACTTGGTGCTTCATTTTAGATCCAGCTTTAGATTTATTGGTTGGTATATTGACTTTACCAACTGAATTTCCACACAAATCAGGAACAGGGAATAGCTTTTTTGACTGACAGTTGAAGCTCTCAAAGTGACTGTGTAAATAAGATGCTGTGGAAAAGGAACAGATCTCCAGGCTTAAAAACCTTCTCCCCCCCAAATTAAAACTACTTTTTCTTTCCCCAAATGATCCCATATAACTCTTTGACCCAGTTCTTCCTTCCTGCTTCTAGTCCAGTTCTGTGGCCAGTAGCAGAAAGCAGCATCTTGTCACTCTTACTACACAAAATATTCAACAGCATCTGAATTTTAATTTGCTGCCTTCAAGTTTAAGTGAACCAAAACTGCAGTGAATATTTCCCCCAGGTCAAATGTCCAGAATTGATCTGGTCGATTCAGCTGATTAAATGTTCTACTCAGTAAATTCAAACTTTATCAAAACCTTCCTAGAATGAATGACTTCCAACATATAAACGTTTGCTTACAGTTGTGCTTTGATCCTGTTTCCAGGAGATGATGGGAGACTATGGTATCAGTCTGAAGGATACATGACTGGGAAAATTTTGAGTACTGCAATGTGCTCTACATGGGGCTGCCCTTGAAAAGTATCTGGAAGCTTCACTTGGTTCAAAATGTGGCAGCCCACATGGTTTGTGCAGGTCTAGATTTGCAAATAGGTCACCTCTCTTATGGAAACTGCATTGGTTGCTGATTTGCTTACAGATCCAATTCAAGATGTTGCTTATCACCTTTATACCCCTACATGGCCTGGGGCGAAGTAATTTGAAGGACCGTCTCTTTCTTTGTTATATCTACCTCATCCACCAGAGTGAGGAGGCAAGGTATGTTATGCACCTATTGGGGCCAAGAAGAAGGACCTTTTTCACAGAGGCCCCTTCCCTTTGGCACATCATCTCCACAGAAATAATATTGGCCGCCACTTTTGAATGGCCCCTAGTTTTACCAGCATAGAACACCAGAGTGAAATGGAGCCCATCAAGTCGTTTATTTCATTGTTGTCATCCTGGGATGGGGGTGGGGGAAATGAGGGCTTCTAGCATTTTGCATTTGATGTTTACTTCTGTAAGCCGTTTAGAGTCATCATAAGTGAGTTGGGCTGTCATACAGGGGTGAGTTCCAAGAATTTTAGCAAGGGGTTCTCTGCCCTGTTGCTGGGTGGGCATGGCCATGGTGGGTATGGCTTAGTCAGCCTCCTGCATCATGGGGGGGTGTTTTTGCCCTCCCTGGGCTCTGGAAGCTTTCCTCGAGCCTCCAGGAGGGTGAAAATGGCCTCCTCAAGTTCTGGAGGCTGAAAATAGGCCCGTTTCTGGCCTTCCCAAACTTCCAGTAGGCCTGTTTTTTGCCTTCCCCGAACCTCGATGCATGCCCTGAACTTACCTGCATCAAAAACGGGCCGCGTGGGGATTCTGGAGGAGCGGGGCAGGTTGGGCGGGGCCAGCCAGTAGTGGGATTTGGGGGTTCTCCAAATTGCACAACATCTTAGCTAGAGGTTCTCCTGAACCCCTGCGAACCCCCAGCAGCCCACCCCTGCTGTCATATAAATTTTCTACACCAATAAGTTTTAATTGAAAGTCTGTTCTGCCTGCCTAGAGTCAGACTATGTTTGACAGAAGCATAAAGTGGCAGAAATAAATTGGAAAAGACTCTCTTAATGAAAGAGGTCTCATATCTGAGATTGTCTTAATGAAAGAGGTTCCACCATCCTTTGATAGAATGGTTGAATATAGAAACAAATCTGTTAGCACCTCTGCTTACAAGGATGTTTTAGGTCTTATAGCTGATGTAATGTTTGTTTTACATAGAGTATGCATTGTATTAATCAGTCCCCCCATTGCTTTTCAATTCATTTGCCTTTTATTCTTATTGAAAAGACACCTCTTAATCTTATGATTGTATTTACAAAAGATATAGAAAGGCAAAGCAATCAGCCATATTTTAGGCATGTGTCTGATTTATGGTTCAAGCGGGCCATGTAGTCCCTGAACATTAAAGTTAAGTAGCACAGCCATTGTTTTATGTAGGAACTGCTCCATTTATTTTATTGGTAGTTGAGTTCTCATCCGTTTAGTAAGAAAAGGGTATTACCATTTGGGCCAAATACTTTACCTGGGAAAAGACAATGATCTGACATTATAATAAATAATCTTCATGCTATTTACTAATATGCTTAGTTTTTAATTTGTTCCTCTTCTCAAAGAATCTTAAATGACAAGGTACTGTTTCTTTTTATCTTTTCTTTTGCAATGGAGTGGAGATGATGACATTGAGCTATAGAGTTTTTGATTTAATATAAGACAACCAGTCTTCCCCTACTTGGACCAAAACACAGCACAAGTGCAGGAGGACAACATCTCTTTCTCTCTCTCTCCCCCACCCCCCCGCCCACTTGCTGTGCTCATAGGACATCAGCTTCATCTTGCTCCCAGCTTCTAAGTGAGAGATGGCCATATGTTGTCCTTAGTTCAGGGGTGAAAGGCGGGTGGTTCGGAGAACCGTTAGCAAAAATCCCTGCCCCATGCCTAGCTGAGCCTCACAATCATCAATGCCCCATGCCCAGCTGAGCCTCACAATCATCAGAGGCTTTTTTTTTACTTTTAAAAGCATTTTTTCTACAACCTCTTTGGCATAAAAAAATGCTTTTAAAAGTAAAAAAAAAAGTTTCTGATGATCGCGTGGCTCAGCTGGTATCCTCAAAGGCTTTTAAAAGGAAAAAACCCTTTTTTTCTTTTAAATGCCTGTGACAATCCCAGCTGAGTTGCCTGATCGGCAGAGACTTTTTTTCTTTTAAATGCCTCTAATGATCAGGCAACAAAGCTTTGATGTCACAGGCATTTAAAAGAAAAGGTTTTTTGTAAGTCCCCAAGTTTTGATCACATGACTGGGGGGGTGGCGATGGTCCAATGGTTGTAAGTTACTTTTTTTCAGTATCATTGTAACTTTGAATGGTTGCTAAATGAATGGTTGTAATCTAAGACTATCTGTAGTCATTCTGACACCATCTAAGGCTGCCAGAAGGTCATTAGTTGGCCTTTGTCACCCCTTGGTTTGAAGTAAAATCAGATGACAGCAGGGACTTCACCCAGAGGCAACTGAGGCAGGATCAACAAGGGGGATTGGGGACAATAAATTGCCTATTGCAGTGGTGGATTCCTCCCGGTTTGGCTCAGTTCCGCCGAGCTGGTAGTGGTGATGATATGACGTCACTGAACCAGTTCTGCCCCTCACCCCCCACACACACACACCCACACCCCTGCATTATTCTTACCTTTTACTTGGCCCCACCCCCAATCTATTGCTGCCTCCTGAGTCCCAGCTAATGGGCTATAAGGAAAAAAACTGTTTAAATTCTTGCCGGGAGGCTTCAAAGGGCCGCCCTACAGCTGATAAGTGGTAAAAGGCAGTTTGGTGGTAGACCAATGCCTCCAAAAACAAATGAATAGACCGATGCCTGCAAAAAGAAATGGGTAGACCAGTGCCTGCAAAAATACATGAGTAGACGAGTGCTTACAAAAATAAATGGGTAGACAGGTACAGCTCTGCAAGTAGTTAAAAGCCTGGTAGACCAGTACCTCTGCTAAATCCTAAAAAATTGTCACATGACCATCAAGCCACACCCACATAATAAGCCACACCCCCAGAACTGGTAGTAAAAAATTTTAGAACCCACCCCTGGCCTATTGGTATAATGTAGCTTTCTTCTGACTCAAGAATGAATGGAAAGTAGTTTAGCTCATGTTTTTCTCTATGGCTGAACTCCATCTGAGCCCTACTTAATACTCTCAAACCATTAAACTGTTAGCATCTACAGTTATACTGATGCAGCTTTATGCCACTATTAGGCCTTGAATATTCACAGACATCCAGCAGCCTTGAATTTACAAATATCCCTAATAATCTGCCATTATTCTGTGAGAGTACATACAGAGAAAGATACTGTGAATGTTAAAATCAGCTACTTGAGAAGTCCCATTTTCATGTTTAAACATCAGAATTCTAGTGTTAAAGTATGTGGATTGATTGATGCTGTGTGAGAATATAGGAATATATGGTAAAACAGAGGTTAGCATAGTTAGGAAGGGAAGTTTTCTATCATATGGTGCAGGTGTAATTCAATAAACAAACAGAACATCTCCTTTATCGTGAAATTTAAGTATTAAGTGCAAACGCTGTGTGGAAGAAATTGAAATAATGATTTTGGAAAGCATATTTGCTTGTTTATTTGTGTGCTTGCTCGCTTATTTATTTCCTACATTTGTATCCTGCTGCAATCCAATGACTCTTGTCAGGAGACTGAAGGATAAAAAGGGAATCAACATTTGGGAGGCAAGAAAAGGAAGCCCCAGGAATGGCTATGCTCGAAAAAAGAGCAGCGTAGCAGATAAGGAGAAGTAGAAAGAAGATATTAAAATGCATGGGAAACATGAACCCAAGAGAAGGTTGAATATTATTAGCCGGAGGAAAAGCAGCCTGGGGAAGGACTAGGAAGTCAGATCAGCTTCAAAAGAAAGAACTGGAAAAACAATGGCTGGTGGGGATTTGGACAGTAACAGGATGGATGTGCCCAGGAGATTCTGAGGGAAGAGGGTTGGCGAAAGAAGCAAAGGGAAGAAATGCTATAAGTAGATAAAGAGAGGTAGGCTTAAGATGCAGACTTCTGCTGTTTAAGAATTATGACAGAAGGAGTTTGCCAGTTCTGGCTTCTCTCTTCCTGCCCCTGTCCCCCGTCAAAGGCAGCCATGAGGGCCTAATCAACAGGGGGTATAGGGGGCATTGCATTCCCCACCTGCTGATTAGGAATGAACCAGCCGACCTTCTAGCTTCCTTACTCCTCCTCCTCTTCTTTTTCTTCCTGCAAGTTAGGCTCACATATGTTCCCAATTCCTTTTCAAGAAAGGAAACCAAACAAGAAAAAGGATTTCCTAATTAAGATCAAATAAGCCTTGCTGGGTAATCCCCTCTTTCTATTTATTTCTGTAAGCTGCCAGAAAATAGATGAGGTAATTCGATTTTGTTTTTATTAAAAGTTTTTTTTTTAACCGTACAGTCTTTGTGGGTAAGGCTGGAGCTTGTAAACCCCAGAAATGTCTGCCTTTTGCAGTTCCTCAGACTGCACAGCCCACATTTAGCAACCAAAACTTCTACTTAAGCTAGGGCAAAGACAGGATGGAAAAATTCCCCTGTGGTGCTTCAATGAACAAGAGGTGGTGGATGTTTTAAAACCTCACACCGCCTCATGAGTGCACTTTGCACAAATATCTATGTCCCAGCAGTGGGCAGATTAGGAAGTCTACAAGTATGTATTTCTCAGGGAATTTCCAGGAGACTTTCACCATCTGCTTTCTTAATCAAAGCTGAGGTAGCACGTAAACTACATTAAGCTCAGGTATCTCTTAACCATCTGTGCCTGCTACGTTTCTACAAACCACTTTCTGGTTTCTATTACAAAGAATCGGTTCCTGCACCTACAAATTGTTATGGAATCTTAAAAGTCAAGGGACCTTGACAGGTATATAGAGCAAACCCTGCTGGATACTGGATTGCCACAGGGAGGTTGGATCAATTGTAGATTGTCCACCTTCTGCTTGAAGAATGAACGCAAGGGAATATCATCACTTAGTAATCGGCTGCATTATCAAATTATTATTACTGTCAAGTAGTTTTCTCAAGGATCAACTGAAATCTATGTCCCAGAGGTGGGTTTCAGCAGGTTCTGATCAGTTCTGGAGAACCGGTAGCGGAAATTTTGAGTAGTTCAGAGAATCGGTAGTAAAAATTCTGACTGGACCCGCCCCCATCTATTCTCTGCCTCACAAGTCCCAGCTGATCAGGATGAAATGGAGATTTTATAGTATCCTTCCCCTGCCACACCCACCAAGCCATGTCACGCCCACCAAGCCACACCCACAGAACCGATAGTAAAAAATTTTGAAACCCACCACTGCTATGTCCTCTTGTTTAAACCACTAAGTATCATCCTGTTCTCTATAGTACAGTAATAGGACAAATTTTCGGTGTAATGGCAATCCAAATCTCATAAGAGCTCTACAGGTATTCCTTGATTTACAACAGTTCATTTAGTGACCATTCAAAGTTATAACAGTACTGAAAAAAATAACTTACAATGATTTTTCACACATAAGTGACTGCTGCAGTATCCCATAGTCCCATGATCAAAATTTGGATGCTTGACAACTGACTCCTCTTTATGATGGTTGCAGTGTCCAGGGGTCATGGCATCCCCTTTTGCGAACTTCTGACAAAGTCAATGGGGAAGCCAGATTGGGTTAACAAGTGTGTCACTAACTTAACAACTTCAGGGATTCACTAAACTTAACAACTGTGGCTCAGAAGGTCGTAAAATGGGGCACAATTCACTTAACAAATGTTTCACTTACCGACAAAAAATTTGGGGACAATTGTGATCATAAGTCGAGGACTACCTGTATAAAGTCCCAATGTGGTATTCTCTTCTCCAAACAAAGCATAATAGCTCCTTCAGTATTTCTTTATAGGAACCATTTCCCTTCTTTTCTGTCCTCATCTAAACCATCTGAATTTGCCTACATTTTTTTGTAAAGTTCAGGTCTTTAAACTGGGCATAATCATCAAAAGGCGTCATCTTTTTTCTTACTGAATATGTTGTTTTCAATAGTTTTTAATATTCGATGCTGCCTAGAAGCATTATGGTGGTTTTAGAAATGTGACAAATAAATAACATTCTTTTTAAAATAGAACTAATAGATACATATTCATTATTTTCTTCTAAAAGGAGAAGAATTACATTATAATTCTTAGTCAGACATTTGATTATAATTATAATGTAATGACTGATTAAGAGTATCATAGGCATGCTGATAGATGCCTTCTTTAGCTTGGATCAAGCTGGTGGACGCTGCAGGAAAGCACATTGTGATGGAAATTCAGTTGAACTTTTTATTTTTATTTGTTTATTAAATGTGTTTGCCACTCATCTCACCACAAAATATAAGGATTGTCTTTAGCAATGTATCCATTTATCCCTCAGTAGACATTGGCATTGGCATTGGCATCCTTCAGTCTCAAAAGACTATGATATCATGCTCGGATAAGAGGTCCTAAAACAGCATCTAGTGTAACTAAAAAGGCCAATTTGAGAGTGGCAATCCCTTCCACACTGAGGGCAGATACATTCTGTCCTCTGCCCAGCCCCCAGATTTCGCTTGTTCCGGGACTGCCTCTTTGCCTCAGCCTGCCAAACAAGTGTCTCTTCAAATTGGAGAAGGCCATGCTGCGTCTTTAGCTTCCAAGCTGAACGATCGGAAGTCAAGGTTTCCCAGTTGTTAATGTCCATTCCCAGGGCCTTTAGGTCCCTCTTGCAGATATCCTTATATCACAGCTGTGGTCTCCCTTTGAGGCACTTTCCCTGCACTAATTCTCCATACAGGAGATCTTTCAGAATCCGACCATCAGCCATTCTCACAACATGCCCCAGCCAGCGTAGACGTCACTGTTTCAATAGTGTATACATGCTAGAAATTCCAGTATGTTCCAAAACTGCGCTGTTTGAAACTTTTTTCTGCCAGGTGATGCCAAAAATACGTCGGAGACAGCGCATATGAAAGCGCAACTTTCTCTCCTGCCATGCGTAAAGGGTCCAAGACTCAGTGCAGTACAAGCGTGTGCTCAGGACGCAGGCTCTATAGACCTGGATCTTTGTATGTTCCGTCAGCTTCTTATTAAACTGGACGTCAGTAGATATCCTCAAGGCTTTGTGTAATGCAGTTGTATAGATAACAGTGGCCCCCTTCCCAGATCCTATCTTGTATAGATCTGTGTGCAAGCCAACCAAGCAATATATACTAATAAGAAATTAAATATATGTATATTTTTATATCCATAGAGCTGTATGGATTATATCCTAATCTAGTTATGTAATTTGGGGATGATAGGATTTAGAATTCAGTAATCTGTTATGAGAGATGTACAGAACAGCTTAGAGAGGTCTGTCTGAATCTAGACATAAAAATACAATATAGAAGAGGAAAAAAATAATTTATATCTTCTGAATGAAAGGTTTCAGTATTTACTGGGTCACCATTATGTATCAGAGTACACAAACATTATTTTTGTAACTTAGAAGTTCTGTATTCATAGAGTCTCAGACCATGAAGTGAAAACCAGTTAAAAAACACAAGCCAATGGAAACAAAGGAGATGAACCAAAAGACACAATACATATATAGTTGCCAGGAAATGTTATAAACACTTTTTCTATTTCCAGGTTTAGAAGGATAATAAAATGTTAGCCACTCAGCTCCAGCTGAGTACAATGGTAAATGAATGGCATCCATTTGAAAAGCATTGAAAACAATCACACACCTACTTAAACCTGCTGAGAAGCTTCCGAGATGCGAGAGAAAAGAAATATCTCTTCAGGGTTCTGGCCTGTTGGGGATTTAACAGTGTCTTGTTCTAGTGTGAGCCAAGCCTATTATGCCGTACTGTACAAACTCACTTCTTATAGCTCTCCATTGTGTATGAAGCAAGCCACTGTGTATCTTTCAATAAATCACAAGGTAAAAATCCTGGTTTAGATTATATGTAAACCCTCATGCCAGTATATGGAACTTTAGCTTTTCTCTCTTTTTACATAGATACTTACATTACACCTGCAGTGGGAGACATGCTACTTATTTATTAAATGAGTTTGTCACCCAGCTCTCTACCAAGCAAATCTGGGTGGTTTAAAGGTAAAGGTTCCCTTCGCACATATGTGCTAATCATTCCCGATTCTAGAGGGTGGTGTTCATCTCCGTTTCAAAGCCAACACTCTCCAAAGATGTCTCCGTGGCCATGTGGCCGGCATGGCTAAATGCCAAAGGCACACAGAACGCTGTTACTTTCCCACCAAAGGTGGTCCCTATTTTTCTACATGCATTTCTTTACATGCTTTCGAAATGCTAGGTTGGCAGAAGCTGGGACAAGTAACAGGACCTCACCCCATATGCGGCACTGGGATTCAAACCATTGAACTGCTGACCTTTCGATCGACAAGCTCAGCGTCTTAGCCACTGAGCCACTGCATCCCTGTACTGGGTGGTTTACAATACCATAAACAATAGGATAAAACAATTACAGAATTAAAACATCAGGGCATCAGACATTCAAAGTTAAAACATTAAAATTAATATTAAAACAATGAAAAAGAACTAATGTGTAAACTGGTAGAGATGGGGTCTTCCAGTAATCTATTAACTACCTCCAAAATACAACGTCCCTTTTGGGAACATCAAAGCGAGGTTTTCAGGCTCAAGAAGGTGGGGATGTATCTCACTTCAAGGGTGATGATAGTCCAAACGCAGGAGCCATGGCAACAAAGGCTCTTTTCCTGGATGTCACCAGCTACAATTTCTTGGCTGATGGGATCCAGACCATGCTCTTTCTTCCAGAGCAAGTGGGATAGGCTAATATCATTGGGATGAAATGGTTCTTTAGGTAACCTGGAGGAATTTATTTTTCTTCCTACTGTTGGAAGAAATATCCATCTGTTCAGTTCCAAGCAGGGAGAAAGACACTGGAAATTGGGAGGCTGATTGGAAAGTTGGTTTAATGAAGCAGAACCAGTGGTTGGTTCCTCCCGGTTTGGCCTGGTTCCACCGAGCCGGTAGCGGTGACGATACGACGTCACCGAACTGGTTCTGCCCCCCCACCTCTCACTCCCCGCGTTATTCTTACCTTTTATTTGGCCTCACCCCCTATTGCTGCCTCCTGAGTCCTAGCTGATGGGCTATAAAGAAAAAACCAGTTTAAACTCTTGCCGCAGGGCTTCAAAGGGCCGCCTTACAGCTGATCAGTGGTAAAAGGCAGTTTGGTGGTAGACCGGTGCCTCCAAAAACAAATGAGTAGACTGGTGCCTGCAAAAATAAATGGGTAGACCAGTGCCTGCAAAAATACATGACTAGACCGGTGCCTGCAAAAATACATGACTAGACCGGTGCCTGCAAAAATAAATGGGTAGACCAGTACAGCTCTGCAAGCAGTTAAAAGCCTGGTAGACCAGTACCTCTGCTAAATCCTAAAGAATTGTCACATGACCATCAAGCTACACCCACAGAATCGGTAGTAAAAAAATTTAGAACTCACCCCTGAGCAGAACCATCAAGCACATGGTCCTGGTGCAGTTGAACACATGGAGTGGAGAGTGAGGGTTATTTATACCATCTCTTGGACCTTGCTCTTGAGCTTCCTGTTCCTGTGCAAGAAATGTATTCTGTTGGCTGTAGTCAGACTCCCATGGGGCCATGTGGGGTCAAGTTTGTTGGATTCAATTTTGGTTGAAGCCTGGAGGGTGATGCCATGTCCCCAGGTGATTTTGCAATGCAGTGAGCTCTGTTGATAGATAATCCTATTATATCCTGGAGGGTCATGTCTTAATCCCATCACCCTGGGGTTGAAGGTCTTTTGTCTTGTAGATAGACTGGCCCAGTCCTTCATAATAGGCACCAAATATCTGTTGGGGGCTAAGAGCTGAAACTCTTGAGTTTCTGTCTCCCTTAAGATTTCTATTTTTCTTTTAGGGGAAATATAATATTCTGCTTTTTTAATATTTCCTAAAATATTTCATTTTTCTAGGAGAGGTGGGTGCTAACTTTCTACACTATTCAAAATACCCCTTTGTGGCCTTGAATCAAAAAACAATAACTTAAACATCCTCTATAGAAAGTTATAACTTAAGGCTCTTAAAATTTCTTCGTGATACATGGAAGGGTAAGATTGGGTAAGATTTGATAAGATCTGGAAGGGTGGCTATCCCTGGACTTTTTCTCAAGAAAATATCAGCTTCAGAGATCACGGTCATGAGCCTTTTCAGATATGGCCCCACTTTTTTCAAACAGCATTTCCCCTGAAATTAAATTGCCCTACATTGTGTTGGTGTTTTTGAAAGCCATCAAATCATAGTTATTCCAGAGACTATCAAGAGCAGAAACCTTGAGAGGCAAATCCTCCTGTCTTGTTCTTTGTCTGATGTCTGGTGATTCCTCAGTGTTATGGTTGTGGTTCTGATTGTTTTATAGGTTAAATCTTTTTAAATTTTTAAAAATCTTATTGTTTTTAAATCTTATTGCTGCTTTAGGGGGGAATGTAAGTCATTCAGAGGCCTCTTACCTCGAAACAGCATATAAACCTTAATATAAAATTAGTTAGGAAATACCTTAAGACAGCTCTTCTCAATTTCATTTCCTCCAGGTCAACCAAACTGATCAGGAATTCTAGTAGATGCAGCCAACAATTTAAAGGAGATTTGTTCAGAAGTACATTCCCAGACATCTGATCAGAAACCTAAATTTATACACCTCTGTGTAGAGACATGGATTACGTCTTTTTATAAAATCATATAAAAAGATGGCCAGCCTTGCTATCAGAATGATTTGTGCAATACAGTCACATGTTAAGGCCAGTTTGTTGGCATGCAAAGCAAATGAACAAGCCAACCACATTGGCTAGTTACACAACCAGAATATGCATGTTATTTTCCCTTTCCATATAGCTGAGCTAGCCCAGACGTTCTTAATCTTATAGTCCCAGATGTGCAGGTCCAACTCCCCTAATACCCTAGCTAACTGTAGTGTATACCATCTCAAGGAAGTTTGGAGTCCTAAGGCTTTGTTTTATTTTGTTTCAGCTTGATTCATTCTTTTGTAACAACATATTGGTTTCATTATTTTTAAAACTTTGGTTATTAGGCAGATGTAGGTTACATTAACATGTCTGTAATGACAAGAATTCAGATCGAATTAATTGGCACTCTTATCAATGAAATATAAGTTTTCACACTAATTTCTATATGTCCTAGATTAATTCAAAAATGCTGATGAAACTGCTAGTTCAAATGGGGAAAAAACATTGAAAATAACATGTCTGAAAATGTCTTATGAGTTTCTGAAGAAAAAAATAGCATTGCACTTGAAGACAAAGTTGTGATAAAGTCTGTCTCCATCCTGTGCACAAGACAGTTTTCACAAGCTATTTCTCCACTTGTAACTTAAAGCAACTCTGTAACATCACCAACCACTGACCAAATAATAGACAATCTAACCTCATTACTATTATTTTTCCTACAAAAATAGTTGAATGACTGTAGAAAGTGCTGTAAATTGCTAGTGGGGAAATAATCACTGGCACCAATTCCACTGGGGCAAAGGTTAAATGGATGGTGTTTTTGTATTCACTAGATCCTTGGAAATGATCTCTACTGCACTCCACAAATGAGGCACATCAGGCCAATGTACGTGATTTGAGCCAGAGATATGAAATACTGCATTTGAGAACTTTGAAAAGTTTGTCCTCTAATAAATAGATTCCCCCCACCCCAGAAAAAAATTGTTTTAAACTTCCCTATTTTTTTCAGAGTTGAATATTCTGTTGTTTGTATGGTTCTCCAAGAACTGGGGTACTGTTTTGCTGTTTGTTTTGCAAAAAAAAAAAAGCATTAAAAATAGAATGTTGCTGAGAAAGATGACTTGAGATCATGAAACAAAGAGTTGTATGGAAAGCACCCCGTTTGCCGAACAGAAATTTTTCCTCCATTGAATTGTTGGGATGGGGTTGCAGTAAACCACTAAATCTTCCTCAATGCCATAACTCAAGAATTATATATAACAATGGAAATCTTCAGTTGTGGCAACACTTCTCCCTTTCTCTCTCTCTCAAAATGGGAAATTGTTCCAGGAAATACAGGAGATCATATGCATCGTTTCATAATAGAAAGCCAGATTCCACAAACGTGGCTGGCAGTTATTCAAGTGATGACAACTTGGAGGTGGAGAGAGAGATAGAATACACAAGAAAAATTAAGAAATATATACTAAACCATGTTAATTATAGACTCATGGAAATCATGCTCAGATTGCAAAGGTTCATGAGAAAATATTGTGAAGGAAGGGGCACTGGAAGAGCAATGGGGGAAAATTTTGGCCAAAGCTTCCTCAAAGAGAGGCCTAGAATAAGAGACTGTGCTGTCCCAAGCTTAATGGGGAAGAGGTTCAGGATAGCCATATCCTAGAAGGGGCACCAGGATAGATCTGCTAGACTAGAAGGTTAAAGCTTTAATAGGAGGAGGAGGAAGAGGAGGAGGAGCAGAAGAAGAAGAAGAAGAAGAAGACTTCTACAATATGACAAGTTGCATTACTGTAGAATACAAGGACTGTAGGTTTTTGCTGCACCAGATACATTTTTTTATATATTTCTTTGAGGAGACAGCACTGAAAATGTATGTTGTTTCTAAATATCTGATTATTTCCAAACATACAGATGCCTCATGAAAGAAAGAAATAGATGAAATTATTCTGGAGCAAAAACATCATCCTCGGAGTCCCTATTTCAATCTTGTTGGCTTGTCCCTGTCCAAAGCAGACCTAACAGATCAGTTCTCCATCTCCTTTGTTCCCTACTGGTGGGTGTGAGTTGACCACATAAATGGCTGAGGTGAGCTGCTGCCTTGATCGCTCATTAGAGCCCATAGTTAAATTTGGAAAAAAGATTGCTATTACCAGGGTACCATGGAAACAAACCTCTCCGTTAATGGAGGACACTCCCTCTTTCTCCCTGATTTGGGAGGGTAGTGAAAGGGGGGAAAAAACATGGGGAGGGAGAGAAATAATCTGGGGGAAATAATGTAGCAAGGAATGTGTGTCTCTCTGTGTGTGTTTTGTACAGGTCTATACAAAAGACATCAGAGAACTGTTCCGTATTTCCTAGTGACTTGAAACTTATGTAAACAGTTTTTATTTAGAACTGAAAAGCACACTAATAGCAATACATGGGCTTAATGAATGCTTCTTGGAAAAATAAAAATACTTTTCCTTTTTTATCTATTTATTTGCTACAATTCATCTTGCATATAGGACAAATTTTATTTTAAATACATCGAGAAGGAGGCTAAGAATACTGTGGCTTTGATTGGATGAATCAATAAATTACTGGTATCAAACTTAGAATATTTATTGAAGGAGGCATTGGGGGAGAAAATTCTCAAATGCTGTTGATTCACCTGAATACTTCAATAGAACAAATGAAGTGCATACATTTCATACATCTCAATGCTGGGAGCCTTTTCACGACACAAGAACAAAGATTATATGCTAGTGTCTGAAGTGTTATTGTCTGTAATAAAGGCTAAATGATAGTTTTTCTGGTATGGACAGTACAAAACTTATATATACGAATACAGCTTATTGTATACAATACCAAAACTTTTCTGTCTAGGAAGCATGAAGAAGAAGTAAGGTTTATGACAACCAGTCTGCTAAAGATCTATTTATTTGTTTATTTATTTATTTATTTATTTATTTATTTATAATTTAATTTCTATACCACCCTCCTCCCGAAGAACTCGTGGCAGTGCACAGCCAATTAGAACGTAATATGTATACATCGATTTAAAAACCAGTTAAAAGTAATAAATAATTTTGGCTCAGAATTAAAATCCAATTAAAACACCCAATTTAAAAGCATTTACAAGGATAGCCCAGCAGTAGGGTTTTAAGAGCGCAGCGAAATATACGGAGATCAGAAATCTTACGTATTTCCGGGGGCAGTTCGTTCCAAAGGGCAGGAGCACCTACAGAGAAGTCCCTCCCCCTGGGTGTTGCCAGCAGGCAGAACTTGGCCGATGCCACCCTGAGGAGCCCTTCTCTGTGGGAGCGAACTGGTCGGTGGGAGGCTACTGGTGGCAGAAGTCGGTCTCAGAGGTATCCAGGTCCTAAGCCATGGGTGGTAATTACAACCTTGAATCGCACTCGGAAGGCCACTAGGAGCCAGTGCAGCTCGCGCAGGAGAGGTGTCACATGGGCGCCATGAATCGCGCCCATAACTATCTATGAGTAGATAATCTATGAGTAAATGTGCAAAATAATTCAACCTTAGAATTTGTTTGAAGAAAATTCTACTGCTTCTTGTGTAGCCTTTATTATGTTCTTTCTAGATCTTTTTATCCCTTTATTATTTTTATAAATAACTTAGGTTGGAATACATACCCAATACTTTTTCTTCCTCCTATTTTCCCCACAACAACCCTGTAAGGTGAGTTGGGCTAAACATGAGTGACTGGCCCAAGGTAACTCAGCTAGATTTTGTGCCTAGAATTCCCAGAATCTTGGTTTCTAGCCTGGTGCCTTAATTAATAGAACAAACTGAAATATTTGATATTTAATGAAACTTTGATATTTCAGTATAACTTTGATAAGTCATCCAAAGTGTATTTAAAAAAACCTTTTATTTTTCCAAAAGATTTGTATTATTCATTTTAGGCCTTTCCATTTATATGCTTTCTTAACTACTTCCTTTCCTTCGATCACATCACCACTTTATTCTTCCATGGCCCCTGTTGATTCTACATCTGCCATAACAATTCCTCATTTTCTCTTTTTTTCTGCCTTGGCACAAATATTCAAATTTTCCAATAGATAAAAGAAATAGCAATGGCATTTCTCCTCAATACACTGGTATTATATTATAGGAGATATCATGGGCCAAGAGAGGAGGAGTAGATCAATTTTGGGGGAAAGTTATTAAAATCTGGGAGAAAAACAACAATTTTGAAAGACGGGTGAAAATCTCTCAGTTTGAACATATTTAGCAGCTCAGTGAAGCACACGAAGTAGAAAATGTACTTTGTGGCATCTCCAGGTGGGTTTGAAAAAGGTAATTTTGTTAAGCAGTGGACAGTTGCAGCCATTACTTTATCCAATTGAGAGTAAACAATACTGAGTTAGATAAATCAATGCAGGTAGACCTTTATAATGCTTCATTTAACCTGTTAAAGTTTATTTTAAGATCCCAAATAAAACCAAGCTTTGGGAATTTGAGATAATCAGACTAGAGCATCAAGGGGCAATTGGAGAGTACATGCTGATAGTCCTTCTATATCTGATCTAGATTTAATTTCACATCATAATTTCAAATTAATAACACATTAATTTGAATCTGCAAAAGACTACAAAACAAAAGAAGAAAAGATTCTTATCTGCCAACAATACACAATCAGCTATATGATTGTTCAAGCTAGTTTAATGAGATTAAGGCTATGTTTTATTTTCCCTTTTGCATTCCATTAAAGAAAACAAATAGGTTCTATGGTATTCATGTCAGTACAGAATCAAATATTTAAATTATTTCATTTTTAAATACTTACTACTGCCCTGTCTTACTTTTAATGCCATAAGCAACATTTTTAGCATTCCTATTTTGCAAGGTAAATTGAGTTTCTACTCTTGAATAGAAGAAAGTAACAATTTGGCACACAGAATAAATTATTATGAGAAATCGTGGAAAAGAAAAACATTGCATAATCAGGAATTTGCTATGTTGAAGCCAAGCTGTATGTCATCTTTCAAAAATTCATTATATGGAATTCTCTTTTCTAACCATCCATTGAAATTGCCACATATCAACATACCGTATTTCTGTTCCATTCAGCTGGCTTATTTATTTTCCATTAAAATTGCACACCTATTGTTCCATTAAATCAGAAGGAGGAGGGATGAGATCTCTTGGGTTCAACTGAGCAACAAGACAGACATCATAGCTGTCGTGCATGAGGGCTTTGATTGCAACAACATTCCAATTATTTTCCCAAGTGTCCAGCTCTAGGATCTCTTTGGTGATAACTTCATGCCGAGCTGAAATAAAAAAAGAATAAGGTTGGAGTATAAATCAGATGAGTTCAGATAAAAGCCAACAAAGGAGTCTAGAAATTTAGTTCTGTCTGTAAGCAACATTTCAAAAATAATTTGGTGCTGTATTTAGGTGAAAAAGAGTGATGGCTATAGTTGAAGCCTAGTGTCCTGCCTCTCCTGGAGTATTTCTCTTTGGAAGAAGGCATCATCCAAGGCAGACATGATTCCTCACTTGATATTACAAAATATACAGCTATGTATAAAATTTCTATAAAATGGAAATTCTATTGTATGTTGATTAGGTGGACTTCCATAGGCCATTCCCCTCCACTGTCCACTCATCTGGCAACACAAAATAATGCGCTCATAATATTTGTTATCCTGATGGCCAATCCTTATCCTTCCTGTAGTGCATCTGTCTTCAGTCACTGCCAAATAGGGGAGTTGTCTCGATCTGGGAGCACAGTACTTATATCATCCTAGATGTGTTTCTTTGCTAGATTTACATCCTGCCTTTTCTCCAGGAGCTCAAACAATGTAATAGCATTTCTTGCACACATTTTGCTCAGAGTTACAACTTTGCCAGACAGATTGGGCTGAAAAAGAACAATTGGTCCAAAATTACACAGGAGGTTTTCATGGCTGTAATGGATTCCTTCACTACCCCTAGATTTCCATCTGGTTTTGCTGCCCTTCCCCCTTCAGCAGATCACCAGCCAGTGTGAGAAACATCCACCAATTTGGGCGTCACAATAGGAATGGGATCATTTTATTAAAATGGTTTATTTTCCCTTTTCCTCACTTCCAGCTTGGATATTGCACAAGTTAAATTTATGTAAAATAAAGTTATCCATAGGGAAATATCCAGAAAGTAATAGCCTCTCTCAGAGAAGAGAGAGATGGACCCTAACTAAATCAGCCGTGTAAACCCAGCAACTGAACTCTGGCCAGCTGCTGGGCAACCATGTTGACTTAAAACTGCAAGTAATAAACAACAACAGCCCAATTCAGTATTTCTCATTATTTTCCACCCACTGCTACGAGGAAAAGCAGGACTGCTGCATCTTTTTCTTTTTTTTTTAAATTTGATTTATATGCCGCCCTTCTCCGGAGACTCAGGGCGGCTTACAATGTGTTAAGCAATAGCCTTCATACTTTTGTATATTTATACAAAGTCAGCTTATTGCCCCCACAAACTGGGTCCTCAATTTACCCACCTTAGAAAGGATGGAAGGCTGAGTCAACCTTGAGCCTGGCTAGGATTGAACTCAGAGAAATTACAGGCAGCTGGTCTTATGGTAAAGATAACTTTTTCAAAAATATTGTAAAAGTGGATTAGCACAAAGGCTAAACTTCTTATCCAGTGGGAAGTCTATTTTTCTTCCTGTATGCTGTTGAAAAGAAGTAATAAAAAACAGATGACAGATATGAAGGCACTTCAAGAAACAAGTGCTCAGAGAGGACAAAAGCTGGGAAGGAAATGGCTGCAGTGGAGGCTGGCTAGTGATTGGGTGGAGGGCCATGCCCAATTTCCCCAACACTTCCAAATATGTATACTCTGATCACAGCCACTGATGGTTATCTGACTTCACCTCTGAGGTGATGGGCAGGAAAGTATTTTACTTGGGGCTACCGCTGGAGGGTATCAGAATAAGTGAGAAAATACTATAATACCTTACAGCTCATGAAGCCATAGCATTGCTTGACTCATGGACTGGAGATGAGACAACATAATCAGGTCATGGAGGAAATTTTGTGCTATTAAAGCATGATTTCTTTTTATTTATTTAGTTGTGTTTCTTCAATTTATATCCTCCCAAGAGCTCATAGTGGCCTGCATAGCATTTTTTTAAAAATTAGATTTATATGCCGCCCTTCTCCGGAGACTCAGGGTGGCTTACAATGCGTTAAGCAATAGCCTTCACACTTTTGTATATTTTTTATACAAAGTCAGCTTATTGCCCCCACAAACTGGGTCCTCAATTTACCTACCTTAGAAAAGATGGAAGGTTGAGTCAACCTTGAGCCTCAAACTTGCAATAATTGCAGACAGCTGAATGTTAATAACAGGCTTTTTAGCCTGTTGAGCTATCTGAGGCTCTATATAGCATTCACACTTCCACCACATTTATGGTCCCCACAATTCTTTGTACTAAGAGACATCAATTGTCCCAGTGAACCTCTACAGCTAAGGGGTGACTTGAACATGGATCTCTGGCCATGCTCTAGTACTTTCACTGGGGGATGACACTGCCTACAAATCATGGCTAAGTGAAAGGTAAGAAGAGCTTTAGGAGCCTTCTGTCAGTCATATTAAAGCAACCAAAAGTGCAGAACATACAAAGAAGAAATTTCATTAAAAGACTTTTAAAGCACATCTTTGCATCTTTGTTTTTATGCATCACATTTCCCAACAGGCCCAGAAAGTTATGAAAACAGAGGAGGACAACACACAACACAATTAAGATGAATGACCTAGTACACAGAGCATTTGGAAAGCTGCTGTGTTTTTCGGCTATAAGACACACCGGTGTATAAGACGCACCAAGATTTCAAAGAAGTAAGTAAGAAAAAAAAAAGATTTTGCCCTCCCTGCCCTCATGAGCACTCTGCAAGCCTCCCAAACCTTCTGCGTGCCCCGTTTTTTTGCAAAAATGGGTGGAAAATGGGCTGTTTTTTGCCCGTTTTTGCAAAAAAATGAGGCGTGCAGAGGATTTGGGAGGCTTGCAGAGTGCTCCTGGGGGCTGGGGGAGGGCAAAGACACCCCCGTTTTTGCAAAAAATGGGCCTGTTTTTTGCAAAAATGGAACAAGCAGGGCAGGGCTATGGGAGGCCAAAAATGGCTGTATTTGGTGTATAAGATGCACCAACATTTCCACCCTCCTTTAGGTGCATCTTATACTCAAAAAAATACGGTAAGTGGCAAAAGATAGCAAATCTATAGAAAAGGGTTAATATGGAAAGACAACTTGAAACAAAGTTGCAGTTCTGTAATTAAAAAATGTTTGCATCTGTCCTCCAAATGGATGTATTTACTTTCATACTCACTTAAAAATATTCTTTGCAAGTTAAATCATCATCTAACATTACTCACATGTACAGTAATGAAACGAATGTGATGCTATATTTACTACATGTAAAATTCCTGAGTTCCTTAACTATACCACAAGAAGAATCTAGTTCATGTTTCTCAAGAAAGATTCCCTCTGAATGTGGTTGTCTTGTCATTCTGGCTATATTTTTGTATCTTTTCAACTGTTTTTCCACAGTAAGTTGTTCAACTTTGTACACTGTAATTAAATTGCTTCTTTTAGGAGAAGAAGAACTGCAGGAAATGGGAACATGAAAAAAAAAAGTGTGACTGCGGCTAAGATTAATAACTTTTGTAGAAAGCAGCAAACCACACAGAACTGAAGCAGTGAGAATATTAGTATTAGACTTGGTACAGAGTCGAAAAAGTTATTTGGTTTCATTATGAATCAATGTTCTGATCATCTTACAATTTTTATTTTATTGTTAAAGGCTCTTTCATACATGGGGCTACATTACTTTAAATTCACTTCAAATGTAATTTTAGAATTTACACTGTTAAACATAACTATTCAATTTATTTTCAAATTTCTGTCCAGAAATAACAGCAAGGAAACAATAGAGGCTATGCATGTTTTTAGGGCAAATAAGTAAACGCCCTCCAGGCTTCAGGAAATGCTTTAAAGCAAACAGCAGTTTAATTCCTCTCTTGTAAGTTTCCCTGTTTGGAACAAGTAATGAATGTAGAAGAAGCAGTTCCATTCAAGCAAGCCTACGAAATCAAAGCCAAGACTTCACAATAAGTGGCTTTTAACGAAGGCTGTAAAACTGTGCAGTAACTGAACCATCAAACAAGGCAGAATTTTGGTTCAGAATCCCTTTTTTTCTTTTTGCAAAGATGGAGAAATGGAAGAATTGTTGATTTGAGCTTTCTGAAACCTTTTACAAACATCAAGTTCTTTGCTGTAAATGAGAAGTTGCTTTCATTTCCCCTATTTGTTCCTTTTTCTTTTTACTGTTCCCCCCGCCCCCCAGTGAAAACCTTAAGGCTGAACATTTCTTACTGTTAAGAGAAATAGATAATTTCCAATTTTTTCTACACACACTGTGGGATCTCTAAATACTCTTATTGAATTTTGAGAGCTTGTAGGGTGAGGAGGAACAAAACTATAACCCAAAACTTGTTCACATCTTACTGAACCAAACAGTTGCCTTTGTGTTTTGTCCCAATTCAAGAACTAGGCTCTTGATTGATGCACACTTCCATTATCAGTCTGGACATAGTTTTGACATTCCTAATCCTCAAACCATTTGACATAGTTTTGACAAAACTTCGTATCATAAAACTGGTTTTATGTAAGCAAAAATTGATAATTTTCATTCTCAGTTTCATTCTCAAGGTTTAAGTCATGGAGATAAGTGGTGTCCTATCCCTCCCCCTCAGTTGAGAGAGGGCTGTTCAATTTTAACATAGATGGCCTCTTTTACCCTTCTTTCACACCACTGGTCCACTCTGTCCAGAATGTGGACTTTGCTGTCTTCAAAAGAGTGACTGTTTCTTTCAAGTGCAGGTGGACTGCTGATTCTTGTCCTGATGGATTTGTTCCTATGTTGTGCCATGAGTTCATGAAGTGGTTGTTTTGTTTCCCCAATTTACAGATTTGTACATGTCTCCCTGTATTCTACTGCATATATCACATTGCTCAGTTTATGTCTGGGTCTTTTATCTTTGGAGTGGACAAGCTTCTTCTTTAGTGGATTTAAAGTATATATGTATGATATGGTGGTTGAAAATCCTCCTGAGCTTTTCAGATATTCCTGCAATCAATGGAATTACAACATTGCTTTGTTTGTTGTTCTCTTCTTTATCCTTTATGGAGGAGCTTCTGCTAGATCTTTTTCTTAATGAAGGCCCAGTTGGGATAACCACACACCCCGAGGGCTTCCTTGATGTAATTATTGAAAGGGTTTGAAAGAGGAGTAAAAGAGGCCATCACTGGCTCTTCAATTTAAGAGCCCTCTCTCAACAGAGGGGAAGGGATATGACACCACCTATCTCCTGTCTAGGATACAGTCCTTTCAGCAGTTCCAAGAAGGTTCCACACCCATTTGCACTCTAATTCAGGTGACCCTGAAGCATTGGTGGGATTCAAATAATTTAACCTTAAATTTAACCATAAATAATTTATTAGCCCTGGTGGCGCAGCAGACTAAGAACTGTTAAGTACTGTTAAATAAAACCAGCTGCCTGCAATTACTGAAAGTTCGAATCTCACCAGGCTCAAGGTTGACTCAGCCTTCCATCCTTCAGAGGTAGGTAAAATGAGGACCCGGATTTGAGGGCAATAAGCTGACTTTGTATAAAAAAGAACACCACTTGGGGGGCCTGAAAACCCTACTAAGCAGATATATACAAAAGTATGAAGGCTATTGCTTAACGCATTGTAAGCCGCCCTGAGTCTCCAGAGAAGGGCGGCATATAAATTGAACTGATAAATAAATAAATAAATAAATAAATAAAATTAACAACCGGTTCTGTGCCCTAATGACTGGCTGGGTGGGCGTGGTCATAGTGGGCATGGCCAGGGGGTGTGACAGGCAGCACTTGGCCTCATACACCCCCTTGGGAGCAAAAATGGGCCATAGGGGAGGTGTTTTGGGCCTAGGAGGCTTCCCTGAAGCCTCTGGGAGTGAAAATGGGCCGTAGGGGGCGTGTTACACACCGTCTCCCCTCACACAGTCAATTTTGGGCCTAGGAGGCCTCTCTGCACTTACCTGGGAGGCAAAATGTGGCACATGGGGACTCCTGGAAGGGGCAGGGCAGGAAGGGCGGGACCAGTCAGCAATTTAACTACTAGTTCACCTGAACTAGCCTGAACCCGGCTGAATCCACTGCCCTAAAGGTACAGATAAACCCCCAAGTAGCCTCAATGACTGTCAGAGAGCTTCAGTGTGCTAACGACCCAATGACTGCAAAGAATATAAATCCTTCCATTCCCCATCATTCAGTCAGAACTGAAGAAGCTTCATGGATGTAAAGCCCAGTTGCCTTTTGAAAAGCACCTTTGAGACAAACATGACCTGGATGTTTGAGAATCTCCATAGATTGTCTAGATGTCTTCAGTTTAGCTTTTTCCATTTCTGTATACTCTGTCTCTAAAATGAGAATGGGAAACCTGGCCAATGCGGCAACTATTGGAAATGCTAGTTGTTATAGTCCAAATCCCTCTGGAAGACCATAGCTAGCCTACATCTTTTACAATATAGTCCAGTCTCCTGAAGAACCATACAATTGTAATATAAAAGCAAATGATTCAGTGCCAGTTAAGATCAGGGAGAGCTCAAATTAAATTATTAAATCCTTATTAAATCCATCGTAGCTTGTCTTCCAACTTAAAAGCAGAGCCACTAGCTTTCTAGGCGGGTTTTGGAGAAGATTTCAGGGCCTCCCCAAATAGCTTTGCTGAATGACTTTGTGTCAGTTTCTCAACTTAACCCACATCACAGGATGGTTGCAAAGATGAAAAGGGGAACCCATTTTCTTACCATTCCTGAGTGACCAAAATGAGAGAAGGACCCTTCCTATTTTTTCTGGATTGTTTAGGCCCAAGAGAGAGGCACGGGAAGCAGCAGCAGCAGCAGAAACCAAGTGGGTCATTGAGGGAGGCCCTGGAAACTTCTCCAAGCTAGTGGTGGTGGTGGTGTCTGCTTTTAAATCAGAAGACTAGCTACGATTGAGACAATGGCACAAAGCAAGTTGCTTCCTCTTTAAAAAATTATATCATTTCTTGTCTTGCCGCAACTCTAGCGAAAATAATCTCCCCTGAAACTGTATTAGCCCCAGGGAAGAAAACTCTCTGGCATTTTGGTATCTGGCATTATTGTAAGCTCTTCCATTTTTGCAGCCTATTCTATCCAGTGCTACTAATGAGCTCTCCACAAGACGTGCTTTTAAATATCGCAAGGCATTCATAAACCTCCACCTATTTTTGCCATTCAGACATAAAAACGGGCTGGGGTTTGCTGTTAATGTTGTGTGACTTCTGTAGTTTACCTGACACCATATTGCCCTTTGCATGCAGAGGCTGACAGATTGCTTTAGGGTATAGAATAAATATTTAATCTGTTTTTCTATTTGTTTTAAAATTGCATTTTATATATGGTAGAGTTAACAATCATCCCTGTGCTTCTATATACTGATTGCTTCTTCTTACTCCATTTTTTTAAAATGGCAAGATGCAATTTTCAATAAAGATAATTTTGATTTAAAAAAATCCTTCAAGAGGTTTCCTTATAATTCTAGTCAACTGTCTGCATAATATGCTTAGGGTTTATATAAATATTTATATATTTATATGCTGTTTTCATTTAAAATGAATAGGAAATGATGGTGATTAAAACACCTGAATTTTTTTAAAAAGTTTTATATCTGAGTTAGTTGGCTGCTTTCAGAGTCCTATCTGGTGAAAAGAAATTTTTAAAAAAAATTCAGGTTGTCAAAAACACTTGGATATAATGATGTTTAAGTATTCCATTGAAAGAATTGTACTATAAAGATTGTCTATGAGAAGGGAATGGGAAATTATATGGGAAATTATACTGAAAACGATCAGCTCTAGTTCTTAAACCGCTGAAAGATTCTGTTTCTACACAACCAGTCTTACTCTTTGAGGTTTATTATTTTGTCTTATCTCCCCATTTGATTGACCCATTTTTTCCTTGGCATAGGGGTTGTAAGGAAGGCAGTCCTAGAGCAGTGGTGGGTTTCAAATTTTTTTACTACCATTTCTGTGGGTGTGGCTTGGTGGGCGTGGTGTGGCTTGGCTGGCATGGCTTGGTGGGCGTAGCAGGGAAAGGATACTGTAAAATCTCCATTCCCTCCCCAATCCAGGGAAAAGTTACTGCAAAATCCCCATTTCCTCCTGATCAGCTGGGACTTGGGAGGCAGAGAATAGATGGGGGTGGAGCCAGTCAGAATTTTTACTACCAGTTCTCCGAACTTCTCAAAATTTCCGCTACTGATTCTCCAGAACTGGTCAGAATCTGCTGAATCCCACCTTTGCTCTGGAGTCTCACTGCTAACAAAACTCTGTTAGTGAAGGCTGAGAAGAAATCATAATTTGGCTCAGACGTATGTAGGTGTTCTTCTTGTATACTGCTCAGAAATAGCACTGTGCTGCAACCTTCTGGCTGCTGCTTATACCCCGATACAGGCTACCAGAACAAACAAAGAGCATTTGAAGTCCTAACATGGGAGGACAAATACGATATCCTATCATCATATGGGTGATAGTTTTTGAAATGTTTAATTAATTAAATGATTAGTTAACTGATTAATTTTTAAAGAAAATAGACTTAGGAGAAAGGGAAAGGGTGTTAATAGCAATATTACTTAGACTTATATACCACTTCATAGTGCTTTGCAGCCCCCACTAAGCGATTTACAAAGTCAGCACATTGCCCCCAACAATCTGGGTCCTCATTTTACCGACTTTGGAAGGATGGAAAGCTGAGTCAACCTTGAACCAGTCAGGATCAAACTCCTGGAGTGAACAGTGAGTTAGCTTGCAGTACTGCATTCTAACCACTGTGCTACCATGGCTCTTATCTGTGCTACCACGGCTCTTATCTGTAAACTGTACACATGTTAAGCTGTATATAGAGGAAAAAATTGTATAGAAATTCAGGAATCAGAGCATGAAAATTCTTATTGAGAGTATTTGGGTAAGAATAAAGGGCAGGGAGGGGAACTGATATTGTTATAAGAGTTCATTATGGACTGTCAGAAGAAGCATAAGATATGGATGAGGTCTTCCTATGTCAAATGAACGTATTTCCACTTCCACGCTATAGTAACACTAGATTTCAGGCATGCCAACTCCTGCTAGAATTCCCATTCTTCTAAGAATTAGAAGCCCTCCAACTTCTGCTAGAATTCTAACTCTTCAAAGAATTAGAAGCTCAATTAATTCATTTCTTCCCCAAGCTGATAGTTTCATTTTACAAAAAGTAGAAGAAAAAGGAACTTTGATCTAGAAATATGACCTCTGCCACAGTTGTCTTGCCATATAGATCACATGGGGTACATTAATTTCCCGACAAATTTGTAGATGAGCTGCAGAAATCATTTGCCATCCTCAGATGATTCCAAGAGGCGCTCTTAAGGTGGATGGTATGGAATTTGAGAACCACCAGCTGATACTTCTTTCTTTTCCTCCTTCCTTTCCATCTCATAGATACTTTTAATAACCCTCAACAATATGTTCCTGAGCTTTGTAAGAATTTTAAATGAATATCCTTTCTTGATAGCCTGAAAAGCTAAATAGTTCAGCAGTCATGGTAACAAAGGAAATTGGCGAAGACAAGGACACTAATTGAGTTTGCAGTGACCAAAAGAACTATCTAGAATGGTGTCTAAAACTCAAGAGTGCCACAAGAAGAAAACATCTGGATTTCACATGCACACAGAATGCAGTGTACATGCCATGTGATTCAGGATCCAGAATCTATCAGCACATCTTTTGTGTGGGGTTTGCCATGGGGATTACATTCAGGTAATGCTGTGAAAATAGTATTGGGGTTCCCCCCTCCTGATTTTGCCTTAAGTTTCCCAAATTCAAGGTGTCAGCTTTGACTCTGAAACTCAGTGAACTTAGTCCCAGGAAATCTTGGGCAGCAATTCCCTTTTGCCTTGTTTCTCAATGAATAACAGTTTGTTGTGGCCCACCAGTGACCAGCAGAGCTGGCAGCAGATTTGGAGAGTGAGGAGGTTGGGGAGAAACATGGGCCAATTCTGGAATCTGGGAAAGGCTTGGACGAGGGCTCTGAGTCGGAGGCAGAGGGGGGGCCAAGGCCATCTGGTAGTTCTTTGCTGCCTCCGGAGTCTCCAGAGTCTGATGTCAGCGAGGCAGAAGAACAGCATGAGCCTATTCTCACTGTGCGCATGCGCAGAGCTGCTAGAAGACAGGAACAATTAAGAAAACAGGGTCAACTTGGGAGTAAGGCTTGGAGACAGAGGTGAAATTGAAAATTTGTTACTACCAATTCTGTGGGCATGGCTTGGTAGTGGTGGGGGTAATGTGACTGGGTGGGCGTGGCCAACTTTTTTTAAAAAAACTTTTCAAAGCATTTTTTCTAGTGCTTTAAAAAACCTCTGCGATCAGGAAGCTCAGCTAGGATCGTCAGAGACTTTTCAAAGCATTTTTTTTTACCACCTCTTCGGCCAAGAGGTTGCAGGAAAAAATGCTTTGAAAAGCCTCTAACTATCCAAGCTGAGCCACACGATATTTAAGAGGCTTTTTTTTTTTTTTTTACTTTTAAAAGCATTTTTTCATCGGAAGAGGTTGTAGAAAAAATGCTTTTTAAAGTAAAAAAAAAATAGCCTCTGATGATCCTGCGGCTCAGCTGGGCATGATGGTGGTGGGGGGCGCAGGGATTTTTGCTACCGGTTCTCCGAACCATCCGCTGCCATCACTACTGGATCGGGCAATCCGGTCCGAACCGGGAGCATTTCACCCCTGCTTGGAGATTATTGGCCCCTTCCATGAGACATAAAAGAGAAGCGAACGGGACGTGAGCTTTTGCAGGAAGCAATTAGTTCATCTGGTCAGTAAAAGCTCTGGAAAAATTCTGTTTGACTCTGTGCTAAGTTTGGCCTTGCCTTGTGTGTGGCAATTAGTTCTCTGGCAGAATTCCAATGAAGATAAGGTGAGTGTTTGTAAACACTCCCCTGACAGACTGTTTGAGCAGCCTTTTGGACTGGGAATGGCAATAATTCACAGCCATTTGAATAAAAGAAGTTTGCCAGGACTAAGCTTGTGCTGTATACTTTCTAAGGAAGCCTAGGTCAGAACACAGTTGCCCAGGGGAAGTTTTGCTTCAAGTGTTAAAGCTCTTAATGAGATAAAATGCAGGTTTTCAGAGATACAGTATATTACTAGACTCTTATTTGATTCTGTCAGGTTTACTCCACCGAGCCCAGAATTATTTAATCAAAATACATTTTCCAGCACATTTTATCTTTGTCAGAAATTGATATTTCTTGATGCTTTCCGTCCTTCCTGAATTGCTAATGCTTTTACCTATTTTTAGGTACTTTTGCTCTATGTATTTCTATATCTATTAGGTTGACCCACTTGTCCTCCAGATGTCCAAGTATTGTATGGAGGGCTGTTCTAGAGGAATCCGCATGATATGATCGATAAAGTCAAGATGGCAGCCACAATGGCTTTTTGAATGAATGAATAGGATAGAGCTGGAAGGGACCTTGGAAGTCTTCTAATCCAGCCCTCTGCTCAAACAGGAGAACCTATACCAGTGATGGCGAACCTTTTTGCCATTGTGTGATAAAAGTGGGGGGAATGCGGTGGGGTCACATGTCCATGTGCCCACATCTATAATTCTATGCGTCCTGCCCCCCCTGTGCTCCCCTGCTTTTGACACAGGATGGCACAGTAGGCCTGTTTTTTGCTCTCCCCAGGCTCCAGAGCCTTTCTAGGAGCCTGGGGAGGGCAAAAACGGCCTCCCACCCACCAAGAGACTCTCTGGAGGCCGGAAACAGTGTGTTTCCTGACTTCTGGTGGGTCCAGAAGGCCCGAAAGTCATCTGGCTGGCGCACACATGCGTGCCGGAGCTGAGCTCGTGTGCCCACCGATATGGCTCTGCGTGCCACCTGTGGCACCCGTGCCATAGGTTCGCCATCACGGACCTATACTATTTCAGAAAAGTGGCTGTCTAGTTTCTTCTTAAACACCTCCAATGACGGAGACCCCATTATTACTGAAGGCAAGCTATTCCTCTGGTTAATTGTCCTCAGTGTTAGACAGTTTCTCCTTAATTCCAAATTGTTTCTCTCTTTGATTAGTTTCCAACCATTGTGTTATATATATTGTTCAATTGCTTTGCACATACTATTAGGTATGCTTCTTGATTTTTGCCCTACAGACACCTTTGGCCATGCCAATTTTCCAAAAGAGATGCATCATAACCCACGAGAGCATGTATGAAGCATCTCTCTTCAAACCCAATCTGGCCTTATCTTCTTGCTTATGACCAAGCAAGTCTTCTCAATTTTTTTCTCATGATGGTAATCCTGAATCAAGTTAGGCTCATAAATAAAAGCCTAGGCTGAGGATGGACTTGTGCCTCCGTGGTCTTAGTCCAACACTTTACCTTGCTACTCTATCTCCTTTTCAAAATAAGTGTGATTTTGATGTAATGGTTTCTGATTATTTATATACAGTATATTTACAATTGAACAATTAAGATTCAGTAAGTTAGTATTAGTCTCCCAGTTATGAGGGTTATTAACAATTTAAAATTCCCAGCTGGGCATTATTTTTATCTATATATGAATATATGAGCATATGAATATCAGCAATGGCCTGCTGGATTGGACCCCTGCCCATTAGGTTAGCAGATTCTTCTCATGGTGGTCAGCCAATTGCACAAGGAAGCCCACTAGTCTCCCAGCAGATGGCCTTCAGAGGCAATTGCACTGCCATTAAGCCACTAGTCTTTGACACTGATATCTTTCCTAAATTGGTCCAGCCCTTTTTTTTAAGCTAATCAAACTGGCATCAACACCTTTTCTCATGACAGTGAATTCCAAAGTTTGATTATGTTTTGTGGGGGGGGAATCCTTTTGTCTGTCCTGATTCTTCCAGGATTCAATTTCATTGGATGACCCCTAGTTCCAGTATTTTGGTAGGGAAAATTTGTTCTTTAACTTTCTCTATATCATGAATTGTACAATTGAATTGAACAATTTAATCATATTCTTACTTATGTGTCTTCTTTCTAAACTGAAAAGCCCCAAATGTTGCAACCTCTCCTCAGAGGGAAACTGCTCCATCTTAATCGCCTCCACTAAACCTTCTCCTGCTCCACAATATTCCTTTTGAGGTTCAGTGACCAGAACTGCACACAATATTCCAGATGCAGCTCTACCATTGAATTATATAAGATCATTGTAACATTGGCATCTCTCTTTTCATTACCATTCCTTATTCTTCCTAACAAGCTGTGTCAACACCTTCATTGAACACAGATACACTGTGTCAACACCTTCATTGAACTACTTATTATTTATCCCAAGATCTCTTTTCTCATCATTCAGTGCTAGCCCTGTTTCCATTAGTTTATATGAGTAATTACAAGTTTTGGCACCAATATGCATCACTTTACACTTGCTCATATTGAATGATATTCACCATTTGATGGTCATTCTCCTAATGTGCAGAGGTCCCTCTGGTGAGCTTCACAGTCCTTTTTTGTTTTATCACTCTGAAAAATTTAGTGTCATCAGTATTCCACCTACGGTAGTTATGCTGATTCCACATCTAAAGCTAGTGCTTTTTATTTTTTTATTTTTTTATTTTTTATTTTTTTAATTTGATTTATATGCCGCCCTTCTCCGGAGACTCAGGGCGGCTTACAATGCGTTAAGCAATAGCCTTCATACTTATATATATTTATATTTATACAAAGTCAGCTTATTGCCCCCAACAAACTGGGTCCTCAATTTACCTACCTTAGAAAGGATGGAAGGCTGAGTCGACCTTGAGCCTGGCTAGGATTGAACTCAGAGAATTACAGGCAGCTGGTGTTAATTGCTGCCTTTAGTAGGAGGCATTAGCCCTCTACGCTACACAGGCTCCTCCTTTCCTACAGAGGTAAATGCTAAATGTATAGCTTGAAGTAAGACACCATACTCAACAGGGTTTAGGATTTAGTTTGATAGGAAAAGGCATCTATAATACCTGTATACTGCCAATCAACATTTGACTTATAGTAGATTCATGGCAAAAGCTTAGTAACACAGCCTGTAGGAAAACCACAGGTGACACTTACTTATTTATACATAGTTCTGGAAGTTCATTTTAAGAAACTGCTTCTCAGGGTAATAAGACCGCATACTGCAAAGTGGATTGACACAAAGATGCAAATACAAAACAGGATTGCTGAAATTTTCATGGGTGAACAAGGTTACTATCAACTGGAGAAGATAGTGATACCAGGCTGTAATTGGGAAATAAGATGAATAAGGAAATGGGGAGAATTTCACCTTGCATTAATGTTATCATTAACCCAATATTAGCAGAATCAGCACACTTAAGAGGCAAATTGCTGCCTGACTGCTTTGATGGGGGAAGCCTTGCCTGGTTATCAGCAGATTGGCAAAAGGAGGTTAGCTCTTTATAATGAGCTCTCTTGATACTCATTATGATTAGCTTGAAGGGAGCAATATTAAGAAGTAAATTAAGGACAAAACTTCATGATTGCAGCCACTTGAGTTCCAGGAACAGCTCCATGCTCAGTGTCAACTGGGTCTCAAATCTCACTAACTATATTGCCCCAATTTTGCTTTAGGGAGTTATTTAAGAAGTCATATCTTCCTTTCTGAAATGGACTTCAGAAGTAATTCTGACATGGGACCATCAGACAACATTTCTTACTAAAGAAGTTGTCCTTCTACTTCAGGAACGAATAATAAAAGTCTTTCCTGATTGCAGTATTGTAAAATGTAATTTATGTTTTTATCAGGATTAGATTGGAGAAAACGCTTCCAGAATTTGAAATGGGCAAAACTGGATTAAGACAGGAGGCAACAATATCATTTGCAACCAGTTCCTCAAATTTTCCTCAAAATATTGTGTGCGGTTTTAGCTAAGAAGCCAATGCAAGATTTTAATTTCAAGGGAAGGAAGAAAATGTGAAGTTTTTTGGGGTAAGCTCATCAGATCTTTCTCCAGAGAATTCAGATTTTGAAAGACCAGTTCATGGTTTAGCAGGCTGCCAAATAAATTCTCAATTTCAGTATAAGCAGAAACGTTATTCTCTATTTATATGTGAAATTTATCTGAATATAACATTCTGTAGCTCCAGCCTGAACTTAACTATTCCAGCAAATTTGAAGATCCTCCACCTCCACCTGCCAAGCTGTAGATGGTGGATGGGAGAAAGGGAGTAGGAAGAAAGTGATCAAATTGAGGAAAAGGAGAAGAGAGTCACCCCAAATAACCCATCTCTCTTGCTTTCACTATTTATATATATATATATACTTGATTTTCTTTCACCAGCAAAATATTTGCTTGTTACCAACTCTTTCACTTAAGAATTAGTCTTCATTTTAATTTAGTCTTTCACATTGCTTGTATGGCATTTTCTCTACTGGGCCATCTTTCTTTCTTTCTTTCTTTCTTTCTTTCTTTCTTTCTTTCTTTCTTTCTTTCTTTCTTTCTTTCTTTCTTTCTTTCGTCAAACATGTGCGAGATAACAGGAATAAGTATAAATAAGTATAAATAATTTATATAAATATAAATAAGTATAAATCTTGTTTTCAAAGGTTTTAAAAATGACATTTGGGATTTTTGAAACAGTGTCCAATATTCTTTTCTAATACTGTGGGTAGGTGATAAATAGAAAATTTGGTCAAATATATAAAACTTAAAATAACTGGCACAATTTAATTGCTATTGTTCACATTATTTTGCCAGACAGGTTCAAAGAATAGCCAGCAAAAAAAATGCAAACAGTTCCATTGTTCATTTTTTAAATGTGAACTTGCAACTCTGAAACTGTCTAGAGAGAATGGGCGTTGCTTACCTGAACGTCCCTTTTCAGGGCGCTGCGGATACACTCCATGCTGGGAGACTTCCTCACTTTCTGACAGCAACTGGGTGAAAGATGTGATGAATTTTTTTCTCTTGTCCTCTCTCTCTGTGCCAGCCACGCCCACTGTCCCATAATTCCTCAGTCTTGAACGAAGGCGCAGCTGAAACTTAACAACTCTAAATCCAATTGAAACTTCGGTAACCAACACCTGCAACAACAAGATATAATAAGGCAGTCCAAACAAAACGTAAGAACAGGGAGGGAATGGAGTGTATCCGCAGCGCCCTGAAAAGGGACGTTCAGGTAAGCAATGTCCATTTTCCAGTGCGCTGCGTCTCCACTCCATGCTGGGACATACCCAAGCAGAAATTCAGGGACGGGTCAAGGACTGCCCCACAGAGGGAGAATCCGAAACCACACTTTGTAAGACCCTCCGACCAAAGGACGCCTCTGCCGAGGCATAGACATCCAGTTTATAGTGACGAACAAAGGGACACAAAGAAGTCCACGTTGCCGCTCTGCAAATGTCGGAAACTGAAGCCTGTGTCGACCAAGCCACCGTGGTAGCTGCACTACTCGTCGAGTGAGGTAAAATTTTCCTCGGTGGAGAACGTGCATGAAGTTCATAAGCAAGGGAAATGCACGCCTTAATCCAGCGGCCAACAGTAGCTGCAGATACTCTTTGTCCCATAGACCCCGGATGAAAGGAGACTAAGAGCGCTTCCGTCTTGCGGAACGATTCCGTCCTACGAATGTACCTACGTAGTACTCTTCGCACGTCCAAGGTGTGCCAAAGGACCTCCCTATGATGTCTCGGATTTGGACAGAAATCCGGGAGAATAATCTCCTGAGAACGATGGAAATGCGAGTTCACTTTGGGCAAAAAGGATGGGTCCAAACGAAGGACCACCGTATTTTCTCTAAAGATACAAAGGTCCTTCCTGACGGACAGAGCTGAGAGTTCGGAGACCCTACAGGCCGAAGTAACCGCCAAAAGAAAGGCCACCTTAAAAGAAAGAAACTTTAACGATGCCGAACCCAAGGGTTCAAAAGGTGACACAGTCAACGCCTTTAACACCAGGGAAAGATCCCAAGAGGGATAACGATGAACAGTAGGAGGTGACAAATTCGTAGTGCCATGGAGGAAATCCATAATCCACGGATGTTGGGTTAAAGATCGATAAGGAGGGCAAGAAAACACTGTTGCAAGCGCTGCAGTCTGACGGCGCAATGTGGCAGGAGCAAGACCTTTCTTAAGGCCAGCCTGTAAAAAATCCAGAATATCCTGTACCTCAGCCGAAGTAGGGTCGATATGCCTAGCAGAACACCATGAACAAAACGATCTCCACGATGCCTCATAAATCCGCCTGGTTGATGGGCGACGAGCCGCCTGGATCGTTCCAATTACATCATCTGAGACCCGGTTCTTCCTGAGGATGAGGCGTTCAAAGACCACACGGCCAATTGGAGCCACTGAGGCTCGGGATGACAAACGGCCCCTTGACGCAGGACGATCCAATGAGCGGGAATCCGCCATGGCTCCTTGACCGAGAACACCATGAGATCGGCGAACCAAGGGCGCCTTGGCCAATAAGGCGCCACCATCAACAGCCTTGCTTCCTCCGCTACCATCTTACGGATCACCTGAGGGATGAGGGTCAGCGGGGGAAAGGCGTAAAGGAGGCCCCGCGGCCAACGACACCTGAGAGCATCTGAGTCCACTGCCCGAGGATCTGGGTAACGGGTCACAAAGGCCGGGAGCTGAGCATTGAGAGGGCTTGCAAAAAGGTCGAGAACCGGATCCCCGAAGCGAAGGGACAACTCCCGAAAGAGTCGAGGATCTAATTGCCACTCCGTTGGATCCAACAGTTCCCTGCTCAACCAGTCCGCTGTTTGATTTTCTGCTCCTGAGACATGGTCGGCGCGTAACGACCGGAGATGCCTCTCGACCCAAGTGAACAGGAGTTCTGACTCCAACATCAGGAGGCGAGACTTCGTGCCTCCCTCCTTGTTCACATGGGCCATGGCTGTCGTATTGTCCGTGCGTACCAGAACATGCTGATCCTGGACCGCTGTGCGAAAGTGGATCAACGCTAGTCGAATGGCCCTCAGCTCCAACAAGTTTATGCTGGAGGAGCTTTCCGTCGGAGACCACAGGCCCTGAGCCACCTGCGCCCCCAGGTGGGCCCCCCAGCCACGAAGACTGGCGTCCGTCGTCAGAGTTACTGGTTCCTGCTCGAGGAACTGAGAGCCGCGTAAGATCGCTGGAGACTGCCACCACTTCAGAGAAAGGCGGATCTGAGGGGGAACAAAGACCTTCATCGCAGTATGGGCGCAGCCCCTGCGTTGATAAGGCAGGAGCAGTCACTGTAACGGCCGAGAGTGACGCCCGGCCCAGGGAACAATCCGGAAACACGCCACCAGCTTGCCCAACAGTTGCGACAGCCTCATCAGCGGCACTGATCGAAGCTGCAACACCTGAGTTACCGAGTCCCGAATACTGGAGACCCGATCCGGCGAGAGGGAAACCTCGCCCGAGACAGAATTGATCACGGCCCCTAAATGTAAAATGGAGGTAGTTGGGATCAGATGACTTTTGTCCACATTTATGGAAAAACCGTGGTTCCGAAAACACTCGAGCACCAGGTTCCTGTCTCGTAACGCCCCTTCCTGGGATGACGAAAGGATTAAGATGTCGTCTAGGTAGCACAGCAAGCAGACGGGAATCGACCGGAGGGAAGCCGCTACCACGTCCACAAGCTTGGTAAAGGTTCTGGGCGTTGATGATAGCCCAAAGGGCATAGCACGATACTGATAATGCCTGCCCCCAAACTCGAACCTCAGAAATCGGCGGTGGCTGGGATGGACCGGGACATGCAAATAGGCCTCCTTCAGGTCCACCGACTGAAGGAGGTCGCCTTTGCGCACGAAGGAAAGAATCGAAGCCAACGAGTGCATCTTGAAACGTCTGTACCTGACCGACAGATTCAAGCGCTTCAGGTTGAGGATCGCCCGAACTCCGCCAGATGACTTGGGAACGAGGAAGAGGGTCGAGTAGAAACCCTTCCGCCACTGATCGACAGGCACCAATTCGACCACGTTGATGTCCCTGAGATGTTGAATCTCGGATGTCAAGAGACGCTTGAGGTGAGGCGAGCGAGGAGCCGGCGTTGACACGTATCTGCTGGGGGGAAGCCCCAGAAATTCGATAAGCAGGCCCTGGGCGACCGTCCTCCTCGCCCAGGTATCCGACATTGAGAGTTCCCACTGGTGGTGAAAGTCCTGCAAACGTCCGCCAATGGGAGTCACTGGCGGCGAGTCATTTGCTGCGTCTAAAAGGGCGAGATCCGGAGCCACGAAAGGAGCGCTTCGGATGTTGCTGGGATCTGCCCCTGTCCCGAAATTGTTGTCTATCCAAGAACCTCTCAGAGTACTGAAAGGACTGACGGTAAGGAGCGGGACCTCTGGAGCCTGACGAGGAGGGGCAAAAGGATTGCCTCTGAAAATAAGGCATATAGCGTCTTTCGTGACGACGAAAGGAGGACGGAAGCACCTTGCGTTTATCCTTGTCCTCCACGAGTAGAGGATCCAAGGAGGCCCCGAATAAACTAGGAGACTTGTATGGAGCCGTGGCCAACTTCCATTTTGTTTTTGAGTCGGCCCTCCAGTGCTTTAACCAAAGAAGCCAACGGGCCGCAATTGAGGAGGCTATCCCCCTGGAAGCGAATTTTACAGAATTTAGCGAAGCATCCGCCGAATACTCTGTAGCAGCGATAATTTTATTGACATCGTGCTGCAGTCTTGTTTCCTCCGGAGGAAGCCTTTCCTGCAGCTGCCACAGCCAAATCAAGGCCGCGCGATTAAAGAAGGACGTAGCAGTTGCAGTCCTAACAGCCCAGCTGACTGCCTGGTGCGCCTTACGGAGAGCTAATTCGACTTTCCTGTCGTCCATCTTCAATCCATCCAGTGGATCGGTGGAAGCCAAAGAAAAGGATGCCAAGGCAGCAATGGGAGGATCCACCACCTGTAATTCTAACAAGGCATCAAGTTCGGGCGCAGAACAATATAGTTTCCTGTCCAGATTACTTGGGGTGGTCAAAGATCCTGGCTGGCCCCAAGGAGACTGCAAAATGTCCGAGAACAGCTGAGGACACGGTACAAAGTCCTTCTCTGGCTTGGAAAGCCTAAACAAGGCATCATGGGGGCCGCCTTCAGCCTGGGTCGCCGGTGGCTGGGCCCCCACCGAACCCAGATTGGTGGTTAAGCGAACCTTGTGCAGTAATGATTTAAACAAGGCTGGGCGAAACAGTCCAGTGACAGCAGGGGCATCAGGAGCGAGACCTTCGTCCTCGGAGAATTCCAGTTCCTCCGGGTAGTCTTCAACTTGGTCAGAGTCCTCCGAATAATCCGATTCTCGATGACGAGAAGTCCCTCGTCGCGCTGAAGCGGAAGGCTGTGGCAGCCCAGGAGCTTGAAGAGGGGGAGCAGGTGCAACGTGCTGCATACCCACAGCAAAGATGGTAGACAGCGCTGTGTTCAACATAGACTGGAAATCCACCTGGGGAGGCACAGGCGGAGGTTCTGCCCCACGTAAACCGGCCGCTGTTGGTGTGTAGGTAGCCTCAGGAACTTTGCGGGAGGGCAAAGAAGCCTGTCCTAAGCCAGCCGTAGAAACATCCGGCAGAGACTGCGAGATGGTTCTTGACAACAATAGCGGCCCACGAGGATGGGACTGAGAAGGCAGGACCAGATCCGCTGCAAGCGGGGTGGAAGGCCGGGCAGCAGCAGCAGCTTGGCGGGCTTTATCGAACTGCCTCTCCAAAGCCTTATGACTGCGCAAGGCGTCCCTGTCCATGGTTGAAGAGGACCTGGCACGCGAAGAGGCACTAGAGAGCGACGGCTGCCTGCCTGCACCCTTCTTAGCTGCTCTGGGCTGGCGAGGAGGGCTGACCTCCTGCTCGAGGTCAGAGGACAGCGAGGAGTCTGCCATCCTGATCTGGCGCCCGCGAAGTAGGGGCACGCACAGATCGCACAATATTAAAGGCTCCTTCCTCTAACAAAGAATGTCCTTTTTTTTTAATTTCAATAATTTAATAATCCAATATTTATTTATTTTTTATTTATTTATTTATTTATTTATTTATTTATTTTATATAGCAACAGAGAAAACTATATACAGAAACTATATACAAAATGCCCGAAGGCACCCAAAACGACCCAAAGGCCGAAATTGGGAAATAGGAGAGGAGCCACCCTCGGAGGTAAATCGGCAGGCAGACAAAATGGCAGACCGCAGTGCGACCAAAATGGCGGCTGCAACTGAAACCAAAATGGCGGCCGCAACTGGAACCAAAATGGCGGCCGCCCGACTGCAAACAAAATGGCGGCTGCGCGAAGAACCGCTTCTAAGAGGCAGGCCAGCCACGTCAAAGGCTGGAAACTGCCGAAAATCACACCCCTGGGCTGAGGGAAGCCCACCGGAGCGCTGCAACCCCCCGCGGTGCCGCCCGTGGGACTCCGACGGGACAGCAACCGCTGGCGCCAAGCCGAAAGGAGCAGCCGTCCGCAGATCGGCCCACGCTCCAAACCGCCGCTAGCCGGACCAAGTCAATCAAAAAAACGAAAAATTGGCCGGAAAATCCGTGCTTCTAGCGGATTTCAGCGAGCGGTAGACAGGCAAGCCGGATCCGCCCTGAATGGTCGGAATCCGGCGGCTGAGGCGCGCGCGAAGCGCAGAGGTCCGGGACGGCCTGGGACACCCAGACACGTCCCGACCACTCAGCTGCTGATCGGCAAGCGCGGAAAGGAAATTGACGAAAAAAAAAGAGTCAAAAAGAGCCGTAGCCCTCTCCGTGAGAAAAATAAATCAAAAATAAAGAAAAGACCTAACGCGATGGCTAAAGAACAGCAAAAAGGCACAGAGAGCAAATATTCCAACCCAGTCTGTCAGCAACTGAGTGAAAGACTGAGGAATTATGGGACAGTGGGCGTGGCTGGCACAGAGAGAGAGGACAAGAGAAAAAAATTCATCACATCTTTCACCCAGTTGCTGTCAGGAAGTGAGGAAGTCTCCCAGCATGGAGTGGAGACGCAGCGCACTGGAAAATCCTTGTTGTTATTTGCTGGCTAAAGGGAATAATAAAATTAATTCAAATTTAAATCTGTGCAATTTTTGATGTCAAGTTCATAGTTTTGAAAATTCTGATGACAATTTCACACCATCCTTTCTCATATGCCAGTCAAGTGGCACAAAACAAAACAAAACAAATCACCAAAACCTCCATTGGGGTAATAGCAAAAAAATGGAAAAAAGCTGGTGTAAATTGAACAATGAAAAGACAAATGGTTTGCTTCTTTAAGCTTTTAAGTGATTTTCATACCAACTTCATTTGAAGTGGACTTAATTGGTTCATTATAGAACTGTGAAAAAACAATATGAAACTTGGCCCTTTCCTTTATCTCCATATTCTTTCAGGTGCTACTCAAGAAAAGGATTAAACTGGGCAATTCACTCGTGTTCCAATGGAGATGATCTGGTAATCACCAGAAAATGCTTGCTGTCTGGCTTTCACTGTTCACTATGTTTTTGCAACAAAATTTACAATGGCAATAATATGCTTCAATACATCTTTCCAGTATTTGATTTCTGGCTCTCAGTACATTCATTTATTGTATTGTACATGCATCATTCTTCTGCAAAAAGTCATGCTCTTTTGGTGTTGGGTATTTTCTTTTTTCATGCTTCTTGATGTTTTGTTCATATTTATTCCAGTTTGAAAAAAAAATACTTTGCATATCCATGGATCAATGAAAGCTTACAGGCAAAGCAGAGAATATTTCCTGCTAATACAGATTTCCAACTATATATATATATATATCTCCATTGGATAATGTGCTGAAGCTTCCTAGTTTTCATTAATGTTCTGAAAATATTCATTTCCTCTGTCTGTTGATATAGTTGAAGGATATTTTTCAGTAAATTTTGAAAGTCCTTCTGTCTATAAAGGAGTAATAGGGTAAAGAGGTTGGTTGGTGTATTAAATTCTTTGTTGGTCTTAGATTGAGAGCTGAGCTAGAAGCAAGTATCTGATTTTAAGAGGATGATGGCTCTGATGGAAACCTGATGGAAATTAGAGATTTAATCTGTAACTATTGTTAGTTCGTTTTTCTGAGTCTGGCAATGAAAACAATTGTATAAGTTTAGATTGTGTTTTTATGGCTTCCTTTCCTTACCTTCTGTCTTTGATGGGGGAGCTGCCTCTGGGGTATAATAACTACACTGTTTCTGCATTGCCCTTTTTGGATCTAATGGGCTACTAGAGTTGTATTGTTGTAATGCTAATGGGTAACATTTATTCCTGCATGACATTTATGGAACGAATTGCCACCTATCACCACAGCAACAAGACAATTACAGAAGCTTAGTAACTGGAAACAATACTGATATTGTTTGTTGTTATTGACAGGTTAGTATGTTTGTTCTTCTGTTGCCCAATTCAGCGCAGGCAGAGGCAGTCAATCAGATGTCAACTAGGATTTGTCAGAGGTGCTGCTAAGAATATGTGGCACAGTAAGAATGAATAAATATACTTTATCTAGGAACTAAACCTGAACTAAAATCTACTTCATCGAAGGCAGGGATGTCAAATTCATGGCCTGCGGGCCAGATGCGTCCATGCCTGGATTAGCAAGGGGGAGGGAAAGTCGTGATGCATCACGTAATGCCACAATGATGATGCGAGTTTGACACCCCTCATCTAAGGAATGACTGAAAGAACTAGAATCACAGACTCTATAATATCTATAACTCCCTAGGCTAGCTTTTTTTACGCCTCAGAGCAAAAAGACGGAGTAGTTTATGATGAAAGAACTAATAGCTTTTTTTAAATTGCAAAATTATTGGAGGATTTTTTCCCCCCAAAATATTTATATGCTGCCCTACTCCCAAAGGACTCAGGGTGACAAATACAGGTTAAAAAACATACAATAATAAAGGAAATCCTAATTAAAACCAATTAAAACCAATTAAAACCGATTTGATTTCATCTACAATCTTTCCTGATTTGCACCAAATCACAGCACAAATGTGCCCATATTTTTTTTAGCCATGTTTCCATGACATTGGTTTATCTCACCTCCAGTCCATGAAAGACACTTAAGTAGTTCTTAATTTCCCCAGAGTTAAATGTAGTGCTTCTCCTCTTCAGCAAAAGTTTCATCAATAGCTGAAGGAGGTATAAAATTGGTTATGCTTTTCTGTCATTTAAAGCAGAGAGAGAAAGACAGATGACCAGGTTGGAGATGAGACAAGGGGACGGGAAAAGATCACAGAAGCATGTCTTGTCCATTTCGGGGGGACTTTGGGCATGGCTGTCCCTTCTGGTGTCAGATTTATCTGTTGCCATTCTTCTAAAGAACATTTAAAGAATGCTAAAGATTTTAGACAAGTCTTTTTTTTCCCTAGCAACTTTGCTTTTGTTGCATGTAAAGAATTCAGCATCTTCACTATCTTCTAAGAAGATATATGCCACAGGCTAGAAAATCAATGATGCTCCAGAAGACTAAGGAGAGCAAATGTTCAAAAAGGGGAAGGAGGAAGACTGGGAAAACTTTAGGTCTCTCAGCCTGACATTTATACTGGGCAATGTCCTTGAACAGATTTTCAAGCAGCATGTTTGGGAGCATGTTACGATTGACAGGATCCAGTGTGGATTTGTCACATACAAACTATGCCATACTAAGCTTATCTTCTTCTTTTGTAATAGTATTTAGCTCAGCAGGTCAAGGGAATGCTATAAATGTAGCATACCTGGGCTTCAAAAAAATTTTGACAGAGCTTTTCATGGTATTCTCCCTAATAAAATGGTAAAGTATGTCAGTTAGACTTACAGTGAGCTGAAAAAGTACGTGTAAAGAGTGCTCATTAACGGCTCTACTTTAGCTTGGAGGCAAATATTGAGTAGAGTTACAGAAGGCTCTTTCTTGCTCCTTGAACTATTCAACATTTTTTTTTTATCAATGATTGGAGGAGGGAGTTAAGCGAATTTTTAGACAATCTTCAGATAACATAAAGCTAGGAGGCTTGGTAAAATGTTAGATAATAGAAGATTCAAAAGGATATAGGGAAGCTTGAGCAGGAGACTAAAATGGATAACATTTAATTTAGAGGAAAAAATATTTAGTTCTGTATTTGGATAGGAAACCTATAAGATATTTGTATAGGATGGGAGAGATCTGGCTTGGCAGTAGGGATCTGAATATACTTCTCAGCCACATGTCCTAACCGTGTGATGCAGCTGCTAAAAACGTCAAATGCTTTCTTGGAGCACATTAATAGATGCATTGAATCCAGATTATGGGACATAATTGTTTCACGATACTCTGTCCCAGGCAGATCCCATTTGGAGTACTGAGTCCCGATCTGAGCCCCAGAGTTCTAGTACATCAGTAGCAAATTGGAACAAATTCAGAGGAGTGCTACCAAGATTGTAAGAAATCTGGAAACCAAGCCATGTGAAGGACAGTTAAAGGATTAGGGTATGTTTAGCCTACAGGAAAAAAAAAACCTGACGGGAGATATAATAGCAGTCAACAAAAATCTGAAGGGTTATCCTAGGAGAAGAAATGGACTTATTCTACATTGCCAGGGGACTGGACCAGAACCAATTGTTAAAATTATGAGGAAGCAACTTCAGATTAGAAATCTGGAGGAATTGCCTGATTGTGCAACATGTGGAACGGACTAGCACATGAAATAGTGAATTCTCTTTTCTAGAGGTATTTAATCACAGGCTGGATTGGCAGCTGTCAGAGATGTTTACTGGATCCTGTGCTGCTCAGGAAGATTGGGCTAGATGTTATTCAAGATATCTTCCAACTCTATGATTCTATCTCAAATAATGGATTATATTTTCATGCAGTTCTCCATGTGTGCAGTCCAGGACAATCCTCCTCTAAAGCACGCAGGCAAAGAAATTAATGTATTTCTGTATAGCCCAAAGGCAGAATAGGAAATGAATTTGGTCTGTGCTGAATGGGTTACACCATCTCTCAACTTGCCAGTTAGGGCTCTTCTGAATCCATCCATGAGCATATCTCAGCAGGGAGCAGGAATGTTTTTGCCTTGCTGATACATTACCTATGCCTTTTAATGGAAATAGTCATTTTGATCATACTGATACATGCTTGGGATGTTTTAACATGTTCTCAGTAAATTGATTTTGGATTTACACACTTCAGCTGCCCCAGAATGTTGGTGGCCAAGTCAGTCTAGCAATCAGGAGTAACTATAGAAATCACATGGTCTCTTTGTCAAAATAATTCCAGTGGCTACTGCCTGTCTGTTAAAATACGTGATTCAGAATCCTGTACTATATATATATACTCATACTATTTGGGATTCTTATTTGGGAAGCCAACTTTTCCAGACTGTATAATTGTCTGGAGAGGTCTTCCTCTTGATCTTATCAGCACTGAAGGAATATTTGAGGAAATTTGAGAAAAAAGGTCTGATGACTTTTTGAAACATCCTTTTGCAGTTTGGAGCTAATAGCCAAGGGGACTCAAAACTATTTCCCTCTCTGCTATCTATCATTCCTGGCAGGCAAAATGTTTTTATTTAGTCTGTCCTGCAATAGTTGACTGTTGAGTCAAGTCTGCTCTATTAATATATTTTATGATGTGTATTAATCTCTTTTCTGAATTTGATTTTAATCTCATCAGTTGTAAGTTACTTTGAATTGTAGGTTGTTTTTTTAAACTCTAACTAAATAAACTGGGAAGCAACAGTCAAGGACTTTGGCCCTGTTTTGGTGACTCTGCAGTGCAAACACCTAATGAATCTTGTACGTTCATGCAAATACTGTGGTCCTCAGATGCATCCAGCACTAATTCAGATACTAGTCAATTTATTACTGCACTGTGTACATTAAGCAGCAACAGATTGCAATACTTTTATGCTGGTATCACAGATTTAAATAAAATCAAACGCTGATGGAGAAAACAAGAAAGAAAAGAGTCAGTATGTTTCAACTGACCAACCTTTTGGAATGTGCAGCATATAAACGAAGTAAGTAACTTTTCTACTATCTTCCCAGAGTTGGAAAGGGGTTGAAAACTATCTACTGTAATAGTGCAATATTGTTTACTAATAAGACTTCAGGTGATCATTTAGAACATAGGTGAGTAGGCGAAGAAAAGGAATGGGAAATCCTAATAGCTCTGCAGTTTCCCTCTGCAAACCACTGATTTTAGATGTACTGAAATCCTATGGATATTTGTGAGAGCTATCTATTTATAGTCCACAAACTTTTCAAGAATAACATGTAATTTACAGACTGAAGGAATATTTTCATGAATGATGTCCTTCAAAGGAGATATTCCAGAAATGAAAAGATGGGTGCAGAAGTAAAAGCAGAATGGAGAAATCAATAAGGAACTCTTGAATTCCTTATTGATTTTGTACTCCTATTGTACTCCTTCAATAACATTTCAGTAATACATTTGGAGTTTATTTTCTTACTTTAAAGTATTCTTCTTTCCAGAGGAAAAACTCTTTCGGGTAACTGGAAAACAGGCCCTTCGCACATTTGAGTTATGCCAATCTGAGCTATGTGCCACATCCCTAAATCACCATGATGCTCTCAACCTCATGGATATCTATGGCAACTAAGTTTTGGTGCACAGTCAATGTCACAAAAACAATATTGTGATTCTTGTTGTAGGGCTGTGAGGCAGATAGTTTTTCACAGGGAATCTCTTACTTTGTCTCTTAGATCCTTAGATCATGCCCTGTAGTGAAGAAGGCATTACTGTGCCTTAATCCCATTCTTCATCTTGCTCACTGGGTTTTGAAGGTAGCATTTTTGCTCTAATGCACTATAATCCTTTTTCACCCCTCGCTAAGAAAAAACCAAATGCAGCAACAAGAACAGTAAGAATAGAGCACTGATTTTTGTTATATTCCCTTGGATAGCTAGAGAGACACTGGGTAATTTCTCAGGAACAATGGGGAAGTTTGGTGGGAAGTCAAAACACTAGCCTGTCAAAGTAGCCAGTTTGGACACAACCTTAACCAGAATCCAGGACTGTACAATAAATATCTAAATGATGTGAAATTCAGATGACATATAGGACAGTAGGAATCATTGCTGAAGAAAATGTGTATGTAAAGTTAAAAGCGTTTGTGACCAAATTGTCTAACCTAACCTAAAACTTGTTGGTGCAAGACAATTTACCTTCCAGAGAGTTCCATTAAGGGCATGTCAAAAAAGTTGATATGGCAGCCATGTGATCAAAGTCACTCTCCTTTTTCTCCATGGACTTCAGGTACTAAGCTTTGATTGGCTGCCATCTTGACTGTTTGAAACCTCTTCTTGACTGCCTTTTTCTGATATCAATTGTCATTATAAATGAACATGTATCAATAACATGGTCCATACTCTAAACATCTAGAACTATAATGTTGACACTAACACCTGAAACTGCTTGGTTTTTTTTAAAGTAAGCATCAAATACAAATATACTGTTGCTTTAGGAAAGTAAGGACAATAATTGGTTCTATTGTTGCTGCTGTGACTCTGAAAATGCAAATAGTGGGCTGATTGCTCCATGTTGTTTGTTGCTTGATGGGAAAAGCTTTCCGTGGAGGACTATGGACTAAGATTTACAGAAATAGGATTATATTGCCCTTAATCATATTGCCCCGTGATCATTAATGTGTTAAGATATTTAATGTAATAGTTGGAAAAATAAAGTGTATAATGGGTCAGATCACACAATTGTAGTTGATTGGTTGGAAGGTGTGGGCTCCTGCATGAAGCAATCTATGTTATGATTGGTGGATGAGAAGGGGGAGTTTCCTTTTCCACCACCTTTTTCTTCTGGGTGCTCTGTATGTTCTGTGATTTACCTGACGATTTACCTCATGATGTAGTGATGTGCCTGACTATCTTGTTTGCCGTAAATATAAATGTACAATATATTTATTTATATAACACTACAAATTTGTATCAGTGTCTCTGACTCCATTTGGACACCGGCTGTGCAATTCCCTGACATAATGTTGTCCTATTTCTGAAAACGTGAGTACTGTCCTATTTCATGAGAAATTTACATCCAATTCTGCAGTTGTTTGTACATTTATGCAAAAAAACCCTGTTACTTCTAGTATAGTGATAAAGAAAATTGATGTTGGGAAATACCCAACCAGGAAGGGAGGAGGACTCAAGCAAGGAATTAGCCTTGAATCTTTGCGCAGCTGCAAGAGATTTAGAAGTGAGTCATCCCCCCCCCCCCCCAAGCGTCATGGAGTATTCTATCTGTTTCCAAGAAAAAGCAAGGCATCAAGGAAGATTCCTGTATTATAGGAAGACTATAATAAAGTAACTAGCTTCAACTCAGAGCATGTGGTTCTTGTGGTTTGTGCCTGGCAATTGGTATTCAGATTATAAAGTAGAATTGGTGATATCTGATATTGGCAATATCCCTAACCCCCATATAAAGCTTTTTAGTTAACTTTTTCCATAATGTTAGTCTAACCTATGACATTGTTCTGATGATAAAATTAAGGGGCGGGGGAAAGAAAACCATATACAATGCAAAAAACTCTCTGAAGGAAAAGTGGAATTGTAAATGTAGATAATAAATTAATGGGACTGCAGACAATAAGCATACGGAAGAATTTATATCACGGTCAGAGTTGTTTAATCATAATTGCTATATGATTATAACGATCTATTTCCAGAAATGTATGAGACTTTGAACTTTTTCAGTAAACTGATATAAATTTGAGATATTCCCAGTTACTATCACATAGGACAAGTAGAGGTAGAGGTCCTATAAAACTAAGTTTTTTGTCAAAATGTTGATAGATGATAGATAGATAGATAGATAGATAGATAGATAGATAGATAGATAGATAGATAGATAGATACTGTGTTTCCCCAAAAATAAGACCCTGTCTTATATTTTTTTTGAACCTTGAAATAAGCGCTTGGCCTTATTGCCATGTGCTCAGGAGCCCGATTGGGCTTATTATCAGGGGAAGTCTTATTTTGGGGAAAACAGGATAGATCGATAGATGATAGATAGATAGATAGATAGATAGATAGATAGATAGATAGATAGACAGACAGACAGACAGACAGACAGACAGACAGAAAGAAAAATTCAAATAGGGATGGGATGCAATTTAAGTTAGGATAGTGAAATTTACAGTGATATTTGAAGCACATTGCAAACATAACAACATTGTCTTTGGATTTCTCCAAACCTGTTCCACGAAATCCTCCGCAGACATAGAGTTTTCCTTCCACAGCACCAGCACAGGTAGAGTTGGTTCTTAGGGAAAGAAGTGGGTAAGGCATAGGTGGTCCTTCTCGCCAATAGTTCCCATCAGGGTTATAGATCTCCACGACATCAAGACATTGCCGTGCTTGTCCTCTGTCACGCTCAAGGCAGCCAATTCCACCTGTAGAGGGAGAGAGAAAGAGAGATTCCAAAGAGAATAAAAATGGCTCATCAGAATGAGTCTTCTCACTTTCTGGGAGCTAAGTTATCCTTTTCTCTCCAATGTCACTCCTTCAATGTTTTTCACTCTTGCAAAAAGAAATAATTTAACATTCTATGAGGAAGGAATCAGTGGTGGGTTGCTCCCAGTTCAGCCTGTTTCGGCCAAGCCGGTAGTGGTGACGATGTGCCGTCACTGAACCAATTCTCTTTGACTAAGAGCTGGACCCTCCTGCCCGCCCCCACTTTATTCCTACCTTTATTTCTTGTTTTTTAGCCCAGCTGATAGGTGCAGCAGAGTGGATTGCCACACCTCAGCTGGGCAAAAACCTAACACACTTGCGTGGAGCGCAAGATTGGCGTGCGTGCGAGTGAAGCAAGCATTTGCACAGTGATCGCACGCAAAGCACGTGCACAAAGAGAACTGGTGGTAACACCGGTTGGAACACACCACTGGAAGGAATAATCATGCATATTAGAAAAAAATCTCTTTCCCCTTAGAAATACATGCTAAATTTGTATTCCAAAGCAGAAGACTCTCTAAAACAGGGGTGTCAAAATTGCAGCCTGCGGGCTAGATGCGTCACACTCTGGCCACTCCTACCTCAGTTTAGCAAAGGGGGAAAAAGTCACCATACATCACATGACAACAGCATGACACTGCAAGTTTGACATCCCTGTTCTAAAGTATTCAAGGTTAATTAATAAATAAACTAGAATCACAAAATGATGGAAAATAAAATGGAAAAAATTGAGAAATCTCTTTGAATATTTAATTTCTGGGAAATGCAGACTCTGAGGAATCCATTTATCAGCATCACATTCCTCCTCATTGTCATATAAAAACAATGAACATGTTATCTCTCTCATTTTCACAGATACAGAATAATGTGGTTTTATCTTGTAAAATATGGTATCTGCAGAACAGACGTGAATTGGAGGATGTGACTCTCATACCATGGGGAAAAAAATAAAAGCACATTTGCCACACGCGCACACACACACACACACACAGAATTTGTTTTTCAAAATTGTTAATTAAACATAAGAACAAAAGAACTCACTGCTTTCCTGTCAGAAACTTCCTACAATCCTTTGACAACTGCAGTTAAAGCAAGAAGTTTCTTTAGAAAACAACAGAAATAAACCATTTTTAAGGGTGTACTTAAAATATTCATCCAAACTGCTCAAATGATAACTTAGAAGTGCCTCCTAGGACAAAAAGGGGGAAAGAACTTTAATGGTCATACATTATTAAACTCTCCTAACATCAATGGAGGGACCTAGATGGTTACGCTATGTACTTGGGTCATATATGAATTCCCACAATTCTTTAGAAGAATTTCATAGGATTATGTACTTTGAAATCACATCCAAGGACGAATACAATCATTTTTGCATTTTTGTCAGGAAAAGTTGCACATAACCCTTTCCAGAATATCCTAGTTTTAGATAGAGAGTTAATTTGGAAAAGAAAATGAGCATATACCTTATTTGGTTCTTACAGGGCTAGCATTTCAATCCCTAGTAAATGTAATTAATGTTCACACTACCTACAAACATAGTAATTGTGAGTTGCGACTTATCACTAAGGGAAACAAGCCATTTTTTGTCACACCCCTAAATTCCATCTTGCACCCCCTGGGGGTACCAGGACATCAGGTTGCGAAACGCTGACCTAGTAGGAAGAATGGATGCTCACATTCATTGTAATGGATGAGCTAACTTATGACTTCTTCTATTGGAAAGAGCAGGACTTGGAAAGAATCTTGAGATTAAAACAATATCCTTGAAAAACAGGGGCATGTATAGTAAAATCCTCAGCAGTAATAGTTTAAACTAACTTATGAAACACTTTTTCATATTTGCTGCTGGGGCACAGAATTCATCTCCCATATCAAAAGACATACAGATTTGAGTTAGGATGGAAGGAAATATATTTTGTGGAATATTTGCACAAAAAATGCATTTATGTCAAATGGGAATTATCTGTGTGAGCATCTGGTCTAACAAAATGCTTGATGAAACGTTATTTGGACTTGGACTATAATACTTCTCCATCTATAGAATTCTCATTTTGAGGGAAGCCATGTGTAAAACTTGCTACTTGATTACCCAGAAATGCACAAGAAATGAAATTTCTGATAAATCCTTTGCAAATGTTCATACAATGAAATAAGGATAAATGTTTATGTACTGTAACCCGAACCAGCAACAAAACTTTTAACTGATTCTGTTACTTTGGGCCAGTCGCAGGCTCTGATCTTTCAAATAATTCACCAGAATTGATGCTCACAGATTATAATGGTATTCAGTTTGAAGTATATACAGTATAGGAATCTAAATGTTATAAATACTGTGCAATTGGATGATGTCTTAATTCCTGTAGTTAGATTATCATAGCTATTGTCACAAAATGGCAGCTATATTAGATATGGAGAGTTATGGGAAAATAATTGGTAAAATATTAAAGTTGTTTCTGGTCATCCATTTTAAGCCTCCCACCCTCCATATCACCCAACCATCCCAATAATTTTTATTTATTTTTTTTTATCTTTTTGCAGCAGTTGGACAAACATCTAAAGAAAACATTGAAGTATAGTCCTTTGCCAATTTTGGATCCCACAGTTTTTTTTTAAGGTTTGGAGTTTTTTGTATTAAAATATGCTAATTTTTTTATTAATTAAACATACATGATAGTTTTCTTCAAAAGATAAGTAGTGTATAACAAGTAAAATAGAGAATCTGACAGACTCTAGAAGTTCCCCAGGCACTTTGATATTTAAAATGCTGTTCTAGAGACTCCACGTTTAAGACATGAAATTTGAAAGAGGAATGGATATATTCATGGCCATGGTTTGTGCCTCACAACTTGCCTAATTTTGCTTCTTCCAGACACGCTCAGATTGTAGCTCAGGTTGCTGGGAATTTTAGAAGTTATACTTTCGATACATGTGCAAGCCCAGTCCATTTAGCTGGAAAGTTTAAACAAGTTTAAAATCCAAGATTGAAGGATATTGTCAAGCCCTTTCAATTCTTTGCAAATGAGAGCTATTATAGTATAGGACCTATTTGTCAGAGAACTAGAGAACTATTGGTGAAAACTATTACAGTATAGGACTCAAATAAAGTATGATGCTATTACATTTTTAAAATTTATTCTACCTACTGACCTTTATATTTTATTTTCTCTAGCTGGCCCTTATGGCTCTTGGAACACCAAAGTATGATAAAGCTAAGATCAAGTCTACCCATATAATTATTTAAATCAGATTTTTAGACCAGGGGCTGATGGCTATCTATGTGTTGTAAAATTTCTTCTTTGTGTCCAACAGGTTTTTGGATTGCCCTGGTTTTTTTTTAATGTTTCCCTCATTTAAAAATACATACATACATACTGTATATTCATACATATACTGAAGTTTGCCCCATTTTACGACCTTTCTTGCCACAGTTGTTAAGTGAATCCCTGCAGTTATTAAGTTAGTAACATGGTTGTTAAATGAATCTGACTTCCCCTTTAACTTTGCTTGTCAGAAGATTGCAAAAGTTGATCATATGTCCCTGGGACACTGCAACCTTCATAAATATGAGGCAGTTGCCAAGCATCTGAATTTTGATCACATGATCTTGGGGATGCTGCAATGGTCACAAGTATGAAAAATGGTTATAAGTCACTTTTTCAGTGCCATTGTAACTTCTAACAGTCACTAAATGAACTGTTGTAAGTTGAGGATTACTTATACTACACACTGTATATGAAGAATCCACAGTAGTAGGCGGGAATTTCTAGGGTGGGGACAGAGGTGGGTTTCAGCAGGTTCTGACCAGTTCTAGAGAACCGGTAGCGGAAATTTTGAATAGTTCGGAGAACCGGTAATAAAAATCCTGACTGGCCCAGCCCCCATCTATTCTCTGCCTCCCAAGTCCCAGCTGATTGGGAGGAAATGAGGATTGCAGTAACCTTCCCCTGGAGTGGGGAGGGAATGGAGTATCCTTTCCCTGCCATGTCCACCAAGCTATGCCCCACCAAGCCATGCCACACCCACCAAACCAGACCCACAGAACCGGTGGTAAAAACATTTGAAACCTACCACTGGGTGGAGCGTTGATTTGGGTTAAAGCCCTTGTATGTAGAAGCTCTTCCTAGCCCAAGATCTTTAATGTGTATGTGTGTATGTGAGACATTAGAAAGTGACCTTTGTAAATGAGGATACACAATTCTACGCTAAGCATTTATATTCATAGCTGTACCATTTACCTACAGCATTTCCTCTGCTAATACAAACAATTTGACCATGCTTTGGAATGTATGTTTCCGGATTCTCTGTGCATGACCTGAGATAATGAAAGTTGTGTCATTTGACAACTCCACACTAAATCTGACATAACAATATTTCTGAATTGTTTCAGCAGTTCAGTAAATGCTAATTGGCATCCTCATTATAATTCTTTTCACAGAAGGAAGCTCTACCAATTATAAATGTACTGAGAGGCCTTAGTTATGTGTCTTGACATTGATTGGTTTAGCATCCCAGGGGGACCTTAGTTAAACTTACATTGTGCCACTAACATTGCCTTGTTTGGAGTAGAATGTCTCATAAGGCATCCAGATTCTCATAGGTACCTACAAATTTCTCCAGGACAGAATCTACTATAAAGCTTTTCCCTTCCAAAGCTTTAGTGATCCATCCTTTCCACATACCCATGACAGATTCCAAAAATATATTCCTGGATTTTGATCCCACAACAGGTAAGGCACTGTAGTTCATATATTTTTGCACAATTATTCATGCCTTGATGAATAGGCATTACCCTTGATTCAACTTTGGAGGTCAGGAAGAAAATGACAACACAGTCATTTCTTTGTGGTGCAAGACTGAGATCTCTATCTTCATAGATTCCATTTGATTTCCTGTCATAGTGTTCTGAAACTAATTTTTATTTGTTTAGCTGAGAAACATTTTTCAATCCAAAGCAACTTCAGTTATTTATTTAAAATGTCTCTGCATTACATTTGGGCCACTTACCATTCCCCTTCCCCAAAAGTAATTAATAAGTTTGCAGGGGATGTGAGTGGACAGTGGAAGATGGAGAATGACAGTAGGTTGGGAATATTGGGAAAATGATGATGGGAAAAGGAGAAGCAAAAGACTACCAGGGAAGCAATGGAAGACTGAAGAAAAGCTCCATTTTTATCAGAGCCGAAGACCAGAGTAGAACAAGGAATTGGTGAACTCATCAATATTCCTCTCTGTATAAAGGAATCAACCTGGGATCACCCCCAAATGCTTCATACAAAGGCTCCCTACAAGGAGACAATGACTGAATTTACAGATAAATAAAACCAGCTAATGACTTACTAACTAAAAAGGATATTCAAATAATAAATTGGAAGTGTGTCTTCGACAACTTTCTTATTTTGGACTTAGAAAAGAGATGTGCTAAACCTATGAAGGAGTTCTTGAAAAAAGATAAAGAGATTATCAGTTTCTGAGACACCATTTAAAGAGAATGGACATTTACTTGGTTTAGGCTAAAATATAAATGTTGTAATTGCTGGTAAGTCTTAATGGATTTTTGCTGATTAAGACCAAATGGTGAGGCTTTAAAATTTGATAGGTAGGTAGGTAGGTAGGTAGGTAGGTAGGTAGGTAGGTAGATAGATAGATAGATAGATAGATAGATAGATAGATAGATAGAGATGATATAGAATGAATGAATATGGGAGAGAGAGATTTTTTATTTTTATTACAATATTAAACAAATGTGATAAGTTCCAAAACTATGTTTATTTTGATAAAGGGAGAGATCATTTTTACATATCTTTTTTCTTTTTTAATTGCTTTTTTACTATATACTTTTATTTCTATTTCTGCACTTTTTATTTTATTTTATTACTTTTTTATTTCTTTAATTTGCATTAGTTTTTTATCCTTATAACTATAATACAAATTAATATGAAAAAAGGAAAGGGAGAAGGGAGAAAGATGGGGGACAGGGTGTGCGTGTGAAGTGATTTATTGAAAGAAACAATAGGATCCCATGACTAGCTTTATGTTCTCAGATTCAGATTCTACCTTTGTTGTGTTATTGTGTTCTCAGGATGAGATTCTGCCTCTTTTCTGGTACTCAGTTGCTTGTGCAAGTTACTTGGTGGAGGTATTGTTCTCCCACAGAAGTACATTTTATCAAGTCACATCCACACAGTAGCCATTTTCTCACAGGCCATCATGCCAATTAGGATTATACATATTAAGTTAATGAAACTCTTAAATCATCTGCATGTTTTTCAGGCTTACGAGGAAATTAGAATAAAGATGTGTGCACTTTCATGAGATGCCATGTTTATATGAGGTGGGATGATTTTCATAACACAGGCCTAGAAAATGTGGAATTAAGTCTAATTTCACAATGTGTTCGAGATCAGATTGTAGAATTGTGACACATTTTTTTCCTGTAAATTACGTAGATAATTTAAAATCTTTAAATCATGCTGTACATGACCCAGAAGCTCTTGTATCTATATTACTACAAAAAAATATGCAAAGAGCCAACCAAGAGCTGATAATGATCAGTGGTCAGATTTAAATGTTAATTGACAGACAAGTTCTCATTTGGCTTCAGCAAGGCCAGAAAATCAACAGTTCGTCAAATGTGTTTCTATTTAGTAGATCACACATTTTGGGTGAAAACAAAGCAGAAGGTTATTCATCATTGTCTGCAAATATTGTAAGCTGAAAGAGGCCTAGCAAATAAATAGTGTGCACACTGTAGATTCAGAGAAAATACGGACTCACTTTTCAGAATCAACTTATTTTCTCTCAGTAAGAACTATTGTACGTTTACAATTAAAAATAGATTTATTCTTTAATTAAGTTCAACAGCATATGGTGATCTTCAGTTTTAATTTAAAACCCTCATACAAATATTCCCATTTATATATATATATTCTACCCATCCTCCTGAGAAACTTACATAATAGGTAAAGAAACTGTTTTCTTATGCATCTTTACTTTTTAATTGTGCTGATTTGTGCTGGAGCTGCCTCTTCAATACAATGTTTTCTGATTTTTAATAGCTTTCTCTGAACTCTAATAATGCAATGAATTCTAAGAGTTTGAAAAATTATTTAAATGAGATGGGTAACAAGTACATAATTATGAAATCAAATTATGGATAATAGGTGTTTATTTTAATGATAGAATTCTATAACATTGAGAGTAGAACATATATGTCCCAAAAAGTTATAGCCTTGTCAGTGAATATATCTGCATATAATCATAATCTAGAGGTCAGGGACAGAAGCTCGATAATTGCTTTGCATATGCAAAGCTTACTCAAAATGTAATTTGATTTTAATAATAAAGTCTAGCAATCACACAAACACACACCTGGACTATAATCCTAGTCTATCAGCAATGTCATTTAACTTTAAGAATTGACAGATTGAAAATATCATCCAAGAGATCTGATTTGTGCTTTTGGGTCCCTGTAAACAAGCATACTGCACACACATATACATACAGAGGCCCAAGTATGACTTCAATATTCTTATATTTTCCTTTTTACTTCCATGTGAAAGAGGAACGTGATACAATATAGTGCTGGTGTACTAGGAGTTAGGACTAGGAGAACTAGACTCTCAAATCAGTGCTTTTTTATTATATAAGAGGGCTTTTTGGTAATAATATGTGGAATATGTTAAAACACAATTAAATCATATATTTTAGGGCTCCATTCAAGGTCATTTAGTGTTCAACAAATTTATAAATGACTTGGATGTCAACTTCGCAGATAAATAATAAAGGGAGTAACAAACAATGCAGAATGATGGCAGAAACCAACAAAATTAATTTCAACAAAGACTAATGCAATTAAGTAAGGAAAATCAAAGACACTGATATAGAATGAAAGAACATATTGGGCAGCGGTACATGAAAAGGGAGTCTTGATCGATCACAAGCTGAACATGAACCAGGCAAATGCGTTCAAGATCAAGAGAAGTCAACATTCCTCTGTACTATGTGGTCACACCTAGGAAATTAAATCCAGTACTGGTCATTTAATATAAGAAGGATATTGACAAACTGGTGGAGGCTCAGAAAACAGCAACCAAGCTAAGAAGAGGCTGAATCTTTTTTTAGGAAGAATATTTGAAGGAGCTAGTATGATTAGCCCAGAAAAAAGAAGATTTTGGGAAGGTGTGATATCTGTCTTCAAATATCTGGATAGTACAGAAATATGAAAAATAAATAAGAATAAATCTGAATGGCTATTGTGTAGAAGAGAACAGAATTGTTAAGATTTGTTACCAAAGAAAATATTGTAGGGATTTTACAGTATAATAAAGAAACTAGATTTTGGCAGAATACTGGGTAGACCTTTCCTAACAGTAAGAGCTGTTCAGCCATAGAAAGATTGCCTCAGGAGATGATAGAGTCTCCTTCATTGGAGGTTTTTAAAGAGAGGCTAGATGGCCATCTGTTAGGAATACACTTGTAATGGATAATTTTACTGAGCAGGCAGATTCACCTGATGATCTGTGTAGTATCTTTCAAACTTTCAATTCTATGATACTCTGAAAGTACTTAAGTATTTTTGTTGGGTTGAAAGAAAACTAATTATCTGAAAGAGCCAAATAATATCCACACTCATATCCGCATTCATTCTCCTGCTAATAATGGACTGGACATGTGAAGTAAAAGTGTTATGGAGAGGTACCCATCTTTTTCTGTCCTAACACATGTGGTATTCTAAGTCAGCCTGCCAGATAGTTGCTCTAGTGCAGGGGTGTCAAACTTGCGGTGTCACAATGGCATCACATGATGTATTGGGACTTTTTTCCCCATCGCTAAACCAGGCGGGGGTGGAGCCAGGATGTGACGCATCGGGCCCACAGACTGCAAGACACCCCTGCTCTAGTGCTATATCATCTGAGAAAAAATATTGTCTAAATAGTAGTGGGTTTCAATTTTGTTTGCTACTGGTTCGCTTGTAGGTGTGAGCGCGCTTGCGCGCATGCGCAAAGATGTTCTGGCGGGTGGGCGGAGCCTCCCACCGCCACTGCTACTGGTTCGTCTGATCTGGGGCAAACAACCCACCACTGGCCTGAAAGCAACTTTGATTAGAGAGAAGTGGATTTTATACCCAGAGTCTTAAAATGCAATTCCAATGTTCAATAATACAAGTGTCATATTATTTTGTTTCCTCAAAATATACGTTAGAAAATGGCTTGTTGGAGAATATCCTTGCATTAAAACCTCCACTCATTTGGAAAGTTTGTAGGTCAGTAGAAATAACGGAGGAATAACGCTAGGAAAAAAAAGTGATATATCACAATTATATGCCTAATTTGCCTAATATTACCCAAATAGTTTTTAAAGATGTGCCCCATAACAGTTCCTAGAATTGTAAACTAAGTTGTGGTAGTTAGGAATTCTAGGAATTGGAGTTCCAGAACATCTGGAGCATACAGGGAAGGGAATGTAATGTACCTTCTATTTGAAGGTACTGTTTTTATTTTCTCAAATTTAACTCTTATAATATTACTGACTCATTATCAGAACTGAGCTGATTTCTCTTCATTCTTTAAGAATCCTGAAAAATCTAGGAATCAGTTTATTTTAGAAGGTGTGTAATTAATTCAAAATAACTCTTCAGGCTAAAGTAATGTGGCTTTTAAAAGTCTCTTCCTATGTCCTCCCTATTCTACTGTTTTTTTTTCACAGAGCTCCCTTGGTACCCCTTCAATAAGTATTTTATGAAGGCGATTTTCAGAATTTAATTGAACCTCACTTAACTGCTTAAAACTTTGTAAAAAGCTCTCAGCCAGAGCTGTGGAGAAAACAAGTTTTTAATGAGATGGAATTCCAGACTGAGGAAGATAAATAGAGATTCTTTGATATTCCAAATCTTTTATAATAGGATTTCTCCTTTAATGCTGCCTGCATGTTCTTATTTATAAAAATCAGGGATTACATAACAGACGAATAATGTTGCAAGAACGCCCTTCTTAGACAGGCTATTTCCCTTGCTGAAGTCTTATATTTCACAGAGAACTATTCTTCTGGAAGAGTTTGAGCTGGTGCCCTTGGCAAAGCCTCTTCTAATTTGCCAATTGTTGGTAATGAATTTCCAGAGATTCAGCTGTGAAGGATTTTTGCCTTTTCTTTTTAATGCAAGAGATTAAAATGCATGACCTCAAATGGTGCCTTCCCCATCTGGTTTTCTTCCAAAAGTAGCTGAATTCGATTGGCTCTGTCATTAGGAACACAATACCACTCTTTCTTGGGCTTCTGAACAAATATAGTTATGTTCCTGGGAAAATATGGGGAGAAACAGCTAAGATCAGTCAAATACTGTGAGTAGAATAAAGAATTGAGGAAATGTCCCTGTTCTTCAAAAAGTTATTTATCATTTAAGTAGCAAGGGCGTCTCAATAAGTTTTAACTAGGGCATCAAATCATGATGTGATGACTGTTGGTGGGGGGAGAGTGGGCAGTTTTTGGGAAAAACAACTCATTCCAGTTTTCTTCTTATCCTTTTTCTTTGCAATGGCACAAAATCTAAACTACATGATATGGTAGATCTGCAGCTTGCAGCTGACCCACCATTTCTTCCCCTACCAATATGTCCTAAGGCCTGCAACACCTCTATGGTCTTCCTTAAAGCAACCTGACTTTTTTTGGACTTCTGTGTGAGTTTGGGAAAAAGCGGTTCCTGCTTTAAGATTCTATAAATGACTCATTTTATTTTCACAAGGCACTTTTGCTAAAAGCCTGAAAAATTTAAGCTACTTTAATGAGGACCAAAATGATGCTATAAGACCTCTGTTGGAGTTCTTCCAAATAGCTTTCAACTGTGCAGGGCCTATTGGAGTTATTCATTGAATATATTTTCCTTTTTCTTCTGAGGTCTTGCTCTTGTATGTTAGATTATGTTAAGCAGGCTTTATTCTGCAGGTATTGTTGTTTAGAATTTCAAGACAGAAATTCTATCTTGGCCGGGAAACCTACTGTTCTTCTCTTACCAGAAATAGACTGAAATATCACCTCCTAGGTCCTAGGCTGTACACATTTAATAAATCTTACTTCACTTGTATGTACACATATACGTACATCCACATGAAAAATAAGGGCTTTGAAAACAAATTGTCTTCCAGTTCCCTGCATTTCTCTTTTTGGGTCATAAACTGTCTCCTAGCTCTCTTGATATTTAGTTTAGAATTAAAAAGCCACCATTAGCTAGTGTTTCCCCGCCAAAATTAAATTCCTTTAATTCCTTCACCTCTCAGTTCCAAATCCAAATGATAGAAAACCCATTCTTTTTTCCTTTTGCTAGAACATGGTGAGTATGTTTGCATTTTTTAAAATAGATGTAACTGTTGATGACTGTGGCAACACAAATCTATGCCCCCCCTTTTTTTAACCCTTCACCACCAACACCCCTTGAATGTTTGCAACAGCAGGATCTTCCAAACAGAAAAAGCTTTTTCATACTGGAATCCAACAAATAAAAATAATACCTCAAATGCCTAGAATTAGAATTAGGATAGAGTTGGAAGGGACTTTGGAGGTCTTCTAGTCCAGCCCTCTGTTCTGGCAGGAGACCCTATACCATTTCAGATAGGTGGTTGTCCAGTCTTTTCTTAAAAACCTCCAGTGATGAAGCCCCTACGGTTTCTGGAGGCAAGCTATTCCACTGGTTAATTGTTCTCACTGTTAGGAAGTTTCTCCTTAATTACAGGTTGCTTCTCCCTTTGATTAGTTTCCAACCATTGTTTCTTGTCCTGCCCTCTGGTGCTTTGAAGAATAATTTGACCCCCTCTTCTTTGTGGCAGTCCCGCAAATATTGAAAGCTCTGGCATAGGCCTTTACTGTCATTCTGAGTCCATGACTGGTCAATGGATGAAATAATAATTCACTGAGCAGGGCTGTCAATTATTTTCCCCCTCCCCTGTTTATTCTCTGTTGCTTTTTTATATGCAGAGATTATTTCTGAATCCTTTTCCTGTATCTTTAAGGAGGAAAAACTGTGGGAACTTTTGTATGAGGGAAGTTGTTTGCTAGCTTCACAAAGATTCAGGAGGGACAATGATCAAAATAGAAAATCTGAGCAAATATACAACAGAGGTCCTAGATAATAATGTTTTCATGTACTCGAGAAGCCTCAGCTTCATACTCAGAAGACCATTAGGCCAATCGTACTGAATTGCAAAGTCTGAAGCATTGAGACTAAGATGCTGAAAACGCCACAGAGACCAGAGAGATAATTTAATGATTCTGCACACATTAATAAAGATAATTAATTTTCTTGTGGCCATCCTGCCAACATCTGAAGATAAGAATAAATTTCTGCAGTAGTTTCCTGCCAGAGAGACTGGAGGAAAAAAATGACAAAACATGTCATGGTGTTATAATACGTATAAACCATCTAACTCATACACTTGTGTTCAATTTGGGGCATAAGTATCAAAGCCATAGATTCACGCTGGGATGTTGTAATCCACATTTCTTCTATGTTTCTATATTTACACTTTGTACTGGATTCCTGTGGTGGCTGAGCTTTAGATCAATATTTTACCTTGTATTCTTATGCGTGTAAATTGACCTGGAACGACATACCTATGTTGACATCCCAATTAAATCTGCAGAGAGATTTGTAATGTACTAGTGCAGACTATTTCCAACATACCACCTTCACCCTCCAGGTAATTCTGCAATTCCCAGAATTTTCCAATCAGCATGCTAATCAAAAACAGAGACTGCACTGGCTATATTGTTGTTTTGTTAAAATTAAAAAAAATAACAGAACCAAATTATGCACTCCGATTGGTAAGTAAGAATGCAGTTTCCAGAGTGATGCAGGAAATAAAACAAGGAAAAGTGTAATACAATAAGTGTATAAAATGGAGATGTTCTTTGCCAGTTATTTCATACTGTTTTCTTTACTAATAAAAAAAGTTTGCTCATCCTTAGTTCATTGACAAAGCAATACTTCTTATATATATATTCTCCCTGTTCCTTTTCTCTAACTTACAAGAAAGAGAGTGGTAGGGGAATGAAATATTTCATTTCATAGAATCAAATTGCTAGGAAAAAATAAAAAGTGGCCCCTCTATCTCTTAAAAATCTGTTTGCTCTTACCCAGGACATAAATCTCATGGTTGACTACAGCTGTGCTGAAGCGGTATTTCGAATACTTCATTGGCGCGCACTCGGTCCATTTGTCTTGGCTTGGGTTATACTGCAACGTTCGGTTGCTTAATCGATCAGGCTCATCATCGGGAAGATCCATCTGTGTAAAATATGACAGCCATATAATAATACAGCATTTGGAGCCCTCTATACACGCCTGCATGCTATTAATCATGGAGGACAGCTGAGCAGATAAATAACACAAAGACATCAATTATAGCTGCAAAGTGATTCATACCAACTAGTGGAACCCATGACTTGTGGTTTAGAAGTACATTGAAGAAGACACAGGAATAACAACAGATATATATTCTGCAGCAAGGAAGCTGAGGAACTGGGTAATAATAAACCATCTATAGACCCAGCTGTGACAGCACATAGCTCTTTTTACAAGGATGCCGTGAAGTCTCAAAGAAGGAAGTCAAAAACCACTTATTTCCCCCTTGAGATCAAATTTTGATTTAGCTTCTTATTTGATTAGGCCACAACTTCCCAGAGGGAGTTTGAAGATTTATCTACTAATGCTTTAGGCGAAATAAGATTACATAACAGTAAAAACTAAACTCTGCTCTTCTTTTATTTTTGAATGGATTTTGAACTCATCTTTAGTATGCCACCCCCCATTTTTCTTTCTCTATTGTCATCAGAGAAGGGAGGGGAAGGAAAAATAATTATTAGACCTGATTGTAGGAATAATATTGTCTCCATTTATATCAGTGGTGGGTTTCAATTTTTTTAGTACCGGTTCTGTGAGCATGGCTTGGTGGGCGTGGTGTGGTGTGGCTTGGTGGGCGTGGCAGGAGAAGGATACGGTAAAAGCTCCATTCCCACCCCACACCAGGGGAAGGTTACTGCAAAATCCCCATTTCCTCCCGATCAGCTGGGACTTGGGTAGCAGACGGGGGCTGGGCCAGTCAGAATTTTTACTACTGGTTCTCCATACTACTCAAAATTTCCACTACCGGTTCTCCAGAACTGGCCAGAACCTGCTGAAACCACTTCTGATTCATATGCATATTCAAACTGCTACATGCATGTATGTCAAGATAGATATACTGTAAGAAATTTGAACTTTTTTATTCAGTAAGTTTTAATAAACTGAAAACAGTAGCTCTTTAACTAGAAGGAAAATGTACAAATTTAAAAATACATATTTTCTTTTTAGCACTCATATTCATACCTGTTATAAAAGAGATCAGCAGCTATATTACTATTTTAGCACATGGGCTGGTAGGTTAGTAGTAACAGTCTTAATGCAAAGTTATAAATGGAGGTAAACAAATTAATATTGACCAAATAAAGATTGGGAAAGAGATGCAATGGAAATTGCAGGGCAAGTTTAGGAAAACTATATGGGCAAAGCTCAGAAAAGGTTATAGCAGTTGTGTATGGAGCTAAAATAGAGATTATAATTGCAATTGTGGCAAATATCTGTAAGATGAAGGTGGAAGTTCATTCTCTGAATTTGTTGGTTGGTTTTTGAACATTTCATTACCAGACTAAGTTATAATGTGGTCAGTAGGTCTTGTGATGGGAGGATCACATCAGATGAAGGTCTTGTGATGGGTCAGGTCAGGTGAGGGTGCTTGACATCTTTCTCTGCAACGGCTATCCGAAAAACTTTATATTCTGACACACAGCACAACGCACCATGCAAACCACAATGCACCATGCAAACCACAACGCACCATGCAAAAACTAACCCTACCATATAGAAAAGACAGCCAGAATTCTCTAACCTCTAGGAATAACAATAGCCCACAAACCCACCGCCACACACTGCCAGGAATTATCCAGAACCAAAGACAAGATACAGGAGGATAAAAAGAACAATGTAATTTATAAAATCAACTGTAACAATTGCAACTAATTCTATGTGGAACAAACATCAATTGAAAACCAGAATCCATGAACACCAGCTGGCAGTCAATCACCACAATCCCAAATCCCTAATTTCTACCCAAACTGACACCAAATAGCACCAAATCAATTGGACCAATACAAGAATTATGGGCTACCAGGCACACGAGTTTATCGAAGCCTGGCACTCTGGAAGCAATTACATGAACAGACATATCAACCTACAACCAGCCTACAAACCCCTCAAAATTCAAATCAACAGCACAAACAACCAGCAATGGCACTGAACCTGAACCAACCCAAGCACCCCATCCCACCCCCAAACCAGCACTTCACCTCCCAATGAACCTCACTTAATGTGACCCTCCTATCACAAGTCCTACTGACCAAATCCAGCTCTTATAAACAGAAGAACATCCACAATGACATTCCCTAAATTCCATTGAAGATGTTACCTATCGGTAATCTGGTAACAAAATGTTCGGAAACCAACCCATAACTTTAGAGAATGAACTTCCATCCTCAGAGATTATGATCTGTCCCCCCCCCTTCAGAGACCCACAAAAACACAGCCAGCCGAGGGTTAAGACTCACTTGGCACACTCTGCAGTTCTTATCTCAACCTTGGCAGCGATATGCACACCGTCTGCCAAGGACTTTATTGGTTTACACAAACAAGAAAATCACCTACGTAGCTTTGCCGTTCATCCAGCTTCCAAGACTACGAGATTGCTCCGTTTGTTTAGCTGTGCAGTTAGCTTTGTTCGTCACGAACTTCGTGACCCATTGTACTGTCTTAAATAGATATGCTTCTGGGTGTGGTCCAGTGAGTCATGGATCCTATGACTCCAATCCAATGACTCAGGATTTCCTCATACGCCGCAGCTGCAGTACCCTTTTCTCTCGCCTTCTTTGGCGTGCGTCCAGGAATGACGTCTCTCCCTCACTCTCATCTGAGACACCTGTTTCCCCACTACTTGGCTCTCTTTCAGCTGGCACCTGAGCCGGTGCCAGAGGGGGAGGGCTGGGAGATCTGGCTGGCTCCTCTTCCTCCTGCTCAGAGTTGCCTTCCTCCAAAGGGATAGGCTCAGAGGACGGGGCCACAACACTATCCCCCACCGCAGGGCCCTTCCCCCGGGTCTGACGGTCGGGATGGGGTCGGGACGGGAACTGTTCGTGGAAAGTCCGCACCAGGTCAGGGGCCTGAACGGCAGATGCGTCCACCCAGGTGAAATCCTCGGCCCCGTACCCTTTCCAAGCGATGAGGTATTGGAAGCGCCCCTTCAGCCAACGGGAGTCCCGAATACTGTCCACCTCATACGTCGAGGCGTCGTCCTCGTCGGCTGCGGCTGGGGGGGCAGGCGGCGGCGGGCGGCGGAGACGGCTAGTGGGAGTCTCAGGGACCAGGAGGGACCGATGAAAAACGGGGTGGAGCCGCATGGAGCGGGGTAGAGTCAACCGATAGGCCACCGGGTTGATGACCGCCTCGATGGGGAAGGGACCGATAAAGCGGTGGGCCAGTTTCCTCACCGGCTGGTCCGTGGGGAGGTGTTTCGTGGACAGCCACACCCGATCTCCAACTTCCAGCGGTGGCGTCGCCCGGCGGCCGCGATCGGCGAACCGTTTATAGTCCTCTTTCGCCCGGATCAGCTGCCGCCGCACCAGTTGCTGCACCGCCTGCAGCTCCGAGAGGAAGTCCCGGGTCTCAGGAACAGGGGAGTCCATGATGGTCAACGGAAAAAAACGTGGATGGTACCCGACGTTGGCATGGAACGGTGTCATCTGGGTGGAGGTATGTTGGGAGTTGTTAAAAGCGAACTCCGCCAGGGGAAGGTACTCGGCCCAGTTGTCCTGCTGCTGGTTGACAAAACAGCGGAGGTACTGCTCCAGTATGCCAATGACCTTCTCCGTGCCCCCGTCAGTCTCCGGGTGGTGTGATGACGACAGGCACACCTGCACCTCCAGCGCAGCCATCAGGCTTTTCCAGAAGCGGGCCGTGAACTGGGCCCCGCGATCCGAAACCACCCGGTCCGGCAGGCCGTGGAGGCGGAAGATGTGTTGCAGGAACAGGCGAGCCGTGGTACGAGCTGAGGGCAGGCCGCGGCACGGGATGAAATGTGCCATCTTCGTGAGCGCATCCACCACCACGAGGACGGTCGTGAACGTAGCGGACAGGGGCAGGTCAGTCAGGAAGTCCATGGAGATGGCTCCCCACGGTCTCTCCGGTGTCGGCAGCGGCTGGAGGAGTCCAGGAGGGGGGCCGGACGCGGCTTTGGCCTGTCGGCATGGCACTGGTTCATGACGAGGGCTCGGAGCGGACTTGTGGGCACGTACAGCCGACCCCGGTGCCTGAGCAAGCCCTCCTCCACGGTCCATGGGGACGCGGGGCCGACGTCCGCTCTCCGCTGCTGCGACCAGTCGTCCCGTCGCTGCGCTTCCAGCACCTGAGTCCGCAGGTCCACCGGTTCCTGGACCGCGGCCAAGGAGTCCGCTGGCAGCACCGTCCGGGGGGAAAGGGAGTCCTTTGGGCAAAAGTATTCCGGCTTACGGGATAGCGCGTCCGCCCTCTGGTTGAGGTGGCTCGGAATGTATGTGACGTGGAAGTTGAACCGGGCGAAAAACAACGACCACCGGATCTGCCGCTGGTTCAAATTCCTGGCCGTGGTGAGGTGCTCCAGGTTCCGATGGTCCGTCCGCACCTCCACCTGGTGTCGGGCCCCCTCGAGGTGATGTCGCCAAGCCTCGAACGCGGCCTTGATAGCCAGCAACTCCTTTTCCCAGATGGTGTAGTTGCGCTCGGAAGGAGTGAGTTTCCGGGAGTAGTAAGCGCAGGGAAAAAGAGTGCCACCATCCACCGGAGCCTGTAGCAGCACCGCTCCAATCGCCACGTTGGACGCGTCTGTCTCAACCACGAACGGACGGTGTGGATCGGGGTGCCTCAGGACCGGCTCCGTGACAAAGGCCTGCTTGAGAACCTCGAAGGCCTGCTGCTGCGGGGGCCCCCACTGGAACGGAACCTTCTTCCGAAGGAGCTGGGTCAACGGCACGGTCAGGGTGGCAAAGCCCGGGATGAAGGTCCGGTAGTAGTTGGCGAATCCCAACAGACGCTGGACGTCCTTCACCCGACGCGGGGGTTCCCAACTGCGCAAGGCCGCCACCTTGTGTGGGTCCATCGCGATGCCCTCGGGGGTGATGATGTGCCCGAGGAACTCTATGGAAGTCTGGAAGAAGTAACATTTCTCCAACTTCGCATAGAGCTGGTGCTCCCGCAGGCGCTGCAGGACCTGGCAGACATGCTGGAGGTGACTCTCCGGGGTCCGGGAATAGATCAAAATATCATCCAGGTAGATCACCACGAACCGATCCAGCATGTCCCGGAACACGTCGTTCATCAAGTGCTGGAAGACCGCGGGGGCGTTGGTCAACCCGAACGGCATGACGGTATATTCAAAGTGTCCGTATCGGGTGCCAAATGCCGTCTTCCACTCGTCCCCCTCTCGCATCCGCACCAGGTTGTAGGCTCCCCGGAGGTCGAGCTTGGTGAAAATCGAGGCCTCCCGCAACCTCTCCATCAGCTCCGGGATCAGCGGCAGGGGATAGCGATTACGTACCGTGATGGCATTCAAGCGCCGGTAGTCGCAACACAGGCGCAAGTCCCCCGTCTTCTTTTTCACGAAGAGGACTGGGGCCGAGAGCGGGGAGGTCGAAGGCCGGATGAACCCACGGGCCAGGTTCTTGTCCAGAAAGTCCCGTAAGGCGGCCAGCTCGGGCCCCGACATGGAGTACAGGCGTCCCGAGGGCAGGGGCGCGTTGGGCATCAAGTCCACCGCGCAGTCATAGGGTCGGTGCGGGGGCAAGCGATCCGCCTCCTTCTCGCTGAACACATCGGCGAAGGATGTCAGCTCCAGAGGCAAGGAGACGTTCGGGGCAGAGACGTCCTGGCCGGCACAGGTGTGGCGAAGGTGGTCGACACACTGCAGGCTGGGGAACGAGATGGCATTTCTCGACCACGCCACCTGAGGGTCGTGCGCCCGAAGCCAGGCCATCCCCAGGACCAAGGGGAAGTGCAGGTCCGCCGTCACATAAAACTGGATCGCCTCCTCATGGTTCCCAATGGCAAGGCGCAAGGGCTGAGTAGCGAAGTTGATGGGCCCCGCCACAAGTTCCCGCCCATCAATAGTTTCGACCCTCAACGGAGGGTCCACTGGAACCAAGGGAACCTTGTAATGGGCCACAAAGGCCTGGTCCATAAAGTTCGTGGTGGCCCCCGAGTCCACCAGCGCGTGCGCCTGGAGCCCCTCCGACCGGTTAGCCAACAACACCCGGGTGTTCAAAATCAGGTGCCGAGGGGGCTCACAGTCCACAGCCGCCGCCTCCGGCGGGGCATGGTCACCTGCCTGACCCAGAGTTTCCCCTAGGCCAGGCCTGACCCGTTTCCCGGCTGGTCACGCCGAGGCTCCGGAACAGGCTTGAGCGATCCACTCCGCTTCCGGGGACACGAGGCGGCGAAATGTCCAGCCTCGCCGCAATAGAGGCACAACCCCCCTTGGCGTCTCCGCATCCGCTCCTGGGCCGTCAGTTGAGGTCTGGCTGCTCCGAGCTCCATGGGCTCCTCAGCCGTCGCCACCAAACGCGGTACGGTCCGGGGCGCTGTTGGTACGAAACGCGGGGGTGCCGGCACTGTCGGTGGTTCCGGAAGAGCCCTACGGGGCCGTCGCCGTTGTAGGCGGGCATCGATGCGCAGGCATTGGGTCACCAGCGTGTCCAGGGTCTGTGGCGCCTCCACCCGAACCAGCTCGTCCTGCATCTCATCGCAGAGGCCGTCCTGGAAGGCATCCATCAGCGCCGCCTCATTCCAGGCCGAATCCTGGCCTAGCAATCGGAACTCCGCAATATAGTCCTGCAGGGGGCGCTTGCCTTGGCGGAGGTCTTTGATGCGCCTCGCTGCCGTCTGCACCCGGAGGGGGTCCTCAAACATGGTGCGCAGGTGTTGCAAAAAGCCCTGATAGTCCAGAAGCAAGGGGCTGTCTTGCAGCAACAGGGGCGTGGCCCATCGGGCGGCAGTGCCAGAGAGGGAGCTGATAATAAAAGCCACCCGAACCCGGTCATCCGGAAAATCCTCCGGCCGCATTGCCATGTACAGCTGGCACTGTCCCAAGAAGGCCGGGAACATTTCCTGCTGTCCAGAAAACTTATCTGGCATGTTCACTGGGCATCTTGGACGGGGAAGGGGAGCAGGTGGAGCTGCTACAGGAGCATTTCCCAAAGCAAGTTGTGCAGTTAGCTGTGCTACTTGCTGTTGCAGAAGTTGATTTGCCTCCAGCATCTGCTGTACCTGCTGCTGCAGCTGTTGGTCCATCGTGGGTTAACGATGGAGTTTTGGGTGACGAACAAGATGATCTGTCCCCCCCCCTTCAGAGACCCACAAAAACACAGCCAGCCGAGGGTTAAGACTCACTTGGCACACTCTGCAGTTCTTATCTCAACCTTGGCAGCGATATGCACACCGTCTGCCAAGGACTTTATTGGTTTACACAAACAAGAAAATCACCTACGTAGCTTTGCCGTTCATCCAGCTTCCAAGACTACGAGATTGCTCCGTTTGTTTAGCTGTGCAGTTAGCTTTGTTCGTCACGAACTTCGTGACCCATTGTACTGTCTTAAATAGATATGCTTCTGGGTGTGGTCCAGTGAGTCATGGATCCTATGACTCCAATCCAATGACTCAGGATTTCCTCATACGCCGCAGCTGCAGTACCCTTTTCTCTCGCCTTCTTTGGCGTGCGTCCAGGAATGACGTCTCTCCCTCACTCTCATCTGAGACACCTGTTTCCCCACTACTTGGCTCTCTTTCAGCTGGCACCTGAGCCGGTGCCAGAGGGGGAGGGCTGGGAGATCTGGCTGGCTCCTCTTCCTCCTGCTCAGAGTTGCCTTCCTCCAAAGGGATAGGCTCAGAGGACGGGGCCACAACAGATTATAATTGTTCTGTTCCAGTGTAACAGAACCTCAACAAAACTCATAAACATTTACCGGTATATATTTTTTTAGTTTTATAAATACAAATATAATAGACAAAGGCATTTTTCAGATGTTACAGCATTTAGGTACAGTAGTTATAAACAGAATTATAAATGGAACTTTGCCTTTAAGTTCAAATGATTGGAGAATGCATTAAGAAACTTGATCAAGATAAGAAGAAATAACAAAAAAAAAAATATTCCAAATTTTGAAATGTGATTAGATATTTGTCCTTGATTCTCTAGATTCCCTGCCTCACTACCAGCACTAAACTCATTATTAACAAGATACAGAGAATAGGAAAGCTGTGTGAGAAACAAAGTGAAAGAAGGTGCTGCAGTTAATATTTAGAAATAAGACCAATGAATAATAAAACATTCTTTTTCTTTTATTCTTTTTCTGATCATACAAAGCAATAAAGTAATTTTAAAAAAGGATTAGAAGAAATCTAGATGGATAAGAGTAAAATGGCATGGCATTAGGAGGCCAAGAAAATTTTGATCTAATCTTTGGTTTTCTGAGCCTGGTCTCACCAGCTATTATAAAAGAAAGACAAGATCAAAGATACAAGAAAGCTTTACATGGGGCTGTGTGTATCTGAGTAGTTGCAGCTGGTGCAGCTAGGATTGCACCTGTAACACCTCTGCTATGTGCACCCTACATTGGGTGCCAGTTTGTTTCTGGGTCCGGTCAAAGGTGCTGTTATCACTTTTAAAGCCATTCATGGAATTTACCTGAGGAACAGTCTTGTCCTAATTATATCAACCCATCCCACCGAGGTAGGCATGGAGAGTTATAGAACCTGTTGGTTAAAAATTTTTGACTGGCAGGGTCTAGGAGAATTTTGACTGGCAGGGTCCTTCTCTGCTGTTGCCCCCACCCTATGGAGTATCTTGCCCCCAGAGGTGTGGTTGGATCTCTCTTATTCAGCCTTCCTCTCTCTCGCTCTGCCTTTTTTAAAAAAACGCTTTAACTTGTCTTTTTAGCTTTTCTCTTATTTTATTTTTCTATTTTCACTTTATTTTTAATTATATTTCTTTTATATGGTTTGTATTTGCAAACTGCCCAGAGTAATTTGGGTAGTGAGATGGGAGGTATCTAAACCTGATAATAAATAAAATAGTCTTGAAGAAACCAAAAGAGCTGAAATTCTTGAGGGATAGGCATAGGATGGTATATAGAATGTAAGATGTTGGATACAGAGTGATTTTAGGGATTGAAAGAAAACCTTAGGAAACTTCTTGGCTCCTTGACCAAGTGAAACCTAATTAACCCAAATCATAAAAAAGCCATACCACAGGATACTACTGAATTCTGTCACACATAGGTAATTTATAGTGTGTGAGAAACTCTCACATCTCTACTTGAAACCCAGCAGCCTATCTTTTCATGTAGTCCCAAATTCTCATATTCTACAAACACTAGAAATGAGATTCCATGTCTTCTGCTACAGAAAGTTCATGCAGTCACACATCTCCCAAACATTTTCATGTTGGACATACTGACTTCTAGGTACACTTGCTACCTCCTAGCTACACATCACAATATATCAGTGGGAATACAGGCAGACCTCAATTTACGACCACAATAGGGGCCAGAATTTCCTTTGCTAAGCAAGGCAGTTGTTAAGCAAGTTACAATTTTACGACCTTTTTTTGCAGTGGTTGTTAAGTAAATCACTGCAGTTGTAAATCATGTGGTTGCTAAATGTCCCCCATTGACTTTGCCCGTCAGAAGCTGGAAGGTCATGAATGGCAATCACATGATCTCAGGACACCGCAATCGTCATAGATACAGCCAGTTTGCCTAATTCTAATCATATGAGTATGGGAATGCTGCAATGGTCTTAAGTGCAAGGACCGTAAGTCACTATTTTAGTGATTTAACTTCAAACAGTCGCTAAACTACAACATAGTCCTTTCAATGGTTCCAAGAAGGCTCCACACCAATTTCTACCACTAAGGTGACCTTGATGACACAGATAAATCTCCAGGTGACCTTAATACTCGCTAAAAGAATGCATATGTCCAGCTCTCTCCAAGGAGTATAAATCCTTCCATTCCCCACCATCCGGTCAGAGCTGAAGAAGCTTCTTGGATGAGAAGTGAAACATCTTCAAAGAAAAACCAGAAAAATCCGGTTGCCTCTTGAAAAAAGCACCTTTGGGACAATCATGACTTGGATGACTGAGAATCACCATAGACAGTTGCTAAACAAATAATTGTAAGTTTAGGACCAGGGGTGAAATGCTCCCTGTTCGGACTGGCTCGGGCGAGTAGGTAGAGGAGACTGAAGCTAGTTCGCCGAACCAGGAGCAATGACTGGCTGGTCACACCCCCGAACCAATCCACAGCCTGCAGTCCTGCCATTTCTGCCTTCCATGCTGCCTTCCTGGTGTCCTGGTGGCCAGCTTGCAAAGGCAGGCAATCAGAAGTCCACGTGGAAGGCAAGCAAGCATGGCAGGGCTGCGGGGAAGGAGCTAGCAGCTTACTGCCCCCCCTCAAGCAGAGCTTCCCTGCTCAGCCCCAACAAGCTATGCATCCATAGCAATGGGGTTGTTTTGTTCACCACGGTGGTGCTTTGGGAGGGCAGGTGGACATATTCATTATAGTTGTTAGCTGCAGTCGTCCGCCTGCCCTCCCAAAGTACCACCTCGGTGAACAAAACAACCCCATTGCACTGCACCTCCTTCTGCAGCCCAATGCGGCCAGCTGTCCGTGGCCTTTCCTCAAATGGGCTGTGCATGGGGCACTTGGAGAGCGAGCGAGCGAGCGAGCAAGAGAGCTCTCCAACCTCTGTTTGTGTGTGTGTGTGTGTGTGTGATGGAGGGAGCGATCTGAAGCTGAGGCACCCAAACTTCTGGCAGCGGCGGGACAGCTTCTGAGCAGCCAGCTCCACCTGACCTACTCCCTGAGTCTCACCATTCTCCTGCCCCCTCCCCCCAGCTCAAGCAGCGGCAGGCTCTGCAGGACAACAGGACCTCTCCTTTTTCCCACAGCACGTCATATGCTTGCTACCTCTCCTTGTCTGCTTGCAAGCAATGATCTTCTCTGTTTCTCTCGAGATGCTGGTGCGGGCACCCTGGATGCATAGCTTGTTGGGGCTGAGCAGGGAAGTCACTGCTTGAGCTGGGGGGGGCAGGAGAACGGCGAGACTCAGGGAGTAGGTCAGGTGAAGCTGGCTGCTCAGAAACTGCTCTGCCGCCGCCAGAAGTTTGGGTGCCTCGGCTTCAGATCACTCCCTCCCTCCCTCCCTCCTTCCCCCCCCCCAAAAAAACCAGAGTTTGGAGAGCTGTCTTGCTCGCTTGCTCTCCAAGCACCCCATGCACAGCTGTGATGTGAATGACGTCAAACTGGCCACTCTCACCCAATCACATGACCACCAAGCCAAGCCACACCCACAGAACTGGTAGCAAAAAAAATTAGATTTCACCCCTGTCTAGATGGTCAGCTGGTCAAGTTTGTTCCCCATTAGGGACACCCTGCATACCAAAGAAGTTGTACTGTGGTAAGCTAAAAAAAAAAGTAATACTGTCAGCGTTCCAGGAAAAACCCAGCTCCAAGTAAAGACTCTGAAGCAAGCATTTTCAAAGTTCTATTTACTAGAATAGATAAACTGGCACATCTGGGAAAACCCAAATCTGAGAGGTCCGGGTTTTCCCTCAGTAAATCAAAACCCCCAAAACATTCCCTCACTTCTCAGTTGATCACATGCTCCAATTACCATCAGTCCCATCTCAAAACAGCACTCCAACCACTCCTTCTCCAGATGCAGGATTGATCTGACCTTGACCGACAGGAAGAATGCTATTATGTCTACAGAAAACCCCTTTACTAAATCCCCCCTCCTACTTTCCCACACATGAGAAGGTGGCAGCATGGAAACTTCTGGCCTAATATGACTTCTAAAGCTGACAATACTTTCAAGAATAGGAATATGTCCTTCCAAGGACTGGTGAATTTAAAGGTACTCTCACAGATTAGTTAACTAGGCTGTGACCAGTGATTATGTATGCATACTGTATATCTGCAGCTTCATGAGAACAATTACCTTTAATCAGCAGAGGAAGTACAGAGACAATGAGACTTTGATCCCTTTGCAACCATCTGTGGGTTGTTGTTTTTTTCCTTTTCATTCTTGGCAGCTTTCAAACCTCTGGCTCTGCCGCCTTCTTTGAAACAAATAGATTCTTTGGTCAAATGCCAGGATGATGCCAGTGGAAATATAATTCATAAACTACATACATAAAGAAAATTAACATGTCTGGATTCTTCAGTAAAAATGTTAACAAGATTGGATGGGCAAGTGGAGTGGTGTTCATGGAGCCATATGTTGCTGCTAAATCATGAATCTCCCCAAAACTAAAAGAGATGAATAAAGCTTACTAGAAAGTCTCCATTTTAAGTCTCTCTAGCAAATGCTTCCCCTACAGAGTTACTGCAATGATTACTACACACTGTGGTCATTCTTTGCAGTCAGCTACGGTCAGCTAAGCAAAAGAGCATAAAACAGGGTTGCATTCTCTGTAGCCACTCAATTGCACTCAACGGTGCCAATGGTAGGAGTTGATGGAGACTGTAGTTCAATAATAGCTGGTGGACTACCAGTTCCTCATTATTTTCTTTTAATTCTAGAAAAATCACTGCAAGGATTTATATATATATATGTTTTCTGAGGTTTTCGCGGGTGTTTTTTTTTTTTTAATTTGATTCATATGCCGCCCTTCTCCGGAGACTCAGGGCGGCTTACAATGTGTTAAGCAATAGCCTTCATACTTTTATATATTTTATGAAGTCAGCTTATTGCCACTACAAACTGGGTCCTCAATTTACCTACCTTAGAAAGGATGGAAGGCTGAGTCAACCTTGAGCCTGTTGAGATTCGAACATGCTAATTGCAGATAGCTGGAGTTAAATTACAATGCATTAGTCTGCTGAGCTATCCAGGCTCCCTATGTATGTAGGTCTTTGGTTAGTCGGGCTTTTTCCCGCATAAAATTGGAAGTGTCTTGGCGGCATTTCAACAAAGTCTCATTCGTCATCTTCAGGCTGATGTTCTCGGCTTTGTGCTTCTAGGAGCAAATGCTCCTAGAAGCACGACTAACCAAAGACCTACACACACACACACACACACACACACACACACACACACACACACATGTTATGCTGAATTTAACTGGATTTGCACATTGTGAGCTGCTTTTTGCCACATTACAGTAATGAATGCATGATCATGATAGCCAGTGCGGTAAAGGTGTTTGACTATACTGGGGAGGCCCAGATTCAAGTCCGTGATTTCCAGCCATGGAAGCTCACACAAGGCAAGCTGAGACTAATTAGTCTCTTTCAGCCCAACTAGTCTCTTTCAGCCCAACTTATTTCACAGGGCTGTTAATGCAGAGGAAATGGGAGGAAAGATTATGAGTGCCACTTCGAGCTCTTAAATGGAAGGCATCAGATAAGCAAATAATCTGGAACATGATTTTACATTCAACATTCAATGTTTGTTTGTTTGTTTATCAAATTTCTGTACTGCATCTCTCACCTAAGTGACTCTGGTAAGTAGCAATAGCACTTAGACTTACCCAGTGGTGAAATCCAAATTTTTTTACTACTGTGGGCATGACTTGGTGGGCGTGGCTTGGTAGGCATGGCAGGGGAAGGATATTGCAAAATCTCCATTCCCACCCCACTCTGGGGCCAGCCAGAGGTGGTATTTGCCGGTTCTCCGAACTGCTCAAAATTTCCGCTACCGGAATTTTTGCCATTTCTCTAAATCAATTCCATAACCAAAATTTTTCCATGTTTCTTTAACTTGTTCTTCTAATTTTACCTCTAATAAATAACCATACAATTTTTTAATTACATAGTTACCAGAGCCTATTAAGATTTTATCTAAATTAGTCAAAGTGTTGTAAAGACCTTCTTTCTTACAATCTTCAACATATCTAGAACGTATTTGCAAATAAGAAAACCAATTCATCTTTAAACCTTGTTCTTCCAGTTCTTGCTTCAATTTAAGTTCACCCTTTTCATCCAATAATTCACTATATCTAACAATTTCTTCCCTCCTAAATGTTGTTAAATGTAAAAATGCTTCAATCGCTGATACCCAGATTGGAATTTTCAAATAATGTTGTTTTTAAATCTTCTCCCAAATTTAATAACAAAGCATCTCGTATGTAGTGTCTTCTAAAATACCCCTGTGCTTTTGTTCCCTTATACCATAAAAAAGAATGCCACCCCAACAACAAGTCATCTTCTAAAGTCAATAATCTGGTATTCTTTAACCACATCAAACTTGTGGCTTGATAATAAAGTTCCCAATTAGGTAAACTAAAACTCCTTCTCATTCTAGCATCTTGTAACAACTTTAATTTTATCCTTGCCTTTTTTCTCTGCCAAATATATTTTAACACTATTTTGTTCAATTTTTCAAAATAATTTTTTCCCAATCTAATTGGGATTGTCTGGAACAAATACAAAATTCTAGGCAATATATTCATCTTAATAGTTGATATCCTCCCTATCAGTGATAACTCTAAGTTTTCCCATTTCGCCAAATCTGTTCTAATCTGTTGTTTGAATTTATTATAGATATTCTCTTTAAGTGTGTTACATCTTGCTGTCAAGTATATCCCCAACTGCTTAAACTTATTTGTGACCTGCATCTTCGATATTTCCGCCAATTCTTCTTTTTGTTTTATTAACATATCCTTGAACTGGTCAGGATCGAACTCCTGGCAGTCAGCAGAATTAGCCTGCAATACTGCATTTTAACCACTGTGCCACCAGGGCTCTTTAGGTAGGTAGGTAGATAGGTAGTCAATGCTTATAAATATTACTACACTATGAATATACAGAAAATTACAGAATATACAAAGGTTCTTCCTTGTGGGCTGAATAGTAGAAGGTAGAAATTTAAATTCTGCACAAAGTGCCTGAAGAAGAAGTTTGGGAACTGGAGTGCTATTGTTGGGAAAGTGACACTGCTTGTGGGTTATTTTCTGCTTGCTCAGCCTATACACATGTAAGTAAGCCTGATTCTATTATTCTTCTGACAAATTTTCCCTCCAAAGGAACTTTTCCATAAAAGATTGAGATATAATTTGTGGAATTATGAGGTTAAGGAACGGGTACTTTTATACAAACCATCGTATCATATAAGAATTAAGCACCTACAAAAATCATTGTAGGATTTGCTCAAGTGAACTTTATATGTAGTTTTTCATGTAGAGAAACAAACAACATACTACATACTTTTTCCCATTCCCAAATTCCTCATGTGATACTTCCAACCCTCCCCGCCCCCATCTAATCTTGCAATTTAGCCTGGGATGGTTGCCCATGTAACAACCTTGCTTTTTTTTCAGTTTCTGGTTTCTGTCCTCCCTCCATAACCTTGGTCAGATACGTGACTCCAAATAGTCTTGCGGGTTTTGGCTACAATTTCCTCAGCATAGAAAAATGAACTTGGTCTAGCAAAAATTAGTCTAATATATTTGCCTTATGAGGTAGATAGCAAAATGACCAAATCTACATTGGGAAGTGCAGCACAGACTGGGTGCAACACACTCTAATATTTTGTCCCTTCTTCAGCATCCAATATCTGAGACAATTGATTCATTTTGCCTAAAGGGAGGGCTAGCTCCTGTCTCAAGTTTTCACAATATACTATTAACTTAATATAGTAACTAGCATAAACATCATAATCCATTTTAAACTCTAAAAGTTTCTAGAAAGACTACCTAGAACTGGGCTTCTTACATTAACCTTTCTCAAAAAAGAAATATTTGCAGACCTCAAAATTTTTTCTCAATGTAGCAGTTTTTGTATTGATATGTCAGCAAACCTTTTTGCTCTCTGAAAGTTATTTGGCTGTCACTACTGTAATTTATTGCCTCATCTGCAATCCAATCCTGTCTAATCAGAAATAAATCTTATTGAATGGAATTAGTCCAAGTTAGGTTTACAAATAGCTAAACAGTCTCCAGGCTTTATTTTCCTGAATTAAGCTAGTTTTACATTGACCTAACATTTCTATATGATTTTTCTTTTCTTACATCAGAGGCTAATCCACAATGCCATAATAAAATATAATTATTTGAATTGATTATTTTGTATTTTTTGAGTTCTTCAGATAGAAACATCAGTATGCCTCATAGCAGAATACCCAATCTCAAATTGCAACCCTATCACATATTAGTTTTTCACAAATTCAAATAAAATGCTTCCTGCTGATCTTCCATATGAATAGTAGCGCCATATTCAGAAATTATACATCACATTTTCATATCTAAATTAGAAAATACAAACAGAGCTCACTTCCAGCTGTAAAAGTACAATATAGAAATAATACTTCTATCCAACGTTTGATGAGGTAATGCAAGCTGCACTCACTTTTCAGAGGGCAGCTAGTACCACTTCATCATCCACTAATTACATTTTAGATTTTCCCTGTGGAAAATATAAACCGTAGAAAAGTCTGGGTATTTTTCAGAAGAAAATGCTGTAGATGCTGTTATTGCTTCATCCTTTTTGAAAGACAACATTTTAAAGTGAACAGCAGGTGTTCCAGCTACAGTAACTGGTCTTCGTTAACTCCCTCACTGCTACCACTCAGAAAGACTTCAGTAAGGCTCTGTAACACGAGTGCCAGTTTGGTCTACTGGTTAAAGCACCAAACTAGAAACCAGGAGACTTTGAGTTCTAGTCTCACCTTAGACATGAAAGTCAGTTGGGTGACTTTGGGCGAGTCTTGGCCCTCAACATCAGCTTGGGTGTCAAGCCAGTTAGTCTACTCCTATCACAACCAATGAAAAAAAGTGAACCCTGCACTTGTACGAAAACACTAGGATGCAACATAATACCAAGTGTGTGGACATTTATAATGACTTTCATATAAAGGTTATGGAGTTTTCTTTGCCTGCGTTGCCATAATCATGATCGCAGTCACTGAAGACTATAGCTCTCACCCTGGTTATAGAGTTTCTGTGATCCAAGGACATTCATTTAACTTTTTAAACATCAATCTTCCCTCACCCTCACTTTTCACAGAACAGTATTAGAAATCACTGGCAAAATGTGGACTAATAAAATACATGTATTCTGAGTGGAGAGGAGGTGGCTAGTAAGTTACTCTATTTTTGTGGCAAAAAGATGAACAGATTTTTATTACTTCACACTGCATAATTGCAGTGAAACAGTGTTTGATGTTTTCTGACAATTTTAGACAAATAAAAATATAGACATGTTCACAATTATGTTGTTAGGAATATCAGCATATATTTGAAAAGATACAAATGACTCAGAAGTATTCAGAATTTATTTCAATGTAAATGACAAAGAAAAAATAGTTAGCTTGGCAGTCTGGCAAGCCTCATATAAAAATAGCAGTATTCTCAATAGTGTGTAAAACGTATTGTAAATCAATTTCTAATTTACTACAGAAGAGTAATCAGTGAGCAGCACTAGAAGAAACCTAGAATAATTTTTAATTTGTTTCATGTGGTTTTTCCCCCTCTTCCAATCAGTTATGTTGAAATCATGGAGACTGTGTGGACAAGTCACTGCTCTCTTCTTGGCAAAGTTTTTTCAGAAGGATTGCCAATACCCCTCTCCTAGGGCTGAGAGAAAGTGACTGGCCAAAGATGGGACTAGAACTCATGGCGTCCTGATTTCTTGTCCAATGCCTCAACCATTATACCAGACTGGCTCTCCTGCTTTCTCTATAATGAGTCTCAAAGTCTGCCATTAAAGGCAGATTATCTTTTCTTGTCCATCAATAAGGTCACATCAAGTGTTGACAAAAATATTGGTCTGGTATAATGTGTGGTACACAGACCACATTTCCCTCCCTCCCTCAGTGACATTCAAACCAAAGTAATTTTTCTCTTCTAAAATTGGAATTGATGTGTTGCATTAGTCAAGAGAACGAACTGTCCAAGAAAGTCCAGTTAAAATCTCATTTTCCTCCTAAATAATAACTGTTTGATCTTGAGTAAGTCAGAATTCTTCAGCCTCAGAGGCAGCCAGTGGCAAACATCATCTGGAGAGAAGCTGAAAAGTCTTTACCAATTACAGCAGACAGTAACTGCATTAACTGAATGCACAGACTGATCCAGCATGTGCACTAAGACCCAAAAGCCAAAAGGATTTTTTTAAAAAAGGCAAGAGAAAAGAGGTATTACCCTACTGCCTGAAAGCAAGCATATCCATCAGCAGCAGCTTTTGTAATTTTTCTGAATGGCAATGATTGCAGTTACATTCCAACTGTGAAAGCTGCTTTAACAAGCACAGACAATGGCATCAGAGACCCCTCTATGTCCTGAAACGCTTAGCAACGTTTCTTACCTGTGGGGTCCATCCTCCGATGACATAAAGCTTGTTTTTCACAGCAACGACTGCATGGCAAGCCAACGGCACTGGGAGTGGGGCCAAAGTTCTCCAGTTCTCCTGCTCCATGGAGTACTTCTCCACAATATTGGTAATTTGATATTGGTTTTTCAGTTTCATTTGACCTCCTATGATGTATAAATCACAATGGATGGTACCTAAAGCATACAGTTCACGAAACTGCGCTGTGCACAGGCTTTCCCAAAATCGATTTCCATGACCCTCATACCTGTAATGAATCCTCATATTAGAATTTCCTTCATCACAGTTTACCTATATATTTGTACCTAACGCTATTATTCTTAAGTGGGATCAACATGAGATTTAAAAAGAATTTTAATTTTCACTAAAGTCCAATGGCATAATTTGGCACATCTTTTCAAATGCTATGATATTATAGAAATAATTTTTCTAAATATTATCCTGTTTCCCCCTCCATCCTCCTGCTCAGTTTAGAGACATAACTGCCTGCTTTCCCCAATTATTTTAGCCTTGATCATCATTATTGTCAGAAAGGTACCTGAATATTAGAAGTACAACAGAAAATGTCTTTCACTATTGGTTAATCAGTATCCACTCACCATCCTCAAAATACGCTGTTTGCTTCCTATCCTCTCTCTAGCACTAGCACTTAGACTTATATACCTCTTCACAGTGCTTTACAGCCCTCTCTAAGTGGCTTACAGAGTCAGCATGTTGCCCCCAACAATCTTGGACCTCATTTTACCCACTGCGGAAGGATGGAAGGCTGAGTCAACCATGAGCCTGGTGAGATTCAATCTGCCAAAGGGCTGGCAGCCGGTGATCCGCAGAAGTAGCCTGCAGTACTGTACTCTAACCACTGCGCCACCACGACTCTTGTGAATATTCACTCTCCATGTGAATAAATATGTTAATTAACCAGAGCAGCAACAGTCATGTTAACCCAACAAGATCTTACGTTGCCACAGTAAGAGCTGAATTATGCTAAAAGTTTTCTGTTAAAAAAATCATTCAGCCTTGGGGCATAACTAGGGGCATTTAAAAATTGAATGAAGTCAGGAAAGGAAATTTCTTGCTAGAAAATCTGTCTGTTACTACTACTACTACTGCTACTGCTACTACTACTATTAAATTTATTTGCTGCCCATCTTGTGGTTTGAGGTGACTATTCCCTTTGCTTGCTATTTTTCCCCCGATAAAAAGGGAAAATCTGACTTAGTAATGCATATGTATATTCTTAGAAGCTCAGTCCTAACCAAATGTATTTCAAGCAGTACATTTAGTGGGATCTACTGCAAGGACTTATACTTTTCATTTTCCTTCAATATTAGCAGAGGCAGTACAGAATGACAGATATACGTTTCTTTTGCCCTGAATAAGGGCAAAAATAAATCCAGAAGGAAAGAACCTGCTTATAGCATCATATCTGGCACCTAGAGGGCACTATAGACCTTGTCATTGTGTCATTAATGAATGAGCAAACACCTAATTGCTTCATACACAACCTGAAATAACTCTGCTTGAGAGACCTGTTTTAAATATGTAGCTATAATATATGCTGTATTCAGTCAATTTAGAAGCCAATGGAATGTTTATAAAACAATAGTGCAAGATTCCATCCAACCTTTAAAAATATTCCACAAGAACTTCATCCCTTCACAATGCCTTTTAACTGTGCAAACATAATTTATAAAGTTGGATGATGATTTAGAATTGTCCAAAAAAAATTTCAATTTAGTTAAGATTGTCTTCCATTATCATAACTGATCTAGAAAAGGACCCAAAGGAAGATTCTTCATTGGTTAACGTTGATATCAGTAGTTCTATCATAGGCTTAAAGGAAAAGTTTTAAATAATACAGCATTGAATAATTCTTCTTCTATGTGGTCCTTTGTAATTTTAGGCACTGGGGAGTGGAAATGATATAGGAATATTATGTGTCTTAGTGCCCCCCCTTCCCCTCCCGATACAAACCTATAAATTTCAATCTTCCTGGTCTTTTGTCTAGACATCTTGGTAGCACTCGCCTCCCCTGCAACAACAATACTGTTGTTCTCAGTAACCACACCGGTGTATATACTGCCAAGGCCTTCTGCATATTTTGGAGAGGAAATGAAGTAGGTCTTTTGCGTTAGAGGTGCGTAACAGAAGCTGGCCTCAGTGTAATTACCTTTCCTTGATCGGATCCCCGCTGAGTTATTGCCAATGCAAAGGAGAAGTGTAGTGGTCTCCATGCCATACCGAAGGCTGAGGGAAGGTTGATTGGATTTTTTAATTGTTTCTAAGGCTCCCTCAATCATGTCAATACACTGAGAATTACTCAGAAGCACCGTGTTCCTTTTCCGAGCTTCCACTAGGAATGAAGGACTTACAAGTACCAGCCTTACTTGCTTCAGGAGCTCAATGAGATGATCTGCACGCAACTTCTGACTGTGGTTAACCCATCTGAGGACTAAATCCAAGATGCTCTCTTCTCTGGATACATTCAGATCATCAGATCTGATCAGGCTTAGCAGTTGCTGGGCTTCTACCTCTAATATTTCTTCTTGCTGGCTCACCTCAGTAAAGTGCTGATACAAATATTTCCTGGCCCGTTCAGATAGTTCTTCTGCCCCAATGTGCTTTGCAAAATAATAGATCCCTATAGAGTTGGAAGCTTCAATGTGATCCATCATGTAGGTTTGACATTGACTAAATACATCTTCCATCTGCATAAAAAAGGCAGCAATGGCCACATTTTGAACATTACAATTGGTGAGATACAATTCAGAGGTGTACATGTAGTGCAGGAGGACAGAAACGCTTTCAGCTGCTATGTCGTGTAGCACAACTTCTCTCTGTGCGCATTCCATCAACCCACAAGTAAACATTGCTTTGAAATAGGGGCTAAAAGCTGCCAGGATCAATTTGTGGCAAGGGAATTTTTTTTCTTCAGCCACTAACACCACATCAATCATTTCAGTTAAATCTTTCATGCATTTTATTTGATCCAGTAAATTCAAACTATGCTGCTGCTTCCTTTTACCTCCAGCCTTGTAATCCATGATGGAATTTTTTTAAAGTATTTTCTGGTGCTTATTGGAGTTTTGAAACAGCTATTTGTACATCTGAGAGCTCTCAGAATGAAATTCCTTCATCATTTCATTCCTAGGATGGAGAAAGAAAAACATATAATTTGCTATATGAACACATATTTAAAGTTCTGACAGTCAAATCATATAGTTATGGTCCATAGGCAGTAAATATTTTGAGCAAATTCATCAGAAATATATACTAATGTGGATATACTAGAACAGAAAATCCATCCAATGGTTGGAACACTGCCCCAGAGATATGGAATTAAGTTGTTTGGGTCTCTGTATACCAAATTCCTTGTACCCAGAGATTTATGAAGCCCGTTCCCTATTGGCAATTTGTGAAGTCATCAAAACAGCAATACCCTACCATGTTTTTAATCAGAACAAATGTTTAATAGTGGCCATTAAACCTTTTAAAAAAAATTAGTTGTATTTTCTTATTTTGTTTTTTTAATTTAACATTTTTATTCTATTATATGCTACCCAATGGCTTGGAATGGGTTACAAAAGTTGTGGAATGAATGAATGAATGAATGAATGACTTTATTTTCCAACTGATCAACAGTTACTGAGAAGATAGTGTATTTTCTACTATACAGCTTAATATCAAATAATATTTTGATTCTGCAGCTGGTTTATTTTTAATACTTCTGCCCAATTTCTAATGGTACTATAATGTCTACAATGACATTCACAATATTCATTATAGAAATGCTAATAATTTATGCAATGTTGAATACATTGTAATGTTTACATACTATTAAAAATTTCATAAAAGAAACTTTGCAATCTTTTACCACCAAAATTCTTACGTATAGTCTAATGTAATTAAATGATGCTGTAACTTTCTTTAAACAGTCCAATAAGAATCTTTTGAGAAGCCGATCACCACTTCTATGCTGTACAGATAGATAAATGCTAATGCTGTTATTTGAGAAATCCATCTGTTAAAATCCCACATTAAGCTTTTCACAAGAACATTTTTCCTCTAGTTAACAATGTTTTCAACATTAAAAGAGGAGCATCACTAGATTCCATTCCCCCTCATCAAAACCTGGATATGATTCTCAAACCAACTCTTAATGCATAGAAGACTCCCATTGAAATAACATTTTAATAACATTTTGAATTACTGTAGACATTCTGGTCTGAAGAAGTCAGCATGGTGTTTTGGTTTAGATGATGAACTAAGAGCAGGAAAACCTGAGTTCAATTCCTCCCTTTGGCATAGAAGCTCACTGTGCACTCCATCTGCAACAAGCCAGCTGGAAAACAAAAACCCACATTGCATCATGCATTGATAGCTTTGCTGTGAGGACGAGGTAAGCACAATGCAAAAACAAGCAGATACTACAACCAAGTGGGATAAACACTAAGAACAAAAGTAGCAGACAACCTTGTTTGACAGAGCTCCCTAGGTAGAGCTGTGAATCTAACAGTTCACAGGGAACACAAAGGGGAGGCAGGAAAGAACATCATCTCTTCTTGTTAGATCCTAATAGCTTATCAGAAAGGCTGGATTGGGGATAAGTAAAACATACTATTTTATTCCTGGACATATAGGTTGCCATGGGAGACCAAACACTTGCAAAGATGTGAGCTCAACTTCCTGCAGAACGCCTGGTTTGTACGGTGTTAAGAACAGTGAGATTCCGATATTCCTTCAGCGCCCCATCCTAAAATACTCCTGGCAATTTGCACCCTGCCCTGTGCATAATCACTTAGAGGGTTCAGCGATCTATTCCCTTCAATGACGCAGCCCAAATATTAGAGGATAGATCTTTCTTCTCCCACAAAGCGGGATGTTTTACGAGGTCGCACAATAAAGCTAGCCTTCAATTAATCTGTTCTGAAATTCCACTCTCATTAGGCATGCTGACCACAAATTTTGAGACACAGATTATTTGTTAAAGCCGAATGCCACCCATGTTAAAACCTCTTCATTACAACTTTGGGATAGATTGAGTGACAACTATTGCGGCCATTTTAAAAGGATAGTTTACTGTACTCACAATCCTTGGGGAAAATGTCCTCATCAAGGCTGTTCTGCTGCCAGTGAGGCCCCACAATTTTCCTCTTAGCTTTCCCTCTCTGATCACTAATCAGCAAGCAAAAGACCAGACTTGAGAAAATGATTTGATGGCTGGGTGGATGATGATTATGCTACAACACTCCAGAAGATAGGCTTAAGATACAGAAGGATCTTGACAGACTTGAACATTGGGCAAAATGAAATTCAACAGTGAAAAAAGTAACGTTCTACATTTAGGCAAGAAAAACGAAATTCACAGGTACCGTATATGTAGTACCTTGCTCAATAGTAGTAACTGTGAGAGGGATCTTGGAGTCCTAGTGGACAACCATTTAAATATGACCCAGCAGCGTACAGCAGCTACCAAAAAAGCCAACACAGTCCTAGGCTGTATAAACAGAGGGATAGAATCAAGATCATATGAAGTGTTAATATCATTTTATAATGCCTTGGTAAGGCCACACTTGGAATACTGCGTTCAGTGTTGGTCGCCACAATGTAAAAAAGATGTGGAGACTCTAGAAAGAGTGTAGAGAAGAGCAACAAAGATGATTAGGGGACTGGAGACTAAAACATATGAAGAACGGTTGCAGGAACTGGGTATGTCTAGTTTAATGAAAAGAAGGACCAGGAATGATATGATAGTAGTGTTCCAATATCTTAGGGGTTGCCACCAAGAAGAGGGAGTCAAGATATTATCCAAAGCACCTGAGGGTAGAACAAGAAGCAATGGGTGGAAATTAATCATGGAGAGAAGCAACTTAGAACTAAGGAGAAATTTCCTGACAATTAGAACAATTAATCAGTGGAACAACTTGCCTCCAGAAGTTGTGAATGCTCCAACACTGGAAATTTTTAAGAAGATGTTGGATAACCATTTGTCTGAAGTGGTGTAGAGTTTCCTGCCTAAGCAGGGTGTTGGACTAGAAGACCTCCAAGGTCCCTTCCAACTGTTATTATATTATATATATTATATTATATATTACATTTTATATAACTCAAGGCTAATCCTCCTGCCTCCTTTTTACCCCACGACAACAACCCTGTGAGGTGGGTTGGGTTGGGATGAGAGAGAGAGAGGAAGCAGCCTTACCAGCTCCTGGTGACTAGTCAGCACCTTCACCACTACACCAAACTGTCTTTCCGGTGGGTTGGCTATTCTTATTATTTTAATAAACATATAATTAAAAGACCTGGCAGAACAGGAAAGTCTTAATTATTTCCCTGGCAATGGGAACAGGCAGAGAGCTAAGGGCAATTTTCAAGGGAGTTTGTTCCACATCTTGGAGTCCTTCACTTGTACTGGCAACAAATAGACCTTTGAAAAGGTTTAAGTGGGCCTTTCTTGTTGATCTTGAAGGCTGGGGAGGTTAAAGTTGAGATAGGCCGTCTTGTGTAATCGGCTTTGAAGCTATCTTGAGATTTAAAAGTTTAAAACAGTGTAGTCTTTCAGCACAAAGAGAATATGATCCCCGGATTATGTGACGTGTAGCAGCCTCTTTGCTGCATTTTTACACCAGGTGAAAAATCCACTTCTGGACTCTCTTCAGGGATTACTGTGTGAGGAATGCAATTCAGGTAGTTTAATAATGATATCACTAAGATATAGATGACTGTTTTGAAATGCTGCAACTCTAAGATTTGATGTGATATTCTATTAATTTTAATACATATTAATTTACAAAGATAGTAGTTCTAATGGACAGAATAGTAGTACAGTTCTAAAAAAAATAGGGGCTGTGTTTTTGTGACTTGGAAAAATGAGTGAAATCCATGATTAATATCATATCAGAATTAAAATCTCATGTCTAATATTGCTAAAAGATAGCACAAAGTTATGACTATGAAGATGCTTACTCTGTAACATCATCTAACCCGCAATAACTGGAAACATGTAGGCTGCGTATATGCAAGGTTTTTTTTTAACAACAATATTGTAAGTACATTGTTTTTATGAATTATTTAATTTAAACGAATGAATTAGGAAATTTCATTGTTTTATTTATATATCATATTCTTATATTTCTGTTTATGTTTCTACTTTTAATTAGCTACTTAGCATAGCTGTCATTCAATTTTCAAATCTGTCTGTGAATATTCTTTCTAACAATACCCATCTGGGAATACCATTGCAAATTTTACTTTTTTGAAATGCTATGTTTATTGGAAATAGTTGTCTTTAATGCTGGAAAGTGAATTAAATATCTTAAATTTTATTAAGGTAGACAATCTAAACATAGAAAGAATATTTGAGTTCCAGAGAGATATCTTTTAATTTTCTTGAATTACAGATCAGTTCTGTAGAGATACAATATTTGCAGCCATTCATTTTTTCATGGTCAGATAGCAGCAGAGACTACTTTGAGTCCCAAATTACTGTGAGATATAATAGGAGTTCAGTGGATATAACTACAGGTATTCTCTGTGGGGTTTTTTTTCCATGGAAAAGCCTTCTCTGGAGAACATTGTCCTCATTTTCATGTCTGTCTGGAAGATGCTAAAAACCCTGCTTTTCTGGAAGTCATTTGGTGATTCACTATGAAATTATTGTCATTGTTCTTTTTATTTACTGCATTATTATTTACTGTGATTTTTATTTTTATTTACTGCATTACTATTATTGTATTTTACCGTTTGTATCAATATATCTCAAGTCCATTAGCAGATGACTTCTGTAAATATAAGTGATTTCCATTTGAAAAAAATGACAACATTCTTTTAATATAAATTGATAAGGAAGCAGGCTACTGATTTCTAATGAACATTTTACTTTAATTGCATTGTATATTTCTATGCTTTGTCTATGAATAGCACAATACGTTTGAGCTAATCCATTTTGTTTGTAAGAATGGTGTGGCTGATGAGCCACAAAACAATTTCCAATCCACTTTAAATTCAACCTATGTGTTTCTCAACTTTGCAGACCATTGACACATGGAACAGAAGAAACATGGGCATTTAAATCTGAATCTTGCAGGCAAACCAGGGGTAAAATCCAAATTTTTTCCCTACTGGTTCTGTGGGCATGGCTTGGTGGGCATGGCAGGGGAAGGATATTGCAAAAACTCCAATCCCACCTCACTCTGGAGCCAGCCAGAGGTGGCATTTGCCGGTTCTCCGAATTACTCAAAATTTCAGCTACCGGTTCTCCAGAACCTGTTAGAATCTGCTGGATTTCACCCCTGAGGCAAACGCTTATAATATTCACTTCTTTTTATAGGTAGCACTTTCAACCCAATTTAGTTCAGTTCCAGCAGAATAAACCAAACCTCATTCATTGTCTCCAGTTTAAATTACCCAATCACTTACTACATTCATTGAGATTTCTGAGCTCCTGAAATAACAAGTAGTCTTTCCTCTTCCATTTGTAAAAAAGGAGTTTAAAAGTTTCAAACATTATCCCCCCCACCCCAAACAGATTAACTAGATGTTCATCTACAGGTCTTTGGTGATTTGCGAAAGCCTTCCTCTTGAGAGGCTACAACAGAGCTGTTGCAAGGAAAGATAGAAACTATATGCAATAAAAACATCCTTTGCAACATGTTCCTGCATGTTGGCACCTTGCTATTGACATGGAAACAGATGTGTGATAAGAATCATTACATGGTAGGGCTTTTATTCTTTGGAGCAGACTTTGGTTGTGAAAGGATTGTTTCTTAATGGGAGAAGTTGTGGGAAGATTGAGAAAGAAATGGGAAACATAGCAGTGAGTAAGTCACTAACAGCTAATCTCAAAAAGGGCCATTCAGCCTGTGTGTGTGGGGGGGGGGGGGAGAAATCTGGGGAAAGCATCTTATAGTGAAGATAAGTGCCTTCATTAACTTACTATAAAGAATGGTGGGAAATTCCTATTGCCATATTCAAATTCAGTATTTAGCATTAAGAATATCTTAACTGCAATTTGAGGGATTCTTGCTTCCTTGGTCTTGCCCACATTTTTGAGGGGTCTGTCTCTGATTGCTTCTACCCATATCCTTGTCTACTAAGGCTGCTCTTTTTGGTGGACTGACGATATAGAACCAGTGGCTGAGATTCAGTATAAACTTCAGTAGTTTTAGAATAACTATTGCAGGCTAGTTCTGTCCATTGCCAGCAGTTCGATCCTCACTGGCTCAAGGTTGATTCAGCCTTCCTTCTTTCCGAGGTCGGTAAAATGACAACCCAGATTATTGGGGGCAATATGCTGACTCTGTAAATTGCTAAGCGAGGGCTGTAAAGAACCATGAAGCGGTATATGTCTAAGTACTATTGCTATTGTCTTCAAGAGGCGGCTTGGTTGTGAAAGGCTGACCTAGTACTTACATCAGATGCCATATCTTCAAATCCTTTCCAAGCCTCAATGGCATATTGTATGCCCTGCTTCTGTATGTCCTTTGTGTATTAGCCATATGCGTCTGTAAGCAGAAGCATGCTTGCATATCTTTATTTCAAAATACAGATTCTTAGGCTTCTCTTTGTACTAATCCAAATTGTGCTAGGATTCCTCCAGATGCCTTATTTCTTCACAATCGTAATAAACAAAGGAGAGAGAAGGAGGCTTGGCTTTGTGGAGACTAGCAGAATGTATTTCTTCTAAATTTGTTTTGGATTTTCTTTGATAAATTAAGAATTTCTTCACATGTGAATATAGTACAGTGCCAGAATGCATAATAAAAATCCTTCTCCCCGTCTAATGAAATATTTAATACAATTAACAATAGATTAGGAAACTGTGTCAGTGGTATTTAACCTGCAACTCAGCTCCAGTTCTACAATTTCTCTAATTGCTAAGTTTTGAATAGCTTATTAAATCTTTAGTAGGTTGCTGCAAATAATAGAAACAGCATTAAACTCTGAATGCACAGGAAAAAAGTACAGACTACAAGCTTCTTTTTCATTGCATCTGTTGGTTGCCTTTTTTAATCTTGACATGTAAATTTTGTTTCCCTTCAGTAATTCTTGCTTAAATTTAGTAATTATTAGGGTAGTTAACACAGCAGGTTTTCACATTCTTTAACAAAATTCTAGCAATTGTGCTATAAGAGCATCCTGTATATCTGTTGTGTCTAGTTGTTTTAGAAAATACTCAAACCATGTGGAGAAATACAAAAATAATTGTTTATAAAAGTTTAATCCTGTATGGGCCTATTTAACAGACTTAGCCTTATTTACTCAACACACTAATTCCTGAATAAATAAAAGTCTATGTCAGGGGTGTCAAACTTGATTTCACTGAGGGCTGGATCAGGATTTTTGTTGCCCTTGGTGGGCTGGGGTAGTCGTGGCTGGTGGTCATAGCTGACTGGGTGGATGTGACTGGGATGGACATGGCTAGCTCAAGATCGCTTATGTCAGAGGGCAGGACCAGGGCAGGCACAGGGGCCTGATCCACCGGAGGATCAGTGCAGCCCCCCCCCCCAGATGGCAGCATGGCTGCCTGGGCCCCTGAGCAGCGGGCGTCCTACCCTTGAGCTCTTCCTGCTACTTCATATCTAGTCATATATTCACGACAATGATTACCGTCTGCAGATGCCATTTATTTATTTATTTATTTATTCGAATTTGTATACCACCCTACTCCCAGACGGGACTCAGGGCAGTGAACAGCCAAAATAAGATACAGTAGCATATAAAAGTTAAAAATCATTTAAAATAAATTAAATAAATTAGGCTAGGAACAATTTAAAAATCCAATTGTATAAAATATTTTAAAACGCAGTATAAAGAGGGGGTTTAAGCCAGATCACCTGTTCAAATAAGAACGTTTTTAAGGCGCGGTGGAAAGTATGAAGGTCCTGTAACCTCCTTATCTCAGGGGGGAGCTCGTTCCAGATGGCAGGTGCCCCCACAGAGAAGGCTCTCCCCCTGGGGGCTGCCAGTCAACACTGTTTGACCGACGGCACCCTGAGGAGCCCCACTCTATGTTAGCGGACTGGTCGGTGAGAGGCTGTTTGTGGCAGAAGGCGGTCCCGAAGATAGCCTGGTCCTAAGCCATGGAGCGCTTTGAAGAAGGGAACCAAAACCTTGAAGCGCACCCGGAAGACCACCGGGGAGCCAGTGCAGCTCACGCAGGAGGGGAGTCACATGGGAGCGCCACGTCGCTCCCATCACCACCTGCACGGCCGCATTCTGGACCAGTTGGAGCCTCCGGGTGATCCTCAAGGGGAGCCCCATGTAGAGAGCATTACAGTAGTCCAGGCGTGAGGTGACGAGGGCATGAGTGACTGTGCGTAATGAATCCCGATCCAGAAAGGGACGCAACTGGCGGATCGTGCGAACCTGATAAAAACTCCTCCCGGCCACGGCCGTCATATGCTCTTCTAAGGACAGCCGTGAGTCCAGGAGGACGCCCAAGTTGCGAACCCCATCCGTGGGGGCCAATGACTCACCCCCAATAGTCAGAGATGGCGCCAGCTGACTATACCGGGATGTCAGAAACCACAGCCACTCAGTCTTGGAAGGGTTGAGCTTGAGTCTGTTCCTCCCCATCCAGATCCAGGCACCGGGACATCACTTCGAGGGCATCATTGGGGTGGTCTGGGGTGGAGATGTACAGCTAGGTGTCATCAGCGTACTGATGGTACTTCACCCCAAAACCATGGATGATCTCACCCAGCGGCTTCACATAAATGTTAAACAGAAGGGGCAAAAGGACCGATCCTTTCAGCACCCCACATATAAGGGGCCTCGGGGTAGACCTCTGCCCCCCTGACAACACAGACTGCGACCGGTTGGAAAGAAAAGAGAACCACCGTAGCACGGTGCCCCCCACTCCTAGCCCCTCCAACCGGCGCAGCATGATACCATGGTCGATGGTATCAAAAGCCGCTGAGAGGTCTAATAGGACCAGGACAGAGGAACAACCCCTGTCCCGATTACCGTGTGCAGATGCCATGTGTCTGTAATAATGTGTCTGTAATCATATGCTGCCTGCATCCTATGGATGGGGCTTCATTTGTTTGCGTGGCCCAGTTTCTGGTATGCTGTGGACTGATGCCATTCCATGAACTGGAGGTTGGGGACCCCTGATCTACAGTATTCATGTTGGTGGTTCAAATGTTGCTATTAAGTTAGTAACACAGTTATTAAGTGAATTTGACATTCCCATTGATTTATCTTGTCAGAAGGTCGCAAAAAGTGATCACATGACCCCGGGACACTGCAACCATCATAAATATGAGTCAGTTGCCAAATGTCTAAAGTTTAATCACATGACCAAGGCAGGGGTGAAATTCAATCGGTTCCTACCAGATTGCACGATATAGTAGGACCGACTGCGGGAAGCTCCACACAGCAACACGGATGTCACCATGTCCCTTTTTTGCGACGATTTTCAGCCTCTGCACATGCGCAGAAGGCACACACACATTTGTGAACCAGTAGGGAAGGTAAGTAAATTTAACCCCTGAATCAAGGGGATGCTACAATTGCTGTAAGTGTGAAAAATTGTCATAAGTCACTTTTTTGAGTGCCATTGTAACTTTGAACGGTGACTAAATGAACCGTTGTATGGCGAGACTACCTGTATAAGATATTCAAGCAGCTCATTTCCATGTGAGAAAATCACAGATTCTAGTACTTCCCCCTGTGTAGAGATCTCTGCAGATTTGTGATATAAAGTTTATTTACACATTTACACAGGCTGTTCACATTCCCACACATCAACATCAACATTCTAGAGGAACCCACAATATCACGGGGTTTTTTTGCAAGATGACAGTTAAATTCTGTCTTTCGTTCCTACTCATTCCCAGCACTAATTCCTGCCATGTGCACATCTTGCTTGCTTCTTCCTCTTGGCTATTGGGAGGAAAAAGATGGGTTATCTTCAATCATCAGCTTTATTTTCTTAAGGCAGCATACCTCTTTTCTAAATACATCAGCAGTAATTTAATTTGGAACTTTTTGTCAGGTCTCAAGAGGTTTTGCCTCAGAGCACGTTGATAGCTGTAGTTAATGAACGATTTATGGAATTACGAGGGATCCTATGATGTCATTATGAACCACCCACACATCTCATAACAGCTGGATGCATATGGGTCTGTAGGGAATCCTGTGCAATCACATGCGTGCTGGCTTTAGATCATCCCACTCTGCATTTATTGACATTGTGGTGAAAGAGGAACAACTGAGCAAAAAACTGTCTGTGATTAAATGAAAACATGAAGAGGAAATTGGAATAAAACCAATACTTTCCCCTTAAGCATAAAAAGTTCATCTGCCAAAAAACAATATTTTTCCTTTGTCAGATTGTATCACTCTTATTGTATGGCTCTGGCAGAGCTATTGTTATGGAACACACTAATATATAATTATACAAGATGCTATTCTCTTATTTTTGCCTCACTCTAGAAAGGAGAAAAAAATTCACTCTGCATTTCTAATCCTACACAATGCTACAGGTAGTCCTTGAGTTGCAACAGCAATGGGGACTGGAAACATCTGAGGTCTCCCTTGCTGTCATTAAACAAGGGACATGGGTCATTAAGCAAGCACCTTCTTGCAACTTTCCCCTGGCTTCCAACAACCAAAGTCAGTGGGCATAGCATGTGGCAATTCTGAGGCAGCTTGCAAGCAAGGCTGGCAGTCACAGAAGTGGCTGCTGCTGGATGAGAGAGGGAGGGAAGGGGCACATGGGTGGTCATGGAGACATGAGCACAAATAAACTTGGGGTGACCGCTGTCATGTGGGAGAAAGTGCACAAGTGGCTAAGGAGGTGTGCTGCGAGTGTAGCAGGGCACAGGATGGGTGCACAAGTGTGCATATGTGGCCAGAAAGATGTGGCATGAACACAAGGCTCAGGGAAAGAGCACTAGTGGTGGGGAGAAGTACGGTGTGAGCTCAGTGAGGATCAGGGAAGGTCAGCAAGTGGCTGAGGAGGCATAGAGCGGGTATAGCAAGATGGGAGAGGTTGTGCAAGGGTGTGTGAGTAACTGGCAAGATGCAAGGCAAAGGGGATGAGGGAGGATGCATGGGTAGGAGAGACTTACCTGAGGAACTTGCGAAATTCCCTGCTGCCTTCCCCATTGATTTTGCTTGTGGAAGATGGCAGGGTAAGTCATAAGCCATGGTCATGTGACCATGGGATGTTGCAACTATCATAAGCATAAGCGGATTGCCAAGTGTCCAGATCATAATCAAGAAATAATAAAGGCAGGATATAAAATATGACCATGAGCTGCTGGAAGAGCTGGAATTTCAAGAACTCATTGTAATCACCGCTCATTCAGAGGCCACTGTAATTTCAAACAGTTGCTGAACAAGTAGTTATTAGCCAAGAATTGCTTGTATGGAATAGAATTATGGAGATGAGAAACTGGAAGAGTACTGAAAAAATATTTATTACGTTATATTTTATTTAAATTCAGGAAGGTATTTAAATATTATTTAGAATAATTTTAAAGTTTTGCAGCGGCCCAACCATAATTTATTTACCATGTTGCTGTTCTGAATTCGTATATCTTCTGGGTTTAAGGGACGCAGCATTATGGTTATAATGATAGACGGCATGCTTTGCATGCAAAAGACATGCATGCTCCATTGAGCACCCTTTTCTTTTTATTAAATTTATTTGCTGCCCATCAGGGAACTCTGACCTTCAATTAAAGGTTTTCAATTGTCCGGTCAGAGATACACTGTTGAGACCTCTAGTCATTTTTTAGAAATCTCTAGGGGGAACGCAGACATTTTATGAGCCATGATGAAACCGTCAACTGGAGGAGAAACCAAACATAATGGGATGCGGCTATTATATATATTTGCCACACAGGTTCCCTCCCTTATAAACATCATTATCCCTTACTCACCTTTGGTTCTTTGTTGTTAGTTAGATTAATACGATAAACATTGTAAAGAAGGGAGAGAAACACTAGAGTTTTTCTCATGTAAATCTGGAACCTATAAATTCTAGGGATCATTGTTCTTAATTATCATGACACTTTGGTTGTCTTATCATAGCAACAGTATTTTATCTTATCAGCTCTCACCCTCTCTCTGCATTAAACCTAGTAATTCTTCAGTGAACAAATCACACCGAAAAGCATAAATCTTTCTGTCTTGCCAACCACACATTCTAATTTAAACCATATCTTGATACCCTCTCTTTCTTGAAAAGAAAGGCCTGGGCCAGGAACAGTTTGAACTGTATCTTTTTCTGCTTTAATACAGACTGTAATGTAACTATAGTACCTATCTGCACTAGATAGGTAGCTAGATATTGTATCAGGAGGCACTTTTATGTAAATACCCATAACCCTTCCCTTGCTGACCATCTCAGAAATACAAAAATGCATCTTTTGATCAGAAAAATAATACCGAGCTTTCTCTGCTATTTAGGAAAGTACTACCTATCAGCATCCTATGAAGCAATATTTTTAGGCCCACAAATAGAAAGGTTTCTGAGTGATGATTTGCTTTCTGGTAAATTATGTTTACCAGTTTTGTCAGTGTAACCATTTTCTGAGTTGATAAGTCTACTCAATACTCAGACAGTGTTGTCAAATTATGAATAAACTCAGGACTTCTGGTTGGTGCCGCGGGGACACAGACGGGGAAATGGCGAGCTCCGTGGAGCTTTGCCAAATCCCCCGTTAAACTGCCACCGACAGGTCTTCGGACCTCCTCTGTCTTGAAGGGACAGGGGGATAAGAAGGAATCCCTTGGGTGACCGAGAGGAACGGGCAGGTTCCTCGGGGACGGAGGCGTCACTTTCACGCCAGCGGCAGTGGGACGACAGCCATGGCGGCTGTCCTGAAACCGCAGCAACCGGGAACAAGGATGGTGCTGGAGGAAGAAGAAGAAAGAGTGAATATCTTGAAGCCAGGTGAGTGACACCAACCCAGGCAAGACAACACATTTATTAGGATTTTTAAAAAAAATAAGACCCCCAAACGCTGAAAAGCGGCTGCTGAGCTGCGGGGTTTAAAGACTGAAAGGAGGTAAAAAAAATGGAAAAAGACCCGAATTAAACTTTGCTTCTGTAAATTTGACTTGGAAGAATTGGCATTAATAATTTTGAAAATTGACTTTGCCTTTAATTGGAGTGGATTGGAGAAATGTCTCTTTGGGAGCTAACACCTTTGAAAGTTAATGAAACTAATGAAGATAGACAGGTGGATGGCTACAAAATAGTCATAGAGTTTGCAGTGACTAAGCAGAAAAGTGGATTGAAGAGATTTCTCTTTCTGTTTGGAAAAGAAACATTTTAAATGGCTTTTTACTTTGGATTATTTGAAATTAACATTAGATTTATGGATTTTGAAGATTCCTATTCTGTCCCAGATGATTTTAAGAAAGAAGAAAGAAAGAATATTTTGGATATTTGACAATGGAGAAGAACCAGCTCAGCAAACAAAATGTAGGTGTGGCACAGCAACCAAAGACAGGAAGTTGATACATCATGCTTGGAACAGACATTATACAAGCATTAAAGGGTCATACAGAATTTCTCAACTTGAAAAGATGAACTTTGAAATGGAACATCTATGGACAGATAGGAAAAGGAAGAAAAGGAAGAAATAAAGTGAATAAATTTAAATGTAATTAACTGAAATGTAAAGTTTAAAAGCCTAAAGATATATATGATTTTTGGATAAAAACAGGAAGGTTTTTGGAGTAATAAAATAGAAAATAAGAGATGGCAATTAAAATAGAGGATGATATATAGGGGATTAAAAACAATAAAGATTATATTTTGAGGCAGGACAACTTTAAGAAATTTTATTGTTTGATGTAAAATGCTTTAATTCTAATTTGCAAACAAATGTTAAATTGATGAATAAAGATTTATTGAACAAAATATAAGATACACAGATACTAGCGATAAATTGTGAATTAATGTAATATATGCTGGAAATGATTATTAAGAAATATATTGAGAATTAAATTGAAAGAATATGATGGGAAAATGATATAAAATAGATAATTATATTTTAAGGGAAAATTAAAATAAGTGGGATGGATACCAACAAGATAAGAGTTTGAGACTCAGAGGAAATATGTTGGAAACTAATCTGAAATGCTGGAAATCAGCCTAATAAATATGGGAGTGTTGGAGGAGACTATGCTGGAAATCAGCCAAATAAGAGTGGGAGCCTTGGAGGAGAATATGCTGGAAATCAGCCAAACACAATATGCTGAAAATCAGCCCATAAAATGCTGGAAATCAGTCAAACAAATAGGAGGAGAGTTGGAAATCAGCCAAACACAATATGCTGGAAATCCACCCATAAAATGCGGAAATCAGCCAAACAATGGAGGGAGTTTAGGTGGAGATTATGCTGGAAAGCAGCCAAATATAATATGCTGGAAATCAGCCAATAATGGTGGTTGGCTTGGAGGAAACTATATTGAAATTAATTAAATGGTGTTTGTTGAGAATCAGCCAAACAGAATACGCTGGAAAACAGCCAAATAATAGAGGGAGGTATGGTAGAAAATATGTCGGAAATTAGATTAAATAAAACATGTTTTTGTGATAAACCTGTGTAATATGTAAAGTGGAATAGATGATAAGTGGGATAAAATCAAGATAAATTGATAAAGTTAGATATTAAGATTTGAGGCTAAGGGTCAAATGATTAAAAACTAGATAGAATTTTGTTTTATAAAGTGTAATAAAAATGGAGATGTATTGAATTTGAAATTAAGATTAATGGTGATAAAATTGTAAGGTAAACACTTAAAATAAGAGGTTAGAATATTGTCAAAAATTATTTGGGTAGGGATTGTAAAAGATACAAGATGAAGATATTTGGATTGATATATAGATATAAAAATGAGTGAAAGTGAACTTGAAATTAACTCGTATTGATATAATGGTTTTGTTTAGATGAAGATGTTAGAATTGATGTTAAAATTGGTTCTTTGAATTTTTTATTTCTAAAAGATGTAATGGGAAATTGTGAATGGAGCTTGTTAAAGTATTGTAAGCGTGGTAACCATGTATGACCAGATCAAGACTTTGCTCTTGAAAATTATATTTTATGTTTTAAGTTTGGAAAAAAATAAAAAAAATATTTGTAAAAAAAAAATTATGAATAAACTCACACCTGTCCATGTGTGCTCTGGATCTCCTCTTCTCTTTGAATTTGGGTTGCTGCACAGGCCAATTACAAAGCATCATATTTTGCAATGTTAGGATTTTATAATATGTAGGAAAAATTCTGAATAGAAATATTATTCTAAGAGCATGAGCAGTAAAGTGCTCAGGATTTAGCGACTTGCAAATCATTTTGTCTATACCAATAAAGTGAATAAACATGAGCAGTGTCAAATGAACAATAACCTCATCTTACACTATTACAATGAAAAAGGGCATCAGGAATCTCAAATTTATAATAAGAATATGTATTTCTACCTCAGGTTTAGCTCGTTTCCCCCAACTTCCCATTCCATAATAAGTTCCAAGCCAACAAAGTTGACTAACCATCTTGATTGAATAACTGTTTTACTCCTTTTTGGAACTAAGTTTCACTGAACTCATGGACTAACTTCTGTGTCCACATGCAAAAGGCAGGATTTTTTTTAATTTAAAAAAATCATTCTGTATGCTAAATAAAACAAAAACTAACTTCCAATTCCATAAAGATGTGCTCAGTAAAAAATCAATATATTTCTAGTGTGTTTTTAAATAAAATGCGAAGTATGGAATAATCATCCAGATTGTCGTTCAGCCTAACTCATTCAAAGTACAAGTAGTTCTCGACTTAACAACCATTCATTTAGTGATCATTTGAAGATACAATAGCATTGAAAAAAATGACTTTGGACCATTTTTCACACTTACAACCATTGGAGCGTCACTGAGGTCATGTAATTAAACTTTGGCCGCTTAGCAACTGGCATGTATTTATGATGATTGCAGTGTCCCAGGTCATGTGATCACCTTTTGTGGCTTTCTGACAAGCAAAATCAATGGGGGAGCCAGATACAATTAACAGCCATGTTACTAACTGCAGTGATTCACTTAACAACTATGCCAAGAAAGGTCCTAAAGTGGGGCAAAACTAACTTAACATCTGTCTTGTTTAGCAACAAAAAATTTGGGCTCAATTGTGGTTATAAATCGAGGATTACTTGTACTCTTTGCTGATTGAATATATTATCTTGATAGTTTGGTATATTTCTAGCAGGGGTGGGTTCTAAAATTTTTTACTACTGGTTCTGTGGGCATGGCTTATTTTGTGGGCGTGGCTTGATGATCATGTGACAATTATTTAGGATTTAGCAGAGGTACTGGTCTACCAGGCTTTTAAATGCTTGCAGAACTCTACCAATATACCCATTTATTTTTGCAGGCACTGATCTACCCATTTATTTTTGCAGGCACCGGTCTTCTCATTTGTTTTCTTTTAACACTGATCAGCTGTAGGGTGGCCCTTTGAAGCCCCCTGGCAAGAGCTTAAACAGTTTTTTTCCCTCTAGCCATCAGTTGGGACTCAGGAGGCAGAAATAGATTGGGGGTGGGGCCAAATAAAAGGTAAGAATAATGTGGGGGTGGGTGGGGGGGCAGTGGGGGGCAGAACTGGTTCGGTGACGTCATATCGTCACCGCTACCAGCTTGGGAGAACCAGGCCGAACCAGGAGGAACCCACCACTGATTTCTAGCATATTACTTTCTACTCTTACTTGGCAGTAAACCCCAAACAACAGATTTCCAATGTCATAGCATTAAAACAAGATTAAGCATGATTCAAATGTAAGGGAACGCCTTAAGGTTCTACTTCTTTAATTTAATCATAGCGCAGCTGATTAATTTTGAAATGCTAAGTCTTTTTGTAGCTATTGAAGATTTGATGATCTGGTTTGTATTCAAATCAAAGATCTGACACACTGAAATAAATGTATTGACAGGGATAAAAGTCCAAGGAGAGGTATAGATTTTTGCTGCTCTTATCTTAGGCGTCAAAATTTTTCTGGTACTGCTCTACTGCTAAAGAATAATGGTTAATCCATTCAGTTGAATTAATGAAAATTCAATCTTTCTTTTTCATGAACTTTATAATGAAGTTGGGTCACAATTCTGGCAGTCTAATAATCTGTCAAAATGTTTGGATAGGAAAACAAACAAGTCAAGTGAAAAGCTCAGCAAAACCATGTGCCAACAGAAAGGGGCAATCACTGACTAATTTTTCCAGTACTTAATAGTGGTACCATAGTGGAAAAATTTCTGAAACATAATTTCATTTTCAGCTCACTATTGTATTAAATGTTATTCTTTTATTGCTGATAATGTCTACTGTTAACAGTATTTATTTATTCTTATTTTTCACATTTATAAACTGCCCATCTCTCTAAAAGATGGAGATTTGTATACTACAGGACTTCCATGACTAAGCAGTTCATAAATACAATAAAATTATAACAAATAAAACAATATAATAATATCTAGAACAAGGAATAAAAGAAAACAAGCCAAATAGGAGCAAAAGGAAACCAATATCACCTAAAACGGATTTCATTTTTGGGCAAGGCCCTTCAAATACTAGCAGGCAGGGCCCAGCCAGATTTGGTGGGAAATCTTGGGTTCAATTATGGCAGTAAGTCAAGGACACCTGTAATCAGACCCTATGCCAGTGATGGCTAACCTTTTTGCTATCACGTGCCAAAAGTGGGGGGAGTGCGGGAGAGGTCACACACGTGTGCACACATCCATAATTTTATGCACCCCCCCCAATGCTCCCCCTGCTTTTGGCACGCGATGGCATGGTGGGCCCGGTAGGCCCATTTCTCGCTCTCCCCAGGCTCCAGAGCCTTTCTAGGAGCCTGGGGAGGGCAAAAATGGCCTTCCCCACCCCCTCATAGACACTCCGGAGGCTGGAAACAGTATGTTTCCTGACTTCTGGTGGGTCCAGAAGGCCTGAAAATCAACTGGCCGGCACACACATGCGTGCCGGAGCTGAGCTTGTGTGCCCATCAATATGGCTCCATGTGCCACCTGTGGCACCCGTGCCATAGGTTCGCCATCATGGCCCTATGCCATTTAGAGCTTTATAGGTAACCAACATTTAGAATCACACCTGGAAGCAAACTGACAATCCATAAAGCTCACAAAGCAAGGTGTTACATGAGCATACCAAAGCATGCCCATCCCTGTCCACATCACTACATCACTACATCACCAGTTGAACCAGGTGATCTTCAGGGGCAGCTCCATTGCAAAGTTGAACTGTGATATGGTTAGAGCACAAGTGACTTTCTGAAAGCCATTCCAATCGAGGAAGGGGCACAATTGATGTACCAGATAAGGCTGTGCAAAAATTTCCTGATCACAGCTACCATTTATTCATCAAACACGAGCTGTGAGTGCAAGAAGACCTCTAAATTGCACACCACTCTTAAATGAGGAAGTGCTACCCCATCCAAGGTTAGACAAAACATCCCCAGTTCTGGATGGCCCAAACACTCACAACTACTTGGTAGAAGCTTATCAAAGAGAGATCCAGTCTAGAATTAAAGAGAAGTTTCCAGTTGAGAACAATTTGGAATATCTCCAGAAGTTGTGGTACTTCATCACTGGAGGTTTTTAAGAAGACATTGGACAGCTATTTGTCCATGTGCCACAGGGGGCATGTGGAGCCATATCTGTGGGCACGCGAATGTTGCCGTAGCTCAGCTCCAGTGTGCATGCGCATGCCGGCCAGCTGATTTTTGGGCCTTCTGGGCCCACCGGTACTTGGGAAACAAGCCATTTCTGGCCTCCAAAGGGCCTCCGGGGGGGGGGGGAATGACCATTTTCACCCTCCCCAGGCTCCAAGAAAGCCTGGGGAGGGTGAAAAACGGGCCTACTAGGCCTACCGTGCCATCACATGCCAAAAGTGGGGGGAGCATGGGGGAGGTCACACACGCATGCGGGGGGTTTGAGGTGCATTGAATTATGGGTGTGGGCACGCACACGTGCAACACCCCCATGCTTTCTCCGCTTTGGGCACGTGACAGCAAAAAGGTTCGCCATCACTGGTATAAAGTCTCCTGCTTCAGCAGGGGGTTGGACTGAAGGTCCCATCCAACTCTGTTATTCTGTATTTTTGGGAGGACTGAGATGAAGACAATTTCTCTTATCCCCAATCCACACAACCTCCAGGCATTGGCATAAAATCTTGAAAATCTCACTTGACTGATCCAGGGTTGAAAGACATAATTGAGCATTATTAAGCTACAAATGATACTGAACCCCAACTGGCTGATGATCTCACCCAATTCATAAAGACGCTGAAAAGGAGGGGAAAAAGAATACAACCCTACATCTCCTCATAAAACAGGGGCCAGGAAACAATTTCCCTGCCCCTCAACCAATACCAACTGAAATCAGCCTTAGGGGAAAAAAAGAACCCCATTTTGTGGTTCTTTGTGGTTCCCATTTTGTAGTTTACTCTAATTATTTTAGCGGTATTAAATAATCTTCATACAATTTACACTCTCAGCAATTTAGCAATTAATGCTATGTCACATTTACATTGTGATCTTTACCTTGCAGAGTTATGGTTCAAATTATAGTCATAACTTCATGGTCATGATTGATTTTTTTTTCTCTCAGAACATGATTTATGAAACTGGCAACATTTAAAGGGCAATGCTAATGTGTATTTATGTACAATGAAATCATTTTGTGCTAAGAACCCCATACATAGATGTCAAGCCAACAGCACTTTTATTCTTGAAAATAATGCAAACTCTTACCTCTAAGTATTCCTAAGGCCTACCTAAAGCCTCCCAATTTATATAACAATATCACACAGTCACCCAACTCAATATTCAGCTTCACTGCCCCCTGATCATTTGATACATACATACATACATACATACATACATACATACATACATACATACATAAAGACAGATTTACCTGTTTCGTCCTCTCTTCTGTTTTTGTGGTTTATGAATCTTAGGGAAGTGAGACAAGAGGGAGAGCAGTGCAAATGGAGGTAAAATCAAAGGCAAAGCAGTATTTTCTCTGTTAGCGTCTCATGTGGATCTGGTGAAAGGAGTTATAAATAGGTCTGGCTCAATATTATTTAACTTGGCTCTATGTGAGACTTGTAATAGTGTCATGTGTCAGGGGCACACTGGAGCTCAGTGAGACCTTCACTGATGGCTGGCATTTCTGATTTTCCTGCTTGGGTTGACATGTATTTATAAAAATAGCTTTGTGGAAATAATTTAAAGATTCAATCAGAACTGCAACAAGGAACTTGACTGGGATAACTAATGCAAATTAGGGATGGTACTATACAGTTGCCAGAATTAGGATGGCACAGGGCAAAAGATGGCAGTAGCCTCATTTTTTCTTAACAGAAGAGGAATAGCCAACGGATAGAGCCTGCTGGACAAACTTGCTCCACTGGCTAAAATGCCATCTGCTGTGTTAATGTGAAAGAGCCAAGAGCCCTGCCTTCTTATGAATCTGATCCCCCTTGTCCCTGCTTCACACCCAAATCCAATTTTTTTGCCCTGATTTGATTTTTGAGTTAATGCTTTGACTGTGTATTTGTTTATTTTACTTGATTGCAAATATAAACTAAATCTAGAAAGGGTGAGAGGAGTGGCAACTGAGTCACCGTTTAAAATTCCCATTGTCCCATTGGTATGGTGTTCAGGTACATTAATTTTGTACACTCTTCACTTAAATCAGCTCAGCTTCCTTCCCTCTTCAATAAGATGGGAAGAATCCCACCACAGGCATGCATTAAAATCTCGCTGGGAAACTGGAAATGGCTTACTGTGTTTAATAAATTTGCTATCTGCCAACAAGAGAGGAAGTGCACAGTATTTTACAAAAGGCGTCTTCCACTTGAAGAGCCAGCTGCAGACAGCCCCATGTTTGAAACAGTCTGATTAAAGAAGAAATCTAAGGCTGGATTGGAGGCCCTGAGATTGCTCATGAACAGTTAACATCCAGAGAACAGACAGAAACTTATACAGGTCATCTTATGGTAGTCTTCCCCACGATTAGGAGATTATTGTATTTGTAATTGCAGTAATTATAGTAATTATTTCTAAATTTGTGCAACTCTGTATAAATTAGCATATGCAAATGTTACATGTAAATTTGCAGCCCTTTATGCCTTCCTCTTCAGTGAAATGTTAGTGCTTGCATTGCTATCAAGGTGGCTGAATCAGGTAATGTTGATTCTTCATGTTTATAAACGGATTTACATACTACCGTGAGTGACTGCATAACTACTTTATATAAACACATATATATTAAATACAAAAACCACTGATTTGCAATAGATCCATATTGGGTTAGAATGACTGAGGCTTTAAAAATCAGCTTAAGTAGAAACAAAAATGATGACTGTGGGGAGAATATTCTCCAGAGCTATGAAACTCATTGTGGATTACTGCCTTGGGTCTCTGAAATACAAGTCAAGGGTCCATATTAGAAATGGGCAATGCTTTAGTAAGTCTGAAATGGTGTTTTAGGCATCAGATAGCAATTCTCTAAAACAATCACATCTTTTCCTAGAGTTGCAAGGGTGCTCTGAAGCAACATTTGGAATCAAATCCAAGGCAAATTCTTACAATGTCAAATCAACAGATTGATATTAGTTTATATTAACTGTCTCCACCCTGGCACCCATCATTTAAACAGTAGTTTAAAACACATGAAATGAATCCTGTTCCTCCGCCCCACCCATGTATCTTTTTGTCTCATTTCTTATTTTGCAGATTCTTGTGAGCTCTTCAGCTAGTTTTTTTTTTCATCACACTTACAAATTTAGAGCTTTTGCTGAAAGCTGTAAAATCAATTAACAAAAAAGCGCTACTGGTTTTTGTAAGCCTAAATACCTATTATATCTAGAATAGACTGTATGTATTAATAGAAATATATCCATGTCAGACATTATTTATTCATTGAATAGAAAATCAAACAGACATGTGGGTGGAACTGGTATTCTAAGATATCTATAGCTTTGAGTAGGAGCTGCGAGTCCAGGATGACCCATCCCAGATCATTGCCACAGGACTAGTACAGCTGGAGTCTAACTTTGAACAGATCCAACTAAATTTGTACAACACTTCGCATAATCCTCCCAAAAGACTCACAAAGTTTTCCAAGAAGGGAGCCATGTCAGCTAGAACATAGTCTCTGGATAGTTATCTGCAGTAAAGACATGTTTATAATAAGCATGTTTTGCTGTCTTTATTGCCACAAGGTAGCCTTTAATACAGGCTTATTTCTGTGCTCAGTTGAACTCGCTCTTTGTCTTCCTCCGGCGAATGTTCTCAACATCTCTTGCACTGCTTCACTTCCATGAGCTGTTTCAAAAAAACAAGGGGCCTCCAGGATCCAAGAACATAAAGGTGTTATAACACAAAGGTGGTATAGGGTTAGGGTTAGGGTTAGGGTTAGGGTGGTTAGACTGCAGTGCTACATGCTACTTCTGCTGACTGCTGTCTGCCAGCAGTTAGGCAATTTGAGTCCCATTGGTCAAGGTTGTCTCAGCCTTCCATCCTTCCAAACTTGGTAAAATGAGGACCCAGATTGTTGGGGGCAATATGCTGATTTTCCTCATTGGAAGAAACAGCATTCAACCGTTGGAGGAGACTCTCCTATGCTGCCATGACCGAGTCTGCAAATCTAAATAGCTCCGCCCCCTGCTGGATAGCCTCCAGTGTTTAGACTCGGTCTTTGCTTGACAGCGGTGTCTTCCTGAGCTGAGTCTTTCTACTCTAATTTCGGTGATTTTTCTTGGACTGTTTTTTCCAGCTTCTCGACCTTTGGACTGTAATCGGATTTCTCTGGACTGATCTCTGGTTTGTTTTGACTTTTGGACTGTTCTAGGACTAGATTCTGCATTCCAGCATGAAGGGTTCTTACCTGAGCCCGCCAAGGGCCGCGCAGCGGCGAAGGACTGTTTTTATCAGTCTCCTCAAAAGGGGAGGCTAATTGCTACCGCTTCAGCCCCTGTGCCTCCCACAGCGTTCGGAGAGCCTCCCACTGTATTTTAAAGGCTTTTGCCCAGCAGCATTATCGGCGCCGCCAGAGGAGAAGGCGGGAGTGCCATTTTTTGTCTGTTGCATTTACTGCCGGTGGCTAGCGACTTAATTGAACAGGCTTATTAGGCGTTTTTACACCGCCTGCTTAGTTTGGCTCTGCCTCATTGCCCCTCAGTTCTACTCCTTATGTTTGCCTGGCGGTCTCTCTGTTTCTCTCATTACTGCTACTGAGGAGGCTTAACTTTAAACTGCAATCTTCAGCCATTACAAAATGGCAGATACCATGAGGTGAGCCTGGGGAGCTCCGGCAGCAAAAGGGGAGCGGCACAGGCACACCAGCGACCCTGGGGAGGGTACTTCAGCTATTCCACCACCGCCTAAGTGCCCATCCAAGCAGGCCCCCAGTATTGCCCCTAAACCATCTAGAGAGGAGCTTCGGAGGCACAGGGCGCTGGAGAAGGCCGTGCTTAAGGCGCAAAAGCCGGCAGCCATTTTGTCCACTCCCGTGGCCTCCTCTTCTACCATGGAATCTGCTTCACAGCACGGGAGGGACTTGTCTCCAGACCACAATACTCCTCAGGGCCCATCTCCTCCAGGCTCTGAGCCCTTATTTCAAACAATGCTGGAGCCCTCCTCCGCTCAGGCTTTTGACCTGGATTCTCCTCAGCCTGAGGTGCAACCTCAAACCTCCCACGCAGGCGTGGCCCCGCCTTTGCTTTCTTAGCCTCCATCTTCACTGGAGGCCATCATTGCACAGACCATTCAGCAAGGTCTGGCCCAAGGCCTTCAACAGGGTCGCTTTCAACCCCACCCTCAAGGGAAAATGTCTGCTCTCCGCACTGAGGAGGGACTGTTGGAGGAGCAGTATTCACCTAACCAGTATGAGCAAGGCTCAGTTTCTGAGGAGGAGGAGGCAGAATCCAGGGAGTTGGCGCTTTCCGATGATGAGGGGTTAAGTCCTGACCAGCCAGCAATCAAGTTATCCTTCTGCCAATAGCACGTAATAATGAGAATGATAAATGAGCTCAGGTGAAATCCGATATTATATTACATTTAGCCATGATGTTTATTGTGGCAAGTCATTCTCTTTAGATAGTATTCCAGTTATAATCTTTTTTGTTATGCAGAAGATTAAAAAAAAACCATTACAAACAGGTGCAAGCTGATACATTTTTAATTGCTTAGCTCGGGTGTAATTATATCACTGAAGTTACAGATATTACAGTCTTTTATTCAAGGCACATCAAACAGTCCAACATGACACTGACTTCATGTTTCCCACACTTTCTACATATTGGATTAGCAGCACCTAATCTGTTGCCCGATCTTAGAAAGAGAGACATGCAGGTGTTCTGGATCCACCTCTTTCAACTGTGGCTTTACTTGAAGCTTGCAATGAGCATGTGATGGTAGACCAACGGTGAAATCCAAAATTTTTCCCTACTGGTTCTGTGGGCTCCAGCTTTTTCTAACCTTTTACAGGTTCCCCCTGTCGACGGTCCCGTCGCAGCCTTGGCGTATTCTTCCCCCCAGAAGAATACCTCTGGCCGGAGGATAAGTGTGCTGAAAAAAATCTCATTAAATCCCACCTGTCGGCGGCCTGGGCTGTTCGCACAGCCACTTCAGCCTCCTTTTTTAACCGGGCTGCCCTTCTCTGGATAAAGCAGCTCCAGGACCGGCTTCATCCATCTGACTCTTGCACACATCAAGATTTGAATAAGATTGCTGTTTCCTTGGAGTATTTGGCGGACGCCACTCTGAATTCGGCTCAGTTTGCGGCCAAATCTATCGGCACTACCATCACTTCCAGACGTCTGCTCTGGCTCCGCCAGTGGCAGGCGGATGTCAAGAGCAAATGGCAATTGGCGGCTTCACCCTACTCACCGGATTCCTTGTTTGGGGCCCCGTTAGAACCTTTGTTGGTGGAGACTAGGGATTGTCGAAAGATTCTCCCCTCTGTCTCCAGGCGTTCTGACTCTCGTTCTTTTTCTTACAGTCGGCTGCAATCCTTTCGTTCCTCGGATGCCTCCTTATCCCAGTCACGATACCAGCGTTCCTTTCAGTCATGGGCCCAACAGGATTCCCAGGTCAGGCAGGGGAGAGATTTTCCCCAAAACGTTCCTTTCAGGGGGGTAAGGGTAGGCCCTTCCATAGGACCAAGTAGCCTTCAATCTTCTATACCTATAGGGGGATGTCTCGCTCTGTTTGCAGCTCAATGGCAAGAGTTCATTTCTGATTTATGGGTTCTTAATACTATCCAATTTGGCCTTTCCTTGGAGTTTCGCTCTTCCCCTCCTTCGGTTTTCCAATCATGCCCATTATCTCGGGACAGGGCTAAACGGGCCTTAGTCTCTCAGGCTATTGACCATCTTATGGCCATTAACACTATTCAATGGGTCGCCATTGAGGAACAGAGGGGTCAGAGTTTGTACTCCTGACTATTTTTGGTCCATAAGGCCTCGGGGGGGGGGGGTGCCCTATTTTAGATAGGCATTGGATCAGCACATAGTTTATCGCTGGTTCAAAATGCACACCCTCCAATCTATTCTCGAGACCCTTCGGCCTGGGGACTATCTCTCATAAATTGATTTAATGGAGGCCTATCTCCACGTCCCAATTCATACCTCTTTCCACAAGTTTCTCCGTTTTCACTATCACGGCAACCACTACCAGCATACAGCACTTCCCTTTGGCCTTTCTTCGGCCCCTCGGGTCTTTACCAAAATCATGGCCGCCCCGGTTGCCCATATCCGGGCTTTGCCCATTTGTATTCAATTTTATCTTGACAACATTCTCATTCAGTCATCCTTTCCCCAGACGGCCAAACTAGATTTGCAAACCGGTAGTAAAGGTAAATAGACCCCACCCCTGGACTGCATTGGCTTTTTTGGCAGCTGCAGCACACTGTGATCTCATACTTAAGTGGTTGTCCACTAGAACTCCTAGATCCCGCTCACAGTTATTGCTATTGAGCCAGGTACCACCTATTCTATTTGCTTTTTGCTGCCTAAGTGTAAAACCTGACTTTCCTTGATCACAGAGTTGCACTCTAATTCTCTTAGCTACCACAAACCTTAATCTCTAATATAATAGTCTATGGAGTCCTTCTTTGTGCTGCTTTCTCATCCTACTCTTGTGCAGGGCTTCCAACAGGACCTTCAGCCATTCGTGCAGCTTTTCTCAAGAATGCTCATGAGCTTTTGTGGGCTTGGCTGGGGTGGGGTGTGTGTGGGAAGGCCAAACTTTGTTCCTTAGAATTCCCAAGGCCTCCTTCCCACATCTATCCCAGGAGCAGGGAAGGGTCAAGGGGTCTGAAGTGGGAACTGAAGCCCCCAGCTTGTTCTGCTGTTCCAGGAAACAGAAGAGAAATAAAAGGTCCTTGTTTTAAAAAAGGAGGCATGGCATTGTTTTGCTGCTGACTGGGCTACATTCCCCCCTTCTCCTACTGCAGCTTTCCGGTGTTTATTGAAGGAAGAGAAGCTGCCAGAAGATGAAAGAAAAATCCCAGCCAGAAGCAAGACTCTCTTTCCAGCTAAAGGCTTTCCTTTCTCTTGGTCTGCTTCCTCTCTTCAGAGGGAGAGAAAGGCAAGGGAAAATCTTCAAGCAGTTCTAGGTTGATAATCTGCCAGAGTAACTATAGTTTCTTAAGTCAGAAGTGCCTGCTTTCTCCCTGCGCAACTATTTTATGTAACCATTTTCTTAAAGATTTTCTGACTGTGCTGAATCTACCAGCAATGTGTAAATTAGAACAAGTTAGACTGAGGAAAGGCAGACTGTTTTCACAGAACAGTAGTTGGTAATGTGATGCACATTTGACCCATATTATAATCACAAAAGGCACCTCCATATACACACACACACAAAATGTCTAGCAAGATTGACATTATAGAGCCATGGTGGTACAGTGGTTAGAGTGCCGTACTGCAGGCTACTTCTGCTGATCACCAGCTGCCAGCAGTTTCATAGATCGAATCTCACCAGGCTCAAGGTTGACTCAGCTTCCCATGTTTTTGAGGTGGGTAAAATGAAGATCCAGATTGTTGGGGGCAATATGCTGACTCTGTAAGCCACTTAGAGAGGGCTGTGAAGCGGTATAGAAGTCTAAGTGCTATTACTATTATTATGGAAGTTTGAGATCAACAGCATCAGCAAGTACTGCAGGCCCAACTGGCAAAAGGAAGCTCAGAACCATATGGGTTGGAAATGTACAGAAGAGGCCTTCATGCTGTAGTGGATAGACAATGGCTAAAATGATGATGATGATGATGATGATGTCATCACAAGAGACTGAGAGTGAAGATGCTTACCAGGCAAATCAAGCCAAAATGTTGCAGTTTTGATACTAAAAAAAAATTAATCACCTAAAAGGATTGCTGACCCCACCTTAATGTACAAAATGTGTTCCCCCCATAGGCATTTCAATAAAAACAGCTGATTTACCCACTGTGATTTTATCAATGTATGGGTCCCAGTGCTGTAGCTAAGCATGTTTAGGAGAATTAGAACAAGATGGCTGTGAAATATGAGCAATTGAGCCCTTGGCCTGACAAATTGGTGATGAGCCTTCAAATAAGAATTATGACTTGGAGCTGAAGTACAATGTTGGGTGATAGATCAACAAAATTACACTGCTGAAAGTGGTCATCAGCTGTTCCTTTAATGAAATTGTAAATGGGTTGCAGAACATTTTGCTGCTAATGAAATGACTGACAGACTCAGGATTCACAAGGTCAGTTCACAGTAGTGAGGGAATTGCCATCAAAGAACAGATCTATTGAGTATGTTTTCTGTATTCACAATAAAGAGATTAAGATCTCACTTGCACACACTTCCGGTTAGTCCTGCTCTCCTCTCCTGGCCTCTCCCTTTCCCTGCAATTGGGACAGGGTGGAGGTGCTTACTGTCTCAACCAGGAAGTTTCTGCAAATCAGTTTAAAAGCCTTTGATGGGAAAGGAAATGCAAGGAAAGGCACAAGGGAGGTGTATAAAAACACACTCTTGAAGATGTAGTTGATTGATACCCTTGACAAGGTGAAATTATTATTCTGCCCTCTAGTGCTCAAACCTTAGTAATGGCAGAATTTCTCTCTGTACTACATCAACTGTAGTACATTTTGGATGGGGAAGAATGACATGAACAAACCATAGAAAAATAACCCAAGACAGTATTGCCTACCATCAGATTGAGGAAGATTGTATTGAAAAATCCTTAAAATTGCTACATTAGCTTTCTTTGCAGAAGTCTAATTAAAATTGTTTGGAATTAGACAAGATCACATTCCAACTCATTTGAACTAAACAAGCTAAGCTAATATTTGATAGAAATACCTTTACTGAAGTAAATGATTTCTCACATTACTTTTGTTAATTCCAGTCAAGGATATATAAATAACCCCAATCTAAAAGTAAATTAAATATTAAATATTGTTTAATATTAACAGGTAGAAAAATGAAACATACATCACAATAAAAATACATTATTTGGGCAAGTGTGTGTGCGTGTGTGTGTACTTCCATTTCATTCACAAAATTTGTAACAATATATTTACTCAAGAGTTTTTGAAAGAGTTTTGAACTATGTTTCAAGCACGATGGATGACTGCTGAAGTTGATCCTGTGTCACTCATTCTGTTTTTCAGTCCCTGCCAGATTTATTACCACTTCTGGCCAATCTTCTGAAAGTGGAAATGAACAGATCTTTCTAAAAAATCTTGGCGGTCTCCTTACAATGCAGGACTGTTCAATGCAGTTTTGTTGAATATGTACCCGAATATGTACTTATTCGGGTGTGTTGATTGATGGGAAAACAAAGGTCAAAGGGAAACCTGTTTTTCTACAAGAACAACTCGTTGGCCTTAATTCCACACACATGTATAGAATGAATGCTGACATATAAGTATTCATTAACTAAGAGCAAATGATGACAACAGGGCATCTCACTGCTTTTGGACATCACCTTCTATCAGACGTGCTATCTTAAGTGGCTAATTTTCAATTCCCAAGAAGGGGATGGAAGTGCTGGGAGTTGAGGCTAATGGGACTAATGGAGCCAAGGCAGCTTCCCTCAGTCTTTATCTGGCTGTGTGTGTGTGTGTGTGTGTGTATGCTTGCTTTCTGGTAGTTTTCTGATGGGTGGGGGACATTTGACTGGCAGTTTTCATTCTGACTTGATATTTTTCATATTGGTAATATTGCTGCTGGTGCTGCTTCTTTTCTCATTGCTGCTGTTATGATCAGTGAAGCAGATCTTCAAGAGCCTATTCCGCAAAATTGCAAATGGCTTGCCACATACATCTGATTAAGCCCACTTCAGAAATCAAATTACCTCTTTGCAATTAAACAGGCTGCTTCAGTGAACTACAGCAGAAGGATCTTGCCTAGTCTATTTATCCATGAATGTCAAAATGAAATAATCCCCCTGCTATTAAAGCAAACTGAGGAACACTGTCTTTGCCCTTGGAAGATCCTCAGTCCATCCCTTATTCCCACTTCCCAGTTGCTTTCCCAATTTCTGCTGAACACTCCCCCCTCCCCCCAGTTAAATAAGTGGCTATTTTCAGTTGAATAAGACTTCCTTCCCTTTGACTTCATTATTTCATCACATACAAATTTAATTCACTGCAGTTGTACAAATATAGTGAGATTAAGGTGTGTTGTTTATATGCATGAAAGAATTTGGATCTGCAAGATGAAGTGTGTGGTAAATTCATCTCAATTCCACAGAGCATTCAATCTGCTAACACACTCACACAACACCATTATGAGTGGTTTCACTTGCTGTACCTTTTAAATACAGTCTAAAATACTTAGCTGAATTTCTCTTTACATTCATTTTGCTCATAACAAGGCAGGTACTTTTATGTATTAATTGGCAACAAATGAACCTAGTCATAAAGATTTACATACTTTTTTCCTTTTTTGTTTTGAATATTCCATTTAGGATAAATAGCTTTTCACATTCATAGTCAGAATCATTTTTTACTTTTTTATTAGTTTTAACCAAACAAATCAGATAATTACATTTACATGAATCAAAGGTACATCGAAGAAAAAATAAACAGAAAAAATTTGGAAAATATCAAGGAAATATATTGTTATGTAATAGAGACAGATACTATAAATATGAAAATTATATCTTTATACATTACAGCAGATTATAGTCCATTGAGATAAACTATAAAATCCATCCACAATTTTGATAAAATTGTAGTTCTGCCTCTGATGTCTCATTTATTTAAGTTTGAAATTTTTTAAATGTAGCAATTGAAGAGGATTTATTAATCCACAATTCAGTTGGTATGTTAGCTAGTTTTCCAATGTTGCAGAATTAGTATTTTGACAGCTAAAATTAAATAAATAAGTTTCTTATTTTTAAGCTTACAATTTGGTCCTATAAATAAATGCAGTAAGCCTAGCTCTGGGGAGTATTTAATTCTTTTTTTAGAGATGGTACTTATCTTCCCAAAACTTTTATGCCAAAAGGGTGTAACTTTATCACATAACCACGACAAATGAAAAAATAAGGCTTTTTTTTTTTTACAATTTCTCCAACATTTGGAAGAACAATTTCTCCAACATTTGGAAGAACAATTTTCCCTAACAGGAGTCAAATACCAACAATATGTAATCTTCCACTGCATTTCTTGTAGTTGTACTGAAGTTGAAGTGAATCTACCCACTTTTTGTTAAGTTTCCGTAACTTCTGCCAATTTGTCTCCTGTATGGGATTACCAAAATCAGTTACCCAAGCTTCGCTTAAACCACATGGTGGATCCCTTATTTGTGATTTCAAGAATAACCTAAACATCTGATTTTTATTAAAAGGTTCCCTATTATCAGAAAAATCTTTTAGTCTATAAAAATTATAATCCTAAAAAGATTTTATTTTAGCCAAATCATTATAATCATCCTAATACGTATTACAGGTAGTCCTTGAATTTATGACTACAATTGAGCCCAAAATTTTGGTTGCTAAGTGAGACATTTATTAAGTGAATTTTGCCCCATTTCTTCTTGGGGCAAAAGAAGGTTGTGCCCACCACCTTTCTTCCCACATTGTTACGTTAGTAACATGGTTGTTAAGTGATTTATTTAACAACCAAATCACTTCCACACTGACTTTGTTTGTCAGAAGATAGCAAAAGGTGGATCACATGATCCCAAAACACTGAAACCATCATAAAGTATGAGTCAGTTGCCAAGCTTCAGAACTTTAATCATGTGACCATGGGGATGCTGCAACAGTCAGAAGTGTGAAAAATGATTATACGTCACTTTTTTCAGTGCTATTGTAACCTTGAATGATTATTAAATAAACTGTTGTAAGTAGCGGACTACTTGTATTAGAAGAGTTAGGTCAGTCTGACTAGTAGCTCTGGTAAAAATATTTTCAATCTGTTTTATTCTAAAAAAAAAATTTTGGGTGAAAAAAACCACCGATTTATAAACTTATCTGGCTCTAACATAGTTAAAATATGAATCCATTGTTTAGAAGACTCTTCCATAATAAATGGAATCATATACCCTAACTGTGCTGCTTGATGATATATTAACAAATTGAGCATGCCCAGCTTCCTGTTTCTATATTAAATCCTTTTATTTACTGTCAGTTTTTGTGCATGGAAGCAGAAGCTTTCTATTTTTCTTTGCCAATGTGTTAAGGCCTGATCTGGAATTACTACTGGGAGGCATTGAAATTAAAAGTTAAGCCATGCAAAAATGTACATTTTAACCACAGCAAGTTGCCCTAAAATATTGAAATGTTTTGAAGCCCATTTTCTACATTTCCATATTTAATTTCTTCCCAGTTAGTACACAATTATTTGAAAGATTTTATTAATACTTTAGTTATAGTAATGCCTTATTCTTATCTAGAATATTCTTAATGTGCAAAAGGTTTAAATGCTATTGGAATCCTAAAATTGGAAATCTCCTTTTGAATGTTTGTATCTAAAACATTAAATAGACACAATCATTACAATGAGAAAACAATGAGTATTTTATTTGATTTTTGTATTATCCCATCAGTCCTCTAGTGAGCACAGGGTGGATTATGTAATTTACTTCATTTGTTTTGGTTTCATAGTACCTTCATGAGGTACTATCTGACAGATTTATAATCTTTACTTGATTTTGAATATATTTTGTATTTTATGAATTCTCAAGACCAAACTATTTTTTCCTCAGTGAGAACAACATGCAGCACTGCAATGAACTTAGAACAGGAAAATGCCATCTTCCCCCTATGGCTGTTTAAGACATTTTTTTTAAAAAAAAGAAAAAAAGTAAGACATTCGAATATCTGATAAAGAATATTTCATTCAACCAATAGATTAGCATCAGACTGGAGAAGACACATATGTATATTAGAGGTCTATGTGTAATCTGATTTTTGATTGAAATTAATTGCTGCTAGTATTACTACAAGCCTATATGCTGTTGGTAAGTTAGAGTTTACACAGGATGATAGAAGACATAAATTTGCTCTATTGTCTCTAGTTTTGGATGCCAATTCTCATTTTCAAAATAAATGTTAGAGTTAGACAATGAAGTACTTTTGAGTACTGTAAATGTAACACTATTTGCAGAACTGGAAGTAAAGAATCTGCCTTACATTATACTAAAAAGTAATATAAAGGCTTTCAAAGAGGATTAAATAATAGGCAGTAGTGCTTTTTGGAAATCCTTGTGAAAATATTTTATCTTTCATGTAACATAGGACCAAGAACACAAGAAGTGTGGCTCTCTTATGCATCAAATATTTTAAATATTTAATGGTTAATGGTTTTAATTTTTAGCCAAAGTTATATGCTTTTTTAAAGAAATTGTTTAACTTTTGTGTACTATTTTTATTTGGCTGTTCACCGCCCTGAGTCTGCAAGGAGAAGGGCGGTATACAAATCTAAACAAACAAACAAACAAATAAATAAATAAATAAAATTACAGACCAATGTGGCTATATTTTACTGTTGTACTCATTTGTACAACATAATGAGGTAAACAAAATAAAACTGATTTATTTAACTTTTAATATATACATTCTCTCATGTAATTTAACTTTAACAAGAATGGCAAGCCCAATGTATTTCAGGAGGCATTTGTATTGTAGTTACACTAGGAAACCAAATTTCTGTCCATGGTAAATTAAGAGAACATATCACTCAATTAAACATATTATATGCAAACATGCCATTTCTGAACTGAAAATGTTATTTCTTTTTTTAGCATTGAGATTCCGCAAAGTGCATAATTGGAAAAACATGTAATCTATCTGTTGTTCTTGGCACATAGCTGTTTGGAATTCTGAGCATGCAACTATGGCTGACCTGAATATCTATGTTTTGACTTGACTTTGCACCGTTGATATTATTCACTTCTTCCTCAGGTGGTCTTTTTGTTTCAAGATTTAAATCAGAATGAATAGCAGACTGTCAGTCATTTGCTTCTTATTAATTTCATCTACATTTAAGCCAAAGAATAAAAGTTTTATCTGCAAGAGAGTTAATCAAAAGTACACAAAATCTAATTTTTACATTCTTTGCATGCTCAGGATTCTTAAGAAGGGTAAGAGGGTTACATAGGGTGGGCAAAGATGCAAAACAAAAAAAAAATGAATATTGTTATTTGGCTAGCCATAACATATAACATATCGAGTGGAAAACAGGTAAATGCAGGAGAATATTAGTGCAACATATATTGGTCAGGGTACATTGAGATAATGATTTTTATAATAAATCTAATCTAATACTTGTATTCTTGCATTATAATTACTATATTTATCCTAAAACATACAATCTTATATAAAACACCTTTTACCTCCATTGTTCAAACTCAAAAGGGAAACTCTTACTCAGTGTGTTTTTCTTTTTTAACATTTGTAGCACGTTACTTACATGATATATTCATTGGGAATCCATATACAGCATTCCATATGGTTACATTATTTTTTTAAATGTTTGCCCAACAAAAATTAAATATACGCTTGAATATTCCAGATGCTAAATGGAAACTCAAAAGAAGGACATGAAACACTACAAAATTGTAGGGAGATTGGCAACCATCACATTTAATGATACTGTAATACATTCCATAATTTAACTATGAGTTCTGGTACTGTAAAATAGGGCAAAGCTTCCTATTTACTTTGTCCACACTATGCATAATTTTATATACTTGTGTCTTATCCCATTATGGTGTCAGACTGTTTCTCAACTCCCCTTCGGGGTTTTATGGCACCTTTTTCGGATTTATAATGACCATTTGGAGGTATAGTGGCCAGAATTACACACAGCATTTCAAGTTTAATTTTATTTTTTAACTTATTTTTCAAATTTATAAATTACACAATCATAATCCCTAGCATTTTCTGTCTGCATGAAAAATTAGCATGTGTATGAGTATATATGTGCACTCATGCACACAGGCATGTATGTCCCTATACAAAATTACTTCAATGTTCTTCACTGTGGAGATAATTTTCTATTTCCTGTCTATTTATGCATTTGGAATTTTTGGTACTCCCATTTTGTAACTGAATAAGTTGGTGGTGTAGGAACTGATGACAAATACACACTGTAATTCTAAATTTCATCACACATTTTATATAAATGCAAAAAGTCTTCTGGTACTCCCTTTAATTGTAATTGCTTAGTTTAATAGCATATTACCTAATTATTACTTATTTATAAAGTATTGATATTGTAAACCACCCAGAGTTATCCTGGTAAAACAGGGTAAGACAGGCAGCCAATAAATTTAATAAATAAATAAATATTTTTTTAAAAAAAATATTGCACACTTCCATCTTGCTTATTATAGAAAATCTAAAAACGCCTGAAGCTTTACAATACATGAAATCACATAATTCTGCTTTTAACAATTTATTTGTAAATTTAAAAATTCTTACATGTGAACTACTGTAAAAGATGAAAATCTGTTTTGGATTATTTATTAAGTTGGGAGTACTTTCTGCATTTATTGTATAGTTGTTAACACTATTTTCATTTCCTCTCTTTGGCTATTGTTTTTTGTTTGCAGTCTACCAGGGTACGGTGCTTTGTTTTTCAATTTCTTTATCTATTTTACTTAGTTCTTAAGGCATCAGAAGTTGCTGGATTTTGATAGGCATCTGAAAACAAAACCAAAGATTACATTATGACAAAGTTGGAAAAGTTTGTGTTTACATTTCTTCAGTATGTTGTACAAAAAGCACTCTTTAAAAAACATACTTAATTTTTTAGGATGCAACAGGGGACCAGTTTGAAACACACAAATATGCCCCCTATATTTAATCCACATGTGTACCTTTATGATTGCTCTCTCATGGATCATTTCGGCTTTCAAATGCAATGCACAGTTTTCACCAAGCAGTTATGTGCTCCAGAAGTTTCTAAATCAAAATATATTTATATAATTCTGGCTGGAAAGACCAGTGTTGTAACTTTGGAAGATTTTCTGAGGAAATGAGTTCACAGTAGGAGTGACAGCATATTATTTCTGCTTTCTGCATTCTCATAAAAAAATGCCATAAAATTGTTTTTGGTAGAATGTTCTGACAGAATCAGATGAAAAAGAGCCACAATTGATTGAGAAGACTGAATAAATTTATACTTGAGCCTTGGCAAAATGGAGCTGCTTTGCTGAAAAATAAGTGGATTTTTTTCCTATGGAAATAGTATTATGTTCAACCTCTTCTGGTAATTTTGCATATTCTCTCTCAGGACAGATTCAGAGCTTGGTGCTTTTTCTAGATTTATCATGACTGTAAGAGGCTCAAGTGGTAGCATGAGGTGCTTTAATCAATTAAATCAGTAAAGAGCAAGCTAAAGAGCAAGCTAACATTTTGAAAAGGCTGATATTAGTAGTTATTAGTAGAACTGTAACATATATAGACAAAGGAATTTGGGAAATTTGTTTTTAACTCCAATATGCCTATTTAAGAGCTTACTGTAGGGTTTTCCTATATTTCAACCACAGAGTGACAAGAAATTCAGCTGTCAGGGTTTTTTTAGAAATTAAACAGATCTGACTTTTATTTTTAAAGCAACTGAAACTTGGCTTCAAACATCTAAAGTCATTTTTATTTTCTAGTTATTCCTTAGAAATATTGTCAAGGATTTTCTCCATTTGTTTGACAAATCATCTAAAGGGCTTTCTTGCTTCTCAAAAGAAGTAGGCCATGCTCCTGTTGTCTATCATTCCTATGGCAGCAAAAATATTTTCATCCAGACATTTTAATATTTATTATAGCAGTTCTGATTTAATTTATTATTTCTTGTAATAATTTCTATGTTGGTTTTCCTGAAGGTTTTACCCTGCTTTGATACCTAGCTTGATATCATGGTTAAGAGTGGCATAAAAAAAGTTTGAAATACATTTCTTAATTTTCTTCGAAATCATTGTAAAGCGTTTATATTTCAGAGACAACTCATGTACTCCTAGTATAGTTATTATTGAAGCTATGTAGTCTATTTATATCTCACTGTTATTTCTTATAGTTCAAGGTGACATACAAAATGTCCCCTGTTCCTATTTTCCACACAGCAAACATCCTGTGAGGTGGGTTGAGATGTGACTGGCCCTAAGGCATCCAGCCAGATTTGACATCAGACACTACTTTCCTAGTTTCCTAGTATCAAGTCTAGCACCTTAACCATGAGACCATGGGTCTTTTTAGCAATGGGTATTGTTATGTATATAGTTTTGGCGGGGGATTTAAACTACAATAGGTCACTTGTGATTGGTCAGCTCCTCGGCTGGCCAGGTATTTAAGGAGAGCTGTTTGCCTGTAACCTTTGCTGAAGTCTCATTATATATTAAAGAGCTGTTGTCACTGCCTTGCTTCTGCCTCCTCAATCGCTCAACACAACAGGTATGAGTTGTCAATCTACTCTTCAGATATTCTACCTGAATATCATATTAACCACATGATAATATTAGTTTTATTAAGGCAGCAATTTTCTCCTTCTGATGAATGTAAACAATGCAATATAATTTGATAGAAAATCAGAGTACAAATTGCTTTCTATTACTTCTCCTCTTTAAAAAGACCTGTAAACCCAAAGATAGCTTTTCATTGTTCTATTTCCTAACTGGTAAAATAATTTTTTTTTGGTCTAAATTACTACTAGTACTTTATGGGTCTTAATCTAAAAAAGCAGAGAAAACAAGAAAAACCTCTTGCTGGTGTTGGTTTATTTAAAGTCATATACCAGCTGTCAATAGAATACACAATCCAAACGAAAAGAGAACACAGACAATTTAAAAGAAAAAGGGGAAAAAACCCTTGGCTCCTTATCATACTAAAAACTTGTTTCTATGTTTTACAACTTTTGGAACATCTGGATTTATGCAGATAAAACCTTTATTGGAAAATTTGAATTAATGTTTTAAAGATTTGCATAGATATTTGATACTTTAAGAACAAAGGCTGGTAACCAAAAATCATATGAAACAAGAATTATTCACCTTGAAAATTCCAATAAAAATTTGTAACAGATGTGGCAAATGTTTTGAAAATCAATCAAATTCTTCAGGATGATATGACCTGTTGAATTCTTGTGCTGTCAAGAAGTTAATTGTTGCAGGTTCATCTGAATTAAAATAATAGCAGTCTTTTTATGTCTTTTATTTTTTTAAACTATTTAGATTGAGCAGGCTTTGGAGTAGTCAATCCACCCAAGAATCCCAGTCGGTTTTTCAGTTGTTTGTTTTCTTTTTTTAATGTTTCTTCTTACTTTATATAAATATCTTTCTCCCTCTCTCTGTGGTATTGAAGGTCATTTAAAGATCAAGGAAGAGCAGATAAATATATCACCCCTTTTCTGATCCTGCCAGAGGTTTTCAACTAGTGCAATCAATGTTGTTTCATCAGTCTAGCCAGACCTGGAACCCAACAAGAAGGCACCCAAATAATCAATTTCCTACATCGTCTCTAAAGCTACAACCCAGCTACTTTTACAATAAACTTCCCTAGAAATGAAAAATTGGAGACAGATTTTTCAACACAGTAGGTTCATCAATGGCTACTTTATGAAAGTCTAGACCACTGCCTCATACTTCATTCAAGGATGAAATCCACACCATTTGCACAAACCTTGGCTTCAAGGATCTGTTCACTTTCTTAGGAATAGCAGGCTCAAACTGCCCCAAATAATCACACTAGAATTTAACTCAGCCAATTCAATGGGATCTGTGCAATTCAGTCAAAACAAATCCAAGCAAATTTATCACTAGTACTGATGATGTTTGGGTAATGAAATATCTGCAAGAAAACAACCTCAGAGAGCTCCAAGGGCCTTTCATTTCAGCCCTGAATTACAAATATTCTCCTTTATAGGTATCCCATATGGGCATCAAATGCTTCAGAAAGCACGCAAATGAGAAAAAAATTGCCTGCAGGCACACTTCCACCAAGGAACAACTTTTCTTCCTACGTGAATGCCTACAACAGCATGCCCTACCTACCAGTGTCAAATACAAACTTCCCATCAACAGCATAGTTGGATGGAAAGTAGCCCAAGAAAGTGGGTGAAAAATAATACAGCTCATGATCACAGATGCGCACCTCAGATTAAACAAATATCTGCGCACCATTGCAAATCTCAAGGAACAGCTGGAACAGACCATCACACCAGAGTATATGGAGAGACTAGCCACTACCATCATGAGCACTTCCCAGAGACATTCCAGAAAAAGAAAAACTAAACCGCAAACCAAACTCCTCAAACTCAGAATCAGAGGCACCCGAGCCTGAATAGGTGGTCAACATGTCCAGCTGTCCAGTATGCATTGCAGAACACAGGATTCTGCAACAAGGACCCCCCTCCTACAAAGAAATATATTTGATAGGAGCCTCAAATAGTTCTTCTAGTCACCCTTAAATGGTTTTCTGACTCTAAGAGGGACCAGAAGATTAGATAAACTTCTTGGAGTCAGAGGTAGGAACTCTAAACAAGGCTGCTGGATGGCAATCTGTAAATGCAGTAAAAGCAGCACAATAATTACATTTTGTGGCTTTGTCTGTCATAGATTTGCTATTTGTCTTTCTATAAAACCACTCTATGAAACTCTTCTGTTGTTTCATCACTCAGAGTTCCTCTGAAAACCAAATCCTCTGATCTAAGATCCAAGTGCAGAGAGAGGTCCATGTCCTCATGTGAAACTTATATACAAGTCAGGTAGCTGTATATGGTCAACATGTCAAAATGGCAGGCTCCAGATTAGCAAAGGAGTTAGATAAAGCCATATACTCTCCGCTCATGTATTCAGCCTACACGTTAAATATATATTAAGGAAAGTTCGCTTGGAAAATGAACGTGGTTTTAAAACTGAACGGACCTGTGCTATGTTGATGACATTACTCTGATAGTCAAAAACATAAAACATATGCAAGCTCTTGTGATAAAAATCAAGGGATGCTTGATAAAAATGGAACTAAAATGAAATACTGTATAAAAACCAATTAGTGACAACAGGTACAATCAGCCTTAGAATTAACGATGAAGATACTGAAGAAGTGAATAGCTTCTGCCTTTTAGGATCAGCCATTAGCAATAAAGGAACAAGCAATCAAGAAATATGCTGCAGACTGGCACTTCATAAGACAGCCATGAAGGCCTTGGAAAAGATATTTGGATGTCTTGATGTGACTATGACTACAAAGATTAGAATAGTGCCAGGAATGGTATTTCCTGTGATACTCTATGGAAGTTGTTATGTACTGACAGATTGGTGCATGCGTAGCCGCTGCTGCCAGAGGGGGCACTACTCTGGCGGGAGATTGGGAGCTTCTGATTAGTGCAGACGCTGACAGCCGAGGTTTTATAAGAGCTGTCAGATAGCGCAAGTTTGCCTTGTTAGCAGTTAGATCGAGTTGTGGTTAAAGGTTGTGTTACTCAATAAATGTTTGTTAAGGCCACTGTGAGTCGTCTCGATTGCCTGCCAGCGCCAATCCACAATAGAAGTGAAGTCCATAAAGTCTACCCAATTGGTCTTTGAAGGAGCAAGATAGAAAGAGTACTGACGCTTTTGAACTTTGGTGTTGGAAGACTCCTTGGAGACCCAATAAAACAAACAAGTGGATGATTGAACAAATCAACCCAGAGTTCTCATTTAAGGCACAAATGATTAGGCTCAAATGATTCTATTTCACACACATTTTACAAAGACTTAGTTCTCTGGAGAAGGCAACAGCACAGGGAAAGTTGGAAGGAAAAAGACAACTAAGAGCAAGATAGATAGACAGTAGCAATCCCAGAACCTACCTTTATAAAAAATTATTTACATGAAATTATCTTGGAGCATGCCTCTGAAAACCACAACCGTCTTCCAGATGGCATTAGCCTCTCTCCATTCCTGCCCAAGGGTTGCGGTTGAAGTGACATCTACTATGTATGTCCCCAGCTGTTAGGTCAGGTCCATAATTTTACTGATGGACCTGAACTCTGGAGTTGCTCCCATTCCCCATCTCAAAATTAGTCAGTGGGAAGATTAAAATTTCCAAGAACAATAAGCCTTCAGATTCTAGCAAAGTGTTGCTTGATATAACTTGGTGCTGTGCCATGTAGGACTTTAAAGGTTAAAAACAGCACTTTGAACTGTTTAGGCCGCAGAAGCCTAGTGATAATCAACACAATGAGTTTAAGATAAGTTTTATTTTTGACTGGCAGAGTTGTCTCAGTAGTGAATCTCCCTAACAGAACTTTGGACTAGCCAAAAGCAGCCACATGTAAAGAGTTACAGTACCCCTATCACCTCCTTAACTGCACAATGATCAAGTTTTGTTATTTATTTTTGAGTTATTTCAAACATGTAAAACTATTATTGGACCACTATTTATTTTTTGCTGGGCATAATCAGCACATTCTGTGATATACAATCCAATTGGATATACCTTGTATGTAATAGTGAGTTGTGCTGAATATTAAGTACAGTATGTATTAGAAACAATATCGTGCATTAACTGGATGTCAGTGGGAAGTCTGCAAGCAGGATGAGGTTAGAAGAACCTACCTTGTGTTCTTCAAAACCCATATTGAGAGGCATGCTGCCTCTGAGAGTGAAGATCGAAGCAACTTACATGGCTGGCATCAATAGACTTAATTCTCTATGAATTTGTTTAATCCTCCCAGAAGGCTAAACAGGTTCATTGCCATTATAACATCTTGTACTGTCATAGAGAATTCACTTGAGTGAATTGCTATTAATCCCGTCCCACCTCAGCTTAATAGCTGAGCCTGGTTACACAATTATGGGAGAAAGGAGATTCCTAGCTGCTTTTTTAAAACTATACCTTTTTATTATATTCCAATTTGTTTGCCATTTTTTTAATAAGTGAAATATCCCCAGCCTGTGCTACCTTTCCCTAAAGGGATTGCGCTCAAGTTCTTTTTACCATTTTGATTGCCAAGTAATGTCCAGAACTGAACACATTTTAACTGTTATAAAATGTCAATTGTGTCATCAATTGTATACATACATTGCCTTTGTGAACACCCTCTTCTTTCATGACAAGAACATCTTCTCAATTTTTGTGAAATAAAAATTTCAGGTAATTTTGTGTAATTTTCCAGAAATTCTTATTTCACAAAGATAGAGATGTTCATGTCCTGAAACAAGAGGCTTTTCACATTCTCAAACTTTTAATCTTAATTAGATGCAAAACTCCACTCACACTTAAATATTATGATCTCTCTTCTGCACTAGCAAATTATAGTGTCACACAGTGAGCGCTGGGGCCTTTATACCTATCTTGTTGGGGGAAACTATTTCCACAGGGATGGGTATGGGTCAGATATTTTATAAATTGTCAGCAAAATAATATTTATTTTCAGCCCAACTCAATCTCATAGGGTTGTGGGGAAAATAGAAGGAAAGAATACAGGTAACCCTGGACTTACAACCCACAATAGAGCTGAAAAATTCTGTTGCTAAGCAAGATAGATGTTAAGTGAGTGTTGCCCCATTTAATGACCTTTCTTGGCAGAGCTGTTAAGCAAATCACTGAAGTTAAGTTAGTAACATGGTTGTTAAGGGAATCTGGCTTCCCCATTGACTTTGCTGGTCAGAAGTTCCCAAAAGGTGATCATGTGACCCCGGATCACTGCAACGGTCAAAAATATGAACCAGTTGCCAGGCGCCCTAATTTTGATCACTTGACCATGGCCCCGCTGCAACAGTTGTAAACGCGAGAAATGGTACAAAGTCACTTTTTTCAGTGCCGTTCTAACTTCAATCAGTCACTAAAGGAATGGTTTTGAGTCGAGGACTATTTGTATTGGCATATTGACCAATTATATATGAAAAAAGTGGGATAAAAATCTGAAAAGAAAATGTTTAGTAATGAACGAGTAACGCACAACCCCCCCCCGCCCCCTTTCTCCTCAGTGGTTCAGCACTAGTCTTCTCCTGGGCAGAGAAGCTATAAAGCCGTCTGGCTTTATGTAGCTGGGAACGGAGGGCAGCTGTTCGTTTCCCAGGATTCATTTCCAACTGAAGCACCGGGAGTGAACCAGCAGCAGCAATAGCAGCATAAGCAGAAGCGCGCACCGAGCTCTTTCAACTCCTCCAGAGGCGCGCGTCGACGATGTCACACTAACCCCCGTCCCGCTCAGCACCGGGGCCCTCGCTGCCAGGGCCAAAAAAGACCTGCCCCTGTACCTAAGGAAACCATCTGGCCGCGAGTTTGGCGTGCAAGAAAGGTCAGCGCGGCCACAAGTGAGCGCCGCTGGGGAGCGGCTGCCGCTCCTCCTCCCTTTCGGCGCGCCTGCCCTCCCTGACAGGAAAACATGTATTTTTTAAATTATTATTATTTTTATTTGCTTGCGCTTTAGAATAAAACCTCCAGGGCTTCGGCCGGTCTGATTAACAGGCGTGTGAACGAAGGAGCGCTTCGGCGCCTGGCAGCACCAGCCCTAGCAGGGGCGGCAAGCGCAACTCCTCCCAGCACCTGGTCACCAAGCCCTTCCCTCCTCCCTTTTTGCCTCCATTGCCCCAGCCCAGAGCAGGCAGCGTGCGCTTCCATTGGGCACGGCTCGCATTTCCCTTTGCTTGCGCGGGTCTCGGGCGGCCAGAGCTTTGGCTGGCTGCTCCTTTTCAAAGCCCGCGAGCACCGTTTTGTGCGCGGGGCGCGCAAGACCTGAACCCCAAGCCTTGTGTGTGTGTGTGTGTGTGTGTGTGTGGTTTTTTTTAGAAATAAACCCCTCGGTTCTTCTTGGATTTCAACCCGGGATATTTTCGCGCAACCCCTTCAACAAGGTAGTGGAAGGATACCCAGATATTTCCCCCCGAGGGGGGGGGAGAGAAGAGAAATCCCTCCTCCCGTTCCTTACCGTTCAACTCATCCCTCTGCTACTTGCATTTAGTTTGAAAGCAACCTGCAGCCAGCCTCGCCTGGGAAGTTTCCGTTCAGCTGCCTCTCCGCTTAGTGCGTTCAAGGTGCCTTTGATAAATCTCTCTGGGTGTGTTTTCCTGTAAACCGCTGCTAGGAATCGGACTGTTGCTTTCCCAGCTCTTCATCACAGGCAACCCCCCCCCCCCCGCCACCTTCCTCTTCCAGCCCACATACCCGATTTGCTGGAGATGAAGGGGAGGGAGTGATGAAATGAACGAGAAGCGGTTACATTGATTAAGACTAGTTTCCTCTTCAAACGGCGGCTCGGGAGAGAAAGAAAGCTCAGAGCGAAAGGCGATCCGAGGCGGCAGCCCAAAGAGCTTGGGGAAGAAGGGGTGGTGGAGGGAGGGAGGGAGATCAGAGCCTTGCTGTTGGCAGCGGCGAAGCTTTTGCTGCCTTTTTTGCAACGGCGAAGGATTGCTTCTAAGCGCTAGGGGTGCTGGCTGTTAGGGCGCTTCTGCAGTTCGCCGTCAACATGCACGCGCGCTCTATCTGACTGCATTTGACTTATAATGCCGGCTTCTCTTTGGAATGCAAAACCGTGCACAGGATGAAATCAGGTTTGTTACGACTATTCTTTGTGTGTGCTTGTCGGCATATTTGAAAAAAAAAAAACATTCCCCGCGTTTCAAACCCCCCCCCCCCCGCGATGTCAGAAAGGATCATAGCAACAAGACTGTGGCAGCCTCAGTGGCACCCTCATTACAGGGTGTCTCGTGCTCATCTTTTGATACGTTTTTTTTTTAAAGAGAGATGATGAATCTTTTATGCAGCTGGCTTCTTGGAACCATCCAGGAGCATCCCAATTTGCAGTACGTTGCTCTTTAGAAGAAATGCAGTTTTTTAAAAAAACCTGTAAGATCCCCTTCTGTAAATAAACATAGGTGGGAAGGAGGGTAAAAGGCAGTGAGGAGACTGTGTGGTAAAGTGTTTTTTTTTTCTTGCTTTCCCCCCACCTCTTGAGAATCCCCCCCCCCCCCCCCCAGTTCTTTGCCTCACACAGTAAGTCTTCCATCTGAAAAGCAGCTGCCTGGGTTTCTGTATCTTTGAAAAGTAAAACAGGTTAAGTTGTGGGTTAACTAACTCCTCTCCTACTAAGTAGATTCTTTCAATAACTGTCCTTCCACCTGTTCTGTTCAAAAGCATGTCTTGATTTCTTCCCATGTTTTTCAGGTCACTCTGCCAGAATGCCAGAAGAAAATTCCCCACGGTCCACTCCCCAGAAAATCCCATATCAGGAGCTTCCTCACTTGGTCAATGCTGATGGGCAGTATCTTTTCTGCAGGTACTGGAAGCCAGCTGCTGCTCCAAGGTGAGCACTGTTTAACAATGCATTTGTTGTCTGTGATAAATACACCATTCATTCAGTTCCACGGTTGTTTGTTCAACGGTCCATGGAATAATAGAAATGTCCTTGCCCCAAACTATCTCTTAGCAAAAGAAACCTTGATCCTTTAGCATTTGCACTAAACTGAAGGTTGAAATCTTACTCTTGAGTAATGGTTCCTAAACCCACCCAAGTGCCTGTATATTTCAGCAATAAGAGAAGAACTGGTTATTAATCATTCAGCCTCCTACTCATGAGAATAGGACTTGTTACATGCATAAGTAAAAGCAACTCAGATGAGTAAGGTTTGGTAATTCAGATAATTCTCTCTTTCTGTCTTTCTCTTTTAGTTTAATGAAATGAAACAGTGAACCCTGTGTTTTGGCATTGAAATAGGTATTTTAATTGGGCGTTATTGCATTCAAAAGATATGTGTAGCTTAGTCTAAGTTATTTAGGTATCAGTTACAATCTGTCATTTGCTGTGACATTCTTTTGTATTTAGTATTTTGGCTATAGGGTTATGAGGGCCTCTAGTACACAAAATATGCTTACAGTCATTTAGGAAGTACATGATTAGCTATTAGGTAATTTTCATAATCCCATATGAAATAATGTATTTGTCCTTGTAATTTATAATTCAGAAAGGCTGTGATACTCTGAATGAAGATACTGTTTGGATGTCCCCCCGTCCATCCCCCCCCCATCCCCCCTGTCCCCCGGTCTATTTGTGGAGTAGAGTAATGCACCTAAAAAGGTGATTTTGTTGTTCAGAATAATCTTTTTTACTTTTATATTGCAAAGAAATCACAAATTTTAGAAAATAATTATTCCAAAGCAATTCTTCTATTTTAGTAGATGTTAAAGCATTCTTGCTTGAGGAGTTAATAAACTTTGTATGATGCGCTAAATGATTCATCAGAGGATAAAGACAGAAAAACAAGTCAACTCAGGGCTCCACCTAATTTATTTTTCTAAAAAAAAGAGTGGCAGACTCTTCATGGTGTGACAAACATGGTGCAACATCTTCTGCATGGTCATCTCCAGTTTTCATACCAGGTTTTTTGGGCAGGTGGATCAGTTCATTCTTGTGAATTTATGGACAGATTGCAAGACACAGTGAACTATTGATTTTAACTACCAGTATGTGGATGTTTTACGAAAGCTTTTGGCATCAGTTACTCAACGGTATGTGACATTTATAAACCACAGAAGTTAAAAGACCAAACAAAGTGCTCCTTTCAACAAAATATGTTCTTTCCCAATTACTTGAGGGTTGTTTTTTTTTAACCATAATGTACTGTTTCCCATATCATTCATGTATGATTCACTTAAAAATCCATTCATCTAATTCAGGGCCCATCTTAAGCCTCTGACCTTTCACCTAGAAACCAAACCTGAAGAATCTTTGTGCTTTGTTCTCTTCAGCACCGAAAGTTACCCTCCAAAATAGAACTTCAGAGTCATTTCAAAAGCATTGCTTCGGCAGCTTGTGCCTTTTTTCCCTGCTTTGTGAGCTTTAGATGTATGCATTGAGGGGGTTTTTTCTAAGGCCTGCTAAGGCCAGGGGACAAAGGTAACATGTTTTGGGACTGCCTTTGAAGCATCTCTTTGGGTCTGACTTTGAGTACATGTTTCATAAAAGTAACTTCACCAAGCCCAGTGGAAAACTTTTGGGCAATACTTGTAATGAGAGATCTGGCATCTTCCTAAAGATTTCAGCTATTGAACCAATACATTCTTAAAACAAGCTTCTTCTATGAAAATTATCCTGTTCCTATTATAATGCTAATTAATCATTAACTGCCTACAGTGTTCTTCGATGAGTTGCTGAATCGCATTCCCCATTTTGTGTTTAATTTCTAAGCGAATTAGTGTAGTTCACATGAGGCTTTGATCAAGAAATGAAAGGATGGTAAAGAAGTGAAAGTTAGAACTTGGCATTTCAGGCCTCTGGTAGCTTGTCTTGTTAGAGCTCTGCATACCCCAAGTGGTTAATTGATAGCAAGAGTGTCCTGGTTTTCTGACAACAAAGTAAACACGATCAGTTCTGTTCACTTACAAGTGGCTCTTAACTGTGTGGAACCATTTATTTTTAGCCTCTATTGTATTGTGCTGGCAGGGTTTGAGAGGGAGATTATAGGTTGCTGGAAAATAATTTGTCAACTGCAGCCAACTTTCATGGGGCAGTCTTGAAATACATGGAGAAAGAGATTCCTCATTGTCTTCTACTATCTGGTAGACTTTCATGACTCATCTGTGGAAGTGCTGAAGATTTGCTAGGTTTTAAATGATGAATGGCATGAGTTGGGGGACAGCCTTGAATCATTTTTACAGTACTATTAATCTGACAGAATTTCAGATATAGAAGACAAATCAGTTGCAGTTTTGTTAGCTATAACACAAGAGATTCACATTTATATTTCTCTTCTTAAGTATAGGTTTGGACTGAACAGGCCACTGGAATTTGTAAGAAAAACACTAAGAGCTGCTAGACTTCCTGTAGCGTGAAAACTTTTGAACTTTCCCTATGCAAAAGTTGTTTCATACACACACCTCCCTGCATGAAGAGGAACCCAAAAAAAAAAAAGCGAGTACATGTAAGCTTTATCAACATGCTTGTTCTCTCATTCACAATGTTATATTTGCCAAAAGCAGTTCTGATTGTGTACGCATCCTGTCTCCGAATTTCATTTATTTTTCCTAAGAAGGAAAAGCAATATATTTGAAATAACCACATAGAATATTTTTGCATAAATAGTTTAGAACTTTTTCTCTCTCTGGCACATTCTGTTAAGATTTTTAAAATACATGCATACATATGGCTGTCTCTGTGTGTATACACACCTACCAAAATTATTCCTAGATATCCTCTAGTGGGGATGCCAATTTACTGCATATTGTGGGATAATCTTTTATCTCAGTTCTCATAGAAAATTAGATGTTATCATCCAGGTCAATTAATGTTAAAAACAGGTACTGAAAAGCAGGTGATATTAGTGTGAAAATCTATTAAACGTACAGACAAGAATAATGACTATTCCCTAAATTCAGTTTACATTTACATAAGTGCCCCCATCACTTGTATGTTTTCTGTTCAGGCACCTTTTCAACATATTCACTTTTTTTTCTATGGCTACAGTGAGTGGGGAAAAAAGATCCTGGTAACTATCCCACAATCATTCTTAATGTATAGAACTACATGGTGATTAATAAACTCACGTCTCCCTGTCAGATTTCCTTTGGTTTAGCAGATGGGATTAATTTAATAAAATTGATCCTGCATTTGATAAGTAAGCAAGGGGTAGATAGGAGAAGGTGCAAAAGTATTTGGTTTTCATATTAAGGAAGCAGAATGAAGAAAGACTGAATTTTTGAGAAGTGAAAACTTGTTGCTGAACTACTGTCCAGTAGAACCAGGACAAAACTCTAAACTGAGTTGTGGAAAAGAAAGAAAGGGAAGGGGGGACGTGGTTGGGTTTTTTTTTCTTTTCAGAATTGTGGTAGGGCCCCTTTTCTAAGGTCAATCTTGAGTGCAGAGTAGGCTTATTATGTCATTTCCTATTTCCTAGGTATAAATAAGCAATCTGAGACCTCCAGTTCTTTTGAATCTCACTTCCCTATCAGGCATAGTCAACGTGGCCACCTTAAAACTATTATAGGAGCTATAATTCAAAATTTGGATCTGAAGTCCTAGGTTGCTTATCATCGTCCTAGTAAATGTAAACTAGAAATATGGAAGCCAGTGACACACTAAGTAAACTAGTTTTGCTTTGGTTAAAGTGACAAGTAGCTCATACACCACCTGTTATACTGTGGAGTAGACTAAAATTTTTTCATGATTTATTTTAGGATGTGCATTTTATTCAGTACATGGCAGAATGTGTGGGATTTTTTCCTTCTACAGTAATTGGATATTGAGGTAAAGCAGTGCAGCTGTGCCTCTCCACCTGCAAAAGCATTTCAACTTATTGAACGTGATTTGTGTGAACTGTGATTAAGTCCTTTTAAAATGCAAATCATTTTGATATGTAACATGGGTTGTGGTAACTGAGTCATTTCTCATAACAAGAAAAAAATGTTTGTTTTAAGGCTGTGATCAGATCTCTGGTACTACGCAAGATAGTAATGTATAATTTAAGTTATAGCTGTACCGTAGGAGAATAAGTTCAGAACAGTTCAACATTGTTTGGAAAACTGGATAATTATTAAACAGAAAATCTACCTTTTAAATACAATCAGTATGCAGCTGTACATTTTCACCATGGTTAAACATAGTCTTTCCTATAAGATCTTTAAAACTACAACCCTAGACCCATTTACTTGGAAGTAAGCCACACTGAACCCGTCCAGTGGCTGTCTTTCAAAGTATTAAGAGCTTCTTAAATACATACATTTTTATTTTCCATGTATAGTTGCATAAAGCATCTGACTCTGTTGAGATAAAAGCATACTTATTTCTTCTGTGTATCTGAGACTGACTCTTGCGTTTAAAAACTAATAAATGGCCTTCCCTATGTTTGAATACACACATCATTTAAGGAACATGCTCACACATACCATTTAAGGAAGATGCTTACTTTGAGTTCCATAGACAAAAGAGAATTACATCATCTGTTATTTGGAAGCTAACATGCTATTTTTCTGGAGGAAAAAATGATGCTTGCTTTATCTACACACTGTTTTCTGGAACTCCATTTGTATGTGAGTATTACATACATACAGAACATTTTCCAAACTGTAGCCAAACAACTGAAAAATCCTCTCTCTCTCTCCCTCCCCCTCTCTCTGTCTCCCTCCCTCCCTCTTAATTATTTCAGCTAAAATTATTATTATTATTTTTTTATTTGATTTATATGCCACCCTTCTCCGGAGACTCAGAGCGGCTTACAATGCGTTAAGCAATAGCCGTCATACTTTTGGTATATTTTATACAAAGTCAGCTTATTGCCCCCACAAACTAGGTCCTCATTTTACCCACCTTAGAAAGGATGGAAGGCTGAGTCAACCTTGAATAACCAAATAACCAAAATTATTCAATTAACTAGCTGTTATATGATATATTGTTACCTTAAAATAAATATTTTACATTCATGGAAGTTTATATCTGACCCTTGAAACACATATCAGATGATATAACAATGGTGACTATTCATGGGCCAGCTTGCTTGTCCTCATGCAACTTTCCTGCTACAAAACCAAGATAAAAATGATCAGATTAATGAGTCCTGTGTTTCTAAAATGAGACAAGAAGGAGAACCTCTACAGAATCTATCTTCTTATTTAAAATTAGTTTATTAATTTGAAACTTGCTTTGCTGTCCTTTGAGGTGATAAAAGAATCCTAAAAGATGTGCTGTTAACATTTAGTAAGAGGATCACTGTGTTTCAGCAGAGTGCAGAACAGTCAGTGAAATAAAACCTGTTTGCAAACAGTGAAACAGAATTATCCCAGGCCCTTAGGTGCCACCTATGCTGATCTCCTAAAGTTATTACCAAATTGTAATTTTAAATATTAAAATAAGAAGATGAATTTATTAAATATCCCTGACTGTACTAAATGTACATGAAATCAAGTTCAGCTTTTGTCTTCTCCCTGCCCATTACTGTTTAGAGTGCAGCCCCTGGGGACAGTGCAAAGGCCAAGGGGTATCATTGGCATTGAGAAGGTTGTGTATCCCTGGCATCAAAATACCAGAGGATGGTTTTCTTGGCATTAAGAGTTTTCTTTATCAGCACGGATGGCCTGTTCCCAGAACCTGCTGTGCTTCAAAAAATAACCCAGTAGAGCAGAGAATATGGTTTTCTCTACCATATTCCTGTTAGAGTTAATAGTCCTCGCTAGTGATGAGCACCATTAATTCAAGTTCTGCTAGCTTATTTACCACAGATGAATTAGAATTTTTGATTCTGTAGCAGGTATGCATGATGACATGCAGATCCTAATCTTGGGTTACAGATGTAGTGCTTAGAGAGAGTTTTAACCCTACCAATGTGCATTTGAATCTAATATATTTAGAGTATGACAGTCAAAACTATTGAGTCAGCTCCATTCTTCATAATTAGTAGTATGTATATGAGATAGATAGATAGATACACACACACACACACATACACACCATACTGTGTTTTAGTATGATTTAAAATCTTTTGCACCAGAATATACTTATCTTGATGTTATAAAAACTTTCTAATGAAAGTTACTTTGTGGCACAATATTAATTCTTAGAAAATGCAATTATCAAATTTACAAACTGTACCTAGTTGGTAATCTAACAGGCACAGTATATCAGGTTTAACTATTTCAGGCCATAGAAATTTTAAAAATAACCAAAAAAAACCCCCAAACCCTAAATAGATAATAGAAGTAAACTACTTATAATAGATGCAGAATAATATCTCCAGTGTACAACTTCAATTTTATAATTACTTGGAAGATTATAAATTTGTGTTCTATGCCTGGTATGTGATTGCTTTTCCTTGGTTAAAAGTTCAGCATTTGAAACAATTGCTGCTAGTTGTAAGCAAAGATGATCTTCTATATTTAGCTTATTTCTATACTTGTTTTTGTTGCTGCATATAAAGGGAAGATTGTCTCACAAAAGCACGTTGTTGCAAGTGACATAAGATATTTCAAGCTCCACTGGTAATTACAAGATATTCTTTTAAAAGCTCTATCCAGAACTTTGTAAGTTCTGCACAAGGAAATGTTGTTTGTAAAATGAAACCAGACAAATTTAATTTCTCGAAACCTATTCCATAAGTAGCAGCAGTAACAACAGTATTGGATTTTGTCTTACCTTTTCTGTTCTTATCTTTTTCTATACTATGTTGATGGCATGGATTTTTTCTCCATTGTAAATGTCTGGGTAAAGCTATTTAAGCACCCATCTTTCTCCTGTCCACTTGCCTTTGCAAACACAATATTCTTTTCTGTTTGCTCCAAAGAAAGTCCAAAGGCGTTTGAAGAATACATGCACTGCAACTAAGCAGTGCAATCCTAGGTTTCTTTATTATTATTATTACACATAGACCAAAGGGGTTTACTTCAAAGAAAGTGTGATCACAATGTCACCTTGATTATTAAGCAGAGTTGGGGACATGCATGCGCATACAGAAAAATATGTCTGCAGTGTGGAAAGTGAACAAGCAGGAACGGGCCCACCATGATCGCTCTTGCAGCATTAAAAATGAAATAGGCAGAACATCGAGTTTCGTGTGAATGCCCTCAGCAAGGGAAAGGCAGCCAGTTGCCTTGTTCGTGGAGCACGTGCAAACACTGGTAATATACAGCCAGTGACGGGAAGAGTACCGTAGAATCAAGACAGCAGTGAGTGACTGAATGTGTTTGAAGTTTAGTTTTTCGACCCTTAGTCCTTTTTGAAGGAAGTTTTCCTCCCCTTAGTCTTGGTTTGAAAAGCCCTATCTTAGAAAACAATATCAACATTTAAGAATCTCTGGAACAATGGGCAGAAAACAGGGGGAAATGTCAGTTTCCACATTTGGATTAAAGGCAGGTATAGGATAATAGGAAAGCAGTACATGTGAAAGAAAAATAGGTATCTTGATCATTGCAAAAACTGGTGCAATCTTAGGTTGCATAAATAAGTATAGCATCAAAATCAAGGGAAATTGTCATTTCTCTATTGTGTGCTGCTCTTACCACACCTAGAATAGTTCTGGGCCATGCATTTTAGAAAGGACATTAACAAACGAATATGTGTTGAGGATAAAAACCAAGATGATAAGGGATAAGACCTGGGAAGGAAAATTTAAGTGGAACAAGTAGAGGCATAGTACATGAAGAAAATTTAAAGGGGGGGAGGGAGGAGCATGTAAAAGATAGGCAGAATTGTTCATTGTTTTTCAAGAAGACACAATTAGTAGTACATTTTAAATTAGGAAATAGATTTCAATTAGACAGCATAAAAATATCTTAATGATAAGAGCTCTTCAGCAAAGGAACAACTATTTCAGGAGGTGGTAGGCTCTCTACTGGAGATTGGATGGCTGTTTGTCAGAGGTAGCAAGTAAAATAGATTTTTGCACAAGGCAAGGGTTGGACTAGGTATCTCCAAAGTCCTTTCCAATCCTTGTATTACATGATAGAAGAAGGAGACATCTGTCCATGGAGAGATGCTAGATTTACAGAAAACAAATACTTATTAAAAGGAACTCAAATAAAAATCACAAAACGATACCAAATGTTCTTTTTATGCTTTAGTTAAAATGAATGCATAATAATGCTGATCATGCAATCGAATAAAATGTGCAACATTTTAAAAGCAGACTGTTGGCTTAAGAATTCGATCTTATTTTGAATTTTTAATGTTTGTAACAAATCCATTTGTATAAAAATACTATCCACTCTTTAAATAGCGATGCCCAGGTAAGGTGAAAGCAAATCACATTATTTAAGGGTGAGGATAAGTGATAATTCCCTTAAGGGAAAAACTCAGACCTAGCAAACAATGACTATTATTCAATATTCCAGAGTTCTTAAGCTTACAGAAAATGAAATGCAATCCTATCCAAATATGGAGAGCAAAGATGATTTACTCCTCAATACTTTTAGTCAATTTTAGGACAGTATTACAAGATGTTAATTAGGCATTCCCTGTCACTTCAGTAGCATTTTAGATTTCTCCATAGTATTGACGGGAGAGTCCAGGATGGGTTGCTCTAGCCTCGTAGCTCTATGGACTGAGTTGAATTTCAGAGGACACGCCTCCCTGATACCATTTCCCAGTTTTTCAACTCAGTCTCAGCTTATGGATGCTATTTTCTCAGCTCCATTGGGCTTCTGAGCTGAACTTAAATTTGGCTATTTAAGGAATCCCTGGACTTTTTCCTTTTTTCTAAACAAGCTACAGGCTAGAATCAACCTTGGGCTCTTCCATCAGGTACTTGGGGGCTCTCTGCGGCGGCGGATGGGAGCCTCAGCCGCTCGACACTGCGGCTATTCTCAGCCGAGCCCCTTATCAGGCTCCGCTGCTTGAGGATGGGCCCAGAGTTCTTTGGACACTTCAGCAGCCCCTTGGCACTCCGCGGCAGCTAATAGCACCCTGGAGGGGTCGGCGATTTTGGTGCCATCTTCGAGCGCAAACAGCACCATTGCCATTGCTGATTCAGACCAGTATCATTGGTGCGGGCCCAGAATTTGTGGAACAGGGCGCAGAGAGGCCTGGAGTCCCTGACCGCTTAGCGGTCATGCTCTTCTTCACAGAGCCATGGTAGCTGTGTTATTGCGTAAGCCTACCATTGCTGGAGTAACGGCTCTGGGATCCTGGCCTTCAACAGAGCTGCATTCGGAAAAATAGTCACTGGTCGCCATTCGGCCACACTCTTGACCTCTTTAGTCGCTGCGGCAGCAGCGAATCATGTAAGACTGCCCAGAATTTAGCAGTGAGGTCAGCATACATGTGCAAGCCTGGCTTTTCTCCAGCTTGCTTGCAGATCCTATTTAGCTTAAAAGTCCTTAGGATCGAGCTCTGAGGGTCATCCGTGATTGCAGTGGGCCTGTACTCCTGCTAGGAGCTTGACATAATGCTGAGCCGGCAGCAGAGCTTTTGAACACATATTCCAGGCCTACAAAGACAAGATAGAGGACAGTAGAGCAGGTTCTGGCCTAGTGTATGGAGGAGCATGGTCTCCCCAAGCTTCAGATAGGGCTGGCAGAGCCCCAGTCAAACCAAGATCTGCCAGCCTAGCGCAGTGGAAGAAATTAAGGCCAAGGCTCGGGCCCACAAAAAGTCCTCCAGAGTGGAGGAAAGGGAACACAACAGAGGCAGGAGGCCTTGGATAAAGAATTTGAGAAAGCAAAGGAGGGATCCATTAGGTGAAGCCACTACTCTCACAAAATGGTGGATGGTCCTGTGACGCGCCACTCTCCTTACCCAGCCGTGCAACAAGGGCAGCAGGCAGAACACCAGGGAGTACTGGCTACTACCTGGTCTCCAGAAACCCTTAGTGACCAGCCAGGGTGACCCTTCTAGAACTGCACTAAAGGCTGGACTCTTGACTCATTTGCTGTCACAGGATCCTGGTGTTTATTATTTATTTATTATGTATTTATTTATTATTTATTTCAATTTATATACCGCCCTTCTCCCCGGGAGGGGGACTCAGGGCGGTGAACAGCCAAATTAAAACACATATAATACAAATATTAAAAAATTTAAAATTAGATTAAATCGTTGGCATTCCAAAATAAAAGTCTCAAACCCCGTTAAAATACCCAATTTAAAACCCCAGAAATTAATACTATCAAAAATTTTAAAACCCCATTAAAATCAATCAAGCAAGGCTGGCTTGTTGGAATAAATAAGTCTTAAGGGCCTTTCGGAAAGCGCGGAGGTCCGGGATCAAACGAATTTCAGGTGAATTTCAGGCGAATTTCAGGTGTTGCCAATGACGGGATTGGCCATGGGGGGGAGACACATACATGCCCCAGAAGCAACCTTTCCCCTACTGCGGTGGGGCTCCGTCTGGAGGCGGGGGTTGCAGGAGCAGGATATGCCTCCCTTTATGAGGTATTGGATATCACTGGTGATCAGAGAGGAGATTGCTGAGGGACTACAACAGCGTCAGCAATTACCTGCGCCAGTGACATTGCAGACCCTGCAATGTATATCGACCCTTGGGGGCCAACAGGGGAGGAGGCAAGCTATCAGGGACCTGGTTCTCCAGAACATTCCACCCAGAGTCACTCTTCCCTATCAGAAGGCGGGGTACAGGGAGACAAGGACTTCTCTGATTATGAGCAAGACATCCCTGGTAGACCATTGGGAGGACATGACTATGGATGCCTGGGTAAGGGAGACGATAAGATCAGGGCTCTCCCTAGAATTCCTCTCCACTCCCCCAATGTTTTTCCTCCACTGTCCCATTTCCAGAGACCCCATAAAACAGGAACTATCCAGTATTTGCTGGATATACAGGCCATTTAGCCGGTTCTGCCAGACCAGTGGGGGCTGCGCTTCTATTCAATTCTGTTTGTCATCCCGAAGTTCTCAGAAGGGGAGTGGAGGGCAATTCTGAATCTCAAGGGACTCAACCAGTATCTGGGGTACAGAAGATTAAAGATGCACTCCATTCCATTCTAGAAGGGATCTGGGAGGGGGACTTCTTGACTTTTGGCCTGGCATCGGCCCCACGGGCATTCACCAAGATCTTGGCAGCCTTGGCATACCTCAGGACGATCCCTATATGGATCAAATGTTACTTGGACGATTTGCTTCTCCAGGCATCTTTCCAGCCGATGGTGGAGAGAGATCTGGCCACGATGATCCAGATCCTTTGGGATCACAGGTTCTTCATCAACCTGGACAAGTGTCATCTGGTTCCCACAACAAGGCTTGTGCACTTAGGAGCACTCATAGACACAATAACCGGACAGGTCTTTCTTTCTCAGGAGCGCCAGGACAGCATCAGGACCTTGATACACCAAATTCAGAAGGACAGGGCGGTTACGTTGGCGTTGTTGTCCCAACTCCTGGGGGAAATGATATCTTGTCTTGCCATAGTGCCTTGGGCAAAGTTCCACGCCAGGCTGCTCCAGTGGTTTCTGCTCTCCTACCAGAGGGCAAGTCACCGTACCTCAACAGCAAGGGTTCAAGTACCACCATGGGTGCTTTGCTCATTCTATTGGTGGTGGTCCAGAGCCATGGCAAGGGGCTGTTTCTACAAGGAATTGGGCAGACTAATGATAACATCTGATGCCAGCCTTTTCGGCTGGGGGGCCCACTTTGACTCTGAGGTTGCCCAGGGGCAGTGCACACAGCACGAGATCGGCCACAACATAAATTGTCTGGAGCTCAGGGCGGCCTGTATGGCCCTAGGGCATTCTAGCAGGGGTTTCGGAACATCATTTCCTCCTCCTAACAGACAATATTGCAATGAAAGCCCACATCAATCAGCAGGGGGGGACTCGGTCCCTCACGAAGGAAGCAGAGATCTTGTGCCAGTGGACAGAGACTCATCTATTATTGATTAGGGCAGGGCACATTGCAGGAGTATCCAACGTGTGGGTAGGCTGGTTGAGTCGAACCACTGTTGATCAGTCGGAGTGGTGTCTACATCCCAGTCTGTTCGCAGAACTGTCAGAATAGTTTGGCTACCTGATTCTGGATCTCTTCACCTCTCCGACGAACACTCACCTTCTCGGATTCTATGCGAGGTTCCCAGCACCAGGGGCAGAAGGGGTAGATGCGCAGTGATGCCCTTGGCCCGTGGGTCTATTATATGCCCCCCTTCCCCTGCTTCCAGCAGTGATCAGGAAGTGCTGTTGGAAAGGGTAGAGGTCCTGTTGGTAGCTCTCCACTGGCCCAGACAACCGTGGTTTGCCGACCTGGTCAGCCTATCAGTCACCAGACCCTGGAGGATTCCCCCAGAGAGGGTCTCACTCAGCCAAGGTCAGAGAAGATCTGTTTGGATTGGAGCTGGTGTATGAGATTTGCTTTGTCTTTGTTGTCAGCTGGGGAATGTTACCAGGGAGGCGTAATCTCAGAAATTTGACTCAGTCCATAGAGCTATGAGGCTAGAGCAACCCATTCTAGACTCCCGTCAATCACCATGAGAAAGGGCATATCAGGTAAGACCAACGGCCCTTCTCTCTTAAAGTATACAGAGTTGTGGTACATTCCCTTTGCCAGGCTAGAAGAAATAGGAGTCTGAAGGAAGCAATAAGTAATTGAAGTAATTAAATTTTGTTTTTGGGGATAAATGTGGAAAACCAAAACTGAGAATTGGGATAGTGGTTAAAGGCATTGGCTAGAAGAGCAGGGGGGAACACCATGAATTTTTGTCCTGCCTTAAGCTCCAAAGTTAGTTGGGTGGCTGGTCCAATTTGTCTACCTCGGCCCTAGGAAAAAAGAACTGGCAAGCTATTTCTAAAAATCAATGACTTGTTACTGAGTCATCAGGAGTTAGATCGATTCATGGACCATAACAGTAACAACAGATTTCAGAGTTAAGAACTGATTTTCAATTTCAAACTAATTTCAAAAGGAGTAGAGAAAAGTTCAACTAGAAAAACCACCATATACTTAAAAAAACAGTTAGCATATTAAAAATATTCTGCCATTTTCATGTAATATATCCATGCTGTTCATATTTTTCATTTTCATAATGATGGGTGAGATATTAAAAGGTAATTGGTAAACTCTTGATCATTTTATGAACTTATCATGAAAACTCCACCCACTTTTAATTCCACTCTGCAAATTAAAATAATGCATAATGGATACATATTGAAATGGTTCAGTATCGATAAAATCAGTAGAATACGTAGCCCAGTCCTTTCCCTCAATTCAGATATAAGGCCCATTGAATTTGCTGAAACCAATTCATAAGAGAAATTCGTTTTATTTACTTTAAAAAAACTTAGCTACCGGTAATTTGCATTTTTCAGATCGAATAAGTCAAAATGAAGTTGAAATTAAAATTCTTTTGAGAGGGGAGTTCTGTTATTGAAATGATTAGCACAAAGGTCTGCATGTTAAAGTTAACAGAATAGTTGTTAATTAGGTAAAATAGCATGTCAAAATCCATTATGCTACAGAAATGTCAGGAAAATGTAGATATTAGGAGAAATGTGCTAAAAATATTTGACTTTTGGTGAAAGTTCTACCAAAAATGGCAGATTCATGCTATAATGGATTTTATGCTTTTAAAAAATTGAAAGACTGATACTTTTACATTTATCGAAGTAAATATAGATTTTAAGTGTACATTTCAATAGAAGAGAATGTATAGTATGTAGCTCAGGGTTGAACAATGAAGTCTTTCTGAACTTGGTTGTTTGCTTGCAAACATTTACTACTTGGGTAATGAAATGTTTGCATACAAACAACCAAGTTCAGAGAGCACAAAAAGACCTCCAAAGTGTATATTTTTATATATTCAGTGTGTGGTTAGCACTTTCCATTCCAATTTGCTGGCTTCCTGTTCTGAGCTTTATGAAGGGAAGATGCACTGTGAAAGAATACTGAAAAATTATGAACCATTCACTACTACCGGTGCATACCAACCTTCCTCACACACTACGCCGCCAGGGACTCAGATCCTGCAGTGCCAGACGTGTTCCCCTCCTTAAGCCAGTACATGTCTGGGCCCGTCTGAAGTTTGCTAGAGAGCATTTGGATGACCCAGAAGAGGATTGGGAGAACGTCATATGGTCAGATGAAATCAACGTAGAAGTGTTTGGTAGAAACACAACTCGTCGTGTTTGGAGGAGAGGGAATGATGAGTTGCATCCAAAGAATACCATACCTACTGTGAAGCATGGGGGTGGCAACATCATGCTTTGGGACTGTTTCTCTGCAAAGGGACCAGGACAACTGATCCGTGTACAGGAAAGAATGAATGGAGCCATGTATCGTGAGATTTTGAATGCAAACCTCCTTCCATCAGCAAGGGCATTGAAGATGAAATGTGGCTGGGTCTTTCAGCAGGACAATGATCCCAAACACACCGCCCGGGCAACGAAGGAGTGGCTTTGTAAGAAGCATTTCAAGGTCCTGGAGTGGCCTAGCCAGTCTCCAGATCTCAACCCCATAGAAAACCTTTGGAGGAAGTTGAAAGTCCATATTGCCCAGCGACAGCCCCAAAACATCACTGCTCTAAAGGAGATCTTCATGGAGGAATGGGCCAACATACCAGCAACAGTGTATGCCAACCTTGTGAAGACTTACAGAAAACGTTTGACCTCAGTCATTGCCAACAAAGGATATATAACGAAGTATTGAGATGAACTTTTGATATTGACCAAATACTTATTTTCCACCATAATTTGCAAATAAATTCTTTCCAAATCAGACAATGTGATTGTCTGGATTTGTTTTCTCATTTTGTCTCTCATAGTTGAGGTCTACCTATGATGTCAATTACAGGCCTCTCTCATCTTTTTAAGTGGGAGAACTTGCACAATTGGTGGCTGACTAAATACTTTTTTGCCCCACTGTAAGTCTTAAGTGCTAGTGCTACCTGATTTTTTTTTAATGTAAACAATGCTGCACTTCAGACATTAGATGGCCTAGACATTGTATTTGAACATAGATCTTTTTAGATTTACGTTTTATTGTGTTTTACTAATCTAGGCGAATTGTTAATATATAATGCTAGTCTATGTATGATATACTGTACCACATGCTAAATAAATAATTTTCTGCCCTAAGCATGGTGACGGCTTCTATAACAAGCCATAATGATGTCAAGCCATTCATACAAGGTTTTTAACTGGTGATTTGTGCAGCTTCACCTTCTTCACCTTACTAATCAATCAATTGGCAGTTGTAAATATAGCTAGTCCTCCCTCAACTTACAACCACAACTGGGCCCAAAATTTATGTTGCTAAGTGAGTTTTGCCCCATTTTATGACTTTTCTTGCCACATTTGTTAAGTGAATCACTGCAGTTGTTAAATTAGTAACAGTTGTTAAGTGAATCTGATTTCCTCATGGACTTTGCTTGTCAGAAGGTTGCAAAATGTGATCATGTGATCCCGGGATATTGCAACCAACATAAACATGAACCAGTTGTCAAGCACCGAAATGTAAATCACATGACCATGGGGATGTTGCAACAGTCATAAGTGTGAAAAATGATCATACTTTTTCCTGTGCTGTTGTAACAGTCACTAAGTGAACTGTTGTAAGTCGAGGACTATTATGACAGAAGCACATCTGGGGTCCCAGAACACTAACCAAGAAGCTTGTTTTTGATTCTGGGATGTGCTGGGATGTGTTTATAAAGTACTAGAACTGGAAAAAATTAAAGTTTTTTCTAGTTGGTATCCAACCTTTTGGTATGTAGCAGGTCCATCTGCTCAGATCAGCCCAAGCAATCCAGTGCACCATGCATTGGGAGAAGCTGGGCTTAGGCAACTAGAATAGGCAATAGGAATATTATTTGCTGGAGACCTATTTTGAAACATTTTAAATCCATGGCTAGGAAGGTCCCCTCCATTATTTGGTTTTAGTCATACTCTGGCCGTCTCCCTTCTCTGTTTCTCTTATTTAAAAATAAACGGGCATTAGACAATCCATCTACTTAAGTGTCCTGTTATAGAAAGCACATCTGCAGGCTCCTTAGACTGTCTCTGCTGGTGGCCAAATTATTATATTGTGGTACCCTGGTATAGAATCACCCAGTAAGCAGAAGGCTTTGTAGAAAATAGCCTTGAGGAAATATATAGCTCAGTATAGAGTGCAGATTTAGAACCCGGCAGATAGAACTGGAACAGAATAATTTAAAAATCTAGGAGAACTCCTTCTAGTCATGAACAATACAAAATAATGGTCTGACTCATTATAACCAGCATTTTATGTCTACATGATATGATGACAACGGTTACATGAACTTTTATTTCTTGTTGAATAGAATAGGAGTGGACAATCCAGAGGGCAGAAGTAACCCTCAAACATCCTTTTTTATGGTCCCTGGAATCCTCTGAAATTACATAACCAAAATTTGGCAGTAACTTTCCAAACAATAAAAGATTGATATCCCACTAGTTTGTGATAGAAAAAGGAAACAAAAAGAAATTTTAATATTTAATATCATTTTAAATCAGTAGGTTTAAGCAAACCTAAAATTGTAGAAAAACTCACTTCAGTTCCTCATGTTCTTTCAGTTTCACACAATCCAGGAAATTTCATCAACATCCACATATGTGGTATTTATTTTTCCAACACTTTGTTCACTCGTCCATTATACATACAAATACACATATACACTTGAAAAGTTTCCCACTGCTGAATTAGAATGTGGCATACATATGCATTAAGTTCAGTCTGGTAGTAATACTTTTTACTGAAAAAATACCTGTAAAGATGTGAGCATATTTCATATACAAATCACATGGTCGTTTACTGATGGAAAGGCCTTTGCAGTCTTATTTCTTTATTTGCAGTCTGATGATTGACAGAGCCTTCAGAAGAAAGTTCAGGAGATGTTAGAGATGCAGGAAAGAAGGACAGAAGAGAAATTACCATTGCATAAACAAAAATTCAGCTCTGTGTATACTTGGGTATCCCTTCTACGGTACATAAGTAATGATTTCTTTTTATGTGTATAGGTAGGTGTATATAAAAACATAATTATGATTCTTAATATAAAATTGATCTTGACAGAATAAGATTCAGCATAGGCATGGTTATAATTAGCTCTTAGGCATTTGAATCTTTGGTAAAGTGCTTTTCAAATGTGTTATAATTTATCTATCTTTAATAAAGAAGAACACATATAAAGCATATTCCCCTGTAAATGAATAACAGCTTGAGGCTTAAACTAGAGTTGTTATTTTGGCATTGCTGTAGATGTACATGTATGTTTTTGTTTGGCAGTTGCCAGCTATGCTACAAATGAAGGTTGGTTTCCTTTTCTATTTTCAATTCGGGTGCAAAAATAAATTTCAGCATTCCATACTTTTGAAGGGTTTTTTTTTTCTTTCTCACTGTCGTTCTTTGTACAGTAGCTTTGACCCATTTAGTGATACCATCTGAGGGGCAGGTCAGTTTAATTTTTCCTGAAAAATTAATGAACACAAGAACAAGAGTTCACAACCATCATGCTGTGTTGCATAAAGGCACTGATACCAAAAGAGTTTAAAGACAGTGAAAACATCCAGCTTCCTTTTTTCTTTGGCCCCTAACTTATTTTCTTTAGTTGGTAAGTCATTTGCTTTCTCAACAGAAAAGTTAAGAAGAACAAGCTGATATTATTTGAAAAGTCCAAGAAGATAAAATATACTCACTTAGAAATAAATTACATGGAATTCCATAAGATACGTAAAGAATGCATATACTCTAAATGTTTTGGATGTATTAAAATGTACAAATATAGTTTAATTTATATCAGGTTTTGGGACACTGAATCAGACCAGATAGGTTGAAAAGCTGTTGATAGACAGAATATCTAGTTAGGAAAAAAATGCTGAATTAGTTATACCCTTTAAATCAACACAAAATCATGACTCACATTAGAGCACATGTTACATTAATTTTTGACGCAGCAATACAGTGTGCAACTTCTGAAGTTCAAGAAACACACCCACTTTGGCATGACACATGGACAGTACAATTTCTAGCGGCCCAGATTTTGGAGTGGTTGATAGATGTTAAGGCTTAAGGCATTTATTTTCTTATTAAAACATTTTACAGCCTCCCTAAAATTAATTGTTTCTTTGATTCTTTTTTCCACTCTGGGAGAATTGTATAGGTTGCAAAAGCAATCCAGTTTGCACCTGGTTGGTGGATTGTTTATGGCCCTTTGGGAGGATGGCTGTATGTTCTGTTACAGTGTTTACTCTTCAGTTGTAAGAATATTTTTAACAGAATAACAGAGTTGGAAAGAATCTTGGAGGTCTTATAGTTCAAGCAGGAAACCCTATAATATATGAAAGACATCTACAGTTACTTGAAGGTTCCTGAGGGTCAGCAATCAGTGAGAGCAAACTACCTGGCAGGCCAGGAAATTACTGGAAATATGCAAACCATCTTAATTGACTGACTTGTGCAAATTCAGATGAAATTTAAACTCCTGCAAAAAAAACCCGTGCCCATGATTGTTGTCATAATTGGTTGGTTTCTGCAGAATAACGCAGTAGCTAAGAGGGTGTGACAACTGGTTGGTGTAACAGCCATGTTCATTGCTAGCAAATATGAAGCAACATTTCCACCAGAAATTAGAACCTTTGCCTTTGTGACTAATCATACTTATTCCAAACTACAAATCAGCTAAATGGAAATGGAAATCTTACAATCACTGAATTTTAACCTTGATTGCCCTCTTCCACTGCACTTCCTAAAGACGGCATCAAAATTAGGAGAGACAAATATAAATCGGCATGCATTGACAAAAATCTGATGGAACGTGTGTTGGTGGATTATGAAATGGTATATTATAAATTTGTATACTCTTCTGTAAAATATAGAGCACTGGAAAAATGAATCATGATTAAGATTCCAAGTTCATGCTTTTCCTTTGACTCACAAAAAAATCCCCCAAAGTGTATTTCATTCCGTTTTCACAGCAATCACAAAGTGTAGCATCCAAGAATGCTAGAGTAGACACTCTTCCATATGCTGAATAAGATTGCTGTTCATATACATGATTAATGTATGTAATCTCCATTGGCAATTTAAAAATGCATAATAGCCTTTTTCTTCAGAAATAAATTAAAACTTGACATTCAATGCATGTCAGAAAAGATTTCAAGATGATGCCTTTGCTCCCTGTGATACTAAAGTAAAAATTCAATACTCTGTCCCCCAGACTGCTAGTTATGTAGACATGAAAGTTGGTTCTCCAGATAGCACTAATTCATACTCACTAAGCTCAGTAACCTGTCTGAAAATAGCTCTAAAAACTTTAGTTGAACCTGAACTGAAAATATAAAGATGAAAAAAAAAACCCTGGTTCAGAACCATGAGATATTCTGGCAATATCCTACATTCTAGGGCATTGTCAAGATTTTAAATTAAATGCATTTAGTAAGCCAGGGAGAGCTATTTTTTTCACAGCCATGCCTGCACATCCTTTAAAAAAATGGTCTCCAGCCTCCAGAGTATTGCAAAGATCATTGCACTGACCCACTGAAGTAACTTGAATAGGGAAGGCTGAAATTTTTAACTCTTCTAACAATACATTTTATAATGTTTAGGGATATTTTAAGGCAAAGGTGCTTAAAGAAGAATTAACATGGATTTTATTTTTAAAAACACTTGGGGGGAGGAGGGAATCACCCTACCAGATTTTGGCAGCACAGTTTTGTAATGATTGTAATGAGCCGAGGTGGCACAGTGGTTAGAGTGCTATACTGCAGCTGCTTCAACTGTCTGCTAGTTCAGCAGATCAGCAGATCAAATCTCAGTGGCTGAAGGTTGACTCAGCCTTCCATCCTTCCGAGGTGAGTAAAATGAGGACCCAGATTGTTGGTGGCAGTGTGCTATTTAGTATACTGTCAATTGTTGTAAGCCACCCAGAGTCCTCAGAGAATGGGCGGCATAGAAATATGAATAACAACAACAACAACAACAACAACAACAATGGCTTTAGGGCTGTTCGGTTTTTTAAAAAATGGAGCTGGAAGAGTTGCAGTCCATAGGATGCATGTTGCTTGCTTGTGACTTGCATATCCTAGGTTCTGGGCTAGGGTGGCTGAAACTACATTGTTCTAATATTGTTGTTTCTGTGTTGTTGCCTGGACACACCATCTTATTTAAAATCATCTCTTTAGGCTGTTTTCTTTTTAAATTGATTTCTTATGCTGTGGGCTGCCCTGAGTCAGAAGTTGGGTAGCACTGGAATTGAATAAATAAACAACCATTGACAATTGGGTTAAGAGTTCCCTCCAAAATGTGTTCCCAAAATGTTGGGAAGCACCCTACATATAATACAAAAAATAATTGGAAGCCCTTCCAATTTGCCTTTCGAATTTTTCAGAGCTTTGCATCATAATCCCTTTGCCCCTTCGACACTTTCTTAGTGGGTGGGCAGAGAATATGTAATGGAATGTGATGCCTTTATAATAAACAGCATTCAATAGTTGGTCCAGCTGTGCAGCGCTAACAGTTGAGTGATGTCTTGCCTTTCTCTGTAGCAAGCAAAATTGTACCAGATGAAAATCTAAGTGCTAAACCACATGTTGCATTAATTACACGAGACCTGCCATCATTCCAATGCTCTGTCCTTTGTTTTTGTTTTGTTTTGGTTTTTTTTACCATCACTTTTTACATTTGCCTATCCCTGCTCAATTTAATTGGCTGTAATGTGCAGGAGGATGGCCAGGAAAATGTAGAGTGCAATGTCACATTGCTTATCTTTACTGGGAGATGTGGGTGGCAGCCATGTGTTTTAGATTAGGAATTTAGTCACAAGCTTCTAGTAGAATGTTGATGTTGCAGCTTGGTAGCTATTGTAACCCCACCCCATTCTCATGATTCAGAAATGGATGACTCCCAACTCCCAAAAAGAACAATCCATTAAGATATGTCTGTTGTTAAAGCTGGTGTAGAAAGTACCCACATTGATTACACATGTGATGAAAACATTTGGTACTCAAAAAGATGTCTTGGAAGCCATTTCCATGATTTGTGCTGATAAGTCTTATAATACATGAATTTGGTTCTGCATGGCTTTGCAGTGGACCCTCACATGAGTTAAGTTACAATGTAAATTTGCTTCAAGTCATTCTCAGTTTTTATTAAGTGATCCCTGCACACATGGAGCATATCTGGAGGCATTTAATTTTTAAGTGCTCAAACTAAGGGAGTCAGTAATTGTGTTCTTAGGAGCCTTGAATTTTTTACATTGAAACTTCAAATACATATTGTAGCATATTAATAAACTTAGAGAATAAATACTATGACCTAAAAATGCAGATTAGTTTCTTTGTTCATAAATTTTGCATGGCTTTATTCAGAAAAAAAATTAAAATTGCTAATTGCATGACATTTTTATATAAATCTATTGTATGGCTTTAGAACAACCTGCTTTTATGAGCTAGATGACAATGTAGAATATATTTTTCTTGATCATGGTCCATTTATCTCAAGTGATAAATGGAACACTCTCAAGTGTTTCCAATGGTTCTTTCTCCAATATTCTCTAGAGAATACTTAAAAAGGACTTAAAATGTTGCCTATCCTTGTCTTTTGTTGTTATTTGATTCTACTGCTATCTTTGGTTTAGATTGCTGATTGCTTCATTTGTTGATGATTACATATATATCCTTTTGGTAGCTGCTGCATGAATCCCTGTAATTAAGAGGCAGGTTATAAATAGTGAATTGGATCCAAACTTATCATTTGTAGAGTAGACTCACTGGAAACTGAGAGATTTGAATAAGTCATGACTAATTTAAGTCCTTTTTATTTCAATTGGCCCAAGTCAAGCATGACTAGCAATGGCTGGAGGTGGGGGACTTCCGGGGAGGTAGGCAGAATGATTGCAGTGTCACAGAACTAGCTCTATCCCTTTTGTATATGCAATTTGAAGAAGCAAAACTTGAAGCATAATATAATTTTTGTCCTTATGACAAAAGCAAAATGTTCCTGCAGATATTACTGGGCTTGTATGCATATCTGCCTTGCCATTTGGGAGGATATCTGACTGTTTATTAAGGATATTAATGCACAGTATTGTTGCCACATTTTTCCTGGCCAGTGTTTTATAAGTGTTTTATAAATCACTTACTGGGAGATTAACAGGTTTTTCCTATGAAAATTGGTGGTTGATGTTGGATTGGAATGGTGAGACCCTCCCACAACTGAATAGAACTTTTGAAAAAAAAATAGTGGAATTCCTGAAGACTCTTTAATCTGATGGACAATTTAGGGCTAGTTGGTATTTGCAAATAGAAAAATAGCAATCCAAAAAAAATATACTTAACTTTTTTGAAAGACGTAGATTGTGGATTTGAAACAATTTGGCCAGTAAGGTTTGAAAGTAAAGATATTACCAAATACTTTTTCGGGTCATAATCATATTTTGTAATGATTATCTTTTTTGTAATATGGTGACCAAAACTGGATGTAGTATTCCAGGTGTGGTCTTACTAAGGCTTTATAAAGCGGTACTAACACTTCATGTGAGTACTAATACTATGTGGGATTCCCATATAGAAGCATGTGTGTCAATGTCATTATGACTCCTGTAATGCCATTTTTGCTTATCCCATGCAAAGCTTCCAGATGCTTTGCCACTTGCTACCAGCATTTCTTTGCAACATTTATCAGGGATAGTGTAATGCTGGGGTGGGGGTGAAATTGAAAAAACTGCAAAACAGTCTATTAGTCTTTTGTACGACTGGTAATTTCTGTCCAGAAATAGTCCAGGTGAACTAGAAGATGGCTGTTCCCATCACTTTTCTATCATACTACTCTTGGCAGCTAGAATTGCCAAGAGAAGATTTTTTAAGTCTTTTGCTAATAGTACACAGTATCATTCACGGTATTCTCTATCTTTCCTCTCTTTCAACCTCATCTGCCCTTGTGTGGATATGATTTGGGACAGAGAGAGAAAAGAGCTGGAAGAACTACCACAAATTCTTTAAACTAGCGTACTTCAAGGCTGATCCTGTACTAGATAACAATACTTTATACTACCGGTACCTTGCAGAAAGGTCTTAGGCTGGATGTAGAGAAGCTATAGGAAGGACTTGAAATGCCTCAATAAAACAAATTACTTCATCTGTGAGGTCAGTAGTATCAATCTCACCTATTGAAACCGATTGTGACCACCTCTCTATCCCACTAGAAAGGTGAAAATAGGAAATCAACTCCACAGGATAATACTACTTTTACTGAGACTGGTTATCACAATAGAATCTTGCAAGTCTGTGAGGTACTGTTTCCCCTATTTATACCCATGTGAATTAAGGAGGTGAGACACTTACCTGCTTGTTTTAGACTTAAGATACCCTTTGCTTTGATACTGTATCTCACCCATCTCTGTCAATATCATCTTCCTTGTTTTCTATGACAATATGCTCCTCCCACCCCCAAAGTATAATGGCCTTTCCTTTGGCATATGGCCGTGATGGTGAACCTATGGCACATGTGCTAGAAGTGGTACGCAGAGCCATCTCTCCGGGCACGTGAGCCGTCACCTGTTGTTCTTCTGGGTTCCGGCGTGCCAGCCAGCTTGTCTTCACATGCACGGGAGCACTGGAAACTAGAAGAGCAGCCACCTAGTGCACATGCACACGCCGGGAAGATGATTTTACGGTTTCTGGCATGCGCATGTGCACCGGCCACCTGGTCTTTTGGTTTCTGGTGTGCATGCACTCATGAAGACCAGCTGGCTGGTGCACATGCACATGCCAGAACCTGGAAGATCATCTTCCCAGTGCACGCATGTGTACAAGTGGCTGCTCTTCTGGTTTCCGGTGCGCACTTGCGCTCCCATTTAGCACTTGTGCTGAAAAGGTTTGCCAACACTGGCATATGGCAATCTTGGGACATAGAGATAGAATACAGAAACATTTGTCTAGAGTCCCCATAACACTGGAACTTGAGAAATGGGTTGGCAGTGGTTTTGGCAATAACTAAAAAGTAACAGGTTATTTTTATATAATAAGTGCAATATGCCATTTCCCAATTAACTAGCAGAATACTTGTGCTCTGCTACGAAACTATGTGATGGGGCTTGATAAATTGACAGTTAAAACTTGAAAATTAATGTGTAGTTATGATTGGCCTCTCCTCTCCCCTTCTCTCCCTCAGCCTTGCCCCACAGAAGCTTATCCTATCCTACCCCCCTGTTGTGGCTCCGTTGCCTGAGCCTGCGTCATCAGCAGGGGAGGACTCTGAGAGTGAGGGAGAGGAGTTGGCAAGGCCTCCTTCTCCAGGACTCTCCTCTCTGGCAATGCCTCTGGAGGACACCGAAGGGCAGGAGATAGGCCCAGAGCCAAGCTCGTCCCCGCAGCCACAGGAGGACATTGACGAGGGGAGTGAGTTTTGGTTGGATCCTCGCCAGCGTCGGAGAGACAGGAGAGCCCAGCAGAGGAAAAGGCGTGGTCGTGATTAGCTGGTGGACCACGCCTCCCAGACTATATAAGAGAGGGATTGTAGCCATATCTTTGTGACGAACAAAACAAAGATTCGTGGATCCCGGTTTTGAATCGGCCCTGCGTCTCAGCTTGTGTGTATGTGACAGACCTTTTAATAAAGACGTTGGCAAGCAGCTGCGGATTGCTGCCGACCTTTGTTATCATCTTACTTGGTTGCCTGCCAGTTCATTAGCCTCTGGTTGTCTGAGGGGAGGTTATTTCTGGGCACGGGGCCAGAACACCCCCTTTCTCCCTCAGGCTTGCCCCAAAGAAGCCTCCCCTATCCTATCCCCTGCTTGTTGCTGTGAAAGTAAAACTGAAACTGAAACTCCACTCCTCTGCTTGTGTTTTGCATTTGGAACATATTTCTTTTCAAGTGGGATTGGGGAGTAAAACTCCTTAGCATCAGAGCATGTTAATAATAATATAGGAAATACTAATGCTCTGATGGTCATTTTGAAAAATCCTTTCTTAGTAAGCACCTAGAAGCCAAGAGGAACATATGTGGAAGATTTCAAGTTTGTAGGCTTAGGGTCTGGAGATTTTGTGATGATGCGTGAGTGGTATTTCGCTTTAATATATATAGATTATTTCAACAATTTAAGGTTTGTTTACATGGGATAAAGAATAGTGCAATTTATGCCTATAAGAATCACCAGAAATTTGCAGATTTACCAGGATTTTGGTTTTGTATGCCTGATACTGGGAGAGCGGTAAAAAAATGAGAGAAGGAAAAATCCTGTTCCTTCAATATTCCATTTGACCAATTATCCCAAACTGGGAACTTTGATAGGCCAAAAGCAATTTTTGAGGAAGGTTAAAGGCATCTAGCTGTGCATTATTGGACATTGATGGTGGCTATTACAATGTGTAATAACCGTACAATTGCAAATGAGTTTCTGTAGCACAGCCTTGGCCTAGAAATTCTTTATGCTAGTAAGCACCTCCCAAGTGCTAAAAGAGAATTTTAATCAAAAAGCATTTGCTTTAATAATTCTTCCAAAGAAAAACAGAATTTCAGATACATTCTCTTGGGTAGAGTATGATGTTCTTGCTCTTTTTTAGTAATGAAATGCCAAGAAGTGTGTATCCAGATTTTCAGTGCAGAATAATTTCTCCAGTGGTCTATAGATGCCAGACTCCTTGTGCCGTTATTAAGCTCCAAGGAAATATGTCACAAGGAACTTGTCTTACAATTTTTTTTAAGTAGTGGCAGTGTTGTCACTACTGAGGGAATTCCTTTCTTGATACTGTTTCTGAAATTTCTCCATTTCCTTGGGGACATTCTGAGAAATCATCCATCCAATATCTCTGCTCAAAAATATGAAAGGTCATGTTTGTCTATTTCTAATTGTTACTATTAAAGCTGGTACTCCATGGATGCATTTTTACATTGCTCTCTTAATATTAAATTGGTTCTCAGCCAAAACAACATTAATCGCAATATTAATAATTTTTATTAATAATTTTGTCAGGCTAATAGATTGAAAGAATCTTCTGACTCTCCACCTGGTAATTCTTTGACCCATTTCTTGGACAAAGTCTTACCAATACTTAGCAATATTAAGCAATCTTGCTTTAAATTTGATCTAAGGGCAACAAAAAATATATTGCTTTTTAGAAGAATCATGAAAACCTAATACTTCACCCAAGCTTTCAGCAAGGGAGAATGAGATCCCGCAATTCGTCCTATTTTCCATCTTTTAACTTACTATCTTATTTTTTTCCCCTCATTTTGGTGATTTTATTGTAATGTCTTTGATTGTTGTAAGACTCTCAAAGTTGCTGAGAATCAGGTGGCATGTATATTAAATTACAAATTTAATAATTTGTGAGTATTAAGGTTTTTCAAGTTTTTTAATTGCTCTTGTGTTGATTTTTCAGACCACCTAATACAAAACCTAAAGGTAACAAACATATAGTGATGCCATTTCAAGGCCTCTTTTGTGAGTTAAGAGCAGGTCATTTGTTTTCTTTCTTACTTAAAATCATTATAATTGTTTAATAAACCTGCTAATGGTGTGTTGTCTGTAGGTTGTTTGTCACATTGCTGTAATCAGGTTATTAGATTATCATGAAACCCATTTTCCAAATTGGATTCATTAGAACTCATTTTCAAGCCAATATGCACCAAATTGCCTTCAAAAGGATTTACCAATAGCCTGTCAGCCACTAGTAGGTATGGTAATCTATTTTGTAGTAGCAGCTGCAGGTTATACATGCAGAACCTGTTTTTAAATATGCAGAGATCACCTCAGCTCAGATATTCCCAAGAGGCTTTTGTGCACTTACTTTGATTACAGCATATTCAGGAAAAGCCTTACGTATTTCCTGCTCATGTTTCTTCTTGGAACATAGCTGAAGAACCATACCAGCAGTATTATAGTATCTGGGGTTGAAAATAAACAATAGAATAAGCTCCTGAAAAACAGAGCTGTGGTCCTAGTACAGACTTCCCAATCTGGTACACTTCAGATATGTTGGATTTCTTACCTGGAAGTTGATTGTCTGACAGACAGAACTGTTTGGTGGACTTTCTTCCCAACTTTGGATTGTTTAAAATAATAATATACAAATACATCATATTCTGTGGACCTGACAGTCCCCACTAAAGCAGTGATGGGCCAGCAATGATCTGAGGTCACACTATTAATCACATTTTCGCACTTGTTCTAAATGGTAAGATTCATATTATTAAGTAGTAATATGCTACTGAACCATAATACTCTGCCAGATTATTTCTTCACTGTTAATCCTTGGAAGTTCAGTCAAAATGTGGTTATTTAAGTAGGTATTTGGAGGATTTGTATAGAGAATGTAGATAACTAAGAACGTTGTGGATGCTATTAATGTTATTACATTATGATTCTATAGATGTGGTTTATTAATGAGAAGTACTTTATAATTTATTGTAGATTTTTTTAATGAAGCACATAAAAGCTGTTTCAATAATACATAACATTATTTATAAATATTTTATAATAAATAAGTCCCAAGCAAAAAGTAATGAAAGGACTATAGATTTTCATTTGGTGTCTTCATAGGTAAGAAAGATACATTAGTTAATCATTGCTCTGTATCTCCTACCACAGAGTAAACTGGATTCAAACTCCTAGCTACTAAGCTTGATCTGTCCCCTAAACCAGTATACATTGTTTGTTTATATCCCATACCTTTTAATCTGAGAGTTATTAGAGCAGTTAATAATATAAAGCATTAAAACTAATACCAGTATAAACATCAAAAGAAAAATTATAGTTGTTTTTAAATTGGAAGAGAAAGAAAAGTAAGTTTTGACTTGATTCCTTAAATATATCAGTATACAGATTAGCTTCTGCAAAGCAGGCATTCAGAGAGAAAAAAGGGTATCAGTAAAAACTTTTTTTTTCTGTCAGTTCTATATGAGAGCACCTAGAGAGATTAACAGGTGGTGGAGGGTTTGCTTGTCTTCTGAATGGTTGGACTGCAGAGACAAGAAACATCTAGGATGTTCATTCTGAAGATTAAACCAGGACTTGTAAATAACCACAGTTTGTTTGATGTTTCCTGAGTGCTAACTTTATGTTTTTTGTGTTAATGCTCTGTTTAGGGGCCTGGTGTTTGTTGTTCATGGTGCTGGAGAACACTGCTGTCGTTATGATGACTTGGCCAAGATGCTGACAGGAATCAACTTTTTCGTGTTTGCCCATGACCATGGTAAGTACCTTTGGAAAAAATTGTATGGGGATAAAATTAAAAGGGAATAAGTATGATGTTGTAGTAGATGAAGTATAGGGCAAGGACTGTGAATATTCAGGATCAAGTGCACCCTTACCTATGGAAATTCACTCAATAATTTTCAACTAGTCACTCGCAGTGACTGCCTAATAGAGAAAGGGCGTATCAGGTAAGACCAACACCCATTTTATATAATGACTGCAGATGAAATGAGGAATTGCACCTAAGCCACTGAGCTTCTGAAGGGAAGGTGGAATATAAATTGAATAAATAAAAAGCAAAAAGAGCTTTAGGGATAATAAAGTAATCTAATTCTTGATTGTTGTAACTGGTGGTGTTCTGTCCATATGTGAGACTTTTGTCTGACTGTCAAGGAAAATGTAATATGAAGGCTAACTGAGATAATCAGATAGGCTTATTGATTGGAATCCTGTTTATATTATGTCAGATGAACATAGAATTACCTCTGCATATTTTTAGGAAATGCAGAATAAAAAACATGCTGTGGAAGGAGTTTTGAAATGTAAAAAACTTGAGCTCTCCAAATTAAATATTAGGGGCAGAACCTATTTTTATCCTGCATTTGGCTGCCTGTACTTTTGGATTGTTATGGGATACAGATAAGGTTGTTCTGGGAAGGAAAATAGTTATGTCTTTGTTTTCAAAACATATAAAGAACCTGCTGGATCAGATTGAGGGTGTCTCTAATCTGATACCCTGTTTCTAAGATTGGCCGTCAAATATTTCTGAAGTATCTACTAGCAATCTATGACGATACTGGTTTTCTTCCACTGTAGTTTTTCAGCATCTGAAGTTTCTGTAGAAGCATTGTAGCTACTGTAACTATAAAATTAACCCTTGTTCAGTAGCCATATTTGGAGACCAGTATTTGAAGAAGACTGAAATAATTCAATAGTTTAATCTGAAAATACTAATTTCTGTTAGTAGCCAAAAACCAGTTCTGAGAAATAATATGCAAGAAGAAATCCTTTGAAGTGTCCAAAAAACGTCTTTTAAGTCTTTCATGTCTTAGATAACTAAAACAAACAGGAAACATTTTGAAATCTTTTTAATTATTTTTCTTCCAAATGGTAGAAACATTATGGAAAAAAACATTGCTTTCTTTTAAGGACACAAGTGTCTTCCTATTTAAAAAAAAGTAATTGAACTAATTAAATTAATGAGAAGTCTTGGATTAGAACATGAATAGTATTCTTCCCATGTTCTGATTCATTTCCTTATATTTTTTACATTTTCCTTCTGTTTTCCATGTGGTCACAGAGAGAGAGAGACACACAGAGAGAGACAGAGAGAGAGAGAAATATATCCATCCATCCATCCATACATACATACATACATACATACTATTTTTTCTATTACCAACTTTAACATTTCTTTCGGAAAACTTTCAACTAGTTATAAGTTTAAGGAAAACATATGGATTATTATGTTCCTGTGTTTATTTACCCAAGAAACCACAATTATTTTGTAGATGATTTCTGTGGAGTCATACAGTTGAAGCAATTAAGTGCATAATTCCTTTTAAAGACCATCTGGGAGTGTGCACTTCAGTTGCATCTCTTCTAGCTTGCCATACTATGGTAATAGCACTTAAAGATAGCTAATGTTTTAAATTTGATTTCTTGGTCCATCAGAAACCTACAGGCACAGATGTAGCTATTACTTTGTTTATGTTACTTTTTCTATCATTAAAAGAAATTGTAATGAGAATTACTTCATTGGGTTTTGGCACTATATATATAGTGTAAATTTTCAAAATACAAGTTTGAACCTCAGTGGGGGGATTATTTTCAGAAGAAGGTGGCATTTTAAAAACAAGGTGACATTCAGTATGTCACATAAAACATCTCTGGGATTTCTGAAGCCCAGAGCTCTGTATGAAAACCAGGAGAAATACAATGAATAGTGATGCTAGTCAGGTTTCACTTGAAATCTTCACATTACAGTATCTTAATAAGCAAAGACACAGTTGAATGCCTTCTCTACATCTACATTTCTTTCTTCATCTGTGCCGGCAAACAAATCTCTTGGCATAGTTCTCAACAGAAAGATGATGGATTAACTTTATGGAAAGACAGAGATATGGCCAATTTTGTGTACATTAAACTACTTACTTAGTTTATTTTATTAGTGATCTTATATTATGTTTATTCCTTCATGGTTTTGTTAATATTTTAAAGATTTTTAAGCTATGTTAAAAATCAGATATTGCAGCATAATATCTATTTTGACTTTGAGCTCCCTTCCTTATTCTTCCTACTATAGTAGATAAACTCCTATACAAAAATCTTAGAAATAGAAATTCTGTGGAATATCTATTTTTAAAAAAATCTTAATTTCAATGGTAGCTGTCCCCTTGTATGCTATTCCTGATGTCATGCATTTTAGTTTTAGTTCATGCCTAAGTAATTTTCAAAGTTGAAGAAAGAATGTATTAAAGAGGTATCCAAAACTAATCCCAGTTGCATAAACTTTGGCAGGTTTTGGATGTATTAATGAAAGATATGTGTTTGGTTATTTACAACCAGAAAACTGATTTTCTAACCTGGTAGCCACAGCAGGTCTTCTTTTGAAAGTTTATAGACAGAAAGGTTTCTCTCTTTCTCCCCCCCCCCCACTTTAGTTCTAGATGAGAACTAATAGAAGCTCTTAATCCACAAATTGAAAAAGATGTACTCCAACATCCAGTGATTGATTCCACACACTGCACTAAAATCACAATGTGTTTCAGTTTTGCTTCACATCACTTATTTTAAATTATATTTGGGGATGTTTAATTACCTGAAGCTTTCAGAAGGTTAGATGAAATTACCAAATCTGCAGACTGCTTCATTTTTATTCTAACCCATGGTGATTAGTTCAATTAGGGAGGCATGGAAATTGGTTTTAATGTGTTTTTGATACAAATACTAATTTCATATTTTAACTATTCCTCCAAGCAAAGCTTAGTTAAAAATTCATAAATCTCTAAATTCTGCAAAGCAAAAACTTAAAATTTTACAATGCAATAATTAAATTTTACAGCAAAAGATTTCCCTAAAAGGCAATATATGTGAAAGAATGCATTGTATTTAAGATATTAGCAAAAACTGAATAGAATAGGAAGAATTGCTTGTGTGGAAAAATGTACATAAAATATAAACAGGCTTTAATACAAACGGTGCAAAATTCTGAACTTTTCAAAAGCACGAACATATTTACAAAACTAGGAAATTAAAGACTGAACTTGACATATTTACAGAAATGAGGAATGACAAAAACCAACATTGACAGCTGTGTATCCCAAGTTGAAACATTGTTCACTTGGGGATTCATTGTGATTTCCTAACAGACTGCACATCCAAAAAAGCTAAAAGAAAGATAATTTATGCTGAAAGAGTAGAAATTTGCTATAATTCCTATTTCGGACAGCACTGGCTCTTTGGCTTTGAAACAGAGATGAGCACCACCCCCTAGTGTTGGGAATGACTAGCACATACATGCGAGGGTAACCTTTACCTTTACCTTCTCAGTAGGATACGTGTATAAGAATCATTTTAAAAGATTGTATGGACCTGTAGTGTACATACCAGGGGTGAAATGCTCCCGGTTCGGACCAGATCGCCTGATCCAGTAGCGTTGGGGGCGGCTGGTTCCTCCAAAGATTCTTCCTTCCAAGGTGCCTTCCTATCAGGGGTGAAATACTCCCTGTTCGGAGCGGCTCAGGCGAGTAGGTAGCGATGGCAGTGGGCAGTTTGGAGAACCGGTAGCAAAAATCCCCCCCCTTGCCCAGCTGAGCCGTGCAATCATCAGAGGCCTTTTTTTATATTTTTAAAAGCATTTTTTCTACAACCTCTTTGGCTGAAAAAATGCTTTTCAAAATTAAAAAAAAAAGCCTCTGATGATTGCATGGCTCAGCTGGGATCATCAGAGGCTTTTAAAAGCATTTTTTTAATGCTTCGGCCGAAGAGGTTATAGAAAAAATGTTTTTAAAAGGTAAAAAAACCTCTGCCAATCAGGCAAGTCAGCTGAGATCGTCAGAGTCTTTAAAAAAAAAAAGCTTCTGCCGATCAGGCAAGTCAACTAGGATCATCACAGGCTTTAAAAAGAAAAAAGAAAGCCTCTGCCGATCAGACAAATCAGCTGGGATCGTCAAAGGCTTTAAAAGCATTTTTTTAAAACCTTCAGCTGAAGAGGTTGTAGAAAAAATGGTTTTTAAAGTAAAAAAAAAAAAGTTGGCCACGCCCACTCAGTTATATTATTTCCCCCCCCCCAAGCCACCCCCACGGAACCAATAGTAACAGATTTTACATTTCACCATTGATACATACCTTTGTATGCTTCAGATGTTTTGGACTTCAGTTTCAATAAAGCCCAGCTAATAAGGCTTTAATGTAAGAAATTAGAGTGTTCACGGAACAAACAAGAGGATGAAGTGTCCCAAAGGTACTTTTTTAAAAGGCAACTGGACTTGTTTTCCAGGAAGAGCCTGGTGGCGCAGCAGACTAATAGCCTGTTATTAACATTTAGCTGCCTGCAATTACTGTAAATTCGAATCACACCAGGCTCAAGGTCGACTCAGACTTCCATCCTTTCTAAGGTAGGTCAAATGAGGACCCAGATTGTGGGGGCAATAAGCTGACTTTGTATAAATATACAAAAGTATGAAGGCTATTGCTTAACGCATTGTAAGCCGCCCTGAGTCTCTGGAGAAGGGCGGCATATAAATCAAATTTAAAAAACAAAACAAGTAGTTTCCTTTTGAAGAAGCACCTTCGGGACAACTATAACTTGGATGACTGAGAATCTCCATAGACAAGAGGATCTTGATATTTCTTTGAATGAGGATCTCATCAAGACAAAAAATAATTCAAATATTAAAGCCAACTGAAGTCCTACGAAATTGCTGTAAAATGATTTAGCATGTATCAGCATTACATAGAGGAACAGTAACATCTGAATGATTAATATGAGATGGTTTGATACTTTCTACCTGAAGAATAGGATTTTGAAATTAACTCCCCAAAAAACCTTTGGATACATTTTCTCTTTGGTCATTGTTTGAATGCAGGATCTCCTTCTATGCTTTGGGTTCAAGGTTGGGTTGTTTCTTTCAAGACTCCCAAGTATGTTCAGTTTGAAACATACTTCCAAGAATTCGGAGGCAAAGTAACAGTCACGTTTTAATTAGAAGCTTAGAAAAATTGTAATATCTAGAAATTGTGTAATGTAATGAATAGAAGCAAGAAACTTATGGTACACTGCACAATGAGATGTGTGTTATTTTTGTACATTTTATACTAAAGAATAATGCATGGGTTTTTGCTTTTTTGTTTTGCCAAGGACAATTTCACAATTTTTAAAGCTTCCTTTTAGTTAACAGCTTCTGTTAATAGACTGCACCTGGCAAAGCTATTCCATTCAGTAGTTTGTGTGAGAAAAATGTACAACATTATCAAAGAATTATATTCTTGGAGTATGTTTGCAGAGTGTACTATGCAGAAAGATTTTCCCAGATTGAAAAGTCATGTAAAAGAAAATAGAGGAAGATTGCCACATTTTGCTGTACATGTGCTTTAAAATCACAGTTATTTTATATTTTAAATAAAACTTTTGAAAGAGGAAATGCTCTTCTGTTTCTCATTCTTTGATTCAGTTAAGCATTGAAGATCCTTTTCCTATTTCTGATTTCCTTTTGAGGGTCATGGAGTTAATTCAGAGTTGTTTGGACAACTTTGGATCCTTTTTCCTTGAGTTAGCTACCTTACAGGTAGTCCTTGATTTAGCCACTATTCCAAATTACAACAGCTCTGAAAAAGTGACTTACAACCACTCCTCAGAGTTAAGACCACAGCATCCCCATGTTCACATGTTCAACATTCGGTTGCTTGGTAACCAAGCATGTATTTACTACGGTTGCAGTTGCAATCAAAAACATGAATATCATTTGTGACTTTTCCAGCTGGCGTCTGACAGGCTAAAACAATGGATTAATCCAGATTCATTTAACAAATGCAGTGCTTCACTTAACAATCGTAGCAAAATCGGGTGTGACTCACTTAACTGCCTTGCTTAACAATGAAAATTCTAGTTTTAAATTGAGGATTACCTGTATTCCTATCTGGCCACTACTGCTGGATATTGGCCACTTGGTTTCTCACCTTTTTGTGAAAGAAACCACATTGGAAAGTGGAATATAAGCTCTAAAGTACAATAAAATAATTCTCGCGCACACCCAAATACTCATTAGCCAAACCCAGCTGGAAAAATATCAAACATTTTAGATTTCATGTGTGTAATATAGCCTCACAATTTATTCATTATTGTCTCTGACACCAAAAGTTTGTTTACCCCACTCTAAAATTGCAGGTGTGGGCATTACTTGTTATTCTGTTACCTTCACCACTTTATACAGGGATGAAATTTAAAAATCTGTGGGCGTCATAAAAAGAAACTCAAAAGAATGCAAGTTGTCAGGCAGCTGAATGATAAGTCCATATGCTCCAAACACCTTTCAGCTACTATGAGATCATTGGAAATATGAACAAGATACATTTTATCCTGTTTTTCTTTTGTGAAAATCAGAATAGTTTTAATGAAATTGTATGAATGATTTTCATTGTCATGAAACTAAGGAAGAAACTTCCTTCCTTCCATGGAGCTCCATTACCAAGGCCTAGATTACTTGTATATACCGGTAGCTGTATTCCTTACTAGGTCTTTATGTAAAGTCCCATGAGAAGCAACCAAACAAGATAGTCAAACATACACTGAAGTCCTTTTGCCACTTTTTGATAACCATGGCAAATATATAACCTAGTAGCCCCTTTTTTTGTCTTGAGTCCAAACGATACTTCCTTCATCTTATCCTCTAACAAGTATTTTTGTCATTACCTTCTGGCTGCTAGATGATGTTGGATGCAGTCTGCCAGTTTTCTACCTGGACTGCTGCATAGTATCTACGTATTACAGTCCTTATATTGTAAATTGTAGGGGACTTCTGTTTTTTTTCTTGATTAATGGTCTTTTGTTCTTTTAGAGGAATTTTGTAGGTTTTGTGCTACAGAGATACCAAGCAGTTGTAGTCTATTGATTGCCTCAGAGGTATTTTGATATACAGGAGTATTATCCTTTTTATAAGTTGTACTGGTTGAGTTGCAGTGGATTGCATAGTCAAAATTTTTTAGATGAAGTTGTATTGATATCTGCTATGTTGGAAAATATTGTATAAATGGTCCGTTTCCTTTTTTTCAGCATTTTGGGTTACTGCAGAGTTGTTGTACTTGTTTGAGTAATGTTTTTATACAGTTCTCGTGTAGGAAGTTGGGTTGCTGCTTTCATAGTGAAGCACTTGATTAGTGTGACTTGTTTTTCAATAAACTTGGGTCTCCAATTTGCCTTTGTTTCATCTGCTAATGAGGATACATAGGAAGCAGGGGTGAAATCTAAAAATTTTTGCTACCGGTTCTGTGGGCATGGCTTAATTAGTGGGCGGGGCTTGGTGGTAAGGTGGGTGGGCGTGGCCAAGTCAATGTCAGTTCTTTGCCCTTTTTTAACCTACAAAACACAATACAACACAACTGGCTCACCCACAATGTAAAAGCAGCTGTGCTAGACCCAAAATGGCCCCTGCAACAAGCAGGAACCTCACACAGCCACAAAAAGCTCAAAAAACCAACTTTCACACTTTACACACACAAAATTCCACATACAACTTTGTGAGATTTTGTGTGTTTGTGTAGTTAGAGTGAAACAGTACAGAAACACACTAAAACTCAGAAAGCTGCACAAATATTATTTTATTTTAATTTATTTTTATTTTTATATAAAAGCAGCTAAATTTAAAACTTCCTAAATTTTAAATGGCTAGGTCTAAAAAAGAACAACTACAAAACTCGCAATTAAATATTGTTTTTAAAGCTCCCAAAAGGGAAAAATACTTTCCGGATAGAACAGGGGTCTCCAACCTTGGCAACTTTAAGACTTGTGAACTTCAACTCCCAGAATTCCTCAGCCAGCTTTGCTGGGAGTTGAAGGCAGGCAGGAAGGCAGGCATGCAGATAGAGCTGCTCACCAATGAGCTTGATTGCAGGCAGGGAGATTCAGTTGCTTGCTGATGCAATGGATTGCAGGTATTACAGCAAGCGAAGCAAGGCATGCGTTGCGACCAGCAGCTAAGGTAAAGGGGTGCGGGGGAGGGATTTTTGCTAGCTGTTAGCAGGCAACTCATCTTGGATCGTCAGAGCTTAGCTCGTCAGAGCCATTTAAAAGAAAAAGAAGGCTCTGATGATTGCACGGCTCAGCTGGGCATGGGGGGCAGGGGCAGGGATTTTTGCTACCGGTTCTCCGAACTGCCTGCCGCCATCGCTACCTACTCGCCTGAGCCGATCCGAACCAGGAGCATTTCACCCCTGATAGGAAGGCACCTTGGAATATAATCCCCCCCACCCCCCCGCAAAGGTAAGATTGGCTGCATCCATATTACTCTTCTGGAAGATCCTTAAAACTTGGTTCTGTCATCAGGCCGGGCAATCCTAGCAAAAGATTTTGAAATGGTTGCATTGCATTTAGAATGCATTCTCCCTTGTCTTTTTGTTATTATGCTTTTTAAAAAAAGGTTTAAACTGCATTCTAAACTTTTTCTTTTAATTCTATTAATTGTTGGGCTTTATGTTTTTTATTGTGTGCACAACCTGTCACAAGCAAGAGATGGGCAGCTAAATAAATAAATGGGTAGGGCATTGTTTTTTTCTTCTTTTAGGAATGTTCTTCCTTTATAGATGTTGATTGACTAATGTGTGTTCTCCAATTGTTCCTTTTATAAATTATGACAAAGGTGTCATCTACATAAATGGGTTGTGTGCGTGGGAGTGTTATTGTAGGGATTAAGGAAGATGACCTTGATGGAGATATGCAGGAGCTGTTACCTAGGCAAAAGTGTCTGAATCATTTTTTTAACCTCCAGGATTGTTCTGCTTGGGGGCAGCAGGAGGCTTAATCTTTTGAAACTAGGCTCTTTCCTGCCAGATTTCTGAACCAATCCTACACAAAGACGAAGACTGAAGTGAATAAGTACTAGGTACACATGGTAGGCTTCAATATGAAACAAGAGAGAAGGAGGGAGATTATTTTCTCTCTGTTTATTTAATGACAGATTCCCCTACCTCCCCATGCCAATCAGGGATTGTTTGAACGGCTTTTTAAGATGAATTTAGGATTGTTCTGAATGTAGAGTGAAAAAAGTAGATGGGTGTAAGAAATTGAAGAATGGACTTTCCCACTTAACCATGCAATATCCCTCATGTGCCTGTAAGTTCTTACTGAGAGACAGAGGTCTTCAGCTAGTGGTAGTCATATATTTTACTTGGACTTCAGTAAGGCATTTGATAAAGTAGAAAAATTTAGGTTAGAATCCCACCACCAGAGGGATTCATAACTGGCTGACCAACTGCACTCAATGTGTAGTCCTCAATGGAACTGCGTCTACATGGATGGAGGTATGCAGTGGGGTACCCTAGGGCTTTGTTATAGGCCCAGTACTCTTCAACATCTTCATCAATGATTTGGATGAGGGGATACTGTGGATGGGGAACTCATCAAATTTGCAGATGACACCAAGCTAGCAGGAATAGCCAACACTCCGGAAGATAGGCTTAAGATACAGAAGGATCTTGACAGACACTGGGGGCTATCTAATATAGATTTTCATACTAGCTTGAAACTATGAACTAGCAATATGCAGCAGCTGCCAAAAAAGCCAACACAGTTCTAGGCTGCATAAACAAGGGGATAGAATCAGGATCATGTGAAGTGATAATACCACTTTATAATGCCTTGGTAAGGCCACACTTGGAATACTGCATTCAGTTTTGGTGGCCACGATGTAAAAAAGATGTTGAGACTCTAGAAAGTGCGGAGAAGAGCAACAAAGATGATTAGGGGACTTTAGGATAAAACATAAAAAACGGTTGCTGGAACTGGATATGTGTAGGCTTATGAAAAGAAGGACTTGGGGTGACATGATAGCAGTGTTCCAGTAACTCAGGAATTGCCACAAAGAAGGGGGAGTCAAGCTATTCTCCAAAGCACCTGAGGGTAGAACAAGAAGCAATGGGTGGAAACTAATCATGGAGAGGAGCAACTTAAAACTAAGGAGAAATTTCCTGACAGTAAGAACAATTAATCAGTGGAACAACTTCCAGAAGTTGTGAATGCTCCAACACTGGAAATTTTTAAGAAGATGTTGGATAACCATTTCTCTGAAGTGGTGTAGGGTTTTCTGCCTAAGCAGGGAGTTGGACTAGAAGACCTCCAAGGTCCCTTCCAACTCTTTTATTCTAAGATATTAGCAGTTATTTTATGTATTAGGCATTAATACATTAACTTTATTCTTCATGAATTTATCCAAAGTCTTTCTAAAGCAGTCAAACCGGTTACAATAATCAGTAAAGGAATTGCATTCTACATGAAATATGTGATATACAAGGAATTAGCTGAAGTTTTTATTTTACTTAGTTATTTTTTTTGGCTCCTTCACATAATTCTTTGTTATCATTTGATTGATTATGTGCCAAAAAGCACTTTGTGATCTGTTCCACAGTCAACACCTGGCCATGCTTTTGATGCTCTAATTGAGCTCTTTCACTTAGTTTTAGCAATAATATAATCAATTTCATTTCTGCATTCTTCATCTGGTGATGTTCACATACATAGGCGTTGTTTTGGTTGCATGAAGACAAGGTTAACCCTGAAGAAATAATCAGAGTAAAAGAAATGGAAAAATTGGTCTCCTTTTTCATTTCAGTTTCCTACGCCATACAATCCAACTACTTTCCTTTTTAGTGTTTTCAAAGTGTCTCCAACTTTGGCATTACAGTCTTAACTCATAAGCAGGACATCTTGCTTCCATAGTTTATACGTTTCAAAATTGACCTTGGTCATAAAACTCACCAACCTCCTCTTCAGCATAGCTAGTTGCGGCATATACTTGAATGATTGTCATATTAAAGTGTCACAAAGTCTAATCAATATTATCTGATTTGATTACATTTATTACATTATGGTCAAAAAATATTCTCGCTATACCATTCCTAACTAAAGGCAATGAGGTTCCTTTTTTATTTTTTATAAACAGTATGAACTTCTGACTGAAGTGTCCAATCCTTCACAATTTGCTGCTGCCTAAAATATCAGTAGTTTTCCTTTCATCTTGGAGAAGTCCCTCACTGCCAACAGTTTTATATACCCAAAGTTGTGGTTCTGCCATACAAGTCAAATAAATAAATAGATCCACAAATCCTTTCTGGGCAGATCATTTTAGGTGTTTATCTCACTTTGGCAGGATAAAAAGATAGGAATAATTTTTAGAATATTTCATTATGATTACTACATGATGATTTTAGATTGAAATACATAAAATATATATTTAAAAACTTTTTCCTCTTTCTATTGCTGGCAACAGAAATATGTCACCCACACAGTCTTCAGGATTATAACCTTCTGCTTCATTTCTCCCCCCACACCATCAAACCTCTGGTAGCCCGTAACCATCATTTCGTTTTAATGGCATTTGTGTAGGAGTCCTTCACAACCAATGAAGTAGTGGAATAAGTGCTAAGGGTTACGTGGTTTCAAAACAAGACTTGACAATTTTCTGAGAATTAAATCTATCAACACCTATTGGTCCTGAGAGCTAAATGTAATTCCCATGGCTAAGCCACTATATAACCTGATTATTAGATACTTAGGAACAACCAGGAATGGCCTTTTACTTGTGAGAACCTGGAGATACCTGTATAGTTATTGAAAATTAAATACGGAATTTGATTACTATGAAAACAGCAAGGGCATTTTGAGGAGCAGTCAGTGTATAGTAGCAAGATTTATGTAAACATTTTCACCATTATTTTGGTGTGTTCTATATGTAATTTATTCGTTGTTTATATAAATGAATTTATCCTTATTGGGTAATAAGGATAAATTCCTTATTATCCAATAATTATTACCAAATAATAATTATTATTAGGTAATTCCTTATTGTGGTTGGGAGAATTAACTGGAATTAAAATGAAAACATGATAAATGGGGATATTTAGCTGTCTTTTTATCTGAGGAGGAGATAATATGTTCAGTTTCTTGATCAAAATATTAGCTACAGCATTGTAATAAAGCTCCTGTTGAGCTATCTCGGCTTCCCTGTTCTTGACATATTTTGCAGGTTACTGTTTCTTTTTCCTGTTTGCCTGATTTCTATTTCTTGATTTTGTTCATAATACTGTGTTTCCTTAACCTTCTTCAGTTTAGTCTGTAATAACTGCCGCTGCTTTTGTATTATACAAACTTTGATTGAACTACGTTCTATTGAATCTGCTAAGAAAAATCAGTCTTTTGTATTTTGGATTACACTTTCCAAACATTTTTAAATGAAGATGATACCTAGTTCAGATTAGCAGGTCATAAACTTTTCTCTATATATTTCAAATTAACCTTTGAACAATCTGAGGTTATTGCAGCAGCATTTGGGCCTTTCTTCATGCTGTGCATCACAGCAAGATGGATGAATGAAATAATAATGTTATCCTTAGTTTACGTTGCTATTAGGGATTCACAACAGGGATCTTCTAAAGCAAGCAGTGATAATTAGTATATTTTATCAGCCAAGGAAGCTTCTCAGGCAATTCACAAGCATCCCGGTAGTTTTATGAAAACTGCGGAAGGCATTCTAAGCTTTTGGGAATTCTCGCCAGTACCTTGTGTTTATAAAAAGAGGGGGAAAAGCAATTACAAGCAATTACTTTCTTTTGATACAAATGAAAGATCAAAGAATACAGGATAACATCAACTACCACCTTCTTTAGATTGCCACAGGGGAATGTTTTTTTTCCCATTTGTTAGTTTTTCTTAAATTGTTCTTCCTTCCTTCCTTCCTTCCTTCCATCCATCCATCCATCCATCCATCCATCCATCCATCCAGTATTTCCTCTTCTAACAAAAGGATTCCAAAGCATACATCTTTATGTTGCATTGCCCTGCCAAGAAAAGTTAGAGACAAACAGAAGGTCCCTTCAAAAATTAGCTAGGAACAAATTCCCATGAAAGGCTACCAGATGACTATACAGATTGTGCAAAACTGGTTCTCACCTTCCAAATAGTTTCACAAGTGCATGCATTCAAATACTGTACTGATTGCTTAATAAAGCACTGATATCTATAACAGTCTGGATGGAAATTCCAATTTTATCTCCTTTAAGATTTCAAAGCGCAGATAGGTAGGTAATATATCACTTTCCTACAGATATATTGCAAATTCGGGAATAGAAATTTCACTCTTCTATTTTGTACCAATTCCAATTTTGTCTTGTGGCTGAGTTCCTGGTGTGGCTATATAGAACAAATAAGTTAAGCTCTTTCTCATTGTGGAGTTTCACATCCCATTTTCAGTGTGTTTAGCATCCCCATAAAATAATTAGGAGAGGTTGGCCAGTGATTTGAAATACAGTGTCAATACTTAATCTGTCCAGTTCCATTTGTCAGAATATAGGATGACAGTGAAGGCTCTGGACTGGGTAAGTAGTGATGACTAGATGTCAGAAACAAGCTGCAACTTAATTCAGGCACAACAGAATTAAAATCTAAATGCAAGGATAACTCAAACTAAGTAGAAGGTAGTATTCACGATGTACTAAACTATCTTCCCTAAACTTCCTTATGGAAGAAAAACAAATTTCCCACATCAGAAGCAAAAGGCAGCAGAAGCCAAACAGTGAGAGAACAATGATTGGACAGGGAAGATATGCCCATAGCAGACTTAAAAGGCCTCTACTGTATGAGCTGGACAGACCCCACCCTTGACTGTATTATTACCAAGGTTGTTTAAATGATGACAGAAAATACATTTTAATGACAGATCAATTAAAAATGACTTCAGCATGTTTCCATAGCAGTGTGGGAGTAAAACCAAGACATGTCCCTTAAAAATGATAGGGAGATGTATTCATGCTATGGTTAGAGAAATGTAAACCTAAGCTTTGAGTAACTTTGTTAATAGGTTCCAGCAATAAGTATGAGGTTCTTCCTCACTGTATAGCAATAGCACTTAGACTTATTGTATAACACCACTTCAAAGTGCTTTATAACCCTCTCAAAGCAGTTTATGGAGTCAGCATATTGCCCCCAACAATCTGGTTCCTTATTTTACTGATCTCAGAAGGATGAAGGGCTGAGTCAACCTTGAGCTGGTCAGGATCAAACTGCTGGCAGTCAGCAGAATTAGCCTGCAATACTGCATTCTAACCACTCCGCCACCATGGTTCTTATATCAGAATTTTTTTCCCACTTTTTACTGTGTTAACTTTACACAGTAAAGGAAAAAAATACTTAAGTAAAGGAAAAAATATATTTAAAAAGTATTAAGGAAAAAAATAACTGAATTATGTTAGGTTTGTTAAGTTCAGTAAGCAACTGTCACACTAAAATTGATACCTATCAATTAAGGTTATTTCTTTGCACTTTTGCATTTTGTTAGAAATAAGTAAGAGCTATTGCAAGTTCTCCAGATAGAGGGAAAAACGTCATTCAGGTTGGGATCACGTCCAGTCCAGCCAATGACCGAGCCCTTCCAAAGCCAAGAGGCTCCTCCTTCCTATCCTAGCCCAGTTCTTCGTCTTGGTCTTCGCTGACAGGACGTGTCCTTGCCTGAAGAACGTTTTTCTCTCTTCTTGGACTGAGTATTGATTTCCCTTTCTGCATATAGACACTTCTTTGTTTTCTCTGTTTGGTTTTTTACACCAAAGACTGCTGAGCTGTGGCTGGCTCCTGCCGGCTGAGGGGGGACTAACGGGTTTTCCCCCACCCCCTTTTTTCTTTCGAACCGTTTCCCTCTCAGCTGTGTTTAAAAGGCTTTCGCCCAGCAGCACATTATACCTAGAGAGCGGCGGCTCTCCTCATTAAAGTCGCGCTTAGACGCCCGTGTGCTAGCGACTACCTTCGCTCCCCAGTGTCATCGCTGTGGCGCCTCAGCGGTTGGGAGCTCTAACTTTTTCAAAGGACCTCGGAGGGAGAGCGTGGAACGGAGCGCTGTCGCGGTAATTGTTTTCTAGCTAGCGACTCGCAGCGCGCCTCTCCGTTCAGCCACAAGCCTGCCTGTCATTTTTGGCGCCAAGCTTGAGCTGCGCTTTCGGCGATTCAAAATGGCGGACACCAGTTGTTTGGCGGAGGGATCCGCTAATACCCGCAGGCGCCATATTAGCGATCCTCTTGAGGGATCGTCAGCGGCCCCGCCCCCTCCTCGTAAGAAGGCTCACTCCAAGAAAGGGAGCAACCAGCCTGCTGTGCCTGGCCTGTCTCGCAAGGAACAACGGCGGCACAGGGCCATGGAGAGGGCATTTGACAAGGCTCAGGCGTCTAGGCCTGATGGACTCTCCTCTCGCCAGGTGGCTGCCTCTCCTTCTCCTCACTCAATCAGGGAGCTGTCTCCAGATGTTTTTGGCCCTGCACAAGAGGCTTCTCCATCTGAGACTCAAAGGCTTTTCCAGACGGTTCCTCAGGCCGTGCCATTGCTCGCCGCCCCTCCTCCTCCTCCCCCTCTTCCCCCTCCTCCTCCGGCCCTCCCTCCACTGCCTTCCTTGCCCGGCTCTGCCACGCCTCTGGCGGCATCCTGGGAGGCCTTTTTTTCTCGGGCTATTCGCCAGACTATCTCAGAATGCCTCCACCACGCCCCACCCTCCAGCTTACAAGGGGCAGCTCTCCAGCTCCGGTTCCTGAGCAACCATTGCCGGAAAGGGTCCAGAGCTCGTTTCAGCAAGCCCCGGACTTGGACTCTGTCTCTGAACCGGAGGATTTTCTTGACCAGGCCTGGTCAGAAGATGAAGATTTGGCTCCGGATCAGCCTTCCTTCATTGGGCTCTTTAAGCCCCATCTTTTTCGCTCCCTTCTGCACAAGGCCATCGTTGTTACTCGTTTGGGGACTCCCCCTGCTTCTTCTGCTGCCACGGCCATTTCTGATCCGGCTGCTGCCTTGTTTGCGGAGCCGGTTGTTGAACCGGAGTCTATTCCTGCCCCAAAGCTTTTCACCGATGTGCTTCAACGCCAATGGACCTTGCCAGGGGCTGGGCCTAGTCCTAATGGTTTGGACAAACGATTATACAACTCAGCGGCGGCTCTCGCTGACATCTTACAAGTGCCCAAGGTGGACGCTCCTATTGTGGCCTTGACGTCCACGGCTCACCCTACGGGACCTCCGGAGGACTCCCTCCGCCCGGAGGACAAGAGGGCAGAGAAGACCTTGTTAAAGGGCCACCAGTCCACTGCCTGGGCCATTCGAGCCTCGACATCGGCTTCCTTCTTTAACAGGGCAGCGTTGCTGTGGCTTAAGCAACTTCAGGCCAGGCTTCCTCTCTCAGATGCGAGATCACATCAGGATCTCAATAAAGTTATTGCTGCCCTGGAGTTTTCGGCGGACGCCACCTTGAACTCTACTCGCTTCTCGGCCCGGGCCCTGGGCTCCAACGTCACTTCTCGTCGCCTCTTATGGCTCCGGAACTGGCAAGCGGACATGCGTTGCAAGTGGCAGCTGGCGGCGGCCCCTTATACGGCCGGGTCTCTTTTCGGTCCGGCCTTGGAACCACTTTTGGCTGAAACTCGAGATGGTCGGAAGTTTTTGCCTCCAGCTCTGCGTAGAGGAGACGCTCGTTTTTCCTCTCCTGCTCACTTTCAGTCCTTTCGGGCCTCCGGATCCCTCCAGCTCCATTCCAACCGAGGCTTTTCCAATAGATCTCAGCCTGATACCCAGGTCAGGCAGGGATCCAGGTTTCCCTCCCGCCGCCCATCCAGGGGGGGGAGGGGGAATCGTTGGCCCCGTAGATCTCGATAGGTGGTCCTTTCAGGCTTCTATTGGTGGTCGTCTCTCCTTGTTTAGAGACCAGTGGGAGGCTTCCACCTCTGATACCTGGGTTCTTGATACCGTTTCAGTTGGGTTAAGGTTAGAATTTGTTTCCTCACCTCCTTCTCGATTCTTAGCCTCCCCCCCTTCCAGGGACCCAGTTCGGAGGGATCTTATCTCTTCGGCCATCAACCATCTCTTGCAGATAGCGGCCATTGAGCAGGTGCCCTTGTCGGAGCAGGGTCATGGGTTTTATTCCCGCCTTTTTCTGGTTCAAAAATCCTCGGGGGGTTGGCGTCCCATTTTGGATCTGAAAGCCCTGAACCGGCATATTAAATACCGCCGGTTCAAAATGCAATCCCTTTCTTCTATTCTTGAATCTGTTCGCCCCTCTGATTTTCTCTCCTCAATTGATTTAACTGACGCATATTTGCATATCCCTATTTGGCCCCCTCATCGCCAGTTTCTCCGTTTTGCTTTCTAAGGTTCACACTTCCAGTATAGAGCGTTGCCCTTTGGGTTGTCTTCAGCTCCGAAGGCATTTACCAAAGTTATGGCTGCCTTAGTGGGTCACATTCGTTCCCTTCCCGTGAGACTCCAGTTTTATTTGGATGATGTTTTAGTCATGTCCTCCTCTCTCGAGGCGGCCCGCCGGGATTTGTCCGTTGTCCTGACCTCTCTCCAATCTCATGGTTTTTCGGTGAATTGGGTGAAGAGTCACCTTTCCCCTTCCACTACCATTTTACATTTGGGGGCTTCTATTGACACTGTCTCTTCCACGGTCTCCCTTTCACCTGAACGCCTTGGCAAACTCCGCTCACTGGTCCGCAAGTGTGTCTCTTCTGGTTCGGCTTCCGTCTTGGAACTCTCTCGATTGCTTGGGTCTATGGTGTCCTGTTTTGGAATTGTTCCTTGGTCGCGTCTCCACAGTAGAGAACTCCAGTGGCTCTTGTTGCCTTTTCAACGAGCGGGCCAAGATACTTCTCCCCGTCGTATTTCTCTTCCACAGCAGGTCCTGGGTTCCCTCTCCTGGTGACTTTCCCCGGCTTTAGGCAGGGGATCTTGTTTTAGGGAGCCTTCTCGTCTCCAACTGACTACAGATGCCAGCCTCTATGGGTGGGGGGCCCATTTCCTCCATCATATGACCCAAGGTCGATGGTCCTCCGTGGAGTCTCAATTTAGTATCAATCTGCTGGAATTACGAGCCATCCGACTAGCCTTATTGCAATTCCAGGATTTGGTGGAAGGCAAACATGTCTTAGTTCTCACCGATAATACGACTGCCAAAGCCCATGTTAATAGGTTGGGAGGTACACGGTCGCGGTTACTCCTCGACGAAACTCTTCTGCTGGGTTCCTGGGCTGAGTCCCACTTAGCCTCTATTAGGGCCGATTATATCTCCGGAGTGGAGAATGTCCAGGCTGACTCTCTCAGTCGCCGTCAGGTGGATCAGAGCGAATGGTCTATTTCCCCGGATCTCTTTCTGGAAATAGTCTCCAGATTTGGGCTGCCAGAGGTGGATTTGTTCGCATCTCGTTCAAATCATCTTCTTCCACGTTATTTTTCTAGATATTTGGACTTCGAGGCGGAAGCTATGGACGCGTTCCGCAGCCCGTGGCCTCGTGGCCTCCTCTATGCGTTCCCCCCTCTGCCAGTCATACCCAGGGTCATTCGGAAGTTGCTCGAGGAGAGGGCTCAGCTTCTCTTGATAGCCCCATTCTGGCCCATGCGCCCTTGGTTTGCGGACTTAATGAACCTCTCAGTGGAACCTCCATGGCGAATCCCGAACTCCCTTATTCGCCTGTCTCAAGGAGAACTGTTACACCCGGACCCGACTTGGCTAAGCTTGGCCGTGTGGAACTTGAGCGGTCTATCCTAATGGCCTCCTGGGTTCCCCCAGACGTGGCGGCTACGATACAGGCGGCTCGCTGTCCCTCGACTGTCCACATTTATGAGTCCACATGGCGCTCCTTTGTCGCTTGGTGTGCCTCTGTTCCAGTCGTTCCCACTTCGGCTTCGATTCTCCATGTCCTCTCTTTCCTTCAAGCCGGCCTCTCCAAAGGTCTCCGGCCCAACACTTTGCATCGTCAGGTGGCTGCCTTGGCTTCGGTGTTATCGTGCGCCGCTAAGGATTCCTTGTCGCATCATCCGCTTATCCAGGACTTTCTCCGAGGTGCCAGGAACTTGAGGCTTCCTACAGTTCATCGCTTTCCAACGTGGAGCCTCAGTAAGGTTCTCACAGCTCTCATTTCTCCTCCATTTGAACCTCTGCGAGAGGTGCCTCTATGCTTCCTTTCCCTTAAGGTCGCTTTTCTGGTAGCAATTACGTCATCTCGACTCATCTCTGAATTGGCAGCCTTATCTGTACGTGTGGACTTATGTATTTTCCACAGTGACAGGGTGGTCCTTCGGCTGGACCCCTCGTTTGTACCCAAAATTAATTCGGCTTTCCACAGAGCCCAGGAGCTCGTACTCCCAAATTTTTGTCCTCGCCCCTCACACCGGCTGGAGAAGTCCTGGCATTCTCTGGACGTCCGTAGGGCCTTGAAAATTTATATTTCTCGGACTGCTCCTCATCGAAAGTCGGAATCGTTATTTGTGGCCTTCCATCCTTCTTCCCTGGGAAGTCGAGTGTCCAGTTCCACCTTAGGGCGCTGGATCAGAGCCACCATATCCTTGGCCTATCACCACTCCGGCTCTCCGGTTCCTACATCCATCACAGCTCACTCCACAAGGAGTGCTTCTACATTGGCGGCCTGGGCTACACAAGCTTCGATCGAGGAGGTGCGTCGAGCTGCCACATGGACTACCATCAGTCCTTTCATCCGTCATTATCGAGTGGATTCATTCGCTTCGGCGGACGCCGCATTTGGCAGGAGAGTGCTGCAAGCAGTTCATCTTCCTTGAAGTTCCCGGACCGATGTTTCCCTCCCTGGTTACATAGAGCTTTGGTATGTTCCCAACCTGAATGACGAAGAGAATGGACGTTGGTCTTACCTGATACGTCCGTTCTCAGTATGAGGAAAAACGGCATTCAGACCCTCCTTGGTCGGTCCGGGATTGGAAGGGGGGGGTACGTTAATTCTTTATTGTTGCAGGCAGACACGTCACTCGAGTCCTTCACTTCGCCTCGCCGAAGAACTGGGCTAGGATAGGAAGGAGGAGCCTCTTGGCTTTGGAAGGGCTCGGTCATTGGCTGGACTGGACGTGATCCCAACCTGAATGCCGTTTTTCCTCATACTGAGAACGGACGTATCAGGTAAGACCAACGTCCATTCTCTGCTCCTTGTTTTAAAACAGGAAATACTTTTATTTTCAAATGCAGCCAATCTATGTAGATTACTAATACTGTATGCCCTCCAACATTTTCTAGATGTAAATTCAGGACTGTAGATATGAGGGTGGCTGAAGACATTGGGATAATATTCATCCTTCACTGCTTATTTTTGAAGCGTCTTAAACACTTCAAAAATAGTATCTGTGGCTATTACTTGTGAAATATGGATATTAGTTATGAAATATTGATGAGAAATAGAGAAGCACAGTTCAGGCTTGCCTTTTAACAAATTAATTTTAAACAAACCTTGATTTTAAATTCAGTAACACTCTCAAAAGACAGTCAGTAGGAAATGGTAGGGTGAAAATCATGTGCCAGAATTTACTACAGTAGCTGAATGAAAAAGACAACTCAGTATTGGAAAGCAACTGGAATTATTTCTGAGTAAATACACATAGATCTAATCCAAAAACATGCAGTTTGTGAAGAGTCAGAAGCAAGCATATTTACATGAGAAGGGTTGTTGGGTTTTTTTGGCAGATTGTCAAGTACCCCGGGCTGGCTCTTGCGAACTTCAAAAAGAGCCACTTTAGGGTTTTCCTCTGAATAATGTTAAATAGATGTTAGCCACTATAGCTGTACCCTGAGATGCAAGGCTGGCATGCACCATCCTGACATTTGGAAATATTTGATTACTTTTTTTTTAGTGTAAGGAAAGATAACATGGACACAGGGGGTTAGAGTTCCCTTTTCCTGTGGAAAAAGGCTGGTATCAGGAAAACACTGAAGTTAGACTTGAAGACAGAATTGCTGACTTTCTCTCACTCTGAAAAATGCTTCCCAACTTTGCCTTTTTCTCACCATATGCAATGTTCCCACGAGGTTTGATGGATCTGCACTATCAAGTTAGGAAGCAGCTGGACCACACAGAACTGAAAAACAAAAAACAATTAAGTGTCACATAGAGCCTGTGCAGTTAAAATCATGATGAATTATCCAAAAACATTCAGGCTTGAATTACTGAATTACTTAGAGATATTAATTCACTATTCTAGGTACTAGTGAAGAGAATTCATTAGTTATAAATTCCCTGTTGAAATCACAATATCAGGAGAACATTTTTATTCTCTGATCCAGCTTGGAGCTTCTGGCATATACTCAAGTACCTGTTTCAAGTACCTGTACCAAATTTCTAGGTAAAAATAAGTCTAATCCACATAGAAGCAGCAAGAACCTTCCTGATTTCCACACTAGCTTGAAACTATGAGCTAGCAGTGTGCAGCAGCTGCCAAAAAAGCAAACACAGTTCTAGGCTGCATAAACAGAGGGATAGAATCAAAATCACGTGAAGTATTAATACCACTTTATAATGCCTTGGTAAGGCCACACTTGGAATATTGCATTCAGTTTTGGTTGCCATGATGTAAAAAAAGATGTTGAGACTCTAGAAAGTGCGGAGAAGAGCAACAAAGATGATTAGGGGACTTGAGAATAAAACATAAAAAACGGTTGCTGGAACTGGATATGTGTAGGCTTATGAAAAGAAGGACTAGGGGAGACATGATAGCAGTGTTCCGATATCTCAGGAATTGCCACAAAGAAGAGGGAGTTAAGCTATTATTCAAAGCACCTGAGGGTAGAACAAGAAGCAATGAGTGGAAACTAATCAAGGAGACAAGCAACTTAGAACTAAGGAGAAATTTCCTGACAGTTAAAACAATTAATCAGTGGGACAACTTGCCTCCAGAAATTGTGAATGCTCCAACACTGGAAGTTTTTAAGAAGATGTTGGATAACCATTTGTCTGAAGTGGTGTAGGGTTTCCTGCCTAAGCAGGGGGCTGGACTAGAAGACCTCCAAGGTCCCTCCCAACTCTGTTATTCTATTTTCTAATAAGGCCCAGAGTCAGGAATGATGGGACTAGTAATTTTAGTGACATTTTGCAGCACATAGTTTCTTCTTTCATAGTGGGATCTGTGGATATTGAGACAGAATGACATAGGAGAACTCAGCCAACATTAATATGTTTTTCAATTTGGAATGGTTTTTCCCAGTTAGGGTTGTAAAGTTCTGCTTTGGAAGAAGAATATGATCACTATTTCAAAGGTAGAAGGAAGAGGAAGAAGAAATTTGAAGTCTTGAGAAGTTGTTAAAAATGTACAAACCTCCCCCCCCCCCCCCACCACCACCACCGCCACCATCCCTGTATGCAGAGATGCTTCAAGCCAGGCCTAATATTGTTAAATTTTAAATTAGAATTTGATGGCTACACTCTGTTTCACTTATTTCTCTCACTGTGCTGAAAAGGTGCAGTGCCATCCCTTTTTTCTTGCTTGTTGGAATATACAAATAGAAATGTTTCTAAGGTAGATTATACAGGCTACTTTAGATTTATCTTTCAATCTCATATCGGCCTTTGAATAAATTCCTAAAGTGCAAAAAAAAAATCCCTTCATATTTTATGGGCTCATTTCATTGGCTAAAACAGTAGTTTATTTTAGAATATCATGCTTTGTCTTCTTTGGCTGATACCATGAAATTAGGATCTGAACTCTTTTCTAGCATTTATGATGATCAAGTTAAAGTAATCATGCTCTGTAGATCATCAGCAAATACTGACAACTAGTTAAGGAAATAAGCTTTTCTCTGCAGATTATTTTTTCTTAAAACTAAACATTAAAGACATAGGCTTGGGGATATTAAACACTGATTCATAATAAATAAAAACTTTGTGTTCTCCAGAGGCTTGCTAAACTCTTCATTCCAAGGAACTCCATACAAATATCCTGATTTGAATTTGTTATACAATCACACTGCTCTGCTCCCAGAAAATTCGAAAGGTATAAAGGGTGGAATAGTTAGGCAAGCAATGCCTTCTGTTGCGCTGGGAGTTTTCTGTTTGGTGGCACCCTATGTCTCTATTCAAGGCCTAGGCAAAACAGACAAACAAATAAACCAGAAAGACAGTCTATTTGTTCTCTAGGAAGGTAGCATTTTCTTTTATTAACTCTCATTTAGCCCTGAGAGATCCAACAGTTATAACTCATCTTTCTAAAAAGAAAAAGAAAGAAAGTGGATTCCAAAAAGGCAGAAACAAATAGGAAGGGGAGTTTTGGACCTAGAGTCAAAGGGCCAAGGTAAAGTGTCCCTGTGAGGTTTTTGTGAATTTATGCAAGTCATTATCTGGCATAAGTGACCTAGCCTACAGAGAACTGGAAACAACAGTACTGTAATTTGGCCATGGCAGTAATGGAACAGTCATGATGATAATTGCATGAGGTACCAAAGAGAAATAAGATTTACTTGGCTCATTCACTCTTCTTCTTGCCTTCCTTTCATCCTTTTGCAAGGAAACGTCAGGATTGAAAGCTGATCCCTTAGAGAAAGTATTAAAATACAAAAGAAAGAAACTGGGGGAGGGGAGGGATTGTTCCTTTTTTGAAGCCCAGTCCTGTCAAAACTAATTCTTAGCCCAATGTTGGCATATTCTGAAAGAAAGTGTCACCTGAAGGAAGTTCACCTCTATTAAGAGCTGTTGTCTGAAGAGGAGAAACAGCAGTACACCCGAGTCTCTTGGGACAATCTTATTGTTCATTTAATTCATCTTTCCAATAGCTTCTGTTTCAAAGCTGGCCTGCTTTAACAGCAGCAGTGGGAGAAAGAAATGACAGACTGTTAGGTCTGGCTGGTCTCCTAGTGTTTTTTATAATTATTCTGCTCTCATGCATGCATCTAGAGGCAAGAGTCCAAGGATTGTTTTATGAGGTAAACTATCCAACTGCCAGCTGTTAGTTGGCCAGTTTTCCTCTTGTTTCACTGGCTTTTTCAAAGGAGTACCTGAAGATATAGTACCAGACATCAACAAATGAGAAAGGCAACCATGCAGCTTTTTGATTTTTTTTTTTTTTGCATTGCTCTGTGAGCACAGTTCCTAGGTTGCCAGAGCCAACAGTCAGTTGAAACGGACCCTTTAATACAGCAAGGGAAGAGCCTATATTCCACGGGGAAAAAATGCCTCACATGCTTCAAAGTAAGGTTAGTGGTCCAAAGATTGCTACTTCAGACTGAAGCTGTAATCTGCAGAAGACAGTAAGGAGAAATAGAAGGAAGGCCATTAGTTGGCAGAGATCAGGTGTGAAATCCAGCAGGTTCTAACAGGTTCTGGAGCAGTGGTGGGTTGCTCCCAGTTCGCAAGAACCAATAGTAAAAATTTGTAGTAGTTCGGAGAACCGGTAATAACATTGGCTGGCTGCGCCCCTGAACCAGTCCTTGGCCAGGTCGCCGCTCGCTTACCCTGCCCACCTCATCAGAGGCTTTTTTTTTTTTTAACTTTTAAAAGCATTTTTTCTACAACCTCTTTGGCCGAAAAGATGCTTTTAAAAGTAAAAAAAAAACCCCTCTGATGATTGCGCGGCTCAGCTGGGATTGTCAGAGGCTGTTAAAAGCATTTTTTCTACAACCTCTTTGGCCGAAAGAGGTTGTAGAAAAAAAAATGCCTTTAAAAGCCTCTGGAGATCCCAGCTGAGTTGCCTGATCATTAGAGGCTTCTAAAAGCATTTTTTTCTGCAACCTCTTAAGATTGTAGAAAAAATGCTTTTAAAAGTAAAAAAAAAAAAAAAGTTGGCCAGGCCATTCAGTCACATTACCCCCCCACCAAGTTACACCCACAAAATAAGCCGTGCCCACAGAATCGGTAGTAAAAAAATTTAGAACCCATCCCTGTTCTGGAGAATCGGTAGCAGAAGTTTTGAGCAGTTTGGAGAACTGACAAATACCACCTCTGGCTGGCCCCAGAATGGGGTGGGAATGGAGATTTTGTACTATCCTTCCTCCAGGAGTGGGGAGGGAATGGGGGTTTTGCAGTATCCTTCCCCTGCCACACCCTCCAAGCCACATCCACAGAACCGGTAGTAAAAAAATTTGGATTTCATCACTGGCAGAGATGCTTTTTAAAAAAAAAAAAACCAGAAGATTAATAGAAGAAATGCTGTTGACAATCTGATTTTGGAAATGCCACCTCCAGGTTTTGTTAAGCTGTTTAGATAGAAAAATGATCTTGCACCAACCTGTTTCCTGAGAGTTTGACTCCTCTTGCTATCCAATGCAAACTGCCCATTCACTTGCTTTCATTTTGTAGGTGCCATTTCATCACTGCCCGGAAAAGGACAAAGTTAGTAGAAACTATTACTTTCTTTTCGTACGCTTGAAACTTGGCTGCTTATTCTGAGATTCATATTATTCCTGCCTAATTGATAATTGCATTAATGGCTTTTTTTTAAAAAAGCTAATAGCTAATAGGGACCAAAGTATACTATACAGCGGTGCAACATAGAGCTCTGAGCTGAATGGGTCCCAAGAATCAAAATGACTTTCTTCGAAATTGAAAGGTTCATGTAGATAGGAAAAGACTATTGATAATTGAAAGATTTCCATCTCTTTGGCAGCGGAAAATGTAGTAGGCCATAATGCTGTAATATGCAATTAAGCATCATTGCCTTTGCATCATTTTCAGTGATAATGTAAGGCAGATGTTTTTATAGTATGGAGATAAATTAGTAAATTAGGTAAGTCAGTGTTCCTAAAAAATTAATTATGATCACATTAGAGACTCGGTATAGCATAATGGTTGCATCAGTGTTGCATTATGATGAGGGAGCCAGATTTTAAAAATCCATCTTTGCCTTTGAAGATCAGTGTATAACTGAGCTAGTCGCTCTCAGTCAGCCCAATCTATTCCATTGGGTTGTTGTGGAAAAATTAGGGAGGAATATGCTACCTTGAGTTTTGGAGGAAAGTTAAAATATAAATAACTGAATATGCAAATTAAGCTATACTGTACTTCACCTTCAGTTACAGACCTGAAAAAATTGTAAATGCAAGAATTGGTCACAAAGTTTTAATTCTTCATCATCATTGTAACCAAATGGTGTCCCTATTCTGAAAATGTGGGGAAAATAAAACAGAATGTGAAAGTGCCCACATACTTTCTTCAATAGAGATTTGTCAGTCAAATTTGGTTTCTGATTTTGCCTTCATTTCTGTTACAGCTCATTGAAGTTGAAACAAATAAACTTATACAACTAAAAATATTAGGAAGGTTACCTCAAAATTACACTTGTTGAGGCATATAATTTTTAACCGAATAGAGACTTTTTGTTAGATAAAGCTTTTGCAAAATACTTACAAAAGGGGGGGGGGGGTATCACTTACCTTGTTATACAGTGCATGCATTATGTACTATTTTGGACAGCAAATTGATTTGTTTCATTCAGTTTCATTAGATACCATTTAAATGCATAGGACTTGAAAAGGACTTATCCATGACCAGTTTGTTGCTGTTATTATTGTCATTATCTCCATCGAAGGATAGAATATAAATCAAGCAAATAAATACATATTGTCATTCTTATATGTAGGCACATTGCCTTCATTCTTTTCAAAGTAGTCCGCAAAATAGAAAAAAAATATTAAATGTTTTGATGGCTCTATTGAGATCTCTTAAACCAGAATAAAAGCTTTGCAGAAGAAGACTGCCTACAATGAAGATTCTGATTTATACTCTTTCTTTAGTTCCAGGCTGTTGTAAGATAAATATCAGTGCAATCAAACAGAGAAAGAGAAAGAAACAACAACTAAAATTGTGTTAAATGGTAGAATAAACTAGATGGTAAATTCACAAATATTTAAAACAGGTGACAAGCAAGGTTGTCTGAAGAATCGGTGTCATCACCATGCAACCATATCAGTCCCTCTCTTTGATCCACACCATAAGTGGGAAGGTAACACAAATAAGATTTTGGCTGCTAGGAAGATAGAAGTCATAGTGCCTTTCCTTATTTTTCAGTTACGGTAGGAGGGATAATAGATCCCAATGTTGATATATCAGACTTCTGCTTTTTAAGTCAATTATGGTTACATCCATGGTCTGTTGCCTTACCTGTTTGTATATGGTAAAGATACGTTGATATCAATCAGAAGTAGGTCAAGGAATACCGTAAGTATCACTACTTATGGTTTCTGCAATACTTCTGCAAGTATTGCAGAAACAATACTTTCTGCAAATTGTATAACACGGGAATACTTCATTACATTCTAAAACTTTTAGCTTAAAACGTACACTTTTGCTAGAAAGATGTCAAATATTGCTGACATAAATCACAGTTGGAGTTTAAATGAGACTGTCTTCCTTCAGGTATGTGTAGAAAACTCCCTTATTATTCCGTTCAGTGTTGTGACTCAAAACTTTCTCCATTGAATAATGGCAAAACTATTAATATAATATTGATATGTTTGTAGTAGTTATGGTGAACAAACTAACAAACTTTTAATAGTTGCTAGATTAGTGAATTTTACCATTCTCTCTCCTTCCATTTAATCCTGCTTGACTTGAATACTAATTCATTCTAGCAGGAAGCATAATATCTTCACCTTATATACCATATTGTTTGGTCTGGGTTATTTCATTTGTGATGCTTCATCCTTGCGGTGGTGTGATGCTTAAAATAACAGCATTCATAGAATAATGCAATTTCTAAAGCAAAATAAAACACTTGTATGCACATGGTGGTCAGTTTATTTTATTTTTCTCTTATCATGTTTATAAAATTAATGTTTTTAACAGCTCCTTGCCTTCTAACAAAAGAAGCCTTGTTTGTTTCAGGAATTATATTGCCTGCTTCTTTACAAGAAGTCCTCAACTTATGACCACAATTGAGCCCCAAATTTTATGTTGCTAACTGAAACATTTGTTAAGTAAGTTTTGCCCCATTTTACAACCTTTCTTGCCACAGTTGTTAAGTGAATCATTGCAATTGTTAAGTTAGCAACATGGTTGTTACATGAATCTGTCTTCCCCATTGACTGCTTGTCAGAAGGGATCACATGACTGCAGGACACTGCAATCATCATAAATGCATGCCAGCTGCCAAATTTTGATCATGTGACTATGGGGATACTGCAGGGGTTATAAGTGTGAAAAACGGTCATAAGTCACTTTTTTCAGTGCCATTGTAATTTTGAATGTTCACTAAATGAACTGTTGTAAATCGAGGATTACCTGTATTGTACATCAGCAAAGGAGAATTACTGGACACCATTCTGATTATTACTTTCATAGGAGCCGTACTATATTAGCCATGAGGAAGTTTTGTTGCCCTTTCATATGTTTAATTTAATTTACATCAGCCAGTTCACACTGAAATAATATGATTTATTAAAATAATTTTGTGCATCAATGTCAGTAATGAAAGGAATCTGTTATTTCCCATTGTTTTCAGGTAGAAAGCTCCATGAAAAATAATGCATGTGTGGAGAAATTGCATAAAAATTAGTATGTATTTTGGTTACATTAAAAAGCATCCTAAACACTAGTGTCACCTACAGTGCATTTCAGTCTAGTAAGCATAATAAAAGAATGTCCTGTAGGGGGAATGTTACCATTCATAAAAAACAATAAAGTAAACCTCAATTTATGACCACAATTAGGCACAAAATTTTGGTCATAAGTCATTGTGGTCATAAGTCAAGTCACCACATGACTGGATTCAATTTAATGACTATTTTTACGATGGTTGTTATGTGAGTCACCTTGGTCATTAAGTAAATTATCATAAGTCTAAAATCCAGCTTATCCAAATTGTAGTCTTTGCAGTTGCCAGGTGCCCAAAATGCAATCATATGACCATGGAGCTGGTTCTGTCGTAACTTTGAGGACAGGTTGTAAGTAACTTTTTTGGAGTCCATCATAATTTTGAACAGCTGTTAAGCAACTGGTCATAAGTGGAAGATTACATGTATAGTGTATAACCCTAAATGTTTGTTGGCATAATCCTGTTCTCATGAGGTATGAATCTGAAATGTCACTAAACAAAGGACATTAAAGTTGTGTTTTCAAATAGTTCAAATAAGCTTCTTGTTTTATAGCAAAGATAAGCTAGCATGCAGTTGAAATGCAAACAAAATTCCTTTTAACTTTAAAGCAGAAGGTGGTTACAGAGAAATGGTGAGATTGTGAAATGATAATAGATCGTAAAGCAAGATAAACTGAAAAGAAGTTATAGCTTAGCTTTGTTGTTGCTAAGCTATAACTCTGTAACTTAGAATTGCTGGTATCAGGTCATTGCATTTTAATAATGGATGATCTGGCAGCTGGTATAAACAGAGCAACCTGGGGTCCATTTATTCCAAGGCCTGACTACTTGACAAAAGACTTCAGTATTAAGTCACTGAAATGATTGTTTACAACTATTAACATGAAGAAGGTAATCTGTACTAGGGAAGATAGTCTGATGTAAATGAAGACTAAAGTATTTAGGGCAGAACATTGTGTGTTTTGTTTCTTACAAGGAACATAAGAAATAAATCAGACTACCTGCTTCCTGCATGACACCTAACATAAACAAAGATATCCAGGTTTGTTCAACCATGCACACTGGTGGAAGCAGCCAATCAAAAAGCAGCACGCTATTTATTCATGATGATAATACTTTCCTGTAATTTTACATTTTCAGGAAAAGGGAACCTGAAAGCTAAGGATATACAGCATGTATCTGTGCTTGGGAATTAGCTGCATCATTAAACTTTGAAATAATGGGAACTAAATGAAACATATATTGTATCAAGACTATGATGTATCTTTTTTTGAAAAACATAATGCTGTAGTTTCAGGAAAGTTGCGTTTTTGTCTTTACTGTACAGTCATGACATTATTCTTTTCCATAGGCACATAGCAGCTCTTTTATTTTCATATCAAGAATTCCTGATTTGAAAAATTTCTTGTTGATGGCTGCATGATGTGCATTGGAATGCATCCTTTTAGCATAGGAAAAACTCTGGCTTTGTTGGGGAGGGGGGAATTAAGACTGCTATCTGCATTCCCCAAATGTGAGCCCATTTTCCTCAGTGAGGAAATTACTGCTGAATAGTTATATTTGCTGAAAGAGTACAAGGATCAGAATATTTACAAAGGCACAAGCACAATTATACTGTATGTTTAATAGGCAATGGGTGTTTCAGATTTAGTTCCAAAGAGATACTTCAGAGCAGCAGGTGCAGAGCACCTGGCTACAGCTCCTTAAAGCACCAGTGCCATGCAACTTTATGATCACAGTACATTAGAAGATACAGCTGCAGTCAGGTATTAAATTCATGCCCCCAGCACATTTTTGGAATCAAAATCTTAAGTGTTGGGTAGCCCTAATGTCTGATTGATCAATTCCTCTGTCTGTTACAGTGTGCAAAACAAATGTAACAGAACATAATGGCTTAGCATGATAATTTTACACCCTGAATGTACTAATTTAATGTGACCCACTAGCTCAGGAGTGTCAAACTCAATATCATTGAGGGTTGTGTTTGACCTTAGGGGGTGCTGGTGGCTGGGGTGAGCATGGCCAGGGTGGGTGTGGCCAGCTTGATGTGACTCATTGAGACTCCGTTTTTGGCTGCGAAGGCCTCCTGGAGCCCTCTGCCAGCGAAAACAGAGCGTCTCATCCCCTGCGTTTTCGCTGGCATAGGGCTGCAGGAGACCGTCACAGCCGAAAACAGAGCAGGGATCCTTTTGATGTACATTTTTGCTGGCAGAGGCACTGTGGGCCAGTCCTTCACTGCAGGCCAGATCTAAGCACTTCGCAGGCCACATCCGGCCTCCAGTCCTTGAGTCTGATACCCCTGCATTAGCTTCTTAAGACAGGCAGCACCAAATCAAATTAATTAGATAAACTCCAGCCCATTCTGAAATACCATAGTTTATTATTTATTTATTATTATTATTTTATTATTGCAAAATAAAAATAAAACATGAAACTGAAAACTGGTATATCTGGTTATAATTTTTTTTATCAATATCTTTAAGTAGTTCTCACTGTGAAGTAAGTTTTAATGAAGTATGTGTTTATTAACAGTTAATGAAAAGCAGACTCTTTGCTTCCATCAAGTGGTTGTCTGCATTTTTGTATTCCACATAGACCCCTGCTTGTGACATTATGGGATGAAGGAGAACCAACCTAGAACTAAGGAGAAATTTACTCACAGTTAGAACAATAATCAGTGGAATGACTTTCCCTTAGAAACTGTGAGTGCTCCAACACTGGAGGTTTTTAAGAAGAGATTGGACAACCATTTATCTGAAATGATACCCTGTTTTCCCTAAAATAAGACATCCCCTGATAATAAGCCCAATCAGGCTTTTGAGCGCATGGCAATAAGGCCAAGCACTTATTTCAAAAGCACTTATTTCAAAAAGATATAAGACAGGGTCTTATTTTTGAGGAAACACGGTACACTATAAGACCTCCAAGGTCACTTCCAACTCTGTTATTCTGTTAAAAATGTATTGTGCGTGCGCGTGCGCGCACCCACACACACACAGCTGTGATTGAGCTAAATATTAGTACACTTTGTACCTATAAGTAAAGACAAAGAGGCTAAGTTTCATGCTTGAATCATTATTTTTAAAAGGTCAGACAAAATAGTTATAGAAAAAACAAGTTAATGTGATGACGCTGTTCATTCAGTCCTGTCAGATTCTTGGCAATTCTATAGACCTGCTCTTTTAACATTTTCCAATCTTGTACAACTTTTTTCATTTGTTTTACGTTATGGCTGATGTCAGCTTTGATGATATTCAGCCACAATGTTTTTTAGCAGCCTTGTTTCCTTTTGCCACTGACCATTCCTACCATAATTGTTTTTTCCAATAAGCTTGATCATGTAACATGACAAAAAAATAAGACACATGATAAGAATGTTGTGATTTTGCCTTCCAGTTATATATCTGGTTTTATATGTTCCAGTTACTTGTTTGACACCTTTGTTGTCCAGGGAATGCTCAGGAGCCTTCTTCAATGCCACAGCTCAAACAAATTGATTTTTCTTCATGGTCCAACTTTTGCAGCCATGCGAAGAAACACAATAGTGCAGATTTATCTGCATTTAGTTGCCAGGCTGATGTCCTTGCTTTCCCATACTCAATTCATTGTTGCTGTGATGTTTTATTTCTGGACTGCGTTCATTGTTTTGATCAGTCTGTGATCCTAGGAAAATAAGTTTTTGCTATGTATCTGATTTCTTCACCGTCAATTATTATTTTTATATATTTAAAATACAAAACATTGCAAAATGAAGCTCCAGCTGGAGTTTTATTAGGAGACAGTTGAAGCTAATGTAGCAGCTGAGAAAGTAACTGGATACATTACTTAATAATAACAGGTACATGTCTTAATTCACAAAGGAAAATGGCTGCACTATTGTGGTGAAAGGAATCAACAGACAGGTTTTCTCGGTATCTGGATCAACAGACAAGATCGGCCCACACAGATATCGCAGAAATCTGAAATAATTATAAGGTGCCCCAACAGCACACTTTTAGCTTATATAATAATGCTGTACTCCCTCCCTCATACTGCTTCTTCATACTGAATTGCATTAGAGTTGCACAACATTTTTCTGCCCAAAGGAGTGACTGTTGCTCTTCATATTCTCACACTGCACATCAAAAAATTAAAGGGCAGGGCAAAGTAAAAAACAAAACAACTAATTGTTACTTCGTTTGCTTTTAAGATTAAATAAAGCAGAGATTGGTTAACATTCATTTCTAGCCGTGTGTGTCATAACTTTCCTTTTCAATCCACCTGCAGTCAACCTTTAGAAATCCTTGGGGGCCTTGAGATCTCAAGCCGTATACCTCTGCCTTATTCCTTTCTTCTCCCTTTGCTTGTTATGATCAGTCTGAGCCTTCAGAGGTCAGAAACTGAAGAACATCAATAGAATGGGCCTCGGGAATTAGCAGAAGTCAGTGCCCCTGAGGTGTAGGCTGAGTCAGCTGACTTACAGCCTGAATTAGACAAAATCCCAAGACTGCAACATGTCACAAATTACAAAGAAAAATCAAAGAAAGTCAAGCTCTCTACTTGAAAGAAAAAAAATAGGATTTGGAAGACTTTAGTCATGCTAATAGGACAATATTAAAAAGGTGGCAATTATTCCTGGCTCTTTGTGGCAAAAACTGTACTGATTTCCTATCTGTGATATTCGGTGTATGCTGCTGTTGGATTACTTGAAACCTTGAATTATTCTCAGATCTTGTGTCTTTTTCTATGCAGAAAGCTTTGAGACTGCAGGATTACTTTGAGACTGCTTAGGATTACTTTGGTGAAAGATTTACAATTGCAGTAAATATTTTTAAGTTTGTTATCAGAAATACTGTGTGTGTGAATGTGTGTGCATGTGTAAGAACATTGTTTTCATCTATTTTCAGACTTCCATTTAAGAATTAAGTTTCCCTAAATTCTGTAGTTCTAAACACTCACTTTATTTCAAGTTGATATTAGTTCCAGGAATAATCGGTCTCCTGATTCTCTATTTCTGTTTCTCTGCTTTTTTCTTTCTCCATGCTTGTAGTGAAATTCCTTTAGTGAATTTTAAGTTGTAAGCATTTCTCGCAATTGGTAAAGCATAGTGCACATTTAATAATAATAATTATCAAGTTGGCATTGATTCTCTTGTCTAAAGAAGAAACTGCTTCTCATTAAGCTCCTAATAATGCTATATTATTTAGTATATAAATGGTGATAAGGAATGTGATGGGAAATATTCTTACCACAACAGCATCATACTTTAGGAGGAAAGTACTATGAGGCCTGACTTCAAAACTAGATAGGCCAAGCTATTAGTGAAATTTGATATAATTTTGCTTTAACTTAAAGAAATGTATTATGCCATTACTCCCCATTCTTAGATGTCTTTGTCACATTAAAAACTGGATTTGTTTGCAACATTGGCAAAGACTTTGGAAACTATGCTAAAGGCTTGAAAAGGCTCTCGTTTAATTTTAAAGCCTTGAAAGCCTTATAGGTGATTGGGCATTGGTGTCTATCTAAGAATTATAGTAAAGAACCAGACCAATGCTTTTGACTTCATTTGCCGTCTAACCACTCTTTTACCCTTTGGAATACTGAAGAAAAAAATAGCAAGTGCTTTTTGTAGGTAGTCATTCCTTTGCCCAACTCTTTTTTGCTGCATTGCTTCAATGTGAAGAAGAGTAAACATCTTGTTCTCTTGAAATACCTTTCTCCAATCCTTCTGCTCCAAGGAAATGGGAGAGGAAAAGAAAAAAACTGACTATATTCAATATAGTGAATTTATTATAATACCAGTAATTATGTAGTTGTGACAAAGGGAGAAGAATTTTAGTCTTGTTTGCACTAAAGATAATATAAAATATTAAGGGCAACACACAAATAATCAAAATCAAGTGTGTTCTAGTTCTTTCTCAAAGACAACTCTCTATAATTACTTTCAAGGTACTAGCAGAAACTAGTTTACTTTGAAACAAAAAAAGGGGAGAATTCTGTGGATGGGGGGAGAAGCAGGGTTCTTAAAAATATTCATGTTTTGTTTCTATATATAAACTAAATCTAAAAGAATTCTTAAGTAAGCCTTTGCAGTAAACCTTCTCCTTGCAGCATAACTAATTCTAAAGAAAGGGCAGTCAATTCAATTTGAAAAAAGAACTTTTATGCAGACGGAACAAAACCCTGATAAAGAACAGGAAATAGGTGAAGATTTTGAAAAGAACTGGAAATGTTTTCCAATCAAACAAGCAGCTGTTTGAGTTTGAATAGTGCCTCTGTGTTGAAAAGCACAGTCATATGGATTAAGACACTAAAGCAGGTGGTGTGTTCATCAACAGGTAACTTACAACAAAGTAATGTGGTTTTGTGCTTCAGCTTGGAAAAACAGACTACAAGGCTTCCTTTTTCAAGTTGTTATTCTGTGCAATCGGAAGCTACTATAGTCATCAAAAGCTTATGCTGTAATATGAAGCTTATAATGTGCCGTGGTCCTTTGGTGTTCTTAAAAGCACTGAATTATTAAAGATAAATATAATAGTTCTCTCTCCTTTTTTTGCCTAGGTGGGTAAAAGTTTTGATGCTGTAAGAAAACATTTCTTTTTCTAAAAGTGTTCCTTTTTTCTTTCTCTTCCCTCACTGACAACTTGCTAAGTTAAAAATAATGGAGACATGAAGTGTCATCTTGTTAAACATGAGATATATCGTAAAAAATACGTGTGAAATTTAATTTCTAACAATGGCCATGTTGGCCACCCTAAAGCTATAAAAATTTCTTCAATCAGTTCAATTGTCACATTAACCAGCATATAAAATTAGTAATATAAATCCTAACAGTGCTTTCTCATTTCCTAATTAAATTTAAAATTAATAACTAATCTAGCTAAAGGTGGTAAGAATGTTTGTTCTTTAGAGGACTTTGCAGATACTTTCATGAGCTTTTTTAGTTTATAAAAAGGAATTAGATGAAATGTAGCCCATAACCCCATGTGGCATATCTGTAGTTTGAAAAGAATAAACCATACCATCTTCCCCAAGTATTGTGATATTCACTTTACACTACAGATTTCTGATATATCTAAGAACCTTCTTAAATGACAATATATGTGGAAATAAAGGACAGCACTCTAAGGATAAGCTGGAATTCAAGAGTTTTCTCATTCATAGGTACTTCATTATATTCTTGGAAATAAGATCCCAAGTTTATAAAGAAGAGGATGGTCAGGACACAGTTTTTTTCCTAGTTATTTTTAGTTCTAGTTAAGCAGTCTATTTCTTTTTCCTGCCTAGATATGCTTTTGGCTATAAAAAGCATTTCTATAGAAAGAAGCCACAGCTTCTATCTTGGCTATAAATTATCCTGATAGCTTTTTGGGCAGTTTATTCATACACCTTCTTCCTCCCCCCCCCCCCCCCATCCATTTCTTCATCTATGGTCCTCCTTGTAATCATATCACTTTTATGATCCATCAAAATACCTTGTGCAATTATTCTGTATTTTTCTTATCAGTAAATATTGAAGAAAGAAAACTTTAGTTCAGGAGTTGTAGCCTATAGTAAAGTAAACTTGGAGATGGCTTTTCCCAGAAATACTGGAGACCTTAGTATTGTTCAAAATTAGACGGCCTCCAGATATTACTGAAGCACATGTCCAAATATCTTTTGCTCTTAACCATGCTAATATGACTACTGGGAGTTATAATTCATCAGCATCCAAAGAACAAAAGGCTCTCTCTCTAATGCCACCAGGGGCCTGAATTGATATGAGACAACTTCTAGAATGACTCACTATGTATTTAATTTTAAAAATGTCTTTGAAAATAATATTAATACAAACCCAACATACCACTTTGTTCAGCCATATCACTACCAGGGGTCCAACATAACTATAGATCTTGCAAAAAAAAAAAGAACATCTCAAATTTGGGAGCAAATACTCTGTCAAGTCATCATTATATACCTTCAGAAAATCAAGGATCTAAGAAAAAACAGGATGAAATTATGGTTTCGCTTGATGTCACAAAATTCTTCACATTCATAGATCCAGAATTATCAGTAGAATCCATTACAGCATTACTCCAGAATATATCTATCCTAACAAAATAAATTAAGACTGAAATAACCAGATTGATGGAATTCATTAACATTTGCCCCACCACCTAATTTCAGTTCAAAGGACAAGTATACCAGTTAATTGAGGAACACACATAGGATTACCACTCTCAGGATTCATAGCCACGACTCATGCAACATCTAGAAGCAGAAATACATATCAAGTGCTTTACTACCAAACCCACAACCCAACTGCTTATAAGAGAAACTATAAAAACATTATTCAGATGAGCACTCTGCAGTAATCCGAAAGACTAAAAAGAGGAACCGTTTATGCAACATTTTTCAACACGGCAGATACCCATGCAATTTCACCAAAAAAATGCTTGATTATACAATCCATCGCAACACAACCAGTATAACCAGTTTGAATCTAGTTTCTAAGTTTGGGAGAGTTTAGTGTTTGGGACATTAGAGTCTACTATGAGGGTGGGTTTTAACAACCTTTACTACCGGTTTGCAACGGGGCCGTACAAGCGCGTCCGCTTTGCTCGCGCACATGCGTGCTCTTCTGCACATGTGCAGAAGTGTTCTGATGACATTGGTGTCAGTGGGCGGAGCCTCCCGCCAGTTTTACTACTGGTTCTATAGAACCGGTCCGAACCGGGGACAACCCACCACTGGTCTACTATCTAGTGAGATTTGAGAGAGTCTGGCAGTTTCTATGTTAAAATTGAACAGCCTTCTCTCAACCAGGGAGAGGGGGGAATACTACACCACCTATCTCCTGTCTACAATGCAGTCCTTTCAACAGTTCCAAAAAGGTTCCATGCTCATTTACACTCTGGTTCAGGTGACCCGAAGGTAAACTCCCTCAACTAGGAGGCCTCAACTATTCTCAGAGAGCTAACGACCGACCTTCAGAGTGCTAATGATTAAATGACTGCAAAGAATATAAATCCTTCCATTTCGCACCATTCAGTCAGAACTGAAGAAGTTTCTTGGATGAGAAGTGAAACGTCTTCCAGGAAAAAAAAAACAAAAGTAAGTTCAATTGCCTATTGAAAAGCACCTTTGGGACAACCATGACCTGGATGACTGAGACTCTCCGTGGACAAAGCCTAGGAATCAGACCAACAGTCTAAAATTCATCCTCTCTAGCAGCCCACTTCCAGGTAACCAAGAAACCAACCCCTGAATGAAGGAACTATCAAAGATACCATAACCCCACCAAGACCGGTAGATCAAGCTGCTATATATATAAAGAGCCAGCACCCCACTTTCCCTCACATTGATATTACTTAGCCTGGTAATAAAAAAAAAATTGCAAGAAAACTATCAAGCTCAAAGAGTGTCAAGTACCCAACTCTTACCTTTCACTATCATGACTCATTGAAAGAATTTGGTTTGGTTTTGTATTTTTTAGCTCAGGTTTAATGTTTCATTGCCAAGAAAATTACTGGCATGAAGAGTGAAACTCATCTGGAGGAAAACCTAGTGTTATTTGGGTATTTGATTGGAGAGTCTATTGGTACAAATAGATAGGTTAAGAAAAATATTACTCAGAATAATATGACTGATGCCTCAAATCTGAATTTGGATGTCCAAAAAGATAGATATATGAAAAGAAAAGCTTTTCTTCCCAGTTATGTTGATTGGTGGGAATAAATGCATCCTTCACCATCAGAGATCATTTTGCTAAGCACTGGCAGAAAATCATGCAACAGACTTACCATACCCAAGGCTTGCTGTTTCGCAGAAATAAGGCAGAAATAATTTTAGCGTAGAAAATTGTTTTTCTTTTTCTCTCTCTTTTTCCTCCCTAACAAAACAATAATCTGTTGTGCAAGCTAGTCTAAAAATATCTTTGCTCTTCAAAAATATGTACTGGGAGGGAGGAGATTCTTTTCTGAGAATTATACTCTGGGTTAAGTAAAGAAACATATTCATGAGAACTAGATAGAAGAGCCTTGGTGGCGCGGCAGACTAAAGTGGTGTTAACTAGCACCAGCTGCCTGCAATTACTGCAAGTTCGAATTTTACCAGGCTCAAGGTTGATTCAGCCTTCCATCCTTTCAAGGTAGGTAAAATGAGGACCCAGATTGTGGGGGCAATAAGCTGACTGTATAAAAAAGAACCCTGCTTGGGGGGGGCCCAAAAGCCCTACTAAGCAGGTATATACAAAAGTATGAAGGCTATTGCTTAACGCATTGTAAGCTGCCCTGAGTCTCTGGAGAAGGGCGGCATATAAATTGAACTAATAAATAACTAATAAATAAATATCAATCATACCAGAAACAAAAATATTGTGTATTCTAATGTACATTTGCAATTTAAAAAAATAACATCCATATTTTTATTAAAAATAAAAGATAAACTCAATCCATCAAGCTGCAAGTAAAAGCTATCTTCTGCTTGCTTCCAACAATATAACAGTAGTGTGGTAGCTGTCATCAATGTGTTGATGTGATCCAGTATTGGGACATTAATCTTAAATGTAGGTTAAACACAGCAGGCTGAGAACAGAATCTAACAGATTCTGGTGAATTTTTACAAGAATCTTAGCCTTGGTTGAGATTACTTTTTTAGAGTTGCCAGAAGCAGAGGGGTCATAAAATCAAGCTTGGTTCCTTCATGCGTGGAGATGGTTAGGAGACATTCAGCTTATATATTCCTCCACTGACAATTCCCTGCTGCTGTGGAATTTAGCAACTGTGGAAAGTATGCTGTTTTGATCCGGTCTTTGCAGTATTCCCATTGCTCAAAGGTGGAAGTCAGCCATACAGATTGTACAATTATGAATTTACAGAAATTCCAACAAATCAAATAAACTGGCAGAGTACAGTGGGCAATAGAGTGCATATTTCAGAGAGATTGCGGTGTAGGGAAACTCTAATAGTAAGAGTTTTCCATGCAACTAATTCCTGAGGCAGAAATTTAGCTCCTTTTGCTAGATGTCTCAAACAAAGACTAGGCATGAGGTGCTTTAAGAGTGGGTCAGTTGGCTCAGTGGTCCTTTCCAATTCTATGATTTTGTGAGGCAGAAGAATTTGAAATGCTACATGCACTAATTAATACATATTTGAATATTAGTTATGTATACATTGCCTTCCACACAGGAAGCTTTTGAAATCATCTCTATTGCCTATGCTGCTCTGTGTCAGTGGAAACCTCGGGTACTAATATGGTAGGCTTACCTCTGCAGAGGTCAGGTCAGTCTCCCTTGGGTGTAAAAACTAATTATCCCCATTTTGTGTTAGCTCTCCCCAACAAAAGATGAAATTTAGGAAGTGGAATTCTTTAAGGATACAAGCTAAATTATTAGTGCAAGGTTGAGTGGATTCTTGGCATCTGGTGTCTCCTTAGAAATAGATGTGTGTATTTTTTTTTTTTTAATGATAGGCATGTTTCTTTTTTTACATACACTGGTTTCACTGGAAAGCAATAGATAAAACTTTAAAAAAAGAAAAGATTTTTAAGGTCTCCAACTTCAACGTTAAGCTGATTTTATGAACCATGTGTCCTTGTGGTTGTTTCTATTTGACGTGCATCCTGTGCTTTGTAAGAATGATTTAGATGCTTTAGATGTTCAAAGGAACTGAAACCTCGACTTTCCTCAGGTCATGGGAATATGCCCATCTTTGACACTCAAGCCACCTTGGATCTGACAATTGAACTAGTCATGTTGCTGCTAAGTACTTACATACCATGTGTTTCATTTGTACAATCTCACGTACAAGCCACGCTCCTCCCATAAAAATTCTTTCTTGAATTTGTATCTCTTTGCTTGGCATTTTGCAATCAGTTAGTTAGAGCATTTTCTGAGCCAAAATATTTAAAAACTGTGAATAGGTTTCCTTTTCTCCTCTTTTTGTGAACTTCAGTTACCCAACTTAATCCACCATCATTGTGTATGTTTTCCTAATAGTCAATTTTAACATGATTCTAAGGAATCACTAAACTCTCTTGTTTATCCAAACTGTTCATTATCCAAATACTTTAAATGGTTCCCAGGCCATCAGAAAGAGAGGTTACACTATCCATATCCATTTTACTCCTCTATTTAAATTTAACATAAACATCTACAGTATATGGACAAAAGATAATAGGGAAGAAGAGCTTGTTTTCTGCCTAATAGATTAGGCTGAACTTTTACTTATTTATCGAATTTATTTACCATCCAATTTGTGGTTCAGGCAACTCTGAGCAGCTTTCTCATTCCCAGTTTTCCCTTAGTTGTAGTATAGATGTACCCTTCCATTTCAAACAATTCTGACTTGGCATAATCCATTTTTTAGTTTATTCATATCTTGTTATCAGGAAAGTGTGATGAACTGATACTACCACTTCAGCAACAATTTACTTGTGATGGAAAATAATGCAAATAATATGTTCTATGTATCTGTGGTCTGGATAATGATTAAAATTATACAGGAGTGAATATATGCATGAAAAGAATCCTACTTGATGATATCAAAATTACATGTAGTCGACTATGCTTTCAGATACTCGCAAGACTTCATCTGCATGCAAAGGTATACTACCTCTGAATCTGGGCATTATACAGATGTATAATCCGTATCAGGTCTTATTGCCATTCTCTCTGAATTTGTTCAATTTCTTTGCATCAACTTTTTTTTATTCTTTGGTAGAATGGTTTATTATTAAACTTTTGCAGCCTCCCCTCAGTTTCTGTAATTCCTTGTATGAAAATTCCATTATATTAAATCAGTAGTGATATTTGTATTCTCTACCGCTTAAAATAAAACTTTCTCTCTGTGAAGTACCAAGGTGGCTGTTATAAAAGATGAGCCTCTGAAAGCCCTCAAGTTCATACACTATAGTAATTTAGGGAGGGTAACCTCAAGAGTGAGGAAGGAGGTGTTAATTGAAGTTTAGCTTAAGTGTTTTCACTGTAGCTTTAACCGTGAAGTTTCGCAATATGATCAGAAATATTTCCAAAGACTTCATGAAAGGGAGTTGCGAGTTATATGTAATCTAATAGTGTCTAATAAAAGCATAACTTCTTATTGGGAAGCCATGAATTTCCTTATCTGAATTTTATCTAGTGAGAAATACACTTTGATCATGTTGATTAATTGACTGACTAGCTGTGGTTCAAAAGTGCTAGCTTTTTTTTGGTTCAACTTTCAGCCCTTCCTAACTGTACAGTTAACATAGCTTCAGCTAGCAAACTCAACTCTTAGTGAATCCCCTCACTTGTTGGTATGTCCCATCCTGGCTGCTGTCTCCACCCACAACGAAGGGGCGTTGGTCTTACCTGAGACACACCTTCACGTTGGGTGGAGACAGCAGCCAGACCCTCTCTTCACCAGTCTGGTTACTTCTTCACTTACCTTCTCTTCTCTCCCACACGCCGAGTCTGTTTCTTCGTCTTCGCCAAAAGTTGGATCTCCCCGGTAACAAGGGCGGGACTTAACAGCTTTGATAGACTCAATCCATCAATCTGAATGTGCGAGTACAACCCATCCTGGCTGCTGTCTCCACCCAGCAAGAAGGTGCATCTCAGGAAGGACCAACACCCCTTCTCAAAGCTTTAAGAAGTTACTTTTAAAATACAATATAGGAAAGTTATCCAGTCACTCTTGGGTTTGTTATTTGTACATCCCTTTTAATTATTAAGACATTAGCTGATTTCATATGTAGGTCCAGTGTAGGACATTTTTCATATCATTCTTGAAGCCTGTCTTCTTTTAAATCCACTTGCACATCAATCTCAGCCGTAAAACTTGTTCCTCTTCCATAACATCTTTTAAACCCAATCTACCTATAGTGATAGATATTCTTAAAATTATTTTCTGAGTCCAAAACTTATTTCAGTATATTCAGTGTTAAAATATTTTGCTCCATTCTGTATTAGTAAGTCAAACTTAAGTGTTTTTCTCTTTTCATTTTAAGTGAAGAGTTTGGATTCTCCATTGTGGATGGAGACAGCAGCCAGGCATGGGTTTCACTCGTCTGTTCAGATTGAAGGACTGTCATAGTCTTTAAGTCCCGCCCCTGTTGCTAGGGGATCCCATCTTTTGACTCAGTCCTTCAGACTGGACAGGCATGTGGGACTGTTTCTCTCGCTTCAGTCACCTTTCTTCTCACTTCTCCTTACCTTGGACTTTAGATATCTGGACTGTTTTGACTCTTCTACTTGTAAGTGACAGGGCTCTTTCCACATTTTGTGGATTGGCCTTTCCCCGACAGTTCGCTTTGGCTTGCCTGCTAAGGGGTTTGTTCTCAGCTCCCTATTTATTCCTTCTGGCTTCTCATTATCTCCGTTGGACTGACAAACGCTCCGGAGCGTCGTGAAGCTTCGCACTCCCAGGGGGAGCTGGAGATTTGAATTGTGTGGAACTTCACGCTCCTGGCAGGTCTTGTTTTAAAGAGAATTCAAAACAAAAGCTTTTTCCATGGATTATTATAAATAATTCCAAAATCTTATTTCAAATTCATCTGGATCCTTAGCCCATTTGTATCATTCCAAAATCAAAGATCTAATCAGGGTTTTGCTATTTTACTGAACTGCAGTGGTTAGAATGCAGTACTGCAGGCTACTTCTGGTGATCACTGACTGCCAGAGTTTGGCAGATCGAATTTCACCAGGCTCAAGGTTGACTCAGCCTTTCATCCTTCTGAGTTGGGTAAAATGAGGACCCAGATTTTTGGGGGCAATATGCTGACTCTTTAAACCGCTTAGAGAGGGCTGTAAAAGCACTATGAAGTGGTATATAAGTCTAAGTGCTATTGCTAGTTCTACTTATTCCAACGTATTTTTTTTTAAATCCATAAACGCCTTTTCAAAACTTTCTCTAAGAATTGAAGGAGACTCACCTGGTGCTATAACACCTGTTGATTCAAAAGTTCCAATAGTTGAAAAGCCATTAACAAGCAATTTCCAAAGGCAATTAGAAAAGGAAATATGAAAACCCAGTGTCCTTCCTTAAGGCACTGACTATCGTTTGAGCAAAAAAACCCCAAAACCACGATATTCCCTCATTTCTTAGATCTCTAAACCTATCAGAGACTGTTGATTTGCAGTGTTATTGTGAGTAGCAACTATATGTAACTATAACTAATTACAAAGAGCCAGTTAATTTGCTAGCCCTTCATTCTTCTGTACTCATTGCTCTACTTTTTAACGATGCTGTCTTCAGTTTGCTGTTTCTTGTCTAGAAAGCTGCTGTTAGTTTTCCATTAGTTGATTGGAAAGGATCAAATCTACTTAGTTTAGTTTATCCATGAATATATGTCATTTGGTTTACTTGAGACTTGGCAACTTAAAATATGAAGAAATAACAATCCTAAACAAGGATTTTTAGTTTTGTTGAACATAGCTTAATTCACACATAATGGACGGATTCATACACAGAAACCTATTAGCCACATTATAGCTTAACTAGGGCCATATGTAAAGCAATATGAAGCAGCAACTCATCCATAGATGATTGTTGGAGATACAAAAACGAACATAATAGCAGCTAAAAGTAATTTTTAAAAAAGCGTATGGGAAAAACTTCTTTTGTAGCACTCAATAATAAAGGAGCGTTAAGTAGAAATTCTAAACGTTTTGTCATTTATTTATGCTAGTCTTTCTCAAGCTGATGCCTCTTGATGTATTTGGGGCTACAAATTCCAGAACGGCTGGAAGCTGTTTTCTGAACATATCTGCTAGGCATCATGTTAGAGAAGGCTGGTTTATATTATCACTACTAACCCAATCTGTGCACGTTTAGACTTAAGCTTGTACTTACTAAGCTCAATTTTTGTTAATTCTACGTAAACATATTTGGAAATAATAAATCCAAATTAATTTGCTGAATTCTTGATTACTTTCTGATCCACCTAAGCTTCTGACAGCTATTTAAATTTGAGAAAAAGGCATCAACAACTTTAGAATTTAGATCTGTTTTTATGTTACATACTTAGACCCGTTTTATATATTTGTTTCCTATCCACATACTTTTTTTTTTAATTCTTGGGAACTGTAGTTGTGATGTATTGCGATTTCTCTATAAGAAATACCCATTTCCCCTTTAGAAGTATAAAGACAAAGAATTGTTGAATTATGTTAGAATCTAACACATTAAAACTTACATATATTAAATTAAGTTTGTTTTATATTAATATTGTGTGTGTGTGTGTGTGTGTGTGTGTGTGTGTGTATGTATGTATGTATTATATTTTATATTTATATTATTATATTGCAAAGGAATCCATTTTATAAAAATAGCTAGTTGTAATTCAAGAATATATATATGCCATATACTTACCAGAAGCATTTACAGGGAATCCTGTAAAGTTATGACCATAATTGAGTCCCTCAATTATGGTCACATGTTGTGACATTCGTAAAGTGGGTCACTATGTGACTGGACCCATTTTACAACTTTTTGCAGTAATCATTAAATACTGCCATAGTTAGGCAAAGCCCATTGTTGGCTGTGGGGCAAGTTTTGCCAGAATCCAGAAGTAAATGCTGGTTTTTGGCAAAAATGCCCTAAATTAGACACATGATGACGAGGCAATGCAAACAGCCATAAATGTGGAGTTGTTACCCAAAAATTAGTCACATGGCGGCGGGGCACAGATGACTGTTTATAAATCATCTATGTCAAAATTGAACAGCCTTCTCTCTTTTTTTAATTTTTTTTTTTAAAAATTATTTTTTAATCAAAACATAAAACAAATTCATCATCCATTACAAATGGAAACAGTGTGTCAGTCAGTTACAAATCTTTTGTGCTTCATCCCCATATTCAAAATTTACTAATTATCTAATTTCTCATATTGTCAAACAAATCAACATCCGCATTTATCATTTATTTAACTATGGCTTTGTTCCTTCAAAAAAATTATTTTCAAATATATTTATAACATTCATTTCATATTTCATATTTCATTTCCATGTTTTATTATCTAGCCATTGATAAAATAAATCCCATATCTTGTAGTATTGTTTATCTTCTTGTTCTCTAATTTCAAATGTCAATTTACTCATTTCAGCACATTCCATGATTTTATTAATAATTTCATCTTGCATTGGAATTTTCTCATTTTTCCAGAATTTTTACAATTCTAGCAGCTGTTAAAACATTCACAATCAAATATCTCAATTCTCTATTGTATGTTTCTGGCACAATCCCTAATAAAAAAATCTCTGGCTTAAAAGTCTATATGTTTTTTTGTCATTTTTTCCAACCATGTGTGGATTTTAGCCCAGTATCTTTTCGCTTCTACATAGGTCCACCACATATGGTAATATGAGCCCAGTATCTGATGACATTTCCAATACTCCTCAGATTTGTTCTTGAACATTCTCACTATTCTTGTCGGGGGTAGATGCCACCTGTAAAACATCTTATACAAATTCTCCTTATATGCTGTTGACATTGTCATTTTATAATTTTGCATCCACAATTTTTGCCATTTCTCTAGATCAATTCCATAACCAAAGTTTTTCCCCCATGCAATCATTGTTTCTTTAATTTGTTCTTCTTCCAATTTTACCTCTAATAACCAACCATACAATTTTTTAATTACATAGTCATCAGAATCTGTTAAAATTTTATCTAAATTAGTCAGATTACTATAAAAACCTTCTGTTTTAGACTCTTTATCATATCTAGAATGTATTTGCATATACGAAAACCAATCCATTTTTATATCCTGTTCTTCTAGTTCTTGCTTCGATTTAAGTTCACCCTTTTCATTCAGTAATTCACTGTATCTAACAATTTGTTCCTTTCTAAATGTTATTGAATATGAGAATGCTTCAATAGTAGATAGCCAGACTGGAATTTTTAAATAATGTTATCTTTTAATCTTCTCCCAATTTAATAGCAAAAACTCTCGAATAACATGTCTTCTAAAATACTCCTGTGTTTTTGTGCCCTTGTACTATAAGAAAGCATGCCAGCCCAACAAGTCATGTCCTTCTAAAGTCAACAATCTAGTATTTCTTAACATTATCCATTCTTTGATCCACATCAAATTAGTTATAGTAATAGCATAAATCACCAATTCACATTGTCAAAGGCTTTCTGTGCATCTAGAAATATCAAAGCCATTTGCTTTTCAGGATGTGCCTCATAGTATTCCAAAGTGTCCAGAATTATCCTCAAATTGTCTCTAATCTGCCTTTTTGGCAGAAATCCATTTTGATCAGAATGTATAAAATTATTTAGATATCTTTTAAGTCTTTCTGCCAATATTGTAGCGAAGATTTTATAATCTGAATTTAGCACAGATATAGGCCTATAATTCTTGATTTGTTGTGGGTCAGTATCCTCCTTTGGGACAAGTGTAATATATGCTTCCAACCATGATTTGGGTATTTCCATCTTTAACATTACTTCATTCATAACTTCTAACAATGGAAGACTCAATGTTTCCTGTAAAGTCTTATAGTATTCTGCTGGCAGTCCGTCCAGGCCTGGTGCCTTCCCATTCTTTTATTTTTTAAGTGCTTAGTCAATTCCATCATCGTTATGTTTCCTCCTAACATCATCTCAGTATCTTTAGAAATCTGGGGTAGATTCGCCTCGTGTAAATATCATTTAACACTTTCCTCTATATTTTCTTTTTCATATGATTTTTTATCGTAATCTTGTATAATATTTTTCTTCTCTTCATTCTCAAATCTAATTTGTCCTTGGTCATCTACTAATTGTGTTATTTTCCTTGATTCTCTCTCTTTCTTCAATTTATATGCTAGCCATCTACCTGGTTTATTGGCATCTTCAAAATAGTCCTGTTTAGCACTTCTAATTTTTTGTGCTAAATCTTCTTTTTCTATTAATCCCATTTTATGTTTAGTTGTATCCATTTTCATTTTAATATCCTTTTTTGTGGGAATTTCTGAAGTTCTTTTTCAAATTTCTTGTAATCATCCTCTAATGTTTTATAAACTTGCCTTTTCTTAATATTTATTTTCCTTACATAGTCAATTATCAGGCCTCTGGCATAAGCTTTCATAGTATCCCAAAGATTTTGCATTGATGTATCCTCTTTTCTATTTTCTTTGAAAAAGAAAGCCAATTCTTTCTCCATTTTCTGTACAAAATCCTTTTCTTTTAATACTATAGTATTTCAAGTCCATCTAGACCTTCTCCTTTGTCCTTTCCATCTCACTGTCATTGAATTATGATCTGCCCAGGTATCAACTTCTATGTCAATTTCTTCTATATTAGAAGTCAATTCCATTGCCATCCATATCATATCTATTCTAGACCATGAAAAATGTCTGTTAGAATAAAAAGTATATTGTCTGTTTTTTGCATTTCTTTCTCTCCATACATCTTTTAAGTTTGTTTCCTCTATCATCTTAAAAAAAGATTTCAGCAGATTTTTTCTACTTTGCTTTGTTGCCTTTTGTGTGTTAATAGTCCATTTTCCCATCTACTATGCCATTAAAATCTCCCATCATGCAAATATTTTCATAGTCCAATTCAATTAGTTTCATACGTAATTTTCTATAAAAATCTTCTTCATTGTCATTTGGAGCATATATTGCTATTAAGAGTATTTTCCTGTTATTATCTATTATTTCCACATCAAAATTCTTCCCCCTTCATCTGCATCAATTTTTCCCACTGGTATTGTCTCTAATATATAAAACCACTCCTCTTTTCTTATATTACTGCAATGAAGCAAATAATTTCCCTAATTTTGGTTGAACCAACATTTGTTCATGTTATTTTTTAATATACACTTATTGTAAACAAATTATACCTAACTTTAATTTCTCTAATTTATAAAATACCTTTCTTCTTTTAGTTGCTATATTAAGTCCATTTATGTTCATTGTAATCAATTTTTTCTCTTCCATATTCATATTTTATATGAAGGGTTTGTTGCTCTAGTAGATCTCGGTTCACGTTGTTCTTTATATTCTACAATGTTCCCTACTGCACCTTCTTCCTTTTCAGTCGTTGCTAGTCATTCCTCTTGTAGTTCGACCAATGACTCTTCCCTTCTTAACTCTACTTCCTTCTCTCTAAGATATTCAGCATAAAATACTTTGGCTTTATTAATTGAGTCTGTTTTAAATCTTTGCAATTGCCATGTAAACACCAGGCCCTTTGGTATCAGCCAATTATAGTTCACACCTTTCTGGAGCAATATTTTCATCAGGAATTGATATTCTCTTCTCATCTTCCTCACTCTTCTTGGTATTTGCTTCAGAACCACAATTTCCTTGCCCTTGTATTTCAGTGTTTTCTCTTTTGTAATCTGCAATATTTGCGTTTTAGTTGATTTCTTGGTGAATCTTATATGAACTTCTCTTGGTAGCTTATTTCTCATTGCATATCTTGTATATACTCGAAATATCTCATCCATGCCATCCATCATCTTTTCTTTAGTAATTTCTAATGGGTCTGCTAAAATTTCTATCATTTTTTCTGCCACATTTTCTCCCTTTTCTTCTTCTGTATTTTGAATATAGAGGGAACAGAGGGAAAGGGATACAACATCATCTATCTCCAATCTACAACACAGTAACATCATCTATCTCCAATCTACAACAAAGTCCTTTCAACAGTACCAAGAAGGCTCCACGCACATTTGCACCACTCAGGTGATCCTGATGACACAGATAAACCTCCAGGTGGTCTTAACAACTGGCTAAAAGAATGCAAATGACTAGCTGTCTGCAAGGACTATAAATCCTTCCATTCTCCACCATTCAGTCAGAACTGAAGAAGCTTCTTGGTTAAGAAGCGAAACATCTTCAAAGAAAAACCAGAAAGTCCAGTTGCCTCTTGAAAAAGCACCTTTGAGTCATTCTTATTCTTATTTTCCCCCTCTTTTTGTGTATATATGTCTTTCTCAACTTGAGACCTTATGACTTTGATCATTTTCCAGCCATCAAATACTGTAGTGCATCAGGATGAATACCAGTGTTGAAGAAGCATTTACAGGGCAGAAATCTGGATTAAAAGGCAAGAAAATGTGCAGCTGAGTAATGTCAGAAATCTCTGCATTTCTTTACCTTCTAATCTTAAACTTGGCTATTCAGCATTTTTTTTTCTTTTAGGAATCAAAGCTGCAATGATTACTGAGTTATAATTTTGGTTCAATCATATGGCAGTGGGATATATCTTGTCAAATCAGCTGATCATCAGTTCTATTTTATGAGGGATAATTATGATGAATTTCAATAGCATATGAAATAAACAGCCCTTCTTTGGAAATAGATAAGGAGGGAGGTAATATTATTTTCTGCTTTTAACTGTCTAACCCTTAGTCCCATAGCCTGCAATCATTTCTTATTCAGGCTGTGAATATAAGACCCATCTCTTGTTGAATCAGACTGAAGTCCATCTAGTAGAGCATCATCCTATTTCTGAAAAGGTTTAGAATTCTACACTTATTTCCTCATAAGAGTGTTATAAAACCAGGCCACATTGGAAGTCTCTTAAGGATACCCAACTATGTAGGGATTGTAATCATGTATAGCCTCAGGCAATCTCAGTTGTGGAACATGAAAGTTCTACTTCCATGACTTGGTGTTACCTTTGATTCTCAATAGGTTAGCATCAGTGGTGAAATTCAGATTTTTTTACTACAGGTTCTGTGGGTGTGGCTTGATGGGCATGGCAGGGAAAGGATACTGTAAAATCTCTGTTCCCACCCCACTCCAGGGGAAGGATACTGCAAAATCCCCATTCCCTCCCCACTCCCATTCCCTCCCCACTCCTGGAAGGATATTGCAAAATCTCCTTTCCCATCCAATTCTGGGGCCAGCCAGAGGTGGTATTTGCCAGTTCTCCGAACTACTCAATATTTCCGCCACTGGTTCTCCAGAACCTGCTGGATTTCACCCCTGGTTAGCATTCCCCAGACAAATATATGATATATAGTTTGGGGCTCCCCCTGTTTTCATTGCTTTTGTGGATTTAGAACCCTTTGCACACAAATGATGTTATTTGCATTGGATATAAAACCAGACACATCCCTGGAATCTAAAATCATAAGGCTGCGTCCAATTTACTTCGGCCATGCTATGCGTGCAAATTCATTGGGAGAAGGCAATGGTGTTAGGAATGGTTAGTTGACAAAGAAGAAGGGCAAGCAAAGAACACGCTAAGGAGTCCTTGGTGCTCTCCGAGCTTGCTTGTTTTCTTACAGATGTTTCAAAATAGGTAACCTCATCAGTGGCTTGATAACATCAAATCTGATGCAAAGTTGAATAAAAAACAACTGAAAGAAGCTATACTTGACAGGGTAGCATAAAGAGCAAGTAAAGTCACCAAGAGTCGGACATGACTCAGTGGTTAATACCAACAGCATATTATATTGTAAATGCAATATAATTTTTCTTAAATTGGTGACTACCAAATGTGTTGGACCTCAGTTCCAATAGGCCCTGCACACATCTTGACAGTGCCATGTGGGAGAAAACTATAACAGAATATAATTTTTGTGTAGGTTGGGTTTCATATGTAAGTCTGAGAAGAGCCAAAGTATGAACTACTTCTGGTATGGCAGGTCACTTTTCCTTTTCACTTTTACAGTTGGCCATGGGCAAAGTGAAGGAGACCGTATGGTTGTGTCGGACTTTCACGTGTTTGTCAGAGACAGCTTGCAGCACATAGATCTCATGAAGAAGGATCATCCAGGCATTCCTGTGTTTCTTCTCGGGCACTCCATGGTAAGAACACTATCCTTCCTCATGAAGCCTTGGCCTCCTATAGAGCAGCAGACGCTGTTTATTTTGGGTTAGGCTTCTGAAGTCTAACAATTAATACTGGTGCCAGAAGGGTTTTTTTAATCATGTTTTCTTTCCCTGCTTCCTCTCCTTTTCCTCTTTTTGTTTTGTTTTTCTTTTATTTTCACAAAAAGCAGTGCTATGTTATTGGAGTTATGGGTAAACAGCTGCCCACCTAAATGTAAACTGCACAGTTGCTAGTTGTAATGTGGAATTACAGATGTACACACCATTCATTCCCAAGGCTTATTTCCAATATTGAAGAGCTATGAAGCAGGAATTTCTAGAAACGCAAGTGGAAAAATGCCCTTCTTATTTTTGCCAAAAAGGAATGATGTGATCCGAATGTATGTATTTATGTATATATGAGAAAGATAAAAAACAAAACATTTTGGAGATTCTCTTATGTCCTAATAGACTGTCCATCAGGGGTAAAATGCTCTCGGTTCGGACCGGATCATTCGATCCGGTTGCGATGGCAGGGGGTGGTTCGGAGAACCAGTAGCAAAAATCCCTGCGCCCCCCACCACCACTATGCCCAGCTGAGCTTTCTACAACCTCTTCCGATGAAAAACTGCTTTTAAAAGTTTAAAAAAAAGCCTCTGATGATCACGCGGCTTAGCTGGGATCGTCAGAGGCTTATCAAAGCATTTTTTTCTGCAATCTCTTGGCCGAAGAGGTGGTAAAAAAACCCAGCTGAGTTGCCTGATCGGCAGAGGCTTTTCAAAGCATTAGAAAAAATGCTTTGAAAAATTAAAAAAAAAAAAGTTGGCCATGCCCACCCAGTCACATTACCCCCACCACCAAGCCATGCCCACAGAACCGGTAGTAACAAATGTTACATTTCACCCCTGCTTTACATGGATTATTGTTCTCACAATTTTCATAAAAAGATATAAACAAGTGAAGAGTTTAGTTTTTTTTCAGACAGATAAGCAGATAGATAGATAGATAGATAGATAGATAGATAGATAGATAGATAGATAGATAGATAGATAGATAGATAGATAGATAGGCAGGCAGGCAGGCAGGCAGGCAGGCAGGCAGGCAGGCAGGCAGGCAGGCAGGCAGATCCCCTTATTCATGTTGGTTAAAATGTTTCTATACCAATGAAGGACCTTATTCCTTTAAAGAGAAAGTTTCCCCATTTTCTGAGATTCTCAAGTGTTGTTAAAGAGAAAAATGAATATGCCATTGCTATATATTTTTGTGGTGAGAAGAAAGGGAAAAGAAAGAAAATGTGCAAAATGAAAGCCAAACTTGAACTTCTGTGTTGGGGGCCACAACTTAGCTTTCCAATTCTATAGGCTACTGAAAATCTTTTGATGGTGAAATAAAACTACAAAAGTGGGAGGCCCCAAAGTTCCAATTCAGAGAGGCTGGTTGGATGAGAAAAGGGGTATTTTGCATCTTGAGGCTTTATATTCCCATTACGGGATGCATTGGCAAGTGGCTTAATGATCCTGGAACTGCCAGCCAAAACGGATGAAAGAATACTGTAGGTGAACAATTCAACCAGGATAATGCCTAGAGGTATATCAAGAACTAGGATTGACATTGAACAAGCTTGTGATACGGAAATGGATATATCATTACTCATCAACTCTGAATCATTTAATCATTGAATACAAGAATAAACCAGGTAAAATAAAACATATCCCCAAAGTTATGTTATGGTTTACTCATAATACATGTAATATTCTATGATTTAGACTTTGTGCTACCTTACAATAGAATTTTTATTTTTACTACAAAAGATGTACAGCCCCAATCATAGCTAGTTCTGAAAGTTTTAAGCTAACTAACAAAGGTTAAGAAGGTTCAGGGATGAAAATGCAAAAGGTTGCGTGTGTGAGTCAGCTGTCATTCACTTCAAAGGAATGGTTTATCATCTCTGAACCTTAATACAGCTGTAGAATGTATCAGTGACAGCTTGTATTCTGGATGCATATTCATTTCTCATTCTATTCCTTTTAGTTATCAATAGAATTCAGGTTTTTGAAGGCAAAAAAACCCCACTGAAAGCTAGGCAAGAAATTGCTATGATCTACTTTACATACATATACAAACAAACACACACACACACACACACGTTTTTTTCTTCTTGTATACAACCAAGGCATTAGTTATCACTATATTCCATGGTAACATACAATAGATGTTGCACTGTAGAAAATTACATTGTCTATTCCTTTTTTTAAAGTTATATAAAATGCGTTTTCATTAAATTAGAAGAAAGTTGTACAACCATTTGAGATTACAACATGAAATCCGTAATTCTAAATCTTACTCTATTTTGGCTTTGAATTCATATTATTATTATTATTATTATTATTATTATTATTATTATTATTATTATTATTATTATTATTATTTATTTATTTATTTATTTATTTTTAAATAAATAATAATTTAATAATAATTTATTTCCACTTTGATATCTAGATCAAAGTGGAAATTCCTGTTACTGCTCACATTATCTTGCTCATGCTCGGTTAATCATTTCCAGTTCCGATAAGATTCTTTAAGAGACTTCCTTCTTTTCCAAAATTTATTCTAGGTTTATAAAAGAGCATTGAATAATAGCAATGGGGACTTACATGAAAAAATTAAACTTTTTTTGCTGAGTATCTTCAAAGAAATCTCAAAACAAAAAAACTGGGCTTTGAAACAAAGTTAAGGAGAGCATAGCCATCTCTAATCAGAAGTTAACAAAGTGATGTCTGATTTGAAGTTCACGGGAAACCTTTAAAACAAAAAGCATAAGCTGAAATTGAAGTTACCCAAATAGTCCTCATATTCATATACACACAAATTTATTCCTGCAAGTAAACAGAATGATGTATCTTTAATACAGTTCTCCAAGGATTTCCCATGGCAACTATTTTGAATCATACTGAACTCCCTTGCTTACTGAGGTTGAGATACATACTTTCGGCTTGAAAAGAGAGCATTTTAGCTTGCAGTCCCAAACTGGCTTGGCATTCAGGTTTGTTTTTTTTAAAACAACTATGCCAAATAATAGTTAATAAATCCTTCCAAAACTGGAACAATCAGTCCAGTTTTAAGAGTCCCGTTTTTATGCCTTCAAACTCCTTTGTTTCTTACCTCTAGCCAGATTATCCAAAACTTCAAAAAACATGGCCCTAAAATTTGCTTCCCAAACAGCTATTGTTCTCTTCTGTAAGAAAAAATAAAACATATTTATTGTTCTTTGTTTTAATAGTGCTTAGCAATAGCACTTAGACTTATATACCCCTTCATAGTACTTTACAGCTTACATCTCTAAGACGTAAACAGCTTATGTCTCTAATATTGCCCCCGACAATCTCGGTCCTCATTTTACCAACCTTGGAAGGATGGAAAATTGAGTTAACCTTGAGCCAGTGAGAATCGAACTGCTCAACTGCAGGCAGATGGCAGGCAGCAGAAGTAGCCTGCAGTACTGCATTCTAATCACTGCGCCATCACGGCTCATTAAATCATACATTTTTTAATGCAAGCACATATTGATGACTTATTAATCTAACTTTGGGATATAGTTTGGTCACTTTGACTTTCCCTTTGGCTTCTGTTTCATCCCACAGCTTGATCAGACTCTTTACTTGCCATTCCTTTCTTTCTAGTTGCATCATTCCTTAACTCACTATTAATCTTTTGATTTACTCCTGTCTGCTTCTCCTTCTCTTCCATTTTTGGCCCTTTATGGACATGCTGGGAGCCATTTTGTTCCATAACGCTGTCTTTCCTCTTACATTTTGTAAAAATCTGATTGTAGTTTGAGGGAGCAGGGACAGGGATTTACATTTCTTTTCTTTTTTTGGCATTTTTGGTTTTTCTTGTAAAGGAATAATATATATGAGTATAATATGTAAATAAAGAAAAACATTCTTTAACAAGCACCTAATAGCTGTATTGTTATTCCTAGGACGATTTCTTTTGTGCAGTTGTATTTCTGGGTATTCCAGTGTTGTAAAATGCCTGGAAGTGGTATTAAAACACCTTTTGAATCACTACCATGAGGCTCTGTTGCCAATGCGGGTGAATTGCACATTTGGTGATACATGCTTGCATTCATTACATAAGTACTGAAATTATCACCTCCACAGTTCCTTTGAAGTTTTTTGTCTGTTATTTTATATTGCTGGTAGGAATCAGTGATACATAATAATGGAATTGATCTAAATTTGTCTTTTTCTCGGTGCAGAAGGAAATTGAATATAGTTGTGGCCATTGCCACAATAAGTCATTGCCAGTATAAATTGGTAAGGTTCTCAAGATTGATAATGTACCTGCCCATAAGTGCTTGTCATCTCTTTTTGTTATATGACACAGTCGGGGAGCGGGGAGGTGAACCATGACACTTCAGGTATTTCTAAATTCCAATTCAGCTGCAACTCCAGTCAGCATGCCAATGGTAAGACATACTGGGAGTTGTAGTGTTGCACAAACTTCTCACCTCTGCTTTATTGAGAACAATAGTCTTAGCAATCATCAACCCATTGCTTGCTTTTTCATTTCAGGGAGGAGCCATTGCCATCCTCACCGCGTGCGAAAGACCAAATGACTTTTCAGGCATGGTATTAATTTCTCCTTTAGTAGTTGCAAGTCCTGATGTAGCGACACCGATCAAGGTAAAAAAAAAAGGTGTTCATTTAATTCCAGGCACACTATCTAAACGTCAGCTAAAAATCTTACTATCTTGAGATAATAGCCCTTTTCTTTCACCAGCCTAACCTCTCTATATGTGGTAGAGCACTATTTTCTTTTTTTTTTAAATACATGAATTTAAGACTCTTCCTAAAATTGAATATAAAAAGGTTTGTGGCCAGTGCAAAAGCTGTAGGATTAAATACATATTATAATAAATGAAGATGCCCTTTTTCTCACAAAAATCAGAATTGTAATTTAGAGCAAGAACCTTGAACTAACCTTTTCCTTTTCCTGTAGATTTATTTTGACAAATCTCTCTTCCCAAGATGCTTTTGTTCCCTCAGTTTCCAGATGCATGATCTCTGGCTATATTCCCATGCTATGCTACGCCTTAATGCAGTTTGCTTAGCCTGGTGTGTGAACTCTTTGTGGTTTGTAAACCATGATGTTTGAGTGATGAAGGCCTGTGACATGTTCAGAAGGCATGGTTAAAACAATTCATAACTTAGCACAGAATGTGCAGCTTTCTCTGGGCAGAAAGCCACTCTTAAGCTTTGAGTGGTATTCCCAGGGCCGCACTCCAAAATGCAATTGGTGGGGCCAAGGCAAAAATTTATTTCCACAGTTGAATGTAGTTAATAGGATTGCTCTCCTCTCCTGTATTTAATCAGCTTCCCCTTTCAGTCATATTAAAAATGCAATCTGGTAACAATTTTTGGAGGTGTCTTAGAACCATCAAGACCTCAGCTTCTGTACCAACCTCTATTGAGTTGACTACAGTGATGAATGGGGGAGGGGGGGTTGGTGTGGGTTTCAAATTATTTTAGCTTCACTCCTAACAGACGGGTTCTAAAAATAATTATTTTAAATAGGTGATGCTTAAACTTTATTAAGTTTGGCAAGGAAAAATTAACCAGTTCCACAGCTAGTCTATGGACTCATTCATGGAGCTTATTCTCAGCCTACAATAATTTCCTATTGTGGAGAAATTTCCTCCCCTTGATAGTTTATGAACAGTCATGTATACCGCATACCATATACTACCATCTTATCTGTCATTGTACAATGTGATAAATCAGATCAAGTAAGCAGACCTCACAAGAGTATTGTATGCCGATAGTCCTCAATTTATGACCACAATTGAGACCAAAATTTATGTTGCTAAGTGAGAAATTTGTTAAGTGAGTTTTGCCGCATTTTATGACTTCTTACCGTATTTGTTGAGTGAATAATTGCATTTGTTAAATTAGTGACACGTTTGTTAAGTGAATATGGTTTTCCCATTGACTTTCCTTGTCAAAAGGTTGCAAAAGGGGATCACATGACTCTTGGGCACTGCAACCATAAGTGTGAGTCAGTTGTCAAGCATCCAAATATAAATCACATGACCATGGGCATGCTGCAGTGGTCATAAGTGTGAAAAATGGTCATAAATCACTTTTTTCCAGTGTTGCTGTAACTTCGAACGATCGCTGAATAAACTTCCATAAGTCAAGGACTACCTGTGTTCTTTCTCCCTAGACCTTTATTTATTAAACCATGTGCTGCAAACACTTGTAAAACTCTCTTGGGTCAATGATTCTCGTTACAGCTCTCTCTTGTTAGCAACTCTTTAAAGTAGCTGAACTTTTCCTGGGCTCATGAAAAAACCTTCTTTAAAGGGTTGCTGAAAGGAGCTACATTTTTACTCTGGCCTGCTCCTAATTTGGAATGTTGCCCCATAAATTATGTAGGTAGCAGCTGCAGCGATAACAACAGCAACAACCTGGGTGTACAGCCACACAGTCTATTCAGCACTTTACTAAGCTTTAGTGAAAACTGCTTACTTTGGAGAGGTTTGGATGAATGCAATTCAAAGCAAATTGTTATGTAATAACTGCTACGACTACTTACAATTAGAGCATTAAATTAGCTGCTGATCTTGGTTTTTCAAGAGGTAACTAACAAAGGAAGGCAGATGGGATTGAGAATTAATAATATCTTTATCTCACAGATACGATTGGCTAAGTTTTTAAAAGTTCAATTTACAGAGTCTGTTTTTCAAGCATTCTATTAATAAGCTAGTTTTGGAGAGAAGATATAGATCCATGATGGCGAACCTATGGCACGGGTGCCACAGATGGCATGCCAAACCATATTGGTGGGCACACAAGCTCAGCTCCAGCCCGCATGTGTGCGCCAGCCACTTGATTTTTGGGCCTTCTGGGCACACCAGAAGTCAGGAAACACACTGTTTCCAGCCTCTGGAGGGCCTCTGTGGGGAAGGCTGTTTTTGTCCTCCCCAGGCTCCTAGAAAGGCTCTGGAGCCTGGGGAGAGCAAAAAATGGGCCTACCAGGCCCACCATGCCATCACATGCCAAAAGCGGAGGGAGCACAGGGTGTGGGGCGCATAGAACTATGGATGTGGGCACGCGTGCGTGTGATCCCACCACACTCCACCCGCTTTTGGCATGCGATGGCAAAAAGGTTAGACATCACTGATATAGATAATTGTCATTAATTTGTGAGGTATTTAACGAAGTACCTTTTCTATCAGCCTGACTCGTAATATGTTTGGAGAGAGTATATTAACAATCATAAGATAAGAATTAAACTTATATTCTGAAAAATTCAAAAATTAATAGACAATATTTGTACATTAAAACATCAGTTTAATAGACCATTAGACAGGAGAGCATGTCCATTAAGCCTGAAAATGTTCATTAAATCCAAATTTATGTCACTTATGTAATAATGCCAATTATACAATTTGTCATTTGTGTCAGTTCATGTCATTAGGCTTATCATATAATGATGTAAATTCACACAAATTATGGTAATTTAACTAAATCGTGTGCACTACTTCAGGTAAAAGTTCTGTTCATTGCCTTCAAAGTCCACTAAACTGGGGTACAATAAAATGAAGTTTCACTGTATTAGGAACTGAACTCTTCATTAGCTTAAATATTCAGCAAAATGGAAGAAAAAAGATTGGAGATATTAATCCAAAGAAAAAAGATCGGAGGTATTAAACCAACAAAATCTAATTTGGTGAAAAGTTGGAGAGTCCTAGGGGGAATATTAGATGCCACAGCTGCACTTTACAACATAGCCCTCTGCAGACTGGGGCAATGTCATTTTCGTTTCTTGTAAATGCCTCTGAAATCAGAATAGGACAACTCACTGCAGCCAACTTGCCACGGGAAAATTCCCCTTGGCCAACTTGCCACAAGACAACTCACTGTGGAACAATTCAACAATTCAATTTAACTATTTAAAATAATTTTTAAAATAATTTAATTTTTGACATCCACATTTCATTTTGTCCTTTCTTTGGCATCCTTTCTTTGGATCATCTAAAATCTTCTTCATTATTATTATTATTTTATTATTTATTAGATTTTTATACCGCCCTTCTCCCAAAGGACTCGGTGGTGTACAGCCATAATAAAACAGCGAATCATACAAAATTTAAAAACTAGTTTAAAACAAAATTAAATAGATTTGGCCCTGTCAAATAAAAACCCATAATTTAAAATACCCCATCCAGATTCTTATTCAGCCAGGCCAGCCTGTTGAAATAGCAGGGTCTTAAGGGCCCAGCGAAAGGTACGGAGATTGGGAATCATACGTATCCCAGGGGGTAGTTCATTCCAGAGGGCGGGTGTCCCACAGAGAAGGCTCTCCCCCTGGGGGTCACCAGCCTACATTATTTTACTGACGGCATGATTCTATTCCACTATTTCTCTATATTAGTCTAACTCTTGTCCCGCAACGAGTTGTCCCGTGGTGAGTTGGCTGTGGCGAGTTAGCCTCAGCAAGTTGGCTACGTTGAATTGGCCATGGTGAGACAGCTACGGAGAGTTGGCTGTGGTAAGCTGTCATAGACCCCTCTGAAATTGTGTCACTTTGAAACTTTCTATTCTGGGAAAACTTTTACTTTATTTTTTTAACATTAATACAATATATTTTTCCCACAGTCTGTAGCAATCTTTGCAGGAGGATCAGAGAGAACATTATGGATATTATTACATTTAATAGATTTATAGAAAATCAAGGTCACAGATTTCATTTTACATTTTCCAGGAAACATTACTACATGCAGTAATGAATGTGTCCTTAAAATAGACCTGGCAAAGTATTTTCTTGGCTATCGTTGTTTTTAAGTGATGACTGCTTAATTAGAATGTAATCTACAGAAGATCAGAGATTATTCAGCATTGGGGTTAGTTATAGAATCCTATTAGTGGAATTTTTTGAAGTATTTTCTTTTCTTCTTTTGGCATCTTCATATTTTTGTATTTAACTCCCAGAAATTAGCTGTGCAATAGATCTCTTTAGTCAATGTGTACACATTTTTCTCTTTATTTGTATCCCTGCTACAGAATGTGTTTACCATGTTTAAAGAACTATACTGTAAATCACATAAGCTACAATTGTCACTGTAGGAAACTAAAATACAAAGTGAATAGCAACAAGAAGGAACCCTGGCAAACAACCCTTGAAGAGAGGAAAAGCTGGCTTTCTCTCAACTTCTTCAGCCAGGATTCCTTCCCTTTTTTGTTGTCAGGAAGAAATGTAAGAGTCCTAAAGTTGGACAAAGAGGTTTTGGGGAATAACGCCAGTTGCATCAAGCTTTCCCTTATAAATAGTCCTGAGAATCTTTTCGGCCTTTCTGGTACATTTGGAATAAATCCATTTGTTGGCATTCAGGAGCAGATCTTCAGCTGGAATGCAGTAACAATGTAGTGGTTAAGCTAAAAAAAAAAAAGTTTCTGCCATCTGCAAAAATGACTTCTATAATTCTCTTCTTGCCTTTCAAGATATTAATTATATTTTTCTCCCTCAGGTATTTGCAGCTAAAATACTTAACCTTGTCCTGCCAAACTTGTCTCTGGGATCTATTGATCCAAATGTCATTTCCCGGAATAAGAAAGAGGTGAGAATTGTATTGCCCTAAAAATCAATGTATTCCCTTGTGATAGTTTAGCTGTTTCCCATTCAGTATAACTAGATCATAAGTGAGCAATTCCATCTTGGTACAAATCAAAGAAATATAACTAGAGGGAATAGAACATACAGGTGGTCCTCGACTTACGACAACAATTGAGCCCAAAATTTAAGTTGCTAAGTGAGACATTTGTTAAGTGAGCTTTGCCCCCATTTTATGATCTTCCTTGCCACAGTTGTTAAGTGAATCACTATAACTGTTAAATTAGTAACCCAGTTATTAAGTGAATCTGGTGTCCCCATTGACTTTGCTTATCACAAGGTTGCAAAACATGATCACATGACCCCAGGACACTGCATATCATCATAGATATGAAATAATTGCCAAGCATTTGAATTTTGATCATGTGACCATGGGTCCTTAATGGGGGGAAAAACCCTCTCATAAGTCACTTTTTTCAGTGCCGTTGTAACTTTTAATGGCCACTAAACAAATGTTTGTAAGTGGAGGATTACCTGTATTACGGGGACTGAAATGGCCTCCTCTCCAGATATTTTTACCAGCAGTCTGAAGTAAGGAAGAGAAATCACAGAAAGGATTGTCTGTACTGGTTGGTGGATTTGTGTAAAATCTGTGAGGTACATTTGACTCTTTCAGTCTGTGTGACCTGTTTTTGCCATGACTGTTTTGAAGGAAGAAAAGATAGAGTGTTTAGCCTGCTGTAGAAGCATTACAATACATTTAAATGATTTAGGTCTCTCTGACAGAAAGTGAGTATATGATTGGCAGATGTTAATTTATCCTTACATTTTAATTTATTTATCAGTCTTGTATGCTGCTGCAGCTGCAAGTACCAGAGTCTCAGTGGCTAACCAAGTATAAAAATACATGCAGATTTTAAAAATGCCACTATGTCCGTAGTCATGAAGTATAGTGAGTACATATCCCCTTTGGCCATTTTTTTCTATTTTTAAAAATTTTTTTATTCTACTGACTAGGTAAGTCCTGTTAAAGATTAATGTATGCTGATGAAATTCTGATGTTGGTAATGTTGAGAGGAAGCATGACATCCGTATAGAAACAGAATACCACAAATGCAGTAATAATAAAATGCTCAAACATGTTCATCCCATTATATTTAATGCATATGTTTAACGTGAAGGTCAAAACATTCGTTTCAGGAAGATAAGTTAAAACACTTGCAGGGGGGAGGGGAATATTATCACAGATTTAATTGCATGGATAAATCTGTCTTGGACCGTGTTCTGAACAATGGTCTGTTGATGTGGAATAAAAGGAAGGCAGGAGCATTCTGCCTCCCAACAAATTAGCTGAAGGACAGAGGCATAGTAATCCATGTACCAGAAATAAGTCATCTTAGAATAGAATAGAATTCTTTATTGGCCAAGTATGATTGGACACGCAAGAAATTTGTCTTTGGTGCGTATGCTCTCAGCATACATAAAAGGACAAGATACACTCGTCAAGAATCATAAGGTACAACACTTAATAATAGTCTAGAGAACAAATAAGCAATCAGGAAACAATATCAATATAAATCATAAGGATACAAGCAACAAAGTTACAGTCATGCAGTCATAGTGGGAAGAGATGGGTGATAGGAATGGTGAGAAGACTAATAGTAATAGTAATGCAGCCTTATTGAATAGTTTGACTATGTTGAGGGAATTATTTGTTTAGCAGAGTGATGGTGTTCGGGGAAAAACAGTTCTTGTGTCTAGTTGTCTTGGTGTGCAGTGCTCTATAGCATCTGCTATAACACTACTCTCATCAGTATCTAGGAACTCAGAAAATGCCATGCCTGCTATTTATTCTCAGTAGAGATCGTTTAATAGAAATCAGTCCTCTGTTTTACTACTCTTATTATCTCAGACTTTCACGGTAGTTACTGTGAGGTTGAACGACTGCATAGATATGCAGGCTCTGGTCCATTCTCAACTGATCACTTTGTCTAGCCATACTTTCAGCCCAATCTACTTCACAGGGTAGGTTATTAGGAAGAGGGAATTTGTGTCCTGGTGCTCCTGAATGAAAAGCAGATTAAATAATGACTCACATAGTGACAAATTCTGCCTTTAATTTCCACATCTGGTGAAAGAATGTCAGTTGTCAGATTTCTGTTATGATACCTATTCTCACAAGGTCCCCTTCCTCTGTTTTACTCCTGAGGAGACCTTTATATTACCAGATTCAATGCCTTCAGGATATTAGGGAAGTTGTCCAATGAGCCTAATGATGTTGCCTTCATGTAAAGCCTAGCTTACATAAAACTAGCATTTTTCTATGCTAGTATGAAAATTTAGATAAACTATCATGCCAAAATGCCCAAGAAATTATATATGCAGTCAAATCCGAATGATATAGTAAAATGGTTCTGCATGCATCTTTTAAGCAGATTAGTAAATGAACTTCTGTATTGTGTTTCTAGTAGCCATTCAACTTGAAATACATTCCTATTATACAGAGCAGCTTTTCAGACATTTAAGAACCTAAATGGTTCTTAAATGACCTGGATTGACCTGGATTGTAACATCATGTTATTTTATCTGCTACTTTTGGTTTTCTTCTAAAAAGCAATATGTAAAAGATCTGCAGTTTGACAGAAATAAGTCTCCAGCTTCATAATATCACCCACATTCAATTTGCAGAATACAAGTTCAGATTGTGCTGGGAACAGCCACTATTTACATGTTGAATATATTTATCAGGCAGACCAATTTCTAGTCTCTATAAATATCATTGGGATAGTCTCCAAGAATTTCCTGATTTGTTTGTGTTCATAGCAGTTTGGTTTTTAAAGCAGAAACTGAAATGTAGAATGATATGAGACATTTTAGGTTTTCTTCCCCCTTCTGGTTAGTTAAATCAGATGCATAATTCAAAACTCAATTCTTTTGTTATGTGCTGGAGAAATGTTCCCCAACCTGGTGCCCTCCATAATTCTTTGGCTACTAATGAGGTTCAAATAAGATGGAACTCCTTAGAGTTGAAGTGTGAAACATCTGGAAGACAGTAGACCCCAAAAATAGGCCATATAAAAGAATAGGCAGGATTGCTGTTCAACACAATTATTTTTGGTCTTGCCTGCCTTAGGGAAAGATCTCCTTTATTGTAATTTCAGTTGTAAACTGAAAATTGTGGTCCTATTTCTATTTTAATCAAGATACAAACAGATGACTAGGTGGCTCAGTGTCTAAGACACTGAGCTTTTTAATCAGAAAGGTTGGCAGTTCAGTGGTTCTCCATAGTGTATCGATTGGAGATGCCAGGATGAGTTATTCTAGGCTCTAGCTCTATGGATTGAGTTAAATTTTCTGAGGTTCTGCCTCCCTGGTGACATTCCTCAGTTTTTTCAACTCAGTCTCAGCTTATGGACGCTTTTTTGCTTCGCTCCAGAGCTTGTGAGCTGAGCCTTGGAAAAACCCCTGGACTTCTGTCAGGTTATTTTGACTTTTTACTTGTAGTTTCTGGGTTGGACTATGTTTCTTTATAGCTGGGGAGGGTTCTCCGTAGCTATGGATTTGAGCCAGGGGGTGGCCCACATCAGCGCCTCCCACCCCCAAGGTTCCTTCCAAGTCTGTTACTGTTAGATGGTTAAATGAACTTGCATTGTGACTACAGTACATGTGGGCATTCTGAATCAAGCCTTCTTCCCCACAATGAGGGCCTCTTCGTAGCTGGAAAAATACCTGAAAAATGTCATTAGTACACCAAATTTGAACATGGGGAGCAGCCAAGATATAGCTCCAACACTGTGAATATAAGGTGGAATAATTTAAGACATTATGCTTGGCTTTTTATATCACAGCAACCCATATCCAAGCTTTAACCCAGTCACAAGATGATGTAGAATAAGCACCATAGATATAACAACCACATGGGAACAGCTAAGATGGTACGCTAAGAAGAGTTTCGTTTGTTTTCTTTTGTTAAGAATATATAGATCTATCAGACAATTAAATATTATTAATGATACATTTATATTGTATTTCTACAAGCAATACTATAAAAATCCTATAATACGAAATAATGTCCAGTACAATTGGAAATAAACTCTATGAAAACTTAGCATGACACCAGAGATGATCAAAATCATGGTAAAGACCTCTTGATCTTTTTTTGGGTGTCGCATACAATAAATCAAAGATACTATATTATCTTCTGTTTATTTAATTTATATATTGCACCTCACATGCGTGTCTCTGAGTGGCTTACAAAATAAAAAAATTAAACAGCAAAAAACAATAGTAAGAAAAATAAATAAAAAACAAATTAAAGCAATTAAAAGCAAATGTAAAATATGGGAGTTTATATAATCAACAGCTTATATAATCATTTCACCTATTCCATACCTCCACGGGATTGCCATATAGATACAGAGTCACTATAGAAAGCTAATGCTGTATTAAGAGTTTTTAATTCAAGACAACTCTCATAATCTACATCAGTGAAGTCCAAAGGACAAAACTGATTTGGATTTGCAGGCAAATATGATCTGATGTTACTGAGGAGTATCAGAGTGAAAAAGTTTTTATTAGCTCAAAAGTGATAATAGGACCTAAAGAGGTTCTTAGAAATCTCCAAAACAAAATCTGAAAGTAGTCTATGAAAAGAAAATAATAAAGCGTACAGAAGTTATTTTAAAGACCGGATGGAAGTCAACTATTTCCACATACATGTTTGCACACATACAGATATAAATTGCACTTCACATTGGTTCATACTAGCTTGAGGGAAATTTGTAAATATATGCTGAAGGCAGAAACTACTGTATACATTAGAAATCTTCAAACAACTATGACAAATACTGGGATAAAGCTATTCCTCATTTAGCAACTATGTCATTGAGCAAACTTTTACAAAAGTTAGAAAAAAACATTTTCAGACCAATGTACATTTACAACCAAATTTTGTGCACTTTGCAACACAAGATTTCAGTGTGAAACTAATTAAGATCCGATCACTTTCAGGCAGCAGCACAGCCTGATGTAAGGTTCTAATGAACTAATTAAGGTCACAGAGCTGAGCTTGTTAACTTCTGGTTAACATTTTTTGGGGAAAGGCTGCACTGCAGAGAAATGCAGCTCAGGAAGAGAGAGCTTGCTTAAGCAATCTGTCCTGTGCAGAGGGAGGGGACTGATCAGGTGTAGGACTCTGTCCAAGAGAACTTTATCTAAATGACAGTGCAGCAACCATGATCTTCCCAGCCTGTCCCTTGAAAGCCACATGTTCATTTAGCAACCATTTAGTTCCTTGTTTAAAGGAACTAAATGGTTGCTAAAGTGTGTAATGCATATGAGCTTAGCTTAGAGCAGGGGTGTCAAACCTGCGTTGTCACATTGTCGTCACGTGACATGACTTTTTTTCCCTTCACTAAAACGGGTGGGTAGCCAGCATGTGACACATTCAACCCACAGGCCGTGAGTTTGACACCCCTGACTTAGAGGGAACATTAAAGTCTTGCATAAATTCTAAAAATCATTAGTATTTCCAGGTCAAGAAGCAGAATTATATTAGCATTACAGTTATTGTATCCAAACTGGAAAAAAACCAGGTGCCTGCCAGATTGTAACAAGGAGTCATATCTGTTTGCTGTCACCTAGCGGTAGCCCAGATTTTTACAACTTAGATATAGCAATTCTATAATTGGCAAAGTAATCAAAAACAGAAAATGTGATAATAGCAGTGAAACCACAGCAACTATGTATGCTTTTCTGGAATTAAACATGGTGTAATTACCCAAATAAGAGCTGAGGTGGCGTAGTGGTTAGAGTGCTGTACTGCAGCTACTTCAGCTGACTGCTAGTTCAGCAGATCAGCAGATCAAATCTCACCGGCTCAAGGTTGACTCAGCCTTCCATCCTTCCGAGGCGGGTAAAATGAGGACCCAGATTGTTGGGGGCAATATGCTATTTAGTATTCTGTCTTTGGTGTAAGCTGCCCAGAGTCTTCCAAGAGTGGGCGGCATAGAAATATTATATATATATAATCCAGATAACAGAAATTTTAACTGGAGATTTTCATTTGCTGGGCTACAGAACAACAACAACAAAAAAATCCAGATTGGATATTTTAAAAAAATTACGTAAATAAATTAATGGATGGAGTCACATTTAAAATATAGTACATTTCTGATTATCTCATTCTTAAGTATAAATGTCAGTGATAATAGCCAATAACTACAGGTAATCCTTTGTTTAGCTACCACAATTGGGACCAGCAAGTCAGCCATTAACAGAAGTGGTCACTAAGTGAAACCATGCTTGTGCTTATGATCTTACTTCAGCTTTGCTTTGCAGACCTGTGAAGATTATAAATGTGAGGCTTAGTTGCAAAGTTACTTTTTATTCGCAATCTTTGTATGAAGTTGCAGATTGATTGCAGTCACTGTACAGGGCACTCATTAAATAAGAATTGCTTGTTCTGTAAATAGATTTTAAATGAACCTTACACATAGGTGTAGTATTCAACACTTCTGTAGAATCACTAAGGTGTAACTTCTGTACACAAAGCATGGATATCACCATTAAGTTATTTCGTTCTTCTCAATATCCTGCCTTTAAAGGTGGTTGGATGAAGAGAGAATCTGTGATTTTGAGGGGTTTTTTTAAAGTTATAAAAAACTTCAATGAAAAATCTGGTCTGTGTTCATTAATAGTATGCAAAACTGGGCAAACGATGCTTAGAGAAATTAATGAATGCAGACTGAATACTGGAAAAGAAGAAATGTAATAAAAAAGAAAGCTCTTTGACTTCTTCTTTCTTGCCTTTCTGCATCCCTCATTAAAATCATCATTATCTTCCACAGTCTTTCTCCAAAAGCTCTCCATTTGCAACACCTCACTGACTGTTTCAAATATGTTCATATTTACGCTAAATCAGAGTTTAAAAACCAAGTGTAATCTCTAGCTATTTTTCTTCTGTTCTTTCACTGTGTCCCTTGCTTGGACAGTCACGTAATATCATACTTGGATCAGTAATTTTCAAAAGTTGCACATCTGTTGAATCTCTTGTATTTCTAGGAGCTTTTAAAATATCAGTATAAAACAGGGTTAGGGGTCAAGAACAAACAAACAAAAAGAGCCCATCTCCTAACATTTGTGGCTTTGTACTGGGGTGGCAAAGGGAGTATGTCATACCAGTTTATATCATTTTCCTCTGTGGGAAGGGAACGTCTGTCAATTCAACCACCCACTCCTTTGTGACTTTTTTTTTTCTTTCAAGAGTGCTTCAACCTGCTGCTTTTTAGTAAGTGAAACAGCTTGGAGCGATGTTGCCTCTGTGTGTGAGATGCTGTGGAACAGCACCAAACAACTGGGCAGTTTTCAGGCTAGAGTTAGTTGCTAAGTAGCTGGAACAACCCAGCACTTTTGTTTAAATTGGAAAAGAAAAGGCAAATGGATTTGGGTGAAAATGTCAGGGCTGCTATGAAAAATGTCAGGCTGCTGCAAAAAAAAAAGAGTTTACACTTTTTCTGTTAGCTTAATTTTCTTTCTCCTTTGCCCCTTCCTGTGTCACGTAATGTCATACTTGGATCAGTAACTTTCAAAAGTTGCACGTCTGTGAGTCTCTTGTATTTTGCAAGCATGCAAAATAAAATCCTTCTAAACCAGAGGTGTCAAACTCGCAGCCCCAGGCCAGATGTGTCACACACTGGCCACACCCATCCCTGTTTTAACGAAGGGGGAAAAGTCGCGATATGTGACATGACAACAACGTGACAACGACACCCCCATTCTAAACCAAATGTCTTCCCTTCCTCATCAGTTCTAGGAGTTAAAGTCAACAAGTCACAAAAGGGCCATAGTTCCCCACCCCTGATCTAGAGAGTTTATTATTTATTTATTCAATTTATATGCCGCCCCTCTCCGAAGACCCCGGGCGGCTCACAATACACTAAAAAAATCACTATAAAAATATTTAAAATTAAAAACATTAAAGACATTAAAACCTATTCACACCATTCATGGCCGGATCTCGTCAGATCACAAAGCGAGATCAACGGCCCCAGGCCTGCCGAAAAAGCCAGGTCTTCACCGCTTTTTGGAAGGCCAATAGTCTGGGGAGGGTCTGGACCTCAGGAGGTAACTGGTTCCAGAGAGCTGGGGCAGCCAATGCTGGCTGGCGCGGGCCCGCCAGCCAGCATTGTTTAGCTGACAGGACCCGGAGGAGACCAACTCTGTGGGATCTTACCAGTCACTGGGAGCTATGCGGTAGAAGGTGGTCTCGAAGATAACCTGGCCCTGAGCCATGTAGGGCTTTAAAGGTAATAATCAATACCTTGAATTGTGACCAGAGACACAATTAGGGAGCCAGTGCAGCTCGCAGAAAATTGGTGTAATGTGGGTGTACCTAGGTGCACCCACGACAGCTCACGTGGCTGCATTCTGGACCAACTGTAGTCTCCCAACACTTTTCAAGGGTAGCCTCACATAGAGCGCAATAATCTAACTGTGAGGTGACAAGGGCATGAGTGACTGTGAGGAGAGCCTCCTGATCCAAGTAGGGTCACAATTGGTGCACCAGGTGAACCTGTGCAAAGGCCGCCCTAGCCACAGATGTCAGATGTTGCTCTAATCTTAGCTGTGAGTCTAGGAGGACACCCAAATTGCGAGCCAGTTCTGAGGGGGACAATTTAGATTTCTTTCTGCCATTTACCAGTGGGCACTCGTCTTTTGGCCATTCGTAGTAGTTTGTGTACTGTGAATTGCTTGGACATAGTTCTTTGTCAGACATTGACATACATTTGAAATAAGATAAAAAATTAAGTTTCAAATCTGAATTCAAAGGGAAAGGGCATTTATTTATAACCTAATCAAATGTGAAAGGGTATGTGACTATTAAAATGTATCCTCTTTAAAAATATTTCTTCCAAAATGGCAGAAAAAGTGCTTATCAAAAGTTGATTATTTGCTGGCTAAAATGTGTGACATGTCATTTTACTCCCAACAGGTTGAAAATTACCGTTCAGACCCCCTGGTCTATCATGGTGGCATGAAAGTCTCCTTTGTCATTCAGCTACTGAATGCTATTGCCAAAATTGAACGCTCTCTCCCTAAACTATTTCTCCCCATCTTGGTGCTCCATGGTTCACCGGACAAACTCTGCGACATCAGAGGGTCTTACCTGTTGATGGATACAGCCCCAAGTCAGGATAAAACATTCAAGGTTAACTTATTTAATTTTTGCAGGATCAAACAATTATTGTTTCTAAAGTTGTGTTCTGTTCAGTGATTCAGATGTATTGTCTAAGCAGATATTTTACAAAATTATCTAGACCGAGGCATGCTTTAGTTTTTCAGGTACTGAGAAGGCTCGGATGAAATAAATTTTGGGATGATATTCCATTCACCATAATTCAAAGCCCATTTACTAAGTAAGAGATTCATTAATCCCATTGCTTTTAGCAGGACTTAAACATGAGATACATTCACTCAAAAATAGCAAGTAGAATGGCTGTTTATAAAAATCTCACTTCTATAAAAATGCCCAGAAGAATACATAAAAGAAGTAAGTTGCATTTCAGGAGGTAGAATGAATCAGTTTTCATTAGCACATAATTTTTAAATCAGAAATAGATATAAGAATCCTCCAAAACTGCACATGGAAATAGCATAGAACAACAGCATCAAAAAAGGATTATTTAAAATGCATGATCCATTCTCTTGGCTATTTCAAATTTGTGTATTGCCGATAGACAAATACCGTATTTTTCAGAGTATAAGATGCAGCTTTTTCCCTCAAAAAAGAGGGTGAAAATCTGGGTGCTTCGGAATGTATCCTGCCCAGCTTCTCAAACAGAGGTTTCAGAGGCTGAAAAAAGCATCAGAAAAGAAGTTTCAGAAAAGAAGCCCCCAAACAGAGCTTCAGAAAAGAAGCCTCCAAAGAGAGCTTCAGAGGCTTTTTTCCTGAAGCTCTGTTTCAGAGGCTTTCAGAGGCAGAAAAGAAAGTTCTTTCTGAGACAGAGTTTCAGCAGTTTCAGAGGCAAAAACAAAGCAAGGCACAGAGCTCATAACCAAGGAACAGGTCGCTAAAATTCACCTGTGGGAACAGCTGATTGGGGGTATTCCGGGAAGCCGATCCACCTGCCAATCAGCTTCTTTCTTATTTTCCTCCCCAAAAACTAAGGTGCGTCTTATACTCCGGTTCGTTTTATACTCCGAAAAATACGGTAACCGTTTGTCTAAAATGGTATAAATTTTCCTACTTAGAACTAGAAGAAGTCCAAAGTCCCTTCCAGCTCCCTTGTTCTCTTCTCTGTTAGATAATTTCCAGTCTCTACTGCAGCAACTGGACACACTGAAAACATCACAGTGAATATATTTAGGAATTTTCCTTAGGATTTCTCTTGTGTATACTGTAAATTCTGAAACGTGATTAGAAGTTCCTCATGCCATCCTTTACTAGTTATAAGAAGTATTTATAGATTTGAGTTGGTGGAACAATGTACATTTTAAAGACAGTATTATTACTTGACAGTAGATGTTTATGGATGAGATGACTGAATTCTAACATAACAGATGACATGTAAATTAAAAAATGGTGCATTCTTTACTTAATATTAGAGATTAGCAAAAGATAGTTTCTACTTGAAATTTGCAAATAAAAAGAGATTATATAAGAAGACAGGGTGATGAGTGTAACTAAATATATAAACAAATATTAAATGTATTTTGTAGATAAGGAACAAATTAGGTTATTTTTCATAGAGTCACTGGGCATAGAGAGTTATTGTGAATAACTGGGCATTTAGACAGGAAATTCCAAATCAGAAGAGAAAATAATGGAGGTGTTAGGGAAAAAACCACATTGTGGCTGGAGATAAATAAAGGCACAGGACTAAAGCATAGATGGAAGGAATGAAAAAGAGTTGTAGATGTAACATTTTAAAAGTTGATTGTCTTTTTCTTGGTGTCGTGCATGAGAGGAGGAATATACAGAGCAGGCAAAATAGGGCATGAAATACTTAGTGGTATTTCAATGAATAAAAATATTTCAATAACACTTTATTAATCAGATATTTGAGATGTTTACCAGCAAATGTCTTCTAGCAAATGAGCAGGATTTTCTAAACTGTTACTAAAGTTTTATAAATATAAACATAAATATGTATGAAAGGAGCAATCTTCAGTAAAATTCCTGCATCTGTGTCCCAATGTGTTTAACTCATGGATACTAAAAGTATTGGAATGGAGAAAGTGTCTCTGTTAGTGCTGCTTAGCAGTGTTATACAACACATCTGAGCACTAAAGCAAAGTATGTGATTAAAATATTCTAAGGTACTAACCACCTTCCTAATAAGCAAAAATTTATAAATACAAAACTCAAGATTGCTCCCTAATTAAAGATAATACTTTAAAAATTGGGTTAATTAAATAGCTATAGGACAAGATGTGGCCAGAATTGCGAATTAAAATGGCACAAAAGGCATATATTAGAAGAATGGTCTATCAGAAGTAATTTGCAATGTGCCTTCAACTTCCTTTCTTGCATTCTGCAGGTATATGATGAAGCCTTCCATGCTCTCCACAAAGAGCTTCCTGATGTGACTACTTCTGTTTTTAAAGAAATAGAAACATGGATTGGTCAGAGAGCAGCTGAGGAAGCCCACCAATCTAAGCAAAAGCCACTCTGAAAACCTGTGTCTGATGGTTGGGGTATACTGGGAAGGGAAGTTCTTTTTCTTTTAACAGCCTCTCTTTGAGGGGAAAGGTCTTATAGGGGCTCCTGAATTAATTTATTTTTTTACAAGAAATTGCTGTGTAACCCAGCGTGGGATGGGAGGAGAATGCCATGCTCCATTTAAAGCCCTTACTCTACAGAGGAAAGAGCTAGCAAAGACATTAGTATGGACTGGGAGTGCCATTGTATTAAAGGACTTTGTCCAGTCTTTCACCAAACCTAGTTTTCGATTTTCCCAAGGAGTTCCTGAGGTGCTGAGGTAATTTTTTATATTGCAATAATTTTTGGAATGTTTCAAAGTTTGGCATCTTCCACAGCATTCTATTTTTACTCTTGCCAGATTTTAATTCTTCCCTCCTGTTCCTTGAAATTTTTCAAGCCTTCTAATAGGACCAAGTCTATGACAGACAGAGATAGGACTAGGAGGTTGAGGAATTCAGAACATGTCACAACATTCTAATATGTATTCCAGTTAATCTGGCCAAAAGATTTCTCCCCATACAAACCCCAATAGCCCTTGAAAGAAGAGACCATTTGATAATGGAAACGGCACAGTTTTGCACTTTGAAAGGGTGTAATTTGTACACAGACCATTAACATTTAGCCCCAGAGTTGATACTATGGAGAAATGAGAGTTGTAAAATAATGTATCTAGAAGATTTAAAAGCATTGAAGGTATGCTGCTGCTTCCAGAAGCCAAATAATTTTTCAGTGCAAGAAATGTAAATACTCGGGCTGCTTTTTTGTTACCTGTGCTACAGATAACTTAAAGTATAAAACTGAAAGTTATATTTAAGAGAGAAATAATAAAAAAATAATATATAAAGTTTCTGTAGGTTCTCAAAGATATCTTAAGAAGGAATGAAGAAGTACAATATGGAATAGATGCCAAGGTTGCCATTCCTTTGCCTAATAGCTTTTATGCCTGAGAACTGCCTTGTTATATACAGAAGGCCATTCATTGCCACTTGAAGGTTAGGAAATAATTCCTTTGTTCTCAGATTCCTGCTCCTACTCTGACTTAGAAGTTGGCCAGCCATTAATGACTCTTGGAAGGCAAGGAAACCAAAGAGAAGGAAGAAAGAGTGGACTTAACATAACTGTGCTGCAAGAATCCAAATAGATACAGATAATTCTAACTCTCTACTGCCATCTAGAAGCTATTTGGACTTTTGCAGCAAGTTAACAGTAGGCTGAAAAAAGGGCTATTTCAGCAGCCATAGGCAAAATTCCAAATAGCACTTAATCAGCAGAGAAGGTTACTGCTGAAAATTGTTGTGGAAAGCCAGTTATTATATAGGATATACAGTGAAAAGAGTAAGATCTGCATGAAGGAATTTAATTAAGGCTTCTAGATCTTGGCAACCTTTAAAAGGCTGCAGAGGGAGAGAGAGAGTTTTCTGAATTTCTTTGCTTCCATCTATTGGTCATTTAGGGTTTTGCAACCTAGACATAAAGGTTTGGTGCACTTATGAATGGGACAAGGCAGCTGTGCAATCTCAATTTCATCTGATGTTGAGGTTTCAGCCTTAATTGTGACTAATTGTGACTACTTAATTAATGCATAATAGTGACACTAGAAAACATGAGGGAGCTGCCCATTGTAATCAAATATTTGCTATGCAGCAAGTAGCATTTTCATGAGTTCTTTTGGTGGAAGAAATTCTGTATTATCTCTTGTAAAATAGTCTTTTCTTATAATCCATTTTTTAAAATTGTATCTCCCTACATTTATTGCATGAGAGGATTCAGTACAATTTACAGGTTACTTCTAAATCTGAATTTCCTGTGTGGAAATGCTCTACAGAACTAGGCAGCTGTTTTTCCCTAAGAAGCAGTAATCCCATTTGCAACCATCAGGCATGTATTCTCATGATTTTGTTGCCTGCATGTGCTTTCTGTGTAGGAAAGATGTAATATTTGAAGTATCTTTCAAATATTCCAATTGATGTGGCCAGTGTGAATTGGAAAAGAAAATATGGTCTAATGGATGCTAGGATATAACATTAGTAAAAACATGAGATTTCCATAGTTCTTAATTACCAAAATTAAGATGCATGAGATGAGAAGCTGAAAGAGAATGGTTTACTTTCCAATATAACAAAGCTTTAATAACTGGTTATTTGGATGCGATTGTTACTCATCCTAGAAATCAAGTAAGTGGCTGATTCATAAGCGCAGATTCATTAATTAATTTGAACATCAGAGCTTGGTAGGTAATATCACTAGTAAGTAACCCAAAGTCGGGGGGGGGGGGGGTCTGCTTTCTAACCGGTGCTTCAATTTTTAATAAGATCTTTCTGAGGCATTGCATAAAAAATACTACACACAGTCCTACACACAGTCCTGAAAATAAGATGTCTTTTTGGAAACCAGCTCTCACGCTAAAGACTATACCAATGGTGCAGTTTCGCAATTCTTAGAATGTACTTTCTGACTAATCTTCCAGTTTGGGAGTGGGAGAATCACACAGTATCATTATTAGAGGTTTTTAACTGAACCCATGTAAAACAGAGTTGCGCAGTTTGACATTCCACCTTGAAAAATAACCTTGAAAAATAATTTTGTATTTTCATGGGCAGCTCCAAATCTATTTTTTAAGGATAGTAGTTGGGATGCAAAAATGCAAATGACTATTAGACGGCAGCAAAATAATAACAGCTTTTTGCTGTCGTTTAGTGATCATTCTGCATTTCTGCAATCCAGATATATTTTAATAGATTCTACTCCTTTCTCTAGTAACAATGCAAGTATGAGATGCTTAATAGGGCTTGCAGAGATCTGGAGTTGATGAGTAAAATTTGGAGCACATGATGCTGTCATGCGCTGAATCACATTTTGCCTTTCACATGGATCTCTACACAGCCATAATTCCAGATATAAGAATCTGCAAACGAAGCTCAGTAGGAATAACAGTTGCCTGCTTTGTGCCTCTGTGTGCAAATCATTAAGGTGCCTAAAGTGACAAGCCTAAATTAATTCTTGGTAGCATGGATTTTATGGATCATTCCATAGCACAAAAGAAAGACCCTGCCCACCACATGGGAAGCTACTGTAACTTGAGAGGGAGGTCCTTTTCCTCTCTTAACTTGAGAGGGAGGTCCTTTTCAGGACTGAGGATGACCAAAAGTGTCTCTTCAGGGTAGGGTGGGGGAGGATAGGCCTTAAAAATGGTGAGACTAGCTATACTATGGATGTAGCAAAAGGTGTATAGAAATGGAAACAAGGATTCAAGGCAATCATCATAGAAATTATTCCAAAGATGTATAATTTAGTTTAAGTCTTAACCTGTCCAAGTATATTGGGATTTCAGCTATGGTGAAATATATCTAGACCAGGACTACTTGTTCTGGTCTAGATATATTTAATATATCTAGACCAGAAAACGGATATAAAAACGAAACACCTATACATAAGGCAAGATATGACTTTACTGGTTCCTTCTTACAGTCAGAAGTTTGAAGATCAGTGCCTTTGAATAACTTTGTTGAGGGAGTATCTGCTGCAACTCCTGAGTTCTGAAGCAATATAGAAAGAAGTATTAGAAATTATATTCAGCTTTCAGCAGAGTTGTGTGGACTAGAGGTTAGGTCTGAAATAAGAGGCTGAATCATAAGGAAAATGGGAGTTACCTTTCAGTTATTTTAGAAGAGACATATTTGTTGGGGCAGTCAGAATAGTGTCCATTGTCCCAGAGTCCCTAATCCTGTAGGCTTCTTCGGCTTTTCTCTCCCAAGAAGCTTAGGAAAGAGCAATTGATTTTTGCCAAGTTAGATCTTACCCCTACTGTATGTGAAATCTTACAGTTTTACCTTTTTTAAAAAAAAATACCTAAATAATTACAATTTCTTAAGGTTGAATGTAAAAGTGGCGTTTGTTTGAAAATTAAGTTCAGGTTCTTATGTAAAACTGCAGTTTTTTCAGCTGAAGTTAAATTTACTAAGTATAAGCTAGTTTAAATAAGGAATTGGAGAATTTGCTATGGAAAGGGGATAATAGACTTTTAACTTGGGGAGTGGTGGTAGGTTGCCTTCCTAAATGTTCTTTGCCACCCTTCTTGGCATATATTCAAGATTCTTTCTTCCTTTCTTTCTTTCTTTCTTTCTTTCTTTCTTTCTTTCTTTCTTTCTTTCTTTCTTTCTTTCTTTCTTTCTTTCTTTCTTTCCTCCCCCCTTCCCATCCTTTCAAGACAGTTCTGAACAGAACGAGAGGTGGCTATGTTAAGACTTACATGGGACCAAAAGAAAAATATACTTTAAATCTGCTTTAAAGCAACTGAAGCAATCTGGTACTGTTCTGATTTAGAGCTGCACAATTTCTGTTCTACCAAATGGTAGTATAGCCCATAAAGTGCTTGACATATTTTATATTTCTACAGTCCTGTAAATCTATAAGTCTCTCTGATAGATCTTCATACATAGAGACAGGTGAATTGAATTTGGATAGGTAGGGTATAAACTCTATAGGCTGAATCTACTATAAAATCTACTTGCACTGGAAGGTTAACAGAAGCAGCTAGAGAGCTGCATGTTTGAATGCAGAGTCTGAAGACAAGGTTAGAATTCTATCAGCTCCAAGTCACTGCTGGTACATCAACAGTTTCCCCTTGAGAGCATAATTCCTCTGACAGCAATAGTTGCGTGTAACTAATGTATATCACTACTATATGCAACAAATGTGGCATGACAATTTACCTATTCATAACATGTCTGGAACCATGTTTTATAATGAGCCTGCTCTTTTTATATTAGTCACACTATCACTTTGATGATATGACCTTATCAAGATACTTATTTTTCCAAGTAATTTCTGATTACTGTTTCTTCTTGTTTAGTTTCTGTGCTCCAGTTTATTCAGTACTATACACTCATATATATACACACATTTGAAATACTTGTACTTAAAGCAAGGATCATATGTATAACTTAGATACTTTTGAGGAAAAAAATATATGAACATTAATAATAAAAGATAAGTTTTCTGAATATGGTTTATTTGAAATTATTTCTCTTCATTTAATTACAGTCATTGGCATCCTTCAGTCTCAAAAGACTATGGTATCGTGCTCTGGAAAGAGGTCCTAAAACAACATCTGATGTAACTAAAAAGGCCAATTCGAGAGTGGCCATCCCTTCCACACTGAGGGCAGATACATTCTGTCCCCTGCTTAGCCCCCATGATTTCGCTGGTTTCTGGACTGCCTCTTTGCCTCAGCCTGCTGAACAAGTGTCTCTTCGAATTGGAAAAGGCCATGCTGCGTCTTTAGCCTCCAAGCTGAACGATTGGAGGTCAGAGTTTCCCAGTTGTTAATGTCCATCCCCAAGGCCTTTAGATCCCTCTTGCAAATATCCTTATATCGCAGCTGTGGTCTCCCTATTACAGTATCAATTACAGTAGGAAGTTCAGAAATAAAGCTTTTTACACACAGAACTATTTTTCATACATAAAATCCAAAGTCTGCACCAGGCATGCCTAGAACATGTACTTTGGCTTCCTAGTAAAACTGTTTTGAAAAGCAGGATGGAATAATAAGGACTTGACCTGGTCTGGAGAACTATGTGTGTTTGAAAAGAAAGTCTATAAAAATTGAACTTAATTTTCCACACAATATGGAACTGTTATTTCTATTAACATGCATGATATAAAAAACACAGCAGCTGAGATGATAAAATGACCAGCAATAAAGCCAAAAGGTGAACCCTTCACATACCCAGGGCCCAGGCACAAAGCCAAATTTTTGGAAGGCCAACACGGCTGGGATTAACCTAATCTCGGAGGGAAGGATGATCCAAAGGATAGAGCCAGAGCAAAAAAGGGTCTCCTGGGCCCCACCAGGTGACATCCAACAGGCATCTCTCCTGCTTGAACCAGTTCCTGCCCGTGAAACTTCTTTATTCTTAAATACTTTTGGGATTGCTTGGAGAATTATTATCCACCTACATTCCAAGCAATTCAGAATGATGCATGTAATGAATTTAATTACTGAATAATAAAAAGATACCAGCTATTGCAAATCTGAGTTCCAAAAAGCTTGACAAAATGAGTTTCAATGAACCAAACGATGGTCCAGCTTTGTGCTCACTCTCATACATCATAACTATACAAATAAGAAAGGGAAACATGAAAAGGCAAGCACCTTCTTTAGCCCTTCCTTCCCAAACACCAGATATGTGGTTTGTCAGGTACAGGTTGTCTTGGCACTGACCATGTCACCTGAAAATGACATTTCAGAAACCCATTTCATCATTTATATGACGAAGGCCAAGAGAACAAGAGGGAAATAACTTGATATGTATACACACTGCATCAGCAACTCTATAGAATAATTACCATCCTGTTTAAAAAAAAGCCATTTTACTCAACATTCAATGTTTTTTGAAGCTGATTGTGAGATACAAAAAAATACATTGAACATCATCCAAAGGGATTTTGCCTGTTGGGTCCAGAGGCAGATTAGGATAGGCGGATGCATCCCCTGATTCAGTGCAGAAGAAAAAAATATTTCTGTAACTGAAATATACAGATGTGAAGTCTTACAATCACTGTGGGAAATCTATGCATAAATATTGAAAAATGCCAAATTCAACTCTGATCCGTTCCCACTAGAAACAGAAATGCAATTGCATAATAATCAAACAAATGCTAGCAGGAAGCATCTTTTGCCCTCTGTTCTTCCAGCTTGCTCATTGTTTTTCTTCCCCAACTGGAATAGTTTTTCTATCCAGAAATATTGTATAAGATGTGTGGAGACTGAAACATGGAAGCCAGTACTGTATTTTAAGCAGCTTTAATCAAATGCAGTTTAACTGTTAAAATAGTTTGTTTCATCCTTTGAGGTGACCGCATGTTACTTTCATCTGGCATTTCTTGAATAGCAAAAAATATTTTGATGAACAACTATAAAGCCTGGCCTACCAACATTCATAGACTTACTAAGCATAATGCACCCAACTCCTTCAGCCATTCTTGATTTCCCCTTATTTTTTGGCTGATCTTATCAACAGCCTTACATTTTCATATACTATGTAAGAGATCATGATGCAGGCATTTTTCTCTAAGCTATGTATCAATTAACCTTAAGAAAAATTGCTATACAAAATGACACTTGAAGTATTTCACATACTAATGCCTGATAGTTCACAGCAGTTTTTGGACACATTTTGAACATTTCTATTTAGAATGAGTATACAATCTGCAGCTCTAAGAAATTTGGCTTTAATTTATTTCACATGTTTGTTTCTGAGCATTCAGAGTGGCTTACGGAAAGTCGTCTCTAAGCGCTTTCTGTCATTTCTGAGAGTCAAGGTGAGCTGAGAGTGATGCACCCAAAGGAACCTACTGAACTTGGGGTCAGGTAGGTATTACCAACTTCAGTTTCCTGGTCCAACACCTTTACCCATGATTGCGAACCTATGGCACACCTGCTCAAAGTGGCACTCAAAGCCATGTCTGTTGTGGGCCGCCAGCAGCCTGCGGAGCTGGCAGTGGAGTCAGACAGTGAGAAGGCTGAGGGAGAACATGGGCCAGTCCTGGAGGCTGGGGAAGGCCCAGATGAGGGCTCTGCGTCGGGGGCAGAGATGGGGCCAGGGCCATCTGGGAGTGATGTGCAGACTCTGGAGCCTCCAGAGGTTGACAGCAGAGAGGCAGAGGAACAGGAGGAGCCTGTTCCTAGTGCACGCATGAGAAGAGCTGCCAAAAGGATGACTTGGGAGTAGGGCCAAGAGATGATTGGCCCTTCCCATAAGGCTTAAAAGACCAGCAACGGCTCTTCGGCTCTTTGTCAGAAAACAACGTTGATAGATTTGTTTCTTGTCTTGCTGCATTTATTTCTTGTCCGCATCTTCTGCTTCTGAACTTTTGCCCAGAAAAGCCTTCGGCAGGTTGCCTAATTAGACCAAGGCTGGTGATAAGGCTGAAGAATTGTGTTCTGAAGAATTTGTTTTGAATTAGTTTGGACTACGCTGAGAATGAGTTAATTCTCAGCTGTTCTAATAAAGCCTGTTTGTTTTCGAACTGATTGCATCTGATAATACCTACTTGGGCCTGGGTCACAACAGTGTCGCCCGGCACCCGCGGCCTTGCCTGTTTGTCTTCCGGGTTTCTGGCACGCTTGCGCATGCGGCAATCAGCTGTCCTTCGACTGTGCGGCAGTGCTGAAAATGGGTGCCAGCTGATTGTCGGGCGTGCATGCCTGCTAGAATCCAAAGGTTTGGCTTTTCCAGAGTGTAGCCTTGAGCATGCACACGTGACATTTCTGCGCAATCTTTTTGGCACTCAGGGTTGAAAAGGTTCACCATCACTCCCCTATACCACTACAGAATATCTTGGTGTATAGTTTGCAGGACCACCAAACTCTCTATAGTTCCATGCTGTCCTATTGATATGCCAATATGAACAATAAAAATGCAGCATTATTTTAATGAGGGAAAATTGTCCCCATTTTCTTCATAGCAATCTTCCTGGAATTTAGGGTGCAGATAAGAGGATGATGAATACATATACATAGTATACATATGCCTGTTGGTGTGCAAGCAACTTTGCAGTGCCCCACCCCCCCACCCCATGTGCTTCAGGGTCCAAAATCCTGCAGTTTTGAAGAGCCTTGGTGGCGCAGCAGACTAAAGTGCTGTTAACTAGCACCAGCTGCCTGCAATTACTGCAAGTTCGAATCTCACCAGGCTCAAGGTTGATTCAGCCTTCCATCCTTTCGTAGGTAAAATGAGGACCCGGATTGTGGGGGCAATAAACTGACTTCGTATAAAAAAGAACACCGCTTGGGGGGGGGGGGCGAAAGCCATACTAAGCAGGTATATACAAAAGTATCAAGGCTATTGCTTAATGCATTGTAAGCCACCCTGAGTCTCCGGAGAAGGGCAGCATATATAAATTGAACTAATAAATACATAAATACATTTTCAATCAACAGACAACTCTCCCTCCCCATCCAACAATCTCAGCTTTTGAATGTCAACAGTGCCTGATACAGGATGGCTCGTTCTGTCGTGCAGCAGCCATGATGCCTCAAAGTCAGATGAATAGGTGCATACATTGAATGAATGAATGAATGAATGAATGAATGAATGAATGAATGAATGAATAGATGATGGATGGATGGATGGATGGATGGATGGATGGATGGAGCTGGGGAGCTGTCCTTTTCATCCCCACTTCTCTTATACAGTATACATAAAAGCTCAAAACCAGCATTGGTGGCACTTTTAATTGTGAAGGGGGGCAATGAAAAGTACACAGGAGAAAAACAAGAGGCTCTGTTTTTGCAGCTTCCCAGACTCTGGGAAATCATTTGCATGGTAGAAAGATTTAAATAAGTAAGGGGAATTAACTTAAGCCCAACCAAACTCAGGTCTTCTGAGGACTAAATCCAGCCTTCTTTTTGACTAATAAAGAAAACCACAGATTCTCCAGCCTCTGGGCCCAATTCAGTACATGGTACCAATGGGACTTATATCTTTATTCAGCTGGATCAGGCCTACGCTTGATTTAGTCCAACAGTTTGTCCTCAGTCAGCAGCCAGATGGTCCTGGCAAGTACCTAACATGCAGAGCAGGCTGGTAATGGGCCTTTCTCCTCTATATTCACTGCCCCCACAACCCGCCCCAGCAGCTGGTACTCAGGAGTCTGCTGCATCTAAAAAGAAAAATCCAGATTTTAGCCATGAAGATTAATGGACATTGATTGACCTTCCCTTATGTTTTTAAAACTACTTCAAGTAGCTAGCATCATCATATTTTGTGCTGATGAATTCCATAAATTAATTATGCATTATGGGAATATGTAATCTCCTTTCATTTTCTACAGACTTGCTACAGATCAATTTAATTAGGTAGCCTGAAGTAGGAGGACAGCAAAGCCCACATTTTGTTCAAAGCAAAAATGGATAGTTACATTGGTTCCCATTTTTATCCAGACAAACCATATCTACTCTTAATATATTCATATTTCCCTAAACCTTTAATCTTATCTAGAACTTGGCAATCAAACACTTTTGTAGATTTTTGTATTGTAGGCAGTGGGAAAAGATCGTTGGCTTCAGAAAATATTCTGAGGGAAACCCTCTCTATAACTTAGAAAGTTTAGCCATAGGGCCTCTAACTCAACTAACATAAAGGGTCTCTCTTTGAGGAAGAAGGGTGGTTCGGCGATGTGAAAAATAAATGAACAAACATGTGCCTCCTTCTCTAATATTTCAGAGCACTTTTTCCTATGCCGAGCCCTGCTGACAAAGTGGTCACTGAGAACTAACAGCATGCAAGCATGTTTACAAAAATGCAGAGGTATTCCTTCGCAAAACCTAAAAGGAAATAAGTAGATCGCTATAATCCCATTTGCATATTTTAAGTGTCCTAAGGAAGGAAAATAATTGACTACAAAGCTGAGTGCATTGAACTCCTGCCAAGTGTAAAAGGATTTAATAGCCATAACTAAACATTTAGTACTTGCTAAGAGATCATTCCTAGTCAGCAGAAGAAAAATGCTTTTCAGCATTTCTCTTACAAAGCTTTTTAACCCTGAACTAATCCCGAGTCTTGTTCAAGTACTAGTCCATAACAGTTGATAGCAGAAAAAGTCTGACCTTATATTGGCCTTTGTGATACCCAGAGCAATAGCTGCTAGATTAAGTGTGATTTCCTTAACATGTGAAGCTATCTATACCCTTAAAAAGTCGGGAAGGTTTTGCTATGGCTGGGCTGCTGCTACTTGATTCTCTTCAAAATCAGTTTTCATCATCACAAAATAAGTGTGTTAATTGGCTCTCCTTGACCCACCACAGGCCAGCTCTCTCGATCAGTTTTACAATGGAATATTTAATCTGCAAAAATCTGGATACAGAGCACTTCTCACAGGCTGCAGGACAGAATCAGCTACAATTGTTTTGATACCTTGTTTTGGTACCTGCCTAAGATTGATGGACTCTCAGAGACTTCCTAAAACAGCAGCAGCCAACAGCATTATTAAGAGTGGTGGATCAAAACCACTCTTATTATGACACAGTTGAAAAGAGATATTTATTTATTTATTTATATATGCTGCCCTTCTCCGAAGACTCAGGGTGGCTTACAATGAATTAAGCAATAGCCTACTTACTTTTGTATATACCTGCTTAGTAGGGCTTTTGCCCCCCGCCCCAAGTGGTGTTCTTTTTTATACAAAGTCAGTTTATTGCCCCCACAACTTGGGTCCTCATTTTATCTACATCGAAAGGATGGAAGGCTGCGTCAGCCTTGAACGTCTGTGGTCTGTTTGTGAATACACACACACTTCCTCCAACAGACACTCTACTTCTAGATTTCCTGACCTGTGTGCAGCGAACAAGGGATGCTCCATTCTGTTTCCCCATTTTACCACTATTTTGACAAACAAATGTGGATTTAAAGAACTCTTTCTGTATTTTCAGATGTGTGTCTCTCTCACACACACGCACAACTGTTCGCCTGTAATATTGCTGTCCCAGTTGACACCATCTGCCAGGGAGGACATTTAAAAAAAAAAAAAAAAAACTCACTTCTGCTTATTTGCCCTGAATGGCTCCAACACTACCAATCTCTATGATGCCTAGCATAAATTCCTGAGGAACAGCAGCTTGACTAATTTGAGAAAGAGATAAAGCCCATCTAGCCTCATGTTGGTTTCATAGTATATAGTGTGAGACCCCAGGGGATAGAACATGATCAGTTTTGGAGTGTTTGCCTACAGCTTAGACAAACCCAGTCTAATGACTCTGGCCTGGAGGTGAGGTAAAAGAAGGCCTGACGTTCTAGTGGCTTTCCTTTCACAGATGCCATCTAATTATAAAAATAACAAAATTTCTGCCATTCTAATGACAAAAAATAAACAAACAAACAAAAAGCAAAGACCCTAGATCATGGCTGGCTGAAGAATTCTGGAAGATGAAGGCCACACATCTTAAAATTACCAACTTTGAGAAACACTGCTTCAGATCTCTAGACTTAGGCCATAGGTGGGCAACTATGCCAACTTTATAACCATGGATTTCAACGCACACAATTCCTGAGTCAGTATGGCTGCCATAGATAGCGCCTCTAAAAACAATGATTGCTCAGTAAATACCATTCCCATTTTTGGAAAGAGTGGTGATACTGGATAACAGGACATTTCACCTGTTTCTGCTATTGCACCCTCCCCCTTGCTACATTCCTGCCCATTAAAGCTATTTTTCCCAGAACTTCTCCATTAATTACCAGGATAGACATCCCATTTGGCAAAGGGGATTCTCACCCTTGTGCAGAACTGCCCTGTGCTTCCATAATCTGGACTGCAAAGATCCAGTCAACCACAGTTGTCAACTATCTGCCTTTAGCTGTTATCTAGAATTTTGCATCCAGTTACGGTAGCCTTGGCCAGAAATAGTGTGATAACACTATTTGTGTTATCAAATAGTACCGAAGAAGGACACCGTCACAATGCTCTACTTCCTGTTATTCTATTCAGAGTGCAGAGTGGTGCTATCATTTTTGATACAGGTGCAAACGAGCATTAAATGTATTGGCCCCATCCCAACCCCTTATGCATTTCTAGTTGCTTTAATTCAGTGGGTGAAGGTGCAAACACACATATTTCCCTTCCTTTATGTGACAGCATGTAATAAGGAGAGCCAGGGGCTCTCTTATTAGGAAAATGTATGAATAATATTTCATATCCAGACTTCAAGTGCCAGACTCCTTGTGAGCAAATATGGGTGTGTATGTGTGTTTAAATCCTCTTTCTTCAGGGTGAAGAAATATAACTTGATTTTCTAGGATGCAAACTTCATAGGAATCAGTAACAGAAAGAGCTTCTATGCCAGGGACGTCAAACTCGCTTCGTCACAGTGGTGTCATATGACATATCGGGACTTTTTTCTCTTTTGCTAAACTGGATGTGGTCAGCACATGACGCATCTGGCCCACAGGCCACAAGTTTGACAGCCCTGATCTATGTAGTCAAGGGTTGCATTGGTAGCCAGTTTACATATATTAGTTGAGTCTGCCAGTGTGACTTGGGATTGCTCCATGGTCTCCCAAACAAGAATCAAGGACTTGAGGTATCTGGGGTTTGAGACCAGCAGTCTTTCGTACAGCAGCCAGGCACTGCCATCTTCTGGATCCTGCAAGAAGGTAGCAATGAAGAGGGGTGGCTGATGCCACTTTTCTAGCTTGCTTGTTTTCTTACAGATGTTTCATTACCAAATCTTATCCTAGTGCTGATATTACCTAGTTCAGGTAATAAAACATCTGTAAGAAAACAACCAATCTCAGAGAGCACCAAAGAACCATCATTTCAACCCTGAGTTATAAATATTCTCCTTTATTGATTTCCCAAGTCTATGGTATAGCAATCATTCCTGCTTGGCAATGTCTCCTTATGAGTTTGTTCCACATGGCCTCATGAGAACATCCATCTGCCCTGTAAATCCCACAAGTAGTTACATTTCAAAATAGTTGGAATCGGTGGCCAAGGAAATACTTCCCACAGGTACACTTCCCAATCCCAACCCTGAATACCTGTTTAAGCCAAAACTGTTGAACAAATAGCATTATGCATTAATCTCTGACGGATGGTCTCTTTCCATTCAACATGCAAGCAAACTATTAACATGTAACTTCAAGAGGGAAAAAAAGTGAGTAAGGCAGGATGTTTCTAGCAAGCAAGTGAACTTTTGAATTCTCTGGTTATATTTTAAACAAAATGAGAGAACAGGGAAAGTTACGTTACTTCATGCTGAAGCCACGGAATTTACCTTTAATCTTGGCTTGAAGATAACATGCAGAAGAAATAGATAGTAATCACAAACATTCAGACTTGTGCCCTAATAAGTGATTTGCAACTTAAGATCTTAGGACTTTTAGAATAATGATTGCCCCTCTCTTTTTGAAAATAAAATCAAAGATTTGCCATTGTATGGATTTTACAATCCTTTTATGTAGTAGTTTCTGCTATATATTTTAGAACAAAGCAGCATCTATTGATACCCCTTTTGATTATAGGTTTTTGTTTCACCAAGTTTAAGTAGCTGAGCTACAGAATAACTATAAAATTTGCACTCAGATCAGGACAAAAGAGATGAAAATCCATATGATTGTGTAAAATCTCTCCTTACTTGCTAAATTGGTCATATATCCAGAGCATAGAAGAATGCAGATGAAATATGCTTTCACCTTCCTAGAATCATTGGAATCTGGTGGCACATAAATTTAACAGCTTATTATTGCTATTGCTAATGTTATTATAATTGCTATTACTATTATTTCTTGCCTCTTATTCCTTTTTGGGGGGAGGGTTACTACTAGTATTAATGCTGCATCCAAGCAATATTTAACTGAGGTGGACATAATTCATTAGGTGGCATTCATGCTGTAATTACATGTTGGTAAATGCATCTGTCAACTATCTATTGATAATCCTAACCCTAACCTTCAACCATTTTGTGTGTGTGTGCGTTTGTGTGTAATTGTGAGAGACAGCCAAAATAAGTGGATGTGCAAAACTAATTGACAGGCTAAAAAGAAATAAGACCAGGGGTGGGCTGCTGGGGGTTCGCAGGGGTTCGGGAGAACCTCTAGCTAAGATTCTGTGCAGTTCGGAGCTCTGATAAAGAGCTCAAGAGAACTCAAAATCCTGCTTGTTCTTTGGTGTCATTCTGGTTGTTACTAATAAAGTTATTTCCCAGCTACAGTGTTTGGATTTCTTTTTCTAATGGACTAAATTGTTTTTTACATGAGTGGACAAATATATTGTGTATCTCTTTAAAACCCCGATCATTTTTGCCCTTCAAAGAATCTGAAGTACTGACATTTCTAAACAATCATCTGGATTTGGAAAGGGCAACTCTTTCTGTGTCTGATGAAATAGCCCATATTCCATGAAAGCCTATGCCGTTAAAATTTGTCTACTCCATAGTGTACACAAGAGTACTATACTTCTTTTGTCATTACAACCAAATTTGAGCCCAAAATTTATGATGCTAAGTGAAACATTTGTTAAGTGAGTTTTGCCCCATTTCACAACCTTTCTTGCCATAGTTTTTTTTTTAAATTTGATTTATATGCCACCCTTCTCCGGAGACTCAGGGCGGCTTACAGTGCATTAAGCAATAGCCTTCATACTTTTGTATATATTTATACAAGGTCAGCTTATTGCCCCCACAAACTGGGTCCTCAGTTTACCCACCTTAGAAAGGATGGAAGACTGAGTCGACCTTGAGCCTGGCTAGGATTGAACTCACAGAATTACAGGCAGCTGGATGTTAATTGCTGCCTTTAGTAGGAGGCATTAGCCCCCTACACTACTCAGGCTCCTTAAGTGAATCACTGTTAAGTGAATCACTGCAGTTGATCAATTAGTAACCCGATTCCTAAATGAATCTGGCTTCCCCATTGACTTTGCTTGTCAGAAGATCGCAAACGGGGATCACATGAACCTGGGATACAGCAATGGTCATAAATATGAATCAGTTGCCCAGCCCCTGAATTTTCATCACCTGATCATAGGGATGCTGCAAAGGTCATAACTGTGAAAAATGATCATAAGTCACATCTTTCAGTGCTGTTGTAACTTTGAACAGTCACTAAACAAACTGTTGTAAGTCAAGCTGTAAGACTAGCTGTATTACCAAAGGAAATTAGATAACTTAGATAGAAAATTATTATTCTGAGGTCAAAATGCTAATGGCAAAAACAGGAATTCAAAATCCATTTTCCAGACCAATCTACTATATTTTAAAATCCTCAGAATATTTATTTATCAGTTGAGAAAAAATAATTCGGTTGTTCTATCCCATTATAATTTTTCTGTCGCTTAATTTTCCCTAACTCTTTTTTCCTAAATAAAAACCCCTTTCTGCAAATCTTTCATTGCATTAATAAATAGCTAGAAGTTGCTGAGGCTCAAAAACACTTATAGGCGTCAGTCTTTACACTTTTCTGTGTTAACAATTCTATTTTTAGTTCAGCAATAGAAGAAAATCCTCTTTGCACCTTCTATCCCTCCAGTTTCATTGTTAACCAATTGGATTTCAAGTGTCTGGAACCCATATCACAACCAAGACATTCAAACTAAGATAAGAGGTATGAAAAAGTCTTTTAAGAATGGAAGAAGAATATTCCCTCCACACACAAACAACTGGAACAACTGGAACCTATTACTTTTTTAGGAACAGCAGGCTAGTTGTGCTCTTATTAATAACCCCCCAAAAGCACCACAACTCTGGAAAATTTACAAACGTTGCCGTTGCTAACACAAAGTCAGTCTGCTCTCTCTAGCTGTCAATCACAGACTAGAACATTAGTAACCACTAATGAATCAATATCAGTGGTGTTAAGGTTGCCTTTAAAAGATATGTTTCAGTCAGCATGTGCTTCTTCTTGCCAGCCTTCCAGAGAAAATGCATAAAATGAATTTTGGTAATGAAGGGCAAGGCGTCACTGATTTGGACTCACGTGCTGTTGCTATTATGATGACTGGAGCATTTTGCATGAATGCCACGCTGTACCAGAGACAATGAGAATGCAGAACCAGCGTTATATAATTAAGGTGCAAACTACTTTCATCACTCATCTATGAAAGCAAACCCTTGGCAACTGATTATTTCCATAACCATAAATATACTCTATAACAAAGGCTAACAATGCCATTAAACCAAGGAAGATAGTAGCCTCAAGTAGAACAATCTGAACCTCAATAAGGGCTAGAAAAGCATCGTTTGTTACAACCCTTGTACTAAAGGTCATGGAGGAAAGGTGGGGAGAATGCAATGGGGATAAGTCTCAAGCAAGAAGATGGCCAGGGAGGGTAAACTTATAATTGGCGGTGAAGGGTTTGCAAACGACGAGTTTAAAGGTGCAACACCACACAATAAACTAAGAAGTATGGGTTGTTCTGCATTGGTTTTTAGTTTTGGAAGTCATTGTATTTTGTAAACAGTAGTTTTTGGTTTGACTCACTGTGTGAATTCAGGCAATTGTTGTACCTTCAGCACCCTAATTAAACAAACATGGTTAAGTATGATCTATGACTCAGGACAGAGTCTAATTTCCCAGCTCATCTAGACCATTTCCATTTGCAGCTATGGAAACACAGCTTTTCAAACCAGCTTCTCGGGAGATGATAGATTAGAAAATTAGATTCTGTAATTACAGTTGCAATGTATCTTGAAATAGTTAACAGCACTCCCAAATGCTAAGTGAGATTAGCCTTGTCCAGCTAATCTCTTCAGTTGAACACTTAATCGTTCCTGACCAGCATGGCCAAAAAAATGCATACTGTAAGATATGAAGGGCTAAATATCTGGAAGATGTAAGGAAAAACCCTTAAATATCACTGATCTCTAAATAAGAAATTGCACACTGAGTAAGTTTTGTAGCCCAGGAAATTAAGTGAATATGGTCATAGTGTGCAATGATCTGGTTCACACACTGTGTACAAGACCATACAAAACATTGGAAGGGGTGATTTGCCAAGGGCAAGCACATTCTCCAGAAGCATTGGCACAGCTTTCCCAAATGGATATGTCAACTGGGACTGCTGGCCATATGCATGCATGTTCATGAAGAGTCATCTATGTTGCCTCTACGCCTCTTTTCCTTCTTGGTAGTCATCATTCCTTGACTTTGCTCCTATCCCAAACACACCCTTTGGCTATCAGTTTGGATCCGCCATTCCTTCCCAACTACACTTCTCTAGCAAGCTTGAACTTTCTCAAACACCCACTAGATCAGGGGTGTCAAACTCACAGCCTGCAGACCGGATGCATCATGCTCTGGCCATGCCCACCTCCGGTTTAGCGGAAGGAGGAAAAGTTGTGATACGTCTCGTGATGATGTGACGACACCCCTGCACTAAATAGTGGAGGATGGGTAAGGACCATATGAGAATTAGAGACTCATTTCTTGCTCTATTGTCTTTAACTACAAAGAGCTACTTTGAATCAGAGAAAAGTGAATTTGACAGAAGAAAAATTGGCTTTGTTCTCTGTGACATTTTTCTTTCACTCTTCAACATTAATAACACAGTTGTGTCATTAATACAGAGAATGTAATACTGACTTGAGGAAGGAATGGATTTAGATTTTTGCAAGTCCTATAAATGTCAGTGCTAATAGTTGTCATCTCACACCGGAAGCACTTGGTCACTATTTATTTCCACATATGTTATGTCTCCATTTAGATTCTGCCTTGCTTTCTCTTCTGCTCTAGAAGAGTTACAGATTGCATTCTTTGGGGAGACAGAAGTTTCTCTTCATAAGTAAAACTTCTATTATATGTAAGTTATATTAAAGCATATTATATTTATAAGTTATACTTTATTAGCAACAGGTTTTATACAAATGTATGATACATACTCATAGGGATAGGAAACTGTTACATAACATGTATTGGAAATGGGGTTTTTCTTTCCTCTTGTCACACCCTGTCAGCATCTACTTCACTGAAAGCTCTCTTCTTGTGAGCCTTGCAAACTCAGGAAAAGCAATAACTCCTTTAAGGAGGTGCTGACAGGTGCATTTGTGAATCCCATCCTCCCTCTGAAGCACCTTTTGACTTGCATCCTGGTGCAGAGAACTCTATTCAATCAAGATTTGCTGCTCCAGAACCATCTGTTATCTAGCAACTGTTGGTGCCCTTTCCTTGTGCCGGGCTAAAGATTCTTCCTTTTTCAACCAAATAGCAACAACAGCTACTAACAAAAATGGCAGCATGCTTCTTAAAAAAATTATCTCGGCTACCAATTGGCTTTTAAGTAGAATAAAGTAATGACGGCTTTGCAACAATTTATTTATAGCAGCTGCTGAGATTTGTGCCCCTCCTCATGCAACAAGAGAAATTCACACATTAGAGATGGCAAAAACACCTTAGTTCGCACTGCATGGGGTGTAAGAGGATTTGTGCGATTCCAGGAACCGCAGTAGCTTGGGGTGGGCAGACTGCTAATAATCCTAAAGAACTCTCTGTTGATTCTCTAGATTCTAATGTCCACAAGCTTTAAAATATTTGAGAGATTTTGAGTAAAAGTAGTGCCCTGTAGAAGTGCAAAACCCCCATTCAAAATTTGACTTTTTAAAAGTTTCTATGTGGATTATGTATACTTTTATATAATAATGCAACAAAGACCATGTATCTGGAAAAACTGTAAAAATGCATTTTTTAAAAAGATAAGTCCATCAAAGCTAAAATTGATAAAAATACTAAATACCAAGGAGACATCACTTCTCACATTTTTCTTTTTGAGGTTTTCCTCATCCTATCATTTCCCCCAAACTTCCTCTTTTCAACTCATTCACTTTTCTGTGGTGACTTCTCATTTACTTCACATTTTTTTTAAAAAGTTTTTTTTATTTTTTAAAACACAAACATAAAACACATATTTTCCAAAATGAAGCACTGATCCGGTCACAAATTAGTACAAATCACTAACAAATCTTAACTTCCAATTTACTCCCAGCATAATCATTTTATTTTTACTACTAAACCTAATACCTTTGTCTTTGTCTTTGTTCTTAAACCCAACATAATCATTTCATTTTTGCTGTTACTCCTAGCAAAATCCTCCTTGTTTTGTCCTACCCAACATAATAGTTTTTGTTATTTGGCTGTTAAAACACATTTACTTCACATTATTTTAATGCCCCCATTGCATATGAAAGGAAAAACAAACAGTGGTTAAAAAGCACTGAGCTTTGATCAGCCTCAAGTCCCTCTCTATTCCTGTAGCAGTATCTAATTGGTGGGAGTTTCTACTAGCTGGTGACATGCTGAAAGGGGAGGCAGCAAAGCCAAAGAAGAAAACCAAGCACCTGGGCTATCATGATTGGTACATGTAGAGCTGTGGTGGCATGGTGGTTAGAATGCAGTATTGCAGGCTGACTCTGCCGACTGCCAGCAGTTTGATTCTCACCAGCTCAAAGTTGATTCAGCCTTCCATCCTTCTGAGGTTGATAAAATGAGGACCCAGATTGTTGGGAGTAATATGCTGACTCGGTAAACCGCTTACGGAGAGCTGTAGAGTACTGTGAAGCGGAATATATGTCTAAGTGCTAATACTATGTACTAATCAAGACAAACTTTATCTAGCAATAATCTGTAACAGGTGAAATATATGCAGGATAGGGACTGGCAATAGGGCCAGCACATTTTATGAGTGTTGCTTTAGTCAGAAGTGGAGGAAAAAATGGACACTTTCTTCTCCACTTTTGTGAGTAACCAACTCCCAAACACGAGGTAAACTGTTCTCTCAGATTAATTTCAGGTCACAACCACTGCAGGTGAGAAGCGTTACAATTTGAATTTTAAGGTTGTGGGCACCATACACATTGCCTCTGGAACCTCATATATCTTCCAAACTTTTGTTAACATCTTGTAAGATGATATTGAAAGGTTAAAGTCTAGGAGTATTGTGAACGGTAAGGCAGTCAGAATGTGGTACTGACAAACCTTGAACTACAAAAACTTGGTTTGCTTTGGTGGTTAGAATTATACCTATTAATTCTGGGAAGGAGACAAAATATTCAATTACCGAAGAAAAATGCTGGTATTAGTTCAGTTTCCCTGTGTGTTACTTTTTCCTGACAAAGCCATGAAAAACTTGTGCTTTTTCATATTTTTTTTAAACCACACAGAATTAAGTACTGTAGAATATTGGCACTCATAGGACCAGATTCAGAAATGATGCAAGTTCTATATCTATAGTCTGATAACTGTGTTCAGTGTCGAATTAAATGGTTATCAGGTCTACATATATAAAGCATTTTCCCAAGCTGCTATAATCTCTAAATGGTAACTGAAAAGGATATTTTATGCAACTTCTGGCAATTAAATATGCCACCAGTAAATGTTACTGTCGATTGGAAAATGGCATCAAGGTTGAGTCTTGGAAGTGTAAGTAACATGGAACTTTAACAGCACTCAGTTTTAGTATTTAATGAGGCACAGTAAAAGCAGATTAATGAAATAGACTCTTTATTGCTGCACACATGCTTATATATTAAGCTTTTAAATATATAATTATATTGCCATTCTGTAAAGCTTTACATTCTCTTTATTTTAAATAACAGAGGGCCAGGTTAAAAGTAAATTCATAATAGTAAGAAGTCTGACATTTAAACTTACAATGCAATTAATAGCCAGGAAGACTATACAATAAATAATTAGATACAAATTTTTTTCCTAACTTCTTTGGATTTAAGGAAGGTGACTTTTCACAATACATTAAATAGGTATTAGTCTGTTTTTATCCACAACTCTGATTTATACAAGGGCAACCAACAAAATACAAGACAGAGGAAGGGGACAGCTCATCAAGGAGCTGTACTGAGAAGCAGCTTCCAAACACAGTAATACTGGTAATTCATTCTGAATTTACTTACCATTCTCAGTACTATAAAGCTTTGTTCAGCCACCTTCACTGCCTATCTAAAAGTTAACTGGATCTTCACCTGACAATATTTTTTAAAAGTTTTTTTATTTAAACAAAAACACACCACCAATAGCTATTACCAGTAGTAATTTTCTGTGCTTATATCATGTTAATTTTACTAGATACTTGCAAGGAAGAGAACATTAGGATGCTATGTATAAAAAGCTTACTGTGCTTTGTTTTTGTTCCAATAATTTACTGTTTCAAATAAAAAAATGGAAGTAGAAAAGGTTATTATGATTTATTCCAGTATGATGTCCATTTATTCACTGGAGGAGCTTATAAATTGGTACAAGAAAGATTCTATATTTCCCAAAGATGTTTGCTAAAAAGAAACGTCAAGAAATTCAGCATTTTAGTTCCCTTCATTTTCCTAGTAAAATGCAGGAAAAGAAAGATGCTGGCCAGGTTTTTATTTATGGTTTGTGAATAAAGCACAATTCCTTTAAGAGGCGTGCTTTCCTTGACATACTATTAAGAATACACAACTTCTTGACCTTATGTGTAAAGAGTTATCAGTGCATGGAAAACTGTGCTAGAGTCCAACATCATTTTTGTCACATCAATGTCTCACTAAAGTTAATCTACCATCGCAATTGCTGTAACACTAACAGTACTACCATAGTATAGGAACAATATTGTCTCATAAAGTCAGGATAAGCCAAATGGGATTTAGTTTTTTTTCTTGTCAAATTTCTCTAATGATGAGCACATAATTCTAGAGTGGTTGGGTGACCCAGAACCCTGGCTGATCTACCTAGTATGGTTTCTATATTAAGCACTTGATTTACAGCATTTCCCATCCCATCCCTCCCACTCTCTGAATGGCCAGAATGCATTTTCCATCTATCATTCATATTAATGGGGGGAGGGTGGGCAGCAACAAAGAACATAATGATCTGGACAGTGGTGAGACACTTTTTCCTTCAGACTAAAGATCTTAATAACCTGAATCTTAATTCTTCTTTCTGTGCAACATGTAAATATGGCATGATGATGCAGATTATGAAAGGTTAGGTAGAAAACTTGACAAATTGTTCAGGACCTCAGGATGCCCTATGTCTCTGCTATGCTGTTCTGAATTTAGTAATTAAACTTATCTCATGAGTTATCTATATATACCTTAGATTTAATATATACAGAACGGGGAAACAGCAGTATTCTCATTTAGGAAACCTGCCAATCAATTACATAGAGCCAGCCAGAACATCTGTTATCAACAGGTGATTGTAGATATTAGAACTGTGTACATATGGATAAAACATACCTCACTGCATCCCATAACAGAATGTTAAATTTCCATACAGACCTTCACATAAGTGACCTTAATGTGAACTGACTTAATTCAAATGATGTATACCTTAAAATATTGCACTGTGTAGACCAGGGGTGTCAAACTCATGGCCTGCAGACCAGATGCGTCATGCACTGGCCACACCCACCTCTGGTTTAGCAAAGGGGGGGAAGTTGCAATCCATCATGTGATGACCATGTGACGTCAAGAGCTTGATACCCCTATGACTATGCCATGTGAATATATTCCCATCTGTCATTCAATATATCAAAGGGTAGAACTAGTTAGCAAGATGATACCTTCTATTGCCTCACAATATTGGGATCTGCACAAAACAAATTTATGCTTCCACTGTAAAGGGAAACAATGTTCCATCGGTCCATTGTGGTATCATGCAAGTACAACACAGTCACTTGTACATACATACTCCATGCTAAAATTTGTGAATCACTTGGGTGAATCCCCAAGCATAATAAAATCAAAGGATCATTACTACCTACAGATATGCTAAACTTCCATGTCTATGTCCCCTACAATATAGCAGGAAAAGAGGGGTGTGTGTGTGTGCATTTGCACCTAGTGGTGACAGAAATTTCAAGGATCAGAACAGATTTTTTTTAAAAAAGTAAAGGAACTTGATTATCTGATGAATAAAGCAGCTAGATTAGAAAACTGAGGGTCTGCTCAGATCCAGTTGTGCACATTTGGAAGATTAGACTGTAGGACTAACAGCAGGCAATCTCAGCTTCTAGTCCACCAACTTCATATTCTTATAATTCAGTAAAAGCTTTCATTTCCTTCTTTACCCAACAGGAATGGCAATATTCTGAAGGATGGACTTTTTGGGGCTGCAGTAACTGGTTGTATGCCAAACAATACATTCACTACATAAGGCATGCAAATCTTTCCTCAACAACGTAACATACACCTAACCATGTTTTCAAATTACAGATTCTACTCGGGGCCTGTTTCGTGGAAGAAAAAAAGAATATTAATCCAGATGCAATAGTCAGTAACATAAAAAATAAGGGAAACTTAAAAACATAAAGAAATTGGAAAATCAAATAGAGAGAAAAAGATGTGAACTTTGCAGAATGAATTCTGAATTGATACTTCATATCATGACACAAGAAAATCTTCCAGATTAACATTCAAGTCCTATGTTAGCCAAAAGATTATCCAGGGCATCTAATTTCTGGTTAGCCTCTTCAATGGCACTGTATGTTTGAACGTTGCTGGTTATGTGAAAACGGATGTCGTCCACAAGAGGAATAGAGTCCGTCTCCTGCCGGTCCTCTACAGCATCAGCATTCTCCTTCACTGCTGCTGCAAATTCCTCAAACTCCACTAACTGAAGAAACAAAAGACAGAAAAAGGATAAATCCGGGAGAATCTTTATCAAACCGCTTTCAATGGCAACCAAAGTAAATTCTCAAGCACAGAATCCTGCAGCATATAGGAGTGCAAGTCGGCTAACATTAAAAACCACTGTTTTCACCGGCCTGATTCTGCTCTGAGAATAAGATGAAAAGTATATCTTAAAAATGCAGCCTTCTAATGTTATAACAACAAAAAAATATATAGCGATGGTACAATTTTTAAAAACAATAGCTAAGGATCTTGGGATCAAACCTTGACCCTTGGCCTTTTAGCCAGATTGCTTTTAAACACATAACTCACAAGGGAATGTTTGCAGCCTCGCTCACATCATAGCAAGTATTGTCTCCACTTCATGCTTCTGTTTTTGATAGCTTCTTCCAATAAACTATAACAATGAAAAGGACTTCTTTGAATTCTGAACTCTGGGGAGATTAGTTCAATATCTCCTACTGGTTTGGAGATGAGAAGGACAATTACAAAAAAATCAATTGTTGGGTCTATGACAAACAAAATTAGGCCATGCTTGTTCCTATTAAAAAAAACATAGGTGAGGAATTTTGTATTAGTGAAACTGTTAATTTTGGGGGGGGGGATGCATTTTCACAGACAGAAAAGAATTTCACACCTCTCTCAAAGCCTGTTAAGTAAAGAATGTTATAACTTATGTGGGAGTGCTAATTAGAACCATTTATAACATCAGTGAATTGACTAGGGAACAGTGAATTTCACTTAGGAAAAATTTATGCTGGCCAAATAGATTTTCCATATTCCATAATCATGTGTGAAATTGCATGGGAAGAAACAGCACCATTTCCTTCTACTGGGGACAAACACTGGTGCAGATATCGATATCATCTATCTATCTATCTATCTATCTATCTATCTATCTATCTATCTATCTATCTATCTATCTATCTATCTATCTATCTTTCTATCTATCCCCCCACACAGAGTGTATATACAATGCACTGCAATCTACTTAAAGCATAACTCAAAAATGATTTCCTCATCAATTTAATTAGAATGATAAATGTAGCTTTCTCTATATGTACTCTCAAAAGGTACAACATATACTCAAGATTAAAGCAACAGGACGTTGCTGCATGTGACCTAAGTATGTATATGATAATTCAGACTCTTTTATAAATTCTCTCTTGTAGCCTAAGCTGGTCCATGCAGTCAAAATTTAGTATATGAAAAAAGAAAGCAGATATGAAACCAATGTTATCATTTTATATGCAAATGTGAACCATTATTTTCCATATAGGAAAAAAATACACAACTGGATTTATAAACACAGACATACACAGACATACACACCAAATTCTGTCAACGCATCTCATAAATACGTAGGATAAATATCTCATTCACATGTTACATCTCTATCTAAAAATACCAACCACGTGCTAAGCATATCAGGCACAAATCATTTCAATTTGCCTAGCACATCACCAATAATATAAAATATTTTATATTTATATTGCATATTTTCAAATATTTTAATACAGCAGCCAGATAAATCAGGATGACAGTCATTCCAATACTAACAATTTTGGAGTAGAGGTTTTAAACTAAAAAAAAAGTTAATAACTTTCCAATGCATAATAAGAGACTTTATAGCCAAATAAGAACATTCTCATACACATTCTTAATTATATCAATTCTCACTTATATGGATGTTAACACACTGAAGTTCCAAGAAGCTTAGGAATTAAATTAACTGTTCTTATGAATTCATCTTGTTCATGACAAATTTAAATCACTTCAAAGAAATTCTAAGAAATTCCTTCATTTTATAAAGGTTTGGTCTAACAAAATTAAAACACATCACACATTGGTTAATAACACAGAATATTATCTTAGAATAACTGACATAATGTGTTCTTTTAGACCAATTCTGTCTAATTATTGTTAAGTATTAATTATTTTTTCCTGCACAATGACTTTTTGGGTAGTACAGAAACATATAAAAGTGTATCATCACAATATCTTGAAGTGGGGGGAAAAATCAGGAATTGACATCATATTTTCTTTTTCAACAAATATTTTTTTATTAAAAGGCATAAGCTTTCATGAGCTGTAACTCAGTTCATCAGATCATTAGTTGAGGAGGGAATATCTATCACTGATTTCACTGAAACTGGCAATGTTAAGATTTTTGTCTTCATATTCTTCTATTTATTCCACCTTTGATGGGATTGCTTTAAATTTAGGATTGTCTTGCTTTTGGATAAATATAAATTGCAATTGTACATAGTATTTTTATTGATAAAAGTATTTTAGATGAAGAAACAGCAGTTATCACTTTTCTCACTGTAACATGGAAAATAGCATTTATTTCACTATATGACATCCCTTGCTATAGACATCCATTTCTATAGAAACCAACTGTGGTGATGGTAATTAAAAAATAGCAAATTTTATGAATAAAATATTGGAACTTGTTTTAAAGACCTTTCATATCAAATATTCATTTGCAGCCTGCCGGACAAATAATATCTACAGTAGCTGTCCTTCACCTCCTCTTTATTACCTTTTCAATTATCCTTGCCATATACTCTGTGCATTGATCTTCCAATCGGGTCAGCTGGAATAGCTTTGCAATCTTCCAGATGCTGACAACACTGTCTTCATCAAGAACCTGTGCCAAAATTCTCCCACACAGGCGCTTGAGCCCAGGTAACAGATACATATCGGCCACACAAAGCACTTCATAGGCGTTTTCAGGAGACAACTGCTGGGACAAAAAGGTATCATTGTAACTAGACTCAGAATGACTCCAAACCAATACATGGCCCAACTACAAAACAGATTGAAAACCCAATCCGGATTAGGACTAAGGAGACACAGATTGTAGTCCAATCTCAACCATGGAAATGCACTTGGGACCACTCATACGTTCTCTCCTCAACCTACATCACAGGGCTGTTGTGGGGGGAAAAATTAAAGGTGTGGCGCCTAAAGTTCCTTGACGAAAGAAGAAGTATAAATCCAACAAATAATAAATGTCTTCTGGGATCATATTCCGCAACTCCCTGATTTGGACAGGGGTAATTTAAGGTTAATAAACTTACACTATTGTTAATGATTACACACAGCATTCATATTTTTAATCTTTTCATTTATATAGGTAACCCTCAACTAACAACCATTCAAAGTTACAATGATGCTAAACAAATGGTATTTATCATGGGTCTTATAGCATCCCTGCGGTCACATGATTAAAATTCAGGTGCTTCGAGGATACCATTCACTTTTTCATCCAAAGGGTGCTTTAATACCCCCAATCAACCTATCGCCTCCCCACCATCTTTGCTCTTTTGATCACCTTGCTTGCCCTCCATCTGTCCTTTGTTACCTTCTTCCTCCTGCTAAGAGGTGAAGCCAGCAGCTGCCTCGTGAAGGTCAGATGCGTATGGGAGTGGTGGCAAAGTGCAGGGGGTCAGGGGCAGCAAAGTGCAGTGTGGCCAAAAGGGCAGAGATAGGAGGAAGATGGGTGAGAGGGGAAGAGTCAAAATACACCCTGCATTCATAAATACAGGCAGGCTGCCAAGCGCTCAGATACTAATCAAGTGACCATGTGGTGGCTGCAACACCCATAACTTCAAGGACTGGTCTAAATAGCATTTTTTTTCAGCACTGTTATCATTTCAAATGGCCAGTAAACAAATGGTCCTTAAATGAGGATTACCTGTATTGTATTTGCAAAGGACACCAAGCTAGCGCGAGCTGTAACATCTTAGGGAATGAAATCCTGATTCAAAATGACCTTGACAGTGCAACTGGGAAAGTGCCCTTTAGCTGGCTAAAGGAAAACAAGGACAGATGGCTTGGCTTGGCAGCTTTACTGTTGCCCTGCAGGGCAGCAAAGGGAAAGTGCACAATCTCAAACAACGTTCCACAGAGCAACAGGAGCTCCTGCAACCATCTACCCTCTACAGAACAATTGTCTCAAGACTGTGGAGCAGCCAACATAGCCTCTTGGTGCGATAAATTTAGGGAGAGGACAGACACAATAACTGAGCTTTTATGCTAGAAAGAAGTTGCTATCACTATTACTTATATCTTTCACTTAAGTCTGTTGAGGAGCAAAGATGGTTACTCTCTAGGGCAAAAAAGAGAGGCACAAAGCAGTTTTTGTGGCCAGCAATCTAATACCTAAAATCCGTTTTCAGAAGAAAGGCTGCAGCTATTCTCTGCCTTTGTTCTTGTCTTTCAGTACATGAAGTACTGTGCACATATACACACGTATACAGTACACATGCAAAGTTCCTCTGCAGTGAAATTAGGCTAGCTCATTGTGAGATATACATTCAATGTATGGGGATGAGGTCTCCACCTCGCATTTTACCTGTCATACTACTACCTGATGGAACTCCATGGCTCAGACTATTAATGTTAATTTCTCTTTATACTTAGAAAAATAAGGCATATATTTATGACTTTATTTTAAAGTTCATTTTGCCCAAAGACCATTCCTTATTTGACTGCATTATAATGTATGACTGAATGTGAGAGTTATCGCTCTTCCATTTTACACTGAAAGTTCACCGTCTTGGGAAAAAAAGATATTTAGTGGGCTAGTGTCTATAATCATTTTTGACCTCACAAACACCACACTATCGTTTCATATCCTCTACCTTTTTGAAGAATTCTCATTGAACAAATTCATCATTACTTGTGGGAAATACCTGGTTAGCAAGTTCCTCAGAACTCAATTGTCAGAATATGGTAGAGAAAATAGAGCATCCATGCTATAGAGTTCAGTTCCATTAAGAATTTTCTAAATTCTAAAGCTGCAACCAAGACTTTGCACTATATGCGACAAGAAAATGCAGCATAAAAACAGCTTAAACTATTTTTAGCTCTGGCTAGTTTGCTAACTGTATGCTGCCCTCTACTGGCAAACTGACCACTGTGTGCCATCAGGCTTCTGTAAAGTCACTTTTCCATTGAGCTCAACTCCTGCTTGCTTTATGGATACATCCCTATAGTATTCTTGGCAATCACTAGTTTTTGCTTCTGGGACTTTTTTTCCCTCATCTTTCCTATTAAGCCAACAATATACCTTACAAAAATATTCCTTGTTACCATCAGGAATACAAAAGTGAAAGAATGAACATGTATCGATATATGCACGTGTGTGTATGTATGCATGTTGTGTATGCATATGTATATACACATACACATACACACACAAACACACAGAGTGATTCTCATCCATATATAGGGAAATAAAAGATATATGTGAAAGTAAAAGCCAGTGGTGTTATGAGCATTTGGGACTGTGACTCCTAAGGTGGGAAGAGTATGGCTCCCAACAGATCCCAGGATCGACCTCAGCGCTCCCTTGTCCAGAAGACTGCAGTGCTAGGAACAGCTGTGCAGAACCCCTCAAACTCCCAGGCTCTGCTAGAGGAAGACACATGCCACCCATAAAGGTGGGGAGGGGTTTTTAAAATTATTTTATATATAAGGTAGGAATCTAGGAAACAGAACAAATTTAATAAACCACTTCCTTTTAACCAGAAAAAATATATATTCAAATATGTCTTTACTGCTTATTAATAAAGTTCAAGTAAAATTCAAGCAAAAAAAAAAGTTAATCAGCCAAGAATCACAAAAATTGCAGGAAGATAAATATTTTAAGAAAATTAAAAAAAAAGGATGGAAGATTATGTTACCTTAATTTAATGGATACTTTTATTTATCTTCATAAAAGTACAGCAAGCATCATGCAATGCCAGTTCTGCCATGTTTATTTTGCTCTATAACACTGTCATCCTTGCTAGAAGGAATAATCTAATAGGCCTGATGCTGAGAAAGAAGAATCCCAGCCTCACCTCTGTGTCATCACTATAGATGTAATATAGAACTCTGATGAAGATCTCCTCTGAAATGTCGTGAAGAGTCACCACAGGGATACTGGGTTGGGTTTGTAGCTCCTCACTCTCTGAGAAGTGGTCCTCTAGAAGGGCTTTGAAATAGTCACTTCGGCCACAGAAAAATGCCTTCAAAAAGAGAAAGAATATGTACGTGTATGCATATGTATCAGAGAATGAGGTGGCTGGATGGAGTCACTGAAACATTAGGCATGAGTAATGAACTCCAGAGGATGACAGAGAACAAGAGGGCCTGGAGGAACGTTGTCCATGGGGTTGCAATGGGTCAGACACGTCTTTGTAACTAACAACAACAACAACAATGCATATGTATGTGTGTAGGTATATATGTGTACACACACATACATACACACAAATAATGGAATCTTCTTGGTTAAAATAGGCAAGCAGCAGGATCCAGAAAGGGGTATGTGACAAGGCACCCATCCCAAACTTTTTAAAGATCAAAATTCATCATGCTTGCCATCTTTTATCTTTATTTTTTGTTTTATTGACTTTATTGTAACTTGGTTGTTGTGAGCTACCAAGACTTGTTAAGAGTTGGGAGGCATAAAAATTTCATAAATAATAAATTACTGTTATCTGATAGCAGATTCCTATTCTGGAAATTTTCTACAAGATGTCCCATAAATAAATGTGTGAGTATTATTGGTTCTATACAAGATTTTTTAATATTGAGGACTACAACAAGAATTGGCCCAAGTCAAATCAATGCATCCTATACCTTGTGACACAGGAAACTGTAATTTGACACTCGGAAACACAGATCAGGATAACTACTGAAGCTGTCGGTGCTATCAAAAGGCAACTCTCCAAAACCTACCTATACACAAAACAGAAATAAAACAACTTTAATATTTAATAACATTACATTACATAAATGCACAATTATGTATATTGTATATGTAGAAATGCTGCTAATGTAGTCAGCAATCAACCTTTATACTCACATGATAATTTAAAGCTACTTGCTTTATTACCTGCTTTACTTAATAAAGATATCTATTCCATCCCTACTAATCAAATGACAGGAGAAATAAATGAAAAAATGTTTCTATTACAGTGTTTTCCCAAAAATAAAACCTATTTCCCCCAAACAAGCCCTACTTAAGAGCCTGCGCAGCCAGCCACCCATCCATTCCATCTAGTTGCATGAGGTGAGATGAAGCATGGGGGTGGTGGACCTACCGCAAGCACCCCACATGAGTTTACCTCAGGACCCCTGCAGCCGGGCCATCCATGCCCCAACAACTGCCTCGTGGTGGCAGCACTAGCAGCCATGTCCAGCAGGAGTCCAAGTGGCCTCTGGCCCACTTCTGCTTGTTTGCGGCCGCAATGGACCGATATGCTGGTGCCGCGGCCACGAGGCAAGGCAGGTGTCAGGGCGTGGATGGCCTGGATGTGGGTGCCCTGAGGTACGCTTTTCTGAGGCATGTGGGGTAGCTTCACCCACCCCTCCCCTCATGACCACAGCACTGGTGCATTGTTCAGCTTCCTGCTCCATTGTGGCCGCAAGCAAGCAGAAGTGGGCCCCTACTGGATGTGGCTGGTTGGAACCGCCACCATGAGGCTAGGCAGGTGTTTGGAGTGTAGTGGCTTGGCTGAAGGGGACCTGAGGTAAGCCAGTGCGGGATGCGTGGGGCAGCTCTACTACCTTCCTCACAGCTTGAACAGTTGTGCACCATGTGGCTTCATTCCCTGTTGTGGCTGTGAGCAAGCAGAAGAAGTGGGCCTCCCATACATGGGAAAAAAATAAGACATTCCCTGAAAATAAGCCCTAGTGCTTATTTTGCAGCCCAAAAAAATATAAGTCCAGGTCTTATTTTTGGGGAAATACAGTAGCAGAAATGTTACCATACATAACAGAGCAGAGATCACCTGGCCTATGCTAAATGCAATACAATACAATAAATACTGTCTAAAGGAAACTTAGTATAAAAATGATTTTATAGTAATTTTTTTGTTTATAGCAAATCAGAAAATTTTACCCCAAGGTTTAGATTTGCAGACCAAAGTTCTTTATGAGTTCTGTATTTTATTAGTTTACTTTTGTTAACAGAGCCAAAAATGCAGGGGGGTGCAGAAAAATATGAAAAGGATTTAACATAGAATTAAAAACACATAATGCCCGAGTTCTGAATGCTCATCAATATAATCCACATGCAGTCAAAGGATGTGTGCAACTTCATAGAGTTCTTTTATTTGGCATGTGCTCAGGCTTCAATTTTCTGCCACGCATTCTCCTATAGGCAGTGGGAACTTTGGCAACTTCTCTTTGGAATAAGAGTGAAAGTCATATATATTTCGGACAGTATGAAGCACAAGAGCTCTCACGCAACTATATATTGCAACTATTACAAAATGAAAAGCACAGTTTTTCTATATTTAACATGCCAGTATATTGGAAAGGGAAACAGAGAATACTGAAGCCTGGCATCCAGAATTGGCAAACTCCAAATATCAAAGTTTATTTTCCTAAGGCTAGAATAAGTGGGTTTCCAAAAACATTGTCTGGAGAGCTGGACAAACTGAAACATGCTCTTGGGTTAAGGCTGGAGTGAACCCACATGTTGTCATTTTCAGTGGCCCAGAAAATGACAACATGTCGACCAAACATGATGGCTAGTGAAATAAAACTATCTGAGTAGTTTTGACAATAGCAAGCCTTTTGCAAGATATTACGAAAAGCAAGACAAAATGAGGCTGTCAATTCAGGTCAAAAATACAGTTATGAATAGTAGGTAAACTACCTATCAAGATTATGTAACTTTGATTACCCTAAGAAATATGGCCTTCCCACCAGTATATAAAATGAACTCATTTATGTTCCTGTTCCTTTAATGTTTTTGGAACCCAAAGTGCCATAAAGTTTTATATATGATACATCTTAGCTTTCACCAGTATTTTATCATGATGGAAGTAATTCAGTCTACGTTCTTAAAGAAACTGCATGCCTACAGTATTACTCCATCTGGAATACAGATTTATTTACAGTTATGTGAAAAAGTAAATACACCCCATTTGATGTCTGTAGAGATTCTCAGTCATCCAGGTCATGGTTGTCCCAAATGTGCTTTTTCAGGAGGCAACTTTTTTTTTCTTTTGAAGATAGGAACCAGGAGCGCTACTCAGGTGACCCTGAGGACACAAATAAACTTCCAAGCGCTTCAAGGACCCTCTAAAAGGATGCAAATTACCAGCTGTCTGCAAGGAATATAAATCCTTCTATTACCCACTAACCTGTCAGAGCTAAAGAAGCTTCTTGGATGAGAAGCAAAACATCTTCAAAAGAAAAAACAAGAAAGTCCAGTTGCCTCCTGAAAAAGCACCTTTGGGACACTCCATTTTATGTTTCAACTTTTTAAATATATTTCAAAATACAGATATTTGATCTTCAGTTCAACAATACCACTAAAGCAAATATAACAAATATCACACACCATTTACATTTTGTAGTCCATCCTGTATTTCAAATAAACCTAAATGCAAATGTCTATGGAAAAATTAAGGACACCCCTACATTAATCACTACCTCAAATATCTAGAACTAATCTCAGGTACAAATGATAGAACTTTGTTAGAGAAAATCTGGGAGGAACCTGTCTTGCTGAAATATCAGACATTTAGTTTCAGGGCTGTGGAGTCGGGAGAATTGGGACATTTAAACTTGCTTTTTTTAAAATTCCAATCTAAATTTAGTAGGTGTCGGAGTCGGTGCATTGTTTGCCGACTCCGACTCCGACTCCACAGCCCTGTTTAGTTTATTTGTTCTTTGCTGTTAAAGTGAGTAGTATCACCATACCTAGATCAAAAGAACACTGAGACCTTCAGAAAGATTACTGATATCTATAGGTCTGGGATTGGATTTAAAAGGAATTCCAAGAACTGGACATTAATGATTCAACTGTCCAGAAGATCATCTACAAGTGGAGATTTCAAACAATTGCCAAATTGTCCCAGTCAGGCCATCCTAGTAAGTTTGGCATGAGAGCAGAACGCAAGAAAATAGTCTCTAAGAACCATAGAATGCTATATTCACAACCTACTGATAGCTCTTGCCACTACTGAAGTCAAAATGCATCAGTTTACTTTTAAAAACAGAGCTGCACAACTTAGATCTACATGGAAGATGTGCCATGGAAAAACTTTGCTATCCAAAAAGAAACCAGGGCAAGACTAAAGTTTACTCCTGGTATTTGCCAAGACCAGGACTTCTGGAACAATGTGCTCTGGACAGAGGAGACAAAGTTAGAGATATTTGGCCAAAGTATATATCATATTTGATGTTTGATTAAAACCAAAGACAGAATTTCACCAGAAGAACCTAATACCAACTGTAAAATGTAGTGGCAGAAATGTTATGATTTGAGGCTGCTTTGCTGCGTAAGGCCGTAGGCAGCTCACCATCACAGAATCCACTATGAATTCTTCATTGTATCAGAGGATGCTTGAGAATAATCTGAGACTATCCGTCGGAAGACTAGAACTCAGACAAATAAAAACTTTGCTACATGACAATGACCCTAAACATTTCAGTAAACCCTCCAAGGAATGGCTGAAAAAAATAAAAAAATGGAGAGTTCTCTAATGGCCAAGTCATAGTCTGGATCTAAATCCCATCAAGATGTTGCAGAATGATTTGAAATTGACGATGTATGCGAGAAACCACTAATCTTGCACAGCTGAAAACATTCTGCATGGAGAAGTGAGAAAATTCCTCCCCATCAGTATTAGAGTCTGATAGACAGTTAAAAGAAACACCTATTTGAGGTAGTTTTCGCCAAGAGGATCCATTAGTCAAGGGTATTCTTCTTGTACAGGAGGAAATGAAATGTCTGTAAAAAAATTTGTTGAATAAATGATTCCAAAGTCAATTCTTCATAGTATTTTTTATTCAATTACATTACCTTTATCTTTACATACTGCATGAATGAAGATAAATATTATTATGTCTCCACTTATTAAAAATAAACTGTACATGGGGTGTACTTAATTTCTCACAGGACTATAATCTCTAATATACATAATTGGTGCATGCCTGTAAATAAAGTTACATTGATATGGATTTCCCCTACAGTCCACTGGGTTATGGGACAGAAAAACGGGGGGGGGGGGGGGGGGATGAAATCCTTAACACAATTATATGAGATAATCTTTTGGCCAAAAATCTTGATTAGTAAAATTTACACATTAGTGTATTTTCATTTTTTTCCCCTAAAATTTAGTTAGCAAATAAGGGAAAATATGAAAGAGATGGCTTAGAAGCAATGAAATACTGGCTCAAAGAGCCTGGTGGCGCAGCAGTTTAAGCAGCAGCTTAAGTGGTGTTTAAGTGACACCAGCTGCCTGCAATTATTGCAAGTTCGAATCTCACCAGGCTCAAGGTTGACTCAACTTTCCATCCTTTCAAGGTAGGTAAAATGAGGACCCAGATTGTGGGGGCAATAAGCTGACTTTGTATAAAAAAAGAACACCGCTTAGGGGGGCCCCAAAAGCCCTACTAAGCAGGTATATACAAAAGTATGAAGGCTATTGCTTAACACATTGTAAGCCGCCCTGTGTCTCCAGAGAAGGGCGGCATATAAATTAATTTTAAAAAAAAACCAACCTCCACTGTACTACTATAGAAAAGCAAGTGATAGAATTTTAGTCCTGCCTATGAATAATTTATTAGGATATTCCAGCAAAGATTTTCTTTTTTTTCTGATTGGGACTATACTATATCATGAAGGGCAGTAAGATTTTTGTGTGACTGCCAGCAAAAAGTGAAAACAGATAATGTCTAATTTAGCAATTCTGGCTGCTTTTTTATCTAATACGTTACAAAGCCTTTATTTATTAATTTGATTTAGGTGCCGCCAGATTCCAAGACAACTCTGTGTGATTCACAATACAAAACAAGTAACAATAAAATAGAACAATACAAGTGAACAACATCAGAATCCAGTGGGAAAAAAATATAAGCAGAAACCCATCTAGCAAGAGGACCACATCTGTTCTATCCCAAGGCCTAGTAGAACAGTCAGATTTATAAGGCCTTCTGGAAACAATCAGAGTGGAAGCCACACACATTTCTGAAGGGAACTTCATTTTGAAAGGGTAGACACTGTGACAGAGAAGACATAGTTCCAGATCCTGACAGATGGCATTGTTTAATAATAATCATAAAAATCTGGACTGTGTCAACTCTGCCAGCTTTTAGTAGTTGGACAGAAACCATGGAAGAGAGGTGGTTCCTCAAATAATCTGGCCTTATGCCATGTGGGCTTGTAATCAGCACACTGATTTGCACCTAGAAGCACAAAGGCACAATGGCTTGTGAAACAATGGTGTCATGTTTGCATATTGCGGGATGTTAAAAACTGCCAGCACCAATATTTTTTGGACCAGCTGAAGCTTAAAAGTGCTTTTCAAGGGGAGCTCCATGTACAGCATACTCCAATATTTGAGTCATGGAGTGACTAGGGCATGAGCGACTGAAGGTCTCCCAACAGAGAAGGGGCAAAACTGTGCACAAGAAGCTATGTAAAGACCTTCTTGGCCACAGCGGCCACCTGACCTTTGACAGGAGCTGGGAGCCAAGAGAACCCACATCACATATGATATACAACCCCATACAAGAGTAGAGATGTAAATACCCTGGACCTGGGAGACCCCAATATTCCACAGCCATTCAATTTGATAGGATTAAGTTGGAGCTATTTTCTCCTCATCCAGTTCCATATCGAATATCCCTTCATTGGAATAAGACTGTGACGTCATCACTTGGCCAGCTCAGGATCCAAATGTATATTGAATATCATCAGCATATTATGCTGGCAGATGATCTCTGTTTCATGTAATGTTGAATACAAGGGGAGAAAGTATTGAACTATGGCACTCCACAGGACTGATTGGAACAAGCCATGAAGGAAGAGAGTAAACACTGTTCCCAATTTCCAACCCCCACAGCCAACCCAAGATAATTTGCTTTCTCTAGAGTTCTCTGCAACTGCAGCCAATCACTTGCTCAATAACCTTCCTTAAAAAGAGACAATTGGAGACAAGATGCTAAATTGTTCAGAATAATTGGATCCAAGGACAGTCTCTTGAGGAGAAGGCACATCACCATTTCTTACAAGGTTGAAGGCACCACTCTCTCCCAGGCCAGTAACACAGCACAGACTTAAATGTAAATCATCTCCCAGACCACCTTACTGACTCAGGGGGGGAGGTCCTGGATCTAAAAAACAGGTGGTCAAATAATTAGCTGGCAGAATATTAAGCTAAATGTAATTATATTAGATTATTCAAATGGAAGAACACATCAAAGAGATGGAAACGAGAAATGAAATACTTCCTACCCTGAATTCAGCTGGCAAGGCACACTCTGCTAGCAGAGCGAGGTCCTCCTGCAACCTTGAATCACCTGATGGTTCAATTGTAAGCACCTTTACACAGGTGCCTGGCTTGGAAGAAACTAAAAGAAACAAAAGCAAAAATATCAAAACTTTAAAATAGTGAATATTTTATTGACATGATCTTCTAACATGAGCTAGAAATATTCATATAGATAAATTTCAGAGTAATTAAGTCCAGAAAAGAAAGGACATATAGTAAGAAAGCATTTGTTGGATAAAATTGCTTGCATTCATTTGGAGCCGACTTACAACTATACTGCTACTTACAGCTATACTGCTACCATGAGAGCTGTGGTGGTGCAGTGGGTAGAATGAAGTACAATGCAAGCTACTTCTGCTGGCTGCCGGCTACCAGCAGTTCAGCAGTTTGAATCTCACTGGCTCAAGGTTGACCCATCCTTCCAAGGTTGGTAAAATGAGGACCCCAGATTGCTGGGTTATACTAACTCTGTAAAGTCCTTAAAGAGGGCTGTAAAGCACTGTGAAGTGGTATATAAGTCTAAGTGCCATTGCTATGAACATGGGTTGAGTTTGAAGCGGTTGGCTGAGCTTGATCTGTTGACTCCCAGTGAGGTAGGAGGCTTCTATCCCACCTTTCTTCTAAGAACTTGAACCAGCATACCTAGGGATCTCCCTTCAATTTTTTTTAAAAATTTGATTTATATGCCGCCCTTCTCCGGAGACTCAGGGTTGCTTACAATACATTAAGCAATAGCCTTCATACTTTTGAATATTTATACAAAGTCAGCTTACTGTCCCCACAAACTGGGTCCTCATTTTACCTACCTTAGAAAGGATGGAAGGCTTGAGTCTGGTGAGATTCGAATTTAGAGTAATTGCAGACAGCTGGTGTTAATCACAATGCTTTAGTCTGCTGAGCCACCATACTGGCATCTATGGACAGCATGGTACCCAAATGTCTTAAACCAAAGTACTTTAAAGTCCGCTCACTTCCATTAGAAGACTTGACTTTAGCCTGACAGTTTCTGCACGATATAATTTCAAGATTCAAGAGATATATACAGGAGATTTAGTGTCATTTTCTTTTATTTCACCATATGGTGAAAGATATTTTATTTTGGACTTTGATCTATTGTTCAGTTTTAGATACTATGATTACCGATTCTAGTTTGGTGAACTAGATATTACAAAATAGATAAATTTGCTTTTGGTAATTAATATAGGAGAAATGGCTACTTTTCCATTTTCCTATAAAGAATGACAGTAAGAATGGGAGGCTTACCAAATTCATACACCTTTTTACATTTGGTTTCCAAGTCTTCAATGAGATCTTGGAGTTGACATTGTTTGGCCAATCTCTTGCAGTCATTTACATATTCTACATCTATGTCCAAACATCCTGGTAAAGAAAAGAAAAGTGCTAATTATCCTTCCACTTCATTCTTTCAATTCATCCCTTATTGTTTACCCATGTCCTCTGAACTCACTCTCTCCCTCCATACAACCATAACTATAAACTAAACTCCAGCACCACCCTGTGGTTAAAAATAACACCAATTAATACTTTTGTGAATAAAACAGGTTATATAGTTATCTTAAAACTATCTTCTAAACTATTTTATTAGCATGAAGCCTAAGAGGATTCTACTCTTTTATTGCTTTTAACTCTTTATATTTCTTCTTATTTTTTCCCATTGAAAATCATAGACTTTGGTAGTTGTATAACTACCAAAAATTATGCTACTAAATTTCAATTTCTGAGGCAGGGTGTCACTAGTAAATACTTGAACATTTGTCCAAATCTTCACAGGTGTATGAGGAACATAATTAAAAACAAAAACCTCTCTTTAAATCCCTTTTTAAAACTTTCTGGAAATCCTAACCACATTCACTTTGGTGATTATTACTAATTATTTATGTATATATGATGGCAAACTGGAAAAACACTTTAGTGATATCAGAGCATTACTGTCCTAGGGCATGTCAAATTTTTCAACTTTCAATTTCCAAACATTAGGGATGCTCAAAAGTGACATGCCTTGGGGATTGTAAATATATTTTGGTTACTTTAATATAATTAAGATGTGCTTGGTGAATAACTACATAAGTATAACTTTTTAACCTTTTGTTTGTTTCATGATATCCACTCAATTTTGCTCTGAACATCCACACACTATATAATTCTAATCCAGAGCAAAAAAGCCGCCCACCCATGATCTATTGATTCCCAGAATCCTTCAAGAAATTCCAACAAATCTAAAACTTTGACAGGAAATATCAACAGGAAATTTATGTAGAACCTCTTACAAATAAGAAATAAAATCCATAGTTTTAATATATCACATTAGATTTACCTGTATAGAGGTATTGCAGAAGGGAACTAAAGGCTGCTGGATTGATCTGTATATGGAACAAATGAGTTATATACACACTTTTGAAAGAAATAATAACATAAATGAGACCTAAACTTGACAGTAAACAGGGCCTAGAATTCTGTTGGCTGAATTGGGCAGCTACAGCTGGTGTTAAATGCAGACTCATTTGCAATATTGGCAAGTCTCATTATCATGTCCTATAACGGTTATAACACCCCTGCTACAAGGGATGCCATGTTTACTACTTGGCTTCTGGCTGTAATTCAATATGTTGGTGCTTATACAAAGCCCTGCATGGCATAGGGCCTAGCAATTTGAGGGACCATATGCGTCATCTGGGGTCCACTCACCCTGAGAACTCTGACAGTTGGCTTGCTTCAGATTCCATTAATTAGGCAAGGTCATCTATGGGGAACCTAGAAAGCAGGATTACTCTGTTGCTGGATCTGCTGTTAAAACAGCTCCCTCCCCCATCACTCCAGAAATCCACATGGCTCCCACTTTGTCCATATTCAAGCATTTTTTTAATTTCCCCCAGGCTTGAGTTAAGATGGATGGATAGGCCTCTTTGAGGGGAGCTTTGCTCTACCAGGTGGCCACTGTTTTATGAATATTGTTTCTTTTTAGACTTTTTCACTTTCTGAATCTGATCGGAGCCACTGGGAGTTGACTGGCCAAAAAAATAAGCAAACAAGTTTAAAACTTCCCTTCAGTACTTAAATTTTAATGGCAAGAAGCCACCTATTTACAAATTATGTAATCAGTTGGGTCAGATTTAGGAATATACAACAAGGTGGCAGAAGCAGACTCCTTATCCTGTCACTTTCACCATCTTAAGACACATTAAGCCCCCAGGTAACATTTGCTGGAAGGCTGAATGTTTTGCATGAAAAATGAGTTGGGAAAGTGGTTTCCCATAATTCTAATAAAAAAGTGTTTTATGTGATCTAGACTGCTATGAGAGTTCATCTTTCTGATCTCATTTTCATTTTAAAATACTGAAGAGAAATATAAAACAGAGGCTCAGTTTTCAGTACCTCTTAATTCTAATTCACCTGCACCGCAGATTAATGTATCTGAAAGTGGAAATGTGTGATACTTCTGTTAGCATGATCTTAATGGTAACTCATAATTCCATCACTTTGCAATAAAATTTGTTGGGATCTGTTTTTGACAAATGACAAGTAAAGTCTCAAATGTAAAAATATTCAGGAAAAAACGAAGATTGGATTTCTTACCAATGGATGTTTCAGTGCTATGACATTCTTCCCCTTCCACTTGGTCTCAAACATTTCTGCAAAATATGCACTTCGAGCACCCAGTACACATCGATGAGCACAGAAAGACTTCCCATGAACAATAAAAACAATGTCACTGTGGTAACCCTGTTCTAGAAGCCTACAAGGAGATTGAGAGGGAAAATAGTTTCATGATTGAACAAGAACAGTGTGGAATAATTCAACTTGACATTTCTATACACTGAGAGGAAACATCACCACCTTCCCACCCACCCCCAAAGAAAAAGGTTAGAGCTGTAAAATAGCATTATTAATCTTGTATTTGTTAAATCCTATTTATTTTTCTTATTGTACTATTGTTACAGTTTTTACTCTGGATGATAAATTCTAAAGATATAACACCAGTCACAACTGTGTAAAGAAAGAACAGTTTTAAACACCATTGTAGTTTTTTTTACACACTCTATCTCCTTAACCACTTAAATTCCTGGCAATCAAATCCTGCGCTAATCCTCTCTAAAGGCCTTTAAAGAAGCCATGTCTTTCACTGGGCTTCCACAGTAAGTGCACAAATCATCTCTTCGGCTCAAAGACATATTTTTTTGAGTCTATGCAGATACTGGGCAAGTCCCTGCAAAGGTATGGCTTCTTTAAAGAGCAAAATACAGCTAGGGAGAAGAACTAAACCCTGCATACTTCTATATAACAGAGTCCCATAACTTAAAATCGTCACTTTTATTGGGAAGGCATGATAAGAAATAGGCCCATTGAAAATATGTTGACTGTTGTTACAAAAAAAAAAAAAAAAAAAAAGCTGCTTTGGAGTAGGGATACTCAGAAAACACCATCAACCATGTACAATGATACAGCCCCTTCTGAAGATGACTCTTTTGCCAACATCAGAATATAGCTCTTTACCGCTGAAGAAATGCATCATAGTAATCCCTCTTCATGCACTTGGCTGTGATCTGCTTATATTCCTTCAACACTCGCCGAATAGCATCATTCAGAGCTCCATATAAGCAACGTTCACCATCGAAGGTGTTTGCTTCACATTTTGCACCTGTAGGGAAGATCAGTTTACATAATGTAAGCATGTTCCACGTGATATAACACATTTTTATCAGTAATATTTTTAGAAGGGTGACTGACAGAAACCAAATAACTTCTATAGAGACTTTAGATATCACTGCAATTTTTTAGGTCCAAAGAAAAGCTTATGAAATAGAATGAAATCCCATCCAGTGTCATCCACTTAAAGACCTCATTTAAGACTATGGATCAATATTTTAGAGAAAGTACATTTTTATTGAGCGTGAATTATAAAATTATAAAATGAAAACAGAAATCCTGTAGTGGACAAATTTAGGTCCTCAAAATATTAGAATATTACATGAAGCTACTCTATTTGGCTGAAATAATAGAGAAAAATCAATTTCCATACAAAATATAAGATATTTAGAAAAAAATAAATAATAATTTGATTTTGTCATTACATTGAGTTGAGTATACTATAATAATACTCTCAGCTACGTTACATTTCATTTCTAGTTAGCTAGTCTTCATGTAGCTACAGTTAAATTTTTTAATTGTAAAATATCTTATACCTATATCCCTAATTTTAGAAAAGCAGCAAGTCACCCCAAGAAAATCTTCATGTATTCATGAATGTGCTTTGCGATTTAAAACACAATCTCCTGTTTTAATGTCTGACCTTTATTTTCTCAGGTAAACTTTCCTGTTAGAAGAATTGTATAAAGCTAACTGCATTCCTTTTTAATATATTTTCCTTGCAATCAATTATTATGAAACAGTGTATTAATTCTCAAGAACATATGGATAAAGACATAGGTGAGCAATGGCTTGGTTTAGATGGATCTCTAAGCCAAACAGCTATTCTTGGTTTTCAGGTTTCTTCTACTATGCATTTCATAGATAACAACAGCTGGCCATTTCTAGCTTGCTTTTGAAGTGAATGTATTTCTGGTGTAAAACTTGGTCCAGTTAGATCTCCATCTAATCTAATTTACCCTGTTAAATGTATCAATATGAAATGGAACAGAAACTATGTTACATAAAATGTCACCAAGTACTCTCCAACCTTCTAAAAAAAACCCCAGACCCATAAACAGAAAGGGAAGAAGACTTCTTTGGTGTTAGAAACAAATTGAAAGGAACTATAATTTTCATCATAGCAAGTTTATTAGCTGACTTAACAGTTCCAGTTCTAGAGGGCATAAAGTAACAACATATATTTATTTCTAGAAGAATATATCAGTCTTCTTACCATTGGCTAGAAGATATTGCACAAGTTCTTCATGACCACAGAGACAAGCATAATATCTATAAAAGAAAACAGTGAGATCAGGCACTTGAAGATATTCTAATATCTCCCTCTCAATCTCTGTTGGAGCTAAACATACTGAGATCCTTTAGTCGTTCTTTGTAGGCTTGCTTTTCTGGCCTTTCACTATCCTGGTATCCTTCCTTTGAACTTGTTCCCCTTAAGGACCAGACACAGTACTCCACATGAGGTCTGACTAGGGCAAAGTAAAGTGGAACTATCATTTCCTGTGATTTAGACAGTGGTGGGATTCAGCTGGTTCGTACCACTTCGGGAGAATCCCATCACTGAATTTAGACTTTATGTTCTTATTAATGCACCAAGATAGCAACTGTTTTTTAAGCAGCTTAATCACTGCTGGCTAACCTGTAACCTTCTATCAGTAAGGACACCCAAATCGCTTTTAAATGTACTACAGTCAAGACAGGTCTCCCCCACCACATTAAGATATTACAGGCATCTTCACTTAACTGCTGGGCTAAGTTTATAACTAGTTACAACATCCACAGAATGGGCATTTTATAGTCCATAATGCACTCACAGCAAAAGGGTGTGCAATGCCTTCTGCAATCACCTGACTGCATGTTGGGCAGGTCAGCTTTATGTCCAATTGTGAATTCCACAGTGATGAGATTTGTTATGTTTTTTGCTTGTTTTCTGGCCAAACGAAAACCCATTCAAATGAATGGATTTTCTTTAAAACCAGGGCATTTGCTTAATGACTATATTTCATCTTGAGGAATCAAGATAAAACAAAGTTTAAGTAAGTTGTCCAGAAATTGCTTAAGCTTTTAAGGCAAAACCACCCCTTTGATTTTTTTTCCTAGATTCAGATTGATAACCAAAACAGGACTGATATAATCACAATTTTCTGAAATCCAATAACTTGGATAAAGTTATGTTTTCCTACCTCATAGATAGCAGACATTCTCACCTATCCCACAATGTTGTCTTTCAACCACTAGTAATGCAAAATAAATTTACATAAGCTGTTTCCTCACCACCCTCTGAAAAACTGTTCTCATTTCCCCCCCAATTTTCAAAACCAATCAAACTCACATTCCAATAAATTAATCCTGTGCTAGTGGGTGTTAGTTTTCTCACTGTAGAGACTGCCTGCCACACTTTATGCCTTGTACCATCTAGCTGGCATTATGTGCTGTCATGGACTGTGCTATATCATAAAAGCTCTCAACTTTTCTGATATACTGCCCTCCAAATGTTTGTTAAGATACACTACTTCTGAAGGTGGTAATGCTCAGTTTTTCTGTTTGGAATCAAAAGACAGCTGCTTACAGTGTATATGCGTTGCTTTCTGTGAAGATCTTTAAGAACCATAGGAAGCAGTTGGTCAACTTGACAGAGAAAGGAGCACTAGTTTATAGGCACTCCTATTTTGGCAAATGGCTAACTAGAACCAGACTGAACAATGACTGAAGACGTTTTCTGCAAACTCCAAGCTTACAAATTTGAGGCAGCATGCTAAGAAAATGAGTTCTGCTTCAAAAATAATATAGCTCCAAACATAAATTGAAAAAAAAAAAGAGAATTAACGTTTCCATGCTACCGGCTAATTCACATTTTTCTAGCAACTTATTCAAATGGCCATTCTCAAGCAATGATAAAAAATTCTATTGTTACCCATAATACTTTTGCAAAGGAAGAAAAGTATCCAGGTTGACAGAGGGGTAAATACTAGAGTATTCATCATACATATAACCTGGGAGAGATTACTTAAAAAATACTTATAACAAAAAGCATTTTCTTTTCAAAAAATAGAAAAGATAAGAGAAATGCTGCAAAAACTGAAAGACCTTAGTTTTTCTTAAATCCCCGTGTAAGTTAACAAACAGTATGGGTGTCTCAAGGCCAAAGCACTCACAAAGGGGTACTGTCCCATTTGTCTCGGACATTGATTTCAACATCTCTCTGTTCAAGAAGGTATCTGAAAGACAAACAGACAATTTTAATAACTAAGAAGCTATTCCAACACATTTTATTCATGGGTTGAGTTTTCTTTTTATTACAAAAGTATCCCAGCAATGGAGGCCTCTCAAAGCCTCAACCCAAATAAGTGAGAGTCAACCAAAAATATTTTTGCACATTACACTAATCTACTGCTTTCCATTTGTCTGCCTACTACAGATCAAATCTAACTTTCGTGTGTGCGTGTGTGTGTGTGTGTGCGCGCGTGTGTGTGTGAATCAAATAACTGAAGTTTTTAAAGGTTATTTCTCAAAGATATTATTGGTAGGAATACAAATATTGTCCCTTTATATTAGGAGCATAAAGAAATAGAAGCATGCAGCAAAAGCTGCATTGGTTTCCACTTGGTTTTCAGGTGCTAGTTATCACTTTTGAAATCCTTCATGGTTTGGAGCCTCATTATCACTAAAACTGCTTACTCCAAATAGAATCTGCGTGCAGAAACTAAGAGCTCAGAGTTCCCATTCATCAGGAATTAAGGCAGAAGGGACTAGAGACAAGCATTTTCTGCAGAGATTCTCCTATTAAGAAATTTTCAAACATAGTATTGGTCCTTTATACCTAGAATTTAGGAAATTAGCTCTATCTGAGAGTATTTGGACTGGAAAATGAGGAATGCATATGCCAGAGATGAATGGTAGCACAGCAAAGATATAATGCTATTCATGATTTTTTAAAAAATAGTATTCTACTGATATAGACAATATTATTTAGAGACTAATAGGATTTTTACATTGTTTTTCTCCATGCTGCTTAGATTTCCACTGACTGAATAATTTTCCTAAAAACCAGGAGGATGTGAATTCTAATTCTATTTTAGGCATGAAAGCCAGCAAAGTGACTTTGGGCCAGTCATTCTCTCAGCCTACCTCACAGTGTTATTGTTGTGAGGAAAATAGGAGGAAAGACTATTAGGTATGTTCACCACCTTGAGTTACTTATAAAGTAATAAAGGAGGAATTGAAATCAAATAACTGAAATAAACAAAAAAAGCATTTTTTGTTTCTTGAAAAATCCTTTAAGCACTATAAGAATTATCAACTGATTTAGTCTTCTAACAGATTTAATCAGATTTAAATGCTGTGAAGTACATAATATAATCACAAACACAGATCCTCTTTTTATAAATTACTAACAATTATTGTTAGCTTGTATTTTGATTATGTTCTGTTATACAGTAACAATTTTGAATTCTTCTTTGTTACAGGCCACACTAAACTCATCTAGTGGAAAAGCAGCATATAGTTTCAAATTATCTTCAAATAAATACCATGTAATTTTAGGATGGGACTGTATATTTATAAATTGCTTCAAAGCTCATTTCCCATATACTGTATCTCTCTACTTTTTACACTAGCTGTGTTAGGCTATCTAAAGTTGTCAGCTGTTTTAGGGATGAAGTAGAGCTGATAAGCAGGAAAACTTTTTTAGAAAGAATGTAAGAACCAGGGGCTCTGCTAGATGGCAGCATTGACCATAATTTAACTAATGGAAAAACAGAAGAAAATGAAGGCAGGTTCATTCTACTTAATACTTGGATGGTAAAGCACCAGATAATTCCAAGGCTAGACCAAGAAACAAAATAGACATTGTCAAACCACTTCCATGTCATTGCTAAGAAAACTGCAGTAACATATCCATCAAGTCACCAGGAAGTGAACCTAATCAAGGAGGATGTTGGATTTCCCACCACTGTCATGAAACAACTTGAGTAAGAGACTTAATGATACCAAACAGTAGTTGCTTTGGGAGTTAAGTAAATGTGAGCAGGCCAAAATAAGCATGTTCATCATGACAAAATTAAAACAGCATTCTTTCTATCATTTTTGGGTCCCAAATATTTAATATACCGTAACACATATTTGTCTTACTATTTAACACGATTCTAACACACACTTGAAATGAACAAATGTGTGGAATATGCATACACACTTTGCTGCTGTTGGAAGAGAAAAAAATGAAAATGGGAGTGATGAAAGCTAATGAGAATTACCTACGGTATAGTGACTTACGGTATAGCAACAAAGCAAGTGTGAATCAGGCCTTCTTTCATTGAATATTTTCATATATGTAGTGTGGTAAGAAAATTTGGTCATCATGAGAAATGGTGTTAATGCTTCTTTTGAACATCTCACTACTGAATGCTACGAAGCCAGATGTAGTGCATACATAGCCCATTTCCTCCAAAATGTAATTCTCAATCTAGGATATGGGTAGACCTCAATTTACAAATGTAATCGAGCCCAAAATTTATCTTGCTAAATGAGAAATTTGTTAAGTGAGCTTTGCCCCATTTTACAACTTTTCCTCCCACATTTGTTAAGTGCAATTGTTAAATTAGTAACACGGTTGTTAAGTGAATCTGGTTTCCCCATTGACTCTGCTTGTCAGAAGGGTTATAAAAGGGGATCACATGACCCAGGAACAGTGACAAGCGTCTGTATTTTGACCATGTAGGTGCTGCAACGGCCATAAGTGTGAAAAATGGACACAAGTCACTTTTTCCAGTGCTGTTGTAACTTTGAACGCTCACTAAATGAACTGTTGTAAATCGAGGACTACCTGTACTTAAAACACGGTTTTTATTCTACATTTCCCTCAACCTAGGCAACTTTTCCCTTGCATGCCACATAACAAGTGGCTGCATTCTCTGCTACCCTTAAAAGGATGGTACATAAGTAATTAATACTTAGAAGCACTTTCAGTTAAGTGCTTGGAAACACACACGTACATCCCCCTTGTCCACATTTATAAGGTTGGAAGAGTCTGAAAATGCAAGAGCCACTTTTGAAAAGTTCTGGCTGGTAAACAAAACACCCATCGGACTCTCAAGAAACACAAGGGCGGCAAAGCCCGAGAAGCGGGAGTTACACCACCCCATACTACAACCAAACAGCCGACCTCGGGGTGGGGATGGGAGGCTCTAGTTATGCCCCAAAAGGGCCACCCGCACCTTCTCCACCCAGCGCCCCTTAAAAGCCTCGGCCCAGGCCTCACCGCACGCGACAAACGTCGCCCTTCTTGCAGCTGGTGAACAGGTCGCTGGTGTCCATGGCCCGGCGGAAACAGCCGCATTGACCCGGCCTGGAAGGGAGCGAAGGTGGGTTCGGGCAACTGGGGAGCGGGGTGGAGGGCGGGCGAGGCCGCGGAGGGGAACCCGAGCAGGACGGATGTAAACACGACCGACGGGGGCTGAGCCTACCAAGGCCGGCCCTCCCTCTCTCCACCCCGGCTAGCGCGCAGGCCCGCCCCTCTCTCGCCGGTTCGCAGGAGGCTGGACCTAGCGGCGGGAAGGAGGCCAGTCTCTCCCCTCTACCCCGTTTGAAAGGTGAGTCGGGACGGCAACCGGGCCTCAAAGCCCACCTCACCCCACACCCCGTGGCTCAGGACGGTCCCAGCTGCGCTGAGGCGGCAGCGACTCGCCCTCTTCGGACGCTACCGGCGACGGCCTGGCTGCCCCCGGAAGCCTCAGTCACGCCCGGGGATTCGCTCGTTTTGCGACCCTCGCCTAGAAAACGGCGACGCCGCTCGCTTTACTAAGGCTTGAAGAGACCGCGGGCCGCGAAGCCTCTCTCTCCACGCTCCGGAAACCGGACCCCATTTAAAGAGAGCGAGGGCGCTGCAGAAGCGACCGAGAAGCGGAAACGCCTGTTCGGGGTTGTGTGTGTTTTTGAAAAGGACGTGAATTGAAGGCTTTAAAGAAGGCGCCCAGCCCTGGAAAGGAAGAGCTGTTGAGGAAAGGAGGAGGAGAGAAAAAAAAAAAAAAGCCGAAGGATGGAGAGAGAATTTGTGTATGAATTCAAGGCCGGGAACCAGCATTTTCTGCTTACCGTGCCGCTTAAGTTCCCCGTCCAAGAAAACGTTAGTCATTTGCCTAGGCGTCTGATGCTTCTTCATAATTTGCCTTGCTTCGTAGAAAAAGGCTTGAAAGAGTCTCTGACTAAATTCATAGAGGAGGAATCTCTAAAAGATTTTGACAGAGAAGCCGAAGCGGCTCTGGAAGCTGTAAAATCTGGTAAAATGGACTTACACCAGCAGGCGAAGGCTTGGGCCCAAGCTTACACTGAGTCAACTGCTGAGCATGCCAGACCAGAAGACCCCAGCTGGGATGAAGATTTTGCAGATGTTTATCATGACTTGATCCACTCTCCTGCCTCTGAAACTCTATTAAACTTGGAACATAATTATTTTGTTAGCATCTCCGAATTAATAAGCGAGAGGGATGTGGAGCTAAAAAAACTGCGAGAAAGACAACGGGCAGAAATGGATAAGGTGATGCAAGAACTGGGGAAATCATTAACAGATCAAGATGTAAACATGTTGGCAGCTCAGCACTTTGAATCCCAACAGCTACTGGAGAACAAGTGGAGCAGTGAATTGAAACAAACCACAGCAATCCAAAAACAGGAGTATCAAGAATGGGTGGTAAAAGTTCACCAGGATCTGAAAAATCCCAACAGTACTATTGGTGACGAGATCAAAGTCACTCCTAATCAGTGGAGAGAATCTGAAGAAGGAACTGGAAGACTCTTCGAGGACCAGAGGCAATTGGAAGAAAGTTTCACTATCCATTTGGGAGCGCAGCTGAAAACCATGCATAATCTGCGACTACTGAGGGCAGATATGCTAGATTTCTGCAAGCACAAGCGCAGCCACCGCAGCGGAGTCAAACTCCACCGTCTTCAAACTGCACTATCACTTTATTCAACTTCCCTTTGTGGTCTAGTCTTGCTTGTGGATAATCGCATCAGTTCATACAGTGGGATCAAGAGGGATTTTGCAACTGTTTGCCAGGAGTGTACAGATTTCCATTTTCCTGGAGTTCAGGAACAGCTTGAAGTTGTTCAGCAAGTTGTACTTTATGCCCGAGCACAACGCAGTAGTAAGGCCAAAAGACTAAATGAAGCAGGAAACAGAATTAGTGGCAATGAAGAAAAATCTAAGAATGGGGAACAGAATCAATCAAATATTTTTCCAGGAGAATTTTATATCACCCGACATTCAAATCTCTCAGAAATTCATGTGACTTTTCATCTTTGTGTGGATGACAATGTGAGGTCAGGTAATATTACAGCCCGGGATCCTGCAATCATGGGCCTCCGAAATATCCTTAAAGTGTGCTGCACCCATGACATCACCACAATTAGTATTCCTCTTCTGCTGATACATGATATGTCTGAAGAAATGACAATATCTTGGTGTCTGAAAAGAGCAGAACTTGTATTTAAGTGTGTCAAAGGATTTATGATGGAAATGGCTTCCTGGGATGGTGGGATTTCTCGAACTGTTCAATTCTTGGTACCACAAAGTATTTCTGAAGAAATGTTTTACCAACTGAGTAACATGTTGCCACAGATTTTCCGTGTGTCATCTACACTAACTCTGACATCCAAACACTGAACTCTCTTCAAAATTCTACAAAGGATTAATAAAATAATTCTGGATTTTAATACCAGAAACACTTTGATAACTTGAACATGATTGTTGAAATTCCTAACAGAGGCACCTGCAATATATTTTTAAAAAAGTCACACTGTACTTTCATGCCTACACAAAGGGAAATGGATAATGGGTTATTTTTTTTCCATCTTTTTTTGCTGTTTTGGGTTCTAAGCCCTCCCTCTGTTAAATGCTGTTCTAAGGTCCTTCCAACTCTTAGATAACAAGAACTGTAGTAGAAAAATGGGAATCTAAATGTCTGTGTATCACTAGAAAGTAGCTGTATGTTGAAAATATAATTATCAAAGGAAAAAACTGTTGCTTTTTAAAAGATGGATGTATTCATATAGAAGTTTCCTTACCTGTTTTGTTTTGAGAGTGATACCAGTTTGTTACTTCACAGAATAGAATGTTAATACAGGCAAATACAATGATAACACATGGTAAACAGTTTTTATATTACCAGGTGGGAATTTAAATTATATTTTTTTCTGTGGGGCTATAACTCCTACTTTGAGATGGCATTATGTTTTGGTCTTGAGTTCATAAAAGAGATAAACATAGAAAATTCAAAACCACTGCAGTAAATTAAGAGCTTCGGGTTTTTTTTAATAAGAGCAAGGGAGCAATTCATGTCCTTCAAATTTCATTGTGGGATTCATGCACTTTACCTAGCCATATACTGTGACCATTTGCTTGGTTTTAGCTTCATACGTTATGTAAACTTGACGTAGTTTGCAAATCATGGCTTTTAAAACATGATTCACACAATATGTAGAAAAATATAATTTCCCTTGCAAAGACACAAGATATTCTTTCTATACTATAGGTGATGAAAACATCAGAACAACTACATCTTAAGTTATATCTTTCTGCCAGTAGGCAAAAACATTTTCCTTAAAGTACATTGATGGGTTTTGTCTGTTGATTTGATCAAACATGATGCTATTCAGTGATAGTAATAGTGGAGAAAGAGGGGATGGAAGTTGAAGAAATAAATTATTTTTTAAAAGTATAAAAATTAAATCTAATTAAATTAACCAGGCGTGCCTCTGCTCTGTGCTGCTCTTGATACAGACATGCCTCTGTTTCATCTAGATTAAAAAATGAATTTGTAACCCACAATTAATACTAATTTAAGTTTGGTTTTAGCAAAAAACACGTAACTCTAATTAGATTATTTAGGAACCTCGACTGGATCATAGACAATTATTATGACTTTGTTGTGCATAATAAATACAAATTAAGTGAAGTAAAATCATATATTGCCATTTTGGTGGTCAAATTTCCCATTATGGAGATTTTCTAACGTATTTGTCACCTTAGCAACATTTCCAGTTCTTTCCTATTTTCCAGGATCTTGTTAATTAAACTATTGCTTGGATTATCAAAAGAGGCTGTTAAGATCTAATGAAATGACCAGAGTTATGGGTTGCCTATTTAATAAGAACTAAAATCCAAAAGGACTGAAATATTTTACAGATAGTCCTTCACTTATGACCAGTTGCTTAGTGATTGTTCAAAGTTATGACTGACCTCAAAAGTACTTATGACACAGATTTGAAGTTCGAAGGCTGGATCCCCCTGCGGCAACATGATTTCATTTTTGGCAGTTAGCAACCAGCCCACATTTATGGGCAATATATAGCATTCCACAGTCATGTGACTGCATTTTGTTTGCTGGAAACCAATGTTTGCTTCCAGACAGTAGGTTTGCTTAACAACCACTGTTTGCTTAATGACCACTGCATTTATTTAGTGACTGCCTCAAAAAAAATGTAAAATTGGATCAGTCATGACCCAATGACCCTTAATTATGGGCTCAAGGTCATAAATTGAGGATTACCTCAATTTACAGAACAACCATGTAGTATAAAATCTACCTATTTCTTTATATTTCCTCCAATAAATGGAGCTTGGGACTCATCATGTTGAGTTTCTTTAGTTTTTAATAACTATAAATTGCTTTTGTTGAGTGTTTCTTAATTTGGGGCAAATTTGATTTGAGTGGTTATTTTCTACCAGAAAATAATTATAAAATCAAGGTATTTTATATCTGATTGTAATGTTACTTTTAATCAATTCAAAAATTTTGTCTTGTAACATAATATAAATTTTTGAAATCCTCCTTTTTTCCTACTGAGTGATGAATTTAACTTAATTTCAAATTTAGTCATGGCTTTAGCTCTATAGGCTCTGATTGCTAGAACTGTGGCAAGATGCAGAATATATATTTCAATCCATGAATGAGTTAAAATTCTTTTGAAACGTTTGCAGTTATTTGCTCATTTTAAGAATGTTCCTCTCATTTCAAATTCTTTTAAATAATAATTAATTTCCCAGACTTGATACTATTTAACTTTGTTTTCATCATAACACTTTTATAAATGAGAGTTAGATGGATGTGGATTTGATTAGGGAAGCATATTTTCCAATTTTTTGAACATACTCAGAAGAAATGGATGTTGAATTTTTCAGCTTTTTTATGCCTAATTATGACAAGAAGTGCACAAATTTTTAACAATGTTTCTTAAACGTTCCATCTTAAATATCAGTTCTTCTGATTTTATCAAGCTAAAAATAATATTGATACAATTAGTATCATAAGATATTATGGAATTCCAAGAGCACCTTTTTGATGTTTTTATACAGAACTATAAAAATTTGGTCTGCTTTTTTTCTACTGTGTTTACTAATCACTTTTTGTTGAGATTTTTTCATATCTATCTGTCTGTCTCCAAATAATTATTTATTGATTTGAATTGCTGATGATTTGCTCAATATATTTTATATTGTTGTAGGAATATTTATCTAAATAGTGAATTAGAAACACTATGTCATAAACTTGTTAATTTTCCAAAAATTAGAAGAGTATTCATAATTGTATTCATTTTGTAGAAAATCTCTTGTGTTTCATACAATTAGGGCATGACATTGGCATCCTTCAGTCTCAAAAGACTATGGTATCGTGTTCTGGAAAGAGGTCCTAAAACAGCATCTAATTTGACTAAAAAGGCCAATTCGAGAGTGGCCATCCCTTCCACACTGAGGGCAGATACATTCTGTCCCCTGCCCAGCCCCCAGATTTCGCTGGTTCCGGGACTGCCTCTTTGCCTCAGCCTGCCAAACAAGTGTCTCTTCAAATTGGAGAAGGCCATGCTGCGTCTTTAGCCTCCAAGCTGAACGATTGGAGGTCAAAGTTTCCCAGTTGTTAATGTCCATTCCCAGGGCCTTTAGGTCCCTCTTGCAGATATCCTTATATAGCAGCTGTGGTCTCCCTCTGAGGCGCTTTCCCTCAGTACAATACAATTAGGGCAATATCATTAACAAAAAGATTTACAGTAGTTTCTAATCCCTGTATTTCCAAACACATTCTATTTCCTCTATTAAGAGTTCTAATGAAATCGCAATAAGTGAACATCCTTGTTTAGCATCTCTTTTTGTCAAAAAAATGTTGATAAATTTTTGAAGGTTGGTCTTTACCATGAAACTATTTAAGGCTCTCACTCTGCTTCAGGTCAGTATCAGGACTGAGAAGAACTAAAGAAAAGCTGAATTTTGATTTGCTTTGTTTTCCCATAGCTTTTCAAAATGATATATTCTAATCCCACCCCATTAGAAAACAAGATTAACCACCAATTATAATTTATTGAGCAAAATGTAGCTTTAAAAAAAAGTAAATAGTAGTTTAGTGTGACATGTGAACCCAATCTACAGTAATTGAATTCCAAAACTAACCCCTATCTTATCCTCTGATTATTTTCTTCTGATTCTATAAAGAAAAAAAAAGTATATTCAGTAACACCTCTCTCTTCTTCCTACTGTTACACTGATGTTACCAGCACCTATTTTGCTAAAATAAGCAAAATAATTTTGTGCTAGCCAGACTTGATCTGGCTAGCTAAGAAAATTGTATGAGTTTGATACTATAATATATAAAGCATGTTTATAGCAAGATATGAACTGTATTGTGGCTTATCCAGCAATTATTATGGCTAATGTTTGTTATTGACAACTTAGCCCCTAACAAAAATGATTAAATAGTATGCTATGCTATCCCAATTTATGAATGTTGGAATGTACACCATAGAATTGGGTGTTATTTGGAGGGCAACTAACAATTATTGGGTTTGTTCCTTCAAACTACATTTCACTTAATTCACTGTATTGTAGTAAATGTTCATATCTTATGGGCCATTTTGTTATGTATAGTGGGAAAAAGTTTGCTTAACTTTTATTCAAGTTTATTATTGATGGATTGTTTGCTAATGCTCTTGTAGCAGTATCCGATATTTTGTTATGAAAAGTCATGAAGAATAATTTAAATTGCTTATTAGAAATAATTAACCATTTGGAGAAGCAAAAACAATGGATAGATTAAAGGAAGGACTCAAAGATAATTTTGCAAAAAGTCTTCAGAAGTCATGGACATAGGAAAGAACAGAACCCCAAAATTAAAACATTTAAGAAAATGAAGAAATTGAACAGAATTTTCAGAATATATTTGGCACTGTTTCTTGGGAAAAAGCTTTGACTTGGATAAGTTATTCTTTGTAGAGCAAATCCTTTTCCAATGGTAAAGGTGTAGAACTGAACATTTTAACTTCTGGAAATGTTTTTGTAGCACACCATACTAGTATTTATTTTTTTCAAGAAATTTCTAAACAAAACATTTAAATTACATGGAAAAGTAAAAAGATTAATATATGTAAAACCTGTGCTTAAAACTGGTAAATACTTCCATTCTCTCTGATAACTTGCAATTTGCTCTTCTTGGTCTTTACAGATCATTGCTAAAGCATTGTTAACTGAGATTTAATGTTAAATGTGTATTAAGGGACAACAATCTATTGATAGTAAAATAACTTGCTTAATTCTGTAATGATCCATGTATTAGTAAAAAATAAAGACAATGTTGATCCAAATGTGTTATTTTTATTATTACTTGGAGATAATTACTAGGTATAGAAGAGTGCCATAGGCAGTGGCTGAATTCACATATAAGGATTTCATAATAGTTGTTGAGAATAGCAGTGTGTGAACTATTGAGATTTGCAGATCTGTATAAACTAAGATCATAGTGACTTAGTAAATATATAAATCTGACAATTATGGCTTATTAATAAACTTTTTTCTCATTCAATAGCGTTCTCAGAGACTGGACAAGTCGCTGTGGTTTTCTTGGCAATGTTTCTTTTTTTTTTTTTCCAGAATGCCATTTTTTCCTTCCTAGGGACGAGAGAAAATGACTAACCCAAGGCCACCCAGCTGGCTTTGTGCCTAAAGTGGGACTAAAACTCCCAGTTTCCCAGTTTCTAGTCTGAATGCCTTAACCCAGTCATCCCCAACCTTTCTGGCTCTGTGGACAGGTGGTGTTGGTGGCAGTGGAAAGATGGATGGTTCAGCGCAAATTGAGTTTTGCCTGCTCACGTGGCCTGGTAGCAGGCTACAATCTGGGGGTTGCACCCCCCTGCCTTAACCACTGCATCAAAGTGGCTCCCAAACATTATTTTAAGCTAATTTATGACCTAGCCCCATATCTGTAGAAGGGTTATGATTTGTTCCCATGGTTCTTACATTGGCTAAAGCCATGCAATATTTTAAGACCAAATGTGGTTTATCACTAAATCAGAGTAAGCAAAAATGGCTTAATCCAGTTACATTTATTGTTGAACAGCTTGTTTGGTTTACATGCCATGGGACACTAAGACATAATGCGCACAACCACAGTAGCTGGATTCAAACCCAGCCCCAAAAGCAACATTATGGTTTTGTTTATGGTAGATGAAATCTATATGCTCAAGCTTATCTATTAACATAAAAAAGGCTGTATTCACAAACTACGTTTACATTGGGATTATGAGTTAGGCCACTGAAGTTTTTATCATGAAGTGTCAATTTTCTGGTTTTCAGTAAAATGGATTGGTATATAATTGGATCAAATTCTGCTGTAATTTCTGCTGTAATTAAGTGATGAAGGCCACCCTGGTTATATCATAAGGAACCATCATGGATAACTGCAATTTTTTCATTTCCTACTATACCAAAAGTACTATACATTCAATATAATTATTAGGGATGCTACAAGATTAAGATGAAAACTGAGTATATATTTCTCTATTGGGGATCAAAAACAGGAGCTCTGAACTACTTCCTTAGCTGGTTAAAATGTATTTTAGCTCAAAATCTGGCCTTAATACTTACAAAGATATACTAAAATCCAAAAATAATGGAAGTTGACTGGTTGATTCTCCAGTCAAAAGGTAACCATATAGGTGAATCCTTTTTTCCGCCCTGCAAAACATCACAATGGAATTAGTTCAGATTCCTACTATGACTTTGCACATTCTGTATTTTTTTTTCTAGAAGAGGAAATTCAATTTTATTCTCCAGCAGCAAGAGCCCAAAAGTTAAAAATTACCTTAATCAGAAAATTTCATTTTCAGTTATGTTCAGCTTTAAAGTTGACAACAAAGTGACTCAATTTTAACTTATACAATTGCTATATATCACTATATTTTCAAAGGCAGAATATAAACAAATAATGTGTTTTTAATTATAATTTTCACTGTAAATGTATACATTATATAGTTCATATACAGTATTTTTCAAACAGCCCTAGTTTTGAATTTATCATTAACAGGATAACAGATAGGGAAAGAACAGACACAGGAATCTTGTTCTGATCAGAAACTTTATTTCAAAAAGTGCCACTGATAACTAGGAAATATGTACAGTACTGGCAAGTGAAATGACAGATAAAACCATTATATTTTGCAAAAGATAAAATTACGTTGAGAAAATTCTGCCCTTATGTAGGCTATAGAAATTTTTCAGATGAAGACCAATAATGAGAGGCTGCTTAGGAAAAAAAGATTTGGAGACAAGTGATCATGTATATAACCTAAGTGATTTGATATATCGATAGAGTCATCCCTAAATTCAGCTTACTGGTAAGTACATTTACGATTGCAACATCAGTCTTTCAAAGACGGAATAATCTGAATCAATTTATTTTAGTTCATAAATTCCTTGCCCACAGAAGGATTTCACACCCCCACCCCCAGTTCTTGGCAATTGAGTTATTTTACTAATGAAGATTTAGACCCCTATTTTAAAATCACTGCAGTGATCTAGAGGACTACTAACAATCAAATATAATGTACATATCTATGATAAGCCTAAATTGTCTTATGTTTCATGAGATGGACCAAAGGTTTACGATATATTCTTTCCCATCAATAGTACTCTTGAGAGAACAAAATATTAGAGGAGACTTATTTTAATCAGAAATTCATGAAAATTGGTATCCATGACTGACCTAGCTAAGCAACATCTTTATAGCAATCTCTGTGCTTTATTCCCTCAAAGAAATTCAACCCTTTTCAGGCTAAAGATCTTTGAAGTGTGATTACAACAAAAACTAAAGCTGTGCCATAATTTCTTTCATTTATTTGAAAATTTCCTATTATCAGCTTAAAAATTAGAGTGGATTCTGTTCTGTGTGAAGAAATTGTGTGCAAGCCATTACCAACAACAGCAGAAAGATGTTTATGGCTGAGTTCACATCCCATGCTTAATCACAGCAGGATTGGTTTTGGTTCTGTTGTAATATTATTGTGAACACAGCCACCGAGTTTTGTAAACTGCACAAAACTGTACACATTAGTGTTATACTGTACACGGCTCAGGCAAATGAAGCTTGTCCAAACTACAACTCGGCATGATTGGGAATTTGGGAATTCATGATCCTCTGAAAAGAAGGAAGTAACTATAAAGGAACAAATAAAGGAAAAATAATATTGATGTATATAAAGAATAATGTTGAGGGCTTATCCTAATGAGCTATTTTCCCACTAGGAATCTCATTTTTGTATTATAACCCCTACACCTGCTTTTTGAAGCAGAATTACCAATTTCAAAAAACTGGTCATTGATTTGTATGGAACAAATTGGAATACATAATAATATGTATTCGTGAGTACTATCATGGACCAACTCAGAGTTCTTAAGCAACTCTGTTACCATAGTTGAAATTGTTACAAAATTAAACATGTAGTTTGTAGTTTTAATCATGCACTACGCTAATGAACCTATGCTAATAGCTGAAAATGCAAATAATCTGGATGGTTTAATAGTGAAAGTCAAGGAGCACGGTGAAAAACTAGGACAATTGAACAAAACTTAAGACAACAGGTTTAGCAACCATTTTTATAAGAGACAATAGAGAGATTGAAATGATTGATAGTGTCTGCCTTTTAGAATCAACTATCAACAGTAAAAGAACAAGCAATCAAGAAATACACTGCAGACTAGCACTTGGTAGAGTAACAATAGAAAAGATATTCAGATGCCATGATATATCTGTACTGACAAAGATCAGAATTGTGCTGACAATGGTTTTCTCCGAGATGCTCTATGGAAGTAAAAGTTGGATTTTGAAAAAGCAGGATTAAAAGAGACCTTACTTTTGGAGAAGACCAAAATACTGAGAATACTATCCTGAGAATACTACAAATTGCCAAAAACAAACAAATGGATCAAAGAACAAAGCAACATGAAAGTGTCAGTCAAGGCACAAATAACAAGGCTCAATTTATTATATGAAGACCCAGCTTCTTTGGGAAGTCTATACAAAACAAAATGAGAAAAGGATGACCAGCAAAAAAGATTCACTGAAAGATGTAAAGAGCTAGACCTGGGGTTGATCATATATCAGAGAAGGTCTATACCAGTGGTGGGTTGCCCCTGGTTCGGACCGGTTTGCAAGAACCGGTAGTAAAACCGGCGGGAGGCCCCGCCCACTGCCCCAGATTTCATCATCGGTAATCTGTGCATGTGCAGAAGCACATGCTATCCCGTTGAAAACCTGTAGTAAAGGTAAGTAGAACCTACCCCTGGTCTATATATTTGGACCAGTAATCAGCACTGAACTAGTGGCATGTAACCAATCAGTTTTGATCAAGCAGGGAATCACAGTCCTAAGAAAGTGACCAGACAAGTTATTTAATACGTGTAAATAAATATATACCATATTTTTGCTCCTTATAAGATTTAATTTGGCTTTTTGGATATATTGCAGTTTTCCTAAGTGCTAAGTTTAATTTATGGTTTAACTTGCAACCATAGCTGCTAAAATGGTTTGCAATGAAAAAGGAGGCAGGGACAGTTTCCGGCTGCAAGTTTCCAGTTTAAAATCTAAGACTAATGTAATTTCTAACAACAGTTGGAGTTATGCCTAAATCCATGACAATTTACAAAGTGTCTCATCATTTGTGAGGGATTTACAATGAATTTACTATATCCTATTAAATGATGTTTGCAAACTAGTTTGTACTAACTCTATTTTCCCCCCTTATTTTGGTCTTCATTAACCAGTCATTTAAATTTGTAACTTTAAGACAGAAGCACCCTTACTGAGCATAAGATTGATACTTTAAAAGCTGATTTTAGAGTGGAGACAGCTGAGAGTTTATACTGCACCTTCAGTTGTAAATCAAGATGTATAAAACCAGAAAGCTTAAATCATATGGTTAGCCAGTAGCCCCCAAATTTGGAGAGATGGTAGAGAAATATGAAATTCTGAGAACAGTCATAGAACTAGAAGGGATGACAGGTTCTCATTTAGCAATTGCCTCAGACAGTGATTGCTTGCAGTTACAATGGTGATGATAAAGTCATTTTGCAACCAACTCTCACATTTATAACTTTTGCAGGTTTGTAAAGTATAGGAAAACTGAAGTAAGCACAGTTTCACTTAATGACTGCATCAGGTAAATGACTGAGTTACCAGGCTTTAATGTGGTTGCTAAATGAGGACTACCTCTATTTTAGAAAACTCCCTAGTATACATTCTTACCTATCCCTGCCCCCCCCCCCTTTGAGGTAGGGGTATTTTCAGAGAAAGAATTTTCATTTATTAAGAAAGCTTTTGAGGTTCTTGTGGAACCTAAAAGCATTCGTGGAAATAAGAATGATGACAGAGGGTGATACTTTCCTTTATAGTTAGCAAGCTTCCCATTACTGTAATTAAAATAATAAATATAACGGCTTGGTTGAGAACTCACAGGCAGCATGAGAAATATTTACATGCACTGCATTTGTGATCCCAGCACTAAATCAAACCACAGTATGGCTTAGTGTGATATATGAATCCATGCATGCATGTATAGAGGGCACAATTTCCAAGAAGTCAAGGATCTGGGTTGCCATACAGATCCAAGGAAATAGTCATTTCCCATAATCTCTGAAATCTTGCTCTTCTATATCTGTGACAAAAAGTCATGTGCCATATTGGAACATCTTTTGCAAATGATTTATTGGCTATCAACAAATTACCAACACAGTAGATCTCCATAAATTATGGTAATATATATTATTCCATACAATCCGGAAATCATAGCAATAGATCTTCTAGACATTTGATTAAGAATTTTCATCATTCATGCTTGCATAATTTCATATCAATAAAAAAAGGCTAGTGAAAAAGTATTTCTGCAATTATTGAGAATTATTCTTTCTTCTTTTTAAAACTAAAACACAGCCCAAAAGTTTCAGATCTAAACAGGTATAAAGGCAATTTTTAAAATCCATTTTGCAAAACATTTCTTCTGTTCTTCTTTGGGGGGGGGGTGTAAACTTGCCTTGTAATTCCATTCTAACAGCACAAAGCTTCCTTCTTTTCTATGTTATTTTCATCAGTTAAAATTCTCTGTACGTCAGAACTGTGTGCATTTACTTGGTTGTTGGACATTAATTTCCAGGAACCTTTTGGTGAGATATTTTAGGATGCTTGTAGATAAGGCATGGCATTTATTATATGTTTCCTTTACTTAATTTTTATCCTAATTGTCCTTCAAGTGAACTCTAAAAGATTGCACCTTTTTTCTAGAGAACACTTCTTGCAGCATTAATATACAAACCTTCTTTTGGCTTTTGTTCCATTATTTTCCTCTATAAGTGATTGTTAACTCGCTAAACACAGCATATTTTAAAGACTTGTCAGTTAATACCAAGTACTGAAACAGTACTGAAATAATTTGTGGGTGAGTATAGAACGGGGTAGGTAGGGAACAAAAGTAGCTTGAATTTTTCTGGGTCTGTTCTTCTTAGCCACCAGATGTCAATGTGGTGCAACATAAATTGCCAAGATGGCCACAAATTTAACTTGTGGAAGAGGACCATCTCCTGTGTTAGTCTTGCCCATTATTTTTACCATGTTGCTTGATTTCAATAAAGGCAATATCCAGCTGAAGTAGATAGTTAGGATTGCTTTTCTATGACTACCTCCTATGCTTGTACAGTAGCTCATAATTTACGGACCTTGAGTGCTCTCAGATAGGATTGTATTGCGCAATTATTCTGCAGTTTACTCCTTAATGAGTTTTTTTCCCCATAGTACACAAAAAGATTGGAAAAGCAATGGAAAAGCAGGAAATATAATAGATTAAATGTGACAGTGTCTGAATACTTTATGAAATTCTTTAAATGAGGGAAGGCGATGGCTTAATAAAAGCCTTGTCTAGATTGAAAGCATTCTTTGCCTTACAACCTACAGTTAACTATCACTTTTTAAAAATTATGCAAGTATAATAAATAAGCATTTTAAAAAAAATTAATTGAAGCTATTAAAAACCAAAATAGTAACACAAGAAACAGTGTAGCATTTGATCATATCTATGTTGTTTCAAGGCATCATGTTGTATTGATAAACTGTCATATAGTTTTTGTTTTAAAAAAGTTGGTTGTAAATATTTGCAAATTAATTGCCCTGCCTTCTTACAGAAAGAAAGGATTATCAGTTAATATAATTATTGAGAAATCAAGCAAAGATTGGTTATGAAGCAGAGGGCATTTTTTTTTTTGCAAATATGTCTTCAGTTCACTTCCTTCTCTCCCTCCCTCTCTCCCTCCTTCCCTCCCTTCCTTTCCCATCAATAAATCTATTGTTAGTTGAAAGTTTTGAACAGGTAAAAGAACAGGTCAGTTCATTACATTACTATAACAAATTATTAGCTGTTATAACAAAATTTCTTAACTCACCAAGATCTTGGTATAGAACAGCCTGATAAGAAAAAAGACTAAGACTGAGAAAAGAGAGAGTAGAGATTATGGGTGTTCAGAACCAAACGATGGTTAGGATTCTATAACATGATAGCCTAAACCCTATTAATTAGGTCATATAACATGCTATGGCCAACAATGGTATGGTTTAATGTGAAGCCCTTGTTCATGTTAAGATTCGGATAAGACTGTAGATAGATTTCTATAACACTGTGAACCACAATCTCCCTGATCTAACTTTAAATTTGTCCATTGTATATGAACCCAGCCACTGAATATGTTGGTTGGGAAAAATTCCCTAGGCAACGTAAAAATCCACCCCAGGGAATAATTCGAAGCAAATTGCATGTGACAGACATCTTATGAAATCATGCAGACAACATACGAAACTGCAAAAAGGCATGATGATGCTAGCCTTGCTTTATGTCAGAGCTGCTGGCCATGAAAAACAGTTTAACTTGTATAGTAAAAGCAGAACTTCATGAAAACATGAAAGTAGCTGTTAGTTCCAAATTGATAAACAGAATGGTTTGATTAATTAGTCCTGAAACCAGATAGAACAAGATAATAATAATAATAAAATAACTAAATATTATTAGCTGTAGACCAGACAAGAAAAAAATCTTGAAAGTGGTGTCTGTGTCATGGAAATCAACAAAGAGTTGGGTATTAGCACTTGGGAATCCTTGGTCTTACTCAAAAATCAGTACACTCAGTATGGCATCTGCACACAAGACTATGCTTAATATCCTTCTAACATGCAGAGGAAGAAAAGCCAAAAGAGGAATAAAGTGACAGTGACATGAAAGAGGAATCTTGGATTGTAAGACATTTTGTGAGACATATTTGAAGACAAGTTATATTTATCCTACCCTGCTGTCTTTAATACCCACTAGCATCCTAGTGTCTAGTGAGTGTCACAAAGAGGAGGGGATCAACCTATTTTCCAAAGCACCTGAAGTCTAGACAAGGAATAATGGATGGAAACTGATCAAGGAGAGATTCAACCCAGAAATAAGGAGAATTTTACTGACAGTGAGAACAGTCAACCAATGGAACAGCTTGCCTTTAGAAGTTGTGGGAGCTTTATCACTGGAGGCTTTCAAGAAGAGACTAGACAGCCATCTGTCAGAAATGGTATAGGGTCTCCTGCTTGGGCGGGAGGTTGAATTAGATGACCTACAAGGTCCCTTCCAACTCTGTTATTCTGTTCTTTTATTCTGTTCTAAATCCCTTGAGGCACAACTGAACAAGATCTTTTATAATGGATTGCAGTGTGTAGAAGGAAAGATAGGCAATATTTCTAACCTTACATTTAAATAAACATTTTATTGTCATGTTTAAATGGTGCTATTTTCTGCCACTCATATTCTGTCCCAAAGATGGCTGGTTAGCATACCCTACAGTAATTTGACAGCAAAGAATAACCAAATTAAAAAGCAAAACAAATTTAGGGAAATATGAGTGAAAGAAAATAAATGTGATGGCGCTTCTTTTAATCAAGATAACAAAAACATCAGCTACAAAGACAGTTATAACTAATTATTCCTCATAATTCCTGATATAGATAGGACAAAAAAGAGACAAACAATAAATCAAATGAATAAAGAAAGATACAAAAGATCTCAAAACAGCATCAGTTAGAAATTAAGATGCATGTATCTCCCCCACAAGAAGGAATATGTAATCTTGAAATATACAATTTACACAAGTTTACTACCCCAACTGGAATCTAGCTAGGGATTTATTAATAATTTTACCTCTATTTCAACAACACTGTCTAAGAGAAAGCATTTATATAATATTTATATACATATATTTATCAATGAAATTAAACTGTACTAAAAATCATTTTATGTCTTCTGGGGACAGATTTCAGTTCTCAAAGTGAGCTACAGATGAGATACACACAGATTTCATTTACAAATTATTGTCAATTTTCTTTCAGTACATATGAATTTTTATGAGCAATTCTTCTTTAAAGAGCAACTTGCGGTTCAGCTGGATATTCAGTCAGAAATCTACTGTTTTTCAAAATAAGAAACTATGGGATGTGTGCAATGTGGTAATGTTCTGGAGAGAACAGAGCAAAAAAAAAAATACAAGATTATTTATCAACGTTGAATATATGTGACTGAATCAAATGCTGCTTATATGATTCTTAAAAGAGTTTCTGGAAAAAGCCCTGGGGCATTGTGGTTTAATCAAGTCTTTCCATTTTTATGAGAAATCTTGGCTCTAATTTTGATCTCAAGGGCTCTAGTAAACTAACCAAATTTATTTAAATAAATCTTTTGCTCACACAGATCAAGTGAGACTAAACCATAATGTATTGCATAGCTATAGAACGGCATTCCCTATGTGTTTCCTCCAAGATCAAACAAGACTAGAGACAGTAATTACCTTCCTTCTCATAGGAACTAAATTAGCTGCAGTGAAACACCTCTGAGACTGAAACTATTTATTTATTGCTATTCTGGTCTAACTGCCAGTCTTAAGAACTTACCCAATTGATATATTTAAGAGAGAGCACACAACTCCATATTTTCTTATTCTCTATTTCTTTTCCCATTCCATTTTTGTTCTTATTCTCTCTTTCTCTGCAGGAAAGGAATCAAACTACTTCGCCCTATCATTTCATTGAAATTTGTCATTCGTCTTCTCATCGTAATTTACTGCTGCTTTTTAAAATAAAACCTCAATTTTTCAACTTCTAAAATTATAGAATCATCATCCTATCATAGGATGTGTGCTGATTTTCAGAACCAAAGAGGCTGGGGAAAAGATTTATCCTCATGTGGAGTCTCAGTTTGAACTGGACTATACTACTGTCCCTTCATGGTAACAAAAAAGGGAGAAAGAACACTACATAACCATAGGTTAGTTCACCCTAATGCTGTATTTAAACAACATGGCACTCAGAGCATATGGGTAATCGTAACAGTGTGACTTTTCTTGGCAGTTCTTAGCTGCCCAACAATTGCTGATACCAAAAATAGATGATAGATGATAGGTAGGTAGGTAGGTAGGTAGGTAGGTAGGTAGGTAGGTAGGCAGGCAGGCAGGCAGGCAGGCAGGCAGGCAGGTAGGGATAGATAGATAGATAGATAGATAGATAGATAGATAGATAGATAGATAGACAGACAGACAGACAGACAGACAGACAGACAGACGGATGATAGAAAATGATAGATGAAGAGATAATAGATAGATAGAAAAATAGATAGATAGATGGATAGATGGATGATAGAAAATGATAGATAGATGAAGAGATAAGAGATGATAGATAGATAGATAGATAGATAGATAGATAGATAGATAGATAGATAGATAGATAATGTTTTATACCCACAATTTCTGTCCACTGCTGGCTAGAAGAACACATTTAAATGAGTAGATAATATGATATGCACTAAAAGCCAGCCATGGTCATGGAAGATGTTTGAGAGAAGAGCTAACTGGTATGCATCTGATGTATTCCTGACTAACCATCTGTTTTGCTTATCATGTTGTCTGAACATATTGAGTCTTGTTGAAATGTTAGTAGGAATTTATTCTATATTAGGAAAATAGTTTTCTGTATTCTCACCAACAAAGCTAGAGTAATTTAGGGCCATGTCTAATCCTGCAGTTTCCACTAAGAATTTTGGATCCACATTAAGGAGCTTCTACTGCAAAGATAATTATCAAGGTAAGGAAGTCATGCAATCTATCAAATGAGAACCTAAAGTCAGGGCAATACAGAACACCAGGACTTGTGCAGAATATAATTTCTTGCCTAAACACAACCATTCATAGAAGTTCAAAAAAATGCTGCCCACAAAAAGATGCCTTAGCCTAACCATTTGCCCGTCTGTGGTACATGGTGGCTTTAGGAGAAAGTCTCACAAACTTCCACTAGGACAACTAAGCAACAGGATCAGTGGTGAACTGACTGAAGGTATTAAAGTTATTTCCCAAAGGAATATGCATTTTTCATCATGACGTCTCCTATTGCACTTTTTGAGACAGGTTATGAACCCAATTATTCTGGCTGCTCTATTATCTCCATCAGCAAATCTTTCAGGAAGCATCGTGTTGGGGCATCACACCATTTATTTTTCAAACTTGGCCATTCTCTTCTACCAAAAGACTAGAGCAAGTGCATCTTAATGTGATTAAAGCATTGGCGCTACTGACAGCAAGAGACAAACATGCCCACCCCCACCCCACCCCCTTGGCTCAGGGTGGCCCTTCTGGCTCCAGGACTGTGCTAATGCTTCAGAGCAGATCTATTCCAAATGGACAAAAAACGAGTTCCTGAGGAGCCACCCTCAGCTTTAGGCCTTTAAATCAAGCACAAGTGCAATCCCACAGGTGGGGTCCTCTTTTAGAGGTGGGTATCTTCCTCAAACGCCTCTCCCTCTTCATTTGTTTGCTTGTTAATCAGAACATCCCAGCTCTCCGGTCCATTAACAGCTCCCCCACCATTTACACTCGGCTTCTTTTCTTGCATCTCAGAGTGGCTATCGCTGGCTACATCCAAGGTGGGATTGTCATGGCAACCGTTTTCAACAAATCGTAGTTCTTCACCGTGTGACTAGGAGAGAGGAAATGGGTGGGAGAGGAAAATGAAAACCTTTTTTTTTTTAATGCATTTGGGAAATAAGGCAAGCAACCAGGAGGCTTTTGTTTGGAAAATAAAATAAAATAAAAATGTTTAACCCATAAAGGGACTCACCATGTTCTTCATTTTGGGCATGCGTCTCTGCCAACAGTTGTAAATCAGTCCCATGATAATGATGATGACACAAATTGAGCCGATAATAACTAGCACCACAAAGAGCTTCCCATAATCACTGTGTGTCTGGCTGGGACGTGACTGGCAACTTGATGTAGTTGTATAGTTCTGGATTCCAATCTAAAAATGAATTGTTAAATACACTCAGTGCAATAGTAATTTATGTATTCAATCTCACTATCAAGCAACTCTGGGTGGCTTACAATACAACAAATAACAGTATAAAGCAATTAAAAGGTTAAAACTGTTAAAGCATTGGGCACTGAAAGCTAAATGTGAGCTTTTTATAATAAACACACAGAGAAAAATCCCATTCTTGCAATGTCTTCAGTGATCCTACTTCAACTGAAATGAAGAAAATGACTGGTGAAGTGCATTGACCTGTTGGCAATTGTATCCCATTTATGGAACAACCTTTCTAGATAAGATTGCTTAGCAACAAATTTATGGTCTGCTCAGAACCACATAAAGTCTTTTTTAATTCTCCCTGTTCTTGTAAAGAGTTCTTTTTTAATTGGGTTTTTCTGTTTGAAATTCATGCTCTAAGAGTGAAGCTAATTTTAATACCTTTTTTATATATATATAAAAGGAAATAAGTATATATTTCCCCCAGGCATTGGACTAGATGAGACTGGAACTCAGCAGGTGTATGGTGGAATTCTCTTTCTGGGCTTCCACAAGATGCCGCCTTGCAATTAGTATTACTGTTTCTTTTAATGTTTTACTATTATGCTATGAGCTATCGGGTATTATTATAGATCAGATGGACTGTCATATAAGTCTCTTAAATACTTACGTAAAAACAGCATTTTAATATTGAGAGCCAGAAAACCTGTGCTATGACAAAACTATATGCCTGCTGAAAATAAATCAATGAAATTTATTTGTTTACATTTTAAACATTTACATTTTTAAGGTATAACTATTTGATTCTGGGAGATGGCCTCCAAGACTGTAAAACCATCAAGTCATCTCCTCCAAAACTGAAGAAAGGGCTGTGATTGTGGAAGACAAAAATTCAGCAATAGAGCTCCCTCCTAGACACCCAATATTAGCAATAGCAGTTAGACTTATATATACTGCTCGGTAGTGCTTTACAGCATTGTCTGTGTGGTTTACAGAATCAGCATATTGCCCCCAATAATCTAGATCCTCATTTTACCGACCTTGGAAGGATGGGAAACTGAGTCAACCTTGAGCGGATCAGGTCTGGACTCTTGGCAGTGGAATGCAGAGTCATATTGCAACACTGCATTCTAACCACTGTGCAACCACGGCTCATGGTATTACTCTCTTTGAATTATTGTTGAATATTTATTCTGGAAGAGACATTATGAATTCTCATTCTGGGTACCATGGGGATACCCTCTTCTACATATTCATTTGCACCCCCTTTGTGTGTTTTACACCAAGGCTATAGTTAGGCAAAGAGGTTTAAACCTCAGCTTGTAGACGCTCTTGAGGAGTGGGAGTTTGGCAGAGTCACTGGACCAGAAGAATTGGCAGTGTGATTTTATTGCAGGTATACTGCTAGAGAGGCATGTACTTCATGACAAGGCCATTGTTTCCCTCTGAACTTTGTTACAACAATGGTAACATTTAGAACAGGGGTATCAAACTTGATTTCACTGAAGGCTGCATCAGGGTTGTGTTTGACCTCAGGGTGGACAGGCTGGGGGGCATGGCCAACTTGACAACACTTGTGTCAGGGGTGCCTGTGGTGTCCCGAGTGCTCTGCCAGCAAAAATGGGTTCCCGAAAATCTGTTTCTGGCTGTGATGACTTCCTGCAACCCTCCGACAGCAAAAACAGAGCTTGGGAGAGCCACATACAGCCCGCAAGCTCCATTTTCACTGGAGAGGTACCGCGGAGCCGGTCTTTCGCTGTTTCCAGGATGGCCCTGCGGGCCAGATCTAAACACCCCATGGGCCAAATCTAGCTCACAGGCCTTGAGTTTTACACCCCTAATTTAGAGAATCGGCCCCTTCAAGCAGTGAGGTCACAATCAAATCACCATTTCTTGAACATTTTCAAGGTTTAAGGAAGTTAGTTGCTTAGTGAGATCTTCTTCCTCTTTTTTTTTTTCATTTCAACAGAAATTTAGAAATAAATTATATAAAGAAGCTTGGATTATATCTGTTCTGCCATTCATCTACTCAATTAATTCCCCCAAAAGAAAATGGAATGGGAGGAAAAACTCCACTCTTCCTAAGGGAAAAGGAAATAGCTTAAGATGCTCTATTCCTAAGCCCTCCTTCCTTCTGATCACAGGGCTATAATCAAATGCTCGGGAGGGATTCCAGAAACCAGCTCTGTATTTTCTATTTGTTTCATTGGTATATCTTTATGAGCTCAATTGAAGGCTCATTTCCAGCACGCAGATTTTATTCCAAGTGACAATCAGCAGAAATTATATATCGTATTTAAATTTGCAACATAAATTTGTCCTAATAATAGGCACTTTGATAGTTTACATTACTATAATTGGAGGGAATTGTGCAGCTAATTCAATTTCTCTCTCTTTAGTGGAGTTTTGGTGAACATGCAGGAAAGTTACAGACTGAAAAAAAATGGATAAGAATTACTAAATTTCCATGCCCAAGGCAAAATAATCATGAAAATGTCACTTGGAAGTATCCAATGAATTAGTGACTATTATATATTTATGGATAGAAAATTTTGGATATAATATTACACGTCAATGTATGTTTTGTGATGAAATGTTTAACCAGTGAGACAAATCTGCTCTGTCTTATTTGAAAATATATTGAGAAGTAAGTTTTGAGGAAGCAGGGTTATCGCCCTTGTACATCAATATGCCATTGCTTTGATATTGCTCAAATGTCCAATGAGAACATTATGCAAAGCCCTCTGATCTTCATGTTGTCCCTTTTGAACTTTCTAGATTCTGTGTACAAAAACCAATTTCCATAAGGAAAGTCAGCACATATCACATTTGGGTAGAGAGTGAGAAGGCCAAAGCAAAATTTTGTCAATGTGGATTAGCTGCAGACAGAACAGAAAAGTTCAATTACTGGAAACAACAGAGCCTCAATTCTCTGCATAAAATGAGCAAGAATGAGATCTAGGCTTAATTTATATATTTATTTTTATATCAAATTTAGAAACCATCTCCATCTCATATCAACTCTGGACTTTTACTGTCACTTTTAAAAGTTATCAGGCTCTACAGTATCTGCTGGTAGGTCCAATCAATTGTAATTGGTCAGATAAACAGAACCAATCTGGTAGTTCTTCAACAAGACCATACCAGATCTCAAGAAATTGTGATATAATGCAAGAATACAAACCAACAGAATCATTCACAGCTAATGAAAACTGACATCTAATGGCAATGTAACCAACAGGCAGGAAAAAAGAGACTATTGTGCATGATTACAGGGAAAAATCAATTCATTTATCCTATACAGACTAGCTTCTCCTATACAAGTAAATAAGGTCTTACCTCAGCTAAGCTTTTCTGCACATCACCTAATGCCAAGAGGACATCATTTGTTGGAACAACCCCTAGGATATGAAATGTATCAGATTTTTAAAAAATGCGTTAATTCAGGATATCTTCTTCTACTTTCTTTCTTGAGTAGAGAAATATGCCTATATGAAAGCATTATTTCCTGTTTAAAAGTAATAATATAATTGAGAACACTTATTTTCGGTGGGTAGAGCACTAATTATGCTTTAGAATTCAGAAACAATGTTCACATCAGGGCTGTGGTTCTACATGGATAAAAAAACTGTACATTACAAGCATCCCATAGTCACTATTATGAGAATCAGTGGGGTCTGCAATCACTGTGAAATATTGATGTGCAATGTAGTGACTTCATCATGTCAATTCTATAGTTGTATATTTGTGTCCTATCATCTGAAAATTGTTGCATTTGGGGATGACTTTGACTGATACGTCTTGTTTTTTGCGCCCTCCCTGTTTATCCTCCATGGATACACAATCATAAGAATGAATTCTTTGTAAACATTTTGTAGGCCCACTTATTGCAAGCCTACCTCTGCATTAAAACTGCTTGAAATAAGCAACCATTTGCCACTTCCACATTAAACGATTGAGAAAAAGATGTTATATCATTCTAGAATTTGTTTTTATCCGTTCACTGTTTCCCTGCATAAGGTATATATCATTTAATTTTGGGTGGCAGAGCAAGAAAAAGCAAGAACCAACAACATATTCCAACCCTAGAGACAAACTGTTCTGTGCAAGAGCATCAGTACTGTGAACCAAAAATAAATGGACCACAGTGCAAACTGGATAAAAGCAATCACTGCTGGCATGCGAGCCCTGATGGGCTTGCTTGGACCAGAACCATATGTGCTCATATAAACACAAACATACTTATTGTCTTCACATGCTGCCACAATATCTCGCTTAACATTGAGTGGTATTTTTGAAGTACAGTAGTATCATTACTGGGAAGGTGAAGCACATGTTTCCCAGTCTACAGAGAAATATAAGAATGGGATCTGAAGAAAACATTGCAGACTATGTCATGGATTCTCTATGACTGGGACAGAGTTTGTAAATCCAACTCAAAATTTTACATACATAGAAAATTACATCCCAAATCAGCTCAGATGATGTAGTCATCAAGGAATGTCTTAGAAATGCTGCACCAAGACAAACATGTAGAAAAATATAATAGTGGGGGGGGGGGGGGAAGTAGGATGGCAATGATTTATATAATAACTGAAGAAGTTTGAAGAAAATATAACAAGATTCTAATGCAAAACAGCAGGATCTTGTAAAAGATTAAAAAGGGAGAAATACTTGACAGCCAGAATAAGAGTTAATATACTGATTCATGAAGCTCACTTGTAGTCCCTGAAAGTCCCACAGAGCCTTTCCAAAAACAGCCACTGCACTGAAATTTTAATTTAATTTAATTGGAAATACATGTGGAATGATTATAAAGTAAATAAGATTTAGGTGCTTATCCTTCTCAGCTATTCTTCCTACAGCATGACTCCTGATATAACATCCAAAATACAATCATAGTTCACACCTCTGTTATATGACAAAGCTAGGCAGAGTGGGATCTTGCTAGTACTCGGATGACAGGGAAGCAGGGAATTTTATGTACAAGCTAGTCTAGGAAAATATTGAAAATATTCTAGAAGAAGACCACTACCTCCACAAACCTTTTCTGTATTGTTGCCATGAAAAGCGTTGACCTGACTATAAAGTTAGCAGAAAGTGAGCTCAGACTTTACCTATACCTTATGGCATTTGCTGAAAAAATAGTAAAATGCAGGATCTAATCTGGTTTGGTCACTGAGACCAGAGGTTTAATCCAAACTTTCAGACTCATGCTGGAGCCCATCTTCAGGGAACTTCTCTCTAGCAGAACTTCTCTAACTTTCTGCTAGAAAGAAGTTCCTAGAAGAAGATGGGCTCCAGCATGAGTCCAAAAGTTCAGACTAAATCTCTGGTCCCAGTGACCAAACCAGATTGGATCCGGAATCATTATCCTAGGACAGGTATTGCCTTCATTTGTGAAATAGTAAAATTCTGTTGAAATGATATCTAATTATGTTCAGTTAGATGCTTTAACAGCATGAGAGATACTTGTACAGGGAAAAGACTGGAATAATCACAGTAAGGGTGATTATAGGGTGAAAAATAAAGATACCTCTCATTTTTCACCAAAATCTTACCATGTTCTCCTGCCAGGGTCATCAACAGATGTTTTTCATTCTCATTAGGTTTGCTTAAAGAGATCAACCATTGCCCCTGCAATCCATTGTCATATCTGGAGAAGGCATCCTCCATCAGGGCCAGCAACCGGAGACCTCTCTCCACTCGGAACTCTTCCTATAGCAAAAAAACATATTTTTAATCCCCTAAGTAAAAACAAACAGATTTCCTGAATACACACTTTCTCATCCAAATACAGTATATATATAAAAAAAGAGATCTTCTAAAAGCCAAGATTTTGAAAGACATCCATTTCCATTTTACTCCATCAACTTTATTGTTTCAAAATGTGTGTTCATTTATTCCCTAGTAGTTCCTTCCTAACTGCTGCCATTCTTGAATTTTGTCATTTTCTGGCTGCAACAAATAGTACACACCAGTTGTAGTTTATGTAAGCACACAAACACAATTAAATTCATTTTTATCACCTGGTCATATAACCTGGGGAACAAGATGATTGGGAGGGTTTCCCAATTAAAATTCAGGGAGGAACAAAAAAAAATCCCTTTTGAAGTACCCTGAAACCTCACTTCTTTATAGGTTTCAAATGTGGACAAAAATGCAAATTACTAGGCTGGAGGTGCTGAAGATAACACATAAGGATCTGACAAGATGTTGCCTTGATTGATGATAGAGGGATATATTTATCTACACCACTACTGCAACGTTTGAAGGAAAGGAAAAACATACAATATTACTAATTTTTTAAAGAGCAAGAGCCTAATCATTTGTACCCAGATTCAAGTCAAACAGACATGGTCCTGTTCTTCTAAGATCTTGCACATCAATTGGCAATGTCATCCTCACATCTATTCTGGCTCAGTTGCTGTGCCAACTCAAAGGCCACTCTAGTTATTAATATGTGCTAACACTACTGGTTGCTATGGGAACCTCAAATGCTTGGGGCTGGCAAAGGGCGAATGGGGAAAGACAAGGAGGAGCCAGACCTGAGTCACAAGGACCCACCAGAACCTCAGATCACAAGGCAAAGTTTATGAACAGCAGATTAAAAATCTGAGATAGCAGAGTAAAACAGGCCCCCTAATGGAAAGGAAATTAGGAAAACAGCTTTAGTAATAAGCAGTAATCTGGACCACATCAGTAGAACTATTGCAGAAATAATAGGTCCCCCTCCATCACCACAGACTGAGCAGTCAGAGCCTTATAGGGAGCAGAGAAAAAGGGATTCCTGAGAGAAAAATAACATTTCCATTGATATGACTGAACAGAAAAATACCTGCCCCTTTTGATAGAAATTGATGAATAAATAGCCAGTGCATCTTTCTTGCAATCTCTTTTCCATTTCTGTAATTCAGAAATGTCAATATAAATAATGTAACACAAGGAGAGCTCAGAGAACTATTTTTCAGCAAGATATGAAGTAAAAGACTACATGCTTGTTCCACCAGAGCTGATAACCTTTAAAAATTAATGAAAATGCCTACAATTTCTTTTACCATTATGAGTATATGTGACAGAAGAAAAGTTACATTCCATCCAGTTACTCAAAGCAGAAACACTCCCCTCTTTTAAATATTTCTGAATCATACTGCATTGGCAGAAAATATTGGATGCAAAGCATGATCTCTTAATGCACTGTGCAGTAATCCTGTTTTGGGTTTTAGCTGGCAATACCAGATTTATTTCATGATATCATATGCAATTTCTTATTTCCTTGATTGCTTCTGACATACATCTTTTAAAAGCTAATTAAAATGTTATTTTTATTGGTCTTGGAACATTGAAACATCCCAATATCTCATTAAGCCTCCGTTTGGATATAAACGGTGCCATTTTGCCTTCCTAAAGATCAGAATCGCACTGGTAGTATATCTGATACGCCTGTTAAATAAGAACAACTTAGCAGCCCTAGTGAAAATCCAATTTAGACAGGACTAACATTTTTAATTTATTTCTTTGGTTGTTTTAAAGATACTGCCCTACAAAATTGTTGAAGGATAGTGGGAATACCTATTAGTAAATCAATGATCAGACAAGTGTGGCTTAAATCCATTTCAAAAAATGAATTTGAGGAAGCATCTCAGACAAGCCCCCTACTTAATTCACATATAGATAAGGTGAAGGAGAAAAGAAGCACATTCAGACTTGCAAGATTCTGTTACCATTGCTATTTTAATAAAATATGTTTTAGGCCAACTCAGCATTGGTTTCTTAGTCTGGACTACATTATAGGGCTGACATGTACCTCTTTCATTTAGGTGCATGTATACAATTTTATTTTTTGATGTAATGGTAATGGTTCAGAATATAATGCAGATGTCAGAAGTAAATAGGCATTTATTGTACTCACTGTGTAAACTTCATACTGGGTCCAGTTCAAGATACTGGTTTTAACATCTAAAGGAAGGCTTGCCTCTCCTCAATTTTATCCAGCCATAAATTTGGGTAGCAAAGGCATGCTATGGGTCTTGCCTGCTAGGGAACTATACATGACAGGTCCCAGGAGGTAGGCCTTCTATGCTTTGGGAATATTCCACATCCCCTTCCCCAAAGTGAGGTTAGCTCCATCCAATGTTTCAGAAGTCCCTCAAGGTCTGGCTATGTCATTAGGCCTAGGGTCCCAAGAGGATCATTGACATGGTTCCATTATTATGTTTGATGTTCATCCTCTCTTGTACCTTGTGGATGTTTTGTATGATAATAATAACTGTTTTATATATTTATTGCTTAATTCATGTACACTGCCTAGAGTTACTTCATGTGAGATAAATAGCCATATACGGTAAATGTTATAAATAAACAAATACTTCATCCTTTGTAGAGTAGGATGATTGTTTGCATCCTCAACCCTATTAGCTTTGAGAGACAGATATTCCATCCCTTGCATCTGTGACTCACTCCTGCTGGGTTACAAACAGAGCAATACAATAAATGTTCAGCATGAGCAGATTTCTCCCTTATCACAGATATAATTATCCCTCCATGACTTATGTATACTGAAGAACTTCTAAATTTGTTCTTGCTCAATCACCATCATTTGATTATTAAACCTTTTGAACCTTTTTATTCCAGCCATCCAAGACCATAAAAAAGTATCTCTCCCTCATTTGTCAACAGCACAAACTCCAAGAAATACTAAATACTGAAATGGCTGGCTTGCCGGTCTAAATAATGTCTGGAAATTTGCTCAATAGCTAGCATATCAATTGATGAGAGAAAATAACCTGTTGCATTTTCTAGGTCCTGCTGTGCTGTGCTGCTGTCAGAAAAGAAAAGAAAACTCTATTTCCCTCCTTCCTGTTCTTTATATTAAGAAACAGAAAACATTTTGTCCTCTTATATGCCTTACCTAAGAAACTAGGACAAGAAAACAGCTTCTTCCAGTGGAAACTGCCTATTTAAACTGCCTGTTTCCAAACTGGAGGAAAGATATAACTCTAAAGCCTACAGAGCCAATTACCAAAACTGCAGGTAGTTTACCAGTCTATCAGCAAACTTCTCAACAAATTCTAATCTATATAACTATCTGAATTCCATGTCTGGGTGTCACCTCTCTTCTGAAAAATATCAGAAGGCAATTTATAAAATAAGTTTCATTTAATGGGAGGGGAGCATATTTAATCCACCCCAATAGTGGGAATCTCTCCCCTGAGTCAGATCCAGAGATCCTCCCATCCTAAGTCTTTTTGCTGTCCCTGATCCTTTTTGGTTTTTGTCCTTGGGTTAATCCAGGCTCAGGAAAGCAAGAGGATGAAACTGGACCTCTAATATTCTTTTTTTTTCTAATCAAGTCATACAAAGCATACATACACAAACACATATAGATACACATACACAGCTTCTCCCATTCACTTTCACACAGCATCATATGTTTCTTAACCCTAACATAAAATGTATCCTCCAAAAGTAATATTGTGGGCCTATTCAAAGTAAAGTATTGGAAATTGATACTATATGTGCGGGAAAAGGACTATTTAATAGAAGCATCTTAGTTAAGGGTATTATAGCAACAACCTGTCCAGCAATATTATATGAAATCTTTATCCAAACTTCTTTCTGGGCACATATTTAATTGTTTAGAAATATTGCAGCCATATTTTGTTAAAGTGCTTCAATAATGATGATGATGATGATGATGATGATGATAATAATAATAATAATAATAATAATAATAATAATTTTATTTCTATACCGCCCTTCTCCCGAAGGACTCAGGGCAGTGTACAGCCAATTAAAAGCACAAAAATATACCGACATCAATTAAAAATAATTAAAATTATTAAATAATTTTGACCCGAATTAAAACCCAAAATTTAAAACACCCAATTTAAAATCATTTACACTGATAGCTCAGCCTGGCGGAACAGCAGGCTCTTAAGGGCACAGTGAAATACACGGAGGTCAGAGATCTTGCGCATTTCCGGGGGCAGTTCATTCCACAGGGCAGGAGCTCCCACAGAGAAGGCCCTTGCCCTGGGTGTCACCAGCAGACATAGCTTGGCCGATGGCACCCTGAAGAGCCCCTCTCTGTGGGAGCGGACTGGCCGGTGGGAGGCTACTGGTGGCCTAAGACGGTCTCGAAAGTACCCGGTCCTAAGCCATGGAGCGCTTTAAAGGTGGTAACCAACACCTTGAATCGTACTCGGAAGACCACTAGGAGCCAGTGCAGCTTGCGCAGAAGAGGTGTCATGTGGGTGCAACGAGTTACGCCCATAACCACCTGCGCGGCTGCATTCTGGACCAGTTGGAGCCTCCGAGTGCTCTTCAAGGGAAGTCCCATGTAGTAGTCCAGCCGGGAGGTGACAAGGGCATAAGTGACTGTGTGCAAGGTGTCCCGGTCCAGAAAGGGCCGCAACTGATGAATCAGACGAACCTGATAAACCCCCCCCGGCCATGGCCATCATATGCTCTTCTAAAGACAGCCGTGCATCCAGGAGGACACCCAGATTGTGAGCCCTCTCTGTGGGGGGCAAAGATCTACAATAATGGAATACTATACATGAATATATGATATTAATAAATAAATGGCCAATGTAGGATGAAACATATTTTAAATGAACATTCAAAATATTGTTCTGGATGATGAAATAGCATTTTACTACTTGATGGACATAACAAATCACTTTCATTAAGCATTATTGAAAGGGAGGGGAAGTTGTAGATGGCAGAGACAGAGATTTAAATATAGAAGCAAGTGACTCACACAATCTATGTTATCTGACATATTCAGGATGATGTAATTTTTGCTTGCCAGGTTGCTCCAGTCCTTACAGATAATCTACAAAACAAAACCAATGAAGACATCCCTGAGTTAACATGGAAATATTTTGAAAGCAGCATGGTCATTTTTTAAATTTATAGAGCCGAGGTGGCACAGTGGTTAGAGTGCAGTATTGCAGGCAACTTCAGCTGACTGCTAGCTGCAGTTCAAATCTCACCAGTTCAAGGCTGACTCAGCCTTCTATCCTTCCGAGGTGGGTAAAATGAGGACCCAGATTGTTGGGGGCAATATGCTGGCTCTGTAAACTGCTTAGAGAGGGCTGTAAAAGCACTATGAAGCAGTATATAAGTCTAAGTGCTATTGCTATTAAAAAAATGAATATGAAGTTTTAGCCCCAGTTCAGACAACCAATTGTTTCATCCCTTATTTTACACTCTATCTGGTAGCATATTTATCAGATCTGATGCTGATATTCAAATAGATACAGTAGATGAATCTGAGAACAGGGGCCACTGTGGCTCCAAAGTGCTCAGGAAACTTAAGACACGGATCAATAAGACAGGTGTGTAAAATTCAAGCTAAAGTTTGGGCCATGGGAATGGAAAATTATCTCCATGGGCTACATTGTATTTGAAGCCCAAGAAAACGACTGGCATACACAATATAGGTGTCCAAAGTTTTGTTTGAGCAGTGACAAACAAGCACAATGCTTGTGCTAGTAATACGGTAGTCAATCTGTATACAAATAAAAAATGAACTGAGTTAAACATCTGAAACAAAACGTTGGGGTGAAATCTCAGAGAATTGACTATATAATAGCTAGTTGGCACAATGCTTTCTTGAGGGTGAAACACTTCTGTTCCAGTATGCTCTGTAGCACTTTTTTGGAACTAAATCCAATGTGTTGCCTACTCAGTTGTTCTAGGCATGTACATATATCTCATTCTTTCTCTATCATCAGATTATTTGAATCTTTAAAAATATAAATCTAACCAAAAGAACATCAGAAGAATGAACACAATTAAGTTGGTCTTCATAATATCACAATTACAATTTTTAAAAAAGAAAAAAAAGAAAATATTTCAAATATCTTGAGAATCAGTTCAGTTAATTTAAAAATTAATAAATTAAATGGATCAATTAAGACAATAAACCTATTTTAAAAATCTCAAAATCTGGCAATGTTTTGCTCCTATATAATGAAACAAATCACATTCAACTGTATAAATATAGTTGACATGCCTACAGAAGTCTTACTCTTAAAGAATTTTAAGAATTCTAGAATTACTGGTTCATGACTTTAAGCAGAAATGCTAAACTATCATTACTAGGCTATTCTAAATATGTGAGCTTTATCATAATTTTGAAAAATGTATCTCAACTACCCCAAACTAGAACTTGTTAGCTTTTTATTAGCCAATTAATTAATTACTCAGTTAAAATTTCTTTTTAAATTGTTAGTTTTACTGATAGGGAGGGCTATTATAACATATGAAAAGAGACAAGGTGACGCAGTGGTTAGAGTGCAGGACTGCAGGCTACTTTGGCTGACTGTTAGCTGCAGTTCGGCATTCAAATCTCACCGGCTCAAAGTTGACTCAGCTTTCCATCCTTCCGAGGTGGGTAAAATGAGGACCCAGATTGTTGGGGGCAATATGCTGACTCTGTAAACTGCTGAGAGAGGGCTATAAAAGCACTATGGAGTGGTATATAAGTCTATTGCTATTGCTACTTGCAGTATACTGATTTTCACATTTGTTTTATTCATATTATCATATATACCATCTTGAAAGGGTTTGGGCCTTAAAGATAACTTGGAAATTAAATATCAGTTAGTTAGTTTTAAGCCCCTTTATAGGAGAAATGTTACATCTTTTCAAAATAGAATTTTGATCCTGTATATCTGTGGCATTTTAGTACTATGGTTCTGGTTCAAGTTTGTGTTGGTCATGAAAATAATCACCTGTAAAGAAATTAACAGGCAAGTTAACGAACATAAGATAAATAACATAAAACCATGTTAAATTGTGTGTTTCTCCCAGCCTTTACCAGGGGTTTCTAAGTCTAAATACTCATCACCCAATGGTCCACATACAATTTTCTTACCTGTGTCAAACTCCAGGGAACTCCTGAGGCAAGCAGGAGATCTCTGTTTTGTGCTGCAGCAGTTGTGATGATTGGCAGTTTTGTATCCTGGCTATTCTGGTTAGCAGTTGGAGTTGGGGCTCGTCCACTGGTCCAGTCCCAAAAATGGCTGAAAGAGCTGGGATCTGATAGGCTTTTAGGAGTCCTGGAAACAGTCTCAGTCACTTGGAAATTGTCCTCATGAGAGCCTACTAGATCTTCTCCTGTTAGTTCCATCTCAGCTGCAACTGTTCCCGGCACAGGTTTTGGAATCTCCTCCTGTGTTGTGGCTTTTCCTTCTGGTAGATTGCCTTCTACTGCAGCTATGGTTGCTAACTGTTCCCCTGCTATTTCTATCGCAGCCACTGAGCTCTCTTGGGTAATCTTGGGAGGAAGTTCTGAGACCAACTGGGGGTCTGTAGTGGTCTCAGTTGAAAAGATGGGAGACAAGGGCAGGAGACTGGGTCCCATGCTGCTTCCTAAATCAAAGCCTGAAGAAGAATACTCGAGCGCAGATTCTTTCCCATGCTTGTTCGTAGCTGCTTCAGTCGTTGGACCCATTCTGCTGGCCATGGTGGAAAACAGGATAGAATATAAGGAATCCTCTTTAGGTGCTTCAGAAAAAGTGGTTTTTGACATCTGGCTGCTTTGAGTCGTTCCCTTTGACTGGTTGATAGGAAGCAATCCTTCTTCCTCCTCCTCCAGGACTCTGGTGGGAGGGGCTTCTGAGTCTGGATCAAGGGAATCAGAGATGGGATGAAAAGTGGGTTCTCCTTGGGGGTCTTTCACTTGTGTTCCATTTTCTTTGGGCAAAGCTTTTTGAGAAGCAAGTGGAAAACTGTAATCTGAAAATAAATAGAGGAGGTTTCCATAGCTAAAATCCCACAAACAGCCTCTCTTTAAAAAATTATCTGAAAAAAATAAGTAGCTTCTGCTTTTTCACACTGCAGGAAGACATTTCATTCAATCTTAACACAGGAGTAGTCCTGGAAATTGGAACATCCCCTGATCCATTTATTTCTAAGGAAAAGATCAAAATAACCTAACATGTTATTTTGTTCTGTGTTCTGCTTAACCTCAGTTTCTCTTTCTGCCTCTCAAAATACTTCAGCAATTTCCCCCCAGCATTTTCTGGCAAGCCTTCCCTAAGCAATTTCATCTTAGTCAATTTTCTAAAATGCCTCTTTTGATCTACAGCACTAGACACTATTCACAAATCAAACCTTTCCAAGTGATGTGCGCATGCACATTTTATTTAATCCACGCTAGGCACACACCCTTCCTGTAATATTTTATCCTATCTCATATACTTGCTAGGATAGGACAAAACATTCTCTGCTTATAATACAAAGCATACTGATTATATTATTTAAAGGCTGGATTTGCTCATTCTGCTAACCTGTTTTGTTTAATAACAGTTTATGGATTAAATAAAAACTGCCTGCATTTACACAATTTACTGAAGCATAAGCTCTATTTTACATCTATTTTAATCACAGTGGTTGGATTCACACACAGGGTGGAAAATAAGCAAACCACATCTCAGTTCAGTGTGAGATGTGAGCCCAGTCTATGAATTACAATAGTTGTATACAGCCTGCAGAAAAAGAGTCATGCCATTAGGGAACAATTTTCCCCAATGGGCCTAATGTCATTTACCCTTTCATTTGAGTACTAAAGTATATTTTCTAAGAAAACATGTAACAGTAGTACCAGTACTATGTTTTAAAGATTGCAGGTATAGTGAATACCTGAGTATTTGGTGTAGAAGGGAATTTCTTTATTTTACACTAACTCTGCATGCCTGATTCTTGATGTGCAACTGATAATGATGTAGTGTTCACATAGCAGATAGAAGTAATCTCAGGTTAACCATGGGCAGAGGGAACAGCCTGCAGAGCCCATTTTCCACCTCACAGATTAATGTATTCATGTTCTTAAGAGTGAAAGTATCTTATATGGAGAGATGTCTAAAACTAAAACTTAAAAGTACACCCTCCCTCTTGATTTTCATATCTGTATATTGTTCTCACACATAGTAAGTGTCTCCCTTCCAAGAGACACAAAGGAAGAAGAGCAAATCTTTGAATTCATTGGGGGAGGATTCAAAACTGATAGCCATGTATAATGTGGAGGGTGGTAGAATCTCTCTCTAGCCCAGTTAACAAAATAAAACATTAGAATCAATGGACAATGCTATAGAACAGCGGGACACTGGATTTCATTTTTGTTCTCGACAGCATTCTCATTATTTATCTCCCTGTTATTATATCACTGAACTGATGCCCCAATGTTGAAGTCACATCTTGGAAATCAAAGCCAATAATTCCAGGACATTATTATGCAACTTCACTGAATATAAGGTGGGAAAGTATTATACGTAATATCAAATGTTGTTTATTTGGTATATGGCAGCCCATCTCAAACAATGATTCCTGAGGGCATCACGGCTCCTGATAATCCTTAACTAATTGATCTCCCATAGAAGGTTATGGAAGCACATTAATCAGGAGAGAAGATCTTATAAAGAGGATACAGATATGATTAAACTAAATTAAAGAGTGTCTATCTGACCTGGCTGTCATGTCTATCAGTCTCTTGGGAGTTGCTATTCTAGTTCAAAGAGAGAAAAATCAGGTGTCCAGTCTTTCTTGCAACCAAAGCCCAAATGACTGTGGAGGCACAGTGCCCAGCAACTAGTGCCCAGCATTTCCCCACCAGACTTGCCAAGCTGATAACTGAGCAAGTTACTATGCTCAGATCCTTCATCCTCAGACTCATTTCTAGATTGTCTGGAAGGCAAGACTTCTCTTAAGAGAAGAAGGAAAACCAATCTCCCAAACCAAAACCATTAAGGACAACTCTAGATTAGGAATGAGATGCTACTAATACCATGAGGATACTTCTCTCAAAAATAGTTAATAAAACATATTTATGCTGCAACAAGCAATGTGTCAGCATAACCTCTATGTAAATTAGAACTAGCTTCTTCGCATACAGATATACCTATCTGTATAGGTATTACCCAACCAAATGGTTGGATGAACCCAACCAAAGCAAGCACCACCAAGATGGTCCATGCAAAACTTTATTGAGTACATCACTTCAGCACATTTGAAGGCAAAACCAGATTTAGATCTTTCCCACGCTAAGCTCCATAGGTCAAGTTCAGATTCTTCCACACACACACCTCAATTAGCTCAGGTCACATTGTCTAATACCGTCTCTGGATATTGTTGTGGGAAAGTGTTTCTGGGTTTTGTAAACACCTGCTGAAATGTCCTTGGTTCTCACACCGACATCTCAATGTCTGGCCCATGTTCTACCTCCCGCTCCCTCCCCACCATAGTTCATTGGCAAGCTGAGAGGCGATAGTAGTGGCAACAGCAAGATGTTTTTTGAAGCTTGACAGTATCTATAAAATATTCTATTTTGGGGTAAGCAACAATACGCAGAGCACAAAAATGAGAAATAGTAAGCCACAGAATATAAAGAGAAATACAACTAGTTTATACAACCACCATTCATTATAGTTATTCATATTTTTCTATCCTTGTAAATCATCTTGCTTCCCCCTCTTGTATATACAATACATTGCCTTTTGTTCTGTCTTATGCAAATATTATTCTGTGCTAAATTACCCTCAGAACTGAGGCTTCACCTAAGTTTGTTGCACAGCCTTTTTAGCATAATGTGTGAAACAGTCCCATGATCAATACCCTGACAGAAAAAAAATACTTGTGCTGTATTTTGTGATGTGGCAATGCAGAAAATAGTTATTTCATACTTCTGTAGAGAATTCTCATATAACATGGCCTTGAAAGGAGATGAGAGAATGGAATTAAGAAAAAGGGAATGTAAGTATTAGAGAGAGAATCCAGCCAGGATGTTAGTGCTCATATTCTAGTTTTAAGTGAGAATATCTTATAGCAATGAGTGATTAGGAGGTCCTGGTGCAGGTTTTGCTACATGAACAGTGTAATGAAATACAGTAAGTATCCTCTTAGGAATGGTAACATTTACTTAAATCTTTTACCTTGGAGTACCACTTGGCTCATGATTGTATGAAAAAAAAATGAGAAAGAGTTCTTTTAAAAGTTACTGTGTGTTTAAGTCTAGATAAACAAACAAACTCTGAGCACACCAGTAGCAGCTGGGCAGTGGACCACTTGATGTTAAGCTTCTTAGGTGTTGTCTTTCCATAGTGCTTAATTTCACTGAGCTGTAGCTGAAGATGAGATTAAAAGATGTGCACGTAATGTCAATCTGTGCTTAATACATAGTTGCAAAGCTAGAGGTAATATCATAAAATTAATTAAATACTTCTTATAAAAAGTAGCCTATTGCTTCTTCACCAAATGATTTTAAGGAGTATAGGTAAGAAAAAAAACATCTGCTGTGAACTACACGTGGCATCAGGAAGGGCATCCAGCTAGTAAATGCTCAGCTCCATCCAGTTGCCCCGATTCTACCCTAAATTAAGGAACTACAGAGTAATAAAAAGTGAGGTATGTATTGAATATGTAGAAGGATGGGAACCAAATATAAATTCTGAGTATAAATTCCTGCAGCTCTTTAGTTCTCTTTCGGTATTTTTCTGAATAGGTTAAGACTCAAAAGGCTCAGAGGAGGAGAAATACACACTAGTGTACACTCTGATCTGCATGAACCCATGCAACTCTTTCCTCTTGACTCTATCTGATTTTTTTTAATGTCCAGGTTCAGGCACAGATCAAACATTAGCATAACTCCTAACAGCTGAATCTGTCATAGTCAGTCTATGAGGGAGAGCAGTTTTCTGTTATTTTGTCATTCAGATATAAGAATACAGGTAGTCTTCAACTTACAACCATTTGTTTAGTGATCATTCAAAGTTACAATGGCACTTTAAAAAGCAATTTATGACCATTGCACTTGCAACCTTTGCAGGATCCCCATGGTCATATGATCAAATTTTGCAACTGGCATGTATTTACGATGGTTGCAACATCCAGGAGTCATGTACTTATCATTTCTGACCTCCTCAGCCAGTTTCTGACAAGCAAAGTGATTTATTTAATGACTGCAGTGATTCACTTAGCAACTATGGCAAAAGGTCATAAAATCAGGCATGACTCACTTAACAACTGTTTTGCTAAGCAATGGAAATTGTGACCCCCAATTGTGGCACTAAGTCAAGGAGTTTTTCACACTTACAACCATTACAGCATCAAAATTCAGAAACTTGGCAACTGACTTGTATTTATGACTGGGTTGCAGTCTCCTGAGCTCATGGGATCACCTTCTGTGATCTTCTGACAAGCAAAGTCGATGAGGAACCCAATTCACTTAACAACTGTGTTACTGCAGTGACAGCAAAATTTACTTAACAGCAGTCTTGCTTAGTAATGGAAATTTTGGGCTTAACTGTGGCTATTGAGGACTACCTATACTCAATTTCAATACCCCATTGATAAATTGGGACTAGGTCCAGGAATCATCTGGCCTTGCCTCTAGGAAATTAAAGAGCCTGCCTCACTAAGATTTGTAGATTTGTCAGTATTCTCTTATTTCAAATTTGTATAACCCCATTAGCCCCAGTTCTAGGTTACTGCAAACCACTTCTTAAACTTTATTGACCTAGATAGAATATTAGTTTCAATCTAGGGTTAACACACACAAAAACATTTAGGTTGAATAATCTAATTATTTTTCATCCAACCCCCTCCTAGGACAATGAAAAGCTACTCATATGTCTGGTGTGCTGGAAGCCATGAATTGATTACTGCAATAATAGCACATAAGTTATGTGCTTACAAAAGCCCAGTTGAAGTTTCTCATTTAGAACCACTTTTCATTCACTGTAAGATGATAAGCAGCGGGTTTCTAATAAATTTTTAAAAAGAAATCTATTGAATAATTCAATAAGATGCATTAATTAAGAAAGTGAAATGTCACTGAGAAATAGAGTTAACTCAGATAAACTGTTTTTCCTCTTCCAAATCATGGTTTGAAAGTTTATGAACAAGTCTAAAAAGGAACATAATTTCTTTTCCCCACATCTGATCAGTTTCATGTATAATTTCCTGTTTAATTTATGCTGTCACAGTTGAACAAATTGCAGATTGTTGGTTTCTCAGAACACCAATACATATCCTTTCTCCTCCCCATGAATTTCTAAATGAAAACCATTAAGAAAATATTTGCTCCGGTTTAATGATGGCTCCCTTGGCTACCTGAGACCAAAGAACACTCCTTTTCTTCTATCAGAAAGTGTCTAATCAAGTTGGTTGTTTAATGTTTATTTCTGCATCTATCAATTTCCAAGCAATTTTTGCCCAAGGTGCTTTCAATGGAGACAGCTAGCTTCATACTTTGCTTTAATTATGGGGTGTTCAGTTTACTCTAGTGTCCTGGTTTTAAACAGTGTTTAGGTTCTTAAAGGCATCAGCCCAAACAAATCATTTTATTTTGCTCACTTTATGCATCTAGTCGTTTATGTTGGACTTCAACTTCCATTGTCTCTGTAGAGTGGTCCATGGAAAAAGACTGTTAGTTTAAATAATCAGAGGCCATCAGGTTGCTTGCCAACACTTTAATGGGATGTGTAAACCTAGACAAGAGTGAGGAGGGTGTGATGCAACTACTAACCCTACAGCTTTGCTACAATGCTATGATTTTTGTAGTAACTATTTCTAAAGCCAACAGAGCCGTGTAGTATATGCAGCAGCTTATATTTCTAATAGGAAGCAGATAGCTGAGTTTATTGAAGGAAAACCAGGCACAGAACATTTAGAGGTGTTCAAACATGCATGGTTGAAATACATTAGAAGCTTTTTAGGGAAGATAATGGTTGTAAAGCCTGCACATTCTTTTTTTTTTTTTTATTGAAAAAGTTTTACAATACAAAATTTTTCCATTTTCTCCCCCCCCCAATCCCCCTCCCCTACCCCTCCCATCCTCCCTCCCCAACGGTTTCCCTCCCTATCCCCCCCCTGACTTCCGCTACAAGTTTAAAAAAAAACAAAATTTAGAACAAGGGAAAAAGAAAAAGATTATTAAATATTCAAATTCTAAATTAAACAAATTTCGAAAGAGGAAAAGAAAGAGAAAGAGGGAAAGAGGGCACAAAAGTAAAAAACAAACTAACAGAAACAAACATTAATATATTTAAACAATATTGTAATAAAAAAAAAACCCCATTATAGTTAAGAACACCATTATAGTTCTATCCTAACTACACCCTTAACTAAAGAGAAAAAAACCCCCAAAAACATAAAACACAAAAAATATATATGCATATATAGTTATAATCATACAGTTATATCATAAAAAAATTATCTTTTATTTAATTCATTTCTCAGTCTATATAATCCAAATTTCGATCTTCTCTTCAACTTGAGTGATGTCAAATATATTTCCTCTCATAAATCCGCTTCAATAATCTTCATCTTGCCGCTGCCCCCATCAACAAAGTAAAACATTCCTCCACACAACCCCCCGAGTGACTTTATATAAGTAAAATCCAACCACGAAGATATTCACCCTCTAGGAAAAATCATTCCAGCTAGCTTATACTATACCTAAAAATAAGCTTTTGCAGCCTTTCAAACAAAAGCTGCTTCCCAGATGTTCCTTTGAAATTAGTTCAAATCCTGCCACCCTTTGCAATTCAATCCTTCGGGTTATAAGATGTTTTCAAGTTCTTAGTCTTCTCCTAGACGATATGTTCCACCAAAATATATAATTGGGTAACCAGTGATCGCTGCTAATTTTGCAGCAATCTATCAAAACTCAGGATATCATGTCCAATCCAGGATAAACTTCATAGTAAAAATTTTTATAATCCATTTTAATGTGTAAGTTTAAAATTAATCCAATTTAGAATGAACTTTTAACCAGTTATTGTGCTTGATCCATTTTTTCCAAATCTTTCAATGCTTTCTGATTCAATATCAGGCAATTCAGGATGCTCTTTAAATTTATCACCTGTGGTTTCCAGTCGGATTTCTTCATTGAATTCTAATTCCTGTCGATTAGCATCAACCCCCATGTCTTGAAGAGTATTGGACCTCTGCTGCTGGTCATCTCGATGTAAGACTTTGTTTTTTGAATCTTCCTCCAGCAGTTCAAGGTCTTGTAATCCCTCAGAAACACTGGGGTATTCCGTTTTCTCATCCGAAAAATCCATAATAGAATCCTCTGGACAACCACCAAAATCTCCTTTTACTTTTAACACACTTTGATTTTCTTCTTTCTTTTCACATTTTGTAAACTCTATTTTTGACTTTTTATTCTTGAGATGTTTCGGTGCTCCCTTAAAAATATTTTGATAAAAATATTCTGCTTTTTCAATAGTATTCAAACAGTGTCTCACACCTTGATATCTAAAAATTATACCAGTTGGAAAGTCCTATCTAAATAGAATATTACTTCTCTTCAATTCCTTGACCAGAAAATCAAAATCTTTCCTGTCTTTTAAAACCTTCGAAGGTAGCTCTTTGAAGACCCTGATTTGTGTGCCTGCTACCTGCAGTCTATTGGAATAAGACTTTTGTAGAATATCATCTCTCAGTCTTTTATCCGTGAAGTAAACAACGACATCTCTAGGCAAATTCCTTTGTTTAGCCAAACGTGAGTTAACTCTGTAAACTTTCACTATAGAACCCAGAATTGATTCATCTTGTAACTTTAATAATTCTGCAAAGGCCTTTGCACAAGTTGTCCTTAGATTTTCTCTGTTATCTTCTTTTATCCCTCTCAATCTAATTGCAGATTCCATAGTCTTAATTTGAAGCATAATAACATCATTCTGAATATTATGATTATTGGCCTCTGCTTCCAGGAGTTTCATTTGTAACTCTTGTATTTGAGATTCAAATTTACTACTCATCTCAATCATTTTCTTCCCCATTGCAGCCAGCGCTGTTGAAAAATCTGAGGCTACTTGAGCAATGATTTGATTTAATTGGTCATATTTCCCAGAAACCAGTTCCTCAAGATCCTTCTGTGAACCTTTTATCTTATCTACCACACTTTCTAAGGACCTTGTAATTAACTCTTTTAACTCCTGTTCTGTAAGTCTCTGCACATGAGACATTTCAACTTTATTCATCTGATTCAAAGGGGAGCCCCCCCCTTCCTTTAGGTTCAGGCATCTTTACTTTAAAAAAAAAAAAAACCCAAGAAAAAGAATCTTCCTTACTTCAATAGAGAAAAGAAAAAAAAAAGGGTAGAAAAAATCTGTTTAAATCAGCCTCTATTCCTTTGGGTTCTTTGTCTGTAACAGGATACTTTCATACTGACACTTTCGTTTCAGGCAGAGCCTGTCGCCATCTTAAAGACTTTCAATTTTCTTCCTCTCCTTCCCCCTTCCCCCCCCCTCCTCTTCCGAAAAAAAAACTCCGTTAAAGAAAAAATCCATACTTGCTTGAATTTTTCTTTTCTCTTTTCCAGCTTGCTCCAAATGTAGTTTCAATCGTGATGTTGCTCCCACGTCTGGCTCCGCTAATTAAGTAATTAGCGGAGGATCCTCTCGGCGTGGAGCATACCCTGGGGGTATGGAGGGAACCATCCCTCTGAGCCCTCCCCAGGACATAGAAAATTCCTGGGGGGCTCAAAGAGGTTCTACCTCACCCCCAGAAGCTCTGCCTGTTCCTCCCGCCGAGGAACAGGTTTTTCGAGCCACCTGCCAGCTGTGAGGCGGCTCTAACGCGCCGGGAGACCGGCGGGCATGAGAAAGCCCGCCGCCAACGAGGAAGGCGCCACCGGAAGTCCAAGCCTGTACATTCTTAACCCCCCCCCCAACCCACCCCAGTGTGGGTTATAATGACACTGAAAAAAGTGACTTATGACTATTTTTCACATTTATGCCTTTGCAGCGTCCTCATAAATCATGTGATTGAAATTCAGATGCTTGGCAAGTGGTTCATATTTATGACTGTTCTACCATTTAAGATCTTCTGACAAGCAAAGGCAATGGGGAAGCCAGATTCACTTAACAACTGTATTACTAGCTTAACAATTGTAGTGATTCACTTAACTGTGGCAAGGAAGGTCATAAAACAGTGGAAAATTTACTTAACAACTGCCTCACTCAGCAACATAAATTTTGGGTTCAATTGTGGTCGTAAGTCGATGACTACCTGAATACCAGCAGGGATTCAATTCTCCCAGACTGAAATCTTTATAGATGTATTGCTTTCATTTGAACACATATCACTTTCTAGTGCCAGTGTCCATTTTCTAGGCTGGACAGGTACCAACTAAGCTGAAATGAAAGCAAAGAAGGCAGCAGGGAGGATAGTAAGATGGAAGGTCACCTTCTCATGTTGCCTGGCCTGAAAATCAGGTCAAGATTGGGCAGGATAATCTGATAAGCTCTAAGGAAACCTTGAATCTGCTCACCCCTGTCCGACGCACTCAATGGGCATCTCAAACATACCTGCTTAACATCATAGGTCTCAATTACTGTATTTTTTGGAGTATAAGATGCACTGCAGTATAAGACGCACTTAGTTTTTGGGGAGGAAAATGGCAGGGGGGGAAATCTGCCTACCAGGTATTCATCTGGCTAGCATCCTTAGTTTGATCAGCTTCAGCACATTGATTTGCTGGTTTTGAGCACGCGCACACGCTTTTTATCCCCTGCTTGGGAATTTTAAAAAGCTTCTAAAGCACAGCTGAGAGTCGGAGAGAGCAGGCAAAGCATGGAGATTGCTTCGCTTGCTAGCGCCTTGTTAAGGCTGAAAAAAAGCTTTGAAAAAGCTACATTCAGAGTATAAGACGCACCCAAATTTTCATCCTCTTTTAGGGGGGTGGAAAAGTGCATCTTATACTCTGAAAAATATGGTACATCATAACATTAAACTAACATTCTGACTTTTGAACCAGACTATGAATGAATTGTTATGTATATAAAGGCAGCCATTTTATTACCATTTTGTTCTTCCTTTTGTGCAAACTGGTAAAATATTCAAACAAAGATAAAGTAGCCAGAAAGCATAACAAAATTCAGGCATCAAACCAAATTAGGATCAAATTGCTGCTTCAGCTCTTGTCTAACAGCCAAAGCTGGTGAAGTAGGAATCAGTGACTTCTAGTCTATGAAGGACCAGTAGTACTACAGCCAAGTATCCTTTAATATGGAAAAGTAGGAGAAAGAAATTTAAGAGTTTAAATTTGCCACCAAAAAAGGCACCAAGTGTTATGTTGCGGGGGAGGGAACGTTGTCCATTGACACATCTCACTTGTGCGTGTCGCCCCCAACCTCCTTTTCGCTGTCAGGAACTTCTTCGGCTTCATATAGTTGCAGCCAGGCCTCGCACACCTTGGCCCATTTCTTTTGCAGCCAGCAAGGCTTTCCTGAAGGCCTCTGTAGCCAATACCAGAGCTCCAGATTGATCCAGAGCTCTGTTATCAGTTAGAGAGGCCTTCAGGAGTGTGAGGCCTGGCTACAACTATCCGAAGGTAAGTAGTAGGACAGCTCCACCCCCACATCCCCACCCTAGCTCAATTTTTACCGTGCTGGAGTGGGCGGGGTCTTAATTAGGGCTTATTTTAGGCATAGGGTTTATACTGGGTGCACGTGTAAAAATCAAGCTAGGACTTTCTGAATAGGTCATATTTTCTGGGAAACACGTATGTATGTGTTTGTGTATATATATATTATTTATTCATTCAATTTCTACAGCCTATATCATCTCATATTTGAACATTACTCTAAACTCTTCCACCAAGCCTCTTTCTTCTGCTTAATTAAAGGGAAGGATAAGTGGGAAGTAATGGGGAAAGTACACCTGCACAGTATTGTTCATAATTTCCTTTATTAAGCTAAAATTCATAGCTTATTGTTTCCTCTATTCTTGCAAAAGAAATTACAAATCATATTGAGAAATAGCAGAGGTGCCTGGGGGAGGAGCAGAAAAGTTATACTTGTGGTTGAGCTATAGGACAGAAATACTGTGCCTTTTTTATGTGTGTTGCATATAAAAAGAAAGGGAGGGTCAATCATGTGGCCATTAAAGCCATCTTGACTTTAGGTTTCTACTCTCCCAATCCCTGGGGAACCAGAAGAAGAGAGAAGTGATTTCTGTGAATAAAGGGAACATTGGAAAAGGTGAAATATATATTTTTAAAGCTTCTACTAAACTCTGAAGCAGCAATAGATTCCAAGGAAAAAAGACATATGGCAGTTTAAAAAAATACTATAGTATATTAGAAAAACTGAAATTGAAAAGCTACTGTCAAGTTTGAAGCACGCCATTATCACTTCTCAGCTTGCCAAAGAACCAGGGGAGTGGGGGGGGGGGGGGGAGAAGGGAAGGGTGAGATGGAATTCAAGCTCCAGACTTCAAGAAGACAAGCTGTGAGAGCCAAGGACACTCTGACAGGTGTTTGCCAAGAACAGAGACTTTTTCTCATAACAATATAATGATACTCCATTGGTCAATGTGACCTGCACTAATAGGGGGGAGGGAGAAATCTATACTGTCATTATGTGGGTTTGCACGGGAATTAGGTAGAGCTGGTTTTGCCTTCAGCAGTGCCGAAATAATGTACTCAATAAAGTTTTGCATTCAGAGATTGGAAGGTCTAGCACATGCTTGTTTTGGTTGTGTCTGTCAGTCGGAACATTGACTGCTATGTCAGTGGTATCCTGTGTTACTTACCAGCCTTCCAAGATGCAAGACTGGCTGGAGATTCTTCTTTTAGAAAGAAGAATATCCTACTCTTAGAAGCCCAAGAATAGTACCATGCATCTCGTGCTACTGATTATTTTTACATAAACACTTTAAAACCAAAAGGCGGAAATCAGGCAAAAACAAAGCAAATATCTTCTTCAAACTGCTGCTATCTTTGGAGCATAATGCTATAAATAAAGAAATTAAACTGGACTCCAGTTACCTTGAAATCTGATTATAAGGAAATATATATTTAATAATATAGTCAGAAGAATATTAGTTGATACAAATGATTCTTTCTGTGAATGAAAAAAGAAAGAATACTTTTCAAGATCATTATTAATTAATTAATTAATTGTATTCTACTTAATATCAATTAATTTATCCTGGTTATTTTATTTTGTTTACTCAATTAATAGATTAAATGAGATTACTAGATTAAATTAATTGAAGATGTAATCTTGTAGTCCTTAAATAAGCATTTAAGGATTCATTGGCTGCATAAGAATTTGTCTTCTAAACTATGGAGTGTAAGTATTGCTGAGCAAAATTTGAATATATTACTTTATTTTTTGCAAAAGAACATTTCAAAAGGGCTTGAAGACTGCTCATTGTTAACTTCACTGAACAAGATAAATTTTTTCCAAGTAATTTCACTCAGGATTATGCTCAAGTCAAGGTAAGTGAACCTAGAGTCAATTTGCTCAGTCCCTTGATTAATCATCAGAATGTTTAGAAAAGTTATAAATGCCCACTTAATTTAATTAATATACAAGTAACAATGCCTCTCCCTTCGAATGTCAGTGATAATGAAATAGCTTTCATAGCTTTACTTTCTTTAAGTAACTCTTTTGTCCTCAGTGAGAGCTTTCATCATTAATGTGTGCAATTTATTGTCAAAAAATATGATGATGGCTTTAAAAGAGCATTAAATGAATTGACAAAGGAGATGTCTGTCAAGGGCCATTAATTCTGAAAATGCATTGTTACGTCTGAGTTGGGAATAGCATCCAGGGCCACAGTGGTAGAAAAGAATTACATCTCCATCTCCTGTTTATGAACAGGATCATCTAGTTGGGCATTGTGCATAGTAAATGCTGGAGTAGATGGTCCTTGGACTGATGCAAGAAAAATTATCCCATGTTCTTTCAAAACCTCTAGCACCCAAATTCTTTCCACATTAAGATTATTTATATTGTTTGGCACTTGATATACAACTGCTATGTTTCATTCATGCATTCATTTCCTACAACGCACCTTCATGACACTGTGGTTATATCACTATTGTCTTCTTTGTATCAAAGGTTTTTAAAATTTGTTTCCTGGTTGCCAATTTTTTCCAAAGCATTCTTTATTCCAAAGAATAGGCTGCATATTATAAAATGATTTATCTTTTCCCATGCAAATAACTTTATTATATCTTTTAGTATGGACTGAAAATGTGATACACTCAATTTGGCATTGAGACACATCAAGAGGTTGGGGAGAGAAAATTGTTGCAGTGTACAGGAATAAAATGAATTGTAGCCCATAATAAGCACTCAGGACAACTTGTTTGGGTTTCTAAAAGTGTCTTGCTCAATTTGCTATTCATGAGTCTTCCTACCTGAACTGATGGCAATACTCTACAGCTGAAAATCCCTAAATACTGGTTCTGGGAGTCTTCAACATACAGGCCAAAACTGGCCTGGTTAAAATAGCTTAGGATTTCCCAGGACAAACACAGATCTTTCCCAACTTCTTACCAGCCTGACATGAATAGCTGCCTACACTTTTTGGTTTTTGCTTTTTAGTTTTGATTTAAACTTGCATAAGTGATTTTTCTCTATAGAGTAAGACAGAACTATTGAGAGGGTCTGTCAAAATAGGCTTAGGGAGAAGGACAGTCCAGTAGAAATACAGATCATTTTAAATGCAGAAAGGGTCAACATGATGGCTCCTGTGCCTACTTTGCAGAGAACATTCAACTTTCTGATAATTATTCAAATTGAGACCAATGAAGAAAGATGGGTGCTGCCTGAAACAAAGGTAGAAGTAATTTAATCCTAGCAAAGGTTCATTATCAAGCCAATTCAAGGCTGACAGTGGAGAAAAAAACCACACGCAGTTCATCTTTCTCATTGTGTCATCCTAAATTAGCATAGTTTTTTCCAAGAGGTTTAGATTTCTTGGAGTCTAGTCAAACAGGTGATTTAGCAGAATCCTCAGTAGATCACTATGCTGTGTTTGTACAAAATTTGGAGGGGAAAAAACATTCTAAGCATTTATAATTACTTAGATTCTACAGCTTGATCAGGTCAGTTGTTCTGTGCAGAGAACACTTTGCTTGGATTCTTTTGAATGAATTTTATTCTATAAGTTTTGATGATATGCATAGGCATCTGTTCAACACTTGCTCCTAAGGATTTATTACAATGAGTAAGAAGGTCAGCTGGATTTAATTATAAATTCCTCTTTACAAGAAGGAACGCTCTCAAACCCAGTAAAGTAATTCATAATGAGACCACTCCTGAGAAAACCATAATTATACCCAGAAGATTTACATAATAACTGCAAAACTGTACCTAAAATAACTTTCCTAGACAGTGTCCCACTTGAAAACTGATCAACCCCAAACATTCTTAAATGAAATGGAGGTTTAAATTCATTTCCATTAGAATTTAGAGCTGAAAATGCAACTGAAACAGATTTGGTTACCATGTTGGATGATCCTTTCTAAGAGAAAGTTGGGGAATGCAACTCAGGTGACTCTACTTACCTCTCAGAGGCTTCCAATACCATTATTATTATTACCATACCATTATTTCAATACAGTAATCTTTTGCACCACGATGATAAGGCTAAAAACGTCCCACCTGAAACTTATGAATTAATTTCCCTCTAAAAATATATGATTTGGAAAAGCTGTTTGAAAAACCAAGCCCCACTTTTTTTTAAACAACAAAAAAGTCTAACAAAACTTAGAAGAAAATAGTGAAAAGATGGTTACCTGCTGCTGGCCCCATATACACAGTGGAATCATTGCTGTCTCCACCTTCTTCCCATAAATACTGAGACTGGAGGACCTTGGAGTCTTCCTTTTCCTCACTGAAAAAGCCTGAACCAGGTGAGACTTGCAGGGCACCAGGACCAAAATCGGACTCTGATAATTCTAGGTTGGTCTGTTCACTGGAATCCAGAGACTTAAAGTGCGACAATTTTATGAAGTCTGCCAAAGAAGTTGAGCTCAGACCTTCGGTACCAGAATCTTCTGACATAGCTAGACAAATGCATAGGCAACCTGTTAAAAAAAGAACCACACCAGTTTTAGCTTGTGTGAGCCTAGAAAGAAAAAGAAAAAAGCATTGTAGGGCCTCAAAAAGAGCCTTGTATGTAGAAGCTATAAAATATCAGGCTGTGGAAAACTTTAAAAAAATTATTTTTATATTACTATGTTCCCAAGGTAAATGCACAATAATGATGATGGATAGGCTATCTGGGAAAAAGTCATTCTCAAGTGGAAAAATTATATTGTATTTACAGCTGAGAAAAAATAATCAATCATTTGAAGAGCTTTAAACAATGCACAAACTCAGGCAACCCTAGATATGTGTTCATTGAAATGTCCATTTGCCCTCAAAAGGTTTCAAAGAAATATTAAATACTACCCATAGTTGTATGCGTTTCTGGCTGTAACCACATACATTCAGAAGTATTTGTGATAATATTTGTATCTCTCTAATTCCTATTGAACATGGAAAATTAAACAGTATCAAAGTCATAGTCACATTGCTCCTTAAAAGGGCCATATCACTGTCGACTTAATTTCAAAGATTGTCTTTTGTAAATCTATACTTTTTTCTGAGACTACAGTTTTCCTATGTTGGTGAGAAAGTCAGTATGTTTAGTCACTATATCAGTGCAACTTCTAAAACCCAGTTTTTCTTTCCAAGATCATCCTCAATTATTACACTGTCAGATAACAGTCCACCATTCATTACTATTTCCAAATATTCTACAGACAGACCTTTCATTAATTTAGGACTGTAATTCACTGTAAAAGAGCCACCCTTGAAAGCATTTTCCTTGAAAGGCCAAGTTTCCATAGATAAAGAATGCATGTAACTCCCTTTGCTGGCTGAGTCAGATAGATAATGGATGGTGTATACTATGCAACACTAGGAATTACAGCCTGACTCATTAGACACAGCATTGTTATCCAATATCTTAAAACCCTATATTTTGTTTTGCTGAATAAATTCTCCTTTAAAAAAAATTAAACCAGCAGGGGTATTGGTAACCAGAGCAATCTTTAGACTAGATTTAGTTGTATATGTAGTCAGTGTGGAATCAGAAAAAGAATCAATAAAGGAATCAGGTGTCCAGTAATTCTGGACACCAGAATAGTAAGAAGATGTTCATTGTTTAACACACTGTAAGCCGCCCTGAGTTTCCGGAGAAGGGCGGCATATAAATCAAAAATTTAAAAAAAAAATCTAATGTTTATCTGGAAGAGAATTTCTACAACTGAGTCAATATTATTTTTGGAAACCTTTATTGCTCCATGTTCTGCTGCTTCTTCTCCCACTCCAATCATGTATCTCATCTTAGATCAATAAAACAAAATTAGCCAGAAGGAGAATAGCTTAGACAAAGCAAAGGCTTGCGAAAGCAGAAGTATGACAGAGGCAAGCAACCCTGAAAGAAAAATCACTGCAGAATAAAGCAGCTGACCAAGACATCTCTGGGCATCTCACGGGATAGCAAACTTCGTCAAGTATTATTTGCACATGGTTGAGTCAGTAAGGCACTCGATCAAAACATTTCCAAATATGCTTGATTATAGAACATATCTTTGCAGGTCAGATTATATTGTGCTTCAGTACACCTCTTGCTTGGTCTGCAAGGAAGCTACAAAAAGAAAAGAGGTGTGTGTGGCAGAACTATGTCTAGGATTGTTTTTATCCTCACATAGCAGCTGTCACTCTGCTATTATTAGCACCTCAGTATAACAGCATCCAGAAAACCCTGGAAGCAAGGAATAAAAACATTGGGCTAGGATTATAAACACACATGCAAGCTCATAAGCACACTGGCTATAACCAAAGACACTAATCCTATCTGCCTGAATAATGGAAGGGCAAGCTAGGATGCTTTGATTTTCAAATTCAGTAATGCCAGTAGCCATTTCCAATTACCTTCAAGTAAAAATGGAGCGCAGTGGACCCAAACAGCCATAAGTGGCTACACAATGCCCATATAATTGAACTTGAGCCATAGGACAATCCCCAGAGCTACTTGTCTATATTATCCTAGTACTGATACTAGTATCTAGTTTGGAAGACATGAGTTAAGCTCAGGTCTTAGGGACACCACAGAGACATCTGCATAGTTTTCTGGAAAGTTGTACAAAAGTACCTGGCTGTTACCATCTTCCCAAATGTTTGTTCAACTTCCAGGACCAACCTACAACCCTGGGATTTCTGGGAGTATCCTATGCAAATACTAACCAGGAATAACTGCCATCTGATGAAGACACATATATTGATTCATTATTACTCAGTTCTATTGCATAGTTTCATGAGATGCAAATATGAGTCATTGTTATGCAGAACAAAAACACAAAAAATAAATTCTATTACTGTTCATAACACAATTCACAATTTTTTCACAATTAAGAAAAAAGTTGCCATATGCAAATATGAGACACAGACCTAAGACAAATCTCAGACCCTTGATGCATATATTTATAGGGTAAATAATAGACTTGAAGGAATTATCAGTCTTTCCATTCTTTTTAAAGTATTACCATTTTAAATACAAACCACCAAGAGTTCTTGTGGTAGAATATACAGTAAATGTAATAAACCAGCAATTAAATATTAATTCCAATCTAAGTTCCTAAGAAGCTAGCAGCAGAATTCAACTTTTACAATCTGTACTGCATGAAGCAGAATGAATAGTTGTCTTGAACTGAAGAAAAAACAGTGATTCTCTATTTTCTATTATAATCAGATTTGATTTATATCAGATTAGATATAGTTCTATTTCCAGTGAAGCATTGAATATATTTTACTCAACAGACTCTATTGAGTCTGATAAAGTTGACTTCTTGACAAGCATATTGAGAATTGCAATTCTAGGTCAAGAAGTAGTAGGAGAGGGCTTATGAATCTTCTGGCTGTAAGTTTAGAAAAGTTGTATGGTTTTATCCTATTACGGTAATTATTATATTATGATCATTAGCATCTGAACCTACTTTAGAAACATGATTACATGAAGGAACAAATTGCAGACTTGACCTCAAGAATCTCTGTTTACATTTAAACAGATCCCCAGGGACCACTTCAGATCTATTTGTCACTCCTTCTTTATTCTCCATGCCTGCCTTATGGAAAGGTCTAAAGTTGAATTAAACCCCAGACGCTTGTGATGAACTTGGCCTGCAGGAAAACTAATCCCATTAGTGCAGGAGATCAGGTCTCAGCAGTTGATTTACCCTAATTTAATACTGAACTGTCTACCTAGTTTAAACTTCTTAAGATGCATGATCCTATTTACCAAGTAGACTACTACTGTATCTTACTAAGATAAAATTACATTAATGAAAATACAAAAGGGAATAATTGTGGAAGGACTGCATACACATTCAGCACAGGTTTCAAATTCAAATATAGATTTATCTCTAGGTATTACAAGAGGTGGGGAAGGTTGGTATAATTGTAAATATGTATAATTGTGAAAGTTTGCTTTTGTAAAAAGCAAAAGTCCTTGAGTCTTAATTGGAGCATGAGTCACGTATGATTAAATAAAGCGAAATATAAATGCATGTGTATTGGACTATCTAATTGGACTATCGCAAAACGGTGCTTTGTATGCCAGGAGTGGAATCTGATAATAACAATTTAGCCACACAGCTCAAACTCCTTACAAAGGGTGCTATGGGAAAGGAGTTACATATGTGACTTAACTGCCTTTCATCTATTTAGAAGTCATAGCAAGATTCTGACAAGGAAACTTTATTACTGCTTTAGCAATTGTGGAAACGGCTCACAGAATTCAGCTGGGAAAGTGGGTGCAGGCGAGGTCAGTTCCTTCTGCAAAATAAGAATTGGGGAATAGAGAGGAAATCAAAATTCCACCAATGGGGGCAAGAAGATGGATATCAAAGAAAGGGAGGTTTGTTCCTCAGGCTAACAGCTGTGATGGGGGGAGAGCCCGTTCTAAGAGGACGGCAGATGCAAGGGTATCTCCCAAGCAAGGAAATAGTAAGAGAGCAAAGAACAAAACTCCCAAGGAAATACTAGCCCGGCTGTGGAGCCAAAAAAGAGGTCTGTCTGAAGGAACCACCTGTCAGATGGATCAAGTCAGGAGGCTTAAGACTGGAATCATGTCAGGAGCTGGACTAGCTGAGGGCAAGGGAAAGCTCAACCCAGGAATCTATCAAATGCCTGAGGGAAGAGAGAATCAGCAGAGGTTGATTAAAATCTGCAGAAGGAATGCTGCAAGATTTATAGTCAGAGTCTAGAAATTCTATGTGAGCACCACAACTCCTTTGAAAAGCCCTCTGCATCATCAAGCATAAACGCTTTGTGCTGAGCAAAAGAGCAGTCTGAAAAATCAGGGTTTAATTTGCTAGTACTTCATAATGATTATTGGCTTCCTAGATTTACCATAGAAGAAAGCAAAAAAGAAATTAAAGGGAATTAAAAAACACCCAGGGTTTTCGGGAAGTCCTTGATTTCGGGAAGCCATTCATTTAGTGGCCATTCAAAGTTACAACAGCACTGAATAAAGGGATCTATGACCATTTTTCACACTGACAACAGTTGTAGCATCCCTGCAGTCACATGATCAAAATTCAGATGCTTGGCCACTGGGATGTATTTATGGTAGTTGTAATGTCCTGGGATCATGTAATCACCTTTTGCAACCTTCTGACAATCAAAGTCCTTGGGGAAGCCAGATTCATTAACAACTGCAGGGATTCATTTAACGGCTACAGCAAGAAAGCTTGTAAAATGGGGCAAAACTCACTTAAGAACTGTCTCAATGAGCATCAGAAATTTTGAGTATAATTGTGGTCATAAATTGAAGACTACTTCTGTGAGCTTCCTAACACTACAGGAAGCTTTCTAATACTACAGGAGGTACTTTGTGGCCTGATGGAATGGCAAAAGAGGTCAGTAAAGCTATGTAAAGCCCCTGATCTCTTGGTTGCCTGCTTTTAGGTTGGATGGTGCATATTTATAAGATTACCAACATGGGTATCTTGCATAAAATCCATTAAAATAAGAAAGTCCTATCCCTGTTCTCATGCTTTCAGGACAGGGAAACTGGTAAAAAAGACAGAAGAGCAGAAAAAATATTATCCCGTAATCTGAGTGTTAAATGAATATATTTGTATTTTGTACATATTGGTACATTTGTACAAGACATGTGCTCATAAGAACATTTGTGTTTGAGGAAGTAAACAAAGGGCCACAGGTCAATTGTGTTCCACCTGTGTGCTTTATAGGAATAAAGAAATATAGAAAGTCCCCATCATCATCACCCTCTGGAGAACTACATTTCTCTCCTGCATCTTTCTGTTTAAGTGAAACTATCTCTGTGGGGGCAAAAAAAAATCACAAATAGGAAATAAAGCATGATGACAGATGATTAAAAATAGCAACATATCTGGTTGTCCCATGAATTGGGGAAGGAATTGAACACACACTTTAAAAGGTATGAAGGAATGTTTTTCTCTGAATTTTTTCCTGTTCAGTTGGAAGGTTAAAAAAAAATCAAGGAAAGGAAAGGAAATGTATCAAGAGCCCAGAATTTTCTGTAAATGAATATAATCATCTTAATTCTTTGCATTTTTCTAGCCTTTATGGCATTTCATGATGTTGAAACATCTTATCCAGAACAGAGGAGTAAGACTGGGGTAAGACAGTTTCTTTCCATGATAGCCCATTTCTCTTCCCTCCAATTTAAAACTAAGAGACTTCCCTTTGCATATCCAAGCACCCACCTAGCTGAAACTATTTAAGGAGCTGGATCAAAAATGGCCATTTATTAATAATTCTTTGTCTGCCATGGGGAAAATTAAGACAAACTACTGGAAATACCTGCAAGAGTCTCCCTTTCCATAAAGGACATAAACTGCTGTTAGGAAAAGACAGGCAAAAACCAAGTTTACAAATCACACTAAAGCATAAAGTTTTTAAACAATGGTTCATCAGCTCTAATTCTGGGAAAGGAAGAATGAAAGAGAAGGGATGCCAGCAGCAAAGTATGTGGACTTAGTTATAGAGGTGACTAGTGCACCATAGGAAGTCCTGAAAGACCAGTCAGGAATACATTATTATGGAGAAAATATATGTAGCAATCAGAGATGACTTGAAAGCACATAACCAATCAAATCAAGTTCCCAGATAAATAATAATTAAATACAGTCACATAATGCACTATGTTAAAACCAAACAAAATTGCTTTGTCATTGCTACCCAGGATCAGAGGTGGGTTTCAGCAGGTTCTGACCAGTTCTGGAGAACCGGTAGCGGAAATTCTGAGTAGTTCGGAGAACCGGTAGAAAAAATTCTGACTGGCCCCGCCCCCATCTATTCTCTGCTTCCCAAGTCCCAGCTGATCAGGAGGAAATGGAGATTTTACAGTATTCTTCCTCTGCCAGGCCCACCAAGCCATACCCACCAAGCCATGCCATACCCACCAAGCCATATCCACAGAACCGGTAGTAAAAAATTTTGAAACCCACCACTGTCCAGGATAAATTCTTTTTGAAAAACATATCAGAAGATGAAAGCACTGGAGATTCTCTGTTACCTACAGAGTCACATTACTGGCTATTGTAGTTAGTAATCTTAAAACACGTTCTTAACTTTAAGACCATTGCCTCCATTAAGCGTTAAGGCTCAGAGAATAGAAGAATGCAGAAATCCTGGTCAATGAATTCCTGCCAAAATGACCTCCTCAAAAACTGGTAATATTAGAAAAAAACTTGAAAACTGTTACAAATATAACACATTTGGTTAATCAGACTGCTGAAAATACATCTGTAATTGTTTGACCTGTACCTACCATCTGGAAATAAACCTGGCTTTGTCCTCCTGAATTTCCCAGAATCACTAAAATGTAAGGGTTGGAAGGATATCATAGAACTTGGGTTGAATCTTGCCTATGCTCTAGCTACATCTTTTTGTGACCTTCTTGAATTGCCTGTATTTTTTCCTCTCAAATTTCGAGATTGAAGAGACTAGGTTAATCTCTTATTACATAATGCAAGACTGCTTGAGTTCAATGGTAACAACCATAACCAGACTCCTCTTTCTCTTATCCAGAATCTGAGAACAGAGCATTTGTTATGGTTGACTGCTTTTAGGCAGCAAGCAATGGTGACACAAAACTGATACAAATCCCAAAGTTACATACTAATGCTCAAATATCACTTGCCCCACTTGTTCCTCCAGTTATGGCCATGTGTGAACTCAGCCATAGTTACTAGACAATGTGGTTATGGGACAGTTTAGAAAAGAGAAAATGGTAGGTTTACATGTTGCATCAAACTTTAATATGGTTTGTTTCATTTTGGTTTAATATATAATATAGGTTGCAAATTGTAATTTATGGTTTAGTGCAATGTGTGAATCCAATCATCTTGGCTTATTTGAGAAACCATAGACTAAGATGCAGTGCAATGTATCAGTCTAACCAGGGTATGTGTGTCAAAACAATGTGAGGAGACTTCAATTGGATTTGAAGAAGTTGCCTGGCACAGTGGCACAAAGCCCATTACATACAAAGGAAAAGTAACTTCACAAAAAACACAATCAACATATGGGATCCATTGCCCTACAACACTGGGATTGCTTTTGAAAGTGTTAGGCAACATTATGGAGGTTGTTTGTCAAGTTTGATTAGAAGTAATACCAGACAATATCACAGTGGTACAATGCCTCTAGTTAACATTCAAGATATCTATCAGAAAGTACTTGCAATATCCATCAGGATCTTCAGAAAACGGGAATGTCATCTAAATGTTGCATGCACTGTGATGTAATTACACAAATGCTGCAACTTACATGCACACATAAGAGAACCCAACATATAGACACAAAAGTAGCGCTTCCATGATGAGGTCCCTGTGGTCACTCAGTCTACTGGACACTCATGGCCCAGCCGCACTACCTCAAGCTATTCTCTGCAGACAGATTTTTATCCTGATCAGATAAAACTGTTCTTGTTCTTTTACCGCCAGATGGATGAAAAACTGACCCAGAATTAGTGCTAAAAACAAATGATTTTCCAACCCACTGTTGTTGTTCCTCTGCTATTATCTCTTTGCTTTTGTATAGAAAGAGAGCAGAGGCGGGAAGAGATTCATTTCAATCCCTGCTTTAGAGCTGACAAGAAGACAAACAATATCAGAGCAGTAAAAGAGAAGGTCTGGTTGGGTGAAAACAGCTTACAACACCCTCTTCCCTAGAGGCTAAGATGACATTCCACAGGAAAACCATTTTTATTACAAGGATATTGAGGACATATTGGAATATGTTGGGTAGTCTTTTCCCATTAATACTTTTCACAGAACATTGCAACTTCACTCTCAAATCTGTGACTCAGCACAAACTTTCCACTCCATAATTTGCTACCTTCCTTTCTGCAGTCAAAGCAGAAGCATCGTACGTTATTTGTCTTGACAGAGAAATTGTATGGGGTGGATAAATATATGCTTATATCATTCTTGTAACAGTGCCAGTGCTCCTTTGTGGGGAGAGGTGACATGCACGCGTGCAAGCAACAGGGTAAAAGAGTAGCGATCTTATTAGTACCCATGGGAGACTCCTCCCAAATTTAAAGCAAGATGGACCGATGTCAGTGACTTTCCTTGTGCATACAAAGAAAGCTCGGGCGCCACCCAGAACTCCTCTATCTGTTATTGTAAGATTATTGCAAAGCATCTCTATTTTGTACCTCTCTTGCACCCCTTTCTCTGCCTCCTTCCTTTTGCTGACTGTCTCTTATTTAATGGTAAATCATTCTGAATGCAGAATAAGGAAGCCCAGCAGAGTAATCAGTTCTAATTAGGACTGCAGAAAACATAGGTGAACATAGGCCAGCATTCTTCTGATATAGTCCAAGCAGGGAAAGAGGGACTCCCCACAGAGATATTAGCACACCCTCATTCCCAAGAGCCCTAAATATTTTCTGAGCTTGTAACCAAGAGGGGAAGCAAATGCTAGTTTATGATTTAGGATGTAGCAGAGGGAATAATCACGCAGAGGCTTATAGAAAACTCACAAGACTATAAATATGTTAGAATTATCTGTAGAAAGGAAGGAAGGACATTTAGAGGAATGTCACCCAACTCTGTCCACCTGTACAGATGGAAGTTAATATGATGTGTCCAATTTTTTTTCAGCGATGAGGTGCACACATATGCAACTCACCTCCTTTAAATGTAGGATTTATATATTTATTTATTTATTTATTTATTTATTTATTTATTTATTTATGAATGAATGAATGAATGAATGAATGAATGAATGAATGAATGAATGAAATCTTAGGAATCAAATGAGGATGAGAACAAGGAGGAAGAGACAATGGCAACATCAGCCCCTGATCTTTAGAAAAGTAAGAAGAACTTCACAAGAACTCTAGCCAAAATTGACTCAAGATGATTTTGAAAGGCCAGTTGCTGTAATGCCACCAGGAAAGTCCTCTGGCAGCAGAGGAGAAGAAATGAAGACCAGATCAGTAGAATAGACAGACCAACCAGATACCTAACGAAAGAAATCTGTGGAGATCAATGCATCTCAAATTGCAAATAGAGTCTTTCTGGGTCATCTCACCTGCTGGTTTGCTGCCAGTCAATATTGGAAAGAGCTCTAAAGTAGCAATTTCTAGCCTGCAGCTCAGCTGGACAGCAGCATCTGGCTGAGCTAAGCAATTTTGTTTAATCCCAAGAAATCCCAGGGCTGCAGACTAAACCAAGAAGTCCAAAAAAACATTCTGAAGGGCTGGTAAAGTACAGGATCTTAGTTACAGGACATCATGAAGTCACTATTTTTCCATTCAGGTTCCCTATTGATCCATAAATCCTACAGTAGCTTTCCTTATTCAGGCATGTACATTTTGATCTATGTTCTCTCACACATTGCTCTTAGTGACTTCAATATTACCTCAAAGGCTGAGTTTATAGGACAAGCCATGACCATGTTATAATCAAAGTGCCTTGGTTTGCCATTGCACCAGAAAACTAATGACATTAGCGTATGACACAATGTGAGAACCCAGTTTGTGATCTCTACAATAGAAAGTTCACATCCAGTAGTGATTTCAGCAAACTATAAGATAAAGGTAAAGGTTCCCCTCGCATATATGTGCTAGTTGTTCCCGACTCTAACTATGATGACCCCTAAAGAATGATGCATATGCAGTGATGTCATCAAAAATACATCTTCACATATGCTTTATATTTTGCTCCTTGTTGCCCCCTCATGGATACTCACAACCCCAGGAGGAAAACTAATTCAAGCCTTTGAACTGTGACAACTTTCATTGGTTATTAATTAGATCAAGAAATTAGGAAGCTTCAGGTTGTGTCTGCTATTTTTCATTGCTATAATATTATGGATTTTGAAGTCATTTTACAAATGAGAACCCATGGGAATTAAAAGAGCCAAAATAGATTTTAGCTCTAGCAGATGAAGAAGTTAATAGCACTACTTTGAAGGAAGCGATTTTTATCTTTGCCAAAAAGAAATTTGGGCAAACAATTTTAATAGTTTTGATAGTGTCACAATGAAACAGTCATGTTTGACAATTACTTTGGACAGGTGTGACTATGATCACAATTATTAGCTAGAGTTAGCAGATCTATGCTACAAAAATGCAGGTGGCAATGGAGAGGTAATGTTTTTTCTATATTGTCCTCTAGAAGGTTTTTCTGGTTGTGTGTGTCGGTGCATATAGGTCATGACTAGGAAGACATGGTAACAAGGTCAGCCAATGAATAGGCATAGCAACTAAGTCAGCCAGTGAGGGCTATTTGGAAACTGAAACAGTTTTGGAGCCTGGGCGTGGCTTAGCTCTGTGCTCTGCAAAAAACTGAAACTGAAACTAGTCTGCTGTACTCTGCTTGTGTTTTGCTTGTAACTGCTACGTTGGAAGAATCTGCTATTAGTATTGTACATTTATCTTTGTGTGTTATTATGTATATAAAGAAGTTAATGAATCCTGCTGAATCAGTTTACCTGTGTGTGCTTTCTGGATTTGATTTTGCAACGAACTCACAGTGTGTTGTAGAACATTACCATTCTGCAAGAACTTGATGACGTTTTCTGAAAGACTCTAGAAGTTCACTTGGATAGTTCCATTTTTTTTTTAAATCACCAGAGCTTTGACTCTTGTCTTGATCAGGAATTCCTTTTCTGAAAAAATCTGAAGTTCTCTGAACTAGCAGTTGTCTGGAGTTTTGTGCTCACATCTGATAGGTCCACTGAAGAAATAAGAACTGAAACGAGCTAGCCATCCTCAGGATCCAGGATAAAGGAACTACTGTATTTTTAACTTTCAGTTCAAAGATTGAGCCTGGGCTTATACATTACTGCATGCTAAAATATAATGTAGTTTGCCCTTCTGTCTTAATGTATTTGTACGAAGCCAGACAGCTGTAGTTTATTCCATGGCTAATAAAACCAGTGAACCTGTTTTTTGAACCTAGTCAAGACATAAACAGAAGGTGATGCATTTTTAGGAAGACTTTATAAATAGAAAGACATCTGTGGAAGATTTCAGACGTCTACTTGTGCCTTCCTATTTAAAAAAATGATGAAGTCGTACTTTAAACTTGTATAAGAATTTGATCATAACCTGGACTATTTGTGAATTCCTCATCTTTCTCTGCCCCCTTAGCATTTCCTGCCACTAAAGAAAGTATCCATTTCATCTGTTATTGGTCTACCCATCAGCTGCAGTTACTTGCAGACAATTTGAAAAGGACAACATTGCATTTATACAACACATCATCAACTGCTTTTAGTTGTTTTGTTTTTTTTCTTCCTGTATATGAAAATACTTCATTTTTATAAGGTTTTACTTAATTTTATTAGAGGCCTCACCACAGTAGCCTAAGACCTGACAATCAGAAGTAAAGGATGACAGAAATTCTTTTCTATAAAGCCATCTTAGAAACTTCCCAGAGGCCATTTTCAGAGTCTGCCTTTAAACTCCAGTATAAAGAAACTATGCAGCAAAATAGTTTCACCAGAAATAGTTTATCGTTTCATATTCCCTGTAGTTTGAGCCTGGAAAGTACATTTCATTTCATGTCCTCATTTATCTTTATAAAAGTTTACTGAGAAAAGTCAATGGTACCTCTACTATACAAACCCGGAACCACAAAGAGAGTACTGTATATAAAAGGTTATATGATCCATTGAAGGAAGTCTAAACCTTACCTGACCTAAACTGAGTTCTGGAACTTGGGTTTAATCCTTGGACTGACTTAAATGTGTATCCAAAACCCCTTTCTTACAGTTCCAACTTTATAGTCTGGAAGAGCCTTCCTCAAAATGATATGGAACAGATATTAGATATGCTGTTGGTTTGAGCTCCAAGCTTGGCAATTTAGTTACAAATATTTCATCACCATTTGAGGAGACATCGTCAGTGTATTTTGAGTTGTGCTCATCTGTCAGAACACAGGTTTTTAAATATCTTTTTATGAGATGCAAATTCGTCTGACTGTTGTTTGTTCAGATATTTCTGAGTCATGATCTGATCAGACTAATTTGCATCTCATAAAAAGGTATTTAAAGACCTGTTTCTGACAGACGAGCATAACTCAAAATGCACTGACAATGTCTCCTTGAATGGTGATGAAACGTTTGCCACCAAATTGCCAAGCTTGGAGCTCAAACCAACAGCCTAACTACCAACCTGAGCTACTAATATTCAAACACATTTCAGGTATTAGATATATTTGAAATTATCTATGCTGACTAGGGATGAGAGGACCTGCCATCCAACTCAGTTAAGGGGATTAGATTTGGGACTAATCTGCTCTGAAATCCCCGGAAAGTATATACTCTTCCATGATTATGACAAGAATCAGCCTCAAATGGTGGTGAACAGTGGAAGGAGCTATATAAGTCTAGCCCATTGAAGAGAAGGATGAGAGGGAGACATGATAACTCTCTTCCAGTATTTGAGGGGCTACCACAAAGAAGAGGGGATCGACTTAGTCTCCAAAGCATAAGAAGGCAGTAATGGGTAGAAGCTTGTTAAAGAGAGATCCTACTTAGAAGTAAGGAGAAATTTTCTGATTGTGAGAACAATTAATCAATGGAATAGCTTGCCTCCAGAAATTGTGGGTGCTCCATCATCACCCATCAAAAACAGACTGGATAGCCAGTTAACCAGGATGGTATAAGGCTGTGATAGCGAACCTATGGCACGCGTGCCACAAGTGGCACGCATAGCCATATAACTGGCCATGCGAGTTTAGCTCTGGCAAGCATGCACGCACCGGCTAGCTGATTTTCAGGTCTTCTGGGCCCACCAGAAGTAGTGAAACAGGCTGTTTCCTGCCTCCAGAGGGCCTGGTGAGGGGAGGCCTGTTTTTCTTTCTCACCTGGCTCCTGATCCTCTCTATGCATCTGGGAAGGGCGAAAACAGCCTTTCCCACTCCCTCGGAGGCCCTCTGGAACCCTGAAGCAACCCATCTCCCAACTCCCGGTGGGACAGGAAGAGACATCTTTTGCTGTCCCCAGCCTCCAGAGACTCCTAGAGAGGCAGGACGCATAGAATTATGGTTGTGGGCACACATGCGCGTTAACCTCCCCCGCCCCTGGCAAAAAGGTTAGCCATCACTGCTATAAGGTCTTCTGCCTTGAGCAGGAGACTGGATTAGAAGACCTCCAAGGTCCTTGCGGTCCTATGATTCTATGTTCAAACAAAAGGAGTCTCACAGAACTGTTGCCTGCAAGGCCGAGTATCAGTCTTTGCAATCTATGGGTCTAATTCCTACTTTCTATCTCACCATTTTTAAAAAGAGATATTGATAATACAGTAATAATAAATCAGAGTCTATGTTTTAGTACAGAATACCTTGTCTAAGAACTTCCAAATATCTGGGGCTTGGAGAAGTTTCCACGTTAGACTATGATATCTACAGAGGGCTGAGTCCCTAACGTTTAACATTAAAGTGGAGTATTTTGAGCTAATTTCCAACATATATAGTTATTTCTCTACAGATTTGTTCTTTTAGAAACATAGGAAATTTTTTTTTTAAATTTTTTTTCCTGAAACAATAAACTGTTTCAACTCCTACCCTCAAAATGACGCTACAGAGCCCTGCACACCAGTCTGGTACAAAATTACACAATCTCCTAGAAAGACGTAAAGCAGCAATTCCAGTTCAACCATAGTACAGGAAAGTGAGCTACATCAAAGATTTTCTTTCATTGTTTCTAAGGAAAATTAGTATATTCCATGAAACAAAATGAATACAAATTGTAATACCTAAACATTAAACAGCCTTGACAGGCAAGCAACACTGGAGACCAATTTGACTACATTAATACTCAAATTGAGATATAGGTTCATGTATGTACCAATACAATTTTGGGTGTTCCAACGTTATATATGATGTGGCTACACACCAATTTTCCAATTTGCTGTAATTTACTGCACCTTGCAGTCAGATAATATATGTAGACAAAACTTGCTTGACAACTGCCCTGTTTAGCATATGTTTGAAGTGATGACAGTGCTGCAAAAGTAACTTTATGACTCAATCCACACAGTCACATGATTGACATTCGGCGGTGGTGACAAATCTTCAATGGAGAAGCTGGCAATCAAATTGCAAGTCATGGTCACATGATGTCTCACTTAACCACTGCAAGTGATTCACTTAATGACAGCAGCAGAAGGGATGTCTTAAGTTTGTCATGTTTTGCTTTATCAACTGCATTACTTAGCAAGAGATTTGCCAGTCCCAATTGTGGTTGCTTAAGCGAGAACTACCTATGGGACACTGTTTTCCCAGACAGCATATAATATATAGAATAACCCTTAAATTTCAAACTGCTAAAAGTTGACAAGAGTTTCAACAAGTATTTTTGATAGGCAGAGGTTTTATTCTATGGAAGAAGAATAACACAAAAGACAAACAGGCAGACAGGCAAAATTTCAACTTTTCCACCATAAGAAACAAATATTTAAAACAAATACAGTGATTATGATGTTCTTTTCCCATTGTACAATAAAGCTTAAACAGTGGAACCCTTGGTGCTCTTTGGGTTTAGTTGTTTGCTTGCAGACGTTTCATTACCCAACTAGGTAACAACATCAGCACAATTGTGAGTGTATGTTCTGCCCCAGTTACGGATCCCAAAGAATGTAGCACACACAAACTCTGAACAAAACTCAGTTTACTTCAAAACACAGTCTTTCGCAAATGCAGGCTGTTAATAAAATGTTCTTAACAACCTGCCAGATAAGAGTCTTACTAGAGGTGGTAGAAAACCTAGAAGACAGGTTTGCAGAGAAAATTCAAACTCAATGATCAGCGAACGAACGGACAAACACACGTTGTTTCCTGCAGCTTTTTACAAACAGTGTGCAATCTTAAATAGGCTGAGGGAGTGGCCAATTAGCTTCAAGCCTTACTCTTGAGGAAACCTCCTCCTGCGTAACCACTCCTGCCTTTTGGCAGCTCTGTGTGCTCGTGCATTGAGAAGAGGCTCCTCCACTTCATCCTCTTCACTTGAAGAAGCCTCTGAAAGTTCTGAAGGCTCTAGCTGAATCCCTGCCTCTGGCATCACATCTTCTTCAGCCTCCTCTCTGTCCAACTCGAACGCCGCTACACAGGCTGCTGGCGCAACATCACACCAGCCTCCTCGTTGTCGGGATCAGCAACAATCCACGCAGGTCGCTGGTGGGCCACAACAGTGTACAGTTTGTCCCTGTTTATATACAATACAGTAGCTTGCCTTGTCAGTGTTGTTGGTGGTGGGGGGGTGTTTTTCTCCTTGTTAGTTCCTTGATTAAGGCATTATTTTCTGCTTTATTATTTTTCTGGTATTAATTCCTGCTTATCTGGGTTTTGATTGGTGGAGAGGATATGTTCAGTTCAGTTTTTATTTTTTTATTTAAATGACATGTAAATGTGGTTTGTCTTTTTGTGTCTATTTTTGGCTGATTCATCAGCTGATTCATCAGCCAAGCTTCTAGGAAGTCCCTGGTGTTTTTGAATTCATTTTGTTCTAGGACAGTGATGGCCAACCTTTTTGCCATTGCGTGCCAAAAGCGGGGAGAGCATGGGGTGGTCACACACACACACGCCCACACCCATAATTTTTTTCTTGGAGCCTGGAGAGGGTGAAAACGGCCTCCCCCTTTCCCCGGAGGCCCTCTGGAGGCTGGAAGCGACTTGTTTCCCAACTTCCAGTGGGACCAGAAGGCCCACTTTTCAGCCTCCCCAAGCTCCAGAGGCTTTCCAGGAGCCTGGGGAGGACAAAAATGGCCTCCCCCCCCCCGGAGGCTAGAAACAGCCTGTTTCCCAACTTCCAGTGGGCCTGGAAGGCCCAAAAATTGGCTGGCATGTGCAGGCATGCTGGAGCTGATCTAGGGCAATGCTTACGTGCCCACCGATATGGCTCTGTGTGCCACATGTGGCACGTCTGCCATAGGTTCGCCATAACGGTTCTAGGATTTGGATTTAGCTTGGTCCAGCAACCATCACCCAGATAAACAGGGATTAACACCAGACAGTCAAGCAGAAAATAATATCTAAATCAAGGAACTACCAAAGAGAAAACTGGAGCCCCAACACTATTGGCAGGACAAGCTATTGAATATTAACAGAGAGCAATCCCAGACTCGTTGGCATTGATGATTTTACCTAGTCACATAATGAAATGACTGTTAGCAAACAACCAAGTTCAGAGAGCAACAACCAAGTTCAGAGAGCAACAACCAAGCCCTCCTCAGTTCAACCCTAGGCTACAGATATTCTCCTCTATTAAAGCTTAAACTGGATTGTTGAGATGTCTCAAACAACGGCTTTTACCTTACAGACACCAGTAATAATATGATCACACATCACCGTAAACAGTAGCTTGTTTAAGAATGAATAAACCACAATTGTCAACCCTGAAGCGAAGCTGGCTAGGGCTCTCACTAGATGGGAGGGGGAGGGGGAGGGAAATAGTTAACTGGAGTTTTGCAGTCAAAATAAAAAGTTTTCCTGTGGGAACCATGCAGTGGTGAAATCCAATTTTTTTTTACTACTGGTTCTGTGGGCGTGGCTTGGTGGGCATGGCAGGGGAAGGATACTGCAAAATCTCCATTCCCACATCACTCTAGGGGAAGGATACTGCAAAATCCCCATATCCTCCCCACTCCTGAGGGAAGGATACTGCAAAATCTCCATTCCCACCCCACTGTGGGGCCAGCCAGAGGTGGTATTTGCCGGTTCTCTAAACTACTCAAAATTTCCACTACCGGTTCTCCAGAACCTGTCAGAACCTGCTGGATTTCACTCCTGGAACCAAGGTCATTCCAACAGGTGGTTGGGAGAGGAGGAGTGAAGTAACCAAGCAACTGGCCAGCACTTCTATTGGACCATGTGATTGATGACTTGGGGGACCTTTTAATTAGGTGAAAACTGTGGGAACTTTCAGAGTCAGTTTTCACTAGTTGTGCCAATATGATGTATCCAATACATTTGTTCTTTGAGGAATCTACCTGCCTCTGAGTTCTGCTTTCTATGGGTGCATTACTTGGAACGCTGACATCACACAAGTAATAATGTGATCACACATCACAATAAACAGTAGTTTGTTTAAGAATGAATAAACCATAATTAGATGAGGTGGCATAGCATGCTAATTTACAAGTATTATGTGCTCTCATTTAAGGCAAGATTCATAGAATCATAGACTTGAAAAAGGCCACTGGGCCAATTCGCTGCTCAAAGCAGCAATCAAAATAACAGACATGCTTGTTTTGAATCCCAAACAAAGCAGGGCAGCAGAGGTGGCTAAAAGGAGATAGGCCAGGGAAGACATTGGAACAGGCTGTTCAATTGGATATGCATACTTGAATTCAATGGCACACAGAGAAGCTTACAAATCCTTCTCCTGATCATTCTCAGTGTCTTCCTTTCTCTGTGTCTGCTTAACCTCCACCATTGCCACTGACCTTGACTTTTTCCTGTTTTCACTATCCTGAAAATTTCTTTCTGGAATACATGTGTTTTAGGTCCATGCTCAGACCAAAGGCACTTATTTCAGGTCTGTTCCCAAAGCACGAGGATTCTGATCCAAATATAGAGCACCCCATGCCAGTTCTTCTACGCCCAAAACGTTTTGCTTATGCATGAAATTAAGGTATACCAGATAGATTATTGTGCAGGCCTCATCTGGACACATACTATGAAACAGAGTTTACCCTTTATCTGGGAAATTAGTTCCACTAGCAAATTGTTAAAACGTTAAACAACAAAACAAAAAACCTCCCTCCCAAACATTCAGCTGAAATTTGGCTTCCAAATACCTGAAATCCATTTTTATGAGTTCTTTATTCTAGATGGAAAGTAAACATATTCTGACTTTTTTTTCTATGTGACGTCTTTCATATATTTGAAGAATGCTATCATATCCCTTCTGTCAATCTTTTACAATCTTTTTACAAGCCTAAATGCACCCAGCTCCTTCAATATAAGACATGATCTCTCAGTGAGCCACTCTGCCTTTCATTGAACCTGTTCCAATTTCTCTGACTCCTTCTTGAAGTATGGTGTCCGAAAATGGATACAATATTAGACATGAAGTGTGATCAAGCTAGAAACAAGGGGAACACTTACTTCCCATTACTAGAAATTAATACTTTTGTTGTTGCAGCCTAAAATTGCATTTTGCTTTTTTGCAGCCAAATCATATTGCTAGCTCCCACTGTAATCACTTTGCAATTGACTTTTCCCAAAATATCACTACTAAACCATATACATGTGTATCCTATATTTGTGTATTTGATCTTTGTTTCCCAGTGAAGAACATCACACTTGTCTCTGTTAAATTCCACTGAGTTTTATTTCAGTCTTCTAGGATAATAGCTAATCCAGCTAGTTTTGTGCCATCTGCCAATCAAACGTTCTAGTCACCTTTCATCCAAATCATTAATAAACATGAAGCTGAGGTTCCAAGATAATTCACTGTGACCCCTCACTTTATATCAGTTTGATGAGGAGTCACTGATATCTGCAAAAACACTTCTGAAGCCTGCAGGGTTCAGGCAGTCACTTGAAGACAACATTGACTTGATGTATATATGTGTGTGTCCATTTAATATTCATTTAATTGTTATGCCATCCACCCCACATTTAGTTAGCTTATCAATTTATATGTCATGGGATGTTTCAAGCAGTTGAAATACACCAACAAGCATTCCCAGAATCTATTAAGTTATTTGACCAAAGTAATAAGACAAAGCTACCTATCAGTATTTCTGTTTGATAAATCTATGCTGAGTTTTGGTAACAATTGCAAAATATTCGAAGTGTTAAAGATAAATCTTTTTATGATCTGCTTTAGAATCTTCCCAGACACTGATGTTTCATCAGTCTGTAGTTTGCTCCATCTTCTTTTCCCTCTTTCTCCTCTTCTACCAGCTATCTAGGATACATGAATAAAACCGAAGAAGTCTTTTTTAAAAAAATAATTCTTACTTTCCCTTGCGTTTGTCAGCTCATTCTGAGCATTTGTTTGCTTGGTGCCAGCTCTACAGTTTCAATCCACTGTCTGTTCTCTTCTTTTCTGACCTATCCTCTTTTCATTTTTAGATCTTCACAAAGCTTTTTGGTAGCTCCACTGGCTTGTGCTGGCTCCATTTTTCCCTCACTGAAATTAAGTATTTGTAAGTGTGCTTTTAGTATATCCTTTAAGAACTCCCCCACTTGAGCTCCTTTCATCCTTAGCTTCTCCTGCCAACAGATCTTATTCTTAACTGTTCAGAGTTTATTCAAATCTGGCTAATGTTATGCCCAAGATGCACACTTGATTATCTAAATGATTCTGTTACTTTGACTTATTCAGTTAAATCTTCCCTATTTATTGGCATCAATCAATGCCATAAAAATCTATGTGGATGCCACTTTTACTGAAACTTTTGCCCAATGCTCCGTGTGAACCTCTATGTAATTTAGAAACCCTGCTTTCCATCTTAGCATGTTGTGCAAACCTAGCCACTGTGGTGAAAACAAGCCACAATTTAGCATAATGTATTAAGAGAAGTTTTTAAAGTCTATGTCATCCCCAGTTGTGTTCCCACGACATTGTTCTTCCAATGATTTATTCAGGAAGGTCAGCTTTCTGGATTTGCTTGAGACACTGAACCGTAATCCAATCATACTGGGCATAAAACATGTTCGGGTACCAAATGTGGTTAGCTCGTTTTTGGTTTTATGCCTCCTGAATAGAATAAAGAAGAGTTTTCGGGGGGAAAAACAAACAAACCAGCAGCGTCTAACTGACTGAGGCAGCCGGGAGGAAAGTAACTTCTTACAATCCTGAGGTGACATCCTAGAGAAACCTTCAGGGAAAAAGAAATGCCCCCCCCTTTTTTTTCTTTTTTTTTTTTTGCCCGGCCAAAACTAAGACCTCCTTCTTTCTGGCGGGCTCCTCTTCCTCCCACCTCCCTCCTGACAAGAAAGCCTCAGTCAGGATCCCACCGGGCTCCCACCTCAGCCGAACAAATCGGCCCCTCACGTTCGCGCCTTAAAGGAGCCCAAGGCGGCGAGCGAGCGAGCAAAGAGAGCGGCGGCAGCAGCAGCAGCAGCTAAAACCGGCCCAACTCTCGCAGGGGACGGCTGGAACCCTCCCACCGCGCCGCTCCTTGACTCCATAGGCGGCGGCAAGCAGGCAGCCCGGAGCCCCGTTCCCAGCTCCGCGCCGCCGCCTTGCCTCTTTGTCCAGGACGCGTTGGAGTGGCTGGGCTCCGAGCGACCCTCCTCCCTCCTCCTCCCGGATCGAGCCTGCACGCGGGCTGAAAACACCCCATGCCCCGTTTTTAAGGAAAGACCCCCCCCCCAAGGAAACGAGGAAAGGCTCACCCCAGGCCAGAAGCAGCCGCAGCGCCCGACGCCTCACAGGATTCATGATGCTTCCCTTCCTTCCTCCTCCTCCTCCTCCTCCTCCTTCAGTCGGACGTAGCTTCTGCTGCAGCAGCTGCCCACGGGGCTCGGCCCCTTCTCGTTCCTGAAGAGCCCTCTCTCTCCTGCCGCTGCAGCAGCTCGGGCTCACACGGCATCGCCCCCGCGACCCCCCTCCCTGGTGACTCGCAACTTTGCCTGCAAACCTCTCTAGGTCCTCCCTCTCTCTTTCCCTCCCTCTAGGGGAGCTCCAAGCTGGAGGGTGTGGGCGTGGGTGAAGAAGGAAAAATAAATAAATAAATAAAAATCGGAGGGCTTTTACGGTTGCCCGATCAATACACGAGCGGCTCTGGTCCAAGGCCAGCAAGTAAATGCAGCATCCACATAAGCAAATGTGCATATAATATACAGGCTGCTTGGCCGATCAGACCCTTGGCGAAGCCATCGCGCGCATCTCTCTCTTTCTCTCTCTCTCCCACACCCTCCAGAGTTAAAAAGAGATGCGAGAAGCGAAGAAATAAAAGAAGGATGAAGGCAGGCAGGCAGGAAAGGGCTCTGCGCGGCCAGCTGCAGCGGCTTGGCTTGGCTTGGCTCCTGGAAGCGATTCAACGCTTCGCCTCTCCACGCCCCCTCTTGGATCGGTGTGGCCGCTGCTGTGGGTCTCCCAGGTTTCCAAGATGCTGAAGTATGAAATCGTGTGCATTGCGCAGTGGGCTGCATTCTGCCCCTTCCCGGCTTCAGTTTTCACCCGGGTCCTAGAGGGAGATGGTGCCATGGATTCTGTCTATTATTATCTGTCGGGCAACTTCTAGGGGACAACTAAGCAAGGCGTGAAACTTGGGTCTTTGCTTGAGCGGAATCCACGAAGGTTGAGATCAAGTTGACGGCTGGATCACTTTGTGTGGCCGGGTACGATTCATTTTCTTTGTGTGGCCGGGAAGGGCTTAATTTTCTATTCAGGGGAATTCTCTGAAGTATGCCGTTCTTTTAATCCGCAGCTGGGGAAATTCTTCTGAATATTTGCCTAAATAGAAAACTCTCCCCGTGTCACTGCAGACCCAGCAAGGGGTTTACTCTGAACGCATTTCAAGGAGTTTACCATCCATAATCTAATTTTTTAAAGAATGCAATATTGTGGATTGTGGGGTGGGGAAAATTGAAATTGTATTGTGATCTGTATGCATTCAGATCACAATTGGCTTCTTCTTTGCCACCAACCCCTGAAAAAAGGCGATTGAACAAAAAGCTCCAAAATTAAGATTATATATCACAAGAAATTTGAAAGACAATCTTTATTGCCTCAATATCATAAAAGATTCAAATTACAAAGAAAGCTTGCAGAATATCCCTCTTAACTATGTACCACAAAACAAATGCTGAATACACAATCCCTGTCAAAACATAGGCTTCTTTAGTACTAAAACTGGTTCTTGGGTGTTCACATCTTTTGAAATTTTTATCAAAAACCCAATAAAATAATTCTGAACCTGTTAAAAGTTGCTGGCTTCTAATCATTTCTACTTTGCCCAGCAAATTCTCCCCAAGGTATTTGCTTCCATTGTGCTTCTTGCCTCCAAAATAATTCAGTCTCCTAAATCTGCTGAAGAGGGAAGATCTGGAGTGATCCTTTTGTATGTAACCCACAGCCATACCATTTTCAGAGTTTGTGTAGATTGGCCGACAGAGTTTTGCAGCATGCAGTTTGCAAGTGTCTGGCATGGAGGCAAGAGATTGTGCAGTAAGTGTCAGAGCTTGAGGCCTACTATTCTCAAAGATAATTTTGAAGAAAGAGGAATTAAAGTAACCAGGAGAACAAAATAAAGCAGAAGAAATGTCAGCAGACAGAAGTAGCTGAAGTCTTTGGAGACGTATCAGCTAATTAAAGTGAACTTTGACCACCAATGGATAATCCTAGGAGTATTTCACATTAAAATAACTCTAGTTCAGTCTTGGATGTATTAAAATCACATTATCACTTAACATTGGTGTAAATTGTTCTATGAATCAATTCATATTTTCAAAATAATCATTTAATACAACCTATCATGGCATGCCTTTTCAGATAATTGAATATTTTGCATTAAAAATAGCACGTCTGGATTAGGCCTAGCAGTAGCTTTTCATTAATGGAAAACAATTTCATTTGTACAAGTTCCTAGAATTCCAGGTGAGGCAAAATGTTGATCATCTGTACTGATTGCAATCCTCCATGCATTCCCCCATGTTGTTCCTCACTTGTTAATCTCTACATATGCTAATATTACCACTCCCTCAAATCTCTGAAGAATGGCTTATAACCAAAGTCTCCCTTTTTATTTTACAAGATTATCCATAGGTACTTGGGCTATATCAGGGGCATCTAGGGAGATTAAAAAGTAATAATAAAAATGGTGGTAATTCCTGTGCAATGAAAGCTACCATCTTGTTTCTTTCAAGCACCATCCCACCCTAGACACTGATGGGCTGCACAATGCTTTATGTTTGAAAGGGGATAGATAATCTGGAGCCCAGGCAGCACTGTTGCCATTTTTTCCTATGCTTATGTGCAACCGCATGAAAAGTCTTATCTGACATCAGGTTGCATTAACAAAAACCTTGACGAAGGTTCTCAGTTATCCAGGTAAAGTTGTCTGAAGGTCATGGCAACTGGATTTAATTTTCTTCTTAGTTTAAGACATTTCGCTGTTCATCCAAGCAGCTTCATTGTCAGTCAGAGCGAATATTGTAATGCATTTTGGAGAGGAAACCTCTGAGGTTGGTGCAGGAAGTGCATTTCAATGACTCTCTGCCTAACTAACGTGCTCTGTGTAATCAACTTCATGCCCTACTTCAGTGGTCCTCAACCTTTCTGGCACCAGGAACCAGTTTTGGAAGAATAACTGTCTTTCACAAACTGGGGTGAGGGGGGGAGGAGGGGATAATTTAGCACACAACCTAGATCCTGTGCATAAAATAGGCTTCACTCGCTTGCCTGCTGCTTGTGTGGCCTGATTCCTAACAGGCTGTGGACCAGTACTGGTTCCTGGGGGTTGGGGAACCTTGTCTACATGCCCTACGTGTTTTAACAGTTTCTTCTCTTCAATCCGCTTAATCTGGAGCCCCCAGGTTCTCTAGTTGTCCTTCTTAGCTTCTAAATCATCACTTTGCCTTTCCCATATGTTTCTATCCTAACCTAACCTAAACTGGCATGCTGTCATTTTGATCTTGCAGTCTAGTTTTCGCCTTTTATAGTTTCTGGTGCCCTCCAGATGTTTTGTGTTACAGCTTCCGTCAGTTCCGTCCTAGTATCTCTTAATCCAGAATATCTACAGGACACTAAATTGCCTACCCTAAACAGTTTATGAGGCCTTTGCCTTACAGAGATTGTAAAATTGATTGTTCTCAACTGATAGCCCATCTAAAATTGCTCCTGCAGACTGAGACTTCTGGTATTTGTAGTTCAGCAATACTTGCACAGCCCCCAGGTTCCCCATCTTTGCCCCACGGCCTACTCCTTTATATTTCTACATGAATACTACTGACTGCAAGAGCAGATATCAATTGCATGCAGGGCAATGCTGACCTTGTGTGGTATAGCAGCTCCTTTGAGCCTCAGCCAAAATGCTTTCTATCAGCTTCTTTTCATTCAAGGCTCTCCAAATGACTGAACAAAAGAAGCACGAATCTAATGAACGTATTAATGATAGCTGGGGCCAGCTGCATTGGCAGGGAACAGAATTCTCAATGGGTATCCTCAAATTATTCAAATGAGGAAAAAGCCATAAAGGAGAGGATGTGTATGTTTGGAGATACGTGCTTTCCTAGGAAGTGTATAGTAAACAGGGACAGGAATACAGGAAGCTATCTTAAATTAACTAGGCAATATTTCAGCATAATTTGTACTGATAGATAGTTTCTATAGGATATAGGTGGCATTAATGGATAGGGTGGGAATGAAGCAAGAGAGTAAAAGTAACTGGGCCATTATGAATTCCAAAAATGAATGAGAATGGTAGCTATCTGGTAGATTTAGCTTTCCCTTTATCAGATAAGAAGCCTAACATTACCTATAAGACAACTACATTTTGTATCACAGCTATTAAAGCATGCAAATGATTTGCCACAGGACTAGGTTAGGATAACAAAGAACAGCTATTAAACCCAGGGTGAATTATGTTATAAACCATCTCATTAGAATTTCACATTTGATTTTAAGTGCTGTATTATTATTCTGCTATTTTGTTCTCCAATTCTCTCTAGTTATTCATTGTTTGAATAACTAATTTTACCTACTAACTTCAGATATATGATTTAAGCATACTTCTATTCATACATAGCATGAAAAGCAAAGCTGGTTTTATTGTTTATTATGAAAGCTTGAGAGAATTAGTAACAAATACAAAGGGAATGAGAAGTTTGGCAAATGGTACAGATGATTTCTTAGTAGTGGTTATGTGTAACTCGGAATAAAATGGATAGGGAAGAAAAAGAAAAATGGAAGCAAAAATGAAAGCATGAAAGTTGGAATTGAACATGCCAGCAGTATCCTTGCTGCCCACAAGCCTACAAAAATGGTACAAAGAATCTTGTGTTAACCAAAAGTTTGCATACCCTACTAAGCAAAAACAGGCAACATAAACAGAAACAAGACTGTAACCTACACAAGGCAGATGAGATACCAGTTATAGCAAAGAAACAAGTGGGAAAAAACTACAATAAAGGACCAAGATCAGAAATACCTAGCAGCCACCCATGCCCTCAAACTGAGCCCCACATTTGACTAGAATAGCATAGAAATAATCAACCAAGCAACAGAACAACCAGAGAATTCCTGGAAGTGTGACACTCAAATAGCGCTCACTCAAATGAGCCATCAACAGAACAATAGAACTAGATACAATTTAGCACTCAATTAGGTGTAAAATCCAAACTATTCACAACAGACTGACAAGGTGGACCAATCAGAACAGAACTAACACCATGCCCTACTTCTAATAATGGGTTCTACATCAAATCACCAACTACCACACCCACAAAATTCAAACCTACCCAGATTATAAATACAGCAAGGCAATCTTGACTTCTGGATTCTTACATTAATGAAGTTTTGGTGAATTCCATAACAAAGTGAATTTTGATCTGGATCTGCAAGGGTCACAGGTGTGAAAAGGATTGTGTGTCACATTTTTTAGTGTCATTATATTCAAACGGGTGCTAAATAAATGGTTGTAAATTGAGGACTATCTGTATCGTCCTGGGCTTTATTGCCTTATATCTACGTTGCTTGATTTTATTGTATTTTTTTTTGTCTTGTGAACCACCAAGAGTTTTGTGATATAGCATATAAATGTATAGGATTGTCTTTGACAGAGGGACTCATTCTGTGAGACTGTGCCTTTACTTTTAGAGTTTAGGAAAACAATGAAGTTATTACTCTTATGAGGAGCTTTGGGGTTTTTTGTTTTTTGTTTAAAAAAAATCACAATTTAAAATGACATGATTGTCATGTTAAACTGATTATTTTTTCAATTTTTAAATTTTTATGTGATCTGTTGAGAGTTTATGAAATTGAATAGGATATTAGTTAATCTTGGGATTATGCTGAGTGGTTTAACAAAAAAAAAATACTAATGTACTGTAAGTTTGAAAAAGAAAAAATCTATTTTAGGGATCATTAGGCAAAAGATCAAAAATAAGCCTGCCTTTTGCAGATTTATGATCCTATTATTATTAGAACCCCATGTACAATTCAGGTTACTGCTGCATACCATAAAAATCCCAGAGACCTGGAGAGTCTGCAAAATATAAAAACAAATGAATAAGAGATAGAATGCTTTTGAGAAAAGGTTAGAATGCTTAGCACTATTTGTTTAGAAAATGGGGAAACAAGATAGAGAAGATGATAGAGACAAGTGAGAAACAAAATTTTTCTCCCTCTGTCTAGTATCTAGTGAAGCTTAATGGAGTGGAAATAAGGAGAAGGAGAAGAAAGCATCATTGAAATTCAAAACTGACTACCCCAACTGTAGCAAAGATCATTAATTTAAGGAGCTTCCAAAGGGGTTAGTTATTTATTTACAATGTTTATTTTACAACCCTGAAATAGATTTAGAGAGCTTCATCAGCAATGCTTCCTGAGTAGGCATCTAGTTTCTGGTATGTTTCAGGCTGAATTGCTCTCATGTGTTATATGTAAGGAACCTGGGAGTTGTTAAGGATTAAGATAGAACCACATTACATAAAGTCTGGAGGGTTTACATTAGTTCCCTATTTATTACTAAGTCCAGTTCAAAATGCTGGAATAGTCTTTAAAGTCCTAATGCTGTAAACTTTACAAAGCTGGAGGAAGGGATATTTCTCCAGCTCATTCTTGGCTGAGCCTTCAGGCCATTCCCCAAATGCCATTATTGGAAGCAGTGCATTGCACATTTCCAAAACGTCAAATATTTTCTGTGATCTAAGTTCTATCATAGAGACTGGCCAGGGTGGGTTGGTTTTTTTTTTTTTTTTTTGGCCTTAGTTGATAATAGTCAAGAACTGTTTCAGGGTGATCAACATAGAAGATAAATTGAATATATATAACTTCATACATCTCCACTGACATAATATGCATAGACATAACCTCATACAGTAGTGTAACATTTTGAAGTGAACTCTCCAGGGTCCTGAAAGTGATTGGCTCATTCTTCCAGTCTCAGTGAGTACCCAATCTAGATTTTCTCATTGTGGGAGTCTAAATGTGTGCACATGAACTCCCAGATTCTCCAGCCATTAGTGTTATCAATGAGAATTCAGGGAATTAAAATCTGTAGATCTGGATGTTGTTTTGTAATAATCCAGTAAAGATTGCTAAAGGCCAGCACACTCTAAAGCTAACTATCTTGGATCCTGATCCAGAGCAAGGAACTTCAAATCATTTTCAGGTAATGGAACAATCCTTGGTTTATGGATGAATAGTAAAACAATCATATCAATTTTCCCTTTCTATACATTTAGACATCAAGGAGGAAAATACTTCTTTAAAGGAATACAAGCTGGCCCAACTTCTGAACATAAGTACAGGAAATCCTTGACTTACAATGATAATTGGGACTGTAATTTTGCTTGTTATGTGATCACATGACCAATACAATTTACAACCATTTTTCCTATGGTTATTAAGTTAACCACAGTGATTGTTAAAGTTAATCCAACTTCTCTCATTGATTTTGCTTGTCAGAAGCTGGCTGGGAAAGTTGGAATTCATGGCAACTGTTGTAAATGCGAGTTGGTTGCCAAGCACCAGAATTGCACTCACATTAGGGTTGATGTGACAAACTTCACATGGGTCATAAGTCACTTTTTCTGATGCTGACATAAGTTCGAACCATTAAACGTACAGTTATAAATTGAGGACTACCTGTATAGTTAAGAAATTTAAGTACATTAAAGAAAAGGGGAGTTGGGAAAGGATTTTGTCAGGGAAAGGAGGCTGCTGTATAATCATTAAAAACAAATGATACAATATCTCAGAGATCTTGATTTATATAAAACTAAACTAAGACTTATTTCAAGATCAATCTACAGAAATAAAGAGAATAATGGGAAAAAGGCAGAGACGAGAAGCCAGAGGCTGTAATATGCTCAGGTAACTTTTGAAAGATAGGTGCATGTTTTATCAAAGAATATTGCCGCCCAAGCCTCTTGCTTTCTTTTCCAATTTATTCTTGAATGAAAAGCATTTTCATGCAGTTGGAAGAATATCTCCATTTTCTCCCCACAAGGGTATTCTGAATGCCATTAGTCATGGTAGTCATAGTAATACCTTTCATGGGGATTCTATAAATGCATTCATACGGTAGGGCTAAGCTAAATTTGAATAATTCTTTTTTAATAGGGAAGCAAAATTAAGATCAACCATTTAAAAATATATTGTTCCTTATTTCACAGAAATATTTTAAATAGTTTCTACATTACTGGCCAGCAGCAGCAGCTGCACAAATCAGTGAATTTTTTCCCCAGCTAGGGATCTTGTCAATTAAGTAGGTAAACCAATGTGGCAGTGCAGTGGTTCAGATTTGATTCCATACAGTTATTACAGATTGTATAGTAATTCGAATGTATCACCCCTCTGCAGCTCTTTAAAGCAGGAGTCAGCCACATGATTCTGGGGAAAGATGTGGCTACTTTAAAGAGCTGGTTTTAAAGAGCTTGGTTTTGCTAACTTAGCAACTTTACAACTTTCTTCCTGTTATAATGCAGTTTGTTTTTCCCTGTAAAACTTCAGGCCAAAAATGTGGTTGTGTGAAGGCAACAGCAACAAAAGTCAGCCTTTTGCTTTGTGTGTAGTGAAGAGTTTAAATCATATCTGCAAGAAGTAGATCTGGGCCTGGTGGCTCAGCAGACTAAAGCATTGTGATTAACACCAGCTGTCTGCAACTACTGTAAGTTCGAATCTCACTAGGCACAAGGTTGACTCAGCCTTTCATCCTTTCTAAGGTAGGTAAATTGAGGACCCAGTCTGTGGGGGCAATAAACTGACTTTGTATAAATATACAAAAGTATGAAGGCTATTGCTTAACACATTGTAAGCCGCTCTGAGTCTCCGGAGAAGGGCGGCATATAAATCAAATTAAAAAAAAACAAAAACAAAAAAACAAAAGTAGCAACTGCAGAGCAACTGCAGAGCTGATGAAAAATACCCTGTGAATCATATCAAAAAAATGGGTATGGATTGGTTAAAAAGCACCTTGGAGATCAGGGGGGAAAAGTACTGAGACATTTTGCACAAGACTTAACCCTGCTGTGAGATGCAGTTGGATATATTCAGCTTCATGGCCAAATAAAATAAACACGCAGAAGTAAACACACTCAGCAAGGTCTGTCAGTGACCTTGCCTCATTAACATTTTATTCTGTCCTAATCACAGCTACCCAAGGACTTTAGGTCTGACTCCTAATGCAATTTCTATATATTTTAGGGATGTTTTTGTGAATACAATAGATAGAGAAGTATTACAAAACCATTGAAAAACTGCCAGGTCACCAAAAGTGAATTGGTATAGCATATTGAATAGCAGCAGATAAATCAGAGAATCCTAGGTTCAAATCTTTTTTTCAGTCTTGCTTATCCCAAAACAGACATGGAGACACATCTATATCAATTCTGCTGCTCAGAGAAAGTAGGATAAAAAAGTAATAAAATTTTACCTTGTTGGATCTTCAGGGCCCAAACAAATATGAAAAAAGTGGGAACAATTTGTTTGAGGCTTCAGTCTGAACTGGAAGACTGTTGACATATGGGGAAAAATGAGCCTAAATGATAATCGTATATGAGGATATTTAGAACAAATATTTTTTTGATAGTTACCTCTGTATATACTAAAATTTAATATATTATTTAGAAAATTCATCTTAAATGGAATACACAGTCTAAAAACATGATAACCATTTACATAGATTCTTCCAGTACCCAACAGCCATCCAACATGGGAAACCTATTTTGGTATGTTTGCCTTGAAAATTTTCAAAGGAGGAGGGTTTGGAGATGTCCACCATTTGTCTCTTACTAAGGAAATGGAGATAGTGGCTGTACCTGGTGAAAGCTGGGCACCATAAAATAAAAATATAATTCTTCAATACAGTAACTAGATCAAATACAGAATTCAAGAGACAGCACTGAAAAGAGAAAATATCTCCAGATGGAAACAGAGCTCTAGAAAGTACCAAGTAATTGAGGTTCTCTTTATGAATCTGGTCCAGTGCTGAGGCACCAGGCTAAAACCCGAGAGGTTATGAGCTTTATTCTCACCTTAGACATGAAAGCCTGCTGGGTGACTTTGGACCAGCCAGTCTCCCTCAGCAACCCGCCTCACAGGATTGTTGTTGTGGGGAAAGTAGGAAGAAGTATTAGGTATGTTCCCTATCTTGAGTATTGTAAAAAACTATAAAGTTGGGGTAAAAATCGATCAATCAAATAGACTAACGGTTAAGATTGCTTAGCTAAATTTGGGTACCCACTGCTGAATTTCTGTACAATGTCATAATTTCCTGCTCTTTGAAAAAAATGAAAATAAAAATGAAATAATTTTATGAGGTGCCGGATAAGTTTGATTTTTTAAAAAACAAGCAAGCAAGCAAATCCATTCCAATAGGAAACAGAATTCGATACCTTTCTCCAATAACATCATCTTATTGCTACCTCTTTCCCTGGCCTGGAACATTCAGCAACAAATTTTGTTATTCATCAAGTACAAAATCATTGGCCAATCCTGTTCTAGAAGGTTAAAGACTTTAATGTGGGGTGTGTGTGTGTGTGTGTGTGTCGGAAACTTCCATGTGGAACTGTGCAAAAACTACGAAAGGAGAAAAATTGATGTTGCCTTTACAGGCCTATGCTTACCATTCATTTTCACCCATCATTGTTTTCTATTCTTGAAAAACCTTATCAGTGATTTTATTGTTGCTGGGTCAATTACTGCTGGATAAAGCTATGTGCCTCTTCCCCTACCCCTTGGAGTTTGTTATACAATTATGCTGACCAAAGGTCATGCTTGCTTTCCTATTTGTGTTAAGAAAACAGTATCTTCCCTTCCAACCTGAAGAAGGCTCTGAAAGATTGCAGAAAAGAGATGAGAGGAAGATCAGCACAAGAGGGATGGATGGAGGGATTAGGTTACAGTGGTGATGGGTGCACCGTTGGGAGACTTGAAGAGATAGATTGGGGACAGATTGTCAAGAAGGACATCTATCTATGCGGGCATCAAGAGTTGACAATGCCTTGAGTACACATAATCAATTTTTTAAAATGCAGCATGAGCATGCCAAAGCAGAATTGGCACTAATTTTGCAGTAAAGTACTTGAATGCACAGAGTTTCCTATATAAATATTGCCACCATCTGTAGGTAGCAAAATAAAATAAATTACCATAAATGAATATACAGTACATTTGGTAATCCCACAACCTATTAAAATACTCATCTCTGCATGCAATTACACCATAGGGATGAAACATAAGTATGCACTACCTGCTGTAACAAAAATATTACATTATCTTCATGCAAGAGAGAAGTCAGATAATCATAATGGCATCCGTGCCCCTGGCCCTATTCTCTATTCTTGACTCAGTAAAGATGTGATCTTGCTTCAAGCCCAGTAGCAAACCAATAGTGAAGCTACAAAGATAGAAGCTCAAGATTATGGTCAAATTCAGCACCTCAATTTATACAGGAGTTTATGATACTTAACACATGGTACTACATCCACATGGAGAGAAGTAAGCAGTGGAGTACCACAAGGCTCTATCTTAGGCCCAGTACTCTTCTTCAATATTTTCATAAATGACTTAGATGAGGGAATAGAAGGGGAACTCATTAAATTTGTAGATGATACTAAGCTGGCAGGAATAGCCAACACCCCAGAAGACAAGCTCAGGATCCAAAAAGATCTTGACAGACTTATTTATTTATTTTATTGAATTTATATACCGCCCTTCTCCCCGAAGGGACTCAGGGTGGTGAACAGCCGAAAATTAAAATAACACACAATATAAAAATTAAGATTACTAAAAATAGATTAAATTAATCGGCCTCCCAAATTTAAAACCCCAAGCTATACAATTAAAAAACTAACCCATAAAATCTATTCAGGCCAGGCCGGCTTGCTGAAATAAAAATGTCTTCAGGGCCTTACGGAAAGTGTGGAGATCCGGGATCAGTCGTATTCCGGGAGGGAGTTCGTTCCAGAGGGCGGGTGCTCCCACAGAGAAGACTCTCCCCCTGGGGGCCGCCAGCCGACATTGCTTGACTGACAGCACCCTGAGGAGGCCCTCTCTGTGAGAGCATATTGGGTGGTGGGAGGTTATCCGTAGCAGAAGGCGGTCTCGTAAATACCCTGGCCCTAAGCCATGGAGCGCTTTAAAGGTGAGAACCAACACCTTGAAGCGCACCCGGAAGGCCACTGGGAGCCAGTGCAGCTCGTGCAGGAGAGGTGTTATATGGGAGCGCCAGGTCGCTTCCGTAATCTTGAACAATGGGCCCTATCCAATGACTTTTAATGTGGAGAAAAGTGAAGTTTTACATTTAGGCAGGAAAAAAAATCAAAGGCATAAGTGCAGATTAGGCAACACCTGGCTCAAAAAGAGAACTGAGAGGGACCTTGGAGTCTTAGTGGATGATCATTTGAATATGAGCCAGCAGTGTGTCAGCTTTGGAAGCCATATTAGGCAGGAAGCTTCCATGCTGCCACCTTCTCGTGTGGGAAAGTAGGAGGGGAGATTTAGTAGAGGGGTTGTCTGTAGATATAATAGCATTCTTCCTGTTGGTCAAGATCAGGGCGATCCTGCATCTGGAGGAGTGGTCGGAGTGATGTCTCGAGATGGGACTGATGGTGATTGGAGCATGTGATCAACTGAGGACTGAGGGGATAGTTTTGGGGGTTTTGATTTACTGAGGGAAAACCTGGACGTCTCAGATTCTGGTTTTCCCAGATGTGCCAGTTTACTTATTCTAGTAAATAGAACTTTGAAAATGCTTGCTTCAGAGTCTTTACTTGGAGCTGGGGGGAGGGAGTGTTTTCTGGAACACTGACACTGTACAGCAGCAGCTAAAACATGTAATAGAATAAACAGAGGCATAGATCACATGAAGAATTAGTACTACTTTATAAAACCCTAGTAAGACCACACCTGGAATACTGCAACCACTTTTGGTCACCCTACTACAAAAAAGATGTTGAGACTTTAGAAAAAGTTGAGCAACTAAGATGATCAAAGGCCTGGAGACTAAACCATATGAAGAACGGTTGCAGGTTTTGGGTTTGGCTAAAGAAAAGAATAATTAGGGGTGACATGATAGCACTATTCCAGTATTTGAGGGGCTGCCACAAAGAAGAGGGTGTCAAATTATTCTCCAAAGCACCAGAGGGCAGGACAAGAAACAATGGTTGGATACTAATCAGAGAGAAGAACCTGGAATTAAGGAGAAACTTCCTTAACCAGTGGAACAGTTTGCTTTCAGAAGTTGTGGGTGCTTCATCACTGGAGGTTTTTAAGAAGAGACTAGTCATTTATCTGAAATGGTGTAGGTTCTGCTTGAGCAGGGGGTTGGACTAGAAGACCTCCAAAGTCCTTTCCAGCTATTCTATTCTATTCGTCACTTAAGAGTTTTAGACTCTTTGAAGTATCTTTTGTGAATAGATTGTCAGAATCGCTGAGTTCAGAAGACTGCTACCTTCTTCGTCCTGTATTCTATGTTGTTCTTAATATTTCTTTACTTAAAATGGTGTCTTTCAAACCATTTTTTTCAAGGTACTTTACAATACTCCACAGAACTGCTGAACTTTCGACCGATAAGCTCAGTGTCTTAGCCACTGAGCCACCGTGTCCCTTTGTTAAAACTAGAAAGGATTAAAAATGGGCAACGTGTGAACAAAAATAGAATAATGGGTACAGGCCGTCCTCAATTTAGGTGTTTAGTGATTGTTAAAGTAACAATGGCACTGTCAAGTGACTTATGACTGGTTTTTACATTTACAACTGTTGCAGCATCTTCATGGTCATGTGATGGAAATTTGGGTGCTTGACCAGTCATATATTTATGACAATTGCACTGTCCCCAGGTCATGTGATCACTATTTGTAATCTTCCCACTTGTCTTCTGTTAGAAATTCAATGTGGGAAGCAAGATTCACTTCAGTTAAGTAATTTAACTGTAATTAAACTGTAATTTAAGCAGTAATTTGCTTAACTGGCAAAAAAATGTCATAAAATGGGCCACAGCTCAATCACTGGTTAGCAGTGTAAATTCTGGCATTATTGTGGTCATAGAGGACTTCCTGTAGTTGAATTGGTGTAAAAGTTCGAATGCAGCCTAACAGCTCGGCTATTAAAAACTTAAGGTCTGGAAGCAGAGCTCTGCTCCTGTGGCTGGAGAGAGCAGCTAAAAGTTGGAGAGTCCAGACTTGGAGAGTGACCACTAGGGTAGTTTGCTTGTATGGTCATAAAAAGGGCACCTACAGCACAACTTCTGTGGCAAGCCCTTCACAACAGTTCACAATACAATTATGAATGGACTTTTAAGAGAAGTTGATGGAAGCTATAAAAAAGATTAAACCAGGGAAACGTTCCTGGACCAGATGGGTTATTGGGTTATTATAAATGTGTTGAGGATGAACTTTTTATAAGCTTTGCAAAATATGATTTTATTTTACAGGGAGGAAAATATACCAGAGACTTGGAAAACTATTTCAACTATTGTTAAGTATAAAATATAAAATAGGATTTTTTCTTAGGTTTGCGTTTTTTATGTTTGCCTTGATTAAATGTGTATGTATGAACAATGAATAAAAAATAAATAAAAAATAACCCCTCAAATTTTGAAAATATTTCTCAGTCAGCATGGCCTAGACATTAATATTGCATTTAAAATGCATGAATAGGATGTATATACTTGTTGGCATCAACACAATCTTCTGGTCCTCAGAACTACATACTATACTGGGAATAAAACCTTGAGCCTCTAATGTTATGGACTTCACTGAGGATATCAGATCAAGAGTTCTAGGTTCGAATACAGTGTTGTATGGAATTGAGCACCAGGGTGGGAAAAATGAACTCAGTTCTTGTAACAATCCAAGTAGCTATTTCAGCAGCAACAGCGCCAACAAGATATTGCTAAAAATCTAGGTCTGTATTTCTACTTTTCCATAGAAAGTATTTATCTACTACTGTATCGCAAAAATGGATGTTCTATTTTTAAGGTTTTTTTATTAGTCTACACAAGGCATCTGGAAATGTTGAACTCTGGAAATTAAAGGTAAACCATTACATTACAGTTGAATATACTTGAAATCAATCAAATGCTAGAGCCTATTAAGGAAAAGGTTAGAACTTCTAGATTGCAGCGATATGTAGTCGATGTTGCATAATAAACAGGATTATCTCTCAAGTAGCCTTCTTGGAGATCCCCTTAAAATAGACACAACATGAAAAGTTACTAATGGAACTACAAACACAGTAGAAGAGAACCATTCCATTGCATAGAATAGAATAGATTGGGGTATGAACGTTCAGAAGAGCTCTAAACAGGAAATAATTTAAAGCACAAAAGTGGAAATAAAATCAGAGTTTCTTGGCTTGGTGATTTAGATCATGGATAGGCAAACATAAAGCTTGCTGTATTTACTTCTTTATTTACTTCATCCCTCGTTTCTTAGCACTAATTAACATCTAGTGCAAAATAAACATTTTGCATTAGGAGGGACATACGGATATTCTATCTTTAGCATTTAATATCTTGTATCAAAAATTCAGGACAGGTATTAATTACTGGTGAGCAATTCATTCCTGCTGTTTTTCCAGAAGAAATCTTCCTTCTGCACAAAAGTTAGGTTTTAGACATTTACTCTTTCTGATTCCACTTGCTAAAAAGCTGGGGAGAACCCAGGTATTTGATGAAGCGCCATCTCCAGCCAAAGCTGATATAAAAATGGATTTGGAAAGTTTAAATGTTATACTGGCTTTAAGTTATCTTTGTTACAACAGGAGTTCAAACAACAGAGGAAAAATGATAAATATTACTCAAAAAGCATATTGTTAAAATGTGAAGCAGTGAATTTTGGAATATAGAATTTTTTAAAACAGCAAGCCAATTTCTGCCTTTATTTTTAAGAAGTTATTTTAATATCTTTGGGGATATTTTTAGTAAATGTTTTCCTATTACATCTTTATTGGGCAAATATGAGAAAAAACATTTTCAGGGATGTGTAAACAATATTACTTTGCAAAGATAACTTCTGCAGAACTGTGCTAAACCTTCTCTGGTCCATGCTGCTGAACTGCTTGACATGATTTTGCGGTGCTCCTGGCATGTCGGTACCAAGCCAACTAATTTCGCACATCTCTGTTTTGGCATAAAGCGTACCATAGTTCTAAAAGGAAGACAAAATGTGAATTTCTACTAATCTTCAACATAAGCTGTTTTCAATTTTCATACACAAGCACATGAAACAATTAGCAGGGTACAATGAGAGGAAATGGAAAGCCGCAGATGCTTTAAAATGAACATGAGAACAGCGGTACTGCTTATTGGAGATGACCCATTCACCACTACCAATGTTAAGTCCAATTTCCAAAATGAGGCCAATAGGAAACAATTCCTCTGGGGCTTCATCCAGCAAATGCAGGCTCACAGCAGTTCTGTTGTTTTTTTTTTAACCACAGGACCATTCCCATTCTATTCTTATTCTATTTACAGGCCTTTCAGCGGAGCAGTTTCCTAGTTCTTTTCTGAAATATATATATAAGGAAGAGCCTCGAGGATTGCCACATGTTGCTGCAACAGAAGAGGAAGCATAGCTCTGTACTGCTTTTGTCTCCAACCACTTGCAAAGTCATTGCCTCAGAAATTTTGCACAATTAATTTCCGCTTGACGTCACGGCTGAACTTGTTCATCTTGAACAAATCACTATCGAAGAAGGCAGAAAGATTGTGGATGTTGATTTGACGGGCCTGGCAAAGAGAAAGGGAGAGGGACATGGATAGTTAAGTGACAATCAAATTTGCAGAGAGAGGTTGTGGCAGCTTCTCTGCATTAAGATATTGTTCACTGAAACATATAATTTGGTCAGGATAAATGTTTACATATAGTTATTGATCTGCAATATCTACTATTCACAATATCTCTGTGTCTGTCTAATTTAAATGACTGCCCACCTCACTTCAGCAATTCTAAACACTAACAACATATATAAACAGAATCAAAAATGTGATTTTGTTTTACTGAATTTGGAATTGAATCTGGAAGAATCTATGTCTTCAAAGCTTTCTGGCAGTTTGGCATAATTGGGGTCAACTGAATTGGGGGGGGGGGGGGGATGGTGTTCCAAAAGGCAGATGCTGCAGCAGAAAAGATACACTTCCTGAACCCCATAAGATAATATCCCTTAATTGTCAGAATGTCCAGCTTGCCTTTTCTGTCAGACCTAAATGGGCTGTGTAAAAACAACTGGAGAGAGGCAGTCCTGCAAATAAACTAGTCCCATGCCATGAAGAGCATTCTAGGTGACAATCACCTAGCCCAGGGGTCAGTACTTCGGCTCCAGAGCCGCATGCAGCTCTTTGGGCCCTATGCTTGGTTTCCTGTCAGATGATCCCACCACTGGCTGGCCCTGCCCCTCGCCCTCCCCTCCCAGTCACTTCTCACTTGGCCTGAAAAGGTAAGGGCAACGGTGGGGGATGGAGAAGCAGCCAGGGCAGAGACACAGAGAGAGGGGGAGAGAGATATAGAGAGATACGGGGGCGGGGGGGGGGGAGCGAGAGATATGTCAAAAGGATTTTGTGGTTCCCAGTGTTTTTTAACAACTGGTTCTCTGCCCTACTGACCAGCTGGTTTGCATGGCTGGGGGGTGTGTGTATCATGCGACTGGTGGAAGTGAGTGACATCAAGTTGGCCACGCCCACTCAGGTTTTGTGGCTCCCGGTGTTTTCTTTTCTGTGGGAAATGGGTCCAAATAGCTCTTTGAGTATTTAAGGTCGCAGACCCCTGACCTAGCCGCACCTCGAAGCATAATGAAAGCTAATACAGCTTGCAGAGCAGAGGCTAACCAAGGTACATCCGTAACTGTGAATACTGCTGCATTCTGAACCACCTGCAGTTTTTAGCTGTTCTTCAAGGGCAGCCCCATGTGACTACTCATCACAGTAGTCCACTTGGAGGTGAACAGGGCAGGATTGTTATATTGAATGTACCATATGGGAAAATAGATAATTACATTAAAAGAGATAATTTCCTCTTCCCAGGTAACACTGATATTTGACAACAAAGCATGAGCTGCAATCTTTACATCTTTTTCACAGAAAATAAAATGGGTCTATTCAACATCCCAAAATCCTGTTGGATGCAAAACTGCAGTACAGTGACAACAAAAACATCTATAAGAAAAAAAAAATCCCCAATTACTCTCCTTCCAGTGAGATCATTCCCTCTTTATGATGTCTGTGTGATCACGAGCTCCCAAAAGCCTTTGCACTAATTTCTCACATTTTGGGGTTCAGAACAATACAAAAATGTAATCCCAGAAGCGAGCAACTTTGCCTGTTGTTCTTAACATCTCATGCTTTTCTTTGTAACAAAAGAAAAGTGCTCACTTATTCATAGTTTAGAAAGGGAAACCAAAATTGACTACATTTAGTCTTGGTATGATGTCCACAAAAGGGAATGAGTTCCATACCTTATCAATTAAGTCTTTCTCTGGCACTTCAGTGCTGTCCTGTTGTGCTCCATAGCGATTCCTCTGATACATCATCTGTTCTGATACAAGTTGTTTCAAAATGAACAGCAAGAGCTCATTGTTATCCCTCCTGAAGGCAAGGTATCGGGAAAAAGTCTGTGTGCAACAAAGAACAAGAGGGGAGGTCAGGAATGAACCAAAAGCAATTTGAAATTATCTATTTGAATGTACCTATAGGTTTTAACAAGCAATTCTAGCAAGCTTACAGCAAAATGAATCCATGCAGACAAAGCAAAGCATCCCAGCTAATATAAATATAGCAACATCCCCAAGCAGTCACTCCACTGATTCCCTACTCATTACCAATCCTCACTGAAAAACACAGGGGTTTTTTTTATAGTGCTTTTGAAATGTTAATAAGAAAGGAGCCATGCTCACCTGGAGGGATGTGAACTGTTTTAGAGTGAGGGGACTAAAGCCCCCCCAAAAAAGTTTCCTTTAATGGTTGGCAGGGGGAAAATCTGCAACACCCCCTTTCATGTTGCATGTATCAGTTGAGCAAATTCTATGTCTTTAGAGTGAGCAAGGAGCCAAGCCTATAAAGGATAACCAGCATCTTGAAGCAGACCGACCGAATTTTCCAGTAGACAATGCAGCTGCAGAAAATTGGCATTCTGCTGCTAGACTAGCTTCTACCGACTAGTCAACAGGGAGTAAGTGCATTGTATATAATCTCCTAGAGCGATTCCACATAGAGTGAATTGTAATAATCAAGGGAGAGATGATAAAGGCACACATCACTATTGAAAAAGGGAACATTCTAAAGCTGTTTCAACGAAAAAATGAATGTCTCTGATGTAAATAAAAGGATTTTAATCACCATCTATTTTAAATGCAATACTGGCCTACTGAAGGCACACTTGAGGATTCACTCTTATCTTCTTAAGGGAGCAAACAGCTTTCCAAAAAAAGTTTGGTTACTGAATAGTTAAAAAGTGAAAAGATCTCAAAAAACTTTCCCAGGACTTTATTTATTTATTTATTTGATTGTTTGTTTGCTTATTTGTATTAAACCCCAGGCAAGAATGGAATAATAATACACAGTTAACCGAAAAAAAAAAGGTTTTGAAGCTGGAATTTTGGTAGTTTAATGAGCAAGCATTTAAAATATGAATTACAAGTTAATCTCACTGAATTTTACCTCTAGTTTGTTTAATTTATTTGACACAGACCCAACTCCAAATGTCTCTAGGTGGCTTACAACATAATAAAATTAAAAAGAATACAATTCAAAACCAATAAAAACAATTAAGGTAAAAAACAAAATGTTTTATTTGAATTGGACCATCAATGACTTGGGACAGATCCATACAAGTCAGGACTACACCAAACTCAACATTGCATGGCAACAGATTAAAATCCCCAACAGTCTCCAGGATTCTGTCACCAGCCCAGCAATGGAACTTAATTACCAACATTCAGGCAGGGATGATGCTGGATAGCAGAAAGGGTGGTAAAACGAACAACAATCTGAATTGCCTACTGGAGCCCACCTGTCTCACATCTTATTATCCATGGAGCAGAGCCTCTCAGGGTTTCATGGACAGCAATAACACCGCCCTCTCTTTCCTGGGGTCTCAGTTGATGGAAACCCTGAAACCCAGGTGGACACTCCGCTCTGGGCCCATCAGGTTTTGATGAGACACGCCAGATTGGTGCCCTCATCCAAGGTGGAACCTGCCCCAGGTTCCCACCATGTCTCCTTCTACCCATCACTGTTCCAATGTTCCTGCCCGCTCTCTGTAAACCATCACCCTGCCCTTTTACTCCTTCCTCTCAGGCTAATGCCCAATCATACGCATACACAACTCAATACCCTAACAATCCACCTTGCCCCTTAAGGAACTCAACCATCCTCTATCCATACTTGCCCAAGCACTCATGGCCTCCAGGAGGGGCAGGCCCCCAGTAAAGAAAGAACAACAGGCCACTCATCTATTCATCAAAATGGGAGAGATAATTACTAAATCAAAGCAAGGATCACAGAAATAACTTTGTCAAATACTAAGATGGGCAATAGAATTTTTTTTCTTCTACATTTGATTTTTATGGGGGAGGACAGAAACATAAGAATAAGAAATAATCTTCAAATTACTAGACCTTCTGGACTGAAAGCAGGCAAAAACATTGTTAAAGTACTCACATTTTGTAAGCACTCAACTGATTCAAAGTTGTCTATAAACTGCCTAGACACGCATACAGAACATAATTTTTTATTCACTGTATGTTTTAATCTCACCACTCCACCAAGAAGTTCAGGATAACGAATATGGTTGTTTATTCATATTTTAGCCTTCCAAACTAAGGTTGATCTGAGATCACTCAGTAAATTCCCTAAAGACTGGATTAGAAATTGATCTCTCTGATCACATCAAAGGCCTTTCCAGTTGGCCCAATTCTAATATTAACTTTAGTGTCTCCAGCATCCAACCCTCATCTCAAAAGCTATTTCATTCATCAGAAGTGTGGATGACAGGGCCCTTAGCCTACTCCTTTGCCATTTGGCAGCATTTTCCAGGATTCATTACTGGGATTTATTGAGGCCCAAGCAGGGCATTTACTCATCTCTTGAACAATCCAAAAAGAAATGCTTTTAAGCAAGAAATAATATTCTTTGTTTTCAGCCTGAGATTTCACCATCTTCTAAGATCAAATTGCTAATTTAGTTGACAGTCTTACTTGTCCTAAGAGACTCTGCATGGATACCTAGAGATTCTGGATATTTTGGGAGAATTGTTGTAATTTCTCTATCAATCTTCTCCTGCAATTTCCAGTTGACTAGGATAAGTTTCAACATACTATACGCACAATAATGGAGACAATAGAAAGAGTCTATAATTTACTTGCCCATAACAGTGTGCAGTGCATAACAGTGTTCAAGATAACATCTGAGACCTTGTTTAAAGTCAGCTCCCTGAATCCTCACTGGAGGTATACCAAACTTAAATTCTCGTGGTATTTTTTCATAATCCCAAATGAAACCACAACGAAAGGATCCACATCTCTGCATACCTTCCGCATGCTTCTCATAACACTAAACTTCTGTGTGTCGATAAAACTCTCCAGCATGACCCTGATGGCCATGTTGACATCGTCCTCCACCACGTAATCCCGCAGGTGCATACGAGCATGAGCCTCCGCCATTCGGATCATGGACTCTATGTGACGCACTGTGATGGGGATACTCCCAGTTGCCTGCAGAAAGAAAAGGGAAAGGCCCTGATGACTGATTCCAGCAATGCAGAAAAGGGCATCCCAAGAATGGCATGTGACTTGCCAGCATCCTTTTTATGCTCCCATATGCCCCACCTAAATGTGTCCTAAAAAGCAGCTGGGGAGCTTTGAAGAGGATCAATGGATGCCTTAAAGACTGAAAGGCTTAAGACATCTACTTTACTTCTTAAAACATCTGATCTTATCCATAGTGGATCCTGTCCTCAGCCAATTTTAGAGTGTGGTCCTTGTTCTGCCACACAAAGTGATTCAGAAACTGGCTGAAATTGCACACCATTAAGTTACAGCCTGCCTTTCTCCTCTGGGGAGCTGTTAATGCTGCATGGAGCTAATTAAAAACAAATAACGGCGCATAGGAGATACTAAATAGGAAAAAAAAAACCCACTAAAAAAAGTCTGTTTAAAAGGCATCAATGATTAATGGAGGACTCTGCCATCTGCTGGCAAACTAGTGCACTGTATAGATTATAAAGAATATGCCTCTTTAGGGGTTATTCCCACTACTTTTTTTTCAGGAATCCGGACCTTTTTTCTTTGATCCTTGAGCTGACATCTAGCCAAAATTCTATCCGTTCTCTCTATTAGACAAGTTGTCAAGACAAACAAACAAACCCCAAGGATGAGAGAACAAAGTCCAAAGATCAGGCTAGATGTTTCTATAACCCAAAGCCAATTTTAGCACAGGTTTTATATATACACTGATGCAATAGTTATTGGTAGATATTATTGGCAGATACTGGCGATCCCCAGGGGGAGAGCCTTCTCTGTGGCGGCGCCCGCCCTCTGGAATGACCTACCCCCGGAGATACGCAGGATTCCAGATCTCCGGACCTTTCGTCAGGCCCTTAAAACCCATTTATTCCATCTAGCTGGGCTAGCCTGATCCCATCCTCTGTTTTTAAATTTGAATTTTGATTTTAAATTGGGTTGTTTTAATTCTTGGCCAAATAATATTTAATAATTTTAAATTGTTTTTAACTTTTGTGTACCATGTTTTATTCTGGCTGTTCACCGCCCTGAGTCCGCAAGGAGAAGGGCGGTTTATAAATTGAAATAATAAATAAATAAATAAAATATTTTGGTGAACAATTGTATCTAGCTTTTAGGGACAAATTAAGCAGTAAACACTCCAGAAGAAGATAAAGATTTGCATATTCTTTGGGTGGGTTCTAATAAGGCCAGTACTCATTTATAGATTTGGGAACTTTTTCACGAACCATTGTAATTAAACGGCTGCTTCTAAAAAGAACCAGATTTCAGATTTATCGGGACCAACATTTCTTCCAGCTCCATTTAACTGGTGAGAGGAGTAGTGATTCTGCAGGTGACACTCTGATTCTCACTCTGAAACATAGGATTTCATACCTCCCTGATTGCTTACCATGGATTCCTTCCTGAGTTCACTGTACATCCTGGCCACTTTGTCCTGGTCCATCTGGTTGAGTTTGGGATGGACTTTTTCCTTTGCGTAAATAATGTATTTCTTCAGGACTTCCTGTGGAATAGGCTCTACGCCATAAGTATTAGGGAGGATAATCTCTTGAGACTCTCCATTTACTGCATCCTTGCTGTTTGGGTGATGCTTGATGTGGCTACTGACAACAAATCGAGCCAGCATCTCATCCTTCCAGAAAGAATTGAAGAAAAGAAAAACAAATACAAAACACTGATTTTATATCATTTACTATAAGATAATCTCAAAAGTTAATTTTCCAAATTGCCTAACTCTTATTCAAAAATGAATGGATCTTTGAGAAGAACAGGTAGTCCTCAAGTTACGATGGCAATCGAGATGGGAATTTCTGTCTCTAAGCTATGCATTCGTAAAGTTGCTTAGCAACAACAATCTCTGCAGTCCCAGTTGTTGCACAGTTGTTAAGGTGTTGTGGCCTTCCCATAACCAAAGTCAATGAGAAAACCATCAGGAAGTTGAAAGTCCCGGGCCAGCAGACAGGTGAGTGGTAGGAACCGATGAAGAGGGGGTGAGGGTGTTGCAGCGAGCCTCAGGGAGGGTGCAAGACAGGCACAGCGTGGGTGTAGTGTGAGTCCAGAAGGATGTGCAAATAGCTGGCGTGATGTGAGTGCAATGTTGGAAGAGAATGCAGATTGGGGAGAACAGCAACCTGCGACCTTCTCTGCCGTTTTCTCTTACTGACTTTTTGGGGAAACCAGTAGGAAGGTTGCAAATGCTGATCATGTGATTGTGGGGTGCTACAACCCAGTCCTATGTGCGAACTAGTTGCCAAGCACACAGATTGCAAGCACACGCCATGGGAGTGTTGGGACAACCAAAATATGAGGACTGGTTGTAAGCACCAGCAAAGTTGTAATTTCAAACTGTCACTGATTCAAAAGTTGCAGTTCATACAGAGGAGTGCCTGTATGCTTATCAAAGTGTTCCTGTGAGTTTTGCTTTCCCAAGATAGGCAAGAGGTCTAGCTAATTCCATCTTATGTACCTCCCTTCTTCATTCAGTAAGTATTAAAATGGCAGGCCCTTCATTAATCTTCCTTAAATCTAATGATGGGCAGAACCTACCTGAACAGGATCCACAGTGTCCCTGACCACACACAGGATATCAAAGCGAGATATGATGGGCTCGGTCAGGTCAACGTTTTCCGAGAAAGTCAAAGAAGGGTCATAGCGCCCGCCTAGAATAGGAAAAGAAGCATTTAAAAAACAAAACAAAACAAAAACAGTGCATGCTCTTGTTCCTTTCAGGCTCCAAAAGACAGGAAGTTTTTAAACAGGAAGTTTAACACAATATGTGGAACTTTTTGCCATAGTTTTGAGTTTTTCTTCCATGGGCCCCACATACCTATGGGGTTGGCAGCAGCAATAACAGTGCAGCGAGCTTGTAGAGAGGTGACAATGCCAGCCTTGGAGATGGAAATGCTCTGCTGTTCCATGGCTTCGTGGATGCTAGTCCTATCCTGATCGTTCATCTGAGGAACAAGCAAAAGACGTTAAAACTCCAATTAGCCCCAATAATAAATAAAGCAGAATTCAGATGTACACATTCAAAGCATGTCTTAAGATGTTCGGTGCCTCAAGATATAGAAATATTATCAAGGACAGGAAGTATCTTCCAGCTAGAATTGTTAATACTGAGTTTCAAAGCCATTTTCTCCCATCGCATATTAACCAGCACTGTGCTATGTTCTCCCCAAGGTACTGTATCTTCACTTATTGATTTCACTACATTAAAGAATCTTCAAACCAGCACCCTCCAAACCGATCAAATCCCCCACCAGCTTTAATATTCCAAGCAGTTTTTCCTCAGTTCCAGATCTCAGGATTGACTCTTTCCAGATAGGTCCTAAAATCCAACCCATCTCAGCTTCATTTTCTGTATTCAAGGTCTTACGTAGAGCAACTTATACTGTTGGAATCTGGAATCTGGCTTGACCAAATTATGTCATGCTTCCAAAGCCAATACTTGCCTTGTCAAATTCATCTATCAAGCACACCCCTCTGTCTGCCAGCACCAGGGCTCCAGCCTCCAAGGTCCATTCCTTGGTTACAGGATGTCTCTGCACATAGGCAGTCAGACCAACTGCAGAAGCCCCCTGGCCAGTGGTGAATATCGCTCTGCTGGCTACTTTCTCCACATATTTGAGGAACTGAGACTTGGCTGTGCCAGGATCGCCACAAAGCAACATATTGATGTCTCCACGGACTTTGTGTTTTCCTCCTGTAGTTTTTTAAGATGGAAAGAACAGTGAGCCAAATTGCAGATGGCACAATGAGACAAAATGTTACATTAGAACTTCAGAGACTTGAGATCAGATGGCCCATCAAAGCTTGCCCAGTGACCCTGAACCAGGATTCATAATGTTGCTCTGAATAAGGACCGCTAGGTAATGAAGGAAGAGAATCAACTATATGGCTTATAAGGGCAGGGTTAAAGCATAATAAATGAAATAAAGCTCATTTACATACTTTAAAATATCTGATTGCTTTCTAGTAGTCATCAAATAAAATGATATAGCAATATGAAGAAATAAGCTGATTGAGAAATGGTCTGCTTTACTAGTATTCCCCATACCAGTAAGTATTCGTATTTTGATTAACAAGACATCAGTACAAAGGACAGTAAAACAAAAAAAAGAATCTCTCCACCTCATTTCAGAATAAGGTGAATTTCTGATAAAACTGGGCAGACGGAAAAGGAAATGTGGTTTATTACATATACTTATTTACAAACTAGATAAAACTGGGGGAATTTCATTTTTGAACTTTTTGGTGGTAAGAAATTGCTGTTATTTTCTGGAATAAATTACTAAAATGGAGAATAGCTTATTAATAGGGACATGTGCAACTGTAAAAATAAAAGATGAACATCTTTTCAAGCCATTCCTCTCTGCTATAATAGACGTATCCTCTCTAGCAGCTTAAAATTCTTCATGTAAAAGCAGCATTGATCATGAAGTGTCTTTGGTCAACTTACCTGGGTTTTTGGGTTCTCCTCCAAACAGGGCTAGAGCCAGCCCCCTTTTGATATCTTCATGCCCATAGATGGAAGGAGCAATGCTGGCAAAGATCTGGGAAAAGCAAATACATAGCCAACATATTTATCAACAGAGACACTAAAAGTGAAACAGTACTACTACAATGGAAATCTATTAAACCTTGAATGATTGTACACCGTGTGCACAATTATTAGGCACGTATTTTATTATTGAACTACAGTCAATCCAAAATGTTAATAAGCCTCAAACCTGAATATTTAAGAAAATAAAAGTGAGGTTTTGGCTTTCTTAGGGGAATATCTATGTGTGCACAATTATTGGGAAACTATTAGCCTGCAGAATTATTCAAACCTGAATTTGCAACAAAATGTTTGATGGTTCTCTGATCACACCCCAATATCTTAGCAATTTCAAGAGTGTTGCATCCTTCTGAAAGACTTTTTACAATTTTTTTACTTTTCATAAGTCAGTTAAATCTCTTTTTGGCCCATTTTGACTGAGGAAAAGAAGTTGCCTAATAATTATGCACACCTTGGTATAGGGTGTTGATCGCCTTAAGCCACACCCTCCCTCATGCAAATACATATCATCTGATATATTTATATCCATTAAACATTCAAGTTTATACAGCTTGGAGATGGAAAATATGCATAAAAATGATGATACTGTCACTTGCCTAACAATTCTGCACGCAGTTTATAATAAAGTCCTATTAAACCTACAATATAGCAAGTCACCAGGAATCAGTCTGGGAAGTCAAAAACAGTAAGGCCTCGCTCCTTCCAGAATGTTTTAATTTCCCTGGCTAGACTATAGTCCTGGGATTTTCTGGAGGTCTCCCTACAGGAGATGATTTTTAAAAGGAGATTATATCGGCAATGATTAAATGCTACATTCTACAAAATGGGCAATAATGCAATTAGCTGGAAGAAATATATCATTTTGTATTACCAATACAAGCTATGGAACTTTAATAAAGAAAGGCTAGTGCTGAGTTGTAACTGACACATGAGGCTTTTTGAAAGTTTCCATTTCACAGGTTGTGAATGAAGGAAGCCAATGAGCAAGTCTTCTGAAGACTTTTGGTAACACCCTCTCATCAGTTGGGTTTTAGTGGTTGAGATTAAATTTTGGGATGGACTTAATTTAGTTGGATTTAATTGTTAAAGCTTACTGCTCTTCTGAATATTATTTTTCTTCTTTCTGGCAGACAATATGAGTCTATGTAATGGAGGAAAATAACAGCAATAATAGAAATAATTATGTAATATTTTTACTAAAAAACCTATTGCTCATGAAACAATTTGTTTAAACATATTTTAAGTATGGATAGTGTGAATTCTGAACATTAAAGCAGACAAAACACAAAATGAACAGGTCCCATAGTAATACTTTCATGGAAGTGCCTACAGCCCCTTGAATTCATCTTGGAACAGAAGAACTGCTACTGCTACTGCTACAGTAGTAATCTAGTAATTAGATTCTAATAATCTAGTAATCTCTGGAGCTTTCATACTGTTGAACTGGAAACAAGAAAACCAGAACCTTGGATCTTGACTTTCAAACTCACTTTCTCTCCAATCTGCTCATCTTTAGACAGTCCTACAATAACTTTCATATCCTCATCTGTGAGCTCCCCAACGGCCACCTTGTTATCTTTCTTGGTGATGTGGTTGGCCAGAATCACAGTTGCAAACACTGGAAACCCATTCGCAGTATTCAAAGAGCCATCATAATTATTATGGTATATTCCAGTTAGCTCCTAAAAGACAAGAGCAAGATATTCTTTAGTCATTGGCACTAAATTAATTTGTATAATTTAGGGACAAAGCAGACAAAAAGAGGGAGAAAAGAAGAGTTTAAGGAGCACGAACAAAAGCAGACACCACCATATTATTTGTGAAGTACTAATAAAACAAATGACTAATGACAGGTAGACCTCAAACTTGTGATCACAATGGAGCCTGGCCATGATGATGTTAAGTTGGGATGGTCATAAAATGGGTCAGTCATGTGACCAACCTGATTTTTTTTTTTTGCACCAATTGTTAAATGAAACTAATGGTTCACTATTGCCATGGTTTTACTGAAAAATAGAATGCTGATTTTTGGCAAAACTATCATAAAATACAGTCATGAAGTGCTGTAAATGGCTTTAAATGCAGCCATGTTGCCAAATGCCCAAAGTTGACCATGGGGGTCTCCCCAACAGTCAGAATTTTGAATGTGGGTTGTATGTAGCTCCCAGGTCAGCCTGTCATAACGTTGAATGGTTGCTAAGCAACAGGTCATAAGTCAACATGAATATTCAACACCATTTATTGTTATGTGTTGGAAGAATTTCTATGTTATGGTTTTAGGATTTTTTTTAATAATGCAGATGAAAAAACATTTTTAGGATACATAGAGTACATTGATATACTTAGCAACAAAAAATTGTATTAAAACACACACACAGATTAATTGAAACAATTCTGTGACAAATGCTAGTTCTTTGGAACTTCCTTTCACATTTCTAAGTAATCAAATCCATGACTGAGTTGACAGCTGAGAATCTCAAGATAAGGTGAAATGATGATCACGGAAACTAAAAGATATAGCCATTCTGGTGGACTTCAGAAAACCAAGTTACACGTAGATTACGATTTCATGTTTTAGCTACGAAAGCCAGCTGGGTGACTTTGGGCCAAGCACTCTGTTTTAGCCCAATCTCCCTCACAGGATTGTTATTGTGGGGAAAATAGGAAGAAGGTCTGTTGGATACAGTATGGTTTACAGTAAGTTATCTGTAAAAATAATAAAAGGATACAAATAAATACTTCTTCCAGAGGCAGCTTTATTTTCATTAAGGCTCTTTCCTGAATTCTCTAACCAGGATAGTTTTTAAGTTGTGATCAATATGCCTCAGTCTCCGACCTTCTCTGCTTTTCTGGGCCTTATACTTACAATCTCATCTCCTGGCTTGCAACTGTCAACCAGGTCAGCCAGTAAAATGGCGTCCTTTGAGCGAGGAAGCCTGCCAGCTGCCACCTTCCCTGGGCTCTCCTGGATTTTGATGCGCTGATAGTTCTGGTAGACTGTCTGTCGGGACATCAAGCACCTGAAGTTAGGAATTTCATGGAGCACAAAAAAACCCCTCTGCAACCAAAATTCTCAGCACATTCCTTAAACAAGAAGACACAAGATTCAAGGACCTTTATACAAGACAGCTTTCCCTCACATCTATATCAAAAACTTCAGCTCAGGCAAACTTGTATTTAGCTGCAAACGGAAAAGTCTCAGCATCTTGGAGACTTGTCAAAATATAACACAAATCTAAACACCGCAGACTAACCTATCTTTCAATTCACCTCCTTAAAAGTTTTACATTTGTTTTTATTTTGAATTATGATTGTTCAACAATCACTTTGGCCTTGTAAGCTTTATGTGGAGTTTACCTGTGCGTTAAATGAACATCTTCCCCACACACTTCTTCCAATCAAAGCTCCTTATAGAGTGAATTTGCTCAGGATCATGGCAATCCTGAGGACCTTTCCATGGGTTCTGCTTTGTTGCCTCCAATTTTCATATTCAAGCCTCCCTGAACTCAATCAGCAAATCTGTCCTATAATTTCATTTAATCTAGCCCTACTGACAGAGACTGCATTGCTTCCTATTGTTGCTTCTTTTTTCCCTTCAACCAGTTAGAACTATTCAGAATGTCTTTGGTCTTACAGGATAGAATCTAGTATTTATGAGGACCTGAAAAAGTGCTACTTCTTTGTTGTAAAGAAGGGGATTCAACCTGGGCTCCTCAAACAACCAAAAGACTTCCAAGGCATCAGGCAGCTGCCCTTCCAAAGGATCTAAGAGTTATGCAGTTTTAACTGTCTGAACAAAGATACAATGGTCCTCCTAATATCACATCAAACACAGCTTACCTCTTCCATGTTGATTTCAAAGGGACCAACAGATTGACACTCTGGGCAAGATCCTGGTTTTACTTCTTGGTTTTGGGACTGTGAGAAAGGCCCCAAGACAAAACCACATTTGGTACAATTATACTTGACCATGCTGAGCTGGGGAAGGACCCCTGTACAGCTTGTCACAACTCCACTTGTCCGGATAAGCTGGTTTAGATGTAGTTGCCTATGAGAAGAAGCAGGAACAAGGCTCAAATATAAAGGATCTTGAATAGTTGAATATTACATTTTCTTTACATTTCTGCAAAACTTTGAGAAGCAAAAAGCTCATTAATGGGAGGAAGGTGTCAGCCTTGGAGGCCATCTTTTCTTTGGAAATTCAGGGCTGCCAAATTTAGTGCCTGGGAAAACGGGAGGGGGGATTTGCAAGGAGTTGGTGAAGATATATAGCCGTGATGGTGAACCTATGGCACAGGTGCCACAGGTGGCACATGGAGCCATATCAGCGGGCATGCAAGCTCAGCTTCGGCACGCATGCGTGCGCCAACCAGCTGATTTTCGAGCCTTCTGGGCCCACCAGAAGTCAGGAAACACACTGTTTCCGGCCTCTGGAGAGCCTCTGGGGGGTGGGGAAGGCCATTTTTGCCCTCCCCAGGCTCCTAGAAAAGCTCTGGAGCCTGGGGAGAACAAAAAACGGACCTACTGTGCCATCACGTGCCAAAAGCGGGGGGAGCACGGGGCGCATAAAATTATGGATGTGGGCTTTTTGGCATGTGATGGCAAAAAGGTTAGCCATCACTGATATATAGCTATAGCAACATTCTTTTCTCTGGGAGTCAAGGATGTTCAGCCTGCACCTGGGTAGGAGTGACTGGGCGATGTGTCCAGTTCGGATGGTGAATTCATTGGATCATGTGGCGAACATGTGGGTGCCGGGAATGGGTCTTTGACTTTCTTTTGGGTGAGGAAAACCCAGGAACTTTCAGATTTGGGTTTTCCCAGATGTGCCAATATGACATCTCTAATAAAATGGATCTTTGAGGAATCTCTAGCCTCCGAGTCTTCTTTAGTTGGGGGTGTTACTTGGAACCCTGACAGAGGGAAGGCAATTTAAATCAATGGTAGAGGGCACTTTTTCAAGCAGGAGAACCCAGTTTTCATATTCAGACATTTCCTTTTAAAAAATGACCTCCAGTAAGTATCCATCTAAGACCCTGATGATCAGCTGCCAGAGTAAATACCACAAATTAGATGGATTAGCTTGGCATAATACTGAAATATTGGATTAACGTCAGCTATGGAAAGCCAAACCTCCCTTACAAGTCATTGTTGTGGGGCTAAATTGGTGGAAGGAATGCTATACTGGGGGCTGTCAAACTCGCGGCCTGTAGGCCAGATGCGTCACGTGCTGGCCACACCCGATTTAGCGAAAGGGAAAAAAGTTGCGATTATGAAATGTGATGCTGTGATGATGCAAGTTTGACTGCCCCGCTATACAGATTACCCTGAATTCCAGAAGGGATGATAGGGTATAAATGTAACAAACCAAGAATTAAGAATATGATTTGACTACAAACATAGCAGCTTTATACCCAATCAATTCACCATGGCTTTCTCCTATGGTTCTACACTCAGAAAGGGAAACCTGAATTTTTAAAATAGTAATTTAAGAGATTACAATACTTCCAGAGCAACAAAATAATGTTAAGCATGCGATGCAACTCAATTTCAGCACTTGGCAGGCTAGTTCTGTAGAGCAGTGGTTCCCAAACTTTTTCAGTCCACTGCCCCCTTGGTGTTACAAACTCATCTTCAGTGCCCCCCACCCCCATCATCTATAAATAGCATTGTTCAGAATAGAGGTTTGCACGACCCACTAAGGAAGATAGTAACAGCAAAATTCAAAACTGTAACAATTAATTGCACATTTATTCAAAATCCAATTTAAAAATCTTTTGTTAATTCAACAAAATTGTTGAACATGATCCAGTGATACCAGGTTTTCAAAGTCTGATAGTCATTTATCAAGAACCTTAGTAACTACTAACTTAGTAAACTCAGTAAAATTTAGTAGCTACTTCACTGTTCAGTAAATTCTTAATGTGATGGATGGGCTTAATGTGATGGATGGGAAGTGATACCAGTTTCCCAATGTCTGGTTTTAAGTCACTTAGCAGGAGTCTTAAATCACCACATTCAGTAATCTGGAGTTGATTTCTTTGCTTGGAGAGAAGTTGGATGATCACACTGAAACCATGTTCCACCAAATATGATGTTGGAAATGCAACAAGAAGCTTCTTAACCACTGTCCATAGTGCAGGATAGCGATCAGAAATTTCCTTCTGTAACCAAAACTCTTGGTATGATTTCTTAAACTTTGGCTTCAGCTCAATGTCATTTTGCAGCTCTATTAGTTGTTCCTCCACTACCCCATCTTCCTCAGTATCTGAAAATGGATTTATCACCCAATCTGGAATTTCCATTAAAAGACGATCCTGATATTGCTCAGACATATCTTTATGCAGCATGCCCAAATGGTCACAAAAAACCTGCAGATCATCATCTTGTATCCCACCTTTCTCTTCTAGCTCAGACAAGCTCGGAAATTGGTATAGCTCGCGACGGCCTATATTGCGCTTGAATAGAGTAAACTTTGAAATAAATGTAGAGATGACAGATTTGGCCTTAATAAGATTGACCTCATTTCCTTGCAACTGCAAATTCACTTCATTGAACTTTGCAAATAGGTCTGATAAATAAGCAATGTCATGCCTGATCTCTTTGAGTTCATCACTGAGCAAAGCATTCTTGTCTTCAAAAAACTCTACAATAGTGTCAAAAAGATTGTAAAAGCGTCTCACAGTTGCCTTTTGATAGCCAACGAACTTCTGTATGAAGCAGCAAATGATAAAAATCTTCATCATTCTCAACACAGAACTCTCGGAATAGTCGATCATTGAGAGCAAGTACTTTAATTTTGTTCACTGCAGTAATAAGTGTGTGTAATGACTTATGTAAGCGATCACTGAGGTTTTTTGCAACCAGATGTTGGCGATGAATGACACAGTGAATGGTAAAGACATTTGGCACTGCTTTTTTCAAGTAAGCAACATACCCATGGTAGCGACCAGTCATTGATGGTGCTCCATCCGTTGCACAAGCAAGTATGTTGGTCAGTGGAATTTCCTTGTCTTTGAAAAACTGCTCAACAACATGAAATATTGACTCCCCTTTAGTATCTGTTTTTAGCTGCCTCGCAAATAACAATTCTTGAGTCAAACTTTCATCTTTAATAAAGCGCACATAAGCAAGAAGCAAAGATTCATTGCCTGGCAAAGTTGAGTCATCCAGCTGTAATGCAAAGTCTGTTGTCCATAGTATGCTGCACAATACATCTTCCACATTCTCAGCCATTTCATCTATGCATCTTTGCACTGAATTGTTGCTGAGCGGAATTGTCTTAATTATATCATGTGGTGACTTATGCAAAACAGTACTCAGAACCTCACTAATGGCTGGTAGGATGACTTCTTCACCAATAGCATGTGGCTTTCCAGACTTAGCAATCAGCAATGAAATGTTGTATGATGCATGCAAACCATCAGTGTTTTGTTGGGAAGCATTGTAAAACATGCGTGACAGTGTTGGGCACTTTTGAAATTTGTCACAAAGCGATTGAAAAAAAGTTAGGCTCTTGTCTGCCTTGTCAGGATGTGCCTTCTTCAAATGTTCGTTTAGTCTGGAAGGCTTCATTGCCTCATTAGAAAATACTTTTTCACATAGCAGCCACTGTGGCAGCTGCTGGTTTGATGGTGCTGGTATAAATCCATGCTTCAGATATTCTACACTACATTGTCTACATTTCTTCTTTGATTTTTCTGCCTCTGCCATTTCTGCTCTGAAAATCAGAATACTTACAATATGTGCGTGTTCACATCTGATTTAAAAAGAGTTACAGTTGTGGGGGAGGAGGGAGTAGTAGAAACCTGCTTTTTTAATTTAAAAAAATAGGGAAAGTTTGCCGAGCCAGGCAAAACAGAGCAGCACACATGAGACTTAGCGTGACTGCCAGCGTATGGTACGTGCAGATACAGGTGATGGGGTGAGTCGGGTCAGAACCAGAAGTGCTCAGCTGACTGACGGCCGACAGAGACCCAGGCAGAATTGCGCCCTGCGAGGGGCCCACCTCCAGCACTACTCTGTCACCCCTCTTGCCTCTTAGCCCCCCCCCAAGTCATCCCACTGCCCCGCAGGGGGTGGTACCGCCCATTTTGGGAACCACTGCTGTAGAGGAACACTTTAATAGGCAGTATCTTCATTTTTGTCCTTGATGCAGTAATGCTACAAGAGACCTACTCAATAGTTTATCATCTGGATCACTTACATTCTAATCAACTATGGGTCATAAATCATTAAACAGCCTTGATAGGTTTTGTTAGTGCTGCCAACCTCAATACTAAACTGCTTTCTTACCTAAGTGATCGTAACTCCTCCACCAGAGGTAGATGTGAAATGCGGACATGGATTTCCTGAGCAATCCGGTCATATTTGGGATACATAGCCATTACTACTTCCTTGGCTGCTTCATCGAAGATCTTCAACATCTCAACTGGGGCTTCCGGAAGGAAGTAGGCAAGGACATGTTCCCGGGCAGCCAAATCTTCATAATTCACCACCACACTCTCTTTATTCTCTGCCAAGAGAAGACTTTTTTTTTTAACCTAGGCCCACCACTGCAGAAATGCAAAAAACTGAGTTTATTGAGTTTCTTCTAAAATATATTTACAATCATTATATGACAGTCCTTATGTATTTTTTTAAAAAAACAACAATTATGCTTTTGTTGTGAAAATAGTTGTCAGCTTCTACTGAAGGAATTTTATTCATGATGACTAAGAAAAATGAACATTAAGAATAAACGTATTACTCTAATAGATGTGTTTCTTAGAAACCTACAAGCCAATATTTTAGTAACTTAAACACTAGCATTGTAATTCAAAATAATTAAATAGTTGTTCTTAACTCTTGCAGCACAATTCGCCTACAAAAAAAGTATAGGGATATGGAAGGGAAGAAAAAGTGCAGCCCATAAAGGTACAGTATAGTTCTAACCATGGGAAAAAGAATCAAACTGAGATATACCCACAAGTATTATGTCTATTCTGTAAAGGAGTCTTAAGTGGTTGTTAGGATCCATCTGAATAGTATAATCAGGAACCCTAATGAAAAGTCACCTACCAGCTATGATCATGTGGTATGAGATATAATGCAACCTAAAACAAATATATCTCAAGCGATGACTAAGTTCATACAGCACACTAAGCCATTATGTGGTTTGTGGTTTAGCATGTTGTATGAATCCAGCAAATAGGTTTGTAAACAATCGTTTGGCTTGCAATGTATTATTCTAGTTTGAAAACTGGTTTAGTGCAGTTATGAAACTGGTCAATATGAGTCATCACCAGAAACATTTGAAACTAGCACTCTGGTTTTCTAAACTACTTATCTTGCATTCCCACAGTTGTACCTTTACACATGTCACTGATCCTCTCTTTGAAGACATTGTGACCGTGATCATCCACATGGGTCTTTAGGAAGTTCTTGAAGCGATGGTAGATCTCAAGACGGGGAGCTGCCATGGATACCCATTCTCTCACTGAATGCCCCTTCATGTCTTCCAGGTTCTCTATGCTTTCGATCATGTCTTCCTCCTCTTCTTCCATACCTTCAGCAGCCCGTTCAGCCAGGCGCCTCTTCCGCAAAGGACGACCCTCATCTTCATCATCACTCTCTAGAATTTAAAAGGTGGGCAGAAGCAGAGGAAATAAAAAGGGATTATCAGACAGCTGCATAAACATAGAACTGTTAATGAAGCTAAATCAATTCTTTGTGATAGGACTCTTAGATGGATGTTCTCTTTTTTAATAGCTTTCCCCAAACGATCACTCCACAAATACACTGGATTTCTACAATTTTTTGTTCAACATGATGCTCATGTCTTATGAGGCTATGTATAACTTCCCATTGGGAGATGATGAGAAATGTATCATCTGGAGAGCACCAGTTTGGAATCTGCGGATCTTCTGATTTAATGCTATTTCATGTGTCAAGCAAATTTTTTTCGAATTTTGCTACATTCTAAATATTCTCTGTTTTTAATTTATTTGCTTTCATATTGTTTGTTGTAATTTTAACATATTGAAGACTCTTGGTTAAGAAGAGTAATCCCATTCATATGTATATTTATTTAGTAATGAAATTTATATTCTGCCCATCTCATTACTTAAAGTGACTCTGAGTGGTTTACGAATAAAAACCATTCCATTTACATATGAAAGTAAATATTAAAATGATCAGCTATATACTCAGCATATCTCGTAAGACTGAGCAGTGTGGGACTGACTTTTATTAGTAAGAAATACATCAAAATCAGTCTTGTAGGTAATCAAATTGCTCATGACTTATTTGGCGAGATCTTTTTTTTAGTTGGTCATGCCTTGGACCTTTGTGGTTGCCATACACTTTCATGTCTATATCCCAAGCTCAATGTTATGTGACCACATTAGACAAACCCCTGAAGTCCCAATTTCCATTGTTAAATGAAAATCATGGATTGTTAAGTGAGCACCTTCTCACAACTTCCTACTGGCTTTCAACAGCCAAAGTCAACGGGGAAGCTGGCAGGAAATTGAAAGCCTCAGGTGGAGGCAAATGGCTACTGCCAGATAGAGAAGAGCACATGAGTGAAAGCAAAATTCAGTGCAAGAACAGTGGGGGGCTTCTGCCAGTGGGACAGAGGATGTGAGTTGTGGGGGAGGTGTGGCATGAGTGTAGTGAGGCTTCAGGAGGGTGTGCAAGTGGTGATGGAGGTGCAGCATAATGTGGCTGCTTGTTGTGGCCCGCTGGTGGTCAGCAGACTGCCAGCAGTCGGACAATGAGAAGATTGGGGAGGAACATGGGCCAGTCCTGGGGGCTGGGGAAGGCTCAGACAAGGGCTCAGCGTCGGAAGCAGAAAGGGAACTAGACAGAAGTGAGGCAGAGGAACAGCTGGAGCCCGTTTCCAGTATGCGTATGCACAGAGCTGCCAGAAGACAAGAACAACTAAGAAAGCAGGGTCGACTTGTGAGTAAAGCAACATCTTGGAGATGATTGGCCCCTCCCATAGGAAACAAAAGAGGAGTGAACGGGGAGTGGGCTTTTGCAGGAAACAGTTCGTTTGTTCGGTTGTTTCAACAGTGGAAAATTCGTGACTCTAAGAGACTCTGTGTCAAGTTTTGCCTTACACTGCGTTTGGAAACAAGTTACGTGGCAGCTTGTCAAGTGAGATAAGGTGTGTCCATAAATATTCCTTTGCAAAACTGTTTGGACAAGCCTTGCTGACAGTGAATGAAAGTAATTCACAATCGTGTAAATAAAAGAGGTTTTGCCAGGACCAAGAATCTGCTTCCTGCTGCTGTGTGGGAGAGGGTGCACAAGGGGCCATGCAAATGTGGTGCAAGCACAGGGGGGTTGGGGGAGGTTGCACAGGTGGGGGATACTAACATGAACAACTTTTAACTTTCCTTCCAAGCTTCCCCATTGACTTTGCTTATGGAAAGCTGACTGGGAATCGTAATCATGTGACTGTGGACACTGCAACTGTCTTAAGTGTGACTTAAGGAAATGCATAAAGCAAGCCATTACTACCCATTCATTTAAAAATGTACCATAAAGCAGTCCACTCCGCATGCGGCCCAGGCCTCGACCCATCTCACGGTCCCTCTGTCTCATTGCACGTTCTGCAGCTTCTCTTTGGCTGGCAGTTAGCTCTTCCAGATCTTCATCATTCAAGTCTAAACCTTCAGCTTCATAGACATCAAGCTCAGGAATAGGACGATAGTCCCTGGACAAAAAAAATAAAAACTTGTTCATCAACCACATTGCATAAGTATCCTGAATACCTTACTTATTTTGCAAAGCACCAGATCTGAAATTTATATTTGGATATTACAACTTGTACAACACCTGCACATAGTAAATCCAGTGCATATATGGAATATATATGGATGAAACTTATCAAGGAGAGAAGCAACCTGGAATTAAGGAGAAACTTTTTAACAGTGAGGACAATTTAATCAGCGGAACAGCTTGCCTTCAGAAGTTGTAGGTGCTTCCATCACTGGCGGTTTTTAACAAAAGACTGGACACCCACCTATCTGAAATGGTATCGGGCAGTGATGGCTAACCTTTTTGCTGCCACGTGCCAAAAGCGGGGGGAGCACGGGGTGTGTGTGTTCATGTGTGTGCATGCCCACACCCATAATACAATGTGCCCCATCCCCCACACAACCCCCCTGCTCCCCCTGCTTTTGGCACGCAATGGTACGGTGGGCCCATTTTTTGCCCTCCCCAGGCTCCTGAGCCTTTCTAGGAGCCTGAGGAGGGCAAAAACGGCCTCCCTCCCCTGGAAACAGCCTTTTCCCCAACTTCCAGTGGGCCCAGAAGGCCTAAATATCAGCTGGCTGATGCACGCATGCGCATTGGAGCTGAACTAGGGCAATGCTCGCATGCCCACCAATATGGCTCCGCGTGCCATAGGTTCATCATCATGGGTATAGGTTCTCCTGCTTGAGCAGGGGGTTGGATTAGAAGGCCTCCAAGGTCCCTTCCAGCTCTATTCTTCTGACTGATTGATTGAACAGCTGGTTTCCTCCCCAACCTTTAGAAGGCTAAATGGTTATAATATTCCATTACAAGATTGACAGAATGCAGCTGGCCAGAAATTTTTATTACAAATAGAATCTCTATCTGTCTGTCACTGTCTCTCTTTGCACTTAGTGTGGGTGAGCCTCATTTTTAGATATTCCATTCTACAACTTGTTATCTTGTTTGCTATTACTTTTTATTCCTTTTCTTTCTGGAATCAAAGAGCTACAAGCCAACTTTTAGTACTGATGGATTATTTACTTAGATAGCTTCTTTGCTTCTATCTCTTATTAAATCAATGTATTAACTATTTTAGATGAATATCCATTTCATGAATGTAACTTTGGGTAGCTAACAACATATTAAAACAATAATTAACAATTAACAGAATAAAAACAGTATTCACAGAATAAAGTTGAAAAAATATTTTAATCAGTGAGCTATGCTCCTAATTACTTGTGCTAACACTAAATATGATATATCAAAGGGACAACTACAGTACAACTTTGAGTCAATAAACCTTGCAATTGTACTGTTGTTTTCTGTGGCAACTGAATGCACTGGAAAGAAAATATTTTGGGAGGAAAAATATTAAATTTCACAACGCATCTATACAAGCAGCATTACCATTTTTCAACATTCTCACAATGTTTATGACTCCCTTTTCATATTTTTTCTCAATTGCTTGCATTTGCAGCACTGATTTAATGTGGCATTCAGCGTAGTAATAGTATTGTTCTCATACAAATCTCTGAAATACCTCTTCTAGCAGTTTCACATTTGTTTCATCCCAAATAGTATCATCACTTTTATTTTCCATTTTATTCATTCTATGATAGGCATCTCTCTTCATTTCATTGCAAAGTTTTGTTATTTCCATCAAATTTGCTATAAATTCTCTCTTCCTCTTTAAGCTTAATTATTTCTTCCTCTGATTAAATGCATTAATTCTTTACTTTCTCTATAAGGTATTAGTTTCCTCTTTTCTTGCAGCAATCATTCCTTTATGTTTTTTCATCTTTAGCCTCTTTCATTTCATTCCATTAAGCATACTTTTTACATATCCCATTACAATAACTTCATACACTTCTAAGGGAATTATGAATTTAGAACAATTTAGATGTGCAAATCCAGCTCTTATGAACTTCTACTTCATCTCTTAAATTTGAAGGTTTGCAACAAATGGCATATTGTTACTTGACTTAAGTTCTGTAATTAGATACTTGAACTGAACATCACGTAATGTATAGCTTTTAAACTATCTAACAATATCCATCAAGGTAGGTATTATCTAGAATAGGGATGGCGCATTCAGATACTTGTGGAAGTTTTAGAGGCCCATAAGCATCTGGCTCAGTGCTTAGCCTTTGATTTCTTTCTTAATTGAAACAATTCCTTTATATATTCTAGAACAGGGGTGTCAAACTTGCATCATCACAGCATTGTCACGTAACATACTGCGACCCCTACGCTAAACCGGATCAGACTCCCCCCCTATGCTAAACCGAATCAGACTGCTAAACACGGGCTGCATCAGGCCCACGGGCCGCGAGTTTGACAGCCCTATTCTAGAACAGGAGTCCCCAATCCCTAGGCTCTGGGCATGCATGAAGCTCTGCTCATGTGAGCGGAGGGCACTTGGGCCACTCACACCCCCTCCCCTGAGCTGGGCCACCAAATTGGAAAGGTTCTAGAACAGGTGCATTTCTAACAGGATAGAAGTTGGGATAATTTTGGTCACAATTGGTTATCTTCTCCCAAACTAATGAGGAACCCTACACATTTTCTGTGTTTATGTTTATCAACAAGAATAAGATGCAAACAGAAAAACATATCCAGAAAAAAGGAAAAAATTGTATGCAAAAAAATGGGAAAAAATGACCCAAATTTCAAGCAAATCTAACATTAAACATAAAAAGAAAATTTAAAAACCCTGATAAATTCTCCTCCCTTTACATAGTGAGTCTACACATAGTTATAAGCTTTCCCATCCTTATCTGTCAAGAATACTATATTAAATAAATAAATATTCCAAATTAGGTGATCTCCATCTAATCATAATATATTTGTGAAAAACAGAAAATAAATCAACAGGTTCGTTCAAACATTACATCAATCTTCAAATCCTAGGAATCCTGCACATTTTCTGACTGATTATGGTGAAAAGAAAATCATGGTTACTAGTTACTATTAGCAGGAAGCCAAACAATGCAGTTATATTCAACCAATTGACTACTGTACGTGGTTATCTGATAGAACACCAATTTGCTGATTTCCTATTGCCGATACCCCGTTTCCCCAAAAATAAGACATCCCCTGATAATAAGCCCAATCGGGCTTTTGAGTGCATGCCCTAAAATAAGCCTCCCCCTGAAAATAAGCCCTTCCCGAAAATATTTAAACACAGAGCTGGAAATCAGGTAAGACGGCAAGAGCAGCCCCATTTTGCTCCACGCACTCCAAAATAATAAGACCTCCCCAAAAATAAGGTCAAGCGCTTATTTTGGGATTAAAAAAATACAAAACAGGGTCTTATTTTCGGGGAAACACGGTAACAGCAAGGAATGAGAAAGATCAAGAAGTATGACAATGTGTGTGGGAATATCCTGTATATGAAACAATGGAATCTGAATTTACTGCCACACCAATATCAATTTATGGTACTAAATACAAACATCTTCACATTTGCCCCTTTGAAATCGACCTGATTCACACTGATGAAACAGGCAAGAAAAGAGAACCTAGCTGGACAGAATGCCAAATGTTTCATTCTCAGGTTTCATGTGAAAACATGAACCTGGAAGTAGAAGACCCGTACCTTTCCATCCCTTCACCAATCAACTCCTCTCCATCTTCGTCCTCTTCATCAGGGAGTCCCTCTGTCCCCAGGAGTCCTTCAGACTCATCCTCGAAGGGTGGTAGATCTCTCCCTGGACTGGATGTGAAGGCCTCTCCTCGGCGAGAGTTCTGCACCGGGCTGGTAGCCATGTTCGACTCAGAGGAATCCTAACACAGCAGAAAAGAGTGCAAAATATACTGTGAATTTGGTTAGTATACAGCTAGTCCTCGATTTACAACAGTTTGTTTAGTGACTGTTCAGAGTTACAGCAGCACTGAAAAATGTGATTTATGACTGTTTTTTACAGTTATGACCTTTGAGGCACCCTCATGATCATGCAATCAAAATTCAGACACTTGGCAACCGGTTCATATTTATGACTTTTGCTCTGTCCCGGTGGTCACGTGATCCCCTTCTGCATCCTTCTGACAAGCAAAGTCAATGGGGAAGACAGATTCACTTAACGACCGGGGTTCTAACTCATCAACTGCAGTGATTCACTTAACAACCGTGAAGAAAAGTCATCAAATGGGCCAAAACTCACTTAACCAATGTCTCACTTAGCAAATGTCTCACTTAGCGACAGAAATGTTGGCCTCAATTGTGGTTGTAAATCGAAGACTACCTGTAATTTTCCTAGGACTTGGTTTGGTTCGAATTTTCCAAACTTCTCAATGTGCAAAAGGAACAGCAAACGAGACAGACCAAGAGAAGCGCCTGTTGACTACTCAGGCACTGCGTGAGACTCTTTATTTTTGCTCTCTTTTAAATTCCAGAGAGATCCTTTCGGTTCAATTCCAAAACAGCCGTGCCTGAGAATATTTCTTTGTACTGCCATCTTCTAAACTCCTCCTGGGGTTTGACACGGGAAGCACAGATCTCCCGCTGGGCAGGAATTTTGTACGAACGAAGGGAAATTTCACTCTTCCTGCAAATTTCCGCCAGGTTGCAACTTCTAAAACGAACCAGCAAAACTACGAAATGAACGGCTAACTGGTTAAAAAAAAACAAGAGGACGCCAAACGATCCCCCAAAAAGGCGGCCCACCAAAGGGATATAAATACAAATAACCAGTACAAGAAAAGCACTTGCAGGTCAGTTGCTCTCTTACCGCCATTTCTTCTGCTTTCCGAGCCTCTTCCAACAACAGCCCCCCCTGCAAACTACAAGCGCCGCCGGAGCCCGAATTCCGCGCGGATGAAGGGTCACGTGATCAAAAGCCCGCGAAAGTTTAGGCATCCTGACGTAACGTCTTATGAATATGCAAATATTAAGCCTAGTGACTAGCGGAAAGCTCTTATGAATATTAACGAGGGGGCGGGGCCGGGAACTGTAGGTGGGGAGAGAAGATAGGTGAAAAAGAAGAAATAAAACGCGGCTCGACGGTGCTGGGAACTTTGCTCCGACGTCCTTAGTGAAGGAGGAGTTGGGGAGTCCAGCACTCTGGAGAGCACCACGTGAGCTCCGTGGTCTCTCGTCGGCCGGGAATGCTTATTATAAGGAGCTGCCTTCCAGTCGTGGAATGCAGTTCCGTTGCCGTTTCGTTTCGCTGAATTGTTTAGGTGCGCCGCACGCCCTCCAATTTCTTCCAAAGCGGCGAAATAAACCAGGAGAGGGGGCGCGTCGACGGTGCTTGTTTGTCTTCGTTAATAAAGAGTTTGCTTAACAGAAGACGCTTCGCTAATGCTTATAAGGGATGCCAGCCCGAGGAAGGGAGTACTTTTAGGGTGGGAACCCCCCCCCCCAAAAAAACCTCGAATTCGCCAAAATAACCCAGAATAAAAAAAAAACACATTTTGCAAACTTTTTTTTTTGCTTCGATTCCTCCCCTAAATCAGAAGCATTAGCCGGCTTTGCCAAAGGAACCGGCGCGAGGACTACCTAACTAACTTTACTTTCCCAAAGACTTTCTCAAAGCCTTTTGGAAACGGTTGCGTGCCATTTGTTTTTTTTTTTCCCCTTCCCCTTTTTCCCTCAGCCCGAGACTCCGCCCCTCCGCTTCCTTCATTGGCTCCTTTCGCCCCTTTCGTTTCGCTTTTGGAGCCGGGCTTCTTCTTTAGGGGCCTCGTGATTGGCTGGCGCGACCCGGGGATCGACGGCTCAGGTCTTCCTCAGCTGGCGGGGGGTGGGGGTGGGAGGGGGAGCGAGTTGTGGGCGGAGGAGGCGAGAGAGGCTGGTCTTCCTCCGCGCGCCGCTCGTCATCCTGGCTGGGAGGCTCGATGGCGCTGCGCCTTCTTTCCACTGCGGGCGCCTGTCTTCTGAGCCACGGCAGGAAGTGGATGGGTCGCCCGGCCGCGGTTTCGCTGCTTTAGCTCCGGCCGGCTTGTCAACGACGCTCCTCCTCCGGGACAGCCTTCCACCTATCCCTCCCTTCCTCCCTCCCATATTCGGGACCTGGGACCTGGGACGGAGCCTTTGCTGTGGCTGCAGGATGGTGGGTCGAGAGCTCCGGGCATGAGCCAGAGCCAGCGCCAGCGAAAGCGGGACAGGCCGCCTCCTCCTCCTTCTCCTCCTTCTCCCTCGGGCTGCGAGCGAAGATAACAAGGGAGCTGCGGAGAAGCGAAGAGAGAAGGGCCAGGTAAGGAGCTCCTTTTAAGGTGGCCTTAATCTTAGATGCCCCCATCGCCCGGGCATGGGTGATCGACCCAAGATTTCGCTGGGGGGAAACTTTGGGGCCGGGAAGGAAAGATCTCTCGTCCAGCCCTGTCTGTTTAAAAGCAAGCAGCAGATCCCCCGGCTTTGAAGAAGAGATTTGTAAAATCCACCCCCGTTTCCCCTCCTGGCACTTCTTGGCTAATTTTGAACCTGCTGACCCTGGTCTGCTTTCCTGGTAATGTTTTCGTGCAAGAAGCAACGGGGATCTTTCGCTATGTTGAAGATTTCTCGTGTGTGAATGCCCCGTTTCCCCCTTCCCTCCCTTTTTGATCTATTCCAGGGTTTTTAGTAATGCCCCACTTGGACCGTTTTATTTCCTTGGGTGATCTTCCGAGAGGTCCGTGCGTCGCACCTCTCTTGAGTTGAAACTCTCCTTTCTGAAATAGCATCCTTAGTTGTTGTTCAGTTAAGTCAGGCCTGGCTCTTTGCGACCCCATGGACCACCAGCTCACATGCATGGCCGGAAATGTGTTGGTGTCAATACACAACCAAAGGCCCTTTTTACGCTTGGGAATCAATCTCTGGCAGGGAAAAATGCCTCTTCTGCAAGAGCGGAATGCTCTTTTTCTGATGTTTATTTAGACAGAGATAGGTAACTCCTACAGTCATTTAATCTGGAATATGTGGAGTTTTCCAGTCAGTGATTAAAAAATTTCCTCCTCTCTCCACTAACCCATGCTGTGGCATTTTGTGTGTATTCCCTTCTGTAGTTTGGTAACTTCTAGCAACTTCCCATTTATGTTTACCATTGACTTGCTATTGAATGAGTGTTTTAGAGGTCGTTAGACAAAATACGCTTTTCAACATAGTGATAAGTTAAACTATAGTTAAAACCCACAGTTTAAACTTTTTAATATAATTAAGGCACAAAATCTTATCTTCTGAAATTGTAAGTCTGTTGGGATAATGCTGAGAGTAGCAGTGACTCAAAGGAGGTTTTCATTCTACAATAGGGTCAGTCATAGATCTTTAATTTTGGTTTTTGCCAATACAGATTCCTTTCAGGGCATACAGTGGACTGATAACATTGTAATTGTCCATAGTTGCTTAGGTTTTAGGGTGATATACAAATGATTAAAAAAGGAATCCTGAATTAATTTTATATGTAAATCACTTTTGCCAATATTTCTGCTTTTTTCTTTCTTTCTTACTACTGTAGTTAGTTATATGAAAGTTTGTCTTCTCTAGTGATTTCCAAACTGGTCACATAACTTTGGTAATATACTATGATGTAATTAATAATGAATTTCTAGTTGTTTTTCTGCTGTGCAATGCAGGAAAAGTGAAACAATTTTGAGGCTGACTAGAGGAACAGTATTTGGCTGCTTGAGTTAAAAGAGAAGGTTGTTTCTCTTTCATTTCCCCTCTTCCTGCCTCTTTTTTCTGTACATAAAGATTGACTCTGTTGACAGTAAATCTTAACTGATAATAGGAATGTAAAAAGTAAATAAATTTGTTCCCATGATGGATTACTTAACTACCTGCAAGGGACATGTACAAAGTAACAAGCACAGTATTTTCTTTCTAAAGAGTTCCAGAAGGGAGTTGGTCCAGCCCATTGTTCATTGTGGTTGGTGATTGATCTGTTGTATGCTTTTCTATGTTTTCTTTTATATAGTTTTAAAAGCATTTCAATTAAAAATACAAGTTACTAATAAAAAGAGGGCATGTTGCTATACTATAGAAATGTTTTCCTTGAAAGAAAAAGTTCTAATCTATTATGTAACAAACTATATGGTGAAAAAAATCTATACTAAACTTGGGTGGGAAAAATCTGTGAAAAACAAAGAAGTTAAATGAAATAACAACCAAACAAAATTATCCTCAAAGTATCTAAATATATAGAAGAAAATCAAGCCATTAGAATGAAAAAAGTTAAGATTGTTGAAATGATATAACTTTTCCAATTTCATTGTTATGATTCAATTTTTAAACAGTGAATTATACAGAAAGTTTTACGACCACAATTGAGCCAAACCTTTTTTCTTGCTAAGTGAGGTATTTGTTAAGTGAATTTTGCCACATTTTATGATCTTTCTTGCCATTGCAGTTGTTAACTTTTTGACAGGGTTAAAATCTGGCTTCCCCATTGTCTTTGCTTGTCAAAAGGTCGCAAAAGGTGATCACATGACTCTGGGACACTGCAACAGTCATAAACAGTTCATAAACAGTGAATCAGTTGCCAAGTGTCTGAATTTTGATCACATGATGACAGGGATGCTACAATAGTTGTAAGCATGAAAAATAGACATAAGTCACTTTTTCATAGTGTTGTAACTTCAAGCAGTCACTGAACGAACTGCTGTAAGTTGAGACTTCCTCTACCTAGACTATACAGAAACATATTGTCCAGTCTTACCTTTAATGCATAATTGACTCAAAAGGTACAGGGTGATGATTTTTTAAATTTCAGATACATTCTTCAGATATGGAACACAGTATTATAGTGCACTTTAAATTTGTATAAAGGCTTTATATATTTTGTTTCAGTTTTTAAAATCCTTTCCTAGGAATTCCCGAACTGGAATTTGTCTCTTTCATGTTAGCTGCATGCCTGCCTTTTTTTTTTTATTATCAATCTAGCCACCATTATCTCACTGTCCATTTTCCTAGTTAGTTTTTTCCCAGCTGAAAGCATTATTAATGAACCATTTGATGGCCCGAGATTAACTTAAAGAATTTAGGTCGGAGTTGAGCAGTAACCTAGCTTTTCCTTTTGTTTGTACTGTCCACTGTCCAGAAAGAATGTTTAGGGATTCTGTCTTTCTAATGGTATAACTAGTTCTAAACTGATTGTAAAAAACTCAAGTACTAATCGCCTGGCATGACAGGAAATGTGATCATTGTGACACTTGCTTTAAATATTAGGAGACTTGCTGGCACAATTTACAGTATGATTAAGTTGTTGACAATGCAACAGGTGGTATTCAGCAGGTTCTGACCAGTTCTGGAGAACTGGTAGCGGAAATTTTGAGTAGTTTGGAGAACTGGTAAATACCACTTCTGACTGGCCCCGCCACCATCTATTCTCTGCTTCCCATGTCCCAGTTGATCAGGAGGAAATGGGGATTTTGCAGTAACCTTTCCCTAGAGTGGAGTGGGAATGGAGATTTTACAGTATCCTTTCCTTGCCACGTCCAAGCCACGCCCACGAAGCTATGCCATGCCCACAGAACCAGTAGTAAAAAAATTTGAATCCCCCACTGGAATGCAAGTATTGCACTGAAATGGAGCTGTATTATTATTAAGGCAGATCCTTTCAAAAGGTAATCACTCAAGACCTTGGCATATACATGCAGAAGGAAAACAAACTCTAAGGGGGGAGGGTGTGAACTGAGATACAGGAATCATAGAGTCAAAAGGACCAGATAGGCCAGTGAATTTAATTTCCTGCTTAATGCAGAAATCCAAATTAAAGCACTCAAGACAGATGCTGCCTACCTCTGAGAGCACACATCCAATGAAGCAAATATCACTATTCTGAGTAATTGGTTCCATTGCTGAACTGCTGTTACTTCATGGAAGTGAAATTAATGAGATGCCTAATGCATTGCAAACCTATCAGAAATGCACATTGTGGATGCCAGATTTAATTTATTTTGCATTGTATTACAGTTGCAGTGTGAGTGGCCCTGATATATTTTGGATATTAAAATAAAGCCAGCAGTGTCTTCAAATCTTGGCAATTTTAAGACATGCACTTCAGTTCTCAGAATTTCCCAGCAACCATCTTGGAAATTGATGTCTATATAGGTAATCCTCAATTTAAAACTGTTCATTTAGTGACTGTAGTTACAACAGCACTGAAAAAAGTGACTTATGACCATTTTTCACACACAACCATTGTAGCATCCCCATGGTCATGTGATCAAAATTTAGAAGCTTGACAACTGGTTCATATTTATGACGTTGCAGTGTGCCAGGGTCATAGGATCACCTTTTGTGACCTTCTGACAAGCAAAATCAATGGGAGGGCCAGAAATTTTGGTCCTAAGTCGAGGACTACCTATACATCTTAAAGTTGCCAAAGTTGAGAAGCACTGAATTTATGGACAACCAGTAAAATATGCACACTGATACAGATTGAAATGCATCTAGAAGTACGTCAAAATTCCTACTTTTGCTTAAACCACAGGAAATGTACTTAGATGATAATCTTCAGATAGAGTACAATTGTCTCTAAAGCAATGAGTTAAATCTTTCAGAAAATGTTATGGTTGCACTCTAAGCAGTCTTTCCATGGGACACTATGAGATTGTTTCCAGTAAACTTGCATAAGGTTGTGCAGTCAGCGTAATGAAGCAAGGATCAAAAATTCAGGTTAGTTGAGCTTCACTCCTATTATTTATGGTTTGTCACACAATAATTCAGATATTCAGACTGGCATTTTTGGCATTTGGCATTTTTATTTGGCATTTTTATCCACTTATTAAGTCCTTTCCAAGGGCCAGGGATTGTTAAGGGATGATGATGATTTGTGGTATCATCGCAGGATGCAAACTGTTCCCAGGAAAGCAGCCTTTTGCAATTGATTGACAGTGCAATTGACTGACAGTGATGATGATAATGATGATGGTTATTGTTCATTGCACAGTCAGCCAGATATTTAGATTGGATTTGGCACTTTTATTCACCCATCAAACCCTTTCTGAGGATCTGAAATAGGCAGATATTTGACAGTGTTAAAAATCACTGTCACAAGACATAAGTTGCCCTTAGTAAAGCTGCCTTTGCCAATTGAGTGAAGTTGATTTTGTCAGTAGTGATGGTATTCAAGCGATGCTCCAGAGATTTGGGATTGCACCAAGGCACCTATTACTGTTGGTACTATATTGGCTTTCTTCTGCCACATTCATTCTACTTCTATTTGCAGGCCTTTGTATTTTGTGATTTTTCTCCAGTACTTTTCTGGTGTCTCCAGGTAGTGCAACATCCACTATCCAATCTTTTTTGGCTCTTTATCGATAATTGTTAAGTTTGTGGTATTTCGTGGCAATATCTGTCTGTTTGAATTCTAAAATCCCAGAGCAATTTAACTATTTCATTTTTTGTCATTTTGTTTTGTGGTCCCCACCAGTTCCTACTGAACAGATGCTTGTTGTGAGACTGAAAAAGTTAAGTCACATGGGGTTGTCCTTGGATAAAATGAGGAAGTTCATTTGAGTGTGTGAGAGATATGAATGTCACGGTCAGATAAAAGACTTCTGGTTCTTTTTCAGTATAATAGCATGACTGTTTATTTCAGGAATTTATCAGTAAGTTTCCTCTGAAAGTCTGGGGGTTTCAGAGGAACATGTTTTGACTTAGCAAGAAAATGTGAATCTTTTAACTGTAATTCCAGATGGAGAAAAATACAGAGAATGATGAAACATTTGCCTAAATCATAAGAAGAATGCATTTGAGACCTATTTCACTCTTTATGTACCACCTTCATTGCTGGTTTACTAATTTCTGTGCCAAATTTAAAGTGTTAATCTGAAATATTTCTGGACAGTTTTTATTTATGTTTTTTTCTTTATCAGGGAGCCAGTATGGTTATAGTGGTTAAAGCAAGAAGGTAGAAATCTTGAGTTCTAGTCCTATTTTAAGCAGGAAACCAGCTGGGTGATCTTCGGCCAATCATTCATTCTCAGCCCCAGGAAGCAGGCAAGGACAAACCATTTGCAAAAAACCTTGCCAAGGATGCTCTTAGGGACTTTTCCAGGAATCAAGACTGATTCAAAGGCAACCCCTGGTCTTAAAATGGGTGCCTCAACCCATTGAGAGGGATTGGGTTCTGAAATACCAGCAAATTGGACCCTTTCTGTCATGCACTGTTCATCTTTTGTATTACCCTGGGAAAAGTCTTTCACCTTTTCTCCTACTTGCCACTGTTTTCGGAGTTATGAACAAACCATAAATGAGGAGAAGTAGTTTGTGGTTCAGTGGGCCGGTCAAACACATAAAAGATTTTTAAGGGAGCCCTAATAATTTTGCCGTTCCAAAAAACAATTTTATGACCCAGTATTTAAATGACAGTGTTCATTTGCTCTTTTATATATTGTTGTTTTGCTTTTTTCCGCCTACTTCAATAATTTGTGATTTTATTATAGGTTTGTGATTGTCTTGGGAGACTAGATACCCTAAAATATGGGCTTAAATCAATCAAATATGATTCTGATAGTAATTGGAACCTGATTCTTATATAGTGCTTAGATACTTAACAAGCTGAATATTGTTGAGAAAGAGCAACAACATGGGAAGAGTTGTTCTTAACAAGCCATTACTGAAGATGGTTTTAAGTATATCTGAGAGACAATGGTTTATACATATTCTTGCTGAAGAATGTGCTTTCTTGGAAACTAGACATTACTGTATTTGTCATTTTGATACAAGTGGGTGCATGACTGTCGATTTGGACTAGTGCTTCACTTAATCAGCAGAAAATACAAAGGAGACATTGAAAATATTACTGAAGGATAAACTGAAGAAAAAGCAGGCAACCATGCTGATTTCTTAGGAAAATGTTTAGATAAAATCAGTAATAAAATAGATTATTAGGCTTAAGTAAATATAATTAGCTTATGAGTCTCCTAAAAATATGAAGCCTTGATTAATTAATTTTTATTTTATGTTGTAGTGCTTCAAGAAAAGGAGAGAGAAGAAATTAGTTTGTAGATGCCCAGTCCACAAGAAACAGTAATTCAAGAAGCACTTTGTGATCATAAAAAAGTTTTTCTAGAAGAAACACTGACCTAATTTTTAAAGGTAGAAATTAAATTAAATTCTGTTTTTATGTATTTCTTTATATTAAAAATTGTCATTCTACTTTCAACAGGTCTTCAAATAACTGAAATGTAAAAATATTAAATTTCTGGTGTTAATCACATCTTATCGATTAGTTTGTATATAACTGCATTATTCTACATTATTTATTTAGATGTGGAAACAGTTTGCTTAATTAAAAGTAATTGCTGTTACTTTAGCAGTTGTTTTTCATTTCAAAAAGTGGGGGAGGGAACAGGGAAGGACCTTAGACTTGTAGCGTGGTCAGAAGTCTAATCATTGTAAAGTTGTTTGACAAGTGTGATTATGACCTTGTTTCATCTGCGAATTCAGGGCAAAGTTTCTTTGTTTAAAACAGCCAAGGGTAAGAGGAATGTCATCACTAGCTTTATGTCTTTGTTACCTACAACTATGGCAACCTCTGTGAATAAAGTACAATTTTAGCAATACGGGAATCCAGTTTAAAGCTGATGAGTTCACAAGAGATAAAAAACAAGCTATGCACGGCTTTATGTCTCCAGGGCCGCCATTTACCTTTCCATTCCAGAATTGTTATAAGATAAATGTCTTACCTTAATTATAGTCTTCTGGTTCAGATGAAAAAAAAATCAGCTACTAGCTTGAAGTTATTGGCTTGTTTTGATACTGAGTGATACCTGTGGCTTTCTGATTCAGCCATAATTAGGGTTTATGATTCCCAAGGGATACTAAGGAAAGGGAGAAGGCTCATTCTATTTAACAACTCAATAAGATGTGTAATATATGTCCAAACTGACTACTGGTTAAAAATTGTCTGTATCAGCCTTCCAAATCAGGGGTCTCCAACCTTGGCAACTTTAAGCCTGTCGGACCTCAACTCCCAGAATTCTGGAAGTTGAAGTCCGCCAGGTTTAAAGTTGCCAAGGTTGGAGACCCCTGTTCCAGATCATAGTCTAGCATAGTTATCTTGATGCTGATCTTCTGTATGAAGAATTTTCTGCCTTTGTAATAGAAACATTAGAACATATTTGAGGTAGAAACATTATTTATTATATTATCATTCATATCTGTATTTGTTAAAAACTGCAGCTTATTACCTACAAACTTTGGCCTTTTTAATGGATTCTCCTGTTTTACCTTACTTTATTTTAGTAGGCGTGAAGGTTTATTTTCATCTCCCCAAAGATACTTGCTAATCAACCACAAACACTGCTTTTATTATGCACTTCTTTCACATCTAGATTGCGGCATGAGAAGCCAAAAAACACCCTGGAGTTGGTTTGCAGACTAGAGGTCGCTAAAGATTTAGATTTTCTTTATTGTTGACTGCCCTTCACCTATTTTGTTACAAGGTTAAGCCATGGCAAACCTTTGTTATAGAAGCTTGCAGATAGAGACTGGATTCACATATGGTGCTAAGTCATATAATGTGATTTCTTTGGTTTTCACTTCATGTATCATAAAAGTCACCGTGGTAGCATGTCATGTGATTCTTGCTGTTTAAAGTTTATTCAGTAATTCAAAATATATGAACCAGCTTGAGTCTCTTATTTGAAGAATTTCTTTTAGTTCACAGTGAAGAGTTTCTTTTAGTTAACAGCCATGAATGCACGGCTAGGAACAGATTAGAGATATCAGAGCTGTCAAACTGGTGGCCAGATGCATCACGTACAGGACACGCCCACCTCGGCTCCACAAAGGCAAAAAATGCCGTGATACGTCACGTGACACAATTGAGTTTGACATCTGTGGGATAGATCATCTAGGAGGAAATCAATCTATGTGGTAGATAGAGATGAAAAGGACTTGATGGCACATAATCAATCGTTTATTTGAAGACTCTTCTCCTTTGTACACTTGGGGATTTTCTCAGAATTCAATAAGGCATTTTAAATGGACTCCCTTTCCTAGAATTCATAAAATAGGGCACTTCATAAATGCCAAGCCACTGTTTTACAGACATTATTTATAATCTAAGTTTCTGAAAAAAGCATAAACAGGCAACAATTGTTACTTATTAGCATTATTCCAAGAATCATAGTTCTAAAAAGATGATAAAAACTGAGATACATACCTGTCAAACTACAGCACGCATATGCAATTCCCAGAGCAAATGTAGAACGTATTTATTTTGCAGCTGTATAATAATAGTGTCATTTAGAAAGAGGTGGGGAATTACAGGTAGTCCTCGACTTACAACCATAATTGAGCCCAACATTTCTGTTGCTATGTGAAACAGTGGTTAATTAAATCAATGCAGTTGTTAAGTTAGTAACACTGTTGTCAGGGCTTCCCCCCCCCCGACTTTGCTTGTCAGAATGTTGCAAAAACTGATCACATGACTCTGGGACACTGCATACATCATAAATATGAGCTGGTTGCCAAGTGTTTGAATTTTAATCATGTGACCATGGGGATGCTGCACCGGTTTAAGTGTGAAAAACAGTCATACTGTAAATATTTTTTTTTCTGTGCCATTATAATTTCGAACAGTCGCTAAATGAACTGTTGTAAGTCAAGAACCGCCTATATTTAAGATGGAGCTGGCTCACCTGATGGTGCTGAAGAACATCTGCCAGTACTGTATTTGTGAACTCTCCTTCACTGGGACAGTTACCTGTCATAGGTGCTTTATTTTATTTTTTTTTGCATAGAGTAAAGGGCACCAGGTCAGCCAGGTTATGCCTAAGTGACATTTTCCAAATCTATGGTTCAATAACTTAAAGGCATTCCTGACATAATAGCAGTAATCAATTCCAAAGACTTCAAAAATATCCATGACGACTACAAGTCTGCTGTCTTATAACTATTACATTCTACTTCCTTAAGGCTGGAGAAGGTGAGAAAGCAGTTAAAGCTGCAAAAGCAGTTCATTAAAAATAAATTCAAATTGAAATGAGCACTTAGAGGAATAAAGTGTTCTCTGAATTTTAGAAATCCAAGGTGATAGTTACTTTGGTAATACTGAAATTAAATAGGTCTGATTTGTTTATTTCAGTTGTGTAACACTGAATTTGTGATGTGCAGTGTACAACAAAAAATTGAAATAAGTAGCACAGTTACAACATAGGAAATTCAAACAAATAGCAGTAATTGTTGCAACGAGCCAGTGACACCATCCAGGTACTCAGAAATATCATCTTATGAAGGCCAAATATCTCTGTTTTGATGGTTTTTTGAAAGGAGACAGAATTGATACCAATTTAACCTCTGGAAGAAGGCTGACCATCAAATGATGGCCACTACAGAGAATAAACATCTGGAGAATCCCAACTGATCCCAACTCTTGCCTATCAGGATACCCACTTGTCAAGAGCTTACTTTCTGATGCAGTTCTACCTGAGGCCTTGGTTCTACTTGGAATAATAGTCCAGACTCCAGAGAGTATTTAGGAAGCAAGCTATGCAGAACTTTCAAGATTAAAACCACTATTTTGAATTGTACCCTGAACTTGTTGAAAGCTTCTGAACCCCGACTTTAAAAATAATATGATGTAGACCAAATTACAGTAATCTGTGAAGGGCATAAGCTTCCTGTTTCAGTCTCACCTGGTTTTGTGCCCATAGCTTTCCCTATGGAGAAGATCTACTAGCCTACAGAGTTGTGATTGAGAAAAGTTGATAAATGTTTGGATTAATACAGGTTAAAGTTCTGTGTATTTTTTAAAACAAATCCCTCAATATTGTTTTTATTTTATCTGATGAAAACATCCTTTTGGCTCCCTCTCTCCAGAACGGTGGCAGAATGTCAGCATTGGTGACATCAGTACCATTATCTGAGGAGGATAATGCCACTTACTCATCTGCTCCCACGGCAGTGACAACAGCTGACATCCTGACAACACCTTTGATTTTAAATGCTACCAACAGTACTGTGCCACACAAATGCTTGGTGCTGTTATATGAGGACATAGGCACATCCAGGTGAGATGCTATTATTGATGGTTTCTGTTTCATCTTCTGAACAAGGTTCTCTGTATCGCCAGAATTGACATAGCACTATTTGAAAAAGGTATCTTTGTCTTGTTTTTAGAGTTCGTTACTGGGACCTTATGCTATTGGTTCCCAATGTACTTTTCTTTGCATTTCTCCTCTGGAAACTGCCTTCTGCCAGGGCCAAAATCCATGCTACTTCCAGTCCCATTTTTACCACATTCTACATACTGGTAAGTACAAACTTTATTTTCAAAAAACCTGGGGGATCTGGATATATATTCGCTTGGCTCCTTTCAGATTAGTGAAAGGGCTCAGGAGTTGGTAATGTGTGTGGCAAGTGTCAGCATTAATTATCTCTCTAAATAGGGTATATGTTTTATTTGGGAATGAGACATTCTTGTGACTTAATCTGATCATTGACCTGCTTGATATTTCTTATGCTGTTTCTGTGTCTTTTGTGTTTCTGGAAAATTTGACCTTTTAGAAAATAGCAGCTAATCTCCAAAAGGATAAATGGCCTTATTGCTGCTTCTTTATTAACTAGATTTGACATGGGCAGTCACATTTACAATTGAATTTAGCAACACATTATTTGACTTATGCTCTATCTAGTGCCTGGCATTTGTTAGCTAATGTAATGCTCATTGTTCAAGAAGACAAAAGAGAGCAGCCTCTTTTTCTCGTCGACTTACTTTCTCCTTGCAAAATTGTTCTCCCTTTAAATAACTTCAGATATTAACATATTTTTAAAAATACAACTAAGTTTGTAAGTAAATTTAGAAGTAAATATAAGTAATCTCTATTTTTCTTTTTGTTTCCTAATTTCCCTCCCTCCATCCTTCTGCTAGCTGATTTGTGGCAAAGCCATCCAGTATGGCTGGTAGAGAAGGAAGTGGGGAATTATAGGTCAGGAAGATGTGGAACGTTGCCTTTCTCTGACCTAGACCAAGAGACACATCAAAAGCATGTCAAAACTTGCTTCACTCACTTGTGGCACTTCTGCGCATGCGCCGAACCTCTATGCATGTGCAGCACGTCTGTGATGACGTCCGGGTGGGTGAGCGAAGCCTCCCTCCACTGCCACTACCGGTTTGCCCGAACCAGGACGAACCAGTAGAAACCCACCACTGGTCAAAAACCCTGACTATCAGTGTCATGGTTGCTTACCACTAACTGAATGAGTTGAAGGCTCTGAGAGGGAATTGATAAGTCCATGTTTTCTGATGTTCCTTTAGTTGCACAATTTCTACATTGCCACATTTTTAAGGCTATTTCTTGTTAACAGTTGCAAGGAGATTAGAGAGGAATTTAAATGAGAAGAAAACATTTCTTTACCCTTGCCTTAAAGCTAATTATTATTCTAAATGAATACTCAGTTAACTTTGAAAGATTCTACTTTTTGTAGATATATATGTTTTGTGATATATATGTTTGTGAATCTCTCTCTGCCTCTGTGTGTGTGTGTGTGTGTGTGTGTGTGTGTGTGTTGGGATAATGCTTCAATTATTTTGGCATTTGTGATACTCTCTCTTCCCATTCCCCAAGCAGTTTTGTGTTTCTGTTTTCCAGTTTCTTCTCCACTTTTGCATAAAAATTTCTTCTTCAGAAAATAAAGAAGGAAGGGATTTGCTTGCCTCTTGCAAAAAGGGGATGATATTGTTTTAGCCTTAGGCACAATGGGGAATGAGGCATGGTTCTGCCAGTGGATAGGTGAAACAATCTATACGGGCCACAGCCATCAAAGGATGATATTAACAGGTGAGCCATGCTTTTCTTACCTGCATGGCTGTTGTCATGCCTGCTACGTATGACAGGTATGGCACATGTTCCAACATAGAATATGTAAATAAAATTCCACTTTAAATAGAAGAGCAAGGAATAAACTAGGAGCTGTCTTCCTGGAAACACTACAGGGTTTTCTTAGTGCTCTTTCTTCTCTGTGGAAAAGTTAAGCGGTTAGAAGGAACTCAGAAATCACAATTTCTGAACATGGTGTGGCATTCTGTTCACCCAGGAAAACTGGACAAAACTGCATATATGTAGGCTGTCTGGGAGAGGCAATAGTTTAAGAGGCTTGTCCTAATTCCAGAGAAATGGCTTCTCATCCTGTAGAGTAAATTTAGGAGAAGTAGTGGAACTCATTAAGGGAGATCTCAGATAATATCTAACCAAGCATTTCCCTCTGCAGTTCTTTCACCTACAGTTCTGTCACACTTTCAGGTTTTCTCATGCTTGCTGACCTTGTACTTACTTCTCTGCTGGATTTTTGGGAATTTCTGCTGGGAATTTTTTTTCTGGGAGTGGCTTTCTGTTTAACTTCCTCTTTGTAAAATGGATTTATGAAACAGATTCAGTCTGTCTCCTTGCTTTCCAATTGCCCTCTTTGATGGCTTCTTGTAAAGCATTTTCGCCATTTACTCGTTTACTCAGCAAAATGTGTGCGCTGCTTTTTTTTTTCGGGCTTGCAGTATTTGTTAACTGAGTGTAGTGGAAAATTTGGAAGTGCAGCTCTAGTAAAAAGCCACAGGTCAGAATAAGAAAAGGTGTTTGGAGTCATATCTTATTTAGACCTTAGCTGAAGCTTAACTGTAGAACTGAAATGACTTTACAGGACAGAACAAAGACTAAAGAGGCTCAGAAGGAAGCAAAATAGGTAACCTACAGCAGAGTGATAAGAGATTGAAAAACAGGAAATTGAGGCAAACAAAAAGAGACTTTAGAAGTTCTGCGGCAAACTTGTATTGCTTTGGAATTGCAGGGATGCAATCATTAAACACAATTTATAAACATTGTGTACAGGATAAATGTATAGTACTGCAGGCTGTAAAAATTATAGTGAGACATTTATGCAAGTTTCTACATTTGAGGTTAGTCAAATGTAACTTATTAGCCTTAACAGCATTTCTGGTCCTATAACATTGGAGGCGTTTATCCTGTAGGGATAGTATTCTGCAAAGGCTGTGAGATTGCGTAGCAATGTAACATTTCAGTAGTGATTGGAATGGAATATCTTAGAGAGAAAGTAGATATATTTTACTGGTGCAGCGTTAGAAAAGATCTTGTAGAGTCAACTTAGAAGAAGCAGTGGGACTCATTATATACTATAAGTATATATTATGTACCGGTACTTCCTCATATACTGAGGAAGCTTCATGTCTGTGAATATTGTACAGATGTAACCAACAAATGTCAACATATTCTTTCCATTTCTCTCGTGTGTGTGTGTGTGTGTGTGTGTGTGTATACATGTATATATGTCTTGCCTGTTTGTCTGCCTGTCTTACTAGGAAAACATATACAGTGGTGTGCTTTGGTGAGTAAGGTTGAGCAAGGAATTTCCCTTCATTGACAGTGCTTTCTGAGACCGGCCATTCTTTGTGTGCATTCAGATATATCTTCATAGCCTGAAGGACCTAAAGTGAGGCTGGACAATTAATTTTCCCAAGGGGCCACATGAGAAATTGGGCTGTTGTGGAGGGCCACTGCCCCCCCACCACTGCAAGCAGAACAGGGCCAGATGTGGCCCATAGCCTGTAAAATACCTATGTCTGGCCTAAAGAGACTTTCCCAAGTCTCATAATTGTAGATACAAGGCATTTGTTGGTTGAGCCACAAGACTTCTGAGATTCTGGTCATAAATGCCCTATAGACACCCTGCTATAAATGGGGCAAAGTGCCATCACCAAATTGTGACTGTGGGGGTCTGAAAAACTATCCAACATATAGTGACAGAGTGCCAACACTGAGCTTATAATGGAGACTTTGTTGATTTCCTGGCTGTGACAAATGAAGTAAAAACATTTATCTGTAATCTAGATATATATTTATAATATATTAGAATTCATATTTCATATTTTGTATTTTTATCTCTTGTGTTTTTACCGAAATGTTATGTGAATGTGCCATGCAATAAATAATAATAAAATAATGAGACACTGGTGGGCTTTAGCAAAAGTCAGGTTACGTTAAAAGCAGCCCAATTGCTTGGGAATCATTTACTTTATTTATTTTTCCTATTTCTAAATCCTTTTGCATTTTTTTCTTTTAGTAGATGACTTGTGGAGTATATCCAAGCTCAGAAGTTTCTTGATACCTTGTGGGAGTGACTGTTGATATCTACAGTATTTATAGTATTAGAATATAAAGAAGCATCACTGTGCTTTGAAATGTTATTAAGTTTAAAATCAAAGAAGAGAATAAGATAATGAAGTGTCTTAAAAAACTCAGCCATGAGGCATTTCTGTAGCCCTTAATGAAAAAAAAAATCTAGTGTAGGTAACCTGATGCTTATTTGTCTATAGCTTTCCCACTTATAGCAGAACATCCCGTTTGTTATTTTCTCTGCTGTCTTAAGTTCTTATTTTTAGAAATTAGTCTCTATGTTTTAGCTCTCTACAACACACTTCCTTAATTCCTAGCATTTTCTTCCAGGTTTTTGTGGTTGCTGTGGTTGGGATTGCTCGGGCTGTTGTCTCCATGACAGTCAGTGCTTCTACTGCTGCTACAGTCACTGACAAGGTGAGATCAGCTTTAATTTTAAGAGGTAGTTCTAGATTTAATAGATCTATCCCACTTCCCTTCCCCACTTTCAGTATTGATCCCTTCCCCACTTTCAGTATCCCTTCCCCACTTTCCGTATTGAATTTAATATTAACTTATAATCAGAAATGATAATACAGATATGCTCAAGAATCTGGCATACACCTCTCAAAGAAAAAGTTGGAAACTTCAGTTAGATTACTATTCTGATATTGTTGGAGAGATTCAGAGGTAGTCAAAATCTAATCAAGGAACATTGTGGGTAGGAGGGATCCACCCAAAGAGGGCAGATAATAACTAATTTATAATGACTTGTTAATGCAACTTATAGCTAAGAGAAACACTTGAAAGGAAGTGTCAAAACATGAAGTGCAAAGCTGAAGTTCATCGTCTTGAGTAATTGAAGCTAGAGAAAAAAGGCCATAAGAATTACTTTTATGTTTTCAAATTGTTGTGGCCAAGGAAACAAAATTTCCTGAGCAATAATTAGGAGTTTATTGCTGCCTGAATAATTTGATAAGAAGCACTTATAGTTGATATATGTGTACAAAAAAGAAATTAATGTTGATATGTCATAGCCAGATCCTACCAATAGTTCTTGTATATCATAGTGATTATTCAAATAAGCAGAAATGTGTATAATATATTTATTTTAAAATGGAGAATTAGTGTATTATAATGTTCAAATTACTAATGCTGCACATTTACTCTCCCTTTGGCTTGCTGAATTTTGCTCTCTGATCTGTGTTGTCATCTCTAGATCCTGTGGGAAATCACAAGATTCTTCCTTCTGGCCATTGAACTGAGCATGGTGATTTTGGGCCTTGCATTTGGTAAGAAGTCTTTCTTAGTATTTTTTCCTTTTTTATAAATTAAAATATTAGGTAGTAATAAAATGCAAAATTAAGCAGTAATTAATTTATACAAGAAGTAGTATTTCAATATAAATATTCCCTGCATTCAAAAAAGAAGTAAATAAGTAGTAGATGACACTCACGTAATGAGCCGTGAGGGCACAGTGTTTAGAATGCAGTATTGCAGGCTAACTCTGCCCACTGCCAGGGGTTCAGTCTTGATTGGCTCAAGGTTGACTCAGACTTCTATCCTTCTGAGGTCAATAAAATGACCCAGATTGTTGGGGGCAATATGCTGATGTTGTAAATCACTTAGATCTGTAAAGCACTATGGGACAGTATATATGTCTAAAGGCTATTGCTATTCTTTTATTGAATAAAACAGTTTGTTAAGTTCTTGAGAGAAGACTTTCAGAGTAAGGCATGATAGTTAGACTTATGATACATATAGGATTTGACAAAATCTGTATGCAAGTCTAATTTGTACTAGAAGCTACCATCATCATGTAATGTTACCTGTAGATAGAGGGAGCTAATCCTGTCCCTCTCTTGCGGCTCCCTGTGATTCTGCAGGCAGATGGAATACAAATAGACTGCTTGTCCCATGGGCTGCTCTCCCAAGGCATTTGAATTACTCTGCTTTGATCCTTACCTTTTCATCCTGAGAATAACTTGAGGAAACACTTATTTGGTGTTAGAGAGAGACAGGGTACATTGTGCATTCTTTGCATGCACAAATCAGTGTTTTCTAGCTTAGTGCAGCTGGTTGAAGGATGAGTTGAAGGAGAAAAACCTGACACTCTTTCAAAGTGTGTTGATATAACTTTAAGTTTTCAAGCGTGTTGATGTGTAATGCTCATATCTTAACTTTATGCTGCTTATCTCTGCATCAGGCAATGTAAGGGAGAAGCTTGATATATGCAAGATCAATATTGTTGGATTGGTCTGAAGGTTCTCTGATCTTCAGTAATGGGCAATCTTGCACTATTTATTTATTTATTTGTAGAATGTATTGGCCACTTGCCTTAACATAGGTTTTTAAAAGGGCCAGTATCCCATTCTCTTCTTATGTGATTCTTTCCCTCACCAAGGCAGTGCATAAAATAGTCCATATAACAAAAAATTATGAGGATTATTGGGATTGATTCATTATGGGTTTTTTCAATCATGGGGTGTTTTAATAAGCTATAATGGCCTGGTTTCCATATAGTGCCAAGCCAGAATGGATGGCTATTCTCATTTTGTGACCCAACAGGATTACACTGAGTAAACCTAAAGGTTTGCAGTCCTGTGACCTGTAAATAGTTAAAATGAATTCTGGATTCTTGGGTTTAGAAGTTAAAAAAGCTCTGAGTAGATTGATATGAGAGGCAGGCACTCTAAGATGTTCAGGGATTGATTCCGAGTATGATCTTTGTACAATTAGGTCACCTGGAGAGCAAATCCAGTGTCAAGCGTGTCCTGGCTATCACCACTGTTCTATCATTGGCCTACTCGGTGACACAGGTAAGCATCATTAAGGCAGAAATACCTGCCTGTCTGAGTTATGCTGTCAAGGCAATTCTTTGCTGCAAAATTCTAGGAGATGGTATAAAGTAAAATAAAGCTGGAAACCACTTAAGATATATTTTGTGACAAGTTGGGAATGAAATAATCTTCTTGAATGTTATTTTGAGTTCAAGAATCCCAAGTGGATAAATTGCACTAAGCCATGGTTAGCTTAATAGTTTATTGACTAAACCACTGGCATACATCATGGTATACAAATCACCCTGGCTGGCTTTGATGAAGCACTAACTAAGCTTTCATTACTATATTGCCTTGTCTAATGCTGGTAAGAATAAGTCATCTAACATGCAAACTTTAAGATGCTGAGAAGTTTGAGGTAGAAGCCAGTGATTCTCAGGCCAGAGGTAGCAATTATGTAAACATACAATAAGCATTTGATATTTAAGCCATTGTGCATGCTGCCAAGACTCTATTAATTTGTGCAAAGGGCAGGAGAAAGAAGCCAGAAAAAAGAGCGACTTAGGACCATCATGGCTCTAAGTGTCATCCTACCCTTCTCATTGATAGTGGACAACCAGTTCTTTCTGCTGGTTTTAACTTGCACAGTTTTTGGTGCTAAATTTTCTGCAAGACTGCATCTGTCCCCTGAGTTAGTCTAACACTTTTGATCATGCCAGGAGAAGCAGCTAGTTGTTCCTCATTTACAGGTGCTGGGGTTGGGCAAACTATTGACGTGTTTTTCCATGATGTGGTTGACTTTCTGAAATTATCTCCCATTAGAGGTCTGGCTATCAGCTTCTGGAAAAAGTTAAAAATAGAGCTTTTTGGGGGGACTTGGGGGTTTGGATTCCATATATTATGTTGGGATGTTTTAATGTATTTGTAAGATATGTTTGTTTGATTATTGTGCTTTGTTTATTCTTGTGAATTACAGAGTGTGTAGTACAATTGTGATAGATATAAATCTGGAAACAAAGATACAAGGGAATAAATAGACTGTTTTGTAGGATGTCATTTTCTCTGCCATAAAGATTCTTTTGCAGCCAAACTATGAGTTTTCTGTTTGGAAGCAAATGTTTTCTGTAGAAGAAGCAAATACAGGAGTTGTAAAATCAGGAAATCAGTGACTTCCTGTCAAATCCTGGTCAAGATTAGGGTTATTTTAAATTTATAATGTCACTTAAATTATTGTAGGTGCCATTTTCTTCTACCATAACTATTACGGCTCTTTTTTTAATTTCACCAAGCAACATGGGAGCAATCTAAAGCACATTAATGGAATCTCATTTGTCTCTATCTCTATCCTGGGAATTAAATCCAAAGGCTAACATTGTTCCGGGTACAGCAAATATTTTGAAGTTTCCATATTGCAAAATAGGCTGAGAGACGGTGTGATGGAAAGCGCTAGCTTTTCAGTGATCAAATTTCATTTCACCGGAATGAAAATAGGACCATTTTTGTAAACATTTACAGAATGTCCTTTCTCATTGCTCCCTATCAATCTTCAGGGAACTCTGGAAATCCGTTATCCTGATGCTCAACTCTCAGCAGAAGATTTTAATATTTATAGCCACGGAGGAAGGCATTTCTGGCTTGCCAGTTCTAGTTTCTTTTTTCTGGTAAGTAGGGAAGTAGACTTTTCTGAGCACCAAAACATTGGCATTTTTCCTGGATAATTAGAGTTGCCTTTTAAAAATCTTATCAATATCTTGTAAATACAACAATATTGTCCCAAATAAAATAAGGCAGGATCTTGGATACTCTCTGTCTGCCATTAGCAACCTCTATACCCATCCATCTGCTGTTTTCTCTTCATGATAGGTTTATTCCTTTGTGGTGATGCTTCCCAAAACTCCCCTGAAGGATCGTATTTCTCTGCCATGTAAGTTAACTTTTCTCTTTCCAAGCTAGTCTATTTTGTTCAGTTCTGCAGTGTTAGGATTTCCATAGTTCCCAAAGGCAGGCGGCTGCTGCTGCTGCTGTCTTGCACATCAAACCCAGGCATTTCCTTCTTTAAAGGCCCAGGGAAGTTTACAGGTGTAGCTATAGTAGCACTGAATCTATTCTTCCTTGTGGTAACTGATAACAAAAGCATTCTCCAAATTGGAGAGAGTTATAGAAGTTGGCACTAAGTGCAGTCATTAGCCCTCAGGGCCTTCTGCACTTGAGATAAGATTTTTGCATCTGTTATTTCACCGGGCGGGGGGGGGGCAGGATGGACGGGGAACGGGACCCGAGACCCTTCTTGGGAAAAGCAAATCTTGTAGCACATGAAATCTGCAATACAGCACCTAATTTGGATGTTCTTTATTTCATACTAGGTAAACTATGTTTTTGGTGAGAGAAGCAGCCGTGCCACGGGTGTTTTCAAATGACTCCCCCTTTCCTGCCTTCAATTTTACAGTTTTAAACTGTGGTTACACGTAGCACGAAATATATCATTGTGGTCTTTGTTAACTTTATAATGAAGTTAACCTTCAAGTGCAGTGGAAGAAATGAAATGGATGAGTGCCGTTCAGGATGGCCTTTGAGACCATAATAGGAAGAAGCAGTAGGAGAATGAGCAAATTCAAATTATGTTAAAATTGCCCATAATTAGATGGTCCAATCATAAATGGAAAGTGCTGTGAAATTGGCATTTTGTGCTCAAGTGCTTTCAGTGCTGGGTTTACTGTGTTCCTTTTTTTTTTTTTAAATCATTCAGTAAATTGTTGTTTCTGTCTCTTATATTTTTCCAGCAAGGAAGAGTTTCTATGTCTATGCAGGAATTCTTGCTGTGCTCAATTTAGTGCAAGGTATCGGCAGTGCTCTGCTCTGTGCAGGTATCATTGAAGGCTTATGGTAGGTATTCTGAAGTCTGATAGAGCCATAGAACCATCAAATGACTTTTTGGTGGGGACAAACGGTTTCCAGCCAATTTTTTCATCAAAGATTAGCTTTTTCAGTACAGACTGTGAAGTTACTGAGGGACAGCTCTTTTCCCATCCTGGTTGTGCCCTCAGGGGTGGCCCCTTGGAGTCTTTTTTCTGCCATTACATATGGAAGCCATCATTTCTGCCCTGGGCCTTTCCTCCTTTTGATGGGAAGTGAATTCTATTCCATATTAGAGAGTAATCACTGTAGCTGATTCTTAAATTTCTTTTGTCTCTGTCCTTCTCTTATCTTTGTAAAGGTCAGTGGGAGGAAATCAAGACATTTGGTCCCTGTTGCTTTGAGCACTGCTTTGTTTAAGTAGGCTGAATCAAACAGTACGTCAAAGATCTCCCCCTTTATTTGACATGCAGGGAGAATGTTCTTTGGAGCCTGGAGTAATTCATCTGGTGGCATGCTACTTTCTTGTACTTATAGTTGCCACGGCAAATACATTAATTTTTCATCTTCGTCCTGGGAGCATGTGAGAATCTTCTTGCGGGTTTCTTAGGCCAGGAGCTCCTCCTTCCCTAGTTGAAACTGAGTGACATTGGAGCTGGGGCAGCATAAAGGCAGTCAATTTGATCTCAACGTTGTGTGTGTTTGGCCTTAGGCCAACCTTCCAAACATTTGGCCAGTGTAAATAACAAGGGGGAGACCAGGTTAGGTCACAGAGGAAGGTCTGGTCCAGTGAAGAGGAAAAAGAAGAGCAAAAACTGAGACTCCCACAGAAGATCCCTTTTTTCCCTGTAAAAGAGCTATTTTTTTTATAAAAGAATGATTTACTATTCTTCCTCGTGGATTTGGGAACTGCACTATCAAGTACTCTAAGGAGCATTGGCTCACTTATAAGAAGCCTACTTAGCAGACCTCTTTGTAGATTACACCACTTAACTTCATTCTCCTTCTGAAAATTATATACCACTTAATAAAACTTACTCCAAGTAGTAGTGAAATTAGCAACTGCTAACTTCTGTTAAAGTAACAGAAACAAGTTAGCAGAACATGTGCAAAGTGCTGAGAGGCACCATTAAGAGCCACTGTCTGCTTGGCTCAGTCATATGGAAAATCCAGATTACCACATTCAGTTTATGCCTATTGTAAACACCTTGCTGTCAATATCCTGTACTGGTGATGGATTTAACGAAAGTGACAAATTTAAAGTAGGTGCTAAATGGAGTGGGAAGGGACAGGATTCAGACTTTGCTTTAGTCTCCTACAGAAGTAAGGTTGTGAGCATGAATTCACAAGCTAAACTTCTCATGGAAAATAAACCAGTAAAGGAAAAAGCAAAAGGAACCCTAGACTTCCTTGCCATGACTGTGTTTGATTGTTTAAAACATTTATATAGTCACCCATCTTACAACAAACACTGTTAAAAGCAATGAAAAACGTGAACTGTGGAAAAATAAGTAGTTTTTAAGGAATGGCATTTACTGGTACCCAGGAAGCTGCTCTCCTCAGTTAGAGCACCTGCACCCTGGGACAGAATCTCCAGAGCTTTGCTCTGCTCAACCCACCTGTTTCCGAAAAAGCCCTGAAAATAACGGCTTTTTCCTCAGCCTTGCATTGGGGTGGCAGTAGATTGGGTGTCACTACTTTCAGTACACACACACACACTCCTTTGCTTTAAGAGAAACTGGATGTGCTTGTACTCATTTTGTGGTACAAGAGGAACATTCATTTATTCCCTAGTAGTTGGGTGTAGATAATCTTACAGCTGGAGAATAATATTATGATTTGTTTCGAGGATATTTTGATTTGGCAATTGCTGTGCTATGATGTAACGAGAGAGAGAGAGAGAGATGATGGCCCTAGGCATTAATGAGGATAGGTTAATGCAGTCATTGAACAATGTTTGTGGCCCCTTTGTCCCCTAGGCTGTGCAAACACTGTGTGATAAAAGGCCTTTTTGTGGTGAAACTCTGAAATTACCCTAGACACTTTGACCTTGACTGCCTGGGGGCCTTTGAAGGAAGAAGCCGGGCCTGGGAACTGTCCCCTCTGAAAGCATATATTTACTAAGCCTTTTTTCTTGGCTTCTCTTTTGTCAAGGAATACAAGCCTTTCCTGAAAACTGAGTCCATGCCATGCATGTCAGCAGTGCAGAAGCAGATGCTAAATGTTTTTTGTATTTTATCTGTTCACAGCTGTGTGGATGCCACCACTTTCCTCTACTTCAGCTTTTTTGCTCCACTCATCTATGTGGCATTTCTGAAAAGTTTCTTCGGGTAAGCTTTTTCCATTTATTTTATTATAGTCCCTTAATCTTTTTTTTTATATGTGCCAGGGAAGTTTAGACTACAGCAGACAAATAACTTCCTCATTATACAGTAATTGAACTGAAATTTCCAATAACAGAAATAAGAACAGCAATTTAGAAAAGCGTACATGAAATCCTCTATGTTCCACCATAGTTGGGACTAGAATTTCCACTGCTTAATGGAAACATAATTGTTGTGTGAGTCACATCTGATTTTACAACCTTTTCTGACAGGGTTGTTAAGCAAATCACTGCAGTTGTTAAGTGAATCATGCAGTCACCTGGTGCAGTTGTTAAGTGAATCATGCGGTCACCTGGCTTCTCCATTGACTTTGCTTGCTGGAAGCCAGGTGGGGAGGTCACAAAATGGCGATCACATAATACCAAGATGCTGCAACCATAAACGCATGCCAGGTGGCCAGTCACTTAAATTTTAATCATATGACCAAGGGGATGCTGCGGTGGCCATAAGTGTGAGGCCCAGTTGTAAGTCACTTTTTTCAGTGCTGTTGTAATTTCGAACTGTTGCTAAATGAATGGTTACAAATTGAGGATCAACTGTATAAATCAATAAGATAATCTCAACATTTAAAATCGTGTAACCATCACTTTTAAGTAACTTTAGCAAAATATTTTTTTAAAAAACAGAGTGACCTGAAGTGAATCATTTGAATCTATTCTTTATCTAAAAAGTTAGAATATTTTAGTTGGGTTACCCTGCAGGGGTGAAATCCGGCAGGTTCTGGAGAACCGGTAGTGAAAATTTTAAGCAATTCGGAGAACCGGCAAATACCACCTTTGGCTGGGCCCCAGAGTGGGGTGAAAATGGGGATTTTGCTATATCCTTCCCCCAGGAGGGGGGAGGGAATGGGGATTTTGCAGTATCCTTCCCCTGCCACACCCACCAAGCCACACCAAGCCCACCAAGCCACGCCCACAGAACCGGTAGTAAAAAAATTTGGATTTTACCACTGTTACACTGGAAGTTTTTAAGAAGATTGGTCAACCATTTGTCTGAAATTGAACAGGGTTTCCTGCCTGAGCAGGGGGTTGGACTTCCCAATTCTGTTATTGTGTTATATAATGTAATATGTAATTAATATACTAATTATAATTAAAAAAGAAAATATAAGATGAAATGGTGAGAAATGCAACTAGTTTCTAAGAGCTCTAAATTCAAGTTTTCCTTTATGTCAATGTTTCTCAGTCTTGGATTTCAATTCCCAAAATTTCCCACCCAGCAACACAATACATTATTTTGCTCTGTGAAATGGAGACAATAAGGCCATTAAAAAAAAAAAATTAAAGTGCAGTTTAGCTAAACTGGTAAACAGAATAAAGCAATTCTAACTCCCAGATTTAGTAAATACCAGGAATTCTTTTTGCCAGTGTTCTAAAAGAACATCGATTGAATTTAGACTGCCATCTGGTGGCCACATGGGGGAAGTGAGAAATACTTGAAATAATTTAAATTGCTCTTAAATTGCTGATCGATTATTCTGTCTGTTTTATGTCCAGGCAGATTTGTCCAGAACTGGCATATTTTTTATAGGTAGCTTTTGATTTACTGGAAATGTATTTGTAGGATTGCTTAGTGAAAAAGAAGAGGGTTCCTGAATTTAATGGACAAACCACATCAGCTGGTAATCTCTCTATTCAAAGGGCAGAAGCACAATCTTTTTTCTGCTTCACACAGCTGTTCCTTATAGCAGATAGCACAGGGAAATAATGCCATAGGCATATATCAGTTTTTTAAAAGCTGAGCATTGTGGTAATTAACTAAGAGTATAAAAAAAGAGCATTCTGAAACAACATTTTCACCATGTTGTTGCTTGAGGGGGGTATTTTAATTAATTAATTAATTAATTCCAATTTATATAGCTGCCCATCTCATATTTAACTCTGGAGAGTTTACTCTGGGTGGTTTTAATTTTAATTACAATATACGTAATGTGATTTTTAGAGCAAGCAAAGCATTAGTCTTGTTTTATTACTTGATGAGTTAGATATAAGTATTTTTATGCCTGTTAAAGTTAGATAATACCAGAGCTTCTTTTCCCAGTGCTAGGGGTATAGCACATCAAAACTTAACCTAATTCAAATAAAGAACTAGAGGAGGTACTCCTTGTCTTTCTCATTATTTTAGGTCTGAACCAAAGATCCTCTTCTCCTATAAATGCCAGGTGGATGAACCTGAGGATGTCGATGTGCATCTTCCCCATGCTTATGGGGTAACCAAAAAAGAAGGGCTAGATTCTGGCTTCTACTCCAGCACTCAGATTGACACCACGGCATACCTGGACGATGTTGCTTCCATGCCGTACCATGTGGGCAGCATCAATAGCATTGACAGTGATCGATGGAAAGCCATTAACTCCTAAAGGCAGATGTGGTTGAAAGAATAACTTTCTCTTGCACCCATTGTTCCATTCAGATAATCTTTTGGAACTCTAATGTGTTTGTCTTCTCTTTCATTGGACGTGTGTTTTTTTAAAGAAAATATTTAAACTCTGTATGGAACATAAAATTGCCAACTGTAGTCTTCCTGGAAGGACAATACTCATCTTTGTGAGACAACATACAGATCAGCTTCATTTCAGACATGCATAAATGCTGACTTTTCATATTCTTGGCATTCCAAATCTACATGGTTAGACAGTTTGTCACCTTTTGTTCGTGATAAAATGCACATTCTACCAGGAATATTGACTGTTCCTTCGGATATATACCCACACACAAACAGTTTGAAATTAAGGTTGGAATGCCTTGTTCTCATTTTATTTTATTTTTAGGTTTGATTTAGTTATTATTTATATTCCCAACAAGTTCAAATTCCCAGCAGTAACCTTCACTTTGGAATTGGAGGATAATAGCATAGTTCCTACATTTTGGGCAACTGGTCTATGCTTGAAATGGAGGTGAGAGAACTCTAGAAGCTTTTGAGCATCTCATAATTCTTCCCAGGGAAGTTGGGAATATATTGTATTTTAAAAAGAATTTACATCTAGAAGGAGAGGGAAGGAAAGTAGTTAGCAAGGAAAGGTCTCTGGAACACATTGCTGTGCTACTGAACTACTGTGATTTATTGACATGCAGGCATGTTTCATACACTGTATAATTTTCAGAATGAGAATGTAGCCAAGTAAGTGTTATGGAATGATGTACTGTAAGACCAACAGCACTTTTGTGCAAATGGGATTGAGTAGGGAGAAGATGGCTTGGATGGAAATTCTAAAATGAAAAGGGCAGAAGAGCAAATAAAAATATTTTACGAGCCTGTTTTAGACAGCTTGCTATTGATACTTGGGATAGCATGTAAATAGAATGCAAACCTGAAGTGACTATGAGGTCTAGATTAAAAACAAACTATTTATAATATTAGTTGTGTTCTGGGCCTCCTGGTTAAGACTATATTATAAGGGTAGTGTTGGACCTGGTTTTTCTGAAACCTTTGGTAACACTTGGCTGATGATCGCATTAGTGATGTTGGTAATGCCTGAATTTGGAAGACTTCTGAGGGCTTTTCTGTGAGATTAGTAAAGTAAAAGAATATTAATTTCTTTTATTATAATCAAGATGTTACTGGAAAGAGAATACTCTAATATAGGATTGGCTGTACTTTGAAGGCAAGAAGAAAAATAGCATATCTAAAACGTTCTAAAAAGCTTGCATTTTGTGCCCATGCATTATGTCTAGCTTTTGTTGTTGTTAATGTTCTTGCTATAAGGTTAAGTCAAAAATGCATAATTATGGGCACCCTTAATAGTGTGTGAACTGTGAGTAAAATTATTTGAATAGAGACTGGCTAGGAGGCAAATGTAGGCACAGCTAATTGGATTAAAATTCCATAAAATAAGAGTGACAAACCAGAATGTCTTTTTCCTGTTGTTACGATGGCATTAATTCAGGATCATTTATGCTACAAATGGATGAATAAGGTTAGGATTCCAGAAACTCACAGCAATTTTCTTTGAAATTACAGGATTTGCTTTAAGGAAACCTCTTTAGAACTGAGGCACAGAAAGAAAAATTAACATTTTGTCTTCTGAATGCAGAAATGTTCTTCCCCTTTTCCATTTGTGATTTTTGCTTGCCAAGCCAACACCAATATACATAAGACCTTGATTTTAAGAGTTTCAAAATGATCTAAATTCAGAAAAAGAAGACTCGTGCTTAAAACTGCTATTTGGATGTGCTGTTAATGAAGATTAGCATGTCTGCTATGACAGAGAACAAAAATTTGTCTTTAATTTTGCTGTTGGCCAGAAAGCTGTTTCTAAGCATCACCATTTGGTACTGTAATTTGACTTGCTGGTATTAGCAGCATTATTGTCTTGTGGCAAGAAATCTTACATAATTCGTAATTGACACCTCATTAATCTTTATGGTGTTAATTGGAGTTAGGCTGGTGGAAACCTCTGTTCGGAAATGAAAATTTATTGCAGCATTTTGTGAACTGGATCATACAAAACCTGTATTCCTAGACAACTGGTCAGATTTTATTAATTTCTCAATTCCCTAGTTCTATAGGATATCCCAATCTCTTTCTCCTCCCCAGCCAGAATGCCCCAATATCCTTACATGGGCTATTCTCATTAGAGTAGATTAGTGTTATAGCCCACAGACTGGAAGGAATAAAGTTGGAGAAAGCTGCTGGCACATTAAGATGCATGTGCGAAAGGAAAGGATTCTTAATATGAAGAAGGATATCTTGGATAATGTGAATCGGGTTGAGATGACATTTCAGATACTTTTACTAACCATGTTCTGCATCAAATATCAACCATTCACTCAACTGTGATCACTTTTCCACTGTAGAATCCTGTTGTTCATCATCACGATGACCTGATTGATAAACACCTCTTTATATATCTACCTTTGTCTTCTGCTGCTGAGGAGAAACTGCACTAAGGGAAAGAAGTGTCTTCTTCCAAGTATACTGATTTTAAAGTGTATATAGATAATGCCTTCCATGTTCAGAGCGAAATATCATCCATAAACGGACAATGTTTGTGGAGGTGAATGTATTGCATGTCTCATGAAATGTTGGAACAAACTTTAAAAATAAAGCTATGTATATTTTTGTCTGTAAAATAAATGATCTTTGACTTAAATGAAGACATCTCCCCCACCATAGATGATCTGCCTGCATGTCCCCCATATTTTTCTGCTAATCACCCCCACCCCCAAACTAAGGTAACTTACTCTCCTGTAATGAAATGCTTTTATTTTAAGGAAAAAAGTCATTGTTTAGTTTATTTTTCCTCAAATTTGACTTACGTTTTAGAGTGGTATTTTCAGATTGTGATCACACCTTTAGATAGCGCTCAGTGTCACATCAGCCTAGAACTAACTGGGTTTGAGATCATTTTAAATTTTATTAAATGTCCTTGAAGAAGAACAGTCTTAAACCTTGTTATTTATTTAAATATAAATTGATAAATTGAAGAAGGAAACGATAACTATAATGTACTCCTCGACTTATGACCCAAAATTGGGCAGTTGAGCCCAAAATTTTCGTTGCTAAGCAAGACAGTTGCAATGCTAAGTGAGTTTTGCTCTATTTTACAACTTTTCTTGCCACAGTTCTTAAGTGAATCACCGCAGGTGTTAAGTTAGTAATATGGTTGTTAAGCGAATTTGGCTTTCCCATTTACTTTGCTTGTCAGAAGATGGCAAAAGGGGATCACATGACCCTGGGACACTGCAACTGTCATAAATACATACAAGTTGCCAAGCATCTGAATTTTGGTCATGTGACTGGGGATTCTGCAATCATCGTGTCAAAAATGATCATAAGTTTCAGTGCCATTGTAACTTTGAACGTTAGTGAAGGACTAGCCATACTACTTTTGGGATTCACAGGTGAAACAGATCCAGTTTAGGTTGCTTAGCTAGATACAAAGAAGTTATGGTAAAACTATTCTTTTTTCCCCAGTGCTTGCTTTGAGTAAGTCCTTCTAGCTCAATAAAGTTAACTATTTTTGAAATTCCTGTCTGTTTATTAAACTTGTCCTTCATCTTTGTGGATACCAGGTCTGTAGAAGTATAAAATACTATGATCAGTGAAAAATGGCAGCAACTTCACTGGTTCATAATTAAACATCTGGGTAAATGAAAAAGTATGAAATCAATAGTTGCAAAATCGGTGCTGACTGACCGAGAAAGCAAAACTTCCTTTAACCACAATAAACCACATTTCCCTGGTTATCTTTGGCTGTGGGATACAATTATTGGGTCCTGCAAGCTGTTTTAGACTTTAAATTAAACAGCAATACAGTATTTTGAATGGGGCTTGAAAAAAAACCCCAGACAGCTAATATTTTATACTAGTACTTTGTTCCATTATTAGTCTGAATGGCACAGAATATAAATTCAAAACAAACATACTATAAATTGTATTGTTTCCTTTAAAACTTGGGCACCCGAATTTGTCCTGGAGCTGATAAAAACTTGATCTCGAATTTAGAAGAGTCTAACTTTGCAAAACGGTTTATTTTGTTCCATTCAACAGTACAAATCCTGAATACTTAAGTTAAAGTGAAAATGTTTATTAAGAGGGAGGGTCAAGTCTTCATATAGGATACAGAATAAGATACATGGGAGTTAAACAAGAGAAAACATTGATCATAGGTAACATTTCACAAGTGGCAAATTAATTGGTTTTGTCACCCTCATTCTCAATTGAGTTTGTATGTTTCTTAACATTTGCAATCATATTCAAGGACTTCCAGAATAGATTCACTATTGTTTAATTGTTAAACATGATCGCCAACATCCAATGACGGATAGGGCACAAGAAGATGATGTTGTTTAATTGCTGAAAATTAAAAGAGCCTTGGTGGCGCAGCAGACTAAAGTGCTGTTAATTAGCACTTAGCTGCCAGCTGCCTACAATTACTGCGAGTTCAAATGTCACCAGGCTCAAGGTTGACTCAGCCTTCCATCCTTCTGAGGTAGGTAAAATGAGGACCCGGATTGTGGGGACAATAAACTGACTTTGTATAAAAAAGAACACCGCTTTGGGGGGGGGGGGCAAAAGCCCTACTAAGGTATATACAAAAATATGACGGCTATTGCTTAACGCATTGTAAGCCGCCCTGAGTCTCCGGAGAAGGGCGGCATATAAATCGAACCAATACATACATACATACATAGCTAATTCTTTTTACAGTAAAACGAGAAATGGTGTTGGCTAAAAAAAAAAGTATGGTTCCCTGAAGGCATGGGTGTCATGTTAAAATGTTAAAATAGGTTTTATTAACAAGCCTATAAATCCAGATTGATAATATTAAAGCAAAATAAATAAATGCTTAAGTCTGGTTGTTCTGATTAGATTTCTGCATGGCAGTTATTATTTTGGCCGGAAGGAAGATAGAATACATATTAAATAAGAGTAGCCATTAAATCCCTACGTTTTTCTGTGAACTATTTCTGTAAATTCTGTAGTATTTGAAGTTTCCAGGTTGTTTTAAGACCAGCCCTACTTTGTTTTTAAGTATTTATTTATATCCCACCTTTATTATTTTTACAAACAACCCAAAGCAACTAACATATCCAACACACCCTCGTCTTATTTTCCCCACAACAACCCTGTGAGCTGGGTTGAGCTGAGAGAGTGATTGGCCCAAAGTCACCCAGCTGGCTTTCATGGCTAAGGCAGGACTAGAATTCAGTCTTCTGGTTTTTAGCCTGGTGCCTTAACCACTAGACCAAACTGGCTCCTTTATGGATTGTTGTGAGCTGCTCGGAAGAATCATTATATGAGATAGGTGGCCAAATAAGGCCTTTAAATAAAAATAACATAAATATGGTAGGGGTAGAGGCACCATCATGGAAAAGGTATGCCTCCTTGGTTCCTGTAAAATGACATGGTTCCCGCCTTATTTATCTATTATTTATTTATTTATTAAATTTATATTGCTGCCTATTCGCCCATGGCGACTCAAGACGGCTTATTGGAGTTGTGGGCCAGGCAGATACCCTTTGTGAGAAGGTGGTCCAATAATAATCCAGTCCTATGCTGTGTGGGGCTTTATAGATGGTAACCAGCATTTAGTGTAGATTGCTGAATTACAATATTGAGGAACTAGTCTTGCCACTGCAGTTTGGACCAGAGTTGTCTGGAATTAGGTGTTTTTAAACATATGTAAAAAAATAAACTAAAATTAAAAAAAAAGGACGGAGAACCACTGTAACGATGAAAATAATTATTTTACACACACATACATACACACTGCTGTAGGCAATAGCTAGCCCTTTGATTTTGAATTTAAATAATTGAATTTTATCATTCTTTTCATGTTTAGTAAACATTGGAAGTTTTCTTTATACTGGTTGCCATGGTGATACAAGACCAAGTCCCTTTGCAGATTAAGAAATAAACTCCTCCTCCTAAACCTACAATTAGCTGCTTCATGTACTCAAACAGATAACAAATATTCTATTATTTTGCAGTGGAGGCAGTCAGCTTTCATTATAATACAACAGCTAAATGTTTGTGCTTTGAATGTGCCTTGAATTTTGAAACTTCAATTTTTATTCCTTTTTAAGGTGCTATCAGAAACAACAGAATCAAATAAAAGGCATTTACCAGTATATTCATTATGACTTCCTAAGCATTCTGGTTGCCACACATTGTGCCAGTATCGCAAACATAATTGTTATTTTGTGTTGGAATAGGCACAAACGTTCTTCCTTCAACATTTTAAGATAATATGTTTTTATCTATGTTTAATTGCCAAATTTGATGGATCCATTTTAATTAAAAAAATGAAGCTTTATTGTGTAGTGCACAAATGTTTGGAAACTCAGAAGCAAGAAAGGATGAAATTTCATCATACCATCAGAGATGGAAAGTATTTAAATGGAAACATCTCCAGTAAAAACTGGATTTTATCAGCTACAGAACATTATGTTTTGTCCCAGTATGTTCAGTATCAATAGCCATTATGTTTGTCTCAGTAGTTGACAGCCCATTTTAGAATTAAGTGAATAATTAGTCACAAGCTTATCAAATGATCTTACCTTACACAGTTAACATTATGAGAAAGAAAATGGGAGAATTAGACCACCTTTTTTAAAAAATTTGATTTATATGCCGCCCTTCTCCGTAGACTCAGGGCAGCTTACAATGCGTTAAGCAATAGCCTTCATACTTTTGTATATATTTATACAAAGTCAGCTTATTGCCCCCACAAACTGGGTCATCAATTTACCCACCTTAGAAAGGATGGAAGGCTGAGTCGACCTTGAGCCTGGCTAGGATTGAACTCACAGAATTACTGGCAGCTGGATGTTAATTGCTGCCTTTAGTAGGAGGCATTAGCCCCCTACACTACTCAGGCTCAATTTTTGCTTTAGAGGAAAGGTAGGCTATAAATTAACAAATGGATACTGTATAGTAATGAGACTCAATACACAGCTTCTAACAATCTGTCAGCATGTAAGTTTTTGATGCTCAAATTTTATTTTAAATGATTACTTCAACCATTCAAAATGGAGACCAACCTTAAGAGATAGCAATTTGGAATATTAACTATGCGTTAGTTACTAATTACTAATTCATAGTAACTAACTATGTTACTATGAGTTAGTTAATTGTATTAACAATTAACTCATGTATTGTATAATACAATTGTATAATACAATTAACTCATGTATAATTGTTTATCATTTTCTCACTTTTATTTTTCTCTTTGCACCAGAGTCTCATTTTTAGTTAGTGAACTGCAGCCTTCCAGTAGATATTCTGTAGAATTGCATTTAATGTCAGTATATAAAGCATTCACTGCAATGTATTTGATTATTTGATGCAATTGCAATGATCTCCTGTATGGAGAATTAGTGCAGGGAAAGGGCCTCAGAGGGAGACTACAGCTACGATATAAGGATATCTTCAAGAGGCACCTAAAGGCCCTGGGAATGGACATTAACATCTGGGAAACCTTGACCTCTGTTCGTTCAGCTTGGAGGCTAAAGACGCAGGATGGCCTTCTCCAATTTGAATAGATACTTGTTTGGCAGGCTGAGGCAAAGAGGCAGTCCAGGAACCAGCGAAATCTGGGGGCTGGGCAGGGGACAGAATGTATCTGCCCTCAGTGTGGAATGGATTGCTACTTTCAAACTGGCTTTTTTAGTCTCACTAGATGCTGTTTTAGGACCTCTTTCCAGAGAACGATACCATAGTCTTTCGAGACTGAAGGATGCCAATGCCAATACATGCATGCTTATTTGAATACTTATTAATTAAATTTCTATATTCTCCATCTTTTTATTTTTGCAGCAACTTTTTTGGGGGGCTTATAAAATGGTGCAATATTTAATAAGCATTATTTAAATACTAAATTTTAATGAAATCATTAGACAAGTAGTGTTTTTTATGCTTATTTTTTTAGCTCCAATTATTTGCTTTTTTTGTAGGAGTTCTGTGTGGTGAAGGAATTTGATCCAGATATTAAAGCTGAAATTTCATTCAGGTAATGTTGGAACATATATTAAAATGAAAAACATTATTTATATTGGAAAAATAAAAAGCAGGCTGGCTTGTTTTTTGTCCCTCTACTGGTGATGTGTAAACTTACACAGGATTTGCAAACTATACAGCGCCAATGGATAGCAATGAATTGGTTCTGATTGGTTTAGGTGAAACAGAACGGAGAAATAGCATCGCAAGCAAGTTTAGTCTTGCTGAAAAGCAATTAAAATTTGCAGCCGGCATATATCTCCACCTTGAGATAGAAGTGTCCTCCGTCATCTGAAAAAAAAAAGCCTAAATTCAGGATGCATCTCATCTCCGGTCCAATCTTTGAGAGAAACGTAACCTTAAACCGGTTCATTTTGTGGGTCATTTCATCCAATTTATCTTAATAGCAGCAACAGCATCCCTGGATGAGAATGTGGAGAAGGAAGACTACGACTTCCAGCATGCTTCACGGCCGCCTCCAAGATCGCCTAGCGCTATTGGAGACTTTCTCCGCGCTCGCCAACCAGGAGCGAGTTTATAAAGCGGGTGGAGCGAAGCGTGCTGCCTAGGTTCTGTCTTGATTTTGAACTCGCCTCCGAGTTTTCTTTTTTCCCCCGGGCGCTGCTATGGGTGGTAGCGGGAGCACCCTTGGCAGCAGGAAGGTCTCCTTCGAACTGGACGAGCAGGAGCAAGTGCGGGTGTTGCAGGGCATCAGAGTGAGTGGAGGTTTACCCTTAGGGAGGAATCCAGAGGGCGGAGTGGGTGGACGGCGTCAGAGGGGAGGCGTGTGGGTGCTGAGCGGCAGGGTTTGAATGGTAAGGGCCACTTCAACCTTGCATTATTTCTCAACCTTGGCTGCTTTAAGGGGTGTGGACTTCAACTCCCAAGCCAGCATGATGTATATTGCTATCCATTGGCATGCCTTGGGAACTCTGGGAGTTGAAGTCCATACCTCTTAAAGCCACCAAGGTTGAGAAATTCTGTTCTGATTTGCCCTCCCCTTTCTTTTTTCTAACCAGGTCCTAGTAAAAAGAATTTATTACAGAATTCTTGTTGGTTTTAATAGAAGCGTGTCTTGCCGACTTTGGCTTTGTTATTACAAATGGTAATAACAAGGTTTCTGTCCCTGTTGAAATGTGAGAAAGAGTTTGGTAATCCTCCTGACCTTTATACTACCTTTCAAAGGAAAGTACTTTTTGAATGACTTGATGGAAGGTTTTGTTTTTTTAACCAAAGGCTGCTGAAGGATTTGAGCCCAGCTTTAGCATCATTTGTTAGACTGAAGAAAGCACCGGAGGAAAAGACCAAATTCCTTCCACTCTCTGGTTTATTATTTTTCAAAGAAAAATGATAGGCAAAGGTGGTAACCTTTAGCACACTTTAGCAGGGTCAAGCCAAAGTCCTGAAAAATATGTGGTTGTGTCTTGAGAAGGAAAAGACTTAAATCATTCAATGTGCAAATAGAACACAAATGTATGTTCAGTAAGGCCTCTGAACATTTTTAATGTATATTCTACACAGGAAAGAGAATTATGTACTTTCTGGGACAATGCATGCATATTAGGAGTATGGAAAATCAGTGTCTCCAACAGTTTATGACCACACAACTCAAACTAAATTTAAATTTAAATCATATTTTAAAAATACGATTTGATTAGGTAATAACTGTAGATTTTACTTTTTCTCTAGAGGACAAAGAATGTAATGGAGCATATACAGTATAAACTGACTGTATAAATAGTAAGTCACTGAACACTCCAAAATTAAGAAACTGAAGTTTAAGTAAATCACTGATATATTTAATAACATGTTTTTATGATAAAAGTATGAGTGTAAAAGTTAAAACTCCAATGCCGGATACCTCAAAAAAAAGTTTTGGAAGGGTGGAGGGTAAACTCCAGGATTTAATTAAAGGGAAAAGCTGAACACTCTTTTCTGAAACTTTTTTTATGGAAATTGCTGCTGGAATTTAATGTACATTTTTGCATGTATTTTTTTTTCCAGAATTTGAAATTCCTTAGTTGTAAAAAGCCAACATCTGTCCATCCACCTAACTATCTCTATCCAAATTCACAGAATTAAAACTCAGAAAAAAATGATATAAAAAGTATAATTGCCATGCGGTGAAAAAAGAAGCAATCCCTCACATCATCCCCATCCTAGAGGGGCTGACTCTAATTCAAGAGCTAGAAGAAAAGCATTTTAGGTCTCTCTTGAAAATGCATAAGTGGGGGCAAAATAAGAACAGCTGAGAAGCTGCAGAAGATTAGAGGCATCACAACAGAGAAGCCTGTTTCCTGGATCCCTCTAGGTGTCATTGCTTAATCTACAGGGAGACAAATTGTAAAAAAAGTGGTCCTGGTTTCAACCCTTGAATTAGAATTTTACTCCTAAATACTAGTATAATCATTAAACTAGGGAGTTCTGGGAGTTGAAGTCCACAGGATTTAAAGCTGCTAAGGTTGGATATCTCTGACTTAGCAACTATTATATGCAGTAAGCTTAAGAAAATATCTTAATTTATATCTGCTTATATAAAACTTTCATGACAAATTAATAACAGCTTTAATAAGACAAGTTAAGCATATGAATCATCATTTTGACCAGTCAATAATTATTTTATGCATTTGTAAGTACTTTTGCAGTATGACTGGCACTGAATTTCTTGTAAGTATCATATGATACTGTGAGTATTACTTTCTTCCCTGGTATATGACTAAAACAGAATTTATTGTTTCAGGTTTTGGATTAATAACTTTTATGAATATATCTGTTGTAATTTATAAACCATGACAATTGTGTTTATCACTAATCAAAACATAACTTTTAAGAAAATGTGCGACGTAAACTTTCTTACATTCCCTCTATTTTTATTTGGGCTAGCTTTCTGAAGATGTGGTAAATAGAATGAAAGAAAAAAGCCAACCTAAACAAGACCAGCGATCTCAAGAGAAATCTAAGGTGTCCACAGGTATTGCATGCCTTTTATTTAAGGAATGACTTATAAATTAATGAATTTGTTCCATACTACTAGAGGCATGTTCTGTGATGAAATATTATTTACATGAGTATATGGTACCCGCTCAGCCATAATAATATGCTTTGTTAGATTTTTCAATCTTTGAAATAGCTTTTTTGTTGTGAGAATTCTGCATTATTCCTATTGGCACTCTGGAATTTCAGCATGTTCATAATTCATAGCCAATTTATTTACCCAATATTTTAGATTTCATAGATTTGCTTTTTTGTTTCGTCCTTCTTCTGAAATTCAGTAGATTCCTTTGTAATTTAGCTGAGTGGCTTTGTTTCTTTTGTCTTTATACCTCCTATAAAAATGAAATGAAAAATTTATTCTTCTATAATTATTTATTTTCATTTGTCCAGGGATCTGTCCACCTACCACAGAAAGTTTGGGTCAAAAGCCTTCTGAAGCAAAGGAGGAACTGTATAAGAGGTATGATGTTTCAGTCACCACTTTGATGGTTTTGTCTTCTTAAAATCCTTTTTGAAATGTATTTTAAATTTTAATCTGTCAAGACTAATGAAAAAATGCACACATTCAGCAATATTAACAGTGTAATACCCTGTTTCCATGAAAATAAGCCCTCCCCAAAAATATTTAAACGCATGCGCAACTGGTCCCCGCGATTTCCTTTGGTTAGGGTTAGGGAGACAGAGCTGGAAATCAGGTAAAATGGCAAGAGGAGCCTCATCTTGCTCCATGCACCCCAAAACAATAGACCTCCTTGAAAACAAGACTCAACACTTATTTCAGGGTTCAAAAAAAAATATAAGGGTCTTATTTTCAGGGAAACACAGATAACAGTGTAGAGTAACAACATTAATTTAAAAAAACAAAAAGTTCCTGAAAAAATACCACAAACAGAGTTCTTCTTCCCCAAGATGACCAATTGCTAGAAAGTCTTTTCTTGTCCTTTGTTGATAAAATCCTAAATGTTAAAAAGGAGAGGAGAGAAACTCAAGCACTGAGGAGTCCAACATTACAGGGACCTAGGATTTGACCTCTCTCCCCACAAACACCAACCAAAATTGGGTAAAAGGAGAAAGGAGGAGAACCATTCCAAAACAGTGCCTCCCATTTCCAATCCTTGAACCTGCTTTAAAAGAATACCATGATCAATGGTATCAAAAGTCACTGAGAGATCTAGAAGGCCCAGGATGGTTGCCACACCCTTATCCTGAATCCTCTAGAGATCATCCACAAGTGGTAACAATGCCATCTTGGTGCTCTATTCCCAGACTGAAAAAGATCCAGATAATCCATGTTCCTCTGAAGCTGAGTGCCCACTACCCTCTCAACAATTTTCTTCCAAAAGGAAAGGTTGGGCACTAGATAAAAGTTGTCAAGTATGGTTGGGGCCAGGGGTCATCTCTTGAGAAGGAGGTGTGTCCACTGCTGCCTTTAACGTGGGAGATAGTTATAGTCCCCCAAAGAAGCCTTAATGATTACTTGGACTCAACCATGCACAATCTCTGGGATGTCTTAACCAACCAGGAGGGACATTGGATCAGCACATAGGTGGCTGAGCCCACAGACACAAAGATTCTATCATTAGGGTTGACTGTTTCAAACTTTCTAGGTATTTTATGAGACATGGAGTTGTAATAATAATGACAGGGTTTATATCATCTCAATCTCAATGATAAATTGAATAAGTTCCTCATGTTAGTCATCCATATTGGGTAATTAGCCTTTCCCTGAACACATCTTTTGCAGTTAGCAGCTTTTTCTCTTTCAAGAAGCAACACTTTTCTTCTTTGTCTTGTTGAACTTCCTTAGCAAGCACCTGCTCGCTCTCCTTCTTCCATCAATTAACAACGGTATGGCTGAAATAATAGTAAATCCATGTCTCATAAAATACCTGGAAATTGAAAGGACAGGGGACACTGCAGAAATATTTCAGATTTTAACAAAATATTCTTTTATATGGGAGAAGAGATTGTGTTATCATACATCGTGTGTGTGTGTGTGTGTGTGTGTGTGTGTGTGTGTGTGTATTTGTCAAACATGAGATATAAACAAAGAAATTAGGGAGAGTAAAGAACAGGAACTGTTAAAGTCACTAAAGATCTAAAATGGATAGTTTAGTCAGGTTTTATTTCTGTATAATTAAACTTAATAAGCAAACACTCAATAAACCTTGGCATAGTAATGTACGTCTTATTTCATTGCGTGAATACTGTGAAATGAAAAACCATTTTTAATATTTTCATATGATTTCACTTGTTTTGACCGTAAGTTTCAGTGAAGGAAAACTCTTTTTACTTCAAAGAATAATTTAAAAATGAAATACCATGCTTCATGAAATGCCCTAGGAGATTAGTCTCAAGGGAAGTTGGGTGACATATACCTCAGCAAGTGTGTCCATAAATTATTTAGTTACTAGTTTAAAATAGTGATATGCCAGGAAATTATAGAACAGTTGCTCACAAGTATATTGATACATATATTATGGAATAGCCTCTATCTAGAAATTAAGTTTAGCCTTAATTTTAAAGACCAATGAATATGATTGTCACAATTTGGATTTTTAAAAAATGATTAGGTGCTATAATTATTGTATTCAATTAAACATTATGTTTTAATATTTGATTCTTTGGCTATTTCTACTGTATTTTAGTAACTTGTAAACTGCTGTGAATTGCCAAGATTTAGTGGGATACAAAATTGGTAAATAAATCCATTTTTAAAGATAGTAAAGTGTATTTATTTATTAGCATAAATCTTATACTTTATACTACTACTACTCCAATCTCACAGCTCCATTGAGTATATAAGTATCTTAATAGCAGTATCTTTAATGTATAATCAATACATTAATAAGTATCTTTAATGTATAAGTACCCGCATCAATGAAAACATTCAGAAACAAATAAAAGATGGCTGTTTTCATTCCATGCTGGTTATCAAGTGCTCAGTTTAACAGGAAGAGTTTCAGAAGCTTCTTAAAAGCCAGAAGAGGATTCCCAGATGTAACTTTGGAGGTAGTGTGTTCCATAGAATTGTGACCACAACTGTGAAGACTTGTCTTCTGGTCCATGTCTCTCATTTCATATGGGGATGGTTCTTTTGAGTGGGTTGTCTCTTAATAATCTAAGAGAACAGTGTGACATGTTTAGAATAACAGCGTAACAGAAAAACAAAGTTGGAAGGGACCTTGGAGGTCTTCTAGTCCTACCACCTGCTCAGGCAAGAAACTCTATACCATTTCAGACAAATGGTGGGAGTTCTGCTTGGACCTTTGCTGGGAGCTCAATAGAAACTAGAACAACCACACTGAAGCAACACCTCATCCCAAACAGAGTAGCACTAGCACTAGCACTTAGACTTATATACCGCTTTACAGTGCTTTACAGCCCTCTCTAAGCAGAGTCAACATATAGCCCCCAACAATCTGGATCCTCATTTTACCCACCTCGGAAGAATGGAAAGCTGAGTCAACTTTGAGCCGGTGAGATTTGAACTGCCAAGTTGCAGGCAGCTGACAGTCAGCAGAAGTAGCCTGCAGTACTGCACTCTAACCACTGTGCCCCTATGGCTCGTAAGAGTAAGAACTCTAGAAGGTTGTATATTACTTTACAGACTAATAGGCTTTTGCCTGGACTAAGTAATAAAAGACTAAGTATTAAAAGTATATTGAGAAGGGTGGAGAGCCATAGCCTGTGGGAGAACAATGGCCTTTTGTTGGGGAAGGTGTATGGCTGTAATGAAGTATAAGGCAATCTGTAAGGTAATTCAAAATCCTGATGCATAGGATTTTTTAGTTAATGGCCAGCATTTTAAATTGGGTCCAGTACTTTGATTGCTATATTTTTTATGCTTTAACCTGAGCAGAGGTACTAGCTTCTACTTGCTACTAAACCACAAATCTAAGAGAATCTCCAACTCACAATTCTTCTACTACAAGCAGCACAGCCCTATCTAAAACTATAACTGAAACTCAGCTCTATTTTTTTCTTTGTAAGCTGCTTAAAACATAATGCAAGTGTATTTATTCCTCATTCCATTACATGAACAGATTGGGCATTTTGTAAAATACCATTCCTTGCAGAAAATATGATACATTTCAATATATATGACCCCCCAAAAAATCAACTATCAATTATAAAAAAGTGACAATGGAACACAATGGGGACTCTTAATATTTATAATATCTACATTTAGATGATAAACCAATATTTCATACTTTAGAATTTACATAAAAACTGGCTGAGTATATTCATTTTGATTGTGATGTTATGTTTTTAGGATTATGATGCTGTAAAATAATTTATCAGTTTTAAAAATTATTTATTTGTTAATTATAAAGTCTCATTTTAAGCCAAAGAAATAGTATAAATATTTCACAGTCCAAGCTTTTATAAATTGTTTTATATTTTTTATCCTTCTCATTGGAAAATCATTGAACATTAGAACTGGCTATGATCATCCCGTATGTTGACTGGGTTTTTCATTGCAGTGAAATTTAATTTTTGTTGCTTTCTACAATGTATAGTGATGACCTACTGACACCAGTTCTTGGATCTAGCAAGACTGCTGTCTCACAGTTTGAGAACTTTTAGCCAATAGCCGCTGATCATTTTCTTCTTTACAGGTATGAACAAAAGCAAGCATTGGTCCAAGAGGAATTACTTCGATTGGCAAAAAGGGAGAAGGAGGCAGTTAGCGAGAGTCTGGGTGCTGCCCTCCAAAAGGAGAGAATTTGTGCCCAAGAGGATAAGCAGAAAGCATCCCACCTAGTGAGTACATACAGTAACAATTCCTCAACTTCCTGGAATAAAATTTGTCAAAGGGTTTTTTCCCCCATACTCATGATTTTAGCATTGGAAAAGTATTAGAGTATAAAGCTGCTGTTGCGCCTGTATCTAGCTCAAAATTTTAATTCTTTGCTCTCCCCATTCTTTCTATAGCCCACGTATTGTTCACTTCTTCATACTTCATATATCTTCATATTTCAATATCTGCCACCTGATCCCAGGAATAGACATGCATTGACGGAGGAATTCATTTAATTTATGCTTGATATGCTATCTGTTATCCAGGGGTTCAAGGTGGTGAAAATAGTGCTTCCTCCTCCTGTTTTTTTCACAACAATCCCCCAGAGAGCTTCTGCAGTGGGCAGGGGACTAAAACCCGAGTCTTCCTACTGTTGGTCCAACACTTAACCATTAATTCACAATTTCAGAGAGCAACTGTATTCAGTCTCTGAAGCACTTTTTTGTCATTGAATATAAAGAGGCACACAGTCCTGGAACTTTTGCAGGCATCTCTGCATAAATAAAGCTCAACTTATTTAGTTGCAGGCATATTATAAAATACAGTAGTTAAAATAAACAGAGCACCTTGTACTATAGCTTATCTTGATGGCTATTCTGCGATAAAGCAATTTAAAGTATAAAGTAAGTCGTATTTCTGCTAGAGCTGTCTGATGAGAAATACTAGTTGTAACAATGCAGAAGGTGTCAAACCAGTGTGATTAGACGTGAAGAATTAAACACATGAAAAAGCGGTAATATCTCAGGCAGGTAAAAGGTGGGTGAGACATTATACGTGGCAGCTGCACTGTTAACTCTATTATCACTATGTAAGTGCTAATTTTTTTTTCTTGTGTGAAAAGTAATTATCAGGCTCTTATATAAAAAAATACTATGAATTGTTGCCAAATTCACAGTTTATGATTACGCTACCAAGGAATGCCTGCTTATGGAACATTCTCTTAAAGTCATGAGAAGTTGAAGAAACATGCATACCACTGAAAATGTCATGAGTGCTGCTGATTCATCTCAGGAGCCTCAGTATAACACCTATATTTTCTTGCAGACAGATTTCCTTTTTTAAAAAAAACTTTATTTACATTTATAGTTAAAAAAGACAACAACATATCAAATAATAAAACAAGATAACAGAATAAAGAACATAAATACATATAGATGATACCTTAATAATCTAATGTTTAATACAAACCTATACAATAAATTCATACTACATTCTTGAGAAGACGAGACGACCTATTTAAAAAATTTAAATCAATCAGGTCTATCCGACCTCACTTTAGATATATAATAAAATATTTTCAATAGATACAATGCCTATTTATATTCTTGTAATTTGGTTTCGATGTTCTTTTCGATAGCCAACTATACCATTTTTCCCAGGATAAACATGTTTGCGTTTGGTCTCTATCTTTCAGTTTTTTGATTAATCTATCTGCTTCTGCACAATCCAAAATCTTCTTTATTATTGCTTCATCAGATGGGATATTTTTCATCTTTCCAGCATTGAGCAAATGTTATTCTCGGTGCAGTAATAATATGTAATATGAGGTACCATGAATCTTTTTTTTTTACATTTTCTGGTTTGGAGCCAAGCAAACGTGTCTCTGGACGCAGTTTAAACTCCTGATTTAGGATTTCTTTCAGCCATTTTTTAATTTTCTCCCAAAATTTAATTGCTTCTGGACACGTTCACCATTGATCATAATAGGTACCGCATTCAAATCCACATTTCCAACATTCAGCGGACTGTCCATTGAACATTTTTGCCAATCTGTCTGGTGGAAGATGCCATCTGTATAACTTCCTATAAATATTTTCTTTATATGTAGAAGATACTACCAATCTCATATTTCCCCACCAAATCTCTTGCCATTTTTCAAGATGAATTGAGTAACCAAAGTTTTTCCCCCAGGCAATCATCGTGTCCTTTATTACTTCCTCACCAATCTCTATCTTCATCAACAGTTTATAGCATTTGGAGATCATGCCTTTTTCCTGGCCTAACAAGATTTTATCTAACTCCTGCAGATCCACATTTATGCCATTTCTAACTCTCTCTTTTATATTTTGATTGGATCTGTAGGTAGTTCCACCAATCCAATTGAAATCCCTGGGAGTTCAACTCCTGTCTTGACTTTAGCTCTCCTCGTGCGTTCAACAGATCTTTATATGTTAATTTTTTTCACAATATTAAATAGTTTGGGATATATCAGAGCTTCCAGAGGTGATATCCAACACGGTATTTTAATATAATATTTTTTGCTAATCTTCTCCCAATTTCGAATTAGAATGTTTCTTATGTAGTGCCGAGTAAACCATTTACTTTGTGGGGTATTATCTTGCCAGAGTGTCATATGCCAACCTTGTTGTACGTCTTGGCCTTCTATCCTAAGAAGACAGGTATTATCTGAAGTGATCCATTCTTTGACCCACACTAATAAAGCGGCTGAATAATAGTTTTCCCAACATGGTAGGCCCAGACTCCTCCCTTTTTTTATCTCCTGCATCATTTTCTTTTTAATCTGGGGTTTCCTCCCCTGCCATATAAATTTAGTTACGGCCTGATTTAGATCTATAAAGAATTTTTTGGATAAATTTGCTGGAGCCGTTTGAAAAAGAAAGTTAAATTTCAGTAAGACATAGGATTTTATTGTTGCTACCCATCCAAGAAGTGACAATTGAATTTTAGCCCATTTATCAAGGTCTTTCCTTACTTCAGTTAATAATTTAATATAATTATCTTCCTGGATGCTTGAGCATCTACCCATTAATTCAGTTCCCAAGTATTTAATTCTACTGACCACTTTTAGTCCTGTTGCTTCTTCTAAATCCTGTTTACCTTTCTCTAGAATATTCTTGTTTAAAATATTTGTCTTCTTTTTATTAATTAGCAAGCCTGCTACAGCCCCAAATTCCTCAATATTCTCCAACAAAGATAAGCAAGAATTTATAGGGTCTTCCAAAATGAAGGCCATATCGTCTGCAAAGGCTTGAGTTTTGTATATCTGATCCCTAATTTTAAGACCTTTTATTCCTTCTTTATTCCTTATTTTACTCAATAGGGTCTCTAACGACAATATAAAGAGTAAGGGGGAGAGAGGACAACCCTGTCTTGTACCTTTACCAATAGAGAATTCCTCCGTCAGATCACCATCTATCAATAGTCTGGCAGTTTGTTCAGAAGAAATGGCTTTGATCGCATTTAAAAATCTTTGTCCAAACCCCATATGCTCTAATTGTAATAATATGAACTCCCAATTGACCCTATCGAATGCTTTCTGGGCATGGATAAAAACTAAAGCAACCTGTTTGCCTGGATGGTTTTCATAATATTCGAGTACATTTATCATAACTGTCAGATTGTCTCGTAATTGTCGTGACAGTAAAAACCCGTTTTGATCAGTATGTATAAATTCATTTAAAAAGCCTTTCAATCTGTTTGCTAAAATTGCTGTAAATATTTTATAATCTGAGTTCAGGAGGGATATAGTTTTTTATATCTGTTGGGAGTAGGTCTTCTTTAAGTATTAAGCTGATATTGGCCTCCCTCCATGAGTGGGGGATTTCTGCTTTTCCAAGTACCTCATGGAATGAATCCTTCATGTGTTCCCCCATTACTTCAAACAGTGCTTTATATAACTCAACCGGGAGTCCATCTGTGCCTGGTGTTTTTGAATTCTGCTGCTTCTTTACTACTTTTTCAATCTCTGTTACAGTAATTTCCTCTTTCAAAATTTGTTTTGTCAAATCACATATCCTAGGTAAATCCGAATTCTCTATATATTTTTTCGTCTCTCCTGTCTGAATCTCCTCCTTCCTATATAATTCCTTATAAAAGTCCATCGGAATCCTTTCTTTCCCTCCCTTATCTCTTATTAAGTTCCCATCCTTATCTTCTAATTGTTCAATTCATCTACTCTGTTTCTCCTTTTTTAATCTAAATGTAAACCATCTTCCTAATTTATTGGCTGTCTCAAAATGTTTCTGCCTTGCCCCCTTTATTTTATCTTTCATCATATCCAGGTCCAAAAGGTTAAGCTGATGTTTCAACAACATTATCTGTTCTTTTGCTTCAAGAATCAGAGGGTTACGTTGCAATTGTTCCTCAGTCTTTTTTAGTTTACTCAATAACTCACCCCTATCTGGTTCTTCTTTTTTATGTTTAGTAGCCATATATTTCATAATAAATATATAAAGGCTTTGGCAGTATCCCATACTATTTGAAGAGGCATTCCTGGCGTCCTTATTTTCTTGAAAAAAGAAGGTAATTTCTGTCTTTAACTTTTGTATAAATTCAGGTTCTTTCAAAATCTCTGGTCTCATCATCCATCTCTTCTATTCTTCCCTTCCTTCTTTAAGACAGCTAATCTTGGATTGTGATCTGCCCAATCATTCGGCATGATTTTGACCTCCATCACTTGAGTGCTAAGCTCTTGTGACAACCAAATCATGTCCAGCCTGGACCACGATTTGTGCCTGGGGGAATAATAGGTAAATTGTTCAACTGTCGAATTATGCTCAAGCCAGATATCTTTCAATCCCAGTTCATCTCTCATTTCATTACAAATGGCTGGTAAGATCCTCTTGTCTTGTCCTCTAATTTCCCCTTTTAGATTTTTCCCCGTTTTATAATCCCGTGTTTTATTAATTACTGCATTGAAGTCGCCCAAGAGACATATTTGCTCGTATTCAAAATCTCGAATTTCCTGTTGTACTCTCTGAAAGAAAGATCTCTGTTTGGTATTAGGAGCGTAAATTCCTACTAGTAATATCTTACTATGTAATAATTCCACTTCCAATATTAGCATCCTTCCTTTGTCATCTGAGAATAATTGTTTCGGCGAGAGATGTTCCTTTACATAAATTGCTACTCCTGTCTTTCTCTCCTCTGTGGCCGCTACAAATAATTTCCCTGCTTTTGGACATTTCAATAAGTTCAATTGAGATAGCTTAATATGGGTTTCTTGCAAACATGCTATATCCACTTTAGCTTTAACAATTTTCGATAAGATACATCTTCTCTTTATCGGAGCATTGAGGCCATTGATATTCACCGTCAATAGTCTCACTCCTTGGTCCATTCTTATCTATTGGTCCCTTTAGATTCTGCGGTCAGGCAGGCGGGTCTCTATTCCGTATTCTTCTACTCCTCCTTCCTCCCTCCTCCCATCTTGCTTTCCTTTCCCATTATATACTTGAGCTCTTCCTTCAGTTCTCCAGTCATCCTTCTGATCTCTCTGATCCTCCCTTGCTGTTTCTTTGTTTCTTTCATGTTCATTAAGTCCATCTTGTATATTCTCAATTTTTACTTTCCGGTCTTGCCATGTCACCAAAAGCCCTTCATGGAGCAACCATCTATATGGCGCATTATGTTTCCTCAGCTGCGAGGTTATAAATTGGTAATTCTGTCTCTGCTCCCGCACCATTCTAGGTATTTGTTTTAAAATTGTAATCTGCCGACTTTTATAGGTAACATTCTGATCCCTAGCCTTATGGAGAGTTTCATCTCTAAGCGCCTTTTTGGCAAGTCTCACATGGATTTCCCTGGGCAAGTTGTGACGTCTCGCATAGTTAGTGTAGACACGGTAGGCTTTGTCTATATCACAATAAACTTCTTCCTTCCTTTTTCCAACTACTTCCGCTATCACTTTCCCCACAATCTCATCAAGCCATTCCTCTTTATCCTCCACCACATTCTAGAGGCATAAGAAAAAGGCAGATTTCTCCATTTCCAGAAATACCACTTCGTCTTCCAATTTCCCAACCGCTTGTACACATCTCCGTTCACATCTCTCCATCTGGGCCTCCACTCGCTTAGTAGTTTTTTCAACCTCTGTCAGCCGATGATCTCATGTCACCCAGTGTATCTTTAATTTGTTTAATCTCTCCTCTTAATTCGCACATTTCGGTCTTCAAGTCATCAACATTTTTGGATGTCGCTTCTTGGTTTTTTTTCATTATTTCTTGAATGTTCTGAAACATAGTCTGAATTCCTTGCATCGTGACAGGTTTCTCTCCTGTCGATAGGCTTTCAGATGACTTTCTTAGCTCTGGGAAAGTTGTAATAGGAGAAGATGCTGCTATTGAAGCTGTATGTTTCTTCATCACTTTCATTGATGTCACTGTGGTGGACATATTAGCCAAGCAAAGGAGGTTTTTCCAAATTATCATACACTTGAATAGTCTGCTTAGAGTTGTATAGTCAGTTCAATTTTTCTTATTTGAATCTCTTATTACTGTTTGACCTCAATTGTTTACCAATATCCTACAAATCTAAAATCAGTTCAAAATTATCTTATCTATCCACAATTAATTACAATATATTATTACACAAACACTACTTTGTACCTAATACTTTTTTCTTAATATAATCTTAATCTTATAATATATATACACTATATAATAAACAACATTATACTAAATAATGAATCAAAATAAGTAGTTAAATAATCAACTAATCATCAATTATTTATAATTAATAAAATTAGAAAGTATAAATTACCTTCAGTTATAATTAATTAGCTGATTACAACATATATATTTGTAGTGGAGCAAAGAAATTAGTATAGATTTAGAAAGATTGAATTCAAACATTAATCCAGTTTGTTATAGTAAAAGAAAAGCTAGACGGAAAAGAGCTCACTCTCAATAATCCTGGGGAGGAGGGGGGATCAGGAAGAGAATCACCCCCTATTCATCGCCTTCAATTTCACAATTACTATTTCAGAGAGTCGTTACTTTCTTTTTATAAAGTTTCTCTTAATTGTTGCCACTTTTACAAAAGTTCTGCTCCAGTCTTTAATCCACTTAAACGGTATGTCGTTCTTCCATTTCACCAAGATTTCGCAGCAATGAGAGAGCTAAAGTACAAGTAGGTAAAAGCTTCCTTCACTTACAATCTTGGCTGCCGCTACTCTATTCGCTGCACAGTCCCGTCAGTGCCAAATTTCATCCTGTTCTTCTCTTTCTCTTTTCGTTGTGTTCCGTCTCGTCTCCCCGTGCCAGTCAAAAACGCAGCTTCATCGGTTTTGGGGCTGCTGTTCCGCAGCCCTCTTCTTGTCCTCCGGATCCTTGGAGCTCAGGCTTTGTTGCGGCGAGGGGTCGCACCCTCCTCCTCGCCTCCGAAGAAAGCTCCTCTGCTTCCCCAACCTCTCTGGGGCTGAGAACGGCAAAATAAAGCCGCAGAGGCTTGAGAAAAACACTTGGCAAGAGAAGCTAACACTGCACCGGTCTTTCCGCCCTGACAGCTGCACCGGAAGAGTTGCAGACAGATTTCTAAACCCAGAGTTGCTTTACAATAATACAGGCAAATAAAACATCTTGATAAAAATCAGATAGTATAATAGAATAGTAGACTAATGAAGCTTTATTGAAACTCTCTGATAGACTGTCTCAAATAAATGTGACTAAACTGTGATTTTGTGTCAGGAATCATTGGGCAAGGTATCTGGGCTAGTAGCATTTTGTCTGTCCCTCTCAATTCTGCCACAAAATAGTCAAATTCTAACACAGGAATTTTTTTTCACATTTAGCTACATGTTTTATCGACTACCTTTTATGCACATGTACCATAGCAAAGATGGTAGAGGAAACTCAACTGAGATTAGTCTTTCTTGCAGGAACTTGAAATTCATGACGTATAGGAACCATGGCAAATAGATTGCTATTTTTGTGCTGCTTAATAAAAAAAAGTGTAGTTGAAAAAAATGGCAGATCTCCAACGTAGTACAGCATAGTACATAATATAATAGTGTATTACATTGTAAGGCTGCAGGAACATATACTGTATGCGAATGATTTTATATAAATAAAAAGAATTGAAAATGCTTATACACAGGTTGTCTTCGTTTAGCCAGTGGCAAAATGGTTGCTAGGTGACAGTCACTAAATTAACCACTTGATTGGGAGAGAAAGATGCAGAGATCACTGTTTGCTGCCAACTCATTCAGATACAATTATTTTGTGCAGCAACACCAGTGTTACTCTCATTTTGGTGTGCTCTGATATCAGGTGTAGAAATGTTGGCTGAAAAATGATTTTTTACTACTGTTTACTATCATTTATTACTCTTGTATTTGTAGTCACTATCCAAGGCAGTTGCTAAACGAGAACTACTTGCATGCCTTATCCAGATGATGTAATATTAGGGTACAAATTCTGAATTTCACAGTTGTTTAATTGGTTTATAACCTTGGGTAAACCCAGAAAATTTGAATGGTACATGTTTAAGTAATGCAGTCACAAAATAAAAAGCTATTTGCTTCCCATTGTTGGAAAGCATGTTAAAATAATCTGTATTAACCAGAGTATTAACTGTAATCCAGACTGATTAATATGGATTTAGTAATTCTCCTATGTGAGAATCCCTAATACAAATCAATGAGGTTTTAATGAAAAAAGCATTTTTAAGCTGTTAAAATTAAACACTGCTCATGAATGCATTTTTGTATTGGGGCATGGTTACTAAATTGACACTAAAATTAATGAAACTTGGATGCATAGATTATTCAGAAAAGCCAATGCTAATGTTGTTCAAGGTTCATTCAAACACTCTGCAGTTATTCATTAGGGTAATGGCTTGGCTAGGCAGTGGCAATAGCTTTTCATAGATTTGGAAAGTGCTTTTATAGAGTTTTTGGTGTCTGTGCTGTCTCTTTTATTACTGTGGTGTGTAAACAAACAAGTTAAACAGGTTTACAGAAACTCAGGATATACATTACACACACACACACACACAAACACATTAATTTATTCATTCAATCATTCCAGATGGATTGGCTACAATTCCCATCCTTTCCAAACAGCATGGCTAGCTTCTGTGCAGACTGAAGTTTATGGACCTGGGGCACTAAGCTGGAGTAGGTGATTATAACAGCTGAAGGATACCCATGGCATTGTGGCATGGATATCACAATGCCCATTTCTGTGTTGGAAATGTGTATCTGCACAGCAGAGGGGTGTATTTTGCAAACTTGGAGCCCTCCCAGAAAGAGACTGTTCGGGAAGAGATTCATGGTAGTCAACCCTAGAATCTCTCAGAATAGATGTAGTGAGTTTGACAGTTTTAGCTTCACTTTAGGAAGATTCTGTCCATTAAGTGCAAGCAAATAAAAGATTGAACTTGATTGGATCTTACTCAAGAGCCACAGTTGCGCAGTGGTTAGAGTGCAGTACTGCAGGCTTCTTCTGCTGACTGTCAGCTGCCAGCAGTTTGGCAGTTCAAATCTTACCGGCTCAAGGTTGACTCAGCTTTCCATTCTTCCGAGGTGGGTAAAATGAGGATCCAGATTGTTGGGAACGATATGCTGAATCTGTAAACTGCTTAGAGAGGGCTGTAAAGCACTGTGAAGCGGTATATAAGTCTAAATGCTATTGCTATTGCTGTTACTGCCTTTCCCTTCTTGCCTATCAAAACCATCTAATTTTCAGAAACTGATGCTGGGCCAGAATTATCATTTTTGAAGAGGTAGTGCCATATTAATGATATTATTTTTTTGTGAATTCCTTTATCAACAATCTTATTTAAAAACAGCTGATCAACATGCCATTTGCATTTTGTTAATATTTTGCTTGTTCACTTCATTGAGGCTTACAAAGATTTACTATTGACTTGTATGCTGTTACATAGATTGAATTACAGTATCATATTTTAGATAGTTAGGCTTCTTGAGTGTTGCATGAGTGGAAAATAATATAAATAACAAAATAAAAATTTTCCTCTTTCTCTAGGCCATAGGAAAAAAATCATTTTTTTCCTTCACAAGCTAGTCATTAGTGTGGAGACATAACATACCAGCAGTTTTCTCACAAAGTTTTGCCCAATTTGGAATCTTTTTCATCATTCCTGAAACACGTCGTTGTATGCTTCTAGCTTCCCTTTGTTTCTTACATGGCTCGTTTGATTCCACTAGGGAAACCTTTAGGTTTACTCTTACTCTAAATCTTAGTTTCATTTCTGTCAGTTTCATTTCTCTGGCTCCTTAATAACATTTTCTTACAGGAAGAAGGAATCCATTGAACAGGCCTTATCTATCATTGTTTCTTTTGCTCCTCAGTGACCCATTGGTCACCGAGGAAAGTATTGCTTAGTGACTGGGCTGCTAAAAGATTTGGAAGGATTTCTGCTTCGATGGGGAGGTTATAAATGATCTAATAAAATAAACAGAATGTGAAGGACAAATTAGCAGGCCTTCAAGTGTCTGGCTTATAATGGTATGCTGGGAAAGAATATGTCAGTGGCAGCCTGTGGCTTTTTTTTGAGCTTTGGGAGGTGAAGGTCATGTCATGTATCATTGGAAAGATCACCTGGAGACACTCTTTGTCCTTGCTCTAACAGTAATTTAGTCATTAATACTCTTTCCCCAAAGAGTCACCTCAGCTGGAATAGCAATATTCTTTTTAAAATGATTTTACATTGATTGCATTGAAAGCTATTTGGCATTTAATCTGTGTTCTTTATGGTTTTCTTCCACTGACTTTTATTATTATTAGTATCTGTGTGAAGTGATGGTTCATTCTTATTACCCTGCAAGCTTTCTGAGACCAGAGAGCAGATCACAGACTGAAAATTAACTGGCTGCTGGGCATAATTATTTACTTATTTTGTAAGAGACCCTTTGCTTGGAAAATAGGCTGAGCAATAAGCTCGTTTGGGAGTCAGAGAAGCACTTAGATTATATTAAGACTCCTTAAAATTTCAACTTTTGCTGCTGCCTCGGATGAACTAGAAACTTGTATTTTAGGGATCTTCTCTTCTGCAGCACTTTCACACAAAGAACAAACAATGGTTTGATTGTATAAGCAATAACTTTGTTTAGACTTCTAAATAAGAGGAAATGTGACCTTATTGATTCTCCGTGAGCTTAGTATTTTTGGTACTTGTTGCAGTATTTCTTCTTGACTGGCCCTATGAGTTGATAACATAGTGCTGCATTGGTTTTATTTCTGTCTGTAGCTCTGGATCCTAGAATCCATTCATTGATAGGTAACCATGGATAGGTTACCAAATCAGCCCTACAATTGTTAGATGTCTGAATAAAGTTGCTGGTTATTAGGAGATTTAGAATGACATTTCATCAGTATACTGATTACCCAAACTCTGCTTCACAATGTCATCTGCTCATGAGGTGTTGCACAGGCCTGAACACAATAATAGACTGGATCCTGGCAGGTTGTAGACATTATATAGTTTTCTTGAAGTATCTGTTCTAAAAGGGATTCTGTTTCCCTTGAAGGGAATTTGGTATCTTCCAAAACCGCTTGATAAACAGATCTATATATTGATAAATTGAAGACTAAATTATTATAATACATTGAGAGAGACTGGCCTGGAAACTTCAACTGAAGGTGATGACTGTTGGGACCAAGCCAGCTATTTGGTGTACATGCTGATATTTATTTATTACATTTCTTTGATATATAGAATCACACATGGCTGAGAAGTGGGTTAATGATAAGACATCCTCCCTCAGATACTTTTCCTTTTGAGTGGGAGGTATTAACTCCTGCAGGTAAGTTATTAGGTAAAATTGTGTATTCTGACTCTTAAATGGTTGATAGAATGTGAAAGAAGAAAACGCAAAATACAAGTGATTGTTGTACTTGTATTGCTTAATACTTGTATTGCTTAGTCTTTCTGTGTTTACTTCATTTATCTTTCTCTTTTGCAATTATTGCACTAATCCTTTAGTATAGGTTCAATATCTTCTAATGCTGATAGTAAAGCCCAGGAGAAGGGCCTATCTAAATCGAGGAAAAGAAATGGTTGCTCTTGACTGAGCTTGCGGCTGAAGTAAATTGTTTTACTCGCTAGTTTTACTTTGCCGCTTCGGTTGTCATAGAAATGGAGGGAGGGGGGTTTATGCTCACGCGGGCTTTCTAGAAACTTTCTGAGAAGGTTTCTGAGAAAACGAAACCTTTCCTTAAGCTGTTATCAGTCCAACGGACACTGCATTCCTGGATGCTGACATGGCCAGACGTCTGCTTCCACCTGACCTCTGGAAGACCTGCGGATTGGGTGATTAATGGTGCACAAGGGAGGGGGATGCTTTCTAATTGCAACTTTCGCGCGTTTTGCTTCAGAATCCTGCTTTCTATGGTTGCGTTCAATTCATATCTAGTAAAAGTACCAGTTACCTATCTAATGGAGTCTGGGTCCTCCTTTCCTGGATACTGAAGGAAGCATACCTGACAATTGTGCTCTAGCATATTGATGAAAATGTTCTTAAAATTTGGTTTCCCTTATAACACTATGAATAACTGAGAGGTAGAAGAAAGTTCCTGCCCTTTCCCATGCAAATCCAGGTAACTTAAAATAAGAGACATTTGTCTGGGATCTTATGTGCAGCTCAGGTTTTATTCTACATTATGAGACTTACTGCAATAATTTGCATATTTACTTAAAAGTATCTTCTTCTTTAGACAAATCTAGTTTGTTTAGTTTCAAAAATAGCTGGCTAAATATTATTGATTCTATATATTTGTTATATTGTCATTCTTTTGATACATTTTGAGTTTTCTGTAACTATCTTCTTAAATTTTTAATATTTTTCCAGGATTTTATTCAGAAAACAAGATAGAACTAATATGAAAAAGAGGGCCTCTCAGTCATACCAATTAAAAGTAATTAAGACCTTGTTTACAATTTTTCATGTTGTACACCTTATGAAGTCATTGTTACCTCATTGTTAAATCAACAGTTCAGCTTCCAATCCAAGCTTTCCTGTTTATACCTAATTTTACATATCTGCTTTCCTTCATTGCAGTTTCTGTGAGCATCTGTCTCGTCACTATAATGCTGAGGTTGTGGAGCATAATATGAGTTCATGTATGAGCATCTGCAGCTTTGTGGCCTTGAAACAAATTAGTGAGAGAAGTGGGAAGGAGGAGAAATAAATGTGATTAAGCAAAGACATCTCATTACAGCTTCAGAAAAGAAGGATTATATCATATAAAGTAGGAGGAACTCCTTAAGGGAGGAGTGAGTGTAGACAGTGTTATCTGGATAGAAGGGAGAGCAAGTAGAATAAATGAAATGAATACCCTGAAAAGTAGTATTACTTGGATTTAGGCTAATGTGATTTTGTGCATATCTCTTAAACTTGTATCTCATTTAATCTCCCAGGATAATGGTTTCGTCAGATATATTGACTAAAGACACTTCAATTTTCTTCCTTGCCAACCCCCTACCACACTTTTGTTTTATTTTCAAAAAAAAAAATTATATGGGTGCTAATTTTATAAATGTCATGGTGGGAAAAAAAGCATAGGATTATGTAAAGCATGTCTATGATATAGAGAGGAACAGTTCTTTAAGCTCTAATGGAAGCCACAACTTCTGGGTGACTTCCATTGCAGCTCACTGATCGGCTTCTTGGGCAAAAATCTCTTCTTGTTGTTGAAGGGTTGTTCCTTAGTTAGATCAGGAATTGAGCTTTCATTACATTTGGGTAATTAAATCCCTTGGATTACAATTGAAACATTGCTGAATAGATATTTTGTTTTTAATTTAGATCTTATATGGGCTACTGTATGAAAACATGACACCTCTTATTTGTTAAATAATATCACAAGTTTTGAGTCTGTAATATTCCTCAAATGAGAAACAGGACAACTCAAACCAAATAAGGTAACAAGACATTTTAGGACATTTTCAGTAGCTACCATTCTGACAAATGCCCAGGTTACTATAATATCCTTACAGGACTTTTTTAAAAGAGCTCTGATGTGAAATTGCTGACCTTATGGCAAAATTATGTGGCACTTAAATTAGACTTATTGGAAAATAGCCAATATAACACCAATTTTAACAAGGAAACCAAAAGAAATCCAGGAAATTATAAGCCAGTGAATCCATCCGCCCTAGGCAATTGGTAGTAATGGTAATTAGAAAGGTATCTATACTAATACAGGTAGTCCTCAACTTATGACCACAATTGAGCCCAAAATTTCTGCTGTTCAGTGAGACATTTATTAAGTGAATTTTGCCCCATTTTATGACCTTCCTTGCCTCAGTTGTTAACTAAATCACTGCAGTTGATAAATTAGTCACACGGTTGTTAAGTGAATCTGCCTTTTCCATTGACTTTGCTTGTCAGAAGGTCGCAAAAGGGATCACATGACCTTGGGACACAGCAACGATCATAAATATGAACCAATTACCAAGTCTCTGAATTTTGATCACATGATCATGGGGATGCTGGAAAAGTCATAACTAAAAAAACAGTCATAAGTTCCTTTTTTTCAGTGTCGTCGTAACCTTGAATGGTCATTAAATGAACTGTTGTAAATCAGTTATCTGTACCTCAGAAAATGAGGTACAAGTAAGGATTACCTGTACCTCATTTTCCTCAATAAATAAATAAACAAGATTTTTTGACATATTTAATTGGGTTCTCTTTATCTATTTAAGACTTGTACGGTGAACAGATCACCTTTTAGGTAATATTTATACAGAAATACTGAAAATTCAAAAGGATTCACAGATTTTTAAATACTCCTGTACTTTACACAGTCCTTCCTTCCTTTGGCTTCTTACAAAAATAATAAAAGTGACTTGAGCTTAAAATATATTGGAATAGAACACATTTTTCTGTCCAGAATATTATTTCTGCCTACTGTATACAGCCTAAGTTTTCTCTGTGTGTGCTTGCAAGGGACAATGTTTGTTGAACACATGTGTTCACATGGTTATTTTTAACTATCCTACTTACAGGTAAGTAAAGGGTTGAAGAAATTGGCCAGCATTCCTTCCCACTTAGTCTGGTCCTGGTTTCCAGTTTTCTGTGATTGGTGGAAACTTCTATTTTCTACAATTTTAGTGTCTGAGAAGTTATTTCTGGTTTAAAAAATGGCCCAATTTTAAATTCTTGGACCACATTTGAACCTGTAACTCTTTTCAGCAATCTTCTTAGGACTTGCTGTGGAGGACTTTCGAGGTCTTGAGCTTTGAGATACTATGGATCACAACTTTTTAGTCCACCAGGATCTTCAGCCAAGGCTGCTCTTTACAATACATATTCAGCAGTCAATACTCTTTTGATCTACTTAGGTTATCAGCTATTACACCCATTTCTTCCCAGAGTTCCCTCTGGGAATTTTTAGTTTCTACTTTCATTTGACAACTCAGCATCCCCCTCACTTGCCCCCCCCCCACCCCCATACTTTGTCTTGCCTATAGGAAAATCTGTGGGAAACAAAGCTGCCTACTCATATCTGCTACTTATCAGCTTTGTGACAGACTCACAGGCATATGGCCTCAGGGTGGGTATCCCTTCCATGATCCTATTGTGGCAACAGTATGGAAGTGGTTTGCTATTTCTTTCTTCTGGGATGTTTTCCATCTAGCTACTAATAAGACCCAATTTTGCTTAGCTTTCAAGCCCAGATAAGGCTGGCCAGCTGCCACCTGTCAGTTTCATGTATCTCCTATTTAAAGAAAACAACAACAACAACATGAGTTGAAGTATGTTCTCTGCTACTTGCAATTGCATTTCTCCCTATGGCTTGGACCATGTACTTACAGTTATAAATACAAATGCCACAATGTAAATTTTGAATTGCAAGCAGGTTGTCACTATTTATAATATTCAGTTATTTAAAAAAAGGGAAAAAGACAGGATACATCTAATTATGCTACATATAGTTGGCTTCCAGGGAGAATGTTTATTGTGCAACTGTCATGGCTTATTCATTTAAATGTTATAGGATAATAATGCCATTGCCAAACTTATCGGGGTCCTCTTACCATAAAAAAAAACCTTTTTCAGAAAAGGCCAAGAATTCAATTTATAAAGGCATTAATGGCCTTTACAAGCAACTTTTTCATCTTCTGAATCATGATCTGGTTTTGCTCTATGATAATAAATGTTCATTCATCTGGAATAACTTTCAGGTAGGGGCTGCCTTTGAAGACCATCCACATGCTGCAGCTAGTAGCATGTGGATGTTGATTCTGTGTCAATGCATGGAGGCTGTGTTGGTTTGGATGGCGAAGACCATCTCAAGAACCTGTGTCTATTGGTGTTTGGATCACCTGGATCTTGGGATAGTCTCTTTGACCATGGCTGGGGTGGCATTTCCATTTGTGGTGCAAACAGCTTCTGCTTGATTTTGCGGGTTGCAGTTGTGGACAGGACGGCCTTTGCACAGCTTCATCTGATATACCAGTTGTGCCCTTTCCTAGATTGGGGCACCCTTCAAATGGACATTCATGCCCTGATGACCTCATGGCTTGACTGCAATGTGTTCTACATGGAACTGCCTTTGAAGGCCACCCAGAAGCTTCAACTGGTCAGAATGCAGTGGCACGGCACATAACACTTCTGCTTTGTGAGCTGCTTTACTTACCAGTTTGCTTCCAGGTACAAATCAAGTTGCTGGTTAATACCTATAAAACCTTATATTGCATAAGATTACTTGAGAAACTGCTTGTCTCTCATAGTATTTGCCTGATCAATCAAATTGGTAGGGTTGTCCCATTTCAGGTTTCTTTAATTGAACAATATCAATACTCAGGAAATGGACCGTCTCTGTAGCAGTGCCTGTGCTCTGGAGTAAGGTTTCTCCTTGAGATCTGAAAGGATGCTAATCTACTAGTATTTCAAAGGGCCACAAATACATGGCTTTTGCCCAGGACTTTGGTGAGAACAATTGAAACTCATTTTCTTCTTTTTCTTTTTGTGCCCATCAGGATTTGTTATCTTTGCCATATTTTCTTGTTGTATTATTTCTTTGCAGTTTTTAAACTGTGTCCAGAGTTGCTGGGAGTTGGATGGCATATAAATGTAATCCATTACTTCTTTAGATTGCCTTCAGTGTGTTTTCAAAGCACCTTTTCATTCTTGCTTCTACTTTTTCTGCCTCCATTTTTTTCAGCTGTTGTACCCATTCTATAGCCATGTCTGATGCTTTGGTGCCTTCAGTTTAGTTGCCTGGTGATTACCTAGTCCTTGCAGTTTTCTTGGCAAGTTTTTTTCCCCTCAGAAGTGTTTTGCTGTTTTCTTCTTTCCAGGGCTGAAGATGACTTGTCCAAAGTCACCCAACTGGATTTGTGACTAGGATGGGATGGATGGGACTAAAACCCACCTTCTCCTAATTTCTAGCTTGGCGCCTTAACTACTACGCCAAACTGGCTCACTCCTAAACAGTTATAGAATTTTTAAAAGTAACAATGGTACTTTAAATTGAGGCTGCAAACAGTAGATAATTATGCAAATTATTTGAAAGAATGTATGCTAATTTTGATGGCTGAAATAGAAAGTTGGCCATTTTATTTAAAGGCAGTCCTTACATGTTATGTTAATCAAGTGAACGAATAATTGGAGTAAGGCTAAATTTGACCAAACTGATCAAGTTTTAACTGGGATACTATTCGGAACTAACCAATTTTACAACAACTGTAAAAAGACACACTATGGGCATCACAAAAGGTCATTCAGTGAAGTCTCTGAATACTGTCTGTCTATCTGCTTTTTCATGTCTCCATGCTATCTGATTGGCTGGCGCTATTGTTTCGTAAAGGGAAGAACTGCTCATTTTGCCCTGAATAAAGTAATCCTCTATATTGATGTTAATACTAATATTGGTATTAAGAATTTTCATCCATCTATATGAAGAAAAATCATTGTTGATAGGCTTAGCAACACACTGTTGGTACGTTGCGTACAATTAATGGACGGCATTAATTTTGCCTCTTTATATAAGAAAGCATATTTAGCATCCACATGCCATTGAGTATGTACAATAACTTCTGATGCTTTTTTCCTCTCATTATAAGCAAGAGACAAAGAGGAGCAGGTGGGTAAGCTTTTTCATGATAAATGTTTAAAATGCAAGCTGGAGGACCAAAGGAAGCTATCAATCTTAAACAACGTGAGAATGAAAGCAGGTAAAATAAATTCATGCCCTTAATGGTAGTGATTGTATAAAGGCTGAAGGTACTCTGTGCTGGCCGACAGTATTTTGCCCTTCTGTTATGCCTAATATCAAGAAAGTTCTTTGGGCAATTTCTTGCAAAGTAGCAACTACTTGATTAACAGTAATTTCTTCAGAAAACAGTCTGAAACAGGAGTCACCAACCCTTGGGCTGTGGCCTGGTACCAGTCCATGGTCTGTTAGGCTACCCAGCTGGAGATGAGCAACAGGTGAGTGAACAAAACTGAAACCATTCTCCCGCCCCCCCCCCCCCCCCCCGCTCCCAGTCTGTAGAAAAAGTGCCAAAAAGATTGGGGGCACTGGTCAAAAAGATACCAGTAAATGTTTAATTTTTTCTCTGTACTCACTTTGAACAAGTTTTAATGTCTGTTAATTTAAGCAATCATTCACACCCAAGAATGATTTTTATCTATTTATGAGAAAATAGTATATGATACATATAGTGCTAGTATACATTTGACTGCTTTACCCAATACCTCCAAATCTTTCTCCCTCTCCACTCTATATATAAAAATATAAATATAAAATAGTTTTTACTGGTTGTTCTATTACTATTATCAGCAATTAATGCTATATTGTAATAATACAATACATTATATAAATAAATCAGATGCACAATCAAGGCTACAAATTTGTCCTTCGGTAACATCCTTCAACTCTTTTATACATAATGGGAATAGTCTTTTCATCATTATAAATCAAGCCATACAAAGGAAAGGTGTATTGGATAGGGAACTAGGTTATGAACTCTCAGCATAAGGTCAGAATTCTAGGTTTGTTCATATGTATTAATTGCAAAACATGGAAATTAATTGAATGCAATAAAAATCTTTGCAAGTAATTCTACATTAAAACTGAACATACAGTAGTTAGTATCAATATAAGTAATAAGACCAAATCTATTCTAGTTGATAAAAAGTATATCTCAATTAGTCTGTGAAGAACTCATTCTTCCTTGCCAAAAGCCACTAGGCAGTGGCCTAACTCTATTACTGAATAATACATAGTATGCACGTAGCAGAATAGGAAGAAGATTAATTTTGCTGAGTGGGGAAGGACTAGGAGTAGGATTAATTGCATGGCAGCTCTGAGGAAGCCATTTCCTTCATTCTGCGTCAATCAACTATTTTGGAAAGTTGTTCCTTTCCAAAAGAATTGGACACATTTCAGTGCTCTTCGTATGAAGCTTCTTAAGGGGCTCTATTAAAACAGAGTTTGCTCTAGAGCAGGCATGGTTCTGCCAGCTTTTTTGACTGGAAGATTTCCACAAAGAATGTAGCAAGCAACCCTGGATATTTGTAAAAGAAAAGAAAAAAGGTTACTTGTTTAAGGAAGAATTGCTGGGGTAGAGAAATGTATGTGAGGGCGGGTAAGTGGAATAGAATGGGGGTTAAATTTAAAAATAGTCATAATGTGCCACAATGAACCTGAAAAATTAAAACTCAGCATTCCCCCCCCCCCCCTTTTTTTTCCCTAGAGGGAAAGGAAAGACATTATCTGACTGAGGATAAGAGGCTGCCACTCCAAGTGCCTCTGTGCTTTTAATTTTCCCAGTTAAGAAGAGTGTGATTTGTCAGACATGTGTACGGTCTTTCTTCTTTGCCTTAGGAAAAAAATCCTTTGGAGTTCTGCTGCTCTCATCTCCTTTTATCTCCTGACTCTGAAGGTTAATTTATATTTGGAGAGTTTGTGCAGATTTCAGCAGCTGACGGTCTCATGAGCTTCCAATTTTTATAGCTGCCTGGGCTGGAGGATGTTATCCCTGGGCTTTCCTTCCCTTTGAATAATCATAGAGCTAGAACAAAATATCAGTGGTTGTTTCGTTCCCCAGCCTTTGCTTCAAGACTGCCTTTTATATGTATGACACTGTCTGCAGTGTTCTTTATATATAGAATCCGTGTACATCCTAGAGTATTTCAAGGAATTACTGGATTGTGCATTTGTTCAGACCTGCTATTTATTTTCAGTTGCAGTAGTAGAGATTAACAGAACCCCCTGTATTAAAATGTCATTTTTTGATCAGGGAAGAATAAGGAAAGATTTAGCAGACTATCTAGTTTATGGTAAACCAACTGTATCCTGATACATAGCTCATTTACTTAAAAATGTCATTTAAGCTAAGATCTTGGACAGTATTTCTTTACAGTATAGGGCAGTGTTTCTCAACCTTAGCAACTTTAAGATGTGTGGACTTCAAGTCCCAGAATCCTGTAATCCAGTCGCTACGTGTTGCCAAGATTAAGAAACGCTGGTATAAGGAGATAGAAGATGATTTTGTTGTGTGTAATTTGTCTGAAGGAAAGAGCCAGACCAAATCAGATAAACCAAGTGCATGAGCATATAGTTCATTCAAAATTAGATGGCAGCCTACAGTTTGCAATTAGCTCGGAGGCTTCTTTTAGAAATAGAATTTAGAAACCAGCCCAATTACAGCATAATGCAGTGCTGAATTCAACACAGTCCTTCTCTGGATTATTCAGGCATGCGTGCGACTCATTTCATGCAAAAAGAGTTTTCACAAGCAGATCCACACAAAGGATTCCTATATTTGGTCTACTGTGTAGAGAATCTCCTTTATGTGTTAGAACTCTAATATATTATAGTCCCAAAGGTGCTTTTTCAAGAGGCAACTGGACTTTTTGGGTTTTCTTTGAAGATGTTTCGCGTCTCATCCAAAAAGCTTCTTAAATGAGAAGTGAAATATCTTCAGAGAAAACCCAGAAAGTCCAGTTGCCTCTTGAAAAAGCAGCATTGCGACAGCCATGTCCTGGATGACTGAGAATCTCCATAGATATAATACGATAGAAAACTATAATTATGTGCAGCTTCTCACAGTAATGTAAAACAAGACTTTTTTTTGATCCAAAACAGATGTGACATTAAATGCTTGAATGGATATGATATGATTTATTTTAACTATTAAAGTTTAATGTAACTTTTAAAATATTTAAAATAACAGCTATGAATGAACCAGAAGGATTGGCAATGGTCTCATGGATGGGTGGAGATGTAGCTATTTTTTCCTCTCATGCCAGATATCTGACTAATATCCTCCCGAGCTTCTTCTCCAATGCTCCTGTAACCTTGGAGCAAAACTTCCATTGGCACCAATAGAAGCTTTTCTTCTGGATCTAATGCAAGCTTCATTCTTAATGTCTTGTATGCCGCCCTGAGTCTCCGGAGAATGGTGGCATATAAATCGAGCTAATAAATAAATAAATAATAAATGAATGAATGAAAGGCAGAATTCATGGTACCATAACGAAGAAGAAAAAAAACCCCTTCATCTGTGTTACAGATCTAATCCTGATCGTTGTTTCTTCTTTTCTTCCACTCATGATTATTACTTTGATTCCCCTCCTCCATTTAGTCATATCCAATTCTCGGAGGCTGCCTGGATAAATCTCTGTTTTGTTCTGTTTTTTTCTTGGCAAGGTTTTTCAGAAGTGGTTTGCTATTACCTAGTTCTTAGTTCTGAGAGAGTGTGTCTAGCCCAGGGGTCTGCCACCTTAAACACTCAAAGAGCCATTTGGACCCGTTTCCTACAGAAAAGAAAACACTGGGAGCCACCAAACCTGAGTGGGTGTGGCCAACTCAACGTTACTCACTCCCAGTCACATGACACCTCCCCAGCCATGCCTACCCAGGTTTTGTGGCTCTCAGTGTTTTTTGTGGGAAACAAGTATCTCTGTCTGTGTCTCTTTCTCTTTCTCTTTCTCTCACTCTCAGGCCAGATGAGTGACTAGGAGGGGAGGGTGAGGGCAGCCAGTGGTGGGTTCAGCTGACAGGGAGCCACAGCAGGGGGACGAAAGAGCTGCATGCAGCTCCAGAGCCGTGGGTTGCCAACATCTGGTCTAGCCCAAGGTCACACAGCTGGCTTTGTGCCAGAAGCAGAACTAGAACTTACAGTCTCCCAATCTCTAGTTTGATGTCTTAACCACTACACCATATCTGTATATATTCAGTATTACAACTCTTGTGGCTCCCAGCTTCTTTGTGGGATAAACCTGACATTCTTTCCCCAAGAAAAGAACAGTGGTGCATATCAGCAGACCCAAGGCTGGCTTAGTTGCAAGTATGACCCATCCCTCTTGGCTTCAAGCAAGTTGCCTGCCTGCCTACGAAGTATAGCATGAATAATTATGCATTTTTTCCACTCTTTATCCATTTCCTTATATGGAAAAAATGAAGATCGTGAAACTATAGATCTTATAAAAAGAAAGCTATTAGTGTTACTAGGTTGGCCAGTGAACATTGTGTGCACAGCTTACACCTTAATTAAACGTGTTTGGGTTGATCACAACGGTGGGGCTTACAGATCAGTTTATATTTAAAATGCCATTCTTTTCTTTACTTGCTGATTCTTGGTGTTTCTGAAAAGTCTCATTTAAATCTGTAGATGAATCTGGTGTCTGAAGGGGCTGTTTTTGTCGAACTAATTCAAGAGGGATGTTGGGTTTAAATGAAGTGTTAATCTTTTGGCTGTTCTCAGTGTTGTTTTGACTATAGGATTTATGGTTTTGATTAATATGTGAAAGTTACAAAGCTTTTTATGCCTGATTTCTTACATTTTCTCAAATTGTTTATTTGGTGTTATGGTTCATTTTTTAATTATTAAATTTAACTGAGCGTGCTTTATACTACAGTTTCTAACTCAGGTAAAATCCCTGATAAACTTGTCTGCTCTATGTTGATGTCCATGAACATGCTTTCCCTCCCATCAGAAACTTACATGCTTATATCTAAAAATAATGAACAATATTTACTATTTGAATGTTTTTTTAAATTGTTAGTTCTTACTTGCTTTTGCTTTTCTTCTGTATACCACTGAAATCTTCGGTATTAAAAAAACAGTATATAAGGGAATATTGAGAATATGGCTGGCATTTTCAAGAAGGGAAAAGAGGAAGAGTGTTTGGGTTTTTTCCCTGGCTATATCTTTGCACATGCTTATCATGATCTCTTCTGAAGCCTTGTGTGTCATATGTCTAATGCTGTGTAGAAGTCAATTTGCTGCTTTATTTTATGATATTCGTTCCTTCACAGGATTTAAATTTAATTGCATTTACAGCAAAGTTCACTCTCCTCAGAAAAGAATAAAGCCCAATCCTTCTAGCAAGCTCTGTCTGTAACTTGCAAAAAATCTGTAACAGATTATAGCAATTACTCCATGTCAGAGATGGGAAAAACTACCCTCTGTCAAACCAAATATATGAAGAATTTGTGGCTTGTGAGTAGGAGAGGTCAACCACATGTGAAATGAAAGCATCTTTTCAGTTTGTGGTGGAGGTGGGAGGCAAGGATTAAAGTAGGTTCGTTTGGGAAGAAAATTGTACTTTTTTCATAGTTAAACACAGACTATCATTCTGGCACAGCTGTCAAAGCTAACATTACATATTTTTTCTTGTTCACTGATCAATTTTTTTCTTATTAGCTTCTTGCCCCCTCCTTCTCAATTGCCATTGCCCCTACTGTTGGATGGTTTTGTTGTGTGGTTCCATCTTCCCCCTACGGTGGTGTTATCAAGCAAGCAGGTGTATGTGTGTGTGTTTATCTGTGTGTGTATGTACACATGGAGGGTGAGATTATAGGCAGCCTTGTTTGGTGAGATTCGTAGTATCAGACAATGTTTTACACAGCATTCCATTCTCTACCAGGCTGCTTGGACATGCTGTTGGTGCCTTATCTTCCTGCTGACACACACTGGACATTAATAGAAATACGTTGCTGAGGCACATGTGTGGAATTTCAAGCAGCCTCTCTAGCTGTTGCTTTAGAAAGTCTTTTGTGTGCATAACCTTCTTGGAAGAAGCTTTGATTAGAAAAATAAATGATTTAATTCTTGAATGGTAGATTTGGGTTTTTGGAAAAATTATTTTCTGATTAATTCATACATATAATTAAGTATGTTTATATATCCAGGAGTTTAAATATTCACTTACGTATTACTGAATCCTTTGTGTGAATTCCTGGAAAAAGCTAATAATGAACAGAAAGTAAGTCATGGGCAATACATAATCAAATCTTATATTCAACGTTCTGCATTCTGCATTCTTAACATTCTCCGCCCGATCCCAAAGAGGATTCAGAATAAAGAAAGAAAATGGCACCTTTGTGTGCCCCATTTAAAATTTATTAGAATTTACTTCCTTGCCTACTTGCTGCTAAGCCAGCATTGTCTGGTTTAGTTTGCTACTAGCCTAGAAAACTAAACTCTGATGCAGCTGTTCATGCAGAACGTCTGCACCATATCGGGAAACTGAGTAACTGCTTTCCATTACTAATGCATTGCTTTATTTATTTACTTTATTTACTTCTCCACTCTTAAGTCAGTATATATGGTCTTTGCATATCTTTCTTCATGCTGACTATGTGAATTAGGTATATATAGAGCTTTTTGTGATACAAGGCTCACATGTAGCAATGTCCTGATGCATATTCTACATGGTTTTAAAAATCTATTGAATATAGATTCCAATGTTATCAATATGGCTTACTTAAGCAAGTGTTTTTACACATAGCTTTATTGTGGGGTATATTATACAAATAGGTTTATATCTCCTACACCTCACTTGGTATCATGCAAACAAGTTCAGTTGCCACTGCTATAGACTATAAATTACTTTGAAGTCTCCGGATTTTATTTATTAAATATATACCCAGATTTTCTACTCTCTTGAGTATTAAAAGTAAATAGCAAAGTTAAAAATAGGAACAATGCAAAAGATTAAAATTACCAGTAAAATATAGATTAAAAATTACCAGTAAAAAATAAAACTGAATATGACATATAGACTAAAAAAATGAATCTTTTGTCTGTACGTCAATGTATTGTATATACCTTCTATTTGATAGGATGTGGGCAACAGTAAACATGCTTGCAAGATGGTTTCTAGATTAGAGATCCAAACTTGCATAACACAGCATGAACATGCTTGGATAAACACAGGATGCTGGTGGCAAGCTGGATAAAATATACCAGAACCAGTCCTTTTCTTGTCTATATCTTTTCTTTATAAGAGCAAGAAATGTATTGATTAACCAAAAGGGGACAATGTATAAGGACCCATCCAATACTGACTACTATATATAAAAGTTTGCTATTTAGAATATTTGAAGACTAAATGAATTAAGGAACAAAATGAAAATAGATACATTGTATTTTCATGAAACTACAAGAAAGAGAAGGAATGTAATAGATTTGAAGGAAGGTAGCCTGGATTTGATAAATATATGCAGAGAAGTGATGATGCCAGTTTTATGTATGAAAGTATGAAATATTACAAAATATGAATATATTGTTGTAGGGATATATGAAAGTAGAAATTCATAGGCTGATGACAGTTGCATGTTACGCTCCAGTTAACGGTGATAATGAAAGAATCAGGAATGAGTTTTGAGGGAAATTGTGCAATATTCTAAATGAATGAAATTAATTTTCCTAGATATAATTAATGATAGGTGAGAAGAAGAGAGAATATAAAAAAGCAATTGGCCCACTGAGACTCAAGTGTGAATAAAAATGGCGATTGGCGAATATTTGCTTAGTTTGCTTAAAATATATGGTTTAAGCATTATTAGTCTAATCATACACAGACATTACTAAGGAATGAATACAATTCAAAAAGCATTGTTCGATTGTTTAAAATGAAAGATTGGTAGCATTAATGTAGGATACGAATATTGAATGTAGAACGGAGCATTTTTTTAAAGTGAAGAATGGATCTTTGAAAACTGGACATGGATGAAAAGGAAGGTAGTAAAAGAAATAGAATGCCAATATAAAAAATATTAGACAAAAGATTAATCTCTCAACAAAATAAATGGGAAGTAGAGGTAAGAGAAGAAGATGTGGAAAGAATTAAGTTGCAGAGTGCCGTTGAAGTGTGTGGAGTTATGCTAATGAGAAGTACAAAAAAGGATGCCTGGTGGATTAATGAAATGAAAGGTGCTGTGCATGAGGAAAAAAAAAATTCATCTAAAACATTCCTGTAAAAATGAAGTTGAGAAAAAGAAAAAAGATAGAAAAAGGTAGTGCGAAATGTTGCAAAGAAGGTAGGCAAAGGTTGTTACAAGGAAGGTAGAGAAAAAAAAAGACAACAAGGAATATTTAATATTAAAATAGAGAAATGGTTCTCATTTTGTAAATGGATGAAGAGGGTTAAAAGAAGGAGCCTCAAGGAGAATGAATGAATTAAAATGGATATAATAATCAGAGCTGACTCTGAAGTGAAGAAATGCTAGGACTATTTTAGATATCTGTATGGTAACAATATGATTGAAATAGATGCTTGCAAGTAGCGAAGAAAAAACTTGAAAAGCAAGTCATAAATATTATAAGAATGTTAAAACTAAGATTTTTAGATGTTGATAGCATAGCTGGAGAAATGTGAAAATACAGTTGTGTTTTCTTTTTGAAGTAATAATGTAACTTTTTAATTTGTGTTTGTGAACTCCATCTGTGGATAAATGTGTAAGGAATGCTTGGGATGGTATGGTTTTTTGGATCATGAATGTAGATGTACTTTTGCATGGAGATGTTATGTTGCTGGGAACCTAAATGATTTATAACAAAGATTGTTATAATGTGGGACTATGGATCTGCTGCAAATTAATGTTTCAAAGTAGTTACGTTTTGACAAGTAAAATGGAGTAAAATATTCAAATTATACATATGTTAAAAACGCAGGTGATTAATTTGTGTATCTTATATAAACAAAAATATAGCAATAGAATATGATATAAACTGCAGTGCTTTCTACCTTTTGTAACACACTTCACAAAATCACCAGCGACTCAACATTCACCACAGAGCACTTTTTTGTTGGTCTCTAATTGAAAGCTAATAATTTAGCTTTAGTCTACATTTCTATCTGTAGTGACTATTTTTGTATATTTAATCAGTAAATGTTTGATTGTGAAATGGGTTTCAAAGAAACTTCTTGTTTATATATGTGCTACACAGATTTTTACTTAGTTATAGGAATATTTTTTTATTCCTATAACAGAGTTATAAGAGTTAAAGAGTTATAAGGCAGGGCAATCTTTAAAAGTATTTGTAACTGTTTCTCTTTGAAGAGTGAGTTGTGAAGGAAAATGGATGGAAATGCTTGTTAAATACTTAGAATTAAGGCAAGGAATATATATCTTTGAATAATGCATTTATTTATTTATTTATTTATTTATTTATTTATACATACATACATACATACATACATACATACATGTGGTAGGTTTCAAAAATTTTTACTACTGATTCTGTGGGCGTGGCTTGGTGGGCGTGGCATCACTTGGTGGGCATCGCTTGGTGTGCATGGCAGTGGAAGGATACTGTAAAATGTCCATTCCCTCCCCACTCCAGGAAAGGATACTGCAAAATCCCCATTTCTTCCCGATCAGCTGGGACTCGGGAGGCAAAGAATAGATGGGGGTGGGGCCAGTCAGAATTTTTACTATGGATTCTCCAAACTACTCAAAATTTCCACTACTGGTTCTCCAAAACTGGTCAGAACCGCCTGAAACCCACCTCTGATACATACATACATACATACATACATACATACATACATACATACATACATATAGGCTGCCCACTCTAGTGACTCTGATTGTCTTACTCTTACACAAATACATAAACAATATATCTGCAATTCTAAAACTGTTATAAACATTAACTTAGCTTGGCAGATACTGTACTGAGGTGTTATGTGGTTGTAGTGGGGCTGCCCCATAAATGTACGGGCTACTGTGTTTTTTACCAGTTGAAATTTCCAGGTGATTTTGTTGGACATCTCCATCTTATGCGAATTACAATAAAACCTGTTACAAAATGACAAAGGCAAGAGTGACCTTCTTGTCTCTTCCATTCTAAGTGAGACCAGAAGAGGCACATCAACCAGAATTGATGTCTTCTTGGTCACAGTTTCCATATGCTTTTTTAAAAACCAATGTTTAAAACTCAACACTAAACATCACCAAACCATTAAAATTCTAAAAGACATGGGTAAACAGATAAGTTTAAACCCCCCTCCCAAACTGTAATAATGAGTGACATTGCTTTAACTCCTGTGGCAGTTTTTCCCACTGTATGCTCCATGCCATAGAAAAAGCAAAATGTATTGCTGATTTTAGATATGTCCGTGACGAGACTTGCAAAAAATGCCACACTGAAGAACTAAGTGTGTGGGGAAAATGAAGAAATGTAGGAGATACTGTACATTATTCTGAGGGATCCAGAAGGATCCAATGATCATTGGTTCCAAAAACTACAGTGATATCAAAAGCCACAAATATAATAAGAAGGTATGCCCTCATCCAGAAGCACAGCCAGTGCTATTTCCATCCCAAACCAAGGCTTGAATCTTGACTGAAAGGAATCCAGATAATACTGTTCATTCAATGTCCTCTGAAATTGTTATGTAAACCACCTTCTCAATCACCTCAATCACCTCCCAAAAAGGAGAAGTTAGATAATAGATAAAATTGTCTAGTATAATGGAGTCTAGCAATAGCTTCTTCAGGGGGTGAATCAAAGCTTCCTTAAGAGGTGAAAGACCAATTCCCTCACTCAACAACAAATTAATCATTGCCAGAACCTACTCACATGACACCTCTCAGGTCATTTTAAGCAGTCAGGAGATACATGGTTATAAAGAGCTGGTAGCTGAGCTCAAAGCTCCAAGGATCCTATCTAGTTCTCACAGGTTCAAACTGTTTCTACATAACAGGCGAGACTCCCGTCTAGGCATCTCCTCCGCATCTACAACAAGGCTAGCATCCAAATAATGAATCTGAGCAGGTTTCTCTGAGAAATGCTGATCAAATTCCTCCACACACCCCTTAAGAGATTCTCCAAGTCCCGCCTTACTTAAGAGGGCTCGTGCCTGAAACAGCACAGTGGGAGGTTATCTGCAGATGCAATCTGAGCAGAAATGTAATGCCGCTTTGCAGCCTTTACCCCACTAGATAGGCATTGTTGTTGTTAGTTGCGAAGTCGTGTCCGACCCATCGCGACTCCATGAACAACTTTCCTCCAGGCCTTCCTGTCGTCTACCATCCCCTGGATACCATTTAAGCTCATGCCGGCTGCTTCAGTAACTCCATCCAGCTACCTCATTCTCTGTCGTCCCCTTCTTCTTTTGCCCTCAATTGTTCCCAGAATTATTAATGGCAACTATAACCCATACTTGATTGAGTTTGTCCCACATTGAGTGCCTTTGAGTGATGCTTGAGATCAGGAGTCCCCAACCTCCAGTCCATGACCGGGTTCAGCCCACTGGGGACTGGGCCATGCAAGTGGCGGGCAATTGTGCAAAATCATCTCCCTTCTGCTCTGCTTACTGTGACCACTGCCAATCTGCAGAGTTGGAAAGGTTGGGGATCGCTGTTCTAGATGTCTCGTGTCTTATTTCATCCCTTTCAACTTTTGTGTAAACCATGGAGAGTATTGAAATCTCCAAGAAGGAAGAGGTTTCATGGGCTCCATCTAAAGCCTCAGCTATCTTCTTGTTCCAAATTGTAAATCAGAGCTTTAAATGGACAGTGCAACAGACCAGTAGGAACAAATCCCCAGCTCCCTCTGTAGTCCATTGATCACCAGGAGTGGACCAGTCTAATGGGTTGAGCCTCTTTTCAGTAGCTACAGTGTTTTGCAGATTTTTTAAAAATTTGATTTATATGCCGCCCTTTTCCGGAGACTCAGGGCGTCTTACAATGCGTTAAGCAATAGCCTCCATACTTCTGTATATTTATACAAAGTCATCTTATTGCCCCCACAAACTGGGTCCTCAATTTACCCACCTTAGAAAGGATGGAAGTTGAGTCGACCTTGAGCCTGGCTAGGATTGAACTCGCAGAAATTGCAGGCAGCTGGATCTTAATTGCTGCCTTTAGTAGGAGGCATTAGCCCCCTATGCTACTCAGGTTGTATGAATCCTATGCAAATCAGGGAATGATCTGACCATGACAGGGGAGACAACAAAAGCTTTCCCAATTTTTACTGACCTCGGAAGGATGGAAGGCTGACTCAACCTTGAGATTGGTGAGATTTGAACTGCCAAATTGCAGGCAGCCGGCAGTCAGTGGAAGTAGCCTGCAGTAGTGCATTCTAGCCACTGCGGCAACACGGCCACCATTCCTGCCTTGGAATCTCGGTTGATGTCATACCTTCAACACAGCAGGATACATCTTTGAAAGGAAACCTCCCCCTGCTTTTGGACCCAGCCAAGTCATGGTGATACATGCCAGGTCATCCTGTAATCAGTACTTAAATCATTGATAAGGGAGGCTTTATTATAGATGGACCCTGCTGCAAAATCAAGATTATTCTTCACTGGATTTATAATGACATGGGAAGTAGTGGTTAAGGCACCAGGCTAGAAACCAAGTGACTATGAATTCTAATCCTACCTGGCATGAAAGGAGGCATGAAAGCCGACTGGGTGACTTTGAATCAGAAATGTTCTCAGCCCATGATTTCTAGCTCAGGCGACAAGCAATTGATCAATTCCTTTTGCAACACTTGGTTGGTCCAGGAAAAAAAAAATGAATCCTGCACTTCGTAGGAAAAAAAAAACCAGGGATACATAACTTCATTTTTGACTGTAAGGTTCCTAAGAAAAGACAAATATTTAATAAGAAATCATAGTTAACTGGCACTTTGTACCCAACCAGCAGAGCTGATGATCTAAAAGGGCAGAGCTTACTATCTACTTGCAACCACCTGAGTTATCTTGCCCCATTATTTTCTTGAAAGGGATTTGTAAGTAATTTGTGTGGGCAGTCATGCTTTACATATTTAAAGCAAAGTCCAGAAAATTTGAAGTTGAATGCTTAATTTTCGTGGTAATGATTCCAGCAAAAAGAGGAACTTATTCCATGCACCAATTAAAGCAACACCATTAGCCATATCCCTGCTGCAATAATATAACTTTGTCATTACAGTTTCTTTTTTTAGTGTTAATGAGGAATCTATTAAATGCCTCAAGGGAAAGATATGTGAATAGTGTTAATTTCCTTTGTTTGGAACCTGAACAAGGTTAGTTGGTTGTTCTTTAATGCTAAATGGAGATTTCAAGACAGTCTTCAAAGCAGTTATAAGAGGGACCATCTGTGAAGAATTCAGGAAAGGCTTTATTGATTGGAGAACAAAAAGAACACATTAAATGGTTCACATGGAATCCATCTTGCCATTGGCAGTGCCTGTAAACTGCCTGTAAGTAAGTAAATAAGTTTATTGTTGTAGCCACGTAACATAGTAGACTGCTTGAAGAATGATTTTTTTTCCAATCGTGGTATCTGAAATTATTTCACTGAAGAAAAAGAAACGTTTATTGCAGTCAAAGACCAGTATATCTTTTACTGAAGCTGCTGTGACTTGAATCTTGGGTTGTCTGCTTACAAGATATATGCTGTACCACTGATATAGGGCCCTTCCTTCCATAAACTTTGTTTCAGGTAATTCATAGATGGCTTGATCCAGAATTACTCTAGTAAATATTTTCAGCTTTCTGATCAAATTCCAGACAATAGATGAAAACACACATATAGAAAGCTGCACAGATAATCCTCAATTTACAACTGGTTGCTTAGTGACAATTCAAAGTTACAATGGAGCGCCCCCCCCCGTATTTACAACCAAGATTTTAAGTTCTGATGGTGCCCCCCCCCCACCCTTTGTGGTCACCATGGTCTGCATTTCAAGTGCTTTGCAACTGGCTCCTATTTGAGGCCAATTGCAGCACCTGCAATTTACAACATTTTTTGCCAAAAGCTAGCATTTACTTATGGCAAAAGTAAATACTTTTACTTTTACTTTGGCAAGAAGGTGGTGGTGTTTGCTTAACAACTGCAGATTACTTAATGACTATAGTGATTTCCTTAATGATCACTGCAAAAAAAAAAAAAAGAAGGTAAAATTAGGTCAGTCATGTGACCTACTTTATGATAGTCACAACTTCCAACCAGTCATTAAGTCAAGGACTACCTGTACCTGTGAAGATGGGAACTAAAATCTTTTTAAGTACTCTGTTAGATACAGTACTATTCTATACCACAATGTGTATTGTTTTGTTTAGATTCAAGGGTATTGAATGAATCTATCCATTATAGGTTTATAAAACTATGGTTTGGATAGAATAGAATTAGAGTTGGAAGGGACCTTGGAGGTCTTCTAATCCAACGCCCTACTTAGGCAGGAAACCTTATACCACTTCAGACAAATAGTTATCCAACATCTTAAAAAGATGGAAAAAAAATTCCAGAGATGGAGCATTTACAATTTATGGAGGCAAATTGTTCCACTGATTAATTGTTCTAATTGTCAGGAAATTTCTCCTTAGTTCTTAAGTTGCTTCTCTCCATGATTAATTTCCACCCATTGCTTCTTGTTCTACCCTCAGGTGCTTTGGATAATAGCTTGACTCCCTCTTCTTGGTGGCAACCCAAGATATTGGAACATTGTTATCATGTCTCCCCTAGTCCTTCTTTTCATAAGGCTAGACATATCCAGTTCCAGCAACCGTTGTCGATAGCATAATCCTTTGTTCCAGCTTCATTTGTTTAATAAGTCATGCTTGAACAATCCATGCCTTACTAATTACTGTGTGTTTTTGCTCTTACCAATATGACAAATACAAGCAAAATACAGCATCATTTTAGCAAGTATGACTTTTCTTACCACTGTGCAAGAAGTGCACTTCTAAATTTCTTCGTGTTTTTGAAGCTAAAGGTAGCCTGCCTTTCTTCATCTGGGCATCTTAAATGTCATAATGTAAGCTTTCTGATCTTGGATTTTTGTATCGTATAGTAATAAAATAAAGCCAAAGTGAAATTTGCCTTCTGTGAAACTTGAAATTCCAAAAATGTACCTTTTCTGGATTATCCTGCAGGTGTTGCCCTTGAGCTGTGATGTTCTCACTAAAGGAGTTCAGCCACAGACTTTAAAGTTAAGCTAGAATGTGAGGCTGGCTCTCATCCCTTACTAGCAGGCTGCAGCTTTTCAACTGGTAGATCTTGTTTAGGCATTTTTTAAAAAAATTAAAGGCACACACAACTATGCTACAAATATTTTTATTTTCTTGCCAAGAGATGAGTCGTCTACTGCTTATCCCGTAGGCACATGTTAATACTTGTGCTTCATGTACTTGTGTGTACACATCAATCTCCATATAGCAAAAAGAACGTTGTAGCTGAAATTATCTTTAAATTCTTTTGTGTGTGGTTAAAAATTAATGTATCTGACAGTTATGCTTGCATTGTCTTTCTTTAAGGTAGCCTGAAGCTTGTTTTGAATGCTTAGTTAAAAGCTTTTCATGCTTGATACAATGAGATTTGGAATTTTTGTTCCCCCCTTTTTTAACAAAAGTTCAAATAAGAGCCATAAACAAACAAGCTAAATAAAGAAACCTAAATTGAATCTAAGATGACTGATTTACTTGCCTGATTTGCAAAATCTGGAAACAGAATAGCTATCTATATTCAAAACAAAGCATAACGTTCATTTTTCTGTAATTCCCATGTTTAACTGAAATATAGTGATTTACTTTGTGATTCATAGTTTTTGTGGATGTGTGTGTGTGCGCCTTCCTTGGCTGATCACTTTTCTGATGTCTTTAGAATGTCATCCTCCACAGAGGGTGGCAGTAGAAAGGCAGCTTGGAATTTTACTTTTCAGCTGAAACATTTGAACTGCATTTCTTCTTACATATCAACATATCACTTTAACTGTTTATCTGGTGCTGAGTTTCCTAGAAATTGAAGTACTGTAGAATATTTTGCATTTTAATCCAATTGCAAGCATCTTCCACAATGCTGACAGTCTTATATTTTCCCTAGTTTTCATTTTAAGTGCATAAGATTTTCATTTCATTTATTTTCAGAAATTCTTATTACATATAACTCTTGAATCAACTTACTTTTTAAAGGTATAATATTTGCATTAGGAAAAACATGTAGTCTGATGTCCCAAAGATGTTTTTTGAAGAGGCAACTGGACTTTCTTGTTTTTGTTCGAAGACGTTTCATTTCTCATCCAAGAAGCTTCTTCCCCTCTGACTGGATGATGGGAAATAGAAGGATTTATACTCCTTGGAGACAGCTGGTCATTTACATTCTTTTAGAGAGACATTGAGGCCACTTGGAGATTTGTCTTTGTCATCAAGGTCACCTGAGTAGTGCAAAGGACACAGACAAACCTGAGTACACAGACAAACCTCCAAGTGGCCTCAACTTTTCTCTAAAAAAATGCAAATGACCAGCTGTCTGCAAGGAAGATAAATCCTTTCATTCCCCACCATCCAGTCAGAGTTGAAGAAGCTTTTTGGATGAGAAATGAAACATCTTCAAAGAAAAACAAGAAAGTTCAGCTGAAAATGCATCTTTGGGACCACCAAGACGTGGATGTCTGAGAATCGCCATAGACATGTATGTAGTCTGATGATGACTATGTGCCATCAGGTTGATGTCAACTCTTAGTGATTATAGATAGACAGGTTTTTCCCAGAATTATCTGTCCTGTACTTATTTCAGGTCTTCCCATGGTGTATCTGTCATTGCTATAATTGAGTTTATTGTTGCTGGTCATCCTCTTTTTCTCTTTCCTTCTTTTCATCTTTCCCCACATTCTAGACTTCTACAGAGAACTAGTCTTAACATAATACGCTCAAAACATAATTTGAGCCTGGTCATTTGTACCTTAAGTGAGAATTCTGGATTGATTTGTTTGATGACCCATTTGTTTTCTTGACTATCATTTATTATTATTTATTTATTAGTTCAATTTATATGCCGCCCTTCTCCAGAGACTCAGGGCGGCTTAAATTGTGTTAAGCAATAGCCTTCATACTTTTGTATATACCTGCTTAGTAGGGCTTTCGCCCCCCCCCCCAAGCGGTGTTCTTTTTTATACAAAATCAGTTTATTGCCCCCACAATCCGGGTCCTCATTTTACCTACCTTGAAAGGATGGAAGGCTGAGCCAACCTTGAGCCTGGTGAGATTCGAACTTGCAGTAATTGCAGGCAGCTATTTAACAGCACTTTAGTCTGCTGTGCCACCAAGGCTCTTATCAGTGGCATACTTAGGAGTTTTCTCTAGCATTAGGGTTCAAAAGTATCAATGCACTTTCCAGCTTGCTTCTCAAAATACATCTGTCATAAGATGTACATAGTAAAAACCATTGCCTTCACAATTCTGATCTTCATAGGTAAAGACACATCATGGCATTTGAGCATCTTTTCCAAGGCCTTAAAAAATGAGTGGTTGAAAAATGATTGGTTGAAAAAGTAGTGTAAGCAAGAGCAACTTAAAGCCTTTTGCCAGCTCCCTTTTGATTTTGCTTGTAGAGATCATTGGAAATTGCTGTCAAATGTCCGTAGCTTACTGCAACATCATAATTGTGGCTCAGGCACCAAGTGTACAAATTACAATTGTGTGACAGTGGGGATGCTGCAATCACCACAACTGCAAGGACCAATCATAAGTCCCCCTCATTCCATTCCATCATAACATTGAGCACTAACTGTACCTCCTTGTCTCCATTTGCCAACCTGGAATCAGCTTGTTTTGGCAAGTTCCATGCCAGAGATTCTTTTGGCAATACCTGAACATATCACAACTTAGATAAAAACTTTACACAGTTCTTTATTTTAGTACACTGATTCCCCAATAAAAGGCTACTGTCCTAGCTGGGCAGGGTTAACTCCACTTTTTCTGAGTGGATTTGCTGACATAGTTTGATGAGAACTTTTAATATCTATGTATAGTGGTGTTTTGACGGAAGACCATGTTAGCAATGAAGACATCATTGGATTGTTAGAAATTGAAGTTCTCCTTCTTCATTTTGGTTTCGTTGGGTATACATTTCCTTCCTTAATATTCCCAATATCTACTCTGTCTAGTAAGTTGGAAGGAAAATACCGTGTTTCCCGGAAAATAAGACCCTGTCTTATATTTTTTTGAACCCTGGAATAAGTGCTTGGTCGTATTTTCAGGGAAGTCTTATTATTTTGGGGTGTGTGGAGCAAGACAAGATTTCTCTTGCCATGTTACCTGATTTCCAGCTCTGTCTCCCTAACCCTAACCAGAGGAAATGGCAGGGACTGGCTGCACATGCATTTAAATATTTTCAGGGAGGGCTTATTTTTGGGGGAGGGGCTTATTTTCACACATGCGCTCAAAAGCCCAATTGGGCTTATTATCAGGGGATGTCTTATTTTCGGGGAAATGGTATATTTGTGTAACCATTCGATAATGTTCCTGATGCATCGTTATATTTCCTATGATTTCTAGTATTAATGCCATAGTGTTTTGGAGGATTACAGGGTACTAAATTTAGAGGATTCATTTAAGAATATTACAGTAGTTCTTGAGGGAAATTACTATGGGTTTGGTATAATTAGTATGTTGCTGGCCACTCAAAAACCCAGGGACCTGGCCCAGATGACACAAACTTATTTATAGCTCTGCTATTGATACTTTTATATTCTTCATTCTCCATTTTCGATGCTTTAATTTGTGTCGTGCCACAGAAAATTAAATACATTTCATAACCTTAATCATTTTGAACTCCAATAAAGATTTCTTTTTCTGTTTTTTGTATCGCTCAAACTCCTTCTGATTTCAAGAATATATTCAAGAATATCTGCATATGGCCAGTCCAATAACATATTCCAAAGGATATGTTTATTAAATATAAATACAAAGTTCACCAATCATAGCTAGTGGTTTAACCTCAGTAATTACCTCCAGGTTCTAAAACTGATACTTCTTGTGAGGGTTTTATTTTTTGGGGAGGGGGCAGGGAGAATGGTACAGACTAGCAAAACACAGGCTGTTGTTATCTTTTATTATAAAAAAAAAAGGAAAAAATACTTACTTTCTATTTTATCACTTATTACTAAGCCTCTGCTTTTTTATTCAGTACTTAAACATTTACAGTTGCCCTTCTTTAACAACCAGTCCCTTAATGATCATTTGGAATTGTAAAAGCCTCGGAAAGGGTGCTTTGTGGCATTATAAATACTTCCAACCATTGCAAAATGTTGTACACACCCATGGTCATATGAATGTGATCTGGGTTTTGGGCAACCAATTCACACTTATGATCAGTTGCCAAATGCTCTGCGGTTACATGATTGCCATTTGCAATCTTCCCTGCTGGCCTCTCCATAAAGTCATTGGAGAAACTATCAGAGAAGTTGCAAACTGCTGCCTAGCTGCCAAGAGGATTCTGGGAACTGACTTGTCTCTTGTCTCTGGGAGCTGGCTGAAAGAGCTCCCTGCCGGTCTGATCCCTGCTTGGTTCTCGACAGCTCAAATCCAAGCAGCTCCACAGAGGGGAGAAAAGAAGAATTCCAAGCTCCATGCATTCTTGCATCTTGCTAGCCCAAATCCAATTATGCATGGAGTTCCAAATTCCTCTCTTTCTGCCTCTGTGATGTTCTGTTCAGAGGCGGGGAAGAGAAGGACCCCAGCTTCCCCACCTGCCTGGATTTCCAAACATGCATGGAGGCCCAAACCTTTCTCACTCCTGAGGAATTCTTCACAGAGACAGAGAAAAAAGGACCTCAAATCCAAGAATGCAGAGCCCAAATCCTTCTCTCTATCTGACTCCTTGCCCTTCTTTTGCCCTTTTATTTTGAAAGGGCTGCCTGCTGAATGAATCTCAATTCTTGGTTGAGAGCTCTGAGCTCTCGAAGGACAGCCTACCAGGGAAGAGTAGTTGGGATGTCCTTCTCCTTTTACCATTAGATGCCTGTTGAGCTGATAGCTATGTACTTCCTCAGCTGCATACTATTCCTTTCTGTTCTCCCACCCAACACAAATCTTCCCCCAGACACCCACACTCCGATTCTCTCAGTATTTTCCTTCCATAATTGGAATCCAGGTGTGGTGTAGGAGGCTGTCTTAATGTTCCAGGGGAGAAAACAAGGAAGAGCTCATGCTAGCCACTGCTAAAGTTTTCCTTTCACATGTCTCAAAGTATGGGAAAAAGTAGGAGGGAGGATTTTTCCTCAGATTTCGGAGAGAACCTACAATAGTGCTAGGTACTCACCACTTCTCCTCCCATGTATGATGAAGGACAGAGTGTCAAATATGTGGTGTTTAATAGAATCTTTGAGTAGTTGTATTGAAGAAGCTTTATTTTCTCTTCTTCCAGTAAAACAGAATGGCTGTAGGGCCGCACATCAAACCCACAATGGAAGAATAATCTAATAGAATGTCACAGCCTTAGAGTTATTTTTTTATTTAATGCTGAGGCAAGTTAGATATGAGGCAAATTGAGGAGAGATGTCCATGTTTTGGCAGATATTTTGTCTGTCATTTCACTTTCTCTCTTCCCATGATGCATCTGTAGTGAGCAGATAGGCCAATGATAAGAAAACTGTAACTTAATGGAAATTGACTGGAATTATTCGAAACTATCTATTTCTTTCTGGATGAACACACTGGCCAACTAGGAGCATTGTTCAATTGCAAAGAAGGACAATATACTTCCACTTCTTACTTTCAGATTGCTTTTTTTTTTCTGAGTTAGGCATGAAATGGACTAAAGGTGGTACCAATGCCTAGAGGATGGAAATATAGATACTGTACAAGGAACATGGTTTGGGCCAGCCACTGTTGGCAGGCAATACATGGTACAGCTACAAACTATAGCAAAATAAGCTCTTAACTTAGTCCATTTTTCTCAGTGCCACATCTGTACAGAAATAGTAGGTCAAGAAGACCTATCAATAGTTTCATGTATAGGCAGTCCGCACTTACTGGCCACAGTAGGGACTGGCAACTGTGTTGCTAGGTGTTACAGTTAATGACACATGGCCAAACCAACTTATGATGTCTGCGGTTAAGTAAATAACTGTGGGTTGTTAAGATTAATGTCACATAACTGCCACTTGCAACTTTCTGCCAACTTCCCAATTGATTTTGCTTGTCAGAAGCTGACTGTCAAGGTCACAAATGGTGATTGTGTGTTTATAGGACACTGCGGCCATTGTAAATACATGCCAGTTGCCAAACATTCAAATTTTTATCACATGACTATGGAGATACTGCAATGGCCACAACTTCAAGGACTAGTTAGAAGACTCTTTTTTAGCATGTTGTAATTTTAAGTGGTTGCTGAACAAGTGATTATATAATAATTGAAATGGAAATGGGTTGGTCACATAGCAAGAAGAACTGATGGCAGGTGGACCAAGGCAATCATAGAATGGATCCCATTTGATTAAAAAGTGTCCACGAAAGAGACTTAAAACAAGATGGATTGACAACATCAGCAAGTATTGGGGGCCCAATTGGCAAAAGAAAGCTCAGGACTGTATTGGTTGGAAACCAATGAAGAAGAGGCCTTCATCCTGCGGTGGATAAACGATGGCTAAGATGATAATGATGATGAGACTATTAGTATAGTACCTTATGATTGGGCTTACCATTGTCTTAATGAGGGCTGCCTTATTAAAGAATATAATGTTACACACTATTGTTCTGAGCCCTATATAAATAAATTTAAAATTTAGTTGTCCCCACCCTCAATAAATTTAAAAGTAAGAAATCACCCTAAAATCAGGTTGAAAAGACAGTAGCTCTTGAGAGGCGAAAGGAAAAGAAATGGTTGATTTTGAGACTCCTGTTATTTGTATAAAGAGGGATGCACAGAACCTCCTACACTATGAAGGAATTAATGGAGAAAATTGGATTTGCAACTTGCAACTCATAATTTTATCAGCGTGTTCAGTGAAGTATGGTGGAAGGCTCAGGGAGCCTTGGGACCTTTCTGGCAACAGTCTCTGCTTCTTGAATGCTTTGTAGATCTACTATCAAGCATTTGGTTCTTAAATACCTGCTTTTTTAAATCTGTCATTCTGTGGAACTCAGCAGCCCAACTTTTTTTTATTGCTTTGTTTCTGGTACTCAGTCTACTCAATCAAATTGTTTCATAAATTAACAACATGATGTGTCCCCTCATGTCAGAACCAAAGACTGTGGTTATCGTACATATTTGGGAAATTGAGGCGTTATATCCTTCCTGCAGTCTTGAAAATAAAAATAGGCTAATCATCCAGCTAAGAGAGGGCAAAGATAAAAGGAGTGGCAGGTTGATTGGAAGAAAGGGTAATGAGCAATAGTTCATAAGGCAAAATTATCAACTGTTACTGAACAGGCTTTTTGGAAAAGATGGGATTTAAAGAAGGAGAAACTGACTAGGAGCACCTGGAAAAATATGTGAATGAAAACAACAGAGGGAATAAATGTCATTCAAATGACAACAAGGCGCAGAGAAAACAAATATACAGAGGCAGTTTGTTACTTTATTAAGATGGAAGTCGCTTGCAAGAAATGTTTCATTTTTATGATCCTGGAGACCTGTTATTGATGCAGAGACATCCTACGCACCAGGGAAGATCCATGTAAAGCTGCAGCCAGATTCAGGGGAGAATCACTATTTGTGGAAAGCTCATAAAGCAATAAAATTACAGTAACCACCTGCAGTTCCTGAACTAGATGACTGTTCAGTCTACTCTAGTTTTGTCTCTTTTAAGTGACAACAGCTCTTTAAAATGTATGGCAGATGTTTCACAGTTTTCTTAACCAGTGGTGAAAGTTATTATTTAATGGAACGAGAATTTAGAAGAATGCTGTGTAATTTCCCTTGCCTTCAAAGAGAATGAAATGATGGAATAATAGAAATAAAAGTTGAAGTATCATTGTGAAAAATTAGTATTTAGTGGGTGGACATAGCAGATGAAAACCGGCTACATGACTTTGGGCCAGTCAGTCTCTCTCAGCCCAACACACCTCACAAGGTTGTTATTGTGGGGAAAAGAGAAGGAGAAAAGTGTGTTTAATATGTTCGTTGCCTTATTTGTAAACAAACCCTAAAGCTGGAATACAAATAAATATAAAAATAAATATCTGCTCCTTTTTGATCCTATATCCGCTGTAGAATACTTGTAATGTTTTGAATTGGAATATTTTTTTCCTGCCATAGAGATAAGATACTGGGTCAGTATTAAATTCTTGAATGACCAAAGATTAATGCAAGGTGACTATTGGGATGTCCTAGGCAGTTATGGAATGACTAATATATTTTTAAAAGTACAAGTGGGGCATCAAATGATAATTGTGCATACACACTGAAGAGTCTTTTGTGATTTGGCTGCTGTAAACTTTATGACTCGTAGGGGAGATTTTGCTGCTTCATTTGACTGGCTGCAAATTCCTTGGGGAAAAAGTTCTGTCATGATACTGTCTCTTCAGCTAGAAAAAGAAACTAGAGTTAGAAAAACCACTTTAAAGATTTAGCCAATATTAATTCTGGCTGCATAACTGTCGCCTATAATAACCCTAATGTGCAGCATCCTAAAAACTCTTAATTGGCCTTAGTGTTGGCAGGCCTTTCGAGCCCAGCAGAATCTCTAGCGTTCAGCAGTTTTTATGGAGAAAACTAGCCAGAGAATCAAGAGAGATGAAACGGCTGCCTTATAAATTCTGACTGACCTTGAGAATCCTCATTTTAACAAGGAAACTGTGGAAAGCTGATCTAGGTAAGAACATGAAGCAAAAGGAGCAAGTTTGGTTTTTATTATTTTGAGAAAGTATAGAATATAACTTTCAGAACTTCAGTGAAAGAGAAGCCTTAAGGTATCTCTGCATTATTTGCCACTTAGGTGTTTAGCTTGCCTTTCATCTCAAAATGAGTATTGTTATGGACAAATAGCAAAATATGACATATTTTAGTCAGCTTATGAGGTGTATTCATAATAAAATGAACTTTATGTTAAAATGGACATCCATTTGTTTCTGATGATTACAGCGGATGAAAAACGTGACTTGTTTTACTTCAGTGAATTACAGAGATATGGAATTCAGGATAAAAAAAAATCCCAGTTTCAAGGTTGCTATTTGTTAGGTGCAAGAAATCGAGATCCAAAATGGGTTAGGTCCAAAATGAGTACAAGTTTATTCCATGCTAGTCTAAAGAAGAATATGAACTACTAATGACCAAGGCAAATAGGCAGTAGATAAGAATCAACAGAATTCAAGGAAGGCTGGACTTAGATCTCTTGTGGGCGAGAAGGACTCCAAGCTGATGACATACTTGACCCCTCCCTTGGGCTCACCTTGGTTATCTCCTACAGTGTCAGGGAATGTGAGTAGAAGACTATCTGTTCAGTCAATTGATAAAATAAACTAAAGTTATAAGTTGATTGGATCATAGATGAAGAACACAAGAACCTATGGTGAAGTTTAGTATGGTTGCTATGGTCATTGGATTGAATTGTTCTTTCTTGTTGATTTGTTGATATGAAGTGTAAATCATATCAACAAATTTTTTTCAAGTTTTTCAAGCTATAGTTTGTTGAATAATTCACAATTGATTAGGCTCACATATTATGCTAAGTCGAAACCAGAGAAAATGCATTATGTTTAGCGCTGCATGTAAACACAGTCATTACTTTATGACATCTGGGGTGGGGGGAGTCTATACAAATTAAGATAGACATACATGGAAGAAAGGTTATGTGATTGGGAAATGATTTGAATAATATAAAACTATGCTGACATCATTTGAGCTATTTGGAGTAACCATAGTCTGTAGCAAATTGTAGATAGCAATGACCTCTTTTAAGCCAAATGAATGTAAGATATTGTTTTGGTTTTTTAAAATAGTTTGATTAGGGATTATATTATGGAACAAAACTTATACAACTATAAAATAAAGAGACACGTTAAAAAAGCTGCAGAAAAATAAAAAAGTAAAAAGTTAAGAATAGAAAGATAAAGAAACCTGCCTCTACGTCATCACAAGTATAATAAATATTAAGAATTTACCGCTAACTCTTAAAATAAACCAAATATCTCTTCATTCCATATCTTCCCCTTGTTTCTATAAACCCACCTCTAATACCTCATCTCTCCCTATTAAACAGCAAACGTTCAGTTGGGGTTATCAGAAATGAGAACATAAGTATTACAAATTATTTCCATTACATTATTTGAATCCATCCTTTCCCTTTAAATACCCCCTCAAATAATTTGGATTATTTCCTCAAATAATCCAAATTCAGTCCTGCTTAAAAAACAAACATTAGCAGAAATATCCATTTTCATCCAATTCTTTTCTTTTATTGAAAAAGTTTTACAAGTACAAATTTTTCATTTTCCCTCCCCCCAATTCCCCCCCTCTTGTCTCCCCCATCCCCCCTTGGCTTCCCTTACAAAAGATATTATTTTATACAATCTACAAATATTAGACAAAAAGACGATGAAATCCAAATAAGATAACATATCAAACATTCCACTAATTCACATTCTACAAATACATTTTCATCTAATTCTAATCAAGAAGCCATTAAACATCCCCCCAAATAAAAGGCCATTATTTTAACCTTGGTCAGATAAATTAATTTTGTATTCTTTTTTCTTTCTGCAAAAAGTCTTTAAAATCCTAAAAGAAAGCTCTAGTATTTGTCTTCTCATATTTTCCTCCCCTCTCCAAATTCTTTATCTTTATCAAGCCCTCTTTGTACTTACATCATAACTACTTCAGCAAACCCCTCTTGTAAATTCAGTATAAATTTACTCATCTAGTTTATCATTTGTATTCCTTTTCCAATTTTTGAGTCATCTTCCATCTGTAAATCCATTTTTTCTGTCTCTTCCTTACAAACTGTGATTTTTAATTCCACCTGTAAATTCGTTTCAGTTTTACTCAGTGAGGCTTGATCCTCTGCAGTTATACCAGCCAACGCTGAAAAAGAGTTAAATAGTAAAAAAATCTCCAGTGCCATCAGTCAAATGTTTCTTTTAAAGTAGCCATCTGATGCCCTCTAATGTCTATTTTCAGAGACTTTTTATCAGTACAACCACGCTTTTCTCACTAGAGAGGATCCTTTCAATCAACATCAGAATCTTAAATCAAGCCCCTAATCCACATGGAACTTTTCAGAATGACAATAATCGTTTTTTTATATATTCCCCCAAATACAGATCTTTAAACTTAAAGTTAAACTGTTTTGTTTTGTTTATAAAAGATTTGACGGATGTTCACCCAATGATTCAATAAAACTTGCAAATCTGAAGGTTCTTAATCTTTAATGAAAGCCAAAGAATAAAAAAAAAATGTCCAAAGTGCTTAAGAAATGAGCCAGTTGAATTTAGAGTCTATATAGACAGCATTAGTGGCTATAAGCTTGATAGAATTCCATGATTCTCAACTGATTGCAAGGTGACTGCAAAAGCACAATTCCTGCTTGCAAAAAAGCAGTTGTACGGATCATATGCGGGTAATTTGATTTCTCTTTAACTACAGAGAAATTTCAGCTACTCAGTTCCTGCGGTTGGTCACTTTTTGAGCCACAAAATATTCTCTTTTAGGGGAACATCAATTCACTATTGCTCACTGGAAGTGTCCCTTTGCGACTTACTGTAATGGTGAGATAACAGAAAAGAAAAAGCTTATTCCCAGCAAGCATAATCAATATTAACAGCTTATCACCATCTCTTAACAATCCCAATTCATCCCACTCCATTCTCTATCAAATCTTAAGACTTCATCATTCCATCTTAAATCAACAAAAGTTCATTGAGGTTAGTAGAAATAACAACATACAACTGTACAAATGTAATGTACAATTACATTGATAAACCCTCTTTGAATCCTTCCTTTTACACTTACAGTATATCTCATTTTCCATTTAAAGAAATTCCCCCATCTCATTTTGAAATAAACAAAATTTTTAAATCATTGTCATCCAATCCTACTAAAAAATTCATTAACCTCAGGAGAGATAACATCTGCATAAAAAAAATCCTTAAAATGTTGCCATACAGTCCTTAATTGAAAACTCCATTAGCTGTTACCTGAAATAGCAACCCATTTGTATTTAGCTTGATCAAATAAACCAAATTTGTATTCTTTTTCTTCCAGCAATCTTTAGTTCCCTCAACACTCCAGCATCTGCTCTTTCTCACTCTCTTTATCTCTTCTCTCAATATTGTTTACATCCTTAACAAGTCACTTTTGTAATTCCAGTAAAGAAAAAAATATTATTTATATTCTCACAGTTGTTTCTTACAAAATCTTTGGCAGTTACAACAAGCCCTTTTTGTAAATCCATTGTAGAGAAGCTATCTACATCACTTTTCTCGTTTGATTTGTACATTCCTTGTACTGTAACTATCAAATCATTACCAGTTTCATTTATACATTCATTATTTCCATCTTCTATCATTTTTAAATCCACATGTAAATCAGTTTCAGTTTCATTCAGTGGAACTTGTTCCTTATCAATTTCTTCTTTCAATTCTATAATAACAGATAACTTTATAATCATGTCTTTAGCCCATTCACCAAAAATTTCCTTTAAAGTAGTCATTAATATGTTTATTTTCTTCTAGTGACCTCTAGTGGCAACCTTCAAAGTCATTTTATCAGTTGTTTAAGGTAAAAAAAGGTTTTTCCTTTGAGTCATGTCCAATTCTAGAGGGCCTTGCTTATCTCTAATTCACAACCTAAGAGTTCGAAGATGACTATATGCCAAAGATGCAGGGAATGCTGCTACCTTCCGATCGAAGTGGTACCTATTTATCTTCTTGCACTTACATGCTTTTGAACTGCTAAATTGGCAGGAGGTGGGAAAAGTAACAGAAACTCACTCTGTCATGCTGTACTTGGTCTTGAACTGCCAACCTTCTGGTTGACAAGCCCAGTATCTTAACTATTCTGCCCCATCAGCTGTTTCAATATAAATAAAGACATTTCCTAGATATAAGATAGGATTCTTTTAATTAACTTTAAAAACTTTTATTTCATTTAAACCCTCAAAATTTTTTTTACAGAACTTTAAACTTATAATTTTCTTTTTAAAAGAATTCGCCCCATGAATACAACCACCCCACTTGTAGTTCTGAAGGTTTTTCTGGTTAATCTGAAAGTACAGATTAACTGGGAAAGAAGAATAAAATCCAATAGTTCCCATATTGTATTTTGCTCTTTGCATTTGAGCATTGTTATAGTTTGAGCAGTAGAGAAGGATTCATCAGAAACTTTGGCTTTATCTTTCTTCTAAAAAAAAAATTGGCTTGTCAGATTGAATATAGTTGAAACATTTCTTCAAATCTAGTCACTCTTTACATCAGACTCTCCCTAGGTTTTCTTTTTTTGCCACCATAGACTAATATGGCTTTCCTACAATATCAACAAGAGTCTCCATAATAATCACAGTTGAAAGAACAGAATGGATATGAATACTGCCTTTCAAGAACAAGCTGCGTATTTTTCTTCTGAAAAACATCCAAGCTGATTTTTTTTGAGCAGCTAACCTTGACATTTAGCACAGCTGTCAGGTTGAGTCAATCCATCTGGGGGCAGCCATCTCTGTGACTGATTAGGAAACCCTGGAGACCAACAAATCCAGTTAGCATCCAAACTTTTATCGGGCAGAATTTAATACAGTACTATATACTATATATTTTTATATTTTGTTCATCATGCTTAGGACATGAATCCTTGAAGATTGCGTTATGTTTGGCAATCAGGTGTCCTCTGGGCAATGGAGTGGTCATTAGCAAATCCTTTCAATCCAGAAGCACTTTTGTTAGCTTTGTAGGTGCTTCTGACATGAATACAGATGGAAGTGTTGGGATGTAAATTTTAATATTAATTTACATACAGTAATACTTCAAGCTCTAATCCATGGAAAGATTTGTTTGGTTTTGGCTTAGTGTATTGTGTGAAGCCAGGGTTGTCCTCCATTTTTTAATCACATGAAGGGAATATTTCAAATGATGCCTCTTTTCTTGGACCAACAGGTCTCACTTCTGTTTTTCTCTTCTCATCATACACCTTTTTTGATAAATAGCTAACTATTGTAAAACCTTGTTTAAATAATTCAATTGACTCTTGGATATCTGACTGAGCAATTTTACTTATTTGAATTATAAAAGTGCTTTTTTGGTGCTTTCTTCATTGCAAAGATTGGAACTTTTTCCTGAAGGTCCACAGTCTGGGCCAGGTAATGCTTGAATGAGATAGTTCAGGCTAACCGGCCACTTCAGTGTCACAGTGAAGTACCTTTATTAACTTCAGCCTGGAGAATATGCATTCTCCAATGGGAGCCAGTCTAGAAAATGTTAGTACTATATGCAGAACAGCAAAAACCTTTGGAAAAATGGTAAACTTATTTATGAGTGTGTGTTTCTGTGTGTGACATACTAGAAGATATATATAGTTTTGATCCTGCTAAAATTAAAATGTACAGTATTTTGCAATAATAAGTTTTGGTTCATCACTCAATGCCTTAATTAAAATTGTGCATTTCCTAATACTGTCAGTGCTGCTTATAATGCTGTGCGTTACTGGTGCAAAAGTTTAGGTATATTAAGTTTGATAACCCCAAAGTTTGGGGGTATCATACACATTTCCTTAAACTGCAAAGTATCCTTCACTCGGCTATTGCACAATCTCTTGTTTCTAGTAACTACCAGTATATAATTTCATGTTATTCAAGGTAGTGGTATGTGTGGATTTCATGGCTGGAGATTTTTTAGCTTCTTCTGAATTATAACATCAAAATCAGCCATCCGCTTCACAGTTTTAGAGGTATTTTCATTGTTCAACTGACCTGAAGTACCACAAAGTTCTAACTTTTGAAAAGTAGGCGTACTCAAAATAGTAACAAGTCTTTTCAGAACATTTATCAGTAAAAAGAATAAATCACAATTGACTGGGTTCACAACTCATGTTAAACATAAACCATGGTTTATAATGTGCAGATCCAAAATTAAACAAGCTTAGTATAATATAGAGATCCAATATCTCTCTCTCTGTGTATGCAGATTCTAGAAGGCCTTCTTGAATTGGACTTAAACATAGAATTGAGAAGAAAGGATTGTTAGGTCCCCAGGCATCATACATCATAAAAGTGGTTCAAAGCTTGCTTTGAAGTCATGCCCCTGGTGACTTTTTTTCACAAGATATAGATACATATTTCAATCTCTCTTATCATTAGCTAAATACATTTCTGAAACAAATATTTAGTAATGAGCAAGTTTATTTATCTTTGTTTTATGTCTGTTATGGAAGAATATTCTTCAAGAAATATGAATGAAAAGTATGCTGTTGGAGAAAAAACAGGCTTCTGGAATTCTTTCCGGGTCCATATAGTCAGCAAGGACTATATATTTGTGTGTAGATGTCTTCTGGAAGCATCAGGCTTCATGACAAGTGTGTGTGTGTATGGGTGTTACAAAGAAGCTGCTGCCAATACTCCTAGCTACTGCACACCTGCCTTTCCCATAAGGGTGCATTACAAGAATTTTTCAGGTATCTTTTTTTCTCTGCAGCTTCTAGCTCAAGGGTGTCCATCCTTGGCAACTTTAAGACTTGTGGACTTCAATTCTCAGAATTCAGCAATGCTGGCTGGGGTATTCTGGGAATTGAAATGCACAGGTCTTAAATTTGTCAAGGTTGAACAACCCCTGTTCTAGCCTGTTCTGACCTGTTTTTGAACTCTTTTTCACTGGCTTCTCCTTTCTCACTAAAGGGATAGAACCCCTTTACCCAATTTCTTTCTGACTCTCCATTGTGTGGAAAAAAATGTTTCTCTTTCAAGAAAGATCAGTGAACCATAGACTACATTCTGATCTAAGTCTGGCTTCAACCATGCTGATTATATATTGTTCATAGCATTTACCTTGAGTTAACATGTTTTCACTAGAATAGAATGCAGCAGTTTCTGCAGTAGTGTCAAACATGAAAGATCAGGTCCACGCATGAAGGTCCAATCAAACTAATTTATTGCTAATCATATCTATGCACAACTAATGATTAACACTGCTTGGGATTAGATAAGAGTCAACAGAATTCAAGGGGAAGTTGGACTTAGTTTGCTTGTACTGTGTAGGGATTCTAAGCTGATCCCTCTTTTAACTCCGCCCCCAGGTTCTGCCACTCCTCCTATAAGTGGAGACGAAATAACAGGAGCAACGCTGTGCATAAGCCCTGCCCTTTTTGTAGGTGAATTGTGACATAGCATATGAAAGGAGTGGAGCTTGCAGCAATGGTAACATTTTTTGTTATTCTGACAATAGCTGCAAGCTCCTGGGGATGCCACTTCCTCCGTGGAAGAAAATACATTATCTTTGCTTTCTTGCATTATAACTATTTGGGCCATACTGAGAAAAATGAGATTTTTTTTTTTCTGGAGGAGATCTAGAAGGATTTAGGACAGTGATGGCGAACCTTTTCAGCACTGAATGCCGAAAAGGGAGCGTGCATGCGCGTGTACCTGGATTGCAACCCGGAAGAGGAGCTGAGCAGGGCTCATGCGCACGCTCAAAAATGAACTTCCAGTTTCAGCTACTGAACTTCTGGTTTCAACCAGCTACTCTTCCGGGTTTCTGGCGTGCATGTGTACGTGACAATCAGCTGGCTGGTGCGCATGCTCACGCAGGCAAATGGAAGACCAGCTCTTCTAGTTTCTGGCACTGCCACATGCAAAAAGGCCAGCTGATCGTTGTGTGAGCATGCGCGCCAGAAACCCGGAAAAGGAATGGGTAATGCCGTGCATGCCAGGTGACATGGCTCCGTGTGCCACTTTGGGCACACGTGCTATGGGTTCGCCATCACGGATTTAGGAGATTAAAAAAAGGGGTTGGTTGAGCTGAATAACACAGCTTCCATAGTCAAGGGCCTTCACAAGATACTACTGAATGATAACCCACACTGGAAATAGTTGCAAGGTTGGTTGTTTTTGGGAATATAAAAAAAAAATTATCAGTGCATCTGAAGTGTACTGGTTTACAAATAAAATGTTTCAACTCAGTAACATTTGTCCATGATTATGTGCAAGCCTGTGTTACTGGCTTTCCATTTTAGAGAACTAAGGTGAAGGAAGTAGAGGAAATGAGCATTTTGCATTTGTATAAGGAATTCCAAGTTGTACAAATGGGGTTTCTATCTTGGAAAAGAAAGACAGACCTTTTGTTTGTTTTGAGCTTGATAGTGTGTTTGAACACGTCTGCCGACATTCACAGAATGAGAGAATACTCCAGCCTGACAAGGCAGCCAACGGCATAGCTGATGATTAATTGCCCTTTTTAAATTGCAATTATGTCACTCATCAAAACCTATGAACATTAATTCCCGATTTGCTGCACCAAGAGCTAAACAGAATGTAGGGCTGTTAGACTTGTCTGACTTCAGGGACACTAGCAAAATGTAAGTGCCAAAAAAAAAGAAACCTTAGCCTGATGAATTCTTTCTGTGCTGCATTTTTAAAGAAGAAAAAAAATCTTATCTGTGTCCTCCTTAAGACCCTCTCTTCCCCAGTTTTAGCTTCCTTCATTAACCTTGCTGCCAAAAGTAGACAGGCTACTTAGAGAGAGTGGATAACTTTCCTTAATTCATTGCTTCAGCAGTCTAAAAAGAATCACATGCTCTTGTTACAATTTCTGTGTTGTCACCCGGGTTGTCACCTTCGGGTTAGAGATGTGTAGGAACACATCTTGCTGATATGCATGGACTGCCTGAAATGATGTGGAATCATCCCCCCTATCTGCAGCCTGGTTAGTGCTTAGGAGAGAGGATGATGCAACCCATCATTTTAGAATAACTAACTAATGTTAGTATTGCATCCTTAGGTACAATGGTGGCTGGCTGGGGAATTCTCCGAGTTGAAGTCAACACATCTTAAAGTTGCCAAGTTTGAAAAACATTGCTGTAGACCAAATTTAATGTCAGCATTCTTACATCAGTGATATTTTGGTTGGGTAATCAAACAATGACGTTATGAATCTAAAACACAGAATTTTTGCTATTATAACCTGGGCTACCGGTTACATTTTTATTGTGAAGAAAGATATGATCTTTTTGAGTTCTGCTCTTGAATATAATCTCTAAAGGTATCACAAAAGTAGCATCGGAATTGTTTCATATTGTTTTAAGGAACGAGAATAAATACTCTGTTTAAAAAAAACACCATTCTTTAAAAAAGTTTTCTACTTTCCCTCCTCCAAGTTTGTCAGATTGGTTTTTTTTTAAAATGCTTTTAAGTAATTAAAGTATAAAGCTTTTAGGAATCAATGATGTGTGCTTCTAAAGCTTTGTTGTGCCATGTTCCCTTTGGTGGCTGCATAATCCCCTGTTCCCTCAGGCAGATGTATGTGAGAACAAACTCAAGACACATTATGGGAAGACTACTTTTTGAAAAAAACTGACAGATGGTATGCAAGATGCAGGGCTGGGTGTTATTTGAAAAGATCTACTATTCCCAGTTATTGGTGTACGGGGGTTGTGATGACTTTTTCTAAAGACCAGTCAGACCACAGATTACAGAATAATTTGGGAACCAATCAATAGCCTTAAACTATTGTATAGTTCACTCAAATATACTCATATATAGGTGGTTCTCATTGAAGAGTCACTTGCTCAATGATAGTTCAAATTTTCAAAGGCACTGAATGAGTGGTAGTTATGAGTGAGCCATAATTTTGGGAATGGGCCCTTTTTTTTTCAGCACCATCATAATTTTGAAAGTTTGCTGAACGAATAATGATTTCAAAAGTTGAAGACTATTTTTACTTTAGAAATTTAATATTTTAAGTAATCTTGCAATCTTACTATCATCATACTATAGTAATAATATCTATATATGCTTATTTATTTGCATGTAATTAATATGTTCAGGATAGTAAGTTATGGATCTATAGATAGCATATGTTGCATTTGTGCAGTTATGTAATTATTATGCAGCTGGTCCAAGTTTCACACTTATTTTAAAAAGTAGAATAATAAGTGAGCTAATTCATACAATTATGTATGTGTTTGTGTAGAAGAAAAAAAAATTCTCTCTTTTATTCTACTTGAATTGACACATGACAGACCATGTAAATAGATGCCTAATTCTTTCAGGTTGCATTTGGGTATATAAAGGCATTGCCAGCGATTGGTGATTTGGCTACTTAGTATTCAGAGTATTATGGCTCAATTTAAATTGAATCAACCCAAAAATTAACCCCAGAGTCTACCAAAATGTTAAAACATAAGGTTTCTTATTTAGCAGGGAGATTTATTATTATTCTGGAACATATTGTAGTACATTCAATGTCCTTATTTGTTCTTAAGGAAAAATAATTATTATCTATGTACATACTTACCACTTGCTTATCCAAACAGATTCTGACGGATGTAGATTTCATTATTTTTAGTAAGAAAAGCTCTATATGGGGCTGCCCTTGAAGGCCACCTAGAAGCTTCAGCTGGTGCAGAATGCATCATTGCTGGCAGTCATGGGCATGCCTTGATGTGCTCATGTAACACCTCTGGTTTGTGAGTTGCATTGGTTGCTAATTTGCTTCCAAGTGTGAATGGAGGTTGCAGATCATTACCTATAAAGCCTTACATGATATAGACTCTGTTTACTTGTCTCCCATAGCAATATCCAGTCTAGTTGGGTTGGTGTCCTCTGTTCCATTGATTAAATAATGCCATCTATTGGGACCTTGGAAATCCACCTTCTCTGTACAATACCTACACTCTGGAATGAAGTTCTCCCAAGATCTGGATGGCCTCCACCCTGCTGTTGTTTAGAAGAGCCTCTTTGTCTACGTCTTTGATGAAAAGAATGAAGATTCTTTACTTCATTCCTATCTGGTCTGTTCTTACCATTTTTTTTACTGGCTCTTCTTGTATTTTTCTTGTTGCAGATTTAGTGAGCCGCCCAAAGTCACTGGGAGTTTAGCTGCATATAAAGTCTATATGCATAATGATACAAATAAGAAAGAAGGTTAACAAGTAACATCAACAACAAAAAGAATATGAGAACATAACTGCTATCGATTACCTAATATTTTGCTTTCCAAGAAATACATATCAGAACACAACCCATCAGTGGGGGTGTTAAATTTATATTTACTGACAAAGAAATAAAGGGAGTATAGTATAGATCTATTTCAAGCTATTTAGCTCTCATCAGCTACCGGTAGCCATACCCTTCTGGGATTCAAACCCGGACTGCTTACATATTAGGTAGATGTATTAACCTCTAAGCCATGGGCTCTCCTAGCTTTGTCGGCTACCAGGGGAGAGATTAAGTGTTTTTTATCAGGGCAACCTGGTCTACCCAAATATGGGACAGAGCATACTTCTTCTGCTTTTGCCTTTCAGCCGCAATCCAGGAGCCTTCTCAGGCAGTCGCTTTTGCGTCTTTGTCACGAAAGCGACTGCCACGAAAGGGCAAAAGTGGCAGTAGTATGCTCCATCCCATATTTGGGTAGACCAGATTGCCTTGATAAAAAAAACACTTCATCAATGGGGGCTCACTGTATCTATTCCCTGGGCTTTCATGAAAAAGGTTTTATGGTTTAGGTTTTATGGTTTAGGTTTTAACAGTTTCATGAAGTTCAGTAGGTTGAGAGCTAATCTGATCTCAGGAGGATAAAGAAGGTACTGAAGCCCAAGATGTCTTCTTTCTTTGGCCCCTGAAGATAATAATCTATAATTCTTGATATTATTGACTGAACAGTAGCCACTGGGAGAACATAGTCCACTAGATGTCGTGTAGGGCTTTAAAAATGGCAACCAGCATCTTGAATTGCAACTGGAAGCAAACTTCCCAAACCAAAAGGACATTCTTCCCTCCTCTTCCCTCCTTGCAATTTGTAGATATAGATTGAGAAAAGTCTAGAGAAAAGACTAAATAAAGTTCAAGGATTCTCAGAGCAATCTTTGCTGATTGAGAGACAAAAGCAATTGCTCATTTTTGGTTTAGATTGATTTTCTCAAAGCATACTGATAAGTTTATTTTATGACTTATAAATTAATTACAGTTTCAAAACCTTTGTCCATAGTTCACAAAGGTCTAAGGACTGCATTAAGGCTGAAAATGTAGTGTTTTATTAGGTTCTTTTATCTGTCTGACATTTCATTTTTACTGGCTGAATGACAAATGGTTTTTTCGCCAAACCCTTTTGTTTGGAGGCATGCTGATCATTTCAAGGTAAAATGTGGCCTATTTATCATGAGCATTAAAGTTGTGTGAATGAAAGCACTTGACAAATAAATTCAATGCAAATTGGAATCTCTGAAATTGTACATCTTTAAAAAATTCATACTCAGAATATATAAACTTCATTCAGTCTGTTTTGCTATAATATAGTCCTTCACTATTCAGGCAATGTATATTTTTTGCATATGCACAGTGTATAATTCATTTATTTGCAAAAACTGTATTTAGAGTTGAGCCAGTTTGAGATAAGTGGCTCAACTTATCTCAACACTCAATAAGTGTTGACCAATTGGTGATCAGTAAAAATACTTTGGCTACCTACTGTGCAGTAGGTAAGATGAGATAACGGTAAGCATTTTAATTTGATCCAGGATGGCGTCAGGATAGAGATGTGTTTTTTATCTGGCCGAAGATGTGGTTATCTGATTGATAGATTTTGACCAAAGGTATATCTCTAGGGACATGGTGGCTCAGTGGCTAAGATGCTGAGCTTGTCAATCGAAAGGTCGGCAGTTCAGTGGTTCGAATCCTTAGTGTCATGTAGTGCCATGTAACGGAGTGAGAGCTCCTGTTACTTGTGCCAGCTTCTGCCAACCTAGCAGTTCGAAAGCACGTAAAAAATGCAAGTAGAAAAATAGGGACCACTTTGGTAGGAAGATAACAGTGCTCCGTGAGACTTCAGCGTTTAGTCATGACTATGGGGACGTATTCAGACAGTGCTGGCTCTTTGGCTTATAAGCAGAGATGAGCACCGCCCCTAGAGCTGGAAATGACTAGCATGCATACGTGGGGGAACCTTTACCTTTAGATCTCTTTAATGCAGTCAAGATCTTAGCAGACTTGTGTATTTGGAATCTAGCAGATGGAGACTTTAACAGTCTCCAGCAGTTGCATTTATTTTTTGAAGATATTTCTTCTAAGGATTGATCCTTCCCTTATGCAAATGTGTTATGCCTTCCATATGCTGCCAAGAAGGTACCCACTTGGTTGGCATAATAGTTCTTTGTTCAAAATCTGTGCTGTGTTCTCCCTGAACAACTAAGTTCAAATAAACCTATTTGTGCTGCTCATTACTGCTTGTCCCTTGCCTCTCTAAAATTTGTTGTAAGTCCAAGGGGCTCTTTCTTAGAACACAGAAGTAGAAGGGCAATTAGGTACTATAATAATTAATCTAAATTTCTGCTTGTGGCATTCATTGTCGTTTTGGCATTATTGTATTCACACTATTATTGCAAGAATGACATGTGAGAGATGATTGCATGATTGTTGCTAGACAACATAGTATGTATGGATGGCCCAATCCATTAGATATTAGTCAGTGGTTCTCCTGTCTCAGAAGCCTTTTCGGTTTTTTGATAGTTTCTGTTGCCACCAGTCTTCCAGAGGGCACCTCACCTGGCCTCAGGCCTGTGTACTAAGATCAGTTTGTCTTGAGTTTTTACAACTTATGCTGCCTTTCTAGCAATTCTTTGCCACGAAGTCTTATAAAAAGACATTGGCAGGATGATTCAAATTAATATTACAGGTTATAATAACATTCTAGAGAAAATATGGTATCTTCATACACAGCTTAAAACATAGATAAAAGCCTGAGGTTTCACCCTAATTTTATAATTTCTTCAAAGAAATAATGGTACAACATAAAAAAACCAAAAACCTTAATACTAATTCCTCATCAGATTTTTAAACTTCTTTTTGCAAAACTAGAATCCCCTTGAAGCAAATGTCCCTTCTGCTTTATTTTACCTGGCCTTGCTTTATTATAGAAATTCCAAGCTTTAATCTGAAAGAAGATAAGGAATAATATCAACATCAGTTTTATATCATGATAGAGAATCTCCATAGACAAAGATAGGGAATAATATAAGTTATTATATTATAATAATATAATATAATAATATCTGAGGCTCATTGGAGCCTCAGATAGCTCAACTGGCTGAATAGCCTGTTATTAACATCCAGCTGTCTGCAATTACACCAATTCGAGGCTCAAGGTTGACTCAGCCTTCTATCCTTTCTGGTAGGTAAATTGAGGACCCAGTTTGTAGAGGCAATAAGCTGACTTTGTATAAAAAATATACAAAAGTATGAAGGCTATTGCTTAACGCCTTGTAAGCCGCCCTGAGTCTCCGGAGAAGGGCGGCATATAAATCTAATTATAAAAAAAAAGTTCCATACTTCTCTCAGCTTTTTCTGAGTTGTCCATTAGTTTTGAACTGACCAACATTTTTCTGTATTACAAGGAAAGGGAAGAGCTGGGGTAATAAATAAATAATAAATAAACCTTATTGTTATTGTATGTGTATACACAGTATACACATACAACGAAATTTACTTGACACCAAAAGACCAGGTCCAACACACATAATCCCCAAACACACTCCCACCCACCACAATTCCCCACCCTAAACCACCCAAACATCCACACAACAGACCAAGTAATACTGTCCAACAGCTCACTGATGATGGCCCTTTAGTTCATTGTTGAGTGCAATTATAGCTCTAGGATAAAAAACTATTCGAAAATGTGTGGTCCAAGTTTTAATTGTTCTGTATCTTCTGCTAGAAGGCAACAGTCCAAAAAGATTGTAAGCAGGATGGGAAAAGTCTCTGAGAATGTTATGCAACTTCCTGAAACAGCGAGATTCGAAGATGTTGTCCAGGGCTGGTACCTGGGGTCCGATAATGATTCTCTGTAGAGCTTTTTTGTCCGCTACAGAGTATGCTTCCGTACCATGCAAGAATGTATGTCAGGACACTCTCAGTGATGCTGCGATAGTAGGACAGAAGTAGATGCTGAGATACATTTATCTTCCTGAGCATTCTCAGGAAGTACAGCCTCTTCTGTGCCTTCTTCACAAGCATGTTAGCATTCATAGTCCATGAGAGGTCCTCCGAGATATAAGTGGTCAGAAATTTAAAACTACCCACCCTCTCCACTTCCTCACCATTTATGTACAGTGGTAGGTGTACATCTCTCTTCTTCCTGAAGTCAGTTATAAGTTCTTTAGTTTTTGTGGTGTTAAGTGTGAGATTATTTTCATTACACCACAATGTCAGCCCTTGTACCTCCTTCCTGTAAGCAGACTCATTGTTCTTATTAATGAGCCCTACCACTGTTGTGTCATCCGCAAATTTAATAATTGCGTTCGTGTTATACAGTGGGGTGCAGTCATGCGTATACAAGGAATAAAGGAAAGGGCTTAGCACACAACCCTGTTGCTAATTTGACCCCGTACATGTTTAAGAGACCTATTCCACATAATAGTAATGCCTTCTCCATCACTAGTTCCGTAGGAATATGCTTTTCACAGCGTGTCCGTATGTTTACTTCCATAGGAACTAAAGATTTTGCTTAAATTATTGCTCAGGCATCATAATATCTCTGCAACAGGTCAAGCCAGCATATTGATGTGCATTTGCCTACAAAGTCAAAAGGTCACAACAGCTCATAATGCCACAACAGGATATGAGAATGTTTAATCCTTAAAACACAAGAACACTTTCAAAGTTACATTTTTCATAATGTTCAGTCAAGTTATGGAATTCTCTACTGACAGATGTGTGGGAGCAATTAATTTAATTCTATAAATTCAAGGAGCAGAGGTCTACCAGTAGCTATTAGCAATAAGGAACTACAATATTCCAAGGCAGAATAGTTCTGAATATCACCGGCTTGGGATAAAGCATTTTCTTATGAACTACTGTACTTAGTGGCATCTGCATAGTTATCATTGGAAAGGAATATTTGCTTAGATTGCTTTCCCTGAGTACACATTTTGTAAAGCCTAGCCAATACCTAGAGCTGTGAAGGGAGAGAATAAGGATAAAAGACTGAACAGTTACAGATTCCTTTGGTTTATGTGGATTGGTTAATATTGTAAATTGATTGTTGATTGGTTACTATTGATTGATGTTGATTGGTTAATACTGTAAGTTGTCTGGTCACTATGCCACAGTTGAGCAACTCTGTCATAAATTTGTTTAACAAATAAATAATTCTCACAAAGGCCATGTTAGAAAGATTCATTTTTGTTTGAAGAGCTTTAACTTCTCATGATGACAACCCCTGTCAAAATAAACATCCATTCCATAAATGTTAACATTTCCCCAAAATCCGGAGCAAGAAATTTACGAAAATGTTTGCTTTTTGTTGTATTCAAGGTGTAGTTAATTTCTCAGTTCATAAATAAAAAATGATACAAAGCCACTGGAGAAAGTTTCTTAGAGGAAAATACCTTGCTTTCATTATTTGATTATAGTAATGAAACAAAAGAAGCAGGCTTAACTTCCACTTTTTGTCATCCTTTCATGCCAGCATAAAACGGGTATTAAACAAGTAATATTTCCTATCAAGTTTTGAATATTTTGAAGGTATTCAGTTAACGCTAATGTTGATTTAATAAGGTTTCCTCATTTTCTTTCTTCCCTTCTACCCTACTGCCATCCCTCATCTCCTAATTTGAAATGTCTAATTTTGTGCTTCACAGTTCTGAACACACAAAATTAGTGAGAGAAGGGAGGGGAGAAGTCTTGCCAGATACTGTCAGGGACTGAGTCAACAGGGACAGAAGGCTTATATGGCAACCTAAAGAGGTTCCCGATTAGATATGGCTTAATATATCAACCCTCAGAGTTGTTTGTGATGCTACTAGACAGAAAATAGTTTTCTTTTTATTGTATATATGTAAAGAGTGAAAGAGATGAATTATTTATTTTATTTTATGTAATTTGTATGCCGCTCTATCTCCGTAGACTCAGGGCGGCTCACAACAAATAAAATACAAACCTGACAAACATAGAATACATACACAAAGTATGCAAATATATAATTATATAATTTAAAACATATTAAAACCCACTAAAATAATCAACCCCCTCAGTCCAGGTTGGCGATGTAAACAGCCATGTTTTTAATTCACTGCGGAAGGTGTGAAGGTCAGGAGCCAAACGAAGCTCCAGGGGGAGTTGATTCCAAAGAGTGGGAGCACCCACAGAGAAAGCTCTCCTCCTGGGGGCCGCCAGCCAGCATTGTCTAGCCGATGACACCCGGAGAAGGCCCTCCCTGTGAGAACGTACCGGGCGATGGGCAGCTGTTGCTGGCTGCAGATGGTCTGACAAATATCCTGGGCCTAAGCCATGTAGGCTTTATAGGTCATCACCAGCATTTTGAATCTCACCCGGAGGGCAACCGGTAACCAATGCAAGTCGCGTAGGAGGGGTGTAACATGGGATTATCGGGACCTTCCCATCACAACCTGTGTGGCCGCATTCTGCACCAGCTGAAGCCTCTGAGTGGTCCTCAAGGGCAGCCCCAGGTAGAGAGCATTACAGTAGTCAAGACGGGAGGTGACTGGCGCATGAGTTACTGTGTGTAGAGCATCTCGATCCAAATAGGGATGCAACTGAAGCACCAGACGAATCTGGGCATACGCCCCCCCTGGTCACGGTTGTTATATGATCATCTAAACTCAACCGTGAATCCAGGAGGACACCCAAGTTGCGTGCTCTGTCTATGGAGGCAAAACTTCACCCCCTATAGCCAGCGATGGAACCTCTCCTTCAGATCGAGATTCCGGTACCCACAGCCACTCAGTCTTGGCAGGGTTGAGCCGAAGCCTGTTCCTCCCCATCCAGACCCATACTGCTTCCAGGCACCAGGACATCACGTCGAGGACATCACTGGGTTGGTTCGGGGTGGATATAAAAAGCTGAGTATCATCAACGTACTGATGGCACCTCACCCTGAAACCACAGATGATCTCCCCTAGTGGTTTCATATAGATGTTGAACAGAAGGAGTAAGAGAACCAACCCTTGCGGCACCCCACAAGTGAGGGGCCTCAAGGTAGATCTCTGCCCTCCTGCCAACACCACTTGCATCCGACCCGAGAGATAAGAGAACCACCGTAAAACGGTGCCTCCCACTCCCAACCCCTTGAGGCGCCGCAGCAAGATACCATGGTCGATGGTATCACAAGCCGCCAAAAGATCTAATAGGATCAGAACAGAGGAATAACCTCAGTCCTGAGCCCTCCAGAGATCATCCCCCAGCGTGACTAATGCCGTCTCCATGCTGTATCCAGGCGTGAAACCCGATTGGTATGGATCAAGGTACTCTGCTTCATCCAGGGCCATCAGGAGCTGACGTGCCACCACGGTCTCAACAACCTTCGCAAGAAAGCGAAGGTTGGAGACTGGATGATAATTACTGAAAACAGCCGGATCCAAGGCAGGTTTCTTGATGAGGGGCCTCACCACCTCCTCCTTCAGAGCAGCAGGAAAGGTTCCCTCCTCCAAGGAGGCAGTTATCACCACCTGGATCCAGCCTCGTGTCCCCTCCCGAGCTAAATAAACCAGCCAGGAGGGACACGGGTCCAATACATATGTGGCCGCACTCAGCTTCCCCATGACCCTGTCCACTTCTTCTGGGGTGACAGGATCGAAATCTTCCCAAAGTAGAAGACCTGCCTCCTCCTCCTCATTGACTCTGTCCAGTCAGAGTCCAAGCCGTCCCGAATCTGAGCGATCTTGTCCAGCAGATGCTGCTAAACTCCTTGGCTCGCCCTCGCAAAGGGTCTTCCCTCACCCTTTGATTCAAGAGGGAGCAGGACACCCTGAACAGGGCAGCTGGGCAATTCTCTGCAGACGCGATGGTATCAGAGAAGTAGCGGCCCGTGTAAACGACCTTAACTGAGATCGATCAGATTCAGAATGACTGGCTCTCCAACAACTCTCTAGGCCTCTCCTACGTCGCTTCATCCCCTGGAGCTCCTCGGTAAACCAAGGGGCTAACCGGGATCTGCATCGTGTCAGAGGCCACAAAGAAACGACCAGGTCGAGGGCCCCGGTAGCAGCCTCATCCCAGGCATCGACCAGATCCGCGACCGGGGCATGGGAGAGAGAGAGAGGCATCATCCCAAGCTCCGCCTGGAACCTCTCTGGGTCCATCAAGCGCCTGGGGCGGAACCAGGCTTACTAAGACTTTAATTTAAAATTACATGAGATATGTTACATGTCCTCTTTTTGAGTGTAATGGGGCAACACACAAAGACACACACAACCTTTTTAATTAGGAAATTGTGATTATTGGTTTTTGTAAATGATTATTTTAATGTTCCAAATTTATTGTTTGTATGTATTTATGAATCTACACACACACACACACACACACACACTCTTTTGGAGCAAATAATGTTATAAAAAACATAGAAAAGAAGTAATAAATACAAAGCTAAAGAAAATATAAAGACAGGAAACAACAAAAGAAAAACTAAGTCTACCAAATAAACATTCTCAAGAGAATGGAGTCAGTCTGGTAAGATTCTTGTAAATAGGCTTGTTACAATAAAGAAATCATGTTGATCAGCTTCCAGTATCATTTTGATTCCTCATGCTTGATAATATCTCTATAAATATATTAACTAGCCAACAACACTCTTTCTAGAGTGAATGCATAAAATCCAGAAAATGATATACGCTTTCCTTTTTCACATTCATACATTCCTTAAGCCAAAGAACAAATATCTGGTCAGCATACTTCAACCCAAGCCTAAATATGCCTTGCACTTCTCAAATTTTGCTCATCACACGTCTCAGGCCTTTTCGCTGAAAATTGTGACACTTTTCTAAATACTTAACAAACGAACACCGTGTAATTTTGGTGTTCCTTTTTGGTATCATTCCATTTGTAAGGGTGTAATAGTTTTCACCGATAGATGCAGAATTCACACACAGTAAATAAATTGCCAACTTACTTCATGAGGTAACCATACCTACATTTAAAATGTCTCTAGTTAGACTATGTCTACCTTCAGCATGTGATTTTTAATATTTTTATAGTATTTGTTACTTCCTTTTTCATCAGTTTTTTTCTTGGACATTAACAGAAAATGTTTATAGCATTCATTTCCATTTCATTCTTTCATATATTACTATCATTCCCACACAAATCTCTGAAATAGTCCTTCCAGCAGAAAATAACTTGTTTCATTTCAAACCATATAATCACTTTTATTTTAGACTTCAGTCACTCTGCTGGAGGCTCCTTGTTTAGTCTCCACTAACTTTCAACACAAATTGCTTTGTGTTTTCTGTGCAGCATTTAATCTTAACCAATATTTGTTCTATTTAACTACATTCTCTGTAGCTATCTTTTTCTTTGCATGCTCATTATACAGTATCTACATTATGATACGGTCATGTTACAACCATTTTTTCTTATCCACAGCTTGTTTTATTTCATCATTATTCCACCAACCATCTTTTTACCTTTGTGTAACCTTGCAAGTAGTCCTCAACTTACAATATCTTGCTTAAACATTGTTTAAAATGATGTTGGGCCCTGTACAGCCACTTTATAGCTCATAAAACACTTCTGGCTTTTATAAAATGTCATGCAACACCTCGTTCCCCACCCCCCCCAATTATGTGACCACATTTTGGGTGCCTGGCAACCAGATCACCTTTACAAACAGCTGCAGCCTCCCACAGTCACATGACTGCAATTAGTGGAAATTTTTTTTTGCCAGTTTCTAGCAAAAAAACATCCATTCAGAATAATGGGTTCACTTATGACTGTAGCACTTATGTCACAATCTCAGTGATTTATTTAATGACTGCTGCAAAAAATGTCATAAAATCGGGTCCTGTCATGTGAGTGCCTCAGTTTGAATTACAACCAAAAATCTGGCCCCAATTGAGGACTACCTTTATGGTCTTCTGCAGCATCTGTGTAAAGTTTCCTTCATCTTACTTTACATCCATCTTGTCTAGTGTTTATTCCATCCTCTAATGCTTTTTCATATAGGACCTACAGTAAATATTTTCTGTTTCTGCATTATTTCTGTTTTTGTTCTCATTTTTAAAATACTTCCATTTTCTTCCATGTTCCTATTTCCCCAAGATCCATTCTTTACATTAGTGAATAATAACCTTTCCATGTTGTTCTTATACCCTTCACTAACTTTCTCATGCTTTCATCATAAACAATCTTAATTGTTTTATGCTTTTCCATTCATTCCTTTTTCATGTTAAGCAGATCAATAAGTTTATGTTTAGAGGATGTATTTAAAATAATTTTGTGTATGTGACGGATTGTCTTGTCCTTCTACTATCACCCCACCATCCAAACCTTTTCCATTCAGATATTTGGCTTTGTATTATTTATTTCTTCAATTTGTATTGCCACCCATCTCAAACCAATGAGAGCTTGGCTCGAGGCTCATGATTTAATTAGGGCATCCGAAGGGAACCCTGACAGATTCTGAGTGGCAAACAATCATAAAAACAATTAAAGTAAAAAAAAAATTAAATACAGGTAGTCCTTGACTTACAACAGTTCATTTAATGACAGTTTGAAGTTACAACAGCACTGAAAAAAGTGACTTATGACCATTTTTCACACTTATGACCCTTGCAGTATCCCCAAGGTCACGTGATCAAAATGACGCTTGGCAACTGACTCCTATTTATGATGGTTGCAGTGTCCCAGATTCATGTGATCCCCTTTTGCAACCTTCAGACAAGGGAAGTCAACGGGAAAGCCAGATTCATTTAACAACCATGTTACTGACTTGATAAGTGTAGTGATTCACTTAACAACTGTGGTAAGAAAGGTAAAATGGGATAAAAATTTAACCAATGCCTCACTTAGCAATATAAATTTTGGGCTCAGTTGTAGTCGTAGGTTGAAGACTACCTGTACATATAGCAGCCAAGAGATATTATAGTTAACATAATCAGGAAACAGGGCTCTCCGCTCACTTGGGAGTTCATACACAGCCTGGGCATATAGCCAAGTCTTCAAGGCCTTCCTCAAGCCCACCAGGTTTAAGGCCATATTAATCTCGGTAGGGAGGATGTTCCAGAAGGCAGGCCCTACAGCAGAAAAGACATACCTCCTGCTCCCCACCAGCTGACATTCTTTGGCTGACGAGATTTGGAGCATGCTCCTCCTGCCGGACCTGATTGGACTTGTAGAAACGACAGGAACATGATCCCTTAGGTAATCCAGTCCCAAGTCACGAAGGTCTTTGAGGGTGACAAGCAGCATCTTGAATTCCACCCAGAAATGCAACCAATGCAGCTCCAAGAACAACGGTGTTCCATGTGCTGAATAATCAACACCTTTTACATCTTGTGCAGCTGAATTCTGCACCAGCCGCCACTTTTGAGTGCTCCTCAAGGGCAGCCCCAATGTATAGCACATTGCAGTAGTCCGAACAGGAGATCGTAAAGGCACAAGTGACAATGAGATGATCCTCACTGTTTTAAAAGAATACTTCCGAATAAAGTCTCTGCATGTGCAGGATGACAGAGTTGCCAAGCTGACATTATGTACTGTTGAATAACTACATGGGATTTTTTTTATTTTTTTGTATTTCCGGGCTGCCAAATAAAGAGCGCTTTATTTGGCAGAAGACCTTAGAACTCACCAGCTGAACTTGACTAAAAGCTTCAAAAAGTTAGCCTGCAGTAGAAACATGTCACTAATTCATGGTAGGGTGTGGGAGGAGGAGGCCAGCGGTACTGTAGTGCAAGACCTTGGATTCATCTGGATTAACTACCTATGTTTTGGGGCATTAGAAGTAATAAAATACAATGCACACAGTATTGATCACATATGTTAATTATAAAGCATATATATTCAGAGAAATGTGGAAAACGGCTGTTCTTTTGAACCATAGCTTATACAGAAAAAAATGGTGTAGCATGTTAGTTAATATTTACAGGAAATACAAAATAAGTTTGAAATATTTTTTCAGAGAAAATGGATCTGCTTAATTTGGTTATGGAATCATCAACATTTAAGTGGCTTACAACCAATGGACACTTTGACAATTTAAAATGGTACATTAATTATAGGATACAATTATTCTTTCCTTGTTTTCACTTTAAATTAATGGCATGAAACATTTCTGATTAAATATCTAGGAAAACAAAGAGAAATTGGAATGGAATTGTAACTCCAGTTATAATACTATTATGCAGTTCACACTTGAGATCTTCGAATTACTCCTCTGTAATCGGAAAAGACAGAATTCTAATAATATTCAAATTAGTTAAGCGTTCAGTATCAGGTTAAAATTCTTCTCTTTAGAGGGCCTTTAAATTAACTTTTTTTTCCTCATTCACTAGATGTTTAATGCAGAATTGATATGCTTCTTTCATACTAGTTGTAGTGCTTGCTTTACGACTGGTTTTTTAAAGACCATTCACAATCATGATGGCCTTGAAACAGATACTTTACAGACCTGTAAAGTATTTCTGGTCATTGTAAAATTTACACCACCCCTGCCTCAGTCATGTGAATGTATTTTGGCTACTTGGCAATTGACACACATTTATGACTGGTTGCAAAGGCCTGTGATCATGTGATTGCCATTTACAATCTCTGCTGGCTTCCCCAGAAAGTCAGTGGCGAATCCAGCAAGGAAAGTTGCAAGCGGAGGGGATGGAAAATTCAAGCTTCATTCTCCCAGCTTGATGATGGATTCAGAATGGATCTTAAATTTGATTATAAAGCTAATGAACACCATTGTTCTGAAGGCATAGATAGTATTCAGAATGAGGGTGTTCACTAGCTTTATAGCCAGCTATGAAATCTGCTCCTGCAGCCCGTGGAAGGATTTCTCCCCGCCCCCATACCCTCCCTGAAGGCTATTGTAGCCTTCAGAATGATGGTACCGCTAGCTTTGCAGCAAGCTTTGATTCTGCTCCTGAAGCTTGTGGAAGGATTTCCTTCCTTGCAAGAAGGGTGAAGGGGAATCCTCCTGCAGGCAACAAGAGCAACTTGAAAGCTGGCTACAAAATTAGCAAAGCCAGGCTTGTTTGATGAAAGGAAGGCCTGCTGACAAAGCCTGCCATAGGATGACATTTGCTTGCTTTCTGGCTAGAAAAGGAACTAGACCCTGATGGGAGGGTCTAGTTCTAGTTGGTGGGAGCGTTTTTGTAGTAAGTAATAGATGAGATGCTAGCAGAGGAAGCAATTCGTAAACTTTTTTGAGTCAAGATCAAATGTTAAATATTTCTTTATTGAATGTGCATTATTTATCTTAAGACAATTCACTCCCAAATGCCTTTAAATGTTTTAGCTTTCTTGTCTATAAATTACGGGCCTGGATATGGCACAGATTTAAAGGTAGATTTTGTTATTGAAAGGACATAATGATAACTGGAGAATTCAGATGTGAAACTGCAGGCATTACCCTGATCAGATACACACTCAAACTCTTGTTTATCTCTTCTTTTTCAGCATATACCATAGTTCAGAGAGGCAGAAAATATAAACATAGGTTATGCTCTCTTGATTTTTTTCTTTTTCAAGATAGAAAAAGCCATGCAGACTTACTGCTTGCTTTTTTCACACATGCATATTTTGGTTTTCTACCTGTTAGTTTTCTTTAGGCAGCAAAATATTTTGACCTGCCTTGCCGTTGGTGTTTCATATACATGGCTGCTCCAAATATTTTTCTCTGAAGAAAAGCTAATTATGACTTCAGATAACTTTGGCTAGGATAGCATTGTGGCTCCTGGTTTTGTTTGATAGAAGGTGAGAGGTCTCTGAGTACCTATCAGAAAGGTAAAATGTTTTTTCTTCCTGTCTCAACATCACTTGTAATCCAGATGAATTCATTCCTTGTTTAGAAAGTCAGTTAGTAGGACTGTGGCAGTGATAGAAGTTTGCAAAATACTTTTTATGGGTTAAAAATCTAATAGAGACAAACAAGGGTAAATAAAACTATGCTGAAACTCTTTACAAATGGGATTGTAAAATGACAAGAAGCACCAGCAAAGAGAGAATATATTCAGAAACCAATTCAACTAGAGAAGATGAGGCAACAGACCAACTGTCAAATAGGAAGCAGCAAGTGTAGGTACAATGCTCCCTGAATTGTTTAAAATTGCAGGACAGAAGGCAGTTACAATGCTTTACCGCTCTAGGTCAGAAGTCTATATATAAACACACACACACAACTTTCCAGATTCCAGACCACATAGTCTTGTGGCCTATATATATATTTATATCAAAGAAGAGAGGGTGAAAAAGGAAAATTTGTAACCTTGTTCAGTGTTGTAGGTAATACCCTTGTCATCTGTAATTGTAGTATTATGCGCAAATAAATAGATAAGATTATATAATGTGTATAATAGGCTTAATATATTAGGAGAGTATGGTTTATATAATAAGCCTCTCTGTTGTAATATCAGAGAAGTATTCAGCCTCCTAAACTGTTGTTTGTACCATACTTTATGTGTAACCCTCTCACAAACGCACAGGTTTTAGAAGAAATGAAGTGCCATAAGATTCAGTGCCAAAAATAGATGGATAATGGAAAAGCAGGATAATTTATGTTGGGTGGAAAAGTTGAAGGATTTAAGTAATTTAGTCTATAAAAGAGACAACTGAGAGGAAATACATCTATTTTGGCTTTCCAGAAATTTTTGAAAACATCTAGAGAGTTTATTTTTATTGATTTTGTAAATGTTTATGGTTTTATAATGTTTCATGAATGCTTTGTTTTTAAGTGCTTGTTCTTGCTTGTAACTACTGTACACTATTGAGAGTTGGGCAATTGTAGGGGGTGTAAATCTGATTAATAAATAACTGTGTATCTGAAGAGTTGTCAAAATGAAGTGTGTGTGTGTGTAGAGGAATATGAAGATAACACTGATGAAGTACTGTAGAATCTGCTAAGAACTTGAAACAACAACTTAATCCTGGCAAAGGTGAAAGTGTGAGAATGTAACTCAAAATAGCTAAGTTTTTATTCTATTTGGTATAAGAATAGGCAAGGGGAAATTTTGACAGGCCTTGAAGATTGTGTTCTTACACCCTACAGCAGAGGTGTCAAACTCAATATCATTGAAGGCCACATCACGGTTGTGTTTGACATTGGGAGCCGGGGTAGACGTGGCCCGGGTGGGCGTGGTCAGCTTGACATCACTTGTGTCGGGGGCATTTGTGGTGGCCTGAGCGTTCTGACAGTGAAAATTGGCTCCCGAGCTCCATTTTCAGCTGTGATGGCCTCCTATCACCCTTTGCCAGTGAAAATGGAGCTCTGTTTTCACCGGCAGAGGGCAGCAGGAGTCCATCACAGCCAAAAACAGAGCTTGGAAGGGCCGCACATGGCTCCTTTTTCTCTGGCAGAGGCATTGTGGGCCGGTCCTTTGCTGTTTCTAGGGCAGCCCTGCAGGCCAGTTCTCCGCATGGTGGGGACGTCTGTCAGGATGGGGTGTGACTGGCTCTCTGGAATCCTGGCCGGGTCGACAAATTTGCATGGCTCCGCCCTCTGGTCCCCAGTGTTTCGACTCGGCCTTGGCTGGCCAGACGTGTCTTCTCCAGCTCTGTCCTTTGAACACTGGGACTGTCAGTTTTTCTGTCAGACCTCTAGATTGCAGACTTTCAACATTGTCAGACGCTGCATTAACCGGCCTTGACCGGGCAGCAGAGAGAGTGTGTGCGAGTGAGCTTCAGGGCTCGTGAGGGAAGACGGTGCCTTTCTGAGGCTTCCAGACGGTGACTGTGAGTGATTTTCCCTCGGTGGGGGGGGGGAGTTCGGTTGTTTCGCCTCGCCGCCCTCTTTCCCCCCCTTCCTCCTCCCTCGCCACCTCTAAATTTCTAGCCCCCTCGCCGCTAACAGCCTGGGGCTGGCGGCGGTGCACCTTTTTTTCCTTGCCGCTTTTTAACTTGGCGGTTGCCGGCGGCGGCTAAAATGGCGGGCGCTTCACCTCCTTGCCGCTTTAACAGTCTTTCGGCTGGCGGCGGAGTGTATATTGCGGAGGTTCGGGCGCCTACGGCTCAGAGGGGGCAAACACTGGGATCCCTTGCCGTTTTAACAGCCCTTCGGCTGGCGGCAGAAGGGAATGTTTTCTTGGCTATCATCAGCGTTCAGTCCCTGGGATCGGAGATATAGCGGCTGGCTACCAGGGTGGCGGGAGAGCTTGGTTTTTTTGCGCGCCTTTTTTTAGTGGCCGCCATTTTCTTTTTTTATGCAGGCCTCCCGTTATTTTCAAGATGGCGGATTCTCCAGCCACCCACAGCTCTAGGCAAGCAGCGGCCCATAAGAGACCCGCTCATGGGGATCCATTGGAGGGAACTTCAGCAGGGGCTTCTCTCCCTAAGCGCTCTAAGAAGAGCAAGTCAAAGGAGGGCGGGGCCTCCCGTCCCTCCAAAGAAGAGGAGCGTCGCCATAAGGCGATTGAGAAGGCCTTCGAGAAGGCCCAGGCCAAAGCTGCCCACCAAGTCAGCTTGCCTGATGCTTCCAGTAGGGGGAGGTCCAGGTCCCCAGCTCCATCTGCAGCAGGGAGCTCCTTCAGGGAGCTTTCCCCTGATGTTTCAATCCAGGGCAATACTATTCTGGAACCAGGCACTGAACCATTATTTCAATCGAACTCTGCCGGTACTGCTTTGAGCCCTGATGACCAGTCAGCGCCTCCACCCCTTCCTTCTGCGCATGCTGCGGGTTCTCACACACCAGAGGCCTTTGAGGGGATGTTAGCCAGAGCCTTTCGACAAGGTCTTTCTCAATTTTTTCAACAAGGGAACTGGCCTCAGTTTCCCCAGTTGCCTCAACAGCTCCCTGCTTCCCAACCATCTTCTGCTCCACAACAGGCCGGAGTGGGGTCTCTGGAAGGTTCCTTGTCTGATCAGGAAGCTGGCGATCCTTCTGATCAGCTAGACCAAGCTTCGATGTCTGAACCCGGAGAACTTCTAGATTCAGCCTTGTCAGATGATGAAAGTCCAGTGCCTGACCAGGCACCATTTATTGGCCTTTTCCGCCCTCAGCTTTTTCGTTCCCTCCTTCATAAAGCCATTGCTACCACGCGCTTGGGGGTAGTTCCTCCTGTGGCTTCCACGTCTGAGACTGCTGACCCTGCTTCGGCCATGTTTGCTGAACCAACTATTAATCCAGAGACCATTCCGGCCCCCAAGCTGTTTCTAGATGTGTTGTCTCGCCAGTGGTCAGCTCCTGGCGCTGGACCTGGGCCAAACGGGCTAGACAAACGTTTGTACAACTCAGCCCAGCCCTTGTCTGATGCCTTATCTCCACCTGCAGTAGATCCCCCTATCGTGGCTCTTTGCAATTCCGCTCATCCGGCGGGACCTCCCGAAGACTCTCTTCGGCCTGAGGATCGGCGGGCAGAGAGGACTCTAGTTAAGGGTCACCAAGCGGCCGCTTGGTCGGTCCGGGCTTCGACCTCGGCTTCTTTTTTTAATAGAGCCGCTCTTCTTTGGATCAAGCAACTTCAAGAGCGCCTCCCTGCATCGGATGTTCGCTCACGTCAAGATTTGAATAAAATCACAGCTGCGTTGGAGTATTCGGCTGACGCCACCCTCAATGCTTCCCGATTTGCGGCAAGAGCTCTTGGGTCATCAGTCACTTCTCGCAGGTTGCTGTGGCTCAGGAATTGGAATGCGGATTTAAAGAGTAAATGGCAGCTGGCGTCGACTCCTTATGCTCCCGGTCGTCTTTTTGGACCGGCTCTTGATCCCCTTTTGGTCGAAACTAGGGACCGGCGCAAGATCCTTCCGTCTGTATCCCGGAGATCGGAATCCCGTTTTTCTTCTGGTCCCCGGTTCCAGTCCTTTCGCCCCGAGTCTGGTACTTACCAGCACCGTCTTCACAGAGCAGCTCCCTTCAGACCTCTCGCTCAAGATTCCCAGGTTCGCCAAGGAAACAGATTTCCGCCTAAGAGATCCTTTCGAGGGGGGCGGGGGCGTTTCCAGCGTAGACCTCGTTAGTGCTGTTTCTCAGGCTCCCATTGGGGGCAGGTTAGCCCTTTTCTTTCACCAGTGGGAGGCCTCTACTTCTGACAATTGGGTTTTGTCGACTATCAGGTCGGGTTTGTTCTTGGAGTTTTCCTCGTACCCCCCTCAAGTTTTTGCCCCTTGTCCCGTTTCGCGAGATAAGTATAAGAGAGAGCTGGTCTCGGCTTCCATCGCCCACCTGTTAGAGATTAGGGCGGTTCAGAAGGTTCCCCTAGACCAACGGGGTTTCGGATTTTACTCTCGGTTGTTTATTGTAAAAAAGAATTCCGGGGGTTGGCGCCCTATCTTAGACTTGAAAGCTTTGAACCGGTACATTATTTACCGCCGGTTCAAAATGCACTCCCTATCTACCATTTTGCAGTGCATCAGACAAGGGGACTTTCTCTCTTCAGTGGATCTTACTGAAGCTTATCTGCATGTTCCTATTGCTCATCAGCATAGACAGTTTCTGAGGTTTAGTTATTTGGGGGAGCATTACCAGTATAGGGCTCTGCCCTTTGGTCTCTCCTCGGCTCCCAGGGTCTTTACCAAGATCATGGCAGCTTTGGTGGGGCATATCCATTCCTTGGGTATTCGCCTCCAGTTCTACTTAGATGATCTTTTGGTCCTTTCTTCTTCGCTGCAAGCGGCTCACCGGGATTTGGATACTGTCCTTGCTACCCTTCAGGCTCATGGGTTCTCTGTGAATTTTCCTAAGAGTCACTTAGTGCCAGGTCACAGTTTGATTCACTTGGGGGCAGTGATTGAGACCAGGTCTTTGAAGGTTTCCTTGTCTCCGGAGCGTCAGGCTAGTCTTAGGTCCCTGGTGGCCCAGTGTCTCGCCGACTCCTCGGTCTCCGCCCTGAAGTTATCCTGTTTGTTGGGCAAAATGGTGTCTGCATACGGCATTGTTCCTTGGGCTCGGTTGCATAGCAGACGACTCCAGTGGTTTTTGCTTCCCCTGCAACGATCGGGGCATGCTTCTTCGCTAATCCACCTCCATCTTCCGCCTCTGGTCAGGTCGTCTCTCCACTGGTGGAGGTCGCGGGCTCTGGAGCAGGGCTCGTGCTTCCGGGATCCGCCTCGGCTCACGGTGGTGACGGATGCCAGTCTTCAGGGTTGGGGGGCCCATTTTCGACATCTCGTTGCCCAGGGCCGTTGGTCTCCTCAGGAAAGTCTCAGGAACATCAATTTCCTCGAGTTGCGGGCAGTCAGGCTGGCCCTCCTTCACTTCCGGCAGTTTCTGGAGGGCAAAGACGTTCTGGTCCTGACGGACAACGTTTCCACCAAGGCGCATATCAACCGCCAGGGCGGAACTCATTCGCAGCTGCTGCTCACGGAGTCCCTGCGCCTGGGGACATGGGCCGAGAAACATTTGCGGTCTCTCGCAGCGGACTACATCTCCGGGAACCTCAATGTCCAAGCGGATGCCCTGAGCCGTCAGGTTCTGGACCACGGGGAATGGTCTCTTCCCCATGTTCTATTCCAGCAGATAACGGACCGTTTTGGGATACCTGTCGTCGATTTATTCGCTTCGTCATCCAATCACCGGGTTCCCAGGTTTTTTTCCCGGTATCCAGACCCGCGGGCGGAAGCTACGAATGCCCTTCGGAGCCCTTGGCCCCCCGGCCTCCTCTACGCATTTCCGCCACTACCTGTGATAGCCAAGTGCATTCGGAAGCTGATCGAGGAACGGGCAGAGGTGATTTTCGTCGCTCCCCTTTGGCCCCGGCAACCATGGTATGCGGACCTTCGGATCCTGTCGGTGGCCCCACACTGGACAATTCCCCTGTCTCAACTCTCTCTGGTCCAGGGTTCACTACGGCACCCGGACCCGGCGAATCTCCGATTGACCGTCTGGAGATTGAGCGGCGCTTCCTCGTGAAGGCCAAGGTTCCGGACCCAGCTATTAATATTATGCTGGCTGCCAGGCGGGATTCGACTAAGCGCATTTACCAGGCCACCTGGGCAGCCTTCTTGGCGTGGTGCGGCCGCACCTCCTTGGACCCTCTTTCGGCTTCGGTGTCGGACGTTCTCGCCTTCCTCGTGGCCGGATTCTCGTCAGGTCTGGCCCCTAACACGCTGCGCCGGCAAGTGGCGGCCCTCTCTACAGTTTTACCGAGGTTTCCTGAAGGCCCCTTAGCCCGACATCCATTTATTAAGACGTTTCTCAGAGGTGCTTCTTCCTTGAGACCCCCGGTGGTGCACCGCTTTCCTTCTTGGAATCTTAACACTGTTTTGCGGGCTCTTATGGAATCTCCGTTCGAACCACTTCGTGAAGCTTCTCTCCGATTTCTTTCGTTTAAGGTGGCCTTCTTGGTCGCGATTACGTCAGCCCGTCGTATATCGGAACTGGCTGCCCTCTCCGTGCGACCGGATCTTTGCATTATCCATAAAGACAGGGTCGTTCTTCGCCTGGATCCGGCATTTGTGCCTAAAGTCAACACCTGGTATCACAGGGCCCAAGAATTGGTGCTACCGAATTTTTGTCCTCGTCCCGTACATCGGCTGGAACGGTCGTGGCACACCTTAGATGTCCGCCGGGCAATTAAGATTTATATTGCTCGCACGGCGTCTTTCCGGAAGACGGAGGCCCTCTTCGTGGCATTTCAAACAGATTGCATTGGGATGCGGGTCACGGGCCCTACTTTGGGTCGGTGGCTTCGGGCGACCATCGCTACGGCCTACCAACGCCAACATTTACCTGTTCCGGCCAGGATAACGGCTCATTCGACGAGGAGCGCCTCCACCTCCGCGGCCTGGGCTACCAGAGCTCCTCTGGAGGAAGTCTGCCGGGCGGCTACGTGGACAACCATAACGCCATTCATCCGCCATTACAGGGTTGATTCCTTCGCATCCGCGGATGCGGCTTTTGGCCGTAGAGTGCTGCAGACGGTGCACCGTTCCTGACAGGTTTGACCTCTATTCCCTCCCTGGTGGACATCTGCTTTGGTATGTCCCCATCCTGACAGACGTCCCCACCATGCGGAGAATGGACGTTGGACTTACCTGATACGTCCTTTCTCGCAGTAAGTGGGGACGTCTGTCAGACCCACCCTTGGATACTTACTGGGGTCCCGGACGGGGGGGGAGGGCTCTTGCTCATTCTCTCTCATTGTAGGAAGACACGTCTGTCGACGACTACGCCCTCGCCGAAACACTGGGGACCAGAGGGCGGAGCCATGCAAATTTGTCGACCCGGCCAGGATTCCAGAGAGCCAGTCACACCCCATCCTGACAGACGTCCCCACTTACTGCGAGAAAGGACGTATCAGGTAAGTCCAACGTCCAATCTAAGCACCCTGTGGGCTGTATCTGCCCCCCGGGCTTTGAGTTTGACACCCCTGCCCTACAGCAATGAAGGAACATCTCTACAGTTCTTGTAATGTCTGTTTTCTCAATGGTTTACCATGAAGAGCTGAAAGATTAGGGGACTTGGACTAGGATTTTTAGGTTAAAATTGTGAGAAAATTTGTTCAGATTAGAGTTTAGATTAGATTTCCTGACTATGCGTTGTCAACCAGTGCAAAGGCTGCCACATGAAGTGATGAATTATCCTTTGCCAAAGGTCTTCAAACAGAAGCTACATGTTTATCAAGAACATTAAGGAGATCCTCGACTAATTAGAAATTTGAGCAAGATGATTATAAGACCCTTGCAATTCTGTAGTTCTGTGATACTGTTAGAATGTAAGATTGGAAAATATGATAGCTAGATCATATACAAGATATTGTATATGATCTTGTATATGAGATATGAAATATCTCATATACAAGATATTGTATATGAGATATTTAGCTAACACAACTTTCTCCACTGAATTTAAGAGGGACTTGGAAGAGGTAATTATAAAAATAGAAATAAAATGTTAAAAATCATATTAATGTAAAGTATTAAAAATAATCAGCACACACAATTGACAGTAAAAAGTGGCGGGTAGTTTTGCTTTTTTGGTCTGAGGGATAGATAAAGAGGATCAGTGTGTCATAGAAGGTGTTTAATCCTGTGGAGCAAGGAAATGCCAGACTTAAAGAAGATTATGTCACCAAAGATAAGTTTAAACAATACTCTTTCCAGTGCTAATGCATATCGACAAAAACTGGATAGAAATTGAGGAAGAAGAAGAAATTATGGTTTGTTCTACAGTCAGCCAGATGTTCAGATTGGATTTGGCATTTTTATTTACCTATCGAGTCCTTCGAAGCAACTTGGATAGGCAGAAGTGAATGTTTGATGGTGTTAGAGGTATTGTCACAGAATTTATGCTGTTCTGAGTCAAGCAGGCTTTTGCGATTCACTGATGGTGAATTTGTGCTGAGAGTGTTCAAGTGGTGCTCCAGTTGTTTTGGGCTTGCACCCAAGGCACCTATTACCATTGATATTACCTTTTCTTCCTTTTGCCATAGTGTTTCTATTTCTATTTGGTGGTCTTTGTATTTTTTTTTTTTTGTTATCTTCTCCGGTTCATTCTCTTCTATTATGCTGTCTCTAGGTATTGCCACATCTACTATCCAGACTTTTTTTCTTTCTTATTGACAATTGTTAAGTCTGGTGTATTACGTGACAAGTGCTTTTCTGTTTGAATTCTAAAATCTCAGATACTTTAGCTTCATTTTCTATGACTTTCTCTATTTTATGGTCCTATCAGAAATTGTTATAATTAACAATTATTTGGTTTTATATTTATATTTGTATTGTACAAATATAGAGAGTCATTTTGTATAGTGATCTGGGCAGCATATAAATGAAATAAATTATGGATCTAGAAAAAAATTGCTAATAGTTCTATGGAGTGCTAAAGAACCAAGTCTTCAATTAAGTACTGTAAAGATTCAATGACTTTTTGAAGTGGAAATACACATATTTGGGATTGATAGAAATGGAAGAAGAAGAAGACAACATATATTATGGGTGGAAGGAATAAACAAGATTACAGGACCAGTCTTGGAAGAGTATTAGATGCTGCTGGAGACTGGTTGAAATGATGAGCATTTGTCCATGCAGTCACCCAAGGTTTAATCAGATTTGATGGCACTTAACTAGATAATAATATTTAAACTGAATTTTCAGGTCATGTTTTGATTTGGATTAATTGTAAAAGTTCTAATCAAGAGTCCTTTCATTTCCAGATGTTTTACTGTTTCTTTGCATTTATATTTTCAGAATCTTTTATACAGGTTTTTTTTTTTTACAGAAGTCTGTTCTCTAAACTGTGCTCTCCAGATGTGTTGAGACAATAGTAACAGAATGCCATTATCTATGCTGCTTGAATATAGTGGAAACTATAAGTCCGATATAATAGGAAGTCAGATCAGATTCAGATTCAGGATGCCTGCCATAGTATATGCATACATTTTTAGACTTTGTCAGTATTACTTGGATTGGGGTATAATTTAGAATTAATTAGTCAGTTGCTTACTATTCATCAAGCTAATCATTGGCTAATTTGGTATTTTTTTTTGCTGCTGATGATAGTTTTTTTGTGTAGAGTAGTCCCACTTTGTAGTCCTCCCAAGCCACGTTCTTCAGACCATAATCAGTGCTGTGCACAGAAGAAATTGTACATCTTCCTGCAAACATAAATTGGCATCGAATTCTTGTAGCTGTTAAAAATGTTAAGCAATCACATAACATGGAAACCTGCTGTTTGCAAATTGTGCTATCAAATGGAAATCAAAATTCTGCTGCCAGTGACATAGATCTGCACGTTTCCTCTTAATTCAAACATGCTCAGAAGAATACATTGCAAAAACAAGACTTCTTCTACAATTGTCGGAAATCTTCTTGCTAAATCCACACTCATTAAGTTTCATTTAGCTTTATTAAAAGATGTTTCCTTATAGCACCTCCTGATGATTGGAGAGTTGCAGAAGTTAACAACGCAGCCAGCCCCAAACCGAAGAACTCACTGTCTTAAAAATTTACAGATCTGAGATGCAAGAATCCAAGCCCCTTGTGAATAATTATTTGGTTACAAGAGAAAACTACACAATCGTATTAGTAGGAATTCTAATGGCTATTTATTGTACGAAAGGTCAAGACTGACGAATGATGACAGAAATAAACAATAGAAAATTGAATGGTTTGAGGCTGTGCTGGATTTTATAGAATGTAAGTACATTAGAAGTGAAATCACAGCCATTGCTTAAAGTATTTATAGTATGACTGTTTGAGGCTCTGCTTCAAAGAGAAAAATCTTAAAGCTATTTATAATTGAAAAAGGAGTGATTTTTTTTTTGTACATAGGAACAAATGTAGATGTATAGAATTTATTGTGTACTTGTGCATTTCATTGACCAGTTGTTTTTGCTTTCTTCTTCCTTTGATTTTTAGAGCGTTTTTTAATGGCATGTCAGCCTCTTGGAAAAAAAAATTTGAAGGTCATCCAGAGAGACATATATAGAATTCCCAATCAAATAATGGTATATGTACAGCTATTCCATCTTTCTAGGAATGTTCAGAATTCACCTATTCAGGAAAAGGAACATTCCAGAGTTCTGTCTGTTACCAAATTAGTGAGTTTGTACATCTCTAAATCTTTATCTCCTTTCAAAGATTTTTCATGGTAAGAAAAGTGATAGAAGATGGAAATGATAAGTGGGAGTGTTAAAAATGTAAGATGTCTGGGCTTCCAATAAAATTGGAAGAGGAAAAGCCCCTTCTGTGGGTATCCTTGGTTTGAACTAAACAACAGACATATAATCCCTGACACATTTAAATAATGAAGAACTCAAAGTTGCATGAACATCAGAATAAGAAAAGTCCATTAAGAATAGGAAATCAGGGTTGTACATTTGATTTTGTGAAGCAGAATAAACATTGGCATAACTGTCACTACCGTGCTTATAATAATAACTGCAGCATTATGACTAAGAATGATAGCAGTGATAGAGTGACCGCAGCTATCATGAGGAACAATAACAAATAGGGGAAAGGTAATAGAAGAGGAAGAAAGCAGAGGCTGTGGAGGGCTGGGAATGACATACTGCATGTAACTACTACTGTTATCACTAAAGCTAACATTCTAGATTTTAGACCATAGAAGTTTAAAGGCAAACAAAACCTCCTGTTCTCATTGAGCATGGGGCCAGCAGTCAGGAACAGTCACAAATGGGTTAATGCTGGTCCAATGTCATCGGACCGAGTCTGCTAGCTGAGAAGCTCCTCCTCTTTCTCCTACTTCTGATTGGGACCAGACATAAAAATTTGAGCTGCTCATTTTTAACTGCTGTTTCTCTAGCTCTTGAGTTTTAAAGAAGAGGAAACTTATTTCCATCTTGCTCCCATTAACTTGGTAGAGCTCCAGCGTGAAGGGTCTAGTGCCTGAGCCCGCTGAAGGCTACTTGTGGTGATTAGGGGCTGGGGGCTCCCAGCCTCTGGTTGAGCCTTCCCCCCGTGCACAGCGTGAAGGGCTCACTCCTGAGACTGCTGGGGATCGCCGGATTCTATCGGAAGCCTCCTAGTCGCTGATTGCAGGCTCCCCTTGTAACTCCTGGATCCAGCTAATCGTCTCTGCCTTATTAGCTGTGCCCTTTGGCCGAGCAGCAGAGACTGTAACGGAGCTTCGTGCTGCGAATAGTGAGCTCCGGGTTGTGAGCAGGCAGGTTGGCTTCGTGCTGACAACCTCCTAGTACTCAGTGGATCTACTCAGCGGCAGTTTGAGCAGCATCTCCTGGGCTTCGCCCATATGCCATGGTTTTCCCAGCATTGGTGGAGTCGGAGGTCTCCCGTCGACAATCTGTGTGGCGGTTCTCTGCCTGGTTACTGTATTTGCCTACAGGCTTAGGGGGCTTTTCGCTGGGGTATCCTTCTCCTGTCTTAACTGTTTTCCTGGCTGTCTGGCCGTTTGACTCCCGGTGGCCATTTTGTGCCTTGCCTCGTGCGCCTTAGAGGCCTAACGGTTTGGCCGCAGCGTTTAAGATGGCGGTCGCCTCTAATTCCAGGGCAACTAAGCAGGCCCTTCGAGAGGATGAACAACCTGGCACCTCTCAGGCCCCTCCACCGAAACGGAGCAAGAAGTCCAGCTCCTCTTCCAGAGCCTCCAGGGCCAGCGCTGCCAAGGCTAAAGAGGAGCTCTGGCTCCATCAAGCCATTGAACGATCAATTCAGAAGGCTCTCAAAGAAGCCTCGGTGAGGGAGCAAGACCAGCAGCCACAGCTCCCTGTCCCTGTCCCTCCTACTGTTCCTGGGGTCGCCCATGCTCCCTTTCATCCACTCCTGCCTTATCCCCGGATGGGGATCGCCCCTGGCCTGGACAGGAAGTGGTTGATGAGGCTGTCTTTGGCTCTCAGCTGGATCCTCCCCTCCCCAGGCCTCTGCCTCAGCAGACGGCCACTACTAGGATTCCAGATCTTCAGGATCCTCAGGCTGCCTCAGTCATAATGCACCCCCCCCAGGGATCGGGCCCAGATAAACCGGGCCCCATAATTTCCCCAGATCTAGCAAAATACATTCAGTAAGCTATGCAGCAGGGCATCTCAGCAGAACTCCATTGCAGGACCTTCTCTTGGGTGTCGGAATCTCCATCCCAAATAGATGTGGAGGGATCCTGCTTGACCCTCGAGCCGGCTCAGGCTCTGGCCCGGGCCCAGGCCCGGGCCTTCTCTGTTGTAGTCTCAGAACAGGACTCCTTGGCAGGGGAGGAGTTGAGGGACCAGGAGATGTCGAGGATGAGGATCTGTCCCCAGACCAACCGTCCTTTGTGGGACTTGCCGCAGGTGTTTCGTTCGCTGCTCCACAAAGCCAAGACAACGACCTGTCTCTGGAGAGACCCAGACGACATTGGGGGAGGGTAGTAACCCCCCTGTTCCCTTATTTGAAGAGCCTATGTTTGAGGTGGAAGAGATTCTGGGGCCCAGGTTGTTCAAAGATGTGTTACAACGTCAGTGGGCTTCCCCGGCCTTGGGTCCCAACCCCAACAGTCTGTACAGGTGCCTATATAACCTGGCTCCTGATGTCTCTGCCTTGCTCCAAGTCCCTAGGGTGGATCCTTCAGTGGTTGCCCTGCCTGCCCCTTCTAACCTGATGGGCCCTCTGGAGGATAGCCTTCGTCCTGAGGAAAAACACCTGGAACATTCCTTAGTCAAGGCCCACCAGGCTACTGCCTGGTCTGTCAGGTCGTCCATGGTGGCGTCCTTCTTTAACAAAGCTTCCATCCTCTGGTTAAGACAACTTCAGGATCGCCTGCTGGTGTCAGACACCCGCTCCCATTAGGATATTAATAAGGTGTTGGAGCATTCTGTGGATGCCACCTTAAACTCTTCATGGTCTGCCGCTAAGTCTATAGGCTCCACCATAGCCGCCCGTTGGTTGCTCTGGCTCCGACAGTGGCAGGCTGACTCGTCCAAATGGCGCCAGGCCACCTCCCAGTTTGAAGGACCTAAGCTGTTTGGGACCCCGTTAGAGCCACTTCTTGTGGAATCTAGGGATAAGTGCCGGGTATTGCCTAGCATGTCCCACAGATCTGACTTATGTCAAGGGTCCTCCTTTCGGCCCTTTCGCAGTTCAGGTGGGGGTTTCTCAGGGAATAGGACACAGAGATACTTCCCCCCTAGGCAGCCATGTCTCCAGGAGTGACAGGGACCTCTACCCCAGAGGGGTCAATTCAAGCATCCCTTTCAGGGGGGTGGGGTCACCCCTTCCGCAGAAACCGCTGACAGCACATCCTCCCCTCCCATTAGGGGCCGCCTGGCTCTTTTTGCCAGCCAATGGGAGGTGACCTCCTCAGATGCTTGGGTCAGGGAGATGGTCAGGTCGGGCCTCTCCTTAGAATTCCTCTCCACCCCCCTAAAATGATTTCTCTGATGCCCCCTCTCACAGGATCGGACGGCTCGGTGGCTCGGCTCCTCGTGACATTGGCCATTCAACACCTTCTAAAAATTTGAGCCATAGAACTGGTGCCTCAGGAGCAGCACAGACAAGGCTTTTACTCTCGCCTGTTCATCATTCAAAAATCCTCAGGGGGATGGAGAGCAATTCTCATGTCATGTTTTCGGTTTCATCCTCGAAATAAGTTAATTTCCAAGCATCAAACTTTAGGTTCAAGTCCTACCGGCGGTTCAAGATGCAGTCCCTCCAGACCATCCTGGAGGGCATATTCGGAGGGCTTACTTCTCTACCAGAAATGACAACTGGGGTCCTCCCCCTGCCCTGTCCATCTACCCCCCCCAGGTCTGCCACTCCCTCCGCTGGTGGGGTTGCACTTCCTGTCCTATAAGGTGGCCTTTCTTCTCACCATTACATCTGCTAGATGCATATCGGAATTGGCCACCCTCTCCATCAGGGCGGACCTTTGTATCTGTCATTCCAATCGGGTGGTCCTCAGATTGGATCCCACCTTCCTTCCTAAGATGAATACACTATATCATTGGGCACAGGAATTGATTCTCCCCAACTTTTGCCCCTCTCCAACCCATCTCCTCGAGCAGGCTTGGCACACCCTAGATGTTAGGCATGCCCTTAAAATTTACCTTCGGAGGACATTTTCCCTGCGATGGACGGAGTCTCTCTTTGTCTTGTTCCAACCGGCCAAAAAGTGTCCTCGCCTACGTTGGGGCATTGGCTTCGGGCGACTATCGCTACAGTTTATGAGACCCAAGCCTTGCCAGTCCCTCACTGTATCACGGCCCACTCCACACAGAGAGCCTCCACCTCCACGGCCTGGGCCACCCAGGCTTCCCTGGAAGAGGTCTGCAGGATCACTGCCTGGGTGTCTACTACCCCTTTCATCTGTCATAGGCTTGATAGTTTTGCGGCGCTTTCAGATATCAGGTGTTGCAACAGGTCCACAGGGGGCGGGCCTCACCAGACCGGGAGGTTCTCTCCCTATAGGATTTATGCTTTGGCATGTCCTGTTCCTGACCGGTAGCCCCATGCTCAATGAGAAAGGGTGTTGTCATACCTGAACGCCCGTTCTGATTGTGGTGGGGCCAGCGGTCAGCCCACCCTCCTTTTCGCCAGTTCCGGCTTGGTTGGTGTACTCTCCTTTTCCTTGTAGCTCAAGTATCTGTCTGCCACATCCTTCCTCATCAGAAAGCTGGGAAGTAGGAGAAAGAGGAGGAGCTTCTCAGCTAGCAGACTCGGTCCGATGACATCAGACTAGCATTAACCCGTTCCTGACTGTTCCTGACTGCTGGCCCCACCGCAATCAGAACAGGTGTTCAGGTATGATAATGCCCTTTTTCTTTAGTATTGTACGTTTCAGTTTTGACCATACAGTTGTTTTAAGGGGAGTTGAGTTATAATCTGGTGATATGCCTAAACGGGCATATTCACAATCAGAAGCTGAATGATATTACACCATGTATTATTCAAGTGACAGAAATGCAGCAATTATTGCAGGAAAAAAGGGGAAAGAGGAAAAAAGGGGAAGCAAATATCGGTTGAAAGAAGTAGAATTGCTGTAGAATGCTAAAATGTCCTGGTTGGTAGAGGCCTGCCTGATGGTGAGTTACATGTAATTGTTGCTTGTTTTCTTATTCTCCTTCATACAATGTCATTTTTTCTCTTACTATGAATGACTCCAGTCTGTATGTATATTGTTAGAGCAACAGTCAGATGCATCTAGGGCACGCGTGTCAAACTCACATTGTCACAGCAGTGTCACGTGATATATTGGTACTTCCCCCCCCTCACTAAACCGGGTGTGGGCCAGCCCGTGACACATCCAGCCTGCTGGGAGTTTGACAGCCCTGATCTAGGGGCGTACCATGTTAACCTGATTTCACTTTTTTTTTCATGACAACTCTCTGCCCTTCCATGAATATGTCATTGTGTAGAAAACAGGAGTTATGAAAACTCCAACCAGTTGTTTTAACAACTGTTTGGTATTACAAGGACCTTGGAAATGGTGCTTTATAGCCCATACAGCACTTTCAGCCTTCATAAAATGTTTTCCTTCCCCTGTGGTCATGTGACCCCATTTTAGGCACTTGGCTAAAAGTGGCATTCACAGCTTCTGGAGGCAAATGGTTCTAGGGATTAAGATTTAGAACAATTAATCCGTGGAAAAATTTGCCTCCAGAAGTTGTGAATGCTCCAACATGGAAGTTTTTAAGTAGAGAAGAGACAACCATTTGTCTGAAATGGTGTAGGGTTTCCTGCCTGAGCGTGGGGTTGGACCAGAACACATTCAAGGTCCCTTCCAACTCCCTTATTCTGTTCTGTTCAATTAATAAATACATAATGAAGATTTTCCGTGTGAACTACATAGAGGACCATCTTAATTAAAGGATTATTCAGTAATAATCCAGCCCAGCCTTCCATGTAATGCAGAAATGCTCATTTACTTGTGTTTTCTGCTTTCCAGGCCAATTGTATGGTTGAACACACTTAAAATATTGGGGCAAATATTTCAGTTAGAAAATTTTCATTATGAGTTTTGTACCTGTGCTCCTAAATAGAAGTTTAATTCTCTTATGGTTCAGGCTCGCATTTACAACATGACCACATGGTGTTTTTTTTAATTTTAATTTTTTATTTTTGGCATTCTGGCAAAAAAAAAAATCTGACTGTTTGGGAGAATGGATTCAGACTTACAAATATATGATTTATTTAACGGTCACCATAAAAATGGACATAAAACACACTTTAGTCATGTAGATGCCCTGACTTATGAACAAAATTCTGGTCCCAACTGTGGTTATAAGTTGAGTACTATGTATATGCTGCCTGAGATGAAATATAAAATGAAGTACTTCCCATCCCACGTATAAAAGCGAAATCAGACATCATATTCCAGTGCCCTTAAAGACTGAAAGTTAGTTTATTGGAGGGGTTTATTCCCCTTTAAATCAGCTGTTGCTATTTCCTAGGATCTGTTCCCTGAGCAAAGTATCAATGTGTCTAAGAGTATGGCTGCCCCTGGGAAGGTGTCACTGATTGAAGAGTTTTTCTGATTTGCAAATGGGCTAGTATATGGCATATAGCATAGTGCCTATGCTATGCTATAAATATATTACAACCTACTTTTGATAAAAGCATTCCTTAAAAGTTGGTGGAAAAGACAGACTGCTTGTCAGATAAAAAAACAGAACATTTTCTACATATTTTCTAGTCTTCATCAATTTAAAATTGGAATTAATTGTTTTATCTCTTCAACATTAGAAATAACTTGAGGAAGAGAAAAAATGTGGTACAGGCAATCTGCTTGTTCATTAGTAGGTAGTCCATTAAATTGTTTACAAATGACTAAAAAGCTAATTTGGACACTGAAAGCTGCTGACAAGTGTACTCACTGGCATCTAATGTGGGTCCTATTCAAATTATCTTTTTAACCAGGAAGAAACATTAAGGAATGAGCTTCAGTGCTCATCCATTCAGTCCCCCTGCTACTTATAGAAGAGAGAAGTAAATAAATAACTGATCACCCTCAGATTATTTGAAATTTCCCTTTGATCTCCCAAAGATCAAATAATCTAGCAATATAGCATACGTAATGTAGATGACCCTTTCAGTTTGGAAGGGTAGGAGAAAGGTAGGTTAATACTTAGGTTTATTCTTTATCATATTCATATTCTTCATATTCTTTATCATTCCCTTGTTGAAATTTGAGTTGAGTTAGATGGGACAGGTAAGGATAGTTAAGTAAAGCATGTGCCTGATTTTGCTTTGTTGTTAAAGGAAATCCTCTAGTGCAGGGGTGTCAAACTTGTAGCCTGTGGGCCGGATGCGCCACATGCTGGCCATCCTCACCCCCATTTTAGCGAAGGGGAAAAAAAGTCATGAGACGTCATGTGATGACAATGTGACGCCCTGAATTTGACACTCCTGCTCTAGTGCCTCAGAACTGATATTAAAAGTATGCATAAGAAAAACATAGAATTTTGGAAATAATTCTAGTATGCTTTATTATATTTACATCTGGCAGTTGACACCCATATTCTGTATAGCCTGAATTGTTGCCTTCAAAAATGCCCAGGTCTTTCATATTTTCCCAAAATGGCTTCACTGTCTGCTCAGAGTTTGTAAGAATAAACATAGGGGACAAACGAAAACCTATTTGGAAAAGATGTTAAGTCTTTAAAAGAAAAGTATGAAGGTTTTGTTTGTTATGGGATTTTAAGGCATCTCAATGGTATGGTTCATTCAGTAGGAAAGTATTACCTTTGGGCAAAACAAGTCTATTTGCAGCCACTTGAGAAGCATTAGAGAGAGATGTTGTCCTTGAATCACAATACAGAGCAAGCATGCACCAAAGCTTTCTATCTTTACAAAACACTACATTTGGGATATATTAGAACTGGCTATTGCACCAGGGTTTTTCTCTAAAATTGATTATATGGTAGCTAATTTCTCTCCTTATTTCTTTTTGTGAGGAACACATCTTTACTTATTTCATTTAATAACAACACTAGTCTCAGTCTTTCAATACAGTGAAAATATTTGAGGCAGAAAGGAGAAAAAGAGATATTTGATACTTATCACTATATAACCACTTGGCCCATGTAGATTCTTAATTTTTTTTTTTAAAAAAAAGGAATTTTCATTTAAAATATTATTCCTGATCCATAGATAATCTGGTCAGATAGAGATCTTGTTATTTTTTCTTGTCAAACAAATTTGCTGAGCTGTTTATGAATATTGTAATCTCTCTGTTTTCCTTTTGGGGTCTAATGCAGGCTTTTTGGTGTATTTTTTTCCTCAACTATACTGTACTAGAGTAATCCCTATATAATTGCTTCCCTATCTCACACCCATAAATAGTTTATGGCTGTGTTCACATACAGTGCCAAAACATAATTTTTTAGCCATAGTGGCCAGGTTGACACATAATTGTAAGCTATTATTATCAACATAGTTATGAGTGTGGCTGGCAACGCTTCCCTTGGGAACTGCCAGGTTCCCTGAGTGACTTGATTTTTTAAAAAATATATTGTTTTAATTTAATCAAAATTAAGTGAAAACTTGCATGTGCAAAGCAAGTTGCTAACTATCTACTTTCTAATATCCTTAATTACAGACTCCATATGACTGCTTAGAAATTGAAACTTTCTTATAGTTGTAGCCTACTGCCTTATTTGGAAGAGTGCCCAGATGCTCAAAATGAGTCCCCAAGTAAGTTGATTTTAGTAGGGAAGGTGTTAGCGACTGAAGGGAAGGCCAGAATATCTTGAAAATATCACATCTGGCATGGTGTTTTGAACAAGTGTGGCTATCAGTTCAATTATTTTCCCAATTTGCGTTAAGATAGAAGTTAGCATTCCCAAAAGGAACAAACATGTAATCAATGTTAGCATTATATGCCAACTGTACCCATGTATTCCTTTCACTTTGGTGCTCCATTAAGTTGATTGATGGGCAAGGAGATCCACTAAATCATGAGCCTAACTTACATTTTGTTTCTCAATAGTGGACAAAGAATTTATCATGGGATAAATTTGTTTCTACCAAAGAGATGAATTATTAAACATTTAAATAATTATATAAACAATTGATCTCCAGAAAATTGGAAGGGCAAAACAGCAGGGGAATTGTCTGGTGGGTGCTTGCAGTAGCCAGTCATCTGGAGTGAGCATTGGCAAGCCACTGGCAGTATCCTAATCTGTACAGATGTTTTCTCAAACTGGATTAGAATCCAAATGGCATTAGCACATTCAGGTAAGAAATAGTTTTAAGTCTGTCATGTGGCAATGACCTTAGAATGCCTAGCACTCCTAAAAAAAATACCCCCCCCCCCAAAATCTGAAAAAAATATTTTCAGCCTTGCCTGTTGGTAATGTGATTGTTCTCTCTAGAAAGAGTGAAGAGAAGAGCAACGAAGATGATGAGGGGACTGGAGGCTAAAACATATAAAGAGCGGTTGCTGGAACTGGGTATGTTTAGTCTGATGAAAAGAAGGACTAGGGGAGACATGATAGCAGTGTTCCAATATCTCAGGGGCTGCCACAAAGAAGAGGGAGTCAAGCTATTCTCCAAAGCACCTGAGGGCAGGACAAGAAGTAATTGGTGGAAACTCATCAAGGAGAGAAGCAACATAGAACTAAGGAGAAATTTCCTGACCGTTAGAACAATTAATCAGTGGAATAACTTGCCTCCAAAAGTTGTAAATGCTCTAACACTGGAAGTTTTTAAGAAGAGATTGGATAACCATTTGTCTGAAGTAGTGTAGGGTATCCTGCCTCAGCAGGGGACTGGACTAGAAGACCAAAGTCTCTTCCAACTTTGTTATTCTAAACTTCTAAGCTAGGTCTTAGTGTTGGAAGATGAAGTCTCTTCCTGCTGAAATATTGTCTATCCTGTATTCATTATGTTAACATGTCATCATGCCAAAGAGCTTCACTAACCTTTTTGTGTTTTTTGTTTGTAGCTTTCTTTATTGCATCCCTGTCTCCAAAACGAAACAAAGGGTGTTCTGAAGGAAAGAAAGAAAGAAGACCACAGTCACTCTAGTGTAGATAGGAAAGTGCACAATGTATTTGACTTAATTTATACTGTAATTCATTCATTACAGAATGAAAAGGATAACCAGAGAAATTATTGGAAACAACTCAAAATATAGTATTTACTATAGCTTGGGATCAACTCAAGAGAATATGTTGTCTCACAAAGCAGAAAGATTGGTCTCCGACAGCAGGGGCATTTTCAAAATGCCCTCTCCTTCATTGATTACTGGGCCACCAAGTGGTCAGTGTGCTCCCTCACACAGCTCAACTTGAGCAAGTGTGGGGCCATAAATGTTGGGGACTAGTGCTTTAGAGCACTCTCTGGGCGGTTTACAGTGTCAGTATATTACTCCCAACTCTCTGGATCCTCTCAGAAGGATTGAAGACTGAGTCAACCTCGAGCCCTGTCAGTATCGAACTCCAGATTGTGGTCAGAGTTTGTCTGCAATACTGCATTCTAACAACTGCGCCACCAGGGCTCTCCAGATTGATTGTTTTATAACTTTTATGCCACCCAGAGTCACCTTGTGAGGGGAAATGGGCAGCATAAAAGTTTAATAAAAAAAAAATCTCAGTGTGCTTCCAACTGTTCTGGTTTCTTCCATCATCCTGATGGAGGAAGTATCACACTATATGGGAAAACTGTGCCAACCTGTTTTGTGTGGATGCAGTGGAAGCAGAGAAGTAAATAAAAGCCTACACAGATCTACTCCTTATTCAGTCTGAATTCTTCCCTTTGCACTCCAGCTAATGTTCCATTTGATTCATCACTTTCTCTTTTCTAATAAAGCAAGGGACTCTCAGAAGGAAGAACACTCTTCTGAGGAATAGTGTAACTGCCTAGGCTGTCTTGCTATTTTAGAGATAAGCTGGTATTGGCAAAAGACAATGTGAAAAATACTAAATCAGACCATTTTAATCTGTTCTTGGTCCCTTTAGAGGTTCGTGCTACTTATCGTCCTAAAACCGATCAAGTATTAATTGCCTGTGGGGTTCTGCCACCCTCTGATCGCCTGAATGGAATGACAAATCTATTACATACTCTGTTGCATCAGTGGGGTCAGTCACTAGCTGGACAATTGTATTATCATTGTGGAGCACATGGAATCCTGAACCTCTTAAAATGGTAATGTCTGTTGATAGCAATTTGCAAATTAGGGGAGCATATAAATACACACCCAAACTTATGATAGGTTACAGCTCCCTATTATAAAGCCAATACTACAGTATATTCACAGGCAAAACAGTTAATAGTTGAATAAAACAGAATAACAGAATTGGAAGGTACCTTGGAGGTCTTCTAGTCCAACCCCTTGCTTAGGCAGGAAACCGTATACCATTTCAGACAAATGGTCCTTCTTTTCATTAAACTAGACAAATTCCAGCAACTGTTCTTTATATGTTTTAGCCTCCAGTCCCCTAATAATTTTTGTTGCTCTTCTCTGCACTCTTTCTAGAGTCTCAACATCTTTTTTACATTGTGGCGACCAAAACTGGATGCAGTATTCTAAGTGTGGCCTTACCAAGGGATTATAAAGTGGTATTAACTCTTCACTCAACTATTGATTCTATCCTGCTGTTTATACAGCCTAGAACTGTGTTGGCTTTTTTGGCAACTGCTGCACACTGCTGGGTCATATTTAAATGGTTGTCCACTAGGACTCTAAGATCCCTCTCACAGTTACTACTATCGAGCAAGGTATCACATATACTGTACCTGTGCATTTTGTTTTTCTTGCCTAAATGTAGAACCTTACTTTTGTATTTGAAACTATAACAGAATCCTATGAATGTTTGTTAAGTAATAAAGTTTTCCTGTTTTCATAAATATACATAGATTGCACTCTTTGGCTCACAACTAGGATACCTGTATGTAGTTCCTGTTTGTGCCATATTTATGTCTATACCAAGAGTTAGTTTTCAGGTGGGCATTTAGGCCCCCAATATACACACTTTTATGACAGTGTTTTGGAAAATATTTTGGTTAATAAGGGGAATTTAAAAATATTTGTTTTATTTGTCATTTATTTTATTTATCAATTTCTACAATGTCCATCTCACTTAAGTGATTAATTTACACATGAATGCATTATTCTCCAGTGACTTGTTGCAACTAGAGTGAAATTATTCTTGGGTTATTTTTCCTCCCTTAATCATAAAAGAATAAGTTTTTCCTGGTATGATTTACTGTGATGTCTCCCCAAGGTTTTTGTTGCAAAGTTTATTTTGTATCAGTTGGTTTAGCACAGAAATTCAATAATATTTGGCCAAGGCTTATTATGTGGCTAAAATACTGGCAGATTGGAAAGCTATCCTGTATGACTGGGAGTGAGAGACAAAATGGTGTTTGACTCTTAGTTCAGCCTCTTAACCTTGTATACTAACTCTTTGATACTCTGAAAGTGCTATGTGTCAAGATTAGCTAATACAGGGTGGAATTTATCTCTCTCTCAAAATATAAATAGAATGGCCCATGTTATATTGCTGCTCTGCGAGCTGCACTGGCTGCTGGTTTATTTCTGGATGCAATTCAAGATGTTGGCTATGACTTGTAAAGCCCTCCTTGGCATGGGTCCAAGTTACTTGATGAACCATCTAGTCCCGCTAGGACAGGCCCGTTCCACTTGTGCTGGCAGAGGAGGCCTGCTGTGGATCCTGTCAGTCAAGGAACTCTGGCTGGCAGGATCCCCAAGAAGAGCCTTCTCTGCCATAGCGCCAGATGTCTGGAATATCTACCCCTCCCCCATATAGTTGTACTTTCTGTATTTGTTTTTTTTAAAAAAATATTATTATATTTACATTTTTTAAAATAATTTTACGTTCTGTTCTAAACTGCCCAGAGTAGCCCCACAGCTAGGTGGTAGACAAATAAATTTAATAAGAAGAAAAATAAACAGTAAAACTTTTCAGAAATGTCCACTTCTATGCATAGTCTTTTAATCTATAGAGTTGCTCCTAGTTCTGTGGCTCCATCACAAGATTAATCTCACGATTTTCCCATTTTTATTTTCTAATTTTGTTCCTTCTAAAATGCGTGAATCTGTAATGTCAGAAAAATGAAGTTTTAGTGTCTTCATAATAAGTTTAACGTGGAGGGACACGGTAGCTCAGTGGCTAAGATGCTGAGCTTGTTGATCGAAAGGTTGGAAGTTCAGCGGTTCGAATCCCTAGTGCCACATAACGGGGTGAGCTCTTGTTACTTGTCCCAGCTTCTGCAAACCTAGCAATTTGAAAGCACGTAAAAAATGCAAGTAGAAAAATAGGGACCACTTTTAGTGGGAAGGTAACAGCGTTCCGTGCACCTTTGGCGTTTAGTCATGCCGGCCACATGACCATGGAGACTTCTTTGGACAATGCTGACTCTTCGGCTTTGAAACGGAGATGAGCACCGCCCCCTAGAGTTGCAAATGACTAGCACATATGTGTGAGGGGAACCTTTACCTTTATCTTTAATAAGTTTAACAAAAGAAGAATGATGCACTATTCCGGCCATTGATCAAGGAGGATTTGTTTCTTAGGCTGTTCTTTTTTTCTTATAAGGGGATAGTATAGGGTCCCTATAGGTCAATGAGATTCTGATTTGACGGGGCCTCCAAAGTGGGCATTTTCAGTATCCACCTCCATTCTTTGGAATTTTTTTCCAGCAGAGACTCAATCTCTTTCGTCTTGGCCTTTTTGAAAAGTTTAAAGTTTGTTTTCTGTAGGAGGAGGGAAATGTCATGATTTGAAAATGGATTGTTTAGTTTTTATGTCTTGATGTTTTTGTTTTGATATGTACTTGGGCTTTTCTGGAACCATTATTTTGTATGTTGATGTTGTTGGCCTCTAAGAGCATTCAGGAATGGGCAAGTGTGATCTATCTTGCTAGACTTTCAAATTGTCTACTTTATTACCACAAAATAAATAGATGATTACTGATACAGTTCAAGGAGAAAAATTAGTATATGTAGCAGCCTGTATTCTGATTTTATCATAATCTCTTATTAACCACTTTATAGCTTGCTAGAAAGGGAAACTATTATTGCTACTTAAGATTGCTGTTTTGATGAAAATTGCATTTGATATGTGATTATTTTGTTAAGCATAAGAACATAAAATAGCCTTGCAGATTAAACTAAGGGCCAACTTAATTCAGCACTGTGCTTCTTACACCGAACAAAGAAACACAGGAAATAGACATAGGCATCCTCCAGTTTTGTTCCCTTAAAATTGGTATTTAGATGCGTTATGCCTTCAACCTGGAGTAGGGGTTTCAAACTCAAGGCCCATGGGCTGGATCTGGCCTGCGGGGCTTCCCTGGAAACAGCAGCCCGTGGTGCCTCTGCCAGTGAAAACAGAGCTTGGGAGGGTTGCACATGGTCCTCCTGAGCTCAATTTTCGGCTGCAGCGGCCTCCTGCAACCCTTTACCAGTGAAAACAAAGTGCTGGAGGACCACGTGTGGCCTTTCCAAGCTCCATTTTTGCTGGCAGAGTACTCGGGCCACCACAGGTGCTCTTGACACGAGTGACATTGATCTGGCCACGCCCACCCTGGCCACGTCCCACCCGGCCCCTCAAGATCAAACTGATGCAGCCCTCAGTGAAATTGAGTTTAACACCCGTGACCTAGAGGAAGTGAGGTGTAAGACTAATATCCCTTGATAGACCTATTCTCAATGAATTTACCGAACTCCCTTTAAAATTCATCCACATTATGACTATAAATCAGTTTTGTGGTAGTGAATTTTGATAGGTTGACTATGCATTATTTGAAGAAGTACTTTCTTTTATCTATTTTAACTTTGTTTGCAGTCTGTTTCATAAAATGGTTGGTGGTCCTAATGTTTTGAGAATGGGAGAGTGACTACACTTTCTTCATGGCATGCAAGATTTTGCATGCCATGTCCCATTTCAAATGCTTTTCTTCTAAGCTGAAGAGTTGCTGGTCCCAGTTCCAGTCCCTGTTTTTCCTTCATATATTTGTTTTGCAGTTTAATACTCCTTCTCTCTATATGACTCAACATATGTTTTCCATGTATATAATCAATGAACGTATGCTTACATTTTATTCAGAATGTTGCAGTTTTTCACAGTCTTCCGTGATCACCATAGCATGCAATTATTGACATAACATGCAACTGTTACTTACCAATGGAGTGCTATTTCTGTATGTGCCTTAGATCAGTTTATGCTTTTTGATATATATTTTAGATCTTTCACTCCTAATTAAACTACATTTTCATTGTGAGACATGTATTAATCATACTGTATCAGATTACCTTCACTCAGATCTGTTAGGCCTCGACTTACAACTGTTCATTTAGTGACTTTTCAAAGATACAACAGCATTGAAAAAAATGATTTGCAACCAGCTGTCTTACTATATTTGTCACAGCATGCCATGGTCACATGATCAAAATTCTCGGATGCTTGACAACTGTCATCTATATACAATGGTTGCAGCATTCTGGAGTCCTGTGATAACCATTTGCAAGCCTTCCCGTCTAGCTCCCAACAAGAAAAGTCAATGGGGGAACCTGGATTTGCTTAAGGAGTATGTGATTCACTTAATAACTGCAGGGACTCATTTAACAACCATTGTGAAAAAGGCAGTAAAATTGGGCATGACTCATTTAATAACCACCTTGCTTAGCAGTGGAAATCTGGTCTCTGTTGTGATACGACCTGCATATTCTTCCTCTTCTACTTTCACATCCAAAACATTTACTTTTCTTGGACTTCATGCTAGTCTTTTTATTGTACTTCAAAGTCATAATTTTCATATGTCATAGATATTGACCTAGGTCACCGATCATGGTTCTGCTCAATGGAGGGGTTTTCAGAATAAATTTTAATAAGATAGAGAAAAAGTAGACTAGTTTATTACCCTTAGGTTTATCTATATTCCTTATAGTACTCAATGTTAAAAGTCAAGAAAGTATTAATAAATTTTAACATTAAATTTTGTCATTAGTGCAATTAAAAGCCATTTTTACCCCAGACCATGCTCGTGCTATTCTCTACAAGTAGGATCAGTAATCTAGAGATTGCGAACTGACATATTGTTGTATATGCATCTCCCCAATTAGAATGTATATGTAGTGTACTGATACCCTCAGAGCTTGCACATTTTTCATTTTCAGTTACTTTCTTAATAAATCCTAGCATGCCTTTTTATAACGACATTGAGTTGTTTACTATGATCCCAACATCATTTCCCTAGTTACTTACAGTTTTGACCTCAGCAGTCTATTTGTGAAATGTTTGCACCAATGTGCATCACTGTGTACTTAATTGCAATATCTTATTAATTGATGTATGGTTTGCCAATATTTAGACTGTATTGAGATTAATGTTCTGCACTAAGGCATATTTTAGGCTTTTTTCTTATCCCTTTCAAAGATGTGCCTATCGTACTGATTTCCCCAGTGAAATGCACATACGGCTCCATACCTATATATATGTAGACTCTGACTTTGAAATGCAAGTAAGTTTATTTCCAGATAATGTCTGTGTAATATATAAGGCAAAAGCATTCTTGTTTGACTCTTGCCTGGGATACCGTTAGTGGCTGGTGGATTCTAGGTTTATTTGGTGGATTTACCTGAAGGAGGAACCTGGAATACACAGAATGGAAACAGACTTCCATCATCATTGACAATTATGTCGACTAGAAATAAGAGAAAATTGAAGTCCCCTTTTCTGAGATTGTTGCACTACGGTAGCATGAAGGGTGTGAGATTTTCTTTTCGTATAGATTTTGAATGTCCATTTCCACTTGCTCAGCGAGTCACCATGGTATATATTTACCATTCCCTCGGATTTAATAATTTCTTTCCATGTTCAATCTCTATGAGAGCCCAGTAACTCTTGTCATCCCATAGACATGTATGTGTAGTCCTGACTACATTACCAAAATGATTTTGCCATTGCCCCTTCTTTGGAGACTTTTTAAAACTAAACACTCTAACTTACAGCCATGGAATTTCCTGATGGCCTTCCATCCAGTACTAATGAGATCCAATTCTGTTTAAATGCAAATCCAGGCAGGTTTGGTTCCTGAGACAATGTCACAGGGAAAACAAAATTAAAGCAGATAACTGTCATGATGAAGTTACTGATAGCCAAACAAATGCTAAAAATGTGGTATAATGATGAGAACTAATTGTTTTTCTTGTGGATGAAAATTGTCGGACCTTTAGATATTTGACTCTGCAAATATGTTCGCAACACAGGGGCCAAAGATTTGCTGGGCAATATGCAGCCGAACTCTTATAATCTTTCCAAGAGTTGAAGTATGACCTCTGTGCTGTTTCCAATGGTAGCAGCTTCTAGAAATAGAGTTGTTTTGCACTTTTCTGTGTGCTCTGGGCTGCAGAGTGTTTTGTCTCTTATTATTGGTCCCCCTCAGATAAATAATTGTGATAATAAAGGTCAGCTCACAGAAGAAGTTACCACTTAAAAAATAGGCTGCCAAGTGAGTGTTGCCCCAAGAAATAAGGGATAGTTGGAAGCCCTTGACAACAAACGAGTGCTCTGGGTTTTTCATAAACCCCTCAGTCTGAAGCCAAGATGGTTATGGGCAGGAAAGATGTTTATAGTCTTGTTCTTATTCTGCTGCAGCTGTGTTATTGCTTAAGTCAAAAATAATAATACAAGTTTGTGTGTATATGGCTTGCTATTTATTTTTTGTGAGTATGCTGAGCTCCTGCAGTTCCATGTGGCTTTACTATTTAGTCCTTAAATAATCTTTTTGCTAAAAACAAAAGAGAGAGAGAGAGAGAGAGAGAGAGAGCTTGTCATTGGTTTGGCTGTATATCAGATGTCTTGCTGAAAGAAGAATCGTCTTGTTAACTCAAAAGCTTCCAACATATTTCAAAATGGTGAAATAACTAGGCGCTTTGGGATGACTTCGCACTCCCAAATCCCTTCCCGTGTTAAGTACACACAAAATTTGGCACTTGAGAGAAATGTTGCTGCTAACTGTGGGAAACTTACCACGATATGCATGATGCCAGTTGGGGAGGGGAAAAGTACAGCTGGTTTCCTGCCGGCATAATCCAGTTCACATTAGTTTTATGTTCCAAATTCTCCTGAGAGAATTTGGCACTATGAACTGGTATGTTTTCTTCCATCACCATTGTATCCCCTCGGTGTTACCCAGAGGAGCTTTTCCAAGATGTTCAGAGCTTTGGGGTTTGCAGATTGTGTAGAACCCTTTCAGCTATTCAGTTGGAAGCAAAATCGATCAAATTTGTCATAACTCAGACTGTGCAGTTTCAGTAGTTCAGTCTGTAGAAATATACAAGGCTCTGCAGGGTCAGATTGCTTTGAATGAGCTTCAGGTTTTAAGGCTCAATGATGCAGATGAGATACCTGGGTGACTTAGGCCAATGCTATGTTTGCTTGCTCTTCATGATAAATTTCATTTCATGAGATTAGATCCAGGAATATAAATTGTTCATACTCCTATAGTGGAGACGACTATTAGACTTAGCAGAATTAAATCATTATAGGCCAGAGACTAGCATCTCTTTGGGTATATGATTGAAGCAGGTATTTTTGGATGAAAGAGATTTTCTAAGTTCATTTCAGTTGCAGTTTAGAGTTGGCTTTGGAACTGAAGTTGCCTTAGTTATCTTGTTGGATTATGCGACTCCATAAATTTTACGTTTTATGCACCATATTGTTCAAAACCTACATGAAACTGCTGAATAAGATCATTTGGAAATTTAGAGTGAAATGTCATCACTTTGCTGATACCATGTGGTACCAATCAGTTTTGGGTGGAGTAGTGAAATTGCTGCTTCAGAGCTTGCCAACAGTAACTGGATCAGGAATGACAATTCAGTCCAGAAACAAAAAGGCTGTTGAGTTTTCTGCTCAGCAGTGTTTGGTTGTATTTCCACAGAAGATCAAGTTCATAACTTGAGGTTGCTTCTGGAATTATCTCTGTTATTAGAAGAAATGAAGCATGGCTTCTGAGACCTGAAAGATCTGTGTTGTCCATGCCATGGGAGAGATTGCACAGTACAGCACAAATACTATATTTTTTGGAGTATAAGATGCATTGGAGTATAAGACACAGTTTAGTTTTTTGGAAGGAAAATAGGAAAAAAAATCTGCCTACCAGGTATTCATCTGGTTAGCATCCTTAGTCTGGTCAGCTTCAGCACATTAGTTTGCTGGTTTTTTATCCCCTGATTGGGGATAAAAAACAGCTTCTAAGGCACAGCTGAGAGGAAGCAGCAGTGAGAAAAACAGGCAAAGCACGGGGAGATCTTTTTACTCGGCTAGCGCCTAGTTAGGGCTGAAAAAAGCTTCTAAAGAACAGCTGAGAGTCAGGGCAAACAGGGAGATTGCTTCACTCGCTAGCGCCTCGCTAGGACTGAAAAAAGCTGTGAAACAGCTACATTCGGAGTTTTAAGATGCACCCAAATTTTCAGCCTCTTTTAGGGAGGGAAAAGGTGCATCTTATATTCTGATAAATATGGTATATATTTGTGTGAGGGAGAATCTTTCACACTACTTAAATTGGAATGGAATACTTCCCAGTTCCTTATGGACTAACCTAATGTATCTCAAATGATCTTTCCTTCCAATATCATCACTAAAATGAGAGAAGAGAAAGCAGGCCTTGTCCTTACTCACAGAATATCAGCAGTGCTATTTGTCTGCTTCCCAGAAACGAATGAATAACCCCAAAACCATTTCTTTGTCAAAGGATGTTTCATTATCCATTTCTCATCTCCTTTTGTGATTTGTGTGATATTTACATTTGTGGAAGAAGAAAAAGTTTTCCTGTCACTTAAAATGCATGAAGGTGGGGGCAGGGGGCAAAGGTCCACAAGCATTAAACCTCCCTTTAATTTATCATTTAAAACTAAGAATATTACTGTGGTTGAAATGTATTTGAATGCATTTGAATGCTTGAATGTGTTTGAATATGTCAATAAACAGATGTATTGACATCGATCCAATCTGCCAGTCACTGAGAATGAAAGAACTGCATCAACCGCGATCCCAAAGATAGCATTTTAAAATGAAGAAACAGGTACCCCACTACGCAACAACAAAAATCATAACCCATCAGCTCACAAGAAATCGGACCAGATCTCATTAATAGCAACCCAGCCAGTCAAACAGCCCAAAACCAGACCATCTGAACAGACAGCACTAATTTACATCACACAGACAGTATTTAAAAGCAAAGACCATGTCTTGGTAACAACAGCAATCCAATCAAACAGTCCGAAATCAGACCATGACTTAGAAGTAGCTGAACAAACAACACCCACACTAATTTGCATCACATAAAAAGATATTTAAAAGCCAGTGTTCGGACAGACAAACACAATTCAAAGCACACTGACAATATCTCCTCGAATGGTGATGAAACGTTTGCAATCAAATTGCCAAGCTCGGAGCTCAGACGAACAGCCCAGACTATTATTGTCTGTGGTTAGAATGCAGTATTGCAGGTAATTCGGCTGACTGTTGTCTGCTAGCAGTTCGGCTGTTCGATTCTCACTGGCTCATGGTTGACTCAGCCTTCCATCCTTCTGAGGTGGGTAAAATGAGAGCCCAGATAGTTGGAGCCAATCTTCTTAGAGAGGGCTGTAAAGCATTATGAAGAACTATATCAGTGCTATTGCTGTACATCCATCCTTCCATCCCAGACTAATCTTCCCAAACCATTATAGAACTAACAACCTGATGTTAAGTGCAAGAAGTTAGGGCAGGAACCAGGATGTAGTTCAAAAGTACTACAAGTTTATTTCATGTGACCTATGCACAAGAATCTGAACCACTAATGGTCAAGATAAATTGGAGCCAGATAAGAATCAATGGACTTCATGGGGGGAGGGGGGAGGCTGAACTTAGGTCTCTTATGGGGGTGTACAGACTGCAAACTGATGATGCTTAAACTCTGCCCTTGGTCTCAGCCTGGTCATCTATATCTGCAGCCCTTTCATCACCTCTTAAAACCTTTTGCCTGAGGCGGTCAGCACAGTTGGCCTGCATGATTCTTATGTTCCAGTTCAGCTTCATAAACTCCAGCATGAAATGAAAACATAACTCATAAACATTTTAGTTAGAATTCAGCCACATTTCTTTATAACACCATCCTTTTTCTTCCTTTCTGGGTATAGGTGTTTTACATGGAAAATGTATCTGAAACTTTATGGCTACCTGTGGTGTTCATACTCTCTGAAACTATAATTTCCAGAAGGAGCCAGTCTGTTCTGACATAGTAAAGTTTTATGACTTCAGGTGGGAAATAACTGGCATGGAGTACTGTTAATATGCATTGTCACTTCATTCAAAATATCCATGATTGGCTAACCCAATTTCATAATATTTGTTATGATTACTTTTTCAGGTTAGGCCCTCTCTGGATGTACCATACATATTTCTAGCATCACAGAAATGGGTACTTTAGTTTCAGCTTTAGCTGAATGTTAAAAACCAAACATATTATTTAAGCTATGCTGAATGTTTTACAATTCATTTTCCTTTTTGCCTCCTCCTTTGTTTAAGGGTCATTTTGAAACAAATAGATTATTGGAAAAATCCAATAATCTATAAATTGCAAATAAAACTCCTCCCCCATGCAGATTTCCCATCTGTAATGTAAGTCATGCTGTAAGATTATAGAGAAACTGATCAACAGCTATTTCAATCTCACTCTGTTAATATCCAATCATTTCAGGTTTTGATTTAGTTCATCGTTATTATGAAGAGGAAATTTTAAGTATGATAATCTCTTCTTTTTATTTATTTATTTAACTATATTTTGCCTTTATTATTTTTATAAATAACTAAAGAGAGCAAACATATCTAATACTCCTTCCTCTTCCTATTTCCTCACAACACACCTTTGAGATGGATTGAAAAAGAATGATTGGCTCAAAGTCACCCAACTGACTTCCTGCCTAAGGCGGGAATAGAAATCATGCTCTCCCAGTATCCAGCCTGGTGCCTTAAGCACTAGACCAAACTGCTTTGCCTCCTTCCCTCTCTTTTTGATTAAAAGTTTTAAGTTCAGTAGTAAAAATTAATATAAATCAAAAAGTAAAAAGAAAAATGTAAGAAAAAATAAAAGGTGCAAGAAAGCAAAAAAAAAAAAAAAGAAGAAGAAAGAAAGAAAGAAAAATAAGAAGAAAAGAAGAAGGAAAAAGAAGAAGAAAACACAAATACACACACAGCCTGCTAAAGAAAAATTCTTTGCAGATGGGCTCCAACCTGAGTCCAAAAGTTCAGAAAACAAAACCTCTGGTCCTGGTGACCGACCCAGATTTCATCCAGCAACATATATATTCACCTTCATTCATGAAAGAAAATAAAAAACTAAAAAAGCGATTTCCCATCCTCATCACAATAAATTACCTGTATAAACAATTGTATGAACAATTTCATTATTATGCAATAAATGCAATAAACTATATAAATGCAATAAACTATTATTTCTTCACCTCTTCTTAGCTAACCAATATAGAGCTCTTCATCCCATAACTTAACTTTTAACTATAGCAAATCCCTTAAAGAACATCATTTCCAATCCACATGTCAGGAAAAGTCCAGAACTCAAACAGTCACATTCAGCAACAGATATGAAGCTCATCGTTCTGTATCTCAACCCTTAGCTTTAAGTAAATCCAATACATAACTTCTTTTCCAGTCCAGATGTCAGCATAGAGCCCCCTGCCCCCAAATTCTGAGCTATAAGCGAGTCCAATAAAGATTTGCCACCACACCATACTTCCTGAAGACTTTTCGTTTAATTATATGAAGCCTTAAATAGTCCACTTGATTTAAATTAAACACTGGTGGGATTGAAAAGTTCATTTGCATAAGAAGAATTTGCCAATGTAAGTCTAAACGGTTTTAGAAAGCCCCATTGCATCTTATATTCAACAAAGAAGTAATCAAATTGCTTGCTGTAAAGCAGGAATGGGATGCCAGATGTTGGTGAATTAGAACTTCTAGCATCTCTTGTTATTGGCTCTGCTGGCTGGAGGTTCTGATGCTTTATTGGAATTAATTGCTAGCAGTAGTCTTGGTGAAATGTGACATGCATGGCAAAAGGAAAAATATAGTTGCATGGGTTTATAACACAATCATTTTGTTTTTCGTCTTGCATTTGTTCAGGGTCCTTTGTTTTTCTCCCGATAGAAAAGAAAACTTAGACTAAGACTTAGAATAACTTTATTGTCACTTTGAATGTACACTAATCGGCATACATTAAAATGAAATTTTGTTGCTTACAGCTTTCAAAGGTTCTCCACCTCTAATATAAACTACATAAATACGATAAAATAAATAAATAAATACAAAATTATGCATATACCGACGTATATTATAGGACACAGAGAAACAACACAGTCTAGTTCGGATGTAGATGGTGAGAGAAATGAATCTTGCGAGGTTACTGAATGGATGGCATAAGGAACAAAGCTGTTACAGAATCTGGCAGTCCTGCTAGAAATACTTCGAAACCTCCTCGCAGAGGGGAGCAACAGAAACAGACCATAAAGTGGGTGTGTGGGGTTTCTGACAATGCTTTGAGCTCTAAGACATAGCGCTTATAAGCAGTATCCTGAATGACATGAAATGACCTTCCTATAATCTTGGCTGTCCTTACCACAATTGACTACTTGAATTTTTTAGATTAGATTACCTAATCAAAGACTGACTGTTCTGGGAAAGAATGGTGGCTACACTATCGTAGTGTCATATTCCTTTTGCAATGCTTCATGTTGTGGACTCGTGTGTCTAACTGTAACAGGAGACTTCTGTTTGCACCACTTTTCTGTTAACATTGATCTTTAAAAAAAGATATTTTAATTGTTGGAGGCTGGTATGTTGCAAATCTAGTGCTGATTTCCGGCATCATGTTTATTACCAAAAATGCTAGATACTCCTAATGAGTTCCTTAAGCCGCCCCCCCCCCCAAATAAAAATGGTGGTAGGTATGTTCATCTCTACATTTCTCCCAGGATAACCCCTATTCCTCCTGCTCACGTGTGAGTTTTGATGGTAAGAACTGCATTTTGTGAATGCAGAAGGTCTCCCATGTACGAGTATAGCAGAGGTGAGTTTCAGCAGGATCTGACCAGTTGTGGAGAACCGGTAATGGAAATTTTGAGTAGTTCAGAGAACCTGAACTCTGACTGGCTCTGCCCCCATCTATTCTCTGCCTCCTGAGTCCCAGCTGATCGGGAGGAAATGGGGATTTTGCAGTAACCTTCCCCTGGAGTGGGGAGGGAATGGAGATTTTACAGTATCTTTCCCCTGCCATGTCCACCAAGCCACGTCCACCAAGCCACACCCACGGAGCCGGTAGTAAATTTTTTTGAAACCCACTACTGGAGTATAGATATAACACATCTTCAAAATCCTTAACACATCCATCATCCCAAAATAATTGGAAATGCCTTGTTATAGTCTAGGAGTCTATATTTGATGTCTCTGGTGTTATATTGCCAAAAGAAAGGTAGAGGAACAGAAGGCATAGAGGCATAGAGCCTGGTTATCTGAGGGACTGTCTGTCTCAATTGTTTTTGCCAGCCTGGTCTGTCCAAGCTGAGAAGGTGCATTCCAGATCCCTTCAGTTAAATACTGCCATCTTGTGGGACTGAGGAAGCATGCCTTCTTTCAGAGGCCCCACTCTCTGAAATAGCTTTCATCCCAGAGATGTGGGTACCCGCTCCCTATTCTTCTGGATATTCCTGAAAGCCCCCAAGACCTGGTTGTGTTCCCAGATCTGAGGTTATTGTTATATTTTTATTGATAGGATCCCTGTTATATTTATATACTGTTTATTGTTCTGGTTATTTTAACCCAAGCTGTCTGTTTATGTGAGTTGTAAATGTCTTCCTTATTTTCATGTTTTTTTGGATTTTATAAATTATCCAGAGTCTTCTGGAGTGGGTATCCATAACAAATCTAATAAATAAATAAGCTAACATTAATTGGGAAAAAAATCCCCACTATTATATCATTGATCCCTGCAAATAATTTGGGGAACATACAGTGACTTTATATGCCAAATGAGTAATATGGAATTGTTTAAACAAGAAAATAGAAAAAACATTCAAATGTAAAGTCTCCATTCTGCAGATGGAGGTGGTGTGCAATTCCTACCATCAGAGGATTCTCATTCTGCTGCGTGTTTTGGTCCAGCAATTCAACTTGATAAGTGTCACAGAGATGCATTGAAGCATTTCAGACTATTTATCTTCCTTACTCTTTTTTGTGATAAGGATTGTATTGACTAGAAATAATTCCTTGTGGACACAGCCTCTGTTTTCTTGCCAGCAATCTGGTACAATGCAGTATGTTGGAACTGACACACCTTTCTCATGCTTTCTTCCTTTCCTTCCTCTTCATTCCTTCTTGCTTGCCTGGTCAAATTTGTCTGCCGCTCACTTTCTGGATTTTTTTCTTTGTCTTTTCACTTTAGGCAAAGGAACTGCAATGGAAAGACGAAGAGCTGAAGCAGAGAGACACCTTCTATAAGGAACAATTGGCCAAGATTGAGAAGAAGGTGAGGCAACATGATCTTCCATCCGCAGTGGCTTTATGTTAGTGGGATCAGAGTAGATCATGAGAAAAGAGAAATGAGAACCATTGTGCTGAAACTTGGCATTCTTAGCCCCTCAGGCATACTTTTGTGACTCTCCTCCTTCTCACACATTATTAATCTGCTTCAAAAGCAGAACCTTTAAAACAGTGCACATTTGAAAGGGAACTGGTTCTTAACTGGTTTATGTTTTTTTTAAAAAAAACAACAACACTTTTTAAAATCTTCCATAGTGTTCCCCCTTCATCCCAATTTATGGAGCTTGGTTTAAAGCAAAGTTACAGTTTTTAAAATATCCTTTGTTAAAATCCATGGCTCAGACAAACAAACAGAAACCTTGTGAATGTAATTTCATTTTATTCTATACATATGCTGTACACTATAGTCAATAGATCAAAATGTGTTGCATCCAAGTGCTGTCTGTCTTGCACTATGTAAAATTGAGCACAATTTTAAAAGGTGCCATCCAGCATCTTTTCAATGTAAAAATGACCTTTGGAAATCTAGTTTATATATTTCTTTCTGTTGTATTTTTTAGTATGATGAGTTTTTAAAATAGGGATAAACAAGAATTCACCAGATCATAATGGAATCTTCCTCAGAGTTCTTAAAGAATTCATATGTGAAGTTGCTAACTTTCTGGTAAAGATATGTAACTTTCAAAATTCAAAATAGGTTTGAAGTAGCCTATTGGGAAGTAGCCAATGTAACATCATTTTTTTAAGGAGAAAGATCTGGGAGAATATAGGCCATTTGGTTTAACTTCTGTTCCAGATAACATGTAGAAACAACAATTGGAATAAAATAAAAACACATAGGCACACTGAGTGTACAAGTCTTGCTGTAGGAAAGTGAGCATGGATTCCAGAAAGATAAATTGTGTTTCACCGATCTTTTAGAGTTTTTTGCAAATATCACAAGGCACACTGATAGAAGTAATTTTGTTAACCTTGCATATTTTTTCAAAAATATTTTTCCATCAAAAATTCCTGAGTAAATTTAGTAACAATGGGATAAGAAGAAGTGTCACCTAATAAATTGCTAACCTGTTCAAAGGCAGAAAGAAAAAATAGGAGTGAATGAGAAATTTTCTTAATGAATGGAAGTAAGAAGTGATTCATTGAGAATCTGTTTTGGGACTGATGCTTTTTCTTAAATGAACTTGACTTTGGCCCAGATAGGGAGCTGGCTACGTTTGTAGATGATACTACAATGTTCAGAGTGGAAAAAAAAATAATGATCAAAGAAATGTGAAATAAATTTAAGCAATTATAAAAAGATGTGCATTGGGATTAAAAAAAACCCTAAATTCATTTTAATGGAATCTACTCTGTCCACAAAAAAGAACTTGAATTATAGTTCATATTCTAATGAAAATGTCAACTCTATGTATGGCAGCTGTAAAATGGAAAATTTCATGCTAGGCTTGAAAGCTAAAAATGTGATCATAACAATGTCTATACATAGTCTGTGGTACCATTGGTATTGGAAATATTCTGTACAGTTCGGGTTGACAGTTGACAAAGGATGCAGTGGAACTGGGAAGGATTCAGAAGTGGGAATTGAAATAATAAAGTGATCAAATTCTTTCCCTTTGAGAAAAAGCTACGACGAGACTTAGAGAAAAAGGCAGCTGTAGGGTGATCTGATTAAGATGTACATGTAAATCATGCACTGAGGTTTTCCAGGGAGGAGGCATCATGTTCCAGAGAAAGGCTCAAAACAAAAACCAGTACAGTCTTCAATGGGATGGGGGGGGGGGGGAGAGGAAAAGGTTCAAGGTGGTTACACTAGAGTATATTTATTTTTAGAAAGTCTAAAGGGTTTAAGATCTTTAGTCTGGAGCGATTCTGTATATTAGGTATAAGCAAATAAAAAAACTAGATTCTATTGGATCTCATTGTGTTGTCCTTGGGCCTAGGCTTGACACAAAGTTATCTAATGGGGCTGATTTACAAGAGATTTAAAACAGACAATAGAAGCGCTACTTCACACAATACATAATTAACTTCTGGAATTCATTACTGCAAGACTTGATGGCTACTACTTGGAAAGTTTTAAAAGAAGATTAAATGAAGGGTGTATCTTTCATGGTCTATTGGTTGTGAAGACACCATGCTAACTTCTCTGTTGGGAGTAGCATATATTCAAATACAGGTTGCAAGAGAACAGTGACAGGAGAGTGGTATGTCTCTTGGTATTCCTTGGCTTGGAGACACTTCAGAATGTTTGGTTTGGCCATTATGAAAAACAAAATCATGATCCATTAGGGTTTTTCTTATGTTCCTTAGAAAATAATTCCTTCAATTTCATGCCTAAATGACCCAATGTTTTTAGGAGTATTTATATTTTGCCTTTGTATATGTATACCACTAAAACTTTTCTGTTGGTCTGTTTGTAGCCTACAGTTGGGTGAAATGGTGTATCAGAGGGCAACAATTTTTGAATCAAGGTACTTCAGACGAGCCAAGTTTAAATAACAGAAAAAATCTTGCAAGAACTTGAAAGCAAGAGATTTGTTGACAGGGTTTGTGCATTAGACTCCTTTTAATGTTCATGTTAATCAGTTAATTAATGCATTTATATTTTCTGTGCTTCTTTTGGAGCAGAAGGAATAAGTAAACTACTGATTTTTTTTTTAAAAAAATAAGTCTCAAGTATATGAGAGCACTGCTGTGTTATGTGTCATGGGACCTCCTTGACACCACTCCCATTTCGAAGTTATGCATCCAATTTAGAAAGAGGAAACAGCAGCATAGTGTAGGAGAGGGCCACGGGGGCATTGCAGACTTCCATTATCCACAACGCTTGTTCTGAAGATTGGGCACTCATGCTTTAAACTAACAGTGCGTGACTTGTGGTCCAAAGCAACATACAGCATTCCTTCCAACATCTTTAGAATGTCACCAGAGATCCCGCAAATTGCTGCAAAACTATAATTTCTAATGTGGCAGAAGGGAACAATTAATTAAATACTTAGAAAGTAATAATATTAACAGTATTTAGGTGAATTTTAATTGAATGTTGCCCTCAGTCCCCTATTTTTTGTCATTCCAGCCTAGACTACATTTTGGAATGTAGGCTCTAGCCCCTAAGAGTTGAACAAGACTTAAATGACAATTACCCCCAAGAGTAATGTAATCTGCATATTAGTTTTGGCTACCATCATATTAGGGGAGAGACCACAATTCAGTACTAGAGTACATGTTTTGCATTACAAGATGTTCCAGGCTCAGTCTCTGGCAATTGCATTTAGAAAGAGCTCAGACCATTGAGAAAGAGAAGTATGTAATTTAAAAAAAAAAAAAACCAAGTTATTATCTGATACTCCTGAGCTTTATGTATTAAGCAGAGATTTTGCAATGAAATTTACAGTCAATCCACCACATAGTGTAATGATCACAGTTGTCCTAATGTTCATAAGTGAATTCAGGGTTTTATTTTATTCTATTTTTGTGAATGAAATTTGGCACCATACTATGCTTTTTTACATGCTTCTCTCCAGATTTGTATTTCATAGCATAGCTATGAGAGGGAATATGTATATAAGCATCAGTTATTTACTGGCTATTGAAGAAATGTGTCAAAGTTGTCATATTCTCATATCAATCCTTTTGCTTTACTTTAAAGAAGCTTGATTTCCAGTTCTCACTTCATTTCTTTTACTTATAAGCAGACTGAAAGCTATAAACCTATAAATGCTGTTTTAGGAGGAAATCCCATTGAACGTAGCCTATTTCTGAGGAATTTTGCATGGAATTAAGGCTGTAAGATTTTAAAGCAGGGACAAATTAAGAAGTTTGACCATGGTGTTAAAATTAAAAGCTATCAGCCCAATTGCATGTCATTGGTAATTATTTTCTTTATTTCCTTCTTCCAAGTTCTGTGCACAATAACAAGTTTGTATTTGAGGTGGGGGTATTTTCACACTATATGGTAGTAGATAGTAGTTTCTTGACCCTTCAAACATCAGCATTTCACTGGCAATAAAATAGAAGAATGTCTCCAACTGCTGTAGAATGAGCCTGAATTAGAGTTGGAGATGGAGGGGGCTGGCAGAGGAGAGAAATGTACTTGAAGCAGTGTAATAAAGCTTAATTGTATTAGTTCTGAAAAAAAGAATTTTGATCTTCAAGGATAATTTTATTCCTGTAATAGCTGGAAAGAGAAAATGCAGCACCGAACAATCTTTTATATTAGCTGCAGCTTTTATATTATTTTACTTTCATTTGTTGAATACACACAGACCTTGACAATTTTTTTTCTGCTTCCATAGATACTGCTTTAGAATTCTTTAATCCTAAAAAAAAGAAAAAAGAAAAAAGAGAGACTCACAACGTGAAGTACGTTGAGGAGGAAACATCGGAGTAGTTGTTTGGTTAAATTGTTATGGTTGGATTTTCCAGAATTAAAAACTAGACTCTTCTGGATTGGGGATGAATTTGGGATTGGTGGGGTAAAAGACATAGGAATGATTCAGTATATAAATAAGAGAACAAAATCGTCCTCTATATGTGTTTTTAAAGGCATATTTTTCATTTGGAGTTTAACACATGGACTGTCAAAAGACTGTCTACTTCTAAATTTCAAATCTCACTGACTTTACAGGATGTACTTTCCACATAATGAACAACTAACGAGAGTATTACGATCATACCTTTTTCAGGTACTAAATTTCATAAATTTCTTACAAAACAAGTTGTAGGTTAACGCTGTGTTAATAAAACTGACTACATGATTGTTCAGTGAAATTCAGCATATGCCATTATTCCTTTGGTGTGCACATGAAACGTGTCCTGTTTTCCAATGGTGGCTGCTGCTGGAACAAGAGATCACTGAGGCTTTTGGCCAAAGGAGAACAGTTACATTGGATCACTAGAAAAAGCTATGTAGAGAACTGCCCAGTGAAATTATTGGCAATTTTGAAATGAAGACAAGGGTTATTGATTAAGATAAAAGATGAGGGTTTTCTAGTACTCAGGGTTGTCCTCAATCTCATTTGATCCATGTTTCTGCTATCTATTTGGTAGTTTCACCCTTCTGTTCCATAATGATTTATATTGAATACTTGGAATCTTTCCACTTTGACTCCAGTTTAGTTTGTGTTCTGAAATGTCTTTAGTTGTCATAATGCAAAGCAGGAAACGGTAGCAGTCTGTGACCTTCCAGAAGTTTCTGTGCAATCTTTAGAATCCTCTCCAGGACAATTTAAACTCTTCCTAGGTTCCTGGTCTGCTTTGTTTGAAATTCACTTACACATTACCTGTCAAGTTTTTGTAGCAAATTGCAACTACTGGGGTTGGGAGAAACATTAAATGAGTTCTCCTCAATGCTGTTTCTCACTCAAATTGGCCTATTTGTCAGTTATTTCTGCATGTTCCATCAGTTTAAAAAAGTTTTATATCTGCCTTAATGGATTACTTGCATCAAGAAATGGCAGCAGGCGTATATTTGTATTCTTCTGAATTTTGAGTTTTGAGAACTTTCTATTGTACTGAGGAACATTATTTTATGATACGATAAACTATGTTTACAAAATAAAATTATAATTTTACATATGGATGATTGTAATGTAGCTCATTGTCCAATGTTTTATTATTCTGATCATTGATTGAATAAATCTTTGTCTAAAGTAAGAAAATAAAATAGAAAATGTCCATGTCCAAGATCCTGATCTTGATTATCAGACACTTAGAGCCATTTTCTTTGTGACTGATCACTACATTTCTTACACTAAATAGGGAGCTGGATTAGGTGGCCCAAAAAGTGGAGAATTATCTGTAACTCAGTTTTGCCTTGTCCAATATGAGCTTCAGTTTGTTATTCGTCATCCAGTCCATCAAAGAGGACATCTACATTAAGACTGAACATCCCTCTCTCAACAGAGGGGGAGGGATACAACAACACCTATCTCTTGTTTACAACACAGTCCTTTCAGCAGTTCCAAGAAGGCTCCACATCCATTTGCACTCCAGGTAACCCTGAAGGAACAAATAAACCTCCAAATGGCCTCAATGACTCTCAGAGAGAGTGCTAACAACCAGATGACTGCAAGGTATATAAATCCTTCCATTCTTCACCATTCAGTCAGATCTGAAGAAGCTTCTTGGATAAGAAGCGAAATGTCTTTAAGGAAAAACAAAGCGAGTCTAGTTGCCTTTTGAAAAAGCACCTTTGGGACATCTGGTCCATCACTTTAGCCAGGCAACAATTAAGAACAAGCTCTTTCATAGGTTCATCAAGCTCAGATGAAGACAATATCCTATTGCCACTTTAAATCTCTGAATGATATTACTCAGCAACCTCATGTAATTATTAAACAGCACAAGGAATAAAATACAGCCAGGTGGAATTCCATACTGTAAATCTCTTGTGGTTGAATCAGATTCCCAATTTTATTCTAGAAATAACTATCTAGAGATGAGCAGAACTACTGCAAAATCGCTCTATCCACACCTGACTCAGAAAATCTGTTCAGAAAGATTTACAGCATTGACAGCTCATATACTCCTATCTCTTTCCTGAGGAAAAAAAATGGCCCCTTAGAGAGACCAAGGCTATTTGGTGCTGCTCTCAAATGGAAGGGGAGCAGAGCTTAAACATCAAAATCAGCTACCATTCATAGAGTCAAAGGGGGCAAAACCTGTATTTTTGATGCTTGTATAAGGGGCAGTGATCTGAAGTCGATTGGGGGCATATAACTTATCAAAGGCTTGGGTTCCTTTCATTCGAAAAGGAATCTTTGTGGATTTCTCTATTCTCCTAGGGAAAAGGATAAACTTGCATTATCTATTTGCTTGGAAATATATTTACTGATTACTCTTCTTGAAGCTATTCTGAGGAGAGTATAAAAATAAGACAAACAATATTCTGTATCAATATTATAAAAGTAATAAAAAATCTCCAATTAAATATAAACAATATAACTAGAAGTACAATCAGTCAAAATATAATGTAATTAAAAGAAGTCTATAAGGCTATTTACCTTGTGTAATGTTCCTTCTTTGACTTTGGGGCAATTTCTGCTTCTTTTTGAGGTACAATTAAAGATTAGTTATATAAATGTCATATCCATGTTTCGATCTAAAGATACACTTCAATAAAAATCCTGCCACTAGTATTTAAACAGAAGTAACTCAAGAGTTTTCCCCACCCTATCTCATTTTTAGGAGACATTTGCATTATTTTCATGGTTTTAACTAAGCACTGACACGCTTTAAATGAAATAACATTTTCTTGTGTCTCTACAATAACATATTTTTTTAAATTGTTCCTTGAACATCCACTTTTGTAAGTATGTTTATATAATTCTGTATTCTGTCTTTATTGTTTTTACAAATAACTCAAGGTGGCAGACTCTTATTTGCCCACAACAATCCTGTGAGTTTGTTTGGGCTGAGAGAGAGGGTTTGGCCCAAAATCACCCAGCTGGCTTTTATGATTAAGGCAGGACTTGAACTCATGGTCTCTCGCTTTCTAGCTCAGTACCTCAACCATTAGACCATACTGGCTTTTGAACAGTCAAACAGGCTCTTGAACTGCTTCAAATTGTTGATATGATATGCCCAATCGTAAAATTGACAACAGTGAGGAAAAAACAATTTTAATTGAAGCAAAGTGAAATCTTCTTTACTTATCATTATAATAGAGGGATATGATACAACATAGGACTCTGTAAGTATTACAATATGTTACTGTTGTTGAACTCTCTATTTCCTTCCTTTCTCCATCCCTCCCTCAGAAATGGCTATGTCTATAGCATAGGGTTTTTTAAACAGTATTTTTGTTATAAACAAGGATTCTCTTCAGCAGCTGACAGTGCCTAGGAACAGTTTTATTAGGCATTTTAACATGCCACCCCACCCTTCCCATTTAATCCCTCTGTTTACTTAGAAACACTGCTGTGTTCTTCTTTTACTGTGGCTTTTAGAGCTCTCTGCTTGATTTTCTCATTAATGCCTGCTTCACTAAAAGCTTGTAAAATTTAGTTGTTAATATACATCAGTGCACCTGTTTTCAAAGATGAGTGAATTGATTGGTAATTTGATGAATTCAAAGAACATTTATATTAGGGTAAATAAAGTGCGCTAGATGTCATTGCTGCCTGCCTGTCATTGCATAGTCAGGCTTGTGTGTGTCCTCAATATTAAGTACTGTGTTGACTGATGTACAGTGCATTACATCAAATTATGAACAGCTTCTATGCAAGCAGCAGCTTAAAGTGTTTGCTTCCATTTTGGTTTGTGTGATGATTGCAGAGGCATCTGGAATTGACATGCTGAAGGAAAACTGCCTGAGCCTTATGATATATTTATTATCCAGGAATGGTGCTTGTATATCAGTGTGTTATTTTCTATGAATCAAGTCAGTGTAAGGTTGGTTAACTAAAATATTTACAGTTGCCATGATTCCAAAGCTGAGTGGTAGCTAGCTCAATTCTTAAGTGGCGTCTTCACTCTTGGTAGTAGTGAAGAAGCTCCACTGCCTTCCCTATGGACAAGTTTTTGTCAATAAATGTTGAAATACAGCGGTTATTTTTCACCCTTTCCTGGCTTATAATATTTATGTAGACAAACATATGTTGCTATAAAATGTATATTATCTTATTGCCAGCTCAAATTGTATTTTGGTTTTTCTCATATTCACTCTGTAGCAGCAGTCAAAGTAGTAAGTTACTCATATCTGTTCATCCAAACAAATCTATCAATATGGGATATGATTTCCAGCTAAAAGTTTTTTATCTCTCAAGAGGCCAATGAGAGTGAATGCATATTTGACATACATCCTTGGTGATTCATAATAGCAGTTGTAGAGTTTCAACTAACAATCACCCCGTTTCTTAATCACCAATTGTGCAGCGTAGCATCTGCACTATTCTTACAGAGAACATAGAGAACATCTGAACATTGATAAATAAATATAATTGTGGAGGATTATGTTGAAAAAGTGAATGTATCAAGCCCAATTATAAGCATTTGTAACATTAATTATTAGATGTCATAGACTTTGCTCACAAATATTAAAAAAGTACTCCATCAGATTAAAGCAATCAAACGACGTCAAATTCAGCACTTACTACATTTATTATAGAAACTGCTATACCAGCTTGGTGAATTAGGGCACTGTCAGTCATGCCCCAGAAGCAAGTCAAACCAAAGCAATCTTTTCTCTTTATCTGGGAAAGAGAGCTAGGCTTAAACAGAATTTTAGATTCTTTAAAACTACAAAGGATTTCAGAATTACTGTATTTCAACATGAAAATGATACTTCTCAAGGACCACCTCACTTATTTCACTGCTGGATCCTCAGCTCAAGAAGTAACCTGCTCAGTGGCTAACTATTTCCATATTGCTGCCAAGAGAACTACATTGATATGCATCAAGACCTGGAATCAACTCAAGTTTGACTCAAAAAATTCTTTTTAAAAAGCTATAATGGATACAAGAAACTCATCAGATTTCATAGAAATTGTTGCAGGAAAATTCACGTTTTCTTCCCCTGGCATATGAATATTCACCGAAGGGAGAAGGAAACAAGATAAAGCATTACAGTACAAAACTGGTAGGAAGGTACAATTGCATCTCAATCTTCCTCATTCCATTTTTGGATATTTGTATCTAGCTTTTTAGCTGCTTAAACTTACATGAATGTCTCCATTGTTTGTTGAAAACCAAAAGATGGGGAGCCAGAGCAGTGCTGCTGAATGGTGAAGTCTTGGGAAGGATGCTTTATTTGAGAATAGACTCTCACTCTCTGCTCTCCTGCAATTGGAATTAACACACTATAGTGCTCAAGTCTCTAGCATTAATTTATTTAAAACACTTATATACCTGCCCATCTTCCAATCAAGTCTAAGCTGCTCCCAATTAAAAGTTAAAACAATGTCTAAAACCATATTAAAACTACAAAACTAAACACATTAAAAAAACCAGACTTGATTAGGGATAGTAAGTCATTAGAACAAGTTTAGTGACAGCCCATGTTGGTATACTCTATGCCTTGCTTGCAAGCCCTGGAAATCTAACCTTTTGGATGGAATTGGCAGTAATTTCTTGCTTGCTGATTGAATTTGGCCACCAATAAGAAATATTACATATTTTGAATTGAACTAGGGTTAAATCTTTACCGGTCCATTTAAACTATGACTGCCAAATTTGACAGTAGATTATGTCCCTAGTTCAGTTTCTACACCTTCATCCTTTGTTTGTAGCATGTTGTTGTTGTTAGTTGTGAAGTCGTGTTTGTCCCATCGTGACCCCATGGACGTTTCTCCAGGCCTTCCTGTCCTCTACCATCTCCCGGAGTCCATTTAAGCTCATGTCGATTGCTTCAGTGACTTCATCCAGCCACCTCATTCTCTGTTGCCCCTTCTTTTGTCCTCAATCGTTTCCAGCATTAGGCTCTTTTCCAGTGATTCCTTCCTTCTCATTAGGTGGCCAAAGTATTTGAGTTTCATCTTCAGGATCTGGCCTTCTAAAGAGCAGTCAGGGTTGATCTCCTCTAGGACTGACTGGTTGGATTGCTTTGCAGTCCAAGGGACTTGCAGGAGTTCAAAGGCCTCAATTATTTGGCGCTCAGCCTTCCTTATGGTTGTCCGTAGCATAGTCATCCTCATATTTACTCTTTTCATTGACATGCATTATGATTTTTGGATAAGGATTTTTGTGCATTGCTACGTGACTTTCTATATGTCCAATAAATTCCTCATTAATCAACCTACATCCTTTCAGTTTTACCTTTGGCATAATTACCCCTCCTCTCGATTTTTGTACAGAAAACTTTATTTTTTTGAGGAGGACAATTTCAAAGTACAGTATTGTAACCTTTTTGGCTGGGGTTTAGCTTGAGGGTTAACTTGCTTTGGAATATTTTGCTTTATTCTTCGTGTGTGTATGTGTGTGAAGTGAGCTATACCTCCCTTGAACTGGGTTCTTTTCATATCCTACTTGCTATTCCTTCCTACTTAGCTAAACAGTATGCTTCCTGAATGTACTTGAGAGCTTCCAAATCATTTTTGTGTGTTTGTATGTGTGTGTGTGTGTGTGTGTGTGTGTGTGTGTGTGTGTGTGTGTGTAGTACTGGAATAAAGGCCTTAGAAAAGATATTCAGACTTTATGATATATTTATTCTTACAGAATGGATCATAGAGCAAATCAATTCAGAGTTCTACTCAAGGCAAAATTGCTAGGCTCAAATTATATTTTGACAGCATAATACAAAGACTTTACTCTTTGGAGAAGTCTATAAAAGGTGGAAAGAAAGAGAAAAAGAGGACCACTCAGCAGTAAGGCAGAGGGATTTAAGTACAGTCATGATTGGTACATTGGGGTTAGATCATCCTGGAGGATATCTATGTTTTGATGGTTTTTCTTTATCTCAATCATTTATGGTTTAGGTTTTAGTTTGTTTATTTACACAGCTTTTCTCTACATTGTTTAGCCCTTCTGAAAGAGATGAAACTGAACTTTGACTGAGATATCACCTATATCTTGATCATTGCTATTATGTAATTCCAAGGAAAATGCATGAATGGCAGGCAAATAAACTGAAATTAAATTAAAGCATAGAGCTGTTCTTTGCCAGTAGCAAAACTGAGATTACATCTGTTTCAGAGGTAGTTGTGCTCCGCTTGAAAAATCAAAACTGAGCTAGGGATTATTCCTTAATCCTGAACTGCCCCTGGATTTTCAGGTGGCCATGGCAGTAAGGAATGCATTCGCTACATCATGATTAGTTTAATGCAAATTCTCTGGGTGGATCTAGCATTGAATAATGTCTGGAAGCTTGGTGTAGAAACATGATCATACTATATGCCCATGTGGAAAAATATATACTAGCTTTTTTCTAGATCCTTTGAAGTTGTTGATTTTAACCAATAAACTATAAGAGTTTGGGATTAGCTATCTGAAAGTCCCCGTCTCCTTTTAAAAAATACCTCCCTTATAGGGTACAGGGAAGGGAAGCTCGGTGTTGTTCGCAAATTGTAAAACATGGTTCATTCTCCGCATTGAGGGAAACATCTGTCAGAGTGGGGAGACTTCCTCTATGCAGCAGTGGCAGAGTCTAATCAAATTTGCATAACTCCACCCTCTTGACTAGTGTTTTGACTCGGTCTATGCTGACCAGACGTGTCTTCCCAGCCTAGCCGACGTTCCTTGATATTAGCAACCTTTGCCTATTTGGCACTTTAAAATCCTTTTTTTCTGGCTCTGTGTCTTGGATTCTTCTCAGAGCCAGCAGGTTTAATTGCGCTTCCCTTGCCATCAGGGAAGCGCCACTGTGCTTAGCAGTCTTTGCCGAGCAGCCTAGGATCCAGACTTCGGAGGAAGTGTGCTTTTGGCGATCACGCTTAGCCGGACGGCTTGCGATCGCCCCTGAGTCTGCCTTCGGAGAGAGTGAGTTGTTGCGATCATGTTAGCCGGACAGTTGCGATCGCACCTAAGTCGGCATGCTGCGCGCCGCTCTTCCTCTGCTCCTGTTACTGCCGCTTTAACAGTTTTTTGGCTAGCGGCTTTACTGTGCTTGCTGGTGAGGCTCCTTTCTTAATTTTTTCGGCTGAGCCTGATCGCATTAATAGCTCTTAAGCTAGCAATCTCCCAGCGGACAGCCTGAGGCGTTTTCTGACTACGGGCAAGCCAATAAGGTGAGGCCGCACTTCTTTCACGCCTTCTCTGTGTTGGACGGACATTTTAGTTTATTGAGAGCTCTCCTAAAATGGCAGACGCCAGGAGACCAGCCGTTTCTTCAAGCTCGGGTAGCTCCCGAAAGAGACCTTCACTGGAGGATCCCTTAGAAGGATCATCGGATCTCTCTCCTTACTCTAAACGATCCAGAACCTCTAAAAGCAAGGCGGCCTCAGTAAAGGCTCACTCTAAAGAGGAGCAATGCCGACATAAGGCAACTGAGAAGGCCTTTCACAAGGCCCAAGCCAAAGCCTCTAAGGATGTGCCATCGCCTGCCTCAGCATCTGACACCACAGTTCGCTCTCCAGCCCCTTCTCTCACAGGGAGCTCTGTCAGGGAATTATCTCCTGATGTTTCTGTTTATGCGGGACCTGAGCCTGTCCCTGGAACTGAGCCCTTAATCCAGTCAGGGCCTGTCTCTGAGCCTCCTCCCCCTTCAGTAGAGGCTGCTACATTACCACCTGCTGCTGCTTCTGTGCCTCAGGTCCCTGAGGCATTTGAGATAATGCTGGCCAGGGCCTTCAGACAGGGTCTGTCACAATTTTTCCAGCAAGGGGATTTTCAGCACATTCCTCAGATGTCTCACCATCCTCAGGCTCCTGCCCTGCTGAAGGATTTCATTTCTGAGCACGATTTAGCTGATTCTCCTGAACCGATAGACCAGGGTTCGGTGTCAGAACAAGAGGACATTGCAGATTCTGCCTTGTCTGACGATGAAGGCCCAATCCCTGACCAGGCCCCATTTATAGGCCTTTTTCACCCCCAGCTTTTTCGTTTGCTACTGCATAAGGCCACCTCAACCACTCGTTTGGGTATGGTGCCACCTCCTTCATCTTCAACTGATAGCTCTGATCCCGCTTCCGCCATGTTTGCGGAACCCTCAGTTGCCCCAGAGACCATCCCGGCTCTGAAGCTTTTTTTGGATGTTTTGACTCGCCAATGGTCAGTGCCAGGGGCCGGTCCTAGCCCCAGTGGCCTTGACAAACGCCTCTATAATTCAGCTCCGGCCTTGTAAGAAGTTCTACAACCACCTTCGGTCGACCCGCCTATTGAACCCCTTTGTAACTCTTCACGCCCCACGGGTCCTTCTGAGGATTCCCTCTGCCCAGAGGACTGTCGAGTGGAAAAGACCCTTCTCAAAGGCCACCAAGCGGCCGCTTGGTCCATCAAAGCCTCAACATCGGCTTCTTTTTTTTAATAGAGCTGCCTTATTGTGGATTAAACAGCTTCAAGAACGGCTCCCCGCTTCTGACGTTCACTGTTGACAAGATTTGAACAAGATATCTGCCTCTCTTGAATACTCAGCAGACGCTACCTTAAATGCCATTCGTTTTGTGGCTAACGCGCTCAGTTCTACGGTGACCTCTCGTAGGCTTCTGTGGCTCAGGAACTGGAACGCCGATATGAAGAGTAAATGGCAGCTCGCTTCTACTCCATATGCTGCTGGACACCTGTTCGGTCCATCCCTGGAACCTCATCTGGTGGAAATGAGAGATCAGTGAAAGATCCTCCCATCTGTGTCCAGAAGGCCGGAATCTCGCTTTTCAGCACTGCCCCGGAACCAGTCCTTTCGAGCTCCTGAGTCTGGTACTTACCAGCACCGTTACTAACGTTCCTTTCCACCCAGACCTCTCTCCCAGGATTCCCAGGTTCGGCAAGGGGGCAAATTCCCTCCCAAACATTCCTTTCATGGAGGGAGGGGGCGTTTCCAACACAGATCCCATTAGTCCTTCTTTGGACTCTCCCATTGGGGTCTGTTTATCCCTTTTCTTCCACCAATGGGAGGTTTCTAGTTCTGATGCCTGGGTTCTTTCCACCATCCATTCAGGGCTTTATTTGGAATTTCTTTCCCTTCCCCCTCCTGTTTTCTTTCCTTGTCCGGTCTCTCGGGACAGGACTAGGAGGGAGTTAGTTACTGCAGCCATATCCCACCTGTTAGATATTCGGGCAATTCAAAGGGTTCCTTTCGAACAAGGGGGTCAGGGAAAATCAAATAAAAATCAGCAAAATCAAATAAAATCAGCAAAATCAAATAAAATGAATAGCTTAAACTCTGGTACTGGTACCATTCTAGAACATATCTCCTTCTTCTGTTCATGGCCCAAACATGTCCTTGGAAATGAAACACAGTGTGATTTTCTTGTTTATACAGATTAGAATATAAAGTTCAGTAAAGCTATATGCACTTAAAGTTTCTGTAGTAGGTTGTCTTCTGCATTTTTCTTCTTTTGAAGAGCCTACTATTGGCATCAAAGGCATTCATGACTTGGGAAGATAGTCCTGAACCATAATACAGTAGCGGCTCTGAGTGATTGAATTGCTTCAGCTTGAGTGCATAATTGTGGATTTCCTCAGTTATGCAATTCCCTGCGCTTTAGCTGTGGGATGTCTGATTTGCATAATCACTGTGTGGTTACATCTTAATAGCTCTGTTGTGTGTGCATATGGTGTGTGCATGTACAGATGTGGATATTTTTCTTTGATCTTACTGGCGGCTGTAATTTCTGTGTTCTTATTGGCTAACCAAACCAGAATTTTATGCCTTGTGCCAGCAGCAAGAAAAATAGCTTCTTTGTCTCATTGCTCTTAAAATAAGTTATTCTTCTATATAAAAGAAAATCTGGGAATATTTTGAAGTATAGGCAGAATTGGTTACCAGATAATGAAAAGAGTTATTTGTTAAAACTATATTTTAAAAACAACTGATTTTGCTTATTAAAATAATAACCTAAATTGTTTTTATGCTTTGTTACTATGTATAATACAAATATTATAGATGTAGCTGCCCTAACCATAATATTCTGAACATTATACATCCAGTCTTGTCTTTATTTTAAACATGCAAATTATTTGCAGCACTTTCCCAAAGAACAATCAATGGTTATGATAAATCCCATTAATGATTATTCCAAGTTAAGATCAAATTTCCAGTTAAAGCTATGTCTTTTGTTTTTTCAGTTACATATAAACGTTATGATTTCATGTTGATGAAACTCATATTTCCTTATGCATTCTTCATCACTTGTTTGCAATACCCTGTAGTCACCAATCCTCATAGTAGCAAAAACTTATTTATTATTTTAATTATCCAACAGCATAGCATGTGTGATATGGAGATTCTCAGTCATCCGGGTCATGGTTGTCCCAAAGGTGCTTTTTCAAGAGACAACTGGACTTTCTATTTTCTTTGAAGACGTTTTGCTTCTCATCCAAGAAGCTTCTTCAGTAAGAAGTGAAATGTCTTCAAAGAAAAACCAGAAAGTCCAGTTGCCTCTTGAAAAAGCACCTTTGGGACAACGTGTGTTACTTCCTACTGCATTGCTTACCTACAGACATTTTCTTCTGCAGTTGAGAGGCCTACGAAGCCTATCCGAGGTAGCTTCTGGTTACACCAGGTATTCTTTCCTGAAGATTGTTCATGACTGACTTTGAAAGCCTCTGGAAGTGCCATGCAACTTCAGAAACCTTCTAAAGACCTGCACGAACAGACTCTGTTCTTTGGAAGCCTCCAGAAGTCCTGCACGACTTTGGAAGAATCTGAATGTTCTGTGGATCCTCAGAAGCCCTGTGGGAATGGAACCTGTTCTTGTATGGGGCTTCGAGAGGCTTCCAAAGAATGGGGCCTGTTTGCATGGTGTTCAAAAAGCTTCGAAAATTGTGCAGAGCTGCTGAATGTTCTGGGCATCTACTTCATGGGTAGCCAAGATTGAGGGACATGTGCAGGTGGTAGACTTGTGCCCCCACAGTCATAAAGTTAGGTACATTGCCAGGCACCTGAATTTTTATCACACAACTACAAGGGCATTGCAATGGCCATAAACTTCAGGCACCAGTCATAACTTCCTTCTTTTCACACTATCATAAGTTTGAATGGTTACTGAATGAACATTAAATGTCATTAAATGTCATTAAATGAGTATTGATGGATGCACTCCCTCATGTTATCCAATTCAGCTTCTGGCTGCTGCACCCAACCATGTGCAAATCAGCATCTAACCCAAAGTTTTAAAAGTGCTTTATTAAAAAAAACTTTCATAAGTATTTTAATTAGTAATTAGAATTAGTAATACTAAATTAGTAATTTAGAAACTGTGGAAGATTGGGGTAAACCTTTTTTTTTAAAAAAAAATAATAGCATGCATACCGTTTCATTTAAACTAGTTTCTTGTCCATTTATTTTTCTCAGACTTCATTTAAAAATAAAAATGCGCACTAAAATCAATACATGGAATGATGCCTTTATTCATGAACCATTCGTTTGTTTGCTTAATAGTTGATATTTGATTTGAAGGCTTTGTTTACTTTTCTTCATAAAAAAGGTTTTTACAATGAGTTTATAACTATTCAGAATTTTGATTTTTAAAAAATGTTTCTCTTGAGAAAGTTTTCTGTATTTTGACAGAAGTAGGTATTCAAAGCTTGATAGCAATGCTTCATGACAGTTTTTAATGTAGCGAATTGTTTTTTTAAAAAATAAATGCAGTCCTAATTTTATATTAAATGGGAAACAATATCCAATATATTAACATTAGATAAAGATTCTTGTCCTATTTCCTAAATTTCTAATTGCAGTTTGACTTCCTTACTTTTATGTTTGATATACAGCAAAGGATGCCAGCCCTGTAACCATGTTATTTCTACACAGTATTGGTGGATCCTACTTTATAAATTATATGTTTGATTTCAACAAACTTATAGAGTTTGAGAAGGATTCCGTGGATGGAAATCTTCAAGGAGAAAATAACTCAAGCTGCTTGGGAAACTCTGAAATATGAGATTATAAAGGCCCAGTCTAGTACAATACCATTAAAAAAGAAAAATAAGAGATCCCAGAAGAAACCAGCATTTGATGCAATAAGATTTGCATCAAATGTCAAAACTAATAAAAGTTTCTTCCAATATGTAAAAAACAAGAAAAAAATGAAATGTTTGCTCCACTAATGGGAGATGATGGCATGAAGGCGGCCACCAACAGGGAGAAAGTGGAACTACTTAACTCATTCTTTGCATCTGTCATTAGACAAAAGGTAAAAGTAGTTCAGGTTCTCAAAAACAGTACCGATAAAGACAGATTAGGAATACAAGTCAAAATAGGCAAGAAAATAGTAAGAAAACAGCTATCCTGTCTAGATAAGTTCAAATCACCAGGTCCAGGTGGATTCCATTCCAGGGTCATAGTTGAGGTCTACCTATGATGTCAATTACAGGCCTCTCTCATTTTTTTAAGTGAGAGAACTTGCACAATTGGTGGCTCAGTAAATACTTTTTTGCCCCACTGTATCTATTGCCCCTGTAGTAAGAGAAAATGCAGTTATTTCCATTATGGGAACATACATTTATGCATTTTTTGTTAGAGATGTAGAATAATATAGGATGAAAGAAAGGTAATTTAGAGAAACCAAATGGCAGTTCTAAAGTAAAATGAAATCTGATAAAATAATGTTTGAAAGATCCAAAAAATATTAGGGCTTTCTTAGTGTTAACGCTAGGATCATACATGTATCTTCCTTTAATCAGAAGCTTATTGAATTTAAATGAAAGATCTGCCTTTGTATTCATAGTGGCTCTAGAAACTCAGCTAACATATCATTAAATGCTGTTCAGATTATCAGAATAATTTGGAGTAAAGTTGTTACTGCTTCCCAAATGTTTTTAGAGACATTCAAATTGAGAGCCATTACTTGTTCAGACCTCCTGCTGCACCTAATCCATTCATTCATAAAGTTGATATTTTAAATTTATTTTATGCTGTATCTCAATCTATTTATGATTGTCTTTAAGCCCATTCTCTAGGTTCTGATAATACCTTACACCTGCAGCACCCGCAGTATGATTAGGGTTTTTTTTTAACGACGCTGCGTCTCTGCAAAAGTTTGTAGCTGTGTAATACCTTCCAGCTCTCCAATTTCCTTAGACTTTTAAAAAAAATATTATTGAATCACATGACAAGCTGCTGTACAGGACAGAACAATTTTCAGAGCAAGCTGTTTTAAAATGGTTTCCCGATAATCACTTGAATTCACCTGAGTTGTTGAGCACACCAGGAATTTTGTCTACCAGTTCGCTTGAATAATCAGTTGCTATCTCATTCCCAAATATTTTAGTAAAGTGACCAGCCTACCAAAAATGTTGCCCCTGATCAGTGTCTGTTTTAGAAACCTTGCATTCTATTGTCTTGGTCTACAAGCAATAAGGGTGGCCCACAAAATTCAAATCTTTACTATCAGTGCAAATATACGTACAATGAGATTGGTTTGAGCTCCCTCAGTGCACCCCCCCCAACACAATACAACTCACAGTGAAGACAAAAAATCCCTAACACAATAAATCATATTAACAAAACACCCAGTGCTATTGCACCAGTGTGAACGTGTTACACATTGCGCAGGTCCTGCAGTCCATCATACTACATAGTAATGATATTATTTCTCATTCAGGAGTCTGACAGCCCACGGATAAAAACTGTTCTTCAGCCTGTTTGTGCAGCTGGCTATTCTTCTATATCTCCTTCCCGATGGTAGGAGGATAAAGAAGTGATGACTAGAGTGAGAGTTGTCCCTGAGAATTTTCCTCACTCTTCTAAGGCAGTGAGCCCTAGCGATCTCATCTAGTGGTATCGGGACAGCCCACAATGTTTTGTGTTGTGCTCACCACCCTCTGTAATGTTTTTCTATCTGCGACTGTCAGACTGATGCCATACTGTGATGCAATAAGTGAGGATGCTTTCTGTTGTAGATCGGTAAAAGGAGGTCATCAGTTTTTGTTCCACCCTGTTTTTACGCAAGACCCTAAATGGAAATTAGAAATGGAAATGGAAATAAGAAAATGGCTTTCTGATGAGATCATTGTATTGGGTTATGGTCTCTCACAAAAAAATTGGATGGGGATAAGGAAGAAGTGCAAATTGTGTGAGGGAAGGAATACTTATTTTAAATAGAACCTATCCTCCGAAATAGGTGAGAAAAATAAAATAGCAGGAAAATAAATATTTCATTTATAATTTTCTTTTCTTCCAGGTTTATTGAATTTGAAAATAATACCTTATCTGTAGTTAAAGTTATATAGATATATGTATACAAATGGGTCAGGTTCTTTCCAGTATTTCTTGTTCTATAGAGTATCTAGAAAACATTTCTTTTTCATCCTTTTTCTTTTTCCCTCCTTACTCAGAATACATATACCCATTTCTCAGTCAGACCCATGCAGTCCATGTCTGGTTTACCTTTCATGTCTTTGATGTGACAAAGGCAAAGGAAGGTCTGATCATTTCTCCAAAAATCTAAGAGTTTGTGTGACAATTTGTCCAAAGATCTGTAGGCTTTCTGTCAACTAAATGAACCTCTGCATATTGGAAGTTTTAAGAGCTGTGCTTACTTTGCTGGTGTGCTGAAGAAATCTCTAATAGCCTTATGACTTGGGAAATGCACACAGCTCTATACTACTCTTGCGATGATGACCTTTAACTGGGTGAAACAGTGCATCATAGAGCAACACGTTTTGAACCAAGCTGCCTTAAATGGGCTAACTTACAAAATATATCCGAAATATAAGACCCACGACTCTTGAGGGAATGAAATTTGGAAAAATTGAGGATGTTTCAGTGCTACTGACTGTTGCTGCACTGCTTGGTTGCTGCTGTGGTCATGTGATCTTCATTTTCAATGTTCTGTGACAGTTTCCTAACCAGTCTCATAATACCTCACTCCTTCTTCCCACCCTCAGCAGCAGGTAGAAAGGAAAGGGAAAGGAAAGGGGAAAGGAGGGAAAGAAAAGGGAAGAAAAGGGAGGGAAGAAAGGAAAGACAGAGAGGAAAGGAGGAAGATTTCTAATGCTCACTGCATCTCATAAAGATACTCATTGGGGAAGTTGTCAGAAAGTTGGAAATCACATCTGCTTCTACTGCTTTTTGCCCCTTCTGCTTCCATTCTTTGTTTCTGTTTAGGTAATGAAATATCTCTGACACGATGACCCCGTGGGGCACAGGTTGTCTAGTTTTCTTTAATAATTTCTGGGGTAATGGGGCATCTCATGTCTCAGTTACTTCACAGCCTTGAATATGCTAGGATTGCTTTGCAAATCTCGACTGACTAAATATGGAATAAGCAGTAATTTGCAATCTGATAGAAGATAGTAAAAATTAAAGGGGAATGAATATTATTATTTAGTTTATAATGTTAATGTATTTTCTCTATATTCATAATTCATTAACATTCAATTTGCTAGATGTTGCTTTTAGACTATACTTGATAGCTACTTCTGGGAGCACATGCAGGGCAATTTGAAAGATGAGCAGTTTCGAAACTTATGTAGAACAATGGACCAAGTTGTCTATGTTTAGAGCGTACTAAAAAAACAAACATTAAAAGAAACATGATGGCAGTGTTTACTTTAGAATGCCTTTATTTAGTACTTTGTAGCATTTATCTCGCTTGTTTGTATTTCTCCTGATGTATTAGTTTTTGCCCTTTCCACATTTTTAATAAGTAGGTTGACCTATTAACTTGCTAGAAACAAAATATAAATCTGGTACAAAGGGACGGGTGCTAGTCAATTGCTTCATTAACTGCTTTGTCTTCATAGTTCAATTCACTGACAGATAATTGCCCATGATCAAGTATTTCATGAAGCAAAGAATAGAAGAACTTTTACACTGTCCACCTGGATATTAGATGGCTTAGGCTTCAAAGGACAAAGATTACTAAACATTATTCAAATAAAAATATTTATTATTTAATTAGTAATTGAATCTATAAAAATCAACAGAATGGATCAAACTACAATCAGAATGAAATAATATATAACACAGAATGAAATAATATATAACACATTTCTCATGTTTTTATGCTCTGTTGCAAATGCTAGATATAAAAAAATGTTTTATATATCAGATGTGTCCTTTGTGTAGTCATTCTTCCAGCCCTTGATTTAATTTCTTCTTTTTAATTCCCAATATTATGTCATATGTAGATCATAAACAATGATTAATACAAGCAAACTCAATTTAAACCACAGTAATACAAAACATTCAATGCTATTCCTGCAGCTACAATGAATGTAGTTCTCAATATACAGATCACAGTTTGCTGCAACTACCTGTTACATCTAAATCTGGTTTGTATGACTGACTAATTTATTCAAGAATAATTATTCTGAGGCACATGGCTAGTGGTAACATAATGCATGAATATATTATATTATTGTGCACAGTGACCATGATTACTTTGCCTGTAGTGTGTCTATTGTTAAGTTGTCTTCATCATCTGAAGTGTCTCTTAGGTTTTGGACTGCTTTGGTCTTTGACTTATGGGCTGGCTTATTAACTATTTTTCTTTATGTGTGTTTAGCTGTGGATGCTCATTTTTAAAATTAGAATTTGAATCATATAACCATACTTTTGCTGCTCCCAATCCTTAATGTTATCAAGAGCTTTTTTTACAAAGTTGTTTGAGAGTATTCCTCTTCTTTTCCCCTGTAGTTAGCCTGTATCAAAGACTTCTTGGTTATTATTTCCCTTCCTGCATTAGAGGTTGACTTGCTAGTAATGTTCTTAAAAGAATGCACAACAAAAGAATGTTGTAGATGCTTTTTGCTCTATGACTTGTTCCTTTTCAGAGAATTATATTCAAAGAATGATATCCTGTGGGAAAAATCTGAAAGCAGACTATTAAAAATCATGTTTTGTGGAGATGCTTAACATTTGATATTTCTCACAATTGGTACCTCTATATTTGTTTTTGTCACCAAGAAAAATAGGAGGTTTTTTCCCCTATGCACTGTTCTTTTGTGGGTATATACTGTATGTGCCTTCGAGTTAATCTTTCTATCTGGTGACAACAAATCCATGCAGTTTTCTTGGCAACATTTTTGGAGGTGGCTTGCCATTGCCTTCTTTCTAAGGCTGAGGAGATCAAACTGGTCCAAAATCACTCAGCAGTCTGTGGCTAGTACTAGAACTCATGGTCTTGTGATTTCTAGCCCAGTGTCTTCAACCACTACACCAAAATTGAATCTCATACCGTATATAAATGTTTCTAAATAGGAACAAACAGTGTCTTTCTCTTCACTTTGCTTTTAATAGGGACAAACACTTCAAATAGACTGTAAGTGTGATCTGGGCTGTATGTTCAGCAAACGTTTCCCATCCTGGCTTTCTTAGCACCAGAAGCCAGACACAGTACGTAGGCACACACAGTGTTAAAGGAAAGATTTGTTGCTTCAAGTCCCAACAGCAAGGCAGCATGAGATAGCTGAGAAAAAAGCACAGGCAGGAAAACAGGAATCACTTGCAGATAAGAACTTAGCTGGACAAAGACAAATTCCAAGTCAAGAAGTCCAAGGTCAAGCCAAAGATTTATAATGCCAAGTCAAGGAGAGATGAAGTCTTAGTCAATTAACAAACCAGGATCATAAATAACTAGATTCCAGGCAAGAGTCACAAAATGTGAAGCCAGATGCTCAAGTTGCTTCTAGCAAGGGAAAAGAAATTATTACCCTGAAGTTTAATTTCCCTCCCTGCTAAACATGTACAATCTTTCCTTAAACTTTCTTGGTTAGTTCAGTGTCTTGCTGCTGGCTTGCATATAGCACACTTTGGCAGGTTGCAAAGATGCCAGGAAGAATGGGGAGGCAGGGGAGTGAATGCTTGAAGAAGCCTGCATTGCAGCTGACTGTGATGGCAAGAGAGAACCATTATGTAAGCCTTTGGGAAAAATAAGTGTTACAAGTGAAAGTAAATCTAATTTTTTGGTGGTTTTGTTGGAAGGAGATATTAAGATGTAATAAGTTTAAAAAAAATTGTATTAGTTTAAAAAATCTGGCTGGTAAACTTCAAAACTGTTTGTGTAGTTCACTTTGCCCTTTACCCAAGGAACTAAATTAGCAAAGATGAGGTCATTCTAGGTTTTCCATATACTCTCTCCATTGAAATAAGGGATGTAGGGGCAGGAAGAAGCCTCTGTATCTCTGCTGAAGTATGGTGAGAGACATATTAGCAGCAAAGATTTGAAAAACCTGGTATCTTAGTTGATATACATGTAGAATTGGTTCTTTGAAGTGTGAGACTGTTCAAAGTGGGCAGCAGATATGTGTTGATGTGTGTGGGTGACTGTGAAGATCTATTCTAGCCTGTCTGCAGAGGCACCCTGCATGTGACAGTTAGTCTCATCAGAATGGATGAATAGTGAGCGCTAAGCAGAGCATTGGAAGAAAAGGGACTTAAGATTAGACTCTAAGTATGAGTTGGGGGTGAATCCTATTGGGAACGTTATAGAAAGATATGGTGGGTATTTATAGCTAGATAGTTCTAGCAGAAGGGATTAGTGCATGTTCTCACTTCTAAGCCAGTTATCCCCATCCTGGGCCCAAGTGGTCAAGTGCCACGGATTCATGAGATTGCTAATAAATACCAGGTTTGTTTGCAATTAGATTCCATCTAACCAAGATGTGATGAATGGACACCAGATCGAATGTATATTATTATGATCTGGCTTGGATATATCAGGATCCATTCAGTACTGGATGAAGTTGCTACAGAAAGGTCTCTGCATATAGGTTATCAATCCTGGATAGTTCCTTGATTTACTGAAAAGTTCAAGGAAATGAAGCAACTGAACTACTATCTAGAATTATGGTAAAGGGGAACTCAAAATCTTTCTTTGTAACTGGTTTCAAAGTTATAGAGAACTATTTTAATGGGAATTTTAGATTCTTTTATTGTTTGAATTTTAATTTGGACTTGTTGCTTATTGCTGTGAGCCGCCCTGAGTCTTTTGGAGAAAGGGCGGCATATAAGTCCGATAAATAAATAAATAAATATTCTTAAGATTAATGTTTTTTTTTTACAAACAGAAAGTAACTAAGTCTATTATTGTTTGTCTTGCATTTTGCACATACAGCAGCGATCTTTACATTCTGTATGAATTTCTTCATATATTATTGTCTATTATATTCTTCTTGTTGTCTTTTATTTTAAAATCTAAACATACTCCAAACATTGAGTCCGATTTTTAAAGACTTAGTTTGCAGTCTTGTTTTTTTCCTCATATAGCCTCTTTTGTTGGGTGATTGGTAGTGGACATTAACAGCACAGGTGCTTTTATTCCTTCACATGAAGGAAATTTTTTAACCTAAGCTACTAGAATCCTACTTTTAGGTTTTTTTTTTTTTTACAAGAAAAGAAATCCCTATTAACATACAAAAGGGTTGTGCATTAGGGGCCTGGTGGCTCAGCAGACTAAAAAGCATTGTGATTAACTCCAGCTGTTTGCAACTACTGTAAGTTCGAATCTCACCAGGCTCAAGGTTGACTCACCTTTCCATCCTTTCTAAGGTAGGTAAATTGAGGACCCAGTTTCTGGGGGCAATAAGCTGACTTGGTATAAATATACAAAAGTATGAAGGCTATTGCTTAACGCAGTGTAAGCTGCCCTGAGTCTCCGGAGAAGGGCCTCATAAATCAAATTTTAAAAAAAGAAAGAAAGAAAGAAAGAAAGAAAGAAAGAAAGAAATTTGTCTGGTGTAGACAAGAAACAGTTCCTGGGCAGTAGGAGATGAAGATGGTAGAATCTACATACTCAGAAATATTTTTTCTGTGGTGGGGAGAACTGAATTTAAGGGTACAAGGATTAAATGAAAAGTAATGCTTCCAGCTATATACTTTTAGTTTAAATATGGCTATTTGAATAAATGAAATAGAAAATAATCCTTGAAATGAGCTCTTTTGTTACTTGCGTTTATTTCTTCACATCATCTATTGCTTCATACTTCTGCTAATGACCAACAAACTTTTTAAAGCCATTATGAAAGAACTCCACATTTTGTCTCTTCAATCAAGTCCTGCCAGTCCTTTCATCTTTATTTTGAATTAAACAAATGCCCATGAAGGTATTCCTTTATTTTATTTATTTATTTTTGAAAAGGTGTTAAGTTGCATGTACCAAGTGTGGACTGAATAGTAGATGGGGAAATATATGGTAGTTATATTTAACTTTAGAATTTGCCCCTAATGGTACTTGTGATTACAAATTCTGCTTAATCATTGTTTCATAGTTTTGAGTGTTGCAATGTCTCTTAAGTTGATAGTGATTCAAAGAAATCCATGTGACTAACACCATCTATATTCCTAAAAACTATAATCGTGAATTTTCCTGGTTTGTGTTTTTAAGAATTGGGTTTTGGTTTTTGATTACCCCCCTCCCCCCAAAAAGTTTGGGTGTTAATACCTCTGAAGCTTTGTAATGATATTCCATAGACGGATGCTTTGTTTCTGATTCATAATAATTGATTCATTTTTCATCAGCCATCATATTGTTTGTAGCACAGTTGATATATTCATTCTAGAGTTCCATTTTATGAACAAGAGCAACACAACATTTTTCACATCAATTTCCTGCAAACTGAAGTGAAAGAACAGATGGTAAAGAACACACCAGAGTTTCTAGTATGTCAGTATTGCCATCTATTGGTGACTTTTAACATTAAAACATTTTTCATCAACCCATTTGGCAAATTTTTTCTAGGCTTTTAAGACTTCCCAATTGATTGGGACTTAATCAGGGATAGCTGATCATCTTGTGCCTCCTACTATTTTAAAGGAGAAAATAGTCATCAAGACAGTTCAGGAGGTTCCTGGAAGGACCACACTAAGCAGAATAATAGCTGTGAAAAAAATTATAAAGCATCTTAACTTACTTTATCTGTAGGGCTAGGGATCTCTAATAGGGCTATAAGACTGGGAAATACGATTACAAAGCTTTGGAACTTGCACAAGCACAACACATTTGCTGGGTATTAAAGCGGTCCAATTTGTACTATGCTTCAATATGAGTTTGAAAAATGTTTTATGGAATCAGAGTTCATATGATTTTTATAGCTGCAACACTTTTTCTGTCTGTCATGGAATCCTGAAAAAAGTCAGACTGCTTTAATGAATGGCCAAGGGCTTCTATACTCATAGCTGCACAAGATCTGAGGCACTTTTTCAAAGCATGCTGGATTTTGATACTAATATTAATAGCTATTAATAGGTATCAGCTTCATACAATCCTCTCAGGTTTTAACTTGAATATTGTCTCATTAGGTGTAAGATGGCAGTAATAATAATTGTCAAGAGTTCTCCTAAACAGTTTCTTGAATACCCAAGAATCCAGAAGCTTCTGAGAATGCCTAAGCCATTATGAAAGAGTTGGTGTATCAAATGTGAACCGTATGTACAGTAAAATAAGTGATCCTTGAACCTCTTTTCCCTATTTAAGTTATGCAATAGCCTGGATGGCCTTTGGGTTTGGGTGGGAGATCAGTCCTGTCTTGTTACCAAATTAACAGGCAGGTGGGAACAAGATCTCCCTCCCAAACCCAAAGGCCATTCAGGCCACTGCATAACTTAAATGGGGAAAAGAGGTGCAAGGGCTGTTTTCGTTTAACTCTAAGAAGTAACTATTACAATCACCTCACCTCACAGAATTGTTAGGAGGAAAAGTAATTTTTTTTTAAAATTTGATTTATATGCCGCCCTTCTCCGGAGACTCAGGGCAGCTTACAATGCGTTAAGCAAGTAGGGATTGTATGCATACATGGTGTATGCTAATACTTCCAGATGAATTACTCATGATGCTAACAATAGCTCCTTTGACAAGCTACATAAATATACCCCCTCTCTCTTATAGACACACATGCGCGCACACACATATACTGTCAGGTTCTGTAACTTATGGGAAGAAACCCCTCATCACGCAAAAGCAGTAACTAAATTTGTTTATCCTGATATCGGTACTAACTGACCACCTTAAAGTGTTACAGAAAGGAATCTTTGTTGGAGCTGACGCTCTGTGCTCCCCATCACCCTTTAAACAGCATACAGCTCCCCCCCAGTACAATCACTCAATTATCCCATTAACCCGTATCCTCCCTCTCCCTCCTCAATCTGTCACAACCCGCTTCAGTTCCGCACTGCTCCGTCTTTCCTTAAAGTGATGAATGGTGTGAAACTGCTTCAGTGTGTGTCCCTGAAGTCATCTAGCATAGGGGTCTGCAACCTTCACAACATTAAGACTTGTGGACTTTAACTCCCAGAATTCCTCAGCCAGCAAAGCAAATCTGGTGAGGAATTCTGGGAGTTGAAGTCCACAAGTCTTAAAGTTGCCAAGGTTGAAGACCCCTGATCTAGCATACGGCTGGGGAGTCGAAATGAGAGGCATGCCTTGGGGCTGATGACCCAGCAGAGCGGGCACACAGGAAGGGTCATTGGTGAAAGTGTGCAGCAGCGGAACGGCGATCCCCACACGAATGGCGGCCCCAAGTACCATCGCAGGGCTGGGGCTGACATATACTTACATATACAACATAGTGCACTGGATGCTGATAGTGCCTTGAGATAATTCAAGATTGATCCTTGCTACCGTAAATTATTAGTGAATGAACCCAAGTGTCTTTATTCTAAAAACAATTTATTTTTGAATTATAGTTATTTGTATGCCGCCCACCTGATTGACTCTTAAGTTGTAAAACATAGCCATCTCACACATCTTTACTGACTAATTTAAAATAATTGGAGATTGCAGATGTCAATCTATTTTAAAAAAACCTACATACTTTTGTTTAAGATTATAAGAGGCAAGTATATCTCAGATTAAATAGATAAGCCTGGTCTTCTGGAATTTAGACAAAAATGTTCCCTAGAGAAGGCATTTCTGAGGAGAAAAATGGCAGCTGAACCCTGTCTTGGCTGCTGCAGGAGCTTTGTCCCAGCAATGCTTTTCTGTGACTGATATTTGTGCTTTCCGAATGACTGCTACAATTATGCCACTAGTTTCAGCATAAAAATGAAAGAAAGCGACAGCTGCACAAGGGTGTAAAGGGTCTTAATTTCCAATTTAAATAGCCCTGTTTAGCTCCAGACAGCCTGAAAAGCTTTACAATGGAAATTAGCAGCAGAGCTGGTCAGTGCTTAATTACTCTTGCTGCATTTTCCTTCGTTTTGTTTCCTCATACAAAATAGTGTGGTATTCTTGCACCAAGAGGTGCAAATTCCTTTCAGATGGATGTGTCGATTCTGAAGGAAAAAAGAGTCTTATCTAACAAGGGAGGAGAGGAGAGATTCTGTCAGGAGTCAACTAGGCAGATTGTACATATAATCCTGCAGCTGTTGTCCCCTGCTGGCCAGTTCCGCTCCTCACAGGGATCACTGCAGGTTATCCTCTTGATATCTTTGTCATGACCACAGACAGGATACTGTCCACCAGCATTTCAAAATTATTGATAGAACATTGGTGATTCTTTCTTCTTTGAATCTGAACCAGTTAATCTGTCTCCAACTGAAGAGATACATTTCTATTATGATAGCAATATTTGGTTAGATTTCTCCTTCCCATTCCACCCTTGCTAAATTCCCTTTTCCATTGTTACCCCAGAAAGCCAACATTCCAAACAACAACAACAACAACAACAACAACAACAATTGATTACTGAATTTGATTTTTCTTCAGCTACGGGAAGAATTCTATGTTTTATAAACACAAAATGAAAGAGCCTTTACGATAAACTGGAACATTTCGGACATCATCTCTTTTACTGTGAATGAATGATTAACCTTGAAGTTCAGCGTGCTTTGATCTGCCTAACAGTGGTGAGAGTCAATGAAAAGCTATGGATTCAGACAAAAATTCTTCAGTAATTTGAGTGTTGTAATTAAAATTTCTTCTCATGTTACTAAAAAAAAAAACCCTTCCCACATAATTTGTGCATTTAGTCTGTTCTCTTTCTCTCTGCACCTGTAATGTGAAAAAAACCCATACTGCCCCTTATCTGTGGTTAACTGGAAAGGTTGCAGGACAAGCTAATTCTATTTTAAGGGAATTGGATCGATAACAGGGAAGTCTAGTCAAGGGAGGCATAATCAAGTTGCAACCCAGGGCTTTTTTATGTACAAGACAGCTCTTGGGTAGGCATTAAGATCATTATTGTTACCCTCCTGCTCTCCCTTTCCCAAGAGTTTTTGACTAGATTCTAAAAAGGGACACACCTGATTTTGAGGTCTCAGACTTCTGAGAAGCTTGAAGGTTTGTGATTTTGCCACCACCTAATCCTACAAGTAATCCTCAATGTTCTAGGAAGGCCTGATTAAGATATGAGTTGTGAATTCCTTGAGGAAGAAGCATAGCCTTCATTAGAATTCTCTACAGCATTTCAAGAATGCTCGGTATGAGGCAGGTCTACTTTTCCACCTTATTAGGAAAGATGTAGCTACTTATTATTTGGGGTACTTAAAATAAACCTGATTTTAAAAGTGTTCTTTTTCTTTCCCAGATAGAAATTTTATTCCCAAAATCAATTACATCATATTTGGTTTCTAACATCACTTTCTAGAAGACTTGTGATGATACCAATAGAAGGGAATATTTGTAGCTCACGGTTGAACTGTGTGTGAACCTTGGTTCTCTCTCAACTTGGTTGTTGCAGACATTTCATTACCCAACTAGGTAACTTCATCAGTGCCAGATATTGTTTATCTCTAGGTGCCAGGCACACAGATAAATCTGAGATCAACAAGCACATTGAGATAAATAATATCTACACACCCTTCAAAAGCGTTAATTAAAAAGCTAAAAATGAAACAAACGACCAAAACACTTCCTCACAGTCAATCAACACTGCCAACAACTGCCAAGAAAAACAACAACACTTCTATCAACGCTGACAGGAGAAAGCCACCTGTATGTAGAGAACAAACCTGAATCTCTTCTTAGCACTGATGATGTTACCTAGTTGAATAATGAAAGAAAACAACCAAGCTTAGAGAGCACTAAAGACCCCACAATTTAATATTTGACCAGATGTCCAGAATTGAGAACATATTTATAAATGTTATTAATTATATATTAAACATAAATGTATATCCATTTAATCTACTAGTACAGGTAATCCTCAGTTAATTATGGCAGTTGGTAGCAGAAACTCCCTCACTAAGTGCCATGGTCATAAACTGTTAAATCTTGTGATTTTGCTAACTTCTAATGGCAGTGAAGGCAATTCTGTTTCCAATCATTAGGCAAATTCTGCATGGTTGTTACACACATCATTTCTTTGCTATTTGCGATATTCTGCCAGATTTGCCCATGACTGCTTGTCAGAAGCAGACAATGAAGATTGCAAATGGTGATTGCGTTATCTCAGGATGCTGCATATTGCAATACAATTTGCCAGGTGCCCAAATTGCAATCATGTGACCATGATCACATAAGTCCTACTTCAGGACTGTTATAACTTCAAATAGTCACTGAATTAATGGATGTTAACCTATATTTAAAAAGACCATCACTTAATAGAAAATTAATTTAAAATAAGGGTGGAAAACCATGCAGAGTACAGCTTCTGAAATGTATTTGACCTCTTCAACAAGAATGACCGTAGAATAATTTGTATTTTCTTTTGTGTAATGACATATTTTCTGTGTATGTGTGCATATTCAAGAATTGGGGTTTATACATAAATAATGCATAAATAATGCATGCTACCTATGTGTATTCTTTGATGGTCTAATCAGCATATGTGTTATCTTTATGTATGTGTTTCTTCACTCCCTCTTATATCTGTGTGTTTAAGTGTGAAACAGGAAGTGTATGGCAAATTAGATGTGCTCTGTTCTGGTCATGTAGCTGTCTTTGGGGGTGGGGGAAGAGCTAAGAATGGAGCATTCTGAGCAACAGCTACTCCTGTAGGGATACTTTGGGCATTTTGGGATAGGTTCTGGCTGGATCCAGCCCATTTTTAAATTCTTATTTTTTCCAGTTTTTCCTGCCATGTGACAACCGATTCTATTCTGTTTTGAGAAGATTTGCCTGCTTATGAAAAAAAGAGTCTTGAATCCCTTTATGCAATTTGTTTTCCAACATTCTGCTTGGGTTAGATGGAAGACAAAGAACTCAAAATCTATAATGTGATTACAAACCTCTGCTGGTTTAATTTTCAAAGCTGATACTTAGAGTTATTAGTATATTATGGAGAACAGAAACACAGAATTCTTCCACTTTGAAGGCTACAAGTTTGCTGAACTGAAAGCACAGATGATGACCAATAATCCAAATTGAAAGCACTTAACCAGAAGAACAGTGCAAAGGCAGCAGTGGGTCAAATTATTTAGAACCTGACTAGGTATTTAGGCATGCAAATTGATGCAGACATTGGTTCAACATTTCTATGTTTCCAAGATACAACTTTAAGTAGGAAGTGCTGATTAGTCTTAATCAGATAAGGGTGTCTTCACTTCTAAGCTTTTATCCCTTGCTTTTTTGTTTACAAATTTTAATTAAGTGGTGCCTTTTTTCCAATGGTTTGGTGGGTGGAAATTCATGTGTGAATTGGAATGAGGAGGGGGCTGTGGTCCTAGAATCATGATTGTAACTTCCCATTCTGACCTAGTTTGAGAAGCTTTGTGGATTATAATTATCCTCTGACAATAAATCATCTGAAGGACTTTAACAGATAGATACTGTAAGGAGGCAAATTATTCACAATCTAAAATGCACTATGAAGAAATTGAAAAAATTACTCAGATATTCGGTCCTATGCTCCCATTGGAATATTCCTGTCTGTTCCATATGTTATCTAGAGAGAAGTAGGTCCTTAAAGCAGGATATCTTTAGCTGTTGTCAGACGTTCAAAGTAGGGAAGGTTAGGAGAAAGGAATTGCTAGCAATCTTAAAATGTATTTTAATGCAATTAGAATATTGTAATAGAATCTTGAAAGCTTGTCAGCTCACCTCTACTTCAATTTATATCTAACACAATTAAAATGGAGCTGCTTTGAGTTGCCTTTTCACATTTTCTTCTTTTCCCAAACTCAGATGTCTTTTCTTTAACAGTTTGGATTATCCCTCCTCTTTCTCTGAGTCAAAACAATATTCTTTTATTGCAGTAGAACAGTTTTCTGAAAGAAGCTGCAGAGGCATCTAGATGCTAGGAAAACAGACCATCTCTTTGTACTGTGTATTCCAAGTCTTACCTAGGAGTTGGAGAACACTTTCTGATTTTTGGTGGATGGAGAAGTGGAGAGAAAATGAAAGTACTTGACATGGCACTGGATGAAACACATAAATGTTTTTACTCAATTGGAGAAGGAAAATAATTGCAGCCAACAGAAAGTATGATAGAACAGGGGTAGGGGAGCAAGTAATGAAACAACAGCAAATGAAGGGGGAGTTTGACTATTATTAAGTGGCAATTACTGTTATAATTTTGTGTTAATATGTAATCTTTTGAGAAAGAATAGAATAGAATAGAATAGAATAGAATAGAATAGAATAGAATAGAATAGAATAGAATAGAATAGAATAGAATAGAATAGAATAGAATAGAATAGAATTCTTTATTGGCCAAGTGTGATTGGACACACAAGGAATTTGTCTTTGGTGTATATGCTCTTAGTGTACATAAATGAAAAAATAAAGTATATTCATCAAGAATCATAAGATACAACACTTAGTGATAATCATAGGATACTAATAAGCAATCAAATCATATTAGGAAACAATAAAAACAATATAAGTTGTAAAGATACAAGCAATATAGATATAGCCATAAGTGGGAAGAGTTAGGTACTAGTAATGATGAGAAGAATAGTAATACAGTCTTAGTAGTTAATTTGCCAGTGTTGTGGGATTTAGTTGTTTAGCAGAGTGATGGCATTTGGGAAAAAACTGTCCTTGTGTCTAGTTGTTCTGGTGTGCAGAGCCCTATAGCGTCGTTTTGAGGGTAGAAGTTGAAACAATTTATGTTCAGGATGTGAGGGGTCTGTAGATATTTTCACAGCCCCCTTTTTGACTCTTGCAGTATACAGGTCCTCAATGGAAGGCAGGTTGGTAGCTATTGTTTTTTTTTTTTTTGCAGTTCTAATTATCTGTTGAAATCTGTGTCTGTCTTGTTTGGTTGCAGAGCCAAACCAGACAGTTATAGAGGTGCAGATGACAGACTCAGTAATTCCTCTGTAGAACTGAATCAGCAGCTCTATGAGCAGTTTGAACTTTCTGAGTTTGCACAGAAAGAACATTCTTTGTTGTGCTTTTTTAATGAACTTTCTGAATTTACACAGAAAGAACATTCTTTGTTGTACTTTTTTTATGACGTTTTTGATTTTAGGTGTACATTTTAAGTCTTGAGATATGATAGAACCTAGAAACTTGAAGGACTCTACTTTTGATACTAGGTTGTCTAGTAGTGTAAGAGGTGGTAGTGTTGGAGGGTTTCTCCTAAAATCTACCACCATTTCTACAGTTTTGAGTGTATTTAATTCAAGATTGCTTTGGTTGCACCACAAGGCTAGTTGTTCAACCTCCAGTCTGTATGCAGATTCATCGTTGTCTCGAATGAGACCAATCACTGTTGTATCATCTGCAAACGTCAGTACTTTAATAGAGGGGTCTTTTGCTATATTCCTTGCTACAATAATTTCCTTGTAGTAGGAGTACAGTTCAGCTTTCCTGAAGTTGAGTACAAGTATTGCCCCTGGAAGTATCATGTGAATGCTTCCATTTCAATTTGAATTTAGTGATCCAAGGATTCAACCTTTATTTGGAGGGGGTGTATTTTCTTACCATATGACATCTAAATATTCTTACACATCATTTTTTTTAAAAAAAAATATCCACCTCCTTTCATTCTTAGCTTGTGTTTTATTCCCTCAACTGACGGGAATTTGGAGTCCGTGAAGTCACCTAGGGGTGAATTGGGCAGCTATATAAATTTGTTAAATAAACAAATAAACTGTCAGTTTTTACTCTCCATCCTTCATGCTGCCTCTGTAAGGATTTCTTCTCTATTTTCCGAGTCTTGGTATGGTTTATTATCTTTATAATTTGGAACAATTTCCCTTCCGTGTCCTCTGGACCTTTTCTCCCATCTCCTACTCATTTCTTTCCCCTCTCAGTGACTCATGCCATTTTCCTACTCAGGTTGTTCTGGGATGTATGAGATAATCAGTGCCTGGTTGTTGGGTTTTATTCTTTTTCCCCCTCTTAGTGCAAGTATAGCACTGCTGTTGCTAGCATCAGTTCAGCTAAAAGGTTATGGCACAACTAGGGGGAGGTGAAGGCAATCAGTCAGGAAAGGAATGTGGGCACTGAAACTCACAATTTATGAAATTATATGGTGCTTAAGAGTATTTTTTAAACCAGTTACAAATCTATTAAAACCTTTCTAATTTTTGAATTATCACTTTTATTGATTTTTCATTATTTGTGTTGCATTTGGCTTTTCAAGGCTATTGTTAATGCCAATGAAAGGCACCTAGTGGAAAGAGAACGGAGAAACATGATGGTTAAATACGGAGCAATAGACTTCCCTGCACTTTTGACATTCTTATCTCTTGAGAGTTATGCTGATTTATTCCCTTTTTTATACTCAAAGTTTCTTCTGCAACTATTTAAAATTATATCCTTGCTTGAGAATATTTTGTCTGCTAGCTGCATTTCTTATCTTTGTTATGAGGTGTGTGTGTGTGTGTGTGTGTGTTAGTCTTTTTTTAGGTGGGTTAAATCTTTAGCATGAAGTTCATGCTAAAGCTCAACTATAACATATTTGTTCTTGCTTTCCTTTCCTGTTGCTGTTTTATTGCTTGCTTATTCCTAGCTAATGGTATCTGATGAGATAGATTCCTTCTGTTTCTCAAGAAAATGTTTCATTTTGCTACTTTCAGCTCTTGCCTCTCTTCGTTCTTTTTGTCATATTTCTGATCATGCAAATCTAGGTCCTGTGAGAAATCAGACGCTATGAAATATGAAAATTGCTTGGGAAGTAATTGGAGAAACAGTGTGACATATGAAACCCATGGAGATAATGCTCACACCTACTTATTCACAATATTTAATTTTTAATGACAGTTTTAATTAATAGAGTATAGGTCTTTGGGCTTTTTGAAGGCAAAGAAGAGATGGCAGGGAGTTGCAGGATGGTGAATAAAGGTGCCATTAAAATATGTGAACTACACACGCTTGACATGAGTGTATGGCTATGTAAAAGTGTAAACGTTACCATTATGCTACAAAAAACAGATTAATCCCTTAGCAGCTTTCTACCAAAATCCATTTAGAGGCAAGGCTTCATCTGCAGCTTGCTAACTCCTGAGAGACTTTTTTTAAAAAGTCAAATCTATGAAAACAAATACCTGTTGTGATTTCTTTTTAGAATATATAAAATATATATCTAACAATAACATTTCCATATAGCTAGTATGGAAGGAATATCACAAGCCTGTTTGTTGATAAATTCTGTAAAAAGAAATAATAGAAAAAGGATAAAAATGTAAACGTTTCTGCTAAGGGGCTGTAGGTAGGCAGAAAAAGTAAACATTTTGCATTCAACTTTTCTTTTTCCAAGTACTACAAAAAGAAAGAAGAAGTAAACCAAAGAAGGAAATTTTGCTCAGTGACTGCAAATTAATTGGAATAAAATACAATATAATATGAAAGAATCACTTGCAAGAATTAGTGATTTTTATTGCTGCTTTTGATTTATTTATTGTGCTCTTTGACAATAACTATAAATGACTAGTTATATTGCACCTACCATATTGCTAATCTCCCAAATATGAAGCAGGTGTCCTAGGAAGGTAGGACAGTTCAATCCTTCAAAATATGTTTTTTCACAACAGACTCATGCAAATCACATCTTTTAAAAACATTAAAGTAGGCAGGTCTTTTGTCAGGGTGTTGCAATTGCTTCAAAATCTGTTCCGTTCCTGTCTGTTTAACTGTGTGTCAATATATGCTGAACCACTTAGTTTTACATTTTTCCTGGGAATGAAGGATTTGCATAACCCTAATTAATTGTTTTTATTGCCCAGGTATTGCATGGATTTATTTTAGTTAAGGGGTAGATTGCTAATTTGCTTCTTGTCCTCGGTATAAAAAGTATGGCTCTGTTGACTGTAATGAAAATTAGGAACCTTTAATTTCCCTAAGATTGTATATTTCTGGTGTTTTCCTGCATATTTCTTCAATCTGGTGCCTTCCAGATGAGCTTGGGCTGCCACTTCAAACAGCTCCAGTTACAAGCAATCATTGGAAATGCTAGCGGTTGCTGTAATGTATACTGATTGCCCAAAAGACCAATTCTCCCTAGCATTTTAAGGCTTGTTCTATATGATTGGATTGCTTAAGATATTGCTTTTCCTTTATGCTGAATGCTACCTCTGATCATTTTCAGAATTCTGAAATCTACAAGTTGACTTTGGATCAATACAATGAGGCAGTCACCAATGCAGAAGATCAAATCAGGTAAAAAAAACACTTATTTTTGTGGTATCTTTGATACATATAAATATAATGATTTCCACAGTGTCTGTGAAATGTAGGTCACCTAAAATATTTTCTCCAAAGTTTGATATAAGTCTAAATTGGAAGTCGGATGCAGTCATCATAAGGGCCACAACACCAAACCTTAATACATTCATGTAAAAGTTTCTTAAGAGTAGTGAAACCAATGTCTCTATAGAAAAAAATCCAAGAAACTCAATAAGAAAACAGCATTGAAATTCAAGGCAAATGTGTCTGTTAACTCATTCCTACCAGACTGATCCCAGGTTATTACCCTGCCCTAGCCTTGTGGATACTGCAGTATCCCTTATGTGAGGCTTCCCTTCTGCTTGAGACACCCTGAGAGAGCAAGGGCAAAAGGTCATCACTGCCCCAGCCATCGGCTACTCCTTCCCACTTCCCCAGAATGCAGATAAAGAGCAGAGCAAGCAGGCAGGTACAGAATAGCAAGCCCTAGCCCTAAATGTGGTAACACTTAAATGAGGAGCTATGCTAAGTGTGTCATTACTCTACTGCTATGTATGTATGTTTTTTGTTGTTCTAGTTTTCCAGAAAACTGGCATCTTTAGTTTTACTCTCTTCTTGTCTCCATCAATCTACTTTGCTCTACTCCAAGTTATTCATCCATTGAAACGGGCAGGAAACAGTGTTGCCGTCTTATGGACTATCCCTACAAGTTGAGAGATCCATGCTCCACATAACTTACTTTTTCCTATGTATTATTACATTATTGCAAAAAATGACTTAAAGCTGCAGGCAGTAATTCTGAGACCTCAGACCATGACCCACAGACTGCACATTTGAAATTTGTAATGTAGATGGATTTATATGGCCAAGGATTAAATTTGTTTATTTGTGATTCTTGATGATTCTGCAGTTAGAATATGCCAAAACATTTCTGTGGTTTAGTAGCATCTAAATGACATCCCCAGGAGCAATCTGTTCCTTACAATGCAAAGCTACTATTGAAAAGACATTTTTCTGATCCTGGTTCCTTCGGATTCAGCTTGGTATGGGATCTCTAGCAAGGCCACTCTAGATGATTGGACAACATAAAGAGAATCATACTTGGGAATACTATCCTTGATGAATCCCAGTGCCATGGCTTCATACATAACCAGCATTTTGAATGGACTCCGGAAGCCTACCTGTAGTCAGTGCAGTCCAAGCATCACAATTTGCACTAGTTGCAGCTTCTGAGTCATCTTCAAAGGCAGCTCCAATGGAGGGGAGGTCCAGTTGTAAAGGCATCTCAGTTTAGGTATGGCTACAACAATGTGCTAGTTCCAGCAGGAGGTATGACTCCAAAAGGATCCCCAAGTCACAGGGCAGCTCTTTTGGGAAATAGCAGCTCCATTGAGAGCAGCTATTGAAGCTGATGTTAGATAACACTGATTTTTACAAACATTCAAGACATCCACAGCTGTCAGACCCATTCGTGAAGAGTTCAATTAGCTTTTTTTTTCCCAAAGAATTTTTTATTTTTAAACATAAAACAGCCATCATCCATTACCGTCACAAAAAGTGTGCTGATTGGTTACAGATCTTTTGTGCTTAATTCCACATCCACAATTTACAAATCATTTAATTTCTCTTATTTGACGATTTTATATATCCCTTTATGTTGTTATTCTCATTTAACAATTATTTAACAAAAGTTTGACTCCCAAAAAAAAGAAGAAAAACAACCTTCATATATTTCATCATTACATTAATTTCATATTTCATACTGCATTTCCATGCCTTATTATCTAGCCATTGGTAAAACAAATCCCATATCAAATAATATTGTTTGTCTTCCTGTTCTCTAATTTCAAATGTCAATTTACTCATTTCAGCACATTCCATAATTTTCTTAATGACTTCTTCTTCAGTAGGTATTTTCTCTTTTTTCCAATTTTTAGCAAATACAATTCTAGCTGCTGTTAAAACATTCACAATTAAATATCTCAGTTCTCTATTATACATTTCTGGTAGAATCCCTAATAAAAATATCTCGGGTTTAAAGTCAATGTGTTTCTTTGTCATTTTTTCTAACCATGTGTGGATTTTAATCCAATATCTTTCAGCTTCTGCACATGTCCACCACATATGGTAATATGATCCTGGAGTCTGATGACATTTCCAACATTTCTCCGATTTGTTTTTGAACATTCTGGCTATTCCTGTCAGGGGTAGATGCCACCTGTAAAACATCTTATACAAATTCTCCTTATGTGCTGTAGATATTGTCATTTTATAGTTTTGCAATCACAATTTTTGCCATTTCTCTAAATCAATCCCATGGCCAAAATTTCCCCCCATGCTATCATTATTTCTTTAACTTATTCTTCTTCCAATTTTACCTCTAATAAATAACCATACAATTTTTTAATTACATAGTCATCAGAACCCATTAAAATTTTATCTAACTTGGTCAAAACATTATAGAAACCTTCTTGTTTAAAATCTTCTTCATATCTAGAACGTATTTACAAATAAGAAAACCAATCCATCTTAAAACCTTGTTCTTCCAGTTCTTGCTTTGATTTAAGTTCACCCTTTTCATCCATTAATTCACCATATCTAACAATTTGTTCCTTTCTAAATATTACTGAATATGAAAATAATTCAATTGTTGATACCCAGACTGGAATTTTCAAATAGTATTATTTTTTAATCTTCTCCCAATTTAATCGCAAGGCCTCACATATATGATGCCTTCTAAAATACCCCTGTATTTTTGTTCCTTTATACCATAAAAAAGCATGCCACCCCATCAACAAATCATGATGTTCTAAATTCAATAATCTAGTGTTTCTTAATGTTATCCATTCTTTAATCCACATCAAACTTGTCGCTTGATAATAAAGTTCCCAATTGGGTAACCCAAAACCCCCTCTCATTCTAGCATCTTGTAACAACTTTAATTTTATCCTTGCCTTCTTTCCCTGCCAAATGTATTTTAACATTATTTTATTCAATTCTTCAAAAAAGTATTTCCCCAATCTAATTGGAATTGTCTGGAACAAGTATAAAATTCTAGGCAAAATATTCATCTTAATAGTTGATATCCTTCCAATCAAAGAAAGCTGTAAATTTTCCCATTTCACCAAATCTGTCCCTATCCGTTGTTTAAGTTTATTATAATTATTTTCTTTAAGCGTGCTACATCTTGCTGTCAAGTATATCCCCAAATATTTGACTTTATTTGTGATCTGCGTCTTTGATATATCTGCCAATTCTTCTTTTTGCTTTACCAACATATTTTTAGTCAGAATCTTTGTTTTGTCTTTGTTGATTTTCCCAAACTCTTCTATTTTATCTATCAGTGTAGTTATCAATGTTAGTAGTTCTTCAAGAATAAAGACCAGGTCACCTGTGAATGCTTGCAATTTGTATTCTTTTTTTCAAATTTTCATTCCTTTTATATCTTTTTCTTCTCTAATACTTCTATTTAGCACTTCTAATGTTAACATGAACAACAGAGGGGACAATGGACAGCCTTGTCTGGTACTGGTCATAATATTCCAAAGTGTCCAGAATTATTCTCATATTATCTCTAATTTGTCTTTTTCGCAGAAACCCATTTTGATCTGAATGTATAAAATTATTTAAGTATCTTTTGAGTCTTTCTGCCAATATTATAGCAAAGATTTTATAATCTGAATTTAGCAGGGGTATAGGTCTATAGTTTTTGATTTGTTGTGGGTCTGTATCCTCCTTAGGGATCAATGTAATATATGCCTCAGACCATGACTTGGGTATTTCCTTCTTTGTCATCACTTCATTCATGACTTCTAAAGGTGAGAGACTCAAAGATTCCTTCAATGTCCTATAATATTCTGCTGGCAAACCATCTGGCCCTGGTGCCTTCCCATTCTTTTGTTTCTTAACTGCTTCAGTTAATTCCATCATCGTTCTATTTCTGTCTAGCATTTCCTCAATATCTTTGGGAATCCGAGGTAAATTTGCATTTTGAAGATATCGTATCACATTTTCCTCCTCTATCTTTTCTTTCTCATACAGTTGGCTATAGTAATCCTGTATAATTTTTTCTTCTCCTTATTTCCAAATTTACTTTGTCCTTGATCATCAATTAATTGTATTATTTTCCTTGATTCTCTCTCTTTTTTCAGTTTATGTACTAACCATCTTCCTGGTTTATTAGCATTTTCAAAATAGTTCTGTTTAGTGCTTCTAATTTTTTGGGCTAATGCTTCTTTCTCCAGTACATCCATTTTATGTTTTATTGTATCCATTTTTACTTTGACATCTTTTTTGTGTGAACATTTCTGAAGCTCTTTTTCAAATCTCTTATAATCATCTTCCAATATTTTATATGTTTGTCTTTTCTTAACATTTCTCTTCCTTGTATAGTCTATTATCAAGCCTCTGGCATAGGCCTTCATCGTCTCCCAAAGATTTTGTATTGATATATCTTCTTTTCTGTTCTCCTTAAAAAAGAAAGCCAATTCTCTCTTTATTTTCTGTACAAAGTCCTTTTCTTTTAATATTGTATTATTTCAAGTCCATCTAAGTCTTCTCCTTTGTCCTTTCCATTTCACTGCCACTGGATTATTATCTATCCAAGTCCTTGCTTCTATCTCAATTTGTTCTATGTTCAAAGTCAATTCCATTGTTGTCCATATCATATCTAATCTAGACCAAGATGAATGTCTGTCAGAATAAAAAGTATATTGTCTGTTTTTTCCATTTCTATCTTTCCATGCATCTTTTAAATTTATTTCCTCAGTCATCTTAAAAAAAGATTTTGGTAGTATCTTTCTACTATGTCTTGTTTTATGTGTTTTATAGTCCAAATTTCCATCCACTATTCCATTAAAATCTCCCATCATACATATATTATCATATTCCAATTCAATTATTTTCATGTGCAATTTTCTATAGAAGTCACTTTGATTATTATTTGGGGCATATATTGCTACTAGAAGAACTTTCATATTGTTATCTATTATCTCCACCATCAGGATTCATAAATTCACCATCATAAAATGCTTTTGCTTTGTCTATTGTATCAATTCTGTATCTTTGGAGTTGCCACGTTAACATTAATCCTTCTGGTATCAGCCATCTGTAGTTCACACCTTTTTGAAGTAATATTTTAGTCAAAAATTGGTATTCTCTCTTCATCTCCCTCACTTTTCTTGGTATTTGCTTCAGGACCACAATTTCTTTCTCCTTAAACTTCAGTGCTTTTTCTCTAGCAATCTGCAGTGTTTGTGCTTTAATTGATTTCTTAGTAAACCTTATATGCACTTCTCATGGTAACTTATTGCGCATTGCATACCTAGTATAAACTTGATATATTTCATCCACGCCATCCATCATCTTCTCCTTGGTAATTTCTAGTGCTTCTGCCAAAATTCCTAACATTATTTCTGCCAGATTCTCTCCTTTCTCTTCTTCTACATTTTGAAATCTGAGATAAAATTCTGATCTGTCCATCTCCCATCCAATTAGTCCACACCTGTCACGTTCAACTTCTCCCAATCTATTGTCTATATCTTTAATTTTTTCCTCCTCCTGCTCCTCATTTTTCTCAATTTTGCAGTCTCTCTTCATATTTCAACATCATTTGTTGTATACTTGCCACTTTTTCATCTGTCTTTAATTGTTGTTGTTCAATCTTCTGAACTACTTGAAGAATCATCTGTAATGTTGTATCTTTCTCTCTTTTTCTTTCTCCTTCTCCTGCTGAAGCATCGTCTGAATAGATCGGTATCCTCCAGATGGTGATGAGGAGGGTGTAGTTGAGGAGGATCCAACTGCCGTTACCTTTCTACTCATTCTGTCAAGTAGTCACCAGTAGCCAAAAAAAGAAAAAAAAGAAAAAAAGAAAAAAGAAAGAAAAAAAAGCCAAGAAAAAGGAGAATATAAAAAAGAGGGAAAAAGTAAAAATAAACAATTCTTCAGGTTCTTCAATACCCTAATCCACTTCAAAAAAGACTTAAATTAATCCCAATGTCAGTAAAAATAAGCTAGAGGAAAGCCAAGCTAAAAGAAAAAAAAAAAGCCAAATAGCCAACCAAAGAGAAAAATCAAAATCAAAAATCAATCTTCAGGCACTTGCACACCTTAATCCAACTCAGTTATATATGAACAAAGAAAAAAAAGCATTAAAGATATTTAAGCAGGGGAAGAGTACATAGAGTTATTACTTAGCAGGAACAAAAAAAAAATAATAGAGAAAGATTTCAATTTCTTCTGCAATACTTCTGCCCAAACATTAACAGGTCTCTCTCATTCTGCCTCAGACTCCTACTTCTGATAGTTCCCCGAAGAACACCGGAATAAACAATACAGATAGTTCCAACTTCCTCAGTTGTGCTTCTAACTATCTTATCTGCAACAAAGTTCAGAATCCTTGAGTTGTAGGAAAAATATAATAGAATTGTTTCAACTTGCTACTTGAGTAAAAAAGAATAACAAAGTTTCCAGTCCAATAGATGGCAGTATTACACACTCTCCTTTCTTCCCCACTAATATAATCCAAGGGTTCTTTGTCTGTAAAATGGAAAATTAAAACAATTTCCAGAAAAAGAAGGGGAAAAAATTAAATCCCAAGAAAAAAATATTTTAAAGTAAAAGGCACAAAGGCTTAAAGATGTAAAATAGCCTCAATTCTGTCAATCCTTTTCAATCCAGTCCCAGTCAAAAACAAAACAAAGATTTATAGTTCCACCAATATAAATGGTTTAAAAATAAGAAATAACTCCAGCTTAATTTTGCTGCTTAATTTCCTTTTATCACCAATTTAATTTCCACTTCAATCTCAGGGTGTTCTTTTATATTGATTTAAATTGAAAGTCTCTCACCGCATCGACTCACTGTCCTTCTTCTTTCGGAGCTGTCCCAACTTCAGCAGCTACAATGGCTGCTGCCCCGCCGCTAGAAAAAGGGCTTCTCCCAGGTCAACCAGGGACTTTGCGGAGTCCCTGGGATCGTCAGGATGTGCCCTCCACTATCTCAGTCAAAATAAGACTGTGGGGTCCAAAAAGGCAGTGGGGTTTTCGGCAGCAATCCTGGAGCTCAGGAATCCTCTGACCATCCTGTCGCGACATCAGCTCCTCCCCCCAAGAGTTAAATTAGCTTTTGAACTCAAACAACAAAGAGCCATGATAATACAGTGATTGGAATGCAGTATTGCAGGCTAATTCTGCTGACTGCCAGCAGTTCAATCCTGACTGACTGAAGGTTGACTCAGCCTTCCATCCTTCCTAGGTCAGTAAAATGAGAACCCTGATTGTTGGGGGCAATATGCTATTTCTGTAAAACGCTTAGGGACAGCAGTAAAGCACTACATAAGTCTAAGAGCTATTGCTGTTATTGTTCAAGCCTATACTCAGGAATTTTCCACCTGGGTGACTAGATAAGGTTCAACGGCAGTCAAAGGGATCAGACATTTCCCTCTTGTGCCCACATAGGGACTTCAGACTAATTCCCGATTTGATTTCTCCCTCAGCTCACCCAGTTTGTCTACTATGACAGCATTTGCAGCTTGGCCCTAAGTAGTGATATACAACTGGTACATTATCATCTATCTATGTGATGTACAGCATGCTGATGACATGTAAAAAGTATGGAAGATGATGTTGATAGAGATATACAAGATCCATTACTAAAGTGATGAGAGGTATCTTAAGTCTACAACAGATTGAGAATATGTGGAAGAGGTTTAGAATAATTCATAGGAGAATAAACCCAATTCATAGGAGAATAAACCCATTCAAATTTATAGGATTCTGTTATAGCCAGAATAACTACTTTAATAAAAGTAGTTTTGGCCTTCCTATGAAGTTGGTGACCCAGTCTGATCTACTTGACACACGTTATCCCTAACTGACACATCATTTCTCCCAGTGCTTCATGGAAAAGGACCTATGACATTTAGCATTGGAGCATCCAAGGGCTGAAATTCTCTTTCACTTCTAGTAAAAAGAAAAGTCAACCAAAAGAGCAACATGCAAGCAAAACAAATTAAAGTTTAATTTGTGTGTATTGTTTAATGGACTGCTAAATTGGCCACGCCCACCCACAACCATGACTACCTAACCACAACCACTCAGCCGGTTCACCCCCCCCCCCAACAGTCTGAGGGACTGGCCTCCTGTTTAAAACGTTTGAGGACCCCTGCTCTTCAATAGCCAAAGGGAATCACTCACTCAAATACGAGACAGGTTTGACAAATGAAAAAAAAACCCAAGGGTTTGTAGCTGCACTCTGGGAGAAAAATGGAGCTGAATTTAGGTCAATTTTGTTTTATTTTAACTGTAGTTAAAATGTTGAAGACCCTGTAATATATAGTGCCTTTCTTCTTGGGAAGAAGGTATAGTGAGCTTGATAGGCGCTTCAAGAAATCTAAATCATTGTCATCTATATCTTTATTATAAATTAAACAATAAAGTCCCAAGTATGTAAAACATAACCATTATATGGTTGCTTAAGTAGCATGCATACATCCCATTTTTGGTATTAAAAAGTGCTTTATGTGGGCCTAGCCTTGAAGGGTGGCAACTGGAACAAAATTCTCTAGCCACTAATAAGTGCAAAAATATGGAGATCTGCTCTGGTTGCCAGTTCCTTTCTAGGCATTATTTAAAATTCTAAATAACTTTGGATCTGATTATCAGATGGATTGTCTTCTGATCGGAAGCTGTAAGGCCAGTAAGTTCTGTAGACAAGGCCCTTGTGAGCTGTCAGAGACTCATTCATCTGGAAAAACAAGACATGGCTTTCTGCATCATTCTCAGGCTTTGGAATGCACTCCCTGAGTCAGTCAGTTCTTCTGCCCCTATATTTAGAAAACCCATAAAGGTACCTGTCTTTTGTCAGGATTCAATTGTTGACTGCTTTTATTACTAAATGTAATTTTCAAACATGAACTTCAGTATTTTAATAATTGTTAAGCTGCCTTGAATATTTCAGTAGAAAGGCTGGAAGTGTGTATAAATAATACACTTCTAACTTCTTGATGATGCACTGAGTCGAATCATAGAACTGGGAGAGGCCACTTAGGCCATCAAGTCCAATACCTGGCACAGCACATGAATCCAAATTAAAACTTTCCAGACAGATGTAATTGCTATCATTGTCAAACTACTCTTGTTCTTAGGAAGTTCTTTCCAACATTCAATTGAAACCTGTCTTCCTATAACCTTAAATCCATTATTCCACATCTTGTATTCTGGAGGTAGAGAGAGCAGGTCTGACCTTTCATTTGGCATCGTTCCCCTTTATTGCTGATAATCCAAGAATAGTTGTGAAGTCTAGATCATCATAATCCACTTTAGAGTAAGTTTGGGATGTCAGCTGCCCAGTGGTGAAATCCAATTTTTTTTATTACCGGTTCTGCGGGTGTGGCTTGGTGGGCATGGTGTGGCTTGGTGGGCGTGGCTTGGGTGTGGCAGGGGAAGGATACTGCAAACTCTCCATTCCCAACCCACTCAGGGGAAGGATATTGCAAAATCCCCCTTCCCTTCCCACTCCCGGGGGAAGGATATTGCAAAATCTCCATTCCGACCCCATTCTGGGGCCAGCCAGAGGTGATATTTGCTGATTCTCCAAATTGCTCAAAATTTCCACTACCGGTTCTCCAGAACCTGTCAGAACCTGCTCAATTTCACCCCTGCAGCTGCCCTTTCTAAAACATCTGCCCCAAATATGAGAAGCAATATTTCATCAACAAGAGATAATGATCACCAATAACCATCAGTTATGAAGATAAGAGTACAAAGTCTGAATTTTTCCACATCTCCAAAACTACATTTGCCAATGGAAGTCTATGGCATTTGAATTTATTCATAGTTACAGCAAGCATGCATTAACTGCATATAGGCCTTTTGCATGATGTATACAGATGCAGAAATTTATATGTTGCAATGTTTTGCTTCAGGAATTATAATTTATGTTTTAGCAAGTAACCAGGTCCTTTGGTGTTTTTCTAGCCTAATATCTTATCATTTAAAGCGGAGCACAATCTTTGCCTCCTCTGGAATTACCTGCCCATTGTTGGGGTTGGTGCAGTCTTAGTTTAGATTATCACAAGGAACTTTGTTTTCCATCTGGCTACCTTCAGTCTGTGAGGCCGAGTTGCTGCACAGCTCCCATTTGAGCTCTGAGCAGGGTTGCTGCTGGATGTCAAGAGCAAGAAAGGGTTTTTATCTCCAGATAGGGTTTTAAGCAAAGATCTGGCTGGGTACTGTGATTTTTGGTGCCAGCAGCTGGATGTCAGAGACTTGTGTAATGCCTGTTACTGGTTAAACTTGTTCAACATCACTTCCCTCAGATTTCAGTCTTCACTCCTCCTCCCAATCATGCATACGCTTTCTCCTTTGTGGTAGCCAGATCAGGAAGTAGACTCCAGAAAAAATACTGGAAATCTTCTTTATTAATACAGCATATAACAAAATCTTGGAAGATTAGCAGTGTCTCCTCTTTCCTTGCTCTTATACCAAAGAGAATCAAGGCAAGGCAACTTCAATTTTCTTTCTCATTCAAGTTTTGCTAATGGCCTTTGTCAGAGTTTGTTGCAGCATACACAATCAGACACACAATTAAATAATTCTGTAGGATTCATCTAAACAAGAAAATTTCTTTATATACAATACCATACAGCCTACAAAATCAGCCATTTTGTATACAAGAATATACCATTCAGCATACAAAATCAGGAACACAGAAGCAATATTCATAAAAGCAAGTCATTACGGAATAGAGAGATAGAGAGGCTAATATATTGTACAGAGGCCAGACCAACTCTTATATACAGTTCAGCAAGTCTAAGCTACACCCAGACTCCAAACTGTCTCTTATGGCCCCATACAAACAAATACAGTACTATGTTTCAGTTTCCAAACAGTCCTCGTTGGCTGACCTGTTGCCATGTCTATTTCATCTTATAATTACTTATATTGACAGCCTTTGCATTCCTTCTCCAAAGTCATCTCTGTAGTTCTCTGTGCCATCAGTTTTCCCTTTATATGTCAATGGCTTGAGTGGGATGGGGTGAGGAAAGCTAACTTGGCCAGCTACGAACATAGCCATGTCCTTGAAAAAGGCCAGAGGGTGGCTAAGCTAGACATCTTGGAACTTTTTTACATCCTTCATAAAGGTTTATGTGACCTACTTGTTGGCTTGTAATGCCGAAGTAGAGGTGTGTGAAGTGGGATTGTTCTAGTCAGTTTTTCTCAGCAGTCTGGAAGGCTTGAGCTGTCACTTCTTTGGGTTTCCTGGCAAATACTGCAGTGTAGTTCCCTTGGGGAGGGGGTCAAGATAATAATCTAGGCTGATTTCTTTTTCCAACTTGACTTTGGAAGGCTACTGTTTGTGCCTGGCAATGCTGCCTCTTTTAAATGCAGAGGGGCACTTTCAGCCAAGCATGTCCCTCTTCTCCCTTATAGACAGAAGAAAGGTTTGGGTAGCTTTCTTTTGTTTTCTGTGGCCACAGTTACAGTGTCTTCTAGAGTAGTTCAACCCATATTGTGCCAATGAACACAGATTTTATATCGTTTTCCTGATGGTTATGAAGATGATGTAAGTCATTACTAGGGAAATGGCCTATCTTTCTAGCTAAACAGGAATTACGCAACTAGGCCCAAGCATCTGTTATATTTCAAAACCTTCTATGCTTATAGCGTGTTTATCACCAGCACAGATGAATATGCTTATGCTGTGATTTCTACCAATAATAATTACAAAAGGATCTCCATAGAAAAAAATAGCTGATGGTCTCTTTCCAAATTGTGCATGAATATACATCAGTTCTAATAGACTTCAGCGACAAACAAGAATTTTGGAATTTTCACTTCATTCAGGGGGTGAGAGATTGGTAATCTAAAACTCCTTTAAACTGGATTCCATCCTTTCTACTTGAAGAGGACATCCCCGACTCAGAGCGTTATTTTGTACATATGAATGTGACAGGATTCCAGCAAGCAAATTGCAGCAGTTATAGTAAAGTCTGTATTGTAGGTCCGATAATATGCTCACATGGGCTTCTTCATAGGAATGCATTTTGAATTTTCTTACAATAAATTTCCTATTAGGGCTCTGCAAAAAAAGTATTGGAAACGGTGTTTACAAAATCCACTTATTTCAGCAAAGAACCTGTCTGTGAATCATTAAAACAGCCCTGTCCTTTAAAATGGACAACTGAGGATAATCTTCATAGCATGTGTTCAAGCCTTGCAAACAACATAGCAGCTTTGAGTTTCAAAGAAATGTTCTATTCTAATGCTGTTTGCAAAGCACTTCATTCAATTGCTTTGCACAGCCCTGGTGATTGCTTGCAACATTTGGTCCCTCTATAACTTCATAGCCATTGCAAACTATTAGGAAACACTTTATAGGGGAAAAAAAAAGAATGAATTGGGAATCAGAATGCCCATCAGAAAGACTCAAATTGTGCAGAGGTTTGGTTTAGAATTACTTTAGTATTTGCTTTCAGCAAAAAACTTGTTTTATCAGCAGGAGAATAACAGAATGTTCAGCTCCACTAGGGTAAAAAAAAAAGCAAAAACCCCAGATAAAAATATCAAAGTTCTGGAAACTAAGGAACTATTTAAATATTATTTTCCACAATGTCAGCATGATATAACTACTTTAAAACTGAGCACGGAAAACAAAGCTGCATCTATATCTATGTGCTTGATGTTGTTAACTGTTGGAATAGGTTTAAGGAAGTTTGAATCTTGAAAGGTATCCTGCTTAGGTAGATTGCGTCTGTAGCCAAAGTATGAGTTGAAAGACTTTTCATGGTATCCTCCCAGGAAAGTATTCAAGAACTGACATTAAAAGGTAGCCTTTCTTTACTGAACATAGATGGAGCTCCAGCAGCGTGTCACCTCTTCCAACCTACCAGCTGCTGCTTCTGATGTGAAGGAGAGGAAGCAGCAGCATAGGGGTTAGGTCCAATTCACTGACTTCTAAGATTTGTTTATTTTTAAAATCTATTCCAAATAGGTACTCAAAATGGAATTCTTTTTTTCAAAAAAAAAAATAAGAGGCAATTATGATCAATTATGATCTTCGGCAACTTTATATCTTAATTTGCCTGTTTTACTGAAGTATTACCTTGGGGTTTTTGGATTTCCCAGAGTATTAGGGCTGAAAATCTTGCTGAAAAATAAACAATCTTCATATGTGTGTGTGCATTTACTGATAAAGAAATAAATATAAATTTAAATATAAATTTAACAAAAAATAGTTTGCCATGAAAGCAACTGCCTGAGGACTCCTGGATTGGGGCTGAAAGGCGAAAAGGAAGCAGTATGCTCCTTCCCATATTTGTGTAGACCAGGTTGCTTTGATAGAAAACACACACACACACACACACACACACACACACACACACATTCATATAATACATATACATACATACATACATACATACATACATACATACATACATACATACATACATACAAAGTTGCTGACACATTGCATACATTTTTAGAATATGCGGTCTTAAAAATTAGTTCCTGTTAGAATAAATATTTCAGAAGTTGGAAAGCAGTAATTAAGTTGTGACAACCTTTTTCTCCAGTTGTCTTTAATCTTGGAACACAGGAAGATGATATCGAAGCCAAGTAGGTTTCTAGAAATTATGTTCCTAGTTGCCAAAACCCCAATAATTAGAAATAAAGAGTTTTTTAAGGATTTCCTTCAGGAAGAGATTGAGATCTGAAACTGTGCCTTTTATTTGCTCTCTCTGTTTTGCCAAGACTTTTTTTTTTTAATTGAAAGCCTTTGATGCATTACTTTGGGGATAATCTGATCTCTGTACATCTTATTGTTACATCGGGACAAGTACAACACACTTAAATTATTTCTCAATAGTTAAAATGGTTGCTAATGACTTCCTGATTGGTGATCTTTGAATGTGATACTAGAAATATATTCTAAAGAGTGGGAGGATTGTGGCAGAGAAGTGAACATGCCAATGAAAAACCCAAGTTTTATGGAATCCATATTTGAAAGCCTGGGAGCTTCTACATGCATATTTTCCTTGATTTTCATTAGTTAAAGACTCTTGAGTCAGTCAAGTTTGATTTCTAGTAATTTTATTGATCCCTCATGATAACTTAGTTGGCAACAGTTTGGGAATGGTTTGCCATTATGTTTGTCTGTGATTTTTCAGTTTCCTAGTCTAGTTTACAATCCTGTTTCAGGTGGTTTTCCATCTAAGTTCTTAAATACTTAAAAATGTGTGTGGCAAAACAAGAAGAAATAGAGTCACAACTAAAGTGATGAGGTCACAACTGAACTGATTGAATTAATGTGGATTGAATACAGAATCAAAAGTATCTAGTATCAAAAGAAGTTGAGGTAATTTGACGTATAGAGAGAATGAAGTACAATTTGCAAAGCAAATATATGAAAGAAAAGCAAATGAGCCAAGAAGAAGGAAGAGAAACATTAAAATCATGGTTGGATGGTATTGATAAGGTCTCAAAAAAGAGAACCCAAAGAATCAGAGACAATGGAACAAGCAGTATGAATGGACATGGTGGATGGTTTGCAAGAACAGAAAAGGATGGAGAGATGTAGTGAGTGGTGTTAGTGTAAATTAGACTGAACTGTTTTTCTTTGTTAAGTTATGCCTCCAGTTCCTTTGACTTATTATTTCTCTTTTCTTTCCTGTGCTTTGCATGTTTTTGCACCAAGAAGAAATTATATGTATGGGTATGTATATGTATCATTTGTAGAGGTTTTGACCGAAAAGGGTTAGTATGAGTATGGTCTCACTGTTGATTTTCTGGGGTTAGGAATAGCTATCAGAAGTTCTCTTTATATTATTAATTTCCACTTAAAGGCTGCCTGATTCTATGGGGCAAACAAATAAAAGAAAAATAGAAAGAAAACAATACATATATAATAGAATATGACCAAACACTATTATGAATTACGTGTTATTGCAAATCCTAGTAGGCAGATAAGGAATTCCTGATGTGCTAAACTGACTATGAATATCTACAGACCCCTCACATCTTTCTACCGTCAAAACGACGCTATAGGGCACTGCACACCAGAATGACTAGACACAAGGACAGTTTTTTCCCGAATGCATCACTGCTTAACAACTAATTCCCACAACACTGTCAAATAATTTACTAAAGACTGTATTACTATTATTCTTCTCTTGCTTACTAGTATCTATCTCTTCCCACTTACTACTGTAACCATGTTGCTTGTATCTTTCAATTTATATTGTTTTTATTTGTTTCCTAGTATGATTTGATAGCTTATTAGTAAACCTTGACTATCACTAAGTGTTGTATCTTTTTATTCTTGATGAATGTATTTTATTCTCCTTACGTACACTGACAGTGTATACACCAAATTCCATGTGTGTCCAATCACACTTGGCCAATGAAGAATTCTATGTGCTGTATCCACCAGACATAATAACCTGCTCATGTTTCTATGCTCATTCATCATTACATTGTGATTCATTTAGCTGCACTCAAAATCTCCAAATTTGTTGACCCTCATCTTAAGTTCATTTCAGTTGTAACTCATCCCTTTAAAGTGTACACAACATGAGTTCAGAAGATGTTACTTTAGGATAATTCACCTATAACTAAGCCTTAGGGATGAACTTTATTTGACCTCTTAAACTGAGCTTTTACTGATGCTGCAATAATGTGATGAGAGGTCATTGGACTTATTTCTATTTTCCTTCTTTGTCTCTTATTCAGCAAAAGATTTGGACCTAGCTTTGAGTTTTATGTTCAGTTTTCATAAACATAGCTTAAAAAAAAATCTAATAGGAAAAGGGTTTTCTCTCTCCCAATTCTAATGTTAAACTCTAAAGATCTAAGTGCCAGAGCTCACTGTAACAGCATTGCCAAAAAGGCATTAAGAGTTGTGAACCTAATCTTGCGAAGCTTCTTCTCCGGTAATATTGTATTGCAAACTAGGGCATATAAAACCTTTGCTGGACCAATTCTCGAATATAGCTCATCTTTCTGGAACCCGCACTGCATATCGGACATTAATACAATTGAGCGAGTCCAAAGATATTTCACGAGAAGAGTCCTCCACTCCTCTGCTCACAACAGAATATCTTATGCTATCAGGCTTGAAATTTTGGGCTTAGACAATTTAGAACTATGCCGCCTTCAGTCTGACCTAAGCATAGTACACAAAATTATCTGCTACAATGTCCTACCTATCAATGACTATTTCAGCTTCAACTGCAATAATACATGAGCACACAATAGATACAAACTTAAGGTAAACCACTCCAAACTCCATTGCAGAAAATACGACTTCAGCAACAGAGTGGTCAGTGCCTGGAATGCACTACCTGACTCTGTGGTTTCATCCTCAAACCACCATACTTTATCCTTAGACTGTCTGCTGTTGACCTTACTCCATTCCTGAGAGATCTGTAAGGGGTGTGCATAAGTGCACCAACGTACCTACCTACTGTCCCCTTATATTCATAATCATGTTTATACTTAGATCTGTTATCTTATACATACTTGATAAATAAATAAAATAAAAAATATTATCACCCACTTGTGGTAACAAGTGGAATTTTTCTGGTTTTTATCACCTTTTTACCAGACTAAATATTTTTATGTGTCATTTATTGTATTTGGATGAACTAAAAACAGATTTATTTTTTTTTTACTACAGGCAACAGTTCTTGCTTTTTAGAAATCAAACAGCAGCAAGAACAGAAGTGTACAAATTACAGAAGCTATTTTCTTAGCCTGGCTAAACTTCTGTAGGATCTCTTTCTCATTCATTTTCTTGTCCTCTTGACCATCAACATCTCTGGCAGAAGTAATCTAGTGTGTTAAAAGGCTTTTTATTTCCTCTGAATGAATAATGCTGATGTTTATGATAGCACTTCACTATTTCGGAGCATTCTTGTAGAACTCCTCTGACAAGGTCACATAATAGAAATGTTCCTCTAAGGTTGGTGGACAAGCCTAGCTCTTTGTTTGGAGCAGAGGAGACATGTATTCAGAAAAGAAAAGCAGTGGTTTATGTCAAGGCAGATGGGAAAAAAGGTGTTTGGTAGAGAGGTCGTGTAGCTATTGCTTGGAGGATTATATCAGTTTTGGTTCAGGTGGCCTGATCTGGTACGATCAATACTTTCTAATTTCTGTTGAGAACTCTTAACCCTCCCTGTTCCCTGACCTCTCTACCAAACACTTTTTTCCCCATCTGCCTTGACATAAACCACTGCTTTTCTTCCTCTCTTTCACTGTGTTGGAAGTTAACCAGCCTCTCTTTCATTGTGTTGGAAGTTAACCAGCCTCTTTGTTTCAAAAGAAAAAAAAAAAAGAACCACATAGCAACCACAGCTTACCAATCATAGCTTGGAAAAACCATAGGTTTTGCACAGCTTTCTCTGCTGCAGCCTTGTTGCACGCTATGTTGGTTTGGTGAACTGCCACATAGTGCGCTGCCTGCTTTCTTTTGAAAAAAATGGCCGCGTTATTTTGCGCTTATACGGTTAGCAGTGGAATTACAGGCAGGAGGCTTAGATCTAAGCACTAACGTGCACACATTCTCTGCTTAACAAATTCTTCACACCACCGACCATCCACAAAAGAAGCAGCAGCATGGAAATAAAAGGCTAGTCCTCCCCACCTCTTACTTTACTTGCTGTCCTTTCCTCGGTGTTCAGAGAGCTGTGAAGCAGGCTGGGTTTAGGGAAGGCAACTTGTTAATCTCCTCACTGCTACAGAGAATAAAACGGCATTTCATTCCAAGCTCTGCTAATGCACTCGCTCTTGGGATAATACGAGACTCCCTGAAAATAGTGGCCAATCCCCCCCACCCCTCTTTCTGCATCCTCTTTGTCTCCTTTTGAGTGCTACATTTAGATTAGCTTCTGAGGATTAAATGTTTTTCCAGACTGAATCTGTTTAAAGGGCGGTGGGGATAGAAGAAGGAAAGGGAAAACGGCAAGATGCTCCTGCTTAATGTAGGTGTTTCCAGTAATCCTCTGAAGGCTGGTTTAAAATTTTATTTCCTTTCTAAAATTTGATTGTTTCTTATTAATTTTAGATACAGCAGGAATTGTGTATGGATACATGTCACTTGTTCTCTAAAAGGCAGGGCTGCATAAGCATGGGGGTGTTAGGAGGATTACAAACTTGTTAAAAGATAAAACTTTCCTCCGAGACCTACCTTCTTTCTATGAGCTTCCCAAGCTGCTTATCAAAAGCTCTGTGTTTGCATGCCTTTCTGGCAGTACCATAACTCTTGTCCTCTCTGAGCGGTGTTTTTTTTTTTTTAATGCTGTTTCTTTAAAGAATATGCTTTGTCCCACTAGAAATCAGCTTGAATCCAAGGGAGCATTCCAGTGGATGGATTGCTGGAAAAATTTACTCCACATGGGACCACATATCTGGGAGTTCCATTTAATTATCATAGGATCTTTAAATTAAATGGGCATGACTATTTAAAATTACGTTGGGGAAGCTGACATGTGGTATGTATCCTGTGGGCTCTGTAGGGAAAGAAAAATGTACAAACTTTACACACAGGCATGAGGCTCTGAAGTTGAAATAGTGAAATATGACTGGTTTCTAAAACTTTAAAATGTACTTTGGCATATGTCTAATGAGTCAGCATTTTTTTTTAAAAAAACAGGATACTTATTCTTCTTACTGGGGTATAAGTATCTCTAAATACATTAAAGTCATGGGAAAAAATAGTTTTGATGTATGTGGGGAAAGGAATGCTTTTTGCATTTATGAATAGAATTCTAAACAGGGATTGCAGAACCTTTTTTTATTATTTGGGCCAAACAAATGTTAAGTGTTATGCTTAACAAAACCATATCAGGCTTATTAGGAGAACCAACTGGTGAAGTTAGACACATATTCCAAAGGATTTATTGGCCATTTAAGTACTGCAGCTTGATAATAAAGTGGTTGAAGAAAACTTTTCAGGCCTTTAAAACTATCTACAATCCTGTAGAACTATAACCAGAAAGGGATTGGAACTTCATTTAAGTCCTATTAGCAGAAAGACATTCTGGTTAAACAAACAACATACAAAACACTGTACTGTGTCATGTCTTTATTGAGCATATTGAACCAACATTTACAGTCTTTATTAGAAAAGTATATGAAACTCAGGATAATCACCTCTGTGGGTGGTATTTGTGTCAGATGTTTCAATCAATGAGTTAACAATCAAGGGTGAATTTGAAAGACCCTCTCTTTGTAAAACAATATACGCTAGTTGCCACCATCAGTCTGTTCTTCAAAATATGGGCTTGTAGAATGAATCATGTACCAATCAAAAGAGACCTCCACGGACCTTAGAAAAAGGGATATTGAACTCAGGATGCTGAGGATGGTTGGTGCCAAATTTTTTAGGTTTCAACAATTGACAGACACAAAGTCACAGACGGGGAAAATACAGGATCCAAAATGGTTCGGTTACCAAGACCAGAGAGTTAATCTTCTGAGCTATTAGAGCCCATCTTCAGGGAATGTCTCTCTAGCACAGCGGTCCCCAATCTTTGTGGCTTGGGGGTGGAGAGGGGAACTAGGCTGCATAAGTGGAATTGCACATTCCACTTATGTGTACCAGCCCATTGTTACCAGCCCATTGCTTGTGTGAGTGGAGTTGCGCTTTTGCGTGTGCGCTGTCACTCGTGCAGCCCAGTTCCGAATAGGCCATGACCCAGCCCTGACCTGGGGGTTGGGGACTCCTACTCTAGCAGAGAGAACTATATTTTTCTTCATTCATGGAGAAAGTACAACACCATTATTACTCTTCCCAAGAATGGTCAGCCAACAAAAATCAGTCTTAGAGCAAGATGTATGTCAGGTGCAAGCAATCAAAGCCATTTATGAAGGGTCCAAGTCAGCAACTTTATTGTGTTCTAGTTATAACACAAGAATCTCCCCAGACTGCTTGCCTTCTCTTGGGAACAACCAGATAAGATTTATGGAACTCAGAGTGTTCGTGTGTCAGGCTTATGCCTCTTGCAACTGCGCAGGGACTCAAGGCTAGTTCCTTGCTTGACTTCTCCCTGCCTGCCTGGCTGGAAGTTTCCCAACAGTGGATAATACGTGTAGAAGTTATAAACTGTTAAAGAATCTCAATGTAATGGCAAAAGATCTATGGGCCATTCTTCCATTGTATGATGTCACTGTTGATGAGTTCACCATAAGGAGAATAGAAAACTTTTGTTTGGGAGCTGCCCAAAGTTAATTAGAAGATGGGTGGCTATATAAATGTTTTAAATAAATAAACTAGGGTGCAGTGCATGGGAGGATACTAATGACATCACTGTTGATCAGAAAACACACTGTTAACTTTGAGGTTGCCTAAGGCAATCTGAGTATTCAATAAGCTATTAGAATAATGTCCTATGAAAAGATAAAAGTAGAATTTAGGAGCATTAATGGGAAATATTGTTTTTCCTTTTTCAGCCTCTTTTAGGGGGGAAAAGGGTGCGTCTTATACTCTGAAAAATACGGTACTTTTAAATCCTTTTGCTTTTGTGCACAAAATTTATTCTGTAGTAAGGGTGGCAGATGTATTTTAAACATAAAGTATAGTAATGGTGATGCTGAAGGCTGATTTTGAGACTAGAATCTTTTGGGAATGCATCCAAAAATGAATAACAGAGTTAACTATGTCAAAAGTAGAAACTCCAAAAAATGCTTGTTATCTGGGAATTAATTGCCTATTAGTTAATTATCATCGCCCCTTCTCACAAAAACTGTGGTAACAGTCTTAACAACCTGGTCATTCAGGAACAATTTATTTCAAGGACATTGTTTGCTTCTCTGAATACTAATACTATTCATAATTTTCAATTATACGCTCAATGTGAATATCTGAAGCTTTTACTACACGGAATTATTTTTCTCCCCAGAGGAAATAAGGTTGAACAGGACAAGAGATTAAGGCTAATATATAAAATATTTTATAAGGGAGAAATTAAGGCTTGCTGGATGTTATTATAGAAACATAAGGATACAATTTTCCCAAAAAAAGCTTGCAGATGTAAAATCCTTCATTTATGCATTGCTACTGTTTGAAAGATAGGTTTTTATCTTATTAGGAGCAAGAAATCCCCAAGCCGCAAGAAATAGCAAGCATACTCTTGTTCTGAAAATTAGTTTTACTAGCATTATATAAGGATTTGTTGATTAATCAGAAATTAATATCTTGATAAAGGAGACTTAAAAGTGGATAAAATGTAAAAATATCTGCAAAATGTACATTTTTGCATTGTTTCTTCCAGTAGTTAGGCCAGGCCATTAAGTTCTTATTGGCAATGGGATCCCAACTAGTCTGTTTGTGAAGTAAGAACGTTATTTAAACTTTGTGTAGCTAATTCCTCTGTTTCCCCCAAAATAATGAGCCCAATCGGGCTTTTGAGCGCACGGCAATAAGGCCAAACGCTTATTTCAGGGTTCAAAAAAATATAAGACAGGGTCTTATTTTTGGGGACATCACTGAGAGCAACTGAAGCACTCACATTGTTCTTTTGTCTACATGGAAGATGAGAAAAGAGAATATATGATCTCATGGAAATTTTCTTCTCTTCCTGTGTCATTCCAACCAACAAGCATAGAAACTACCATGCCATGCAGCTAGATACCATGCTGTGTCATTTTACAAGATTAATAAATAGAAGCAGATTTGAAGTATCATTAATGAATCAAAAGCATAGCTTAAATAGGATGAACATTAAAATACAGGGCAGCAATATATGCTGACTATCAAGCATAAGAGTGTCCCCTGTGTTCATCCTACAGAAAACAATGCCAGGAGGATAACAGTTTTTCACAACAATTACTACTTTCTCTGTTCCTTTTAATACATGCTTTGATGTATGCATATACATTCTATTTAAATAAAATAGTGTATCATCATTCTCTTGTTCCTTTATCTCAGTCCATTATTTTCAGATGCTCAAACATAGTGCTGTTGACAATATTTTTACCATATAAAACTGTAGTAGAGTTCAAGGTGCTGCAATAATTTGTCTCTTTCCTTACTATAATGTTTATTATTCTCTTTAGAATATGGAATTTTAACCATTTTCTTTTTTGATTCAAACTGTTTTTGCAACAACAAAATTCTGACACATTTCTGTTTGACTTAACAAATAAATTAGAGGCCATGTGGGTACCAACTTTGATTGCTTTGCTAGTCAATCTTAAGAACTAAAAAAAATTGGGGTTACTAAACAAGGGAATGTGTCCTATTAACTTTAGCATGGCATAAGAACTAATATCAATTTTCTTTTCTTCTTAGGAGAAAATTTTAAGTGCAAAGTTGGGGAACATTGCCAAATCTACAGAAACCTGTAGAGCCAGCATTTTATTTTTTGAAATAACTTCTTTGTAGCATTTAATGCTACAAAGCTTTATAGCAGCCATTATCGTATCTTTTTATCCAGCTAGTAGACTCCTAAAGAAAGTAGTGTTTTTGCATATTGAACTTGGTATGATGAGAAACTGAAATATTTGATTTCTCCATAGCGTTCTCAAGTATTAAGACAGGATATATTGCAAAATATGGTATACCTATACACACCTGTGGTTTCTCACTGAGAATTCCTCCATTAATAGCTTCTAAAATTTTATCTTTCTATTTGCATTTAAATCCAGGTGGTGTTGTATTTGGAGAGGATATAAATGGGAAGATTTTTGAGTTATCTCCAACAAGGAATGTCATAGTATCTGTGATGCCATAAGATAGACATTGTTTTGAAATTTGTTTTAATGTGCAGTTCATGCATAGAATTGGGATTGTCTCATTGCATCAATTACAGTTTTAGAAAAGCTTAGTTTTATGGGTTAATTCAAGCTAAAATTTCCACAGAGATGCTCTCAAATCCTATTCTACTCTTCAAGTTCAGCCCTGGAACACTTTCATAGCATAATAAAGAATAGTCCCTCTTCATTAACCACAAAGGGTCACTTATCACACAGATATCACTTTTGACATGTTTCTGAAAACAATCTGCTTGCCATCTGTGCAGTTTAATATGTAATGAATATATATGACTAGTTTCCAACATGTGCACATGGCAAGATTCCATCAGTAAACACAGCTTTCATGACATGGTTAACTTCAGTTGTATACGTTTGCAGTGTATCACTAATCCATATTCACCTTTTCTACATCAACCTGCTATTATGTGAGAAATATTCTTCTGTGGAGCAATCCAGTTAACTCACATATTTATGCCTAGCTTTTAGCATATCCCTTGCCTAGGTCTTCAGAAGCATTTAAGGACCAGAGCGCTTGAGAATATTAGACATAAAATATTATGCATGGAAGTCTCCCAATAGTGAATTTGCACTTGCACAGTACTATAGCAGTATACAAGGTTACTGTCTATCACCTAGTCTGTGAAGGGTAGAGCATACTGAGACTTCCAGTGGTGAATAATCCTACCAATAGTAATTGCAAGTCATGGTTTTATCTTCATTTACCAAATTCCCTTCCATTATCTGTGTTCTTCAAGCACAATTAATAAGGATTTTGCTTACCTGTCATGACAGTCTAAAATCTTTCTTGACAAGGATTCTTTTAATCTAGCCTTCCTTCTGTGCTGAACTCCTTGGGCTATTGTTGCCAGTGGAATGGGCACTTATTTTTTCCCTTATCTCCTACTTCCTAAGCCATTGTTTTTTCCTCACAGCAGCAACCTGCTAGGCACAAAATTGGCTAAACTGTTGACTTTGGCTTACGTGCTCTTTGCACTTCTAAACCATGGATGTGATAAATTAGCTTCAGCCAGAAAGTGAACATTCAAATTGACATTTTGTATATTGGATTGTAGGAAGTTAGCACGCACCCCTTTCCTAGGAGAATGAAATATTTTGGGAAATATTAAAAAGGCAGAATATTATATTTCCCTGGATGAGAAATAGATAAGCATGTTTTGAAACAGCTCCCATCTTCCTGCTCCCACCCTTTGTCAATGGGCCACTAAGGCCTGGGCCAGTCTATTCTACATAACAAAGATCTACCTCCTTCAGAGCCATAGTAGGAATTGCCAAAGATCCAAGATAGGATTAGCCCTCTACACAATAGCAGCAGAAACTCACCACATGTGACCTGGGAAGCACATGTGACCATCAGCCAGCAAGGCTAGTTAAGAACTCCACCCCCTGGGAGTCTGACAACCAATCAGAATACTGTTTCGGGGCCCCAGGAAATGCAAAGCCAGAGAGAGCATAAAAACCCAAGGATTCGCTGTATCTGCCCCTTTTCTGTTCAGGAACTCAAGCCATGTGATCCTGTCCACCATTAAACCATCTTTCCAAGCAGTCTCCATGTCTCCAGTGTATTTTTCCCCACTTGGAGCAGAATTCAGAAGAATATTTCTTACAACAGGACTAAAACAGTTTTTTTGATTGATGGAATCCTTTGAGTAGCATTAAGAAATACAATAATTGGGGATTAATTGTGAAGATTCTTACTATAACTTTGAAGACATTTAATGTTTCTATTGTAACACAAATCTGCTGAGACAAATGAATGCAGCCCTTAGCTGTCATTATCTACCACTATGAAGCAGTCAGGAGAGAGTTAAAGAGAATAGCTCTCCTGACCTCCTACATTGGCCCTGTGATGAATGTCTAATTTACTCCCACCGTCCTTGTTCTGCCAGTAATAAAAAGGCTGGCTTCACATATTCACCCCACTGCAAACATTTCTCTTAAACACCAAGAGGACATATAAATAGCATGATGCCAAGCCAAGCCAATATTATCAGATTGATGTGAGCAATGATAATAAAAGAAGGATAAGTTGATGAGATTCCCCTTATTACATAAAGTGACTACATGAAAAGAAAGAGGGGATTTCAAATTCAGTAATTCTTGGTGTATCATTTGCTCAGTGCTGATCTCAAGGGACAGTTAAGGAAGAAGAATTTTAAGACTGTGGTGTTAAAACACAAACTGATTAGCTGCAGGACTGCCTCTCCTCAATTACATCATCTTGTCTCATTAGATTTAGCAGGGAAGCCATCAGCCAGGGATTTGCATTTGGTGGGTCTCAGCAGGTGGGCCTTTACTACTGTACTGCCCTCTTTGTGGCACATTCTGCCCCTCTGCAGTTAAGTTTGCTTCTTGTCTGCTAGGTGCTTTTTCAAGAGGCAACTGGACTTTCTGGTTTTTCTTTGAAGATGTTTTGCTTCTCATCCAAGAAGCTTCTTCAGCCCTGTTGGAGCTGTGCTTTCTGCAGGATGTTTTCTGCCCTGTGTCCCTTCACTGTTGAGCACAGGTGCAGGCTGTTGGGGGAGTCTGTGCTGTCTGCATCTCAAACTGAAGCGCAAATGGTTCCTGTAGTTTGCATTTTTTCTGGAAATCTGTTCATACCCCTGCATCATTTGAAGGATGTTTATTCCAAAGTGCATCGCTAAATGTCTAAGGAGATTGTCAGTCATCCAGGTCATGGTTGTCCCAGAGGCAACGGGACTTTTTGTTTTTTCTCTGAAGATATTTTGCTTCTCATCCAAGAAACTTCTTCAGCTTTATGAGAAGTGAAACGTCTTCCGAGAAAAACCAGAAAGTCCAGTTTCCTCTTGAAAAAGCACCTTTGGGACAACCATGACATGGATGACTGACAACCTCCATAGAATTCTCTGCTATTGTTTAGGAAGATCTGGCTAGGTCTTCCGGTTTGGGGATCTTTGGGCTCCGTTGTATTTGATCCTCATGATCTCTGTGTGAGCATGGGCAGCCTTATAAATAAAGAAATTAATAAAATAAATAAGTAAACTTTTTCCCAGGGTGCTTTCAACTGGAAAGCTCTTGTACAATGGTTCCAACTTTTTCTCTTAATAGATTTTCTGTTGAAAGAAAAGGGCGTAGCCATGAGAAAACAAGGGTTGCAAATAGGAGAAGACATAATCAGAATTACATACCCATTTCCTGCAAATGAGACAGAGTGATTGCAAAACAAATGCCTCAACTGGAAGCACGCTTTATACTTTCCACTGTTTGCCTCCAATGTCTTTGCCAAAGAAATTCATGTGTCATCCATCTATCTATCTATCTATCTATCTATCTATCTATCTATCTATCTATCTATCTATCTATCTATCTATCCATCCATCCATCCATCCATCCATCCATCCATCCATCCATCCATCCATCCATCTATCTCTATCTTACAAAAACTCTGAGAGAAAGGGATGTGAACTGATTCATTGCCATATATTGCTGAGAAAGTCTTTCAGCCCAGGTTCAAGACTGTTCTGTTCAATATACCACCCTGGTTCATTCTTCTTTTTCTATGCCAAGATATAGTGATAATGATTTAGCAGATGAGGGAAAAGTTGAAGACGAGGACAGCAGTTATGAAGCTAAGGACTCAAGCCCTGGAATAACAAGCAATTTGAAAAGTGGCAAAAGCTGAAACATAGGTGACCCCTAGTCCTACTTTTTGTGCATGGTATTATGATATAAATTTTGATGAAAAAAATCAAAACTGGACTGACTGAAAGGAGGGAACAATTAAAAGGAGAGAGGGAGAGAAAGGAAGGAAGGAAGGAAGGAAGGAAGGAAGGAAGGAAGGAAGGAAGGAAGGAAGGAAGGATGGATCTTTGCTTATGTAGCTATTTTTTTGAAATACAGTTGTGCTCATAAGTTTACCTACCCTGGCAGAATTTATGATTTCCTGGCCATTTTTCAGAAATATGAACGATAACATGAAAACCTTTCTTTCACTCATGGTTAGTGTTTGGCTGAAGCCATTTATTATCAATCAACTGTGTTTACTCTTTTTCAATCATAATGACAACAGAAACTACCCAACTACCTGACCTGATCAAAAGTTTACATACCCTGGTGATTGTGGCCTGATAACATGCACACAGATTGACACACGGGTGTGAATGGCTATTACAGGTAACCATCCTCACCTGTGATCTGTTTGCATGTAATTAATGTGTGTGTATAAAAGGTCAATGAGTTTCTGGCCTCCTGACAGACCCTTGCATCCTTCATCTAGTGCTGCACTGACGTTTCTGGGATTCTGAGTCATGGGGAAAGCAAAAGAATTGTCAAAGGATCTGCGGGAAAAGGTAGTTGAACTGTATAAAACAGGAAAGGGATATAAAAAGATTTCCAAGGAATTGAGAATGTCAATCAGCAGTGTTCAAACTCTAATCAAGAAGTGGAAAATGAGGGGTTCTGTTGAAACCAAACCACGGTCAGGTAGACCAAGTAAACTTTCAGCCACAACTGCCAGGAAAATTGTTCGGGATACAAAGAAAAACCCAGAAATAACTTCAGGTGAAATATAGGACTCGCTGAAAGCATGTGGTGTGGCTGTTACAAGATGCACAATAAGGAGGCACTTGAAGAAAGATGGGCTGCATGGTTGAGTCGCCAGAAGAAAGCCATTACTACGCAAATGCCACAAAGTATCCTGCTTACAATATGCCAAACAGCACAGAGATAAGCCTCAAACCTTCTGGCACAAAGACATTTGGAGTGATGAGTCCAAAATTGAGCTTTTTGGCCACAACCATAAACACTACATTTGGAGAGGAGTCAACAAGGCCTATGGTGAATGGAGAAAAGTACACCATTTCTACTGTGAAACATGGAGGTGGATCGCTGATGTTTTGGGGATGTGTGAGCTTCAAAGGCACAGGAAATTTGATCAGAATTGATGGTAGGATGAATGCAGTATGATATCAAAAGTTACTGGAGGATAATTTGCATTCATCAGCCCGGAAGCTGCGCATGGGACGTACTTGGACATTCCAACATGACAATCCTAACACAAGGCCAAGTTGACCTGTCATTGGCTACAGCAGAATAAAGTGAAGGTTCTGGAGTGGTCATCTCAGTCTCCTGATCTCAATATCATTGAGCCACTCTGGGGAGATCTCAAACGTGCAGTTCATGCAAGACAGCCCAAGAATTTACAGGACCTGGAGGCTTTTTGCCAGGAAGAGTGGGCAGCTTTACCATCTGAGAAGATAAAGAGCCTCATCCACACATACCACAAAGACTTCAAGCTGTCATTGATGTTAAAGAGGGCAATACACCGTATTAAAAACGGGGGTATGTAAACTGGTGATCAGGGTCATTTGGGTAGTTTCTGTTGTCATTATGATTGAAAAAGAGTAAACACAGTTGATTGATAATAAATGGCTTCAGCCAAACACTAACCATGAGTGAAATAAAAGTTTTCGTGTTATCATTCATATTCTCTGAAAAATGGCCAAGAAATCATAAATTCTGCCAGGTATGTAAACTTATGAGTACAACTGTAGTTCAAGATACTTCTGCACACTTACACAGGCACACACAAATCCACACATGCACTCAAACTCTCACTATTCTTATCACAATACTGTAAGATATTGTAGGCCATGATAAATTTATAACTTCCCAATAGTATATGCCCCTACAGCATATTGTAAAACTTAAAGACATTGGTATAAAAAGCAGAATCTTAGTTTCCACAAAACATCAAAATTACCTAATCGGATAAAGTTGTTTAAATAGCCATTCTGATTACTATAGTCATCTGACCTTCTAAATATTAGATTAGAATCCAGAAGAATACAAGTTATTTTTACTTTGAGTAAAGAAGCTCTACGAGGAAAGATGGAAAACATTTTTCCTCCAGTTGGCTAAAGTGTTTATGAAACTCAAGGAAGGAATAAAAACTTGCATCTTGCATTTTAAAAAAAAATAAGAGTCAAGATAGTTATAGAATAGAAGAAATACCAATGACCTCATTAGAAAATATCACATATTTTTCCTCTCTTGAAATTGTAATATATTCTCACAGGTCTTTAAAATCAACTTTCAGAGTTAAAACCTAATTTTAAGAGTCTTAACTTGCCAATGAATTGAAGGATATTATGGTATTTCCTGACTTAGTTCTTGTTTCCAAGGTGCTCATTCTGATGATTACAAAGACATTAAAATTGCAGTGACAGAACAAAATGCCAAACTTATGAGTTTTTGAAGCCTCCTATTAGGTTTTTTCCTGTTCTAAAATTTTGGGAAATATTTCATGAAATGTTAGGCTCTGAAATACTGAGCTCCATTAGGTTTTTGTAATTTATATCTAGGATTTTTCAATGAATGTGAATTTGTGAGAAATATTGAGGCCTGTTATAATTGTATTGTTATTAATATTGATTTCTGGACTGTATACTGTAGTAAGGCTGTCACTGATTAATGCCAGTGTTTTTTTTGTTCTTCATTCTCTGGTGTGGATTAGAACTAAAAATAAAAGAGTATCCTAGAAGTTATTTTGCTGGAATGGAATACCATCAGTAATGGTATTCTTCAACTTATTATGTTTGTTGTAGTAACTGTGAGTAGTAACTGTGAGAGGGATCTAGGTGTCCTACTGGACTACCATTAAGTATGAACCTGTAGCTTGCTGCAGCTGCCTAAAAAGCAATGCAGTCCTAAGCTGCATCAACAGAGGTATAGCATCAAGATCACGAGAAGTGATAGTGTCACTTTATACTGTACAAGTGAGACCATATCTGGAATACTGTGCTTAGTTCTGATCCTCACGATACAAAAAAGATGCTGAGATCCTAGAAAAGTACAGAGAAGAGCAATAAAGACTTTGGAAACTAAACCATATAATGAATGGTTATGGGAACTAGGTATGTCTACTAGCCTTAACAAAGATGAAGACTAGTGATAACATGATAGCAGTCTTTCAGCATTTGAGGGGCTGTTAGAGAAGAGGGGGCACAGTGGCTCAGTGGATAAAATGCTGAGCTTGTCGATCAGAAAGGTCGGCAGTTCAGCAGTTCGAATCCCTAGCACCGCATAATGGAGTAAGCTCCCGTTACTTGTCCCAGCTTCTGCCAACCTAGCAGTTCAAAAGCACGTAAAAAATGCAAGTAGAAAAATAGGGACCACTTTGGTGGGAAGGTAACAATGCTTCATGCGCATTGTTCAGTGTTTACCACATGACCACATTCAGCTACATGACTATGGAGACATGTTCGGACAGCGCTGGCTCTTCGGTTTAGAAACGGAGATGAGCACTGCCCCCTAGAGCCAGAAACGACCAGCACACATGTGCAGGGGAACCTTTACCTTTACCAGAGAAGAACAGTTTAACCTATTCTCCAAAGAACCTGATGGCAGGACAAGAAGTAATGGGTGGAATATCACTAAAGAGAGATCCAACTAAAACTAAGGAGAAAATTTCTGGCAGTGAGAACAATTAATCACTGGAATTGCTTGCTGCCAGAAATTGTAGTTGCTCCATCACTGGAGGTTTTCAAGAAGAAATAGTAGAGGTTTGGATTAGAAGACCTCCAAGGTCTCTTTCAGCCATATTATTCTGTGTTCTCTATATAATGGTTGTTTGAAATTACAACAGACTTTTAAAAAGCTACTTATGGCTCATTCTCAAAGTTACGATTGCCGCTCCCCCTATGGTCGCCTGATTGCATTTTAATGCACTCCACAGTCATGTGATCACAATTTGTGATTTTTAAAAATGTTTTCTACCAAAAACTGGCAAAAAAACCTCCCACTGGATATCCTGGATTTGCTTAATGACCATGTGGTTTGCCTAACAATCACGATTCACTTTACAACAACAGTGACTCCCTCTATGGCCATCATAAAAACAGTCATAAAATTGAGTCCAGGCATGCGATGCCTCGACTTACGATCACAATGATTTACAACTAAAATTCCGGATTCCATTGTATTTGTAAAATGAGGACTTTCTTTACTGCCACTAAAAAAGCATTGTATCGCTATTCCGTTGCTTTCTCTTTAATAGGTGTATGTTGTGTAAAGAAGACAATGAAAAGATTCATATTCAAAAAGTTGGAAATAGAATAAATAATAAAATAAATAAAATTCTAATAAAATTCCATTAATGAGCTGTGATGACTGGATGATAAAAGCTTCCTTTTAACATGTCTTCCAATAAAGCTTTTTTGGGAAGAGGTTAGAAAACTGTTCAATTTTTATTTGGCTCTCAAATAAAGAAGGCTTTTGGTTTGTATTTTTCTGCTTGTCTCACAATCCCCTCAAATCTGAAACCAAGAACAACTACTAGCCGTGGCTTAGCTGAATGATTTCTTATGGATTCAAAAGAAGGAGGATGGAATTAGTGGACTTGAACCAATACATCTGTCATTATCAGGACCAGATTCTGTGTAACAAAGCTGTGCATTACTGTGGGTCAAAAGAAAAAAGTGTTTTGGAGTACACACGTACTGTATGAGCGGATGGAAAGTTTTACAATGAAATAATTATAGTTTCTGTAATAGTTGGTATCGCTGTGAAGGACATCCACACAGCCCTGGGGAAATATGCAGTTGCTTTAAAGAGTTGTTCATAAATACTAAATAAGTGTGCTCAGAAACACCTTTTCCATTCAGATTCAAAGCATTGTAGGGCCTTACTAGGTAGCAGCCTGTCAATAAGAAAATGCTGTTTTAATTTCCCTTTGTCTTTCCAGGAAGAGGAATACACAACCTATATGTGCAAACCTGCAGGAAGCCATTATGATATGCTACAATGAAAATAAGCAGCAAGTGCTAAACTGCTCAGAGCTAGTCAAGGAATATCAGCGTTGTGTTAGACTAGCGCAAAAGGTATCTATAATTTTATTTCTATTTTACATCAAGGACATTTCCTGACTACTGCTGTGTCTTAGGAACATGCCAGTCAGAAGACTTTGCCAGCCTCCAGATTCTTTTGCTCCTACTGACCCTGATGGAATCAGTTCACCAGCATTTATGAAAGGAACAAAAACTAATAATAACAAGCTTATTTTATTAATCATTCAGACAGCACAAGCAATCTTTAGAATTCTTACCTTGTCAACCTATTCTAGCAGAATATTGAAGTTCACATTTAGAGGGGAAAAGGTTGGCGAAGCTAAGGCATTTGCCTTACCAAACTCATTAGTAAGGCTTCCATTCAAGTCTTGAATTTAGACCAGAATTTTCATTTTATAACTTCTGCTTTGATGAATTTACATATTTCCCATATTAATGATCCATCTCGTTGTCCTTGATTTCTGTATAAATATCTAAATTCTTTTCTTGTCCTACATTCTCAAGATGTATAGTTTTCTATTGTTTTCCCAGTTGGATCTAGCATTGTTTTTTATTTTGGCTTTTTGTTTTGCATTAGCTTTAGATAGACCAATTATTAAGGGATAACATTGAATCAGTTTCTCAATACTGTATGATTTAATATTTCAGTGATAAAAGCATTTGCTTATAGAGAATTTGACCACTAATATAATAGAGTCAGAGGTAGGTTACAGAGTATATTATAAATTGTTCCAAGCATTTCAATCAAACCAGAGTAGATAGTAGTAGAAAGAGCCTGGATGGCCAGCAGCTTAAGTAGTGCTAAAGTGACACTAGCTGCCTGCAATTACTGAAAGTTTGAATCTCCCCAGGCTCAAGGTTGACTCAGCCTTCCATCCTTTCAAGGTAGGTAAAATGAGGACCTAGATTGTGGGGGCAATAAGATGACTTTGTATAAAAAAGAACATCACTTGGGGGGGGGGCGAAAGTCCTACTAAGCAGGTATATACAAAAGTATGAAGGCTATTGCTTAATGCATTGTAAGCCGCCCTGATTCTCCAGAGAAGGGCGGTATATAAATTAAATTTTTTTAAAAAATAGTTCAGATGAGCTACTATATTTAACTATGTTTTCATCTTGTCACAACTTTACCACAACTTTAATTTAGATGAGTGACAGGTTTACCTACGAATTATTTTAATAAATCTAAAATATCACCAATAGATTAAGTAAACTTAGATTATTTTCATTTTCCTAAAGTCACCCAGTCTTTGTTTGTTTTTCCTAAATTTTTGTTTCCTAAATGTTTTATTTCTTCTTTGATTTATACATCTAAATCCTGTTTCCCTAGTATTATGATAATATAAAATAATACTATTTGATCCATTTTGTTTTATTAATTTTTATCAGTACTATTTAGTTTTATCAGTACTATATATCAATTTAAATGAAACTTTGTCTAATAGATTAATTCTCAGAGATTTGAAATCTGCCAATACGTATTATAAAATCTGTTCTAAATAATGCATAAATTGAAACATTATCTAACAAAAGATCTATATGCTACTGAAACTGTCAGGTTGGTAACCTTTAACTCGGGTGAAATCTAAATTTTTTCCCTACTGATTCTGTGGGCGTGGCTTGGCGGGGGGGGTGTCCTGTGATTCAGTGGGTGTGTCCAACTCAATGTCACTCGCAGCCACGTCCACTCAGTCACAAGACCCCCTCCCACCAAGCCACGCCCATAGAACCCGGTAGGGAAAATTTTTTAAATTTCTATTCTGCCGGTGTGTCCTTACCTTTCTCCCGCAGCTCCACCCACCCACCCCATTCCCCAGAGTCAGGGAATGCATCATTCCCCGACTCCGGCCTTGCCACGGAACTGCTGCCTGCTCGCCCTTCGCCACATGGCTCCGCCCACCCACCTCATTCCCCGGAGTTGGGGAATGCACCATTCCCCGACACCTACTGCTCACCTTTCTCCCACAGCTAGCTGTCAGGGAAGGCAAGCGTCCTAAAGATAACGGAGTCGCTCACTCTCCTTCTTGAATGAGCCACTCTGGTCCACGCGCCGGCTACGCAAACACACACCCAAACTGCCACTGAAATAAATAAACAGTGTGTAATCCAGAGCTCTCATTCAAGAAGGAGAGTGAGCGACTCCAGTAATTTTCGGGCGCTTGCCTTCCTTGAGAGCCAGCTGCGGGAGAAAGGTGGGCAGTAGGATACACCGCGTGGCGAAGGGCGAGCAGGCAGCAGCTCCGCCGACTCCGGAGAATGGGGCGGGTGGGCAGAGCCTCCAGCTGCCATTGCTACCAGTTCTCCGAACCACTGGCCATCATCACCACCTACTTGCCCGAACTGGTCCGAACCGGGAGCATTTCACCCCTGCTTTAACTAGATGAAATGGTACATCATCGGCAAAACATTTTCAACCAAGGAACCTCAAACAGCTTAACTTAAAGAATGAAGGGCTCCATTACTTCCATGAGAATGGAATTTCAGAAAGTTCTTGCCATTCAAGAACTTTACAAGAAAGTCTTGCAAACCATATACTTTAAAGATCATGTCAAATATTTTTTTTTCCTAAAACTAAAAAGGCATGCATTTCACACTATATGGACAACAATATGAATGTCTTTACACTGCTTATATCAATGAATCACAAAGTAACCCTTTTGATTTGCATTTACACAACAAGGACATGCAGATCAAAATGTATGTGTTACAAAATATATGCCTCTTATATCAGGAGAGCCCATGACCTTATGGAATCTAGTATTTTGGGTCATGTTGTAGCTAAGACAATCTCCTTTCATTTTCTCCAAAATCAATTTGGTAACCTGTAATGGATTAGCCTGAAATTGACCCTATTCTGAATACTTTTTAATGCAAGGCTGGGATCATAGAATATATCTCCTTATAAACACTACAGTAATCCAGGATTTATGAAGGATTTCAAACATTCTGTGAAATTTCCTGTGTGCAAAAGAAGCATCACTGCATTTAGCATGGGATACTTGGCTGACCAAGCATTTCCTCTGCGTCTGTCATGGATCAGGGGGCTTCCGATTTACAAATGAGGGACATGTGCTTGCAGGCAAGACTTTGTGGCTGAGGTGATTTCATTGGGGATGTGTTTTCATGCGAAAGGGGGAGAGTACGAGAAGAGAGCCCTTTTCATTTCTATTAATATGGTGAAGAAGCCCTGTGTCTGATTTAAGTATAACATGAAACAAACTGCCAGCTAGGTCTCAGAAGAAGCTTTGTCAGAAGGAGATGGGAAAATTGTCAAAATATATTAGCTCAAATGTTGTTGCAAGTCCTGATGGGTTTTTCTTTTTCCTGTTTACCAGGAAGATCTTTATATATCTGCAAATCAGCAAGGTTAAAGCTACTAGGGAAAAGACTTTTCTCCGGTACCTTTTGAGATCTCCAGCTTGCAAAATGTGTGATTTCACCCCCCCTCCCATTTCCCCCAATCTTGCATTAAAATATGGCAAGTCCTGAATCGCCACGGCGCAGTTGTTTTCTCTAAGCAGCTCTCCACGGAACTTGCCTTGTCCCTTGCCAGACTTCTGTAGATGTAGTCTTTCCTCCTGCCTCTTGTAAATCAGACTTGTATGGGGTGGGCAGAAGCAGGGGGAAAGTATATTTTTAGCAGATACATTTACCAATACATCTTTATAGCACATAGCGCAGAAGGAATGTGATTACCAAAGAAGACAGATTGCATTAAACTTCCACATATTTGCAGACTGCTGCTCCAATCCACATGAGAAAGAGGCTGGGAAGCTGCCAGCCAAAGCTTCAACCTGACAGTATTATAGAGTAAATTGAAAGCTGAGCGACTGGTAACAGCAGAGGGCACTGAAAAATCCTATTAACCTGAAGTTTTTTTTTTAAAAAAAAACTTAACTCCTTAAGATGGCTAGTTCACAAGGACTTCTATGTTCATAAAAGCTGGTGGAAGTCTTTTCACATAATTAGTGAAAAAGAATGTTACATTAATGGCTACTTTACATTGATTTGCTACAGGGGACACCGAAATGGCAATAAAATCTGTTTCTGCTTCTCTTTCACTAAAACTTCTGCTGGGCAGGTAATTATGGAATAAGATATAGGCTCAGCAGAAAAGCCTCAAAAGACCATGAGATTCAGAATTGGACAGGAAGCAAAAAAAATATACAATATAAACTTTTTGTAGCAAGTTTTCTGAACCATTGTTTATTGAAAAATAAGCTTGAATAAGAGCAGCAAATTCTGCCAAGAAGATGGAGAAAAGAGGGATGGAGCAAAAGTAGAGGCCAGGCTTCTGTTCGGGACCAAGCTCCAAATGCAGTTTTATCAATTGTTTCTGTTAAGGCTTTCTGTACGAAAGCAATTTAATTGCTCTCATCAGGAAGACAAGACTGCCTTTATTTTTATTCAGTTGAGGTGGAGCTCAGAAATCCTCAGAGCATCTATTTAATAGTGTTGGATATTGTTGTTTGAATATTGTATCAGTGATGAAAAATAGAACTAACTACATGTTTGTGAGAAAGACAACATGGAAACAAGCACACTTAGATAATGATTCCTGGTTTAAATGGCTTTGCCAAAGAAAGCTAAGCACTATCTGAGAGATCCAGGTAGAAAGTTGACAGTCTAGTCTTCTGGTCAAAGAAAGGAGTGGCGGCATTTTTTTTTTTTTTGTTCTAGTGCTTATGTTTAGGCTTATGTTATCTTCTATAAAATGCATTATTTGCAAGCCAAGGGCAAAGGTTTTATCTTCATTCACACAGAAAGTTCTTTCGGTAACAATACAAGAAGTGATTTCTTAGTGCCTTGTTCTACAATTTAATTTAATTTTTATTTCCCATTCAGTTAACAATTCTGGGATTTGGTGTTTTCCCATATAAGCAGGGAACAGGTCTGATTCTTCTTAGCATTTCAATATCAGCTAACTATAGTTATATGTTCCCATCTAGTTTAGTCAACTAGATAAAGAATTAAGCTAAACTGATGTAATGAATCTTTGGAGATGAGATCTACAGATAGTCCTCGACTTGCGACCACAATTGGCTCCCAATATTTCTGTTGTTAAGTGAGACATTTGTTAAGTGAGTTTTGCCTCATTTTACAACATTTCTTGTTATTAAGTGAATTGTTGCAGTTTATCACAGTTGTTAAGTGAATATAGTTTCCCAATTGATTTTCCTTGTCAGAAGGTCGCAAAAGGTGATCACATGACCCTGGGACACAGCAACCGTCATAAATATGAACCAGTTGCCAAGCATGTGAATTTTGATCACATGAACATGGGGATGCTATAAAGGTCGTAACTGTGAAAAACAGTTATAAGTCACAGTCACATTTTTCAGTGCCATTGTGACTTTGAACAGTCACTAAATTAACTGTTGTAAGTTGAGGGGTGAAATCCAGCAAGTTCTGACAGGTTCAGGAGAACTGGTAGCGGAAATTTTGAGCAGTTCAGAGAACCGGTAGCAGAAATTTTCCACCCCAGAGTGGGTGGGAATGGAGATTTTGCAATATCCTTCCCCCAAGATTGGGGAGGGAATGGGGATTTGCAGTATCCTTCCCCTGCCATGCCCACCAAGCCATGCCCACCAAGCCACACTCACAGAACCGGTAGTAAAAAAAATTGGATTTCACCACTCCTGTGTATGATTCTGTTTAATTATTCTAAACTCATGGAGGTGCGTGAATTGGATACATATTGGACTCAACTTGTGTATTTGTTTTGAGAAAAAGAATGTAACTTTGTCGTTTTCTATGGGGATTTTTATGTTTTGGGGCGGTAGCTTTACATCTCTGCAGAATTTCAGACAAGAGCTCAGAAATTGCTGCTTTTAGGTCTAAATAAAAGCTGGGATAATAGTGCAGCTGTAGAAGGGGTTGAGTCTATTGTGGCTTTTTGAATTATCTGTAGTTTATTGATTGCAAGATTTATCAGGAGTGTACCACAGTTTGTAGGCAATTAGGATAGAAACTTGATGCTGTAATCTTTCCCCAGTATTTTCTCTCCTGCTGATTGAAAAGCGGCTGGAATCAGAATTTTATTTAATTTGTTTCTTGGATGCCAAAAAAGGAAATACTTGTACCTAAGGTAAATAACAAAACCTCTCTAATTTTGCCATACCTAGTGAAGAATCATTGTATTGTGATTGGAAGGCACTACAAAAATCATTAAATCCAATCGGCAATGTGGAATAAAGCTCAAGAGGTGCTTGTCTGCCCCTGCTTAAAAACCTCACGATATGGAAAACTTTCATGGTGGACTGTTCTGATATTAACTGTAAGGATGGGGTTTCCCCCCCCTAATATTTAGGTAGCTGAAGTTATTTCTGCTCCTAGTTTTTGTTGCAGTGGAAAATAATTCCTAAATTTCATGTCTCCTCATTAAGATATTAATGCAACATCTTAAACTTTTTTCAGTTTGTCCTTGTAGGGCATGTCCTCATCCCTGTATCATCTTTGTCTTCATTCTCATCCTACCAGAACCTGTGAATATCATTCTGGAAATGTATGTAGGATTGTACATAGTATTCCTGTCTCATCACTGCAGAATAAAAGGGAACAATGACCTCACATGTCTTTGACGCAGTGCTGTTCCCAATGCAGTCCGGAACTGGCCCAATCCTTAAAATGGTTGGCTCACACAGAAGGTTCACATTCAGCTTGTTGCCAATGACCACATGCAAATCCTTCTCCAATGAGGTATCCCAAAGGTGCTTTTTCAAGAGGCAACTGGACTTTCTGGTTTTTCTTTGAAAACATTTCGCTTCTCATCCATGAAACCTCTTCAGCTCTTTGGGACAATCATGACCTGGATGACTGAGAATCTCCATAGACTCCAATGAGATGAAGTTCACATTCTTGCATGTGCCATATAGCTTTCCTCCCTAAATGTAATACCTTACATTTCCTCCTCCCCACACTTTGAAAGACATCTTGTTCCTCTTAGCCGAATCTTCCAACCAGTCCAAATTAGATTGAAATCCCACTCTATTTTCCTAGTAGTGGCCAAATATTTCAGTTTTTTGTCATCTGCAATTTTGCTCAGCATCCTATCAGCCCCATTATCCAAACCACTAATAACAATATTGAATTATATCACCCCAGAGCAGATCCTTGTGGGACTGCACTGTTTAGTGTTCGGCAGATCAGTTTAAAGCCATTAATATTGACTCTTTGAACATAGTTAGTCAGCCCTTTGTGAAATGACCTTAGTGTAGTGCCATCCAGACTTTAACAGCTTGTAATGAGAATGTCATACAGAACCTTCTGTTCAACCGCATTGGCTCCTTCAGATATCTCCTATTTTTCTTCCTTGTTAATGTTGTTTGAGACTGCCCTGTCCTTAACTCCCTTTCCAAGAAGTCTCAGCTGGCTTCACCTTTTCATCCTAAGGCTTTCTTTTCTTGGCATCTTCCATACCATCTGTCTTAATAAAACCATTCCTTTCAAAATATATAGAACATAGTGTATAGAATTTTGAGCTTCAGAAGAATGCTCTTCTAGTTGATTGTCCTGCATACAACAGGAATTCTCCTATCATTGCAGAAAAGTGGCTATTCAACCTTTGCTTGAAAGCCTTGAGTTATGAACCCTTGATGACTTCAGAAGGCAAGCTTTCACATTGCTAAATATCTTTCTGGGTCCAAAAAAAAAAAAAAAAATCCCTCCTTATTTTGAGTTTGGATTTCCTTCTGTAAAGCTTCTACCCACTGCTTATTGTCTTAACCTCAGACATTATAGAACCTCAGACGTTATAGAAAATAAATCCACATTCTCTTCCCTGTAACAGTCCTTCAAGTATTTGAAGACTGCTATCATCTCTTCTTTGCCTTCTCTTTAAGCTATTTCAAAACATGGTCCTCCTTTTTTCATTTTAAGTTTCTTTCTGTTTGTAATGGAACTTTTTAATATATTACTAAATAACTTAAAGTTTACTAAATAAGTTGCTTATTAAATTGTTCTGTTTAAAAATAAATATCCTAACAGTGAACATATGAAGAATACCAATGTCTTTGTAAATAACCATATGGGTATGCTGCATTTGGAGTGGCCAGTTGACTACAGTCAAAAATATTCTTGGGTGATTTCCTGACAACATAGAAATACTAAAAACTGTTGAATGCTAAAGAGGAAAAGAATATTTTGGCCTATCCCTGGATAGGGACTATTACTCAGCTTTTAGGTATTGGGGGAGATCGAGCAAACACCAAAGTGGGAATCCATTTCAACAAGTAGTAGGACCCTGATCAGTTCTTTTTTCTTTCATTTTTTAAATTCTCTTTCACATACTCATTCCTACTCATACTCATTTCATCTTGGCTTGACCACAATATCTATAGCTAATTTATTGCATGCAAATGTATATACAATTTGTGCACTAAAAAATAGATAATTTCTCAGTAATAATACAGTTCAATAAAAGCTTCTGAAGTTCAAATTATATAGCTGGAGCCTAACTCTGCTGTTCTATTGAACTGTGCAAATTGTTCAGACTTTTGCATGCTTGTATAATTTCCACAACTGCATTTTGTGCAAATTTGTGACATTCAAACAAGAAAGAAAAGTGCACATATTGAACTTGTGTGCTATTCTGTTTAGGATAACCAATGTTATACAGAGTGCAAAAACAAACTAAAAAACAAACTAAAAGGTAAATGAAAATAGGAAATATAGCTAAAAGTAATTAATGCCAACACAATTTACTGTAATTGTCTATACTTGTTGCCTGGCTTCCACCTTGTCTATTACCTGCACCATACATAGCTTCTGCTCTTTAAACTTTTCACATCTTTTGTTTTGTCAACTCTGAAGTGAACTTGACTGGAGCCATCTTGGAGGCTTCAGGGTTGCCATCCAGCAGTGGGAGAGGGAAATAGTTAGATGGGGTTTTGTAGCCCAAACAATAAAGTTTTCCTGTGGGAACCAAGGACATTCTCATAGGTGGCTGGCCAGAGGAGGAGCAAGTAACCCAGCAACTGGCCAGCACCTGGATTGACCAGTGATTTGGAGGGAAGGGAAAACTTTTAATTAGGTGAAAGCCATGGGAAATATCAGTCGGCTTTTTCAGTTTGTGCCAATATGATGTATCCAATAAACTGTTTTTGAGGAGCCCGAGCACCTCAGAGTTTGTTTTCTATGGGTGCATTACTTGGAACACTGACAATCTCCTTATCTAAATCCAGCAAGAACCTTTCCCTTCCTCTCCGTTCTTTCAATCTTCTTTCCTATTAATTTTGTAGTTTAATTTTCATTCATTCTCTCTACATTATGAAACATGTCAGACTTTGTCCTACTGATCATTCACTTTCATATTCAGTCCACATTAATTGTGCATCACTCTTCATTTTATTTTTCCTCTTTTAATCTTAACAATTCTTTGCTGTTTGATTACCCTTTTTGCAATCACTTTATACTTTGTATAGCTGCTTCTTCTTCTTTTTTTTTAGATTTTTATCCTGCCTTTTTTCATGTACAGCTAGGGGCAGCGGCTCAGTGGTTTAACCACGCTGGGGATGGTCTTTGCTTCAGCAGGTTCAAGCCCTGGCACTGAGTGGCAGGGTGAGCTCCCATCACTTGATCATTCGCTTCCCATCACTTCTGCCCATCTAGCAATTCAAAAGCATGTTCTATGTGAAATAGATACCACTTCAGTGGGGAGGCAAGCTGGTGCTTTTTGCAGGTGGTCAGATTCCTTCTGGCTCTGAACCTTCCCAGTTGTGATGCCTGTTTGCAAGGCGGCTCTGGTGGAGGGAAGAGGCCTTTGATCATTCTGCAGGAAGAGTCATGCGTCTTTCTTTCTGGCGTGAAACTAGCCCTCCTGTGGCGCATCTTGGGAAGCATGTGAGCATGTAAACAGAGCTAGTAAATTGGCAGCCAAATAACTACACTACATTAGCATTGTAGTTTCCTGGCTAATGTAACAACCACCATTTCCTAATAATAATAACAACAACAACTCATGCACAACCCAAGATAGTAAATATACATAATATTCTTTCTTCTTCCTATTTTCCCCACAACAATCCTGTGAGATGAGTTGGACTGAGAGAAAGAAATCACTCAGCCAATATTTCATGCTTAAGGGGACTAGAACTCACAGTTTCCTGGTTTAACTACTACACCAAATTGGCTCTAGTCTTATAGGCTTGTCACCATATGGACCCTTAGTAACTGATCTCCATCACCTACCATATCAAGCTCTTGCTGGAAAAGCCAGGAAACAAATGAAATATGGATTTCAGGAAGTTTTTTTAAAAAATGGTAGTCAAAAACAGAGCCTTCAGAACTCTAACAATAAGTTGCCAGCCAAAGTTACAGTGAGTTATTAAGTAAGGTGGAGTCAGTTTTAAGAAATTTCTCACAATTTCTCATGAATCAGGATTTTAGTCAGTCAAAGCTTTTGCATAATTGTTTTAGTAAGACAGAGAATATATAAATAAATGTATAAGATTTAATAATCTCATGCCACCTACAATTTTTCCTGCTAGTGTTTGACAATTACAATATTACAAGTGCAGAATATCTGCACATTCTTCCTTTTTCAGAAATACAGATAGCCAAATGTATCGATGAATGTATCAATGAATGGTTAGCAAGAGAAACAAGAAATCTCTGCCCTAACAAATTTAGAGATAAATTGAAAACTAAAATAAACATATCTAATTGCCAGCATTTTTGTAACATAATTTTATTTTCCTTTACAATAAATCTGGTTAAAGATAATTCTGGGAATCCTGTTAAGATCTGCTAACAGCTAAAGGCTTGATATGGAAATCAAGAAATTCTTGCCACAATTTAGTCACAGAGATTGTGTCAGTCAACATTATACTCAAGATTACTCAGAAGACTAGCCCTGGAGATTAAGAATTTATTCTAAAAGATTTTATAATTTCTTTTATTCTGCAATTAATTTTTTTAAAAAATAGTACTATGGCTAAAGAAACCGGAGCTTTGGAAGCGTTGATTTATCTATCTGAAAAATTCTCAATTACACTTCTGTGATAACCTCATTGTCACAATTTACTTGTAAGTATTTGGATAAAAAGAAGCATTATAAACATATCCTGTTTGTGTGTGTTTGTTTTATATATTACTGTGTAGATGTAAGTGTAGTTCACCAGACCTTCTCAGGGCCAGTTTATGAAACAAATTGTATGTGATATATATTCCCTAATGCTTATGGTTTTCTTTGCATCAAAAGTTTTCACAGTGAAAATATATTGAACCTGAGCCATTCAAAAATGCCATTTCCTTTAATGTTTACAGGAAATTGTTTATAGCACTGTTTACCCAAAGTTTGGTTTTATTGAGGGAAATCATTGAAAGCGATGGCATTTCTGTGATCAGTTTTATTTTCACTTGTATATAGATTGACCGTAAATGGAGACAGGTTTTTCACATATTCTTATTCCTTGCATAATATCTTCACAGATCCTTTAAAGAAGACATGCTGACTTCCTTCCTGGACTGGGAACTAAGTTGAACAGGGGTGAAACTTGCTGCATATACTTTGTAAGGAAGTTGAGCTCTCTTATGGACAGCCATTCTGTCATTTGAGTTATACTTCTGTCTCTCCATAGTACTATTGTGGACTCTGTTTGAATTTCTATATTCAGCTTTCGAATACCTTGTATACTGATATTGAAGTTTAACACTCCTCAAGATCTTCAGACTGATCAATGATTTGTGACAGATCTCCTCCTTCTTGTTTCATCCACCATAGCTGTCTGATTTTTTAATTAACTCCTAAGCATCTTCTAGTGAAACAGCTCTGTCATCTAGTATAAAACACTATCTCCTTGCACTTAATTTCTGTTTCACGTTCCTATACTGTGCATATGCATATTTGTATAAAATAAGTCCTGGGGGGAGGAAAACAGGTAATCATGCTCCATTACCGGCATTTTAGCTTCCTTTGGGGGCCATTTAAGCAGAACTGCAGACAGCAACTGTCATTTTGACCAAATTCATGACTCATGTTAAGCTATAGGAATACTTAGCAATAGAAGAGAAGAGAAGAGAAGAGAAGAGAAGAGAAGAGAAGAGAAGAGAAGAGAAGAGAATTCTTTATTGGCCAAGTGTGATTGGACATACAAGGAATTTTTCTTCGGTGCATATGCTCTCAGTGTACATAAAGAAAAATAAAATACATTCTTCAAGAATCATAAAGTACAACACTTAGTGATAGTCATAAGTTACTAATAAGCAATCAAATCATACTAGAAAACAAATAAAAATATAAATTGTAAAGATACAAGCAACATGGTTATAGTCAAAAGTGGGAAGAGATAGGTACTAGGAAGGATGAGAAGAATAATAGTAATACAGTCTTAGTAAATAATTAAACAGTGCTGTGGCAATTAGTTTAGCAGGGTAAGGAGTGTTACTCTGAATATGTTTGCTGTTTTCCTTGAATGGGAATAGATAGCAAACTATGGGCAACTCTATCCATGGTTTGGTTAGTACATTTCACAAACCAGGGATCCTTTCAAGTATTGCATAATGCCCTGAACAAACCATAGATTTATTAGCTGCACTCTCTTGTGTGAGGAATTACCACAGCTGAACTGAAACTGTACAGTAGCACAGTTTTAATTGATCACTAAACTGCTTAAGTGTATTATGCAAGCTGGCAGTTGCCTCAGAATATCTACTTCAACACTTGACTTACAAAAGAGTCAACAATTCACAGAAAGGAATCAGATAGGGTCATTTTGACCATCTCTATTCTTTACCTCCAATATTGGAAAAAAAAATTCTTAGCCCTGACTGCTGTAAATCCCTTAAAATATCTGAAAATCTTGACCAGATTGGAAGTTTAGGTAGCCAGTTTATTTACAGAACAGGTTCATTTGGAGAGCATTAAAAATTAAGCAAAATAATTTACATTGAAATTGATTTGAGTCACTACAATATTTTTGTTCAAAGCATCAGGTAAAGCATATCTACATTTGATTTGAATAGGCCGTATCATTGCCATGTATGTAATGTAGCATTATTATTCTGTTAACTTCCCCTAGATTCCCAGTTGGGTTTTTTGTACTGATTCTTTCTTCCACCCTACATGTGGACAATTGCTCTGGCAATATTATTATTAAAGGAGTTTATGACTCCATGAATACCCCTCTCAAGGGAACAAGTAAAGAGGCCACAAGCAGCTGTATTTATTTAGTTATAAATACTAAGGAGAGCATTACTGGATTAATTGTAACAGGCATTCTCCTGGTTTTTTATTTGCAGAGGTCAATCTAATCCTCATTGTCTTCTAATTGTAAAGAATAAAGAGCTGAAGATGGGTCCCTGTTTAATTCCCTAAAGCAGAGATTCATATTTCCCAAGCATTTCTGAGGTTTTTTTGTATGCACTGACATTCATTGACAGATAAACTGAAAATATGGTGCTGCCTGAAAGGACATAAACTGCCTTTTTAATATATGAGGCATGTCCAATAGTAAAATACTAGCCTGCTTAAAATGGAAATGGTTGCTGCATTCATCCAGCAGTTATGAAACTGCAGGCATAAGTTCTTCATTGCCTTTTCTGTTGCTGAACACCAGAGACCTGGTGTTTCTGTAGCTATATTATAAACCATCTAATGGAACACAAATGTAGAGCACAGTTGTTTCACTTTTTCATGCAGAACTTTGCAAAGATTTCAGTAACAACTTCTGTTGCTGTTTCCAGGCTCCGTTGTTGTCTTCACTTTGTGTAGTATCATTCTCCTGGATAATGTAGCCAAGTGCCATGCCTGATAGCAGAAATCTTGGTAGTCACAGAGGCAAAAGGCATCTAATCAGGCCTCGGATGAGTTTTAAAATTCACTTCATCATACTGACCCCAAGTTCCACACACACAAAGAGGTGCTCACATGCCCTCAATTATTTCCTATACCATGAAGAGAATTGAATTCTGGCAGGCCAGAGGGGATGGTCATAGGTATAAACAAAATCTTATGAAAAGTGTATTCTTAATCCAGAGGAAACAGGGAGAAAAACGGTACTCTTCAAATATATATAATGCTGTACCTTTCCCCCTAGAAATCCAGATCAACAAATTTAAATTACAGAATGATTGGTGTTTGAACTTTACAAGTAACATTTCTTTATCAATTTAATATAATCAAATTCTGCTTTCCTGGACTAAGATGGGGTTGAACTAGGTGGTCTATACCTTTCAGTGTTCACTGGAGGTTATTTAGCCTTTTGATAGACTAAGAAAGCAAGAGAAGTTCCACTCAGATCACTAAAGGATGTGTGTGATATCTGTGTATGTGTGTAGATATTTGAACCCATGCCACTTGGAGGTCAATAGCAAAATTTTAAATTGGCCCTCAAATAGATGTGAAGTACAGTAGTTCCTGAAACACTGGCGTATTAGGCAATCCGAGTAACCCAGCAGCTCTGAAGTTTATGAATAATTTTCAAATGCAGTGTTCTACAGTGTTCTGTAATAATAGAACTCACTGGTTTTCAGAGAGCAAATAACTGGCATTTGACTGAATAACTGGCATTTGACTAACCCTGTTCTGATAAGGTGACAACTGATATATCAGCCTAAAGTAACTGATAAAAGGTGTCCTTTGCTTTTAACCACTAAGGCCACCTGAGCCTTTTGTGACAATGATGGATTCAAAGCATCTTCAAGCCATGTACCAGATTCTTCAAGACAGATTGAACAAATGAGCCAACCTCTCCACAAACAGCAGACCCAAGTTGCATGAATTGAACTTCACTTATTCACCTTCATTCAGTCCATTACTTTGCTTAAGCAACAATTTAGGACATCCTCTGCTCCAGGATGTTAACTGAACATCCTGAACAACCTGTTAACTGCAAAAGATGTAAAACTGTCACCTGCACATTTTTCATACGTTAAGAATCCTCTGCAAAATTATTTATTGAAATAATTTATTTCTTTTTTTATTTTCATATAGATGGTTCTGCTTTCCAAGTTGATAGGTTAGTTTTTGCTAAAGGATGTGTAGGAGGAATTTCCCCCTATGGTTCTTAACGAGGATCAGACAGATTTCATTGAAGCACAAAATGTTATTTATGATAGGTAGTTCAAAAGCAAAAGCTTAAAAGCAGGGTAGGGATGAAACTTCTCTGTACAAGTTATGCAAATTAGAATATACAGAATTGATAAGTTCTATAGTTTAATGATGTAAAGTTAGGGGGAGATTTGGGCGGTATGTCTGTTACACGCACATGCTCCCAGGTTTGGCTTATGGTCATTCACTCACACACTCATAGCTCTGGAAATAGCCACACACTCAAATCACTTTCAACTGAACATTGAATACACAGAGACCCAGTGGATTTAAAATAACAGCAAAACTTTACTGGTTACACCCACCCACTGATATACATGCATGCTCATTCACACTTACTTGAGTTCTAAACTGGGCTGACAGGTACTAGCCAGAGGGATGGAAGCCAATCCAAAGATGACATAACGAGTGGGTGGTCTTCAGGACCATTTTGTCCCCCAAAGTCCTTGCTTTGTTGAAAACTACACTTGCCTTGCAGATTTACAAGTTTGGTAGCTGTTGAAGGGATTTGGGGAAGGGTTTCTCATGTATTCAAGCTTCTTTTGTCTGATTTTGGTGACATTTTTCCTTCGTTTCCTTAAGCATGTATTTTCTTCTTATCTGTCTCCTGAAGGGCTCTTTTAGACAAGATTCCTGACTATCCAGCCTGCTTATGAACTTGCATCATCTTTAGGTATTTCAGCTTCAGTCTACACTACATCAATGAACCCTTGAGTTAGGCAGTGCTTTATGGATAAAGGGACTTTCAATATTTTAACTTTCTCTAGGACAGGTGATATCTCCTGGTAAATTGGTTTCCAGGCTATTCTTCTATTCAAGTTCTCTAATCAGAATTCTTGTCTTAAATGTTTCTTAGCTTTCACTTAGAAAATATTTTGATCAAACTCTACCACAATAAACCATTAATTTATGCTCTTTTTGTAAAAAAATATCAATGCCTGATAGTGTGTTAGTTGTGATTACTCTTGACAATGCCAATTCTTTACCTATGTCACCTGGGAGGCATTTACCAAGCCACCATTCTTTATGTTCCATACTTCATGTGTACTTTACTTCAAAGATGACACTTTAAAATATTTATTCTTAGTCTATGGTGCCATTAACTTGGCAGAATGCCAAGAGATGTTTAAGATGTCTTCTCAAAGATATCTTCTTAGAGAAGAAACATCAGAATTTGCATGGATACATTTCTCATCTCTGTTATGGCAGCCACCATTTTATAGGCTTGATCACTTTAGAGAATTACTATGTAGCAAGCATTTCCTAACATTTTTGTCTTGCTAGCTTTAACAGTCTGGACTGCTTTAAATATCATTTTATTAATTAACATTAAAATTCTTCCCATATTGCTACTAAAAATTGAAGTATGTAATAGACTTCTAAATGCTGATGCATACAAATTTTGACCTGGCTCTATTGTTTTTATCTGACCTTTCCTAGGGTACTGATATTGAAGTCTGTGTATCTTTAAAGAGTTTTAGGATAACTCAAAGGGCTTTAATGGATGTAAAGTGTTCTTGGAATTTATCTGTAACTTTGCCCACATGCTACGATTTGAATTTATTATCGTTCGTCATAAAAAAAAATAAACTTGTAATGCAAAGCTTTTAGTAACCATAATATGAATTGATTCCTTTGTAGTGGTATTGTTCTCCCATTATGACAGTGTATTTTAGAATGCAAAAGTATTAAAACAAGGATCTTAAAACTCTGTGTAAAGATATATATATATATTTGTCTATAGACTAAGAATAGAATAGAATAGAATAGAATAGAATAGAATAGAATAGAATAGAATAGAATAGAATAGAATAGAATAGAATAGAATAGAATAGAATCTTTTATTGGCCAAGTGTGATTGGACACACAAGGAATTTGTCTTGGTGCAGATGCTCTCAGTGTACATAAAAGAAAAAGTAGAAGATAGTGTCCAGAGTTTAATGAATCACTAAATAAAGTGGAAAAATAGCTAAAAACATATTTTTATTTTTTGTAGTGAAATGTTATGTTCATTTTTATTACACTTTCCCAGCTAATCATCATAATATAAAAATTATATTCTATTCATGTGGCTGCGTCTATCCATTTCCTTATGTCCAAGGAGGTAGATGATTTTTTTTACCAAGCAATCCCTGGTTGGGTCATATACCTCAGAAGATGGGGATATCCTGATCAAACAAAAAAAAAATTGACATTGTTTTTTATATATTGAGTATTTTTAAGACATGGTTTGCCTTGTCAAGTGATTTGCAAAAACCTGGTTGTTGTTTTTTTCTGATTGGAAAAACATCCTGTGCTACCAGATGTCTCGGTACTTTCCAAAACAGCAATCTGCTTTGGATATTCCTGCCACTGTTTTAATTAAAGGAATCTGATTGCACCATTTCTTAAAGCCTGAACTCAGCATTGATAAAAGATGGTTCCTAACTAGAACTTAAAACAGCAGTTACTGGCATTTTATTTTTCGTTCACTTCAAAAGGCAAAAGCTTGGCTTAAACCCTGACCTAGCTGAAGGACTGACTCTGGAAAAAAGTTGGTTTCCTCCTCTCTATTGCCACTCAGAAATTATCTGTTGTGACATTTCTAGCCAGATTTTCAAGCTGAGCCCACCATTCCGTTCCCCAAGGGCATTCCAGAGATGTTAAAAATAAGTGATTTCTAGCCAGATTTTTTTTCTAGTGAATTAATGGGATTCCGATGCGAGTGTCCTTACCAGCCTGCTGAGCCTTCATTTTGCCTTTCCAGAGATTTAAATGTTCTCCACAGAATAAGCAAACTGAACGAAATTTAAAAATGGCAAGATGCTAACTGCCTCTGACATGCTGTGCGTCTTTAATTCAAAATAGCCTAGTTGGTATGTATTTTAATTCAATTCCCTTCACGTTGTTCCCTATCCATAAAAGAGCCCTGTGAATTTTATTTTCTCTTGTTTTAAAGCTTCAAATGATAATAAAGAACCATGAAGTTGTCCAAAAGAAATGCTTGTCTTCCAAATGTGTTGTAAGATGCACGGCTTTAATACTTTATATTCCATAACTATCAAAAACATGCACTATATTTTGATCCAGTACAGGAAATACACTAAGTTGCTTGACAATCCAAATAATTCCAAATAGTGCTGCAAAAATACTATTTGGATAATTAGAACTTTTAATAAATGTCCTAATTTTTTAAAGGTATTGACAGGAGGATTTGTACTATAAAAGGACTGGTTTTCATGTGATAATCTTTCCATTCATTAAATACCACATTACAAAGAATTCAGTAGCTATAACAGCGATAGCTAATACAACTTTAGTGTATGTAGAACAGAATCCAAGCCTGAATTAATGGAGACTTTGCATAACATTTTTGTATGCCATTATTTATGTAATTTAAATTCACCTTTACTAATATAAACCTATGTTTTGCTTAAATCATATTTATTGATGATATTATACTTACAAGTACTTAGCCTAGGGACTCTTTAACATTGTTGATGGAATACACAGAGAGACAGACGGACAGACACACACACACACACACACACACACACACACACACACACAGTTTGCTGTCTGGTTACCACATTAATAAAGACAAAACTCAGGTGTTAATTTGGAATTTGACAGGATAAAAACTGTAAGTATCAAACAACAGACTTTAATATTTCCATTTAAAAGCTAAAAATAAAGATTTATTTAAGAATAATTACTTAACATTGTGAAAAAGCATATTAACAGACATTTCTGGATAGAAAAAATTAAATTTGTCTTGGTCAGGGAAAATTGGTGCTGTCAAAATGATTACCCTACTAAGATTAAATTTCAAATAACTCAAATATTTTTTTGTGAAAAAGATGTTAAATATTTTGCACAGGCAAGTAATGAAATATATGTGGTTCAATAAAAAGCTGAATAGAGTAGAGTAGAGTAGAGTAGTGTAGACTAGACTAGACTAGACTAGACTAGACTAGACTAGACTAGAATTCTTTATTGGCCATAGCAGAGTTAGAAGGGACTTTGGAGGTCTTCTAGTCCAACTGCCTGCTCAGGCAGGAAACCCTATACCATTTCAGACAAATTGTTATTTAATCTCTTCTCTAAAACTTCCAGTGTTTCTTCCATTCACAGCTTCTGGAGGCAAGTTGTCCCACTGATTGATTGTTCTAACTGACCGGAAATTTCTTCTTAGTTCTAGGTTGCTTCTCTCCTTGATTAGTTTCCATCCATTGCTTCTTGTCCTACCCTCAAGTGCTTTGGAGAATAGCTTGACTCACTCCTCTTTATGGCAACCCCTGAGATATCGGAACACTGCTATCATGTCACCTCTAGTCCTTCTTTTCATTAAACTACCCAATTCCAGCAAATGTTTTTTAATGTTAAATTCAAAAACTTGTGGGATTCAAGAGAAGGAGGTGACTCCAAATTCCTGACTGTATTATCATGTTAGCTGTTTAACATAGATCTCAGAATGAATTATATTTTTCTGAAAAGCTTTTACTTCCATAGAAGTGATAGGTCTTCCAGAAAGACTTCACAGATTCATTTGAGTTAACATACAGGAGCAACCTAATGAAATTATGCATTAATAAGTAACCTACTGAACGTTTGGGATGAATACAGGAAAATGATAAATATGGACTTTTCTCTATTTTCTTTATAAACATAAAGGCATTAAGAAATTTGCTCAATGGAGAGATAATTATTTGTTTAGATTATAAAATTTTATTGATAACGGGAGAAAGATTAAAATCTCTTGATCATGTTAATATACAGTGCTTTCTACATTTAATTGGTTTCAGTATTTTCAAATAAATAGCACAATAACAAAAGGATTACAGAAACAACGGAAAATACTGAGTAGGTTGACCAAAATTGAAAATGTTATAACACATAATACTGATTATTTGTCAGCCATGATTTGTAACTTATTAGTGAAGTGACTCAAAATCCGAACAAATCAAAGGCTTTATGATTAAATGGATGTAGAATATTAATATAGTTATGTAGATGAAATAATGGGAATTTCAACTGAAGAATATCAAATTTACTTTGAACAAATTACTTAGAATCTGTGTAAGATGTTATATTGTTGATATATTATCCTAGGCTTAATTGCTAAAATGACTAATTATTTTTCTGAAAAAAGTGTTGTAAATATAAGCAAGAAGTTAGATCAGGGGTGTCAGACTGGCAGCCCACAGGCCAGATGCATCATACTCAGGCCACGCCCACCCCAGCTCCGCAAACGGGAAAAATGTCACAAAACATCACATGACAGCAACATGACACCGCAAGTTTGATACTCGTGGGTTAGATTCTTCTGTTATACGTGGTGGTAATTCTGTAAAGACCAACAGTATTAAAAAATTATTCACTGTAGACTGGATCGAATATTGAAAGTTGCAATCCCATTGCCCTCTGAGAATATTTTGATTAAATGTTACTATAATATATATGTCTTCAAAAATTAACTGAATTGGTATTGTATATTAGGTTTTATACATATTTTTGGGATGAGTCCTTTAATTCCATTTTGGAAGAATGGCTAACTAAATTATGGATGTTTGTCTTCCTGTCTAGAATAATTTTGTATTTAAAAAAGTAAAGCTGTTGCAGAATGTAATTGTGATTGGTAACAATTCTTGGACCATAATATTTAGTTTTATAATATTTTGGTTTTGTGGCTTATCCACCCATAATTCCATATCTGTATCTATTCCAATTTGTACTATCCATTCTTTCAAAATATATCATATGTTCATAAATACTTGTAGCAGGAACAAACTATATTGTCACAGTCTGCTCTAGAAGGATGAAAAAAAAAGGGGGGGGGAAGTTATCAGAGAAATGAGCTGTTAGATAAAAACAAAACAAAAAAAAGGGAAGTGCCAGAAAGAGAAAGTATAAATGGTCTTACACACTTTTATCCCCTGTCCACATTAATCACGATACACATTTCTCTTGTAGGCATATGGCCCTCATCAAGATTTGTTATCACTAATGTAGGATAAAAATGTAGATGATATTACATGACAGTGCAATAATATCACACACTTCTCTTCCTAGGGTCATAAAGTTAAGCAACATTTTCTCTTGGGAACAGGCAGAGGCAACCAAGAGTTTGGATTTTGCAAAAATCCTTGCCTTTGTAAGCAGGGCAAGGCAGACAAGTTCTACATGGCATAAAATCAAGTCAGACCAATTCAAATAATTAATCAAAATTAACCATTTCATGAAACATATTTAAATAAATAAGGGATAGCTTTGACTGTGATCATCTGAATGATAAAAATGACGACAACCCAGCCTTTCCTCTATTACCATCTAACAATCATCCTCTTAAATTATGGTTGTTGTTTCAGTTTCCAGTAGCATATTGTGTATTTTAATATCTCAAGAAAAGTAGATCACAGAGGTCAGTCCAGAATCCGAAATAATTGCTTGCATTTTACTTGACAAAAATATAAGGTAGAGACCATTCATTCCAAGTGTAACATCTTTCATAATAATAGCATAAACAGTATGTTTTCATATTCAAGGAAGCATGAGGGAATAATGAAATCTCAAAAGGAAGGATTATATGAATGCCTCAGAAATAAAGTAGCTACTCTACAGTACTGCCACAGTAATATAATCCACTACAAGCAAAATATATAATTTGAAAATAGCATATTCCCTTTGTCCTGATACATGGAAAACGAATTACTTAGGAAAAAATAATGTCCATTTGACTATAGTGCATATAGTATAGTATAGAATGGAATAATAAGGTCCCTTCCAATCCCTGAGTTGGAAGGAACCTTAGAGGTCTTCTGGTCCAACCCCCTGCCAGGCAGGAAACCCTACACCACTTCAGACAAATGGTTATCCAACATCTTCTTAAAAATTTCCAGTGTTGGGGCATTCACGACTTCTGGAGGCAAGTTGTCCCATTGATTAATTGTTTTAACTGTCAGGAAATTTCTCCTTAGTTTTAAATTGCTTCTCTCCTTGATTAGCTTCCATCCATTGCTTCTTGTTCTTGTTCTTTGTGGCAACCCCTGAGATATTAGAACACTGTTGTCATGTCTCCCCTAGTTCTTCTCTTCATCAAACTAGACATACCCAGTTCCTGCAACCGTTCTTAATATATTTTAGCCTCCAGTCCCCTAATCATCTTTGTTGCTCTTCTCTGCACTCTTCTAGAGTCTCCACATCTTTTTTACATCGTGACGACCAAAACTGAATGCAATATTCCAAGTGTGGGCTTACCAAGGCATTATAAAGTGGTATTAACACTTCACGTGATTTTGATTCTATCCCTCTGTTTATGCAGCCTAGAACTGTGTTGGCTTTTTTGGCAGCTGCTTCACACTGCTGGCTCATGTCTAAATGGTTGTCCACTAGGACTCCAAGATCCCTTTCACAGTTACTACTATTGAACAAGGTACCACGTATATGGTACCTGTGCATTTTGTTTTTCTTCCCTAAATGTAGAACCTTACTTTTTTCACTGCTACATTTCATTTTGTTAGATAGCGCCCAATGTTCAAGTCTGTCAAGATCCTTCTGTATCTTGAGCCTATCTTCTGGAGTGTTGGATATTCCTGCCAGCTTGGTGTCATCTGCAAATTTGATGAGTTCCCCATCTATCCCCTCGTCCAAGTCATTGATGAAGATGTTGAAGAGCACTAGGCCTAAAACAGAGCCCTGGGGTACGCCACTGCATACTTCCCTCCATGTAGATGCAGTTCCATTGAGGACTACACGTTGAGTGCAGTTGATCAGCCAGTTACAAATCCATCTGGTGGTGATGCTGTCTAACTCACATTTTTCTACTTTATCTAATAGTAGGTTATGGTCTACTTTATCAAATGCTTCACTAAAGTCCAAGTAAATTATATCGACAGCATTCCTCTGGTCCACTAATTTTGTCACTTTGTCAAAGAATGCAATAAGATTAGTCTAGCATGATCTGTTTTTGACAAACCCATGTTGGCTTTTGGTTATTACTTGGTTTGCTTCTAGGTGTTCGGTGATTTGTTGTTTGATTATTTTTTCCAGAATCTTCCCTGGTAAACTTTATGAGAACAATTTCACCTGAATTTATGGTCAGTTATTTTATTATTTTGGCTTAATTTGTTTTTATTGTCTCAATAAATGTTTGAGACAGCCAATACTTATATTCAATGTTTGAGACAATATAATTTATCTCTAAAATTGTAGCTGACTCTCCTTTAGTGTGATTTAAATCTCACTGCTGAAATCCAGCATTGGATCAAGGGAATAATAAAGTATTAAAAGGAACCAAGTTAGTATTGAAGAAGCTAGAGTTTTTAGTTAAGGCAATCCTCAACAACATTTTTGAGAAAATATATTTATGTGAAAGAAAGCAATTGAGTTCCTAGTTTGGGGGTAGAAGCAGAAAGGGGAAAATAGAAATGTTGCACATCTATGAAATTATGAAAGAGGGGAGAATCTAACAAAGATGCATAAGTGTGGAGTTGAGTTGATAGATACGTGGAGGGAAATGAAGATACAGGTTTAATTATGAACAGAAAGACCAAAATATATGCCAGTAAGTATGGATTAGTGTCATTTAGGTTATTGTGGATAGGTATGAGATTGTAAAACACAGGTTAGCACTAGTTCCATCTTATACTCCAAGGAATCATGAAAATGGAAAGAACCAAAAATGAGTCTGGTGCAAACTTGTGCAACATTCTGAATAAATGAAATCCAGAAGGGAAAGATACTCTTGTTTGCTGAAATGAAATAAGAAATAAGACAAGAGAGTATGGAAAATAGATTGCGTCATCTGGAGCCCCAAGTATAAATAAGGATGGTGACCATTATATTAAAAAACAGTTGGCCTTTTTCAAATTCATGGTTTACATATAAGGTTATTTATATACTGTATTCCAATGGAAAAATAATGAATACAAATTTTAAAGCATGATTAATTTGATTGTTTTTCATGAAGGATTAAGAAGCCTAATATGAAGGATTGAATAAAATTAACTGAATATTACAAGAGTAATGTCTGGTTTGGAATGTGAGACAGAACATTATTAGTAGAATCAAGAGTGTTGCTAGGAAAGAATGGACAAGAAAAGGAAATAAGACACTACACTAAAAGTGGAATGGCTGCAGGAATAATGTACAAGGCACAAAAACACTACTGGTAAATTAATCATCCATCAAAAATGGAAAGTAGACATAAGGAAAGAAAAGAGATAAGAAGATAAGACTAATAAGAGAGGATCAGGAAAAGGACTGAATTCCTTATTTATATACAGCTCACATTCCTTAAAAAAAAAGAAAAAAGACACAGGCACTCAAGGAACCCATTTGAGAAAAGGAGGAATGGAGAAGGAGGAGGTCAGTTCTTGAAAGCCAAATAAAGTACTGAACAATGGACTAGCAGCTCTTACTTTAATAGCAATTTGTTGTGTGTTTTTTGGCTAATAGATGGGACCAAATTGCTATGGCCAGAAAGAACATTGCTTCAAGTCTACCTTCAATCAAAATGCATTTCTTTGCCAAAGTAGCTATTATTTATTCTATTCCTCCCTCAATCCTTGTACATCATTTGAAAGCCCTGGCTGACTTTAATGGTACAAAAAATATAAGTTGAGTGGGGATAACCAAACATATGCATGATGCAGTACTTCCCAAATAAATTCAGTTTAGAAGGAAAATTCTTCACAAGTAAATTAGGCCAATACCTTGATATCAATAAGACTTCACATTATTTACTCTAGCTTTGAATTTATTTTATTACGGCTTTGGGCCAGCATAAGTAAATTAAACAAAATTCCCATTGGCTTCGTGGAATAGCTTTCTTGGCAATGTTAGCAAAATGTATTGTCCCAGTTCTCTTCTGGGATATCTTTCTGTAGGGGTGTCCAAAATATCCTATTCAAATCACAAAATTTTGGGAAACATCTTGTTTTGAGCACATACATTTGACTTTCACTGAAGATTAACTGCTTTATTTCATTTTATTTTATTTATACAATTTATAGTGAAATAAAGCAAAAGATCCAGAAGACATCATAGAAACCGAAAAATACCATCCAATGGGAACTCAGCCTTCACTTGCTTAAAAGCCTGGGAAAATAGCCAGGTCCTTAATAGCTTCCTAAATAAGAACAGGTAAATAGAATCTTGGAAAATAAAGGCATGATAAGCTGGAAGCCAGTCAAAATTAATGGATGTAAAATGCAAAATAACTACCAAGCTGATTGGTCTGATCATATTAATAGGTATTTTGTAAATGAATCATAGAAGCAATAATAAAAAACATGCAAGCTTTTTCAGAAATTGCTGGAATCTGCTCTGATAAAAGGAAAGATACATAAAAGTCATTGGACCTGCCTGGTGCATTCACTAGAATGGAAGTAATTAGAATAGAGCAGTTATCTTTGTAGTCTAAGCAATACAAAAGAACGTTCTGGGCTTTAATGAACATGAGAGTTAATACATTCCCTTTCTCTATCATTATACTAACAGATTCATAAGAAGAGGGGCACTGTTTTTTATATGCACTCCATTCTACTAGGACTACCTGCCTTTCTCATGCACACAAAAGAAAATTGAAAACATGTTGAATAGGAAGATGTTTTTTCAAACACATCCCTATTCCCTGTGAATTGTTTTTTTAAAAAAAAACCTTTTGTATGTATGCCATGGTTTGAGAGCTAAAACAGTTATATTGTACCTTTGTTGTCTTCCAAGTCAAAGCAGTAAAAGGAATTACATGTTCTTCAGCTAGCAGCCACACAATTCAGTTCCTTATTGAAACTAAGTAGGGTAGACAAATTGGTACTCTATAGATATTTTAGATTACAGTGTCCAAAATCCTAGCCCATTGGCCGCATTGACTGAAATTTATGTGAACTGTAGCCCTAAATATGTTGAAGAATAACACCCATATATCATAATAATTTGTCACGTAACCAAAAAAATGGCTTTTCCAGGTTCAGGAGCCATTTTGAAATCTGTAATTACCTTTTTGGTAAATTCAGAGTATTAAAACATTGAACAAGATTTTGAGTTCTCCAGAATACTTCATCAGAAGACAGTGTAACCAAAATAGTAGACCTAGAAGAAGAGAACATGGCTAGACTTGAACTCATGATATCCATATTTAATCATTGCTTTAAGGTGGAAAACTAAGAGGAAAATGCAAGCATTCTGATTGTTTTCCACTATGTACAGGAGTAGTTTTAAATTGCTCCTAGGTCTTACAGTTGAATAAGCAAAGAATACTTTGTGCCTTAGCTGTGAACATATAAAATCCAGAACATACAAAATCCAATCCCTCTACCCAGACTTGGAATCCACAGCTTGATAGATGGAAGAAGAATTATGTATATTTTATTTTGCTGCATGATAGAAGCCAAGCTGCTTGTTCAGCAGTGCATGCAGTTTTTTGCAACATTTCTCGGCAGAATTTCTTTTTTAAAAAACCTCTTTACTACATTATTTGAAAATGGTTTGGACTGGTTTTTGTTTGGCTGAATGTAAATATCTAAATGGCATTTTGGCAGGACATCAAGGTTTTGACTGTTACAAAATGCAGTTTGTGGCTTGGTGGTGAAGAAATTTTAATATTCCTTCTCTAATGCCTATTATAGATTTTGGGACTGGCAATATTATAATGTGCATGTTTTTAGGTTAGGTTTAGGGCAGGTTTGCTGTAAGAGTTACAGATATCTTGGTTTAGAGTAGGACTGCAAGATAATTTTTTATTATAATTATTATTCATTGCTGAAATAACACAAATAAATTACTGTAGGAGCTATGAAATAAGGAGCAATTCCAAATTATAAGGCAGTTTTTTTCTAAGTAAGTGCAGCCCATCCACAACCAATTAGCTTGATTTCTTCTGAATGGAATCACTCCCTTAGAAAGAAAGAAAATCACTGCAAAACAATGTCCCTACTTACATCCCTGAGAGGAAATGCTACTGGTTCACACCGGTTCAGGCGAACCGGTAGTAAAAAAATTGCTACCAGTTTATCCAAATCGGTATTTCCGATGATCAGCTGTGCCGCACGATTTATATTCTCTAGAAAACAGGAAATCCTGCTTTCTAGCAAATCTAAATCATGCAGCACAGCTGTTTCCCCCTCGCTGTTCTACTTACCTTCTTAAGCCTCCTTTTTCCATGTGCAGCATGTGTTTGGTGTGCACCGCACATGCGCAGGCAGCGAACCGGTGGCAAACCGCGGAGGATTTCACCCCTGGTTTAGTCTCAGTGTCCCACCTGGTAAGCCAAGCTTCAGTCCAGATGTTCCAGATAACATGTGTCTTCCAGGGTTCTATGCAGCTGTAGCCCCCTATTTTCAGCAATCTTTACTAGAAAGTGAAGGTTGGTAAATGGTTTATAATTGTCCCAAATTTGGGGGGTAGTTTCCTGAGGAAACAATGCCTTCTGAAGACTGCCTTCTTCAAGGTAGGTAGCATCAGCCTCTCTCAAGAATCAGCCAGTAGTCACCTTCCAATCCAGATCATTGTAGGTGGCAGAGCTGGTATTGCAAAGATACTTGTCCAGTTTCTCAGGATTTAGAAGCTCATGTTCCTTCCAGATAACCTCACTGGGTGTAGTCTTGATCAGCTCATCTGGAATGGTCCATCTGGAATCCAGCTCCAAGTGAAACTAAGTGATTTTATTCTCCAGTTGATGCAAAGAGTTCTTCACAGCAGCCCAACTCATGTTCTTCTAGCCCATCCCTCGATAATAGGATCTTGGCTAGCAAAGCTGGCTGGCATTCTAAGGGTAGAATTTGAGCAGAAAAAAAGTGACATTATTGAAATATATGTGGAATACAATGTGTGTTCTATGATAAAAGTATAAAACAATAATCTACAAAAACAGCCTTAATTAGTCCTCTATCCAGACTTTGACAAGACCTAAGAGAGCTTAAATTCAAGGACTGAACTATTTTAGTTTTTGCAGACTATGCCTTGAAATTCTATTTGGAATACAGGAAGCCCAGCCTTTCTCAACAGGGTTGCTGAAGAACCCTAGCAGATTGTGATTCAGGCGCTGGCTTATGCAACATGGATTTGTACAGGTTTTAATGTTTTGTAATTTTTTGCTGTGCTTATGATGGGGTATCTTGAGGCCTGAAAATTATTTTAAAAGTTCCTTCAGGATAAAAGGTTGAGAAAGGCTATTGTGGCCCATAATATTAGGAGAGTTTCTGAGAGCAATTTAAGTTGAAATTATAGAACCTCCCATTCCCAGGCCTCTTTTTGTGGTCTGCATTGCTTCTCCTAACTGTACCACCAAATTTTGGTTTCCTGCCATTTTGAGTCAAGAAAGGTTGTATATTAAAACTATAGTCTTAGAATAAGATAGCCTTAACGCAAACCTCACTGTCTCTCCCCAAACTAAAAGTAAGACCACAGAATCTCATTTCTATATACTTAACATTATCAGCATGCATATAGTAGCTCTCAACCCCACTTCATCCTGATAAAGATTAAATGTGCCCCCAGGCCAGTGAATGTTTGCTTATTCCTGCCCTAGATGATAAGCAATTAACATAATTTCCCCTATGAGTCATGTCTTTGCTGCTTTGGGTAGCTTTGCGTGCCTTCCAACAATGAGCAAGAGCAGACTAAATGAAAATAAAAACATGTTTCACTTTAATGTTTTTCTTTTTAAATGAGCTATATTCTTTTAACAGTAACAGATGAATTAATCAGCTGTTATTACCATGAACAAATATAAACAATGCGTGGGGCTTAATTCTTCTAAACTTGTTTATACTGAACTGTTCAGGTGGCCATGTTTATGGATGACACCAATTGATTGAGCCTGAGGAACAGTTATTAAAGGGGAAGAATTGTTTAGTGTAAGGAATGCCAAAATAAATAAATAAATAAATAAATAATCCTAATTTCATGTATACTATACATGGAAAGGGTCTGAGCTGAGAATAATAAGGAAAGGAATCTTGTGAATATCCTTTATGAAAATGATGTATGATTCTGGTTAGAAAATAAAATTCCTTTTTGTAGATGAGCATTTAGTTTGTTTCCACTGCTTTTTAGTCTGTGTTTGAGATAACATTTTCTCTTATATTTAGTTTCTTACAATGTAAAATAATCTGCAGTAACTGGCATACTGTAATTATTTGGTATTGATGTGCAATTATGAATTTGGGCTCCTATATTCACATCAGGAAAAAGATTCCCTCCGTTTATAAATAGACCTTCTCTGTTGCAAGTATCCTGTGATCTACACCTGCAAAGGTTGGAAGTTATGATTTAACTTTTCATAGTCTTGCACATCATGTAGATTCAAACTGGAAAAAAAAACACTGAATACCCAGAACCATTAGAGCTTTTACTTATTTGACCTTCATGCTTGAAATAGTTTTCCTTTAAAATATTTTCCCCTTTATCAGTTATTCATTGAAGAGTCTCTTTGCATCTGTAGCATTTTGAAGGGTGGCTATTATTTTACCATTTTAATTTTCCCAGCTGTTTAAATAATTGTTTTAACCTCTCCATGCCTGAAAGCTTAATATTTTTTGTGCCCACCCCACCCCACATCTTGGTCTATACTGAAATGGTTGCATTTTATTGCTGGAGAATACTATTTTCCCTTCATAGGTCTCTGCTTTGGAAAATAAATGTTTAGAATTTTTGGTTAGTCTGAACCTAGATTGGTCTACTCAGAATTCTCATTTCATATTGACACATATCAATTAATTTTAATTTCTACCCTACCTGAATCTGAAGCATCTGTATCGGGTACACACTGATTGTGTTTAATCAAGTCATCTCTTAGTGATCACTTAAATAGATTTTCTCTGTGTGACAATATGTCCCAAACCTATTTTTCGGTTCTTCCATTATTACAACAATCTCTTGCAACTGAATTGCTGCAGACATCCCTCTTCTCATTCCTTCCAACATTTTTAACATTATAGATTTCTCAAAGAACATGGTTGTCACGTAATGTGTAAGAAGCAGAATAATTTATGGTCATTTGTGCTTCAAGGAAGAACTCTGGATTGATTTGGTTGATGATCCATTTATTTTCTCAGTATTCTCAAAAGTCTTCTCCAACATCAGAATTCAAAAGCATTGAAAATTTGGCATATAAATTGATCACTTCCAGTCGGTTGGTCATTGTGGTGTTGTTCTCCAGACTTGGTGGAATAGTTGAGTTAGAACCTTTACTGATTTTCTTCTTGCCATATTTCTACAGATATTACATGAATTCCTGTAGCCTTCCCAACTGGTTATTTAACTTCATTTTGTAGTATCAGAGGCTCTTGTAAACAGGAAATATCTTCTTGATGCTGATATTTCTAAGGTACAAGATTTCAGTACATTCCTTCCAAATTTGTTTGATCTTCTTTGCATTGGTTGCTATTTGTTCATTGACATACTTTAGGATACCAGTTTGAAGTTGGAACTTCCTTCTAGTTCAGAGATCATTTGGAGATCTTTCCTTTTTTCATGTCTGCTTTCAACTTCAATGTCCTTACGGATGTTTTAATAATGCTTCTTATTTCTTCTAACAGATCGCTGAAATTCTTTTAAGTTTGTTCCTGAGATATTTTTCTTAGATATTTCCACCATCTGTTCTGATATCCAGTTTGCTTTCTTCTATTTCTTGATCTTTGGCAATCTTTTTTCATATTCATCCTCAACACCTTCTTTAAGTTCATTTCACAGTTCCTCTGGTCCCAATCAATGAGTTCAGGATTTTAAAGTGACTCCTGATGTTTTCTTTGAATATATTGGGTAACACACTTAACAAAATTTTAGCCATTTAAAATATTACATTTGAGAAATTGAAGAACAGATAGACACCCAAAGATAGATTACCTAGTGTCACCAAGAGTCTTTCAAAAATGTCTAAAAAAGAAAACATAAGAGTAGGGCCAGAACCTATTTCATCTAACAATTGGATCACATTGTAGTGAACTGGTTGCCTCTAGCAGCCTTACAAGTAGGACATAAATAATAGGCCTCTTCTGCTATTGTTTCTGGGAACTAGTAGAATATACACACATATCATACCTAAACAAGGCAAAAATTCCAGAGTTATCTGATGGAAATAAAAGCCATTTCACATACAGATTGTTCTTAATTATTTTTTTTCAAATATTAAAGTGATATGTAAATTGAAAGCCATGTCTTTTTTTAGGACTTCTTATATTTGTAGCCTGAAAGCTGTAGCAAATGTAGTAAATGGCTCAAGGCCACATGGAAGATCCCATGTTGCAGCTAATATTGGCCTAGCTGATGTTAGGAACTGCTGTTATGTGAATTATTTTATTTATTTATTTTTTGTAGAGGAGATTCTATCATTCTATCATAAATGTAAGGGTTCTGGTTTAATGAGGGCTTGAAATCAATGACACATCAGAGGTAATAACTTCAGCTCAGATGGGAAAAGCACATAATTTTTATGCATTATCCATCTAAGCTTTTCAGATAATCAAAGCAAATATAGACTCTCACAAGAAGCTATGTTTTTGCTGAAATTTTTGCTTATATGAGAACAACAGATTTGGAAAGGACCTTGGAGGTCTTCTTATCCAACCCCATGCTCAAGCAGGAAACTCTATACAATTTCAGACAAATGGCTGTCCAACCTCTTCTTAAAGCCTTCCAATGTGGAGGACCCACATCTTCTGGAGGCAAATGGTTCCACTGATTAATTGTTTTGTCAGGAAATTTCTCATGGTCATAAAGAGCAAGAATGATTCCTCTTGTATCAATAACCCCAAAGTGTCATGACTGCAATTAATATACAAAAAAAAAAAATAAACTTTCGTTTAAAAAAATACAGAAAACATCTCTGAATTCCTTATCTCATACATCAATTTTAGGTAGTATCAATACTTCTTTTGAAACTCTAAAAAAAAAACCTTCCCTGAAAAAGACATTGATTCTGATCTTTAGGAGGATATATTAAGGACATCTATATATACAAGGGAGCTATGCATGCTAAAGAAATTACTGCAGATTGTTTCAGTCCTTGGTTAGGCACAGTACTTCTTTGCTATTCATTAAAGCAGCCTGACTTTTTCAGGTATCACTGCTTTAAGAATTACATTAACTTTAAGAAATTGATTTCTTAAGTAGAATCTTCTTTTTCAGATATGCATTGCTCTAACACCCAAGTTTTATGCTGATGAATCGGTTCTGTGCAGGCTGTTTCATAGTCTTAGGTGTTTCCTTAGTACTGGCAAGCTGTTTTACTGAGCAGCAAGATATTTGACTCCCCAACAAAACTATAGTGTTTAGTAATCTAAGCCACAAAACCATTAGGCAAGGTCACAGTACTAAATCAATCTAAATTTAAAAGGAGTCAAAGTTTTCTCTAGTGCCATCATAGAAAGGAGCTGCATAGGTAAAGGCTAAACATAAGGTAATTCAGGATTAAACTTCCAACTTTAAACATATTTGAGTGTCTCTTTAAATACAAAATGCTATCCTTCACTACCTAAGTAAAGCTGGTGTTGTTCAGCTCTGAATTTCAGTACTATGCTGTTTCTCAGTAGACTTGTTTTAGTTGTTCAGCATATAGTAGCTATGCATTTCTCAACTTCCTTATTATTTTGTCAACATGAGGTAGCAGTTTTCCCAGGGATTAAGTAGATGATCTGCTCATGATTTAACTCCATTAGGTCAGAATAAGAGAGACTGAAGGCTCATGCTGTCTTCCTGTTATTAGTTGATTATGGGCTTTTTGTCCTCATCTTGCTAAGGTTTTTGACATAGTCCTTTTCTTGAATCACAATCTATATTTCCAAGAACAGTTCTAGACTCACATTCTAGAATTTTGCTTGCCTTCTGATAAATGTTTTATGATTAGCCCTATCCATCATGGCAACCGTTTTGTGAGATTGCTCATAGAATGCTTTCAAAACTCCAAATGTTCCCAGTGGCTTCACCTGGTTGCAAATATTTAAAAATAAAACTCTGCTGCTTAATTGATTTCTTAGGATAAGGTATTTCCTTTGGTGATTGGGTACCCACTTTTACTGTAGCTGGGAATTCATGCTGTATTACTGTCAACTTATTTGAACAGTCAGCATTTAGGACAGCTCTTGACCTAGCTTTTCTATGCTATTAAAGAGATAGTTAATTAGTGACAGATAGAGCTAACATATACATCTGCCCCAAGGCTAAATTAACTATTACACTAATTACACTTTAGTGTAGGGTCTAAATATATTGGACTCCTGCTGTGTAATGATTTGAAGAGACAGTGCCCGTCTCTCTACTTTAAAAAAAATCCCCACAGATCTAACTACTGTATAGCAGTTGATGCTTTTTAAAAAAAAAATAAATAAATAAAAGGGGAAAATGCCAACATTCCCAGCTCAGGAACACTGCAGTAACCTGACAAGGTGTATGAACAGGATAGCTATACTACTGATATTACAATTATGCAATGGTTAGAAAAAGGGGGAAATGGACCTTATCAGCATTATACGCTACTAATTTGACAGATCAAGGGACATTGGTAGAAGTGTACTAGATGTAGTAGTGCACTAAAATTAAAATGCTTTACATGCTGGCTGGGGAATTCTGGGAGTTTAACATCTTAAAGTTATCAAGTTTGAAAAATACTGCTTTATACTAAATCAGGGGTGTCAAACTGGTGGCCCATGGGCTGGGTGCATCATGTGTAGGCCACACCCACCCTGGCTTTGCAAAGGCAAAAAATGTAATGTGATGTCATATGATGCAATCAAGTTTGATACCCGTGTACTAAATCATATGCTTTCCAAAATACATAAACATGTTACGTTTCAGTATAAAGTATCTATAGTTTTTACAGTAATCTCTATTACCTAAATATGTTTTACTCTTCCAAGGATTGTAATTGCTTCCTTTATTGTGTTATACAAAAGATAGGCGAGAGTAAACTTTTGGGGGTCAGATTGCTTTCAGTCTGATATTTCTAGGTACGGTCCTGTATTTAGGTTTTATAGAAAACAGACCAAATATTTCTTGGCCAGAGCTTTCAGAGACAAAAGTCAGAAACCAATTGTTGTAACAGGATATTTTGACTCTTTTCCTATATTTCTGCACCTCTTCCTTGCACAGTATCATTGTGTGTGTGTGTGTGTTAAAGATACATTCTGTGAGTGATTTATATTTCATCAAATCAAGTGTGAAATATCTGACTGCAAAACCTATCAATCTGATCTCTATCTTTCCCTGTTTCTTTAATTAGGGAAGGCCTGCTGAAAAATGTACCCATCATCTACTGAGAAATTCTGTGTTCCTAGACCCTTGGCATTAATCTTGAGTTATTCAGGTGCCAACATGCTGTCAAAACTGACAGATCTTTGAAAAATATACCCATAGGCAGAATACTATCCATTATTATAGCACAGAGCAGTGGGCAGTAAAGAAAATTGGCAGCACATGTGTCTTTATCAACATTAATTGGTATTTCCATTGGTAAAAATAGGCGCATCCATTGAAGCAAGAGACCCATTTGATCTGTTGATCTTTTTATAACAGAATTCAAAGGTTTCAATCTTATCTTTGCTTATGTGCAATGTGGATCTATCTTGGCTTTATTTTTTATAGTACAGCATTTTCTGCTGCCCGAAATGAAGATTGTATGCTCGATATGCTTGATGGTTGACCATATTAAAAAGTTCAAGGAATGATTCCCCCTGAACAAAAGTTTGATCCAGTTTTGTCTAGAATCTTAAGAATCTTCATAAATACAAAGTTTTTATAGACTTTCAGTTAAATCTTGAAATATTGTGAATTATTCTGGTAGTAGGATGAACATAATCAAAATAAGCTAAAGCAGTCAAATATCATATAAAGAAGAGATGTATACTATGTTGTATAGAGAGAACAATTGGAGAGAACAATTCTGAAAATATTTGGGATAGAACAAGCAAAAATTATCCCTAAAGTTGTGTCGTTTATGGAGAGGTAAAATCCTATGCATGCTTTGGGAGAATTAATTTGAAATAACTCACTAGGATGCTCTTCTAACTTCCTTATTAGGAAGGAAGCCTAAGCCAGTTCTATGACAGCTTATTCAATTACCTATGCTCTCTTTAATTGGAAAGCTCTTGAAGAGATTTCCTTATTCTGGTTTCAGGCTCTTGCTGTTGACATTATGAAGGCTTTTATTAGGACAAATAGCAAAGTAAACTTAATAGCAAAGTGCATTGCTGCTTGTTTTTGCTTTTTTATATTGAGAGTAATTGATCTCTTCTATTATAATGCAGTGAAAACAGTATACTTATCTAGGAAGTGTGCAGGATTTCCCTGTCCTTTAATTTTTTTTAAAAAAAATAACTTGGCTACTTTTGATGTTTATCTTCCTTGGCAAAATTCCAATCTCAACTGTATAAATAATGCAAAACATAAGGAAAATTATTTATACACGCTCATTTGCCTACTCATCAACTTTCTATCTGCATTTCTGCTTTCCATCCTACAATGTCACTTGAAATCATGCTAAGCCATATTGTTGATTAATTGAAGCAGGTAATATATTACATGACCCTTCTTAATGTGGATGAAGGATTGAGTCCAGTTAGAAGCCTGTCCATCTTGCAATAATTGATGGAATAATAACTGTATTGTCTGAACTACTGAAGATCCTAGATGTTATGCAGTCTAGGTTTTGAGCAACCATATTGCACACCAAGTTTTTTTCTATCTCAGATTGGTGGGTTTTTTTTTTCATTTTGAAAATTCTAAGTTCTTTATATTTGAAATTATAGAACCTCTCTTATTTTTTCCTTTAAACTATTTTTAGACATTCCTGATGTACCATGTAATTTTACAGATACTAATTACAATTTACAAGTGTCTTGCAGTCATTTAATTTGATTCCATGTTGGAACCAAAATTTATATTAAAGAAAGTATAATATTTAAGAATGAAACGAATTATTTCCTGACTTTAAAAACAGAATTATTTGAATACCTCTCAGAAAATCGTTCTGAATGTCTCTAATGGCTTTAAAGTGGTTAATAGACAATTTCAAAAAGTGATTAGAAAGTCTGCCAATTTAGTGCCCTTTAAATGGTTGTGAGCAAGATGGCTAATCCTAGCATACAGACTTCTAGAAAGTCACCGAACTGTGATCTCCTCATGGGGAGCAGCTGTCTGGAATAAATGTGGGTGATCTTTGTCCTGTCCTTATTCCCTACTCACCAGCTCCTTGGTCTTCACTGTAGTGGTCAGATCTGCTATCTTAGAGGTATCTTCAGGTTGCCATTTCTTCCCAGAAGTTCAACTAATATTGATTCATTTCCTTTTCATACCCCCTATGTCTCTACTGAACAATATCATGCTCCTTCTATGCTAGGAATCTAGTAAACACTGTCAGTCAACAGCAATCAGAACTTTGTTTTACGTAATCCACTTTTTAATTTCATTATCACATTAGAGTGATCAAAATAAGAGGTTTCTGATCAATGACTGAATGATGACATATTTTACAAGCCTAGCTTGTTGCTGTCACGTTCATTTTTCCATTCTTAAGAATAACTGGAAGGTTTAAGGGAACCAGATCTGGTTAAACAATTTAATCCAACAAGGAGGAGTCTGGTTATTTTATCTACAATAATTTAGAAATGTGGATGGTCTTTTATTATTTTGTACATTTCTAGATTGGCTTTGAAATGTGTCATCTAAATGAAAATGAGCAAGGCCTCTCAAATTATTCTTCATTGCCTATTAGATAGGATCAACCAGTTCCATTTAATAGCATGGTAATGTTTTATGAAACTAATTATATGGTGGTGGTGTTTTTTTCCAGTACCATATACAAACATTTTTAATTGATCTCTGTGAGCCATTGTCTGCATAATACCACAGAATTTTGTCTTGTAAAGAACTCTATAAATATGTATTTATAGAGCTCTTGTTTCGGCAGGTGTGGGGTAGGAGGAGCAAATACAGCAAAAGACTATCTCTAGGGACAATGGAAATATGATACACAAGCACAAGGAACTGTGGGAACAAAATCAGCTTTAACTACCTTGAGCATCACCTTTTTAATAACACAGCTATTTATAGAATTTATAGAATGAAACTGAGGCATTGTCAAGTAGATTGTTAATATTTACAGGCTGGCTTCATCGTGCATATGTTTATATTCTCTCTCTCTCTCTCTCTCTCTACACACACACACACACACACACACACACACACACACACACTCACATGTTTTCCCACTGCCTGGATTTTTCATTTGTTTTGATACACGGAGCTGAAGGAAGCATTTTCATTTCCCAGGAACAAAAATACTTGAATGATACAGATAGCAGTTTTGCAGTATTTTTTTTTTAAATTCTGGACAATCTTCCTGCCTTGCATTAATGTAGTTGAGATTCTTTCTTTTTTCTGCTTTCATGTTCCTCAATTTGCCACATTCTTACCAGCTTTCTGGCTTGTTCGAGTCAGCTTTTGCCAGTTTCACACAGACTCTTCCAGATTTCTTAAGCAAGTAGACAAGAGGCAAAGTCTTGAGGCTCTTTTTATTACTTTTTTTTTTTTTTTTGCCATATTCAGGCGAGGTAGCATATCTGCATCCCGTTTTAATCTGTGCCTCAAGGGAAAAAAAGGCTAAAACTGTAAAAGGACTGTGGGTAATTTGGAAGTTGACAGACAAAATGGGATATGTGAAAGGCGATTACTTAACCCAGATGTGAAATTTTAGTCCTTAATTTGCATTTTGCAGAAAAGCATAGGCAATATGAAGGCTTTGGTGTTTTATACCTTTTAGCACAAATGAGCCAGCCGTGAGAATAATTGCTACTCGCTGGAGCTATATAGAATTCAGCAGGCTCTGAACACCTGGATAAGCAGTGTAAACGTTTGTGTCTGTTTCAAGGAGAGAGCGTGTTATCTAGCTGTTTAGAAATTCCTAGCTACATGCCTGCTTAGTGACCTTGAACAAGTTATTTAACTCTTCTCTCCTTTTCTCTATCTTTACATGAAAATACTATGTGGTGGGAATTTGGCTGCTGAGACCTCATGGGCTTTTGATGGGAAGCAACAGCTGGAGAACAAAGGAAAATGGTCTTTGCTCCACTTTTTCATCTTGGTGACTGAATGGTACTTCACCTGCGGCTTTGAAGATGGTTCAGTTGCTTCAGCTTGTACTGAAAGCAGGAGTCTTTCTATTGGCCGATGAAGATTGGCCGATCATCTTCATCTAAGCAAGTTATGATGGACGCAATATTTTTTTACAGTCCTAAATTATGGGTGGGTAACCTAATGCAGCCCCAGAATCAGGGTTTGCACCCCTTTAGAATGCACAAAGTGCTGTGCAATAATTTTTTGACATTTGGAAGTGAAAATCATTTAATACTGGTATAGTATAATGAGCAGAAAAAGCTCTTTCCCCAAATTTTTTTTTAAAAAATGATAGACCTGTATATGTCATGAATTTATCTTCTTTGCATATTGATCCCATGCAAATTAGCCTTATTCTCCCCCCCCCCCCAATAATAAATATAGTCTTTGACCACCAAAATATTTTCTTCTTTGCTATATATAAGGGAATTATCTACAGTTCATTACTATATCCCTTTGTGGACATCCTTGTGTCTATTTTCTGTGCTTTACGTTGATGTGAACTGTAGCAGGAATAAAATCAGCAGGGCCTGTTGAATCAAGACAACTGACTTTCTGAGACTTGTATTTACTCTCCAACGACCCATAGAGCCCCTTCCATCTGCATTAGAGTTCAGTGATGGGATTCAAATTGTTTTACTACTGGTTTGGTGGGTGTGGCTTAGTGGGCGTGGCAGAGGAAAAAATCTCTGTAAAATCTCCATTTCCACCCCACTTCAGGGAAAGTTGACTGCAAAATCCCCATTTCCTCCCAATCAACTGGGACTTGGGAGGCAGAGAATAGATGGGAGCGGGGCCAGTCAGAGGTGGTATTTACTGGTTCTCTGAACTACTCAAAATTTCCACTACCGGTTCTCCAGAACCGTCAGAACCTGCTGAATACCACCTCTGATAGGGTTGCTTGAAATTGGCACAGTGGTTTCTCATCTTTAACTGTAGTAAAAGAGACTTAATGTAGTTTTACAAACAAGGATTGTCCCTAGGATCAGTTCCAGCCTTGCCTAAGTTTGCTGTGCCTCAGCTACTCTCCATTGTTGCCAAACTCAGAGTGGTTTCTCTTCCCAACATGATCTTTTTCTTTGCTAGTAGGATACTTGCCCATTTGCAATATGCAAATTATGACAGTTGTTTCAACATATTGCAATTTTGTGTAGGTTGTATACATGTACAGTGTGTGATGCTCTATGTTTTCTTCGTTTTATAGATTACAGTGCATATTTGATTATAGAAAGGTGACTCAAACATTTTGCTAATAGCAAAGTATTGAACTGAGGATTGATCATAATCCTAGTCAGGTGAACTATAGGCTGCCAACTATATGTAAGAGCCTTGAATTGTATAGAGGTTTTTTTCCCCATTATTATCCCAAACATTGTTATAAATCAGAATGACTAATAACTAAACTTAGACAGGAGACAGGTGTTCAAATTCATTCGGACTATTTCATATGTTGTTATTGTAGTAAATTCTAGAAGTCAGAATTGGAGAACTATTATTTAACCTCCAAGTTTATTCTACTAGTGCATTTAACTTGTGATAAGACATTGAAGACAATTCTAAAATAACACTTAAAGATTAGCACCCCCATTTTTCAAGGTTTATTTCAAAGTGAAATTTTTGGTTTATCAATACTACATAGGAAGAAACTGTCTTTTATCAAGCCGAAAGTATCCTGTTACCCATTGAGCACAATATTGTCAGCTCTGACTGGAACAATGCTCCAGAATTTCAAGAGTTTTAACTAAAAATGTTATAGACTGATCCTAGAACCTTGTACACAGGAACTGTGCATGTACCACTACCTACCACCTCTCTGGGACCCAAATCTAATTTTAAAAGCCTTTTTTAAATCTTGTAGCCTATAACACTAGTATCTATATTTGTTTTTGACTGAAAATGGATACTTGTCTGAGCATCTGCAAAGTGTTTCTCCACTAGTACTTAGCCAATTTATGTCCATGTCAGAGAAAACATGATTTTGTAGAGAACTCTAGCATTTTCCCTTCATAAATACTAAGGCAGCCCTATATGCCAGTTTCATACTCCATACTTTACACTAAACTAAGCATTGTTTGCGTGATACTTTTAGTTGTCAAACAATATTCATATATCAAGTACAATTCTCACATTTCATTTAAGCTTTTTTCCCTTTGTCTTGTGAAAAAGAGTATGACATTAGTGACATAATGAACTGATCAGTGGATGGGGTGATTAATGGGCTGCTGAGAAAGTAAGGTATAAGGAGAGTGACAAAGTGTAGCTAAATGCACTTTGTGCTGCATCTCTTTCTTAATGAATTGACCTTGGGGAAGTTTTCATCATAGAACCTTGAACACTATCATATACTATTTTGTGCATATAGGAAGAACAGAGATGGCAGCCAGAGAATGGAAGGAAGGAAGGAAGGAAGGGAGGGAGGGAGGGAGGGAGGGAGGGAGGGAGAGAGAGAGAGAGAGAGAGAGAGAGAGAGAGACAGAGAGAGAGGGAGAAGAATGGACTTTTTGGTTGAGGCATAAGGAGCTGAAGCACTTATTTCAGTTCTGATTTACTATTTGATCCTGGGAGAAACAGTTCACCTCTGACTTCTTCTTCTTCTTTTTTTTTAATTTCCTAAGTGGTGCATTAATTTCTGCCTTGGCATCTTATACATGTATTGCTATATCTGAGCTCCAATAGCTCACTAGAGGATTGAGAAGATATGTTGTTCGTGTTTTGTAAAAGCAATTAAAGAGTTCTGCTTAAATGGTCACTGCTGAGGAAAATTGATGGATTAGGAATCTATGGCTCTTATATGTTTGACTCATCAAGAAAACCAACTCAGTATTTTTATTTATCCTTGCCTATGGATTTGCAGCAGCAGCTATTTGGGGCTAGAGAAATCCCCCTCTCTCTCTGGAACCAGCTAGGGACCAGAAAAAGTTAGCTTTGATGTGTTAATTGTGGAGAAATCAGTTAATGCGACATTGCTTTTTTGTACAGTAAAAGTTAGGAAAGCTCTTAAGCAATGAAAATAAACCAATGAAGCAGCATAAATGTGACTTTGTGAAATTTTATATCTTGCTTTATCTTACGACAATTTGTTTGACAGAAAGAGATGAGGTTTTCTGTAGCCCGTCAAAGCCACTTACAAAGCCACTTACAAAGACTGATAACCCGGGTAGCTGAGCCAGGATTTCCTGCAAAAAGTAATTTAACAGATTAACAGAGTTGGAAGGAACCTTATAGATCATCTAGTCCAACTCCTCCCCCCTTAAACAGGAGATCCTATACCATTTCTGACAAATGGCAGCCCAATCTTTTCTTGAAAGTCTCAAGTGATGAAGCTCCCACCACTTCCAAGCTGTTCCATTGGTTGATTGTTCTCACTGTCAGAAAGTTCCTCCTCATTTCTAGGTTGAATCTCTCCTTGGTCAGTTTCCATCCATTATTCCTTGTCTGGCCTTCAGGTGCTTTGGAAAATAGCTTGGCCTGCTCCTCTCTGTGGCAGCCCCTCAAATATTGGAACACTGCTCTCATGTCTCCCCTGGTCCTCCTCTTCACTAGACTGGTTCATGTAACCGTTCTTCATATGTTTTAGTCTCCAGTCCCCTAATCATCCTGGTTGCTCTCCTCTGCACTTTTTCTAGAGAAAAACTTAGAGAAACACCTAAAGACCATTCTCCTGTTGGAGAAATTGCCCACTTTTTTACTCTGCTTGCTTTTACAGACTTTTCAGTCTCTATGTTACCTTGAACTCCTGTACCCCAAAATACAATTAAAAGTGCATGCACTAGAACGGTGCACTTCAGTTGGTCTGCTTGAGGTTATATCTTGAAATACAGCCTTGGGAGGAATCCAGAAAAACAGTAAATTTCCTCCAGACAATATCAGTCCTGGATCCTGCTCAGTTGGATCAGTTGCTGTTTCTTGTGACTGTGAACTTTATAACAACACCAGATGTATTAAAAGTTCCACAGCTGGATTTATGAATCCAAGGGATCTTTCTTTCTTTCTTTCTTTCTTTCTTTCTTTCTTTCTTTCTTTCTTTCTTTCTTTCTTTCTTTCTTTCTTTCTTTCTTTCTTTCTTTCTTTCTTTCTTTTTTGGAGGGTTCTTCTGAAAAGTTTAGAGTTCAGGTATATACTCACTCATGGTCTTTTATGTACACAAGCAACATTTGTAAGTAATTATTAAAAGACAAATTTGCACTGACAGCTACTAAAGCATATCTTAGTAAAGTACCTAACCCATTCATGAGCAGTGTTACTCACCTGCCTGTATTACACACATGCATGGACATATCCTGCCAGACTCACACAACAGAAAGGTTTGCAATATAATTGAAACATGGTAGCTTTGTTTGCCCAATCACTGGCAAATGCACAGAGTTATTGTGTGGGCCTTGAGACCCCTAGTGCTTTATTCTTTGCAGATTGAATGGCAACTGCAGATAATAACACATGATTTTAAAAGCTAACATTATAGGGGCACTTACAGCCCACTGTGAGAGTGAAATCTTAGTGTGGCTGAGATGTATCTCGAGTGATCCTTCCTTTTTCCTGTTTGATAAGGAAATGATAGGCAGCTTTAGAAAAATGCCCACCGCAGAGTTCATGAAAAGGGGAGCAAGTTGTCTGGACCAATGCCATAGTAACTGGAGTGGGACAAATGAAAAAGCTTGCCACAAGTCAAATAGCTGCCTTGTCCTCTTTGTGTTGGGTGGGTTGGTTTGCAGGGAGAGTGATGGTGTTTTGATTACTTTCTCTGCAGACCAATGAAAAAGCAGAGAGGGACTTATTTCAGTTCTGTCAGTGCTGATTGCTATAATTTAAGGCCTCCTGTTGAGAGCTCCTAGTTACTAACAACTCTGGCATGGTTGGTTGGAAATCAAGGATCCATTGAAGGCCATCCATAAACCTGCCTATATAAGTATGTGTGGGGAACAGAGCTTCTAGCTGTGCTATAAAGCTAAATAATATAATAATATGATGCATTTTTCTTCTTCTGTCAAAGTGTCTTCTAATGCACATCAGCTGTGTGTATCATTAAGCATTTTGATACTGCTTCTTGTACCATGTTGATACCAGTTTAACAAGTAGAAAGCTATGGCCGAGAAAGTTGTCATCAGCAAGTTCGAAGCAAAGTTTGGATTTATTTCAGCACTAAAGCTGCTCTGTTTTTCCACTATAGACTGTATAACAAGTAGTAAATCATACCCGTTTCAGTTTGTGCTCAAAGTTCTCCTCTAACGTGCCTTAAGTTCCTTTCGTATATTGATATCAAATATAATGGAATTATATCTGCAGGCATAGAGCAGAGAAGAGTTTTTTTTCAATACAATATAATCAACTGTAAATGCTCCCAGTATGGCAGAGTGATCCATAAACTAGATAAGAATGAAAGAGAAAAATACGTCTTTTGGAGAGAGGAGTCTACCTGAATACTGCAAAAGTTCATTAGTATTTTTTGCTTCATTAAATAGTTAATGAACTTCTCAATTAAGGCAAAATTAGATCTTTCAAAACAATTGGTGTTTTGAAACTACTTGCTTTCTTTGCTTTTTAGTGTAGGAGTTAATATCTCTCATGTCACTCGAATGATTTTAAAATTATCGGTGGGTAATTTTCATTTAAATTCCTACCACCTGTTTTACTATGAGTGAACGGAAACACACATTTGGACGTTTCATCTTATTTAACTTGGGAAGAATAGCTAGCATTATCATTAGCCTGAAAGAAAGAAAAAAATAGACATTTCCAAGTACCTATTGTAAATAATGCATTCAGTAGCAGTATGAATTAATTATTTGACCCAAAAGAGTATTTAAATGTTTGTTTCTCACTGAGTTTAATCATTAGGCATTCATTTGATCCATCAGGATGTGTGTCCTAATTCTGTCATCTACATTTCTGGCTTCCTTATTCCAAAGACTCTAACGTTAATATCAAGATTTTAAATCAATTACATATTTTAAAAGTTTTTTTCAATGGTACAGTTTAAAACATGTAACTTTGTAAATGAACTAGGTCCAAACCATTTTAAGACTGTTCCTCCCCCTCTCAAATCAAGGATGGAGAAAGTGAGAAGTCTTTTAACATCTTGAAATATTCCTTGCCTTAAATGTTTGCCTTTCATTTCTGACACTTGGTAGTTGTTTTTTTCCCCCTTTTTCCTCATTTAATTTTAACACTTGTCTTGATCAATCTCAGTACCTTTCTCAAAGTAAATCAATTATTTTCAAGTGTGTAGGTCTGCCAAGGACAGAAATAGAACCAGCAGATATGCAGAACTCAAAGTTACATTTATGTCATTCTGGAAATGAAATGTAATAATTCTCATTTCTTATTGATCCTACTTTACAGAATTCTACCCATTTCTGCAAGTTTTAGCCTTATCTTGCTAAATACAAACCTGTTTCTGCATAATGCCTATATTGCATGCTCTTACCAGCCCATGCCCCCCCCAATCTAAGAATTTGATTTTTTTCTCAGAAACGTTCAATAGATACGGTGTGTGTGTGTGTGTGTGTGTGTGTGTGTGTGTGTGTGTATGCAGATGCCATATTCCCATTGCATTAAAACCAAATTTTCTCTGTTAAGAAGCCTCTGTTCATAATTAAGTCATGATTGGATCATGTCATAAAATTCAGTCATCAAAGTACTTGATTTGGGGAATACTTTGTGGATTGATTTTGCTTTAATGGGGAATTTCATCTCTGAAATATTCTTTTTGTGATTTAGAAGTTTAGATCTTCTCTTCTGTAATCGCTTTTATTTTGCCAGTGCAAGATTTACAGGTCAGGTGTGTTGTGTTCAATGATAAAGCTAGGAGTTGTAATTTTGTTTGTTGTATAAACTACTAAACCTGTCTGATTACAATTGTAACGTAAAATATTGCCACATTGGAGGAAGTTCTAGGATTAAGACCATAGCTTCTTTGTGGTTAGTAAAAATGAATTGCTTCATTCTATGCCTTTATTATTGTATAACCTTCTAAAACTACATTATAACTTGTAATTGCATTGATCACAATAGCAGGAGCATTCAGTTGGAATCTCTATTCAGTTACATTTGGTCTGGTGGAAAATGTCACCGTTTCTGAATTGTCAGGATGTTCTTAGGGAGGCACTCAGGAGTATGGAACTGTTCGGTCTTCAGTAGATTAATTTTCAGAACTATGCAGCTCATTACATCATGTAGTATATGCAACATTCACTGCAAAGCGTTCAGATGCCGCAGCATAGAACTGTGTGCATATATTATTGAACACACATTTACGTCCCCAATCAACATGTCTCTGATGTCACTACAAGCGTTCCTTGTATATTTTTAAAATAAATATATGAGAAAAACAAGGAGAGATCACATATTTTCATCTTATTCCCTGTTCATTGTTAAACTTTCACAAAGCTTTCCATTTATTCTTTAGTTCCATTATACGGTATATATCAACTGCCTCTCAACTCTACATTTGCGCAAAATGTTCCAGAATGCAACTCTATTCACATTCCATATGCTTTCTCTGAATCAACATTATAAAAGATACTTTCTTTTTCTCATATTTATATTTCTCATTCATTTGAAATTCTGCTCTTTATATCCACTGGGTGGTATAGAACCACACCGCAGTTCTCAGATTTTGCTCGTTGTCACTTCTCATACCCTATCGATCAAAAATCTGTCAGCTGCTTTCTCAGGTATAGCTAACAAAATAACCCCATGTAGTTTTTGGATTCACCTTTCAATTTATAAAATAGAACAATAATTTAATTTTTCTAGTCATCAGATGCAGATACACATTCACACACGTATTAAAAAGTCAGTCACTCTATAAGCAGTCATATTCTCCAGAAGGTCCATCCATTTCTCCAGAAGGTCTGATTTCCTTTTTGAATTTGCATCTTGTACGTGGTATTCATTTTAGTTATACTCCTTAATATACCGCATAATTTCTAAAACAATCTTCCTACCATCCTTTTCATCCCAAGTCAATCATTGCTTTTAATTTTAAAGCAATCCTTGTTGGAGAATCCTTGTTTATCCCACTTTGTCTATTTCCAAAGCAATTTATTAACATCAAAATCATTCTTCATTTTCTCTGCCTTCTTTACTCTTAACTATTTCTTTGTTCTTTTTAACACCATTATTTACAATTATCTTTTTATTTGCATTGTAAGATATATATCTTCCATTCTTATATTTTGTAGCCCTCCCCCCCTTATCCACGACTTCTTTTACTTCAGTCCACTAAGAATCCTTTCTTTTCTTTCTCAATAGTGTAACTCTTCTGTGGCACTTTGTAAAAAAAATTTTTTCATTCTTCCACATCTTCTTGTCTTATGCCAATTTCCTATTTATTTTATTGGGAGAATAATTTATCTTCTATATTCTGTTCATGTACTTTCTCTTCCTGTAGTCTGATTAGGGTTTTCTTTTACTCTTTTCTCCCTTTTTTTCATTATAACATGCCCTAAATGTTATTGTAAACTGCCCAGAGTTCATTTAGTGACCGTTCAAAGTTATAAAGGCGGTGAAAAAAGTGACTTAATGACCGTTTTTCAAACTTACAACCATTGCAGCATCCCCACCTGTTCAAATGCTTGGCAACTGGTTCATATTTATGACGGTTGCAGTGTCGGGGGTCATGTGATCACATTTTGCAATCTTCTGACAAGCAAAGTCAATGGGGAAGCCAGATTCACTTAACAACTGTGTTACTAACTTAACAATTGCAGTGGTTCACTTAACAACTGTGGCAAGAAATGTTGTAAAATGGGGTAAAATTCTTTTAACAACTGTCTTGCTTAGCAACAGAAATTTTGGGCTCAGTTGTGGTCATAAGTCGAGGACTACCTGATCTCATTCCTGCCATCCATTCCTGCTACCTTCTCCCCCGACTCCCCGACCCCAAATTACATGTTTCACAGTTTTTCCCCAATCATATCCCTGGTTCTTTCACGATCACAGTTTACTAGAGTGTAATGTGAAATTGTCACAACCTGTGAGTTCCTATTAACAATTTAGATGACATCAATTCAGATAATGTTGAATCATACTTTCTGGCATGCACACATATATATGTATATATGTAATACATATGTGTGTATGTATGCGCATGTGTGTGTGAGAATGAAAGGGGGGAGAGAAACGGCATATATTCCTTTCATTTATAAATCTGTTTTTTCATTCCTGCATTGTACATGTATTCCTCAGTTCCCTTCCACAAGATAAGGCCAGTTTCATATCCATCATAATCTTTATCTTTCACTTTGTTTTAAAATTACACATTTATGTATGTATTCATGTTGATTCTTTTATACAGTAATTCATGTTCTTTGCATTCCAAGTTACAACCTTCTGCATTCAGTGTTCATCAGAGATGCTCCATGATTTTATCCTTTGTGGCCCATCATGTCTTTGGTTACCACTTTCACATAATGCTTTTAAATAATACAGAGAAGATTGTGTTATCAGTTCTGCTAATAGTAAGGACAAAACGCTGGTCAATTTCAGCAGATTTCGGGACAGACTCCTCAAGCATAACCTAAGCCCAATGTATGTGCTGTTCTGTGCAAGCTAGGATTTTTAATCCAGACTCTGTCAGGCAAACCAACATACTGTTTCCCACATGCCACTGGTAGGAGATACATGTCTGTCAGGCAAACCAACATACTGTTTCCCACATGCCACTAGTAGGAGATACATGTCTGTCAGGCAAACCAACATACTGTTTCCCACATGCCACTGGTAGGAGATACAGGCAAACCAACATACTGTTTCCCACATGCCACTGGTAGGAGATACATGTACTGTACTGCCATGCTGAGGATAGTGCTTCCTCTCAGTGTTTCATTTTAGTAGTCACCCACTTGTCCCCCTTCCTCATATCTCATAGTCAGAGGTAGGTTCTAATTTTTTTTACTACTGGTTCTGTGGGTGTGGCTTATTTTGTGGGTGTGGCTTATTGCTCATGTGACAATTATTTAGGATTTAGCAGAGGTACTGGTCTACCAGGCTTTTAACTGCTTGCAGAGCTGTACCGATCTACCCATTTATTTTTTGCAGGCATTGGTCTACCCATTTATTTTTGCAGGCACTGATCTACTCATGTATTTTTGCAGGCATTGGTCTACTCATTTGTTTTCTTTTAACATTGATCAGCTGTAGGCGGCCCTTTGAAGCCCCTTGGCAAGAGTTTAAACAGTTTTTTTCCCTCTAGCCATTAGTTGGGACTCAGGAGGCAGCAATAGATTGGGGGTGGAGCCAAATAAAAGGTAAGAATAACGTGGGGGGGCAGGGGGGCAGAACCGGTTCGGTGACGTCATATCGTTACCGCTACAGGCTCAGGAGAACCGGAAAGAACCCACCACTGCTCATAGTTTGACAACATCAGCCTACTCCATCCCCACCCTTGTCTGAGTGCTTTCTCAGGACTTACCGAGGAATTTAAAGTACAGCAGGTAAAACCATCTGATTTGTTTTCAGTTTTTTACACTTATGAGTTTCTTGTCCTTTGGGGACAACTCAGATATAAGCAAGGTATCTATACCTAATAGCTCAATTCTAAGGCTTTGTTACTGAATGAGGCTTTAGTAGCACTTTAAGAGAATGGCTTCATTGTAATGTAGTTTTGCTTGTACAAACGGATTACTTCCCTTCATATCCTAAATCATTTTTTCCACCTGCAAGCTCATTAAAATTTAAGATAGTCTTTCTGAGATACATATAGAGATGGGTGGGTATATTTTCTGTCTTTGATTGTTTCCATCTTTGCCCACACATTGTTTTTCTACCGAGGAGGAATGGGAGCAACATTGGCACCTGCACACACAAGATAAATATAGCTCTCATGCAAATAAAATTAGAGACTGCTGAATGGCAACTTAATAAAAGTGTGAACAGTTAAACAAAGGAAGTTGAGCTCATAATGCTTCTGGGTGAAATTTCGCTATGTCACTAAGCAGAGAATTAAGAGCAGCATCTAAAGCAGCATCTATTCTTCTCTTAGATACACACCATCCTCCCACCTGTGCTTCATTTTACTGTAGGGCACGGTGTCAAGCTCACGGCATCATGTTGTCATCACAGGATGTTTCACAATGTTTTCCCATTCAGGGAGCTGGGGCGTGGCCTGTGCATGCGTGTGATGCATCTGGCCTGTGGGCCATCAGTACACCACATCCCTGCTGTAGGGGTTTAAAAGTGAAAAAATGGCTGATTTTAGAAAAGTTAGCCAAGCAGAAATTGAAACATATAGAAAATTTAAAGATGGTTAAATGAGTTCAACTATGTAGCAGTAGTGGTTATGATATATTTCCTTTATAGGTCCCTAATTCAGATGTTAGAGAAGAAAGGGTGTTTAATAAAACAAAACTTTAAAAGGATGATAATTCCTTCCACTGCCACTATTAAAGATTAAAGATTTTGCTTATTTTTAAAAGGATTGGAAATCATGTCTCTGCGCAAATTAGAGGAAAATGTGGAGAAGGGATGTCTTGCCAAGGTTCTTGATGAACCCTCTCTTAGCCCTGCTGCTATTTTAGAAAGGTCTGAAGACCCTTGACATACATGCAGTCCTTGACTTACAACCATTCATTAATAATCATTGGAAGAACAGCAGCATTGAAAAAATTTACAATCAGTCCTTGTACTTAAGACTATTGTAGCATCCCTAAGTGAGCATGATCAAAATTCAAGTGTTTGGCAACCAGCATTATTTATGGTAGTTGCAGCATCCCAGGGTCATGGAATTGCCATTTGCAACCTTCTCAGCTGGCTTCTGACAAACAAAATAGCAATAGCATTTAGATTTATATACCGCTTCACAGTGCTTTACAGCCCTCTCTAAGCGGTTTACACAGCATATTGTTCCCCAACAATCTGGCTCCTCATTTTACTGACCTCGGAAGGATGGAAGGCTGAGTCAGCCTTGAGCCTGATGAGATTTGAAGGCAGCCAAATTGCAGGCAGCCGGCAGTCAGCAGAAGTAGCCTGCAGTACTGCATTCTGACTACTGTGACACCGGGGAAAGCCAGATTCACTTAACAAAAGTATGTTTCACTTAACAACTGCAGTGATTTGCTTAGCAACCATGGTGAAAAAAGGTTGTGAAATCAGGCACAACTCACTGAACAGTTTTGCTTAATAACAGAAACTACACTGGTACAGAGAAAGATAACCGTTTCTTCCAAATGAACCTTCTTGTATTTGAATGCTGTTGAGATGAAACAGTTTGCTTTAGTTTGCAAAATGTACAGTCGTAGTGCTTCATTTAGTGACCTTAGGAAAACATTTTTTTCCCAACCCTTCCTGATATTGTTAACCTGTCTTCCATTTTGTAACTATTTTCAAGTTATACTGTGCATAAAGGAGGTTCTGTTATGTCCCTGGGTGAGATTAACCGAACTTTATTCAGAATTGAAAGGAAAGAATTCCTTCTGTGTACTACTAGCTGAGGTTTACTCATAAATACTTATAAAGCTCCTGTTAATCCCCTTAAAACCTGAAAGGAATCTTTGCAGGTTTTCATTATTCCACTTCAGAAAACATCATGTGTCAATTGGAATCCTTTATCCCTTCTGGGGTCTAGGGAACACGGAGAGCAGTGGGGGTTAATCCAGTTGCATTGGAAGGTAGTAGACGTTTTGTGCTTTATAAACTTTTTCTGTAAAGTAATGGTGGCTGTTGTGTTTTATGCCACGTGATTATAGAAAAATGTGAAATTATTGTTAAGGATGCAGAATGGAAAGTATCCTTGAGGTCAATTTCGCTCAGTGTCATTTTGGACTGCTAGAGACAATTCAACTTTTCTTTGTGGTTGATTACAATCTTATTGCCTCAAACCAGATTAACAGTTGCCAAATTGTAAAATATGATCTATGACTGGATATTGCTATTATTTCAGATTTCAGATTCTGTTGATTAATGATCTGTTCTATGTGAGGTCCCCAACGTCCTGTTTTCCTCATTGATAAAACATACATAATTAACGATAAATACAATCTATGAAACATTGACTTCTTAAAATCATAACAAATAATGATTACATATATAATTATCAAATCTCTAATTCCCAAATAACTTATTTGAATAACCAAGCTTTTAACCACTTCTTAAAGTAATCTTATTAGAAGTTGCAATTGCAACATAAAAACTAATACAAACTAAAATAAAAATATAAGTAAACAAATTTGAAGGAACAGAAAGGAAAGAAAAAGTTATTAAACTTTTGTAGTTAAAATTTTTTATGTTAAAAATTGAAGGAAGCTTACCCAGTGCTATAAAATGTGTTGAACCAAAGATTTCTAATAGCTGAAAAGTATTTTACAAGCAGTTTCCAAAACTGATTAGGAAAGGAAGCATGCAAAAGTAAATGTCCTTTCAAAGGTGTCAACTGCAATTTGAGCAAGATATCTAGTCCTTCATCTCCCAGAATTCTAAACCTATGGAAACTGCTATTTTGCAATTTCCCCATAAAGAGGAGCTGTTTGGAGCACTGGTGAGCTATCCCAAGTCCTTTTCTTATCTAGAGAGGAATTAATAAGCCATTCTACTCATCAGTTCTTTATTCTACTGCAGTTGTTGGCTCCTTTTTACAAAGAACCATCTTCAATCTGCCATTTCTTCCCCGTAAAGTTTTTGCAACTTTTGAAATATTAATAAATATACAAGTTTTATATTTCAGGGTAACTGGCAAAGAACTTCCAAAGGTGCTTTTTCAGAAGGCAACTGGACTTCTTTGTTTTTTCTTTTGAAGACGTTTCGTTTCTCACCCAAAAAGCTTCTTCAGTTCTGATAGGATAGTGAGGAATGGAAGGATTTAATATATAGCCTTCCATTCCCCACTATCCTGTCAAGAGCTGAAGAAGCTTCTTGGATGAGAAGCGAAACATCTTCAAAAGAAAAAACAAGAAAGTCCAGTTGCCTCCCCAAAAAGCACCTTTGGGACAGTCATGACCTGGATGACTGAGAATCTCTACAGACTTTTGGCAAAGAACTTCATCATCAGGTCTCCTTCTGCTATACCTTAAAATATGCTACTTAAATCTTTTAAATTCATTCTGTAGCTCCACCCCCACATATGCCAATGGCCTCTTCATGCTGAAATTGATAATACATGATTAAAAGCAGCTTGAAATGAAAAGAGATGCTTGTAGCATGCATTCATCACTATTCTGTTACAAGTTAAGGCAATCATTATTGCATTACCTTAGACCAAATGGCTAAGAAATGGGTGAGGCTTGGGAAAGTTCTGTCCTCATCAGATGATTTCATATGCTGTTAAATAAGCACATTATTATTTCACCTCACCAGATTGCTAAAAAGGTATCTAAAATATTGTATAAATAATAACTTTTTAATTTTTTTTTAAAGTGAGACATACAAGCAAAAAATAAAAATACCTGCTGTTTTTGGTATTATCTTTTCGTGTTAATTTGCAGTCATTGTCACAATAGTGACCTGTAGCAGAATTAGACAGTATTCCTTTCACAGTACTTTTCAGTTTTCAGAAGTTTTTTTTCTTGCCTTGAGTCACTGGAAAAGGCTGTGTGGAATAAGCCTGAGATTCAGCCTTTGGTCTCTCTTTTTGGCTGTTTCTTGGGGATGGGTAAGATTTCACCACAAGTTTTTTAAAAAAAAAGCTTGTTCCAAGTGGAACAATAATTTAGGCTTTCCCCAGGTGATAACAGATCAGAGCAATTGTGCTAGAAAAATCAATATGTTGTAATGCATGAACAAAGGTGAGGTGTAGAATATCTAGAAATCAATAGAGGATATGAATTATTCCACTGTGTGAAGATGTGAGGGGCTATCGTTGTATAGTTGTCGCTGCCTTTTTTATGCTGTATGAAAAACAGGAATTATTCAACACAGAGATTCTCCTTAATAAATAAACACATATGACTGGGTAGTGGGCACTACTGTTGTCTATGATATTCAGGGCACAAACTATTAATAGAACCATTACATCATCCCACTTCCATTCTCAATTACATTATTTGGCGTATCCAAATACTGATAGGTGAATATACTGGTGGTCACATTGCAAGCAGAGTAAAAATCAGTTAGTTAAAAGGCTTTACAGATAGAGAATTATGTATTAAGTACCTGTTAGTCCCACTAGGTAAGACCAGATCTAGAAAACAACTGCACAGGTAGCTACAATACCTTTATTGACTCTGGCTATAATAACAGAATATTGCAAGTTTGATTGTATTGTATTGTATTTATACTTCAGTGAATTAAGAAGATGTCTGAGCCACTTCCAAATGCTATTTGGATATTCATGGTTTTAGAGCAAGTGTTATTCCTTGTCAACTTGACAATGGAGTTTGCATATCTCTGTCAAGGTTATCGTTCTTATTTTTCACATTAACTCTCTAGGTCCTATGCTGTGGTCTTCATTATTTTTTCCTCACTAAAGAATGAACGTGTAATCTTGAATATAAATAAATTTAGTACAGAAGGGAAGGAGTTTTGTACTAAACATTTATCCTAAAATCACCTTACTTATATGGAGTCATTTTTCAGGAGAAATAGCAGCTGGCCAAAGCAAAATTGAGCAAAAAAGTTTAAAAAGCATCAAGTATTAGAATTGAGAAGTTGCTAAAATGCTTATTTTGAGAAATTGGAGGAGTAGTAATATTCCTAATATCAAGGATTGGATTGGAAAAAACTGTGGCGAAATGTTTTTGAAAAGGCAGTTTTATGTACTAATAACAAAATGGCTTAGTGTATTTTTCTATGGCACAGATTTTATGATATTTTGCAATCTTGGAAAATTATTACTTTTCACACCAAGGTAGATTTGTTAAATACAGGTAGTCCTTGACTTACAACCATTTGTTTAATGATTGCTCGAAGTTATAATGACACTGAAAAAAATGACTTGTGACTGTTTTTCACACTTATGACCACTGCAGCATCCCTGTGGTCACATAAACAAAATTCAGACGCTTGGCCACTGACTTGTATTTATAACAGTGGCAGTGTCCCGGGGGTCATGTGATTTATCTTTTGCAACCTTCTGACAACCTTGTGAAGCTAGATTCATTTCACAATTGTGTTACTAGCTTAACAACTGCAGTGATTCATTTATTTCTTTCCTGTGGGTTTTTTTTTCCATTTTGCAATTTTTCTATTTATATTCGTAAAACTCATTAATATAAAATATTTAGATTCAAAATATGTAAGAAAAAGACAAAAGAGTTAAACACATAGAATAAAAACAATAAAGGATATGCCTTTCAAATTTTTTTGTTTTTAATACTGAAGGAAATGTATAAATAATTGTACCTGCTATCTTTGTGGTGATAAAGTCCTTGTGTGTCCAGTCACACTTGGACAATAAAAATTCTGTTCTATTCTATTCTATTCTATTCTATTCTATTCTATTCTATTCTATTCTATTCTATTCTATTCTATTCTATTCTATTCTATTCTATTCTATTCTATTCTATTCTATTCTATTCAGTAGACTACCATTTCAGACAGAATTTACATTAAACTCTGCCATTCCAATATATTTTCCTATGTGTCTAAAACTAGTTCATCAGAGAGTACACTAGAATCCATCGGTAGCTGGAACAAAATAATTAAGCAGAAAACATAGGATGAAACTTGGCAGAATAATGAATATTTTCCTGCTGGGTTCATTTTTTTCACTCCCCACCTGTTTGGATGCTCATAGTTTATAGTTGGACTGAGGTATGACTACGCTGTCTACCTTTAGTATCTCAAACTAGATTAGAAATATTTACAAATAGCACATTGACTTCATAAAATAATATATCGTACAGAATGATAAGCTGTGATATTAAATGTAATGAAGCTGTGAAACAAAACAAACTTGTTTCATAACATTGCCAACTGTTTCAAGCTGTAAGATTTTCCTGTCTGGGTGTTTAGAAAGGAATGAGTGGAGAAAGAAGGAGAGAGCCGGTAGTGGCAGACACTGCAATGAGAGGAAAGCAGACCTGTGAATAAAATGCTAGGGAAAAGGCCAGGAAGACAAGGCAAAAGAAGACAATTAACAGACCCTGGGAAATGTGAATTCTTAGACTTCAGTGGCAGAATCTGGGTGACTTATGGGGCCCTTACAGCAAAACATCTGGAAGCCATAAGCAGCCTGCTGTTTGTGGAGTATATCTGTCTATTACTCAAACATTTACAAGGACTGTGGCAATTTAGCAATGCAACTATTGAGGATTACATAACGGAGGGAAAGATTGGAATTCAGATGGTTGCAGTGACAATGAACCATTTCTAAGAAATGACTTCTGCATTGGCCAAATACCTTTAGTTGCTTTTTCAGTAACTAAAGGATTGCTTTATACTTGACAATGTTTTCTAATAGCTGAAAGAAGATGGCAGATTTGCAGCACCAAAGAAAAAGCAATAATTATGCCATAAATTATGTAACAGGTAGTCCTTGACTTACAACCATTCATTTAATGACCGTTTGAAGTTACAATGAAACTGAAACAGTGACTTATCACTGGTTCTCATACTTATGCAGCAGCCTCGCAGTCACATGATCAGAATTGGAGTGCTTGGCAATTGGCATGTATTTATGATGGTTCCACTCGGGTGGGTTCTAACCGGCTTTTCTACCGGTTCTCTTTGTGCGTTTGCTTTGTGCGCGATCGCCATGCACATGCTCGGTTTGCTCACCTGCGTGCCAAACTTGCACTTTGCGTAAGCGTGTTGTGAATCTGCCCAGCTGAGGTGCGGCAATCCGCTCTGCCGCACCTCTCAATTGGGCAAAAAAAGAAGAAATATAAGGTCGGGCCCAGCTCCCAAAGACAGAGAACTGGTTCGGTGACATCATATCGTCACCACTACTGGCTCTCATGAACCAGGCTGAACCAGGAGGAACCCACCACTGGTTCCACTGTCCTGGGGTCATGTAATTGCCTGATATGCCAGTTGCGTACCTATCTGGATCGGGACTCCTTACGCACAGTCACTCAGGCACTCGTCATTTCCCGCCTGGACTACTGTAATGCTCTCTACATGGGGCTCCCCTTGAGGTGCACCCGGAGGCTCCAACTGGTGCAGAATGCGGCCGCACGGGGGATTATGGGAGCAAGGGGGTGCTCCCACGTGACACCTCTCCTGCCTGAGCTGCATTGGCTTCCGGTGGTCTTCCAGGTGCGCTTCAAGGTGTTGCTTACCACCTTTAAAGCGCTCCATGGCATAGGGCCTGGGTACTTGCAGGACCGCCTTCTGCCACTGATAGCCTCCCACTGGCCAGTATGCTCCCACAGAGAGGGAGTCCTCAGGGTGCCGTCAGCCAGGCAATGTTGGCTAGCAATGCCCAGGGGGAGAGCCTTCTCTGTGGCAGCACCAGCCCTCTGGAACGATTTGCCCCCTGAGATCCGTATGATACCTGATCTCCGGGCTTTTCACCGTGCCCTTAAAACTTTTTTATTTTGTCAAGCTGGGCTGGCGTAAACCCCCCCCCCCCCTCTTTTTAGTTTTTAATTGTCTATGGGTTTTAAATTTTAAATTGCCTAATGGTTTTTTAAAATTTTCTGGGCCAAAAATTGTTTAATTCTTTTACAAATTTTAAATATTGTATTGAAGTGTTTTTTATTCCTGGCTGTGCACCGCCCTGAGTCCACCAGGAGAATACAAATTTAATAAACTAACTAACTAACTAACTATTTGCAACCTTCCCAGCTAGCTTTTGACAAGCAAAGTCAATGGGAGAAGTCAGATTTGCTTAACAACCATATGATCCACTTAACAACCGTAGTAATTTATTTTGCAACTGTGGCAAAAAGATTGTGAAATGAGGTGTGACCCACTTAACAACTATTTTTATAGCAATGGCAATGTTGGACTCAATTGTGGTCATAAGTTGAGGACTACCTCTATATTCTGTGGTTTTATTTTTTATGAACCATGCCAATTCAAAGATATCAAGCCTTTCGTCATTGACAGTTAACATATCAATTGGTTATCCTTATTAATGGCTATTGTATTGATTGATCTTTATCAAAGTACATATTGCCATTATTGCTTTATTCTGCCTTATTGCAAACATGCAAGAATAATTGCTAATCAGTAACATGTACATCAGTAACATGTACGGTGGGTTGCCCCCAGTTCGGACCGGTTCATAAGAACCAATAGTAAAACCGACAGGAGGCTCCGCCCACCGACCCCAACATCATCAGGAAGCTTCTGCGCATGTTCAAACAAAGCAAATGCGTGTGGGCGGTTCTGTTGCGAACCGGTAGTAAAGGTAAGTAGAACCCACCCCTAATGTACAGGTTGTCCTCAACTTACTACTGTTGCTTAGTGACTGTTTGAAATTACAATGGACCCTCCCCCCCGGGGTACTTATGACTTCTTTTCAAAGTTCTAAGGCTGCCCCCCCCCCCAACGGTCACACAATTGCATTTTGGGTGCCAGGCAACTGGCCTTCATTTCTGGCTATTTGCCTAATCCTGTGGTCATGTGACTGCATTTTATGATGCTTTTGCTGAAAACTGGCATTTATTTCTGGTTTTCAGCAAAACCGACCTATAGCGAACAATGTATTTGTGTAATGTGGCATTCTATTTACAACCATATTTACTTAATGACTGCTGCAAAAAAGGTAATAAAATCAGATTGGTGGCCTGCTTTATGACGGTCATGATTTATGACATTGATGGTTAAGTTCCATTATGGCTATAAGTTGAGGACTACATATATATATTACATATATTGCTGTTGTCAGCAAAGACTAGTAACATTTGAACCCCTTATGTGGAGATATGCTCGTTCCCACAGTTTGTTCTAGCTTCCATTGCAACTTAGTGTTGGAAGGGTCAGACACTTCCTAACCTGCTATATACATTGTCCCCATAAATAAAATTTATTCTAAAATAGTTATTTTAGTCTTATTACTTTTATCTGATTATTTCTATAGCACGTACTCTGCTTCCATCTTCGTTTAATTCTGTTCCTCTTCGGAAGTTAATATTATCCAATGAGTCATTTTTTAAATGTTTTTATTTTCCTTAATATACAAAAGGGGGAGAGGGATGAAAGAAAAATGGGAGAAAAAATGAGAAAAACTCAAGAAATAAAAGCATAATATCATTGAATCTAATTTTTAAAACACATCATTAAATACTGACCCTACGAACACTATTGATCAGTCTTTCCATTGCGTTAGTAAAGACTGAGTTCATTAACAGAAAGTAAAGACCTATCAGCAATCAAAGGGAGCAAATCTTGAGATCTCACTGCCTTTCCAATATGGACTTACTCTAGCCTAACCTTGCAAAATATTCAGCAAAGTCTCTCATGATATCCTCTTTAATGAAACAATAAATCAAGGCTTAGATTATTTTTTATTAGTAACTTGAACAGAGGGATCAAGGAGATGATCAAATCTGCAGGTGATACAAAATTAGGAGTAGCTAACACTTTAGAAAAGAAAGAAATGATTATAAAATGTCTAGATGGTGTTCAAGAGTGAACCAAAATAAACAGGATGATATCTGAAAGCGAAAATTTTCATCTGGGGGTGGGGATAGGGGATTAAAGGGGCACGGAGGGTAGAGGTGTTTGATTATAATTTTGGATGCTGGCAAAATGATGTCCCAACTATCAAAGGTCAGAATAACAAAATAATGACTATTGCCTAGAAAAGAGATGAATATGAGCTTTGTGTTAAAAAAAAAGAGTGGATAGGTAAATAGGCAAACATGTATACACTAGCATTTTCTTCATTCAAAAATGGTACATGGGTTTTTTTTTTAAAGTTTAAAAATAGCAAAAATTAAGGATAAAGAAAAGATTGAATATGTGTGCATGTCACATGATACCCATATTGGGGAGTCGATTGTGCTGCCAGCATCCTGCCTTGTAACCATTTCTGCAATCGGGCACACCTTTTTCCTGCACCTGAAAGGGATTGAAGGCCACCTTGGTGTTAGAGCCGGTAGGAATGTTAAACATAAAGGACCAGGAGTTTAAAAAAAGAGCCTTCATAAACTGCAACTTGGTTCAGGCTGCCAAATGCCTCAGAACAAGGGATTCAAGCAGTTCAAAGAGATTTATTAAACTCAGTAATAAATGAGGACTGGAAATTCTCATTGCGATTTCCAAATTCTGCACCTCACTTTTAATCCTGGCATTAAACATGGTTTATAGAAATTGTGTTATGATTCTTGCTTCATGGTTTGTGCCTTGCTGGGAGGCATCTTTAACCTTGTCAACACCGAATGAAGACATTTTGCTACCTGGCAATATTTTACAGTATTAAATATTTTGGCACCTGAGCAAGATAATTCCATAAATGCTTCTCTTCTTCCTCATGGTAAATATAATACGAAGAACAATTTAGCTCTTCAGCATAGATAAGATACCTGAAACACACACACACACACACACACACACACACACACACACACACACAGATTATAGATTGTAGAAAATCTGCTCCTATTTGGCACTAGCACATACAGTTTCAAATAATTAATAGAGAATATTATTGCAATACTCTACATCAAGCATTGCTTTCTTATACTCATTTGCACAACAATAAATGCAGGGCAGGGACATTTTACATCTTTTAGACAGTGTGGTTGGAGAATTTGTCTGAAGCCTCTGGTACTTGACACACATTAGACTTGCAAGTAATAGTGATTTAAATGTGAACAACAACCAGCATGATGAGATGTCCAACTGAGCATCAAAGAAATAGGAGAAAACAAATTACATCCTCTTGCATTTTACTACGTAGATTAATTCTATTTATTATAAGTATTATAATTCCAGTATGGCATTTTAGAAATATTCAAATGAATGTGAAATATAAATAATAAAAAACATAAAAGCGTAGGATTAAAAATCATTTATAAAGTACAAAAGGTAGGGGAAGTTTTGGCTGTCAAAAAGTAAGATCAAAACAATCCATTGTTCTGTAGAGACTATTTTCTAATATAGTTCTTTTGACAATTTAAGTGAATGAGGTTTTGGCAGTTCTTGGAGTCAGGGAAGGATGTTACTTACGACCACAATTGAGCCCAAAATTTCTATTTGTTAAGTGAAACATTTGTTAAGTGAGTTTTGCCCAGTTTTATGAGCTTTCTTGCCATAGTTGCTAAATGAAGCTGGCTTCCCCATTGACTTTGCTTGTCAGAAGGTCACAAAAGATGATCACATGATCTTTTGACCACATGACACTGGAACAGTCATAAATGTGAACCAGTTGCCAAGCATCTGAATTTTGATCATGGAGATGCTGCAAAAATGAAACGTGGTCAGGAGTCAGGAGTCACCTTTTTTTCAATGATGATGTAATTTTGAACAGTCACTGAACAAATTGTTGTAAGTCAAGGACTGCCTGTATATGGATGATTCTTATACCAGTGTTTTCAGGATTGGAATAGTCCAGGCTAAGAGATGGAGCTGGGACCTTAAACTATGTCACTATAAATGACCTGGCAGTGACTAATGAGCACTGAAAGCATTTTGGCTTCCAATCAGTGTCAGTTCCATAACCTTCATGAATCCAACTTGTCTTTTTTAGGATGAGGGAGAAATAGTAATTAGTCCTTCCACCCACAACTTGTTCTCAGAAGTAATTTTATCAAGTGTCTTGTTGAGTGCAGCCTCTACTGATTGATAGTGCCATCAACTGCAGCTTTTGTTTGTAGCAACCTTTGGGGAAATGAGCTACAGATTAGGAAGCTAGTGGCTGGCCCTGATTTTGGTCTTTTTTAAGGACTAGAATTTGTTTATGATGCAGTTTTGTTTTTGTTAATCTAATGCCAATAAGATAAATCTAATTGGCATACAAACTTCAACAATTCTCGTCACCAGATTTGTGCAGACAATTTTCAGCTTGAGGAATTGTATTTGTTGAAATATACCAATTGATATTATTTTCCCAAGTTTCTGAAAATAGAAGAACACAGATTGTTGCTGCAGATTTAAGAGACAACATCTTATGAGGAGAATCAACACTCCCATATTTTTAAGATGAACATCATGAGTATCTTAACACTTTACAAATGCAGCAAAATGCTTAAAGTGAATATTAGAATAGCTTTTGGAGCCAAATTCTCCAGCGTTAAATCTGTGAATAATGTATCCTGATAATGTGACACACTTTCTGTTAGCTTCTAGAACTTCCAAAGTGAATTTCCTTGAGGATACAATTAGAGGTCAAACATCATAACCATTTGTCAATATGGAATGACCAGATTCTGGGTTGTGTCTTTGTAATAGCTCCATAGAAGTAGTTTGTCTATCCTTTCCACTTCATTGACCGAAACCTTTCTAGCTGGCTGCTGATCTTGCAAACTCTTCATTTCCCTTCTCCTCTTAATGTGAATCTCAGAAACATGATCATTGAGCTGCAAGGGACCTGCTTTGATTGGAATAAAAGAGAAACAATATATTAAGTGGGCTGTTTTGCTTGGAGATATAATAAAGGACTTCCTGTTTATTTCAAGATGTTTAAATCATTTATATAGTATTTCTTATTTAGAAAATCCCAAACCAGATTATAAGAAAGTAGGTTATAGAAAGAGATTCTCTGATAGCAGCAATATGTGTAGATTATGGTAGAAAAGGGGTAGATTATGATTTCTTTCCTTCACCTAACAATTTGCTTAGTGTCCTTGATTACTGGGGTGAAGCTTTTCTTACTTGGCCTTTCACACTCTGCGTGTGTGTGTGTGTGTGTGTGTGTGTGTGTGTGTGTATGAGAGAGAGAGAGAGAGAGAGAGAAGCTTGTACAAATATTAGCAGATAATGAAATGTATGTGTTCAGCCTCAGGGACCAATTGCTGCTATAATCTTGGTATCAAAAAAAACCCCTACATACCACTGAGGTATATGCTGTCAGCCTTCTTTCATAGTATTTTGCTCAAGACTTTCATATTTATTCCATAAATGGAAAGTAATTGAACTGAATGAATCATTTTTCCAACAGAGTGAAGAATTCTAATTAATTAATTAATTGGCACAATACCATCCCATCTCATGATTTTGGATGTTTTATAATAATATCAAATAGCTGTCTTAAAATACAAATCACACATAATAATAATTGTAAAAAATCAAAACACTAAAGGTGGTCATGCTCTCCCCTTCCCTTCCCTAGGAAGGAAGGATGCAAACCTGTCTCCAAGGGTAAATTGCTCCCTAAGATTGGGACTACAACAGAAAAGGCTATTCCATACTGCCTTTGTTTCTCAGAGTCTGGCGCCCTGATCATGCCCTGTCTTGATAACTTGGAATTAAGCAAACTGAAGTAAAGAGAAACTTCCTAACTGTAAGGACAATTAACCATTGGAACAGCTTGCCATCAGAAGTTGTGGGTGCTTCATCACTGGAGGTTTTTAAGAAGAGACCGGACAATCACTTGAAACGATATAAAGTCTCCTTCTTGAACAGGGGGCTGCACTAGATGACCTCAAAGATCCCTTCCAGCTCTATTCTGAATGATTGACCTCACCTCAAACAGGCAGCTTTATCCTAGCAGTTTCATTCAGATATTAAACTAAAATTTCTATAGGAGACTGCTCATATTGATGCAATAATAGCAAACACCAACTCAATTTAGTATTGTTTCTTGATTTCAGGAGAATTTTCCAATGCAAAACGAATTGTAAAAACTTTTGCATTCAAGATTTGAAATATATGTGGATTATAAATAGACATTGTATTTACTGACAATATTTTATTATATATTTAAAGTGCGGTTGGATAGACCTGATTGATTCAAAAATTCAAAATAGGTTGTTTCGTCTCCTCCGGAATGTAGTATGAATTTACTGTATAGGTTCGTACTAAATATTTGATGACGGAGATATTATTTATATGTATTTATGTTCTTTATTTTGTTGTCTTGTTTTTTATTTGTTTGATGTGTTGTTGTCTTTTTTTAACTATACATGTAAATAAAGATTATTTAAAAAAAGATTTGAAATATAAAACATTATTTTACTGCATTCCATGTTGCATTGCCAGTCCAGTTACTAGAAAGATACTTACTCTTTCTCTTTCTTTTTGTTCTCCCCCTCTCAGGAATTGTTGGTCCATTTTGATTAAAATCCAGCTGCTAAAACAGGTGAAGACAGCAGAAGTTCTTCAGGGGACCAGCATCTTCTTCAGTTTTGTGCTGCTGTCAGTGAGTGCCTTCTACCTTTAGCAGTGCACAAAACGCACCCTGTGTCCTTGCACAGATGCCTCTACGGGTCAGTTGCAATGGTTGAATTCGGAATTAAGGGCCAAATGGGTTTGGGAAAAGCTATGCTCTTGAAAAGTATGTTGCCAACAATCCTTCCTCTGACACACTTTCACGAAAATGAGTACTGCAGGCAAATATTGTTTCCAATATGGAATATTAAAAAAAAGCTTCCACTGAAAAATACAGAAACCAAAAGTTTGCCAAATGTTCAATGTTACCGTTAGCCAATATTTCAGTTTGTGTCTTGTTTTTTTTTTTAGAATTACACATCTACAGAATAATGTCTGTATGTATATATGTATGGCTAACCACGGGCAAGGCATTCAAATAAAACAATAAAGAGTGTTTAATGTTTATTTTATATTGTCAGGTGTTTTTTTATTCAAAGTTTAAAAAAAGTAACTTAAAAACTGAGCATCAGTTCTTCTATTGAAGAATCTGGTTCCCAGGTAAATTCAAATGTAAATCAGTAACAGGCTGCCTGATCTTAAATTTCAGAGAAATTTTCATGCGTGAGAGGAGGAGGGATACCTATAGAACCTGGCAATTGTGAGTTCAAGCCTCCCCTAAGCCATGAAAGCTGGCTGGGTGACTTTGGGCCAGTCAGTCTCTCTCATCCCAACTCACATCACAGGGTGGTTGTTGTGATGAAAATACAAGGAGGATGGTGTTTCAAATATATTCACTGCTTTGAATTATAATAACTTTTATTATTAAAAAAGGTGGGATACAAATAAAAATAAAAAAAAATTAGAGGAGCTAGGAGACAGCTTGCATCTTAGAAAATTCTTTTCGATGTTGGAAGCAACTGCCGTATGAACCTGGAGACAAAAATTAGTGTCACTTTGCAGGTATTGTTTCCTTGAATATACATCTCTTTGGCCAGGTTGCCTTTGACTGAAATTTGCATTATAGGAGCTATACATTGTAAAGTTTAAGATGCCAAAGCTTCTTTATCTATCTACTTTGGATATTTTCCCCTTTAGGCAAGTGTAATAACATTTTCCATGTTCTTTATATTATGAGCTTTATTTACCAAATTGGCAATTCCTCTGTTGAGAAATAACTGATTACAGCGTTCAAGCAGATGCTGTCATTTCAAGATATGCAGGTGTCTGCGGAATATAAACAGATGTGATCATTCAGAAAATGAACCCTGAATTCATTTGTAGGCAAGGAGGAAAGTTAATCCAGTCATAAATTCAAATATAACCTCTTCAGCCTGACTCTAATAAACATAAGCATGGTGTGTTGCATGTGCTCTACTGCTCTGAGCACAACAGAACATCAGCCTTCATGGCATTCAGCAAGAGAAACTTCTTGGTCAAAGAATGGGATGGATTCCATGCCTGTAATTTTAACTGGAAGTCTTGGTAAGGGACATAAAATAGTCAATGTGAATAGAAAAGCATTTCATTACGAATTAGGTGAACACATTACTGAAAGTTTTAGTCAATTAATCCACGTAAATTATTCTAAACCATCAAGAGACAATATGATTCTTCTATTTAATTCTGTCATATAATGTGATAGATAGGAAATTTTACCTCAGGAGCAGAACATGTTTTTTGACTGCTTGCAGATTTGCATAGGATTTCAGATTAAGTACCAGTTTATCTTACTGATATTTTTTAAATAAATAACTGAAGGCACAATGTAAGGAGAAGGTATTTTTCTGTGCACCTGTCCACAGTTAAACTAAACAGCCCTAAACTAAGTATCTTCGGCTTAGTTAAACAGACTTCTTGTGAGAATGGCCCATTCTTTTCTGACTGACTGGTAGTATGAAGAGAATGCTATTGGATTAGGTGGAATTTACAGCAAGACAATTCTTAGGTTAAGTGAAGGGAGAATGTACTATATTAAATATCTTAGCACCAGAAATTTTGGACTCAGTTGTGATCGTAACTTGAGGACTATCTGTATTCTCTGTATGCTAGTTGCACAGATTTGTAGAAGATAACTTATTTTGGCCCTTGCTTTCCTATAAAGTATGTGGTACTTTATTAATACCTCTATAAACATTAAAAGGGGATTGAGTAGCAGGTGTGGGAAAAATCTTTATATGAAAGCTTGGACAGTTACTGTCAGCTAGAGTGGGTGATCAACAAGTTGTCCAGCGTATTATCTTTCTAACAACCATCAGACCAGGATTGTAAATTCAAGTTGGCCAACTGTTCTGCTGGCACTTTCAGAACAGTCCCAATGTCACAGTGGTCTCCTACCATAGTCATTTTGTATGTTCAGAGTGATTTTTGCATAGGACAAGATTTAAAGTATAATTCTGCTTCTTTCAGTTCAACAAATTTTACAAGTAGCTAATACTAAAAACACAGTCTAAAAAAAAGAATCTTGTAACATAAAGCTGAATAATGATATAAATAAAAATATAAAAGTAATAGCAACAGACGTAATAGCTGAAATTAAAACTGGAAGTCTTTACCTGGTAACATGCTAAACTTGGAGCTTCCACATCTTAGCACTTTTAAGACAAGCATGCTGGCTAGGGAATACTGGGAGTTGCAGTCTTAAGCATATCTTAAAGTTGCTAAGGTTGGGAAACACGGTGCTAAACCAAAGGCACATCTGAATGGCTCAGCAACAACATTTAGGATGGAAAATACATGATCTTGGAGAGCCACTGCCCCTGGTTCTCCTTGACAGCATATGGAGCACACTTCGATAGGATCACTTAACATTTGGGTGCATGGTAAATGATCATCTGCATTCACAATATAAAAGCAAAATGTATGATCTTGCATTTAAAGAAAATAGACTAATTGCCTTTAGTTAATATTTAATACTTGATTGTTTAAGATGTTTATTGACTATCTTTGTATTCGTGCACTCCCCCCTCCCCCCCAAAGTCTGCTGACTTTGTAAAGAGGGAAGCAATTGTTGAATGTATCTATAACTATTTTAAGAGAACTGCTGGGTATTGTTGGAGTGAGGACTGGAAAGAAAGAGAGATGTTCTTATTTATTGTTGGCTGAATCTTGCAGTCTTGGACTCTGTTAATCCTTTGCTAGACATATTTTTTATCATTTGTGTTTTTGTGCTATCCGTGGTTTGATAACTGAAGTGGTCACAAACGCTTGTCTGCCACACAGTCTCTCCAATTAACAGATAGAAAAGTCAGTCTGATGGCTTTTTCTTATGACCAGCACTCAGTACATACTCTGCTCTAACCTCCCCTAAATGTATGAGACTGTGACTTCTATCATGCCAACTAGGATAACATTCTGGCCGGAGATTATAATATTTGTGGACCACTAAATTGGAAAGGAACCAGGTTGTGGAAGACATCTCCATGAGCCGTGGTGGTGCACTGGTTAGAATGCAGCACTGCAGGCTACTTCTGCTGACTACCGATTGCCAACAGTTTGGCAGTTCGAATCTCACCGGCTCAAGGTTGACTCAGACTTCCATCCTTCTGAGGTCAGTAAAATGAGGACCCAGATTATTGGGGGCAATATGCTAACTCTGTAAACTGCTTAGAGAGGGCCGTAAAGCACCGTGAAGCGGTATGTAAGTGTAAGTGCTATTGCTATTGCTATATCTAACTCTCCTTCTAACTCCAGCTGAAATGTATCTGCTATAAATCACATGCAATTTCTAAATTCTGAGTCTTTAGTAGGCATGAAAAAATGGCACTCTAACTACTACTGAGTTTTACTGCTCGGCAATCTGGCCCTATAATGGAAGGTAGCTCCTTTCTTCTCTTCCACTTCAATGGGCTAAAGAACATTGCTTTATGATATATGCAAAGGGCTTCTTCCAGTGTTGTGACATTGGGTCATGAACCTGTGATTGCTTGTGATTTTTCTGTGCTACTGTATAGCCAGACCAAGCACGGTAACTTGTGAACAAGCTCACAGCGGTTTCATGTCTTTTCAGTTGCAGAAGTTAATTGCTTTGAAAACAAATGCTTCATTGTTACAGAATTACAAATGCAATAATTTTGCAAAGAAAGGTTTGCGCAGGCTTTAGAGAGAGTCAATTGCTATGCTAATAAGGAACTCTACCCATAGGAGTGGCGAGAGTTGCTGCAATTAAGTAAATTAGAGCACCAAGATTCAATACAATCTGTTGACTTCTTAAACTACACTGAGCAGGGCCAGGGTAATTGGATGAAAATGACTACAGTAAACTATGTTTCGTGTGTGTGTGTCTGCTGGACATTGCATTTCATGAAAAGAAAGTCATAATAAAAATTATTAGGAAAATCACTGCAGCAGATTGCAATGTAAGTAAGCATCATCATTTTCCAGCATGGGTAGACATGATAACTGTGGACTACAGTGTCCCACAGCCCAAGTAACATAGCCAATACTAAGAAATTAAAGACTTTGTAGCCCAAAATGTCTAGGGGAGCATCTGGTTGCACATCTTGACACTTCGTCCATTTGATAAGGATGATTGAAGCCCTCTTTTTCTTTGCTCCCTTTTGCTATTCTGCTATCTATTATTATTCTTTTGCCATTTCTCTGCATTTAACAATTTGTAAACTTGCCAGAGTGCTTATGAGTCAGATGGGCACATAAATTTAATAAAATAACAATAATGATAACAATAGTAATTTGTTGTTACTTCTATTAGATATTCTGTTAGATATCGAGGCTGGTTTCACTGAACCATTGGCTAATCCTTAAAAAAACTAAACAGAATTCAGTGGAAGACTGTAAATTCCAATCTGTAATCTCAATTGGAAAGTTGAAAAAAATATCCCAGAATAAGGGGAAAATAAATCATTTCTTTATTGATGCCAAGGCATCTATAGCATGTCCACAAGGGACTCAAATCCACCCCAGTCTTGAATTCTGTTGACACTTATCTAGTGTCATTTAATGCTGACAGTTAGTTGGGTAGCTTCTTATGTATAGGCTGTAATAATAAATCATCTGTGCTAGGATTTAGTGAGTGATCCTGATTCTTTGTACCTTACATTAATCTAGACAAGAATCTGGTCAATTAACAGTCAGCACTAAATTGGCACTAGATAAGGGTCAACAGAATTTGGAGGGAGGGGGGCTGGATTTGGGTCTCTTATGGCAACACAAGGACTCTAAACTCTAATGCATTTAGCTCCACCCTCCAGCTTTGCCTGCTTTCCCTCTATATCAGCTGTTGTTGCTCTGCGAGGTAGGAATATAAGAAATATGAAAGTTGCTATGGAAAGAGAATTATGCATACCTGACCCAACACTACAAAAATCTTAGAAGCTTTAAGTGTTTCCAATTCCTTGATAGGTGTCCCATGTTTTGAGAAGATGGTGCAGTGTTAAAAAAAAAGTCTTTCATGTCCAAAGGTTCCTTGATAAAAATCTTCATATTTTCACTTGGCTGGAAAGAGCTTCTGGGAAATAATGTTCTGGCAAAGAGCTGTTGCAAGCTCTAAAGTGTTTATAAAAGTACAGTGCTAAGGTAAAATCAAAAGCATCAATATATATCTACATATATTATGGGGCAGGGGAGGGGGATCAGTTTGAAATCAAAATAGATTCATATACAACTTACCATGCAGAATTGTTGGAATCTTACATAACAGGACACTGAAACCTCATCGTAAATAAGATCCAAATAAGCTACTAGAAAAGCTTCCAATAAATCCTGGAAAATATGAAGCATTGATCTTTGGAAGACTACTTGGACTATCTGGAGATAAAGAGACATCTAATCAAACTTTCTATAATGAGTACCAAAGACAGTTAAATATGTATGTCTTTCTTTTATCCAAATTAAATTCTAAGTTCTCCTGAGAACTAATTTGGTAAAGACGTGGGCTTTCAGCAAACGTTGCAAAAACTCAAGAAGAAGAGAGTAATGCTTCATAAGGGTTACAGAGCTTAGAAGCCTGAAATCTTCCTTTTCAACCAAAAAACATAAAAGTGCTTGCAAAGAAGACAGGAGGATGGATAAACTTTTTGCAAGTTCTTGGTGAGGGAGTTCTAGCTCAACTGTGAGTTTGACACAGGGGTGAAATCCAGCAGGTTCTGACAGGTTCTGGAGAACCAGTAGCGGAAATTTTGAACAGTTCGGAGAACCAGCAAATATCACTTCTGGCTGGCCCCAGAGTGGGGTGGGAATGGAGATTTTGCACGGTTTGACAGTATTTGATAGAAAGTGGAACTCCAAAAACACGGTTGGAGAAGAACTGCAAAACTGGTAGGGAGGCAAAGTCTAGGCTTTCCAGTGTAATGGGATGTTTAGAACTAGGCAGAGATGAGCATTCTAACCAGCTGGATATTCCACCAGTTAAGAAAACAGTCTCTTCAGCAGGATGCAGAAGCCCTGAGTAAGACATTGAGAAAGTGTCTGTCTTGGAAGAAAATTTGAGAGAAACAATCCAGTTGCTGAGACTGCAGTTAATATATCCTACCCTCTTCTAACCAATTGTAAGTGGAAGCAGATAACCAAGACTAGATAGATACCTCCTTTCAAACTTTTTCAGCAAAGTCAGCATATTTGGCAGGCAAGGAGGCTGGGAAATGCTGCTGTGGAATGGGGAGTGGAGTGTAGGATTGAGTACCTGCAATTTGGATTGAGTGTTTGTTGCATGCTGGAGAATCAGGTTCTGATGAAATTTCTCCGACTTCTTTCCCAAACAGAAGGTGAAATAAATACATTTACTGTAGAAAATTAGGAATCAATGCATATTAAGAAGTGCTCCACTTGACAGGACTCTTGAATCTTGAGATCTGAATATTAGTCACCCAGTTTAAATCGTGAATTCTGAATACCAGTCCCCAAATTTAAATCCAAGGTTCTGTTCTCCTACTTTTCTGTGCAGCTCCTCATTCTTTGGCTTTGAAGTTTATTGGTCTCTGTGCCTTATTTATAAAATAGTTTACCCGTGAATTGGAATTTCATCCTCCCCCTTATACAAAGCCTTCATGCAAAATGTTAATAAGTAACAAAGAAAAGGCAGCGTTACTGCTATTTTATTCAGACCCTGAAGTAAAAACTGTTTCATTCAGAAATTATGAAGTGTGGGAAGAAAGAACAAGATTGAAACTTGAGGCTAGTCGATAGAAACATTCTTAGGGAATACTTCCTTACTCAGAAAGATCACACATTCAAAGTATGGGAGTAAAGTTTAAATCTCCAGGACCAGATGAATTCACTCTACCTAGAATGCTGACTGGATACTTATATTTGAGAAATAGCAGACGCTGATAAAGTTCCAGTTGATTGGAACATGTTGCTCCTAATTTTGGAAAAGAAAAAGGAAAATCCAGAGAAGAGATCAATCAGACTATTATGTCCACGGGGAGGGGACTGTTAAAATCAACAAACTGGTGGTAGACAACATTGATGTAGTGCAAGTTGTACTGCTTTTGTATGCGTATTGCATACATTTCAAAAACAGTAGGGCAATGCACCATCTATCATAATGCCAATTTTGACATATACATTGGATGGATTGCATTGTAGTCTGACATTGATATCCAGAAAGATTCTAAAACAGATCATTGATTGACTTTTAAGCATATTGAAAAAAGTTACCAAAAATCAACATGGATTTCTAAAGATCAAATCTCACCATGAAAAAAATATTTTGTATTGATTGGATGGCTTACTTAGTTGATTCTGGAACTGCATAACAGGTATCGGTATAATAGAACTGAATGTGAATTAACAGTGTGATGTGGCTGCAAATAAAAAAAATTAATTTTAGACTATATAAACAAAAACACAATTTCCAAATTTGGAAAGTAATTGTTCCACACTTCCTAAATTGAATCCCAGTTTGAGCATTATGTTTAACTCTGGGCAACCATCTCAAGAAAGATTTGTGGACAATGGAAACAGATTCAGTAAAGAGCAAGAGGTTGGGGGTAGAAACTAAAGCTGTGAACTGAAATTGAAGGAAGTGGGCAAGTTTAGCATTGAGAAAAGATAACTGATGGGTATGGTTACATTCTTCAACTAACTGAAAGGATGGCACATAGGGAGAAAAACCTCAAAAATATATTTATTATGGAAAGACCTAGTTAATGAGTAACTTTTCCTTAGGATCGTAATGCCCTAAATGGGAGATCTTCTTTTATCTCAGGTTGGATTGAGTAAATGTAGGGTTAATTGGCAATCTTCAGACAACAGATTTGGTCTGCAACATAAAGTGGTTTCGGCTGATTTCTAACAAAGAAATCCAAAATCATCTGTAGTGGCCAAGGCTTAGAAATCCATTACCGAATTTCAGAAAATAAATTACATTCTGTTCTCTTCCTTTGATATATAACCAGGATAAAAGGATTCTGAGCACAATCCCCTACAATGCTAAAATAATATACTTATTACAAGTTCCCAGGAATATCCACATTTACCATTTATTTTTGGGAAACACACTTGTGCTATTTCTCTTGTATCTGTGCCTCCCTAGGCATCATAAAATTGTATTTCATTTTCATCTTAAACAGAAGGAGTGGGGTGGGGGCGATGTAGAATTAACCAAATATTGTTAAAGATAGGCACAGTTATTAATTTTAATGGGATGCTTGTTATGACCACCATACAGTGAGTAAACAGGGAATCTTGCCAGAATCTGTCACATATTTTTGCATTGAAAAGAAGATATCTTCAACTGTTTGATAATGTAACGATTGGGTTTGGCTTGTCATTTCATATGCCAGAGCAGTCATGTTAAAACAGAGTGAAAAAACTGGGCTGCCTCTATAATCCCATTACCAAACAATAAGTCTTCTCCTATGGAAGTAAATTGCAAATGCCAATTCAAGTTTCAATTCGTGGAATACAGATCCCCAAATGTTCTTTATTAGTTGATCGAATGAGAAATACGTAGCTGCTCCTTTCATCTTTATTAACTGTCCTTTGTTTTCAGCTTGTCACGGTAAACTAACTGCTGTCATTTCATGAAAACCAGAAAATTAAATGAATTGATGCTCTGCCCTTGCGAAGGCAAGGGCTGCATGTGATATCAGACTGGCCTTCTTTAAGCCACACTGGATACTGCTTCTTTGACTTGATCTAGACCAGGAGTGTCAAACTCAATTTCATTGAGGGCCACATCAGGGTTATGTTTGACCTAGAGGGCCGGTAGGTGGGTGTGGCTGATGGTCTTGGGTGGGATGGGTTTGGGCAGGATGGACGTGGCCAGCTCAACATCACTCGCCAATGCTCCATTTTCGGCCACGGAGGCGTCCTGCAGCCCTCTGTCAGGCAGGTTGCACATGATCTCCCCAAACTCCATTTTCACTGGCAGAGGGCTGAAGGAGGCCATTGTGGCCGAAAACGGAACCCAGGATGGCTGCACATGGCCTCCCCAAGCTCTGATTTCACTGGTAGAGGCACCATGGGCCAGTCCTTCGCTGTTTCCAGGATCTAAGCAGCCTACGGGTCAGATGCAGCCCACGGGCCTTGAGTTTAACATTCCTGATCTAGACCCTATTGCTTGATTCTAATTCGGACAAATTGTGCCCCTTAGAAAGTTCTTGAAATTCAGAAACCATCTATTTGCTCCTTTTAAAGGAATTTTCTATGTATCTAAACAACATTCATTTATAAGAAAACAGTGAAATATATTGTTGGAATTAAAAACATTTTTAATACATTAAATGTCTACTTTGCTTTGTGTCTAAGAAATGACTCATTTTTAATAACAATTTAAGAAAAGGTTGGACTGGGATTAGAGTTTAGAGCAAGTTCTCCATTGAACTTCATGGCTGAGTGAGATGTGAACTTACATATTTTCTCATGTTTGTCTGAAGGAAATTAAAAATGGATCAGAATATCATCTGCGTAGATATACACGCACAAAATCATTCCTGTGTGCTGTGTTATAAAAAGGAAAAACCACATTTATGAGGTTTGCGGTTTATGGAGCATTATCAAGTATTTAGGAAAGTTTTGATCACTAATTAGCTATAGCTGATTCATGCACTTCAAATAACGAGCTTGGCAACAATTGCTTTTAGCTAAATAGTGTCTTTATTACAGTACTATTTAGAAAGGACACCACTGCCAAAGATTTTAAGATCTAAACAACTAAAATGGTAAATATTAAATGTAAATAAATAGTTTAGGAGTATTTTTGCTTAAATATAACTTTATGTATTTTGAGCACATTAGTAAACTATTAAATCAGCATTCTTCATCTATGGCTGCAATAATGAGAGATACTGTTATATAATATAAGACTCCAGGCTAGAGAAAATTATTCAGTCTTCCTATTACATGGATTCTTTTATATTATAATCCCCTTCTGTCTAATTTAGCTATCATAGCAATCAAAATCACTGTTAAAGTATTTCTTTGCCCTTATATTGAAATAATTAAACATATGGAAGGTAACAAGTTGTAAATGAATGCAGTTTTGAGTGCTCCTCATTCCATTTTTACTATCTTTTAATTGTCACATGGGTAAACTTAGTTGACATGTTCTACCTATTCATACAATGTATTACGGAGCAACAGTTATTGGCCATTAACTGATAAAAACTTTAATTACACATAACCTTGGAGGATGGATGGCAAATTTCCCTAAGCCTGAATTTCTTAACCTTATACACTCTTTTTATTTGATAAATTGTATTTGATAAATATTTTCCTTGTTTAAAAAGGATTATCTGGATCTGTTTTTCAAAATACAGTAAGTTCATATATGTTAAATAGAATTCATGATGGACCACATGTACTATCCATGCAATGGTTATATTTTTCTTATAATAAAATAATCATTTTTTCTAAGTAAATATAATGTGCTTCTCCACATTTTGCATTTTAAACAAAAATATAAATATGAAGGTGAGTTTGCAATTTTTAAAAAATATTTTTAGCATGCCAATAACGTAAATCAATTGTTCTCTGAAAATATGGAGCTGCGTGTTTAAATATTGAAAATATTTTATTGAAAAGTGGGAATGTTTTTATGAAATAAAAAAAATATCAATTGCAAAAATTATCACTTTTTAAATGTTTGCAAAAGCTTGAAAGCTTATCCTCTGCAGAGCTGGCACACATATGCCAAAGATCAAACTATATAGGCTATATAGATTCCATGTAACCATGGAAACCCAAGCAAATGTATCAAAGGCTCTTACAAAGATCAACAAGGAAACATAGTTATTTATTTCACTAAATATAAACCCACCCCAATCCCAAAGGACTCTTGGTGGCAGAGAAATATAAAAACCAAATAACAAAACAGAAATGAAAGTCCAATTAATTCCTCTAATAGCCACTACTGCACCTATTCACTGCAGCTGAAAGCATGCGGGAATAAAATGGCATTCAGTTGTTTCTTGGAAGCTAACAGCATTGCGAATGCATTCGTACCTTATGATGGTCAGTGCCTTAAATTCTTTCAGACCAAGACAGATCCATGTTTTGTGAGTAACTTGCCTATCTGTGAAAAGAGCTGTAGATTTGTGATCTTAGATAGCCTACGTGCTCCTCTACTTATAGGTTATTTTGTTCTGTTTAGTTTCATTTCCCATCAGGAATTAGTTACAGGAATATCAAGCTTCATTAGCACCATAGAGATTCCAATTACTCTTCTTAGTTTTTATATGGCTTCACTTAAAGCAGGGCTGTCAAACTCACGGCCCGCGGGCCAGATGCGTCACGTGCTGGCCACACCCACATCCAGTTTAGCAAAGGGGGGAAAAGTCCTGATATGTCACGTGATGTTGCCGTGACGCCACACGTTTGAGACCACTGGTTGAAGAAAGTGTCTTCTAAAAACTGTCAGTAGATTTGGGAGTTGATTTTGAATCCATCTTCAACCCAAAAAGATCCAAGTAGCTCATGTTTCATAATACCAGCCCATACCAGGACTCCACTTCCACCTTGCTGGCAAAGTGGAGCTCTGTGCCTGTTACTGATCGAGTCATGGGCCCATCCATCTGGTCCGTCAAGAGACCCTCTCATCTCATCAGTCCATAAAATCTTTGAAAAATCTGTCTTCAGATATTTCTTGGCCCAGTCTTGCCATTTCAATTTATGTGTGTTGTTCAGTGGCCAAGGTAAGATTTTACCTTACCTTGGCCATGTCTCTGAGCACTTCTGGACACTCCAGGTAAGTTGCAGTTCTGAAATATGACAAGACTGGAGGATAATGAAGACTCATTTCTTCCAACTTGCCGGACTTGCCTGATCCCTCCTATTTTTAAATATTTTAAATGTTAAATTATTTTAAATTATTTAAATTTTTAGAGTTTTAGTGTTTTATTCGATATATTTTCAGCCTAAATTTATATGGACTTTTAGTACATTTTAACTCACCGTATTGTTATTGGTTTTAAATTGGCTGTTCACCGCCCTGAGTCCGGAAGGAGAAGGGCGGTATAGAAATTCGATTAATAAATAAATAAATAAATAAAATAATGGGTTCCTAGTAACTTTATGTTTGATTCTTCTCAAATCTTTGGCAGTTAAGGTGAATCTTTTTTTCTCAACACGTTTCTTGCGACCCTGTTGACTATTTGCATCAAAACGTTTGGCGGTTCTGTGATCACTCCCCAATATCTTAGCAATTGCAAGAGTGTTGCATCCCTCTGAAAGGCTTTTTACAATTTTTGACTTTTCAGTCTCAATTAAATCTCTTTTTTAGCCCATTTTGCCTGAGGAAAAGAAACTGCCTAATAATTATGTACACCTTGATATAGGGTGTTGATCTCTTTAGGCCACACCCTCCTTCATTACACAAATACACATCACCTGATCTGCTAAGCATTTAAGTTTATATAGCTCAGAGGTGGAAAATATGCATACAAAGGATGATGTGGTCAAAATACTCAGTTGCCTAATAATTGTGCACATCGTGTATATACATTGTAAATTCAGAGGTGCAGTGTGTATAGTGGTTAAGTTGCTAGACTAGGAGTGGAAAGATGCAGGTGTTAGTCCTCGTCTAGACACAGAAGGCAAACGGATGACCATGGTCATTCAGTCAGTTTCAGGCCTATTCAGCGTCTAGCTCTACAATAAGCTGACTGAAAAACAGAAGTCTTCATTACAGCATACAGGTAGTCCTCAACTTATAACCATAGCTTTGACTTTCCATTGAAATGATGGTCATTAAGTGAGTCACACCCTATTTTATGACCTTTTGCCACAATTGTTAAGCAAATCACTATGATGATTAAGTGAATCTTGCAGTCATTAAGTGTATCTGAGTTCTTCCATTGCCCTTGCTTGTTGGAAGTCTCCACAATCATAGCATCCCGGAAAACTGCAACAGTCCTAAATACAAGCCAGTTGTCTAGTGCCCAAACTTTGATCAAGTGACTGTGGGGATGCTGCAACAATTGTAAGGGCAAACACTGGTCATAAGTCACTTTTTTCAGTGCTGTCATAACTTTGAACAGTCATTAAACAGATGGTTGTAAGTTGAAGATTACCCATACACTGGTAGGTTAAATATAAAAACAAGCACAGTGCAAAAAAAGCAGACCCCACAACCACATGAAATAAACACTAGATAATAGATGTATAAAAACATTGTTTGCAGTGGGTTTGCTGCCATAGTGATCCTGAGCAATATTTTCTCTAGAGGGTTTTAGCTAGGATAAAAAAGGTACATCCCCAGCAGTACCAGCGGGGATGTCCATGGGGATGCGGGTGGATTCAAAAACTCAGAATAGCATATACGACTGTGTGATTTAAGCCCCACCCTGTATTAAAAGTCCTGGGTGTCAGTCATGTAACTATGGCTGCCATCTTGATTTTGCTCCTCCTGGGGACACCCGTGAACATCAGCATTTCCCCCCTGACATATATAATTATTCCATGCTGTTAGCTATTCTGTTGATTTTACAAATGCCTTTCTTTTACCTGACTTAAACTCTTGGCATGAGGTAGGATAGAAAGTCAGATAAAATAAGAAAATTAAATAGTACAGAGCTAGTCTGAAAATAGGACAGAAGGAGATAACAACACAGATTTTTTTTTCAAACAATACTTCCAGTCTTTCTAAAAGTCTGAAATGGAAAAGTAGAATCTATTGTCAAAACATTCCCACACAACTGCTGGTTGTGAACTGCATTTTTTTTTTTGCTTCTTCTGTCAAGAACACAGGGAGGAGAAGAGAGAGGCATCTCTCTCTGAAAGAGTTGGTTGGGTACACAGCAACATATAACCTCCATTTGAAAGTAAAAAAAAAAAAAATCTCCTCATGCTTCCTCCAAGATATGGCCCACTGAATGAGACTTCCATCCAACTCAATATGCTTAGCATTGCAGCTTCTGTTTCAGTTGAGAAAACAACAGAAGTTAGAGTGGACTCAAATGAGGGAGCCCAGTTATGTAGAGACCTGTCCCATCTGTAAGTATCCCTTAAGATCAAAAATCCTCAAATATAAGCTTATTTTTTCTCCCCACTCGGATAGCAATAGCACTAGCACTTAGACTTATATACCGCTTCACAGAGCTTTACAGACCTCTTTAAGTGTTTTACAGAGTAAGCCTATTGCCCCCAACAATTTGGGTCCTCATTTTATCCACCTCAGAAGGATGGCCTGCTGAGTCAACCTTGAGCCTGGTGAGATTTGAACTGCCAAATTGCAGTCAGCTGGCAGTCAGCAGAAGTAGCCTGCAGTACCGCATCTTAACCACTGCGCCACCATAGCTCATATTACTATATGAGCTTATCACTTCCCGCCTGGACTACTGCATTGCTCTCTACATGGGGCTCCCCTTGAGGAGCACCCGGAGGCACCAACTGGTGCAGAATGCGGCCGCGCGAGGGATTATGGGAGCGAGAGGTGCTCCCATGTGATGCCTCTCCTGTGCGAGCTGCATTGGCTTCCGGTGGTCTTCCGGGTGCACTTCAAGGTGTTGATCACCACCTTTAAAGCGCTCCATGGCATAGGACCTGGGTATTTGTGGGACCGCCTTCTGCCACTGATAGCCTCCCACCGGCCAGTACGCTCCCACAGAGAGGGACTCCTCAGGGTGCCATTGGCCAGGCAATGTTGGCTGGCGACCCCCTGGGGGAGGGCCTTCTCTGTGGCAGCACCTGCCCTCTGGAACGATCTGCCCCTGGAGATACGAAGGATACCAGATCTCCGGGCATTTTGCCGTGCCCTAAAAATTTTTCTTTTCTATCAAGCAGGGCTGGCGTAAATCCCACCCCCCTTTTTAGCCTTTTTTGTAGTTTTTCTGTAGTTTTTAGTTTTTAAGTGTCAATTGGGTTTTAGTTGGATTGTTTTAAATCATCGGCCAAAATCGTGTAATTCTTTTAATGATTTTAAATTTTGTATTGATATGTTTTTATTCTTGGCTGTGCACCACCCTGAGTCCAATAGGAGAAGGGTGGTATACAAATTGAGTAAATAAATTAATAATAATAATAATAATGTACTTTTTTTTTTAACAGTGGCACATCTGCACAGTCTCAAAATCCTAAACGTTTTCAATTAAAAGAAGCTGTTCGGAAGTAGAACTAATTATTTAGGTATGTGGCAGGTTCCCCTTCGCCAGATGCTGGGTAGACATTTGTTCAGTTGCTTTAATCTGAATTCCTGCATTGAGCTGTTCTAAGAAACTTTGGATACATTCTGCAGGATGAATGTTCGTGGGGCAGAACCTACATTAGATTCATAAAGTCAAAATCTCCAGTGACTATAGAAATAGAACCGAAACATTGAAAGGTGGAATATTCCTCTTCAGCATCTTAGTTGGTCAGCCATCCTCCTGGTCCCTTTACTGTATCATTTTTCAAATATCTGAAAGAGGAATCGCTCCTTCAGGCTTAATAACTTGTTTTAGCAAAACAGTCTTTGCATGGAACTTCAACAACTCAGAAAGAAACTACTAGGGCAGTGATGGTGAACCTTTTTGCCATCGCGTGTCAAAAGCGGGGGGAGCACGGTGGGGTCACATGCAAGCATGCCCACATCCATAATTCTATGCGCCCCGCCTCCCCGTGCTCCCCCCGCTTTTGGCACATTATGGCATAGTGGGCCCGGAAGGCCCGTTTTTTGCTCTCCCCAGCCTCCAGAGCCTTTCTAGGAGCCTGGGGAGGGCAAAAACGACCTTCCCAATCCCCTCAGAGGCCCTCTGAAGGCCAGAAACAGTGTGTTTCCTGACTTCTGGTGGGCCCAGAAGGCTCGAAAATCAGCTGGCTGGTGCATGCATGCATGCCGGAGCTGAGCTCATGTGCCCACCGATATGGCTCTGCGTGCCACCTGTGGCACCCATGCCGTAGGTTCGCCATCACGGTACTAGAGTGTATTCTGCCTACTAAAGAGTGTACAGGGTGCAAAGTGAGGTCTTTGACTCAGCTGATGGGCAAAATGTTGTGTTGGGATTTATAGCTGTCAAAATTCAAATGTTACTTTTGCCCTCTGTTGCGTGCTGACTCCTTACTCCAATCGACAGTCCCCTTTGGCATTAATACTTCACTAGATTTTTTTATAAGTTTATATACATCTCTCTAACTCTGCTCTTAAAACAAGACTGGGATCATTTTTTTCCTCTTAATTGGAAGGAGGAAGAATACACAAGAACCTGGATGCCTCAAGGCAGTGAACAGGAGAGGGTACAGTTAATTTGCAGCTCCTGCAACTATCCCTTCCTTGATCAGTCCAGTGCCAAGCAGTTCATGAAAGAATCATCACCATGAAAGGATCTAAGCAGTCCAGTGGTATCAGCAACAAGCCATGATGGCATCAAAAAGAGATGGTTGCTATGATCTCTTCATACAAATGGTGTGATTATGTAACTTTGTCAGGACATTTGATGCAAGTTGGTAACTTAATCATTTGCAGGCTGATATTATGACCTTCTTCATTTTCTCTACCCCCTTCCTAAGATGCATGGAACAATAATCAAGTTTCTTAATTAGGTCTAATTAGAGGAGATATAAAAGCAGTAGTTGAACTTCATAGATATAGAGAAAGCCCCCCATTCTATTTGAAAGTGAAAGAAATAAGGATCAGTTCTGCCCATAATAAAGTGGGAGTATCCTGATTGGTCTCCATAGGTTTTCCAAATGATTGTGGATAGAATCAGGCCTAATATTATTTCAGACTCTACAATACTATCAAGCTGTGCTGGTTGATTAGCTGTGCAAGATGTATTGGAAAGAGAGACAATATATATCTTTCTAGGGGGTTTCCAGCATTTCTCCCAAGGTTTAATAGACAAATTTTGTAATGGGATTGTTAAATGTGAGGTTGACCAGAGTGTTGGATTCTGTAATTTACTATAATATCTGAACTCAGTCAACTGCGATAATCAACAAAAGTCAGTTAACAGAATCCTAGCCATGGTTTGAAAAATGGAAATTCCAATTGCCTGCCTAAAGGATAATAATTAACTTCATCCCTCTGTTGCATCTGGTCATGCAAACTGGGAATTCTGGAAATTGTAGCCCTACCACATTGTACAGGGAAGGTAAGGCTAAATATTTTGTTACCTATGCATAGTTAAAATACACATAAACCTCCTGCTCTATCTAGGTATAAATACAATTCAGGTAGTCAAAAATATTCATTTTAAACAAAAAGAACTAACAGAAATGGAATAATATCAATTAGACCCCCTGTTGTTAATTTATTTTAAAATTGACAAAAGTCTTGAAGAGAGATTTCCCCTAGATTGAATGAGTGGGGTACGGAGGGGTGCAGATCTAACTCTTATTCTATAGGCCTAACCAATGGGGGATGGAGCTGGGAAGATTTGCTGGGTTTCTTTTATGACTTGCATGCTCTGTGGTGTACTATATCTTGTCTTCTGAGTTCTCTCTGTTTGAGAAACAGTTTTACTTAAGACATTTACTTCTCAGCCAAGTAAAGTTTGCTAAGTTTTTACTTCATCAAATAAGTCTGTTTATTCAAACTGTTTACACATGGATTTCATGCACCACTTTTTGTGTTCATGTAGCTAAATACAATTGATCTCTGTATTGGAAATAGCAGTCTATCAAGCTTGTTGATAACTGTAATATATTATTCTGGTGTCACTTTCTACCAAATCAATTGAGATGGAGATGGAGGGTTCTACCAAAAATGTTCAAATCTATTTCATTGTAGAGCCTCTTAATTTGTATAGTGCTGTTTAACTTTACAGGAAGTCTTTGCATAACAACCAGGGGTGAAATCCATCAGGTTCTGACAGGTTCTGGAGAATCGGTAGCAGAAATTTTGAGTAGTTCAGAGAACCGGCAAATACTACCTCTGGCTGGCCCCAGAGTGGGGTGGGAATGGAGATTTTGCAGTATCCTTCCCCTGCCATGCCCATGCCCACCAACCAACACCATGCCCACCAAGCCACGCCCATTGAACCGGTAGTAAAAAAAATTTGGATTTCACCACTGGTAACAACCCTAACTGGGACTGGAATTTCCATTGCTAAATAAAGCAGTTGTTAGGTGAAACATCACATGAAGTTTAGCAATGGCTGTTCCAGTAATCCCAGTTGTAGTCATTAAGCCAGGACTGTGCTGTCATTAGGTGAGCACCTTATACTTCTCCTGCCTTGCTACACTTCGCTCCACTTCAACTTCCACAACCCACCTACTCCCCCCCCCCATCACTTCCATTTTGGCACTCTGCATCCTGCTGTCTTTCCCATTTGACCTGCTCCATCTTCTTCCACCTGCTGCTAGCCCAGGATCCAGGTGCCCACTAATGGTGCAGCCCTGGGATGTGCATCACAAACATAGGAGGGAAATGGAGCCTCGTCTGCCGAAGGGAAGTTGCTACGCCAGGGAGGAGTTGGTGGTCAGAATGGAGGTTGGGAAACAGTCCTGCAGACCCAGGTGGCAAACTCTGGACCCAGCTGTTTTGGCTAATTATCGTCCAGTCTCCAACCTTCCCTTTTTTGCGAAGGTTGTTGAGAGTGTGGTGGCACGTCAGCTTCCTGGGTACCTGGATGAAGCTGTCTATCTGGATCCGCTCCAGTCTGGCTTCAGGCCTGGGTACAGCACGGAAACGGCATTTTTTTAAAAAATTTGATTTATATGCTGCCCTTCTCCGGAGACTCAGGGCGGCTTACAATGCGTTAAGCAATAGCCTTCATACTATTTATACTACATACTACTTCATACACACGGCATTGGTCATGTTGGTGGATGATCTCTGGAGGGCTCGGGATAGGGGTTGCTTCTCTTGAGCAACCCTGTTAGATCTCTCAGCGGCTTTTGATACCATCGACCATGGTATCATGCTGCGCCGGCTGGAGGGGTTGGGAGTGGGGGGCACCGTTTTGCAGTGGTTCTCCTATCTCTCCGACCGGTTGCAGTCGGTGTTGGCAGGGGGGCAGAGGTCGACCCCGAGGCGCCTCGCTTCTGGGGTGCCGCAAGGGTCGGTCCTTTTGCCCCTTCTGTTCAACATTTATGTGAAGCCGCTGGGCGAGATAATCTATGGCTTTGGGGTGGAGTTCCATCAGTACGCTGATGATACTCAGCTGTACATCTCTACCCCAGGCCATCCCAACGATGCCTTGGAAGTGATGTCCTGGTGCCTGGAAGCCATGTGGATCTGGATGGGGAACAACAGGCTCCGATTCAACCCCTCCAAGACCGAGTGGCTGTGGCTTCCAGCGTCCCGATATGGCCAGTTGACACCATCACTGGCCATTGGGGATGAGTCATTGGCTCCCACGGATAGGGCTCGCAACTTGGGCATCCTCCTGGGTGCACGGCTGTCTTTAGAGGAGCATATGACGGCCGTGGCCAGGGGGGCTTTTTATCAGGCTCGCCTGATACTCCAGTTGCATCCCTATCTGGATCGGGACTCATTACGCACAGTCACTCAGGCACTCGTCATTTCCCGCCTGGACTACTGTAATGCTCTCTACATGGGGCTCCCCTTGAGGTGCATCCGGAGGCTCCAACTTGTGCAGAATGCGGCCGCGTGGGGGATTACGGGAGCAAGGGGGCGCTCCCACGTGACACCTCTCCTGCGTGAGCTGCATTGGCTTCTGGTGGTCTTCTGGGTGCGCTTCACGGTGTTGGTTACCACCTTTAAAGCGCTCCATGGCATAGGGCCTGGGTACTTGAGGGACCGCCTTCTGCCACCGATAGCCTCCCACCAGCCAGTACGCTCCCACAGAGAGATACTCCTCAGGGTGCCGTCAGCCAGGGAATGTCGGCTGGCGACACCCAGGGAGAGAGCATTCTCTGTGGCAGCACCAGCCCTCTGGAATGATTTGCCCCCTGAGATCTGTATGATACCTGATCTCTGGGCTTTTCACCATGCCCTAAAAACTTTTTATTTTGTCAAGCTGGGCTGGCGTAACCCCCCCCCCCTCTTTTAGTTTTTAAATTGTCTATGGGTTTTAAATTTTAAATTGCCTATTGGTTTTTTAAATTTTCTGAGCCAAAAATTGTTTAATTCTTTTACAAATTTTAAATTTTGTATTGAAGTGTTTTTATTCCTGGCTGTGCACCGCCCTGAGTCCACTAGGAGAAGGGCGGTATATAAATTTAATAAACTAACTAACTAACTTCAGCAAGGAATGAAAGTCAGTTCAGGGCTGGTAGAGCCAACCCACAGATCCTCTGCTTGCTCTCAGCCCAGCCTTCCTCCTGCAAAACCTCACAAAGGTTTCCAGCAACCTCCAATGCATTGAAGCCCGCAGACTGGTTTTCCAGGAGTACATCTGGTGCATATTTATGACCCAGTTTCAAAGTTATGGTTGCTGCAGTGTCCCCGAGGTCATTCAGCCTTATGACCAATTGCAGGGACGCTGCAATGACTTCTGCCTATTTCCCATCATCCTATCCACAGGATCCCCACAGACCTTAGATCTGCTTCCCACCCCATTAGTCTGCACAATCTCTTTCTCACTTACCCTAAGTGGCTCAATGGCTAAGACACGGAGCTTGTCGATCAGAAAGGTTGGCAATTCGGCGATTCAAATCCTTAGTACAGGTCTCCTGCATGAGATAGACTAGATGACCTCCAAGGTCCCTTCCAGCTCTGTTACTGTTACCTTTTGAAGACCTCTGGGGTTTGGATTAGAGAAGAAGGGCAGGCTGGCTTCATTCCTGGACCATATGGTTCGATCCCAGAAGCGGCCACCATTTTCTGGGCAACTGTATTGAATTGGGAAACCCCTGCTGTGCTTAATAATCTTGTAAGTTTGTTTAATGACCACATCAGGAAAAGCAGGGGTAGGGGCATCCTAAGGGAAGTAATCAGATGGGTGCTTTGCTTAATGGCCGTCATGACTTCTGATATAATGAGCAGGGTCCATTATGGCTATGAGTCAAAGACCTCCTGTAGGGCAGGGCAATCAAAAGTGCAGAGATGAAGTGGGGGGAGGAGGGAGATGGACAATTGTGGTGTGTGTGTGTGTGTGAACTGAAGTACCCCTGTGGTTGTACATGTAGTAGATTGTGAAGCACTTACTGAAGTTTGGTCATATCTTTATATGGGTGTTGTCAACCCAGTATTTCCACAGCCATTGGGAGCACCTGGCCAGCCATAGCTGATCTCAGGAAGTAACCAGGTTTGGCTGTGGTTAGTACATAAGTTGGACAATTCAGAAACAACAGAAACAACAGCAAACCAGTCCAGCAACATTAGAAAGAAAGTGTAGATAGATGCAGTCACTTAGAGTGAACTCAGCTTGAGGGTAGCTTTACCACTTTTCTTCCAGCCTGAATCAACTCCCACAATTCACAGACAGCGGAGCCAATGGCTTCAGGTTGAGAAAGAGGCTGGTTTATTTATAGCTTTTCCATTTCCTTTCCTCCCACTGAAAAATAAATTGATGGATCTTCCCCACCGTTTAGCTGGTTTCTGGCTCCTCTGCTTCCTTTCATCACAAAGGAAGGAGGGAGTACATCAAACAGCTGGTGTTGATACAGCATGGCAAGATATTTTCTACAGAGTAAACACATTTCCTAAGACCCGGAAAGAAATTCTTTCTAGTTTCTACAGACTCGTGTCTGCATACAAGATGATATTCCCTGTACATTTCCTTTCCCTCCCATTTGGGGAGGGAAAGGTTTGGCCCCTCTACCTGGTGATGCTCACCATCCCTCCTTATTCTGACAGGCCTACTTTTCTCACTTTATTCTCCTCAAAATCAGGAACAACAAATAACCTATTTATTACCGTGCAGTTCAGAGGAACAGATTTGCCTTTTTTTGCACCTTTTATTGTTCTTGGGGGAAAAAAAGGTTAATTAAACTCTGACTATAACCTTCTCCCTTCCCCAAGCCCAGAGACTGTTAATTTTCTCTTTTTGTTTGTATTGAATCAATTTTTGCGAAGATTCCAACCTTACATATATGTACATACATGCGTACACAGATAGACACACGCACACACATTCCCCCCCCCCATTTTTTTCTCACCCTCCCTCCTAGTCTCATTGTTAATCCTCCCATATTCAGGGTTTCCACCACCTCTTTCTCTCCTGCCTTCCTCAGATTTAAAATTCTATTACCATTTCAGAAGGCAGCCTATGAGGAGAAAATTGAATGCCCATCCCAGCCTTGATAAGAAGGAACACTTGGTACTCCCAAAAATTGGCGAAGCATTTTTTATTGAGGCTCCCAGCCGGCCCTTCCCATTCATAATAAAAGAAATATGTTAGGAGGATAAAATTAAAATCAATCTGTGTGTGTGTGCGCGCACACGCATATGTGTGCACAAGAATATGGATGCACACACATGTCGTTGAAAAGGGGGGACATAATGGGCTGAAACAGAAAAAAAATGTCACCTTTCCCTTTGAATTAGCATTCCTTGTCTCTTTTCTTTCCATAGTAAATGTGTCATGGCAACAAGGCATTGTGCTTCTGTCTGGTTTTTTCTGAATAACATATTGTGGCTTGCATGACAAGCTTTGGGAGAGATCAGCCTCTACTCTCTCCGGCCCAAGTGCCTCCTCTTTATCCCCCCTCCCCTTACTACTTCTGGAAATACTCTGTGTCCTCCATACACATGCACATATCTTACTTAAGCAGGAATTGGAAGTCCATGCAGATCATCTCTCTCTTCTTTTAGGGGTAAATCAATGTTCTTGACTGAAGGATGGAAAAACCTCTGCAACTGGACGACTCCTTTGGCACATATATCCGATGCTTCCTCTTCCCCCTCCTCCTCTTCCTCCCACCAGGCTCCCCAAAGCCAGCCATTCAACAAAGAGACAAACATTTTCTTTGGCCACCTCTTCTCTGGCTCCCTACCAATACACAGAGTTTCTGCATCTTATGTCACTCAGGATTTAATGAAATAGGTTTCCCTGTAAATAAGGGACCTGATTTTTTTTTCATGATGTCAGGCTCTAAATAATGGGAAGACTCCTTTGAACTGAACTCGGAGAACATGGAGAATGTCACTGAATTTTCTTAGCAACAAATTTATATTGGCTTGCTTCTGCCTTTTTCTTGGGTGTGATTTCTTTTTTTTAAATTCACAGTCCAGCCATTTCCTAGTGGTCTCCCAACCAAACATTGGCCAGGCCCAATCTGTTTAGCCTTTAGAGGATAGGACAAGATTGAATTGGAGCTGCCATCTGTTGGAGTTGCTGAAGATAGGCTACAATTCCTACCTCCAGTGCTCCAGGTGAATTGCAAGCTGCAGTTTGCAAAGTCCATTTGAAAGAGCCAGGAGGTTAAAGATGAAGCAAGACCTCCCCAAACTGTAATCTGAAATTTCACATCCCCAAGGAAATGGATAGGGAAGCTGTAAAAAATATTTCTCTGCCCTGACCATCCTTACAGTAGGGTTCACCTCCTGCCTCTTGGTTATGGTTACAGATGGTCAATATGATAAGACCAACACATTGTCTCCTGCCAAGATAAACCATTATTTATTTATTTATTGAATTTCTATACCGCCCTTCTCCCAAAGGACTCAGGGCAGTGAACAGATTAAGATTTCATATACAGATAAATATATTTTATAAACAGTAAATAATAAATTGAGTCAACTTGGTGTATCTACTAAGACCTTGGCATAGAATTTTGATGTTTATGCTAGCCCTGCTTGTTGAAATAGAAAGGTCTTCAGGGCACGTTGGAAAGTGCGAAGATCTGGGATTATTCGTATTCCTGGTGGTATTTTGTTCCAAAGCATAGGTGCCCCCACAGAGAAGGCTCTCTCCCTTGGAACTACTAGATGACATTGTTTTAATGATGGTACTATGAGTAAGCCTACTCTGTGAGAGCGTGTTGGTTGGTGGGAGGTTATCGGTTGCAGCAGGTGGTCTCGTAAGTACTCAGGTCCTAAGCCATGGAGCACTTTAAAGGTAAGAACCAACACCTTGAAGCGAACTCGGAAGGCCACCGGAAGCCAGTGCAGCTCGCGTAGAAGAGGTGTTACATGCGAGCACCATGTTGCTCCCATAATTACTCGCGCAGCCGCATTCTGGACCAGTTGGAGCTTCCGGGTGCACTTCAAGGGGAGTTCCATGTAGAGAGCATTGCAGTAGTCAAGTCGGGAAATGACGAGGGCTTGAGTGACTGTGCGTATTATCTTATTATTATTATTATGTATTATCTTCAGACTAAAGACTGCATGTGAACCTTGGGTGATGAATTGGAAAGTTGTTTGTTTATTAAGTAGTCTCCCCCCCCCCCATCTCTTGCTATCAAGATTATGTTTACGCTCTGGATGCGTGTGAACTTCCTCTGCTCTATCTTCCACTAAGTATCCATAATGGTGAAGAGGCAAAGCTTTGTGGTTTCAGAGCTGCACTTGGTTTTCTCTGGTATCTTAGCAGCTGCAGCCAATCGGGAGCAGTTTGAATGGGACAAAGCAGGCACTAAATAAAACAGGCAGGTATGTGGATTAATACAAATATTCTGCTTCTATCAGTGAACTATACTATTCTCCCACACATGTGGAAGAATGGAGTCTTTGCAAGACATGGCAGCATAATCTGTTTTTTGCATCAAAACCAAAGATGTGCTCTTTGTTGTTCTGGAGTACTTGTAATCCATTTTTTCATCATGAAAAAGAGGTAAATCTGGAATCTAGAAAGAAAAATAAATTAATATCACCCAGCCCCTAGTTTCTATAGTGTAACTTAATATAAAGTTCCTTTTTCGGTTCATATCCTCTGGGATGTTTGTTTTATTTGTCAGATTCTTTTTTTAAAAAACCTAGTTCCAACTCTAACACTTCAGATAACTATCCCCAAACATTACAGGAGAGAGAAAGATGTTTCCAAAGGGTTTATTGGCAAAATAGACAGCAAAGGGCTGGCAGTTGAAATTGGTGGGAAACAGTGTCACAGTTCTGAGAGCGTCTTCAAAGCCCAGGGCAAATCACAGGCCACAATTTGCTTCATCCATTTTGAAAATAATCATAAGAAAGATGGACCTCTCCCCCCCCCCCCAAAAAAAAAGATACAGAGGAAATAAAGGTTTGGAAATTTACATTTCATGAGCTAAATTTAAAATAAGACCATTCTACAAAATTATATCAGGGAAATCTGAAACTGCAGCAAACCTGAACTAGATAAAGACCTGTAATAAGTTAAGGAACCTCCAAGAGTAAGACAAAGCTTAACCTGGTGTTATGTTCCCAGGGAAGAAGCGAAATATCCTCTTACTGTCCGCTGGCTTGAATCAAGTTTAGAAATGGGATAAAGACAATACTGACAAGGATCACAGTGTAATCTTAGCCACTGGAAATCTTTTCTTCTAGAGCAAATGTATAGGCTTAGATTCCACTTCAAAGTCAACTCCACGTTTTAAATGCTAATGGTTAAATATAAACCAGATATACACAAATGTGCACATCTTAGATCTTAGGAACATGGGTCTAGGGGATCATCGTAATACACAATCTTCATTTGAAATTTAAGAACATCAAGCATTGTAACCTCTCTTCAATGGGAATTGCTCCATCCATCAATCATTTTGGCTCTTATTTTCTGCTCCATTTCTAGGCCTACAATATATTTTTAGAGATATGGTCAGTAGAAGACCAATTCTGCAGATGTGCATAAAAACATTTTTAGTTCCTTTCCTAATGATGTCCCTATGCTTTTTTTTTTTTAAACAGCAACCATGTATAAGTAAATTTTTTCAGACCATTATTTCCTGAGGCTCCTATTGCCTGTTTTCCAGTTATTCACCACCGGTCAACTCCATCAAAAATTAATACTGTATTTGGAAAAGCAAGATAGGAAGACCATAGGCACTTCTGAACTTGGGTGTTCAGAAGAATAAAATGGAATAAAAATGGAATAAAATGAAGAGAATAAAGAATAAAATGAGAATAAAGAATAAAATGGAGAATAAAATGGAAAGTCAAGAAAGCAAACAAATGGATCATTGATTTATTTATTTTATTTATTTTATTAAATTTGTATACCGCCCTACTTCCGAAGGACTCAGGGCAGTGAACAGCCAAAAGATAAAAATACACATAATACAAACATTAAAAAAACCATTTAAAATACATTAAATAATTTGGCCCAAAAACAAATCTAAAACACCTAATTTAGAAGACAGATTTAAAAGCAATTTAAAAGGGAAAGTTAGGCCAGGCCAGCCTGCTGGAATAAGAATGTTTTGAGGGCACGGTGGAAAGTGTGCAGATCCGGGATCCTCCGTATCTCCGGGGGGAGCTTGTTCCAGATGGTGGGTGCCCCCACAGAGAAGGCTCTCCCCCTGGGGGATGTTTGACTGATGGCACCCTGAGAAGCCCCTCTCTATGGGAGTGTACTGGTCGGTGAGAGGCTACTGGTGACAGAAGGCGGTCTCGTAGATACCCCGGTCCTATGCCATGGAGCACTTTAAAGGTGATAACCAAAACCTTGAAGTGCACCCGGAAGACCACTGGGAGCCAGTGCAGCTCGCGCATGAGGGGAGTCATATGGGAGTGCCACATCGCTCCCATAACCACCTGCGCGGCCGCATTCTGGACCCTCCGGGTGCTCCTCAAGGAGAGCCCTATGTAGAGAGCATTGCAGTAGTCCAGCAGGAAGTGACAAGAGCATGAGTGACCGTACTTAACGAGTCCTGATCCCGAAAGGGACGCAACTGGGGAATCAGGTGAACCTGATAAAAAGGGTGTCCTCCCTACCACAACTGTCAAATGTTCTTCTAAAGATAGCCGTGAGTCCAGGAGGACACCCAAGTTGCAAATCCTCTCCGTGGGGGCCAACGACTCGCCCCCAATAGTCAGTGATGGCACCAACTGACTATTTCGGGATGTTGGAAACCAAGCCACTCGATCTTGGATGGGTTGAGCCTGAATCTGTTTCTCCCCATCCAGATCCATATAGCCTCCAGGCACTGGGACATCATTCATCATTGGGGTGACCCAGGGTGGAGATGTACAGCTGAGTGTCATCAGGGTACTGATGGTACTTCACCCCAAAACCACGGATGATCTCACCCAGCGGCTTCACATAAACCCCTTGAACAGATGGGGTGAGAGGATAGACCCCTGTGGCACACCACATACAAGGGGCCTTGGGGTCGACCTCTGCCCCCCTGTCAACACAGACTGTGACCAGTCAGAGAGAAAGGAGGAGAACCACCGCAACACAGTGCCCCCCACCCCTAACTCTTCCAACCGGTGCAGCATGATACCATGGTCGATGGTATCAAAAGCTGCTGAGAGGTCTTATAGGACTGAGCCCTCCAGAGATCATCAACCAATGTGACCAATGCCGTTTCCGTGCTGTACCCAGGCCTGAAGCCCAACTGGAATGGATCCAGATACGCCGATTCATCCAGGTACTGAGGGAGCTGTCACGCTACCACACTCTCAACAACCTTCGCAACAAAGCGAAGGTTGGAGACTGAATGATAATTAGCCAACATTGTCGGGTCCAGGGAAGGCTTCTTGAGGTGAGGCCTCACCACCGCCTCTTTCAAGGCAGCGGGGAAGACACCCTCACTCAAAGAAGCATTTATAATCCCCTGGAGCCAGCCTCGTATACCCTCCCGAGAGGCCAGCCCCAACTAGGAGGGACACGGGTCCAATAAACATGTGGCCACGCTCAGTCTGCCCAGTATCCTGTCCACATCTTCGGGAGTCACAGAATCAAACTCTTCCCAGATAATATTCTCAAGACCTGCCTCCATCATCCCCCCTGAATCTACCCAGTCTGAGTCCACGTGTTCCCGAATCTGAGCAATTTTGTCATACAGATACTGTACAAAGTCCTCGGCTCTACCCTCCAAGGGGTCCTCCCATGCTTCCTGATGGAGCAGGGAGCGGGTCACCCTAAACAGGGCGGCCAGGCAGTTATCTGATGATGCAATAAGAGCGTAAAAATAATTACATTGTGCCGCTTTTATTGCCACCAGGTAGGTCTTAATATGAGACCTTACCAGCTGGCCCTCCAACCAGAACGGCTGGCCTTCCAACCACTCTCTCCAGGTGTCTTTTCCAGTGCTTCATCTCCCTCAGCTCCTCGGTAAACCAAGGAGCCAGGTGAGATCGGCGCCAGGTCAGAGGCCGTAAAGGCACAACCCAGTCCAAAGCTCCAGCGGCCGCTCTATCCCAGGTGGCCACTAGGTGTTCAGTCAAGCCAAGAGCCAGAGCCTCAGAAAATGGCCCAAGCTCTGTCTGGAACCTACCCGGATCCATCAGGCATCTCATCGGTTCTGACTCCCTGCAGCGAGGTGTGGCGGTTCGAAGGTCAAAGCGAAGGAGGGAGTGATCCAACCATGGCAAGGGCTCAATCGCTATATCTCCTATCTCAAGATCACTCAACCACTGACCAGAGACAAAAACCAAGTCCAGCATGTTTCCCCCTGTGTGAGTAGGGCCATGAACTAACTGGGTCAGGTCCATGGCCATCATGGAAACCATGAACTCCCGGGCCACCTCAGATGCCTCACCAGCAGATGATAGGTTAAAATCCCCCATGACCATGAGTCTAGGGGTATCAACTGCCACCACAGCTATAATGTTGAGCAGCGTGGGCAGGGCCGTCGCCACATGGCAGGGAGCCAGATACGTAACCAGCAAGCCCATCTGTACCCCATGACCCTACTTCACAAGGAGGGACTCACATCCGGCTGTCTGAGGAACAGTGGCCTCCCTCGGACCAAGACCTTCTTTAATAATAACCGCCACCCCCCTGCCCCTCCCCTGTGACCTCAGCTGATGAAATGCACGAAAACTGGGCGGGCACATCTCAGCAAGGGGGAACCCTACTCCTGGCCCAGCCAGGTCTCCGTAATACCTGCCAGGTTTGCTCCCCCCTCCTGAACCAGATTGCAGATGAGGGGGGCTTTATTTACCACAGACCTGGCGTTGCATAGCATCAGCTGAAGGCCCAGGACCTGAGGTCTGTGCAACCTGGGGAACGAGAGGAGTGTTGGAGGCCGGAGAGCGCCACCACTTGAAGACAGCGAGCGTGCACTCCCACAACATGATGTGTCCCCTGCTCCCACCATATCTGCCCCTCCCACCCACAGTACTGATATAACGTCCATCAACAACACAAGCTCTAACCCCTTTCTTGACCCCGAGTCTCACACCTTCTGTGCCGCGCTCTTCAGCCGGACCAGGCCTCCTCCCCCACGGGATCTCCCCCAGACCCACACAACCCCCCCTCCAAGAATCACTCTAAATAACTCCAGATAATTTCTGTACAAATTAAACCAAACTGTCCCTGTTGCTTCTTTATATTAATTTGTTCCACTGCCTGGTCTTGGATCCTGGAGGCTGTGCCAATGATGTCACAGCAAGACTAATTAAGTAGGTCTTTATAACACCTGCAGTGCTCTTTGTTTTTCATTTATCAAGAGATTTGGGATATATAGAAATCAATGCAGGTTTATAATTTTATTCACTTTCTGAACTCCCTGTTTCACTCACAGGCACACCAATGCACCCACACCTGGCTACCCATTCAAAGTCAAACTGGGCAGCTACTTTGAGTTCCAGAAGAAGTAAGGTGGTAGATTCAACATGCTTGATACCTTGTTCCAGAGGCGGTATTCACCAGGTTCTGACCAGTTCTGGAAAACCATTAGCGGAAATTTTGAATACTTCAGAGAACCAGTAAATACCACCTCTGACTGGCCCGCCCCCATCTATTCTCTGCCTCCCAAGTCCCAGCTGATCGGGAGGAAATGGGGATTTTGTAGTAACCTTCCCCTGGAGTGGGAAGGGAATGGAGATTTTACAATATCCATCCCCTGCCACACCCACCAAACCATGCCCATCAAGCCATGCCATGCCCATCAAGCCATGCCCACAGAACCAGTAGTAAAAAAGGTTGAATCCCACCACTGCATTGTACTACGCACTGGCTCCAAGGTTCTACACTTCCTAACTATTTTTATAAATTCTGGCAAAGCTTGGTCAATCAAAAACTGATACTCTTCACACAGCGCCAAGTACTTTTTCATACAGAAACCACCACTCATTCTGAGAACCACTTTTGTGTTTGGAGAAGCATATTTTGTTTTGAGAATTATCCTTTATTGTATCTTATGGTGGGGGGGGTGTCTGTGTCTCCATTCTGATGATGATGAAGCATACAATGAGATCCTCCATCCTTTATAGTCTGTTGTATCCATCTTTTATACAGAACCATTCCTCCCTCCATTCAAACTAACCTGAAGTACCAGGGGTGAAATCCAGCAGGTTCTGACATGTTCTGGAGAACCGGTAGCGGAAATTTTGAGCAGTTCAGAGAACTGGCAAATACCACCTCTGGCTGGCCTCAGTGTGGGGTGGGAATGAAGATTTTGCAAAATCCTTTCTCCAGAATGGGGAGGGAATGGGGATTTTGCAATAACCTTCCCCTGGAATGAAGTGGGAATGAAGATTTTGCAGTATCCTTCCCCTGGAGTGGGATGGAAATGGAGATTTTGCAATATCCTTCCCCCAGGAATGGGGTGGGAATGGAGATTTTGCAGTATCCTTCCCGTGGCACGCCTACCAAGCCACACCACACCCCCCAAGCCATACCCACAGAACCAGTAGTAAAAAAATTTGAATTTCATCACTGTGAGATACTATATACATATATTCAATTCAATATATGATACCTATCTAATAATGTTGGTCACACTTTGACAGAAGGTTTCTGATTATCAATAATACAATATGTATCAAACTAGTCAGCCTTTAATTTTCTGGATTCCTTTGGGTGCATGTGTTTAAAATTCACATTGCATTTTTTGCCTAGTACATCATTGTGTAAACTGGTTGAATCCTCTGTCAGAAGATAAGGCATTTCACATTTGAGTTCTTTAAAATCCTACTCTCCGCAGTGGAGAGTAGGATTTAGTAATTTGTTCATTTTCAGTTATTTAATGATTTGTTTGTTTTCAGTAATCAAGATGATTTAAAACGTCGTTTCTTGCTATCACTATTCTTGTCACATCCTATATCTTTGCCAGATACAAAGAATGTATAGAGATTCTCTACAAAATTCTTAATCTCCTTTAGTAACCCCTATTGGGTGGCTTATCATCTTGAATTTGCATTTCAAAATATCTGGTGCTTACATATATTTCATGTTTAAATAGCCATTAAAATAATAATAAAATAAAATAATAAAATAAAATAAAAGACACTTGTTCCAGCACAAAATAGTAATTTCTTCCAAATATTTTGGAGGTTATGCTTTGGTTTTAAAAGAGATTTTAGATTGTGGTTGTATTAAACAAAGAGGTTTCTAGGGAAAGGCATGGGAATATAAAGGCTGTGATTTTAAAGAGGTGAAAAGAAAAGAAACACTTTTTTTTCATAATGGCTAGCATAGCATCTAATACATGAATGCTTTTATTAAGGGTTGCATTGGGGGCTGGCATTTTCTAGTTATAGATCGGTTGCTAACTGTATGGATCTTTTTTATTCCTTCCTGGTCTTCACAGCCCACCCATGTTTGCTCATGAGAATTTATCCAGAAAATGCACAGTTTTGTACAGTTTAATATTTTGATATTAAAAGTTTTCTTCACAAAGAGAAACTTTAGAGGGAATTTGGGTTCACTCTACATCTACCAAGTCCAGATACCCATAAACAGCCAAGTCTCGTTTCCTCCGTTGTCTTTGATCAAATCAGCATGAGTAGCCACACACGGATATTTTCAGTGTCTCTGCATTTGCTATGCTCTCATCAGGGGAATGTGGCTTTCTTCTTTGCTGGCAAAAGTGTTCACCTTAAGGAGGAACAGAGCTTCTGCTATTTGAGTCTTACTTTTGATTCCTGTTAATAACAGATCAGAACAGATGGGCCTTTGGCTGCCATTTCAATTCTTCCATGACTATTTCCTAGAGCATCATATTTTCATTTTGTGATGCAGTTGCAAAATAAGGATTGCTGAACATCCTGCCTAGGGTTTAAATGATGCATGAACATGTATTAGCATAAGAAATACTTTTTTTCCCTTCGTCTACAGTATCTATGTTTACAGTGTCTGATACCTTTTCAGGAGTTAACAATTTTTCAGAGCAGAACATATGGCTGGGGATGGTCATTGCTGCCAGGAACTGGATGAACTCCCTTTCATCTGGTGATGGAGTTTACCCCATTCCCTTGGCCTCATTCTCTGTTTCTCTCTCAGCCCCAAATCACATGCAAATGGAGTGAGAAGGTTGAGTGGCTGGCAATGTTCCTCCATCAACTTTCCCTTTTTAAAAGAGCGCTTGGACCAGCAGAAGATTCTATAGGAACAACCTGCCTGGTGTGTGAACCCATTTCTAAGCTGAGATGGAAAGAGGGAGAGAGAGAGAGAGAGAGAGAGACAGATGGCATCATGAATAACTGCCAAGATTGGAGAAAAAGGTTCCTCCAGAAAACTGGCATGCAATACTAGCCGTCCTGCCTATGGGAATGAGTTTGCAATCCCAGGGAGATGAACAGAAATATATTCATCCAGGCCAGAGTTAGCAACTTGCCTCCGTAGAAAGAAGAAACTTGAATTCCTAAATTGACAGGAGAAACACACATGGTGTCCGAGGCTGTTTCATGTTTTCAGCTTTGCCAGGCATGATAGCTGAATACATCGTCTAAAACTAGCAAAGAACAGACGTGCTTTAGAAATGAAATTGAAGCCTAAAGGGATTCGTGATTACTGCTGGCTTGTTAAGCGATATTTGTGGCAGATGTCCTGCAGAACCACTGAGTAGTGTGTGCAAGTGTTTATTGGCTAGGTGGACTTGCTTATTGTTTTTAGAGGCCCCAAGGAGAATAGAGTTAGCAAATTATGAACTGACTGAGTGAACATCTCAAAGCTAGCATTGTGATGTACTTCTGGCTTCCCCCAGCCAGGAATCCTCCAGTTGACTTTGGACTGTAACTCCCAGGCCTCAGCCAACAGGAGGTACATCACTTTCTCAGTAGATCCTAAAGGACCTCAATCACTGTTTTCTCATCTTTCAGGTTTTTCTGAAGGGCTTAATAGTTTCCAGCTGGCACATGAATGAGACTCTAAGAGTTTCTTATTTCCAGAAGACACAGCTGGAAACGTCACTGATCTTGCCTTAGGAAATGAATAGAATTTCTCTTGGCTTTTTAATGCCAAAATACATGTGATAAATGTGGCTTGTTTGTTTCTTGTTCAGCACAATAAATGAACCCATCGATGTAAGCTAAACATCGAACCAGTAAGTTTTTATCTTACCAAAGAATATTATCACGGGGGAAATGGCGATACATTTATAATACAAGCAAAATTTTATGAACTGGATAAATTTGGATTCCAGATCACATAATTATGACCATTAGTAACCTGCCTAAATGCCAACCCATTAGTAACATTTAGCCAAACATTTGTTGGTGAAATACTTTGTATTCACTCTGAGTCACAAAAGAGGTGGACCTTTGTTACCTCCAATGAGAGGACAAATGGCAACAGCACTTAGACTTATATATCGCTTTACAGTGCTTTACAGTCAGCATATTACCCCCAACAATTTGGGTCCTCATTTTACTCACCTCGGTGTTCTTTATGGTATCAGTTTGCTAATGTGGAATTACCTCTTTTCTATCCGTTTGGTCAAGGAGGAGAACAGGAGGTAGAACCTAGCCACTCTTAAAGTCCTCTTGATCTGCCCACTCCTCAACAGGTTAGCCTTAGATCCAATATCAACAGGTAAGGAGCCATGGAGGCATAGAATATGGTATTACAGACTAACTTTGCCCACAGCCAGGAGTTCGATCCTGACCCACTCAAGGTTGACTCAGCCTTTCATCCTTCTGAGGTCAGTAAAATGAGAAACCAGATTGTTGGGGGCAATATGCTGACTCTGTAAACCACTTAGAGAGTGCTGTAAAGCACTGTGGAGCAGTATATAAATCTAAGTGCTGTTGCTGTTGTTAACTACTGTTCTGTCCTCAACCTCTTCTTCTTGGGGATGCGTTGGATGTATTGGAGAAATAATTAGATACAGAACAGGTTTATTTTTACATAATTTTTTTAGTGAAATTTAAAACTACAAAGATAAAAAACTAATAAAAACTATGGAAAATATAAAAAGAGAAAAAAAGAAAGTTCGAAGGGAAAAGGGGGAGGAGAAAAAGACAAAATATATAAAAAAGAGAAAAGAGCTATCACAACAAAAGAAATATAGAAAGAAATGACCTCTCCCTTCATCAAAACAAGTACAGGCATTTTCAGCAACTCAACATCTTCTCTAACATTTCAGCCAAAAATGTCTTCATCCCATATCTCATCTTTTATCTACTGGCAAATAATAAGGCCTCATCTTTCAATCTTAATCAGCAAAAGTCCATTAAGAGGTATCAGAAATAACTATAACTATATATATATGGTTGCTCCATTCCTTCCTCAGTGTGCACGTCCAGTTGCTGGTTGCACAAGGGAGAAGTTGGGCCAGAGGTGGGTTTCAGCAGGTTCTGACCAGTTCTGAAGAACTGGTAGTGGAAATTTTGAGTAGTTCGGAGAACTGGTAGTAAAAATTCTGACTTGCCCCACCCCCATCTATTCTCTGCCTCCCGAGTCCCAAATGATAGGAGGAAATGGGGATTTTGCAGTAACCTTGCCCTGGATTGGAGAGGGAATGGAGATTTTACAGTATCCTTCCCCTGGAGTGGGGTGGGAATGGAGATTTTACAGTATCCTTCCCCTGCCATGCCCACCAAGCCATGCCCACCAAGCCATGCCACGCCCACCAAGCCACACCCTCAGAACCGGTAGTAAAAATTTTCAAAACCCACCACTGTGTTGGGCCCTTTCACTGCTCCACCATTACGAAGGCTTTTTAAAAAATTGTCAACCAGAATCTACCTTCCTATAATTTCAGGCTATTATTTCAAGTCCTGCACTCTGGAATCACCTTCTTCTGTGTGACATGCCTTCAAGTATTTAAAATCTTGTTCCCAGTCTTCTCTCTGCAAGGCTAAACATGCCCATTTCTTGAAGAGGCTAATCTCAATTGTCAATTAATAACTCAACGTGAGTGGTTGCTTGAAAGCAACATGGCAGGAGTCTCCAACCTTGGCCACTTTAAGACTTGTGGACTTCAACTCCCAGAATGTGGGAATTGAAGTCCACAAGTCTTAAAGTGACCAAGATTGGAGACACCTGCAACATGGGACAGCATAAGAAATTCCATTTGGACATTTGCTTAAACAATGGAGAATTCAGAATGGGGAGAACTGGGCACAATCCAATCCTTTCTGCTTTCCAGCCTCCATATGTTAGGTAGAAGGTCTGAAAGTTTCCTAGTATCTGCTTGAAAATGGGTAGTGCTATCTCAAGGCGAGACTCCTGAACCACACTCTGCTTGAATTTAAACAAACGTGAGTCCCTTTGAGTCTCCTACCTAAGCATGTAGATTTTGGAAAGAGTGATGGCAGATGGGTACTTGTTCATGAGTTCTTCCTGCTTTGGGCTTTCTGCATGTTCAGATGCAGAAACCTTGAACAGGGCTGGTTATATCCGGCTTTAGAAGTTTGCCACACATTGTCCCTATGATTACAAATGCAGAGTGGGATAAACTGAAATGGAGAGAAGAGGAAAGAGGTTTTTTTCCTTCCATAACAGCAATCCTGGGGTCCACTCTTTAATGGAAACTATCCTCCTCCTTGATATTCCTGGAAATCTGAAGAGTAGCAAAATTTGTGCAGTTTGTACCCGCAACCATCCCAATAATACAGAACAAAACTATCTATAATAGCTTGCATATATTAGATGTGTAGGCTTTTAACAGATCTTTAAGAGCTGTGGTGGCGCAGTGGTTAGAGTGCAATACTGCAGTCTACTTCTGCTGATGACCAGCTGCCAGCAATTTGGCAGATCGAATCTCACCAAGCTGAAGGTTGACTCAGCCTTCCATCCTTCTGAGGTGAGTAAAATGAGGATCCAGATTGTTGGGAGCAATAGGCTGACTCTGTAAACAGCTCTACAATGTAAAGCACTGTGAAGCGGTATATAAGTCTAAGTACTATTGCTATTGCTATTGCTATTAGATGGATATTGCTATTACATAGATGTCAATATAATGAGTTAATCCTTTCTGACCACACAGTTGTTGCAACTTGCTCTCTCTCTCTCTCTCTCTCTCTCTCTCTCTCTCTCTCTCTCTCTCTCTCTCATGTACAATATCCTTTGTTTCTACTTTAGAATTATATGAGCACGCAAGATCTATAGGTATATATAGAGATACAAAAACAGGCACACACAGTCATACACAAACACATGGAAATTCAGAGAAATCTTTGTGCACCATTGTATACTGACAATGCATGCTTTTGTTCACAGAATGGTGTCTACATATGTCAGAATACATTTTGGCATAGATAAAATGTGTAGCTGTTTCTACAATAGGAAGAAAAATATGATCTATGTCAGAGGGCATAAACAAGTATTGTTTAAATGTGCCAGAAATCTCTGGGTCCAGCAGATGGCGCCTGTGCCTCCACAGATCTTCACCGCTCTCAGCTTCTCCTGACTTCCTCCTCCCATATTCAGGAGCTGCCTCCTTTATTTCTCCATTTCCCTTCCCTTTGTGTGGTTTCTTTCCACATCACACCTGCCTGTCCGTTTCAAAACCTTTCCTATGCAAATAGTTCTGGCTGTGTTCACATGCTGCAGAAGGGCACTAACCATCTAATTTACCTCCACCACCCCCTGTGATTGCAAATGTTATTTTGTTAGGACTCCGTCAAGATAAATGAATATCAGAAGGGACCAGTTCAGGGAGTATCCAAAAGAGACCACTTTCTAATTGCAAATCAACCTTGATTATGGCATCGTTTCAATTCAGCACTGTTTTCTACAATAGCTTATTAGATTTTCTAGTATTGAATCTAGTCAATTAAAGTAATAATAATGATTGTTTGAAGTGAGAGGGAGAGAAAAATTACATTAAGAAAGCAAATTGGAAAATTGAAATCAGTTGCAGGTATATTTGCCTATTAACCCAACTCCAATTATTGTAAAGGCACATTAAAAAGAAACCTCCCTAGAACAAAACAGCTTTGTGAAGATGATGCTGGCATGTTTTAGACCTGTTTCTAAAACAACAATGAAGACTAGAAATCGTGCCACTGAATAAGCCGAAGGCCTGGCACCAGTTGCCAGGAAACTGGATCAAACAATACCAATTGTGTTGGCTACTAAAACATTGCTGGCTGTTGGTTGGGTTAGGGTTTAATGCTGGCATTTAAGCTTTACTTCAGAGTTCCCCAACCTTTGCAGACTAGTGAGTGGGGGAGAGAGGGGTGGCAGGCACGTGTGCCCAGCACCTTTGCAAATAGAGTGTGTGTGCATACACTTGCCCACTGCTTGCATGAGTGAGGTTCAGTGATGGGTTGCTATTGGTTCGCCCTGGAGCAAACGAACCTTTAGCAGCGGTGGTGGGCGACTCCACCCATCCGCCTGGACACTTCTATGCATGCACAGAAGTGCCCACGTGCCCACATCAAACACATCAGTAGTGATGGGTTTTGAAACCTGCCCCTGGTGAGGTTGTGTGTGATCGCCCGCCATTTCCATTACCTGGTTCCAAAAGGCTCAAGGGCTGGTAATGGGCCACTGACCGAGGGATGGGTACCCCTGCTTTACTTCATTTATTCTCTTTATTAAACTTTTTTTAAAAAAATTGATTTATATGCCGCCCTTCTCTGGAGACTCAGGGCAGCTTACAATGCATTAAGCAATAGCCTTCATACTTTTGTATATTTTTTATACAAAGTCAGCTTATTGCCCCCACAATCTGGGTCCTCATTTGACCTACCTTAGAAAGGATGGGAGGCTGAGTCAACCTTGAGCCTGGTGAGATTCGAACTTAAAGTAATTGCAGGCAGCTGAATGTTAATAACAGGCTATTAGTCTGCTGCGCCACCAGGCTCTTATTAAACTGTTCTTTATGGTCAAAAAGCAGTATACATACAGAAATGCTACTGTATAAGTACTGTACTTACTGACATTGATGATGTTACCTGGTTTGGTAATGAAACATCTGCAAGAAAACAGCCATGTTCAGAGAGCACCAAGAACCCCACAGTTCAACCAGGGGTGAAATGTGTTACTACTGGTTTTGTGGGCCTGGCTTGGTAGTGGTGGTGGTGGTAGTGGTGGGGGGCTAATGTGACTGGGTGGGCATGGCCAACATTTTTTTTTAAACTTTTCAAAGCATTTTTTCTAATGCTTTGAAAAGCCTCTGGCGATCAGGCAACTCAGATGGGATCGTCAGAGAGGCTTTTAAAAAATGCTTTGAAAAGCCTCTCTGACGATCAGGCAACTCGGTTGGGATTGTCAGAGACTTTTCAAAGCATTTTTTTTACCACCTCTTTGGCCGAAGAGGTTGCAGAAAAAAATGCTTTGAAAAGCCTCTGAGGATCCCAGCTGAGCCACGCGATCATCAGAGGCTTTTTTTTTTTACTTTTAAAAGCATTTTTTCGTTGGAAGAGGTTGTGGAAAAAATGCTTTTAAAAGTTAAAAAAAAAAAAGCCTCTGATGATTGTGCAACTCAGCTGAGCATGGTGGGGGCAGGATCCGGTCCGAACCAGGAGCATTTCACCCTGAGTTCAACACTAAGCTACAAATATTCTCTTTTATCTCTACATATAATAGCAGTTTTCTAATTCTCCGTGCAATTGTCTTCTGAGGCAAGTAGATTTAAGGGAGAATGACTGGCCCAAGATCACTCACTGCATTTCTATAACTGATGGGGGACTTAAACTTAGGTCTCCCCTGCCTTAATTCGGCACCTTGAAAAACCAGCTCTCAGCATTAGGTGTCTGTTGTGGAATGAGATGTTGGGAACATCGTGATTTCCAGTCTAGATGCTGCTAAATCAGTGTAAAAGACATTAAATTATGGAAATGCTTTTTCATCTGAGATTTACAATTCTAATTAAAACAGACATTCTCTTTCCAATGACTCAGCCTCTGTTATGCCTCAAGCAGAGAAGTCTTCATCACAAGTGTCTCTAAATTTTCAGACTTGGATATCCTGGGGAAGTATTTGGCTTCAAAAGCCCTAAAGTTTGCTAAGGAAGTCTTCTGATGCTGCTCTGAGCCTGATTTTCATGAGCTGAGGACCACACAATGAATCATCAGGCATTGCTAATTCATGTCTGTATCCTTTTGACAATGCTGAAATACCGATCAGAACCAGGAAGGAAGGGGTAGAAGGCTCTCCTCAGTGGCAAGGTAGACCTCCTAATTAATGCAAAATCATTAGGAAGTCAGGTTTGAGGAAGGATTCTCTCCAACAGCCGTAACTGCTTTCGACTGATACCTCGATGTGGATCCAGTAGCCCTGACTATTTTTTAGGAACTCAGTTTTTGAACAGGATTTGTGACTGGTTTACACTGTATTTTGTTTACCTAACTATTCTGGTCTTTATCCTGCATTCTTGCTAACTGGACTAATAGACCGGGGTCTCCAACCTTGGCAACTTTAAGCCTGGCGGACTTCAACTCTCAGAATTCCCCAGCCGGCAAAACTTGGAGACCCCTGCAATGGACTGCTTCCTGAACTTTCATTGGTCCTGATTCTACCTATTGCTCAGGCTCAACACATTTAACTTCAACATGTGTTCTGGCCTTATATACAACTGTTTTGTCATCTTGGTCCCAAAACTGACACACAGTAAGATTACATATATTATATCTCAATCAGATCAGAGGTGGGTTTCAGCAGGTTCTGACCAGTTCTGGAGAACTGGTAATGGACATTTTGAGTAGCTTGGAGAACCGGTAGTAAAAATTCTGGCCCCGCCCCCATCTATTCTCTGCCTCCTAAATCCCAGCTGATTGGGAGGAAATGGGGATTTCCCCCTAGATTGGGGAGGGAATGGAGATTTTACAGTATCTTTCCCATGGCATGCCCACCCAGCCACGCCTACCAAGCCACACTCACAGAACCGGTAGTAAAAATTTTTGAAACCCACCACTGAAGCAAATGTAATGAAATGGGGTTTGTTATTTTATTAATGGTTGTAGAGAAGCAGATACGTTCAAGAGGCCTTTGGCTGCACTGTAGCTTGTTTCTTTCATAGCTTTAGAAATGATGCTGCACTGGAAAAAGATTTGCTGGTGCTTCTATCCATATCTGGGTACCTTCAGAAGGATCTCACATGACCTCTAAATCTGTTTGTTTTATTGTTCTGCAGTAGTACGTCAGCAAATTTGATCCCCTTTAAATGTGTATATTTCTTTGGGCCTAGTTCTTCTGACAGTGGGCCTGATGGAAAGTTGAGGCAGCTTTTCTTGAGCCAGATAGTTGACCGCAATTTCTGATTACCCAAACGCTTAGCTCTTTTTGCTTCTGAACTTGAATTTATTAGTCATCTGGAGTAAGAACTCTCAGGGCGATATACAATTTCTCCCATCTTTTATCCTGCAGCTGCTGAGTTCCCTGTGTGAAATGGTAGCTTCATTGTTTAAAATGAAGAGTCATGATGGATGCTTTAGGATCTGCTAAAAGAAATGCATGGCTTCTTCTTAAGCAACGAGTTACACTGTAAAGAAGAATTGCAGTTTCTCATATCAGCAAAAGTCTGCTTTCACAATCCCAGAATCATTTTGGAAGCTTGCAGAAGCTTCCAAATGGGAGCCTGATTTGTATGGAAGCCTGATTTGTATAGAAATTATTTCTGTGATATCTTAAGACATGGTTATTTACAAAAAAAGCAAGTGGACCCACAACATCTAATAATTGTAGATCATTGCATGATTTTATTTTTTTTAAAATTAGATTTATATGCCGCCCTTCTCCGGAGACTCAGACTTACAATGCATTAAGCAATAGCCTTCATACTTTTGTATATTTTTATACAAAGTCAGCTTATTGCCACCACAAACCGGGTCCTCAATTTACCTACCTTAGAAAGGATGGAAGGCTGAGTCAACCTTGAGCCTCGAACTTGCACAATTGCTGGGTGTTAATAACAGGCTATCTAGCCTGTTGAGCTATCTGAGGCTCTTGAAGTCCATTGAATATTCCCCAGACTGTATGGATAAAAGGGGGCTGGTTCCCCGTTTAACACAGATGCCAAGTAGGGATTATTCATAGCTAGAACAGCCACCGAATGACTTTCCCTCAAAGCAGCTAGCAGTGGAAGAGAATAGAGCACTTCTTGGATTGGGAAGTGCAGAATGCAATTTTTCTGAGCCTCCTATGATCAGAAACTGGGAATTGGAAGGCAGAGTGATCCCAAACTGGGCTAGGATCAGAGCAGAGCCAGCCACCCTAGAGCAAAAAAACCTGGCCTGTCAATGCTCGTTTCCCCTGGTGCTTTTCAGGCGTCTTGGAGTGTTGCAAACCTCCTCTCTCTTCCCATTGTAACCTGTTTATTGTATTGGGTGTTCAAAAGAAGCTTTACTTCTAAAGCTGCCAAGCCCTTGGAGGTGGTATTTTCCCCTCCTTTCCCCTGTACAGAAGGCTGAATAAATCAAGATGGTTTTGGACAAAGCTGAAGAGAAATATTTCTTGTTTCCTTGCCCAGATTGGCCGCTTCATTCCAACTCTGAGGCACTGGCCCATATTGCACATTTGAATTTAAAGTCAAATATACATTTTGGCTTCTAGTTTAAAAACAAAAACAAAAAACTCAAAACCTCCATGGAATAGGAAGTGAAAGTGGGGGTGGAGGGGATGATACTTTTTCCTCAGCTTGCTGGCTGTGTCATCTTTCTTTTGCCTCCATTTCCTGCATAGGAAAAGTCACCCCGATCGACCTTGCTAAGCAGGGCAAGCGTTTTTCACTGGGGGCTTCCTTTGGGGAGGGCATGCAATTCAGGAGCAAGCAGGCAGGGGCAAAAGTTGGTCAGGGCAAAGCGGAGTGAGCAGTTAGAAGAGGCAGATGGATGACAGGTGAGTGCCATAGCTAAATTACCAGATAGCAAAGCTGAACCTGTCTGTGCTTTCCTCAGCCCAAGGATGCTCTTCAGCACGGTTAGAGCGCCATGCGCTGACCACCAGGGTGAGGGCAGGATGAGTCATTTCTCTGCCAGCACCAAAGGTTAGCCATACTTGCCTGCCATTATAAACACATTAAGATCTCCCAGCGGTGATCAAGGTTAACTGCGTTTAGTTTAGTTTCTCATCTGGTGGCTTTGAATGAAATACTGTCTTTCTAAAACGTTAGGATGCTGAAGCTGAACTGGAATGCTTCATCCCAGCTTTCGCCTGCTGAGATTTGTTACACCGATAAGCCCAAAATCAAAACAAATCTATAGCTGGGTGACATCTTTACTATACTAGGACACAAACAGAGTAACAGAGAAGGAACTGACACAAACGAGGAAGGCTGATTTTCAAGGGTGTGGGCTGCGTGGCTCAAGTATTAGATTTGGGGGTTCCTAGCTATTTCTTTTAACAAGCCAGGCCTGATGGAGTCTTCTCAGCAGGATTACATCAAGACTCCCTGTAGCTGGGTGAGATCCAGAAAGCAAGACCTACACAGGTATCACTAAAGAGACCTCTCTTTAATGGTCGTGTAAATGCAGAATCTTTGGAGATTGGAAGAGGCATTTCCCAGCCTCTTCTGTATTAAAAAGTGGGATGACTTGGAGTGATCTGAAATGCTTCTCCCCAGGTTTCTCTCCAGCTGGGCTAAGCTACCCCATCTTTGAGACAAGCTGTCAACTCACTCCCTTGCTTTCTCTTGGTTGTTTATGTCTGCTGTCCCTTCAATTTGTTGTTTTCCAGCCTCTACAGAACTTCTCACGGGTAATTTAGAATTCTTTACTGGAATTCTAAATTTAAATTTAGAATTATTTGTTTATCATTATCTCAAGACTTAAAATGGACACCTAATATCAAAAATGTCATCAAAAAAGCAGAACAAAGAATGTTCTTTCTGCGCCAACTCAGAAAATTCAAACTGCCCAAAGAGCTGCTGACTCAGTTCTACAGAGGAATTACTGAGCCTGTTATCTCCACCTTCATAACTGTCTGGTTTGGCTCTGCAACAAACAAGTCAAACACAAGACTTCAATGGAGAATTAGAATTGCAGAAAAAACAATTGCTACCAACCTGCCTTCCATTGAGGTCCTGTATTCTAATAAAAATGGCACCTAGTTGTGGCTCTAGCTTCTGATGTTATTCAGTTTGATGTTGCGGAGCTGTTTTTCATGCATGCTGTGACTCTTTAAAAAGCTATAAAAGTGGAGAAATAAACTGGAAAAACAGCTCAATGTACATCTATCTTTCCCTCTATTTAGCCTGATTCTATCAAATTAGTGCTGTTATTGTTATAGACTCATTCATTTCTAAAGCATAATGAGAGAGAGGTCTAACAGAAATTATTTTAAAAGGAACAAATACATCCTATATAAGGAAAATAATAAGAAGTAAAAGATATAGATAATGGGGAAAACACTGGAAATCTGGGATCACTTATGTATAATGTGGAATCCCTCAGAAGCTGTCAACTGAAACTCATTGATGTGACTATTGGTTATGCGCTAGCATTGGACAAAATATCTTCTTTCCAAATTATATATTTTGTCCTATTCTAAATATGGATTAAATATGAATGACTGGAACAAAGTTTCTTGCTTTGCTACTTTCTGCAATACCTACAATTCCCAGAATTCCCAGCCAACATGATGGACATTATAATATACCGATAGTTACCAGGTTGGAGAAAACTGAACTAGGATTCCCTCTCACCTTTCGCCCCCATGGAATTGAATTTTGAAAATAATATATGGGGCAACATTAGTGAGTGTTATGTCCTTATAAGGACATCCGCCGGGGATTGGCTGAAGCATTCCCCGGCGGGAGTTTTGAATCCCTGTCACAGGGGCGGTGCGGCTGCCGGAGCGAATATAAGGAGAGCCCCGGCAGCGCCGCTCCAGTTCTGTTCCTGTTAATAAACGTTTACATGAACTCCGCTGGTCTCATCTTCATTCCTGCGCCGATCTAACACTGGCGACGAAGGACTAAGAGGAATCGACCGCGTGGCACAAGCGCCATCACCTCCGAAGAGACCGCCGCCATCCAGCACGATGGCGACACAGCAAGCGCTCTTCTCATCCATCGCTCCATTCAATCCCGGACGGGAAAAATGGAGCTCGTACATGATTCGGTTCCGCCAATTCCTCCGCGGAAACGGCCACAGCAATCTCGACGACGAAAGGAAGAGGGCTCTTTTCCTCGCCCACTGTGGATCCGAGGTCCTGGAGATGGCGGTGAACCTCGTCGCACCTCAGGACATCGAGGAGATGTCCTGGACAGACCTGCAAGCGGCTCTGCAAGAACATTACGCGCCCACGGGCACCCCCATAGCGAACCGGTTCACTTTCCATCAGAGGAACCAGCGCGAGGGGGAATCCATTAAAGACTTTGTTGCCGCACTCCGTCAAATCGCAGCCAATTGCGAGTTTGACCATGTAGATAACGCCTTGAGAGACCGCATCGTCTTCGGCATGAGGGATGCAGGCCTCCAGAAGAAATTCCTGAGTAGGAAACGCATCCTACTAAAAGATGTCCTCGAGGAGGCCACCGCTGCCGAGTCCTCAGAGCACGCGGCGGCGGAGATGAAAAAGGCGAAGGGGATCCACAAGATCCACCAGTCGACCCCCGAATCGTCCGAAGACTCCACCACACCATCTGACTCGGATGGCGAGATGGCCGTCCACAAGGTCTCTCAGCCATATCGGCGGGAAAAACCCCAAAATGGCCGACGCGGGGAACAATGCGGCAGTTGCAGAGGCGACCACCCCAGGACATCCTGCAAATGGCGGGACGCGACCTGCCGCCGATGCCTGAGGAGGGGGCACATCGCAGAGGCATGCCGAGCCACCGAACCAGCCCCTGAACCACCCAGACCACGGAACCGCGAAAATCGGCGCGACAACCAGAGGACATCCAAACGGTCCTCACACCAACCCAGAGGCGACGGCTATGAAAATTCCCAGCATGGCGCGGTGAATCAGACCACCATAGCACACACCAGCGACAACAGCGCCACCAAGTTCACCGTGACGCTGTTGGCCGAGGGCTCGCCCTGCTCCATGGAGGTAGACACCGGGTCCGTCTACACCATCATCGACTGGCAGCAGCTGAAGAAATTCAAGCCGCAAATCTCCAAGAACCAGCTCAAACCCCTGCAGTCCAGACTGGTGGATTTCGGCGGGAATCCAATCGACGTCCTGGGCAGAACCACCCTCAACATCGCGTTCAAGGAGTTCAAGGGCCAGCTGCCGGTCACAGTCGTGAGGAACAGCCGCCCGAACCTGCTGGGCATTGAGTGGTTTCAGCCGCTGGGGCTTTCCATCGGGGGCATCCACCAGATTAGGGCAGATGAACTCGACGCCATCATCGAAGAATTCAGCGAAGTCTTCGATGGTAAGCTGGGGAAGTACATAGGGAAACCCATCTCCTTCAACCTGGATCAGGGGGTAACCCCCATTCGGCTTAAGCCCCGCCGGGTTCCGTTCGCCTTGAGGCCTAAAGTAGACGAGCAGCTAGATAAGCTGATCGCCCAAGGCGTCCTGGAACCCATCGATCATGCTTCATGGGAGACTCCCATTGTGACCCCAATGAAGCAGGATGGATCGGTACGCATCTGCGCCGACTATAAGGTGACCATAAATAAGGCGTTGCAGCAGAGCGCATACCCGGTGCCAGTGGTGCAGCACCTCCTGCACTCACTAGGCAAGGGCACCATATTCGCAAAACTGGACCTGGCCCAGGCTTACCAGCAACTGCCAGTGGACGCTAAAACGGCGGAGGCTCAAACTATTGTCACACACAGGGGGGCCTTTAAGTGCAACCGTCTCCAATTCGGAGTCAGTGCCGCCCCGGGGATTTTTCAATCAATGATGGAACGCCTTCTCCAAGGCGTTCCAGGGGTAGTGCCTTACTTCGATGACGTGCTCATCTCCGGAGACTCTAGAGCACAACTTCTTGAACGGCTGAGGCTTGTCCTGCAGCGGTTCAGGGAGAAGGGCTTGAGAGTAAGACGGGATAAGTGCATCATCGGAGTCCAGGAAGTCGAGTTCCTGGGCTATCTCATCGATAGAAACGGCATACACCCCACCAAATCAAAAGTTAAAGCCATCCATGAAGCCCCCAGCCCCAAAAATAAAGGGGAGCTTCAGGCATTCCTTGGATTGCTTAACTTTTATGCAATATTCCTCCAACAGAAAGCTACAGTTGCTGAGCCGCTTCATCGCCTGCTGGGGAAAGCGGTTCCCTGGAAGTGGGGTGACAAAGAGGAAACGGCATTCCGAGACATTAAAGGACTATTAACATCCAACAGCGTCCTCATACAATACAACGAGACGCTGCCCATCCGGCTAACCTGCGACGCATCGCCATACGGGGTGGGGGCAGTCCTGAGCCACGAGCTACCCAATGGCACAGAAGCCCCCATCGCCTTCTTCTCGAAGACCATGTCCAGCGCTGAACGCAACTACAGCCAGCTGGACAAAGAAGCATTGGCAATCGTCGCAGGGGTGAAGCGCTTCCACGAATACCTATACGGAAGAAGCTTCACCATAGTCACGGACCACAAGCCGCTCCTGGGCCTCCTCGCCGGCGACAAGCAAACACCCACATTCATGTCGCCGCGAATGACACGCTGGGCCATCTTCCTCGCCGGCTACACCTACACCCTCATGCACCAACCCGGAAAGGCCATCGCCAACGCGGACGCGCTGAGCAGATGCCCATCCACAGACGCCGTGGAGGATCCCGCCCCCACCCTCGAGCTCCTGCACATCGACCACGACAGCAGCTGCCCAGTCACATCTGCAGACGTGGCCGCGCACACCAGGAGAGACCCAACACTCCGGCAAGTGCAATCCTGGATCCTGCGGGGATGGCCGGCGCAGCCTGGCGGAGAAGAATACAGCCCCTTCAGTCGCAAGCAGAAGGAGCTGTCCACGATGAAAGGCTGCCTGCTATGGGGAGATAGGGTGCTGATCCCCGCCGCTCTCCAACGGAAGACGCTCGAGACGCTACACAAGGGGCACCCGGGCATCGTCCGCATGAAGGCCCTGGCACGAAGCTACGTCTGGTGGCCAGCACTGGACAAAGACATTGAGCAATGGGTCGCCGGATGTAGCCAGTGCCAGGAAGTCCGACCAGCACCCCCTCAAGCAGAGCCCACACCCTGGGAGATGCCCAGCAGCCCCTGGTCTCGGATCCACATCGACTTCGCGGGTCCGATGCAGGGGCGCCACCTCCTCATCGTGGTTGATGCCTTCTCCAAGTGGCTCGAGGTGGTTCCCATGGCATCAACCACATCGGAAGCCACCATTCGCGCCCTCCGCCGCCTCTTCGCTACGCATGGACTCCCAGACGTGTTGGTTTCCGACAACGGTCCCCAACTTACGTCCGTGCCCATGGAGGCATTCCTAGCGGGACTGGGCATCCGCCATGCCCTCTCGGCGCCGTACAGACCGGCCGGAAACGGCCAAGCCGAGAGGATGGTGAGGCTAACCAAGGAAGCGCTCATCAAGATGGCACCGGGGGACTGGCAGGAGCGCATAGACACCTTCCTCCTCACACAGCACATAACGCCGCACGCAACCACCAAGAAGTGCCCATCAGAGCTGTTGATGGGCAGAAGACTCCGCTCACCCCTCGACAGGCTGCACCCCCAGTACCACTCGGACGTGCCCGCAACCGCCAGCCGCCAACTCCGCAGCTTCGCCGTTGAAGACCCCGTCTATGCGCTGAACTTCCACGGCTCACCAAAATGGCTGAAAGGAAGGATTAACAGCGCAACCGGCCCGAAGTCCTATCGGGTAGAGCTGGAAGATGGACAGGTCGTGAGACGTCACATCGACCAGCTCCGCAAAAGGTGGAGGGGAGTGGACGAACAACAGTCTGGCGAGGTAGGCCTACCACACCCCGAAGAGGTAGGCCTGCCCGCCCCCGACGAGGTAGGCCTACCACAACCCTATGAGGGAGGCCTACAACACCCCGGGAGAGTGGACACCCCGGGCTCCGCAGCAGACAGAGACGGAGCTCAGCCAGTAGACCGGGGACAACGGCCGAAGGGAAACCCGAAGCACCCAGGGGTGGACCGGGATCGACCCCCCGAGGTCCGAGACCCAGCCACTAACGAAGGCGGACAGGGGGACCGAAGCCCAGACGCCCACGACACCCAACAACACCCCGGCGAGGTCGGACCGCGCCAGTCCGACAACAAACAGTACTCGAAGAAAGGGCCAGTAGACCGGGGCCAACCGAGCGGGGGAGACCAACAGCACCCCCGCAAGGGCGGCCACCGACTCACCGGTGAGGGAGACCTCCGTGCATCACTACAGGGGTCTCCCCAACAACACCCCAACCACAACGAAAACCAACCCTGCGAGGAGGGCCTCCGCCACCCCAGCAGAGGAGGCCAGCGCCAACCGAGCCGAGACGACCGACACCCAGACGGCGAAAGGCGGCGACCGGGGGAAACACACCAACCCCGCAGAGAAGGCCTACGCCACCCCTGCAGAGAAGGCCGCGAGAGTCCTCAACCGACCCAGCAACGCCACCCCCGCGAGGTAGGACAGCACCACCCCGGCGAGGGCGAGACCCCGCGACCAAGCCAGCAGCGCCAGCCCAGCAGAGAGGGACTACACCACCCCTGCGGAGGAGGCCTGCGACCCACCGGCGAGGAGGAACCAACGCCAAACCAACCCACCAGCAGCCCCGGGAGGGAACCGAACTCACCCGAGGGACCCGAGGGGCCAACCCAGACGCCGCCGCCGAACCAGCACCCACGACCGGGCCCGTCCAACCCCGACCCGGTGAGGACCGAAGGGCACCCCAAGGGCTTACCGTGGCTCAGGAGTTCCGGACCGGTCGAGCAGCGGAGATCCAACGATCGGAGCAGCGATGGAGAAGACCAGCGTCGCCCGCAGGCGGAGGTCAGCGACCTGGCCGGAGGGACGGGAGCACCGCCCGCACCCTCGACGGCCAGATCCAGCCCGGCTCCCGAGACGGCGACAGGAACCGCAGAAGCACCCTCCGACCAGGAGGGCGGCCAGCCAACGAATGGACTGCGCAGGTCTAGTAGACTACGCAATCGGCCCGCCTACTTACGTGACTTTATCATTGATGGACAGCTTAAGATCTAGGGGGGGAGGAGTGTTATGTCCTTATAAGGACATCCGCCGGGGATTGGCTGAAGCATTCCCCGGCGGGAGTTTTGAATCCCTGTCACAGGGGCGGTGCGGCTGCCGGAGCGAATATAAGGAGAGCCCCGGCAGCGCCGCTCCAGTTCTGTTCCTGTTAATAAACGTTTACATGAACTCCGCTGGTCTCATCTTCATTCCTGCGCCGATCTAACAGTGAGAATGCATGTGATTGAATTTATTTCATTTATATTCCTTCTTTCTTCTCCAGTACAAGCCATGATGACATCATTGCCATGATAGCATTGCACAGCTTCTGTCATCTGCTGCTGATGTGATAATACATGGGACATCATCACCTCTACTTAGTTTCCTGTTAGCTCTGAAGCAGACTCACACCTGATTACCTGAGCAATTCAGAACAGTTCAGATGTTTAACGGTCTCTAATACAGGAGGTTGCAATTCATGTACAAATGTCTATGGAGATTCTCAGTCATCCAGATCATGGTTGTCCCAAAGGTGCTTTTTTCAAGAAGCAAACGGACTTTCTGGTTTTATTGATTGATTGATTGATTGATTGATTGATTGATTGATTGAATTTCTATACCGCCCTTCTCCCAAAGGACTCAGGGCGGTGAACAGATTAAGATTTCATATACAGATAAATATATTTTATAAACAGTAAATAATAAATTGAGTCAACTTGGTGTATCTACTAAGACCTTGGCATAGAATTTTGATGTTTATGCTAGCCCTGCTTGTTGAAATAGAAAGGTCTTCAGGGCACGTCGGAAAGTGCGAAGATCTGGGATTATTCAGGCTTCGACTCAACCCCTCCAAGACCGAGTGGCTGTGGCTGCCGGCGTCCCGATATAGCCAGCTGACACCATCACTGGTTATTGGGGGCGAATCATTGGCCCCCACGGAAAGGGTGCGCAACTTGGGCGTCCTCCTGGACCCATGGCTGTCTTTGGAAGATCACACGACAGCTGTGGCCAGGGGAGCTTTCTATCAGGTTCGCCTGATACGCCAGTTGCGGCCCTTTCTAGATCGGGACTCCCTACGCACAGTCACTCAGGCACTCGTCACCTCTCGCCTGGACTACTGCAATGCTCTCTACATGGGGCTCCCCTTGGGGTGCACCCGGAGGCTCCAACTAGTGCAGAATGCGGCCGCGCGGGGGATTATGGGAGTGACAGGATGCTCCCATGTGACACCTCTCCTGCGCGAGCTGCATTGGCTACCGGTGGACTTCCGGGTGCGTTTCAAGGTGTTGGTGACCACCTTTAAAGCGCTCCATGGCTTAGGACCAGGGTACTTACGGGACCGCCTTCTGCCGCCAATAGCCTCCCACCGGCCAGTGCGTTCCCACAAAGAGGGTCTCCTCAGGGTGCCGTCAGCCAGACAATGCCGGCTGGCAACCCCCAGGGGGAGGGCCTTCTCTGTGGCAGCCCCTACCCTCTGGAACGATCTTCCTCCAAAACTGAGAACAATTGCTGACCTCCGGACTTTTCGTCGGGCCCTGAAAACTCATCTCTTTCAGCTTGCTGGTCTAGCCTGACCCCGCTGAATTTTTAAGATCTGTATTATAGGGTTGGGTATTTTAAATATTTAATGGTTAATGGTTTTAATTTTTAGCCAAAGTTATATGCTTTTTTAAAGAAATTGTTTAACTTTTGTGTACTATTTTTATTTGGCTGTTCACCACCCTGAGTCCGCAAGGAGAATGGCGGTATACAAATCTAAATAAATAAATAAATAAATAAATTATTCGTATTCCAGGTGGTATTTTGTTCCAAAGTGTAGGTGCCCCCACAGAGAAGGCTCTCTCCCTTGGAACTACTAGATGACATTGTTTTAATGATGGTACTATGAGTAGGCCTACTCTGTGAGAGCGTGTTGGTTGGTGGGAGGTTATCGGTTGCAGCAGGTGGTCTCGTAAGTACTCAGGTCCTAAGCCATGGAGCACTTTAAAGGTAAGAACCAACATGTGGTGTTACATGCGAGCACCATGTTGCTCCCATAATTACTCGCGCAGCCCCATTCTGGATCAATTGGAGCTTCCGGGTGCACTTCAAGGGGAGCCCCATGTAGAGAGCATTGCAGTAGTCAAGTCGGGAAATGACGAGGGCTTGAGTGACTGTGCGTAATGAGTCCTAGTCTAGAAAGTGACGCAATTGGCGAATCAGGCGAACCTGATAGAAAGCTCCTCTGGCCACGGCTGTTATATGATCTTCTAAAGACAGTCGTATATCCAGGAGGATGCCTAAATTGCGAGCTTTCTCTGTGAGGGTCAATGACTCATCCCCAATAGTTAGTGATGGGACTAACTGGCTGTACCGGGACGCCGGTAGCCACAGCCACTCAGTCTTGGAAGGGTTGAGTCGAAGCCTGTTTCTCCCCATCCAGACCCATACGGCCTCAAGGCACCGGGACATCACTTCAAGGGCATCATTGGGGTGGTTTGTGGTGGAGATGTACAGCTGAATGTCATCAGCGTACAGATGACATCGCACCCCAAAACCACGGATGATCTCCCCCAACGGCTTCACATAAATGTTGAACAGGAGAGGCGAGAGGACCGACCCCTGTGGCACCCCGCAAGTAAGGGGCCTCGAGGTCGATCTCTGTCCACCTGTCAACAATGACTGCGACCTATCAGAGAGGTAGGACGAGAACCACCGTAATACGGTGCCTCCCACTCCCAGCCCCTCCAACCGGTGCAGCATGATACCATGATCAATGGTATCAAAAGCCGCTGAGAGATCTAATAGGACCAGGATAGAGGAACATCCCTTATCCCGAGCTCTCTAGAGATCATCAACCAATGCGACCAATGCTGTTTCTGTGCTGTATCCAGGCCTGAAGCCGGACTGGAACGAGTCTAGATAGACAGCTTCATCCACGTACTGTGGGAGCTGTCGTGCCACCACACTTTTGACAACCTTTGCTAAAAAGCGAAGGTTGGAGACTGGATGGTAGTTTGCTAAAACAGCCAGATCCAGAGAGGGCTTCTTAAGGAGAGGTCTCACCACCGCCTCTTTCAAGGCGGGAGGTAAGAATCCCTTGCTCAGAGAAGCGTTAATAATTCTCTGGAGCCAGCTACGTGTAACCTCCCGGGTAGCCAGCACTAGCCAGGAAGGGCACGGGTCCAATAAACATGTGGTCGCATTCAGCTTCCCCAGTAACCTTTCCACGTCCTCAGGAGTCACAGTATCAAACTCATCCCAGATAATGTTCTCAAGATCTGCCCTCATCATTTCATCTGAATTAACCCAGTTAGAGTCCAAGCCTTCCCGAATCTGAGCAATTTTATCGTGCAGATATTGTGCAAAATCCTCAGCTCGTCCTTGCAGAGGATCTTCCCCGGCTCTCAGCTGGAGTACAGAGCGGGTAACCCTAAACAAGGCGGCTGGGCGATTATCTGCCGATGCAATAAGAGTGGAAAAATAGTTACATTTTGCCGCTTTTATCGCCACTAAGTAGGACTTAATGTAAGATCTCACTAGTGTTCGGTCGGATTCAGAATGGCTGGTCCTCCACCTACTCTCTAGGCGTCTTTTCCTTCTTCAGCTCTGACTTCCATTCCCCACCATACATGGAAAAGCTTCTTGGATGAGAAGCAAAATGTCTTCAAAGAAAAACCAAGAAAATCCAGTTGCCTCTTGAAAAAAGCCCTTTGGGACATTCATGTGCAAATATTTGTTTGGAGGCAGGTCCATGTAGGTGAAAAAGACACTAGAACACAATTACATTCATACTACTGAGTCAAATAATAATAATAATTACAGTACTTCTGACAAGATTCCCACACTTCCCACTGTTAAATAATTTTAACATTAATTGGTAAAAAGGCTAAATTGGTGCATATCCATCCATTTTCCATGATACATTTGGCTGCAACAAGTCTATTGCAGCTTCCAAAGAGAACTAGATGAACACCAGTTCTTGGGAATATTATCTGACAATCTTTTAATTCTTCAGCGGCGATGAAGCTTGCAGGAGAATTGCCAGCAGACAAACCCACCTACCTATTTCTGTCACTCCACTGACAACCCAGGCATCTCATTGGAGGCCTATTACCTACAGAAGCTTTCAGCGTGCATTGGGAGGCGCTTGTTTAGTTCCTTGGTGCAGAAATGAGGATGTAAGATAAAACCAATTAGCCTGACCCAGGGCTTTGGCGTTGGGAGTTTCCACACATCTGCTTTGAAAGCACCTTTCTTGCCACCTTCCTCTTCACTGGCCCCACTACCGTCAGTGATTGCTTGAACAGGCCACGAATTAGCTGCTTTCCAAGGAGCTACGTTGTTCATAAATGGTCCCCAAAGGGATTCAACATTTCTGCTTTAACCTTTTCTTTAGCACTTTGACTCTGCCGTGTGTTGTGTATTGTTCTTGCCGCAGACTGCTGTGGGATGGCTTTACTTCTAGCAATCTGCCTCCTGAACAGAGGAGGCAGATTGCAATCATGGCTTTGTGCTAGGGTGGTAATTATTTTATTATTCGTTCAGCAAGTGAATATTTTCTACAGGGCCTTTACAGGGCTAGTTCTCCATCTGGGCCAGCTTTGAAATGGAGGGTGTCAAATCATTTCCACCCCCACTCTCTAGGGCTTCCAGGAGTTCAGGCACGTTACGCCATTTAAAACAATAATTTTAAAAGGAAAAGCATTGAGGTTTAGCAGCCAAGAGTGCTCTCAACGGTCTAAGGGGCAGGCAGGGAAATTCCAAATGTCAGGAGAGAACTGTTTACAAGTCCCCCGTGATTTTTCTAGCCTGCCAGCTAGGCTGACATTTCTCAAAATAAAGTTACCCATGTATGTGTGCACACAGGTGTGTATGAGAAACAGAGAAGACACAGACACAGACACCAAGAATATAGAACAGAATGAAGAGAAAGAGAGAAGAACAAGTGAGAGAAAGCGAAGAGAAGAATGAAGTATGAATGGACTTAGAAACTGAAAAATGTACAAAAGAGACCTTGGAGCATCAAAAAGCAATCTGATCTGACATCAGCAAGGTAACATTTGCCTTGCAACTGAGGCAATTATTCTACTTCTACATCCGTTTAAAGCCTTCTCCAACCATTCCAGTAGCTATGTAGGGCATATACAAACACAACAGTGGTGAGTTGCCCCCAGGTCGGACTGGTTCGCAAGAACCAATAGTAAAACAGGTGGGAGGCTCCACCCACTCACCAGGACGTCATTAGAAGTGATCTGCGCATGCGCAGAAGAGCCTGCACATGCGCACGATGCAAACCAGTAGTAAAAGTCAGTAGAACCCACCCCTGAAACACACATGCACACTTCTGCATACTTATTTGGTGCTTAGATTAAAATAAAAGGGCACCCTGCTTTGCCTTATTGCTTTTCTATCGTGCTTTTATCGCCCCTTCCCCAGATGGATGCACAGCTCGGTTGAGACAACTGTGAATGATACCTCCTGTAATTATGGGGAAAAACCTGCTTTGATCAAAGGAGGACATAAGGTTCTATTCAGGGGTGGGTTACCTTTACTAGCAGTTCACAATGGAATCATGAACGCTGTTGCTTTGCTTGTGCGCATGCCTTGCTTCTGTGCATGCGCAGATCGCCGATGACAACATCTGGGTGGTGGGCAGGGCCTCCTGCCAGTTTTACTACCGTTTCTTGTGAACTGGTCCGAACCAGGGGCAACCCTATCTCATTTTATTACCAAGAATTCACTTTAAGGTAGGCAGCTATGGAGTGGTTCAAAGCTATCTCATGGCTTTAAGGGCTGAGTGAGGAATACAGAGCTGACTCAAGGACTGCCTCAAACCACTAGTCCACACTGACTCCAGCCATGCTTATGTGGCTTATAGCAGCCTTTTCCAACAAAAGGCCCTTTGCAGGTTTTCAGACTACAGTCAGAACACTGGCAGCCCACACATTTCTACGCCACCAGGTTAGGAAAGGCTTCACTGTGGTAATGTTTTCTCATAATAGAAATCATATCTTTATAATGTTGTCATTCCGTAGAACAAATATTACTCCACTTTTCAAACAGCAACAAGACTGCTATAAACATTACTGGTTTTATTGCATTACATGTAAAGTAGCAATATTATTTGGTGATTTTTTTTAATAGTTTCCTTCGCTTTCAGAGATAGCTGCACTGCACAACCTAGAAGGGTGGGATGACAAATCGTAATCATACTCTTGTTTTTAAATATGCCGACTCTCTTCTTTCTGGGTATATTGCTTTCTCACTGCCAGTTAGTTCTCCAAAATTTGGCTATTGTTGGTCCTTTTTAACTAATGCAACTTCCTTTGCATCTTCAGCCTCGTACTGTGGAAGAGGAATACATGAAGTAGCATTTGGGACTGGATTCTATTTGACTACACTAACTCCATTTTCTTTCTAAATGAGGAAGTCACTGACTCTCAGGCAGAAAGGATATTCTGGCAAGTGGCTAGAGGTGGCTGACATCAGAGCTAAGCACTAAGCACTGCAAGTGACAGAATTCCTCCAAAGCTAAGCACAAACTGCCGTAACCACAAGAAGGACACTTCCTGGTTTTTTGATAGCTCAGGAAAGAATGAAACCGACTAGATAAGTGAGAAAGTCAACACAAATTCATTTTCTGCATTCCTTGTTCATGAACTGTCTAGATAAGCCTGCTTGACCATCTTCTTGAGTTCTTGTCCAATGAACATTGCCAATATGTTTTTTTTTTGTGCTGTACTGGGCTCTGCAGGCTCTTAATAACAGTGTTGGAGACTTCACAAATGGTGGCCTGATTAAGTAGAGGGACAGACCTAAAGCTCATCACTTTGGTGACCTAGAAGGGAAAAGAGGGCTGAAGAAACTCAGAAATTTTTCTCGAGCAATACCTAGTTTGTGTATTTTGTTTTCTATTTACAGTACTAAGGGAATTTTCTATCCTACCTATGACAGTTTGATGAAAGAAGTCATATTGTACCTGAGGGAACAGATCCATAACCAGGGCTGGGAGAATCGTGTCAAACATCTGGCTACTGATGGATGGGAAGATGGAGACTACCTCAGGACACTCCCGCTCATATTGCAGGCCACCTGGAGCAGAAGAACCTTGCAATAGAAGCTCATACTTCCATTGCCATCCAGTTAAACTACTGCAAAAAATCTACATGGAATTGCCTTAAAGATCATTTGGAAACTATACTTGGGTTTGAAATGCAGTGAACACATGTTACCAGCAGTAGATAGCATGGGCATTTTACATGTGTGTAGTGGCCCCAAGAAAAATTACTTGAAGTCACCCCATTCCATGAAATCAGGAAGGAATCAGACCAGGAGGATTTTTTTAAAAATAATGGACCTCATATATTGACCAGCCCCCTCCAGAAAGCTAAACTCTTGTCCTTCCAGAAGGAAGAGATGTCTTTTGGGGAGCTTTTTTTAATTAGTTGAAAGAAGCCTCAGAAATATTTATATTGTTCTCATTAGAGTATTGGTTGTAATTTCTTTATTATATGATAATTATTATACCATAGACATTTTATGTTTATGTTTGTAATTAGTTCTGTACGCTACTGAGAGTCACATGATTGCAACTGTTTAGAAATCTAATCAATAAGAAATCATGATTCAAAAGAGTAGTCCTTGGAGCAGCCTAATACTCATCTGCACCTGATAGCATTCAGCTTGCAAGTCTGCAAATGAATTTTCACACTGCACTTGAGTTAATAACCAGTGCAGATATGGCTTGAACTCCAGTCACATTTATTCCTTGTTTTCCTCTTTTTCTATTTGCTTTTTTTTTTTTAAAGGAAAGGCAAACACAGCTTTATGTTCAACTAACTAATAAAGGCTTTGCCTCGGTACAGATTTTGCCTGTGTTAACTCATGGTAACTCTTATGTTGTAGAAATAGAAAAGTGAGTCAAAACGTATCGCATTGTGAAATAAGACTCTCTAGAACAGGGGTGTCAAACTCAAGGCCCATTTTTGCTGATAGAGGGTTACAGGAGGCCGTCACAGCTGAAAACAGAGTTTGAGAGCCTGTTTTCTCTGGCAGACCACTCGGGCCATCACAGACGCCCCTGACATAAGTGACATTGAGATGGTCATGCCCACACTGGCCACGCCCACTACACACACACACACACACACACACACACAGTCAAACACAACCCTGATGTGACCCGCAATGAAATCAAGTTTGACACCCTTGTTGTAGAATAACAGTCCATTCAGGTCCCGGGGAAAGAGGTCCTGGTCATCTGTAAATGTTTCAACTAGCTAAGCAGAGATCCTGGTTCTCATCGAGATTTGGAAGCTACTTGTGAAATCTCCCTCTTTTGAAAGCTGATTCTGCAGGAGGTTCTGCCTTTTAAATTGACACATTCATACAGAAGCAGTTGTGAAATGAATTTTACCCTAGGGTTTAATTCCAGCCATAATTTATCATGAGGAGTTGTTCAGCTGAAGCCGAAGTGGGATCAGGGCTGATCTAAAACATTATATGCCTGAATAAAGGAGGAGGTGATACTTCTCTTTATTCTATGTATAGAAGCCAACTGGACAGGCAACTGAATACCAAATAAGGATGGGGTCTTCTACCATACCTGAGAGCCCCGGGCTAATCTAGAGCTCAAAAGCCAACTGTGCGGTTCTATAAATTTGGTAAATAAATGAATGAATGAAGGCCATATGCTAGACATATTCACCTTTTTCAAAACTTTTCTAATGTGGTTTGTCATGCCAAGAATGCTAGGAAAAACCTGAAATCAGGAAGTGCTCCTAGCCTCAGTGAGAAACGGCTGCTAATGGAGAACTGAGAAGATCTAAATGCAGATAACTCATCAAGTAAATGTCAACTTTAGTGACCACATCTATAGATTTTCTCTAGAAGGATCTGTCCCTAACCTGGTTCTTTGGGTCTTCCCATTGTATATCCATTACTGCAGTGATGGGTTGCCCCCAGTTAGGACCGGTTCACAAGAACTGGTAGTAAAACTAGTGGGAGGCTCCGCCCACTGATCCGGATGTCATCAGAAATGACGTGTGCATGCGCAGAAGAGTGCTTGTGCATGTGAGCAAAGCAAGCACGCACACACGGGCACAATGCGAACCGGTAGTAAAGGTAAGTAGAACCCACCCCTGCATTACTGCCGTAACTGAGTTGTTCCACCTTGCTGCCGATCATCATCTTTTCTTTCTTTCCACCATTCCCAGCACTATAGAACTTGTTTCATATATCTATATCTTTTTCACTTTGAAGTATAATAATTTGAATCTGGTCATTTCTGCTTCAAGTGAGAATAACAATTTATTACATTTGTAAGTTGCCTAATCCTCAAAGACTCTGAGTAGCCCATAGCAATCAAACAAAGAAATTACAACACAATCAATAAATTATAAAGATAAAAGGTGGCAAGCATGATGAAGCAAGGGGCCTCACTCTTCTTAAATGAAGGCCTGGACGAGGAGTCAGGTCTTCATGGCTTTTCTAAAGAACAGCAGATTAGCTTGATGAACCACTTGTTGGTTTTCTTAGCTGTCAAAAGTAAGTTCAAGAGCATCAATATTCTTTTTATTCTGCCCTGTGGTCTCTTCCAACAGCGTGATTTCATGATGCTATGATTCTTCAAAGTCCAACTTTCATTTCCACAGAGAGTCCCAGGGAATAACACAATTCTGTTCTTTGTGAGTATGAACACATCACAATATTTGAATATCTTTTCCAAAGCCTTCATGGCTTTTTATCAAGTGCTACTCTATTTTCGACTATTTATTCCTTCACCATTGATAGGTCATCCTAATAGAAAAAAACAACAACTATCTACTGCTTCAGTATCTTCATTGCCAATTCTAAGGCTTGTTGCTGGACCTGTTTTCATTAGTTTCATCTTTACATTTAATCATAGTCCCATATTTTTTCATTGTAAACAAATGCTTAATGTATACAGTGCCTTATAGCTGTACACTAGAGGGATTAGGAACATAAAAAATGGACTCACTCCTGATCCAATTATTTGGGCCTCTAGCCAGTGGTGGGATTCAAATAATTTAACAACAGGTTTTCTGCCTTAATGACCGGCTGGGTGGGTGTGGCCATGGTGAGTATGGCCATGGGGTGTGACAGACAGCACTCAGCCTCCTGCACACACCCCGGAATGAAAACGGGCTGCGGGCCCCCCCACTCTTCCTGCACCTCGTTTTGGGCCTAGTTCTATCCCAGTGTGATGCTCATAGTAGTGCCTCTCTAAGAATTTTGAAAGTAAGGATTTTCCCATCACTATTTATAAATGGAGTTCTCAAGGATTAAATCTTGGATTTCTGGAATAGCAGGTAATGTGCTTGGAGTTCATAGGATTTGTTCCTTGGAGTTTCTACTGTCTTTTTTCAACTTTAGTTGTGGTCTTGGAACAGTATCTCTGGAAAAAAATCTTTTCTCAAACAATCCTCCTATGTGCCGAAGCTTGCATGAAGGGCACTACTGTGCATGGTCTCTGAACAATTTTCAAAAGGGCATGTAACATCTGTGATGGCCCCTGCGTTTAGGATCAGTGGAAGAAAACAAATGAGAATGAAGTTCTTGAAATACTGAGATATATGCTATTTGCCTTATTGTGAATAGTGATTTACATGTTTTTACTGTTCCTACTTAAATTTCATCTTGTTTTAATTTCTGTTAGCTTTTTCATGCTCTTCCATGTTTTAAGTTAATTTTAAATATTTTGCTATTGGGTAAATTGAAAGAAAAGGGAGTAATAATAACAGAAGGTGTGTAAAGGAAGGAAGCTGTTAACTGGAACCCATTGTGTTGGGTTCCATGTCTTGCATTTCATGTATTTACTAGCATTCAGAGTATTATTATCCAGGTTTAATGGTGGCCTGGCTGGCATTGCCATGTATTACTACCACTCCCCTCACTTGCTGGCTGAGTTTCAAACTTTTGTGGTCTCTAAAGGGTAGGACAGGTAATTTATGCAGATAGATGCGATAAGTTGTTTGCTGATTGGCAGAATTGTTACCGGACATCTGTGCCTTGTCAGAGGCAATACATAATTCCATCAACTAGTCTCCACCACACAGAATATTACTAGTGGCTATTGTAATAGTTGTTTGGTTATATACTGTGTCATAGCCACCTGAATAGAAGTGACTCTTCCTTGGTTATGGCCTTAAAGCAGGTTTGGGGTTGTTTGCCATTGACCTGTGCAAATAGTTTTCTCAGTTCTGCCAGACTGAAGAAATCAAAATCGGGGCCACATTTATAGACAAGGCAATTTTTGGGCCCTACGCAATGCTCCCTCAACAGTCTTCTCTGTTGTGAGACATACAAACTGCCACAAATGCTCTTAAAATGATTACACACCCTTTGCTGTGTAATATCAACTCCATCCAGATGTGTGGCTTTGAAGCCTAAGTCAAAGCTTCTTGGCCCCCTCCCCTACTCAAACCTGAAGAGTCCTATGCTGTACTGGAAACCCTGCAGATTTAAAGTCTGCATCCTTAGTTTCTCATAATAAATAGCCCATTTTGCAGATAGTCTCCTAGGGTCCAATTTTGTGTGGGCCTGTCCTGTACAGGAACAATGTTTTCCTTGAATTTTCTGACCTCATTTCACTTCACAAAAGCCTTGCTCCTTCCAAAAACCAAGGCGTCAAGAGTGAATAGTAAATCCTGCTCTGAAATGAAGGACTTTGAAGCAAACAACAGGTAGTGAGGGAGAGGGAGGGAGAGAGGGAAGGAGAGAGAGTGGGGGGAGAGTGATGCCTCTAGGGGACCCTAAAGCAAATGTTGTAGTACGATATCTCCTCCCACAGCATATTTGCCTCCATAAATTACACTTTTTCCTTTTTGCCAACCTGATCCTCCAGGAGTTAGGGAATTAGTTCTATGAAAGCAGATGGCCTCTGCGGTTTTCAAACACCTACCTGTCAAAAGGACAGATACTTTCCCTAATTGCTAACACCACAATTAAATGTCTAGAAGATCCATTGATTGTTACTACATCTGGTTATATTGCCGCTTACAAGGCACGTGACTACAAGCAGCATTTGCTATATGCCCGTGGAAGAATTCTCAGCATGTCATTCAGAACCTAGGTAAATGTGCAAAGACATATGTTTCTACAATCTGCTTCTTTCCATCTTTAGGTTTTTTTTTAAATGGGCTTGGGGCCTGCTGATTCAGTGTCTGCCCATGGATCCCTTTACAGCTCCAGCTTCCTCAGTTAAGCACTCCTGCCTTTGACAAGCCTTTTTCGCCAAACATTGCAGCCTGTCTTCCTTCCTTAATACATAAAGTTGGGAAATGTTTGAGAATGTAGGAAAAAAAAATCTCTAGAATGATGCATGTGTCATCTCAAGAAATTTGGGCTTACTTTGTGACTGCTACGGGAATGGATGGTCCAAATTATGGCACAGGCTACATGTGTGATTTACATTTGGGTTTATATAGCAAGGTGATGCTAATTTAATTCTCTTTTGTTCCTCTGGGAAATTGAACTGATAATCTGAAGCAAAATTGTTGTCCAAGGAAAGCAGGAACAGGTAGCTTCATTCATAGTGCTCCAGGTGGCTTTGGTGACTAATGGGAATGATCAACAATTAATCAGTGGAACAACTTGCCTCCAGAAGTAGGGAATACTCCAACACTGGAAGTTATTAAGAAGAGATTGGAGAACCATTTGTCTGAAATGGTATAAGGCTTCCTGATTGAGCAGGGGGTTGGACTAGAAGACCTCCAAGGTCTTTTCCAACTCTGTTATTCTGTCAATAGCTTAAATGGAGATTCTGAGTAACCAGGGCAGGTATTCCAAGGAAACCAGCAACTAAAACCATTCCTGACCTGTTTTGTTCCCTCATGAATATTGAAGAAGCCTCCGAATCTGAATATCAAAATGGGGGAAGATAAGACAAGAGGTCTCTTAGTAAATACAAGATGTCAGATTTCAATAACTAAAGGTGCTTTAACAATGTTGGTATAGTCCATTTTTGACCACAACAGTTTTTCCCTCTGCTTGTTATTATTAAAGGGACCCAAAACGACTTTGGTTTTGAGTATAAATAATAGTTTGAAACGAATAAACAAAAAAAAATTAAAATGCAAAGAATTAAATATGCTTCTTAATTTTAATGTGTCAAGTCTAATGCAATACAAAACGTACACATATATTTCTATTTTCAGTAGACACGTAACAGATGCGTAGAGACCTGCACGCCAGGTTTTGAAAGAAAGGAACCCTAGAGGAGGGTGCCAAGCTCTCGGCCCGCTGGCTGGATGCATCACATGCTGGCCACGCCCACACCCAATTAAGTGAAGGGGGGGAAAGTCCCGATAGATCACATGATGCTGCCATGATGACATGAGTTTCACACCCCTGCTCTAGAGGAACGCAACCCTTCTTGTGTTTCACAAACAGGTTAACGCCACCTTGTTCAAGTGTACTTTTACCTCTTAGTTGCTTCTGAGGCCTTGCTACATCTTTTTCTTTTTTTCTTTGTCCTGTGTATGTTTTACCTTATTGTTTTGTATCCAGTGTATGTAACTCTTTTTTTGGCTCTTTTAACTCTTTTTTTTTTATGTATGTATTTTGAACTTTGGTGTTTGAAGAGTTAGTCAGTGACCTCCCAATCCTGTATAATACAGTGTTGAACTTGTTGGCATGGACATAGGACATAGTATCCTTGTTTTACTACTACAAGTTTGGAAGGCAATGGCAGTTTGCCACCTTGGTGAGCCCAAAAATACAGAGAAATATTAAATGTGTTGTGAAGAAAAGTGAAGCCAGAGTGTTTAAGGATGGATCTGAGGAGACAACTGGTGGTACTGATTGTCAGGCAGTTCTATGCGCTGAGCTATGCCAGGAAAAGCAAACAATGATTGACTGGTGGTTTTCCATGACTCTAGATGAGCAAATATGTAAACATGTCAATGCTTGCAATATCCTTAAAACAGTACAGCTCAATCTTAAATGTGTTTTAAATTGGATTCAGGAGTGTTGGGAGATGAAAAAGCTGATTGCCTGAGAAGGAACCAGATCCACACATCCCACCAAGACTTGGAACTGTTTCTTTGTTTGCTTTGAGATTTCCAAATGACCAGTGTTTCTATCTCCAATCCAGTTTAAAATGCGCCCATGATTAAACTGAACTTTCTGACTCTTTCCAGATCTATTCAGGTATCAAAATACTGCAAGATCATATTTATTTAGTTAGGAGCTCATGGGAACTTTCAGCCAACCAGTGCCTGCTCTTTGTGGATGATAGCTTAGCATGGACAACTCTCACACAATCAGTGCATGCAGCTGTCATTTCAAGCCAGAGTATAACTGAGTACTCATCCCATCCCCTTCCATTCCACCAGCTTTACCCAAATGCTGATAGTACATTGCCAGAATGGGATCTGAGAAGAATTCCTGAATGATGTCTTAAATCAGAGGTCCCCCATCTCCCAGGCCGTAGCCCACTACTGGATTGTGAGCCATTCAGAACTGGTCTGTGGAAGCAGGGGTGTGAGTGTATGTGTGCACACCGCATTTGTGCAAATGGCAGACGTGCATGCCCTCTGTTCATGCAAATGGAGCTGCATGTGTGCATGCTTACAAGGAACCATCTTCTCCCCGCCATCTTCTGGTCCACAAAGCTGGAAACATTGGGGAACTCTGCCTTAAATCACAAGGCAGCCATACTTTGCCACTTCTGAATTAACTGACCCTAAGTTGAAATAACAACTCTTAGTTCAAAAATAAAATGGCCCCTGGTGCAAGGATTGCTTGGGGTAGAGAATCTCTGATGATAACGCCATGAGCTTGCTGGGGGGAAGCCCAGTTGTGTAACTTCAAGGCTAATGCTGCATTTGTCTCTGGACATCAGGTTTCAGAACCTGATTAATGGATGGTCATACACACATACATGTATCTTCATACAACTTAGTACATTGCATGAAGCCATCTGATTGTGGTTTATTAGTAATAAACTTATCTTAATGAAATATGGGAGTCCATTAAGACTTCCATATTAAGGGAGAAACAGAGACACCTGTTCTAAGGCATTCTTTGCATTAGGATGAAATCCACAATTTGGCTCTGTTTATTCCCAAGTAGCCCTTGCATTAAACTGGCATGCCAGTCTGGCTGGGCAGCACAGCTGTTACATGAAAGATATATTTTCAGGGTCGCACCTTACCAGTTTCTCCTATCCTGGGAGAAGATAAAACAGAATATCTCAGCCTGAATGGCAAGGTGGGCAATTCTCTCCCAGCCTGCTTGGACTTTGTGAGCCTTCAGAGTTGGACCTGGCTGGGTCCTGGAAAGGGCATCGGGGCACTCAGACTTTGGCTGGGGCAGAGCAGTTCTGGTAGGGGGGCAGCCATTCCGAAGGCTCAGCACTTCTTTCCTTTCGCTGGAGCAGAAAAGGGGGAGTATTTTTAGCAGTTTGGTTCTCACAAACAGTAATTGGTTTCTGAGGGTTTTGCTGTATATTCCTGATTGTACTTCACAGTTTGCTACACAGGAAAATGTGTTCTTTTCCCTGCTCAGCTCCTTTGGCGGTTTTTGTTTAAGCGGGTAACTCTACTGCGAAGTTGGATGGCGTCCATGAAGATTGCCGGATCAGCAGACACCAGGCCTCATTAAAATCTTTTCTTCCCAACCTAATAGCAACCCTCCCGATGCTCCTCCAGAGCTGCCTTTCCCCCCCACCTCTAGCCCAAGCCCACGTGGGTACACTCACTTGCTCTAGGCCTCTCTGTTAATCATGCTGCTAGCAGCTGAGGCCAGGATGCCTTAGTGACAGAGGGCCCCTCTCAACCCCTCTTGGCTGCTGCCAGCCAAGCACCTTTCAGCTACTCCCTGGCAGGTGGAGCAGGGTCACCTGTCAGCCCCACCCTCACTGCTGGTGTGCAGGCTTGGCTTCTCTATTTTTCCCAGGATAAGCCCTCCAGGAAAAAAAAACCACCTCCCAAAAATTCTGTGCAAGCTTTGATGCAAGGAGGGAGTGTTTGCAATTGAAGATTCCTCCCCCATCTCCCATTTCACCATACCTTGTAACTTCTGTTCAGCAGGTACAGGATGGTGGGGGGGATTTTAAAATTTCAAATATGTCCTTTTGGGGTATTTCTTTTTTCAGGCAGTAGCAAGAGGACAAGTTCCATCTTTTTATGCTACTCTTCTGTCCCTTCCCACAAAATGTCATGAATTGCTTGAGAGCTAACCTTCAGCTACATGCAGGCTAATAGGCCACTTTTCCGCAACAGAGATCAAACAACGGAATTATTTGACACTCAGTATGGAGTGATGATTAAGGTGTTGAGCAGCAAGATAGATTCCAGTACATCCTCTACCACAAAAGCTCAGTGGATGACCTTCAGTGGTGGGTTGCTACCGGTTCTCCCCGGTTCGGGCGAGCCGGTAGCAGAGATGGTAAGGTGAGAGTGAACCAGTTCTCTCTGATGGTTAGCTTGGCCTGCCCGCCCCTGTGTTATATATACCTTATATTCGGTCGTTTTTAGCCCAGATGAACAGCGCAGCAGAGCGGATTGCCGTGTCTCAGCTGTTCCTTAATACACTGCGCTTGTGAGAAGTGCCTGCATGAAGCGGAACTGGTGGTAACACTGGTTGAAACAAGGTCACCACTGGTGACCTTGTGCCAATAATCTTTTCTCAACTGAACCTCACAAGATTTTTATTGTGGGGGGAAAAGAAGAAGAAAGGAGAAAATGGTATATGGAGATTCTCAATCATCTAGGTCATGGTTGTTCCAAAGGTGCTTTTTCAAGAGGCTTCTTGGATGAGAAGTGAAATGTCTTCAAAGAAAAGTTAGAACAATTAATCAATGGAATGACTTGCCTCCAGAAGTTGTGAATGCTCCAACACTGGAAATTTTAAAGAAGATGTTGGATAACCATTTGTCTGAAGTGCTGTAGGGTTTCTTGCCTAAGCAGGGGGTTGGACTAGAAGACCTCCAAGATCCCTTCCAACTCTGTTATTCTATTCTATTCTAAAAACCAAAAAGTCCAATTGCCTCTTGGAAAAAGCACCTTTGAGACAAAGGGGGAAATAGGTTTAAATCTAATAAATAATAATGGATTGGAACAAAATAGTGGGCATCTAGAAATCCAATGATAGAGTTCTTCCCACATCATTTGTGAGTTGGCTCACACTGTTTGTTCTGGACATTGACAGGACCAGCTGACTCATTCACATATCTTTATATTCCTTTATGCTAGTCAAAATATAGAACCCTTGATACCATTCAAGTGTTCTGCTGATTCTTGGGTCCCACTTAGAAACCTTCTGAATAAGCAGGGAACTGACCGTTAGATTCCACCATGCTGGAGGCCTCTTAGTTTCCATGCTATTACCTAGACAGTGGAAAAACATCAGGGGCAGCAGGCAATCAGGGAGGATGGTTGAGACACAACATATGGAGATAGGAGGGGAAAGGAGTAGGGCGGCCAGATTGCATTGGAGTGAAGGACTCAAGGGTGGCACAGGATGGCTGTGGATGATCCGACATTGGAGAGATTGAAATTGAGAAATTGGGACAAGAGATGGAGGAGTAAAGAATTTCTGCAGTTACTTTGATAAGTATGTTTGAAGAGATGAGATACATCAAAGACAGAGCCAAAGAATAGGATTTGTGTGTTTGTGTTTGAAAGTTTAAATCTCACCTCAGCTGCAGAAATTGAATGGACCTTTTGGTTCCTTCCTCCTCATTCCCTACTAAGTTCAGAGCCCAGTCTTTCTAACAGAGACCTGAAAATATTAGCCTTTTCGTTGCATCACTAATCATGCTGCCTCTCCCCACCCCATAACTTGCTGTTTCCAATGGCAAAACAGGTTGCCAATTCTATACAATATAACCTTGTGAAATTTGCAACTTATAGAATGATCAGCATAGCTCACAATATCTCTTTGGAGTTGGTTTTTTTAAAAATACTTCTGGTATAAGTTAAATACCATAAAGGTAGAAGTAAACTGCACCTAAAGCTGATGTATCCTCTTTGGCTCTATCTTGGAAAGGCTATTCACTCTCCTAACTTTCAGAGATTTACTCCCAGCCTCATCCAATACACATAAAGCTTATATTTTTCAGTGAAATATATTTCAAAATGAATATACATTTCATCTTACCTATATGAGGTAGGAAGATCTAGATTTTAGCTTAAACAGTCTATGCTGAATAATTTGCCATGGAACCACAACGTATAAAATTTGGAGGAACGCTTAGAGCGTCTATATTCATGAGATAGATCAGGGTTCTGAAACAATCACCTGGGGAGTCTATGTTGTAGTTTGATGCCAGTAGAATCCCATACATTTCTGAAGAAGGTACATGGAGAAAAACAAGCCCAAGGATTCCAGCAGGGAATTAACCCCCCCCCCCCCAAATTAGAGGTCAAGATCTAGAGGAAGTTGCTTATCAATTTGTTCAGTTGCATACTTCAGTTTTCTGCCACGCCACTTGATAATATTTGCAGGAATATATTTCATCACAGGTTGCCAAAAAGAAGAAGGTAATAAAAATGCAGCAACTGGTTCCCCAGGAAAGTAGGGGTTCAAAGTAAGAATTCTAGATTAGTAATGTACTGAATTGTGATTGGAGCGGATTAAAAGAGGGAGAGAAATTACAAGCAGAATTATTCCTTCAGGTGGTGGCCAAGAGAGATTAAACTCTTCTTTTTTTTTTCAGTTTGATGACCATGAAAATTTTGATTAATGTTTGAAGCATATTGAGTACCAAGAAAAAAAAAAGGCTTTATGAAAGTTACAAGTGCAAAAATAATGAAGAAAAAATGATGGCCTCATATACAGCTGATTTAAAGCTGCTGGCACAAAATTAAATACAAGACAGAGGCAGGCAGACACACAAATAGACAATGAAACAGACAGTGACTCAACTGTAGAGTGCACTTAATATAGAAGAAGTGGCTAGGAAGCAATAACCACTGAAAGAAAAAAAATAATAATCAGGGCACTCAAATGGCCAAAAGCAAACAACAACCAAAAAGCTAAACAATCAGCCCCACAGCAAAAGCTTTAGTGCCAACAAAAGTTTTCAGCAAGAAAAAAAAAAGTACAAAATGCCAGGGGCCATTTTCGGTACTGTGGCATCAGCCACAGCATGAATTACTGTGCAATACATTTGGTATGCTTAATCCTTTAGAAAGAGGCATGCAAAACTAGAGAGAAGGGAAAAAAGTAAAGTTAAAAAAAAAGTAAATCTTGTTTTGGCAGAAAGGAATGCATAGACCTGGAATCTTTCTGTGAGCTTTTGGAACAGCAAAAGCTGAAGCTAAACAGCAGAAGTGCTGTTTAGTTTCAGTATGAGCTGTGTGTGTATGTCGGGTGCAGAGGTGGTTTCTATTTACCTTTACTACCGGTTCGCAGTGGGGCTTCACACGCTTGTGCGCTCTTCTGCACATGCGCAGAAGTGTTTTTATGACATTGGGGTTGGTGGGCGGAGCCTCCCGCCTGTTTTTCTACTGTGGGCAACCCACCACTGGTGGGGTGGGGCAATAATCTACAAGGGGTATGGTGGATATTTGACAGAATGTATGGTTTTCTATGGCTTAACTTGATGTCATTTCATTAATTGAACCTTATGTTTTTCCATCATGGAACTCAAGATGGACCCAGGCAACTGATGGATCCTGTAGAATTCCAAAGAGATCTTGGGTTTTTTTTTTCCTGGGAATCTTATGGGAAGGTAGTTCATTGGTGGTTGATGTTCTGGGCTGCATTATTTCTATGTTTCTCGCTGTGTGTTGATCCTAGGGGCCCCATTAATTTATCAAAGAATTGTGGGAGATGATGCACCAGAAGAGGCAGCTGTGGAGCACTGTTAATGAAGAACGTATCTCATTGAACACGGATAAGAGCCCATGTCTGGGGTTTCCTTGTAGCAATAAAAGTGGCAAGAATCAGTATTTCTCTGCCCTTATTGTATCCACTGCCTCAACTAGGGAAGTAGAGGTCACAAGATCATCTGCAGGGATTTGAAGAAGGTTCTAACTATCTGGCAAATAAAAATCACTCGGCTTTGTGTGGAGTTGGACTCCAACTGGGCAAATCTAGTTGGGGGTTCTTGATTGACCTTATGGGGTTTTCTGCAGTGACTTTGACTTTTGTTGTAGTGAAACAACCCACCAAACTCTGATTTCTACTACATGTTTATTAGAACCATGTCCTTCCATGATTGTCAAAGCTTCCATGGAGATGTCTTCGATGTTATTATGGTACTGGTTTCTCTGAAAGAAAACATGATGGCTTTTAATGGATGTGTATTGAGGTGGTATGTCCTCAAGAAACCATCCCTCATCATCCCTAGAAGCAATTATTGTCCTGTCTCCAACCTCCCCTTTTAAATAAAAATTATTGAGAAAGTAGTTGGATGAGAGTTGCAGAGTATCCTGGAGAAAGTGGATCATCTGATGTTCATTTTGAAATCACAGATCCTGGTTGAAGAACAGATGGAAGCTCTGGCTAAGACGGCCTTTGCACGGCACCTTTTAGTATGCCAGTTGTACCCCTTCCTAGATTAGGATATCATCTAAATGATTACTCATGATTTATCCATCTCATGACTGGACTATTGCAATGTGCTCTACATGAAGTCCCCTCAGAAGCTGCAGCTGATCCAAAATACAGCAGCGTAGACAGTGATGAGCAAGCTAAGTATGCCCATGTGTTACCACTCCTCTCCAAGTTGCACTAGTTACTGGTGAGTTTCTAGGTAAAATTCAAGGCATTGGAAATAAATAATTATCATTAAACAAAACATAATAAAACACAAGTCAGATAGCGTCTCATCTAGACAAGCTTAGATTCATCTCACTGATTGTATCATATGCTCTTCAATAGTGATCCAATAGATATTTGAGTATCTCCATTCTATCTACCACAATAAAATATAATATCCCTGTCAAATAAAGAGAAGACAAAGAAAATGAGAAATTGATATAAATTCTGGGATTTTCAGTAAGAAAACTGAATAAAGAAACATGTGATTGTGACACATTGTAAGAAGAAGCACTGAGCAAAACCGCTACAGTGATTGACCAGAGATGTTAAACGTTCCTAGAGGCTGCTCCATGGAATAGATTTCAAGATGTTAATTGCAGTCCTGTTTGATACATTGTAGCATGCAAAACTAGAACTTCCATTAGTAGATGTCAATTTAATAGGAAGGGGTAATGAACTGCAGAAAGTTTCACCAAAGCACCTATAAATTCTGCAAAAACTACAAGTAGTATATGGACCTCTTAAAGAATTGTCGGCTGCTGAATCCTTACCCCATTCACATTTCAAACAGGGAGACAAGCTGTCCTGGAGTCAAAAGCCAATAGAGAACACTTCAAGCAAAAACAGAAGGCAACATTCAGTACAAAACCTAAATTCAGTTCCGGCTCCAGACAAAAAAGTTCATCATCCACCATCAAGGTTAAAAGGGTCAAAAAGCCAGGGATCAGGCCAAGGTGATAATTCCCAGAAACAAGATCAGGTCCAGAGTCAAGGCACGAGTTGTGGCTATCGCAATGTTTGACAGTTCCAGTATTTGACTGCTGTTGGGAAGAAGCCTTTATATTAAGAGGGCTTGGCTTTTGTTCAGAACAGCCAGGATTGTTCAGAACTGTTGGTTGAGCCAGACTATTCAGGAATACAAACTGACTCCCAAGTGGACCATTACTTTCCAAAGCTGTTCCAAGCAATCTGGCATTCCTTTGCTTTCTGCGGTTTGGCTCTTGACACGCAACCATTAACATCCTGCAGACTTAGGAGCTGTGTCACCTTGTCAGGATCAGAATCCAGGATTTTAGATTCTCCTTGCCTCCTTATCCCTCTCCTTATCAGGCGAGGACTCTGAGAATCGTGACCGTCTCATAATATATATATATCTCAACATGAATCTAAGTAAACTTGTTGCAGTCTATATACAGTAAAAATACGAACCAACCTTTTTGTTTAGCATTTAAAAGAATGATTGCCAGCAATGATTATATCTGATTATATCCTTGCTGGGTAAATTTCATTAAAATAGGATTCAAGTGAGATTAGAGTGGGATAAGGAGGTTCCTTTGAGAAGTAGGATAGGTAGGATAAAATAGAATCTGTAAAAGCAACATGTTGGTTGAAAGGTTACAAAAGGTTGAAACCCATGGCCTGAGTGCAGAAGTGAGAATAATGGTGGAATGATCAAAATGATTCAGGCTATATTTCAGATTTTTAAAAAGTTTGCTTAAGTTTAAAAGTTATTTGTTCCTTAAATAAAGCTCAAGGCAATTGTCTATCAATCATCCCATGGCCACTGATCTAAGCCCCTTGCTGGGGCATACAGGTAGTCCTCAATTTATAACTGTAACTGGGACTGGAATTTTGGTTGTAAGTCACTGCGATCATAAATTGAGTTACCACAAGACTGGACTCGATTTTATGATAATCTTTTTGATGGTCATTAAGTAAATCACATGATTATAAAATGAATCACGTGGCCATAAGTCCAAACCCACCTTATCCAATGGGTGTTTTTTGACGTGACCACAGGACATTGCAACCGGTTGTAAATACAAGCCAGGTGCTAAGGGCCTGAAATGTGATCAAGTGATCACGGGGGTTATGTGGTAATTGTAACTTTGAGGATGAGTTGTAAATAACCTTTTTAAAAGACTGTCATAACTTTGAGCAGCATTAAGCAATCAGTTGCAAGTCAAGGATCATCTGTACAGTAAGTAAATACTGTCCACATGCTTAGAGTCACTGTATGAAAATGCTTGCTTTTCCCTGTTGATAGATGGAAAATTGGAAAGTGCAAATCTTCTTCTACGGCAATGCTACACTGAAAGTCATTTTACTCTGCTGGAAAACTGGAACAATAATCATGTGTTCCCTGTCTTCCTTCAACTCCAGAATACCCTATGTAGTCATTAAGTAATTCATTTATATGACAGAACAAACTACTTGGATTGTTTCCCTCTTTCTGCAGGATATCTCTTACTGTAGACTGATATGTTAATCATACAATTTGTTGTTGTTAGTTGCGTAGTCGTGTCAGACCCATCGCGACCCCATGGACAAGGTTCTTCCAGGCCTTCTGTCCTCTACCATCCTCTGGAATCCATTTAAGCTCACGCCTACTGCTTGACTCCATCCAGCCACCTCATTCTCTGTCATCCCCTTCTTCTTTTGCAATCGTTCCCAGCATTAGGCTCTTCTCCAGTGAGTCCTTCCTTCTCATTAGGTGGCCAAAATATTTGAGTTTCATCTTCAGGATCTGGCCTTCTAAAGAGCGGTCAGGGTTGATCTCCTGACTGGTTTGATCGCCTTGCAGTCCAAGGGACTCACAGAAGTCTTCTCCAGCACCATAGTTCAAAGGCCTCAATCATACAATACCATACACATTAGCCAGTTCAAATAGAAGAAGGCATTTCACACAACTACTGCAGTCACTACCCAACCCCACCCTTAATTTTCTTAATTTTCTTTTATTTTATTTTACATGGCATGGACACAACAGAAGTTTATTTTTGATTTAACTTTCTATGGTTACTCACTTGGACACAAAAATGTGCAAATTGCAAGGGTTCAAACAGAAAACTAAGCAGTTTATAAAACAATAGTAAGAGACCCATTCCACAGGATAAAGCTATGATGCTTCTTAACAAAACCAACTCAGTCTTAATAGTGAGCACATGTAATGTTTTGATCCATGGCCGGTGAAAAGAACCAGGTCTTCAAGACTCTCTTGAAAGATAGCAAGGTCTTATAGAGATCTCTATTCCAGAAGGAAGGGAAAGTATACCTCTTGGATCCCACAAGATGAACTTTTTAATATATGGGATCTAAAGCACACCAACCCTGATGGATCTTATAAGATGAACAGTCACCATCATACCTGCAAATAACTAGGCTCTAGACCATGGAGGACATCATAATTGGTGAACAGCACCTTGAAGTTCTATAGGTACCTGTTCTTGATGGAACTAGACAGTCACAGCACGAAATCTAGAGGAAAAAGAATTGAATGCCAAACATAAGAGTCATCTGGAAACTAAAGAATGCTAAATGGAGGGCTTGAGAAGTTATTTACTGGCCAAGCATATGTGCTCAAATTGAAGACTTGGTACAGTCATGTACCAGATGTCAAGCCTTCAGAAATAAAGCACATAAAGAACGTACGTTGCCTCATGAAATTCCAAAAAAGCTTTGACAGAAGCTGGGAATGGACTTATTTGAATTTTAAGAGAAAAGACTATCTCCTTGTGGGTTGATTGCTGCCCAAGATATATGAAAGTGTATTTGCTGCAGGATATCGTACATAAATCAGTAATCGAGCCCAGCGAGAGTAGAGTTGGAAATCAAACTGTTCAGAGATGCTCAGGGACAACTCAAGACATTTTCTCTGATGATTTCAAAATGTTAATAAAAGCATGGCATTTTGTTCACACCACATGAAGCGGAGGAGGAGTTTAAAAAAAGCTATTAGATTCAGAAAGTAGTATTTCTATTAACAGTGGAAAGAGATTGTAATAATAGTAGAACTCATCATGAGTGCACAGTTTTGGGGAGACGGCAGAGAACTGAGAAATGAATTAGCAGCTATTCTGCATTTGGATATAGGAGTCTGCCCCACTCATATGACTTCTAGTCAGCCAGTAGGGATTTTAGGAGTCATAGTCAAGAGAAAAACATTATGGGCTTCAAGATGCCCTGGTAAGAATTCCCACCTATACTTCCAGCTGCTTCTTCATACTGTCTTTCCTCTTCTCCCTTCTTGTGAGGGATCTCAGGAAGATCAATGGTTCGTTGATGGCACTTCCAAGAAAAGTCAGCACGCAAGGATGCAATCAAATTAAGTCTTTATTTAGAGTAGAATAAGTTCCCAGGCATAGAGACATGCCTGGATTGAGCCCATGGTTCAGTCCTGTACGAAGTTAGAACAAGAGCCAAAGAGCAGCCCCTGTGCAGAGGTTCTTATAAGGGTCCCTGCCCCCTCCCTTAGCAATGTGTGAGGGGGCCGGAGGGCTATTAACTCTCCCCAATGGGGCTGCAGGGACCGGAGCCCCTTGACCCACCAGTGGGATCAAAAGTCCCTCTTTGCTTCCATCTGGTGGCCTCTTAAGGAACTGTCATGGCTGGCACAAAACACCTAACACTTCTTTAGCTCTTTCTCTTTCTCTTACCCTTCAGCACCTATGTGCTGTCTGTTCTTCTGATCGCTGGGAATGCTGGTGGCTTTTCTTTCTGTCACAGCATTTGAAACAATATGGTGTTCATCATATCACAAACTTGCAGCTACATCCACCACCTTTATTTCTCTAGAGCAGGCTGGGAGATTCTGGGAATTGATGAAGTCCACACATCTTAAAGTTGCTAAGATGGAGAAACAGTGCCCTGGAATTTCTAGAAGTGGGAGGAAGGAGGAGAAAGAACCTCTGCAGAATTGAGAGAGAGATAGAGGAAGGGAGTGTGGCTCTAAATTTGGGAGCCCTCCAGGCTGTAGTGCTCCTAACAGGTGCCGGTGTTCTGACTGTAACTATACCACTGCTCCTTATTGGATGGAGAATGGAGAAAGCTTATAGTAAGAAAGTCATGATATTAGGTAGTGTGTTCCGCATAGTTTTATGGAGTTTTTAAAGAATAAATGTTACATTTGCTTCCATCTCTGTGAATGGAAGAGATGACTGAAAGCTGCCTCCATGAATGTTTTTATGCCATGATTGATCATCTAATGGAGGAACTCTGAAATAGCAAACCACTTAAAGACATTTGTAAAGATCCATAACCAAAATGAAAGGAGTACCAAGGTGCAATATCAGGATTCTGGGTAAGCAAAGAAATCTTTTTCAAAGAACATTTTTTGTCCATATTGGAGGGCAAAGAACAGCCTCTTGGAATGTTGTATGTGTTTTGTAGCAACCAAAGGGGGGATTTATATTGTAAGCTAACAAGATGTTGGATCTTCTTCTTTAAGAAACTGCATTGCTCTGCCAGTCGGTTGCTTCATGCCAAACTGCCTGGACCCAACAGCTGCTCTGATTCATTTATCAATAAATACCATCCGTGACTTTGGGTTAAAAAAAAATCCTCTCTTGCTGTCTGCATTCTCCAGTTAATCTGTGGTCTGGACTTCCTTTGCTTGCTTGCTTGCTGTAAACCTTGTCATAAAGACTATGATCCAGCTGTTCTGAGTCCTTTATGGACTGTATATTGAGGATTTTGGCAGAAGAAGCTGCATCTGTTTGTTATGACAACCCCTTTCCCATTCCCTCTGCCCCAAATCCCCAGCTTCCCAGCAATGGCTGCAGCCAATTCATTTGATTGAATCAGAGCAGGTCCTGCTGCCAGAGTCCAGCAGCCATATTTAAACCTGGCAAGTGAGTTGGCTGACCTGCCATATTGGAGATGATTGTTACGACAACATAAGGGGATATCACAGGAATTACCTAGGGCAGCAGGAAGTTCTTTATTAGGTATGGGATATTAAAGCTGTTTTCAAAACGTTGCCAAGAAAACCGCATGGTTACATCCCTGCAATTATTAAGGGACAAAGTGGATGCAAGGAAGCGTTTATATTTGTAACACGAAAGTGAGGTTACAGTTCTAAAAACTCTGGCACTTTCAAAACTTTGGGGCTTTGTTGTTGTTGTTTAATTTGTTGCTTATACAGTCAATTCCATAGTCCTGCCCATCCCAGACTGACATCTCTGCAATTATGGAAGACCTCACAAAAAATCCACTTGGCACTTATATATTACTCTTTCAGGGCCAGAGACCTTCAAAAAAAAAAAAAAATAATAATCCTCAGGCCTTTTAATTCCCTTGAATTGTTGCTGCTGTGTTCCATTTTAAGTAGTTTTATCCCTGTGATATTTGTAGAGTTGCTTAAGGTGCAGTGTTTATTCTCTGTTGGTTTAATTTGCTGTTTTAAGTGTTAATTGACTTATTTGGTTGCTTTGACTTGACATACCATTTTTTGTGTTTTATTCTGTATTACCCTCAGAGCAATTGGTGGTAAAGTAAGTAATACATTTTAGAAATATATTAGAAAATATATAGAAAATAGAATTAATGATTCTTCTACATCAGGGGTATCAAACTCGATTTCATTGAGGGCTGCATTAGGGTTCTGTTTGATGGATGGGCGTGGCCAACTCGACATCACTTGTTGAGGCTCTGTTTTCAACCATGACGGCCTCCTGCAGCCCTCTGACAGCAAAAAAGGAGCGTGTGGCCTTTCTGAGCCTGCAGGAGGCTGTCACAGCCAAAAACAGAGCCCATGGGGGCCTTGAACGGCTTTCCTAAGCTCCATTTTTGCTGGCAGAGGCATTGCGGGCTGGTCCTTTGCTGTTTCTAGGGCAGCTCTGCAGGCCAGATCTAAGCACCCTGTGGGCTGGATCCAGCCTCCAGGCTTTGAGTTTGACATCCCTGTTCTACATGACAATGATCTGTGCAACAAGATGAATATGGACTGATCTGTAACATTAATCCTTTCAGTCTGACTAATAGTAATCTTTCTTTTGTCTATGATGATTATAGAATAGAATAGAATAGAATAGAATAGAATAGAATAGAATAGAATAGAATAGAATAGGCCAAGTGTGATTGGACACACAAGGAATTTGCCTTGGTGCATACGCTCTCAGTGTACATAAAAGAAAGGATACATTCATCAAGAATCATAAGGTACAACACTTAATGATAGTCATAGGAAACAAATAAGCAATCAAATCATATTAGGAAACAATAAATATGAATCTTAAGGATACCAGCAACAAGGTTACAGTCATACAGTCATAAGTGGGAGGAGATGGGTGATAGGAACGATGAAAAGATTAATAGTAATGCAGACTTAGTAATTAGTTTGACAGTGTTGAGGGAATTATTTGTTTATCAGAGTGATGGTGTTCGGGGAAAAAAACTGTTCTTGTGTCTAATTGTTCTGGTGTGCAGTGCTCTATAGCGTCATTTTGAGGGTAGGAGTTGAAACAGTTTATTTCCAGGATGCGAGGGTGTCTGTATTTTCACTGCCCTCTTTTTGCCTCGTGAAGTTTGCAGGTCCTCAATGGAAGGCAGATTGGTAGTAATGTATAATGTACTATTAAGTTGGTGATGACTCTTATTTATTTATTTAAAACATTTATATAGCAGCTCATCTTATATTGAACTCTGGGCAGCATCCAACCAACAGTTAAAGCATCATCAATAATAAATCAAAATAAAATATGCTTATATTAAAAACCACAAACGTTAAAAAACTGGCACCAAAGTTAAGCTTTCACATGCAGTCCATCACTAAATCATCTCATCCATCTTAGCCGATCTTGCACTTGGCGAAGAAGCCAGGTCATGAGTGCTTTATGAAAAGCCAGGAATTTAGAGGTCTGCTGAACCTCAGGGCAGGGGCTGCCATGTAATACACACACTTTCTAGATCCCATAAAATGGCAATGTTTAAAGGGAAGGGACTAGGAAAGGACCCATCTATCTGATCTAGTAGGACAGGTAAATATCCTTAGGGAGAGGCAAGTCTCACAGATAACCTGATGGCACAGTGGTTAAACTGTAGCATTGCAGGCAAATTCTACCCATGGCCTAGAGTTCAAGCCTGACAGGACTCAGGGGTGACTCAGTCTTCCACCCTTCTGAGATCAGTAAAATGAGGACTTATATGGGGACAATATGCAAAAAATGCTTACAACGTAAACTTCCCAGAGAGTGCTATAAACTGCCTTGGTGGCGCAGTAGACTAAAGTGCTGTTAAGTAGCACCAGCTTCCTGCAATTACTGCAAGTTCGAATCTCACCAGGCTCAAGGTTGACTCAGCCTTCCATCCTTTTGAGGTAGGTAAAATGAGGACCCGGATTGTGGGGGCAATAAGCTGACTTTGTATAAAAAAGAGCACCACTTGGGGGGGGGGGGCAAAGCCCTACTAAACAGGTATATACAAAAGTATGAAGGCTATTGCTTAACGCACTGTAAGCCATCCTGAGTCTCTGGAGAAGGGCGGCATATAAATTGAACCAATAAATAAATAAATAAATAAATAAATAAATAAATAATAAATAAATAAATAAATAAATAAATAAATAAATAAAGGCTATTGCTGTTGCTAACCTGGCCCTGTGCTGTTTAAGACTTTAAATAACCAGCAGCTTGAATTTCATCTGCAAGGGAACTAAAAACCAGTATACCTTGTGCAACAAAGGTGAGTAAACCTAACCACATGCCACCTCCCAGGAGGACTTAACCAACCTTGGCGATCACAACAATAGATTTTCTCCGGGATGATCTGTTTCCATCTGATTCTTAAAATCTTTCAATGGTGCCCCCATTGCAGCTGTAATTGAGTCCATCCATCTTGCTCTTGCTCGTCCACTTTCTTTTTTTTCCTTCCACTTGTCTCAACATTATAGACTTCTCAAGATAATTTAGTACTTTGCATAATGTATTTGAAGTATAATAATTTATGCCTGGTCATTTGTTTGGATTGATTTGTTCTAGAGTCCATTTGCTTGTTTTCTTGGCTATTTGTAGTATTCTGAAAAGCCTTCTCCAACACCAAAATTCAAAAGCATCAATATTCTTTCTATCCTGCTTCTTTGAAGTCCAATTTTTATTTCTGTTGAGTGCCAAAGAGAAAACCATTGATGCACAATTCTGATTTTTGTATGCGTAGACACACAATGGCAATTACATAGAATTTCTATGGGCTTTAATGCTTCGTACTGCTAGTCTTCAGGATATTTCCTGACTACTGACTCTTTCGCTGTTGATAGCTGATCCTAAAAGGCAGATATTATCCATCACTTTAGTATCTTCACTTCCAACTCTAACACTGGTTGTTACACCTGTTTTTATTCATTTTGTCTTTTTTATATGTTTAGTACTGGAACAATTTTTTTCATTGCGCTCTTTGACTTTCATTACTAGAGCTTTCAGCTATCAGAATAGTGTCACCAACATAGCACATGCTGTTGATATTTCTTCTTCCAGTTCCAAAACCATGCTCATATTTTTCCAGTCCAAATTCTTTCGATATGTATTCAGCATATAAACTGAATGAATAAGGTGAGAGTATACAGCCTTGTCTCACTCCTTTGCCCTCCTGGAGTCAATTTGGTTGTCATGTTTCATTGGTGGCTTCCTGATCTAAGTATAGATTTGACAAGCGTCCTGGGATTCCCATTTTCCTCAGCACATTCCACAGCATCACAGGGATCGGTTGATATAATCAAAGGGTTTTTTTAAATCAATGAAGCACATATTGACTTCTTTTTGGTGTTCTTTGGGGTTTTACTTTGCGTTGCATGATTCTAAGCATTATTTTGCTACCATGTGAAATCAACAATACGAATTGCTAAAGTACATAGAGAAAAAAATAAAAAGAAATAGAAAAAAAAATTCAAATTTCCTTTGCAAAAAAATGCAAGTATGATTACAAAGTTATCTCTTATTCTATGATTACAAAAAAGGTTCCTTTTTTTCTATTATCAATTTTTCTAATGATCCAAGCCACAATTTATAAGTGTATTCTTTTCCTGTTTCATGCAAGAAGTCCATATAAGAGGTTTCTAGTCATCCATAAATTTAGATATTGTCCTTTCTCTAATGAAAGATGTCAATTTATTCATCTCTGAAAGTTCCACCATCTTCACCATTGTGAGTTGTGTCAAAGTGCATTAGGACTTCTAATTAAACTCTTAATCCAAAAAAGAAATATATGTGACAGCAAGTGGCTTCTATGATATTTACATTCTATTCATTCCATGAAAGTTTATAATTGTGCTAGACTTTAAAGTGCTGAAAGACTGATATTTTTGTGATATTTTAGCTATCTCTCTGGAAAGCACTTTGAACTGAACTCAGAAATGAAATTGTAGCCAATGAAGCAATTTCAAAGGTGGTATCTTATACACCTTTTAGCTAATTCCAGTTCAGGATTCTGCAGATTTTTTTTTTTTCTGAAGTCAAATAGGTTGCTGAGACTTCTTGAAAGACAGTTCAGGTGTAACAATAGCAATAGCACTTAGACTTACATACTGCTTCATAGTGCTTTACAGCAATCTCTGAGCAGTTTACCAATAACAGCACATTGCCCCCCACAACCTGGGTCCTCATTTTTCCCATCTCAGAAAGATGGAGGGCTGAGTCAACCTTGAGCCAGTAAGGATCGAACTCCTGGCAGTGAGCAGAGTCAGCCTGAAATACTGCACCACCAAGGCTCTTAATGAATGCAATGATATAATCATAAAATCAAGGTGGGGATCTCTGGTTCTGGCATTAACTGGTTTCCGGCCTGAGGAAATCAATTAGTTTTCCATAAAAAAGTTATATCCATCTGTTTTCTTGTTTGTTGGCACACTTACACACACTTTCCTCCTAAATGGGAACCTGTATGGCCCAGTATGGTTGCATTCATCCCTGAATATACTAGGTGTATCTTGGAAGATACAGAAGGTCAGTAGTGGATGGAATTAAATTCAGAGGGCAATGAGATCAGAAACAGATAAAAACTGCCAGAGAGTCTTGCAATAGCCATGAGGTGCAAGGTGGATTGCACACCTAGATTCAACATGCACATTTAGATTTTATTTCAGTTTTCTATGTTCCCATAACATCAATTGCAGTGGAGAGCTAAATTGATTGACTTTCCCTTGAAACCACTTCCAGCTGTACTCTTGTTTAAAGCCAGTTTAATTTGTGTTTATTATTTTATTACTTAGTTGTTTTGATTGACCAGAAGGCATTGTTCATTAGAAACTTTCGAAGAGAGACAGTAATAAAGTTCAGCTATACACATGGAACTATTCAGCTATTTAGTTTTTCCACCAAGAGCTGAGTGAGGACAGAATGATTGTGCAATGACATCTGAACCTGAGGTGACAGAGATGACATGTGACAGGGGGAAAAGGAAGAATAGATGACAAGGCACTTGTAGCAATACATTGTTAAGGTGTCATTATTCTTCTTGGCTAAGAAGAATATTCACCAAATTGGGCCCAGGGTCTTGCTGTCTTTTTGGAGCATCATTTTTCCTCTTCATTCTCCAAATTTGCCATCCATTGTGTGAAGGGCTCTTTGAAGCTTGCTAAACTTCAAAGGAGATATTGCTGTGAAGGAAAGACTAGATCTTTGTGGAAATTTTTGCTGCTAGACCATGCTTTAACTTCTTAAGAAATATGAGAGGTAAGGAAGGATTCAGTCTTGACTGTGCTTAATATAGATCTGTGAAAGTCAATCCAACTTCCTTTAGTAATGACTTTAACATTTTTTTTCTTCTATTCAGTTGTGTCCAGTTCTCTAAGATTGCTTAGACAAGTCCTTGCAGTTTTCTCGGCAAGAGTTTTCAGAAATAGTTTGCCATTGTCTCTGTCCCAGGGCTGAGAGAAAGTGACTGGCCCAAGGTCTCTTACCTGGTTTTGTGCCTAAAGGCAGGATTATAATTCACAACCTCTGGCCTAATGCTTTAACCACTACACCAAACCTTTTCAGTGATTAATATAAATCTCACTGATTTGAGTAAATTTAAATGTAACTTGCTTGGAATACAAGCTGTGTTTATCATTTTGGGTAGCTATGTCTATTTTGAGATGTTTCAGGTAATAGTGGAGGCACTACATTTGTCTTTATACTTCATTTTTTGTTCATCTGAGAAGATTTCATTGTTGCTTTTGTCTCATCCATTTTAGCACTTGAGACAATATTTATTACTTTAGCTCTATGAGATGAAAACCAAAAGGAAAAAAACAGGTGATTTTCTGAAGAGGAACTTGAGGACGATTCTGGCATAGCTTGAATATTATGCACCGTAGCTGGACTAATCGCAAGTTATGACGGTTCTTTTGAAGCGATACTCTGCCTCTTGATTTTATGACTTTTTTGGGGGAAAAAACCACTTGTTTGTAGTGTAAATAACAGCTAACAACCACATCCTGGTGGTTCATGAAAAAATAATTGGGCACTATGCAAAATTTCACACTCACTCTTATGGCATTCTGTAAAAGGCATTTTTCTGTTATGAGTTGCAGGATGTTCAAATATACACCCACTGATATCTCAAATATGAGCCCAGTAGATAAAAACCCCTCTCAGTCCTGTAACATACAGCTGTCCTTTAAGTAGATATTAGTCAGCCAGATTCTGCTTTGATTTGGACTCCTACACCAAGCAGGGAGCTGGACTCGATGGGCTGAATGGTCTTTTTCCACTCTAAGATTCTACCACTGCATGAAAAGTGTCACTAATGTGGGTCATTGATTTACTCATTAACTCTTCTGTTTCATTTGTTTGTGCCGGACAATGGCTAGCTGCAGGTCCAATTTCTGCTGCGCATTTATTATACTGAACAAAGGTGTGCATTGATCTGAAAGAGGAATGAGAAACTCATCCAGTGTTTATTCTCCCCTGAGTGTCCTATAAAAGTGGAAAAGAAGGCCAAAGGGTCACCAGTAGCTTCTCAAATCTAGGGCCCCAAATGCTGCAGGCAGATGCATAATATGAGTATTATTGATTATGTCTTCAGTGCACTGATTTCCACACAATGTCTCCCGAGTTTTCAAAGGCCTATTGTGGCATGCACTGGGATGAGAGCAAAGCTTGATAAGCTCTTGGGAGAAGTTTCTCTTTTGGTTGTTTGAACTGCTGATCAGGAACATATAGGTCATGGCCTCAGAACACAGCAGTGCAGCTTTCTCAACTTCTCAAGCCTGAAATTGATGTGTCCAAAAAAGCTATTTCAATAGAACACACAGGAAACTAACAAGGGATTCCTATATTGTTCTCTAGACAGAACAGACGTGAGAAGAGCCGCGGTGGCGCAGTGGTTAGAATGCAGTATTGCAGGCTACTTCTGCTGCCTGCTGACTGCCTGCAATTTGGTAGTTTGAATCTCAGCAGGCTCAAGATCGACTTAGCCTCCCATCCTTCCGAAGTCAGTAAAATGAGGACTCAGATTGTTGGGGTCAATATGCTGACTCTGTAAACTGCTTAGAGAGGGCTGTAAAGCACTGTGAAGCGATATATAAGTGTAAGTGCTATTGCTATTGCTAATAGAACTCAAGGAACGTCTGTGTGATCAGCTTTCCAGGACCAAGTTTAAAGTGCAACTAATATTGATCTGGGCTATTTTCAGATATATTTCAGGTAGAAAAACAAGGATAGAAGATCTGGCCAGCAAGAAGGTGGGGGTGGGGGAGGAGTGTTGCTATTGCTTATCAGTTTCTTAAGAACAGGGCTTGCAGGAGAAGGAGCCTCACTTTGGGTGCTAGAAGGCAAATCAAAGCTGAACTGTGCCAATGGAGTTGCTGTTGTCACTGTCAGATTGAGGCTTCCATGATCTGAAGCTAATAGCAATAATGCATTCTTGTCTGGGGAAAAATGGCTATGGTGACCACTCTTGGTAAGGGAAGCATGGAAAGCGTGCTTCTACAAGGGACGGAATGGGGACAATGCTTCTGAGGCAGCATTCAGTATTTGAAATGGTATTTCTTTGTGGGCAGAAACTGGTGTAGTGATATTATAGAAAATCTCAACATGATAAACATGCAGACATGGTGTCAGTCATTTCCCTTTATTGTTGGAAAAGGGGCTTCATATTAGCAACCTTCAAATTATCTTAAAAATACCAGTTACAGGAGTATGTCCTTGTCCTCCTGAACAGCACTTCTATGCAAGGTAGGTAGTTTTTCATAAAATGGATGTTCAGAGTTCCTGCTCCCAGGAATAGAGCTTCCATTAGTTTCTATATTGTTTTTATTTTATTTTATTTATTTTATTTTTAATTTGATTTATATGCCGCCCTTCTCCGGAGACTCAGGGTGGCTTACAATGCGTTAAGCAATAGCCTTCATACTTTTGTATATTTATACAAAGTCAGCTTATTGCCCCCACAAACTGGGTCCTCAATTTACCCACCTTAGAAAGGATGGAAGGCTGAGTCGACCTTGAGCCTGGCTAGGATTGAACTCAGAGAAATTACAGGCAGCTGGTGTTAATTGCTGCCTTTAGTAGGAGGCATTAGCCCTCTACGCTACACAGGCATTTTGTTTTGTTTTGTTTTTTTTGTTGTTTTGTTTTGTTTTGTTTTGTGTTTTGTGTTTTGTGTTTTGTGTTTTGTGTTTTGTGTTTTGTGTTTTGTGTTTTGTGTTTTGTGTTTTGTTTTGTTTTGTTTTGTTTTGTTTTGTTTTGTTTTGTTTTGTTTTGTTTTGTTTTGTTTTGTTTTGTTTTGTTTTGTTCTGTTCTGTTCTGTTCTGATTGTTCATAATCTTTTTGCTATGGCAAAACCATTGAACTGGTCCATTGGGGTAAAATAGGAGAAGCCTCTATTTTACTTTTATTGTGTGGCTTTCTGTCAGAAGATAGAGAGACTTCTTTCAAATTGAAATGTTCTTTGAGTCAGATTGTCTAAGCAATGGAACATGGTAACATTTCCTTCAAACAGAGCTCATATCTTGGGGACTTGATGAATATGTCCATGTAGTAATAGTCCAAAAATAGTTTGCCACTGCCTTCTTCCAAAGGCAATGACAAAGCATTTTTGGACTATTACTTCAAGGCAGAGGTGGGTTTCAGCAGGTTATGACCAGTTCTGGAGAACCGGTAGCGGAAATTTTGAGTAGTACAGAGAACCGGTAGTAAAAATTCTGACTGGCCCAGCCCTATCTATTGTCTGCCTCCCGAGTCTTAGCTGCTCAGGAGGAAATGGAGATTTTACAGTAACCTTCCCCTGCCATGCCCACCAAGCCACTCCCACCAAGCCATGCCACACCCACCAAGCCACACCCACAGAACTGGTAGTAAAAATTTTTGAAACTCACTATTGCTTCATGGACATATTCATCAAGTCTCCAAGATATGAGCTCTGTTTGAAGGAGACAATACCATTTTTGGTGGTATATTGTTTAATTACCCAGGTTCCCATTCAAATGTTAACCAGGTCTGAACCTGTTTACATTCAGAACGCAAATAAGGACAACCAGGTGATTCTACATACTGAGATCCAAGCTTCTAGTCCTATAGAATACAATGCCCTCACATCATTATATAGAATAGTGCAATAGTTTTCTATGGTATGGAGGAGAGTATGTCTAACCTATCAGGACAGAAATGCTTTTTTTTTTGGTGGCAGAATACTCATTCATTCATCTACCCCTTTCAATTCATTTGAAATGGAATCTATCCATTTTCTTAATATGGTCCTATCCATTTAACCCTTTCTCCTTACCTGGTTTTTATGAGCATACCTGCTATTGGGGCACTCATACAAGACCTCATGTGGCATTTAGTCTCAAAGAAGATTTGGAGTTTTCTCAAAGACTTGGAGTCTCCCCCACTCCAAGTTCTAATCTACCAGTACAGTGAACAATTTCAGTCTGGTTTCCTAGAGTCTCCAAAACTACTCACTGGAAAGTGAGATCCAGTTTAATCAACTGCAGATGAAACTCTGGTCTCATGTTTTGGTTTCAATCCAAAAGAAGCAAAAGAAGTAGCTACGTGGACGAATCCAGAAGAAAATAAAGTGGGTGATATAAAACAAATAGGCAAATGATACAGTAAGTCAGATCACAGATCTGCAAATGGACAGAACTATAAGGAATAAGATCTGGCTCTTCTATCATATCAGAAAGATCTCTGAAGCAGATTTATTTGGTTAGCCATAAGAAATTGCAACAGGATATAGTACTTCTTAACATTTGCTTTAAAAATAATGAAGAAACTAAAGGATTAGTAAGAAGCAAATAAATGTGTTGCATTTTATTACAGGCTGTTCAATAGAAGCTTTTCTTTTATAGCTTATTAAGTTATTTAATTTACCCTTGGCCAATACTAATCGCCACCATGACTTGGCCAAGACTGTAACTCAGGCAGCTGCCGCATTTGTTTTCCCCATCAGCATTTTACAGAGGAACACTGCGGCAAACACCCCATGTTTATTGGGAAGCTCTTTGGCTAAGAGAAGTACGATGGAGTGAACTAGAAGATGCAATCAGAATGATGAGCCATTTTTAGGAAAAACTTCCAGCACTTTCCAATGAGTCAAGCAAGAATGAGTTCACTCATGATAGATTTGTTACATGGACGGCACGGAGTCCTCTCTGGTCTTTGCTCTCCACCTACATCAAATGCATGTGTGGGGAAGGAATGGGGTCATGTACTCTGTTTCTGCATGTTGAGTTAGCTGCCTAAAAATTGATTCCATGACTTCACTCACAAAGCTTTGCCCTGATGCTATTCTGGATTTCTTCTGTTTGTTGTCACCTCCCTTGACTCACAGATGATCTAGGTCTCCCTCTCCTTCATTGCTTCCCTACTACATCACATCATGAAATATAAGTCATGGCAATAGAGGAGGTAAAAGGTGATGTTTCAATCAGACACAAGTTCATGGGAGGGGGATGTTTTTGCACCTGGCACTGAGTAGATTGAGGACATTGGCATGTGATAGGATTCAGATCTGTGGTTCTGTTCCTCCTTGTGCATTACTTGTGCATCTCATGCCTGGAGAAATGGTGAACTTGTGTTACATATGTAGAATAAGATGAGTAAACTTTGTGGCTTACTCAGGATTTTGCTATGCATATAAATATGGTATCACTGTTGTTATTGGGGATTTGGATTTATACAATGTGCCTGGCATAGGACATTCATGGCAGGCACATTTATTCATACAACACACAAATCTAGAAAACCATACTACAGCTTAATAAAGGTGTTAAGCATTATCTATAGAAACCTACATATAGTTCCTGCTTTCCTCATAGGTAGGTGGTAGTTTCCTATAAGGTAAATGTAAAGGCTCCCCTCGTACATATGTGCTAGTCGTTTCTGACTCTAGGGGGTGGTGCTTACTCTGTTACAAAGCCAAAGAGCCAGTGCTGTCCGAAGACATGTCTGTGGTCATGTGGCCAGCATGACTAAATGCCAAAGGCACACGGAATGCTGTTACCTTCCCATCAAAGGTGGTCCTTATTTTTCTACTTGCATTTTTATGTGCTTTTGAACTGCTAGGTTGGCAGAACCTAGGACAAGTAACGGGAGCTCACCCCGTTACTCAGCACTAGGGATTTGAACCACTGAACTGCCGACCTTTCAATTGACAAGTTCAGCGTCTTAACCACTGACCCACCACGTCCCTTGCTTGTATGATATATCATACTATACAGTATGATAAAAATAAATAATAGAAATAAATAAGCTGTGAAATTGCCTGCATGCTCTAAGAATGGTCTTTCTTCTGTTCCCCCTATCAGTAGGATCCCACTACAAGAATTAGCTCATCTGCTAGTTTAACTAAGTTTAACTAAATTTTCTAAGTTCACATACCACATGGAATCACAAACTACCCATAGGGCTAGGTTCATACAACTTTAGGCTGAAATGGGAATGGTTAGTTTGTGGTTCATTGTATTGTGTGAACACAAGTTTTACGAGGAATTCCCTCCCTTCTGATTACTGCGGGATTGAGAAATAGTTGGTCACAGAGGAATATGAGCACATTAATGCTCCTGCTGTATGATACAATTTAAACTCATTAAAGATAAAGTTGTACACAATTCCTACTTCTTGTGATTACTTTTTCAGACATTTTTTCCCCCTGGAAATACACTACAGCATAAAACTCAAATGGTAGGGACAAACTGCTTGTTACTTTTCCCAACAGTTTTCATACTTGCAAGAGAATAAAAAAATCAAGCTACCACCTCCCTTTGCTAATACAAAAGATAGCTATGGGGTCTTAACTAGGCTTCCAGCTGTTTCGCTGTTTGAGAAAGTCAGTTCTGTTTTGGTATTCAGAGTCTATGATGAATGGGAATCTCCGTCTCTAACCCTCAGAGGTAAGGCTGTGGAGATGTTCAGGCTTCTATAGTTTTGCAGATGAATACGCCTTTGCTTCTAGAGTTTCGTTTCATCTGTAAAACAAAAGAAAAGATGTATGGCATAAAATGAGCAAAATCAGTTAGGCAAAAGAACTAATTCAGTTTCCAGTTGAGGGTATTTATTCAAGAATCACGCAGAGCATTGTTCAGAAATTATCAGCTGCTTTTAAAATAAAATGAAACCTAGAATTAGCTAATTAAAACTTACTTTATCTAGAATCTGCACCTGAAGAATAGTTTGCAGGTAAGGGACATCTCTTCTGCCAGCCTAGCAGTTCGAAAGCATGTAAAAATGCAAGTAGAAAAATAAGAACCACCGTTGGTGGGAAGGTAACAGCGTTCTGTGCTCCTTTGGCGTTTAGTCATGCCGGCCATATGACCACGGAGACATCTTCGGACAGCGCTGGCTCTTTGGCTTTGAGCACTGCTCCCTAGAGTCAGGAATGACTAGCACATATGTGCAAGGGGAACCTTTACCTTTTTAAGGGACATCTGGGCTTTTTTATCATGTAAAGGTCTTAATTCCTTTTCCTCTCAGAATAAATGGTGAAGCAAGGCCACAAGAGGCTCTATTATCGTCACCTCCTAAAAGCACCTCTGCATTCAGTCACGGATTCCAGAGCATCACAAAAAATAACCAAGAATGCTGCCACTTTGCACTCTCCCACTCATTGTTGTCCCTCAAAGAAGGAAGTTGAATATCCAAATGAGAAGGACCTGCTATAGTGATCAAGGGAGGGAGAGAAATGATGAAGCCAACATTGTAGTTCCACAAAATGGAAATGAAAGGCTTTGCAACATCAGCTCTGATGATGATGTTATCCATTCAGTCGTGCCTGACTCTTGGTGATTCTGTGGGCCAGGTCTCTCCACATCTTGCACTGCTTCTTTGAATTTTTCTGCGCTCTGGCTTTCATTAGCTGTATTCTTCTTTAAACGTATACTCCAGTGCTGTGCACATATCTGAAAGGGGAAGAACTGACTGTGTGATACTGGTTTTGCCAAAAACATCTACTTAGAGGAGAACCTGCTACAGTGGGCCTCTGTCATGATTATGTTCAGTGGTGGGATCCTTCTGGTTTAACAACCGGTTCGGTGATTGCGCGCTGTGTGTGTGTGCGCATTTCAACAAAAAATTACCTTCCGTGTTAGTGCTAGGGAATTAAAACAGCTGAGGCACGGCAATCAACTCTTCCACGCTAATCAGCTGCAAAGATAAAGGTAAGTACAGCGCAGGGGCGGATGGGCGGGCCCAACTGATTGTTGCAGCGAACCGGTTCGCTCCCAGCTGATCGTTGGAACTACCAGCTCGCCTAAACCGGTAGAATCCCACCCCTGATTATGTTGCAGAAAACATGCAGAAGGACGTGATCAACTGTTCCTTCCACACCATAACTATCACAATGCCAGGGCTTCTTTGCCAGTTCTGAAGAGATTCCTCCTTTTGGCAAGATATCACGGCATTGTGAAAAGTCTTTGTTATTTCACTCAGACCTGACAGTTAAAATCCTGAAAAGTATTCAAATCAGAGGGAATAAACTCTCCTTCTAGTGTGCCTCAGCTCTTGCTGTCTCTGCTATTCATCTTTAATCTTCCTTTTAAGTCTACATTTGATATCCAAATGGATTAAAAGTACAGGAATATACATATCAACATGACACAAGCCCCACACAGTTACATGATCTCCGCCCCCACCCTCCCCCACAATCCTTATGTAAACTGGGATTCGATAAAAGTGAACTGAAAAAAACCCCAGTATTTGTAATTCTTTGTCAAAGTATTAACTCCTTGCAAAGATAAAGATGATTTCATATATAAGGACAATCACAAATAAGGACATCACAATGCCCAAAGAAGAATCTGAAGTCCCCAAAGACCCTAGTCTGAAAAACTCTGATCATCTGATCGTTTGAATGGTTCCTCTAAAGATCTACAAGCCATAAGCATTCATGGCCATGTCCTTTCTTTCAGATAACTGGGGTTTTTTTGGGTGGGTGGGTGGATGGGGAGAAGGCTGGATTTATCTGGCAGAAAAAAATATGGGTATCATGAGACAGATTGACTAGAAAAGCTGACATCCCCAATGTCAGTCAAATTACACTATACAACAGCACTGAAAAAGTGACATGACCTTTTTCACACTTAAGACTGTTGCAGCATCCCTGTAGTCACAATATCAAAATTCAGATGTTTGGAAACTGATATTTATAACAGTCATAGTGTGCTGGCATCACACAATCACCTTTTGCAACCTTCCGACAAGCCAAGTCAATGGGAAAGCCAGATTCACTTAACAACTATGTTGCTAATTGAACAACTGCAGTGATTAACTTAACAACGGTGGCAAGAAAGGTTATAAAATGGGGCAAAATTCATTTAACAGCTATCTTGTTTAGCAATGGAAATTTTGGGCTCAATTGTGGCTATAAGTTCAGATCTTCCTCTATCCCATCGTGTTCAAAGAACATTCAGACAGTATTAGTGGTGAATAAGTGAAATGTTGAAAAACTGAAGATATACTCAAACACTCTTAAATCCAAAAAGCAAATCCCAGAAACAATATGTCTATGGAGCTTCTCATTCATCCAGGTCATGGTTGTTCCAAAGGTGCTTTTAAAAAGGCACCTGGATTTTCTAGGGTTTTTTTCTTCTTCTTGAAAACATTTTACTTCTCATCCAAGAACTGAAGAATTGACAAGGTTTCTTGGATGAAAAAAAAAAAAAAAAAGAAACCCACCAGAAAGTCCAGTTGCCATTTGAAAAGCACCTTTGGGACCCAGAAACAATAAGTTAAAGTTAATACTGAATGAAATTCTGGAAAAACTATAACATTAAGCAGTTGGATTGTGAGCATTTAGAAAAATAAATTATTAGTAGAATCCATATCAAAAAGTAATCTCAGATAGCCTTATCCCTCTTTGCAATAGATTTAAAATTCCCTATTAAAGAAAGCAATTATGAGTATAACATAAAATAGAGTGCAAATGTTCACATTTTTGTAGAATTTTTCATCAGCAATTGTAGTAAACAAAGAAAAAATGGGTGGTGAGCAGGGGTGGGTTCTACTTACCTTTTTACCGGTTCGCAGCTCACTTTGCTCATGCATGCGCTCTTCTGTGCAGAAGCATTTTGGTGACGTCGGGGTCGGTGGGTGGGGCCTCCTGCCGGTTTTACTACCGGTTTTATAGAACCGGTGCAAGCATGGGGCAACCTATCACTGGTAGTGAGGTAGAAATGAGCTATGGAGTCTGCATTTATAATGGTTGGTCACACAATCATCCAGATGTTTAGATAGAATGGGACAACTTGCCACAGCCAACTCACTGTGGCCAACCCACCATGGCCAACTCACCACAGCCAACTCACTGCAGGACAACTTGCCTTGGCTAACTCACAGTGGGACAACTTATTGCGGGACAGTTTTTATTTATTTATTTTTATCAAATTTATATGCCACCCTTCTCCCATAGGATAAATAAAATAATGCTAGAACAAGCCAAATTAAAATCCCCAGACAATTAAAACTCTCGTGGCAGATCAGGGAATTTGCTGAAAAAGCCATGTCTTCAAGTCGGCACGGAAAGTGCGGAGGTCGGGGGCCATCCGGAGCCTGGTGGGTAACCCATTCCAGAGGGTCAGTGCGGCCACAAAGAACGCCCTCATCTTGGGGGCCGCCAGCCAACATTGTCTGGCTGATGGCACCCGGAGGAGGACAGTCCTATGTGAGCACACTGGGCGGTGGGAGGCCGGTAGGAGGTGGTTCTGCAAATACCCTGGGCCCATGCCATGAAGGGCTTTTTGGTAAGTACCAGCACCTTGAAGTGGATCCGAAGGGCTACCAGCAGCCAGTGCAGCTTGCACAGGAGAGGTGTTACATGGGAGTAATGGGACAACTCAACCCGTAACAACTTGTGCGGCCGCATTCTGGATCAGCTGGAGGCTCCAGGTGCACCCCAAGGGCAGCCCCAGTTTAACAGTTCTATTTAATTATTTAAAATAAATGTAAAAATGTTTAATTTTTGCAATTCACATTTCATTCTGTTCCTTCTTTTGCATCCTTTATTTAATGATTCTATTCCATCGTTTCTTTGATATTAGTGCAACTCTTGTCCCGTAGCGAGTTGTCCCACAGAGAATTGACAGTGGCGAGTTGGCCGTGGCAAGTTGGCTGTGGTGAGTTGACCGTGGCAAATTGTCATTGACTCACATTTAGAATGGATTTGGCATTTTTATCCACCCATCGAGTCCTTCCCAAGGGCTTTATTGTTGTTGTTGCTATTTATTAAATGTACCTGCTGCCCAAATCCCAGCAAGTCTGGGGAGTTTACGTTTGATTTAGCAATAAGATTATCAGAGACTGCAGACAGTCAGATGAAGTTGCCGATACCAGACAGTCTGCTGGTTTCAAGTTGTGAAAAACACTATTTTTAATCACTTTTACTTTATTTTCAATAAAGCTTTTTTTCACAATGTTTCTCCTCCTTGCCAAGTGGGTAAAATTCATTGCTGCTTGAATAATTCTACGCCAGGTCTATTTACCGCTAACTTTCTTTCAGCATGTGGCAGGTTACTGGTTATGTTTGAAGCAAGCCCTGTGCTGTTTTTATAAATGACTTGGTTGAACATGTAAGGAGAGATGTTAGCCAATTATTCAGGTAACATGAACCCAGAAAAAATGTTTAATACCAAACAAGGCAGCGTCATAATTTCTAGAATCTTGGCAGAATGAAGTGCTCAGCCCTTACTAACCAAAGGATATTTAGCAGAAATATATTATGCTGAATTTTTAAAATAAACAATAGCATAAATGTGAACTAAGTGGACATTTACAGGACATGTAAAAAGCAATGAATCATTAGGCTATGCATAAAATTCAGAAAGGTGCTTTGTTGTGTGTAGTAATATAATCAAATATCCTTTCTTCTGTGTGCTAAAGCAACTACTCCTTTTGCAAAGCATGTTGTTCCCAGTGCTCTGTGCATGCACAGCCACAATTCTTTGCCAGTGATCCTAGCAGAAGTATTTTTGATATACAGGTAGTCCTTGATATATGCGCTTCAAGATGTTGGTTATCACCTTCACCATGGCATAGGGCCTGGGTACTTGCGGGACCACCTTCTGCCGCTGATAGCCTCCCACCAGTCAGTACACTCCCACAGAGAGGGACTCTTCAGGGTGCCATCAGCCAGGCAATATTGGCTGGTGACTCCCAGGGGGAGGGTTTTCTCTGTGGCAGCACCTGCCCTCTGGAACAACTTTCTCCCAGAGATACGGAGAATACCAGATCTCCGGGCTTTTTGTCGTGCCCTAAAAACTCTTTTGTTTCATCAAGCTGGGCTGGCGTAACCCCCCACCCCCCACCCATGGATATTTTAAATTGTAATGTGGATTGTTTTAAATTTTGGGCCAAATTTATATAATTCTTTTAATAATTTTACATTTTGTATTGAAATGTTTTTTATTCTTGGCTGGGCACCGCCCTGAGTCCAGTAGGAGAAGAGCGGTATACAAATTTAAATAAACAAACAAACAAATAAATAAATATATGACCACAATTTGGGCAGTCTTTAAATTGGTCACTATTTAACCCAACTCAATGCTATAACTGGTTGTTAAGCAAATTCAGCATATCCATTCAGTTGTTTTGATGTTTTCTTCTGGAAGCCTCCTTTCTGATGTTCAGTGAATTCAGCATATCCGCTGGGCTGTTGATGTTTCCTGCAAGAAAACAAGCCATAAAGAACATTTTATGAGATAGTTGTGACTTTGAACAGTCCTTAAGCAAGCAGTTGTTAAATGAGGATTGCCCTGCAGCAGCAACTAGATATTCTTCTGAAACCCAGAGGAGTGGGATTTCCTTCATGCTAATTCATCTTTGTGAAGCATCTGTTTCAAATACTTTTCATAAATATACCTAGGCATTGTAGTTAATCACAAGCTGCTGAACATAAAGCAGTATATCCGGTAAAAAAGTTAATATGAGCTATATCAAATTACACCACAGAAGCACAATATCTACTTAAAAGCATCCTGTATTGTGTACTGATTCAGCTGCATACATTTTTAACACCTGTCAGCAAGAGCTAGAAGGAAACACTTCTTAAGCTGACCACAAACTTTATATATAGGAGACTAATATAGACCAGCTAACAGGTTGTGGCTTTGACACTTGGCTAAGGCACACCATGGAAGAGAACCTGTTCCTGGAATCAAGGAGGGTGACATGGTTAGGACAATCTGGGCAAGGGTGCTTTGCTTTGTGCACGTGTGCAAACGTGTAACTGCATGTGACTTTGTAACTAATTAGCAATTCTCTTTTACTTCCTCTAGTAAATTGTACAAAAACAACTGAACCTTATTTCTGGCATGCTCCTTGGGTATGAAACAGTGGTGAAATGCAAAATTTGTTACCACAGGTTCTGTGGGCGTGGCTTGGGGGGTGTAATATGACTGAGTGGGGGTGGCCAACTTTTTTTTTAACTTTTAAAACCATTTTTTCTACAACCTCTTCGGCTGAAGAGGTTGTAGAAAAACCTCTTTTAAAGCCTCTGATGATGCCAGCTGACTTGCCTGATTGGCAGAGGCTTTTTTTTTAAAGCCTCTGACAATCCCAGCTCACTTGTCTGATGGCAGAAGCTTTTTTTTAAAGCTTCTGATGATCCCAGCTGACAAAAAATGTTTGCGTTTCCTCAGTCATGCGCTTGAATTTTTCACACTGGGTTCCCATATCTATCCAGCCTACTGGCCAACATAGATGCTCCTGTGGCTGAAATAATTTTCCTCATGAGAGGTCTATTGCTCATGAAAAATCCTGTTTCTCAGGAACGCACCCCTTTACTCCCCTTCAATTGAGTTTATAGCCTATATTGTCCAGTACTAGATAGCAGATCATCTTGTGACTCAACATCAGAAGTAGACACAAAGAACAGATCCAAGAAGTACTTAATTAATGCAGTAGAAAGCCCTCTCCCCATTTCTGCCCTAGGAGAAATCTGTTGTTCAACCCAAACTTGGAGAACTTCAGATCTTCCTCTAAAAAAGAATCTGTCAAGGACAAATGTAGAGTATGTTTAGCTGAAAGGGAGGCCTTGATAGCTGTATTCAGCTATCTCTTTTTTTTTTCCCACAGAGAAGATATTGCAAACTCGTTATCTGTTGATCCCAAGGTCAGGACTAAAACCAAAAGATAGAAATTACAGGGAAGTAGATTTCTGTTAAAGATTAGAAAGCACTTCCTTAAAGGTAAGAATTTTTGACAGTGGAAGAGACAACTTAAGAAAATGTTTAAGCTGCCCTCAGTCAAATAAGCTACAGCTGGCTTCTGCTTGAGATTGGGGTTTGAACTAGAGACCTGCAGTGGACTTTATCTCGGTAATTCTATGCTATTAGCCCAGTTGAGAGAAGGGATTTCTCTTAATAAAGGCTGCCTGATACAATCATAGAAGCACTCATGGATTTTTGGTATGAATGCAGCAATACCAGGAGACAATCAGACCAACATGACCTTCCCTGCAGCATGTCATGCGCTAGCTGGTTGGATTGGCATTTTTCTATCTCCTATCTCCTGTGCAGCCAACATGATTCATGAGCTAATCAGGGCTTCTTCAATTCTATCTGGTATTAGCTTCAATTTTTGACATTGTTTAAATTCACCTTTTTAAGCACTTAAAAATTCTTCATGGTGATAGTGAAACATTTCAGATTGTAAATTATTATAAAAGACTGCAATATCCAATTGACTATGCAAGATAACATATTCTTTCCTAGCTGTCATTTTATATGTCCCCGTAGTCTTTTCCATACAAGGTCAGCTTCAGGGATCTCTAAACAAGGGCCAGCATCTTCCTTGGTGTTATTCTAAATACCATGTTTAATCATTTTATAACTAAACATTGCCTTCTCTGTAAGAACAAAGGAAAGATATGTGTGAAATGGACTGGATAGACTGGATACATAGGGAGGGGGAAAAAAGAGAGATTTTAAGGAGGGGTTATGATAAAAAAAACTCATTCAAGGACTATCATTTTTAATAAAGGTTATAAAGAAAAGATCAAAAGAGATTGAACAGGTTATGGCATCAAATCATGTTTTTTTCCACAACTAAATCAGTTGGGCCAAATTTATAACTAACCCCTCTGATCACTGACTTCTTCTGATATCCAATCAACTATAGGAAAGAGATAATCTAGAGCACAATGCACATTTCACCCCCCCCCCCCAACTTGAAGGTCACACTTGGCTTTTGAAAGAAATTAGGGAGGGCCATGAGAAACTAAATTTAATTTCATTTTGGGTTAAGAGCAATGATTTAAATTCAATCAATATGTTTTCTCTCTATGTCATGTTAAATTACTAATTTGTGACAAATTTTGGTGAACTCTAAGCCTGATATATTTCATTAGATTGTTGCTGTGAGGAAAGGACCACTATTACTCTGCTTTCAAAGGCATTATGCATCATACCTTAGAGTAGAGTAGAGGCCAGGTGATTCATTATGGAGGGAGGAAACTTTGTTTCCCCAGACTGATGAGAAATTGCTAGCTGAAGTTCTTCTTAAGAACAGTTAACTTTTCTCTGTTAATGGGAGTTAAGAGGGAGAGTGAACAAAAAAGGCTGCTTCAGGATTATCCATACCTTGACAAGAAAGCTTCTTGTGAGGCATTAATGAAAGGCCTTAATTAAATCCTTTTAGAAATGGTGAGAAACCCTGCCATATATTTTGCACCTGTTTTAACCCATAATGCACATTTTGGAGAGGTGGGGGGAAAAAGGATGCTAGCTATACACAATCTTTCAATACTAGGCAAAGGACCACACTGGGTGGGGCAGAACAAAAAATAAGTTAAAAGTAAATAGAATTAAATTCTAGTAATATATCGTATTTTTCGGAGTATAAGATGCACTTCCCCCCCTAAAAGAGGGTGAAAATGTTGGTGCATCATACACCGAATACAGCCATTTTTTGCCTCTCATAGCCCTGCCCTGCTCCTCCCATTTTTGTGAAAAATGGGCCCCTTTTTCACAAAAACAGGGTGTGCAGAAGGTTTGGGAGGCCTGAAGAGTACTCCTGGGGACAGGGGTGGGCAAAACCGCCCCTGTTTTTGCAAAAAATGGGACCTGCAGAGGGTTTGGGAGGCCTGCAGAGTGTTCATGGGGGCGGGGAGGGCAAAAACCATTTTTTTCTTACTTACCTCTTCAAAATCTTGGTGCGTCTTATACACCAGTGTGTTTTATAGTCTGAAAAATACAGTAATTGAATTTCAACACGTTTTAGAATTTGTCTCTTCTATCACATCAACTCTAATCAATCCAAGATAGAAGGTCTTTCATTCATACTCTTTTTTAAAATATGACTTTACTGAATTTCAGAAACGGATAAAATACAGAATAATAGAAAAAGAAAAGTTTAGAAAGAAAAAAGTAAGAAAAGGAAGAATTACAAGTCCAGTGAGAAAAGTAATATCCTTTCTTTTATAATAAACTCTTTGTTTTCTGTCTTCCTCTACATTTGAAGGCTAAGACTCTGCCTACATATCTTTGTGGGAACTGTTGCCTTCTTTTTTCTATCAATGCTCTGGACTTCTATTGCCCTTTCTGCCTCTCAGTTGTTTGTGGAGTGTTTTTGTTTTTAAGTTATTTAATTAAGCTTTACATTGCAGGCCTTAGTGAGTTATGGCACAGCAGTGGTTTTAAATTGGTTTGACTAGAGACAAGTTAACAATTTTGGGGCTCTGGGCATAAAGCACCTTGGCATATAAAGAAGATTTAAATCTTGCAGTGAAATGCACTGTAAGGAAACGAAAAATCCATCTCCTATATACCATCAAGGCAGAGGAAAACATCTCTCTTTCTTTTTCTTTCAAATCCATGACTAGATTAGCTGTTACTCTGACATTTTGGGACCTGTGATGTCTTCAAATAAAGGGTAACCTTCATGTTTTATATCGAAAAGGATAGCAGTTGTTTAAAATAAAATATAACTCATGATGGTAGCATGAAACACTGAAAATGCCAATCTAATGTTACTCTTTCTTTGCCATCACTCAATGCACAAATGTTGTTCCCAGAAATTTTCTTTTAAAAAGCCGTTTTGGTTACGTAGCCCAAACCAAAAAGGGATAATGTATAGGATTCCTGTGTGAGAACGGTAATAATTTCATCCTCAAACATTAGCTATATCAATGTTTTCTAAAGTGTCTATTATATTGTTTAAATGTCAATTCACTATTAAGTGTGTAAATTTTTTGAGGTGTAATAACCATGTAACTGATAGCATCAATTGCACAGTTAAACCCTGGCAAACAAGTTCCCATAATTAGTTGGTATTTACCTAACATCCTATTAAATATAATGAGTTCGATTAATGGGTACATAGGGGCTTTGTTTTTAATGTCAATATGAATTCCTCAAGACGATTTGGGCTAGCTTACATTCGGGAGGCTTAATTGGTATTGAGAACAAGGGTTAGAGTCAGGCAGCACAACTGGACTGGGAGAGCATCTCTTAATGGTTAGGGCATTCAGGGAGCATGTTCCTCTGGCAGGAAAAGCACAGGTAGGCAATTCAATGAGCAATCATAATAAAATGACCCTGGCTGCATCATCTGTCCCTTGAGCACGTCATAGAAGGTGCGGTCTGCTAAAAATTTGACCTGCCACCAAAAAGTTAATTTTATGGGCAAAGCAATATACACAGTCCAAATAGTTATAATTTGCCTAGATTTCTATACTTAGGCCATTTATAGGACAAAGCATTAGACCCAGCTGTGCTGAATACTGCTGAACCCCATTATATACAGGTCAGAAACCATGTACAGTATGTCATTCTTCCACTTAAAATCAATGGAGCTGGCAAGATTCTAGATCTATTTTTTTAAATTATCTATTGGATTCTAGATGGCTAATACCAAGCACTAGGGGTGGTGTGCATGTCAAAAACACTGATCTCCCACCATAAAAAATATTTAAATTGGTATTTCCAAACATGTAAAAAAATCAAATTTATGTTTCCATTGCACAATTAGACCCTAGGAGAGGCCAGGTGAAAATGATAAATTTGTAAAGCCTTCTTGTAAGGCAGAATGGAAAGCGGCCCCCGTGAGTTCCAAGGGGCAGATGAGTTGGTTGTCACTACTCACAGGCTTGTCCAGAGGACTTCCCTGTAGTGCTCCAAAGTAAGCAGTCATTGGTCCATTTTGTACATGAATAACATGTAAGAATAGCCACATGAAGGAAATAGAGCAGAGAAAGGAGTTGCACCGATGACCCTGTTCCTTCTATTATGAAACCAGCCTAGAAGCACATCAAACATTCCAGCAAATATTCTCAGTGACATCTCCACTTTCTGGAACTCCCTTTCCTTGGGCATGTCCCTGACCCTGATGTCGCTCTTATTCCAAAAAGCGCTGAAGACAACTCTCTTTCAATGGGCCTTTGGTTCTTAGTATGAGTGCCATCCACTGCTGAGGTTTTATGGATAGTTAAATTACATTCCTATTTTGGTTTTGTTAGGTATTGCTCAGTCTACAAGATTGAAGTGGTAGATATACAATTGGTTAATATACAAAAAGTGAAGTGATATGAGAAAAATGTTAATTGAACTTGGATATAGAAGGAAGAATTTGTAGAGTTTAACATTCAAGTATTAAGGCAGACTTAGGTCAGACATCACCAGAATTGAAAAGGGGCATGAAAATATTATCTTTTTTTTTAAAATTAGATTTATATGCCACCCTTCTCCAGAGACTCAGGGCGGCTTACAAGGCGTTAAGCAATAGCCTTCATACTTTTGTATATTTTTTATACACAGTCACCTTATTGCCCCCACAAACTGGGTCCTCAATTTACCTACCTTAGAAAGGATGGAAGGCTGAGTCAACCTTGAGCCTCGAACTGGTGTAATTGCAGACAGCTGGATGTTAATAGCAGGCTATTCAGCCGGGTGAGCTATCTGAGGCTCATACCAAGGCCTGCATCCTAACAGAAAGGAATCCCGATAATCTGCTTCTTCCAGAGTCCTTTGAAGCTATTGCACAACCACCTTCTCCACAATCTTCCCCCAAAAGGGAATGTAGGAAACCAGACAAACATTATCTAGTATCATTGGGTCCCAATGATAAGTCCTTGGTGCTCTCTGAGCTTGGTAATGAAATGTCTGCAAAAAAACAACCAGAGGTCAGAGAATACCAAGGACCCCACAGTTCAACACTGGGCTACAAACATTCTCTTCTAATGGTCTCTTGAAGAGGGGGGATGGACCACTGCCTCCTTAGGAGACAATGGAACAACCCTCACTCAGAGAGATATTAACCACCACAAGACCCAACCACATATCACCTCCCAAGAGCCCTTACCAACCAAAAAGAACATGGACCTACCCTAAGGTGGCTGAGCTATATAAAGCACCAAAATCCTGTCCATTTCATCAGACCCAACAGGATTAAACTCCTCCAAAACAACCAAACCAGATCTTCTCCCAGTCACCTCCACAGGGCCTGCTACAACACCAGAGTCCAACATAGGATGAATCTGATTGTTCATTGATACCTTGCAAATATTTCAGTGCACCCCTGTAACTGAATCCCCCCCCCCAAACTAATTTGTCTTTTATTTAACTACATGGATTATATAATTCTACATTTATGTTGTCTTATATTTTATACCACCCTCATCTGTTCCTAATTCATAGCCATGAGAAAGTCTATACAAAAGGGAAAGTATACTTGTCCTTGGGGAAACATCAATCATCACTGGAGATGGCTCTATATCATAATATGAGCAGTCGGAGACTGCAGTAGACTAGGTATTCCCCAAGGCCAGTGCCTTTCAACCAGATATCTTCCAGATGTGTTGGCTCTGCTGGCTTGGAATTCTATGAGTTGAACCCCAAGACACCTGGAGGATAAGTGATTGGAACCCAAGCTGGCTATTATCATGTAATTTGTCTGGCTGAGGTTTCCTCTATTATTTCAAAGAGAAGATTTCTCTCATTTGGGGTTGATCCTTAATCTAGAGTTATAAGAATTGAACCCGAGACTTGTGTCTTTTAAAATTGTTAAAGCCATTGAACTATAGCTTCTACTCAAGATATACAAAGCTGGGATTTTGTTCCTTCCTGCGGCAGAAAACAGTTCACCCTGAAATCTCATTACTGATTTATTCCCTTGCCTTTTAAAATGGTTAATCATTCTTTAATCATCATAACTAGATGTCTTTAATTTTAGAAAAACAGAAGCGTGGATTTAGTGGGCCAGCATAACAATAAGTGCCTCCCATTTGCATATGTGCATGATTGGCATGGATGCAAAATGGAACACTAGGCAAAAAGGAAATGAGGCTACTGCTTTTGCAAACTTGTCTCTGCTTTAATGGATTTATTGATCTTGTTTGTCTCAGGAGATGCTATAGAAATTAATCTTCCAAAACCAATGAAAGGCCTTTCTAAGAAAGTAAAATCCTAGTTTTATTAAAATTGCCCCTACACATGATTTTCTGCCCTTGTACATAATCCTTGCCTGGATGAATATACTCTCTTTTCTTTAGCATCAACAGTGTGATGTTTGGCTTGATGAGTCAGTAGCAAGTGAGATTTAGTAGACAAGCAGTGTGGCTTTCCTCTGTCTTCTGCTGGAGAGCATTTAAACCTCTATTTCACCAGCCTCACCTGGTTGTGGTTTTGCACTTGAGAAGCCGGGCTATCTAGGGATGATAGTTCAACACAACATTCAAGAATTTATACTTCTCCTTGAATGACACAAAAATCACCTGCTGTTTTTGTTTCAGAGTCAACATATGCTGTGGCAATGCACTGTTTCTCTGTGGAACTCTCAAGGGGCTGAAAGACAGTTTTATGGATGAATAGAATTAATTAATTAAGTTGGGGCAAGTCTCATCATCTTCCTACATAACTTTCTGTTCTTAGTTTATTCTCTCAGAGCATCATTTGACTTTTGGCCATATTAGCTGGATGTCTGCTTTTTCTGTGATGAAGACACTAAATGAAAGACCCATGCTATGAAACATTTATTTTTTTAAAAAATATTGGATTTCTTAAGGTCACACAACTCCAGGAAAGCTCTGTATATCGTTTATATCATCCAAGGGAGATTTAAATTATACACAGGAAAAATTGAATTTTATTAAAATGCCTTAGCAACCGTCTGTCTGCATTAGTTACTTACAATGTCACAGGACTGGCTTGGCAACCCCAATTTTACCTTTGTCCTCACGATGCTGAACTTGTTGTATCCCCAAGACATGATTTATGTAACCCACATTTCCCTAATGCAAAACACTTGGCAGCCATAAGAGAATCAGAATGGCACATTACTATGCTGGCAAGAATTCCTATTGCCACACTAAGAGCTGGGCCTCCGTTATGGACTGCTAGTAAAGGAACACAATCTTAATAGTCTTAAATCCTCTCTGGGGCCTCATGCTGTTTTTATTTAAAATATGGCATTTCATTTGTTTAATCTGTGTCCACAGGTTCTTAGTCCACAGGAGTAGTCCTTGATCTGCAGCAGTCACTGAACTTCCTTTAGTCTCCCCTGTTCCAGGCAGATTTCCTGACGGAATGCTCTACATAGGATTACCCTTGAAAAATGTCTAGAAATTACATCGTATTCAGATCCCATTTCTTATTCCAGATAGGGAATAAGAAATAGAAAGACCAAAATCTATATATATAAAAGCAAAAACCACTCATATATTAATCACGAAATCTCCAGAACCGTAAAACCTACAAACTTGAAATTTGCCACGTATGTTCTTCTTGGCTTCTAGGTGCTCATTAAGAAAGGATTTTTCAAAATGACCATCAGAGCATTAATATTTCCTATATTATTATAACACGCTCTGATGCTAATTAGTTCTACTCTCCCTCCCAACTTGAAAATAACTAATATGAAAATAATGAGATAGCATAGGACAGGCTTCTGTTGGGCAAGCCTAATGGAGAGAAGGGGCTAGAAAGCCTGAGGGACAGAAGGGGGATAGGATAGGAGACATTTCTGTGGGTCAAGGCTGAGGGAGAGAAGCGGAGAAGAGAGGCTTCTGTGGGTCAAGGCTGAGGGAGAGAAGGGGAGAGGAGAGGCTTCTGTGGGGCAAGCCTGAGAGAGAAAAGGGGAGAGGAGAGGCTTCTGTGGGGCTAGCCTGAGGGAGACAAGGGAAGAGGAGAGGACGACCATAACTACTCATTAGTATTCAAACTCTAAGTGTCGATTTATCAAGCCCGATCACATAGTTTCGTGGCGGAGCACAGTATTCAGCTAGTCTATGGATAAATACAATTCATTGCATCTTTCCATATCTTTCTGACTTTGCAAATTAGCCTTGCTTTCACAATGTCTACACACTGTTTCAAATATAGCCTTTTGCTTTTAAATTTCTTACCTCTTTTTCAAGTTTTTCTCAACTCCATCTAACCACAGCTTTCTCTGATTTTTACTTCTCCTCAGGTCATTTTTCCTTCACATGTTTCCTTTATGCTTTGGTCCTTTATGCTTTAGTTTCTCTATGTTATGAAATCACCTCAATTTATTTTATTTTTATTTATTTTTTATTTTATATCAAATTTATATACCGCCCTTCTCCCTGGGGACTCAGGGCAGTGTACAGCCGATTAAAAACATAGACTACAAACATTAAAATATTATTAAAAGATACATATAAATTTGACCGCGTAATTAAAAAACGATGACAAACCAATTAAAACATTTCAAAGTGTTAAGCCAGCCCGGCTTGCTGAAAAAAGAAAGTTTTAAGGGCAAGGCAGAAGGCAAGAATTTATATGTTACATTCTGGTTGCTCACCTATCTATTCATCAACATTTATTCAACACTCATCCCTTCTTAACCCAATCCCTTCTTGGTTATCACACACACACTCTCCTCCCTTCCTCCCTCGCTCCCTCCCTCCCTCCCTTTTGTACAACTGCTCATCTCACAAATGTGACTCTGGGCAGCAAATATTAATCTTAAAAACAAATGTTAAAAATATTCGACAGTCAGATTATCAATACTATTTTTAAAAGATTAGGTATTCACTTTATCCTTTTGTTTCTCCTGGTCTCCAACTGTCACTTCCATGATAAAGTAGGCAGAAACATGCATATATACACAGCCAGTATTGTTTCTTTCCACAAACACAATTCCTTACACAGACCATATAATACCCACTACCTTTCAAGTATTTCAAATCTCAAATTTTCTCCATTTTGTCACCTTCAGTAAACATTTTATCAAAATGCCCTAATTCATTTGCTTGCTTTGTTTTCTGCTTATATTTATTTATAAATATACATTTATATTTATTTCTCTTTCCATGTCAGAGACAACTATTTTAGTTTTTCGTACATTAGTTTTCATATCTATTACTGTTCATTGCATTTTTGTCTGTCTATCTAACAATCACTGCAAACTATTTGGGCTTTCCACCAACAAAGCAGAGGTGGGTTTCAGCAGGTTCTGACCAGTTCTGAAGAACTGGTAGCAGACATTTTGAGTAGTTTGGAGAATTGGTCGTAAAAATTTTGACTGGCGCCACCCCATCTATTCTCTGCTTCCCAAGTCCCAGCTGATGGGGTGGGAATGGAGATTTTACAGTATCCTTCCCCTGCCATGCCCACCAAGCCATACCCACAGAACCGGTGTCAAGCTCGCAGCACGCTCGACACGCTACAACGCGATGACGGCAACGAACTAGAAGCCGACGCGAATAAACCAGCATACATGAAAGAGCTGACCTGAAGTTGCTGGGTTTTGCTTGCGTCTTGCTCAGAACGTCTGAGAACCGGTAGTAAAAAATTTTGAAACCCACCACTGCAACAAACCCTACATTTTCTGCATAGAAAAATACATGCTTATTCACACCCTCAATCAACACAATTCTAACATCTCTTCGAGCGTCTTTACATTCCTACTCTATATATCATTTAATGATAACAGTATTAAACGACCAATGAGGCATCACACATTTATGTTTTGCTCCCTGCTTAGCATCAAACCATTCTCTAAGCATTCCATTTATTCTCATGGATTTTTTTTACCTCCAATGTAGAACACTCTTACTGCATCTGGCAAGCAATTTTAACTTGTTATTTGTGCAAAACAATCCATAATTCAAGCTTACTCACTTTATTGTACGTTTTCTTTAAAACAACAGACATACTTTCCCATTTACCCATTTCTCAGTGGCCTGTTTGAAGAGGAACAATCTGACCTGTACACTCCCTGTCTGATATAATACAAAATGTTGTTTCTCATATTCTATTCCTAAGGATATTCTACTGGATACCTTCCAGATTCCCTTAATCAACCAATCCCCCTGTAATTTTACAGACATTTTTCCTCTGTTTTTTTTTCAATACATTGGGAACAATTATAAAATTCTTTCTGTGCTAATGTAACCTTCACAAAACTAAACAAATTATACATTCCATAGGCAAACCACATTTTAATGCTTCTCCAGTTACTCCATCTATACCTGTAACTTCACAATTTTTCAACATTCTGACAACAATTATGACTTTTTAAAAAAATCTTTTCTTTATTTTTCTTGGACACAAATACTTGTAATGTTTGCTTCAATTCCATCCTTCAACATATCCTTATCATTCTCATCCAAATCTGAATAATAATCCTTCCAGCATTTCCTCACTTCTGATTCATTCCAAATAATTTAATTATCATTATTTTCTATTCCATTGATTTTGCTGGAGGCTCTTTTTCAAACAATTTTTATTTTCTTCAAAATTGGTCTATATTTGCTTCCATGTTCTTCAATTGCATAGTTTTCAACTATCTTTTTGTTGATTCACATTATAGTAATAACTCTTATTTTTAAAATTAAGTTTAATGTATAACCACAAAGAAGAATACACAAGGGAAAAATAAAAACAAATGGGAAAAAAGGAAGAAGGCAAAAACATACAGTAAAACATATGGAAAATTATTGACCTCTCAGTTAAAATAGCAGAAGCATAATATTATTTCTGCTATTAAGATTGCTCAGAGTAAAGTATACAATGACTCTGGTCATTTAAATCAGCAATTTATACTTACCTTTATAACACTGAATCAGAGGCTACTGAGGAAAAAAATCATTTTTTTTTCAAGCAAATACCTTTTCCCATGATCAGTTATGATTAAGCAGTTTATCTCCCATTTCTGTTCCTCTATTTTGGGAGGTTAAAATAGGTGGTTTGGTTGAATGTAGAAACAGTGCTTGGTTTGGTGCAGCTTAAAATTTTGGAGCATATTTGGGTTAAATATAGATTTTTTTTCATTCCTTATATTAAAGTGTGTCATTTAGGCTGTTATGTGGCAGCTGCAGAGGCAGGTATGAAATATTGGGAAAAGATTAGGCCCTTTTAAAGAATTGTAGACAGGTCTGTGATCCATGCATTTCTACCAACTCTAAAACAGCTTTCTGGAATCAAAACTAAAGTATTTATGTAAAAATGCACCTCACTAATTATTCACTGATTTAGTACTAATTTTAAGTTTATATATCAATGTTTTAGTATGATTTTTATTTTGCTTTTTATAATTTGGCTAGTGCCCTTAAATACTTGCTGGAATAAAGTAGAGTAAAAACTAAATAAATAAATAGTTATTCTGCCCCATGAAATTGCTGCACTCTGAAAGCCTCCTCAGAGATTTCTTTTCAAATCTTTGATGATGATGAGAGTGACTTTATAAAGGACCCAGTCTGTGTGGCAAACTCACTTTGGATCCTCCTCTCCCAGGGAGATTCCTCTACAGTTGAGCCTACAGTTAACCTTCATTTTCCTTTAGCATCAAGAGAAAGTTCAAGCTTTTTAGAATATTCTTTTAGTTGGTTACAGATTTGCTGATTTATTTAATATTAATGGTGGCTTTTCAAATTATTAAAAGTTGATTTGGGTGCCATCATAAGCTGTCTTGAAATTATTCATTGTCTAATAAATCAATAAATGTAACACTAGGAAGCATCCCTAGATGACTAAAGTATTTTACGGGGAAAAATGTTTATTCTTTAGGAATATAAGTTTGTCTTCTTGTGAGAGAGCACTTTATACTTAACAGTTTCACGCAGACATTACAGAGATTTGTATCTGTGGGTGGCCATTTATGCTGAGCTGTTATGGCATCAGACAGCAATAAAAGTTGTAAATAGCCTTGGACAACTGACTCTCCTTGTTCCTTATACCTCCCACAGGAATAATGATGGCTGAATTCAAGCCACATTTGCACTTTTTTGGGTGGCCAAATGAGCTCAGACCATCTTTGCAATAAGAAGGATGAATACGTATTTCAAGCACATATGAACCAACCTTTTGTTGATACAATACTTTTATCACTGGAAAAGCTCTTGTAGTTTGTCAGTTGAAGAGACAGTAATCATGTCTTGTTTTATCTGATTATAAACACATAAATGAACACAGAGAGAATAATCTGATATTTTTAGATATTGAATAAGCAATGCTTATTCAAAGCATTCAAAGCATGCTGGCTAGGGAATTCTGGGAGTTGAAGTCCACACATCGTCAAATGGCCAAATTTGAGAAACATTGCAATAGACCAGAGGTCTTCAAATTTGGCAGCTTTAAGACTAGTGAACTTCAACTTGAAGTCCACAAGTCTTAAAGCTGCCAAGTTTGAAGAACTTTGCCATAGACCTTTACTTCAATGAATAGTGGTTTCACCTGAGGTAATAGTGATTTCACCAGAGGTAAAGGCCTATACCTTATGCTTTAGGACAGGGCTATCAAACTCCCGGCCCACAGGCTGGACGTGTCACATGCTGGCCATGCCCACGTCCAGTTTAGTGAAGGGGAAAACAGTCCCGATACATCACGTGACACCGCTGTAACAATGTGAATTTGACACCCCTGCTTTAGGACAAATCCCCATATTTGCATTTCCCTACAAAGAAGCAGTTTTAATCAACTCTACGGATACTTGGGGGGGGGGCGGGCGGGATAGATTTCCAATAAAGGAAATAAAACATGTAATGCTTTCTTGTTGTCCCATGTATTCAAGAAGATAAGGCTCTAGATCTAATCCATGAAGAATAGTCAGATCCACTTCAGCTTCAGACTCAGGCACTTTAAATGCCGAAGCATTTGATTAGCTTTCCTCAACCTTGGGGCCTGTGGGTATGTTGGGATTGGATATTCTGGGAATTGTTGTCCCAACAACTCAGAAACCCCCAGATTGAAGAAGACTGCATCAGAAAAGTAGAAAGGAGAAAAATACAAAATTCAGTATGTTTATTAAATTTCATGAAAAACATTAAAATACAAACTAGTATAAGAGGAAAAGGGTCAAAGGGGAAGAGAATAACAGGACAGATTTTAAAATGACAAAAAAATTACATAAAACCAATATATAACAAAAGTGACCTCTGACTTTTTCCAGTACAGAGACAATAATACAACCCAGCAACCTCCCTGTAAATTTAAATGAATAATTCCAATCACGTGTATAATGCTGCCCTTTGACTACATGAGCAACGAGTAAGAAAACCAAACACGTTAGACTTGAATGGCAGCCAGAAAGTCTATTTTCTCTTAGCAATCTTCAGGGAATTCTCAGATGTATCCATCTGTGTGATTTCAGTCCTACTCCATTCTGTATTTTTGAAGAAGCCCAATTATTTTGCATTCTTCTCCCTCAAGCTATTTTCCAATTCATTTCTGCTGTTCTAGCCTCAATGAATTTTTGCTCTAATCCTTTAGTGATGTCAAAACACTCATTTTACAACATCACAGGTAGACGTCAGCAGCACTGCATGGTGTCAGGCAATTTCCTGGGAGGTTCTCTCTCTCTCTCTTTCTCTTTCTCTCTCTCTCTCTCTTGCTCCTTCTCTCCCTCCCTCCCTCTCTCTCTCTGTATGTGACTGCATGTGTGCTACAGAATCTTACTGCCAGCATATGACAGCCTTATGTCTTCTATAGGCCTACTTTAAGTCATATTGCCCCAAATCTGTAATTATTTAGCAATAATGTGCTGCCGCAGACATATAATTCAGTCTAGCTGATGGATCAAATCTCCAAATAGCGTATTCTCCAACATTTCTCAAATGAAAATAGATATTCTGTATTTAGTTTTATAATAAACCATTGGCTACATGGAACAAAGAACAGGCCACCCAAGGACATTTCTATCCTAAGGCTCAATCACACATCATTTTAAAAATAAATATTATTATAAAATGTAAACCTCTTTGCTACTTAGAAATGTTTTTAAGCAATCAGCCAGTCAGTCAATACTGGGAACATCTTAATATCTTAGCAATCATTTTGCTTTTAACAGAGTTTTCCCAGAAATTATTCCTCTAAGGCTACTATTAGGGATAAGAAGATGATGTCAGCAAGTTCATGGAATCCTAGGATGTCAAAGATCTTGAAGTTCTTCTAGTCAGGCCTGCTGTCCAGGGGAAGATTCATTCAATCATCCCAAACAAACAGCTATCAAATAACTCTCGGGACAGAGCACCTATGGCTCCAAGAGGCAAGCTGTCCCACTGCTTCATACCTCTCACAGTCAAGTAGAGGAAAGGAGATGGGGGGTTGTTGTAAAGTTGGGAAATATGGTGTACAGGAGAAAAGAAAACAGACAGACAATTTCGTATTTTTTTTACTTAAGGGTTATACTATTGAAATTATAACAAAAGATAATACAGTGGATGTTAAAGCATATCGGTTTAGATCAGTGGTGGGATTCAAGTAATTTAACAATCGGTTCTCTGCCCTAATGATTTCTTCCAACAATCAGTTTGCCAAACTGCTCAGAAAGTTAACCAGTTCTCCCGAAGTGGTGAGAACTGGCTGAATCCCACCACTGGTTTAGATGTTAATACTTGTTGATATTTTTTCTTGTTAATACTTGTTAATATTTATATGAAAATAAAAAAAATTGTGTAAAAGATAGAGGCAAATAATATGGAGTAAGGAAAATGGAATGTAATAATTATGAATATGTTTATCTGTATTGAAATGTTAGATACTCAAACACCACATCATCCACATAATGATATGCATAAATTTAAAAAATAAAATAAAAACTTGATGGAAAGAAGAAATTCCTTCCCACTTTGAGCTTGGATTTCTCACTGCCCACTGTGTCTCATTTAGGAATATTGAATATATAATGGTGTTTTAAAATTCAGAAGTATAATGATTCTTTAACTTCTTTTAAGTTCATGTTGTGGATAACCTTGAAATCAGAGGTTTCTGCTAGAATCATGATTTTCAAACTGCTGCACATCTCTACAGCTTTAGCCTTAGGGGCTACCACAGAATTTGCATACTAGCCAGAGGTTTGCTCATGGCAATACTACAAAGGAGAGCAGTTCCTTTGTGTTGCTGCAGTGGGAAGGCTATTAAATGGAAAGTCTTATTCCATGAAAACCATTAGATGATGCTGTTCCTGGAACCAGGAGTTGAGCAGAGAGACATGCATGCAAGAGGCTCTGGAGTTTCTATAAACAGAGCACTAAGTTATGGATCTTCTCGTGTATATCCTGTACCACTAATTGCTAACCTTTTGGGCTTAGCATGTCCAAAATTATGCGTAATTTGACAGCTGGAGTATCCTCCCTCCCCCTGAATAAAAGAGAACCAATTCTGTACATATCTGTGTATTTTTAAAAAATACAGTCCAATCATATATAGTGCTATGCATTATATAAACAAACATCGAATAATTACAAAAATGAAATACAAATAAAACAAGCTTTTTGGAGGCTCTGGTGCAGTGGTGAAATTCATTTTTTTTACTACCTGTTCTGTGGGCATGGCTTGGTGGGCATGGTAGGGGAAGGCTACTCCAAAATCCCAATTCCCACCCCACTCTGGGGCCAGCCAGAGGTGGTATTTGCCAGTTCTCTGAACTACTCAAAATTTCCACTACTGGTTGTCCAGAACCTGTCAGAACCTGCTGAATACCACCCCTGCTCTGGTGGCATAACCCTCTTGCACAACTTCCAGAGGCTCCAGAGGCCATGTGAGAACAGACCCCATTCTTGTTACAGTCTCCACAGCCTCTAAAAATTGCATGGGAGCAAGGCATACTTTTGAGAATAGTGTTGTTAGGTATGGGTGAATGCTGGTGATTGCCCAAAATGTTGTGACATGTAACCTTTGATTTAGTAGCTACCTGAAAGAAAGAGTCCCACCCTCCCAATCTGACTCCCAAGTCAGATGACTGATGCTGAAAATTTTGAGAAGTTAACACTTTTTGGGAAGATAACCAAGTTGGTGAGGCCAGATTAAGCACAATTGGACTAGATGGATGACTAGACTGTGTTAGTCATGGTGGCGCAGTGGTTAGAATGCAGAATTGCAAGGTAATTTTGCTGACTGCTAGCAATTTGATCATGACTGGTTCAAGGTTGACTCAGCCTTCCATCCTTCCAAGGTCAGTAAAATGAGGACTCAGATTGTTGGGGGCAATATGCTGACTCTGTAAACAGCTTAAAGGTAAAGGTAAAGGTAAAGGTTCCCCTCACGCATATGTGCTTGCTGTTCCCTACTCTAGGGGGAGGTGCTCATCGCCATTTCAAATTTGAAGAGCCAGCATTGTCTGAAGATGACTCTGTGGTCATGTAGCCAGCATGACTAAATGCCAAAGGCACATGGAATGCTGTTACCTTCCCACCAAAGTGGTCCCTATTGTTTCTACTTGCATTTTTTACATGCTTTCGAACTGCTAGGTTGGCAGAAGCTGAGACAAGTAACAGCAGCTCAGCCCATTACGCAGCACTAGAGATTCAAACTGCTGAACTGCTGACCTTTTGATCGACAAGCTCAGTGTCTTAGCCACTGAGCCACCACGTCTCCTTGTAAACAGCTTAGAGAGGGCTGTAAGGCACTATGAAGCAGTCTAAGTGCTATTGCTATTTAAGGCAGCTTCCCCCTGTTTTTTAGCATTCCAACATCTAATCGAGTTCTATTGCTAAATCCAAATATTCCCCTCTGGATGGCAGTAAGAGAAAAGGGCAAGGAAGAAACATTTTAAAAAAATGTGTGCTCACATGCACACACACAAACACTGGTGGCAAGAAATTTTGCATGTTTAGTTAGTCTCATGATCCTTTAAAAAAAGTGTGAGAGAGGTAACAATGGATTATAGTACACTAGAGGAAGCATCTGTGATTAATTGTCCAGATGCAGAAAGAGTTACCACATGACTATCTGCTAAGTGCCCTACATCAAACCCCATGGCTTATCTCTCTCTCTCTTTCTTGCTCTCTTTGATGCTGCCTGACTGTATCTGATGTATGACAGGAACAGGCCTCAAGACTGCTATTTTTAGAAACAATTGCAGACTCCCATTGTATGGTGTTATCTAGTAGACCTCTGAAAAGAGGAGGTGAACATTAAACAGGCAGAATAGCAAAAAATTGGTCATTAATTCTTCGGTCACAAGCTGATTTGGTTGATAAGTAAGCATTCCATCCACATACAACTGGAAACTTGCCATCCTTCTCCGATTGCTAAAAAAGGTGATGTAGAAAAAAGATTGTAGCCAATCCTTGGGAACCAGGGGTATCTACATGGTATGACAAACATGTCATATGATGAAAAGAAATTGAGCTTTGATTCCTCCATTGTGGCCATCATCTTGAGTTTCTTTTAATCACTCCTTGTTGGACACCCCTAATACTATGTTTCCCTGAAAATAAGACCCTGTCTTATATATTTTTGAATCCTGAAATAAGCGCTTGGACTTATTTTTGAGGAGGTCTTATTATTTTGGGGCACGTAGAGCAAGATGGGGCTTCTCTTGCCATCTTACCTGATTTCCAGCTCTGTGTTTAAATATTTTTGGGGAGGGCTTATTTTTGGGGGAGGCTTATTTTAGCGCATGCACTCAAAAGCCTGATTGGGCTTAATATCAGAGGATGTCTTATTTTGGGGGAAACAAGGTAGCAGCTAAGAAAATACAGTGTTCATACGAGTGTATGTTTGTTTGTGTTTGCACATAGGCTCAAGTACACACATATGCATCTAAAATGGGTACGTAGTGTATGATTCTTGACCGACTTTCCATTTAAAAACTCTGGATTGATGGAAAGGAGAATACCTGTGTCATGATATATGGTATCTTCCAAATTTCTTGAGACTCCCATTTCCAGGATCTCCTACCAGCTTGATCAATGAGATAGCTGAGATTTTTTTTGAAATTGCAATCCCTATGAAAGACACTAGTTTATGGAAAGTTGATGAATTGCCTGGACAATTTTTGTGGAAAAAAACTATTTTAAAATCTAGTTTCCAAGAGCTGTAGAAGGGTGCAGATGGTTGTAGCCAAAATCTTCCACCTCTCCCTTTTTCTTCTTTTTTCTGTTTCTGTTGCTCTTATTCAAAATTGGTACATTAAGCCTTTTTGGTGCATTGATTTTTCTTCTCATTTCTTATGCAGTCAAATTCTGAGGGCCTCTGGAGGCCTCCAAAAAAGGGCTAGGAAGCCATGTGAAGCCAATTCAGCCGAGATCATTTGCCCAAGACAGAGCTTGCATTTCATCTCACGCACAATGCTTTTCAGTCAAATTAATTCACACATTCGGCAAAGAATTGTCCATTGTTAAATTGAGAAAACAATTGAGGTACATAATTGTGTGAATTGGTCCTTGGATTTGCATGGCCACCGTTCAAGTTCCATGAAAATACAATTCAAAGAGGGAAAAAAACAGCATAAAACATTTGGCCAAAACATATATGACACTGTTCGAAGTGATTTTGAGATTTTGTTTGGGACTGTGGTATTCAGAGGATCGCAGGATGGTCCCATCCTAGTCTGAATTCCAATCCTGCTCCAGGCAAGGATGATGGTGATGGCTTCCTTTATCCCAGTACTCAGTTCATAAATGTTCCTGAAAATATTTTACTGGAGTTCACACACCCTGCTTACTTGTCCTTAATTTAGCCATGGGTATAGTCCCAATTTTCTGGGAATGCATAGGCTGGGTTCACACAACATGTTAGACTAAAATCCGATTGGCTACTTTGTGGTTTTGATTGGTGTGTGAAGAGAGTCTGTGAATCTTTTTATTTTTATAACATGCCAGATCCACTCTGAGTTTATATATGCTATTGAACATTCTAAGGTTTTTTTTAAAGAAAGAATATTGTTTACACTAATGAAAGAATAACCTTTGACAACGTATGTACTGCCTAAAGAGCATTCAGACAATGAACTTGTAGAGAAGTTTAGTTGTAGTTTTGATATCCATATTTGAACAAAGGAAACACAATGCAGAAAGTATACATGGTATAAGTAAATAAAACCTTTATGCTGTAAAGGGAAAGCTTTATTTTAAAAAGCAGGTTCAAAGTTTAAAGTGATATGAGTAAGCATGTTTTTCACCATTGGACATGTAATATATTCTCCAGCAGAAAGGAAATCAATGGCACAGAATTAAAAGTGGGGGGGGGGGGAATTCATAGTTTTATGAAGCTTATGCAAGTGAAGATTATTGAGAGCAGGGATATTTATCATTTTAAAAAGTTACTTAAGTCCCAGCTGTGTATCCCATAGAATAAACAGCATTGGATGTTCTCCCTGGAGAACAATTGGAAAAGAAACCGCAACAAAATTAAAGGGCGAACTTGAACTGCCTTCATCCACATGAGTGATGGGTGAGTTGTACATATTTAGATAGTTCAGGTTAAGGAACTGGCAAAGTAGTTAATACAGATTAGGACCCATTTCCCTTCTGTTAAATTCTGTTTTAAATATGAAATGCAATATATTTAAGCTAAACAACAACTCTTATCCAAACACTATAACATCATGTCTATAATGTTCAGATTTTAGCTGCTCTCAATGTCTGGCAAGTGAAAGGGCCCTTGTTGACTCTGAGAGGCAGAGTAGTCTTTTGGGAAAGGGATATAGCTACATTCTCCTCTCCTCTGCCCCCTTTCTGTATTTTCTGTTTCCCACCAGGAGTAATAATAATTTGGTCTGCAAATATGTATGGAACATTTTGCCTTCCTATTTGTCTCATGTTAACAGTTCACCCCCATGGACCTTCATAAATAATAATAACCATATTAGTACATATGGTGTTTGCTTTGACTTCTAAACACTTGGCAAATATTCCCTGATTACTAATCCTTTGCATATCTTCAGTGAACCAAAACTCAGCTTTGCTACAGTTATGATATGTGACAGCAGCCATTCTCAGATTTCATTTTGGGTAGGGTAGAACAAGAACAGGAAAAAAAACCCGGAAAGACAGAGGGATAGAAAGGGAGGGAGGGAGGGAGGAAGGGAGGAAGGAAAGAAGGATGGAAGGCTGTCACTGTTTCAGACCTCTGAATGCAAATATTTCGAAGGTAGTATTCCGTACTCAGCAGAAGTAGGGGAAACTGGAATGTGGGGTCCCCCACAAGAGACAACCATGGAAGCCACAAACAATATAATATTAAGAGAACAACTGCCTCAACTGATAGTTATCACAACATTGTAAACCTTAAGCCACCATGTGTTCCAATTATAAAGTCAGAAAGCAAATAATGTTCAACAGTTGCAATATTCAATCTCTACAGATATTTCTAATTGTTGGGTTTGTTTGTTTGTTTGTCAGATGTACCAATCCACTCTTATGGAGGGCTTCTCATTTTTATTTATCCTTTACAACCCTTTGCTGATCAGCTCTCAGAAAATAGTACTTCAGGACAAGAAGAATGTAGCACAGTAGACTCGGAGTAAGAGATTCCAGGATATTAACAACAGGCCAACATTTATATCAACTTATTAAGGATGGTTTCACTGCACTGGTTGATCACCGTTTTGTCACTCAGGGTTTTGACCCCACGTATTCCTATATTAACCTCTTTTGTTTAAGTCTAAACAAAGATTCAGCTGAACATTCAATTGCTGGGGTCATATCTCCATTTGGGCTTTTCAAAGTTGAGGGCAGCATGATTTGCTAATGACAGCACTTTAACCCTCAGTACTATTAGCCAAGAAATGACAGGGTTACGTCAGATAGTCCTGCAAGATTGACCAGCTTTTTATGTGATGCTGGTTACAAAAGAGAGAGAGAGGTATACATATACTTTGATAAACATGAATGCTGTATTTACTGTAAAAAGGACATGGAGGAAATCATCTGTAAAATCAGAAGTAGCTCAGATAGATTACAGAAAGAAGCACAATTCCTGGGGAGGTAAACTGATTTTCAGATATCTTTGCATGAATCAAGATAAGAATGCTGTACCATTCACTCACTCATTCACTCACTCATTCTTTTGAATGAAGATCAATGTATCACAAGCCAGTTTCTATGTTTTTCATAGTAATCATGGGTCACTTTTATCTCAGGCAATTATACTCAAATCTATGGATCTGTTACCTTTTCATGCATGATCGATGGCGCAGTAGTTAGAGTGCAGTACTGCAGGCTACTTCTGTTGACTGCCGGCTGCCTGCAATTTGGCACTTCAGATCTCACCAGGCTCAAGGTTGACTCAGCCTTCCATCCTTCCCAGGTGGGTAAAATGAGGATCCAAATTGTTGGGGGCAAATAGGCTGACTCTGTAAACCACTTAGAGAGGGCTGAAAAGCACTGTAAAGCAGTATATAAGTCTAAGTGCTATTGCTATTGCTATGATCATTTGGTATTCCCATTCAAGTTTGAATGCACATAGTTTTCCTAATTCAGTCACTGCTGAAACAGCTATAGAAAGTGAAGGATCACATGCATCTTGTTGCTGGATCTACCTTCCTTTCTGATATTCCTGATGCTTTGCATGGAAATACAGCTAATCCTCAATTTACAACAGTTCGTTTAATGGCCGTTCAAAATTACAACGGCACTGGAAAATGTGACCCATGTCTGTTTTTCATAGTTACAAGCTTTGCAGCATCCCCATGATCATGTGATCAAAATTCAGATGCTTATTTATGACCTTGGCTGTGTCCCGGGGTCATGTGATCACCTTTTGCAACCTTCTGACAAGCCAAGTCAATGGGGAAGCCAGATTCACTTAACAACTATGTTACTAATTTAACAACTCCAGTGATTCACTTAACAACTGTGGCAAGGAAAGTCATAAAATGGAGCAAAATTCACTTAACAAATGTCTCATTTAACAACAGTTATTTTGGGCTCAGTTGTGGTCATAAGTCAAGGACTACTTGTGTTGTTCTGTAATATGACAGCCTTATGCAAGGGAATTGTCTGAAGCAATGGTTTTTTATATTATAATGTAGTATTTGCCATATCTTTTATTGGAATGAAATTAAGATGAAATTAGAAATGAAAATAACTTTAATTACAAATGGCATGATTCAGTCTGTTGTAAATCCCCCGGCATAATATTGTGCCATGAAAGTGCTATTTTCTGATAACTATTATTAAAATTAATCTGCTTCCAGTGCTAATGCTGCAGGCATATATTGTCTTGCAGATTCTCTTGGTAGGTGCTGAAAGATGCTCGGAGCACATTGGGCTTCTGCCAGAAATGCCAACAGACTAGCACAGGGAGGTTTCCAAAACTGGATGCAATAACCATTGTTAATAACCCACTTCAAATATATTTTTGTCATTTCCTTGTTTTGCTATCCTGTGCCTCTGAGGGAACATTCTTCTTCCCATATTATAGAAGGAAATGTAGAGGCTCTTCTTGCTGACCCAACTGGAGTAGATGCCTGATCGATGAAAACCAAAGAACGAACACTATCAATGCACATAATTATTTAAGATTTTCCTTTTTTTTGCAAGGCATTAGTTCATAAGCAGTGTAGGTTGTTCTTGGTGCAAAGTTTTCTTTGCTTTACATTCCTGCCTTTACTATGTAATCTGTTTTTTATAGTTTATTTGATTTTGTTTTAAATGAATCTCTCTCTCACACACACACACACAAGTGTACCCCGCTTAATAGTACATAGAATCTTGATTGCCCCAGCATAGGAAAAAAATGCACAAGTAAAATAATATCTGGCCTCTGTCCCCAAACCTTCTGGAAAAGTTCCATTTGAAGATTCTGGTTCAGAAAGTGAGTGGAACTGGAGCCAAATGTACTGCTCATGAGTCATCATTCCAGAGAGACAGGTTGGTCATGAAAAAAAATCAATGCCTTAGAAACCATTTGCTTCTCCTGATATCAAAGTGATCGAGCTAAAACCAATGGAGAAATGTAGTCCTGAAGGTAACTGTGCCAAGCCACAAAGGGCCTTATAGTTTAAGCCTAGCACTTCAAATTGCTCTTGGGGCTGATAGGAAACTATTGTAAGGTTCAACAATATTCATTCATCATTCATCATTCATTCATCATTCATCATTCATTCATTCAACCAATCAACCAACTAACCAATCAATTAATTCTATCAATTTATTTAACTACCCATTTCACATTCATGACTCTAGGTGGCTTACAATAAAAACATTAAAACTACAAAAAAAAAAAAAAACACCCTCTCTCTACGCCATACAGAATAATAGCTGTGATATGTGATCATATATTACCATTTGTTCCTATTATTAATATTACTGACTGCAGAATGCTGGGAGTTAAAGTCTGGACATCATAAAAGTTGCCAAGTTGCCTCTAGGAAACATCTAGTATGTGATGAGCCTTTGTGTCATATTAGTATTCACAAACCCTCATGGCATCTACTATTTCCTTCCCCAGTAGCCAGGTAGAAGATAGAAGATTAGGATTGGAAGAGGCCTTGGAGATCTCCTAGTCTAATCCTCTGTTTAAGCAGGAGACCCTATACCATTCCAGATAAATGGTGGTCCAATATCTTCTTGGAAGCCTCCAGTGATGGAGCACCCACAACTTCCAGAGGCAATTAATTCCATTGATTAATTGTTCTCACTGTCCGGAAATTTCTCCCTATTTCTAGGTTGAATCTCTCTTTAATGATCTTCCTCCCCTTACTTCCTGTTCTTTTGGTGCTTTGGATAATAGGTCCACCAAATCCTGTCTGTGACAAGCCCTCAAATATTGGAAGACTGTTATCATGTCACCCCTATTCCTTCCCTTTGTTATTCTAGACAACCCCAGTTTTTGCAATAGAGAAACTCATAATTTGCAATATTCTACACAGGGAAGTGTTGCAGGATCCAATCTTGGTTGGTCACCGGGACCAGAGGTTTTGTCTTCTGAGCTTTCAGACTCATGCTGGAGCCTATCTTCAGGGAACAGTGGAGGCTTCCAAGACTAGAGAGAAGTTCCCTGAAGATGGGCTCCAGCACGAGTCTGAAAGCTCAGAAGTCGAAACCTCTGGTCCCGGTGACCAACCCAGATTGGATCCTGCAACATTATCTGGGGACACATATATTCGCCTTCATTCGACAGGGAAGTGTGTTCTGGGACTGCAAGACACAGAGTTGCTTCCTTTTTTTAGCTGTTCTCTATCTCCAACTCCTTTTCTTGAATACCCAACCCAGCTTTTGTACTGCCACATTTGGGATGGAGAGATTTGCAGAATATCAGTTGAATAGAACATGGTTTGTTCATTAAAAGCACATTTCCTGCCATCTTGAGTCAATGTATTGATTTTTGCTTTAAAAGAGCCTGACTTGTTCAAATACTTTATTACAATTAACCCTAAACAAAAATGAAATTAATAAAGAAAAATTAACTTAATATCCATCTTTAAAGCACAAATGGAATATCTGAAGAGTAGATTTGTCAGCCATAATATTGTTCATAGAGTAGACTTTCACTGACATTTTAGAGCTGAGGTGGCACAGTGGTTAGAGTGCAGTACTGCAGGCTACTTCAGTTGACTGCTAGCTGCAGTTTGGCAGTTCAAATCTCACTGGCTCAAGGTTGACTCAGCCTTCCATCCTTCCGAGGTCGGTAAAATGAGGACCCAGATTTCTGGGGGCAATATGCTGACTCTGTAAACCACTTAGAGAGAGATGTAAAGCACTGTGAGGTGGTATTCAAGTCTAAGTGCTATTGCTATTTCTATTTTCTAACTGCAATGATTGGCAGACTGGAGAAACCTACCTTGCCTAATGAATTATTTCCCCAGAATACATTTTAAATGCTCAGACCTTTTAGTATAAATTCTTTGATTTAATTTTTAAATTTGGATAAGTTTTACTTTTTGGAGACAAACTGTGCCCAAATACTGCTGATTTTTTATTTGTTAAATAAGTTATTTGTGCTTTCAAATATTAAAGCAGTAAGCTGTTCCAAATGTCTGAGGCCTGAAGGATGAGGAAAATAAAATAAAGTATAAATAAGTTAAATAAAATAGGGGCACATTCTGATTCATACAATCTGATTCTCCTTTAATGCTTTGCAAAATTAATATCTCAGAAATATTTACAGTATTCTTTCATAAAGTTCTGTAATAATCTCATGTTTTATATACTTGTATTTTGTGATGTAATAGCTGCAAGTCCAAACATTCCCTCCTGGAAGTGCCCAGCTCAGATGACCTGTCCTAAGACGTGTGGTTAAAATGTCATGGTGCTCTAATTCTTGCCTATTTCACAGTCCCAAATAAAGCTCAGCACATGCAGCATAATTAAAGGGCAGATTCGCAGATAATCCTGTAGAATTCATGATCATGCATATTTTAATTTTTATTTATTATTAAATTTATATGCCATGTGTGGTGCGGTAGCCTAGAGATTGTGAGTTCGATCCTAAGTAGAAGCAAATATTTCTCTCTCTGGGCACTCTGGGAATATATCTGCTGAAAAAAATTTCACATTGGTGACAGGAAGGGCATCCGGCCAGTAAATACTCAGCTCCATTCAGTTGACCAGACTCCATCCTGCAAGGGATTATGGAGGTTGTTAAAAGAAGATGATTAAGTTTATATGCCACTCATTTTGCAGTCATTCTGGGAAGTTTACAATCTGATAAAATAAGTGTACACAAAAGTCAAGATGGATCCGTTTCCTCTCAGAATATTTCATTTTTCTAAAGATCTGAAGAAAGAAACTGATATGTCAAGAGTGCTCATTCTAGTGTATATATGTATACACGTGCTAAAGGCATTCCTTTAAGATATCTACAGTATGTTTAGTACTAAGGGTAGAAAACATGTGACTGTTCAGACATTGCAGAATTACGGTATAACTCCCTGCAATCCTAGTCAGCACGATCACTGGAAAACAAATGATGGGAATGGAAATCATCAATGAGTAACATCTGGACAACCACAGTTTCTCACTTTTGCAAGAGAAACAGTAATTTATCAGCGCCATCAACAAAAATAGTTGTTGTAATAGACATGAAAACTTTTAGTCAGTTTCAAAGAATACTTGGACCAGTCATAGATTGATTAAAACGAGGGAGGAAGAGGTTAGGTTAGGTTATTGAGCAGAGTAGTTTACCTTAATTCTACACAGTCCTTAGCCAAAAGGCAGACTCTCAAAGAGTATTCTTACCTCCTCAACTTATTACAGTTGAAAAATATTCTGGTCTGGTTTTTCTAATCTTTCTCCCTTGGCAGGTTCTGAATCTCATGTCTACAATGTGATCACACATTCCCGAAAGCACTGATCTAGCTCTAGCATGGAAGAAAAGATAATTCAAAGATGATATCTCTGGCCCTTCAAACATTCATGGCACAATTTGAAGATCAGGACAGGAGACATCTATTGTTAAAGCAGCCAAATGGGTCTGTCTTCTTCTTTTGGCAGAGTCACAATCTTTTTTTTCCCCTACCGTTCTTAATTTGAAAGCCTTGGGAATAGAAAGGTAATGAAGATATACTGTAAAACAAAAGCTTTATTATTATACATTATTACTCATTGTTAGCAATGATCACTTTCCAAATGCAGTAACATAAACTTTATTAATTGTCTTGCAAAATCAGCACCATCCACAAAGTTGCCTGCCGACTTCTTTCTCTCGATCTTTCATCAGGTATTGGCTGGAAAATCAATGTGAAAAAGATATATTGGCAAGAAGAGTGAATATTAATAATCAAGCATTGGCAACCACTCAGAAAAACACTAATACCTAATTTCACAAGGAATGTGGATGTGAATGTTGCCAACAGAAAGGCAACAAAACGTTATTGTGGAAAAGCCATTACTGTGGAGGGTTTTTTCTGGCCTACAGATTTCCTTGGGAATCTGATCGTAGATACATCAACCTGATCTGTGCCCTGCAAAACAACAATCTAAAGAGCCATCAAGACTCCTTGAACAAACATCCACATTGCAGAAAGGAAATATCCTCATGAAGGAAAGAGAACTGAACTCCCCATCAAAATAGTCACACCATGTGCAAATATTCAAAGTGGGCAATTTTATGCTATATGTACCCAAAGGTGCTTTTCCAGAGACAACTGGACTTTCTTGTGGTTTTTTTTTTAAAAGACATTTTGCTTCTCATCCAATAAGCTTCTTCAGTTCTTACTGGATGGTGGGCAATGGAAGTATTTATATTGAAGGAAGAACAAGGAAGTCCAGTTGCCTTTTGAAAAAGTACCTTTGGGACAACCATGACCTGGATGACTGAGAATCTCCATAGACATTTAGCAATATTCACATGTAGTCACACAGGAAGTGCCTTATTTGATACCAGCATTGCAGTTTTTAACTGAGAATCTAGTCTATAGGCAGTTTGTGTTAAGCCACTTTCCAGGTTCCAGCATCAGTGTTTGGATCTGAGAAGGGTATGACCTATTCCCTTTCTGTGGAGGAAGGATAGAAATGGTTACATCCCCCTTCCCTTGGGGAGTGGGGACCTGTGCACTTGCACCTATGTTGATGTAGCTCATGCCAACTGGACTCTGCTTAATAAACTCTTACACAAAGTTCTGATATGTCACTCTAGTTCAGTGATGGCTAACCTTTTTGCCATCACGGGCCAAAAGCGGGGGGAGCGTGGTGGGGTCACATGCACACGTGCCTGCATCCATAATTCTATGTGTCCTGCCCCCCCGTGCTCCCCCTGCTTTTGGCACGTGATGTCACGATGGGCCCAGTAGGCCTGTTTTTTGCTCTCCCCAGCAAAAACCAGGCCTACCTGTCTCCTCCCTTTCTAGGAGCCCAGGGAGGGCAAAAACAGCCTTCCCAAACCACCCACCCCCAGAGGCCCTCCGGAGGCCGGAAACAGTGTGTTTCCTGACTTTTGGTGGGCCCAGAAAGCCCGAAAATCAGCTGGCTGGCACACACATGCATGCCAGAGCTGAGCTTGCATGCCCACCGATATGGCTCCACGTGCCAGCTGTGGCACCCGTGCCATAGGTTCGCCATCACGGCTCTAGATAGATACAGAGCTCATTGTAACAGCATTGCCAAAAAGGCATTAAGAGCTGCTAACCTAATCTTGCGAAGCTTTTTCTCCAGTAACATTGTACTGCAAACTAGGGCATACAAACCTTTGCTAGACCAATTCTCAAATACAGCTCATCTGTCTGGAACCCGCACTACATATTGGACATTAATACAATTGAGTGAGTCCAGAGATATTTCACGAGAAGAGTCCTTTACTCCTCTGCTCACAAAAGAATATCTTATGTCACCAGGCTTGAAATTTTGGGTTTAGACAACTTAGAACTACGCTGCCTTCGGTCTGACCTAAGTATAATACACAAAATTATCTGCTAGAACGTTCTATGACTATTTCAGCTTCAACCGCAATAATACACAAGCACACAAGGTAAGGTAAACCGCTCAAAACTTGATTGCAGAAAATACAACTTCAGCAACAGAGTGGCCAATGCCTGGAATGCACTACCTGACTCTCTGGTTTCTTCCCCAAACCCCCATACTTTAACCTTAGACTGTCTACTGTTGACCTCACCCCATTCCTAAGAGGTCTGTAAGGAATGTGCATAAGCGCACCAACGTGCCTAACTTCCCTGTCCTACTGTCCCCATTGATTCGTATCCTTACCCTGTATTCAAAATCATGTTTATATTTATATCTGTTATCTTATACATATTTGACAAATTATTTATATATATATATATATATATATATATATATATATATATATATATATATATATATATGTAGGTCTTTGGTTATTTGGGTCTTCTCCCACGTAGAATTGGAAGTATCTTGGCGACGTTTCAATGAAGTCTCATTCGTCATCTTCAGGCTGGTGTTCTCGGCTTCGTGCTTCCAGGAGCAATGTAAGATTGCAGCTGTCTCTTCCTTTTAACTGCTAGTGGGGGTGTGAGCTGATTGGTGGGAGCTTGGCTGTGTTCTGATTGGGTGGAGGTGTGTTCTGATTGGTTAGGGGCTTGGCTGTGCTCTGTCGGGTGGGGGCTTGGTTGTGCTCGGCTTAGTCTGAGTTGCAGGGGGATTTGAGCTGGTGAGTTGCGTTGTTGTTGTTGTTTGGCTTCGTGTTTGTGGTTGTGAGAGCTTTTCATGGTGGGTGTCGGTCTGATTCATGTATGGATTGGAGGGCTTAAAAGTGGCTAATGATGCAGCTGCGGTCTGGCTTCTAGTCCTTGGTCGTGCCTCATTATCAGTGTGGGCACAGCCAAGCCCCTAACCAATCAGAACACACCTCCACCCAATCAGAACACAGCCAAGCTCCCACCCAATCAGCTCCCACCCCCACTAGCAGTTAAAAGGAAGAGACAACTGCAATCTCACATTGCTCCTGGAAGCACGAAGCCGAGAACACCAGCCTGAAGATGACGAATGAGACTTCGTCGAAACGTCGCCAAGATACTTCCAATTCTACGCAGGAGAAGACCCGAATAACCAAAGACCTACATACAAACACCCGCGAAAACCTCAGAATATATATATATATATATATATATATATATATATATATATATATATATATATATATATATATATATATGGAAGATAAGAAAGGCTGGGATCAGAGGCAAAAGCTGTTGATTTTCCTGGTGATCAGCTTTTCTTTAATCAAAACTCACAATCAGAAATTGCAATGAGCAGCTGTGACAGGTGCTTTGTTTTTCACTGAAGTAAAAGGAATGGACTTTCTTTTTAGCTTTGGAAACAATAAGGCTAATAATGTAGATTTCATAAGAACGAAAGGGGCAAATTACAGGTTACATGCAAATGCTTATAATAAATGTACATGACATACAAATGTGTGCAGTAAAGTCCTGGTACTTGTTGGCTGGTAATAAACAACAGGCTCAGAAGCTAGTGGCTTAGAGGGGAGGAAACTTAATTTTGTTTCTGCCAGCTGCTTTTTTGAACAACCCCCCCCCAAACCACTTTTTTTTAAACTAATGAAGATCGAAATGGTATGAGGCAGGAGTCCAGTAGAGAAACACAAGGCAATGATGCTGAGCCTCGAGCTGTAGTGTGATATATATTCTAAGATATCGAAAAGATGGAAGAAGATCGTGGTCGGATGGCAGCAGCTCACTCATTTCTCTTATTATCTCTTAATCTTCATGCTGTGTCAGCGTACACCATGTGCCTTCTGCTTGATGGCATGGGGGTTGCTGTGAAGAATTAACCTGAAGAGTCAGAAACTAAGGAATTTCAGACTAGATAATGCCATTATGTTAACACTGATCATATGCTTTCAAGGGCATTTAATGAATGACCAGGTAGGTGTATGTGAAAGTAGAAATCCATAGGATGGTGATAGTTGCTCCAGTAATCTGACAATAGCCATCCTCCGGTAAATGATGAAAATGAAATAATCAAGGATGAGTCTAGAGAAAATTGTGCAGCGTTCTGAATGAATGTGATCCACGGAAAATTATTCCATTAGGTGACATGAATGGATGGGCAGGAACAAGATGGGAGAGTACAATAAAAGTGATTGGCCCATTCAGAGATCCAAGAATGGATGAGAATGGGACTGCTTAGGCAAACGTCTGATTGTTTCAAAGATGTGGTTTAAGTGTAAGTCTATTCATATGTACACCTGGGAAAGGAATGTAAAATTAAAAGCATGACTGATTTTATGGTTTATGATGAAAAACTGAAAAAATGAGAAAGGATTCAAGGGCAATAAGAGAATATGGGACAGACAGTTATTTGGAAATATGAAGAACAGATCTGGCGAAAATATGGGATTGGAGGAAAATAGTGAAAGAAAGTAGAAGTAAAACAATTGTAGGAAAACAAAGTACATATCCTATATGAGTAAAGTATTGTGAGGGGCGGGGGTGGGGTAGGAATTGATCTCCTAATAGGATGAATGGAAAATTGATGCAAGAAAAGAGAATATGGAGGCCATTTGAAACAGATTGAAAAAGAAATGTTACACAGAAATGTGTAGAATCCTGTGTAGAACACGAAGTCTGAAAAATGATTTTTGGTGGAATGTTAAGAGTTTATAGACATGGGGAAAATGCAAATATTAAAATGATTTCTGCAAAAAAAAATCAGAGCAAGGTAACATTTTTGTTAAATATGTACACAGAGTAAAAGATAGCTGTAAATAGCGTAGTCAAGGGAAACAAGAAATAGTTAAGTTGAAAAAGGGCAGAGAAAATCCAGAGTGATTTTAATGCAAATAAAAACATTGTTTGGAAATAGGTGAAAAGCCTAAAGAAGGAGGTTCTAACAGAATGAATGGAATTAAGAATAATGTGGATGGAATGGATTTGGGATGAAACTGAAATTAGAAAATGATGGAAAGAGTATTTTAGAGTTATAACTAAGAACAGACATGAAACGAATGCTATAAATGTTAGCTGATTGGGAAGGATTAAATGAATTCCTTCACTTTACAATTGGTGGGTATTACAGGTTCTTTTTAAAATCATGCCCAATTTGATTGACCCAAAGTCAAAAAAGACCCTGGACATGTGGTTTCTCTATATCTCCCTATAATGTTTGGGGAGATGTTTTATTTTGTAAAAACAAATATATAAAGGTGATGCGAGTGCTTCTTATATTCTGTTCTATTGCTATCTCTATACTATTAGTATGACAATTACTATTACTACTACTATATTCTATACTATTACTATGTACTATACTTTATTACTATTACATATTATTCTATTACAATTACCTACATACCACCAGTACATTTTATACAGTGGTGGGATTCAGCCAGTTCGCACCACTTCGGGAGAACCGGTTGTTAACTTTCTGAGCAGTTTAGCAAACTGGTTGTTGGAAGAAATCATTAGGGCAGAGAACCGGCTGTAAAATTACTTGAATCCCACCACTGATTTTATACTATTATTAGTAAGCATCAAGATTTCTTTCTTAAACCTATTCTGTCATAATTCCCCTCTCTCTGAGATTCATTCTTTTACTGTTTCTGGGCAGTATGTAGAGCTCTTGAACCTTTTTAATACTGTACTTTGTCTTGCTATCCTTCTTTTTCTCTCTCTTTTGGACTTCCTACTGCTTCTGAGGGAAAAATGCCTTCTTTTGTTTCGCTGCTGTACTCAGTTGGCTGGTGGCTGCAGAGCTCCAAAATACGGGTCCCCAACACCCATGTGAAGCTTGCTGTTTAATGGGCAACTCCACAGTGCTGACACTGGGGAAAAGGCTCAAATGGGAGAGGAAGAAGGCAACCTAGCAATTTTGTTCAAACAGACTGTTCTTCCGCAGTGGGGAAGCTAGGAGACCCGTTGGTGGCCTCTAGAAAATGTATATTTGCTTGAATGGCCCAGAGTTGAGATTCCATTCTCTGAATGGCTGAGACCATATGCTGCCATCTCTGGATTCCCTACCATGAGAGAGGCTTTTCCTAAACTCAGCATAGGAATTTATTTGCCTGTTTTAGCTTGATGTGCTCCTTTTCGCCCGCCGTGAACTTCAGCAGTTCTGTTCTCTACTAGGAGAAGGATATGCTAGCCTTTTAGAAGAAGCTAGGACTTATGCAGTGTTAGTGAAGTTATGAGTAATTCCAGTTTGTGCTGCTTTGAGCTTCTTCTTCTGCCAAGATTTCCTAGACTACTTAGACCGAGGCAATTCGTTGTCATCTTCCAAGTTTAACATCTTAGGCAAGCTGGACCTAGTAAGGTGACCATGTGTTCTTACCTTTGGGTATAGCTACTAAGAGAAACCATTTGAAGAAACTTCTTGTTTTTCCTGAGATTGCCAGACATTTCTGGGACATTTGGGCTATTAATTTTAGAAAAGGAGAAACATCTGCTGGATAGGAATGAAATTCCATCAAATGCCAAATATTTGCAGGTGATCAACTGATCGATCCTGGAAATGGTTACTCCTCTAGGCATCTGATCTGAAAAACTGACCAAAGCAAGAAGGGAAGAATTTCTTCCTTCTTTCCAGTTCCTCTGTAGATTCATAGAATTTTTCTAGCATTTAATCAAAGCAGCAACAAACCTAGCCATTGTGTGGAATGAATGTTGAAAGAAGCTAAAATGGCTGGCCATAGAATGTGCTTAGCCCAGTTTGGTGTATAGAAATAAGTGTTGGATATGTGAGGAGTTAATATACAAGTTGAATGCAGTGGAAATGGGATACTTAGAAACTATGTATCATAAAGCAAAATGAGATAGGGTCCAGAATGAATTCACTTTGTATGGAAATATAAACTGAATAATAAAATGAGTGACAAGTCTGAAAAAGGAACCTATGGGCAACTTGGTCATATTAAGAAAATGCTGAGGGTATGAACTAGACTTACTTAGATTTTCTTTTATCTCTTGCCTTTACTTACTTACCAAGTAATTCTTTTACTTACTATTCTTTTACTTACTATTTTACACTCCTATACTGCACTTTGCACAATGTTGCTTACTTGCCAAGAGAATGGGCATGCCTGCATTCACGTATTTCTAAACTGCACTCGGATCACTTCACATATTTACAACCTGAAAGACTGTGCACTTTGCCCATTGCAAATGACAGACAGGTATGCATCCAAATGCTGGGTGTAAACTACATGGACAACACTATGACTATGCATTTAATCTACAATCTCCATTTTGAGTTTGACTTGAACGACAGAGTTCATGGATGAAATCTCTGAGCAAAGTCTGGGACTTTCTTGCTTCTTCTCCATGCCCTGTGCTCTTTGTAAAAAACTTGCCTAGAGAACTCAAAATCCTATACACATTTTTGCCTGTTAAGGGAACTGGCCTACCTTAGAGATGGAGATCATGTGGCATCTCTGAAGATGCTATATTTATATTTTGCCATATACGTGCACTATAAAAATGATGTGGAACAGAAGTCTGGTACATTTGCCTGCCACAATTATCTGCTTTGGTTGTGATGGATACATAACCTATGCTGTTAATCCTTAGCACAAGAAGTCAGCCTTTTATGTAGATGAGACTGAAAGCTCTGACAAGGAGACTTTTCCCATGATACAAAAACTGAGAATGGAGGAGAAACAAGAAACTTGATATAGTTAGAACCAATTCCAAGCCATCTATTTGTCTGCCAGCAACCTCCATTGTCTCTCACAAGATTTATAAATGCATGGCTAGGCTCATTTAGGATACAGGCCTGAATCACAATCATGCTTACAATATTATTGTAACAGGAATATCGACTCCAAGAGATGGAGATTTGTGGCAGAGCTACATATTACTGAACAAATACCACAAACAGAAGAATTTCCAGCACTGATTAGTTTCAGCTCAGCAAATAATAGTTCTGCTGCTCTGGGAAGTCTGTGGCCTAGTCTTCCATATCATATTTTAACAGAGTATTTTAGTTCTTTGATTTCTAATTTTCCAGCCGTATAACAATTTTGGAAGGTTGCTGTGGTTTTTTTTTTTCCTAATGTATAGTAGAATTAAGCAAACCATTGTCAACTGCAGCTTGCAAATTGAACTGAAAGACTTTTTGATTTCTGCTCTGAAAGATCTGGTTTATTAACACAGCCCTTTCCTCATCCCCTGACTCCAACCTCACTGCTCTTCCAATGTTATTAGTTATTACTTAATATCTTAATATGGTAAATCATGCTAATACTTACATAAATAGTGGAATTCATATATATTATGAGTTAAATGCTTCTGTTTTTTTCATTCATCAAAAAGTCAAAAGAAGCTCGTTTCTTTCTGCCTTTCTTTCTCCTAATTTATCATTGCACTGCTTCTTTGAGCAAATGGAAGCATCTCACTTGTGGGCTACAGCTATAAAGTCAATGCTGCATGAAGTGGAACTAAAACAACAGCAGTAATAAATATCATTATGAAAAAGAGGAGATCAGTCAGGCCAGAAAAGGTGTGACTGCAGGAAACTTACTTTACAGTTGTCATGGGACCTAGAGAACAGAAGGACAGTATATTTGATTGCCTAAGACAGTCCCAAACCTGCCCATCAGCCAAAAAAATGAGAATCACCAATCACATTTCAAGCTAGAACTGTAGGAAAGAAGTTCAGCCCTGCCAGAAGTGATCTCTTGTCTGTTTCTCCATCCATTTCCTATCCTTCATGTGTTTTGTGGGTCTGAGGATGGGCCTTCATGCTTCTTTTTTCATTGATATGAACTCCTCCGGGGGGAATAGCTATTTGGAAAGCAGAGTAATTCTTTTTCAGTAGTCAAAATGCTTTCTTTCATCTCTATCTAAACATTATATCTGGAGGTAAAATCTGGAGGCAAAAAAAAAAAAAAATCCTATAGATGTGAGGCCATGACTGCACCATGTCCAGTTTAGTATATGGTTGGACTTGTTTGCCTGTCTACTTGCATATTTGTTCTTTCATTTATATTAAGAGCAGATAATCTGAAAATTGTCATATGTTTTATGCTGAAATTTCTTGCTCCTTGGTGTCTGATTGAGGATTATGGAATTTGAAGACAACCAAACTGGAATAGCTGATATTTGAGGAGGCTAAAGAAACCTTTTTTATTTTATTTGTTTTGCCTTCTTTGCTTCTTCTCCTTCTCTTAGTGACTTCTAGACAATAGCCTTCCCATCCCTAAAATTTTGCAATTCCAATTTAAAGCCCAGTCAGTATTGTTCTAATGACAATCAAAACCTCTCCAAGTGCAAGACAATGAAACCAGTCTATTCAATCAACAGCACAGACTGCCCAATGGTAAATCTTGAAAGTCTGTCTTGAAAGTCTCAAGCCCTTCTTCTAGATTTGATTTACTGTGCAGTAGACTCTTGGATATGGCTCAGCCGGTGTAGTTATTATTAATGAAGACAAGAAAGAAGCCAATTCTAATAAAAGAATGTCTACTGCATGCTAAAGATTATTAAAGATGTATTAGGGCTCCAAGGTTTAAATTCCAGGCTTTTTTTTCCCTGCCATTCTACTTTAATGGACACTAGGCCATTCTGGGTCACAGAAGAGGGGTAGCTTTGTTGGACTAATGGTCCTCGCTAATCTGAGAACTGCTGGCCCCTGCTAGGCCAGCTTCATTTTCCTTCAGACTGATGCTTCTGAGATCTAAATGCTGGCAATTGCTAATAGAGTAGAGTGCAGTTAATGTCAAATTTGTCATAGACATAGTGGGAGAAAAGCACCAAGAAAGAAAAAGAAGTTTTATCTCACAATTGCACCTTGCATTTTCCAAATATTAGAACTTCAGGGTCTGAAAACCATTGTGGACAGTTTCTTTTCAGTACCTATTCAGTAACATTAGAAGATATTTCCCATTCCAGTTATCCTGAGCAAATTTTATCCTCATATGTTCTGTTCTCTTCTGGTCTGCTAATAAATACAACTATGCTAAGAGCTAAATTTGCTGTCATTTCAAACGTGGCTCTTTTGCCTGAGATTTTGTTGTTGTTGTTGATGATGAATTTGAGTTCAGATATCATAATAAAGCCCTAGTTAGACATATGGTAGTTAGGATGGGTTCTTCACAAGTCATACTAAATCATAAATCATGGATAAATAACTAAAATGGCCAAGTTTATACAACATACTGTAAAAAGTGCTTTATTTTTATCATTGCTTGACATAAAGGCACATAAATTGTGCTACAACACAATACAAATACCTTATTTAAGGGAACATTTCTTGTGTCAAAGACCTTGCTTATTTCATTTTAAACCTTTGTTTCAAAAGACAACGAAGTCTTGAGAAGGGCTACCATCATGTTGAAAGAGTAGGAAACCAAGTCCTATGAGGAACATTTAGAAGACTTGGGTGTATTTAGCTTGCAAAAGAGAAAGTTCAAAGGGGACATAATAGGTGTTTTCAATTATCTGAAGGGCACAGTGTAGAGGTTTGGACGAATTCTCATTTGCTCCAGAAGGTAAGACTAGAACTAATGGGATGAAACTTTAAAGATGTAGACATAGACTAAAACCAGGAAATGGTGAGTTCTAGTCATACCTAGACATGAAAAACGAGTTGGTGACTTTGGACCAATCACTCTCTCTCAGCCCAACCCACCTCACAGGGTAGTTGTGGGTAAAAGAGGAGGAGATAGTATTAGGTATGTTCACTGCCTTGAGTTATTTATAAAAATAATAAAGCGGGGGGGGGGGGATAATAGAAATGTAGATGATAGATAGATAGATAGATAGATAGATAGATAGATAGATAGATAGATAGTCTCCAGCCACCTTTTTGAAATATGGCTTTCAAAGCTGACAGATAGATAGATAGGATAGATGATAGCTAGGATAGATGATAGCTAGAGATAGATGATAGCTAGATAGATGATAGAGATGATAGATAGATAGATAGATAGATAGATAGATAGATAGATAGATAGATAGATGATAGTTAGATGATAGATAGATAGATGATGGATGGATAATAGGATAGATTATAGATAGATAGAGTTAGATGAGAGAGAGAGAGAGAGAGAGAGAGAGAGAGATATGATAGATAGGTAGTAGGTAGGTAGATAGATAGATAGTTTATAGATAGATCAAACTATTAGTCAGTACTAAAGATTTCTTCATAAACTAGTTTTTCCCCCTTCACTGAACATTTTAAACAAGAGGATGGATAGTAATCTTTGGGGGATGTAATAGTTTGCAATAGTTGATGCTCTGTTAGGTTCCTTCCAATGCTATAATTCCAAGATTAACTAGTCCAGTAGATAACTTGCTTTTTGTTCAGTCTCAATTTGATGATTACTGCATAAATAAGCAGATATTTAGAATTGGATCATCCCAATTCTAACCCTGATGCATTAGAGCAAGGATGAGTAAATTTACCTCAGTACATTTGGTGTGTTGCCAGAATGCAAGTGCAAAAGGTACACACTAAGCAGTCAAAGGATCTGATTGGAAATTGAATCTAAAATCTGATTTTCAAACAATAACTAAATTGGTTGGTGACTCATTACAAGCCTTTTTCAGTTTAGCAATTTAATTCAAATAGGGAAAAGAGTGTTTTGTGTGAGAGAGCTTAGCTGACATATTACAAAACACAAACTGCTAAATGGCAAATTCCCCAATCCCCTCCCCCTCCAAAATCCCTTGAAATATGTTGACTTAACCATCTTAGACAATGGAGCTTCATACGTAATTTGTTCAGTTCAGCTGCCCAGGACCACTATTGTTAATAGGCAGCCAGATAGCAAAGGCTGATCCGCTATTTGTTCAATAATAGTGAACAGTTTTAACCTGACATGAACCTTCCTAATCATGACTCATTCGTTCTGAAAAAGGAATCCATGCAGTTCACTTAAAGCACCTTTAGAAAGAATATGCAGCCATTTTAAACCAAATGCTACTTCCAGATACCTTTCATGCACATAAAATGGATGGTAACCAAGATGTGAATAATTGTTACTAAATCTCACACGCTCGGGAAACACTGCAATTGGTACACCCATCGTTTGGCCTACTGGTTGAAGTGCTGGCCTAGGAAGCAGGAGATTGTAAATTCTAGTCTTGCCTTAGGCATGAAAAACCAACTGGGTGACCCTGGGTCAGTCACTCTCTCTCAGCCCAATCTACCTCACTGGGTTGTTGTTGTGGGGAAAATAGGAAGTGGAAGGAGGATTACCGTATATACTCAAGTATAAACCGACTTGAATATAAACCAAGGCACCTAATTTTACCACAAAAAAACCTGGGAAAACTTATTGACTCGAGTATAAGCCTAGGGTGGGAAATGCAGCAGCTACTGGTAAATTTCAAAATAAAAATAGATACCAATAAAATTACATTAATTGAGGCATCAGTAGGTTAAATGTTTTTGAATATCAATTTCAAAGAAAAACAATAAACTAGCTCTGTAAATGGAAAAGAGGATCAACGAAAACAATACGGTATCAACAATAACTTTAAAAGTACTGTATATGAGTTGGGTAGCTATATAAATTTGTTTAATAAATTCAGTGGGAAAGGTCTTTGGGGATTCCAGAATTTACATGGCACTAACTGGATTTTTGATCTCTCTTTTATTTTGAGACATAATAGACTAGTTTTACACTATAACTAAATTACACAAGAGAATATAGTATATATACCAAAAATAATTTGATAACAATTTAATCTGATACATTGGGTTAAGTGATGTAGGGCTTGATCTAATTTCAGGCAAGTTCAAGCTTCTTTAAGAGATACCTGCATTCTCTCTCTCTCTCTCTCTCTCTCTCTCCCTTCCTTTTTCTTTTTCTTTTTCTTTCTTTCTGTCTCTTTCTTTCTTCTCTCTCTCTCTCTTTCTTTCTCCCTCCCTTTCTCCTTCTCATCTGGCATGCTTAGAGCTCCACTATTGATTAGCTTAGCCCAGGGGTGGGCAAATGTGGCCTTTACAACCTGTGGACTTTAACTCCCAGAATTCCTGAGATAGCCAAGCTGGGAGAATTCTGGGAGTTGAAGTCCACAGGTTGCAAAAGGGCCACATTTGCCCACCGCTGGCTTAGCCTAAGCAAGGATAGCTAGCAGCCAATAAGCTCTCAATTACAATAAGCTCTCAACTCAAGCTCAGTGCACATGGGATCTCCCTAAACAGTGAGGATTTCTTTGTTTCTTTCTCCCTTGAAGCCCCCCACCCCACGCAGCCCATTTTTGCTTCCAGGGGGCTGCAGGAAGTCTTGCTAGGCACCCTCTCATGCCCCTAGCAAGCCTCCCTGCAGCCCCTGGGAGCCAAAATGGGGTGTGTGTGGGGGCACTGCACCGCCCCATAACCCATTTTGCACTTAGCAAGCCTCCCTGCAGCCCCTGGGAGCCAAAAAGGGGGCTGGGGGAGGGGCACCACACCCCCCATGCCCCATTTTACCTTTAGCAAGCCTCCCTGCAGCCCCTGGGAGCCAAAACGGTTGCAGGAAAAAAGGCATTTTTCCCCTCACTCGAGTATAGGCCAAGGGGGGCTTTTTTTTAGCATAAAAATGTGCTGAAAAACTCAGCTTATACTTGAGTATATGCGGTAGGTACATTTGCCACCCAGTGTACCTAAGACAAGAAAAAAATAAAATGAATGAATGAATGAATGAACAAACAAACAAACAAACAAATATGCAAATGTGTTTCTTGTCACACTTGTGACTTCCAAGTCTAAAGCTACATGTGTCAAGATTAGACAATACTCAAGGGTAGTGGTTGATCTCTTGAGCGTGGAAGTCAGGGAAGAGTAGAATTGGTGGTCAACAGCATGTGGATGGAGTTCCATTCCAAAGCTGCACATGAAATGCAACATCTTGCAGTTGATGTTGAACAAACAACTTTAAAGACAAAGAATCCAATGGATCATCAACAAATCAAGGTGACAAACAGCTGTCCCTCAGCACCATTGTTTGGACACATACTCACAGGAAGGATTGCAACTACTGTGAGCACTAAACTCTAGCCCTGCCAGGTAATGCAGAAAGCTACCATGGCCGTTAGGATCAAAAGTCGCTAAGGAACCCAGAGAACTTCCCTGTTTAGTTTCTTGCATCAATTATCTACTGTATCAAAGCAATGTCAGTTGCTTGGATATAATCCCAATCCAGATTTCACTTTCTGAGCCACTTTATCCAAGAATGTAATAGTTGAGACTGAGCTGCCACTGGAAAGATCTTCTGATCAAGAGCTTTGTCAAGAAAGCCTTTAGAACTACTTTCTTTAAACATTCAGGGACAGAACTTGTGCTCAAGAAGGCATTGTTTATATCCCTTAACCAGCAGACCAGCTCCAATCTGGCCAGTTTAATCAGCCAAGAAGAGCAAGGGCCAATGTCAGGTTTCAAAGTCATCTCAAATAAATTGCATTTCAAACAAAGTCTTTGATGAAAAAAACTCTTATTTATTAAGCACAAACATTCTACTCCGACTCATCACAGCCAACTCTGGCTTCCTCAGCCAAAACCCTCCTTTTCCTCTCCCCACTCCTCTGCACTCATTGGCCAACTTCCCAGTCACTCTGCCCCTAATCTACTGCTCCCACTCAAAGGAATTTCGCCCCTCCCATCCCATCTCCTAGGTGATATTCTCTCCAGGAAAAATAAGTAGGTGAAGAGTCAACCATCCCTTTCCAGATGCCTCCGCTTCTCCTTCTTATGTCAGTATTAGAGTAAGTGCAGCATGAAATGCTGACAGCCAAACAATTAAGCAGTGGCCTTCATCCTTCCTATATCCTTGAGATATAGAAGCTAAAAACAATCCACATACAACTCTGGAAAGTATACAAAAGCATTGCTGCCATTAACATGATAGGTAGTCCTCAATTTACAACCATTTGTTTAGTGACTGTTCAAAGTTATACAGCACCGAATAAAAGTGACTGGTCCATACACTTGTTAACCATTGCAGCATCCCAAGGTCATGATATCACCATTTGATACCTTCCCAGCCAGCTTCTAATAATCTAAGTCAATGGGAGAAGCTAGATTTGCTTAACAAACACGTGATTCATTTATCAGCTGCAGCAATTCACTTAACAACTATGGTAAAAACATCATAAAATCAGGCATGACTCCCTTAACGGCTGCCTTGCTTAGCAGTGGAAATTCTGCTCCCAATTGCAGTCATTAGTCAAAGACTACCTGTCCTGTATATGGGTATGTCATCAGGAATCAATCTTCACTCATTCCACTTCACACGAAGTATTTAGTCTCCAATGTTCTGCATTAGTCAGACCTCACTTGGACTTCTATGCCCAGTTCTGTGCATCTTGATTAAGACAACAACAAGAAACTAGAACAGATGCAAAGAAGGAGGATGAAAACAATCAGGGAGTAAAACCAGATCTTATAAGGACACACTGAGGAAGCTATGTATGTGTAGCCATGAAAACAGATACATAGCTGGGGGAAGGTATGATAATATTTCAAAAATACTTCTAGAGGGCATCACAAAGAAAATGATTAACATCTCCTTTTCATCTGAGAGCGCGGAATATGGAATAACAGACTTAAATTGGAAAGTATAAATTCCAGTTAAACTATAGGAAAAAATGATTAACGGTGAGAACAGATTGAAAGTGGAATCTATTATTAAATAAGGTCATCTGCACCAGAGATGGAGGTGTCCAAGTCCCCTGCCAGGGAAACTTAATTCTGGAATCCTACACTGAGTTTAGGGCTGGATTCAATGACTTCACTGGCGTTTTCAGCTCTATGCTTTTAGGAACTCACCATGCTTAAGAGTTGAGCGATTGTTACATATATTTTGGATTTGTTCCTTAAAGACTCTGGGCAGTGTACAACCTCGAACAAAATAAAACCAAACAACCCATAATAATAAATATCTAACTCAGATCAATACAAAAACAAACAAACAAACAAACAAACAGAAAGGAAAGATAAAATCCCTAATGACAATTCCCACACAGCTTGGTCAAAACCTAGCCAATTCCAAGGTTTTGTAGGAACCATAATTCTAAAACCTAAATTTGAAGGACAGCATGTTCATTTTTAAAAATAAAATGAACATTTGGATGGCACCAGATTGCTTCCCCTTGAGGTTAGATGGACTCTTAGTCTAAACCAAAAGCTCCTTCTAATGTTCATATGATAGGCATCAACTGATTATGATTCTTTGACTACCTCTCACTTATGGCTTTGTTATATAGGGTGGTGTTTAGTTTTCTCTAACAAGTCAAGGATGATGGATCACTGGTTATTACTGTTGACAAAAACAGGGTGCTGGAAGGCTAGTCAGTCATTCTTCCAAGAGCTTCATGATTTCTTTATTATTACATAGCTTCACATCACTCTTTTCTCTGCAGGGTTATTTATCCTCCATTATTGCCTCCATTCAATGCTGTGGATCACAATACTACTAATTTTCCCATAGCTCCCCACCTGCCATCATATTCTTGGAAAGGAACTCAAAAAAATAAAAAATAAAAATGGATGAATTAGAATGTTCAGGGTCTCAACAAAGGAGAATATTTGTAGCTCAGGGTTGAAAGGAACGGTCCTTGGTGCTTTCTGAGTTTGCTTGTTTTCTTGCAAACGTTTCATTACCCTAACTAGGTAACATCATCAGTGCTAGTCACTGATGTTTAGGGTCTGGGGACGAAAAAGTAGGCATACTGCCCTAACTTATAAAAATATGCAGACTGATCCAGTACATTCCATTGATCTCAGAGGTGGACTTCAAAGGTTTTAGCAAGGGGTTCTCTGCCTGGTTGCTGGGTGGGCGTGGTCATGGTGGGCGTGGTTTAGTCTGCCTCCTGCACCATGGCAGAGGGGGTAGTTTTGCCTTCCTGGGGCTCTGGAGGCTTTCCTCGAGCCTCTGGGAGGGCAAAAATGGCTTTCCCAGGTTCCGGAGACTCTCTGGAGGCCAGAAACGGGCCTGTTTCCAACATTCCCAAACTTCAGTTAGGCCTGTTTTTCACCCTTCCTGAGCCTCCACGCGTGCCCCTATCCAAAACAGGGATGAGGACTCCTGGGGAGGCTGGGAGGGGCCAGCCGGAGTGGGATTTGGGGGTTCTCCAAACTGCACAGAATCTTAGCTAGAGGTTTTCCCAAACCCCTGCAAACCCCCGGCAGCCCACCCCTGATTGATCTGTAGGATTTATATTCAAATTACAATGAGATTTTTTTTTGCTTGTCATGAAATATGGGTGTCATCACCACCATTATTATTCCAATGAAAAATCAACTCTTCTGGAAAGTAAAACACTGGCTTATTTGCTCTTTCCTTTCCCTCTTTGAAATCAGCTGAACTCATGCTTACAGTACCTTGGACTGAGCTATTATTTGCAGAATATGACTCCTCTAAATTTTAAGAATGATCTAGATTACGAGGTTCCTGCAGGTCAGGAAGAAAATGATTTAGGCTGAGCTTTGGGAAAATAGGACAGTTTCTGCCCTAACAAAATAGTTGCTACCTCTGCTTCTCCACGCTGCCAGCCTCGTCATTTTTACAATTCTCAAAAGGTCTTTAAAATGCCATTAAGCAGCCCAGTTTTGCTTGTGCTGATTGCAAGAAAGCCACGATTGTGAACTTACAGCCTGTGCCTCAGCACACAGGTGTCACAAAGATTTAACTATACAGCTGACAACGCCAACCCTCTTGGAAGAGGAGAGAGCGCAAGGTGAGGTTTTTCCATTTACTGCACCCAGCTCATGTACTGAGGCATGAAATGTATTTATTCTGGAGCAATTTAAGAATGACAGTGGCAGCTCCATGCCTGTGAGCTTTGGAAACTTTGAAAAAGGAGCTTCTTTAAGACATTGTGGTGTTGAACATACTTTATCCTTACTTGAACTTTGGTGGAGGCAACTTGTGTCAGGTTCCAAGTAATGCATCCATCATAACTTGAACTCCAAGGCATTCCATTTTCTCAAAGTGCAAATTTATTTAGACACACCATATTGGCACTAACTGGTGAAAAGCCAGTACTAACATTCCGGAGCTTTTCACTCCAATGTAAGTTTCAGTGTCTCAAGTTTCCAAAACATTGGTCACATTGTCCAACCAAGATGGGAGCTGGTTGCTCAGCGACATCTCTCCTCCTTCTTCTCCGGTCACCCGACGGTGGAATGTAGTTGACTCATCAGCTAGGAATGATGTTTTGATTGAAGGCTCCATCCCCCTCCCGTTCCAAGCTGTGTCAAACTGAATTCATGCTAGGATACCCCAGGGATACAAACAATCCCACGCCCCAATCAAATTCAGGCTTGACAGGCTTCTCCCCCCTCAACAGAAGGAACAACTCTCTTGTTGACAAGTAGCTTTCAAAACTGGACTTTCTCAGGCAAGTTGTCTTCTGCCTACAAAGATCTAGGCACACATTCTCAGGCAGAACAGATGACTGCATTGCCACCTTCAAGAGGGAAATACTGTTTGGATGCTCTCCTTGAAAAATGGAGCCCTCTGCACAAATAAGCAAAAGAAAGAGACAAGTACTAGCTTTATTTCACCTTCTGCTTTTTCCTTATGTTTGACAGCTAAAAACTTTTACAACTATGTTTTCCATCCATCCATCCTGCTCCTCTGGAACTGTCTATCATTTCCAGCACCCTGCATCTTTTTTCAGCCTGACCAGCATCCTAGGGAACCTGAGTTGTGTGCGCATTTACGACCCCATGACTTGTGTTTTGGGAGAGCCATGCTGAAATCACATTGTGCTTTCAGGTCAACATTGGATGAAGAAGTCTCACTGAACTTTTATAGGAGGTAAGGTTTTCACCAGACATTACAATTATTTAATGTGATTAAATCAGAATGGTTAAGTCAAATGAGCTTCCAGGATAGGGATCTACAGATGAAGCTGTTCTGAAAGTTCATCGTCTGAAGACCTTTCTTTTCAGATTTATGTATTCTGTAACCCATAACCAGGACTTTTTCCCTATGGTGTCTTTCTTCGGCTCCCTGTGCTCTCAATTGTTTCAGGAAAAGCAAAAGTGTTTTATCTCCGTCATTGGTACTACACCAACAGTATGAAAAATTAAGACCAGCGCTGCTATTTACAGTTTCTAAGACAAGGAATTGGAGATAACAGTCCTTAAGGAAGCTCCCAGAGAAGGGGCCTGCTTTGTCTTCATCTGTCCTGAATATTTGACTGAATTGTTTCCTGCTGTATAATGGAACCTCCTAAACCCAAGAAAGATCTCTATAAAGTCTTACACTGATAGTTAGCAGGAGATACAGTCTGTGCCCGCTGAGTCTTAAAATCAGGATCACCAGATTTAAAATACAAAGGCCAGCAAATGTTCTGTGCAAAATATTTTATTTTTACAGCCAGTTATTCTGCTTTTTAAGTATGCATAGACAATGCTTGAGGAGACAGCAGGTAAATCTCCTAGTGCTAACCTATCATAAAGGGCACAGAAAACCAGAGGAAATGAAGGGGAGACTTTCTGACTCATTCAACCTTTGCAACGCTTCATTTTTTTGTAGGCTACCCCGTTGATTGACTGACAGATTGATGTTTCTATATCACCAATCCCTATCAGCTCCCTGCAGCTGGCAAAATATTACCTTTAAAATTAATAAAAACAATTAGAAAGAATGTTTGCTATCCACCAGCAGCTTCCAGATTAAACAACCATGTATCAGTTCATAAAACTTTATCAATAACCTCTTGCTTTTTAGTTAAATGCTCTGTGGAAAGCTTTGACTGACCTTGTGAATGCTATCAGAGAGGGAGCAACTGGAACTCTAGTCATAAACTATTCTACAGAGATGGAACATAACCAGAAAAGTCCTATGCTATTTTTCCTTGTTCCCTGATCCTATGTGGACTGGGTTGTCTCCACATCCCCAATCATGTCAGTTTTATTTGAGGGAGGCTGTCCTGAATGTTCAAACCATTAAGTTAGTTAAATTAAAGTTAACCATTAAAACAGTTTCTTTTTTAAAAAAAAATTGTATTTGAAACTCATGTAATTTGAAACTCAATTCAGCAGTGAAAGCAGTCTTTGTGACCTCTACAGCTCTGGTCCATGAACTTCACTGGATATTGGTCTGCTTCTGAGTACAGTTCAAGTTATTAATTATGATCATTAAAGCACTTAATGGCATAGTCCAGGCTACCCTATGAACCACCTTCTCCTGCTAGGACAAGCCCAGCCTACTCTTGCCAGCGAAGAAGGCCTACTTCAGATCCCATTGGTCAGAGAACTCCTATTAGCTAGGGATCAGATTGGGAGTTCCACATTGGAGGTGGCTGCTAGATTAATGGCAGAGTCTTCCTCCCCACCCCCACTCTCTACCTGTCCATCTTTTGGGTTATCACACTGATGCATTCTTGTTGTGTTCTTTTTCATTATTTATTTTAGTGTTCTATTATTTTACTTCTGTTTACACTCTTTTCATTTCTTCCTTTGTATTGTTGTAAATTGCCTGGAGTAGTGCCACCGTGAGATAGGTGGCAAATAAACTTAACAAACGAACGAACAAAATGTGATTCCTGCATAATCCACATAATATAATATTGATAGCTTCCATGTTCCATATTGAGAGCTTCCATAAGGGGGCAACCATATTCTGCACCAACTGCAGTTTCTGGATCAACAGCATTCCATGTACAATACATCTCTAGTCTATTCTAGAGATGATAAGGGCTGACCATATACCAGGGAATCACACTCCTGGAAGGGCCACAACTGGTAAACCAGTCAAACTCAGCAAATCCCCACTTCCCAACATTGGCCTCCAGGTGCTTATTTAACATTAGCTTTGAGTCTGGAAGATCCGCAAGATGTCTTCTCTTATGGAGAGAGTCACAGGACTTACATGCCCAAAGCCAGAAGGATGCATTGTTCATTTTACAATATGATAAACTTGGGTAATTTTGCCCCAAATCCAAAACTGTTACTGTTTATGTTATTTGCTAAGCATTTTCCCAAGGGGTAGAGGGATTCCCCCTGCAATACTTTCCAGGATTTGGCTTCCTTGGATGGAGAGGCTGGTGGTGTTTTAGCAAAGTCTAAAGCATTTTAAGACATATGAGTACAATATAGATGGACATAAAAAAAACCTCTTAAACTAATAACTAGCCTTTTGTTCCTCTTTGAGAGAGTTTTGCATCTTATAAGCTCTGTATTTCTATGCTGTCATCACTGCCTTTGTATAATTTAATTTGCAAAATGCTTTTGTTGGTTTCTCTCCCACATGGCTGGTCTACAACATTTTTTCTCCCTCCCCCACCTATCAATTAATGCAGACTTTACTTGCATCCTACAAGCATCTCCTACCCATTTTTGCCAGCAAAAGTATACTAATTATTATCTATTTACGGCTTTTTCATTATATTCTGCTAGTGTGTGCCATAAAGAGTTTTAAAGATTTAAAACCATCTCTTTGGATTGTACTTGGAAGCCTACCGGAAACCAAGGTACTTCCTGCCAAACTGGTTTCCCAGAAGTGGTTTCCACACTTTTGCTAATGGTCAAATTGGCCACGCTGGAAACAACTCGCTGGGGAGAAGAAGCAAAATCTTTTCTGGATTCTGCTAGGTTTTCCCATTTGAAATATTCTCAAAGAATTGTTATCTTAAGGAATTATCAGACACTATCCACATGGTTTGCCTGACAAGTAGATGGCCAGCATTTATTTTTATTTTTTATTTTTGATCTGTTGGAGGCCTGGCTCAGGATGCCAGTTTGCCTGCTGCCAAGATTAAAACTTTGCTGGGGAACTGCACAGAAATATGCAGCCTCCATCAAAGAAATGGTGGCAATATATCACAGACATGGAGATTTCTGCTCAAAGAAAGGCGAGTCACTTGAGAGTTCCTCCTCCAACTCTCTAAGATATTCAGGTGAAATAAAAGGAAAAAAAAATGTTCAAAAAGATTTGCAAAGTTCACATATCCTTAAAAGTGGATAAAAATTTTACATTTCCTTCATTAGAGCCTATGCTTAGCTGTGGAATTAAGAGACTGAAAATGTAGCCTATAACAGGAAGCTACAGTTATCAGGGAGATGGGCAGCATATACATTTAATAAATAAATAGATAACTGATGTGTACAGGCTTGATATTATTTGTCCTTTTCAGATGTAGACTTGACCTCATCCATAACAGGGACAGTTTCAAATGTCTGCAACAGATTAATAAGAACCTGAGTCAGGTTTTTTTTCTTATCTCTATGTCTCTGTCACTCTCATATACACACCCTAGAACAACATTCCCCAACCTGATATATTCCACATAACCTACAACTCTACAAATTGCTGGCTAGGGACAGCAAAACAGAGAAGGCTGCATCTTCTAGACAGCTAGCCCTACGGACAAATAATTGCTGCCAAGTTTGACTAGATGTGAGACTTTGCTCATTTAAGACATTGTAGAAGCACAGCCTTAGAGAACCATTAACCTGTATAGTCAAGAAAGAATTTTTAACTTATACCAAGACTGTATTAATTGTAATAAACATACATAAATGTGCTGTTTTACACACATCTCGAGATAATTTTTTTGTTGTTGGCCCTGAGGGTGTTTGGCCTTAACGTTGCTATTCTTTACCCATTTTGCCAATCGGTAAGATATTTCAAAGTTAACATCGACTTGGACTTTGGCTGGAAGGTTTGGTCAGAGCTGATAACAATATGTTGGTTTGGCTACAGGCTGTGTAGCGTGAGTGCTTGGTGAAATGTCTATGAATACTTGCTGTGGCATCTTATTTATGTCAGTAGATGGCACTCTTTCTATGAAAACAATCTCCAGGAGTGCTTAACATCTCTCAGGCATCTTATTGTAGCAGATCTTCTGCAGCCTTTTTTTTTTTTTTTTTTTTGCTCTGCACACAGTATTTTGAAGGAAACAAGATCCAGAAGAAGACAGGGACCCCAAAGGAACTTTTTCTGAAGGTACATAATAAAAGCTTTCAGTTCAGTTCAGTGTGGCTGGACTGCCCTTTCTAGAGCTAGGCCTCCAAAGGGGGTTAGATCTTGATGACAGATGGATGCAGTTCTCACCTCTCCTGCCTCTGAAAAGGACATGCTGTCTCTTCTGGCATTCTGTTCCAGGAATTCGTGGACAAAATAATTGGGAGTTACATCGGCCTGCCAAGAGCAATACTAGTGGAGAAAGACCAGTAGCAGCTTACAGTTTCAGTGATCTCTGATATAAGAAAGGACACCTCCAGTTCCTGGTCAGGTAAATTGCTGGTCCTTTTTTTCAAGCCATTTTTACTTCTTTTCATGATTTAATTGCAAAACAGGAAATTATCTGGAATGTAGATTCATACCTGCCTGCCTAAATCCATTAATCTGAAATTGCCTTTGTAAGAACTTCGTATGAGTAAAACTAGGAAAGCTTTGACCCTGCAAATGTTGTTGGGAATATAAACCTTGTTAGTCCAGATTGGCTGTGGATGGAAACCCATAAGCATCTTCATTGGTTTATGGCATATTTTATTTGTTCACGTACTGACTGTATTAAATATTAATTCATATCTGGGGGAAGGGGATTTGGATCAATTGATTTTCCCACTAGCCTTGCTTTCTTTCTCACCTTTTCATCTTCTAAGTGCAGCTTTTGGAACTTCACACAAAACTGATCTCAGCTTTTGGCCAGAAAAAGTAGCCTACCAGTACTTTTAAAAAAACCCAATAACAACAACCCCAAACCTCTGAAGTTTATTAGGAGAAGACTAGTAAGAAATTTCCTCTAATAATTGCACTATATTTTAATAGATTGTGTCAAGAAGGCACACAGCTTATTGGTTAGAGTGCGTACTTTATCTGTAAACTGTCTCAAATTCAGTCCCTGGCATGTTCAATTAAAAATCAATTATGTATCTATTGAGGGTGGTAATTGAAATTTTCCTAAGGCTCTGAGAAGCAGCTAGAATAGGCAAAGCTGAATATTTGGATCACGCCTTACACTCCCCCACCCAAGGGTTTCAGGTTAATGCGTTGTGTGAACCTACCCAGGGTTTCTAAACCATGGTTTATGGCACAGAACCATATGTAAGATAGGGATGCGGTGGCTCAGTGACTAAGACGCTGAGCTTGTTGATTGAAAGGTCAGCAGTTCAGCAGTTCGAATCCCTAGTGCCGCGTAACGGGGTGAGCTCCCATTACTTGTCCCAGCTTCTGCCAACCTAGAAGTTCGAAAACACATAGAAAATGCAAGTAGAAAAATAGGGATCGCCATAGGTGGGAAGGTAACAGCATTCCATACGCCTTTGGCATTTAGTGATGCCAACTACATGACCACAGAGACAACTTTGGACAGCGCTGGCTCTTTGGCTTTGAAATGGAGATGAGCACTGCCCCCTAGAGTCAGGAATGACTAGCACATATGTGTTAGGGGAACTGTTACCTTTACCATGTGTAAATCTGGCAGTTGCGTTATTCGGCTAGTAAATTTAAATATGAACTCAAATTCTGAAAGTAGATAACAACTATAACTTTTGTCTTAAAAAGCTACTGATTTTGAAGTACAGAATAGCAAAAGAATCATAGCTACATGTGCAAGTGATCTTAATTTTTCTGCTTTTCAAACCTGCAAATAAGTATTCCCCATTGAAGCTGCGAAAGTCTTTTTTTATAGAAATAAATCTCAGTGCATATTTTTTGCAAGCTGGAACCCAGAAGCCTGTGCCCCTATTTGAGATTTATTAGAGTCAATCAAGAGAGGGAAAGAAGCTCCAAAGATCACTGCAATGTTGCTTCTCAGTGGTAAGTATATGTAGCTGAAACCAAGATGCATTTTTAATGATGCAGCAGGCTGAGCTGAGTTTCTTTAACTAAGACTACTCAATGAATTCAGGCTCTGCAAACTGTCTAGTGTGCCACAAATACATTATTTACAGCAGCTTCTTCTTTACCCTTTTAATTTTAAATAGGCTTCACAGTATGATCTAAAAAATGAAGAAAAGTTGTGTCCACCTATAAGTCTCACATATCCCTGTGTATGTAACTTGGGTGTGCTTTCCCAGGATAGGAGGGGAAACTAGCCTGCATATGAAACATTCTCCAGTACCAGAATGGCTTGCAGAGTGATCTTGCAGATCGAAACGGGGTCAGACAGATGGCAAAGGGACTTGGGTCAGCAACAGCAGAAGAAACCTTGATAGAAAACTTATGTTGATAGTCATGCTAATGTGATACAACCAAGGACAGATCGGTTTGAGGAGTAGAAGTATCGGCCCATCTGTGCTTTAGGCAGCATTTATCATTTGTCCTTGCTGGGTTAAATCAATGGGTTGCAGTAGAACCAGATTCTAGCTATGAGGGACTCTGATTTAAAACTGACTAGGTGGCTTAAGATATGCTACTACTGCTTCTATTCTAATGGAAGATGTTGGAACTGCTGTGAAGCTGAAACAGCTGCCCTTTCTGGACTCTGAAGCCTTCAGTGTGAGTAACCATGTTTTGCAGTGAATGGTGGAGTTTAACCGACCTTTTGATCTTATCTGGCTCTGTATTTCTGAAAGGCCTTTTGCAGACTCCAGGAGCCTTTGGAAGGAAAGTCAGAAGGAACAAAAGAATGTGCCATTTTTAAACACCTTGCCTTTGCTAAGTGCAGTCGTAACAGGTATTTTGGGCATAGCTTTATGTTTCCCTCTGGGCAGCCAATAACAATAGGAGGAAAGTTATTCCAGCCGTGAAAACCTCAGAGAGCAAAGGATTAGAGTTGACCCTTGCAGCTGCAATCCAGAAGGGAGACTTTGTGGTTGTGTGTTCCACTTCTTAGAAAGACAGAGATCTTATTTATTTATTTAATTATTTATTTGTCAAATATGTATTAGATAATATATGTAAGTATAAGCATGAATTGAATATGTAAAATGAATACAAATAAAGGGAAATTAGGAGAGGGACGGTAGGCACACTGGTGCTCTTATGCACGCCCCTTACAGACCTCTTAGGAATGGGGTGAGGTCAACAGTAGACAGTTTTAGGTTAAAGTTTTGGGGATTTGGGGAAAAAACCACAGAGTCAAGTAGTGCATTCCAGGGATTGACCACTCTGTTGCTGAAGTCGTATTTTCTGCAATCGAGTTTGGAGTGGTTCACTTTGAGTTTGTATCTACTGTGTGCTCATGCATTGTTGTGGTTGAAGCTGAAGTAGTCATTGACAGGTAGGGCATTGTAGCAGATAATTTTATGAGCCACACTTAGGTCATACCGAAGGCAGTGTAGTTCTAAATTTTCTAAGCCCAGAATTTCAAGTCTGGTGGCATAAGGTATTTTGTTATGAGCGGAGGAGTGGAGGACTCTACTTGTGAAATATTTCTGGACACGCTCAATTGTATTAATGTCTGATATGCAGCGTGGGTTCCAGAAAGATGATCTTCAATCACCAATTGGATAAATCAATATAAGTAAATAAGTAATAATAAGAGAGCCAGTTTGGCTTAGTAGTTAAGGTACCAGGATGGAAAGCAAGAGTCAGTGAGTTCAAGTCCTGCCTTAGCCGTGAAAGCTAAGCTTCTCTCTCAGTCCAACCCACCTCATAGTATTCTTGTTTTGGGGAAAATGGGAGGAAAAAGGTGTGTTTGATATGTTCATCACCTTGATTTATAAATTAAAATAATATTATTTTATTTATAAAAAAATAATAAAGACAGGATACAGGGTCTTTGCTCAAAAGTTCTTTGTTCCTCTACCCACCATCCCAACTCTACCATCTTCCGTGCACAGCAGGAAAAGTTTCAGAAATGTAACACCTGCTAGATTCGTTTGGCTTTCCTGCTTGGGTAGTTCCCTAATTGTGCAGTTTCCATAGTATCTAGAGAGCCCCCAAATGTTGAGATCTCTGAATCACTGCTTCACTTTATAGTTTCTTTTTGTTTTTTTAAAGTCAAAACAAAACACATGTTGTTGGTTTTTTTTAAAAAAACTGTACACTATGGTGCACAAATGATCCTGCAGCGGGGGTTAGGAGTACAGGCGCGTGAAGTGCCAGGGCCATGGAGACAATAGTGGATGAAAATGACAATGCTAATCTAACTAGCCTTTGCCAAAGCCTGGGAGGTACAGTGATGTCAAGTTGATAACCTGGAAAATAGACTTAGATTAAGAAATATCAATATAATCATCCCTGCCTGACCTAAGCAGGAAGCTTAGTTGAAATGGACAGGATGTTCTTCAGAGAATTGACAGGTTCACATGGGTTGCTAAGTGGTCCATTTTATATCAGTCATAAGTGTTAGATAGATTAAATCACACAGACAGAATTGTCTCTTAAATAATACTAGAGCGGTGAGAAGAGAATCACCTTTAACACTGCAGTCTTTTTTGCTTCCTTTGATGCTTTATTATTTGTTTAATAATGTTGTATAGCGAATAATGACTGAAACAGCCAGACATGGAAATAGAGACCGAGTAGGTATACTTTAGCTCTAATCACATGATCTAAAAGTAATGTTTTGATTGTGATTGGGAAGGAATTCCCCTTCTAAAGTTCAAATAGTACTCATTTATGTCATCCTTCATTTGTATCCTTAAGAGGAGTGTGAGAGAGAAGTGAAAATTTAACTTTTTCTTCCACAGAAGCAGAAAATATTCAGCACATATTGTTCTGAAAGCATACATTAGGTGATAGTCCTGGGAATTTTTTTTTCTTCATTCAGCTTCATTTGCTCAGGGCTTCCAGAAACACAACTTCATATCTGAGTATTCTATATCATTCAATGAACTGCAAATGCTGTAATACTCACACTTTGCAACTGCTTCTTTTTGCCTCAGAATAACTCGCAGGACGACTGACTGTATTTTATCTCCAATTTTTTCTGCCCAACCTGACAAGAAATGTTTTTCAAAGTTTTTGTTGTTGTTGTTATCATTATTATATTTTGTCAAGTACATATTAAATAATATATATAAGTATAAGCATGAATTGAATACATAAAATAGATACAAATAGAGAAACATTAGGACAGGGACAGTAGGCACACTGGTGCTCTTATGCGCATCCCTTACAGACCTCTTAGGAGTAGGGTGAGGTCAAGAGTAGACAGTCTTAGGTTAAAATTTTGGGGGTTTTGGGATGAAACCACAGAGTCAGGTAGTGCATTCCAGGCATTGACCACTCTGTTGCTGAAGTCATATTTTCTGCAATCGAGTTTGGAGCAGTTCACTTTAAGTATGTATCTATTGTGTGCTTGTGTATTGTTGTGGTTGAAGCTTTTTTTCATGGGGACATAAAGAGAGGCAGAGGGGTGGTGTGACCATCCTGAAAGATTAAACAAGCGTTTACTGCACAATTCCTGCCCTCCTGTTCTTCTTGACACAATGTGTTTAGTTTCTGCTTGTGGCACACACTCTGTTGCCTTCAGGGAGACACAACATGTGCAAATGTACTAAGGACTCATCTCTCATTTGTGTATATATTTATATAACAATCTATTTTTCTTCCATCCAGGAATTCAGAGCAAATTTAAATCATCCCAGGTGTTCAAGCCTATAGATTCTATAGGTGACACTATGCCTTGAGATGTAGTTCCTGTATTTATCCTTTAATCTATCCAGTGTTGTATTGAACCATCAGCAAAGTCACCACTGAATCAGTTTACTTCCTGAACACGCATTGCTTGGAATAGCTTATATCAGCAACATTGGAGCCAATAGAAATGTTACTAAATTATGTAACTCCCACAGGATTCTAATTGTTCCTAATTTCTACCAATAACACAGTTTACTCCCACTTATATGAATGTTTTCATATAATTCTCTGATAATATCAAGCTCTCTCGACAGATACACGTGTAAGCTAGTCCTCAAGCAATTTACCTTAGTAAAATGGGAAAGAAGCAGTTTTATAAAGTACAGGACTATCATGGCAGCAACATGGACAGTAGAGGCTTAAGAATGATTTATTTGTCTTATATTAAGCTTTAGGGAGCTCTTACTAGCAGCTCTTTCTGATCTCCGTTCTACCGCAGCAATATATGGGCTTTGGTAAGGAAGTAAATATATTCTATTCCTTTTCCAATTTATATATGTAGGAAGTGGCTTCTCTGAAATCCATCTCTTTGAATAAAGAAACTGGATTGGGGTGACAAAGTGAATGCATCTATTTTTCATAAAGGCCCCAGGATGTAGAAGATCAGTATGTTTCCTCCTAATTAAATTTGCTGTCAAAGCTAAAATAAGTCACAGGTTCGAGCTATGTTAATATATTTAATCCCATCTCCTCCAGCTCTATTGTCCCTGAGATTTCGCAACCAGAAGTCATATGGCTCTGTCAGAATGAAGATTTATTTACAAAAATAATTAGTGCATAAGACATACAGTATACATACCAGATACATTTGGTAATTCTTGTTTCTGGTTTCTGACCCATTTAGTTTTGCCTGTTCCTTTATTCTCAGCAGGGAAGGAAAACTGATATTGTGTATTGTTAAAAAGAAGGGCGAGATGCTAATATTATATTTTGAAAGTATCAGACGGGAATATATTACATAACAAAATCAGGTGTTATTTTAAAAGAAGATTTCTGATCTTCTGCACTCAGGGGAAAATTTGAAGTTACTTGATATAATACACATACAAGAAAAGAAACAATTTCCCCCCAAGATATATTCATAGCTTTTTGGTTTGTATATCTTGCTGGTATTAGCAATATTTCTTTTTTAAAAAAAAATCTACTGGAACTTGCATTATTTGGACTCCATGGAAAAATAAGACAGATCTATCCCTCCCTGATAAAAAGCAATTTTATCTTTAAGTGTGTCTCAGATTAAAGCACCAAGTGCTCTATCCAATCTTAAACACCAATGATATATAGACAAATTTGCTTTGAGGGAACAAAATCTATCCACCTAGTATGTGGAAAACCCTTTGCCAGTAATCAGTCAAATCAAGTCCAGAAGCTTTTCCTGACCCACTGTATCCTCTTGACTCTTCTCTTTTCCTTCAGTAGGAACTGCAAATTCTTGAACAATCCTCTTGTTTTATGAACCAGCATGGGGAAAACGCAAAACTCTCCTGATGTAATTAACAATATCGCAGGCTGCCCACTAAGGGCTCTAATAGAAAATTCCACATTTCAAGGAACATAAGCACAGCAGGCGAAAAAGAGAAGCCATTCCATCAGCCCTGAGCTGTTGAAAATGAAAGGGCAGCTTGTAGTAGATAGTGCAGAGCTCTGGAACTGTGTGACAAGATTCCTTGCACATCCAAAATGCCAGAACATGCAAGAAAGAAGAAGAGGAAGAGGAAGAGGAGGAGGAGGAAGAAGAAGAAGAAGAAGAAGAAGAAGAAGAAGAAGAAGAAGAAGAAGAAGAAGAAGAAGCTGACAGTGGGATTAATGGGAGGAAGAAAAAAAAGGCTTATCGGGATGTTGATGCTGGATAAATGAAATTAGAAGCATCGACACTGAAAGACAGCCTGGATATGCTCTACTTGGCCTAGAAATACTTCTTCCTTGTTTTAAATATCTGTAATGTTGATAAAAACCCTCTAAATAGAATCAAGGAATTCACTCATTGTGCATGCCTTCCCTAACCTGATTTACTGAGTGACCCACAAGTGTCTAAGTTCACGCAACAGACTAAGCGACATACACACACACTGAATTTATGAAGAATGACTGTGCAAAATATGCGAAGTCTAAATCAAGCAAACTTCTCAAGTGTTCACCCCAATATCTGAAGCCACCCTCCAATTCCATTAATGAATCTAAGGAATTTATGATGATACTGAAAACATATCCTAGGCATAAGCACAGACAGTCTTGTGTGTCGGGGTGGTACATTTTGCCTACCATTTGTAATTGTGATTCCCCCAGGAAAATGTTTCTTTTTGTTGTGGATCTTAATTTCACCCCATGCTGCCAGAGTTCTACAGAAGGCTGTGATCACAGTTGTTGGGAACAACTGCTGAGATCTTGAGGGAAGATCAGGAAAGAAAATTAGAAAACTTTCATATACTTTCACAGTTCACAACAGTGATGGGGCAGCCTTCTGCTGTAGCAAATATCCTCCAGATATTCCCAGTCAGACTGCTGGGAATTGTAATGGCAACACACCTGGTGGGGAAGGTTGCATTATAGCTTCTGTAGATTCAGGTTCAGTCCTAGTAATGCCAATTGAAAGTCTTATTCATTTACAAGTAGTTCTCGACTTACAACAGTTCATTCAGTGACTATTTGAAGTTACAATGGCACTGAAAAAAGTGACTTATGGCCAGAGGTGGTATTCAGCCGGTTCGGACCGGTTCAGCTGAACCGGTAGCGGAAATCGCGGGCAGGCCCTTCCCCCCACACCCTGGCACTATGCTATTTAGGCATGTTTTTGAGTCCGGGCACATGCACGGAAGGTGCATGCACAAGCAAAGTGCTTGTGTGGAAGGCAGGTGTGCATGCAAATTGAGCACATGTGCGCATGGCGAACCAATAGTAACATAATGTGAAACCCACTGCTGCTTATGGACATTTTTCACGCTTATGACCATTGCAGTACCCCCCTCATCACATGATCAAAATTTGGATGCTTAGCAACCGATTCATATTGATGACAGTTACAGTGTCCCAGGGTCATGTGATCACCTTCTGTGACTGAGAAGCAAAGTCAATGGGGAAGCCAAATTCACTTAACCACCATGTTACTAACCTAACAACTGCAGTGATTCACGGAACAGCTGTGGCAAGAAAGTCTGTAAAATGGGGCAAAGCTCACTTAACAACTGTCTCTCTTACTAACCGAAAATTTGGGCTCAATTGAGGTTGTATGTTGAGGGCCACCTATATTTCTAACGTATTAAAGATAAGCTTTCCCAGGAAGAAAAACAGGGGAAGATATACTCTGATATACAATATAAGGATATTCTTTTTGTTTTCCAGTCTATCTGTAATTGCGTTAGCTGGAAAAAAAATCATAATCATTTAGACTGGAATAGTGGCAGAGGAGGGATAAAAAAGGAATTAGATCAGAAGGATACACTTAGTTTTCTTTCTTTCTCGCTTTCAATGAAAGCTGCTCGGTTTTAGTGACTTGGCTTGGTTCTTACCATTTCTTTATGTCCAAAATTGTGCAATATTAAATTCTGGATAAATTGGAGGTTATTTTGATCCTGCACACAGATTTATACAAGTACAAAACAGCTGCTGCAGTGGAAAAGAAATCCAGGAGATTATTTCTTTCTTGTAATATACTATATGGGAGCATGGATGCATCGACCGGCAACAAATTCAAACAATAAAAATGGTGGAGTATAGGTGAATACAATTCGTTCTTAAAATGAAAAATTCATTCCTGTGGAATATGATGACTTCTGCCAAAATTCTTTTTGTAAAAGGAAATTGGGTAAATTGGTTGTATTAGCTGTCAAATTACAGGACAACTTCCATTATCAAGTGCAGTATACTTCTGTTGGAAGAAATATCCATCTGGTTCAGTTCCAAGCAGGGAGAAAGACACTGGAAATATGGAGGCTGATTGGAAAGATGGTTTATTGAGGAACAGGACCACATAGGTTTGAGGTCTTGGGCAACTGACCACATGGGTCTGAGAGTGAGGGATTTTTATACCCTCTGTTGGGCTTTGAACTTGAGCTTCCTGTTCCTGTGCAATTCTATTGGCTGTTGTAGGGGGTTATAGCTTTTTTAGGTTGTCTGAGGTAAGTTTGGTTGAAGCCTGGACTCTCTGAGGTGATGTAATGAGGAAGCTTGTGTTTTGAAAGTGTGTTGGGCAATTCCTATTGTGTCTTAATGGCTTTCCTGGTTTGGATCTTGAGTGAGGATGTTCCTACCATTCTACCTAATTCTGCTTTTGCCTTAAACAGATTACCAAATCTGCATTTCTAAAAGCTGGCCTCAGCTTGGGGGCAGGGAACTGTGGCTCTGAGTTTCTGTCTCCCTTTAGGATTTTTATTTCTCTTTTAGGGGAAATATAATATTCTGCCTTCTTAATAGTTCTCAAAATATTTCATTTTTCGAGGAGAGGGGTGGGTGCTGACTTTCTACACTTCTGAGTATGAGTTCCTAGAAACAACTGGCCATGATGTCCGTGTTACGCTGGTGAACTTTCAAAGGCATATAACTGACCAACCTAATGATGGAAACATAATGCTAGTTAGATACTGGCTTTACCTATGACACAGTAGTGAAATCAATTTTTTTTTACTACCGGTTCTGTAGGTGTAGCTTGGTAGGCATGGTGTGGCTTGGTGGGCATGGCAGGGGAAGGATACTGCAAAATCTCCATTCCCACCCCACTCTGGGGTCAGCCAGAGGTAGTATTTGCCAGTTGTCCGAACTATTCAAAATTTCAGCTACCGGTTCTCGGATAGCTCAAAATTTCCACTACTGGTTCTCCAGAACCTGTCAGAACCTGCTGGATTTCACCCTGCTATGACAGCAGTTCTTATGTTTATATTTTAAACTATCACAGTGTAAGTGCTCCCTATGAAGGATCTGTGTATCAGTGGTATTATTCAGTCAGTTCTATCCAGTTCGGGTGAATCAGTAGCGGCAGCTGCAGGAGGCTCCGCCCACCTGCCCGGACATCATCACGTTGTTTTTCACACTGCGCATGCGCGGAAGGCTCTACACATGCACACTCACATTTGCAAAACAGTAGCGAAGATAAGTAATACCACCCTTGCTGTGTATGTCCTTGTTGTTTTTAATCATCTGATAGTTCCAAAGCAAATGTTGTGCCTCAGGTATCCTCAAATGAAATACTGCCCTGGTTCACACAATGGAGAATGAATTAGCAAAGTAATGCATAATGAAGCTAGTTACTGCACAAATGTGATTATTCAAAAAGCAGTGGTTTTAGTTTAAAGGACCATTCTACACATTGATTAGGGCAGCATTCCACCCAATGTGCTTCTTCTCCTCAATCCATTCGTTAGAGGCTTGTGCATATGCATTTGGATTTCTCCAAAGTATTGTATTTTGTGTGTGTGTTTCGAGTTAATCTGGTACACGGATGTCAAACTCAAGGCCCAGGGGCCGCATCCGGCCTGCAGGGTGCTTAGATCTGGCCCACGGGGCTGCCCTGGAAACAGCAAAGGACTGGCCCACAGTACTTGTGCGAAAGAAAATGGAGGTTGAGAGGGCTGCATGTGGCCCTCCCGAGCTCCGTTTTCACTGGCAGAGGGTTGTAGGAGACCGTTGCACCTGAAAAGGGAGCTTGGGAGCCCATTTTTGCTGGCAGAGTGCACAGGCCACTACAGGTGCCCCTGACATGAATGACATTGAGCTGGCCATGCTCCCCTGGCCATGCTCCTGCCCCCCTCCCCCCCAGGGCAAACACAACCCTAATGCAACTCTTAATGAAATCGACCCCTGATATAGTAGGTGCAAAATTGACTCCTTTTTTTAGGACTCCAAAATTGACTCCTTCCTAAAAATTTTAGGAAGAAGGCAATGGGAAGATACTTTTACACTGTTACCAAAAAAACAGTACAGCACCTACAGCCATCAGGAATTGCTAGGAGATTTTACCTGGTAGGACCAGGTGCAAATTTATTTAGACAAATGTATCGGCCTGAATGGGCTGAGCTCCCTTAATTCAAAATCTGAGAATGTTTTCTTGTGCCAGCTTTTATCAATAGAAAGGGAGTTCCTACACTTAATAATAGGTTGAGGAGATACAGCTGCCTATTTTTGTTGTGGCTGCATTGTCACATTTCAGCTATCTCTAATAAAAGTGCAGGGAAAATATTATGTCCTCTCCCTTGAGAACCTGCTATATTCTTGGCGGTTCTCTTGTTGTATTGATTTTTGTTGTCTTGAGGTTTTTTTTTTTTAAAAGCATGTCTTTGTATTTTATTTTGGAAACTTTATTTCTGAGAAATTCCAACAAACTCTCATGGCAAAATTTTCATTTTCCTGATGTTCTGAAACTGCTGCCTTTAAGGTTGATTCCCACAAATTGTCGGAACACTTCTTGGTTTTTTTTTAATCAGAACATGCTTCTCTGACTTCCATTAACTAAAGAGTAGAGGCTACCGGAAAGAAAAAAACTTGAGTTCTAAGGAATAATATTCCTGAAGGAAAACTGCAGTTGATTCTCCTAAGTAAAAGGAAAATAAAAATTAAGCAAAAATTTAAAACTCCTAATATTGTGGAAGAGATGGAAATTGTGAAAGGAAATGTTGAACCTGCTCAGTTTTCTGAAGACAGCTGCAAAAATTAAAGCGTTTTGATTATCACAGAGAATTACAATGTACTAATAGTACTAGGAGAAGGATCATTTGGTAGAGTCCTCTTAGTCCAGCATAAAGACATAAGACAGAAATATGCAATGAAAAAGATCAAATGTCCCAAGTCTGTCTTCAATATAGAAAAGACCTGGAATGAAGCTATCATATTGGCTAAAATGAATTATCCAAATATTGTGATGTATGCAGTCTCTTTTGAAGCTGATGGACTTTCATGTATAGTGATAGAATATTGTGTTGGAATACATTATTAGTATGTATTTTTGTGCAACAACTGCAGTAGTATTCAGCTAGAAGATGGCAGTGTTTACAAGTTTGGATCTATGGTATATACTGTATGTTCTTTTGTTTTAAGTAAAGTTTCCTGTTTCCTGTTAGTTAAACAGTTAAGCAGTAAAGCACATGGTGACTGTACTCTTTGTTTGATCTGTGATGCTATATATAAACAGAATTTCTACGGAAAATATTAAATTTCAGAAAGAGAAATTGTTTCCTGAAAATACAATACTTAAATGGTTGCACAAATGTGTTTGGGTGTAAATTATATTTCTAAGAAATGTACAGTACATTGCACGGAGACATCAAATCAGGGAATGTATTTCTCACACAAAATGGGAAAATAAAACTGGGAGAATTTGGATCTGCGGTTCTTCTTAAATGCCCCATGGCATAAGCTGGTTCGTTTGTAGGAACCTCTTACAATGTGCATCCAGAAATTTGGGAGAATATGCCATATAGCAATAAAAGTCATATTTGGTCTCTGGGATCCGTTTTATATGAGCTGTCCACCTTAAAACATCCATTTCAGGCTAAGATTTGGAAACATCTTGCACTTAAAATATATGAAGTATACTACAATCCACTTTCATCACACTATAGCTATGAACTTCACAATTTGATAAAGCAGATGTTGAAGGTGATCCCAAGTACTGTCCATCAGCTAGTACAATTCTTTCAAGAAAGAATTCTGGCAAAACGTATTAGACAATTTTCATTACCAGTGGAGGATGATACATACAGTATGCAGGAAGTAAGAGTAGTTGTCCAGAAACAGAAGCCATTTCCAAGAGTATCAATGAAATGGAACTGAAGAAAATAAGTGTAGATCAAAAAGAACTTCACAGATGAAACTGGGGAAAAGGAAGACCCAGTACAGTGATCAAAATATTAGAAAATGCACCTTGTTTTTAGAAAAAAACATATAGAAATGAATACTTGCTTGCAAAGAAAATGTATTAATGGATATTCCTATGAGAAGGATTGATTCTGCACTTTTCGCTAAGGTATACATCAGAGGTGGGTTTCAGCAGGTTCTGACCAGTTCTGGAGAACTGGTAGCGGAACTTTTGAGTAGTTCGGAGAACCGGTAGTAAAAATTCTGACTGGCCCCAACCCCGTCTATTCTCTGCCTCCTGAGTCCCAGCTGATGGGGTGGGAATGGAGATTTTACAGTATCCCTCCCCTGGAGTGGGGTGGGAATGGAGGTTTTACAGTATCTTTCCCATGCCACGCCCACCAAGCCATGCCCACCAAGCCACGCCATGCCCACCAAGCCACGCCATGCCCACCAAGCCACATCCACAGAACCAATAGTAAAAAATTTTGAAACCTACTACTGGCATACATGATAGTGATCTGGGGAGTGCCAACAGGGAGGTAATATGAGGATGTAGAGGAAAAATTGCCCGCCATCTTTCTTTGGCCAGAGTTTCAAACAAAGCATTCTTTACAATACTGCTTAAAAAAGCATAAGCGGTTCCTGCTGACACTTAAAAGGGGAAGGGGGAAAAATAGCATAATGCACTTCAATGAACCTTGATGCTCTTAAGTTAATTTAGTTGCAGCCAAAATGAAGGCAGAAGGGTGGGAATCTTTTTTTTTTTAAGTATTCATACAAGGCAGTGCCATGAAAGGCTTTCTAGAATAAAAATAAAAGTACGGTATTGCTGAGAAAAGAGACCCGCTTTATGCCAAAAGGGACCTCTACTTTTAGCAGAGAGCTTCACTGTATCCAACAGACTCCTTGGCTTATGAGTAAACCTCCAGTAAGCCTGGAGTAAGATCTCCAATAATTTGAATCCAGAGCAGGCCAACCTGTATCATAAAGCACGTCCAAGCTTTGAGTTGTTCTAATTGTTCAGAACAATTTCATTAAAAAAAAACCCCAAAAAAATTTGGAAATTTTCTTCAAAACAAAGGTTCATTTTTGATCTTTTTATAATAACTTTAATAGACTTTCAAACAAAGAATATAAAAACTAACAGAAATGAATGTTTACAATAAAACAAATAAATAACGGGATAAAGCCAAAAGTTCAAAGGAAAAAAAAAAGGAAGAAAAAAGAGCATACAGAGGTAGCTATAAATACAAAATAACCTCCTGCTCTACAGTTACAACATAAACTTTCACTTTCACTTTTTACTATTCTTCCTAGTCATCAAAACCATGTGTCATAAATTCATTATTTTCTGCTTCACACAAAAAATTCAAAGGGGGTCTCCCAATGAGCACGAAACCTAAGTTAATGTCTTTTCTGAAATCGAATTTAACTATCTCAGCAAATTCTACCATCCATTTCTCCATTGTGGGTAGTATCGGGTCTTTTCACAGTTCGTTTTTTGTTTTAAATTACGGCAAAAGTTTATATATTTTACCATTAAATTCTGAGTTTCAAACTCCGTCTTAAAATCTTTAAAACTAAACATTTTTAAAATCTATTTTAAATCTTTCTAGTAATTGTACATAGAAAATCAAGAATATGCTTCTAATGTCAAATCTTCTCTTGATTTCATTTTACATTAACTTTGAGAAAATTGTAGTAAGTCACCATAAATTTAGTTATGAAACAACCATTTAAGTTTAGTTATCATTTCCCTTCCATAATATGCTTCTTGTGTTAAAATCCACAAAGGTATTTTTGAACATAACCTAGCTTTAGATATCTATTCCATATTCTCAATTTGGGCATCTGACAAGATGCTTTTTAAAATCTGCATTGACTTTTGCTTTATTGTACCATAAATAACCATGTAACTCAAAATTTCAGATCATGTCCTTTCAACTCCAATCATCTTCTGTTTTTTAGCATTGCTTATTATGAAGCTTGATTATTTTTTTTGAATGATGAGAACAGAGACTCAGCTGAATGGAGATATGAAGATCGCTAGCTGCTTTTATCTAACAAAGAACTTGAGTTTCAACACATAAACAGATTAGCAGAAGCACCTTCCCGCTCCTAATATTCCAGCCAGAAACAAACAGGAATGGATATTGCCTTCATTTGGGGCTCTTTTTTTTAATGCCAACTGTCTTGGGTATATGGAAGAGCTGGACCGTAACTGATTATATTGATCTGAGATGCCTCAAATCAATGAAAAAAGAATGAAAAGGAATGAAAAGGGATCGAAGAATTTCGCCTCAGCTTGAAAACTGGTAAATGGGTAGATTTTAAAGAAACATAATGGAATACGTTTAGAATCCATATGGGCCTCTGTCAAAAGCCATTACTGCAATTCAAAGTATAGTTAGGTACAGAAAGTCAAAGTATTTCCCATAGTATACAAGATGCTAAGACCTGGAGGGACTTTGAATGGACTGATGGCAGAAAAGAATAATTCTTTTTCCAACCTGTTGTTCTCCCGATAAAGTTTGGATTATATTCTTCTTACAGAGACTGTGAGGTCTAGACTCTTTTAGGCATGAAAGTCAGCTGAATTCCTCTGGGCCAGTCACTGCTATCAGTCCAATCCATCTCCCAAGGGTTGTGTTTTTGGGAGAACAGAAGAATGAATGTTAGGTAAAGGCAGTGGTGAAATCTAAAATTTGTTACTACCGGTTCTGTGGACGTGGCTTGGGGAGGGGTGTAATGTGACTGGGTGGGCATGGCCAATTTTTTTTTTTACTTTTAAAACCATGTAAAAATGTGTAAAAATGTTTTCAAAAGGCCCTGACTATCCCAGCTGAGTTGCCTGATCGGCAGAGGGTTTTTAGGGTTTTTAAAAAACCCTCTGCCAATTAGGCAACTCATCTGGGATTGTCAGAGCTCGGATCATCAGAGCCATTTAAAAGAAAAAAACTTTTTTTCTTTTAAATGGCTCTGACGATCCCAGCTGAGTTGCCAGATCGGCAGACAACTCATCTAGAATCGTCAGAGCTTGGCTCGTCAGAGCCATTTAAAAGAAAAAAAGCCTCTGATGATCGCGCGGCTCAGCTGGGCATGGGGGACGGGGGCAAGGATTTTTGCTACTGGTTCTCCAAACTGCCCGCCGCCACCACTACCTATTTGCCCGAGGGGTGAATTCAGGGGTGAAATGCTCCCGGTCCGAATCGGGAGCATTTCACCCCTGGGTAAAGGTAAAGGTTCCCCTTGCACATATGTGCTAGTCATTCCCAACTCTAGGGGGCAGTGTTCATCTCTGTTTCAAAGCTGAAGAGCCAGCGCTGTCCGAAGATGTCTCCATGGTCATGTGGCTGGCATGACTAAATGCCAAAGGTGCATAGAACACTGTTACCTTCCCACCAAAGGTGGTCCCTATTTTTCTACTTGCATTTTATACATGCTTTTGAACTGCTAGGTTGGCAGAAGCTGGGACAAGTAATGGGAGTTCACCCCGTTATGTGGCACTAAGGGTTCGAACCGCTGAACTGCCGACCTTTCGATTGACAAGCTCAGCATCTTAGCCACTGTATCCCAATATGTTAGGTGTAAATGTCTTGAATTATATGCTAAAGTTCCTTCTTAACATAGTTGGTGTTTAAAAAAAATGATAGGATGGTGATGGAAAAAATCCTCCTCGACTATGCTGCCCTACTGTGGTTCAGATATTCCTGGGAGGGATGAGCGAGATGCATCCTAGTTTTATGACAAGAATGTATACTTCCAGTAGGGTCACCCAAGGCATGAAAGTCATCCCAGCTGCCAATTACAGCAAACAGGCATTTATATCAGGTTGTAGCAATATAAGAAGATGCCGCAGGCAGACTACCACTTTTGTGACAACAGCAACGGCATCATTTCACACTGCAGAAGAAGACAACGGTAAACCACTCTATTGTGCCCCAAGACCCTAATGTATAAGATAAAATGATTGACGATATAGTGCTAAATGAAGTGGCCCTCGGGTCAGATGGCATTCAATATGCTACTGAGGAAGAACTGAGGATCTTTCAAATTACTAATGGTGTTTATGATGCAGCTAGAATAGAGCCTTGGGGTTCTCTAGCTGCTGATACTGCTTTGCAAAGGAAAAGAAAATTCAAACCTGCAAAGAAAGATTACATTGGGAACACGGAACGTAAGAAGCATGACCGTGGGAAAGCTCATCAGAGTGAAAGATGAAATGAATCAACTACATGATGACATCTGAGGCATCAGTGAATTGAGATGGACTGGGATCGGACACTTCAGTCAGAATATCACACTGTTTACTACTCAGAAAACACAAAACAGAGAAGGATGGCGTTGCTTTCATAGCCAGGAAGGATGTAACAAAGACAATGCACAATGCAGTCAGTGACCGAGTAACATCAGTTAGACTTTGTGGGCAATCCTTTAATCTGAAAGTTGTCCAAGTTCACACTCCAATCACTGATGTGACAAACAAAAAAACAAAGGAAACTGACAAGTTTTATGGTCAAGCTCAATCTGGAATCAACAAACGTGCAAGCAAAATGTGTTGCTTGTGTTTGGAGAGTGGAATACTCCAAGTCAGAAATATTAAGGAGAAAAATTGAGTTGGACTGTATGGGATAGGAAATAGAAATGAAGCAACAGAATGACTTATTATCTTCCAACCCAATGGTTTTGTTGTTGCTAACAATCTTAACAACATCTCTAAACATGGATATCACCAGATTGGAGTTCACAACATCAAAATGATATATTATTTTCAAGGAAAACATCAGGAATCACTTTGAAATCTTGAACTTCATTCATAGGAACCAGAGGAGCTGCAGAATGAATAAAAGATGTTGTTAATGATTAATATGAAAATGGTCCACTGAAGACCAAGAAACAGAAGAATATTAAAACCACACTCATATTCTTCTAATCCAGGCTCCCTGGGTATGTACATACAGATTGCGTTACACTGAGGTTTCTGATAGCTGAAAATGCAAATGGTCTGGAACTTCTTGTAATGAAAGTCAGGGAGTGTAGTGGAAAAAAATGTGATTAAGGTTAAATACAAAGAAGGCCAAACTAATGAAAACTGATACAGAAACCAACCTTAGAAGATACTGAAGTGATAGAAAGCATTTTAGGACCAACTGTCAACAGTAAAGAGACCAGCAATCAAGAAGTATGCTGAAGAACATAACATCTGAGTAGCAATGAAGCATTTGTAAAAGATATTCAGATACCATAAACTCTGTGCTTATGCCTACAGAGACCAGAATTACACAGACAAGATTTTCCCTGGGAATTCTGTGGAAGCAGAAGTTGAATTCTGAAGAAACAGGATGGAAATAGCATTGATGCTTTTCAATATTAGTGTTGGGAAAGACTGCTAAGCCTCCCATCAATGGTCAAGAAAACAAATTAATCCTAAAATGAATCAATCCAGAATTCTCTCTTGTTCAAATTATCATATTTTGGACATTATGTTATTTAGATACATTATGTTATTATAACTTATTGAGAGAGCCATCTTAATTTTGGACTGGACTTAATTATAGTGGTAATGCATGCACTGTTGGAAGACCTAAAGAGTAGGGTTAAGAATTGGAAAAGACACAAATTAACATCAATCTGATGGTACATAAGTCAATCAATAATCAATTGATGAATCATTCGATGAATCAATCGATCAATCGACTCATCCTTGAACACAGCATCTTTTCTGGGCTACCAGAGAGATATACTGTAATCTAGAAGACATCAGATGGTGGGGATATTAGCCTACAAATTATGAAGTTATAAAAGTGCAAAAGATCTTACCTTCAGAAAGAATGCAAAAAAGAGATTTTTTATTTATTTGGGGGGGGGGGGTGTCCACAAAAATAAGGGATTAAACAGAGACTGATGCAAAACGATATCTTTTATTGGTATGCAAAACTACAGTGCTGCCTGGACCCTATGCTAAAGGAACAGAAAAGAGAGTCACAAAGCCCACCAGGTTACAGGATCTAGGCTTTTTAGAAAAGATACAAAGGACATACAAGAGTTTAAATTACAGTATAACATTACCTTTATTAAGACAAGAAGGATCTGTAACAACATGGGGTGATTGAATATATGCTGATCTGGTGCTCTACATTCTGGCTCTTCCAAGCAGACTTCCTTTCTACTGATATTGGCACCTTCTAACAAAAACAATGCTCTTTATTGCACCCATAAATTGACTGTCTTCAGGTCACAGAAAAAGCAGCCTGGTATTTATTCTCTTTCTATTCCATGATCATGAAGCAGTTTCAGTTTAGCTTTTTACTTTTTTAAAAAAATATCACAGCATATATATATATATTTTGTTTATATATATATAAACAAAAAAAGTGAAGATAAATATAAAATAAATACAAAATATAAAAATAAAGTGAAGACTTGAGATGGCATCATGTCACAATCACAATTATGCATTGGAAATACAACTTTTATTTAGAGACCTGGGATATCCGGAGAGGTTGCTGTGAACTATTTGTGCAGATAAATTATGTGAAAACTCACCCTACATTTTTTTTTAGCTGTTGGAATAGAGCTATACTTTCCCTCTTTTACTGTTTAAGGGACAAGCTGGAGAGTCTCCCAATCGTTAAAGATCTTAAAAAGGTATACAATGAGGTAGCTAAGCAGGTAGCACTACCTGGCTGACCTTGTCTGGACCTGATTTGCATTTAGACTTATATAGACTGTACAGTAGATTGCAAAACATAAAAGAAAAATCAGAAGGCATTAGCAAACATTGTCTCTGTTGATGCCAAGAAAATGACACGGGAGTGTCCAAGGAATTATTTACAATCAACTCAAAGAAAAATGCAGTTTAGTGGAAGAGGTATGGTGGGAGGCACAAGCCTTTTATTTTGGAGAAAAATGAGACCTCATCCATTGCTAAGGTCCTTGTATCTTGAGTGTTCACCTTAATTCTAAAGCAGTCCTCATGGAAGGCAAGTTGTATCTGGGATGGAAAAGTGTCTTGAGGGTAACAACAGTTTCCCACACATTCAACCTGAAAGGAATTTTCCAGTATGCATATTTGCTTATCTTTAATGTTTGGTTGCCTCGGTTTCTAATCCTCTCTTGAATGTACTTTCTGAAAACAAATAATTCCTTGACCAGGTGTGGCAGAAGGGAGGATCTGAAGCTAGAATATATCTGGAATTCCCAGACAGGTTTTTAAGCTTGGTCACTGAAAGACATGAACATGCGTTCATGTGACATTCTAGATGAGGGGACTAAGAAAGATGCAACATTTATATATGAAGTAGGATATTCATATAGAAGCTGACTGCCCTATATTTTTCCAGAATTCCTTTCTCCTTTCACAGCTTCACAGGCAATAATATTTTAATAGCATAACATAGTTTATTCTGGACAAAGATAGTATCTTTAAACAGGTGCCACATTCAATGCCTGCTGGAGATTTGGATGGGGACTTTGTGCAGATTGTGTCAATGCTCCTCTTCCTCCTTGCAACTGGGGAGAGGATGCTATTCCTTTGTATTCTTTTCATGGTCTGCAGGCTTAAGAAAATAAGATGAAGGAGATGAAGGTCCACAAGGAACCTTCAGGAAAATGATAATGATAAATGGGCCTTATAGGCATGTAAACTCTAGAACTGGAGTAACAAGTTTAAGGAATCCCACTAAGAATTAACTTGTCCTTGCGCATTCCCTCTCCAAAATGTGGATCACTCAGGAAACACACTTAGAGCTCTGTTTTCATGCTGCATGGCAACTAAATGCATTTTTTCTGTTCATTCCAAAATAAATGGTTTGATGGAGTTTTTTATCTAGCAAAATCGCATAATGATACCCTGGCTACAAAAAACCCCCCATGGATACTACTTCTGGAGCCCAATTTTGAAGTTATTTACTTTATTTATTCAGTTTAATGCCACCCAGTGTCACATAACTATGGACAGATCACCATACACCAAGAAAACATTAACAACATATAACAGAGGCAAACAAACAATAGAACCAGACTGTGAAGGGGAGAGGGAAGCACATTTAGACTTTCAAGAATCTGCTACTATACTGCTACAATAAAATTAGTCATTATATAGATGGCACTGATTTATTTGTCTTGTCTACCTTGCCTTGTTGGGCTGTCAGAATTGCATCTGGAAGCAAACTGGCAAGTTGTAAGTATCTGCATGTGTATACTGTGATTACATAGATCTGTCAGTGCTGTACAACACAGAGCAGGAGTGTCAAACACAAGGCCCATGGGCAATATGGTTGGATCCGGCCCATAGGGTCATCCTGAAAAATGTAAGGGGCCGGCCCATAGGGCTTTGGCCCGTTCTACCCAATGCAGAGGAAACGTCGGGCCAGCATGGCTTCGGCCTCTGGTCTACCCAATATGAAGAGGAAACATCAGGCCAGTGTGGCTTCGGCCCGGTCTACTGAATGCAAAGAAGAAACATGCCAGCAGTTTGGGGAGTGCGTCAAGCTATCCATGTCCACCCAGTTGGCCATGCCCAGTCAACCACAGCCCTGATGTGGCCCTCAATGAAATTGAGTTTGACACCCCTGTCATAGAGCTAAGATCAGTATGCAATTATTTCAATCAGGTCTTGAAGAATTGAATCAATTATTTCAATAACATGAACTTTTTAATAAGATTGGGTTGCTACCCAGTACCCAGTACCCATCCTTCATCCTTTATCATCTGAACTTCAGGTAGGTAATGGCATTACAAACTCTTTGTGAAGACAGTTGTGAAGACAGTTTAGAACTCATCCTCCCTCCAGAACCAGGAAGACAATCAGAACCTACATAATTGTTCATCTCCTTCCTTCCTGTGGATTCATCTGCATAATTACTTACTCCCTTTCCTTCCCAATTCCTACCATGCTGCTATCCGTACTTTTCATTTCTACCACTGGTTCCCATCTCAACTTCCACTTGTCTAATCAACGGTAAAGTGAACCATGAACAAATATATGAATTGGTGAGGTTCATATATCATCCTAATCCTTGATGTTTTGTTAAATAAAGCCACCATCCACTTACTTCACATATCATGCTAAACTATGGTTTATCAACCACGATGACTGGTTAATACAACCCACTATGTCAAATATAAAGAAACCGCACTATGGATTAATATAGCATGTGATCTTAGCTGCTGCACTGCTCCATTGCTTTTGATTTACTGAAACTCTTTTGCTCTGAACCAAGTATCATTTGCCAAGTTCTAAGGTCACTGAATTCAGTTTGCTTATCCAGACTGCCTGTTAACGCTCGGCAAGTGTCCAGGGATGCCACCCCAGGTCACCAACTCACATCCCATTAAAACATTGTATCAGTTAGTTTGCCTTGTCTGTTTGCCTGAAACTCTTTTCTCTCTTCTGAAATGCTACAATACAGTATTGGCCGCGAGGCAATATTTGTATGTTGTCTTCTCTAGTGATGAAGTTGAAAAACTACAATTCTAGACGTGCATGTATTTGGAAGGAAAACTATGTGAGTTTGATGGAGTGTGTGTAACTAAGGGGATATTCTGCAAAGTTTGGCTTTATACCACAATGAGTCTAATCAACAAACTACCCTAATTGGTTAGTGGTCTGGTGAATCAGGGTCTTAATTCACCCCGCTTTTCCAACAGCCTGTTTGTAAGTCTCATGGCTAGGATAGGGCTCTTCCTCATCTACATCTTCCTTCTGAGTTTGCAATCAGAAGAATAACTGTGTGTGTGTGTGTGTGTGTGTGTGTGTGTATGTCCACATTAATTAAAAAAACCAGACTCAAGTGGGGTCTATGGAAATGCACTGGACATTAAAATCATTTTGTAGATCCTGGCCCCTGGCATTCAGGTCATTACCAATGTAACTTTCCTTTGCTGCATCATTCCGCATACAGACATTTGAAAGAAGAAATTGATCAGAACAATTGTCCAGGGAAAGGCTTTGGACTGCTGTTAACATTCCTCCCTGACTAACGTAGGGAATCACCAAAGCTTGCAGGGAATCACACAGTTAGAAAATAGCCTTTTTGCGTTCTTCACTAGAAACCATGATGGCTGGGATGCAGCTACAAATAAAATAAATCATCATGCTTTTACTCGCCTACACCTTTTCCAATTCTACCTTCCCCGCCTTCCACTGAGGATATATCACATTTGAACTGCTTTCCAGAGTCAAATGCCTGGTTGTACAAACTGCTTGAGAAACACAATGATCTTTATAAGAACTGCAGTGTCTTTTGTCTGAGAATGTTTAAACACACCCATCGCTCCATCTTCCCTGCATTTACTCCACTGGCCTGGCCCTCAACCTTCTATCAGTTTTGCATGCAGACACACCAACACACCATTGCTGTTATTGATGCCTGTAGTGGTGGTGTGGTTTGGGGGGGGGGGGAAGGTTACCCACTCGGAGGTCATGCCCAGCGTGGGAAGCACTTGTTAAATTATGCCAACGAGACAGCCTGGTAATCAGAGAATGAGGCCAAGGTGTCTCTTTCTCTTTAATAGATCCAGAAATTTGAATTTATAAAGGGTGGAAAAAGAATTGTGAAAATCTTTCCCTTCCTTCTCCGTTGTACTTTAAGAGCATTCTCTTTCTCAGGAACTCCCCCAAGAGACCAAACCAGAAGCCTCTTTCGACATGAATACCTGACAAGTTTTTAATGTGAAAAGTATTCACTAAATTTAGCCTTTGGAAATGAAACGGGAGGGGGAGAAAAGAAAAATAATGAGTGATGGAAAGGTAACCTAATGCTGTCTTTTTTTTTTAAAAAAAGTTGGAATTGGTTCATTTGTTCTTTTCTCCTCGGTCTTAAAAGCTTTTAAGGGTAGGCGCCATAATCTATACACAAACAAGCCATGTGCCCAAAGACAGAGCGAGAAAGAAGAGACACCCACACACACTCACCTGAAAAGAGGACATGTTCAGTCAGGTCTTTTCAGGGTTGCTACAATCAGGCAGGTATTAAATTCTGCCTCTTCAGGCCGATACACTATAGAGAAGGGCAGGGGATCAGGACTTCCATTTAGGATGGCTGTATCTGCTGAATTGATGGGAATTTGGCCTGGGTTCTAAACAATGCCAGGCTTTCTTGCAAGCGTTGACAGATCTCTCAGCTTTTTGAGCAGCTGCTTTATGTGTGTCTCCACGGGCGCACGCACACATACGCACACACACGCACACACACACGTGTAAACACAGGCACATTTGGAGGTTGAATCATAATTTCACTTTTTAAATTTCTGGGTCTAATGGGATAGAGGTGTCAGTTAAGGTTTCTGTAAGAGAAAAATTCAGCGAAAGGAAAGGAACAGTTCCTTCTCTCTCTTATATTTCGCAGCCAAAAAGCGAAGGGTATGTGGACATCCCCATATATTCCTACAATCGTTGCTAGAGCTATAACTGTAAACTCTTTGAGTAAAATCTAACAAACTGGTGAAATGTATTTTCTATTGTCGTTTGGGGTGAGGTTGGGCTTCAATGTTTGTCCTTTGGGCTCCTTGTGTGACTGCATCAGTAAATTGAACATAGTGATTTTCTCCTTCAAAAGAAGGATCTCTAACTCCTTTAGAAGTTAGCCCATTGAATTCAATGGGGCTTACTTCTCCACTGATATGTACAGGACTGAATTCCTGAGTTGTTTAATCTGGTTCTGTAGATCGCAGCTGCAACTCAGACATGTTTAGAAATGTTTCTTATCTTGATAGACAGGTATAGGGTGGAAGGTGAAAGTGAAATAAATAGTTTTAGCAAGATATATAGTTCTATACTTGAAAGTGGTTTAGAATTAAAATCATCCAGTCTTTCATATTTCTAGCAGAACCTTGTTAGCCTACAAACCTGGATGGCAACTCCTATCTGGTCCTGACACTAAGTAGTCCAGGGATCTGACTAGATATCTAAACAGTACTATTATAAATCATTGTAAGCAAGGGTTTTTTTTTTTGACATGCATGTCTCTAATCTATATGACCATTGCATTGCTAATATGATAGTGATCACCATCAGACAGTAAAGCAACATTTTTTAAAAAATTAGCTTGACCTGCAATGCTAGCATTGTCTTTGGTTGATACTACCATAGTACTCAGACTAGGAGAACAACTTCTGAAATAGAATTAGAGAACTTCTGAGAAATACATGTCTGGCCTGTTGGATAAGAGGAGAGGCAATTTCCCTTGTGTCCCAAAACACTCCTGAACTATGAGTTAAAAATTGGAGATCTTTCCTAAAATTAATGGCTATGCATTGGTATGATTGTTGAGCTAATGAATGGTGTTTGTGATAGCTAAAAAACGTATTTTGCGGTTCTTGGTGATTCTTCTAGTTTGCTTCCCTTGAATGCATAATTTGCTTTTCTTTTTATCCTGATCTATCTGTGCCCCCCTCCTTTGCTATTTTACAATCACATTTGCAGCAGGAAAGGTTGGTATAACCCAGAACTATAGATTTCATAATACATTTAATTAAAGGTGATATCTGTTAATACTGTAACTATTTTTATTGGAGGTTCCTCTTAATCTCAGAAAATTTGGGCATCTGGTACATAGATGGAGAAAAGAAAGCATTTCCAATGTTGTCATGGCAAAATGAGCCAAAGTGGGTATGTTGTTAGTCATTTAGTCCATCCATCCGTCCATCCACCCATCCACCCATCCATCCATCCATGGAAACATCAGAACTGATCATGAAGCCTCTTGGATACATTCTTAAATAGCTGCCAACTCTTTTTCTAGATTCTTATAATACATCAAGATCATCAACATCCTGTCCTTCAATCAGGATTCTTATAGGACATTGTTCAGTCATACTGTTGCAAACTATTCTGTTGCAATCCCATATTTACTTGGAAATCCTACTGCATTCAACTAAGCGCATGCACAGAAGGTAAAAAACACATCACTTCCTGGTTAAAAGCAGGAAGTAATGACATTCAGGCAGGTGGGTGGAGCTTTGTTCCGCCATCACTACCAGATCGCTGAACCAACGGCCGAGATCGCTACCAGACCCAGCGATCTGGGAGCATTTTACCTTTGCTACTAAGCCATAGTTTGATTCATTATGTGCTATCAGGTTGGGCTCGACTCTTAGTGACCAAATAGATAAATTCTCTCCAGGAATAGCTTGCTTACCCAGTGGCTACTGAATAAACCATATGTTCATTATGGCTTACGATATTAGCCTATTATGTCAGCTCAACTGTTGTGCTTGGTTCAAAGCTTTAAATAACCCTGATTTTGGTAGTTGTTAGGGGCTAAAATGCTCTTGGCATCCACAGGGTAAAAGCTGTTTGAGAGGTGATTATGATTGGAAGAGGAGCCAACAAATGAAGATTAAAGTCTTCCCTATTCCACAACTCCATTCCTTCACTGCTATTTCCCCACTCCAAATTCATTGCTATTTTTTCTTTTTGATGTGACAGAACCTTATTACATGCAATTGTATGACAGGCAATGAATTTCCTCTGACATTCTTAACTTTTTCTTGAGTATTTATTTTAACTCTTGGAAAATGTTGCCACATCAGGATTCTAAGAAGTTCTTGCTGCTTCCTGATTATGTTGGATTCCTCCTCCCTTCCTTTCAAGAGAAAATAGACCTTGTAATGCCAGGGTGCAGACTAATCAACAGAGATAGAGACAAATTAATTTCCCCCAGCAGTTAAAACAGAACTGGGAAGGCCCAGAGGAAAAGGAATGACTGACCAATCCAAGAAGGAATGCCCACCAGTAGAAACAACTTTCCTGAACTGATAAGAGGGCAAGAAAGAGGAGGGAGGGGAAAGAACAGAGATGATAAAAGTGGCCAGCATGCAATGCACTTTTAAAAGAGAAATAATAAAGTGAAATTGGTAATCAATCTTTTTTATGGCATTTATGATTTTCTACTTACAATGTTATCTCCTTGTTAAGTGACCATGGTCCTGCTGAAACATTGTGAATGGATTGCTCTGAAACATAAAAGTTCCACATCCATTTGCCAAAGAGACAAGAGTGAGCAGCTGAAAGCCATGTTTTTTCCCCCTTCTCCTTATGCCCAGTATAGAAACAGTCAGGCTGAGGGTATAAAATGGCAGCTGCTCAATCTGACGATGCAAATTTGGGCTGGATCTGTGGAGACACTTTACCCCTCGACACCTTTGTGCAAATTTGGGTAGACTTCTAGAACATGTTTCCATTTCACACTCACACTTTTAAAAAGAAAAAAAAAATCCAAGAAGCTCAAAATGCTATTCAGGTTCTACCCCCATTTGTGATATCCTCAACACTTTAAAGTATGTTAGGCTAAGAAATAGACATCCAAGGGACGTCCCCATGGTTAAATGGAGATTTGAACCCGACATCTCTGATCTCCGTCTGCTATTCTTATGGAGATTGGGTATTGGACTTTGTGAAGGCAACTGGTAATCATGATAGGTAGTATTCTAGTATCATAAAATCTGCAAAGAAAGCTATTACAGCAAAGAATGTGAACACATGTAGAAAGGCTAAGCATCTCAGAGGCACCATTAAGAACCAAAATATCAGATAGGGACCTAACTGCCACAAGGAAAGCAAAACAAAACAAACAGTAAAAACCCAGTTGAAAATAATAGAGATGATATTGTAGGAAGTTAGCACCCACCCCTTTCCTAGAAGAATGAAATATTTTGGGAAATATTAAAAAGGTAGAATATTATGTTTCCCTGGATGAGAAATGGAGAAGCATGTTTTAAAGACAAAGCAGTTCCCACCTTCCTGCCCCCAACCATTTGTTAATGGGCCAGAGGCAGAAACTCAATCTTTGTCAATGGACCTCATCTGCAAGACAATGGGACCCATCTATAGGACAGAAACTCACCACATGGCACCTGGGAAGATTACATCAGCCAACAGGGCTAGCTAAGACACCCACCCTCTGGAAGCCTGACAACAAGTCAGGATACTCTTTCTGGGTCCCAGGAAGTTCAAAGCCAGAGAGAGCATAAAACCTGGAGACTCGCTGTTATCTGCCCTTTCCTGTTCAGGAACTCAAGCCATGTGATCCAGTCCACCATTAAACCATCTTTCCAAGCATTCTCCATGTTTCCAGTGTCTTTTTCCCCACTTGGAGCTGAACCCAGAAGGATATTTCTTCCTACAATAGCACAAATAAGAACTAGCATGGGCCGCTACATTTTTATTTTTAAAGACTTAAACGGACAGACATTTATTATAACAACGTAGATAGTTAATATTAATCTCCCTACCCTGGAAGGCATTGGCCACCTGGGTACTGCAGAGCAATTGAAGTTGATCTTCCCTACAAGCTTGGCCCAGATGACTGGCAATTATGGAACACTAGCTGTGGCCACTCTCTTAATTCCACCCCCCCCCCAATAATACTGGAAGACCATTTAATTGGGGCAACTCTGGGACAAATCTCCTACTATAGGAAGGGATGATTCATGCTTGATTCATACAGTGAAGAAGCTGAAATGAAATGTGATCAGTTTTTTTGGCATTGGAATCTATTGGCATCAAGTGGAGAGTTAAACAACCTGATCGCTCATCATCTAATAACGTTTGAGTGACTCTCAGGTTCAGTAAGTTCCCAACATCCATTAGACATTTTATAAAATCATAGCTGTTGAATATCAATTCTAATCCTTTTCCTCTGAACTGTGGAGAGGGGGGTTATAAATTTAGAATGCTTTTGAGATGGTAGGTAGAGTTCTTTGTCGTTTTTAGAATATTAAAATTCATGGGGTAGTATTATAACAAGAGAAACGGGACAATTGTGATAAACCTTCTGTAGTTTAACCTGCACGTATTATTTGCCAGAAACAGCATCTCTATAATAAGAGACCCTTTCCTCTATCTGTTCCAATTAACAGATTAACAGATTAACAGAGTTGGAAGGGACCTTGTAAATCATCTAGTCCAACCCCTTGCCCAAGCAGGAGATCCTACACCAGTGGTGGGTTTCAAATTTTTTTACTACTGGTTCTGTGGGTGTGGCTTGGTGGGCGTGGCATGGCTTGGTGGGCGTGGCAGGGGAAGGATACTGTAAAATCTCCATTCCCTCCCCAATCCAGGGGAAGGTTACTGCAAAATCCCCATTCCCTCCCAATCAGCTGGGATCCAGGAGGCAAGAATAGATGGGGGCGGGGTCAGCCAGAGGTGGTATTTATCGGTTCTCCAAACTACTCAAAATTTCTGTTACCGGTTCTCCAGAATGGTCAGAACCTGCTGAAACCCACCTCTGTCCTACACCATTTCCAGTTTGGCCACATAGTCTTTACAAGCATGTAGGAAAGGAACTTATGGGTTCAGCCCAGGAGGACACAGCTTCTAAAGTTTACCAACTACTGCATATAGTATCCCAGAGGCAGAATACAATGTTCACTGCTTTCTGTATTTCTAGGTAAATACATATTTTAGGTTCCTCACTTCACAAAAGAAAAATAACTGGCCAAACTGGTACCTATTACACATTTTATGTTAACTTCCTTAATTCACATCAACTAAAGAATCTGTCCAGCATATCTAGAAGGTACCACTTTGGAGAAGATGGATACTTTCACAAATATAATTTTTGTTGCCTATATGCTGTTATTAGGACAATATTACACCCCCCCCCCCTTGTAACACTAGTTGCTGTCACAGTAGTTGGAGGCTTTTCTTCTGAGTGCATGGCCTGAGTGCATAAAGTGCAATATAATACTTATTTTTAATGTATTTTCCTAGTTTAGTGCCAGTGAAAAGCTTCCGACTCCTACCTGTTGTTGGTGCTGTAAGCTTGCATAGAAAGAGATTATTCTGTATTGATGGAAAATATGAGCATTAAAAAAAAACATTTGCATTTTTGAAATACCAGAACTTGCAAGATTAATTGCTTCTCTTTGACCCTTGCTCTTTTACGTCCTGGTTCTAAAGAGAAGAAAATCCCATTTCAACAGAATTTGCTTCCCAGGAAACGTGCTTTGGATCTCAGTCTAGTTTGGCTTTATAAAAATCAATGGGAGATGGCTTAATGATTTATTTGGGGGGAGGAGGGTAAGGGTAAAGGGAGAAGCCCCAGGTGTACCATATTATAAAGAATGGCTGCTGGAAGCAGCTGGAATGCAGGTTTCCCTGCCTTATGATGGAGGGATTTGATACAAGAGTTACACCCAGAGTGAAAGTTTGTTTGGTTTTTAACAAAACCAACAGCTCTGTAACATAATTGCTCTGCAAAACGAAACCAACTACAATTCTGTGCACACAGAATAATTGCCATTGGACCTACGATGATATAATTTGCTTCTTAGTAAACATGCACAGAATTACCCTGTGTGCTTATGATAACTAATTGCTGCTTTTAACAGATTGTTTTCTTAGCCTGTTTTTCATTTGATTTATATCTATTCCGGATTTTATTTCTGTTTTTATTATATGCCACACTGAGAGCTATTAGATACCAACCCGCTAATAAATCTTAGAAATAAATAAATAAAATTAAATACATGTAATTCCTGCTCCAAGCGTCTTTTCAAGGGAATACATCACTCCGAGCATCTTATTAATGTGGAATAAAACACAGAAGTGAACCATTTTTAAAATCAGTTCCGTATTGAGAGAAAAAAGCTCTCCCCCCCCGCTTTTTTTTCTTTTGGCATTCAATTCTCAGCTTTATGCCGCACTTGTTTTTTTTAAAACCAAAAATAAATTGCCATCGCCTTTTCTTTGGCCGCTTTCTTGACCCAGCCTCGCCTCAAAGTTCTACGCATGAAATTCAGGGGGATTTCTTTCTTTCCTTGGGATTCGGGTTCGCCTCCTTTTGAAAAAGCGGGCGCGCGGTCCCACTTCTTCCTTAAGGAGCGACGGGACAGTCCTAAATTGCGATCTGCGCTTGTTCCGAATTCTCCTTCCCCTCCCCCCCCGCTTCCCCCCCTTTCGCCCGGCCCTCGCCTCTCCGGTTCTTCTTTTACCTAGGCGAGCATGACCCTTTTAAGGGCTAGGGTTGGTGGCGTTGCCCTTTTAAGAAGGCGCCAGCCTCTCGTGGCATCTGGGGCCTCCCTTCTCCCGTTCTTCATTCTCTTCTCTCCTCCTCTCCTGCGCGGATACGGGCAGATCTGAACGCCCCCTAGAGGCGAAAGCGAGAAGACCTGCCTAGCTTAGCAGCCCTTTGAATGTGTGTCTCAGTCTGCCTCCCCGGGAAGTCAGAGCGAGGCTGGAGTTCCATTGGAACCCCGCGCTGCATTCCATTCCCTACCATTCCCTTCATGCTGGGCAGCGACGGCGGCGGCAGCGGCAGCGACAACACGGCCAAGGAGGCTCCGAGCCCCGAGTTGCAGCGGGGGGCTGCTTGCCGTGGAATGTAATGATGATGATGAGGGCTGGCTCGTTCGAACCGAGCGCCGATGCAAACTGTAAGTCAGTCCCCCCCCTCGAACTTTCCTCTTTAAGCTCTTCCGAGGATTCCGGTTTTTTAAAATATTTGTCCGGGGGGGGGTGGTGGTGGTGGTGGTGGTGAGTGTAGGCGTGCGTACAGTTTTGTGTGGCGGGGTGGGGTAGTGCGGGAAGCTCATCGCAATGTATTTCCCCCAGCTCGGCTCCCTAATAGTTGCGCCCCGTTACGAGGGGGGCGACTCATTTAGCCAGGGCTAGGGTGAGAGAGCGAGGCACGCGCAGCCCGGGGATTGTGAGGCTTTCTTCGCTCGTGGGGGCGGGGGGGGGGGGAGAAGGGAAGGGAAGCCTTGCGCGGCTTGTGCCGGGAGAGCTCTGCAGCCCCGGCACGCGGCGAGACCGCTTCCGTGGTTTATTTTATTTATTTATTTATTTATTTATTTACGGCTCTCTCGCCTGCGGGAGGCTAAGCGGAGTTTGCGAGATTCTTTGGCTGGGTGGGAATCGCCGCTGCTACAACTGCTGCTATTTGGGGTGTGTGTGTGTGCGTTTGTGTGTTTTTGTAATGCGTGTATGTTGGGGAAGATCGTAAATTAGGGAGAGCGCGTGACACACACACACACACACACCGGCGTGGAATGGGAATGGGATGGGTGGCGAGGGAGAAAGGGGCGTTCTGCCTGATTGACAAAGATTCACGGGGGAAATAAAATCGGGCTTGGGGGTGGCGGGGGGGGGGGAAGAAACTGGCTCTCAGTTGCTTGCCTGAAAAACGTGGCAGGCAGGCAGGCAGACTGGCTGGCTCGGTGCGGGAAGAGTTGACAATGAGACGTGTGGAGCGTTTGCAATTAAAAAGTGCCCAAAGAGGAAACCGGCAGCCTTTGGAATGGACAAAAAGGGCGTGTGTAGCATAGTAGTTCGCGGCGGCGAGAGGGAAAAGACGCGAAATGGAAAAGCCTGGAACGGAATACCGCGTGGGGTTGTCACAGCTAAGCGCGGCGGCGGCAGGGAAAGCGGCGCGGACGTTGCGGGGAAAGAGAAGGCTCGCTTTCTCTGAGAAAGGGCTGCCGGTGCCTTAACGTTTGTCGGCTGGGGCGAAACGTGTGTACGTTAGGCGAGAACTCCTCCCTGGTAACGCCGAGCCTCGGAAGGGAGAAAAGGTAGGCAGGAGCTCGCCGAAGGTGTGTGTGAGTGTGTGTGTGTGCGCGCGTGGGGTGGGGGTAGGTGGGGAGGGAAGGAGGAACTGCAGCAGAGCCTGAGCTAGGACAAGAGATAGCGAGGTGAGTGCGTGGCTGTGGGGGGATATGCAGCGTGGCACTCCGGTTGCCCCCACCCCCCCTTATTTCTGCATTTGCCGTGCGCTTGTAAATGATTTTTTTTCCCCGGGGGGAATTGGCTGCGCCTGCTTGCGGCTTGCTCTGCTGTGAAGTTGTTGGGGCTGGAGTGGGGAGGAGGAGGAGAAAGGAAGGGAGGACCGGTGTGGCTTTTCGCAGGAGGCTTTTCTGCAAGCCGGATGGCGCCCTTCTCTTTAGCCGGAGGCTTTTAAAAGAGAGAAGCTGGCTTTGGGCAGATGCGGTCTTCGTAGAACTGACCAAGAGCGAGCGGAGGGGCGGGAGGGGGGGGCGGCGGCGAGGTCTGGAGTCGCTTCGCAGTGCGAAAGTGACTCAACTCCCCCCTCCCCTTTCTCGTGGGCAGAACGAATCCGCCGAAGATTGTCGTGTCGTTTCCACCGGTGATGTCCATCTCGGGGAGAGGTGAAAAGTTTAGCTGCCGAGATCCCCCCCCCCCCGTGTGTGAGTGTGTATGTGTGAGTGAATGGGGGGTGGGGGGAGAAAAGGAGATGGTAACAGGCAAAGACACCCGGCCAAAATCGTGCAGATGGGCAAGGCATCCCGGAAAGAGCAGCGGCCGCAATTCACTGCAGTCTTCAAAGACCTCCGTTTGCCCGTTCCCTCTCCGCCTCCCTCCCCCGGTTTAATTTGGGGCCAGTTCTCCATTTCTTGACTCCATCCTGCTTCGCCCCGTCCCTTTAGGTCCCTGGAGTTTAGGAACTTCATCGGGAGAGAGAGAGAGAGAGAGAGAGAGAGAGCACGGAAAGCCCAGGATGACCCCTTTCCTTAATGGAAGCTCGCCCCTTTCCTTCCCTCCAGCTGAAGTTGGAAAGGGGCTCCCACCAGAATAGACGGCATCCCGAGATGGGACACGTGAACAATGTCCCATTTACGGGGGAGTGACTGCTTCCCTCCGTTGCTTTCCGGGAGAGAAGCTGCTTTTGGCTTTCTGCTGGTCAGCTTCCTTAACAACCGGCAGGAGCCATACTCTCCAGCCAACAGCAAGTCCCACGGCTTTCGCTGTGCCTCCCTTGGCAACTAGGTGGGGGCTTCGTTGATGGTTACTGCACCAAGGAGTTTGCTGAGGGCAGTAGTCCTGTCCCTTTCGGTGAGGTCTGATCCCAACAGTTACACACACAAACCCTGCACACCCGTGGTGCACAGATTTGTGCCACAAGAATGCAGTAGGCTTCTGGAGCCTTTGCATAATGCCTGGAAAATGAACACCTATACACATAGCACCATCTAAGAAGGTTGCTCATTCATGAATTCTTGCTGATTATGGTGCCGCTATTAGGGAAGGCTCTCTGATGTGTTGCCACCCCAGAGTAAGCCGCCTAGCACAGATGAGAAATCGGAGCTCTATTCAGTGAATGAGTGCAACTGTGTGTGTAGGCGTGTAGCTGTTATTCATAATGCATATGTATAAGCCTTCACAATAAACAAGAACCGGGAGGTTGTAAACTACCCTGAACCTTATGCTGTATCCAAAGAGCATTTGATTTTTTTTTTTTAAAAAAGCCCATTAATACCCGGTGTAGCAAAATTAGCAGCTTACTTGCATTTTTTTTTTTTAGACTAGCTTTCCTAGAGTCATTGATTGTGTCTCTGGGTATGCATATGCGTGAAAGTGCGTGTGAATCTAGCATCCCTATGAGTCTCTAGCACATTTGAATATTCAGATGCAAGCTGAATCCAAGTAATTAAGGTTATTTGAAAAATCCTTCTTCTTCCCATGCTTGTATATATTAGTCATCCCCTTTTATCCACTTAACGGTTTGATAATCTTGGCAGTATGTTTATAAATATTGATTTAGCCTGTAGTTTTGTACATACATTCTTGAGAATCAGTCCCATTGGACTCAGAGTTTGTTCTAGAGGAGAAATGTTTGGGACTGGACTTGAATGTCTTCACTCACTGGCTCTGACAGTAGTGATATAAGATAAAGAGGATAAAAACAGAATTTGCATGTGATTAGTAATAGGAGAATAAATCTAAGGATAAGGGAAAAATGCAAAACTGAATCCCTTTTCCATTGGCTTGTGCCTGCAGTTTGCAGGGTAGCATCTTCAGTGTTAAAACAAAGGTCTCCTTTTAGGGATGTTTGGGGAAGAAAAGTTTAGATTTAAGAAGCCTTTTAGGAAGCACTTTTCCTTCCCTTTGAGATGGAATCTGTAAGATTTATTAGAAAACAGTTGATTATTGCCTCTTTAGTAGAATAGAAATTATGCCTCTGGATTTACAAAGGAAGGGGAGGAGGGAAAGAGGAGTATGAGATGAGCAAAAGCTATTGACTGCCTCAAAGATTATTTGTTCGAAAACACCGTTTCTCTCAGTATAATGTCTGATTGCTTCCTGAACAATCTCAAAGTCTTTTGTATGTAGTCAGGGGGGTAAATTGAATGACTCAGTATCTCCTTTTCGAGATACTGGTGACCAAATTGTGCAGAGTGAAGAAGTCAAAATTAGCAGACCAAATAAACAACAACAACAAAAAACCCAGCCCACTTTGCATGTGGTGGCAGAGATAATTAAAGTACCGGTAGGCTATAAAGAAAAGAGGCATTTATTTTACTTTAAAAAAACCTTTTAGTTCAGACTTTGTTTGCATAGTTCAACTTGCTTTATATTAGTAAATTACAGTGCTAGCAGTGCTGAGACAACGTTAAGTCTGAGTGGGTGGGAAGAAAGTTTGGATCCAAAATACGTGATCGCATAACAGAGACATTGGGAAGAATGCTAGATAGGTTATCCATTGCTTCCCGTTCTGGATCTTTGTTTTCTTGATGCCATTCTTTAAGTTGCCTATTTAGGAAAATAGAGGTGTGCTGTGTGTGTTGTAGATTTCATAAAATAATAGCCAGATTGTGATCCTTGTCTGCCACAGTTGGATTTCTGGATATTTTATATGTGATGTGCTGGTAAGGATTTTAGGGATGCTAGACAAAAATATCCATTTTACTCTCTTCCACTCCCCAATGGATTTTTCTTATTTGTATACTTAATATGCACAGTTATCTTCAATGTTTAGTATCATTAATTTGGGGACTTCTAAATATTCCATTAAATGGCAATAGAATGACTTCTAGTTATTTAGGGGAAGATATATATATAGCTGCTCTTTAAGCCATATTTATGCCATGCACGGGGTCTTAATTTTAGTTTCAGATATTTCCAAGGGATAGCAATATTTGGAAAGACATTTGCCTAAGACATTGGAGAACCATTGTTAGTTGGTCTTTCCCAATCTGTGCCATAGATTTTTGTAGCTTGTTTGCTGTGGTGAACTGAATTCTTGGGGTTCGTAAGCCATGGTGAATGGTTGGGCATGTTGTGTGAATCTAGAAAGTTCGTTTATTCAGTTGTACATGGTTAAGCAAACTATAGCTGGATATAGTTAATGAAGCATATCAGTATAAAGCAAACATGTGTTTGGGGGAAAAAACTGGATACAAATGTTTATTTTTCAGGATTCTTCCACAGTAGAACACTGCTTAATAAAGAAGAGTTACTTTGCAACACATCATCTAATCTTCCTTGCTATATTATCATCTGTGCTCTTGCTACATTGAAAATAATGTTGGGTTCATATTGTTAGGCACTGTACATTTTAAGATTTTGGCTGATGAGAATTCAAATTTTTCCTAATTGACAAAAATAAGTTCCATTGATTTTATTATTTTCTTGAAAAGAAGTATAGTATACAATTGTTACTTTGCTGATTAGAGTGCTTAATTTGTTCTTTTATCTTAGATTTTGAAATGTTCCTGAAAGCTTTGCTGTTAAATCATGATATATCACCATTCAGGTACTTGAACGTTACGAATTACATGAGTACCTTGCCAAGTTATCAGCAAACAGAGGTCTAGATTCTTGTCATTGCTACGCATGTTTGACTGTCAGTTTGTATATATGTCCGTGAAGTCTGTATGTATGTACATGCATTTTGCCATCGTGGAGATATATGTAGTTCAGTGCTGACCTTTTTAATTCTTGGTGTTCTTTGAGTTTGTTCCTTTTCCTGTTAATTCTTCAATAGGAGGCAAGCTAAGATCATTTGATCATGTTTCTCAACCATCACAACTTTAAGATGTGAACTTCTACTTCCTGAATTCTCCACCCAGCATGCTGACCTAGCTTGATGATAGAATGTCAGGGAAAGAAGCAAATTCTGAGAAAACCAAGAACCCAACATAAGCATTTTTTTCCTCCCTGTGTGCTTTAAGTGCTCAATTGCTTCGAGACTTTTGGTCAGAAATTGCCATTTCAACAATATCTGTATGTTTATCCTCTTTTCTTTTGTTTCTTTTTTAAAAGCATGCTTACTTTGAGTTATTGTTACCTTTGTAACACATGGCTATGTTGTTTCCCTTGAATGAATGAGGGCATAAGCTTTCTTTGTGCTTTAAGATGGATGTGTGCAATTCATAGCCAAACAAGCCATCAGATGTTAGTGACAGAGATTTTCTGCCATTTTCCCATAGATCTTAGCAGTTTGGCTTCTGACTGCTGAAACCTTGTCTGCTCTTGGAGTAGATCATGAGGGATTACCTTAAGTAAAGCAAAGTAAAGTTGGGCAATGCTCTGATGTGAGCCACGGTCCAAAATCATTTTGTAGTGAAACTTTTGCTGGTCCTAAAAGGCGAGAGGGACTCAGTGGCTAAGACGCTGAGCTTGTTGATCGAAAGGTTGGTAGTTCAGTGGTTCAAATCCCTAGTGCCATGTAATGAAGTGAGCTCCCGTTACTTGTCCCAGCTTCTGCCAACCTAACAGTTTGGAAGCACATAAAACAAGTAGAAAAATAGGGACCACCTTTGGTGGGAAGGTAACAGAGTTCTGTCTGCCTTTGGTGTTTAGTCATGCTAGCCACATGACCATGGAGACGTCTTTGGACAGCGCTGGCTCTTTGGCTTTGAAATGGAGATGAGAACTGCCCCCTAGAGTCAGGAACGACTAGCACATACATTTGAGGGGAACCTTTACCTTTACCTTAAAAGGTGGAGATGCCTGGTTGTTTTGTTTTGCCTTCTCCATACCTGTGCCATTCATTGTCTGGATTGTATTTCTACAGTTGGAAATCAAACCTTGCTTTTAAAAATCAGGGCTCAGGTTTTTGTCTCATTAAAAGCAGAAATGGAACAGGTTGAGGAGAGGCAGGGGATGGGAAGGAAAAACAAAAACCTCTGAATGAAAATCAAGGAATGCATATGAGGACTTGGTTTGGTTGTTGCCTAAGTGGTTAAACCAGGCCAAAAGGGCACAAAGGTTATCCTGTCAGGTGTTCCTTTCTTCTCTTCCACTGTTGCCAACAGAACAACCAGCTCCTGCCTTTTGAAAAGAAAATTTGGAGCAAGAAAGAAAATGGGCAACAGAAATCTTACAAGAACTGTATGCGTCTGGAGGACATAGAGTTTCAAATTAAAGCAATACCAACATTCATCATCATCATCATCATCATTTACTACACTTGTCAATCCCAGGTTTTGCATTCTGCCTGAATGGAAGCCTTTGACTGGAGGAGACCCACCATTTTCTGGATCATATAGGCTCCCTGGAATCTGTGGGAGTCCTATTGCACGAGATGGGTGTCACATCCAGCTCAATTTATTTTTAACTACATCACTATCCTTAACAGTCTCCTTTGTAGTAAAACACTGTGCGCACAGTGGTCCAGCATCATTAATTACTTTGTGAAATGCTTACACCACCCTGGCAGCTGTGAAATTTAGTTGCCCTAAAGTATATATACAGTTATCCTTGCAGCACATCTGAAAGGATAACATAAGGTTGTTTTGTATCTCTTTAAAATTGTACAGCAAAGCATAACACTTTTATCTTGCTTGATTGTCTAGGCCGGCCATGTAACACATGCACAGTGCAGGAACATAGGTTTTCTTACACTTTTGTGTTTTGGAACACACTGACATTTCCTTCAAAGAAACTGAGCTGGCCTGGCGCTGGGCATAGAGATGAGCACTTTGTAGCTAGCAAGAAATGGTGGCAAGATACTGGAAGAGTGAGCTTTGTGCTCCTGGGCATTCCCTAAAGCCAAGTGACTGATTTGGTAGACAATGCGTATCTGTTGCCAGTCTGGAATGAGAATGCAGCGGCCAGTTTGAACAGTGCATGAAATGAAGAAGACCATTAATTAAATGTTCTGGCCAGCGCTAGAAGAAAAAATTTCAACGTAATTCTGTATGCTGTCGTGGTAGTATATAGTAGGAGCAAAGAGACTTGGCCAGGTAAGCACAACAGATTAGCAGCAAGCAAAGGCTGGATCAAGGTGTGCCGAGTTTTCAGGCCACCCCAGGTGCATATTTGATTTCGGTTAAACTACTTTTGCTGGTCTGCAGTTCATTTGATTCCGTGTTTGCTATCTTACCTTTACCAGTGTGCTTCACCAACAGTTTCACATTGCTCACTTCTTGTTATTTTTCCGAAGTGCCTTTCCCTAGAATGCTGCCATGTGTTCCATTCTGCAGTAGTAGTAGTTTATTATTAATAAACTAATTAGTTTATTCATCACAGATATATCATACTGAGTCCACAAAAATAAAGCTGGGCAGTCTTTTTGCAACTGGAGACTGCACTGATGCTTCGTAATTTTGTTGTAGGAGATGGTTACACTACTATGTAATGTATGTGGGGTAAGACTGAGATTTACTTTGTTTCATTTGGAGGTATTTTAAAATGTTCACTTTGATGTGTAAATCCAGTTAGATGCCTTCTAGATCTGATAACTTTCTTTCCAGTAAAATAATTGATGGGAGTTTTTCCTTCAGTGTTTATAGAAGTTTGCCACTCAACATAGCCATCTTGTTTCTGAGACTCAGGGAGTCAGAGGACTGTGTTACCCAGATGAATGAATAGTGTGCAGAGTGTGAAATGTATCTCTCAGTTATACATACATGGACAATTAAAATGGTTATTCACTGTTTGCTGTAGGAAAACAATGCCCGTAAATACACTTGCTCCTTTAAGTGGGGAACTGTTTGAAGGCAATGGTGCCTTCAACATATTTTTGTCCTCAGGTCCATTTTCTTTCCTGGCTATTGATTCTGTTGATAGGGCCACCTTGTCCAGAGAATTTGGAGGCTTGGAAATGAACCCAAATATACAAAGGTCTACATTTGTTTCAATTGGTGATAGAGTATTAGTGCTAGAAATTAATTTTGCTGATTTAATTCATTTTTATAAATAATTGAAGGTGGGAAATATACCTAAAGTCCTTTCGCCTATTTTCTCAACAATAACCCTCTGTGATTAGTTGGGTTGAGAGAGACTGAGAGCCTAAAGTCACCCAGCCAGCTTTCATGCCCAGACTGGGACTAGAACTCATAATCTCCTGGTTTTTAGCCTGCTGCCTTAACCACTAGACTAAACCGCCTCTGATTTAATTGATTCTGTTGTGGTAATGAGATGTATTGGAGCTCTGGTGGTGCAGTGGCTAGAATGCAATAATGCAGACTAATTCTACCCTCAGTCTGGAGTTTGACCCTGACAGGGCTCAAGGTTGACTCAGCCTTCTATCCTTATGAGGTTGGTAAAATGAGGGCCCATATTGTTGGGACCTCATTTTACCAACTCATTTTACCATACTGACATTGTAAACTGCTCAGGGAGTTCTGTAAGTGCTGTATATACCTAAGTGCTTTTGCTATGTATTCTTGTATAATCTCTATATTCTGTTTGTTACTATGAATGGATATTCTCCTTTTATTGAAGTTCCATTCAAAATTTTTTTAACATGGCATGCTCAGCATAAGAGCATACTGGAGAAGCCTTCAGCAAATTTGTGAGGTATTCTGTTGTTGGTGTACCCAATATTGAGCACACCAGATAGCAAATACCAGATTGAAGTCATGGAGTGACAGTGAGTATATGTATATATATTCTAGGTTGCAACTTTCTGGATTTTTTTGGCAAGTCATCTACTCAAAAATAAAATCAGAAATAATTGAATTGGATTCATTTATTTAGTTTAATCCTTGTTTTACCTCCAAGGTAAAAAGAACCTGAGTAGCGTAGGGGGCTAATGCCTCCTACTAAAGGCAGCAATTAACTTCCAGCTGCCTGTAATTCTGTGAGTTCAATCCTAGCCAGGCTCAAGGTCGACTCAGCCTTCCATCCTTTCTAAGGTGGGTAAATTGAGGACCCAGTTTGTGGGGGCAATAAGCTGACTTTGTATAAATATATACAAAAGTATGAAGGCTATTGCTTAATGCATTTTAAGCCGCCCTGAGTCTCCGGAGAAGGGCGGCATATAAATCAAATTTTTTTAAAAAAAGGTGTTGTATGTAATGTTCCCTCCTCCAGTTTCCACTTCCCCTGACAAAAAAACACTGAGAAAGTTTGGGCTGAGAGAAAAGGATGGGATCCCACTGAGTTTCCATGATTAAGTGTGGACTTAGGTCTTAGTTGTCCACAATCTTAATTGCCAACCTGTGCTGACTCTATGATTTTTATCTTTATTTCCAGCTTTGCAATGTATACCTTGAATGAATGGAATGCAGTTATTTCATTGCCCTACTTAGCTTGTCTGAAAAGAAAGGTAATAGGTTACTAATCTGAATTAAGTGACCTTTCATATAAATTCAGGAGCAGACAATGGTTGTTGTCAGCTATGTTAATGGGTGTGGGGAAGATATGGAAGAGTCTGTTTGTTGTTAATGTCTTTCTGGATGACATTTTTTCACTGTGGCCTGTCTCTGACACCCAAGGCCACCCCTCAGATGGTATTTCTGCAGCTTGTAAAATAATAGCAGGCTGTTGTGTGTGCAGACATGCACAACTTATCCCAAAAAAGGTCTTGATCAAACTACTCAACAACCCTATTGGTTGTTGAGTAGTTTGATCAAGACCCTTTTTGAGACTGGATCCTGAAATGACAAATACTGTAAAATGAAGATGTATTTAAAAAATTTAGTCCATCTGAAGCATATAATTCCCTTTTCATAAAGGATATCTTTTGACTCAGTAAGAGTAGTCAGTCCAGTTTCACCCTGTGAAGAGCAGCTGTTCAACCTTTCTAGGGCCAGTCAATTACCCCAACAGTAGCTAAAGAACTAAAACCTGTGACTTTACATTGTTGTGAACAGAGAATAAAATGGAGTAAAACTAACTATAACAACTATGGCAAAAGAAAGCAAAGAGAGTACCAATAGTGATGGGCATCTTGAGTGCAATCCCAAAACATCTGGAGCACCACTTGAACTCCATTGACAGTGACAAAACCACCATCAGTCAATTGCAAAAAGCAGCTTTACTTGGAACAACTTACATGCATCTGTATCTTTAACACTATTCAACATCATCTGCCTATCCCAGGGGTTTGCAACCTTAAACACACAAAGAGCCATTTGGACCCGGTTCCCACAGAAAAGAAAACACCGGGAGCCACAAAATCCTTTCTGTGCCTGACTATTTCTTGAGAGGCCACAAAACTAGCATATGAAGTTGAATTAAACGTTCTGTTTTCTTCTGAAATTTTTCTTTTTTCTTAGATTTATCCATGGTTGGCCTACCGGGCAGGGGTGAAATCTACTTACCTTCCCTACTGGTTTGGAAGTGTGTGCAAGTGCACACATGCTAGTCACGCACAATTTTGGACCTCTGTGCATGTGCAAAGCCTTCTGCACATGCATAGAGAGTCAAAAACAGGTTACTTCCTGCTTAAAACCAAGACGTCTGGGCGGGTGGGCGGAGTTTCGTGCTGCCACTGCTACCGGTTCTCTGAACCACATGCCGCCACTACCGATTCTCTTAACCACATGCCACCACTACCAATTCACCTGAATCGGTGCGAACTGGTAGCATTTCACCTCTGTTACCGGGGGTTGAAAAGCTCAATAAATCGCGTGCCACATATTGATGGTTGTGATGCATATTTTGAGTGAAGAGTTGCAGCAGACGGGTGAAAGAGCCACATGTGGCTCCAGAGCCACGGGTTGCTGACCCCTGGCCTATCCCATGTCTTTGGTAAGGACTTGATAGGTGGATAAAAATGCCAAATTTGTTCTAAACAAGCTGGCTGACTGCACGGAGGATTATAATATACCGTAACTCCCTTACCTGCATTTCCTTGTGCCAGCAGTCTTTATTTTTGGAAGAGATGTTTCTGTTCTAGGCTGACTCTTGCTGAAGTTTTTTTTTAATGTTATCTATATTCCCATACCCTTCAAACCCTAGGGCAATTAAACGCCTTCTAGATGCTACAGAAAATTTAACTAACCATCAAGAGTTTTGTCTAAAAACAAGTAGCTTGTACTTTTGATGTTTTGTTCCTCAATTAACAGCTTCAGAGAAAGCTCCTGTCCAACTTCCTCTTTCTTCCTGCCCAAGAAAATGCTTCCATTCCCTTCTCATTGCAAAACAAAAAAATGGCTACAATTTAGAGGTTAAACCTCAGTCCAAATTAAAGGAAAGGGTTTGATGTTTCTCTCTGTACATTTTAAATGAATGAAGCTCAGCAAACTCAGATGATATAATTAAAACTTTATAAGGTCAAGTTCATAGCTTGGAATGTTTTACAGCTGCAAAACTATACAGCTATCCAGATATTAACTGAATTACAATCCTAGATTGTCTCTTTGCTGAGAACCAATATGGTATTTAAAGTCTTGGAGAAGACCTACATTCAGACTCTTCCTCAGCCATGGGCCAGTCACCCTCCCTCTCTTTCAGACCCTATCTCAGAGATAGAATAAAATGAAGACCACATGTAAGTCATCCTGAACTTTTAGAGAAATGAGGAAGATCAATTGCATAAATAACTTGACCATGGTGGCTGGGAACAGCTGGGAGCTGTAGTTACCAACAGCTGCATGGCCACTGGTTCCCTACTGCTGCTTTAAAAGCTTGTTTTTCAGAAGCTTTGTGAAAGCAGCACTAAATGGAATGGAACGACATAGAAGGTGGCTGCCGTGGTTTATTGTTGCAGAACAGACAATTGCCATTTGTAATGCCCGCCCTGTTGGAGCCATGGTTGGGTTGAGGTGGTAATGTTCTGTGGGTAATCTGGAGTCACTTCATTGTTGTCATGGATAATGATATCCTTACTGCTTTGTGTACCATTGCAGACTCAGTAGGCTGTCAGGAATCTCAATGGTTCTTCCAAGTCACCTGAGTGACTGCCACTCTCCTAGCATTAATGGACCAGATGTGGTTGGAAAAGTAAAGATCCTTGACCACCAGACATTCGGTATTGGATATCTTGACCGCTGAGCTGTCTGCTGCTGGACTGTTGGTCCAAAGACTGCAAAACTATCACCCTCCAAAGATAGTAGACCTCACACTGTTTCCTTATCTTCTACTTCCACATTCAGAACATTTATGTCCTGCATTTACCTTATGTTCTTCTCAGGCCATCTACAGTGGAATAGACTATGCATATTTTCCTGGACGTTAATGAACTTATTATGTATAGTTGAGTTTACTTCTGAATAAATATACACTGGGTTCCTGCCATAAATTACCCATAAATTACCCATGAATTAATGACCTCACAGTTTCCTCACCCTCTGTTTCTATATTTCGAACATTAGTGCCCCACACGTTTGATGCTCTCAGGCCATCTACAGTGGAGTGGATATAGGTAGTCCTTGATTTACAACCATTCATTTAGTGACCAATCAAAGTTACAAAAATGGCTTACCTCTGGTCCTTGTGCAAATGACCATCACAGCATCCTCACACTCGCAGGATCAGAATTTGGGTGCTCGGCCACCTGATTGCATTTATGACAGTTGCAGGGGCCTGAGGTCATGGGATTACCTTTTGCAGCTTTTGACAAGCAAAGTCAATGGGGAAAGCCAAACTTGTTTATCAACAGCATGATTCAATTAATAACTCCAGCGATTCACTAAACAGAAAAGGTTTTAAAATTAGGCATGACTGATTTAACAACCACCTTGCTTAGCAATGGAAATTTTGCTCCCAGTTGTGGTCATAAATTGAGGTCTACTTGTACTTTTTTGAAACTTTTTTGATACATGAAAAAAATGGCACAAAAAAAAGGATATAAATTGGCAAAACATAGCCGTAAACACATAGAATGAGTACATATAATTGGGAACAGTAAGACAGGGATGGTAGGTGCACTGGTGCGCTTATGTACCCCCCCTTAGGGACCTCTTAAGAAACATGACAGGTTCACTGTAGACAGTTTACAGTGAAAGGTATGGCGATTAGAGAGACTAACAACAGGATCAGGTGGAGTGTTCCAGACATTTACTACTCTATTGCAGAAGAAGTTAAGATACAATTACAATTAAGATTAGAGTGAATTACATTGAGTTTAAATCTATCGATAGCCATTTTGTTATTATGGTTGAAATTAAAGTACTCATTTACAGGTAGAATGTTTTGGTAAATAATCTTATGAGCTAAGCATAGGTCGAAACGTAGGCGATGTACTTTGAGGCTATCTAGACCTAAAATTTCAAGCCTGGTGGTATAGAGAATTTTATTTTGAGCAGAAGATTTGACTACTCTTGTAGTAAAACATCTCTGGACCCCCTCTAATGTATTGATGCCTGAAATACACTGAGGGTTCAAGGCAGGTGAGCAGTAATCAAGTATAGGTCTGGCAAAGGTTTTATATTCCCTAGTTTGGAGTATAGTGTTACCAGAGAGAAAACTTCGTAAAATAAGATGATAGCAGTGTTCCACTATCTCAGGGTTTGCCACAAAGAAGAGGGAATCAAGCTATTCTCCAAAGCACCTGAAGGCAGGACAAGAAGCAACGGGTGGAAACTAATCCAGGAGAGAAGCAACTTAGAACTAAGAAGAAATTTTCTGACAGTGAGAACAATTAATCAGTGGAACAACTTGCCTCCAAAATTTTTTGAATGCTCCAATCCTGGAAGCTTTTAAGAAGAGATTGGACAACGATTTGTCTGAAATGGTATAGAGCTTCCTGCCTAAGCAGGGGTTGGACTAGAAGACCTCCAAGGTTCCTTCCAACCCTGTTATTCTATTCTAAATGGTATGGACTACATTTTTCTTCATCCCTAGCTAACTCATCTTGGCTGGTTGGGGCATGTGTGATTATAATCCCATATACCATTTCCTCACTAAGTGAGGAAAGGCTGCATCTTCTCTCCATCTCTCCCAGTGACCATGAAACAGAACTGGAGTCCTTCTCGATGACCCTTGGGCTAAACAAGGCATTGGACTTCCATTTGGTGAACAGTGTGATGTGAAGAGCAGTGGGCTCACAAATACTAGCCCTGGTGATCCTCCTGTCCCTCAAGAAGATATTTGAAGAGAGTCTAAAATGAAAGAAGATACTTTAAAAGATTTTAAAATGAAGCATGAATATAACTTAAAATGCCTGCTTTGTCTTCCAGATGAAATCCCTGGAGGGCTGTCAGAACCAAATTGCCCTTTTCTATCTCATACACATCCACTCCGCTGGCCAAGTTAACAGCGAGGCTGAGAAAAAGCAGTAACCCAGTTGGGGCATACGAACTGCACTTTGCTACCAGCCAAAGCTTGAGAACTTTTAATCCGGCTAGTGACCTTCCTAAAGCTTGGGAATGGGCCAGTGGCTATTCTTTCTTCTCCTTCGTTCAGATTTATTTTCCGGACTCCTTGATGCTAATGTTGACGTTATTGATGCCCGATTAACTGTGTGCGTTGCAATTGCAAAGGCTCTAATTTTCTTTTATAGCAGAAAGGAAAGCAGATAAATGAGAAGCCTTTTGTCTACTTATTATAACATCCCTCCTGGCTTATTCTCCTTTTTTCTTTTTTGTCGTCCCCCTTTCTTTTTTATTTTTATTTTATTTTATTTTTTTACAGACAGCATCACCAGCGAGTTTTGCACTATTATTCTTTTTCAGGAATTCTTGGTCAGAAAAATCTAGTGTCTTCTATTCTTTTGACTTTCTACCATTTAATGCAAAAAATGCAGGGGTGATAATTGCATTAAAATGTATATAATTATACCATGGCTAAAGCAGTGCTGTTGTCCATGGTGGAAGTGACAACAGCAGTGCTGTTGTCCATGGTGTTTTCATATCATTTGGAGACTGGGAACAAAACATAGAATTTGAGATAGCTTTTGTAACTCTTAGGTTCACTGTGCCTTACTGGGCTCCTGGGAAATGGATCCCACAAGAGTTTGAACATTCAAGCAACAAAGCACATCTATATTTGAGAAGGAACCATTGCATTTTTCCCCTGCTCATGACTTCCAATTCAGTTCTTTGTGTATTTATTCAGAAGTGAATCCTGTGACATTCAGAATAAGTTATTGTCAGGGAATGGTGCACAAGATTGCAACTTGAGTTGATTAAATCTGTTGCTATTAAATGTGTAATGTAAAAATGTAACAGACTTATAATACAAAGAGAAAGAGAGAGAGAGAGAGCTTCCTCTAAAACTCCTTCCAATGATAATAGTACATTTTTCATTTCTTTACATTTTGCTCCCTATTTTATTTTCATTTCTAGAAGTAAAAGACACAGATACAAGATTTCTCCTTTCATTCTGATCCTCAAAGCACTGCTGGAAGCTCTTTAGTCATGTTGCTTCTGTAAAATTAGAAAAATGGGATTGTCAACATATTTTTTAAGCAAAAAGCAAAAGATCAACTTTTTTAAAAAGACCAATCAAACTGAAACTCTATGGAAATTTTCAGTCAGAACCGAAGAAGCTTCTTGGATGAAAAGTGAAAAGTCTTCAAGGAAAAAGCCTCAGTTACGCAGTGGTTAGAGCACAGTACTGCAGGCTACTTCTGACTGCCGGCTGCCTGCAATTTGGCAATTCAAATCTCACAAGCTCAAGGTTGACTCAGCCTTCCATCCTTCCGAGGTGGGTAAAATGAGGACCCAAATTGTTGGGGGTGATATGCAGACTCTGTAAAACTACTTAGGGAGGGCTGTAAAGCACCGTGAAACAGTATATAAGTCTCAGTGCTATTGCTATTGCTAAAAACAAAGTCCAGTTGCCTTTTGAATAAGCACCTTTAGGACAATCAAACTGAAGGAGAGAACAGAGTTGGTAAAACTGTTTCTCAAGCATACTATAGTCCCTGCCTCAGTATCCTGAACTGATAGGGCAAACAACTCCATATTTTCTCCAAATTATTTTTGATATTTTGTGACTTTTCTGGAACCATGTGACTATTCAAGATATTTGGCTCATTTTTCTGTTGCATGACATACCAGTAAGGAGGAATTTAAATTTACATTGAAACATAAAAAGATTTTTGGGAGAACTAAGGAAAGCAGTCATTGTTGACACTTCCAGAAAATTTGTGGCAGGTCTTCGAAAATATCCTAGAGTTTATTAGCAAAAGGGCGAAGTATTCAGATCTGACTCGGAAAGAGGTTTTGACTTGGTGTGGGCACACTTGTTTTACCAGCTGGCAGTTCCTTGAAAGAAATATACAACTCCGTCCAGAAATAGAGTTCAGAAGGTGTTAAGGAGTTGGTAATAGGTTGGTGACATGTGGTTGCACTGTTGCTGCCTCCTTAATGCTTGCTTAACTCAAAACATATTATTTTCTGGCCCTATGCATTTACTATGCAAGCTCAGGAAAAGATGGTAAGTGTACCCATACTAGATCCAGAGCACGTTTGCCTCTTCAGACTGAAACATTCTTTGCTTCTATAATTTAATCAAAAGTTACACCCAAGCACTCAAAACACTCAAACACATTACAACAGGCTCTGGAGCATCTGCCTTTCATTGTCTTGGCTTGCCTGTTGGCTTAGAAACTTTAATTGCTTATTACCCCAAGTTATGTTCCAAGCAACCTAAGCATCCATGCCATATATAACTTAGATCAGGAGTCTCCAACCTTGGCAATTTTAAGACTCGTGGACTTCAACTCCCAGAATTCCTCAGCAAAGCTGGCTGAGGAATTCTGAGAGTTGCAGTCCATGAGTCTTAAAGTTGCCAAGGTTGGAGACTCCTGACTTAGATTATATTTCTGAACTGGCAGTCTTAACATGCTAATGAAAAGTAGGCAAGCATATTGCTGAATGCTGACGAAAGGATTTAAATAGAGTCATTGTGGGACTCTACTTTATCCCCATTTCCAGGTTTCCATCCATGCCTGCTTCTGGTCAAATGATAAAGAGTTTTGCCATTTTTCTGTGAAGAAGATTTGAAGTGTTTCCTGTGGCATCCCTTCAGAAAACAAGTCAAACTTTTCCTCACTTGGTCTTTCAGGGCAAATAAAAAGTTGGGAAGAAAAACCTCTGACATTCCTTGAAAGGGGTAGAACCATTGCACTGTGAGAATAGTCCCTAGAAAGTGAAGTGTAACAGTGATGTGCGCATTTTAAAGGAGTTTAGGTAAACATATTGCAGGAGAACGTATTTAGTTGGGGAAAAGAACTAAGGATTGCATCACTTAATTGATGACATTATTTTTCATAAATTGTATTTATGGTACTTTCAGATGCCAATTATAAAGGATTACATAAATTAATAGAGGATAATTCTCTTTCCAACCTTTTAGTCAAGAGAGACATCTGGAGAGTTCCTGTTGTAAACCGAATGTTCTTCTCCTACAGGCAATGGTTGGGTGTGCCCATCACTGACTAATGCTTTTCTTAGCCAGGATTTTTTGAATAAATCCGAATTAGCCGGGCTTATACCCAACTCGCTAGGCCAAAACTAACTAAGTTGTTATGGATAAAATGTGTGAACCAGTCTCTTTTAAATATGAATGGAGTGTGAACTGACAATCTCATAAGAATTTATGCCTCTTTTTTCTGCCTTTTCATGCATTTCAGGCATTGTGTCACACTAAATTTCATGACATCTTACGAGTTGGCTTTGGGTAGAAGCATATAGATGGCCTGGGCCCTTTCCCCTTGGCATTCCTCTGGAAGTCATAATGCAGGGACTTTATAGTGAGATCTCTGGTACTCTTAATGGGTGCTAGTTTGTTATTGTTATATTCTCCTGACCCATCCCTGCCTGGATTTTTTTAAAAAAGCGTATTGCAAAACAGTCTCTTCCTTCCTTTGTTTTGTTGCTTTTGGAAAACTTTCAGACATTTCTTTTTTTTTTTCTCCACCCTTTTCTGTGGTTCAGCGAGACTCCACAAGCTCTTCAGTTATCTCATTGCTTCCAGCTTTCCCAGGCTTGCTCCTGCTTAGGCAATTAAAAACTGTTGGTAAATTGCGAGTCAGAGCTTTGAAGTGAAGTGAATCCATGCTTTTGCCTCTGCCTTCACTGCAGGCTGAAGCATTTTATGCTCTGGCAAAACCAAAGCAGGCTTTATGCCGGGATGGAACCGAGCATCTGTGCTAGGAAGAGAAGCCAAGCAAAACCATAAGACTTTTGTAAAGCCCAGGTAATAACTGAGGAGAGGAAACTTCTCTACAACTGAATCATTATTACTGAAAATATTGATGGAGTCAACCATGTCGTGTTATATAGAAGTTGTTTGAAAATGTTTCACCAACCTAGACTTAAATTTCTATCATTCCTATCTGCAATATTGGCAAACTATTATGTGAGCCATATTCCTTTGAGAAGACCTCAATTATGGGAATATTGCTGTAAGAACTAACTACATGTGGTGGTGAGATTGCGCAACTCGTGGTTTAAAAAAGTAACTGATGTACAATGAATGTCTAATGCTCTTGTTATCAGAGCTCCTTTACATGCCTCAAGTTCTGTATATTCCACAGGAGAGCAGGAAGATGACAGGAAGCTTAAAGTTCCCTCACACGTTTTGTACTTACACACTTGTACTTACATTTGTACTTACATATTTGTAGATACCCCCCTCACACATTTGTACTTACTTCATTTGTACATAAACTCCTCAATTCAAAAAATGTGGATGGGCAGCTAGTTGCAAGACTTGGAACCTGGCAGATGTGTTCTGTTTTGAGGACCAAAATGGTTCGTGAGATGGAGAACAGTGGATTAACTTGCTTTTTTATTTATCCAGTTTCCACAATTATTTTTGTAAGTATATTGAATACCAAGCAGCAGTTGACAATATGTTGTGTTTACAATGTTTGTCTGAAAGGAGGATGACCCTAAATTTAAAAATATTGCAAGAATAGAAAAAAATGTCAACAAAACTTCTGTGCAATATGTACCTTCTGCTATATTTTATCTGCAGGTATGCATACATGTATATTTATATCAACTAACAGAAGCCACATTCCAAAAAAAGAGAGGAGGGAGAGAAAAGATGACAGGAAATTGAATGGTGATGAGGCTAAGGGAAGAGGTACGTAGAAAGGGAAGGAAAGAACAGAAGTCTTTCTTAACTTTATCTACAGTTTATCTTCACCGGAATAACAATTCTTAGTCTTCAGCCCAAACTCCAATCAAGTCTTTGCAGCAGTGATGTTGGTAGTCATTTGTTCCCCCTGCTCATTTCTTGTTTCCAATCTCTGCTTGAATTCTTATCAACACTCCAATTCCCAGAGAATCTTTTGTGAATCTTCCTGTCAGTACTTTTTTTGCAACTGTGGTTATCATTTGTGAAAACTTTACATTGATTAAAAATCCCCCCCACACATAACTTAAAAATTAAATGATGGAGAACAAGCCAAGCAAGATCTTATCTGATTCCTTGTCCTTGACAATTATGTAAAGCAAAGGGCTATTTAGGTGTTAAAATGAGGTTCCCATAACCCAGCAGGTTAGAGATGGAAAAATTATTAGTCAGCTAATGTATTGTACTTTCATGTTTCTCCATCCTACATTGGTGAGATAGTGAAACGTGTCGGGACAGAAGTGGGTAATTCCTGTGATACCCTCCCAACATTCTTCTCTGGTGGCCATTCTGCAGCTTTGGAGAGCTAAAGCTTGGCAGTATCTGGAGAAACACACCCAGCAGAAGTTGCTAAACTTTGGGCAGAACATATAGAGTGAACACACATACATTCTTGGGCCACATGACATTGTTATGCAAGTTCTTGGATTTCTGAAGCCAACATGATGTTATAGTTAGAATAATTGAGACTGGAAGAACAAAATTCTGAATCTGAGTAGTTGACTCTACTAATAGAATTGTCTACTATTTCTTAGGTTAGTTTACGTCAAAGGACAGTTTAGGAAATGAACATGAGACGGGAGAAGCTTATTGCCCCTCTTGCAGAAAGGCAAGGATATGATTTTGATAAAATACATCAGCTGTGAGCAGCTAATGGGGCTTTATTTAGCCTGATTCCTAATATAATAATTAAAGGCTGCATCTCTCAGAAACTTTGGCATGCTGAGATCTTAAGCACAGTTAATTGGAAGCAAACTTTTTTGGCATCAGGTTAATGTGTAATGTAAATATGTATTTTAAATTGTGGTGTTATAAAAGCTGGATTGTATGAACCACACTGCAGCTGTTTCTGTGCAGATTTATTTTTTAATTCCATGTGCACGGCAGGTTCAGGACTACCGCTGATAATTCTGAAGCAACGCATATGGCGTCTACCCTTTCCAGGCCAAAGCTGCCATTGAAAACAGAACTATTCATGCAAAGAGCTCAGACACACACAAGTGTGTCACTGGGAAATGAACCCCTCTAGGAGGACTTGTAGACTGCAGAATGCTGCTCTTTGGGAGAACTGGCTGAGCTAAAGCAAATCTTCCTCTCAGATATTATGGCTGTCAGATTTAAGTCTGGTCATCTTCTACAAAGAATGCTTAGATAATTAATACATACTGATTTGGAAGGAAATGATGGCAGTATATTTTCTCTATACCGTACTGTAGTATTCTTTTTTACTTGGGAATTGTCTATTTTTTACATACTATTTATTATTACATTTGTGTTTTGCTTTTCTTCTAGGATGGAAATCATATCCTAGCTGAATTTTAGTGGGCTTTAAGTTGTCTGGGGAAAATTGAGGTTTAAAGGGCAACACACCAATTTTATAAACAAGTTGTAAATTAGGATGGTATACAGGAGCAGGAGCTCAAATGGCATATTTGCCATGAAGTGCCTTTTAAATTCGCTCATGGCCTATTGTAAATTTTTATTTCCTTTTCAAAAAATAAAATTGTTAGCAATATTGAGCTGTAGACACAGTTATGCTACTGATGACATTTTCTGAGTGAGACTTTTTTTTGCCCGGACTAACATTCATTGATGTAAAATGGCTCATTTTATTATTTAGGTCAATCTGATCATTGCTGAATGAGTTGTAATATTTTTGGAATTTTTTAATATGCATTCTCTTTCACTGATGGAATGTGTGATTAAAATAAACTTGTAATCAGTTGGGAACAAAAGTAATAGTTTCCATCAGTGAAATAAAGCCTGAAACAGCAGAGGCAATTCTTACAGGACTGAATGGATAATTCAGCGATGTATCAGAGCAACAAGAGTGAGTCTAAACATTGTAAGAATTGAGTTTGTATGGAAAGCATAGCTCAAAGTATGTCCAGGTCACAATTAGTTTAAACTCATGCCCTTTCCACATTTGGGAGGCCCCTCTCTCTCACACCGAAGTTACTCACAATTGTACAATTGCAATACATTCTATGTGAGGTTGCCTTTGAACAATATCTGGAAGCTGCAGCTGGTTTTTCCACATGAAATGTAGAATGATGGGTACTCTTTGTTATGCCCATGTGTCATTGCTACTGCATGAATTGCATTAAACTTGAATTCCTGGAACAATTCAAGAGGTATTACTTGCAATCAGGCTGTTTCTGCCTGCCTGTTACCCTTGGACAGAGTGGGTGTGCTGCAAACCCCTCCGCTAATATTGTCATCTTGTGTGACCAAGTGTACCTTCTTTGACAGGGCTCTTGCCTTCTGAAACCTCTCAGAGATGACTAGGGTTCCTAATCTACAAACATTCCAGAAAGCCCTAAAGCCCTGGTTCTGTTCCCAGACCAAGAGTTCAGGTATTTTGCGGAGCACGTCAATGTTTCTCTGGAGGTTACTGATGTGGTTTTGTCTGGGCAGCCATGTCTATTTAAATTATGTATTCTTTTAAATATTGTAAGCTACCCACAGTCTTTTTGAAGTTGTATGGCCTCAATTAAATTAAACCAAGCTAAATTAAATTAATGCACAAATTCCATAAAAGGTCACATTATATCTTTTGGAATAGTGCTTCACATCCTCCCATAGCAACAGTGTAGGCCCGTGATGGCGAACCTATGGCATGCGTGCCACAGGTGGCACCTGGGACCATATCTGTGGGCATGTGAGCATTGCCCTAGCTCAGCTCCAGCATGCATGTGTGTGCTGGCCAGCTGATTTTTGGGTCTTTCAGGCACACCAGAAATCAGGAAATGGGCCGTTTCCGGCCTCCAGCAGGGTGGGGAAGGCCATTTTCGCCCTCCTCAGGCTCCTAGAAAGCCTGGGGAGCCTGGGGAGGGTGAAAAATGGGGCTACCGTGTCATTGCGTGCCAAGAGCGAGGTGTGTGTGTGTGTCGCATGCACAGGCACAGTGGGTGGGACGCATTGAAATATGGGTCTGGGCACGCACGAGAGAGACCCACCGCGCTCTCCCCGCTTTTGGCACATGACGGCAAAAAGGTTAGCCATCACTGGCATAGGCAAATGGTGGTTCTGGGTGTACTCATGGTAGTGTTATATTTCCCCCCGCACATGATTCTATTCTAATTTTGTTATTTGTTTATGTTATTTGTTTATTCCAATTTATATAGCTTCCTGCCTCACTTACATGATTTGGTGTGACTTACAAGCAAATATATCTAATTTTCTCTCTATGACAGCCTATACCTTGATCTAGCTTGCTGTTGGCGAAAAAAACCCCATTCAGGTCTAGTTTGCTTTCTAGAGCCTATAATTCTATTTTGTCCTTAAAGAGTTTCATATATCAATAGGCAACTATTGAATATATTTATACATATTCACCATACCAAAGAATTTTTCAAACTATCTTAAACAACTGACTGTTTGTTTTCTAAATAAGACAAAGTTAAATTTCAGCCAAGGCTGTCACTTCATCTCCTCTCTTGTGTTTGATCCTTGTGAAGGATTTATGTAGCACCACTTGTTGTCATTGTAGTAACAACACACTAGTTTAAATACTCTTTTCCCAGTATAACTTCTGATTTCTGTGAATGTGTTTGCATGTTGCACTAGGACCAGAGGTGGGTTTCAGCAGATTCTGACCAGTTCTGGAGAACTGGTATTTTGAGTAGTTCGGAGAACTGGTAGTAAAAATTCTGACTGGCCCCGCCCCCATCTATTCTCTGCCTCCCAAGTCCCACTGATCGGGAGGAAATGGAGATTTTACAGTATCCTTCCCCTGCCATGCCCACCATGCCTCGCCATGCCCACCAAGCCACACCCACAGGACTGGTAGTAAAAAATTTTGAAACCCACCACTGATTAGGCTATGTTAAAAAAAAATTAAAACACAGTGACTGGATTCACACAGCATGCTTAACCCAAATCCAGCCACAGGATGGATTGACTCAGGCAAACTCTGGATTGCATCCGTCTCCTGAAGCATCCCTAGATGCTGCCAAAATTGAACTACAAAATTTCCAATATTCAGTGACACAATGCAATGTTTAGCCCCCAAAGGATTTCAAAATAGGTGTTTTGAGCCTCTGTGCATTTTTTCATAAACAGTTTCATGTCTCCAAGATAAATCATTGTGGCCCTCAGAGGCCTCCAAAACCTGATACTTCATTTATTTGGCCCAGTGTGATTAGACACACAAGGAATTTGTCTCTGGTACAGACGCCCACATTTCATTGGTTTTATGAACCCAGCTAGTGTTGTGCAAAGAGGGTTTGGGTAAAATCCTCACCAGTATAATGAGTGTATATAATAAATCTCTAATCTACATGATATTCATGTATTTAATAATTGGTTATCAGAGAACTTTATCGTTACCACTATTTTATTTCTGCAGATACGTTTGTAAAAAAAAAGAGAGAGAGAATATGTTCCTAAATAATTTTTATGAAGAAATGTACTGTTGGATAATTACATTTAATTAGTTTTCATATTATGTATCCTGCTCTACTTTTTTATTCTAGTGGCTAAGAGACAAAGCTGTAAAATATGGAAACAAAACAAAGCAGTCATTTCAACAAAGCCATTTCTGCTAGACACACCTATCTACCCACCCATAGCTGCTGTTTTATATGATGTGAATGTGTTGTGTATAAGTAATTCAAATACCCATAATCCTCGGCACGACTGCTTCACTGTTAGCATTGTATCCTAATGATAATAAATGTGATTTGCATATATATGGTGCATTGAAAATCCTGGCATTCCCTGAAAAGTCAGAGACGAGCGCCAATGATTTTGGAATAACCCTTCTTTAGAAATCGCGTAATATCCTCATATGCATGAACTATGGGACTAAGTAATCCTGTTTCCATTCAGTGGAGGCACTATCCTTTATGCCTTCTTTTCTAAAGCATTAGCAGCGACGGCAGCCCTTGCTGGCTATTGCTTTGCTTTCTAGTGCTCCATTCCTCCTTCCCATTTTCTCGTTAAAGTTTACAGGAACTGAAAATGCAGTAAGAGGGCCATGGCTACTGACTGGAGTATGATATGTGTCACAAGGTGCAGAGTCCTATTGAGAAAGGATGGGTAGGAGGGAGGTGGAGAAATGATAGGTCTCCTCTAGTCTGGAGGCGGCTAGGCTAGATAGAGGTTACATCAGCCCCAGAGGTCAGGGATGAAGCTGCTTACAAAAGAACTAGAAGGGCTGGTAAATTTGGGAAGCAGACATGCGGTACACCCTTCTGCCTTGAGTGCCAAAAAGTTTATTTTTGCACACCAGCTGCTGGTTTTTTTTTCATTTGCCATCTTCCCACGGGGTGTTCACACAAGCTGCCTCTCTAGATTGGCTGTGTGTGTGTATCTGTAGATTTAGCATGTCTTGGCAAGTATGCCTCGTATCTCCTGAGAACGAGTCACCTATGGCTTACCTAAGCGGTAAGAATCACAATCATCCTTTGCATTCTGTAGGCAATCAGCTTTGCCAGCCTACTGAAAACTTACCTGAGTAATTTGTTATGCATTATACTTCTGCTAAGACTAAAAGAGCATATGGCGTGAGGACAAATCTTGCTGCCCAGGCCACTGGGATGAGCTCTGAAATTAAGTTTAAAATGGATCCTGAGCAAAGGTCTCGAAGTGACAGCGAAATGATGATTCCTGAAGCTGACCCATGGCAGATGTTTCTGCATGAATTCTCCAGTATTGAATTTTTTCTCTTCCTTTTTCTCTCCTTCTTTCCTTCCTGGGCCAATAAAAATGTCAACTTCCAATGATATAAAGCTTTCTTTTTCTTTTTTCTTCTGGTGTGGAGATGTTACAGTTTAACTACAAATTCAGTGATTGTAGAAGAAAGAGTGAACACAGGAGCTCAAGAAAGAATAGTATTGCGGATGGAATAAAGGATATCTACCTGGCTCATGGCCAAGATTTTCTATTCGATCATCGCTATGTCATTGTTCGTCTCACATGCCTGTGGTCTTGTGTGCAGCATCAGGACAAAACCCCAGTGATGCTATTTTCTCATGGATCACAAATTCATGTGACTTTGCTCTTGTGATGATGGGAATATTTCTGAATACTGTAGCTCTCCCTTTTCTCCTGTATGGACAGGGCTGCCAATCTTATTGGCAGACATTGTCATAAGAAGGCTCAAGGTATCTTAATCTTGGAATGATGTCCCTGGGAAGTCTGTTTTTTCTTTTAATTTTTAATTTTATTGTATTTTTCTTTGTTTTATTTCTTATATATGAAAATTTTAATTAACGGTTCTATGTGGTGGTTTTATAGCTCTTATAGTATTTGAGCCTTTTAATGTTTTGGTTTGATGTTGTAGCTGCTTTGCTGGTCAGCGATTGCAAGCAAGCAAATAAATAAATGTTATTTCATAATGCTCACTTGTTTCAGAAAAGCTCATTGCCTCAAAATGAAATTGCAGCAAGAAAAACACAAACTTTTTTTTGAGGAGGGGGGGAGGACTTCTCACATTGGCTAATGGGAGAGCCTGTTGATCGGTTCATGGAGGGGAGGGGGCTGATGCTACCGATTAGGTAGGTTTGTTGTTATAGAAATGACTGGCTTATACTATTCCAGGGGTTTCAAACTCAAGGCCTGCAGCCAGATTTGGCCCACAGGGTGCTTAGGGCTGCCCTGGAAACAGAAGCGGCCCGCGGTGCCTCTGCCAATAAAAATGGAGCTTGGGAGGGCCGTGCACTGTCCTCCCAAGTTCCCTTTTCACTGGCAAAGGACTGCAGGAGGATCTCCCCAGCCCTGCCTGGCCCCTACAGATACCCCTGACACAAGTGATGTCGAGCTGGCCACACCCATCCTGGCCATGCCCCCTGGCGACCCCCCCATCCCGCCCAAGGTCAAACACAACCCTGATGCGGCCTTCAATGAAATCGAGTTTGACACCCCTGTACTATTCTGTAAAAGTAAAAAGATGATGTTTGATGTTATTGCCTTATTCTACTGACCAAAGGGAGTCGGAAGTTGAATGCCTTTTCTTTTCTTTCCTTTTCCCTTCTTTTTCTTTACACTTTTCCCTTCCCTTCTCCCTCTCCTATTTTTCCTGTAATTTGCTTTTGTATTTTTGTGTTTTATATTATAAATCAATAACATAAAAAATAATAAAGGAGGGGGGTTGAGGAGACAGGTGACCGGGGACTCTGTGCCTATTAATTCTGTTTGACAGAAGGAATAAAACCTCAAGGGTTTCTTTTGCGATACAGTTTTTTATTAGCCATCTTCTTTCTAGTAAAAGTGCCTTTACATATCATTTTTTTAAATCTCTAACAAATGGGATTAAGTACAATATATAGTTCAATTCACAAACTGGTGGAAACTTAATGAGCAAAGTCTTAACCAAAGACCTTCCAGTTGCTAGCCATTTTTTTCCATTTTCTGGCGCTCCCAAAGTCTTACTTATCCAGTCTGGCAAACTCAAGTGTAGATTTGTCAATGATTTAAGCCAGAATTCACAGAGCTGATGTGATCCAGCAGCATTCCAGTATTTGATCACATCTGATTGCCTTCGTACTGTTTTTGTGGTTATCCCAATGTCTTCCATATGGAGTACTTCCACTGCATTTTCAACTTGCTTGATCCATGTTGCATTCCCTATTGGGACTCCTTGTTTTCATACAAACTTTTCCAAAAATTTAAGGCCTCTTTGTCAGTTTTTTCATTATTTGTAGTTGGTCCTTTCTGATTTTCAAGGCTTTTATAGAATTGATGTTGATTTGCTCTAAAATAAACTGCAAATGCTGCTGCAATTGAATTATTCAATTGTTATATCACTTGATCTTCTCTTCAAAAGCCATGACTCTTCGTTTCCATTGTTCTACAGCTTTTGGGGTTCCCTTCCTCTCCAGGCTGTATTTCTCACATAGATTAGTTTTGATTTTCTTATTTCTCAAGATTCCCTGCTTCAAATTCTTAGAAGTGTTCAATTGCTGTGAATTTATCCTCAATTCCAATTGCATTTTTTTATTGAGCTTTTCATTTCTTGGTAACTTAATTCCTTCATATTTTACGCCCCAAATCCTTAGTGTTTATAAAGTCTGTGGTATGTATCAGTTGATTCATTTGAGCCAATGTTTCAGTTGGAATAATGTTAACAATTTCATTAATATTCTAATGTTTTAGCCAAAGTTTTCTTGTTGGTTTGTTTACATTTTGGCAAGCATATTCTTCTAGCTGCTTTCATTTCTCCTTGATTTTCCCAACTAGTTCTTGATTAACCAACAGTGCTTGCAGTTCTTTAGTAATTTTAGTTTCTTTTCCTTCTCTTCTCCTCCTTCTCAATTAACATCAGTGATCTCTTCACTTTCTATTATCTGTTGCTCACTTCGCAAAGTGATATTTTTATTGGTAGTTTGGAATAAATCTGAATTTTGAGTTGTTTGCTTTCCAAATCAGCATTGTTAAATAACTTGTGTTTTACAATGACATGCCTTTGGTCGTAATATCTTCCTTTTCAAAGCTGGAACATGTTTTAATGGTTCTGAAACTGTAATAATAAAAATAACTGTTATTCTCTGTTCACAAAAATGTGAAACCTGGGATGTTGTAATGTATGCACACAGTTTGTGTGTGAATCCAAGCAGTGTGGCCTTTTGCAATATACAATTTTGTCAGTGTACAGGCTTTCTAAATACATCCATAGGTAAGAACCTAGGTCTGTGATGGCGAACCTATGGCACGTGTGCCACAGGTGGCACGTGGAGCTATATCTGTGGGCACACAAGCATTGCCATAGCTCAGCTCCAGGGTGCATGCATGCACCAGCCAGCTGATATTCGGGCGTTATGGGCCCACCGGAAGTTGGGAAACAGGGTGTTTCCGGCCTCCGGGGGTGGGGGGTAGGGAAGGCCATTTTTGTCCTCCCCAAGCTCCTAGAAAGGCTCTGGAGCCTGGGGAGGGTGAAAAACAGGCCTACCGGGCCCACCAATAACCTTTTTGCCGTCATATGCCAAAAGCAGGGGGAGTGCAGAGGGGTTGCACGTGCGGGGCAAGGGGGACATTGAATTATGGGTGTGGGCACGGCACGCGCAACCCCCTGTGCTCTCCCCGCTTTTGGCACGCGACGGCAAAAAGGTTAGCCATCACTGACCTAGGTTGTTTTAACTTATTGCCATAGTATATGCACGAATCCAAGTAGCGGCCTTCTATAATTGACAGATGGAAATGTTACCAATGCACAGGTTTTCTAAGTACTATCCAATTTTTATTATTGTTATAATACACAGTGCCAGCTGCCAGTTCTTTAGATGGCATTGGCCTTCATACAATGTAGAATTCTTCCCAAAAACTTAGCATGTCATAATGTATTGGCATAGTAATATTGCTGGATTCAAGTAGTGCGGCCTTTAGTAACTGACAGATGGAAATTTTACCAATAACATGTTTTATATGTTCTGCCTAAGATTTTTTGGGGGGTATGGCACCTAGTGTGCCAATAATCAATGGGACTACCACAGCTGGTTTATGCCATCATCTCTCAGTTTTGATTTTCAGACCTTGATGTTTTCTGATCATTTCCAGTTTTTTGTTTTCTATTCTATTATCCCCTTATATAGGCACATAAATTATCAACACTTTCTTCTTTTCAACCATAGTTAAATCTGCAGTGTTTTGAATCAAGATTTTATCAGTTTTCAATCCCGAAATACCACAATATTTTAACCTGTTCATTTTCAATGTTTTTTTTTCAATTCTTGCCACCAATTGCTCATTACTGACATGTGATATTTTTATTAGTTTACAATATAAAATACAAAAAAAATAGTGGGAAAGTAAGAGAGGGAACATAATTTTTACAGATGCTCTAACGAATCAATTTGACAACTGTGTTATGTTGCTTATAATCCATTTGTGCAATCTTGTTGGAGGAGTTGAGTACGTAATTTATTGTTTCCTCTTTCTTTTTGCATAATCTGTACTTTGAATTTTGATGATTTTACAATTTTGGCTTTGATTGCATTAATTTGAATAGCTTGCTTTTGAGCAGCCAAAATCAACCCTCTACTTTCTTTTTTAATGTTCCAGTTGCTAGGTTTTATCCACTTTCCCTTCTACCTTTAGTAAAAAAATGACCATATAATGCTTTTCTTTGCCAGCATTCTGTTCTATTCTTGTTTTTATTACATTATTTTGATATTTATGTTTTGTTTCCTACACATTCAGTAAGTTCCAGTTTTTAACTTGCATCGCTGTTTGTTCTTGGATGTCTTTTATGTTATCAGCCAATGGAAGTTTTTCTTTTTCAAAAGTTTTTTTTGACCTGAAGTAGATCTCTGTCTCCATTTCTGTGATACAGTTATAGTCTTATCAATTTAATACAAGGATATAATGCACAGTGAATAGTCATTACCTTTCTTGTTTTTTAGTCCAAACTGTCTAATTTAGCTTGTGTGCAGTTAATAATTTCAGCAGTGTATTGTACCACAGGTATGGCCCACATATTGATGGTGGATTTTCTGTCCAATTTTGTCTAATAATTTTGTTATACTAGCACTTTTCTAACTCTTTGGATTTATTCTTTACTAATCACATTTCCAACTTGTCCATGCTTGATGTTAATCAGCTGTAAAATGTCCAGATTTTACTTGTAGGCTTCATCCTGCTGGCTCCTGATGGTTTGGCCATTCAGCATTTCAATCCCATTAGCGTTCGCTATTTTAACCCCACCTTATTGCTACTATAGCACATTTCTCTAGGCCAAATCCCATTGCTATATTTATGCTAGAAATTCTTGCAGTGTTTGTCAATGATTGGATTTTGATTTCTGATTTTCTACAAAGCTTTTAATCATTCATATAAAGCAGGTGTGAGATTTTATTAGCATTTTTTTGCTATTTGATAGCCAAGAATTGTTTTCTTTGAAATCATTGAAAGTGGGATTATGCCAATGACAAATAATAATATTTTATCACAAATAAAGGGATGATAATGAGTTACCCTGGAAGATGCCTCTCCTAATGTTGACAAGCCCATGTTTTTCATTTGCAACCACAATTCTGTGTTTCATGGCTTCATTATTTTTTCTATATTTTAAAGTTTTTATTGACACCAATTTTTTCCAGAGATTTGATGATCCAACATTTTTTATAATCAATCTAGATAATATGTAAAATAGTTTTTCAGCTTTTGCAATTCTCCTGAATAATTTTATTAGCCAGAAGCTGATCTTTTATACCTCTGCTTTTTCTATTTCCTCTTTTCTACTGGGAGGATGTTATTTTCTTGTAAATAATCTTGAGTGTTTGTCGGTGATTGTCTGTGAATAATATAAACATTGTGGCAAACATGTTATTGGCCTATAATTTCTTGATGTTGTTTCACTATATCTTTTCGAATCAGATACATTTTGTCAGTTATGAACCAATCACTGATGTCTCCTTTATGCAATACTTCATTAAGCTCTTTAGCTATAATTGGATGTAAACCAGTCAGATACTTGAGCCAAAAGCCATGCTCATTTCCAGGAGATGTCCAGTTTTTAATCCTTTTCATTTGATTTTTTTTTACTGTTTCTGCTATTATTAAGTCTTCCATCTTCAGTTTTTTTAATCCATCATGCGTTTTTATTGTAGTATTTTTGAGTTTTCTATAGATCTTTCTAAAACTGGATTGCTTTCTTTTTGTTTGGTTTTCAGGATTTCTATTGAGGTTTACACTTTTGCAGAATCACCTCTGGTCTGATTAAAATAGCTGATTTTGCTTAAATCGGATGATTCGTGCCTCATAGCATTCAATTTTCCCAGCTAGTAATGTTATTTGTTGTTTTATGATTTCTAAAGCTTCTTCAATTTTTCTGGTGCTAAGCCAATATTTTTCTATTAGGCTTCTCCTGATCTGTTCATTCTTAAATTTTTGTCTTTTTTTAAAAAAATTACTTGCATCTCATCTTAGTTCCTTTATCTTGGCCTCCAGCGTGATCTTCCATTTTGGGATTGAATATGACTTTACTTTTGGTTTTTTAATTTTTAAACTCTGTTCTGCTCCTATACCATAGGTAAGATGATTGGTCTGTTTGATGTTGATGTTGTTTTAAACCTTATTCATATCTTTCATTATAAGTTCCAGGACTTTTGGGGGCACTTTTCAGTACTGTCAATGTTTGTTTGTCTACTGGTAATTCTGCTTATGCTGTAATCTCCTCTTTTTATTTTTCATGTTGTGGGGTAGGATCATAGATTGTTTGAGTACTGGTTTGTACTGGTTCTGTAATTACTAAGTTATCATTTATGTAGTTCATATCATCTACTTCCTTTATATATCCAGTGGTTGTTTTCTGAGTTTAGTCATTTTCACTATTTTTCTTAATTTTTTCCAGTTCTGCTTCTCCGAATATTTTATTTCTGGTAATGAATTTCCTTTGAACTGCTAATCATTGTTCAGTGATGTTTGAGTCGGGATAAATTATTTTCAGTGTTCAAACATTCGCTTTAATTACCCCCGCTTTGTTGTTTCTGGTTTAAAATAGTAGACCATAATGGTACGATTTTCAAACACAGTATACTTTTGTCTTGTCTGAGGTAATTGTTCTTCCAGTAATCCTTAAGATGGTTTTATGACAGAATGTGGTACCATCAAGAGTTTATCATGGAACCTGGTTGACCTTTAGTCTGAGAAGCTAGCAGTTAAATTTGACCAATACTTGAATGAGAGACTTTTAGGATAAACCAGGAATGGGAAATTAAAAACAAAGAAAGAAAAAACCTCAGAGGGTGATAGTGGCACCACTTTTTTACTATTCAACATGAAAATGTCCATAAAAATCACCAAAAGTTGAGTAGAACTACATTATTTTAAGGACATGTGCTTTCCAGAGCTTCGTAGAAAACAATGGAATGTAAATATTAGCGTGTGCAAGTGCATCAGGTTCAGATGCAAGGCCTATTAAAGCAGCTGCATCTTCCCTGGGATAGGGCAGTTGCAGCACAACCCCAGAAAAAGAGACATGGTTGCTGACAGATGTCATATTACAGGTAGCCCTTGACTTGTGACAGTTCAAAGTTACATTGAAAAAAGTATACTTATGACTGATGACCATTTCTCCCATTAACAACGGTTGTAACATCCCCATGTCACGTGATCAAAATCCAGATGCTTGGCAATTGACTCGTATTAATGACAGTTGCAGTGTCGTGGGGTCATGTGAGATCACCTTTTACGACCTTCTGACAAGCAAAATCAGTGGGGAAGCCAGCTTCACTTAACAACCATGTTACTAACTTAACAGCTGCAGCGATTCACTTAGCAATTGTGACAAGAAATATCGCAAAATGAGACAAAACTCAGTTAACAACATATTAACAACATATATGAGTTATAAATGTCTCACTTAACATAAATTTTGAGCTCAATTGTGGTTGTAAGTTGAGGACTACCCATACTTATTTTAATGCACTTTTTCTCCTTCAGTCCAAAGCATTGCATATGATTAACAAATCAATGATAATATATTTAGCACATTGCATTAAGAAAAAATGAACTACTTATTCAAATTTTCTCATACAGGATATCTTAGAGTATCATTTTCTGTACCTGTACTTTTCTCCCTCTAGTCTCTGTGCCTGTCTGATTGTCTCTTGGGCGGTCAGCCGGCCAGCCTGCCTGCCTGCCTGTCTCATTCTTACAGATATTTTGAAGATTAGAAGCCAGAACTATAACATCTTAGACATAAAGTATTTGGCTACCCCTGCAATATTTTGACTAGATGATGCTTCTTAAAAATGCTTTTTTTTTTTTACTAATCAACAATTTTTTTTAAAAAAAATTGATTTATATGCCGCCCTTCTCCGGAGACTCAGGGCGGCTTACAATGCATTAAGCAATAGCCATCATACTTTTGTATATTTATACAAAGTCAGCTTATTGCCCCCCACAAACTGGGTCCTCATTTTACCTACCTTAGAAAGAATGGAAGGCTGAGTCAACATTGAGCCTGGTGAGATTTGAACTTACAGTAATTGAAGACAGCTGGAGTTAATCACAATGCTTTTAGTCTGCTGAGCCACCAGGAGGGAGCCTTAAGCAATTTGTATTGATATGGCAGTATTAGCTTCTGCTCTGAATCCACATGTATCTACTGTTTGACAGCAGTGTCTTTTTGTTATGTGATTCCACCTAATCAGTTTCTTTGTTCCTGTACGGTTTATTAGTAAGACAGCACATGCTATGGGACATATGGCCAATTTTAGAAATCCTCCTCAGGTGAACATTTGAGACCTCTGGCAAGAATCAGATGGCCCTATCCTGGCAACTTTCTGTTTTTTGCAGTGGAGGAAATAGAAAACAGGCTATTTGGGGGGTGAGTGGGGAGAAAGTGGATACCTGGAAAGCTGAAGAAGTTTCTTGGATGAGAAATGAAATGTCTTCAAAGAAAAACCAGAAAGTTCAGTTGTCTCTTGAAAAAGCTCCTTTGGGACTCCTGGAAAAGAGAGAGCGAGGAAAAGGTTTGGTTGTTAGAAGGGTCCCACCCAAGGTATGTTGTCTCTAGCTGATTATCTTAGAGGGACAGTTTAGCCCAACGTAATTTATATATAGATTCCTGGAATACAGTAATCAAGAACAGAATGTGAAATCTCTTAATTTTTGTTACTGGAAAATATTTAATAGAGTCTATAGCTGTGGCCAAATATTGCAAAGAAAGCTGGTCCCTTGCTTTCTGTTATTGTATTTACTCTGTTAATAGGGCTGAAGCTGAATCCTGACCAAACAAAGCCTTGGTATTTTTGGCTGTTCCCAACTTTGAGAATTAGGTAGGCCTCTGACTCTGTGTGGGTTGTATTCTGCCAGTGGGAGCAGGTGCAAAACTGTGGTTTACTCTGGGATTAATCTATGTCATATGAGACTCAGGAGGTATTAGTGGTCTGGAGTGTTTAGTCTGCTGACTGTGACCCTTCTGGCATAGGACAGCTTGGCCACCACAGTCCCTGCTCTAATAACCACCTTTTGGATTCCAGCTGTAAATGTTTGACATGGGTCTATCTCAGCAAAACAACTATTCTAGGAGGGACAAAAGAGGGGGCTCTTTATGTTGTGGCACTCCAGGTTTGGAATGCCCACTCCCTGGAACCAGGCTGGCACCACATTATTTTACAGCTTTCAGCAAAGACCTGGGTTTAGGGCTCATTCTTTAACATTTAGCAACCACTGCCTGACCATGGCTTTTGTTCCTCAAGAGCCTTTCTTTCAGGGTTGCTTGATTATTATTATTGTGTTCTAAAGCAAACATTAAGCAATTTTAATTGTTTTATAATTCTGATTTTTAAAAATTGTAATTTGTGAAGGGGCAAGTAGTGAAGTTGCTATAAAGCTTTGAAAGAAACAAATATGCTTGTCCGGGGTGTGTGTGTGTGTGTGTGTGTGTGTGTGTGTGTGTGTAAGATTATATAGACCTGGAGATGCAGCTTCATTGTTTTTTCGGAGTCTTCTAACCTATGATGGGATCAGCTTCCCATCTCATGACTTCTTGTTCCTTCTTTTGAGGAACGGAAGGGCCTCTTTTGAGTTCCCCGTTTAGCCCTCGTTCTGTCAGCCCTTTCCCGGCTCTGAGCTTTGGGAAATCTGTACAAAAGACCTCTGAATGGGTAGTGAATACCAAAGGCAACATGGAGAGATTTTCTCTGCCTATCACATCACAGGACCAAAGGGTGAGTCCCTAAGGGACACCCAGGAGGCTGTGGAATGTGAAGGGAAAAAGGTTTCAGCTCCAAATAAAACTGCTAGCAAGCTTCTTGATTCAAAAGAGACACTGCCTGTAATGCAAACCTTGGTTGTATTCTCTGATTTGGCTTCTTAAGAAACATCTTGTACCTTTCTCACCTTTGAAACTAGGGTTTACAATAGGAAATTGAGTATTTGGAAGAGCTAACTTTAAAATATATATATTTTATATATATTATAACCAAAGACCTCTCTCTCTCTCTCTCTCTCTCTATATATATATATATATATATATTTGTATAGTTTATGCATATATACTGCAGGATACTTCTGCTGGCTGCTGGCTGCCAACAGTTTGGCAGTTCGATTCTCATTGAATCAAGGTTGACTCAGCCGTCCATCCTTCCAAGGTGGGTAAAATGTGGACCCAGATTGTTGGGGGCAATAGGCTGACTCTGTAAACCGCTTAGAGAGGGCTGTAAAGAACTGTGAAGCGGTATATAGTTCTCCATAGTGTAGAAATGGGAGGTGCCAGGCTGGGTTACTCTACACTCTAGCTCTATGTCCTGAGTTGAAACTTCTGAAGATCCGCCTCCCTGGTGACGTCTCTCCAGTTTTTTTCAACTCAGCACTAGCTCATGGTTGCAAATATTTCAGCTCCTGAGCTGAGCTTTGAGTTTAAAATCCCTGGTTGTAATTTTTTGTTTTTCTTATTATCTAAACCTGATTATTTTGTGTGTGTGTGTGTTCTCTCCCTTTTGGGAGTCTTTTAAATTTTTTTTTTCTTTTTCCTTTCTTTTCTCCCTTTCATTTCTCCTTCTGCGAAAGGATTCTTACCAAGGTATTGTGCAGGGAAGGCCCTTCGGGCGGTTGTTTCTGCAACGGGGGGGGGGGGTAGTTCCCTCGCCCCCCCGATCCTTCCTCCCTGCTTGTATTCTTGCCTGGGCCAAGGGGGTTTTTACCGGCTGGCTTTCGCCCCGGCGTCCCCAGGAGGCCTTTTTTAAGAGGGGGATTGCCTTTCCTTATTGCTGGAGCCGCGCTGGGACGTTTGCCATTGCTGCGCGGCTCCTTTGATCCCCGCCATGGATTTGAGGGTGCTGCTGCCGCTGGGGGGGTGGGAGCCGCCTGGCTGTCGCCCCCTTTTTCCCCGGGAGCCCGTTGGAGGTGGGGAATCCCTTGTTTCAGGCCTTGGAGCCGCGCTGGGTTGTTTGCCTTGCCGCGCGGCTCCTTTAATCACCACTGTTGCTGCAGCCACTCTGGGGGCGTTTGGCCTGGCTGTCGCCCGGTTCTTTCCCCAGGGGCCCTTTCTGAGGCGGGGATCCTTCCCCTTTTCAAGCGCTTGAGCCGCGCCTGGGCAGCCTTGCTTGCTGCGAGGCTCCTTGGCTCCACGCTGGTCAGCTGCATGGCGCAGCGGCCATTTTGTGTGATTTTGCCACGCTTGGCCCCAGTGCAGCCACGCCAGCCTTTTCAGCCTGGGCGGGGGCTAGAGAATTGTGAGCTCACAGGTGTTCCTCTGAGCTCTGAAGGGGCAGTGCCAGCCGCCTGGGCCAGATTGGTGATTTCCAGATAGGCAGGTAATGCCTGGGCCCTGTTTTTTTTCCCCGGTAAGTCGCGGCGGCCTTGTCCCCGCGCAACTGAGGCAGCTAGTCAATCCGGGCGGCCTTGATCCCCTGGTTTTTTTGATTCTGGCACTTGATGGTTGGGGATTAGGCTGTGGGGCCCTCTGCCTTTGCAGATTGCTGCCTGGAATTTGTGCAGCCTTATTTTGTGTTAAATTTGGTTTATTTTGCTAGTCTGCAGGATCGCTGTGCGGCCTGACCTGACCAGCTTCGGTCATTTGATTCTGGAAAAATTTTCTCTTTTTGTCTTGTAGATTTCTGTGTGCAGCGGCCATTTTGTTGCATCTTGAGATTTCAGAAACACAATGGCTGAACCGGAGAACCAAGTGGCATTTTCTGCTGAGGGCTCTTGGTCTCCTCCGCAGGGCAGAACCAGAGCTTCTTACAGGCCAAGGACTGCCAGCATTGCAGCAGATAATAGGCTTAAGGCCAAGGCTAGGGCCCGCCCTGGACCTTCCACGGCTGAGGAGAAGACAGCGCTGGTCAGGCAACGGGCCTTGGACAGGGAGTTTGCTAAGGCTTCTGCTGCCACTTTGCCTCAGGTCTCACCATCAGCCTCTGAGTCTGGTCAGCTCGGGTCTGCTTCGACTTCTGAGGTTGCTGTTCCGTCTGGCAATTCTCCTGATAGGCGTACTGATTCTCAGCCCCGCCCAGGTCCTGCAGGGACACAGAGTAATTTACCTGAAGCCACCTTCACTCCCACGGCGGCCGGCCTCCACCAAGGGGAGGGGGAGCAGCAAGAGGTTCCCAATTTCATGAAGATCTGGGTGCAACAGGCTATTCAGAAGGGCATTGCAGAGGGCATGCATCTACGGTCCCAAGCCTTGGCCCAGATGTTTCCTTGCCCACCTCAAGTTCAGCCTCAGTACTATTTGGAGGTTCCAGAGGGATGTCAGGTTTCCCCTGCCCCATCTGAACTGTCTGATCAAGAGGAGGACTTTCAAGGGGAGGGGGACTTCTCTGATACAGACCATGACCTGGTCTCTAGATCCACTTTTAAAGGGTTGTTTAATCCAGCTCTTTTAAAGCCTCTCTTGTCTAAGGCTAGGGCTACGGCTCGCTTGGGCCCTGACCCCTCGTTGGCTACCTGTGAGGGGGGGATCAGGATGATTATTTGTTCACTGAGCAAGCAGTAGAGGCAGACACCATCCCCATCCCTGGAATGTTTCTGGACATGATACGTAGACAGTGGGCAGCCCCTGAGGTGGCTCATCGACCCTCTGGCATGGACAACCAGCTGTTTACTGTTGATACAGATATGATTAATTTGTTGGAGGTTCCCAAGGTAGATACTCCTGTGGCGGCGCTGACATCTTCTTCAGTACTACCACCTGATGCTGAGGATGCCTTGAAGGCTGAGGACCGGCGTGAGGAGACGGCGCTTCGTCGGGCACATCAGGCTGATGCGTGGGCAGTGAGAGCATCTTCGGCAGCTTCCTTCCTTACCAGAGCGTCGGTCAGGTGGCTTCGCCAGCTGCAGGGACATTTGTCGCCAGATGATGTCCGAGCCCACCAGGACCTTTCCAAGATCATTGCTGCAGCTGAGTATACGGCGGATGCCACCTTGGCAGCTTCTAGATTCTCTGCCAGGGCCATGGCCTCGTCTGTGACTGCTAGACGCATGCTTTGGCTGCGCCATTGGCGCATGGATGGGAAGAACAAGTGGAAGTTGGCTTCCGCTCCATTTGAGGGAGGTCTTCTTTTTGGCCGAGCTTTAGACCCTCTGCTCATTGAGACAAGGAATAAGAGGAAGGTTCTTCCGTCCCAGGGTAGGCGAACGGATTTTCGTCCCTCTCCCTATTTCAGGCGGCCCTCCTTTCGTCAGGGGGGGGCTGGGCCAGGCTTTCCCCGTCAGCACAGGCCCTTCCAGTATTCGAGGCCCAGTTTCCAGGCCAATAGACCGGCCTTTGCCCGGGGTCGTCAGCAGCAGCCCAGCAAGCCCTTCAGGGGTTTGGGTGGCAGAGGAGCTAGAAGATCTAAGTGATGGCCTGCCTCAGGCATCTATTGGGGGCAGGCTCGCCCTGTTTGCGGACCGCTGGGACGACCTGACAACAGACAATTGGGTGAGGGAGACTATAAGGGCAGGGCTCTCCCTCGAATTCCTTTCACCTCCTCCGAGGCGCTTCCTCTGTTGCCCCATTTCGGGAGACCCGTTCCGGCGGGGACTCATGGAGTCGGCCATCCAGCATTTGTTGGATATTCGGACCATCCAGCCGGTTCCACCGGGGCAAAGAGGCTTGGGATTCTACTCCATCCTGTTTGTAATCCCAAAGGCTTCGGGGGGGGGGTGGGGGTGGCGGGCAATTCTAAATTTAAAGGGACTAAACGAATTCATCGTTTACAGGAGGTTCAAAATGCACTCCCTGCATTCCATCCTGGCTGGGATCAGGGAGGGAGACTTCTTGGCTTCCATAGATCTGACCGAAGCCTACCTCCATGTCCCTATTCGGCCGGAGCATCGTCAGTTCCTGAGATTTTGTTATTCAGGCCGCCACTACCAATATCTTGCCCTGCCGTTCGGGTTGGCTTCTGCCCCCCGGACGTTTACCAAGGTTCTCTCGGTTTTGGCGGCGTATCTCAGGTCTCTTCCCATCAGAATACAGTGCTACCTCGACGATCTGCTCCTACAGGCGTCCTCTCAGCAGCGGGCGGAAAGGGATTTGGCCACGACAATAGGTGTGCTGAGGGACCATGGGTTCTCGGTGAATCTGGTGAAGTGCCAGCTTGTTCCTTCAACGAGGTTAGTTCACCTGGGAGCCCTGATAGATACAAGGGAGGGGCAGGTGTTCTTGTCCCAGGACAGGCAGGACAGTATCCGGGCTCTGATTCAGTTAATTCAGGGGAGCCAGACTGTCCAAGTCGACCAGTTGTCCCAACTGTTGGGAAAGATGATTTCCTGTTTAAACATTGTCCCCTGGGCCAGGTTCCATGCATGGCCGTTACAGTGGCTACTGCTCCCATTCCAGAAGGCAGGCACCAGCTCGTCGAGGATCAGAGTTCAGGTGCCACCTCGGGTGCTGCAATCCCTAGATTGGTGGACTTCACAGGCCATTCAGAAAGGGTGTCACTTCAGGGAACCCCACCGAGTGGTAGTGACCTCAGACGCCAGTCTGTTGGGCTGGGGCGGACATTGTGGGTCTCAGGTAGCTCAGGGCCGTTGGTCTCAGCTGGAACTCACCCAACAGATCAACTGGTTAGAACTCTGGGCAGCGCGTCTGTCCTTGCAGGCCTTTCTTCCACAGGTGAGGGGGCGGCATGTGCTGCTCCTCACAGACAACACGACTACGAAAGCCCATGTAAATCGTCAGGGGGGGACTCGTTCCCGGCCTCTGATGTGAGAGGCGGAGACCCTTTGTCTTTGGGCAGAGACTCATCTTTTGTCCTTGGTTGCGGACCACATCGCTGGGACGGACAATGTCAAAGCCGACTGGCTGAGTCGGGCCACTGTGGACCCATCGGAGTGGCGACTCCACCCCAGCCTGTTTGCGGAAATAGTCGACCGGTTCAGCCGCCCGGTGATGGACCTCTTCGCCTCACCAATGAACGCTCACCTTCCCCGTTTCCTCTCCCGTTTCCCTGCCCCGGGAGCAGAAGGGACAGACGCTCTGAGGACGCCGTGGCCCAGGGGCCTATTGTATGCCTTCCCACCCCTACCCCTGATCCCAGCTGTCATTCGGAAGGTGTTGTTGGAGAGGGCGGAGTTAGTATTAGTGGCCCCGCATTGGCCGAGACGACCGTGGTTCGCCGACCTGGTCGACCTGTCCGTCACCAGGCCCTGGCGGATTCCCCCAGACAGGGTCTCCCTCAGTCAAGGGCCGGTTCTACATCCAGACCCTCAGAGACTGCAGTTAGCCGTTTGGAGGTTGAGCGGGGACTCTTGAGAGGGGAGAACTTTCCTAACAGGGTCATCAGGACTATGCAGGTGGCCAGGCGGCCTTCTACCACACGTATTTATGAGGCCACCTGGAACAGATTTGCACGGTGGTGTAACTCCAGACATCTGTGCCCTACCTCTGCTACTGTCGTTGACGTGGTGGTATTTTTACAGGATGGTTTGGACATGGGTCTCTCCATGAATACCTTACGACGTCAGGTGGCGGCACTGGGCTCTGTATTGCAGTCTGGGAAGTGGGGCTCTATAGCGAACCATCCAAGGGTCAAGTTTTTTCTCCGGGGAGCGGCTAATTTGAGGCCTCCTGCGCTTCATCGCTATCCCACTTGGAACCTCTCCAAGGTTCTTCAGGCTTTGACTAAGGCACCCTTTGAACCGTTGAGAGAGACCAGCCTTCGTCTCCTCTCGTGCAAAGTAGCTTTCCTTGTGGCAGTCACGTCTGCCCGACGCATTTCAGAGTTGGCAGCTTTATCGGTGCGGAAAGACTTGTGTATTTTTCACTCCAACAGGGTGGTCTTGCGGTTGGACCCTTCCTTCCTGCCTAAGGTCAACTCCCTGTTTCACCGAGCGCAGGAGTTGGTGTTGCCGGACTTCTGCCTGCGGCCCCGGCACGCCTTGGAGCAGACTTGGCACACCCTGGATGTGAAGAGGGCCCTCCGTATTTACGTTTTTCGGACCTCTTCTTTCCGCAAGACGGAGGCACTCTTTGTCTCGTTCCAGCCGTCGACTCTGGGCCAGAAGGTTTCTTCTTCCACGGTGGGGAGGTGGCTCCGGACTTGCATCTCGACCGCTTATGAGCTTCAGGCTCTCCCGGTGCCTACGGGGATAACAGCCCACTCCACCCGCAGCGCTGCCACGACCGCGGCTTGGGCGACACAGGCGTCAGTCGAAGAAATATGTAAGGCGGCCACCTGGACTACTCCCACGCCCTTCATTCGCCACTACAAACTGGATTCCTTCGCTTCGGCTGAGGCGGCGTTTGGGAGGCGTGTACTACAGAGGGTTCTGGAAGATCCGGGGCAGTCGGTCCAGGACAGTTCCCACCCTTAGGGCTGGCTAGGCTTTGGTATTTCCCAGCCTGGCACCTCCCATTTCTACACTATGGAGAAGGGACGTTGGTCTTACCGTGATACGTTCCTTCTCGTAGTGTAAAATGGGAGGTGCCAGCCCCACCCGTTTGTGCTGCCTGGCCCGGCTCCCTGGGTGGGGCATCTCTCTTACTGTCTTTCAGACTTCATACCATTCGCCCGGCTTCGTTGGCAAAACTGAAGAGACGTCACCAGGGAGGCGGATCTTCAGAAGTTTCAACTCAGGACATAGAGCTAGAGTGTAGAGTAACCCAGCCTGGCACCTCCCATTTTACACTACGAGAAGGAACGTATCACGGTAAGACCAACGTCCCGTCTAAGTGCTATTGCTATTAACAAAACATTTTTAATCTTAAAAAGAAAACAAAAGTGAAAAATACAAACTAAGAAAGAAGAAAAAAGAAATTTACCTTATATTTTATATTTAACAATAGTTACTGGTTTATTAATGAATTCAGTACTATAATATGAACAATACAATATCTTACAATAATATCCCAAACTCTCTGACAAGGTAACATCATTTGATTAGTTGAAAATATTGCCTTTACCAAAACAGATATATCATACATTTCTGACAACATTCTTTGACATCTGGAACAATATCACTTTTTTCAGTTTCTCTGTATTAATGAATGTGGGTTGAGGATAAAAAAACCCCATACTTTTTCTTATTTATTGAATCACACAGCCACCTTTGTCATACCTGACTCATATTATTGGATCATGGATATTTCTGTTATAATTATAATAGCAGGTTTAGATGATTCTGCTACACTGTTATTGTTTGATATTAAACTTTGTGTTCTAACTTAGTACTACCCAGGAGCATCCAAAGGTATAGAGCTGTGATGGTGAACCTATGGCATGCTTAGCCATATCAGTGGGCATGCCAGCTCAGCTCTAGACTCCTAGAGAGGCTCTGGAGGCTTGGGACAGCAAAAAAGGTCACTTCCTGTCCAACCGGGAGTTGGGAATTAGGCCGTTTCAGGCCTCCGGAGGGCCTCCAAGGGGGTGGGGAAAGGCTGTTTTCGTCCTCCCCAGATGCATAGAGAGGATCTGGAGCCTGTTGAGAAAGAAAAACAGGCCTACCGGGTCATCACGTGCCAGGAGCGGGGTGGTGGTGGTGGAGGGATGTCGCATAGAATTATGGGTGTGGGCACATGCATGTGCAAACCTTCCCCGCCCCCCCCGACATGTGATGATAAAAAAGGTTAGCCATCACTGGTATAAAGTGTTTCTGGGCTAGCAACAAGCTTTCTTCATATGATAGAGTGGTTTAGATTATGCAATGTTCATATATATTTGATTAAACCATTGGTGAGGGATAGCTTTATACTACATTTCCATGAACAACTCACTTTAATGTTTCTATCTGTCAGTTGCACTCATAATATGTTTTTCAGAGCAGGAGTAGTATTATCATTGATGTACATATTGGCAGGTTTAACACTCTGAGCTAAATCATAATATGGTTTGCTTAATGTGTTATTTGAACCAAGTCTTGTTGGAAGGCTTCCAATGTGCCAGTCAAAAAACAGTACTCAGTTATTACATATTTCTTTGCTCTCGGTTTTATCTAGAATGAAAAATGATGAAAGATGGGAGGGTTACATATAGTAGCAAAATATCATTGGATGATATTTTGTCATTGGATCTTGTATAGATTTTGGGAAACAGTTTAAGAATAGCCTTGTCTAGAAGCACACTGAAGGAGAATAGAACTGCTTTAAAGTTTGCTGAGATGCAATAGCAATAGCAATAACAATAACACTTAGACTTATATACTGCTTCACTGTACTTTACAGCCCTCTCTGAGCAGTTTACAGAGTCAGCTTGTTGCCCCCAATAATCTGGGTCCTCATTTTACCAACCTTGGAAGGATGGAAAGCTGACTCAACATTGAAGTGATCAGGAAATGCACATCAAGGGCATAAAGTATCTGAAAAGATAGATTCTGCTTATGGGTTATTGCCATTATTTTACTGTGATTTTTGGGAGGATCTTGCCTTATCTTGACCTTGGATCATAAAGACCTTGAACTGAATTGCTGTTCAAACATTCAGCCTCCTGGTAAGAGCTGCCTCTCAGCTTTTGCCTTCTGAGGCTCAGCACACAATAAATAAGAGTTGTTGAAAAGTTCCTTGTGGTAAACATTAATAAACACTTTGAGTCACTGGGTAGAAAGGGCCACCAGTTAATTCTTATTTGTAGAAACCCAAATGAAGTTTAAGAAAGGGATCTGCATTTATACTCACAATTCAATCCTTGCTGCATTTATATATCCCATTCCTCCTGCTGGCTTTTTAATCTTACTGTACTCTCCATGTCACTCATACAAGGACCATCTTGACTAGAGATATATTAATAGCAATAATAGCGACAATAATAATGCTGTAACTGTTAATTAAGATGTACAGCACCCTTGCGGATGAGTTGCTGTTGATGCTTTCATTTAGAACAAATGAATCACAACACAGTATCAAGATGTTTTCTGAGCATCTTATTTATTAGTCTAAACATAATATTCACATACAATTTTAGTTTGTCTTCATATTCAGAGGTTTGACTTTTCTTGCATTGGTAAAGTGGAAAGGAGGAAAGCAGTTAAAATTTCTGAATCGGTTCTTCAATATTTGATAGATATTCAACTGGAAGGGGGTGGGAAAGGCTTCTAGATTTATTAGAGTAAAAATCAAAATATATTTAGATTTTAGAGAAAGCCTTTAAATGAAGATATGTTGCTCTAATCATGTCTCATTCTTTTTACCTAACTTTGCTATCTGAAAGAGTTAACAAAGCAACCTCTTCAAATCAATACATATCAGAAACTAGCAAATTTCAAGGTGGTTATGTATGGATTTCATACCATAAATATTGAATCTGGGCCAAATCAAAAACTTACTGACTTCTTACAAGATTTAAATCAACTTCTACCTCGAATTTTCATTCTGTTTCTGATTTGAAACTTTAAGTGATATCTCTCCTCAGAAAGTTTTGAGAAGTGTACATTTGTATCTGACACCTCTCTGTACCTGATTTGATTCTGTAGAGAGACTTTCATTTCCTTTATTATAGAAATTGACACACATTGGCTGTAAGGTGCAGTGCCTTTTCTTAGCTTTCAAACCTTGTGCCTGATGAATGTTTTTAAGAAAATCTAAAGCTTGCAAATAGTATAAACCTTTGGAGGGTGTTATATAAAGACATTGTCATTATGGAATTTTGAGATGTTTTCCTCACAGTCAGTACGATTGCTTAAATACAGCTTAGTCGTTCTTGCTCAGAAGTGAAAGGAGGGAATTTTAAGGAGGAGAAGGGAGTAGATGCAAGCCCCAAGGGTGGAAGCAAGGGAGGAGCATGAGGGTCACTCTAGATAACTTAAGTATGGTCAAGAGATTTGAAAACATTACATAGGCACCAAACTATTTAGCTCTGCTTGAAGAGTTACAAGCATCGTGTAGTATTGTAGGGTCTTTGTTGAGTTCCAAAGAAGGAATAGAACAGCAAAATTTGTGAGTAGAGCTTTTTTTTTTTTTGGTTTTTTTTATTAGGAAAAGACTGGCATGAAGGCATTAGGGAGGTAAGTCCAGTGACTTTTTCTCTTTATTTTTTAAAATAATGCTGTTTGGAAGTTTGTGGGGGTAGTGGCTGCAGCCAGTCAGGCAACGGTCTTAGCCAATGGAGTTCACAGAACAGCTGTGACCTGATTTTGAAAGAAGCTTCTCTTGGCCATTTATTCAAAGGTGGAGGGAGCTCCTAACAGATTTCCTTTCCAGCCTGGGTAAAAGAGAGATATATTGGTTCTGCAAGCCATGTGGCCAGATTGCCATCTGATTGTCCCATTCTTTTTTATTGCACATATCTTATGATTTTTGTCAGACAAGTAAGTGCAAGCACTCAACCACGCTTCCTTCCATCTGGGTTTCAAGTCTTCTTTGATATCAACTTTCTTTTAAGTTCTTCTTCCTCTCCTTCTTAAGGAGCTGCTGCATCCCATTGTAGTATTGCTGTCTGAGTCAAACTGACTCCTTCTCCCTCCCCTCCCCTCCTCCCCTTTCCTCTTAGGAAGTTTGGCACTGTTTACTTTTTTTTTTTTTGCCCTGCTAGAAGAATGGAATGTATTTTTAGGCCTCTTTGCTTTGCTCTCTGAATTGCCATGCAGCATCTGAATGCTTTGGGCAAAGTTTATTTATTTATTTTGTCCCTTTTAAGAATATATAATGCAGTCCATTGCAGACCTGGGCTCGGTTCCAAGGCGTCTGCCTAGAGGGTTTATAAAGCACTGTAACCACGGTGGCCATGTTTGTGGAGGAGAAGTGACTTCCTGTTAGCAAGTATACATGCCTGGCTGGTATGGGGGAATGGGGCTTTTAGGCAGGGTGTATGTAGTTAACCCTCTGTGTGTGTGTGTGCAACTTCTGAAGGTGATGTTACCCAGTAAATGTTGCCAGGCTTGATTTATGATACTAACAAGGAAACATGCTCAAACATCCTCAACCTCCCTTCCCCCCAGTTTCAACCTTAAACTGTCTACCGTGGACCTCACCCCATTCCTAAGAGGTCCGTAAGGGGGGCGTGCATAAGCGCACCAGCGTACCTACCAGCCCTGTCCTACTGTCCCCATTTGTATTCATTTCCTTTGTTCATGTTCATGTCCATATTTATACCTGCTATCTTGTACATGTTTGACAAACTAATTAAATAAGAAAAATGCTGTTTCTCTTTTTTAAATGCCACCTTATACCCACAGGATAGTGACCTATATGCAATGTGGATGATTCTTGGTTTATGTTCTGATCTGATTTTTATGATCAGATGATTTTGAAGGAAAATACACTTGGGCCTGAAATCAAAGATGGGAAAAATGAAGTTTTTCACCTGAATATGTTCAGAAGTTATTCTTAATTATTTATTCTGCTATTTTCTTTTCTGGAAGAATAGTTAGAGTTACACTTACCGGTATCATCACCTTCCTCTAATTCTTCCATAAGAATAATTCTAAAGATTTTTTTAAAATCTCACCTTTATTATTATTATTTTTTTATAAATAACTCAAGATGGTGAATTTATATTCTTTCCTCTTCCTTTCCCCCCCACAACAACTCTGCGAAGTGAGGTGGACTGAGAGTTTTTGGTGAGTTGGTCCAAAGTCATTCAGTTGGCTCTTCATGCGTAAAGTAGGACTAGACCTCATAGCTTCCTGGTTTTTAGCCTGGTGCCTTTAACCATTAGACCAAACTGGTGTACAATGTGACATTTCTTGATTTCTAACTAGGTTCTGTATTCTCTACTTTATAATTTCCAATCAAAAACCCATTGGGTCTGTGTCCATTTTAAGTACATCTGACTTAATATGTGAGATGGATGGTTTGCTGTTGTGAGTTTCAAATTGACCTGGGAGGGTGGGGATGGGACAAGCTAGGAGAGGATGTCTCTTGGAACGTTTTTGATTTTTTATGAACTGGAACAAAATTTAGGTTGATCAGGCAGCCTTATGCTTGGATACAACCCATTCCAATCTTTTTATCCGTGCAAAGCTTGTGTCGTCATTTAATTCATTGTAGGTCTGAGTAGCTCCAATTTATTCCAACTCTTTTTTTAGACTGGTGTTGACCTTTGAAACTCTTTATTGCCTAGAACTAAGTTATCTGAAGACCATCCCAATTTGATCTACCTGTCCTACCAGATCTAGCAGAGAGAGTAGGTTAAGCATTCTGTTGGCTAGGCAAGTACATTTGGTGGGCTCTAGTTGATGGGCCTTTTCTGTTGCGGCACCTATTCTATAAGACCTTCTCCCCCTTGAGTTGAGGTTGGCCTCATCTTTTTTCAGCTTCCAAAAATTCCTTAAAACTTGGTTATGCTAGAAAGTCTGGGGTGCACAGCGAATGGATGAATTAAAGAGGCGACTCCATTATTATTAGCACCCCTTTGTTTGCTGTTTCTTTATCCTTGCTTTGTTTTTATAGTCTTTTTGTTTTTTTAATAATTAATGTTAAAAGTTTTTAGGTATTTATTGACTGTTTAGTGTCGTTATATACCACCACAATTGCTTCTTTGATGAGGTGGGTGGCCATATAAGTGGGATAAATAAATAAAAAAAATGCAGCAAAATGCTATCAACTTTCTGCTGCTGTTCTTTCAGGAGTTCTGTGTTAAAAATGTTGCAATCAAATCAGAGGTTTTAGGAGCCTCTTTAATGACGATCCTGAAGGAATGTGAAGCTTTCTTCCATTCCGATATAACGCAGGTAAAAGTGTGTGTGTATATTTGTTCTTTGATGGCTAGAAATGTTATATAATGCAAACTTTAGTGGTCTCTTACCCTAGTTAGTAACTGATATTGCAAGATCTACCTGTGACTCCAAGGGAGGCCTGCATAATTATTCATACAGCATATAATTCCCCTATTCATTCCATCTCACACCGCTTTCCTCCAATTGCTATTAAGCTTGGAAAAAATGCCCCCCCCCCCATGAATTAAAGCATCACTCGCTCTCCATAGCTGCAGCTCCAGTCACTGATCCATACTGTAATTAGGCTTGGCTGAAGCTTTCCACAGGAGTCAATAGAGAAAGCTTTGGCAATTCAGATTTATTAAGAGGTATATTTTAACCTACAGGGAGGAGGTTAGCCCTTTTCTTTCTGTCTGTGACAGGGCCACCTCACAGATTTTTCCCCACTTGGCAGTTGAATTTGGGGAAAAAAAAACTTTCACTGATTTTCCAGTGCGCTGCTCCCACTATCCATGAATGGGTTAACCTTTCAGCTTTGGCAAACAACTGAGAGAATTAAAATCAAGGGACCTTCCCCTTTCCTTGCTCTGGCCACACCCCCTAGTCCCATGATGCCCCAGTCTTCTCTCAGTTGTTTGGCAAACCTGAGGTGTTTTCGGGAGCTCCTGTTCAGGTAATTATTTTTGCTCCTTTCTTTACTTCTTGGGACCTTTCTTTATTTTTTTAGTGAAATTCCCTTTCCTTCCCTGTTTCTCAGGGCTTTTAGGCTTTTATTTTCATTTTGATTAGCTTCTTCACGGGGTTTCGTTTTGTGAGCTTCAAGCTTCTTACTGGGGACACGTGGCGGTGCGCTCACCAGCTGGCCGGCGGTGCAGCTCCGAGCCGCCCACGCCACAGGGAGCGAGCGGTGCCTTCGTTTCTGCCGCTTTCCCCCCCCCACCCTCAACCTCGCCAGTTTCAATCGCTGCAGCAGTCTGCAGGTGCTCTAGGCAGACGAAGAAGCCAGGAGAGTGCCGCTTTAATCAGAAGCACAGCGGCGACTCTCGGAGCGATCCGGAAGCCCTTCGCGACCCGCCACGTGGCTCAGTGCTCTCCAGCTGGCCGGCGGTGTCACTCCAAGCCACCTGCACTACAGAAAAGCGTCCGGAGCAGCTGCGATCCCCTGCTCCCACGCGAAGGCTCACCCCCCCTCGTACAGTAGCGGTGCTGCGCGGCCTTTCCCACATGGCGGAGGGTGGCGGCAGCCATCTTGGAACCCGACAGACCCCCCCTCAATTGCAACAGCGGGGGGGCTTTGGAAGGGCGAGCCTCCGCTACACTACAGAAACAAAAGCGCCAAAAAGGGGGGGCATCTGGCCATCCTCGCCACGCTACCAGCCCCCCCGCCCCCCCCACAACTACATTTAGCGGGGGCGCTACTTTAGCCCAGCAGCTGGCTGGACCTTCGGGCCACCAGTATAAGCCTGAGGCCTTCATCCGGGCGCAGCCCCAGGCCAGCAATTTAAGCGCGGCACCTGGTAGGACCCTCGGGCCGCCAGTGTAAGCCCGCAGCTAGCGGCCACCACTGCCTTACCACCCCAAGTGGTAACTGACCGGGGCAAAATCTCAGAACGGTTCCCTCCACTGGAACAGTTCCTGGGATCTAGAACATCAACGGCTGGTGTGCATCTTCGACTTGCAGTGAAGAAGAGAGGGGGGGCACCTTTCTCTCGCCGTAGCAAGTCACACCTGAGGCTCCAGGTATAAAGGACAATTCAGTCAGCTATGGCGAATTCCCCATTATCCTCGGATCTGGAACTCGACCTAAGCCCAGTGCGCAAACCATCCAAGTCGAGAAAGAAGGGCGGGACAACGAGCACCCGCTCATCTGGAGCAGCCAACATGCCCAAAGCCCTGGACAGACACGCCCAAAGAAACTTTAATGCACTGGAACTCCAGTGCACCAAGGCGCAACAGGCAGTCCCCACTTCGCCAGCCAGGGAGGCATTGCCATTCAGGGCGGCATCAGTGGCTCTAAGCGAGGCAGAAGCGGGCACCTCAAATCTGGCAGACCTAGCCAGGACACCGGTAACCCCATCCCAGGCCTTACCCGACTTGACACACTTGAGACAAGAGGTCTCACCCGGGGTGATGTCACACGGCTCTGGAGCTCGCGCTACCCCACAACCGCATAGCCGGGCATATCAGCCAGCAATGCCATCTGGCTCAGCCATGCACACCCATCCGGGGTTTCAGCCACACATGCCTATGGACTTCCAGGCTATGTTCTCTTCGGCTCTGTCCTCCTTACTAGCCTCAAGCTGGCAACAGGCTACACAGCAGCAACCTACCACATCGCAAAACCAGGGGCAACAGCAGATCCCCCGGTCACGGCATCACCTCCCCCAGACGCAGTCATCCTCCTCTGAGGATTCAGACCAAGCGGAGGAGGGGCCAGACGACATGGAATTTTCAGAGGACGAAGGGCTTCCCCCAGACACCCCTGCCTTCACAGGGCTATTTCGGCCAGCATTGTTCAAGTTGTTGCTGCACAAGGCCCGACTCACCACCAACTTGGGGTTACCGGGTGATGTGGCCCCCCCACCACAGCCATCAACGGCGGGGCCACATGATGCACTATTCAAAGCATCTAAGCCCGAGAAGGATTGTATTCCCTGCCCGCAGTTATTTACAGAGGTCATCCAAAACCCCTGGGGTCAGCCAGCGGCAGCGACAGCCCCCAGCAGTTTGGATAAAAAGCTGTTCTGCTCAGCTCCAGAGCTGGAGGATCTTCTGGCGCTTCCTACCATTGATCAACCAGTAGCAGCTCTGTCTGCTCCATCGCCCCTTTCCACGGATGCTCTGGATGGACTCAGAGCGGAAGACAAGCAAATGGAGGGCGCCTTTCGTAAAACTCACCAGGCGACCGGCTGGGCGATCAGAACAGCGACTGCCACGTCGTTTTTCAGCAGAGCGGCCCTCATTTGGCTCCGCCAAATGCAAGAAAGACTCCCCCCCGAGGACACCAGGCTACACCAGGATATCCACAAGATAATAGCAGCTACTGAATACACAGCAGATGCCTCCCTTAATTCGGCCAAATTTGCTTCTAGAGCACTGGCGTCGACTGTCACGACCCGTAGGCTCTTCTGGCTGCGCCCCTGGAAGGCCAACCTAAAAGCAAAGTGGAGACTTGCAGCAGCGCCCTACAAGGCTCCTGATCTCTTTGGAGCGGCTCTCGATCCAGTCCTCATAGAGGACAAAGACAAGAGGAAAGTCTTACCCACCGCCTACCGACATAGGGAACGTAGATACCCGCCATACTCTCTCCAGCCGCCTTTTCGTTCAGGCTCCGGGCCCAGGGGGCCCCCGCCCCAACGCGCACAATACCACGGAGGAGATAGAATCCAACACAGACAACAATTCCGGGACCGAGGACGGAACCAGTACACCAAGCGCCCCTTCCGAGGCTCCGGTTTCAAACCTAACAAGAGAGGAAAATGACTCCAAGACCGGGGAACCCATAGGGGGAAGGTTGCGCCTCTTCCACCTACAATGGGCCCGGTCCACCTCGGACTCTTGGGCGCGGCGCACTGTGTCCTCTGGACTGTATATCGACTTCTTGGGGCCCCCGCCCAGTCGATATGTGCATTGCCTTGTACCTCACAACCAAGAACAGCAAGCCTTGATGGGGCAAGAGATCCAGCACCTCCTAGAGGTCAAGGCAATCGAACCGGTCCCTCTGACCCAGCAGGGCTTGGGGTTTTACTCAAGCCTCTTCCTGGTCCCCAAGAACTCTGGGGGCTGGAGGGCCATTCTAAACTTAAAGCAGCTGAACCTGTCAGTGAGTTACCGCAGGTTCAAAATGCATTCCCTCCGTTCCATCCTGGCGGGAATCCGACGGGGGGATCTATTCCAGTCGGTAGATCTACGAGAAGCATACCTCCACGTGCCAGTCCATCCGAACCACCGCCAGTTCCTCAGGTTCGAGTATGCGGGCCGCCACTTCCAGTACCGGGCCATGCCATTCGGCCTGTCTTCAGCACCCCGCACCTTCACCAAATTAGTTGCGGTGGTGGCAGCCAGTCTCCGGGCCATCCCAGTGAGGATCCTTTGCTACCTAGATGACATCTTGATATTCTCGTCGTCTCAGGAACAGGCGGCCAGGGACAGGGAGAGGGTCCTGAGGGCTTTTCAGGATCATGGATTCACAATCAACTTGGAAAAGAGCCATCTCCAACCCACCAATCAAATTCTCCATCTGGGGGCAGTAATAGACTCCGCCAGAGGCCGGGTGTCCCTGTCCCCGGAGAGGATCCAGAGCATCCGGAGCCTAACGCTACAAGTCCTGGCCTCAACAAGGGTTCCGCTGATGCTGTTGGCATGCCTGCTCGGGAAAATGGTCTCCTGCTACGGTATCGTTCCGTGGGCACGCAGACATTTGCGAGCCCTACAATGGTTCCTCCTCCCGTTTCAATGATCGGGGAAGGCCAACTCCCCAAAGAAGGTTCGTCTTCCATCTCGAACCCGCAACTCTCTCAGATGGTGGACGTCTCACTCCCTCCTTCAAGGTTCGGAGTTTCTCGAACAAAACAGGCTAGTCCTCACGATGGATGCGAGCCTGCGGGGGTGGGGTGCACATCTCCACAACCTGGTGGCACAGGGACAGTGGTCCAGCCAGGAAAAAGGACTCAGGATCAACCTGCTCGAGCTGCGGGCAATAAGACTGGCTCTGAGACACTTCCAGGAACACATCCAAGGGAACCATGTGCTGGTGCTGACCGACAACATCTCAGCGAAAGCACACGGCAACAGAGAGGGGGGCACGAGATCCAAGGCCCTGATGAAGGAATCCGAGGGCCTCTTCGACTGGGCGGAGAAGTATCTGCTTTCCATAAGGGCAGATCACATCTCCGGAGCAACCAACGTCAGAGCGGACTGGCTCAGCCGGGAGACAATAGATCAGGCGGAGTGGCAGATCCATCCCGATCTCTTCCAGGAGATCACAAACAAGTTCGGGTCACCGACAGTGGACCTCTTCGCATCTCCAGCCAATGCACAGCTTCCCAGGTTCATAACCAGATACCCAAGCCCTCGAGCAGAGACACACGACGCTCTTCGGTGCAAATGGCCGGGGAGCCTACTTTACGCATTCCCGCCGATCCCACAGGTAGTCAGGAAATTGCTGCTAGAAAGAGCAAACCTCCTTCTAGTGGCCCCAAATTGGCCCCGAAGACCTTGGTATGCCGATCTCGTGGCCCTTTCAGTCGAGCAGCCGTGGGTGATTCCACCCCACAAGGTAGTCCTGCGCCAGGGAGAGGTACTGCATCCAGAGCCTCAGTGGCTGCAATTAGCCGTATGGCACTTGAAAGGGTAGTGCTACGGAAAGACAACTTACCAAACAATGTCGTCAGCACTATCCAGGCAGCCAGGCGGCCTTCAACAGCCTGCATCTACGAGGCAACCTGGAGGGCCTTCTGCTGCTGGGCCGCCCAGAACCATACAGATCCCACAACAGCCTCAAACAGGAGGTCTTGGTGTTCCTACAGGCAGGGCTGGAAAAAGGCCTGGCGCCGGCCACCTTGAAACGTCAGACAGCAGCACTATCCACAGTTATCAAGTGCCCACCATTCCGTTCACTCTCTCACCATCCTTTGCTAAAGGACTTCCTGCATGGGGCTTCGAACCTGCGTCCCCCAACCGTCCATTGTTACCCATCCTGGGACTTACCGTTGGTGCTGAGGGCCCTGACCGCCCCCCCTTTGAACCGCTGGGGTCGGTGGGACTCAAGTTTCTATCTTTCAAAGTCGCCTTTCTACTGGCCATCACATCGGCTAGGAGGGTCTCAGAATTAGCGGCTCTTTCCACCCGCAAGGACCTTTGCATATTCCGGGACTCCACCGTGGTTCTGCGGCTTGACCCTTCCTTTCTCCCAAAGGTGAACTCCTGGTTCCACCGGGCCCAGGAGCTTGTTTTGCCAGATTTCTGCCCGACTCCGCGAGATGACAGAGAGAGGTGGTGGCACACCCTCGATGTTCGGCACGCCCTACGCGTGTACATCCGTAGAACGGCCCCGTTTCGCCGCACAGAGGCGCTTCTGGTGTCGTTCAACCCGTCCTCGCTGGGACAGAAGATCTCGTCCTCAACAGTGAGTAGGTGGATCAAGGCCTGCATCGCCCTCGCCTACGACGCTAACGCTAAACAAAAACCGGGCAGAATCCTACCGCATTCCACCAGAAGCGCGGCCACGTCGGCAGCCTGGGCCACACAAGCATCCATCCTGGACATTTGCAGAGCGGCCACCTGGTCATCCCTGTCGCCTTTCATTAGACATTATAAAATAGACGTTTACGAGTCGGCCGAGGCGGCATTTGGCCGCAGAGTTCTCCAGAAAGTTGTATCTGATGTAGAGGCGGGGAGCAGTCAACCTCCCGCCCATGGTCTGTAGCTTGGGTATATCCCATTCATGGATAGTGGGAGCAGCGCACTGGAAAATGGACGTTGACTTACCTGAACGTCCCTTTTCAGGGCGCTGCGGACACTATCCATACCCTCCCTATTTGATCCGGCTGACTGCTGGAAAGAAGGGGGCCTCACCCCCACAGTTCCGTTTTATCTGTTATTATTTGTTGTTAATAAAGTATCTCTGGTTTAACATACACCTGTCTGGTTTTCTACGCCTTCGTTCAGACTGGGGCATCATGGGACTAGGGTGTGTGGCCAGAGCAAGGAAAGGGGAAGGTCCCTTGATTTTAATTCTCTCAGTTGTTTGCCAAAGCTGAAAGGTTAACCCATTCATGGATAGTGTCCGCAGCGCCCTGAAAAGGGACGTTCAGGTAAGTCAACGTCCATTTCAAGTGAAGGCTGCTGCAGCATTGATAGTGCAGTGGTTAGAATGCAGTATTGCAGGCTAATTCTGCCCACTGCCAGGAGTTTGATCCAGGCTGGCTGAAGTTTGACTCAGGTTTCCATCCTTTCAAGGTAAAATGAGGACCCAGATTGTTGGGGGCAATATGCTTATTCTGTAAACTGCTCAGAGAGTGCAGTAAAGCACTATGGAGCAGTGCTATTGCTATGTTAAAGGAGAATGGCTAGCTTATTTCTCCCCCAATGTAGCCTTGTCAACAAGAAACAGTCCTTTAAATAGCTGTTCATCTTGATATGCTGGAAAGTTTTTCTAAGTCCGATTGGTGCAAGAAATCTAAATTGAAGAATGGATACCACAACAGGTGGAACAAAGTTTCCTCACTTGTAATACAAATGCTAATTGGGTGAGTAAGGTAAAGCGTTAAAAGTCAAACTCCGCTTCTGGCAACTTCATGTCCTTGTGGTTTGCTTGGAAAACATTCTTGTGGTTGTTTGCCATTCTCCTTCTTGGATATTTCTCAATTTCTGGTCTAGTCTATACCTCAAAGACTTCCATGCAAGTGCTAACCGGACCTGACCCTGCTGAGACAATTTAGGCAAACTTGGATTGACTCTGAGGTCACTGGATGTAGGATGCTGCTGATGGATCACATGATCTGGTTAAAAAAAAAGCTTTAACAATTGAATCCAGTTTACTGTTGTCAGATTTGCTACACACACACACACACACACACACACACACACCTTAATTCAGTAGCAAAATAATACCAGGGGAAAAAAAGTAGAGTGAAGAAGAAGTGGGAAGAGGTATGCAAGGAATGTCTTTGTAAAGAGAAGTAAGATCCATTCCAAATGCCACCACATTCCCAAGATTCAGTAAATTGTAAACCTGACAGTTAGAAACTTTTCTGTTTCTTGAATGAAGGCTCAGTGAAGGCTTTTTTCGTTAGTTTGGTTCAATGAGTGGTTGACTTTATTGATCTTCAGAAGTTAAACAGCATTGAATCTGATGAATATTTGGAAAAAAAGACCATCAGGAAATCTATATCTATACATAATTTAGACTAGGATATTAAAAAAAGCCATGGCAACTGTCTCCATATTACTGCCAAAAAAACTATATGGATATCTCCTTAATGCAACCAAGAGTTATATTTGAATTAGAAGGTGAATTTACCTTCATATATATTGGTAATCCCATCTTTTGTCCTTGTTTTTTTTTTAACTTTCAATTTTATCTTCCTTTTTAAAGAATCTCTACTTTTTATCTGGCTTTGGCAAAATATCGTTTCTGTTTGTACTAACTTCAACTTCTTTAACTATGACTTCTTATTTAAACAATCATTGTTTGCATATACATTAAAGAAAAGAATCAGCAAATTCTGCTCAGAAATTCTGCTTCCTTTCCACAGAATGTTTTGTCATTCTTTTTATGTGAGGTTCATTTCTTACTTCTTGTTGGATTAAACGATAATCTTTCTTGCACTTGGTACATACGCACCCACCCACACACACGCACCCACCCACGCCCACAAACACATACACAAAATCTTTTGGTTTTACTCTTTTGGGGATGGGTAGTCAGATCAGCATTATAAATTATTTGAGATTGTGTGTGCAGATTACTCTGCATCAGCAAACGAGGATGAGTTCGTACAAAGAACGGTATTCATGGAACTTCAGAAGCCTGAGGCATGAAGCAGGCAGATGAAAGTTAAAAAAGTCACATCATTTCTGTAAGTGATTTGGTGTTTTTTGCTTTTTGTTTTTTGGTTTGCTTCAGAACCATGTTTACATTTGAAAATCGGACATAAATTTCCTAACAAAAATTTTCTAAACCAAGTTTGCTGCTACAGATTAGCTTTCTTTAGCCTTCCACTTTCCAGATGCATTCCTGTTGTGATTACTGTTTTCAGAATTTGCAGCCAGCTCACGATTCTGGCTGAGAACCCTGGGAATTGTAATCCAACCCTTCTGGTGGGAGAAAGTTGTGATTTGGGGGTTTTGTTGTAATCTTTGCTGCAGGAAAAAGAATGTGCACGCCTGCCATTGCCACTGAACTCATTAGATACTTAAATATAAGAGACTTCTCAAGTGTGTGCTGATTCATATTACAGCTTAACAAAAAATTATATTCAAAAGGAACTGATATGGCTCTCCAGGTATCACTATCCTGTTTTCCCAAAAATAAGACATCCCCTGATAATAAGCCCAAATGGGCTTTTGAGTGCATGTGCTAAAATAAGCCTCCCCCCCAAAATAAGCCCCCCCCCATATTTAAACACACAGCTGGAAATCAGGTAAGATGGCAAGAGGAGCCCCATTTTGCTCCATGTGCCCCCAAATAATAAGACCTCCCTGAAAATAAGGCCAAGTTCAAAAAAATACAAGACAGGGTCTTATTTTCGGGAAAACATGGTAGATGGTTGAGAAGTTCGTCTTTAATTGAACAACATTAAAGCATAGGCAGTACTTTATGTACTGTTTAATACTGTATTTAAAGAAGCTAAGCATAATAAATTGGAATTCTGGCAATACCTCTGGACTGCACCAGTTTGCTGAAGGCTGCTGTAATATCAATCAAGCTTGCAGCTTTCTTTTCCTTCCTAATCTATTTCTACTGATTTCCTAATCCAGATGCCTTCCTGAATGTAAGCTTCTTTCCTTTTCTAAATCCTTTTGTGGTGCTTGTCCCTATGAATGGACCGCTTGGCACAGCCTGCTGGTCCAGCCCTTCCCTGGTGTTTAAGTAACTTAGCCAGTGGCTCTCAGAAACTTAAGTAATATTAATTCATTTCATTGCTGCATTGCAACAGAAAGCAGATCAGATATAACTTCCCTCATTTTGGCAGGGATTTCACAGAAATGTTCATTCTTTCTTTACTGAACATAAGGTTATTATGAAAAATAAATTTAAAAAAATCTTCTAGCTGCAAGAATAGCTTGTAAGTGAAATTAGTTATGGGATGAGATAGCCTTGAAGGCTGTCTTCCAAAGTTGTGAGTCCAATGGTTGATAAACAAGGATGGTTCTACTTTAAATTAGCAGTGGAGAACTCTAACAGAGAAATAAAAAAGAATCTCAGGTCGGAGGTTCTATGTTAATGGCCATATCATTAAGACTCTCAAGATGAGCTTAGTTGTATGTGGCTGTGTAAATATATCTATTTTTCTTGGCTGCAATATGGATGTGGTTTGACATTACCACCTTTTAGGGTGTTTCTCCAATATTGCAATCCATCCAAAAGTCTCGGACTTCCTGATAGTCTCCTATCTAAGCACGATTAGGACTAATCTGGTTAGCCTTTTTTGAAATCAGGCAAGGTCAGCTAGGCTCATGGGAGCAGTTGTTAAAAGTACTTTTGAGAGCCTGGAGGCTCTAGCCTTGCAGACTGTTTTCTCTCTTTGTCTGCAGTGTGGAAGAATAGCCTTAATAGCATGGCAGCTGAATTGTTTTGTAGAAGCCTAGCAATCTGCACTAAATTAATGAAGAACAAGTTAGGGGTGGAAATGAGACATGTTATGGAAAATTAGCTGTTGGCACAGTTTTCCAAGTTTAGTACAACAAATACAGCATGCCTGTATAAAATGTAGTTTTGTCTTATTTGTGGCTCAGTGGCTAATGCAAACTTAACCAATGTGGTTAGTTTATGGTTCAGGGTATCAAGGGAATCTAAGCAGTTGAACCATTTCACTAAACCATGGTTCATTTAAGTGTGATTTAGCATGTCTGTGGGGTGGGGTGGGGGTGGGGAAAGCCATGTGATTGAGGTCATTTGAAAATTTCTGCACCAGAGATTACAGTGTCACCTGCTGCTGTGAGGCAGGAAAGGGGATTTGGATTGAACAGGCATAAATATTGAGATCTTGGCATTTTACCACGCCTAGTCAACAGATTAGACTATTGTGCTTTTCCAGTCATGGTCCTCAGTGAGCTGGGTCTTGCTGGATTATATAATCCATGTGTTAATATTTACGCTGAATGTTACTACCTCAGCAAATTGGGAGAATTTATTCATCTCGATTAAGCTACAGGTTTCTTTCTTAGCGGTACCCAGATTTGCTGCCTCAAAGACTGAAAAGTGCTATTTCTGGACAGGATCCAGCCGTGGAGTCCATGGCTGATCCCAGTAATGTTTTTGCCACTTGGTGCTTGAATTGCACAGCTGTGTCTGCTTTATTTGGACACCGATGCCAGTGTCACACAGCTTGTCTATCGCTCAAGTGGATCTGCATATAGTACTTAGAAGCCAAGGGTCTTGTGAAATTTGTTGCAAATTGGCTCAGCTCCTTGCAGTTAAGCTTGCTTTCCCAAAACTATGCTGAATGTTGGGATGATTGTCTGTACCTCTCAGTGGACAACTTTGTGATCAAAGCCCTGTTCAGGAATTGTCTGGCAGTTTGTGGGGGAACTGGGATTTTGGTGGGAATAAAAGTGGGAAATCCTGTGCATGAAACCAATGGGAAGCCGAACATCAACCTGACATCTGCTTAGCTAGGGAGAGATCTGTGGGTAGGTTAAAATTGTACTTACTATCTGAAATGCAAGCCTAGGGTTTGCTTGATTGACTGCTGTGTGCCAGAGTCAGAAAGGAGTTAACTGGAATGTAGCTCTCAGGATGCTGTTAAAGTCTGCAATTTGGTTTTTCCTGTGCTGCTTGCTGATCGTAAACTTCCTGTTCTGATAATGGGAAATATGTGGTGTCAGATGTGCAAGGTTGGAGGAATAAAGAATGTATCTATTCTCTCTCCCTCTCCCTCCCCCCTTCCTCTTACATCTCACATGGGTTTTTGCCAGTTACACTCCTTACATCATATCACTGCATCTAATTCTTCTGGTTCTGAGCGTGTTTGCCTTAGTCATACCAAGGTCCTTGATTCTACATCAGTGGTGAAATTCAATTTTTTTTACTAACTTTTCTGTGGGCGTGGCTTGGTGGGTGTGGCGGGGAAGGATACTGCAAAATCTCCATTTCCACCCCACTCTGGGGCCAGCCAGAAGTGGTATTTGCCAGTTCTCCGAACTACTCAAAATTTCCACTGCTGGTTCTCCAGAACTTGTCAGAACCTGCTGGATTTCACCCCTATTCTACATGGCCTTGAACTGCACTGCTTCAGGGCACTGCTTAGGAAGCATAATGAAATTCAAAGGTGGAGGATACAGAAGAAAGCCTATAGAGATTCTGTCCCTGTGATCGCATGCACACCAGTCTTCTCATAGAGTCAGCTGGAGCTTGGGTGTGTGGTTAGCGTCACTTGTGCCAATGACACTGTTGATCCTTGATCAAACGCTGCTGCTATTCGGGGTTTCTCTCCAGGAATTGATCATCCCCCACTTTAGCTACTGTATTTTTCGGAGTATAAGACGCACCGGAGTATAAGACACATCTACCTTTTTTGGTGAGGAAAAGAAGAAAAAGAAATCTCCCTCTGCTTCTGCCTCTGAACAATTTTGCCTCATTGCAGCAAACAGCCAGCTTTACTTTCATTTTCGTTTTCAGCATAGCTTGATTAGCACAAGGAAAAAAAAATCTGCTCCAGCAGTTTACCTCCTTGCAGCACAAAACAGCCGAGAGCAAATCAGCTGAGAGTCAGGAGGCCGATCCAATCAACTTGTGCTAATTAGGCTATGCTGAAGCTGAAAGGAGCTGTTTTTTCTTGCTGTTTGCTTGCAAGGAGGTAACTGCTGGGAGGCAGACGCCAAAGGGTGGGGCCCAATGGGTGGGCAGAGCTATATTCGGTGTATAAGATGCACCTAAATTTTTACCCCCTTTTAGGGGGAAAAAGGTGCGTCTTATACTCTGAAAAATACGGTAAATAAATAAAATATTCCAAAATACACACACGTTGATTGTCTTTATTTAGTATCCTATTATGATTTATGTTGATTGCCTATTTAGCATCCTGTGACTACCATCACTGAGTGTAGTATTTTATGATTGTATTTTATGATTGTGTTTTATCACTTGTTGCTTGTATGTACACTGAGAGCTGATGCACTTTGTGTGTCCAGTCACACTTGGTCAACAACTAGGCTGTTCTGTGTTCTGTTCTTTAGGATCCTTCCCTTTTATGTCTTGAGGACTGTATATGCCAGCCAGCTCTGGCTAATAAAAATTAATATTTTCTTCTTGCAAACACAACCTTTTCTCTCCTCCCCCAGCAAGGATCCTAGGCAGATGGTGTGGCTGTTGTGTTCCACTGAGATGTTTGTCGCATAATCCTCATGGAGTAGGGGAGTTGCTGTAGGTTATTTTTTCCTCCAGTTGGGAAGATCTGACTAGTTTGATGCCTGCAGGATGATTTTCTCTGGTAACCTGACAGAGCTACAGAATCAAGCCGGAGGTGTTGGTGGCAGTGGTGGAAGCTTTCCTGCCTTGCTGTAGATCTTTGTGTCAGGTCAAACTTGTATGTAGGACAAGAGATTTTTTTTCCATTTGTGCTCCTTACCTGCTGATTTAAAAAGCACTTCCAGAATGCAAGGTATATTTAAAATGAGGCCACTCTGATTTGTTATTATTCTATTTTATATCATCCAAGTGTTGAATGAGACAGACAGATGACCCTATTTTCCCCCCTTTGGAGCTGTATTTTAGAGGATGGAGATTTAGGGGTTTGCTAAGGCAAAAGCTGGAGCTTTCCCCCAAATCTCTTTCAACATTACCTCCGTATTTTGATCTTTGTTCTTTCACAATCGGCTGCTGCTGTTTCTGGTCTTAACTTTCTTGTATGGTAATTAAGATTATTCAAAAAGATGCTTTTGGGGCCTTGGGACTTTTAGTAAGCCCAGTTGCTTTGCCGCCATAAGGGGGTTATTTTTGTTAGGATTGCATTACGGTGGGAAGGAAAGGTTAATCCTCCTCTGCCTCTGCCTCAGAGGGAATCGGTTCACACAGCTGTTGTTGTTATTGTTATTATTTTAAAAGCACTCATTGTTGCCCTGTTCCTCATGAGACCTTAACATGCCTAAATGCCACACAGGAACAGACAGACTGGATCTGGCGCTTGGGTCTACAGTCTCCCTCTTCCACCCCTTCCCTCCCTCCCCTCAGCATAAAATAGCTGGTCTGCTTACACGCAAAGAGCCGGATCTGATGTGAGGGCAAATGCCTGACTATAGCTGTGTGGAATTCTTGCCCTGTGTAACACAATCGCCTACATTTTTCTGCTCCCCAGACTCACATTGCTGGCAGCTGACAACAAAACAGGTGTGAAGGGGTAACATGGAACAATGTGACCTCAAAATTCAAGCTATGCTGGGTTGGATGTCGTGGAGCTGGGGTGCAGATGATTGATGTTGCTGAAGGAGGGCCTAAAGTTGGCTAAGTGAGTTTTAATGGTAGAGAAGTAGTAAAGTTTCTTCTAATTAAAAATAAAGTGGGATTCAAGAGAGGCCAAATAAGAAATGTGCTTAGTTCATTCTTATCTCTCATTGTCTAAATTAGAATCCTAAGAGAACAAAACCATATCAAAACACATTTCTTTTTGGTTTAAATAAAAGCTTTGCAATAAGTCAGCAGTGGCACTGGAATGAAAAGCTTCAAACAGCCAATTCCTTTGAGGCCCAGAATCATTACTGAAAGCAAGCAGACTTGGAGAAAGTCATTTAAACCGGCTGCCTACATGTACAGAGTGAGGTACTTTTCCAGGTTTCCTAGCACGTGAGTGAATTCCACTCTGCTTCTGGCAGCCTTTGGTATAACCTATAAAGCCCCAGGATCATACCCAATTTCCTTTGCCTCCCAGTGATTGACTGTCAGCTGGACTGCAAGAGTCAGGCATTGTTCCCTTGCAATTACAGATCTCATCCTTTATATATGGAGAGAGCCAGAGCGAGAACCTGTGTATGTGCTGAAGTACATTAGAACAGGCCCACTGTCTACTTCTTCCAATACTGCTATTCCACAAAGGCTTTATTCTGTTAAGAGCTACTCTTATTTTTTCAGAACTCTTCTGAAAGGTGTGCATGGGTTTAAGTTGTGATTAAGGGGCTGGCTGCCTATCCCATTATGAAACTCTTTGGCTGTTAAGCCCTTTTGAGAGAGGTCTTTGTAAAGATGACCCACGTTAAGGATCAGCGTTGTTTTAGTGTTAACCTTAATTTATGTTATTTTTTTAACATTCTGGTTTTTTTTCTTTTTAATTTCACTAGCCACCTTAAGGATTTGCCCAAAACTAAGATAGAGAACCAATAAATTGGCATTTGTAGCTTTCCTATTCTTTAGAGATTGTTTACTCTTTTTTATTTTGTGCTGCAGAAAAGGCCCTGTCCTACATCCCTATTTTCTGTACTGCAAGAGACAGCAAGGCACTTAACAAAACCTCTCGTGATTACCATGGTGCATAAATACATACCCTCAGGAGAAAACAGTTTTGAGATATGCCAGCCTTAAACTTGTTTTAAATGGCACCTTGAATGTGGAAGAGTGGAGAGGCAATGCAGCTGATGCGGTATTTTCCCCCTCTTTTTCTTTAATGGTTAAAAGCCTAGGCTTTCATCAGCAATCTAGTTGTTGAAATGTATATCCATTTCAATTTCTAGCTACTCTTTTGGGGCAGGTTTGCTAGGCGTTGAAAAGCTCACTTGTTTCAATGGGAAGGAATGAAAAAATCTGAGCATATGAATATGGGCACTTGTAGTGGCCATTGTGTAGCCAATGTAGAATTCTTTATGCCCACAGTTACCTGCCTCTGTGTGGGTTGAGTGATGGTGTACAAAAGTGTGGCTTGTGCACAAGGAGTTAGGAAAGAATACTTAAAGAATATGCTGCTTTGTTGAAAACTTAGGCTCTGCTCTGTTTTGCAATATAGTATGACAAATTCCTGGTGTGGCTCTGTAGCTTGAAATATTAGGCAAGGGATACAATTGTCAGTAGGGAAGATTTCTGGAAAAAGCCTTTGGGAAGTCACTGGAATGCTGAAGGTCATAGTGATCTGTTCTGGTTGTGGAGCTTCTCTTTGCTCTCTTTAATTGTACAGAAATTGAATCTAATGTGTTTGAGGATGTACCCTTGTACCCTTTAAGAGTATAGTGGAAAACGGAAGGACTTTGACTAGAATATTGGAGTTCTTGCAGCAAGTATCCGTCTTTGTAGGATGGAGAGGGATGTGCTCCATTTCTGACTCTTCCAGAGTGACAAATGATTCTTATCATTTTTACTGTAGATGTCTATAAATCTCTGGCTTCTGTTAAATGAGCTCCTCCTCTGCTGGAGGCAGTCCTTCTCTCTAGCAATTTGTGTAAATAAAAGAACAGGAGTGAAGTGAGATTGAGAGTGGAACATAGATTTTAGGAGATCTCTTTGTAAGCCTTAAGTACAAATTCCTCCTGTATGACTGAACCCTTGTTACCTCGTCTTATTTTAACCATTCTCAATTGGAAGGTCCTACTTTTGAAAGGATGCCCTGCTTGCTATAGGTCCTCTGGGTATGGTGTGCAACGGTAGAAGGATTGCTTTTGAAAGGAGAAACTAATAATGTGGAAAGCAGGGGCTCTTGTTGAGTGTCTCTACTTTTCTTCTCCAAATGGGATCCCTTATGTAGTTTGGTTGTTTTACCGATGGATTTACTTCTACAAGGTGGTAGGTTGGAAAAGCTGACCTAGTTTTATGGCTTCTTCCTTTAATATTAATCCCAGGGTATCAGTCTCAATAGTTAAATAACAACCAACAGTTTGAAACGTTACAGTAAGAGTCCAAATAAGATGTCAGTATGTTGCTGTTTCTGTGTAATTTTAGGGAATCATGAAGTTGCAGATACTTTATTTTATTTATTTATTTATTTCATCAAGCATGTATTAGATAACAGATATAAGTATAGACATAATTATGAATACATGAGATGGATACAAATAAAAGGGAACAGTAGGACAGGGACGATAGGCATGCTAGTGCGCTTATGCATGCCCCTTAAAGACCTCTTAGGAATGGGGTGAGGTCGACAGTAGACTGTCTAAGATTAAAGTTTTGGGGGTTTGGGGAAGAAACCACAGAGTCAGGTAGTGCATTCCAGGCATTGGCCACTCTGTTGCTTGAAGTCATATTTTCTGCAATCGAGTTTGGAACGGTTTACTTTAAGTTTGTATCTATTGTGTGCTCGTGTATTGTTGGGGTTAAAGCTGAAATAGTCACTGACAGATAGGACATTGTAGCAGATAATTTTATGTACTACACTTAGGTCAGACCAAAGATGTACATAGTTCTAAATTTCTATGCACACTCTTATATACACATTATTTATCTGTTTCACTTTGTTAGAGGCAGCTCATAATATTTGTAAAAAATGAAATAAAACCCAAATGAAACTTCCTCTCAAACTAGGTATACTCTGCATAGATTGTGATACACACATCAGACTTAGCCATACTTTTCCTTCTGTTGGGGAAACATGGTAATGTGAGGTAAGCTACAGCTATAGATTTCCCCTCTATTTCATGGAGAGTAGGGACAAAACTCAAAATAGGAACAGAATAATTCAGATTCATGGAGTAAACCCTACATCAGAGCTGGAAGTGAAACCTCTTTAAAACAGCCAAACTCTCTCTTTGCAGATTGTCGCAGCTCGTTTCTCTCTTTGTGATGGCCTCTGTTTTTGCTTCCTATCTTTATAAGAAGTAAAATCTCATTAATGGCTAACCACTCAACACATTGAAGTCCAATTAGGTAAATGGTGAAATGGCTGTGAACATTCTCCCTTGTTGCATGTGAGCTTCCTGGTAATGGGCAAGAGAAGAAAAATAAATAAATAAAATGAAAACCATTTCCCCCCTTCCCAAGTTTCTCTTTTTGAAGCAGATTCTCTATGGGAGAAGGGCTCTTGGGCTTTTTCTCTGGGATCAGCAATTTCTTGGGATGAAGCTGAATGCCTGAGAGATTAGCCGAAGGCTTTTCTGTGTACATGTCAGCATTGCTACTGAAATGGGTTGATTGCTATTTTGACAAGCTGGCTTCCCTTTATAGTCAAAACAAAGCAAGGTTGAGTCCAGACCCTACTTTAACTTTGCATTCTTAGTCTATGAATGGCAAGTCATTCAGCCACTGTGGCCCAGCCAGCATCAACTCCATTGATATTGTCAAGAGGGAATGTGGCTTCATGGGTAGATGAAGAACAGATGTTTGGAGGGCCCATGGTGCTGGGAGTCAGACCAGTTCTCAGCACGCTTCTGTTTAAAAAGGACAGATGGATTTTTTGTTTTGCTAACGCTCATCTGCACGTACGAAATTACCAATACTAATCCAAACGTGGAAGTGGAGGTCCTGAATTCTGTGACAAAGCTTTCCACTGAAAAATCAGATGCATCAGTGTAGATTCAGGCAAGATTGTAGAAATCATGATGCAGGAAGTAAATTGTTAGAGCATCCCTTTGTGTGTGAGACGCTCAAGTCTCAGATCATAAATATGCATCTAGGAGATTATGTTTTTCACTCTCAAACTCTTTGTTGTAGCCTTGAGAGCCTGTTCAAAAGGTTAATGTCTCAGTGCCAAATGTTGGTGGAACACAATAGATTAATATGAATAGATTAAACTATTGTGCTTCTACTTATCCTTTGGCAAAGGTCTCCTCCTCTTTTCCCAATGGAGTACTCCAACAGTGGAGAAACCCCATAACCTTCCACTGCTTTCCCAATTGTTCTTTTCTTCCTCGTGCAGTGTCAGAGAGTTCCTTCTCACATAACCCTCTTGATTTCCCTTTTTTTTTCTAATCCTAATTGTGGATGCCTAGCACAACAATCTCTTCAGTTTCAGAGGGTAGAATAAACACATTGGTCCATTCTTCACCCCATGTCTTCAGGGAACCGTAGCTAAAGGAAAAAGACTCTTCAACTTACACTAGGTAGTGGAGGAGGGAATTCTGATTTTAAGTTATTTTCAAAGATTTGATACTAAGGAAGAATGCAGATTTGTATAATTAAGGTACTGATTTTTTTTTTTAAAAAATAATCTTATATAGCCACTAAACTCATACACTGTGACTCCAGGCAGCATACAGCATTAAATTATGATTATGCTAGGTCCATGGGTTCAAAATCGATGCTTTATTAGTTGTTTTCTTCAGGATTAGTTTTTAAAAACCTAGAATGGTAGCACTTTGCGGGAGAATGTTTTAAAAACGGAGTATTCTGGTATGTGCCTTGTACGAGTATTTAAGGATATGTTTTGACCTATCTTGGAAGGAAGGACAAGCGCACTTCCTACTTTTGTGAAGAGCAAAAACAAAACAAAACACAAAGCTATGCTCTTGAGTGTTTGGAATGGCAGTTCAGGGAATGAGTAATGTGGCTTCCCCCACCCTTTACCCTTCATTCTGCCTGAAGGCTAGTTCTGAGGTTTCTGAGGTATGTGCTAAATCTAGGATAAGCCCAAGGCTGCCTTTTGTTATAAGTATGAGAATCATTTGCCTGGCAGATGGGAAAATCTTGAAGATCTTAAAAGCAACCTTCTATGCTTGCCAGACATGGTTGAGTGGAAAGAACATTGGCACTTCCACATAATGGTCAAATTATGTGCAGGGGGCTCACGCACATGTGTGCCCACACTCAATGCCTCCCCATGCCCTGCCCCCCATGCATGCGCACGCAAGCCCCCGTGCAACCCCCGCTTTTGGCACACAATGGCACAGTGGGCTGGTAGGCCCACTTTTCGCCCTCCCCAGGCTCCAGAGGCTTTCCCACCTGGAAATGGCCTGTTTCTCAACTTCCGGTGGGTCCGGAAGGCCTGAAAATCAACTGGAGCTGAACTAGGGCAATGCTCAGGTGCCCACAGATATGGCTCTACGTGCCACCTGTGGCACGCGTGCCACAGGTTCACCGTCACGGCTCTTTATCATTTCAGACAAATGGTTGTCCAATCTCTTCTTAACAATTTCTAGTGATGGAGCAACTTCTAGAGGAAAACAGGTCCAGTGGTTAATTGGATATCTTCAAGAGTATTTTAATACATGCAGAATAGATGTTTGTCATATTAGGAGATGTACTTCGTGGTTTCCTAAACATTTTGTTTTTTTTAATTTACCATAAAATGTCACAAACCTTTATGTAAATAAGGTTCTTAGTCAAAGACCAAATACAGTAGAACCTCTGGTCATGACCATAGTTTGTTCCATAACTTTGGTTGCAACCCGATTTGGTCGTGACCCAAACCTAATTTTGGAAATTTGGCACTTAGAGAAAAAAAAAATGGTGCGGAAGGGGAAATCGGCTGCGGAAAAAAAAAAGTTAATTTTTTCGGTTGGAACCTGATTTGGTCATGGCCAGAAGCATTTGTGACCAGAGGTTCTACTGTATATTGAACACAGATTGAGTAGCTACTTTTCTTAGGTTGCTCCCTCCAAACATCTCTTTTAAGTTTCATGCCAGAATCTTGCCAAAATGAGGACCCGGATTGTTGGGGGCAATATGCTGACTCTGTAAACAGTTTAGAGAGGGCTGTAAAAGCACTATGAAGCGGTATATAAGTGCTATCTTTGAACATCTATATAGAGGAAAATAGATTAAAGTAAAGGCTGACAAGGCCTATAGTCACATGCTTTATGAAGCTAACACATCATCTTCACATGCCTGCATGCATGAAGGATTGATGGTGCTGAGAGGCAAAGTAACAAATAATGGCAAATTTGCTCATGGACAAGGATGGTACAAATTTAGATATATATTCCTTAAACTGGGAAGGAACAGGAAGAATGCTGAATTTCCTAAAAGATTTTATAATTATTTATTTCTTCATGGTCACACTACTTCATGCAAAATTTGTAAGAACAAAGCGGAAATGACTTTCAAGTAACCATGTGCATTATTTTATTTCTTAACCCATGACACAAAGCCATTTTTTTTCTTGAAAGACAATCTGGCTTTTCAGTTAAATATAATTAAGGATTTATGGACTTGTTTCGGTTATTGCATCATACAAATATGTATGGAAATTTTCCAGTATTCTTTTGTGAGAAGTCAATGTTGTTTCCTTTATCCATTTTAAAACCATGAGAAAACGTAACCGACATTGATATCACAGTAATGCAATGCAGTGCAGTTTAATATAAACAGCAAGCATTCAGAATGATGATACAGATGCACAGAACAGGTTTTTTTTTTTTTAAAAAATTTGATTTATATGCCGCCCTTCTCCAGAGACTCAGGGCGGCTTACAATGCGTTAAGCATTCATTTTTAAGGTTAGAAATGAACTAAAATAAGTTAAGAATAGATCTAATCCCAGTTTTTTTAAAAGTTTAAAAAGAAACAAGAAATCCCAGATCTTCACTTTATGTCTCTTGTTTTTCCTTAATTCAAAAGATGTAAAATTAGTCCCTTGGTAACAGGATTCCAAATTTAACACTAAGGTTTTTGCTGCCATTGGGGGGGGGGGAGGGAGAACATTAAACAAGTCCTCAGAACAATTTAGCTGCTTCTTTCTATAGTGAATTTACAAAACAGTCATGGGAACTTTAATGAGAAGAATGCAGAATGATGAACAAATACTATGCAGTGCTTCTCTGAGACAGCTGAATATTTCAACTATCTGAACCACCTCCATTCCTGAGATGTTTGTAACTGAGATTTTATTGTGCAGTTGTATTTTGAGTGGCACAACTGTTCGCCTAATCATGCTTGTTTTTGCATTTTTTTCCTAGGGCCATGTAGAATGCCAGCATCCATAATGTCCTGAAACAAGTGGAAAAGAAGAAGTTCGTCCACAGGAATTCACTCTCTCCCGCCTTCCAGTTTTTGGTTTGATTCTTGTTTATTTTATAGTTAGATTAATGCATTGCTGGATGTGACTCTTCCACCATGTGGCTTCTGAGGCTAAAGCACCATTTGTCAATTAATATTTGGACCCTGCTGCTTCTGGGTAGTTCTTGGTTGCCATTGGCAAAAAGCACTACTAAATCTTCCTCTCCTTTTATGACTTTCCAAGTCACAGACTGGAGTTTGACACACTTGGTGGTCCACAACAAAACTGGGGAAGTATATGTGGGTGCTGTCAACCGGATCTATAAACTTGCAAACAATCTGACAGAAATGCGCACACATGTGACGGGTCCAGTAGAAGACAATGAGAAGTGTTACCCACCACCTAGTGTGCAGTCTTGCCCACATGGGCTAGTCAGTACCAACAATGTCAATAAATTGCTGCTGGTGGATTACTCTGGGAATCGTCTGATAGCCTGTGGCAGTGCTTCGCAAGGTATCTGCCAGTTCCTACGCTTGGATGATCTCTTCAAGTTGGGTGAGCCGCACCACCGCAAGGAACACTACCTCTCTAGTGTCAATGAGTCAGGAACAATGTCTGGTGTTATAATTGAAGTGCAGAATGGACAAAACAAGCTTTTCATTGGAACTCCCATTGATGGAAAGTCTGAATATTTCCCTACTTTGTCCAGCCGTAAACTGATGGACAGTGAAGAGAATGCAGAGATGTTTGGCTTCGTTTATCAAGATGAATTTGTCTCCTCCCAGCTCAAGATCCCATCAGATACACTCTCCAAGTTTCCCACATTTGATATCTATTATATCTATAGTTTCAGTAGTGAGCAGTTTGTCTATTACCTAACACTGCAGCTGGACACCCAACTTACCTCACCAGACTCTACAGGAGAACAGTTTTTCACCTCAAAAGTTGTCCGGCTATGCGTGGATGATCCCAAGTTCTACTCATATGTGGAATTTCCCATTGGTTGTATTCGAGATGGCATTGAATATCGCTTAATTCAGGACGCTTACCTCAGTAAGCCTGGAAGGGCCTTGGCCAAGCAACTGGGCATTTCAGAACAGGATGACATTCTGTTCACCATCTTCTCACAGGGGCAGAAGAATAGAGTCAAACCACCCAAAGAATCTGTCCTCTGCCTTTTCACATTGAAGAAGATCAAAGACAAGATCAAGGAACGTATCCAGTCTTGCTACCGTGGAGAAGGGAAGCTTTCTCTGCCCTGGCTTTTGAATAAAGAATTAGGTTGCATAAATTCAGTAAGTCATTCCTCTTTCTGGTTTTTTCTTCCCCTCTTTCTCCTCTGGTTATAAAAACCCTTAGGTTTCCCTATTATTATTATACTTGATTCTCAGCCTAGTTTCCTACCTAAAGATGTAAGGGATGGTTCATTTTAACCATCTTGGGGTAAGTAGCTATTTAATTAATATTGTTTGTGGAGACGGCTTATTAATGATACCAAGTGCCTATGAATTGGATTGGGATTTTCTGGATTTTGCAGATGGGATTATGTGCTTTTTTCTTCTTCCCACATTTGTGTTAAAACTACTTATTACATTTATGTTAAACTACTACTAGGCTTTGGTATTTCTTATTCAAAATGGAAAGAGCTATGCTGCCAGTTCTTGCTTTGGGTTACTTCTGAAGCTTTCAAAAATGGTCTTAGAGGCCAAATGTGATTTCCTAATCCATTATTTAAAGTATGACCATGTTGAGGTGGCTGATCAAAGTTTTTGCCTTTGCTTATATAGGAAGGAAAAGGCAGATATTAGGAACTAGCTGAATACCTGTGCTATGAAACTATGTGATCAGGCTTGATAAATCGACACAGCCTGAAAATTAATGAGTAGTTACGATCGGCCTCTCCTGTCCCCTTCTCTCCCTCAGTCTTGCCCCACAGAAGCCTATCCTCTCCTCTCCTCTCCTCTCCTCTCCTCTCCTCTCCTCTCCTCTCCTCTCCTCTCCTCTCCTCTCCTCTCCTATCCTATCCTATCCTATCCTATCCTATCCTATCCTATCCTATCCCCTTCTCTCCCTTAGGCTTCCCCCACAGAAGCCTCTCCTGTTCTAGCCCCTACTTTCTCTCAAGGTTGCCGCACAGAAGCCTCTCCTATCCTATCCTGTTCTCTCCAGAGTTATTTTCAGGTTGGGAAGGGAGAGTAGAAGTCTAACTAATTAGCATCAGAGCATGCTAATAATAATATAAAAAATACTAATGATCTGAATTTTGATCGGTATTTTGAAAAATCCTTTTTGTTCCAGCTATATTAGTAAAAAAAGTGTTTATATATATAAACACTGGATATGAAATATTCTTTGAATAAAAAGTTATTTAAAATAATTCTTCCTACTATCCAGCTAAATCTTTACTGCTGTAGGTCAAGGTTCTGTATTAATTTTGGTGCATATTTAGAGTTTCTTTTTATGTTTTTATGAATATTTTTTTCAGAAGCATGGATGGAAAAGTAGCATTTAAGCAAATTACCACCTTGGGCATTTTCTACTTTTGTAAAGATTACTTCCCAAAATTTTCAACACAGTGATGCTCAAATTTTGGGAAATTGCTATACATGCATCTGGAAGGCACTAAAGCTGAGAAAGACTGGATGAGAAGCACAGGAACCAGGATTAAGTCTGATAAACATGTCGGGCTGAGATTCTTTAGCATTTACTTTTTACTATTGCTTCCATGGCAAGTTCTGATAGGTAAAGCTGGTGATTGCACACACTCCTTATCATGAGAACAGCCTTCCTGGCAGATCCTTAGCTGGGTGGAAAATGTCAAGTATTCTTCAAGTCATTTTGATGTGATATCCATACTGCATCCAAACCTCATAGGATGTGAGAGGGGATATTAGACAGCAATTTGGTTTAGACATTTGGGAATACAAAGCAACTATAGTCAACAGTCTTTCTTACTGGTAGGAAAAGGACTTTCCCAGGTCAAAGGTGTATATCAAGCACAACTGGAGTGTCAAGTTTTGAGGGCAATTAGAAATAAATTGTTGTCCTGCGGGGAAGGAGATAAGTCAAAGTAAAAGACTGGTGATATTCTTTTTCAACAAAGGGAAAGTTGCTTGGCTCTGTCCTAAGGGAGGTATCTGCCATAAGCTGTTGCTAAGACAAACACAAGAGCTTTATTGCCCTATTCCATTGTGTAAAGCCTGCTGTGAGGCTGAGTGAGGAGCCTGCTTTGTTTTACTGAGTTGTATAGCTGGGTTCCTTTTTTAAATTGTGTATAATAGGGTGGGCATTTCAGATAGTCATAATGAGGACAGGAATGTAACATAAAAGCTATGTTAAAAATACAATATTAAAAAGATCTTTCAGAAATGGATTAGTATGGGCAATTTCACGCAGACAAGTTTAATATACCTGAAACAGATCCCAGGTTGAAGAAAATCTCCCTAACTCTCAATTGAATTGAAGAGTGATAACTTTGTTTCCCTGAAAATAAGCCCTCCCCCAAAAATAAGTCTTCCCTGAAAATATTTAAATGCATGCGCAGCCAGTCCCTGCCATTTCCTCTGGTTAGGGTTAGGGGGACAGAGCTGGAAATCAGGTAAGGTGGCAAGACCCCGTCTTCCTTCACGTTCCCCCAAATAATAAGACCTCCCCAAAAATAAGGCCAAGCACTTACTTTGGGGGTCAAAAAATATAAAACAGGGTCTTATTTTCAGAGAAACATGGTAGTTGCAGTGATTGAAATATGAGGGATTGGAATCGGATCTCAAATTCCATGGATTCAACCAATCCTTGAATCAAGAGTGTCTTTAAATTTTGGACCAACCCATAAAAGAACAGTTTAAGATTACGGTCTGTATGATTTGGAATAAAACTATTAACAATTTAATTAATATATAAAATCAATTAAAACTTGCCCTCAGTTGAGATGCGTTTTATTTCTAGGAAGAAACTAGATGCATAGGATATAGAATGATGCTATCTTTTTTATTTTCTTAAATTATTGAATAACAGACTTGGAAGAAATAGTAGTTTTATTGTAATCTTAAACTATAATAAAACTAATAAATAATAAGCTACTAAATTAATATTTGAAAGTAAGCATTCTTTATATTTTTGGAAGAAGAAGTTGGAAGTCATTCTTGGTATATATTTGTTCTTTCCTTTCCTTTCCTTTATATTTTTACACACTTTGATCCCCATTTCTTTTTATTCTTTATCATTTCTTTTGATTGTTAGTTTATATTCTTTTTTATATGTGTGCTTTGTAAAACATAATAAAATTATTTCAAATGATTTTTTTTAACAAAGTTGAGTCCAGCATATTTTGAAGCAGTTTATTCATTGTGGAACAGTTTGTACTGCCAGGACATTGCCCTTAAAATTTAATCTAATCCATTTTTTTGGCGATTTAAACATAAAGGGCATTGGCAGAAGCTATTCCAAGCATCATTAGAAATAATGAACCTCAGGATTATTTTAGAAGTTTAGCAACTTCTATGCTCTTTCCAGAGTGGCTTGTGTCATACAAGTCAACAACCATATGGAAAAGGAAACTAAAAACTAAGATAAAACAAAAGGGCAAATAAAATATGGACAAATAAAATGTCTTCCATTAAAGTGTATTAAAATTAGATATTTGGTACTGGTGTGCTATCTATTTATTAAATTAATATGCCACTCATCCCCCTGATAGGGTGACTATCTATGCTATACCATTAAGTGTAGTAGTAGTAATGTTTGGCCTCCAAACATTGAATTGCTATCATTGTCTTAGGAAAATGGGGACGATAGGAAGGAGAATCACAAATTACCGAAAGGACACAAATTTTCCCCTATATGTTGAGAACAAGAAATCTGATTTGTTCCAAATGTTTGGGACCTTACCAGCCCCAGTCAGAAAGATTCAGTGGGACAGAATTATGGGCACTGTATTTAAAATGTGGGAGAAGTGCCATGTTGCCTAGATTTATATAAGGACTCAAGGGGTGTTATTTCCATGGCTTTTGGAAGCCTTAGAAGCTGTATGTGTCTGCTAGCCAGGAAATAAGTACTAGAACTTAGCTTGCTGGATGCTGTCTCCATAAGAAACGGGAGAGATTAAAACTGGAATGCTATTGTAAACTGAAGTATTATGCTGTTGGTATTAGCAGTTGAGATGGGAATGCAGCATATAAACACTTGCAGTGTAGTTCTTTACTTTCATAACTTCAATAATCTTTCTGAATAGGATAATCTGAATATATTTCCGATTTGGTTGACTTGCCTGGTTTAGTGTGTTCTTAACAGCAGTGGGAAGGGGAAACCTTACACAACCATCTGAAAATTAGATGAGTAATGGGTAGAGATAATAGTCCCCGTGTTTCCCCCTCCCATTCTTGCACAATGAAGAATTTCCCGTGTAAAACTATGTTGCCAACACATGACATGAAAATACCACTCTTAACAAAACACGGCTTGTTCAGAAATAGCTTTCAGGAGCTTAAAGATTCTTGTTCTAGTAGTTCACTAAATTACCATTTTCGTTTTGAAAAAGCGAAACGTATTCAGAATTGCAGTGAAATTTTAACCATCATCTTCAAAACATCCGAGTATGAAAGGCAGTATGTGGTGCTCTTGTTATTTTTTATTCTCACAGGAAATCTGTGTAGTCACTTTCACCAGTGAAAGAGAGTAAAATAGCTGAAGACCTGCTTGTGAGCTTCATAACTGGACTGGGAGATATGAATTTAGGACTCCCTGTCCCTACTTAGGTAGCATTTTCTACTCTGTTGATTTGAAAACAAATCAAGAAACAAAGAAGGAGCACCAGAAGTTCTGTTTGGTAAACCAAACTGCAATTATCTTGGGTCTTCATCTGGACAAAAAAGCACTTCCCTTCCTAAAAAGGTAAAGGTAATGGTTCCCTTTGCACATATGTGCTAGTCGTTCCTGACTCTAGGGGGTGGTGCTCATCTCCGTTTCAAAGCCGAAGAGCCAGCGCTGTCCGAAGACGTTTCCATGGTCATGTGGCCGGCATGACTAAACACCAAAGGCACATGGAACGCTTCCCATCAAAGGTGCTCCCTATTTTTCTACTTGCATTTTTTACATGCTTTCGAACTGCTAGGTTGGCAGAAGCTGAGACAGGTAACGGGAGATCACCCCGTTACGCAGCACTAGGGATTCAAACCACTGAACTGCCTTTCGATCAACAAGCTCAGTGTCTTAGCCACTGAGTTACCATGTCTCCTCCTTGGAAGGAGGAGCCTCCTTCCCCTCCTACTTCCTCATAATTTGTTTTGAAAATTATTTTTAAAAATTGGTAAAATCCTACAGCACAGATCTTCCAAAATCAAAAGTGATCATATAATCATGTCATATTAAAATGAATGTCCAATGAATGTCATGTTAAAATGAATGTCAAATTGGCTCAGAATTGCTTATGTCCAGAAAACCGAAACAAAATGGTGAGGATATTTTCTAAGGGAAAGGGAGTTCATTTGCTACTCTTTGATACAGCTCAGAATGAGTAAACATTCATAAAGTCACACCTTTTCTTACCTCTGCCAGACATGTCAAAAAGCAACTCCTGTCATCTCCAGCTTGTATAGCTGCAGGAGTTGTTACCTGATACTTGGAGGGACTTGGATAAAAGGATGGGCAGACTTGGAAATAGCAAGTCTGATGAAAGGAAGTACCCACACCTGGTTTTATTAGAGTGGCAAAAGAGCAAAATGGAGTTCAGGTCACTTGTTTTCAACACCCAAGAACAGCTTCTATTTCCAGCCCAAGTTGTTGTCACGTAGCATTTAGGGATGTTTGAATGGTCCATAAGACAAAACAAAGGGATGGATCAATTTGCATCATTTGGATCACTAATTTGTTCTTATTGCTTATACGATTGCCTCTGGCTCTTTGTGACTCAATAGATGTAATTTTACCACAATTGTCTGTCAGTGACTGTTTCTTGTAAGCTCATGTTTATGTCATCGGTGATAGATCTCCTCCTCCTCCTCCTCCTCCTCCTCCTCCTCCTCCTCCTCCTCCTCCTCCTCCTCCTCCTCCTCCTCCTCCTCTTTTTGACTGCCTTCAATTTTTCCAAGCATTAGAATATTCCTTGACTCTTGCTTTGCATTGTGTGTCCAAAATATTAAAACTTGAACTTCATTATTAGTGTTTCCAATGAGCAATCTAAGATGACTTCATTTAGTACTTAATGGTTTCCTTTTCTTTTTATTGTAGTCTGAATTATTTTTCAACAGTTTTCTTCAGTATCACAATTCAGAAACTTCCATTTTCTTTGTTCAGCCTTTCTAAGGGTCCAGCTTTCACAACCATATGTTATAGCTGGGAAAACCTTGACAATCTGTTCTTTCCTTGCCCATGTGATATCTCTGCACTTTAGTATTTTTTCTAGATCTGTCAGAGTCTTTCTCCCAGGTAGCAGATGTCTCTTTCTTTTATGGCTTTTATTCAAGTTACCATCCTACAATTTTTTGAGTTTAGCAAGATAAAGGCTGGTATTACTTGAACTTTTCTGCCTTGTGCATTGAATTGGCACTATTTGCACTATTTTATATTTTTAAAAATATTGACTAGCAGACTGGTTTTTGTATTCTCTTGACAAGAAATCCAACAGTTTTGATGGCGTTTTGTTGGTTCTTTTAGTTTTGTTGGTTCAAATATTTTCTAGGATCCATTTAATTTTCCATAATGTTTGATTCTAATCCAGGGATGTATATCATATGTGTCATGAATTTTGAGATTTCTTTGTACTGTACTTCCATCTGTTTGACTTAATTCTTGTTTATATTTTCTTTTTTCAGTAGATCTTTGCATTCTTTGCCAATTTATTTTGCCTATCTTTTGATTAAAAACATTTCCCCAACTTCTGTAATTTTAAAAATTGTTGTCCTTGCTATCCAAGGACAAATGTAGTTGTTACCCCTACATTTTTTCTATTGCTTTTTCTTATCTTTCTCTTTTCTGGAACTCAATATTGAATTGGGCAGAGTTTTCCTCTTTTTACCACATACTCAATATATGGTCTCAGCAATATTCTACATAATTATGTGATCTTCCTTTGACTATTCCCTCCGTTTGCTTTTTCCTCCTGGGATATTTTTGTTCTCCCCATCTTTAATGATGTCACACATTTTATCCCAAAGTTCTTAAGGCAGCCTATCAAATCTGAATCAAAAGATCCTTTACTTTTACTATTCAGTCATGTAGAATATTGCTGTGAGTATACATTGAAGAACTGATTATTTTATTTGAATTGTATTTTTAGAAGGACCATTTTATCCCAGTTGTAATCATCATCAGCTCTCATTTTTATTGACTGAAGAAAACTTTTCTATTTTTGCACACAGATCATAAAGTTTTGTTTTGCTGTGTCCATTCAAGGATGTACATATGTAGTCTTTTAGCTTGTTGAAGAAGGTATTTGCTATAAACACTGAATTTTCTTGGCAGAACTCTATTCATCTGTCTCCATTTTCATTTCATACATCAAACCTAAATATTCTTCTTATTGCAGATGGTGTCTTACTTCCAACTTTTAGCATTGAATTCTCCTATAATTAACCTGATGTCTTTATGCTGATTTCTAGCTAAGACAGAGTTAATCCTTATTTCAGTTTAAGGGCGTATTCACATTTAACTGCTGATATGAGCAATTTTAAAGACATTCAGCTATTCCAAGTTTTCCTCTATAGGAGATTTTGTTTGAAGGAAAAACAAAAGAAACTAGAAAAAAAGAAGAAGAAAAAAAGTAGAAAATAAAAGATAACAGTCTGGTTTTCTGAGCCTTGAGATTTTAGTCTCAAAGACAGGGATGAAAATGTATTAGCCTTGCATATGTTGATAAATTATTACTTCCAAAGTCCTTGGGCAGCATGACCAGTGATAAAGATCAAGGCAGTTGTAAGTTCAGCAACATCTAACTTACAGTTCTATGACCTAGTCTGCAAAAAGAATATGTTCATGATTAAAGAGCAGAAAGATGTTGCAATTAAAGGCTACTTGTTACAGATTTTTCCTTAATATTATCTGAATGCTGGGGAAGTAATTTATTTATAGACACTTTTGGTGCCACACAGTGAATATATTGCCATGTTAGAACCAACCTAATTTCTGCCAATTAAGTATGCCATTTGTATATAGCCAATGATAACACACTTTGTTTTTTGATCCAAGGATGCAGGTATGTGACAGGACCATGTGTTGTTTGGAATCTCTGTCCTGCTTAGATATCTAGAGGAAGAAGTATAGAATTGGATTTATTTTTCAGTTTGTCGGCTTATAAATTACAGATCTGGCAGGTACACGGAGCTGCTCTGTGGGAGCAGGTGGTTCAGCTGCCTCCACCTGGGGTGGTTGTGCAGAGAGATCCATTTGTAATTGTCCCAGTCAGCCCCTCCTTCTCTTCAAGCTCCGAGGGATACAGTTAACAGCTGCCTGACAAAGTAAAGGGTTTGCTGTCAAGAATGCTGGGCTCAGAAATCTGATTTTGACTTCAGACTAATTCGATTCTGGTGGAAAGGGATGAAATTGTTACACTGCTGCCTGCTGGGTCACATAACTGCTGACTGAGGGGAAGATAAAACTTTCTCCACTCTTCTGTTTTCTTGTCTGCAATCTCTTCATCTTTCTAGGAGACCAAATATGGCGCAGATCAGATGAACTCTCTTCAGGATGGAAACTTCAGGGAAGTGACACAAAAAACATGGAAATAAAGAAATGTATCCATGAATGTTTGGCCATATGTGACAAATAATGCACTTGAGCAGAAAAGTAGCCTTCCCTGGTTTTCTCTGCCCAATTTTTGGAAAAAGCTTCCACTAAACTGTACCTTTAGTTGCAAAAAGGCTTTGAAATATTGAATTTTTGAGAATAACAATGTTTAATGGGTCTTGGGCTGCCAGGAATTTCCCAATGCTTAGAGTTCTGCCGGTTCTTTGGTTCAGGTTCTCAAAAAAGGAGAATCTGTAGAAGTCCTTCCTTTATGGATCTGGTATAGACCATTATTAGGCAAGGAGTCCACCTCTTCCATGCTGAGCTGCTTGTCAGGGAAGGGAATTGGCGCCTTTGAGCCTATAGCTTCCTCAAACAATCTGTAAAGTCTCAGGAACTGCAGAGCAGCAGAAGTGTGGAGAAATAGAATTTGACACCATCTTTTCTTTGGGCTTATTTGCTCCTTTTGCAAAATGATCCAAGCTAGAAAAAAACCCTGCAAGGATGAATTGGGAAAGGAGGTATATGGATCAGACCCAGGGGTGAAATTCAGCAGGTTCTGACAGGTTCTGGAGAACTGGTAGCAGAAATTTTGAGTAGTTTGGAGGACCAGCAAATACCACCTCTGGCTGGCCCCAGAGTGGGGTGGGAATGGAGATTTTGCAATATCCTTCCCCCAGGAGTGGGGAGGGAATGGGGATTTTACAGTATCTTTCCCCTGGAGTGGAGTGGGAATGAAGATTTTGCAGTATCCTTCTCCTGCCATGCCCACCAAGCCACGCCCACCAAGCCACGCCCACCAAGCAACATCACACCCACCAAACCATGTTCACAGAACCAGTAGTAAAAAAAGTGAATTCCACCATTGATCAGACCTATAACATTGACTTCAAAAAACACTTAACTCTGTAGCCCCAAGGTCATCATAAGCTCCTGTTACATTCAGGGGAGAAAATCCACAGGCTTCAAAAATTGGGCAAAACGTGGTTGCTACTGGTGGGTAGTATTTCTGAAGCGCACAGCAAGCTTGGGATTGATTTTTTTGAATGGAGCAAAATGCTGCTGATGCGATTCATGTATTGGTGGTTTCCATTAAATATTGAACTGCTGGGCAGGATTATCCTTGCTTTTGTATCACTCATCATTTGGTGAATATTCATGGTATTTGTATATTTGTATTTTATACAGCAGGCATAACAGTATATCTACTACAGGGTGTAGGTGAAATCACGGGCATGTAAGGTGGAAAAAGAACTTAAAACATCCATTTGCCATGAATCTTACAAAGATTCTTTTTCATTAACCCCACCAGTGGTGGGTTGTCCCCGGTTTGGACCAGTTTGCAAGAACCGTTAGTAAAACCGGTGAGAGGCTTCGCACGCGCATGTGCGGGCGCGATGTGAACCAGTAGTAAAGGTAACTAGAATCCACCTCTGAACCCTACAAATCTTTCAGTGGAACTTTTTAAAAAGTCTAGATGGCAAATTAGTGTGAAAGAACGTTGATGAAACAACTTGGGGGTTTAGATGTATGATCTGTTCCTAGAATCAGTTACTGTGCCTCATATTCAGTGGTTTGCATAAGTTTTTTCTTAATGACTAACCCAAGCAACTTCAAATAACATTAACAGGAAAAAAACACACACTAGGTGAGTTCATGATTGTGGTTGCAGTCTGTGGTGATTCCCATTATTGCAAGTGTTTATACAAGCAAATTTTGTAATTACCTGTTCTGGAATATAAATTTGCCCAGTGTTATGTATTTGGGTTTACTACTAATGAAACATCATTTTCTTGAGAGGCTCTTAAAACCCAAATAATATTCTACACACAAATTAATGCATTATTTTAAATGCCATGTCTTGGGCAATCATCTTAATTCAAGAAATCTTTCAGAAGGGGGGATTTTTAAGGTTCCATGGAACTGTTAATATTTATCTCGTGTAATTCTCAGAATGAACAAGGAATGCTGTCTTCTCCCTTATGGCTTAAAAGCAAGCACAGAAAGTGTATAAGTTTTTTCCTCAAGGCTCTGGGGGGTATTGTGGAGTTACCCACAGTTTTCTGGACTATTAGAAACCAACCTTGAGGTGTATTTGCCCAGTTTTGTTTATTCTGCATGACTTGGACCACAGGTTTTTTCTTCCTTAATGGGATAAGCGGAAATGATACACCACTGTGATGAGATGCAACCAAGACTCAATGTCCTATATTTTCCAGTATTCTCCACTGATGCTTATAATTGCTGATCCAGATTTGAATTGAAATTAGAGAAGCTCATCCATTACCAATCACAACGGTTGAAAAAAAGTTAAGTTATGGACATGGACTACAGTGCAGGCTAGATTTATGAAAACTTGATCACACAGTATATTCGCCTGCGCAGGCATACATTTGTGCATATCTGAGAAAGACCAGGACTTTTTATGGAGACAGGAAACATACTGTGTTTCTTTTAATGTTCATCCATGATATTAACATAGTTCCTAGGATTCTTGATGTCTTGATTCTGAATGTGTCGAATCCAGACGGATTGATCACCAAAGGGGAATCCAGAGATATTTGTAGTTATTTCCTGATGTGGAGGAACTGAACACACTTGGCTGGAGAGCTCATTCCAGTTTGTTTGCTCCTTGGCTTTGGACCAGGAATGCATCAGACTGAAAATGTGATCTGGGGCTGGGATGCTCTTCTGAACACCAAGAGCCCCTGTCTTGTGGTTTCTTCTGTCTTCTTCCTGTTCCATTTGTGGATCCATTTTAGAGCCAGCACCTGCTTTAGGGAGTAAAAGAGTGGCCAAATTGGCTCTCTTGCTGAATTTATGTAGACAAGACATTAATATGATATGATTCTTACTATATGGCATCCATATGGGTTTTTTGGTTTGTTTTTTTTTTTTCATTAACTCTTCCAGGACTGAGAAAAAAGTTATATCGTACCTCTTATGGGCTTTTAGCTGAAAAAAAGAAAAATGGATTTGTGATTATGGGTTTGAAGATTAGAAAGAGTAGTTTATGGAAACAAGGGAATCATGATATATAACGAGAGAGCGGGAGGTACATTTATAGCCATTGTAAAAAAGATTGGAAGCTGTTTCTATGTGGTCTTTTGTTTCTTCTTATTTTCTATTTTTTTTTCTTACTTGTTCACCATTGCTTATTTTTTTTCCTTTTCTAATATTTGCATTGTTTTTATCCTGTTAAAGAATCTTCAATAACAATTTTATTAAGAAAGAAGTAAGTTGTATCTTCAACTGATTATTTTTTTTTCAGTGTAGAAGTGTGTTACTGGGGCACAGTTTGCTCATAATGCTAAGTAGTCCTGACTGATTTATGCATCTTATTTATAGTGGTGACAAAAATGGAAAGAGGATCATAGGGATAGGGGCTGCTCACAGTGAGGAAGTACCTGGGTCAGGGCCACAGATTCTTTCTTCTGGACTTGTGCTGTACAATTTGCAGTGAAAGCTTGTGCCATGAAATAAAAGCAATATTATTTTTAATCTTTCAGTTTGAGGTGGTTTACTTCATTCATTCATTGACTTTCTATAGCTACACATCTCGGTCAATAACTATATGTTATAGATCTATGTATGAATAGCAGTTTTTGATTAGTACTGGAGTTTAGGACTGAGACTGCAGTCTTTATAGTCAATTGGAAGAACTTGTCCTCAACTTTACTGGGACTTCGTGTGTGTGCACAACACTCTAAATTCTAAGGTGAAAAGTGTTTCAGATGATGGTGGAATATGCAGTCATCAACTCCTTCTTCAACTCCTTTAAAGCAAATGCACCTTTTCCAGGGACTGCAATGCAGCTGGCAAGGCCAGGTTGAGTTCCCAAATTTAATAAAGGCATAATATAAAACAAATAAATCAGGAATAAATGCAGCTGATTTTAAGCAGGACAGATGAGGGGTACATGAGCTCCCAGTGTGCCCTGAAACATCTTTTTGTTTTGGAATCTGAAGTACTGTTTGGCTGTAATGCAGGGGTGTCAAGCTCATGTCATCACAGTGGTGTCATGTGATGTATTGGGACTTTTCCCCGTTCACTAAACTGGGCGTGCGTAGCCAGCGCGTGATACATCTGGCCCGCGGGCCAGGAGGATGACAGCCCTGCTCTAATGTGTAGAAGTGTGATGGAATCATTTTGGAAATAAGCTGTGAGGGTTTTTTAAAAAACTTTTTTGCCACAAACCGCTTTCTGTCAAATTTCAGTATGACTTTTACAAATACACGAACATTCAATTTTCAGATACCTTAAAAGTATAAGAAGCAGGAGCCTTGTTATAAATTCATAGAATCATGGAGTCATAAGGCTAGAAGGGAGCTTGGAGGTCTTCCAGTCCAACCTCCTGTCTAAAGCAGAAATCCTAATTCTATCCCAGGCCAAATGGTTGTCCAGTCTATTCTTAAAAACATCCAGTAAAGGACCACCCACAAGTCTGTGAGACAATCTGTTCCATCGATTAACTGATCTCACAATCAAGAAATTCCTTCTTACTTCTAGGTTGGATCTCCCTCTGGCTCCACCAATTGCATCTTGTGCTGCCATTGGATAGTTTGGAGAATAAGTCACTCCCCTCTTCTCTGTGACAGCCATTCAAATATTGGAAGATTGCTATCATATCACCCCTAAGCCTTCTCATCATTAGGCTTAACATACCTAATTGCTTTAGCCATTCATTGTACAGGTTAGCTTCCAGACCCCTTATCATTTTTGTTGCTCTTCTCTGCATTATCCTTTTTTGAATCTTGCTGACCAGTACTTGGTGACCAATACAGAATTCTAGGTGTGGCCTCACCAGTGCAGTATGGAGCAGTACTATCTCTTCTTGTGATTATGATGCTTCTTGTGATTATGATGCTATCCCTGTGGAGGCAGGTTAACTGCATTAGCTGTTTTGGCAGCTGCAACACATTGCTGAATTATACTTAAATACTAGTCCACTAGGACACTTAGATCTCTCTCTCTGTTACTACTATTGAGCCAGGTTCTGCTTATTCTATACCTGTGCATTTGGTTTTTCCTACCTAAGGGCAGGACCTTGCTTTTCCCACTACTGAATTGCACCTTCTTGGGTAGGGCCCAATGATCAAGTCTGTCAAAATCATTCTGAATCTTGAGTCTATCTTCCAAACTGTCAGCAATTCCTCCTGGCTTGGGCTTATCTACAAATTTGATGAGTAGCCCTACTATCTCCCTCTCATCTAGGTCATTTATGAAAATGGTGAACAGCACTGGGCCTAAGACAGAACCTTGAGATACACTCCACTGGATGCTCCTCTCCACATAGATTTAATTCCACTGAGGACCACACACTGAGTGTGGTTTGTCAGCCAACCACAAATCCATCTAGTGGTGTATCTGTCCCACATTGTCGTATCATTTTAAGAGGTAGATGGTAGTCTACTTTATCAAATGTCTTAATGAAGTCTTAAGTGTAGTATATTCACACCATTTCCTTGATCCACTAATTTTATCACTTCATCAAAGAAGGCAATAAGGTTTGTCCAACATGACCTGCTTCTAACAAACCCATGATGGCTTCTTGTAATCACCTTATCCATTTCTAAGCGCTCCCCAATACTGTGCTTGATTATCTTTTCCAGGATTTTCCCAGTTATTGATCCATTCCTCCTCTCCCCCATTTTGAAGACTGGAACCACATCAGCTCTTTTCCAGTCCTCTGGCAGTTCCCCTGCACTCCGGGAGTTCTGAAAGGTTTCATTCAGTGGTTCTGAGATCACATCTGCCAGCTCCTTCAGAACCCTGAGACATAAACCATCTGATCCTGATGATGCAGTAAAGTATTGATTTAATTAAAAAAAGAAGACCCCAGCTCCTCACTGCTGAAGAGAAATAACCTTATTACCCTATGCCAAAACAGCATAAAATTCTAATGAATATGGCTTCTTATGCTTTGTTGAATCTTATGACTTCCAAATCCTTCTTAGTTAAGTAGCAAAATTCTAATTACACATTTGCAGGTGAGCCATTCAGGAAACAGATTACAAATAAACAAAAAACCAAGCTAATACAGCTTTGGGGCAAGAATGAACACTTTGTGCACATAAAAAGAATTGTTTTCACATCCCTGTGAGTTGCCCTTTTAACCATCTTGTTATTTTCAGTCTTTTAGGACCAAAGGTTTGTCTGCTTTTCCCCTGGGTTTCTTGTCACGCCTCACATAGAGGCATTCCTCTCGAGCTGTATGGTTAAAGGGCCTCGAAAGGCAGCTCTAGAATTGCCAGTCATTCATAGACTGGGGCCTCTGCAAGCAATAACAGCTAACTGGAGACCTTCTGCACTTTGGTGAAAGGGGTGGTGAGGGAAAGCAGCTAAAAGAGCAGGCAAGCTGAGGGAATTGACTCCGGCCAAGCCAACCAATTCACAGCTGCAATTTTGTTTGCTTGCTCAGCTGTTCCTGAATCCCATAGCTCATTTAACAGAGGTTTTGTGATGAGGAAGCAGAAAATAATTAAACCAAGGAAATAATTCACCAAGTTGACATAAGGGGACCAATTTCACATAGGGAATGCCACTTTTCTCAGTTAGAAAGGAGAACGGAATGCCAGGCTCAACTATTTGCATCTTGGCTAATTTTAAAACATGCCAATTTAAATTGGCCACATTTAGAAAAGGAACACTTAGAAATATTTTAAAAGTAGAGCAGCTGGCAATAAATGCCTAGTTTTATAAAAGCATACTTCACATTACATAAATATTTTGTTTTCCTTTAAAAAAATAGAATGCAGAATTGTATCTTAAGGAGAATCCAATGCTTAGAAATAATTTTGACTCAGGATGAATATAAATGCATTAATCTCAAGGGGATTAATCAACCTACATGCTGAACATGAGGGCTGAACATTGAGTCCTGTTTTCCTAAGTATTTATACAGATAATACTGTACATTTGGGGTGTGGTGCCCACATGACTGTACCATACCTTTTTAACCACCTGACCACTGCCTTGAAAAGTTAGTCTCTCTCAAATTTGCATTCCTCCAACTCTTTGAACAGCACAGCCTGTTCGGAGCACAGAGTGTAAAAGATTTCCAAAAGAATATTTATGCTACGATGCCACTTCCACCTTGCTTTCCACCCTCCCAGTGCGCAAGCTTCCGCAACCTCATCTGCTCCTGAATATGCAAGAGGCATAAATGTTTATGATGTTTACTCTTCTCTGCTTTGTCTCAACAAACTCTCTGGGAAGTGACAAATACAGCTGCACTCCCGGGATGCAGAATACAGTTCCTACCACCCGCTTGCCATGTTACACTGACACCACCTCACTAAATAATTAGGCTAGCAATTAGCTTGTTAGCAGCAAAATGATTTGTTCAGGACGCACAGGCAGGTGCTACACCAATTCGGGGTCAGAGCAAAATCACCTATTTAGGATAAAGAAAATGGATCAGATGATTTCCCTAAGGACAAAAGGACATTGGCTACAATGTGAAATTCTCCTACATGTCCATCTCGGTCAACCACGTCATATAAGAAACATCATTTTATTCTTGCAATAGTTCACTGTCCCAGCACAAGTCCACTTATATCAGGGCTACTATAGGAAATGGACATCTGGCTCTCAGTATCTTAATTCTCCTGCCAACAATGGCAGATAACTAATGGACTCAATTTTACAAATAATTGAATATTCTACAACTACTTCTATTAATAGAAACAGTTTATTACCCCTATACCTAGGAATGTGTCAGATATGCATGTAATAGTGGAGTTTAGCTCCCAGTTGTGTTTTGCTGATAGAACACCATCAGGCTCTCTGCAACCATTTGTCCATAATACAGATGTCTTTAAATCACAGACAGGAATGAAGGATTGCAAACCATATAAATACACTAAGCTTTTCTACTGGGTTACAAACTGACCAATAAGGTCTGTTTTGATTGGAAAAGGAATTTCCTATTAATTTTTTCTGATATATTTTTATTGAAACATATATAATGGGCTGAACGTGGATCATCTCCCTCTGAGTTATACTTTGAGTACAGGAAATGATTGTGCAATATAATTCTTGTCTAAACTGCCACTCCAGTCGTGGGTTGCTACCGGTTCTCCCTGTTCTTGTGAACTGGTAGTGGAAATTTTGAGTAGTTCAGAGAATCAGTAAATACCACTTCTGCCTGGCCCTGCCCCAATCTGTTTGCTGTCTCCCGAGTCCCAGCTGATCAGCTAGAAGGAAAAAATCAGGGTCACTTGACAAAAGAAGAAGAAGAAAAAAGACACCGTAGCTTTAAATTGAGAAGCCAAGAAGCCTCCCAACTGATCGGCTAGAACCAATCCGCTCCTTGTAAACTGCTCGGCAGTGGTAGATTGACAATTGAGGCCAGGATGCCTGAAAGCAGTTTCCGATGCTCTCTGGTAGCAGAGCATCAAAAAACTGTTTAAACTCTTGCCGCGGCACTTCAAAGGGCTACCCTACAGCTGATCAGCAGTAAAAGGCAGTGTGTTGGTAGACCAGTTTGCTCCAAAAACAAATGGGTAGACCAGTACAGCTCTGCAAGCAGTTAAAAGCCTGGTAGACCAGTACCTCTGCTAAATCCTAAAGAATTGTTTGTCACATGACCATCAAACCACGCCCACATAATAAGCCACGCCCACAGAACCGGTAGTAAAAAAATTTAGAACCCACTCCTGTGCCACTCACAAGTAGCTACACAATGGGAACATCATTTTGCACAGGACCCAGATAGCACTTTAGCTTATTCACTGGTCTTTTGTAGAAACTGTATTTTAGAAATAAACAAAAATATACTGCATGGAGAGTTAAAAGTGGCATAGCAAAGGAATGCAGTAAAATTGTGCAGTTATCCAGGGCACCTAGCAGGATTCTGAAGGCAAAAGAAAATAATGTATAATTACAATGGCCAGAGTAAATGAATTCACTGGTTTCTAAAAAGGATTTCTCCAAGCTGGGCAATTTATTTATTAAAAATATATGATTTTCAATCTAACTTTTAAACACACACTACAGGCAGTAAGAATTCTCTATGTTTTTCTCTCAAATGGAAGAAAGAATCATCTTATAGTACATACTGTGAAACACAGATATATCACTTAAAAAACCCAAAGAATGATGTTTTTGAAACAGTTAAAGGTTTTTACATGGCTAATTAGTCAACTTTTCTATTAAATCACACACAATAATTAACTTGGAATTATTTAATTGGTTGGGAGCCCTACTTTAATTTACCACACATTTAATTAAGCTAGTGAATCAAATCTTCAAATCTTAGTGTTTGGCTTTCTCAAACAATACTGTGAAACTATTGTTCACTTTAAAAGGTTGCATTATGTCTCTTCCTCTGTCAAATGGAAGGAAAAAATTGCTGAAATTAAAGGTTCTAGACCAATTACGCTTAAAATGTGAGGGGGCTGGAAGCAACAGCTAGAGAATAAGAAGTAGAATACGGCTGAGCACACACATGAAAGAAAGAACGTAACATAAAACCCTGCTAGTAAAGTGTAGAAGCTCCAATACTTCCTTAAAAAACACAGTGCATATTCAAAGAAAAAAAAAGCTTTTTGCAAGAGTGCAACATGGATGTTTCTCTGATTCATTACTTCGCTTCAAGCCCACTTATGAGGGCAATGAAGGGGTGGATAGGAAAGACAATATTCATTCGTTAAGGTTTATTAAGTGGCTAGTCATTTAGCTATCCCTTCGGGCTATTCATTTCTGGGCTTTGTGACATCTTCAACAGAAAAATGAACTCAGTGATCACCTTTGTTTTCTTTCAACTATTGTTACAACCATCACCTTGTTCTTGAGTTGTTTTGTTTCTTATGCCCTAAAAGATGAGAGAGAAGCCTGCTGTGTCCATGCAATTGTTTGGATCACCTATATTCTCTCCAGCTTCAAGCCAAGGTTTACCCAGACATTCACGCAAGTTTTGGTTACAAGCATCTGGCTTAACTATCTGGAAAATTTCTTACAGAAACAGAATGCTGCTTCCGTTTCTTCCCTCGTGTTGACAAAAGGAGATTTTACAATGAGAATTTGGGGCAAAAGCTCTGGGTTGGAGCAGACTTTGGAAATTCAACAAGTTGGAATTTAAATATTTTCAATTGATGAAGGTCACCTAAGCCAGTTTTCATGACTAAGGCAGCACTAGAACTTAAATGTTGCATGGTTTATAGTCTAGTGCCGTGATGGCGAACCTATGGCATGTGTTCCAGAAGTGACACGCAGAGCCCTCTCTGTGGGCATGCGCAGAGTCGCCAGCTGCTCTTCTGGTTTCCAGTGCATGCATGCCTGCCAGCCAGCTGATCTTTGCACATGCCGGAGCCCCAGAAACCTGAAGACCAGCTTCCAGTGCTCTGGCACGCACGAAGACCAGCTGGCCAGTGCGCATGTACATGCCAGAAACCAGACGACCAGGTGGCCAGTGTGCACATGTACACTGGCCAGCTGGTCTTTGAGTTTCCGGGGCTCCGGCACATGTGCATTCCAGCTTGGGCACTTGGTGCCAAAAAGGTTCGCCGTCACTGGCGTAGTGTCTTAACCACTACACCAAATTGGGTCTCATGCATTTCTTTGTGTAAGAAACTATGCATAGGATTGCAGCCAGTTGCATCTGGAAGACCTCCTGGATGCCAAGCATAGTTTTTAGAGGCTATCTTTTGCTTCATTGGTGAGACACACACCACCACCACCACAGCTGTTCTTCAACATTGCTTTTAGGATCTGGTTCATTCTTTCCATAAGACCATCTGAGTGTGGATAAAGATTGGTATGCACCATTTTATTCCTAGATCTGCGTATAAGTATTTAAAAGAATTTGGCTTCTTTATCTCTAAGGATCTCATTTGTTATGCCTATTCTATAGGAAAGCTTTTGACCAGTTTCTTTGATACTCTTTGGGTAGTCACATTCTTTAATGGAGAATGAAGAGCCTTGGATAGCTCAACAAGCTAATAAGCAGACTAAAGCCTGTTATTAACATCCAGCTGTCTGCAGTTGCACCAGTTCGGGTCTCACCAGGTTCAAGGTTGACTCAGCCTTCCATCCTTTCTAAGGTAGGTAAATTGAGGACCCAGTTTGTGGGGGCAATAAGCTGACTTTGTATAAAATATACAAAAGTATGAAGGCTATTGCTAATGCATTGTAAGCCGCCCTGAGTCTTTGGAGAAGGGCGGCATATAAATCTAATTTTAAAAAAAATGGAACTGCTTCAGGATAACAAATTGCATAATTGCAAACAACTAGGATATACTTACTGCCTTTACTAGACTGTGGCAAAGGGCCTACAATATCCATGGGTGTTTTAGAAACAGGAATAGTGATTAAAAGCATTCTCTCCATAAGAACTTAACTGACACAGGGCAATATCTATAGTAATGGGCCACATCTTTACAAATTTCTGGCCAATAAAATCTATCCGAAATTCTGTATGTGCTCTTATCTCAACCCATATATCCAGACCATGGATTTTCATGGGCTAGTTCCTATATAGCCTTGTGATATCCTCAGGGAGCTACTAACTGTTCTGTTTATTCCTTTGTATAGGGATAAAACCTAATTTGGTACAGCAGCCCTGTTTTTTCCTGGTTTTTTTTTACAGCAAACCAACAAAAGTTTTAACATTTGTTAAATCTTTAATTTGTACAAATCATAAGTTAATTTCCCATACAGGAATGTCTATCCCTATGGTTTCACCCCTAGCTTTATTCGCCTTTTGTAAAGCTTTCTCCTTTCCAGAATATGTCTATTAAATCAAGAGGGCTAAGAAGAATCCCAGATTTCTTCCCTTCCTGCTTCTGCTCCATCCTCTCATCTTTGCCCCACTCTTGTGATTATTCCCACCATTTTAGCCTCCTTTAATCTTGGTTTTTTTTTTCTGAATCCAACCATCAATAAGTGGAAAATCTTTCAACAATCCTTAATGGGAAGTTAGGGATTACTCCTACCATGCTTACCCATTTCTTTTCTCTGTATTCTGGCAATAACCAATGGGACCATTTCAATCTGCCCAAACACACTTCTAAGAGGCTCTTTTACCATAGATGCTGTCTTTGCTAAAGGAGAACATCTCAGCAGCTGTCTATTCCCAGTATCTACTAAGCATCTAGCAGTGACCCCATTAACTTTTGCTGGAATCATAATGTTTCTTTTGGCAAATGTCTACTTTTCCATAGTTGTAACAATTATGCTTCTCTGGCACCAAATGCTGTCCTTTTGTTTGGGCTGAAGCTAAGGACTTTTTTTTTTTTACTCCGTTCACTTTTAACCTTCCTACTTTCTGGAACAGGCATTCTTCTTTATTCTTCATCTTCTTTTCTAAGAATCCTGGGATCCTGGGTCCCTTTTGCTGCCACATAGTACCCAGCCAGTTCTATTTCCTATTAATTCATGTCTGGATTGTATTCTTGCATCCAAAACCTCACACTTTAATAGGGAGTATCTGTAGAAACTGTTTTGAAATTACTTCCTCTACCATTTTTTTCTTTCTCATTTCCTGCCTAAGTCTTTCAATGTTGCCCAAAATTCACAAATCCCTTCATGTTTGTCATATGTGTAGCTCCTAAATGTTTGCCTATAGGTGTAAGGGGTTAAATCTTACCTGTATAGGATTACCTCTTTAACAAGGAAGTAATTGATTACTTCTCTTGCTGGAAAATTACCATAAGCTCTCAAAGCCTTTCCTGTTAAACGTGGGGCTATTTTGCTCACCCATTTACTCTCAGCTGCTTACAAAAGGTAGCAACTCTTTCAAACATGGTAAACTGGGCTTCTATGTCTTCTTTTCCTTCTGACAACTTTTGAATTTTTACATCTTTGGAACCTTATTGTACATTCTGAAAACCTTAAGAGGTGATGCTTCTGCTTCTGGTGCCTGGACCCTTATAAATCAGTCCTCCAAACTCTTCTGTTTTCCATTCTTTTCTCATTCTAGTTTCTCTTTCCTTTGTGTGTGTCTCTTCTCTTTATTAATTAACCAAAGCTTTTTTCTTTTACTCTGTTGCTTTAACATTTCTGTAATGATATTGATCCACATGTCTATTTCTGGCTTGTCTAACTTCAGTGTAACTACAGTAAAGTTAAAGGGTGGATAACCGCTTGTAACAAAGTACTAGTCTCTTCTAAGAAAGAATCTGTCCCTACTACCTTTTCCATGGCTCTTTTTTTTTTTTGGTGTAGACTTTCATAAGAGTTCTGTTTCTGTGGCTCTTGGCTATTTCTTGCAAAGTCTGAACTCTGTGGGGAGCAAACTCCTTTCCTTTTGCAGCTGGGGTTTGATTTGTTTTTATGGAGAGTTTAATGAACTTGAGTTTAAGCCATCTGCACCTGTGTGGTTGCCAGTCTGTGTTTGATATCCCACCCTTTTATGAGCATCTCTCCATTGCCACCACTGTTTTATGTACACCCAATACATTGGGCTCAAAACACAAAATGAGCAAACAATACAGGTCACTAGACCTCTCTCTCTCTCTCTCTCTCTCTCTCTCTCTCTCTCTCTCTCTCTCTCTCTCTCTCTCTCTCTCTCACACACACACACACACACACACACACACAAGCATTCACAGAATATCTACTTTTCTCCACTGCTGCTACTCCAACTCCCAACTACTGCTTCTTATGAGTACTACTACTTCTTAGTAGTATTGTTATATAAAATAAATCTCTTTCTGACTGCTTTACTTCCACATACCCTCTGCCCCACATATTTTTCAGAACAGTTTTTATAGCCTGGTTGCCTACTGGCTGAGAAGAGGGCTTAAAGAGACAGGACAACAGCAGCACAGGTGCTGTCCAGGCAACCTGCTTTCTCACACATACCCAAAATATGAATTGCTCAATGATAGAACTTGTGACCTTCTAGTCTCTGTTTAAACTCCTTCAGTATCTACCACTTCCCGAAAGGGTGCAGAGTCCACCCTGCATAGAATTATGGTACTCATAAACTGCATATTGTACCCAGCTACTAAGCTGTGTGACAATAAAGGATAAAGAGTAACAGTAATGAGTTAGTACTAAGAATTGGGTAGCAACTTGCCATATTTAACTTTATTAAATATTGAAAGCAAATGAAGTCATCATACTAAAGATCTATGTTTTCAAAGTTATGTGCACATACATATTTTATAGGTGGTATTAGCTCTAATAACCATTGAAAGTCTACCCTGCTATCTAGCTAAAGCTGCTTCTTTTAAACAACCACATACAATGCATAATTTTTTTTCAAAGTAAACAAAGGAGAGTGTAGTTTTCTGTTTCCTGGAAACTTCTCTAACCACTGGTTGTATCCTTGCCCTTCTTTTAACAATATTCCCTCAGGTTAACCTACCAGTTCGCAGAGAGCAACAGTGACATTCACAGCTGAAATCTCTAGAGAACAGTAGTTTGCCATTAACATATAACTGTACTTTGAGGGAGATAGCAGAACAATGGATTTAGTGTGCAATCTGTGGACAGGTTCATTTTTTTAATACCTCCATTTTGAATCCATAAATTGTTGGTTGCAGAAAATAAGTTTTTTCTCTCCCTCTATCTCCTTCAATTTTCTCTGCATCCCTGGACCCTCAAATACATGGTCAGAGACTGCTGGGCCAGATGTTGTCATGGCAACTGCTCTCTTCCTGCAGAGGTGGAGATGGGAGCAAATATCATGGTTCAAGAAATTTCCCTATTCCTGGGTCTCCCCTCTTTCTTTCTTCCAGTCCTGGGTTTTCTCTATTCCTCACTGTTGCCCTCTCTTAATTTCAAGTGCTTACTTGAAAGTGAAGGGTGTTAAATGGGTGTACTTTGCTGTGGATTAAGGGGGATGGCTGTTTTGACCATTAGTGGATTTGGATAGCAGGGGGAAAATATTGGGGTGCTTTCCTTGATGTTTTTGTTCAAAGTGAACATAAAGGAGTAATTGAAAGGTATATAGAGAAGGACACACCTAAGAAAGAGACCCTAGACAGAGGTGGGTTTCACATATTTTTACCAGCAGTTTGCTCTGCACGTGCATACTCGCTTCATGCACATGCTCACCTTCCACTCATGTGCCTGGCTTAAAAAAATGTGGCTAAATAGGACGGCATAGCGCTGGGGCAGATGGGTGGCCCCATCAGTACTCGCCGCTACCGGTTCTCCTGAACCGGTCTGAATCGGCTGAATACCACCACTGACCCTAGATGAGAAGAATTGTTGCAGAAAGTTGGGTTAACTCTATTGTATTATGTTTCAGTTTGTTTAGCTTGATGATGTCAATTGAGAGATGGACACATGAGACAACGTATTTCTTGCTCAGCCTTTACCATCCTGAGAGATTGGAGAGACCACCACAGGGAGAGATTGGATTGAAAACTTTGAAATATAAAATTTCAAAAAAGTATTCTTCCTCTTTGTAGATTTTTTTTTTTGAATTTCTGGATTTGTTTGTCACTGAGTGTTATCAGAAGTCCATGTGTGTCCTCCAGATAGAAAAAGGGAGTTAGCATGAGCAAACACCACCACCATCACAAAACACAACTTCTAAGTTTTTTCATTTATTTCATTTTTTTTAAAAGAACATCTTGTGATGTCCCAGTGTGAAAAAAGTAATTTGCATCCAATTAGGTCAGACTCCCTTAAATATCACTATGACCTACATTTAAGCTCTGATAATGTTTAGAGGCAAAGTGATACACAAATTTAGAAAACCTGAAAAGAGATGAACATCCCCCCTCTCATTAACTTGTAAGACAGTTATTAAAAACACTGCTCTTCATTGTAGAATATTGGACAATTATAGATTAAGTTTCCCTATTCCACTTTGGATGCTGAGATGACATGTGGGAGTTTTAATGAAATACTATTTAAGTGTTATGTATTATATACATACATACATACATACATACATACATACATACATACATACATACATTTTCGTAGATTTTTATGTGCATCATTTTTTATGCCAGGCTTTTCCTACATAAATCAAGATGTTTCACAGCCATAGTTCAGTGAAATCTCATTCACTAGTTTCTAGGCTTTCTCAGACATCAAAGCAGCATTTTGCTGTCTGTTTGGAGATTTGGGAGAGACTGACATAGATCTATTTCTGGCTTATTTGCCTTCATCAGTCAGCCACGCCCCTTTTCATGACTCCACCCTCCCTTGCCTGTTGTACTTGCTGTGGAAGGACACCTCCCCCTGCCCCCATGTGTTATCTAGGGGTCTTTATTATTGTTGGATCTTTTATGTTTTGAGCCCAATGAGATAGGTGTACCGAAATATATTTATATATAAATTATAATAACTTGAAAATTCTGGTTAAATAAATAAAGCTTCTCATCCTAAAATTAATTCATTCTAGTAAACTATCCAGATAAACTGAGAATCTGTCTTAAAGCTAAAGCTGCATGTAGTTTTCCTTCATTGCTTGATATTAAGGGTTAATGTAGATCCGGTAACCCAGCTTTTCCCAAGAATTTTAATTCCATAGTTTATCAACAAATGCTGTTCCTTGTCATTATCTACATAGCAGTAGTGTGCTGAGCACATTCTCTGAATGTACTCTGCATGTATTTTTCCTTATCTTTTCTTAAAGCCTCTTAGTTATTCTGTAAACAGGGTCTGTTCCATTCCCTGTCCAAATGGATTTTTTTTCTGGAGTTTAGTGACAGAACTTTTTAAATTTTTTATCCTACCCAGTGAGGGAAAAGAGGGGCAGATCTTTAGGCCAGGAGCCCCCAACACCTGGTTCATGAAACGGCACAGGTCCATGGCAGGCCGCGCAAACAAACGAAGCCCATCCATGGGATGCAGGCAGCACACAAAACCACACCCCCTTCGGTCCATGGAAAAACCTTTCTCCACAGAACTGGTCCCTAGAGCCCAAAAGGTTGGGGGCCGCTATATGGCAGTAGCCCCCATATTATGGAATTTTTTTCCTCCTGACATATAAACCTCCCGCCTTGCTTTTTTTCAGAAAAACATTTTATTCTGATGGATCGTTGGTGCAGGTAGTGGCCCTGGACTGCCTTTATAGTTTTTGGATTTTCTGTGGGTGTGGTTCTGGGTTGCGTTGATTGTTTTCATTCTATCTGTTTTTAATCTAATTTCTAAATTATAAGATGCTGAGTGTTTTGATAAAGGAGAGAGACACAATTATTTGTTTAATAAAGAAAAATATTTGGGCAGAAATAAGGGACAGCAGCTGAGAAGAAGAAATGTGAAATAGATCAATTTTTTGAAAATGTGGAAGAAACACAGATTCTGTGGCCTGTCCGCACCTCCCATTTGCAAACAGATTCCTCTTACAACCGAGGAATCTGTTTCAATATTCCCCATTGAAGCACAACCTGGGGGAGAACTGGAAACAAATTCAGGTATGGAATTACAGGGTACAGCTTCCCTTGGGCTGTTTTCTGCAAATGCTGAGAGTGTACTGTATAATAAACCCTTGAGATTATAAGAAAAGTCCAAGAATAATTTCTCAAGTGATGCTGGTTAAAACATGTACATACCATAGAGGCTTAATGGAAGAATTTGGCTCTTTTAACAGAAAGGTAAATACTTAGCGATGTCTTTGTTGCTTTTCAGTACCTTATCCTCTTCTCTGTAGGATTTTAAATGAAAACAAGCTTAGGCCCCAGGTTGCTTTCATTGGGAGAGGAAAAAAAACTAGCCAACCTCTTGCTCATGCTGACTGGAATGATGCTTTAATGGCCCTTTGCAGCCTTTCAACCCAGTTATTTTGGAACCTGCTTATTTCGAATCTATTTATTTTCCCTTCCTTGCACTCTTCTCTCTTCCTGGAATAATTTCTTAAAAGTAAACTGCTTTTGGAGGAATTGTTTTTTTTTTCCTTTTGGTACAAAGTATAGTGAATTTTAAATCCATGATGATAATGGAGTTATGAGGGTGATGCAATAGTAGTAATAACAGGTGGTAGAAGACATTGCTCTTCTGTTTAAACTGGCAGCAGCAGCCATCACCTTGCATTTATGGTGCTATATTAATACAAACAACTATTTCTGAAGCCACCTGAATAAGATGAATGATGGGGAAGATGTTTGAAACAGGAAAGAGTGGAAGGCTGCTCACATTCCTTTTTTTCCTCCCCCCTTTTTCCTCTCCACGTGTATCTGTGTTGGAATTTTTGGTTTGTTTTTTTAGATCAGTGGAATTGTGATTTATGAGCACCTCCTAGTTAGAATCAGTTCTGCTTCTCTTTTCTGTATTTCAGTTCAGCAGCCAAGTTGGCAGCTGCCTCTGTCAGTATTCTTTAAAAACCATTAAATGAGCAAAAAAGTATCAAGAACAATTAACATGGCAATTATTCCACTCATGGTTAGTCCTCATTTAAAAATCGATAGCAGCCCAATCTGTTTGCTGCTTCTTTTAGGAACTTACATGATCCCCAGGAAGAAGATAACACATTTTGCTTCATATTGGCTGACCTTGAAAACAGAGTTGGACTTGGTTAGTTGTTGGATGGGAAATCACCAGGAAATTCCAGGGCTGAGTACTAAATTGGGAAGTTGAAAAAAAACATCTTGAAGAAGCCAAAAGCAAACAAACCATTGTGGTATTATCCCCTTCGTGGATATATCTGTGACATCATCAGGAGTTGAGCTTTACTTGAGAAAGACTTTTCTTTTTTGATCTGTGAAAAGGAATATGGGACCAAAGCAGGGGTGAAATCCAGCAGGTTCTGACAGGTTCTGGAGAACTGGTAGTGGAAATTTTGAGTAGTTCCAAGAACTGGCTGGCCCCAGAGTGGGGAGAGAATGGGGATTTTGCAGTATCCTTCCCCTGGAGTGGGATGGGAATGGAGATTTTGCAGTATCCTTCCCCTGCCACGCCCACCAAGCCACACCATGCCCACCAAGCCATGCCTACAGAACCGGTAGTAAAAAAGGTTTGGATTTCACCACTGGACCAAAGGCCTAGATTGATTAATCTATTATTATCTATTATTATGACAATTGATAAGAGTTTAAAGCTGGTCTTTATATGATGAAATCAGGAATAAAATTAATGTGTGTACAGCCTAATTATTGAAATTAATTTAAAATGCAGAACATGTTCTTATGCTTTACATGTTGATTAGAAACCAGGAAATATCTATCAGCCAGCTGTGTGAAGAGGGAGCATATATTGGGTCATGATTTATTTGACTAGTTTTATTATATTTCATCTCTGTCCTACAATGGTCTAAATTGTATGTATGTCCAAAGAATAAAGACTCTAGATATGGGTGTCTTACAAATTTCAATGATATGTAATTACCATATTTTCCAGCGTATAAGACGACTGGGCGTATAAGACGACCCTCCTCAGAGCCATTTAAGGCTCATCAGAGCCTTATGGGCTGGTCTGCCTGGTTACAGGAGAATGAGACCCGGCGTATAAGACGACCCCCGACTTTTGAGAAGATTTTTGTGTGTTAGAAAGTAGTCTTATACGCAGGAAAATACAGTAAGTTGTAATCATATAAATAACATGATTGTATAAGTTCTGTCGTGACATCGGATACCAGAAGGAAAGTATACAACCATATCTCACTCCTTTGTTGACCTGGAGCCTATCTGTTTCATCATGTTCTGTCCTGACTGTGGCTTCTTGTCTGGTGGTTTTGCAGAGGAGAATGAGATGGTCTGGGAGGCCCATTTTCCTAAGCAGTTGCTCAGTTTGTCAGGGTTGACATAGTCAAAGGCTTTTGTATAATCAATTAAGTATATATTGACTTGTCTTTGTTATTCTTTGGCTTTATTAGACAGCATGCATTGGCAATAATGTCTCTTGTTACATTTTTTGCATCAACTATAAGAATACAGCTTTTTCATCAGTTGCATCCTTATCTGATTCTATCTAGACCAGAGTATCATAATATATTGCAAATGAAGCTGTCTTTAAGGAGACACTGGAAACTTCAGTTAGTACAGAATTCAGCTACCCAGTTATTGCAGGGGTAACATTTATAGAGAAGATAACACTAATCCTGTACCTTTTATACAGGTTTGGGCACACGTGTCCACAAATGAACCGGTAGCGACGGGTTTTGAAACCCACCCCTGGTTTCCATGTATTCCCAGGACCATTTTAAACTGTGGATGATACGATACAATTACTTGCATGAACTTTCCCAGTCCTTAAAATCAGGCATTGAAAATCTACTCTTAAGACTTTGTTCAGCAGGCATGCCTTTTTTATACTGGTAGAAATCTCTCTCTCTCTTCTCTCTCTGGCTTTTCCCTGAACCTAACTTTATTTTAGATGTGCATATTTTTATTCTGATTAATTTCAAATTATTTTAATGAATTTAATGAAATTTATTAATAAATTTAATAATAATAAGTTGTGTTGCTTGCTTGGTTCATGGTGAAAGTTAACTGCACGCAGATAGGGAGCCATGAGGAGGAAAGATGTTTTCTCCTAGTCATTGGGAACTTGTTGCTTATGCTTTTCAACTGATAAAAAAATTACTGTCATTACTATCACTAATTTCCCTATTGGTGATAATCCTGAAGATTTGAGATCCTTTTGTCATGGAATAATATTACTACTGAGCTGAAACAGCATCAGACGACTAATCTTTTTCTATTTTTCTACTCCTACATTTTTCTACAGCCCTTGCAAATAGATGATAATTTCTGTGGACAAGATTTTAACCAACCGTTGGGTGGAACTGTCACCATTGAAGGTGTGCCGCTCTTTGTGGACAAGGAAGATGGCATGACATCAGTGGCTGCTTATGACTACCATGGACACACAGTTGTTTTTGCTGGTACACGAAGCGGCAGGATAAAAAAGGTAAGACTCTTGGAGGTCTTGACATGTTGTTTAGTAGAGTCCTATTGGCCCATAAAATGGGTGGGGAGGAGAAATCCCTGTGCCTCAGTCTCACATTGTTAAAAACAATGAAGTCATATCCACATGCGTACTTTCTTATGACTCTCAAAACTCGTTTTCTAAGGAAGACCTTCATCTTTATTTGTGATTATTCTGTTAAGAAGGCTGTATTTTAAGGTGCAATCTGATTCTATATAATAGAAACCTTTTTTTTTTTTTTACAGTTTGTGTTTCTTGTGAACTAGGTTCTTTTCATCTCATAAAACTGATTCAGTAAGAATCCGAAGTTAAATAGCAAAGAAGAGATTCAGTTTGGTCAGTTATTAAGGTGTACATAAAGCAAGCTTCCTTCAGATTTAGGAATTTGGACTGCCATAGAAATTGCACTAAACACCATTTCTTCTCTAATGGCCTTTCCATTAAGTTGCTTGCTGCTTTTTCTTTCCTTTTTTTTAAACAAATCATAATCTGCAGTATTGTTGCATGCATTTGGCTCTGTTACACCAAGCAGACACATTTCCCTGAGGACGATGACTCTGCTGTGTCAGCAGGAACCCAGGAACTTTGATAACTGTGCAGAAACAGGCTAAGAATACCCTGATGTACATGATTTAAACCATCTGTGGGCCAAAGTCCACAAAGCAGAGGGAACTCATCCTTCCACAGCTACACAAAGGCTTCTTGTTGTTCATAATTAGCAAACAACTGTATGCTGTTTCCCCAGTATCTCCACAGAACATGGATTTCCTGTTATCATAACATCATTCCTATAATTACAGCTGGATATTCCCCATGTAAACACAGCCGGTATTAACTGCATCTTCAACCCGGAAGAATTGGCACAATTGTATTTAGGGCTCTGGCAGAGTTCTGCATGAAACACCCAACCTAGCAGGGGGCTTTTAAAAGGCTGAGACATGTTGGTATGAGTTCTGAATTAAGGAATGTGATGAAGTTTGAGCTGGTTTTTGCCTTTGATCTTTTTTCTTCCCTCCCTCAGTTAAGCTTCTAATTTTCAAAGATTACAAATATATTCTAGTGTGGAAGCCATCATCATTCATCGTGAATATGAATGCAGAGGGAAAGGCATAGAGCAGCTAAATGTATACCCTGGAGTGTGAAGATGGACTGAATTAGTCATTGGAAAGAACAGGATTCTTGCACAAAATTATGCATATAGTAAATGCACGTGGCTGGGAATCAACATTTCTGCAGGAGACAATGTTTGCACTGCAACAGCAAAAGGTCATGGGTTTTGCCACGTGCACATTTGACAGCTAGTCCTGACTTCCTTGTTTTGTCTTCCTGTGTGATACACATTCGCAAACATGTATTGACACTTTTATTTATTTTTAGTTTTATGCCCAAAGAAAGGAATTTATGAGGTTCATAGTGTAATGGAGGGAATGAAAAGAAAAGAGCAGCAGCTACAGCTTTGGACATAAGAAGGAGCCTGACTCTGTTGTCAAAAGTTTGATATAGTGCTGTGTGAAAATGCGTGTGAATGTAGCTATGGTGTTTGGTAGGTTGCTGTATTCAACCTCTGTCACTGAATTAGTCATTATTCATTGTTTCTTGAACTCTCCCTCCTTTTAGGTATATTTTCCATCATCACTAACATCCAGACATCACAAGTACAGCAAAGGGACAATTGGTTTTTTTTCACCATTTTGTGATGCCAGGGAGCATCAGGATGTTCCCATTTTATTAAAAAAGAAATAGAGGCATTTATTTGCACAAGGTCACCTTCCTGTCATACATTAGCCGGGGAATAACTGGATGTTATGCCACTTTGTTCATCAGCCAACAGAGAAGCCTTCCCCTTTCTGTGACACAGTGCCCATAGCGATGGAACATTCTGTACACTGAATTTGCTCTGTCTCTTTCACTCCTTAGAGTTATCAGTCTGTATGCTGCGATTTTCAGGGCAGGAAATGGGTATCTATTTCTTACTGCTGCAGATTGAGAGCAAGCAAGATGCTGATTTCCCATTTAGTGGATGTGGAAGGCTGGGGCTGGCCCAAGGCCAGGCTGAGGGTTATTTTAGGAGATGTCCTCAACACATTGTAGATCTATTGTAAGTAGAGAATGAATGTTTTGTTTGTGGGGTTCAAAAGGAATGGATCTTGAAGCTTTTTACTTCAAGCCATAGCTGCACAACACTAGAAAAAGTGTGATGCCTCAAGGATATAGTACTGTAATATTGTGGTAACCTATGTCTCATGTTCTACAAGCAAAGTTGCTGCTGCTTCCTTTTTTGCAACCAAACTTCTTGTTCACAACTCTGTACTTAAAATGGGAATAGAAAACTCCCTCAATTTTATCAGGGGGTTGGACTAGATGACCTACAAGGTCCCTTCCAACTCTGTTATTCTGTTCTGTTATCAGGCAAATGACAGGTGTGGGGGAAATCAGTCTTGAGAGGAACACACATCAATTAGGAAGTAGCTTTCAGACAAGTGTCATAATTAGGAACCATTCCCTAAAGACAGCTCCAGAATTGGAATAGCAAGAGTTTGCCATTTTACACAAAAGGTCTAACTCAAATCAGCTTTTTTTTTGGGGGGGGGGGGTTGACAGTGCAAGACACCTGCTCTCTCAGGCCTCCTATCATTTGCTACCTGCAGTGATTTTGGTCTGCTCTGTCAGAATTTATTGCCTGGAATGATTTTACTCAGAGGATAGCACAGCTGCTTCATGAGTTAAATTTTACAGCTGGCTAGGAAAGCAGGCACATGTCTGGAGTTATGAGGTATGGCTCAGGTATGACTCTGAATGCACATGCATGGACTGTGAGGCTATCGTGGATTATTTATACAAAGAAAACATTGTATTATGCTGATCAAATCTCCCAGCTGCTCATGAAAATGAGGCCTTCTCAGTTATGTACTTTAATAGCTTTGATTTTTTTTGTTACATAGGGATGTTGAATTATGAGGAAAAAATATGATATACTGTATTTTTTGGAGTATAAGACGCATCTTAGTTTTTGGGGAGGAAAATAAGAAAAAAGCTGATTGGCAGGTGGATCAGCCTCCTGGAATACTCCCAATCAGCTGTTCCCAGAGGTGAATTTTAGCAACAGGTTCCTTGGTTGTGAGCTCTGTGCCTTGCTTCTTTTTTTTTCTTTTTTTTCTCTCTCTGAAACTTCTGAAACTCTGTTTCAGAAAGAACTTTTTTTCCTGCCTCTGAAAGCCTCTAAAACAGAGCTTCAAAAAAAAAAAAAAAAAAAAAAAAAAAAAAAAAAAGCCTCTGAAGCTCTATTTGGGGGCTTCTTTTCTGAAGCTTTGTTTCTGATGCTTTTTTCAGCCTCTGAAACCTCTGTTTGAGAAGCTGGGTGGAACTACATTCAGAGTATAAGACGCACCCAGATTTTCACCCTCTTTCTTGGGGAAAAAGGTGCGTCTTATACTCCAAAAAATACAGGTAAGTTCCCAGTTCCCAGTACTAACCTAAATTTCTTACTATTTTATTCAAATGGTTAGATCATGCTTTACTTTCAAAATTAGACTATTTTTTCCTTCTAAGCCTTGAGCATCTGATCTCCATTTTTCCTCTCTTTTCCAATATATATATAGAAAAAAGTATCCTAATGTCAGGTAGCCTCTGAACAAAGGAGACTAGAAGACATGTTACATTGCAAGTAGTTTTGTCTGGTGCCACGAAGATGGGAGAAACCGCAGCAGATTGTCATCGCTTTCTGATCAATGCTTGGTCTGAAGTGGCAGGTGTCTTGTTTCTACCATTTGCTTTTCCACTTGAGTTTCAAATGGCAAATTTTAAATAATCCTCTGCAAGGGTTGTACATGTTCAACTCTGCAGAGGAAGTGTGGGAGGAGGATTGATGAAACTATTGAGACAATGTGCTGTGCATTCAGTTATGTATCCCTTGTGATTGCTGATGATTGTTTTTGTGTCTGGCAAATTTCCCCTGAGTGCAATAGTTTCCACGTACCCTTATATAGTTCCTACATTTTCTCTTTCTCTTTCCTCCTTGCCAATTCGATTGACTTCCTTGAAGGGCTGATGAAGCAAATGTATAGCAAAAGGGCAATGGCAGCTTCTTCTGAAACACCCAGATTAGTTGATTGGTAAGGGAAATGTGTGAGTGTGTGTGTTTAAAGATTTTGTAAACTGTTTGCAATACTAAAATAAAACCTAAACAAATCCTTAAAGAAAAGATACAAGAAAGAAAGCTCTGGTGTGTATGCCATTAGTGTGGCAAATAGGGAGTGAATTGCTTTTATAATCATATCTGAGCAGGATTGGCCTTCTGAATATGAATTTATATTAGTTGGTAGAATGGGTAGTATCTTTTGCTTCAACCTTGAAGTGGTGGTGTGGGTGGAACTCAAGGGGGACATTGAGAGTGCAGCTGTTTTCTGTAACAGCTGTCTGACTGAGCCTATTGGATGGGAAAAATAGCCTCTCAGCAGTTACCTGATCCACTCAGGGAACTCTGGACCTTCATATCCTCCTTCTAGTAGACAAGTACTTACTTCCAAGTAAAATTCTAACCTGTCCTTCCTAAGTCGTTACCCCAGAGATGCAGAACAGATAGGAATGAACAGCCAGGCACCTAGAGAAAAGTAGGCCTCATGAAGCAGCTGTGACACTGTTAGGGTCACAACAACATCGTTGGGAGAGACCAAAGCCATTGTTTCAGGAGACTTAACAAATAAAGACAAGACTCTCTTGACCTGAGCTCAGCTCCTGGGGATCATAATAGCTGCAAACTATTGCAGACGGGATCCTGTGTGACTCGCTGGAATAAGGGTTCATTGGTTGCATTGATTCCTTGTTGCTTTTAAAATCCAATATCTGTGCTAGTTAGTGGGCTATTATAATGTTTGAACATTTAAATACATTAAAAGGGACTTAATTTAAAAGACTTATTATAATCAGAGGCCACTTCCTTTGAGCAAAGATACTCACTCTGCAGGGAGAGTGAGCAAAAGAGAGAAAGGAATAATGAGTGAATTCTCCGCAGTCCAAGAGAATTGATGGAAGTTTGGCGACAAGCAGTAGCTGGGGGATGTGATGTGGGACATTAACACTGTTTCTGTCTCTTGGCAGAGTTGTTAATCCTTTTGCTTAAAAGCAAGAAAGCTTGTGCCAACACTTCCCTTTGTCTTCTTGGCAAGAAGGCTAAACCTGGCAATATGTGGCTGGGGGGGAAAAATTCCTTTCATATCTTCTGATTTTTGGTTCTCTGATCCTAAAAATGGAGGAGGAACAGATACATCCTTTGAAAAGGAATTTGTTTGCTTGTTTGCTTGTTTGTTTGTTTATTGGCTTGATTTATATGCCAACCTTCTCCGGAGACTCGGGGCGGCTTACAGCGTGTTAAGCAATAGTTAACTAAGCAATAGCTTAGTTGGGCTTTTACCCCCCCCCCAGTGGTGGTCTTTTTTTATACAAAGTCAGTTTATTGCCCCCACAATCCAGGACTCATTTTACCTACCTTGGAAGGACGGAAGGCTGAGTCAATCTTGAGCCTGGTGAGATTTGAACTCCCAGTACTTGCAGGCAGCTGGCAGCTAAGTGCTACTTAACAGGACCTTAGTCTGCTGCACCACTAAGGCTCTTTATACTAATTTTAATTTTAGAAGCATGAGGAGTGGGTGGGGTTTGGTTAAAGCATGCTTCCCTTGGGTGCTGAACAATTAGCTCAGACTTTCCCTTGGCAGCCACTTAATGGACTGCTGACCCTGAAGCCTGGAATATTGGAATGGAGAAATATTTAGGAATTTCAAAGGTCTGGGGCAATACTATCCCCGCTTAGATTTTTACGATGCAGAGTTGTTTACTTGTGCAAATTGGAAAAGGTGAAGCTCATAGGCTGTGTTTTCCTGCATGGATGTTAGAGAGGAAGGGGGCTTCTTTTAGTTGTGACATGGAACACCTGTTTTCCTTCCTTTGGTTACTTGGGGAAAAATGGTTTAGTTTGAACCAATTCATAATTGGTGCATAATTATGGTTCATAATTATGAAAATGTTCTCAATAATGTTGAATTCAACTTTTGTCCTAGATCTAGATTAGTCTGCTGAGTTTTGACACAAATGTATCTGTGGATTCAAATCTATGGATGATGGAATTACGGATTGTTTATTCATAGTAAAACAAGGACAGTGATTAATACGCTCAAATGGGGGACCTTGTTAGGGAAGGGCGGGAATGAGAAGGAAGGCTTGTTTAGAAAGAGATGTCTTAAGTTTCAGTTAGGACTGACTAAAGTTCAGATCCAGGGCATGGGCTAGATTAAAAATGTATTTCAGAGATATATTATCCCCAGGGATAAAATTCACTTATCTTCCTTAACCGGTTCGCATATGTGCATGTGCCATTGTCTGCGCATGTGCAGAGGCTTAAAATCATTGCAAAAAAGTGACATCATGACATTGTGCGGGTGGGCGGATACTCCTGCAGCTGCCTCTACCAGTTCGCCCAAGCCGGATAGAACCGGCTGAATTTCACCCCTGATTATCCTATATCATAATATGGAAGAAAATCCTCTTTCCTCAGCATTAAGCTGCTGTACCTTATCCCTGAATGAGGTCTTTCAACAACCCAGCCATGCCATGGCTCATTTGTCTTGCAAAAACACAGATGTACAGGGAAAACTGTTGTATTTACAAATGCATGGGTGCCTCTGTAGTACATCTCCAGTCAGAGAACCCCCATCATTGCTTCTCTTGCCAGCTACGGACAATGCTGGTTCTTGCCTAAGTATGTGTAGAGTTTGTGTAATAAGAGAAGCCAAATGGAAAGAAAGACAAGCCTTCTGTAGATGATGGATTTAAAGAAGATTCTGAGCTCATGTCCTTGTGCTATAATCAGGGCCCCTCTTTCAGAGCTTGTGTCCTCCATGGATAGGAGGCTCCTCTCTTCATGTTATCCTGCCCTCTTGCATTTGTCTAGGGTGCCAGATGCAAACAGAGAGTCTCTTTGTCCCAGGAAGCCTTGACGCCTTCGATAGACATCTCTGAAACAGTTGCTCCTCAGAAGATAGCCTGCCAGCCAGCACCTGTGGCAGCTGTAGCCTCGCCCCTGCCCTGCCCTTCCTCATCCTGTTTCTTTTTTCATTTCCCTTCTTCCTTCCTCCCTGTTTCTTTATATGCCTCTTCCTATCTATCTTTAATTTGAGATGGATTATCTTATTCTTCTTCACTATTTCAGACTCTAGTATTTAAGGGGATTGAAACAGGAGAGAGCTAGGGGCTAATTGTAAACAATATTTTAAATACAACTGTCTAGGTTGGCCTTTTTGGAGCTCTCAAGATTTCCAAGACCTCTCTAATATATATTGTAGCAGATTGACTGTGAGTTCTAGTCCTACCTTAGGCTTTAGGCCTGAAAGCCAGCTGGGTCATTTTGGGTCAGTCACTTTCTTTCAGCCCAACCTAGCTCACAGGTTTGATGATGTGAGAAAAATAGGAAGAGGAAACAATATTAAGTATGTTTGCTGCCCTGTGTTACTTATAAAGTAATAAATATGAGAAAAAATATAATAAATAAAATAACATCCCAAAAGTCTTCACATTAAAGCAATACACTTTTTAGAAGTGTACTCCTAAAAACACTGGAATAGGACTTTTCCATGACAAATGCAGAAATTTTAGCCACAATGCTAATAGTGTGATTTCTTTAATCTTCCTTAGAGCAATTGATTTCTGGTGGATCCATTCAGTTGTCTACAGATAACAGATATTGGTATCTTTAAGATCTGGAACAAAAAAAAATATGCACAGTATTTCGGCCTTCTGGACTATCTGCTGGGTCCCACAGCTCCTTTTTCTTTCCCTTCATTACTTGGCTTTTGGGAAGCATCCCATCTGGGCCTTTAGCATTTGAAATTTCTTTTCTGCAGATAGGGACAGGGACAGGGACAGGGGCGAGAGAGAGAGAGAGAGAGAGAGAGAGAGAGAGAGAGGGAGGGAGGGAGAGAGAGAGAGAGAGAGAGAGAGGGAGGGAGGGAGGGAGAGAGAGAGAGAGAGAGAGAGAGAGGGAGAGAGGTCACTATTGCCATTGTGGTCAAAGGGATGGAATGGATATCCTTCATCCTGGAAAGGAAATGGGGATCTAGTTATTTCCTTGACTTTGATTAAGTAACAGCTTTCTTAGGCTGTAGTATTTTTTCCATTGCTTCATCCCCTTCTCTCTTGTTATGTGCATGCAAATGCACATAAATACAGCTCTTCCCCAGTTTAGAGGCCAGAGGTGTCTGCAGGGGTGGAGGAGGGTAGACAAATGATAAAAGCAGCATTGTGCCAGTGTAGCACAGGCTCTGTCCCTTTTGTACAGGCGTCCCTGTTGGGATGCTGCTTTCATCAGTTTAGTGAAAATGCTGTGAAAGTATGAATGCCTCTGTTAGAAGCCCTCTTCTTTTCCCCCTTTTAAAAAAATGTTTTGCTTTCTGTTTTTCAAAATTTGGGATTACTCCAGCTCTTCCCTCCATGGAATTGCATTGGCTGTAAAACATGCCTTGATTAAATTTGTCATTAAAGGAAGTGATTTGTTTCTTGGACCGATCCATAATTTTTGCTGTTCTTTTTTCTTTTAAAGAAACAATAAATATGGTAGACACTGTAGTTTTGCACAAACCTTTATGGCAACGTAAGAAAAGTCCTGCTGCAAACAGGCCAACCTCTCATCTGTATCCTCATTGGCCAATATATAACGGTAAAGATTCCCCTCGCACATATGTGCTAGCAGTTCCCAACTCTAGTGGACAGTGCTCATCTCCGTTTCAAAGCCAAAGAGCCAGCGCTGTCCAGAGACGTCTCTGTGGTCATGTGGCCAGCATGACTAAATGACAAAGGAGCACAGAATGCCAAAGGTGATCCCTATTTTTCTACTTGCATTTTAACATGCTTTTGAACTGCTAGGTTGGCAGAAGCTGGGACAAGTAATGGGAGCTCACCCTGTTATGCAGCACTAGGGATTCAAACCACTGAACTACCGACCTTTCGATCGACAAGCTCGGCGTCTTAGCCACTGAGCCACCACGTCCCTTGGCCAATATATATCACCAAGTAATTCTGTGAAATTAGGACTATCAAAAAGCACTTGCTCAGAGGTGATCCTTTTTTCTTTCTCAAGTAGATGCTTTTATGCACGGAAGTATTGAAATCCCCAAATACAGAGAGCAGGATCCTGACAGGAAAAGCCTGAGGCTCTCCATGTGTGGCATTTTGTGTAGACCTGGCATTAGCATAATCATGTCATTTACCCTGGACACTGATTTTTTTTTAAAATATAATTTTTATTATGAGTTTCTGTGTAATTAAAAGATAATTATATTGAAGAAAAGTGGGAAAAGAAAATATTCTAAACATAGTACAGTTTTTTTTTAAAAAAAAGAAGTGACTTTGGATGTTACTTACAGCAGTTACAAAAAACCCCACCTTTTCTCCCCTTTTAGAATTAGAGTTTCTATGATTACTGTACTGCTAGACTTATTTTCTTCCAGTTCATGATGAAACAATTTGAATTCTGTTTTCCTGTCTACAGTTTGGGAATACTATAGTGCTGGAGTGTTCCACCTTTCTGTTTATACTGTTTGTATATTTGCTCTTGCCTTACCCTGCTTTCTAGTGTTTAAGCTCAACTATTGCTCCTGGTGCTCCTGAACACACATGTAGTCTCTGCATTGAAACTTAACAATCATGGTTGCAGCTGTTGAAAAACTGTCCGGCTGCAAAATCACAAAAAGTCAATTTGTATAGAGGAAGAATGGTGTCTTCACACTTCCCTCTAATACCAGTAACTCAGTTTTTTAAAATGAGCTCTCCCTTTTTCTCTCCATCTCTGTGAAGGGAATGCCACTAATTTATTTTTCCATCTTCTGTGGGGAATGGGCAGAGGGATTTTGGAATAAGGGCAAAGGCTCTAATCAAATGATGTGATTTTTTTGCACTCTCTTGTTATTTAGCTGGAAAGAGTGCTGATTGACTCATGATGTTCCCTGCCTATTTTCAGCCTTTGGAGGTCCTTAAGAGGGCAGCATCACATGGCTGATTTCAAAATGCTTTGAAGGAATTAGGGAGTGGAGACAGCACTATATGAAAGAGCCCTCCATGAAGAAATTTAAACTCAACCTTGTAATTAAATAGTCATTTGGATATCTTTCAGAAATAATTGTCTCTAGATGTCCTGTTTACTGTCGTTTTGTCACAAAGTAATACATCCACGTCTTTTGGAAAACACTGGTTAAAAAAATCTGTGGCATTTACATATTCAATCTCTCTCCAATCAACTGACTGGCTGACCACATTTAGAAACATTGAGCTGAAGAGCAGTAATAAGGGATCTTTCTTGGGGCATTATTATTTAACATTTCTATTAGTGACCTGGATAATAGAATTGATGAGATACTCATCAGATTTGTGGTAACATAAAATTGGGACGACTGACTTGCTGATCAAGAGAGCAATCTAATCTAGCTCAGATAGACAAAGAACAACATGTCTTTCAACAGGAAGAAGCACAATGTATTATATTTCGAAATAAAAATATATCAAGTGAATATATAAAGTTTGGGGGTTCATGAAGCACTAAATCAGAGGTAATTAACAACAAGTTGAACATGAGCCATCAATGTGAGACAGGTAGAATATTAAATTGGCATGTAGGAAGCTGATTTAGAGTCAGTTTAGTTAGTGGTTTAGTTGTCTGTGAACACAGCACAGTAAAATTTGGTGTCAAGAGATTAGGATTAAGTCCAGTGGAAAATCTCTTCAGAATAGCCTTCTTTAACCTTGTTGCAGAAACCCAACCAAAGTCCTCCTTGTCCAGGGGGCTGGATTGAGGAAAGGCTGCTGTAAATGCAAGAGAATGAGGAAAGCCACAAGACAGCAAATTAGTTCCAGAGAAGCCTATAAGGGAACAGTGGAGATATATTAGTTAGTGGGGTAATTGAGTGTATCTGCTTCTTTCTCAACTGCAATGGCTAAATACATTAGTTGAGGGTTCATCTTTCCTTGGTATGTGAGAGATGTAATGAATCAGTAGTTTTGCAATCAATTTGTCATCAAATGAATTTGAAAAAAAAATATAATCAACTGACTGATGATTTAAACTATAAGGAGACACATGATTAGTGTATATGAGAAAGAGCTGAATATTTTTTGTTAAAAATGTTACTTTCCCAGTTTAGGAATTAGTGAATGTTCTTACCCTGCTTTCTAGCGTCTATAATAGCGTCAAGCAGAAACGACGACTCAGTACTGATAACTTTTCCATGACGAAATGTTTTATCTTTGTATTATATCTGTAAACACTCATTTTCTAGAAATTGGGGCTTATCCTGAGAGATTACAAGATATCATTAAATCCTTCTAAAATCTATAGTTGAGGGGAAGGGATAATTCTTGTATTCTTTCTCTCTGTTATTTGGATAAGATGTAAAGTATCTTATTCTTTAAGGTGAATAGATGAGTCTTCTTCCATCTGTATACTTCATTTTGTCCTCCCTCCTCCTAGGACAGAGATTAAAAGATAGCACGGTGCTTTTAGACAGCACTGTCTCTACTGATCTCTCTCTTGGTGTTTGCCAGATTCTCTGCCCCAACCCACTTTACCAGGTGGATCCTTGTTCTTATTTCATAGTCAGTGTTGAAAGTATTGGTTTAGTGTCTGTCTACCCCAGGGATAACAATGAAATGCCAAAACATTGTATTTGCCAGAGAAATTTTCTTTCAGGAGACCTTTTAAGTTATGGAATAAACTGTCTCAAGAATTTTATTGAGTAGTCACCATTGTTTACACTCCCAGGAAAGAGAATTAAAACCATTTTCAGCCAGAGCTTTTAAAAAGTAATTCTTTAGATTTGGTCCTGCTTGTTCATAGAATATTTTAGTCAGTGGACAGAACAATGAGCTATGCACTAAAATTATGAGAGTGATTATGAGCCTTCTCTTCCTTCCCTGACGCAACCATTACATAAGACTTCTGCTTGAGGGCATGTTTTGATAATTTTGGAAAGTTGCAAAGAGTCTGATATTTCTTGCACGTTTTTCTGTATATCATTGCATGAGTAATACCCATCTAATCTGGACTGCCTGCTCCTTTTTTCTGTCACATTGTTTCTGCAGTTGGATTATTTTAAAATGAACCGCTGATTCACTTTTCTAGTGTTGTTAAAAACAGTGATGTGCACATATTTGGCAAAGGTCTTCAGTTATTCTCCTCACTTCCAGGATTAGTTTCTCATTTAACAGAGTATAGAAGCTTTATTTATTTTCAGATAGCACAAAGAATAGTCTTGTTCTTCAAGCTGAAGTTTCAGAGTCATAAGATGAGCTTTTATTTTTGTTGTTAAGTTCCTTTTTAAAGTTTGGTACATTCCAAAGAGTAGGTGGTTTCCTTCCGTATCATTAACATTGAGATTGTTTACATTTGTGATGGGTTCAGAGTTGAAGTTTATGTGCACTATTTTGAGATTCCTGGCAAATAAAACTGGCTCAGTTTTTTTAGCATGCACGCAGTAGTTATGAAATCATGAGTAATTATTTCTTTACACATACATTTTGTTGAACTGTTTGAAACAAAATTGATAATGGTTAGTCTCTCTCACACAAACATGTTTTATAAAACTTCATAAAAGAAAGTTATATGCTTATATAAAACTAAAAGAAAGAGAAACAGTATGCTAAAAAAAAAGTAATACTAATAATTAACATTTCAGGATGTATGTATCCAAATTATTATTCTTAGCCTTTGAATTAGTTTGGATCAAGGCTGTGGAGTCGGGAGAATTGGGACATTTAAACTTGCTTTTTTAAAAATTCCAATCTAAATTTAGTAGGAGTCGGAGTTGGTTTGCTGACTCCAACTCCGACTCCAGGTACCCAAAATTTCCTCTGACTCCGGCTCCTCGAATCCGACTCTGACTCCACAGCCCTGGTTTGGATTGGTCAATATAATTTTGTATGTCCTGAGTTTAAATTGCTATTTAAGAACTGAATTATAATTTTAAGAAATCATGAAGAATCAGGGTCGAGGATTAAAAAAAATAAATCAGATTTTTTAAATTTAAATTGGATTTTTAAAAATTTTTTATCAGATTTATTTTAATAAAATGCTTTTGGAGTAAAAATCTATCTAAATATAGTTTTCTATTTAAGATTCATTAATAATTTAGTTTATTTAGCATGAAATGGAGCTTAATTATGTAGCATGAGGCTGTATATTCTGCAATATTGGATCTGTCGGTGAGTCAACAGCAGGTCAGAGGAGGAGCTGCTGTTGGATACAGATGACAGTTGCTCTTCAAAAATTATGATTTAAATCAAGTTGATTTAAATCAAGCCTTTTTACTAGTGATTTAAATCATGGTTTAAATCAACTTGATTTAAATCAAATCCACCCTATGAAGAATGTTAAAATTAGTTGGATGAAATTGGGTGATGTAGGAATACTGGCTCTTAATTGAACTGTTACAGAGCTAAACATTGCAAGGGGACCCCACCCATTCTCTTCTACTCACATTCCCAAACAGCATGATTAACCATTAACCACTCATTTTTTTTAATTAAAATTAAATATATTTTATTTTAATATATATCAGAATGTAGGATGCAGAGTATTTCTGGCTAGAAAAACTAGAAAAGGTAGTCATGGTTTGTTTTTTGGTATATTAGGAACATGACTCATAGGATCCACAGAAACATTTGGCAAAAGAACTGTCAAATATTACAATACCAACTTTGGAGGCAGATATAGGACTTTTATAACAGAGAACAAAGCTTTTCCACCCAGTGTTTTAGGTACATTATTTTCCCAGGACAAAGCAAGAAACAATCATCTTGAAAAGCACATTTGTGGTATGGAATAGAAAAGAAATAATGCTCAAGAAAGCAGAAATATGGGTTTTCAGAAAAAAATATATTGAACAATTTTCCTCTGCAAGTAAGTGATTAGCATATTAATCTTACTATCTATAGTCCACATAGATATATCAATCATTTTCATGGGGGGAGGGAAAGGAAAGAAATTTAGCCTATTTTATGAGATAAAATAACGGGATGAGCATAAAGGGGTGAGCTCCCGTTACTTTGGTGAGAAGGTAACAGAGTTCCCTGCACCTTTGGCGTTTAGTCATGCTGGCCACATGACCATGGAGATGTCTTCGGATAGTGCTGGCTCTTTGGCTTTGAAATGGAGATGAGCACTGCCCCCTAGAGTCAGGAACGACTAGTATATATATGTAAGGGGAACCTTTACCTTTTATGAGTTGTGACTTTTACAGTTAAACCTCCATCCCCAATGTTTTGATACTTAAAGAAAAATATTTTGATTGGAACGTTGAAAGCAGTGTTAAAGAATAGAAGGTAAAATAATATGCAATTACTTTTTCCTCTACAATCACTTGAGAAATTCAATATACCCTGCTTCCCTGAAAATAAGACATCCCCTGATAATAAGCCCAATTGTGCTTTTGAGCGCTTGTGCTAAAATAAGCCCCCCCCAAAAATAAGCCCCCCCCCCAAAAATAAGCCATCCCCCAAAATATTTAAACATTGAGCTGGAAATCAGGTAAGATGGCAAGAGGAGCCCCATCTTGTTCCATGCACCCCAAAATAATAAGACCTCTCCGAAAATAAGGCCAAACACTTATTTTGGGGTTCAAAAAAATATAAGACAGTCTTATTTTCAGGGAAACACGGTATTATGACTTTGAGTCAGATAAGCCTGCCCGAAGAGAAAAATCTTCAGTGGAAAATGTTTAACTTTGAATTTTTTTTAAAATTTGATTTATATGCCGCCCTTCTCCAGAGACTCAGGGCAGCCTACAATGCGTTAAGCAATAGCCTTCATACTTTTGTATATTCATACAAAGTCAGCTTATTGCTTCCACAAACTGGATCCTCAATTTACCTACCTTAGAAAGGATGGAAGGCTGAGTCAACCTTGAGCTTGGTGAGATTAGAATTTACAGTAATTGCAGACAGCTGGTGTTAATCACAATACTTTTAGTCTGCTGAGCTATCCAGGCCATATCGTTTCAATAAAGCCTCTTGAATTAGTGTTCTTTCTAGAACAAAATGGAACTTGAGCCACAATATCAGGATAACATGACAACAGAGGTTGTCAAACTATATGTTGCAATGCATTAGGAATCTTGAGCAATGGGTGGTGGTTGTGGTGGTAGGTAGTTGTGACTTTTTTTTTTAAATCGGAGAAAGTTTGAATAAGCAAAGCTTGAGCATTGTCTCACCCAATGCAAGCCTTTGGAAATCCCTGTGAGACCTAGCTTAAAGTTTTATTATTAAAAGTAAGAGGGGTGATATATTCATGGATGTTGTCTATTTGGTATGTTCATGAACACTGCTCTTTGAGGACTTCCTGAATAATGCTATGCTGGATCTTGGTGCTGACTCAGTGGTTGGTTACTCCCGGTCCTGTCCAGTTCTTGCGAACCAGTAGTAAGAGCAGCAGGAGGCTCCACCCACCTGCCTGGACATCATCATGAACGATCTACGCATGCGCAGAAGCTTCTGCGTTGTGAATCGGTAGCGGAGGTAAGTAGAACCCATCCCTGTGCTGACCCCTTCTGTCCGCTTTAAGCAGGCTGGTTATTATGCTCTCTTGGAAGATGATACCTGTTGAAGGAAGGTCAGAGTGCACTGTACAGCTTGATGCAACTGCATTTTTATTAAGTTGGGAAAGAGCTTTTAGTCCCCTTATATTTAAGTATAGGTTGTGGGGGAGAATAAGAACTGTAGCCCATTATCTGTATTTTGGGCTGGGAAGAGTGGGAGAGATTGTGGACAGACTTTGAATAATGACTTTTGTATGTTTGTTCAGGTGGAGTATCAAGGTTCCCTCTCAAAGAGGAGAGGGGAAGAAGTGAAGGTACCACTGTAACAGAACTGGTGTTTGAAATTGATGGAGATATAATTTAGGAAACACAGCTGCTATATTTATTTCTTGTCCCATCTTTACCTCAAGGACATTTATTCATAGAAGATTGCACAGAAATTCATTTATAATTTTAAGGAGTCATAAAAATTCAGAGTTTGAGATTTAAAGGAAAAAAAATGCAAGCATAAATATAGAATTAAGCATACTTGGCTCGCATTCATTTGTAATTTCTTGATAGGACCTTGATATCAAATTACAAGAGAGGGTTCCAGGCAGAAATGATATTTTTGCTACCTACTTTTATCTCCACTGTAATTTCTTTAAGTCAGTTTACATTTCACAAACAAGTGAAATGTCCTGCATGGACATTGAGGGAGGTCTCTAGAATCTGTATCCTCCAATAGAGTTCATGGCCTCTTTAATGTGTTTGTTCTCTCCCAGGAAGGTCACAGTGGATCTGGCCTCATTCTTGTTTTTGCTGGCTCCTCTTCTGTACTAACAATAATAATAACAGCAACAGTAAAATAAACAGCTGTCCGGCGTTAAGTGAGTTACTTTGCCCTTATTATGCTTGGTTTCTCTTTCATCACTCCTGCTGATAAGAGTCTTAAGAATTAACAGCATTTTCTTCATCCTTTGGGATGAACTGTAGCCTAGCATTAATCTACACCCACATCTTTCCCTATTGTCATATTGTTGCTGTTGTATATTTTTTTACACTTCAGTTTTTAAAAACACTAAAGACGTGTGTACAGTATGTTATGCTTTCCATGAGCATCTTCTGGCACCAGGGCATATAGTGAGTTGTGGGCAAAAGCTGGGGCATATCAGAAGGAGAAATACGATCAGTCTGGGTTTTTTAAATAAATTGGAACAGTTGCATCAAAATGAAACAGCATGATCCTGCTACAAAGATGTATCTCAAGATAACCTCAATAGTCCCAAGGAAATCTCAAACAAGGTCTCGGTGATAAGTTAGATACTAACTATATAGCAAGGGATGTTGAAATTGGAGAAACTGGTATCTTTTAAATATCAAGAGTTTGCACAAGCCCATTTTCTTCTGGCTTTCAAATGGAATCAATGCTTGTCTTTTCAGAGGAAATTAAAAAGATTTTTCCGGACAACATCGCTGGGATTTTTCCTCCTGGACAGAATTTGGTCATTGTTTTTTCAATTAACCATCAGATGCCCTATTTGTTTTCTACCTAACAGTGTGTGGTAGAATAGTAGTTGGTGCAATTGTGGCAAGAGCTGTAGGTCATTTCTAGATGCTCATGTTATCCAGTCTTTATTTTTTATAATATTTACAAGTAACTCAAGGTGGTGAACATGTCCAGCGTATCTTCTTCCTTTTATTATTCCCACAACAACAACCCTGTGAGATGATTTTGACTGAGAGAGAGTGATTGGCCTGAAGTTACCCACATGGCTTTCAAGGCTAAGGCAGGACTAGAACTCACAGTCTCTTATTTTCTAGCCCGGTGCCTTAACCACTATATCAAACTGACTTTATCTTTTAATGCTTCAAGAGAGTTGAAGGACTTCCCATCTGCAAAGTGGCTCCTTTGGTTAATCATCTGAGATAATGTTGGGCTTGTAAAGCCTTAGCTTTTCATGTGGCTATACTTTGAAGTACTTTGTGAAATTTTGTATGGCAAATTAAACGGTTTTGTTCCCTAAATGTAGAAGTTGGCAGCACTTTGGACATCAGTTTTGATCTTCGGCAATTAACAGGAAAAAAAGAAAAGACATTTGTAGGCCTTGTCATTTTCACGCAGCATTGAAGCAGACCTTTGGTGCCCAGGAGGACAGTTAGCATTAGCTTTATCTGTTTGTTCTTGGGCCCAGCTATTTCAAATCCCTAAAAAGTCTCTTTATTTACAAGCTCTCCAAAGCCTTTTCGACCTGGGTTTCTGTCACTCCCACTCTTGCTGCCCATTCTTTCCAACCTCTGTGATGCCTCTCAATCAGTCACAGTGAGCTTGTGACACTTTAAAGTTTTTGCTCTTGTCTGTAATCCTATTTACTGCTTGTGCCCCTGTTGACATAACTGACAAGTGTGCCTGTGATGTGGTTACATGCTACTCTTAACCTGTATACATACGTATAAAGTAATGATCGCTTAAGGGAAGAAAAATGGATTCTGTTATGAGAAGGTCTAAATTCTGCAGCCAGAAAAAAATGAGGCTGTTGATACATATTCATGCAATTTATTCATTGAATGTTGAATGTATCCTGGAGACTTGGGGAAATAAATGTACAAAATAGAGCCTTTAGGTCGACTATTGAAGGTTGGATCAAAGTTTGGTTCGTTCTCCATTAGAAAATTTCTTTCTAATTTTGAATGTTTAGTAGAAACTATTATTATGTATTTGGTTATTTTTTAAAAAAACCCCGTGCAACCTTTAAATAAGGCAAGCAGGCATCACTAAGATTCTGAAAGATCAGTACTATTCAGAGGAGTTTCTAGGTATCATATAAAATACTACCTCATATTCTCAGGATGCTTTAAAAAGCTTTGGAATTTTTCAGGAGAAACTAGAGAGGATTATCGTTTAATGACCACTCGTTCAGCAACCGCTCAAATTTAAGATGATACTGAATGAGAGTAGTTAAGGACCAGTCCTCATATGTACATCAGTTGCAGAATCACCACAATGATGGGATTTTGCCAGTCACAATGTTGCATCATCCTGTGATCAAGTTTTCTACATGGTAAAGTCAGTGGGAAGTTGGTAGGAGATTGTAAATGGTGAACATGTGGGGTCCTCACATAATGACCCACAATGATTCACTTAACGGAAATTCAGGATTTTTTATCACTAACCAGTGTAATCACATGATGTGGCATATTTATCACCACGTTGTTTAGCGATGGAAATTCCAGTCTCAACGCCTGTCATAAAGTGAGGAACTAGCTGAAATATTTTCACAATCAGTCACATGATCACGTTGCTTAGCGTTGGAAATTCCACTCCCGAATGCTGTTGTAAAGTGAGGACTACCTTTTAATATGTCTGCATATTAGTTATTCTCCTCTTTACAGATAGTGGCAACTATAGAGTATTAAGAAAGATTGCCTCCTCTTTGTCAGCGTTCCAGAAAAACCCCAACTCCAAGTAAAGACGCAGAAGCAAACATTTTCCAAAGTTCTCTTTACTAGAATAGGCAAACTGGCACATCTGGGAAAACCCGAATCTGAAAAGCCCAGGTTTTCCTTCAGTAAGTCAAAGCTCCCAAAACCATCCCCCTTTCCCCCATTCAATCACATGCTCCAATCAACATCCGTTCCATCTCGACCCAGCCCTCGACCACTCCTTCTCCAGATGCTGGATCGCCCTGACCTTGATCGACAAGAAGAATGCTATTATGTCTACTAACAGCCCCTCTCCTTAATCCCCCCTCCTACTTTCCCACACATGAGAAGGTGGCAGCATTGCAGCTTCTGGCCTAATATGGTTTCCAAAGCTGACACTCTTGTTGTAATATTCATGGGAGATAGTTCTGCCTCATCCCCTTGTCTGGGTACTTCCTCACTGGATATAATGGTTTATTTGGCCCCTTTCTATTTGGCTGCAGAGTTTATGACTTGAGGATGCTGGACTGATCTACCCTTTTCTCATGTCATATGGCATGTCATATGCTTGTCATATGTAGGCAGCCTCTCCCCATTGCTCCAGGGTGTATTCTCAGTAGCCAGCAAAGGAGAACTAGACTCAACCATAGAACAAGGAGATTGCTTAACCAGATGTCTTGTGTTGCATAAGGGACTTTTGTTCTCTTTCTCTAGGGGTGGTTTTTTTGGAGGGAGGGAGGAACTTTCTTTATCTGGCTTTCCCCCTTCCCTTCCCAATTTCCTTCTCTAGTCTCTCTTCTCCCTTCTTAAAATGCAGGTAGCTTCTGCAGAGGGTGTCCTGCACCTTTCAGCCCCATGTGTTCTGCTTTGCCTCTATATCTCTTACTCATTTCTCCATTCAATAGCAATAATGTTAATGGCATGACAAGGTAGTCATGCGTTGCCAAGTGAATCCATCTCTCTCAGCCCTTGGGAGCATTTTAAGTGCAGGCCCTTTTAATAAAGGTGGAGGTTGGGGTTAAACTGGGAAAACAGGAGGTGGGAGTTATGAACAGAGTTTAGTCTGGCCATAACAGGGCTAAATGTCCTTTCCTTAGCCACTGTCTGGAAAAAGAGAATGTGTGTGCTCTTTGTCAGCATTGGCCTTTGTTAAATGGTCTTCCTCCAAAGAAGGAAGTTTCATTGTTTCATGAAACAATTACAGATCTCTCATTAACCATTGGATTGTGAGAGAAATGATGGGTTGAAGGTGGGAAGGACAGGAGCTTCAAGTTGGCTCAATGGAGTCATTTCCCCCCTCCCCAAAAAAAACATTTGGCAACTCTATTTGTCCTGTAATGTCTATTTAGAGATTCCAGAAAGACTGGAAGAAAGACCTAATGTACATATGAACTGCCTTAACCAGACAAAGATTTTAAAGTGGTCTATCGATTCCAGTTTAGGATAGCGATCTCAGGCATCTAAAATCTTGCTTAAAGGATTATTTAATAAGACAGATGCTTCTTCCTTGAACATAAGAGTAGATTTGTTGAGGTATTGTTCTCAATCTTCAGATTCTTTTCCTTTGTTTTAATAAACGCTTTAAACCTTCTTGTGTTGCCAAAAACCCTTACATATGATCTACATATATACTAAATTGTTGTTGAGGTTGTTGTTGTTATTTTGATGTCTGTCTGTCCGTCTAACCAGTCCATCCCTCAATCCCATCCCATCCCATCCCATTTCATCCCATCCCATCTCATCCATAGGCAGCAAAGAAGCCTAATACTCCTCTCCAGAATTCTCCCTGTCAGGTGAGTTGGGTTGACAGAAAGTGACTGGCCCAAAACTATAAAACTGTTCAGGTGTATTTCATGCTCAGGGGAGGCCTAGAATCCAGTCTCCTGGTTTCTAGGCCAGTACCTTATGCCAAACTGCCTTTCTGTTTTTTTCTCGGTGCTCTCTGAGTTTCATTATTTGTTTGCTGTCATCTCATTACCCAATTAGGTAGTATTTTCAACATGTGCTCCTTCCTTCCTTCCTTCCTTCCTTCCTTCCTTCCTTCCTTCCTTCCTTCCTTCCTTCCTTCCTTCCTACCTACCTACCTACCTACCTACCCCATTTCCCCCAAAATAAGACATCCCCTGATAATAAGCCCAATTGGGCTTTTGAGCGTATGGCAAGGACTTATTTCAGGGTTCAAAAAAATATAAGACAGGATCTTATTTTTGGGAAAACACAGTATCTACCGACCTACCTACCTACCTACCTAACGTGTAGCCCAGACAACACAAATTCTTAATAAAGCTGGGACCAACTTTTCTCCAATGACAGGTATGGGAAGTGATAGGCAGGCTAAATAACAAAAACAAAGTCACAAAAAGATCATGAACTGATAATTGACAATAAGTGCCATCTGAAGAAATGAAACGGCTTTCAGGGACAAACAACCTTTTGGACCAAGAAAGTCGCCTGGACTACTGTAACGCCTGGACTACTGTAATGCTCTCTACATGGTGCTCCCCTTGAGGAGCACCTGGAGGCTCCAACTGGTCCAGAATGCGGCTGCACGGGTGATTACGGGAGCGACATGGTGCTCCCATATAACACCTCTCCTGCGCGAGCTGCACTGGATCCTGGTGGTCTTCCGGGTGCGCTTCAAGGTGTTGGTTCTTTAAAGCGCTCCATGGCTTAGGGCCAGGGTATTTACGAGACCGCCTTCTGCTACCAATTACCTCCCACCAGCCAATTCGCTCTCACAGAGAGGGCCTCCTCAGGGTACCGTTGGTCAAGCAATGTCGGCTGGTGGTCCCCAGAGGGAGAGCCTTCTCTGTGGGAGCACCTGCCCTCTGGAACGAGCTACCTCCCGGAATAGGACTAATCCCGGATCTCCGCACTTTTCATAAAGCCCTGAAGATGATTTAATTTCAGCAAGCCGGCCTAGCCTAAATGGGTTTTTTATGGGTTAGTTTTTAATTTGTATAGCTCTGGGGTTTTAAATTGGGAGGCTGATTAACTTAATTTATTTTTAGTTATTTTAACTTTTATATTGTATGCTATTTTAAATTTCGGCTGTTCACCGTCCTGAGTCCCTTGGGGGAGAAGGGCGGTATATAAATTTAATTAATTAAATAAATAAATAAATAAATAGGTGTGTCATTACCTTGTTTCTTCTATATTTCCATAATGGGATCTGGGGTCGAGTATAGAAACCCTGGCCCTTTCAGGCACAGTTCAAGAAGGAAATTATTTCTCATCCTTTCTACAGCATGGTGATATTCTCAGCTGCTTGTATTTAATTTCTGCAGCTATCTTGCAAAAAGTGAATTATATGCAGCAGATTGACTATTTGCTGTAGAACAATAAAAACAGTAAAAAGGAAGTAGATGGAACAATGTGGCTTGATTTGAATAGCCAGCGAAGTAGTTCTATGAAAGGTAAGGCAAGGGATTTTTTTTTGACGCTAATAGAAGCCATTCTCCTAGATTACCTAGTTGATTCCAGTTTCAACTAGGAACTACCGGTAGCTAGTTGATTCCAGTTTCAACACTATTCTACCCTGAGAAGAATACATGATATCCAAGGCAGTGTCTTCTTTCTACTGCTGCTTTGCACAACAGAAAGAAAAATGGGTGGAGACAGCACAGTATTTTTTCCTGCAAAATCTTTCCCTTAAATTTACTTTTAATTAATGCTGCAACCTTATAAAATTAGTTGACTTTCATGAAATGTTTTTTTAAACACTTCTTCACGTTGTGCTGCTACTTTTGCTACTACTGTTAGCTGTTATTTTATCATGTATGTTTTATGGCCAAGTTGTATTTCTCCGCCTCATTCGTTGTTTACTTTTGCCAGTACAATATATAGGGTTCTGCTGGCCTAACTACAATTAATGATACCTGTCAATCATCATAGATAAATGTCAACCCAACCTTTGAATTTAATCCCTTTATTCCCTGGTAAAATCCAGAAACTGCTTTGGCTGCTTTCTCAATATATATTCCTAGCATTAAAATATTGGTGTGTGTATAAACACATACAGACACTCAGAAATTATGTTTCTAAAAATCAAACAACACACTTTCTTCAACTAAGAATATATATATCTTTCTAGTCATGCTGCCTTTAGAGATCTCTCATTATGCCAATACTAATGCAGCCAGCAGGGTTAGTGTATATTTTCTTCTTTGGTTGTTATAATTAAGTCTTTTTTTCTTTTAATTGGAAATCGTTCTTTAAACTAATGAAGAACATGTTTCTTTAGGCTCAGGAGGGCACTTCCAACTGTGTGAAAGAGAACCAGAAAGGGGCTTGCGCTTCCATAGTCCTCTAGTACCCTGTGAGATGCAGAACACATCAGAGGCAAGCTCCATCAGCATTTTTCTTCTCTTAAAACATAACACATAATATAGCATAGAGCAAAATTTGTATAGATAACTGTTGTTAGTTGCTGCTTTCTCAGTCAGCCCTGATTGACGCAGGCTGTAGGTTTCCTCTCTGTCAGAAAAGTAAAACACATCTATACTGTTTGCTTCCTCTTCCTCTTTGTATTTCCAACAAAGCAATTTCTGGTCTGGTATAGTGAAACTGCCATATGGTTTCTCCCCATCCTTCTGTGACAACGTTTCCTGAGCCTCCCATTTGTTTCCTCCGAGCCAAGCTTTTTTGCATGAGACAAACCGTGAGACCTTTGCAAGCGACCTGGCTCTGATGAACTCTGCAGGGAAAGGGCTTGTCATGGTGATGAAAAGTTCTGCAATTGAGATGGAAATGAGATGGGAAGGCCAAATTCTTGAAGGGGTCCTCCTGCCAGGGTCATTATGTTCATTCAGAAGGAGCGCTAATTGGGTATTTAGCCCACCCTGTTCTCAGGAGAGAAAGAGGAGGGAGCTGTGATAGTGGGCGAGATAGTACTGCAAGACAAATAATGGAGGTATCTATCTTAGAACTGAGGAGCACCCCATAGGTTTCTGATAACCAAGCAAACCTTTGTTCTAACCAACATTGTTTGTTGTTTATTTAACTAATTTATTGAGCTGTCCATCTACCAATGGTAGAGCTCTAAATGGCAAACAAAAGTTAGAACATAATACACAATCAAATTAAAAAAAACTAGATTAAAAATACTTGTGCAAGATAAATAGTGCTTGTGCTATGTTTTTGAACAGAGAAGTTTACATTGCAAGAATATCTGTGCTGTTAATTTTTTTTCTTGTTCCGTGTACTAGATCTCTGGAGATATTTTATGTTGTTCCTAATGTATTAGGGGCTGTGGGTTGGGTGGGAAAACATAACGTTGCTTTTACAATTTATGTTTTTTTTACTAAAACAATTACATAGCATTATGTTTTAAGGTAAGTGATAGAAATTGTTGTCCTGTAACTGGCTAGAGATAATTATAGATTATCTATCTACTGGTTGTGGATCTACAATTGTAGGAGGAAGTAGTGACTTCTGAACAGCAGCTGCAATTGTTAAAGAATCCATGTTAAAGGACACATAATGAGCAATATAATAACAAAATCTAAAATAAGGCAGTGGGAAACTGGATTTAAGCGTAAAATTAGGCATGTGTACTGTTATTCTATGATTTCAATGGATCCCAGTAGCTGGTCATTTTTTCTTTATAACATGGGGGAAATCTTAGGCTTTTAACAGGGCCATTCTTTTGGAGATTCCATCTGGTTATCGGTTTTCAGTACAATATCCATATGGCAGAACAGAAGCATTGTGTTCCTTCTAGCTTTGCTTGTAACTGCTGCTTATTTGGGAAAAGATTGGGTATTCATATGTTCATTGAAAATAGGACATCCTTCACAATTTCCATAACTTCTGCTTATATACAGGATAATTGGTACCCAACAGTGATGGCAAGATAACTCACCCTTTATGTTCCTTACTGGCTTGACCTTTGTAGTTCCTATGGTAACCACCAGTTTACATGTGAGAGAATCTACAGAAACTTCCAGACTGGGTTGCAATGTCTACCATAAATCACAAATGAAAGGAAGCTTCAGGCAGCACTGGAACAGGAAGAAGAATGGGACGATTTGGGGGAAGGAAGGGCTGTGACTCGTAAAACTGCTGCCCAATTCCATCATAATTTTTACAACCTTTGGACAGTCACCCTGTATTCATCTATATTGCATGGTCTCCAGTAGGCAGCCAGTGCTCTTAACTATTGGCTCCACCTGCTTGGCCAAGGCCTGAAAAAGCTCAAGACAAGCTGCTGCTGGGCCTCCTTTTATTCTTTTCTTTCCCCCTTGTTAATTATTAGTTAAGAGTGTGGGGGAGCGAGTGGAGGTACCCTTGCAGTTAAATCAGTCCTGCTGAGAAGAGGGACACAATTTAAGTGGGCCTTTGCTGATCAAAGAGAAATCTAGAAAACGTTTGAGCTGAGATTTGCACAATAAGCATGTATGAAGGGAAGGCATTTAGTACTTTTTCTCCCCGTTTTGCCAATGATAGGGGAAAAAAACCAATCATTTATGGGAGAAGCTCCATAAAAAATTGTATATTTTCTTTACCAGAGATTATTTGAGGTAGGAGCAATAGCCAAAGGCGATTGCTAATCCTAAAGTCAACAATCCCAGAGGAAATCTGTGTGGAATAGGATGATTAAAGAGATAACAATCAGTTTGTATTGTATCCAACTTGTATTTAAACATTGCAATTTGAAGTATACAAACAGGAAGCTGAGGATCATGGGATAATCTCTGGTATCATACATGACGGCAAATAACCAAAAGCTGTGATTATTAAGGGCGTCCCAGTGAGTAATAGTGATTAGGTGGGATTTAAGCTCAGAACCTAGATTCCTGGTATTGGGACATCTGTGTGCATATTGTGTTTGGGTTGCAGTCATAAGCATTTTAGTGGTTCTATTTTGGTGCTTTAAAAGTAATTCTGTATCTTCTAATTCAGACATCACAGGAAATTTTTGCATAGCTGACCTCATTAGAATAATCTACTCAATGGATATCTAAAATATTTGAAGGAGAACTAAAAAGCTATTAGAAATAAGACCTTACTTTGCCAGAAAGGCCATGATCCTGTCTTAAATAATATAAGAAAGGTTCTTTAGGTGCTGATTGATGTTAATTGATGTTCATCAAGGATACAGAAGACGGATAGAAAACATGCTGCAGATCAAAGCTGAAAAGCATCATGGTAATTCAAGTATATTTAAACTTTCAGAGTTGGGAATTTGACTGTAAAACATTAAAACAATCCCCCCCCCAAATGGGACACCTTCCAGCTGTGTCGATTTTCTCCAAAACAGCAATATCCATTGCTGAGAATTCTGGAAACTCTGAAGGTCACACATCTGGGAGAGCCTTGTTTTGGGAAAGCTGCATTAAATGAGATCAGAGTTTTAAAATGAACCTTGGACATTTTCATCTAATTCTTTTTTTCAGATGTCCCCACTTTAATTCATGTAGTTCAATATTTGATACGTAATGCAACAATATTCTTTCTCATTCATGAGTTTCACATTTGAGATTAGGTAGCAAAACACTCCTGTATTGCAGTCTTTCAACTAGTGCACTGTATACAGGTACTCCTTGACTTACCACCTCAATTGAGTCCAAAGTTTCTGTTGCTTAGTGAAACATTTGATAAGTGAGTTTTCCCCATTTTACAACCTTTTTTTGCCATAGTTGTCAAGTGAATCACTGAAGTTGTTAAGTTAGTAAGACAGGTTGTTAAGTGAATCTGGCTTCCCATTGACTTCGCTTATCAGAAGGTCACAAAAGATGACCACATGACCCCGGAACACTTCAACCATCATAAGTATGAGTCAATTGTGAAACATCTGAATTTTGACCATGGGAATGCTGCAATTGTTATAAATGTGAAAAATGAGTTAGTTTTTTCAATGACATTGTAAGTTTGAATGGTCACTAAATGAACTGTTGTAAATCAAGGATTACCTGTATTTTCAAACCCACATGGTCAGCCCAGGGCATGTGCAGCTTTGGCTATTCTTGTAGATCTCAGAGAGTGCAGTCATTCCCTGAGATTGACTAGAGTTGGTTCTATCCAACTCTTCCATCCAAATGGATGGATGGATGGATGGAAGGAAGGAAGGAAGGAAGGAAGGAAACTGAACAGCCTTAATCTAAGAATATTTAATCATTAGTTAATATTATTATCAACAGTAACAATTAGTTATTGATAGCAAAAAAACCAACAACACACATTTGAGCCAAGGAGGAGAAGGAAGAAGAGGATTATTTCTCAATCACTTGGTAACAATTCTTCAGTAATCCTGAAGATTGTTGTTGATTCCTTGTTAGCAAAGATGCAGAAGGGTTGCTAGGAAGAACAGGACAAGATTGATTATGTACCATCAATCTTAGCGACCATATAGGTTTTCTCCTTGGCAATCTATCTCTAACCTGTAATTTCATGTGCGCTCATTGTAACTGAGTTTATCCACCTTGCTCCTGGTTGTCCTCTTTCCTTCCACCTTTTCCAACATTAGAGCCTTTTCCAGAGAGCTGGATCTTTGCCTAATGTATCTGAAGTAGGATAATTTGAGCCTGGCCAGTTGTGCTTTGAGTGAGAATTCTGGTTTGATTTGTTCCATCAGTTTGTTTGTTTGTTTGTTTGTTTTGGCTGTCTGCCATATTCTCAGGACAAGGCAGTCCCCCTTTTAGCTCCTCAGTTAAAACTAAATCCCAGACTATCAACAATTTCGTGCTTTTCATTAAGGAAACAAAGCTGACAATGCTTATCAGTTTTAGTCATATAATTTGTTTTAACTCACTCTCCTTACTTATAGGTCAACACAATCTACATAACTCATCAAAAACAACTAGTTTGGGAAACCAGAGTTCTCACCTATTTTCTCCACCACATGCCTAGAATCTTATAAGTACTGTCAAGACTTCATGAATCACCAACTTTTCCCTGCTGGTTAGATGGGCACAAGCGACTGTAGACAGGAAAGCTGGGGTGGGGGTGGGGGGAATTGCGCCAAGCTCTGATTCATGTCAAAACTTACAATTTACAGGCACTCTGCTGCAAATTCCTATTCCCTTCCCCCAACCTTCACTTACAACCACCACTTTGCCAGTGCCTGCCTAGCATCAACTCCCTCCCCTATTAAAGCCCCTGGGGGTGGGGGGAGCAAAAAATAAATTAGTAGAGGGAGCTGTGAAAAGCTTCCCTCCTTCTCTGACTGTCAGACTAGTCCCCAAAATGACACAGGAGAAGAAAAAAAACACTCTCGCGCTCCTTTCTGGGGAAACAAAGCCTTTAACAGGGAAGAAAGCAGTCACAAAAGAGGCGGCCACTCCCAGTTACAACAACCCCTACTGAGAAGGCATAAGGCAACTTAAAACAGAAGGAGGGAGAAATCCACGTCTGACGTCCAGGACTGGCAAAGTCTGGAGCACAAGCACCATTTGAAATGTTGCTGTTATTCATTTATGGGAGTGTCTGTAAATGTTTTCGGAGCTGGAGCATGAGACAGTGTGTTGAGGACTTTTTCTTATTTGCAGGCGTTGCCACTTGACATTGCTTTTAGGAATATATCTGGCGACCTGTCAGGTGGATGGCTAGTTACACCACTATAGTTTGAGGCACCATTCTCGGTTGTTGTCAGAACTCTGGTGTGTCCAGGGTTCTCTATCCCTCCTTTTCCTCTTGGAAGACTGTGGAAATAAGGATGGGCAGTGGGCTCTTTTTTCCATTTCCATTTTTTATTACAATATAAAATTATTTTATATTATTTTATATATTATTTTATATTATCTAATATTTTAGAATATTATTTCCATTTTTTATCAGAATATAAAATCAAATAAAAATGAAAACAGTGGTAAAACTGGAAGAGAAGAAGGTATAGGGGAAAAGAGGGAAAAGAAAAGCATTGATTTCCCAGTCATTTTAAAGCAGTAGAATCAGATATTATCACACAGCCTCAACTTTTTACTTTGACGTAGCGATATATACTAGCCATTTCTATAACAACAAACCTATCTAATCAGCAAAACCCAAAATGAGCTTTCTACCTTGAGCACAAAGTCCAGAAGCGGTTTCCGAGGGGAAACAAAGTTATTACGTATTAGTTTCTTTGATTAACACAGTCAATTTAATTATGTCTGCTAATTCCATCAGTTTTTGTCAGTCAGTCATCCATTGTGGGAGGCAGCGGGTTTCTTTTGACTCCAAACACATTTATTTTCGATATTCGGTTCTGCTGTCTAACCTTACAATTGATCGAGTTTGGGTATTTGCTGAATAGAATTGCCCCGCACAGAACCCAGTTAAGCAAACAAAACAGCCAGTATGCTAATCAACTGATACCAAAGACTCCTAAAACATTGTGCCTTACTGAAAGGTTTATTGGTGATCCAAGATTGCCTAAAGGACTAGATTTGAGGGCTGATGCCGAAAAAGTCTTCATAGCTTAGAAAGTATTTTAGTGGCGATATTATGATTGCTGAGCCTATTTGCTAATGCTAAACATCCTCGTGGCAACTACAGTAATTGCCTTCATGAAAAGCAATAACAGGAAAGCTATTGAATTTATTTTCAGCATCCTTTTAATGCAGTTTAGCAGCTGGAAATAGGAAAGGGAACCAGTACCATGTGACAAAATATTTCATTTCAAACTCTGCATTGAGAAATGAGAGTTAGATGGTTGGAAATATTGGGCTTAAAATTTCCGCTTAGCAATTAATAAATAATTTAATTAAAATGTCCTGCCTAGTTGTTTAAAAAAAAATGAAGAATTAATACATATATTTGAATACAAATATATGAAATGCATATTCCAGATGTATTGGACCTCTGCTGCAGCAATGCCATGGAACTTTCTGATCCTGTAAGCCAATATGTAGGTCAGGCAGTTGGACAGTTACTATATAAACTAGGGTTTATTCAGCATGAAATGGAGCTTAGTTATGTAGCATGATGCTGTATATTCTGCAATATTGGGACTGTCGGTGAGTTAATAGCAAGTCAGAGGAGGAACTGCTGTGGGACAGAGGTGACAGTTGCTTATTAAAAATTATGATTTAAATTATGATGACTTTTACTAGTGATTTAAATCATGATTTAAATCAACTTGATTTAAACCAAATCCACCCTAGTATAAACTCATTTCAGGACTTGCATTATTGAATTGGTGATAGAAGGTGACCAATACTATTTCCATTTCCATTTCCATTTGTATGGGGCTCTGCTGCAGCTGCTACTCTCAATTTTATTCCTCTGAGGAAGATAGTTGCAGATAACTTAGGTCTTCAGTTTTGTATATTTTCTTGCTTAGGTAATTGACAAACATGTTGGAAGATCAATGTTGTTTTAATTTAATTCTCAGATAAGTAGTGGTCCCAAGGACAATGCTAAATTCATGAAACTGGCTTAATATGAAGAAATTTAATGATTAATTTCATGCCCTGACTAGGTTTCTTTAATATGGCAGCCTCTAAACTATTTGAGATGCTATTTTCTTTGTGACCTGGGGTTGCAGTGTTTCTCCATTGCTTTCTCTCTTTCTCATGTCTTTATACTTGGGACATCTAATTAAAAGTGCAATTCTGATGAATGTCACTAAAGCAAATTTTATTGATTTAATATCACATTTTCAGGTATGAGAGACCTATTCTCCCCTCATTAACTATATTCTTTTAAGAGTTTTTAAATAGATTTTAATTCCATGCACAGATTTATATGCACACATTTTTACACTATCAGTCACCTTTGACTAATTAACAGAATATAACTTAATCTATAAATGAATTTATCTTCTAAAACCAGCATGAACTTTAAAAAAAAAGGATTGCCTTTGAACTATCATTTCAGCTCAACTCAAATGCCCACTTAAAATGGGAAGTCTCCAGAGCTTTCTAGAATACTCAAAAGTAAAATGGCCAACCTAATTTCTAGTCTGCAGTGTTCCACAGTGTTGGAGTAACTGCAGAGAAGGCCTGCCTTCTGACCCATGGTCCTTTCACCTCTTGCAGTGATGTATAAAAATCAAAATATCTTGTTTTTTATATACTGTTTGCTTCTAGAGGTAGTATATGCTTTAGCTTCCATTTCCTTTTCTACATTCCTTTGATGTGCATTTTCAGAATGTAACTTTTAGAGGCATTTGTCTGTTATCCTATCTGCTCATTATGGGTATAGAGAGTAAAGGGGATGGCCTCAAGAGAGAGAGAAGTGAGATCCATTTCCAAAGCAATGAGAAGCAAAACATGGTTTATGCTCTAGATGAGAAAGTATGTGTAAACATCTCAGACACTATCTTAATTCATATGTGTATAAGAAAGAGAGGAGAAAAAAGCATAATCAGATTTGCACCATTACGCATAATAAAAGCGTAAGTGTGAGTATATAGTTCATCATAATAAAAGCATTTTTAGACTTGGAGGTTGTTCCTTCACCTGGTCTACATTGTGGGGCCATCAGAGGTCAGGAATGACTGTAGTTTTCATAGCTCCACTGTTCTCAGAAGGCACTATTTTTCTGCCATGGTGGGCTCAGCTATAGAGTCAGAAGAGGGGCCTGATGACAAGCAGCCAGCATCAGAGCCAAGTTCAGAAGTGTTGACAGGTGCCAGTCCCAAGGCCACCAGATGGACTGCCTTCTGACCAAAGTAGTTGCTCCCAAAGGATTTCCTCTTGTGCTAATACAGATAGCATAGCCTAGTGGTGGCAAACCTTTTACTCACCGAGTGCCGAACAGGTGCATGCTTCACGCTCTTTGTGCACATGCTATCCACGCTAGACTATGCAACAGGTCATAAATGCAAGCTGGTTGTCAAGTGTCTAAATTGCCATCACATGACCATGGGGGCCATGCTTGTAAGTATGAGTATCAGACCTTTTTCAGCATGATTGGAATTTTGAACAGTTGCTCAATAAATTAGTTGAGGACTACCTGTAAAATTATATTTCTCTTATTGTACCTGATTGATTTTTTTTTTGGTTAATGTATACCTTTACATTTAGCGTAGAGGGGTACTTGTTGCTCTCTGAGCTTGGAGGGTTTTTTCCAGACATTTCTGCAAGAAAACAAGCTCAGAGAGCATTTCAACTCTGAGCTACAAATATTTTCCTTTATTGGTACATTTAGCAATTTACCAGGGACAGTTCTAGGCTAAGGAGAGCCTGTGGGGTTAACATTGATCTAATATCCCAGCTGGTGGGATTTTGATGCTAAGTATCCATTGTATCTTCTTTCCAGAGCAATCACTCAGGGCAAATTAAAGCAAGGGTTTGCCTTCTGCTCTATAGAAAGCACCCAGGAACGTTTGTCACGTCCCACCCCAACCCCAAATACTACTTTCCCAGCAGGGTATAGCAATATTTTGAGGAGAGAAGTTATGACTACATTCCCCTGAAAACCCTTATTCTCATTTAAACCTCAAGATCACAGCAAAGCCCATAACCTTTTACGTCTGATTTTGTGAAATGACACCACTTTTGTTTTCATGTTTGACTGAGTTTCTTAAGGCATTTGGTTATGAAGCATTGTGTCATACTGAGGATGTATCATGGACATAAAAAGCCTCAGCTGTCAGTGAGGTTTATCTGCTATTTCTATTATTTTTAAAATAGTAAAGGGGGGAAGGAAGGAAGGGAGAGAGAGAGAGAGAGAGAGAGAGAGAGAGAAAGAAAAAGAAAAAGATAGAAAAAGATTGATTCTTGCTTGTCTGATAATTACCACAGAGAAAGTCCAAGATTAGGTTTTGGTTGCTGGGTCTACAAGGTACATTGGAACAAAGGTAAAGGTAGGATACTATATTTATCCTCTTAGTAAAATTCAACTGTTAACATAAGGAGTTCCAAAGAAAACATAGGCACGAAGAAAAAGCAAAGAAATTAACACTAAGATTAACAACATATTTAAAAATGACTGGTGACCTGATCATTCCGTATTAAACTAGGGACAAACCACAGAATGAAAGTTTAAAAGGAGGCAATAGCTTTGTAAAAGCTAATTCCCTATAATTTTATATATCTATAGTAGCCTAGAAAAGGATTGCACTTAAATTTATTAGATAGCTGAGGGGATCTCTTGTCTCTTGTTACTGCTTCCTTAACAAAAAGAAATATTGCTTTGATTTACATTAATAGGATTTAAATTGTTGTATAATTAATGGGGACTGAGGAGAAATAATAGATTTAACGTAGGGTCAGAGATTCCACATTCTCTCATTCAAGTTGGTTGAAAGCAGTGTGTTATATAGCCTGGCTGAGTTTGCACAGCCCACTCACCTGATATTGGGTGGAGTTCAGGGGTGAAATGCTCCCGGTTCGGACCGGATTGCCCAATATGGTAGCGATGGCGGTGGGTGGTTCAGAGAACTGGTAGCAAACATCCCTGCCTCTCCATGCCTAGCTGAACCGCACAATCATCAGAGGCTTTTTTTTTAATTTTTAAAAGCATTTTTTCTACAACATCTTCACCAAAAAATGCTTTTAAAAGTAAAAAAAAAAAGCCTCTGATGATTGCGCGGCTCAGCTGGGATCGTCAGAGACCTTTAAAAGCATTTTTTAGAAAAAAATGGTTTTAAAAGTAAAAAAAAAAGTTGGCCATGCCCACCCAGTCACAGTACCCCCCCCCCCAACAAGACACGCCCACAGAACTGGTAGTAACAAATTTTACATTTCACCACTGGTGGAGTTAGTGGGTTATCTAAAACCAAAAAGGGTTTAACTTTCAATAGTCCTTAATTTTCTCAAGGTTAAACTACTAATCAGGTATGGAGCTAACTATCAGTTGCACAGATGGAAATAGAGCAAAATTTTCCAAACTATGAGCTACTTCCTTTGGGGAAGTGCAGAAAGAATCCAGAGGAGTTGTACCAATATACCTTTTAATACATTGTTACCATAAATATGCATTTCCCAAAGTTTCATTATATGGGTTTCATTGTTCATTTGTGTTTATTTTGATGTTAGGATTTTTAGAGGATGTGTGTACATTAAGATTACACTAAGGAGAGGTATGACGGCAAAACGTTTATGAATCCCTGTAGTACAGTAGTGGCTAAAATTATGGAAACCTTTTGGGAAAAGTGTATTTTCTAAAACTAGCTAATAACACCACTTTTTTTGGCAATAGTACCATAAAATTATATATCAATGGAAAGATCATTTAATCAAGAATGTAATGCAATAACTTTTATGAAGGATTTGCTGTTAGAATAGCAATACAGTATAAGGAAGAAAAGTGAAACACGTAGAAAAAAAGATACACAAAAATTATTACCATACAAAAAATGAGATATACAAAAATTATCACGTCAGTTAATAGTTGGGTAACCTTTAGCATGAATTACGGCCTTACAACATGGAGTGAACCAAATCTTTTAGTTCTGCAGCTGTTATAATGTGAAACCAAGATTGAATGATTGCTTCTATTAACTGGGTTTTATTGCTGGGTCACTTCTGACTAACAAGTTTCTTTAGTTGGCTCCATCAATTGGGTTAAGGTCTGGGCTATTCCCAGGCCATTCCAGCAGTGGAATATGATTATCTTGAAACTCTCCCCCCCCCCCCCAAAAGTGGTGTTATTAGCCATCAAACCAGTGGTGGGTTGCCCCTGGTTCGCACCAGTTCACAAGAACAAGTAGTAAAACCAGTGGGAGGCCCCGCCCACCGCCCCAGATGTCATCATAGGTGATCTGTGCATGTGCAGAAGCAAGGCACATGTGCTTGCTTTGCTCGTGCACACACACGATCCTGTTGCAAATCAGTAGTAAAGGTAAGTAGAACTCACCCCTGCATCAAACCTCAAAAATATACTTTTCTCAAAAGGTTTCCACAATTTTGGCCACTACTGTATAGAATATTTGGTGGTTATTTTAACTCTGTATAGGTTCATGAGAACCAAAAGAGGCAGAACATTGTAGCAGGGGATAAAACAATTGATCCTGTTGGGGCCTCATAGTTTTGTTTTTTTTACCTGCTTTTAAAAAGTCAGCCTCCACAAAGGAAGGCAGAATGTCAGTGAAGATAGTTGCTCCCAATTTGCACTGACTCACTGGTGCTGTTTCTTTGGATAAATAATTTACACTGTAGGATGAGCAAATTGAATCAAGGCATATCAGAGACTGCCTGTGATTGCATTCATTCCATCTTATCAAACCACGTTTTAACCAATGATTGGGTTTGCATAGTACTCTTAAGTCATAACTCATGGTTTATGAACCATTGTGCAAGGCTCACACAAGTCAGTAATGAAGCTACCACTTATTTTGTGTAAACGTGCCTATTCTCCCTCCTGGTTGTTATTTTAAGGCCATCCATTCAGGTGGCTACTTGCCACGTGGAACATTTAACACGAATGCTTGGAAAGAAGATCCACGATGCAGATATTTTAAACACAAAAACAAAAAACAAAACCCAACTGAACATTTACTCTAAAGAAATTGCTTCATTTTGTCTTACTCTAGCCAGTACCCTCTGGCCAGCAACCATTACAGTATAGGCGCTGATAATTTTGCTTAAGCTCTAAATGCAGTACTATAAGTTCTTGCTTCAGAACTGTTTCTGTGTGACCGAGTCAAGGAGCCGTTCTGCTTCCGTGGCACTTGTCATCTATAGAAAAAGCTGTTCATTTTTGGACTTTAAAAAGCCAATTGAAACTGATCTTGCTCTTGCATCCCTGGAAAAAGTTAAAAGGTCATTAGTGAGTCTTTAAATGAAAAATAAGAGGCTTCCCCAAACAGCATGGTCCTTTGCATTCAGAGGAGAATAGGCACATAAGAGATGGCTAATTCTGAAGAATTATTTCAGGATGGTATTTCTTTTTGTTCTGGGATGGGAAAGGGTCTAGAAAATGACAGTTTTGAGGCACAGGTTTAGAGCTTTGCAAAAGGAATCTAATGGATACCAGGCACTGTGATGTACTGTAGAGTTGGCAGGTAATTTGTGAGACTTTCGGGGATAAAATTTCAATAGTATGCATTTGGCTGACTTTGAAGATAGATGAGCTCAATACATTACTGATTTAATGGTCAGTGTTGATACCGGTATCTCTCTTGTAAAGGTTTAATAAATGAAGTCTAGGTATGCATATACTTAGATTATAAATGGCTAGAAATGCCCAGCAGACAATGTTTCAGAGAGTTATTAACTAACTTTGTCAGCAAGCTGTTAATCTGGCAATTTTGAGGATCAATCTGTAGGAGTTGATGAATCAACTTTTAAACTATTTGATAACTCTAAGTGAAATCAGTTCATTAATCATTGCCACAATAATAAATGGAACTTTACATTTGGATGGTTTCCTTGACGCAATTTCCTTCCTTCTGTGTATGAATCAGTCAAAATTCCAACAAAAGTGAAGTGTACCTGAACACATGCAATAGTCCCCATCCTCATATCACATTGCAACCTGAGCAAAAACAAGCAGACCAACAACCCCTCCTCCCGAACTCAAAATTGGGTTAGTCGTGTGTGTGCGTGTGTGCGAGCACACACACACACCAACAAAGAGGAGATTTGATGTTTTTATAGTTAAAATTGTCAAGCCGCTCCCTTCTAAGAGAGAAAGTAATGTGCTACTATCACTTGCTCTGATGAGGACAAAATATATCTCATATTGAGGGACAGCTTGCGTCTGAGGCTTCCACCTCTGTTGAGGGAAGGATTTTCCACTTTGCCATAAATGGAATCCTCCTCCTTTCTCAAACCATCTATCTTTCCTGCTCCTGGTACAAAATTAAAATAAGCATATTATAAAAGAAGAAGTTAGCCAATTTGAGTTTTAATTCTCTCAGAAAGGTGCAAAAAACACTTGTTGCATTTTCATGATGGTCCCAATATTCCCCAAAAGTTTGCTGAGCACCTGCTTTTCAGCAAAAAAAAAAAAAAATTCTTTGTTTCATATTAAAGTTAATTAAGTTTAAATAGAATCCTTTTAAAAAGGATTAGCAATAAAAATTTCATAGAGTGGGGGAAAAAAAAGAAAAATGTCGTATGTGTATAAATCTCCTCCAGATAATAATATGAGATCTCATCAAATTGCCCATAAAGGTAACTATATTGTAACAGCCACACACTGTTCATTAAATTTAATCTGGGCTTCGTGATAATTAAAATGGAGCTGTGAATGGAGAAACTGAGTCAGGGTGGAATGAAGCAACAGAGGCCCTGGCATCAGAGGTGGCAGTAGAAATGAGAAGATTCTGGTTGTTGACCTTTTGAATTGACATTGAGCCCACACAGCTAGTGCTGTAGAGATCATTGGTTTGAGCTTTTCTAGATGAAAAGCAAGCAGTTATGGGCATTGCTGCAACACGTTTTAATAACTTTAATGAGTAAAATGTTCTGTAGATGAATGGGCCTCACATGAACAAAGCCTTAGAAGGAGACCTACCCTGAAAATTAGATAAAGAATGACTGCGCTGAGATTTAAGTTGTACTTTTCATGAAGGAAGGTCTTTTGTTGATGCATGCATGGACAGGAGGAAGGGGAACGAAAACATGGAATATGATTATGCTGTAATTTATACTTTAAGTACAGAATTCTATGGGATTTACTGTAAAAAGAAAATACGCCTTTTTAATAAGTGAGCTTTTTTTTAAACTTTACAACATGTGAGCTTGTCTAGGCATATAAACAAAGATAGGCAGGGAATGGAATAACTGGGGAGGGAGTCAATTTTGAATTTGGAGATTGGGAAGCTCTTAGACACACATTTTGGGTCTGAGTAAATTGTGACATGAATGAATTGTGAGATGTACTAAATCAGTGTTTCTCAACCGTAGTAAATTAAAGATGTGTGGATTTCTACTCTGGAGTTTTGGGAGTTGGTTCACACATCTTAAAGTTGCCAAGGTTGGGAAACACTGTTCTTCACATTAAATGGTGTGTGACCACTGAATCTGAGCCAAGAAATGTCTCACTGTAATAAGGTGTGGCCTGGGAATGAAACTGGAGTTCAAGATCTACTAGCCCCATTTATTTTTCATGTGTAGAGAAAAAGAACATGTGAGGAAAAAAGTGAGATTGCCCTTGTAGGAACCTCAGCATATTTCTCAACCATTCAGCCACAAAAGCTGAAAGGAGCTGGACATGTGAGTCACCAGTCCAAAGAAAGTTTGAGAACGGCTGAAGTAGATCTATTCAGATGGCATGTGAAACTGAGGTATTCCAAGTTGAATCAAAGGTAAATAAAGGAAGCAACTAAGGTTATTGTTGTAACCACAGGTCATAACATACAGCAAGCCATAAAATACAATAAAATGACAGTAAATTAGTAAGATTATAAAATAAAGTAATAAAAGAGAATTAGATGTAAAAAGTTTATAGCAAAATAAAGCCAAATCTACAACTGAACACTTAAGTATTTCTCTCTAAATTTAAATAACCACAAAGCAAAAGTAGCAACTTGGTTACTGATGGTTGGAAAAAGTAAAGGTACAGGTAGTCCTTGACTTAAACCACAATAGTGGCTCCTAAATTTCTGTTGTTAAGCAAGGTAGTGTTAAGTGTGCTTTGTCCCATTTTATGACCTTTTATTGCCAAAGCTGTTAAGCAAATCAAATCACTATAGTTGTTAGGTGAATCATTAAGGGAATCTGGCTTCCCTCATTGACTTTGCTTGTTGGAAACCAGCTGGGAAGGTTACAAATGGTGATCACATGACTGTAGGACAGTGCAACTGTCACAAATACATGTGAGTTACCAAGCGCCAAAATTTTGATCACGTGAGCATGGGGTTGCTGCAAAAATCGTAAGTGTGAAAGCTGGTCATAAGTCCGTTTTCAGTGATGTGTTGAACTTTGAATGGCCACTAAATGAATGGTTATAAGTCGAGGACTGTCTATACCTGTGATGAACCTATGGCATGTGTGCCAGAAGTGGCACGCAGAGCCCTCTATGTGGGCACATGCACCATTGCCAGCTGTTCTTCTGGTTTCTGCTACACGCATGCATGCCAGCCAGCTGGTCTTCACCTACGCCAGAGCACCGGTAATCCAAAAACCAGCTGTCCAGTGTGCATGCACGTGCGGGAAACCCAAAGACCAGCTGGCTGGCATGCACATGCACATGCACATTGGCCAGTTGGTCTTCAGGTTTCTGGCGCTCTGGCATGTGTGTACATTCCAGATTAGGCACTCGGTGCTGAAAAGGTTCGCCATCACTGGTCTATACATTGCTGCACTCCACTGAGAAAGGATGTGACAGCCCTCATACTGAAGCAGTTATGAAAATTTGCACCTTCCAAGTAGTCCTTTCTGTACCTTTCACTAGTCAATTCATGTAAACAGACATCTCCTGATACAGGCCAGTCTTGTAGAAGAAGGTCACAGGAACCCAGTGTCCCACTCCATCACAACGGTGGTTGCAGCATCTGTTCCATTCCTGTATCCTGAAATTACTGCCCTTTCACGGTCCACCAAATCTATATGTCCCTGACCTCATCATATTATCTGCCTGCTTGTCTCTCCCCCCCCTCCAATTCTATTTGAGGACAGTTTCATCTTGCAAAACTGCAGGTGTGTGATTGCTTTGTACTGCTGCCCAGCTATAAAGGGGGGAAAAAAGAAATTCCTAACTTTTTTGTACAGGCATCCAGCATGGTTATTTTATTTTATTTTATTTTTTTTAAAAAAATTATAAACTTTATTAACAAATAAATAAAATACACACAGAACATATATAACAAAGCACAACAAAAAAAATACATTATACAATAAAACAATTATATATATTCAATCATTTGAAGCGTCTGTTTTGTAGTGATGTATCCAATTACACAGTTATACATATTCCCATAGATCTTAACTCACTGATTCCTTTTTACCTCTTTACCCTCTCCTCTCTTCTACTCTCTAAGACTTCTTTTTATGTTCTGTATATTACCTTCACTTTCTGAGTTTCTCTCTAAATGTTTTACCGCCCATAAGGGGGTGGTTACATGCACAACTATACTTTTATTCTATCTGTTTTCTAATTATGTTTCTTCCGTAACAACCCTAAGCCAGTGATACTATTTATTCCAAACTTTATAAAATTCAGTGTCTTCTTTTTCCTTTAATTCTTTTGTCAATCTATCCATTTCCACACATTGTGTTATCTTATCTTTTATATCTTCTTCCGATGGGATTTTTTCTGATTTCCAATTGCTAGCATATATTCTCCTTGCCGCTGTTAAGATATGTATTAGCAGATATTTTATTTCTTTGGGGTAAGATTTTGTAAAAATTCCTAGTAGAAAAGTTTTGGGTTTCTTATCTATTTATAATTTAGTAATTTGTTCTAACCATTTCTTGATGATGGACCAGAATTTCTTTGCTGCTGGGCACGTCCACCATAGGTGATAAAAAGTGCCTTGTGGATTCTTGCATTTCCAACACACCGAACTGATTTTCGGGTTTATTTTGGCCAGTCTTGTTGGTGACATATGCCACTTATAAAACATCTTTAGCTGGTTTTCCTTGTATGCCACCACCAGAATTGTTTTTGTGTTCGTTTGCCAGAATTCTTCCCATTTATCCAATTCTATTGAGTATTTGAAATTCTGTGTGTTTAACTATTTCCTCCTCCATCTTATACCTTAACAGAAGTTTGTAAATTTTACTGATTAGTTTCTCTCCAGAGTCTAATATGATGATATCTAATTCCTATTTCTCTTTACATATTTGATACTTTTTTATATATTCCTTGTGTTTAGATTGTATCTGTGAAAAGGTCCACCAATCATTTTCCCTATTTAACTCTGTTTCCAGTTGCTGTTTGGATTTCAACTTTCCTTGGTGATCAATTAATTCTTTGTATCTCATTATATTTTTGGATTCTGATAAATTTGGGTGTTATAAGGCTTCTGAGGGTGAGAACCATAATGGGATTTTTGAGTATTGTTGTTTTTTAGTTTTTAACCAAATTAGTAATAAAGCATTATTACTAAAGCATGTCTAAGTGTATGCCTTTTAAAGTAGGTGTGGGACTTATATTTTTCATCCCATAAAAAGGAATGCCAGCCCACTTGCAGATTGTGACCTTCAATGGATAGTATTCTATTATTACTCAGTTCCACCCATTCTTTAATCGATACTAGTCCTGCTGCTTGGTGGTAAAGTTCCCAATCCGGGAGTGCTTTTAAAATAACCAGCATGGTTATTTTAAAAGGAAAACACTGTACAGGAAACTTTATGAAGGCTGTGAGGTTATGGACAGCTAACTGAAAAAGGCAGCAGCAGTATAATATTTTTCCTGGTTTCAGGTCTGGGTTAAGACACTCCATACAATATCTTTCTCACTGAGCACATTCCATGTGTTGAAGTTTGCAAGAGTATGTCACCTGGACTAAAAGAAATAACAGAGAGTTGGAAGGGACTTTGGAAGCCTTCTCCAAAGCACCTGAGGGTAGGACAAGAAGCAATGGATGGAAACTAATCAAGGAGAGAAGCAACTAAGAACTAAAGAGAAATTTCCTGACAGTTAGAACAATTATTCAGTGGAACAACTTGCCTGCAGAAGTTGTGAAGGCTCCAACACTGGAAGTTTTTAAGAAGATTTTGGATAACCATTTGTCTGAAGTGGTATAGGGTTTCCTGCCTAAGCAGGGGGTTGGACTAGAAGACCTTCAAGGTACCTTCCAACTCTGTTACCATGTTTCCCTAAAAATAAGACCCTGTCTTATATTTTTTTGAACCCTGAAATAAGCGTTTGGACTTTTGCCATGCGCTCAAAAGCCCAATTGGGTTTATTATCAGGGGATGTCTTATTTTGGGTGAAACAGGGTATTATATTTAATTTATTTTAATTTAATTTAATTTATGACATTTATATGCCACCCATCTCCCAAGGAACTCTGGGCGGCTTACAACAAAAATAATGTGAAGAATGAACATAAGAATTATTTTAAAAAATTATAAAAACATTTAAAAACATTAAAAGCCCATGCACATCATTCATGGCCAGATCTTGCAAGATTGCAACAGCGAGATCAATGGCTCCAGGCCTGCCAGAAAAGCCAGGTCTTCACCGCTTTCTGGAAGGCCATTAGGGCGGAGGTAGTCCGGATCTCAGGAGGTAATTGGTTCCAGAGAGCTAGCATTGTTTAGCTGACGGGACCCGGAGGAGACCAATTCTCTGGGATCTTACCAGTCACTGGGAGCTATGCGGTAGAAGGTGGTCTCGAAGATAGCCTGGCCCTGAGCCATGTAGGGCTTTAAAGGTAATAACCAACACCTTGAATTGTGCCCAGAGACCAATAGGGAGCCAGTGCAGCTCATGGAGAATTGGTGTAATGGGGGGGGGACCTCGGTGCACCCACGATAGCTCACACAGCTGCATTCTGGACCAACTGTAGTCTCTGAACACTCTTCAAGGGTAGCCCCATGTAGAGTGTGTTGCAGTAATCTAACAGTGAGGTAACAAGGGCATTAGTGACTGTAAGGAGAGCCTCCTGACCCAAGTAGGGTCGCAATTGGTGCACCAAGTGAACCTGTGCAAAGATCCTCCTAGCTACAGCTGCCAAATGTTGCTCTAATCTAAATCTGAGTCTAGGAGGACACCCAAATTGCGAGCCTGTTCTGAGGGGGACAGTTTCTCCCCCCACCAGAATCAAGGATGGACAGTCGACATAGTCTTTAGGAGGCAATACCCACAGCCACTGGGTCTTGTCTGGGTTAAGTCTGAGCCTGTTGACTCCGATCCAGACCTTCACAGCCTCCAGGCACAGGCACATCACATCCACTACTTCACTGAACTGACACGGGGTGGAGATATACAGCTGGATATCATCAGCATATTGCTGATGATACCCAGCTGTATCCCCCGTATCTTCGGATGATCTCACCCAGCGGTTTCATGTAGATGTTAAATAGGAGGGGAGAAAGGACCGAAGCCTGAGGCACCCCGCAAACGAGGGGTCTAGGAGTTGATCTCTGTCCTCCTGCCAACACCGACTATGACCAACCAGAGATATAGGAGGAGAACCACCATAACACGTTGCCTCCCACTCCCAATTCTCTTAGTCGTCCTAGAAGGATACTATGGTCAATGGTATCGAAAGCTGCTGAGAGGTCAAGTAGCTCCAAGATAGAGGAATGACCCCCATCTCGGGCTCACCAGAGATCATCCATCAGCGTGACCAAAGCAGTTTCCGTGCTGTAGCCAGGCCTGAAGCCAGACTGAAAAGGGTCTAGGCAATCCGTTTCATCCAATCACCATAGGAGCTGAAGTGCTACAACCTTTCCCACAAAGGGTAGGTTAGAGACTGGACAAAAGTTCTTTAATTCAGCTGGATCCAGGGAAGGCTTCTTGAGGAGGGGCTTTACAACCACTTCCTTTAATGGTTGCAGGAAGGACCCTTCCCTCAAGGATGCATTAACTAAAACCTGGAGCCATCCCCTTCCTGTTGGCCGAAACCAGCCAGGAGGGGCATGGGTTCAACAAACAAGTGGAGTAACTCATCACTCCTACAGCCTTGTCCACTTCCTCAGGAGTCACAGGCTCAAATTCATTCCACACAATAGGACTAAGACCTGCTAAAGTAGGAGATCCTGCACCGTTATAGACAAGTGACTTCCCATACTCTTCTTAAAAGCCTAGAGTGATGGAGCACCCACAACTTCTGAAGGCAAACCATTCAACTGGTTAATTGTTCTCATGGTTAGGAAATTTCTCCTTAGATCTAGTTAGCTTCTCTCTTTGATTAGTTTCCATCTATTGTTTCTTGTCTTGCCTTCTGGTGCTTTGGAAAATAGCTTGAACCCCCCCCCCCTCTTTGTGACAGCCCTTCAAATATTGGTACATTGCTATCCTGTCACCTCTAGTCCTTCTTTTCACTAGACTAATTCACTAATTCCTGCAACTTCATATTGATTAGACTGAATGATTAGCAACTTCATAGAGGAGCTGTCAGGAAGACCTTTGTCACTGCTTCTGGTGGAATTCTTAAGTAGCCTAATAATACAGTATGTAAGAGAATTATGGTACACAACAGAAAGCGATCCATATAACATTCAGCAACATTTTACCCTAAGTGTAAAATTCTGAACCTGAGCGAACAAGTTGCTTTTATGAGAGGTGAACCAGCAGTATACTCTACCTCCAAAGAGATTTTAGTAACGAGTAAATTTTTACTTTCAAGGTTAATTAAAAAAATTTTTTTTACCAACAATGGTGCTAGCAGTATTAATAATACTATGGCATGTGGCTGCAATGTTCTGCTTCCTGAATCCAGATTTTTCCAAGTCAAAGTGCTCATGAATGTTTTACCAAGATTGAAAAATAACTGTAATGAAAAGTTGATAGGTCAACATCCACACATGTGGATGGGGCTGCGATTTCCTCTTTTTCCCTTACATGTGTACATTTTTGGGGGGATCACATTAAATTTTTTGTTTGTTTCCTACCTGACATGGTAGGAACTTACATACTGGTTTCAGATGATGCCAGAGAAAGAAGGCCTAACCAAAGGAGGCATTGAAGATTGACCTTCAGGCTGTTTGCTAATGCTATTGACCAGTAATATTCAAGCAAAGCAACACATTCACAGGTAGATAGAAGATCAGTCTAATTTTTTATTATTGCACAATTGCCCTATCTACCAATCTTGCTTCTTTAAATAGAAATTTCTATCTCAAAAACTTTGGTGTTGAATTTATTGTTTGAGATTTGTGTGTTCTAACCGAAGAAAATATATTTTTTCATATAGTAGGCATTCTAGCATATACATTGCTCATATGTATGCTAGAAACAGGTTGTTCTGTGCAAAGTGTTTCATTTCTCCATGTATATAAAATATGTTTTGGGACAGATATATAATATACACAAACATATAATGTGTATGTAGGAAATCCATATACAAAAAGATACTGCATAATAGGACATATCTAAAATTGCACTTTACACAACAATACATTTTTTACAACTTTTTCTTCTTAACATTGATAAAAAATAAAAATAGAGACAAACAGAACTTATGTTAGAAGTTGAAATGCTTCAACATCTGGAAGCCATCAAAATCCGGAATGGAGCAACACCATTGACATGATTGCTTTGGCATTTCTACAGTGCTGTCACTTGGGGTGGTATATCTGACATTCTGTTATTAGAAAGGTGCCTGATAAATTCTATGATTCATCATTTAGCAGAATTTTCTGTTTGCTAAAGTTTGCATGAATAAATGATGGCACATCATTTGGCAGTAAATCTACAAAATTTAAAACACAAATGAATGAACACAGAATTCAGCTGTATAATTTAGCTGAATGGTTAGGAGTCCACATAATATATTTGAATAAATGGTCTTACTATTTACATAGGCATGCAGAAGATGTGGTGTTTCATATGATGTATTTGCAAATGTGTATTGCTCCTTTCTTTAGGATGGTAAATATTTTATATGACTTTAATATGAACAAGCAGTAGAAAGCACCAACTTTAGCCCTGATTTATAAAATAAGACTATTTGCTCTAGACATATTTCATTATCTGCAAAAAATAAAAAAATAAAAAAAATACACTGTCTCAATGTTGCATAACTGAATGAATTCAGATGTAGAAAAGGTGATTCACATCATCCAGGACAGAAGAGTTCTTGCAGGAAGCATTGTTTTGTGAAAGCAGCCCTTTATTTCGTAAAAACGAAGGAAGTGCTAAAACTGATAGAATAAGTTTATGACTTACAATTGTGCATCATGGCTATTTTCATTCTGAACCTTCCTGCGTTCAACGACTTTCTATCTCAAGAATTTCTGCACAAAGAATATATGAATCTTAATTAAAAAAACACCACCACCACCACAAACTTTTTAAATTTAAGATGCTGTCATATGAAGTATGATTTTTCAGAATTTCAATCTAGAGACATTTAAGGGTGTGCAGATGGAAAAGGGAATTTAACTGAAACAGCTTTTGCACTATGGCTCAGTTTTGCATTTTAGCACTGGAGCTCAAACTGCTGGAAAGGAATGACAAATTTTGGACTTCAAAGGATGGTAGTGCTTAGTATTCATGTCTGTCTTATTTTGCTGGCTGTTGTATAGGAAACCTGTTGCCTAGTGTTCATTGGTGAAAATTATTCTTATTATTAAAATTATTCAAACAATTCTTCAGTCTTTAAAACAGTTTGGCTATGTTAGGTATTCATGAAATGTTTCAAGTAGAACAGAAACTGTATAATGAATTTCCTTTCCTTTCAGTTTTCACAAATCTATTTAAAAATACTAAAATATCTGTGTATCTGGAATCTAACATTCTGTTTTCCATGTTACGTTAAGCTTCACAATTGAGCTTTTGCCAGATCCATAAAATCATTCTGTTATCTTTTATTAATTAATCTGGGATGACTTCCATTTCTTGGTTCTGCTTTTTCCATGTCTAGTATGAAACACTGCCTTCCCTTACAGAAATCTGCCTTAAAAGAAATACAAGGATTTATTTTCCTCTCACCAGCGTGGTAGCCAAGATAGAATTATTTTTTATTAAGTGAACAATGATCTGTACATTTAAAAGTAAAAATGTATTTCAGTATGTATGTATGTATGTATGTATGTATGTATGTATGTATGTATGTATTAATAAATTATTAAATAAATACCTGAAATAAATTAATAAATTAATTATGAGGCTTATTAGAAATAGGCCAGGCCTAACAAAAGGCATAGGTAGTATTGGCCATGTGTAAACCCTAATTTTCTCATATAAGGATAATCAAAGAATCTCCCTCTTTCACCAGGCTTTAGTTTTAATAAGTTTTTGTTGCCTGCAAAGCTTTTTGTGCATTCCAGGGACAAATCCTCGGGCACATGATAGCTACGCAAACAATAAAATTGTGCTTCAGCTTCAAAGAAAAATCTGGCTGGCATCCTCCAGCACTGGAAAGAAATGAAACAATGAGAGTCAGCTTTGCTATGAGCTTGGGTCAAGCATGTGGCTATTATTTGCTTCCCTATGTAACTATGGATTGGGATAATAGTTCCTGTCATATTTTTGTTTGAGTCTTTTGTGTTATATTTCACAGGGCTCCGGGCCAAGTTATTCTGTCTGACTGGATCTAAACAGTAAAATTGTGATTGCAGTAAAAAACAAAACAAAAAACAGGGCAGTGAGAGATTGAATGCTGCATACAAACAGTTTGAGGAAGCTGTTGTACACTAGAACAATATCCTTACTTCTTTTTCTTTTAAGCACATTCCCAAAGGCTGTCTTCAGAGACTAGTTCTCCTACCTCAAATAACTAAAAGAAAGAAAAATTATGAGAGGATTCATGTCTAATGATCTTAAAGGTTCCTTACTATGTTTAGTAAGGAACTACTAAAGTACATTAAGTACTTCTAGATCCCCTGTTCCAAAAGTAGATCCTCTAAGGCATTTTCAGAGTAGGGAAGATAGGAGCTTCCAACATTCAATTTTATATTTATTTCCCAAAGGTCACTTTAACTATGTGTCTTTTTTTCTCTTGTTGTGTTTATGGCTATTCAAACCAAAGGGGAAGTGCTACCGGTTTGGGCCGCTTTGCCCGAACCAGTAGTAAAAAAATACTTCTGAAAATCAGAAGCGATGCACGAACATCAGAACTTTTTTTTTTCTTTTTAAGCATTTTTTTTACTACCGGTTCAGGCAAATAGGTAGTAAAAAATGCTTCAAAAAAGTAAAAAAAGGAGGTCCCCATGATCATGCGGCACAGCTGTGATCGTTGGAACCTTTTTTTTTACTTTTTAAAAGCATTTTTTACCACCTACTCACCCGAACCGGTAGTAAAAAATGCTTTAAAAAAGTTTTAAAAAAGGTTCCCAAGATGGTGCACCACAGCTGATTCCCCCACCCCCGCTGTTCTACTTACCTTTCCAAGCCTCCTTTTGGTGTGTAATACGCATGCACACGCAGTGAGCATTTGGTGCAAACTGGGCATGCACACGCACAGCACACGCTTGGTGCGCAGCGTGCATGTACAGTCAACGAATCGGTAGCAAACTGGTTCAGATTTCATCACTGCTTCAAATGAATATCTAGTTGTATTCAACACTGAAAATTATACCACATTTCTTTTTAACAAGTTAGGATTTCCTTTCTTCGTGTTATCTTTATCCTTATCTAGTAAAAAAAATGGGATTTTCTGAGTAGAGAAAAAGAATCTTAACATGGATTTTAGAATGAAAATGTAGAATTAAATATGGGACGGCAGAAGGAAAATAGAATAATTTTTTTTGGCCAAGTGTGGATAGACACACAAGGAATTTGTCTTCAGTTCAGAAACTATCAATGTACATGTACATGCAAAGCTATAGAACCATCATCATCATCATACCAATAAATGGCTAATGGTTGTTAGTAATATTTTGTTTTCGTCTGGTAATGTAGAAAATATCTCTCTCTCTCTCTCTCTCTCTCACACACACACACACACACAATCTTTTTCTGTTATCTGCATCTGTACATCCCATAATAATAATAATAATAATAATGATCAAAGATTTCATTCTATAAATGTAAATTGAGATATGTTACTGATTATCACTATATCTATCTTTCCCAAATAATTGTAGCCATGGAGAAAAGGCCTATACTATTGAATTGTCTACTTGATAACTCCTGGAGTTCAAGCTAATATTATAAGGCAGATTGTATGGGGTTAACAGTTTTAAGAATGAGCTATAATAACATGCAATTTTCATCCCCCCCCCCCCCGCCTGTAAATAGGCTTGTGTGTGTGTGTGTGTAACAAAAGTAGGTTTTTCTATTGTAGAAGTATTTTTACAATTTGGAATATTTTAGAAATAAGTGAAATTGAAGAATTACGGTCAAAATTAATATAGAGGAATTAATGTGGTTGTTTATTTTTGATTTACCATGTTTTCAAACACAGCCATTTAATAAGCCACTATTAAAACAAACTATGTTTAACATAATATATGAACACTGTCTTGTCTCTTGTACACACACGAACATCAACACATACTTGTAACAATTTAATTATATGAAGTTGTAAAGCAATTTTTTCTATGATCATTAGTTCTATAGGTTTTTTTTTTCTGATTCTCCTTTTTTTGCTGTGAAATGCAGAAAATGTCAATTTTATATGATATATATTAAAGGGCACAAAAATTGTAAAAGGTCAGATAAATGATGTTAAGCTGCATCTTTTCCAAAGGCAACATTTCTAACCTTCTTTTAGATAATATTTTATTTCTTATTTCTTTAATTTCTCTGGAGGCTGGCTTACTCTTAGGTAGTAATAACCCAGAGATGGCACCAAGCAAATGATTTGCTTTATATATTAGTATGGCCTTTTTCTCAGCTCAGCCTCACTCCTGTCAGGGGTGCCTTTGGTGGCCTGAATGCTTTGCCAGCGAAAACAGGCACCCGAGCTCCGTTTTTGACTGCCATGGCCTCCTGCAACCCTCTGCCAGTGAAAATGGAGCTCGGGAGGGTGGCCCTCCTGAGCTCTGTTTTCACTGACAGAGGATTGCAGGAGGCCGTGACCACTGAAAATGGAGCTTGGGAGCCCATTTTTGCTGGCAGAAGCACTGCAGGCCAATCTTTCGCTGTTTCCAGGGTGACACCGTGGGCCATATCTAAATACCCCATGGGCCGGATCTGGCCCCCAGGTCTTGAGTTTGACACCTCTGTGCTAAGTAATGGGGTTTGGAGCCACAGAACAGCAAATAGAATAAAAAGACAAATGAAACTGTTTTGTGCCACACTGTGCCAAGTCTGGCACATGAGGGAGTTGGCCAGTGTCCACAACTTTGTGCTGGTGAGCTGAATTTCCTGTGTTTAATTTTTTTAACATTACAATTGGGGAAAAAAAGCTTGTCTGTTGAAATGGTGACTGAGATGGGAGACAGAGCAACTGGCTTCTGCCCCTCTGTCTCTATATTGAGAGATCAGAACAAAGTACTTAGCCATAGATTATCTGCTCATTCCAGGTTGCAAGAGTCATGGTTCAGATAAGTAAACCTATTACAAAATCATGGATACATACTGTAGTTCATACTCTCTATCTGAACTATAGTTCAGCTTCTAGTCAGGATTCACCTGTCAGGTGGACCCTAACTGTGCCACATTGTATGTTATACATCATACAAACCAGGTCTGGTTTAGCACCTGACAGTCTAGGCAGCCATCAGTTTGACTGATAAGAACTCTGAGCCGTTCATGCCTGTAAATCTTCATTTTACTTTCATATTTGTCCCATGAAGTGGAATATCATTGTATCAGGCCTTTGAGAGGACTGCAGGGAATTAAAGTGGCATCTTAGCCTTTCTTGGAAAGCTGCTGCTATTGTCAGGGAATCAGGAAATTTTCCTGATGTAAAAGATCTCATTCACAATTGATTGACTGATTGATTTTTTAAAATCAAGTTGTTGTCAGTGCTTAAGGACCACATAGATAGATTTTCTTCATGATTATTCGTCCCTAATCTGGTCTTTCAGGTCTTCCAATGGTGCCATCACTGCCACTATAGCTGAGTCCATCCACCTTGCTGCTAGTTATCCTTTTCTCTTCAGTGGGTAGTAAGTAGTAGGTAGTTTAAATTAGCAACTATTTTTCAGTTTTTACATTCCATCTAGGTCCTTTCTTTGTTTTTATAATAAACTGTAAAAAAAAGGGAACACTGCATTTTTGGCTGGATTTTTTAAAAACTTTTTTTTTTTAAAAAAAATAAGGGCTTTCGGTTGCACACAGGATGTTTCTGTTTATCCAAGAAAATGAAGTCTCACAAACAAACTGCTTTTTTGGCTCTGACTGAACTTAAATCTGTGTGATCCAATTTCTTTCCTATTCCCTAACTCTTTTTTGCAGTTGGGGCCATTTTTAAGGTGAGATTGGGGAGACTATAGAAAGGATATAAGGATGGATTAGACTAAGAGTTAGTTTTTAAAGTAGAATATCACGTGAGTTTTTACTTTCAAGTAAAATCTGATTGCTCGAGATCTTGTTTAAAGAATATAGTACCAAAAAGACATATTATTGAACTTTCAGAAAAGACAATGCAGTCAGCAATAAACAGAATTCACAACCATTTTTTGTTATGATTATATAATAATTATAGTTAGGTTACAATTATTCTCTTGGTTATTTACTTTATCTTCTCTCTTTACATAAAAACACCAAAAACAATTGTTTCCATGGTGATTATAACAGGCATGTAGCTTTCTGCTAGTTTGACTTGTCTTTGTTCACACGATCAATTTCCAGATATCATTTGTAAGAGATTTCTGTCTTTGTCAATGAGTCATAATTTGCACTATTTCTTTGAAAGGGATTTTTTTTTTGGGTGAACAAAATGAGAAGAAGGAAAAGAGTTAAATAGTTCTTCCATCTGTCAGTGATTTATTCATGATCATAGCCTAAGAGACTGCTTTTCAGTATAATAAAAACAGAACTAAAGTGCTTTTCATACATTGCATAAGTTGTGTGTTTGTTTCTGAGAATGCATACTTCTTCAATCTGTGTGACAAGTCATTTTTGGAAACCATTTCGTACATGGAGAACTACAGAACTACAAGAATGGCTAATGTCAGTTCTGAACATGTGGGATTACTTCATACAGTCTACTTTCCAATTTTATAAAATGGTACCCTTGGGATTTGCATTCTCAGCTGCAAACATAACACTATTGAAACATATGAATCAGACCCAAATTTCCTTTATATTGAGATGAAACACTGGTTTGAGGAAAGTATAATTCTTTCTCATATGGAATCAAGCACTGAACATTACAGACAAGATGCTCACTCTTTAGACTTCACCTGTTTCTGTTGATCACTAATGATCTGGAGCAGTGGTGAAATCCAATTTTTTTACTACTGGTTCTGTGGGTGTGGTGTGGCTTGGTGGGCGTGGCAGGGGAAGGATACTGCACAATCTCCATTTCCACCCCACTGCAGGGGGAAGGATATTACAAAACCTCCATTCCCACCCCACTCGGGGGCCAGCTAGAGGTAGTAAATCTCATTCTTGGAACTGCTCAAAATTTCCACTACCGGATCTCCAGAACCTGTCAGAACCTGTTGGATTTCACCCCTGATCCTCATCCACACCAACATTCTTTTTCTCAGGACTCTACAACAGGCTGGGGAAAAAATGCATCTACAGCGCTGCTTCCACTTGCAGGCAATGCAAAACACCTTTTTCGAATCAGTATGAAGCATGCGCAGCCCAGTTGCTCTTCAGTTGGATGGCTAGGCTATCCTTTGATTTCCGCTACCGGTTCTCCGAACTGCTCAAAATTTCCGCTACCTGTTCTCCAGAACCTGCTGGATTTCACCCCCGATCTGGAGTGAAAAACTCTTCCAATTTTTTGTGGGATGACTTATAATTGCCTTTCTAAAAAAAAGACCACCTGAGATGGAGAAATTTTGAATGGAAAAATGATAGGGGGAAAATACACTGTTTTGATCTTCACCTGAAGATAGCAGGGTGCTATCTTCAGGTGTGTGGCACTTCTGCACTTCTAGCAGTGTGGCAAGGTATTAGTGTGTTAGGGAGAGCATCTAATCCCAATAAGTTAAGAATTGAATTGATGCCTTATTTTCTAGGGGCAGGATATTTTTTTTTCCTTAAGGAGTGGAAGACCTTTAAGCAATTTGGAAATACTGTAATCTCCAGCATGTGTGGATTTCCAGAATTGTGAGAGCTGCATTGGTTGCTGATTTGCTTCTGGGTGCAATTCACGATGCTGGTTATTGTATGTAAAGCCTTACGTGAGTTGGACCAAGAAGAACTGTCTCTTCTCAATTACTTCTACTTGGCCCACCAGAGTGGAAAGCAAGGTATGTTGCAGGTTCCATTCATTAAGGAAATATATGTAGTGGCACCAAGAAAAAGGGCCTTCTCTGTAATGGTTCCCTTCCTGTGGAATATCTTTCTTTCAGAAGTAATATTGGCCCCCACTTTTCTGAAAGTCCCTGAAGTCATGGTTTAATCAGCTTGGGGACCCTAGGTTGATACAGAGCCACTCCTGGAGGGGGTGGGATTGGAGGTTTTAAATTGTGGCTTTTTATTACTGTAAATCACCAGAAGTCACTATGTGTGACTTGGGCAGCAATATAAATTTGTTAAATAAAAATTGTCCAGCCAACAAAACCTTTACTGGGAATTCTGGAAGTTGAAGTCCACCTATCTGTGCTGATTGCCTTAAAGGACGTCTTCTATGTTTTATAAATTGGAGGAAGGATAACTTAAAGACTTTCTTGGCAAACTCCTCCTAAAGATACATCTATAAAAGGTAATTATAATAGGTAACTGTCAGGCTGCACTCCTTCTGATGCCCCTATTTAGTCCAACTGAAGTGTTTTTAGTTTTTCTTCAGTCTAAAAAAACAAAAAGGTGATTTGGATCTTCCTGTATAAGCCTGTAAAACTTAACAAAACTACTGGTATAGCAAATCTGAAACACACAAGATAGCTGTATGTGCAGTCTTCATGTGGAGAAGCTTTTAGTGCAAAATTCCCTTACAGAAGCAGTGAAGCCAAAACTGTAACAATAAAGATTGTCAGTTTATTAGGAAATGGAAAATATAATGAAGGCAAGAACTGCACATACATTATTGAAAGAAAAACAATACAGTCAGCCTAGCTAAACTAATTACTAATTACTTCCTTCAACAAGTTACTTGTTTCAAACATGCATTCATTGCAGGGAGGCTGGTTTGAGAATGATCTTTTGATTTTATATTTCAGTATTTACAGGCAGATCATTCTTTTTTCTTATGGTTGGGTTATTCTTGTTATCTCTTACCTCTCTGAGCCTTCTTTCTAGTACTGTAGAAAGGAAGGAATGAGTAAAAACTAACCTTTTTGGAGAGACAGATTATACCTTTACACATTCAGAAACAATACTTCAGGATAACCTTGGTTTAGTCAGCAAATCAGCAAATTATCTGTCAACTTAAACTAATAAACCAGATGGAATTGTAAAGATACCATCTAGTTTTCATCCCTTTTCTGTTTGTATAAATAGGATTACATAGGAAGGCTCCTCTGTCTATTCTACTTGTTCAGGTCCTTCAGCAAGGAGTCAATTAATCTGGTGGGTTTTTTGGTGGGGGAGAAGGGGGAGCTGTATTGTGCAATGCCAACATCAGGCATTTGTCACATTTGAAACTTTGAAGGTCTCCTTTTGGTCCCTTTCCTCCAGTCCAGTTTTTTTGAACTATTGGGCTGAATGGAATCTGGATTCAAACTTTCAATTAAATATTCCTACTTTAAGGATCCACAATATGATTGATTCAATCTCTAGGTTGCATTCAGCGGTTATGATGGAACCTAGGCTGATTCCATGGCCATTGCTTCTGGTGTAGGTCTTGCTCGGTCTTTCTTCAGCTGATATCTTATTAAAGCCATGCTAAGCAGGCAATGTCAAACATACTTCTGAAAAGGCTGCTGGGAAAACTGCAGGGTTTTAAGCAGGCAGACTCCAAGACTAGGACACAATTTAAAGGAACATCCCCTCCTTTCCTTCAAAAAAGCAACTGTTTAGGTTATGGTTATCTTCATTTTTCTACTTAGATTCATAAATTTCCCATGCTGTCTTTTCTTCCTTCTTGGGTGAAATATTTTTATCCTACTTTTTCATTTAAAATATTTCCAAAGGGACTTTCATTAGTAGACTTTAAAAAATCATTCCTGTTTATAAGCTTATGATAAAAAAAATGACATAAAATAAAAATGGGATGGCAAGGGCAGGGGAAAAAAAGCCAAGTTCATATAGTAGTTCTTAAAGTTTTATATTAGTATCTAGGTAAAAGTTTATGGAGAGAAATAACCTAATGAAATTACCATTTCATCAAAGCCTTGCTATCTCAACTTTCTCTGCAAATTACAGCTGGCCTTGTGATAATGGAAGAAAGAGCTAAAGGAGTAAAGCAATCAAAAATTTCACAGTCTGTGACGACAAAGTCCACATGTCCCATGACATCTAGTTTGGTCATAACATGAACATGGGTACCTCTTGCAACGTGATCAAAATTATAACTGAAATTCCAACAGTTGTAATGTAATAACTAGCTCAGGTTCTTTTTGACATGATTAACAAATTAAGCTAAGTAAAACAGTGGCAGTGATATAAGTTCCTCTGAAATTAATATTGACCAGATCAGCTATGCCAACTGGATGTTGAGGATAAAATGCAAAAATAAATCTGAGTTTGGTTATGCCAGTGTTATTATATTGTTCCCAGACTGTTGGCCATTTCTTTTGAAATTATTGGCTCTTAATGAATCTGTCACAAACAGATTCAGGTCAGTTTGTATCCAGATTATTGCACAGTGGCCATTAGGGGAAGCCAGCAGGCTGATAACCATGTAGAAATGAAAGCTGTATGAAATTTATAGGAGAGAACTCCGTGGAGAGGATTAGAATGGTTTAACAATCTGGTAACGAGCTGGGAAAATATTAGTGGAGTTTAAAGTAGGCCTGAGAAGCAAGAAATAAAAAAAGGGGGGGGGGATTTTGGCAGGGAGTGGGTCACACAGGCAATCTGTTCCTTTTGCCTAGATTTTTTTTTAAGGTTTTCTGAAAAGTGTCAGGGGAACTGTGGCAAGCCAACAGGCCCCAGGCCAATTTTCAGCTAAACATGTTGTTGTGTAAAATTGTAGTCAATTAATTTAAGACCTGCCAATTTCAACTGCAGAATGTTACAAGATTCTGTCAAATCCTTCCCAAGATGTAAAAGGGGAAAGTGGGAAGAAGAGAGCAAGTTAAAAGCATGGTGCAGTAAAAGTGTTTGGCAGCATTTTATTGTTAGAATGAGTAGCTAAGGATGGTTGGCCCCTATAAAGAGCTCAATCCTGCCCTTGTTGATTCTTAAGTCATTTGTTATAATATGTAAGAAAGGAAAGAAGAAAGGACTTGGGACTTCAGAACATTTTCACAAATAAGTTCCTTTACTTTGGAAAATCAATTTTGAATGTTGTTTGCAAAGGACAGCAAAGAAAAGATCCCATTTAAGAACAGATGTGCATTTTATTTGGTGCATTTCCCAACTTGTGTTGTATGTGGATTTCAAATCCTGGTATTCTCAGCTGTGGGAAATAAGGGTGTAGGATTTGTGACAGTATTTGAGGGAATTTGTTTTTTAAAAAAGTTGCATAGAGGACATCTTTAAATTAAGCCAAGATGATGGATTCATTGGTGACTTTAATTTGGTTGAGTAGAGTAGAGTATAGTAGAGTAGAGTAGAGTAGAGTAGAGTAGAGTAGAACAGAACAGAACAGAACAGAACAGAACAGAACAGAACAGAACAGAACAGAACAGAACAGAACTTTTTATTGGCCAAGTGTGATTGGACACACAATGAATTTGTCTTGGTGCATATGCTCTCAGTGTACATAAAAGAAAAGATACGTTCATCAAGAATCATAAGGTACAATACTTAATGATAGTCATGGGGTACAAATAAGCAATCAGGAAACAATATCAATATAAATAGTAAGGATACAAGCAACAAAATTATAGTCATAAAGTCATAAGTGAAAGGAGATGGGTGGTGGGAATGATGAGAAGATTAATAGTAGTGCAGACTTAGTAACTAGTTTGACAGTGCTGAGAGAATTATTTGTTTAGCAGAGTGATGGCATTCGGGAAAAAACTGTTCTTGTGTCTAGTTGTTCTGGTGTGCAGTGCTCTATAACATTGTTTTGAGGGTAGGAGTTGAAACAGTTTATGTCCAGGATGTGAAAATGTAAGGAATAGAGAGATTGGGCTGAGGTAGGTGTGAGTGGAGTTAACTGGAAAACTGGGAGCCAAGAAGCTTTACCAGATATTTGTAAAAAAGCTCAGCAAGAATTTCAGCTTGGAGGTGAAATTCAGAAAAGATGTCCAGTATTTATCTGGACAGAGTGAAGAATATCACCCCTCTTAGTTCCATGAAGTACTAGCTAAAAGGAGACTAAACTGAGGTGCGGGAGGAGATTATTGGCAGAATAATTGCAATAATCAAAATTATGAATTAGTACAATGTGTGTGCAAGTTCTGAAGAAGGAAGTTGTAAAATAATTTGTCCAATTTATATAATATATGCATTTGTTCAGTGAAATGGTTAGCTATTAGCAGTAATTTAGCTTATCACTATGCATAACATATGAATATTAACTTTTTAGTAACTGAAATATTTTTCTAGTTCTAGCACATTAATTCCATCCACTCTTACTTACTTTATCCCTTTCAAAACATTTATTGCAATGTGTATCAGAAAAGTTGGGCTTTTCTTTCACACCAGAGTTGTCACCATTCATTTTTATTTTTCAACACGTTTTCACCCTGAATTATCAATTCTGAATTTCTTATGCTTAGTCCTTATTTTACTTCTCTTTTAAAGCAATCTTCATTTAGTTGCTTCTGATTTTTACCATCTGTTACTCCCCTGAAAACAGGATTGCTAGTTAGCCTTACTTCTTTTCTCACATGGCAGAAAAGTGTAAATTCCAATATTATGCCATTGCCGATCTTGTAAAAAGATCAAAAGCCCCCAACCTTTTACAAAAGCTGTTTGTGTGAATGTAACGTAGGAACACGTTAAGATCCCACTTCTTTTTCATACAAAGGGAATAACAGTCTTTCAGACTTTTTCTTTGCACTGCTGACATGCAATTAAAATACTCAAGAGAGTATTTTGTTTCCCAGCTTGATTGTTAAATGTATTTCTGGGACTGATTCAGGAAGATTGTCAAGAGAAAAGAATACATGAAATACTACAGTGGTACATTTGGTGAATTAGTTCATTAGTTCTAAAATCATTTTGATGAAAAAATTATAAAATATATTAAGGACCGGGTAAAAAACAGTCTCTAAATCTAATGACTAATATTCACTCATTCACTCAATCGCTCTCCATCCATCCATCCATCCGTCCGTCCGTCCGTCCATCCATCCATCTTATATGATTCCTCAGCCATAGAAACAACTCTAGTCAACTTATACAAAATAATAACCCCAAGCTAATAGACTTATAAAAACATTATTTTGCAAGACATCAGGGACGGAAGAAACTCAATCATAGACATAAAATAGAACTACACTAGGAAATAGATCATACCTTTAATCAATATAGGGCCTGCTTGAGGAGACATTTTTAAAAAATATTTATTAAAGCACAAAGAGTTAGGGCCACGTGAGTTTCATGGGAGGTGTCATTCCATAGCTTCGCAACCGCAGAGAAGGCTGATTTCCAGGATCTCACAAAATGACATTGTTTTACAGCAGAGACTTGGAACATGCCAACTCTAACAGATCTTACATGCATGTATCCAGGTCTTAAGCTATGAAGGGGTCTATAGGCAACAACCAATGTCTTAAATTCCACTGGAAGCCCATTGGTAATGAGTGCAGCAGATGGTACATGGGCAAAATGATGAATACCCAACATGGTGTGTTGTTGTATTCTGGAATTTTGTAGTTTCTGAGTAGTTTTCAAGGGGTCCCTATATGTAGTGCATCAGAATAGTCAATTGGTCCCCATGGGGGATGATTAAATCAGGAATGATTGTGACTTATACACAGTCGGTCTATAAGACTGACCTATGCAAAGGCTATCCTGACTACAGATTCCACCTGTTTATTGACGGATAAATATAGGATAAGCCACATATTGCATACAAATTCCACCTGAGGAAGCATAATTCCATTGCAAACTAAGGACAATAAGCCCCTGGAACCAACGGTTCCTTGAATCCAAAGTCTTCAGTGTTTCAAGTGGATATTTTTCTAGCATAAAAAGCTAGAAAAGATCTCATAAAAAGATGATGGCAGGGTCAAACCTCCAGGCTTACTTTATGCAAGGTATGTAAGCTAAAAAGTTCCTTACCTTCATTTACAATATTATTTTAATATTTCTGAAGGCTACAGTGGTAGAATAGAGGAGACACGGAATAATTTGACATCATTCTGCATTTTTGGTAAAATTATTTTCAGCGCTATTAAAAAGGTAAATTGTAAAATATGTATATATCCTTAATCTTCTTTTTTCATGCTATTTCCTATCTGATTTAGCATAGTTCTGGACTTTTGCAAGGGGTTGTATGGAGGATGATTTTGAGTATTCTTATAATTCTGTTTTGTTTGACCACAGCCTTATATCATGAAGTGAGAGAAAAAGGGAACACCAGAATAATATTCAAGGGTTCTTTCTACCTTGCTGCTGTCAGCAGACTGCCACTGTTTTAGGAATATGTTTTGTAGAGTTTGTTGTATTATTTTTAACAGTTTAATGTAGCTTGCAAGATTCTTTTGTGAAAAGTACATGATTTTTACAATAGTAAAATGTAATACAAACTAAAATAAAAAAGAATAGAAAGTGAAAGATACAAAGGAGAAGAAAATTCCCTATAGAAAATAGAAAGAAAAGAAAGAATATAGTGAAGAGGGAAAAAAAAGATGTAACTTCCAAAGTAACTCACAAGAGTCACATGAATATAGAAAAATGTCTGTTTGAGACAGGCCTTAGAGACAGTTCTTCAGCTAATTACTGTATTTTTTGGAGTATAAGACATACCTGTGTATAAGATGCACCTTAATTTTTGGGGAGGAAAATAGGGAAAAAAATCTGCCTATCAGGTATTCATCTGGCTAGCATCCTTAGTCTGGTCAACTTCAGCATATTAGTTTGCTAGTTTTGGGCAGGTTTTTATCCTCTGGTTGGGGATAAAAACAGCTTTTAAAGCACAGCTGATTGTCAGAGAAAGAAGCCATTGGAAAAGCAGGCGAAGCGCAGAAGATTGCTTCACTTGTTACTGTCTCATTAGGGCTGAAAAAAAGCTTCAAATGCACAGCTGATTGTCGGAGGGAGCTCCAGTGAAGTTCAGAAGGGGTAAGAGAAGGCAGCAACTGTTCTGGGTAGGCATTTTGGGCACTGCGTGTCACATTTTAGGCCTCCAAACGAGTCACGTTTTTGGGTGGTGATTGGCGGCAATGTGCTTTTGCGATCCCTGAAGCCTTGAAGGGCTCTCAAATGGAGCATTTGGAGGCTGAAAACACAATGTGAGGAGCCCAAATACACAAACCATTGTTGGTGGCAATCTCTGCAGGCAGGAAGAGGATGTGTGGAAGCCAAAGGGTGGAGGTTGGTGGGTGGGCGAGGCTACATTCAGAGTATAAGATGCATCTAAATCGTCAGCCTCTTCTTTGGGGGGGGGGAGAGTGCATCTTATACTCTGAAAAATACAGTATGTAAGAATAAGCTCTAAATATTATTACAAAAAGAAAGCCAGCTTGTTCACCATCTGCCTAAGGCCTATGTTTTTTTTTTCCATTGGCTTTACTCTGTCAGCTCTGAAATACTTTGGCCTAAGACTTTAGTCTTAGCCATACTTCCCGAGAGGTATTTGGTACTTCTAAAGTACAATATGATTATTTCCAAATAAACGTGATTGCATTTGGACTGTCAGTATCCTAGTAGTTGGTGTTTTACCATGTCCATTTCTCCTGTTCTTTCAAAACGATTGTATTGCTGTAGTCCATTCAGAAGAGCACTACTTGTTAAGTCTTCACTGTGAGTATGAATGCGTCATTCCACGTTTCTATTTTCAAGTCTACTCCACTGTATAACACTATACACCCTAAGTTGTATAGTAGCTTTAATATACAGAAAGAAATTTGGGAACCTCCATATCACGCCATATTTTGGTTGTTCCTCCATTCATTTAATGCTGACTGGGAACAGCACGGATGACTCTGTGTTGAGGGGGTGGAGTTGGAAGGGGCACTTATAGTATTTATGATTCTGTATCCTCCTTGGCATACTTCCAGGATCTCCCTAGTAGACGTTCAACTGCAGCATGCTGAAACTGTTCTTGCGTAGGTGTGCTTGATTTTTCTCTCCAGTTTTCTGGTGGAGAATGAACAGTGCTAGAATAGAACCTGATAGAAAGCACTCTAATTACAGCTGAGCTGATTTTCTTTAACAGTTGCCAAATCAACTTCAAGGAGAAGATACAGTTGAATTCGGGGCTCTTCTCTTCGTTGTTATAACCAGAAAGATTTGTGCAAAGAATCTTTATTATGTATTATGTATGTATTTTGTGTTTTAAATGTGTATTCCAAACCTGGCTGCAATTCCTCATTCAGTCCTGATTAATGATTTAGCAATACTTCGGGAGAGAAACAGACCTTATATAAAAGTTTAGAGTAGTTGAATATGAATTCTTGTACACCTCCATACATGCTAGGTGAAACATCTTGGCTACAGTAAATTGTGCTTGTAAAATATATCTGTGCACACCTTGGTATGCAAATGCATTTCTCCAGCATGTCTGATGAGTAATCTCCCTTGACCTCATCAGTAGTGTGTTAATATTTTACAAGAACATAACAGCAAGTTGTAAAGCAAACCGCAAATACAATCTCACACACAATTAAAAAAAACAACACCGTGGAACCCATCATTATCTTTGTATTAAAGTAGTTAAAAAATTCTGGACACATCATGCCATTTGAATGCAGGCAACTGTTCTGTGGCAGTGAACACAAGTTTAGCACAGGTTGTATACATCCTAAGTTCTATGATTTATTTATATTTATTTATTATTTGTCAAACACGTAAGATAAAAGATATAAGTATAAAAATGATTATGAATACTGGAAGCTATCATGCAGGAAATTTATAGTTCTAGCCTAGGCAATTGGAGTTAGGAAAAAGACATTTCACTATTGTTTCCATGGGCTTTTACATTGTTCTGAGCCATCAGAATTATTATTAAGTGTTGTTATATTATTAATGTTGGTATATTCTTGATTTGTCCCTCCAGTCCATCAGGCTGTTGTGTCCTCCTGAACAAGAAGGACTAACTAATTTGCTTTTTTTTTTTAGCTGGGATCTTGTCTGAAGGAGGCCTGAGGTTCAGCATCTACATATGTGATATTCTTGTTACAATCAAATAATTACAATTTCTTTCTATATGATTGAATACTGTTGAGTGTTTAAAGGAAGATTGATATAGTATCATACACTGTTTTGTTCTAGAAGCCCTGTACTGAAAACCTAAGTGGAAAGAACCAGGACTTTTGGCTGGTTTTGAGCTTTTCTTTACTATATTTATTTCATTTAAAACTTTTACTAAAATTGATTTGTAGTTATTTATGTGTTTCAGTTTGAACTAGGATTTGGGCTAGGATTATAAAATCTAGGATACAAACAAATCTGGCTGATTTCTATATGGTGATAAAAGAAAAAAAGAAAATGCACCTGGCTTTTTATATTTGTGTGTGTGTGTGTGTGTGTGTGTGTGTGTGGGCAGGTTGTATGTGATGCCACTTATTATTTATTTATTTATTTATTATTGTGATTTATATGCCGCCATTCTCCCTGAGGACTCAGGGCGGCTTACATACAACAGTCATAAATACAAACCACAGTAAAACCAAATTAAAATGAATTAAAATCCCCATTAAAATCATTCTAAAAAGGAAACTATACAATCCCACGATCAAAATATTGTTGGAACAGCCACGTCTTTAATCCACGGTGAAAGGAGAGGAGGTCGGGGGCCGTCCTGAGGTCGGTGGGCAGACTATTCCAGAGGGTCGGGGCTCCGACAGAGAAAGCCCTCCCCCTGGGGGCCGCCAGCCGACATTGTTTGGCTGACAGCACCCGGAGGAGGCCAACTCTGTGGGAGTGTACCGGACGATGGGAGAAAGGCAAGAGATGATCCTGTAAGTACCTCGGGTCTAAGCCATGTAGGGCTTTATAGGTAAGAACCAGCACCTTGAAACGGACCCGGAGAGCAACCGGTAGCCAGTGCAGCCCGCGCAGGAGGGGTATAACACGGGAGTAACGAGGGCCCCCCATAACAACCCACGCGGCCACGTTTTGGACTAACTGGAGTCTCCGGATACGTCCCAAGGGCAGCCCCATGTAGAGGGCGTTACAATAATCCAACCAAGAAGTAACAAGGGCATGAATGACTGTGGCGAGGGCATCTCGGTCCAGGAAAGGGCGCAACTGGCGCACAAGACGTACTTGTGCGAAGGCCCCCCTGGTTACAGCCGTCAGATGGTCATTCAAGGATAGCCGAGAATCCAGGAGGACACCCAGATTGCGAACCCTATCAGATGGGGAAAGAGTCTCCCCACCAATCACTAGAGATGGTATCTCAGGATCCCGAGATGCCGGCAGCCACAGCCACTCAGTCTTGGAGAGGTTCAGTCTGAGCCTGTTCTTACCCATCCAAACCCGCACCGCCTCCAGGCAGCGGGACATCACGGAAAGGGCATCCCCAGGGTGGCCCGGGGTGGAGATGTAAAGCTGGGTATCATCCGCATATTGGTGATACCTCACCCCAAAGCCATGAATGATCTCACCAGCGGCTTCATGTAGATGTTAAAGAGCAGGGGGGAGAGAACCGATCCCTGAGGCACCCCACAAGTGAGAGGCCTCTGGGAGGATCTCTGACCCCCCGCCAATACATACTGCGAGTGGCCCGAGAGGTAGGAGAGAACCACTGCAACACAGTGCCTCCTATCCCCAACCCCCTGAGTCGCTGCAGTAGGATACTATGGTCGATGGTATCGAAAGCCACTGAGAGGTCAAGAAGGACCAGGATGGAGGAACAAATCCCATCACGGGCCCGCCAGAGATCATTCACTACCGGCGACCAATGCCATTTCCATGCTGTGGCCGCGCCTGAAGCCAGATTGGTAAGGATCCAGGTAGTCCGTTTCCTCCAGGAAATGAGGGAATTGCTGTGCCACCACGGTCTCAACAACCTTCACTAAGAAGTGAAGGTTGGAGACAGGACGGTAGTTGTTAAGTGAGTCTGGATCCAGGTTAGGCTTCTTAAGAAGAGGTCGTACCACCGCCTCTTTTAATAAGGCGGGGACAAAACCCTCCCTCAGCGAAGCATTAACAACTGCCTGGATCCAGTCTCCAGTCACCTCTCTGGCTGCAGAAACCGGTCCAAAACACACGTGGAGCCCCCATCTGACCCATAATCCTGTCCACTTCATCCAACGAAACAGGCTCAAACTCCACCCAGAAGACTTCACCAAGACTAGCCCCAGTCTCCTCAGTGGATTCTGCCCAGTCGGAGTCCAGCTCAGTCCAAATTAGAGCGATTTTATCTTGCAGCAACTGTGAAAAATCCTCAGCTCAACCCTGCAAGGGGTCATCCCTCGCTCCCTGATTCAGGAGGGAGCAGGTTACCCTAAACAGGGCGGCTGGGCAGTTTTCTGCAGATGCAATGAGAGCAGCGAAATACTGACTTTTTGCTGCTTCCATCGCCACAAAGATAAGACCTAATGAAGGTTCTTAACTGTGTTTGGTCAGATTCAGCTTGGGAGGACCTCCAACCACCCTCCAGGCGTCTTTTCCAACGCTTCATTTCCCTGAGCTCCATGGTGAGCCATGGAGCCACCCGGGATCTGCACCGGATCAGAAGCCGCATAGGCGCGATTCGATCCAGGGCCCCTACCGCAGACTGCTCCCAGGCCGCCACTAGGGCCTCGGAGGAATCGTAGGTTAAGGAGGCGAAAAATGACCCAAGCTCCATCAGGAACCTTTCGGTTCCATCTGGTGTCTGGGGCAGAACCAGCTCACCGGTTCCGCAACCCAGTGACTGGGTAAGGCAATAGGAAAGTCTAGCCTAAGGAGGGAATGATCGGTCTATGACAGGGGGTTAATAGATAAAGACCCCACCCCCCGATCATTTATCCACTGCCTAGAGAGAAAAATCAGGTCGAGTGTATGTCCTCCATTGTGAGTTGAGGCCTGTACAATCTGAGTTAGGTCCATGGCCACCATGGAGGCCATGAACTCTCGCACCAGCTCAGATGTCTCCCCGGCTGAAAGCAGGTTGAAGTCTCCAACAACCAAGAGGTTGGGGAGTTCCACCGCCAGCTCGGCCAAGACATCTAGCAGTGCGGGCAGGGCTGCGGCTATGCAGCTGGGTGATAGGTACGTAACCAACAAACCCGACTGAACTCAGAAGGAGTGATTCACACCCGCCTATCTGAGGGACAGTGACCTTCCTAGAACTGAGACTTTCCTTAATCACTACTGCCACTCCCCCCCCTCCCCTGGAGTTGTGGCTGATGGAGTACCTGAAAACCTGGGGGACATAAATCGGAGAGGGGAACATCTCCCTCCATCCTGAACCAGGTTTTGGTGATACAAGCCAGGTCCGCATCCTCCTCGTCAATTAAATCCCGGACGAGGAGGGCCTTGTTTGCCACGGACCTGGCATTCAGGTACAACAGCCGTAGTCCAGGGGACCGCACTCCGTCCCCACCCCAAACTTAGAGATTGATCAGATTTTTTTCCAATCAAGTGTGGTAGATCTAATTTGGCTATTTTGCTTACATACTGTAAACTTTGGAATAATTACTGTATGGGCAGTGGTGGGATTCAAGTAATTTAACAACCGGTTTGCTGCCCTAATGATTTATTTCAACAACCAGTTTGCCAAACTGCTCAGAAAGTTAACAACCGGTTCTCCTGAAGTGGTGTGAACTGGCTTAATCCCACCACTGTGTATGGTTGTATTTTGTTGTGTCCATTAATTATTGTAATTTTGTTTTTTGTCAATCAGTAATAGATTTACCAATATTGGCCAAATACCCATGTATTAAAAATGTGTACAATTTGAAGTGAACCCTGTGTCTGCAAACATTATGACAATGACAAGAAGCTATAAAAACTCCCAAAGTGATATAGCTTTGTCAATTGCATAGCTGAATATATATGTCCTACATATTTTATACATGTTCTGCAGCAAATTCAAGTCAGCCATATTTGTACATTTCAGCTTTCTTTGTAGTTGAATTTTCCCTTCTGTTTGTTGATAGTCTACAAATATTTTTTTCCCTTTTCCTGTTCTTGGCTTTGCTAACTTAAGCAACTTGGACTGTGTTCAAGGAGAGTTCCTTGAATCAGGCAGACATGTCTGGTGTGGAGTGCTTTGTTCTCTGTAGCACATGCTGCTTGCATTATCCAGTGTTAATATTGAAGAATAGATAGGTGTGGGTGAATGACATTCATATTGAATTCCTGCTTCAGATTGTGGAAGCGAGAAGAGACTAGAATAGATTTGTGGGCATTATATGATTCTAAGTACACAGAGTGGGGCAAAGGGACTGGTTTAGAGACTTACTAAACATACATTTATATCCAATCTTGTTTTGTCTGTCCTCGTGCAGAGAATAAATATTAGCAGTCTGTCTGGAGAAAAGCAAGATTGATAGTAGATGTGTGGATACCTATATTCTTTGTCTTGCATAATTCATTCAAGCATGACTCAGCTGTGACTGAGGTGAATTGGGGACTGCCACCATTCTTCTATCAGCTGTGTTGAATTCATTCTGAATGTTGCAGACCTCAGTACTTCATTCTTTTCTTAAAGACTGAAGGTGTGTGCTACATTTTTTTCTGTGTATTTTTTAAAAAACTCTATTTTAGTTATTTTAGTTGATTCCAAAAAAGGTCCCAGTTTGGCCCTTGGGGAACTTATGAATTACTGCATTGCATGGATAACTGTGCATTTTTAAAGCATGCTTTCTAATTATAAACAATCTCTCTGATATGAGATGTGATTAGGATTCTTTATTCTACTTGCATTAGCTACTTTAACCTTGTCGAAGTAATTATGTCTCATTTAAAATTCTGATTTATTTATCTGAGAATTATTCTATGGTTGTGTCTGTTATTATTTGGAAAGGATACCTTAGGAAAATTGCTTTAAGATAATTCTGTTTCTGTTTCATTAATATTTTAAAGGCTTGTGTGTAGACATTTTAAAGATATTCTTAAAGTTACAAGCGATGTGTTATTTCTAAAATAAAGGTTAATATATTAACAAAGTGTTTCTCAGCATGATTGAGGTCAGCTCTTCCACCATCCTCTCTCTAATAAACATATGTACTGTTGCTGTATTATTAGAACAACACTAAGTAATCTTCAATTTAGTTAAAATTTTGGTTGTGTGTCACAATTAGTCCATTTTTCTGCAAATTGTATTTTATGCATTTTAAAATGCCTGAAAAACTAATGGAGTAGATGTTTGATATAGCTTCTTCTTTAGTAAAGGATTAATTCCATTGGTTTGTGAAACTAATCAAAGAAGCTGTTATGAAAAGTAAAGTAAAACCACCCCTTGAAAAGGATGGAGCAAGAACGTCAAAATAATTTAAATTGTTGTTTTGTGATGGTGTATTTTTAAATAAATACTTAAACTATATAATTTAAAGCAAGACAGGAATGTTATTGATTTAATCTATTTATATAGTTGCCCATCTCAGTACATTACCCTGCATGGCTCACAACATTAAAACAAAAACATATATTTAAAATTATTATAAATTACTGAATTTTGTCAGCAAATGTCCAGGTTTTTCCTGTTTTGTATTCCATCTTCAGTTTCTAACATTTTTGGTAGCCAACTACAATCATGGTCTGATTTAATTATCAATCCAGTCCCCTTGAGATGTCCATAATGATGGGAAACACTAAGAAAGTGAAGATCCGGTATCAACATGGTAGATTTACTTGATAACAATAGCAATGAACGCACCACTGAATGTATCCTAAAACAACAACAACAACAAAAAATCACCATGTTGAGGACAGTTCATCGTGAAGAAAGTCTGCCTGCGTGGCCAGTAAGAATTGATAGTAAAACTAAAATGACTAGGTACCTACCCATCTTTGATTTATTTTGGAAAAAAAACAAACCCAACCTAAATATTGTTAAATATTAAATGGGAAAGTACAAGAACTATAGACTTCATTGAAAAGTAAAAGAAAAAAAGGGTTTGCAAGAGCAAACCTTTCTGGACTGTTGCCAAGAAAGCTACATGAAACTTGACTCAAAGGAAACTTTCCTTTAACACTAGAATGTATTTCAATGAGGCTTCTAGGGAGATAGTTTCCTTATAGAGTTGGATTATCTGTTAATCTAATTTTTTATTAGAAACTGTCCAGATTTTCAGAAAAATGAGGGCCTTTCTGATTTCTATCTACAAAACATAGGACTTAAAGCTGATAGCATTTGTTTTCAGAATATGTGTGGCCCCTTCAAAACCTGATTAGGACAGTGCATTTGTTAGGAGGTTTGCCATATCTCTAAATCAGGTATGGCTGGCTAGGGAATTCTGGAAGTTGAAGTCCACAGGTCTTAAAGTGGCCAAGATTGAACACCTCTTCTTTAAATGGTCACTGACTTTTACCTAGGGGAAATTTTTCAAGCTCTGAAGAACTGCAAGGGAGCAATAATACTAAGGAAATGGAGATGGCAATTATTGAAGGAACTCCATTTTTTCTCCTCCTCCTCCTAGTATTGTCTAGTAAATTGGTCATATGGATGGATTGAGTTAGTTGACTGGCATAGTTTATCACCAATAAAATTTTGGGCTACTTAAATGAGTCAGTTTTGCAGATTATAGAATTTGCATGATATTTTTTTCCTCTTTCCAGTAATTATGAATAGGATCAGTAATTCTACAGAAAGTTCACAGGGCCCAGCTTGGTAATTACTTGATTTTAGTACTATTAACACTGACGATTAAGTGAATCCTATACTTGGATAAGTGTGATACATCAATAATGTGGAATAATACATAATGTGATGGGGAAATTAGGGGGAGGCACAATAATCTCTATGAAATGTTTTAGAAGCTGCATGAACCATTCTTATGCTCATATTAGGCATTCTTGATTGGTGCATTAAACTGTCTCTTCAATTGGAAATGCTTAGAGGAATATAACAATTTTAACCCATGTGACCCAGTACACGCAAAGTTCTTGGATAGAAGAGTTTTAACCCTGCTTCCTCCCAATATTTGCTTGATGTTAATAGCAGCTGAGAAACAAGGATCGGTTTTTCACCCCTCAACTAATGACTGGTAGGGCAGAGTGGAAAATGGAATGTTGCTCCTATGACACAACCTCTTGCTTTACAAGTGACTTAAAGTATAGTGTAATTCCAAAAAGGTTTTGTCTTGTTTTGTAGCTGAGAAGCACTTACAAAAGGGCAATGTACTGGTATATTTTTAGAAAAAACAGTTAGTGAATCCATGCTAGGAAATTTGAAGAACAAACAGAAGAATACTTTATTCTATTTTACTAATACCATATTAAGCAGAGAAAAACTGGAGCTGCAATATGAATTGTTGTAACCTTAGACATATGTGGAGTACTATTCACCATCCTTTCTTCAAGAGGAAAAATGTTTATGTGATGATGTTCAAGTAATTAGAAATTGCAGATCTGTCTGTCTGTCTGATCTATCTGATCTCTCTCTCTCTCTCTCTCTCTCTCTCTCTCTCTCTCTCTCTCTCTCTCTCTCTCTCTCTCTCTCTTCTATCTATCTATCTATCTATCTATCTATCTATCTATCTACCTACCTACCTACCTACCTACCTACCTACCTATCTAGTTTAGACATAGTAGTCCTCAATTTACAACTACAGTTGGAAATGGAATTTCTGTTGTAAGTTGTCACGTTTGTAAGTCAAGTCAGACCTGATTTTATGACAATTTTTACGGCACTCATTAAATGAATCACTACAGTTATGTAAATCACATAGTTGTTTAGTGAATCCAGCTTCCCTGATTGGTGTTTTTTGCTGGAAATCAGCAAAGAAATTTGCAAATCATGGCTATACCCTTGCAGGATATAAATATGAGCCAGTTGCCAAATATCTGAATTGTGACTGCATGACTGTAGGGTGGTGCATGATTGTAAGTGTGAGTGCAGATTTAAGTCACAAATACAAACCCCTGGCAAAGTTTCCTAAGACCATTGTAACTTATATCGATAAATGAATGGTCATAAGTCAATGGCTACCTATAGCTGTCCATCTTACAAAATAATGACTTGATTCTGGGTGGCATACAACAAGGTTAAAAGAAGTTTATAAACAACTATTACTATTATTATTATTATTATTATTATTATTATTATTTTTGCTTGGTCACACACTCAAACAGATGTTCTGTCTGGATTTATCCCTTTGAATAAACTTCAGAAGAATGGGTTATTATCAGACAAAGAACTCTTGGAGAAATTGATTTGCTGCATCACTTGCTTGCTATTCATTCTGTTCTGAAAAAACTGTCACATAATGAAGTTCTGTGGAGGAAAAGCAGATGTAAATAAAATAAGTAATTATTATAAAATACTTACTGGTTTGGAAAATTAGAAAAGATGTTTTGAAGAGCTTCTCTGTTGTTTCAGTGTTAACTGTTCCTGATAAAGTGACTAGTTTGAATGAAGGTGTGTGAAGGCACATGTAGGCACCCTTCATCTCCAATCAGGAACTGAATTATTAATGATGACCATATATTACCATTCAGTAAACTCAAAACATTTGCAAGACATAGTCCTATACAACATCTAAATTTGTTGTCCTACCCTGTTTCCCCAAAAATAAGACCTCCCCGGATAATAAGCCCAATTGGGCGCATGCACTAAAATAAGCCCTCCCCGAAAATATTTAAATGCATGCGCATCCAATCCCTGCCATTTCCTCAGGTTAAGGTTAGGGAGACAGAGCTGAAAATCAGGTAAGATGGCAAGAGGAGCCCCGTCTTGCTCCACACGCCCCAAAATAATAAGACTTCCTCGAAAATAAAGCCAAGCGCTTATTTTGGGGTTCAAAAAAAAATAAGACAGGGTCTTATTTTCGGGGAAACATGGTATACAGCATCAAAACAATTTTTGGGAAGCACTTAAGGTGCAACTTTTGTTTTCAATTGTACAAAATGAAAGTTACTTTTGGGCTGATATGCTTGAAAGTGCACTATAAGTGATCGTAACTATAGACTCATTCTCACTACTACGGGGTACATATATCAGGTTAAGTCTTGAAAGCAGAAGATACTATAAAGTGATAAGGCTGAACCCACTGTCTAGCAAACCCTCACACATTTCTAATATGTTTAATTAAAAATCAAATCAACCCAAAGATTCTGTATGTGATTCTTAATCAGTTTGAAGTCTCCAGGAGAATAACGTAATTATACCAGTCATTTAGTTATAGTAATTAAAACTTTAATTAACATCACTTCTAGCCTGTAGCTTCCCTAAACAGGACAGAGATTTGAGTGCTTCATTCTTTGTACCCTTCGAATCTGCCAAGACCACTTAGGCCTTTTTGCTACTGGAGTCAAAGGAACAATTTCAGTTTAGTTGCTTCCCCCTGCCTTCCCTTGTGTTAGTTTTAAAATCACAAGACTGCTTGGAGAAATTATGTAAATACTCTTTTTTTAAAAAATCTCTTTGCATGGCAACTATATTTTAGTCAGATTCATTTCTGATTCCTTTATTTAACTGTTGGATTGGCAGAAGTTACTTTGTATACCAGAGAATTTATTTCAAAAATGTTTTTGGGACAAAATCACAGATTTAATAAGCTTAATGGAGGGATATTATTTTAGAGGTCTCTTAGTTCCATAGTGTTCTGTAAAAGACTCAGTGGTGCCAAAGCATATATTTTGAAATGCTCTGTCTAGTCACTTCAATGTCTTTGTTCCGTTCTGTAGAATCCAAATATAAACATGTTTGTATCTTCAGAAGTCTAAATCTGTCACACAAGTGTTTAGAAATGTTCCATTAATGGTTAGCTGTTCGTTAAAGGTATGCATTGAGAAATATTTAGAAAATGTTTTAAAAAATGGCTTTAATTTGGGACCTTAAGTAATGGAACTAGGAATCTGAAGAAATAAGTAATAATAATAAATAAAATAAATAAATAAATAAAAAAATAAATAAATAAAGTAATAATAATAAAAAAAAAGGATACAGCTTCCAATGACAGACTTTCAGGCTTTTAATCACCTGCCTTGATCAAAATGCTGAACCTGGGGTGGCATATGTTTCATAAAGCTTTTTCACAGAGGGAAGATAATTGTCCAAATGCCTTCATTTTTACTACCCCTCTCTTCTTTCATTTGTGCTATGCAATTTGACGGCAAAAGCAGCTGAAGCCTAGAATAGGCAGTCATAAAACAAACTGCCTACCAGAATAGTTTATATAATCTGAATCCAGAATAATCCATTAGAATTGGTGACATCAAAATTATAACTGTTGCTCACATAACTATTAATTATGTAGTCTGAGGCAAGGAGAGAAATAGCCATTTAAAAGTATTATTCCAAATGCATTTACTTATTTGTTCCTGTCTTAAAATTTGGCCTAAAGGTGTTCAGTATAAATGTAAATTAAAAGATTTCATTCTTGGCTAGCTAACTCTTTCTGTTGGAACTTCAGCAAGGGTTTCAGAAAAGGAGGGGAAAGGCAAGTTTCAGTGACATAAAATGTTTTCTGGCTTCTACCTCCTCAACTAATTTATTGATAAAAGTGTGGGATGTATATTAAAAATGAAAAGATGGAAAGAAGGTGGAAAATCAAGGATGTGAATATATGTATGTGTGTGTGCAAATAGGGAAAGGAGTTGGGAGTTTAGCCTGATTAAAAATCCTGCCTGAAGCATGTGTTCAGAACTAATTTGCTTCTGCATACTAAATGTGTATAATTTTTCAGACTGTAGTTGTTTAGAGGTGATGGGAAAGAACTTTGCCTATATCCAAATGCATTTTTCTTCCATATTCAGGAATTGGCCAAGATTTGGAAACAGACTGTTGGGCTTCCTTACTGAAGTCTTAGTACAAATTGTCAGGGGAAGAGAGAAGAACAGGGAATTATTGTGGGTGGAAAATAGCCTGTTTTAATATTTTCTGGATAGAAGAAGGAAATTGAGAAATGGATTGTGTGGAAAGAAACAGAATTATATGTTTTTTAGTTGTAGTGTGCTAGCAGTGTAGGTTGATTTATTACTTATTTTCTAAAAAAAAAACCACACACTTGAGATTTTTCTGTGTGAAAAACATGCTGGCACCCTGAAAACTTTGTCTTTCAATTCAAAGTATGTAGGGAAGGAGTAAAGTACAATTGTTTAGCAGTGAGAAAAAATGAGAGGAAAACACTAATCAGTAATTTTTCTGCTTAAGAATTCCAGCCATTATGTTCACTTAGCCAGTTAAAATAGTATAAGAAAGTATAAGTTTGTTGTTGTTAGTTGTGAAGTCGTGTCCAACCTGTCACAATCCCATGGACAATGTTCCTCTAGGCTTTCCTGTCCTCTACCATCTCTGGAATCCATTTAAGATGAAAAGTATAAATAGTATAAGAAAATAGTATATTTTATTATATCATAATAGTGACCTTTAGATATTCTTTATTTCTAAATTGAAACAATGAGTTTCTGGATAAGTTAACCATTATATAATCAAAATATTACAGATAGTCCTCATGACCTTTTTTAAAATTAACCCTTAAAAATTATGGTGCAGAACCTTGGGGTCACATGATCAAACTCCAGGCACTTGGCATCTTGCCTGCACTTATGACAACAGGGACGCTTTAACTCCTGCCACCTGTCTATCTCCCCTCCCTCTATGCCTTTTTGGCCACCACTGCCCTGCGCTTCATTGCCCCAGCTTGCCTTCTTTATCTTTCTGCTTCCACTGCTGAGAAGGCATGGCTGGGCTAGGCTGCTGGGCTGGGGTTTGCATTGTGAAAAAAATAAAATAAATCCAAAAACAGCTTGAGAACTGCAGCACGCTAAAAAGCCCCTTGCAAAGATGTTTGGGTTGGGGCTTCACAAGTCTTTTTTTGATACTCACTCACAGCTTGGGCTACATTTGACTGTTATCCATAGCACAAAGCTCATCCTCAGCCTGGCTCATCAGCAGGAGATAGAGGCAATCCCTTATCTTATTAAGGTTCCAGGCTGGAGGAACCAGTTCAGAATGTCTTGCATTGGGATCAGTTAATAGCCCAGAATTCTCAGTTAAGAACTGGAAAGGCCTAGGATTGCAGTTGGTAAGCAATTCAGTCAGGGGTGGGTTCTACTTATCTTTACTACTGGTTCGCAATGGGTCACATGCGCGTGCACGCTTCACTCGCCCGCACGCATGCTCTTCTGCGCAAGCGCAGAGCCTCTGCACATGCGCAGCAGCATTTTCATGATGTCAGGATCAGTGGGCGGAGCCTCCCACCGGTTTTACTACTGGTTTTATAGAACCGGTGCGAACCGGGGGCAACTCACCACTGAATGCGGTCATAAAGTAACTGACTTTATGACTGCATTACTTAGTGACAGAAATTCCAGGCCCGATTTTGGTTGTAAATTGAGGATTACCTGTATCATTTTTTAAATTTTTCTTTTATCATTTTTACCGGTATGGATATTTATTTAAAATTGGGCATTAATTCATTGATTGGTTTTGAAATAGTGATTTATTATTGTGGCACATTTTTCTTCAGCTGTAAGCTGAAATTGCATTTATTCATTTATGGATTCTGCTCTGCCTTTCCCTCTAATAAGTGGAGTGGGTAACAATAATTTTGTTTTAAAAAAAGCCAATTTAAAGTGTAGTTTCGAATGCAGTCAGAATATCAACTGAACTACTAACAGAGCAAATAGCATCTCCTTATCAAATCTTCTATACCTAAAGATTGCTTAAATGAATGTGGTTTGCATGCTTGTAGGTAAAAAGCAGAGGGAAAGTGAATCTGATCTTGCCTGGCAGGGAGTTACTAAACTTAGGAGCAACCACTGAGAGGGTCTCTCTCCCCTAATTGTGGCCATTGACAAGCTAAGGTTCAATCTTGCCAGTGGTGGGTTTCAAATTTTTTTACTACCGGTTCTGTGGGGGTGGCTTGGTGGGCGTGGCAGGGGAAGTATACTGTAAAATCTCCATTCCCTCCCCACTCCAGGGGAAGGTTACTGAAAATCCCCATTTCCTCCTGATCAGCTGGGACTCAGGAGGCAGAGAATAGATGGGGGCAGGGGCAGTCAGAGGTGGTATTTACCGGTTCTCCAAACTACTTAAAATTTCCACTACCAGTTCTCCAGAACTGGTCAGAACCTGCTGAAACCCACTTCTGAATCTTGCCAATTAAGTAAACTTTCTTTCTCATTAGGCGATCTTGAGCAGACTGTGGATGTAATCCACATTATGTACATTTGTGCTGTGATGTACTATGTGGCAAATGGTTTACCAATTTATACAGCAGTAGAAATAATGGATTATATATTCATGTGACATGTTCCATTACTTTAAACACATTTGCAGAACGTGGAATGAGATTTCTAACAGGTAGATAGTTTGGAAAGCTAGAAAGTCAGGAAGAATATGCTAAGTTGCAATGTAATATTTTGTTTAAGAACATAGTGGCTAATTGTGACAACTAAGCAGGATTCAATGCAAAAGCTCTGGAGTTTTTTTTTTTGAAGATCAATTATAATTTCTTTCATTGGCTGTCCAGTGCTGTAGATTTACAGTGCATTGTGCAATTGTGAAACAGCACTTTGACTGCCTAAAGATAGGAGCAATCCAAGGGCTGTGGTCATTCTTTATCCCAAATCTAAAACTATTCCTTCTACTGCTAAAGCTGCAAAGATCAATTTATATTATCCAACTTTTACTTGGCATTAAAATCCTGCCTGTGTACAATTTTCAAACATTTAATGTGATTTGATGATTAATTAAGGGTTAATAAGTTAGCGACAGTTAAGAGCCCATCAGGCCAATATGATGATTATTAAAATGCTTTAATATTTTTTCCCTAGCTATGTTGCTTGAGTGGTGTTTATGAAGAGGGTGATAAATTGAAAGGGGCTTTAATTTCATTCTGTTCTACTTGCTACAACCTTCTGTTCAGTAATTAACACTAGAGGTTTTCTCAGCATAAACACTTCCCCGCAGGATTTTCTGCTTTAACTGACCTTCTGAAATCTAGAAACTGTATATGCGGTGGATATCCTGCATTACTTCCAGAGGTTTGCAACAAAGATTTAATCAAAGGTAAAATTAACCATGGGACTACTTCCCTTATCAGATGGTTAATAACTGTGAAATTTCTTTCCTCTGGAAGGCTGAAAAACTCTGAGTATCTTGCTAAATTTTAATAACTGAAGTTGAGCCTGAAAAAGCTTTTAAAATTAGTTTTCACTCTTTTACTCTCTTTCTGATAAAAAGTTCAAAGTGGTATCCCTTTGTACATTTACTCAAGAATAAGTCCATTGAATTTAAAGAGACTGTTTCTGAGAAAATGTCATAAAATTGAGCTGCATACTTGTTTTATCGTAGCCTAATTAGAACATGCTGAAAATGTAAGCATGAAAATTAAGATGTGAATAAAATTTGATATTGTGAATTGAGTAATAGATCAATTTGTTTGGGGACAGTAAACCACAGTTAATTTTAGACATAAAGCTTGTAAATGTGCCTTACTATCTGTTCATTGTGATTCATTTTTTATATGGGGTTACCTATATTATGTTGAGGTGGTACTCCTAATGCTTAAATCTCTAACAATCCATAGAGGTGCAAAATCAGAACACCTTAAAAGGGAAACAAAACAGGAATTGGCCAAGTAAATTGTGATTACTTTGCTTTTCTTTTAAGACTGATTCTGGTTTATTTTTAGTTTTCAATAAAGCAAACAGTTTATTATGAATTTATGAATGCAGATTTATGAATTCCTTATGTGCTCATTGTTTTAAATTTGGGATTGTCCTCTATGTTCATCAATTCGCTGTTTTTACTTTCTTGCCAATGTTTTTGAGTACATATTTTATGTATAGTTTTACTGCCTTTCACTATTAATAATCATTTTCAGTGTGTTGGAAAACATAATACATTTGTTTTTAATTTCACAAGTTCAGACAATTCACTTTAATCCTCATATGTTCTTAACAAATAAAATATGAGGATTCCATTATCATATGGAAAGCAATGCAAAGTAGTGATAATGGCATTATTTCCATTTAATGTATAAGTAACAGAAAGGGGGATTTTGTTAACTCTGATAGAGTTCTAAATAATTGTATAGGAATGTAGAGTATGTAGAATGTGCATGTATAAATGTATACACATACGTCTTTCAGTTTTCCTGAACTTGGAATCCCTCAGATATAGATGGAATTGTAACATATCGAAAGGGATTATGGGATGATTTATCTATATGTCTGTGCTTATTTATTCACACTGGTGTAATGTCTGACATAAGGAATCTTCATGAGAACAGAAACAGTACCCTATTGGATCAGACCTCTGACCTGTCTAGTCCAGCAGTCTATTCTCACAGTTGCCAATTAATTGCACAAGGAAGCCTCCCAGTAGATGTCTCTCCATGACACATAGGGCTCCAGTGACCTTTATATTGTGAGTCATTTAACTTCAGAAGTTACTTGGTTCGTGCTGCTCCAGAGGAAATGCAGTGAACTGTATTTGCTGTGTTGTTTCCCCCCCTATATTTGCGGTGCAACCAGCTTTCTATTGATGGGAGGTTACACTTTCTGTCTCCTAGGATTCCTCTCTCTTCCTAAAGCATAGGTGATGTGAAGCCTTGCTTCCATTCCCCCATTGCTTTCTGGCTGGTCCAAAGGCTAGTCCTTTAGATCATGACTGATTGACTTTTTCCTCATTCCCCTGCTTTTTAGGAAGGAAACTATAGAAAATGTAAGTATTTTTTTTTTAAAAGTTCTTTGTATCAAGTACAGTGGTGGTATTCTGCTGGTTCTAACCGGTTTGGGTGAAACGGTAGTGGTGGCGGTGGCAGGAGGCTCCACCCTCCCGCCTGGATGTCATCACATTGCGTTTTTGATGTTCTGCGCATGCGCAGAAGGTCTTACACATGGGGTGAGGTAGGAGTGCGAGCAAAGCATGCTTGTACGCTTACATTTGCGAACCGGTAATGAAGGTAAGTGAATACCACCACTGATCAGATAGTTATCATTTTTTATTTCTCTCCAGCTGCATCTAGAAAGAGTCTTAGCTTAGTGGTTCCCCAACCTTTCTGGCTTTGAGGACGGCGGGTGGGGAGAAGAGGGAATAGTTCACTGAGAGTGGTGGGTGAGTGAATATGCACGCAGCTCCATTTGCATGAGTGTTGGGCAAGTGTTGGGTACAAGTATTGGCCGTTTACACAAATGGAGGTTTGTGCATGTGCGCTCACCCGCTGCTTCTCCAAATGGAGTTATGAGCACACTTGCCCACCACTTCCGCAGCCTAGTTCCCAATGGCCAGTAGTGGGCCGCAGCCCGTAGGGGTTAGGGACCCCTGTTGATTCATGCAGGAGACTGTAAAAATACTCACAGAGCCCCCATATAGCAACATACAAGTGCTCCTAATGGAATGTGTGGACAACCCATTGAATATAGAATGGGTCTAAGTTAAGGTCTCTGCTATGACATTTCCTGTGGGAATTGTGCAAAATAATTAATATTCCCATTGTTCCTGAGCTAGCCCAAAGCAGAACTCATAAAATAGCCTTTGTTGGCACTATCATCTGTATCAGGCATGGACTGAAAAGTAAGCTGGCAAAGTTCCTATCTATCTCTGAATTCTCAATCTGATTTCAGTTGAATATTTATTGATTGGCTTGTTTTCTCAATTGCATTGGATCCTATAACAACTCCCTAATTCTTAGTCAAAAAGATGAAACGCTGACATTTTTGGGAATATTTTCAATAAATAAGAACATGTATGAAGTCCCATTTTACTTCTTTCCTAGATGCCTATTATGTCACATTGGAAAAGTTAGGTATTCTCAAGGCTATGGAATGGAATATTTTGCCAATATATTTCATAGTTCTGTGATTATGAACTCAGATAAGAGTATGACAGAAATATTTCCACTGCAGAGACTGCATTACCAAAATAATCCCATATGCCTTGAAAGCATATAAGGCTCATTTATATTACAAATCAGGAATTGGGGGTGAATTGCCTAAAGCTACACACACTGCTGTGTCATAATACAGCTTTTTAAAACAGCATTATGGATGAACAAGGGTTTATAAAAATACTATAGTTTAAATATTCCTGCATAACATTATGTTTACAATAGACCAATAATGTGCTTATGAAAGAAATTCTTCAGAAGACTTTCTTTAGCATCTTACCCATCTTACTGTTGAGTAAGAAAGGAAAATAAAAAAGTTTTAAAACTATTTCTGGAGGAATGGGTAATATCTGCTTTTCACAGGTTTGTGTACACATGCGTGGCAGCAAATAATTAAAGGCAGCATATTCTCTTGTTAGGAACCTTAGATTTTAGCAGTATGGAACCTGCAACAATTGAAATGCTTGTGTGAACATGTCTAGGCCATAACTTGACCAGGTTTTGGTTGTGACATACTGTGTTGTCAATTTATGTGATATTTATCAGCTGAGATGACTTCTTGTGGAAGAACCAGAGGGAACAAGATTTAAATACCACTAGGACATAATTTTATTATGTTGAAAATGCTTTCTCATATCAGAAAGCCATTGGTGTTCCTTTGGGGTTAACAAAGCCAGCTTCTGTTTCCTTTCCTGTTCCTGAGTTCTGAGTAGTTAATGTGCTGGGGAAGTGACATAAAAACCAGTCATTAAGAAGGCTAAATTCTATAGTTCAATGTGTCCGAATTAGTTAACTGAGTCCATGTGAACATACTTGAACAAAGACTGACTACCTTTGGGTTTCTTGTGGCATCCTGATTCTGTGAAAAAAGGGTATGGGCAAACAACATATTGATTTCCTTGTCTGTTCTATGATTCACCATCCTTAAGTTGAGAGCTACGTTGATTGGAAATGATGGCAATAATAATAGAGATATTTGTTCCTGAGTACCTAGGCAAAACAGACTGGGCACAAAGCCAGAAGAAATTTGAAGGACAAGTCATTGAAATCAATGGCTCAAGATTTGCAGGAGCAGCTGCTGAGGAAGCATTGAGGGCAAATATGGAAAAATAACATGAAGTTGCTACTGTGAAATGAGACAATGAAATGAGTAGAATGGAAAGCTCTGTGCTTTCATTGAGAAGAGGTTAGAGCGGTAACCACTATCCCTCAACCCATATAAAAGTAATGTTGAGTTATCATACAAAAATAATATCTGAATTATAGGATTAATGTATAATGTAGATGAAACTTGCTGACAGTTTAATCTTATTCCTATGTATTTGCATTATATGAAGAAATGCTTCAATTAGTTTTCTAATTAGTAAAACTGCTTTTGTTTCAAAGATTCTGGAATGGATCTAATTGTTGTTGTGAAATAGTAGCCTCAAGGCAGGTACCAACATTCCAAGGCATTCCACTAGTTTACAAGTTGTAATCCCATATAGAAGCCACTTGAAACAATCTCAATCCTTGGATAGACAGAATATGTTCCAGAGGGTTTTTTTGACTTGTGAATTGCCCAAATTCTATGGACAATTTGCAATCTGAGTCAGATTTCTTTATGGTTTTCCAAAATGGAAATGTTGAATCTTGGGAGATCCAACTGGGAGAAAGTGCAATGGAGAAAGCATGCACCCTGGGTTCTATAGGTAGCAGCATTTAAAAGGTAGGGTCTAGAAATGCACACTCTAGGCTTGCAAATAAATTGGTCTTATGCCTTTTAAGTCTTTAAAGCTGATATCCAGCATTTTGAATTAATTCAGACGACCTATCCCAGGAACCTCTTGAATCCAGTTGGATTCCAAAAGGCATTAGGACAGCGATGGCTAACCTTTTTACCATCGTGTGCCAGGAAGGGAGATGGGGGTGGGGATTGCACGCGTGGGTGCCCATACCATAATTCTATGCACCCCGCCCCCGTGCATGTGACCCCCCCCCCACTTCCCCCGCTTCTGGCATATGATGGCCCAGTAGGCCAGTTTTTCTTTCTTACTTGGTTCCAGGGCCTCTCTAGGAGTCTGGGGAGAGTGAAAACGGCCTTCCCACCCACCCAGAGCTCCTCTGGAGGCAGGAAACAGCCTGTTTCCCTACTTCTGGTGGGCCCAGAAGACCCGAAAATCAGCTGGCCAGCATGCGCATGTGCACCGGTCCTGCCCACTGATATGGCTATGCATGCCATCTGTGGCACATGTGCCATAGGTTCGCCATCACAGCACTAGGAGATATTCACAGTGATTTGGTAAGCAGTGATACTTTGAAGCAGCGTCTTTCTTTGCATGCTGATCTCAGTTGGCACCTTGTTTTACCAAGAAACTGAAAGAGATTAAAAAAAAATTGCAGCAGAACCAAACTCTGGAGTACCAGTGGTGAAAGCTTGACTTCTACTACCTGTGTTCCAGACTTACTCCCTTCCTGGCTTTTCTGAGAATCGGTCAGAGACATAGTAGATTGGATAAAAGTGATAATCAGCACCTCTCTATGAGAGGGTTGAGTGAAGCCTTCCATTGAATCACCTATATCTTACAAGTATTGTTTAGTTTCAAAACTTCTTTTGGGTCAGAGGGTGTGGAAAGTTGTTGAGATAATGATAAGAATCCAGTTGCAAAGTGCTCTGAAAGAAACAGATTATCTGTACTCCTTTCAATCAGGATTCAGACCTGGGTCAGAAACCACACTGGGGATTATTTTTGTTGGGACCTAATATATCACTTTTGTCCCATTATCAGTTTTGATGTAATAGTTATTGTATCCCTTTAGATTGTAAGTAGAAGACACTTTTTTTCCAGTGGTTATTTTCCTACCTGAACAGGTGGTTCTACTTGGTGGTGAATGGGCAGGAGAGGTTGGCTCTGTGGCCCTCATATGTAGGGTGCTTCAGGAGTCAGCCTTTCTTCCCCTGTTGAATATCTACATGAAGTTATTAGAAGAACTCATATTAAGTTGGGTTATCATCAGAACAGTAACAATACCTACATTGCCTTACTGGGCTTTACTGGTGATGTAATGGAAGCATTTTCTCAATGTCTGGAAACTGTAGGGCACGGGTGGGCAGTGGTGGGCAACTATGGCCCCTTTATGACCTGGGGATTTCAACTCCCAGAATTCCTGAGCCAGTTATTGTGCACATTTATACCCCACTGAGGACACTGGAGAGAGATTCAGTAAGGCTTTTTATAGTGAGTTGTGAGTCCCCTGTGATCCATTAGTCTTAGTTCAGACTCTTCATTTCTGTTCCATTATTACTGATTTTAAAAGAGTGCAATTAGAATAAAAATTCACTCTCTGTTAAGATACTTTAATCTCTCTTAATCAGTTCTTACTAGCTTTTTAAAAACATTTTTTGGTTATTGCTGTTGTTATGGAACCCTGAGCCCACTCTTTGAATTCCTTTGCACTTTGAAGTAGGCATTTAACCAAAAAGAAAGAAGTATTAGGAATGGCCTCCATTTATAGTTTGAGGTAATTTTGCAAAGCAGAGTAGGAATGTAATTTTGAAATATAGTTACTGTGGAGATGATATATGCATTGCATGAAAGTGAATTCACTACTGTATTTTAGGTTACATCAGTGGCTTTAATGTTTGTCAGATGTTTAAATGCTGCAGATTTCTGGCGAATCAACACTGTATATAGTATAACTAATTTATTTGCTTAAAACTATCAAAATTAATGTTGCATCCTGATTTAAATGAGACAAATGTTTATTTGGGATTAAGATTCACAAATCATTTTTTCTCCTGCCTGAAGCATGAGCAAGATGGTATTTCACTCTTTCACTTACAAAAATTTTCTGACGCAGTTGTGAATCTTACTTCAGGGTTTCTGATGAGCTACATCTCCAGTTCATCTGTGAACATCAAGTTATCATAAATATTGTGGGCCAGGGTGCCTGGAAAAGACACCTCTGTCCTTACTGTAAAGTGGAAGAGTCAGAAGGATGCCATCATTATCTTCTTCACAAAATTTAGGATTACATGACTGAAGTTACTATCTTATTCTACTACTCCTCTTGAGACCGTACCTCTATCCTTCTACTATGGGACTGCAGGTTGCACATCAGATCCCATGAATGATTGCAGGAAATAGGATTGCTTTAACCTCTTGTATCTATCTTTCATGATACCATTTCTTATTTCCACTGCAGTAGAGGGTTTGCTACCCAGCAAGTTCATCACTGGCTGACCATGAATTTATTTATTAAATTGATACATTGCCCATCTCACTGTCAAGAGACTTTCCATTGGAATGGCATCTAGAGTAGTATATTCCAGTCTGCCTGCAGTTTTTCACGTAAGGGAGAGGCTCTTGAAAGGTAATCAAATGGTATAGATGATATTGCAAGACTTAGATCAAAAGAAGATTATCAGAAAAATCCCCTCCTCCAGAAAAAAAAAATCAACTTTTGTGTGTACTGGATGCAATCCAGAATGGATGCCTAGGTTGCAACAAATGCAGAATATCTGCTATACATAAGGTGCATCTTGTCCCTGAGATCAAATTACAAATATGACATTTGTTATTATTTGCAGGATGAGATCTTTTGCAGTCCTAAAGGTGTGTAACGGTGGGACAGGTGCTTATTTCAAGTCGTAGCTTCCTATAGTTTAAATTGTTTATTGTCTCCTTCACTCTCTCTCTTATTCTCTGCTAGCATATTTTCTTAGAGACCTGTCTGCAGAAGAGATGGGTTTTCATGATGAGAGCCAAGATTGTGTTATTGACACACACATGCTTCATATGCATGCAGCTCTGCTGACGCAGCATCACCCTTTAGTGCTGGGGTCATGTTCGGAGCCCATGAATAAGCTCACACAAGGATCGTTTGGGGCTTTAAAAAAACCCTGACTTTGTTGTAAATTGGCCAAAATCCAGCATTCTCCTCCCCTGCATAGAGATTAATAGCCTTGAGCAGCAGCGGCTTGGGAAGAAAGAGGCTATTGTCTTCTGTCTTTATCCTTCTTAGTGGATGGGGAGAAGCCGATTAGTTAGGGGGGAGGAGAAGGTTGCTGCAACTGGCTACCAGCACATGCCTGGCTTAGTGCCTAGCAGATGGGGGTGGAAGGGGAAGAGGGCAAGGGGCTTAGAGCGTTAGATCAGCTGTCTCTTAGTCTCTGTGGTGAGAGGGAATCATCTTAACCCTTTATTGGCAGCGCATATCTCTCAGGCAGAGAGTGCAGCTAAAGCTAAATTAGTGAATTACTAATTCAGCATTCTAATTTACAGTGCATTCAGGGGTATCTGGAATATCCCCAAGGATGATATGTATGCTGTTGCATTAATTTATATTTATGGAAATTTATACTGCCTTATGAGAATTGGGGTTGATAAAGACAGTGATACGGTATGGTTACAGAAGGAAAAAAGCGTTGAAAGAAAACCACATTTCAAAATCTTGAGTTAAGGATGAGGGAGCTCTCCTTAGATGAACCAGCAGTGCTTTAGAAGAAGAATTTTTGGGTACTCATCAGCATTGGATCATTTGAAATGGCTAGTTTCCTACTGGTATTTTTTTTAATAAAAAAATTAAGAAATTGATTTGTTTCTAATGGTATGACATAAAGAGTATAGATGGTGTGATGGTGAACCTATGGCACGCATGTCAGAGGTGGCACGCAGTGCCCTCTCTGATGGCATGCGAACCGTCTCCCGAGTTCAGCTCTGCTGCACATGCATGGGTGCCTCCCACCGGCCACACATGTGCGGGTTTTCAGGTCTGCCACGCATGCGTGGGAGGCAGGGCGCATGCAGGGGGCTGCATGCGCATGTGTAGGGGCTGTGCGGCATTGCATTTTGGGGGTTTTGGCGCATGCACGTGCATTTGCACACACACGGACACCCTTTGGGAACTCGATCCGGAAAAGGTTAAGTTATCACTGGTATAGTGTATAACCTAATAAAGGCCGTTTCTTAGTGAAGATTATTTTAAAAATAAATGGATATTGTGTGACAATTGTGACTGATGAACAATGCCTTTAAAATTGGAACAGTGATTGAATTAACACAATATACTGACAATTATGATTGTGCAGTATGGATATTGGTTTAGTTATGGAATGCGATTGGAGGAGTCCAATATGAATGCTGTTTTAAATGTGTGACAAATCTTCAGGATTTGCTGTGTTTCCAGCCATATGTTGATGCTAGAAGCTAACTTTTTCTCGTTACTTTACATGTTTGGTGGTCTCTTCTCATGAACAGCACTGTGTAAGTTGATTGCTTTCAGATCTTGGTTGCAGCATCTTTTGTGATATGCAGCCAGCCTAAAATGGCTCCTTTGGAAGACAACAATGCATAGCTAAATCTGGTTTCCATGTCACATGTGCTGTTTCCTGTGCCTCTGTTAAACTAGTTCCAAAGACATCATTAGGAAAAAGTAAAAGCAGAGAAATCAGAATTGAAATGGATATCAATGGCGTTCAGCACATGGTCAGAAAAGCACCTGGCTCCTCTTTCTGGGGTAAGGATGATATAGCAGCAGCTGGTTAAGGCTAGTGTTATATATTGTACAATAATTCCCCAAAGAGAGTTTCCCATTTCTTATTCTCACAGCCCTATATGTGCAGCTGAGTTTTATTATGTCTTTAAGAATAATATTCTCACTGCTGTGGAACTAACATTTGGGGCCTTTGTAGGGATAGCCATTTCCTTGGCAGGTTTCAGATTCATTTACTTTTTAAACCTGGTTTTGCTTGTTGCCAGATAAGAAGAGTTGTGATTTAAGCCATGTGTGTGTAGCTATATGAAAATGTAAGTCCTCCATGGGTTTTTATTTGTTTGCATGGAGATGTAAGAAATTATTCAGAGGTAGATTTTTGAAATTTGTTGTGGTTTGATCATTTGTTATGAGTAAGCAATGTGTACAAAGTCCTGATCTTATCCCTGGCTTTAAAATCGGTTTTAATAGTTTACTTCATTTGGTGGGGGGCAAGGAAACAGGAGTAAACATATAATGTCAGCAGGACCTTGAGTTCAAACTATTTTCATATAGAGGTCAAAGTTCCCTGCCCAAGTAGGAGAAAGTAGCTTGAAAACAAAGCAAAATGTTATTTGGAAAAATCTTGACTAAGAGTTGGTAAAGAATATTTTATGTAGCTTCAGTTGAACATTGAAAGCAAGCCAAGTAAGTTAACAATCACACTATAAAGGGTAAGTTTGCCCTGTTGTTTCATCCCACAGTGTTGCCATCCATTCACTTTATCACTTTATCCAGGCAGGAATGGGATTCAGCCAGCTCGGACCCGTTCGGGCAAACCGGATGTTCATTTTAATCTGTTTTGCCAAACTGGTAGTTGCAAGGACTGGCTGACCCCGCCCACCCCGCCCCTCTTAGAAGTCTCCACGCAGCCCGTTTTGGATGCCAGGTAAGTGCAGGGCTTGTGTGGAGGCTCTGGGAGGGCGAAAAACGGGCCTACTGGAAGTCTGGAAATGGGCCTGTTTCCGGCCTCTGGAGGGCCTCCGGAGCCCGGGGGAGGCTGTTTTTGCCCTCTTGGAGGCTCGAGGGAAGCCTCCTGAGCCTAGGGAGGGCTTACCGGAAGTCCAGAAACTGGCCTGTTTCCAACCTCCTGAGGGCCTCTGGAGTCTGGTGGAGGGCGTTTTTGACCTTCTGGAGGCTCGAGGAAAGCTTCCTGAGCCTGGGTAGGGCAAAAAATAGGCCTACCAGAAGTACTGGAAATCCGGAAACAGACCTATTTCTGGCCTCCGGAGCCCAGGGGAGGCCGTTTTCACCTTCCTGGAGGCTTGAGAAAAACCTCCAGAGCCTGGGGAAGGCAAAAACACCACCCTGCCATAATGCAGGAGACTGAGTAGGACACACCCACATGGCCATGTCCATCAAGCAACCAGACAGTGAACCGGTTGCTAACTGGTTGCTAAAATTTTTCAATCCCACCCCTGGATCCAGACAGTGAAGCACCCCTAGAGCTGGGCTGTTGAAACTTGAACCTATGAAAAAAATGATGCCACAAAAAACCAACTCCCATGTCACTTCTGTAATACGTTAATTATGTCAAGAATCAAAATAGGAACAGTTAATTAAGGAGAAAGCAAAGGACGGTATAGAAGCCACAAAAAAATAATAAAATATTCAGTAAAAATGCTTTTAACCATCTATCAGGAAAAAGAAAGTTAGGATTCCAAACATACCTTCAAATATAGGAAGCTTTAAAATGTAGGTGATAGCCCTGTTCTATTTAAATAACTTCATCTCAGGTGACTGATGTGATATAAGACATCCTCTAAATAACTCAGTGGGCAGCAAATAATGTATGAAAATAAATGTTCTTTTAGATATAGTGGATTCTTTAGCTACCCTTTAACCTGTGAAGGTTATGCATATAACCTTGAATAGGGTTTTGAAAGACATGGGAAGAGAATGTACCAGAGATATATACTCCCAACTCTTTACTACCACTTTGTCTGTAGTTAGATAGTTTCTGAATACTTTTCAAGAGAATCTGCGCACAGAGAACAGTAGAAATAGTTTAATAAGTATGACAGAAAAATAAGCATGCATATCTAGGAAATTGTACAATAAGCACCACAGTATACTAAATAACTTCTTTAGTATACTAGGACTAGAAGCACTCTCAGACAATAATCTGAATGTTCGGGCAGGGTGTAATCTAATAAATATGGTAGAAAAAAAAAGCCAACTTAGTTTTAGACAGATGAAGTTACCTTCCTCTTGACTTCATTACATCTCCATTTGTTATCTCACAGCCAGTATATCACAAATGCTTTATTTTATTCACTAACTCTAGAGGCAGAGTTCCACTACATCTTTAGAGGCACGTAGAAAGATTGAAATTAAAATCACTGTATTCTGTATCCCTGGAAGCTTTTCTTGTTTTATTATGGAGATGTTAAAAACCATAGGGGATGAGTATAGGTCAAAGACCAAGAAGTAATCCAACCTCAGCTTTTGAAAGTTGTCCTCCCATTAAAGTCAGAGCAGCCATTTAATCATATGTTCCTACATCTGTTTTGGCTAAGTGATTCAGACAAGAGTATTGTAGTTTCTGGGATTGAAAGCCACTAAGAAATAACAGGAGTGGATTTCACTTGACCGGTTCAGTATATATAATCTGCTAAAGAATAGAGGTTGTGTTGGATAGTTAGAAAATGACTTAGGGTGATGCCTTCTACTAGGTAACCCACATGTATTTCAGAAATCGGCGGAATTTTTAAAAGGCCCTTGTATGTTGATTTTAACAACCACAAACTGGGTAATAACAAGGTAGATAGTAGATTTTTCAGCCAAATGTAGGTCAAAGTCAACAATTCGTGCTAAAAGGAAGCTGAATTATTGTATGGATTTTTAGAAAATAATTTTGATTTTGAGACAGGTAACTGATTTTCAGGGAAATCGGGAACAGATGATTGACTCTGATTGAGAATTTATTGTTTTTAAATTAACAGCAAGCCTGGGGATTTCTGATCAACTTCCAATTTAGTCCACAATTTAATTCGGATCTGCTTTTTTGTAAAGCATGTAAGCAGTATGGATCAGTGGTGAAATTCAATTGTTTTTACTACCAGTTCTATGGGCGTGGCTTGGTGGGTGTGGCTTGGTGGGCATGGCAGGGGAAGGATACTACAAAATCCCCATTCCCTCCCCACTCCTGGGGAAGGATTTTGCAAAATCTCCATTCCCACCCTACTCTGGGGCCAGCCAGAGATGGTATTTGCCGGTTCTCTGAACTACTTAAAATTTCCGCTACCGGTTCCCCAGAACCTGTCAGAACCTGCTGGATTTCACCCCTGATAGGGATGGACAAGCGATGAAATGGCTAGTATTTTTTAAGAAAGCAGGCAGGTGGTGTGGTCCTAGTCTGAGCAGACGCTTAAAGTTTAGTAAGCCTGCCTAGTGCGGCAGCCAAGACTCAGTCATGCAGAGTGGACCCATTAATAACATTTACTTTAAATCAGTTTAGATTAACTGATGTCATATCTGTCAGTGAATGTGAGCTGTTAAGAGTTTGTTGCTCTTATGAACATTGATTTTGATTAAGTATCTCCCTGGCTTTTTTTTTTCTTTTTGGCCTTATGCTGCTATAATTAAAGTTCCAATATTTTCTGGCTTGTAGCAATACAAGGTCTGGGACTGAAGTCATGCTTGTATTAATCTTTATTAAATGGGAAATTAGTTTTTCTCAGAATGGAAGGCAGCAGCTCATCCTGCCCTATCCCCAAATATATTATTGATGAGATGTAGCTATGAAGCTGATGGGCGAGAGGATTTTGGTGTTCAGCAGTGAGTCCGCTGCAAATAATGAGAAAGTTGGATTGTTACACAACCCTTTCCTCTCACCCCAATAAACAGTGGGGAAAGCTGAGCCTCTGGGACAGTTTTCTGGGTTAAAAAGGATCACTTTATGAACCTGTGGAATTACAATTCAGTTCTGCCAGGCAATGAAATGCCTCCTGAGTCATTTGCTTTTAGATAAATGGAATACTTGGCATTTCCAGAGTCACAGGCTGTCATATTAACAGAGATGTGGAATGTAGGAGGTGAGAAGGGCTGAGCTTCTATTTCAGTTGATGGGGGCATTGTTGCTTAATAATACATTTATAAAAACACTTTTAAGATAGTTCATCCTTCCAAAACATTTTACTTTGTAAATAAATGAAGTAAGTTCATAAAATGCAAACACATAAAAAGGTGTTGCTGTTGTTGTTGTTTATTTGATTTTAATGCCGTCCTTCTCCAAAGACTCAGGGCGGCTTACAATGCGTTAAGCAATAGCCTTCATACTTTCGTATATTTTATAAAAAGTCAGCTTATTGCCCCCACAAACTGGGTCCTCAATTCACCTACCTTAGAAAGGATGGAAGGCTGAGTCAACCTTGAGCCTGGTGAGATTCGAACATGAAGTAATTGCAGACAGCTGGATGTTAATTAGGGTGCTTAGTCTGCAGAGCTATCCAGGCTCACTTTGATGAATTATACCGAAAATAGTAGCAGCAGAACATCACTAGATAGATAGGATAATAACATGAACAAATAATCCCATATCCAACAATTGAATATTAAAATAATAATAATAAAACAGTTAGAACATTACAAACATCCAGAAGCAATTAAAACCGGCTTTAGAAAATGTCTAAAAGCCATGAAGTTGGGGAAGAAACACATTCTCAGAAAGAAAGAGACTATTCAGAGAAAATACCCATCTTTATTATTCACTAAAGCAAACATTCTTGCTTGCTTAACTAAAGAGCAGACTCTGAATGCTAGTTTTTATCTTTAAACAAGAACATTATCCTTGAAGTTATTTAGAGTTAATGCTGTAAAGCTGATTCAGTGAATTCGGTTTATTTATCTTTACAGAGCGCCAAGAGTTGCAATTTTGTGTTCTAGGTATTCAAGATCACTTCGCAACTTGGCGACCAGCTGGCATTGCCTATGCTTGTCCCTTTTCAACACTTTCCTCTTCTAGGCAACTGTGCGGCAAAATCTATTTCCAGCTGTGTCAACAAATTATTTATTTAGAATGAGTGTTACCTTTCAAAGTCCTCCTTGATTTGGAGGAACCTTGCCTGTGACCACAATGAAGTCCTTGCTGTATAGGGCTATAGTCAGTGGAAAATTTTCAGTGTGTGATCATTTGAGGTTAATCACTGGTTGCAGCAAACATCTATTTGAAAGTAAAAATACAGCATAATGGTTTTGAAAAGGAACAAATAAACAAATATCCTTTAGAATAATTCTTGAGACCAGACTTCTTAGTCATGGAAACTTAAGGATGTTGTTATGGATAAGTTTATCAACAGTTAGGAGCTCTATAAACTTCTATATAAATCTCTTGAAACTCTGCATTTATAATTCTGCAGAAGGTTAGTACAGGTAGTACTCGACTTACGACCACGATTGAGCCCCAAATTTCTGTTGTTAAGTGAGACATTTGTTAAATGAGTTTTGCCCCATTTTACAACTTTTTTTGCCTCAGTTGTTAAGTGAATCACTGCAATTGATAAGTTAGTGACCTGGTTGTTAAGCGAATCTGGTTTCCCCATTGTCTTTGGTTGTCAGAAGGTCACAAAAAGTGATCACATGACCTTGGGATACAGCAGTGGTCATAAACATGAACCAGTTGTCAAGCATCTGAATTTTGATCACATGATCATGGGGATGCTGCAAAGGTTGTAACTGTTATGAGTCACTTTTTTCAGTGCCGTTGTAACTTTGAATGTTCACTAAGTGAACTGTTGTAAGTCGAGGACTACCTGTATACTGTACAACTAAGCACTTTTATGTGTCTCTTGGGCTGTGCGGAAACCTTAGCTCCTTTTCCCAAAGGTACTTCTTTTCAAAAGAAGACTTGGTTTTTTTTAAAAAAACACATTTCGCTTCTCGTCCAAGAAACTTTTTCTTTTCTGAAGTGAAGAAGCTTCTTGGATGAGAAGCGAAATTTTCAGAGAAGATAACCAATGCCTTCAAAATGCCTTTTTAAAAGCACCTTTGGGATAGCCATGACCTGGATGATTGAGAATCTTCAGAGGCTCTCAGCTCCATTTGTTATAATTGGATTTGACAGATCACTGCTAAACATTGAAGACAGGAATTCCCTGACTTCTGTGGCTGGTTCAGACTTATCTGAGTAATTTCAGGTCCTTTTTACTGATTCTCTTAAATATGGAAGTATTTGGAACTCCCAGTGTCAATAAACTTTAAAGCGCTAAGAAGCAATATTCTTTTATTTGATTCAAGAATGTTGCAGGATTTCCCCCAACCCCCCACTCCTTTTTCCCACAACGATGTCGCTTTGGAATATAACACTTTCTACTTCTAAACAATAAAAGATCCAAGAGGTCTTAATTTTTTTAAAAAAACCTAATCTATTAATAAAGCTTAAGAGCAGTGTTTATTTTACACTCCTATGGTATTGATGCGATAGCCTCTTTATAGCATTATAAATTTATTATTTGCAAGAAATACATTGACTTCTGAGTAAATATTAGCTGCTTTCTTCAATCGTAATTATAAAACCACATAATGTTGATCTTTAAATTGAAACTTTTGGATGGGCAGTGCTTGGAACGCTACTTTTCAAGGATGTGGGAAGTGCTTGCCCATCTCTAAAATACTGGAGAATTGTTAGGATTAGAGTCCAGGATACACACACAGATGTTTCTGTATCCGTTGCTTTTCAGATCTATTCAAGCCATAAGTTCCCTATCTTGGCAGTGGCGTGTGGCTAAGCAGTGATAGCTGAAATTTCTTATTAAATGTCTCCTGTGGTTGTATGAATACTCAGTCTCTGTTCTGCCTGCTTTATCTTGAATACTTTGTCTGAACCTACTGAGTTTCAGGAGAAGTAATGTAATAGGGTGATTCTGTTGTGAATGGGATTGGGGAGTGCCTAGATGCTGAAATATAAACCACGTGGGATGTTGGGAGTCCAGTGAGGAACATAGGATAACAGAAGGTAAACTTTCCTGTGACCACATTTTATAATGCAATTCTGGCTATCTCGGTGCTCTGTGAGTTGAGATTAGAGCAAGAAATGATTTACCGTATTTTTCAGAGTATAAGATGCACATTCCCGCCCCCCCCAAAAAGAGGGTAAAAATCTGGGTGCGTCTTATATTCCGTATGTAGCCTGGCCCAGCTTCTCAAACAGAGGTTTCAGAGGCTGAAAAAAGCATCAGAAATAAAGCTTCAGAAAAGAACAGAGCTTCAGAATAAAGGCCCCCAAACAGAGCTTCAGAGGCTTTTTTTTTGAAGCTCTGTTTTGGAGGCTTTCAGAGGCAGGAAAAAAAGTTTTTTCTGAAACTGAGTTTCAGAAGTTTCAGAGGCAGGAAAAAAAGCAAAAAAAAAAAAAAAGCAAGGCACAGAGCTCACAATCAAAAAACCTGTTGCTAAAATTCACCTCTGGGAACAGCTGATTAGGGGTATTCTGGGAGGCTGATCCACCTGCCAATCAGCTTTTTTCTTATTTTTCTCCCCAAAAACTAAGGTGCACTTATACTATGGTATGTCTTATACTCTGAAAAAATATGGTAATTGGTGCATGTATAACGTCTTTTCTCTGGTCTGCTTTTTGGCAATAGTGTTTTACTTTAACATTTATACCTGTTCTAAATCAGTGGCAACAACCACTTTGTGTGTGTGTGTATCAAACTCTAAATGGGGGGGGGGGGAAGCGACTGATGGTGTGAAATGTTGCAAGTATCACTTTATCTGCCTTTCTCCCTTGGCTTCCCTGCAGAAATATTTCTGGAATGGACTCTCCTCATATCTTCCAGCAGATGTCATCCCAGAGCATAGCATGGGAACTTGAAGGACAAATGGGAAAGGGGGAAGGGAGCGATGGGGGGGGGGGGGAGGGAAGGGAAAGGGGCTTTGAAAGGCAGTACCATAAATAAGCTGTTCTTTTTGCACTGCTCCTTAGCACCCCATGAGCCCTGTAGAGCTGGAAAGGGCTCCCCTGAAAAGGTTGCAAAGTGTGTTTTTAGCAGATAAGTCTCTGCCTTTGAAGTATGGCAGCAGACTAAAGCGCCCCCGTCTTGTTGTTGCTGCCAGCCACTGCGAATTAATCACAGCCACATACAGATAAGAGTACAAAGCATCACAGAGCATTGTGCCAGGGAAAGAGGAGGGGGAAGGAGCAGGCAAGAATGAGAAATAGGGAAGGACGGATCCACAGTGGGAAGGTCAAGAGTTTTGCAGATATACAGGAGTTGCAATTCCAATTTGCATTCCTCTGGTGCTTTGAAACATTGACTAACTACCCTGTCTTTTTTTTTTTTAACTTTACTACTATGTGCATTTAATTGAGGTAGTTTTTAGTCTGTGTAATATTCAACCTAGCTCTTTCATCTTTTTCACTTCGCTTTGATCTTTGACTCTTCAATTATTCTTAATATGATTTTATTAATTAAGTGCTTCATGTCTACCTGAGAAACGTACAGAGTTGCGAGCTACCAATGAATGGGTTAAAAGTTAAAATTTCTTTGAATTGAGCTCATCTGGTAATTTTTTTATGAAGGTTTCTGTGCAATCTTGGCAACAGACTAAAAGTGTTTTTGCCATTGCCTCTTTCCAAGCTGTTTTGTTTGCTCTTTTGTTTTGGTTTTAGTCTACAGGCTCCTGTAATCTCCTTTACTGTCCCATTCAAATACCAACCAAACCTTATTCTTCTTAACTTTTGAGGATAGACCAAGTGCTGCTATGTACTGGGACAGTTGAATGGATTAGAACTGTGATGGCGAACCTATGGCACGCGTGCCACAAATATGCGGAGCCATATTTGTGGGCATGAGAGTGTTGCCCTAGCTCAGCTCCAGCGTGCATGCGTGTGCTGGCCAGCAGATTTTTGGGCCTTCCAGGCCCACCGGAAGTTGGGAAACAGGCTGTTTCTGGTCTTGGTAGGGTGGGGGAAGGATGTTTTTGCTCTCCCTGGGTTCCAAGGAAGCTTCTGGAGCCTGGGGAGGGTGAAAAATGGGCCTACTGGGCCTACCATGCCATTGCATGCCAAAAGCGGGGAGCAGCACAGGGAGCAGCGTGTGTGTTGCATACGCATGCGCGGGGGGGGCGCATTGAATTATGGGTGTGGGTGGACACATGACCCCCTGCGCTCCCCACCCCCGCTTTTAGCACGTGACGGCAAAAAGATTAGCTGTCACTGGATTAGAATGATCCGATCTCCTATGAAGGTGTTAGATGAAGAAGAACCTGGAACTTTAGATCCAAAAACCAGAATTAAGAAAGACTAACTAATCCTAAATTCCCGTTTGAGATGTGCCAACATTAGTACTGAAGAAGCATTTTCAAAAAAATCCACATTGGTAGCATGAGTAAAAAAAAAAAAAATTCTCAGAAGTATAAGAGATTTCTGAGAACCGTCATTAAAATTATGCAAATTAATTCCCTTATATTTATTTAGAATTTCACACTTTTGACACATTTCTCAATATGTTTTCTTTCTTCAGAGCAGAAATTATGTTTATGATTAGGCTATTTGTCTGCAGAAGATCCTGTGTAGCATATTAATGGTTATACAGTGAACATCTTTATTGAAAGACTATTGAATCTACCACAATAGATGTGGGGGGGAAAAGTGCTAATAAAAGCAACCATCTGATCATCTTTTCCAAAACAATATAGGAACTTTGCAATATGGGGTAGCAACAGTATACAGTAATAATTAGGGATAGGGATGTAAATCTTTTCTAATACAAAATAATTGATCTTTGCAACTTTTAAATTGTATACAGAAGCCCGTTTGGTGTAGTGGTTACAGTCGCCTAGAAACCAGGAGACTGTGAGTTCTGATCAGTGGTGAAATCTAATTTTTTTTGCTACTGGTTATTTGGGTGTGGCTTGGTGGGCGTGGCTTGTGACCGGTGGGTGTGGCCAACTTGTCATCATTCATGTCACTCACTATTGGAGCCAGGAGCTGCATATTCTGAAGCACATTCTGCCCTTTTGAAGCCCCCAACGCTTTGAGTATCTGCAAAGGCAGAGCCCCCCCTTGCAGGGTGATTGAAAGAGGGCAGGGGGATGCTGCAGAAAAGGCTGCCTTCCACCCGGGCCTCCTCCTGCAGCCAAACATGCCCAACCGTGCATGCCGTTTCCTCAAATGAGCTGTGCATGGGGCGCTTGGAGAGAGAGAGAGAAAGAGAGAGAGAGAGAGAGAGCTCTCCAACTTCTGTTTCTTGTGTGTGTGAGAGGGAGGGATTGAGCGATCCAAAGCCGAGGCACACAAATGTTTGGCAGCAGTGGGGGCAGTTCCACTTGACCTACTCCCTGAGTCTTTCCATTCTTTTCGCCCTCCCTCCACTCAAGCAGTGGTAGGCTCTGCAGGACAACAGGGCCTCTCATTTTTCCCACAGCGTGGCTTACGCTTGCTTGTTTGCATGCAAGCGGTGATCTTCTCTGCTTCTCTCGGGATGCTGGTGCACGCCCCGGCACACCTGTTGAGTGGGTGACCAGGTAGGGGTGGGGCCACCATGGATAATTGCTACTGGTTCAACAAACCAATGCCAATCATCGCTACCAGTTTGCCCAAACTGGTCCAAAATGATAAAATTTTACCCCTGGTTTTGATCCCACCTTAGGCATGAAACTCAACTGGGTGACTTTGGACCAGTCACTCTGTCTCAGCCCAGCTCATCACAGTGCTGTTTTTGTTGGAAGGAGGAGTATTATGTATGTTCACTTCTTGAGTTACTTATAAAGTAATAAAGGCATGATACAATACCATGCTGTGCCATACTGTACCGTACCATACTAAACCATACCATATCACCATATCATTAACATCAACATTGTGGGAAGAAGGGCAAGCCCTCTTCATCTTGGAAGATGTATGACAGTATTGATCAGTGACCTCACTTGACCTATCCATTATCTGAGGACACGTGAGTGATAAGCCACAGATTTACTGAGGAAAATTTGCATTGTAATCATGAGCTATTAATTTTGAGTGCAATAGAGTGCACCCATCCTTAAGAAGCCATGAATTTTGGGTACAAAGTAATCATGCATCCCTGTTTATACATATTTACAAACTTATTCTGCATAAATGATCAAAATAGATGCAGGAATAAAAGGATATTTTTAGAAATGTGGTTACACATAGCAAATTTTTGTTGAAGCATCTAAAACTCATGGAAATAACTTATCTGAAGTTGAGAAAAATAACTTGGGCTATATTAAAATAAAAAGAGTGTAATTTCAGTACATACACTTTGCAAAGCAGGAAAACAAACCAACATATGATTCCCAATTTCTAACTTGCATATTCACAATCCAGCTCTAAGATGGACACAGAAGACAAAAATACTAGTAAATATTATCCCTGACTGCTTCCTCTTCCTTCTGCCTAATTGCTTCCCATTGTGCTGTTTAACGATACTCCCAAATTATTTCTGCTGATTCTCCAAAGTTTTTTCAAACAGTAAATTCCACATTCTTTTTTATTTTTCTAATGTGTTACATAGCTTTCCTTGCCAACTCACAGTTATGCACTATCTTCTCTCAAATATTTTATCAGGAGAAAAAAAAATCTGCATATATCTGAAGTATAATATTACCCAGACATCAGACACCTTTCTGGCTTACTTCCCTCCAGATATTTACAGAGTCTTCTGCAATCCTACATACCCATGAAACTGTCTGAAGAACGTAAATTGATAGAACTTTAGTTAGTGCTGTGCTTTGTAACACATGCAGTTGCTTGAGGACTTGGTTGTACACCAAGGGCCTTCTGATTAATTTGGGACCAATGGATGCTATTTAATTTTTAAAATTATTATAATGTTGGCATATATGCCACTCCATTTTCGAGGATTCCAAGTAGTTTCCAAATGACTGACAAACTGACTGACTGACTGACTGACTTATTTATTGTTGCCCATCTCACCCACATGACTCTTGAGTTGCATATACAATTAAAACACAAAGGTAAACAATCAACACAGTTGAAAATAGTTAAGATGACCATAACATTAAAAAGACAGGGGAGAGTGTATTCTAAATCTGTACACAATACAGATATTTAATGGGCTTGACACTTCCATGAGATCTCCAGTCCCAATGGCAAAACCAAGTTTTTGAAGATTTTCTCTGAGGTCAATGGTGTTGAGGCCAGTCTCCGGTAGAGTTGTTAGTGCATGCGGAACCAGCTGAAGCTATTGAATGATCTTCAAGGACCGTCCTATGGAGAGCAATTGGAATAATCCAGCCGTAGAGTGACAGTGGCATGAGTGACCAAGAGCAAATTATTCTGTACCAGAAATTACTGCAATTGGCACAAAAAATAAACTGTAATTGCATGAAAGCTCTTCTGGCTGCTGTTCAGCCAGAATCAAGAAGAACCATCAGATAGTGAGCCAGCTCCATCTTACAGAGTGCAGTATGTCAAAAATTATGGAAATATTTGCCTCTCCACAACCGCTCTGTCTTGCTGAGATTCAGTCTATGCTTCTTTTGCCCATCCATGTCCCAACAGCTTCCCTGCACTAGCACTAGGTCATCTACTTTCTGTTTGGCCCAGGGTGGAGATAAATAATGAATGATGTGTCATCCCACACTGGCATCTGACTTTTCCCAGCAATTTCAGTTAGATGTTATTTGGCGGGAGAGAGACAAATTCTGTGACACTCCGTAATGCGATTTAACCTCTCCTTTCTCACTGCCACTGAATAAAACTTAACTTGGGAAGAGCACCACAAAACAATGTCCATCACTTGAAGCCAGCCTATATTATGACTGATTGAATTAAAAACTGCTGAGAGATCAAATAAGACCAAGAGAGTAGCATTCCCCTATCCCCTACTATCCTAGTCTTCCAGAGATCACCAACAAGAGCTTTTTGAAACCTAAAAACTGCTGAGAGATCAAATAAGACCAAGAGAGTAGCATTCCCCTATCCCCTACTATCCTAGTCTTCCAGAGATCACCAACAAGAGCTTTTTGAAACCTCAATGTGGTTTCAGTCCCACAACCAGGCTAGAATTTTGAGTGGAACAAGCCCAGGTAATGTTCTTCAACCAGGACTCTCAATAGCTGAAGTTTAATGATATTTTAACTAACCTTCCCTAAAGCAATGATGTCAAATAGCTTCTGAGGAAGGGCACAACCATTATTATTTAAAAGTAACACCCCTCATTCGCAAAAGGATTTACCAATGTCTGTATTCAGTCTCCGATTACTTCTCTGGCAGCTTTTACTATGAGTTTAGATGAGATCAGTGCATGGAGACTGTGAACTTCCTCAGGATCCATAGATTCAGACCCATCCTAGATAAACTTGTATGATAAGGCTTCTGTCACGTCTGTTGAATCTTCCCAATGGCATTTAACTCTGAGCTGGTACAAGTGATTTTGTCCTGAAGGAGCTTGTGTGAATTCATTGCTGTGGCCCAGCAGATAGTTTTCTGACTTGGCTTTTCATAATGGGGGTTGATTACTATGGCCTCTTCCTCTGAATTTATCATTCCCCAGTGGGACAATGCTAGCTTTCTAAAGTCTGTACAATTTTATTGTTGGCTAATGTCACCAATAGCGAAAGAAACATAATTCTCTACATCTTCATCAGGATATTATCCTGCTCCCATTTCCCAAAGAATGCATAGTCGTTCTAGGACAGCATTTCCATTGACCATGCTACTCCATGTTTCTTTATGGTCTGCTAATGGAGACCAGTTCATTTTATGATCATTGTATGCAGTATCCTTCCTTCCTTCCTTCCTTCCCTCCCTCCCTCCCTCCCTCCAAACTGCTGTCTATTCTCTTTGTCTTTCGCTCTTTTAAAGACTGGTTCCTTTTCTAAACATGAAGGTAGAATTTTCTTCCTGATTTCAACTGTTAAGATGTAGACTACAGTTAAGAAAGCACTGAGGATTCTCATAAATTGTTCCTTAAGGCAACTGAGATGATATTTGTAAGAAAGCAACTTTTATCTTCCAGCAAAAGACCTTATTCAAAGCAATATCATCTTTTTTTCCTCCAAGTTCTTTCCTTGTTTTCATTTTCTCTTTTTCAGTGGTATTATTGGCTTTGCTGTAATGATGAAATCTTATTATACTAAAGGATGTGTCAAGATATGGATTGGAGTATTTTAACCTTTGACCCCATACAGATCACTAAACCGGAACTGGTATTAACAGGCAGTCACACTGTATTTGCATATTTCCTATTTTGTGCTGCCACATGCTGGACCAACTGCAGCTTCCAAATGATCTTCAAGAACTGCCCCATATAGAGCATATAGAGTCATAATAGTCCACACACAAACTGAACAAAGCATGACTGATTGTAAAAAGATTGTAACAAGACTGATTGTAAAAAAATTACACATTCAGGAATAGATTGAATTAGCTCACAAGATGAATCTTTTTAAAGACCCTCCTGGGCTTGGCTGCCACCTGCTCCTTGAGTAGGAACTGCAAGTCCAGAAAGATTTCCAAATTCTGCCCCAGTCCCAAATGGAGCACTGCAACTCCATTTGGGATTAAAAATGGAAAACTTGAAAATTTGGGTAGTCCAAATATTCACATCAACTTGGTGTTGCCAGAGTTCAGCCTAATCCTGTTCCTTAAGAGTCTTCAGCCACTAGGCTAAGAAGGGACTTTGGAAGTTATCTAGTCCAACCCCTTGTTCATGCAGGAGACCTGTATTAGGATTCGAACTGCCGAACTGCTGACCTTTGGGATTGACAAGCTCAGTGTCTTAGCCACTGAGCCACCTAGTCAGGCTAACTGAGTAATATTCAGATAGATATAATTGGTATACCTAACCTGATATAGATGGATGACCTCATATAGCAGCCTCATGTGGAGAGCTGTCAGCTGTCCTCTAAGTCACGGAAATACAATAAATTGAACTATTTTTCCCTTCGTGGAGCTAGAGTGGGTGTGGCCTGTGCGTGACACATCTGGCCTGCGGGCCACCAGTTCCACACTCCTAAGGTAGATGCATTTGTGTCCTGGAATGTAGATTGGATTGTGATTCTCGGTCTCATAATACTTGACTTGGAGATGTAACTATTCATTTGATATTAGGGTATTGGATGCTGTTTCTTTTGCCTCTTTGTTTTCTTCAACTTCCAAGTACCTGGGCTGACACAAACTTCACATGAAAATAATTATTCGGAACAGGATCTTTCTCATTAATTTGGATCTCTAAACAATCTAAGTTGCTGCAGGAAAAATATATTCTTTGACAGCACAGTTGCTACTTTTAGTTTCTTGAGAAGAGGTTTGACTCTCAGAGTGGTGGATAATAGTTTTTGAATATATGCTTCAAGACAAATCCAGATCTTCACTAATGTTGGAGTGTAGCCAAATATAGTATAAGGTAGGCAGAAGTATAGATTCAATTCCATGGCATAATTAAACTTTACAGCCTTTTCTAATTGCATATTCCAGAGATGGTAGGCAGATGCTGAGAATTCTGAGAATTGTAGTCTCAATACATATGAAGAGCATAGTTGTGAGAATTAGTTATATAACTGCCTCTTCTGCAACAATTTCAACATTACATACAAGACAAATCGTACGTACAAGTAGTCCTTCATTTACAACCACAATTGGGTCTAGAATTTCTGTTGCAAAACCGGGTGGCTGTTAAATAAGTCCCACCTGATTTTACTACCTCCCCCTCCCCCCTGGATTGTTAAATGAATCACTGCAATTGTTAAACGAACCCCATAGCTGTGATCCAGTTTTCCCCATTGGCTTTGCTTGTTGGAAGCTGGCTGGGAAGGTCACAAATGGTGATCTTATGAATCTGGGATGCTGCCACCATTGTAAATACATGCCAGTTGCCAAGCGCTCAAATTTTGATTATATCTGTGGGGATGCTGCAACGGTGGTAAGTGCAACGACAGGTCATAAATAACTTTTCAACAGCGTTGAAACTTGGAACGGTCACTATAAACGTATCATCGTTAAGTCGAGAACATATCTTGAAGGAAATCCAATTGTGTTCATTGAGGCTTGAGTACTATTAACTTGTGTTTTGATTATAACATAAGCCTCTGAGATGTCTTTTTCTTCCCTTAAAAAAAGGTCGTAATCTATTTCTGTGATGTTAAGCTAGCTCAAGCCAAATACTTTCATGCTATCCTCCCTAATGGAGTTTAGTGTGGCACGTGTAGGATTATCTTACTGTGTCTCCTCAGCCGCCCTCTGAGAAAGATTAGATTGAGAAAGTGCCTAAATTAAGGTCTCATCAACTGGCTTCATGCCTGCTCAGATCTCTTAGTGCAAATATTACGCACTATTTATTGTATCCTGCTGTCTCTGATGCCTGCTTCAATGAAGCAGCGACAATTGAATTAACGTTCTCCCATTTGGGGCCCTATTTTTTTTTTCCATAGGATCATGTCACATAAACAGTAGATAGATATAAATTGTAGAATTACCACTGATAGTTAAAAAGTTACTACTGGAATTGCTACGATATCACTGATAGATTTTAAAACTAGAATAGGAATATATTGATTGAACTATGAATATGGCCCTTAAAAGGACTGAAAAGGTATATTTGTCATAGGAATTCAGCCGATGGGAAACTGTTACCATGCTTAAAATATTCATGGGATGCTTCTCAGTTAATTCCTGAAATTGACAAACCTAGAATTACGGACATATGTAACAGGAAGTGTTCATTTTTTACACACATCCCTCTCTCATACACAGAGTGTTTTAGAAATCATTCATCTCCCTCAGTATAAGAAAAAGGGTTTTATTTTATTTTATTTTTTTTCCCATTGGTTTAAATGGCAGTTTGCAACTTTCAGAGTTACACTGAATTCCTTATCCATTGAAATGAATGAGAATTAGGCTGTGGCATGAAAGAAATGGGATTGAAATCCCTGCCAGCCTGAATCCAGGGATATCAATCATATTCTAGAGTTCACTACTTGTCCAACTTTAGTTTTCAAAAATTGGCCTTAATTTGTTATACTTGTTATTAGTAGTTTTCATTAGAATTTATTTATTTATTTAGATTTTTATACCATCCTTCTCCAACAGGACTCAGGGCGGTGAACAGCCAAGATAAAACATAGTATACAAAAGATACAGGAAAGCTCTTTCTGTATCTGTTACCCTTAGCTTGCTTTATATGCGTAGGACATCAGCTGATGTGGAGAAATAGTCTTTGATATGCTGTGATTGAGAGATAGCATTTTCCTTGGGGTTTGGTAAAGCTTGGAACTTGAATATTTTCAAGCAAATATCTCCTAAGACTTGTCACACTTCGTTCTTAAATTGTAAGCACTTTGCATATTTTAATAATAACATGACACAGGCCTGTTTTAAAGAAATTTTAAAAAAATCTTTCTGAAGTATTTAGAACATAGAATCATAACGCTGGAAGGGACCTAGGAGGTCTTCTAGTCCAACCCCTGCTCAAGGCCATCCCAGACAAATGGTTGTCCAGTCTACTTTTGAAAACCTCCAGTGAGGGAATCACCCACAACTCCGGAAGAAAACCTATTCCACTGATTAATATGTAAAACTTTATCTTTGACCTAGCTTTAAGAATTAGGAATTGGGTAGATCTTTTGGGTGGCTTTAACTGTTTTTGAATTGTCTATTTTTTATTTATTTATTTTGATGGACAGATGGAATGTTTCTAACACAACAGGCTTTGAATGGGAGAAAATCTCAGTATATCCAGAGTAATGTTGATTACTAACGCAGATATTGTAGTAACTTCAAATACTGGCTTGTTGGTAAAGCTTTAAAGTATTCAAAGAGAAATAATTAACCAGTAGGTGGTTAACAGTTTTTAGTAATGACCTATATTTGCTAAACAGGAGAAAGAGCCCAGAGAGGAAGATTAATAAAAGGATGTGTTTAAACAGCTTATCTTCTGCCTTTATTTTGCTGTGTGAAACTGGATCATAACTTTCTTTCATTGTTTCAATGCCTTAGAATATACAGCAGAAATGGGAGGGCCCCAGTTTTGATTTCCTACAGTATGTAGCATATGTCTGGTGAAAAATGAAGGTATGTCTGCCTTGCATATTTTCCGTTTTAGCCTGACGTTAAACGGATTGGAATGAGCTAAATGGATTGCAATGATAAGCCGAAGCAAGAAAGAACGAATTCATAGGAAGGGTGGGTGGGTGGGTGGGTGGGGGAGACGAGTTGGCAGCGAAGAACTTAAAAGGGAATGTAGAGTATGGTTGTGGGGGAGAGGTAGGGAGGGAGATACGGTCATCAGATCCAGCTATGGAGTGAGGGAAGTTTCAGACTAGCAATTTTAGGGAACGTGTTGGGATGAAGAATTGGCAGCTGCAGACACGCATTCCAGGACTTGCTACGTATTAGCTGAACAGCTGTCAGGCTCTGTGCAAAGACTTCTTGCAATCACACCTGCATTCCTGGACACCTTCACGATGAGCCCAAGCCCTGTTCGCTGTAGGGGACCAGTCTCTCTATATTTCTGCGGCTGCTGATCTATCTTCTTTCACTCTGGGGCGTCTCTTTTAATCAAATACATTTGTTTTGTAAAACTGACTAAAAATAATCCTGGGCTGGTATGTGCTGGATGTTGGCAGTGAATCAAAGGCTCTGCTCTAATTAAGCAGGCCCTGGTTTGTTTGTGAGCCGCATATATTTCCATGCTAATCAGCCACACGCCAGGATCCTGCCTTCTAAGCCTCACTTCCTTTGCCTGATTGGAAACTATGCAAATGGACGGAGGGAGTCTATTTATTGCAACTGAAGAATGAGACTCCAACCTATTTTGTGGGGCTTTATTGGAGTGGGAGGGGCAGTGCTTTGGCTGGGGTTGCAAAGATAATGGGTAGGCCAGTGATTCAGTCAAATTATTTACAGTTATACAAAGGGTATCGGTTACTTCTTTGTCATGAAATAATTTTTTAGTCAAACATTCTGCTCAAAGTCACTTAGAGTTGTTGACCAAGTATTACTACAGTTCATAGGGAATAGAATGTAAGAATGTAAAACAACACAAATCAAACACAAGGCTTGTCTAGTCGTAGGTTATATTTCTCACAGTTGCCAACCATATAAGAAATCCAAAAAGGGGGCATAATCACGGTAGTACCCTGCTGCTTATGTTTCCAACAGGTTGTTTAAAAGAGCATTTTGCCTCTGATTGAGGCAGCATAAAAGCATTTTGATATGTAGCCATTATGGACTATATCTGCTATGAATCTGTTTTGTTCTCTATTAAACCCCCTACATGTTTTAAGTTTATTTGTCAAGCATATATAAGATAACAGGTAAAAGTATAAACATAATTTGAATACATGAAAAGAGTAAGTAAAAAGAATATTAGGACAAGGACAATAGGCACGCCCCTTACAAACCTCTTAGGAATGGGGTGAGGTCAACAGTAGACAGTTTAAGGTTAAAGTTTTGGGGGTTTGGGGAAGAAACTATAGAGTCAAGTAGTGAATTCCAGTCATTAACCACTCTGTTACTGAAGTCGTATTTTCTGCAGTCAAGTTTGGAAAGGTTTACCTTGAGTTTGTATCTATTATTTGCTCGTGTATTGTTGTAGTTGAAGCTGAAGTAGTCATTGACAGGAAGGGCATTGTGGCAGATACTTTTATGTAATATGCTTAGGTCAGACTGACGTCGGCGTAGTTCTAAATTGTCTAAGCCCAAAATTTGAAGTCTGGTGGCATAAGATATTTTATTGTGGTTAGAGGAATGGAGCACTCCTCTTGTAAAATATCTCTGGACTCTCTCGATTGTATTTATGTCCGATATGCAGTGCAGGTTCCAGACAGATGAGCTGGATTCAAGAATTAGTCTAGCAAATGTTTTGTATGCCCTTGTTAGTAGTACAACATTACCAGAGAAGAAGCTATGCAAGATTAGGTTAACATCACTACATCTTGAGGAAGCAAAATTATTCATTGTACGAAGTAATGCCTTCTGTTATCTGTTCTGAACTATTCAACTTTCAACTTCGTTACGTGATCCCCAGATTCTAGTATGTGAATGAGTGGAGCTACCTCCACACCACTGTGATAATCTTCTAGTGACCATCCATTCTGAATGTTTAATCATGCCAACCAATCTTGGGACAGTTTAAATGGTCATTTGAATTAGTGCAAGCAGTCCTCGACTTACGACCACAATTGAGCCCAAAATTTTTGTTGTTAACTGAGACATTTGTTAACTGAGTTTTACTCCATTTTATGACATTTCTTGCCACAAGGTGTTAAGTGAATTATTGCAGATGTTAAGTTGGTAACAAGGTTGTTAAGTGAATCTGGCTTCCCCATTGAATCAGAAGGTTGCAAAAGGGGAATCACATGACCCTGAGACACTGCAACTGTCATAAATACGAACCAGTTGCCAAGCAACTGAATTCTAAGCATATGACCATGGGGATGCTGCAATGGTTGTAAATATGAAAAACGATCATAAGCCATAAGTTTTTCAGTGCTGTTGTAACTTTGAATGGTCATTAAACGAACTGTTATAAATTGAGGACTACCTGTACATTATCTTTGTCTAAATCAGGGCTGTCAAACTTATGGCTCATGGCCCATAGGCTGGATATGTCATGCATTAGCCACACCCAGTTTAGCGAAGGAAAAAGTAGCGATACGTCACGTGATGCTGCCCTGACAACACGAGTTTGACTCCCCTGGTCTAGGTAGATTGTAGGGCCAAAAGGCAATAGAATCCAGATTTCAGGATTAAGGTTATTCTCCATTTTCTCCATGATTCAGGTTTTGCAAGTTGGCTTCTTAAGCCTTTTAATTGCAGAAAGAAAGAAAAAAATACTTTCAGTGCAAATAGATAAAAGAACAGCATGATGAGCATCTTGATGGCAGCTGAATGAAGAGAATTAGCCTTAGTTATATTCTGTCCCTATCATGGATTGAATAGGATCTTATAATGCCTTTTAATGCTGTTATTTCCTCTGTGGTGAAAGCAAATCTTTTTGGATAAGATTTATTGTCACTATTATTAATGGGATTAGAGCATTTGCTATATCCCTGCTGTGCCGGGAACAAATATGCTGATTGACCCTCACTCCTTTTATGAAGTATAACTTCTAATAGAATATGCGGGCCCTTGATCGTAATATCGAAATGGTGATGAAATTTGTCTTCATTCTCTTGGCTCTCATTATGCACCCTCTTTGCATAGATGCTTGCATGGGTTGTTAGTGCTTAGGTGCTTTCACCTTCTTGATGTGCTGGAGAGCATTTCAAGAGCAATGGAACTATTAGGCTATTGAAAAGTTCATTGGGTAAGGGGAGCTGGCTAAAACAAAGCATATATAATTCATCCTTAAAAAAACCAAAGATGATTAATTCCGGTAATGATTCCAGCAAATGTACGAGATGGTAAATGCTGAGAGGTGGTAAATGTGTAATTGCTCTGGCAAAGAAGATAGGCTGTAATGACAGGTGAAGGAAAAAGGATCTGTATCCATGAGAGGTAAATCCTATTTCTGAGGCTACCGCAAGAGAGGCTGCAGTTCACAAGTAGCTACCGTTCTTCCTACATCCAGTTCAGCCTGTAGAGAAATTGATAATGGGAATCTTGCCCTAATTAAAGGATTTTTATATTTTCTACATGGTGATGGTCAGTAATGCTCAACATACCTCTTACCGGCACTTTCTCTAGAGATACTAATATACATTATCCAGTAATTGCCTGCTTCATTTCCCCCCCCCCCCCCCCCCAGATTTATTATTTTAACTGTAGTGCACTCAGAGTTCATAATAATGGCAAGTGGTATACAAATACATCAAATAAATCTTCAATGGGAAATAATTGTTTTTATTGTGAAAGGCATAAAATGATAACTCAGATATATTTGCTTAAAAATGGCAGGCAAATTATTAACTGGCCAAATGTGATTGATACTTATTTTTTTCTTATTTTTAAATAAGAAAAAAAAACCAAAAACAAAAGATTTTTTATTTAGGAAAATCTACTTCTTTATTTCATTAATTTGTTCTTTCCACTGCCAAGTAAATCAAATTCTTGGGGTAATACTCTTGGATAGTCACATTAGCTTATTTTTTCAGTTATCAGGCAGTTGGTAGGATAGGAAACTATGAAGTAGTAATTGAAATAGTAAAGACTAAATATAGGTAAAGGTTCCCTTCGCACGTATGTGCTAGTTGTTCCCGACTCTAGGGGGCAGTGCTCACCTCCGTTTCAAAGCCGAAGAGCCGAAGACATCTCTGTGGTCATGTGGCCGGCATGACTAAATGCCAAAGGCTCACAGAATGCTATTACCTTCCCACCAAAGGTGGTCCCTATTTTTCTACTTGCATTTTTATGTGCTTTTGAACTGCTATGTTGGCAGAAGCTGGGACAAGTAACGGGAGCTCACCCTGTTACGCGGCACTAGGGATTCGAACCGCTGAACTGCCAACCTTTTGATCGACAAACTTAGCGTCTTAGCCACTGAGCCACCGCATCCCTTTTAAAGACTAAATATATGTTATGCTTAACAATGCTAATTGGGACTAAGCACCATGGTTGAATATTGCAACATCACTTGATTGCACTGATTTGTGCTAGTAGTTGCACAAATCCCATTTGCTGCTGTTATAAGAACTCCATGAGTCTGCAGCATTCCATGGTCACATGATTGCCTTTTGCGATTTCCTGCTGGCTTCCCCATTGCTTGTTAAAAGTCAGCAGTGAACATTGCAAACGGTGATCATGTAGCCACAGACATTGCAGCCGATGTAATGGTGAGCCAGTGCTGATTGTGATCATGTGACTGTGGGAATGCTACAGTGGCTGCAACTACAAGGACTGATCATTAGTTCCCCTCTTTCAGTGTCATGGTATCTTTGAACAGTTGTGAACTTAGTGTCATTCAACGAGGACTACCTGTACTTGTATAGAACGTGGAACATTGTGTCTTTGCAACCTCTAATAAATGTAATTTATCTTAATTTTGCAAAAATTGCATCAATTTTCATGTTTCTTACATGCTCCTTGTTTCTTTCAGATCTTGGTTGATCCTGCCAGTCCCATTGGACATCCAGCCTTGCAATATGAAAATGTGATAGCCCATGATGGCAGTCCAATTTTGCGGGATTTAGTGCTGAGTCCTGATCTCCAATATCTTTATGCCATGAGTGAGAAACAGGTAAGAATCTAAATTTGTATTACATTTCATTTGCATAAACCCAACCCTAGGGAAACCATAAACAGATGATTAGAGGAAATGGAATCTTTCTCAAGCACAGTGCATTAACTTAGGGCATGGTTGTAAGATTCTTGGATGAATTGAATAAAAACTGTATGGACTGGTGATGTAGATCATTGGAATAAAAGTATTTGAATGACTGACAAGCAGCACCTTTATAGAAGGATGGCTCTCTTAAGAGATTGTTTAAAAAATGAGCAGTTTTTATAGTACTATAAGATAGCTAACATGAATTCACTCAGTAAATTTCAGTTTTAGCAAGCCCTACACATGGATAAAATCAGTGTAATGCAAATTAGCTTGCTGCTTTCATTACCATCAATCATTGTATCCTTCTGAATTTCCCCCAAGGATTAAGGGTGGCCAACACAGCCTTGTACTGCTCGCCTCCTTTCTCCAGTTAGTAGTGATTCAACATCTATATGAGGCTACTGGGAGACCTCATCCATAGCTATGGGGTGAAGTATCATCACTATGTTGCTGATATTTATATATCCTGGTGTATTAAGCAATGCTGTGAACATTGTAGCCCAGTGCCTTGAAAATGGGAGAGTCTGAAAAGGGGATAACATAACAGGTTTCAGGTGCATTCTGGCAAGACTGAGTGGCATGGAGGGCATGCTAGTTGTAAGACTATACCATCTTTGGTGCTAGAGATCCTCCTGTACTCACAACTCCTGCTCGGTGATAGTTGAAGTTATAGTAGGAGGCCTATGCATAGCTTTGCGTTGTACCAATTGGACCCGTTCCAGTGGTGGAATTCAATTTTTTTTTACTACTGGTCCTATGGGTGTGGCTTGATGGGTGTGATGTGGCTTGGTGGGCATGGCTTGGTGGGAGTGGCAGGGGAAGGATACTGCAAAATCCCCATTCTCTCCCTACTCCTGGGGGAATGAAGGATATTGAAAAATCTCCATTCCTACCCCACTCTCAGCCAAAGGTGGTATTTGCCAGTTCTCTGAACTACTCAAAATTTCCACTACTGGTTCTCCAGAACTTGTCAGAACCTGCTGGATTTCCCCCCTGGCCTGTTCCTAGATCTGCTTCAGACAGAACAGCTCTGTGAGAAGCACTGGTTGGCTCCAATTCATATTGCTAGTTTTAATCTTTAATGCCCTTCATGGCATGTGACTGGATTATCTAAGGGATTGCCTCTCCCTCATCATATCTCCCGTCCCATTAGGTCTGGCAGAAGAGAAATTCTGTGGGTTCCAACTGTTAGGGAATTTGATGGGTCCCAAGAGGTGGACAGTCCCTGCTGTGGCACCTGCCTAATCATGGAACATTCTCCCCTCCTCCTAAAGTGAGGTTAGGCCCATCTCTCTGTCAACATGCCTGGGATCCCAGAGGATCAGTGAAATTCTAATTTGGCTCCATTGTTGTGGTTGACATTCAATCCTATGCCTTGCGGTTTTAATATTTTAATAATGACTGTTTTTATACCTTTGTTATTTTAATAAATGGTTCTAAGCTGTCTAGAGTCATTTTTGTCAAATGGATAGCCATATAAATTTGATAAAATAAATGATTAAAAGGCATATCACAGCCAACTATGAAATTCCTTATGCTTGTGGATTTAGTGGCTGGCAGTTACTACAAAAATGGTTTTATGTTCCAAGAATGAACATGATGATATATCTTCATCTACTCAATATAGCTTTCTAATAAATTTTATTTTTGTTTTGATCGCAACAAGTACTAATCAGGTGCTTCACCATTTCTTTCTCCGCATGTTACCACAGTATAGACGTCTATTGTTTTTGCCTCCAAACACACAAAATCTGTTGCTTGTGAAAACATTTATAACCAGCAGTTTAACCCCCTTAATCCTTTTTACTAACAATATCTTTTCAAAAATAGAGTGCCTGGCTGATCTCTTCTTACAATTCAAATATTTCTCAGTCTAGGCAGGCACCCATTATTGTTGGGTTGGTTCACCTGCAGGAGTTCGCCATAGAATTTTGTTTTATCCTACTGTGAATATAAGAATCTAGCTATTGTGGTTTATAAACCAGAATTTATAACGTAGCGTTATTTGGGCTTTATATAATATATAGACCTAGCCACCATAAGCAGAAGAATGTTTGCTTTTTTGTTTATTCCATTTGTAAAGCTGTCTACTCAACATGCAATTCTAGATTAATTAATATATGTAGTAAGGGAGAACAAACAAATAACCACAGAGAAACCTCTCCCAAACTTTCCCCCAAAATAATGCTAATACTAATACAGATGCTGATATTATCACTTCTACCAATACAGAAAACCTATATTCTGTCCACTGTTATCCCAAAGCATCTCCTGACCCTCAAAAATTTGTCCACTCCTGATTTTTTAAAAATGTGAATGGAGATGAGTGGTGGTTTGTTAGATAAATGGATTGTACAAAATAAGGGATGTTAAAACCCTTATTATAGTTCCTGTTTTACCTCCTCAGGAACTTCCATCTATCTGAGTTTTCTTCCAGAATTAGAGATTGACTAAGGCAGTCTGCTGGCTGGATGCATCACATGCAAGCCACACCCTCCCCAGCTCCACAAAGGGGAAAAAGGTGTTGCGATACCTCACATGATGGCAACATGACGTGGCAAGTTTGACACCCGTGAACTAAGGAGTAAAGAATGGACAAAGAGTTACAGCAGCAGAAGTGCTTTTGAGCCATAATACTGCCTTGGTTCAAAATATCAAATGTCCAGATTTACTTTATATAGATAAGGGAAAGACACGGGTTTCAATAATGGAACCATTGCAATCACATTTAATTTGGCAATAAGAGGAATCAGGCTTTTCACCACCGCATTTATCTCTGATTGAACGTTCAGTTGTTTGCTCGTGGAATGAATAAAAGTAGTTGAAGTGGGAAGGGAAGATAAATTTGTTTATTCATTTAATAAATTTATATGCCACTCACCTCACTAGGAAAGTGATTCTGGACAGTTTTCAAAATGGCATTGTTTATTAGAAACTAAATGTAGATGCGTTTTACATCTGTTCTAAATTTATTAGAGCTCTTTTGAAAAAAACACTATTTGACAGATTGCCTTTGCTACAGGTATTATAGAAATGTCTTCTGCATTATTTCAGCAAGATAAACAGGTATTTATATAAGTAAGGAATGCCAGAGATGGTATTGTCTATGGAGATTCTCAATCATCCAGGTCATACTTGTCATAAAGGTGTTTTTCAAAAGGCAACCAAGAAGCTGAAGAAACTTCTTGGATGAGAAGCGAAATGTTTTCAAGGGAAGAAACCAAGGAAGTCCAGTTCTCCTTTGAAAAGCACCTTTGGTATATAAGTGGCATTGTGGCTAAGTGTTTCTATATTTCTGCTGTGCGATAGTCCAGGATTAAAGGTCATGAGGACTTGAAATTTATTTGGTAGCATCCAGTTTTGAATTGCAGGTTCTTTTGCAATTTTTTCTTCCCTTATCCTGCATTAAAAATATATAAATAAAATTGTGGAATTAATAACGTTTAATCTATTGATCACTTTTATGAGACAAGCACTGTGTAAAATGTCTGCTGGGAAGGGTGTGATAAAATATACATTTCTAGAATTGGTAATGACAAATAAACTGAATAGAAGAGGGCTTTTCCTAGTCCACTCTTTAAATCACTGTTATTCCTCATCTTGATCAGTCCCAGCATTACTTATAGTTGCTTATATATATATATATAAGGTTTGTCGTGAATGCGACTATTTTCTACATATAAAGTTACATATGTATTTAAGAGGAGCATTTTGGTTTTTTGGTTTTTTTTAAAGGATAGGAATATAAAATGTAGGTGAACATAAACTCTTTTTCAAATCAGAAGGTCTACATGAAGGAAGTACAAATGTTGGACATGGGGAAAGTTTGTTGCACAACATCAGGGGTGTCAAACTAGCAGCCCATGGGCTGGATGCGTCGCGTGCAGGCCACGCCCACCCCAGATCTGTGAATGGGAAAAAGTCGCAAAACGTCACGTGACAACAACGTGACATGGCGAGTTTGACACCCATGCATTATGGTTATCTGCCATGTGTTCAGTTTTATAATGATAGAGACTACAAGTCTCCTATGTGCAGTGGTGGGTTCCAACTGGTGTTACCGCTGGTTCTCTTTGCGCACACGCTTTTTGCGTGATCGCTTCGCTTGCACACGTGCTGAACTTGTGCTCTGCACAAGCGCATTATATTTCTGCCCAGCTGAGGTGCAGCAATCCACTCAGCCGCGCCTATCAGCTTGGCCAAAAAACAACTAATAAAGGTAGGTATAACGCGGGGCCGGGCAGGAGGGCCTACATCAAATCTTCACCACTACCGGTTCGCCTGAACCAGGCAGAACCGGGAGCAACTCACCATTCTCTATGTGGTGTGCATCTTCCCTGCATCTCATCTGCATCCACTGTATTTTTGTTGGAAAGGAAAACCTGGGTCAAAAGCACATGAGAAATCGCAAGCAGATTTCTCATTCAACTGATACATTATTTTTCTGAAAGGAAGGGAAACTATCTCTATTTATGTGTTCATAAGTGGGTGAGAAAGGATTATTGTGTCTATATGTAGAGTGGAGAGCAATTAATTTTACACCGAGATGACTTTCTGTACAATAGCAATAGCAATTAGACTTATATACCTCTTCACAATGCTTTACAGCCATCTCTAAGCAGTTTACAGGATGTGCATATTTCCCCCAATAATTTGGGTCCTCGTTTTACGCACCTCGGAAGGATGGAAGGCTGAGTCAACCTTGAGCGTGGTGAGATTTGAAGTGCTAAATTGCAGGCAGCCGGCAGTCAGCAGAAGTAGCCTGCAGTACTGCACTATAACCACTGCACCACAATCAACTGATTTTAATCAGTAAACTATTAAATATTAAAAAGTTTTTTAATCTTAGTTCTCTCTTTTTTTAGAATGTAAACTCTGAATAGTGTGTATGTGTGCACGCACATACACACATTCATGCATATGCCCATACGCATGTACACGTGTGCCAAATGTATTTGTTACAGAAAAAAAAAACCATTCTAAGAAAGTTTTAAGTGCAAGTTGCCAACCCTAGGTTGTCAGGCAGGAGTAGCTGGGGATTGCATGGGACTTTTATTTGTTTCTTTTTTTATTCCAGATTATCCCCCTAGTTGAAAATTTTAGATACCTTTAGATATTGCCTACATGTACTGCCCTGCATTACAGATGTCTAGTCTGGAAATTACTGCAACATCAATGGTATGCCTATGACTGTCTTCTTCAGGAAAAGATATACAAAAGCATTTGTATAAAAGCACCACAACCATCTGATTAAGTTCATCTGTTTAAATGCGAATACTTCAAATGGAAAAATAAATTGGTATAAAAACATCTGGTTCAGGCATGTAAAATAAAGGCACTACAAACTCTGTAAACAGCTTACTATGCCATTCCTTCAGAGGTTTTATTTTAAAACAGATGAAGATACTGAAACAAAAGCTCGGCTCTTCTTCCATGTAAAATGTCAGTTTGAAATGTCTGGTCAAATCTGATTTTATGGCATCAGTATTGGCAAATTCTTTACTTTGTCAGTCACGTTTTCATGGGCCCTGTATAGGAGAGAAAGTTAATGGATTGTAATCACAATGGAAAGGTAAGGAATACAGGTAGTCAGCAGCTTAACACCACAAGTGAGCCCAAAATTTATCTGGCTAAGGAAGACAGTTGTTGAGTTTTGCTCTATTTAATGACTTTCCTTGCAACTGTTGTTAAGTGAGTCATTGTCATTGTTAACTTAGTAGCACAGCTTTTAAATGAATCTGGCTTCCATTGAGTTTGCTTGTAAGAAGGTCACAAAAAGTGATCATATGAGCCTGGGACAATGCAACTGTCATAAATACAAGTCAGTTGCCGAGTATCTGAATGCCTTCCTTTACAACCAATTGTTTTTAATCAATAAACTATTAAATATTAAAAAGTTTTTTAGTCCTAGTCCTCCCTTTTTTACAGTGTGAACACTGAATAGTGTGTATGTGTGCATGTACATACACATTCATATGCATGCATTGTATATGTGTTGCAAATGCATTTGTTGGAGGAAAAAAAATTCTAAGAAAGTCTTAAGTGGGAGTTGCCAATTCTAGGTTGCCAGGCAGGGGTAACTGGGGATTGAATTTTGATCATGTGTCTATGGGGATGTTGAAACAGTTGCAATGTGAAAATGGTCATAAGTCACTTTTTTCAGTGCCATTGTAACCTCAAATTGCCCCTAAACGAATGGTTCTAAGTCAATGAGTACCTGTATACCCATCTATAGGTTGATTTTCTTTGGTTTCCCTGCAGAAGTAGACCAGTCTGGAAGATCATGGCCCCCAACGAGCCAAGAAAGTTGTCTCAGTCACCTTAGCTAACAGGTACTTAGGCCTGTTTTATTGTGAAAGGGTGAGGCATAAAACTTATAAATACAATTAAATTTGAAATGAAGGATAAGCTCTGCTCATAAACAGATATACAATACGTGGCTGCTCTTTAGACCGGAGAAATACAGGAAGAAAATACAGCAAAAATCTTATCTTACATTGCAGTCATTCTTTCTTTTGAATTCTGAGCTGATAAAATCAGATATTTTCTGTACTATAGAATCCTTTCCTCCTTCATCAATGCTTATCAGCATTTACTCATATCCCAGTCCCACTTAGAACGCCTGCCTATCTAACCCTTTCAAAACTTGCATGCTTAGCTGCTAAATACCTCTTTCAAAACAGCTTCTTTGTTCCAATGCTTGAGGCTGAAGTGGCACACCTGCTATGAAAGAAAATGGCCTGCTTCAAAAGATTGCATGTCCCCTTGGTAGTTAAACGGTCAAGCAGGCCTTGGAAAAATCTCAGGCGCCTGAGCACAGAGAGATCTAACTTCCCATGATATCCCTGTTTTTTTCTGTGAAAGACAGATTTCTAGAAATTCAAAATATGTTTCCAGACCTGAACAAATGCCATCCAAAGCCTCTGGATTATATCAGTAGTTCTTACTTGCCTACGGGTGAAAATAAGATTCTGCTTTAATGTGATGAAGGTAAATTGTCTCCACTGTATGCAGCATTTGAAGCAATCTGTGAAAGGAGTTAGAAAGCGTAGCTTGAGGCTATTGCAAGCAAGGTATTTGACATATTCATCTACAATTTAGGAGTGATGTCTAGAAGTAGTAATTTCCCACATTTTCTTACCTATTCTAATCTAATGAGGTAAACCTTGGACTGCTTATATGTAGGCTTCTGCTGGGGTTAGTGATTTAAAAAAATGGGCTTCCGTTTAGAGATGGCTAGAGCTGGGAATCTTCTAAGGCAGAATCACCTTTAAACAGAAAATGGGATTCTTAGCCTAGTAGGATCACTCATCCCTGCCCCACGCCTCTAGGACTTGGAGGCAGATACATTTTAAGGGGGTTACGTTGCAGAAGGAAAGGCTGACTTCTTTCTTTATGAGGGCAACTGATGTAGTGTCATTTTCATACAGAGATCTGAACTGGATTCTGAATAATGCTTTAAAGGGCAGAGCTGGTCACCCCATGGGGCTGATGCTTGTAGTGGAACATCTGCACACAAGCCAGAGCTAGGACTGTGTTTTACATGTGTCAACAGCAGGAGTGGTTACATGGAGGCCAATTCAAGCTGACTTCTTGATAGAAAGACAATATGTACTTCTGTTTCGGTAAGTAATTGTAGAAAGAGAAGAGAGAAGCCATATCTGACTTAAGAAGCAGAACTACCAACGGCTTTTCTTGATTCCATAATCCAAGCCATCAGAAGGGACTTTGCCAGCCAGGACTTCTCAATTTTTTCAAATCAATAGGACTTTGGAAAAAAAATTATGTAAAAGCCATTGATTTTTTTTTTTAAAAAAAAACCTGGGTTAGATTGAGACTGGAAAATAATCCTGAAAAGATCCCTATGGGAGAAGCTATCGGTTCGAGACTTGGAATGTGTTATAGAGCAATGTGTTAATGTTATCAATTGATAACCAGTGTTTCCCAATATTGGCAACTTTAAAATGAGTGGACCTCAGTTCCCAGAATTCTTCAGCCAGCATGATTGACTGGGGCATTCTGGGAGTTAAAGTCCAGATATCTTAAAGTTGCGAAGATTGAGAAACACTGGCTTAAAGTGTTGGTTAAAGTATTGGGCAAGGAGGCAGCAAACCAGGTTCTAGTCCTCCCTCATCCACAGAAACTCATTCACAACTTGCTCAGTGGCTTTCCCACACAACAACTTCAAGGATTGTTATGAGGGAAAAAAAATAGGTCATGAACTATGCTTAGCTATACATAATTACCAAATTTTTAAAAAACAAAGCTAAAAGTTGCTGACTTCTCCATTTTAACTTCTTTCCTCCTTCCAAGCATGTGATCTAGAGCACAGAAGCAATGCTCTTTTCCATATTTTAATTCAGGGGTGTCAAATTTGATTTCATTGAGGGCCACATCAGGGTTGTGTTGACCTCAGGGGCTGGGGTGGGCATGGCCAGGATGGGTGTGGCCAGCTCAATGTCACTCATGACAGGGGTGCCTTTGGTGGCCCGAGCACTCTACCAGTGAAAACGGACTCCCGAGCTCCATTTCCGGCTGTGATGGCCTCCTGCAACCCTCAGCCAGCGAAAATGGAGACTGGGAAGACTGCACGCTGCCCTCCCAAGCCTCATTTTCGCTGGCAGAGGCACCATGGGCAAGACTTACACTGTTTCCAGAGTGGCCCCGTGAGCCAGATCTAAGCATCCCGTGGGCCAGATTCAGCCTGTGGGCCTTGAGTTTGACACCCCTGCTTTAATTGATCAATTGTAGTTATCTTTATATCTCACTGACCCATGCTCTGCCCTGGAAGAGAGGCCATTGTTCCATAGGAGAAATCAGAGGTCCATACTAAATTATTTTCTGTGAGGCATCTGGGAGGGGACAAGTGAAAGAAGTCCCTCACAGAACATGGACAAAACATATGGGAGAAGGTATTGTGATACCTCTGTTTGCAATCAGTGGATTTTGTAGGTTCTTTTGAATATGGACATCTATTCATATTCTTTTGGCACTGAAGCTATTGAATATCACGTGGCTCATTTTACACTAAGGTCCAAATCTCCTTGGATACAACAAGAGGAGGCTTTTGACATTTGTTCAAGTTGCTGTGATGACACTGACTCAAGAATCATTCTGCTTGTACAGGTCCCTTTCTCTCACTTTTGTGTAATAAAAATAGCTTTCATCCATAGCATGCTGTTATCAGGATGTTGGTGGAAAGTAATTAAATGAGCAGTTGTAACAGAGCTCAAAGGGCCTGAGGAATGAGGGGATTTTAATCAAATCTGGAGGAGCAATTAATAAAGAACTTGTAACCCCTTAAGGGTGACTCCTCCTGGCAGATTAAAAAGAATGAGGGTTATAGTTTGTGTCTGGGGCAAAGACAAGTTAGTGCAAGAAGCTCCCGTGGTTTTTAAAATGAGGTTTACCCTCTGTTGTTGGTGATAATAAGAGTTTGAAAACTGGGAGCTAGGAACTGAATCTTTCAGCATCAGCATTTGTAGCAATTGTAGCAAAAGACACCCTCCTAATAAGCAAATTTTGTGTGATTTCGAGTCCATATTGACTTCTGGCAACCACATAAACAAGTCCAGCAGCTCTCTAGGCAAGCTTTTCAGAAGTAAGTGGTTAGCCATTGTCTTCTTTTTAGGATTGAGGGAAAGTGACTGGTCCAAAGCCATCAAGCTGGCTTTATATCTAAGGCAAAACTAGAACTCTAGTCTGGTGTCTTTTATAGGGTTTCCCTACTTTAAATAGGGATTTAAAGTGGTCTGGCTTCTGGTTTGTGGTTGTGCCTCATCATCGGTGTGGGTTTCGGTTTGCTTTTTGTATGGATGTGTGAAGGTGACATCCTGTGTGGTTTTCATGAGTGTGGGTCTGGTGTTATTCTTTGTGTTTGGGATTTGTTTTTTTGATAAGGGCGGGTTTCCAAATGGCTGGTAGGCAGGAGGTATCATCTCTTTTATTTATGCTGTGGGGATGTTTTTCTATCTCGATGGCTTCTCTGATTATTCTGTTGTTAAAGTGTTCAGTTTTGGCAATAGTTCTGGTTTTTTTAAAATCAGTTTCATGTCCTGTGGCTTTAAAGTGTTGGACTAGGGAAGAAGTTGGTTCCTCTTTTCTGACTGAATTTTTGTGTTCTTCAATGTGTGCATTTATTCTTCTGTTGGTTTGTCCGATCTATGTGGTGGGGCAGGCAGTCATGGGATTTCGTATACTCCTTGATTTTCTAACTCGATTTTGTCTTTGGGGTTTCTTAAGATGGTGGATATTTTTCAATTTGTGCAGAATGCTGTCTTGATATTGTGTTTGTGTAGGATCTTGCTGATTCTGTCTGTGCTACCTTTTATGTATGGGAGGAGGGCTTTGCTGTTTTCTTGTTCTTTGTCTTGGATTTTAGTGGGTGTCTCTTTTTGGATTAGGTTGATAAACTTGTTTCTTTGGAATCTGTTGGATGTTAGTACATTAGAGTATGTACTATGCAGTACTATGCAGTACTATGCAGAGAGTATGCAGTTCAATTTTTAGGTGTTGTTCATCAGCTAAGCTTTTTGTTCTGGTGATGAGTGTCTTGGCTACAGAGTTGATCTGTGCTGGGTGGTGGTGTGAGAGTGTGTGCAGATAGCAGTTTGTGTGTGTGTTCTTCTGGTAGATGGTATGTCCTAGGGAGCCATTGGATTTCTTGTAGACTAAGACATCCAGGAAGGGAAGTTGGTTGTTAGCTTCTGTTTCCACGGTGAACTTTATTTTGGGGTGTAGGCTGTTGAGGTGTGTGAGGAAGTTGTCCAGTTTTTCTATCCTGTGTAGCCAGATTATGAAGGTGTCTTCTACGTATCTGAGCCAGATACGTAGATGACAAATCCCCCTGCAACTCAGACCAACCTGAGCACAGCCAAGTCCCCACCCTATCAGTACACACCCCCAGCCAATCAGAGCACAGCCAACCCCCACCCAATCAGAGCACAACCAAGCCCCCTCCCAATCAGAACACACCTCCACCCAATCAGAACACAGCCATGCTCCCACCCAATCAGCTCATACCCTCACTGGCAATTAAAAAGAAGAAACAGCCACGATCACACATTGCTCCTAGAAGCACAAGACTGAAGACACCAGCCTGAAGATGACGAATGAGACTTCGTCGAAATGTTGCCAAGATACTTTCAATTTTACGTGGGAGAAAACACGAATAACCAAAGACCTACATACAAATACCTGCGAAAACACAACTTTTATGCTTGGAACTTTTGAAACTGTTAACATACAAAAATTTCTTTTCTTCTTCCTTACAGTGGTGATACAAAATGTGTTTTCCAATCTGTTTGATTGAGCCTTTCTCTAAAAAAAGATAAAGGTGTTTGTGATATGGGGAAATGCCATGTTCTGACTGGGGAAACAAAGTTTTCAACTAATGCACTTTGTAACGGAGATATGTAGGTTGATACAGAAAGCATAGAATGGAAAACTAAGCCTGGAACGTATGCCTGAAGTATCCTGCAACATTTAATGTGGCATAGAGAACAGAAAATGTATCCACGTGCAAGGAAGGAAATCCAAAAGCTCTTCCATATGACCACTCAAGAATCAGTCTTTGCAACTTCTGAATGCCATATAAGTTTTGTTATGGGTAGTGGTTGTTAGTTACTCTATCTTCATTTGATTCACTTACGATAGCATAACTAATTTGGGGTTTTCATAAGTCTTTGCTTTTGAACCTAAGATAAATTTCAAACATAAATTCTCTGTTTGATGAGACTTCTGGAAAGAGAAGTGCTTGATTTAAAAACAAGCACTTTGGGGGGTAACTAACATTATTTTTTCCATTTCCAGAGGCTCTCTCCTCATTATTCATCTTCTTGGCCTGGATAGAACATTTAGCAAAACAAAGATTGCAGAAGTACCTTAGGGAGAGGCCTGCACAAAATGTGGTCTTTCAACCAAAGCTGTCCATTAGCTTGGTGCAATGGCTTATCTGGAGTTTGATGAACCCAATTTTGCTGCTTGGAAACAGTAGTGTGAGTTGTTTTCAGCTGATTGACAGATGGTACCTCACCTATTTTTCTTTTTGCTGAGTTACTGTCTATGAATATCAATGCCTTCTTCCAAGGGCTGACTTGAGGTCATCTAGCTGGCTTTGTATCTACAGCAGGACTAAACTGTCAATCTCAATTTGTAGCCTGCTGCCTTAACCATTCCACCAAACTAATTCTCACTGCAGCTATAGTGGTACAGCGGACTAAAAACCTTGGTGGTGCAGTGGACTAAGTGCTGTTATGTAACACTTAGCTGCCAGCTGCCTGCAATTAGTGTGAGTTCAAATCTCACCAGGCTCAAGGTTGACTCAGCCTTCCATCCTTCCGAGGTAGGTAAATTGAGGACCCGGATTGTGGGGGCAATAAACTGACTTTGTAGAAACACCGCTTATAGGGGGCCAAAAGCCCTAATAAGCAGGTATATGCAAAAGAATGAAGGATATTGCTATAAGTGCATTGTAAGCTGCCCTGAGTCTTTGGAGGAGGGCGGTATATAAATTGAACTAATAAATAATAAATAAATAAATAGTTAATCACAAAATAATGATTTATCAGAAAACAAACTGGTATTCTCCATGAATCTCTAAGATATTCTGAAAAAATGACACGGGAAAGGTAGCTAATGTTTTAGATAAAAATAGAAGATTTTTAAAAAATATAGACAGACTTAAGTACTGGGTTGAAGCAAATAGGATGCAATTTTTCAGAGAGAAATGTAAAGTTATGCACCTGGGAGGGAAAATGTAAGCCAATATTATATGATTGGGTGACTTGGCAGTATTATTGGGACAAGATATGTGTGTCTCATCAACCACAAGTTAAACAGCCAGCTATATGATGCAGCTGCTAAAAAGGCAAATTCTATTGAAGTGCATTGACAGGAATATAAAACCAGACTATGGGAAGTGATTGTTTTATTCTTCTCTTCCCTGACCATATCCCTTTGGACCACTGTGATAGCAATGAACTCCTCAGTTTAAAAAGAATAGTGATGGATACAGCAAGCTCAGCAGAGGCCCAGGGAGATAGTGAAGAGTCTGGAAAGCAAGCCTTACAGGGAACAGTTAAAGCATCTGAGTATATTTAGCTCACAGAAAAGCTGACTGAAGGAAAACATGATAGCAGTCTTCAAATAGGTGAAGAGTTGTTTTATAGAAGAGGGAATGGACTTGTTTTCTGTTAGTACATATAGCTAGACTAGAATCAGTGTGCCTAAGTTCAAGGAAATAGATTCAAGATTAGACATCAGGAACAACTTTCTGACTGTATAAGGTGTCATACAGTCAAATAGGCTGAAATTCTTCTTTAAAAAACCATACAGTGCTCCATCAAATATTACATCTCCATCAAAATCAACTAATCATTTGAGTTTAGAGTGGGTAGCCAAAAGGTAACTTGGTAAAAACTCCCTCTAACAATAAGATTTAAGACTGTGCCCCTGTGGACAAATTGGATCATCATCTGTTACAGATGTTTTAGTGGATGCTGCAGATGAATCTAAGTTTCTTTCCAATTTCCATTTAACTTTGTCCCCCCCCCCCTTTTTTTTTTTTTTTTTGGTGAGGTTGGCACATTTAGGGAAAAAACATTCAACTGTTGCTTTATTTTCTAAGAAATCCTGGGCTGCCTTTGTGGAAATAAAGAATGGTGCTTTGAATTAATGCAGTCCTGCAATTGCAGATTGCAGTAAGGGGAGTTTTTATAAGCAATCCGACTTACTCTGGTTGGGTTGGGGATCCCAAAGGTAGAAGATTAAAATAGCACATTTATGTGTCTTGGAGGTTTTGTTCAGGGCAGTAATGGGTTTCAATTTTGACCGCTATCAGGTTGCTCGTGGGTGCGCTCATGCTTGCTTCTGCACATGCGCAGAGACGTCTGGGAGGGTGGGTGGGGCCTCCCGCCACCACCGCTACTGGTTCCGGGGTGAACTGGTAGCAACCCACCACTGGTTCAGGGTGGATATGATTTAAATCAACTCGATTTAAATCTTGATTTAAATCACCAGTAAAAAGGCTTGATTTAAATCAACTTGATTTAAATCATAATTTTTAAAGAGCAACTGTCATCTCTGTCCCGCAGCGGCTCCTCCTCTGAGCCGCTGTTGATTCATCAACAGTCCCATTCACTTTAATGGGATAACTGTTGTTGCAGCAGTGACACAAGGTCAGGGACATGGCGGGCAGCAGATGAGTAGATGCCCATTAACAGGTGCTGCCATGATGGATCTGAAATGACAGGTGCTCTTTAAATGTAAGGACTCATTTTTGCTGGTACTTAGAATCTTTAATATTATTATTTGCAAACAAAACAAATGTTTCCTATTTAGCATGCAGAGCTTGGATTCATTGAATGAGTTTACCAAAAAATGTAAATATTGCAGAATATACAGCCTCATGCTATATAACTAAGCTCCATTTCATGCTGAATAAACTAAATTATTAATGTATCTTAAATAGAAAACTATCTTTAGATAGATTTTTTACTCCAAAAGCATTTTATTAAAATAAATCTGTTGAAAATAAAAAAATCCGATTTAAATTTTTAAAAATCCAATATTTTGATTTTTTTTTTTAAAAAAAACCCAACAATTTTTATCCACCCTGGTTTTGTTACAGTTTCCTAAAGCCAGAGGGCAGTACAAAGACTTTATTGGAGTGTTATATATAGTCAGATCCTAGAGGTCATGAAATTGTATATGCTACAAATGTTTATGAACTTCAGTGATCCCATTGTGCTAAACTCTGTCCTTCCATACTGGGACTCAGAGCCACCTCTGTATTCATAGATGAAATGCACAATAGTGTGCCTTCTTCTAACCTGAAGGTCTACCAATATAAATGGTTTAAGATTTGGAAAATAGTTTCTAAAGTTGTTAATCATGATGATGATGATGATTACTACTACTACTACTACTGCTGCTACTGCTGCTGCTGCTACTACTACTACTACTACTACTACTACTACTACTACTACTAAAAGAAGCAAGACAGTTTCTTTCTGAACCAGGTAATTCTGATTAGCCAATTACTCAGGAGTTGGATTTTATTTCACATTCTGGTCATCTATAAAAAGAGAGTGAATACAACTCTTGCTGATAATACTGTGATCAGAAGTGGATCTACAGAGGGATGCTGGTATTGCTGTCTGCTTCCTTTTCTGTTTTAATGAAGAGTAACTGATAAACCTTTGGGTAAATAAGATAAACATTGACTCCCAGAAAATTGTTGAAATCAATTTCTCAAAAATATTAAATGCATGGAACAGATAAATAAATATTTCTAGCTGTCTTCTGGAGAGGTGTACAGTACATTAGAAACAAAATAAATATGTAGTAACTGAGAACTGTACATATTTTGAGATTTTTGTTCTTATCGATCTTTCATCCATAATGAAACTATTCTAGATATATCCAATGGAAATTGCTGGCAGTCAGTAGCTCTGTTTTCATGAAAGAAGAGAATGAACACAAATATTACAGGAAAATGAAGTGAGTGACCCCATTTCTTAGCCGTATATATTCACTCAATCTCTGTCTAATTTTTACATAGATGAGGTTGTGTCCATATAGCCAGGAACTATGGAAAACAAGTTTCTAAATTGAAGATATATGATAGTGAAGTTGAAGCGGAATATGAAAACGTAATTTGGCTTGTTTGATTTTAGTGTATTGAGCCAAGAAGCCGCTATGATTGATAAAATATAAAAGTTCATGGTCTAGTGCAGGGGTGTCAAACTGAATTTCTTTGAGGGCCAGATCAGCATTGTAGTTCTTCTCTGCAGGCCAGCTGGGGGGAGGGGGGAGAGAGAGACAGCACAGATGCCTTCTGCAGTACTCTGCCAGCCAAAATGGTGCATGAGGGGGCATGCGTGGCCCCGAACTGCCCCATTTTGGCTAGCAGAGTGCTGCAGGAGGCTGTCCAGCCTGAAGATGGGGTGCAGGGCCCCCCACACCCTGTTTTGGCTCCCAGAGGCACCATGTGCCAGAGGCACCAATGGGCCAGATTTAAGCACCCTGCAAGTTGGGTCCGACCCACAGACCTTGAGTTTGACACCGTTGGTCTGGTATGACTTTTTTTTCTGATATTCATTGAATACCCTTGGATTGGTTATTATCTTACAGACATGTTGTGATATAAATATGCTGTATTTATGAATACCCTTTGAGAAAGAATAGGATAACATGGAAATCTAAAATGGGGTAAAGATTATTGTCGCTTATTTTGGAAAGCTAGGATAGTATTGTCTTTTGTTAAGGGTTTGGGTTACGGTTAGAGAAGATTCAGTTGCTATTCCAGCAAGAGATACATGTTGGGAAAGCATTCATACTGGTATAGTTGTACACTCAGCAGCTATTAGTCTTCTGTTTCGCACCACTCTAGTCTATGTTGTGGAGTATAGGTTCCTTTCAGCCATTCCCATCCTCATGGGAATATTTCCTTTCTTCTCTTTTTGAAACATCAGTTTTTCTTAGCTAATGTTCAGACACAGGCTCCTCTGAGTTGCAAACTGATCTAACAGACCCAGAATTTTATTTTTTAGACTCAGGAATGACCCAGGGGAATATTGAGAAAATTGAAAGCACAAAAAATGTGCTTCCTTTTTCCTCTGCTGTGATCAGCAACATCAAAGAAGTAGTAAGGTGCCTCCAATGATTGACCTTGCACTTAGAAAGAACCTTGGTGTTTGACCAATATTTCGTTGACCTTTTTACGCCCGCTGAAGGTATTTGGCTTTAAATGTGGGGATTGCAAGAATGGGAAGTGTAAAATTATTTTAATCCATGAGCAAAGCAAGCTTGCATTTTGTTCTTGGTTTTTTCCCTCCCTATATAAAACAACTTAATTTGTATGAGATTTTCTGTACCTTTGTTGACATTCCTAACCTACTATCTTATCTCTTCAAAAAGAGATATCTAATTTTCATGTCTAAAATTTAGTTGTAATGTTCAGTCAGATCCTTTTCTGATAATTCCTGAATCAGTCCTTAGGTGATTTCAGCACAAACTATATCAGTTAGGGAATGCGTGCATATTATTTTATTGAAATTTAGCTCATTTCGGCATTATTTCAGGTCTTATAGCACTAAAAATAGTGGGCTGAATTATACTCCACTTCCCCCCATGCTAGTACCCTTGCTGATATGCAGAATGATCATAACAGAATTATGCTGGCAGGTGATGATGGGAGCCTTAATATAATATATATAGAAGATATGGGTTAGGGAAAACTATAGTCTTTTTTAACTATTTGCGAAGGATTATGTATTTGAAGCAGGTGCAATATTAGGCCAAAAATGGCCACATGCAGATTAACAAGTGCCTCCCCCTCCCCTGTCCCCCAATAGCCACCAAAATAAAATGTTTAGATGTGATGCGGAGAATTTCCTAGCAGGTAATCATAGTTGCTGTAATTGTCTACAGTAAAATAACTACCTTATCAAGGTCCTGCATACTTTCTGGAGGGTAATCCTACCGCATTATTTAAAGGTCAAGTGGAGATCTCAGTTTAGGGGGAAAAAAGTATGCTTCCCTTGAAATAGCAGAACAAACTGAAGGAACGATAACATAATTTTGAATTCTAGAATGCTTTCAATGCTAACTGAATTGCTTTCCCCCCTTAATGATTGCATTGTAATCATGTTGTGTAGTCCATGGAGAACAATTGGGGTAGTAGACAAAGAGTCCTCTGCCTCACCTTTTTTCAGTGCTTGCCATCTGTTTCACAAAGGCAGTGGCATTTTCTTTTGGCAGCAGCAATGAAGTATTCTTTTCAACAGCTGGTTGTCATAACACCCCTTCCCAATTACCTATATCAAAGGAGAATTGAATGTTTAAAAGATGGTTGGTAACCATAATTCCTTCCCCTTAGTACAACACCATAATGTTGTAACATAGTATTAAACAGAGAGAGTTGGTGTTGGGAAATCATTGTCTTGAGTTGCCAAGAAGTGCATCTCTGTTTCAGCCAAGACTCTTTTAAAATTATATTATATTAAATTTATATAATTTATGCATTGGCAAGAGCAAACAAACTGGAAAATGCATTATAATAAAATTATTAAAAAGAACAAGAACTCATAGCAAGTCCTAGTAACAGAACTCCTCCCCCTCCCCACCAAATGCAGCAGGATACTATCTACCCTAACTCAAGGTATAGAGAACAGCCAGGTCTTTAAGGTTTTGCAGAATGCAAAGTAGGGTGGAAGCTACATGGATCTCAGGAGGAATCTCATTCCATAGTGCTGGTACCATGACAGAGTGGTAAAATAAGACTTCTCTTATTTTAGCTCCTACTTCTGGATTTTTCACTTTTTCTTCCCTCGTAACCAAGGAATAGGATGCTGAAACTGAGTGAACTATTTTCAGTTGTCTGATGGTAAATAGGGAAATAGAGAAAGCACTGGGAATTTCATTTGAATAAGAACTTCAACTTGAACGTCTCCGAAGTAAGACTTTATTTAACATTAGTGCTTGTCCCCCCAGGTGACTCGTGTGCCAGTGGAAAGCTGTGAGCAATATACAACATGTGCACTGTGCCTGGGTTCTAGAGATCCTCACTGTGGTTGGTGTGTCCTACATAACATGTAAGTATGCTGAATAGTCTTTTGGTTTGGTTTGATGGTGTCTCCTTTTCTCCACACTCCTTTATTTATATATAAAAAACTTTGTTCCCTTGTTGGAAGCCTTACTTCTGACATTGGGAATGCTTATAAGCCTGTTACAATAGTACAATTAATCTTCAATTTAGTAACAAGGGCATGTACAAAGAGGAATATGGTTCTGTATGGTCTAGATGTACATTAGAAGAGAATATTTGGAGCTCAGGATTCAGCTGAGGGATCCTTTCATTGGTTGTATCATTGCACATGTTTCATTACCCAACTAGATAACATCATCAGTGTTAGCACAGACCTAGTATTGATGAAGTTTCCTAGTTGGGTAATGAAACACCTTGCAAGAAAACAACTAACTTCAGAGAACACGAAGTATCCCTCATGTAATGTTAAGTTTAGAGATTGAACAAGTTTCTTGCTGATCCTATATAGATACTAGTTGTTTCTTTTCTTTAGCTTATTTTAATCACTAGGATGTGCATTTTTACTGTATGATCACTAATATAATTGTTGTAATTGTTAAATTTCATCAATAGAAATTTAAAAAATGTATTAATATTATGTTCTGTAACACCTAAGTATCGTAGTTCCTACCATCAAGCATATGATAGCATGAAATACATAAGCAGAACCTTTGGGAGCATTAAGCAAGGGAAAGTAGTAAAAGATGGCCATATTAAAGTTAAGTTAAATCAGAAAACAATTCATTAGAACAATGTGTGCTAAGGAAAGAAGGACCGATAGAAAAAAAGGGGGGGGGGAATGGTAGAAGGCATAGAGTTGAAAAATGACAGAAGGCCTTGACAAGAGGTGAGCTTGGAGTGCATTAGTCACAATGCTGCTATGAGATCTAATTATTCAAAAACAAGAGACTATTGAATGTGAAGTGATAAGGAAAGAGCCAGAGAAGGAATTCATTTCTAGATCTGTTTGTGTGCTTTTGGTAGCACCTGGTTAACTTCTATAAAAGGTAAAAGGCAGGAAGCTATGGCATTTTTCTGTCTAATGGACAGAAATGCTATTTCTTAGTGTAGCACTGCTCTTTCTCTCTCTCTCATGTTTATATAGTACTGAGTTTATGAAGTTATTATAAGATTGCAATAATAAGATTGAAGTGCTGTGCATACTCATAAAAATGTTATAACTATGATAAGGATAAGGATGACATTATCATTTCTTTTTGTACTGTTGGGGAAATTACTTGTTTTGGTTGAGTGAGTCGTCCTGTCATGTAGATTCAACCTTGAATCTCCTATGGTAGGATACCTCAGCAAACTTTCGTAGGGATTAAAAAATTCGGTCCATTGTAGTTGCCAGGAATCCCTCATCCTGCTGATTTGCATGAATGTGGAACCAGCACAGTGGGGGAATAGAGCAAAGAATTGCTGTTAGGCTTCACCTGTTTATTTCAAGCTGAGAGAAGTAAACCTCAATGTCTGGTATGTATACTTAGCCTCCTCTTGCCTCTGTGGTAAATGTTTAATGCTGTAAAGCTGATTGATGGCAGCCAGCTCCGAGTTGCCAGTTGTCTACTGAATCGGCAGCTTCTGAATGTCTGATGTGTGGGTGGCTGAGGACTAAATTTTCTACTTCCTATCTTGAAACACAGCAGGAGTCACCCTCATTCCAGCATAGATTGATTGACACAGACTACACATTCCCCAAAGTAGTTTGCTGCCCTGAGACTAGTTGTCCTTGATTTATTTATTTTTAGAGAGGGTGTGCAGCATCTTAATAGTGATACACACACACACACACACACACACACACACACACACACACCTATGCATAAATAATGACTTTAGATATTGAATTACTTGAACTAATGGAAAATGGGTCGGGGTAATAGAATTAACGTAGCATATTTAGTTCTTTCTGCTTGAAAATATTGTATCTTAGTCTACAGTTTAAAGAAACTTTCTTAATCCTTTTATGAATGCAATTTGATTGCTCAGCATGAAATGTCAGTACTTGTAGCTATCAAACTTTTCCAGTTATGTCAGTTGAAGCATCAAATGCAGGTACCCCAATGCTTCTTGTTTGTCATACTGGGAAAGTTGAGATTCTTAACTTTTGAAATTGGCTTGAACTGGGGCACCGTTGAGATGCCAATCCAAGAACATTTGGCAACAGAGAAATATTCTTGGGAATCAGCTCTAGCTCTGTTTTAGCTGCAGAGGAATAGTATGAAGAAGACATTATCTTTTATAACTCATTTGTCTGGTTTTCTTTGAAGATTATGTGTATCTGCTGCCATGGATCAAAACTAACTTACAATTCAGTGTCTTTAACTCAGGAACTGGGCCTCTTATATAGGGTTACTAATGAAAGCGTAAAAGAGAAGGGGCAAAACAAAAAAAAATTGAAAGACATTAAAGGGGTGATTTTCTTTGGGCTTGAGGGGGAAAAGTTGTTAGAAGCTACAGAGTCCTGACTGTTTAGCCATGTGGAGCATTTTAATTAAAATTCAAAGACATCTCTCTCCCTGAAGCATCCCAAGGATATAGGTGGAATGTTGTAGTGGCTCAGAAACTCCATTGTGCAGTGTCATGCTGGCACTTGCTAGGGAGATAAATCATTGAGATTACCAAGACCTTGAATGGTGCATGTGTATCTGCTTATACTGTATTGCCCTCTGCTTAATTAAATGCTTTCTATAATGAAATAATGTTATCACAAATGCAGGGAGGAGAAGTTAAAGAAACCCATTTAAACTTATTAATGGAGGCAGAATACCTGGCTAGAACAGTGCTACGGGGGCAGCTGAGTGGCTGCCTTTGATGAAATAGATGGAATATTTAGAGCTGCTTATTTGAAATTGCTTGGAGTTGCTTAATCGAGAGCATAGATGAGTGTGATGAACTGTTAGGCTCAAAGGAAATTGAAGCAGGACTGCAGCTCCATTAAAATCACAATACATGAGACGGGAAGAGCATGGAATTGATTAGGATAGGATATTAAAGGACAGAAATTTTCAAAAGGATCTAATTCAGACATATAAATGCCCAGGTATAAAGTTGCATCATCAGTGTCATACAGAGAACTGAATCACAAAATTCTCAGTTTGAATTTTGACTCTGCCATGAACTTGCTGGGGTATGTCTGAAGGATAGTGATGAATATGTTGAAAGATTGTAAGCATTGCATATGCTTATTCCGAGAAGACTTGATTCAGGGTATCCATCTTTGCATATTTGAAGAACTGTTACAGAGGTGAAGAAGCAGTTGTTTATAGTATCCAGATCAACTAGTTCAAATTACAAGACATTTTGTAACTTTAGGAATATTCTCTTAGCTTTTAGATAAACTTGTTTGCTCGTGGAATGGATTGTCTTCCTTACTTTTTTTTTTTTTTTTAATAATAAAGGTCTGATAAGCTAATACAGTTCTAAAGGATTTCTTGCATAATCATCATATTGGATGAAATATATAGTGACACTCTTTCCTATTCTGTGACTTATCATGTAGTGGTTTTGTAAAGATCAAGTGCAAAAGCTCACTGCACACTTGCAAGCATTTATACAAACACTGAATATTAAGAAGCTGTTCAGCATGGTAGGTATTTGTTAGATTATTGTGTTACATCGTTAATAACCCATGCACAATTGCAAATGAAATTAAGATCCCATCATAAAGATAGAGATTTAATTTTAAATCTAGGTTTCTATGTTTAAAGGACTAATTTTCAGAGATAAATATTGAAATTTAATTTAGCAAGCAAACCAAAACAGAAGAATAAGGCTTGTTTTCAAAATTCAGATTTTATTGCAGTAAAGACATAAATTCTAGGAGCAAACTTTTGTAGTATCATTAAGACTTTCTCTGAGAAGATATACCTATGTTTGTAAAATGTTTCCTTTACTTCTTTCTCATTGAGATTAATTTGTAAAATGATGCATAAAGCCCTTCTTTATTTTTTTTCCATCAAGATTCTTTGAGACATTGAATGCAATCCTAACCTAGGCATTAGTTTTCTTATAAACATGGATGTGGGATCAAGAGCAAAATATAATATGCAAAAATAAGTTGAATTATTTCAACTATTCTTCAACTATTATTGAAGAAATATTTCTGTGATTATTTGAATGTGAAGTTTCAATATGTATTGTGAAGCATGCTTTCAATTGATAATATTTATGGTCTCTTTTATTATTTGTGTAATATAGGAATAGCATTAAGGGCTTTCTCGTTTAATTGTGCAACTTTTATTCCATTTCAATTGTAACTGACAGAGCAGTCATGAAAGGTGGACTAGAATTTAAATAAAACTAAAGTGAACTAGCAGATGAAGATAAGATCAGTCTTTGCATGTCATTAATCATCATGAGAACATTATTAGTTGTAGCTAAAGATTACCATAGTCTTAGAGACATTGTTTTTTGCTTTTTCACAGCTGTTCTCGGAAGGAGCGTTGTGATCGAGCTGATGAACACCAACGTTTTGCCTCAGATCTGCATCAATGTGTTCAACTTACCGTTCAGCCTAAGAATATATCAGTCACCATGTCGGAAGTCCCGGTGGGTCATTTTACTTTAAATTCCATATAACTCTGGAATTTAAATACTATGCCAGTATATTTCTTTAAGATGGTGAAGTATTGTTATAGATCCCCTTAAAAAAAAAAAAAAAAACGATCACTGAATAGATTTTTTCCCCTCTGTCAGCTGGTTTTGCAAGCCTGGAATGTTCCTGATCTCCTGGCTGGTGTGAATTGTTCATTTGAAGATTTCACTGAATCTGAAAGCCGCATTGAAGATGGCAGAATCTACTGTAGTTCTCCATCTACAAAAGATGTGATACCTATTACCAGAGGACAAGGTGAGTTAATATCATCTCATCATCCTGCAGCAGTTAAATATAGAATAAACTGAGTGTACTTAGGGAACTGAATTTTTCAACAAATATTTAAGTAATACAAAAGCTAAGCCAATCTATGTAGTTTATTATTATGATTCTATACTTCTTGTAATATTTTTATTCCATTACAAAATCCTTCTCTCTGGGGGTCAAAATTGTTCAGTTTTGGCAATGTGAAAGATGTGTATACTTCAACACCTAGTTGAACTCCCCAATGTTGGCTGGGGAATTCTGGGAGATGAAATCTACATAACTTCAAGCTGCCAAGGTTGGGAAAGATTGCTCTAAGCACTGTCTAAAAATACATTGTTGTTTCTGTCCCTGTATGGAAGACAGATAATTTAGTCTTCTGTTCAGATGGTATAATCTGTTCCAGTGATGGCTAACCTTTCTGCCATTGCATGCCAGGAGCTGGGGGAGTGGGGTAGCGCACCTGCGTGCCTACACCCATAATTCTATGTGCCCCGGCCCTGCGCATGTGTGCGCGACCAACTCCCCCCCACCCCGTTCCTGGCACAGTTTTCTCTCTCCCCAGGCTCAAGAGCCTTTCTAGGAACTTGGGGAGAGCGAAAATGGCCTTCCCCACCCCCCCAGAGGCCCTCTGAAGGCCAGAAATGGCCCATTTGCCAACTTCTAGTAGGACTGGAAGGCCCATTTTTTGCTCTCCCCAGCCTCCAGAGCCTTTCTAGGAGCTTGGGGATGGCGAAAACGGCCTTCCCCACCCACTCAAGGCCCTCTGAAGGCAGGAAACAGCCTGTTTCCCTATTTCCAGTGGGCCCAGAAGGCCCGAAAATCAGCTGGCTGGTGTGCACATGTGCACCGGAGCTGAACTCGCGTGCCCACCAATTCACGTGCCCACCAGGTTCGTCATCATAGATCTATTCTGACCTCACATACTTAGGTTGTTTTTGTTACAGAGAAATCAAAATCCCTTAAGATATAACATATTAACCCAAGAGAGAGGTAACATGTAAATAGAGAAAAAATGTCAATAATTGAGATGCATATTAATTGAGGGACTGGAAAAGTCAGTTTGTCATTGGATATAGTAACTTGGATAGAGTAGCTTGAGACCAAACCAGTGATTTGCTAAGGCTAATTTTTCATTGTGGTATATTTGCTACAAATCTTTTGGTTCCCCATTTTTAAAAAGTTCAATCAGACATTATTGCCAATTACATCTTCAGAAAGTTTCCAGATTAGATCTAGAGTGGTATTTAAGGTGGAGAATGCCAAATATAAATTCTGCAGTAGGCAGTTAAAGATCTATTATCAGTCTTTCACCGGCTTTTTTTAGTTTTGCACTAAGCAAGATTACTTTCTCTCCAAATCATTAAAGCTATCTAGAAAGAAGAAAAGTGGTTTGGATGGATCATCTTCGTCCATGATTAATGTTTTCTCATGGCCTTGGTTATTCACTGAGACTATTTCTCAATTTGGTCAGAACTATTTATTTCAATCCAGTCAAAGTAAAAGTCTTTATTTTTACAGATGTCCGTGCCATCATCAGTTTGTTGATTCCTGATTTTCTATGCTTGCTTTATTCTCTTTCTAGGTGATAAGCGAGTGGTAAAGCTTTATCTTAAGTCCAAAGAGACAGGGAAGAAGTTTGCATCTGTGGATTTTGTATTTTACAACTGTAGTGTTCACCAATCGTAAGTAACCTAAAATACATGTTATTCTGAATATTTTTGGACTTGCTCTGAAAGAAGGCTATGAATAGTATATAGTAAAAGTAATCAAATGAGGGAAAAGTCAGACACTGTTTCCAGGGTTGACATATTTATTTTAAGGAAAATTATACCATTGCTTGGCTGATAAAATATGATTTGGTCCAAAAACTAGGCAACCAAAGCTGCATGCATGTACTTTTATAACAAATGATTTAATTATAACCATATGTTGATTCTATAGAGATAGTTATATACATTTCCTTCAGATGGTTTGGTATTTATATTCTTTGAGTGATCTTGTGAAATTTGGTTTACAAAACTCTTACCAGTATTAAATAGATTTGGAACTTAAATTGAAAAGATTAGTTAACGGGGAAAAGATGTCTTAATTATTGGAAGAACAGTGCTTCCTGTCTGGATGCAGATATATGATTGACAGTATTATTTGAACTTTTGTGCATCTATGAGAGCTCTACACTCTTGCATAGAGTTTAGAGCTCTGATAGCAAAGAATTGTGGTGCTGCAGGGGTTAGAATGAAATATTGCAGACAAATTCTGCTGATTGCCAGCAGTTCGATTCTGACTGCTCAAAATTGACTCAGCATTCCATCTTTCTGAGATCGGTAAAATGAGGATCCAGATTGTTGGGGGCAATGTAACTGCTGATTCTGTAAACCACTTAGAGAGGGTACTAAAGCACTATGAAGCGGTATATCCAGTGCATTCAGAAAGTATTCAGATCCACTTCACTTTTATCAGTTTTGTTAGGCTGCAGCCTGATTCTATAGTTGTTGAAATTCTTTTTTTCCTCATTAATCTACACTCAGTACCTTATAATGACAAAGTGAAAACAGAATTTTAGAAATGTCTATAAATTTATTAAAAAGAAAAAAAATTGAAAGACCACATTGGCATAAGTATTCAGTCCATTTGCAACAACATGTGAAATTTAGGTCTGGTGCCTCCCAGTTCTCTTGATTGTTGCTGACATGTTTCTACACGTTGATTGGAGTTGACCTGTGATAAATTAAATTGATTAGACATGATTTGGAAAGGCACACTGCTCTCTATAGAAGGTCTCACAGCTGACAATGCATACTGTAGCAGAGAAAAGCCATGAGGTCGAAGGAACCACTTGCAGAGCTCAAAGACAGGATTATTGCAAAGCACAAATAATGGGGAAGGCCACAATAAAATTTTTGCTGCACTGAAGGTTCCTAAGAGCACAATGGCCTCCATTATTCTCAAATGGAAGATGTTTGGCACAACCAAGATGCTTCCAAGAGTTGGTCGCCTGGTCAAACCGAACCATCCTTAGTAAGAAAGGTGACCAAGAACCTGATGGTCACTCTAACTGAGCTCCAGAGATCCTGTGAAGATATGGAACAGAGTTCCAGAAGGTCACCCATCACTGCAGTCCTCCATCGATCTGGGTTTTATGGTAGAGTGACTAGATGGAAACCTTTTCTCAGTGCAAAATGCATGAAAGCCCACTTGGAGTTTGCAAAAAAAGTGCCTGAAGGAATCTCAGACTATAAGGAACACGATCCTCTGGTCTGATGAAACCAAGATTGAACTGTTTGGCCTCAATTCTAAATGTTGTATCTGAAGAAAACTAGGCATCATTCATCACCTGCCCAATACTATCCCAATAGTGAAGCATGGTGATGACAGCAGGGACTGGGAGACTGGTCAGGGTTGAGGGAAAGCTGAATGGAGCAAAGTACAGGGATATCCTCAGTGAAAACCTGTTCCAGAGCTCTCAGGACCTCAGACTGAGCTGAAGGTTCATTTTTCAACATGGCAATGATCCTAAGCACATAGCCAAGACAACACAAGAGTGGCTTAGGGAGAACACTGTGAATGTCTTGGAGTTGCCCAAACAGAATGCTGTCTTGAACCCTATTGAACATCTCTGTAGGGATTTGAAAATAGGTGTCCACTGATGGTTGCCATTCATCCGGACTGAGCTTGAGAGGATTTTCAAGGAAAAATGGCAGATCCAATCCATTGTGTAAAGCTTGTTGAGTCATACCCAAAAGGACTCAAGGCTGTAATTGCTGCCAAAGGTGCTACAACGAAGTACTGAATACTTTGTACATAAGTATGTATGAATTAATAAGTGTGAATACATAAGTATCCAAAGTCTGAATACTTATGCCCATGTGATATTTCAGTTTTCTTTTTTTAATACATTTACAAATATTTATAAAATTCTGTTTTCACTTTGTCATTATGGAGTACTGAGTATAGATTCATGAGAAAAAAATTGAATTTCAACAACTGTAAAATCAGGCTGCAGCATAATCAAATTGACAAAAATGAAGGTGGTCTGAATACCTTCTGAATGCGCTGTAAGTCTAAGTGCTATTGCTATTTCTGTAGTTATAATTCATCTGGTTAACAATCGGCAGATTATTTTATTCAGATGGTTTAAACTAAAGACTTTAAGATTTTTGCATAATGAAAACCATAATATCTAAATTTGCAATATACTAAGATACATATTTCAGAGAATCTATAGAAGAAATAACTTCCACAGTATCTAGCTAGTTACTGCAAAAACATTTAATAAGGCCAGTCTGAATCTATTCCTTAGGAAATATTTATTTGTTGGGGAGGCTGGTTGGTGGGCTGAAATGATGAAATGGAAAATTATGAATATTGAGAGAGGCATTTGCTTAAGCATCGTGAATTTTAATTGGGGTCTTTCTTATCTGCTTTTAATACATATCTAGCTCTTCATGCTGGGAAGGTTGTATTTGTAGATGCATGATAGAGCTATGCTTCTATAATATTTGACAAATTATTTTAATATGCAAAGTAACTATTTTAAATCCTATGGAGATTCTCAGACATCAAGGTCATGCTTGTCTCAAAGGTGCTTTTTCAAGAGGCAACTGGACTTTCTGGTTTTTCTTCGAAGACATTTCACTTTTCATCCAAGAAGATTCTTCAGTTTGTCAGTTCTTCAGATGAACCCTAATCTTAATCCTAACCTCAACCCTAACATCTTGAAAAAACACCTTTGGGATATTTTAAATCCTATTACCAAATGCTCTGACAATAATTTTAAGGAATATTTCTTTTTAATATTTAGGAAAGCGAAGGATATATTAAGATGCTAGAAGCCTAAAAGATGCTTGCAGTGAACTCTATTACTTGATACTAGATCTACTGGTCAGGAAAGGGGGAACATGCCTGCACTTGTTTTCTGTGAAAATTCCTGCATCCAAGAAAGTGGTCTAGGGCAGGGGTGTCAAACTCAATTTCATTGAGGGCCGCACCAGAGTGTTGTTTGATCTCAGGGGCCTGGGGTAGAAGTAGCCAGGGTGGGCATGGCCAGATTGACGTCACTCGTACCGGGGTGCCTGTGGTAGCTCGAGCGCTCTGTTAGTGAAAACAGGCTCCTGTGCTCCATTTTCACTGGCAGAGGGCTGCAGGAGGTCATCGCGGCCAAAAAATGGAGCCTGGGAGGACCGTGCATAGTCCTCCCAAGCTGTTTTTGTTGGCAGAGGCACCATTGCTGTTTCCAAGGTGGTCCCGTGGGCCGGATCTAAACACCCCATAGGTTGGATCCAGCCTGCGGGCCTTAAGTTTGACACCCCTGTTCTAGAGTATAAAAGTTGGACACCAGGTTAGAAGAGTTAAAACTCTGATCTTGGCAGCAGAGTGTAAAATATGCACATCGGAAAGTCCATTGTAATTTTTCCCGAGAGAGGTGATGCCAAGACTGCTGCTGGGAAATCAGTACCAACAGCTGTGTTTCTCAACCATGGCTGCTTTAAGATGTGTGGACTTCAACTCCCAGAATTCCCATGTTGGCTGGGGAATTCTGAGAGTTGAAGTCCACACATCTTAAAAGCTTGCAAGGTTGAGAAATGCAGCTTTAGAGAACATGCATTGGCTTCTGAATAGTTGCTGAATAGTTGAATAGTTGCAAGGTGGATTGTATAGGCAGGGAAGGAGATAGATTTCTGAGCAGGACTTTCTTTTTCATCTTGATCCCTTTTGGAGAAAAGGATATGGATTTGGTTTCTTTTTGATTTTATAAGTCTAAAGATACTTCATTGATAGATGGGGAGCACATTTTTACACGTGTATGAATACAAACAAAAGTGGCTTTATAACCGAGACAATAAAAAGTATGTTTTGTTCAAGAAAGGCACAATAAGGATGCTGTTTTTAAATATTAATATATGCAAAAAGTAAAAAAAAAAAGAGCCAAAAAACCCTCTGCATTAAACAGCCCCAGTGCTGATTTATGATCAGATTGAATTTCAATTTTAGATGAATTATTTTAAAAAGCAAATTATGGTTTGTATTAATATTTATAAAATCACTTTGGAACTATTGATGGCACTGGTTGTTTACAATAAGACTTTTTTAAAAAATTCCTTATTCCTTTGCTATCATACAACTTCAAGGTTCATCATAAAGAAAGAAGTCCAATCAAATAAATTCTCTGAAAAGCAAATACATAAATAAATGTTTGTCATTGTACATTAACTTGCAATCAAGTTAGTATGCCAGTTAATATGCCAATTGAATCTCTGTTCAACCTTACATAATTTAGCTTGCTTCTTGCTACAGGATTTGCTTAGGCAATGTTTTTCTATGTTTTAAAACAGTTTTTAAAATGAAAGCTGGTATGTTTGAAATATTTTTTGAAAACAACATGCTCTTTCTTTCTCCTTCATTGAATCTGCTTCTGAACCATATTATTCAATAGGTTGTAAACTTGAAGCATGCATTAGTTTGCTTTCTAGGGTGAAGAATGTAAGATCTCTTATTTCTAAAAGTAATGTAGTAAATCTGATTCTAAGCAATTTTTGCTTCTAATTTGTCAATATAGTGCGTGCACACAGACACACAGACACACACACACACTCTCTGAGCACTTGCTTTTAATGCACATTGCTGTTTATTCATATATTTATTTCATATAAATAAAAGAATCAGTTTGGTGTGTTAGTAAAGATCCAGGCCTAGAAACCAAAAGATTGTGAATTCTAATCCTGCCTTAAGCATGACAGCCAGCTGGGTGGCTTTAGGCCTGTCATTTTCTCTCAGTCCAACTCAGTTTACAGATTTGTTTTTGTCAGGAAAAATGTAGGAAATAATATTATGTATGCTGACTGCCTTGTGTTACTTATAAAGTAATAGAGGCAAGATTTGAAAAATCCAGTAAGTACAAGTGTCATTTATATATGTAACATTTAGAATGGGCATTAAAAGTTATGTAGTTAATTTGATTAAAATATTTTTTGAGAGCTGTGGTGGTGCAATGGTTAGAGTGTAGTACTGCAGGCTACTTCTGCTGATCAACCTCTGCCAGCAGTTTGGCAGATCTAATCTCACCAGGTTTAAGGTTGACTCAGCCTTCCATCCTTCCAAGGTCAGTAAAATGAGGACCCAGATTGTTGGGGGCAATATGCTGACATTTGTAAACTGCTTAGAGAGGGCTATAAAAGCACTGTGAAGCAGTATATAAGTCTAAGTGCTATTGCTATTATTGGTCCAGCATATTTTTTTTAACATGTGTGGCCATCTAAATAGCTCTGAGGCATCAGCTGTTTTCTTTTATGTATTCTCAGCAACTAGTACTAAGAAACACTTTTATATGTCCTACAGCACTGTGCATTCCATAGCAAAGTGAATAGTTGAGCAGTACGATTAAGTAATGTCACATAAAAAGATATGTGATGATAAATAAAGGGTAGTGAACATTTCTTACAGTCAAATGCTTTGTGATACAATCAAGAGTACCAATATTGGTCTTTTCCTGATACTTACACTTCTCTTGGATATGTTTAGACATGATCACTTTCCAGATGGTGTATTAGGCACTTAATGGACATGTTCTAGGCAGGTTGCCACAAGATGATTATTTATGGTTTTTAATTTATAGAAGGTAGCTTTAATAAAACACCTGTGACTTGAAAAACACTACTTTTGTATTCATTCTGTCAGTTATTTACTTATAACTCAATGTTTTGCCCATGAGACCATTTTTAACCGAATCCTAATATATCAAAATGTTTGTCAAGGAGCATGACAATATGTTGTGTACAAGCTTGATGGACTGAAGAACAGACTTTACTTAAGTCTGGAGATCCAGGGAGGTTCAGCTAGGCAGAAACTGAATTGCCACAAAGATTATATTGTACATCATGCTAAGCAGTGTTTATAGAAAACCTTTGTTTCTTGAACTATGTGTATATTATCCACATTTTGGGGAAATTGGTGATACCTTTCTAAGGGAGCATTATAATACATAGAATTCGAACAGTTGGTTGCTAGTCATGACCCTTTTTTTAGAATAAAAGAGGACATATATGGAATTAAAATGCAATTAATAAAGAGGATTATAGTTACCTACAGGCAGAAAGGACAGCTTTTTGAAGAAAAAATTATCACTAATTAGAAAATTAGGAGCAAAAGAAAAAATAGGAGTGTGTGTTACTGCTATCAAAAAAACCCTGCAGATGGATGAAAATTTCAAATTATTAAAGGGGGTCTTCTCAGTAACTTGGACAAATTGGAGTTGCTTCAGTAAAGCTGGCACAGTTAGTTGATATCAGCTGAAGAATTGTCATCATGTTCTCCAAAATCTCAGAATATTTGCAAGACAAATATGCTGGACTGGGAAAAAATAGATTTGGGATCATTATGTATAAAATACCCTTGCTTTCTTTCACCCTAACATTTGCAAAAAGTAGACCTGCTTGTACATTTTGTATAGCATCATTGGAAACAAAGGAAACTCTAAAAGTTCTGGAAAAATTCCTAAATTTGACAGATTTCCAAAAGGAGAGATTTATCTAATAGAAGAATAAGTTAAAGTATTAGTGGTATTTGATTTTAGCAAGCAGAATAGTTAGGAAAATACTGTTTTGTCAGATTTAGAAATAGATTTCAGAAGATACAAAGGGGCTGTTAAGATTTCACAAATCAAACCCTGAATTATGTTTGGAAGATTAGGTGTGAAGACATAAAATGTGTCCACAAGAATTGAGTGTGTGGACTCTGATGTGATTTTTTTCTTGGCAACTGTTGCCATTTGATGACAGATTATATTGTTCTACAAAAGCTGCTATTTAGCAGGCAACCCTCGGTGGGTAAGGGCTGTAGCTCAGTTGTAGAACATCTGCTTTCTTTGTCTGAATTATTTAGTCTTTAATATTCCAGTTTAAAAATACAGATAGTATGAGATAGGACTCATAGAAACATAGAAAAGACTCAGCTGTATTTATCTTGGAATGTAACTATCAGATTATGTAATGCTCAATAGGATTGGCTTAATTTCACCTAGTTTTATGGTTTAAGTGAGATGAATTGTCAGGATACTAAGAATTAGCATTTCTGGGAAAGAAATAGCAAACTGATGATAGGGGATGATAGTTCCCCTGAGAGTGGAGTCAATGACTGTGGCAGAATGAAGGATTGGAGTGCAAAGTCAACTCGTTGCAATTCCTCTCTAGACAAGGAGAGGACTGGGATTGCCCATGAACTCTCCAGACAGCTGCTCTTTACAAGGAAACTTGTAACTTGGGGTAGTCTCTGGCAGGTTTAAAGCACTGTGGGAAAATGCTGTTGTTTTGAATTGTGTGTGTGTATGTGTGAGTGTGTGTGTGAGAAAGAGAGAGGAGGAGGAGGGATTTTGAAGGTTGGACATTAGCGGAACCAGAAGGAATTAAAAATTACAATCAAAGGGGAAAAGCATGTGAGTTTGACTTACTAATATAGAATGGAACAAAATGCTTTAACATTGGAGGATATTTTGGTGGGATTCAAATAATTTAACAACCTGTTGTTTGCTGGGTAGGCGTGGCTGGATGGGCATGGCCAACTCGACGTCACTTACCACACCTGGCCCCGCCTCCTGGCCGCTCACCTCAAAGGTCTCAACAAGATGAAATCTCTATTTATTTACTACTACTGAACATCACTTAACAATGGCAAGGAAAAATCACAAATGTCCCGAAGGCAAGCTCCATAATTTCCACACACCTCTGCTGGCCCAAGCACCCTGCCCTTCAGATCCTAGTGGGGCCAGTGCCTGGTGGTGGCGGCAACACTCTAGACAGGAGGGCGGATGTGCATGCGTGCACTGCAGCGGAACAGTGATTTTGGCCCCAGTGCAGCGGTCTCTCAGAAGTGACACATTTCCCCGTCATTCTGGATGTGGAATCCGAGGCAGATGAGAGGGTAATGAGGCAGGCAGCAGGCAGGCAGAGATCCTATAGAAGGCGAGAGGCAGGAACTGGTGCATCCCCCCAAGCCGAAGCAGAGGGTGAGCAGGTGGCATGTGAGTGGAAAGATGGCAAGAGCCAGGCCAAAAAGGTGTCCAAGCCTCGCTGTGTCCACCCCGAGGCGGCCCTTCGGCTGAGTGCCTTAGCTTCACAGGCAGCCCCAGTGAGCAGAGCGGATGAGGTGCCAAGATCAGCTGGGCCACATGGCCAGCATGGTAGGCCGTAGCGAAGGCAGGCAAACAAATGAGGTGTGGAGATCAGCTGGGGTGCAGGGACCGCATGTCTGAGCAAGCCAGTGAGTGAAGGAGCTTGGCTGCAGGCATGACTCTAGGCACCGGCCAAGGCGAGGTGAGATGAGGAGTGACTGGGAGCAGGGGGGGGGGCAGCTAGTGGTGCAGTTTGCTGGTTCTCCGAACTGCGCAAAATCTTAACAACCAGTTCGTCTGAACCGACTGAATACCCTCTGGATATTTGTGAACAATGTTTTTAGAGTTTTTTTTTTAATCCTGCTTTTATTTTTATAAATAACTCAAGGCAGTACTTAATACTTCTTCCTCTTGTTATTTTCATAACATCAACAACCTTGTGAGGTACATTGCCTTGGGAGACAGTGACTAGCCCAAAGACACCCAGCAGATTTTTATGCCTAAGGCTGAAATAGAACTCACACTTCCTGTGAATTTTAAAAATGTCTGTCATTATAGATATATTTTGTTTGGAAACTGGTATGGAAAAGGAACAATCTTTTCCAGATAGGATTGAATCTGATTTGACAGTGGATTTAAAAATGATGGGCTATGGGTATGATATGGAAGGAGATGCTACAACAATATATAAATGAAACCAGTTGATGTTTTACCAAACACAGAGTGTCCTGGATAACATTCTTATGTTGGATATACAAAAAAATAAAAATCTGTTAAAGTTTGTGAAGAATGGTGTTAGAAGGGAGAAAGACAAAATGAGAACAAATCAAGTTCCAGAGTTCCATGACTTCATTTGAGAGGATTAAGGACGATGATTGTTAAAAGTAAAGATAAGAAATTCTAAAAGATTTAAGATTGTTAAAAGTAAAAAGAAGAAATAGAAAGTTGGTTTATTTGATTAAGGTTAAAATTTATATATTATTTGTAGTAAACCTCAATGGACTTTTACTGACCAGGACTGAATGATGAGGCTTTAAAGATGTGTATATAAATAAGAGATGAGATCATTTTCTATTTTAAGGGAAGATGATACATTACCAAATTGTTTTTACTGGTTGCTATGGAGGGGGAGATAATTTCTTCACACATACTTTCCTTTATTTTTTCCTTTTTTGCACTTTATTTTTTTTCTTTGTTTCTGATTTGTATTAGTTTTTAATTAGCATAGATCATAATTAAGGTAATAAGCTTATTGACCAACAACAGCTTAAAAACTGGTCAAAGTTATAACCAAGTTCCCAAACTTTGAATCTGGTCACATGATGCCTCAATCCTAGCCCAAGTAACCAATTCTCATTTTAGTCTAGATTAGTACATTCTGCAGACTCAACTTTTGAGCATTATAAATACTATTGTCAGCACAGCAGAAGATAGCAGTACAGGGAGAAGGCTAAATCTTATCTTCCCCTCCTGAAAATATTTGTATCTCTTATTGTTGCCAAAACTGTCTTTGTTACCCATGCTGATACCAGATTCAACAGGCATCCCAGTTTGGTTTGGTAGTGGAGAGAAAAACAGCTACCAACTTTTGCTTCTTCTGGCCAACACATATTCATGGGCCTCTGAAGAAAATATTTCCTGGGATTAAGCTTTGAATCTTTTCTTTGTAGTACGTCCAGATCGACATGATGAAATGGTAGGGGGTACTAGAAATTAGATATTATACCTCTCATTACAGGTTATCCATTTCCTACTCAAATATTATTTTTAGCAGAGTACCCCAAAACACACACATCAAGATAGTGCTAAATATATGAAGTTTGAGGTAAACGTTGTTAGATTTTTTAAAAATAAGCATGTAGGAAGAGAAACTAGACTTTGATTTTAACCATGGTTTAGTATTTCTTACTTTGAAGAACAATATATTGCTTTATGAAGTACATCCAAATTATCTATAATGTATTAATATTGTAGGTTAAAGGACAGCAGGTAGACTATGCAAACAGTTGGAACAAACTGTTCTATTTGTTTTCATGTGTTTTTCTTTTTGATACATCTCTGTTTAAACTCTGTAGTTTAAAATCTATGGTTTGAAAGCATGCAAAATGCGAGTAGATAAATAGGTACCACTTCAGTGGGAAGGTAAAAGCAATCCATGCTTTTGCACCTTGGCATATAGTCATGCTGGCCATATCGCCACGGAAATGTCTTCAGACAATAATGGTACCCTCATCTAAGAAATGGAGAAAAGCATTGCCCCTAGAACCAGAAACAACTGGACAGGGGAAGGCCTTACCTTTACTTCAAAATAAAGCTTAAATAAAAGTTTGCTGTCAAGATTGACTCAGCCTTCCATCCTTCCAAGGTCAGTAAAATGAGGGGGGCTGGGGCCGTCCCTGTGAAAGGGAAGCACTCAGCTGTGGGACCAGTGGGCGAGGCTGGACAGCGAGCCGGCCATGGAGGCAGCAGAGGCGCTGGTGGTGGGCACAGCACTGCTGCTGGGGCTCTACATCTTTGATCTCAGCTTGTCATTTCTTCCATCCCTACCATCCATAGAAATATATTTACGATATAAGTTGAAAAAAATGTGGGGACAACGTGCATCCTTCTCTTTGTTAACCTGGTTCTTCAGAACAATAAGGCACTTTATTGACCTTAATATATTTTACATCCTGACTGACATGAATTACAACATTAAACGCCTTGCTGAAATAATCTTGTTCTGCATTTAATTTAATTTAATTTAATTAATTTAATTTAATTAATTCAATTTAATTCAATTCAATTTATATTCCGTCCCTCTCCGAAGACTCAGGGCGGCTCACAATACATTTAAAATCCTAATAAAAAACATTTAAAAATTAAAAACATTAAAACTCATTCATACCATTCATGGCCGGATCTCACCAGATCGCAAGAGTGAGATCAACAGCCCCAGGCCTGCTGGAAAAGCCAGGTCTTCATCGCTTTTCGGAAGGCCAGTAGGGTGGGGATGGTCCGGACCTCAGGAGGTAACTGGTTCCAGAGAGCTGAGGCAGCCACAGAGAAGGCCTTCCCCCGCGGGCCTTGTTTAGCTGACGGGACCTGGAGGAGACCAACTCTGTGGGATCTTACCGGTCACTGTAGAAGGCGGTCTCGAAGATAACCTGGCCCTGAGCCATGTAGAGCTTTAAAGGTAATAACCAACACCTTGAATTGTGACTGGAGACCAATAGGGAGCCAGTGCAGCTCGTGGAGAATTGGTGTAATGTGGGTGCACCCACGACAGCTCGCTCGGCTACGTTCTGGACCAACTGTAGTCTTTGAACACTTTTCAAGGGTAGCCCCATGTAGTGTGCATTGCAATAATCTAACCGTGAGGTGACAATGGATACATTATATCCATCTTAAGTTAACTATATGATGTGTTCCTCTGTCTTTTCTGAAATCTGTTCTTGGTATTTCTCCATATATGATTCTACCTTAAAAAAAAACCTTATATGATATATAACTTGTATGATGAATTAGTGCAACATTTCAATAATTTGTATATTATCTTTTATTTCTCTTTTTTGGTATAAGTATAGGTATATCGATATATTTCAACTTTTAAACAGCATAGTCTTATTTCATATTTGTTGACGTAGGGATGCTAGCACTTTAACTGCCTCTTTGCCTAAATATTTAAATTGAGCAGTTAAGTTTTCTTCTGCACTTGATTCTTGTACCTTTGGCAGCTTTCTAGAAGTGTCAGTTATTGAATATATTTTCTCTACGTCATTCTGTAATCCTACCCATAAAGGATTTCAGCATATTCTTTTCATCTTCCTTTAATCCTGTTTGCCTCTTTCAGTTCACTTCCACTGTTACTTGATTACCTACCTTAGCTATACATTTTCTTGTGATTTCTCTAGTCTTTTAAAACACCTGTCATTCCCTTGTTTTTGTTATTTACTTCTGCTTGTTAGATGTCTTAATCAAGAATCCTTATCCTTTTTTGCTTGATGTTGAAAGTCTGTGTTGTTCTATTTGTTGCCCAAGGCTTTCATGCTCCTTTTTTCCTGACTATTGTGATAGCTTGTACTGAAAGCCACTTGGATCTTTTCCTCTTTGAAATGTTCACATCTTTTTTTCTTTTCTTTTCTTTTCTTTTCTGTTTTTTTTTTTTTTTTGCTGCTCCAGTTTTCAGTGTCTCCTATTTCTTTTCATTGTTCCCCTGGCTATGTGTATCAAATCTGTTCCTAGCACTAATCTTATATTTTGATTGTATGCAGACAGATCAAGTTTTCCTGGCACACTTTCTCTTTTTAATTTTCTACTTTTAACCTATATATTTCACGCCAAATAATGTCATGTTCCATTCTACAATCTCCAACTTTTATGTTATACTCAATTTTGGATGAACAGTTAAACGATTTTGTGTTTGCCGTATTGAGATCCTAAAATACTATTAATATTGATAGAATGTTTTACTTTTTTCTTACCTTCTATAGTTTAAGCTTTATAAATATTAGACATGTTGATAAATTTAATCATATTATGAACATGATTAAATACATGGAAATTTGCATTGGAAATGTTTCGTTGAAATTGAGACCCTGTTTGGTTTACTGCAGAGGTGGGTTTCAGCAGGTTCTGACCAGTTCAGAGAACCAGTCGTAAAAATTCTGACTGGCTACACCCCAATCTATTTTCTGCTTCCCAAGTCCCAGCAGATCGAGAGGAAATGGGGATTTTGCAGTATCCTTCCCCTGCCATTCCCACCAAGCCATGCCATGCCCACCAAGCCATGCCCATGGAACCGATAGTAACAAAATTTGAAACCCACCACTGGTCTACTGGTTAAGCCATAGGCTAGAAATCAAATTAAAAATAAAAATAAAAAATAAAATAGAAAGCAGGAGACCATTAGTTCTAGTCCTGCCTTAGTCATGGAAACCAGCTGGGTGATCTTTTGCCAATTACTCACTTTTAACCCAACTCAGCTCAGAAAGTTGTTGTACGAACAACAGGAGGAAGAAGGTAAGTTGGATACATTCTCTACCTTGAATGATTTGCAAAATTAATAAAAGCTGGATACAAATAAAGTAATAAATAAAATTAGAAAATAATAGAAAGTATCAAGATTTAGCCTATTACAGTATAAAGGAAAGAAGAAAAGTAAAAGGAAAGAAAATGCCAAGGAGTATTTGCATTGGTGGCCCTTTCTGTTTCACATTTGAATAACTTAACAAGACCGTTAACAGGATCATTAGTCTTGCTTGCAAGATAATACTATATGCATTCAGGAATCCTTCTGTCAATACCAATCTAAGATTCAAGAGGAAGTGATTTACCCCTTTCAAATGAATTCATATATATAGAGTCCCTTCTCTTTGCCAAGTTGCCAAGAAAAAAAATTGAATCAAAAGTTGACCTATTACATGTGTCAAACTTTTAGATGAACTCAGAAGTTTTTTAGGTGTTAGGTGATGAGGGGTGTTAAGCAGCAGAAATGGAAGCACTGAAAGAAATATATATTTTAAATTAAATAATCTAAAAATATCTCAAAAGAACCTGGAGTCATAAGACACATAGTAAGAGCAATAAGTTCAGGAACATGTTCACATTTACCTGAAGATGTATTTTTCGTTATATATTATTTGTGTATGAAAATTTTGATTAGGGTATTTTTTACAGAATTTTTGCCCATTATAAATAATATTGGTGCTTTCATTTCTTCTTTTAGTATTGTATTAGAAGTGAATTGAAGTAGAGCAGTGATGGCTAAACTTTTACGGACCAAGTGCCCAAAGCGTGTGTGTGTGTGGATGAATATGCGCGTGCGTGCCTGAATTCCCAAAATGCAATGTGTGTGCAGCCCCCCCGCACACACCCCTGCCCCCCATGCATGCGTGCCCCCCTGCATGCACCCCACGTATGTGCCCCATCCCCATGCATGCACGCACATCCCTGCACACATCCCAGCCCACACATGCGCCACAGAGACTTGAAGACCAGCTGGCCAGCAGGAGGTGCACATGCATGTATGGTGGAACTGAACTGGGAAGATGGCTTGCGTGGCATCTCTGGCATTTCATAAATTAGGCTAGCGATAAGAAATAATAGTACCCTACAGATGGAAGAAAGGTACGCCATATAGTTTCACAGGTTCAATGATTCCCAAACTGCTAAAATCAGCAGGATAGTCTTGCATAGAGCCTGGTGGCACGGCAGACTAAAGCTCTGTAATTAACATCAAGCTGCCTGCAATTATTGCAAGTTCAAATCTCACCAGGCTCAAAGTTGACTCAGCCTTCCATCCTTTCTAAGGTAGGTAAAATGAGGACCCAGTTTGTGGGGGCAATAAGCTGACTTTGTATAAATATACAAAAGTATGAAGGCTATTGCTTAACGCATTGTAAGCCACCCTGAGTCTCCGGAGAAGGGCGTAATATAAATCAAATTAACAAAAAAAATTAAATGACTTGCTCACCCCTTGTTTTTTAGCTACTGATGTTGTTGCTTGGATTTATGTGGATTTACTCATCTCACCCTTGTTTTTTTCTTCCTGCATCCTGTTACTCACAACCTCTTTTGACTTTTAAGTTGTTTTTTTTAAAGAAAAAACATTTCTTTCATCCATGCTGCTGCTGGATGGCATTATTTGGCACTTCTGTTAATTCTGCTCAAAATTCATTCACAAAGGACTATAGAGAAAGTAAGTTTGTGGGCAGAGACTACCAAAAAATATTGCAGTAGAGCCGTGATGGCGAACCTATGGCACATGTGCCACAAGGGGCACACAGAGCCCTCTCTGTGGGCGTGCCTGCTGTTACCCCAGCCCCGCTCCACCACACATGAGTGTGTACCTCCCACTGGCCAGCTGCTCGTCAGGTCTCTGCTGTACATGCACTGGGGGTGGGGCGCATGTGGGGGATGTGCATGGACATTAGGCAGGGTGCATGTGCAGGTCAGTGCAGATTGGTGCAGGAGGCTTTCGAGGCCCAAAACGGGGCACAGTGGGTCCTTGTGCAGCACCCCATGCTCTGTTTTGGGCCTGGAAAGCCACCTGCACCAATCTGGAAGCCAAGACGGGGCATGAGAGGGTCCTTTTGAGGCCCCTGAGCCCCATTTTGGGCCTGGAAATCCTCCTGTACCAACCTGGAAGCCAAAATGGGGCATGCCGCCTGGGATGAATATGCAGGGGACACATATACATGTGTGGAGGTGGGGCGCATGCATGGGGGGGCACTTGCATTGCATTTTGGGAGTTCGGGCGCATGCACCTGCATTATTGCACTTGCGCTTTGGGCACTCAGCACCAAAAAGATTAGCCATCACTGCACTAGAGCAAAATCTTTGTGGTCTTTGAACATCGATTAGGTAATTGTGGTTAACGGGTAAAAAAAAAAAAAGACCCTTCTGTAAACTAGCATAAACTCTGATATGCCTCACCCAGTAATCTTGACTACAAAAGAAAGATTCACATAGCAGAATTCAGAAGTTTGTGTAGGACTGCAAGATTTTTTAGAAGGAAAAATCTTTGTTTCCTGGCTTAACAACATGGTATACATTTTTTAAAGTTCTTCTTAGAAAATTGTTAAATGTAATGCTTTGCATCTCTGATTATTTGATATTTTGAAAGAGTATTGAAAAATTGTTTTATTTATGTGATTCTTACATTTGATATTCCCTCATGAAAGCTTATGGATATATATGCAAGCATAATTATAAATATTATTCTTTTTTCCTATTTGCAAAGATGTTCTCCACTAGAGGGCATCTTGCCCTCCAATATTTCCCATGAAGCTTTGAGAACTTTTTTATAGAGCTTTTTCTATATTATATAGCGCTGTTTCCAGAATTGCATTAATATCCAATATAATGCCAAATCATATGAACCTGACCCCAGGCAAGCGAAAGAATCAATTATAATTAATTTGAAAAATTCCGCACGCAGATGCTTTGAAACCAACTTAAAAACGGCAGCAGTGAAAGAAATAAAAGTGGCCCTGATTGTCTAAAAATATAAACCATAACTTTCGAAGGATGGTATTGCCATTCTCATTATCTCAGATTTAATGGGCTTTTTACAAAAACGTGAAATCCTGTCTAGGCAACTCACAAACCCAAACAGAAATTTAATTAACACATTTCAAATATCGCTTTGTAGCAGAGATGGAAATAATACTTCAGTCTAGCCCCCCCTCCCCCCGAATCTTTCCATTCATTCTAGATCAGATTAATCAATTTATGGCTTACTGGAAATGCTGCTTGTGAAGAGATTACCTGGACTAGATGAAAGGATTTGAGTATTACCTCTTAAACAATACCTAAGTTTGAAAGAAAGATTGAGCATGAGCCTATTATTACTGACTTGAGCTGGTTTGAGCAAATGTGTAAGTTGTGGAAATGCAGTTTACTTTCTCTAAACATTAAAAAATGTTTAGTCCCTGAATATTGACGGTAAACAATGTTCACCCCAGGAAAAAGGAGAGATGGAACAGATGGTGTCAGGCTGTCAAGCAACCTGCTGCTGAAACATAAACAGATAGGGATGACATATGGATATAGGGGATAAACTCCCAAACATGCTATAATGCTTAATTTTGAATGAAGCATATTCAGATCTCAATAGAAGTATGAAGAGTCTCCCTGGCTCTTATACTCTGGTAAAATAAGGAACCTCAGTGGATATTGCCAGGGTGATCAGTTGAGATGAAAAGTATTTCTTTTTCCTTAGCAGTGGCAGAGGAAAAACTTCCCAAAAAAAAGAAGAGATGTTAATAGATATTGGTGCACAGGACTACCCGCTAATAAACCCCAATAGAGGTTACATTTAGTTTCTCACATAGAACTATTTTATCCATGCTTAAAGAATTAATGTTGGCACTGGAGTAATTCACTTTCATTTTCACATGATTATACTCTCAAACATAAATACTACTGCATTAAACTCACCCATTAATTAAGTGAATTTAGCAAAAGTCTAAAAATATAATACATGTGTATTATATTATAAGCAGGTAGCCCTTGCTTACTCACTACCCTGTGCAGCAATCATTTGAAGTTACAGCAGTGGTTAAAAAAACCACAACTTCGCGACCAATCCTTGCATTTACAGCCATTGCAGTGTCACATGCACACCGTTTGTGTGCTTCACAACAGGCGCACATTTACAACTGTTACACATCTTTCAGTCATTGATCGCCATTCACGTACTTTGTAACTGGCACACATTTTTGCTTGTGACAAGCAGAATTAATACTGTACAATATGGAAGGTGGAAATAAAATCAGATGCGTGTCTCCTTCACCCCTCCAGATAAATAGAATGATTCTCAGAGCTGTTGATTTTTATGGGCATCTCAAAAATGAATTCAGCTGATGTTTCACTGATGAGATTGCATGTCAGGTCTATGTGCTATCTCAGTGATGGCTAACCTTTTCTAGACTGAGTGCCCAAAGCGCATGCCCGAACCCCCCAAATGCAAAGCATGCACAGTCCCCATGCACGTGCCCCACCCCCCGCATATGCACAGTGTCAGAGCGGCAATCAGCCTCGTTACCTTGCGTGGGGTAATTGCCCTCATTTTGAGTTGGATCGTGGCTTTTATCCTGTTGCATACTTTGATCAATAAGACCGAAGAAACATCTTCTAATTAAACTCATATTTATTGTAAGAAAATAAAGACATCTCACTATCTAAAATAGATTACATGTTGGCAAAGAATCTCCAGCCTGACCTTAGCTGGCCGGAGAACAAAGGAAAGTTTCTAGATGAAGTACAAAAGAATGCAATGACACGCGTAGTAGGTGCTGATAAGGAATTTGGCCATCTACGGTGAGTCTGACAGTCCTGAAATATTAGCTCTGCTGGTAAATATAAAAAGGCAGTGACACACAGCAGAGACCCAAAGGCCAGCTGGCCGGTGGAAGTGTGGACGCATGTGCAGCGGAGCTGAACTGGAGCGATGGCTCCCATGCCCACAGAGAGGGCGCTGCATGCCACCTCTGGCATGGGTGCCATGGGTTTGCCATCACAGTGCTATCTTATCTAACTGTTTCTGTTACTATATTTCTTTTGACACAAAGTTGGGCAGTTTTTATGTTTTTCCCTCATGGGGGTTTATTTGCTGGTGCAACAGGTATTAATAATTGGAAAAGGCTATATCGCCCAGTGAGTTCAAAGCAAGTGCATGGGACTGAGAATTTTGCATTGTACCCACTGAAGCCAAATGGTGTTCCCATAGTGCTGAATGTTTTTGTCATCACATGGTACATAACATCTTTTGAATCTGATATGCAAGGATTAACTTCATAAATTCTTTATGTAAAATATTTAATACTTTCTTTCCAGATAATGAAATTATTCCATATTTTGCCTACCAATTATGATTGTACCATTTTAGGTATTAATGCATAATCACACATGCGTTTGAGTATGCTATATATGATATATGTGATGTATAAATAGATGAAATAAACAAACATGTTTGTTAAATCTGTTTTTTGATTTGGGAATGAAAACACAAATAAACACAAATAAACTTCCAGAAAATGGTTTTTTTTTGTTTGTATCTTTAGCAATGATACCAAAGTTCTACAATTGTTAAGTGTTTGGTTACTCAACTTCAGTAAGTGGGCCGAACATGGGTGGATTAACGATTAACTGTGATTTGAATTGCCTAGGTACAGTCAGGGCAACCCATCTCCTGATTATTTTTCTCAACAAGACTTTATTCACATGGCTCACCAAAGCTTTATAAATATGGGAATTGATTTATTTTCTCCTCGGGCCTCATACAAATCTTCATTTCTCTGAATGCTGAGATCAAAAACATTTGCCTGAATAAGATGACAATTGAAAACATATCACATTTACAGCAAACCCAGACAGTAGCATTCTGTTTTTGCAGGTATAATTGGGCCCTGGTGTACCAGAGACTGGGGAATATGATTTCTAGGATGTCTGTTTATCTGATGTTTCTGGATTAGTAGCAGCCCTAACTATTGTCAGTATGAGAAAGAAAGCTGCTACTGATTTTAAAACAAAAACTAGAGTTCTGTTTACTTTATCTGTTTGTTTCTCTTCCTTCTCCCCCCCCCCCTTTCTTTTTAAAAAAATGATTTATATGCTGCCCTTCTCCGGAGACTCAGGGCGGCTTACAATGCACTAAGCAATAGCCTTCATACTTTTGTATATTTATACAAAGTCAGCTTATTGCCCCCACAAACTGGGTCCTCAATTTACCCACCTTAGAAAGGATGGAAGGCTGAGTCGACCTTGAGCCTGGCTAGGATTGAACTCGCAGTAATTGCAGGCAGCTGGATGTTAACTACTGCCTTAGTAGGAGGCATTAGCCTTCTACGCCACTGAGGCTCTGTTATGTGATGGGCCCTTCCCATACATATCACAAATGAAGACTACCAACAAGATCCTGAATTTTTCTCTCCAATGTGAACAAAGCAGAGGCAAATGGGAATGAAGATCAAAAACTCATAAATAAACTTGAGATTACAGGCTTGATCATTGGGGGAAATGAAGTTAAAGAATTCTTAATCTATCAAAAGCCCCACTAACTTTTTTGAGCCCTGGTGGTGCTGTGATTAAAATGCAGAATTGTAGGCAAAACTCTGCCCACAGTGGCCTGTAATTCAATCTTGATGGGCCTCAGGGTTGACTCAGCCTTTCATCCTTTCGAAGGGTATACAGTATGCACAGAAGCAACATGAGTTGATAATAGAAGACATTGTAGTATGTTTTTATAATAAGATTTAAAAAATAGCTCTTCAAATGTTAATCTGACTCAGATTTTGCGTAACTGTATATATTTTTCCCCTGGAATGGTTCTATATTACATTTTTCAGGGGTTTTCTCCACTCAGTGGAACTCTTGTTGTTTTGCTATTTGTTTATTTAAATTGCTTTTCATACATCCCAAAATAAAGCTCATAAAATCTGTGACTCAACCCATAGTGCATATCGATGGAAAGAAAGAATTGTAATGCTGCCAAGTTAAAAGCCGAGGTCATTGGGGCACAGATTTAATCACACGGAAAGCATTATGAGGCCCCAGTGTGGAGAAAGGAGAAGGCGGTTGACACAAGGGCTAAGGAATGTGAATATTAAACTGTGACATTTGTAAAGTTCTGTGTTTGCAGTCACTGAAGGTGGTGTCTTAGCTTCTTTATAGTGTTCTCATCTTTGATTCAGTACTGAACTCTGTTGTCTCAACATGGAACTAAGGACATAAAACTGTGGAAAAAGACTTGGAGGGCCCTGTAAGGGACATTTTTCATTGACATTTCACTCTGTATCCTATTACGATCCTAAGGGATGATGTGTTTCTACCATTGCCATTTTATGATTTGTATTAAATGGCAAACATTTTGCCAAAAAGCCACTGAGGCGTTTAGTAACAATAGAGATGTCAGTACTTATGACCCTATCCAGATGTTAATCCACTGTCCTAACCTATAAAATCTTCCCCACAGGTTCCCTTGTATAGTACACGTTTTTCATTTCTTGGCCTGACGTTCATTTTTTCGCTTATTGTATATATTGTCAACACTTTCTAGATCTTTGTCAGGAGCCACTTTCGTTTATGACACACTGCTAGTAATAATGAAAAAGACACACTCTTATGTAATCAAGGTGTTTCTGAAAGTATTAATACTTGTCTTCTTCTTTTTTTTTAACAGCTGCCTGTCCTGTGTGAATGGATCCTTCCCTTGCCACTGGTGTAAATATCGTCACATTTGTACTCACAATGCAGCAGACTGTTCTTTCCTTGAAGGCCGTGTAAACATGTCTGAGGTATATACCCAAGTCTACCTTTTTCTGCTCAGTGTTACAGTTCATCTGCTTTCTCGTCCTGTCTCTTTTTTCATTTCTTAGATGATACAGTCCAAAGCCCCATTTCATTTAAAGAAGGATCAAATCCTGGGTTCAAAAATAATAGTAATCATTTGATTCAATATTGGGTAATCCATATCTATTTGGCATCAGAATAAGAAAAGGCTGAGGAGACTTGAAAGAACGAGAAAGGAAAATTTGAAAGTCAGGCCACGCAAGGAAAAGTTGAAAGGCATCGTAATGTGTTGCTGTGCAGTAGAGATTTAGACAAAGATGTGAAAGTACATCTATTGGATTGTACAAAATGGGTGGAATGTGAGCAAACCTAGAGATATGCATGGTATTGGGTGCCTCTAGGTTTTCCCTTGTTACACCCCTGTTATGCAAGCTGCATAGACCTTTTAATTTCATTTCAGGTGCAATTAAAAGGTCTATGTAGTTTAAAGCTCCACATAGCATAGGACCAGGAACAGGATCAGGCTATTTACAGGATTGCCTTTTTTTGACATATTTGTCCATCCCACTAGATTGAGTAGGAAGGGCATGCTCGAGGCCCCACTCTGAAACGTTATCATCTAATGGAACCTTGGAAGTAGGCTTTATCTGTTGCTGCCCTCCTTTATAAAATACATTCCCCTCAGCAATCCAGAAGGCCCTCGTTACTTTAGTGTTCCGGAAAGCCATTAAAACTTTGCTGTTTATTCAGGTACTGGGGTAGAGTGTTAAAGCCTGTGAAGGATTGTTGGGGCACCCTGGAAAATTGATTGAGGCGCTGGGTTTTTAGATGTTTTTTTAAATGGTTTTTATAGTTTTATTGTTACGAGCTACCCAGAAAGGTGGGTGACCATAAACATACCAATCTTTTAAAATAAAATATAACATTAAAATATAAAATAATATAGAAAGGGAACCATTTTGCTTGTTTTTTGTAAGGTAAAGGTAAAGGTTTCCCTCGCACATACATGCTAGTTGTTTCTGACTCAAGGGGGCGGTGCTCATCTCTGTTTCTAAGCCGAAGAGCCAGTGCTGTCCAATAACAATTCTGTGGTCATGTGGCTGGCATGACTAAATGCCAAAGGTGCTTGGAACACTGTTACCTTCCCACCAAAGGTGGTCCCTATTTTTCCGCTTGCATTTTTTACATGCTTTCAAACTGCTAGGTTGGCAGAAGCTGGGACAAGTAACGGGAGCTCACCCCGTTACACAGTACTAGGGATTTGAACCGCTGAACTGCCAAATTTTCTGATCAACAAGCTCAGCTTGTTTTAGCACTGAGCCACCACCTCCCCTTGGGTTTTTTTTTTTTTTTGGTAATTCTTCATAAATATTTGCAGACATCTTCTCTGTACATTTTATACGTAAAAAAATGTATTGTTTTCATGACATTTAGTATGAAGTAAGTGTTATGGGGAAGGGCATTCCAAAGCTTCCCAAAAGTTGATCCAGAGATTTAAGCAGACATGACACTTGATAGATAAACATTGTTATCTTGCTTATCATGCATATGGTGGAATGCTCTGTTTAACAAAGAATCAGAGTTTTTCAAGAACCAGAGGATTTAACTTCTTTATCCTTTTGTAGTTTCCTCTTAGAGTCCCTGTGCAAACCATTAAGAAAGAAGCCCACAGGCCAGCAAGTCAATTTCAGAGAGGTCACGGTTATGTTCACTAGGACCCTTTCTTCCTTTTTCTTCTCTCATCTTTATCAGACTGTCATTTTAGCCTTCAGGCATTTTATAAGCTCTTTTTCTTGCTCCATTATCTGAGAGGACTCTTCCAACCAAAATAAGTTGTAATGGTGGACAGGTTTTTTTTTTTCAAATTACTTATAAACCGGCTTTCAGGAAAACCATATGTATGTTTACATCTAAAATCTTAAGGAAAATTGTAACATATAGCTTAAGTAAAACATCTGTTTAAAAAAATGCCCTGATTTTATATATCTATTCCACCTTAGTTATTAACCTGAGTGATTAAAGTATTTGAACTGTCAAGGAGAATCAATAATTGTAAGTGACGGCACATGCCCTGCAGAAATGAGTCAGCTTAAAGCAAATTCTATCTTCAAACCATAATTTGAATAATTTTGAGCTTTTATCATTTGGCTTACTCCCCTAAGGGATGGCTTTTGATCTGCAAGGGGACAAAAATGCTGAAATCTAATGATACATTGGATAATAAACTTGGATAACAGGGTGACTCTATATCATCCTGGGTTTCTTCTTTATTATAAAGCAAGTGACTTTTATATTTCTTAGCAAGTGCTAATTCTTGCTACTCCATAGCAGCTAATTTCTCTCTTGTGCTTATTTATTTATTTTATTTATGCACCACATTTATTTATAGGACTGCCCATCTCATGAAAAGTGACTTTTATCCACATGATTTGGATAAGTAGCAAAGTCTGTAAATTTACCTGGGTTTATCAGTTCTGTATATTGAAACATCTCATATTAGTTGGTTTGGAGAAAATATCCTGCTTAAGAATAAGACTAATTATACTCATTATTAAAGCAAGATGAGCTACTGACAAATATTCCTGGTGAAATACCAGTCTGAAAAGTCAAATTCAGTGCGATTCTAGGGATATGGTATATTTACCATTCTTCAAAATGAAGGGTAAATTTAAAATATAGAAGTATATAATACAACAGAGTTGGAAGGGACCTTGGAGATCTTTTAGTCCAACCCCCTGCTCAAACTCTATAACATTTCAGACAAACAGCTGTCCAGTCTCTTCTTAAAAACCTCCAGTTTTGGACCACCCACCCACAACTTCTAAAGGCAAGCTCTTCCAGTTGTTTATGTTCTCATGTTCTTATGTCAGGAAATTTCTCCTTAGTTGTCTCCTTGATTAGTTTCCATCCATTGCTTCTTGTCCTGTCTTCAGGTGCTTTGGAGAATAGATTGATTCCCTTTTCTTTGATCCTTCTTTTCATTAAACTAGATATACCCAATTCCTGCAACTGCTCTTCATATGTTTTAGCTTCCAGTCCTTTAAACATCTTTGTGCTCTTCTCTGCACTCTTTCAAACATCTTTTTTATATTGTGGCAACCAAAACTGGGTTGCAATAGTCCAAGTGTGGCCTTACAAAGGCATTATAACATTGCACTAACACTTCACATGATCTTGAGTCTCTCTCTCTCTGTCAATGTAGCTTAAGACTGTGTTTGCTTTTTTGGCAGCTGCAGCACACTGCTGGCTCATATTTAAGTGATTGTCTGCAATGTCAAGGCTTGAAATGTTCTGCCTGGTGACAGTTCAGTAATGTTCAGCATTATTTCATTTAGAGCAGACAGGTACAACTCATATCATAGAAAAGACCACACTGATGCAATAAAAATAATAGTGGGCTGCCTAGGAGTAGCTGGTGGGCTGATGTGTGTTCAGTGACTAATGTGCAGCAACAGCAACAGCAACAGCAACAGCAACAGCAACAGCAACAGCAACAGCAACAGCAACAGCAACAGCAACAGCAACAGCAACAGCAACAGCAACAGCAATGTCGCTGAGGATTGGAGGCATCAGCATGTCTTCCAGAGAAGAGGTGGTTAAGAAAAACAAGTGGTGGTGATGGAGCCTTCCTGATGATGGTAACTTTTAGCAACTGGTTTTGTTAAGTTTTCAAAAAAAATGCTGCACAAGGCTGCTCGGTGGGTTGCATGTGGCTTTGGGTCTTATGATGTGCAGGCCTACTCTATATTTTAAGGTTAGAATGTAGATAACCTGCAAATGGATTTATCCGTTAAAAACATGCAATAAAAACTAGAAGGTACAATTATGAATCACCATAGACTTAATGTCAGTAATCTCCAGCTCTGATGGAAAGGTCTCTGAGGCTACCTTCATTGGTAGTTCCGTAGACAATGATGTGGTATCCCATAGAAACAAGATGAATTGGACTGTTTGGGCCATGATTGTAGTTTTATATATTTTCTGGAGCAAATTAAGTAGCTATTTGTGTGCAGATTAACAGGGAATGACTAGCACATATGTGTGAGGGGAACCTTAATCTTTATAGTGTAAGCAATATTTGGAAGATACCGAAATGCCTGTTGAACTTGTGAAAATTGTTTCGTTTTGCAGTCAGATTTATTTGACCATAAAATTCTCCTATGTCTCCTCAAAGTATAAACTATATACTATAAACTATATTATGAATAAACCATAAACAATGGTGTGATGTGTTAAAAGGCATTTTGATATTCAGTCCTATCAACAGGATGTAAAAGAATTATGGAGGTGGCGCATTGGTTAGAATACAGTATTGCAGGCTACTTCTGACTGCCGGCTGTCTGCAATTTGGCAGTTTGAATCTCACCAGGCTCAAGGTTGACTCAGCCTTCCATCCTTCCGAGGTGGGTAAAATGAGAAGCCAGATTGTTGGGTCAATATGCTGACTCTGTAAATCACTGAGAGAGAATGTAAAGGACTGTGAAGTGGTATATAAATCTAAGTGCTACTGCTGTTTCTGAGAATCATGGATCAGTAGGACTCTAGCTCTATTAATATAAAAGCCTTTGTCACTCTATCATTCTGGTCTGTAAGGGTCCAAGTTGTCTTCTGGAAAATGTAGGCTAGAAAATAATGATCAGTTGGAGTCCCTGACCTTTTGTGGGTGGTGTTTACCTATGTCACTTATGAGTAAATATCTTCTAAGAGTTTTTTAAAAATATTATAGATTAAACATTCTCATTCACATACAATTCTTCCCTTTTGCTTTCTGATTTCCTTGCATTATATGCAAGCAGCTTATATGTTATGGTGGATAGGAAGAAGCATTCATGGTTTTTATAGATGGTGCAACTGTCTGTTCAAACCTTGAAAGCATCTCTTTTCTCCTTCGTAACTGGACAATAAAAACTAGTGTCTCTAGACATAGCATGATCAGGTTATAAACTAAACTCTTTAATAGTTCTGCATGCAATTGTTTGAAATGTGCATCTATTTCTTCTCTTCCCATGCAATCCAATTTTAAACTTAATGTGAGCTTTACTCTATTTTCCATTCTGCATGATAATGGCAAATTTCTTTTTCCCTGGCCTCGTTTACTGTCCTATGACTTTGAGTGAGTGGTAATGGTTCTTTGGATACCACTTTGACTTGGATTTAGCTCCTACCATTTGCCTGTTGTGGTTTATTTCATTTCACGGATTACCCTCCAATGTGCTGCAATCTGCAATGGGATAGCCAGTTTGACAGCTCCTGTGTTGTACTAGATGAATCTCATTCTAATCTTTGGTTGTGAGGGCTGGCATAGTGGAGATGCCCTCAGCTATATTTTTCACTTCTCTCTCTCTCTCCTTGTATCATTTCCCACTATGACTTCTGCCTGGCAGCCATTCTGGACTGATGAGTGTCGGCTCCACATTAAAGAACTCAAGCTTCTGGCAATAAGCAATTAATTCTCTCCACCCCACCCCACCCCCTTCCCCTTCTCCCAGTCTCACCCTTTATCATTTCTGGGAGCACCAGCCTCTAAGGAGGAACCACAACAGATTGGCAGTCATTCATCCAGCACCCAGCCACCAGCAATGTGATTGCTTTTGTAAGGGCTGGTTATGTGAAAGGGAGAGAGGGATTTATTTTATTTATTATGTGTCAAATTCTGTCAACAATTGCTAAAGGCAAAAGCTGCTGCTGAAGTTGGTGAGCCTGTTTTCCCAGAAGAATATGGATGATCAAGATGAAAGGACCATTGTCTTATATATAGAAATTGAAGAGAAGCTACATCTGCCCCCCTCCCTCTCTCTCCGCCAGCCTCTGTAAAAGCAGATGCTTTCTGAGATATAAACTGGTAGGAGAGAGAGAGAGCACACTGACTAAATTTACGCTTTGCTCTAAGCTATGTTTTATGCAATCGTTAAAACGATGTGGTTCACACAAAACAAAAGGCCATAAACTAGCAGGCACAAACTGTGGTCCCTGTGGTCTTAAGCAAGTGGCTTCTCTAAATAAATAAATGAAAAATGCCCAGATTTCTATAAGCCCTCTCTTTATCCCTTTTGTCACTATTGTCTCTGTATCACTCTTGCAGCTAAGTGATAGTGCCACTATATAGGACAGACATGCAGAAGACTAGCAGAGTACATCCTTATACATGAGATAGCACTCAGAGGACAAGTTGAAAACTCCTTAATTTCATAACACATGGTCAAACTCAAATATAGTTTTGACTGGGAAACTGAGTATTCTAGACCAAGCTAAATCCAAGACTGCTGGGGAACTCCTAGAAGCTTGGAATTCAGACAAATCAACCATCAATAGACATATAGAGATAAGCCACATGTACCCACCATTCAAAAGAGATAATAAAATACTAAGAAGGAAACAAAAAGACCAGAACATATCCTTGCTAGTAGCCAACACCCAGATAAGCAAGGATTAACATCACACAAACAGTTAAGCAGAAAACAATACTGGCAGGAACTGCCAAGGAGGAAACCACAACCCCGTCCCACTCTGGCAACCCACACTCAGTAGCACTGATCAAGTTACCAAGTTGGATAATGAAATATCTGCAAGCAAACAGCCAAGCTCAAGAGGGCACCAAAGATTCCATGAGCAACTCTATTCTTGGCAAGCACCGTCTTCCACCTTGCTCCCACTCCCATGGGTTCCACTCCCATGAACCTCATATTTACTGAGTATTTTTCTGATGGAATCACAAACATTGTAGTAAAAAATAGAGAGCCCACAGATTGCTGGATATCATTTTGCGCCTCAGTGTAGCTTTTTCATTCAAGCCAAAAAGTTCTACTTTTACTTACTCATGTTGTGAAGCTCAGACTTCAGTGTTGAATATCCAGAATTCTCTTCTTTAAATAAGGCAGGACCTCCCACACTCACATCTGATTAGAATCCTATTAATTGAAACATCTGTCTCTAATTTCTCCTTCAAATCAACTGATAATCTTAGGGGTTGAATACTTTTGCCTGTAGTGGAATCCACATGAAACTCTGTTAATATTCAGTAGCAAAGATACACAAAATTTAGAAAATCTGAAAGGGGACAAATTAATTTTCATGGACTTGGATGTAATAATAAATGAATGGTACTTCCTTTGTAGTGCTGAAGGAGTGATCAGTATATGGCCAAATGTGATAGTCCTTACACCATCCTATGTCTGTTCATACTTAATTAACGGCAGAAAAGTACAATACCCAGATTTATATGCCTCTAATATGTTTACTAAGCAAGAATCAGCCACAGAAGCTTCTTAAGGTGTGAGTTAAATATTATTTGCTGATTATGGAAGATGAAACTGTTGCTACAAACTAGAGCAATCTGTTCAAATATTGGCAATTCCACACTCAGCCAACAAAAGCAGTTCTTTTGAGTTTTGAGTAAAGCTTTAGGAATTTCTACTTCTGGAGAAAAGCAAGCCAGACAAAATACCACTGGATTTGGGATCTAATCAGCTCATTGCTCAAGATGGAACAAGCAGTCACTCATGCACTGTGATCTCTTATAGCTTCCAAACTGAAGTGGTCAAAATAGCATTGAATGAGCAGAGGATATCACCCCTTTCATTCTGGAATTTCTTATAGTTGGAAGCAGTAAATGAGTTAAGATGTATCTGTCTCTTTGGATTAGTACCCTTTCATAAGTGTTGAACAATTCCTTAAAAAGACCTTTAAAAGGTCTTTCAGGCAAGCTTGGAGCCTGGTTGTATTGCAAGGAATCTGCAACTTACACATTTTAGCAAAAAAAAAAAAAAAAAAAAAAAAAAAAAAATCCCAATGAAAAATTCCTCTAGAATTTAGATTTTTAATCTAAAAAAAATAAATAAATCATTAAAGCACCGCATAGATTTTTAACCTTTCTTTGTTTCTGATTCATTGTTTCTTGAATTCCTGTTAGGAATGCCAAGACAGGGAAGCACAATCTGTATAGCGTTTTGGGGACAAGGTGCTGCATGCAAGTATAAAGTTATACAATAATTATTCGTTTATAATACCAACTAGGTCTCTTTGCTTTTGAATTCCAGCACGCTCCAGGCCATTGGAGTGTTCAAGAAAAGCTACATAGAAGAAGGATTGCCCTGTATTTGTAGGCACCACACAAGTCTTTATTCATTGTGTAGTTCAATTGGCCTGTGAGCAGGTGCTTTTCTGTGCCTTTGAGAAAAGGGTATTAAACCCATTTTTCTTGATGTCCCACAATTCTATATTTTTTAAATAATTGTTCTGCATTCAGGCTGTTTGTAGCCAGAACACAACTTCCCGCTTAACACCTAGACAGCCTAATTATTATTTTTAATTCAAAATCTTTGAATGACAACAGGATGCAATTTGGATAGTGAAACAAAACAATCTCCTAATTTTCTTATCTAATCAAAACATGATTTGATAAAATTGAAAGCAGGTGGAAGGAGAGAGATGAAATTGATGAAACACATTCTTTGAAGACAGGTGCTTACTGTAGTCTATTCCCTAACAATTTTGTTCACTGTTTTCCCTTCCCCTTGTTGTTTCTAATAAATAAGCAACTAAGTAGCTTCAGAAATAGCTATTGGTATATTAACTTGGAGTTAATAATATACATCTCCAGTTTTGAAAAAAAAAATGAGGAAAATGAGGAAAATAAAATAGTTAACTTTTAGTGGTGTAGAGTTTCATGGCTGCTATCTGTTGGGCGGTATTGGGGTTCAGAGTTCATCAACTGTGGTCTAGACAACAGATTTCCTGGCATTTAACTGGTATCTTCAGAGGCAGGCTGTCTTTGATAAATATGTGAAGATACATAGACCATCTTGCCTCCAACGATGCCAGTCACTTTTGCTGGCAAAATATCAGGAAATCTGTTGTCTGGACCACCCCTCCAAACTGCCCAAAAGTTACTTTCATTGATTCTGAATTGGTTCATAATAGCTTTTCTAAAAAATTTTTGAGACTCTTGAGGTCTGTTGAACCTTTCCGGAGAAAAACATTCCACAGTTTTGGAGCAGCTAAGGAGATAAGTTGGTAGTTTTTTTAAAAAAGTTTCTGTAGATATTAATAATGAAATAAATACAAAATGAGAAAAGCAGCTTGTTAAATATAATAGGAAAGATTACTGTGATGGATGGAGGTGTCAGCATTGAGCATTTTTTCTATGTAATAATTTTGATCCTTTCTATCATCTTGTCACTCAGAACAGGGGTTTCTAACCTTGGCCAATTTAAGGCTTGTGGACTTCAACTCACAGAATTCTGGGAATTGAAGTCCACAAGACTTAAATTGACCAGAGTTGGAGACCCCTGACTCAGAGGACAATTGACCTTTACTTTAAACTTTTGTTTCTTATTTCTGTAAATCAATAGAGCATTCTGTTGTCTCAACTTTATCAGCTAGATCAAGATGTGATTTTTCAAAGTCAAAGAGAGATGTTACAAAATGAGAAAGATGTGCCAAGGTATCTGTGCAGGGATGACTTAGAACAGTGGCCTCCAACCTTTTGGGCACCAGGGGCAGATTTTGTGGAGAGAGGTTTTTCCATGGATTAGAAGAAGCGTGGTTTCGTGTGCTGCCTGCATCCCATAGATGGGGCTTCACTTGTTTGCGTGGCTGGTTTCTGGCATGCTGTGAACAGGTGCCGGCCCATGAGGGGGTGCTGGCCCATGGGGGAGGGGAGAGGGGGTTTGGGGACCTCTGACTTAGAAGGTTATATTATAATTAAATGGGTAGATGACAATATTGTCATTCACACTGCTGTCCAAAATTCAGTGTCTCTGCTATCCAAGAAAAGATACGTTGGCTAAACAGTTGATAAGCTTGTGGTGTTTGAATAAGGAGATGTTCTCATTAATCCTGAAAATTGGCTATTCAAAAAGATGGAACAGCTGAGAAAAAAACTGAGGAGCATCAGAACCATTTCTTCTGAGGAACTTTCACTCTAGTGTCATTAATGCTGAGTCATGAAGCTCTTTAGAAAAAAAAATCCATAGGTACCAGATGCTTCCTGTTTTTCAGTACGGCAGATTTTTTTGTTCAATTAGGCACTGTTCCCTATATATGCCAAATACAACATAGCGGGATGGGAGCATTTCTGGCTGAAAAAGATCACTAAAATGTGTATATCTTTAGGATGGAAAAACACACTAGCTCATTCACTGTATTTGTCTAGGCATCTGAGGAGGCATATTTTGTGTCAGATTGCTTTGCAAGCACTTTTAAGGACTCTGCATTGTTATAATAGCACATACCTCTGGCCCATTTACCAGGATGCCCCACAAATTTGGTTATCGAAGATCAAAGAGCTGTGATAATCAAATTCATAGCTAACAGTGAATTTCTCAACGTGTCCCTTTTCCAGGAGTGTTGAAGGAACAGCAGGAACAGGATGTTGAATTCTTTTTGGAAAAAAAGTGAGAAAAACTTGTTTGAACTTTAGAAACCAGGAAACTCAACATTCATGGAGTTTAGAGGGAGGGAGCAGGGGTTTGCCAACTATTCTGAGTTAGTTTGTTTGATTTTGTAGCTTTGATAATTCATTAATGCAAGGGATAGATTGGTGAGAATTCCTGTAAGGTGTTTTTGAGATAGCAGGACTTCAGCAACAGAATAGTCAATGCCTGGAATACAGTACTTGACTCTGTTGTTACATCCTCAACCCCCCATAACTTTTAACCTTAAACTGTCTACTGTCGACCTCACCCCATTCCTAAGAGGTCTGTAAGGGGCATGCATAAGCCAACAGCATGCACTCTGTCCCTTTCCTACTTTCTCCATTTATTCGTACCTATTTCCTGTATTAATGTCCATGTTTATACTTACTCCTGTTATCTCGTACATGCTTAACAAACTAAATAAATACCAAGCCTTTGGGCATTTGGTAGTCATTCCTGGTATAGAAAGACACACCTCTTTCTTGCCTTTGCTATATGCTCTATTTTATAGAATAGGCCTTCCTGAATTGCGCTAAACTGAAGCATGTGCTAGTTTGCCTCTAGGGAAATCCCCTATGAGCATATATATCTGTAGGCTCCTAAGGCCAGTTTTTTAAGTCTGTTACTCTTAGCTTGAAAACATGTTATTCTCCTCTCTCTCTGCTATTTAAGGCAGGGATGCCTTTGCCATTAGGCCCTGGTTGGCTAATCTGGGTATTGCATCAGGATATTGTTGCTGAAGTGGTGGCCTTCTGGGATCCAGGGTTGTTTTCCTGGCTGGTCCGGTTTATTTTTATTCTCTTTTGTTCTCTTGAGTATTGCAGCTAGCCTTTTGGGAAGCAAAGCTGGTACTATGAGAGCAAAAAAGTGGTATGAAGAGCTTTTGGCCTCTACTTTGCCAGCCACTTGTTGAAAGTAATTGGGAAAGTTCACCCATGACTCAGACGGGTAGTTGAGCATTTGGCTCAGTCAGTAATGAATCTTGTTTCCCATCAAATGTAACTGCAGCATTTCCACCAGAGCACCCAGAGATGCCGTGATTTGTTGCCGGTGATAGGTATCACAAAGCAATGGGGAGATGCACTGAGTCCTGCAGAGACAGAGCTGGATGATATTCTGAAAAATAACCTTGTAATAGATTTGGGGTTTTTGAAGGTTCTTTTTTTTTTAATATTAGGTCAGGTTGTATTTCTAGGTCAGACAGGCAGAAAAAGGAAGATTGATATTTTGGTTTGTCAGGATCCACATCCCATCTTGTTGTTCTGCAGCTTGTTTCTCATAGAGAATGGTCAACAAGGAAGAGTTAACATTTGTTAACCATCTGAATGATAAAGTTAAGCAGCTTTATAGATTTTATTATTGCTTTCAGAGGGCATGTACTAGTGTTAAGTAAATAGAGATATTATACCCCTAAACCTGCTATTTATTCAGTATATGTTGCCTTAATTTGGGTTAAGCCTTGGAGAAACAGCAAAGATTAGTGGATCCTTAAATAGCAAAAGCCAGTTTTCTTAGTTATGCTACTTACTATCATACTTAATATTTGTATCTCAGACTACATTTAAGGAATTTAAATTTCAGTGTATGGTTTCCACCATATTTGTTTTGCAGGTCAATCTGTGTTGATCTTCCAGAGATTTAGTCTTCCAAGCTTTTGGGCTCCTGTGGAGCCCATCCTCGGGGAACTTCTCTCTATCAGAATATGAGGTTCCCTGAGGATGGGTTCCAGCATGAGTACGATAGCTTGGAAGATTAAGGCTCTGGTCCCAGTGATTAACCCTGCAACATAAGCCTGTGGCTGGATTTTCCCTCCATATGTGGCTAAAATAAAGTTGGATAGTTTGAGGTTGAACATATTGTGAGATCCCAGTTAGAGTCTCAGTAAGTGTAAACCAAGCCATCAGGTTAAACTGTGATACATTTTATTTATTTAGGCACAGTTACACGTTGATAAATGTATTTTAGCTTAGGAGATAGGATAGCGATAATAGAGTGGTTCAAGTTCACCTTATGAGCTTCATAGCAGATGATAAATTCAAACTTGGCTTGGAGTGCTTTCTACGGTGTTATTTCCACTGTACTGCATTGATTTTTCTCTAGTATTCTTGTCAACATTGCCTTGGCCTTTCCTTTCATAGCAAGTTGAATAGTGAAATACCATGGTAAACAGCTTGTCTGATACTCCAAGGTCCTTCTGTTTTTCTGAATTCACTGGCAGCTTTTGTGACAGAACTGTCAGCCTATATTGTGTTGCAAACCTTTTCATTCTCTTTGCAATGGGCACATAAGAAGAACTGAAAACTCAATACTTCCAAATACATGTGTATTGTGATTCCAGGTATGTAGCATTTGTTAGGGGCCATATTTCCACTAACAATTAGGTCTGCTTTAACAAAGCACTTTGAATAGTAAAGCAAGAAAGAAACAGAAATAATTCTCTTGGACATCCACATAATGCCCCCATGGCTTATACAGAAATCTCCTATCTGTTTTCATTTTTTAAATTCTTTTGAATAACAGCATCATTATCATCCAAAATTAGTAGAGATGTACATAAAAAAAATCAAATCTTGAAACAAATAATTTTATTCTGAAGGAAATTATTTTGAATTGGTAGTGGTTGGATGTAACATAATTCAAAGTAAATTGCATGTTCCATGTTTGGTTTAAATAAAATTTATAAGAGTTTGAAATGTTTCAGCAATGGAGAGCTTTCTGATAAGTTAGGGAAGGGGAAGAAGGAATTAAATGCTGTGGTCTAATTAAGAGGTTTGTAAGATACAGTTATTATAGCCTGTCTCAATAAAGTATGGCTTCCTATTGATTTTCTGGCCTCCTCTACCTAGTGGGGTTGACAACCAGGACTCTCTTGGCCAGCAAAACATCTGAACTGCAACTGGCAAGACAGCTTCCAATGACATCACCAAACCAGAATGGTTTCACTCTCAAAACATTTCCCACCTACAAAAAAATTCAAATTGGTCTGTGTCCGAAACAAAATACCGTACATTATTTTGAATTAGAAAGAAACCATTTATGTGTGGTTTGCTTCATGCATGAATCACTAGAAGGTGAGTGCTCCAAGAGGTTCATGTTCAAACCATTTTGCATATCTTTAGATATCAGTGTGTGGCAAAGCAAGATTCTAGACTCAGACGTAATCTGATCTATAAGCTATATTTTTAATTATTTCTGGCATTGCCTTTAGCACCCATACAAGAACATAAAATGGTGTCTGCATCCAGGGCTTTGAAGTATACCTATATATCCATGAAATAGATAAGGTAAACGGAGCCCTAGAGATGTTTATGGAGATTCTCAATCATCCAAGTCATGGTTGTCCCAAAGGTCCTTTTTTCAGCCCTAGAGAGCTTTCTGAATATGAGAGACCAGTAGGCACACATCCACAAGTGTGTGCTTTATGATTGGATATCTGTAGAAGAGAGACATCCTTAGGGTGCTGTTAACATGCTCTTAAATTTTTTGAACCCCTACTATTGCCCCCAAACTGAGGGCTCTGCCCAGGAATGTTATTAAGCATGAGATGTTCTTCCATTTCTAATGTAGCCTTTCCATGATAATATGCAAAGCCGAGTATTAATACTTTTTTTCATTGATGGGATGGGAGGAGCAGTAATGTTAGTATTTGTAATTTTCTAATCTAGACATATGTAAATATCACAGAAGTAAAACCTAACCCAAAGCAGAATTTTGTAAATAACTGTACCTAACAACGATGACTTAGGTTAACATGAGCGCAACCATAACATTTTATAAGCTGTATTTTGAATCATTAAATGGTCTTGTTATCTATAAGCAGAAATGTTATGAATCAGACATTTTTGTGGTCTGGGTATAATGGTTATACAAACTGGAGTAATTGGAGACAGATCACTTTACTGCACTTTCAGTGCAGTAACAAAGTGCATAATTCAGAATTCTGAAAGGCTTTGACAAAAAAAAAAAAATAGTAAGGGAAAAAGAAGCTGAGTTAGTAGAATGAATGCCAGGAGTTGAAAACCACAAATCTTGAGAGCATCCAGGTGAGGAAGAGTAGAATACGTAAATAACAGGTTGGAGAATCCTCATTAGCTGAAGTAGGATGATAGCAAGGAGAAGCTTTTAGGGAGAGCATTTCCAAATGTAGATCAGTCACTAGCCAAGTATGTCATTTGAATATCAACTTTCTTTTACTGATTTTTTTTATTTTTAAACAAGCAATTCATCATTAATCAATCAGTGTAACATCTGGGTACATTTTTTTGTCATCAAATTCAACATTTATCATCATTTTCTTAGTACATCTTTATCTTTCCTCTTACATTTAAATTTAATGTATTACAACATATTTTTCCCATATTTCTTATTTTGACATTGCCTATTGTCTATATTCAGTCTCTATCCATTGATAAAATTGCCCTCATATGTTGTAATACTCGGATTGTTCCTTCCTTCTAATTGCTAAAGTTAATCTACTCATTTCTGCACATTCTAATATTTTCTTAATTAGCTCTCCCTTTGTAGGAATTTTTTCTGCTTTCCCATTTTGTGCAAATACCATTCTTGCCATTTTTGTGCAAATACCTGCCGTTACTACATGTATAATCAAATATATTTCTGAATATACAGCTTTCCTTTACGAATGTTTAGTTCTAATGCATACCTTTTTAAAATGGTTAATGCTATCATATTCACATTAAAGTGTAATTTTATTTCAGAGCTAACTATAGTAAACAGAGCTAACCATAGTAAACTAGTACCATGCTTCCCCCCAAAAAAGACCTAGCCTGAAAATAAGCCCTAAATTGTTTTTTACACGTGCACCCAATATAAGCCCTACCCCCAAAATAAGCTCTAATTAAGACCCCGACCACTGCGAGATACATGGGATGGGGCGAGGCACATGGTAAAAATTAAGCTAGGGTGGGGATGGAGGGTGGGTGGAGCTGCCCTGCTACTTACCTTCTGACAGTTGCAGCCAGGCCTTACACATCCCGACACCTGCCTTGCTGTCCCATTTCTTCTGTGGCTGGCAAAGCTTTCCTGAAGGCCTCTGCCGCTGATAGCACAGCTCTGGATCGATCCAGACCTCTGTTATCAGCTGCAGAGGCCTTCAGGAAAGCCGCGCCAGCCTTGCCAGCCACAGGAGAAGTTCATGAAGACCTCTGACAACAAAAAGATGGCCAGGGGTAATGCACACAAGTGAGGTAAGTTGAAGACGTCCCCATAAATAAGACCTGGCGCCCAGTGGTGGGTTGCTCCCGGTTCTGTCCGGTTCTATAGAACTGGTAGTAAAACCGGCAGGAGGCTCTGCCTACCCGCCATGACATCATCATTGGTGATCTGCGCATGCACAGAAGCGCATACATTCCCACTGCGAACCGGTAGTAAAGGTAAGTGGAACCCACCCCTGCTGGCACCTTTTTTGGTGGAAAAAAAATAAGACTGTGTCTTATTTTCAGGGAAACAAGTACTGTAAATTAGATTGGTGTTAATGCTCACACCATTGCTATCAGACATGAAACAAATATGTAAAACCTGTTTTTTAAATCTTTCTCTCTCACAGGACTGCCCTCAGATCCTTCCAAGCACTCAGATCTATATCCCTGTTGGTGTAGTGAAGCCTATCACTTTAACTGCCAAAAACCTGCCACAGCCACAGTCTGGACAGCGCAATTACGAATGCATCTTCCATATCCCTGGGAGCCCTTCCCGTGTCACTGCCCTGCGTTTCAACAGTACCAGCATCCAGTGTCAGAATACCTCGGTGAGTCCATAGCCCAGAACTGTATTTTGAAAAACGTATTTTGGCCTCGGATATAGAGGAAGACTGAGATGTGTAGAAAAATATGTAACCATCTTAACCTGTAAAATATTTGCAGTCTTCTCATGTCTTGCAATTATGCATTAATTATATCTATAGACGGCTCTGTATGTTTCTGCATATGCTCCTTACACAGTATCAGGAAGGATGTATTTGTGTTCTTTGCTCATTTTGCCTAATTAACGTTGACTATTTTTAGTGGGTTGGTGTCTTCCCCCCCTTTTTGTAATGGAAAATGTAGTTATTGAGCTTCATCCTAGTTCTTTTCTTAAGATTTAGCATTCTAGTCTCATTCATTTTGCTGTTGTGTTGTTATTGTGTTGAGAGGAAGTAGTATTAGGTAAGTTCACCACCTTGGGTTACTTATAAAGTAATAAAGGCAGGCTAAAAATTAAATAAAAAATAAATTCATTCAGAGGTGTGGGTGGGGGGGTAGGAGAAGATATTTTCCCCCTTGTGTCCATATTGTCCTATCCCCAAATATTTCCTGGATGAGAAACCAAATGTTTTTAATTAGGTCGGGTTAGTATTCTCACGTGAGATTTCTTAATTGCAATGAGTGCTCTTTTGACAGAAAAAAAATAATAACAAAGGCAGCAGCAGGTGTTGTTATTGTTTCAAGAAGTTCCACATCCCTCATAGTACCAGAGTGTTGGATGAATGGTCTTAAGGGAGCTCTGATCATAAAGACCGGTAAACTTAATGTGCTAATCTGTAGAGACGTACCATTTCTTGGCTAGCCTTCTGGGCTATCCTCTAATCATCAGGTCTTTATTTAAGTCTCTGTTCTTCGGAATAGGCCACATTAGCTCAGGGGAGTGAAGCGTAGTTCAATTAGCAGGACAATAGAATAATATTGATAGGAAATACTAGATGAGTCTAGAGGTACCTGATCAGACCATCAAAAAATTGTACATGTAATTAGTGTCAGCAAGTAAACTATTACTTTTCTTCATTCTTCACTCTGCATAGAGGCATCTGGTGAACTGTTCCATTATAACAAAATTTGGTGAAATTGCCTATTTGGTAGCCTTTAAGAATAAACTTATAAAGCCAAGCCTGTTCCTTACATTTTTCCAGTTCTTCTCAAAGGGGAAAGTTGGGAACACAGAACTTTTTGTGATTGTCTATTTTACGCTATATTCTTTTCCCATAGCTGAGATTTATAGCCTGCAACTCTCCACAACTTTGAATATAATCCCCAAATTGCTGATGAATTATAATTTTAATGTGTTATGAAAAGTAGACTTGATTAAGTATACTGTATGGGGAGAAATCAGATTAGATGTGATTAATTTCAGTTACATTAAGAAATTTAATTTTATTCTGGACCCATGTTTAGAAGTGTCATCTCTGTTATGTCGTTCGAAAATGAAATGCCACCCTCAGCTCAAAAAAATTTGTCTCCGATTGTTTCGATATACATGAAACTACTGGCAGACTTTATTTGAATTTTGGAATTTGATGCCTAAGTCTTATTTCTTTTCTAACTAAATCCAAAGAAGCTGTTCCAGGTTCTAAATTACTGTCATAATATTAGACAGAATAGAACAGATGATTGAAACACAAATTGAAACTTAATCTAAATGGAGACCCTGTCAATCAGTTGAAATTCAGATCAGAAAATAAGGATGGAATCTGTATTGGTTGAACTTACTGTATACAGTAACTGTCTTGGGCACTCTAATTCTGGAGATCTGGGATTTTGTGTTCGCTCCAGGTGTTACAATCTAGAGTAGATCCTTCCTGCCCACTTAATTGAAATAACATCTGCAGGAGAGAAACTATGTTGTTTTTTTCGGGTGAGCCAGTATCCTGGTGAGAGTAATAGTAAGAAGAATGTATTTGAACAGCTAAGGCTAACATACCTCAAATCAACTACTCATATTTTTTGGACTGTAAGACACTTCCCCCCGCAAAAAAAGTGGGTGGAAATGTTTCTGCGTGTTATAGAGCGAATGTTGACAAAGCCCCACTCAGCTGCCGGCCCCTACCCTTCGGCCTCAGCCTCAGCTGACCAGGCTGTTTTTTTGTTTTTCTCCCCCAAAACTAGAAAAACTATAAAGCATAATGTATAAGTATGTGATTAGACAGCATCAACCAAATCTTGTAAACTAGATAGGAAACTATTAAGAGAATGTTTTCTATTGAATCTCTGGCATGGTTGCTGTTTGTACGGCCTGCAAACCCTCCAGGACTTCCATCCTAGCAGAGTTGCGGAGAAGGGCTATGTTTTTGTATGTGTGTGAATGAGTCAGGTCAGGCAGTAAATGATTTACCATAATTTTTGGAGTATAAGATGCACTCTTTTCCTCTCTAAAAGAGAGTGGAAATGTTAGTGCGTCTTTTACACCGAATACAGCCAGTTTTGGCCTCCCGAAACCCTGACTTCCGGTTGGCGTCCTCTCCATTGCAGGGCGGCTTGTTTGTTCAGTCGCCGCCACCGCCGCCTGTAAGAGCCGCTTTTACGATCGAAAAGCGGCTTGGAAAGCTCCCCTTTGGATTTAAGGGGGGGCCAGAGTGGGCAGCTTTAGGTTGAGCCCCCAGAAGTGCTACCAGGGTTTTTTTTTCCTCTGGCAAGCGCTCTGTGTGTGGGCTCCCTTCTTAAGCTGCTGAACCTCCGAGCGGCGTGGGATCTCTGTAACAACAGAGCGAGATGGAGAAGGGCTATGTTTTTGTATGTGTGTGAATGAGTCAGGTCAGGCAGTAAATGATTTACCATACTTTTTGGAGTATAAGATGCACTCTTTTCCTCTCTAAAAGAGAGTGGAAATGTTAGTGCGTCTTATACACCGAATACAGCCAGTTTTGGCCTCCCGAAACCCTGACTTGCAAAAATAGGGCCTGCAGAGGGTTTGGGAGGCCTGCAGAGTGTTCCTGAGGGCCGGGGAAGGCAAACACATTTTTTCCCTTGGAAATCTTGATGTGTCTTATACTCTGGTGCGTCTTATAGTCTGAAAAATATGGGTATTCAAAAATTAGGTTGAATGTTCATTGTAGGTAAAATCGTATTTTGTTGGGGTTGTGTATTCCTTCTTTTCTTTTTCGGTGACATTTCTTCCTGCCTGCCTACTAGTCATTTCTCTGGATACTGGTTGTTTCTGCTGCCGTTAACAGCAGGACACTAGTCATGTTTACTGTGAGAGAAACAAATAAGGCTTCTTCTCTTTTCCAAGAAACCTTGTGGGAGTATTGGGAATGATTACATGCATGTGGATGCAACGCATAACCTCAAACCAAATATTTATTTATTCATTGGTTCTGCAATTCATATGGGGGGAGGTTATTTGTATGACAGTTGAGAAAACCTATATTAGTACATGTACACTGAAGATCATTATGATAGGTAGTGGACAGTAGATGACATAGCAGACAAGTTTTCTTTTTGAGATAACAAACACCAGAAAAGCTGTCTAAAATAGGCAAGCAGCGTAAAGGAGAAAGGATGCTAAACTGTAAACAATACAACATAATAATCCCCAGGTTCTCTGTGAAAAAGAGTAATATAAAAGAGTAATACATGCAAAATCAAGGTAATTCTTGCTTAATGACTGCCCTGTTTAGCAACCATTTGAAGTTATGACAGTCACTGAAAAAAATTAAAATGTCCCAAATGTCAATCTGTTGGCTGTAGGTGTTTGGTGCATTAACAAAGAAGGCAGTCCTGCCACTCTGCCCCAACCTATATTTTTAAGTTGTTGTTGTTGTTGTTGTTAGTGCAATTTTAATCTGTTTTTATATTTATAATCATTTGGATATTTCTTATCCCACTCTAGGCTGCTAAGAGTTGCCTAGTACAGTGGTGGGTTGCTCCCGGTTTGGCCCGGTTCGGGCAAGCCGGTACTGTTGATGATGTGACATCAGTGAACCGGTTCTCTATGAGTGTGAGCTGGGCCCTCCCGTCTGCCCCCATGTTAAAGCTACCTTTATTTGTCATTTTTTAGTCCAGCTGATAGGCATGGCAGAGTGGATTGCTGCACTTCAGCTGGGCAGAAATCTAATGCTCTTGCGCATGTGTGTGAAGCAAGAACCAGTGATAACACTGGTTGGAACCCACCATTCACCTAGTACTATGAGTTGGGCAGCAAATAAATAAACCTTACTATATAAACCTATAAACTCATTTTATCAAAACCATTATAAAGAAGAAAATACACACTTCTCACACACATAATTAATTTTAACAGCAAAATAACTTTACAACCAATCCTCACACTAATGACTATTATTCTATCCTTTTATTCATGTGATTGAAGTTTGCCATTCACATGCCTCATAGATGACTTGCAATGAGCAAGGTCAATGAAAAAGTCAGTGGTAAAATCACAAGTCATGGTCATGACTTGTTTTGCTTAATAGCTCTGGGTTATTAATTAATGGCCATGGCAGAATGAAGTCTGTTACAGTTATGTGATAGGCATTGCTTAGTGACAGAATTTGCCAGATTCAATTTTTGTTGTTAAGCAAGGACAACCTGTGGTTGGTTTTAATTGGTTAACATATTTTGGAAATAATAATTCCAGAGATTCCAGTTTCAGAGAAATAATTCCTATATAATCAGAAGTGGGTGAAGAACCTCTAGTGATGTCTATTTCTTTTTCCCTCTTTGCTTTAAATTGCATGGCGGTGGATTCTTGCATCTTCATAATTCATCCTTGAGGCAGAATGTATATAGGTAATATTAATACACATTTAGAAATTTATCTTAGATATTTTGGAAAACCTTAATTTGTGACACAAAAAAAGAGCAGCCAGTAAAAATGGAGCATGCACTGTTTTAGGGTTTAAGGGAATATTATTATGAGGGACAGATTATTCCTTGGTCACTGACGGTTGCACCGTATACAATACAGCTTTGCTACTTTCCTAATCATTAGTTCAGAGATAGTTCTTTAGAGGTCAACCAAAGCTATTTCCTTAGCAGGAGGCCTGTTAACTGCTCTGTCTCCAAGTTCTATCAGTGAAACATATACATAGTCTTATCACATTCAGCTTGAAATCAGGTTGACTGGAATGTGGAGATGTGAGAAAAAAGTTGCTAGTAGGTAGTGTGGATGCTTCAGAAGAATAATTTTGATGTGCTTTGGGAGAAATCATATTAGAAGGAAGATGTATTTCAAGAAACTTGAATCAGTCTCTTGAATCACTCCAAGAGTTAAATCTCTTGGTTGCACCGCTCTACTGGAAATTTAGCTGTGAGCTTAGACATTTTATCAGTTATAAATGTATTAAGTTTACAGCCAGTCTTTTAGTAAACATGTATATTCATATCACTGAAAATTAATCAAATAAAATAATACAGCATACTAATTTGATTAAAACAGCAAGAATAAAAGTTTAGGTATCTGAGAAATGGAGTTAGATCAAATTCAGCAAATTCTGTGAAAGGTCTTAGAAGGTTGGGTTCGTTATTCTAAGAAGACAAAAATGATGCCAGATGCACCTCAATGGGAATTGATGAGACAACTGGTTAAGTTTATGTGAGTTGAAGCTGCAACAAATCTGAAAAAGTATATCTTTAAAAGTTCATTCACTACACTATGAACTTTTAAACTACCTATTCTTTAATCTCTCTACATTCTTTAATCTCTTCCCCTCTCTCCCACACACCCCTCTCTCTGTGTGTATATAGTAAGTCGGGCCAACATATTATATAAATTACATTAAATGTTTGAGTTGGTTGCCATTTTCTTTTAAGCACTTCCTTATTCATTTGACATGTGACCTTTATACATTTCTAAGTACAATAACATTTTCTCTGAAATAAAAATTAATAACATTAATAAAACATATTGATCGGCCTGTGGGATCCAACAAGACATATGTCTGTGTCTTATGTTAATGCAAAGTATTGATTATATGACTGAAAGGAAGATTTTGTTTTTTCTCAAATAGTTTTAAATAAAATCAAATAATCCAACTTAGAATGACTAAGAGTACTGTGATGGCAGCACATTGTTTTTCTTGCTTTAAATTTAGTGCTGCCTCCCTTCTTTTTGGATAAATATGGTCTCTCATGAAAAGCGTTTCTGAATGTTCTGTATGAATAGACATCCTTACGATTTTCTGTCTGCTCATGCTACTTTGATGCATCCTTTCCACTTTCTTCCTTCGAGGATTTGGGCTTGCTTAGTTGTATTTTTAACGAGAAAAATAAAAAACAGACACAGATCTGACCATCAACATGTGGCTAATCCAGCATTCTGTCTTTCCCTACTACAAGATACTGGCTTTCAGGTAATCTATGATTACAAATAATTTCCACCCCTGCTTTTGTGAAGTGCCCCATGGCCCCATTTCCATCAAACTCTCAAAATGGTAAACCAGAGATTGAAACCCGTCAGCATCGAGTATCTTCTGTTCTATTATTTTTTGCTGGGTCTTGAATTCAGGGTCAGGGCCTTTCCTTCCAAATCTTTTCTTTGAAGCTTCCCATTTCACTTTAGAACACAATTGAGCTTACTTCATTCTAAAGAGATTTGGTCTGCTTTATACTGAAGGACACTGTTTAACAATAAACAGCATGGCTGAACAGTAGCAAAAGTGTTAGCTTAATGGGTCCTGAAGGTTGTATTTGAAATACAGCCTACGGGGAAGGAAGTCTGTATCTATAGCAACACAAAACCCGAAAGAAGGAGGGCATATTCTCATCTATAAGCACAAGACTGGAGAACGTGAATTCTGTCTATGCTGTTATTGTTTCATTAACAAAAAAGGGTGTTTGGGAAATGTCATGGGATTTTTTTTCCTGAAGCATAGTTCTGCATTCCTCTAGTGCAGTGATGGCGAACCTTTTAGGCACTGAGTGGCCAAATTGCGCGTGCATGCATGCCCAAACTGAAAGGTGCGCCCATGTGTGGGAATGTGTGCACATGCATGGACATGAGCATGTGTGGACATGCGCGCATGCACAGCAGAGACCCAAAGACCAGCTGGCTGGCAGGAGGTGGGGTATCTCAACACCGGCAGCGCAGCAAGAGGTAAGATCTTGTTCTTTCATGAGCTTCTGTTTCGCTGTTTGCAGGGAAACAGAAGCTCATGAAAGAAATGCCACAGAGACCTGGGGCGACAGCACACATGCCAGCAGAGAGGGTCTCCGTTCCACAGGTTGGCCATCACGGCTCTAGTGGCTAAACCATATATAGATTTTGTGTGAAGGGAGGCCATTAAAGACCAATGGAATTTCTGTCACCCTATTAAAAGAGCCTCAGATAGCTCAACAGGCTAATAGCCTGTTATTAAGATCCAGCTGTCTGCAATTATTGCAAGGTTCGAGGCTCAAGGTCAACTCAGCCTTCCATCCTTTCTAAGGTAGGTAAATTGAGGACCCAGTTTGTGGGGGCAATAAACTGACTTTGTATAAAATATACAAAAAGTATGAAGGCTATTGCTTAAGGCATTGTAAGCCGCCCTGAGTCTTCGGAGAAGGGTGGCATACAAATCTAATTTAAAAAAAAAAATTATAAGGCCATAGAAATGCTACTATGGAGAAGCAGGCCAGAAGATATTGTTTGGACATGTGCTCAGAATGCGGTTCTAATCTAAATGTAGATAATGGAAGTAGATAAACAAAGGCTCAAAAGCAGAATAGAGTTTCTGGAGCTTAAAAAAAGAATCCAAGAAAAGCTCATTTAAAAAAGAATTATTGTTCCGGTAATCACTTCTACTTCAAACTAGGCAGTATGTCTCATTTCATTTGCATTTGTGTTTATAATTTTGCATGGGAAAAGTCATGGATATTCTCAGGATTGCATTTGTCATGAAAAAAACCAAAACCCTGAATTTTATTTATAGGAAAGAGTTGATGTTTGTATTTTCCTATGAAATGACATTACCATGAGTGTTTGGCCCAAACAGAGTGAAATCCCTTTGACCTGAATCCTTTATTGCTTACCACTAATGGAAAAAAATCTTCTAATCCCCTAGTTCAGGGGTGTCAAACTTGATTTCATTGAGGGCTGCATCAAGGTTGTGTTTGACCTTGGGGGCCCGGGTTGGGCGTGGCTGAGGTGGGTGTAGCCAGCTCGAGGTCACTAGTGTCAGGGGTGCCTGTGGCGGCGCAAGAGCTCTGCCAGTGAAAATGGGCTCTTAAGCTCTGTCTTTGGCTGTGACGGCCTCCTGCAACCCTCCACCAGTGAAAATGGAGCTCATGAGGGCCACACACAGCCCTCCCAAACTCCGGTTTTGCTGGCAGAGGCACTGCAGGCCGGTTCTTTGCTGTTTCCAGGGTGGCCCCGCAGTCCAGCATCCTGCAGGCAGGATCCGGCCCCGGAGCCTTGAGTTTGACACCCCTGCCCTAGATCTATTCTAAGAGATTCTAAATTGTGGCTACCCTTCCCATCCATCTTAGGACTACACTTCTCTTAATTCAGATCTCTCCCTCGGAAAGTTCTGTGTTGCCAAAACTCTCCTGCACTGCTTTTTCAGGTACACATTCTATCACAGTAGAATATGTGGATAAATGGAATTGATTCTAACCCCTGTAAAAACTATGAAAATACAACTATTTTAACTCCATAAATCTCAAGTATTTTTATAAATGGGTGCAGTTTCACTCAGTTTTTGGCATAGGGTTCAAAAATCCAATTATCTTTTGTCTTCTCTTGTCATCTTTTCTGCTAAAGATCAGAAATTACATCTGAAGCAATATTTTATTAGATTTAATTATCATTTTTGCCTTAGCTTTTTACCAGGTTTCATTCCATATCTTGTATTCTAGGTTTTGTTTAAGTTTTGGATATTGACATTTAAACTCATATTTAATTCAGTATTTGATATCCATTTTGACAATAGCTGTCATTCTAGATCTTTCAGTTTCAAGAGTTTGTTCATGCTTTCAAAGTTTGCACCTAGGTCTTGTCTTAATATACAAAGACAAACTCTCAATTTTGCATGTTTATTTTCCTGTTTTTGGTGTTCCCCTTCCCATTTCATCTAGCTTGATTGTAATGCTTTATTCCATACAAAATTATATATTTTTGTATGATATTTTGTTATTTGGGTTAAAAAAAACACTTCAATTTACACTTACATATCTAGTTGATGTTAGATAACAAGCATACAACAATGTTATAATAATCATTTATGAGCTACATAGTGGATTTAATTATTTGAATGAGGACATTTGTTGCTGTTAATATTGCTCCATTCGTCTGTCCTTCTGTCTGTTTCCAACCTAGGCAACTTTCAGCTGTGTGAACTTCAGCTTCTGGACTCTTCAGGCATATCCATGCTGGCAGGAAAATTGTGAGACTTGAAATTTTAACGGTTTTGAAAAAGGATTAGGTGTCTTTATAAAGTATACATCAGCGAGCAACTTGTGGTCAGTCATTCACTGTAAATTAAAATTCCATGTTCAAAGGCTGTGCATTCATGATGCTGTACAAAGGAGCAGAGGAACTATGTCACTTTCATGTCCTATTTTAGACATTGAGCGAGCTGATGTTTGGAATCAAGATGGCAGATTATATATCCCTTTGGTCTGCTTGAGCTGGACAATTCTTCTGGCATAGAGTTCAGTTCAGATTTATTATCCCATAGTCTTCTAGTCCTGTCTTGGTATCATGGACAAATTGCTAGTAATTTTACTCACTTACTTACTGCTGGTGCTTTTTTAGTCCTGATTTGTTTTCCTTGAGAGACAGTGATTTTTTTATGGGAATAGTTAGTGTACCAATAATAGAACAGTCATATTTTGGAGTGTATCTCTAATCTCTTTAGGTATTTACGATTGATCCACTTGTTATATGAGTCTATTTTTTTCTATTTCATTATTTTAATGTTTGAAAAAAGAGAAAGGAGACATTGAAACTTGACTCCAGGGAATAAAACTGATCACTCTTTTGATTACATTAAATGTTCCAGCGCCTGCTGTCAGGAATACCATATCTCCTGAGAACCAGCTGGCCCTGAATCTGCTGACATTTTGGAAGGCCTTAAAAAGCTTCCTACCACTAAACTATAAGCTGCTTCTCCTTTCCCCACCCCCCGCGATCCAACATTTCCAAGTTTGATTACTTAAGTAAGAAAAACATCCATACCTTTAAGTTTTACTGGTTTACGTAAAACAATATTAACAAGCAAGATTTTGGCAAAATTTGCTGCAGTCATTTCACGGGGTTCTGTCTACCAGGTTTCTAACTGCCAGTAAATATGAAGTATGTTCTCTGCAAAATGTGTGCTAATAGGTCACAGTAACCTGAAGGAAATTTTTCTCATCCCTAAATTCTCTTCAGGGAGCAGGTCATCTTAAACAGCATTTTGGACAACATTCAGTAGATGCAATAAGGGTAAACTAGTATCAGTATTTCACTGTCTTTATGGAATAAGCCCAAACTGGGCTTAAATCTACCTTTAGTTGTATTTAATTATTTATTTTGCCATCAGTGTTCTAGGCCAGCAGTCTCCAACCTGTTGGGGACAAGAGATTACTTCCATGGGAAACATTTTTTTCCAGGGACCCGGGGGTGGAGGCGGGGAGTGATTTTGTGCGCTAACCAGATCCTATGCATGCACAGTTGAAGCTTTGCTCACTTGCGCGGCCCAATTCCTAACAGGCCCGGCCCAGTACTGGTTTGTGACCCAGAGGTTGGGGATCTCTGCTCTAGGCAGATATTTTTAACATTTCTCAGAGTGCCCCTTCTGGGACAACCTTGTCCGTCATTCCCACCAATTCTGGATTTAAAAGATTGACAGGTTCACAATGGAAATATTCAATAGTTCATTAGGAAACTTCTTAACCATTAGACCAATTCTAAGAAGACCCATAAATTTATTTATTTATTTGTCAAATTTAGAGACCATCCATCACACTCACAGAGTGACTCTGGATGATATACAGTTAAAAAGATTCAGAATAATCCAAAATATAGTTTTCTGATAGTAATTATAGATCATTAGATCTTACAATTGTATCTAGAATAGATTTTGAAATCAGAATTTTATGAATATAAATGCTATTATATAATTTAGGTCAGATTATCTTCTGATTAGCAATAAATTAATCTAAATTATTAATCTCTCACATTGCCGATAATTTCCCCAGAAAGATTTGCCTATAGTTTTTGAATCAGGAAAGGTCTTATTTACTATAATTATCTGCTGTACTATGCCTGTGTTGTTATCCTTAAGAAATGAGACCCGCCATCCTTACATGACTGATTCTGATTCCCCTAGTAGAAAGATAGAATTCATTATGTATTTATAATCCCTGGAAATTATAATTACTTTTTTAATATACCATGTTTCCCCAAAAATAAGACCCTGTCTTATATTTTATTTGAACCCCAAAATGTTTTCCCCAAAATAAGACCCTGTCTTATATTTTATTTGAACCCCAAAATAAGTACTTGGCCTTATTTTCAGGGAGGTCTTATTATTTTGGGGCGCGTGGAGCAAAATGGAGCTTCTCTTGCCATCTTACCCAATTTCCAGCTCTGCGTTTAAATATTTTCAGGAAGGGTTTATTTTCAGGGGGAGGCTTATTTTAGCACATGCACTCAAAAGCCCGATTGGGCTTATTATCAGGAAATGTCTTATTTTTGGGGGAACAGGATAGTTAGTGTAATTTTTGTAGAATGAATTTAAGGGGTAAATATGGACTTTCTTCCCCATTTAGAGTGCACAAAGAAAGTAGAAAAAGAACCCAAATACATATAGTTTAAATAAATATGTGCAGATTATATGCATTTAAGCATAGTAAAAGTAATTTAAATGGGGAAATACAAAGATACAGTCTAAATAGCAACTAACCATTGTGTGTATCCCAAATGTCTATGCATATAAAATATATGTGGCATATAAAAGTGTAACACAAAGAAGTAATACATTTTCAACTAAAAACTTGCATCTTTTCATTTTAGACTTGAGTTTACAAAATCACATTGAGTGGCAAAAAAACTGACACACTAAATATGCTGAACTTGCAAGATAGGCAGCTATAGAATTAGGTGAATTTATAAGAGAGGAAGACTCAGCTGCAAGCAGTGATAGAGAAAAATAATGTTAGGCATGGAAAAAAGTAAGTGGAACAAAGCAGATGGTAAACCCTTTGTGTGTGTGTGTGTGTGTGTGTGTCTGTATGTCTGTGTGTTTCACTGGGCTTGGAGTACATAAATCACACAAAAGACTTTATTATGTGCACTGCACACCTTTAGTGTATGCATCCCTAATTACTCAGGCATAGAAGGAGAAATGGGGCTGGATCTTATGAATTTAGAAATATTTGTGAAGGGGAAGAAAAACCCCTCCCTCCCTCTCTCTTTCCAAGCAGCACCGACATTTATCTTTCTGCAGCAGTGTTTAGCGTGAAAAGGGAGTATCAGGAGAGTTTGATAGGATCCAATTAAATTCCAACTGATAAAATAATGATGAATTGCAGTTGAGCTCCAATGAGACACAATGCACATTACTGTCATCCCCATAGTGCTAAGAAAGCATTGAGGTCATCAACTATAGAAAAATAGAACACAGTTGCAGCTGTACTATTTGTGTAGAAAACAGTCAAGGGAAATGAGGTTGGAAGGTGTTTGTGTGAGTGTGTGTGTTCAAGGTGGATGTGTAGACTGCAATTGTGTTCTGCATGAATCCAGGAGATCAGCACAGAACCTGCTTCCCTTTGCCATTCAGATTCAAACCTATAGAAAGGAACATATAGAAATCTAGGTTTCTCATTCTAATGGGAACTATATTTTTATTGCAGCAATAAAAAGAATTGAGTAGAAAGAAGATTATGTCTATTAAAATACCAGACATTCTTATCACATGTCGCCCATTAGATAAACAAACTTATTTTGGTTAAAGTGTTATGTTTTAAGTCTAATCTATCCTAGTTGACACTCCCCTATAAATAATTCAAAGACGTCTTAAAGGCATTTCTGCTACTCGGAAACAATAGGTCTTAATAGGATCAATGAATCAATTCAAATTTATTGCAGTCAAAGACCAGTACCCTTAATACATATGTAAGTAAAAATGGTCCTTATTTAATGTCCACTCATTCAGCATTGAATGTGTGATAGTGCTAAATGAGTGGTACCTATAATTGGTCTTCAAAATTCCAGCTGTTGCAGCTTCCTGTAATCACAATTTCAATTTGCAATTCCTGCCAGTTTGCTACAAGTAAAATCAGTGGAGAAGCCAGCAGGAAGTTAGAAGTTGCAATCACATGAGGTCCTCACTCAATGACCCATGGTGATTTGCTTAGCAGTGATAACCAAAGTCATGTGACATGATGCTTTATGCATAGCAACTGAATTCCAATCCCAGTTAACATTGGTAAGTGTATTGAATTAAAATGTATGTGTAGATTGTGTTCACACATTCCATTAAACTATAGCTTGTTTAAGCTACAATTTGTTTCATACTCTGTACTGAGTTTGACTACTCTGTACTTATTATTTACAAACCACAAAGAGTAGATTCACATGCATACACTAAAGCCGAATAAATTGTTGAATTTACAGTAGGTGGTGTGTAAATTGAATCATGTATTTCTTTTCCTGGTGACTGAATGCTCAGTCAGTTAATCCTAAAGTGAATAACATTTATATCCTGTTTTCAAACCTTCCAGACACTTGGCCATTGTTTTTCAAAGAACTTGGTAACTATTTGATGCTTGATTAGGTGGAACAAGATGAAACTTAATCAAGGGGAATGTTAAGCAGATAACTCCACATAAACTCCAGGTAAAATATACAAGGCAAAAAAGTATCATTTGACTTCTTTAAACACCTGATGGTGGAAAATGCTCTTACAAAGAGATTTGTCAGCTTAAAAAGAACAGTTTATTGAGTAAAGTATATAATATTTATTCCAGGTTGCGTACTCTTAGAAGGAAGAGATATTTTAGTGTTGGAATTTTGAGAACATCAGTGTGTACATTCTAAAAACAATGTACAATAATAAAAAAACATCCTCACTATGAATGTTTTCTTTGTCTCCCCTCTGGTATGCTTTTCTGTAATGGATCTTTTGCACCAGATTCTCTTTCTAGGTATTCCTCTGTCTTTGTCTCCATATCTATACTTTTCTGTGTCCTTCTACACCCATCTGCTTGTTTGCTTGTCATGCTGTGTGCCCATCTGTGTACGTTTCTGTCCACCTACAAATGGTATTTTTTTTTATTCTTAAAGACTGATCAATTGGGCTGTATATAGAAACATTTGGTGTAGATTTTTCAAAAAAGGAGTATTAAATATAGACTAGCAGAAGGCAACTGATTACTCAATCAGGAATAGAGACAATTAGGTCAGAGGATAAAAGTAGCTTTGTGTCCTAATTGTTGTTATATCCTCTACTTTAAACTTCCTCGGTTGTTTTTCAATGTCATTGTTGATGTTTTATTTCTTTTCGATGGTGTTTAATTTTGTTTTCATGGTATTGTGTATTTTTACTATCAATTACTTGGATTACATATATAAATACCATATCCCACTGGAAATCCTGTATAATGATTATGAAGAGGCCAAGAGTTTGCCAATAAAGCATTTAGTTTGTGTGCAGGTCATAGGTGTGCCTAGTTAAAAGGCGATGTGAACGCCTCCTAGTTTTCTGTTTATTAAATTGCTGAAGTTGTCAAAGGTGTGTAATTTTCTGCCATGTGGGGAGGAGAATACCACTTTTTGGCAGAGCACATGCTCTGAACTCTGACATTTCCAATTTAAAAAGGGATCCAGTAGACGTAACATGAAGTATGTGAAAGAATCCTGGAGAGACTAATCATACTGGCCAAATGGGGGAATACTCTGACCTGGGAATAAGGTAGCTTCCTATTTTTCTTTGAACAGAACTATTTTAGTGCCTAAGGAACAAGCAGTTGGATTTGGCCTCAGTTATTAGGAACCAGGTATCTCTGTTACTAACCAGGACGTGGTGGCTAAGTGCTGAGCTTGTCAATTGAAAGTTTGGAAGTTCAGCAGTTTGAATCCCTAGTGTCACGTAACGGGGTGAGCTCCCATTACTTGTCCCAGCTTCTGCCAACCTAGCAGTTCGAAAGCACATAAAATGCAAAGTAGAAAAATAGGGACCACATTTGGTGGGAAGATAACAGCCTTTTGTGTGCCTTTGGTGTTTAGTCATGCCGGCCACATGACCAAAGAGATTTCTTCGGACAGCACTGGCTCTTCAGCTTTGAAACGGAGATGAGCACCACCCCTAGAGTCGGGAACAACTAGCACATATGTGTGAGGGGAACTTTTACCTTTACCTTATCTCTGTTACTAGCCTATTGCAAAATGCTGCCTGTCTTTTTTTCCAAATAGTGGTATTTTTATTTGTTTGATGCAAACATTTATGCAGCAGCGTTTATAGTTACCTAGCACATACATGGTCTTCTATTTAGGTAATTTAAATATTTCTCACACCACAACATAGATTATTGTGCTATCTAGGCAATATCATCTATTCTGAGCAGTAGCAGTTCTCCAAAGTCTTGAGGCCAAGGGTTCATGTCACCCAATAACTGATGCCTTCATGGATTTACAGGAAATAACAATAGGTTCTTTCGCAAGGAAAACCTTTCAACTCCCATATTTTCTTTGTACACTGCTCACTTTATATCGAATTATTTTTTTAAAAAAAATAGCAAGGATAGTTGTTTAATATATATCTTTGTTACACTTAATTCATTTGAGCAGGGAAAAATAGGGAAACCATTATCATGAGATCAGCCAGACAGATGGAATAGTGTTAATGGGAATCTGTTTTATATAAAGAGGTGGCTTTAGACAGTTATAGCAAAAGCAGAGGGACCTATTGTACATTTCCAGAATAGGAAGCCAGATCTACCTTTCTAAAAATTTATTTAATATATATGCCGCCATTCTCCAGAGACTCAGGGCGGTTTACAATGCGTTAAGCAATTGTAAGCCTGCATTGGCCTAATTTTGCTCTGGTTTAATTTTAGATAACCACTTTGCCATTTTTTTTTTAAAAAAAAATCTCTGGTGTATAAAATAAGGATTATGAAATAGATTTGCTTCTCATCAAATGGGTGAGAGGGGGCAGGTAGAAGTGTTGATTAGTTACTGTTTAAATCTGTGGTATGTAACTACAGAGTGCTGTTGTAATCTAAATAGGGTTGGGGTTTTTTTTGTTTTTGTTTTTTTTGGTAAGAAAAAGTAAATACAAATCCTGTTTGAGCTTTCAGGGCATGCACAGGATCCATCTGTGTATCTGTCAACAACAAATAAATGCAGCTTAAACGAAAATAATTGGAGTACAGCCATTCCTGTGCTGAAGTGCCAAGTCTTGAGGTTAGGTATCTGCAGCAATCACAACTGGCAAATCGGCAGTAGAAATTGAGGGATTTTCTTGCTGGTTTTGCAAGCTGCAAGAATATAACGCGAACATTCAAGCTCAGACTGTATTGATTAAGACTGTGCTGTTCTTTAATCTTTAAAATATTTATCCATCTGTCTGATACTCCTTGTTTCTTTAAGATATCTACAATGAAGACAGAATTATGGGTATATGGATACTCAGAGAGGGAAAGATGCATATCTGGATGGCTGTTCCTTATCTGCTACACTAAAGAAACAGTTTTCTTAAGGGGTTAGGCCTTGAACTTCATGTTCCTAGCAGAGGCTGTCTGCCCAGTATTACATCAATTTCCAAGAATCTCTACCCATCCAATTCAATCTAGCAGATTGGGCATGCTGCAGATCCTGTCAGCCAAAGGCTGTTGGCCTCTTCCGGAGTAGCCCCTGCTCTGTGACATATTCTCCCCACAGAGTAAATTAGAATGGCCTCAACCCTGCTGGCTTTCTGAAAGGCTGGCTGTGTAGTTGAGCCTGAGGCTCTGAATATGCTAAGAGCCTCATTTCTTAGCTTTACTATTAATTGGTTCATTATCTCAGCTAAGGTATATATTTTGGATGTTTTCATTGTTTACATGTTTTTATTATTTTTATAGTTTTAGAATTGCTAGTGACATTGGTTGGGATAGGCGACTATAGAAATTGATTGAGTGAGTAAGTGATTGATTGATTGATTGATTGAATGAATGAATGAATGAATGAACAAATGAACAATTTATGTTTGTTCATTCATTTTTAAGTCCTGGCCTCATGACTTAAAAAAAAAATCTTGCCTACAGAAGAGATATTGCTAGCAATAAAATTACCACTGTAGGAGCAACCCTAAAGGATAACTGGGAAGGTCTTGGGGACGAAAGTATCCTATTCTTATTTTAGAATTTTTAATGAGTATTAGGAGCACTTGTGGGGAGGAATCTAAACTGCTGGTTGATTATGGCCTGCTGAAATTAACAGTTGTAGCAGAATCATGGAGGAGAGTGAGAAGTGGAAAATGGACTAGGGGAAAGCATTGAACCAGTAGCTGGCTTGTGGTGGGGGGCATTTTGTGAAAATAGGCAGTCTGGCCAAAGGCTAGGGTAACTTCCTTTAAGGTTACAGTCTAATCAAAAATTTCAACTTAGCCCTTCCAATTTAAAACCCTTGCTTTTCAGTGGCCTATTGAATAAAATAGCTGTTATCCAGAATTTTATCTGCTATCTAAGAGCCGTGGGTTTCAAAGGTTAGAATGTAATACTGCAGGCTAATTCACTACTCATTCCAGGAATTCAATTCTGAGTGGCTCAAGGTTGACTCATCCTTTCAAGGTTGGTAAAATGAAGACCCAGATTGTTGGGAACAATATGCTGACTCTGTAAACTGATTAGAGAGGGTTGTAAAGCACTGTGAAGGGGTATATAAGTCTACTTGCTACTGCTATCTTGTCCTTAACTTTGTATTTAGCATGGATATATGCAAACAGAAGAGGGGAGAATTTATGTCTCCCAGCTTTGACCACCATACTATGGTGTAATATAGTAGACTTGGAATATGGTTGGGAAAGGACAAGAACAAATCTTTAAAATTCATCTTGATAACCCGATGTACCATTTTATAAACTCCTAGTTTTCAATGGAAGATGCTATATTTGGTTATTCAGGATAGTTATGGAGGTGTTAGTATACTATTTATACTTTTATTGAATGGTCTCTCATCCTTGGTTATTTAGGATAATCTTAAACGTGCCATTGAATTACCCATAACACCATGTTTTGTAGAATTTCAGTACCCTCATTGATTAATCCTCAATTAAGAATGGTTAATTATTTAATGCTCTCCTTAATGTTGATCAGCCTGTCCCAGCTAGTGTCTGTTCCTCACTTACCACAGGGTAGGATTTTAGATTTGTTTGTTTGTTTCCCTGAAGTTCGTGATCTAAAAATGGAGACTCTGTCCATAACACTGTTGTTGTGGTCATATCATTCTCTGGTTAATTTTAGACTGAAAGCTGATAGAAACTTCTGAGGGTCAAGGACCATTTAAAATTATCCAGTTAAAGTACTTGATTTATCTAAATAGTTTCATGAATGCTTTGGGGAATTTCTCATGGTATCTGTCAGTGATACTGTTAAGTGCTATGTCTGACCTCTGAAAAATGGAAGTAATTGAGGTGGTTGACATTGGCACGCCTAAGAACCCATTTCTCTCTGATAGAGCCAAATCAGCCCACTGCTTTATTAGGGATTTAAGAGTAGCGAAGCAGATGGGGCAACAGATAGTAGAAAGACTTTTTTGACAAATCAAATTGATGTACAATATGAAGCCCATCTGAAAATCCACTTCAGATCTTCTGCTCTGCTGTTCCTTTACATAGGTCAATATCAGTTTCATGTGCTTTGTGATATTTCGTTTACCAGAATGTTGGAGGGAGGTACTGTTGGTATCCCAATTTGAGCAATTTGCTTTATCTGTTTCAATTTGCTCTTTTTTCCCCAATGTTGGGACAGGCTGCATGGCTGAAAATTTAGAAACCTCTTGTCCAATTTTTGAGGTTCTTTTCAGGTTGTAGATCTCAGGGATTTGGACAAACTTGTGACAGATGAAACTAAGTGTCAACAGAGGCCCATCTAATGATCTATTTGAAGAACTCCTTTACTACTCTCCAGCAATGACAAAGAACAGACTAACATTACTTTCCTGTATTAAATGGCATATGCTCCAGCAAGGTTGAATTGGACCTTGGGGAAATCCTTCTATAGCACTTCTGGCTATTCCTCTGAGAGAATGTTCAGAAAGTTAACGTTGAACAGAATATTGTTTGAAATCTTAGGTGTTGACCTACAGTATTTTGTCCCCATTATGTTCTACATGAGACCCCTATGGGAGGCCATCTTGAGTTTTGGAGTGGGAAGTAACCAATAATTGCTCAGAATATGCCCTAAGTTAAAAAGAAAATGGGCAAGATAAAGAACAAATTTACAGGTGATAAAAGTGCTGTGAATAAATAGGTTATTGGTTTGGGATGCTTAGGTTAGCCTCTTTTGGCTGAAAGAGCTGATTCACAGTTGGAAAGTGTTCCTTAAATCTCTTCTGTCACTGGATTTGTCAGGCGTGCTTTTGCACAAAAATGCCAAAAGTCTCAGCTGCCTCCCTTCCTTAGCCAATTGGGTTTGGCAACAGTTAGTTGCTGCTTTTCTTATCTTCCGTCTTGACTACTGCAAGACACTGTAGGTAGTACTACCCTTGAAAAATGTCCAGACCTTTCAGTTGGTATCAAATGCAGCACAAAGGAATGTGCTCCTATGAAGCTTTTGTGAAAGATCTACAGATATGGTATACAGTGTTGAGTGTTGGTATTGGACATTTAAGTCTAAATATTTGGCTCTTCTATTAGGAACTACTCTTAACTGTTAGGTTATGCAGGAATGGCCCTTTTGAAAATCTTCCAGGTATCAAAGCTTTCTATTTCAGTGGAGAGGGAACGTTGCTACATTACTTCTTTGGAGGTTTGTATTTGGCCTAGCTTTTTTGGTGCTAAGAAAATCTGTAAAAACACATCTTTTTTGAATTGTGAAATCAATGCAATGCTTGTTTTAATGTTACTTTAAAATAAAATATATCTATTAATTGTATTCTCTCTCTCTAAAAAAAATTCATTAGACAAGATATACATTAAATGTATAATAATTTCAATTGTAGAATTATTCCTGGTTGATACTTTAAAAACATCAAGAGTACATTACAGCAGGGAATGAAGGAAGAACCACACAAAAGGCAAACTTCATCCAGTAACATGGGAAGATCCTACCTACCCAGGTAGTTTATTTAATTCAATTCCGGTGCCATCTGACTCTGAATGGCTTACAATATAATAAAAATACAATATAAAATAAAACAAGATAGAATCTAGTTGCTCTATTCATAGATAATACACATAAACGTATCTGACAAGAGTCCATCTATCTTAGCCCAAGGTGTTCTGGGCCATAAAGAAAGCCAAAAGGGTGGGAACCATGTGGTCAAGTATATACCTTGTTTCCCCCAAAATAAAACATCTCCTGATAATAAGCCCAATCAGGCTTTTGAGCACATGGCAATAAGGCAAAGCGCTTATTTCAGGGTTCAAAAAAATATAAGACAGGGTCTTATTTTCAGCGAAACATGGTAGATAGACAAAAAAAGATAGATAAGATAGATAGACAGATCAATATTTATAAAGGTATAGCAACGGTAAAGACAAACATTACAATGGAATTGATTTTTACTAGTACCCAAATGGTGTTTCATGTTTGTGTCTTTTGAGGAATTGGCATTGACTTTAAATACGTCACTGTAATAGGCAAGGCTAATAAGATTTCTGTAACCCATCCTAGGCTCTTCTGTTTCTCCCTCCATGCATACACGTATTATATAGTGAAAGGGTAATATCATATGTATCAACAGAGTTATTTTTAAAATGTTTTATGTGTTTTTTTAAAAACTCAAAGCAAGACTTGGGAGACAAGTAATAGTTTCTGCTCCCCCCTACCCCAAGACATTTTTGAAATTGTTTTTGCCATATCAATGAATAAACTCTCAGTGGTGCTAACAATTATTACATGAGCATACAGGTTTTGCTTTGAGAGTCCTCCAAAAGGTAGCATTGCTAAAGCTACACTTTTATTACTAAGAATCCCAGCAAGAATCAAGTTTTCAAATCAGGGTGGGATTTGTCATAGAGCCTTCAGCAGCATAGACCTCCAAGAGGAAAAAATAATAATTCTTTCCCTGCTATGCTGCTGATGGTAGCTGCTTCCTGTGCGTTCCTTCTCTCAGAAAAAACTCTGCATCATTCTTCTCTGTGTTTTACTGGTTGATGATCTCGATAGTCCTTGCTTCCTTGGGAGTCTGCCTGGCACCTGGGCTTTCTGCATCCAGAGTAAGTAAAAGTGAGAGAGCACATACAGTAGAATTTATGCATAAAATGCAATGGGCCAATCTGGAAAATTGCTAGTCCAAAATGTTTTAAAACATTTCTGCCAGGTTTTTTGGACAGAGGCATGCTGCCATCCTCCATCTCAATGGTGCTGGTGTGGAAACATTTGTACTACAATTTCAGAGTTGTCCCCCAAAGCCAAGGAACCAACAGCTTAACACGTTCTACCATTCCGAGATACTCTGTGCATATGTATAATGTAATGTTTGCTGATGGTGTAATTTTGTAAGAGTCTAACAAGCAAATTCAGGTTGCTGTATGCTATATCCATTAAGCCAGCCTAATACATTTGCAGAAGTGTATAATTGTAAAAATGTGACTAGAGAGATGTTAACAACATTGGCATGAAGCCACAAGCAATGTAAGACATCAACAAACATGATTGTTTAATAAACTGACCTTCATTATCTTCCCCCACATGTTTGTTTGGAAATAAGCCCAATTGATGCCAGAAGACTACCTTGACTTGCAATCCTAAATAGTTAGAAGTTGTCAGAGTACAACTAGATACAGCTAAGGATAATAGTGAACACAAAATTGGCATAAAAAAGTAGACAACCCAAGTGCTCAACTCGTTGTGTGGTGTCAGACTGCTGGCCATGGTTCAAATTTATTGGCTGCTTTCCTTCCTGTTTTCTTCAAAAGACCTACCTTTTAAACTTCCTCTCTAGCTTTTTGGATACATTTCTATTCGCTTCCTTTATGTTTAGAGTTTGGAGATCCAGGAATACTCTTAAGCAATTATTGGCAAGACCAGCATTCTGGATTGTTCTTCGTCTAGATGAATTTTAGAAATACTGGCAACTGTAGAAGCAAACGGATTCCTAGTTCTTGGGGTTTTTTTTTCCAGATGTGCCCATCCATTCTTTTGGTCCAATATAGTATTAAAAGAGAAATTACATTCAGTGCCTTCTTAATTATGTAAGAACATGCATGGCATGTTTTTAGCTGTCTAATGTAGCCTTTGTTCTTCGCTGCATTGAAGATGTTGAATTCATTAGCTTCAAGCAAGTTCTCCAATGTCTGAGATAATACATTCTGCATTGTACCATTGCTGGCTATAGATGATGGTTTATAGAACTGATTCCTTTCTATTGCACTCTGAGGTAGTCCTTTAGCGAAGCAGACCAATTGTTGAGTTCAGGAATGTATCTTTCCAAACTATGTACTGTGGGCTGCCAAAATTGCCTTCAGGAGGGAGGGAGGGGAGGATGGGAGGGAGGAAGGAAGGAAGGAAGGATAATATCCTATTTTAAAGCAAGGGGAGTCAAAGAGATGTACTACACAGTCTTAATGTCATAAGAGGTATTGTAATAAAGTTGATTATTCATCAACATGAACCCTCATTTTGTCTAAGTCCTTGACTTATGCCATATGTTGCAGAAGATCACCAGAAGTCTTAATAATTACCACCAAGAAAATGTTTGTCAGATAGAAAGGCTCATGTTACGTGAGACAAAAATGCACATATCTGTCTCTTCTGTGTAAACTGTTTTTGTCAGAGTGGGTTTCTAAAGAGTTAATAATCTGCCAGTTCCCACTTTGTACCCTATTCAAAAGGAATTCATTTCCAAAAAGATCCAGGGCAGAGAAATGCAAATAAGTGTTTCGGACAGCTGCAGGCTGTATGCCTTTCTGAGATGCCAGGGCCCCAAATGAGACATGTCAGAGTACAAATTGAAAATGCCAATTTCACTTATTCTGCCACGCTGCTCGTCACAGCTAAATCCTTCCCTGCCACCCTCCCAAAACACTTTTCTCTTTCCAAATGATGGGTACTTTTCCTTTATGTAAATATATGTGACCTTTTTAAAGTTATTCCTATATACAGCTTCTTTGACCTGTTTCCAATTAGTCTAACACAACCAGAAAAGAATGGGACGTGAACATACAGAAATACAGTCACACACACTTACACAATTGCATGTACCACATTATGCAGACATCAATTATTTTCAAGTCTCTACTGACCTTTAAATAGTTTATATATCATATTGCATAAAGATATTATGGATGTGAGCTTATATTAGCTGCACTTCAATTATCTGAACTTGTGAGTATACAATCTGTATTTAGAGTTCTATATTCTATTCTTTAAGGAATGTGGTGGCTAAGTGGCTCAGTGGCTAAGACACCGAGTTTGTCATTCGAAAGGTCGGCAGTTCAGCGGTTCGAATCCCTAGTAATGGGGTGAGCTCCTGTTACTTGTCCCAGCTTCTGCCAACCTAGCAGTTCGAAAGCATATAAAAAAATGCAAGTAGGGACCTTTGATGGGAAGGTAGCAGTGTTCTGTGCACCTTTGGCATTTAGTCATGCCAGCCACATGAACATGAGACGTCTTCGGACAGTGCTGGCTCTTCAGCTTTGAAAAGGAGATGAGCACCCGCCCCCTAGAGTTGGGAACAACTAGCATGTATGTGTGAGACGAACTTTTACCTTTACCTATTCTATCCTTTGGGGCAGATAGTTGGTATTGCACACCGGCCTTTCCAGCTTGATATTGACTGGGTTACCTTCAGCAGCTAACTAGGACAGTGCCATGCTGGTGAAGGATTATTCTAGGAAAAGCATTTATGGAAGAGAAAATTAATGAATGGTTGATTGAATGTGCCATCAAGTTGTTGATTCTTGGTGACCAAATAGATATTCTTCATGAAAATATAATAATAGTTCAGATAAATACATCAACCCCCAGATAGGACACTTGGTTGAAACGCCTTAATGGTTGAATTTAATACCGTATTTTCCGGCGTATAAGATGACTGGGCGTATAAGACGACCCCCAACTTTTCCTGTAAAAATATAGGGTTTGGGCTATACTTGCTGTATAAGACGACCCCTCTTCCAACGCACACCAAATAAAAATTAAAAAACATCAACTGGCTCACCCACAATGTAAAAGCAGCTGTGCTAGACCCAAAATGGCCCCTGCAATAAGCAGGAACCTCACACAGCCACAAAAAGCCCCAAAAAACAACTTTTACATTGTGGGTTTACACACACATACAGCTTTGTGAGATTTTGTGTGTTTGTGTAGTTAGAGTGAAACACTACAGAAACACACTAAATCTCAGAAAGTTGCACAAATTTTATTTTTATTTTTTTTATTTTTATTTTTATTTTTATTTTTATTTTTTTTTATTTTTTTTATTTTTATTTTTATTTTTATTTTTATTTTTATTTTTATTTTTATTTTTATTTTTATTTTTATTTTTATTTTTATTTTTATTTTTATTTTTATTTTTATTTTTATTTTTATTTTTATTTTTATTTTTATTTTTATTTTTATATGAAAGCTAAATTTAAAACTTCCTAGCCTAAAACTTAGACCTAGCCTTTAAATGGCTAGGTCTAAAAAAGAACAACTAAAAAAACCCTTAATTAACTATTTTTTTTAAAGCTCCCAAAGGGGGGAAAAAACTTACCCACTAGAACAGGGGTCTCCAACCTTGGCAACTTTAAGACTTGTAGACTTCAACTCCCAGAATTCCTCAGCCAGCTTTGCTTTGCTGGCTGAGTAATTCTGGGAGTTGAAGTCCACAACTCCCTGCCTGCTTGATTGCAGGCAGGGAGATTTAGTTGCTTGCTGATGCAATGGATTGCAAGCAAGGCAAGGCAAGCGTTGCGGCTAGCAGCTAGGGTAAGCAAGCTGGAGGGGGGGGATTTTTGCTACGTACCAATTAGCAGGTAAAAATTAGCAGCTGGGATGGCCAGCGTTGTGTAAAGGGAAAAACTTTCCTTTTACCAACGTTTCAGTGGTTAGAAGATTTAGTTGCTTGCTGATGCAATGGATTGCAGGCAAGGCAAGCGTTGTGGCTAGCAGCTAAGGTAAGCAAGCTGGAGGGGGGGGGGGGTATTTTTGCTACGTACCAATTAGGAGGCAAAAATTAGCAGCTGGGATAGCCAGCGTTGTGTAAAAGGAAAGTTTTTCCCTTTTACACAGCGCTTGGCCATCCAAGCTCTGGCGATCCCAGCTGAGTTGCCTGCTAATCTCATCTGGGATGGCCAGCGTTGTGTAAAAGGAAAGTTTTTCCCTTTTACAGGGGGCTTGTGTGTAACTCAGCTGATTAGCGGCAACTCAGCAGGCAATTCAGCTTGGCTCCTTAGAGCCATTTAAGGCTCCTCAAAGCCTTTCAGGCTGGTCTGCCTGGTTACAGGAGACCGACACCCGGCGTATAAGACGACCCCCAACTTTTGAGAAGATTTTTGTGTGTTAGAAAGTCGTCTTATACGCCGGAAAATACGGTATTTTAAAATTTTTAATTTTAAAATCAATTAATACCATATTCTGCACTTTAGGCAAGCCTTCCTCAAATTGATGCTCTTCAGACTCAATGACTCTGGGCATATATATGTGAAGAATGTTAAATAGATAAAGCAGGTTTTAAAACCTGAATTTAATTAAAGAATATTTTATATCATTAATATTATAGATCGGGGTTGATAAATTTTTTAGGCTTAGGTGCCATTGCAGAAGCTCATATAGTGGGCAAATATCTGTCAGGCATGAACAATCAGAGTCATGTGTGAAGACTTCAATTCGCTCTTTTAGTGCTCCAGCCAGCCTATTACACAGAAGTCTTCTCAAATTGCATCTGGATCAGACTAGATAAGGTTCAGTGGCATTCAAAGGTAGTCAGACTTCCTTCTCTTATGCCCACGTAGGGATTCCAGACTAATTCCCTTTTTGACTCCTCCTCTCTCCCCAACAATATCTTACAAATGCCAAGATCTTAAATTTCAGCAGTTTTAACCTATTAGCCTTTAGAAGAAGGCCAAAATGTCTCTATGTAGTTCTTGGGTTACAACCAATTATTCAATGATGAGACTTGCAATGGAGTTAAACAAAAGGGACTTGCAATGAATCCATCCATGTAGTTATGTGATTATAATCCAGGCACTTGATGTCTGTTTCATGAGTATGATATTGTAGTGAGCCATAGTCACATGATCACAGTTTGCTAACTTCTCACAAAGATAATGGGAAAGCTGCCAGGAGTTGCAAGTTGCAATCACATGAGATAGTTGCTTAAGAATCTCCTGGGGTTCTTGCTTAACGACAACAATCAGAACTATCAGAATTGCTATCACTAAGCAATGGAGTCACATGAAAACTGTAATCCTTAGCAATAGCAATCCTAGTCCCAATTATCATCATAAACCAAGAGCTACTCTCACAAAGAACTTGGCCATTGTTATTTAATATGGGAAAACATGAACATCATTTTTAGTGTGTAACTCTATGCTTGTGGGTGCTATGTGACTAACCCTTATTAATTAAGGCTTGAGACCTATATTTCTATAGTATATACTTCATATTGTGATTCTGTTTTGTTTCTGCCTCTCTGTGCAAAAAAAAAAAAAAAAAAAAAAGATTGGTCACATCATTTGACACGTCTCTCAGGAAGTGAGTGTTTCTGTTGTGTGTTTTGTTTCTCATTCTACCATGTTTCTCCGAAAATGTCTTATATTTTTTTGAACTCTGAAATAAGTGCCTGGTCTTATTGCCATGTGCTCAAATGCCTGATTGGGCTTATTATTAGGGGATGTCTTATTTTGGGGAAAACAGGGTATATCCATAACAATTCACCTGTATTCTGTATGCTTTATAGCTTTTTTTTTTTTTGGAAAAAATACAAATTAAGACAAATTGGATTTCCATTAAAGTTGAAGAGGAAGTAGAGGAAAGCAAGACTTGGAAGGATACACGGGTTGGGGAAGATACTTTTTGGCTTCTTCTTACGCCTTGGTGGCTAATATAGTGCTGTGGCTAAGCAGGGAGGGGGTGTTTCCAGACCAGGGGGAAAGCTGTACCTGTGGTATCCATAGTTCCCTAACAAACTCCAGCAAGCTATGAATCTTTCATTTAATCTCTCCTGACACGCCTGTCATTTTCTCCGGAGAAAAGCAGAGAATCTCTCGCCAAAGGAGGTCATTAGCTGTCAGGGAAGGTTCCGACTGCCTTCCTGTCTTCCTATCGATTAAGCCTCCACATGCACGCAGGCACTGTGAAGGGAATATTGATGAGGCTGCAAGAAGTTTGTCTGAAGCAAGAGATTGGGTTAGGTTTATTTTTCACGGAGATAGATGGGGTGAAGGCTCATGGTGATGTAGGATGGAAATACAATTCCCAATTTGTGTGCCTCTGTAATCATCCTTCTTAGAGAGATAGTCTTCCTTAAGTCCGTTGCATTTTCATTTTCTTTCCTGCTGTAGAAGAAGCCGAGCAGTATTTGCCAGCTCAAGAGAGACAAAAGTAATATCTCCAGTTGCTGAGAGGCTTTAGATTCTATTCTTTCTCAGTTTAAATATTTATTCAGACAAAGGCTCCTTGCTCTGTTGTCTTATTTTGAGGAACAGGTGCACAGCATTCCTGGACTCTGAATGGTGATAAGAATAAAATAACTTCAATTTGTACTTTTTATTAATTTATAGTGACAGCATCCATTTATAGCTTGTATATTACTTGAATAGGTCTGAAAATCACTTTGTTTTAGGTTTTGTGTTTTCTTGGATTGTATTTTAACAACAAACCCAGTTTATTAGGTGATGCAATTTTGTGCCAAGGACCATTAGCCTCAACAGCTCAAATAAATTATGCTTGTGATTTGACATCCAGTAGATTTTCTCAATTCCTACCAATCATTCTCTACTGGTAAGGAATATTACAAATCCAGAACCACACTGTTTTAACATCACCTAAGTAGGCAAAGTAGGCAAAAGGAAAATTAAAGTGGAAAATAATTTAGATGCTTGGTAAGCAGAACTGCAAAGAAGCAGCTGGGGGAGGGGGAGAGGAAATTGTGTTGTTGTTGTTGTTGTTGTTTTTGTTGTTCCCTGATTATTGGGAAGATTTCATGTCTGACCAATTCTTTCTTGCTTTTGACATGATCATAATTGGCAGAGGAAGATCCAGATAGGTGCACTTGAAATTAGTGAGAATAATGTGATGTCCTCCACTGGCCTTTCATTTACCTCTTGGTTTGTAACTGCTATTTTTGTGTAAGGTTGACTAATAGACTCTGTGCCCTGTTGTGTCTTCTTTGGCAGTATTTCTATGAAGGGAATGACATCAGTGACCTTCCAGTGAACCTTTCTGTTGTGTGGAATGGAAACTTCATAATTGACAATCCCCAAAACATCCAAGGTAAGCTGAAATAGAGAATGTAGAAACACCTTCAGTTATAACAAAATTTCTCCATAGTAAACTGTCTCCACACTTAATCTTTGAACCAGCCAGCTGGGGACCATATTGGAATTAACAAACTGCCACAAGTGAAAATTCAAAACATTTTGCCCATATGAGCACACACTGTTCCTTACGCATAGCAAAGTTAAAGAAGGCAGTCTGGAAAGACCTGATTTTATAACTTATTCTCTCTGTGTGTCTAATGTGTCTCTGGAAATGCTAAGTTAATCAGTTAACTAGATGCACATCCTGTATAGCAGGAAACCATGATCAAGTTATTTTTCCTAATGCAACCTAGGTCAGTGATGGTGAACCTTTTAGACGCCAATCACTGACTGGGGGCATTGCTAACACTTTGGAAGATAGTTTCAAGTTCAGAAGGGTCTTAACAGACTTGAGCATTGGGCTCCATTCAACAAGATGCAGTTCAATGGTGAGAAGAGTGAAGTCCTGCATTTAAGCAGGAATCTATCTTGTACCAGTACAAGATAGACATTATCTGACTCAACAGTAGTGCCTATGAGATGAGTCTAGGTGTCCTGGTGTATGTAAGTATGGCTTAGTAGTGTACTGCAGCTGCCAAAAAAGTCAGTACGGTCCTGGGTTGTGGGGATAGTATTAAGACCGAGGGAAGCAAAAATATCACTCTATATTACACTGATGAGGTCACATTTGGAATACTGTGTCCAGTTTTGGTCACAACAATATAAAAAAGGTGCCGAGAGCTGTGACATATAAGGAGAATCAATACAAAATGCTTCACAGGAGGTATCTAGCTCCTGCTAGACTAACAGAGATGTTCCCCAATATGCACCCAAACTGCTGGAAATGTGGCTATGGTCAGGGCACCTTCTTTCACATGTGGACATGCCCTGAAGTGAAAAAATATTGGATCAGAATTGGGAGATGGTTACAAGAAATAATTAGAGAAGAAGTAGAGCTGACAACGGAATTATTTCTCCTGGGAATAGTGAAGAAGAGACTTGGAAAGAAAAAGACCCACTTAATAATACACATAACCACAGCTGCTAGGTTGGCCTATTCTCAGCCCTGGAAGGAGAAAGCCCTGCCACCAGAAGAACTTATATTTAGGAAGGTACTAGAGTGCGCAGAGATGAGTAAATTAACTCATGAAATAAATAACAATGAAAACTCAAGAGTATTCTACTGTGTGGGAAAGGTGGTACGAATGGATGAACGATAAAATCAAAACAGGAGTAAAAGGTGTGTTAAATAAACAATAACAAATAGCAAAAGTGACACCAGGTAATATTATGTATATTATATACAAAATATTATGTATATTATATCGGATATGCAGTGTTTATATACACTACATATCCGATGTAAATAGAAATGTAAAGTTTTGTATGTATAAAAACTTAATAAAGTATATTAAAAAAAAAAAGATGCCGAGGACCTAGCAAGAATGCAAAGAAGAGCAACAAGTGTTTTGCAGGCTAAATCATATAATGAATGGTTAAAAGCACTAGGTATGTTTCTTTTAACAAAGTAGAGTATGATAGCAGTCTTCCAATACTTGAAAGGCTGCCCCAGAGAAGAGGATGTTAATTTATTCACCCTAACACCTGAGGGCAGGACAAGAATCAATGGCTGGAAGTTCACCAGAGAGAGATGCAACCTAAGGAGAAATTTCCCCTACAGTGCGAACTATTAAGTAGTGGAAGGGTTGCCGCCCAGACTTGAGGGTGCTCCATCATTGGAGGTTTTCAAGAAAATATTGGACAACCATTTGTCCAAGATGGTTTGAGAACTCCTGCATTGAGCAGAGGGTTGGACTAGAAATTAAACACACACACATACACACACACACACACATACACACACACACCCTAACATCTAAAATTACTCATCGGAGGATAGTCTGTTTAGCAAATTCTACCTTGCACCAATTTATCTTTGAGTGTATTCTTTCCTTTGCAGCTCACTTGTACAAGTGCTCAGCTCTGCGAGAAAGCTGTGGGCTGTGCCTGAAGGCAGATCCACGCTTTGAGTGTGGCTGGTGTGTGTCAGAAAAACGATGTTCTCTCCGTCAACACTGCCCAGTATCGGAAAGCAGCTGGATGCATGCAAGTAATGGCAATAGCCGTTGTGCAGATCCCAAAATCCTTAAGGTATGTTTGGGGTTGCACTGCCAAAGAAGAGGGCCTTTCTCCATTCTCTTTCTTAAATAGTATACAGGAAATTGGCTGTGTCACAAGATGCCTGGAAATACTTGGTCCTGTAATATTTTATGGACTGATAGGCATATCTTACAGCTGTTGGTATTAATCAGCTTTGTACACTACTGATTTCATGTTCATAATCTCTTAGTTTACCTAGCTGTGGTATCAGGGGAATTTTCCTGGCAAATCATGAAACAGCGTCAGAGGAGGCTAAGAATTATAGGATTTGACGTATAACACATCTGGCAGATACCATGCTGGAGAAAGCTGGTGTATAACATTCCTGTGGCACACAATACCGCTGTCAGTTTAGACTACTAGCTCTTCAGCTGTTACAAATCACTTTTATTGTGCCATTTTACTTTTTAGAGGCTCTTTTTAATAAATTAGGTAAAATCCTCTCTCTCCTTCATAAGTTTTCATGGAATACTAATGCTTATTTGATTATGCTACTGCTATCATTGACATGCTTCTGATGAAATGATATATAGAGGATGTGATTCAGTGGTTAGAGTTAGATACATATCCTACATGCCATTTCTAGGTCTAATTTTTCTCCTTTTCTATTTAGCTTCTCCCTGTGACTTTTTTTCTGCTCTCACTGTAGAATCGAGATGTTTAATATCAATCAATATTGGTGGCTTGCAAGAGTTCATTGTTCAAATCTGAAGAATTGCTCTGAGGGCAATTGGTCAGATCTAATGAATTACTCTGAGGGCAATTCCCTCTAATAGGCAGGGGCTGGAAGTGAATTTGGCACATATTCACTGCATTACAAGCCATTTGTTTCTAGAGTACCTCTTGTATATATTAAACTCACACTCTGAATCTAGTCTGTCTGCTAAAATTTAGTGATAGAATTCAGTCATTATGGTAGATCAACATTTAATGCTTTTATGAGGTTTCTACATAGTTTCTCCTGTGTTTAGTCCTGATGTTTGTATATCTATCCAATTAACTTTGCATCTAAGAATAGAAAGGAGTGTTGAAAACAAAGGAAAGAGCAAGAGGTTTAGGAAACTGCAGATATCTCTATTGCAAAACTAGATGCCATTGAATATTAGTCTGAAAATGAGCTGTAACCTTTTTGATACAGTTTCCTTTCTGATTTTAACACGTTTTATAATTGTTGAGATCCCCCCTCTATCTCTTTCACTCCCACTCCCACTCCCTCCCCTCTCAGTAATCTCTTCCTCTTATTTCTTCATTCAGTTTTGGTCTCCTATTTCTTTTACTGCCCTAGTGGAAGGGATCTTTTTGTCACACCCCATTCTCACCGGTATGGGTCCCCTCCCTTTTTGACTGTTTCTCCTGGAAGGATATATTTCTATGTACAAGAATGAGGGAAAATTGGTCAAGATCAGTGTTTCTTAAAATGTGGTCTGAGGACTCCTGGGGCCTCCAAATCCTTCCCAGGATTCTGCGAAATCAAAATTATTTGCTGGATATTAAATATGTTTGCAATAATTTAAAATATTCTCATTATTACTTTTTATATGTTACACAAATATTTATGTAATAATGGGTTCAATATTGTTATTTTTACATGATTCAATATATATAATTAAATATATAATTCTGTGAATACATCAATTTTAATTTTTAATATCTAAATATCAATAAATATAACCCATATAAACAAAAACATTTTTGGGATCCTCCATAATTTTTAAAAGTGGGAGGGGGTGATGAGAGAAAAAAGTTTAAAATAATCTAGACGGTAGATTATTTAATTTATAAGAGCATTATCCTATTTAAAGGGCAGATAATTTTAATTGGTAGCTCTAATTCAATTATTTTAAATTTCTGCCCTGGTCTAGTCCTTTTGGAGAATTTTCCTTGACAAATATGTAAACAAACACATGTGTTTGGGATCTTATTCCATTTTTCACAACTCTTTTTTCAGTTACAATTTTTCTTTTGGTGATCAGCCTTAATTTGCCTCCCTGAAGGTCACATCCATGCCATTTGCTGTGGCAACCAAAAATTTTCCCAACACCTATAGCATTTTAAAAATAACAATATTTTGCAAATATTTTAATTTTATGCCAAACTAAATCTTCTGTCATATATCCCCGATGTTCTGGTTCCAAATCTTGGTTTCTAAATTATGATTGGAAAGGAAGGGAATTTTTATTTGTTCCCTTGATTTTTGTTAAGAAAACATCTTGTGATCCTGAATAACACACCTAGCATTGTACAACTTATATTATAACACATCTCAGCAAAATTGCAACAGCAGAAATCTTAAGGTTAAGTCATACCTTTAATGGCTTTAAATTGAGCTCCCAAACTTAAACCTGCAGAAAATAGGCATCATATCCCCAAGCAATAATATTTTGGTTCTTAAAAGCTTCATCCTTTTAAATATGAATGTTAGAATCCTAAATTCGGGTTTATGATATCTACACATGGTGCTAGTAATGAGTTATGGGCTTTTATGAACAGAGTGCACTTGTTGTGAAGTATCAGTTGTCATAGGAAAAGGAGAGAATTTAATAATGTAAGACCACAATAAAGTCTCAGAGCTACCAAGTGGGTATGGCAACATATGGATGTCTTATCTGCAGTTTTAAGTAATTGTCAGCATTTCATTCTAATACAATTCTACATTACTAAATTATGAAAACTAAATTAAGAACGTGTTCCTGCAATTGTACACCCTGTGTAAGCAGATCAAATGGTTTATTACTGTGTACTGTTGAGGTGGGTGGGTGTTACATTGTTATTGCTTTTTCACAGGTATTGCTGTGCAGGCTTCAGGAAAATGCAGTGATAGTATATTTGCTAGGATCGGCCAGAGTGCATGGAATGAGGAGTATAAAATATGCTGTGCAGTTTGTTTGTTTGTTCGTTTAATCCTGGAAAATACAAGTAGTAAAGTTACTTAGTTTGTTTCTCTTGGGAGAGAAACAGTGGATGAGTTTACACAGCAAGCTGAGATACTTTAAAAAAAAACAAACTCACCAACCCCCCCCCCCTCCCCAGTTTGTTTATTAAGCCATAAATTGTGGATTCAGAGATTGTGCAGTTATAGTAATTAGCCAAAATCCAAGCAAAATTAAATGTTAAAGCTTACCATTACCGATGCCAGCCTGTGATTTCTGCTAGATTGAAGGGAAATAGGGTTAAAGTACATCCATTTAAAATAGAAAGCTGGTGTCTGAGATTTTAGCTTTCAGAAGAGAAGTATTTTAATGCTGAAAAATAAATTCAGCTCTATCTTTCGATGCACTGCTCAGATAATGCCTTCCTCTTCCTTGAAACATTGCTATAGAAAACAGTGAAGGAGATTTGTAGAAGATCTTTGATAGGAAGAAAAGATGATTATCAGCTGTAACTTCTCTAGTCTAGTAGAAGCATTGTAAAAGAGCTCTAAGAGAGCTGATTTGGGTGAATCGGTGAGAAAATATTGTTCTGGCTGTCAGAATGAAAAAAGCATTTATATGATCTACTAATTAAATTAAGTTGCTCTTGATTGATTTGACAAGATTGTTGTGGTTACCCCTTCCCTTTAGCATCATAATTATGCTAAGAAAGACTTCACAATCGCTATCTCTTATTATTGTAATAAAATCAAGCCAAGTGATTGAGTGTGATCTTAATATTCCCACTTTACTCACAGGAAATTGAGAGATTTTCAGTTAATATTAAAACACTCTCCATGTTATGGCCATTATTTTGTCTTTTATCACTTTGGCATGATATTACTGTCCAAAATCTGACCCCAAAGTTCCCTTTGCTTTAAATTGTGTTTAGGATATGAAGAGTGAATCTACCACATGAAAATGTTGCATTTTGTTGCCAGACTTCTCTATGAAAGTCCCCTTTTCGAATCCCAACTAACGTACACTTTGCTGACTGCCAGATTACAATACTCAAGATGGGCCTATATGGTTCTGTTGTTTACAGGATGGATAAAAATCAATGATTTCTTTTAAAAAAATTAAAAAAAACCCGATTTTTAAAATTTAAATCCGATTTTTTTATTTATTTTTATTAAATTTATTTTAATAAAATGCTTTTGGAGTAAAAACCTATCTAAAGATAGTTTTCTATTTAAGATACATTAATAATTTAGTTTATTCAGCATGAAATGGAGCTTAGTTATATAGCATGAAGCTATATATTCTACAATATTGGGACTGTCAGTGAGTTGCTGTGGGACAAAGATGACAGTTGCTCTTTAAAAATTATGATTTAAATCGAGTTGAATTAAATCAAGCCTTTTTACTAGTGATTTAAATCATGATTCACCCTGGTTGTTTCAAATTTTGGCTTACTTCTCTGCCCCCAGTCTTATGCTCTGTAGTTAACGTTCTCAGCTGCATGGACAGATCAGCTATTCTGAAATTAAATGGTCAAATAATCAAGACACTTAGTAGACGATTCATTATTTTCACATTTTGGGGACTGGTATTTCTTACATTCACTTGGCAGATATGAAGGGTTGTGCTCCAAAACCAATTAGATGAAGAGGGCTGCTGTTTGTCAGACAGAGCTGGGGTGGGAGTTTGTGTGTAAGGCGAGAACAAAATAGCTGGATTTTCCTGCCAGCTCTGGCTCCCAAGTGTCTTGTTTAACGATGACCCCACACACACAGTGTGTCAAGCAGTGTCAATTTTTTCCCAATGTTGCTTCTCCCCAAACATGTGGCCCTTGTCAGTTTTGCTGCAGTAGAGGGGAAATCTAACATGCTATGGAAGCCTTTCGCACTAATTTAACAATACCAAACCACAGCACAACTCACCAGGTACCCAGAGGAGCCCAGTTTAGGGAACAATAACTCAAGTTGCCTGTTGTAACAGCTGCTTCATTACATTCTGATTCAGGAGAGCAGTGCATGATTACATTAAATGTAGGTGAATGATAGATTCCAGTTTTCAAATTGTCTTGTCTTGTATAAATTCTATAGCGTGGCAAGGCTCCTTTAGGCCCTTGTCATAGTTAACCAATGGCATAACCTGCAAATCAGAGAACAAAGATGGGCTTTGTAGTCTTGGATTCGTAATCCATGTTGGCTCTGGGCAAGCAGCAACAAATCTGCACCTTGTCATTTGGTCATTATCCAGCAGAACCTTTTCTCCATCTGTCGATAGGGAGAGTCATTGTAGATATGGATGAAATGGAAAATGACTTCATACATTGAATCTCAGAAGTTGTACTAAACTTTTCCAGGTGGGACTGGTTTGAGAAATTTAAAACCTGGCAGATTTTGTTGATTCTGGGTTTCGGCCAAGTCAAAGTTTGGAGGAGAGTTGTACAGAGAGATAGGGCAAGGCTGGTGTCTCATCTCCCCCTCCCCCCAACAGAATTAACAGAGTAACAGAATTGGAAGGGATCTTGTTGATTATCTAGTCCAAACCGATATCATTTCAGACAAATGGTTTTCCAACTCTTCATAAGAACTGCTTTACATGGTCTGTGTATCAGGCTGCCAGCCAACTTCCCTGCACTCTCATTTTCTTAATTCTCAAAATGGCCTGCTTGAAATAAAGTTATTAGTTGGTTTAAGGCTAGCGAGTAATAGAGAAACTCAGAGTTGCAGGGTGGAAGTGCAGTTGGATATGCTGCTTTTAGAGCTCAGCACACTGGCAGGACATTCTAACCACCCCCCACCCCCACCCCCGGGATCTTCCTAGCTCCTTTCTTTCTCTTCCCTCTCCCCTTATTGAGTTCATGCATTTAATATCTGACAGTCATAAATCTAGAATGGGGATGTCAAACTTGCAGCCCTTGGGCCGGATGCATCATGCACTGACCATGTCCATGCCCGGTTTAGCGAAGAGGGAAAAAAAGTTGTGATACGTCATGTGATGATGGTGTGACGATGCGAGTTTGACACCCCGGATCTAGAATGATGGTGTTATCTATATTTGCATGCTCCCCGGAAGTGTACAAACAAAATGTCTTCCCTTCCCTTCCCTCATTTCAGTTTGAACTCATCCGACTGCAACAAACTCTGGTGTCTCGCAGTATAAAAAATAGGAATCTCCAATAGAAAGCATTTTATTGATTGATTGATTTTGTTTGCCACCCGTCTCGCCACAGGGTGACTCTGGGCAGCTTACAAGGTTAAAAACAATAAAACCAGTGATGGAATTCAAATTTTTTTACAACAGGTTCTGTGGGCATGGCATCGCAGGGGTAGGATACTGCAAAATCTCCATTTCCTCCCCACTCCTGGGGGAAGGATATTCCCGCCCCACTCCTGGGGGAAGGATATTGCAGAATCTCCATTCCCGCCTCACTCTGGGGCCAGCCAGAGGTGGTATTTGCCGGTTCTCCAAACTACTCAAAATTTCCGCTATCGGTTCTCCAGAACATGCTGGATTTCACCCCTGAATAAAACTATATGGGTGGGTGGGTGGGTATGTGTATTTATAGATCATAACCACCACTTTGAATCACACCCTGGCATTCCACGAAGTGGTATCATTGCACATCTTGTTACACTCTTGACTAGTTGAAGCTTGCAGGTTGTCCTACTTATTTCAATGATTCTTTAAATCACTTTCTACCATAGCTATGGTGCTAGATGTAAGCCTAGAACCAAACAACTTGGGCTTACCAGGCTTTGGGAAACTTGCTTGCTTATGACTCATCATCTCCATTAAGATCAATTGAATAAATGTTTTTTTTTAATTTAAACAATGATCTGGGCATGTAATGAAGTAACTTGCAGGCTGACTCATAAAGATAGAAATTCCTTCTCTTGGAGATTTGCCAACCCCTATGCATTTGGTAGAGTCAGTATAAAGCTGTTCCATAGGCAGTACTGGGAGGCTTTGTCTTGACTTTACTTTTATGCCTTCTGTCTATTTTTAAACATAAAACATTTCCTGAGCATTTAAGAGTTTTCAGCAGGGCAAATTAAGAATTGCATGCATTCCAAAGCTCTTTCCTGCCCCTAAGCCTCCTCAGTACCTAGCTTAGGAAAGGATGCATAGCCTTTGTCTAGGATCAGTACAGAGACTGGGGCCAGCTTGATTGATCAGGTAATCAGTTGGTTCTTGATTTTGCTAGGTCCTTTTAGGCTGTTTCAGCCCTGGAGTCCCTTCCCTTGGTTTGGGGTTTTGGTGACCCAGAAGAGCTTTCCCAGCTGGGTGCCCATTAATCCTTTTTATCACTTGCAGGTGTATGCCAAGCACTGGGTCCCAGCAAAATGTGGTGTAAAATTGCCTATAATTACCTTGTTAGTGGCAATGGTGAGCTTGTAACACACCGCTCATCTGTCATCACGCTGGCATATGTCAAGCCACACCTGTCCGTTTTATTGGGAATCATCCTAATAAATGAGCCATATCATGCTCTGCTGGGGCTTTCTTCCTTCCCCAGCTGGTGCTGGCAGAAACTATTGTATGCTGGGATATTCCAGAATTACTAGAGAAAGAGAAGACCCATTTTACATGAGTTAATTGGTGTCTTCATTGTAAAATGATGACTTTTCTTTTAATAATTTATAGCAAGTGAAAGAAATAGTAGGCTTTCTGAGAACATCTAGGGTTGAATAAGAAGAATGCAAAGAAGGATTCCCTGTGCTATTGTGAAGTCTAATGATTTTATTTATTTATTTATTTATTTATGCAATTTATATGCCACCCTAACTCTGAGGACGCAGGGTGGCTCACAACAATAAAAATGCATAATCCTCATTAAAACAGTGAAATTTAAAAATTCGAATTTAAAACAATTAAAATTGATTAAGAAATTCCCGTCAGTCTAAACTGCGAAACAACCAGGTCTTCAAATCACGGCAGAACGAGTGAAGGTCAGGAGCCATCTGGAGTGCCAAAGGAAGTTGGTTCCAGATAGTGGGTGTGCCCACAGAGAAAGCTCTCCCCCTGGGAGTCGCCATACGACACTGTCTGGCCGACGGCACCCTGAAGAGGCCCTGTCTGTGGGAACGCACCGGGCGATTGGGGATTGTCGTTGGCTGCAGGGGGTCTGACAAATATCCTGGGCCTAGGCCATGAAGGGCTTTGTAGGTGATAACCAACACCTTGAACTTCACCCGAAGGGCAACCGGTAACCAATGCTGGTCGCGCAGGAGGGGTGTAACATGGGAGTGTCGTGACGCTCCCATCATAACCCACGTGGCCGCATTTTGCACCAGGTTTTCAAGGGCAGCCCTAGGTAGAGGGCATTGCAGTAAACAAGACGGGAGGTGACCAGCAGATGAGTAACAGTGCGTAGGGCATCTTGGTCCAAGTAAGGCTGCAACTGGCGCACCAGGCAAACCTGGGCGAATGCCCCCCTGGTCACGGTCGCTACCTGATCTTCCAGAGACAGCTGTGAATCCACAAGGACACCCAAGTTGCGAGCCCTATCCACAGGGGGTAACACCTCACCCCTGATGGTCAGTGATGGAATATCTCGATCGGACCCAGATGCCGATACCCACAGCCACTCGGTCTTGGCAGGGTTAAGTCAAAGCCTGTTCCTCCCCATCCAGGTCCATACTGCTTCCAGGCAGCGGGACATCACATCGAGGGCAACACTGGGCTGGTTTGGGGTGGATATAAAAAGCTGGGTATCATCAGCGTACTGATGATACCGCACCCCAAAACCACGGATGATCTTCCCAAGTGGCATCATATAGATGTTGAACAGGAGAGGCGAGAGGACCAACTCCTGAGGCATCCCACAAGTGAGCGATCTCATAGCCAACCTCTGCCCCTCTGCCAACACCGCTTACATACGGCCAAAAGATAGGAGAACCACTGTAGAACAGTGCCTTCCACTCCCAATTCCTCGAGCCGTTGCAGCAGGATACCATGGTCGATGGTATCAAAGGCCGCCAAAAGATCCAAGAGAACCAGAACCGAGGATAATCTCCTGTCTCGAGCCTTCCAAAGATCATCCACCAGCGCAACCAATGCCATCTCCGTGCTGTACCCCAGCCTGAAACCCGATTGGTGATAATAATATAAGCAAACCAGAGGTGAAATGTTACCAGTTCAGACCGGTTCAGGTGAACCGGTAGTAAAAAAAATGCTACTGGTTCGGGCAAACTGGTATTTCTGACGATCAGCTGTGCCGCATGATTTATATTCGCTATAAAACAGGAAATCCTGCTTTCTAGCGAATCTAAATCGCCCGGCACAACTGTTACTCCCACTTGCTGTTCTATTCACCTTAGAAAAGACTTCTTAATCCTCCTTTTTCAGCACTGTGTGGTAGCATCTGCGATACGCATGAGCACGGAGCATGCATTTGGCACACACTGTTCATGTACGCATTTGGTGCACATTGCATATGTGCACGTGAAGCAAACTGGTAGCGAAGCGAACTGGTAGCAGACTTCAGAGCATTTCACTCCTGAAGCAAACCATCTCCTAGTGGAATATGAGTTTATGGTTTATATTTTCATATTGTGATTGGTTCAGTGGGATATATTGTGGTAAATTAATATAGTAAGAAAATGGATGATACAATTGTAGAATTCACGAGGAAGAAAGAATTAATATTGCTGCTTTGGATGATAGAAACTTGGATAATTCAACTATAACTTGAATTATAGAAGGGCTGCCTGAATGTTAAATGATTATCATTTCAATTTTAGTTTTTCTACTAAGAAGTTCACTGTAAATGGCAACCTGCCTCAAACTTTAGAAATTTATAGTATCGTACTTACTAGTATGCGGATGGTATAACAGTGCTATGACAGAACTTTTTGTTCATTGCAGTGGGTCTGATGGATTTCATAACAGTCTGCTTTGTTTCTTCTTAGTTGTTTCCTGAAACAGGTCCCCGACAAGGTGGGACTCGTTTAACCATCATTGGTGAGAACTTGGGCCTGAAATTTGAAGATGTTCGCATGGGTGTATGGGTTGGCAAAGTGATATGCATCCCCATTGAAAGTGAATATATCAGTGCTGAGCAGTGAGTATCCTTTAAATTACAGATGACTATGTAGGATATAAAAAAATGGATTCGTTTATGAGATCTTATATAACTGTAAAAAGCAGAAGAGGCAATAAGGAAAGATGGCTGTGATTTTTCTTTTAGAGCATTAGTCACCATCAGCACTTCTTGATTTAACTCATTTTAAAATGACTGTTTCTTATTTTGGAAAGAGCCAATGTGGCGAAGTTGATAAGGCAGCTGAACCTGGATAAAGATTCAAATTCCTGCTTATCCATGAAGGTCACCAGTTCATGCTAGAAGGAATTACCTTTCACCCCAATCTTCCTCATAGGATTCCTGTGTTTATTAAATGAGATGGCAAGTGTGTAAACATTTCTCTGAGCAATTTAAAGGAAGAAAAATGAATGGCAGGATAGCTTAAAAATAATAATGCCCAGATCCTCCTCTGGGTTTGGTTCCATAAAACAGTGGCAAAATAATAAGGGGAATGCCAAATCTTCTGTGTCGTTCTGTCAGAAAGATTCTTCTGGTTTCACAAATCATTTCTGGAAAATATTGGATGGTAAAATATAATGATTCTGTGAATTGTTAACAGAGTTTTGATTTTGAAAACAAAATGTACTTGGGAGGGGGGGAAATGTTCTTTCACTACATAGTTTGTGTTAACTTAAAATCCCACTTTGAGTTAAATACATGTTTACAGAGCCACACTAAAGCTGGTCAATTCTGGCTAGCCACATACATTCTGTGTATTATGCTCTTCAAATGTATCTAGTTTAAAATTATATAGAAAAATACAGAGCAAGTTTAAACGTCAATAGGATGTAATAAGAAAAATCAATGTAGGATCATTTAGTGAGTGTCTTTTTTTTTTTTTTTTGCTTGTAGATAGTAAATCAAAATACAAAGCCAGAAATGTATAGGAATATTTTCCACTGCTTAACTTATGGATGTGCGCTACATTACATTAACACATACTGTGATAGGATGGGGGTGGAATGAAAATAAATGGGGTTTTTTTCCTTTTTAGTTGTGTTAAATTTTAATTGATTTCCTACTGAGTTAAATTAAACTCCCCTTGTAATATTTTATGTATTCTGCAATTTTAATATGCCTATTGTTCAAACACCAATTTGATGTATGCTAAGACATAATTTGCTGGAATTGTTAAATGGCATTTAATTAAAATAACAACAGCCCATCAAAATATAATGACAAGATTGAAAGAAAGAATCAAGAACATCAGAAATATTTGGCATAGGGATATGGCCAATGATCTGCAGGGTAGCTACACTTCATATATGCAACAAGAGCACTGACATTTTATGTGTTTATAACACATTCAATTGGCATGCCTTCTGTAGGATTGTCTGTGAGATTGGAGAAGCCAGCCCCAGCAAAATTCAAGATGCTCCTGTAGAAGTGTGTGTCAGAGATTGTTCTCCCAGCTACAAGGCTATAGCTCCAAAAAGCTTCACATTTGTGGTAAGGTTAAAATAATAGACATTTGCTTTCACCATCTCCTCTCAAATCCCATTTTTGCTGTACGGATTTACCTTATTTAGTTGTTTTTCTATCACAACCCCTATTTTTATGTTTATTATTTGCTGGTAGACAGCATATTAATTTAATTTGGAAATTATATCCTAACCTTTGTAAAAATATGCACAAAAGGGATGCCAAGAAATAAATTACCAGTCAATCTGTTCAGCTTTAGAAGATTCAAGACATTTTTGCTCAAACTGGGATTCTTGGGTGATTTTAACTAAGAAAGTTTCCCGCCTCATAAATAGGACTGGAGCAGTCATTAACAAACTTAGATTGGACTAGATCGAGATTTAAACAGCAGTATCTTAGTGGTGGGCTGGTTCTTTTCACTGATTTAGAGCTTGACATCTGCTGATAGCAATGTTTCTAAAATTACTTAAAACTGTGAAGCAACTAATGAGACTTTGGCTGGTTAGAATCTTGTCAGTTACTAAGATTGTCCTGTACAGCATTTATTATTAAACAGGTATTCCTCTGGCTAGTAGAGGAGAACAAATAAGAGTGACCTCTCAGAATCGTTTCCCTCTGAATGATGGCAGTTATAGCTAAAAAATTTGAAAAGCATCACTGCCTATCTGTAAGGCACTGTAATATATGTGCATGTGCAAGTGTATAAAATTATAATATTTTTACCCAATGTTTTAATTACTTGGGTGTTTAAAATGCTGAGCTTTAGCCAGTTTAATCCGTTGCTTTTAACTGTAGCCTTATTATTCCTTTAGTCTCCTGCTTTATTTTTTTTTAAATAGAATTATTATGTATTTTATCTTGTTATAAATGTCAAAGGAACTAGTAGATTGTGGTAGTGTACAAGTGCAAACAATAAGAAGATTATAGAAAAACAATTGTATGTGAACTAGCACTGAATTATCACCGATATCCTCATAATAGATTTTATGTTCTGAGTTTAACTGTGTATCATAGCAATATGATAGCCATAGTGCCTGAGATGTGAAGAATTTTCCATTTTTATTTTTAAATTTTTTGCTTAGACGTCTTTCCATAAGTCCTTTTCTTATGCTTGTACATTAAGGCTATCCTCTGAATGCTGTGAACTGAGTGTGTTTCCTTTTGACAGACTCCTACCTTCTCACAAGTCATCCCAGCTCGTGGGCCTCTTTCTGGGGGCACCTGGATTAGCATCAGAGGAAGACATCTCAATGCAGGAAGTAACATCACGGTGACCATTGGAGGACAACTTTGTGCTTTTGCAGGGTGAGCTTTCTTGGTTTGGGGTATAAATGACTGTCAGACACTACAGGTAGTCCTCGACTTACATCAGTTTCATTTAGTGACCGTTCAAAGTTACAGTGGCACTGAAAAAAGTGACCATATGTTCGTTTTTCACCGTTACAATCTTTGCAGCATCCCCATGATCATGTGACCCAAATTCAGATGCTCAGCAATTGGTTCATACTTATGACTGTTAGAGTGTCTTGGGGGGGGGGAGGGGTCATGTGATCATTTTTTGCAATCTTCTGACCAGCAAAGTCAATGAAGAAACCAGATTTACTTAACAACCAGGTTACTAATTTACCAACTGCAGTAATTCGCTTAACAAGAGCCTCAGATAGCTCAACAGGCTAAATAGCCGGTTATTAACATTCAGCTGTCTGCAATTATTGCAAATTCGAGGCTCAAGGTCGACTTAGCCTTCCATCCTTTCTAAGGTAGGTAAATTGAGGACCCAGTTTGTGGGGGCAGTAAGCTGACTTTGTATAAAAATGTACAAAAGTATGAAGGCTATTGCTTAACGCATTGTAAGCTGCCCTGAGTCTCCAGAGAAGGGCGGCATATAAATCTAATTAAAAAAAAAAAACAACTGTTAAGAAATGTGTTAACAAACTATGGCAAGAAATGTCATAAAATGAGGCAAAACTCACTTAACGAATTCTCACTTAACATAAATTTTGGGCTCAATTGTGGTCATAAGTCAAGGTTGACTCAGCCTTCCATCCTTTCTAAGGTAGGTAAATTGAGGACCCAGTACCTGTATGTAGAGAGAAGAAAGACTGGAATGCAGTGAACTAATCAATTACATATATTCACTGGGTATAAACATGTGACTACAATGTGAAATAAGATAATATTCCTAAGGAGCCAAGCAAACATTTCTGTGTAGCTTGTGGAATTTCTTTTCATGGTTCATTAAAAAAAGAAGAAGAAGAAAGACCAAAGAATGAATTCCTTTTCTTTATAAAAAACACAAATCCCTGAGCCATGAAGTGGATAATTTTTAGATTACGGATGATAATGGAGCGGCTCTTTAAATATTTTTGTGCAGTAATTACTGGTTATCAGCCTTAATCGCTGCTGTTTGCAGTCGCTGCATGATGGAGAACGCTCCAGAGTTATGCCAGCTTCAAGGACTGTGTGTGTTTTATTTTCTTTTTACATTAACTGATAATTTTAGCAGAACTTCCCAAGGAGATTAGAGTGAGTGGGTGGGGAAGGACCAGATGCAGAGATTAATATTTTATTTGTAGAAAACCTATTGTAAACTGCTTAAAAGACAACCAGGCCTGGAATTTTTGCAAGGAAATCCTAACGTTCATTCCACATTTTTTCCACGTGTAAATTCAAATATATTACCGTAAGGAAATTGAACTAGTAAAACTGATAGTTAATGTGATACTACTAAATTCACATTATAATTTACCAATAGTTCAGCTGTTTGGTTGCAATTTCTGTCCTTCATATAAGTGAGATTCTATAACAACACAAGACACCAACTGGGCATTTCTATCTATGCTTCTTAAGTGGGGGAAAAAGAGACTCTTGAGGAGTGTAGGAGTGTTCCACATTTTTCCAGTTGCTTTGGATCACTGCAGTTTTAGTGTTATTGCAATTTTTCTGTTTCTCCTGAATTTATTTACTTTTGTGCTTTCTTTACTTTACTTTAGCATGCTCTGCTCTGCAAGGACTTCTTCTGGTTTAACATTCATTGGATTTCCCAATTTTCTTACAATTTTAAAATATCTTTCCATAGGTGTATCAGATGAGATGTTAAATTACCTTTCTTGTGCATCCTTTTTTGAAGAGGGAGAAGTAATAAATGTCCACACCAGAGGTGGGATTCACTTACCTTTTCTACCGATTCGCAAATGTGAGCTGCGCGCATTACGCCCGGGTGGGTGGGCAGAGCCTCCCGCAGTCGCCGCTACTGGTTCACACGATCTGGATAGAACTGGCTGAATCCCACCACTGGTCTGCATCCATTGAGAACTCTTATCAAAGATGAGTCTCCAGATCATTTCTTTTGCTTAGGTCCCATGTCGACAAGCTGTGGAATCAATGCTGCTGTTTCCTTGCCAAGTAAACTTCTGGGCCAACCAATTTTTCTTGCTTGCCATTTCTGCTATTAGAGGAAGAATCCCCAATCTTAGAACTGCCCAGGGTTGCTGTTGAATTAGGTGACCTTAGAAATCTAAATTATAAATAAACAGATCACCATCTATGATTTCACATGGATGATTTCAGAAAATATAATTTTGAGATCAGAAGAATCTGTTCTCTCTATGCATCTGTCTTCCAGTTGACCCTTTCCGATGCCAAAAAGATGATGGGTCAGAATCAATCCAATTCTTACTGCTATTCAATCAAAAGACGTGTTGGAGGAAGAGGACTTTTCTTGTTACTCTGTTATTGCTCTTCTGGTCATGGGTCAGAATGACCTCATCCTTAAACACCTATTAATTAAATTCTCAAAGTACTGTGATATTAATTCACTGAAAATTAATTACATTAAATCCAAAGTATTGGTTTTTGAGAAGAGTTATAAACCACAGTCATGACATTTAGATGGTGATAAGTTGGAGCAGGTTAAAGATTTTATATACAGTATTGGAAGGTAATATTCACCATTCTCTTTCATGGTTTTTCCCTTAGGTATTTTGCTAATAAGGCATCTGGTTAAAGGTTATTACTAATAATTTAGTGATTCTTAGATTCTATTCAAGGGGAACCAACATCCTTTCACAGTCATTTAGGCTTTTAAGGACAAAACAGGGACCCAATATTAATATGGTGGCAATCTGGGTTAAAGGTATTAAAAGATGACTATCATTCATTACTAGTCCAATTCCTTCGTGTTTTGTTTCATGTCCTAAGTCAGTGATGGCTAACTTTTTTGCTGTTGCATGCCAAAAGTGGGGGGGGGGATGTGGGGGAGTTGCGCCCCACCCTCCGCTTATGCACACACAACCCCCCCGCGCTCCCCCCGCTTTTGGCCTGGTGGGCCTGGTAAGTCTGTTTTTTCACCCTCCCCAGGTTCCAGAGCCATTCTAGGAGCCTGGGGAGGGCGAAAATCACCTCCACCCCCAAGGAGGCCCTCCAGAAACCAAAAACAGCCTGTTTCCTGACTTCCGGTGGGCCCGGAAGGCCCAAAAATCAGTTGGTGAGCATGCGCATACAGGTTGGAGCTGAGCTAGGGCAAGGTTTGCATGCCTATTGATATGGCTCCGTGTGCCACCTGTGGCACACATGCCATAGGTTCACCATCACGGTCCTAAGTTGTGTTCCCAGTGTGTTCTTTGTTACTGGAAACAGGTTTATGCCCTTTTTCAATTTCAGCCTGGTCAGTTACTGTTGAATTAGTTGAGAAAATGTACTTTTAGAATATCGGTTGGCCTTTTGGTGCTAGTCCCTTTAGAGATTTACACTAGTACTTAGATAACTTTGTTAGCAGACAAAACATAACAAATAGGTATTGATTTGACAAGGGTATCAGATTTAGATTATTCCTCAGCAAACACTCAAATTGAACTGAGGCTTTTTAGACACTGTCCACCAGGATTTGCAGGCAACAGCTGAAGTATCTTGCTGCCCAGTATATTTTGAAATAAGATAGCAGAAAGTCTTCTACCTTACACCTTACATAAAGACATACAGAGTATTTTCCTCTTTAAAAACATGGAAGCTCACATTTTCCAAGAAATAACGTGATTATATTTATTTATATTGTTTATATAAGTCTTCCCATACTCTTCATTTTCAAATACCGTTTTAAACTATTTTTTAGAAAGAATCAATAATAAATATTTATCTCTTTAATTAGGTTATGAACATCCTATAATAAGAACTCTTAGCACAAAATTGCTGGTGGAAAGTAAGAAAACACTCAGTTGTGTATTTGAGATAGGCCAATACAAACTGAATGAATATATGACTCTTGAAAGTGTTAAAGGACTAATACGCTATCTTTAAACTGTTTGTTATTTCTGTTTGTTTTAATTGATATTATTCTTTGAATTGCATGTTGAGTAGTCAGCTATGTAAATCTAAGTGATAAACAAAAGGAAGGAAGGAAGGAAGGAAGGAAGGAAGGAAGGAAGGAAGGAAGGAAGGAAGGAAGGAAGGAAGGAAGGAAGGAAGGAGATCTTCAGGCTACTGGAGTCCCATTTTTAGATGTATTTTCTATCTGCATTTTCTTTTGAATTGCTTGTGCAAGATCATAGTTCCACTTAGCACCCATATATAAACTCACAATTATTATTGGCATTAAAGACCTGTTCACTATTGTTGATTTAATCAAGTTGCTATTTGTATTCTTACTTATATACTTCAGTAAACCAGTTTTAGCTATTGATTCATTTTTGCAAAAAGCTGACTGATAGTGAATATTGGGAGGTGAGGGGCGTGATAGTGAGCAGGCTATGGCTTCATTAACTGACAGTGAAGATGAAAAGTAGATGGTGGACTGCCTTAAGTGAACATATTGCCTGCTTGGTACAAAGGGAATATTCAATTTGTTTGGTATCATGGTATAGCAATATAAAAGATGCCTGCTTCTTAAACTTAGCAAATGACATTGTTTTCATTTTTTCCCCCTCTTTTCCCTATGTCCCACAGGAGAAATGCTGGTGAAATCCAATGTAGGACACCATCTGGTCAGATTCCAGGTAGTTCAGCCATCCTTATTCATATAAACCGAGCTGTGCTTAGTAGTGCTGATGTTACATATTATTATACTGAGGATCCCACAATCCAAAAGATAGAACCTGAATGGAGTATCAGAAGGTAAGATTGAATAAATAAAATTATCCATTTTCTGTTGATGTAGTTTTTATGCAGTTTATGCAGGGGTGGGCTGCTGGGGGTTCACAGGAGTTTGGGAGAATCTCTAGCTAAGATTCTGTGCAGTTCGGAGAACCCCCAAATCCCACTCCTGGCTGGCCCCACCCACCACACCCCTCCCAGGAGTCCCCACCCGGTCTATTTTGGATGCAGGTAAGTGCAGGGCGTGCGCAGAGGCTCAGGGAGGGTGAAAAACGGGCCTACTGGAAGTTCAGGAAGGCTGGAAACGGGCCCATTTCTGGCTCCAGAGGGCATTCAGAGCCTAGGAAGGCCGTTTTTGCCCTCCTGGAGGCTCGAGGGAAACCTCTGGAGCCCAGGGAGGGGCAAAAACGCCCCCTCCCCACCATGGTGCAGGAGGCCGACTAAGCCACGCCCACCATTCCCATGTCCACCCAGCAAATGGATAGACAACCTCTTGCTAAACTTTTTGAAGCCCACCCCTGAGTTTGTTTTACACAGAAAAACTACTGAAAAATATTATAACCTTTTTCCTAAGCTATTTCAGTCAATGCTGTAAGGCAATGATGGCTAACCTTTTTGCCGTTGAGTGCCAAAAGCGAGGAGAGCATGGGGATTCACGGGTGCGGGTGCTCACATCCATAATTCAATGCGCCCTGCCCTCCCGTGCATGCACATGTGACTCCCCCACACTTCCCCCTGCTCTTGGCACCCGATGGCACGGTGGGCTCGGTAGGCCCATTTTCCCCCCTCTCCAGGGTCCAGAAGCTTTCTAGGAGCCTGGAGGGGGCAAAAACAGCCTTCCTCATCCCTTCCTGAAGGCCTTTCAGAGGCCGGAAACAGCCAGTTTCCCGACTTCCGATAGGACCAGAAAGCCTGAAAATCAGTTGGCTGGTGCACACATGCGCGCTGAGGCTGAGCTAGGGCATCACTCGTGTGCCCACCAGTATGGCTTCATGTGCCACCTGTAGCACCCGTGCCATAGGTTCGCCATCACGGCTGTAAGGTAAAGGCACAATAGCCATAATATGTCATTTGGACATAAAATGCTGAGTATTTGTTGGCACCCTTCATTCTGCACATCTACTCCTTAGAATACTAAGTTAATACCAATACCAAGAGTCAAAGGAAATTGCTACAAATGTTGGGTTTTCTATCTGTTTTGTATTTATTTAATCAGTTATTTGGGGACAATTCAGGGAGTTATTTATGAATTACTAATATGGTATATCTCTTTCACACAATAAAAGATATATTTTGTATTTGGGACAATAGACCTTTGCTTTTGGCATGCGTTTTCTCACAAAATATGAAAACGAAATTGTAAGATTTGAAAAACGTATTAGTTGTTGTGTTTATACTGGTAATTAATGGACCTGTATCAAAAGAATTCAAACAACGCCTGAGAAATATATCCTTTGGATTTTATACAGAATTCCAAAATAAACACTGGAAGGAATAATGCATTTTCTGCCTGGAATGTGGCATCAGTTAATGTTATTAAAACTTGATATTAGCTTACTTGAGAGTAAGCCTTATCCTACTCATTTGTAGAATGGTACTGTAATTCAATTAGCTAGTTACAAAAGATTTAGCTATATAAGGAAAAAAAACCCACCCAAATCTCTAGTTGTGTGACACGGCACAGAATGGGAACAGAGTGCTATTTTAAAGCACTCTTTAGTAGACGTTTTACTAAATGCTGAAGTTGACTGCATTTGTCTTAGATGCACAGCCTAATAAAAATGATAACTGTGTGCAGGACGAAGTTGATTTAAGATGAAGCTAATATTAAATGGGAAGCAACAAACCATTTTTCCCCACAAAAGTAAATTGAATGGAGCAAGGAGGGACAGGAGGATAGAAAGAGAAGCATTGGCAATCACATAGACCCATGACGGCAAACCTATGGCATGGGTGAGCACGCGACCTCAGCTCCGGCACGCACGCATGAGCTGCCAGCTGATTTTCGGGCCTTCTGGGCCCACCAGAAGTCAGGAAACACACTGCTTCCGACCTCCGGGGGACAGAAGGCCGTTTTTGTCCTCCCCAAGCTCATAGAAAGGCTCTGGAGCCTGGGGAGAGCAAAAAAATGGGCCCACCTGCCATCATGTGCCAAAAGCGGTGTGTGTGTGTGTGTGTGTGTGTGTGTGTATAGAATTATTGATGTGGGCATGTGTGCGTGTGACCCTACTGTGCTCCCACCGCTTTTGGCACGCGATGGCAAAAAGGTTAGCCATCACTGACATAGACAAAGCAAGCTGAGCAACCCCATTGTTCCAATAAAGATTTTAAAAGCTGGAGAAAGAAGCATCCCAAGGAGACAAGAATCAACAGTCATGTGCCTCAGTCAAGTTCCTTAGATGTGGCAGGACTTCAGAATGGTAATGGGCAAAAGGTAGAACCATTCTTCTTGTTATGAGTCAAAGCTTGATATTGGGCATCCTGGGTACACTGTGGAGATTAATGGAACTCAGAGTAGGAATTGTTTGTTTTTAACCCATCACTGCCTGAAGTAATTCATAAAGACATTGTTTTTCCCAGCATGAAGTTAAGAGAGCAGGGAGCTGCAAAATATTGGAATAAAAGGAATGCTTTGTTTCATTGACTGCACTCAGAGCTTCAGTTGACCTCTTCTGTTTGCTTCCTAGTGGTGGGACATTGTTGACTGTGACGGGCACCAACCTGGCTACTATCAAAGCACCCAGAATCCGAGCCAAATATGGCACTGCTGAGAAAGAGAATGTAAGTAAACCTTCATCCAGTTTTAATCCAGTGTAGTAATCTCCAGTTGTTTTAGGGATGCACATTCTGAAATGTGGAAAGCTTGGATTTAGGATGCCTGAGCAGCCATGATCAAAAGTCTGCCTTCATTTTTTTTTTTTTTTTTTGGATGAGTAGACAATATATTTCTAAGACTTCAGAATTTCATGAAAACCATAATTACCTTGGTTGACAAGCTTGGTTGTTTTGTTGCATTGTTGTCTCGGGTATAACATAATTCAGAAATTTTTGAAAAAAAATATGGACACTTTGGATTTCTTATACCGCAGTCAACATTTAAATGGTGAAGGGAGAAAGAATTTCTTGTGCTCCTCACATTCATAGCTTGAGAACGAGAACAGTCTACTTAGGATGTCTTGGATGTGTTCTGTGATGCAGAAAGAGTTAGGTAAAATCTACATAACTAGTGTAGGGAAAAGAAAAATATTGTATCATCTTGTGCTTTTCAAAACTATATCCTTCATTGACAGCAGCACTTGAAGCAGTGCTATTTTTGAGTGAAGTTTAATGACCACAGCAGATAGCAAAGAACCAATTTGGTTTAGTGAGTAATTTTCCTCAGACTAGAAACCAGTGACCATGAACTCTAGTCTTCCCTTAAGCATGAAGCCAACTGGGTGACCTTGGGCCAGTCCCTCCCTCTTAGCTCCAGGAAAAAGGTAATGGCAAACCACTTCAAAAAACCTTGCAAAAAAGCCTGAAAGAGACTTCTCCAGGCAATCGCTAAAAAGTGACTTGAAGGCAAATAATGATAACAACAACAATAACAACCATGGCAAGTCTTCCATTTTGGGCAATGGTAATTTAATACATTTATCAATCTTTACTTGAAGATTGATATCTAAGGAAATTTTTGCATTTGTTGTCTCACATGACAAAGTATATCTGGGTTTTCCTAAAATTAAAGTTTTATTTTCTGTTGAAATAATCTGAGTTCATTTATGCTAGTGCTTTTTTGTTTTGTGCATTTGTTGGAGAAGTGTGCCATTGCATCTAATTAAATTATTATTCAATTTCATTTTTTCCTTCAAATCCATTGAACAAGTTGAAAATGTAATTGTTTAATTCATGTCTTTTTAGAATGGGCAAATAGGAAGAAAGTCTAAAGGGGTATGAAGAAAAAGAATGTAAAATAAGTAGTCTAACCAGAATATTTGATTCATAATAAGATGAAAATCTGAAAAACCAGGAATCTTACCGGAAGCTTTTCTCCTTTTTTGAAACATAAAGAATAAATGCAGTACCTTGTTATATTTCAACTCAGTTAAGTCAGCAAAGGCTCATATCAGATGTTTAAATGTTAGATAGTTTCAAAAGAGATTTGATATACTTAAACTGATGTCACAGATGTCATAGGATATGTCACCAGAATCTCTTGCCTTAGATAATAGCACCATGAAATTTAATATTATATAGGTCAGTGATTCTCAACCTCAGCAACTTTAAGATTTGTGGACCAACTCCCAACTCTCCATCCCTTCCTTATTAATTTCAATAATGTTTAATGAATTAAATAATTTACATCGATTTCAATTGATATTTAATTTAAAATTAACAATTTAACAGCAAAAAGATTACACACTCCTGATTTAGGTTTATTTATCAAGGGAGAAAAGTACACATTTCTTCCTAGGAATTAATTACATTTGAAAAGGACAATACATTGGGATTATGCCAGGCTTAAATCTGTGATTCCCCACAATGCCATGGGGCCTGCATGCTGTTTGAGAACCTGAATCAATTAATTATTGGCATAGTTTGTGGTCCAAAAGAAAAGTTATCATTTTGGAGTTACAATACAAGAAAGTCCGCATTGGCAGGAGCTCCTACTTCATTCAACCTCCTGGTTCTGAAAATTTCCCCTTGCCTGTTTTCTGACATGATACTCATCTTCTCAACCACTCCAAACAATTGTTTTACTGTCCCCCACCATATAGTGACTGATTCCTCTTTTTAATATACCTTTGCTAGGAAAAGGGAAGGAAGTTGCTGTCTTCCATGTTTTCCTGTTTCGCAGCTAGTAGAAGCACTGAACAGCAACTTAAAGAGGACAGAGTGCTAGCAGTAGGGGAAACATGCTTAGTTGTGTGAAAAAGTTAAGGGTGTGGCACATGGCTTGAGGAAATTTTTTTTCTTGGCAATAAGATAAAAAGAAAAATGGTTAAGCCTGCTAACGTTTGCCTTTCAGAATTGTACAGTCTACAATGACACCATCATGGTGTGTTATGCTCCTTCCATTGATAACCCAGTCAAGAGCCCTTCAGAACTTGGTGATCGACCAGATGAGATTGGCTTTATTATGGACAATGTTCAAGCCTTGTTGATCATCAACAGAACTAACTTTATCTATTATCCAGATCCTGTGTTTGAATCCTTGCCATCTGGTATGTTGGAGCTCAAGCCAAGTTCTCCTCTTATCCTCAAGGTAATAATTTATTCAACGTCGTTTCTGCAGGTTTTAGAGACAAATATTCTTCTTGAACATTGCTCCTGGTCTTATTAGATAAGTATTAGCTACACATTGCATTGATACAGTTGTTCAGAATTCCCAGACCCATTCAGGGAAAGATGTCCATTAAGCTAATAGATCTTGTTACTGTCAACATACAAGTGTAGGCTTGAAATTTAAATTAAAAAAGTCTTGATTGAATCTTCACATTATAGTGTCAAAGACAGGAGAGGGGAACCATTGCAAGTACATTGTCAGATCCCCATAGATCCCTATCGGGATGCTGCCATTCTTGCGGCCTGGATGCTAGTTTACAACCTCTCCTTGTCTCTGGTCTTTCTTTTACTTTGAGGTACCTTCCTGAGAATGGGAGAAGGGAGGGAATAGGCTGGGGTCATCTGTTTTGTCTCAGTTCTGAGGGAACGAGCAAATGGGTGCCTGAGAACAGCTTCTCAGCACCTTCTCCGCTGGAAGTTCTCATAACAACTTTGCACCTGTGGATTGGCTCGCCTTTGGGCTGGATAGAGGGGAGGGGTTTCTACAACTTTTAACCTAACAGTTTTGATACATATTCACTCTGATCACTTACTGGTCTTTCTCCTCATTCAAGAATAAGCTATTGGACCTATCCCTTCAGTGGTCTGATATATTTTCTTTCAATTCCTTGTACTTCCTTTTTAAAGGTGAACAAAATTGAAAGCTAAATTAAAAAAAATAAGGTTGACTATAGTGGTAGCTTTGAAACTGAGAGATTGAGTTCCAGTCCATATGCATAAAAACTGAGTAACTTTGGGCCAGTCATTGTCTCAGCTCAACTCACCTCACAGGTTTATTGTTGCAGGGAAAATAGGAGGAGGAAGGAGTATTATGTATGTTTGCTACATTGAGTTACTTATAAAGAAATAAAGATGGAGATAAACAACACACACAAAAAATGGGTAGTTAGTGAGTGAGTGAGTAAGTTAAACCTACTTTTGGGGCCTGGCGTGCTATAGTCCATGTGGTCATGAAGAGTTGGATGTGACTTAGTGACTGAACAACAACAACAAACCTACTGTTATTCTTCTTAAAGGGCCGTAACCTGCTCCCACCAGCACCTGGTAATTCCCGGTTAAACTACACTGTACTCATTGGAGACACTCCGTGTGCTCTTACTGTTTCTGAAACTCAACTGCTCTGCGAGTCCCCAAACCTCACAGGACAGCATAAAGTGACGGTAAGGCAAGTCAGGCATGCCTCTGTTTGTATTTTTGTGTTACCTGGACACCAAGTGCTTATTTTATTTTTCTTGCTAAAAGAATTGTGAAATTGCGAAGATCACAGAATGTAGTCATTGTCCTTTGAATTTTGTCACTCTTTCCTCCTTCCCTTTCCAAATATAAAAGCTGCTATTTAAAGAACTATGCTGTTTATCTATTGTATTGAGCATATTGCTTAAATTAGTTTTGTGAGATAACTTTTTATATTGGTTGTCAGGCTGTCAGTTTGGTGTTGAATTTTGGCAGCCATACAGATAAACCTTCTCCAAGATGATTGTCCCCAGCCTGGTCCATCAGATCTCCCCATGGTATACCTGTCACTATGAGTCTGTCCACCTTGCTACTGTCATCCTCTTCTCTTTCCTTCTACCTTTCCTAGCATTATGGATGTCTTAAGAAAGCTGAGTCTTTGTCACAATATGTTCAAAATATAGTAATTTCAGCCTGGTCCTTTATTCCTCTAATGTGGACTCTGTATTGCTTTGTTCTATGACCACTTGCTTCTTTTCTTGAACATTCATGGTATTTTCAGGAGTCTTCTCCAAAACCAAAGTTCAAAAGAGTCAATATACCTTCTGTCCTTTTACTGCACAATCCAATTTTCAGTTCCATAGATCATCATTGGGAAAACCATTATCACATTATTCTGGAGTTTTTAGGTATAGATATGTCATAGCATCCAATATTTTTTCCAAGGCTTTCATTGCTTCTATACCAAGTTCTTGTTTGCAACATATATATTGACTGCTAGTTCCTTGCTATTGATAGTTGATTCTAAAGGCAGAAGCTTTCCATGACTCTAGGGTCTTATTCATTCTAATACTGGTTGCTACACTTGTTGTCATTAGTTTGGTTTGGCCTTCTTTATATTTAATCTTAATCCCACTTTTTCACTCTGCTCCTTGATTTCCATTATTAGAGTTTGCAGATCCTTTGCATTTTCAGCTATTAGAGTACTGGTACTCCTCGAGTTATGGCCATAATGAAGCTTGCTCATCATGATCATAAAGTGGATAAAGTCATGTGACCAACTCAGTTTGAGGACTTTTTTGTAACTGCCATTAAGTGAATAACTGCAGTCGTTAAACATATCCACAGTCATTAAGGTTCTCTGTGGACACAGTTTTGCTGAAAACCAAAAGTAAATGCAGTTTTCAACAAAACTGTCATAAAACACAAAACTGTTGTAAAAAGCAGACAGATGACCATAGACTGTTGCAAATGTCAGTAAATGCAGCCTGGTTACTGAGCAGTCAAAGTGTGATCAGGTGGCCACATTGGTGGGGTAATCCTTGGATTTTGATTTTCAGTTATAATCCATCATACCTTTGAACAGTCACAAAGCAACAGGTCATAATTCAAGGACTACCTATAGTGTCATTGGCTACATAGATCATTGTCGCTTCTTCCTGCAATGTTAAAATCATGCTTCTGGTGCAATTCCCCAAAAATATATCTCTACCCCATTGTAAGTTGGTTCTCTTGCTATTCTCCAACTTCAAAAATATGTTTATTTCCTAGGAAAATGCATTTATTGTTTAAAATTAATTTCAAAGTTTTAATATTCAGAATCAAATGCTCCAACATTTTCTGAACCCTTCATCAGTTTAAAACCTTCTATATGCCAAATCTTGTCTTACTTTTTGATGTGTATTTTAAATTCTTAAAGTTTATTTATTTATTTATTTTATTTATTTTATTTATTTATTTATTTATTTTTATTTTATTAATTAAATTTATATACCGCCCTTCTCCTGACGGATTCAGGGCGGTGAACAGCCGACTAAAAACCAATACAGAAAAGTTAAAATCATACTAAAACAGATAAATTAGGCTGAAAGTTTAAAAACAAGATAAAAGTTCTAAAAATTTTAAAAAGTAGAAGGGATCAGGCAAGTCCGGCAAGTTGAAAGAGATGAGTCTTCAGAGCCCGACGAAAAGTTCAGAGGTCGGCAATTGTTCTCAGTTCTGGAGGAAGATCGTTCCAGAGGGTAGGGGCTACCACAGAGAAGGCTCTCCCCCTGGGGGTCGCCAGCCAACATTGTCTGGCTGACGGCACCCTGAGGAGGCCCTCTCTGTGGGAGCGAATTTATTTATTTTATTTTATTAAATTTTTATACTGCCCTTCTCCTACTGGACTCCTACTTGGCAGTGCACAGCCAAGAATAAAAAACATCCCAATACAAAATTCGGATGTTTATAAAGATACAGTTTTATTTTCTGAGATTAAACATTGAAGGCTCTTTCCGATGCTTCCATTTATCATTTTGAAGGTATCTAATTGTTTGATGGATTTTGCACACAGACCTTGTTTCAGAATTATCACTCAAAAATCTACATATTATATGAAATTGCACAAAATGCATGTATTAGAAAAGTTGCTTACAAAAGAAAACACGGCTATGGATATGTTTAAAACAATCATAATGTGGTTGCTTGACAAAATTGACTTTTATCTGTGTTTATGCAAAAGTTAAATGGATCATAAACTTAGTTTAATTTTTTTTTTTTAATACTGTTGGTTTAAGAGGGAAAAAGAAAAATCTCATTAATCTCTGAATTTTTTACCTATTCTCTCTTTGTGCTCAACAACATCTGTATGAATTATATAAGATTAGTTTTTAGTACAACAAGTTGGCCTTACTCTGAAGTAAGTATAATGAACTTACTCTGAAGTATAATGAACTCTGGAGTTCATTATAGCCTTGAATTTTTTTTGAAAAGGACCCAAAATATTTCTTCCTCCAGGCACCTCATCTATCAGAGAAGTATACTTTGCATCCCATGTATTAGTATAATGTTATTTGAGTGAGATATCAAACTTGATGTTTACTTCTTTCAGGCATCAGTAGTGTGCCTGCATATGTCTATATCCCATCTAATCTCCTTTCTGGTCATGTGAGACTTATCCTACAGTATCTCACCACTGTTTTCTTTCTTGCTGCTATATTTGCTTCCTTCTAAAGGTGACAGTCAGTGCTAACTAGAAGTTGTTTAGAAATGGGAATATTGAGGATAGAACTGACTTTAGTAATGGTATGCTGAGTACAAAGCATCTCTGGGCTATTACTAGAATAAAAATCAGTGTTGCGAGTATATTTTTCTTCTTAGTGTTAAAATAAGTAGATTTTTTTTTAAAAGGTGCCTTTTGCTTATCCTGCAATGACAAGAGAGTTCTGATCACCATTGGAAAAGTATATGTTGATAATGTCCTTATGTCAATAGTGTCAGACCTGGAAGCCATCTTTTATCTTTGAGCCTTCAGGCCTGCCACAAATTCTACTGTGGGAAAATGGGAGGGGGGATTGTATGAAGTGAAGATGATATGTAGTCAAAATAACATTCTTTCCAGAAAATCAAGGCCGTTGTGCCCTGCAGCTGTGCTGAGAAGAATGAGGAGGTATCTTCTGTTATGGAGGGTACCTGATTGATTTGTGTGATAGACATGTGGATGAAGGGCAAGGACTTGAACTTTATTTTGGGTGAGGAAAAACTGGAAGCTCTCAGATTCGGATTTTCCCAGATGTGCTAATATGACATTTCTAATAAAAATTAGCTTTATGGAAACTCAAGCCTTGGAGTTTGATTTCATTGAGGATATTACTTGGAACCCTGACAAATAGCTCATTTAACATTTTGAAACTGAACAATCTCCTCAATTGCCCAGTTTCAAAATATGCTCATTCTCCTGGTCTGCTAAGTAAAAGAGAGAATAAACGTCTTTCTTTGGAGTAAGACAGCCGCAATCAATAGTATTGGATGTTTTTCTCTCTTTGTGTCTTCCAGATTAAGGCTGGGGGGTTTGAGTTCTCTCCAGGGACGCTGCTGATCTATTCTGACAACCTGTTGACTTTGCCAGCCATTATTGGCATTGGTGGAGGAGGCGGACTTCTCTTGCTCATCATCATAATTGTCCTTATTGCATACAAACGGAAGTCTCGAGATGCTGACCGTACCCTTAAACGTCTCCAGCTGCAAATGGACAACTTGGAATCACGGGTGGCCTTGGAATGCAAGGAAGGTGAGGATGCCTGCCATCTTTCTGCTATTCTATCATTTATATTGCTGTCAGTCCACTACTGTAAGAAAAAAACTGCAGGAAGAAGCTGATTTCAGCGTTCCCCACTGCAGCACTGCATTCCTTTCCATTTTCTTTGTTTTTTTAAAGCACCAAACATATCGCTTTAGGTACTGAATGAATGAACCTTTCACCATCATGGGTAGATTTAGGTTTGCTTTATGGGCCTCTGAAGCATTCTACCCAATTTAGTTTCTATGATTTAGTTGTTTAGATAACACTAAAACTTATTTTTCCCCCAAAAGACGGACTATTCGGTTTGTAGGCTACAACCATGTGAAACAACCAATCAGATAAGAGATTCCCTTCCCTCATCCACATCATATGGTTTCAGCTGACCATGAAGCAATGCATAACTTTCATTTAAAAATTCTTTTCATTTATTATTTTTTTTATGATCCATCCATATAATGTAAAAGAATTTTCTATAACTGAAACTTAAGTCAAGTTTCTTCCATGAGCTATCTGAAAACCACAGAACCGTAGAATTTTCAAGGAAGAAGATCAGAGTAGAAATGTAATGTTGCCGAGGGTATGAAATCATAATGTTATGGTTCATAAATGCCCTAATTGCAGGTAAAGTTATATTACTAAACAAAAACCACAGTAGCATTCACTCCCCTACCCCCCATAATGTTACAGAAAATTGCTGCCTATACATTCTTGGTCATTCCGCTGTTTTTTGCTGAAAAACTTCTTTCATTCACTTTTACAAATGCAGGTTCCAGTAAATGTCAGAGTGGGTGTAAGAACACCTATATTCAGACTTAGCTTTGGGTGAAGCAGCTTTATAATTATAATACCTGGAGCACAAAAATTTGGATGTCTGGAGTTTTGTGGCTCTGCAGCATGGATTCTCAATATTTCAAGCACCATATCTCCCTAAAACAATAAATATATTTGTGCAATATCTCCCTCTCTATTAATAGAACTTATAATTTCACTGGGGCTAAGGTTATGTAAGAAGCAACTACACTGCTTACATTTGAAATTAAATCTTTCATTATATCACATACTTTTTCAAACACTGTGGTTACTTATCATGCTCTTTGCCTCTTCCTAAAGCTAAAATAAATTCTTTTTCCAATCTTGAATCTCACAAAATCTCCTTAGCAGAAATGTGTTAAGAAAGAGAGGAGGTTACAAAAATCCTGGCGATTGAAATATTTCTTAATATATCCCCAAGATACATTGAGACAGATTCCTCATTTTCTTCTTTTAGTTCCTTTTTTTTGAGCCAATGATAATTCACTGATAATTAAGGAGCCTACACTTGGCTGTTTTTAAACAGTCTTCTGGGTGATCCTTGTCAGTCTGGGGATCACTTGATTATTATCAAACCATAACTGCCCACTGCAGACTTGTGCAGGCAAAGCAGCGAGCAAAGCTGAGACTGACATTCAACAATCTTTCCATTTGCAAAGCAGAAACACTGTTAAACGTTGCTTCTTTCTGCTCTGGCAAGCCTGCAATTGGCTTGTACAAAGTGGAATCAAAGCCTAGAATGAGATCTGTTTGTCTTCTTACTTTGCCCAAATTCCAGAATGTAAAACATTTTGGAATCGCCACTTAGAGTTGGTCATTGCACCCTTGGCAGGGGGCTCACAACTCATAGTTTAAGCACACCTGTCTTTCAGTATCTCAGCATTATGACAATGGAGATTCTCAGTCATCCAGGTCATGGTTGTCCTAAAGGTGCTTTTTTCAAGGGGCAACTGGACTTTCTGGTTGGTCTTTGAAGGCATTTTGCTTCTCATCCAAGAATCTTCTTCAGAGCTGAAGAAGCTTCTTGGATAAGAAGTGAAGCACCTTCAAGGAAAAACCAGAAAATCCAGTTATGTCTTGAAAAAAGCACCTTTAAGATATCCAGCATTACTTAGATCACAAGAAATAAAATGCATATTCGTACAAGCTCTAAAAAATTAACATTGGGGATGTTTATTTTATTTTTATTTTACTTAGAAATTTTATATTGCCACCTACTCGCCCATGGTGATTCAAGGAAGCTTACAGGACATAAAAAACAATATAAATGAAATAATAATAATAATAGTAAAATAACAACCTCCCCCCATATCTGCCATTTAATGGGCTCAATCCCACTCTGGGTTCCCCAGACCTGCTGGCAGAACCACATCTTTAGGGCCTTCCGAAAGAGTGTTGGAGTTGCTCAACAGCTAAAACAGTAGAGTAAAAGAGAAAGATGTAGGTGAACATTATATATTGTCCTGTTTTTCTGAGACGGGGGGTAAGAAGGCATCTTTTCCACCAATATTAACAGCCTACAGTGTTGTTGCCAAATAATGAGTAATGATCATATTTGTATTGCTTCCAGTTTCATTACTGTGTTACATGAACACAAATAGGAAGCAATTCACTGTGATTTAAGGCAAAAACCTTTAGCATGGTTTCCTCCAGTTATATTGTAATTGTAATTTCCAGAATTCCCTTGTACCATTGGCCATTCTGATTGAGGAGTCTGTGATTGGTAGGGCAACCATCACATGCCAGGTAGGTAAATACTGGTTTAAAAAAAACATAGGAACCAGGTTTATGCCCCACCTGGCATTAACAACTTTTGCAACCCCCAAAACTTCTGTAAGCTTAGGCACTGCTTTGAGGTCAGATGAGGCAATTTTACTGAAGGTTTTGTTTAGTATAGTTTGAAGGAATTTAGCAAGATTTCAAGAGGAAAAGTTTTAAAGGAAGAGAGAAGTCTGCTTGTGAAAGACTGTGGGTCTCTCATTATGTGACAGACAGATGCTGAGAAATTGGACAGAATACTGTTTCTGATCCTGCTGATAAAACCTAATTGCCCATTATCACCACAAGCCAGCGCCTGGGGCTGTGACCCTGCCAACTTCAAGTTGGCCCAGAAGCTGCTTTAGAAGCAGACTCCTAAAAGGAGATAATAAAAAAAAAGGAAGTATGGGGGGGAAAAAAAGCCCTGTAGATAGAAATAGTGACAGAGTGATTGGAGAAGAAGGGAGGGAGTGGAAGGAGGGGATTTTGCCTTGTCTTCCGTAGCTGGCAGATAAAAGGATCTACTTTTAATTAAAAGCTGCAGTATCTTCCCTGCCTTTTCTCTTTTCTAGTCCCACTAGTTACAGATAAGATAGTGTGCCTTTCAAACTGACGGTTTGTTTTTTCTCATCAAACTGATCAGCCTACAGTCCTCTGCCATTTCTAGCTTCCTTTTAAAGTGCCATTAATTTGATTTTTTTCCCCTGCATTCGTCTCTCTTTCAGCTAAAGTTTCCCCCTCCCCAGCTTTAGAACTCAAAAACAAACAACCTGGTTTGTTGTAGGTGAATTTAAAGCTGTGGGGTGTGCTTTATTTTTTCTTGTGAACTGTTCCAAACCTGCCAAAAGCTGTAGAAGAGAATATCTATGGCTCAGCATTGTACTTGTGGAGTCCTTGGTTGTCTCTGGATTTAGTTGTTTATTTTATTTTCTTTTTATTTTATTTTATTTTATTAATCAAATTTGTATACCGCCCTACTCTCTGAAGGGACTTCACCATTTTATTTGGTGAACAGCCAAATAAAATACAATGACATAAAAAAGTTAAAAAATATTAAAAAATATTTAAAATATTTAAAATGCACCCCACATACAAGGGGCCTCGGGGTCGACCTCTGCCCCCCTGTCAACACAGACTGCGACCGGTCAGAGAGAAAGGAGGAGAACCACCGTAACACGGTGCCCCCCACTCCCAGCCCCTCCAACCGGCGCAGCATGATACCATGGTCGATGGTATCAAAAGCCGCTGAGAGGTCTAATAGGACCAGGACAGAGGAACAACCCCTGTCCCGAGCCCTCCAGAGATCATCAACCAATGCGACCAATGCCGTCTTCGTGCTGTACCCGGACCTGAAGCCCGACTGGAACGGATCTAGATAGGCCGTTTGCTTACAGACATTTCATTACCCCAACTAAATAATATCAGTGAGAATGAGGATCAGGTTTGTGCCTTATTTGCATACAGGGTGACCTACTGTATGTAAACACGAAGCAAACCTCATTGGTGATATTACCTACCGGTAGTTGGGAAATGAAACATCTGCAGTAGCAATAGCACTTAGACTTATATACCGCTTCACAATGCTTTTACAGCCCTCTCTAAGCGGTTTACAGAGTCAGCATATTGCCCCCAACAATCTGGGTCCTCATTTGACCGATATCGGAAGGATGGAAGGCTGAGTCAACCTTGAGCCTGGTGAGACCTGAACTGCCAAACTGCTGGCAGCTGGTAATCAGCAGAAGTAGCCTGCAGTACTGCACACTAACCACTGCACCACCATGGCTGCAAGCAAACAACTAGGGTCAGAGACCACCAAGGGTTCCACAAATGGTCCTTCCATTTGAAAGATGGGAAAGAAGGGGAGAGGTTCACTTTTCTGTTGTCTAGTCTAGTCTTCCTTAAAGAAAAATTCTGCCTTGTTTTTTTTTCCCCTTTTAATTTTTAGTACCTTTTTTGTATATAAATTCAAGTCAAAGTTCACACTGAAGTTTTAATCCAGGTCTGCCACTAGATGGACTTCAGTGTCAGAAGACTAAACTATTTTCATTGAAGAAATCCGTACCAGTAGAGTTTTGGGAACATAAACCCTTCTAGGTTTTCGTTTCATACTTAAGTAAGCTATGATGCCATTTTAATGAATTAATTATATTTACACTTTAAACAACATTTTTGCTGCACAGTACAATTGGTATTATTAGTCCATTGAATTCTTGAAAGGGAGGTTTATCTGGGCACCCTTTTAAATCTGCTGTTTCCTCCCCAGCTTTTGCTGAGCTGCAGACTGATATCCATGAACTGACCAATGACTTGGATGGGGCTGGCATCCCCTTTTTGGATTATTGCACCTATGCCATGAGAGTCCTCTTTCCAGGAATAGAAGACCATCCTGTCCTGAAAGAAATGGAGGTGTGGTAATGGGTGTATGTGTGTCTGCTTGGATAATCTTTAAAATTGCATTAATTTATTGTGCTTTGTAGTGCTGGGACTTGAGGAAAAAGGAATTTGTTTGCTTTCTGCTGCATCAGTTCTCTCTATAGAAGAGAGAGATCTCTATAATCTTATTTTTGTGTGTGTGTTATTTGTGTCTATTGATGTTTCTCTGCTTTAGGATATTGGTTTAGACTAATCTAAATGATCTCAAAATCATCAATATCCCATGATTCTTAATTTCCCATTATCCATAAAGATTTGCTAAAGAAGGTACATTCAAGGTGTTGATTCTTGAACAAGCTTAAGGGAACAAGCTTGTTTTATAGGCCAAGTAGTACGGACGTTGGTGGGATAACTATAATGTTGTCACCAAGGAAAGTTGTTCATGATGTATCATATTATATCCATATTTTGAAGAGTCTGATCTCACAGTGTTTCTTAAATGCTGGTTCCAATCATAGGCATTTTTGTATTTGGAGGAGGTAGGTATTCTAAAATCCCAACTGAGAATGTGCTAATATTGAATCAATCAACTGAAAGCCTTCTAGGGTTTCAGACTGCAAGTTCTTGAGCCCTAGCCAGGAATAGATAGATAGATAGATAGATAGATAGATAGATAGATAGATAGATAGATAGATAGATAGATAGATAGATAGATAGATTTATTATTAATTTTTTATACCACCCTTCTCCAGAAGGATTCAGGGCGGTGTACAGCCAAAGTAAAACAACAGGAATGCAAAATTTAAAAGCAAATAAACAAATAAAAAACAAATAAAATATTTTGGGCCCCCAGTTAAAACCCACAAATTAAAACACGCAATCTAAATTCTTATTAAGCCAGTCCAGCCTGTTGGAATAATAGAGTCTTAAGGGCACGGCAAAAGGTGCACAGGTTGGGAATCATACATATCCCTGGGGGAGTTCATTCCAGAGGACAGGTGCCCCCACAGAGAAGGCTCTTCCCCTGGGGGTCGGCAGTCTACATTGTTTGACTGACAGCACCCTGAGGAGTCCCTCTCTGTGGGAGCGTGTAGGTCAGTGAGAGGCCATCGGTGGCAGAAGGCGGTCCCGTAAGTATCCGGGTCCTAAGCCATGGAACACTTTGAAGATGGTAACCAGAACTTTGAACCACACCCAGAAGACCACTGGAAGCCAGTGCAGCTCGCGCAGGAGAGGTGTCACATGGGAGCATCGAGTCACTCCCATAATCATGATTTATGAGCTTTGTGATCAAACATCCATATGATACCAGATTTTGGCTTCTGCATTTATAGATGGTTTGAAGATAAAAATTGATTGATTTTGTGGGGGGGAGGGGATTCCTCCTCTTTCTAAAAAAGATGCCACATAAGTACTTTGCTTTTACAAATATCGTGTCAAGTAAGCCATTTAGTTTTACTGGATGAGAGTTGAACATTGGAAAAATTGACCTGAGCCATGCTAGCTAGCAAAAAAATGTCTTGCATAAGATTTGAACGCTCTTCCTTCCAACAGTCATGACTGAGTTACCATTAAATCACTCCTGCTGTTGCTTTATTCTTGTATTCCTTCTAAACTGCAGAGCATAGAGACTAATTCAGCCATTACTGCCTTAATTGAAATGAGAATAAGAAGTATCAGTTCTGCAGACAACATTGCTTGATAGCAACTTGGAGAATTGAGGAGCATCTTTTAAAAATGTTAATAGGCAGGTCAAATAGGGTAAGCAAAGAGGGAGCCATAGGAAAGCATTAAGTGGATCATAAAGTTGTTGCTAAGGTCAGTTCAAGTAGTAAGATTTTAAGTAAAGAGTAAGAGAATGAAAATTAGTTAAAGGCAGAGAACAACCCTTTGCTGACAGCAGAATCTAATTGTAAATCGGCACACTATAAAGCAGTTAATTTTAAAAACCATTCAAGTAGGTGTTGTCCTACTTTGTCCAGAGAGGAGTTTGTACACCAGAGTTTCTATAACGTGAGCATTACTGCCATGTCCATCAATCTCCTTTGTGAGATTATAATATGTGGTTCTTTCTAGTTATAATATGTGGTTATTTGAAGTGCTGGTGGATTTTTGCTACTTTTAGCAGATTTGTTGTTGTTTTTACTTTGGAAGGCATGGATTGCTAAACTGATCTTTGCCTCTGAATTTCACTAACCAATCCACTTCTTTTTTCATTAATGAAGTGTGCATATATTGTTGTATTGGATGATTGAAGAGACGGGAGCCAGGCTAGTGCACCAGTTCTTTATTATAATTATATACAAAATCCAGCAACAGGCTGCCTGACAGCTCTCCTTATATAGAGAGGTGCCAGGCATTCTCACCAATCAGGTTTGAGTTTTTTCCCGCTCCTTTTTTCTCTCCAATTTCTAATACATATTATATCAGGATTCTCTCTAAATGATTTCTCACTCAGTAGAGATTCTCTAAAAAGTAAAAATCATGCATTAAAAAACTGTATTCATTCATTCAATTTACTCAATAGGGCTCACAAAATTTTGAAAATTTAGTGCAAAATATTAAAAGGTAAATACTGTGGATACCGTATGAGAGCCAATGTGGCATTGTGGTTAAGGTGCTGGATTAAAAACATGAAACCAAGTTCTAGTCTCCCCTAAGGCATGGAAGCCAGTGACTTTGTATATTTGGTTTATTTATTCCTTTGGGGCCATTCTCCCTCTTTCAGCCCTAGACCAGGAAGTCGAAAATCTTCTGCCTACCAACTGATCCTGGATCATCATGATAGATTACACTTGTTAACCTTCAGAAAAGAAGTCTTCATTTGCAATGGACTGTTTTGGATTAATGATTACAGTAACAATTACAACCATGAATTCTGAAATCAGTGGTTAAACACCAGGTGCTTAGAGGACATATGCAAGTTTCTATAACATAGCAGCACTGCCTTAGTTTCTTCTGACAATTGGGAAATCCTTAGAAGACCCTTTTTTGAAGATCTTAACAGGAAAGAGACTGCTTTAAATAGTTAAGTCTATTAGAATTTTAAGTGTTCTTATATCACCATTATTTTTTTACTTAAAAATTGTACAAAAAGCAGTTGAAGGCCAAATGCATTAATTTTTACTAATTTGCAATTAGTTAAAAAAAATCTATATAATTCAAAAGAAATTTTAAAAAGGAAAAATTACATACAATTTCAATTTCTCTGTTTTCCTACAACATCTAAAACACTAGAATTGCCTTTAGTTAATTTTTGAACAACTATTTAAACTGAGACTATACTGAACGATATTGTCCATTTTTCTCTATAGACAAGTTTCTCTATAGACGTTCAGGACGCAATACAGAAAATAGGATTAGAATATTGCCAAACGTGCTTCCAAAGTCAATCCTAGCAGATGGTCAGCAGCATACAATGACTGGTGGTATCAAAAATCCAAGAGGGCTAGGCCAGCTCCATATCTGGCTTTTGATGAAGATAGTTCACCAAGAGTACCAAAGCTGTCTCAGTACTGTATTCTGCCCAGTATTGGGCCTAGATAATTATCCAGGCACACCTGGAGCAGCAGTGCTACCTCCTGTTAGCTATTTTAATTTTATTTTAATCAACTAGCAGGGGCGAGCCGAATAAGCACACGGTAGCCATAATTCTCCACACACTCTCCCTATATTCTTCAGATCTACAGTTTGGAAAGAATCCAAGATAACAGGATAAGCAGCTGCCAAAATTACCTCCTTTTGACTTGCTCTATCCCTGAAGTCCCAGTTGAGATATACCTAATTAATTTTCTCTGGAAAGAATGATGAAAATTATTTACTAGGAGTTACTGAGTATTCTGGCTCCTCCTACTCCTAAATCTTGCTAAAGAGGATGTCTCACAGTATGGAAAAGCAATGAAAACAAGAAGTAAATACCGGTACCCCTTGCTGCTTCAGTTGTTATAGGTTAGGCCTCCAGTTGGACCACGCTCTGCTTAGCTTGATGAATAAGATTTCCTGTACTTGTATTGTACACCATTTCTTTACTTTGCTTTTTAGTATACCACAAGGGTAATTAAACTTTGCAAAAGGAAATGAAACACCAAGGCGTAATAATGTCAATTCCCAGGGCCAGAGTTTTAACAAACAATTTAGAAAAGTTCTAAGCATATTTATATGACAATCCAGATCTATCTATTGTCTACTCTGAATTATTTATTTAATCCATATAAAAGTTTACATCAGCCACCTTTCTAGATTAAGATAGTGATGATAATGGAGTCATAAAGTGCCTTTGCGTTAAGTTTGCTAACTCCACACAAATGCAGTCCAATTGCAGCTCCAAACATACAGTAGACTAGTATACACTGTGCTATATACATGGGGACAGATATCAATTTGGAAATGTCCATAATTTCAAAGGAGTATATAAAATGCTGAGCTTTTGGGAAAGGGGAATCTCACCATGATTATCTTTGTATTATTTATAGTTCTTAGTATTTATTTGGTCCAGAATGGTTATTAGAGAAATGATGATATATTGCTTGTATTTCCTGGCTCTGCCTTCTTAAGTTTCTATTTAAACTGAAAATATATATTATAGCTCTGTATATAGTACCCTTCCTTGTCAATGCAAATTACTTATAGTTTGTTATTTTATGATAGTTGGACTGAGGATCTTTCCATGATGAAGAGTGGTGGGAAATCCAGAACAAACAAGGAAATTGTTCACTCAATACTTTACTAAATTAAGGAGTTTGTTTCCATGAAATGAGATGAGCCTTGTCATCCTTGTAAGGAATTATGCAAAATCTATAAAAGAAAAGGTTATTAATCACAATTGGTCATTTATGACTCAATATAATATTGAGTGTGGTGAATACCAGTTGCTCAGATCATGAGCAAGCAAATAAGAACAATTGCTTTTATGTATGTTCTGCTGATGTACTTCTCAGATACATCTGTCTCTCCATTGTGGGAAGCCAGATCAGAGGCACTCTCATAAGAAAAGTCTCAAGATGTGCCTATGGGATACATTTTCATATACTACTCAGAAAAAGCTTTGGGTCATAACTAACATTAACACAGGTAGTCCTTGACTTAATGTACATCCGTGGTGGAATTCAGCTGGTTCGGGAAAACCAGTAATTAAATTGCTGGCTGGCTCCACCCTGCCCCTTCCAGGAGTCTCCATGCATCCCATTTTGGCTCCCAGGTAAGTGCAGGGAAACCTCCTAGGCCCAAAACTGGATGGGGGAGGGGCGGTGCTCCCCTGCAGCCTGTTTTCACTCCCAGGAGGCTTTAGGGAGGCCTACTAGGCCCAAAATGAGGTGCGGGGATGGCGGCACGTCTCCTCCTGCTGTGACCCGTTTTTGCTCTCAGTGGGGCATATGAGGCCGAGTGCTGCCTGTCACACCACTGGCCACACCCACCATGGCCATACCCACCCAGCCAATCATTAGGGCAGAGAACCGGTTGTTAAATTATTTGAATCTCCCCATTGCTGTACATACATTCACTTAGTGACCGCTTGAAGTTACAGTGGCACTAAAAAGTGACTTGTGACTGGTCCTCACACCTACAACTATCATAGCATTCCCACAGTCACCTGATTAAGATTCAAACCTTGGCAACTGGCATGTATTTATGACAGTTGCCGCATCCTGGGGTCATGTGATCACTGTTTGCAACATTCCCAGCCAGCTTCTGACAAGCACAGTCAATGGAAGAAGCTAGGTTTGCTTAATGACATGATTCACTACAGTAATTACAGTAATTTAACTTAACAACCATGGCAGAAAAAGCCATAAAATTGGGTGTGACTCATTTCACAACCACCTTGCTTAGCAATAGAAATTTTGTACCCAATTGTGATAGGTCAAGGAGTACTTGTATCATTTTTATCCTTGTATCATTGCTACTGTTGTGTTCTGCAGTACTAGGCTGATTCAGTTGGATTTGTTCGAGACATGACTAGTCCCTCATTTCTAGCACATCTCCCTGACAACCTCAAACTCCTAGTTTCCCATTTCACCTAATCCATTACTCTCTTTTTTCCAGACCATGCAATATTCCCTTAATTTAGTACAAGAAGTTCTGCCAAAATTAGCATCACATTGTCCTGTTTAACAAGGTTGCTCTTGATAGAAGGAATGAAGGATGCCCTTATCATCCTCTCGCTGTTGACCTCTCAAATTTGATTTGGGTTTTGGAATACAGTATATGTAGGTGTAATTGGCTCTAGGAAATAATGGAGGTATTAATTACGGACAAAGGCTGCCTATTATAGTCAAGTACAATCAATGCTTGTGTGATCAATTTTTACTATATTACATGCAGACTTTCCATCCTCCTTTTGCACATTGTTCTTCTAGTTCGAAAACCAATTTTTACTTTTAATAAAAAATACCTTTGTTATGAGTCTGTATCTGTATATATCCAACATACCTGGGACTGTGTACAAGCACACACGGGAACACCACAAAAATATCATCTACCCAAATGGAGATGGACGTTGGAAGGAATCTTATAGCTCATGTAGTCCAATTCCTGTTCAATTTGGGAATTCAGTAAACATTTTTCTGACAGGAAATCACCCAGCCCTCCCAACTACTGGGTGTCCTTGAATGTTTTAGATAGATTGTTTGACTGCTAAACAGCTTTTTATTGTGAGGGAATTTCTTCTAATATTCAGACTTAATATCATTTGTTTCCATTTCAGTTCAACATTTTTTCTGCTGCTTTCAGTTCAACATGGAATAGGTCTTCTCCCTCTTGGTCTAGGTCTTACATTTATAGATGGTAATCAGTCTCTCTTTTCCAAGATAAGCATGTCTGGTCCTTCTAAGAGTGTCCAGGTCTCATATCATCCTATTAGGTCTCCTCTGAATTCACTTCAGCTTCTCTGCATCCCTTGTCTTAGCATCAGAATACTGAAGAATTATTATATCCTGATTCTGGATGCAATGGCTCAGTTAACACAGCCCAAGTTAGTGTAGTCCTTCGTAGCTGCTATATCACACTACTACTACTAGATCATTTTCACATGTGGTGACATCAAGACAGACTTCTTCAAGTCCGTAGCTACGTATTTCATTTTCCTGCCTGATGCAAGACTTTATACTAGCCACACTTGAACATCTTGCTGAATTTGTCTCGATTGTCACTATAATTTTAATTGTGATTTTGTTCTATGAGATATGTGTCTCTAGCTTGATGTCATCTGTACAGTAAATTGAATAAGTATCTATTCTGCTCTATTCTTTAGGGCATTTGTAAATTGTTGCACAGTATGGGGCCAAGCAGAGAGCCCTGGGAAATTCCCACTTGGTATTTTCCTCTAGAACAATACAAATCTATTTAAGGGTGATTTTTTTTTTTAGCCTGTGATTTTTTCAGCCAATTGAAAATTCACCAAAGTGTAGTACTGTTAAGTATACATTTATCTGTCTTGTCCAGAGGAATATAATGAGAAGCCTTGTTCACAGTGTGCTCTATTAGTTTACCAGAGTAATCACTCTGTCATTAATAAAAGATAAATTTAATCTGAAATGACTTGTTGACAATCCCATGCTGGCTCCTAATAATGGTAGCATTATTTTCTAAAAATTCCGCAGACATAGTGCTTGACAGTCTGTTCTAATGGCTTATTCCTCTGCCCTTCTCTGATACCAAGTTGGTCTTTCTCCAACTTTCTGGCACCTTACCGATTCTGTAGGAATTTGTAAAGATTACAGTAACGGGTTTTATCATTCCTGCCAGTTCATTTTCACCTAGAAATATAACTCAAATGACTCTGCAGTCTTGAATTTCTTCAAGATGAGTTCTTAATATACTTTGCACTCTTCAGTTATGTTCTTCCTGCGCTTTCTTCAGTTATATCAGAAACAGCTGTTTCCCTCTTCTGATGGAAGACAGATGCAAAGAAAGTGTTATATGGTTCTGTATTCTTCCTATTTTCCTTCATTACTCCAACATCTTCCCCATGTAAGAGACCGCTAGCCATCTTCTGTTAGGAACATATTCTAAACTTCCCTTCCCATCATGCTTTGCATTCCACCTAAGCCCTATCTCCTTCTGAGTCTTAGCTTGAATGGAATAGAAAATTGATAATTCCATTGTTCAAGTTTAAGCCATCAGTTTTTCATTATCTTTACTTAACAGCCCCATTTCCTTTTCTTAAAATATTTCCTTTATGTTTTTCATCTTGTTGAACAGGCTTTTGTTCATCCCTTGATGTTGTTAGTTGCGGTCATGTCCGACCCATCGCGACCCCATGGACAACTTTCTTCCAGGCCTTCCTGTCCTCTACCATCCCCCCGGAGACCATTTAAGCTCATGCCGATTGCTCCAGTGACTCCATCCAGCCACCTCATTTTCTGCCGTCCCCTTCTTCTTTTGCCCTCAACTGTTCCCAGCATTAGGCTCTTCTCCAGTGAGTCCTTCCTTCTCATTAAGTGACCAAAGTATTTCAGTTTCAGGATCTGGCCTTCTAAACAGCAGTCAGGGTTGATCTCCTCTAGGACTGACTGGTTTGTTCACCTTGCAGTCCAAGGGACTCATTCATCCTTATTCAGTTCTTAAAGCTTTTCTCCTTTTCAAGGAGCTTATTTGTCCCTGTCGTGTTTAGTATTGTGTGCTTTTTCTGGATTATCTGTACCTCTTTGACCCAAAGGTGCTTTTTAAAAAGGCAACTGGACTTTCTTTGTCTTTTGTTGAAGACGTTTTGCTTCCTATCCAAGAAGCTTCTTCAGTTCTGACTGAATGGTAGAGAATGGAAGGAATATAATAATGGAAGAAACATAAATCCTTCCATTTCTCCACCATTCAGTCAGGACTGAAGAAGCTTCTTGGATGAGAAGCAAGATGTCTTCAAGACATCTTCAAGAAAAAAACAAAGAAAGTCCCCTTTTGAAAATGCACCTTTGGGGCAACATGACTTGGATGACCAAGAATCTCCCTAAACAAGTACCTCTGTGACTTTTTTTGGATTTCAAGCTATGCTATGGTGACCAACTTTTTTTGAGTTCTTTAAAATCTGTCTTCCTGATGTCCATGACACGTGATTGCCTTCTCTAGATCCCCTAGTTAACCTTGTACTCCATCTGGACATGATTGCTCTCCTCTTGGAGAGCACTTTTGCTCTATCCATAATTCCTTCCTATTGGTCAAGATTAGGTCTAGGATAGTTGACCCCTTGTTTCTTTTTACACGCTCTGAAAAATGAGCTGTCAGTAAGAGAAAGAAGAAATCTCTGGATACTTCCACTTGTAGCTGAGTTAGTTTTCTAGCAAATAGCAGGCTAATGGAAGTCTCCCATTGCTACTCTAAGCTGCCTTCTTGAAGAATTGGTAAGTTGGTTTAGGAAAGCATTGTTCATATCTTCTCCCTGTGGTCAACTTTGCTTAAATTCCCACAATGATACTCTATTTGTTACTCCTTTAGATTTTTTTCCAAATAATTTCAGTGGATTTCTGTATGTTGTTCGAGATGTTTCACGCAGGTGAAAATTAGAAAATTAAAAGGGCACCACATCAGGGAAGACAGTATTAAGACAAAACCTACTTTTTGTGCACAGAATTTCAGGTGGAATGTAAGAACAAATACATAGTTTATGTAATGCCTGCAGCTTTTGTTTAAAAAAGAAAGAGCACTGTCTTCTGGTTGTGGAGCTTTTTTTTTTTTTTAATCCTTGCAAATCTTTTTTTTAAAGAGTTTATGACCCTTGTTCCCATTGCTTTCAATAATGCCTTTTTATTTCTCTGTTCATACTGATTGCATCATTATTTGTTAACCAAACCAAGAATTCAAGCATTGTTTTGAAAATAAAGCACGGCTAATGCATGTATTGAGGGGTACATAAATTTGCTTATGGGTTTTAGTGATTTGGCCGAATTTATTTTGAGCAAAGAATGTAATTTAATTGGCAGAAAAATCCTGAGCTCGGGTATGGAAGCTGAAGAATTATGCCATTGGCTTGAAGAATATCACAGCTGTAAAATCTTTTGTGAGCCATTATGTCTTTAAGGAAGCAAAAATAGCCACGGAGATTAATTTCATGATCTGTGAGATTTTACTATGTATATTTGATAGAGGCAGACCATTGCAATAAAACAATGGCAAGGTCTGAAGACATTCTATCTTGGAGGTATTCCAGAAAAAATCTTGTTCTGGAAATGCCCGTTTTTATGTCACAGGTATTGAGGAATTCCAGATTCACTCATACCTCAATCAAGAGTTTAATTTTTATCCTAACTAAAACATAGAGAGGGGGTGTCAACGTTTTTTTGGCCCATCTGTGTTTCAACTCTTGGCAGTGAAGTTGTTGTGATCACACTTTGCCTGTCATTACCTCCTTAATTATTGTGAGGGAAAAGAGAGATATAAAGGGCACACATCAAGCACAAGAGAGGGATTTTAACTTTTCAGTACAAAGATAACCTGCAAATGGAAAAATGGAATTATAACATGCCAACAGTACCAAACAGGAGGTGCTGGATTGTAATATTCATGTTAACAGAACTTACTTTATTCACAATTCATTATTACAGTCAACTCAGCATGCTCCCTCCCTCCAAGTTTCATTTTAGGTTATTTTCAAGGTAAATAAGGATAATTTAGATTGCTATACTATATACTATTGCTATATAGTAAAGTATAAAATGGTGTTTTATACAAGAAAAACAAAGAAGTTGTTTATAGATTTGTTCTGGCAGAATTCTGAAATAAAAATAATAAGGAGTAAATGAATAAGGAGACAAGCCTTTCCCAGTTATACAATGTATTGTAGAATGCAAAATGGTTGAAAAAAAAATTAAATTGCAAGAAAGAAAAAAATACAGCATGATTCATGCAAATACAAATATATTCTCAGAGCTGGGGGACAGCCCTTATGGCAGCGTGAATAACATTCTGACCCAATTAGCAGGTCTAATAAGTTCCCTGTCACTTTATTTATTTATTCATCATATTTGTAGGTGCACCCATCTCACAAAATGTGAAATGTGATACATATAATTCTGAAAACATCTTTCCCCGTTTTTATATTTCCAAGAAAGTATCATGGAGATTCTGAAAGTTGTTTGTATTACTCTCTTCAGCCCTAATAAAGATATTCAATTGTCAATTTTGGATTTTTTCCCCATGGAAAAAGACAAGTACTTACTATGTCAAATGTAACATCAGCAATTCTTAAAATCAATATGACAACTTTGTGTTTGCATGTCTTAACTAGAAAATAATATTTGTTACTGCAGATGGTAAGGAAGGGATATGTGCTCTCTCTCTCTCTTTTTCCCTTCCTAACTTGTTGTGCATGACCCCCCAACTAATTTGTTGCATTGTAAGTACAACTCCTCTTGTGGATTTAAGTTGCTATTTTATTACTTTTATGAAAACTTAAAGCCATCATGCTTTATTGCTCATTTACTTCTGTTAATGAACAAGTACCCATTAAAAAAAGAGTGACAGTGTGGGTAGGGGAAGGAAAATAGGGAATGTGTGTTGTTTCATTGCTTTCAGAGCTTTTCATAACTAGCCGAGCTTGCTGAGATCATGTATATCAGATGTTTTGTGCTATTGCTTCTACTAATACAGCACCACCACTCTGCTATGCTTGTTATGAGCAGTTGTAATAAGACAGCTTGTTTAGGACAAGGCAAGCTTTAGAGCTTATCAGCTATTGTGCGTTTTTGGAAGCTGAGCACCCTTCTCAAGGAAAAAGATGCTGTGTGATTCCCCCTTTAACTTCATGAAGCAGGCAAAGGCCGTTCTTTATTTTGATCAGTGAAAGTTTGAGACAGTGGTTTTGCATAAAGCCGCTTATGATATCTGCCATAAATAGAACACTGGTTTGCATCTTCATATCACAGTTAAGACCAACTTTGGTTAAAATACAGCCCTCTTCCTCATGTTTCTTTATTCATTTGTTATATGTAGAACCTCCGAAAGAAGCATATTTTGAGATAATTTGAATGGAATGGAGAAACAAGCCGTTGTTGAGGAAAATAATTTATTTCCTTCCTTCCTTCCTTCCTTCCTTCCTTCCTTCCTTCCTTCCTTCCTTCCTTCCTTCCCCCACATATACCCCTAATGAAAACAAAGAATTAGGGCCAATTCAAATTCCTCATAGAAGCAACTAGGTCAGTCAGTTTAGCTTGCAACACTTCAGACACGATGCCTTTTGCCTTCTATTTCAAACAAACTGCCACTAAAAAATCCAGAATTGCTTTTTTCCAGTTAATGATCTTAAATCTCACATTTCCCAACTGTGGTTTAGAAAGATTGGGGAATAAAAACGGTCCTGCCTTGAAGTGCCTCAAGAACATGGTGCACGCATTGTGCAGAGAGAATTGGTTGTTCGAGAGACCTAAAGTAAATACATGCCTATTTACACACAAACACACACAAAAACACTGACAACACATGGGAGGTTACTACCCTGTATAATGGCGTCCTTTCTGTAACAACTATGTTGCTGAAAGCAGCTGCTTTTGTATGGATAGAGATAATCTCCCACTTTTTACTTTGTGTTAATGATATTAAAATGAATTTGCAGAAGTGCTTCTCAGTGCAGTGGGTTCCTGTTATAACTGATAAATGTAAATTCAAATTATTATGAACATGTCACAGAGGACAAAAATAACTACTGTTGTTTTGTGACATAAATCGGAGCTTTTCCCCTAACGCTGCTGGCAATTTAACAGTTTCTGACCAAGTAGAGCTGGTACATTAAAACCATGGAATGCTAGCTAGGACAAAAGGAAGGAGAAGGGCCAAAGGGAAATAATTTACCTAATTAGTAACAAGGGACACGTATAAAAATCAAGATACTTTATAATTCAGATGCAAGAGAATGAGACTTAGGGAATATTCTAAGATATGACATTAGCAGACATTACAGAAAACAATCAATTTTTTTCTGGATAAATGGAATGGATTTCAGAAGTTAATAACAATGACCAACTCCCAAACAATATTGCTTTCCACTTCATGCCTCCTCTCCAGTCACTTTTTTAGAGCAGCTTTTTTGGCTCAGCTTTGAACTCAGAGACCTATAGAGAGGTGAACCTCTGAAGTGTCTCATTTGGGACAGGAGTCAGGCTTGGTCTGAATCTCATACTCATGCCTTAGGAGAGTTCAGATTCTGAGGAGAAAGTTGGACATTTAGAAGAAGATTGTCTTGCAGCTATCCTTTATTTGGGTTCTGAATCTCACGTCTTAAGGTAAATACACTTCTTAAGGAAGGGCTCACTGAAAATTCCCTAGAAGTACAACTGCTTTGTCCAATCTGAAATACTACTTTTTTTTTTAAAAAAAAATTGAATTGTCCTCAAATTATCAAACCATTGCCAATTGGGTCTTGTGTTTTCATGTGATGTGCATGGCCATTAAGCAAATCTCTGTATCGAGTACAAATGTGCAATCCATTGACAGTAATAACCGTTGGTAACAGCTGGTGAATAACCTTGATTGAAGATAATATTTTCATTTGTGCATACTTATTTTTAAGAAATACGAGTACAAATGTGTAATCCATATTCTATATACAGTACTATTCAGGAGATAAACAGTACTTGCCCTATGCTTTTAATATCCACAAAAGCTGTATTAATGAAACATGGGACATAAATCTGTTTAATTTTCATTTATTATTCATATTTTGCCATCAGTATAAAACACTTTTTGGAATAATGAAATGAAAAATCTTTGCCCTGAAACACTTATTTCACAAGAGGAAGGTGGGTGTTTGCCTTGGAGGGGTTCACTTTAGTTTTAGTTACCTGTTTAAAAAAATATGGAAACTGAATAGTGTGTTAGCAGCCCAAATGATACAGCTTCTTTCCTGCCTATGTTCAGATGTTTCCTGAGTATAAGTATGGAACTGAGGCACCAAGTAGACTACAACTGTAGCTAAATAGAAATATTTCTCTGCTCGAGTCCCTATAGATCAGATGTCCTGCTCAAATTTAGCAATTTATTTTCTGCTTCATGATTAGACATACTATATGACCCAATTCCATTGCTAAATTTCAGGGACAGACGGTAACATTTATAGCCATATGTAGAAAGTACAAAAGATCAAGTTTTCCTGTAGGGCTGTTTGCTGTGCTCAGATTTAGCCAGGAGGAATCTAGCAATTAGTCCCAGGCAAATCGTTTTGGCAATTCCTGTTTAGGGATGGAGATAGGATGCTTGTTGGATAGAATTTTAAAATCTAATGGTATGTAAGTATACAAGGTGAGGGATTTTTAAAAAATTCGTGTCATTTCTTGAGAATTGTACAGTGCAAGTACTGTATTGAAAATGTTAAAAGAAGCTTTATCCTCTGTTATAATGTAGTTGGTTTTTTTCTATATGTTCCTGGCTTTAAATTTACTGTGACAAATATGCTGATGTTGATCAGATATCATTAATAGCTTCTATATTTTCTGTGGTCCTATCAAGATAGATTGCACTGTAAGGAATCTGCAATGCCTATGAAAATACAGTTTTTAAATAATAAATTAGTCTGCGGATGAACTCAAACCTGGTCCTTGAGTTGATATCTGCAGAAAACCAAATACACATAGTCCTCAGTTAACAGTTGTCCTGTTAAGCAGCCATTCAATTCATGACAGTGCTGAACAAGTAGGTTTACAATCAGCCGTTGAACTTACGATAATTAAAGCATCCTCATATAGCTATATAATTGCAAGTTGGGTATCTGGCAACCAGCACATATATATGATAGCCGCAGTGTCTCACAATCATGCCATTGCCTTCATAGCCAGCTTCCAACAATGTCAGAGGGAAGCAGACTGTAAAACGCAAGTCCCAATCACGGGATGTCACACTTAATGACTGCAGATTATTCTCTTAATGATTGCAGTGGAAGCTGTGTCATAAGACAACAGGTATGGTCACATGATGTTTCACTTAACGACTGCTTAGTGATGGAATTGCTGGCTCAATTGCTGTCATTAAGTGGCAACTACCAGTACAGCCTTCCTAAACTGCTTATCTGAATCAGAGTCTTCTCCCTACTATTGAATTTTGGTACTTCGGTCCCATAGGCCCAGAGTGGTATGACAATAGCTTTCTTTGTTTCAGCAAATTTGATATGATACTAGACAAGAGAACTGTGAGCCAATTGTTCTTTCAATATTACATTTAATGAATGGATGGGCTGGAATTTGAGTCAGATTTGGAGCAATAGGAGAACAAAATGGAAAGAGAAGAGAAAACGTCTGAATTTAACCATTAGTAAATGCATCTCCAAACTGTTATCCATGCACTTTAGTACCCTGTCCTGGCTTGACTTTTTTCTTTTATTCACATTTTGTATGCACAGACGTGCATAACTACATTGAAAAACAGGACAGAAGGCAATTCTGATGTTTCCTGGCACTCAAATAATAATTTTTTTTTACTGACACTTTCCTGAACGTTTGTGTTTTGTCCATGAACAAAGACATAGGCTCAATGGATTGAACAATAAATAGTCAAGAGAAAGATCAATTCCAGTATTATTTGCAAACAAGATCGGTTGATTCATGATCTCAAAAATTGGGGGAAATTTGAAATAAACCTTACAAGTAACATTGTAAATTACATATATTTCATGTATACAGTCTTTGAGAATATCTGTTCAATAAGTGGAATTTCTAGAATAGGCTGCTTTTAATGAATTAACAATATTAAGAGACAAAATATTAGATATCCACGGTGTGAGCTTTTTAAATAGTTAAGTATTTGAAAAAAAGTAAATTCACTGGATGGGAGGACATACTGTAGCTAAAAGGATTTAATGGGCCATATTCTTGTTTTGTACACTAAATTCTGAGATTTGGACTCAGATTCCTACAAAGAGAAGATGTCTTCACATGTAATTTGAAATAAACATTAAAAAGTGATTATTGGTTGTTGCATTTATTTGTTGGCTATACCCCATGATTTAGTCTTTTACATGTCCAATGTCACACTTGATTCTGTACTTGATTTTCCTATTCTTGCTGTATCATTAAAATACTCTGATGTAACTTGCTGTATTTTCTCTTCCTCAGGTCCAGGCCAATGTAGAGAAGTCTTTGACACTCTTTGGGCAGCTCTTGAACAAAAAGCACTTCCTGTTAACTTTTATTCGAACCTTAGAGGCTCAACGCAGCTTCTCCATGCGCGACCGGGGTAATGTGGCCTCTTTAATCATGACAGCCCTACAGGGTGAGATGGAATATGCCACTGGAGTGCTGAAACAGCTTCTCTCAGATCTGATTGAAAAGAATTTGGAGAGCAAGAACCATCCCAAATTGCTCTTGAGGAGGTGAGCATTTGTATAGGATCCTCTTAGTAAAAGGATTTGTGTGGATTATCCTTGAAGTCAGGGTATTTTGTGTTTTTCAACAATTCTGACCATATATTTAGCATCAAAATAATAGATTGTCACCCATAAATAGTTATTTTCATATCTGAGTATTTCTCAAAAACAGAGTGATTGCTATTAGATGGAATATTCATCAAACTGAGCAAGTAGGGGAGACTTTTTTGGCCTTTATTATTTTAATTATGAATTTGAACATTTATGAATGTGGTAAAAACTTAGAAGCTAGAATATTTTCATATCTTTTCAAGTCAAATATCAAAACAAGGTGACAAACAGATTGGAGGAAATGTTTGTTTCAGTAGACAGAGATATCAGATTTCTGTTAAATGTGAGAACAGACACTTGAGTGTGTCAACATCTCTTTTAAATGAGACTTTAATGTAGACGTCTTCATTATGCACCATTTTCAACATCTACTCTGTGTTAACATTCTTTGCAGAATAATTGTATGCTTTATTAAAGTTTCTGTGTGGGGGACGGGTGTAACCATGAAAATGTGATTTAAAAAAATAAAAGAGAAAAAAAAGTTTTAAAAGACCTTGGAAATGACCATGCAAATGATTGTACAGCATTGAAAGGACCAATGTATGCTTGATTTGCAAAAGTGGCTTACTGCTGTGTTTTATTTGTTAGCATTTGAGTTTTTTTTTAAACTCAACAGAAGGCAAACAAAAGGAATAGAGGATTTTGCAATTTGCTCTCTTTTTCTTCCTTCTTTCAACTTATTTCCTTCCTTTCTACAATTTCCTTTCTTGCGGGTTACCACTACTGTGCCACGTACCATGTTTCCTCAAAAATAAAACCCTGTCTTATATTTTTTTGAACCCCAAGATAAGCACTTGCCCTTATTTTTGGGGAGGTCTTATTATTTTGGGGCACGTGGAACAAGACGGGGCTCGTCTTGCCATATTACCTGATTTCCAGCTCTGTCTCCCTGATCCTAACCAGAGGAAATGGTAGGGACAGGCTGCACATGTCTTTAAATATTTTGGGGGAGGGCTTATTATCTGGGGAGGACTTATTTCCGAGGAAACACGGTAGATACTGTATTTTTACAAAAGTCTCTAAATCCAGGACTGATTAGTTCATCACAAATAACGTCTATTGCAAAGTTACTGTCTTTCAGTGGTATTTGTTTCTGATGGTTGGTAGGGAGCAAGCCATTATTATTTTACAGATCCAAAAGGGAGACATCGTCTTTCTGCATGCAGTGCATCAGGCCTCTCTTTGCCATGTTATTCTTTCCCAATTGTTTCTTCAAGACTGCTTCTTCAACCTCTAAGAAGTGATTGTTTCAGAATAAAATAAACAGATTTTCCTGAGTATTATCTCAGCACAGGCGGGAGATGAGTACATGTCAAGAACGTATTCCATTTCCTTCATGTGTCTGTTCTGCTCCATCAGGTTTTTAAACCTTAGCCAGATAGGTTTACTGAATTATAGCCCAATGCATATTGGGGAAAAAAAAACCTAACTGCAGGATAAAAAAATATTACATGTGTACTAAAATATAGATTTGCTAAGTTCTTTTTTCTTTTTTTCCTTTTTTTTTCTTTTTTGAGCTTTTGATCCACTTTTGCAAAAGTTAATTTCCTTATCCACTTAGGGTTTAGATCAGTTCATAGATGAAATAGTAGTTTTATTTGTTGTACAAAAACATGTTTATAAAAAACATTGTCATGTACATATAATAAGGTAGATTCATGTTCATAAACATGTAGTGGACATATCAAACAGTGGAATTGCCAAACCAATCTTCTCATGTATGCACTTAATTCAAATTCTGAGTGTTTGAAGTCATATGTCAGCTACTTCAAATAGTAATTTAATTGTGGCAATCTGAACTGTCACATATAATCTTTCCGTTAGCTGGATATAGCAGTCTGACATTGCTAAGACAATGCCCATTTTTTGCATGTTTTTACAAGAAGGAAAACAGAAGTTGGGGGTGGATATATGATTACACGTTAGAAGGATTTCTTTTGGAACTTGGTACTGTTTCTTATATTATTAGATTGGGACAAATGATTCTTTGCTACACTTTTATTCAATGGGGAAACCTCAGTGAATTCTGGCTTCTAGATATAATCACATATTATCCTTTCTTAAATCTGTAAACAGTATATGCCTCCTAAAGATAATGTATAAAGTAAGCCCACATTGTGAATACTGTCAACTTCATTATCAGCTTATCCCTAAAGAGGCTCTGAACATTTTACTTCTGGTATGTATGTATGTATGTATGTATGTATGTATGTATGTATGTATGCATGTATACGTGTGTCAATATCAATAAATTCTAGAACTGAAAAATAGATTCAAGATCACAAGATAACAGAGAAAGAGAAAGTTAGTTTTGAAGAAGAGACAGCAAATGTAAAACTATTATTGTTGTGTGCTGCCCAGAGTCACTTTTGGTGACTCTAGATCTATAAACTAGGCAACGTTGATAGATAAATAAATAATGTGGTCTCTATGTGTGTATGTATTAGTATCATTCATAAGGTTTATTTCCCCAGTCCTGATCTTATAGTCTTTCCCTGTATCACTTCCTGCATCGGAAATGAAAGTTTTATTCTAGAACTTTCTTCCTCTAAGCTATTCTCAAACCAGACTTTGCCTTTACACTAAGCCTTAACATGCATGTTCTATGAAATCTGTATTATAAAATGTAGTCCTATGGACATATTTCAATCTAATAATTAAGCCTTGACCACAGAAAGCCATCTTAGAACAGTGGCAGAAATCTGAATATTGTTATTTTTACTCAGAGCCAAGTTTATTACAACAATTGGATTTACAAAACTATCTGAGTTATTTCAGACTTCTCTCCCCCCCCCCTTTTTTTTAAGGGACACACATTTTTTCCACACTAGCATTTTTATCATGCTGAATGCAAGCTGTCATTCTTTATCTTATAACCAGGCTGCATACCAGAAGGGAAGGAGAGGGATTTATTTAGAATATCTACTAGTTGGGAAGTAGAAATTAGGTCATTTGTGTTTAAATTTGAATCCAACAATTTCCACTCCTACCCTTGTCACAACTTACCAGGCCTATTTTTGTGAGGAAAGCAAAAGAGGGATACAATGGGCAGAAAGCCAAAGTGTGGAGACATTGTCTTCATTTGGTCAAGGCAGAAGGCGGTCAGGAAATAACATTTTCTATGGTCTTGTTCTGTTCAGAACAATCTGCGCTACTTAACTGCTCCTTTCTGCCTGATGCTCCTTTGTGTTATGTAGACTACTCAGAATCCATGTAGCTTCTAGACTTAGAGAATTGGAATTTAGATTGTGGTGATTTTGTTATTTTTCAATAACACTCTTTCCCCATTTCCTTATAGCAATGAAAAAGCTGTTACCTTCTTGAGGTCATTAGTGTTGCTTGTGCTTTTGTGATCATTTGAATATGAAATAGCTGATCTGATGATTAATAGATGGAGCAGTCAAAAAAAGTATTAAAAAAACAATTTCAATCAGAACCACCTGCATTTTTTCATGCTGAATAAATGTGCATAGTTTAAATGTTTGATAAATATGTTAATCTTAATGTTTACAACAGACATATTCATATCTCTGTTGTAAACACTTAAGCTTCTTAACTCACTTAATGCCATATGAGCTTTTTAACCCACATGTCCTTTTGGATGTCTCACTTTAATATATTTTTTCCCAGTGGTAAAGGGCAAGAACCAGAAGAGAAAGAGTTTCCCTATCTGGGATTTGCAAATTGATTTAAGTCTTTTGATTGTTTCTAAGAAACAAAGATGGATTTTGAGAACTGGAGGAATCTACCCATCCTTCATTACTGTTTCATATTCATACTTTGCCCTCAGTGATTAGTGTTGTATTCTGGGTGGAGGTTTCCTCTTAGTGACCATTGGGTAGACCATCGCATGATATTTAATGTAAGTGGTTGCTGTCTTGTTAATAGCATTTAACATTAATACCCTTATTTGTGGCTTTTACAGAGTTCTTTCCAACATAAATACTTCACTGCTATACAAGTTTTAAATTTGTTCAGAATTTGTCTGCATTCTACAATGTAGTGGGTGTAAGTGTGTAGAATTTATAGAAAACTTGTAAATGTGACTTCCTTCATCTCTGCTTTCTATTTCTAATGAATTGATGATAAGATGCCTAAATTGTGTTCTGAATTACAACATTCTGTGGATCCTCTCAAGTACCCTAATATTACTCTGAAAGATTTGATGATGGTAGACTGGAACTTTTTATTCCGAATAGTATGTACCTTATAGAGAGAGGACCCTGTTTCACTGGAATGGACTAAATGGAACCAAACTGGAATTAGTTATTATTAAGATTATCCTTTAATGTTACATAATAACCTCAATATTCCTTTTTGTTTTAAACTTATTGCCTTTCAAAATTTGACTGTTTAAGTCTTTAAGACAAATAACTAAACGTTTTAAGACTTCAAGGGATCACAGACTTCTGAAATTTCCTGTCATCATAGTTACTTTCTATTTTTCTTACAGGACTGAGTCGGTGGCTGAAAAAATGCTGACAAACTGGTTCACATTCCTTCTGTATAAGTTCCTAAAGGTAAGAAAGTTACATTGTGTGAACCACTCTAAGAGTGTCTGGGAGAAGGATGTGACATCCATTTGTCAAAATATTTTATCTGTTGAAGTTTGACAGTATATTTGGCTAAAATACTATGCTGTGAATCAAGAATTCAACCCTCAGATTTCTGAGGGCTGGTACTAAATCCAATTGAGATTTCATTTTCTGCAAAAAGGAATAACAACATTGAGGTGTTTTCCATCCCTTGCTAAAACCTTTTGTTACAAAACCTAATGCTATAAATGTTTAAAATGTTCAATATATTATTTTAAAATCTTTTCTCTTTGTGCAGTCTGAAGGTACTGCTTTGATTTAAAAAACCCTCCATTTTCCACCGTTTTTAATCTTCATTATGAATTGATTGGTGCAAAGTTGTGGATTGTTTTGAATCCATCTGAGGCACTGATGGATATGTTGGATTAAATACACATGGAGAAGAGAGCTAGTGAGAACTTATTTAGGTAAAATACATCATGAATTCAAGAAAAAAGGGATCCCCTGTCAGTCCCCACAAAACCAAAAACGAAACAGTTATTTCTAAGGAGTTTCCATTATTGTTTGTTGCCTTTAGACAGAAAATTTGTCAAACTGAAACAGTTACTTGCATCATTAAAGATACATTCTGAGAAGTTCTACATAGGAATTGTCTTGACTCGCTTCCTTCCAACCAAACTATTTACACTTTGCTATCTCTTGTTTCTCTGGAATGTCTCCCATCCCTCTTGGGAATCCAGACTACATTCCACCACACCAACCTCTCAAGAAACTCTGGAACCAGAGTTATAATAATAATTTACAGGATTCTTATGGTAGTATTGTGGTCCCGCTGATGGATGTTTTTTCTTTTGATAATCACTTAGCATATCATTATTTTTCATTGGTTCAGTTTTCTCTAGCAAAATCAGTTGGCATGAATAAAATGCTGATTCTTTCAGCACAGAGAATGTTTTTAAAATTGCCTGAAGTAAAGCTTTGAACTGCTGTATCGCAAATGAACTTAAAACTTTTGGAGCACATGGTGTGTTAAAGGAATTTTGAGGCACAGAAGGATTCCTAGGTTAATGGCAGCTACAGATCTATAAATCAAAAGTGATGCCTAAATAATAGGGTTTTGCCAGAGTTTTACTCAGTGAGTTGCTATGCCACAGAGTAGAGCTGCTTTTTGAAGAATACCATCCCTTGTTAAAATAAAGGAAGCTTGGCTGCTTTCCAGAACAAGTAGAAAGCTATGCAGATGGCAAGCAATCACAACTGAGAGGAACTTAATACCATTGGTCACAGGCATTCCACTCCTTGCTTCTAGGGACATCCTGTATCCTTGAAAATTTCTACTTTGCTGTAGAATGTATAATGATTTGCAAAGGAATAAGAACAACAAACTTTTGCCTCTCTTTAAAATCTTTTCTGATATTGTTGTTTTAAATTATCCAAATATAACTACACAATTTATTTTATTCTGGCTGTGTTTTTACACAGTATAATATTTGGCAGGAACCAAGTAAGTGACTGACTTGTTTGATCCATGGTGGTGAAGTCATAGAACATAAGTATCTGCATAAAGGATGGATGGAAATTTAGCAAAAAAACAGAAACCTGTTTATATTACATTGGTAGTACAACTACAGCAAATTCTCAGTTATATGTACCATCTGAAGCTGATGCTAAGTTTTACTTCTCCTGTCAGGGCGAAATTGTTTAGCTGATAGATTTGTCACAAGTGTGCTGTTACCATACTTTGTATATTAAATGTAGAAACCATAAATACAGTCATGACTTACAATTTATTACATACTGTGCTTCATCATAGGATTCAAACAAAGGAGAATGAAATATAGTGCAGTCTGGAAAATATGCCTGAAACTGCTTTTGGAATGTTCCAAGAGCTGATCTAGTATTTTTTTTAAAAAAAAAGAATAATGGTACATCTCCATTTCGTTCAAATATATCTTGATCCAAACTCCAGAAATAGGTAAAATGTATTTCCAAGTTGTGAATTTCTCACAGATTTCCCTTGCTTGCTTGCAGTTGTCAAGTTCCAAAATCCAGCTCGCCACCATGGGGCTATCAGTCATGTTGCTGCTACTTGGTTTTATTTTCCTGAGAGCTATAATAAACCAGACAGTTAAAAGAAAGAAACAAAAATCAGATTGGTCAAAAATGGACCAGCTTTCCTAATCCATCACTCGTTGTCATCTTTACACCCTATATACCTCAGGATTTTCAGTAGAAAAGAGTAATGTTTGCAAACAACAGCTCTCATAAACTAATGTCTGGAGAAAAGATTCATGCAATAACAGTGGGGGAGTTTATAGGGACATAATAAAAGTGTGTTACAGGTCTTATGGTATAAAAAAAGAGGAAAAAATAAGAGTGATCTCCCAAGTCTTGCTTCATCTAAAATATTAGGCAAACATGTCTTGCCAGTCAGGTTTCTGATGTATTAAGAAAGAAAAGACCCATCTTCTTTCCTTTCTCTCTCTCTTTTTCCCCCTCTGAGAGGTTTTAGTGGGCGAATATTGCAAATATTTGTCAAATAAGAAGGCATGGTTAAGATGTTTAGAAAAGGCTTTGCAAGCAAGCAGAATGTCAGCAGGTTTTGTTTTATAATCTCTTAGCCCAAACTTGTGCAGGCAAATCAAGCAAGTAAAAATATCTATATTTTCACGTAGACAGCAGATTTTCGTGAAAATGTGTCACTTGGGGGATGCTGACAAAGCTCTGATCTTCGGGGGTGGGGGTGGGGGTCCATATCTTTGATCCAACAATGACTGACAATCAGAACAGCAGTGCCAAGGAAGGCTTTCTAAGGAGCTCTCTGACTTTTCATACAGGATGCCACAAGGCAAATTTGTATTTATATTCTTGCTCGCTGTTCTGTCATCAAATTGGAGGAAAGTATTCACAAAGGTATAACTGTGTGGGTCACATGGGATTATATATTCCCTTGTGACCACTATATTATAACACGTCCAGGCCTGTGAAACAGAGAAAAGCTAGCTTGCCAAAATAATACATTGATTCAATCCCACTGAGAGATGAGAACAACATATTTTTTCTTCACTCCCCCATTTCCCATTTAGCTGTCTCTGCTGCAGAAAAAGGTGGGAATAACCAGCTTCAAGAAATCAGCAAGCTTTGGGACTGGTGGTTTTGTTGAGGCCTCAAGTGCCATTTATCAGCATCCTAATGAGCCATCCTAGGGAAACAGGAAAGCGAAACAGATAAAGAGGAGCATTGAAAAATGCACAATATTAGGTGCCTGATGAGCTAAATCTCATCAATAAGACACTGTGTGAGCATTAGCTATACTGCCTCAGGCCTCTGCATATGCACAGGCATTCACATGCCAAGCTCATATGTCCCACTGATTCCTATAGTTTCACCTCATTCTTCCTTTCTCCACCTATATTGGATTGCAACTCGTCGAGATCCTAGCGAATGTAGCTATTGATTATGTTACTCAGGGACACTAGGTCAGCAGGTGGCTGTTCCATAAAAAAATACACTTAACTGTATTTTGGGGTAGGAATCATCAGGTTCGTGTAGACATCATTATAAACACGATAGCAAGTTGTCCATAGGATTTTTCATTGTTTTATTTTTGTCTTTGGTTCCTTTTCTAGATGAACTGAGCTTGAAACCACAAGCTCATTTTATAAAATGCATCCTATATTGGCTGCAGGAGCATTCCTAATCATTTGACATAATAGAATTTTTAGATCTGTGTCCTTAAAAGATTGAGCAGCAATTTTTTTTATGACCCTAGAGGAAAGTGCTATATACATGAACGCAGTTCCCTCTTCAGTTATGAAGTGTTATTTCTAATGTTGCTGATCAGGACTTGATCCCTGCTGCTTAGAAAAGGGAGAAAGGTTTGAGGTTATTATAAAACATAGCTGATTGCCTAAAGATGTCAGGGTATATGTCCCCCTTTTTAACAAAATGATGGTGGTGGGTGTGTATGTGAAGAAGAAAGAGGGATTTAGAGCTCTAAGGAGCCTGAAGCAGAATTTAGAATTTGAATGGAAGGAAACTCAGTGAATTGTGCTTTAGTGGGTTCCCTTTGGTTTGGTTTATGTTCCTATCAAGGCAGCATATTGTGCTAGGAATGGATTTATTCATTTATTATTTTAGTTTGTTTGTGAAATATACTTAGTTTTTTAAACAGGGCTTTTCCAAGGCTGCCTGTGGTTTAGCTATGCCCAAAATAATTATAAAAAACAATATCTAAAATGACCTAATTGGTACACTGGAAGCTATAGCAGCTTCTGAAACTACTGTCAGTTCTGAATAGTTGAATTTAAGACATTAATCTTTGGAACAGAAAGCCAGGACCAGTTTTGCCATTCATGAACAGAACTTAAAGGCCTCCAGGGAAGTCTGATATGGACAGGGTTAGTAGGTATGCACTACATTCTGGTAACTATCCTGTTTAGTCTGTATATCTTTCATTAGAACAGACAAAGCAATTCTGTTTTTTGATGTTGGAAAACTAATCAAAATAGCCAAATGCCAAAACGGGTTATCTGGAGTCATTGGGAGGTAACTATCCATGAATAACAAAGAGCTGGCTAATACATTATTCGGCATAAGACTGAATTGCTGAAAGCCAATCACATTGGGTTTCTAGATAGATACAATGGCCTGATTTTATATGGCTTAATCCCTGTTAGTTTGAAACTCCACTCTGCTTTTTAGTAAGCCTGTGTCAAATTCTGCCACTTCCCATTGCAAATAAATATTAAATCTACTATTTTTTTTTCAAAAAAAAAAAATCTTCCACTGTTGCTTGATGAGGATAGATATATAAATATGGTTCAGAGTCAGAAAGCCCGAGATCATCAGTTAGCAAATATAAAGTAATTAACAGGTTAATCCAGAGCTTTAAGAACTGCAGAACTTTTCTTTTTATTGTCCATTGCACGATACATACTATCTCTCAAACCTCTCTAGAATAAGAATGGCAAATGGGTTAGTCCCCAGAGGTGCTTTTGAACAAGCAATCCACTGCTCTTATGAGCACTTTAAACAGCCCTGATGAAAAGGCAGGCACAAGCAGCCCCAAAGCAATGCATGGCTTGTCAGCTGACTGCAAGTGGTAGAAAACGATATGCCAGGCAAACACAATAGACAAACGAGATGTGACCAAGGAGCCATCTTCAATTTATCCTCTGCCTAGACTTGCATTTTTGTGGCTGAGCGGTTTGCAGAGACCTTTTATGAGCAATCAAAAACTGCCTGGGAAGAAACTTTATATTTTTGGCTTCACCTGAAAGGAGAGAGAAGGACTAAAACGGGAGTATTTTTCTAGGATGGATCATAATTGCCATGTGTGCCTGTTAACGGACGGTCATCATTTGGCTTGTGCATTACGAGGAGACAAGACAGTTATTAATAAACAGCGCAGCACCCACATTTCTTTCCCCTCAAGCAGACTTAATGAAGCCAAGTTTGCAAATGAAACATAATTTCAAAGACAGGCGTGTTGTCGGAAGGTCTAGGGATGATGTATGCCTGTTCCTGCTCGTTAGCAGCTGTCTCTTTAATTACTGCAGATGCTAACGAGATGCTAACAGCATATGGTGACAGAGAGAGCGGGCTCACTTTGCACCAAAGTAGAATTTGTTGTGCTGGTGGCCACCGGAATAAGAGGAGACTCCATAGAGGTAATGTAGAATATTGCCCCTGGGTTCCTAACATCTCATAATTTGAAGCTGTTCAAAGTACTGCAGCTTTTTGGGAATTAACTACATATCAGTGTTATAGAACAGATCTATAATAATCTATAAATTTTGGAGACCTTATCTTTCTTCCCAGATGGCAATTCTTGGGCAATCCTCCTTTGAATAACTTCTCTCTTAGCCTAATAATTTTAAACTTTTCATTGCTACCCCTTTCCCTCATAAACATTCCAGCCCCTTGTCAAATATCTCTTATTGCATAATACCGCACCCTTCAAAATTTCTAATTTTTTTTCTTTCATCTAAGCACTGTGACCTAGCACATTGCCCTTAACTGAAATCTGAGTATTTGATTTTTCTTACACTTCTAAAAAAGCAGGCCATAGATAAGGTTGCCTCTTTCACAGTAGAGTAAATTGTGTTGCTTTTATCAGTGCAGGGAAGCTGACTCGTTGATTATGTATTTGCTTTTTTATATAATAAAAACAGCAGATGACACCTAGAGAAATGAACTAGGAACTATAGAGGAAACAACAGGAAGCATTTATTTCAAACCATCAGACGATTGTCTAGTTGACCTCATTACTATCAAATATGGAATCTAGCAGCACAACTAAAAACATTTTTAAGGAATAAAATAAATTTACAGGACTTAATTGAAATACAGATTAATGTAGGATATTGGAGTGGGGAAATTCACAGTTGAGTTGAGAAATTTGGAGGAGATATTGGAGCTGCAAGTTTGTCTCTGAGCTTCTAGCAATAAAATATTTAAGAAACAAACTAGAAGTAAATCTGCATACCTTAATTATTTTGTCTAGAGATTGTAACCGTAGTGTGAAAAAATAGAGAATGATCTGATGGCATCTGTTTTTTTCTTAAGGTGCAAGCTCTGACTGAGGTGCTGATTGGCTGAGGATTGATTGGGCTGTTGCCATTGTCCTAGCAAAGTTCTTATTTCCTATACATGGCTTGTGTAATCTGTGTTGCTTAGAATTTGTATTCTAAAGATATGTTTACAGTTACACGGGAAGAAACCCGAGATATTACCTGTACACACATATATACCCACCGAGAACATCAGCCAGAAGATGACGAATGTGATTTCGTCGAAACGTCGCTACTACCCTTCTAAAGATATGTTTACAATTATACGGGAAGAAACCCGAGATATTACCTGTACACGTACACACACACATATATTAAAAAAAGATATAGCCTCTTCAAGAAGCTCAGAAGTGAGGCTCTTAATGCGCTTTCAAAACAAGGCCAGGTTTGGGCTGCCGTCTTTAAAGCTCTAGAAATAATAGAGTCTGTGCCAGAAATGATGCTTCCTAGATTCTCTGAGGATTTTAGTTATAAAGATGCCACAGAAAATATAGCCTTCAAATCATTGTGTATTGCTCTTCACTTAAATCTCTTGTTAAATCAAATTTTCTGAAAGGATCTTCATTTGAACTTAAAATATTGAATCCTTAGCTTGGTTTGCCATTATTAAGTTACAATCCGTGGAGCTCAATGACCTTCAGTGAAATTCTTGAAACTATTGTTTACGTACATTTTTCACTGCCTTTTTGTAAAGTATTTCTTGGAGATCTCTCTCTCTCTCTCTTTCTCTCTCTCTTTCATACACACACACACACACACACACACACACACACACCGGGGGGGTGGAGGGGGGGGAGAAGTCAGGAATTGCATATTGCAAATACTGTAAAGATTTTTTTTTCTTTTTTAAAGTTTAGACTGAATAAGCAGCTGCTATTTTGGATGAGCGATTAACAAGAGAAACCTTACCAAAGCAAGTAGAGCTACTTTTGGAGACAATACAGTATTGAATTAATAATTAACAAAATCCTGACCTTGCTCAATCCCAGCCATTTCTTTGTACATACTTTTTATCCTACAGCAAGCATCCTGTAAAATAATCATTTAATTGAAGCATGAAATAATGGCTAATAAAATCAGCCTTTGATGCAGATTCTTCTAAAAGACAAGAATAGCAACTACAGTATTTCTCGTGCATACCTATGCAAATTATTTTGGAAATGAAGCATAAGGTTATATTGAACGCCCTTCTTTCTCTTTATCCTTTCTTCAGGAGTGTGCAGGTGAACCTCTGTTCATGTTGTATTGTGCCATCAAACAGCAGATGGAGAAGGGGCCTATAGATGCCATCACTGGAGAAGCCCGCTATTCCCTGAGTGAAGACAAGCTCATCCGACAACAAATTGACTACAAAATGTTGGTTAGTAACAGTGGGAGTTTAACTAGGATGGAGTCTTAGTCCTCTGAGTTAGTCCTTCTGATAATACTCTGCTAGGAGGTGGAAATCACTATTTAACAAGGTAGTTCTTCCTTCATCAAGACTAATAATAAGAGAAGGAGGTAATATAGAATGAGAGGTGATAATATTCTCTAATTTTTATTGGTATTCTCTAAACATTTAATAGAATAGTCCTGTGTTTCTTAAACATTTTTCTCTTCCCACTTTTAAAAATTATGGAGGACCCCAAAAGAGCTTTTCTTTTCAATGGATTATATTTATTAATACATATCATATTTAAAATTAAAATTTGCATGTTTGCTGCTGCTAACTTTGTGGAGTTTGATGGTATTTTAATGTTATTTTTTTTCCGGCTTCTTTAGATATTGAATTATAACATCTATCTGATTGCAAGTTCTATAGTTTTCTGTGTGTGTGTGTGTGTGTGTGTGTGTGTGTGTGTGTGTCATGGTGTCTCAGCAATTAAGACATGAGGCTTGTCGGCTGGAAAGCCAGCAGCCCAGGTTCGAGACCCAAGTGCAACAACGGGGTGAGTTCCTGTCCTCACCCCGTTTCCAACCTAGCAGTTTGAAAGCATGCAAATGCGAGCAGATAAATAGGTAGCATTATGGTGGGAAAGGTAACAGCACTCTGTAATACCATGCTGGCCACATGAATGCAGAAATGTCTTCAGACAGCTCTGGCTCAATGGCCTTAAAATGAAGATGAGCACCATCCCTATAATCTGCAATGACCAGCAAAGTAAAATTCACATGAATATTTTTTTATCTATCTATCTATCTATCATCTACCTACCTACCTACCTACCTACCTACCTACCTACCTAACTAACTAACTAACTAACTAACTAACTAGCTAAATATGGATATAGATTGATGGATCTATGCATCCATCCATATCCATATTTATATTGATATATACTTTATTTAAACTAAATTTGTATTTGCATGATCTCTGTAGACGCCATACGCTAAATAAGTAATTTTCCAGCAAAGACTGGAAAATACTTTTGATTTCTCAGATCCCTCAGAGATGCTTGCAGAACTTTAAGAAACATTGGATTAGTTCCTAGTACTAAAGTTTTAGTCTGAATCCTTGGAAGAAAAAAAAGATTGGCATTAAAATACAGACACACAGCATTCTTTAAAGCCCCAATGGGCTATAAATAAAAGTTATTTTCTAATATTAATATTAATTCTCTTCCTAAAACAAAGGGAAAAAAACCTCTTCCTTTGTGCCACAGATAAGTACCATAGTAACTATTTTCTTATCTAGGAATATGAACTATGACAAATGGAGATGCTAGGTTTAAATAGCATATGCATTCATGGCTAGATATAGAAGTATAGACATCTGCCTTTTACTAAATCAGGTCATCTACCTGTACATTCTAGTATAGTTGACTCATTACTTCAGGTTTTAGACTGGAGATTCTCCTATTCAGAGATGCTTAAAGTTGGACTTTGAACCTTTTGTTGCAACCAGGTAATCTATGTCAGCTATGATTTTCCCTATTATTTTCAAATGAGAACATTCTGCAACAAGCTTCTCTCCCAGATTTCCTTCCTAATTAGAGTGGAGTGATGCGTTTCAAGACAGCTTAATGACAGGCCTTCCTGTCATCCATTTCATCTGAGGAAAGCTATAATGTTATGCAGAGCATTCCAGTGCACAAATGTATTTATATTTATTTTATTTTTGAAATTTCCATGATGCCCTACAAAACCAAGTTTTCATATTACAAAAAAAAAAAAAAGTTTAAAACTAAAGCAACCATTAAAAAAGAAAGAAGGTAGTTAAGCTTTTTTTTATTATTCCCTTTTATACAGACACTAAACTGTGTGAATCCTGAAAATGAAAATGCTCCTGAAATTCCAGTCAAGGTCCTAAATTGTGATACCATCACACAAGTGAAGGAAAAGCTGTTGGATGCTGTGTACAAAGGAGTACCATATTCCCAAAGACCCAAAGCAGGAGACATGGACTTGGGTGAGCAATGGTTTCTTGTGTGGTTAGGATAAACAGTGGATTCGTATTATAATCATGACATAAGAGTTCTAAAACTCCAATAGAAAAGATGCATCAAAATACTTTTTTTTACTTCATTAAAGGAACTGCATGTTTTCTAGGCTCATGTGGCTGCTTCAGAAGTTACTCTTTATCTTTGCCACCTGTATGTATAAATGTAGCCATTTTACTTTCTTTTCCCCCCAGTTATCTTCACACATGATCTTCTATACTTGTTGATAGATACTATACCTCCTTGCATGTTCTAAGGCCACATTTTAAAACTATCAAACTTGATGGCAATTTCAAACTAATGACTCAGGAGAATAGGCAGAGGCTGAAAAGATACAGGATTGATTATTTATTTATTTATTGGCAACTCAATTGATAGTATTTTGATAAATGGATCTGCTTTATATGAGGAAGAATAGGGAAGTATGCAAGAGCTACAAATTAGTACGGTTTTCTAGAAGATTATTTGTTTATTTGTTTTTCCATCTACCCAAAAATGACTCTGGGTAATTTACACAGTTGAAAATTGAAAAAGCAATTTTTATATAAAAATTGGTCAGAGTGAACAATGAAAAAAAAAATTGACTGCAATGATAAATTTTGCTTTAATCCACAAGTGAAAAAACAGATTTGTCATTTAAAACTGGATCCAATAGCAAGAAAGAATCACAGTTTGGGTAGAGATTCTCCTTTTTGAAATTTATCACCCCAAAGTCTTTCCCTCAGAAATGAGCCCATAATCTTTGGGGAGAAGCTAAAGACATAAAAATGGGCAAGAGATGATTCAGTATTCCACACCTGAACAACTTTTTGCTCCAAAAATTAAGCCCTCATACTTGAAATCTACATGGGCCAAAACTAGGTAAAAGGAATGTGTAGTTTGAGACAGATGCTATTGGGTATGCAAGGAAGGTCATTTTTCATTCTCAAAGGAAAATGTTATTATGATGTATTGCTGATTCCAGGTTAGCATTTTAAACAAGTTCATTATCCCAGGAAGTAATAAGATGTAATACCTGAGAGATGGTGAGAACAGTAATCTCATATGAATAAAGTAGTGAACTAAATATTTTCGGGGTGGGGGGGAAGGGGAACTGACATAATCCCAGTAGTTGAGATGACAATGCTTGCAATCCCTGAATATGTAAGACTCAGAGGATTTTAAAGGTTGTTGATTAAGCTGGAGATATTCTTGAAAATTCCTCCGATTGGGTTGTGAAGTTGAATAATTTGAAGTTTTGTGGGCAGGGGGTTGCTTTTGAGTTGGTCTTTCACTTCCGTCAACCACAGTTTTCTTGGCAATCACTTCAGAATTGATTTGCCATTATTTTTTTTTTCCCTAAGTGTGAGAAATCCAAGTCACCAAGAAGAAAATAGCCCTATTACATTAGATCCCAAAGAGATTTTCCTAGCATAATTGTTGCTAACCACAGCAAGACCGTAATGGGGTTTAGAGTGGGGTGTGGCTTTTTAAAATGGCTTCTGCCATGCCTCATTCACATGCTCTCCATGCCTTTCATTCTGTGATCTGTCCAAAGTGAGCACGATCCCCAGTGACCCCATGCCCTTCTCTTCCATCGGTGCAGAGTGGCGGCAGGGCAGGATGGCTCGGATAATTCTTCAAGATGAAGATGTCACCACAAAGATCGACAATGACTGGAAAAGGCTCAACACTCTAGCTCATTACCAGGTGTGGTTGTCCTTGGGTTTTTGCCAGCAGTGGCAGAAGAGACCTGGCATCTGAATATGCTATCTATCTTAATAAGATACATACATTTATCTCATATATGAGAGATGGATACTACAAACAACTGTTGTTATTTATTTTACCATTGAATTAGTATTGGAGGGAGAGTATAGGATGGAAGTCTAGGCTAGATTCTGGTGTGTACATGCAATGGGTATTCAATAATGGAGAACATACATAGCTCAGGATTGTATTGTTAGGTTTTTGGTGTCCTCTGAGTTTGCTTTTCTTCTTGCAGACCTTTCATTATTAGGCTACACAACATCAGTACACAGATGATGTTACCTAGCCTGGTAATGTTTGTAAGAAGAAAAGCAAGCAAGAATACTAAATTATACATCTTGGAAACGTGTTTGTAGAGAATGAAAAGAAAGCTTCTAGCTCTTAAGTTTAACAAAAGAAGCATTAAAATTATGTGCAAGATGGTTCTCTTTCTCTGTATTCTTCCTGACAAGGCCTGGAAGAATCCATATGCTGTCCTGTGTGCTTTGTCTTTGATCTACCCACTACAAACAATTGAATAAATACGCTCTAACAAAGCAAGAATGAAAGAAGAACAAATTCTAGACAAAGCTGAAAAGCTTTCTATTTTTGTGTCAGGCAGATTTTGAAGGAGATAAAACTCAGGTCAGATCTGGGAATCCCAAGGAATGGAAAATGGTTTTTTATTAAGAAGAAAAAGAAAGCTTTCTTCTGTTTGTGTTTACATTATGAGAGAATGAACTGTCCATCTTCTCAAATTTTCTAAGAGGCTCTGAGAATCCACTGAATAGGGAGTTAAACTTGCTATTTCAGCTTCCTTTAGTAGGGAGCTCAGTGTTGGTGGGTTGGAGTGAGAGAGGTAGAGGTTATGGATCTTCAGTCTTAATTTTGGTAATATTCTCTACAGGTAACAGATGGTTCATCTGTGGCACTGGTGCCCAAGCAGAACTCTGCCTACAACATTTCCAATTCCTCTACTTTCACAAAATCACTCAGCAGATATGGTGAGTAAATGAGAAAGCATCCTTGCCAGTTTACTGGGTAGAATTCAGTAGCAATCTGGGAATTAAGAAAGAAAGTCTTCCTAAATTAAGAAAAAGCAGACTAAAAAGGATACCATGCTTCAGTCAAGCCTCTTCTAATGACTTCCTTGGTTTTGCATGACAAAATTGACATAGGCTCATTTTATAGTAATTCAGCTAGCTTCTCCCAGTTAAGGCTTCTGCCTCTGGTTGCTTTACCCAGTTTAGTTATGCAAAATCCGTATTTTCTTAAAGCCTCTGTGCTTTCATGTGTCTTATGGGTACATGATTAAGAGAAGCAAGGGATCTATTATAAATATTACAAATATTACTTTACTGGGGGGAAAATTGTCACAGGATCCAATCTGGGTCAGTCACCAGGACCAGAAGTTTAGTCTGCACAGCTCTTGACCGTATGCTGGAGCCCATCCTCCAGGAAGATTCAGATAGAAAGAAGTTTCCTGAGGATGGGCTCCAGTACAAGTCTGAAATCACACTAAACCTCTAGTCCTGGTGACCAGCCCTGACTGGATTTTATAACATTATCCTGGGACGTGCATATTTGCTTTCATATGTGAAAAAAAATGCCACTTATTTAGAATTGAAGGGTACTTGCCAGTAGGTCTTAAATATAATGAGCTTCCTTCATTATTCATTAGATTCTTTCGATGAAAAAAAAAGTCAATAATCTCTTTCTAGGGCCAATTAGTTAATGAAGTTTAATTGTCAGGGTAGCCAAAAATATATCCTATTTCTTGATGGTATGACAGGCCATGCTGCAAGTTAAGTGAGGTGGAGGGAGGACAGCAGAGGCCAAGTGTCAGTGGAGGAGGGAGAGGCAGTTGCCATTATATGTGGTTTCCTCACAGAGAGTATGCTCCGGACAGCTAGCAGCCCTGACAGTCTCCGTTCCCGGACCCCCATGATCACACCTGACCTGGAGAGTGGCACCAAGCTATGGCATCTGGTGAAGAATCACGATCACATGGATCAACGAGAAGGTGATCGTGGCAGCAAGATGGTTTCAGAAATATATTTGACTCGTCTGTTGGCTACTAAGGTAAATCAGAATGGTTCCTAGGTCCACTGTAAGAGTAGAGTAGTGTTATAAGTTTGATAATAGCAAGAGCAGTGGTGAAATCTAAAATTTGTTTCTACCGGTTCTGTGGGTGTGGCTTGGGGGGATAATGTGATGGTGGGTGTAGCCATTTTTTTTTTTTTTTACTCTTAAAACCATTTTTTCTACAACGTCTTTGGTGAAGAGGTTGTAAAAAAATGCTTTCAAAAGGCTCTGACAATCCCAGCTGAGTTGCCTTATTGGCAGAGGCTTTTTTTCTTTTAAATGCCTCTGACGATGAGGCAACTCAGCTTGGATCGTCAGAGCCTTTTAAAAGAAAAAAAAACCTCTGCCAATAAGGCAACTCAGCTGGGATCGTCAGAGGCATTTAAAAGAAAAAAGGATGTTTTTCTTTTAAATGCCTCTGATGATCCCAGCTGAGTTGCCTAATCAGCAGAGGCTTTTTTTCTTTTGAAAGCCTTTGATGATTCCAGCTGAGCCATGCGATCATCAGAAGCTTTTTTTTTTACTTTTAAAAGCATTTTTTCAGCTGAAGAGGTTGTAGAAAAAATGCTTTTAGAAGTAAAAGAAAAGCCTCTGATGACTGTGCGGCTCAGCTGGGCATGGGGAGGTGGGCAGGGATTTTTGCTACCAGTTCTTCGAACCACCCGCCTCCATTACTACTGGAGCGGGCGATCCGGTCTGAACCGGGAGCATTTCACCCCTGAGCAAGAGCAAGAGCAGTTACACTTATATACCATTTCACAGTGCTTTACAGCCCTCCCTAAGCTGTTTACAGAATCAACATATTTCCCCCAACAATCTGGGTTCTCATTTTACCCACCTCAGAAGGATGGAAGACTGAGTCAACCTTGAGCCTGGTGAGATTCGATCTGCCAAATTGCAGGCTTTCAGCAGAAGAAGCCTCCAGTACTGCATTCTAACCACTGCGCCACCACAGATCATAATATTTCATCATGAACTCTAGCCTGTTCACCCTTTTTCCTAAATTGTTTTATATACTTACATGAATTATATGCATTGCACTGGATTCTAACTGCCATCTGAGTAGTCATCTATTAGGGTATGGGGTGTAGTGAATCCTGCATGTGCTTGAGGAGGATTGAATTTGATGCCCCCTTAGTCCCTTCCAGTTCTATGATTCCATGTTCCCACTGTTGGGTTAGAGACAGTCTCTCCCTCCAAACCTGTTTCATAATCAGGAGATGAATATTAGTTGATCTAGTCTAGGGTTTCCTGCCTAAGCAGGGCTTGAACTAGAAGACTTCCAAGGTCTCTTCCAACTCTGTTATTCTGTTCTATTCTAGTGGATAAGGTACCAAGCTAGGAAGCAGGAAACTATGAGTTGTGGTCCCACATTATTGATGAAAGTGAGCTCGGTGATCTTGGGCCAGTCTCTCTCTCAGTAGTGATTGGTGATTTTACTACCTCTGATATGATGAGTAGTCTGATTCCTTTGATCTCATCACCTCCCATTTCTAGCCTTTTTTTATCTGCCCTCCCACTAAACCTGCAATGATGAGTATTCCACCCTAGCTATTATCAAAAGGAAAATGGGATTCCAGCCTCTAGGTGCTATAATCATTGATTTATCCAGCTTCATTGTTCATGCACTTGATGGACGCTCTCATTTTACCAGTATTCCATATCAGCAAAAACCCAAGCGAAGGAGTATTAAAAATCCAGTGGCTTATGACACAGACACAGAACTGCTCACGATATAATTGCTACACTAATTCCTGAAGTAAATCAAACGGCCAGTAGATGATTTGTATTGGAACAAATCAAAATAGTACTCTGTTGTCAGATTCTGAAAAATCCCACGGTAACTGCAAAGCTAAATTCAGCTCAGCTGAATCTATCCTAGCCAAATCATAAATCATAGTAATCTGCAAGAGGAATGCGGGTTGCTGTATTGCTATTGTTTAACGTGTACAGTTTTAGAATATATATATAACCTGAAAATTCCAGGGTACTGTTCACTTCTTCTATGAGCAGCAAAAAAATCTAAGCAGTAAAAAGCTTTCCTTTCTTTCTTTCTTTCTTTCTTTTTTCTTTCTTTCTTTCTTTCTTTCTTTCTTTCTTTCTTTCTTTCTTTCTTTCTTTCTTTCTTTCTTTCTCTCTCTCTCTCTCTCTCTCTCTCTCTCTCTCTCTCTCTCTTTCTTTCTTTCTTTCTTTCTTTCTTTCCTCTCTTTCTCTCTCGTTCTCTTTCTTTCCTCCTTTACATCACTCAAGGCATCTAGAAATTTTGTTTTGCATTTGTTTCGTTTCGTTTCTGAATATACAGGTTACACATAATTTGAACATTCCATCAGAAAGCACAGATGAGGGAGAAAGTGGGACACCTCACTCTTTCAAATATTTTCAGAATTCCATCATGGATTTCTTTTTCCCTCTCTTTCATAGGGAGATACTTGGATTACCTAAACCTGAAGGAGAGGAATATATCTACATTTTAGATATTTGCTGGCTGTTGAAAGGCACAGTTTTTGAAAGCACTTTCAAAATTCAAGATTTCTTAGCAAAATGGCCTTTGCAGTTTCGCAGGGGCTCTAAAAGAAGTCTGCAGTGACAGTTTCTCTCTCCTATACAATCTTTCTGCAGTTTTTAAACCATTATTCTAACTACATGTGTTGTATGTTTTTCAAACTCCAGTATCTGGATCCTACATGAGATGATAACTGAGAGGATTATGGGCTTAACTTTCCTCATAAAAAATCACTGTCTTGGAGAGCCAGCTTGGAACTATTATGAAAAGAAAAAAAAAAAAGCAGTGATCCTATATTTAATTGATTACTGAACCAGATCTCTGAAATAATTTGGATTGCTCTATGTAAAATCATATATCACTATCACATACAAATCATTAAATTGAAGATTTGTAGAGAATGGACAAAGGCACAGAAGCCATCTTAAATGAATTGATATGATATGGGTGCCCACAGGGTAAAAACACAGCAAGATAGCCAAAACGGTGCCATTGAAGCTCCCCCTATTTTTAATGCCTGCTTGCCTGCCTTCCTCTCTTTATAGTTCTTTTATAGCTTCTCCAAGTTCAGTTCTAAATTCCTTTACAATAGCCCATGAAAAGCCGGTTTTCTTTCATCCATTGGTGGCCATCCATTGGTGATCAGTTTCTTATTTTAAAGCATGTTTTAATACCAGTGAGATATTTTAGCCCCTCTGAGAAGAAGAAAAAAATGCCTTCATTCTATTGTTCCTATTCTGTTTATGTACATGAATGATATATTAAGTAATGCTGAACAAATACCCTCTTTTTTTGTTCCAGGGAACTTTGCAGAAGTTTGTGGATGACCTTTTTGAGACTATCTTCAGCACAGCCCACCGAGGGAGTGCCTTGCCTCTGGCCATCAAGTACATGTTTGACTTCCTGGATGAACAAGCTGATAAGCACCAGATCAATGACTATGATGTCAGGCACACTTGGAAGAGTAACTGGTAAGAAGATGCTGTAGCTCAGCAATAAAGCACATGACTTGCATTGCAGAAAGTCCCAAGATCTCTTCCCAACTTCTGAAGGTCAAGCTGAGGCAGAGTGGATACCTAATGGGTCATTGTGTAGATAAATATTCAGCTAGGTAGATCAATGGTTTGTTTCTGCAAGCCGGTTTCTTATCTGAGCTGCAGCTGCTGTGTGAAAAGTTGGGGGTAGCTAGCAGGAAGATGTTTCTTTCAAAGAGTGCAAACAGCCTACTGTAGTTTCTGCTTTTTCAGAAAATAGATCAGAAGGTTTAAGAAAATTACCTCAGTTGCATAAGAAAGTGCAGCCTCAAAGCATTGTGTTATTCTATTCCCTGGTACAGAGGAAGCCTCACATATACACTCACTTAAAAAGGCATTTATATTAGGCTACAGTATAGCCTATATCTAATTCACTTGTTGAAATGGGAGGCTATAGAAATCAAATAAATAAAAAAATACAGCTTTGTCAAAATAAAAATTCTGTAAATTTATATTATGGGACATCATCTTGCTTCACCAAATACTTCAAAGTCCCTCTCAAAACCAGCGCTTTCCAAATGAATGTATAAATCACTAAAACGTGGAATAATAATGTGGATTCAATAATGGGAACATAATCATTAAGAGATCAGTAAAATAATAGGGTTGCACAGTACTGATTCAAGGCAAAAAGGTATTCAGAGTGCTGGAGAAAATCTAAATTTTGGGGGGATGGCATGGCTGCCTCGGAGGGACAGACACACCGTACCAAAAAACAGTGCAGCTACTGAAATGAGCTGCAAACAGGTGCTGCATTCAGACCTTTGCACGCTTCAAAGCACCTCTTAATCTTTGAATCAGAAGCGATTCAGAGTCTTAATAAACAATAAAAGCAGCAGCTACAGGAGAGCAGTTAAAAATCTTGTATGCAGCATTTTTGTTTATACAGCCAGTTATCAATTTGCTGGTGAACTGTATTCCACATTTACCTTCGAATGTGATAGGGAAGTTATTCTCTGCATGCTGATTTGCATAGCCTTAAACTCCGTCTCGCTATTTATTTCATGCTATTGGGGATTAACGTGCTCAGTGAATAGTAAGAAGCGGCAGACACTTTTCTCTTCTTCTGCTGCCTTCCTGATTTGATCACTGTTACTGGGGATAGGAATATATACTCTGATCTCTGGTATTTGTTAAATAGCAACCAAATTGCTTTTGTAGTTCAGTAACTGTCAGTAATTAGCAAGGCAGGAAAAGAAACATTTTTAAATGGAGTTATGAGAGCATGGAAACATTTGGAACTGATTTATCACTCGGCTTTCTATATTAAAGGAAATAGCTGCTCTGGGAGGAAAAACGGGGTAGGGAAAGAATCCCAATGATGCAACTCCACAGAGCCCAGAGAGGCAGGCAGGCTCCAGCATACTAATTCCCTTGCTTGTTTTGTACGTCTAATTCAGTGGATAGAGTAAATTTCAAGAGATGGTTCCCTAAAATTAAAAGATGTAGGTATGATCAACACCTGGATTATATGATCTGTGGTAGTTTAACAGTTGAGACAAATAACAGTTACAAAAAGCAGGGCCTAATTTTCATTGAGATAATTCAGATCTTACGTTAGGGTAGGTGAGATCAGATGATGGAATTATTTTGCACAAAAATCCCCACCTTAGAAGTTATGGGAAAAGTCTCCATGGATTTCCCTGATGTACAGAATTTTTTCCAGTGAGAAGTGAAAAATTAGCATTCCTGAGGTTCTTTGTGTTATGCATTGCAGCTTGGTCATCCCAACTTTCTTCAGGTAAATTAGTTTGAGTTTTCCCAGTACTTTGTGGGTTTTTTTTTTTCAACCTAGCTAATATAACAGGAAAACATATTATGACAGCCCTTCTGCCTCAATAACATTGTTTTGTGAAAATAAACATGGGTAATTTGAAGAAACAGCATAGCCAATTGTATTGCGCTGGTTGCCTCAGTTAAGAGATAAATTAATGCTGAGCTGAGGAGAATCAAGAAGGTATTTACTTTTCCTTTAATTATAGATCTCATTTCTTAATAGAATTTAGTCTTCAAGGGCGAATAAAGTATAGGGATTTAATAAAGGACAAAAAACTTGGTGAACCCTGACATTTAACAGTAATTCCAAAGGTTTTAAGAAGAGCAGAGGGAAATGATAGAAATGTTGACAGGTACTGATAGAATTCCAAAGTGAACATATGAATGACTTTAACAAATGCTCTGTTCTGGGTCAAAAATAATAGAATTTACCAGGCACAATTTTGGATATTTAAAACAAGTGTCATGATAGAAATATTTCTCATATTCACTGTTACTTTTCAAATGCCAAATGGCCTCAAAATCATTTATATATTTATATCTATAAATATCTATTAAAACATCTATAAATATGTTCATATACAGCTGCACCCTTATATACACCCACCCTTCAGTGAGATAGCTGTGCACCTGGCAAACCATACATCAGAGTTATTATCACCTATTTAGATTTTGCGGAAAACCCCTGCCCCCTTACTTTGATAGATTTTAACCAAGCAAAGGTTTATGCTAAGAGCCCTACTTGAAGCTACTAAAAATAATTTTTTTCTTTTCTTCTCTTTTTCAGTCTACCTCTGCGTTTTTGGGTGAATGTGATTAAGAACCCGCAATTTGTTTTTGACATTCATAAGAACAGTATTACTGATGCCTGCCTATCAGTGGTGGCTCAGACATTCATGGACTCCTGCTCAACTTCTGAGCACAAGCTAGGGAAAGACTCTCCCTCCAATAAACTACTGTATGCCAAGGACATCCCTAACTATAAGAGCTGGGTAGAAAGGTGAGTAACTGCAGCTGTAGACAAAGTAGGTTTGCAAAAGGAACAAAGGTGTGGCAGTTCTAGAAAGTTTGGGGTGGTTCCATGATATAAAAGAGCCACCCTTGGTTAGAGGAGAGAAATTGGTTCTTTGAAACAACTGCAAGTAATTGTTTTTCTAAGAATTGCCAATTCCTTTCAGACCTTTCTAATGAATAAGTAATACAGCATATAGATTTCATGATGGCAGCTATTTGTATAAGGCTGGATCCAGCATAAACATCTATTTTTTTTTTGTCGGGGGGGGGGGGGAAGAACCTCAGTGAAGTGTTTCTTCTATCAGCTGAGCTTTTCAGTGGCTGAACAAGACAGGGAATGATGTTTTGGTTGCAGCCATTATCAGATCCAAGTCTCCTAAAAATTGCATTTAAGGATTGGTTGGGGAATTTGGGAGGCACTCCAGGAAAGTAAAAATAACTTCCTCCCCTTTCTCCTTCCACCTTCGCTGTGTTTTGAGGATATTTCTACTGGTAAAGCAATCCATTTGCAGGAGGATTAGCAAAGCAAAAGCTCTTGCCAGTGGAATTGAAAGCCTGGATTAGATCCAACCTGAAAATAATACAATCACATTGTGTTAAGTAATATAGATAAGAGTTTTTAGTTTTCAGGGGTTTTACCGGGGAGATTCTGATCAACTTCAAGTACGTTTGGTTTGTTAATTATTGTGTACTATTGGGGTAGAGACTTGCACATTGAAAAGACTCAGTGTAGCTGGTGCTGTTTTATGAAAATTGTATTTGCTAGTGACATCATTACCCTGCTGATGTCTTAAGTAAAACCAGAAGTTTTTTTTTTACTGCTGCTAATAAAGATGAAAAAATAGATAATGAAACACAGGATGAATAAGACTCTCTATTTATAAGTAGAGCTATTTTATTAAACAAATTGACTGTGTGTCTATTTGTGTACACACACACGCGCATGCACACACAAGGAGAAAGATTAGTTAGCATTGGTACATTGCACAAAACATACTTCCAAATACTTAGAACTGGAGATCACATTTGTGCTTGAGTTTTAATTCAAACTGTTTTAACAACTTATTATTCTGATGGTTAGAGGAGGGCATTGCATTAGTTTTATGAGTATTATTTTTATGAGATATGTGGACTACACAAGCCCAGTGCCAGCCCGACAAGATGGACAGAACAGAAAACTGACCCATGGATGGCTAGAATTATATTTCATTGTGAAAAGCTTTAGTAACAGAATCTTAACTAAGTTTTCCCTTCCTTCCTTCCTTCCTTCCTTCCTTCCTTCCTTCCTTCCTTCCTTCCTTCCTTCCTTCCTTCCTACCTACCTACCTACCTACCTACCTACCTACCTACCTAGACCCTAGGGAACCAGAGATGCAATAGTCTGAGTCTCTTTGTAATATCCATCCATTCTCTCTGAACTTAAACCATGTTTATTCTGTACTGTACCTGATGTTTTCTTAATGGCCTATAGATTTGTTCTTTAAAGTCATCTCCCTGATCCTCCTATACTTAGAAACTTAACTAATATTGTGAGAGGGAGGGGGGCATCTTCCTTTTTCATGCCAGCTTCTCAAGGTAAGGACATCTGGGACATAACTTGCACTTGTGTCCTTTTCATTATCTTTTCAACTGCTAGCCTTAATGCAAACAATATTTTATGATGCAGCTTTTTTGCATACAGCAAGTTATAACATCTTAAGATTTTTTTTAAAAAAATATTTAATGAGATTCTACACACTTTGAAAATGAGGACGAAAACTTCAAATCTTGTGCACAAATCTTGTACAAAACTTTTGTACTAGTTATTAAACAGTAGCTCTCTTCTTTGAGAGCTTGAAAAAAATGCAACTGCTTTAAAGAATTGATCCTTTAAAGTTAGTGCAACTTTAATGGATTAACTTCTTAAAAAGCAACATTGCTTTTTTTTTGGCTTGTGCAAAAAAAACTGGGGCTGCTTTAATGATTAGCAGAGATGGATCTGATGCATGTTCATAGCTATGATATTCAATACTATTTGCTGCTTGCTTAGCTGGCTATTTTTAATATTAGCCAATATTATACATTATGGTGGTATTTTAGAGATAACATTGCCCTTAGGATGTTTCCCACACAACTAGACTTTTAAAACATGAATCTTTTATGTTGCATATTTATATTCTGGGAGATGATGTATGTATAATTATAAATTATTCTATAAATGCTAGATAATGATTACTGACATTATGGAAGAAATGGGCTTCTATCTTGCTCTCCTAAATGAAGCCCATTTCTTCCATAACAGCAGTCATTATTATAACTCAGTAACAAACTTTCTAATAAATACAGGATTATAAAACACTATCTCCAAATATGTCACTTTCTGTTCTCTTCTGAGCTCCATTAAGCCTCCTCATAGGAGTATCCAACTACTGATCTGTGATTCTGCTTGACCTGACTCACCATGATTTTGGAACAATTCGGGTCTATCTTTTTTTTTTTTTTAATTAGATTTATATGCCACCCTTCTCCGGAGACTCAGGGCGGCTTACAATGCGTTAAGCAATAGCCTTCATACTTTTGTATATTTTTATACAAGTCAGCTTATTGCCCCCACAAACTGGGTCCTCAATTTACCTACCTTAGAAAGGATGGAAGGCTGAGTCAACCTTGAGCCTGGGGAGATTCGAATTTGCAATAATTGCAGACAGCTGAATGTTAATAACAGGCTTTTTAGTCTGTTGAGCTATCCCGGTTCCCTATTTCCAACAAAGAATGTAGATAAGACATCTTACACCCCAGGTCCAAGGACTCCAAATCCCTATTTAGGGATTTCTGTTAGCATTTCTGTTTCTGCAGAAAGATTGGATCTTTCACCCAATCTCTTACACTCAAGCTTCTTTTGTTTGGGGAGAGAAGAGGGGGAAGAAGATCTCAATAAAATGTTTACCTGCAATGATCACACCTTTAAAGCTGTTTCTCAAGTCCTATTATTTCAATTCACACAAGGAGCTTGGACCAGGCACATTTGCCTCATCCCCTCAGTCTTAAAATGTAAAGGGAGACCCTGTGTACTCTGCCTGTGAGGGCTTACTGTAAGAGGGCTAGTCTGGTTACTTGAACACAAAATGAAGAGTCATTTGGCAGGGAGAACACTCTGAAATGGCTAAATGTGCTATGTACATTACAATTGCTTCATTGTAATGAATAGATTTATTACATTTAATCTGGAGACTTGTTAATTAAGTTTATGGTATTTTCTAGATTTATCCTCAGTTTGTCTCCTACCTGCTATTGAACATCTTTATTTTCGACAGAGTGATTTATTTTTCCTCCTTCTCATTTATAGATATTATGCAGATATAGCTAAAATGCCAGCAATCAGCGATCAGGACATGAGTGCCTATTTGGCAGAGCAGTCACGGTTACACTTGAGCCAATTCAACAGCATGAGTGCCCTGCATGAGATCTACTCATACATTACTAAGTACAAGGATGAGGTAAGGTATATCAGAACTCTTAGACATATCCTAATATAACTATTTATCTCTGTTTTTTCCTCTTTCTTTTGACCCACGAGAAGAAATCCAGAGTGGAGCTGTTTTTATCCCTCTGTAAACTCATCGTACCATGTCTTAACAGTTGCATAGCCAGCTAATGAGCACCTGCTATGCAGTAAGTACACTTACTGCAGCATTTCCATACAATATAAAAGTGGTTCCATTTTTAAATATATTTTAAAAATGATCTGCAATGCATAAAAGCAATAAACAAAAGAACGCAAATGTGTGCATTATAATTATGTTCCAAAATCAGTTATTAAAGATTGATCTAGGCAATTGCTTACAAAATATCACAGTTGTACATATCATTTCTATTATGTGGAGCAAACCTTTCTGGGCTTCTCAATCTCCCTCTTTCCCCTAATCCTAACTATCAACTCTGACACTGATGGATGACATAAGAACATTTGTCAAGTAGTAGTTCCTCTAATTTCTCTCCATCAGTATTGATGATGATGATGATGATGACAATGAGATGATGATGATATTACCCTCCTGAATCCTAGTAACTTATGCCTAGTTCTTTTTATTTCACATAACCAACAATCCTGGGATTCTGTGAATATCTCTGTCTAAGAACTAACCAGGCCCTACAAGCCTAAGCCAGCCAAATGTTGCCACCTACAAAAACCTTCTACTGAAGCTCTTTTTAAAGTTCTGCATTTGCTTTACAAAGAGAGGGCATCTGTTTCTTTTCTAAAGTTTAGAAAAGAAATACCTTGAAGTATTTTTATCTGCCTATTATACTACTCCTTTTTATAACAGAACAAGAGTTTTCCAAAATTGGGGGGGGGGGGGTTCACAACAGTGCCTCAGCAGATAACTAATGGGCCAATAAGAATGGAAGAATTAAATCAGCGAAGGGAACATATCTCATGAAGTAATCAAATAAGAGACAAAAGAAAAATATCAACCTAAACCCAAAGCACTTAACTCTCTAAATGAATATGTTCTGTGTCAGCTGTTCTGGGTCATTTCAGTGAGCCCATGTACAAATGACCTTATTTATAATTTTGAGGTGGGGTGGCATTTATTATCACAAGAGAGTCACTTCATAAGCCTATAAAGTTTTAAGAGTGCTTAAAAACCCATCTACTGTAATTGGTATGAACAGCAGAAAGTAGTTTTGAACACATTCTCTACAATCTTTTATTAAAGCAATAAAATATATGATGCTAATAAAATATATATATATATATAATGGAGTTATATGGATTTTATTGCCCAACAGAAAGATGTTGAGAGGTGGGGGAAGGGAATTGGTTGCTTATATAAGATAATGAAAGCATTTGTACAAGACCTTGTCAAACATCTTTGCATTGTTATCTGGGCAAGGCTCCAAAATTGGTTCCTTCAACAGCTAGTAAAGAAAGTGGCCTTATGTGAATAGAGATCAAGGCTTCTTAGAGGTTTCTGCACTCCAGTAAGCTCTGTAGCCAGCTGAGATCTCCTGCCTTGGCAAATTGCCACATGCCAATGGAACGGCTTGCCTTCAGAAGTTGTTGGTGCTCCATCACTGGAGGCTTTTAAAAAGAGACTGGGCAGCCATTTGTCTGAAATAGTATAGGGACTCCTCTTGAGCAGAGGGTTAGATGAGAAGACCTCCTTCCAACTATTCTGTTCTGTTTTTCTGGTGACCTTGGGCTAGTCTTTTTCTCAGCCCTAGGAAGAAGGCAGTAGCCAACCACTTCCAAAAATGTTGACAAGAAAATTTCAGGAATTAGTCCAGGCAGTCGCCAGGAGTCACAACTGACTTGAAAGCAACAACAACAACAACAACAACAACAAATAGCTTAGGTTTACATTGTTAGGATCCTTGGTTGATCTCTAGTCATTGATTTGATAAGTTACTTCAAACTAAATGTATGTATATCTACCTCCCTCTGTACCCACAGATATTTTGTTTTTACTAGAGAGCTAACATGCCGCCAAATTCTGTCTCATTTTTATTTCCAAAAATCTTTTGAGTTTCACTAAAGTTTAGGACTATCAAACAATAAAAATGGTGGGTGGTCGCAGCTCTTTGCTGGAACTATGGCCACCTGCCAGAAACAAAAAGGAAGGGAAGGAAAACTGGGGTAATAGGGAGCACCCCGGGGGATTAGACGGGTTGGCAGGGAGCAATCTCACCTATTCACAGTCTGGAGAATGGTTATTATGTGATTGATGTGCCCATTATTTGTGAATAGGAAAGCACATTTGTACATCCATTTTGTAAGACTGCCTGTGACATGCTTGTTAATATTCCAAGTAAGACCACTATAAAATACATTGCCTACCTATGTTTTGAATAATGTTACCCTGTGTTTAAATATTCTATTCATATATATAGTGTTTCGCATATTGGAAATTCTGAAAGTATTGTTTCTGAATGACACCAGATTTGAATGGATGGTGAAAAGAGTAACATTAATGCTGCATGTCAGCAAAACTGAATATTATTGTTTCTTTGTAGATGTGATCTTCAGATGGATTCTTGTATCTCTCAGTGGTAACTTGCATTTTGAAGAACAGAGTTTCTTAGAATATGCAGTTCAGAGATCTATTTCAAGTCAGCAGAGTTCCCTCTGTGGTATAATATAATGCTGCTGGGAACATTCCAATTTCTTGTTGTTTTTATCCCATAAAAATAAATTCACATGCCAGTCTTTTGTTGGCATTGCATATTAATGATTAATAGTCACTACTTAACTAGACTAGGTTCAGATACTAGAATTTTTTTAGATTTCCTATGAACAAGATCTAACAGATAAAAGATGTAGAATTATTTTTAGAGTGATACAGACAGAATTGTTTGAAATTCCAAATTAATGAGTTTTTTTTATCCAAAACTACAGCTTTTCTTCCTGAGCTGAAAGTAGAAGGATAATAGAATAATAATAATACAGAATTTTTAATATTTAAATCAATTTAATAATAACCCATTCCAATGTGCCGGTTGCAATGCATAAAAGAGAAAAGCATCTCTCACATAGATATGAAACGCCATTTATCACAATTCCTGTTAATAGCAAGGAATGTTAACGAGAGATTCCCTGAATTAAGGCTCGGTCTCAAATGATACTTTCATTCCTAAAGAGCCTACACAAAAGATAGTATGTTCCTGAAGATCCCCTATGAGTTGGCCATTTTTTTTTTTATTATTCTTGAAGGCCCTTATAGGATTTAGATATTAACCAAATAGTAGATTAATCAAAAACTCTTAGTAGAGGCAACTCTGGGGTTTCATTCAACAGTAAAGAAGTCACAAAGATTTTAGAACACTGTCACCCAGTTGTGATGGAATGAGCTGCTTCCTGAAGGATCCCCCCTGCTTTTTTTTACTATTGCTTTCTTGAAAGGAATTTATTTATTTAGCTCTTATAATTTTAATAGGCTTTTATTGTATTGTAAACTGCCCCTAGTGCAGTGGTGAAATCCAATTTTTTTTACTACCAGTTCTGTGGGCATGGCTTGGTGGGCGTGGTGTAACTTGGTGGGTGTGGCAGGGGACAGATACTGCAAAATCCCCATTCCCTCCCCACTCTGGGGCAGCCAGAGGTTCTCCAAACTACTCAAGATTTCCACTACCGGTTCTCCAGAACCTGCTGGATTTTTCCACTACCCTAGTGGCTTTGGATCGTGAGACGGAGGGCATATAAATTTAATAAATAAATAAAAGGAGGAATGCAATATCATTCTTCTGAATAGAATCCAGAGAGATAAGTATAACACTCCCTTGCAAATAAAACTCCAAGTAACCTTTCCTTTTAATTGTATCTTGATTAAGTTGGGGCAAGGTTTAGTGCATTCCAGCCAGGTCTGAGAAACGTAAGTGTGCACCAGCAGTGCCAAAGAAAGCCCCTTGTATGAATAGACCCAAGTCTAAACCCGACCCGTCTTTAAGGGTGAAGCACTATATACAAAAGGTCACAGAGGTCAACAACAGGAATCTTAACAGCTAGCACCGTCGCAGCTTTTCAGCACCCAGCCTGCCATCTGGATGAGACCAACAGCAGTTACAAAAACCGGAGCTAGAGGCGGCGGTGGCAGCACCCCCAAAGAGCGGTTCCTCCAGCCCATTTCGCAGCAGCAGCTGCTGCCCTGGGGCTAGTCTCCTAGCTTCCAACATTCCCTTTCATTAGTCTTACAAATCAGCGAGGCCTTAAGAGCAGAAATCAATAGCAAGCAGGGCAAGTGCTACGTGGTTAGAAAGTGCAGCCTTAATGAGCTGCAGGCAAAAGAAGTTGCCAATCCTTGTCTTTTTGGTTAACCACTGTCTGGCATCTGTTGAATGTGCCTCTATAGTCTGCTCTAAAAGTGCACTGCCTGTGTGTTTGCAGCTCTCAGGAGCTTCTTTTATGATTTGTAATGGGATTAATAAATAGCAGCTGTTCCCTTTGTTTGTTTTCATTCATTAAACACAATTACATGCAGCCCGATTGCACCCTCTTTGATGCAAAATGGGAGGGAATAATTTTTCCTGTTGCTCAGTACTATAATGTGCTGTCATTGGCACTGAATGAAAATCATAATTAATTTTCATTTGGGTTTTTGCATCTTCCTAATCATGGCAGTCTTTAGAGGAGGTATCTCTCTTTTTTCTCCCTGTCCCCCCCTGTTGTTTCCTGTTTTATCCCGTTGTGCCCAGAAGTGCCACAGAAGAAGAACCAGGCACAAAGTTGGTTATAAACTCTTTCCAAACTCACAAACTTTAGTGATTGTCTCCAGTTGAATCAGGAGCAAAGGAGTCTCTCATTCTGTTCAGGCCTCCAACCCCTTTAAGATCTTAAGATTTGATATCGGCAACCTAATTGGTTGCTTTGGTTGACATTCAGTATTTTAGCACCACCTAGAGGTGCTTGGAAGAACAATGCTTTAGGTGAGGGATGAGATATTGGGGGAGTCAAACTCTGGCCTGGATTGTTAACTATATGGATTTGCAGCCGGACCATTTTTGTGCCAGGAAGCATTTTGTGCCTTTCATATTTAGAAAACTTTTGCAAAAAGACACAAATCTTTTCCTATAGGATAACAGCCTTAGCATATCTTCTGACAGGCATGATGTTGGACTGGCTAATGCCTTTCTTGATTTGAGGATTCCACTAGAATGTACCAGCTCTGTGGCACATTACCTTTGTGGCTTGCTTTATTTTGCGACATTGCAGCCTTCCCCAAAGCCCTGAGTAGCAGCGCTGTGTGCTCCTCATCATTTCTGCATGTTCAATATGGGAAGCCTAAAGGTGTCACAGCTGCTTTTAATCACAGGGAGCTTATTTCCATATTACTTATAGGGTTTGTGATGGGCCTTTCCTGCTTTCGAATAGTCAGCCTATTAATTATACAAGAGTTTGTTTCCAATTATGCAGCCAATGAAATGGTTAATTGAGTTCTTTTTGATGGATGCCTCGACATTTAATTGGAAAAAAAATACAGCTTGCACTCACAACAAATGTAACCACTATAATGGGATTTCTGATGAGATTGCATTTTAATCATCCTTTTCTTAAAAAAAAAAAATCTGGCAGTGCAATTGAAAGGGAGGTGGCATTTGGGGGCATTTCTTTTTTATCCCTCCACTTTCTCAATCCTTTCCTGCCAAATCTTCTCTTCTCACTCAACTGTCAAAAGGCCTACCCCCAACATCCCACCCTTCAGTTCATTAATGTGGTTGATTAAAGAATGGCTTTCTAAGAATACGTACAAATGATGATCTAAAGGTTTTCATCTGATTCTGAGAACAGAACTGAAATGTAGGATTCATTTATAGCTCTTTCAGTAGGAAAGATGTTTATTATATGAATTCAACTGTATTCCATAATTATGTCCTTTTTTCTAGTGCCTTCAATAAAAGGCCTTAAGCACGCTAAATTCTATTACTTGACTTGTTTTCTCAATGGCATTGAAGTATAAGCCTATTTAGTGGAATGAAATTTTGGTGGAAAAATTCCAGAATTGCCATTTTCTAGTCTTCTAAAATATAGTGTGAATAGCAATAGGTTCTTTCATCAATTGAGGCAAGTCTGACTGCAATTGAATATGAAATCTACATTGGGCCAATAAATTTAGATTCTTCAGCAATTTTTCTTCCCTTGCCCAGCAACCAAAGATAGGCACTCACTGCTTATATATAGTTTCACTCCTTAAAAAAGAGACTATAAGGCTCAAAATCTCCATTGGATTGAATGAGCTCAAGATGACCTAAACAGAGCAATTTAAAAATATTGACTTCCTGAGAAATGTCTCATTGTGGATAGTAATAAATTTAAAAACAAAGCAAGTCTGTAAAATATTGACTTAAAAGGATTCCATAACAGGCCTTTGAATATTCTGTTCAAAATATTTAACTGCTAATGAAACGGTTTCTTTATCAGAATCGGAGACCGAAATGAACTTTCCTGGAATTTATCCCATTGTTTGTTCTGTATAATTATGAGGTTTTATGTCCATGAAGAATCATTCTCTCATATATTTTCAACATCAGGACAAATTTAGACATTAAGAAAACATATTATTTTTCTGGGCCTGTGTGGGTGAGTTACAATTCAGGTCAATGTAATGCTTGTCTACTCTACCTCAGTGTGGCAAAACATTCAGGTAGATTCAACCCATCCTGTTTGCTGCTTTGGTTTAATAACAATGGCTTCTGCAGGGTGCATTCTCAGAAACTTTTTTTTAATTGATTGGGATGAAGAAGGATAGTCATTCCAATAAACAGAAAGAGAATGCTTACACATTCCTGCCTCTTATAGTAAATGGCTTAAATTGTTTTTCACCTGTACATTTTGAAACCCAAATTGATGAGAGGAAATCTGCAAAGAGAAGATACTGACAGTTTTAAAGGACAGCTGACTACAAACCAAGTTAAGCATGTCTCCTACTCTTAGTTGTCATGTTTTCTAGTGATCTGGCAACTAAACCCAAACCATTAATTTGAAGGCAAAAAAGACAATTGGGGGACTGGAGGCTAAAACATGAAGAACAGTTGCTGGAATTGGGCATTTCTAGTTTAATGAAAAGAAGGACTAGGGGTGCCATGATAGCAGTGTTCCAATATCTCAGAGACTGCCATGAAGAAGAGGCACCGGAAGGCAGGACAAGAATCAATGAAAGGAAACTAATCTACGAGGGAAACAACCTAGAACTAAGGAGAAATTTTTTGGCAGTTAGAACAATTAAGCAATGGAATGACTTGCCTCCAGAAATTGTGGGTGCTCCAACATGGGAGGTTTTCTTTCTTTTCTTTCTTTTTTTTTTCTTTCCAAAAAGTTTTTTTTTTAAATTTTTTTCAAACATACAAATTACATATTTTTGGAACAAAGCTTTGATCTGGTCATCAATTTGTTCAATTTTTTGTTATTGTTAACAAAATTTTATATATTCTATTTTGCCGTAACACTTATTCCTTAATCTTAAATCACATATTACAACTAATACCATCTTAGAAAAAGTTTATCATATTTACTTAATCAATATAATTATCCTTCTATTAACCCACCTTAAATCTTAATTCAATTAATACCTCATAATACATTTCACAATTCTTACTCTAAATCTTCACTATTAACAATACAGTTCAAACACGTTTATATTCCAAAATTATTCCCAGTACAGTTTCCCAATTATTTCCTTAAATTCTATCTATTTAACCATACCATTTATATAAACACCAATTAAGTAATTTTTGTTTATAAATCATAATCATATATTATTTCAATTTTCTTTTCCTTTTTGCTTAAGTAAAAAAATGTTCCAATTATTATACGTTTTTAAACAATATCCCAATTATTAACATGGGAGGTTTTCAAGAAGAGATTGGGCAATCATTTGTCTGAAATGATATAGGGTCTCCTGCTTGAGGAGGGAATTGGGTTAGAAGACATTTATGGTCCCTTCCAACTCAATTATTGTTATTAACTTCAAATTCAAGCTTACAATTCAGTATTTTTCCCCAGTCTCTTTACTATCTTTGATGTTTGGGAAACGAGACCCTTCATATTTTTTCCATGGTAACTTTGTTCCATTTTCTCCTTTACTGTTGTCCTGTTTGGCCTTTTGAATGGTTCAAGGAAGATTCCTTCTGGCTTTCCTGTTAGAAAGCTCCTTGTGGAAATTATTTCAGATTGTAGAGGATTTTTTTTATTAATAGTAGTAATCTTTTCCTTTCTGCTCTTTCCTTTATCAGATTTTAGCTGCTTTAGAGAAGGATGAACAGGCCCGAAGACAACGGCTGCGAAGTAAGTTGGAGCAGGCAATTGACACAATGGCCCTAAGTAGCTGAAAAGGCCGAGTTGTTGTTGCAGACTTCCTAGCAGCGGAGGCTAAAAGAGAAAGCGGCAAGCAAGTTGCAGCAACAAGAAAACACACAAGATATATTGGGGCTCAGCACGAAACAGTGCACAGAGTCTGCTGCGTCTTTGAACCTTTTGCACCGATTGAACAGAAGAAAATCAAACAATCCTTTAAATCATTATTATCAAAGCAAATTGAAACAATTTAAGGACCTTTTTGAAAGGAGCGACTGACGTGGCAAAGAACCTGAGAGACCCAAGATGTGTGAGAAGAGCCCGGGGGGTGGGGAGAAATTCCAGCTGAACTGCTACTGTCCCTTCCCCACCAAGGCTTGCCCCAAATCTGGCAAAGGAAGGTTGGGGCATGCACTAACTTCTAGGGCAATGTTTTTACATTATGTTTTTCTTATAGCAGGCGGGTGGGCAGTCTTATCTTTTTTTTTTCCTTCTGTATTTGCTTCGACTCCCACCTTGACTGGACAACTCAACTCTTCAATCTACTCCTCCTTTCTTTCTCCCTGGCCTACTGCCTCTAGTGTTAACTGCTAAATTTGCACAATTTTCACAAGCTAATGCTGTCCTTTTAGGGACTGAAAGGATAGGGAGGGAGGGAGGGAGGTTGCAAATCTGCAAAAAATCTTCCCAAGATTTTTTTTTCCCCCAACAAATTATTGGTGTGGGAGAGAAACGAGGGTGAGTAGAACCTAGAGAACCAAGGCCTCCTTTATTCTTTCTACAGTTCGTCCTGTGCCATTTTAAAACATTATTGAGCACAGGCCAGATAAATGCTCTCATTTTGAATGCTGCTTAAGAGCGTGCTGGAGACTTAGAAACAGAAAGGCAAAACTAAAAATAAAAAAGAGGGATGGGCACATATGAAAACAATCTCACCTAAAGAAAGATTTTTCTCATCTTTAAGAAGCAATGTAACTTCCCAATACACCTTGCATTGGAGTTTTATAGAAGTCAGAATCAGCTTTTATAAGCAGAGTTTATAAAACTTTCTCAAAATTGTCCCTACTCAGTTTTCATTGTACACACACACACACACACACACACACACACACACACACACACTCACTCAAACAAACTTCTTCATGTGTAAGCTGTCCATTTAGAGGTCAAAGATACTTTCAAAGAAGCTCTCCGTGTACAAGTGTCATAAAGCCAGAGAGAAAGGAGCTATCTAGTCTAATAGCTCAGTATTGCAAAGGAGAATGTTCAGGTTAAGCAGGATCATACAGGCAGTTTAGAGAAAAGCTTTTTTTTTTTTTTTTTTTTGCCTTTTGAAATTGCATTGCTCCACCTCATTCCACTGGTTCTCCCAATGGCAACATAAAGCCTGGTCAGATTATCAGAAGGGTAGTCTTTATTCCAAAAAGTAAAAAAAAAAAAAAAAAGTGTTCCTACATGCAGTTGCAGGTTAGCGCAGATAAATATGGCATGTCGGTTCCAGCATTGTTTTATTTATGTATGTGTGTGTGTGAGTGAGAGAGAGAGCGGTTGTGCATGCTCATGGACAGTCAACTCTTCCAAATATTGATTACAGCATCCGCATATCTTCAGCAGGCTAATTCCAAAAACAAAACCAGGCTTAAAGTTTAAAACAGGCTTGTCCAACCTATAGCCCTTGGTCTGCATGCAGCCCTGGACAATAGTAATGTGGCCCCACAAGATAGTAAACCTTTCACGTTCTTATGTGGTTTATATATGTTGCCGTCAATGTGTGAAATTAGGCATTTTATAGAGTGCCTAGGAAATCTATAGAAGGTCAAAAAGCAAAGTATGAAACACTTAACATTTCACACCTTTCCTAAGCATTCTATGCAGAGCAAAAAGGCAAACCAGCAAAGTACAAAACATTCCTGCTAAAATCCCAATCTAGCCTTCCTTGTTGCTACATGTAGATCAATACTGGTCTTTTTGTCTTGGGTTTTTTTTTTCCCCCAGTAAGAAAAAACTTTTATTTTGCATTTCTTCTTTTATTTTCATATATGTATTTCCAATAAAGGGTTAGAGTTAGGGTTAGCCTAAACTTAAGCCTAAGATAACCCTAATCTTTTTCATGTCTTTTCCTAAATAGTTCTTGTCATTGGGCATAATGCCTAGGTATTACATACAATGTCTAAGGAAAGTGTATAGCGTATTAAAATAACACGGACATTTCATACTTTGCTTAGAAACGTCCCCCATTCTTTTGCTCACATGTTTTGTTTGTTTTCTTGTTTTGTATTTTACCTTTTATAATAAAACAAAATAAACGTACTGAAAAGAGAAACGTCACACATTCTATACATTTTCTAGGCTTTCCATATGATGCCAGCTTTTCACACATTGCCAGTAACATGTACACTATTACATATTTAACATGCACCTGAAGACAATCCCACTTTACTCAGTGTGGGCCAGGCAAGCCAAAAGGTTGGACAATCATGCTTTAAAGCAAGAAATAATGGCTAGGCCACCAAAACTGAGCCTGCAACCAAGTGCTCTTTGTGCGCAAAAAAATATTCTGTGAGAAACAGACATGACAGCAGCTGGATTGATAGATCGACCCATGAGAAAGTATGCATAATTGCATGGAAGCACAACCATTTGGGATCTTTTTTGTAGGCTGGTATCAACAATCAGTTATGATGAGGACCCAGATTGTTGGGGGCAATATGCTGACTCTGTAAACAGCTTAGAGAGGGCTGTAAAAGCTCTGTGAAGTGGTATATAAGTCTAAGTGCTATTGCTATCTCTCTGGAAAGTGTTTGGGTGGTTGTTTCCTTGTTAGAAACTTTAAATGATCTATGACAAACACAATATTCTCACTCCCCATTTATTTATAACTTGCTTTGGTTATCTTGCCACTTTGTTTCTTTAGGCAGGGGATAAATAATAATCTCCATAGGAACAGCATAGGATTGTCTGCTCACATTTAATGTTAGTGCCTAAGTTAGCAGAAAGGTCACTGCCCCCTCCACAGCTCTCCTAATTGGACCTACTTTCTATTTTCTCCTCTTTCTTCCAACCCCAAAAATGTAATTTCTTTCTACCCTGATTCTGAGCATTACCTGATTCTGGGGTTGTTGGTTATCAAACAATCACCAGGAGAAACAGATGCCAACGTTGGAAAACAATGGAAAGTCTGTTAAAAACTTGGTTACTTGCTTGTTCTCTAGACTGAATTAGACATCTCCCATATGATTTCAAGGCAAGGCTTTCTTTATTGCTACCATGGAGATTTCCAAGGTATCTTGTAATGTTTTAGAATGGAATATGTGTTCCTTTGTCTTGTCTTGGCACAGTTCATTTAGAAGGTATCCTCAGTTAAAAGCAAAGCCTTTATACAGGTAGTCAAAATGATGTATGACCATTCGTTCAGCAATCAAAGGGATGACGGTGCTTTCATTGGGATTCTTCCTGAATTCTGTTTCCTTTTTCCTTCCCTTCTGTCATTTATTTCTTCATCATTCCATCAAATATTCCACTCTTCGCATGAAGACATTCAGTTCATGTAAAGCTTTTTACTATTATTTTAAATGTACCAGTATGTTGAAGTCACTGCCCTAATCCAACTCAGGTGACCAAATCCACCCAATTTTCAGTCTTCACCTATCTCCCTTTGAAGTACCAATAAATTAAGCTGTTCGACCTAGTGTTGAAAGAGAAGGTATTGTAAAACATACCAAGCCTGATCCTACCTAAATAAGTGGAAGAGAGAGATGTGATGTGATGTGATGTGATGTGTGTGTGTGTGTGTGTGTGTGTGTGTGTGTTTGTGTGTGTATGTGTACACACAAAATGTTACAATCTAATTTTTAAGCCTCGGGGCAACTATACAATTAACTGGAGGAGTTGAAACAATATCAAATGTGGCTTTTTACACAAAACAGTGGAAAATACCAAATGGGGAAAAAACATATTAACATTCCTCACCAGTAGAACAATCCTTTGAATATACATCTCAAATTACTTTGTAATTTTTATTTTTAATTATTTCTTTAATTAAAGAGGAGGAGGAAGAGAAGACAATAAAATAAAACAAACTTTAAAAAAATGTGGAGTCCTGAGATAATTCTGGATCCATAAGACCTGTGGGCTGTTGCATGACTGTGATAGAATTTAGTCTGAGTTAATCTTTTTTCAAAAGAAAAAAAATGCAAGTGTTGAATATTAGAGGTTTCGTTAGGCTTTTTTTTTTTTTTTTTGAAATTTTGGACTTAATTTGTCACTTCTTGTACAAGAAACGAAAAAGAATTAATGTAAATTGTTTATTTCTGGAAAATGGTACTCAAATAAGTCTTAAAGGACAGCTAAATGTTGCTGCACAGGAAGGATACCATAATGGTTTAGAGGGTCACATCTCCAGACTTTGAAGTCTACTTGGGACTACAAACACTATATGATTTATGTTCCTCAATGTGGCTTATCTTTCCACTTTACAAATTGTATCATGGATCACAAGCAAATTCGGCTTTGTGGTTTCACGTGATCAGAATCTTCGTCTGTTTTGATTAATACAAAGAATTTCTTCTTTAAAAAGTTACTTTTTTTTCAGGAGCTGCTTAGAATCCTAGTGCTTAATCTTGAAAAGGAATTTGGAGATAATTTCATCCAACTGCCCATTCGGCAGTCTGTTACTTTATGGCCATCCAACTTCTGTTTTAACACTAGGAAAAAGAGACAGTCTGTTCTGTTATTGAACAGCTTTTAAGATTAGGATATTTATTCAGTTTAAATCTACCTATCATATAAATCCCTCATTTTTCATTTTGCATCCTGGAACAACAATTCTGCCCTGTCTTCTATGTGACAGCTGTTCAGTATGGCAGTCATCTGTCTCTCTTTTCCAGGCTAAACATGTCCAGCACTTTCAACTGTTCCTTGTATGTCCTTCCAGATCTTAGTTTTTCTCCTTTGGATGTGCTTTAGATTGTCAATATCCTCCTTAATATGGAATGCTCAGAATGGGACCCAATATTATAAATGCAGTGTGACCAATACTGAGTAGATGGGAGCAAGTCTATTACTGTTGTCATGTCACTTTTGATACTACAATCGTAAGATTATATTTGCTTTTTTTTTTCCATTTTGCAGCTGTATCACCTTGTTGGCCATGTTAGAAAGATCCCTCCAGATCCATTTTGCACATATTATGGCTCAGTATGGTCTGCTCCCCAGTTCTTATATTCATATCTTTAATTTGTCCTACCCAAACATTGCATTTGTCCATGTTGACAATCACAGTCCTAGTTTCTACTCATTTCAGTTTGTGAACATCCTCCTGAAGGTGAAGTATTTGTTACCTTTCATCTTTATGTCACCTGAAATCTGATAAAATTTTTCTGCCCTTCATCCAAGTCATGTACAAATAGGTTGAACAGCACAGATCCTGAAATGCAGCATTTGTTACACCACTCAATACTTATTTCCATCTAAACAATTAGCCAATTAGATTTGTTGGATACAGTCATTCATTTAAGGTCCTCTCCAGCTGATAGAATAGCCTAATCCACTAAAATCTCATGATTCCTCAAGTCAAGGGAGACATGTACACACCATCCCCATTATGACTAAACTGATCACCAAGATCAGTTTGGTGTCGTTTATTTTTGATAAAGCCATGCTGGAGTTTCCTTATCCATATTAGGTTGATCGTGAAGCAAATCAATATTGGGATTTACATGAAGGTCCTGCAGAATGCAAAATTAAGTAAAGAGATTTGGGGATTGATTCTTTTTGAAAAGTTTTGCTTATGAAACAGCTTGTTTTCCCTGTTATTGGCCTTGATTCAACTAAACCATTATCATCATTCTGTGGCAATGATTTGACCCCTGGGGAAAAGAGTCCTTGCCAAATATAAACAAATAGAATAAAATGAAAAAAGTAATGATGATGAAGCGTATGGAAAAGTCAACATTTTTCTGTATCTTCTAGGTTCTTTGCCAGGTGGACAAACAACTTCAGTTAAAATAGCTGAAAAGCAATAAATCAATCAGTGTATGGCCAAGTGTGGTAGACAAATCTTATTGGTGGAACAAACAGATCCTGAATGTACTGCATATTTGCAGGCACGATGAAAGCCTGGCGAATGCTTTTTCACATGCAAAGGCTTCACTCAAGAGATAGAAAGTGAGATAGAGCCATTATAGCAATATTCAGATGGGGTATGAAAAAAGTTGTTCATCCCCATGACTGCTTTGTATTGAGGGATGCATCTCTGTATTTTGAAGGGTGGATGGGGAGGTATAATTATCTGGCTCTGTTTATCAGTTTGTTTGCTATTTAAACAGAGCCAGCCACTTTCCAGACGGTGCCTGAGGCAAAAGAGAAGCTCAATGGCTGTCCCATATAACAGGAGAAAAATATATGACAAGTAGGCAACTGAACCCAGATGCTCATCTTTTTCACCGTGGTGCTTGTGGTTTCACAGAAAATAAACAATGATTCGTGTGACCACACATTCCTCCTGTATTTCCAAAGGGCTTACAGTCAGATTCATAAGGGATCGCTTGAATGAATAAATGGAGCATCCCTTTAATCCTATTTGATTGTAGTTTCAAACCCTGCACTATTGCACTTGTATAAAGCCCTACATATGAACAGTTCCACGCTGCAAACAGTTATGCTACACTTCTGGGGAATGGCTGTTCACTTGATGTCACCATGCAACTTACAGAGTTGATCATCCTTGCCTGCCAATGCAGTTGTTCACTTCTTTGTACTATACCAACAGGGTGGGGGTGGGGTGTCTTGGAGATGTAATTTGAGCTTATTTGATTGCCCTTTTTAATTCAGTGTCTCAACTCTGTTAAAATTCTTCAATATGAGAGCAAACCTGCATGCATCTTATGTTCAGTTTCTCTCCCAGTCTCTCCATAGTAGCAGTTGGTAGTTTTGCATGCAAAATTATTTAAATAATCATCTCATCTGACTATGGTTCAGTATTAATCCTAAGAGTTGACTGAATACATGGGTAAGGTTGATATTACTATATTGCTGAAAGTTTTTAAACTGTGGAGTCATGCCCACTTGAGCAGAACTTACTAGTAGGCCAACATACTTTTGTCCCTTTTTAGTGTCCATGGAAAATAAATATTTCGAAACATGAGACCAATTCTCTTTTTCTTGGTATAGCCTTTTGATAGCGTCACTCATTTTTTTTCCTGATGAGTAAATGAGTCCCATTGATGGCCATACCTTCCAAAGTTAGCCTATGTAGCAAATGCATACTTTATGAAGTTACCTTACAAAGTGGTTTTCCTAGTGAAAAAGTCATTTAAAAAGCTAGGCATCTTTGTGGGCATTTGATCATTTTTTTCTTTGTTCATCTACCCTGTTTTATTTAACTTTTTTTTTTTTGAAAGTCGGCATACTTCTGATACCAAAATTCCTAACTGGATTGAAGATCCGTAGCCTACTTCTCCAGTTCTTTGAAATGTCTGGCTAGCTCCTTATGGATTACATGGACTTTTCATCTTACTCTGTAAAACCATTCTTGTATTCCTTAGCAATGATTCTTTTAGCTTTTCACTTCTGTTGATGTTGTCTAAGCTGTCCTTTCTTATTTCCACTTATTTCTCTTGAGGGTCTGCTCTTCTCATATAACTGTTTGTAGTTTCTTTCCTATTAAGAGTGGGGATTAACAGTGAGGAGCGGCAGAATGAATTTACTTTCCACAAGTATAAATATTTTATTAGATTTTTCATCAGATTATGTTGACCCTTGATGCACCCAGTTATACAAATACTCTGCCAAGATAATGTCAGGCGCTTTGACTGCAATATTGAATCCCCATAAGTTTCTGTAGTTAAGCAGTTATTTTAACTGTAGTTATTCATGTCATTATAATAGGCAAGATATTTTGATATGCCTTTTGATTGATGCTCAAATGAGCACATAAGAAAGTTGTATACATAAGCAGGAAAATCTTGGACATCTTAACACATCTTTACAAAAATCCTTCAAAAGCAAAACAGTGGAATGTTAAAATGGCAACGCTGATACTAAATAAATAGAGATAATCCAACACATTTTTCTAAGTAAAGTTAACTCAAGGATTTCTAAAAGTATCAAATATCAGAAACAAAAAAGAGTATTTATCATGTCACTACTTAAAATTGCACGTAAGCATTATGCCAATTGATTCCCACCAACATTATTTGTGATTCCCTACCAATAAATCTAGTGTCTACTCCAGCATCCATGACTTGATAAATTTTCCATTATTTGAATACCCTTGTAAGGCAAACATGCATTTGAAATACTTTTGGTTCTTCAGGGACTAGTTCAGGTTTTACATTCATTGTTCATAAGCATACACATATTTCATTTCCTCCCTTTAGACTCCCATCCCTTGCATTCTTAAATATAAATGCAGTTTTAGGACACAATGGGAATGAGTTGAAGGAGCAACTCGGTAGAAAAATGATGAAGGCACTATGATTAATAAATGATCTGATCTCAAACTGCACAGTTCTGAGAGTTGAATTCTGAGACTTGAAAGCAAATTTGAGACAGCTTTTTTGTTCCCTTAAAACCATTGGCTTTTCTTCAAAGTTCATAGTGTTCTAACATAAGAAATCCCTCATCAAGTGAGAATGACAAATCAGTTGTCTTCAATTACCCCCCAAAGTGTGCAAAATTACAGAAGTCTAATAACATGCACCAAATCCCATCCATGTGAGCTACACGCTCTGGACCATTTACCTAGAGTAGAAGGCATAGTTCTACTTTCATCTTCCAGACAGACAGCCTGAAGGACAAACACTAGCTCCGTGCAGCAAGGTTTACAATTTATCCCAGGTTCTTTTTGCACACGTGCTCCAAGAAAATTTATACAGGGAGTAAGTACTTCCAGCTCCTTGGAACTGGAAGGTTTAGGGATAGTTCCCAAATGTGGAATAGGGAAGTGGGTACACTGGACAAAGAGAGTGAGCTAATCCCCTTTTCCCTTGCGATTTTCCTCTTTTCAGCACTTTTGGTACTTCTTTGGGCTGAATATATATCCCAGCACTGTAGGGCGCTGCCACTCACACTTATTTCTAAGGAATGTCAAGGCTGCAGTTAACTGTCCTTTAAGAAACAGGGAAGGGGGTGGTATGGGAGGGGAGGCAGAGAGGAAACCATAAAAAAAAAGAACAATTTTAATAGTAAAATTTAAAAAAAAATCATAACTTTATGTGATTGTTTCAAACTTGAAGCAACTGTGCCAGTATGGCAGGTCGGCACCCTTTGGTTCTGTAAATATCCTGCTATTTCCTATTTTAATGTTCTTCAGATTTAGTACTTGTAAATAAACACGCACATTAAGAAGAGATTAAACATTTTTGCTATAGAATGTGTCTCGTCTGGCTTTGTGAGTGTTGGGTTTTGGTGTGGGAGAAACTCAGAAATATAGAAAGCGACACGAAGCAAGGGACAGCCATGTGTGTGCTAATTTGCAGGTTCCTGCATCCTGATCAGTCTTGGCTGCAACGTCTCGTGCTGGCCAACCATTCCTTTATTTGAGCCTCAGTGTGATCTTTTTTTACTTGTTCCAGTATTTTTTGTTCTCCATTATAGGTGAACTCTGACTCTGAATTGACTCTGAAGCAAGCCAGTTGTGTATCATTTGAGGAAAAACTGATCATCCATACTGGACCTGGGACCCCCTGTTTTGCTTCCTTCCCTAGAAGAGTTGATAATCATATATGAATCTGTGGGTTCCACTAGTCTGAACTAGAAGGAGTAAGCTGCTTGCTCTGGAATATGTACTTTACCATTTCCCCCAATTATTATTATTATTATTATTATTATTATTATTATTATTATTATTATTATTATTATTATTATTAGTGCAATGGCACAATGCAGTGTAGCCCACTGGGTGTCACTAATGCTGATGATGATATCCCAATTGGGATAACCACCAGCATCCTACTCTTGATCTTATCTGAGACCCCTTCCTGCCAACAGCTACTTCTGTTGCCCCCCCGGGTTTTTCATGTCCTTCCACCATTTCTGTCCATGAAACACTCATCAAAGATGCATGTTTCACCTTAGGCACCATAGTTTCTTGCACGGATTATGGGAATGTTGCATGGAAGTGACAAACTGATCCCAATGATCAGCAGTGGGATTTTCAAAAACTCACTTTGATGCTGGTTTAATCTATAAGAATCTAAGTCTTCCAATATCTAAGAGGGGGCAACCTATTCTCCAAAGCATCTGAAGGCAGGACAAGAAGCAATGGACGTAAACAAATTACAAAGAGCTCTAACCTAGAAATAAGGAGAAATTTCCTGATAGTTAGAACAATCAGTGGAACAGTTTGCCTTCAGAAATTGTTGATGCTCCATCACTGGAGGCTTCTCAAGACAAAACTGGACAACCATTTGTCTTGAAATGTTATAGGATCTTCTGCTTGAGCAAGGGGTTGGAGAAGAAGACTTCCAAGGTCCCTTTCAATTCTATAATTTTTTTATTTTACATTTTCTAATGAGTTTGGACAAGACATGAATGGTGCTAGGGATCTGCAGCCTGAGGTTATACAGGGGTTTCTCTGCTGGTAAAATAAAACTGTACAACAAGTTCCTGTAAAAATTCAAATAGCCACTTAATTGGGAATGTATGAGTAACACACAACAATTTGCTGAAAGCAAGCTGATTCACCTAATCCTAGGAGAAGACTTCTGCGGAAAGAGAAAACCTTCCTCCCTTAGATGCAGAATAACAGGACATAACATGCAGGAAACAAGGGGCTATTGGAAAGCTTGTCTGCAAGTGCTAAAGCAGGCTGTCAAATGGCCAACCATTTGCAACATGTTGCAGAACAGATCTCAAATCTGATGCTAAATGTGCATTAATCTAAATAATTCAGATCTGTCGAGACAAATCAGGCAATAAATGTATCTTTGGCCTAAGCTGTTACTTATTATAGGAGGATGAGCTACAGTAGAAGTCACTATTATATCTCTCTATTCATATTTCAAGGAACGCAGTGCCTCAGTGGCTAAGATGCTGAGCTTGTCAATCAGAAGGTTGGCAGTTCAGCAGTTCAAATCCCTAGTGCCGTGTAATGGAGTGAGCTCCCATTACTTGTCCCAGTTCCTGCCAACCTAGCAGTTCGAAAGCACGTAAAAAATGCAACTTTCCCAACTTTGGTGGGACGGTAACAGTGCTCCATGTGCCTTCGGACCATGTTTAGTCATGCTGGCCACATGACCATGGAGGCATCTTCAGACAGTGTTGGTTCTTTAGCTTCAAAACGGAGATGAGCACCGCCCCTAGAGCCGAAAACATGTGCGGGGGAACCTTTACCTTTATGCATATTTCTAGCTCTAGGCTAATCATCATATCATTGCACCATAAAAAGATTCTCGACCTTCTTACTGACCACTCTCCCAGCAAGTTTTACAGAGACTTCTTTGTTTGGAATCACACACCATATTAAACCAGGAAGTTGCAAGCTGCATTATGGTCAAACACAACTTGTGCATCTAAACAATTATTTTGACTTTTATTTATTTATTTATTAATCATAATGCTATTCCGCCCACTCTCCGAGGACTCTGGGCGGCTTACAACAATCGACAGTATACTAAATAGTATATTGCCCCTAACAATCTGGGTCCTCATTTTACTAACCTCGGAAGGATGGAAGGCTGAGTCAACCTTGAGCCGGTGAGATTTGATCCACTGATCTGCTGAACTAGCAGTCAGCTGAAGTAGCTACAGTACTATTTTGTAACTATTCCTGTATATTTTTCACATGTTCATATTTGTTAGTAATCTTGTATCTGTGAAAAACCTCAGCTGCAAAAAGAAAGTACAGAAGAAAAGTTTGAGAGGGAAGAAATGAACAGAAGGAGGATAAAGAGGTGAGGATAAGGTGAGTTGACTAAATTATCCTCAATACCATCTCCTTTTTTAAAAATTAGGTTTAAAATAGAGTATATTAAAATTGTAGATCAACGGGTTGTAAATACATATGAAGAAATGTATTGTTGCCTTAAATAAATTAAATGTGATTTCTTTTTGGCCACCAGCTCTACTGTTTTTAGTATTCAGATATTTATATTTGCTGTTTTACTATTGTTTTGCTCTGGACTACTTTTCATTGACTTCGACTGGAGGTGGAACACTTGCAGCATTGCATTGTCCTGTGCAATGTTTATGCATGTGCCATGAAAGTGATTTGCAGCACCTGGCAATGCCCTGTTTCCTTTAGCTGGAACCTTATAGTTTACTGGATTGGCTCATTTTGATATAAGGGGGGGGGGAATGGTAGTGAACTATCCCTTAGTCTAATTCTGTTCCTCCCACTCCACCAGAAGGTACCTTATTGTTTCTGGGTGATCTGCCTCCCTCCCCTTTTCTAAACAAAGCAGAACTGAGGAGGAAAAGCATCTGTCATCACCTCCCCTTAGATTCAGAGAATCACTGAATTGGAAGGGGCTATTTAGTCCACTGAGCCCAGTCCTCTGCCCAGAGCAGGAATTCAAGTGAAAGCATCCCCAACAGATGGCCATTCAATCTCTGCTTGAATGCATCCGGTGAAGGGCAGTCCACCACCCTTTTCAGCGATTGGCTCTACTGGCTCTGTTGGCACTCTTTCTAACAAGTGTCTAGCTGCAATGAGGAGGAGGAGGAGGAGGAGGAGGAGGAGGAGGAGGAGGAGGAGGAGGAGGAGGAGGAGGAGGAGGAGGAGGAGGAGGAGGAGGAACAGCAGCGGATGGCCCCATGCTCAGCATGCTACAGAAACCTGGAGACCTCCTGCCTAACTCTTCTTCCAGGTGACACTTTGGAGGCTGCTTCCTCATGGAAGTCACAGTGCAATCCTGGAAAGTGTACTTGGGAGGATCCCTTTAAACTGTGCTCTAATGTTAGAGCTTGTCTGCCCTTCCCATAAGTGAGCCTGTGCACCTAAAAGCATTCTGTTAACGCAGAATGTAGAAAATGCCATTTTTTAATTACAGTGATGCAATCTTAAGAAAAGCTTTAGTTCATGTATGTCCGTATCCCAAACTACTTTTATATGTGCAGAAATGCACAGGAGGGTCACTTTTCAGAGCTAGATGGAGGAGGAGGAAGAGGGCCTATGAATTTATTAAATAAACTTGTCTGCCCTCCCAAGAACACTATCATAGATTCACTATGAATCTACTTGGCCACTTGACTCTTAAAATTGCCAACTTTGCAAACGGTAAGAGAAGAACTCGAAAGCATTCTAGAAAAAAAAAATCCTTGCTTTTATATACTCACAAAATGCATGTAGAAATGAGAGAAGAGGTTAGTGACAGAGCACCTGTTGATCAATCAGAAGGTTGTGTCTGCTCTACTTTCAAACAATGTCCACCAACAGGGAAAACAACTTTCCCTGGACATCTCCTGTTGCTGGTTGCCATGAACAAAACTGAATTAGATGGACAACTGAGACTCCCTGGAAAGATCCCCATGATTTCTGCCAGGGTCCTTAGACCATGCTCCCTGGTGACCAAGACACCAGGAGGCTATTTCAAAGGTAGATGGTATAATTAGCCTAATTG